>CM064426.1:10700844-15700844 GCA_032690845.1 Eleusine coracana subsp. coracana
CCGAATTTACGAGTGGGCGATGCCTTCAGAACTATGGTTATCTGCTAATCCTGCGAGAATCCCTACACGGGTTTGTGTGATGTCTATACTAATAGTGGCACTACGACTTCTATATAACATCAACGGTCAAGGGGTATGGGAGGTGAGCTATAGAGTCCTGTTCCCAAAGTAATCTAGGATCTTTGATAAATGCTAATGAACTGAAATTATGTTTTGCTGCAGGAGATTTGTGAGGAAGAAAGAAACACTGGTGGAACTGATTCTGGTGCGAATTCGGACCCTGGTGGTAGTAACAATGAGGAGGAGTTCAGCATAAGAGAACTGTTGTGCCCTATTGCAGCTTCCTATGATAAAATCAATGTTGGGCATGGTAAATTTGATGATCATTGCCTCGCGTCTGCATTATTTTTCATCGTTACTGATCCATGTGCCATTTTTTGGTCTTTTATGCTCACTTTATGTTGGCTAAGTTGGGCTTGCTATGACTTTGTCATCCTTAGCTAAGCATGTGCCAAGTTTTGCCACAGTTATGCAACTTTGTGCAATATGAGTTGGGTGTGCTGTGATGAAATATAGTTCAATTGGTTGTTTGTGCCTATCCAGTAGACGGATATTCACACTCATGGTTATGGTATTTACTATCTATCCTGCTTGGAAATGATTAGTTCAGTAAATGTTGTGTTAACTAAGACTTGAGCACATGTTGGTCCTGTGCATCATTCAGTGTTGCATTCTTCACTGCCATCTGTTGATCCTTGTAGGATAGTGCAATACTTGAATACACATCTACTTGCGCATCCATGCGCAGATCCTGATGGAAAACATCCAGCCTCTTTGGATCGTGCTTGAGTTATTATAGTTTTACGATGCTGAGTAGTTTTTCCTTACAATTGAAAAAGGAATTCATTTATTTCTATAACTGTGGCTGTTAGAAAACAATGACACTATTACTGTATAAGCTTTTTTATTATTATTTAATTTTAAAAAAATGATGTTTTGTAAAAAGACTCTTGTAGCAATTTTTTATTGTGCTTATTCTTGGTTTACTTGAAGTTACAATGGCTTTATTTTGCCTATTCTTGGTTGACACTTCTTAATGTAAGGCACTGATTTGAAGTTTTCTAATTTTACAGACTACTCAAATGACCTCCAATCATTTCTCAAATACTGCAAGGATATTGTTTTTTCTGGCATCACATTGTCTGCTGAAGAGGAGCATCTTATAGAGATTTTTTCGGATCTGTACAAAGGCAGAGAGGTAATGCGTTAAACTTCCTTTTCATGGTTCTCATCTCTGCAACTCGTGATTTTCATGAGACAATGTTGTCAAAATCATTCCCTTCTCCATGACGTGGGAGTATCGTAGGACTTACATGCTGGCTATATATTGTATTATTGTTATATGTTACTGCTTAAAGTATGCATCAATCAGATCACATCATCATCATCATCATCATCAATAACAACAATAATAAAGTGTTTTGGTCCCAATAATGTTGGGGTAGATGAGGACCACAAGAATTAGCAAGAAAAGTTAAAATGAAGTAAATAAACAAAGCATAAAAATGTTGCAGGCTATAGAATTGTAGAAAAAGGGTCAGCAGATGATAGCTACAATTCTGATATGTGGATTGCTAATTTCCAAACGCTCCTATGGTTAGCTCTTTGTTGACATTCCAATCGTTCAATTCTCTCTTCACAGAATCCTGCCATGTAAAGTTTGGTTCACCCCTTCCTATCCATACATTATCAGCGCGCCTTGCATGGATAAACAAAACTCAACCGGTGCTACCCCTAGCCTCTCTCATTTATTGTCATTCTAGACGGTATCCTTTCTTGTATGTACGGAAATCCATTGACACATGTGCATCTATGGTGCACTTAACTGTTGGACTTGTCGTATTTTAGTATAGGCTAGCATTCTGCACCCTGTAGAATTGAGGTGGGATCACTTTTCTAAACAGGCTTAGTTGTTGGCAAGTAAATCTTTGGATGCCCTCATTAAAATTTAGATTGAAACTCTTGCTTCAATAAACAGAAAATAGGGCCAACTGAAAGCAATTAATAAACAATACCTTTTTTTTTTTCTCCCTTGGGAGTGAAGGATATTATTCTAGTGGTCCACTGTCGATCTGTGTTGAAACCTATTATGTTCTGCTGCAGGAAAAGCATCCAACAGAGGAAGTAAAACCACAGTGCCATTTTGAAGAAGTGACAATTTCAAATGGAATGAACAAGCGCTTTCGAGATGGAACATTTGTTGAAGCAAGTTCCTTTTCTACATCACAATCGCATGATGCGTTAAAATTGATTAAGTCAGAGATGCTGGATCGTGGATTTCATTATATGCCCCCCAGGAAACCGAGGAAATCAGATGGCTATCTTCGTTATAGGAGGAGAAGAGTAACTGGTGGTTTTGTTTATGTTGCACATGCTGATTATTACATGTTGCTACGAGCTTTTGCAAAACTTGCAGAAGTTGATGTTCGTATTATGCATATCAGTGTACTAAAACTTGAAAGGAGACTTGCATGTATAGAGGAACGAATAGAGAGAAGCTTGAACACCTTGCAAACCCTCTCTGGAGAAACAAAAGATGAGCTAAGATCTGTGAGCTGAAGTTTTATGGAGTCTTGTACTGTGATTGCTAAACATAACAATCTGTGGTTGATGTGGCAGCCCTGTCAGTAGCAGAACTCATTGATGTGTATTAAATGGCTGTGATACCTGGAGTGCAAAAATATGAGTGCTTAGGCTGCAATGGCAAGAGAAATCTGAAATCTGGGCAAAAATGACCAAATGGCTAGAGTTAAACCCACTCAAAGGAAAATGGTTGAACCCAACAAGGTCAGCTTGGTACAGTAATACCATTTATTCTCTACATTTGTTGCAATTTCAACAAGTTGGGAACCATGGTGACAATTCTGTACCTGGTAGAAAATATATACTGAAAGATATCAGATATCTTTTGGGCTTGATCCTTGTTTTATTATGAAAGCTATTTCTGGATCATTCCTGGTTAATGTACATTTAGGTTCATGCTTTCAATTGCATAATGATGATTCTGACACCAAAACTGATAATTGTTGACCTGCAAACATGTACTCCCTCCGAATCTATATGTTGATTGAACTAGCCACCATATCCCACGTCAACATAAACATCTGGAGTATATACCATGGCACGTTACCTCACAACTTTGTTCCCTTATCCCTTCAATCTGTTTTGTCCCTAACTCCCTATCCAGGTAGACTGGAAACAGCTCAGCTGTTTGCTATGAGTGCGCGCACAGGGGTGTGTTAGTGTTATGCTGTCTTTTGCTTATGCATTGCAATTAGTGATAGGAAGAGTAGGTTTGAGGAACAGATGGTTCTTGGATAGCACTCCCTCTAGATTTAAATTGTTGATGCAATTAACTTTTTTAATTATGTTTGATCATTTATCTTATTTTAAAAAATTAGATATTTTGTTACTATTTGTTTTATTATTAAAAAATGTTCAAACCTATTTTATAATTTTGAATAAGATGAATGGTCAAATCAACAGCGTCAATAATTTAAATTCGGAGAGAGTACATTGTGAGCAATGTGCTGCTGTGTAGTAAGCTCTTTTTTTTTTCCGCGATGTTCACAGCTTCCCAGCAGTAGCGGCACTGCATTCAATTAGGTTAGTAATGGCTCAATTGTGAAAATGGAATTTTCTAGCGACGCAATTTGCATTGTGTTGCCTGATGTTCTCATTTCGAGGATACGTCCCCTGTTGGCAGTAGTAACTGAAAAGTAGCAGAATCTCGAGCAGCAATTTCACGTAGAGCGACGCAGCAAGCACGCAGGCTACCAGGCAAGTCGGAAGCACGGTATTTCTGATTGAAATATCATACTCATATTTGAAAATATTTTTGATTCTAAAATGCCCTAAATCTTTTCATTTTCCTACTAGTAGTTCAAAAGTGAGTACCCCAATCTTTGTTGGACCGTTCCTGGGCCGAAAGTTTGCTCCATCTTGCAAGCGGGGCTCCAAATGCTAGCCCAAAGCTCGTGAAAATTAACATCCTCCTCGCTCGCGGCGACCCAGGCACGCACGCAAGCAGCAGTTCATCTGATCTGTGGGCCACAAGCGCCGCACCGCACTCTCCTCTGCCTTTTCAGTTGCCAGGGTGGCATTTTTGTTCCTCCCTGCCGCGCGCCATTTCAAAACCCAAACCCCTCTTGCTCGCCTCCTCCCCTCATTCCCCACCGCCTTCGCTTCGTTCCCCTTCTCTTCTTCGGGACTTCGCCGGCGGAATCTCCAACCGCAGGCACCGGCGCAGCCGCCCGCCTCGCCGCTCGCCTCCGTCCGGCCACGCCGAGGTACGACTCCGTCGCGCGCGTGCTCCGCGCTCGTCGATCTCAACCGCACCCTCCGCTTCCTCCCGTTTCTCGCCGCGAAATCATAACCCTAAAACCGTGGGCTTCCTCCTACCAGGTTCTCCGCGAGGATCCTCCGACACCAGTCCACCGCTGCTGCATGGCGTGACGTCTCCGCCTCCCCGTCCACCCCCTCCGCCGCTGATGTATCAGGTAGGTGCCGCTGTCTCCTGTGCTTAACACCAGCTCCTTGCGCATAGGGTTCTTCGACTCGGCTTGCAGCTCTTGAAATTTCGTACCGGTTCGATGTGGTCGAGTGTGGATGTAGGAACTGGACGCGATCACGCGATTGAATAGCGCGCTCAATTGGTTGGATGGGGAAAATTTTTCCAAGACATGTTCCTGGAATGAGAATTTTATCTGTGGGGGGGGGGGGGGGGGGGGGGGGGGGGGGATTTTGCGGCGTTGGGGACGGAATTTAGGTTTCTGTTCAATGCTCATGCGCAAGCAACCTGTTTGATCACTCATAGTTAACCTTGCTTGCTATGCTGCTTGAATTGTTTCGTTTACTACAATCTTCATTCAGTCATTTTGCTGAATTAGCACAACATTTGGGTCTAATTCATTACTGATTCTGTACTTCTGCAGATATGCTTCCAGGCCCCCCTATCCAACCTCCACCTCCTCCACTGCCCGTGCTTGTAGAATTATCCTCTGTGCCAAGCCCGTCGCTGTCAGGCCCACAGTCTTTGTCAATCGGTTCCAGCCTCGCCATTGTCGTCATAGTCGTGATTGCCACGGCCATTGTCACAATCTGCATCGTGCTCCTCCGCAGAGGTTGCCGCCGCCGCCGTCTATCCTGCTCATCACTCTCCCCTCGCTGCAGCTTCTCCCAAATGGCTTCTCTGTCGTCGGCTGAGTCTGGAGTGCAGTCTTGTGCATCAGCAGCTGTTTGTGCTTCGCCCAGGGGCAGGGCTGGCATGCCTTCAGCTCGGAAGGAAGCTGGTAAAGCCCTTGATTCAGCATCTGTGTCACGCTCTGCAGAATGGCCAGTGAAAGGGACAGAGTTGGCAGCAGCATCCTCTGCCGTGTCTGTGGTGGGGATGTCCGGGGTGCTGGTGCCATCAGCGCCGCCTCTTCCAGAGGTGGAGCGTTTGATCTTGGAGTTGCTCGTGCTCCCTGCACCGGAGACTGGAAAGAGCAGAGTCTGCCTCATTTGCAACAGTGAGTCACCTGACGTGCCCCTTGTCCTCCCATTGTGTTCTCATGTTTTTCATCGATCGTGCATTCTTACCTGGCTCCGAGGCACTGCATGGCCATGCTGCCCATTCTGCCATGAGTCTATCACCATCCCCCGCCCGGACAAGACCAACTTCTGCTCAGATAAGCATGACGTTGAGTCCCAGATGCTAGTGCCAGCCACGCCTGGTGAGGAGTTGGCAGGTGTTGTTGGAGAATCTCGTGGATGGCTAAGCTCCTCGTTGGATAGGCTTTCTGGGAGCTTGATGGGATGTTCCAGCAACCGTGCCACAGCAGTGGTGGTGCCAGTGTGCTCACGTCGCACCACTGGAAGCTGGAGCCCGTGCTCAAGCAGCCGCCTGGGAAATGACCCATACTTCGTTGAGGAACAGATGGGACCATCAATTCAGCCTTGTGAGGTGTCAGAGGCTCCAGGGGGATCTGGCAGATGGCTGAGATCTTCTTTAGCCGCGCTTTCTGGCAGCTGGATTGGGTTCTCCAGGGACCATTCTGACAAAATGGTGTTACCGGTGTACTCAAAGCCCGTAACTGCGACTATGGCGTCAAGTGACCACAGCAGCATGGACTCACGGTCCAGGAGGTGGGATGTTGAGGCAGCTACGCCTAAACCAGAGAAGCCATCGGTGTATGACAACATCAAATGGTTCTTCCAAACCTAAGGCAGGTAACTAAGAGCATGTCAGCAGTTATGATAACGAATATTGCGCTGAAACCTATTGTTTTGAGGCTTTGATCATAATTTCATTTTTTTTCTTTGCAGGCTAATGACCAAAGATAGAATGTGCATACAAGATAGAAAACATCACAGAATAAGCGTAAATATTTTGCGTTGGAGATACTGATACGAGCCAGTTGGTTTCTGTAAAGTTTTGTTCGGTTTTGTTTCAAATCATCGGTTGTCACTGGTTATGCTTCAATCCAAGTGAGGTTGTTTGCATGACAGTACTGAAAATGAAAGTGTTGAGGTTACCTGCAATTCTTAGGATGCTCAATCCAAGAGAAAGTTTGCCATTTTGTGCACTCTAGGCTATATGGAATGTGGATGATGGACTGATGGTTTTCAAAATGCATTGGTTTTACTTTTACTGTGATAAAAACATATTACTCTGTACGTGTGTTCTCGATGTAATAGCTTGTTGATGTAAACGAGATATGCAACAATAGTATTGTAAATGTTCAATTCAATTGGTTTCCTGTCTATAGAGTAGAACCAGCATGAAATAAAATAATACCAAAACAGAACAAATCATAGAACCAAGGAACGGAAGACAAAGCAAATAGTATGTCACAATGATGCCTACATAGTTCAATGTTTCCAAAATCCAATATGGTGGGTGGCCGTAGCTTCTCCACTCAACTTCAAATAAAGGACAACTTCGAATGACTCACTTCAAACAAAAGCACATAACAAGGACTCATGGTCTAGGTGATCAGGAGGTTAGTTGTAAAATTGTTTCAGCATAAGGGCCTTTGTCTCATACTCTACTTCACATAGCAAGGGTTAGACCCAAGGAAGAGGTGGTCTAGGAACATTTCCTCAATGGCAGAGAAGTTCTTCATTTTCACAGAGTAGTAGACAGCTTGCTTCAGAAGGTAAGGCAGCAGCATAGAATACTTGTGCTGCAGCAGGAGGTACACCGCCTCCGCTTGATATGGGGTCACAGGTCCAATAACGTTTTTTGTTTTTGGCGTTGGACCTTGTGCAGGAGCAGCAAGGGACAGCCCATGAAGATGCCTGTAACCAAGAACATGAGATATAATGTGCCTAACGAACAGCAAGAGGTGCCTCTCATTTGACACAGTATATCTTCCAGGGATATGATGATACCAATACGCAAGCCATGATGTATTCTGTGCTATCTGAGTCCAGTCATTGAGCGGATCTTTAGAATTTGAGTATGGCTGGTTGCTTAGTATATTCGTTGCGTCTGGTTTATTGGTGTGCAACAAACCGCAACTCTCCTCCATGTAAAACCAGTACATCTTTAGGAACGCCAGACCATACGAACTGACAGGAAGCAAAGCAGGGTGCTTATCAATAATAAAAGAGTCACGCACCAGATCTTTCACGCTAGTGAGGGAAGCCAGATAATCATCCATGTCGTCTGGTAAATTGGAAAGCTCAGGAGCACCGTACAGTTCTTGAATCAAAGTTCTTGTGATTTCTTTTAGCGCAGCAAAATCATCCTTTTGCCCATCCTCTGTGAGCTCCAACTTAGTGACATGATTCAACTTAAAGTTTCCAATGGAAGAGATGCTGAGGTTATCCAGTCTTAAAGAAGGCCCAAGGCAGTAACCCTCTTTATGACTATTGATAACAATATCCTTCAGCGAATTTATGGAGAACTCCCAGGGAGTGCTACTATCCATGGCTTTGGAGGATTCTTGGGGAGCAAGATGTGCAGCTTCTCATGTGCATCAGGTACCCTAACCAGCAGGTGGACTCTCTTAAAATAATCCAGTGGAGCCTCATAAGTCAAATGAAAAAGGCCCACATCATGCGCAACACCAATCAACCTGCGACAGATGAATGCCCATCACAATTCAGGCTATGCGTTACTAACAATTAACCACTAACAGATGAACCATAATTGCAATTTAAGCTATGATCAGTTGAACAAAAAGCATTCAACAGTGCAAGTGGAAATA
Source organism: Eleusine coracana subsp. coracana (assembly GCA_032690845.1). Lineage (NCBI taxonomy): Eukaryota > Viridiplantae > Streptophyta > Magnoliopsida > Poales > Poaceae > Eleusine > Eleusine coracana. Next base: position 10,709,100 of record CM064426.1, read on the forward strand.
TTTACAATAGCACCTCCATGTAAGAGAATCATTATTAATATAACAGATTACTACTACCTTAAGAACAACCTTACTAACTAATGCAGCTGGTTGAACAACCAATAACATGTGAGTCGCTCAATACAAAGCAGCTGCCCACATCACCACCATTCATACCATTGCCGGCCTCTGTAACACAGTCACAGAGGACCATTGCAATGCTGACCTCAACATTGCCAGCATCCGCCCTCGGTCTGGCCTCCGCTGCCCAATAGCACTACTAGAGACCTCCACAACAACATCTGCTAGCATCAAGGTTAACATAACCGGGGTTAACCAGCCAGTTAACCCGGTTAACCGACGAACCGGTGTGGACCGGTTATCCCGGTTGGCCGGTTAATCCCCGGTTGGGGTTTGAATTTTTTTCAAATTTAAAAAATTTTGTATGTAATAGTTTTACAAAAAACTAGATGAATTGTAAGGAGATTTGGTGAAAAAATCGAATCAAACCGAGGTATTTTGACAAAGGAAAAAATAAAAAAAGGAAAAAAAGAAAAAAATAGAAAAAATAGATGTGGAGCTCAGTTAACCAGTCGGTTGGGTCGGTTAACCGGTCGGTTGGGTCGGTTAACCAAGGTGGAGTTTCGGCTAGCCGCTGACAGAAGCTAAGGTAATTTATTTTAAAGCTCAATATAAAATAGATGTAGACTTTAGCCTTTAAAATATAGGTAATTTAGAATAGAAAAAAGGTAATAAACATGTTGTTGTACATGTTGTTATAAAATAGATGTAGCATCCCATGATTTATTTTATTGTATATGTTGTTGTTGAGATAAAGCACCTCCATGGAAGTAACAAATTTTGCATATTATTTGAATGCTATATATCCAATAATTATATATTGTGGAAACCTATTGTATTATTATTTGTAGAAAATCATGTGTAGGACAACTATATTTTGATGTTTTATATAGCACAATATAGTTGTGCTATATTATATGAACTCAATGTATTGTGTATTAGTGTGTAATATTGTGCTTAATATTTAAAAATATTATACTAATTTTTTCCTATTATTTAGATATTTTTTTCTCCATCAATGGAGTTTGTCACTACTGTCACCGGTTAACTGCACTAACTGACCGGTTAACCGGTATAACCAGTCGGTTAACCGGCCGGCGACCACACACCACCCAAATCAAATTTTGCTCGGCTAACGGGCCGGTTACATCGGTTAACCGGTGAACCAGCCCGGCCGGTTATACCGGTCTGGTCGATTTTATCAACCTTGGCTAGCATGCTACCACATAAGGAAGAATCTCACTCTAAAGATTGTCGTGCCCCAATTATTGCTTAAGAAAATGCTTATTTTGCCATAAAAACGAGAAATGAAACAAACTGATATTAACCTACCCAAACCCCTGCCAAAGTGCCAACTTAGCAACCTGCCAATTAAAACACGGCACTAGCTGCTACCCAGCACCCTCCACCGTTCCGTCGCTGCAGGGCAGTCGCGCCATCTCTATGAACATCCAGCGAAATGAAATGTTAGGCGAAGGATACACACCCGTTTGGTGAAGGCAGGATGACTTTCTGCTCTGGGGGCACAAGAACCGAAGGAAATCCCCCCCCCCCCCCCCCCCCCCCCCGGCAGTCCCAGGTATGAAAGCCGAACACGGTGAAGGCATGGCATACAGTAGCCTCTGGCCGCAGGACGGGTGATGGTCGGCGTTGATCTTCTTGGCGGAGGCGCCGCAGCACGGGCACGCACCATTTCCCAACCAAGAAGCAAGCCCACGATGCGGCTGTCGAACGACTCCCTCCGAGGCGGCATGTGGAGTGCAGAGAGACGAGGGGCGAAGGAAGCCGCAGATTCGGTGAAGGAGATGATTCCCGCGCCGTATCATTTTGCCCTAGACAACTCCGCCACCGCCGTTTCCGGCGCCGCCTCCGCCGCGGCCGGTGTTTTTGTTTTTGTTTTTTTTTCTTTCGCTGCGGTGTTGAGGCGATGGATTGTGTTTCCTCTTTTTTTTTTTATGTCTAGACTTTCAGCCCAATAGTATTGAAGAAGCACACAGCTGAGATATAAAATGGGCCACGAGTCTTGTGGGCCGAATCTGAATAATATGTTTTTTAAAGGAAGAAGTTCGATTTTGGTCGGTTGTGCCATTTTAGTCTCTCATTTACAAAACTAGTCACTCAGAGTAAATCCGTTTGGTTTTTATCCCTTGACAGTTTTGAAGGTGATTTTGGCTGAGATGGCATAGGGGGTCCACTTGTTAGGTGACATGTCGAGTGAGACCGGTGTAGGTAGAGGAGTCTAGCGGAGGTGCAACGTATGGAGAAGAAAGGGGACGTCGCACGGAGGCGCAGCGTGATGAGGAGAAAAAAGGAAAAAAAGAAAAAAATTTGAAAAGGGTGATGTGTTACCCAGACGGGTCCCTACATGCCGAAACCGCCAACAAAACCGTTGAGGGACGAAAGCCGAACGAATTTATGAGTTCAGAGACTCTAAGTGACCGGTTTTGTAAATGAGGTACCAAAACCGCACAACCGAGACCAAAATCGAACTTCTTTCTTTTTAGAAAGGAGATTAATGACTTTTACGGTAAGTAGTGCCGTCTAAAAAACCTATTGTCCGTGGGTCGGCCCAAAGCATGCAAATAAGGTCCGGCAAAAAAAAATCGACACGAATCCGGCACGGCCTGAAATATTTTCGTGTCGGGCCAGTCTGGCATGAGGTCACGCGTCGTGCTTGTACCGTTACTCGAGCCCACGGACTAGCACAACACAACCTGTTTAGTATTATTAAAAATAGATCAATACTTCATTACTAAATAGAAGCAACATGGTGGTCTAGTGGTAAGTATAGTGGAGGTCTTAAGTTCAAACCTCACTTAGCATCTAAGTTTTGCTCATTTTCACCATTTCAGTTATAAATAAGCTGCTAAAAAGTTAATGGGCTGTTGTTCTAGCGGGTCTAACATGCTAAAAAGTTAATGGGCTGTTGTTCTAGCGGGTCTAACAGGCCGGTCCGACATGATTATTTTAATTCGTGTCATGCCTTAGGCTGCTGGTCAGACACGACTAGCTGTGCCGGCACGAAATTAACTGGACCGAGGCATTTCGTGCCTGGATCATGCCGTGCCGGGCGGCCCCGTTAGACATCACTAATTATAAGCCAAAATAAGGTTTGTAGAACCGGAAGTTTGTTTACAATAAAGCACACTAATTTGTCTAAAAAAGGTCCATGAACACTAAAAACCACCTTGTAGGAGCTCCATCCTAGTCAGTTGCAGTACATCGACACATGGCCATTTTCTAGGACTCAAGCGTGTCCATCCAAAAAATGTCCTCCACTAGTACGACCTCTACAAACGCCCATCGTGGCCACCGTGTGCATCCAAAACACTTCATTTTTGACATCTTTTTTCTTTTATTTTTGTTCTGAATGGCCATTTCCATTTACCTTCCAGCCCTTGTTTTTGTGTTACAGCAACTTTGTACTAGCAACATTGGTCAATTTTTAAAATGTCAAACAATGTTTAAGTAACATTATAAATTAAAATATAAATAAAAATACCATCTACGATAAATTTAACAAATCATCATTTCATTAGTATAAGGTCATGTCAAATTGTTTTGATTTTTCTTCCATAGCAATCATGCCACTAAGGATGTGTTTGGTAGAGTTTCAACTAACTTTGGATTACCAGTCAAAAGCAGTTTTTTTTGACTTATTCTAGCTTATGCAGTTTATCCAACTATTTTAGGTGATTTTCTGGTCATATGTTTTAGGTGATTTTTAATGCAGTATTGAAAAACTGACTAGGATTAGAGACAAGTATAGTCATATGTTTTAGGTGATTTTCAATATAGTATTAAAAAAAATAAATAAGAAAAATAATTAGATGAAAGAAGAAGACATTAGTGTTATAGAGATACATATATCATGTTCTCTATGATCTAATAAACACAATCATCAAAATACATTAAAAGATACATGTTCATTTTGATCGAGAAAGATGAATTGCCTTAGCAATGCCATCACGTATCCTATCCATTGAGCGTTCATTAGCTTGAGTTGTTGATGAGTCTGATGCATTTTGGGATGGAAGATACTTCCTATACCTTGAAGGTATAGTTGGAATATATTCCGGATTCCTATCATATTTCCAAAAAATTCTTATCTTATGCATACTCCGGTGTTACGGAAGTCTTCAAACATAATTGGCAATTTATTCTCGTATGTACTGCAGCCCTTTCTCCCTACACCTACTAGATCCCTTTATATCCTGAAATAGAAATCAAAACATTTTTCATAACAACAAAAATAATAGTCATCAATCATATATGACAAATACTAGAGGTAAATGACTTACTTTCACTGTTTTCTTCCACCAATCTTTTGTCATACTAATATTGTTGCCTGACTCATCCCATCCTAGACCAGTTTGCTTTGCTAATTTCTTCCAAATACCATAGTCCTTTTTCAACCTGTCCCATTATTCTTGAATTGCAATTGCTCGCACCGGCGCCCAGGCTGGCCGCCGTTGTCCCCTCACCTAATCCATCATGCGTGGCGGCGCTGTTGGTATTTCTTAACATCGCATCAAGAATATCACTATCCCTGGTACGACGCCAGAAATGATTTGATGTTTGTTATGCTTTAAGAGAAGAGTGAACCAATCCGCAAGCGCACGGAACATCTATTGTAGCATTTCACCCGGGAGTATTCCAAGGTATCGTATTTATTTTCCGCAGGGAAGCTAGGCGTAAGAGTATCTTGGTTTAACAAAGATATAACTATAAGAATTATACCAACTGACCAAAGACGGGGGTAAGGATATTCAATAATGATAGTTGGGGGAGCAGTGATACAGGAGAAATCCACACTAAGATAAATAAAGAGATCAGTTAAGCTAGCCGGGAGGACAACGAGTCTAAGTCTAGAATTCCTAAGATTATATCTTCCTATTATATCCAAGTCAATTGTCAAAATTCCTAGTTACTCGGGTTGAGTGCTTACACCAAATCCATGGTACAGTCTCGAGTCTTTCACCAATAAGTTTACTTTGGGGCACGACAACGATCCACTAATAGGGTCGGTAACTAACCTCGTACACTAGTGGGCATGTTACCGCTAGACAATCCTGTTTGAGACCTCCCGAACATGGTGGAATACTAAATGGACGGATAGGGCTGTCACCACCTGCCGCCTACCACACAGCCCGTGGGGACGAATGCAAATCCAGCTAGTGTTAACTTAGGCACCGCGCATATGCTTTCACTAGATATTCTTCCGTTGGCCTAGCGGAAGAATAGCCGAGGAATAACCAAGTCTAAGTTCTATTCAAGAACTAAACTTAATTAAATCCTAGCCGGGAATCCTGTAAAATATGCTTCAAAGTTCTTTTCTGATAATTGTAACTTGAGAAAATTGACTAAGTAAAGATAGATACTTGACAAGATAAACAAGAAAATATATTTATATTGATAAGAGATAAGTCTTACAAAAGGAGAAAAGATACAAGAGAGCTCATACCAAGACTCCGAGACGATTTTCGAAATCCCGAGCGATGCTCTCGACTAGACTCTAACTCCCGACTAACTAACCTACTCTACTAAGTAGCATAAGTAGTGGGACATTGACTCCAATGTGTTTCACTTGCTTGATGTTCTTTTTCTACTGAATTCCTCCTCTATTTATAGGTGGCGGAGACTTGGCGGGTACTTCAAGGTGGAGGAGAGTCGGTGGCCGAAAATTACGAAGGGAGAGGAAGGAGAAAGGTGAGGGAGGCTGGGCCGGCTCGCTCATGGGCCTGGCTCCGGGTGGGCTAGTTTAGGGGAGTTTTGGCCCAAAAATGGTCTGGGTTCTTCCTTCTCTCTTTTTTTTCTATTTTACTCCTCCAAAATTCCTAACTAAAACAAAATGCTGATTCCTAATCAAATTAAAAAAAATATTTTTACACAATAAAATCCTAAGTGAAACTAATCAACAAGGATGCAACAAATCAAAGTTTTAAAATAACTTATATTTAAATGCTTTCTTTAGAAAGTAATTTACTTGCTAACAAAATATTAATAAATTAATTTATTTAAGAAAATTTTAAAATATCCTAAATTTTGAAAAATCAGGGTGTTACAAACCTACCCCCTTAAAAGGAATCTCGTCCCGAGATTCAGATAGGATATCGGAAAGAAAGAAGGAAACTAGGTTCTCACTTCGTTGGATGCGTCCTTGCCTAAACTTTTCTTGTCATGTGGCAATGCTTTCGCCATATATTCCACCTCTGCTCCATTAGGATGTGTCAACTTCACTGCCTTTCTAGCACAATCTATGATTCCCTTATGTTTGGTTAACCAATCCATTCCGAGTATCACATCTACACCCTTGGAATCCAAAACGATGAAACTCGTAGTAAAGTCTACCCCCCTTATGCTCACACTTAATTTATGACATCCATTTTCTGCTTTCAATTCCCCTCCAGGTGAACTAACTATCATCTTATTCTGGAGCAAGGTGATGGGAATGTTGTGCTTGGTCACATACTTAGATGATATGAATGAATATGATGCTCCAGAATCAAACAAAACTACAGCGGGGCTTGAGTTTACAAGTAACATACCAAGAACAACGTCTGGAGATTCCTGAGCATCTTCAAGAGCAACCTGGTTGACTCGACCTCTCGCATAGTTCTGCCTGGCTGCTGTCAGGGCAGAGTTTCCATTGCGGTTGGGTGTTGGGGCAACATCTTGGGTTGGAGGTTGGCACATTTGCGGATTGGGGCATTGGTTAGCAAAGTGACCCTTTTCTCCACACCTGTAGCAGTTCCTATTGGTTATCGAGGTTTGATTGCCATTGGTCCTTTGCTGAGTTTGAGCTGATGGGGGAGGCGTCTGAGAGTTAGGATATTGAAACTGACGTTGAGGGGTGACGAAACCCTAACATGTAGGTGGAGTTCCTTGTTGTCCACTTTGTTGTCCAGAGTGGAACATAGGTCCACCAGAAGACGATCCAATGCGAGGCCTAGTGTTGCTGCCTCCTTATTGACCTTGATACTCTAGCTTGCGCTTGCCATCCATCCTCGACATTCTGTTCTCCAGGACTAGAGCTTTATCCACCATCTCTTGAAAGTTTGCATAGTTACGAGCCTCAAGTGCATAGGCGAGACCATCATTCAACCCATCAAGAAAACACTCACACTTCTTCTCATCGTGTCCACTTCTCCTGGGGCATACCTTGACAACTGGGTGAAACGAACAACATACTCACTTACGGTCATGGATCCCTGCTTCAGATCCTGGAACTCCTTCTTCTTCAGCCTTATTACCCCCTGAGGCACATGATGAGACCTAAAGCTATTCTGGAACTCATGCCAGTTAATACTACCAGGCTCCTCATGGGCTGCAACATAAGCATCCTACCAATCAGCAGCGGGTCCAATAAGCTGATGTGCGACAAACAACACCTTCTCCCTATTGTTGCATTGAGTGACTTGCAGCTTCTTGTCAATAGTCTTTAGCCAGTCATCTACATCCATGGGATCCACAGAGTGAGAGAAAGTTGGGGGCTTGGTCCGTTAGAAATATCCAAGCTTGTCTCTAGGCTGGGGAGCAGCTCCTGTGACATTGTTGGGCTGTGGGTGCACTAGGGTCTGGTGCATGTTCTGGAGAAGTTATGTTTGCATGGCCATGAGTTGTTCCATGGAGATCTACAGGGGTGGCTTCTCCTGTTCCTCATGGTTGTTGTTCATGCTGCGGTTCCTACCTCTCACCATCTGTTGTAGGTCGGGATACGGTAAGCAAAAATGGGTGGAAGATATAGGTAAAATGCAAGAATATGATAAGGTCAAGTAGGAAAAGAGGTGTGAAATAAAAAGATAGATAAAGAGATACCCCGATTAACTAATCTCTAATAAAGTAGGAGTAAAAGTATAGTATAAGGATATGGTTGTAAGACAGGCCTTGCATCACATCGACATTCATTACAAAAGATTCAAATCACACTCATCACACCAATCAAACTAGAAAACCAACCAAAGGACGTGCAAACACTAAAATTCTCTCTCGCTACGCTATTACATTTATTCGACTTGATGCCTATGAAGCCACTCGGGGATAAACTTCCTAATTCTCGTCCTGATTAGGGATGACGTAAGCTGGTGGGGCATGACTAGCCATTCTGCAAGGTGGTGAGGAAGGAGTCGCATCCTTTAGCTCTTCCTATGAAGGTAGGTCCACATCATCCGATAAACGTCACTTGAGCTGGCGAACTGTCTTCATTACCTCCTCATATTTCTCCTGCCAAAACCCTAGTTCCTCCGTGGTTGAATCCAACTCCCTGGAAATCACTGTGGTAAGAGTGACTTGCTTCTTAAACTTTGCGTGTCCTTGTCCAGGTACAGGCTCTGCGTGAATGTAGGTGGATCCACTTGCGCGCTGAGGGAAATAAGCATACTCTGTATCTTCAAAATACTAGCGATAACAGGAGCGAATGACCATGCAAGTTTGACGAGCGGCATCACGAATCCCGGTGGAGAAAGTCTTCCATGGAGCAATGGCCTCATGAATCCTTTCCACCTCAAAAGTTCCTCTGAGCGGCCTTGGAGCAAAAATGTGAACTTGAACCTTCCATACAGGCTCAGAACCTTCATAGGTCACTTGGGTACCACAATACTCTGGTTGCTTCTCGTAACCTACCTTTGTAGGATCTCCCAAAGCATGTGAGGTAACCTTCCAGCATTATTTCCCGCATCCTTGAAGAGTCGAGTGTCACGATAAGGTGGTGGACTCGGTGGTGGCACCATCTCTAGTTCAGCCTCTTCTATCCCAAACTTTTCATCAGATCCGAGTGGGACAAGCGCTGGTGAAGGCCAAACACGTGGGTACTGATCACACCTGTGGCAAGTCTTCTTGGTACGGGCCATCTAAGCAATTTTGAATAGGAGAGATGAATTAGTAAAAGGGTTTTGTAAGCCAAACTGTAAAACAAGACCAACAACAGAAGTAAATAAACAAGACTATAATTTTAAGCCAAAGAGTTTTGAAAATAGTTTGTAGTTTGCAAAATAGATCTTAGAATACGACCACTCTATCTAACCTAGCGTCCTACGGTCAACACGGCTCTCATACCACTTCTGTCACACCCGGTTTTAAGGACAAAACCAAGTGCTTATCTTATGTGTGCCCAGGAACAAGTTTCACACATATCGACAGTATAGTGAATAACAGTACAACCAATATCATTATTACAATGTACCATTATTACATAAATAATTGTCTTTAAAGACTAAGATCGACTCTCTCATAAAATAACAGCGGAAGACACCACAACACCATAGGCAATCGACCGGGGGCATGCTCGCCTAGTAGTAGTCTTTATCAATGTAGTCCATATCTCCATCTTCTAAGTAGCAGTTTATAGTACAAGAACAAAGGAAAATAGCAAGGGTGAGCACATGCCGTACTCAACAAGTGGGGGAAAATATGACATGCAAGCTTAATAGAAGAAAGGCTAACACAATGGTTCATTTGCATAAATTAGCACCTACACCTAGTAGAAAAGCCATCCTATTTACTAGGTGAAAAGTTCCCACCAGTTATCTCGTCTGTCCAACATTACAGGTTAAACCACCTGTAACCAACCATGGGTTAAACCGCCCATAGGAAACCACACTACAAGTTACACCGCCTGTAGCAAATCCAGGGTTACACCGCCCAAACCAAACTTGGCTACCCACCAAGTCCACCCATAAACCACCTTCCTAAATATGTGAAGATCCAGGCTGCTCATGACCGTGAGCACGACTATTATAACAGTTTTACACTCTGCAGAGGTTGCACAACTTTACCCACAGGTTGGTGATTCCATCACCCGTCGGTGATTAAAGTCTCCATGTCGCCCAAATCAGACTACCGTAGGTGTGAGGCCAAGAGATCACCACAAGGTCGTTCAGGGCGCTTCCCAGCTTGCAAACAATCCACGCTAAGGTTTCACCGCTGCAGAATTAAACTGTTCCTACAGAAGCCCCCTCTGGCGCCGTGGCTAGGAGTAAACCGTCCATCGCCTGAGTCCGAGAGTAAACCGTCCCATCCTCCTTCCTTGAGTGCTCATAGAACTGGGAAGACATCTCGATACTAAACCAAGCCTACCCATATCAGCCCTGTGCTTTGCGCTATTTTCCTGGGTGGCCGCTCTATAAACTACTCTTGTGATCCCAAGCAGGTACCACCACAATCCCACAGTACTATACCGAGTACACATGCATACCCGCACCATCCTTGCCATCCTCCTGCTTGGATCACCTAGGCTTCATGTTGCTAAAAAGGATTAACCATCCCTCGTGATCATTATGTTAAAGTGAACCATTAGTCAAGATTAACATTAGACACTTTCATTCACGACATAGCAAACTAAGCATGATGTAGCCTTACTAATAAGCTACACCAGAACCCAGGCGATAAGGAATAATATGGAACAGGATATGACACATGGGATTCAATAATAACAAGCATGCATAAAGATAGAGGGAATATAAACATAGGTTCAATATGCATCAAGGACACTTGCCTGGTTCCCTTTGCTGCTGCTCAAAGTCTTCAAGATGAAGATCCCAGAAGTTCTCTAACAGCGGTTCGTCTACTCAACGTCACACCAGAAACATAAGCGTACAAACAAACTAAGAAACAACACACCACACAGTAACAAACAACAATGAAAACACTATTATGAAAAAGTACGTGCTGCTATGGTCGCGTGAGCGCAAGAATCGCCTAAATTGGAGTTACGAGTAAAAAGTTACGAAAGTTTAAAGTTCTAGGGTTAGAAATAGTAAAAACAAATAGTTAAAGGGCCTAAAAGTAATTCTAGAAAAATAAAAGGGCTAAAGTGTAAAATGTACATGTAAAATATAATTTATGAAAATTCTAAGAACCAAAATGTAATTTATAAAAAGTACAGGGACTAACTTGTAAAATATCATGGTGAAAATATATTCTGTGTAAAATTTAGGGACTAGAAAGTAATTTTGGAAAAGTTAAGGGGCTTAGGTGTAAAAAGATAGGACTAAAACATAATTAGAAATAAGTACAGGGGCCTAAGTGTAAAATTCCCAGCCTAATTATTACTTATAAAAAACTAGGGTTAAAATAAAATTACTAGAAGGTCCAAGGTTGTTTTTGTAAAATTACAAGATTAAAATATAATTAAAAATATGTACAGGGATGTTTTTATAAAACTTAGGGGCTAAAATATTATTTTAGGAATAGTCTAGGGGCATTTATACAAAAATATAGTGCAAAAAATAATTAAAAGAATACTTAGGGTTCTAATATAATTTTATAAAAGTTTTGCAGAGAAATCAGGACAAAAAGTAATTTAAATGAAGCACATGGGCTTAAATATAAATAATTAAAGTTCTGAAGAAAATCTAGGTCAAAAAATATAATTAAACAAAGTGCAAGAGCCTATGCGCAAAACTGACATTTACTGGTAATAAAAAAAATAAACTAATAAAAAAAACTAATCCCGTGGACTAGGTCCACGGGGCTCGTGAACCATGGTGGCACACCAGTCCACAGTGGACCGGCGGCCATTGGAGCCAACCGGAGCTTGCTGGGGAGGCGCTCCGGTGCGTGGGAGGCGGCGAGGAGGGTAGAGGGGAGGGCGGCAGAGGGTGGCGAGCTCACCGGGATGGATCGCGCGCGGGCGGGTGGCCGAAATCGGGCGAGAGACGGCGGCGGCTATGGGGCCGACGGCGACGATGGCTACGACGAGGCACGGGAGGCGGCGGTGGCGCGCGGCTGGGGAGACCGAAGGGGGCGGCACGAGGGGCGTGTCCCGCCCTTTTATAGGGGCGCGGGCCCCTAGGTGCTTTGGCACGCACATCAAGAATGGCGGTGGCGGCGCTGGGCTGGCGACTCGGCTAGGGTTCCCGGGGGTGGGCCGAGCGATGTGGGCCGGGGCGCGCGAGCGGGCCAGCGCGGCGGCTAGGCCAGCGGGGAAGGGAGAGGCCCAAGGCTAGAGGAGAGAAGGGGAAGGGGGAAAGTGGGCCGGGGGAAGGGAAAGGTGGCCCAAGCGGGAAGAGGGAAGAGGGGAGGAAAGAGCTGGGCCACGGGGAAGGAATTCAGCCCAAGGCCGAAGGGAGAGGAAGGAGAAAGGAGAGGGAGGCTAGGCCGGCTTGCTCGTGGGCCTGGCAGGCCGAGCTGTGGGTGGACGAAGGAGAGAGAGAAGGTCCGGGTGGGCAAGTTTAAGGGAGTTTTGGCCCAAAAATGGTCTGGGTTCTTCTTTCTCTCTTTTTTTCTGTTTTACTCCTCCAAAATTCCTAACTAAAACAAAATGCTGATTCCTAATCGAATTAAAAAAATATTTTTACATAATAAAATCCTAAGTGCAACTAATCAACGAGGATGCAACAAATCAAAGTTTTAAAATAACTTATATTTAAATGCTTTCTTTAGAAAGTAATTTATTTGCTAACAAAATATTAATAAATTAATTTATTTAAGAAAAATTTAAAATATCCTAAATTTTGAAAAATCAGGGTGTTACATGATACTTGTTGGATACTCTGGAACTTCTAAAGCATATCGGGTCTACAACTCAGCTATAGATTTTGTGGAATAAACCTATGATGTGCAATTTGATGAGTCAAATGGTTCTTGAAAGGGAAATTAATTTCTTGAAGTAAACATTGGCGATGAACCCATGAGGGAGGCTATGAGAAGGATGCCCATGGGCGAGGTTTTACCCCACGAGGTTATTGATGATGATATTGGTGAACCCTTCAGTCCACCACCTCAAGCAACCACATCCTCCGAGATGCGAGAACCAAACCAAGATGCCACCAACATACCTTCTAGCTCCTCCTAAAATTCATTGAGAGTCAATCCACCTACCCTAGAGAACAGTCAAGAGAGAAGTGAGTCACAAGTTCCCCCATCTACTCCATATCAAGCCACTTCTCCAAGCTCCTGAAATGAAGCATCCCCATCCAATTCAAAGTCTAAGTCCAAAGCTAGAAAGCCTATGAGTGATTCTCCCACCTCTCTAAGAATCCAAGACACTCATATCTCAAGAGAGCAAGCTATCCATGATGCCCAAGATACTTCACCGAGAGTATCTCCCACTGAAGAAGAGCATCATCCTAGACCCAAAGCTATCATCAAGGATCATTGTCGGGACTTGATCATTGGGAACCCATCTCAAGGGGCGAGGACAAGAAGAAACCAATACAAGCCCAACTATGTGAGTGAAGAAGATGATGAGGAGGCAAATATTGCTATTGAGAACTTCTCTTATATCTCCATGATTGAGCCTACAACAATTGAAGAGGCAATGAATGATCACAAATGGGTTATTGCCATACACGAGGAATTGAACAACTTTCAGAGATGCAAGGTATGGAAGTTGGTAGAGAGGCCCAAGAATCATATTATGGTTGGCACCGAGTAGGTCTTCAAGAACAAACAAGATGAGAAATGTGCCATTGTCAAGAACAAGGCTCGCCTAGTGGCGAAGGGATATTCTCAAGTGGCGGGCATTGACTTTGAAGAAACTTTTGCTCCAGTGCCTCGTCTTGAGGAAATTTGGATCTTGCTTGCTTATGCTTCACACAATGGCTTCAAACTTTATCAAATGGATGTGAAGAGTGCCTTCTTAAATGGGGAGATCAATGAGAAAGTCTATGTGGAACAACCTCCAGGGTTTGAGGATCCTAAGCATCCAAGACATGTATACAAATTGAAGAAAACTCTCTATGGTCTCAAGCAAGCTCCTAGGGCATGGTATGAACACTTGAGAAACTTCCTACTCAAGAATGGATTCACCATTGGAAGCATTGATAGCACCTTGTTCACAAGGCATGTTGGGAAGGATCTCTTTGTGTGCCAAATCTATGTGGATGATATCATATATGGGTCAACTAATGAGAAGTTCAATGAGGAGTTCTGAGAAATGATGGCAAGGGAATTTCAAATGTCTATGATTGGAGAACTCCATGTGTTCCTTGGTTTTCAAGTGAAGCAATTGAGAGAAGGAAACTTCATCTATCAAGAAAAGTACACCAATGATCCTCTCAAGAGGTTCAACATGGAAAATAGCAAGCCCTTGCGCACTCCTATGGCAACAAGCAAACCCTTAGACAAGGATGAAAAGGGAAAACCGATGAACCCTAAGCTCTATAGATCTATGATTGGTTCTTTTCTCTATCTCACCACCTCAAAACCGGACATCATGTTTAGTGTGTGCTTATGCGCACGCTACCAAGCAAATCCAAAGGAGTCACACTTGAAAGAAGTGAAGAGGATACTTAGATACCTCAAGTACACACCTACCATGGGTTATGGTACCCTAGAGGAACAAGTTTTGAGTTACTTGGGTATTTGGATTCGGACTTTGCAGGATGCAAAGTGAATAGAAAGAGCACTTCGGGAGGTTTCCATTTCCTTAGAAGAGCTCTTGTTTCTTGGAGCTCAAAGAAGCAAAACTCGGTGGCTCTATCTACAGCCGAAGTGGAGTATATGGCGGCAGGAGCATATTATGCTCAACTTCTCTACATGAGGCAAACTCTCTCGGATTATGGTCTCAACTTCACTCAAATGCCACTCTATTGTGATAGTGAAGCGACAATTAAGATGGCTCTCAAAACTGGAGATCATGGTCATGCAAATCACATTTAAGTGAAACATCACTTCATTTGAGATCATGTTGAGAAGAAGGACATCGACTTGGTGCATGTGCGCACTTATGAACAATTGGTGGATATCTTCACCAAGCCTCTTGATGAAACGACCTTCAACAAGCTAAGGGGAGAACTCAATGTTCTCGACCTCTCCAACTTCACTTGAGTAACCCTAAAGCTTGTCCTTTGTAAATTTGTACAGTCCTGCTTGTTTGTTTTGTTGTTTGTGTCTTTGCTTTGTGCTTGTTTCTCTTCTCTTTGTAGGTCAACTTCGGACCTCCTTGAGATAGCAATGGACATGGGTTAAGCTTGGAAAGGTGGTTCGTGGTGTACCCAAGGCTTTGAAGAATGGTCCATTTGTATACTTGTTGCATATGCATCCTTTGCATTCTTGCATTCTTGTATTGTGATATCTTACATGCTTCCAAGCATGTTTCTAAGGGGAGTTTCTTATTTACAATGTAAGTATATGATCACATAGTGAACTTTGTGCTTCATGCCCATTGAGTCATGTTCGACCAAACTCCAAGGTTAAATCTACTCGCGCGGCTCAAAGACAAGTGGCTGATACATTCCTAACACACTAATGACTAACCTTTGCATTCTTAAGGAATTTGTTGTTGAGTTATGTGTGTAGGGGGAGTTATGGAGGAACACCATTGTTACCAAGGAAGAGCACCAAAAAAGGGGGAGTTTTCTAACTCTTGCCATTTATTATTTTCTCCTTGGTTCTCTTGTGTTGTTTTTGGTGATAGGTGACAAAGGGGGAGAAGGAACATGAAGATCCGAAAGCCAAGTCAAAGATGGAGAAGAACATGAAGATCCAAGATAACTCAAGGGGGAGAAGAACATGAAGAAAAGAACATGAAGAAAATAACATGAAGATCAATCACCAAGTAAGGGAGTAAAATATGAAGATACAAGCTACAAGGTGACAAGAGGATAACACGAAGAAAATGGTGCATGTTCACTTGAAGTACACATGAAGACCGTGTCAAGATGAACATCTACACCAACATGGAGAAGAACAATGACGGTGCATGTCAACAACAACAATGTACATCTACACCGACATGAACGTCTACATCTTTGGTGCGTGTCTACTTCAATAAGAGCATCAACCACGACACCAAGACAGGCGCAAAATTCAATTCAAAACCGACATCAATTGCGCTACGTGGTAAGGTAGTTCTCCCTCAACACCTAGCACATATCAAGGGGGAGACTACTTCCAAGGTAAGGACCAAGGTAATCCGTTCAATCCTTTTTTTTCCTTCAGTTCTTTCTTGTTCGTCCGTTTTGGATCATCATAAGTAGTGGTTGTCATCCATCACCAAAAAGGGGGAGATTGTAAGGATCATGACCATTGAGGTCACCCCAAGGTATGATGTTTTGGTGATGAATGACAAACATGAAATATGACTAATGTCTACACGAGTGTTGCCCGTGTAGGAAACCTTTTCTACTCTATGATGATTGTTCACGACGGCCTTGGCGGTAGATGACGATGATGACAAGCATGGAGGCTTGATGAGATTGATGGAGTCCAAGGGTTTATGAAGATGGATCAAAGCACAAGCTATGGTGGAAGTGTTGGAAACACTTGTCTAGTTGTTAGGGCTTTGAGTCTATAGGAAAAAACTAGACTATCAAGGGGGTCTAGGTCATTCTCTTAGGTCATGTCTAATCCATGATGTGCAAGGTTGCTCGGTGAAATCACAGGCACTAGCTGACAGTGAAGAAGCCAAGGAGCTATTCGGAGAAGCCGAGAAACGAAGTCAAGCGAGGACGAGAAGTTTGAGGTTCAGGTTGAAGTGACCGGATAGAGGGGTCAGTGGTGACCGGATTGTACGGTCACTCAGAGATTTTGTCCGGAGGCTACAGCGAGCATCAAGGAAACTACCAAGTCTGGAATGTTCTAGTGACCGTACGGTCTGGTCAATAGAGATGAGACTTGGACAGCGAGGAAGCCAGCGCCGAAATTTTTCTGGATTGGAGAGAGAAATAGACCGGATGGTCTGGTCAACTGACCATATGGTCCGGTCAGCAGAGAAATTAGCAGTGGTCAGAGCCATTGGTACATAGTGTTGCAATGACCGGACGGTTCGATCAGGGAGTGATCGGACTGTATGGTCAGTAGGCCCATAAAGCTGATTTTGTGGGGCAACGGCTAGTTTGAGGTTGAGAGCCTATATAACTTTGTTGCTGGGGTCTTAGAGACCTCTCTTGGCCAGTGGAATACCTGAGAGCATTTGGTAAGGTCCAAGAGGAAAAGAAGAGAGCACTAGGAGAGGATATTGGATATCTTGAGAGTGCTAGTGAGAGTAACAAGGAGCGATCTTGCACATCTAAGACTAGGTGTCCTTGAGGGTGTGATCTAAGTTTTTACTCTTGGTCTATGGTGAGACCTAGACCGGTTAGGTGTCGATGATCGAGCCTATCGTGATCGGTTGTGAAGGCCGTCACACATTTGTACATGGTTTGAGCCCGCCGGTGAAAGGAGCATCAATAGTGAGCGCCCGTGGCGGCTCGAGGAGTCTGGGAAGTTCTCGAGGGAGGCGAGCTTGTGCCTTGGTGGCAGCGGTGACGCGCACTGTGTCTTTACTCCGGGAGTGATTGCAGGCTCGTGAGAGAACTCCACTTTGTCGCCGGAGGGACCGGGACTCCGGCGGGAGTGGTCCAACGAGGAGTAGGGGAAGGTGCCATCCTTCTGAGACTTCAGGAAAAAAATCATGAGCCATCTCTTACTCCACTCCTTACTTTAATGCATTACTTTTCGCATTTACATACCGTGCTATTCAAGCTTGTGTGCTTGCTTTGTTCTAGTTGATTGTCTTGTAGACTTGCATGTTTAGGCTCCTTGCTTGCTAGTAGTGTTTAAGCTTCCGCATTTAATAACTAGCATGAGTAGGAGTTGCATTTGTGTGCTTGATCACTAGAAGTGCGTAGAAGTTGTATTGACTTGTGTGATCCACTAGTATGTATAGGTTGTCCTTCTTTTCATAGGATTATCTTGTTAGTATGATCACCACTAGGATTGTGTAGGAGTTATTTTGAGTGTATCTGATGTGGACAAGGATTCCCGATCTTCCGAAAGGTTCTGGATACGTTGATTTGGTCGGAGGCGACACACAAATCGATCCGGCTTCAGAACAACACGTTCTAAACCCCGCAATCGCAGCACGACGTCTCCTCTGGTTATCAACCGTCCTAAAACGATTGATCTCGCCGATAAGGCTAATCCCTGCCTGCGAATCAAGAACACAAGCAAGAACAAAGAAGAAAGCAACACAATTACAGATGTATTATGAATCTCATGAAGTTGGGGTCTCACAAACCGTGATGACGGCGAAACTGTTATGACCAAAATAATATAAGCAAAACCCAAACCCTAATGGTGCGACGGCGGCTGTATATGAAGACCCTAGGATCGTGCAAGACCCTCTGGACGCACCCCTACTTGGGCTCAACTAGATACAAAGCCCAAAGGCCAAAAACAGGCGACACAACATCGAAACAGATTTTGGACTCTCTCTTGTTTCAACGATTCCTGATGACTCCGGACGAATTTTGATATGAGACTAGCGGCATTGGAATGGTCTTCTTCTTGTCTTTCCGTGCATATGTAGAACATCCAAATTCGAGTCCGTATGCGTCTTGGGCATTCGTTTTAGTGCAGATTGGTCTTGAGCCCCGAAACAGACTCGAAGTCGGTTTTGGTTGGGCCTCCACCTTGGCTTCCACGTCCTTGCTGGTCCTCCACGTCTCCAAGTCCTTCTCCCATCATCTCCTGGTCCTCTCCATGGCTCCTAATTATAATATAATCATTAGGTAGCAAACCATTCTCAAAAGTGACATATAATGAAGAATGTAGGAACGAGCTCACCTCTAAATTTAGTCGTCGTGCACGAGCTCTAGTCATTGGACCTTGCAAGTCCAAAATTGGAGGAGTGTTGCATGTATCCTTAGGAGTGATGTCCTCATCAGTATTGGTTTTAGTATTTGGCAAAGATTGGTACATAGTGATAGTTCCCGATTCACCCGCCCCCTCTCGGTCACTATGATCCTTTCATATCCGCATAGCACTTGGCCAGTGATACTAGCAATGTACAACATTCCACCATGGTTATGCCATAAGCGTAAGTACCTACTGCTGACCACTCTTATATCTGGGCCTAAAGAACCTAGTAACGACATAGATGTGTTCTTAGTACCATTGTTCAAAGACATGCAAAAACTATGGTTGGACAATCTTGCGGACGATGTGGACTACCCGACATTCAAATTCGGTAAGCCCCTTATATCAAACAACATGTACAAGAACCTCCCCTAGGAGATGCGGAAGTTGCACGACTGGTACATGATGGCGTCGAAGGAAGAGGTCATCGCAATCACTTGTAGGATTCCAAATGAGGTGTTCAATGAAGAAGGCAAAGAACAAACCTTAGGCCTATTTTGGGAGGATATCCATTTAATGTTTCATCTTATGTTTAATAATGTAAGGAAAAGACTCAATAAATTCAATCCATTTAGCATGTCTACGGTTCAAATTACATTGAGAACGAATATACTTAAGTGATTCATGATCAGAATGAATAACAAATTCTTTGGGCAACAAATAATGACGCCATGTCTCTAAACAACGTACAAGTGCATACAATTCCTTATCATACGTGGAGTAATTCAAAACAGGCCCAATAATTTTCTCACTAAAGTATGGAATAGGTTTACTATCTTGCATCAAAACACCACCAATGCCTATACCACTAGCATCACATTCAAGCTCAAAAATTTTATCAAAATTAGGTAATTGTAGCCATGGTGCATGTGTAAGTTTATCGTTCAAAGCATCAAAAGACTCATGATGTACCTTACCCCAATGGAAATCAATGCCCTTCTTTGTCAACTCATGTAAAGGTGCAGCAATGGTGCTGAAATCTTTGACAAAGCGGCAGTAGAAACCTGCAAGACCAAGAAAACTCCTCACCTGTGTGATAGTTTTTGGTACAGGCCAGCTCTTTATGGCTTCAATCTTCGCCTCATCCACCTCAATTCCCTGTGGAGTCACAACATAGCCAAGAAAAGAGACTCAATCTGTGCAAAAGATGCACTTCTCAAGGTTACCAAATAAACGTGCATCTCGTAAAGCATCAAAAACAGCATGCAAATGATTTATATGTTCATCTATAGATTTGCTATAAATCAAGATATCATCAAAGTAAACTACCACAAATTTGCCAATGAAAGCTCTTAAAACCTCATTCATCAAGCGCATGAAAGTACTAGGTGCATTAGTTAACCCAAAAGGCATTACTAACCACTCATATAATCCAAATTTGGTTTTGAAAGCTGTTTTCCATTCGTCTCCAAGTTTCATTCTAATTTGATGGTAGCCACTACGCAAATCAATTTTAGTGAAAATTATAGCACCACATAACTCATCAAGCATGTCGTCTAGCCTAGGAATAGGATGACGATATCTAATAGTAATATTATTAATGGCTCTACAATCTACACACATACGCCAAGTACCATCTTTCTTAGGAACCAAAAGTACAGGAACAGCACAAGGACTAAGTGATTGACGAACATACCCACGATCCAAAAGGTCTTGAACTTGTCGTTGTATCTCCTTAGTCTCCTCAGGGTTGGTCCTATAAGCAGCACGATTTGACAAAGTAGCACCCGGAATCAAATCAATTTAATGCTCAATCCCTCTCAAAGGTGGCAATCCCGGGGGTATCTCAGCTGGAAAAACATCCTCATACTCCTGCAAAAGGTTAGTGACAGCAGGAGACACAGCACTAGAAGCAATATCATCAAGCGAAAACAAAGCTTCTTTGCATATCAAAGCATAGCAAATATCATCATTATCAGAAATTTCAGCAAGCTCAGATTTTGTTGCAAGACATGAACGACCTTGTAATTTAATTCCAGCACCCTTAGAACTTGAAGAATCATTAACATTACTAGGTGTAGAATTAGAATTAACAGGTTGCTGAATTTCAGGACCTTTATTTTTCAAACTAGCAGCTCTTTCTAAATCAGCTTGTACAATTTCAGCAGGGGCATTGGTAACAAAGTAATTTTAGTTCCTTTATGCATAAAAGTGTACTTATTACTTCTACCATGGTGTACAACATCATTATCAAATTCCCAAGGTCTACCCAATAAAAGTGAACATGCTTGCATGGGTACGACATCACAATCAACAGAATCCACATAAGAACCAATGAAAAAAGGAACTCTATAAGTTTGTATTACCTTAGCTTTGCCAGAGTCGTTTAACCACTGAATATAGTACGTATGTGGATGTGGACGTGTGGTCAAAGCAAGCTTGTTGACCACATCAGAACTCACCAAGTTATTGCAGCTTCCTCCATCAATGATGATACGTGCTCGACGGTTCTTGATGACGAAGAAAATCTGGAACAAGTTGTGGCGCTGCATCATCTCGGGCTGATGAACTTGTGTGCTAAGGACACGTTGAACAATAATGTTCATATATCCTGTGGTGTCTCCGCCTCCAAGGACGAGGTCACTGCCGGTGGCAGCGATGTCCTCCTCCTCATCCTCCACATCGGAGGTGCTCATGTAACCGCCATCGTCTGTCGCCACATATGCCCACCTACTTGGACAATCTTTCTGTACATGACCAAGTCCATGGCAGCGATGGCACTGAATCCTTGTAGTGCGCCCTGTCGAAGCAACAGAGGAGGCACTACTAGCTGGTACTTGCATAGAAAGTTTACCTGAGCGCGTAGAAGGTGCAGGGGCTGATCTTGGGGCTGCAGAAACAACACTGGTTCCCTTGGTAGCTGCTGGTGGGGGCGGCCAAAAAGATGGCCTGGGCAGCCCCGAAGTCCCTGTCGAGCATGGGGGGTAGGAGTTCCTTGACTTGCTGTACTCCTTAAAAGCCTGGAAAAGTCCCTGTGATTCTTTCTCTGCAAGCATAGCATACTGGAAACACTGGGTGAGGGTATAATATTCTTTATAATCAAGGATGTCCTGAATTTCTTTTCTTAAACCAGAATAAAAGCGACAAATTTGATCCTCTACTTTTTCAACTACAGCACAACAAATCAAACCCTTCTGAAGCTCACTAAAATACTCCTGAACAGTTTTATCTCCTTGGTCTAAACGTTGCAGTTTATTACGAATCTCTCTATAAAAAGAAGGGGAAACAAAACGATCACGCATTGCTACCTTAAGTTCTTCCCAAGTAGTAGGTAAATTAGTTTCAGCAGCTAGACTACTCCACCAAACAATAGCAAAGTCCTTAAACTCACTAGTAGTTTGTCTAACTCTATGTTGTTCAGGAACAAGGTGGGCATTAAATTTTTGTTCTACAGTCATCTCCCAATCAAGATAAACATCACCATCATACTGACCCAAAAATGAAGGAATTGAAAACTTAATTTTAGCATACGGGTCATCTGGAGCATAGTTACCGTGTGGACGACGGTTGTAGTTATGGAAACCACCCATACCTTGAGTATTATGTTGCAAACGACGTCGTAATCGTGCGGTCCATGTAGCTGACCTATCCACGGTGCCATCAGCCTTATACACCGTGTCTTCATCATGGACGTCTTCAACATCGTTGTTGTTGTTATTGGTGTTCGTATTATTGGTTTTAGGAGCGGTCTCCAACACAAGAACATGATCAGTTAACTTAGAGACCCGCTTCTCTAACCGCTCGATGCTTTCTCCAATGTGAAGCTTGCTAACCGCATCAGTAACGACTCTGGTGATCGTCTCTGCCAAATCACTCTGAGCAACCTGCAAAGCCTTCTGGAGCTGCTCTTGGCTCACGCACTCAGCAAATTGTGAGGGTGAAGCCATCTCTCCATCGTCACTTCCTGCCATCACAAACACCAAAACAGGAAACAAACAGTGAAGGTTATCCCTATAAAATAGCTAAGCAGTGGTGCCTCTCAACACAACAAAAGGAAACTCCTTACAAAGCTCTTACAAAGTTCTGAAAAGAAAAGCAAAGGATACCAGAGAGATGTGTTCCACGATTGCAAGGGTCACAAAATAACCTGTGTGCTGTCCAGAAGAAATATGTTGAGCTAGGAAGGCCAAATATATATATGTGAGTGGCACACAAATCAAAAACAGATAGTAAAGCTGAATAAGTGCCCAAGTAACTTGTCCCTAGTTGCTGGTCTAAGTATATCCTAGAACAGTAGTGATAGCAAAGTAGAAACAAGGAGACAAAGGCACAACAGGCGATAACAGGGGGCTAAGTGCAAAACAGCCAAATCCAGAAATTTCAGGAGGCTAGATGTAACACTAGTAGAAATCCCAAATTTCTTTTTTTTTGATTTTATTTTTTTGATATTTTTCTCCAACTCACTAACAATAGAGGAGAATCCACAAAAAATTTCAGCTCAAACAGAGGTAGGATGTGGCCTACAGAAAATCAGGAAGTTACAGAAAACGAGGGCACACAAGGCGTAGCCAAGTGTGGGTATGCCCAACTTTGAGTCAAGAATCTCCTGTAAAAATTTCAGCCAAAACGGACAACCGAGCGAAAAGTTATGCCCGTTTTACCGAAGGGGGGGTCGGAGTCGGTTTTCCAGAAACCCGAGTCGTTTAGGGGTCGAGTTTGGAATCGGGTAAGATTTTTTTTTGGCGGCGTGGATGCAGCGGAAAGTGGAAATTGTGGGGATTAGTCCGGGGTGTTGATGGTGTGTTCAGGGTGGGATTAGGGTGGGACTAGGCTAGGTGTGTCGATCAATCAACCCTAGCACAAAAAGCCAACAAAGCAGAGGATGGTGAAGGGGATGGCGGCTAGGGTTGCAAGGGAAACACTACTGACGACAAAAACATAAACTAAACCAGCGACTAAATAAGAACTAGGGCACAAACTTAACACTACGGACTCTGAAATTGAAATATGCAAAGGCTAAACACGTGGTTATGGGCGGAGGGAAAATTTTTTTGGGCTTTTCTGTGGACGATAGGATGAACACAAAACGAAATTAACTAAGGGTAGTATGAACCTGATGGTGCACCTGAAGCTCTGATTACCACTTGATGTGGACAAGGGTTCCCTATCTTCCGAAGGTTTTGGATACGTTGATTTGGTCGGAGGCGATACACAAATCGATCCGGCTTCAGAACAGCACGTTCTAAACCCCGCAATCGCAGCACGACGTCTCCTCTGGTTATCAACCGTCCTAAAACGATTGACCTCGTCGAGAAGGCTAATCCTTACCTGTGAATCAAGAATACAAACAAGAACAAAGAAGAACGCAACATAATTACAGATGTATTATGAATCTCACGAAGTTGGGGTCTCATAAACTGTGATGATGGCGAAACTGTTATAACCAGAATAATCTAAGCAAAACCCAAACCCTAATGGTGTGATGGCGGCTGTATATGAAGACCCTAGGGTCGTGCAAGACCCTATGGACGCACCTCTACTTGGGCTCAACTAGATACAAAGCCCAAAGGCCAAAAACAGGCGACACAGCACCGAAACAGATTCTGGACTCTCTCTTGTTTCAACGATTCCCGATGACTCCGGACGAATTTTGATATGAGACCGGCGGCATTGGAAAGGTCTTCTTCTTGTCTTTCCGTGCATATGTAGAACGTCCAAATCCGAGTCCGTATGCGTCTTGGACATTTGTTTTAGTGCAGACTGGTCCTGAGCCCCGAAACAGACTCGAAGTCGGTTTTGGTTGGGCCTCCACCTTGGCTTTCACGTCCTTGCTGGTCCTCCACGTCTTCAAGTCCTTCTCTCATCATCTCCTGGTCCTCTCCATGGTTCCTAATTATAATATAATCATTAGGTAGCAAACCATTCTCAAAAGTGACATATAATGAAGAATGTAGGAACGAGCTCACCTCTAAATTTAATCGTCGTGCACGAGTTCTAGTCATTGGACCTTGCAAGTCTAAAATTAGAGGAGTGTTGCATGTATCCTTAGGAGTGATGTCCTCATCAGTATCGGTTTTAGTATTTGGCAAAGATTGATACATAGTGATAGTTCCCGATTCACCCCCCCCCTCTCGGTCACTATGATCCTTTCATATCCGCATAGCACTTGGCCAGTGATACTAGCAATGTACAACATTCCACCATGGTTATGCCATAAGCGTAAGTACCTACTGCTGACCACTCTTATATCTGGGCCTAAAGAACCTAGTAACGACATAGATGTGTTCTTAGTACCATTGTTCAAAGACATGCAAAAACTATGGTTGGACAATCTTGCGGACGATGTGGACTACCCGACATTCAAATTCGGTAAGCCCCTTATATCAAACAACATGTACAAGAACCTCCCCTAGGAGATGTGGAAGTTGCACGACTGGTACATGATGACGTCGAAGGAAGAGGTCATCGCAATCACTTGTAGGATTCCAAATGAGGTGTTCAATGAAGAAGGCAAAGAACAAACCTTAGGCCTATTTTGGGAGGATATCCATTTAATGTTTCGCGTAAGAAGAATGGACATCACCTTCATCACCTTGTGGTGCATGTAAGTTTCGCGTTCGATCTACTTCATATTTCAAGCACAATTCAGTATATCTTATGTCTTTTTTTTGTAGCATGAACTCTTTTTTCCAAAGAAAGAGGGTCGATAGAAAAGATTGGAAGGTGGCCTACGTCAACCCAAACCGCATCAATCAAAGCACGATAAACCCAACGGTAAATCCGGATAACTACCCGGATAAGACACTGATAGAGATAGCTGCAATAAAGGCGGTCCTGACAAATGAAGCAAGGATTCGGGTTATAAATTATTTATGCAAGTGTTATCTCAAGTGGCAAGATAGATAATGCATCTTGGCCCCCTACAACTTCAAGTAAGTTAGACCACTACTGCCTTCGTCAGTATTATATGTTAAAGTTAAATCCAATCATAAGTAACTTATTGTCAATATTGTTGTAGTGATCATTGGATCTGTTTTATAATAATTTCCACAAATAGGTACCTTTTGGTGATGGACAGTCTCGACTACGACAAGAAGTTGTACAGCGACATTATGAAACTCATAGATAGGTAACAAATTAGTCTATGTGTATAAGATTTGATAATGATAATATCATCTAATGATACGATTTTGTCAATGATTTAGTACTTATGAGAAATATGTCAAAGCGGAAGGGAAATGTCATCCAAAATGGAAAAAGAAGATATACTTCTGTCATAATTTTTGGGTAAGATTTATAAGCATCATATACATGTCTTTATCATAGTATCCATCATATAAAGTGTAACTAACTTATATTATTTACTACATAGTGTTATAAGCAAGTAATAGGAAGTGTGCATTGTGGCTACTACACATGTGTGTTCGTGTCTAGCTCGTCAGCTTACCTAGACCATATCATTGAAGAGTCTGATGAAGAGGTAAATTGATTTTATTTATGTTCATTTTACTTTATTCTATAGTGGATTTTACGTTATTATATTAACATACTCGATCCATATGACACAAAGAGCCATAAGGAAAAGGGCATCATGGAAAGCAAAGATGAAGAAGAACAACGAGATCAGAAAGGATATAATTCCTCAAGAACACGTTCATTTGAGTACAAATTCCATGTATTTAGTTGTATCTTCTCTTTATCGTTTTCTTTTGAGAGAGGTAATTAGTCCAGAAGGGATATTGTTTGATTCAAACAGTGAACTAGCAACAAAACATAGGTCCCTTTGTGAGTGGACTGGTTCAAGAGCACCATATGAGTCCAATGTGTCGGAAAAAGATGATGACTATGTATTAGGATTCATATAAAAAATTTTGTAATCTCCATTAAATATTTTGATGATAATATTGTATATATTCTATGATGAGATGTAAATATCTGTGATGAGATATTATAAATATCTGTAACGAGATGTTGTAAATTTCTGTGTATGCAGAATCTGTGATTTTTTTATATATTTGCTAAATTTTATTTATTTATTTTTAGAAAATAACAAGTAGCAGTGGTTGATGTTGTCAACCGCCGCTACTAATAGCTAACAATAGCGGCGGTTGGCAATATCAACCGCCGCTACTAATAGCTAACAATAGTGACAGTTGACATCTTCAACCACCGCTAATAATGTGTCTGTAGTGGCGGTTTATTTGGGCGACCATCCGCCACTACAAACGCTTATTTGTAGCTGCGTTTGTGTAGCGGCGGGGTGGCCTGCCCGCCGCTATAACTTTTCAAACCGCCGCTACAGGCCTTTTTTGCTGTTATGTATGTCTGTTGCTGATGGCTTATTCTACTTCTCACTAGACGCAGATGTCGTGAGACTTATAAAATGGAGACTGCCAAAGGCTTTGGTTTGATTGAACTATTGTTTATGAGTAAAAGGGTAAACATCAGCTACGACAAAGATTTCAGCACTGCACCAGCCAAGGAGCTGCAGGCAAGGTACTCATCCTATTCCCACTTCCTATTTGCTAACCAAAAAACTAATTGTTTTCTGTACAAAGAGGTGATATACTCCGTCCCATTCTGCTCTGCCATAAGTCACCATTTAAGCATAATTGTATAGCTGTTCTTGGAAACACTTACTCCTTTATATCTTGTGAAGATAACCAGATAGTTGCATATTGATAAAGAATGTTACATTTACTCTAATCTATGCGTATAGATCACTCAAATTTGTTCAGAAAAAAAAAGAATGAACTTTTCAGTTTAGTTTAGGAAACAACCTAATTAATTGAATGTCATAGTTCGTCAGAGTACTGAAACGGTTACAACTTACAAATTTGCTCAGGCTCTTGAATTACAAGTGTGGGGCCTGTCTAATGTTACCTAAGATGAAATAGAATTCATTTTTGAGACGTGGCAAAACATCTAATAAATAAGCTGAGGATGATGCTAGAGGAGGCAGGAGTTGTTTTTTAATTCCATCTCTTGTGCAACCATGACATTTAAATCTCTGATCAAAGAAATATAAGTTATTTATGTCATTTTTAAAAGAACGTGTTGGCTAAGAATTAGTATGCATACAAATGTTTTGGATGTGCTTGGTGCTTGGAATGATTTTGAAATACTGACATTGTGCTCTTGTAGTGAAGATATGAATACGGAGAACTTCTCGACATGTATATGGTGCTTATAGTGGAGGTTCATCGCAAGGTAACCAAATATATTCATCAATAGTAAAAACTCTTTTTTGCCATACTCATCAACATCGATTGTGGTTTTGTTGACCAGACTGGTGCTGTGGCAAATCGAGAACAAGATATCTATCTTATGCATTTGGTCTCTCGGAAAACAAGCATACTGTTGCTCCTATTTTCTAACTACCAAAACAAGGTAACTAGCATATTAAATGGATTTTTGGCCCATTTAAATGGACGTTTAAACAGATTAAACGCTAAACGAAGGTCAACCGATTGTCTACCGTCTATATTATCCTTGGTAGTAGATGATATCTAACCACAGTTACTATGAATGCATTGAACTGGCACCTATTAGTATTGCTATTTGCCCGCCATGGATTTGTCAAAAAATGACATAGCACATGCTTCTACTTACACTATATCGCTTTGAGTTTTGAGCACCTTAGTGCTTGTCAGAATGTCCAGCTCAAAAAGTTGACTAGTTTCTTTCACATCCTTATTCACATAGTGTTCCTTATGTGCAAGCCTAAGTGACAAGATATATATCTTCGGGATAAACGATGAGATGGTTTGGACAGCCAAAGAAACCGAAAGAAGCACGATAATAGGACAACGAAGCACTGGAATGCCGCCAAAGAGCTAGGCATGGACAGTACTGCGTTTAAGTGTATAATAGGGAAATAAGTATCTTATTCTCCCACAGTACAAAGAATATGCAATGAATGTGTTGCATTCTCTTTATGTGCTGTGTCTAATGAAACAGAAACATGGTGCATATTTGTAATTTCCTTCTTGGGCTCAGATATTTGACTTAAAAGAAAATCTCCAATCATACCTTGCATCAATTGCACGGTTAAGATGTAATTTGTTTGATACTCAGTTTGTCATCGACAATCAATGTAGTCTTGTACACTGTTGTTTTATTATTGGTAGTATAATCAAACGTGTATGTGGCACGCACATCACTACTAGTCTAAAAAAAAGAAGAGAAGACACCAAATCCAAATACTAAATTCCATTGCTTCTGTCCAAATTCACACAAAATCTGTTGGTTGTGTGGTATACAAGTTTGTTAGCAAATAAAAGGCAGCTAACTCTCAAGTTTGAGACCTGCACGAGCATAGCCTAACAAATTGCGTTGGAAATACGTTAGCAGAAACAAAGGTTACTGGTTGATGCATATGCACCAACAAACAGAAGATGCCAACTTCTGACATCCAATTCGAAGTACAACAAACATAAACATAGCATGCACACCATTCGCCAGAATCTCCATAAGCATGTAAAGAGATCCCTCCAAGCCACATTGTATTGTTTTGATGTAGACTATAACATAAATTAATTTGTTGGAAGCAGATCTAATTCAGACAAGCACCGGTTTGGAGTTTTGAAAAACGAAATGTTTGTTACACTCTACCAAATCACTGCAATCAGTGTGTTAATAAAATGTGTTATTATGTAATCTCAGCTTATAGAAAGGTGTACAGATCTGTAGCAAATCTCAAATTTTAAATAAAAAAGGAACATTAAACAATAACATAGCAACCTCATGACATTACATCAAAAGAAGATATAAATTCAGTACGGATCAAGTGTCAATTATGATAAAAGCATGACTTATCAATGTTCAGACCAAATCACTACAACCAATGTGTTCATAAAATGTGTTATTATGTAATCTCAGCTTATAGAAAGGTGTACAGATCTGTAGCAAATCTCAATTTTTAAATAAAAAAGGAACATTAAACAATAACATAGCAACTCCATGACATTACATCAAAAGAAGATATAAATTCAGTACACATCAAGTGTCAATTATGATAAAAGCATGACTTATCAATGTTCAGACCAAACAAGTCAATTACGATAGAAGCACATTACTATAACGGATAATTCTACAGCAAACTAAAACACCCAACCATGTGTCACTCCCTCAAACCTGCAACGTAGTGCCTTATGTGGTGTCACCTCAAGTCCCATGCCACCTCCGCTGGGCTTTATTGCATATCCAGTGAACACAGCAAACCTCTCAATTTGAGGAATGTAGCCCACATCAGTCAGCTCATTCTCTACCCTCTCAATAAACCTGGCGATGCAGAACTTGCCTTTCCCCAGATGCACAACGTAAGACCTGAGAATGTTTGTGTTCCTCTCTGGGTTTGGATCACCCCAAACCATGTCCAGTGTTGGTTCATGCTGCATGGAAGCTCCAAGGTTCGACAAGCAGCAGAGCTGGTTGTCTTTTGCTGAGAACCCCAGCCACACACCATACTCTGAGATGAAGTGAGCGCAGCCATCGAAGGGCAGCTCCCAGTCACCAACCTTGATCTATGTGCCACTACCCGTGTTGAAGGAGTAGGTGCCAATGCCCGGCATGGATATCCAGATGCTGTTGTCACCAACCACTGTGTACGAACCAATGCAGGTGTTCTTAAAGCCAGGCTGAAACACAAAAGGAGGTGGCTGGAGGCAGTGCCAGGCCCAGCCTGACCTGCCCACCGCCTTCTTGGAAGGCCCAAAGATTAGGGACTCGAAGCAGCAACGACTGTCCGCGACCAGTATTCTGTCCATGACATAGAGAGCATCACCGACAGCAAGGGAAACAGGTTGGGAGAACTTCACCTCATTAGACGAGTCAATGTCATGGATGTGGCGGTCCTCAACATCATATATGAGGGAAACACCATTGTAGTCCACAGCAGCAAGGAGACTCTTCTTGTCCCGGCCAAAAAAGCCAAAAAAGTCCAGTCCCGTGTTGTAAGAGGAGCGTGAAGGGGTGAAACCAATGTCGGGCCGAGGCAGCAGATGCTCTTCCGGAAGCATAGGGGTCACTCTCATTTGATTTCTTGGGTAGAACAAACTCGATGCCTCTTATGCGGCGCAGAGGGTAAGTTCCCGAGTTGAAATTTTTTACCACAAAGTAAACGTATCGACGCCACTTGTTCATCTTCGATCAGCGAATACTCAAATATCTGCTACCGCCCTGTGGAGTAGATACAGATAATCCCTGAATCTGAACAAAAAAACGACCTTGTTCGGACTGAATCTTAACTTTACTAATTTCGCCAACAACGTATTGCATATGTACATGTATAAGGGAACCGGCACTGAGATTGCCGTGGTCGTCGATGCCGTCTTGGAGTTGCAAACTAGCACCGGATCGAAGGGGATACACCAGATCCGGAGGAGACGACCAAGAAGGCTGGCTGCGGATTGAAGTCGCAGCACTAGCAACTCGAAGTGAAGTGGCGACGCCGGCGGCCCGAATGGATTCACTCCGTTGTTGGGGGTGGGGAAGCGGAGGCCGGCGGCACCAACAGCAAGGGTAGTCGGCTAACGCACTGGGGGTGCTTCCGGCGGCTAGGTTTAGGGTAAGTTGAGCAGTGCCCTTTAATAGCGACCTATGCCTTAACGTGGGCCGAACGAGAAGACGCCGGGCCGGGCCGGGCCGGGTGCATATGTTGGTGCTGGATTGCAAAACTTGGAGGCATATAGTTAATCAGTTTACACTTTACATGATGCTAAAAAAAAGGTTTAAAAAGTATACATGCCTTTTGGAACAACATCACGTTGGCTGGATTTGATCTTGGGCTATTAACACAAGAGAAAAATCTTATTTACCTTCTCTAACTACACTAGTGGAGCAGTCTACCTACCTCACTTATAAAACCAGGGGTTCACTTCGACTACTTGGCCGTTTTTTACGGCGAGATTGACGGAGTCAACATGGGGCACAGGGCTCATCATTTTTTACTTTTTTTTCTTTCTCTTTCTTCTCTCCCCTCCTTCTCCCCCTCTCCCTCTCTTGCGAATCACCCGCCAAGATCACACGACGGCAATGGCCAAAGGTTAGCATGCCGAAAAGCGGGTATGCCGAGGGTGAGCGCTACACGTTGCTCATGACATGGCTGGAATGGCACCGACCAAGCAAGATTCGCAAGGCCCGCCCCGCCTCCCGGACATTGCTTCCTCTTCTCCTTTGCTCTCCTCTCCACAGGATCTGGACTCGCCAAGAACTCGAGCACATCGGCTCGCCTCCCTCCTTGTCACCACTACTTGGAGTCGCGCTTGACCAGATGCCACTGAGCTTGGTTGCCCGCACGAAGCTCCACCCTGACCATGACGGGGCAAGCGAGGCACGGTAGCGAGCGCAAGTGGACCCCCAGCAGCGGCTGAGGGCCTGAGCGGTGCAGCGACCAGTACTCGGGCTGCTTGGGGCGGGAACTCGGGCAGGGGAAGGGCTCGAGTGGCCACCAGCAGGGCGAGGGCGTCGGTGCTAGCGGGGAGCAGGGCGAGGTTGTTGGCGCCGGCAGGCAGCAGTACAAGCGAGTTGTTGGACGAGTCGAGGAGAGAGGGTAAGAGAGTGAATAATAGAGAGTCGTCGTTGCCCTTGAGAAAAAAGGAAAAAATAATGGACCCCATGCATCGCCTATTTATCCATCTGTTGACTCAAAATAGGACGCGTGCCCGATGCTGATTCGAACAACTGACATGGTCAATACAGCTGTCAAAACTGGGCAAGGAGTTGAATTGAACTGGACACAAGAGTTGAGGTTGTCAGGTACCCGGTTTTATAGGTAAGGGAGACATACTGCTCTATCTCATGTAGCTAATGGAGGTAAATAGGACTTTTCTCTT
Organism: Eleusine coracana subsp. coracana; assembly: GCA_032690845.1. Taxonomy (NCBI): domain Eukaryota; kingdom Viridiplantae; phylum Streptophyta; class Magnoliopsida; order Poales; family Poaceae; genus Eleusine; species Eleusine coracana. The sequence goes on from CM064426.1 coordinate 10,741,496, forward strand.
AAAATAAATCAAAACTAATAAAAAACAAGTTCCTGTAACCCATGTTCTCACTAATAAAATCTTGTACCCACTAATTTGGATCACTGGATCTAAATGGGTCTGTCCCATCTGACCACACGTTTATAAGATGCAAAAAGCATTACGCCACCTGACACCCTTTACAGTCTTATGCCAATCGAAGTGTTTTTTCACATAGGCTTTGCTAGCCATACACATGCTCCCCCACATTATCGGCCCCAACCCATGCCCCCTGATGATGTCACATTCCAAAAAGGAATGCAATCAATTTGGAAGGAAAGAATCTCGCGCCCGCGTCCTCATAATTGGATCTTCTCCTTTTGTCGCTCCCTCCGCCCTCTTCTCCCTAGCATCTTTGCTGCGGCCCTCGACCTCATCAGCCATAGCCTCTCCCAAACATCGATCACTGTGGATGCCCCAAAGCGCACCCACGCCCTCTGCGACCTTGTCCAGACCGCGATGGCGGCAGCCAGATCAACGGCTCCTGCGCCCTCCCTCGGGTACTTCCCAAGGGCGGTAGTGACTGCCATCAACTGTAGATGGCGCAGTTGCGGAGGAGGAGGAGGGCCCATCGGTGGCGGTGGGGCAGCACCTGAACTGCTACATGTCGCTTCCCAATCGGAGTGCATGAGACAGAATTTGTGTGGTGCATGTTGGCGTTTGTATGCCTTAAGAATAAAATAAATTAATCCATAAGAGAGTGGAACACCATTGTAGCATTTCACCTAGGGAGTAATCCAAGGTATCGTAGTTATTTCCACAGGGAAGCTAGGCATAAGATTATCTTGGTTTAACAAAGATATAACTATAAGAGTTGTACCAACTAACCAAAGACTAGGGTAAGAATATTCAATAATAATAGGGGGGAGAGGGTTGATAACATAGGAGGACTCCACACTAAGATAAATAAAGTGAATAGTTAAGCAAGTCCTCAGGACAAAGAAAGAGTCTAAGTCTAAGGTTCCTAATTATATCTTCCTAGAATATTAAGTCACACGTCAAATCAAGTTACTTGGGTTGAGGTCTTACACTACTCTCCCTAGTAAAGTTCTTAGTCTTTCATCTGGTAGTTCACTTTGGGGCACGGAAATAGCCAGTAATAATGGTCAGTAACTAACCTTAGTATTAGTGGTGGTGCTAGCGCTAGACAACCCTGCTTGAAACTTCCTGAATATGGTGGACTAGTAAATGGACGGACATGTGCTATCACCGCGTGCCACCTACCACATAATGCATGGGGACGAATGCAAATCTAGCTAGCAGTTACTTAGGCACCGTGCCTATGCATTCACTAGATATTCTTCTGTTGGCCTAGCGGAAGAATAGCCATGAAATAACTAAGTCTAAGTCCTAAACAAGAACTTTAACTTAATTAAATCCTATCCAGGAAACCAATGAACTAGTCAACTAAGTTTCTTCACGATGATTGTAACATGAAGAAATGACTAAGTGTCGATGTTTAGAGTCACCAACTAGTAACTTTGTTCATAGGGTCGAACTCTTAGGCTTGTTGATGGCTATGCAAGAGGCGAACACAAGGGATTATACTTGTTTGGGGACTACCCCTACATCTGGTTCAGGCGGGCACTCATTTACTTGCACTAGGTGTACAATGGAAGGGAGAGAGGAGTGTGCTCCAAGTCTCTATGTAAGCATGTGTGATTTTGGTGTTATCTGAAGCCTTGAGGAAGAAGAATGCCTTCCCTTTTATAGTCCAAGGGGTTCGGCCTGCATACATGGAGGAAAAGAGGTGAAGGAAAATAAGTGTAGGGATTTGCTAAGTTCATGATAAGTGGCGTGGTCATCGATTGTCATGGGCTCCGCTGGCCTGGCCTTGGCATCGATACATAGTGCCGCACAGTGGCGCCTGTTGGTACTTCCTAAGTGCCCCTTTTATATGTGAATATTACCCCAATTAGAGCATAATTGATACTAATTTAGGCCATTTACCTGTGATTATGCCTATATATTTATATATGCGTTGTTTTGGAGCTTTATTGTAGAAACATGTGAAATTGGTGATTAAAGTGATGCTGGAGAGGACAAAAGTCCAGAACCGACAAAAAGCACTGAAGAAGCCCAGTGCGCCGATCGGCGCAACCCATGAGCCAATCACCGCAAGGGTGTTTTGGCCCACAGAAGTGACCGAGGCCCATTCCACATGTTTTATGGAAGTTTATCTGTGCAAGACACTTGAAGATATTTGCCAAGAAGATTTATGGAACTTCAAGATCTCGACGTGCAGTACAAGAATTTATCTCGAAGGAAAAGGCCCACATGGCAGCTGTGGAAGACAGAGAAACCGACTCGGAAGAGAAAACAGGGAAGACATGGTTTGCGTCAATCGGCGCAATCCTGCGCCGATCGGCGCAACCGTCTTATTTGCTAGAAACCGAGTCCTTTACGTGTAGAACCCCTATATATATACTTGTAAACCCTGGGTGTGAAAAAGAGGAGGCGACAGAGGGACAACAGATCTGTGAGTTAGAGCCACCGGGGTTCGCCCCGTTAGAATAGATCTCTAGTTGAGTTTTAAGAACCATTGGTGTAAGAGTTGATCCATCAAGGTAGGCCATCTCGGCGGTGATGAGTCTTACTCAATATATCTCAAGGATGATCAAATATGTTGATGATAGTTTTGGTGATTTGTCTATCTTGATTCTGTAATCATGCATGTGCTTATTCCAATTGCTTAGTTCTAGGCTAAGTAGGTCGATATTATCTTGATCGTGGTGATCAGGATAGTATTCGAACGTTGTATTAATTATGGTTGCTTGATGATGCTAGTAGTGTGGTTTAGCAGTGACAGCACTAAACCTACACAACACTATTGGATAGTTGAGTAGGGTAAGATACTGGTGCGATCAAGGGTTTCCTCTCGGTAGCGATAAATCGGGAGCCGCTCGAAAAGCAGGGTGGTGTTATTCATTATAGGTTTTCTTTGATCCATGTAATTACCATTATGATGCTATTTAATGTGACTTTCTGGTTACGATCTCACTAGTAGATATTTGGCTACTCACTTAACATCTTAGGCTTACAAGGTATTTGGCGCACTTTGGTTTAGATTCGCTAGTGTGCCGATCGGCTCAATTCCTGCGCCGATCGGTGTAATCACAGATTCACTAGTGTGCCGATCAGCTCAACCCTGCGTCGATCAGCGCAACGACAGATTTGCTATCTGCCGCACCTTTGTGCTGGCCAGTCTCCCCTCTTGCAACTTGAACTCGACAATAGCTTTGACTAGATCTTTTACTGTTAACTTTGTTTAATAATCCCTAAGGTCCCAGAGGATACGATAAACCTTGGAATACTCAATTCAAGGGAAAAAGTGCTACAATCGTACACCGTCCTCTTGCGGTGTATAAGTGGGTGCGTAGTTACGACCAACAAGCTTATTTTTCTGGCGCCGTTGCCAGGGACCATAGCAGGTTTTTAAACATTGTTTGATGTATTAGTGTTTAGTCATTGTATTTTACTTGTCTCTTTAGTACATATATTCTGTTAAGTAAAACTAACAGGTATGGATGGTCCTAAGTCAAACAAACCCTCTAATTACACCGATGATCCAGAAAGGCTCTTTCGCAAGAAGAGATCCATGGAGAAGAGAAGCAAGTCACTTAGAGATTTAGCTGGAGAAGTAGTACGTACCAACCCTCGAGTATTATTCACAATAGCAGACCTAGAAGAAGATGAGATGACAGAGTTACCCTTGGTTAATCGTTTCAAGCCTCAATTGACTAATGTTGTCAAGATAAATTTCTAAGAAGCTCAAGATTAGCATCTGTATCAACCGGAGAGATATGTTGGATTAGTGGCGCAACAACCATTCATAGGTTCGGAAGATCCCAATCATCACTTATAGCACTTCCTTGAAGTTTGTAGTACATTCAAGATAGCGGGATTGATCAAAGATCAAGCACGTGTGCGGCTGTTCCCCTTCTCTCTAGTTGGACGCCCCGAACAATGGTACAATGGATTGGAGAATGTAGTAAAAATTGTGTGGGACACTTTAGCAGATGCATTCTTAGCTAAATACTTCCCTCCTGGTAAGACTCAAGCTCTGAAGAATAAGATTCTTGGATTTACGCAGAATGTTGATGAGAGCATTGGAGAAGCATGGGAGAGATACAATGAATATATGGATGCATGCCCTCATCATGGTCTGACGGTTGGAGAAGCTATTGAGGCATTCTACATGGGATTGAATATTCTATCTCGTCAACACTTGGATGCTTCAGCTGCGGGTTCATTCATGTCGAAGACTCCCACCCAAGCTAAGGAATTGATCAAGTTGCTAGTTGAAAATCAGTCATGGGATAGTGAGAGAAGTTCAAGGAATTTACAACCTTCAAAAGGAGTGGCGAGTGTAATTGAGAGGACTCATGAAGACTTGGTTATGGATCGCCTCGATGCTATTTAAAGAAGGATGAACAATAATCATCATATCCCTAAGGAAGAGCCGCTCAAGCTAGTGGAATCACGCTCTACTTGTAGTGAGTGTGGAGAATTTGGTCATGTGCAGAAAGATTGCCCCGAAGAGATGAAGATGCTAGAGTGTATAAAGAATAGTGGATGGAAGTCCCAATTTCAGCAGCAAAGGAGTTCTTTCTCTCCTAGTTTGCCCATGCAAAATTTGATCCCACTTCGTCTCTAATGTCATGAGTTCTTCCAAGCTCAAGAGAAGATCAACAAGGACAACCAAGCTAAATTCAAGGAGATTGATCACCTTGGGGGAATTAGTGACAAGGTGATAAAGATTGGGAGCTCCAATGAGCAGATTTTGAAGCATACCAAGATTATAGAGCAACAGATGCGACAGTATCGCAAGCCATTCAAGGTAACAAGGGGGCTATTCCTGGCAATACGATGTCTGCAGAATAGTTGAAGGCAATAACTACCCGGTCAGGAAAGCAAATAGAAGATCCAGAGTACTCTGCAGGAGCAAGGAGGACCTGTGCCGATCGGCTCACACCTAACGCCGATCGGCGTGATAGTACTATCGACACCGATCGGCTCACTGATAGCGCCAATCGGTGCGAGGAGGATATTGACCTTTCTAGTCTGAAAAAGGGCATAGAAACAGAGGAGCATGGCCCTGCCATGTTCTTGGATACTCAACTACTGACCAAGACAGAAAGAGCGCGACAACATGACGAGCAATTCGCAAGATTCATTGATATTATGAAGAATCTTTACATCAATGTCCCTTTTGTTGATGCTATTCAAGTAGCTATCTATGCCAAGTACATCAGGGACATGATGCAAATCAAGAAATCCCTAGTTTCTGAGAAGGTTGTGAAGGCTACTAAGGAGCTTACGACGGCAATCAATGATGTTGCACTTGAGAAGAAACCCGACCTTAGATCACCAAGCACCAAATGCATGATTGGAACAAGGATATTTGATAGATGCTTGTGCGATCTTGGAGCGAGTGTAAGTGTTATGCCCTGTCATATATTCACAAGTCTCAATTTGCCTGAATTAGAGTCTACGAGTATGTGTTTGGAGTTAGCCGATCAATCGGTACGCTTCCCTAATGGAATTGCTGAGGATGTGCCTGTTCAAATTAGGCAGACCCTTCTTGAGGACAGCAAGAGCAAGTCCCTGTTAATTTTATTGTGCTTGATATGGATAAGAGGACAAGGACCCCATTGATCTTAGGCAGACCCTTCTTGAGGACAGCAAGAGCAAGTATTGATGTTGGGAGTGGTGATATAAGCTTTGATATAAGTGGGACTCCCTACTCTTTGAAGTTTTGTCCAAAAGGAGAAGAGTGTCGTGCTATTAATGAAGCGAAGAGATACAAGACACCGTGGCATCGAGAGTAATTGGAGGGAATGTATGGATAGGTCGTCCGAGGAATCTGAACCATGGAGATGAGAAAACCTTGTAGTGTCGTGGCCTCACATCCCGCACCGTGACACTAAGGATTGATTGATTGCAGGGAGGTCAAGCTCTTTGACCTCTAAATAACTAGAGCGCTCTTGGGAGGCAACCCAATGATCGGGGGATTTTGAAGTTGTTTAGTGGCGGCACAGGGGGGGGGGTAAAGATGACAAAAAGCATAATCCGGTCCAAGAAGGACGAAGGCCCAGCCCAATACAAGTCAGAGTCGATGGAAATTGAACTAATCTCATCTGAGTATAAAAGGAAGATAATTTTCAAGAGCCAAGGACATCACGGGAGACGGCAATTGCGATATTCAATTGTTAGAACTAGGGTTCCAAGATATTGGCGGCGATGGTTGGTCAACACCGACGAGAACCACCAGAAGGGAGGTCACGCCGATCGGCGCGACGCTTGCGCCGATCGGCTCATGCGTGTTCCAGCGCTATTTCTCATCCCTTTACTATATTTAGCGGGAGGATGAGTGAGTAGTCTCATATTCCCTTCTCTGGTGCAAGGATCTGGTCATGTAACTCTCATACTTATTGACACTCTCTTGATGAATTTAATCTATATGATGAACTTAAATCTATTTCATTAGTGTATAGGCCAATACACTTCTGCCCATTGCATAGTGCAAGAAACCAGTGGGGAGCTAATAACTTCTGTAGTGACAACCGGGGCGAAAGAAACCACCATGTCTTGTAGAATATTAGAATCATCATCTGAGTTGATAAGAATAAGGTTGCATGCCAGTGAACCAATCCTAAGGAGAGAATCCTTCATTATCCTGTTACATCTCCAATAACATTAATCCACCACTCTCTCACCGTCATCATTCACACCAACTCAACCATTGCAATCTATTAGTAAGCCTTTGATAGTAATAGTTCTGCTCGTTCCTTGTGGATTCGATAACCTTGGAATATTCTAAGGGAAAAAGAGCTATAACAATACACCGTCCTCTTGCGGTATATAAGTTGGTCCGTAACTACGACCAACAAGCTCATTCTCTTTGGGAGGGAAAGCCAAAGAGTGGCACAAGGCAGCATTTCGAGATGCGAAAGGTAAGTAGAGTGAATTAGTTGGAATTTTTTGCCTCTACTATTTTCCTTTGCCAAAGGTGCAGAAGTTGAGAAGAGAAGTGGTGAACTTCTTACAAGAAGATGAAGAATCTCTCACAGAAGCCTGGACGCGTTTCCAAACATTGTTGAAACAAGGACCTGACCTCGGCATTGATGAGAATATGTGCGCTCAAACCTTCTACATGGCCATAAACAAGGCATCGATGATGCATTTGGATGGATCGGCTAGAGAAAGTTTTCTGAGATTGACAACCAAGGCAGGGATCGAATTGATAGGCAAAATTGCCAAGAATGAAGCTTTGCACAATCATTGGGAAGAATACCTAGAACCAAATCAGTAAAGCCCAGAGGTTATGTAGAAGGAAGAGTTATCGGTTGAACAGATTTTTATATCCGAGAGTAGAGAAATGATCAACTTAGAGCATAAATTTGAAGAGATAGAGCCCGTCAGACCCACCTCTATGGATCTGACATGCGCGCTGATCGGTACAGTCTCTGAGCCGATCGTCACACTTGCGTCAACACGAGAACTGATCGCCCTGATGACTCCATCAAGTTGCAAGGAAATACCAAGATAGAAGCTGTGATTCTGGACAACCACCTGAAGGAATTTGAAGGTAACTTTGCTAAATCAAAGGGGGATAGGACATTGGCGAATGCTAAACCACTCGACAAATTCGAGCCAATGGACTGGATTCCTATTGATTTTTTGCAAGAGTTGCTCAATATGAGAAGATCCTTCAGCCCGCAAGATGTCTTTGAAGCCAGAATTGAGTATAATTTCCCGAGTAATTGCCTTAAGTCAGAAGTTTTTGATCAAGAGATTATTGGAAGAGTTTTAGGGAAGCTTTACAAGGATGATATAGAGCTTGATGGAATAGAGGTGAAACAAGAAAAGAGATTACTAGATAGTTGTTTTGAGCCATGCCCCTACGAAGGATTGTGTGGCGTGTATGCTGTTGATGTCACTGATGATGAAGAAGAAGAACCATACATACCATGCAAGATATCGGGGAAGAAATTTCCGAAAGCTTTGTGTGACTTTGGTTCCGTGTCAGCTTGATGACTTACAAGGCATTTATGAGTATACCTTATGGAACTCAACAACAACTGATAGGGACTGAACTTGAGCTCATCATGGCAGATGGAAGGAAGACCAAGTCACTGGGAGTGATTAAGAATGTTAAAGTTGAGATCAGCTCGAAGACAATATCAGTAGATTTCTTCGTTCTAAGTAAAGAAGAAACTAGAGTTGAAGACATTATTCTGGGAAGACCATTCTTGATATTAGTACAAGCTGTTCTGGATGCTGGGAAAGGTCAAATTATGCTACACCTGGGAGGTTAAGAGGTGCAATTTCAATTTAACAATCCGTCTCATCAAGACCCTTCTTGCTATCAGGAATTCTACTCAGAGGAAGATGAGAAGATAGGGATAGATATGGGAGACCCACTTGACCACATCATGCGCGGAACTGACAAGGACACTATCAGCACCGATCGGCGCGATGCTAAACCAGTGGTTGAAGGGATGCGAAGGTTGAAGGAATCAATGAAGCTAGTGGTTAAAAAGGAGATTTTAAAGTTGCTTAATGCAGGTATGATCTACCCTGTTGCTGATAGTGAATGGGTTAGTCCAGTACATTATGTGCCCAAGAAAGGAGGGTTGACAGTAGTGCCTAATGAGAACAATGAGTTGATCCCTCAAAGGACTGTAACTGGATGGAGAATGTGTATAGATTACAGAAGCTTATATGACTAGCAAAATTTTAAGTGTGGGGGGATGGTATATAACATGCTTATTCTTGAAATTCATTTTAATATAGCTATGAATCATTCCATCCATGTGCAATCTGATAATGGGAGTTCTTTTTTCTTCCAAGATCAAATTTTTGCTATGCACATGTTCACATATCCCAAAGTGTGAGTCCTTTCTTAAAATTTTCTTTCTCAATGGCCATCTTGTTAAGTTTTTGTAATTCCAGTAAAGAATAATCTCCTATATTTATAATATATTGTTGATTTATGTTTGCAATCCTTAAATTACCTCACCTAGCTACTCATATAAGCTTCACACTAATATTATTTGATCATTATGATATAGATATAGGTTGAGTGATTTGAAAGATGAGTTGTTGCCTTGGATTATTTGGAAGATAGATTCTTTATGTTCACAACAATCTTTTAAGTGATTTACATGTGTGGAAAAGTTATAATTTGTGAGTTGGACATGATCTGTTGCTTTGGGGAGAAACTTTAAGCTTTATGCCCATATTTGAACTATTTTGCTAAGTATGAATATGAAATACATCACAATAGAACAGTGCTCAACATTTGTTGATTTGAGATATCTTTTATGATAGAAAGAGTATGTTCTTTGATTTTTCTTTCTTTTACTTTACTCAGAACGAGCAAAGGTTTAAGTGTGGAGGAACTGTTGGCACTTCTAAAGTGCCCCTTTTATATGTGAATATTACCCCAAGTAGAGCATAATTGATACTAATTTATGCCATTTACCTGTGATTTTGCCTATAGATTTGTATATGCGTTGTTTTGGAGCTTTACTACAGAAACAGGTGAAATTGGTGATTAAAGTGATACTGGAGAGGACAGGAGTCCAGAACCGATGAAAAGCACAGAAGAAGCCCAGTGCGCCGATCGGCGCAACCCATGAACCGATTGGTGCAAGGGTGTTTTGGCCCGCAGAAGTGACCGAGGCACATTCCACATGTTTTATGGAAGTTTATCTACGCAAGACACTTGACGATATTTGTCTAGAAGATTTATGGAACTTCAAATTCTCGACGTGCAGTACAAGACTTTATCTCGAAGGAAAAGGCCCACATGGCAGCTGTGGAAGACAGAGGAACCAACTCAGAAGAGAAACCAGAGAAGACACAGCTTGCGCCGATCAGTGCAACCGCCTTATTTGCTAGAAACTGAGTCCTTTACGAGTAGAACCCCTATATATACTTGTAAACCCTGGCCGCGAAATACAGGAGGCAACAAAGGGACAACAGATCTGTGAGTTAGAGCCATCGGGGTTCGCCTCGTTAGAATAGATCTCTAGTTGAGTTTCAAGAACCATTGGTGTAAGAGTTGATCCATCAAGGTAGGCCATCTCAGCGGTGATGAATCTTACTCTATGTATGTCAAGGATGATTGAATATGTTGATGATGGTTTTAATTCTGTAATCATGCATGTGCTTATTCCAATTGCTTAGTTCTAGGCTAAGTAAGTCGATATTATCTTGATTGTGGTGATCAGGATAGTATTTGTACATTGTATTGATTTTGGTTGCTTGATGATGCTAGTAGTGTGGTTTAACGGTGACAACACTAAACCGGCGTAGCACTATTGGATAGTTGAGTAGGATAAGATACTCGCGCGATTAAGGGTTTCCTCTCGGCAGCGATAAATCAGGAGCCGCTCAGAAAGCAGGGTGGTGTTATTCATTATAGGTTTTCATTGATCCATGTAATTACCATTATGATGCTATTTAATTAGACTTTCTGATTACGATCTCACTAGTAGATATTTGGCGACTAACTTAACAACTTAGGCTTATAAGGTATCTGGCGCACTTTGGCTTAGATTCGTTAGTGTGCCGATCGGCTCAATCCCAGCACCGATTTGCGCAACCACAGATTCACCAGTGTGCCAATCGGCTCAACCCCAGCGCCGATCGGCGCAATGACAGATTTGCTGTCTGGCGCACCCTTTTGCTGGCCAGTCTCCCCTCATGCAACCTAAACTCGATAGTAGCTTTGACTATATCTTTTACTGTTAACTTTGTTTAATAATCCCTAAGGTCCCAGTGGATTCGATAAACCTTGGAATACTCAATTCAAGGGAAAAAGTGCTACAATCGTACATCGTTCTCTTGCGGTATATAAGTGGGTGCATAGTTACGACCAACAACCAACAATATCGAAGCCCCAGTCTGAGAACGGCCATGTTATAGGGATATTTTGAAGCTCAGTGGCGGGTACGTGCATCTGACGAGTGAAGAATTGACAACCCTCGCATTTTTGGATGATGTCTTTGGTATCTATGCCGGCAGTCGGCCAATAAAATCCCTGCCTCATTGCCTTGGCTGCTATCATAGATGGTCCTACGTGGTTACCACATATACCGGCGTGGATTTCCCTCAAAATAGTGATGCCTTCCTCTTGTGACAAGCACTTCATCAGCACCCCATATGGGCTTTGTCTGTACAAGAGATGATCTACTATGCAATATGATTGGGACTTACGAATGATCCAGAGGCCTTCTTCTTTGTCAGACTGCACCACAACTTCTGTGATCTAGATACTCGGCGAAGGGAGTTCTCCAATCTACTTGGATCATGGCGATCTAAGGTGTTGCTCCTTCGTTTAGTGTAGACTGCACCACAACTTCATGGGTTAGTATAGATGGCTTATGTAAATCATCGAGAAATACTCCATTGGGTATTTTGGATCTGCTGGACCCAAGCTTGGCCAGTTCGCCCACCACTTCGTTGAACTTTTGGAAGACGTGTTTATACTTGATGCCATCAAACTGATCTTCTAGCTTCCGGACTTCAGTGCAGTATGCTATCATGATTTCGTGAGAACAACACCATTCTTTAGTCACCTGGTTGATAACAAGTGCTGAGTCACCTGAGATGCTTATCCTTTTGATGCCAAGTGATACGGCCATCTAAAGGCCGTGCCATAGGGCTTCGTACTCCACCACGTTGTTAGATGCACGAAAGTGCATTTGGAGGACATATTGGCAGCAAAATCAGACAATGCCTGGCCTTTGATTGTGTCACGAGGTTTGAAGGTGATATCGTATGCTCCGAGCTTGATGGCCCACTTGGTGATCTTCCCTGTTGCCTCTCGGTTGTGGAGCAATTCACCCAATCCAAAAGACGTGCGGACCTCGGTTGGGTGGTCCTCAAAGTAGTGCTTCAACTTTTGAGATGTCATCAGTAATGCATAAACTAGTTTCTGAAGCTGGAAGTATCGCATCTTAGAATCCGATAAGACCTCACTGACAAAATAAACCAGTCGCTGCACCTTTTGAACCTTGCCATCTTCCTCCCATTCAACCGCCAGCACCGTGCTGACAACCTACGTGGTTGCAGATATATATAGTTGTAAGGTTTCTTTCGGCTCTGGGGGAGTTAGTACCAACGGGCCAATGATGTAGGCCTTAAATTCCTCCAGAGCCTTTTGCGCCTCATCATTCCAGATGAATGATTCTTGCTTCTTAAGTAGTCGGAAGAACGGTAGTCCTCGGACACCGAGTCGTGAAACAAATCGGCTGAGTGCTGCCATGGAGCCGGTCAATTTCTGAATGTCTTTTTGTGAATGTGGGTGACCCAATCATAATATGGCATTTACCTTTTCTGGATTTGCTTCAATCCCTCGATGCGAAACCAGGAAGCCGAGTAGTTTTCCTGAGAGGACACCAAAGACACATTTTCCTAGATTCAACTTCATGTTGTACTTACAAAGATTATCGAATGTCTGATCCAAGTCTGATATCAAGTCAGAGGAGAGTCGGCTTTTGACCACCACATTATCAACGTAGGCCTCGACGTTTCTCCCAATCTGGTCATCCAATCACCACTGCATAGTTCGCTGGTAAGTGGCTCCAGCATTCTTTAACCCGAAAGGCATTGTTGTGTAGTAGAAAGCCCCAAATGGCACGATGAACGATGTTTTGAGCTGGTTGGATTCGCTTAGGGGGATCTAATGGTACCTGGAGTAGGCATCTAGGAAGCACAACAAAGCACATCCAGCCATTGAGTCGACCACTTGATCTATGCGAGGGAGGGTGAACGGGTCTTTGGGACAGGCCTGGTTAAGGGCAATGTAGTCTACGCACATCCGCCACTCCTTTTTCTTCTTTCGCACTAGGATCGGGTTGGCTAATGTAACACCCTATTTTTCAAAATTTTGCAAATTATTCATTTTTTCCAAATTTAATTAAGGTGTTAATAATTTTCTTTAGCTATAAAGATTATTTTCTTGATTTATTTTATTAAGTAATTAAAATTATTATATTTTTATATGTTGCATTCATGCTAGAGTAGTATTGCAGTAGGTGTTTTTATTTGGATGTAAAACAATTTTAAAACAATTTTAATTTAGAAGTTAATCTAGAATAATAGAAAACAATTTTTGAAAGGAATTAGGAAAGAAAACCTTCCCAGACTCTTTGGGCCAAATCTCCACCCTGAAGCCCATTTATTTTCCCCTTTCTCTTCCCTGATTCGGCCTTGGGCAAAAACTCCCTCCCCCGCGGCCCACCCCCTCCCCTACCCTTCTCTCTCTTTCTCGGCCCAGCGCCCGCACGCAGCACACCCGCCAGACTCGCGTGGCCCAGCTCGCTAGCCCCGGCCCGGTCCGCAACCACGGCCCAGCCAGCGCGCACGCCAGCCTACTCCCGTGCATGCCCCGTGGCCCAGCGCGTGCCGCAGCCTAGCACCTGCCCCTCTCTCTCGCTAACACCCCGGCCCCACCCGTCATCTTCCTCCTCTAACCTCTCTCTCTCTCTTTCCTCCCCGCCACCGATCGGTAACCACGCGTGCCTCCACGCTTCCCCTTCCTCCACTCCCACCCTTAATAGCGCACCTTGGCGCTCTAATGCGCGACAATGGCCGCCACCGTCCATTAAAGGCCGTGGAGCTCGCCCCGCTCGCCTCCCCTCTCCCCCCTGCCCCTATAAATCGACCCGCAGCAACACCCTTCTCCTGCCGCCTCCTCCTCTTGGTCCTCCTCATTCCCCGAGCCCCCAAGAGCTCTCGTCATCGAGCTCGGACCAGCGTTGCCGCCTCCCTCCGTCGCCAGCCGCCTCGAGCCCTCCCCCGCGCCCACGCAACACCTCGGTGAGGTTCCCCTCCCTCCCCTCTCTCTCCCCAACCTCTCGCGGTGAGGATCTGACCCCCGAAGCATCGTTCCGACCAAGCTCTAGCGAGCTCCTCCCCTGCTCTGCCGCCTACAGCGATGCCGGCCACCACCAGCCGCCGTCGCCCCTTCCTAGCCACCCGTTTTCGATCGAGTGGCCACGATTAAAACACCCCGAAGGGGTATGCACCCGGTCCACTGTGGACCATGGACCGCAGGTCAACACCCGGTCCATGAGCCCCATGGACCCGGTCCACTCTTTTTAGGATTTAAAATATTTCAATTTGTTCTAGAATAATGCATATTTTGCGCATAGGCCCCTAAGCTTTGACCTAATTAGATTTTCATCCAAATTTTCTGCAGAACGTTTATTACATTATGTTCTAGCCCTAAACTTTTTATAAATATTATTTTAGCCCTGGAATTTTATAGAAACACCCCTGAGCTTATATTTAATTATATTTTCAACCCTGCCATTTTACACTTAGACCCCTATACTTAATTAAAATTATGTTTAGGTTTAAAATTTTTGCAAAAACACCTTATACTTTTTAGTAATTATTTTTCAGTCCCAACAATTTACACTTTAGTCCCTACAATTTTATAAAATTATAAATAGGTCCCTAAACCTTGTTGTCTTTACGTTTTAGCCTCTAGAACTTCAAACTAGCATAATTTTTTAACCGTAACTCCGATATAGGTAATTTTTGCGCTCACAGAATCATAGGAACACGTACTATCTTTTAGTACTGTTTTCATAGTCATTAGAAAATGTTTGGTGTACTGTTCTTTATTTGTTTGTGTTTTACTTTTCCAGTATTTATCAATATTAGATGAGGAGCAGCTCTAGAATTTCCAAGACCTTGAGTTTGAGCAGCAGCTAGCGGGAGAACAAGGCAAGTGTCCTTGACCATATTGTACCTATTAGGATTAGTTTATTTTCATGCATGTTTGTCTAAATTTGAATCCCGTGTCATTTACCTTTCCTTATTATTCCTTGTCGCTTGGGTTATGGTTTAGTGTAAGGATTTTGGGTATATCATGCTAGTGCAGTACTTTGGGGGGTTAAATTGAATAATAATAAACTTAACTAATATTTACTTAAACCTAATTATCATTTGGGTAACTTAGATGACCCAAGCAGGAGGATGTTGAGGATGGTGCGAGTATGCACAAGTACGAGTATTGTACTATTTGGTTTGTGGTAGTGACTGCTTATGGTCATACAAACCAAATTCATGGAGCGGCCACCCAGAAAAATGGTTTGTGGTAGTGCCTGCTTGTGGTCATACAAACCAAATTCATAGAGCGGCCACCCAGGAAAACAGCGCAAAGCACAGGGATGATATGGGTAGGCGTGGCTTAGTATTAGTTGTCTTCCCAGTTTTGCGAGCGTTTGAGGAAGGAGGACGAGAGGGTTACTTTCGACCTCAGGTGATGAAGGGTTACTTCTAGCCACGGCGCCAGAGGGGGGCTCTGTTGGGATGGTTAATCCCGTATCGGTGAAACCTTAGCGTGGACGTTTTGCAAGTTGGGAAGCGCTTTGAAAGATCATGTGGTGATCTCTTGGCCTCACACCTACGGTAGTGTGTTGGCAACAGGGAGACTTTAATCACAGAATAGTGATGAAATCACCAACCTGTGGGTACAGTTGTGCAATCTCTGCAGAGTGTAAAACTGTTATAACAGCCGTGCTCATGGTCAAGAGTAGCCTGGATCCTCACACAATTAGATGGATGATTGGGTGAATCTGGTGGGTAACCAGATTTGGGTGGTACTGTAGGTGGGTAACCAATAGTGTTTTGGTATCAGTGGGTAACTCATAGTTTTGCTATCGGTGGGTAACAGATAGTGTTGGATAGGTGGTTTACTTGTTGGGTTACTTTTCATCTAGTAAATAGGATGTTTGTATAATTGAGTCATAGTATGTGTACTGTAGTAAACCCGTGTCAAGCCAATTTCTTATTTTAGCCTGTATGTCATTATTTTTCCCCACTTGCTGAGTACTTTATGTACTCACACTTTTTAATTTTCCCTGTGTTGTTGCTATATTACTGCTGCTCAGATGACGCTGGCGAGATGGACTATGTGGATGAGGACTACTACGACTAGGCGTGCGACCCCCGGTGGACTGCCTATGGCGTTATGGAGTCTTCCGCTATTTTCTTTTACCTTCTTGATATATTCTAGACTATGTAATAACAATATGATATAATAATAATGATATTGGTTATTTACTGTTACTTCACTTTTGTCCTGTATGCATGAAAACTTGATCCTGGGTACGTATACAGAAGCATTCAATTTTGGTCTCATTGTCGTGGAGCAATTCCCCAATCCAAAAGACGTGTGGACCTTGATTGGGTGGTCCTCAAAGTAGTGCTTCAACTTTTGAGATGTCATCACTAATGCATAAACTAGTTTCTGAAGCTGGAAGTACCGCAGCTTAGAATCCGTTAAGACCTCGCTGACAAAATATACCAGTCGTTGCACCTTCTGAACCTTGCCATCTTCCTCCCATTCAACCACCAACACCGTGCTGACAACCTGCATGGTTGCAGATATATATAACTAGGGGAGATAGTACCAACAGGCCACTGATATAGGCCTTAAATTCCTTCAGAGCCTTCTGTGCCTCATCATTCCGGATGAATGATTCTTGCTTCTTAAGCAGTCGGAAGAACGGTAGTCCTCGGACACCGAGTCGTGACACAAATCGGCTGAGTGCTGTCATGCAGCCGGTCAATTTTTGAATGCCTTTTTGTGAATGTGGGCGACCTATTCGTAATATGGTGTTTACCTTTTCTAGATTTGCTTCAATTCCTTGATGCGAAACCAGGAAGTCGAATAATTTTCCCGAGGGGACACCAAAGATGTATTTTTCTGGATTCAACTTCATGTTGTACTTACGAAGATTACCGAATGTCTCTTCCAAGTCTGATATCAAGTCAGAGGAGAGTTGGCTTTTGACCACCACATCATCAATGTAGGCCTCGATGTTTCTCCCAATCTGGTCATCCAGTCATCGCTGCATAGATAACTGGTAAGTGGCTCCAGCATTCTTCAACCCGAAAAGCATTGTTGTGCAGCAGAAAGCCCCAAATGGCATGATGAAGGATGTTTTGAGCTGGTCGGATTCACTTAGGGGGATCAGATGGTAACCGGAGTAGGCATCTAGGAAGCACAACAAAGTGCATCCAGCCGTTGAGTCGACCACTTGATCTATGTGAGGGAGTGTGAACGAATCTTTGGGACAAGCCTGGTTAAGGCCAGTGCAGTCTACACACATCCGCCACTCCTTGTTCTTCTTTCGCACTAGCATCAGGTTGGCTAACCAGTCGGGATGAAAAAACTTTTTGATAAAACTGGCTGCCAACAATCGGTCGATTTCTTTTCTAATCGCATCCTTTCAATCCTGCAAAAATTGTCTAAGTCATTGTCTTATAGGTTTCACGTTATCCCGAATGTGAAGTTTGTGCTCAGCCTTTTCCCTTGGAACACCTAGCATATCATAGGGCTTCCATGCAAATATTTCTTTATTATTGCAAAGAAAAAGGATGAGCGCGCTTTCCTATTTAGCATCTAAACTGACCCCGATACTGGTGGTCTTGGATACATCATTATCATCTAACTGGATCTTTTTTGACTCCATGGCTTCGGCCTGCACCATGGCCTTCAGCGTCTTCTTGGGAGGCGAGTCGATCATGGCCTCCTCTGCCCTTGCAATCTTCATCTTCAGCTCGGCGAGCTCTAAGGCCACCACCTTCTTTTCTGTTAGCTCACAACTCTGGTTGTCACAGTCGTAAGACGTTCGAACATCTGAACACAGTGAAATGACTCCGTTTGACCCCGGCAGCTTCATCGTCATATATGGGAAGTGGGGTATAGCCTTGAACTTGGCTATGGCAGGCCGTCCTATGATGGCGTGGTAGGTGGAGTCCAGATCCGCGACTTCAAAGGTAACACGCTCCGTCCTGTAGTTTTCCCGAGTGCCAAATGTTACTGACAGAGTGATTTGCCCCAGGGGGACTTTCTACATGCCGAGGATCACACCATGGAAAGGTGATCTGCTGGGCTTGAGGTGGTCAAGGGTATGCTGAGCTCCATGAAGGCCTTCACAAAAAGGATGTCCAGATTGCTGCCGCCATCCACCAGTACTCTATTCAACCGGACTTGATTGACAGTTGGTGATAGTACTAATGGATATCTCCTAGGACTGGGGATGTGATCCGGGTGGTCCGACTGATCGAAAGTGATCGGAACCTCAGACCACCGTAGATAATGAGGTACTGCTGGTGAGACTAAGTGAACCTCGCGGTATAGGATCTTGAAAGGATCATACTGACCGAGAGGGGGGGGGGGTGAATCAGGAACTATCAATATGTACCAAATTCGCCAATTACTTCAAACCGATACACTCAAATCAACTCCTACAAAATTCTAGTGGTAATCACACTTACGAGATAATCCTATGAAAGGAAAGACAACCTATGCATACTTGTGGATCACACAAGGCAATACAACTCCTATGTAAGCTAGTAATAGAGCAATGCGGAAGCACACACCAAGCTAGCAAAGGAGCCTACTCATGCAATTCTACAAGATAAGGAACTAGTGCAAACAACCATGTGTAGTACAACACACACAAGTGATAGCAATCAAGCCAAATCAACTCCCACACGTGCTAGTGATCAAATGTGGAAGCTCAAGCACTACTAACAAGCAAGAAGCCTATTCATGCAATTTCTACGAGGTAGTCAACTAGAGCAAGATAAGCACACATGCATGAATAGCACGGTATTTAAATGCGGAAAGTAATGCATCAAAGTAAGGAGTAGAGTAAGAGATGGCTCATGATTTTTTTCCCGAGGTCTCGGAAGGATGGCGCCTTCCCCTACTCCTCATTGGACCACTACCGCCAGAGTCCCGATCCCTCCCGCCACCAAGTGGAGTTCTCGCACACGAGCCCGCAATCACTCCTCGAGTGAAGACATGGTGTGCGTCACCGCTACACAAAGCACAAGCTCGCCTCCCTCGAGAACTTGCCGAACTCCTCGAGCCGGCATGGGCGCTCACTATTGATGCCCCTTCCAACGGGGGGCTCAAACCGTGTACGAACTTGTGACCACCTTCACAACCAATCACGATAGGCTCGATCATTGACACCTAACCGGTCTAGGTCTCACCATAGACCAAGAGTAACAGCCTAGATCACACCCTCAAGGACACCCTAGCCTTAGATGTGCAAGATCACTCCATGTTACTCTCACAAGCACTCTCAAGATATCCAATATCTCCTCCTAGTGCTCTCCTCTTATCGTCTTGGACCTATGATTTCACCGAGCAACCTTGCACATCACCGACTAGACATGACCTAAGAGAATGACCTAAACCCCCTTGATAGTCCAGTTTTTCCTATGGACTCAAACTCTAACAACTAAGCAAGTGTTCCCAACACTTGCTTCATAGCTTGTTCTCCACTTTGATCCATCTCCATCAACCCTTGGACTCCATCAAGCTCATCAAGCCTCCATGCTTATGGTCATTGTCATCTACCGCCAAGGCCGTCGTGAACAATCATCATAAGGTAGAAGAGGTTTCCTGTCACACCCGGTTCCAATGACCGAAATCGAATGTATCTGTATGCGTGCCCAGGAAAAAGTTTTCACGCACACAGGACAATTACTGTGATAAAAGAACAATATCTTTATTAAATTGATAACATTATTATGACAGTGACTCGTAGGTCAAAAAGATTACATTGCAACGGAATAAACTAAGCGTTGGTGTCCTTCAGTTCCCACAGGAAGTCGACCGGAAGACCGCATGCCTAGAGCTCTTCTCCACTGTCTTCATCGTTGTACCATCCTTCTCCTGTAGCTGAGCAGCAATGTGGTATATAGCAAGGGTGAGTATGTGTGTCGTACTCAGCAAGTGGGGGAAAAGATGACATGAGGCTAAGACAAGGAAGGCTTTAAAGAGGTTTGTTGCATGAGCTTTTAATAACCTATGCAACCTAATTACTAAGGGGGCCATCCCAACCCTCAATCCATAGGGTACTATCCATGCCAAGTCCGAACCATCCAACCATTCCAAACCATTCCAACCCATAAACCACAAACTAATCTTGTGAGGATTCCAAGCCGCTCTTGACCGTGAGCACGGCTATCATGATAGTTTGATACTCTGTAGAGTTTATACTACTTTACCAACAAGTCGTGATTCCCTTGGTGCCCGTGGACGTGACCCACATTACACACTTCCTTTGGTGTGTGGCAGGGTTTCACTACGAGGCTTTTCCAAAGGGTCTCCCAGTACATGCTAGCCACTAAGGTTCCACTCCTGTCCATAAGTGATAGCCCTTCAACAAGCAGCTCATCACCCCAGGAACCCCTCTTGAGCCTTTCGGATACAAGGACAGTCCTCTCGACTTCCATTCCCCGCTCCACCAAATGCTGCACCGACACTGGGAGAACACCAAATTACTAGGCCAAGCCTTACCCATGTTGCTCTTGTGATGGCACTGTTTTCTTGGGTTACTGCTCCAAGAACCGGGTCCTAGGATCTACAACAAGCCTACCACCACCAACCATGTGCCCACGGCACCACATCCATTCCATCCGGGTTGCATAGATCCCTAAGCCATATTGCTAACATCAATTATCATTCCACCCATGAAGTGACATAGTTCATTAATCAAGATTTATATCAACCCCAACATCCCACAAGCAACCTAAGCATTATCTACCCACAACCAACCAACTACTAGTTCAAGGCGACAAGGAAAAGGGATCAAACAATACTAGGGAAACCTTAACAATAGGTACCATTCATTTGACTCAAGCATGCAATTCTACAATAAATGTTATAATAGATACAAGATGCATCAAGGACACTTGCCTGAAAATGGATGTTGCTGCTCAGGTCTTCAATTCATGCTCTTGCGATTCCAGGATCAACGCGTTCTCTAATTAACGTCACGCAGGCACGACGTGTACACAATCATATAAACAAACTAAGAAACAGTACACCAAACAATAATAAAGTACTTTAAAACCAATCTTAAAAGATAGTACGCATTGCGATGATCGCAGGAGCGAAAGAATCATCTAAATCGGAGTTACGAGTAAAAAGTTATGAAGGTTTGAAGGTACAAGGTTAAAATAGTAAAATTATTACTGTAAGACAGTATAAATAAATAACATTAATCACTACGATTGCGTTGGCGCAAGAATTTCTTAAATCCAGGCTACGGTTAAAAAGTTATGAAGGTTTGAAGTTTTAGGGCTAAAATAGTAAAAACAGATAGGTTGAGAGACCTAAAAGTAATTTTAGAAAATTACAGGGACTAAATTGTAAAACCAAAGGGTGAAATTATAGTTTACAAAAAGTTTAGGGACTAAAATGTAATTTTTGGTGAACTCTAGGGGTTAAAGTGTAAAAGACAGGACTTAAAAATAATTAAAATCAAGTCGAGGGTTGTTTCTTTAAAATTACAAGACCAAAATAATAATTTGAATAAAGTACAGGGGTGTTTCTACAAAAATACAATGCTTAAAATAATTATGTGAAAGTTAGGGCTCTAAACATAATTTTATAAAGGTTTTCCAAAATTTTCAGGATTAAACTATAATTAAAATAAAGAGGAGGGGCCTAAATATAATTAAATAAAGTTTTTGCTGAAAAACTAGGTTTGAAATATAATTTAAATAAAACTTAAGGGCCTAAAAATAATTAAATAAAGGTTATGGATAAAAATTAGGTCTTAAATATAGTTTTAATAAAACTCAGGGGCCTATTTGCAATTTTATAAAATTATAGGGACTAAAGTGTAAAATATTAGGACTGAAAAACAATTATAAAAAAGTATAAGGTTGTTTTTACAAAATTTTAGGACTTAAAAATAATTTTCTTTAAGTATAGGGGCCTAAGTGTAAAAAGACAGGGTTGAAAATATAATTAAAAAAATAAGTTCAGGGGGGTTTCTGTAAAATTCCAGGGCTAAAATATTATTTATGAAAAGTTTAGGGGCTAAAACATAAATTACTAGAGGTTCTACAAAAAGATTGGGGTTAAAATCTAATTAAGTTAAAGATCAGGGGCCTAGGTGTGAAATTGCCATTTTCCTGGAATTATTTCTAATTAAATTAAATCCTAAAAGTAGTGAACTGGGTCCATGGGGTCTATGGACCAGCATTGACCAGAGGTCCACTGGTCCACCATGGATCAGGAACTTAACCCTTCGGGGTTTTGAGATGGAGCGCTGAGGAGGGGTCCAGGAGAGGCTGGCGGCAGCCGGCGGCGAGGATAGGGGCGACAGCGATCGGAGCTCGTCGGAGATCAGCCAGAATGGCGCTCCGGTGGTCCTTTTCTTGCCGCGAGTAAACGGGGAGCAAGAGGGGAGAGAGGGGAATCTCACCGCGGGGTCGTGCACGGCCGGGAGTGGTCGAAAGACGATCGGCGACGAGGTTAGGTGGCGGCGGCCATCGAAGTTTGACGGGGAGGGCTCTGGAGGGGTCGTGGGAATGAGGAGGAGTGAGGGGAGGGAGCGGCGGGTCAGGGGGTGTCTTGGGATCGTTTTATAGGGGAGAGGGAGAGTGGAGAAGCCAGCGGGCTGGGCTCGGCGGCTTTAATGGCCGGCGGCGGACATGGGCGAGCACTAACGCCCGTGGGTGTGCGTTTAAGACTCGGGAGTGGGGGAAGGGGAAGTGGAGGGGCGCGCAGTGCTCGAGCGCCGGTTTCGGGAGGTGGGGAGGCGAGGAGGGAGATCGATGACGATTTCCGGTGGCCATTGGTTTCTGGCGGCGGCGGGGGAGAGAGAGGCGGGAGGAGGGAGAAGGGCGGGGTGGGGCCAGGCCGTCAGTGAGTGAGGGCGGGGCTGGGCTGCGCTTGGGGAGTGGGCCGCGCAAGGCCGGGGACGGGGTGGGCCAACTGGGGCGCGGGGCTGGCTGGGCCGTGGTGGGGTGTTCCGGCCCAAGCGGGAGGGGGGAAAGTCAAGAGAGGGGGAGTGGGCCGAGCGGGGAGAGAATCGGCCCAAGCCGAGAGAGAGGGAGGAGAGGGAAAGAGAGTGGGCTTCGTTTGGGGAGTTTTGGCCCAAAGAGGTCTGGGTCCTTTCTTTTTTTTTTGTTTCTAATTTCTAAATCCAAATTAATTCAATTAAAAACAGATTTTTAAATACTTTTTCACACGATAAAAACATAATAAACTTAACCAGCATTAACGTAACACATGAAATAATTAAAGCCTAAATTAATTTATTTAATTTAGAAAATAGCACTTTTGCCTAAAATAAATTATAATTCTCTAATTATCTAAATAATTTATAATAAACTTTTAATCTATTATAAAAATATTGAAATTTAGTGGAATCGGGTCACATTTCATGTTTGTCATTTATCACCAAAACATCATACCATGGGGTGACCTCAATGGTCAGGATCCTTACAATTCTTCTGGTGGCGCTTGGAATCAGCTGTGGAGCTTCTGCAAATGCACTTCACCTCGCGCTCGGGGTCTTGTAATTCCTCCTTGTCGTCATCATCGTTGTCCTTATGTAACATCCCAGCCCATTGAGATTTGGCCCATGAGCACTTGTGTTCATTAGGTGGGAATTCAGTACCACCTTGCTAGTCTAATGGGAGGAGGACCAACATATAAGGCTAGGTTGTCCACCACCACCAACCTTGGGTTAGCCCTTTTACGCAAAGTAAGGACAAAAGCGTAAATAGGTTAGTGGGTGTGTGGGGTCCACTCAAAATGTGAGTCGGGCCCAGCCGGGTGTGGACCCTGGGTCGTTACAAGTGGTATCAGAGCCGACCCTCGCGGGAACGCGTGGTGGCCAGGAGGTCCGGACATATGGTGCATGACGCGTGTAGGCCCATGCGTGGGACACGGTATGACATGTGATCCGGCACTGGACACGGACGTGCCCAAAAGGGGAACGTTCCTAGTAGCTTGCCCAGTGAGGGTATGTTGTCTCTGTGTTCCGACGAGGACGTCGTTCCTTTGAGGGGGGTGTCTGTAACATCCCAGCCCATTGAGATTTCGCCCATGAGCACTTGTGTGTATGAGGAGCTGAGAATTAAGTACCACCTTGCTAGTCTAATGGGAGGAGGACCCACATATAAGGCTAGGTTGTCCACCACCACCAACCTTGGGTTAGCTCTTTTATACGAAGCGAGGATGAATGTGTAAATAGGTTGGTGGGTGTGTGGGGTCCACTCAAAATGCGAGTCGGGCCTAGTCGGGTGTGGACCCTGGGTCGTTACACCTTATCCGTATCCTTTCTACCACCGTTGGGGATGCAGGGGCGTTCTTTATAGACCTTCAGAGCATGATGCGCGGAGTGTTTCAACTTGAAGCATTCTCTGGCCTTATATGCACCATCATGCAGTAGGCAAGGGCCTTCATGCATCTTGTCGAAGTCATCCTGCATGACTTGCCTTTTCTGGTTGGGGCGCTCCGTATTGGCCACCGTTCTATCTTGCTTGCACTTTCTATCATCGTCCTTGCTGTAGTTGGGTGGGCCCGACTGATTGCGGCTCCGCGGCGCTGAAAGGATCATAGTGACCGAGAGGGGGGTGAATCGGGAACTATCAATAAGTACTAAATTCGCCAATTACTACAAACCGATACACTCAAATCAACTCCTACACAATTCTAGTGGTGATCACACTTTCAAGATAATCCTATGAAAGGAAAGACAACCTATGCATACTAGTGGATCACACAAAGCAATACAACTCCTATGCAAGCTAGTAATAGAGCAATACGGAAGCACACACCAAGCTAGCAAAGGAGCCTACTCATGCAATTCTACAAGATAAGGAGCTAGTGCAAACAAGCTTGAGTAGTACAACACATACAAGGGATAGTAATCAAGCCAAAGCAACTCCTACACATGCTAGTGATCAAATGCGGAAGCTCAAGCACTACTAGCAAGCAAGAAGCCTATTCATGCAATTCTACAGGGTATTCAACTAGAGCAAGATAAGCACACAAGCATGAATAGCACGGTATGTAAATGCGGAAAGTAATGCATCAACGTAAGGAGTAGAGTAAGAGATGGCTCATGAATTTTTTCCCGAGGTCTCGAAAGGATGGCGCCTTCCCCTACTCTTCATTGGACCACTCCCGCCAGAGTCCCGGTCCCTCCCACCACCAGGTGGAGTTCTCGCCCACGAACCCGCAATCACTCCTCGAGTGAAGACACGGTGTGCGTCTCTGCTCCATAAAGCATAATCTCGCCTCCCTCGAGAACTTGCCGGACTCCTCGAGCCGGCATGGGCGCTAACTATTGATGCCCCTTCCAACGGCGGGCTCAAACCGTGTACAAACTTGTGATAGCCTTCACAACCAATCACGATAGGCTCGATCATCGACACCTAACTGGTCTAGGTCTCACAATAGACCAAGAGTAACAGCCTAGATCACACCCTCAAGGACACCCTAGCCTTAGATGTACAACATCACTCCATGTTACTCTCACTAGCACTCACAAGATATCCAATATCTCCTCCTAGTGCTCTCCTCTTTTCCTCTTGGACCTTATCAAATGCTCTCAGGTATTCCACTGGCCAAGAGTGGTCACAAAGACCCCAGCAACGAAGTTATATAGGCTCCCAACCCCAAACTAGTCATTGCTCCATGAAATCACCTTTCTCGACACACTCACCGGACTGTCCGGTCTCTGCCTGACCGGATCGTCCGGTCACTCAGTAACGGCTCTCTCCAGCCGCTGGCTCCTCTATGCGCAGGCGATTCCTGTACTGACTGGACCGTCCAGTCAGCTGACTGGACCATCCGGTCAGTTTCTCTCTCCACTGCCATCTAGTGCCTGTGATTTCACCGAGCAACCTTGCACATCACAGACTAGACATGACCTAAGAGAATGACCCCCTTGATAGTCTGGTTTTCCTATGGACTCAAAGCCTAACAACTAGACAAGTGTACACAACATTTGCTGCATAGCTTGTTCTCCACTTTAATCCATCTCCATCAACCCTTGGACTCCATCAAGCTCATCAAGCCTCCATGCTTGTGGTCATTGTCATCTACCGCCAAGGCCGTCGTGAACAATCATAATAAGATAGAAGATGTTTCCTATACGGGCAACACTCGTATAGACATTAGTCATATTTCATGTTTGTCATTCATCACCAAAACATCATACCTTGGGGTGACCTCAATGGTCATGATTCTTACAATCTCCCCCTTTTTGGTGATGGATGACAACCACTACTTATGATGATCAAAAACAAACGAGCAACAAGGATCAAAGGAAAAGAAGGATGGAAAGGATTACCTTGGTCCTTACCTTGAGAATAGTCTCCCCCTTGAAATGTGCTAGAAGTTGAGGGAGAACTACCTTATCTCGTAGCGTAATTTATGTTGGTCTTGAATTGAATTTTGCGCCCATCTTGGTGTCATGGTTGAAGGTTCTTGTTGAAGTAGACACGCACCAAAGACGTAGATGTTCATGTCGGTGTAGATGTGCTTTGTTGTCGTAGACATGCATCGTCATTGTTCTTCTCCATGTTGGTGTGTATGTTCATCTTGACATGATCTTCATGTGCACTCCAAGTGAACATGCACCATTTTCTTCGTGTTCTCCTCTTGTTCATCTTCTTCATGATCTTCATGTTCTTCGCCCCCTTTGTGTCATCTTGGATCCTCATGTTCTTCTCATGTTCGTTCTTCTCCACCTTTGTGTTGTCAACCTATGCTTGGCTTTTGGATCTTCATGTTCCTTCTCCCCTTTGTCACCTATCACCTAAAACCAAAGACAAAACACAAGGGAACCAAGGAGCAAATAATAAATGGCAAGAGTTAGGAAACTCCCCCTTTCTTGGTGCTCCTCCTTGGTAGTGATGATGTTCCACCAAATCCCTCTACACACATGACTCAACAACAAATTCCTCAAGAGTGCAAAGATTAGTCATTAGTGTGTGGGGAATGTATGAGCCACATGTCTTTGAGCCGCGCGAGTAGATTTAACCTCGGAGCTCGGTCAAACGTGACTCAATGGGCATGAAGCACAAAGATCACTATGTGATCATATAGAGGGTCATATACTTACATTGTAAATAAGCAACTCCCCCTAGAAACATGCTTGGAAGCATGTAAGGTATCACTATGCAAGAATGCATGAATGCAAAGAGTGCAAATGCAAATGCAACGAATATACAAATGCATGATGCGATGCTAAAAGAAAGAGAGAGAACCGCTACAAACCAAAGTGCCAACGACGAGTTGTCCCCTTCTCGAGCTTACTCAGAATGGGCCATTCTTCAAAGCCTTGGGTGCACCATTGACCACCTTCCCATGCTTAACCCATGTCCATTGCTATCTCAAGGAGGTCCGAAGTTGACCTACAAAGAGAAGAGAAACAAGCACAAAACAAAGATACAAACAACAAAACAAACAAACAAAACTATACATATGTACAACAAACAAGCTTAAGGATTACTCAAGTGAAGTTGGAGACGTCGAGAACATTGAGTTCTCCTCTTAGCTTGTTGAAGGTCTTCTCATCCCGTGGCTTGGTGAAGATATCCGCCAATTGTTCATGAGTACACACATGCACCAATTCAATGTCCTTCTTCTCAACATGATCCCGAATCAAATGGTGTTTCACTTGAATATACTTTGCATGACCATGATCTCCGATTTTGAGAGCCATCTTGATTGCCGCTTCACTATCACAATAGAGTGGCATTTGAGTGAAGTTGAGACCATAGTCCGAGAGAGTTTGCCTCATGTAGAGAAGTTGAGCACAACATGCTCCTGCCTCCATATACTCCGCCTGTATCACCCTATTTTTCATATTTTGCAAATTATTAATTTTTCCTAATTTAATTAGGGTGTTAATATTTTTATTTAGCTACAAAGATTATTTTCAGGATTTATTAAGAAATTAAAATTATTATATTTTAGTATGTTGCATTCATGCTGGAGTAGAAATGCAGTAGGTTTTTATTGTGTGAAAAAGTATTTAAAATTTCAAGTAGAAATCATTTAGTTTTTAGTTAGGATTTTAAAACAAAAATAGAAAGGATTTAGAAAAGAAAAGGAATTTTTCCTGGCACTTGGGCCAATTTCTTCCCCTCAGCCCATCTCTTTCCCCTCTCTCCTCTCTCTTTTGGCGTGCTAAGCCCGCGCGCGCCAGCCTTTCCTGCAGTCCAGTCCGCGGCCTAGCGACTGCCCCGGTCCAGCAGCAGTGCGCGGCCCACTCGCCAGCACTGCCCGGACCCACGCCCCTTACCGCTGACAGCTCGACCCCGCTTGTCATCCTCGACCTCCCATCGCTCGCGATTCATGCCGCCGGAAACCGCCGTCGCCGTTTCAAATCCCCACCACCAGGGCACCCGAAGCAACCCCGAGCGCACTCGCGCGACTCTCCGCTTCCCCTTCCCCCACTCCCAGCCTTCAATCGTGCACCCACGCGTGCTAATGCGTAGCAATGGCCGCCGCCGGCCATTAAATCCGATGAGCTCGCCCCGCTCGCCTCCCCTCTCCCGAGCCCCAATAAAACCAACCTTCGGGACCGCACTACCCTGATGCTCCTCCCCATCACCTCCCCCTTGACCCGCGACCCCCGGAGCTCCCTCCCCGCCGAGCTCCGAAGATTGCCGCCGCCTCCTTTCGCTGCCGGCTGCCTCCGGCCATCCCCGACCCTGGGCGACACCGCGGTGAGCATCCCCTCGATCCCCTCGATGCTCCCGCGATGAGAAGCCGACCGCCGTAGCATCATCCCCGCCCTCCTCCGACGAGGTCTCCACCGCCGCCGCCGGCAGCCGCCAGCCCCGCCTGAACCTCTGTAGCCGTCCGATCCCAATCCAATGGCTCTGATTAGAAGACCCCGAAGGGGTATGAGCCCGGTCCACCATGGACCGTGGACTCCTGGTCAAACCCTGGTCCACGCCCCCTGTAGACCCAGTCCACACTGTGTAGGAATTATTTTAATTCAAGAAATTCCAGGAAAACGGCAGTTTTGCGCCTAGACCCCTGAGCTTTGACCTAATTAATTTCTAGTCCAAATTTTTAGCAGAACTTTTAGTTTAATTATGTTGTAGCCCCTAGACTTTTTATAAATAATATTTTGGCCCAGGAAATTTACAGTAACACCCCTGTACTTGTATTTAATTATATTTTTAGCCCTAACTTTTTACACTTAGACCCCTGCACTTAATAATTATGTTTAGGTCCTAAAATTTTGCAAAAACAACCCTGGACTTTTTAATAATTATTTTCAGTCCTAATAATTTACACTTTAGTCCCTATAATTTTGCTAAATTACAAATAGGTCCCTAAACCTTGCTGTTTTTACCTTTAAGCCCCTATAATTTCAAACTAGCATAACTCTGATTTAGGTGATGTTTGCGCTCATGGAATCGTAGGAACGCGTACTATCTTTTGGTACTGTTTTCATAGTCATTAGGAAATTTTTGGTGTACTGTTCCTTATTTGTTTGTGTTTTACTTTTCCGGTATTCGATATTAGAAGAGGAGCAGCTCCAAAATTTCCAAGATCTTGAGTTGGAGCAGCAGCTAGCGGGAGAACAAGGCAAGTGTCCTTGACCATATTGCACCTATTAAGGATTAGTTTATTTTCATACATGCTTGTCTAAATTTGAATCCCGTGTCATCTATCCTTCCTGATTATTCCTTGTCGCCTGGATTATGGTTGAGTGTATGGCTTTTTGGGTACGTCATGCTAGTGCAGTACTTTGGTGGATTAAAAAAATGAATAATACTAAACTTGACTAATATTCACTTGAACCTAATTATCATTTGGGTAATTTAGATAACCCAAGAAGGAGGATGTTGAGGATGGTGCGGGTATGCACAAGTACAGGTAATGTACTGTTCGATTTGTGGTAGTGCCTGCTTGTGGTCATACAAACCAAATTCGTGGAGCAGCCATCCGAGAAAACAACGCAAATCACAAGGTTGATATGGGTAGGCGTGCTTTAGTAATAGATGTCTTTCCAGTTTTTGCGGGAGTTCGAGGAAGGAGGACGAGAGGGTTACTTTCGGCCTCAGGTGATGAAGGGTTACTTCTAGCCACGGCGCCAGAGGGGGCTTCTGTAGGGATGGTTAATCCCGTGGCGGTGAAACCTTAGCGTGGATGTTTTGCAAGCTGGGGAGCGCTTTAAAAGATCATGTGATGATCTCTTGGCCTCACACCTATAGTACTGTGTTGGAATCACCAACCTATGGGTAAAGTTGTGCAACCTCTACAGAGTGTAAAACTGTTATAATAGCCGTGCTCACGGTCAAGAGCGGCCTGGATCCTCACACGATTAGATGGATACTTGGGTGGATCTGGTGGGTAACCAGATTTGGGTGGTACTGTAAGTGGGTAACATGTAGTGTTCTGATATGAGTGGTTAACTCATAGTTTAGCTATCGGTGGGCAACCGATAGTGTTAGATAGGTGGTTAACCTGTTGGGATATTATCACCTAGTAAATAGGATGCTTAGAGTCATAGGCTAAGGTTGCGTAGTGCAGTAAACCTGTGCCTAGCCTGTTCTTGTTTTAGCCTGCATGTCATACTTTTCCCCACTTGCTGAAAACTTTATGTACTCACGCGTTTTAGTTTTCCCTGTTTTATTGTTGCTATATTACTGCCGCTCAGACGACGATGGCGAGATGGACTATGCTGACGAAGACTACTTCGAATAGGAGTGCGACCCCGGTGGACTGCCTGTGGTGTTATAGAGCCTTCCATTGTTTTCTTTTATGTCTTGATGTAATCCTTGCTATGTAATATTGATACTTTGATATATTAATGACATTGGTTATTTACTGTTACTTCACTTTTGTCCTGTATACGTGACAACTTGATCCTAGGCACGTATACAGAAGCATTCGGTTTTGGCCTTAAAACCGGGTGTGACACCGCCTCAGCTGTAGATAGAGCCATCGAGTTTTGCTTCTTTGAACTCCAAGAGATAAGAGCTCTTCTAAGGAATTGGCAACCTCTCGATGTACTCTTCTTATTCACTTTGCATCTCGCGAAGTCCGAATCCAAATACCCAAGTAACTCAAAGCTTGTTCCTCTAGGGTACCATAACCCCATAGTAGGTGTGTACTTGAGGTATCTAAGTATCCTCTTCACGGCCTTCAAGTGTGACTCCTTTGGGTTTACTTGATAGCGTGCACATAAGCACACACTAAACATGATGTCCGGTCTTGAAGCAGTGAGATAGAGCAAGGAGCCAATCACAGATCTATAGAGCTTGGAGTTCACGGGTTTTCCCTTCTCATCCATGTCCAAGGGTCTGCTTGTTGCCATAGGAGTGCACAAGGGCTTGCTATTTTCCATGTTGAATCTCTTGAGAAGATCCTTGGTATACTTTCTTGATAGATGAAGTTTCCTTCTCTCAATTGCTTTACTTAAAAGCCAAGGAACATATGAAGTTATCCAATCATAGACATTTGGAATTCCCTTTCCATCATTTCCTGGAACTCCTCATTGAACTTCTCATTAGTTGACCCATATATGATATCATCCACATAGATTTGGCACACAAAGAGATCCTTCCCAACATGTCTTGTGAACAAGGTGCTATCAATGCTTCCAATGGTGAATCCATTCTTGAGTAGGAAGTTTCTTAAATATTCATACCATGCCCTAGGAGCTTGCTTGAGACCATAAAGAGCTTTCTTCAACTTGTAAACATGTCTAGGACGCTTGGGGTCCTCAAACCCTAGAGGTTGTTCCACATAGACTTTCTCATTGATCTCTCCATTCAAGAAGGCACTCTTCATATCCATTTGATAGAGCTTGAAACCATTGTGTGATGCATAAGCAAGCAAGATCCGAATTGCCTCAAGACGAGCCACGGGAGCAAATGTTTCTTTAAAGTCAATGCCTGCTACTTGAGAATATCCCTTTGCCACTAGGCGAGCCTTGTTCTTGACAATGGCTCCTTTCTCATCTTGTTTGTTCTTAAAGACCCACTTGGTGCCAACCACATTATGATTCTTGGGCCTCTCAACTAACTTCCATACTTTGCATCTTTGGAAATTGTTCAATTCTTCTTACATGGCAATAACCCACTTGTGATCATTTATTGCTTCTTTAATTGTTGTAGGCTCAATCATGGAGACAAAAGAGAAGTTCTCAATAGCAACATTTGCCTCCTCATCATCTTCATTCATATAGTTGGGCTTGTATTGATTTCTCCTTGTCCTCACTCCTTGAGATGGACTCCCAATGATCAAGTCATGTGAATGATCCTTGATTATGGCTTTGGGTCTAGGATGATGTTCTTGTTGTGTAGGAGGAGGTCTAGGTGAGGTATCTTAAGCATCATGGATGGCTTGCTCTATTGAGATATGAGTGTCTTGGATTCTTAGAGAGGTGGGTGAATCTCTCATAGGCTCTCTAGCTTTGGACTTAGGTCTTGAATTGGAAGGGTGTAAGGATCATGACCATTGAGGTCACTCCAAGGTATGATGTTTTGGTGATGAATGACAAGCATGAAATGTGACTAACATCTACACGAGTGTTGTCCGTGTAGGAAATCCTTTTCTACCTTCTGATAATTGTTCACAGCGGCCTTGGAGGTATATGACAATGATCACAAGCATGGAGACTTGATGAGCTTGATGGAGTCCAAGGGTTGATGGAGATGGATCAAAGTGGAGAACAAGCTATAGGTCATGACCTAAGAGAATGACCTAAGAGAACAAGCTATAGGTCATGACCTAAGAGATTTCACCGAGAAACCTTGCACATCACCGACTAGACATGACCTAAGAGAATGACCTAGACCCCCTTGATAGTCTAGTTTTTCCTATGGACCCAAAGCGAAACAACTAGACAAGTGTACACAACACTTGCTCCATAGCTTGTTCTCCACTTTGATCCATCTTCATCAACCCTTGGACTCCATCAAGCTCATCAAGCCTTCATGCTTGTGGTCATTGTCATCTACCGCCAAGGCCACTGTGAACAATCATCATAAGATAGAAGAGGTTTCCTACACGAGCAACACTCGTGTAGACATTAGTCACATTTCATGTTTGTCATTCATCACCAAAACATCATACCATGGGGTGACCTCAGTGGTCATGATCCTAACAGGCGTCTCCTCCTTATATTGGCGGACTTGGAACAGAGCCGAGTTGCCGGCTGCATACTTATCGGCCATGGTGAAAAACTCTTTAGCCGATAAACCTCCAGCACCATCTAGTCGCCCGATCTTTTTGATCAAGTCATCGCCACGGAGACCACCTTGGAAGGCAGCAATGACCTGAGCTTCTGAGATGTTAGGGACGGTATTCTTCACTCGGCAGAAGCGATGGATATATTCTCGCAATGGCTCCTGGTCCTGCTGCTTAATCCTAGCGAGTTCCTAGTGATTCCTAGGCCTATCAAATGTAGCTTGAAAGTTGGCTGTGAATTGTCTACACAATTCTGCCCAAGAACTGATAGAATTGTCTAGCAAATTGGTGAGACAGGTTATGGCTACTGGGGCCAGACACACATGCAAATAATTGGCCATGACGAAGCTATCACCACCGAATGCCCGGATGGCCGTTGCATAGATGTGTAGCTAGTCACGTGGGTCTGTCTTGCCATCGTATTTCTCAATGCCGACTGGCTTAAAACCGGCCGGTCAACTGACAGTTCGCAATTCTCGTGTGAAGGCTTGGATGCCAGCCTCATCATCATAGTCCTCAAGGGCGGGAGTTCGCTCCCGCTCCCATCCAGCGTCTTGGCGAGGTCTGTCCTTGCGTTGCCCCTCGTTCTGTTGACCGTAGTATCGATCGTCTCTGGGTGGTTCTCTTCTCTTGTTGCGCTTGTAGTATCGGTCGTCGATGAAGCCATGTCAATGTCGTTCATCTTCGTACTCTCGGCGGGCTGCCTCATCCCACTCTTGATGTCTGTTGTCCAGCCAGACTCAGGCATTGCTTTGTGGTATGCCATTACGAAGGCCAGCATGCGGATTCCGGTCGTGATATTCCGCAATAGGCCATCGTCGATGTTTGGCTGGCAAAGTGGCCTGCTGATTGTTTCGTCACTGGCTTCTTCTCTCCTGGCTAGGTACCGAACAGGCGGCCCCTGATGCCGTTTTGTTGGGTGCTGATCGCGCCGCATGCATTTCAAGTATAGCTACGGCCTTGATATGCACCTTTAACTTGTTGACCTGAGGTGTCAACTCTGGGTTGGCTTGGAGTATGGGCTCTAGTGAGTTCAGTAGGGTTACCGCAGTCGTGATGTTGTGCTGCGGGGTTTTAAAAACTTCCTCACCATCCAGCTGTAGGGTGAGGTCACCCATGTCTAGGTTTTGGACGACCATAGATCTACTCTAACGAGCGGGTGGCCGTCTGTGCAAGGGGGTAACGTCTTCTGGATCATCGTCCTTAGGGTCAGTCTCCTGTCCATCCCAGAGATTTGGATCTATTGGCGCTCTCCGAGTAGCGCCTGCCGTAGATGTTTCTCCGTCTACCCTTGTATTTGGGGCAGTCGGTTCTACCATGAAGATCTCATAGTAGCCCGATGAGTGGCTCTCAGAATCACTCGGTTCATCGATAAGGTCCAAGATTGACTCATCGTCAACACCGATCGTCGCCACTAGTCTTGAGCCAAGAAAAGAAAATTGGGATCTTCATCCGACCCCCCTATACAGGGAGCTGGGAGATCGACCATAGTTAGATTCGAGTTGGCCAAGGTTGTCGATCGGTTTGTTAAAGACAGTGTTGAGAGGGAGCCCGAGAGGGTTTCCATCTATAGAACCACCGTCGCGTTGTTAAGGCCGAGTGGGAGCCAGCCGACAGGGCCAATCATGTGATTGGTCGTTGAAGCTCTGCTGGTGCCTGGATCTAAAGGCACGATGACCACCAGGAGGGTCACCGGATCCTGGTTGACGAGGCTCCCGCTCTGATCAGCAACGAAGCTGCACATACCAAAGCGGATCTTGTTTCTCAGGCGGAACTTGACGTTGATGAAAGCCATTGATTTCAATGGAGTTGGACTCAACGCTGCCCCTACCTGGCGTGCCAACTGTCGAGAGATATTCTCGATATTAGATTTAGGTATGCGTATGAGTATGAAAGATCGATGGACACAGGACACAGGGTTTAGACAGGTTCAGGTCTCCCAGAGGATAACAACCCTACGTCATGTTTGATGTTTTTGTATTGCTAGGTTTCGCACTAGAATTAGGATTCCAATATGAGCTATCCCTTATCAAAGACCACCTGCCCTTCTTATATAACTGAAGGGCAGCGGTTTTTCATGGCAATCTTTTATTGGTCACATTTTATCCCATCTATTCACCATATCATTTAACCTAACTTGTAGCCTATTGGAACTCCCTAAGTGCCCCTTTTATATGTGAATATTACCCCAATTATAGCATAATTCATGCTAATTTAGGCCATTTACTAGTGATTTTAGCTATATATTTGTATATGCGTAGTTTTAGAGCTTCATTGCAGAAACAGGTAAAATTGGTGATTAAAGTGATGATGAAGAGGGCAGGAGTCTAGAACAGTTGAAAAGCACTGAAGAAGCCCAGTGCGGCGATCGGCGCAACCCATGAGCCAATCAGCGCAAGGGAGTTTTAGCCCACAGAAGTGACCCAGGCCCATTCAACAATGTTTTATGGAAGTTTATCTGCACAAGACACTTGAAGATATTCGCATGAAAGATTTATGGAACTTCAAGATCTCGACGTGCAGTACAAGACTTTATCTCAAAGGAAAAGGCCCACATGGCAGCTGCGGAAGACAAAGGAACCGACTCAGAAGAGAAACCAAAAGAGACACGGCTTGCGTCGATCGGCGCAATCCTGCGTCGATCGGTGCAACCGCCTTAGTTGCTAGAAACCAAGTCCTTTACATTTAGGACCCTTATATATACCTGGAAACCCTGACCGTAGAAGATAGAAGGCGTCGGAGGGACAACAGTTTCTTGAGTTAGAGCCAACGGGGTTCATCCCGTTAGAATAGATCTCTAGTTGAGTTTCAAGAACCATTGGTGTAAGAGTTGATCCGTCAAGGTAGGCCATCTCGGCGGTGATGAATCTTACTCTATGTATCTCAAGGATAATCGAATATTTTGATGATGGTTTTGGTGATTTGTCTATCTTGATTCTGTAATCATGCATGTGCTTATTCCAATTGCTTAGTTCTAGGCTAAGTAGGTTGATATTATCTTGACCGTGGTGATCAGGATAGTATTCGGACATTGTATTGATTATGGTTGCTTGATGATGCTAACAGTATGGTTTAGCGGTGATAGCACTAAACCTGCGCAGCACTATTGGATACTTGAGTAGGGTAAGATACTCGCGCGATTAAGGGTCCATCCCAGCAGCGATAAATCAGGAAATGCTCGGAAAGGCGGGTGGTCTTATTCATTATGGGTTTTCATTGATCCATGTAATTACCATTATGATGTTGTTTGATTAGACTTTCTGGCTACGATCTCACTAGTAGATATCTGGCTACTCACTAAAACAGCTTAGACTTACAAGGTAACCGACGTACTTTGGCTTAGATTTGTCCGTGTACCGATCGGCTCAACCCCAGCGCCGATCGGCGCAACCACAGATTCGATAGTGTGCCGATCGGCTCAACCCTGTACCGATCGGCACGACAATAGATTTGCTGTCTAGCACACCCTTGCGTTGGCCAGTCTCCCCTCATACAACTCAAACTCAACAGTAGCCTTGACTAGATCTTTTACTATTAACTTTGTTTGATAACCTCTAAGGTCTCAGTGGATACGATAAACCTTGGATACTCAATTTAAGGGAAAAATTTCTACAATGTACACCGTGCTCTTACGGTATATAAGTGGGTGCGTAACTATGACCAACAAGCTTATTTTTCTAGCGCCGTTGCTGGGGACCATAGCAGGTTCTTAAACATTGTTTGATGTATTAGTCTTTAGTCATTGTGCTTTACTTGTCTCTTTAGTACATATATCCTGGTAAGACTCAAGCTCTGAAGAATAAGATTCTTGGATTTACGTAGAATGTTGATGAGATCATTGGAGAAGCATGGGAAAGATACAGTGAATATACAGATGCATGACCTCATCATGGTCCTACAGTCGAAGAAATTGTTGAGAGATTCTACATGGGATTGAATACTCCATCCCGTCAACACTTAGATGCTTCAGCTGCGGGTTCATTCATCGCAAAGACTCCCACTCAAGCTAAGGATTTGATCAAATTGCTAGTTGAAAATCAATCATGGGATAGTGAGAGAAGTTCAAGGAATTTACAACCTTCTAAAGGAGTAGCAAAGAGCATGATTGAGAGGACTCGTGAAGACTTGGTTATGGATCGCCTTGATGCTATTCAAAGAAGGTTGGACAATAATCAACATATCCCTAAGGAAGAGTCGCTCAAGCTAGCGGAGTCACGCTCCACTTGTAGTGAATATGGAGAATTTGGTCATGTGCAAAAGGATTGCCCTAAAGATATAAAGATGTTAGAATATATAAAGAATAATGGATGAAAGCCCCAATTCCAGCAGCAAAGGAGTTCTTTCTCTCCTAGTTCATCCATGCAAAACTCAATCCCACTTCGTCTCCAATGTCATGAGTTCTTCCAAGCTCAAGAGAAGATCAACAAGGATAACCAAGATGAATTCAAGGAAGTTAATCATATCCTTGGGGGAATTAGTGACAAGGTGATAGAGATTGGAAGCTCCAATGAGCAGATTTTGAAGCATACCAAGATTATGGAGCAACAGACGGGACAGTTATCGCAAGCCATTCAAGGTAACACGGGGGCTATTCCTGGCAATACAATGTCTGGAGAACAGTTGAAGGCAATAGCTACACGATCAGGAAAGCAAACGGAAGATCTAGAGCATGCTGCGGGAGCAAGGAGGACCCGAGCCGATCGGCTCGCACCTGGCGCCGATCGACGCGATGAAACTGCAGGCACCGATCGGCTCGCTGAAGGCACCGATCGGCACGAGGAGGATATCGACCTCTCTGGTCTGAAGAAAGGCATGAAAATAGAGGAACATGGCCCTGCCACAATACTGGATACTCAACTGATGACCAAGACAGAAAGAGTGCGACAACACGACGAGCAATTTGCAAAGTTCGTCGATATTATGAAGAAGCTTTACATCAATGTCCCTTTTGTTGATGCTATCCGAGTACCTATCTACGCCAAGTACATCAAGGACATGACGCAAAACAAGAAATCCCTGGTTTCTGAGGAGGTTGTGAAGGCTACTAAGGAACTTACGGCGGCAATCAATGATGTTGCATTTGAGAAGAAACCCGACCCTGGATCGCCAAGCAACAAATGCATAATTGGAACAAGGATATTTGATAGGTGTTTATGCGATCTTGGGGTGAGTGTAAGTGTTATGCCCCATTATATATTCACAAGTCTCAATTTGCCTGAATTGGAGCCTACGGGTATGTGTTTAGAGTTAGTCCGATCAATCGGTACGCTTCCCAGATGGAATTGCTGAGGATGTGCCTGTTCAAATTGGAGATCACATCGTCCCTGTTGGTTTTATTGTTCTTGATATGGATAAGAGGACGAGGACCCTGTTGATTTTAGGTAAACTCTTCGTGAGGACAGCAAAGGCAAGTATTGATGTTGAGAGTGGTGAGATAAGGTTTGATATAAGTGGGACTCCCTACTCTTTCAAGTTCCGCCCAAAGGGAGAAGAGTGTCATGCTGTTGATGAAGTGAAGAGATACAACACACTGTGGCAGCGTGGCATCAAGAGTAATTGGAGGAATGTATGGATAGGTCGTCCGAAGGTATATGAGCCATAGAGATGAGTAAACATTGTAGTATCGCGGCCTCACACCCCGCACCGCGACATTAAGGATTAATTTATTGCGAGGAGGTCAAGCTCTTTGACCTCTAAATAACTAGAGCGCTCTTGGGAGGCAACCCAATGATCGGGGGATTTAGATGTTGTTTAGTGCTTATGGGAGGGCAACCCATTTTTATTTTAGTTAATTAGTGTTGTCCGGGAGGGCAACCTGGTGTTTTTAATTTGTTTGCTTGTAATAAAACAATCTTCCGAATAAAAGAAATAGAAAAAGTGTGCGCTTAATTCTTGTGTGCTCTTGCTTTGTCTGTTTATTTGTGCAAAAATGTGTATATATATACTATAGACTAACAATGTAGGAATATAAAGAGAAAAAGACCAAAAACAGGAAGGAACAGAGTTTGCGCCGATCGACGCACTTCAGAGCCGATCGGCGCACTATTGCCCAGATCAGGACAGAAGGTTGATGACTCTCAGGATTGAAGGGATGCTAAGGAAACCAACGCAGAAAGGAAGAAGAGTGGCATCCAGCAAGGAAACAAGGGACCAGGAGGCAAAACGGGTGACGAGCCGATCGGTACAAGCCAGAGCCGATCGGCACGTCTATCAGATGGGACCTTTTATGTGTGTCAAAGCTACAGGAACATTGGGAAAGTGAAAATTAGGTGAAGGAGATGAACACAAGGTAACAGGATCAGCGCAGGACCCCAAAACAAGGTGCAGGGGACCTGCGCCGTTCGGAATGCTTCTGCGCAGATCGGCGCAGTTACTCGTGCGGTTCCTAAACGGGCTACAAGGGCGGCGAGTGTTGATTTCAAAGATTAGGTATGATTTATATGCAGGTGTTCAGTGCAGAGGAGGCAAGGAATCGATCGAAAGCTGAAAAAAAGACAGCACGCCGATCGGCGCAGGCCTGAGCTGATCAGCGCTGTCAATCAAGACATCGGGATTCCGTGCTATCTCCTTGACGACCAACATGGTGCACCAGGAAACGATGTAAAGGATGGGAACCAGGGGCCAGAATGTCAAAACATTCAAATTTTGAATTGAGCCGATCGGCGCAATGCCGAAACGATCGGCGCGATCTAAAATTTTGAAATTTTTTTACGGTTCTTTCTCCTGGAAGTTTCCCACACTATAAAAGGGAGGCCAGGCACCCCCCTTCGGCACACCATCCCGATAATCTCTCCACCTCCTCCAGGAACCCACGATCTCGCACACGTTCCGCATTCCTTGCAGATGGATCGCATCCGCAAGTTGGGCAAGAGGCTGCACCGGGGAAGCAGTTCTGACGGCAGTAGCGAGTCAAGCGGTGACTCCTCGACGAGGGAGGACTCTGTGGCTCGTGATGACATGTCGGTGGGAGGTACATCCACCAGCTCGGCTGTGGCGGCAGCTTACGAGATCCGCGCCCGCCACTCCGTCTCAGGCGCGCCCCTTCCGGTGGGGTGTGCTACAAGAAGCCAAATGGCGACGAGCAGTGGGGATTCCGCATTACCACCGCTGCTGGCATTCATGCCACGCACGGTGGAGGAGGGCTTCACCCTCCTGAGCACGGAGGAATAGAAACACTACCTCGCGGTGCAAGGAAGGTTCGTCTCACTGTTCGACATGGACGGCACCTTCCTCACTACAATTGGCATGTGGGAGGACATGAGGAAGATGCTAGACAATGTTGGTCGTTACTATGCACCCACTTATATACCGCAAGAGGACGGTGTATAGTTGTAGCACTTATTACCTTAGAGTATTCCAAGGTATTATCAAACCACAGAGACCTTAGGGATAATTAAACAAAGTTAACAGCAAAAGATCTAATCAAGGCTACTATCAAGTTCAGGTTGTATGAAGGGGAGACTGGCCAGCGCAAAGATGTGCCAGACAACAATTATGTCGTTGTGCCGATCGGCGCAGGGTTGAGCCGATCGGCACTGTTGCGGATCTAAGTTATTGAGCCGATCGGCGCAGGTGTTGAGCCGATCGGTGCTGTTGCGGATCTAAGTTGTTGAGCCGATCGGCGCAAGTGTTGAGCCAATCAGTTCACCAGCGAAGTTGAACTAAAGTGCAAGTCAAGGCCAAAGCTAAAGCCAAAGCTAAAACTATTGGTGTAGCCAGATATCTACTAGTGAGATCGTAACCAGATAGTCTAATTAAATAGGATCATAATGGATACTTACATGGATCAATGAAAACCTATAAGAAATAAGACCACCCTGCTTTCCGAGCGGCTCTCAATTTATCGCTGCCGAGAGGAAACCCTTAATCACGCGAGTATCTTACCCTACTCAGCTATCCAATAGTGTTGCGCAGGTTTAGTGTTGTCACCGCTAAACCACACTACCGGCATCATCAAGCAACCATAATCAATATAATGTCTGAATACTATCCTAATCATCATGATTAAGATAATATCAACTTACTTAGCCTAGAACTAAGCAATAAGAATAAGCACATGCATGATTATAGAATCAAGATAGATAAATCACCAAAACCATAATTAACATATTCAATCATCCTTGAGATACATAGAGTAAGATTCATCACCGTCGAGATAGCCTACCTTGACGGATCAACTCTTACACCAATAGTTCTTGAAACTCAACTAGAGATCTATTCTAACGGGGCAAGCCCCGGTGGCTCTAACTCACGAATCTGTTGTCCCTCTGTTGCCTCCTCCTCGGGGTGCACTGATCGCGGCTAGGGGTTACAAGTATATATAGGGGTTCTACTCGTGAAGGACTCAGTTTCTAGCAAATAATTCGGTTGTGCCGATCGGCGCAGGATTGCGCCAATCGGCGCAAGCCGTGTTCTCTCTGGTTTCTGCTTCGAGTCGGTTCCTCTGTCTTCCACAGCTGCCATGTGGGCCTTTTCCTTCGAGATAAAGTCTTGTTTCGCACGTCAAGATCTTGAAGTTCCATAAATCTTCTAAGTAAATATCTTCAATTGTCTTGCGCAGATAAACTTCCATCGGAATGGGCCTCGGTCACTTCTATGGGCCAAAATACCCTTGCGCTGATCGGCTCATGGGCTGGCGCCGATCGACGCACTCGGCTTCTTCAGTGCTTTTTGTCAATTCTGGACTCCTATCTTGTTCAGCATCACTTTAATAGCCAATTTTACCTGATTCTGCAATAAAGCTCCAAAACAACGCATATACAAATATATATAGGTAATATCATAGGTAAATGGCCTAAATTAGTATCAATTATACTCTAATTAGGGTGATATTCACATATAAAAGGGGTTATATACTAGCATCCTCCTTATGTCCTCCCACACTGTCACATCCCAAAATTTCAAATTTTGGTTTGTGACCCAACTCCACTAAACTTCAATATTTTTTTATAATAGATTACAATTTTATTTTAAATTAATTAGATAATTAGAGCATTATAATTTATTTAAGGTAAAAGTGTTGTTTTCTAAATTAAACAAATTAATTTAGGTTATTAATATTTTGTATGTTGACTCCAAAACTTGTTTCGGTTTGATCAAGTCACCACCACGAAGGTCATCATCACGACAACAAGAGCAATAAGACAAGGCGCTAAAGACTTTCGACAAGAGAAGTGAAGTACTTCAGCCACAACAAGACACAAAGCAATAGATGTCAGCGTAGACTATTGTTTGAACAGTAATGAGTGATTGTGTGTTATGATTCTTTTAGGTTGTTTGAGCCTATCCTTCCTTGGTCAAATTTTATCCTTGAACCCTATCTACAATCTTTGATGCATATAGTGTGGTCCTATTTCTAGGTTAATAATTCTTCACTTCTCATTCATTGTCTTTCCCATCAATTCCTTTTGGTCCTCCCAAATTGTAATCTTCTATGTTCAAACTCTTAAATCCTAGCTTCTCTTAATCTCGGGACGAGATTCCTTTTAAGGGGGGTAGTTTGTCACATCTCGTATTTTCCAAATTCGAGGTGTGAGCCTTTTCAACACTCAAAACACATAATTCTCCTAATTTTATCATATTGTTGCTCTTGATTCATCATCAAATATAATTTTCTTTATAACCTTATCATTGCTCAATCCCAGACATCGTTCTCGATCTTTCTTCTTTGCACTTCCTTATAATTCCTATATTGTTCTTCTTTCTCTAAAAAGTCATGAAGCAAAATCGTCTTTCCCTCTATTTGGCATGCAAATCTTTATGTCAACTCGCAACCATATTCTATTCTTGAAATATACCATTCATCTGATCTCATCTAATTACCTAGACTAATCTAACCTCCCTTCTTTCTGATAGATGGAGCAAGCCTAGCTTGCCAGCACAAAAAAATTTGAGCCCAACATGCCCACAACCAATCAAACCTTTCCTCTTCCTAGTCATCCACTCCTCTCTCTCTTGTTTCCCTTTGATGGATGTCCCAAGCTCTGAATATAACACCATAAATCAGCACTTGCATGCCCATTAGCCATCTAAACTGAGTGGTCACTTGAGTCCCTTTAATTTTCATAAGTAGATACGACAAAACTACCATACCTTGATCATCATAAACCTGCACCCACGTTGGTTTATCATCAAAACCATTTTGTAACTATGTTCCCCATCAATTCTCACTTTCAAGGAAAGAAACATTAACTATAGTGGCAATAACTCGAACCTTTCATGGCTGGCAGTTTTACTTGCCTCTTGGCCCCTCTCCTCCCTTCCCTACCCTTTCCTCTCCCCTCCCTAGGCCTCCTAAGTCATACCAGGATGTCCCCTTTTGCTAGCTCACGAAATCCCTTGCCCTTTCCCCTTCATTCCCAACCATTAGTGTCAAGTTCATCTCAGTTCATATCCCGGTTCAGCCATGACGCCTCTAATTTCCATCCACGTTCCCGATGATCTAGCCAACAGAATGAGCCCAAATTTCACCATGATGTGCGCCTTGTTGTCCTCTCCAACATATCCAAAAATCTCATCCATTGGAGTTGTGAATCGAGCAAGATCATGTTTGCATTGGCGACTGCTCTCTGTTCTAGACGCATCCAGCATGTACATGGGTAATTCCTCTGCTATTTCTCCCAATTCTGATGCTTCCTTGATACAAATCTATATCCATCTTGTGTTCCAGGAAACCAACGTCATGTGCCTGAAAATGGTTCTCCAAGATCAAACTTGACGCTCCTAGGAACACCGTTGGCGTTTGATCTGCCAGGGTGCGACCATGCCATCTTTCAACCCTGTTATCTCCAAATAAGGTGAACGTCTGTCCACACCACCATGCTGTACTCGTGTTCCACATCATATAGACTATTCATATTCAAGTTGTTCCTTGATCCTTGCAGCCAATCTCCGGGAACATGAACATCTTCATCATGCTTTCTGCGCACATCCACACTCCAGCCACGATGCCCAAAACTCCACTCATCGTTCCCAATGATCTACCAAATAAAATGAGCTCCAATTTGATCAGACGGTTCTCCAAGTCATCCTACTACATATCCAAAGATTGTCACACCTAGATCAGTCCCGAGGCAACCAGGAACATATCCGCCTTATTTGTTGTTATGTATTCTGCACGCATTATTTACACAAAATCATAATTACATTCATGTTCTGCTCATTAGATAGACCTATATTATTTTAAAACCATCCCCATTCATGTTCCAAGATGTCCTCTTCATGCACACTGAAGTATTCCTTGAGATTTTCCATGGTTCGTCTAGGAACGCATTTTTCGTTTGCCCTGCCACTGCACCATCTCGTCAAAATCCAGCCACCCGATCTCTCCTTCCGGTAAACTCTTAATCAAATTACCTTGTCCCTGTCATATTCCTAATATATATATATATATATATATATATATATATATATATATATATATATATATGTTTATATTAAATTATATCCATAAAAATAGCTGCCTATCTTTCCCGAATGGGCACATATTTGTCGT
Organism: Eleusine coracana subsp. coracana; assembly: GCA_032690845.1. NCBI lineage: Eukaryota > Viridiplantae > Streptophyta > Magnoliopsida > Poales > Poaceae > Eleusine > Eleusine coracana. Next base: position 10,786,039 of record CM064426.1, read on the forward strand.
GATGTCTACATATGGATGTTGCTCATTTTCTAGTCATGTTCAATGCCCATGACTGGAAATTCCACCAATCATTCTAATCAATCCTTTTATATTTCAGATGGAGGCACCATACCAGCATGTGTCCCTACAAGTCCTTTCCATCTCCACAAGAGGATTCATTTAGGTCATTACGTAATTGCCCGGGAATGTAGTTAGCCTTTCAACCATGGCTACATAGGTTCACCATGATTCAACCCCTTGATCTAATTTCCAATTTGTGTTCAATCCATTATATCACGATCTGATCGTGTTCCTTATCTCTATACATATTTTAATGGAAGTGTCCATTATATCAATCGCTAGGAACATGCATATCTTTCACGTCTGCGCTGCCACCACAGAATCATTGCTCCAAATTGTAATTCTGTTGTTGCTTCCTCCCTTGACTCCAGTCATATCAGACCATATCACTAACTCTTTCATTTCTTTTCTCATAGGGGATGCCTTCATATCACTAAATACCACCAATGTCGACGTCGCACCTAGACGCCGTGTCGTTATCCACTTTTTGCCACCACCGAAGACTCCAAGGTTCCTTTCCATTGCACATCCTTTGGTGAGCTCATTTTGTCGTACACCTTAAACCATCAGTGAGCACATATTGTTTCCATATTAACCCTTGTCCTGTATATTGTTTGTTTCGTAATGTTTGTGCGAATAGGAACTCATTTGGAAAGCTACCAGTATCAACAAGATAAAGAATTGGATGATTGGTAGTCATAGAGCAGTGACAACTTTAAGACAAGTGTACTTGATGCATTTTGATCCCGTTATGAATATTATTGTAGAATTGCATGCTTGTGTCAAATGAATGGGTACCTATTGTTAGGGTTTTCCTAGTATTGCTTTATCCTTTTCCTTGTCGCCTTAAACTAGTTGGTTGGTTGTGGGTAGATAATGCTTAGGTTGCTTGTGGGATGTTGGGTTAATATTAATCTTGATTAATGAACTATGTCACTTTATGGGTGGAATGGTAATTTATGTTAGCAACATGGACTTAGGGATCTATGCAAGCCGGATGGAATGGATGTGGTGCCGTGGGCACATGGTTGGTGGTGGTAGGCTTGTTGTAGATCCTAGGACCCGGTTCTTGGAGCGATGACCCAGGACAACAGTGCCATCACAAGGCTGCTATGGAATAGCTTGGCTGATTAATTAGGAGTTCTCCCAGTGTCGGTGCAGCATTTTGGTGGAGCAGGGAATAAAATTCAAGAGTACTGTCCTTGTATCCGAATGGCTCAAGAGGGGGCTCCTGGGGTGATGAGCTGCTTGTTGATGGGCTATCACTTATGGACAGGAGTGGAACCTTAGTGGCTAGCATGAACTGGGAGACCCTTTGTAAAAGCCTCGTAGTGATCTCCTGGCCGCACACCTAAGGAAGTGTGCTAGTGCTTAGCCGGCATGGCAACATGGAGACTCTAGTCCACCTGGCAACAGGGGACGAAATCACGACTTGTGGGTAAAGTGGTACAAACTCTACAGAGTATCAAACTATCATGATAGCTGTGCTCATGGTCAAGAGCGGTCTGGAATCCTCACAAGATTAGATGGTTATAGGGTGTGGTTTGGAATGTTTGGAATGGTTGGTTGGTGGATGGGATTGGACTTGGTTTGGATACTACCCTATGGGTTAATGGTTGGGATGGCCCCACTTAGTAATTAGGATGCATAGAAAATTAAAAGCTCATGCAACAAACCCCTTTAAAGCTTTCCTTGTCTTTAGCCCCATGTCATCTTTTCCCCACTTGCTGAGTACGACACGTACTCACCCTTGCTATATCCCACATTGCTGCTCAGCTATAGGAGAATGAAGGTACAACTATGAAGACGATGGAGGAGTCTAGGCATGCGGTCTTCCGATCGACTTCCTGTGGGAGCTGAAGGACGTCAACGCTTAGTTTATTCCGCTTCAATGTAATCTTTTCTTTTTGACCTACGGGTCACTGTTGTAATAATATTATCATTTTAATAAAGATATTATTCTTTTATCACAATAATTGTCATGTGTGCATGAAAACTTGATCCTGGGCACGCATACAGATGCATTTGGTTTTAGTCATTGGAACCGGGTGTGACACACATGCCGATCGTGGTGAGGAAGGTCTCGTCCATGTCGAAGTTGGGGACGAACCTTCCTCTCACCGCAAGATAGTGCTGTTGTTCCTCCATGCTCAGGAGGGTGAAGCCCTCCTCCACCGTGCGCGGCATAAATGCCGGCGATGGCGGTGATCTAGGAACCCCACGGCTTTCCGCCGTTTGGCTCCTCATAGCACGCCCCGTCGGAAGGGGCGCACCAGAGACGGAGTGGCAGGCGCGGATCTCATATGTTGCCGCTACCGAGCCGGTGGATGCACCACCCATCGACATGTCGTCGTGAGCGCCGGAGCCCCCCCCCCCCCCTAGCCGAGGAGTCACCACTCGATTTGCCGCTGCCGCCGGAACTGCTTTCCCGACGCAGCCTCTTGCCCAACTTACCGACAAAGGAGCAGAGACAATCCATCTGCGAGGAATGCGAAATGTGTGCGAGATCGTAGGTAGTGGGGAAGATGGAGAGATTACCGGGATGGTGTGTTGAATTGGGCGCGCCTGGCCTCCCTTTCATAGTGTGGGAAACTTACAGGAGAAGGACCCGCCAAAAATTTCCAAAATTTGGGGCTGCCCCGATCGGCACATTTTAAATTTTGAATTCTCTGACCGCTCTGGTTCCTGATTCTCCTCCCTTTTGTTGTTTCCATCCTTTTCGTCTTTTCCTGATACACCATGTCGGCTGGTAGGGGAACAGCACGGAATCACGTTGTCTTGATTGACTGCGTCAATCAGCTCTGGACAGCGCCGATCGGCGTGCTGTCTCTTTTTCAGCTTTTGTTCAGTTTCATGTCTCCTCAGTACTGGAAACCTGCATAAAAATCATACATGTTCCTAAGAATCAGTGTCTGCCAAATATGTCACCAATTTGGGCACAGCATGGGTACCAGTGCCGATCGGCGCAGAAGTGCACCGAACGGTGCAAGTTCCTTGCACCTCATCTTCTGGTCTGGCTCTGATCTTGATGCCTCGTGTTCATTTCTTTCACCTAATATCCACTCTTCCCAATGTTCCTATAGCATTGGCACACAAAGCGGGCCCATCTGGTGATAGCGCCGAGCGGCGCAACGTCTCATGCCGATCGGCGTGGTGTCCATTTTTGCTCCTGACCCCTCGCTTCTTCGCTAGATGTCGTTCTTCATTTGAAAATTAATATGCTGGTTGGCTTTCAGCTCCTCTTTCTTTCTGGGCGTCATCAGCCTTCTGTCCTAACTTGTTATCAATGCACCGATCGGCGCATGAGTGCGCCGAACGGTGCAAGCTCTGTTCCTTCCTGTTTTTGGTCTTTTTCTTTTATTCCTGCGTGTATGTATATATATATATATATATATATATATATATATATATATATATATATATATATATATATATGGCGTGCTCCACGCTGAATATTATTCAGCGCGTCAGTCATTTGACCACCAGGCGGGTCATGGTCTGCTGCATGCATGCTGTTGAAACAGTAGAGCAAGCGATGGCATTCAAGCCGTGTCCTTGGTCTCCTACTTTTGTGTCAGGAATTGCATACAAATAATCTTTTGTGTCCTCTACTTTTTATGTCAGCAGCTGCATGAGTACTTTGTCCACCATTAACTGGTCAAACCAATCTCCGCAATCGTATATATACTAGTCTCTACGATGGTATAACGTGATAGTATATGTATAATAGTGGTCGTATATTTTCAGGTCACCAGTCGTATATTTTCTACTGAGGTTGTATATTTTCAGGTTGATATTTTTTTGATTACCAGGTGGTCAAACCAACAACTGTGATCATATATCACGGTAGTATATGTACAATCGTGGTAGTATATATTTTTAGATCAATAGTCGTATATTTTTTTGACCACCAGCTAGTCAAACCAATCTCCATGATAGTATATTTTCAACCGCGGTCGTATATTTTCAAGTAAACAGTGATATATTTTCTATCATGGTCGTATATTTTCAGGTCCACATTATTTTAACCACCAATTAATCAAACCAATCTTCGCGATTGTATATTGCGGTAGTATATTTTGAGATATACTATCAGCCTGAGGAGATATACTATCACAGGAGTAGTGATATTCTATCACGATGTCTATAACACCATTAGTAGAGATATACTATCACCAAGACAAGATATACTCATAGAATGTTATCGTATACACTTCAAAAAATATAGTCATGAGTATATAAATATATATATATATACTCATAAGTATATATATTTACACTCATAGAGATGTACATTTGTGATAAAATACTATCCTAAAATCTTATGGAGTATATATACTACTTTACAATACACACTGTAGTATGAATTTAGAGAGAATAAAATTTAAATACTATCCTAAAATACTATGAGAGCTTCAACTGAATAAGATCTGTGACCTACACGCAGACAAAAAGGTATCGCACTTGGGCATTAAAATCTGGTAGAAAAGAGAAAGAAAATTGATTAGTATATATACTCCTCTATTCTATATATTGTTGGTCTTAAAGTAGATTATAAGAGGTAATATATATACTACATCATAAGGTAAGTATATATACTACTTGAGATTACAAGAAAATGGATTCTTTATAAAATATATCAACATCAATAGAATTCGTATACTATCATGGATATACTATAATATTGAAAATAATATTATTTTATAACAAGTGCAATAGTATATATACACTTATCTGGTTCATTTATAGGAGCTATAAAATACTGATCTCAAACAATAGTATAATGATTCAGTAATATATGATGTAAATCTAAAAACAAAATTGAAATAAATCTATAACAAAACAAATAAAAATCAAATGGTTATCAGAGGCAACATCCAACATCTGAATATACACAGGTGAAGCAAACAATCAAGAAAAATATACGACTGTTCATATCAACGTTTAGCAAACACAATCAAAAGTGATTATTTCTATATTGTAGGATAGTATATATACAATATGAGATTGCAGAACAACTAGCAAGAAGTAGTATATAATCATAGATGTACTATCATAAAATATAAGAAAATAGATTACAAGAGGTAGTATATATACTATTTGAGGTTACTATAAAATAGAATATTTACAAAATACAACAACATCAGCAGAGGTGTACTATTGCATTGAAAAAAAATACTATTCTACTACAAGTTTAATAGTATATATATACTACAGAAAGTATATATACTTTATACTTGCTTCCTTCTTTGTTCACGCATCTAGAAATTGTATATATACTAGAAAATAGTATATATACTACAGAAAGTAATATACTATCAACAATTATATACTATCATCAAAGTAATATACTATCAAGGCTGCTTGCTCTATCAAGAATATAGAGCATGATACGCTAGTTCCTCCTTCACTGAAAAATCATAAGATCCATCAGAACAGCTCTAAAAATTACACAATTTTAACAGCATACTCACTCTATTATGAGAAATCCATTCCAAACAAAAGCTCCAAGAAAGATTAAGCATTTAACACCAATTTCAGAATAATCGCATAACTCTAAAGAATGAGGAAAAGATAAAAAAACCTGAAATTAAACTGTGCTATTGAGAAAACTGATTCATTCCATGACACACAAATGTTCTCACATGTCGTAGCACCTAAATTCCCAAGAAAATCTGAGCCCAAACGCTGCCAAAATAGAGATTAAAAATTCACCCAAAAATAGCTCCAAAAATAGGATAAATAAGAAATTCGTGATAGAGCTTGTGCACACAGATCTGGACCTTGCGCAGGTGGATGGAGCCTGTGCAAGGTGTTGTGGACGGCCAGCTAGAGGAAAAGATGAGAACCGTCACCTATGCAAGGTGATGTGGACAGAGTTCATCGGGAACACAACAGTGACCTTCAAGTAGTGACGCACATCAGTCTGTGTCTGACCGGCCACCATGAATGTACCGACCTCATCTGCATGTAGCAGCGCTTCCAACATGGCGGTGCCATCATCCCCATCAAGAAAAAGTGTCGAGGATGAGCGCCCCAAGCTTCCCTGATGTGCTCCTCTACCCAGATCTGCTACTGCCTGTGGAGATCCTGGAGCTCGAGCGGACGACACGGGTTAGAGCTCAAGCAAACGAGAGGAGAGGAGAGGAGAGGAGGAAGAGGAGAGAGAAGACAAGATTCAAAATGAGAATGAAGAGAGAGAAAGATACAGGATTACTCGAATATATATTATGCTGATATACTACTTTAGAGCGAGATATACTACCGCGGAATAAAATATACTATCGCAGGCTGAGTTGGTTGGGTTGCACCAACCGACCAGCGCTCTGAATATTATTCACCGCATTGCGCTCGATATAGAGTATATATATATACATAGTTTTGCACAAATAAATAGAAAACACAGGAGCACACAAGAATTAAGCACACACTTTTTCTAATTCTTTTATTTAGGAGATTGTTTTTATTACAAGAAAGCAAATTAAAAACACTGGGTTGCCCTCCCGGTTAGCATTAATTAACTAAATGAGACGGGTTGCCCTCTCGCAAGCACTAAACAACTTCTAAATCTCTCGATAATTGGGTTGCCTCCCAAGAGCGCTCTAGTTATTTAGAGGTCAAAGAGCTTGACCTCCCCGTGAGCAATCAATCCTTAGTGTCGCAGTGCGGGGTGTAAGACCGCGACACTACAAGGTACACTTATCTTAATAGCTCATATACCTTGGAAGTCCTATCCTTACATCCCCTCCAATCACTCTCGATGCCACGTTGCCTCGGTGTCTTGTACCTCTTCACTTCATCAATAGCATGACACTCTTCTCCCCTTTGGCAAAATTTGAAAGAGTAGGGAGTTCCACTTATATCGAAGCTTATCTCACCACTCCCAACATCAATACTTGTCTTTGTTGTCCTTAAGAAGGGTCTGCCTAAGATCAACGAGGTTCTCGTCCTCTTATCCATATCAAGCACAATAAAATCAACAGGGACGATGTGGTTTCCAATTTGAACAGGCACATCCTTAGCAATTCCATCAGGGAAGCATACAGACTCGTCAGCTAACTCCAAACACATACCCATAGGCTCCAATTCAGGCAAATTCAGACTTGTGAATATATGATGGGGCATAACACTTACACTTGCTCCAAGATCGCACAAGCACCTATCAAATATCCTTGTTCCGATTATGCATTTGATGCTTGGTGATCCAGGGTCAGGTTTCTTCTCAAGTGCAACATCATTGATTACCGCCGTAAGTTCCTTAGTGACCTTCACAACCTCTTCAGAATCTAGAGACTTCTTGTTTTGCATCATGTCCTTAATGTACTTAGCATAGGTAGGTACTTGAATAGCATCAATAAAAGGGACATTGATGTAAAGCTTCTTCATAACATCGATGAACCTTGCAAATTGCTCATCATGTTGCCGCACTCTCTCTGTCTTTGTCAGCAGTTGAGTATCCAAGAATGTGATAGGGCCATGCTCCTCTGTTTCCATACCCATTTTCATTCCAGAGAGGTCAATCTCTTCCTCGCGCCAATCGGTGCAATGAGTGAGCCGATCAGTGCTAACAGTACCATCGCACCGATCGGCGCCAGTGGTGAGCCGATCAGCGCGGGTCTTCCTTGCTCCCGCAGAGTGCTCTGGATTTTCTGTTTGCTTTCCTAACCGTGTAGCTATTGCTTTTAACTGCTCTGCAGACATTGTATTACCAGGAATAACCCCTTTGTTGCCTTGAATAGCCTGTGATAATTGTATCATCTGTTGCTCCATAATCCTTGTATGCTTCAAAATCTGCTCATTGGAGCTCCCAATCTGTATCACCTTGTCATTAATCCCTTCAAGAACACGATCAACCTCCTTGAATTTAGCTTGATTGTCCTTGTTGATCTTTTCTTGAACTTGAAGGAACTCATGAAATTGTAGACGAAGCGGGATAGAGTTTTGCATGGACGAACTAGGAGAGAAAGAACTCCTTTGTTGCTGATATTAGGGTTTCCATCTACTATTCTTTACATATTCTAGCATCTTCATCTCTTCAGGGCAATCTTTCTGCACATGACCAAATTCTCCACACTCGTCACAAGTGGAGCGTGATTCTGCTAGCCTGAGTGACTCTTCCTTAGGGATATGATGATTATTATCCAACCTTCTTTGAATACAATCAAGGCGATCCATAACCAAGTCTTTATGAGTCCTCTCAATCACACTCTTTGCCACAACTTTAGAAGGTTGTAGGTTCCTTGAACTTCTTTCACTATCCCATGATTCATTTTTAACTAGCAATTTGATCAATTCCTTAGCTTGAGTGGAGTCTTTGACATGAATGAACCCGCAGCTGAAGCATCTAAGTGTTGACGGGAGGGGGTATTCAATCCCACATAGAATCTCTCAACAATTTTGCCAACTGTAAGACCATGATGAGGGCATGCATCCATATATTCATTGTATCTTTCCCAAGCTTCTCTAATGCTCTCATCAATATTCTGCGTAAATCCAAGAATCTTATTCTTCAAAGCTTGAGTCTTACCAGGAGGGAAGTATTTGGCTAAGAATGCAACTGCTAAGATTTCCCATGTAGTCTTTATTGTATTTTCCAAGCTATTGTACCATTGCTTAGGGCGTCCAACTAGAGAGAAGGGGAACAGCCGCACACATGCTTGATCTCCGGTCAATCCTGCTACTTTGAATGTACTACAGACTCCAAGGAAGCACTACAGATGCTGATTGGGATCTTCCGAACCTGTGAATGGTTGTTGTGCCACTAATCCGATGTACCTCTCTAGTTCATATGGAGCATGATCTTGAGCTTCTTGGAAATCTGTCTTGACTACCTTATCCAATTGAGGCTTGAAACTATTAACCCAGGGCTGGTCTGCCATCGCTCCTGCTTCTGGATTTGCAACTGTGAATAATACTCGAGGGCTAGCACTGACTGGTTCTCCAACTAAATCTCTAAGTGACTTGCTCCTCTTTTCCGCTATTCTCTTCTTACGTAAGAGCTTTTCTAGATCATCAGTGTAATTAGAGGGTTTGTTTGACTTAGGACCGTCCATACCTATTAATTTCACTTAACAGCATATATGTACTAAAAAGACAAGTAAAGCACAATGACTAAACACTAATACATCACACAATGTTTAAAAACCTGCTATGGTCCCCGGCAACGGCGCCAGAAAAAGAAGCTTGTTGGTCGTTACTACACACCCACTTATATACCACAAGAAGACGGTGTACAGTTGTAGCACTTTTTCTCTTAGAGTATTCCAAGGTATTATCGAACCACTGAGACCTTAGGGATAATTAAATAAAGTTAACAGTAAAAGATCTAATCAAGGCTACTGTCAAGTTTAGGTTGTATGAAGGGGAGACTGGCCAGTGCAAAGGTGCGCCAGACAGCAATTTTGTCGTTGCGTCGATCGGCGCAGGGTTGAGCTGATCGGCACTGTTGTGGATCTAAGTGTTGAGCCGATCGGTGCTGTTGTGGATCTAAGTTGTTGAGCCGATCGGCGCAAGTGTTGAGCCGATCGGTTCGCCAGCGAAGTTGAACTAGAGTGCAAGTCAAGGCCAAAGCTAAAACTATTCGGTGAGTAGCCAGATATCTACTAATGAGATCGTAACTAGATAGTCTAATTAAACAGCATCATAATGGATAATTACATGGATCAATGAAAACCTATAATGAATAAGACCACCCTGCTTTCTGAGCGGCTCCCGATTTATCGCTGCCGAGAGAAAACCCTTAATCACACGAGTATCTTACCCTACTCAACTATCCAATAGTGCTGCGCAGGTTTAGTGCTGTCACTGCTAACCACACTACTGGCATCATCAAGCAATCATAATCAATACAATGTCTGAATACTATCCTAATCACCACGATTAAGATAATATCAACTTACTTAGCCTAGAACTAAGCAATAAGAATAACAAAATGCATGATTATAGAATCAAGATAGACAAATCACCAAAACCATCATCAACATATTCAATCATCCTTGAGATACATAGAGTAAGATTCATCACCATCGAGATGGCCTACCTTGATGGATCAACTCTTACACCAATGGTTCTTGAAACTCAACTAGAGATCTATTCTAACGGGGCAAGCCCCGGTGGCTCTAACTCACGAATCTGTTGTCCCTCTGTTGCCTCCTCCTTGGGGTGTACTGATCGTGGCTAGGGGTTACAAGTATATATAGGGGTTCTACTCATGAAAGACTCGGTTTCTAGCAAATAAGTCGGTTGCGCCGATCGGCGTAGATTGCGCCGATCGACACAAGCCGTGTTCTCTCTGGTTTCTGCTCCGAGTCAGTTCCTCTGTCTTCCATAGCTGCCATGTAAGCCTTTACCTTCGAGATAAAGTCTTGTACCGCACGTCGAGATCTTGAAGTTCTATAAATCTTCTAAGCAAATATCTTCAAGTGTCTTACACAGAGAAACTTCTATAAACATCAGATAAACTTCTATCGGAATGGACCTCGGTCATTTCTGTGGGCCAACATACCCTTGCACCGATCGGCTCATAGGCTGGCGCCGATCGGCGCACTGGGCTTCTTCAGTGCTTTTTGTCGGTTTTGGACTCTTGTCTTGTCCAGCATCACTTTAATACCCAATTTTACCTGTTTCTATAATAAAGCTCCAAAACAACGCATATACAAATACATATAGGTAATATCATTGGTAAATGGCCTAAATTAGTGTCAATAATACTCTAATTGGGGTGATATTGACATATAAAAGGGGCACTTAGGAAGTTCCAACAGACAACCTCGGCTGGGTGAACTTCCACAGCCTCCCCATGGACTACAACCTCGACATCGTCACCAAGGTTGCCTCTACGATGAGGATCGGCACCAACAACTATGACGACGAGGCCATCAACTTCCGTGTCCGTGACATCAGCTACACGGTGACCATGGAGGCGGCGGCCCAAGCCTTCGGCTTTGACACCAACGCCGACATCGCCGATATCTTAGGGCGTGAGGAGTTGGACTCCTTTTGGAGGCGGATCTCGTTTGTGGAGGAGATGAAGCGCGGCAACATCCGCAACCCAACCATTCAAGTCTTCCACTGTTGGTTGGCGGCGTGCACATGTGACAAGGTCGACTCCAGCAACATCACCGATATGGACTTGTGGTGGCTCTTCAACGCCATCGTGAGCCCATCTCACTTCAACCCCATGTCGGTGATGGTGCGGGGTTGGTTCAAGAAGAGGGGCAAGGCGAGCAAGAAGTTGGCCTTCGGAGTCTATCTTCAATGCCTAGCAGCCTTCATCCACGACGGCAACGGATAGGGAGGACGCAACGACAAGTGGGAGAGCGCGACGGAGATCGGCGAGAACATGACTCGTGGCAATATTGTCATGGGGAGTGTTCGTGCCGGTTACCATGTCGGCGGCACCAACATCAGGCTCCCGTGTGCGGAGCTAGGAGTTTTTCTCCCTCGCAAGCTAGAGGGAGGAAATTGGCTTGAGGAAGGTCTCTTGGAGGGGGGGCGAGTTTCCAAGGACCGTCGTGGGCGAGTCCGACAACCGGCGACATTCGTAGGAGCCGGCAGCGAGTGGGGCTCCTGGGAGTCACGTCAAGAGCCTCAATAGTACCAGTCAGTATGGGGCGACGCAGCAGGCGATTCACAGCCCTCTGCGTTGGTCGGCGCAGGTGACGTGCCGTTCGGTGCCACCTACTTCAGCGCGGGCGTTGACTAGAGTGCCTAGGAGTTGGCACATGTATCGGTTTCCCGGTTTGCGTTTTCTTTTATCTTTTGCAATCTTTTTCTTTATTTGATTATGTGTGTGTGAGCGGGTTGGAAAACCATGTATCGGGTGTGTTTATTTTCCTGCAAGTGTGTTAGTAGTAGGTTTATTTTCATGCAAGTGTGTTAGTAGTAGTTAATGGTGCGTTTACTTTAATGCAAATGTGTTAGTAGTAGTTTTATTTTCATGCAAGTGTGTGCAAAGATCATCACCATGTATTCGAGTTTCGATCTTAATATAATGGTGGCGGTTATGCTCTTTTAGGCAAATTGAATCACTTATTCTTTCTTAAAAATGTTCATGAAGACCAAGTAATGTTGAGCATTGAATAAAACTCGAACTTACACTTAACAATTATTCAGCAAAATATGTCTTGTATGGAGCAATTCTGAGTACCCATGTGCTTCATTTGCATTGTCCAATTCGTGATGATAACTTAGTACCAATCTTTTTATAAATAAATTTTCATGTTGTGAACTTTGGAATTTATTGTTTTCAAGATCCTTACCTACCAATGCCATATTTTGAGCAATACTCATGAACCTTTGATATGTAGATAAACATTAAATTAATAGTTGAGTTCGGTTAGGATTTCATTCTTTTTGGTATAATATTTACTAGGATGGCCAAATCCTTGTGTATCTTTTTAGCCTTGAACTACTCATGCAAATCTCCAATTTTGCTGAGTATTCTATTTTAAACCCAAAGTCTTGTCGAGTATCATTCCTTGACCACATCCTATGCTTCTAGCTGTATTTAAACTCTTAATAAATATTGAATCTAGATGATTCAAATACCAACAAAAGCTGGTGAATTCGAATTGAGAGCCGATCAGCGCCGTTTGAACCGATCGGCGCAGCAGAGATCAAAATAAAAAAGGAGAGAGGAAAATGATGAAATAAAAAAAGAAAAGAAAAAAATAAGAGAAAATTTATGTTGTTTGCTAAGGGGCTAGCAAAATTTTAAGTGTGGGTGGTGGTATATGACATGCTTATTCTCGAAACTTATTCTGATATAGTCATGAATCATTCCAACCATGTGCAATCTGATAATAGGAGTTCCTTTTTCTTCCAAGATCAAATTTTTGCGATGCACATGTCCACATATCCAAAGTGTGAGTCCTTTCTTAAATTTTCTTTGGCCATCTTGTTAAGTTTCTGTAATTTCAATGAAGATTAATCTCCTAGCTTTATAATATATTATTGATTTATGTTTGCAATCCTTGAATTACCGCACCTAGCTACTCCTATAAACTTTACACAAATATTATTTGATTATTATGATGTAGAAATAGGTTGAGTGATTTGAAAGATGAGTTGTTGGCTTGGATTATTGGAAGATAGATTCTTCATGTTCACAACAATCTTTTTAGTAATTTACATGTGTGGAAAAGTTGTAATTTGTGAGTTAGACATGATTTGTTGCTTTGGGGAGAACTTCAAGTTTTAATGCCCACATTTGAACTATTTTACTGAATATCAATATGAAACACACTATAATAGAACAATGCTCAACATTTGCTGATTTGAGATGTCTTTTATGATAGAAAGAGTATGTTCTTTAATTTTTCTTTCTTTTACTTTACTCGGGACGAGCAAAGGTTTAAGTGTGGGGGAACTGTTGACACTCCCTAAGTGCCTCTTTTATATGTGAATATTACCCCAATTAGAACATAATTCATGCTAATTTAGGCCATTTACCTATTATTTTAGCTATATATTTGTATATATATTGTTTTGGAACTTCATTATAGAAATAGGTAAAATTGGTGATTAAAGTGATGATGAAGAGGACAGGAGTCCAAAACAGTCAAAAAGTACTGACGAAGCCCAGTGCACCCATCGGCGCAACCCATGAGCCGATCGGCGCAAGGGAGTTTTAGCCCACAGAAGTGACCGAGATCCATTCCACAACATTTTATAAAAGTTTATCTGCACAAGACACTTGAAGATATTCGTCTGGAAGATTTATGAAACTTCAAGATCTTGACGTGTAGTACAAGACTTTATCTCGAAGGAAAAAGCCCACATGGCAGCTGTGAAAGACAGAGGAACTGACTCGGAAGAGAAACCAGAAGAGACACGGCTTGCGCCGATCGGCGCAGATCGGCGATATCCTGCGCCGATCGGCGCAACTGCCTTAGTTGCTAGAAACCGAGTCCTTTATGTTTAGGACCCTTATATATACCTAGAAACCCTTACTGCGGAAGATAGAAGGCGTCAGAGGGACAATGAGTTAGAGCCATCGGGGTTTGCCCTGTTAGAATAGATATCTAGTTGAGTTTCAAGAACCATTGGTGTAAGAGTTGATCCGTCAAGGTAGGCCATCTCGGCGGTGATGAATCTTACTCTATGTATCTCAAGGATAATCGAATATATTAATGATGGTTTTAGTGATTTCTATCTTGATTCTGTAATCATGCATGTGCTTATTCTAATTGCTTAGTTCTAGGCTAAGTAGGTTGATATTATCTTGATTGTGGTGATCAGGATAGTATTCAAACATTGTATTAATTATAGTTGCTTGATGATGCAAATAGTATGGTTTAGCGGTGACAGCACTAAACCTGCGTAGCACTATTGGATAGTTGAGTAGGGTAAGATACTGGCGTGATTAAGGGTCCATCCCAGCAGCAATAAATCAGGAAACACTCCGAAAGGCGGGTGGTCTTATTCATTATGGGTTTTCATTGATCCATGTATTTACCATTATGATGATGTTTGATTAGACTTTCTGGTTACGATCTCACTAGTAGATATCTGGCTACTCGCTAAAACAGCTTAGGCTTATATGGTAACCGACGTACTTGGGCTTAGATTCGTCCGTGTATCGATCGGCTCAATCCCAGCGTCGATCGGCGCAACCACAGATTTGGTAGTGTGCCGATCGGCTCAACCCTGCGCCGATCGGCACGACAATAGATTTGTTGTCTGGTACACCCTTGCGCTGGCCAATCTCCCCTCATACAACTCAAACTCAACAGCTCCCCTCATACAACTCAAACTCAACAGTAGCCTTGACTAGATCTTTTACTGTTAACTTTGTTTGATAAACCCTAAGGTCTTAGTGGATACAATAAACCTTAGATACTCAATTTAAGGGAAAAAATACTACAATATACACCGTGCTCTTACGGTATATAAGTGGGTGCGTAACTACGACCAACATAGCCTACTCCAAACAAATATCCGAATGGTCATCTTCTGTGCCTTATTCTCCAATATCGCACTACCGGGCCTCTGGCGCACTCAGCCATGTAGCCGAGTGGTTAGGTATCCCGGATATATATGTCCCGCACCTGTAGTACTTATTGTTATTTGTTTCTTTTTGTTTTTGAACTATCTTAAATTGTAATATTCCATTGCACTTTTACTACTCTAGTGATGTAATAATTTAACATAAAATAAACAATTATTCTATTATCTAGTGTCTACGCTATCAACACTTTTGGGATCCCGGTCTTCGAGAAGGGATGCCTCAGGGGAGGCTAGATCTGACTCCTCCGCCTCCTCCGACGACGACGTGTAGCAAAAGGAGGTCGGATCTGGCACCTCCCCATCCTTCGACATTGGTGTGCAGCAAGGGGAGGCTAGATCCGCGCCTCACCCTCCTCCAACAGTGGCATGCGGCAAGGGGAGGCCGGATCCGTCGCCTCTCCCTCTTTTGACTGTGGTGTGCAGCAAGGGGAGGCTGGATATGCGCCTCCTCCTCCGACAACGGCGCGTGGAAAGTGGAGGCCGGATCCGCGCCTCCCCCTCCTCCGGTGGCGCGTGGCTAGGGGAGGCCGGATCCGCGCCTCCCCCTCCTCCAACGGTGGCGCACGACAAGGGGAGGTTGGATCCGCGTCGCGGATCAACGCGCAAGGCCGGGGGCTGTGGCGGCATGGATCTGGCTGCACAGATCGACGACAATACGCGAGTTTGTGGGTTGCGGCACCATGGATCGACGACGAAGCACGAGGTCCAAAGCCACGTGGATCTATGGCCCTGAGCCTCCTCCTTTTTCGGTTATGTGGGTAGCGTTGGTTGAACACTCGTTGCTAATAATTGATATTTAGCAGCGGCTTTTGTGATCTGGTTATTCGCCGCAATAATTTCTGATTTTTAGTTGTCGTATGATAGTGACGGGACGGTCAAACCGCCGCTGTAGAGGTTTTTGACCCACTGCAATATACCTCTTTTGTGTTAGTGAGGATTAGCAAACTATTTGGGAACGCCCTCGTACGGTCGTACCAACATCCACTCAAAGAAATAGAATTTTAGATGCTACCTTCTCAATGTACCTTATCAACACAAGCGCAACATCAATTATCGTGAAAGTTACTGTACATACAAGCATTACCATAACCATTAGATTAGACCATATCGTGACGCGACATTACAGGATAGTATCTTTTTGCGAATTTGTCTATTGTTTTCGACATGTGAAGTTGGCATATATATTGTCTGTAGAACTCTGACTTTGGAAAGACTGGTGGTGGATATTGAACGAGAAGGCCAAGTAAGGCCCACACACCACATTCTCTCCATTGTGAGATGCTATAGCTCACCGCGCCATATAAATCTATCTATCTGCATAGGTAGCACGACAAAGCAGCCGCAAATCTATCAGTAGTCGTTAATAAGTAAGCTCAATAGCAGATGGCAGCCGCTAGTGCCACCATGCCGGCGCCGCCAAGCCCCGTGCAGCTGACGATAAAGCTGCTAGTGGACTCCAGACCTCTATGGCAGCGCATGGTGTTCGCGGAGGCCGGCAAGGACACGGTGGACTTCCTCTTCTCCCTGCTCGCCGTGCCGGCCGTGAGACTGCTGGGGAAGGATGGCCAGTCCACGCCTATTATGGGCTCCATGGGCAACCTCTACAGCAGCGTCGAGAAGCTCGCCGATGGGCCCTACGCCCATCCCGACGCAGCCAGGGACGCGGTCCTCTGCGCCGCCATGCCATCGCCGGCCGCGGTGGCGGAACCTACAGCAGCGTCGAGAAGCTCGCCGATGGGCCCTACGCCCATCCCGACGCAGCCAGGGACGCGGTCCTCTGCGCCGCCATGCCATCGCCGGCCGCGGTGGCGGCAGGGCCCAACAACAAGTGGCTCCTCCGCTTGCCAGCGCCGCAGCCGCCGCCGGCACAGCGGCACCGAAGAAGTTATTCAACTGCAGCAACAGCTATGGCAGCTGCCGCGGCTACGTGACGGAGGTGAGGGGCAGTGTCACACCCGATTTCAATAACCAAAATTGAATATATCTGTATGCGTGCCCAGATCAATTTTTAACGTATAGAGAATAATTATTGTGATAAAAGATCAATATTTTTATTAAATTAATAATATTATTACAACGATAACCCATAGGTTAAAAGAAAAAGATTATATTGTAACGGAATAAACTAAGTGTTAGCGTCCTATAGCTCCCATAGGAAGTCGACCGGAAGACCGCATGGCTAGTTTCTTCTATCGTCTTTATAGTTATACCATCCTTCTCCTGTAGCTAAGCAGTAATGTAGGATATAACAAGGATGAGTACGTGTCATACTCAGCAAGTAGAGGAAAAAGATGACATAAGGCTAAGACAAGAAAGACTTTAAAAAAGATTTATTGTATGAGTTTTTAATTTCCTATGCATCCTAATTATTAAGTGGGATCATCCCAACCATCAATCCAGAGGGTGCTATCTAAACCAAGTCCGAACCATCCAACCATCCTAACCATTCCAACCCATAACCAACTAATTTTGTGAAGATTTCAGATCGCTCTTAACCGTAAGCATGACTATCATGATAGTTTGATACTTTACAGAGTTTGTATCACTTTATTCACAAGTCATAATTTTATCCCCTATTGTCAGGTAGACTAGGATCTCTATTTTACCATGCCGGCCAAGCACTACCACACTTGCTTGAACCATCGCGCTGCTCAACGCCTGTGCCGTCAGAGACTTCGGGTCGCTGCAGGAGAGGACCGTGCACATCGGCTACAAGGAGGTGGTGGCCTTGCTACACCATCATCAGTCGTGTTGCGCACTTGCTTGTTGGTCCATGAATGCATACACTCACTGATGTTATATGCGCCTTTGCAGGGCTTGGAGATTCTCAGGGCTTCGCTGCAGTCCAAGACCGTGCTCACTGATGTTTTCCTTGGCAAGAATAATCCGAAGCCGACCACCATGGGCAACGGCCGTGGCACCAACGCTTCCTTCAGCTACAGCAGGAGGCCTGAATCTCTCACCTGGCGTGCTTGAGCCACCAAGCCTCATGCCTTCATCTGGCCTGCCGTGTAATTTGACGGTGCCTGTAGTCATCTGGCCTGCCGTGTAATTTGACGGTGCCTGTAGTGCAGCCATCTGCCCTGCCGTGTAATTTGACGGTGCCTGTAGTGCTAGCACTACTATACAATATGCATGCCTATTGTTGTCGGCAATCACAATATGCATGCGCTACGACATGTATTCTACTCCATCGACAACCACAGACAGAGCTTTCCTTTCAGAAAAAAAGGATGGAACATGATAGCCTTTTAAATATGTCCGGCATGTTCACCATAAGCCTCGCCTAGAAAGCAAAGGGCAAAGGCAGATAGCAGGCTCTCAGGGGAGGATGCCCGTAATGGAGGTCATTGGTAACGTGTCAGAACATCGCAAGACAGAATATGAAAGGGATATACAAATGCAAAACTACGAAAATGTAGCAATTGCAGAACTGATCTTAACCAGAGCACAAACACATCAGTTAAACCCCGGAATGCATGTCTACAAGAGCAAGCAATAGCATAGTGTCCATTACAAAATCACGCGCCATAGGTCTGGGTGGAGCATGACATCAGCTAAAGAACGAGCCATGGATGTTGGATCATGACTTTTATGTTAGATAATCATCTAAGATATTTACATTCCTACGATACAAGCAATGCTTGTCGAAAGCATTAGCAGCAAGATCTTATAATTTGAACGATGTTGCCTACTCCAAGCATAGAGCCAGGAGACTGAAGCTAGACGATCGATGCTTACACGCTTTCATTCTTCTCCCCTTTCATTGTTCCAGAGGATGATGGTTCAGCACTAGAATCTGGTGAGGCAGCTGCCTGCTGTGGTTCCTTCTTTAGAGAAGTGGGCATTCCTGAAACTACCTGAACAAAGAGAGTACAAATGATCTATATTAGTATCATATGAGTCTTATGGACCACAGCAAGCATCAACAAAAAGATAGCAGTAGTTGAAGGAGAAGGAACATGGTTGGGAATCATATCCAGCCTTTTCATCTTTACAAAGGAAAACGCGCATTCTAAGAACAAACTATCTGTAGTATATACAGCCATTGCACCAATTTAGTGATGTGCAATTAGGAACACCAAAACAATTTGTACAGTTCACAAACTGATTATTGCAATGCTGACTCATAATTCCATCCACCTCTGATGCATACAAGGTTTGAGGAACTTCTGTGTCGCTTATCCTGAACATCAAGCAACACAAATTGGACAAACGTATCACATTACTTTATCTTATTCCTCCCACTTAATACACTAGAAGTTCTATAAAAATGTCGCTGTTGTGTTCTCAAGGAATGATAAGCCCCTTTTGCACTGTATAGCATGCTCAATGTCATCGCTTCAGTACCTTCGGAGCTAAATCACCTCACAACAAAATGCAGATTGTTTTCCTAGCCAAACAGGACAGAACACATACAACTTGAAATCTGAACAGTCTTGAGGTATCCACTGGACAATATCTAACCCCAAGTGTAAATCTTAATTTAAGCATCAAAAGGTTAGATCAACAAGCAACTCAGTTATTTGCATCTCAGGTCCAAAAGCAAGAAGATGCAATATAATCAATTGACAACAGTGCAAGAATCATTGCAGGGATTGGTAGCAGTTCCATACAGTGCACGTGACTGAGTGCCTTGCTTGGCTACAGTGCCAAAACCCCCACTGCCAACCCATTTAAAATGATGATTAAGAGCTATATCCAGTTGTTTATCCAAACTCTTTTTCTTATAGAGTTTCAGAATAGATCAATTTAATAAGTAACCATTTTAAGGAATAACTTCCATTGATTAAAGGCAAGTAACACTAGTCACCAAGGTCCAGGAGTTTATTTGAATTAAATATAGTCTCTGTTATGAAAATGGAGGATCCACAAATTAAAAAGCAAGACAATATACCTTCATAAGGTGCAGCCTGAGATCAGTTGGGCGAACATCCTCACCAATGCACACCATAACAAACTGTGAATAGTTGAAAAGAACATCTGCAGCAGCTTGCTTCCTTTGCTGAGTCTGTAGCACATAGCTCACCAAAAGAGCATATATCAGCACAATTTCAACGATATGCATACAAATATTCTAAATGTAGTAGCAAATAGAAGCACTATGTTTCCATGTGGATGGGGTTACATCACCCTACTCATACCCATCGTTCTACAACATTTCTTTTCTACAGCAGCTATACTTTTCTTCATTTATCTTAATGCTTATTATTTTCACAAAAAATGTATCTATTCTACAACTTGAACTATCCATGGCTCCATGAGATCACATCTACACCCAATATCAAGTCTCATAGTAGCCCAAAAACAATTGACAATAGCATTCAATCAATTTAACCTAGGCCAAAAATGTTAAGTTAAAGGTGATTAGAAGCTGCTCAAGTTTTGTCAAAACAAAAATACCCTTTGAATATGTATATGTAGTCATAAAAGATGTCATTATCAACCAACAAATCTACACTGATGGAGGTACAAATCCACCCAATAATCAGTAGATAACTAACTCTCATACTTAAACTACCCACTGATATTATAGTACTACTAGTTGTGTATGCTGATTTGTATTGTTGTCATGACCGAGTCTGTGCTCAACTTGGTTTCTGTTCAACATGAGGAAATACAGCAATAAAAAGAGAGCAGGGAGCTGAGTTGATTTGTTTTCTTACTTCATAATCATCCTCAGATACCACAGAAGTGCCCCGCGCAGCCATTCTCAATTTATCTTTTTACACCCTGTTAATAAGGAGAGATTGAATATTTTAGCACTCATAAGAAAATAGCATTAACATCTGGGCTTCTCTAAAATAGCACTATGCACTGTTTTCGACATTTTTTTTTTCTTTTTTAGACAGACAGCCACATAAAAAAACAACACTACCCCTGTGACCGTTGTGATGTGCCTTCTCCCATCATTCCATCAACACCGACGCACCTTGAATCCTCAAGCCATATTTACCTGGTCGCGCACGGCCGGTTGGAGCAGATTGAGGCGGGCGCGCGAAGCAGATTGGGGCGGATCCGTGCGGGAGCAGAGTCGGGCCGGGTCCGTGAGGGACCAGAGGAGGGCCAGATCCGTGCGGGACTACGGGAGCCCCCGGTCGAGAGGAGCGGCAGGCGGCACCCCTGACGCCGGCGACTTGCTTGGTCCTTCGCCTGACCTGCTTGGTCCTCCGCCTGAACGAGAGAGAGAAAAGAGACGGGAGAGATACGAGAGAGAACTAGAGAGACGGGTCGGGAGAGATACGAGAGAAAAAAAAAAGAAAGTAAGGTTATTTAGCAAAAAGAGAGGGGCAGAAAATAGAAAAGAAAAAAAATTAAATAATAAGGTAATGCTATTATAGAGGTATAACAATCTTTTTAGTGCTATTTGGGAAAGGCTACAATGTTAGTGCTATTTGGGAGAAGTCAATTCTATTAAGTGTTAAGAGTGCGTTTGGCATTGTTTATTGAACTGTTTATTGGAAGTGTTTATTGTAAATAGGCAGTTTGAACTACCAAACAGTAAAGTACAAAAATGCTTATGAAGTATAAGCACTTATGAGCACTTTGCTATTTTGTATTAGCCATAAGCACTTTGGACAAAACAGCAAAATAATGCTTATGGTGCTTATGAGTCAGTATAAACAGTTTTGATAGATAAGCATAAATAATTTTGCCAAACGAGTTGACTGCTTATGTTATAATAAGCACTATAAGTAGTTTTTAAAAATAAGCACTATAAATATTTTGAGTATAAATAGTGTCAAATGTATCCTCAAATTATTAAAAATTTCATTATTAAGAGGAGAACGGAAGCAAATCAAGATCGGCATTATGGGGCATAAAGATTGAGTTGAGTTATAAGAAAATGGACGGACTGATATTATAATATGGGGTGCGCTGAACAGGAATCGTGATTTAAATTAGCGAGTAGAAAATATGCAGAAGGAAATGAACAATTAGATTCAATCATAATTAGGGTAGGGTTTATTGTCACAGGGAGATAAATCCAATACAATCCCGGATAAATTCTTATATAGGGAACGTTTCAACGAGTAGGATCTTTCGATTGGCGAATAAAATTAGATCAGGAGTAGAGAGTAGAGACATGGCACGCCTGCTTGAAAGGCGACAATGACAGCGGACGAGAAGTTGGGAGGAAGGGGGAGGGGCGAGAAGGCAGTGAAGACGTCTTTGAGAAGAAGGATAAGATCATGAAAAAATATGCTACCTCAACATGATAGGTGAAAGAGAAATGAGACAGAGCAGAAAGAAAAATGATCAGATATTTAATGATGTGGCTGATATGATGACCCAGGGTTGGAGACGAAAAGGCTAGAAAGATATTTTTTTACTTCGTTTTGATGACTAAAATCTTTTTTATGAGTTTCGTTAAAATAATAATTAAAAAATAAAAGCTATATTTTTTCACAGATTGTCTTTATTATTTTTTGTCTTCAACATTAACATGAAGAATTTTAATAAATAAAAACTATCATACAAATATTATTTAAATTAACTGCACAGTTATATCTTGTACTACTCTCATATTTTAGCTTGTCTTTTAGTTGTTATACTTGATCTTGTCATATTTCTGAGATCACAAACATATTATACAATAGAATTGATGATTTTTTTTCTTGCTTTTTACGTGCCTAATTTCAATAATATTTAAATTTTGTGCCAAGAGAGCCCACAATCTTACCTCGGGTGGTTATAGAAGAATCCATCCATTCGGTCGTTCAAAAAGAGTTCTTTTCTTCGAAATGTTTTTCTCGTGTTTGCTACTCTAACAAAATTGTTCAACTGAAAATGGGGCGGACGGAGAAGAAACAACCAAACCGTCGCTCCAGTGCAAGGGAAGCGACGACCGTTTGTCCGCCGTCGTTGCCGCCGCACGCTATCCAATCGAAGGAAGCATTGTTCGCCACGCCCGGTCGCCATCGCCGATTCTCCTCTTCCCCGGCTTCGACCACGTCTCCCCTTCTCCTCCGCACACATCACCACCCAAACCTCCAAATCCTCCCCGCCTCGCTGCCATGCCCTCCTCCTCCTCCCAACCCTAGCCCCACCCACACCCACCCCACCCATGGCGCTCTCCTCCCACGCCGCCGCGACCGCGGCCGCCGCGGCAGCCGTTGCCTTTCCGCAGGCCACCCGTACCTGCTCCTCCTCTTCATCCCGCCGCGTCCCCTCCTCCTCCGCCTCCCCACGCCCCCCGCGCTCCCTTCGCCTCGACCACCGCGCCGCGGCCCCGCTCGCGCCCCTCTCCCCGGCCCCCGAGGGGCTCCTCGCCGCCGCCATCGAGCACCTCGAGCGCGAGCCGGCCTCCGCCGCCGACGGCGCGGCACCGCTGGCCGCGCTGTCCCCCCGGGAGCTGCAACTCGTGCTAGTCTACTTCGCGCAGGAGGGCCGCGACGCCTACTGCGCGCTCGAGGTCTTCGACTGGCTCCGCCGCGCCAATCGCGTCGATGGCGAGACCATGGAGCTCATGGCCGCCATCGCCTGCGGCTGGATCGAGCGCCTCGTCGGGGCTGGCGGGGACGTGGCCGACGTCGCCGCCCTGCTCGGGGAGATGGACTGCGTCGGGCTCCGACCCGGGTTCAGCCTCGTCGAGAAGGCCGTCGCGCTCTACTGGGACCGCGGGGAGAGGGACCAGGCCGTCGAGTTCGTCAGGGACGTGCTCAGGAGAGGGGGGCTTGGTGTCGGTGCAGGTGGGGAGTTCGCCAGCGATGGTGAGCGAGGCGGGCCTGTCGGCTACCTCGCCTGGAAGATGATGGTAACTAGCAACTAATTTGTTCTTGTTTTGTTTTGGACATCCAACTATTGTGCAATCGTCTTGTCAAAAAAAAAAAAAAAACTATTGTGCAATCGTTTGTCCTGGGTCACACTGCTTACTAGGACAAGATGATAAACTCTTGGATTGAATCGTTATCTTTTTTTCCTCCTAAACTTTGTGCTGAAACCAACAAACATTTTCTGATCTCAATTTTAACTTGATTACCTTCAATTTTGATTTTCAAACTGTTGCGAGATTCTGTAAATGATTAGCTTTGGATAAGTTGTCCAAATGACAGCTGTAGTATAGGGTTGTTGGTATGGAGATTCTTTGTCTATGACTCTTCGCAAATCAAATCGCATTTCAGTGGTACTTTTTTTGTCTAAAGTTATCTTTGTTTGCAGTAGTCAAACAAATTATCCTGATCTTATGAAATCTTGTGAAGATTCTGTATCATTGTAGTTTATGCACATGGCTGTTGCTATAATTTAGTCCATCATGTATCACGTTGGTATTGTTTAGAATCTAATTTAGTCGTCACTTGCATATCACTGTCTTAAGTACAACTAATAATCAATTATATGGAGCATGTTTTAGGTTTAAGCCTTATATAAACTGGGTTTATTTTAATTTGTGGCCCCAGGATTAGTTATGTGTACATAGCCCAATCACTTGGCAATTATTTGCCTTGCCCGTGGAATTTGGCTTCTAAATACTTGATCAGTTTTTAGTTGCTGAATCCTTCTCCTTGTTTCTCTTTGGGATTCATGGCACATTGGTAGTCACATTTAGCCTACCCAGCACTAATGTAGTTATCTGGTTAAACTTTGCTGGATTTTAGTTGGGTAGTGGCTCCACTAAAAACTCCCTTGTCATGAACCAGTTGTATACGAACCAGGCCAAGTTATAACCAAAATGCCAAATACTTGGGGCATGATTAAGATTTTGTCTATGCAAGTTAGGTGTGACTAAACCCCATATTAGGAATTCAAATCATTAGGGCCTCCTTCTCTTTTGAGAAATGAAAATTGTTCCATTAGAACTATTTTGGAATAGGAATACTAATGTTCCTTACTTTTACATTCATGCTGTTAGTTGCTGCTGTATTATTCCTATAGTTACATGCTAGTCTATACCTAGGTAAGAAATAACAAACTCGAATCCTCTGTTTTGTAGCTTCAGCATGTAGTCACTTTCTTCTTGTGTGTACATAGGCACCAAATCTTATAGAAACAGAAACAATTATAGCTAAACATACAGAGAAACCCAGCACTAGCTTTGTTCCCGAGGTTCCTTCAAGGGAAGTCGTATATGTCGTTCTGCACTTGCCAATAGAATTTTCTTTGTGGTCCTTGTTTTTCTGAACTTACAGCATGAAGATGACATGAATTACAATGACAGTAGTATTTTGATATTAGAGTATTAGACACTTAGGGTGTGTTTGGCAGGGCTTATACTTAAAGTGCTTATAGTGTTAAAAGTGCTTATTGTGTTAAAACTACTCATAGTGCTTATAGCGCTTATTGTAGCATAAGCAGTCAACCCGTTTGTCCAAACTGCTTATGCTTATTTGTCCAAACTGCTTATGCTGAGAGAGAGGACCACCATAAGCACTAAAAGCTACATTTTGCTGCTTTGCCCAAACTACTTATGGTAGTACAAAATAGCAAAGTGCTTATAGGTGCTTATACCCCATAAGCACTTATGCTATTTTGCTGTTTGGCACTCCAAACTGCTTATAGAGCATAAGCACTTTCAATAAGCAGCAGCATAAGCCCTACCAAACACACTCTTACTCCATCTGTTTTTAAATTGTTGTCATTAGACAACAATTCTAGTTCAAAAATGAACTAAAGTTGTTATCCTAAGGACAACAGTTTCAGAATGAAGGGAGTACTAGCTTAGAGTATATTTAGTCACATTTTGCTTATATTTCAGTAATTACTAGTTCCTCTTCTCTTGGAACTCGAATAAGCCAAACTGGTGGCATTAGATATATATGACATGCAAATCTAAGGTGAATGATGATGCTAAAAGTCAGACAATGTGGTCTAATAACATTCATAGTATACGAGTCAAGCTTTAGACCACTGGTCCACTCTTATGTTCAATTTTGATTTGCAAAAACTTGCTGATGTCCATTTGTTCTACCTAGACACCTGCCAAATCAAGTAGTCATCAAATTCTAGCTGTTGCATGAACTGTCCCATGCTATATCATATCCGTGTCATTGTTTAATTTTAGTCCTAATTTTGTGTTACTTTTTCTTTTGACAGATGGATGGGGACTATCGGGGTGCTGTTAAATTGGTGATTGAATTTAAAGAGAATGGGCTGAAGCTGGAGGTGTATAGTTATCTGATCGGGTTGACTGCTTTGGTTAAAGAGCAAAAGGAATTTTCAAAGGCTCTGCGTAAATTGAATTCATCAGTGAAGGATGGATCAATTTCTAAACTGGATGCTGAGAGCATGCACAGTATTGAGAAGTATCAATCAGAATTGTTAAGTGACGGAGTTCTTTTATCAAATTGGGCAGTACAAGAAGGCAGCAGTGATGTTTTAGGACTTGTTCATGAGAGGCTCCTCTCATTGTATACTTGTGCTGGTTGTGGCCTGGAAGCTGAGCATCAACTCTGGGAAATGAAACTTCTTGGTAGAGAACCTGATACACAGCTCTATGATGTTGTCTTGGCCATTTGCGCATCTCAAGGGGAAGCTGCTGCTGTCCGCCGATTGCTTGCAGGAGTCGAGTCAACTAGTGCCCAAAGGAGGAAGACAACCATGTCATGGCTCCTGCGAGGCTATGTCAAAGGTGGCTTCTATCTAGATGCCTCGGAAACACTCATGCAGATGCTTGACATGGGCATATTTCCAGATTACCTGGATAGAGCTG
Source organism: Eleusine coracana subsp. coracana (assembly GCA_032690845.1). Taxonomy (NCBI): domain Eukaryota; kingdom Viridiplantae; phylum Streptophyta; class Magnoliopsida; order Poales; family Poaceae; genus Eleusine; species Eleusine coracana. The sequence continues at coordinate 10,812,758 of CM064426.1, forward strand.
CTGTACTGACCTCCTTGCGAAGAAACATACAGGAGTCTGGCAGCCTTGAATCGTACATGAAGCTCTGCAAGCGACTGTCAGAGGCAGATCTGATTGGACCTTGTATCGTGTATCTGTATGTACGCAAATTCAAATTGTGGATGATGCACATGCTCTAAAGTCCTCGACCCTAGCCTAGCTTGTGTATGTCTCTGCTCCAAATGCTTTTATGGCTCTGACTTACTACAAGACAAGCTCCAGTGGTGATGAACCAGTTGGTACATAGTTATGGTTCCTTGTATATATTTTACCGTATAGGAGCTCTTCTCGAGCCACTTACCCAAAATTGGCCTACTGCTGAACAGAGTACATATGGTACCTGTAAATTTTCTGTGTTACTGTTACCATATGCGGTCAGAGATGAAAGCAGAGTGCGCACTTGTTGCCTATCTACTGCAGTGTATGTGCAAAATGTAAAAATTTGTTGATAAACGCAATTTCCTTTTGGGTCTTCTACTTGTAAAGTTGTATACTGGTATATATCTTTGATCCTTTTGCCTTTCGGTTTGTTGTGCTGCAACTTCCTTTGGAACTAGAAAAACTTACTCATCCTGACCTTATGTGTGCTTTGACCAGGAAGAGGAAACAGATTCTCACTATACCTGTGTTTGCATTGCAGTTTTGGCACAATCTGTAGCGTCAATTGGTTTGGAGGGTGCTGTGCCATGACAGTGTGAGGCAACCTTTGCCGATTGGATGGCGTAAAGCTACCCGAAGAACACACAAGGCTCGACGGAAGGGAAATAATAGCTTAGTGGTTTTGGGCGCATGTACTTTGTGGAATCACAGAAACAGGTGTGTTTAGTCAGTCTCTCCTTCGATTGAGGATTCACCTTTCTCAACGAGGGAAAGAAACTCTGCTACATAGCTGGAGCACGAAAGCTTCTGGAGCTAGGTCTAGGGTTGAGGTCGTCCGACTAGGTTAAGTTAGTCCAGGTTGGGTCATCTTTCTGTAAACTGGTGATTAATCCCTTAGTAAAAGCACAACAATCTCCAACAAAACTTCTGAGTAAGGGGGTAGCTGTTGGATGGAGGCACTTTTCTTTTTTTATATATAATACAAAGATAAACTGTGAAGATTGATATAAGCGATGTCTTGATCTCGGCTCGCCTGCATGTTAATATAGGACGGGAAAAGCCCCTATCGTGGCTTACAAGGAAAGGATCTCAATGATTGTTGAGATATTGTACACAGCCGCAAGTTGTTGCTATGACTTGGGCACTACTCCTTTACAACTCTATCTATACTTCAACACCCTCCCTCAATCACAACCGGTCAGGTTGAGAGCGACGAAATTCTTTCAGTCGTTGTACAGAAAGAGACTTAGTAAAACCATCGGCAACTTGATCACGTGTGGGTACAAACCTGATATCCAATAATCTTTGTGCAACACGTTCTCTCACAAAATGATAATCAATCTCTATGTGTTTGGTTCTAGCATGAAAAACAGGATTAGCAGACAAGTATGTTGCACTAAAATTGTCGCACCAAAGTCTAGCACTTGAAGGATGTGATATTTTCGATTCTCGCAACAATAATTGTACCCACATAATTTCTACAGTGCAATTAGCCAAGGCCTTATATTCTGCTTCTATGCTAGATCGAGACACAGTTGCTTGTTTTCTAGCATTCCAGGATATCAAATTAGAACCAAGAAAGACTACAAATCCCTCGGTTGATCGTCTATCATCGGGATAGCCTGCCCAATCTGCATCAGCAAAACCACCGACTAGAGTAGATTGTGACTTACCAATTTTCAACCCAGCAGCAACAGTACCCTTTAGATATCGAAGAATTCTTTTAACTGCACTCCAATGTAACAGTGTTGGTGCATATAAGAATTGACAAACTTTATTAACCGAAAAAGAAATATCAGATCTAGTCAGTGTCAAATATTGCAAAGCACCAACTATACTTCTGTAGCGTGTAGCATCTTGAGGACCCAAAAGTTCGCCTTCATGTATTGATAACTTCTCGGAAGCAGACAGAGGGGTACTAACAGGCTTACATGTCATCATATTAACTTTTTTTAGAATATCAGTCACGTACCCTTCCTGAGACATTATAATGCCATCTCTTTGCTTTTGGACTTGAATACCTAGAAAGTAGTGAAGGTCACCCAAGTCTTTCAAAGCAAAATCCTTCTGAAGATTTGTTAGGAGAACACTAACTGCTTCTGGATCCGAACTGGCAACAATAATATCATCAACATATACTAGAATAAATACTGTCAATTTGCCTTTGTTATAGTAAAATAAAGAAGTATCAGCTTTAGAAGGGACAAACCCAAGCTCTTGCAATCTTGTGCTCAAACGAGAGTACCATGGCCTAGGAGCTTGTTTAAGACCATAAAGCGCCTTATCCAATTTACAAACATGAGATGGAAAAGACTTATTTTCATACCCTGGAGGTTGCCGCATATAGACTTCCTCTTTGAGAACGCCATGAAGGAATGCATTCTGCACATCCAATTGCCGAAGACTCCAATTTTGTGATACTGCAAAAGACAAAACAAGATGAATTGTTGCTGACTTGACCACTGGAGTAAAGGTGTCCTCATAGTCAATTCCATAACGTTGTTTAAAACCCTTAGCAACCAATCTAGCCTTGTACCTTTCAATTGATCTGTCTGCTTTCCTTTTAATTTTATAGACCCATTTACAGTCTATAATATTACTACCCTTCTTCGGTGGGACTAGATGCCAAGTTTTATTTTTATCCAAAACCATAAATTCATTGTCCATTGCTTGTCGCCAATTTATATCTTTTAGCGCCTCAAATACTGTCAAAGGTTCTGAAGAAATTAAATTACCATAGCGAACTGTACCATCTGTGTATAAATTTTGGGTTGCCTGATGCCACTGCGAAGGCGAGTACGAGGTCCAGTAGGCACTGATGGAGGCGCTGGCGGCCCAGGATCCAATGATGACGCCCCCTGGACACCAGCGCTCGACACAAGCGTAGGTTCCTGGGCACCTGCTGGTGCATGGCTTGCATGGTGGTGGGTCCCTAAGGATGATGCGCGCGGAGACAACACGGCCGCTGGGACAGCCTCCTGCTGTGTCAGGGCAGCTTCTATCATCCACCGCAGGAGCCACACCAGCAATGATTGGATGGAGAATAGCAGCTGGTGCAGCTACGTGTTCGTCTCTTGGTGCAAAATCATCAGTTGGCTTCTGCAGCAACAGTGTCAGCAGGATTCATAGAAGCATTAGTCAATAAAGGGTTAACTACATGTTCGTCTCCAGGATTGAGTAAGGAAGGTGGTAAAAGGAGAATTTCAGCACGGAGACGTGCACCGGCATCAGGGTGAAGTTGAGCGAAAGGATAGATATTCTCATCAAAGGTGATGTCGCAAGATATATAAATATGACCCGTCGAGATGTCTAAACATTTGAAGTCTTTGTGAATATTGCTATACCCCAAGAAAACACATCGTTTAAAACGGAATTCAAGTTTGCGAGTATTATAGGGACGTAGATTTGGCCAACAAGTACAACCGAAGGTGCACAAAATAGAATAATCAAGAGTTTCATGAAATAATTTTTGCAAGGGTGTGGAGTTGTCAATCACTTTGCTAGGAAGACAATTAATTAGATAAACAGCAGCAAGAAAGGCTTCATCCCAAAACTTTAAGGGCATGGATGAGTAGGCTAGAAGGACAAGGCCGACTTCAACAATGTGGCGATATTTGCGCTCAGCGGAGTCATTTTGTTGATGAGCATAAAGGCAAGAGACATGATGTTCAATACCAGCACGCTGAAAAAATGAATTTAACTTCTGATATTCGCCACCCCAATCAGTTTGCATAGCTAAAATTTTTTTATCAAATCTCCTTTCAACATAAGCTTGGAATTCGTGTAATTTTTGAAACACCTCAGATTTATATTTGAGCAAGTAAATCCACATGAATTTGCTATAATCATCGATAAAGCTCATGTAGTATTTATGTCTACCAAAAGAATCGACAGCAGGACCCCAAACTTCAGAGAAGACAAGCTCTAATGGGGAATGAGACATACTGGAAGATCTTGAATAAGGTAGTTGATGACTTTTGGCCTTTTGACAAGCATCACAAACAGACTCTTTATTTGTCTCATAAGACACTAAAAGCTTATTCTGACTACGACATGATCAACAACGAAAAAAGAAGCATGACCTAGACGACTATGCCACCTAAAAGTTGAAGGCTTGATGGCACCACACACTTGCTTAGAAGATGAGTCTGCGATGTTGTTTGTCAAGGGATATAGGCCACCTCTACACCTGCCGTGATGAAGGACCTTCCGTGTCACCCGATCCTTTATAAGAAAGAAATTAGAGTGGAATTCAAGAAAGGCATTATTATCATGAGCTAAACGATGAACGGAAGCTAGATTTTTGTTAGCATTTGGCACATAGAGGACATTTTTCAACTGAATATCTCTAATTGGAGAACAAACAGTAGAATTCCCAATATGACTAATGTTCATACCTGCACCGCTTGCGGTGTGGACTTGATCGACGCCGTTGTACTTGTCCCGGACAGTGAGCTTTTCCAGTTCGTTGGTGATATGGTCGGTGGCACCACTGTCAGTGTACCACAGTGGATCAGCGCCATAGGAGGAGGTAGTAGCAACAACAACAATCTTCTCTTCGTCGGTGAAGTTGCGGTCGAACCGCTTGTAGCATTTTATGACGGTGTGGCCGAGACGACCACAAAGTTGGCACTTGGGGCGGTTTCCTCCATTGCCGCCGTTGTGCCCTCCATTGCCACGTCCAGGAGCTGGAGCACGGCCTTGCCCGCCATGCCCGAAGCCACCACGTCCACCGCGTGCAGCAATGTTCACGGAGGACTGAGATTGGGCACCTTGGGCACCCTGATAGAGCTCGACACGACACGATACTCAAAATTGATGAGTTGCTCGAGAAGTTCAGCGACCAAGATCGGCTCGACGCGCGTGGCCACCGCAGAGATGACCGGGTTGTAGTCGAGGTCCAGCCCAGCAAGGATGTAAGAAACAAGCTCCTCATCGTCGATGGGCTTGCCAGCAGCAGCCATGTTATCGGCCAGATTCTTCATCTTGTTCACGTACTCGATGGCAGAGAGAGACCCCTTCTGGGTCGTAGCCAAAGCGAGGCGCGTGTTGATTGCGCGCGCCCTGGAGTGAGAGGCGTAGGTCACGTGCAGCGCCGCCCGCACCGCCGCCATGGTGGTCTTGGTCGCGACGCCCTGGAGCGCCTCCCTCGACAGAGAGGCGTTCAGGAACCCAAGGACTAGTTGGTCCTGGGCTACCCAAACCGCATGGGCAGGGTTAGGAGAGGAGACCTTGCCGTCGGTGCCTGTGCTGATGATGTTTTCTTCAGGCTCCTTCATGGATCCATCAAGGAAACTGAAGAGGCCGGCGGCACGAATCGGAGGAAGAACTTGAGCTTTCCACATGGTGTAGTTGCTCTTGTTCGTTTTTCGGTCACCGGAAGACCGAGTGCCGAAGCCAGAGGTAGCAAGGATGCGGAGGAGTTCGACATATATGCGTTTGGAGAGGATGTTGGCTCTGATTACCATGTGAAGATTGGAATAAGCGATGCCTTGACCTCGGCTCACCTGCATGTTAATATAGGACGGGAAAAGCCCCCGTAGTGGCTTACAAGGAAAGGATCTCAATGATTGTTGAGATATTATACACAGCCGCAAGTTGTTGCTATGACTTGGGCACTACTACTCTATCTATACTTCAACATAAACAGCTCTCATACATGTTCGAGTTCGAGGAAATATATATATATTATAGTTTTAAATACGGTGCAGATATAGCAGAAAGGGGATCTCCTATCATGTTTCTTCCAAATTGCCAACAAAGATCAGCAAACATATTATGTCCTTGATGACCTGATGTATGATTTAGCATGACATTTTTTTGCACATGATTGCGTGAAAGTTGAAGATGAAATTCCTGTTGTGATTCCGCGCATGGTTCATCACTTGGTTCCATATAGTGTTAAATTTTTCTTACTTAATTAGCTTGTAACATGGAGTTAATCTTAACAAGGGATTTATATTATAGAAAAAAATGGGAAACTAAATACAACTGATACTGCAAGAGTTATTTTAGACAACATTTTTATGCCAGTTCCACGCGAAAACATCCTTCTTCAAGCTGGGAAAATTCTGACACTCAAACAGGTTATGAATTTCGATCACATATGAATGACGTAGTCATGCATCGGTTAATAGAAGGAACAAGTATATTATGCACTAAGTGCCAACTTTCGTCAATTACTTACCTAAATTTGTTTATTTGTCATCTGAAAAAACATTATTGTCACTAATACCAATCAGTTTAGCAAGTATAGGACTTCTTTAAAACGTAGGAAACATAGAAATAGGAAAAATACAAGAATAGTATAGCAATGCATATGCAAAACAGAGGATTGGAAACACATAGGAATTTTGTAAGCATTAGTGTTTGGATAGGTCACAGGAAAAACACAGGAATTTAACATGAACATTTTATTAGCTATATTTTTATTACTTTCATAATTACTTGTTTGAGTCTTGTAATGGGTGTACCTCCTTTCATTAGCAGCAGTGAAGCTTTCATTTGCCTCGATCCTACATGACAGGAATGGAAAAAAGAGGTTGGATTGGATGTTTTCCTTCGTGCAGTTTTCCCACGAAATCGACTGTATAAGAAACTTTCCTTCATAATTCCTTTACTCCAGTCTTCCGTTCCAAATGCATAAACAGTACCAATTCCTATAGGAATTGGAATTCTACACTTTTCTTATGAAAATCCTTCAATCTAAAAAAGGCCTTACAGAGAGATGTCTCCTTGTCTCTCTGCAAGAGCATTGTAGCGAGACTGGAAGTATCAGTTTACTATCAAATTCCCATCGAAGGCGATCCAGCCCGTGTCAGAGGAGAAAAGTATTAGGTTGATCTCCACGTTGGGCCCAACGGCCTAACACCCTTGACACCGCGCCCTGATCGGGGGCGCCCAGCCTCCTTCTAGCTGGTGGGCCCCTATCACACTGCGCCAAATAAAAGGGGTGGAGGTCGGGCGGCTCGAGGTACCAGGTTCACCGCGCCGCCAGTTTTTTCCACCCACAACCCTAATCCAGTCGAGAGGGGGCACAGCCAGTGACAGGATCACCAGCAACCGCGCCGCACCATCGTCGACCAGATCGTGTCCTCCTCCCCGTCGCCGATGACGTAGAACGACGAGGCCACTACTTCGGGCATCGCGTAGATCATCGCCGCACAGCGCCACCTCTCCAGCTCCGCCTCCCGTCAGTGCACTCCTCTCTCTTCCCCCTCTAGTTCTCTCTCTCTACCGTATGAGTTAGATTGAACCCCATACATATGATTAGCCTACTCATTCTAGTCGATGTCTAGATCCACGAATCTAACAGTGGTATCAGAGCTTTTGGTTTGCGCATCAATTAGACTAGAGTAGAAGGAGGTTGATTTAGATCAGCAAAAGTTTGATTCCCACCCTGAAACCCTAACCCTAGATCAGAAAAAAGAAAAGGAGCGCACGGGGTGGATCTAGGCTCTGACCTGGTGTGCCTCACCACAATGAACCGCCACCGGCTAACCGGCGTCAGAAAGAAGGGTCGTGTGCCATCGCATAGACGCTCGACGACGGCACGTTCACCCTTGGGTGAGCATGCACACCAGCGAGGGCCCTAGCGGCGGCACAGGCTCATCCCTCGCGCGTCCTTTGCCGGCCGTCGTGGTCGCGCAAGCAGCACCGCATCACCGGTCACCGTCACGCGTGGGAACATGGGGCACCATCGTCAAGCTACTCGACGGCGACGCGCTCATCGACGGATGAACACGCTCGCCGGCGAGGAGCTCAACGACGGCGTCATTCTTCTCTTCTCTACCCGGAGTGCCGCCGCCGCTGCCGTCGTTGGAGTGAGTGGAGAGAGGGGAAGAGGAGAGAAAATGACTAGGGTTTTGGGAGCCGCAGTCGGGCGCCGGGTTTTTGATCGAGCGAAAACCTCGCTCAGCCGTCCATCGCCGTCCATGGCGATGGACGGCTGGGAGACAGTGCGGGCAGGCGGGGGTGCGGGGAGCCTCGCTGGGCCGAATTGGCGGCCCAAGCATTGGCTGCCGGGCTGTCGGCCCAGGAAGGGAGTGGGCGCGTGTAGGCTGGGCCGAAAGGCCTCGCGCGTGTGCGAGTAGGCCAAATTTTGGGCCGAATGGCCAGTTTGTGAACAGTAGCAAAGTTTTAATACTTTTTGGCTAGTTTAGCTGAAATAGGAATGCAATGTTGATCAGTTTTGAATGAAGTTTTGATTATTTTTACTTCTGGAAAATTTGAACCAACAAAATAATTTCCCAGAAAGTAAATTATGATGATTATGCTACTGTTCATGCATGTTTATGTCGTTTTTCCGCTGCGTATTGATGAATTATGATGAAAATTGGTGTTTCTAAAATTAAATTTTGAACCAACGAGATAAATTTAATTTTAGGAGCATTAATTATGTTCTATGATGTTGCTATTTTCTGACCAACATTGTTAATTGTAATATCATAGTTATGATGGTTAATGTATTATGTCTATTTTCTGCCCAACAGTGATATAGGCATAATGCATAATTTTGAATATTTGTTTTTAAAATGTTGTTCTCACTCTATCATGAGTATTTCAGGTCTCGCCTTGATGGGTGTGTTGAAGGACATTCCCACGTTAAGGGGAGACAACTATGGTGCTTGGAAAAGCAAGGTTGACATGGCTTTTGTCATGGGAGAGTTGGACTGGGTTCTGAATGAACCCTGTCCTAAGGAGCCCGCTGACCCTGTGAGGGGGGCTAATGAGTCTGATGCTGATTGGCAAAGGAGGGAGCGAGATTTTGCTCCCATAAGAGCTACCTATGATCTTGAGCATAGGAAATGGACCTTGGACAACAAGAAGTGTTTGTCCTTGGTAAAGAACACGATTGAGCCATCCATTTTGGGCTCAATCCAAGATTGTGATAATGCCAAGGAGTACCTTGAGAGGATAAAGAACCAGTTTACTGGTTCTTCAAAGACTTATGCTACTTTGTTGATTAAGCAACTTGTGACACATAAGTACACATGAAATGACATGAGGGACCACGTTCTTCATATGATGGACATGGCCAACAAGTTGGTGCCAATGAAGTTGGCACTTCCAGATGAGTTTGTGGTACACCTGATCTTAGCTTCTTTGTCTAAGGAGTTTGACAACTTTGTTGTCAACTACAACTATAGTCCTGAGAAATGGACTTATGACAAGCTCATTGCCGACTGTGTGCAACATGAAGAGACTCTCAAGCAATCAAGTGGAGGTTCCTTGAACTATGTCAAGGACAACAAGAAGAAGAACTTTAACTCCTCCACTTCAAAGGGAAAGTAGCATCAGCCTCCACCCCAGCAGAATACCCCAGCAGAATGAGTGGACAGTGGAGAAAGATCAGTGTCTCTACTGTAAGAAGAAAGGACACTTCAAGAAAGACTGTCCAGACTACCTGAAAGCATTCATGGCAAGAAGGGGTGAGAACATTATTACTTTTGTAAATGATTCCTTGTATATTGATTATTCTAGATCCACATGGTGGAATGATTCTGGTGCAACTATTCATGTTGTTAATTCTTTACAGGGATTTATTTCGATGAGGACCACGCAAAGAAATGAAGGTTCCATTAGAGTTGCTAATGGAGTGGAAGCAGAAGTTGAAGCCGTTGGTGATTTGCCTCTAGAGCTAGCTGATGGTGTTAGACTTTTGCTTATGGATGTCTTTTATGTACCTTCGTTGCAAAGGAACTTAATAAGTGTGTCGCATTTGGATTGTTATGGATATTAGTGTCATTTTGGTAATGGCAAGTGTGAACTCATGTTTAATAATAAATGCATTGGTCTTGCTATGTTGAAAGACAAGCTTTATTTATTATCATTGTGTCATAATGTGAATTCCATACGTGATGTGAATATTGATGTATCCTCGTCGAATAAAGTGAAGAAAAGAAAGAGAACTCTAAATGATGTCTCACCGAAATTATGGCATTATCGCTTAGGCCATATTTCGAGGGGGAGAATTGAGAGACTCATTAAGAATGATATTCTTCCTCTATTAGAGTTCTCAGACTTAGAACAATGCATAGATTGCATTAAAGGAAAATATGTAAAGATAATAAAGAAAGGTGCTAAGTGAAGCGTAGGAATATTAGAGATCATACATACGGATATTTGTGGTCCTTTTCCCGTGAAAAGTGTGGATGGTTATGATTCATTTATAATATTCACAGATGATTACTCCCGCTATGATTACATTTATCCAATTAAAGAACAATCAGAGGCATTGGATAAATTCAAGATATTTAAAGTTGAAGTTGAAAATAAACATGATTTAAAGATTAAAATATTACGATGCAACCGGGGGGGGGGGGGGGGGGGGGGGAGGGGGGAGTATTATGGTCGTCATATGCCGTATTGAGAAGTCCCTAGACCTTTTGTAAGATTCTTGCAAGAGAATGGTATAGTCGCCCATTATTCTACACCGGGCGAACCATAGCAGAATGGAGTAGCTGAAAGACGTAACCGTACATTGATGGATATGGTGTGTAGTATGATGAGCTACTCCACTCTACCGCTGGGTTTATGGATGGAGGCATTAAAAACCGCCATTCATATTCTCAATAGAGTGCCTAGCAAGTCGGTGCCTAAAACACCGTACAAGCTATGGACAGGAAGAGTGCATTCGCTAGCTCACCTACGTGTATGGGGGAGCCTTGCAGAGGCTAAAGTATTTAACTCAAACATTGGGAAATTGGAACCTAAGATAGTGAGTTGTTATTTTATTGGCTATCCTAAAAAGTCAAAAGGATATCGTTTCTATTGTGCAGACAGAGACACAGTTTGTGAAAACGAGACATGCCATCTTTTTGGAGAATGACATGATCGGGGGGAGCATGGTAGCTCGAGAGGTTGATATTGAGGAGAAGCGGGTATTCATGCCCACTTCGATGACTCAAGAACCATTCTTCTCACTACCTGTTGATGCTACGCCTGCAATGCATGATGTTGTTGAGCCAGCGTCTGTTATGACTCCTAGTGTGACGACAGAAAGAGAAATTGAGGAACCTGTCATTCAGGATCCAACAGAACCCATTGCCACACATGAGGGGGGGGGGGGGCACAACAGCCTCAAGTGGAAAATGTGCCAAATGTAGAGGCCCCTAGAAGGTCTCAACGAGCCAGAAGATCAGCTATTGCTGATGACTATGAAGTCTATAGTACAGAAGAATTTCATATGAAAGATGATCCCACCACATATGAAAAGGTCATGAGCAGTGCCCATGCATCTGAATGGCTAGAGGCCATGAAAGATAAAATGAGATCCATGCATCTCAATGATGTATGGGATTTGGAGGAAATTCCCAAAGGAGCCAAAACAATAGGCTGTAAATGGGTCTATAAAATTAAATATGACTCTCGAGAGAAAATTAAAAAGTTTAAAACTTGGCTTGTGGCAAAAGGCTTCACGCAAAGAGAAAGAATTAATTACAATGAGACTTTTTCTCCAGTCTCTTGTAAAGATTCTTTCAGAATAATAGTGGCTCTAGTGGCATATTATGACTTAGAATTACATCAGATGGATGTAAAGATGATATTTTTAAATGGGGGTCTAGAAGAAAGAGTTTATATGACACAAGTGGTGGGGTATTCGGATTTTGATTTTGCAAAAGATATACGAAGTCAACATCGGGATACATGTTCACTCTAGCAGGGGGGCCATTTCAAGGAAAAGCTCCAAGCAGACGATTACTGCAGGGTCAACAATGTATGCTGAGTTTATAGCATGTTATGAGGCCACGGGGCAGGTAAACTGGCTAAAGAAATTCATACCTAGATTGAAGGTGGTTGATAGTATTGAAAGACCATTAACGTTATACTGCGATAATGAGCCCGCAGTGATGTATGCTCACAACAATCAGTCAAGTGATGCTGCCAAACACATCGACATAAAGTACTATGTTATGAAGGATAAAGTCCGAGATTAAACCATAAGTCTCGAGCACATAAGAACAGAAAAGATGCTTGCGGATCCGCTCACAAAAGACCTACCACCCAATGTGTTCAAGGAACACATAGCCAGCATGGGATTGAGGGGAGCCTTATGATCTTTGGACTAGAGGCCCAAAGTTAAGAAAATATATCTGTTTCTAAACAGAGATACGTACAATGGTTGTTTGATTCTATCGGGATAGACCGTGATGATGAAGCATGCTCTATGCGTAAATCTGTGATGAAATAGAAAATAAAAGTAAATGTAAAGGTATGAGATCAAGGGGGAGAATGTTAGGTTGATCTCCACGTTGGGCCCAACGGCCTAACACCCTTGACACTGCGCCCTGATCGGGGGGCGTCCAGCCTCCTTCTGGCTGGTGGACCCCTGTCACACTGCGCCAAATAAAAGGGGTGGAGGCCAGGTGGCTCGAGGTACGAGATTCACCGCGCCGCCAATTTTCTTCACCCACAATCCTAATCCGATCGAGAGAGGGCGCAGCCAGTGACAGGATCGCCACCAATCCTAATCCGCACCGTCGTCGACCGGATTGTGTCCTCCTCCGTGTCGCCGATGACCCAGAACGACGAGGCCGCTACTTCGGGCACCATATAGATCGCCGCCGCACAGCGTCACCTCTCCAGCTCCGCCTCCGGTCAGTGCACTCCTATCTCTTCCCCCTCTAGTTCTCTCTCTTTACCGTATGAGTTAGATCGAACCTCATACATATGATTAGCCTACTCATTCTAATCGATGTCTAGATCCACGAATCTAACAAAAAGGTCTCCTTATTGGTCATAAAGAATTCCCCGCAACCTACACGTCGGACATAGCTTCTCCGTTGGTGCTACGAAATGAAAGCACGGTGATTGATGCTAGGTTGTACGCCACCTTTTCATTAAAAGATACGTGTGACTTGTGAGTATTCAAAACATCTTTTCTATTACTAAATAATAGAAAATAACAAAAACTTCATCCAAAATTACATGGTTGTTTTCCAGATCCAGGCAAATGCAAACGAGGACTTTTTTAAACCTGATTTTGCATCACCAGCAAGACAACTTGAAGAACTTCTCAAGAAAAAAGCTGCGCTATCAAATGCAGCCAACTTGCACCTTCCGCTAAACACCTTGGTTGCCTCTGGTAGCTGTTCCCCTACATCTCATAAAAATGACTCCCACAAGCAAGGAAACTTTAGAATGCAATTAGCCATGCTGTTCTGTCCTCGCCAGTAGATGATGTCTTTTTTATACACTCATTAATAAAGGATCAGGCATGGATGCTCTGCCAGAGAAATGATTTTGCAACGATGTAAATTTTTAGTGGAATCCACTTATTGAAATTAGTTAATAAATATTTATATTTTGAAATAACTTTTATAGAAAAAGTGGCATGCGCCATCCTCGTTTTACATAATTTCAAATATATGGACAAATGGAACTCAAAGGACATTCACACTTCAACTTAAACTACTCCGTACATTTCCTCTAAAAAACATTCAATTACATTATTTCTGAAAAAACATTACACAAACCCTGTAAAAGTCACATCTGGTCTGACCTTTTATATGTAATTTGTTTAGCCAAAAAAATATTTGATTTATTTAATATTTCATCTTTAGTTACATGCCCCACATAATTGGTTAGATAGATGAGATGGCATGATTTAACAAAGGCTGATTGTTTGAGGTTAGATCTTACATCTGAACTGCATACGACAACACTAGTCAAAAAGCAATTTGTTTGTATGGATCCACCCGGCAAAATAAAAATACCAAATACCAAGTGTAGTTTTCCTTAAAAATAATCGATATATAGGAGGACAATCAAGATAAAGAGTAACTTATGGCGTATTTACACAATTCCCCGTTATACAGGGTCATAAAGGACACGAAAGTTCTTGTTTTGTTTCCAAGGGACCTAATTAAGAATTTCACACCATCGTTCTTTTTGGTGGGGTCCAGGGTCACTCGATCAGTCGACTGGTAGGCACGGGCACGGCACCGTGCGCTTTCCGAGAACCCCGGCGCAAAGCCGAAAGCCCGCCTCCTAAACCCTAGCCGCCAGCCCCCCGCTCCCCTCCTCTCTAGTCTCTACGCCCGTCTTTTTCTGCTTCGCCCGCCGCAACCGCAACTGCGTTTCATTTGAATGAGCGAGCGGGGAAGCATCTTCTAAACCCCTATCCTCCCCCTTGTCCAACCCGTCCCCAACCCTAGCCACCCTCCCGCTCCTCCTCCGCCGCCGCCGACTAACCGCCCGTTCTCCTCTGCGCCGCGGCCCGGATCTCCCAGGCTCGCGCGCGGAGCGGGGATCCGCCCGGGCCTGGATTGATTTCTCCTCGACGCGGTAAGGAACCCTAGCCCTTCCTCTCTGGTTGGATGATTCCTCTTGTTTCGCTCCGCTGGATCTATTGAATCCGGATATCACGTTTCGTCAATCGGTCCTGTTCGCCGCGGATTTGCTGGCTTGCCGCGTGCTTCGTGGAGCGCTGGTAGTGGTTCTGTATTTCCCCCCTATTACTTTTTGGGGTTTAATCAGACCCTCCATGCCGAGTGCGCACGGACACTCCGTGCTTGTCTGACTGGTATGTTTTGAGTCCTAGGTTTAGCGTGATATTTTTGTTTGGATTCGGTTGATAGACAAGCGCCTCTAGAGCTAAACTGGTATTAGATGAGGGCTTGTGCCCTCTTTGTCCGCTGCGATTGAGTGTTTCGCGGCGAGTAACTGATGTTCTAAATATGCATACAGTTGTCCTTGCAACCGTTTGCCGTTGCTAATTTGCTATTGTAATGTAATCTTTTAATCCGTCTGTCAATCTGTGTTTTTTTTTAAATCTTATGTGTGCGTCAGTCTTAGCCACTTCCATGTACCAGGTCGATCTGATATTTTTATTTGGTTGTAACTTAGGGTCATTTAGATGTGTGAATCGTAGCACCATTTTGTTACTGTGTCAATCGTAGTAGTTTAAACTCTTGTTGCCTCCCTGCTTAATACATCCAGATATGTGGTGTTCTGATGTCCAAATCCGTCCCTGTTGTTTCTTGTACAAGTTAGCTGGGTCCTACGTTTTTCTGATATGCCGATACGGATATGGCGATATGTCGACATGGCGACTGCCAAAAAAACACGATACGCCGACACGGCGGATATAAATAAAAATACATTTTAATATCCCCAATAATTACTAAATACGATAGAAAAACACAAAAAGACTTAATCTTAAACTGTAGTAGGCAGTAGCAAAACAAACAGGGAACAAAACATGGTGTAGACTTATAGAGTGTAGACGAGTTCATGCTTGCTCCGTATCTCTGCCTAGCTCACAGTATGCTGACGTCCTTTGGATCCTGAAGCTCCGTCCTTGTTTTGCTCCCAGTATGCCCAAGTGTATCGCCACTAACGTATCGCGAGGTATTGAACAAGTATCAGGAATTTATTTATTTATTTTTAAACCATATTTTTGTGATACTCCGGCGATACGCGTATCAGCCGTATCCGGCCGTATCGGCATATCCCGCCGTATCTGATACGGGTACGGCGGCCTTTGGCACGTATCGGAATTTCGTAGGCTGGGTCCATGTATCTGTAAATGTGTAACAAATTTATGTGCTATCTGATTGATTTGCTGCAGATTCTTGAACTGGTAGCATAATGACCTGTTGACCTTGCAAATTATTCCTATGTAGTTCTTTTTCATCCGTTGGCAGCACTCTCCCATATTGTTCTTGTTCTATAATTTGGCTGTTCTTGTTAGGCTGTTTCTGTGATTTCTATTTGTCTAATGTGCCAAATATGAATATGTAGTTTTCATCATGTTTGCTCTACATTTGCTTTGACTCAATAGATTCAAATTATTGATAGTCTGGCAGCTTTCATCATGCTTTATCTAATCTGCCATATATGAATATGTAGCTTTCATCATATGTTTGCACTACATTAGCTTGACTTCCTCAATAATAGATTAAAACATTGTTGATCTGACAGCTTATTTTAATTGCTTAATTATGAACTTTGGATTGCTGATGTGGCTAAACAGTGAAATGTTGACCTTGTTTTGATGGACTACTCGTTAAAAATTTTATGTTCATGCTTATGCAGCACAGAGCTACATAATTTTGTTCAGTTAATATCAAGGATACCAACAATGTTGTTTTAATTGCAAAAGCTTTAAGCTAGGTTGAACTGATCAGTGACCATGGTTCCTTGATTGTTGATGGATTCTGATTTTTGTTAATTTTGTAACTGCTTGCTGACTGCCAAAATCTGTTGTTTGATACAGGATAGGAAATTTGATACAGCCATGGATATCACTCAGATTCTGCTAGCTGCTCAATCTCCAGATGCTAACCATCGCACAGTAGCAGAAGGCAACCTCACACAGTTCCAGGAGCAGAATCTTCCTAACTTTCTCCTCTCCTTGTCAGTAGAGCTTTCAAATGATGAAAAACCTCCTGAATCAAGAAGGCTTGCTGGTATTATCCTTAAGAATTCATTGGATGCAAAGGATAGTGCAAAAAAGGAACTGCTGCTTCAACAATGGGTCACTGTGGATCCATCTATCAAATCGAAGATCAAGGAGTCATTGCTGTTAACACTAGGATCTTCAGTACATGATGCGAGACATACCTCATCTCAAGTCATTGCCAAGGTTGCATCCATTGAGATACCACGCCGAGAATGGCAAGACCTTATTGCCAAATTACTGGGGAACATGACAACACCAGGTGCATCTGCTCCTTTGAAGCAAGCAACATTAGAGGCATTGGGTTATGTCTGTGAGGAGGTATCGCCTCAGCACTTGGAGCAGGATCAAGTGAATGCTGTTCTGACTGCTGTGGTCCAGGGAATGAGCCAGACAGAGCTGAGCCCTGAGGTCCGCCTTGCAGCAGTTAAGGCCCTGTATAATGCTCTTGATTTCGCTGAGAGTAATTTTGCAAATGAAATGGAGAGGAATTACATAATGAAGGTGGTGTGTGAGACTGCTACATCTAAAGAGGTGGACATCAGACAGGCTGCCTTTGAATGCCTTGTTGCAATTGCATCCACATATTATGTGCACTTAGAACCTTATATGCAGACCATATTCAACCTGACTGCTAATGCTGTGAAAGGAGATGAGGAACCAGTTGCACTTCAAGCTGTTGAGTTCTGGAGCACTATTTGTGATGAAGAGATTGGGCTCCAAGATGAATATGATGGAGCTGATGATGCTAACTCTTCCGTACATTTTCGTTTCATTGAGAAGGCCCTCCCTTCACTTGTTCCAATGCTGCTAGAAACTCTGTTGAAGCAAGAGGAAGATCAAGACCAAGATGATAATGTATGGAACATTTCCATGAGTGGTGGAACATGCCTCGGACTTGTTGCTAGAACTGTTGGTGATGCGATTGTCCATCTTGTGATGCCATTTGTTGAGGCCAACATCACAAAGCCTGATTGGCACTGTCGCGAAGCAGCTACCTTTGCATTTGGTTCTATCCTTGAAGGCCCTTCTGTTGAAAAGCTTAATCCACTTGTCCAATCTGGTCTTGATTTCTTACTCAACACGATGAGTGATCCAAACAGCCAGGTGAAAGATACTACTGCATGGACTCTTGGGAGAGTATTTGAGCTCTTGCATTCTCCAGTCAGTGCAAATCCTATTATAAATAATGCAAACCTTCCTCGTATCATGGGTGTGTTGCTTGAGAGCAGTAAAGATGTTCCCAATGTTGCTGAGAAAGTATGTGGAGCCATTTATTTTCTTGCCCAAGGTTATGAAGATGCAGAGTCCATGTCTTCTGTGCTCACACCTTTTCTTCCTAATGCCATAGCCTCTCTTCTTTCTGCTGCGGATCGAGCTGATACCACCCATTTCAGGCTTCGTGCCTCTGCTTATGAAGCTCTGAATGAGATCGTGAGAGTTAGCAACATTCCTGAAACTGCAGGCATTATAAGTCAGCTGCTGCAAGAGATCATGCGAAGATTGAACCTTACCTTCGACATCCAAATACTTTCTTCAGGTGACAAAGAGAAGCAAAGCGACCTGCAGGCCTTGCTGTGTGGTGTTCTGCAGGTCATCATTCAGAAGCTGAGCAGTTCAGATGCAAAGTTAATAATTGCACAGGCTGCTGACCAGTTGATGCATCTGTTTCTGCGTGTCTTTGCTTGCCACAGTTCTACTGTACATGAAGAAGCAATGCTTGCAATTGGTGCTCTTGCATATGCTACTGGTCCAGATTTTGTGAAATACATGCCTAACTTCTTCACATACCTGGAAGCTGGCCTTCAGAATTATGAAGAGTATCAAGTATGTTCCATCTCTGTAGGGGTAGTGGGTGATATCTGCCGTGCCTTGGAAGATAAAGTTTTGCCCTACTGTGATCGAATAATGACCGTTCTTCTCAAAGACCTCTCGAATTCTATGCTCAATCGTTCTGTGAAGCCTCCAATTTTCTCGTGCTTTGGAGACATTGCTCTAGCAATTGGTGAGAATTTTGAGAAATATCTGCCATATGCCATGCCAATGCTTCAAGGAGCTGCAGGACTCCTTGGCACTCTTGATCAGAGTGATGATGATATGGTTGATTATGGTAATCAGGTCAGACGGGGCATTTTTGAGGCCTATTCTGGTATCCTACAGGGTATTAAGGGACCAAAAGCTCAGCTGATGATTCCTTATGGAACACATCTACTGCAGTTCACTGAGGCTGTCTTCAGGGATAGGAGCAGGTGCCCTTCTTTTATATTGCAATTTTGGTTCTATTGTTGACTATCAACACTTTCTTACAGTTATTTGCTTATGTATCAGGGATGAGATTGTGACAAAGGCTGCAGTTGCTGTCCTGGGTGATCTTGCGGATACGCTCGGCCCAAGCTCAAAGGATCTGTTTGGGAGCAACCTCTTCCACATTGAGTTCTTGAGGGAGTGCCTTGACTCGGATGATGAAGTTGGTGAGACTGCGTCATGGGCTCAGGGAATGATAAACCAAGCAATGGAACAGAGATGATTTTATTTTGTCTGTTGCGGGAGGTTTCTTTTGTGGCTGTGCCAAGTCCATTTGCCACAGGTGACGAAAGGATACCAATATATATGTAGCGTCAGTCTTAGGATCCTTGTCGTAGGCATTTGTGTTTTGGTGTCTGTCAAGCCGATGTGCATCATATTTAAACCTGGTGGATTCTGGCTGTGAACGTCTTGAACAGAACTTGTCCATTTATGTTATTGTTGGTATTTTCAAGTGCTGCTGATATTATGCATTGTTTTGCATGTCAAGCATATCAAATTTTGTGACCAGGTATTAGGTTGTTGCATAAATTAATCTTGTCCGATAGGTTCAGGCTAGCTCCAATGCTGTGTGGCAAAATTTGGTTGTTGTGTTCTCAATTTAAACTGCATGTAGCTACATCCAAATTTTATTTTTTGAAAATATTCTGAAATGTGTTAAATTGGCCATATATGCAAAAATCTGGACTTATGGTTATCGACCCTGTTGGCCATGAAAAAAAAAACTTTTATTTCACCTCCATCAGCACCTCACAAGCATCCTAGCACTGCAGGCGCTTTGGGCACATTCTGGAGTTCACTCTTCGTTTATATATACAGTAGAAGGTTACAAATCTCACTGCACACGAAAAGATTTCCTGTAATATATTATCTAATAATAAACAGCTATTGAGGGAGAAGATTGTCGTAGGAATTTAATAGAACATTGATTGATTGAAACGATTCAACGTTCCCTCAGTTGACTTCTGTGGAGATGATCTCCAGCTCCGCCCACCAGAGCGGCGACACCTTAGGAGTGGCCGCGTCTGGCGGCATGGCGGTGATCTCCCTCAGCCGCCTCGCCACCTCCGGCATAGTCAGCCGCCGCCTGGGCTCCCGGTCGGTGCAGCCCCTGATGACGCCGTCGAGCTTGTCCACGGTCGCCGCATGGAAGGATCTCCTGAGGCTGGGGTCCATCAGGTCCCTGAGCTGCCGCTCCCCTCTGAGGTAGCTCGCCGCCCAGGCCTCCAGCAGCCCACCCTGCGACATCGTGAACCGGCCGGTCATGGTCTCCAGCAGCACCATGCCGTAGCTGTACACGACGCTCTCCTTGTCAGACAGCGCCGGGGACAGGCTCGCCACCGCGGCCATCTCGTCCCGGGGCTCGTCGCAGAAGAAGACGTCGGAGATCTTCGCCGCGAAGTCGTCGGTCAGGCAGATCGTCGAGGTGTCCAGCGTCCGGATGATCTCCGGCGGGCTCAGCTGGTGCATGTGCTCCAGGCAGTAGGCCACGCCGACCGCCACACGGAGGCGCGTCTGCCAGTCCAGGTGACCGTCTTCTCTGACTGCAGAGTTTCAGACCATTTCTGTTAATAATCCTCCTACTACTAGGAATGGAACCTAGTACTATTTCTTGTCATTCTGGATTTAGTTATTTTCATGCACATAACAGTAGTTTGATTTTGAAATGTTACTCCATTACCGTGGAGATGCTCACAGAGTGTGCCGTTTGGTGCGTACTCGAACACCATCATCCTTGTGAACGGCTGCTCTTCCTGGCAATAGCCCAGCAGGTTCACGAAATTCTTGTGGTTTACTCGGGACAGGCTTGTTATCTGAAACAACACAGTGGCCAATGCCATTACCAGGAAAGATTTTACTCGCCATTCTATGCTGCAAAAAAATAAATTTGTCAGTGAACGACCTTCTTCCTGAACTGTGCCTCGCAGTGCTTAGACCAATCTTTCGCAGAGCTCTTGGTCGTTGACACCACTGCAATCTCGACCCCACTCGACAGCGTCCCCTTGTACACCATGTAATCAGACAAGGAGCCGATGACGTTGCTGAAATCCTCGCAGGCGAGCTCCAGCTCCGATCTCTTCAGTGAAGGCACACCTGCAAGAGCAGACACATCTCCTCAGTGAAGGCACACCTGCAAGCAGTGCACCGAAAAGGTATGGACTGAACTGAACTGAATGGCACACCTGTTACAAATGCTTTCTGCAGCTGGCCGCTCAGGCCGGTCGCCCACGGCCGGACGGTGACAACCTTGCTGGACCGGTAGCACAAGACGAACAGCGCCACCGACAAAGCCGCAAGAAGGGAGCCTCCTGCGGCAGCAATGACATAGACAGGCCTGGTAAAACCAGAGTGCCTGGCTCCAGCGACGGCACCGGCCACCGCAGGATCAGAGTCCGATGGCACCATAGCGGGCTGCGGTGGAAGTGCGATGCTGTGTGCAGGAGTTCTATGATTCCGGGGCTGCATCATAGGCTTTGGTGCCACAGGTGAAGGTGCAGGTGCCGGAGCAAGCGACGGTGGGAAGCTCATCGGCGAAGGAGCCTTGGCCGATGAGCTTCCCCATGCTGGTGGCCACTGTATAAAAGGTTGCTGCTGCTTCTGCGTCGATGTCGCCGGCGCCGGGATTGAGCTCCCCTGAAGATTGTCTCCGATGTATGCCGGTGGAGCGTTGTTGGTGAATTCCTTATTGCCGAAATGCCCGGACCAGTATTTGTTCTGCCCCTGTAGAAATCTTCTGGTACCGTCACCTTGAATTACCCTGACAATGATTTGGTTGGAGGTAAAAAGTGTCAGCAGAAGAGGTGAAGAGATATTGGACGAGTGATGTACCATCATCTGGGGCTGCTGCTGCCGCGTGGTGGTTCAGCTGTCTATTTCTGACAGCCAAGTGCATTATTCCAAGCTCGGCTTGTTTTCTATCTACAACTTGTGCAATGCAATTCAGGCAGATAAGGGTGCCAAAAATTTGTGGACTACCTTCGAAGATTTTGTCAACTTTTAGGTGACCTGCATGGAATTTGATTGCTATTTTCGAGTGAAAAGTAGAGACTTGTTACTGAAGTTATGGCCATGTCCATGAAGAAGTTAACCTAACCGTATCGCGTTTCCAAATTACGTTGGCAGAAAATCACCAGACTGATGGAAACATGCCAAGTGACTGACTACTCATGCAACAACGCTACTCATTATCAGGTAATGTTCGCGACAATCCCGAACAGTTTATTGAGGAAAAAAAAAACCCAGTCCAGAACATGCAAACGCCCAAGAAAACACTACTCATTATCAGGTAATGTTCAGGGACCAGTTCAGATATCTCACCGGTCTACGGAGCTGGAAGGCAGATGTTCGTCTCTGTTCGATGTTCCTGCAGCGAGCATGTATCAGTTTCTGAGGATGTAAATCGAGTGACAAATCGCTCTCATAAAAAAAGAGAGAGAGAGAGAGTATCAAGATGCTTGTCCACCCACCCTACTCACATTACACACTCATATTCATATGCAGCGAGGAAAGAATACAGGGACAATTGCACACATACCTTGCTCATCATCGTAGCAGCTGCCAAGATCAGCGAGCAAGAAAAGTAGCACCAGCAGCACAACCACCACCGCGCTCCTTATCTTCTCCATGGACACAGATGAAATTGGGCGAAGCATGGAGTGAGGAATTTCCTACGACGACCACATGACCCTAGCGAGAAGCCAAGAAGAGGAGACTTGAGTGTGAGAGGACTCAGGGTCGTGGTGGCAGAAATGGCAGGGGAAAGGCCTGGGTCTTCGCCCAAGGGAATCTGGTTTGCAGTGGAGAGTGGAGACCGGGGAAGCAGGACAGGGCAGGGGAGGGAGAAGAGGAGAGACGGCCACGCGGAGGGGGGAAGGGAAGGAAGATGAGTTGGGTTGGGCGTGACCACCGTTGGTGCACAGTGCCACACCGCCCACGGCACCGCAATCAATTCCGCTTGGCTCGACCTCCGATTTTGATTTATGTATGACACTCCCAAAGCATCGGGAGTTGGGAGGTCAGAGGAGAGAGCATAGTAAATGGTGCTCCTCCGAATCGGGTTCAGTTTTAAGGTGCGTTTGGATGCATGCCGACGCTCTCCTGCCAAAATTTGGCTCGCCCACCGGGACTTGGCGTACGTTTGGATCAACGCGCAGTTCATTTTTAGGGCCGTATACGTGGGCGAGAAAAACGGCCGCTTGATGTCGACGCGTGCGGATGAGCCAATATTTGGTGTAGTAAATTTGGTCTGAATCCTGAATTCAGACTAAATTAGATCATGATCTAGTGAACAATTTTTTCTTGGGCCAAGCCTAACTGACCGTTTTCGTTTGGCAAAACTATTGCAGTTTTAAATTGTTGACAGAATACTATTGAACTATGCTTAGAATATCGTCGCTTTGAAAGTGTTAAGTTAAAGTGGGCTTTGAAATTGTCCATGTATGCTTTATGAGAGAGTGTTGACTAAATGAAGACATAGCTACTGTTATATAGGAATCTTTGTGTAAAATCTTCCTTTTTTATGATAATCGCTGAGCCATAGACTCTTCAACATCGCACTTCCTGATTTGCAAGATATGTGGATCTCCTCACTTCAGATTTAGCCTCATGCTTTCATGGACGAATTTTCAAGGCGCGATAGGTAGCCTGGACGAATCAGCTTTTGGAACCTTTTCTCGACCTTAAATGTAATGTCTTAGATTAGAGGTGCCAATTTTGTAAGGCCCATTTTTTCATTGCTTGAAAATAAAAGACCGGTATTTCTACAACGAGAAACTGCACAAAGTCTTTCAAAACACAAACGCGCGCGCACACACAAACACGCACGGAGACGAAGAGGCTGCACAAGGTGACATATGGGTTACTGTCTTTATGTCTCCCTCGCCGACGGATGGATCCTTCTTTACTACTCGTAGAGAGATAAGGCCGGCGTGGTGTGGTCATTGGTCTCCCTCGTGGCAGAGCGGAGATCTCCATCGATCGACCGATGGGCGATGGAAGGGACGGTGATGTAGGGTGGCACGTTGCTAATTCAATGGACCCTCCTTCATCTCAAATGTCAAGGGCAGATGGGCACCGCTCCCCCTGCCCGGCTGCCGCTGCCGTGACATGCCTCGTCACCGTACGTCTCCTTGCATTGATGCGTAGCGATCGAGCCGACGGGTTAAGCAACTTTCATTATTTGGATTGCAAGCAACCAAGAACCAACAACGGGAGGCACCAGTCGCCACTCCAGTAGTTTGCGTGGGTATTTGAATACTACTAGTATTATGGATTCACTGTATAGTTTTCCCACACGTACTTGCATGCAGACAAGGACCGCACTGACCCAGTAAGTGCATGGAGGGTGGGTAAGCTAATTGTACCTGCTCCCCTCTCCAAATTGCCCAATACAGTTCATTTCCTTGAGAGTTGAGACTGGTTTCAAAGAATTGGATACCGTGGTTATGACTACTCTATTCAGCCACAAAAGAGTGTGGTTTTATGATTTCTGCAGTGGTGGTCATATGGGGCAGCATGATCCATGATTAACTTTGTTGGAATTTCTTGCTCACCTAACGGGAAAAAAATTAAAGAAGAACTGATTGCCATCTTGTCAGAATGTTTTATGAGCAAAATGGACATCATCGGGACTTTTATGGCTGGCACCCGCGACTGATTGATGCAATACTTGTATTTTATTTGGAGATAAAAACTAAAATGTTAACCGTGATTGCTTTTTTATTTGGAGGAAAAACATCCTTCTGTTTCTGAGGCGGGGATGGAGGACGGCCTCGCTCGTCTGTCTATTGTCTGAAACTCTGAATGCACCGTGATGTAGCAACGGTGTCTTTAACAGATTCTTCAGTGCACGGACACTACATTGATATGGATGGTTGGACGGAGGATGGGCCCATTCTACCTAAATGTTGTGTTCTGTTCTCAAATCTCTACTTCTCATCTTTGTCAGGTTCGGATTGGATCGGTACAATCACGCGGTGGAGGCTTAAGGACATTGAGCTTAACGAAAATATGTACGTATGTTTGGAGTGGAAGTTGAAGGATCAATAATCTGGCTTCAAGATCTAAGGTTGTCTGCACTCGTTGTACTCTATTTTCATCCTCTAAAAAGAATATTCTAGTCTGGTTATCGATATTTTCTCCTCTATATCCATTTCTCCCGCACCAATCATCATCTATATCTCATACTCTATATTAACTATCTATATTTTATTTAGCCATCTTCCACTATCATCTCCTCTCTCATTACTTTTTCCTTTTGTTTATCTATCTTTTCTCTCTCTTGATTCCACGTGACGTGCGCTGCTGCAGAATCTTTGTTTAACGCACCATCCATCAATACCTTGAAATTGACGGACACGGAGCCGTCCGCCAGGATAGCGCTCACGATAGCGTACGCCGCTGCGGGGCTTCTTCCTCTAAACACGGCCTGCAGGACGCAGTGCCGTAGCCCAGTGCGATCGGTCTAAGCTGACCTTATATTCTATTCTATGCCCTACGTTATGTTGCAACAACAAAAGAGACTAAACAACTTGACTGATTGAAGTAGTAGAGATGTTGTATATCTCCAATCATAATATAACACATTGGAAACTCATCAGAAAATAAAATTAGAGGAGACAGCTGATGAAGGCCATTAATCTGCAGCCAACCTATATCAATCAATCTTAAGTAGCAGGACCCATGCTTGGTAAGCTGCAATTTCACTTGTGAATTACACAGGCACAAATGGACTGAAATGAAAAAACCAAGCAGAGCGCATGATGGAACAATGTACCTCCAGAAAGCCTAACCATTTGCAGAGGCGGTAGACATTACTTTCAAAGGACAGAATGAAAACTACTATATCTGTTTGTTTCTGAGAAAAGGATATACTACCACACTTCAAGGGATTTTTCATGACAATCATCACTGTATTCTTCTACAGAGATCAATCAATGAAAACGATTAATATCATATGATTAGCACATTGATATATAATATTTTGTAAAGGGAGTGCCAACAAAAAATAAATATATAGATGGATGGAAATTCGTTGTGTAAAAACAACAAGAACATCTGTTTTGCAGATCCGCATGCTGCTTTGTTGCTGGAGATATGGGCTACCCAATGGGTAGTAGTAGGTCAAGATTTTAGTTTATTTGCTCCACTAGATTGAATATGATGGAGGTGAAGTTTAGTTCATTTGAGAAAATTTTAGTCCGATCCACCGACCAAAAAAAGTGCAAACTTGCATCCTTATTGTTGCTCTGTTTTCACCGGAACTGGTCGATTGTTTCCACTTGGTTGTGTAAATTACAAGAAAAATTATACCTGCGGCATCTCTGATTGAGCCATTGAGGTTTCAGCACAATTAACTTGTTTGACGCTACTCGTCCGTCGAGCCTCCTACTAATCAAAACTGATAATGTAGTAGTCAATTTTCACCAGATCTTAAACCTTCTGTCTCTGTCTGCTTTACGTATGGTTAGGTGCACCAAACCATTCCATGAGAAGCCGATAGTGTTGTGAGAATACCTGCATGTACACAAAAGTACCGTACGATATTATCTGTGTAATCATCTATCTGCCTTGATACTAAAAATGGGCATATGAGGTTTACAAACACTACAACATTTACAAGCACTATTAGTTTGTTACCAACTGGACTGTTCGTTGTCCAACAAAAGCGGGCCTAGCTCGGATTTAAGACGAGTGGCGCCCATTGTGTTTCAATAGCATTGGAGTGAATCATTGCACTTCACCATTACGCCGCTCCTAAACGTACAAGCCACGGCAACGGCATGACAACCAGTCGGAAGCGTATTAGAGAGTTCGATCATGCTCATTTGGGGGCATATGGTTAGCATGTTAGTACGGCCAGTCACTCATGGTGGTTATGCCGATGGTTGTTTGGGCCAACCGTTTGATACGATATGTTAGTACACTGCCCAGATGATGAAAAATAGGACTGTTCCTGGGCTTGCTGGGCCAGCAATCCCGCACTTCCGTTATTGCAACGACCTTCTTTCCTTTCAAGGAACAATTCTTGCTATTTATGCACTTTGGTCCAGTTGTTCGTCAGAGAGCCAAACGGCCCTCTGGCTATTCAACGGCCTTCTTGCCATGTCGCGTGGAGTTTTTTTTTTTTAAAAAATATCTGGTAACGTTTGGATCCACTAGAGCTAATTTTTAGTTCAAGATTAATAATGAGATGACTAACAATTACTACTATGCCTGTTTAGAGTCTGCATTAATTGTTAGTCAAGATAGCGATAAAAAATATGGTTTACCTGTGACTAATTGTTAGTCTATGTACATTTGAATCTCATACTAATATTAGCTAATAGAATGGATGAAAGAGGATTAAGGTTATGGTGGTCTTTTCATATTTTGTTGGAGGTACTAATCCGCATTTGTTAAAAATGAAGTGGCTTTTGACTATCGTAAAGTAATATATGAAAAGTGGAGCACAAAATAAGGGAGAGAGAATGAGATATCCTTTATTCTGAACCACACCTTCTACGTATACAATCCCTCCATATATACACACATTAGAGAGAGTGGGGTTACGCAAGAGTTACTAGACTTAATGTAGAAAAGTTACAAATCCTTTGTTATTCCATCTTAATAGCATAGGGGTTATGGACAGCCACATAAATAAATATTTCATAACACTTCCCCTTGGCTGTCAATAATTTTGAGTGTGTATGCCTCATTAAAAACCTTGCCAAGGAAAAATCCAGTGGGAAAAAACCAAGGCCAAGGAAAAAATAGTACATACAATTACTCCCCCTGTTGATAAGATATTACTTGATGTCTTTAAGTTGCCGCAATCCAATGTCATAGATCAGTTTTCTAAAAACTGAAGTAGGGAGCAACTTAGTGAAAATCTGCCAAATTCTCACTTGATCAAATTTGTTGGACTGCTATAATACCTTCCTTCTAGAGATCATGAGTGAAGAAAAATTTGGGAGAAATATGTTTCACTCTATCTCCTTTGATGTACCCTTCCTTTAGTTAAGTTATGCAAGCCATATTATCCTCATATATTACCGTAGATGCTTCCTTTTGTTGTATTAAGTTGCATTGCTTCTGAATATGTTGTGTCATATTCCTTAGCCATACACATTCCCTGCTTGCTTTATGGATTGTCAAAATTTCCGCATGATTAGAAGAAGTTGCTGCTATTGTTTGCTTCATTGAGCGCCATGAGATAGAAGCACCACCACAAATAAAGACATATCCAGTTTGTGAACGACCATTATATGGGTCAGATAGATAACCTGCATCTGCAAATCCAACTAATTTCTCCTTACATGTGTTAGAAAAAATATGAACCCATGTCCTTTGTACCTTGAAGATAACGAAGTATGTGCTTTATACCATTCCAATGTCGTCTTGTAGTACAAGAGTTATATCTTGCTAACAAATTAACAACAAATGCAATATCAGGATGTGTATGAGTGGAAAGATACATTAGTGCTCCTATTGCACTTAGGTATCGCACTTTAGGACCAAGAATTTCACTATCGTTCTCTGGAGGACGAAAAGGATCTTTGTTCACATCAAGTGATCTTACTACCATTGGGGTACTCAATGGATGTGCTTTATCCATATAAAATTGTTTCAATATCTTATCTACATATATTGCTTGATGCAATAGAATTCCATCTTTAAGATGTTCAATTTGTAATCCAAGGCAAAATTTAGTCTTGCCCAAGTCTTTCATTTCAAATTCTCTTTTCAGGCACTCCATTGCCGCACTAAGTCCTTGAGGTGTGCCAATAAAAATCAGATCATCAACATAAACGACTATTATCACAAATTTCGATCCAGATCTTTTGATGAATATGCAAGGACAAATAGAGTCATTTTTGTATCCTTCTCTTGTTAAATATTCACTGAGATAATTGTACCACATTCGCCTAGATTGCTTTAATCCATAGAGTGACTTATTCAATTTTATTGAATATTGTTCTCGAGAACCTACTCCTGGGAGTTTAAATCCCTCTAGCAGTTTCATATATATATCATTATCAAGTGACCCATACAAATATGCTGTGACAATATCTATGAGACGCAAATCAAGATTCTCTTTCATTGCCAGACTAATAAGATATCTAAAAGTAGTTGCATCCATCACGGGAGAGTATGTTTCTTCATAATCTACACCAGATCTTTGGAAAAAACCTTGAGCAACTAATCTTGTCTTATATCTTGTAATTTCTCCTTTATCATTTCTTTTTTCACAAAAACCTATTTATAACCAACAGGTTTGACACCATCTGGTGTACACGTTACAGGTCCAAAAACTTCTCTTTTTATTAGAGAATTCAACTCTTCTTGAATTGCATCATTCCATTTTGGCCAATCTTTTCTCTGCATGCACTCCTTGATAGATTGAGGTTCTTGATCCTCATTTTCATTCATAATTTCTAGCGCTAGATTGTACGCAAATGCTTCATAGACAATGACTTTATCACGGTTCCAAATATTTCCAGACATGACATAGTTCAATGAGATCTCATTTTCTGATGAATTGGGTACCTTTATGTTTTGAATATTTATCATGTCATCTATCCCTTCATCAGTTTTTTCTTCAACATTGCTTTCCTCAATATGACCATCTTGATTCTTTGCTCCTTTTCTTTTTCGAGGATTCTTGTCTCTGGAACCCAATGGTTTACCTGGTTTTACAGTAGGCTTTGACTCATTAGCATTAGACAATTGTCCTTCATGGACATTGATTTTCTTAGGAGCATTGGTAGCTGGAGTATAAGAGTTTATCACTCATTTTGAGTCCGTAAAAGCGTCTGGCAAATTGTTGGCTAAACCTTGTAAATGAATTATTCTTTCAACTTCTTGCTCACATTGTTTTGTACGAGGATCAAAGTGAGATAGTGATAATTTATTCAAATTTATGTCTCTATTCAGCTGCTTATCATCTCCCCCTGTTGTTGGGAAATTTGATTCATCAAAGTGGCAATCTGCAAATCTTGCTGTAAATAAATCTCCTGTTGATGGTTTGAGATATTTTATTATTGATGGGGATTCATACCCAACATATATTCCCAATCTTCTTTGAGGTCCCATCTTTGCGTGCTTTGGTGGAGCAATTGGGACATATACTGCGCACCCAAAAGTTATTAGATGGGAAATATCTGGTTCTTTGCCAAAAACCAGTTGTAATAGAGAAGAGGTATGGTAACTTGTTGGCCTGATGCGAATTAATGCTGCTGCATGCAAAATAGCATGGCCCCATGCGGATGTTGGGAGTTTCAACTTCATAAGTAACGATCTTGCT
Organism: Eleusine coracana subsp. coracana; assembly: GCA_032690845.1. Classification (NCBI taxonomy): domain Eukaryota; kingdom Viridiplantae; phylum Streptophyta; class Magnoliopsida; order Poales; family Poaceae; genus Eleusine; species Eleusine coracana. The sequence continues at coordinate 10,842,868 of CM064426.1, forward strand.
ATTAATTGGAGCCGCTTAATGAGCGATTCAGTAAGACCATTTTGTGTATGAACATAAGCAACATGATGTTCTACACTTATTCCAATTGACATGCAGTAGCCATTAAAACCTTTTGATATGAATTCACCTGCATTATCAAGCATATAGCCTTAATTGGATTATCTGAGAATTGTGCTCGTCATTTGATAATTTTGAGCTAACAACCGCGCAAATGCTAGGTTGCGTGTTGATAATAAGAACACATGTGACCATCTTGTATATGCATCAATTAAGACCATAAAATATCTAAATGGTCTGCTTGTCGGATGAATTTGTCCACATATATCCCCTTGAATGCGCTCTAGAAAAGTAAGGGGCTCATACCCAATTTTAACAGGTGATGGGCATACTATGAATTTCCCTTGACTGCATGCAATGCATGAGAAGTCATTTTCTTGAAGAATCTTTTGGTTCTTCAATATATGCCCATATGAACTATTAATAATTTTTCTCATCATTACCGATCCGGGATGGCCTAACCGGTCATGCCAAATAATAAAATTATTTTGGTTGGTGAACCTTTGGTCTACCACCATGTACGATTCATTCTTTGTTAGCCTTGCATAGTATAATCCAGACGGTAATTCTGGTAATTTTTTTAACACATACTTTTTCCCCGAAGACATCTTTGTAATGTTGAGATTTTTTATATCATCTTCACACAATATCTTAACATGATAGCCATTTCGGTGAATATCTTTGAAACTCAATAAGTTTCTTTCAGACTTTGGGGAATAAATTGCCTCATGTATATTTATTTTTGTTCCAGAAGGCAATGTTATTAGGGCTTTCCCTGAGCCATCTATCAGTTTGGCACTTCCTGATATTGTGTTCACATATGCATCTCATAACACAAGATGTGAAAAGTGTAATTTTTTTTCTCAATATGATATGTGTGGTTCCACTGTCAATAATACATATATCATCTTCATGATCAAGCTCTTGAGCTAATTGTTTTTCCATAAACTTCAAAAATAAGACACATGCATAAATATTATTGTTAATATAAACTTATTAAATAAGAAGATGTAACATACATAAAGAGCTATTCAAACCATTAAATACATTTATTATCTATAAAGGAGGCAAGAATTTATTTATTATTTAGATACATTATATTTATTCTTGGATAGCAAAAGACTAAAGTAATGATTTTATGCGAAAAAATCAGATTCATCCAAATGAGTTGCATCATGGCTGCCATGTCCTTCATATTTTGCCGCTTCAAAATTTTCACCATTTAAAATACCTTCACTACTATTGCTTGTAAAGTTTGTCTCTATCTTTTTTCTCTTCTCAAGTGATTCTTGATAGAGATCAACTAGGTATTTTGGTGTGCGACAGTTACACGTCCAATGAGTTCTTCCTCCACAACGATGACATGCATTTTCAGTCATTTTACCTTTATCCTTTTCTCCTTTTTTCTGTCCCTTGTAAGAACCAGTTGTGTTCTTGAACTGAACACTATAATTTCCTCTACCACGACCGCGTCCCTATCCACGACCACGACCACGGCCGCATACTCTACTTTGGTTATCAAATTGTGCTGCATTTGACTTAGAGAATGAACTCGAACCAATTGGTCGGAATTGATGGTTCTTCATCAAAAGCTTATTATTTTGTTCAGCCACTAGTAAGTAAGAAATAAGTTCAGAATATTTCTTGAATCCTTTCTCACGATATTGCTGCTGAAGCAGCATTTTTGAAGCATGGAATGTGGAGTATGTTTTCTCTAACATTTCCTCATTAGTAATCTTTTCTCCACATAGCAATAATCGTGATGTTATGCTGAACATGGCTGAATTATATTCAGAAACAGTTTTGAAGTCTTGCAACCTCAAATGCAGCCAATCATGATGAGCTTTAGGGAGAATTACTGTTTTCTAATGATCATACTTTTCTTTTAATTTGTTCCAAAGAACAAGGGGATCTTCATCAATAAGGTATTCAGCCTTGAGACCTTCATGGAGGTGACGACGTATAAAAATCATAGCTTTAGCTTTCTCTTGATCAGATGCTTTATTTGCATCTTTGATGGTCTCACCAAGGCCATTGGCATTCTAAGTGCATTTTAGTATCAAGCACCCATGACAAGTAGTTTTTGCCGGTGATATCCAAGACCGTGAAATCAAGTTTGGTGAGATTTGACATAGTAGACTACAAGTCATAAAGCCAAAAGATAAATCATAATGTAAAGTAGTATGTAAATAAAATAAATTAGAATAATATCTCACCTTGGAAAAGATACTATGATCAACAAAATGATCTTAAGTAACAAATTCAATTCACGATAGTCATAGAGATAATCGTGCTGATAAGTGTTAAAAATGAAGTGGCTTTTGACTATCGTAAAGTAATATATGAAAAGTGAAGCACAAAATAAGAGAGAGAGAATGAGATATCCTTTATTCTGAACCACACCTTCTATGTATACAATCCCTCCATATATATACACATTAGAGAGAGTGGGGCTACACAAGAGTTACTAGACTTAATGTAGAAAAATTACAAATCCTTTGTTATTTCATCTTAATAGCATAGGGGTTATGGACAACCACATAAATGAATATTTCATAACAGCATTAGCTTTTTTTTTTTGAGGATCAAACAGGAGCTTTCATTAACTTATCACAGAAGGATTACAGTCCGCAACAATCAGGCCCATGATGGAGTTAGGGGGTTTACTTAGCCACTCCACCCTAACCTCATCCCTTGAAGCCTGTTTTGCACAAGTATGGGCAACTCTATTACAAGTTCTACTAGAGTAAACAAAAGAGAAACCCTCGAAGCTCCTACTTAGAAATCTGATGTCCTGGAGAATCAAATTCACCTCCGACCGCTGGGATATCAATGCTCTCCCATAGCCGTAGGACTTCCATACAGTATGTCTCCAGGCAAACTTTGGTGACTCTAATCTGCCGAGATAACTGGAGTCCCTTCAGGAAAGCCGTAGCTTCCATCATCAGTGCACTTGTCGTCCGCCCAGCCCACTGTGAGCAGCCCGTCATGAACCTTCCTTCATGATCTCGAATTACCGCTCCAACGGATCCGACGTTCGTGTCATTTGAGAAGGCCCCATCAACATTACATTTATACTAGCCAAATTCAGACGGTTTCCACGTCTGGTTCACTTTGCACTTCTTCTCCTTATTATGCAGCATTTGCCCAAAAGCAGTATCACGGATCCACGCCACTGCTTCCCGCACTGGTATGACAGTCTTGCCATGCTTACGATCATTCCTTGACATCCACAGAGACCACATCCCGCACAGGATCACAACAGCATCACGGCGGGGGTATATGGCCTCCTGTAGTAGGTCTTGCGCCCATGTACTTTCATGCAACGCTTCGTTTCTTGCTAGAGGATTTTAGCTATAGTGCAATCCATAAGTACATGCTTAACTGTTTCCCGATCAACGCCACATACCGGACAGTTTGTGACTTTTTCGATGTGCCTCCTAAACAAAACATCCCTAGCAGGAATGTATTTGTGTAGTACTCTCCACCAGAAAACCCTTACCTTTGGTGGTACTTCACTAATCCGCATTAGCTGGGTTCATCTGGCTAACATGATTAGAATTAGTATCCCCTTTAATATTTTGTCTCCCTTTTAGTCAGCTAGTAACAATTATAATCCTATAAATCCAAACAAGGCCGTAGGCACTCTGGTATATTAGGATTTGGAAAAGTTTTCCAAATATATAGTTTGAATACTTGAATTCCCTCACGATATATTGCTATTTGCTATAAAACCAATATTCTCAAAAATGTTTATGTATACACTAAACAAACACATCACTTTACTAATTACTAGCGAAGTGTCTGTGCATTGCTACGGACTCTAATAAATAATTTAAAACACACACTACAAAAGGTATTATAGAAATTATACTTTATTTTTAATTATTATATAGCAAAAGATAATTTTTATGGTGTTCATAATAATGAGATATTACGTAGTCTATAACAAATTCTCTTATAGTAAGTTTTTAATATTTTTCATTCTTTAACAATGTTCCTTTGGAATTGTACTATCCAAATTATGTAGAAGATTGCTAATTTTTTATTTTGTACTACTTTTGACTGATGATTAGAGATATGCATATGATAGCTTATTAATTTGATATTATTCATCCAAATTGTTGATAGAGTGATCAGCCATACTGGATAAGGGCCCGTTTGGGATGAAGAAAAGCCATAGGAAAAAAATAAAGGAACTCGTTCTAGAGCTTTGAGTGGATTTTCTGGTTCCTGTGTTTTGTGGAGGAAAGCGTTTCTTTCCTCTGGAACGGGGAGGATCATTCCTCCATTCCAAACGAGCCCTAATCTATCTCTGCTGGCATTGCTCTTCAATAGCCAGATAGTTTACATGAACTGGTTCCTATTAAAGTCTAACCATCCATGGTTCTACCTGAACAATAGACAACTAAAAAGGTATTGTATTTTCTATGATTAGTCGGTTAACTTTTCATGGTCATTGTCCCCGACGTGAGAACCACTTAAGACGCTCGGCTTGGATGCATATGCATATGGCAGGACGTGATCATGCATCCTGGCTGAGGCGCAGAGCAACAACAATGCAGTAAGCAACTGATCGCATCCAGGAGAAGTCTGGTCGTTCCTTTCTGTTGGATGAGGACGATGAAAGGTGGAATTCGTTCCTCGCGGGCCTGGCGTCTGAATACAGTGCAGGCCAACCCAAACGAAACGACTGCGATTTGCTCACTCCGCGTGCGACGTAACTCAACTCACGCTGCTAGTTCTCCGTCTTGACGTGGTCTTGTACATCCTGTGGTAACGTCGTCTCGTGTTTATGAGTTTGGCTTACCGCACACGGGGCAAAGGCCTGCAGCGGCTCCTAGCTAGTCAAAGGATTATGGCTCAGTACGCAAGCGGACACTGATGCAGCGACATAGGGCGATCTATGTATGTGAAATCAGGATGATCCTTCAGAAACTTTGTGGCCAAAAAGAGCAGCGACACCAATACTATCCAACGACACGGGCTGCTGCTCTAGGCTTGGACGGCTACTCGGCTAGCTGCGAGCAACACGAAAATAGAAGGCCCAAATCTGCTGGTACTACGGGAATATGATATGGATTTCTACAGGATTTCGGATCGTACACAGCAGCAATTTTCGCTGGACTTAGCAGCCGTTTCGGATTGTAAGTTGTCAACACCAACACCAAAATCAGACGGGACAGACAGACTCACCTAAATTAATAAGTAGTAGAAATTGACTTTCCCTTCCTCATTTCCACTCCTATATTAATATAACTCTGATATTATATGTTTTTTTTGCTAATACTGAAGTAATACGTTTGATGCACACATGTGAGGAAATTAAGAAGTTATATTTGGAACCTATGGAAGTAAATTTAGGCACGAGAAGTTTAATGCTCATCAACAACTTGATCCAATTTTTTGCATGACACAGACGATAAATTAAAAAGGTGACTCATAATTTTCGATTTGAAATAGAAACTTGTGAAATCTAATTAAACAGAGACAGTGCAGCAGATACATAACCTTAAACAGACTTTGCATGCATGCTTCTAGCAAGAGCTGTGTTTCGTTGTTGGTTTCGGTTGCAGAGACACTCAGGGGTGAAAATATTCGTCAACAATCATCCCTCTTTTAACGACTTTTCTATTCATGAACATTGCCTAAGCTGGAAATCTGGAATACACACAGTTTATGGAATCGAAACAGAGCAAGTACTACTCAATTTTGATTTTGTTTTCCTCTTCGGCTTGCTGAACCAATCTTCAATCAAATTTGAATAACAGCAGTCGTTGAGCATTCTTCTCTCTTCCATCATCATCATCTCTCGGTCGGTCGGTCAGCTGCAGGCGGCGCATCGCACGAGCCCGTTCTCGTTGCATGCGGCGCAGACGCGGAACCCGCCGGTCTTGTCGCTGAACCTCCGGTGGCTGCCCCCGCACGCGCCGCACGGCGCGAACCTGGACCCGCCGCACGACGCGCAAGCCGCGGGCGGCGCCGGCGCGGCGCCCGCCAGCACGCGCCTGTGCAGCTCGCCGCTCTCGTGGAGGAGCCGCACCTCGTCGGCGTCGCCGACGAGCTTGCCGCCCACGAACAGCAGCGGCAGCGGCGGGCGGTCCACCCGCGTCAGCGCGCGCAGCTCGGAGAGGTACGCGGCGTCCATGGACACGTCGCGCTCGTCGACGGCGACGCGCAGGCCGCGCAGGATCGTGCGCACGGCGCGGCAGCCCTCGAAGGTGGCGCGCACCGCGCGGAGGGAGGTGAAGTAGAGCACCACGCGACGGTCGCCGGCCACCGACGCCGCCGCGGCCGCCTCCCCGACGGCGAAGGACTTGCACGACCGGAGCTTCGACGCCGACCGCGTGCGGTGGAGCACGCTCGGGGCGGAGGCGGCGGCGGCGGCGGGTGCGGCGGCGTCGTCCTCGAGGACCGCGCCGATGCCGGGGTGGTCCTTGGTCGACGACGGGGCGGACAGGGAGAAGGACGGCGACTGCGTCAGCCGGGCGGAGCCCTTGCTCCGGCGGACCCACGGGGACCACATCGCCGGCGAATTGGATTGGATTGATTAATTGGTCTGGTAGATCGATGGGTGGGGCGTCGTGAGCCCGTCGCGCGCGCGGTGGCTTTGGGAGCTTGTTAGCTGGCGGCCCGCGCCACCGGCTTGCTAATTTTAGACATGCATGCTTTAACCGTCGCTAAATCTTGTGGTGTCATGACAATGCGTGTTAACAGTTCCTTTGATCCGTTTCTCGCTCTTTTTCTTCGATCCCTTCCCTCCTCATTTCGAGGGACACTATGCATCAACAATTGCTCATGCGTCGCAACAATATTCACCGTATTATGAACCTATATCGAAAGTATGGTCGAAGTTTGATTAATAATAAGTTACGCACTTTAAAATACAGCACCACCATGTTGAACTAAGGTCTTGTTTGAATCCACAACAGTTTTTTAAAAACTGGTTTTTAAAAACTGGTTTCTAAATAAAAAATAGGTGAGGATATTTGTAAGAAATCCATAATCTAGTTCAATCCAACTAATTTTTTATTTAGAAACTAGTTTTTAGAAACTAGAAATAAAAACCAGTTTTTAAGAAACTGTTGTGGATTCAAACTAGATTATGGGTTTCTTACAAACTCATAATTTGGTTTATAGAAAGTGACATAAAAACTAGTTTGTTTGGAGATCCTCCAATTTTTAAAAACTAGTTTCTTAAAAACTGGAGGGATCTAAACATGACCTAAATCTTTTTTTTTAGCAGATTGCAAGAGCTTATATTATCTCACAATTGGAATTACAATCTTTGGTAAGAGCGTATTTTAAGAAGTCTGGAGCTACGCTCTCCCAATTACAAGCAGCATTCCCGGGTGTAGAAAATTTAGCACAACCATGTGCAGCCATATTTGCCTTCCGGTTTGTATAACAAAAATTCAGAGAAAGAAAACAAGTACTCAACTCTTGCACGTCATGCCAAATGCTCGATATAGCAGAGCGTGCCCCTTCTTGTGTCGCCACCATGTTCAGAACCACGGCACAATCAGATTCCACAATGATTCTGTTGGCGCCTGATTCTTTAGCCATTATCATTCCATCCCGGACTGCTAGTGCTTCTGCAAAGGAAGCATCCTCCATGTGATCGTACCACCTTGCTTGAGCTCTCACTAATGTGCCTTCATGGTTTCTTAGCACAGCACCCGTGCCTCCTGAACTCGACATCATATAAAATGCCCCATCGGTATTCAACTTCAGATAGCCAACATCTGGCGGTCTCCAACCTATAATTACCTTCTCTTTTGGAGGCTCATTCTAATGGATTTGAAATACATCATCCACCATTCTTGTGACAAATTTGGCCGTCTTATAGGGACTCCAAGTTTCATTGCCATGTCGGCGACTGTTACGTCCAAACAGGACCTAAATCTTGCAAGAGCAGTTTACCAGAAAAATCTCTACAAAAGCGGACATTTGCGCATGAATACTAAAACTCTGCCTAAACAAGCATTAGCAAATAAAAATTATCATTAACATGGTCATTAAAGACCATTATTAAATAATAATATGCTCATTAGAAAAATATAAAAAACAACATGATCTTCCTTGAGAAAAAAAAGATATCAGACATATATTATCTCCAAATCTAAAGTATATTAGCCTTCTAATCTGACAAAGTTCAAATCCAAATTCTCGATTGTCTCATAAACTTATATTTACCAAAGGCAATGCCTAGGAAACAATATTGTTAAGTTAGCCCATTGAACAAAGTCACAATGGTACCATAGATCTGATGCCTGAAAGTCATTTTTAAGTTTGGAGCACCGCTGGTACCCGTTGTAAGAAGTTTTGGGTTGTGGTCCAAATTAATAATTTTAATAAATCCCAAAGACCCATGTGCCCAAATTAATACTTCATTGACAATGTCAATCAGACTCTACAACGATCATCACCGGAGCACTTTCTCGTAAGTCACTCTTTAATATCTTCTTGATGATTCGATCAAGTGATCTAGACCTTGTTCTGAGATTGTTTCTAGTCGCTGTGATCAGATCTCTTGTTTCTTGTTTATATCTAATGACCTACTAGTACCCGTAATTAAGATAGGAGCTTTTATGATAATTTACATGTCTAGATTACGTGTAAGTTCTCTAGTATTTATAATTACTGGAATTCAACTTAATTATCATTATTAAACTGCTGTTATTTCTAACACCCGTGTGTGCTCCGCTTTTCAAACACATGCGAAGCACAAAAAGGCAAGAGCGGGGCAACAACTTGCTCTGATTCGCACCAAATGAAAGACAATTTTATCACTGTGGCAACACTAGCTGAGTGGCATTGAACCCTCATGAGAGCTAACCGATTGCTACGGAAAGAAAGAATATTTTTTAGGTGGGCCAATGTTTGGATATAAGCTTCCGTGTTCAACGTTGTACGATTGGACCTTATATTATTCCAATTTTACTTGTAGGGTCTAGAAATTTTGAAGCTTCACTGCCCCACCGTGGAAGACCGTTTAAAAGAAAAACTACAACTTACATGAGTGGATGGAGGTCGTCCTGTCTTGATTCTCTAGATGGTTTCTCGTTTATTGCTAAATATGCTTGGCTGTTCAAGAAGGTTTGGCTATTAGGGTATTAGAACATGTCTCTTTTCTGAACTTCATGGGACAGCTACCGCAGAATACTAACTATAAAGAAGAGAAATCACAGACACACACACACAGACACCACACACACGCACATAGCCTAGAGGCAACAACAACGGTCTTAAACTCTTAATCCCCTACATGAGACAACCGCGCCGGCACTGGCGCTCAAACACGGATGGGTGGGCTGCCACCAAATTTTACATAACCGAACGAATCGGTCGTGACCGGTTTACCGGTTAACTGGAAAACCGGAATAATCAGCCGGTTAACTAGGCAAAAATCATTTTGGGGAGTCGATGATTGGTAACCGGTTAACCGACCGATCTTAGCGGTTAACCAGTTGGTTACACCGGTTTTTGTTATAGAATTTCAAAAATATATTTTTAAATTCATATTTGGTGATTAACCAGCTGGTTACACTGATTAACTAACTGGTTTTTCCGATTAACCGATCGGTTTCACCGGTTTTAATATATACAAATCTTTTTGAATTTTAAAAATATTTAAATCAAAACCGGCGATTAACCGGCCGATTGAGATAGCTGGTCCGGACTGGTTTTCTAGTTAACTAGGTTAATTGGCCAGTTAACCACGGTTTTGTTAACCATGGCTGCCACTGCAGCGCTTCAACACCCGGCCACTGGCATTCACAAATTATAGTTGAATATATATAGTAAGAGAAGGATGAGATGATAAGTAAAGGACAATTAATTGGGTTGTTCAAAAAGAAGGGCCTTCATGGCAGCGGCGGAGGACCGAGTATGGCAAGGCGTGGCTTTTGCCATAGCTTGATTTGGCTATCAACTTCTACTCTTCTTTTTCCTAGTCTATTTTATTTGCACCATCTAACATAAATTACAATTAGTAAGTATTTTTTTAATGGATCATCATGGCTTATACTCGCTCTATCCCAAAATATAAGCATTTGAAATCATACTCCAGATTTATAGCATCTTCAATGAATCTGGACAACATGTTATTTAAATTCATTAAAGATGCTATAAATCTGGACATCCTCTTTCATGCCTTCAAATGCTTATATTTTAGAATAGGAGTATAAGATAATAGTCAATCTTTTGAGAATTTGTTATCTGAAGTCTTTCAATGTTGTATGTGTTAGTGTTTTTTTATCTACTATGTACATATGATGTGCTAAAAACTTTCGCTACACCTTAAATTTTGTTTGTGACACACACTGATGTTGGGTGGTGCAAGATCTTGAGCCGTCTTGGTATTAATGAAAGTCTTGTTTGTATAGTTCAACCATTATTAAATTGGGTGAGTCTTATTTTCTTATGAGTAATTTTATGTCCATGGAAATTGAATTATGTTATCATCAAACTCCACGTATGCTTATGCCATAGTTGTCAAAATTAAAAACCATGAGTGCTATATGTATATTGCAGTGCATAGACCTTGTAATTTATACATGACATTACTGTTTTAGTATCAAATTTCGAGTCTGCAACTGGTACTGCTTCTTGCTCCGCAGCGATTAACGAGGAATCAGACGGCTATTTGTCGTTTTACGGAAGATAAAAAAGTAAAAATGTGAAATGGACATGGAAGCAGAAGCAATACAGCTGGGCCGAGACGAAAAGCAGTCTAAGCATTCTGTCAGTGCGAAGAAACGAAAGCAGGCCCTTCTAAGATGGTACCTGCCTACTGGACATTCATATACATGGGCCTACTTTACGAAAGGGCCAGTGCTTCTGAAAAGAAAAGTGTTAGCAAATTATTCGAATGACTAAATTTTGATTGCTCATGTGACTCGATTTGCTCGCTGTCCACATCTCAGATTAAAGGTCAGTTTCTTTCTCAAAATAAAAAATAGAAAATTAAAGATCAGTTTGTGATAAACTTGATAACCACCGTCCAATGTCATGTGCAATATAATGTGTCTCCATAGTCCATAAACGCTGCGTGTATCCGCTAAAAAAAACTCGACCTGTCGGGGGTAAGACCGCCCCTGACGGCTTTGCGTTAAGAAGAAGAGCCTCTCATATAGGCCGAGAAAATCTCCGAACCCCCTCCTCGACTGTACACAGGGACTTACCTGGCCGTTGTGAGCTACGGCACGAGTCTTTATTATGTGCTTTGATCTGGGAGGACGAAGAGATTTTTTTATGCACCATAGATATTTTGCTACAGTGCACATATCCTCAATAGATTTGGGTTCGAACGAACTAATAAGTGTGGCGCTAGTTCCCTAAAAAAAAAAGGTGTGGCGTTAGACGTGGTCGAAGGGTGTGACGACAACTGCCGACTTGTCAAGCATCGGTCTCTCTCTCGGAGTCTTGGGGCTTCATTTTCATTTTATTCTGTCAACTTGCACAAACAGTTTGAGACCCGTGAACTATCGCTCTACACTCTCTGGGAAATTCAATTGCGGAATAAAAAGATCTGAAAGTTGAGTAAACAGTAAAGTGGACAAGACTTCTGACCGTCTATATCCCTTTTTCAAAGTGTCCTTGAAGAATTTTCTTGATGACTATGTTTCACGTTATTTCTTCAGCGCTTTAAAATTAGACGCACATTAAGATAGGCAATTAGCACTAGCCACTTTTGAGGTCATGGTCAGGATCATTTTTCCATTTGACGCTTGACGGTCTACGGAATTCAGAACAGGCGCAGTCGCTTCGCAATCCCGTGGAAAGACACAGGCTCTGCACCGTGGCAATCCTGTGAATTGCGCTATTCTATTGCACTTGCACAATGTGACATGATTTGGATCCTAATAAAATACAGTTAGGACCATGAATCGTAACGATCCCATTCGCACTCGCTCCTAGAACACGACCAGAAAAGCAGACATAGACGTTGACTGGTGACTGACGAGAATAGCCATAGAGGCAGGAGTCAAAGGAGATCAAATCTTCGTAACTTCAAGAATGCGTCGTCAGAAGCTGCACTGCTCCCGGTCACGGGGGCAGATCGAGTTCTGTGCTGCGGCGAAGGGAATCAAGTGCGCAATGCAAGTGCGGCTGCGTGCGTAGCTTGCAAGGTTATATATCGAGTGTTGAGAATATATCGTGGCTCTTCCATCGATTGCCATGGATCATGGAAACCCCTGCCAGGTGCTGCTGCTGGTGGAATAATGTGTCATTATATAGAACTCCAAAACAATGCATACCATTGTCACAAGTCAGAACCGCATGAGTTCTATAGGAAACAGTTCAAAAAAGGGTAATAGTACTAAATAGGATGCTTCCTTTCTCTCGTGTGGGGGATAGGACCCATTTTTTTTTTTCTTTTCAAAAGGGACCTCACTCGACAATCATCACCTCACCTGCCATTTCACACCAAGCAAATTAAGCAGTTTCCCGACACATGGAAAGACCTTTTGCGCGGCACGAAAGCGGAAGAACACAACAGCCTTTTCGTCTCTAAGCAGGAATGTATTTAGTGTGAGTGAAGGAGGGAATAATCAGGGAGGCTCTAGCTACTAATACCAGACATGATGACGATCAGCACGATGCCCGTGCCGGAGCAGAAAAGCATCTCCGGCCGGTCGCGTCATTACGGCCTAGCAGTAGTGGCTGGTAGCTGATTAAGCACCTTTAATTAGTGGTGGGGTTTCCAATCACACCGCGCCACCGATTCGATTAAGAGATCACGCGGCCAATCACGGCGCCAGGATCAGAACGTAATCTCTCTTAGCGCTGTTGCGTGCAAGCATCCTCCTGCTCTTCCTCTCAATAGCTCGTCTGCCCCCCTCGAGCTGCCGTATGAACAAGAGAACAAAAAGGAATGAAAACAAAAAGAAAAAAGTGAAGCGAAATCGCAATCTTGTCACACTTGCAACCCATTTCTGAGAGAGATATATTGTTGTATGAACATATATGGATGAACTCTGCGAGATGGATCGAGGTCGTCAGCCGCGAGTACATCCGTTAGTTTTTTTTTTTTTTGCAAAAGCGAGTTTAATATTTTTTCTGGATGAAAAAAATTTAACTCTTCTAATTAACCTATTACCATGGACGCGCCAATAGTTGTATCTGTAATTTTCTTTTAGCTTTTTTTTTTGTAAGAATAATGATATCTTTTGGGGTGAACTAGTAGCTTAGGGTTTCAGCCGGCATATCCTAATAGTGAAATGAGGTTTAGTTTTGTAATTTCTCAAGTTCCCACGGGGCAGATGAAGGCCGCCTTTTGCGTCAGCTTGGTGTCACCATTGGAGAATTAATAAATGATTTGCAGGCGTTACATCGGCGTTGTAACGTCAAGATTGTACGTGAGTGCACTATTGTTTTAGGCCTAATCGGTAGCAGCATTCAGGTTTGCATTGCGTCTAGTTCTGGGCTATCTCTCCATGAGGTGATGGCTGCCTACTGTGCATATTGGACCTACATTAGACAGCGTAGCAAAACGGCCAGGTACAATCAACTGTGTATATGGTTTTTTTGACATTAGTTATTTCTTTGCTGAAAAGTACTTGGTGTTGTCTACTTAGATATATTAGTTTCACTTATTGGAATGATCCGCCACTGATTATATGTTGTTGGCAGACGATGGCGATATCTTATTATTAGCTGCGAGACAAGCTACTGTGTATGCATATATTTGACCAATATGCATCAATGCATCATAATGAACTCGTCGAATTGGAAGCACACATGTAAAGATTATTAGGTGTCGATCGCTCAGGAATATTAGCCTTAAAGAACGACAAAAAAAATGCAATATATAGTTTGAGAAACTCGAGAACTATTTCTTAGGCTTGCTAGCTTGCTAAGTTAATCTTCTCGCTGCTTTTCTGCACTCTAATTGAAGTGGAATTTTTTTATTAGGATGTGCAAGGCATATCTTAAGTGCAGAAATTTACGAAAGTATACTTGCATTGTGATATATGATATATCATGCAACCATTCATGTGTGCAAAAATTTCTCATTTTATATGATGAAATTATGTTTTCAGTAGCAGACCAACATACTATTATTTGGGTACACTGTTGTAGGGCTTAATTACTCTCAATAGGTTGTTGCATTAGGGTTCTACTTATGAAGCTATGTAGCTGGACATCACCAGAATGTAGTTCCAACCACTACGTATATAATAGATTAAACTTGATCCAATCTCATACATTTATATGATTTGATAATGGTGTTGAAAGCGAAGTATTATCTGATTAGACTGTAAATATTCATGACAGTTGCATGGAACTCAATAAGTCATGTTTTGACCCCTCGAGAGATTCTCTTGCTGTTTCGTATATATCCTGGAGGAAACAAAATATATTTGCGTGGTTTAAAAATGACTAATCATAGGACAAATAATAAATATATTCAGTACACTACCAAATGGGTTCCATGGATTAGCAAACAGAAAAAAGGAACGATTCATTTGTCTCAGGTCAATTTTGCTACTTAATTTGAGCACGACACCTCACAAGTCTGGGATTTCGTTAATTGCTCTTCTATTTATCAAGCTATTGTCCTAGAGTTAACTACACTATTCTTCTAGAATAAACTTACTCTCTGTCCAACAATATAAACATTTCTAGGTGTAGGTCAAAGTGAAACAATTTCTACTTTGACCGCAACAGCCAAAAAAATTATGATGTTTGATCAAGTGTAAATGATATTATCATATTCATAATAAAAGCAGTTACCATAATAAATATATATTTATATTTGAAATAATGAACTATCAGAGATATTATCAATCGAGGTTTAAAAGATTTGGTTTTGACTAAACTCAAACATGTTTATATTATTATTGGAGGGATGGAGTATGAAATTAATTGTCTTTTCATCTATATTATAACTGTACCCGCAACTCATTTAGAAACATCTTAAACAGGCTGGTGAGGCGATATACATGGTGTGGCATCGTTAACTTGTACCAAAACACTACTTTAGCTACAAAGTTTAGAACAAAGAAAGTGCAGGACAGGGCCAACAAATTATTCCAGTTGGAATTGGAAGGTAGATCACAAACTCACGGCAAGTTAATTATACTAATAAATCACTGAACTAGATTCGCCACACCATCTAATGGCGCGATTATGTTGTATTTTATGGAAAAATAGCCACCACGTCGTTATCCGCAACTGTGAGTAAACAATTGAAAATCTTTTTAGTTTTTTCTTTAGAGTTGGACATGTTGCCACTTTAAATAGTACCAAGTTGGCAATATAAAACTTGGGGAGGGTGCACCCTAGAATGACCTAACTCAATGGGGGAATTGCTTTTCTTTTTTTTCTCCACCTGCATTGCTACCTTTGCCTGTCCCTGAATAATGATTGAAAGGAATCGATCTGTTGGTGCATGGTAGGGCCGTCACACTTGAACGATCAAGCCAGAAAGAAATTCAAAAGTGATGGTAAAAAGGAGTCAAAAATGTTTTCTGGGAGTGGCAGTATGTCACTGTTATCCTTTAGAGGCTTCTATATATACCGGTGTAGTAGTCTAGTAGATCAATAAGCTAGGGGTGGATTGTGATGTACCACTAACCAAATCTCTAAAACTTTATTCCTGAAATATATCTAGGGCAAAAAATGATGTGTGATATATTCATTTAGCAAACTAGAGTCGCGAGTCAATACACTTTTGAGATCACCTTTTTTTGGGCTCATTGCATTCACACCACCCTGTGAAATATGCAAAAAATTAAACAATTGAATGGTACATCTGCTATCCGAACAACTCTGGAATTCAAAGAAGGGTACAACTAATCATGTCATCTCAGGGAAAAAAGAAGTATCAAACTACGTTTTAGAAAGATAGTTCAGATCTTGTGTGAACATTATTCGATATGTTCATGGGATCTAAAACCAATGTGAAAATCTTTTACACTTTGCTGGAATGGGTCAGAAGATCTGATTATGACGTGAAAGAAATGTGGGTCCATTTGGGGAGGATTCAAACTGCTAAATTGAATTGGCATATGTAAGTTCACTTTGTATATATACTGATTTCATTCAATTTTGAAATGCTCCTTTTTCTAGTGAAGATGAAAAAGAAAATGTGGACAGTGAATTACTAACTATATCTCCAAAAGTTTTATCTCAGAAATAAAATTGTGAATATATCTTGAGCGAAATTAATGTGTTTAAAATGCAAGAAGATAGAAGAATCCATGTATTTATGCATTTTTAATCAGGCCCTTTTCTGGTGTAAGCCCCTTTGTCTTGTAAATATGCCTCGGTTGGAATAATTATTGAATTGTAACAGGTCATGTTGACAACTTTGAAAATTCAGAGGATATATAGTATAGCTAATTATGTCATAAAAAAAAAGATGATCAATATATTCTGTAAAGGTGGTTGCAGTCACTATGAATTTTATGATATCTCCAAGGCAAGATCTACAGCTGTGTCAATATCTTTATTTTTATTGGAAAACAGAGGGAAACCATAAAGCAAAGCTAGTATGCCAATTTGAGGAAAGCACACATACATTCATTTCATATTCTATATACTCAACCTGGAAAGGCCTCTTTTATTGGGTTATTGTTTGGAGAATTATCATTTAAATTTATATAAGAGTTAATTAGCAAAAACATGACTACATAAAGGGACAAAGCTTACTAAAAATGGTGGAATCCGAAGTAGTTTAGTCTACTTATACTGCATTTTGTATTTGGAAAAATGTAGAAACAAGGTATAATTTCATATATATATTCTTTGTTTGTTTCTATTTGTACTAATAATTGTATGAAATTTTGCTACATAAAAATATGCATCGCAAGCAGGGATTGAAAAATCACTATAGTGCCAGTTTCTTCTGTCACAAAAAAATAGTCGATAAACCAGAAACCGATTGAAAACCATTTTTGCTGCAGTACCCAGTCTCGGTTTTTGCAATAAACCGGTCATCTGGTGAAACCAAACCAGACCGATTTCACCGAAAACTATGAAAACTGACCGATTTTCAACAATTTTTTAACCTATGATCACAAGTGAAGTTTCATGTTTCATCACCTATCGAATTAATAATTATCTGTTACTCGTTTTTATACTTATATAATAATGAGCATATTTTGAGAAAATATACAACTGCTAAGTTTTTTTTTTTGAAAATATACAACTGCTAAGTTTCTTTTCCTGTAAGCTTATACATTTGCACTATACAAGAATAGAGACTCAAGGCAGGTACCACAAGAAGAGAGAAAATTAAAACCTGGACAAAAATAATAACAAAACACTTTTGTCATCTGCAACCTATCATGGTGTGGTGAACCTTACAGATTTTTGTGATGGATTAAGACCGTACAAAAGTTTCATTTCAAAAAAAAAAAATGTTTGCTTGCCAAACTGATCCCCGTAATACTCATATATAGAGCCCATAGCGTCAATGAAAGTTGTAAACAACCAGTGGCGGAGCTAGAGGCTAATGGAGGGAGTGCGGCACATAAAGAAATTTGTGTGATGATTAAATTTATATGGTAAAATTTGAAGCTCATAGTTGAATTTTAAATTTATTTGGGTGTGACCGCACCCACAGCCGATACTGTAGATCCACCCACAACGAAATATGGAGATTCATAGGCAGCAGTTAAAAACTTTTTATACCTTACCGAACATGCCTATTGTGTTCAAGATGTGCCCTATTCCAATAGGAGCAACAAAAATTGTTTTGTAATCAACATATTTTTGTACTCGGAATATGGAGATTCGTAGGCAGCAGTTAAAAACTTTTTATACCTTACTAAACATGCCTATTGTTTAGTATCAAGATGTGCCCTATTTCAATAGGAGCAACAAAAGTTGTTTTGTAATCAATATATTTCTGTACTCCACGGGAGGTAGGATTCCCCGGGTGTTGACTTCTTTCTATATTAGGTATAAACATTATAATGCAGGAAAATAAATTACTGCACTAAAAGATCAAATGCAACTTATCAGATCCTTATCAGAAACAAAAGTTTTCGCGAGAGCTATATATCTGAAATATACTGCAATCAGTAGCTCAAGTTTATACATATAATAAATATAACTTCAGTAAGATCTGTACACCTTAATAATAATCTGGCTAGCTATTGTTTCTATAGCCATAAAAACACATGGAATATATATGCACCAAATATAACATTTGTGAACAAAGATTGCTGATGTATATGTAAGCCCTCCCCCTCATGTCGCTCAAAATTGAGCAATGAGCATATATATAAAAAGAGACTTGCTAATTTTCATCTGCCTGAAAGTTGGAGAAATTTTCAGTCACCTGCTTGAGCCATTAGATCTAGATCCAATAGTTTATAATTATTATACAAATAATCCTACAAAAGAAAAATTAAAACACAAAGTAACAAACCATTGACTGAAAACTTTCAGCAGATTGAAAGCTAGGAAATATGATATAGAAAAGTTTTCTCTACTTGATTTGATTTCAGATATCAACGACTAAGATCGATCGAATCAGCCTCTTGGAGCCTTTTGTTTTGGAGCTAGCTAGAAGGCAATGAGGAGAAAGATTAAGGCCTCTACTAGTTCCGAGTAAGGTCTAATGATGAGTAAATAGCCTTGGATTCTTTCAGTTTAGTTTCATGTGTGTCATTTGTGTGTGTGTGTGTGAGAGAGAGAGAGAGTACTACTCATGTAAAACAGGGCAATCACATCATTTTAAATGAAAGTTTAACCGTCGAAGGAGAAAAAAAAACTATCAGCCTGGCCCTCATGTCGGTTTCTCAAAGCCCTGCTTACGCTCCAAAATAAATAAACCAGGTGATGCATGGATCCGTACGACGTTGCAGTCGTTAGGCTACCTTTAAGCAAGCAAATCTTTATTAGTGGTGGATCAATCATTCACTATGGTCCCTCTAAAGAGTAAACAAATTAAACGTACATTATCTTTTTGAATGTATACGTACTGCGTTGCGGCTCGTCATGCTAATAGATCATAAGATGATGCCCTGTCCGAGCATAGTGCCTAATTGCAAAAGGAAAAGATATTGAAAGAGAATATAAGGTGCCTTATTATCAAGCACTACAATCTAAAGTAACCATATCTTAACAATTCAAATTTAGGCTTAGTGTGTCTGATGATGATGATTAGGGTTTGTACCATCTGTGGTTCCATCAGTGTGTGCACAGTACATGCACCAACTATAACTGACTTTGTTTTTTATGCATTGGCCCTCAACCATTTGTAATTTTTTTATATGAGTCTGTTTCGTGTGGGGAAAGCTATACAAGTAGAGTACAGTAGCTAAGCAACAACATAATTTAATACATGCATGTAGTGTGGGGGTAATCTAAGTTGGGTTTAATTTTTCTGCTGTCCATATATGACCAATAATGGAAGCTATATTGAAGACAAGAGCTCGTCACTGAAAATAAAAAAGAAACACAAGAGAGAAGAAAAAAAAATGAATAGCTATAATTAGCTAGACTATTCTCTTATTAGTTCTGAAATGAGTTATTCCTAGTTAATGTAAAGAAGGATATATAGTAGAATCATGATTAGACAGTATATAATAAGGAATAATTGTATATAATCATTCATTTAATAATCATGATATGTATTACATTATATCAATTGCACTAAAAATTTTAAATTAAAGAAACATAGGGGCATATATAATCAACTTTCAAACTTGTAATTTGTGCACTTGAACCTATTTTAATGAAACACATTGCAACATGATTAAGTGCACGAAAGTACTTATCCTGTCATTTGGTTCACAACATTTAAAAGAAACATAATGCAACATCTTTTATTACTCTATATTCTATACCTATTATAATGAAAAGAAGGAACTATATGATGTGGTCATTGATTTTAAGAGGATAGTTTTGATAGTTACTATGTTTTATTAGGCTCGTATGAAAAGTAGGCTCATATATACTGCTTTCGACAAATACGGGGTGCTAGCTACATCGTCAAAGACCAGATGGGAGCGAGAAGGAATGCCAGACAGGTCTATTCTTATACTTTTTTTGGATAATGAGGTTTATTCTTATGCATGTCGTCATCCAATTAGAAAACATCGATCAGAAGTTCTCACACGAATCATTTTCTTCCTTTTTTATTCGGGGAGAAAGTAATAATGTGCTCTAGACTTCTCAATTCACCAGGAGCTTTCCAGGAAACAAAATTAACCTAGGCGTAACACCTCACAAAAATAAAAACTCACAGGCACGTACGTGGGCGATCATGCTTTGTCGACTGGATAATAAGAAAATAAGAAAAATTAACCCAGGCGCAACACCTCACAAAAAGAACACTGTTTTAGCCACATTAATTTGTGGTGTGCAGGTAGATTTTTTTGGGAGAATTTAGAATATTTTGTCCTCACGTTTTCTATATAATTTAATTTTATATATTGATAGGTTATACTTGTGGAAATAATACTATAATATTGGTTTTGTTTCAAATTATATTAATTTTTTTCCATGACACGCAATATAGAAGCATGCACTTATATACATGTACGAGTATTCAGTGTTATAAACACATGCATGCACACGTACACAAGTAGGTTCTTAAGGTTTACAAGCATTTTGGTATTGATAATGACGTTGCCTACAACTGGAAGAATTGAGTTTCGATTCAAACCTAGGTGAGTTGGTTTCACCGTAAGGAGTCTAATTAACCAGCAGGGCTATGCTCAATTTACAACTTATTTCAATCTAATATGGTAACACTAGATGAATTATACAAAATAATTTTTCATATGTAAACAACTCTTTTGGATAATGAATATGTTGAATTAATTGTTGCCTTCCAAATTACTTTAGTCTAATCATTTAAAATTAGCTGTGGGAAACTAACGGTGAAAAGCTACCTTACAAATATGGCTCCGAAATGGCGTAAGTAGCATGAGAGTGGTTTCAATTCACATCGGGTTGCCTTCATAAAGTTGTTCATAAATGGTTTTATTGTGTACAAAAAAAGATATAGCAAATTAGCTAGGTACCTATCGATATATTTTGTGAGCAATTTTTTTTAGAATTAGACAGAACGCTCAAACGCAAGTTCCTACACCTACTGCTATTGATGCATGCCATGCTCGCGCGCACAGGAAAGCGGAATGTCATACATATCGTGTACATACAAGATCCTGCTACACACGAGCATTGACCTAGAACGCCAATCCACCATGAGACTGTCTCACCCTAGTATGCTTTTGGCAGCTCTAGAAGCACCATAACGAGGCGGTATTCTGAGCTGAGACACCGTCACTCGCCTTTCTGTTATCTGCTTGTAAGGAAGAAACCAAGCTGTGGCAATGCCACCTCCAGCATGATGATGTCAAGATCTTGCTACACACGAGCATTGACCTAGTACACCAGCCCACCACGAGACTGTCTCACCCTACTATGCTTTTGACAGCTCAAGAAGCACCGTAACGAGGCGGTATTCCGACCTGAGACACCGTCACTCGCCTTTCTGTTGTCCGCTTGTAAGTAAGAATCCAAGCTATCGCAATGCCACCTCCCATGCTGATGTCATGATCTTGCTACACATGAGCATTGACCTGGAACACCAACCCACCACGAGACTATCTCACCCTACTATGCTTTTAGCAGCTCTGGAAGCATCGTAACGATACGGTATTCTGACATAAGACACTATGGCTCGCCCGCATGTTGTCCGTTTATAAGGAAGAAGCTAAGTTGTGACAATCCCACCTCCGGCTGATGACCTGGCAACCTGGCAAGTAGCAGTGATGTTCATTGTTTTTCACTGTGTAATTTTGTTTCCCACTCCCACATTTCCAATAAAAAAGAATCGTTGTAATACTTTTTTGACATAGTTTGGGTTCGTCACCGTTAATTAATACAATAAAAATCAGGTGTGGAGTTCTCCTCTCCCCTGGAGCATTTAACAAACTAAAAATAGAAATTTGATTTCTAATATCACAATGGTAATGCCACATTCATGAATACAAAAAATTCTACGATTTTACAAATAAATAATTCAAAATAAAATCAAAACCATCCAAGAAATAAATGTAAAAGCTGACATTACACTCCAGGACGTCACCCAGCACCCTGCCACATCACTCATGGACAGCCCCATCGATGCGTCCAAAATCTGGTTCAAAACTGAAGGCGGAAAGAAAAGGAAAAAGGGAAACCTGACTAAAGCGCGGGCCGGGTGTTTATGTAGCAGAGAAACAATTTATTCTGAGGCATATAATAAGTACAATACTATTAATCAGCGATGGAATAAATAGTAGTATTAGGTACTTGAGGTGATCGCAGCCGTAAATTAAAGAGATGGTGATGATTAAGCGGCAGCAGAGAGCATTCGACAGCGTGTAGTGGAGACGCTATTACCGCAACCAGCTGACAAAAAGCCGCAACGGATGCCACACTCCGAACCAGCCGCTTCTTCATTCCTTTTCTTCTTCTACCTCCCCGTCCTCCCCCTCGTGATTCTCTCTCTCTCTCTCTCTCTCTCTACCTAGCCTACGCCAGCGAGAAGAAAAGAACCACAGTCCACAGCTAGAAAGAGAGAGAAGGCGAAAGAGAGCCGCCGACCATGGAGCCTGGCCCTGACGCGCCAGGCGGCGGCGGCGGCGGCGGAACGAGCGCGCCAGCCGAGGCCGAGCCGTCGTCGTCCTCGGCCGCCGTTGGTGGTGGGGAGGAGAAATCGTCGCCACGGAAAGAAGGAACACAGAGGCAACAGCAGCCACAACCAGAAGCAGCAGGAGCCGGAGCCGGCAAGGAGGAAGCGCAGCCGGCTCATCACCAGCCTCAGCCGCTGGCGCAGCAGCCGCCGCCGCCGGCGGCTGGGCTGAGCCGTTACGAGTCCCAGAAGCGGCGCGACTGGAACACGTTCCTACAGTACCTGCGCAACCACAAGCCGCCGCTGACGCTGGCTCGGTGCAGCGGCGCGCACGTCATCGAGTTCCTGCGCTACCTGGACCAGTTCGGCAAGACCAAGGTCCACGCCGACGGCTGCGCCTACTTCGGCCAGCCCAACCCGCCGGCCCCCTGCGCCTGCCCGCTCCGTCAGGCATGGGGAAGCCTCGACGCGCTCATCGGCAGGCTCCGCGCCGCCTACGAGGAGTCCGGCGGGCGGCCCGAGTCCAACCCGTTCGCGGCCCGCGCCGTGCGCATCTACCTCCGCGAGGTGCGCGAGGCGCAGGCCAAGGCGCGCGGGATCCCCTACGAGAAGAAGAAGCGCAAGCGCGGCGGCGCCGCCGCAGCTCCTCCGCCCGTGATGGCGCCGCCGCCTGTCGTCACGGCGGAGGCGGGTGCAGGGACGTCGGGAGGCGGCGAGGAGGAGGAGGAGGAGGAGGAAGATGAACCGTCCCCGTCCGCGCAGCCGGCGTCTTCCGCTCCTCCCACTCCCACAAGTGCTAGCACTACCACCAGTGCCGCCGCGGCGACGACGACGACCAGGGCAACTCAAGATCAGCCAGAAGGATCCACCCCGAGTTCGTGATAAGTGTAGAGATCATCCATCTATCTATTACTCCTTTGATGATTTGATTCCATCACCACCACACCCATTTCTAATCCCTCCACCTCAATTTTTATTCCTACTAGTTGCTTATTAATATTTTTGTTATTGTTTGTCGGTATAATTAAGAGAGAGGTCTAAGGGGCTTTGTAGGATCATGTTAGCAAGGAGTACATAATTGAGAAACATGTCAGTTAACTTCAATCAAGGAAATTTAATTTGCAGGAATAAGAGACAAAGAGAGATCAACTTTCTTTTCCAACCCGGCGATCGATATGATGATTATCTTTATCCGTTTAGTTTGTTTGTGTTCTGGACGCATGCTCTACCTAGCTAATAGCTTTCACTGTTTGCTGATTTGAGTGCCATAGGGTCACATTGATATGAAATTATAGTTTTATGGATTCTTGCTTAACAATTAATCATGATTGTGCCTTAGTGCAGCCTCTAGTAGTGACTCGTGTCTCCATTATTATATTCCCTTATTAGTCTCGCCTCCATTTCGTCCTCGATCCCGGCCATTCATAACAAATATAGTCACAATTCAGTCTCGGATGGCACTATCTTTGGACGGGAGAAAAAAAAAGGGTCCATACACACACGCGCGCGCGCACACACACACACAATATTTGAACAGTGGTTGTTGAACTTTCAGTATTGTTGAGTTTTAAATAAACATTAGTTGTGATGTCCTTGCACAATGGAAAAATTAAGAGTTTTTGTTTTGACTTCACAGAGAATGATCAGTGCCCAAACAAGTACGCATACTTTAATATGGTTTCATTAACAATTCCTTCTGTTGCCGTGTGTATATTTGTGAGCAGAAAAAGATGTAAGCGTACACCAAACGTTGCACATCACATGTCGGTGTCGGTACGATATATCTAATCAATTAATTGTGCATAACATAATCTTCTCAAATCCGTATATATAATTGCTTCACTTGTCATCTGACTATTTTCCAAGTGCAACGCCGTCCCTGTTGTCCTTTTCTTTTCCTTCCATTTTTGTTCTCTCGCGGCCTCAGCGTCATCTTTTTGGTTATGGGTGGCAGTATGATGATAGGATATGTCATGTTGTCTTGGTCATTTTCCTACCTGCATTTGGAGTATCCGTATCATATAATCACTTTCTGTTAGCACATTATTCAGGCTTTTACATATATAGTTGAAGTTGTTTTGTTTGCGTATTTATTTCTAGATATGTAGGCTGAACAGTCTCTGAATTTTTTGCCTTCAACACACACACACACACACACACACACACACACACATAAAAAGTGTTTTATGGAATTTCTGGGGATTAGGTGATATTTTACATAAGATAGACTCCTAGCTTTGTGATATTTTTGTAATGGCAAATAATACAAATAGGTACGTGAAAATTTCTTTCAAACATAATGCTAGCATACTTTTAATTTGCTTTACAACTATCACTTCAAATAAAAGATTGTAATTGATCATATCTTTGGGACATTGTATGAATCTTTGATATGATCCACACGACTTTTATCATTTGGGATGTGAGTTATTTTTGAATTGTATTTAGGAGTTTCTATAAGATATCTCTGATTTCTTGATCAAGAACAAAAATCATGTTCTTTTTTAATTATATCTTCTTTTTTTGTGAGATTATTTTTTTTAAAAAAAAATATATCGATCATAACAATTCACAAAAGTGGCTTCAAAATGAAAGGCGGCTTTTGAATTATGGTCTTTTTCTCGTCAAATGTGGAAGAAACTGATGTAGGATCGGAGTTTTGACGGGAGCAACTTGTTACTGGACCTCTTCCTATATACTTCATCTACTTGATTTCTTGAAGTTGCTTTTGTATTTATCATTTTCATGACACTATTAATTCTCTTATGCATGAAAATTCATCGATATACAAATATGCAACAGTACTCAGACGGTGTGGTTTCATACATACCGCACCTCAGTGTTGGATACGTACCTTTAGAGTTACTAATAATCCAATGAAGTTAAATTGGTTACACGGAACAAAGCATGACTGCTGCGAAACAAAACCTATAATTCAAGCATTGGACGTACTGCAATCAATTTAGATGTATGGGACCCGGAGACACAGAGAGAGAGAGAGAGAAAGAGAGAGTAAATCACATAATATATACATTATGTTGAAAGCACTAGAAATTATCAGGACTAATATAATTCAAACACTTGTGTTTCTGTTTTATACCCTTTTGTTCGGGGATCCAAATCATCTGCAGTTGTTCAGTTAATGCAGAGGTGCACAGTAAACTGAGTCTGCTACAGTAAACTAATGTCATAAACAATGTCGGAATTCATGTAGCTATAGTGATTCAATGTACTATTCGTTGGTTTTATTTTTTTTCTTGTCACTGTAGCAATGAATCTAGGCCGCTCATTGCAGATCAGACGGCTTGCAGCACCCCTAATGCCAGCAGAGAATTTCGTTCCTTTGGTGGGAGGTAGGTAGCCAGAGAGACGCAAAGATTTTTGCCGACAGTCAGTCAGAACGATATCTAGTACCGTACGAACCCGGTCCTCCAGTAACGAGCAGTTTGAAAATTTGAAAGAAAAAAATTCCCCATGCATGTACTAGCTGCGGAGCCAGACGATGAACAGTGTGCTGGTGGTGGATCTCTCTGTTTCTCTCTCCATCTCTCAAAAGACACCCAGAGAATCACAGTTGCTGGTAGCCAGTGCTCCATCTCTTTCGATGAAATAGTAATCCGTACTGTTCTGATTCATTGTGTCTGATATATAATCGAGAGAGAGAGAGAGAGAGTACAACAGCTGAAACCTGAAAACCTTGTGCCTTCCAATTGTGTGGTAATAGTACACCTACGGTTCTTTGTGCTTTGTCGGTCGGACCCGCTCCTCGGTTTATTCCACTACCCATCCCTCCGCTCCTCCCTTGCTTTTTGAACTCACGTCACACCGTAGCAACCGGGGCCCCACGCCATCAGCGGGAAGCTCCAGAGGATCCTATGCTCTGGCCGGTCGTGACGCTTTCTATGTGTCGAATCATGTGGTTTATGTTGGCGTCCTCGTCCAAATCCTTTTGTACCGTATCAACGTTTGCTTCCGTGTATCTTCTCAGTCTTTTTACGTGTACGCACTACGCTGTATGCGCAGTCAACAACATCAGTCTGCGTAGCCTCACCAGCACCGTTGTCTCTTTCTTCAAAGCTACAGAACCATACCTGCTTTTCCTTTCTACTAGTACAGTGTGCAAAAGTACTGTAGTTGATAATAAAAACAGTACCACCACCCTCCTGCTCACACGTGTGTGCCGTCATCCGCGTACACATGGCGAAGCTGCAAACGTGCTCGAGACGCGGCTACGCGAGTGCTGCTGGCCCGGGCTTCTTTACAACGCGTGTTGTCAACCAAATCTTACTGATGAACCTGCAGTCTCATCCTGTTTAGAAATCCTGCCGCACTGTCTGACGTCACCGTCACCGCACCCCCCCCCCCCCCCCCCCCTCCCCTTCATTGCTCTGTTCTATTACTTCGGTCATTGGTGATTTACTGAAACTAACGGTTTCTTATTTTGCTTGATATGATATGTAAATATAGCTTATCTTTTTTTAGATAACGAAATATAGCTTATCTTTTATGTTATCTAGATTTCTTCAATCTATCATTATATTGTATCTACGAGGCCAAAGCTTTCTCTGATATCCTAATTCTAGGAGCATATGTTGTTAAGTTCTGTAATATAACACCTTTAGATGGAATACTAGGGAAGCAAGAACCTCCATGATGCTAGCGCATGTCATTCCGTTATTTGTTGTTTTAAACTTCTATGATTAGCCTTACTAAACCCATATGTACTTAAGTTATTAGATTAAGCCTTGATTAGGTTGGATTGTCTACAATGCGCTATGTGATGCCTCTTTGAAAGACCCCCGTCCTATAGGTATGTGGACCATGATTCAGAGAAGAGTAGTGGCAGGGACAGGGAATACTTTCACCCTGCTACTCTGTTTCTGAAGGCAAGCATGAAGTCAAGATAAAAAAAAAAGGAAGACAAGCATGAAGTCCTCAAGCTATTTGTTCTATTTACATACGTTTTTTGCTCTTCGTTGAGCAAATTCCTTATTTACCACTTAAAGTTATATATATATATATATATATATATATATATATATATATATATATATATATATATATTCCTTATTCACCATCCAGCAATACTCCCTCCATTTCTATTTATAAGCATTCTTATAAATAGAAATAGAGGGAGTACTAAATAGGTGTTATCTCAGGTGCAAGAAGAATTGTACTGAATAAGACAAAGCGTAAAGGCCATTGTGTTCCCCAGCTGCAACGGCACAAAGCAAGTTGTATCTTTGTGGACAGTTTAAGTGAAATGCAGAGCGTGAAATTAATTACTAGTAAAAATTAGGAATGGCTAGTAGGAAAAGATTAAAACAATGCCGAGTCTAGGGGTTGATCAAGTGATGACAAGAGCTAGAATCAAGCAAAGTCTAAAGGGTAGAACACTTAGCTAAGAACATACAGTAGTTGTTCGGTTGGGGAAGATTTTTTTTTTTTACTTGTCAACGGGGAAGAAGCATATCTTCACCTGAATCTCTACACTTAATAAAAAGAGGTGAATAAATTCATACGGTATTGCACGGCTTAGAAGTCAACTCAGAAGCCCGATTCGGTGTTGGACTCAGAAGCAAGGAACAGACCAACTTAGATTTTAATTCTTATTGATATAATTCTTATTTAATTTCCAATCCGAACACAACCCTCAGCAACTCCTATCCGAACACAACCAGAACAGTATAATCAATAAGGTGAGAGCATAGAATTTTTTTCGTAGTTGCGTTCCGCTTCGTTCATGAGTCTCAGCTTCAGTCAATTTTTTTTTTCATACAGCCTGGCGCTCCTAATTAATGAAAATTGAAAAGTGAAAGAATACAATATGGAGATAAGGAGCGTGGCTAGATGCTACAGTAAAGTCAGATTTAGAAGAGGCCGAAGGCCAAAGCTCTATAACTTTGTTGGTGGCAGCAGAGCAATTTGTGTCTAGCTCCATCAGATTCTATATAATCTTTGGAGAAGATGACGATGGAGTAATGTGTGACCCTATGGACTTGGCCAGGCCCACTTATGTAATTTTCTTAGGAAAAATATATGTACTGTTTTTTTTTCCTTTTTAGATACATGTACTGATTGTTGGCTTGTAAGTGTACTCCAAAAAGTTTCATCACAAAAAAAAAAGTGTGCTTGGTGTCTATAAACTCAGGAGTCAGGAATAAGTGCTGTTGTGAATATATGAAATATCAGCGTAAATTCAAACTAAGTATTACCATGCAAAGATAATATATAACTAGAAGTCAGATAATAGTATATTTTGTTAGCAAAATTTCTGGTTTTGTTCACCAGCGTGACCAAACATTAAAACAAATTGCAATTAGTTGTTTCTTTTCACTCTTCGTGGCGAAGCACAGTTAGTATGCTAGTTCTATTAATAACACTAGCACAAAAAGGGCCTATTGCGCCCAGTTTAGCGTAGCGGCGGCCCAGAAATAATCCATCATTATTATCAGATAAATATTTGTAGCGGCGGCCCATAATATCACCCGCCGCTAAAGCCTACAAGAGTGGCGGCCCAGAATACCACCCGCCGCTAAAGCCAACGTTAGCGGCGGCCCATATTGTCCCCCGCCGCTAAAAATTCTCCACACAGCCCACTAATCGCAGCCCATATAAGATGATAATCCTAACCCAGCCGTGGAGCCGCCCACTCCTCTCTCCCTCCCCCGCGCCGCACACCCTTGGCCTCCTCGCCCACACCCGACTCTTCTCTCCCTCCCTCGCGCCGCCTCTCCCCTTTGCCTCCTCACCCGCGCCCCACTCCTCCGCTATCGCCGCTATCCTCAGCCCCCTCCCCGAGCTCCCTCTAACCTCGCCTCCCCCCCCCCCTCCGGTTTGAGACGACGTCTTTGAGCCACTTTGGATTCGGATCCAACTACTCATCGGTTAGATCCACGAGCACCGGTGTTCCTGGTCGCAGCATCGGGCATAGATTCGGCCTCCCCGCCTCTCTGACCTCCCCACAGTTCGGCACCCCCTCCTCTCCCTCGCGCGGCTAGATCTGATGCAGGGCTCCAAGGGAATGAGCTCCGAGCGGCAAGTCCGGGAGGCGGCGGTGCACCCCCTCCTGGAAATGGCGGCGAGCGTGACTCCTGCAGGGTGCAACTCCAAGGGTGGTGATAGATCCAGGAGGCGGCGGTGCGGATCCGCCTCCCTCGACATCCGGGAGGCGGCGGCGGCAGCTCCAACTAGCGCCACGGCTCCAAGCGCTACGGCAAATCCGGGAGGAGGCGGCACGGATCCGTCCTCCCTCCATCCGGAAAGCTCCAGCACCAGTAGGCGACGCGGCTCCAAGGACGGCGGCAGATCCGGAAGGCGGCGACGTGGCTTGAAGTGCGGCTCCAAGGGCAGCAGCGGCATGGCTTGAAGTGCGACTTCAAGGGCGGTGACGGCGCGGCTCGAAGTGCGGCTCCAAGGGTTGCGGCGGCACGGAGCTGTTTTTTTTATTTTACCTAATATTGCGTAGCGGCGGGTGACTTTTTCACCCGCTGCTAGAGTTCTGTTTTTTGCGGCGGTGGATTTTGAACACACAACAGCCACCGCTGTTGTGATTGATTTTTAGCTACGATTCCGTAGCGGCGGGTCATATTTTTGCGCCGTCACTATAGTATCTTTTTCTGGTAGTGTAATAATGGTGGGCTTAGCAAGGTAAGCGAAAGTTACATGACTGATTTTCAGAAGGGAAAACGATTAAGTGAGGGACAAAGTAAGACATTATTTATCTGCTACTGAGACTTTATGTCGTGCTACGGAAGATTTTCAGTTAAAGCTTAAAGAAAGGGAAAAGTGTAGGTTGCTACTACCGTGCAGCTGATGACTTTGCATATGGGAGTCTGACTTTGTTCCGCAATCGACCTGGCGAGCGATGATCTTTAACAAAACACCAAATCCAGATCCAACAAACGGAAAAGGATCAGAGTGCAACAAATTAAAGGGCTACAATGCGTCGGTACACCTCTCTACCAATACGAGTGCTTGGATGCTGCTGACCTCTTCAGTGAGTTTTTTAGTGTCATTTTCATAAAAGAAAATAGTGTCATACTCGTAAAACTGATGCTTAATTAATGTATATTGCTTCAGAAGAAGAAAAACAGTGAATTTTATATGAATCTGCGAGATGTAGTCAGAACTACTAGCGCTAGGAAGCACTAGCAAGGGCACCTATCGCTGTTTCTGATGTATTGCTTATGCTCACATACAAACGTCAATAATAAGAATATACAGTATATTCTACCGTAGTCATAGCATATCTGCAAAACATATAATAAGGTGATTCATGAAAACGATCCGATGAATGAAGTTAATCTTCTGATTGCTTCAGATGTTTTTTATGTTTTGATTTTTGCGGAGAATTCATTTGTGAGCTTCTTCAGAACCTGTCTTGCGAGCTGGGTCGCGCCCGTTTCACCCGTGAAGCCAACAAACGTGGCAAAAGATCAAGTAAAGCCTGGCAGCACTTGGTATGTGACGACAACAGCGAGAAAGATTTGGGTAGCCTGAAAACAGGGATGCTCATTCCTTATTCAGTTTTGCGATCACATCAAAATTTGTAATAACTGTTTATTTTTCTTTTTGCGATCACATCTACTGAAACTTTATTCAGTTTTCGTTGTTACACACGTTGCTTGATTCTCAGTGAGTACGTTGGAGTTAACGATATCCTTAGGAATACAGACTATGTTGAAAATGGTACGTTGGAAGAAACAGAGGCTGAGATATTCAGAACGGAACAGAAAAACAACAACATATCTATTGCAGCAACGTGAGGAACATTATCCTTGTTTATCATTTACATGTGAGGCATAACATTCCCTCTTGTACTATTATAGAATTGTTTGACAGACTTGACAGGCATTGCGTTGTACTAACAATGAATGAACAAGATTACAATGGTCGGATTCAGCTGTATGGATTACACCACGGGCGTCCTTGGACTGAAGAATGCAAGGTATGCCTTGGTATGCAAGCAGCAGCGGCGGCTGACCCTGGTCCTGCTCGCGGGCGAAGAACACCTCGTGCTGCTGGAACTGGTGGACGACTCTGCATCGGAGATCATCGGCGACGGCGGCGGCGTGCTGGGAGTGTAGGCCGGCGAGTAGGGAGGAGTCTCCGGGGTGTAGTCGTCTGACGAAGCAGTGTGTCTCGGCGGGGTCGTCGGCGTGTAGTACGGCGACGACGATCCGCTCCATGATGGCGTGTAGTACGGCGACGCTGCTCTGCTCCCCGGTGGCGTCGACGGTGTGTACTCCGGTGGCGAAGACGGGGTATAGGTCGGAGACGCGTCTCCGTTCCAAGACGTCGATGATGATGCGCCGCCGCGGCTCGACGGTGTGTAGTACTGCTGCGGGGAAGCCGGAGTGTAGCTAGGGGACGCGGCCCTCCTCGACGGGGTGTAGTCCGGCTCCGGCGAGGCGGGGCTGTTCCACGGTGTCCGCGGCGTGGGATCCGACGGAGAGGCGGCGTGGATCGATGGCGCGTACCCCACCGTGATCGACGGCTTCGCTACGCGGCTGATCGGAGCATCATCAGCTGCCACGGGGCCGCGACGCCGAGATGGCGTGGTGCCGCAAAACCAGCAACAGCAGGGCGCGTGGATGCCGGCCACCGAGGGCACCTCGATCCACTCGACCATGGCCGGCGCACTCTTCTTCTTCTTCTTCTTCTTGGTCGCCGCGCGCTTGCGCTTGCGGGTTCCTGCCGCCATGAGCAGGGCTGTGGAGGAGTCGAGGACACAAGCGAAAGGGAGAGGAAAAGGAGGATCTGATTTCTGATCTCGGTTGCGCTGCGGGATGGAGGGATGGAGTCGAGAGTATATATATATATAGTGCGCGGAATGGCGCCGACTCCGAGTCGAGCTCCCTCCCAGTCTCGCTCCGAGACTCCGAGTCTAGTCGGACTTGGACCATGCCAGATGTTCCGATCCGAGTGACGCGGCGATTTCGTTGGGCCCAACAAGGTCGCAGGCTCCGAGGAAGGGCTGATAGTGTGCTACCGGTGGGCTCGGCCCAAAAGTTAGTGGCCCATTTCACAGCCGTGCCCACCTGTCACGGCTCTTCCTACCTCCCTTGGATGGACCGTTGGACGTACTCCTGTGCCTCACCAACCCAAACCCAACACGCACCGCATCACAACAAATCAACACCCATTGCCAGCTGCTAAATGTGTTCACGACTTCCTTTATGCTTGCACTGTGCCTTCATTTAGGGTTATACACCAATCCAACGGAAGAACCAGCACTCTTCCGGATAATGAAAACGTACGACGGGCACATCGATATCATTATTCCCATGCTAATGTCCACATTCTTGCTTCATGCTTCTGTCCAGTCTGAACCCAACTGAACATTTGCGCACGGCTTCAGCACAAAGCTTCTTTTTCTGTACGTAGGAGTATATTATAGGTCAACGTAATTGTACGATGACCTCTCTCTGGTGCAAATGAAAGCCCAGTTTCTGTTGCGACGACGCACGATCCTAACCCAACTAGAATAATCATTCACCATCTTAGCGTATCATATACATCCCCTAACTCTGATTATCAAAAGAGAACCAGGGAAAATTTCAGTCCATCAACTGATGACTGACGGGGTTAAGTCCTCCTTTGACTTTTTTCTCTTACTCGAATATCCATCTTGCGTCTGGACATCTCTGTGTAGCACTACCAGAAACCGGTTCTTTGCCAAATGTTCGGTGGTTTACCGCATGCATTCTATCACGTACTCGGTAAATAACGCTCTGTTGAGCGTCACAAAGAAAATACTCGATAAACACATTGTCAAGTGTTTTTTCTTTTTTTATACTTGATAAACTTACTTGTTTATCGAATGTATTTTTTTTTTACACTCGGCAAACTTGTTTGCCTGTTATTTGTTTAGCACATGATAAACATGCTTGTTGAGTGTTTTCTTTTGGCCCTTTGCAAAAATGATTTTTGTCAGAGTGTAAAAAATGAAGCACTCAGCAAACAAGTATAATATTGTGGAATAAAAACAATGTACAAATTTAATTGAGTGTGTGGTACAGTAGTAGAGCAGGTTACACTCATGGTGGAGGTTGTGGGTTCGAGTACCACCGGACACACAGCGTGCAGGGGGGCAGGCGGGTTTGGCTGGTTTGGGCCTCGCCTTATTAATTTTTTTTTTGCTCATTTTAATATTTTTTTAATTCTAAAAATTATTTGCCAAGTGTCTGTTTTCACACTCTGCAAAATGTTTATCGAGTGTATGACAAAAAACACTTGACAAAGACTCTTTGTCGATGTATTTTTTGTCGAGTGACGTTTGCCATCAGCTAGACTCAGCAAATTCTTTGCCAGTGACACCCAGTTTCTAGTATTGAGCACTATTCTCAATGTACACACACGTATCACGGTGCAACCATATTTTATACGAGATCACAGTTTATGTCACATTGTTTGGTGTTGGTTTCATATGCGTCTACGAATTAAACACAAGACAAAGATGATGAAATAACTTAGAGATGCCACGCATGCTTGTCTTTTGGGTGGTGCAAACGAAATGTGTCATATCTCTTGTCCACTCTTTTAGACAGATGTAGGGCCACTACAATATATTGTTGTAGCAAACTACCCAGTCGAACCTTGGAATTTTGGAAAGCCATTCGAATCTCACATTTTTTGTTTAAAATCCAGAGTGAAAGCTATATTATCCCAAATAGGGGATGACGCCGACTAACAAACAAGGGTGTGCGTATTTGTTAAATATTGTAAGAACGCAAAAAAAAAAAAATAACCAGCCCGTCTAGCTCAGTCGGTAGAGCGCAAGGCTCTTAACCTTGTGGTCGTGGGTTCGAGCCCCACGGTGGGCGAATTTATTTTTCATGCTATGTAATTTTTTCCTTGTTCTACAGATTGGCCTCGGGCTCCACTGGAGGGATGTCGGTCGACGATGTCAATATTCCTTCCATTGTTTTGGTGAGTCCCTCCATTGTTTTGTACTCGACGATTTTTACATCTCCTAGTTAACACACGTTCACCCAAATTTTTCTATGCCCTTCGCCAAAATCTCACAAAAGAGCTCAATATTGTACAAATCTTGTGATGCAGCAATGGGATAAACTTTAAGGGTTCAACGTTTCAGTGACACTTTATCGGTCAATCCATTTGTTATATGTTTCCACATTGCAAGAGCCATATGCCATCAAACAATCTTATTTACTCATTGCTTCGACAGTTTATCTCTGGGCACGTACTGATAGCACTGCATTTAACTACCAGATATTCTTTCTGCCACAATATCTCTAAGCTTCAAAAGAAATACTCAGGTTCAACATTGACTGTCTTCATTTAATTTTGTTGACTATGCAGTAAGAGATGAACCAGGCAACCAGATCAGTTTATCCTTTTCATTTTCAGATAAACTGCACAATATGAATAACTGCTCTCATCTTCTCAACAGTAGGGGAACGGACACTACTAGTCTACTACTAATGCAGCAAAAATTTAATGCTAATATGAACATACCTGATTGGTTGTTATTCCAAATTTGGTGCACCCATCATGATTATGAAAAGGCTCTGCACAGAAAAACAGATTTGGCCAGGTATCTCAGGATACTTTATACCAACGACAGACGATCGCACCTCAGACCAGCAGAAATTGGTTTCGGTCGTTAATGTCACTCATTGCTACTGGAGATCAAGATATCATGAAATAAGCCATTCTGTTTCTCTCCTGTGGTTTATGTTAATCCAGTTGACTTATATATCTAATAATTTATATTCTAAGTCATTGAAATAACTAAACACAGATTCTGGACAGGTGACAATGGCAAAGGGCAAATCCCACTGTATTTTTATAGCCATAGTCAAAATCGAACATAGAAAGTAAGAGACTAACAATTTTATCAAGTCACGTTCTCATCATCTTATAAAAATGGAAGATCAAGAGTTAGCAGTAAAAATATTTGTCTGGCTTCTAGCTTAAAGCCAAAATAAAATGGTATAAAACCAGACTAACAACAACAGGTAGCATCTTCTCAAGAGATACCACTTGCATTGCTCTGTTGTTCTTCATGAGCCCCTGATCATTGTCAATTCTTCCTCGGAACTTCTTTTGGAGTGCATCATCTCCATTGATTGCAGGTTCCTTGAGCTGTGACTGCAGATCTTTACCTTAGAGCTGCTTACATCCCTTAAGAACTATTGAATCCATGACTACCACAGTTATCTCTTCCATGCTTTAACTTTTATTTTTGTCAGCTGTAAGAACCACATAATATATTTGTTTGAAATGAAATGCTTAGAAGTTAGAAACTATGCTCCATTTGATCTTTCAGTGCAACATGCACGTTCTATTGATCTTGCGCAAATATGCTCCATTTGACAAGCAAAAATTAAAAACCACATAACGCTGAGACAAATTCCTTAACACAAACATCCCAAGGCTATACTTGTCTTATCTCAAAAGGTCTCAGATTTTCCATCTGACATATGTTGGACAGCAAGAAAATGGTAAAGAGCAATGTAAATACACACAATACAATATAGATGCATAAGTTGGAGACAAGCAAGCCTTATTCAAGAAGCGCATATTTGACTGAACAAGCTTCCAAATCTGAAAGGCCACAATGGCATGATGATAATTATTTTTCTTTCCCAAACATGCAGGAGAGTTGTGTTTCATTTCATTAAGAAGCAATAACATAGTACAAGAGGGTACATCGAATGCCTCCCCTCACACCCCATACTTTAGACAACACTGTATGTGCTCCACACATTATGGATGAGCAACCTAGCTCTATACTAACCTGTCTAGCACCAGACCACTAGCAGTCCAAGGAGCAGCTCATGGAGTGACGTTGCTCCAGCCATACACCAGAGGGCACACTCGTCCCTAACTATTTGTAGAATTCTTGCACTTGAAGTTGCTCCATTGAGAACACAGTCATCGCAATAATTCTAGAGCTTCCAGGCGACCAATGAGATTATGGAGTTAAGTCCTTTACGGAATTCTTTATTGGCACCTTGTGTTAAAGAGTACCACTAACTAGAAAAACAAACTGCAGAAGGTTGTGGAGCAAGGGAAATCAGGATCATTGCTTATACTTGTCTTGAGAAAACACAGGAGATAAGTATATGTTGGATGGTTTCACCAGCCTAATCACAAACTGGGCATACTGGTGGATGGTCCAGTACTCTCTTGGCAAAGGCGATCTGCAGTCCAACACTGATTCTGCACTACTAGCCAAAGGAAAAACAATTGCAGTTAAGTGGCACCCATGTTTTCCAAATACATTTTCGAGGTGCAAACTGATAGTTGCATTGAGAATGCATTATAATCTGGCTTGCTAGAATAGGCCCCAGATTGAGTAATCTCCATCTGTGTTGATCCTCAAGTCCATGTTGCAACTCTAGGCTGTCCACAATGTCTCAGATATGGAGACATTCACTTATAACCTGAATGGTAAGAGCGCCCTTCATGTCAGCTACCCATTTTCATCCATTGACCGACTGTGTTGCCTAACAGCTCTCTTAGAAATCAAGCTGAATAGATTGGGAGCCAGTTTGGAGATGGTTTTCCGTGCAGCATCCATCAGACCAGAACTTGATGGATTCCCTGTTCCCCACAACTGATTGTACGACAACTGAAAACATGGCTCAAGCAAAAACATAGTCCTGCACATGAGGAGTAGCCATTTTCTCAAGCCATAGCCATCTAATTTGCAGAGCCCATCCTAATACTTCAAGGCTATGCAGTCCAAGTCAACCATATTGCAGTGCAATGGTGACTATTGTCCAAAAAACCAATCATCCTTAAGCATGTAATCATCATTCAGCTAAATCCAATGAGGCATCCAATGCATCATCGAGCTTGAACTCGCACTCTTGAAGCACTACACTTGCTTCACCAGCATCTTGATCTTCATTCCATTGTCAGAAACTTCTTGGCAGGCATCTTCATCTTCAAGATTCAATAGCCTTTTGATCTTGAATACTTCCTGACCATAACCAATTTGCATGCCTTTAGACTGACTGAAAGGCATCCCCACCAAGCTCCTCAAGACGCCAAGGTATGATAGCCTGTTGGTGTGTTTCGTACTGCATAAGCACTTGATGACAATCTGTTGTCTTGTAGGTGGGGACTATTCTCTCAAACACACCATATGAATCAAACGCTTGACTGAGCACTACCCCTGTTGCAAGATAGACCATATGATGCACAACAACAGCAAAAGCTCCATCCAGGTTTCATCAGGCATCCAATGCATCATCAAGCTTGAACTCATACCCTCCAAACGCTGCACTTGGTTCACCATCATCTTGATCTTCAGGTGAATAATCGTAAGGTGGAGGAGCAGGATCATTCCAGCATCATAAACTTCTTTATGGGCATCCTCATCTTAAGGACTCAGCAGCATTGAACTTCAAGACTTCCTTAACTAATTTGCATGCCTTTAATAGGCTGACAAAAGGCATCCCCAGCAGCTCCTCAAGAAACCAAGGCATGTGTGGTCTGCTGATGTGGATGGTACTGGATAAGCTCTCAATGACAATTTGATGTCTTGTAGGTGGCGACAATTCTATGGATCAAACACTTGACTGAGCACTGCCCGTGTTGCAAGATAGACCATATGATGCACTATGACAGCAAAACTTCATCCATGTTCAATCATCAGCTACTTGAGTTAGCATTTCCTCAACTTTCACGGGATCAGCAGGTGCAGTTGCAGCAGGGTTTGAAACTGTCATATGGGCGGCATTATGTACCTGGATAGTTTCTACCATATTAGAAATTGCTAACCGTGTTTGCCACACGGTTGAATTTTCAGCATTTAATAAGATAAAATTTACTGAACTTAAGCAATCCTGATAAGAGTGAAGAGATCCAAAGTAGCTAAACTGTAATATAAAATTCTACTCTACAACCATTTCAACAAGATCAATAAGATAAAGAGGGCGTATCTTAGTACATATTTAGAATATTTGAAGTATTACACAGTAAAACTCAGAATTGTTACTACATACTACTTTGCATAAGTACTTCATTACTGAATATCCTTATTATAAGACATTATTCAATCTTAATTCATAATAACTGGAGATTAAATCTAAAGCATTAGGAGGTTAGTGTTAGTAATAACCAACAAGAAGACTATAAGTTGCTACCTATGTTACTACATACTACTTTGCATAAGATTATAATGTAAATTTGACAACTATATAAACATAAACTAGCTGAAAAAAAGAAAAGGATCAGATGGCGCCCAAACAAAATATGGGATAGGTAATTCGCTAGGGTGCGGTGCAGCAACGGCATACGCTGGGCCGGCATAAAACTGCGTGTCGCTTTGCTTTCCGGAACTGGCTACAAGCTTGTCCGTGATCCAACTCAAACTGCGAGACGCGCGGCCAGGTACCCTCGCATCAGTGCCACTACCACAAGACCTCGGCAGCACACCGCGTGCCACCTTATCCTTGATCCTGGACTCGCTTGCAGAGGTGGAACCTGTGTTCTTTGGCCTGGAGGAAGAATGTGGGTGGAGGTAGCGGCTGCTCGCCGGCGGGATGGGGACACGAGACACGGAAGAAGAGGCTGCGGCGGTTCTAACCGTGTTGGAAGATGCGGGAGGAGGAGGAGTTGGGAGGAGGGGAATACTCACCGGGGGGATCTTGATGCGCGGAGAAAAAGCCGTGGCGGCGCAGGCCCCGTCGAGATCGGCGGGCGACGCGGGATGGCGGAGGGGCCGGCAACTCATCGGCGGGGACCCGATCTGCGGAGGCGCGGCCGCGGCCGCCGTCCTGATCATGCTCGGACCTGCAGGATGAGGAGCGTGGAGGAGGGGAGAACTCACCGACGGGATCTTGGCGCGCATCGGAGCAGACACGGCGGCGGAGGCCCCGTCGAGATCGGCGGGCGAGGCGGGAAGGCGGAGGTGGCGGGAACTCATCGGCGGGGACCGCATCTGCGGCAGCGCCGCGGTGGTGGCAGCGGCCGTGGCTGCCATGGAGGAGCAGGGGCGGCGGACTAGAAGCTCGACAAAGCGCACGAGCAGATCTCGCCGAATACCGAAAGCGATTCACCAAGAACCGAGCGATTTGGAAATTGCGAGAGGATTTCGCGGGGGATTTATGTACGGCTACTTCCATCCGTATAAATCACAGCACACGCCGTAGAGAGAAGCGTTGTGTGTCCGCGGGCCGGATGGGCCACCTGGATCAGCCAGGCTGTTCCTGCTTCTTCGTGGTGCCAAGTCGGATTCTTGATTTTTTGATATCCTTTTTCTTTTCTATAATCGACTTGATTTATTCCTTTGTATATTTTCTCTACAATATATGAAAGGAGGTGGTGTCGTCCTAGCGCTATTCTGCCCCTTGGTTTTATTCTCTCTTAACAGTAAATTTTAATGAAATCTAAGTCAATCAAGTAAAAAGAATCAAGACAAGAAAAAGAACCGACCAATTTGAAATTTCGTATGAGTCTGATACGTAAGTCTATCTCTACTCTAATTCAATTAAACAGTTTTCGGTGTTGGTTGTTGATAGTGTTGGTCTCTCATCTCTATAATCTATTAATTTAGATGAACATGTTCAAATCTGTCGTACGCCCACAAAGTTAGAGATTGAATCCAAATTGATTTCGTATCATTTATCAAGTACTAAATTTAAAAAATCATAAATTCCTCATCTGGAGTTTAAATAATACAAACTCGGATTTTATCTCGTAGCCCTCAAAAAATTCTACAACTTTGATATTCAATGAAAGTCGAGATTCTGCCGTTTTGTTTTCCAAATTTATGATACAAAAATATTTATTCAGATTCAAACTCCTCTACGCAGGCAGGTCTCTATACGAGGCTCATATCTCCTACCTCCGAACTCCAAATAATATGATCCACATATATTCCGAAAAGGTTTCGACGAGATCTACAACTTTGATGTTTTAACTTTTCTTATTAGAGCTTGTTTTAAAGTTAAAAATCATGTCGCAATACAATATTGTTTCTATTATACGTGAATTGATTTTTTCTATCGGATAAAGCTTCTAGAAATTTTTAGGCATTGGGTCACGACCTTGTTCTTGTATGTTAGGTTTCATAGATCCAGTGGTATCTTATAGACATCATGAGCTCGTGAGAACCTTTTTTTGCATGACGAATTGGGCTTCATATTGGTACTTCTCATACTTGAGTATTTTTTAATGATATTTTACTTAATTTTGCAATATAGCACTCAAACGACACTACATGTGGAAATTAATAACATTAGAGGAAAAAAATATTTATAATAACAATACTATAAAAAATAGTAGAAAAATTATTACTTATGACATATAAAATGGTACCCTAAGAAGCACCAACAATAATATAAATATAATTTTTAATATAAAAAATATTAGTAATTATATTATATAAATAATTTATGTTTATAAATCATAAAGAATATTTTGTTTATTTAAATCCATTGCAACGCACGAGCACTTTGCTAGTATCTTCATATTTCTTTTGCAGGGACTTCTTCTTTCTGTTAGACCTCCGTGAGTTATTTTCTCTGTCTTACATATTTATTTCAGAGGTTATTTGACTAGCGCTGATTTGGCCATCTAGCTCGGAAAATTAGTTTTTTTTTTGTTAGGCCAGTTTCAGTGGGAGTTTCATCAGCATTAAATAAGGTGTCACATAAGTAAAAGAGATGACATGGTGTAGCAATTAATATGAAACTGGGCAAATGAGTTTTATAGGGATGAAACTCATTTGACACTATTTCATAGGTATGAAACTTCATTGAAACTTCCATTGAGAACATAAGGTTTCATCCGAACATATTTTGATCAATCTCAATGTAACAAATATATGTTAATTTAATGCTATAATTTATATATGAAATCATGAGATGAAACAATGCATTGAGAGAAACTATTTCATATATCAAACTAAATCTTCAAATCTGATGTGGCACTCTTGAAAACTGTAAAATAAAAATATGCATTGAGACTGGTCTTAGGGAACATGGGCTAATTAACTGTAGGAATACATTACATGTAAACCCTAATCATCTTGAACCTCGGAGTTGTGTTCTACCAGATAGGTTTAATGTCTTTGAACATTTTATTAATTTTCATCAGAGCATGTTTGGATATAAAGTTTTTTTAGGAGGTTTAGAACAATATTATGGTTTAACAAATTATTTTTTGGAAAATAAAAGGAATTTAGGCGTAGCAACTCTTAAAGCTTTGAAACCATAATATTGATAAAACTGCAACTATTATGAAGTTTTAAAACGCTCACTCCTGTTTTTTGCATTGTTGTAGTTTTGAAAACCATAGTTTTTTGACACCATGATATCCAACCTCTGGCCTCTATACTTGTGAAACTTTATTGCTTCTTTGTCTAAGTGAATACTTGTGAAATTATGATTCTTTATAAATGACTAGCATATTCATTATATGTTCATAATATGCTTTGAATTATTCCAGTGGTACTATTTTGTTGCTCTAGCACACTACCACAGAACTCTACATTGGATGACGGTTTTTTACCCTTATTAGAGATGGTATTGATATCTATCTCTAAACTATGTCACTAATATTAATTTATTATTAGTGACTTGAAAATCACCATCTCTAAATTAAACAAGTCATTAAAGAGTTGCTTGTACCAAAACGATTCTGAATATAGTTTTGCAATCAAGCGCTTTCTTGATCATAGCTACAAATCCAGTTTCGATCTGTGCCCTGAATGTCCATGCTCTAATATCTTCCTCACTCTACAAAATAAGATTGAAGCTTTCATGTTAAAAGAACCACTAAACATCCCAACAGGTTGGTCAGCTATGAGGCTCTTCTGCACCTTCGATTAACCATTGCTCATTTGACTCCCCTTAATCTAATATTTTTCACAGATACAGCTACAAAATGCTTCAATATTTTCAACTAAATTTTGCATATTGTATATTGTCGTT
This sequence comes from Eleusine coracana subsp. coracana, assembly GCA_032690845.1. Lineage (NCBI taxonomy): Eukaryota > Viridiplantae > Streptophyta > Magnoliopsida > Poales > Poaceae > Eleusine > Eleusine coracana. The sequence goes on from CM064426.1 coordinate 10,885,435, forward strand.
GTTTTGATTGTTCCCTTGATAGTATTCATGTTTTTCTCATACTTTTGATGTATAAAAAATATGCATCATTTCTCATCATTTTCTTAGACTATAACAGATTATTTCTCAACTAATAACTACAAATTAGCAGGCAATATTAAGCTCTAAAAAAAACTCGACCCACAGAGGGTAAGACCACCCCCGAAGCATTACATTAAGAAGAAGATTTTCTTACGCAGGCCGAGAAAATCCCCAAATCCCTCTCCGTCCCTTACACGAGGGCCACATGATCCCTGTGAGAGCGGGCCGACGCTTAGCATCGTTACCCGTGACCTGATCGAGCCTTAACCCGTGCTTTGAGATTACGCAGAGGCGAGGGGATTTTTTTTAACCCAGACCATAATTCGTCCCCTCTATGGATTGAACCTGGACTTGAGAGGTGCTACTCGGAAACCCCAACCACTATGCTGACGACCCTTTCACAATATTGAGCTCTAAGATCAATTGATCCACTAACTAGATTTCTTGTAGTGGAACTTAATTGCCCACCCGGGTGTTGCATTTATGAAAAAAATTTCTTCAATGATAGATGGTGTATCTATCACCATCAAGGTTTCTTTCAGTGATTTCATGAATCTCAAGACCAGTCTGATCATTCTCCCACGGACACTCTAAAAATTCCTAGATGTCACCAGGGGGAGGCGGGTGAATAGTTGTTCATGAAAAATTAACAGAACTCATAGCGGAATTAAAACTACCAAAACTGAAACATCTGATTTAGGAAAGCAGGATCTAAAATTTGTCAGAGAGCTTGGAATAAAATAACTAACACAGGTACCATCCGAAATAGATTCACAAAGAAACTACCTCAAGAAGCAAAACACTAAACCGGAACTTCCAGTTGGAAAACCAGAACTTTCGATTTCCCTGGCACAAAAAGCAATAACCAAGCTACTAACAAACTAAGCAACCTAACTAAGTAAACACTTTATCAGAGAGGTAACAAGGACATACAAAGTACATCCACAAAGAATCTACAAATTCACCAACTATAAAAGGTGGATCTTCCTGTTTGGGAAATCAGAACCTTCTGTTTCTACAAGATAGAAAATATAAAATAGAAACAGTAACGCCCATAGAGTTCTATCAAGTTTTAGTTACTAGGGATTGCACACAAGCTCTAACACATATAGCCACAGAGACAACAATCACAACTATTCATGCAACCTAGAGAATCACAAAACACAAGAATAAAATAAGAACTCAAGAAGGCAAATCAAATGAAGCGCACGGGAATTTGTTTGCCGAAGTTCAACAACTTGCTCTCAAATTGTCTACGTCTCCACTGAGGAAGCTTGAGCTGCCCAACAACACGCTCCAAGCCGGTTCTTTTTCTACCACTTTTCTTAATCCACTAGCTTTGCTTCTTTCCTTGCGGAGGTGAAGCGGACCTTCACAAACTTTTTCAAGGTTCACCACAAGCTTGAGAGCTCTATGGCAACTTCTAGCCATCTAGAAGGTTTCACTTACAAAAGTAACAAATGCTTCATGAGTTAGCAGTGCAATGTCCAAATGCTCAAGTGTGGGATCCTCTCTTTTGTGCTCTCAATCTCAATCTCTCTCAACCCAATGCTAAGGATTTTTCATAAATTAAACAAATTTCACAATGAGGAGTTGGGGAGAGATCTACAAATTTTTGGATATAATTTCTTCATGCACCAAGTCAACAACATCCAAAGGACGCGGGGACGAGGGGGGGGGAGTATTTATAGTTGTCTCAAAAAACTAGCCATTACACTGAACTAGTCAAAATCAGAACCTCTGGTTTCATTGAACTAGTCGTTAGAGATTTGAACTCAAACCGGAGCATTTGGTTTTCTGAGACTCAGTGGGAAATGGTGTGAGTATAGTCATTGTGTTTCTCTCGTCTCATTAGGATTTTTTCTTTAAGCGTTGAGACATTATAACCAAACCATATAGCATCTCTCTTGATAGAACAACATGCCTAAACTCAAGATTAAAATAAAAGACTATAATTCAACTTGAGCTTGAATGAATATGAGTTTTGCCACATCTTCTTGGAGTGCCATTGCCTAGAGCCTGTAACTTAGAATATATCAATCTGTATGACCAATCTTCACTTATATTCACAAGTCACTTCTTATCTTCATATTCCAATAATAATTAATACTTGAAAATGTATGACCACTTATAGCTTGATCAGTTCGTCGTGATTGAGCTACACTTGCCCTTCACCATTGCTTAGGTCCCTCAACACATTCTCCTTTGTATGGTTCATCGCAACCAAGTCATGTTAATCCTTCACCATCTTGCTATCTTGAGCCATACTCCCTCCATGCTCAGTTTAGAGGGTGTTTAAGACATGATTTATAATACTAAGGAGCAATTAAATTGGGCCTAATCTTTCACACATGCAACTATTATTACACCTCGGAGCCACTTCATAATAAATCTATCTCCCCTCTGGACTGGCTAGCGCATCCAACTTCAATGCACTAGGTCACAGGTTTGAGTCCTACACTTGCCTGGTGTTGATGTTTTTTTTCTCGGAAACAACTGAGCAGAGATATATAACAGAATGTCTACTATTTCAAAAACACTTTATTTCCTAGAACGGCCACTAAATTGAGTATGGAGGGAGTACACAACTTTCTATCATCGTTATGCATTTATTTGAAGTTCTTTGAAATGTTGATTTGATCAAATTGCTTCTGAGATTAATACCGTAAAAGAATGACACTTGATCACTTTTTTTTCTTGCTTATGACAAAATCACTAACCTGTTGATACCGACTCATACCATTGATATATATGTCCCATTTTCATTTCATACTTGATGACTTGTCACAGTATTGTTAAGATGGACTCATTTATTTTTTCTTAAACAATTTTCACATTACGGAATATAATTAATTGTAGTCATATAGAGTACATCCTTCATTGAATAACCTACTTATGTACCCACAAATAGGATTAGTCCTTTAATAATATTGTCATACAATAAACCCAAACTCATTTGGGTATAGATGCACTTTCACACTCATTTTGTGTGTGGGGTGTGTACTTGTATGTTTCTAAAGGTGTGAGTACTCACACACATGTCTAGGTGTCTGTACCTTTTTTTTTTCAAACGAGGTGTCTGTACCTTTTGTAGTTTGTTGTTTCTAAAAGAAGGAAAACATAGCTGACATCGTGTAAGTTTTTAATTTGCTAAATTTTGGTGGTAAAATTGATAATTTTATATCAATCCGAAACTACATCTTTATACATATTTTTTTTCGAACAAATTAAAGCCAGCACAATGCAACAAGCGTGCTCCAACAATAATCCACAAGTAAGTAAAACCGAGGTCCTTCCCTTTCTTTTCTGGTCCAGTTTCTACCAGAAATGATATATTTAGTTTTTTTTCATTTTAATGTTCGCTAAAAAAATAGAAAACTGATTTATTTTTGTGCATGTTTTTCCAGATAATTGATTGTGCTTCTCTATACTCTGTTGTCCGCTAATATTAATTTTTCTTGTTGTTTGATTTTAGCAGTTTATGACATGTACGAGCAGGGACGAAGCCATGCTCAAGACAACTAGGGCTATGCCACCCCCACCCCCCTCCCAGTGCCTTTTCTTGGAAAAATTCTTTGCAGATTTCAGCCATGGCAATGATGTTGGGATAAAAATTAGGACTAATCATCATGTAAACAACTTTAGTCTTCTCAATTTGGCCCATCCTTGCCTCTAGAGATTGTTCCGCCAATGTCTACGAGTCACACACAAGTTCATCCAATTTATGCCTTCATATATAAGTATTTGAGAGTGTAGGCTGGAGATTGAACAAATGATTCCATATTCTCATTCTAGCTATTCTCTGTATTCATAGGCCTTTGTGCCTCTAGTTTCTTGTTTGTTCTTGGCCAATTAGCATTAGGCATTAGAACAATACCATATTTTAGAATGTAATATGAAGATTAAAAAGTGCATTTTAATTGATGGGATCATGTAATATTTATACTGAACCTATAGTCAGCACAAGCATCCATTTTTAGCAAAGTCAGTGCCTGAATAACCACCCCTGGGGTGACTGTTCTCCCAACAATATTGTTTCGGCATTTCACTACTTACATGTTTATTTAGGGCTTATTTGTTTTAGATTATAATCCATCTAGATTATATAATTTGGTTTAATTAATCTAGATGGCAAACAAACAAGGCCGATTATAGGTGAGATTATATAATCCTAAAAGGCAGATTATGATAAACCCATAATCTCCTCATAATAAGCTTTTTTCAGATTATTTTGATAAAAGATCCACTACCCATGGTTAAGTTGTGTAAAATTACCCGCATTGCCATTGTAAAAAATAATTTGTTTGTTCCAACCCCCTAGATGCGTCACACCTCCCTGTGCCTCCTCCCATTCTTCTTGCTCCTTGCTTCCTCCTCCTCCTCCTCCAAACCCTAGCCTCAAACCGGCGACCTCAACCTCAGATCTGGCGCAAGTGGATGCTCCTGAAGGTTCTGATCCGGAGGACAATCTTTCGCAAGCTCTGGAATACCGAAATTCATTGCAGAGATCTTTGTTTGAGGAGGAAGAGGATACGGCAGCTAGCCCCGCGTCGGGAAGCCTGGGCGGGCGCGGCAGGCTAGGCGTGCACGACGGGCTAGGCGGGCGCGACGAGAGCTCCGGCCTGGGTGGCCTGGCCGGGCGCGACGGGACGAGTCTCGACCTGGGTGATGAAGAGGGAGCCATAAATACATTTCGTGATGAAATTGCTAATGCTTTGTTTGCACGACGAATGTAAATTTATATAATTTTAATAATATTTACACGAACTTTGAGTTGCACGGATTATTTGATACTAATTTACGGTTATAAGAGTTTATTTAAAGTTTAGTATTTCAATGTATATAAAAAGAAATAAGACATGAAAAACAGTCAACAGTAGTGCGGTCTTTTCATATCTGAAACCAATAATCTACATATAAATAATCTATGCAAACAAACAACCCCATCTGGATTATATAATCTGGATTATATAATCTCATAATATAATCCAGATTATATAATTACCTTGGGAAACAAACAGGGCCTTAGTTAATTAATCATTCACACATGAATTATAACAATTAGTTTGGTTTGTGAGAATATCATTAAGAGACAATTTCTTGTTTGGCATAAAAAAAAGATGATGTTTTCCTTCTTGGCACTTTTTAAATCTAACTTCCCTAGTAGAACCAAAATAATTTTTTGTTTCCCTTTATTGCCTTTCCGTCAATTTTAACACTATTAAGTGTTAAGTAGAGGATAAAAAGACCTCTTTACCCCTATAAGAAATGAACTTTATTTTCTATTTAAAATTGTTTTAAAAATATATATAATTCACATGAAATATATAATTTATATTATTTGATTTAAATTTAAATAAACTAAGATAAATAGTTTTAAAATAAACACACTTCATATCTAGTGTATTATAAATTTCACACGAAATATTTATTTTCCAAAAAAGTAAAAAAATGCAAATTCATTTAATATCAAGGTTAAAATGGTTTTTTTTACTCTGCACATAACACTATTAAGTGTCAAAATTGACGGAAGGGCCATGAAGGGAAACAAAAAATGGTTTTGGTCCTAATAGGGAAATTCAATTTAAAAAGGGACAAGAAAGGAAGCATTATCTTTTTTTTAGGACAAACAGGGAATTGTCTTGTATATTAATCATTCTAAATTTGTTACACCGATTATGATTCTGAAAAACTTGTGCAACAAAAATAAAAATCCGGTCTGATCAGGTATCTCATGGTATATCAAGAACAACACACAATCTCACATTATATTACAGACCAAACATAAGTCAATCGTTGTTATCAGTGTCGCTCATTGATACTGGAGACGATCCAGACATAGTTTAGCTCATGTTTGAATCCCCTAAATTTCTCAAAAATCGGGTTGTAAAAAACTGAAGTGGTTCAAAAAGAAGTCAGTTTTTGGTCCAATTTCTGCGATCCAGTTACCCAACCAGTTTTTATAAAACCAAGCAACCGAAACCAAGACACCGATTGACCCCAACTAAAACAAGTTTTTTTAAATCCTAAAAAAAAGTTTTTGGCCATTAACTCAAAAGATGGATTAGACTTTTAAAGCATCAGGGTCCAAACTCCTAACGATCCCACCTAATATTTTTCTTACAAACTAGTTTCTTGAAATCATTGCCATAAATTAGTTTTTAAGAAACTAACACCGATCTAAACAAACTCTTAGTTTCTCATTGAGTTTTTGTTAGATTGGTATAATTTTTGTGATATATTTATGTGCCTTTTGATATAACTAAGAGCTTCAGACTATGCTTTGTATGTCTAAATCCTATCCGTGCTTGTTAAACATTATGTCTTTTATTCCTCTCCAACTCGTTATTCGGGAGATAGCTATTCTAAAATTTTTACAATTACGGAATTTGTTGTTATCATTACAAGATCTATTGTTACGGTTGTGAAAGTCATTGTAACAGTTCCTGGAATTGTTGCTATGCTTGTGGGATATTTTGTTACTGCTGTGGGATTTTCTGTTACAGTTATGGAAGTTGTTTTTATGGTTGCAAAAGTTTTAATTAAAGATGCAAATGTTACCAAGCTAAAGGTAGGAGGAAATTCGCATCCATACCAAGGTTCACGTTACTAACGAACCGACTAGTTACGAACTGCTGAAAAACTGGTCAGTTAACTATTTTGCTACAGTATGTAGTTCCGATTTTTTACGACTAACCTATCGATCGGGTCCGGACCGGTTAATCTCGGATCGATCTTCCAATTAACCTTCCAGTTGTCTGAGGTTATTGAAACCCTTGTCCATACATGGCTTTATTTTGTACTTTTATAGCTTCTCTTAGAGGGAATCTCAAGCTCTCGGCATCTCCTTAAATGCAGTACTGGAGAATGCAGTCAACGAGGGAAAGATGTCTGTCCTCCTCGATTGGCTCATAATGCAGGTGATGTTGGACAAAAACTACAAATATCAACTTTTATAAACCGTATTAGAAGCTACTACTACGGATTACGGTGGAAGTTACAAAATATAAGCAAGTTAATTAAACATTCTGGTTGGTCAGTCCTATGTGTTGCCACATAGCAAAAACAGTTTATAACTCCAAATAAATACAAATTGACCTATTGTATGGCCTTATTAACGATACAGCATAAAGAGTGTACTTTGGTTTCTGAGATCGTTCTCTCTCTAAAAGAACGATCACCTAAGTGATCGAGGGTGGGATCGGTATCCCAGAATAGTCTCATATATTCGTAACTTCCTATATTATTATTATTCCTAGCAAAGAACCAAATTTGTGCTAGGATCTTCTGAAAAGAGCTTACAATTATGTGCAACAATGCTGTATGTGGTGGGATCTATACATCTAGAATACAGTATTGTTTTGCAACTTAGTACTCCCTCCATTTCTATTTATAAATATTCCTATATTTTTGTAGGAATACTTATAAATAGGAATGGAAGTAGTACAACATATAAAAGTATATTAAAATATGTTTCGAAGTCTACGGAATCCGGAATCCATGACAGTGTTTGGGGGGCGGTGTCAGAGTGCAATTAAGAGGCTCCGACCATTTGATTCTGTCTGTTCTTCTTCGATGGATGAGTCGTTGTTCATCGAACCCGAGGCGCAACAGCTTCGCTAGCTTGTATTCTGTCCAAACTATAGTTTAATCCTACATATGTTGCTAATATTTAAAGTTAAGAAATGTTCATATTAATCAGTACGCTCCTTGCCCATCAATCCTAGAATGAATATATTCGAACAGATGCAAGTGATTAAAATATATACCTAAAATTGGATATAGGGTGAGAAAGGAATTTACACAGTTTTGCTGTAGGAATAGCATCAATAATTTTCAAGCCACTTATATGATATAGAAATGTATAGTATATGTACAGTTTTGCTGTTCTACTTATTTCTATTTGTCAATGAAGGTGTCGTGTTACATTTAATAATTCCAGTTTAGTCAACTTATTGTACACTATTTGCACAAAAGAAAAGATAAATGGTTGAATTCTTCAAGAAGATCTGGAAGGCAAAGAGGAAATAGAGGGAAGCCACATAAAACTAACAAATGTTCCTAAGATAGTGTAAATAAAACCAATCTTTCTAAGAAACATTTACACTCCTTTTACAAAGGCTAATGCATAGGAAGCAAAATTTCATGCGTTTGCATGTATATATGTATAGTCCACCCATGAAGGATATACGTGCCCTATAAGGCTATAGCTGTAGTGGAACTTAATAAACCCCCAGAAGAAATTTTAAATCTATATAGTGATTGGGAGTAGAGATGAAGGAGACGTAGTGCCCACGTGAATGTCTCCCAAACAAACATTCACGTCGAGCCTTCCTCGATCTATATAAATCTCGATCGCCCTGTTCTAGGGTTAGTGCGTAGCTTCGCTACTGTTAAAGATGCATGGGCACCACCGTTGATTTCCAACGACGACACACTTCGATCCTCTCATGCTCCGTAATTATTGTGTTTGGACTCTTCCACTCACTATCTGCTCGAAACGCGCGTAAACAAATGGTGGAAGGAATCGTGTCAGGCCTTGGTCAAATTGCATGCACGGCGACGTGACAAGAAAGTTTATGTTATTTATTATTACAAGTCCCATGCAAGGGTTTAAAAGTTTTCAACCCTATGCATGCCATTATATGTATTTATATTGAAACCAAATAGATTTTTGACATCATGTAAAAATCAAACATGTCCCTGTGTATATTTCTTGTAGTATATGTTAGGATTTGTGATGGATGTTTGTTCTTGAGACCTTGCTTTTGAAAGCCAGTTAATTGCCTACATCTGTATATGGGGTAGCTAAAGCTGAACAAAAGAGAAGTTAAAGGGTAATAAATAATTATGAAACTTGCTAATTTTTAAAAGAAAAATCAAAACACAAAGTAATAAATTATCGACTGAATCTATCTAGTCGATTGAAAGTTTTTTTTAGGCAACTAGTCGATTGAAAGTTGGGAAACATAATAAACAATTATATTTGGTAACAAACTTTTTTGATTCACCATCAAGACAAGAAATAAATGATTTACTACACTGGCATAACATATAGTTAGTCTTAATTAACTGAATCCAACAAATTGACCTCGGTATGTTAGACCCTTCCAAATTGTAATTAGCTGCACTAGCGACAAAGTTAGTGGTACATGGTAATGTGTAGTCGACATACATCATTTTTGGTTCTGTTTTGGTCCCAAATCGATCTGATTTTCTATGCATCGATGCTTCATCTCGTGCAGTGCACATGACGGGCTCTGTAAACAAATTGAGCAGAAGAATCTAGTTGCAGGCTTTGCTTCAACTTGCAATCTCTCTGCAGATGACTTGCTCATCAATGCGTTCCTGGGATCACTTGTACGGGCTGATGCTCTTGCAAACTGAACTAGTGTACTTTTGTCGGAGCTAATTATGAGATGAGGAAACAGGCAGGAAAAACGAAGAATTACCGCCAGCTACTATATCAAAGACAGAAGATTCGATTTGTTTTTCAACCACTCGGAAATCTAGATGTCGATCGGTTCACTTTACCACTGATAGATATATAGACCTTTAGGAAACTCAGGAGTTAAGACTTAAGAGTAACAGGACTCGGTTCGTTGTTGTGAACAGGTTACGGATTCGAACCACAAAGGATCAGGAAAAAACATGGCCTCGGTAGAAGCATTTGGGAGGATTCTTGCCATGGCCGCAACTGGCCGGGCAATGACGGCCTATATACCTAGCAGTAATACTGTATTTCTCTGTGTCCAACTCCTTCAGCTTGGTTTATGCGAGGGGAGGAGTAAACTCCACACAGCTCGATTGATTCTTTGCTTCAAGTCCACGATCGCATCTCATGCACGTCGCACGCATCATCAATAATTCTTAATCCATAATAATCTAATTAACCCGTGTGTACTTATGCATCTCATTTCGACCTTGCACACATATATAGCTAGTGTGTTTCGTGCACGTCTTCATTCGGTCGTGTGCCGCGCGCGGCACACGAGTCAATCGATCCAGCCATGCATCACGTGCGCCCACGTACGCACGCAACCGCGGCCAACACAGACCTGACACGAATTAATTGGTCCGTGTCCATCCAGACTAATAAGATTCCTCCGTGTCTGGTTAACGGTGATTTTTTGATGCGTCTCTGTCCAATGGAAGCGTCACCTGTGTCGTCGCCGCGTTAATTACTTGCTTGTCTCGCATGCAGCAGCGGTCAGTGGTTAGTGAATGACAAATCATCCGATCCATCACATCTGTGTTAAGTTTCTTTTTACCCTTTCGGATTAATTTTCTTGCAGCAGCGGTCAGTGGTCAATACCGGCTGGTACCGGCGTTCTGGTACCGGCCAATTATATTAGTGATATTGTGAAATTTATTCTATGTTTAAATTATGGTATTATAAAAAATATTATACAATACAATCTTATGTTAGTCTGATATTATTAGTAAAAATATATATTTATAATTATATATATAAGTATTTACATAAATTAACATTATATTCAAAGTTTAGAATGGTACGTCGGTACCGTCTGATACCAGAACGATCTATTCCAATGACCAAAATAGAACACGATGGGAACGGAATTTTCAGGTAAGCTGCAGGAGCAGCGCAGGAGGGCATCTCTTGAGATGGTAGCCAACACACCGCAAGTAATTACCCTTGTCTGTGTGAACACTGAACAGTAGTTGCAGTAGTACACTACAACACATGCGTCGTCTTCGTCGTCGTCGCCTACCTACTATATATTCCGAATTTTTTTTAGTACTAAAAACAACAGCGTGGAGCGTGTCCGTGTCGTGGTCGTTGCTTATAAATACCGCTCGGTTCACACTCCCCCGGTCGCCATCATTGCCGCGCGTCTTGATTTGCTCTCTCTCTCAGCTCGGTCTCTCTTTCATTATTCCTCACTGCTAATAGTTAAGCTTACAATAGCGTGCTCATCAAGTGCACTTTGCTTGCTCAAGCTATATATAGATAGGGATATATATATACTGTGCGAGAAATCGATTTCTCTCCGGCGTGGCTGCCGGCGGTGGAGAAGATCGATCAGTAATATAGCTACTAGTAGGGGTAGGGATGGGCAGCGGGTCGCCGTGCGCGTCGTGCAAGCTGCTCCGGCGGCGGTGCACCAAGGACTGCATCTTTGCGCCCTTCTTCCCCGCCGACGACCCTCACAAGTTCGCCATCGTCCACAAGGTATTCGGCGCCAGCAACGTCTCCAAGATGCTCCAGGTAAGCTAGTAGTACCTTTTCCCATATTAATTTTTTTCAAGGATAATAAGAAGGCGGTGTCTGACACTGGCATTATTGTCATTATTATTGCAGGAGCTTCCCGTGCAGCAGCGCGGCGACGCTGTGAGCAGCCTGGTGTACGAGGCGAACGCGCGGGTGCGGGACCCCGTGTACGGCTGCGTGGGGGCCATCTCCTTCTTGCAGAACCAGGTGTCGCAGCTGCAGATGCAGCTCGCCGTCGCGCAGGCAGAGATCCTCTGCTTCCAGATGCAGCGACGCGACGGCGACCACCACGACGGCGACGCCGCCGTTCCGCCGGCGCTCGGAGACCACCACCACCACCACCACGTGATGGCGGCGTCGCAGCACCAGACGATGATGGCGCCCGAGGACGTCGACGCGTTCCTCATGCACAACGGCGGCGGCGTCGTTCCGCCGCAGCTCATGGCCGGCTACGGCGCCGGCGACGCACTCAAGAGGGAGTCGCTGTGGACGTAGCTAGCCACGCCCCAAGTCAACATCGCATGTGTACACGTGTAGGAGCAGTGACCGAGTGATGATGAGTTAACTTGCTAGCCAGCTAGCTTGTTGCTTCTAGTGTTAATTAGGGCTAGTTCTAGAGATTAGTTTGTTAGTTTCTGATGACTTCGCCGTTTTAATCCTCATGATGATGCACGTGTTTCCAACAATTTTGTTTCTTGCTCTTCCTGTGTTTTACTTGTGGTGGTGGATCCATGAAGAATTAGCACGTCATCTTAATTTGTCACCGACGATGATTGTGCATTTGGTCATTTTTGCCGGGCGTTGCACTCTTCTTAATTTACTGCATGACGTTCGTTGTAGGGCGAAAATCAGAAAAAAAAAAACTTATGGGAGGTCCTGTTGAGCTAAATAGGATCGATCCCATAGCTTACAAATGCTTGCTTCTCAAATATTTGAAAGTTTGAATCAGTCCATGCATGAACGCCTCTCAACATTGGAAACATTTGTCTTACATCTTGAAATGGATGTATTAGTAGTAGGAAGGTTAATTCCCTTTTGCTTTCTCCTTTACAACAAACTAAAATTATTACCGCAAGCAGCTCGAGAACTTAATTTTTTGAAATGGAGAGAGATAAGTTCGATAATCCATGTGAGGCTAAATCATAGACTAATCTATATGTACACATTCTAAATTTGCAATGATAATCAAATGACGATCAGCATGCATTTGCATGCGACCAAGTGACCACATGCGTCCATGCGTGGAGTGATTATAAATTACTCAGAACACAGTGGGAGACCAAGTCCAGCTTCCTTCTCAGACAAACAACTGTCCCCCACAAATGAAGTCCAAATGGGACGGTGTTACTCTCCGCGATCCACTAATTAATACAATGATGCATGATTAGCTTTTGTGCGCGCATCTGTTCGATGCAGTGTAAACTAATTTCTCCACTCGTGCAGAACAAGTCGAGCATGATATGTTTGGAGTAATATACACGGGTGGTCTCTAAACTTGTCTCAGAATGCCATCTTGCTCTCTCAACTCTCAATACATTTCGGGTCCTTAACTTGCTAAAATATATCATCTAGGTCCAAAGTATTAAAAATACCCCTTATACGCTAATATGCCATCTTTTATTTATGATTTTTCATCTTATTTTCTATGATTATACATGTTGCAGTATACAAACAAAAGTCTTTTAGGATGAACTATGGTAGCAGAGAGTCAATTTAGGGAGAGAGTTTATGAAAAATCATGCTAGTTTATCACCCACGTCATCAGCCATAAGAGTATTTTTAGTACTTTCGACCTAAATAACAGATTTTATCAAGTTTAGGTACCCAAATATGTATTTCGAGAATTTAAGGACCTAGATGCATATGACTCTTAAGACAAGCAAGTTTAAGAACCGCTGGTGCCCTTTATTCTGTTTGAGTAAAATACAAGCTGCAAACATGTACACATTAACCGTAAACATATATATACACATTAACCCCCAAACATGCAGGTTGCTAGTAAGTTAAAACAAATGAGTAACATTCACAATAAGTATAAATTTTATTGTTAAAAATTCTAGATAGATGCCTTCAATTAATAATTATAGCACCCAAAAATAAAAATTAATATAGCACTTTTGACAAGCCATGCATTGCCAAATGGAGCAAATATACAAGAGGGTTTAGACACTTATATTTCAGAAAAAGAACTGCTATACATACATGGACGTCTCGGTCGTCCACCGCAACCGTACGACCATTACAAACCTTCAATGATTAGACGCATGGCTTTGGTATATACTGGTCCGACGGCTGTGGTTCACACAATGCAGCCGTGTGCAAAGCGTTTCCATTCCACAAACACAAAACATTTTCTGTGAAGTAATCGCACAAATAATTGAAGGACTAGATGATGAATGCACATGTGCAACGACCATATCACAAGTTAATATAAGGATGAAATCAAACCAACCGCGGTTCGACAGGATAAGAACAAACACATGCCGATCATGTGAGAGCTAGCCACCACCGGCCGACTTCCTACATGAGCTAAACTATTGGGACTATACGTGTAGGGGAGACAATTAAAGATTCGTCTTATACACTCAACATCCTAATTGAATGATACTGTTTATTCCTTGCAAAAAAGTAAGTTTCATTCATTTTAGTTGTGTAGTGAGACCGACGAAGACTCTCCTATAATTTGAAGCAAACACCCAACGGTCCTCGAGCCCTTGGATGGAAGACCCGATGATCCTACATGCGGAAAGCCAAATGCTACCAAAATGTTAAGGTTACTAGACAGTTGAACGGGCAATGGTATATGCCCATGTTGTACTATGGCTTCTGGACAGTCAAATGGGCTAGACATATATTTAACTAATGTATAATTAGTAGGTCGGTCGGTGCACTTATACGCAGTTAGTATCAGTAATTTAAGAAGAAAATAATTTTATGACATTCAAAGATCACAATTTTAAAAAGAAAGAAGTTTATTTTACTTCCTCCTACTTTGGCCAAAATCCACATAACCCCCTTAACCTTTGGTTTGTTTTACATATAAGATTAACTAATTAAGTTTACTTTATTCCTAAACTGGTATACTGAACCGGATGCATGTAGTACTTTGCAACATGGGCTTCGTCTAAGATTTTCTTGCGTAAGTTCCAAATTTTTTGGCACTACTATATCATCCTTGAACCATAAAACGCCTCCTTCATCCTCTTTTAGTCTCCTCTTGAGATGTGCTATACCAACGTCGGTCTTCTGAGCCGCTACTACTTCTTCTCGCAAAGTAGGTATTAGCGCTAGGTTATAGAGAGCCCTGTGGGGTGTCACTTGGACGTAATGACCATCTTGAGCTTGAGGGCTGACCATGATATGATGACATTGAGCTTTTTGACTTAGTGCGTCAGCCACAACATTGGGCTTTTCGTGGTGGTAATGCACTTCCAATTTATAATCCTTGATTAACTACAACCAACGACGTTGTCTCATGTTTAAGTGGTACTAGGTGAAGATGTACTTTGAGCTCTTGTGATCGGCGTTGATACGGACTAAATTACCAAGCAGATAATGTCTCCATATTTTCAATGCTAGTACAACTGTTGCCAATTTCAGATCATGAGCTGGGTAGTTCTGTTCATGCTTCCTTAGTTGCTTGGATCCATAAGCGATGACTCGTCCATCCTGCATGAGGACACATCCCAATCCGATACCCGAAGCATCACAATATACATCAAACGTCTTCCCCAAGTCTGGTTGAGCTAATACGGGGGTAGTTGTAAGATGTCTATTCAGGGTCTAGAAAGAGTTTTCACAACCTTGGTGCCATACAAACTTCTTTTCCTTCTTTAGCATCCCAGTCATGGGCTTCGTAATCTTGGAGAAATTTGGGATGAAACAGTGGTAATAACCAGCCAATCCAAGGAAATTACGGATCTGGAACATAGTTTTCGACGTCTTCCAGTTTAGTACATCTCTTACTTTGCTGGGATCCACGGCTATGCCTTCTTCTGAAATAATGTGATCCAGGAAGGGTACTTGCTTCAACCAAAACTCACATTTGCTGAACTTAGCATATAGATCATGTTCCCTTAACCTCTATAGTACAATACGAAGATGATGTATGTGTTCTTCTTCTAATTTGGAATAGACTAGAATATCATCAATGAACACCACTATGAGTTTGTCTAGCTCTGGTATAAACAACGAGTTCATGAGATACATGAAGTATGCTGGTGTGTTAGTCAACCCAAAAGACATCACCAAATACTTGTAAAGTCTGTATCAAGTGGAGAATGTTGTCTTGGGGATATCTTTTGAATGGATCTTGATTCGGTGGTATCCAGAGCATAGATCGATCTTGGAGAAGACTTTAGCTTCAATTAGCTGATCAAAGAGAATGTCTATGCATTGGTGGTGGATCTTTATTCTTGATAGTCATGACATTGAGTGGATGATAATCTACACATAGACTCAAAGTCTCGTCCTTCTTCATGAACAATGCCGAACAACCCTAGGGTGAAAAACTTGGTCGAATAAATTCCTTGTCTAGCAACTCTTTTAGCTCTGCTAGTTCCTTGGGTGCCACACCAAACCATCTTGTTACCATAGACACCACTGCAGAAGATACAGAAGAATGCAAAGGGCCAAAAGGCTACTAATCTGGATGAGGAATGTTACCGCTTGATCTGCTTGCTGCTTCTCTTTTGATAGACACTGGCACATAAGAAATGAATTTTTTTTGACAAATAATAAGACAAACGCATACCTATTACATGTATATACACAAGTTAAAAATCTGTGTATGTATGTACGCACACAGAACATGTGCGAATTTTGGATTCCTCTACCTTCTCTGATAAAATAAGCTATAGTCAGGCTAGTTCCAATGGAAATCTTCATTTTGTTGTTTCTAAGAGTGTCATGTCACTAAAAATATTTTGAAATCATGAATGAAATCATCTCTATAATATATGGTTTTATTTTGATGTTTCATTACACGTAATTCTATTTTGTTTCATTGGTTGATAGAGGATGAAATAAAACTTCTCACTTTCAATGCTAGTTTTATTGTGTTTCATATCTACTCTCTCCATCTCATTGAAAGTATCGTTATAGTAACCGTGCCGGTCAAACTTTGTTAAGTTTGACTATATTTATAGAAAATATTAGTAACATTTATATCTCTAAATAAGTTGGTTATGGAAATAGATTCAATAATCTATCTAATGATACTAATTATATATTATAACTATTAATAATTTTTATATATAGTTGATCAAAGTTAAAAATAATTGACTCATCGGAAAGCAAGAATGATACTTTCAATGAGACGGAGGGAGTAGGAAACTGTGTATACTTAGTTTCATCTAGATGAAACTGCTTCTCTCTCTCTCTCTCTTTTTATAACTCTCTTGTCATGTCATGAAATTTGCTTATGTGACACATCATTTAATAAAAATAAAACCTCTATTGGGAGTAGCCTTGGTCAAAATTGTGCACACGCGTGAATATGTGATGTGTCTGTAACCACGTAGTATGTGTTTCACAACTGGGCCTAATAATGAATTGTAGATAGCCCTTTTACTGGGTCCATAAAGTTTTAACTGGGCTGCACACTTAAAAAGGCCCAGAGAAAGCCCCAAGTAGAAGCTTTTTGTTCCCTTCAATTTTGAGTAAAGATGGCACGACACCCGTTACCCGCTAGCAACTATCCGAACGGGCGCGGATTCGAGTGACAGTTTGTGCTTGTGGGTGCGCCCCCGGCGGCGTTTGAAACCCATAGGTAAAATCTTAACGAGCAAAATATAGTCTTGCTCGTGGCCGCATGCCCGTTGCCCACTGACATGTGGCCCCAAAATATCCTAGTATATAAGCAAACACTAGGGTTTCTCTCTCTTTTTTTTTTCTATTCTCTTCCATCGGCCGTCGCCCCTATCTTCCTCTCCATCTCCGCCACCAGCTCTGGCGCGAGCAGGCCGCCGTCACGCCCACTCTGTTGCGGCTCCCATCTCCGCTCGTAGCTCAGGAGCTGGCAGGCCGCCGCCACCTCCATCTCTGCCACGGCTCCCATTTCCGTCGTCGCCCCATCTTCGCCACCACCTTCAGCGTGTCCACGCGTGGCACCCCTGCGGCTCGCAGCTCCGGCACCGGGCCACCGGCAGGCCGCCACCACCCCATCTCTGCCCCCCTCCCCACCATCTCCATCGCCGGCCCCATCTCCGTTCCCATCTGCACCGCCGCCCCCATCTTCAGCGCATCTACGCGTGGCACCCCTGCGGCTCACAGCTCAGGCGCCGGCAGGCCGCCGCCACCCCCATCTTTGCCCTCTCCCCACCTTCTCCGCCGATTTGGTCGCCCGCTCTGGCGCTCCCTGTCACTGGCGGGCAAACGGGCATGCTCGCGGGCAGCGTTTCCTACCCGTTGCGGGCACGGTATTTTGCCTGCAGGCACGGGCGTGCGTGGTTAGTATCCGCGTGCGTGCCGCCAGTTTCCATCTTTAGTCTTGAGTTTGACGGTCCGATCACGAACGGAAACAACAGTTCCTTCGTGTCGCATTGCTGAACCACGACAAAGGCATCAGATATGGCCGGTGCCCGCTGGACGCCGACGTGAACGCCGCCATCGCCGACTTCTCGCACCGAGCCGATCGTCCCGCCCGACTGGGCCTCAGCCATCTCACTCTTCTCTTCGCACCTCGCGCCCCCTGTCGTCGTTGTGTGCGGGCCCAAGAACAGCGGCAAGTCCACCTTCTCGCGCCGCCTCCTCAACGAGCTGCTGCCCAGGCAAGCCCTCTCCTTCCGCCCTGACCCAAACCCTAGCTCGAATACGTCAGCGCTGCTAAATCTCTAATTCGTTTGTCATGATGCTCTGCAATTACAGGTATGGGAGGGTGGGGTATCTTGACACGGACATCGGGCAGCCGGAATTCGCGCCGCCGGGTTGCATCTTGTTCCACGTCGTAGAGGAAGCTATCCCAGGTCAGTATGTGTTCATGTATGGGCGCCGTTAGAGAATTTTCTCTTTGGTAGCTGTAAGCCTGTATGCTGGGGTTCGTAGGGCTCACTGACATACTGGTTGCTGGTTTTTGTGCAGATCTGCTAAACCCAACACTACGGGAAGCTGAAAGGTGCCATTTTATTGCTCTTAACTGTGATTTTGTGTTATTAGGCTACTCCCAATGAGAGTTTTATTTTCATTAAATAAAATGCTAAGCAAATTTGATGACATGGCAAAAAATTTATAAAGAGAGAGATGACAAGAGTTTCATCTAGATGAAACTAGGTCTACACGATTTCCTAAAATTAAAACACCATGAAACTAGAATTGGAGAAGAGTAATTTTATTTCATTCTTTAGACAACCAATAAAACTATATAGAAGTAAGTACTATGAAATACCAAAATGAAACTATATATTGGAGGGATGGTTTTATTCATAGTTCAAACTAATAAATATGGCATGGCATTCTTGGAAACATCAAAATGAAACTCATTGGGATTAGCCTTAGGCTACTCTCAATGAGGGTTTCATTTTCAATAAATGAGGTGTCACATAAGCAATTTTGGTGACATGGCAAAGAAGATATGAGGAGAGAGAAGAAAGGAGTTTCATTTATAGATGAAACTGGGTATACACAGTTTCTTAGATTTGAAACATTAGGATACTAGCATTGGAGGAGAGGAGTTTCATTTCATCCTATAGATAACCAATGAAAGAACATTGAATTAAGTGCAATGAAACATCTAAATGAAATCATGTATTGGAGAGATTGTTTTATTTGTAGTTTCAAATCATTTTTGATGACATGTCACTCTTGGAAACAATAAAATGAAATCCTCCATTGGGACTAGCCTTATGCCGTGATTAGCTTGTAGAGTGATTATTCCATCCACTGGTTTTTACTGAGAATAATAGTCTACCAGTCATTGTGTCATGTTTTAGATTTGTGATGCATTCGTTCCGCTAAAATGCTGTTTAAACCACCTTGTACCTTTTCTAGATCCTACATAGCCAACAATTTAGCATTATATATCTAGATATTGCTGTCCTTCTGGCTTTGATTTTACTAATGCAATGCATTGTTTTATTGAAAATCCATCAGGTTCTGCTTTTTTGGCGACATCTCTTCGAAAAGGGACCCTGAAGCTTATTTGAAGTATGTGTTCCATTTGTTTGACTACTTCGTTGAAAAATATCAATGTGATGTGAATGAAATGCTTCCTTTAATCGTCAACACTCCTGGCTGGGTAAAAGGTACACACTGATAGTTCTGAAGTTGTTTCACTTGTGTACATGCACCTGAGTTGTTAAACTGCTCTGAAAACCTTCCATTGTCTTTCTTTCCTTTTATTGATGTAGGTGCTGGTTTCGATATGCACGTAGAGATGTTAAGGCATATCTGTCCCACAATTGTTGTCCAATTACGTATCACTATGGAGAGCAAGAATCTTTCTGAGGGAATATTTTGGCAAGATGGCATGCAAAGATCTGAAATGATTAATATCAATGCTCCATTTTGTGATGGATCAGATAGATCGTAAGTAGACATTTTCCCCTGAATTTGAAGTTCTACTTGATGTCAAAAAATGTCTTAGCATTCCAAAAACTTCCAAGTATAGTTCTCTAATGCTTGAAGCAAATTCTGACACTATCTGTAAACTGGCAAGGGTGTTGATTCGTAAAGATGCAGTCGGAATGCGTGAACGCCGAGTTGCGGAGCACTTGAAGCAATGTTTTCCAAGGCACATATCTGTGGCTACAAATAAGGAGCTTGCTTATGCCCTAGCATCACTTCCTCCCTATCAAGTACCATTTTCAGATGTTAAAGTTACACATCTTCATTGTGAGGTTGGTTTTTTCCCCATTCCTGCTGTCTTTTTTATTTTGGAAGTTCAGCAAAAATCTGAAGCTTTCCTTTTGCCTTCCTTCTTGTGGTGATGTAACTAGATGCCCAAGCATTGCAGCACCTTAAATTGGGCCTTTCTCAGCTGCTAGAATTGTTTATTTCAATTTATCAAACAATAAGTGACATTTTAGGTAAATCAAGCTTAATATTAACACACTACTGTCTGGCATTGATTGTAAACTAGCAATGCGTATTCACAGAGTGGTATCGATGTATCTCAAGGACAGCACTAATTATCGTGTATAACACTTTGACCATTTTTGCCGTCTGATTTTGCGGTTTGCATTTGTACCATGAACTAGACACAAGATCTTGCTATAACAAATGATAAACAGATTCACATACTGATACTGAGAAATCTCATTAGACACAAGATCTTACGATAATAAATGATCAACAGATTCACGTACTGAGGAATCTTCTCCGAGGGTTCTTGTATTATGATAGAGTACCATAGTGCTTTAGCTTCGATTTCTAGGGTTAACAGAGGTCATGAACATGACATAAAAACTCATTTTTCAGGTACCCCCTACTGAGACATGGTATAGTCTGAATGCCACAATTGTTGGTTTGGCATCCCAAACTCCTGGATCAGTCCCTTGTTGTGTTGGCTTAGGTAATTTTCCACTGTGCCTGCAATTTGCTCTGCTGTTCTTAGCAGTACATACGTGTTCCTTATAATTCAAATGCTGGCAAGTTGTGATTTGAGAAAAAAAAACTTATTGGTAGCCAGTCTTATGCATGGGGATCGATTGGCTGGAATCAAAAGGAATTTAGGGTAATCTTCTCAAAATAACTATCTTAAGCATATGTAGAAAAGCCTGTATATATGATAATCATATACTTTGCAGGTATTGTCAGAGGCATTAATATCCGAAAAGGCCTCTTGTATCTAATAACTCATGTTCCTCTTCATCGTCTGCAAAGTGTAGACCTTTTGCTGCAGGGACTCATCGAAATACCTACGTCTCTTTTGCAGGTGACATCTTTTTCCCCCTTTTTAGGAAACACGTTGGTTCTTTACATGGAAGCAAATTAGGCTTTGTAATACTCTGTAAAATTAGTGCTAGCCTGCTAGGAGATTCCCTAAATAAAAGATAGTGCTAAGAGTCCCAATATCAGCCAATCAAGAAAGAAAATGTGTGAGTGTGTTAGCCTGCATAGTATTTTTTTCAGAGAAAGAAAACACTACATCAGTCAAGTTGCGTTTGTAGCAGACTTTGTCCCGATTTTTTTCCCTAGTATATACAGTTCATACTCCATAGTACATGTTCGTGTAGCTTCTGATAGTATGCATGAAAGCTCCCTTGGCCTAAGGTTTGTACTTTGTATTAATCATCATCTTGCTGCTGGCTCAGGTCCGTGGATGCGTGTCCCCATACATGTCGACAAATGTGCTGCACAAGCTATCAGAAAAGGACATACACGCTGAATGACGCCCGCGCGTCTTTGAAGATTAATGCTTTTTTTGTTGGTGTGGACTGAATCTTTCTATTGACCTGATGCTAAATGGATAGTTCTAGATAGAGTTCAGATTTG
Organism: Eleusine coracana subsp. coracana; assembly: GCA_032690845.1. Classification (NCBI taxonomy): domain Eukaryota; kingdom Viridiplantae; phylum Streptophyta; class Magnoliopsida; order Poales; family Poaceae; genus Eleusine; species Eleusine coracana. The sequence continues at coordinate 10,907,162 of CM064426.1, forward strand.
TAACATGTACTACTCCTAGTAGTTCTGGATATTATTTTGAATTATTTTATTATAGTTACAGATTCCGATATTTTTGAAATGTGATCACGACAGCTTTGATAACGAAGCCACCTCAATTGTTTCGGTCGAGAACAGAGATTTTATTCAGAAAGCAGCAACACTCTTTAGCATTACGTAGCAGCAACTCAGGATGACTCAGAACCAAGCAGGCACAAGAGATGAGTCGACATCGACACCGGAAAAGAAGAAAAACAGACACTCAAACACCACGCGTCACTACGTACTGACGAAGCACCACCGTTATTCTCGCACTCCTCACTTTCAGACTGGTACATGCACACTGCTCTGAACTCTCTGACGCAGTTTCCGTCGGACCCCTTCACGCGACCTTGACCTCGATGGTCTTGGGCTTCTTGGGCTCCGGCGGCGGCGATCTTGTCCATGTCGGCGTTGTCCGGCAGCACGAACTTACGCATGAACTTGCCCATCCGGCGCTCCATGCGCAGGTACTTGGCGTCCTCGCGCTTCTCCCGGCGCCGCTCGCCGCTGATCACCTCCACCTGCACCTTGATGTCGTCCGTGCCCAACCCGGGCATGTCCACCACGAACGTGTACGCGTTCGGCAGCTCCTTCAATTGGCTTATAACCTTCAAAATTTTGCAACAAATGGAGTCTAGGTAATTGCAGTGCTGCTGAGTTTAAATTCCAAATGAGATCGAAGAAAGGCCAGCCATTTTGCCGCTGTTTTTTTTTTCCAAAACGGTGAAATATATTAATAATACTGCCTCTAGTTTTGTTTCGTTGAGTTGGTTAGTGCGACTAAAATAGACGAGCATCCAATTTTCAGGATTTCAGAAACACCAGATGTAATTAGTGGATATACGAGTAGTAAAATGAATTATTACAGCATTCCACATGAGAAAAATGTTATATAGATGTTCTGTGGACATATACTCTTGTAAGCCTGCAAAACATGGAAGAAATGAAACAACAGATATTTACAGGTTCTACTCAAAATTTCTGAGAACCTCTCTTTTTTTCAAGTGGGGGAAAATAAATCTTCAATGAAAATTCTATGAAGCTTGCGCTGATTTTCCTGAGCTGCGACATCTGAATCCGACCACAGTAAGCTGTTCCTACCTTGTTCAGAGCATCCCCCTTGCGAACCACCGGTTTTGATTGGCTCTTGCAGATTTATGCTAGTCTTTGAAACCGAAGGGGTGATCGCAACCGCGGAAGATTCGCTGGCCATGCCGCTGCTCCAGCCAACCGTGGTCGCGCACAGCCCATTCGTGGAGGTGCGGTTGTATCGGCAGGGCGCCGACCTGGTGGCGCTTTTCAGGTCAAGCCTGCCATGAAAAATTTCGGTATAAAAAAATATCGGCGGTCACCGATAAACACAATATAAATACGATATTTTAGAAATATTAGTAATTTCAATAAACAAAATTACTTATTTTTTATAAAATTTTATATAATTTGAGAAGAAATGAGATTAAATCTATAAACTATCATTGTTATGAATATAATCAAATTACTTTTCGTTAAATAAACATGAACAATGATACAATTTTAGCGATATAAATTATATCGGATCTTATCGATAAATACGATATTTCGAATATATCAGCGAAATTTTATTGAAATTTTTTTCCTAGGCGCCTAACGGGCCTGCCGCGACCGCCTCGACGTGCGCTGCATCCACGCTGAGCACGGCCTCCTGGTGTTCTTCGCCTTCAAGCCCGGGGACTCCTGGCACGGCCTCCAGATCCATCCCGACCCGACCGCTAGCTACTCTGCGCTGCCCTTCTGTGACGGCGCTGTCATCGTCCTCGACGGCGAGCCCAAGGTCAGTGTCGGCCTTCCCGTTTTATGGTTTACCCCTTGAGGTTTGTGAATATGGCGTAGTGGTTAATTTTAATCATCCTCTTATGTAGGAGTCCTGGACGAAGTTGGTGTCAGTGATCATCGTCGGTATGCTGGTGCCGGCGGTGATGGCGATGGTCACGATGAATGGGGTGCCAGAACAACTGCGGTCGTCGAAGGTGGTCAACGGGCTCTTCCTGCCATGGATCCTCATTAGCGCCATCATCATCTTCGCTCGAGTTAGGACGAGTCCTAGACGAAGTCAGTGTCAGTGATCGTCGCCGGTGTGCTGGTGCCAGCGGTGATGGCGATGGTCGCGATGAATGGGGTGCCGGAACAACTGTGGTCGTCAAAGGTGGTCAACGTGCTCTTCCCACCATGGATCCTCATTAGCGCCGTCATCATCTTCGCTCGAGTTAGGACGCGGCCAAGGGCTCCATGAGCCGAGGTTGCCGATCTACGACTACGACTACTATGAACGTGTCAATTCCTCTCCTACATACCTTTGCCCAAATTCAGTCAATGGCTTGATGAAATCAGTTATGAGCGACTGATTCTGGATTGTGGCCAGCAAAGTAGGGTATTTGTTTAGAGTAAAAGTATGGAGACAATGATATAATAAACATCAGTTGCTTATTGATGGGACCATTATATATTTATAGGGGAGGAAAGAGTGGGGCCCAAGTAAGCCCCATGACTAGAGGCGCCCGTATGAACGGGTACGTCCCTTATACGGTTGTCTGCACGTGATCGTGATGGTGAGCAGTTAGTAAGTTTACTACAAATGCAATATCAGGCCTGGTGTAATTTGTAAGATACATAAGCGCTCCAATGACACTGAGATAGGGGACCTCAGGTTCAAGTATCTCTTCTCCCTCCTCCCTTGGTCGGAATTGATTTTTATCAAGCTCCAAAGCTCTAACAACCATAGGGGTTTTAGCAGGATATACTTTATCCATATTGAATTTCTCCAATATTTTCTGAGTATAGGCAGACTGATGTACTAGAATTCTAGTGGGGAGATGCTTGAGTTGTAAGCCCAAGCAGAATTTGATTTTGCCCAAATCCTTCATCTCAAATTCCGTCTTCAGATAATTGTGTGCTTCTTCAATATCTTCTATACTTCTAATGATATTTAAATCATTGACATACACCGATATGATGTAAAATCCTTTAAAGGATTGTTTTATAAATACACATGGGCAATCATCATTGTTAGAGTAACCTTTTTTCATAAGATACTCCTTCAGTCGGTTGTACCATATTCATCCCGACTGCTTTAAGCCATATAGTGACTTCTTCAGCTTCACACAATACATGTTGCGATTTGCGTTCTTATTCGGTACATGAATTCCATCAGAAATTCTCATGTATATATCCGAATCTAGTGACCCATAGAGATATGCAGTCACGACATCCATCAACTGAACATAGACAGATGATTTTGTACTGCCAGTGATATTAGGTATCAAAACGTAATTCCATTCATTACTGGAGAATATGTCTCATTGAAATCAATGTCGGGTCTCTGCGTAAACCCTTGTGCTACTAGCCTTGCCTTGTATCTCACCACCTCATTATTCTCGTTCTGTTTCTAGACGAAAACCCATTTGAATCCCACAGGAAAAATTCTCGAAGGTATAGGCATTACAGAGGTAAATACCTCTCTTTTTCTGAGTGAGGCTAGCTCTGCCTCGATTGCTTTTTTCCACTGATTCCAATTCGAGCGTCTTCGACACTCTGCCATGGTATTAGGATCTGGATCATTCAGAAAGTTTTCTGCAACCGTAGCTGAGAAGTAAGTATCGACAATCGTAGTTCTATGATCATATGATTCTCCAGTATTTGTATAGTGGATGGAAATTTCTTGTACCCCATGCGACTGCTCATGATTTTCCAGTACGAGTGTGTCAGGGCGTTCCGATGTCCCAGCTTCATAAATAGTGTGCACAATTGAGCTGGGTTGTGGAACCTCTAGGTCCACTGGGTGTATACTACCCTTAAGGTGTCTTTCAACCTCAGGTTGATTTGCATTTACATCTTTGGAGGATTTCGTCTGACGACGTCTACTAGGCACATTGTCCTTCTTAGTAGTCCTCTCTGTCCCTGGACGTTTACTAGAAACATCAGCTTGTTTGGTGGCCGTACTTCTCCCCCTCTTCTCTTGAAATGAGAGTTGAATGGTTTTATTTGGTACCTCCACTCTTTCTGACACATTCCTAGCAGGAATCAAGAATTTTGTGACACCTTTATAATCAATAAATACATCTGGCAGATTGTTTGCAATATATTACAAATGAATTATCTTCTGAACTTGAAGTTCAGTCTCTTGAGTACGTGGATCTGCATTTGGGACACTTTTTGCATCCCAATTTATTTCCTGCCATTCATTATGGTACTTCAAATCTCCCCCTAATACCGGAAAATTGTGATATCGCCATCTCAAAATGAGGGGTTAGTCAAGTATCGATACTCGGGTGACACTTGATAAAGCAAGAGTCCATCAATACACAAATAAGCATAGAAAATAGAGTGAAATATTGGAATTAAGTTATTATAATTTAGGTTCAAATTTAGGATACATAAAAGAGTTTGAAGTTCAAAAACGAAGTCTTAGCGGAAGCGAATAATCTCGACGATACATGTCTTATAACAATTCATGGTAGCCCTTAACCATGAATCATTCAACGTGCTCCTCTAGAGTAGGATAAACGGGAACCCATTCCATGGTCCATCCCTTCGGGGGTTCACCATCCCACTCCATGTGATTTCCACTCTCAATGTGCACAACATGTGACATACCTGTACAAAAACTTAAACAACAAACCCTGAGCAACTAATACTCAGCAAGACTTATCCGTCAAAATGACTCACTAAGGCTGGCACCTAGCATGCAAGGGGCTGACCAGAGGTTGTTGAAATATTTGCAAAAACAACACTAATAATTTGATCCTTAGTTTTTATATTTTAGACAAATTAATAGGGTTCTTGCAAAAATAAATGTGGTGCAGCTATACTATAACAATCATGGTTGAAATACAATTAATAAGAATACAACAAGTATAATCATCGTCATCATTTCACTCTTTACTATAATGAGACAACAACTACGATGTGACAGCGATCACAAGTGGTACTCGATAACCGTGAGGGACGACGACTCGAATCGATGTACATCCTGCTGGAGAAACCCAAGCACACGACACACGCACACTCACAAGGAGTTACGTACGACCACCTTTCACGAGACACCATAGAGCTGGTCCGGGGCCAACCTCTACCGAGTACATGTCACCCCATGCGATGCTCCCGTCGGTAGCCATCAATGGGTAGCCCATGCACTCTCCCTTCCAACACATACCCCAATTCCACCATAATCCGCTTCATCACCAGAAGAGAGGTTGGGTTGCTATCCAATCACTACGATAGCCAAGTTACGTCAGTTTACCAATTCCCATGTAGAGATATGCACTTGGTACTGTTCAAACTTGCTCAATAGGGCCACACTCGATGAGTTCTCAATCGACACAAACGGGGCTATGGTAAACAAGGGACAACCTTGTCACCTCAACCTACACATGCACTTCCCCATTCGGTCCCAACTTAATTTATTTCTCATCATAAGCTCAACAAGGGTAATAGTGATCAACTACCATATACCAAGTAATACCTAAACTACTCGGTGCTTGCTAGCGAGACTCACAAATTAAGCTTAGTATTTCTAATGTGACTTGTATAAACTAATCCCTTACTCATAGGATTTGGTGTGCTACATGCAACTAGGCTTCAATTAAATCCATACACGTAATGCACAATACATGACACACATCCATGTGGTACAAAATAAAACTTTCAAACATACGAGTGCACTGGGGCTTGCCTTGATACAAATCACAGTTAGCACTCTCAGGAATATTTGTCTCAACTCCGGGCTCCTCTGGAACTATCTCCACTTCCACGTTCCCGTCGTTGAGTCCTATTGGATGAAATGCAATGCAAGGATAGAGAGGAATTCATGGCACTTCCTTAACAAATGCATGCAAAGACATGATGCATGTATAAGTATAGGGGTGTGCACGGGAGAAGGACAATGGGTGATTTCTTATTTTGTTTTCTTTGGTATCGTGAAATGCGAACGATGATTTGTAGATGATGATTGCAAATGGTGAATCATACACACTAACTAGATGAGCATGACATGATGATCAGAGTCATCATAACTTAATTAATTTCCACATGTAGAGAGTTAGACATTTAATTGTTTGCATGTCATCACATGTGTTCTTGTTACTATTAATTACTAATTTGCCATTACTAGAGAATAAGCAAAGCTATTATCATAAATCAGGTTTATGAAGAATAAATACCAGTGAGAAAAATGAATATGGTGTGGGACCTTATACATGATTTTTGTACCAAATGGGATGACATGAAAATGCACCAATAATTTATAATAATTAAAATGATACAAACACTAAAATAATCATTACAAATAAAATACTTGCAATTTAAATATACCACTTGGTGAAATGCTGGGAAATGATGAAATGGTCATGAATGCAAAACATGATAGTTAAATAATGCACTGGAAATTAATCATGATTTTAGTTCGAGTTCTAACCATCTAAAACATGCATAAATAAATATGTGCTTTGAGAGTGTCTTAGCATTTTTATAAAATACTACACATTATAGGGAGTCCAGAAAGTATTTTTGAGCATTTTTATTCTTAGTAAATATTTCCGAGTTTATTTTTGAAGTTACATTTATTTGTTTGGTTAAGTATCAAAAGAAAAAAGCCTTTTCGGCCATTGGGCCGCTTCTCGAGTCGGCCCACGAGGCCAGGCGGGGGTGCGGGGAGCTCCCTGGGCTGGATCTGGCCCACGCGCGGTGGTGGCCCGAGGCCACAAGGCCAGCCGGGTGGTGGCTCGGCCAGCCAGTGCCGAAGGCCGAGCGAGCGCGCGCGGCGGCGGCGCGACGATGGCCGCGAGACGGCGGCTCGCCGGGGACGGAGGCAGCCGGTGGGGGCGGAGAGGTGTGGGGCCAGGGCGCGACATGCACATGGAGGCAAGGGAACTCACCGAGGCGGCTGCGCGAGGGAAGGCGGCGGACGACGGCGGGTCGAGGCGACTGGCGGCGGCGATCCCGGCGGAAGACAGCAAAAACCAGTGCCAAACTAGATCAAACGGGTGCGCTACTAGCAGGGGATCACCGAGGAGAGAGTGTGAGGTCAGCGCGTGGTGGTTGGAGGTGAGGGAGGAGCGGCGAAATCCTTGCTGCTCGGAGCGAGGGAAAGCCGGAGCTAGTGCAGACCGGGGGAGGAGGACGAGGCGAAGAGGTTTGCGGCAACAGCAAGCGGCAGGAGGCAGCCTAGCGGCTGGGCGCTGGAGCTCTGCCGCGACTGCTAATGGCGGCTTGGTTTGGACCAGAGGCGGCAGAATGAGGGAGGGAGAGAGAAAGGAAGTGCGCCACCGGGGGGGGGGGGGGGGGGGGGGGGAGGGGGGGGGAGGGGGGTTAGCATCTCGGGGGTGGGGGAGTCGATCCGACCGGGTGGTTTTCGCCTGCTCAACGGCGGCCATGCGGACGTCGAGCAGTCGGCAGGGTAGGGGGCACATCGGTGTGTTTCTTCAGGGTCACCGACAGGTGGGGCCCACTGGGTTTGCATTCCAGAAAAAACAGGGAGACCAAGGATTTTCAAGCCTAAACTTCGAGCACTAGATGCATTTGCTCAGAAAAACCAAATGAACCATCTTATAGAGTAAAGTTTGTAAAACATCATGGTCTAGACATGCAGAACATGCACTGGGAGGTCTAAGAGATATGAAATTTTGAAAATGGCTCATAGATTAGGAAACTTACAGAAAGTCTGGGAATTTCCCTAGCTTTTAGGCTCTTTGCAAATCACATTTGGAGCATCAAATGAAGTTCAAATTTGAAAAGGGTTGCACATCCCTGAAGATAAATGTTTTTAGTAGCTAAAAGTTGAAGATGTAAGTCTGGAAGATAAAGTTTTATAGGATTTATTTAATTTCAAACTTGCTTGATTGCCAAGGCTGAAATTTGCCGAGAAAATTGACATTTGGCAAAAATTCCAAAAGTAGCATTTCTTGACTTTATTAAATAAATCCAAAATTATAGGTTGTTCAAAATGATGGTATCTCAATTATGGGTATGATCTAATTCAGTGACTCCGTACAAAATTTAAAATTTGAATTTTTGAAGTTACACTCTTTCTGAGCATAGTTTGAATTATTTGAACCAGTTGCACATGTGATAAAATCATCATAAATTCTCCAAAATTCTTATTTTGTGCATAGATCAAGTTTATAAAATTTGTTCAGGTCACTTACATGTGAAACTGACAGCACTAGTTCAAGCCAGATTTGAACCGATTTCAAATAAATTCAAATTTGTGTTTTTGATTTGTTACTTTCTGGTTTTGATTTATTTCTTAACTATCTCAGTAACAAGGGGTGACACCATGGGTGTCACAAAAATGATCTTCATTGAAGATATAATCAGCGTGTCGGGCCGTAAATAGGTCCCCGGTCAAGGGCTCCAGGTATTTAATGATCGATGAAGATTTATAACCCACGTACACAGTGCAACCGAATTTTTGTAGATGGGAAATACTAGGTGCATTTCCACATACCAATTATAGAGGGGAAGTGCTATGATATGCAGTTGGACGCAATTGTATCAAGTCAGCAGCGTGAAGTACCGCATGACCCCAACATGATGTTGGTAAATTGCAATTATGCAACATTGGTCTCGCAATGAGTTTGATCCTCTTGATTAGGGATTCAGCCAAACCATTTTGCGTATGGACATATGAAACTAAATGCTGAACTGCTATTACTTGGGCCATACAATAATCATTGAAGGCTCTCGAGGAGAATTCTGAAGCATTGTCCATTCGGATTGATCGAATCTGTTGTTCAGGAAAATTTGCTCTCAATCTAAAGATTTGAGCAATAATTTTAGCAAATGCATGGTTTCGTGTGGATAATAAGCACACGTGAGACCATCGTATAGATGCGTCAATCAAAACCATGAAATACCTGAATGGTCTAGACAATGGTTGTATAGGGCCACATATATCTCCTTGAATTCTTTCAAGAAAGTCAAGTGGCTCCAAGTGGATTTTAAGGTGTGATGGCCTCAAAATCAGCTTTCCCGTTGCACATAAAGTGCAAATAAAATTCGAAGATTGTGGGAACCTTGCCTCATTTAAATCATGACCAATAGAATTGCTGATAATTTTCCTCATAATCTTGACTCCGGGATGATCAAGGTGTTCATGCCAACTTTTGAATGCATCCATATTTTAGAAAATTACCTTATATGCAACATGTGGTACGGGTTTAATGTATATGTAGTACAATCCAGACGGTAAAGAAGGAATTTTTTCCAGAATATCATGGCCATATCCATTTTTTTTGTAATGAGAAGAAATTCCTCATTATTGTCTTCATGGGTAATCACATGTAACCCATTCTTACGGATATCTTTATGACTCAATAGGGTATGGGTGGAATCGGGATACAATAATGCATTCTCGATTGTTATCTGTGTACCCATAGGGACTATAATAGTGGCCTTTCTGGTACCAACTATCGCTACATCGCATCCAGTGATTGTTAAAATATTCCCTTGTCTCTTTGTAAGAGTTTGGCAATATTTTGTTTCCCTAAGTATAGATTTTGTGGTGCAGCTATCCACAAGGCACATTTCCTCCTCCATCAAATTGACTCATGTACAATCTATATAGATGAATTATAAATAATTCTCATCAGATACATAGAATACATACTTAATTTATTCAAAGGTATCAAAGTGCTGATCCCTATTACAATGAAGACAATATCTAATTATTACAATAATTGTTTTTGACTAATACATAGATATCTAAACTTCTGGGAGATAATGGACCCTAAACAAGGTCTCCAAACACATCACTCAAAATTAATTCGATAATGGTGTTCTCCGTGTCCATGTAGTCTTCGATCGTCAGTGGAGGCACCGAGTTACTTGGTCCTTCTGGGAGGACAATAGAACTCTCCTTCGCCTTCTCGGATTCTTGGTTGAACTGAGCTTCAAATCCTGATCCTTGAGCTTTCTTTCCAAGGGATGATTTCTGGTATAGTTCTATCAAGTGTTTGGGACTTTGACATTTCTTAGTGTCATGTTTGAAACCCCCGCACTTCTGGCAAGGGTATCGATCACTCTTGGAAATGTCTTTCTTTTCTTTCTTCCCTTTAGCCTGATTATTCTGCCTATTCTTCCTCTTCCTGTTACAAAGGTGCTTAGATTTACCATCAAAGTTCTTTGAATTGCTCGTAGAAGCATTGAACTTATTCTTATTCTGAGCAGTATGATGAACTTCAGAGAGAGGAACACTTCCAACGGGATGTTGGTGATGATTTTTCATTATGAGCTCATCGTGTTTCTTGGCCTAAAGTAAATCATTGATCAACTCAGAGTAAGTTGTATAATTCCTAGCACGGTACTGGTGTTGTAAGACCCTATCAGATGGAATCATAGTGCTGAGAGTCTTCTCAATCTTTTCCATCTCTGTGGGTTCCTTCTCACAAAACCGCAACTTGGCACAGATTTTATGAACAACATGATTGTATTCTCTAATGGATTTAAAATCCTGGAGATGGAGGTGAGACAATTCATGGTTTGCCTCAGGCAGGATGACTGTCTTCTGTCGTTCATAACTGTTTTTCAGAGAAAGCCATAGTGTACTTGGCTCTTCCTGCAATACATACTCAGCTTTGAGATCTTGGTGGAGGTGCAGGGATTGATACTTGAGTCTATCATCCAGTGCAACCTCTCTCTCTCTAAAGGTGGAGTGAGTGCATGTAAAATCCCACGGGAAGCCAAGCCAACCTTGACGTCCATCGCCTATGTGGGGTAGTTTCAGCCATCTTGAGCGAGCTCCTCAAACTCTTTGGCCATCATAGTAGCTACATGGGTAAACCAGAGATTTTTAATCAAAAATCATCATGGTGTCGTTACAATAATCATGCAAAAATTTATCTCATGTGTTCATGCCTCGACATAAAAATTCAAGAAATACTTGTTTCTCAGAATAAATTGGACGTAGTCACACTAAATTTTGCATTTGAAATTTACGAGAAATAGAATCTCAATCGCTAGTTCTCTTATTGCAAGAAATAAATCGCAATTGCAAATCTTAAATATGCTAGAAAATATAGTTTCATTTGCATATCACTGCAAGAAACTCTAATTCTTAATTGCAAGTCATGTTGTAAAAAATATATATTGTGTGTATCATTTTCATTCTTTCTGAATTAAATGTGACCTTACAAGAAAAATAAATCTCAATTGTAAGTCAAAATGTTGTAAAGGTTGTTAGTGTTTATTATTTGACTTTACTCTAATTAAGTATATCTTACTTAATGAGATGGAATTGTCATGCAAGAGAAAAAATAATCCTCTATTGCAACACAACACCATGGCATGGGGAGGACCCATTCATCATTTCTAAACACTTCATTATGTCATGGGAGAACCCATTCAACATAATTTATCCATCAGTACAGGACTGGAAAGTAAATATCACAACCTAAAATAACACTACACACAATTATAGGGAAGATTAAGAACTAATCTAAATTTTTACAACTCTCAAATAGTTAAAAACTAAAACAGCCATAATTCACATGAACCACAAGAGCCTCTGTGAAAAATGGCCAGATAAATCTGCCTCGGCCGCATAGGCCAAGACAACCTGGGCTTCGGCCCATCTGGCCTTTCGGCCCAGCAGCGCCGCACGTGTCCCACGCTCAGGGGCACTTTCAGCCCAGCCCGTAAGCCGTCGGGGGTGGTGCCGGCCTGGCCCAGCCGTCGGGAGCGGTTACCCCTTATAAAAGGGGCAGTCGGTTTGCTCCTAGCTGAACCGCCGCCGCGGCGCCGGAGCCTGCTCCGACACCGCCGCATCCAGTTGCTCTGGCCCGCTGTATCCAGCCGCTGCTCCAGCCATCACCGCCATCTGCCGCTTTGGCGCCATCAGCTAGAGCTCGCGCGTCCGGCGAGCCGCCTGCTCTAGTGTGCCGCCCCGCTCCCCACCCCCGCGAGTCGGCGAGCCGCATCAATGACTCGGCGAGTCCTCCTCGTGGAGGACGCTATTGGAGTGGGGGCCCACCCTCGTAGTCGCAGTCCATGCACCGGCCTCCCGACCGGGGCGACGTGGTGGGGTGCCGGCGAGGTGAGCGTGACGGTGGAGGAGGCGACCCCCATTCGGGGTATGAAGTGTCGGCGCCGACGGTTCTCCCGCCTCTCCGGATCCCACCGGCTCTGCCGTGACGAGGACATCGAAGTCCGGCAAGCCTGGCGGGGTCGATGGATCTGGATCTGCCGCCCGTGAAGCCATCCTGGCGGTTAGGCGCCCTCAGCCGCCGACGCGCATGGGTGCGTTCCGGCAAGGTAGAGAGGGCGACGACGACGAGGTTGTGGCTATCTCCACTTTCTCGGGTTCTTCTTCCTCTCCCTCATCTCCAGCCAGGACTAGAAGATAGAGGAGGAAGGGTGAAGCGGCGCGACCGTCTGGTTCAAATCCAGATTCGGCCGGCATTGATGAAGATGTGGTTGCTGCGGCGGAGAAGGAGGAGACGGCAGTTCCATCTCGTGCAACGGCTGGAGTCCCAAACATCAATCGTGGCTCCACATCCGGTGTTGGTGTCAGCAGGCACGCCTCTCTCGGCGCGTCGATGGGGACCAGAGGACTCCAGCGATGAGCTGGGTTGCTTGGTCCTGCCCCTAGATCTCCTCCAGGTCGGTGGTTGAGTTCCAAGTCCCTCACGCCGGCATCATGGTTCTGGTGCTGTACACCAAAACTGTGGCGGCGGTTGGGGCCTCGTAGCCTCGTGGACGGTCGTGGTTCCGGCGTCCACCCCTTCTGGCATGACGAACACCACCATTCTGGTGGAAGTAGTTGTGGCGGAAGAGGCCTCTAAAGTGAAGACCACAACGGCCGCGGAAGATGCGACGGCCACGGTGAGTCCTTCGGCGGCGCGGTTGTAGTCCGCGTAGAAAGACGAGGAGAAGAAGAACGGTGAGTGCCGGGTCTGGCATGGTACTCACCGACGAGGACTCTGGCGACCTTCTCTCTCTACTCTTAGCAGTTAGAATAATGTGTGATAACGTGTTTAGAGTAAAAGTCTAGAGACAATGATATAATCAACAGCAGTTATTTATTGATAAGACCATTACATATTTATAGGGGAGGAAAAAAATGGAGCCCAAGTAAGCCCCATGACTAGAGGCGCCCGTACGTCCCTTGTGCGGTTGTCTGCACGTGATCATGATGGTGAGCAGTTGAGCATCCACGTTCTTAACAGTATTGTTCCCTGATGAACGCATTTTCGATATCCATGTACCCAATCAAGAACAGGCTTTTCTATTTTCTAATGAATTTTTTTGACATAAGACTGTGAATGGTCCCCTTTTCATGCAAGCATGGAATCATCCATCAATCAATATTCAATAGTGCTAATGTTTCCGCAGGTTAATACACGATTGTTTCTGTCCCATAAAATAAACTCACGTATTCATCAATACATCAGTAAAATTGTGACATACTTCACTGACACACTAAACAAAATCAGTGATGAACTCTTAAAAGCCCATAAACAAAACCAAAATGTTAGTAAACACTGATGGAATTCATCCATCCAACCAAATACCACCATAAGCCAACTGAAATAAACATTTTAGCGTTTGACCGTTTGTATGTTTAGTCACTGTCGTATTCTTCTCTCGCTTCATGCTGGGAAACAACTTTCTCTATGAACTTCTTGCGAACACCTTCCATGACATTATTCCGGGATGAATCACTACCACCATGGCCATCATTCAGTACTGGGTCTGTGTGGCAAAGGGCTAATGCCACAGCTGAAAGAAACAAGATAGCAATTTAGATTGCGTAGCTAGAAGACAATGCATATCAATATAGCATTTGAACAATTCTGGCATCAAAGCTTCAATAAATTAAGTCTCATAAAATGAGCAACGATACTCATTTCTGGAGGAAGAAAAGATTAATTATATGGTAACAATGACATACAAGCCGTTATTTTTCTTGTTCGCTTCTTTCGAAACACCTTCTAAATAAATTCATTAGGCATAATGAATGTGCTTATTATTAATTTAAAATGTCATCAGAATGTCAAACAATTTTCCACACGTCAAGGCAGTTCATAGATTGGAAAGGAAAAATATAAAAATCCTATAATGCTGGAACCTCTTTTTGAAAATTAAAACACGAGAGTAGAGATTATTGTGGTATTAGCTACTTAGCTTACATTCAGGCGTCAATTTTCTGCCACCAAACTTCTGCAGGCCAACATAAGTCCCTTTGACGGCACTGTTGTTGTAAACAAGTACTGTAGGAACATTTCGGTCCGGGTAGTTGGGAATGCAGTCTGTGGAGATAATTTTAACAAACTTCGTTGCTGGGTATCTTGTCGCCAGTTCCTCCAGACAAGTCTGAAGCAGCCCACATTCTGGTATTCTGAAACAAGATATTATCAAATTCTTAGGCAATGAACATCTCATGTTACAGAAAGAACAGGGTATCAATCCGTAAAGTTTCTCATGCAAATTAACTCAAAACATCACGTAGAACTTATTTCTAAGCAATTTTTGGAAAATTCAAAGAGCATACAAAATAGAAGCATATCTTTGGAATATTCAAAGAACATACAAAATTGAAGCACTGCAACTTAAAGAAAACCTACCTTGAAAACAGCAATTGATAACACACGGTTAATAAGGTATAACTCGACTCCGTATCTTCCAGTCCAAATTCTCAGGAATGCGCAAAGATTTCATATTCACTAATTAGATCACAACTCAATATAGACAAGATCAATATATGTGTCCAGTAATCCAACTTAAAAAGCAAAAGTATTACTCTGTAGAACAGTTTGCTGAGTTATCCATGTTTATAAGGTTCTGAATGGCATGCCCAAAAGCACCTGCAGTGAAGGTTGGAACCTATAGCACCACAACCAAATTTCTTCTTACAACATACAATGCAAGAACATCAAAGGTATACCCCCTGACTACATCCAGCCATTCATATTTCAAGCTGCTGCTATTCCTTAACCCAAGTTTCAATCAATGCAGCCATATACAGTGCAGGTAGCATCTAAATTCATGTCTATCTGCTCAAAGTAAGATTGGTTGAATCAAACAAAATAAATGATAGAAAGATGTTTCTTTTTTTTTCAATAACCATCATGACAGAAGTCATACACTAAGGGAATTATGCCGCATTACCCATCCTTGTAGAGGAAGACCACAACCCAGACATCTGATGGCGCTTGTGAAACCTCGCGTACAAAGTCAGAACCAGTGATGGGCTGGATACTGCCAAATCTAGCAGCTTTTGCGGCGTCCCTTAGTTCCACAAGCCTCATCTTCCTGCAGGCAAATAAATCATCATGATAAGTTCCACTTCTATTGGCACAATCGCGAAAAATGATTGAATTGACTGACTCATTTTACCAAACGAATCACAAAATCCATGGAACTCTCTTACTATTAGCCATTCTAAATCCAGATCAAATCACGCCGAATAGACAAGACTACGTGAGGCAAAAATAGACAAGACTAGGTGAGACAAATTACAAGCGAGTCCGATCGAACCAAACGTTATGAGCACTAGATCGTCCCAAGATGTAGTCTAGGACTAACCCAAAAAAGGAGGGCGTGACGGATCAGCTAGCAGGCCGGATACCGGATCCACTTCGAGAGAGAGTTACCTGTACTGCTCGAGGAAGCGGTCGTCGTCCAGGTCATCCTCAAGCTCCTCGAGCTCTTCTGGCTCGCGCTCGTCGAGCCATTCTTTTGACTTGGGCTGCTCATCGGCGTCGACCTTGGGGACGAAGGCCGGCGGCTTGAAGGGCTCCGGCTTCGGGGGCAGGTTCCCGAGGCGGCGTTGGATATCGTCCCACTGCGTGGTCACCCCCTCCACATCCTTGTACACGAAGTGGTAGTCCGCCATGGCCGCTCCCCACGCGCAGAGAGATAGAGATGGGCGAATCGAGGGGGGAACAGAGTAGTGGAGAAGTGAAGGGACGAGAATCGCCCCGGCAACGGGGATCAGCCCCGCGGAGCAAGGCTCAGGATCCCCGTCCCGTTAAGCTTAACGGGGAAAATTTCCCCCGTCCCCGTCCCCGCCGGAACCCCGTTCCCCGTCGGGCACCCGCGGAGGGCGCCAGGAGCAGCGGGAGGGGAGGCGGTGGAGGGCGTCGGGAGCGACGGTAGTGGACGGCAGCAAGGGTCGAGAACGGTGGGAGGGGAGGCGGTGAATGGGGCGACGCCGCGACGGGCGTCGGGAGCGGCGGGATCACAGGAGTGGAGGCAGTGGAGGGCGTCGGGAGCGGTGGCGGTGGACGGTGTCGGGGGCTCGAGAGCGGCGGTGGTAGAATCCTGATTTGGGAGAGCCGGCCGAGCGAGAGGGAGAATGGGGAAGAGAGAGCATGTGGCGCCTATAGGTGGCCATCTGGGTCGGGCTAAAAGGGCTACCCGAGGCCCGTTAGTTTTGGTCCAGCATGGGCACGGCCCGGTACGAAGGCTTCATAGATCGTGCCAGCCCGGAGTCTAACATGGGCTGTGTTTGGGCTTAGACACAAGCCCAACGAGCCAGCCCAATTAAAATGGCTCAGTTGGCCCGTGAAGCATAGACCGGCCTAGTCCGGCCTGTCATATAAAATATTATAAAATTATTAATATTTTAATATTTATATAAGAAACCATACTTTTTAGTTCAAAGTTTTATATATTCGTGTGGTTCAATTATTTCGACGATTGATTGCAACTCTGCAAGTGGTTGGGTTTTAGGGTTAGCACTGCACCTTAGACCTAATTTCCGTACGACCTTTTGTTGCTGTTCCATTGGGTTGAATCAGGTGCTTCGTAGGAGATGATTTCTCCTCTTATTCGTTGGGATTCGTGGATATAGCCAAAAAAATTCAGATATTTTTGGGTGAAATCTTTGATTTCTGTGAGGTTTTTTAGGTTATAACTTATAATCTTCTACGATGGGTAATTGTAGAAAACAAGGATCTCTATAGCTACTAGTAGAATATAATTACAAACTATTGCATTTTTGAAACATAAGAGTACAATAGAAAAAATTGTGAACCAAGAAAGGAGGGAAGCTGCACTCACCAGATCTAAGCTGTTAACGTGTCTAGAAATTGTGAAATCCAACCATGAATCATGGAATGAAATCATATACTTTACCACTGTGCTCCACTTGCGTGTGTTTGTGCTGTACAGAACTTAAGATTAGCCTCATGAAGTCTATTTCGCTTGGAAAAGTGAGTCTTAGAAGATGCGTACTATATGATAAGCACATAAACAGGGAGAATTAAGTAGTCCCTCCACTAAACAAGGGTTTTCTGCCCTAGTTCTCGAATTCTTTAGCACTGCCTATTATGGTTTTAGATTATGTGGTCACCGACTTATTTGTTTCCATGAGGAACAATCGAAATTTATTATGTCACAAATATTATTATTTTTGAATAATTCAAAATTTTTCTGAATGTATATGCCGATGCAAGCCCTAACTCACAGTGTTTGCTATGTCACTCATGCATGGTCTTGTAATCATCGATGTACCTGATTACTTTTGCTATCCTTTCCTTTCCACAATGATTTATGGTCTCATGCACCTTTGTGTGTTCCTGAATGCTACATGACATATTAATGTCTGGGAATGCCAAGAATATAATGATACTTCATGACTCTTGCTTCTGTGCAGAACCCCTGGTCAGTTTAAAGTGCATTCTAGAGGACTTGCATGGAAGAGGTAGGGTGGAGGAAGGACCATTGAGATTGATAAAGCTGATGTAACCTCAGTTACATGGATGAAAGTGCCCAGCAGAGGCGGATCTCCCAATAGGGCATGGTAGGGCAACCGCCCTACCTAAGCTCCACGTCAAGTCTCTCTTACCCCTACTCCTCTAGGGACCTGGCCTTCAGCAGTCCGGCATCAGTCAACGCTCATCGGCGACGCAGCTGCTGTTTCTCTGTCCGTGAGCCACTCGAAGAAGAAGAAGGCAAATAGACGAAGAGGTATGGGGCCTAATGGGCCTACTTAACTGGGCCAAGAATTCACAAATGACCTGGCTGCTACGGGTGCTATGTTTTTTGACGACATCTTTCTGTTACTGCTATGGCTCCAATAGATCCATTTGAGTTGCCACCATCTTCAAATTTCCAACCCTAGCAACGTTGGTCGTCGCCTGCGATGGTGCTGATGGTAGGCGGCACTGTACCATCAAAATTCGCAGTGGTCAAGTTGAGCGCAGTGTTTGGTTATTGTTCCACCTTCAGAGGAAGGTTCTGATTGTTGTTGTCGCTGTGCTGCTAATCCATGTTTTCCTTGGCCTTGGTAAGGCGACAGCCATTTATTTGCTTCCTGAACTTCTAAATGTCAGATCAATTTTGCAAAAATTACAATGATCTGCATGAGGTATTAGAGAAGAAATGAAATTTAAATTTTATAATTTCATCAGTTGCTTGCCATATTTAAAAGATTTTACAATGCTTTTTTGCAGTGTTCTTTTTATATATGGAAGTGGAATATATAATGTTCAAATATTACTGTGATTTATATTTACTCTATGAACCAAAGATACTATCTTACTTGCTTGTCAAATTTATGTCGCGACGCTTCCTCCTACCTAAGATTTCTTACAAGATCCGCCACTGGTGCCCGGGCATATCAGCTTGGAGTTAGGATTAAAGATGGCTTGTTCTATACATGTTTATAGGCTTCCGTGAACAGCAGGTATCCTCTCTCTCTCTCTCTCTCTCTCTCTCTCTCTCTCTTATTATATATGTATAAGTTGTTTATGGTTCTCTATATTATTATTTACCTGAACGGGATTAAACAGTGTCTGAACAATGTGTAGACGGTAAATGTGACCTCACCGTGCAGTTTAGGTCCTAATGGCTATTCTAGACAGTTGACCCGTCTAGTCGGTCAAAGTCGCTCCAAAACGGTCAAGACACGTCAAAAGGAGACGCTTGTTTGACGGTTTGGGGTCGTTCAGCCTGGAGCAAGGCCATTCCAGTGTCTCGCTGGCCGTTGAGCAGAGTTGCATTGCCGCCATCTGCGCCGCCGTAATGGTCCTTGAGCATCTCCACTAGGTCTAGCATCCGCCTTGGAGCCTATCCGACACCAGCAGTGCACACACGGAAGGAAAGATAGAAAGGGTACGTGGGCAGGGTTATAGGGAGTAGATAAGGGGTAGGGGATGTACATGTAGCCCATTATCTCCGCCTTCCTTTTTTTCTCTTATCTCCTTTTTCTTTCCCTTTTAAGGTGCTACAGTACAAGATGTTTAATCCGTTTTATTCAGCGTTTAAATGCGTACACGGACTAAACGCAGCCTCACCCGTCCATCGTATCCATTTTGGAAAGCTTTGTAGGCATCCATGAATTTAATTAATGTAACTACGGATGGTGAGTTCTTAATTACTATTTGTTTTGAGAACCTTGCAGTGTGAGTTTTAGTGAAATTTTCATATTTCCAACTAGCCCATTTTTTCTCATCTGTCTGTGCTCGATTGACATCAAACGATTGCAATAGTTTTCATTGCAAAAAGTTCTAAAGTCATTTAGCACGAAATTAAACTTGATCTCTCAAATTTGTATTTAGCACTAGTAACTGGCCATATTTAATTAAGCTTGTAAATGAAATTCTTCCGTACAAGAAAAACATATATGGACTTTGTTATAGCTCCTGACTATGCATGTAAGAAATTGTGATTCATACTCATGCTTGCACAAACACCGAAATACGTGAGTACTACCTTACAATTCAGTCAGATTTCTTCCCTCCTCATTGGTGGATATGTCTTGCTTGAAAGACATCAATTATTGGATATGCGCACTGCAAGGCAGCCAAAAGCACCATTTCACAACGGCTCGGATGGAAGAAGATGATACTATGCTTAATGTGTTGTTTGTAGAGAATGTCAAGAGACAAAAGCACTACTACAGAAATAATTATCGGCAGCGGTTCAAAACACCTCATCAGCTACGGTTTTTAAACCGGTACTGATTAGGCGTTGCTGATAGTACGGTTATCAGCAGTGGTTCTGAATTCTAAACCGCTGTTGATATATATTTTTTCAGAAAAAAATAATGGTTCTTACTATTTTTGGTTTCAACACAAATAATTGTCTTAATACATAATTCTACATAATCTCAATAGACAAGTCCACATATATATAAATATTATACAAATCAACAAATAGACATGCCATATAGATCATACAAGTCCACATGAAAATCAGGGGTTCCCCTGATGTCAACAAAGACAGAATAATACACCCAATCTTCTCTTCAAGTCTATCAAAAACTTCTGATAACTCCATACGCAAATAAAAAATGGAAGAGGCCTGCCGCAAACCTCATATATGCTACAATCTTCTCTAGTAACTAAGCTGGATCATCCCAGGTAATCTGATGGAATGCGCTGAAGGGCCGAGCCAAGTCAGTAAGTCACGGGCTTCTCCTTCAAGTACGAATCCAAAGCGCGCAGAGCTGGTCCATTTTCCTCCCGACATGCATTTTGCAATAGACCAGACAACTCAATCAATTTATCAAGTTACTAGCAACGACAACAATCAACAATAAAGCATGGCAATGACAGCAACTGATAAATCTCTCACCCAAGTATAGCGAGGAGGTCGGTGCAGAGCACGGTGAGGAGCTTGAGCCCGCCACCTAGGAGGGTCGTTGGCGCAGGTAGCCAAAGGAGGGGCGAGCTCAGGATCCTCGCGGAGAACACTTGTCAATATGGTGGTGTCTTATAGACCCTTTTTTACATAGTGCCCAGTAAAATATAGAAATGGTATCTCTTGATCTTTGAGGGAAGAATACTTACAAAAATGGTGGAATAAATGGTGCTCGGGTATGCAGTAACGAAGAGGATGAGAGTTATATATGTTGGCTATTTATCAGAAGCGGTTCACTACAGTAATTATTGATCAGGGCCCGCATGTCCTAAACCGCTGCTGATAATATACATAATCAACAGTGGTTCGTTTAAATGAATCGTTATTGATATCCATTATGAGCAGCGGTTCGGTGGGACACCAATTATTGGTCGGGGCCTAAATTTTTTGAACCACTGCTTATAATCTTTTAGCAGTGGTTCTAGAGCAACCACTGTTAATATGGCATTGTTTATAACCATTTTTATAGTAGTGAAGGCAGGAGTATCTTTGATTTTTCGTTTTTCACTTAAAGTGCTAACCACGACAGTGGGTGCCTCGTGTATTGGTGAATATAGCATCCTATTTGCTCTATATAGCACTCCATCCCTCTTGGCTCTTGCAAGAAACACACAGCTCAACCCCAGGTGATGTTTTGGACATAATACAATTTTTTGTACACTTGGATACTTCAAAACTAACCAACACGGGAAGACTTCACATGAGGTAGACCACTCGCGTTGTCGAGCATATCAACCACGCGAGTCATCTTCCTTCCATCCCATCGAGCTCCCTTGCCACCAGGCCCGCCCACCACCTGTCAGTTGCCTGCGGCTCTGACAGCGGCGCCGCCACCTTGCTACACCACCAAGTTGCCGTTCAACGTCTGGTTGCGGCTGCCGCCACCTAAAACCCTCCCTCTATGGTCAGAAAGGATTAGACGTCACCAACCCTAACACCGATGTACCGCACGACAACCCAACTACCCTAACAGTGGGCGATAACCACCTCCGACAAGGACATGCTATCACACCGCGCCGCCCGCACCATCGCAACGCTCTACCGTTAGGCCCGCCGCCACCGTCCTCAACGTTGGGGACTTAAACCGCACGCGCCGTTCATACGCCAGACCAATGTTCACATAATCGACTGGGCTGGTATAACCGGCCGAGCCCAGTTAGCTGAACAAAAGGCATTTTGGTTGGCGCACGGCCGGCTGGCGCCTGATTAGATCGATTTTAGTGATATATTTTGAATATATATTTTTAAATTCAAAAATATTAGTTTTTGAGCAGTTTCACCGATTAACCGATCGGTTATTCCGGTTAACCGGTTGGTTATATCGGTTTCATTCGATCAATTTTTTTTTAATTTTGAAAAAAAATAAATTATAATCGAGGGTTAACCGTGCAACCGGGGTATCCGGCCCGGACCTGTTTTCTGGTTAACTAGGCGATTAACCCCGTTATTTCAACTATGGGCCAGACTGTACGCTCGGTGTATATAAAATTTGAGAACAAGAGTGCTAAACCAACCAACAAGCACCACCAGGATAGATGGCCAAATGGGTCATGCCTACTGGGCTAGCCTAAAGCATGGTATTTTCGGCTCGGCCCATGCACGGCACGGCCTGATGCATTGCACCGTGCTTGGGCCGACACCCCGACACGGCGGATGGCATGGGCACGGCCGTTTATAATTTGTTAAATAAATTGTATTTTCATACTTATATACAATAAAGGTCCAATTGTCTAGTGGTAAAGCTACTCATTTATTTCTTACAGGTTTTGAGTTCAAATCTCATTTCACATACTTTTAAATAGGTTTTGAGTTCAAATCTCATTTCACACACTTTTCTTCACTTTTTCACCATTTCCAGTAGTAGTAGGCCACAAAAGGTTAATTAGTCCACTGTTTTAACGGGTTAATTGGATTGGGCCGGCATGTTTAGCAGATTCATGCCGTGGGCCGAGGCCAGAGCCCGTGGGCTGCCTCAGCATGGTCTGATAAGCACGGCGTGCTGGACCGGCCTGAAACTAAGCAGTGCCGGGTCTTTTAAGGCCAGGGCAGTGCTGGGCCGTCCATTTGGACAACTATAACTATAACGGCGAGGTAGCAGAGGAAGAAAACGGCCCAAACCACGGCTCAGCGGTCAACAAAAGTCAAGCCCATTTTGCAAGCTCTGAAGCCCTCCCTGATCAACGGCCGGTCAACGCCGGCGGATGCCTTTCTCCCCCCGCCGCCGTCTCCGCCCCCTCCTTCGCCTCCTCCGCGCCATGCTTCCCTCCACCGCGGCCCCGGAGGCCGAGGCGGCGGCCGCCGAAGACCTCCGGCCGTGGGAGCCGCCCTTCGACGCCTCCGCGCCGGCTCCGCCCATCTCCTACCCCATCACGGACCTCGCCGCGCTCGCCTCGCGCTCCTACCTCTCCACCGCCACCAACTTCCACCTCCCCTTCAACCGCGCGTCCGTACCCGGGACCGGGGAGCCGCTCCCGCCGCGCCGGCGCGTGCTGGTGTGCCACGACATGCAGGGCGGGTACCGCGACGACGCCAGGCCGCAGGGCGGGGGCAACCCTGACGCCTACGCGCTCTGGCATTGGCACCTCATCGACGTCTTCGTATACTTCTCCCACTACCTCGTCACCCTCCCACCGCCGTGCTGGATCAACGCTGCTCACCTCCATGGTGTCAAGGTCACTTCATGCCTCCTCCATACTCTGGTTGCTTCAATTGTTGGATTCGTACGGCTGAGATTTGCGAATTTTGTATTGGTGCTTGCGTGCTAAGGTTTTGGGAACGTTTATCACGGAGTGGGACCAAGGTGCGGAGATTTGCAAGGAGATGCTTGCAACGAAGACTACTGCACAGATGTATGCGGAGAGGCTGTCGGAGCTTGCTGCTGAATTGGGCTTTGATGGTTGGCTGGTAATCTCTCAAATGTTACCTTAATAATTTTAGTCAAAATTAGTTTTGATGGGATTCCTATATGAAATGGGGGTGGAACGTTGTCATTTTGTGGCCAAACTAGAGTGAAATGTTGTAATTTTGAACCATGTTATTGCATATGCTTTGTGCTGATAAATAATCATCTTCCAGATCAATATTGAGGTTAAGCTTGACGTTCAGTACATTGAGAACTTGAAAGAGTTTGTCAATCATCTAACCAAGAAAATACACGCCGACGTTCCTGGATCTTTAGTCATATGGTGAAGTTTACATTTCCTACAGTCTTGTAAACACGGACATGGTCAGCTCAGCTGTAGTATTTAGCTTGTTTAGCGAGTGCTTAGAATTTTCTTGGCTCCACAGGTATGATGCAATCACTGTAAATGGTGAGCTCGACTGGCAGAATAAGCTCAACAAGTATAATAAGCCATTCTTTGATTTATGTGATGGATTATTTGCCAATTATACCTGGAAGGTAACCTTCTTATTATTTTGACCCCTATAAACCGACTGAAAGTCTTGATGATTACCTGGTGAAATTCGTATGAAATTTGCAGAAAAATGATCCACAAGATTCCGCTCAAGTTGCTGGAAACAGGAAATCTGACGTATATATGGGTATTGATGTTTTTGGACGAAATACATTCGGTGGTGGTCAATGGAATGTAAGTCTAATGCTTTGCTCTTTATTCAGCTTAGAAGGTCCATCCATCATTACCAATTGGAGTGTTACTATATCAATCTACAATTTTTATGGCAGAAACTATGTTGAGTAGGTATGTGCATGAATGCTTGAATATTTTACTCGATAACTATTTTGTCAGATCTTAGTGGAAAGCTTCTGTGCATATAGTGTTGCATATACATTCATTTCTTTTTGGCAGATCCTTATCTGCAGTTGAGTACATCTAAAGTTGTAAACATTGTATTGTGAGGTTTACTGATTTTCTTTCATGTAAATGCGCCATGTACAACTTTCTCACGTATTTCCTTTCTTTTTCTCTGTTCTGCTTTTCTTGGTTAGACAAATGTTGCCCTTGATCTTATTAAGAAAGTTGATATCTCGACTGCCATATTTGCTCCTGGATGGGTATATGAAACGAAGCAACCACCTGACTTTGAGAATGCACAAAATCGGTAATGTACTATTTGTTTCCTTCTACATTACTTGTATGTTTTTTTCTGTACAGTATTGACCTAGCAATGGTGCAGTTGGTGGGGCCTTGTTGAAAACTCTTGGGGCGTTCTTAGAAGCTATCCAAAAAATCTACCTTTCTACTCAGACTTTAATCAGGTGGTGGAGCTAATTATCTGAATTATTCAGTGTCATATCAGGTGTGGGAGTCAATCAATACATTTGTGTGTGAGAATGGTAATGTGCTTGCTGCATATTTGGCTTGACATGTTACAGCTGTTGAAGTATAAATGTATTGTCCACCCTTTCGCGTCAGCTTAGGCTTTTGGGTTCAACTGGTTGGTGCATACAAACTTAATATGGTATCAGAGCCAGAGGTCTCGAGTTCGAATCCTGGTGGGCGTAATTTATTAAATAAAATTGTTGCCAACTCCTACTTTCCACGTTTGTGGTCTGCAGCAGCTTTTCATGTGAGGCGGAGTATTATTACTCTTATTTCCACGTTTGCGGCCTTTAAGACCTTTCACGTGAAGGAGTGTTGAGGTATAAATGTATTGTCCACCCTTTCCCATCAGCTTAGGCTTTTGGGTTCAACTAGTTGGTGCATACAAACTTAATAACAACAGCTAGAACTTTCAAACTCATGAAATGCTCAATGCTAATTGTTATAAATGTATAGCTATTTTAGGACTTCCTATATTCTAGTAGTGCTCACGTGCTCATTCTTGGTAACCATATTCAGAAACATGTATCTGACATTTGTTTAAGGTTCCTACTTTTTAAAGCACGATGTTCTGCAAATTTTGTTAACAGATGCCTATTCATACTATGCTCACAACATGCAATGATTTTTTTAGGGAACCTTTGCATGTCTTGTTTGATGCTTGACAGTGATTACAACTAATCAGAATAATCCAAGTTGGTTGTTCTATCTTCGTTCTGCACATCATACTATCAGTTTCCCTGCTAAATGCCAAAAGTTGATCCTTTTTTCCTTATTGTCTATTTAGTGCTCTCTAAACTTTTGATTTTCTCTAGGGTCATGGTTATCAGGTATCTGTTGAAGGGCTGCGAGTCTCCAATGATCCATGGAACAATATTTCATGCCAAAGTTTTCAGGTATGCTGTCAACGTGTTTTGCTGATCCATGCTTTCCACTTATTATATACATCTAAATCCTTTTGCATGTATTGTGTAACAAACTAGCAACAGTCTTTTTTATTTATCTTTTAATGGTTATCTAAATTTCTGTGACTTTGGTATTATGATTTATTGATATGTTTTGTACTGTAATGATAAATATGTCTCTGGGTAGTATCTTTATATTTTGATCTATTTCTAGAGTTGCTTCTTACTTTTGAAAACTGACATTTATCAAGCTATCCTGATTTCCATGTGATTATCTTCCTCAACTGATTTTTTCAGCCTATGCTTAAATACATTGGAGATAAAGCTCAACTGGAAGCCTTTACGGAGTAAGCTTGATTTGTTTTTTAGATATGTATTTAATCAATTCTCTTATATAATGTCGATACTTCTACTACAATGTTGATACACTTGCGCTTGCATGAGTTAACCTCTTACATTTCATTGTGTAAATAAAACATCATGTCACATCTAAAATAACAGAAATTTGTAAAAATAGCTTAGTGAAAAACATAGGCATATGAGCCTAGGAAGTGATGATATGCATTGCTCTACTGAAAGGTATTATTTAAACTGTGCACTACCACTGGCACCCGGTCTGGTTGGGGGATTTCGTCCCACATAGTTACTTGGTTACTATTTTAAGCAATTCAAGCTTTCTTGGGTCATTTGAGATCAAAAAAGCTTTCTTGGGTCATGTCTTCAAAACTGCAGCAGCTATTTAAAGCTGTATATTATTTTCTTTTTAAACATGATAAGTATTTCATACTATAAGAAGACTTACACTACAGTTTGATAACCTCATT
Source organism: Eleusine coracana subsp. coracana (assembly GCA_032690845.1). Taxonomy (NCBI): domain Eukaryota; kingdom Viridiplantae; phylum Streptophyta; class Magnoliopsida; order Poales; family Poaceae; genus Eleusine; species Eleusine coracana. The sequence goes on from CM064426.1 coordinate 10,933,832, forward strand.
TTTTATTCTCCATTTATTTCATGGAAGCATACACAGTTTTTCATGTAAATTTAATAATATTTTCATACATAATCTTCTAATTTGAAATGTTGTGACATTACTTTTCCAATTTACAACATGTTTTACTGGTTGGTTCATAGTTTCAAAAGTGGACCGTACAATGGAGCAAACTGTTTAACTGTCAAAGGAAGTCTCCGGCAGAACATTATTTTCTCACAACAGCTTTTTGATGGGGCACTTTCCATGGAAGTTGGAACTATTGATATTATCTTTTCGGTGAGAAAACCATGTTCACTGTGTTATCTTAACTGCCTTCCAACCAACTGTCTAATGTCTTGGAAATATAAAAATGATTAAATGGCATATAATTTTATGAAATGTTCACATCTTTTTGAGTCACATAAATAATTATATGACTGCTTGTTACTAGCATGAGCATAACCCTCTCAATGCTTACAGAAAGATGTGTTTACAATGGTGCTACATTGACTTGTCATCTAGAAACAACCTCGTGATGCTGCATTCCTTTCTTGTGTATGATTCAGGTAAGAGTCGATGGAAACTCTGCTGTTGGGGTGTCCCTGGACTTGTCATCCAGAAACAAGGAGAGTACTTCAATTCTTCTTGCAGAGGACATAGCAACATTCACCAGAAAGAAGCTAAACCACAAGTATGGCTCGTACGTTAAAGCTGATAAGGTGGAGCCCCATGCCTCTGATAATCAAGATTGGGTCCTTCACAGAGCAACTATTCAGTCTAGTCTCAACTACATTTTAACTGGGATTAACATTGTTTGTACATTGAAAATTGCTGGCGAAATTGGTCCAGAATCAGAGGTTGGGATCCCAGAAGCAAATGTAGATGGATCATCACCTTATCATGCGTCGCTAGGCAGTATAAGTATTCAGAAGACAGGTGAGGACACTCAGTTCCCTCCTGCAGAATTGTGGGTAACTGAAGGAGAGTACGTCTCTTGGTCAAAGAGCCCCAATGCATCTAAACATATGAGCTTAAAAATCAGCTGGAAGTTGAATACTCCTGGTCAAACATTGTTTAAGAAGTACAACATCTACGTTGAGATGTTAAGGGGAGATTCAAGCGCTAAGCCTTCCAGAAGTTATCTTGGAGTTGCCAGTGTTGAGACATTCTATGTTTCAAACCTGGAAGTCCCCAGTGAAGTCACTGGTCTGAAATTTATCATTCAAGCATCTGGACCTGATGGAAGCTGCCAAGAACTTGAGGATTGTCCGAGGCTCTTTTTAGTTCCAGTTGATTCTGAGGTGTAACATTCATACATCAATTCTCATGCGCCATTTTTACCTTTCATATACATGTTACAGCTGCCACAGAAACAGAATAATTCCTGTTAAATGTATTTAATCAGAAGAGAAATAAATAAACAAACAAAGAAAGTGTTTTATTGAAGAAATTGCCATGGTTCTAACTCTTCAGCACATTGAGTTTGTTCTTTGTCAGCATTTCGCTGCCATTTTGCTGTTCCCACTTGTATTTCTCGTTTACTTCCTGATTGCAGAAACGAGATATAAAGTGTTACAGGAACACACTGACAGAAAATCAGATGGTGACCAAACAGAGGGTCCTTATTTAGGATTTCTGCAGTATATATCCGTAAATTTCCCATCTCATTCCCTGTTTGATTGAGTTTGACAGCTATGTCTTTTAAGGATTGCTGCAGTGTACAACTGTGAAATCCATGTCCCATGTTAGCAGATTGTCTTGTGTTATCACCCTCCCTCCGTTATCACTTATCAGTCACGAACCAAATACCTAAACATAACGCAATCGCAATCAGTAACAAAATACCTTACAATCGTAATCAAAGGGGATAGTTTCGTAGGAATACTGATTTTGTTTGGCTCTTTCCCCCTAATGTGAATCAGCGAGCGGTGCTCGTCATCCTCGCCGGCGGCAGGATCGGGCCTCGTCCGCACGGTATGAGATGTGCAAGATCGACAGGCTCATCCATGCTGCAGGGTCCGACGTCACCGGCGACCATTTTCCCTACACGGGGTCACCCTCCTCGCCGCGCGCCTCATCCCGGTAACGACGCGCCGTCCATCCAGCAAAGACCTTGCTCCTACGTGGCCACGCCGCTTCCATTCTGAGCAGTGAGCACCGTCTCTCCCGCGCTCGCCGCCGCCTAGCTCCGTTTCTTCCGCGCCGCTTCCATTGGCCAGTGGTCCGTCGGTGGTGACTGGTAGTCTGGTGATAATTAATTAGAACAAATGATCTCTGGAGGAAGAAGATTTGGATGAGGTGGGCTCCGCCAGGCGCCAGCCCTTTCGGGTCGCGATGGCGTCAAATTCATGTACCACCGCGTTGAAGCGGCGGCCGGTGGTTTCTCCACCGCCGCCTAAGGATCCCTGTAAGCAGAGTTTTCCATCGTTTCTACGTCATCGATCACTACTTTTGTTTGGTTCCTCCTGGTTACAGGCTGCATCGAAGGAAAACTCTACACCCAACTATGCGAAAATTTAATCTTTTATATATATTGAAAGAAGGTTTCGATTTCAATCATCGTTGCAATATATTCGAGTCTATAGCTACCTTTTTCTTCTTTTCAAATAGAGATAATAAGAATACAGATAGTTTGCTTGGCTGGTAAATGAATGTGCATGCCTGGATGCATATATACCGCGATTACCTCATATAGCTTATTTCATGCTCCTGTCATCGTTAGATGAAGAAGAGTACATTGCAGAAGAAGCAGTCTGGAAGGATATACTTGGGGTAAACCCGATCTGCTGGAATGGGAACAAAGCTAAGGTGTCAGAATCCAACAGAGATTTGGTTGGTAAGCCTCCGTGAATAAGCAACAAATAAAAGTTTACTTGCATTACCAATATATTGGGTTTTTCTGTTTTGAGGTTTGTTTATATCATCAACTCTGATTTGAGTATTCTCTTATTCCAGAGAACGCATGGAAGGATCACGTCAAATATGAAAAGGAAGCTAGCGACGAAAAATTGAACGACACACTCAATGACATGGAGGAGAAATTTGATAACGTCACAATTCACCCCCGTTCTCCTTACCCTAGGTGCTTATATATGTGGCACCGGGAGTTTCAAATGACAAACACGAACCCTAGTAATGCCTCATATTTCTATCATTTTCGTTCTCTCTCTATTGAAATCTCTGAGCTTGCAATTTCAATACCCATATTCATTTATCACCTGGTACTATCTCAGCTTCTATCACAAGCAAGCGCTTTACAGATCCCGGTGCTCGTGAATATGTATGATCAGAGCTTCTTCAGTTCTTCTCACTGAGGTTCGCTGGTGATTTCTCTTCACGTCAAACAATGAGTGTTTATGGTTTCATGGCAGTGCGGGATGACATTGACCAGCTACGAAATTATGTCTTCAATCGATCTCGAGATCTTCCACAGGAGATCACTCCGGTCAGTTGGTTCGTTCTTGTTTGGAAGATTTTCAATATTTTCTTCTCATTTATTTCTTGAGTTGTCATCCACAAGCTTTAAAACTATATATTTTTTTACATATTTTTTGGTTATTATTTTGGGTAAAATCTGTACAAGTATTTTGGTTAGTATTTTCATAACATCTGAATGCTCACGTCGCTGCACAAGTATTTTAAAAATATATATATATATATATATATATATATATATATATATATATATATATATATATATATATATATATATATATACTTTTGCACCAAAAACTATCCGGTTTAATTCTGTCTTCTATTTTATGACGAAGCAGGATTCACCTGACCTATTGTTGATTCCCCCGACTCATGGGATATCTGCTACTTACAATGTGATGGTTGAATATAGTCTCAAAGTTAAACGCAATTATGACGATACTTCCGAAGAAGATGAAGAACTCATCGATGGGTGCTTTGAGTTTCAGCAATCTCCATTGTGCGGAGACATGCAGCTACAAAATGTGCGGTTGTTCGGCCCACAAGGTCCTATCGATGTACGCTTCGCCCTCCTAAAATGTGCCGTGGAAGCGACCATAGACGTCACGGTCAAGAGGGCCACGGCGGGGTACAAACTAAGCACAGTTACGGCAACCTGTGGGTACTCGGACCAGATCAAGTTGTATGAAAGTTTGACAGCTTCTCCTGTGGCGGAGATGGAAGAGGGCGGGTCTTCATCATCGATGGTAGCTGTGGCATCCGCGGTGGTGGCCGTGGAATTGGGATGTGAGCTGTAGCTGAGAATTGAAATTGCCACCAGCGAAGATGATTGCACGTTGGGCAGGCACGTCATGAAGGACTCTCACGAACTGCTCTTCCGCTCTCAGAAGCACCACAGTAGCAAGGGATCTATTATTCTGGGTAAAATGTTCACGATCGATGTGAAGGTCACCTGGTCCACCATGGGGAAGCATTATCTCCCTATTTTCCCTTCAAATTGGAGCTTACTGGGTGAAAAGCCCGGTGGTCCCTGTTCACACAGAGATACGAGTTAACTTGCCTAATTGGTCAAGATTTATATGTTTCTTGTTCTGTCATTTCCTCCAGAATTATGGTTATCTAAGTTTTTCTGGATGGGATAATCCAAATTATGTGTTTGATTGAGTGGATGGGATGATCCAATTTCGTGTTTGGTTGTATGGATAAAGATGGATAGGACAAGATCATATAATTAAATTATAGATCTTTATTATTAAATAATAATAATTAACTATATACTAATTTTTGAACGACAGGGTTTTGGGGTAAGTATATTGCATTGATCTTGTATACAGTGGGTTACATATATAGGCTGTGACTACCGTATCCAACACGGCTAATAGAATCAGGGGCCGGGATACGGTGTCTCCTAGCGTGATACGTACGCACACAATAATACATCAGCCAACACTCCCCCGCAGTTCGATCGGAGGCAAAATCTCAACAATCTGAGCTGGAATATGTAAAGAAGCTCCCCCGTGATGACAACCCCGGCAGCACAGACTTACTCCCCCGCAGTCTGATCAGGCACATGACGCACATGAAGACTGGACCGAAAATTATTGAATAAAGCAGAAGGTAGACCCTTGGTAAAAATGTCCGCATATTGCAAGTAAGTCGGAACATGAAGGACACAAACCTCACCTAGAGCTACACGCTCACGAATAAAATGAAGATCAATCTCAACATGCTTTGTCCGTTGATATTGTACTGGATTGGTGAGAGACATACGACACTGATGTTATCACAATACACGAGAGTTGCACGCTTCAAGGGACTGTGCAGTTCCATGAGCAATTGCCGCAGCCAACATGCCTCGGCGACCCCATTAGCGACAGCTCGATATTCTGCTTCAGCACTCGACCTGGAGATTGTGTGTTGTCGTTTGGAAGACCAAGAAACAAGATTGGCACCCAAAAATACGCCGTAGCCAGAGGTAGAACGACGAGTATCAGGATAACTAGTACAGTCTGCATCAGTGTAGACAACAAGTTCATCCGGGGAGGTGCGGTGCAGGAGAAGACCATGATCAAGCGTACCACTGAGATAGCGAAGAATGCGCTTAGCAGCCAACAAATGAGGTGCCCTAGGATCATGCATGTACAAACGAACCTGTTTGTACAGCATAAGAAATATCTGGGCGAGTGAAGGTCAAGTACTAGAGGGCTCCAACAATACTGCGATAGTGGGTTGGATCGTCAACTGGGTCGCCATCAGCCACCAACTTGGAGGATGTGTCAACGGGAGTAGTGCAAGGTTTGCAGCCACTCATACCGGCTCGCTCCAATATATCGAGCATGTACTGACGCTGCGATAAGAACAGTCCAGCACGTTGTCGAGTAACTGAAATCCCAAGAAAATGATGTAGAGCGCCCATGTCAGTCATAGAAAACTCCTGCTACAAGGCTGAGATAATCCAGTGAAGTAAGGAGGCGGAGGAAACTGTCAAGACAATATCGTTGACATATAGCAGCAAATAAACTATGTCTGAACCCGTCGGAAAATAAAGAGAGAAGTATCGGCCTTCGCCTCAACAAAACCAATAGAAGTGAGATAAGTGGCAAATCGACTGTACCAGGCACGAGGCGCTTGCTTCAATCCATAGAGCGACTTGTTCAGATGGCAGACATGATCTGGCTTGGTGGGATCTGCAAAACCAGACGGCTGCACACAATAAACAGTCTCACTGAGAGTGCCATGCAAGAAGGCATTTTTGACGTCCAACTGATGAATAGGCCAGTCACGGGACATAGCTAGAGTGAGAACAGTGCAAACAGTAGCCGGCTTCATCACAGGACTAAAGGTCTCATCATAATCAAGACCGGGGTGTTGGGTGAAGCCGCATAGTACCCATCGAGCTTTGTACCTATCAAGAGTGCCGTCGAAGCGGAGCTTGTGTCGAAAAACCCACTTGCCGGTGACGAGGTTCACTACCGGAGGTCGAGGAACAAGGGACCATGTGGTTTTTGCCTGGAGTGCGTTGAACTCTTCTGTCATAGCGGCACGCCAATTGGGATCGGCGAGCGCGCTACAGAAGCTTGTTGGCAGCGGAGAGAGCATGGAGGCACTAAGGTTCAGCCGATCCACAATGTGACTGAGACCAGCCTTGCCTCGCGTTCGCATGCCATGGTTGTTGTCCACCGGCTGTACAGGAACAGGGACGGTGGATGTAGTGCGTGCACCAATGGACCTGGTGATGGCCTGCTGGGAACCGTCGAGCGATGGATCACCCAACACGGGATCAGCCAATGCAGGAGCAGGGGATCCAGGCGATACAACTGCAGACCCGGGATCCGGCAGCACCGATGTAGAGGCCGCACGTGGCGCCGTGTGCTGGCCGTCGGGTGACGCATGTGGTGCCGGGTGCTGGTGCTGGCCGTCCGGTGCCGCACGTGGCGTGCGGCATGGTGCCGAGTCCGAGCTCGGCTCAAGACCTGGCATAGTCAAAGAAGAGGCCGCGGCTGAGCGATGCCCGAAGCCCGGCAGTATACGGCAAGACGGCGCAGGAACCGAGCGGTGCTCAAGGTTCTGCATGCTGGGAGTAGCATCCAGACCTGTAACAGAGGTGATGCGATGGCCAATAGGAAGAGCCAAGGCGTCAGTGTCATCTAACAAATCAAAATCTGTGGGCTCAACCGGGGAGATCGAGGATTTAGCAAACGAAAAAGATGCTTCATCAAAGGTCACATTGTGTGAAATAATGAGATGATTGGAAGAAAGATCAAGGCATCGATACCCTTTGTGGTTGTCAGAGTACCCTAAGAAGACACACAAAGAGGAGCGAGGAGCTAGCTTATGCGACGCCGTAGAAGAAAGATTCGGATAGCAGCGGCAACCAAAAACTCGAAGATGTGAATAGGATGGTTGGGAACCATAGAGGGAAAAATACGGGGTGGCAAAATCTAGAGCTTTGGTGGGCTGTCTGTTGAGCAAATATGTCGCAGTGTTAAGAGCCTCAACCCAATAAGTAGGTGGAACGGAAGCTTGAAACAATTAAGATCGCATGATATTGTTAGTGGTGCGAATCATACGTTCCGCCTTACCATTCTGTTGCGATGAGTAGGGGCAGGACATGCGGAGTACAATGCCATGGGTGAGGAAGAAAGTGCGGGTCAAGGAGTTGTCGAACTCCATGCCATTGTCGCACTGGATGCTTTTCACAGCGACACCAAACTGAGTGCGAACATACGAGAAAAAGTGAGAAAGCGTAGCAAAGGTGTCAGATTTCAAGCGAAGAGGGAATGTCCAATAATAGTGCGAGCAATCATCGAGTATAACAAGATAATACTTATAACCAGAAACACTAAGAACAGGTGATGTCCAAAGATCACAGTGTATTAAATCGAAGTTACGGGTTGCTCGAGAAGTGGAGGACCCGAAAGGGAGACGCACATGGCGTCCTAATTGACATGCATGACATAAAGGAGCAAATGCGGACTTATTACATGAAATGACACTAGAGCTAGCAAGCTTGGCGAGGGCGTCGGGTCCGAGGTGGCCAAGACGACGATGCCACAAGGTAGGAGACACACTAGCAATCAAGGCGGAGGAAGCGGTGGGAGGCAGCCAAAAGGAGTAGAGCTCGCCGGAACTATTGCACCTGATGATCACGCTCTTTGTTTGCAAATCCTTCACAGAAAGGCCAAAAGGGTCAAACTCCATAGAACAATTATTGTCGGTAGTAAAACGACGAACAGAAATAAGATTTTTGATAAGTTGAGGGGTGACCAAAACATTGTTTAAAACAAGGGGGCCTCTCGGTGAAGGAAAAGACATAAAACCAGTGGAGGTGACAGGCAAGGTGGATCCATTACCAACAATTATATGAGAAGGAGTAGAGGATGTGGGAGGGGTAATGGAAAGGTTACCGGTGTCCGCGGCCATGTGCGAACCTACGCTGGAGTCAGCATACCACTCGCGAGGAGCTGGCGGCGGCGTGAGGGTCACCGTGTTGAACGCATTGGCGAGTGTCTGCGGGTCCCAAATAGCAGTCGGTGGAGGTGCTGGCTGCTGTGGAAAACCCCCGGCATAACCGTGACCTTGGTACGATAGTTGAGCCTGGTGAGGCTACATGGCGAATGGCGATGGGGGCCCATACATCATCGGGAAGGCGTGAGGGGCCGGAGGCGTCGGGCGTGGAAGGTACTGCACAGGGGCGCCCAGATGGGAAGGCTGCTGCATGTTCGGCCGCACTTGAACGTGGCCGCTCCACGGTTAGACGAAGGAGAGGCCAGCAGCACCGTTGGCCAAAGAAGCTGGGCCACTGCCAAAGCCTTTGCCGCGACGACGGTTGTTGTTGCGGCCTTGCTGCTGTGGAGGGCGTGGAGCAGAGCCGCTGGACAGGGGCGGTGGCGTTGGTGGAGCGGGGATCACCAGAGGTGGCCGAGGCCCACCAAAGGGAGGTTGGACGGCTGCCAAAAGCGTCGTGGAAGCAGCCTTGCGGTCATTGATGGCGATCTCCTCAACGATGAGGATGGAGACGGCAGTGTCGAAGTCTGGGAAGGGGCGTTGCATCTTGATCAGAGACACCATGTGAGCGAAGCGCTCATTAAGGCCACGCAGGAGCGACAGAACAAGCTGGTTTGGCGTAATGGGGTCGTCATAGTCGGCAAGGCTATCAACCATTGCCTGGAGGCGCTCGGAGTAGACGGTGATGATCTGATCACCTTGCACGAAGTTTCGGAACTCAGTTTCAAGTTGGAGCGTGCGGCTTTCCTTGTTGCCAAGGAATTGGTTGTCGAGGCGAAGCCAGGCCGCACATGCCGTGGTGTCAGGAATCATGACCATGGCCAGGAGGTCAGGGGCAACAGTGTGGTAGATCCAAGTAAGGACCGTACAATCCATACGAGCCCAATCGGCACGATCAGGATGAGAGTCATTGGACAGAACGTGATGCTTGAGCTGGTATTTGCCGAGGACAACGAGAAAGAGCTCACGCCACCGGCCGTAGTTGTTTGCAGCCTCATCAAGAACAACCAGGATGAGAGACCGGGATGAGAGACCGAGCGTTGATCACGGCCACGGCCTGAGCATGAAGGGCGGCGACGGCATCGACTTCATTCGCGAGGACGAGATCACGTCGAGCTGCTTCCTCACGGGCGAGACGATCAGCCTCGGCCTGCTTGGCAGCGGCAGCTTCTTCTTCAGGAGTCATCGTGATGAAGGCGGCAACAAATCAGCAGCGTCTTCGGGTGGCCTGGCGAGACGGAGGAGTCTCAACGACGGGCAGGATCCGACGAACGTAGACGACCCGCATGGCGAGTAGATCACGACAGCGACGATCAATAGTTCAGCGACGGAGATGGATGATCTGCGGGAATCGCACGTCGGATGGGTAGGGAATAGACCAGCGATGAGCAGGCGACAAGAAGGACTCGCGATGGTGGCTGCTAGCGGATCGGCGGCGGTCTAGGGTTGCGGAAGCGAAGCTGGATCAACCTACTCGTGATACCATGTTAAACGACAGGGTTTTGGGGTAAGTATATTACATTAATCTGGTGTACAGTGGGTTACATATATAGGCTGGGACTACCGTATCCAACATGGCTAATAGAATCAGGAGCCGGGATACGGTGTCTCCTAGCGTGATACGGACGCACACAATAATACATCAGACAACACTAATTAGTATGATTTATAGTAATAATAATTTTAATCTTATTATAATAATTTATAATTAATAATAAATATATTAATTATTATTAATCATAGTATGATCAAGCTCTTATCATATACTAATCAATATCTTATTGCTTATCAATTATAATATCATATTAATAAATATTATTTATTATTAAATCATACTAATATTGTCTAATTACTTTAGTAATTATCATCGTTACATAACTTGGACAGGCTCATCCGGTCATTTTTATCAGACAGACTCATCCAGCATATTAAAAAAATATTCCTCTTCCAGTCCGTCTCTATCTGGCCTAACCGTGAAACAAACACTGGACTAGATAATCCTGTCCAAGTCTATCTAATCCAATCCAGCGAAATAAACACACTTACTCATCCTGCCGATGTGTGCTATTCTTTTATTGAGCTCGGTCAGAGCAAAACCCCTCAGACTCATAGTCCATACACGCAACACTGATATCAGAAAGCAATCTACAGACCGAAAATTAAGTGTGGAAGGCGGATGAAACACTCGAGCGTACTGTACCTTTAAAGAATAGAAGTGCTGACAATCTCACTAGAACAATCAACCAGATGCATGGTTTATTTGAAAGTTTCTATATATTCATCTATATGATAGACAAATAAAATACTCCTTTCGTTCCAAAATATTTGACATTTTAGCCAACTCCATATATCCCAAAATAATCATTATTCTCACTTACTGATATAACTTTCTCTCTTTTTAATTCATCCATATCTCTATCTCTCTCCTCCTTATTTTTTATACACCTATATTGTACACTTCTCCCTAATTCCCATGCTCGGAGCCAAAACGTCAATTATTTTGGGACCGAGGGAGTAGTAATTTTGGAACCACACCATATAGGTCATAGGCTCCCCATCAATAAAAATGGCACCTAGCTAATTTTATATATTACATATATAAGAAGTGAGCTACGCACTACTTAAGAGATATAAGAGAAAACTAGCACATGAATATTAAAAAAATGGATTAAAGATCCAGAAAACATGAAGGCCAGAAGCACAACTCTAGAATACAGATCCTGTAGAGATATCCAACCACAGAATACAGCTCCACCGTGTATTTCCCCTACTAGACATCTTTAACCCATAAGATTTTGATTCACTTTGAATTTGCTTTGAGATAAACGCTTTCACCTGTACTGATACCTAGCTAGAAAGACGCTGTGTAAAAGACTGACTTCTGAAAACACGATAATTGCAGAGTGTAAAGTGTCCTTTATAATCTTCCTGCACCTCTTTTGCATGGTTGGTGGTTTCTTAATTTTGAACCATGTGTCATGCATCTTCATCATCTAAGCAACCATTATATGGAGTAGTACAAGTAGCTCATTGAGAACGATCTCATTATCTAATGTGTTATGATGAGGCAATCTCGCCGGTCGGTGAAGCACTAATTAGAGCTTTTAGACCAGTTACCAGAGACGTTGTGTGCGTACACCCATAAAGTTCTCCCACAAATATCGCGAGAAATGATGTGGTAGTTGTGATGATAATGAGGCATAGGTTGTCATATGTTTCTGTTTCTATTTTTGTCTATATATTGGCCGACGCATTGCATTATGCACAGGAACTAATGATCGAATAATTGTAAATGGCATTGGTGGGGAACGTTTTTCTGTTTTGAGCTAGGAATGGGATGCACGGGGAACGTAAGCCGAAGATCATTGGAATAATTCAGTAGAGCAAACAACAGAATTAGAAGACCAATATCTTGTGAGGAGAGGCGGCGCTCGGTGGCGTCCAAAATCCGCACGAGCTGGCTGGGAGGAGCGGTCTACGCATGCTTCTGAACGGGATAAATCTGAGTGAACCATTCAGTGGATCCACGATCAAAGAGTGGAACCAGCAAGCAGCAAGTGTGTATGCTCCCGCTACCTCTTCAGTTCAGTCTTCTCGCAAGTCGGATCTGATCGAACAGCATGGGGAGCCGCGATATGCCCATGAACCACACAGGACATACTCCCTCCGTTCTAAAATTATTATCGTTATTGATTTTTTTTATTATTTTTGATCATTCATCTTATTTAAAATATTTATTCGAATATAAAAAGTTATAAGTTATATTTAAATTTTATCTAGTGATAAAAAAATATAATATTTTTTAATTTTTAAATAAAATAAATGATCAAAATTAATGAAAAAATCTATGATGATAATAATTTTAAAACGAAGTGAGTATTGTTCGAGGCGGGACCAGCGGTTTCGTGCGACTGGGCCTGCACCTGTGCCGGTGTGCCCGCGATCGGACAAAGTTTACGCTGGCAAAACGTGCCACACTGGCCACAGTCCCATCCTGTGTTCTGATTTTGCATGGTCTATAGCTCAATCCATCGTGTTGCGTGAGAAACAGACCCAATTTTGCCCTCGCATCTTAAGTCGTACCAGTACCACCACAACACTACGACACTAGCGGAGATAACAAAAAATCGTGTAACTGCATGCATGACGCATTTGTCTATTATGAATGAGAATTATCAAATATAAGCCTCAATCATTCATGCACCTTTTATTGAATCACAAGCCAATCCCTTCGCTCTCTAGAAGGTACAACTACAAATATATTAATACAAAACCAGCGAGCAAAATCATGTAGCAAAATTTTAGATGGTATAAAATATAGTTCCCTGTTTCTGGTTACGCTACTAGGTGTCAATGTAGCATGAGGAAACAAGGGAGAACACTCCATGAGCAAAGCTTGGAGCCTTGGAGGTGGCTGTGATGGTGTTGTTTGACAACTATGAATAGAAATTTAATAACAGATTTGAGTCTCCTTGATTTATTTTTAGTGTGCTCCTTTGATTTGGTTCGGAGGATTCCCGTCAAAAAATTTAGTTCGGAGGACTGATTTTTCTATGTAATAAAATCAAAACCGGAGGGTGCTACATAGAGGCTATTCCCAGAAACGCACAAGCAGGGTCCTGTGGCCTTTCTTGTGAGTGGGGAATTAGGCTAATAGTAGTCTTAAACAAAGCCTTCTCTAAAACAACACCTCTAATAGTAGTGTAACTGCATGCATGACGCATTTGCCTATTATGAATGAGAATTATCAAATGTAAGCCTCAATCATTCATGCACCTTTCATTGAATCACGAGCCAATCCCTTCGCTCTCTAGAAGGTACAGCTACAAATATATTAATACAAAACCAGCGAGCAAAATCATGTAGCAAAATTTTAGATGGTATAAAATATAGTTCCCTGTTTCTGGTTACGCTACTAGGTGTCAATGTAGCATGAGGAAACAAGGGAGAACACTCCATGAGCAAAGCTTGGAGCCTTGGAGGTGGCTGTGATGGTGTTGTTTGACAACTACGAATGAAAATTTAATAACAGATTTGAGTCTCCTTGATTTATTTTTAGTGTGCTCCTTTGATTTGGTTCGGAGGATTCCCGTCAAAAAATTTGGTTCGGAGGACTGATTTTTCTATGTAATAAAATCAAAACCGGAGGGTGCTACATAGAGGCTATTCCCAGAAACGCACCAAGCAGGGTCCTGTGGCCTTTCTTGTGAGTGGGGGAATTAGGCTAATAGCAGTCTTAAATAAAGCCTTCTCTAAAACAACATCTCTAATTGCAACATCCGGATTATAACATATCTAAACGTAGTTTTTTTCCGTAGCACACCATTTTCTTTTCTTAATCCGGGATTTCTTTTCTTTAATCCAAAATTAGCAAGAGAGATTATCATTGTGCCCCTGGTTAGTAACAGAAATGCCGACTGATTAGCTTTCGTTGTCGCCGGCTGATTAGCTTCCGTCGTCAGTATTATTTTCACGGTGCGGCCTTACGACCCTTAGTTAAACCGAAATTGCATATGTTTTCAAATAAAATTTATAAATGTTTGTAGTCAAATTAAAAAATGTTGACATGACCTTTGGGCATGTATACGTATATGGTTCCAGCAATATAATTGACATGGATGTCAATATATATATATATATATATATATATATATATATATAATTAACATGTAAAAATAAACATTTTAGTCATAGTCTCAATGTAATATCATTCACACTATCGCAAATCAAAAAAATGAACACAGACTTCAGCCATAGTCTGAATAACAATATTTGCAACCTGTAACTAAACAAACACATTGGTTCAATCACGATGTCTCAACCATGAAAAGTAACTCAGGCCAGCCGTTGCCGCCGCAGCCAATTTGCCGCCGCCGCCGCCTGGTGCGCGTGATCCCTGTAGTCCGGCCGAGCCGCCTAGCAGCTGCCCGCGATGCCTCCTGGTGCGCGTGATGATTTTCCAATTCGATGTCGCCTCCCGATACGTGCGATCCCTGGAGTCAGTTTCCAATTTGATGCCCACGTTTCCTAGAAGAAAATCGATCGTATCTGGCGGCGTTTCTGTTACGTTAATAACTAGGGGCACAATGGTCATCTTCCTTGCTAATTTTGGATTAAGAAAAAGAAATTCTAGGTTAAGAAAAGAAAATAGTGTGCTAAAGAGAAAACTATGTTTAGGGATGTTATAATCCGGATGTTACAATTAAAGGTATTGTTTTAGAGAAGGCTTTGTTTAAGAGTGCTATTAGCCCAATTTCCCCCTTGTGAGTTGGTGCGTCCGTCCCCACGAGAAATTTGCTATTTTGCCCATCAAAATAGTGGACTTCGATCAAATAACTATATAAGATTGGACTTTGTTAAAATGCCCTTAGAAACATTGATGTATTGCTATTTTGTTCAATCTTTCTTTTTAGATGAAATTGTTCCTACCTTCTTTCTTCCTCCTCGCTCTCTGCTCCTCACCGTCAGTGAACCTTGCCCATCCGCCCTCGCCACCGGCTGCCGCGGCCTCGTGCTCGCCCGACCGCGCTTGCCGCCTCACCCGCCGATGCTCGCCACCGCCTCGCCATGTTGCTGCGAGCCCGCGAGCGCTTGCCTGCCCGCGCTCACTGCCGCCGCGAGCTCCGCCATGGCAACTAGATAGAGAAGGCAAGGCTCACCGACGGTGAGGAACAGATAGTGAGGAGGAAGAAAGAAGGTAGGGACGATTTTGTCCAAAAAGAAAAATATGAGCAAAATAGTAATATGTCAATATTTCTACGGGCATTAACGAAGCCTAATCTTACATGGGTATTTGGACGAAGCCCACTGTTTAGATGGACAAAATAGCAAATTTCTCCATCCTCGCTGACGAAAATAATGAGAAACAGACCGTCACAGAACAACTATCCCTCAATCCATTGGCAGAAAACAACACTATGAGGTAGCTGACGCACGTCTCGTCTTCCAGTTTGTTGATGTACTAGTAGATTCTTTTTTTTTTTTTAAGCAAACTGGAGGACGCGTCCATACTGACTAGTATATATTATAATAAAAATGTTAAAGGGTACAAATAAGAAGAAAGAAAAAAAAAACAAGTACAGCACATCATAAGATTACAAGGAGTTCTCTAGCTATTGTTTCCTTCCACATTGCAAACTCTGCTTTGCTTGATGGATAACCAAGAAGAAATAGTTTTGAACATTTGCTTCACTCTGTCCATCGAGGGAGCTTCATTATCAAAGATTAGCCCATTTCGACATGTTCTTAGTATGATAATTATCTCCATTGCAAATGCATTTCTAATAGAAGCTTTAAGAACTACTCTCTTCGTCCCTAAATATTTGACACTTTAGCCAACTCTATTTGTCTTAAAATAATTATCATTCTCACTTGTTGATACAACTTTCTCTCTTTCTAATACATCACTATCTCTATCTTTTTCCTCCTCGTTTCCTGTGCATCTACTTTTTACACTTCTCCTTAATTCCCATATTTAAAACCAAAACGTCAATTATTTTGGGACGGATGGAGTAGTAGATTCAGCTAACTTCATCCTCTTGCATGGATCATGTGTTTGTTTTCTCATATCAACCTGCACATTACATAGGTTGGAGGAAATTACTTCTTGGTATGTGTCTTCAAATGAGGAGGGTATCCCTCCTTATATATGGTAATGTGCTACCCTGATGCCTGCTTGTGCTCTAGCTGCAGAGCCAACACCCGATGCCGGTGCTATTTTTTTTTTTTATTTCCTGTATCTCAGTGCTATGAGCAAGTGATTAGCATCTGCTGAGGTTTGATTAACACCAAATTCTTTAGTAAATTAGTGATTAATATGTTTGTAGAGACTTATTATATGGTACAACTAGCAAAATATATGTACGTTGTTACGGGTTTGAATCTCTACTCTTAGTTAAAACAGTTAAACACGTTAACATATACTACCATATTGGTTATTATCTTTGAAAACAGAAAATCACAAGTTTCTCATTAGCCGGTGCGGGCCGGGCACAGGACCATGCCATCTGATCTGATTTAACAACATGCCGTCGGGATCTCTCACGCACTCCACTCCAGTTCTAATTGGCCCTTTCCCGTCGTCCGGAGATAAGCTTCAGGCTGTCCGTTGCTGCCGTGGTGGGCTTCAGGCCAAACTCCCGTGGAGACTGTTGCAGTGTTTTCAGCCCAATGCAACAATAGGTACAAGGGTCGAATATTTCTCAGGTGGTTGGGAAATTAACTAGTAAGTTACCTAGTATTTACAAGTAATGTCATCAGAAATAAGCAGTTAGATGTAACCCATGATACTCTAATCTCTTATATATCATGGTCTGTTGTAAAGGTTCTTACAACATTATATAGCTGCGGCATAATTTCTTTTTTTTCTATGTCCATAAATTAAGAAATTACTAAAAAGACGACTCATAATGATCAAATAAGTTATTTTAAAATTATGTATCATGTATAAGACAATATTATTATACTCACCTGTGCGCATTCACTTGTTGAATACTAATAAGGAATCACGTCAGGCAGCATTAATGGTCGAAGCCAGGTCGTCATTTTCGTTGGCCTTCACCTCTTGCCATGATCAGCCTATAGATGACTGGACTCGAACCTCACATTGGGATTATCCATAAAAAATTATGGTACAGCGTGTTATGAGTGTCTATACGATGGACTTGATTTTATCAAAGATGATAAAAATGTAAACTCACAACTATTTATGCGCTGGAGAGACCGTTTTATCTTTGTTGCCAAAGCAATTTATAAAGCACAAGCCACCGGCAGGTCTCCGGTCCTTATATATAGGCCAGTAAGTCCAAAAGCAACCGTGCTTCTAGGTCGCTTGCCGATAAAAAGCATTTTTACAATGAGAAATTGAGGAACTATAGTCCAAAAGACGGTCGAGAACTTGATGAGGTGTTACCAACTTTGCATAGCAAGATATTAATGTTACTTGGAGTGGGATGCATAAGGAACCAGCTGAACCGACCAACGCAGTCGAGTTGGGCCAAATGCAGTTGTTTCGGCGCCATCAACCGGAGTTGTGTTCACTGCATTGGGTACACCTCAACGCCTACAAGATGGGCACCTACTGGTTCTACAGATCGTCCATCCAGCTTCGTTACGGACTGCACGCCATGCTCGACCCCATCTTCTAGGAGTGTTTCATAAACGTGATCAGGAGGCACAACCGCATCGGCACCGCCACAGGGTATAACTGCTTTGCTTTGCTTTATTTGCTTTCACTCGATCGATCGACTAATGCGTTCATTTTCTTTTTTGGTTGAATTGTGATGTGGGAATGAATTTCAGAAGTGTTACAGCGACATGGTCACCATCATCGTGGTGCCGGCCTACATCGACAGCAGTGAGGTCGGCAAGCACGCCTAGAAGCGGTACAAGCTCAGCCTCGGCCACGGCCTGATTGAAGTGGCTGGGAAGGTGTTCCATCCGGGTTCGCCATCCATTTACCCGAACCAGGTACGCCTGCCGCTCGCTGCAATATCTTTACATCATCGATCCCGCACCGCTTTGATTTTCCTTCCAGACAAATTAAATTAACGATTCCTCTCTGTTGGACTCTGCAGCTGCAACTTCTGGGATGACTGAGCGGGGTGGAGATGGTGCTCAACGGCGTGGGCTACCCGTTGACGCTCGGCTACCTGTCGAATTCCACGCCTTTGATCTACTCCAGGATCTTATTAACACGCACAAGACAGCACAACGAAGAACAACCGTGCAGTCATGCTTCGCAGAACAGCCACAATAACTATTTCTGTAACTCTCTCTATATGTAAAATTAATTTTCGCACAACTGTGCTAAGAAGTACTCCGTATAACTTTGTGAACGACAGCTTGAATTACGCTAGTCTTTTCAGTTATAATTAACTAGTTGTTGCGGGTACTTTTGATATAAAAATTTTGATATAAAAATTAAGAATCTATCCTGCTTGTCCATAGTTCACATGCTAATCAAATTGATCTTAATACAATAAGATGTATTTAACTATACATAGGTATTACAATTTTTAAGTTATAGAATGAGGAAGGTAATTGCAAATACGTACAGAGGGATAGGGTGAAACATGTTTGAACAGAATTAAGCAAACATTGTTATAAAATGGAGGGTTTGAAAGGAATTGCAACCATAGTATCTAAAAATAATGGGAATCAAAGAATAGCTATGATGTAAGTAAACTATCTGAACAAATTAAAAATACATCTTAGGAAATAAATTACAACAATACAAAATAGTAGTAGAAGTGTTGGATGGAAACTCATATCAACAAAGTTCATTGGAGTGAACCATTGTGCTAACTAAACGAAGCAGAAAGGTGATACAGTAATCATACAAAAATCATAGCAGCCACAATAACTATAGTTATATCTCTCCGTATGTAAAATTAATTTTTGCACAACTGTGCTTGAATTAAACTTGAACTCTCAACATATAATCCTCTGTCTAGTTTGGCTACCAACTTTCTTTTTCAAATACACTCTTAGGGACAGAGTGTGTATGCGTGTTTTCGTAGATGTGAATACTCATATGCATATATGAGTGTTTGCATCTATGCTATGTTTAATTCATAAAAGAAAATTGGTTTAGACCTCAAACGAAACAAAACTACATATGAATTATATTATTGGGAGAAATGCACGGTATATATACTGAACATGCGTCTCCCTAATAGTTGCACCTAGCCTGTCAGGAAAACAAAAGTTGCATGTAGCGATTCAGTAACTCGGTGTAAAACGGTGGCTGTAAATGTATAGGAAACACATCAAAATTCAGCAATCAACTCCAAGCTAAGTACCTACTAGAACTAAAAGAGATGGAGAGCGAGCGAGAGCCGCCACCCACCCCTCCCTCCCCGGCCGCCGCGACCCACCCCATCGCCGCACCACTGCCGGCGACCCCGCCATACCCTAGCCCCCCTCCCCACCAGGCCACACCTACCCTCCAACCCGTCCCTGCACAACCCAGCTCCTCCCCACGAAGCGGAGATTCCGAGCAACTCGATTGGGGATCTATCGACGAGGAGGATGGGGCATTCGCATGCCTTGCTGCTCTGACGCCGCAGTGTATTCAAGATGGGGTGCAGCACCCCCCCCCCCCCCCCCCCCCCCGTCAACTCACCCACCCTACTGAAGAGGGGAGGGGATGGGACGCCGGTCAAGAAGCCCGCCTACTGCAAGGAAGACAAGAGCACGCCGACAAAATCCCCAATGTCGGAACAAGGAAGCTTTGAAGGGCCCGACGGCAAGAAGCCAGCAATGCAGACCGGCGACAACGGTGAAACCAGGGCCAGGCGCCACGATGAGCCTGCAGCGGCTGCACCAGCGATTCAAAGCGCTGGGCCGAACCCCAGCTTTTTCTTCCTCGAAGCAGGTGAGTGAAACAACCATAATCTCTCCAACCCCCCCCCCCCCCCTCTTCTTCATCAGATTGGCAACTGGACACTATCCAAACTCAGTTCAAGAAACCGGCCAAGCTCAAATCAACAGTCCAAATCCCATGCGCCTCCACCACGCCTGAGAACGACATTGATGTTTCACAAGATTGGAAGGTGGTAAAGCCGAAATTTTTGTGGAGGCAACGGGCTTTGCCATCTCCGAAGAAGCATTCAACTCGCAAGACAATGAGGCCGTTGGCCGAGATGCTGAACCCACCGGCATTCGACTATAAGAAATGGCTGGTGGGTAGATGTTATAGGTGCCTCGCCACCGATCACAAAGTCGCCCAGTGTCGTGACCCTCTCCGGTGCTGGTCTTGCCAGCGAAATGGCCACAACATCCGTTTCTGCCCTGAAGAGCTCCACCGCCAAAACCTTCCCCAAGCCAAGCCGCCAAGCATCCACGACCGCCTCACCTTTCCCCCTCTACAAAACAAACCAAGCATCCACAACCGTCTCTCCTTCAGCTCACACCAACCGGTGCACAAGCAAATCACCTTCCCCCACACTCAGACAAGCCCAGCAATATCAGAACCAGGGCCAAGCTCAACGATGGCCAACATGGCTGGCGAGTACATTCCGGGGCGACCGGAGCAGCGTCCCAGATTCGCACGAATGACGGTTTTCGCCACCGAGGATCTGCTGACTGAAGCCCAGTGCTGGATGGACCATGGCGTCCTCGTCATCGCTCCACTAGGGGGTTACCTAGCCACCACCCTGGAGGTTGCGCACGCCCTGGCTCAACAGCCCCGAATCCCACGCTACAACATCGGTGTCACCCGCCATCGACCGAAGGGCTTCCTCGTCTACTTCGACTTTGCTCCACAGCATGACCGTGCTGTTCTGGCGGGCTCCTTCAACATCACGGGAATGGCCTTCGAGCTCAAGACCTGGCACCAGGAACGCCACGCCTCCAGAACCTTTGGCTGGTTCCATACCCGCATCAGCCTCAAGGGACTGCCAATGCACACCTGGACAGACGGGGCCCTGCGGCAGCTTGTGGTAAATTTCATCGTCTTCGACAGGCTGACCAGCCGTTCCTACACCAGAGATGGTTACTGATATCTGCTCCATTTGGGTTTGGATGTATAACCCACATCACCTTCCACTCTCGATCTCGTGCAACTTCGTTCCCAGGAATGCAGGCCAGACTCTGGAGATCAACGACTTGCCAACCCCAAGGAGACAATTACCTTCACCATCGGAGGGTCACATGGTCGAGCTCATCGTCCACCTGGATGAGCATCATGATTGGGCCTCGAGAGAGGATGGCGTTGTTCCGCTTGTGCAGCCCTTCACATGGATCCCCGAGGAGCTGGACGACCGCCCAGCACCAGCAGGGCCGGGCATGGCCTTGGTGGACGTCCCCCCTGCACCTGCTCCACGCGGGAGACCACCACGACAGACCTATCGGGACCCCGAGTAGGTGCGCGAGCGTCATGATAGGGACCCAGACAACGACAGTCACCGTCGGAACTATGGCTGCTGCTCATGGAGGGACACCATCTCCTGTTGCATGCAACTAGAGATTCACCGCCGTGGTGGAGCAGACGGGAGCCATCACTGTTACAGAAGCTCCAACGGCCACCGCCGCCACCTTGACGGAACGGAGGAGGTGCACCCCGGCCATAAGGCCAATCGGTCCCCCCACCATTACACCCGCTCACAAGCGATGCCAACATGTGACGGGGATGAGTGGGGTCGGAGGACCTCACCCTCGCCTCCACCGCCCAGGTCATACGGGTCCACACGAGCTGTTGAAGAAAAAGCAGCTGAGCAGCAGGGACAGCCAAAGTCCACCGAGCAAGACAAGCATGGGAGCGATGCTGCAGCCCTCCATCATCCAACAGAGGAGGCTATCTATGTCTTCTTTGACCCACTCATGGAATCTTTTGGTGATACAGGCTACAACACTGACCCATCTCGAGCAGGCACACCAGATGGGGACCCCATGCTTGATGAGCAAGTCTTGGAGAGGGACACGATCAGGAACGCTGACAGCAGCTGGAGCACGCCACTGAGCAATCGCGACGGGTCAACTCTCGACCTCACACTGAAGGACGGAGTTGTGGATGCCTCCCCCATCAACACCGAGCCACTAGAAGATGGGCCGACGCCACCTTGTCAGGACCACGAAGCGGTGACTAAGGGCCACCAGGATGTTGCAGTCCCAGTGCTGGGCCGAAGCATGGGAGAGCTACACAGCGAGGAGGTCCTGGGTCGGGTCTTCTCCAACATCCCTCCTTCAGCACTGTTGTCTGCTCCCGCCTCTCCACCTCCTCAGGCCTCCATCAAGAGCCGCAAGGTGCCGGCCACCGCACCACAACCACGGGAGAAGAGCGCTCGTCAAGTGGCGAAAGGCTCAGCAATCCCGGTGGCGTTGTGTGCCCAGCAGCGTCTTGTGAAAGAACTACAGTTTGTGGCACCGACGGACCGGGTTACCGAGGGCGCCATTCAGGCCTACACCAAGATGCACAAGGAGCCTCTACCGGCAAAGGCAGTGGAGGCCCTTAGGAAGGTTACATGCCTCGGCAACAAGTCAGTGGAGCGCGCGCTGGACGCCATCGTTGCCGATGCGGGCATGACTGTGGTGGGCAGCGTCGCGTGATTGCGCTGATAGCCGCACTACGTAGTCATTAGTATTCTACATGTTATGCAAAGCTCTAAGCAAGCTATACCCACTCGTAGTTGTCTTCTGGTTTAGGGAGGATGATCTGATCCTTGGGAGTGTACATTTGGGGCTATTGGTGGCTCACTCCTGTTGTAAAATCAGATCGAGCTGGTGTTATTTGAGAAGGATTCTTTTTTTTCTGTTCCGCCTCCCCCTTGTCCAATTCTGGTGGCTTATCCAGGTATCAAATGGAGCTTGACAACCTCAAATTTCTAAATTGGAATGTCAGAGGCCTCAACACCCAAGCGTGTCGAGAGCCAGTACTGAGACTGATACATGTTGTGCAGCCAAGTATCGTATGCCTCCAGGAGACGAAGCTCGAGGTCATTGACTCTAGGCTGGGGATGGAGTTCCTTGGGCCACGCCTAAACAACTTCGACTACATACCAGCGGATGGCGTAAGAGGTGGAGTGCTCATTGCCTGGGATGAGAGCCTAATCGATGCCCACAACTCCACTGTATATGAACATTGCCTTTCTGTACAGATTACCATGAAAATGTCAAATACCTCCTTTCTCCTCACCTCTGTATATGGACCTTCCCAAGATGAGGATAAACCAAACTTCCTAGAAGAACTCACATCGATTAGACCAGCGGCAGGAACACCATGGTCTACGAGGCACGTGACAAAAACAATTCCAACCTCAATAGAAGACTTATGGGAAAATTCAGGCGCACTCTAGATGATTGCCCCTCCTTGAGATAGCCCTGCAAAATAGAAAATATACTTGGAGTAGCGAAAGAGAAGAGCCTACCCTTGTACACCTTGATCGAGTTTTCTGCACAAACGAATAGGAACTCATGTTTCCATCAACTTGCTTGCAAGCCTTGTCATCCTCAATGTCAGACCATTGTCCCCTTCTATTCACCAAATTAGAAGGTCCTCACCGACAAGCACGCTTCAAGTTCGAGCTCTTCTGGACCCGTGTCCCGAGATTTCTAGACGTCGTCAAAACTGCCTGGGACGCACCAGTCTTAGGCAACTCTCCAATGATGAGATTTCATAATAAGCTCAATAACACAGCCACATCATTACGAAATTGGAGCAGATCCCTCTTCGGGGATGCCAGAATGCAAATGCACATGGCCAATGAAATAATTCTACAGCTTGACATCGCCCAAGAAGCACGACAACTCTCCCAATTAGAAGTGGACCTGCGGAAGGACCTCAAGGTGCGCATACTTGGCTTAGCGGCAGTGGAGCGCACAAGACGTCGTCAATGATCCAGAATTACCAATATCAGAGAAGGGGATGCCACAACAAAATTCTTTCACCTAAAAGCAAATGCAACGAAGAGGAAAAAACTGATCCCCCACCTCACCAAACCTGACGAAAGCTACGTCTGGTCCCATGAAGAAAAGGAGCAGATATTGTTTCAACATTTCAACACCATCATGGGGAAAAAGGAAAACAAGCAGTGCACATTCAATTGGCAAGATATGAATCTGGCCCAAATTGACACTGCAGCAATTGAAGGCCACTTCATAGAGACTGAAATCCTTCAAGCAATCAAATTACAGCCAAAAGATAAAGCTTCTGGCCCAGATGGATTCAACACCGAATTCTATAGATGCTGTTGGCCAGTGATAAAAGATGACTTGATCGCTGCACTGAACTCCTTTCATGACCTCAATGCTGGCCCCTTCAAAAAACTAAACACAAAGACTCTAGTACTCATCCCAAAGAAAGAAGTGGCCTTAGTCCCAGCTCACTTTCGTCCAATAAGCCTCATTCACTCCTTCGCCAAACTCATAGCCAAGATTCTTGCAAAACGGCTATCCAAACACATGGATGGCCTCGTCTCCAACGCTCAGAGCACCTTCATCAAGCGCAGATGTATACAAGACAATTTCCTCTATGTTCGAAACTTAGCCCAAGCATACCACCGCAAACACACACCAGCCTTGCTCTTCAAACTAGACATCTCAAAAGCCTTTGACACAGTCTCTTAGGAATATGTTTTAGAACTTCTTGAGAAGAGGGGGTTCAGCCCAAGATGGAGAAACTAGCTGTCCCTAATTTTCACCTCCACGTCCTCAAACGTCCTACTAAATGGAGTATCGGGCCAAACTATCAAGCACAGGAGAGGGCTAAGGCAAGGCGACCCTCTGCCACCTTACTTATTTATTTTGGCCATAGATACTTTACAACAAATTCTGCAAATAGCAATAGAGGATGAACACCTAACGCCTCTCAAGGGACGACAGGCCAAGCTAAGAATATCCCTATATGTCGATGATGCGGCTGTCTTTCTCAATCCGAGGAAGGAAGAGGTAGCTGCCCTCATGAGAATTATGGACAACTTTGGAAAGGCTACAGGCCTGAAGATAAATGTGCAAAAAGGCTCAGTCACAGTGATACGTTGCCAAGGCCTTAACTTGGACGATATCCTGCAACCTTTTACAGGCCACCTCTCACCTTTCCCCCTCACATACCTAGGAATCCCATTAACCGTGGGATGCCTACGACTAGTGCACCTCCAACCCATACAAGACAGTAAAGGGGAACGGGTAGGCTACGATAGCATATAAAATTTCTACCGTTCAACCAGAAAATCTTGCAAGAGGGGATCATGAATCGTTACCACTAGACGCGCAGGCAGAGTGGAAGCGAAGGTTAGAGCATCTCATCCAACATAGTCGCGTGTCGATGTAGAGGAAGTAGTCGATCACAATCGTCTTCTCCTAGTCCAGTTGTCCGACACTGCAGCAACAGCAGCGCCTCCTCACGGTATCCACATGTACGGGGTTGGAGCACTGTGCGCAGCGTGCTAGCACCGGCAACACGGCTAGGGTTTGTGGGCGAGAGAGAGGAGCGCGGTGGCTAGGGTTCTAGACTGGTGGTCACCTACACCTCTTGCCCCGCCTCCACTTACATAGACCCTTCTAATGGGCCTCGACAAGTTGGCCTATTAGTGGACTAATCCCTCAGGGATCAATATCCGTATAGCCCTCACATACGGATCAAATCCATAATGTCTCTTGGGCATATCTCCAACAATCTCATCAGGTGTTGAAGGACACTGAGTCTTGCTAAGAGTAATGCCATGCGACATGGGCAAGAAACCTTTCTTGGAATCTTACATATTGAACCGTTTCAATACCTTGTCGATGTATGTGTCTTGGCATAATCTAATTAGCCTTTTTGATCTATCTCTATAGATCTTAATGTCTAAAATGTAAGTTGCCTCTCCTAAGTCCTTCATAGAGAAACTCTTTCTCAAAGAAGTCTTAACAGCTTCAAGCATTGGAATATCATTACCGATCAGTAATATGTCATCCACATAAAGGACCAGAAAGACAAGCGCGCTCCCACTAGCCTTTTTGTAAACACAAGGCTCTTCTTCATTTTTAATGAAGCCAAACCCTTTGACTACCTCATCAAAGCGAAGATTCCAACTCCGAGATGCTTGCTTTAGTCCATAAATGGATTTTTGAAGCTTCCATATTCCTAGCATTTTGTGGATTGACAAAACCTTCAGGCTTCCACATCCTCACTTAGGTTTCTATTAAGGAAAGCCGTTTTGATATCTATTTGCCATATCTCATAATCATAAAATGTGGCAATTACTAGAAGGATCCGTATAAACTTTAGCATAGCGATGGGCAAGAAGGTCTCATCATAATCAACCCCTTGAATTTGCTTAAAACCTTTCGCCACCAATCGTGCCTTATAGATGTGAACACTTCCATCCATGTCTATCTTTTTCTTAAAAACCCATTTACACTCAATGGTTTTTACACCATCAGGTAAATCTATCAAGTTCCAAACTTGATTTTCTCTCATGGATTCTAATTTGGATCTCATGGCTCCAAGCCATTTCTTAGAGTCTGGTCCCATCATTGCTTCACTGTAAGTCTTAGACTCATCATTGTCTAACAATAATATATTGCGTTGCCCCGTGGTTAGGAGCGTGAACTTTTCAGGAGAGCGACATGCCCTTTCTGACCTACGCGGGGCTGGTGTTTCAACAATTGGTTCAACAACAATTTGTTCATCCAATTGTGGTATAGCGGAAGAAGAAATATTTTCTGGAGCTTCTTGAACTTCTTCAAGTTGCACCGTTCTCCCACTTACCCTTTTGGAGAGAAACTCTTTCTCTAGAAAAACATCATTACGAGCGACAAACACTTTGCCCTCTTTCTGGTTGTAGAAATAATAACCTTTGGTTTCCCTAGGGTATCCTACAAAGAAGCATTTATCAGACTTGGAAGAAAGCTAATTAGACGTCATACGTGTTACATAAGCCTCACATCCCCAAATCTTAAGAAAAGACAACCCGGGATGCTTCTCAGTCCATATCTCATATGGCGTCCTTTCCACGGATTTAGATGGAACCCTATTAAGTGTGAAAGCGGCAGTTTCTAGAGCGTATCCCCAGAAGGATAATGGAAGATCACTTTGGCTCATCATAGACCTAACCATGTCTAACAAGGTTCGATTCCTCCGTTCGGATACTCCATTCCATTGGGGTGTTCCTGGCGGAGTCCATTGTGGAACAATTTCACATTGCTTTAGATGTTCACCAAATTCATGGCTCAACTATTCACCACTACGATCAGATCGTAGGAGTTTAATAGTCTTGCCCAATTGATTTTGTACTTCATTTTGAAATTCTTTAAACTTTTTAAAGGATTCAAACTTATGCCTTATTAAGTAGATGTAACCATATCTACTAAAGTCGTCGGTAAAACTTATGAAGTACTGAAAACCTCCTCTGGTCGTGTAACTTATTGGTCCACATACATCCGTATGTACAAGTCCCAATAGTTTACTCGCCCTCTCACTATTTTCCAGTGAAAGGCGACTTAGTCATTTTGCCAAGTAAACAAGACTCATATGTATCAATTGATTCAAAATCAAAAGAACTTAGAAGACCATCTGTATGGAGCTTCTTTATGCGCTTCTTATTTATATGACCTAAACGACAATGCCAAGTATATGTGGGATTCAAATTATTAGGCTTGAGTCTTTTTGCATTAATGTTATAAATAGGCTTATTCTCAAGATCTAAGTAATACAATTCATTCACCAATGGGCAATTACCATAAAGAATATCATTCAAATAAATGGAACAACACTTGTTCTTTATTATGGCCTCATAACCATCATGTTCCTCCAAACAATTTGAAGAAATAATGTTTTTGCCTAAGGCAGGAATATAATAACAATTATTTAACTTCAAAACTAATTCTGATGGTAACTAAAGTGGATAAGTTCCGACGGCCAACGCAACAACCCTTGCACCATTGTCGACGCGAGCATCCACCTCACCCTTTGCATACTTCCTTGCTTCTTTAAGCCCCTGCAATGATTTGCAAGTATGAATCATTGATCCAGTATCAAATACTCATGAATCATAAGAACGTGTAGCAACATTATTAATTTCAATAACATTGATACCTGAATTAGAAGTGTCTCCACGCTTCTTCTTCAGCTCTTCCAGACAAAGCTTGCAATTCCTCTTCCAATAACCGGTTTTCTTATAGTAAAAACAAGGATCACCAGCCGCCAGTTTAGGATTAGGAACTACTGCAGGTTTAGGCTTAGTGTTAGAGATCTCATCTATAGCCTTAGCCTTAGCCTTGCGCTTTCGTTTTTTGCTATCCTTTTGAACTAAGTTAACTTGACTTGGACTAGATTTTTTTGATGCTTGCCTCATCTGTCTTAAGCATCCCATGCAACTCAGCCAATGTCTTCTCCATGCTATTTATTTGAAAGTTCAAAATGAAAGGCTCATAGCTCACAGGAAGCGACTGGAGAATCACATCTGTGGCCAAATCAGGGTGTAGAGCAGCAGCAAGTTTCTCCAGATTCTCAATGTAACCAATCATCTTGATCACATGAGGACTGACAGAACCGTTTTCAGCTAGCCTGCACGCAAACAAGGACTTTGAGATGTTGTACCTCTCAGACCTTGCTTGGTTCTCAAACATGCCACGGAGTCCCTCAATCATATTGTGGGTATCCACGTTCTCATATTGCTTCTGAAGCTCAGAGGACATAGTGGCAAGCATAAGACAGCTAACATCAATGGCATCATTGGTATGCTTCTCATACTCCCTTTTCTGAGCGGCAATAGCATTATCTGGCAGATCATCAGGATAGGGAAGCTCTAGAACATATTTCTTTTTCTCTTGCTTGAGAATAATTCTCAAGTTGTGATACCAATCAATAAAGTTTGTTCCACTAAACTTTTTTTTTCAAGAATCGAGCGTAAATTGAAAGTGTTACTAGCGGTTGGTGCCATGATCTACAACAGAAAATATGTGAATATAAGCACTATGTAAATATAAAAAAAGTATTATTAAACATTTTAACAAAAGTTTATTGTTCCACTATATGCTTGGAACCGTTTTTCCTCAAAACAACATATAGTGGTTCAAGATCCATATTTAACTTAGATCCTAGTGAGCTTTGGTATCACCGCTAGAAATCTAGTAACATAGGTAAGCAACACTTTGCTAATCACATTCCAATGTGACTCTTGTTTGTTGGGTGGCATCACATGCCCTGACGTCAACACCATGCCCCAAAGCCCAAAACCGTTTTGATAGATTTGTTAATTAAACCAATACTATGCATGTAAATGTCCGATATTTACTCTAATAATTAAGATAGTTGAGGTATTCTACTTTGACAGACCTACCATGCAACGATCATAATTTTAATAGGTGCAGTTATTGGAAGGGCATATAATTTAATTTTTCTTGAGGGAACCTATTCTAGCATGTTAATCATATCCAATATAAATAACACATAAAAGAATAGGATGACAAGAACATCATTACAGGCAATCATATTAACTGTGAAATAGCATGGCCTCTTTCAATTGGTGATCTCCATCTCCATTGTCATCACCATGTCTCCCGTCCCTTCAACCATCATGTTTGAGGCCTCCATGAACTAACACTTAGCTACTACAACTAATAACTAGTAATAAATTATATAAGAATATCAAATATCACAGGTCGACACGCAGTCCGTTATACAATAATATGGTAGCCTCAACCCAGCTGTAATTAATCATGACACGCAGGTCATACAAATCACATACATACATCACATGTATCTTTTGGGCCATACCATTCATAACATTCTCTACAAAAATAAGTTAGGCGAGAAACGAATGCTAATGTGTGTTCAAAAAGAGGTGTAATAATCTAAGCGAGAAGCGAATGTCCGTACGGCAGTCCCTATGAAATCGTAATGAAAATCCTATCGGAAAAATCATATTTGTCTGATTTTGAGTCATTCATAATGCCTCAGTTTCTATTAGATTTTTATGAGTTGACTGCGGTACATGATCATGATACTATTGGCTCTTCTACTGGCGCATGCAGTGAGTCCTGATGGTGATTCCAGTCGGTAGAGACAAGTCACGCGCGCACGGAGAAAGAACATAAATAAATCAATGATGCATGTATTGCTATCCGCCTATTACCTTGTGAACCTCTCTATCACCATTGATCTAATCAACTCGTACACAAAAGCATGTAATAGATCTCATCTAATACATCAGTATATCAACTATATGCACAAGATCCAGATCACAAACTATACAAGGTCGGCTGTGATACCACTAAAGGGGAATAGGTAGGCTACGATAGCATATAAAATTTCTACCGTTCAACCAGGAAACCTTGCAAGAGGGGATCATGAATCGTTACCACTAGATGCGCAGGCGGAGCGGAAGCGAAGGTTGGAGCAGCTCGTCCAACATAGTCGCGCGTCGATATAGAGGAAGTAGTCGATCACAATCGTCTCCTCCTAGTCCAGCCGTCCGGCACTGCAGCAACAGCAGCGCCTCCTCGCAGTATCCACACGTACGGGGTTGGAGCACTGTGTATGGCGTGCTAGCACCGACAACACGGCTAGGGTTTGTGGGTGAGAGAGAGGAGCGCAGTGGCTAGGGTTCTAGACTGGTGATCACCTGCACCCCTTGCCCCGCCTCTACTTATATAGACCCTTCTAATTGGTCTCGACAAGTTAGCTCATTAGTGAATTAATCCCTTACGGATCAATACCCGTATGGCCCTCACATACGGATCAAATCCATAATATCTTTTGGGCATATCTCTAACAGACAGAGCACGAGCCAAGCTAGCAGGATGGCAGGGATCCTTACTAAACATCGCGGGGAAGAGAGAACTCGCCTGGTTAGTACTTTCCTCCCTCCCTACATACCTGCTTACCGCCCTAAAACCTCCAAAGAAATTCCTAAAGGAACTAGAGAAAATAGAAAGAAGATTCTTGTGGGCTGGAAACGCAGAGTTACATGGAGGCAAATGCAAAGTAGGATGGCTTAAAGTAACAAAACCAGTTAAGCACGGTGGATTTGGCATCAAAAACTTGGAGAAACATAATAGAGCCCTCAGACTATGTTGGCTCTGGCATGAATGGGACACACCTGCAAGAGCTTGGTATGGAATGAAATTACCAGTTGATGAGATAGATAAAGCACTTTTTATAGCAGCAACGAAAGTAACTCTACACAATGGGAAAAAGGCCTGCTTCTGGACCACAATCTGGCTCAATGGTGCACAACCGGCCACATTATTCCCAATCCTCCACAAGCACAGCAGACGCAAAAACCGAACAGTGGCAGATGCATTGTTCAATGACAAATGGATACATGACATAGCTTACAACTTAAACAATGACATCCTACATGAGTACTTCCACCTCTGGACAGCCATTCAAGACACCTCAATATAAATCTGAACACTACAGAGGAAGACTCTATCAGATGGACTAGAACACCTAACGGCACGTATACAGCCAAATCTGCATACGAGCTGTAGTTCGAAGGGAGCACCATCAGTGATTTTTCGATCTTGATCTGGCAAATATTGGCACCCCCAAAAATTAAGGTTTTCTTGTGGCTCCTCCTACAGCGCTGCATTTGGACGGCAGACAGACTACAACGAAGAGGATGGCCAAATGACTATTTTTGTCAGCTGTGTATACGTAACCTGAAAACGCCTGATCATCTCTTCATTGAGTGCCCATTCGTAAAGGAAGTTTGGCAAAAAATGGCAAATTGGATACATATACCGCAACTAGCCTCCTCTTTGAACAGGGTTGATCTACAAGACATCCGATCTTGATACACACATGTCCACCAACATCCAAATAACTCTACGGAGATAAAAGGGCTACAATCATTAATCGCTCTCTACATATGGGCCATCTGGAAGGAGTGGAACAACCGGGTTTTCAACAAGAAGGAAAGCACTACTGACAAAGTCTTCACAGATATGAAGGATGAAGTGGCAAACTGGGTGGCAGCAGGTGCAAAGCATATAGCATCATTAGGTGTTTTCTCATATCGCAAGTAGTAGTGGTATTTTTTTTTCCGTCCCTGTGGCCGATCTGGTCATCGGGGAAATATTGTAAAATTATGCATCTTGTGCAAAACTCTGCTCCTACTTATTAATATATGCCGGGCCTAGTCCTGGATCTTTTTAAAAAAAACTCCAAGCTAAGTGAAGTAAATAGGCGCGTGCGTGTGCGTGTAGTCCTTTCTTGAATTAACCAGTTGTTTAATTATGTTGGTTTGGCGACCTGATGATCAAGCAAGCTTCCTGTTGACGGCCACCTTGAGCAAGCTGCCTTCGTCTCGGTGACCATCTGCACGGGCAAGTAATCGAATTGAGATGCAGGGCATCTGGAACCTGTGGAGGACGCATATATATCCCGGTTGTTATAGTGGGTAACATTGGTTGCTCCTGTATTTACGACATTGATGTTGGGTTGGCCCAAGAGGACGGCCAAGAAAGTTTCATTTTGCTTTATTACAAATCTAAGTTCCGTGCACGAACACGAAACGTAAATAGAGGAAGCAACACATCATCTGCATACAGCATACCGCCCTTGCACATCAGCACATAAAAAGATCCAGGTAAAGAAACATGCAGCGGGACTAACGAATAGGGAAACCAGATCAATCGTATGGGACTAGGAGGTTTCAGGAAACTTGTACACTAGAGTGGAAGGCCGTGTCGTGCAGTAGGCAGCCTGGTGAATTCGTCGGCACCTTCCAAATGTAGAAATGCTAAACCCTGACTCCCTGAGCACCTGCGCAAGCTATCGTGCAACGACAACCTCAGGGAACTTGAAGCACGTATTATCCATGAGGAGCGCCAGAGAAGTGGCGGAACTCTCATCGCGGCACGACTAGGGCCACTGACCCTCAAGATAATTAGTATCGGCGAGCTACCAATGTAAAAAGAAAGATACAAAACAAACGATGTTATAATATTTAAGGGATACAAAAATTAGAGTATCTAATATTTTAATAGAGATCGGGTATTCTGTTTCACCTAGCTAGAGCCTGCATCTCTTCATCAACAATTGTACATAAACCTAAATAAAGAAATAAAAGTTATATATATGTTACAAATTTAAGAGCATGCAAAATTGCAAAACTTCAATAATTTAATGAATTCAACATACCATTAGCATCAGTAGGATGTCTTTTCGGTAGCTTTTTAATTTGACTACAAAGTACAAATCAAAAAGCAATTGATTCAGTGCCAATTAATGTCAATTAGATATGAGTAGATGTAAATGATCAATTGATTAGGGCTTAGGAGTAGAAAGAGAAATAAGATCTTCAATATGAGAGTTTCCTGTTCGTGCGATCTGAAATCTGAATGGACTCAGACTCCGGCAAACGGCAAGTCAGGGAGAGGGAGATCACGGCGAACAGCATGATGCACCGGTACCCGCTGGCGGCAAGCAGTTAGGTCATGATGCGTCGTCACCGTCGTGTCTTCTACACGATGCTTCGAACACCATCAGGCATCAGTCGATCAGTTTGGGACTTTGGACGTTTGACTTGGACAGGAGCTGGCTAGCTGGGCCAAAATAATGTATACAAAATATTATTTGGGTCTAAAAATTTATGAGTAGTACTTAGTTTTTTTTTTGCCAACGACTAGGACCATGGCCCTAGCGGCTCTGTGTATTTCCGCCCCTGCACCAGAGTGTGCCAGTCCACCGTCGGCCACCGCTCAGTCAGGGCCTCCGCACTGGTTTTTGTCTGTGCGTTGTCTTTTACATCCTACCAAAACAACAGTTTTAGGTCAAATGTTTTAGAATTTTTTATCTCTTCAAATGTCCGTAGATAGCTTTACGATGGTGTTTAAAAAAGAGAGAGGAGGACTAAACTTTAGAGTTATCATATTAATTTTTCGTTTTCTGGGGTTTAAATTTTAGAGTTGTCATATTAATTCTTCGAACATTAAATATAAACTAATCATAAAACTAATTATATAGTTGAATGTTAATTTATAAGATAAATCTATTAAACTTAATTAGATCGTCATTAGGAGATATTTACTATAGCATCATATTATTTAATCATAACCTAATTAAGTTTCATAGATTCATCTCGTCATTTAGAAAAGGGTTATGAAATGATTTTTATTATTAATGTATATTTAGTAATTTTAATTAATATTTCAATATTCGATGGAACAAGTGTAAAATTTAGAAGGCGAGAACGGTGGGCAAGTTTCAATGAAAGTTTTATTGGCAATTAATTAAATGTCACATCAGCATTTTTTATAATATAATACAAAATTTCATAGGAGACAGAGCAACATTGTTTTCATCCCAGTGAAATGATCTCCACACCATTTCCAAAAACAATGAAACACAAAAGAAACTGGATTGACCGGCTTTGGTTTCATCTCCAACCAAAATTGTGATCCCGTACACTGCGCCGCTCCAGCCTCTCTCCTACTGCTCCCATTTTCTCCTACCTCCTGAGCGTGGGGCGTCGCTCCCGCATCTCCTGCACGCTAGCCTTATCTAAGTTGTATCTTGTTTGAGTCTTGAATAATAAACTTCAAGCAGCCTTCCTTTTGTTCCTTTATAGCTTTCATATTTGTCTTTGAGATTTCAAGCTAAGGTTTGTGACACCTTTTCACGTTCCACTTTACATTTTTTTTTATTTTTTTTGCATTTCAACTATCTTATTGAGGTTGTCTACTAAAATCATAATTTCCTTAAGAAGGAGTTTTAGATCTCCAACTCCTTCCCTTTTTATAGCTACAAATAAGGAGAATTTAGAGCATCTCTAACAATCTCGGTAAATCAGAGCTGCTCGCCAAATTTAGAAAAATGACAAGAAAATTCGATCAATCTTGACTGGGACAATACCAAATAGAAATAGTGTAAACTTTGTGACTCTTTATCTGTTGGAGTTCTGGATTTTTATTTTTCTGTGATGGATTCTTTTTCTTCTAAATATCTAAATTTGACTATTGCTGCCGTGTTCATCTGGGCCTGCATTAAAGGTTGTAAATCCTCCGCGCTAGCACTCGAGACTTTAGCTTGCATTGGAAGTCTGGAGGATCTTTTCATCCAAGAGTATCTATGCTCAAGAGCACAAGCATATAAAATTAGAAAGATCGCAAATTCATATGGAAAATGTTACTATGTGTTCGTTTCAGCATCTTAAATGAAACTGGTTGGATAATTAGAGACATTTTAATTTATTGTTATAATATCTGCAATCTTGTGGTCAGCCTGGCAAACTTCCAAAATCGGCCACCTTAAATATATTTGAAAATAGCAAATCTTTGCGAACCAAACCACTGACTCATTGAGCACCATTGAGCATAAGGCCTTGTCTGCTGCAGAATAACACAGTAGCACATCAGATTTTGAAACAACGTCCGCGCTCTATTGGACTTCGTCTTCAGTTCGAATATATCAGCAGTCAGAAACTAAGAATTCAGAGATGTGTTCTGAAAAAAATATCAGGTTACGCCTAGACACATGGTTTGCACCTAAGGCTACTGTACATTACATAAATCCGTGGGAAGATAAAAAGCTGGAAGATGTTGCACTGTTTAATTAAGAACCGCAGCACTTGACTACAACAATATTGGTGGGTGAATGGTGACCACAAATCAGAAGCTGTTATCCCGCTATATACTGCCAGTGAAGCTTTTTTTATCCCTTAGAAGTTAGAACTGAATATCAATCCCGTTTCTTGCAGTTCCACGTGTCGGATGGAAACACAAAACCCCAGTAGCAAAAATGTCTATGAACATTGTGATTCCTCTTGTTGAATCCTTCTTTATCATGCTATCATGATCGAACTGAGCAAAATACAGGTGGCCAACAAATTAGCCCAAATCCAGAGCCTTGAGATGGAAAAGTAGGCAACCATTTACTAGAGGCCACAACTTCAACAAAATTGCAGCACTGATGGTACATGACTGCGGCACAATGTGATTTTACGATGTCAAGCTAAGTCATATTTTGATAACATATAATAACATCCAACTCATAGGCAACTACATTGATAATCAGCAGATGTACCACTACATTTTAGATTTTTGGTGTACTGACGGAGGTGACAAAGCATCATCCCAATAATTACATTGCGTCTCTCATACCTGGCATACTCTAGAACTTATCTATGGTGATACCATCTCTCACGACTTCATAGGCATCCCGGCTCCTGGTCTTCTTCATGCCGGCGGTGAAATGGACCTTCGAACCCTCAGTCTTGATGGCAGTCACTTTGGTCCAAACCAGTACCTTGGTCTTCAAGCCCTCAATATCAGAAAACTTTCCCTTCTCAAGGTAGCCAGTTACACAGGTGAAAAACCGAAGAACTGATGAATCTTTATACCCCACATCACAAGCAGATGGGATGTACACTGTCAGTTTTTTTGTCTCTTCGTTGAACTCATAGTTAGTTGCATCCCGTGGGAAGAGGCCTGCTGGCATGTCATACTCCTTGAGTAGTTCTGGCAGCGCCTTCTGCATCTTCCCTGAGATCAGGACGTGTTTTGATGAGATCAATAAATATATAATTTTTCTCTAAGGCTCCCAATCAATAGATTTCAACTTAACATTGTTTAAAAACAACACTAGAGCTATATAACCACAAGATGAACCTGCAGTCAGAAACAGTGGTCATTTGAGCAAATATAAATAATTCAGACAAACAATGGTCGGCAATGAAAAGCACATGTACATATGTTCACCATGCAGCTCAACAAAAAAAAAAACATCATCAATTTATGATTTTATCTCTTTGATTATTAGTCAACTCAAACAGATATTCCATCAAACTAAAGGATTTGAACATTTAAGGATATAACAGAAGAGAACATGCATTAAATATATGCACTCATTCTCCCATAGGGTACCACATCAAAACCGTGTACACTGTACAGGTCCAAGACTAACAAATCTTGCCTCTTCCAGATCAAACATACATACAGCACACTGCTGTTATCTTTTTGTTTTAAAAGTGATGAACTAGGGCTAAATGATCACCATCCATTTTTTCAAGACTCAGAATTTGTCACTTGGTTCCTTAACATAGTAACATTACTTGTCATTATTAATGAAGGATGGCTTCCTGAAATATCAGATACCCGAAGATCAGCTTGCTACTTTGTGCATTTCAGAAGAAATAAATAACACCTCAAAGCCGAAATTAGACTGCAGATTTGTATTTTCTAGTTCTGTCGTATCAAAACATAGATTTATAAAGCCACACTTGGCAATGGAGAAAGAAAATGTGAGGTGATAATCCTTTTCCTTTTTGTGGGTGTGTAAGGTGATATCTTGTTAGATAGATAGCCTATAATGTATCGATTTCCATCATTTGATGTGCATAAATCATCAGAATTTATACTGCCAATGCACTGAATTGTATTGTATGTATGGTAAGGAACTACGAAATTATGTTGAGATGTAACAGCTGCACCGCTTCACAGTTCACACTTCACACTATGGAACATACAGCACAATGCAGCTATTTACTACTCCTATACAAATCGACAGGGGGATACCTTTGAGTTTGTTCACCATCCATTTGGCACTCTCTCCGATGCTGGTTGAGATCGACTGGGATCAAACAAAAACGTAGTGTCAGACCAAGGTAATAAAACTCCAGAAGAAAGGTCGATACTAGTACTAAACAGGAAGTCTAGTCCATATTCATCTTTGACCTCACCAGCGTGCCTAACACATTCACTCGGGTTAACCAAATATTGCAAAATCGAATCAATCTATCAAAGCAACTCTAGCCCCACTCAAAACCGAAACTAAAATCTACAACTACAACCATGAAATTCCTCCCCTCAGCTAGCTAACCGAAGACTGAAAAATCTTAACCATCGCCCACAGCTCAGATCCAAAACCTCTCTTCCTTAAACACGAAGCAATGCAGGCCAAGAATAGAGGTGGCAAGAAGCACCAAGGGTCCGTGAAACCGGAGGCCGGCGGGCGACTCACGCTGATATCATCGCCGATGGAATCGATCTCCTTGTTGGCCCGCTTGCTGAACCAGTAGCTCCCCACCTTGTTCAGCACCTGATCCATCTCCTCGCCCCCAAACCCGGAACCCTCACCTGGATTCGCGGGGACCGAATCGGATTTGGGACGGGGCGAGAGCGAGATGGAGGAACTGCGGAATGCCGCGGCGCTCAGCAATCATCGGCTCATCGCCTCGTCGGGGTCGGGTGGAGTGGACTCCAAACCTTTGCGGTCGGGTCACGCACGCTTTCTGCGTGCACCCGGTGCATGAGCTGGGAACGGGTCGAGAGCCTTGGGCGGCGCTCCGGGATCCGCGAAACAAACTGTTTGTCCCGTGGACCGGGTCCAGCTTCCTGCGAGCTTGGGCTGCAGCTGACGATTTATTTTTCATTTTCTTTTTTATCTCCGCTCCTCGAGAAGTTGACGCCAACAGATAATGGTTCTCGCGTCGTTAACAAAAAAAAAAAGTTCTACAAAAACAAAGTGAATAAAAATCATGATTATGCAGCCGTGATATCCATCGGCCAGCCTACGCGAAAGTGACGTCGCATTTGTTAGACCTAGAGATGCTCAAGCTTTTGTGTGACAGTGTGAGGCACGTCTACATCCAAAACAAAGGCAACAAAAGGCTCAGGATTGTCTATTTGTCTGTGCGAGGCATGTTGTCCAGTTTAATTTATTAACGAGTGGACCTTAAAAATGTTCATTCCAGTGACAATACCAAGAGAATCAGTTTGAAAAACTAAAGGTGAGCTTTATTTTCAAACACGGTAGAGATACTCACCATACAGAAGTGAGCATAAATTACTGTGAAGAAAACGATTTTAATCAATAAAGGCGCGGTGGGAAGTCAACTTTCCAACTAGCTTTACCACACAGGATAGCTTTATTATAAATCAATAGATAGATATATTTGTAGATACTTTTTACGTATATATGGATGGATAACAGATTGATTAACAAGCTCGTTAGACTGTTATTTATACGAGCTTGGAAATAAATAACAGAAACACAAGATAGAACAGGGGTTGGCGTGAAATAAGAACAAAATAGGTTACACGGACCGTGTTGAATTTAGTGGGCTGATCTTGCATTTTCAGATAACCCAAGCCCAACGTACCCACCGCTCACAGCGGGCCCATGACAAACAGTACCGAACCCTACCTGTCCTCTCGTCTTCTCTTCTTCGCCGCTTTGCCGCCGCCATTCTTCGCTACGCCTGCCCGCTCTACCCCTTCCATTGCCGTCGACCTGCTAGAATCCGCCAGGTACTAATCCAGATCCCTCTATCTTAAACTCCCGAAAGTTACCGTATCGAGTAGCCTGCGCATTTTGCCTCATTTCTTTGGTAGCTTGTGGTAGCTGCAGCTGTGCCTTGTCAGGGTCTATTTGGGTGTAGTAGTGGATGGTTTCCAGCGTGTACTACATTGGATGCCCGATTAGTTTTGGAACAAAAACTCATTGAATCTCACTGCGTCAAGGGTTCTTAAGCTCTTTCCTTAAATTTGGGTTTTGACGGGAACGGGATGCCTGGTCACGTCAGTTTCGATAACACTGATTGAACTATAGATGCTTGTATTTGCCGATGAGAGGACGTGACAAGAAATTTTGACATTTTGATCTTAGCTTCTGCATGTTACATTAACCAGAATGAAGTTTTGCAATGTCGTTACACATGTGATGTACCTTGCAATTGCAATCCTTTGCTTTATACTTTTTGTATGTTATTTGATTTTATATCGATAACACTAACGTTATTTTCCCTCCCATTTTAGCTCATGTTCCTGTAGTTTTTGGCATTTTGCATGATAACTTTGTAATATCATAGCAATTCATTATGTATATGTTGCCAAGAAGGCATTTTAATATTTGATAAGATGATGAGATGTCTTGGTCTGAATTGTTGACCTAATGTATTTGACACGCTGTTTGGTTTGAACTTCAGAGGTGAACTTTGGGTTATATTTGGGTCCAGCTAAAGGTAGAGAAAATGTTTACATCAAGGAGGAAGATCCAGAAGGACAAGGGTGTGGAGCCATCTGAATTTGAGGACTCAGTTGCCCAGGTTGGATTTGTTGAATTGTTTATTTTGTTTGTTTACTCAATTCTGGAGTCTAACTGCAATATCTTTTTTTTTTTTTTGGTGAACAGGCTTTCTTTGACCTGGAGAATGGGAATCAGGAGCTAAAAAGTGACTTGAAGGACCTTTACATCAATGGAGCTGTGTGCGTAGCTTACTGTTGTTTTATTTGTGAAGTTTGGTTATGTTTGGTGTAATGTAAGTTAACTATAAGTACTTTCTTGACTTTTGCAGTCAGGTGGATGTTGCTGGCAACAGGAAGGCTGTTGTTATCCATGTTCCATACAGGCTACAAAAGGCTTACAAGAAGGTCCATGTGAGGCTTGTTCGTGAGCTTGAGAAGAAATTCAGTGGAAAGGTGTGAAAATGATTATATGATTCATAATTTGCATTTTCTTTTTCACCTGAGAAGTTATGATCTGCTTTGCCCAACAGATGCATTATTTTTTTTTACCGTCCTTTTATCATATTTGAATGGCTCCAATCCAAGCTATTTAAAACAAATCAGAAGATGCTTCTTGCTGATCTAGTGATATATTTGAAACAGATCAGAAGTTACCTTGTATTGATTGTTGTTAGTTGCATCTTTTTGAAGAAAAATTATTAACCAGGGCCACTTTTGTGAGCATTTCTCCAACAAATGTTTACTCTCACAACTGTACAAGTCAGTAGAAATTTTCACATGAATAGAATTAGATTGAGTGGCCTGGTTGTCCTTCAACTTCAATTATCCCGATGTAGGAATTGATGGTTTTTTTTATTTAACTGGCAAGAGAAAAGAATGTAGTATGTGAATACAGTTCGATGTTCTAAAAAAGTAGATGAAGGAAAATTAGCTCAAACCTAGGACATGTGTTTATTTTTTTAGATTCTTATGCAGCTAAGGTCCTCCACAATGGTGGTGTTCATCGATGCCCAAAGGGTCATGGGAACCGCTCCCACCACTGTGAAGGGCAGTTCCCGAACACAAGCAGTGTCCAAAAATCTGGAGCGGCGCAACTAGCTGCTCTGATGCCGAGAGAGTAAAATACAATATTTTTTACTGTACCACTAATGGAGGAATCAATTTGGGGATCTCTCTGCTTTTTGGAGGCGACCGGTGGAACAAGAGAGAGCCGATGGGGATTTTTGTCACACGAACGCACCCGGTTGCCGAGGATATACCTGCCATGTAGGGCCCCTATTTGCAGAGAAGCATCGATGCTATTGTTGTGTATGTTCCTCTTGGTTCCCATTTTATCTCTTGTGGGGTCCAATTTTTTCACCAGATCGCTCTCCATTGTGGAGGGCCTATGTGGATATTTGGGATTTTAACTATTGAAGCAAAGTTTTAATATCTAATACTCAGTATGTACAGGATTCCCATGATCATAGACATTGGGAATGGTAACTGTATTTAGTGGAATTTTGTTTCTCGAATCATATAGGGCTTCCACGGTCTTTCTTCAGAAATTACAATAGAGTTGATCTTATACTACTTTATTTGCTGGTAACTCTCCATCAGATCTCATGACCTCATTTTCCCTCCTTGTGTTACTTTATTACAGGATGTTATTTTGGTTGCAACTAGAAGAATTGTGAGGCCCCCAAAGAAAGGTTCAGCTATTGTTTGCCCTCGTAACCGCACTCTAACTGCTGTCCATGATGCTATTTTGGAAGATGTTGTGTATCCAGCTGAGATTGTTGGGAAGCGTGTTAGGTACCACTCAGATGGTGCAAAGGTCATGAAGGTTTGTGCTTTGCCATTTTATTGCTATTCATATATTGATATATAACAATCTCTTGTCCTCAAATTGTTTTATTGTGAGAGCAGTTATTTTATATTTGATTGGTCATATCTCTGTACATCTGTTATATAGTTGGCCATGTAAGAAATGTTTCAAAATAAGTCTAGAGATTTATTTGAAAGCTCCTCTCGTTTTTAACTGATAGTGATCAGATGGCACTGCATTCAGGCAGATACTTATATGCCCTTTTCTTTTGATTTTATTTTTGAAACGAAGATTTCACTGCTTTGCCTAACATAATCTTTTTCATGTTGTTTGTTGTGATACTTTCTACTGGATCTGTGCACCTGCCTCCACAATACCTATTGTTTGTACCAAGTGGTGATTGCTCTCATATGCTTTCTTACTAAATCCGGCAATCTGATGATATACATACTTGTGCCGCAGATCCTCCTGGACCCAAAGGAGCGCACCAGCACTGAATCCAAGCTTGACACTTACAGTTCTGTCTATCAAAGGCTTTGTGGGAAGGATGTTGTGTTCGACTACCCTGTGGCAGAGAGTGTGTGAGGCACCTTGTCCTGTTGACAACAGATTGTTGTCCTGTTGACCCGGTTTCGATTATCTGTAGTAGAGATGACACGGTGTGACAATTATATTGTTGGCAATCCTGAGGTCCACCAAGGTGGATGGTTGAGATGCTTTGTTTGCAGCTAAATTATTATGAGTACTATTCAGAGTTGCTATCTATTTGTTGTGTTCTTTATTTGAACACATCTATTGAATTGTATTTCCACAGAATCGTGTCCGTTTGATGTTCTTTTCAGTTCCTTTTATTTATGGTGGCGCAAGAAGTGATACGAGGTCCTTGCCACATTGAACGTATTGGTTCAGCCAATCCTGGTTTTCAGAACTGGACGGATGGCCTGAAATTTATGATGCGATCCATTGTAGGAATTCTGATTTGCAAGGTTTTTTCTGTTCAAAAGCAATTTGCACATATCTAGGATTCTATTTCCACAGAACTTTGTCCAGTTTGTTTTATGGTGGTCCAAGAAGTGATGTGAAGTGAACATGCAACGATGAGGCTTATTTTGAGGCCCTTGTCATATTGAATATCTTGGTCGAAACAGGCCAATCCTAATTTTCAGAAGTCGAAGCAGCATGTTTATCATTTTGCCTTAAATTTATAAGACTTGCTAATTTTTTATTCAATTGGTTTGAATCATTAGATCTAGATCTAACGGTTTATAATTATTATATAGATAATTCTATAAAAATCAAAATATAAAGTAATAAAGTATTGACTTTTATAATAAAATCTAGATCCAATAGAAACAAATGTAAATTTATAATGAAATCTTGACAATTTCAGCCGGTAGTGTTACCTTGACCATCCTGTTGTTTTTGCAAGTAAAGTGTTTTTTGTGAAATAGAGGGGGGAAAAACATGTCCGGGCCTCCGTGGGCCATTGACCATCTGTTTTTTGTGAAGCTAAAAACAAATGCAAAATCCCCTAAAAAAACAGATGCAAAAATTAGAAAAAAGTTTTTTAAAAAATAAATTCTCCGGGCCCACTACCTCGGTCGGTGTGGTTGCTTACTTGCTTCGAACGAAATCGACAGACACCCCACCGCCTCTCGGACCGCAGATGCCAGGCCACTCGGATCGGGAGCCCCACCACCGAGCCGACTCGGACTCGACGGCCCCGAGCAGTATATAGTTGGCGCCCATCCCCCTCCGCCCGATCAAACCAACCTCTTCAGATCCCCCTTTCCTGCAGCGAGCACCTCTCGCCTCCTCTGCGTCGCTCCCTCGACTCCTCTCCGTGCCGCCCTCTCGTTCCAGCGCCCTGCTCATGGCGGCGGCAAGCTGCTCCACGGCCGCGGGCAGGACCAAGAAGCGCCGCGCGGCTGCAACCGGCGCCGGCCGCTCCACGGCGGCGACCAAGAAGAAGCGCACGTCGGCCTCGATCGAGTGGATCGAGGTGCCTCCGACGAGCGGCAACCACGCGCCCTGCAGCTGCTGGTGGTGCGTCACGACGCCGTCCCGCCGGGGCCACGGCGTCCCCATGGCGTCGCCAGAGCACACGCCCTCGACGCCAGCAAGCCCCACCGCGCCGCCACCGCCGCAGTGCGGCCGCGCCTCGCCGGATCCCACGCCGCCGACACCGTGGAACAGCCCCGCCTCGCCGGACTACACACCGTGTTCCCCGGCGGAGTACGCACCATCGACGCCATGGAGCCGCGCCGCATCACCGTCCACGTCTTGGAACAACGGTGCCGCCTCGCCCGGATACACGCCGTCTTCCCCACCGGAGTACACACCGTCGAGCCGCCCCGACTCACCGGACTACACGCCGTCGACTCCCTTGGAGTACACCCCGTCGTCACCGTGGAGCGGATCGTCGTCGCCGTACTACACGCCGGCGACCCCGCCGAGAAACACCGCTTCGTCGGACGACTACACACCGGAGACTCCTCCCTACTCGCCGGCCTACACTCCCAGCACGCCGCCGCCGTCGCCGATGATCTCCGATGCAGAGTCGTCCACCAGTTCCAGCAGCAGTAGGTGTTCTTCGCGCGCGAGCAGGACCAGGGTCAGCCGGCGGTGCTTGCCTACAAAGACATATCTTGCATTCTTCAGCCCAAGGGTGTCCGTGGTGTAATTGACACCAGAATTCGACCACTGTAATCTTATTCGTTCTTTATTACTAGAAGAATATCATCTTTGTCAAACAGTTGCATGTAATGGAAAGGGAATGTTCTCCCTGGTTAGTAAGGATGTATGTTGTTTTTCTATCACTTCCCTGTGTCTGAATATCTGTCAGCATCACTTTTCCTTCTGTTCGATTTTCCCATGTAAAAATATTGTTAATTTTGTTGGAATGGAACAACCTGTGCAGCAACACCACCACGGCATTTTATAACTGAAGAATTTCAGTAATCGCAAAATAATCGATACACATCAAATTTACCTTTAAGATGGATGCACATAAACGAACAACATAATTGGCCGCCGACGCCCTGGAACAGCCCAGCCTCGCCGGATCACACTTTGTCGACCCAGTCGGATTTGAATTCCGCTCCATTGACGCTGGCGAGCCGCCAGGCTACGCCCTG
The DNA here is from genome assembly GCA_032690845.1 of Eleusine coracana subsp. coracana. Classification (NCBI taxonomy): domain Eukaryota; kingdom Viridiplantae; phylum Streptophyta; class Magnoliopsida; order Poales; family Poaceae; genus Eleusine; species Eleusine coracana. The sequence goes on from CM064426.1 coordinate 10,978,592, forward strand.
TTAGCCGCAGCAAGCGACAGAAGGAGGCCATAGCGGGAACTACATCGGCGAGACCGAGCGGCGGGAACAACATCAACGGGAAATATTCCATGCTGTTGTCAACCCACATGAAGTTCTGCGAGTACTTGAAGCACTTGATTTCCTTCATTTTCAGCCGCGTTTGTTGGCTTCATTGGAGAACTGAGGGGATCCAGCTCTCTCAAGACAGTTCTTGTACCAATGAATTCTCTCCACAAAACTGAAAATACAAAATCAGCTCCGTCGATTAGAGGAATTTCTGATTTCTGAATGCCGAATCTTCATTGCTTCCCTTGGCTTTGGCTGGGAGTTCATAGTAGAAAGGAAGAGAAGTCAGCTTTGGCAAACGGCGAGAGTTCGCGTCGAGTAGAGAATTCCCGAACTTGTCCGCGCGCAGAGCACGTCGCGACCAACAAGTACAAGCATTGTAGAGCCCACCGCGCAGAGGCGCAGAGCATGTGGCTGCTGTCGATGACCAGATAAGAAACTGTTCCTTCAGGATCATCGACATCCAACCCTGTGTGTTCGTTTTTTTAGAGTGCTAAAGTTTAGTAGTTATATCTAAATTTTAGCATTTGTATGTTTGTTTCTAGTGTTAAAGTTTAGCACTCCTTCTAAACAATAATCTTTTTATCCTAATTATTGTATAATTATTTTAACCATGCACTTTTAGTAGGGTAAGAGAGAGAGCACATGGGGTAGGTAGTGTTCAGATTTTTTTGGTCCACTTTTAGCATACTTTAGGGTTTAATTTGGTGTTAAAGTTTTACTCACCTTTTAGCACTTTATACTAAATTTTAGCACAGCTGTTCAATAATTTATATACTAAATTTAGCACTAAAGTTACCTTTTAGCACTTTAGTAGGGGGAAACGAACACCCCCCCGTCTCAAGGTTCGAGCTACCTATTACCGGTACACGCTCGCAGCAACACAAAGTCACCCCTCAAGGTGCAGGTTCTGCTGCCTCCCCCTTCGTTGTGATCGATTCAGCGAGAACCCACACCACAGCGGCAGGACAGAAGTGCATTCAAGCGTTAGATGGCACCGGAGATCGGAATAACATTTCAAAACAAAGAAAAGAAAATTGGCTTTTCATCTCAAATGGAAAGAAATCTGGCTTTCGATAAAACAGAATAACTGTGAAGCAAAGACCTGGGGTGGATCCAGCCGAGCAGGATGATGACGGCGGAAATTAAAGGGTTCAACCGGTGAAAAGTTTCCAAGAAAAGAAACTGGTTTACTGGAGAAAAGACACAATATGCTACCATTCGCTTTCTCACTTCTTTCGGTTTTTATTTCCAATGCTTTCGAAATTTCGCAACATTCAACCCCTTAAACTTGTCTGGGTGTACTATGTCGCATCTCAGTTTACATGCTATGTTAACGAATTTCACATTACACAAGGACAATTTCAGGATGACAATTTTGTAATTTATATAAGATAATAAGAGGTTAAATTTAGACACTGGCATACAATTATAACCTTTTTAGATTAGGATTAAAGAAATTATGCCCAAATATAAACATCCAACTGTCACTGACGGAAAATATAAGATAGAAATTTCCAACAAAGTGATCACTGCACTAGTACTCAACAGCTCAAAAGTTTTGCCATTGCATTTTTGAAAATTTCCAGAATAAAAAAGAGGCAAAGATGGACTTTCTTGTTTATCGGTCAAAACAGTTTGGATTTAGAAGTAATTGCTGGTTAGGTCTTGGATGTGATAACCATTACTCCCTCTGTTCTAAAAATTATTATCCGTCCTTTACGTTTTTATTAGTTATTTTGATCATTTATCTTATTTAGATTTTTTTTAAATTATCATATTTTTTATAATTTATTTTATCATCAGAAAAATAGAATATAAATTATAGTTTTACATATTTGAATTAATAGATTGAATAAAACAAATGATCACATATAACTAAAAAACAATAACGATAATAATTTTAAAGCGAAATAGTAAATTTTACTAGTAGTACCTTAGTCTCGTCTCATCTTTCTTTTTCTTTTTCCCTTTTGGAAAGTGCACTTGCGATTGTCATATTTGGCCATCTCGTGCTGTCTTAACATTTTTGGCTAAGAGATTCCATGAGGAGAGAAGAGGAGAAACTAATGACAGAGTGATAGACTAATATTTATTGAGATGCCGAAATACAAAACTGGTTATTGATATTGATTAGGAATCAGAATAAAATCGTATAGTGACTTTTAAATGAGATAAACAAAAAAAATAAACAAGCGGGCCTTTCACTTGCATGATTCTCCATTTGTATCTCTGTAACCGAGAAAAAGATTCAAGCTGTTCGCAATATTCAGAAAAAAGAGAGATTCTACTAGTAGTAGATTCTCTTGACCACTGCGGCACACACTCCAATCCCAACTGCCGGCCCGCCGCGCGCTACCAGACCCTCCCCGTGATCCAGTGTTATCCTGACGCTCCACGTGTCCTCTACACCCACTCAGCTCTCAGCCGCGCATCAGCACTCACGTGGCCAGCACTCAGCGGCTCAAAATTTTCCTTTCCTGTTCCGCACCCCATCTAGAAAGACAGTCCTGAATTTAATAAAATTAAGCAAAATAAAAGGAAGAAGTCAAGCATCCAAGGAAAGACGAGTGACCGAGCCGAGTTTGCTTCGGCGCCAAGTTTTTCTCGATGCTTCGCCGCAAAGGCGCACACCACCACCGCACGGCTTACGTCACGTGCCCCTCTTTCTGTTCACCTCCCAGCACCACGTCCACGTAGACCATAGTCACTGACTTATGGGCCCCACACGGTAGAAGTATGTGGACCGGCCGCGAGCGCCCTAGAAACCGAGATATTTTCGCGGATAGAAGTATGTTTCTCAATTTCTTTTCTCCCACGACTTTTCTTCTCCTCTCTCTCTCTCTCTCTCTCTCTCTCCGCGAACTCGACGACGCGAAGGGACCTCACAGTCCGACGCGATAGCGAACTCTAGGAATCCGGCCGCCATCTTTGGCGCTGCCATGACGGTGGATCAGAAGTTGGCGATGCCCTCGCAGATGCAGCAGGTCCAGCCGCTGCAGCCCGGAAGGTGAGATCATCTTTCCGACACCCGGTTTCTTTTCGGCGATCTCATGTTGGTTGGTCGTGGGGATTGGGGATTAGGGCTTTGGGGATGGTAAATCCTTTGAGAGTTTAGGGATTAGGGTTTGGAGCGGTCAATTTGGTATTGAATTATATATTTTTGCGAGAATATGGTGGAGAATTGAGCAGCACCTAGGGTTAGGGTATGGGCGTTACAAACTGGTGGGGAATTGACCGGTCCTTCGGATCGGGTGGGGATTAGGCTTCGCATTATTCGATGTTTTAGGGATAAAGGTGGTTGGTTCATTGGTCAGATTGGGATTGCGCCTTAGGAATTTGGGGATTAGGGTTCGGGTTCGAAATTGTTTTTGGTGTGGAATTGGGGAAAATCAGGTAACTACGGATCTTTGATCTCTGTGATTTGGTCCGTATGGTAGTGCCTGTGATTTGAGTGGTATGAGTAGCATCTAGCTTGGAAGTAAGGGAAAATTAATGCTTTTGGTTGATATTTGTAAACTAAATCGGTACCATCTTGTGTAATGTTAGTGTTAATTCTTGCCTTCTTGGGATGTTGTAGAAATAGTGAGACAGTTACTTGTGCTCTAGTTCGTCATCTCCACAGAAACGTGTATACTATTGTGCTCATAGAAGCTGACTTGTGGTGTTGACTGTATTGCTGTATTATCTTTGTGTCTTATTTCTTGTATCGTTGTCAGTTTGTTTAACCAGTGTCTGATACGTGTTATGTCTATTTTGTCTTGTCTTCCGGTAATCTAGAACATATGGAGCAGAGGATACTATGGTGCTTGAATCCGTCAGAAAAATAGGTATGGCTGCTTTGAACACCTCTTGTAAACAGAAAAATGCCAACTGAGATGAGTCCTGTAATGTTCCGGCCTGTAAAACCCAGCACAAAAATGACGGTTTGTGTTTCAGCAGGAGGCCGTGCTCTTCCCTCTAATGAGTACGCGCTCTTGGTCCAGCAGAGACACCAGGATGATGCGCCACAAGTGGCCTCTAATCTGTGGTGTGTTTAATAACAGTTCTAAATATTTGGATGTGCTCTGTGTTGGAGCATTTGAGCTAACTATGTAGGGTGTGCTCTGTGTTGTAGAATCTGACTCATGTTGTGTGCTTGGAGGGCATTCAACTGGTTTTGCCTTGGGTCTTATACTGTTCTTAGTTTCTGACCGTTGCAGGTGGTTATGTTGTTGTAATGACTTCTTGTTCAGATGCCCTGTTCCAAGTAGATTGTAGTGTCACAGTAGCCAAAACACTGCAATTATGTTGGGTTATAAGGAGTGAGATCGATCCTATCTTTAATGCAGTATAAGCAATTGACCTTGAGTTAGGTTAACGAGTCTAATGGCATATAATACCTGAGTATCTGTTTCTGTGGAGATGATCGGCCTGTAGGAGTGTTCTAATATGGACTGTTTCTTTTTTAATGAGTGGAATAGTATCTGTTTGTGTGGATATTTACCTTTCATTCTGTACTGTTCGTTTTTCTGGTTGTTGTTTGTCCTTAATTCAATGAATGAATGAATGAATTACTAAAGCTTGCCTTTCTGATTCAGCAGGAAGAAGCGACCTCGTAGATCAAGAGATGGACCCAACTCTGTAACAGCTGTCATCCAGCGGTATGCTCAGATCAACCAGGAGCTGGAGCATAATCCTGAGGCTGCGAAGCGACCAAGAAAAGCATCTGCGAAGGGCTCAAAGAAGGGGTGTATGAAGGGTAAAGGCGGACTGGAGAATACTGTTTGTGGATTCCGTGGTGTGAGGCAGCGTACTTGGGGAAAATGGGTTGCTGAAATTCGTGAGCCAAATCGGGTAAACAGACTCTGGCTAGGTACCTTCCCAACAGCCGAGGATGCAGCCAGGGCTTACGATGAGGCAGCCAGAGCAATGTATGGAGCAGTGGCCCGTACTAACTTCCCCAGTGAGCATGTGCCCTCTTCTACTCAGGTTGCTTCAGCGGATGTTGAAGTTGTCCAGCCAGCCAGTGTGTCGTGCGAGTCCACAACAACATCTATTCACTCTGACATTGTGTCCTCACACAAGCCTGAAGTTTCTGATATTTCAAGTCAATTGACTACTCGAGCAGAGGAAACCGTGCCATGCAAGCCCAAGACGGAATCAGCCGCACTGGACCATAGCGATAATAGCTATGTGTGTCCTGAAGCTGTGACAAACAGTGTAGCTGACAATGAGGTCTTTGAACCGCCGGAACCTATTGCCAATCTACCATCAGGCGATGATGTGTTTGATATTGACGAAATGTTGAGAATGATGGAAGCAGATCCACGGAATGAGGGCTCATGGGACAAGCTACAGGATGCTAAAGCAAACGAAGGTGCTGCAGAAGCTGGCCTGGAGCAACCCTTCTTCATTGACGGGTTGGATTCAAGTGTGCTGGAGAGCATGCTCCAGTCAGAGCCAGAGCCATGGTCAATGTCAGAGGATCCAAACATGCTTGTCCCAGGCTTCCAAAACTCTGATTTGGAGTTTTCTGAATTCTTCAAGGGGCTCTATTGACCTGCCCAACTAATTCGTTACCTGATGAGAATTGGTTGGCGAGACCTTAGAGTCGTCCCAGTGGGGTCAAGATCCAAATGGTGAACAGGGTTGGGTTCCTTTGGCAGCAGAACTTATAAGCCTATAGTTCAAACTAGGTTTTGTTTCCTCTGTTTTTGTTCTGTAGGCATGGGAACTCTTGTGACTGTTTCGATCTTATATTCGAGGACCCTTTGTTTTGTAATGAGTATGGGACCAAAAATGATGTAAATATATTCCCCATCTCGTTTGAAGAAAAAAAAAATGATCTGCTTTGTTTGGAACAATTTTCTCATCTTCTGTAGGTTTCTTAACTATCTTCTCAATAAATTTAAGATCGTCCGTTCTAGGGCCGCTCGAGAGCAGCTATAAAACAAGTAAACGACCGTACGCACGCATCCAGTTGTAAGTAAACGATGTTTGCAAACTGGTCATCCGAGTTAAGATTACCGTTAAAATTCAAGAATTATGACCACAATCTTCATGAACCCTCAGCTGAAAGCAGTCCTAACTTAACAAAATCATTAAGCACCCCACTTATTTTGTAAATGCGGGTCAGTAGTGCGCCTAATTACAAGATCGCATATACAAACTGACAGCAACAATAATACAAGACACCCACAGCAGGGGCAATCGGAATTGCTCTTTAAATAGGCAAGAACGAATGAATCTGCTGCGTGCTATTCCTGATTTCATCCTACATTACATTCTACAAACACAAGTCCAAACGTGAGAGTGACATAGCTAAGATGCCGTGGAATCCAATTTCCTTGCGTATCTGCTTGTTTCCTCTGTCACAGTCTCCCAACCCTCTACGATTTTCTCAGCGTACGCTGCCTGTGTACATACAAAGAAAAGCATAGTTGTAGAATGCATGGGAAGAAAACATGTGTTTCTACATAGCACGATCAGTAGAGTCGAGCATAACAGGTACATAACACCACAGCAGCAGTACTTGCAAGGTTAATTGCAACAGAGATTTCTAACACCATCCCAGAAAATGCAATTGAACAATGCAAAGTTGAAGCCAATACCTGGCTTGTAACGAACCCTTTTAGCATCTCCAGGAAATCTTCCTTCCTTTCTCTGTCTAATCTATGGAGTTCGCTCCTGTTATTTTCCTGCATAATATTTTGTATCAGATCTCAGTTGCACCACTAAAGTTCATATAAATTACAACAAGACAACCAGAGGACAGCATTTGCTATTGCTGCTACTAACTACTATTTCTCGGTCAGGTGCCTGGGATCGATCACATATGGCCACATGGGGCATGCAAGCAATTCAATAGAAAAACTAAACTTATATTTCACTCAGAAATAATAAGGGAACAGAACATGATAAAAAGAATATCACAAAATGTATGCTGAAGCCAACTCTTAAATCTCCAGCACTATTTAGACAACTAAGCTCTTTTGCACTTACATATTGATATGAAAAACATCAGTTCTTGTTCTCTGATTCTCTTTTATTTTTCACAAAAGCAACAAACTGGAAGCAATTTGCTTGAAATCCATTCAATTTTATCATGACATGAAGGTGACCTGGTCACTGTTACATGTGTAAATTCCAATTAAAAAATAAAGGAATAGAAAAATGAAACGTAGGAACAATTTCAAGTAACACAGTAAAACTAATGGAAACATAGTTTCTTACTACACCACAGTACCATGCCAGAAACAAATATACCACACTAGATATGGTGAAGTGGAAGTGCAAAAACAGTTCACAAAGAGAGAAGAAAAAAATTGGAAAACCAAATTGCATTTCAAGGCTGACAGAACCTTCATGTCAAGAAAAAGAAAAAGGCTGACAGAAGCACAATGTAAATTAATTTTTGCACAACGAGAACATGATCATGGTCAAATTTATACAAGAACAAAATGAGCATGGTGAAAGAATGGAACAAATAACAGCAGCAATACTTCCCTAGTTATCACTCGTCATTTTTAATCAGTAACTATTTTGGTCAAAATGAACATTAATCAATCATTACCTTAATCCTCTCGTACTCTCTTAATGCACAGAACTTAGCATCTTCAGTAGCCCTAATTGTTTCCTTTAGTTCTTCAACTTTACGAAGCCTAGCTCTATCACCACCAAATATCTTCGACGCTGCAGCTTCAAGTTTCTCAATCCTTGACTGTAGTGATGCCAGATCTGACATGAGCGTTTGTACAGTCAATAATGCACTTGCGCGATCAGCAAATGCAGTATGGACAGACAACATTATGCTTAAGTGGTCATGCAATGTATCCTGCCCATGAGAAGAAAAAAAGAAAATGAAGTATGATCCATGGATATGTTGGCTTCATTAGCACTAGACTTTATCATGAATGTAGTTCACAGGTCAGAGATTCTACCAGATAGTTAACAGTCTGAGCATTCAAATCACGACATGCCCTACTAGCTTTAACAGCTGCAGTGGCTATGCATTTGCTGTCAGCTGCTCTGATCCTCTGCGAGTCATACATTGCCTCCTCTGTCTCAAACTTTGTTAGTTTGATGAATGCCAATCCCAGAGCACCCATTGTATCACCCATATCTTGCTGAGCTTTGACAAGTGCTTCTGCCTGTGGATAAGGTAGAAAGTCACCAACATTAAATAGTCTTCAAATGCAACCAGTAAGCTTAAGCAATAATTTCCACCAAGATCACTTTAGTAATTCAGCACAAGATAGAAAGTAATAATTTTCAGCACAGGTCAAGTTGTGTATACAAAATCTTTCATCAACTGAACTTGGTTCAAGTTATTAGACATGCGACACAACAATATAAACCTCATCATATAGTGATTCTGTACCTGGCTAAAACAAGACGTATTGATTAATGTGGCCTTTTGTACAAAATAGTATTAGTGTGTTGCCTAACTAATCTTTGAACAATTCTTTCTTTCACAAACATGTTGCCCCCTAAATCAAATTCAATATACTGTGCATAGTTTTTAGGGCAGTAAAGCAAGGCATGGTGACTCGCCCTTCCAAACCACTAGGTGTATAAGGAGGCGAACTGACAGCATACCAATCTAAGAAACAACAGTCTGATAGCATGGAAGAGGAAAGAAAACAAAAAGGAAAAAAAGTAGAAAAAGGAAGGAAATTGGAAGGAAAGGTGAGGGCCAGCCCATAAGCCCTTTCATCTCAGGAGTAGGGTTTTACTCAATTGGTCCACCCAGGCAGCCAGAGACACTTCTCTCTTCCTCCCTTATCCTCATGGCCGCTCTCCTTCTCATCTCTATTGCAGTCTTTTCAGCACCTTCCAGATCAACTGCCATTGCAGCTAACTGTGTCAACCCTGACACTGAAGCTGGAAGCAATGGCAGCTAACTAAAATAAATATTTTTCTTGATGTACTTATATTCTGCTACTAACATCTAACTCTCACTCCAAAAACATTCCTTATATCACCCTTTGTCCCAGAAAAAAGAGTTATTGAACTTGTTTCCAAAACTGGTTTTACAATGCAGATGTTTCGCCTAGCAGCTTGACCAATCAATAACTCTGCAAGCTGAAACTGTTCTTCCATTGTCAGGCCTTCTTTACCTTGAAGGTTCCAGTAACTAAATTTCAATCTACACAAGATAAACATCTATTCATGTAATGCTACTACTGGATCTCATGGCTCATGTAATGCAAATGGCTAAACTACAAACTACTCTAATTCTGAACAGGAGAAATAAGGTGAACGGTAAAACAACCAAATATTGCTTGAAAGAAACTAAAATTGGTCCTCAAGAAGGAAATAACATTGCTTATGAAATTAGTTTTTCTTTGGGAAATGCTTTGCATGTGACTGGGTCTTCCGATTGGTGCAAACAACAGTGTTCTGCAAACTGATTATCACTGGTTGTATGGCTGGGTCGGAAGATCCGGTAGTATGTATAGCAGTGTCCTTTTTCTTCTCTTTTCTACCAACGTGGAAGCCAGGAAGTTTGTAGATACAATCGTCAACTGAATCAATGGATCACAACTTTACTATTACTATTAACGTTATTAGGAGCAAACAAATCCGTTGTCACACTGGCCAAAACACATATGATGCATGTTGGCACCTAAGAAATCACCTGTTGCGACGCACTGGTGAGCTGCTGTTCCCACTCCTGCAGCTTCTGCTTCTTCTCCAGGAATTCCCTATCCTCCTCAACTAGCGGCGGCTTGACACCAGCCCAGTCAGTAACCATGGACTGCTTGAGCTCCTTGAATAACCTTAGCAGGTCCCTCCCTCCCTTGGCCGGCTGCACCACGTCCTGCGGCGCGGCCACGGTCTCCTCCCCTAGGAGCTGGCGCGGCAGGCGGGCGGCGCCGTCGAGCATCCGCGAGGCCACATCGGTGCTGCCGGGCAGCGGCATCTTGCCCTCTGCCTGCAGGAAGACGCGCAGCTCGTCGCTGGGCCCGATGGCGGGGTGCTCTGCGAGCCGCCAGAGGTACCGCTGGAGCGCGGCGCGGCGCTGCGCGACGAACTCGTCCCGCTGCATGACCTGGCTCTCGACGGTGTTCTTGTCGGGGCGCGGCGGCACGAAGTGACCGCGGAAGGCCTCGGCGAGGCGGTCAGCGAGGGTGACGAAGTCGCGGAAGCGGCGGCGCACCTGGGTGGGCTGGCCGTCGCCGCGGCGGAGGCTGGTGACGAGGTAGGAGATGTAGGTGGGCGCGGATCCGGGGACCAGAGACGTGGCGGCAGACTCGGCCTCGGTCTCCGGGTCGGAGACGGTGATGTGCTCGTACTCGGAGGACGCGGCGCGCGCAGATCTCTTCAGGGAGGCGAAGGAGGAGTGGGGGGACGCGGAGGCGGAGCGCGGGGAGAAGGCGTCGGCGCCGGCGCCGGCGACGTCAGCGTAGGAGGGCGGATCGACGAAGGAGGAGGAGGACATGGTGCTGGAGGGCGTGAAGGCGCGCCCGGGAGGAGAGGAGGGGGGCGAGGCGGCGGCAGCGGAGGCGGAGAGGAGCGGGTCGAAGGTGGAGGCGACGGAGGCGTACTCGGAGGCGAGGGGGAGGCTCTCCATGTCGCCATCTCCGACGCCGTCGCCGGCGGCCGGCGTCGAGGACATCATGGCGAGGCGGGGGCGTGGGGAGCGAGGTCGGTCGCGGTGGATGCGCGAAGAGGAAGGAAGGACGGCGCCGGCGGTTTGTTGCGGTGCGGTCACCGCGCGGTTGGGATAAGCTCGCTCGCTCACGGCTCACGTGGCTCGTTCACTTCGCCGCAGGACTCTGATGGATGGATGCCGCGCGTGCAAGCAACACTAATGAGACCTTTTTGCTCCTGCAATAAAATCAATGCCGATCTTGCGTGCAATACTACTCTCTCCTGTTAATAGATGCGTTTTAAGCATAACTATCAAGTCTATTACTCCCTTTATTCTTAAATTGTTATCTTTATTGACTTTATTTTATAAATTTTGATTATTTGTCTTATTTAATTTTTTTAAAAATATCATATGTTATCATAGTTTATTTTATTGTTAAAGAAAATTAAAACATAATTTAATTTTTTATATTTGAAATAATATTTTGAATAAAATAAATATTCAAAGTTAAATTAAAAAATTCAATGAAAATAACAATTTAAGAACAGATGAAGTAATTATTTCTTCTAATCTTGAATATAAGTCCATTTGCACAATCACACTTGTGTATAAGAATTAAGAAAAAATATGATAAAAAAATTAAGAAAAAAAACTATATTACACATAAGTTATTATTGAGGTAGTTAAGATAGATAGCATGAGTATTAGTATTATATTGATCTAGATGCTATTATGTTATTAATTAGAGATAGATATTGCTACAAATTTCGAGGATGACAATGAGGAAAATAGCCAAGGAGAAACACAATAACTATGAGGGGTTTGAGGAGGACCTACCTTGAGACCTGAACTTCACCATATAACAATGTTTCATACAACAATGCTCAACCGTGGAAGCTCCATTCTTGTCATCCTTGGTATACTTACAAGAAGAAAATGATTTATACTAAAACCTAAAAGACACTCTCTCGGTATAAATATTGATGTTAGGACATGTGTTCTAGTGTGTCAACGATATAAATTATAAGGTGGTAGTATTGTTTTCACTAAAAAAGTTTAGTGTACAACTCTAAACATAATTATTTAATATAAAAAGTTAATTTATCTATAACTAGCAAAGTGTCCATGTGTTGCTATGGACTTCAAAAAATATTTAGGAGTAGCAATATAATTATTAGATATATACAACATTATTGATATTTTTTATATGAAAGATCATATTTATATTACCAATGATGTTTCTTAGTATATCATATTAAAAGTAATAATTTTTTACTATTTTTTATCATATTCTAGAAGCTTTATCCAGAAGGAAAAATCAATTTACGCAGTCCAGAAATAACACTGTATTGAAAAACTTACTCTAATGAAAAAATTAAAACATAAAAGTTGTAGATCTCGTTGAGACCTTTTTAAAACATATGTGGATCATATTTTTTGAACTTTAGTATAAAAAATTAATTTATCTATGACATAAAAACATATGTGGATCAAATATTTCTCACTATAATGAATGCTACTAGTTACATATGCAAACAATGAAAATTACATCACATTTGCTAAACACATGAGGACGTGAACACCCCTAAACTTGTATACATAGTTGCTTCAAAAGGCAGACCATTACATAGTTTAAACTGTAATTTTTCATTATCATCTCCATCTCTAATTTATAACTTAATTTGATCTCAATTGTATTTTTTTCGAAAAGAAACTAGTCCGAAACAATATCAATTTTAATAATTAAAAGACAACTGCAGTTTAAAAACCTTTTGCATGATGGTTTCACTTCCACTATTCGAGAGAGGACTTGAAAGAGGATGAACGTGTTGATGGGCTATGTGACCGTTTGTTTGTAATGCCGTAGTATTTAATAGGAAAAATGAGGCTGCTGGCACAAAGCTAGGAGGGGCTCGTTACGGCTTTGTTGTCGGGGAATGGATGGCATTGTCATGTAGACCATCGACGGCAAGTACGCGAGAAAACAGGTAGCATGACGGGATTTGCTATATTTCGGTCACCGGATTCAACAAATCTCCCGGTTGGTTGCTATTTTCGGGTGTTTCTTTTTTATTTTTGGACTTTCCTTTTTTTTTTGAACCGTCAATGAGGAAGACGTCGACATTAGGATTAGGGGGTTATGGTTTTCGAGGTTGGGGGATCTTCCATGGTCGCCGGCTTTAGAAGGTTTTAGGGGAGGTGGCCGCATCCTCGGTGATAGTAAATGGCAATTTCACCCATGGGTGCGGGGGCCGACGGGTTTTACACCCGACGGGTATGGGCGTGGGTGTAATTTTACACCCATGGGTGTCACTCACACCTGACACAAAAAACTCGGGTGCGAAGTGGGTTTCAATTTCACCCGTGGGTGATCCATGGGCACCCGAAACTAACCCATGAGGTAAATTTGATCCAAACTACCGACTCAACCCAACTCCCCTAGAACCCCCACAGCAATAAAGACTCGGCCCACCGAACTGGCTAACCCTAACTGACCAACTCCTCCAACGCCAGAGAGTCAGACTCGACCTCCCCAATCCCCAACTCCCCATCAGCTATCGCCCACGCCGCCAGTCCGCCACCTCCACCACTAGTTCACCTTCGCCAACCAACGCCACTATGGCGACGGTACCGTCGGTCGCCCCATCCGTCCACGCATCTGGCACTCGCCACCCACTCGCGCCGCCACCCAACGCCACAACCCCATCCGGATCCGCGCGCCGACAACCTGCTATGGACCCACCCGCTCGCGTCACTCCTCAATCCCTCTCCCTCACCGCCTCAGAGTTTATTGGGATATGTTTTTATATCTAATTGCATGTGGCATGTTAAACCCGATGGGCACCCAAAACCTGTGGGTGTTGTCGTGGGTGCCATTTTTCACCCATGGGCGTGGGTGTGAGTGCCATTTTCCACCCGAACCTTTTTCTATGGTGGGTGGATTTTGGCTCCACCTGACCCGAACCCGACCCACTGCCATCCCTAATGATGGTGGGTGGTGGGCGGGATGGCGTGGCGGTGATGGCGCCGCCGGCAGCGGTGGCGATGGTGGGCGGTTGGGTCAACGATGGCGGCGAGGGCATTGAAGATGGACAAGTTAGTGTGGAGGTGGAGGTGGGCGGTGGATCCTACGGCGAGAGCTGTCGGAGACGGGGTGGAGGTTGGCGACGATCTTGGACAGGTTAGCGTGGAGGTGGTGGTGGACAGTGGATCCGGTGACGGGAGCCGTCGGAGACGGGGTGGAGGTGGGCGGTGGATCCGGCGACGAGAGCCATCGGAGACGAAGGCAAACACAACGGAGGAGATAAGGGAGGAGGAGAGGAAACGGTGAGAGGCGGGGGTGGGCCTCGCCGGCGCCAGAGGCAGAGGTGCGGTGGTGGGGATCCGAGGCGAGAAGATGTGGGAGGAGGAGATTCGGTTATTCTGTGATATAGGGACAGAGTCAACCGTAACTTTCAAAAGCTACGGTCGACCGTATGATAGACGGCCCTAGCATGCCTGGTCATGCCATACCATCGTGCCTTGCGCCCTCCCTAAAGTGTTGTAGTAGACCCCAGGGAACGAGATCATTTGACTTCAGACGTCTCCATGTGAGAATGACATCGGCAAGAATCGACCGTCCATGCAAATGGAACGATAGTGACAATGGTGTCACTCTTTCGCTCAAATTGCACCGTATCTCCTAATGGAGGTTAGGAACAGGTTTTAAATAATTATGGTTAACCGGCCAATTTCCCGGTTAACCACATAACCGGTCCGGTCCGAACCGGTCACCTTGGCCGCTTGGTTAACTGCTAATAGTCGATCATGTTACTATAGCAAATCGGTTAACCGGCCGGTTATCCTAGTTAACCGGTCGGTTTTCCACCAAATCGAGCCGATCGGTTATCTCGGTTATTTGAACCTTGGTTGGGACCATGTCTTTAGCTGGGACCACAAGCAGCTCACGGCAAACCGACGGGAGTTTGGACAAGCAACAACTTTGAAAAGTCATTTTCTTTCCTTTCTCTTCATAAATCCAAATGTGATCTTGAGAAGTTTTAATAATGAAGCCAATTTGAAAGAAGAGACATTAAGGAATCTATTTTGACCGAAAACACTCAAAGAACTGCTGCAGATATTGAAATAAAATTCTTTAAAGCTGTCTTGTGTTCATGCGTGAGGACCAACGTGAAACATTCCTAGAAATTTATAGGAACCCATTAGCCAACTTTGAAAATTTTTGATTGAATATGTGTATCAGGCTATGGACGATGGCAGGAGCCAAAAGGCTTGTGCAACTGCTGTAGTCTTCTGGTTTTACTTGGGTTTTGCTCACTGTTACCCTGCGCCAATGTAATCTATGAATAACTTCAGCCGTTTTGTAACAAAACTTTTTTATTCTTAATACAATTACGCACACCTCTCCTACATGTTCGATAAAAAAATGTGTTTCAACTATTTGAATGTTTTTAATCAAAATGGGTACCTTGATATCTCTTTTGTCATCCCTCAAATTGGCTATATTTTTAGAGCTTGTCAAGGTCACATTTGGATTTTTTTTAAGAAGGGAAAGAAAATCAGTTTTTGAAGCTGTTTTGCTTGTCGAAACTCCCGCCGGTTTGCCGCCGGACTGCTTCTGTCTGGTCTCGCTCTCTGCATGTGGTCCTAGCTGAAGACGTTGTCCAAATCGACGGCCACAATCCAATTTGAGCGTACCACGGCGGCTGCCGTCCGATTCACATGTACGGCCGATTCTTACATATGTGGATATGATGTCGAGATGTGTGAAGTCCGACCATCCTGTTTTGGATTATGGGAGGCAGCACTTTCTTTAATGATAGAGTTAGTTAAGAGATAACTGCTAACTCTTATAGAGAATTGAAAAAAAGTGAGGTTCATGTTTAAGTCTCTCATTTTTTTAGAGACTGCTCTTAATAAAGAATTAGTTGTCTTCTCTCTCTTTTTTTCATTGAATAAACAATTCTAAGAGATAGCTAAGAAGTAATCATTGGAGACGCTCTAAGGCCTGAAGCTCAAATAAGTTGTGCGGCAGACCAAACATGATGACTGGGTATTATCAAGAATAATACCTAACTATTTTATTAAAAATTTGAGTATAATATATAATAGTGCTATTCAAATGGGCCATGCCAAGCGGGTCGGCCCGAAGCACGTAATTTTTGGCCCGGCCCAAGTATGGCACAATCCGTTTAATTTCATGCAGGGCCAACCCGATATGAGGTTCTGTGCCGTGCTTGGGTCAAGGGCTTGGACCAACAGGCGGCACCGGCACAGCCCATTTAACCTTTGGCCCGGTGAGCATGAATTAAGCCCGTGACTGTACGACCCAATATAGACAGGCCGGCACGAAACAAGCCCACAAGAGCCCACCAGACCGATGCTTCCAGGCTACTTCCAGGCAGTTAGGTCACCGACTCGTCCTCTCCTCTCGCTTCATGTCATCTCGTCGTCCCCCAACCGCCATCCTCACGCCGCCCTCTTCCATCCTCGCCATCCTCCCTAAGCCTCGCGTCGCCCTCCCTCAGCCTCACCATCCTTCCCCAACCTTGCGCTTCCCTCCTCCATCCTCGCCGTCCTCCCCCAGTCTCGCGCCGAAGCAAGGCCGTCTCCTCACCCGTGCCGCAACCTCCACCGCCCGATGCTCCACGACCGCGGCTACCAGCCTGCCACCACCGTCGCTCCTCGCCTACGCGATTGCGCTGTCGCCTGATTCGCGACACGCGGAGGCGGCCTCCCGATTTGCTGCGCCTCTCCTCACCTCACCTTGCCGTGTCGTCGCTCGATCTATGCGGAAGCCGCCTACCGCCCGCTTCCGGTCACCACCGCATCAAACCCATCCAGCTCCATGCTGCCTCGACGCTTGAAAGTTGAGTCCCTGCCGCCACATCGAACCCGACGTCGCACCGCCTCCATGTCAAGTTCTGCTAGGCGCCGCCGTGATGGTGCTCAAGCCAAGTTCAGGGACAAACGGCCCCACGTGTCTTAACGTGTCCACGTGCCTAACGGACCGGCCCGACACGGTCCAGTGATTGCGTGCCGTGCCATGGGCCAACAGCCGGGCATGTGGGCTGGCACGGCACGGCCCGCCAAGAATTATGTGTCGTGCCGGCCCGAAATCAAACGTGTCGGGCCAATTCGTGCTCGGGCCATGCCGGGCTGGGCCGCCTATTTGGGCCGGGCCGGGCCTTACGTGGCTGGAGCCAACGTAAGCATTGTTCTTTGCCTCTCTCCTTCTGGTGTTTTCCTAGAAGGAGGATGTGGAAGATTGGAAAAGGTTAATAGTTATCTGCCTCTATCTTTTGATGTTTTCCTATAAGGAGGATGTGGAAGATTAAAAAAAAGGTTAATAGTGCACTGCATATTGAAGTTGTGGCTGTGCTGAAAAGTTTACAAAGGGTGGCAAAATAGAAATGAATAGAATCATGCTGAAAACTGATGTAACCATGCTACACACAACCCTAATATCTTTCAGAGCTGGATAGGAGTGTTGATGGGTGTATTTTCAGACAAATTCGAAGGTTCATTAATGAGTGTTTTGATGAATGTGTGATTCAAGCATGTCTAAGATCATGCAACAAAGTGGCTGATTGTCTAGTCAAGTTTGGGATGAGTGTTGTGCAATCGGGTTCAGGAATTTTCATGGATCAAGTCCCCGCATTTGTAACTGAATTGGTCTCCGACAACCTACCTGGAGCCAATGGTTAAATGGAAACTGTGTTGTTCCTAAAAAAAAGAAAGGCATGTCCTAAAAAAACCTAACAAAAGGCTCATCCAAATCACGAATCCTACTAGGTGCACTGTGTTAGTTTCTTATCTGTGCCTAGCCTAGTATCTAGCGAGGATCTATGCGTTTATAAGGGTTACCTGGGTTGTGTGGGAGCGGAGCGGGAGCCGGCACAAGATCGACGGCCGGAGAGGAAGTGCATCCGGTGGCGGTGCTCGTTCCAGTCATCGTGTCGATGGGTGATGAGATAGGCGCGGCGGCGACGGTGGAGAGCTTCCCATCGCTGGTTGCACCCTTCCTTGTGATCGGTTTAGGGTTTCTGCAGGGAGGAGTGGTGGCGGCATTCAACTTGGGTTTTCATGCCCCGACGTCCTCCCTCCTTTTATTTGGCACAGTGTGACAGGGGCCCACCAACCAGAGAAGAGTTGGGGTGCCCCCGATCAGGGCGCGATCTGGGAGTTGGGCCGTTGGGTCCAACATGAAGATCTACTAACATTCTCCCCTCTAGATCTCATCCATCATCATATATTTTCTATTTCATCACGGATTTATATATAGAGCATGTTTCATCGTCACAGCTTAGCACCGATAGATTCAACAGCTACTATACACATCCCTATTCAGAAACATATACTTTTCTTTAGATCCTAAGTCCAAAATCATATGGCCTCCCTTAACCCTATGCCTGCTACGTGTTCCTTGAATACGCTGGTGCGGTAGGCCTTTCATGAGCGGATCCACAAGCATTCTCTCAGTCATGATATGCTCGAAACTTATAGTGCGATCCTGAACTTTATCTTTCACAATATAATACTTTATATTAATATGTTTAGCAGCACCACTGGAATGATTGTTGTGAGCATATATTACTGTTGGTTCATTATCGCAGTATAACTTTAGTGGTTTCTCAATACAGTCAACCACTCTTAATCCGGGTATAAATTTCTTTAGCCAGTTGACCTGCCCCGTGGCCTCATAACATGCTATAAACTCGACATACATGGTAGATCCTGCTCTGATAGTCTGTTTGGAGCTTTTCCATGAAATGGCTCCTCCTGTCAGGGTAAACACATACCCCGATGTGGATTTCATATTATCTGTTACAAAGTCTAAATCAGAATATCCTACTACTTGTAGTGAATCTGATCTTCTATATACCAATATGAGGCCTTTTGTTTCTTGCAAATATCGCAAGACTTTCTTTATCAACTTACAGTGCTCAGGGTCTGGATTACTCTGAAATCTGCCAAGTAACCCGGTGACAAATGCTAAGTCAGGGCGTGTACATCTTCAACAACCGCTATAAAGGTCTCTGTAGCGGCGATTTGTTTATTCGTAAGGCCACCCGCCGCTACAAACGTCTATTTGTAGCTGCGTTTGCATAGCGGCAGGGTGGCCTGCTTGCCACTACAGGGCCTTTTCAATTGCCGCTACAGTGCTTATTTGCTGTTGTGATTGGAGGTTGCTAGGGTCCTATACTTGCGCATATTGCAAGCTTCCCACAGCCGAAACATATGGTTTCGTTTTCATATCATCGAGCTCGAACTTATTTTTGGGTTTTTACCAATTCCCAAATCTTTCGCCCTTGACTATAGGAGCAGGTGGGCACTATACATATGCATGCTGAATTTCTTCAACATCTTCTCTATATACGTCTTTTGAGACAGTCCCAATACGTACTTTCTTCTATATCGATGAATTTCAATGCTTGTGATGCTTTACAAAGATCTTTCATGTCAAAGTTTGAGGACAAGAATCTCTTTGTTTCTTGTAGTAGGCTGATATCACTACTGGCCAGTAAAATATCATCCACATATAAAACTAGTAAAATAAAATTTCCATTCTTAAACTTTGCATAAATGCAATTATCCTCAACATTTACTTCAAATCCATATTTCTTTATTTTTCCATCAAACTTCAAGTACCACTATCTTGAGGCTTGCTTTAATCCATAAATGGATCTCTTTAAATGGCATCCCATTTTTTCTTTTCCTTCCACGACAAAACCTTTCGGTTGTACCATGTAAACTCTTTCTTCTAAATCCCTATTTAAAAATATTATTTTTACATCCATCTGATGTAATTCAAAGTCATAATGTTCCACTAGTGCCATTATAATTTTGAAAGAATCTTTATAAGAGACTGGAGAAAATATCTCGTTGTAATCGATTCCTTCTCTTTGCGTAAAGCCTTTTTCCATAAGATGTGTCTTAAACTTTTCTATATTCCCTCTAGAGTCATATTTGATCTTGTAAATCCATTTGCAGCATACTATTTTGGCTCCTTTAGGAATTTCTTCTAAGTCCCAAACTTCATTGAGACTCATTGAATTCATTTCATCTTTTATGGCCTTCAACCATTTAGATGAGTGAACACTGCTCATGGCTTCTTCATATGAGGTGGGGTCATCCTCTATATGATACTCTTCTGTGTTATACAGTTCATAGTCAGCTGGTATTGCTGACCTTCTACCTCTTTGAGACCTCCTATGGGCCTCTTCATTTGGCACAATATCTGGTTGAGGCTCTTGTGGGGCCTGCTCTTCTGACATATTATCTGTTTGAGGCTTCTACCCCATATTCATGGCAACATTATCTGTCGGATCCTGACGAGCAGGTTCCTCTTATACCATAGATGATGTGACAACAGGTGCTGGCACTGCAATGCCATGCATCACAGGCGCATCATCAACAGGTAGTGAGAAGAAATATTCTTGACTCATAAAATAGGGTACATGTACCCGCGTCTCTCAAGATCAATCTCTCGAGCCACCATGTTCCTCCTTGTTATTTCATCTTCCAAAAAGATGACATATCTTGTTTCTACAAACTTCGTATGTCAATCTGAACAGTAGAAATGATAACCTTTAGACTTTTTTGGATAGCCAATAAAATGGTAGCTCACTATCTTAGGATCCAATTTTCTAAGGCTTAGATTAAATATGTTAGCCTCTACAGGAGTCCCCCACACACGAAGGTGTGCTAGCGAAGGTACTCGTCCAGTCCATAATTTATATGGCGTTTTGGGCACCGATTTACTTGGAACTCTGTTAAGAATATGAATAGTGGTTTTTAAAGCCTCTATCCATAAACTTACTGGCAGTGTGGAGTAGCTCATCATGCTGCGCACCATATCCATCAAGGTAGGGTTACGTCTTTCTGCTACTTCATTCTGATGTAGTTCGTCCGACGTAGAATACTGAGCGACTATACCATTTTCTTATAGTAACCTAGAAAAAGGTCCCGGGACTTGTCTATAAGGCGTATGCTGCCCGTAGTACTCCCCCCCCCCCCCCCAGTCGGATCTTACAACTTTAATCTTTAAATCATGTTGATTTTCTACTTCTGCTTTAAATATCTTAAATTTATCCAATGCTTCTGATGTTTCTTTGATTGGATAAATATAACCATATCGGGAGTGATCGTCTGTGAATATTATAAATGATTCATGACCATCCACACTCTTAACAGGAAAAAGACCACAAATATCCGTATGGATGATCTCTAATATTCCTGCGCTTCTTTTGGCGTCTTTCTTAATCCTTTTAACATATTTGCCTTTAATGTAATCAATGCATTACTCTAAGTCTGTGAACTCCAATGGAGGAAGAATGTCATTCTTTACAAGTCTCTCAATTCTCCCCCTTAAAATATGGCCTAAACGACAGTACCATAATTTTGATGAGACGCTTGGAGTTCTCTTTTTTTTCTTGTTAATTTTAGTCGACGAGGACGTAGGAATATTCATATGATGCATATTATCATCATTCACATCATATATCACATTCACATTATCATCAAGTGATAACAAATAAAGCTTATCTTGTAAAGACGCAAAACCAATGCATTTATTATTGAACAAGAGTTCACATTTACCATTTCTAAAATAACAATTATATCCATCAAAATCAAGACGCGATACACTTATTAAGTTTCTTTGTAACGAAGGTACATAAAAGACATCATGAAGAGTAAGAACAAAACCATCTCTAAGCTCTAGGTAGAGATCCTCTACAGCTTTAACTTTGGCTTCTACTCCATTAGCCACTCTTATCGAACCTTCGCCTCTTTCTGTGGTTCTTGTTGTACTGAACCCTTGTAAATAATTTGCAACATGAATAGTCCCTCCTGAATCAATACACCATGTGGATCTAGAATAATTAATATACAAGGATTCATTTACAAAAGTAATCATATTCTCACCATTTCTTTTCATGAACAGTTTCAGCCAGTCAGAATAATTCTTCTTATAGTGTCCTTTCTTGCCGCAGTGCATGCATGTGTCCTTCTCCACTACAACCTGTCTCTCCTGAGGCCTATGTTGCTGCTTGCCCATAGGCTTAGAGTAAAAGACCGACTTCTTTTGCTACGGCTGCTGCTTGCACTTGTTCTTGTTATCTTTTATATAGTAGATAAAATCACCATATTTAGCCTTAAACCTATCCTCCTATTGAACATTGTTGGCAATAATCTGTTCAAAGGTCCACTTATCTGGGTTCATGTTGTAGTTTGAGATAAAATTCTCAAACTCATCTGATAGAGACAGCAACACAAAATGAACCAAGAGGTCTTTATCAATCTTCAGATTCACAGTCTTTAGCTTTTCAGCCAAACTGTTCATCTTCAGAATGTAACCTCTTATGCCACCACCAGTGTAATTTTCATTCACCAGTTGTCTTATCATCTGAGTGGCATAAGTTTTGGAAGACCCAATAAATTGATTCTCCATCCTCTGTAGAAAACTCTTTACTGTGTCTTCATTCTGGATTGAGCCCATGATAGCGGGCTCTATCGTCTTCTTGACAAGTGCTAAGCACTTCTTGTTGTCAAGAACCCATTGTCTGTGCTCTCGTTAAAAATGAGCTATATTGGAAGCATTATCCAATTGTCTTTGGTGCCAAGCAGCATCTGTTTCTTCTGTGTCCCTAATAAGCTCAAGGTACTCTGTTGGATACGGGGTAGTCACTACCCAGTCCATCTCACCCATGACAAAAGCAAGATCTACCTTTCTTCTCCATTCTCTATAGTTCTCCCCTTTTAGGATTGGGATCTGAGGAAGAAAGGTCATCATGATTGCTCCTGAAATTAACCATAAGAGGTAAGAACAAAAATAACATATAAAATTCTACCATGTATGCATTAAAATTACATTACCATTGGGTAGAAAATATATATAATACATAAACCATCATTGATATAGCATTGCAATTAATAACGTTAGTCAGAAAATTACAATGACATATACTCTAAAAACTAATGCTCCTAAAATTAAATTCTCTTGTTGGTTTGAAATTTAATTTTAGAAAACATCAATTTTAATAATAATCATAAATTATATAAACTTGCAGCGAAAACATGGCATAAAACATGTATAAACAGTAGCAAAACATCTTAATTTACACCCTGGAAAAATAATCTCGTTGGTTCATGTTTTAAACAGAGATAAATTTCATAATTTCCATCAAATTCTATTCAAAATTCAATGAAAAACAGTCAAAAATTGATAAAAATGCTACTGTACTATACTCTGGAATTTTGGCCCGAAAACTGGCCCAAAACTCTTTTCGCGCGTGGAAAAATCTCAGCAGCCTAGCCTAGGTGGCCGCGTGCACACGCACGTTCTCTACGGCCTTTCGGCCTAGCCCATTCGGCCACGCGAAATTCGTCGGCCTAGCCCATCGCGTGAAAACACGGCAGGCTGCCTAGCCGCGCATACAAAACTTTCGGCCCAGCCCAGCCAACCGCGGGAAAGACCCCGGCCCGGCCCGGCTGTGGCGCCTTCACCCCCGCCTCGCGTCCAGCCGTCCATCGCGGTGGATGGCTGAGCGCACACATCGCGGGATCAAAAATCCCGACCACCGACGGTGCAAACCCTAGAGCCCCGATTCCTTCTCTTCTATTCTCTCTCCTCCCTCTCTTCTCACGCACAGCTGTGGTGGCGGACGACAAAACAAGGCGAGCAGCCGGAGAAGAAAAGGAGAAGGTGACGCCGCCGCTAGGCTCCTCGATGACGCGCACGTCCACCCGTCGGTGGGCGCGCCGCCATCGAGCAGCTTCGCAACGACGTCCGTGCTGTGGCCCGTGCGACGGCGTCACGGTGACGAGCTGCGTACGAGGCTCTTTTCCACCTCCGGCGAGCCGGCGGCGGCATGGTGGCGGCAAGGACGACATGTGAGTCTCCTCTGCTCGCCTCTTTGCCTCTGTGTCTGTAACCCTAATCCTAGGGTTAGGATTTGGGTTCAATGGGGTTCTTTTTTCTGTTTTCTTTGATCGATTCGAAAATTGAACATCTTCCTCATCTAGATCTAGGACTAGAGAGGCTCTGATACCAATGTTAATTTCTTATCTGTGCCTAGCCTAGTATCTAACGAGGATCTATGTGTTTAGATGGGAGTCCTATGTACAGGATCTAGAGAGAGAAAGGAGAGAGACGAGGGTTTTCTGGGTTGTGTGGGAGCGGAGCGGGAGCTAGCACAGGGTCGACGGCCGGAGAGGAAGTGGATCCGGTGGCGGCACTCGTTCCAGTCATCGTGTTAGTGGATGATGAGATCGGTGCGGCGGTGGCGATGGAGAGCTTTCCGTCACTGAGTGTGCCCTTCCTTGTGATCGGTTTAAGGTTTCTGTAGGAAGGAGTAGTGGCGGCGTTCAACTTGGGTTTTCGTGGTCCGGCGTCCTCCCTCCTTTTATTTGGCGCAGTGTGATGGGGCCCACCAACAGAGAAGGGTTGGGGTGCCTCCGATCAGGGCGCGATCTGAGAGTTGGGCCCTTGAGCCCAACGTGGAGATCTACTAACACGCTGCGGTCAGTCACGAAGTGTCAGACATTGGAAAAACGGTAAGCACTAGTGACCAGGCTGCAGTAGCGTGACCTACCGAGCCTGATCTAGAGAGTTCCACCGTCCTCCGTTCAGCATTTGCTCTCCGGTTTGGCGAGTGGAAATCCGCATCTATTTTCTTGTTTCTTTGAATAAATCGATTCTATCTTTTTCTAGTTTCGAAGCCAATGCTTTGTATTGTAGAGAGAGTATTCTCCTCAATGAATTATATGAGGAACAAATTGAGAAACAGGATGGGAGACTAATACTTAAATGTTTTAAATTGTGATACTGGAGAAAATTTTTCTCTTAAGTAATTTCTTTTTTTTTGTTACATAATTTTTTTTTAAGGGAACATAATTTTTTTTCTTGGATGATCAGAAAGACGGGAATACCCAATTGCCTCTACTGTGTGCGCCGTGCCGGCCCAAAACAGCCCAAACCCAAGGTAACAGCACGAGCGAAGTGAAGAGCCGCCTCCATCCAGGTCACGAGCGGAAGCACTAGTCACAGCTGATCGCTCCGACAGTCGGACGGGCTCCGATGGCGGCGGCACCTCCTAGCGTCCCCGCCTCCTCCCGAGCGAGCTGCAGGGGGGCAGCACGCCCCAGCCTTCTCACTGCCACCGCAGCGTCCCTAGGGTGGCGGCGGGGCTGGGAGCGGAACCCGGCGGTCTCCCTGCCGACGAGCTCCGCCCGGTTAGCTCCCAGAGCGCTCGCCGTCGACAGCCTCAAGGTTTGGTTTTTGCGCTGAATAGACTTTTCTCTTACTGCGAAATCAAGTTGGGAGAGCGGAGAGGAATGTGAGCTTGCCACCTATCCCTACACGTTTTGCTGCTCCATGAGCACGGTAACCCCCAACTAAATATTGGGGGTTCATAGTAAGCTTTGTTTGAAATTGCTTCTTGTTCCATGGAAAAAAGTTATATGGCATTGGCTCCACCCAAGAAACGTAGCACCCATGCAAGGAGAGCTACTGCAACAGAACTGCTCCCTCATTTTTCACAGAAATGTATGATCCATGGAACATTAGTAAGCCGATGTAGGCTAGCTCTTCGGTTGTACCTCGTCATTTTACTGCGTTCTTTCAAGAGATAATGTTGCTAGTATGGTGGTTGCAGCCAAATTTTTAGCTGCATGACGGGGCCTATATGCAATTAGATGCACATCCATATTGATACAAGCATTATCATTGAGAATAATTTGATGGCATGAAGGAAACAATGCAAATCATAGTTGAAACATCATGCTGTCATGTTGTCTGGCCCCTAGCCTCTCGGTTAGTGGCTATACTCTACAACATGCTAACGATATAATTGGAGGCGATGGATTTAGTTGCATGGATCTTTCGCTTGTCATTCCAGAAGCTGAATTTTTGTATTGAGTGATTGATTTTTTATTTTCCATTTTCTGTATCAAATACAAATAGTGCCTTGTCGGAAAAATTAATACCAGTTGGCAGTATTTCTCAGATTGTCTTTCCCTGTATGGTATGATGTTAAAAGTTAATACTAATGGTCCACACGTTTCTTCATCCTATCAGATATCTTCAAAATTGAAATGACCATTCTGTTGTTGTATCCATGCTTTTGTTACCACCAGAATAGAGAGTGGTGCCTTACAAGCCATTGGAAATTTTAAGTTTCCTTATCTGCATCGGATCCAAATTTTGTTCCTTACATGCTGCTACCATGAACTTAAGTCTTGGATGATGTTAAGTTGAGCTAAATAGGACAAATATACCCCTGTGATTTGCCTCTCATTATTTAAGTACATCTGTTTGTTATATACTTATATGTTATCAGATTGCTCTTGGATGAGGCAATAAAATAACACATCTCTTGTCATGGTCTTCAGGATTTTTTTTTTTTGCTTCTAAGTACATCAACCTAAAACTTATACATGACTCAAAATTTTGGAGCAGCATTTTTTGTTAGGAAGTTTGAGGATTTGCCTCTCATTATTTGTCACTAAGATTTGTTAGTCGATATCTCATATCCTCACTGATCATATCCTCACTGATATAGATTATAACAATGCATGTTAGTGAGACAACAGAGTGGCAATTGCCCAACTCTTTTCCCTTTATATTGACCTGCATTGATCATAGATTGTTTATTAAAATTAGAAGTGCATTCTAGTACTTATCCTACATTATGCATGGTCTCATCATTTGCAGCCATTAGGATATACTTTACCCTAAAATTGATACTGTGGGAGTCTTGGTGTGCATGGTGTCATAATGTGTCCATTATGATGCAATTGTCATTGCATCTTCACCAGTAAAACGGTATTTTTTTCCCCTTGGGAGATTTGTTGCCATAGCTGATGGTGTTTAGATGTATGTGCTATGGAGCCATTGTTCCATTAGCTTTAGAGGGACTAAGCTCCATTTGAAACTGCAGTGCCCTTTCTTGCACTTTTTTTGCTGGATCTGTTTGTTAGAAGATTTTTCTTTAGGATTCATAAACTTGTTAGTGTCCCATAAGAGAGAAAATTTCATAATCATTGTAACCACAAAGTCCACAACCCAATCCTAAGAAAAATCAGACTTGCCACTTTGTGCTTATCTAAATGAAGATACACTTTTCACTTTTGTAGAACATATATTTGTATAGGATGCATTTTCTAAAACATATGAATACCAACGAAACGTGTGCAACTAGTGTGGGTAGTATATCTTGTATTTTTTTGATTGGATTGGGGTTCATCTATGTTTTATTTGTACATGCAGATATTTGAAATATGATTACGAGTATCTTCTATGCTGACTCTGATATGTACGAACAATGCCAGTTCACATTCTTGCTGTAATACAGAAGAAGAATGTCGGTCTATGACATTGTTCTTTTCTTAGATAGAGTTGAAACTTTCATTACCATCTAACGAAATTATTGTCCTCGAAAAAATAGGTTGACACATTGCTGGATAGTGTGAAGTGGGACGACAAAGGATTGGCTGTTGCTATTGCACAAAATGTGGATACTGGAGCCATTCTCATGCAGGGTTTTGCTAACAAAGAAGCTCTTGGAAAAACTATTTCAACCAGAAAAGCTACATTCTTTAGTCGCTCACGATCTTCGTTGTGGACAAAAGGGGAGACGTCCATGAACTTCATCAATGTGCATGACATTTTCCTAGACTGTGACCGTGATTCTGTAAGCATTCTGCTGTATAAAAACTTTCAGTTCGGCTTCAGTGGATACTAACTCATTGGATGTGGTGTGTTTCACACAACCAGATAATATACCTTGGAAAGCCAGATGGACCTACCTGCCATACAGGAGCTGAAACATGTTATTATACTTCAGTTTATGATGCTCTGCAAGGTTCTGAGGTACCCATTCTCCAGTGACCCTTTGCTGTAATTAGACTTCTACTTGTAATTAAGTATGATTTTGCTTTGCAGGCCACTACTCAAGAAAGGCTGGTCACGACAACTCTATACTCGCTTGAAGATACCATTAGTAGGCGGCAGGAGGAGATAGTTACTGAAGGGAGTGGTAAGCCATCATGGACGAAAAAACTGCTGCTTGATAGCCAGCTGCTTTGCTCGAAAATACGGTATGTAATATCCTGATTTTTTATATGACACTATAAAACTATTGATTTATAGCAGTCGTCAAATGACAAATAGAGTGTCCTCTCCTTTTGTTTGGCTGGATTTAGTATATGTATGTGTTACATCTTTAATTTTATTTATTATAAACAATATAGCTCTGTAGGGGTCTCTACTGTATAATCCCTCGCCAAACAAATTGATTTAATTTGATATTTTCAGATTTTTCATTTATGCTTTCATGTTACTGCATTCAGTTCAGTGACCGACTGATGACATGATTTAGTAAGATTTAGTAAGCAGGAGCCCTGAACAGATAAAGTTACTCATTATAGTAGACCTGGTGATTGATGAAATTACTGGGTTTTTTTTTTTTTTAAATTGGGAACTGAAGTTACTGGTAAGGGTAGTGTGTGATTGCTATTTTGACTGAAGAATGGTGTCCCCATACAACAAGTCTTTACTGGACACAGTCATGATTTTTGCATGGTTTTTTGGTAATGGCTTGTAATAAAGGATAAAGTGTTGTGTTTATTCGTTATTATCTAGTCTATTATATTCTTAGACGTCTGACAACATGATTTTAAAATTCATTGTACGTATATCTTACAACCTTTACTGACCTTTTAGCTTCATACATATGCATAGATGCACATATAGAGTAAAGTTACTTTGGTAGAGGTACTCAGAGTCGGCATGAAATTTCCAAATTAGACGCTCCATCTATTAAACAGTCCAATTTCTGCTCTTCGTCCTTCTGTGATAACATTGGATATGATCGTTAAAATTCTTTTTTTTTTTAAGCCTCTCATACTAGGTACATTTGTAGCATCTGTTCATACACACTCCACCAACGCACACCCATGCAGACTCTCACACACAAACAGCTATACACAGCATCCAAGACCTTTAAACAGATCGCCAGAATCCATCAAACCCAATGCGCACCTGGGACATCACCCTCCCATTCTGGCTACACGTGATGAGCAGATGTACCTGAAATTTGTTTGGGACTTAAGTCCCCATGCGACACCAGACACCACAGTTCAATCCCAAGGATCGAACCTGGGCAAGAGCCAGCCACTATGCCACAGCCTCGTTCGCCATTATAATTATTTCTTATAATTTCAAAGTTTGCATCAGGAATCAATGGTGATAGGTGGTATACAAGATATGACAAGCATAGTATTTAACTGAATCCACAATGTCTGCATTGACTCATAACACAATTACAGGGCTTATTAATGCATCTATCGGCTAGTGACTTGTGGCAGCGAGTTTATGAGGATGATTCGATCCTGTCCCAGCTCTTGCATAATATGATATTTTTACTTTTCTTCTTGTGGTGCTTTGTTTTGTTTTGTTCTTAATGCAAGTGTCAATTTTTATGATCCTGTTAATGATATTCTTGATTATTGCATGTATTATAGTGAAGAAGCTGGTGAACTGATTCAAACGCTGCTTGAGAATGAGGACAAATCGCGGACAGCTTCAGAGATGGCTGATTTGTTGTACCATGCAATGGTGCTGCTAAGAGTCAAGGGTGTGAAGATGGAAGAAGTCTTTGAGAAGCTGAGGAAGAGGTTTTCACAGTCTGGTATTGAAGAAAAGTCCAGCCGCAACAAATCTTAGCTTGCTTAGATAATGGTGGATCAGTCCTTTGAATTTCCTTACCGTACACCAGCATGAGTGGCAAACGTGATTGTGTACCATGGAAGGACCTTGGACCTTCAGTTGCAGCTCTGTTTTTCAATTAAACGACTATGAATTTGTACGGTGATCTTGGTGATGGTTGAAGCTGAAATGAGAAAAAAAAATTGTACCTTTTCCACTAATAAAATCAATTTGTAGATATTTGGTTGGGTTGCTATTTCTTTTTGACTGTTATAATAGTTTTCACCATCCAATAAATGCAATGCAGACCATATTTTGTGTGATAACCATCAGATTCCACGCCTCATAAAAGAGTTCTTGTAGATTATATTTAATTGAGCACAAATTGTGTTACGACCTTTTTCAGAGTTAAACACCACATAATTGAAAATGTTACAGTGGGTTTATTCTAACTTGTTGGGAAAAGATTGTAACTTGTTGGGAAAAATATAAAGTCAAGTTGTTTTCTTAAGATGAATGATTGAATTCACCAAAAGGGAATTTTGTGTAGCATGTTTACACGATAACATGCCAGAAAAGGCCAAAGCTTTTTTTTTATCTTATCGATGAAGATTGTATCACCAGCTTATGTTTGACGTTCTCGACCTGAACTCCTTGTCTCTTGCTACTAAGGATCTCCATTGTTGCATCATGGACAATGTTGTGTAAGCGACAACATTCAGAGATGAAACAATTTGGTTTTCAAACACCAAGTCATTTGAGATTAACCACAAAGACAGTGGCTCCAAAAAAAAAAAACAAGTCATTGTTAATTTGTTTGTTACCACCGAAGAGAGGCACCACATAAATCTAGCTGGACGGACGGACGATTTTAAACATCATGTGTTTTGCATTTTCCACTTCTTTTCAGATCTTGCATAATCTCCACTGTCTGCCCAATTAGTATTTTTTTCAGAAGTTGGTCAGCATACTTCTTTTTCAAAACAACGCATAAAGATGTTTTTAAATATAAGTCTTCTTAAATCTCTAAATGCATGACCCCTTCAAATATATACAAAGTTGAGCATAGCTCGTTGGTTGGGTCATCAACAATGCTACACCTAGACAGTTTACGGCTTATAGAGGGATAAAACAGCCCTCCCTCCTCATCTCCGCCCCCTTCGGCATTTTTACTAAGAAGAAGAACTTTTTACGTAGGTCGAGAAAACCCCCAAACTCTTGTCTCACCCTTACACAATAGCTCTATGACTCGTGTGAGACGATCACGACCTGGACCGAGGCTTAGATTTTTGTTTCTCACATAGGTCGAGAAATTTCCGAACCCTTGTCTTATCCATACACAGTAGCACCACGACACATATGAGACGATCATGACTTGAACCGTGTCTTATATCTGTGGCTTGTAGAGGGGTAAAACAGCCCCCTCCCCCCCTCCTCCTAGCCCCCTTCGGCATTTTTACT
Organism: Eleusine coracana subsp. coracana; assembly: GCA_032690845.1. NCBI lineage: Eukaryota > Viridiplantae > Streptophyta > Magnoliopsida > Poales > Poaceae > Eleusine > Eleusine coracana. Next base: position 11,009,410 of record CM064426.1, read on the forward strand.
AAGAAGAAGAATTTTTTACGCAAGTCGAGAAAACTCTCAAACCCTAGTCCCACCCTTATATAATAGCTTTATGACCCGTGAGACGATCACGACCTGGGCCAAGTCTTAGATCTGTGTTTTTCACATAGGTCGAGAAACTCTTGAACTCTTGTCTTATCCATACACAGTAGCATCATGACATATATGAGACGATCATGACTTAAACCGTGCCTTAAATCTGTGTTTTGACGTGGTGATAAGCAAGAAGAATTTTTTATCCTAACCCATAAATTTGCTCTCATTGAGAGTCGAACCCAAAATCTTAGAAATGCTACTAAGACACCTCAACCACTTGACTGAAGGATCATTCACATCCATAAATTAAGAGATAATGAAATTACTATGAAATAATTAAAACAACAACTCGTTGTACATGTACTCTTATAGATGATTAAAAGAATCTTAAAATGATATGTTATACATGAGACAGTATAAAACTATACCGTTGTAACTACCCTAAGTAGTGGTCGGGAATGAAGCATCAAGCAATTCGTATTGACATGATACCAAGATCAATAAGCAAATATTAGAGTTAATTTGAATCTCGCCATCTCATCTTTGTTTTCATATGAAACTAGCAAAGCACTCCACTACGGGTACAGAGACCAGATAGAAGGATTATACTGAAGAATCTTGATGCGCAGTTCAGAGGAAAGTGAAAATTTTGACGATTCTAAGCAAACACCTAAAGTTTCAACCACACTTGTCACTAAAATATTTTTTTCATAAAAATAAGCAAAGCTTTTTTGCTTCCATCTCTTTGTGATAGATGGTAGATTCTACGCCATCGTGGCAGCTCTCAGGACGAACATGTTTCTCTCCATTGATTAGATGCAGGTATTCTTAAGAGTAACACACCGGCTACGAGACTGGACGCAGGTATAAAAATGTGAAGAAGACACTACTATAATAAAGAAAGCATGTTGGTCCCTCGAGATAATGGTCATGCAAGTGTTCGTTACCATGGATGAAGATTTAAAAATAAGATTGTTGTCTAATAATATTCATCCAAACCATGTCAGTATTTTTCCTTTTATTTGAATATAGTGTGTAGATGCTAAAAATTAAGCAACAATCTTAAACTGTGGTCATAGCCTTTGAGTCAAAGTTGGATTTTTTTCCCATCATCTAAAAAAAAGATTGAGTGATCATGGTGGCTCACTGAAACTTGGGTTGGATCTCATCGAAGGGTAATACATAAGGTTCTTTTCACGAATAACCATTACGTGGCAAGTTCAAAAAGACCCAATCAAATAGATAAGTAGGATGTGTTTGACACTGCTTATACTCAAATTGTTTATAGTGCTTTTAGTGCTTATTTTTAAAAAACTACTTATAGTACTTATTGTAACATAAGCAGTTAACTTATTTGGCAAAACTGCTTATGCTTATCTATCAAAACTACTTATTCTGACCCATAAACACTATAAGCTACGTTTTGCTATTTTGTCCAAAATGCTTATGGCTAGTATAAAATGGTAAAGTGCTTATAGGTGCTTATACCTTATAAGCACTTTGGTATTTTACTCTTTGACAGTTCAAACTGTTTATTGATCATAAATACTTTCAATAAGCAATTCAATAAGCAATACCAAACACATCCTTAGAACCACTAAAACCCACACATTGAATACAAGACACATGAGAACTCTTTTGCCACCTCACTATGCTAGCATTTTTCCACGGTGTACAACTTGTTTGTTGGTTTCCGATTACTATGCCCATTACAGGGGCAAGTAGAAACAAAGAGGAACTGCGTGTTTCTACATTTTTTTTTCTCAAAATAACATGTGTACTATTCCAAGGTCAGCATATATGGAGAAAAGAAGCAAAATAATCAAATCCATATATATATATATATATATATATATATATATATATATAAAAGAATAATGGTACATATAAGTAACACTCGTAGCTCAGGATTTTATAACAATGGATTTTTTGCGAGGACATTATTCTTCTAGAAAAGAATAATGATATTTATTGCTTTGATAAAAACTTTGTCGCATATGGTTTAATAGAGTCTAATTGTTAGCAGCTCCATTTACTGTCCGTGATAAAGACTTCAAGCAACCAAAGTGTCGACAATAGTTTCTTTCTGACCATTAAATTAAATGTGAATAACCAGTCCCCTCTCTTTGAAATAAGGGACTCTTCCGGTTCCGTGCGTCCTTCACAATCATTTTGTCAATATCTTAAATTTGATAGATTCCGATCACTATTTTATAGTTACTTCTTTCGTTTGAGAAATAATAACGTTATAAAAGGTGATCATTCAACTTTTAGTTAATCTTATAAGACTTATTAATTTTATTGCAAGGAAGCTTTCAGTCAATTGGAACAATTGGAAGTTAGAAAATATGTAATTTTATTGCACCGTCAATATTTTTATAAACAAAAGACATTTTTTTATCTATACGACACTATAGTAGGCGTTAATGTAATTTTAGACTCGCTGTCAAGTGGGGCCGCGCCAATAAATCACAGCACCTCATTCGGTTCAGACGTTCCGTTTCCACACGTCGTTCAATCAAACCGGTCACCCGACATGCCGACGGCCAAGATTTCTTCCTCCCGCAACGATAGGGTTACGGCAGCAGCCCACCTCCCATTCCCGCCCGGTCACCATCGGCACTGTCCATCGTCTATTCAACGGCCATAACGCAAGCGCGTGGTTTCCTCGGACCGTGCCAACCTGGAGGGTGGAGGTGGGCCGATGCGCGCCGTCACATCGCATCTCCGACTCGATAAACCCTTCTCTCGTTCGTCTCCGCGCTTCCCTTCTTCCTCCTCCCCTCCTCTCCCCCAGCCGCGGCGCGTGCCTCCCACCCCAAAACCCTAACCCTAGATCGCGGCGAGGATGGCCAGCAAGTTCGGCCTCGCCGGTGGCATACCGGAGCGGCGGGTGCGGCCGATCTGGGATGCTGTCGACTCGCGACAGTACAAGGCCGCCCTCAAGCTCTGCACCGCGCTCCTCGCCAAGCACCCCACATCCCCCTACGCACTCGTGAGCGCTCGCCTCTGTCTCGGTTTGACTTTTCTATTCATTCCTACCTTGTTCGACGATGGTTGGACGAATCCGGCGCGGGAATGGGGTGGTTGTGTAAACAGCAATTCAGCAGTCAAGTGCCGTGTGATTTTGTTGTTGTTTTCTTTTTTTCTTTTCCGAAGGATGGCTTTACTAGTGCAGTGATAGAAACCTAGACAGATTAGTGCTGAACTGTAGATAGTCTTTGGCTTACTAGACCTTTTACCATCGTGCTTTGAGCTATGCAGATTGATGCAATGTTTGTAATCGTCTTATAGGACTAGAGGAGTAGATACAACTGCATGTTTGTAGAAATGGAAAAACTCTAGGGCACCTTCTGTGGAAGAGTTGATTGAATGCCGTGAAAAGAATATACATTTGCATTGTGAGGTCGCTTCCTATTTTGGGGATGCCTGGAGCTTAGGTGGCAAAGTCATTTGAAGCCAGTGGGGATGGCCAAGGTTCCTTACCAGTCTCCTTCCTTAGCCTCCTTAGTGCAAGGACAGAGAAGCTGGCATATACTTCCGCCATCCCTTTATCTCCATCGCCTAGCAGAAATCATGTTTTCAGATTTTCTTTATCATATTATGGTGGGAGCCGTTTTCTCCTACGTGGAATCTCTTATTCCCAATGGGAAATTGAATGGGCGCATGCAGTGGGCCAATCAAATTCAGTTGGCATGCAGGAGGGCGCACCTGCGAGCGCGAGTGGATGTTTGCAGGTGGAGGCGGTAACCGGTAACTGCCCCCTGCTACTGTGGCTCTTTGCTTGCAACCATGCGTAATAAATGGCTTACCGTTGCTTCCCTGGTCACAGTGCACAGATCAAATATGTTGCAGATAAAGGGACGGAGGGAGTGCTTGCTAGTCCCTGAGTTGAGACAGTGATTTACTGCATTAGATTTAATATTTTGGCCACACATATTATAGTCCTTTTCTTCTCTGTAGCTCATTACTCTTGAGGATGGTATGGTCTATATTTGTGCTCTTTAGAGTTTTATACCTCTGTTCTTTTTTTTTGAAAGTTCTTTGCCATTTTTTGCTCCATGTTTTCAAGATCTTTTCAATCACTTTGAACTGGTTGCCCACCATCTAGGAACATATGCTTATGGACAATTTCTAACTCAGTTTACAGTTTGTTCCGGCACAGAAATAATGGACTGTAATACAAAGATACGCAGCTCTCCTGCGTATTCGAGAAAAAAAAAAGAAATAATGGACCTGTTCTCACATCATTTTACAGAACTCTTGACATTAATATCCGTTCTTTCCTTCCACAAATGCTAATTACTGGTGATTGAACCCCTCTTGATTCTATCAAATGGAGCTGCTTTTTTTTCCTAATGCAATCAAGCCTTGCTGTTGCCTATTTCAGGCCCTGAAGGCACTTATTTTGGAAAGGATGGGAAAGCCTGATGAAGCATTAAGTGTGTCCCTCGATGCGAAGGAGCGGTTGTATTCTGACAATATTTTTCATTTTGATGATCTCACACTTAGCACTCTACAGATTGTATTTCAAAGGCTTGAGCGATGTATGTTTGGAACATTTCATTTATTACTCCTGAACATCGTTGATTTTAAGTTTTCCTCCGAATTGATCCTTGACCATACTAATGCAGTGGATCTAGCTACTTCATGTTATGAGTATGCCTGTACAAAGTACCCTAATAACTTGGAGCTGATGATGGGCCTTTTTAATTGCTATGTCAGAGAGTACTCATATGTGAAGCAACAACAGGTATGATGGTAATTTTTTATTGTTATTTGATTCACATTCTTTGTGGTATCTTATTTTCGATTCTTGCCATTTTGGCTTTGTATGTTGCAGACGGCTATCAAAATGTACAAAACTGTAGGAGAAGAAAGGTTTTTGCTTTGGGCTATTTGCAGTATTCAGCTGCAGGTACCATTTCATGTTTCAATGAATCTTACATATTTTGCATTTCCTATTTTACATTCGTTATTGCTTATTGGAGAAATGATGTTCGGTGATTGAAAGATAAAGAGTTCTAGGTAGATCAGTCTATTGTTCATGTATTGCTCAGTGTAATTATGGTCAATAGTGTTCAGCAATGCTTTTGCTGGGACAGATGGGTGCAAATATGGTTATGGACTAATGGTGTTAGGTATGATTGATAATGTTGTGCTATGGGTGAGTTTACAATAATAGTTGTACCATCCTAAGCTTAGAAACAACTAGAAGATGCTGCAGGAGATAAGAGAATTGCTTGAGTGTGTGAGCATGGAAGGGGATAAAGATAGTTAGAGGGACTTGGAACATCATGATGGACAGAGAATAGAGAGACTGGAATACACACTCATTTTTGACTCTTGGAAATCTATATCACTTTGATTCACTTTCTGAAAATTACCAACCCCAAATGTTTTTTTATTAAACACTAACCATCCTAGTAGGTTTCTGGCTGAATATGTACTGTATGTCATAATGTGGGTAAGTATGATTCTATCTGATGTGATGCAATATTTTATCAATGACAGTATGGAAATGTTTTTCATTCTTTTTGCTTAGTGCTGTATTATTTAGTCTATATTGCAAAAGACGTGATATTTTTTGCCCATGACAGGTACATTTTAGCAGTGGTGGTAAAAAATTATTACCACTAGCTGAAGCGCTGCTCAAGAAGCACATAAGTTCTCATAGTTTACATGAGCCAGAAGGTATTTCTGGGCCCCTTTGCCATGTTAGCTTCTCTCTTCCTTGCCCAGATTCTGTCTTCTGACATATTTGACCAATGTTGCAGCACTTGCTCTCTACATTTCAATTCTGGAACAACAGTCAAAATATGATGCTGCTTTGGAAGTTCTTTCCGGAGACATGGGTTCTCTTCTGGGAAGGGAAGAGGACAAGCTTCGTTTACAGGTAATTTAGATTTCACTATGCTTTGACAATGTTTAGCCACATTCCAATCTTCTAAATACATCATAACAAATAGGATCTGGTGACATGTGTTTGTTTTTGTATGTGTATTACAGTAGTTTTGTTACATTTAAATTGGTAGCTCAATGTCCTCACTGTACACTATGATTTGTTTCTATCAAATGCTCTAATAAATTAAGGGTTTCAAAAAACTTTATATACTGTAACAAAATTTAAAGAAGCTAAATGAAATTGTGGATTTAGTGGAAATCATTAACTTGAATAAGTACTACGTTCAAAATTGTTAATATAGCGGCTAGTGAATGCAATACTTCATGATACTAAAGAATTTTCCATTATTATAGTATAAAATTTAGTTTATACCATAATATATACTTTCTCCTTTTTTAATATGATGTGCTAGTAATTTGAACCAACCACATCATATATAAAAAACAAAGGAGTATTATGATAAATATTATTCTCTCCATACTTGATCTGGTTCAGACATTAGCTGTCCTTCCATTTGAGTTTGAATAGCTGTGGGATATTTGAGTATGGATGCAATATTGGGTAAGCTTACCTATTATGGACTGTGCCATACCCAATACAACTGTCATTTATATGTAAAAGAATACTATTTGGCAGCACATATTTCACTTCCAGTGCATGTATTCTTCATATGCTTACAGAAAGGCCTCTTGTGCCTCAAAGGCTCCGTTTTATCGTCTCTAGTGATTACGCTTGCCTTTTAATATTCGGTCTCTAACTTTGTTGTCTTGACTCCAAGTTGACAGGGGCGACTTCTTGCTCAAGCAAGTAGTTATGTTGCTGCTTCGGAGATATATCAGAAAGTCCTCGAGTCTTGGTAATGCCTCCTATAATTAGTATTATAAAAAATTCAGTTATTCTGCAGAGTTGTTTATTAGCTGGCGCTGTTTCATAGTCATTTGTTTCTTTGATCTGTTTCCAATAATTTTTGAATTCCATGATATATTTAAATTGCATGTCAAACATTTACTCTTGCTTATCTGGTGGATACTGCTGTTATTGGCCTTGGGCCCATGATCATAGCAGCAGCAGGGCGCGTGGCAAGGCATCAGCATACACGATTAGTTTGTTTGTTAAATACGGTCGATGTGTTGGTTGGTTTGGGCGCAGGATTAGCTGTTGCTTTGTTAGCATGCATGAGATGCTGGCCCATTTAATGGGGCATGCCACCTCCTTTAGAGATAGGGGAGAAAGAAGAAAAGTAGGTCCTCTTCTTGTGCCATGGGCATAAGCCCACAGCTGTACCGTCTCAACTGCAATACTTTGTATTGTTTTTATGTAATCCCTTTGATGTGCTGTCACAATTTATCTTTGTATTGACCTTTATTATTTGCGTAAATTTAACCTTTGTTTAGCGTTTGATGATTGTCATCTCCTTTTTCTGACTGGGCAGTCCTGATGACTGGGAGTCCTTTCTCCATTATATAGGCTGTTTGCTGGAGCATGATGTGATTTTGCCTAAACCATGCACTGGTGAACATGCTTGTCCTTCTAACTCTGTTGATTCGGGAATGTCCAAGAAGAGTAGTCTTAGCGAGGAGCTGGTACTTCCTCCACCTAGAGCATTATGATTTTTTTTTTTGGTATGATACAATATCATTTACCAGAAGTACATTTTTTTCAGGTTGAATCTCGCCTTACAAGTGCATTGTCATTTGTGCAAAGTTTACAAGAAAGTAATTCCAGTGACTGTGTTCGAGGACCTCATATAGCTAATATTGAAATAGAAAAACAACGCTGCCTCAATGGAATCTCAAATGATAGAAAGTTAACTGAAGCTTTGCTGAAGTATTTCCGCAGGTTTGCCTTGGTGCTTCTCTCTCTACTAACTTTTTGTGCTGCTATCTGTTTTGAATCTTTTCAAAAATGCATTTTGTTACAGTCCAGTGTTGGCTCCAGGAGCAGCACGTCACAACATGATATCTGACTTTGCCTAGCCCTAAAATTTGTGATTAACTGAATTCTGTTCCAATTTTCTCTGAACTTCAGTTAGGGTACAGTTTAATTCGAAACAATTTGGACACGTACAAACACCCCCCCAAAAATGGTATTACTTACCAATTGCCTTGTGCTGCTTGTGATGTTGTTATCATGTTATGTGACAAACTAGTTTGAGAGAAATATTTATAGACTTTGAATCTTATGAAATGACAGCTGCACATGTATAATAATGAACTCTTGCATTAGCCACCTATATTTTGAATAAAATGGTAGTTTTCCACCTTCAACCTTCAATTTGGTGTATATGTATTGGGATTCACCACCTCTTTCCCTACTTGGAGTAGTAGCTTAGCATACTAAAACATGAAGAAATACAAGTAGTTGTTAGGACAGGAATTTTAGTTCAAGAATGAACTAGATTTGTTGTCTTAACGACGACAATTTTAGAATGGAGTAGGTGTTTGTCTGACTAGTTGGAACAAGTATCTTTATCCGTTTATATTTTCTTTTCTTTTTGCTTGTATGTTAGTTGTTTTTATCAATGACAATTAGGGTATGGGCTATCCGTCCTGTTTCTGTTAAAAAAAATTGTAAGCACAATTAGTGCCACTATTCTTTCACTACACCCATGTACAAATAACTGTCATGTTTTACTTATCTTCATACTTGCAGATTTGGTCACTTATCTTGCTCAGCATCTGATGTTGAAACATACCTTCACATGCTATCTGGCGATGAGATAAACGAATTGCTAGCTGAAATTTCTGGATCCTTTGATGCATCATCAGTTTCAGTAAATACACTGGGCTTGACTATTACCCTCTTTAAGGTTCAAGAACTTTTGGGAATGTTATTCACAAAATCAACTGCAGGTCTACCTTTGTCACGAGTTCACCTGAAATCTGTTTATGTTTTTTAATTTTATCTCGGCTGCGCAATTTATTTCATTTATTTGTTTACCTGAAATTTTATGTTCAAATCCAGAACTCCAGGGCATCGCAAAAAGATTGGTTGATACATTTTATAGAAACTTGCCTCTCTCGAATGACTTGGATCCTCAGGAAAACATGTTTGGCGAGGAACTGCTGTCTATGGCCAGCAATATTCTTGTGCAGGTTTGTAGATTTATATGATTTCAATGATGGAACTGTTTGGCGAGGAACTGCTGTCTATGGCTTTTGTGAAGTCTCTAAAAAAATGTAAATTTAGCTTTTGATATATTTTTATGCTTCTTTGAAGGAAATTATGGTTATTCCCACATCTCAAAATTGCATTATTATGTGGCCATTTGTCATCCACTGAGTTGATGGAACTCGAGTGTATGAAGATGGTACCTGCAATGCCTTTTATTTTGAAAAAAAATCACTGAAGACATGGTTTAATAATTTTGTCTCCAACTCCCACTATTAATTTCCAATATTTTTTTGCAAAGACAATTTGAAGTTATTTATTTCAGAGATTCAGGCAATACCTGTACACATGATTCATATTCTTGCCTTCAGGGTGCATGCCCTCGTCAATATACTGTATGTCTTGTTATGCTGCCATGAAACTGCTAGAAAACCTTATAGTCATTTTTACATACTTATATTAGCCAGTCCTCTATCCAATGCTTATGCTCCATCGCAATTTAATATCCTGAAACAGCTCTACTGGCGCACAAGGAACTTGGGATACCTGCTTGAAGCAATTTTGGTACTGGAGTATGGATTGGCGATTCGCAAGTAAGTTTATCATGATATATACTTCTACTCTCAGTTTCTCACAGGATTTATTTTTTATAACTACTACTACTTTTAATCCTTGAATTCTGTATTTGCAATTAATCAAGTATCAGTCCAATATCTAGGAAGCTTGAAGTGGTGTGGAATCATGCTGCTAAGCATTGTTTTTTCTTTTCCTTTTTTTAATGCATCAAAGTACCGAGGGCAAAAACAATGCTTATTACTGCTGGTAATAAGGTAGGCCCTTGTGCCAGCTGGCACTAGTTGTTAGGATTTGCACAATCACAATGTATACTGCCTACCATGGAGGCCCACCACAGAATAAAATAAACCCATGCTCAGGTCATAAGGATAAGGTTGCTGCTGGCTTTAAGTATATTTTCCTTTTTACTGAAATCCTCAATGGTCTGACAACAGCACTGTGGTTGCTGACAGTGCTACACATATATTACTAATTATAAATAGAAACAAATTTAGCATTTGTTTGTTTGGGATGTTACAAAGTGTCTGGCAGATTCTGTTGGAGAACTGCTTGAAAAATTCTTTTAGAGCCTGTTGCTCCATGAGAGTAGCCATTATTCATGTGTATTGTATCCTCCTACCTGTTCATGGCCCTGCGGTTATGGCATACCCACTGTTGTAACCTGTACCAGTATGAAGTGAACCCTTCTACATTTGTAGCTAGCCATAAATCTTTTGTTAGTTCTAATTGGGGGCGGTGGACAGCAGCTAGCAACTAGAGGAGAGCTGCAAGAGGGAAGACTTATGCTTAGGACTCTTAGGTAGGCTGAGGCACTCCATTACATTGCACACTAGGTGCTATATATAGTACATCTGGGGGGCTGGCTGCTACTTCTCCTAGGCACCAGAAACTACAGATGCTACAGTAAGACAGCTGGCTACAGTGCTGCTGCTGATTTCTAGAACACTCAACTAGTTCACTCTACTAGTCTCTGCTATATTCTAGAAACACAAGAATTACTGCTAACATCCTTAGCGATAAACCATGTTGTAGCGCCTTATAATCATTCTATAAATGTATCCAGCAACTGACACTCTTGGATGTATAGGAATCCTTGCTTTTGGTGACAACCCATTATGCAATACTCCCTCTATTCCAAAATTGTTGTTTACATTGACTTTTTTCGTTACCTTTGACCATTTGTCTTATTCAAAAGATTAGCTCAATATACAAAATTATTGGTTATGTTTCAAGTTTCTCTAGTAATAAAACAAATCATAAGAAGATATATGATAATTTTCAAAATCTTTTGAATAAGATGAATGGTCAAAGGTAACCAAAAAGTCAATGGCGATAACAATTTTGGAACTGAGGGAGTACCATGCACATGGCACTCTAATTATCTGTATGTTGAACGAGAATCTCTAATTTTGTTTTTTGCTCAGGTATGTCTGGCAGTACAAGATTAACCTGGTGCATCTCTTCTCTTACCTAGGGGCTCTTCCATTAGCACACAAATGGTAACTTCCAGATCTATATGCTTATTTGTTTTATGCTCCTGCATTTGGATGCTTTCATATATGTATCGTAAGATGTTCCATGTTGGATTTCTCTCTTGAAGATCCTCTATCTTGGCTTACATACTATGTGTTCCTGTTATTGTTGTTTCTCTGTTTCATGTTTGTCCTCTTAATTTTTTTGGACTTCTGTTTCTATTTTCATCTTTAGGTTATGACACCATTTTTCTCCTTATGGCTACATGATTTTCTTCTGTACAGGTATCTAACCTTGGATGTGAAAAACATTCTCCTAGAATCTGTCTCTCACCACATCTTGCCACAACTGTTAAATTCTCCCTTCTTGCAACATACTGCTGATCTTGTGAAGGATTATCTGAAATTCATGGATGATCATTTGAAAGAATCTGCGGACCTCACCTGTCTTGCATATAGACACCGTACTTACTCAAAGGTAAGCAGGAGCACTTCTATTTCTCACCAGTAGGCTTGATACCTCATTACAAGATAAGATATACATATACCAATGAATCAAGTGCAAGATCAGATTACTTCATGATTGATATATTGATATAGAAAGAAATACTGAACTGTGTCCAAAGATAGTCATGTAAACTGTGGGAAATCTTATTCAATACATTTGACTCTTTTGTTCAGGTAATCGAGTTTGTACAATTTAAAGATCGCTTGCAACGATCTATGCAATATCTTACTGCAAAATCAGATTCTGTGATTCTACATCTAAAGCAGAAGGCTGAGTCTCTTGAAGAAGTTGAAGTGAGTTCTCCCTTGCCAATTCTGATTTGTATTTCAGGAACATATTGATTATTGTGTTAGAAGTACTGATGCATGTGTTTGATGAATAATATATCTTGTATTATACTTGTAGTCATTGCAATTTTTTTTGTTTCTGAAACTTTCTCCTTTGTTATAACTGAGGCTCGTGGTTATGCTGTCAGTTGCTGACTAGTTTTGTGCCTGCCAGTTTTTATAATCAATGTTAGCTCTAACACTGAATTTATCTGTTCCCTGACTACAGTCTATTCTTGAAAATGCGAGCCATGGAACAAGGTTAGTTGAGCTCTCAAATGAGGACAGCATGAAACATGTAACTTCTAATGAAGATCTTGAGACAAGACCTTGGTGGACTCCGACAAGCACTGTTAATTTTCTTTCAGGTATTTTCGTGTAATATATCCGTTTTGAAATGCACTATGATGCACATTTTTTGCTCATTTCTTTGCTCCTTTTTTTTTTCTTTCCCGGAGTCCATTTTTTAAGGTACAAAATTCTTACTGTTGTCTTTCTGATTCTACAGAACCATTTGATGAAGGTTCAACACCCTCAATCTATAGGAACAAAATGGTATGCCATTTCTTCATACTATATAGATGCAGAACCAAGCATTATTTAATTTTAGTAGGCTTGTGTAGCTAAAAGACTGGGTTTTGTCCTTGTTCATGGCAAAATTGACCTTTTGTATCGAGAGATTTTATTGATATGCTGTCAATTTTACTTTTTAGTGCTTAATAGCCTGTCATATCATTCTTGAGGAACATGTCACATACTTTTTTCCCATCATGTCAACTTTCATGTCCTGAAGGGAATTTTTTGTCTGCAGTGCAAGCACAAATCCAAAGAGAACGATGATCCTAAGCTGAAAGCTGCAGAGCAAAAATCTCTTGTTCCTCGGCTCGTCTATCTTTCCACGCATGATTGTGCATACTTTCTCAGGGAGGGTGAACAGAACAACGGATCTTGCAATGTAACTGCTGCTGGGGAAATGAAAACTTTGCTCCAGAAATATGCCAGGAGTATTGGTTACTCTATTGACGATGCTTTAAGCATAGTCCTGGGTATGTCATCAGGCAAGAAGGCTGTCAAGGTACAACTCAGCTTAGATATATCATTTTTGCATTCAGCTTCTGACTGTGTGCTCCCTTTTTCTCTTTGATATTGCAAGTTTTGTCTTATTATTGTTCGTAGTGAGAAGTTTTTTGCATTGCTGTATAGTGTATACACAATGATTATTTTAGCTTTTCCTTGCTGATACTAACTGTTTATTTGCAGGATTACGGTCCTGATATTGTCAGCTGGATGAGCTTTGCTGTGTTTATCAATGCTTGGAACTTGTGTTCTAGCGAACCTGTGATATCTGGAACTGACTGTAGCAGCCCAGGTTCTTGGGACATTGTGGATGAGTTGGTCAAAATTTGCATAGAGGGACAGCTGACTGATGGCAATCGAATGCTAACTTCGCCAGGAAATAATATTCCTCTTTTGGTTCAGATGGTTACAGGACCTATTTCCTGGCATCTTCTTGTAATTCAATCTTGTATGAGAGGCATGGCCCCACAAGGAAAGAAGAAAAAGAAAGGTGGTCCATCAGAGCGACCTAACACTCCACAGCTACAGGCAATTCAAAGTTCTGTTAACCGGATGGTGGACACGCTCCGAAGTGTCCAAACTTGGCTATCTGATCAGATGAAGCCAGAAGAGCAAGCTTTGGATATGCTGCTGTTGTGTTTGCAAGGAACTAGCACAGAAGGCCCAGGACTGATTTCCCAGACTTTGGATGAGAGTGCAGCAACAGTTGGTTCTGAAATTGGTGGTAGAATTGCCCAGTCGTTAGACTCGTGGAGTTCAGCTGCTGTGATCAGAAGAATTGTTGGAGCTGAGAAGGAGACGATAGCTGAGTTCAAAAAAATCTGCGACTCCAAACTGAAGCTGCTCATGTCTGTATCGGCTTCTCTTTCGTCCATGTTGCACTAAACATGAAATTTTTGCTCGCAATTTTTTACTCTGAGATTGTTGTCGCTCCCCGTTGATGTTGTAAAATTATAACCCTGTGGGTGTTTTCTAAGCAATTTTGATTTGAGTGACGACCCCTCTTCCGTGAAGCTGTTTCTAATTGTATTTGCATGTGCGCGTGGGCTGATGGTGATGTTACTCTAATGTGGTGCGTCAGTTTCAATGTCTCTGTTGCGATATGCTTCACGTTTGGTGTTGCAGCTGTACAATATTTAGGGTTCAGTGAAGGTTACAGTTTTTAGTTGGCAGCTGGAGGGACATTTTCCTCGAAGAGGGCCTTGGATGCTTGAATGGTCACGGTGTCTTCGTTTCTAGGCAGAGCCGCAGAGCCTGAGAGAGACATTCCTGAGCGCATCTGGGTCGGCCCGGAAGGAACTAAAGCCGAGCAGAAAGTTACAAGCCGAACGATGGCCAAAAGGGAAAAGAGATGAGGTAGACGTGACTAGTGAAAGTCTCTACGTAGCGGATGAGGGTGGTCGCTTTCCGTGTCAGGTTGCGAGCAGCAGGCCAGCAGGTAGGGGCGAAAGCAGCCGTCGGGTGTCAGCGTCAGGCCGAGGCTGCCCTCCCCTTCTCCTCCGGTCCTCCCTGCCATTGTTTACTGTGGACTCACTCTCTGCAACGCTTCTCTGCCGCTGCTTCTGCACACAAGCTATACTTCTCTACATAGTGTCTACGAGGCTACGAGAATATTAAATTAACAAAATCCGTTTGTTTCCTCTTGCTATCTTCCTCTTGTGTTGTCCAATGCTCTCTTTGCGAGATTAGGCATTCAGTAGTTGCCATTCACGAGTAGAGCTTACGCACGCCATTCGATCTAGTGAGGAGGCTCTTATTTACACGTCGCTGAGGATGTCCAATGGGTGATTATTATCCTCCAAACAGAGGAAAAGGAATAGACGGTGATAAGAGCGAGAGCTCCCTACTTGCGAGGAGAAAACAGAGGAGGGGTCCCCAAATATGAGGGATGGTGGAATGAAGGGCCGGATAATGACATTTTATAACTGCTTTTTTTTTCTTCATAAAAGAGTAGTATAGTATTTGTGTTTTACGGAGCAGACAGCAGGGTCCCTCACGCACGCCTCATGAAAACATGCAACATTTTTGTACTACGTGGCTTTTATAAGAAGAAAAAGGGGCCAAGATGGAAAATCAAAAGGAAAAGGAGAGGGCGCCATCAATTCAATTCTATCAGGCCCTGCACGCCGAAGCGACTCGCGATTCCGCCTTTGCCGCTGGCTAATAATGCTGCCGCCGCTGCCAGCGCAATCTAGCAGCCAGCCGTCAGTAACAGTGGCAAACGACACCCCCCGTGACACACCGCACATACCTCGCCACCCTTCACTTTCACGGGTGTGGCATAGATGGCCACCGTTTCTCTCTTTTTGATCCCATGCCAGTTGACAGCATGTGGGCATACGATCTGCACCTTGTTCATATGAAACTCTTGCGTTTCAAACCAGCCGTAATGGGAGCTCGATATGCTGATTAATGTACCATCAGGCATCGGACACTCGATATGCATTCTCCAAGCCTACTTTTATATTGCCAGAATGGGAGCTAGTGTTGACATGTGTGCATTTGTTATGTAAAGCATGGTTTCTGAGAGACCGAGGAAGAGTATTTAGGCGCTAGTAGCTAAGTAATCGGATAAGCCTATTGCCATTGCTTCATAGGAGGAATAGCAGGGTATGATGCACACATTGCAAAGGGCTCATAGCACAGTGTTTTGTGAGATGGTGAACAAAACCCTGCATGAAACACTGTAGCGAATTCTGTAGCAACAATGATCCGTGTTACTGTAGAGTGAAAATTGCTACTGTAGCCCGCATACTGAATATAGATCTATCAGCTACAAACACCTTCTAATGCAGAGTACTATTCAGAGGATCTCAACCCCATTGCAAACCACTCCCTGGGAACAATGGACATGGTTAGTGCTTTAGCAGTAGGTTAAATAAGGAACAACTATATATATTATAAAAAAGTTAAATTATCAAAGAGCCTTTTATCTGTTGTCGTTACGAGATATAATGTACATGCAGTTTACATGTAGCATAGTCCAATCTTTTATGATAAGAACAACACTCATCTCAGATATTAAGACAGCGATGCTCGATCAAATAGATCTTTCCTTTACTATTGTGGCTTTAAAATTGCTTGTAACTAAATGTTGCATTGGGCGTGGGTAACAAAAAGTTTCCGTTCGATTTTTAATGTTTAACGTTGGTTAGTAATCATGTACTAGTAGTATTTAACTAGACCAAGCACAATATAATGCCGGACACACCTATGCTCAACGTGATTCTTTTTTATTGCTTATATAAAGTACATTATGTCTGGATTTTAGTAAGCACGTTGTGTTCGAATGGACACATCTTTTGGCGCAAAAAAGGATGGCAGCATCAAAATGCTTTGTGATTTTGCACGGAAAATGGAGCAAGATTTCGGGCTGTCAATGGCCCACGGCCACTACGTACAACCTGCAGCTAACTGCAGCTTGAACTCCCTCCCATCCGAGTCGATCAAGAAGGCTGATTGTGCTGTGTTCCCCAACTTTGATGTAGCCAATCACCCATAGGGCCTTGCACCTGTAATGATGCAAATGAGTAGGCATCATTCCACTTTAATTAGCTGGTGACATCATTTGATCCCATGTGCATGCTCGCATGCCTGCGATGAACTGCCGTGCTGCTAATCCTTTTGGTTACTTTCTGAGAACATGTGATTAATCAACAACAATACTCACGTGTGTGAACATCTTTTTTCTTTGAAATTTGATCTGGGTTAGTCAACTGTGATCGAGAAGAATGTAACCATTGTGAAACTGTGGCACGTCTTCATGGTAACTAAAACCGAACACCCGACCTCTAGAACCATGGTTTAAATAAACATCACGTCTCCCGGACCACCCGACCTCTAGAACCATGGTTTAAATAAACATCACGTCTCCCGGACCCAAGAACAAGAGGAGGGCCAGGGGCAGCTTTATTTGTGGTATCGGCAGTGTTTCCGAAAAGAAAAGAAAAAATAAATAAAAGAGAAAAGGTGTGAAGGCTTGACCATCCTGACCGGCGACAAAGATGCACATCAGCCTGTCCTGCGATCGCCAGTTTTGTTCATTGTAGGACCAGCCAGTAGTTTAGGACCACACTACCTTAAGCAGGTACTTTGGGGGCTGTAAACATTAGTTCTTCATTACTAGTAGCTGGTCTCTTGCGGCTTAGAACAATCTCTATGGTAATCTAAACCATAAAACCTTCGCGGCAGAAAGTGACCAAGCTTGCCGCGTTGCACTGGTACGTGTTAGACCCCGTACGGTCAGTGTTGTTACTTTGTCTTAGATTTATCGGTAAGAACAGAGCTTAGTAACAAAGAAGAGACTGCTACTTAGGTCCTGCCAAAAAACTCAGTTCTTAGTTCCTGGTTCGGCCAAGCCAAGCTCGTGGCATATAGGCCCTGCTTTGGTCTCCTGTAAACTTCTTTAGTTCATATGTATATCAAACATGGCGTTTTTTATTGAAATCCACTTGCTGTAGAAACGCGTTCCATAAAATTTTATTTTGTAGCAGATCGTCACACATTTTTTTATCGAGTGGATGGCTGGATGCAGTGAAACATTTCCCACTTCCACTGTAGGGAGCTTTCTTTGCAACCAAATGGTCCTCTGGACAATCATGGCACATACTCTCTCCATTCCAATTTAATTGATATTTTGGAGTCCGGCATAAGAGAAATGTAAAAGGTAGGTATATAAAAAACAAGAAAAAAAGAGATAGATATGTATTAAAAAGAGAGAAATATGTATTGGGAAGTGAGAATGTCAATTATTTTAGAAAAATTAGAAAGAGCTAGAATGTCAATTATTTTGAAAGGAAACATACATAGGAATCCAAAGCATTCGGCGATTGTGAACAAAGAAATTTACCATTACCCCCCAAAAACCGAACTCATTAGCTTTATAACAGTGACGAAAAACATTCCGGCAGGCTCTTACATTATACTACATATGGCATAATACATGCACGTCATTATAGCACTAATAAGAAAGTAAAACAGCCCTAAATTAGCCTCTCCGCTCTCAAGACCAGCAGCAAAGGTAAGCAAGCAAGCAGCTCGCCAAAGCTCCAGACATTACACGGATGGCTTACGCACGAAGTACCGGTACGCGGCTACCTTCCGCTTCCTGGAGCCCGAGTTGTCGATGGACAGCACCATCTTGCCGGCTTCTCTCGCCGTGAAGGAGTTGTGCACCGGCTCGTCGGCGGTGGCCGGGATCATCCGCGTCTTCTCCACGCACAGCGTGTAGCTGTCCTCCGCCGACGGCACGTACTCCGCGCCGTACTCGAGGTCCCAGCCGCCGACGACCAGGTCCCATGTTATCATTGCACCAGCCTGAAAATCGTAAGGAAAGAAAGCTTCATTCATCACGTTGTTCTTTTTTACAAGTAGTAACATTCACGAGTAATCAACCAAAATCAGAAAAATACAATGGATTATCCCTTTTGTCCACGCACATCCTTTTTGGAGTTTGTACATATTATTCTGCATACACTTCGAGATCGAGTTAATCTTGGCATGAAGCAGCTAGTTTCTTACCAAGGGGCCCATCCATGTGCAAGACTCACATGAACATTTGGCCCGGAGTGGACTACCGGAATTGAGAATCCAATACACATTTTATTTTTACAGCAGTTAAGGTGGATTGTCAGATACTCAGATAGCATTAGCAAAGATCAAATGCGTCACCCTTTTCAGGGGCCATTTTGCATCTAAATTAGGCAAAACAAAAGCTTCTAGACGCAAAGCATGACCAAGCCTTTTGTTTACCATGCTTGGTAGCAGTAGATGGCAAGTAAAATCTAGCGAGAGGTCAGAGGTTGCCCTTTTTCAACTTTCACCCGGCCGCATGCATCCGGATGAGCCAAAGGACAGAGGAGGCGACAGTGCGTGGAGACTCGCGCCCGTGGCGTGAACTGTAAACTAAAGTAAAGCTACAAAAAGGCGCACTGCCGCGTGTGTACTGTGCCTGAACATTGTGTGTGGTTTGTGGCAACCCGTCTTTACCCTCACGAAATTCTCACGTAGGTCAGGCCAGCCAGGACGAGAGCGGTGCGGTGCAAGAATTCATTCAATTCAAACATCAAGTCGAGACGTTGAAGAAATTCACATGTAGCTCGCCTCTTCTGATCACGGGAGGATGCGTTTAGCTATGGTACGCGAGGCCTGGGCACCGTGGAATCAAACGGCCATGGCAAACAGTACACCATTTTCATAACTCTGCAGCCGTGTCTTGTCATGTGAACAAGAAAAAAAAAACGGTACAGATGTGAACAGGACGAAGAAGACCAGAAAACCGGGGCACCCGTGCCAGGGAGTACAGCGGTTGCAGCGCAGCGGCAGCCTGGTGAAAAGCCATTGCAAACGCAAGAGCTCTCTCCCTGCTTTTGCAGCGTGCCCAGCGACGAGCTCGCTGATGGACGACAGTCTAGTCCCACCACCACAAATTTCAAAATCGAAAAGCGATGCCACCTCACATGACACTGCCAATGGCATCTCATCCAAAGAAAACTACTACTCATAGTACACGTACTACCTTGTGTCATGTACTATACCGTACATCTTTTAAATCTTTATCAAATTGAGGGTGAAAAGATTTGAGTTTTTCTTTTTTGTAGTACTTGAATTTGGTCAGCAGAAAGAGCTGGTAGAGTGCTACTGTACCGAACAACGTAGGATACGGCGAAAGCAAGGAAATGGTGAGCTCAACGCGTGTTTTGTGCTGATGCGGTTGTCTCATCTCATCTCGAGCGCAGAGCTGGAGGGAAATCAGTCAGCACTTAGTCAAGACCCAACCCAAGAAGGAGGTGATGAAGCAATTGTTTAGCCCTGGAATTGCCAAACAGTGGACATGCAGATGAAAGTGACGGATAGGCCAAATTAGAAATTGTCCGAGAATGCTTTGCCTTCCTAATTGTTTAAACGTGTTGCTTTTGTACCGATTGATTCGCAGCTTAGCATGCAGATTTGTACTCACTCTAACAGTATTAGTACAACCCAATGCTTAATACTATGGAGTATACTACTAACATAAATAAACGGCTTGGTTGGGACAATGCGAGTTTGAGTTCCCAATGCACAGATAATTGCGGTGACAAGAGAAGAAGATTGGGATATACTGTACCTCGATGCCGTCTATCTCGAGGAAGACCTTCTCCCCGCCCTTGATGGTGAACTCGGACGCCGGCTTGGGCGGGCCGTTCTCCAGGTCGGCGGCGCGGCTGAGGCCGCCGTACTGCACCGGCACCAGCTCCGGCCGGATGAACCTGCAACAACAAGGAGCCAAGGAGGGGATGAAATCACGCCGAACAAGTTTGAACCAATGCGAAGAAAGAAAACAAGAAAAACTCATCACTTGTAGAGCGTCTCTGCGACGTTTCCCTCCCTGGCGATGACGAACTTGCTCTTGGTGCGCTCCGTGAGGAAGGGCGAGATCATGGAGAAGAGCACCGAGAAGTACCACGGCACGTTGATGAACACCTGAACATGTTCATTCAGGGGAGGAGCCTGGACATTATTAGCCCAGGCGGCGAACAAACGAAGAGAAAGAGCAAAAGGAGAAAGAGCAAATCACCTTGCGCGCGACCATCTCCGGGTAGTTGTCCTGGAATAGTGCGAGGATCTGGTTGGACGCGGCCCGTAGCTCCCGCTTGGGCATGTCCTTGAGGTCGGTCACCTGTATGATTGCGTTGACTCCCCCCGGCCTGAGGCTGAGCGCCCTCACGCCGCGCTCCATGACCTGCACCCGCCACCGGAGGAATCGCGCGAGGCGGTCGCCGTCGCCGAAGGCCCTGTCGTACATGTCCCTGTCGCGGAAGACGGCGTAGGCGTTGTAGCAGACCGGGTGGCCCTCCCTGTCCCACCCGTGCATGTAGGCCACCCCCCCCTCCAGGTCCTTGAACCCTAGGTCCTCGTCGGCGACGGCGTCGGCCCCGAACTCGGCCCGCCACGCCGCGCACCGGAGCAGCATGGCGTGCGCGTCCCGCACGCGGAAGTCGCGCGCGCGGAGGAACTTGAGGAGCACCACGTCCGCGCGCTCGTCGGGGGTGATGGATTCGGAGTTGGGGGAGGAGTTGAGCGGGACGCCCCAGATGGAGATGGGGTCCGGGTGGGTGGTGAGGAGGGCCTTGAGGTCGGCGAGGGCGCGGAGCTCCGAGGGGGGAAGCGCGGCGGCGACGTACGTGTCCTCCTTGAAGGAGGCGGAGCGGAGAAGCGCGGTGGCGTCCATGAGGGAGGACATGAGACCGCCGCGCTTGGCGACCTGCTTGGACGCCGGGGTCGCTGCGGGAGCGGGGGAAGGGGTGGAGGTCGGAGACATTGGCGCGGTGGCGGATTGAGGTGGGGATGATTGGGAGGGATTCGGGGGGAAGGCGACAAGCAATGGTGCGGCGAGGAGGGGAGAAGGGCGGAGGAGGCGTTTTGAAATGGAGTGGAGAGGAGAGCGTGAGGAGTCTGCCGTTATGATGGTCGCGCTTCGCGTGGGGGCGCCGCTCTATTCCTCCCGCGCCGGCAGTTTTAAGACAAGCCGAGGAAGAGTGTGACGACCAGAATGCAACGAGCCGATGCCATTATTATTGCTAGCCCCAGTTTTCTTTCACTGAACACCTAGTAAATCCGTTTCAAAGATAAAACTATAAAATTAGTGATTTAACGTTACCAAATCATACGAGAAATGTCCTTAGTTGGTTTCCAGGAAATACTCCTAAAACGAGGCAGAACAGACAAAATGACTAGCTTCACAATTTGAATTCCAACAGAAAGAAAAGTGTCTTCTTCATGCCACTTTTCTAAAGAATATGCATGGCCACCACGGCTTCTCCTTGTAACATAAACATATTACTCTTTTATTCTTTTTAGTTCATTTTAAAAATCTTTTGACTAATTGTGACACCTCTGGTGTCATGAGAAATCCTAGCACAACACCCTCTGTCATGTGTTTACTATTGTGTGTCACAATAATTAGGTGCTACATAATTTTGGTGTTTGGCTTAGCTTCTGTATGTTTTGTGGAGAGGAACAAAAATAAAGTTTACCAAAAATATGATTTGTTTTCAAATGCTACAAAAAAAAGGCCTATTACAGAAAGATCTAAGCCTTCACAAAGAAATTCTTTAGCTACATTGATGAATAGGAGAACATTTAAATGTCTTCTTCATGCAACCTTTAAAATAGAAGAATATATATTGCATAACTACTGAATCGCTGAAAGTAAGCCCCAAAACCATCACAATTATTTTTTAACTAAGATTTTGTTAGGCAGGAGAATATTATGTATCGTTAATCTCTGTGGAGAAAGAGAAGACAAAACTAGAACACACAAATGCAGAGAGCATTCTAGCGAGCAACAACCCATTCCATAACAAACTTCCATTCAATCAACAAAGAGAGGATGAAGGGATTATATCTCTTCTAGGGGGGGTGGGGGGTCAAACCTCAACATATTGAGTTTGTCATATTTTTTATTTCGAAGTTACAAGAACTTCTTCTCTTACGAAATTGTAGACATCCTTGATCTTTCTTGCTGACTCAGAACAACATATAATGGTGTGCTAGGTTAAGAGAGCTTGGTTGTGATTGTCCCACATTCTTATTTGATCTTTCATCAATCTCCATGGTAGGAAAAGTACATTTGCTAATTGCCACTAGCATAGTTGAGGGACACACCACTGGGAGGATGCTTTCGTGTACTGTTCCAACACTTAGAGCGCAAGATTTGGCTCTAGCACGCATTTAGTTAGGTCACTATGATTTGACAAACCATTACACCTTGTAACATTGAGGGTATCCACATCCCTTCTAGAAATGTGGACGAGCCAGTGCAAAGGCATTGTTGGATAGAGTTTGAAGGCATAATTGTAGCACTAATCCTCTATGCGAGTCGATTTGTGTCGAGTTACCCATATCCGAGCCTAGCTGCAGATTCTCAAATAATGCCATGATCGTCAGATCTTTCAAGTTTGGTACAAAGGGTCTAACACAAGCCATCAACAAAAGAGGTAGGGTGAGTAGGGACGGACACAGAGAAGCCCGTCCAGCCCCCGTGTTGCCCCTCTCGGGCGGCCCGGGTGGAACCCTAGGCGGGGCGCCGCCGCCACCCTTCCCTCCTCTCCTGGCCTTGCCGCCGCCTGAGTGCCGCGCAGCCAACGCGTGCGGGCGCTAGGACGGCGGCGGCGAGGCGTTCCTTCCTTGGGCCCTTCCTCCCCCGCCGCTGGGAGCCCGGCGGCGTCCATGACGTAGGCGCCGCAGGCTTCCGGTGACGGATCTGCGGCCATGGCGGTCGGATTTGATCGATGGATGGGCAGATCTGGTGGTGCGTCAGGCGAAGGTGCGCTGCAGCGGCTTCTTCATCACGTGCTAAGCCCCTCGCGGCGGCGGCGGCCATGGAGGGTGATGCGGCGTACGTCGTGGGCATAGGTGACCTCCTCAGGAAAGATGTGGCCGACGCGTCGGCTCTAGCCTTCATGGTGAAGGACATGGGGTCTTGGCGTGCGGTTCGGGCTACAAAGGTGCGGTTCTTGTCACTGACTGGCGGCGGTGGCGGCGACGGCGGGGTGAGGGAGTAGTTGGCCGCAACTTCGGCGGTGACAACTCGGTTGTCTTGTCGTGGTGGTGCTACTCCTCGCGTTTTCGGCGTGTGTGAGCAGTTTGGTGTACCGAGAGCATCGAGGTTTGGCGAGATGCTTCCCAGGTTCTCACGGAGATCCTCCGGGTGAAAACCCAAATTCGATTCCCCGGATAGATGACGGTGACGTTTCAACACCATTTTCACCTTGGTGACATCGTCTTGGAGGCCTCTGTATCTGTCGAGTGGTTGCATGTCTGTATGGTGGTGTTGACCGTCTGTCGTGGTGTCGGGTTGCCGTGCTTTTGTCGTCTTGTCTTTCGAGTTGGGCGGGTGTTTGTGCTGGCTTTGTGCTTATGTGACGTCCATTGCAATGGTCGTTGTTGTAACAAACTCTCTTCTATCTTAATGCGAAACGTGCAATGCACGCTCTTGAAAAAAAAATAGGTAGGATGAGTAGTGCGAAATTGTCAATATTGTTCTACTCACCATTATATTATCCTACGATGTAGAAGGATTGTTGTATAGTGAATAAAATTTACCCATCTTTTTTGTACGAACCTCAAGGTTTGGCTCAGTCCACATCTAACTGTGGAAGGATATGCACTTGTTTAAGTTGAGTGGGACACTTGCCCTGTTCCCCCTCCCCCCTTTCTAGACATTGTGATATGTTACTCTTCGAACATGATATAAATAGATATAAACAATGAATAAATATGTACATGACATAATATTTATAATAACAAATAGATGCTCTCTTCGTCCCATTTTAATTGGCACTTTAAAGTTTGACACGAAAATTAAGAAGAAATATAAAAGTTAACTGCACTAAAAACAAGGAGAAAAGAGATAAAAATAAAAATATATTGGAAAGAGAGAAATATGTAATAGAAAGTGAGAATGTCAATTATTTTAAAAAAACTAAAAAGAGCTAAAGTGCCAATTATTTTAATACGGAGGGAGTATATGGCTATTTTTGTGGCTAAGAGACATATTTCATCTCTTTTCTTGCCAAAGAAAACCACTCTCTGGATACAAACAAGAATTTATCATACCAAGGAATACCAAATGAGCAACTAAAAAAATGACAAAAGAAAATAAAAAAAACCGAATGAAATCCCATGGATATATGAGGAGAATAGTGTTCTGAATGAGAATGCTTCTAATCTCACTAAGATAAATAATGGCACCGTTGAACACATAGAAACTAAAAGTTATGGCCAGTCGACATGATTCGCAATAACTTATCAGTTAGGCATATTAATATAAATATATACCATAAGGACAAAATTACTAATTGTATAATACTCCTCCGTTCTAGATATACTGTCGTTTCTGACAACCAATTTGCATTAACCGTAAGTCATATCCTTTGATCGGAATGACAGTATTTCGAAAACGGATGAGTATGTAACCTCTTTATTAACAGGAAGATATTTGATGAATAATACTATTTGGAGTTTTACATGGCAGACCATGCCATGTCAATATCCTGATTTTTTTTTAGAAACGAAAATATATTATCTTAACATTCCAACCTTTGCATCAAGCGAAGCTGTTCAATATTACATCAATCATCGTATTTAAACCAAACACAATAAAAATTCCACGTAACGACATGGTTTTAAGCAAACTGAAGTCTATTACTAAAACACCATCTATTGCTAGCAAAAATCTCCATAGATGAGGTCTCAAGCATGCGACTTGGGGGCGCTCCACCTCTCTTTGCAAAAGTGACCAGAAACGCATCCAATATGTACATCTGAAGATCACCTGCATAGGAGTAAAAGCTCTTGCACCGTTAAAAACCACTTCATTTCTGTAGAGCCATACTGCCCAAAGTAAAGTGCATGCTCCTACCAAAATTTTGTATCTAAGTTTCTTTTCTACCCCAACTAACCAATCGTCAAACATATATTGAACACTAGGTGGGGGTGTAATGTTAAAAGAAACTTGTACAATTCACCAAATTAATCTAGCAACTTGACAATCAAATAAAAGGTGTTGAATACTTTCGTTAACAATATAAACTTCCCTTCCATCGTTGTTTTGCTAAATTATCTTTTGTAAGAACAATTCCTTTAATCAAGTACCACATAAATATTTTAATCTTCAAGGGCAGTTTTAGCTTCCACGGGATATGATTATGAGGTACAACATCTGGTACGGCAAGCATGCTATACATAGAATGTACCATAAATTTTCCGTATTGCTTTAACGTTCATCTAAACATATCCTTTTGATCTGTTAGTTAGGTATGTATAACTTTATCCACTAGCTGATACCATGCCACTAAGTTATTTCCAACTAGTGATCTTCTAAAGGCCATATTAAGAGGATATGAACACAACATGGTTGTAATCGTTGCACTCTTCTTCCTAACTATATTATATAGACATAGGAACTGTTCACTAAAAGGTGTATTGTCCATCCATGCGTCCTCCCAAAATCTAACTTGAGTACCATCGCCCAAGTTAAACTTGCCTAGTCTCAAAAAGTCTTTCTTAAACTTTATCACGCCAGACCAAAAATGAGAATCCCCTGGCATATATTCAAATTGAGTAATCATTTTATGTCTCAAATATTTGTTTCGTAGAAGTGACTGCCATATACCCTCTTCATTTATAAGTTTAAACAACCACTTACTAAGAAGACACCTATTCTGTAGGTCCAGGTCTAGAATACCTAAACCTCTCTGATCCTTAGATGTGCATAGAATTCCACACTTTGCCAATCTATACTTCTTCTTATGCTCATCACTTTGCCAAAAAAAAAACCTTAATCTATAGTAATCAAGTTTCTTAAGAATACCCCTTGGTATTTTAAAAAATGATAGCATAAAAATAGATAGATTGCTAAGTACTGAATTAATCAATACCAAATGACCCCCTACAGATAATATTTTGCCTTTCCAACCACTTAGTTTTTTCTGAAATCTCTCTTCTATTTCTTTCCAATCAGCGTTCCTAAGTTTTCTATGATGCATCGGAATATCAAGGTATCTAAAAGGAAATACTCCCATGTCACATCCAAAAAATTATGAGTATTCAGCCTCAAGATCCTTAGCCGCACCGTAGTAAAACAACTCGTTTTTATGAAAATTGATTTTAAGACCAGACAGTTGCTCAAATGCGCAAAGCACAAGCTTCATATTTTTAGCCTCTTCTAAATCATTTTCCATGAAAAGAATAGTGTCATCTGAATATTGTAATAAAGACAAACCATTATCTACCAAATGTGGAACAACACCTCTGATTTGACCGTCCTCTTTCGCTTGTGAAATCAAGATGACCAGCATGTCCACTACTATGTTGAACAAAATAGGTGATAAATGATCTTCTTGTCTAACACCTTTCTTTGTTTGAAAATAGTGGTCAATATCATTGTTTACCTTAATGCCCACACTACTCTTACATGTTATTTGCTCAATCCATGCATAGAACTGTGAAGAGAAACCTTTTATCTCAACACTTGTTGGAGAAACGGCCATTTCACTTTGTCATATGCTTTTTTAAAATCTAGTTTAAGGATCACCACATGCTTCTTTTTTCGATGCATTTTATGGATTGTTTCATGAAGGACAACCACCCCCTTTAAAATATATCTACCAGGTAAAAAGGCTGTTTAAGAGGGTGTAATTACTTTATGAGCTACTAGAGTAATACGGTTCGTGAGAATTTTTATAAAAATTTTTAAAACTCACATTAAGTAAACAAATAGGTCTATATTATTGGATCTTTGTTGCCTCGGCTTTTTTAGGAAGAAGTGTGATTACTCCAAAATTAAGACTGTGGAGTGGTAAATTTTCTTTATGGAACTCAACAAAAAACTCAACAAAGTCAGATTTAATAACTTTCTAGAATTTATGATAAAACTCAGCTGGGAAACCATCTGATCTAGGAGCCTTATTGTTTTCCATTTGAAAAATCGCCTCTCTAATCTCCTTCTCACTAAAAGGTGCTGATAATAACTCATTCTTAATTTCAGATACTTGAGGAATATCTCCTCTTTGAGTTTCATCTAATTGAAAATAATTACTATCAGACGCTCCAAAGAGTTTTTTAAAAAAATTAGAAATATAAGTTTTCAAGTTTTCACCACTCGTCTTGCTCCAACTGATAGATGGATTGCGACGGACACAAATTGCATAAGCAGGCTAACATATGCAACTGATCTTAGCTGGGCTCGTGACTGTTACCCTGCTCATTCTCTTAGTCGCCAAAGTGCCATTTAACGAGCCGGGCCGAGGCCTGTGGGTTGAAATGGGCTGCTTCATTTCAGTTTACAACCATATATCTCCCTCTTGAAACTTGATCTAAAAAAAACTATCTTCGTGTTTTTCACATTCTGTTCAACTGTTCTACGTAAAAGGACAAGATCCCAAAAATGTTAAAACGAAAATTATTATATACTTTGTACTCTCTATCTTTTTGGAAGAAAATAGTGTATGATTAAGCCAGGGAAAGTATACAAAAAAAAGGAAGCCCACCGTGCACTTGTCGTTTAACACACTGAATTGATGGTCATTGCATAAGGTTTTCGCTACAAACCACATGCATGCAGACTCGGTACACAAGCTATAACCATTACTTTTCAAATACATCAAAAGCTTAAGAAAATAAAACATCAAACTTTGATCGCTCTGATAGTTCTTCATTTTTTTTCTTAATTTTTATGTGGAAAATGAAAGCATTGTAGTTTCTTCAGAACAAAGTCTAGTCATACTTTTCTTTTTCTATTGTTTATTTAAACTTATTACTCTATTTAAAAAGTATTATTGTTATTGAGTTTTTTAAGTTATATTTAGTCATTCGTCTTATTCAAAATATTAGTTTAAATATACAAATTAGAAGTAATATTTTAAGACACTAATAGTAATGTTTTTATAATTTTTTGGATAAGACAAATGGTGAAAGAGGTAACTAAAAAAAAAATCAATTATGAAAAATACTTTCGAAACAGAGAGAGTATATTTTTAAGAAAATATAGATAGCCAAACTCAAAGATGAATGGAGGTCTGTGCCGCATGTTAACTGAACATGCTGACCACATTCAAAACTATGCTGAACAATTCTACGCATATGTATCAACATACAGGTACAGGTTAGGTGTTTGGCTACGCTACACGCGATGCCCATCCCCTGTTCTGGCAGGCACGCGCAGATGTGTTCTTGAGGACAAACTTACTTTACGACGTGCCACGCAGAGTCAGACCTCAAAATGGCAGCATTGACGGACCGATGGATAGATGAGACTGAACTATCGCCATTCACTCAGTTTTGGGAGAGATCAATCTGGTGCAGCTTGACCTCAGCTGATGAAGCTTTGAGCGTGGTGGAGGGCCGTGTTCATTACTGGTTTCCTGGATTGGAAAAGGACAAGGAGAGTTGCCCATTGCGCGGTCGGCTTTGAACCCGAATAAAGCCAGCCAACTATCGCTTGGCTTTCTCATCATGCGCGTGCTTAAACAAAAAATGACTGCCGATGTCCATCACGATATCAGCGGAATTAATGCTGGGCGCGGATTGGATGGCGGGTTCGTTGCGGGAAGAAGGTTAACAGGATGAGGGCAAGGATCTTCTGCGTGGTAATGTCGTCTAGACTTCAGTTTTCAGTTCTGTTTTCTTTGTTCACAAAGAAAATGAAATGCAACATGTCGATTTATTCAGTGCAAGCTTCTGATTCTATTGTCCTGCCTTTAAACTTCTGCAGTTGAGCCTAGAATATCGTGATGGACATGCAAATGTTTGGGTGCACGCACTGACTCACCGTGAACACTATGCAAATGTTCATGTTCATGAACATCACCGGCACCAGCACGCATAGCAAGGAGCTCTCACATTTTATGCTTGAAGAGATCTCATATCAAAGGATACCCACTAACCTTGGTTATATCTGAGTCAGTTTGGCAAATGTGCATGATGCGACGTCTCACTTACCCTGACCAACATGCAAATGTTTGCCTAGATCGGTTCATGAACATGTGTGACGCATTGTACATGCTTTTGCGTAAGCTACTTAGGGATGTGAGCGTGAATCTTTCCGTGCTAACACAAAAAATACAGGATGCAATGTGTCGAGTTACTCAGTCCAAGGTTCTGAACTTGTAGCCCTCTCCGTGTTAGCTTTTCTGAATTTGTGTGTCCTTTATTAATTTCTGCAGCTGAGAGTCTGAGTGCCCAAGGAGCTTACTGTAACATTTTGCTCTTGAAAAGACGTCTTTATTCCGGGTACCAGCCCTTTTTAATACTTGAGTCAGTGGCAAATTTGCATGATGTGAAGTCTCACTCACCGTTACCAACATGCAAACGTTTGTCTGGTTTGGTTAAGGAACATGTGTCACGCACTACACATGCTTTTGCTTCCGTAATCTTGCTGCTTAGGGAATCCACGTTGGGTGAGATGTGAGTGTGACTGTTTTCCTCTCTTGGCAAAGGTGATCAGAGGAGGACGATTTCGGGTGTGTTCGTTTTCACTACTCTGATTTTTAGACCTATCTTATTAAGTATTGTGATACTAATTAGGAGTATTAAATATAGATTACTAATAAAACTCAGTCCATAACCCTTCGTCTGAATAACGAGACAAATCTATTAAGATTAATTATGTCATGATTAGATAATGTGATGCAACAGTGAATATCTCTTAATGATAACTTAATTAAGCTTAATGAATTCATCACGCTAATGCGTATTCAACTTTATAATTAGTTTTATATTTAATAATTATATATAATATTTTAATAATTAATATGACCCCACTAAAATTTAGACCCCAAGAAACGAACACACCCTTCATTGTGAACCAGACACACGCAGGGGATTGACTCAGCATTTATTATATGTAGCAAAATGGAAAAAAAATGTATGGAAGAATTCTGTACCAAACAGTTATGTTCTGTAAAAGCTGGAAAATCTATACTTTCAAATAAAAAATGTGCTATTGAAGAATTTTTCGGCAGAGCTTGTTCTGTCGAGAAACTACTGTAAGATACGAGTTCGTCAATCACGGGGGCATTTTGTATGGCGGGCACGAGGCACCTCACCGTTACGGCCTGTAGAAGCTTCCACAGCCTCATTCTTCCAAGTGTGACCTGGCAGTTGCAGACGCTCCAGCCGCGCGCGGGCACAGAAGATCCTTTGCCGGCCGTGAACCGCGCGCACCTGCTCGCTTCCGTTGTATACATATAATCTCGTGACCTGGCCGCGGCCCAAGAGGACCAACCACCATTACCCATCCAACCGAACGATCGAGAGCCGAGCACCCGACCCAGCCGCACCGAATTCCGTTTCCAAATCCTCGCGAGCGAAGCGAGAGCACTCCCCAGCCAGCAGCCGCCATGGCCGACGTCGAGAAGGCCGCCACCCCGTCCCAGGGCGGCGCCGGGGACGCGACGGCAGGCGGCCGCGCGAGTGGCGGCGTGGTGGGCTCGGCGGTGCGGCGGTGGCGATCGCTGGACTTCCTGGACCGGTCGGGGTCCGCGCTGCGCGGCGGCGGATGGGCGCTGGCGCTGCTGTCGTTCCTCCTCATGGCCTGCAACGAGCACGGCGACTGGATGCAGTTCGACCGCTACGAGGAGTACAGGTGCCCCGGGTCCTCTCCTCTCCTCCTCTTTCCTTGCGGGTTTCCTATCTCCCCCAATTCCATGGCTTCTGACGAGGAACGAACTGTTTTGTTTCGAGTAATTAGGTACATCGTCGCGATCGGGCTGCTGGCCTTCGTCTACACCACGCTGCAGCTGGTCCGCCTGGCTGTACGGCTCACTGGCGGCCAGGACCTCGAGCTCAAGACCGGCCTCCTCTTCGACTTCGCTGGTGACCAGGTGAGTCAGTCAGCGCGCCGATTCCTGTACTTCTTGTTGCGGCCCCTCTGCTCGGCACATTCATCATATCTCTGCTCTGTGTTTCGCGTTCTGTTTTTCCCCTGGTTGCGCCACAATTTGTTCTTCTCCCCGTACGATCATGTCGTCGGACTGGAGTTTCTGATTCTGGATTGCACTCGGGGTTTCATGATTCGCGTCGAACACAATGGGAGTGCTCAGTCAGTCAGAATCGAATTTGCTTGCACGATACGGAAATGTGAGAGATACTTGCACCCGGTGGTGAAATTTCGGTAGGATGGAATTCCTGATCATCGATACAGTAGTCAGTTATTATAAGGGAGTTGCTAATTTTTAACCGTATGAAAGTTTATGAAATTTTCATTCACCATTTTTAAAACATAGATTCTATATCAATGATTTCTAATTATTATAAAAAAATTTTATAAAAATAAAATAAAATACAAAGTAATAAAGCATTGACTAAAAGGTTT
Organism: Eleusine coracana subsp. coracana; assembly: GCA_032690845.1. Classification (NCBI taxonomy): domain Eukaryota; kingdom Viridiplantae; phylum Streptophyta; class Magnoliopsida; order Poales; family Poaceae; genus Eleusine; species Eleusine coracana. Next base: position 11,041,295 of record CM064426.1, read on the forward strand.
GCGCCTAAAATCTAGAAAATTTGTTCTTATATTACTCCGTGGAGTACGACGCACGTTGTCAGGACAACCGTGGACAACCGTGTAGCTTCAGATTGAGGGGACCGTGATTGCACAGGGTTTTGTGTGCTGGATTTTTAATGGTTTTTGGCCTGTAGCAGTTCCGAGTGCTTAATTATTGCGCAAGTAGGATGATGCATTTTACAAGTCCACCTGGCACTTTCGGTGCTTAATTCGTTGTACAACGTCATATTGTCATCTTATTATACAACCTCTGGAACGGAGGAAGCTTTCAAAACCGCGTTCTGTTGAACCTGGGATATGGTACCCCAGTCTGTAAGTCTTAAAAGTTTTGTGTGTTCGCGAACTGCTACTTTAGTACTGTTTTTTTTTTCAACCCATGCGTGTGTATTATTTGTTCCATCGTCATGGGATCATGCATTCATGCTTGATTATCTGAATGACAGCGACGTTAGATGTGAGGGAGACACGCAAGCTTTTCTTAGAGGCTAGACGCAATGGGCTCTCTATAATCTGAACCTGAAAGAGACCATTCGCCTGGGAAAAAATATACTACTGTGACAGACTTCGAATATGGAGGGACAATGATTTGCGTACAGCTTAATAACCTGAATGAGCCGGGAATTGATCACAGTACAAACGTGCAAGACTTCGAAGCTACGACACATCTTTTTGTCTGATTTCATTTGCTTTTCTAAATAACGTAAAGCACATACACACCGTCTGACATGGAGTGTTCAGCACTCTTATTTACTTGGGGAAACAATAGTCACAGATCGTGTTGACCAACTGCTACTTTGTCCCAAAAAAGTCTTCCTCAGGACATTGATTGAACTGCTATCCTCAGTTCTTGACTGCAATTTATCAGTCAATATTTTACATGCATTATATCTGACTGACAAATCTAAGTCGGCCATTGCTCTGCTTTGTCCAGGTGACCGCCTACCTCCTCATGTCGGCGTTGTCCGCCGCGATCCCGATCACCAACCGCATGCGCCAAGGCGCGGACAACGTGTTCACCGACTCGTCGGCGGCGTCCATCAGCATGGCTTTCCTCGCCTTTGTTTGCCTCGCGCTCTCCGCTCTCATCTCCGGCTTCAAGCTGGCCAAGCAGATGTACATCTGAGGATCGGTGCGGGGGAAGAAGACCTACTAGTACATTGGTTTGCCTAATTCCGACGTGTGTACAGTCTGAGCTGCGTCAATTACCTTTGGTTGTATAGCCCATTATTTCTGCCTCATGGTGTGGTGGTACATAGATTTGGTACGATAATGATAGCTCCTAGTTCCCGAGTGGGTTGGATATAGCAATGTGTGTGCCTCTGCCTGGAGGAACAAATTCAATACGATCTCCTGTGTGATTTGGTGTGGACGTGGAAATTTAACCACGGATGTCGCCTATGTCAAAAACACCACAAATGGTTGAAAACGAGATCATTTCATGTAGTCGAAGGGTTTTTAGTGTTCCATCTACTGCCCTTCCAGGTACAGCCTTCTTCGAAGATCAGAAGTGGATGAAGCTCGCTGGAGAAATTCCGGTCCTAAAAACGAGAGAAGTTGAACGGTGACTGAAGAGGAAGATTTTCGAAAAAAAAAAAAATCTCCAACAAGCTCACGTGACGATAGCAACGGCTGGACGGTGAGTGGGCACTTGTCGCAAAACAGACAACGGAAGCAAAACAAGCAAACAATACCGCGATTAGAATTACACTTTACTGTGGGCCTGTCACTCGGAACGGATAAGACCGACCACCGGCCGGCCAGAAAGATCACACCCGGTGCGCCACTATTATTAAATGGACCAGCCATCATCCGTTCCGAGGACCGTACCGTCCCTATCTATCCACTCCGATCCCATCATCCACACCTGCAATCCTCTACACTGCACTGCACTGCCAAGGAACAAGAATAACCATGGCGATTGTGAGCGGCGGCAACGGTGGCGGGCGGCTGAACCCATGGGCGCAGCCGTTCGTGCCATCAGGCGTCCGGTACCGTGGCCTGCATACGCCAGCTCCGGCGGCGGAGCCGGAGGAGGTGGAGGATTTCTCACCCGAGTGGTGGCGCCTTATCGCTTCCTCCGCGGCCTTCCGCGACCGCTGGCTGCGCGACTACGGCGCCCTCGGCCTCCTCGACGGCGCCGACGAGCACGGCCTGTACGACGACGCGGAAGTCGACAGCTTCCTACCCGACGACCTCGTCTCCCCTCCACCGCCGACGCGCCAAGGTATGAAGTGATTCTTTTTACTGTACAGATCGTCTTGCCTGGTTCCGTCTTCGCTGTTCGCGAGTCGCGAGGCGTCTCTTACCTTACCTGATCTCTGTTTGCGAGGAGCAGAGGGCGGCCGGGATGAAGGCGCGGGAGACAGGACCAGACTCGCCGGCGGCAGCGGCCTCGAGGTGGCGGCGTGGGGCATCGACAAGTGGTGGCGCACGCACGGCGCGCCGCCGGAGGTCCCGCGGTACGCGGAGAAGGCGCCGAGGAAGGTCGCCGGCGGCGCCAGGGTGAGCCCCCGGCCCATCCAGCAGCCCCGCTGAACGGCCGGTACCCACATCCACCGACAGATGCATCCGGCACTGACGCATCAGTAGCCCGACACTGCCGGATCTTGGCAGCAGCAGAAAAAAATGACCCAAAAAGACTTGTTTTATTACCCTTTCTCTCTTTTTATCTTGTGTCGTTTCGGTTCAGCTCGAGCTTGCTTTGGTCGATCCACTGCGATGTACATTCCTGTAAAAAAACGGTGTAATAATAATAACGAGCAGTGTGGCATTTGCTTTCAGTTTCAGGCGTTAACGTTTACTGTTCCTTATATTTGTGATTTCCTGATGGCGAGCAGCGGAACGAAAAGGAGGTCCAAATTTGTTGCCGGGTTCGCCTCGTAGGACAGAAAACGTGACTCCATGTGTATCAGACTTGGTTTTGGTGGTGACTAAGAGGTGAACATGGGTTACTAATCACTTTCGTTTTTCCTGGTGGATTCAGAACATGGGCGAAGCGTTTTTTCCTAGTGGATTCAGAACATGGGCGAAGCTACATTGATGTTCTAATAATCGGTATGGAACCGGCCAGTTAACCAGAAAACCGGTCTAAAAACCAAACCTGGTACTGTAATAATTTGGTTAACCGATTATTTTTTCATCAAACTGAGGCGGCTGTTTAATCTGGTTATTTCAATTAATTGTCATCTTAGATGTGTTTTTTTTTTCATCCATAATTATTTGTTATCTTAGAGGTGTTTTTTTTTCAGATTCATTAAACATTCTCTGAATCTGAATATACATATTATTCAGATTCAAAGAATGTTTAATAAATCTAGTAAAAAGCTAGGATGACAAGTAATTAAAGATAGAGGGAGTAGGATATATTGGTCTCAGTTGTGCTGGATGCACATAGATCATCATCACTCGAAACTTTTATGGAATGTCAGTTGTGAACTTTTAGAATATTGAGGTTCCCGAGTCTTGATTATTTACCTTTGAAGTGTAGAAATAAAATTCATTACGTAACCAAAAAATAGAGATAATTTAATAATAAAGGTTTATATTTTTTAGAGACTGCACGTGATAAAAATTTAATGGAAGAATTAGACGGCTGAATGGACGAATCAACGTAAATGAACCTAAGACTTGTTTTAGATGCTTTTAGGGAAGCCCATTGGGCTGAGCCAAACTTTACTATAATGTTTTGCTTTCAATGTTGGGTTGTGTAAAATAATGACAAAAAGTATGTACAGGGCGTCTCTAAGTTTCTGAGGCCCCAGTCCGAAACATAAAATGGGGCTCCAAAATTTAAAAATTCATGTAAGTAAAAAATACACAAGTAACTAAGGGACTTACTAATTTTCATTTGAACAATTTTTAATGATCGCTTCGAGCCATCGAATCTAGATTTAATAGTTTATAATTATTATATAAATAATCCTATAAAATAAAAATCAAAACACAAACTAATAAACCATTAATTGAAAATTTTTAATCGATTGAAGGTTAGAAAATATGTGCAACAAAACTATATTTGCATAGTCAAATTAGGCATCGGCTTAAATCTTTGTTTATTTCCTATTCCTAGAATACATAATAATCGATGATATTGAGACCTGACACTACTTCCTACTTGGAATGAGCATCGATTGGCGCAGCTCTCCTACTCGAAATGAGCATCGAGCGTCAGTCACTTCGTGGAAATTAGAATCGGCTTATTGCCACCAGAAATACAACAAGCATTGCTGCTCTGCGATTTGGAGGATGGGACGTCAGGACAAAAAAGAACGGCAGACATGGATTTCAATAAAAGAAAAAAAAACAATAAATTTCATCATTTCCTCCTTAACCAAATGTTTACACAACAGATAACTTATTTGCTTGATTTTTTGACTGTGCTAGGACTAAGTCTACCTCTACATGGAACTAAATTGGGGCCCAAACATTTGGGGGCTCTGTTACGTCGCCCTGCCTGCACATGCTAAGGGACGAGGCTGATATGTAGTCTACCTAAAGAGTGTTTGAGTTAAAAAAATTTTATTGGTACCTAATTGTTCTCGTTAGATCCGTACATTAAATTCATTTTTTTTTAAAAAAAGATATAGAAGATTCTGAACATATACACCCATAGAAGATGTTCTAATTAGTTGTTAACTTAAGTCGTTAGGGTCTTAGAGCATAGAGTCATGGACTGATTGTAAGCCTTAATTACCATAAATAAGTCATGTAATATTAAGTATGTGTGTGAAATATTAAATTTCTATAATATTTATCAATAACTCATAGCTTACAATAAAATAAATGTTTATAAAAGTAGCGATATGATTTCTATCATGATTGACAACACCAAAGATACATACACTTTTTTGTACACCATGAAGCAACCCATTTTTTATATTATTTTTTAATAATATTTCATAATCTATGTGATTGTGTAGACCATGGATCTCATGTTTAGTGTTGAGCAGAAACAATGCTGGGCGTTAACATTGATCTTTCTTACAATTGAATCACTAGCATTGTGGGCATGCGATCCTAGCTACTAAGAAACATGAGGCACTTTGGATGACAAAAAAAAAGAGAGATCACCAATTTATTTATTCATACAGTCGATACAATATGATAATAACCACACTTTATTTATGATTTAGGTGTTCCGCCAAGTGGAAAGCATATAACCATATTCTTTTGCAAGCATTTTTTAGGAAACTACGGTAGTGGTTGTCCACCTAAATTCACTCATTTCAATTAAATGAAGTAAGTTTACTGGCATCATCGTGTGACAATAAAATCAAGAAAACAAAAGATGTATATAACATTTCAGTCCATTGAGATTAGACATATAGTGGTCCACGAGCACTTGTGTGTATGAGGGGGTGAGAATTTAGTACAATATTGCTAATTAGTGTGAGGAGAACCAATATATAAGACTAAGTTATCCACTATCACTAACCTTGGATTAGCCCTTTTACGCGAAGCCCGGACAAAAACATAAATAGGTTGGAGGGTATGTAGGGTCCACTCAAAATACAAGTCGGGCCTAGCGTGAGTGGCAGGAGGTCCGGACATATGATGCATGATGCGTGTAGGCCCATGCATGGAACATGACATGACATATGAGTCAGCACTGGACACGAACGTGTCCAAGAGGGGAACATTCATAGCTTGTCTAGTATGAGTATGTTATATCTATGTTCTGACAAGGACGTCGGTCCATTGAGAGGTCTATAACTTCTGAACCCATTAAGATTAGGTCCATAATAGCCCAGAGCACTTGTGTGCATAAGGAGGATGAGAATTTAGTATAATCTTGCAAATCTAGTGGGCGAAGGACCAACATATAAGTCTAGGTTATTCACCACCATCAACCTTACGTTAGCCATTTTATGCAAAGGAAGAATGAAAGCGTAAATAGGTTGGTGGGTATGTGGGGTCCACTTAATATGCGAGTTAGGCCTAGCCGGGTGTGGACCCTAGGATGTTATAGTATATGTCGAGCTACATTCTTGATAGTAATTCTAGGTATGCGTATGAGCTCTAGAAGTCAATGGACACATGACATAAAGTTTATATAGGTTCGAGCCTCCATGACGATAACAATCCTACGTCTTGTTCAGTGTATTGTATTAATGATGTCTCATGCTAGGGTTAGGGTTTCCCGAAGCAAGTTCTGATGATTCTTCGGAAGCCCCCTGCACTCCTTATATATTCGAAGGATATGGTTTACATTGTAAATCTCCTATACGGTTATAATAGTTTCTATCTATAGCTTATATCTCTAATACTATCTTGCCACCTACTCCAAGCTATGATCCGAGTAGTAATCTTCATGGGTTTTTACTACCTCCATAGCTTCGTTAATGGACCCTGGCCCACTCGACAATATATCCGAGTGATGAGATATCCATGGTTCACATGTCCCATAGTATACACTACCAATCAAGATAAAAACAAGAAGACCTAGAGATTCTGACTATCGATATACATAGGAGATATTGCATAAGTCAAAATGGTCAACTTCTAGTGAAGGGAGACTCAACACATGCTGAAAGAGCCGGTCAGACACTAAAATGCACTGTCACCAAGAACATGCTTGCTAGCTTCACCTAAACCTTTAACATTTCCCACCATCTTTTGTAACTACATCGTCCCGCTTTTACCCACCCAGGTTGGAGGGTCATCCAACAAGACGGTGACTAGGAGTGGATAGGGAATGTGCCAGTGACCTCCCTTAAAGCTAATGATGCCACCTTTTACACCATCCAAGCGCCACCTACTACCCTGTGAAGCCCTTAGAGGAAGGAATCCTATTAGGAGGGAGGGCTACATTTGTGAACTTCACCACTTGGCATAAGATTAGATGAAAACACCAACAAGAAGAGCGATGATAAAGCAGGGGTACCAATAACAACACACACCAAAACACAACCGAAGCCAACTACAAGGTGAAGACAAAGGCCACTATATTGTACATCTGCGAAAAGACAATGGGTCATCATTGTTGCATAGGTTTTCATACGAAGTCATTGGTGTTAGGAGCTCCATGATGACATCTCCAATGAGAGAACGACACACAAGATGCCGCCGTCATTGACACCGACATATTGCTGGATGAGGCGTTAGCCCAGAGTCCATCATCACACCAACCGCAAGAGAGGAACCATACCTTAGGCCTACATAGGCCGATGACATGGGCAACCGAGCCTTCACAACTGGTCACAATAGGCTCATCACCAAAGCCTAACCACTCTAGGTCCCATTATAGACCAAGAGTAACAGCCTAGTACACACTCTCAAGGACACCCTAGCCTTAGGTATGTATGGATTCTCAAGTTACTCACTCTAGGACTCTCTTGATACACAAATCTCCTCTTAGTGCTCTCTTCTTCTCCTCTTGTGAAGGTGCATCTAGGTCCCCTAGTGGGTTTTGGTGATTAATGATAAAAGATTAAAATTATACTAACATGCTTATGAAGAAAATGTGCAGATCATCAAGAGAAAAGTTAATTACCCACTAATATGAGAAAGTCTATCCCTCAATAAAAGTAAGAAGAAAATGGCTCATGGTGGTTCAAGTTTAGCTTTTATGCTATTTGTTTTGAGTCATAGGTATGCCGAACTATTAAGAGGGGTAAAACTTATCTTGCTAGTAAGGGAAACATTGTGCTCAAGCTCTAAATCAATTCATTTGAAAACCTAGCCAACAAAGCCTAAGAATCAGCCTTTTACTTAGCAAGACAGAGAGTGACGGAAGTTCCGTGAGTCCTCTCACGGAAGATCCGTCAGCGTCGGGTCTGTCTTTGATGTTAACCCGAGGGTGACAAAAGTTCCGTCACCTAGTGACGGAAGTTCCGTCAGCATCGGGTTTCTACCTTCTGCACACCCGGGAGTGACGGAAGTTCCGTCACCCCACGACGGAAGTTCCGTCTCCAAGAACCTCCGTGGCTCTCACGGAAGTTCTGTGAGCCTCTTTCGTGTCGAATCGAGAGTGACGGAAGTTCCGTCACCTTTCGATGAAAGTTCCATGATCGAGAACCTTCGTAGCTCTCATGGAAGTTCTGTGAGCCTCTTTTTTCTTGTCAAACCGAGAATGACGGAAGTTTCGTCACCTTTTGATGGAAGTTCCATCACAGCATCTTTTGCTCACTTAGTGCTTTACAATGGCTAAATTTGAATTGACGAAAGTTCCATGGGTAACCACGGAAGTTCCGTCAGACCCAAAAAATACTATAACGGCTAGTTTTTGAGCTCTCACTATAAATAGAGTACCCCTTCCCCCGTGGGAAGGGTTGGATTCTTTGCCATATCACTCACTCTTCAGCTAGAGCTCTCCCCTCTTACTCCTACGCTTGTTCTTGAGATTCCAATCCAAGTGAGAGAGATCTAAATACAAAATGATTGAATCCATCCACTCAAAAGCTTGAGCACATCTTTCCCTCCCCATCAAGATTTTATTTGCTTGTTACTCTTGGAGACTTGGTCTCCTAGACGACTAGGTGTCGCCCTTGAACTCCCAACTTTGTGTGGTGAGTCGGGGACGTTTGTGAAGGTGTGATTTGCCTCCGGAGGAAAAGAATCAAGTGGAGAAAGAAATCCAAGCACGATCTTTGTGATTGCTTGGCGGGGAAAAGGGTTGAGAGAGACCTGACCACATTGTGTGGCTCCTCAACAAGGACGTAGGAACTACTTAGTGTGGTTGCCGAACCTCGGGTTAATTCTTGTGTCTCTCTTTACTTTCCCGCTCTTATATTTGTGCTTGCTTATTTCTTTCATATTATTGTGCTTGTATCATTTGTTAATTGTGTAGCTAGTCTTAATTCAAGAATTCTGGGCTTACATTATATTAGCTTCACTTTTACCAAGCTAGTGTTTACTTCTTTTTGTTATCCATGTTGTTCATTGCTTAGAGGAAAGGTAGTGAGAAGTTCTGTCACTTGACAGAACTTCCATGGCAACGGAAGTTCCGTCGACCCCGACGGAAGTTCCGTCACTCCTGGTTATTTGATTATCCTTTAGTGTTTTTTCAGAATTATTTTTAGATTGCCTATTCACCCCCCCCCCCCCCCCCACTCTAGGCAACTTTCAATTGGTATCAGAGCCTGAATCTTCTACAAGGCTTGAAAGCTTGAATATTAAAAGATGTCAAAGCCGGGAGAAGGTGACAAGCCTCAAGATCTTACTTCAACAAGTAAGGGAAATGAGTTGCATGCATCCATCCCTTTCAACTATGCCGATGTGGCAAATATCCATGAAAGCGGAAGTGGAAGATTGGCTTACTTTGAAGGCAAAGATTTCAGTTGGTACAAGCATCACATGAAGATGTACCTCATGTCAATTGGTCCACCAATTTAGGAAATTGTGGAGAAAGGATACATCTTGGAAGACAAGGACAATCCTACAACTATGGACCAACTCAACATATATCGCAATGCTCAAGCGGTGTCGGCCATTCTCTCTTCCTTGAATCCTAAGGAATATTCAAGAGTTACCGGAATTGAGAATGCCCGGAAAATGTGGAAGAAGCTTATATGTGCCCATGAGGGAGTGGATGTTGTTAAGAAGTCAAAACTTCAAGTTCTCAAGAATCAATTCAACTTCTTTGTGATGAATAAGGGGGAAGAGCCTCAACAAACTCATGATAGGCTCATGGACATTGTAAATGAGAGAAGATCCTATGATGATAACATCAAAGATGAGAAAGTCAACTATAAGCTCCTCATGGCTCTTAGGATGTGGAACTCCACACTTTGCACCATCGTTGAGGAGAAGGATGGTTTCGAGAGCTTCACAACAGATGAAGTCATTGGAAGAATAAATACCCACAAGAGTCGTGATGACGAGGGCAAAAGAGTGAATGTGCTCATAGGAGAAGAGAGCACAAGCAAGAAGGACTTGGCGCTCAAAGCAAAGAAGACTCATGACGATGATGATGAAGATGATGAGAATGATGATGAAGAAGAAGATGATGAAGAATTTGCCTTATTTGTCAAAAAATTTGGCAAATATATGATCAAGAATGATTTCACCAAAAGAAGCTTTGACAAGGCAAAAGCTAGAAGAACAAATAGAAGATGCTATGAGTATCATGAATAAGTACACATGATTGCCGATTGTCCAAAATTGAATGGCAAGGGCAAGAAAAATAAAAAGTACAACAACAAGACAAAGCCCTACAAGAAACCATACAACAAGGGACATGCTCACATTGGCCAAGAGTACATTTCCGATGATGATGATGAAGATGATGAAGGTGGTATTGCTAATATCGCCATTGGCCTGCCCCCAACCAAAAAGTCACTATTCAACAACCTCACCGATGATGAAGATGATGCCCCTCGTTGCTTGATGGCCAAGGAAAGTAAGGTAGCTCCTCACACCAATTTCAATCCTTCTTATTGTAGCGATGAAGAGGAGGATTTGGTCCCCTCTATGCATGAAATGGTAAAAATGCTAGATAAGCTACAAAGAGAGTTGGACAATCAAGAGAGGATCGTTGATAGGCAAGAAGAGTTGCTTAATGAAAAGAAAAGCAAGAATCTAGAGCTCACCAAGCAACTAGAGCAAGAAAAGGAGAAGAACAAGACCTTGACCAAAGAACTTGCAAAAGTCAATGAGTCAAGTGAATCAAGCACCTCAACCTCCAAGAAATATCAAGAGAGGTGCAATGTCTTGCAAGAGGAGAACAAGGCTTTAGCTAAGGCCATTGAAGATCTCAAAACAAAATCACAATCATTGTTGAAGAAGCTTGAATATTCACAAGCATCACATCAACAAGCAAGGGTTGTAGAAGGTGCCACAACATTGATGTTGATATGATTGCCAAGCAAGATGCAATCATTGAGAAGCTAACCAACCAAGTCAATGAGCTCAAGAAGAAAGCTCAAGTGGAGACTACAACAAGAATAGTTGGTGAGCCAAGAGCCTCTCATGACAAGAGAGGATTAGGGTACAACAAGAATGCACCCAAAAGAAGGCACGACAAGAGAATCAACTTTGTGCATGAGAGCAAGGGAAAGAAAGTGGCACAAGAAAGCATCATCAAGCCCAAGAATGCTTCCCAAGTCAACAAGAACATGGAGACCCCTACCATATCCTTTAATGATTTTGATGCCTCTTATGTGCTAACTCGTAATGCTTATGGTAGAGTGATTGCTAAGTTTGTTGGGCCACATGATGCAAGGTGGAAGCCTTGTGTCTGGGTGCCCAAGGTTCTTGTATCTAGTGTTAAGGGACCCAAACCAATTTGGGTGCCTAAAACACGTGCTTGATTTCCTTTGTAGGAATACTCCTCCGGTGGGGCAATATGAGTGCTTGATAGTGGATGCTTAAATCATATGATCGGAGAGAGATCAATGTTCTCCACACTTGATCATGACAATCTACCAAGTGGAGGCATATCATTTGGAAATGACAACAAAGGAAAGGTAATTGGTCGTGGACGGATTGACGTCACCCATGACCTTTCAATTAGTAATGTTTATCTTGTGAATGGTCTAGGATATAACTTGATGTCTGTTTCACAACTTTGTGAGATGGGCCTTAGTTGTCTCTTTTGATGTAGATATGGCCCGATCTTCTGAGAGGTAAAGGGATAAACTCGAATTTGAGGAACTCGGCGTCGACGACCCGGCTTGAATCAGACAAGATTCAACCCCGCAACCGTTACACCAAGTACAACTTGATTGTTCCTGCAAGCGAAATCGAGAACACAAGCAAGAGAGGATAAACACGCAATCTAAAATTGCAAATATGGATGAAGCGAATCACAAGAAAAGGTTCAAGCTCTGAACACAAAAGGACTAATCGCCACAGTGATGTAGAACAAGAACATGGGCCCTGGATTACTGTAAAAAGACTTGTCACCACAGTTACAATAATTCGATCAAGTTTTTCTCTGGAAAACTGAACTAAACAAAACCCAAAACTAAAAGACAGTGGCTACTGAGTTTATGTAGGAAATAAATACGTCCTAGGGTTGGGGGCGACCAGGGGGGCGCCCACAACATGGGCTTAAGGCCCGACACGATACATGGCCAAGTTTACCCAAAATAGGTGGCACAACATCTTGTTATGGTCACATATTATGACTCACGACCCTTCTGGATCTAGGACCAGAACCAAAACGATGGCGTCGTCGTCCTCTTTCCAACGCATCAAAGAACGCCTCGTTTGGACGTCGGATGTGGGAGATATCATCAAAACGGTGAAGGGGTGTCGGCTGAATCTGAGACGAACACGGCGACCGAGTTGGTGACGACTTGTAACTTGGGGAAGGCCATGATATACGCGTATCCAGTATAGTGATGTCCTCATCATCTTTGATGATGATGGCGTGACAGTGTTTAGGAAGAAAGATTCCTCAATAGCTTTCAAAGGGTATTTAGAGGACAAGATCTATCTTGTTGATTTTAGCAACAAAGAGGGATCTAACCTAAATACTTGTTTGGTTGCTAAAACCACCTTGGGTTGGCTATGGCATCACCGGCTAGCTCATGTTGGGATGAGAAATCTTTCCAAACTCCTAAAAGGCGGTCACGTTATTGGACTAAAGGATGTTGCTTTTGAAAAGGACAAAATATGTAGCGCTTGTCAAGCCGGAAAGCAAGTTGGAGCAGCACATCGCTCAAAAACAATGATGACAACAACAAGACCGTTGGAAATGCTTCACATGAATCTATTTGGACCGGTCACCTATATAAGCATTGACGGTAACAAATATGGCCTTGTAATTGTTAATGATTATTCTTGTTTCACTTGAGTATTCTTTTTGAAGGACAAAATTGAAACACAAGGTATCCTAAAGAGGTTCTTAAGCAGAGCCCAAAATGAGTATGAAGTGAAGATCAAGAAAATAAGGAGTGACAATGGAACCGAGTTCAAGAATACACAAGTTGAAGAATACCTTGATGAAGAAGGCATTAAGCATGAATTCTCCGCACCATACACTCCACAACAAAATGGGATAGCCGAAAGGAAGAACCGCACACTCATAGAGATGGCAAGAACAATGCTTGATGAGTACAAGACACCGGACACTTTTTGGGCCGAAGCCATCAACACTGCATGCCATGCAACAAATAGATAATATCTTCACAAGATCTTAAAGAAAATACCATATGAGCTTCTCACCGGCAACCTTCCAAATGTTTCATACTTTCGTGTCTTTGGGAGCAAATGCTTTATTCTTAACAAGAAACCCAAATCCTCTAAGTTTGCCCCTAAGACACATGAAGGTTTTCTCCTTGGATATGGAACTAACGTCTATGCATATCGAGTCTTTAATAAAGACACCAATGTTGTTGAAATCACCCGGGATGTGCAATTTGATGAATCTAATGGCTCTCAAGTAGAGCAAGTAAATCCAAGTGATGTAGGTGATGAAGCTCCTTGTGATACAATAAGGAACATGACAATAGGAGAGATAAGACCACAAGATGAACCATCTCCACAAGAGCCACATGATTAACAAGATCAAGGGAGAGACCAAGATCATGGTGACGATAATGGTCAAGGTAACAACCAAGATCAAGCTCAAGATGGTGGGGATAGAGACACTCAAGATGATATCAATCAAGAAGAAGAAGATGCATCTAGGCCAATTCATCCACGAGTGCGACAAAGCATTCAAAAGGATCACCCCGTAGACAACATTCTTGGAGATATCCAAAAGGGGGTAACTACTAGATCTCGAATGACCACCTTTTATCATCATTACTTGTTTGTTTCCTCTTTGGAACCTCTTAAGGTGGAACAAGCTCTTCAAGACTCGGATTGGGTGATGGCCATGTAAGAAGAGTTAAACAACTTTGAAAGAAACAAGGTGTGGTCATTAGTGGAGAGACCCAAGCAAAATGTTGTAGGTATAAAATGGGTTTTCCGCAACAAGCAAGATGAGCACGGTGTAGTGGTGAGAAACAAAGTAAGGCTCATCACAAAAGGCTACTCACAAGTACAAGGTTTGGACTTTGGTGAAACTTATGCACCCGTAGCTAGGCTTGAGTCAATTTATATTTTACTTGCCTATGCTACTCACCATGGCTTTAAGCTTTTTCAAATGGATGTGAAAAGTGCATTTCTTAATGGCCCTATTCAAGAAGAGGTGTATGTACAACAATCTCCAGGGTTTGAAGACCCAAAGAAACCAAACCATGTGTACAAACTTCATAAAGCTCTCTACGGCCTCAAGCAAGCTCCTCGAGCTTGGTATGAACACCTCAAGGGATACTTGATCAATAAGGGCTTCACAATTGGTAAGGCTGACCCTACTCTCTTTACAAGAAAAAGTTAACAATGATTTATTTGTTTGCCAAATATATGTCGATGACATCATATTTGGTTCTACTAATCAATCTTTTTGTGATGAGTTTGCCAAGATTATGACTAGGAAATTTGAGATGTCCATGATGGGGGAGTTGAAGTTCTTTCTAGGCTTTCAAGTTAAGCAACTTGAAGAGGGGACATTCATAAGTCAAACCAAGTACACACAATACATACTCAAGAAGTTTGACATGGAGAATGCTAAACCTAACAAGACTCCCAAGAAGACAAACGGACACCTTGGGCTAGATGTAAACGGTAAACCCATGGATCAAAAGGTATACCGCTCCATGATTGGCTCCTTGCTTTATCTTTGTGCATCTAGACCCGATATCATGCTTAGTGTGTGCATGTGTGCAAGATTCCAAAGTGCTCCAAAGGAAAGCCACCTCGTGGTGGTGAAAAGAATCCTAAGATATTTAGTTCACACCCCAAACTTAGGATTGTGGTATCCCAAGGGCTCCAAGTTCAAGCTAGTCGGGTATTCCGATGCCGACTACGCCGGATGTAAAGTAGATAGGAAAAGTACCTCCGGCATGTGCCAATTCTTGGGTAGGTCCCTTGTGTCATGGTCATCCAAGAAACAAAATTGCGTTGCCTTATCCACGACCGAAGTGGAGTACGTGTCAGCCGGAAGTTGTTGTGCCCAACTACTTTGGATGCGACAAACTCTAAAGGACTTTGGATACACTATGACCAAAGTTCCACTCCTATGTGACAATGAGAGTGCTATCATGATTGCATATAACCCCATTGATCACAATTAAACCAAGCATATAGATATCCGGCACCACTTCTTGAGAGATCATTCTATAAAAGGGGACATCGATATTAGCTATGTTAGAACCGACAAACAACTAGCCGATATTTTTACCAAACCCCTAGATGAGAAGCAGTTTTGCGAACTTAGGAGTGAACTAAATATTCTTGACTCATCCAACTTGGAGTGAATCTTGTGCTTTGATTGGTGTATTGATCATGCAAAATATCTTGAAAGTAAAATCTTTTCAAAAAATTTCATATTGTCTTTGTTTTCAAACAAAATTCTTTGATCGCTAGATCATATTATCGATGCTTGTGAATATAGTTTTGGCTGTTGATTTGTTACTATTCACAAGTTGAGACAAGCTTTATATTCCATATGTAACTTGTCCAAAAGTTCTGTTTAGAGAGGGAGGTTTCTGTTGCAAACAGAGGCTGACGGAACTTCCGTGACCCACTCACGGAACTTCTATCATATCAGTTTTGGGCACTTGTCTCAGACCCGAGAGCGACGGAACTTCCGTCACCCGATGACGGAACTTCCGCCGCCACGGAAGTTCTGTCAGAACTTCTGCGTACTCAAAATTCCTGTCTGTCTCAACCTGAGACTAACGAAACTTCCGTCGCCCAATGACGGAACTTCCATCAGTCCCTGGTTAAGTGGCCCGACCCTCTTCTTTCTTCTTCCCTACTCGGTCATTCTTCTATTCTCTCTCTCTCTCTCTCTCTCTCTTCTCCCCAAACCCTAAGTGGCGATTTCTGGCGATTTGAAGATTCAACCGGCATTTCCCTTGGATTTGGTGGAGATTCAACACCTTCCCCACGGAAGTTTTGCGATCTCCATCAACTTTCTCATCTCCATTGCACTATGTATGAAATTTGACCCCTAGATCTTGGTCCTTAGGTCAAATGTTCAAATGTTCCCTAGTGTCCCTTTGGCTTAGGTAGAATAGTTCCTTTATGGTTGTTCTACCTTCTCTATGCAGCATTTGAACTCTTTCCGTAGGATTTGGGAGTTTTGGGGTAAGTTCATGGGCAAACTGTAAAATGACAGAAGTTCCGTGGTAACTTCCGTCATGACGGAACTTCCTTCTCACTCCTACTTGTGACTCATTCCTAACTAGTCTCTTATTTCTTGCCTCTTAGGTGTGTGAACATGGTCTGCACCAAGATTGCCTCCAATGATCCAACCGTTCGTGAGGAATCGAGTGAAGAGGAACATAAAGCCTCTCCCAACACATCCTCCTCCTCCCACGACGATCTTGTACCCCTTGCCAAGAGAAGAAAAGCCATGATCAAGAGAAGGATAGGACACGGAAGCAGTTCCGGAGCTCAAACAGTTTCGGTTGGTCAAGGAGGTGCTCTTCCTTCTAGAAGAGCACTTGGTAAAGGGAAGAAGCCAGTCAAGGAAACCCACCCCAACCACGCAAGAGCAAGTCAACGAGCAATGAGCCCTTGAACATCGTGAGGGATCTTCGAGTCCATGCTCCCGTCTACCCCCCCTCATCATGATTTCAAGGACTACAAGAAGGATGCCGAGGCACTGCATACAGCAAGAAGGCAAAATCAATATCTCGTGACTGATAAAGAAGACAGTGACCCCCGGTTCCTCACTTGGTTTCACCAAGACTACTACATGTCTATGATCATTGACACGAATTGGAAGAACCGGTTGGCCACTCATTAGTGGATTAACTGGAAATACATGGAGGACAAGAATGAGTCAACCTTCAATGAGATGGTGGGAGCTTGCAAGGCACGACATGTGTATGACCTCATGGGGTTCAACTATGATTGGAATGAGGAGGTCATCTATCAGTTCTACTCCACCTTGTACATTGATGGACAAGGCTATGTTCATTGGATGACACAAGGTGTGTAGTATGTGGTATCCCCCTCTCGCTTCGCTACTTTTTTCTTTCAAGATGCTGAGGCAGATGGTGTAAGGGACAGGCTCTCCTATGAGCCTGTATTGAAGGACTCTGAGGTGAGATTCATGTATGAGGACCTTCAACCCAAATATCTAGGAACCACTCATGGAATGCACAACTTCTACTTCACACTCAACAGGATGCTCTGCATGACTATTGCTCCTAAGGCTAGATATGCCACTTCCTTTGTTGAGCACTCCAGAAATATTCTTGCTAGGTTCAGAGATGGAGCTGTAGCCTTCAGTGTGATGGACCTCATTACTCAGGAAATCTACTCGGCCTCTTTGGACACTCGAAAGGTGCTACCCTTTGCTCCCTATCTTATGAAGATGATTGAGGCTGAGACTGGATTGATTTTTGAGAAGGAGTGCAAGCATTAGCCGTTGAGACCTCGTGTGCCTAAGCTCACTCGCCCTCATCATGAGACTATCCGGAGGGAGTTAGCAGATGAACGGATAGCTAGGGCGGCAGCAGCAGCCCCTCGTGCTTCAGCCTCCACTCCTCCACCTGAAGCATCTCGCCGCCGTCCATCATCACCCATTGCCGCTATGCTCAATAGCATCTTGAATGCTTGTTGCTACAATGCTAAGGAAAATTGGGAGAACAAGAAGCGCATTAAGAAGCAAGTGCGGCGCTACAAGAAAGACCAAAAAGCTCAAGGCCATGAGGTGTCTTCGGATGGCTCCGAGTGTGAGCCCGATAGTGAGCCACCGGTCTTTGAGGATCCCCTTGCCGGCTATGTTTGGGATGATCTTGCTCCTCCACCCGCTCCCGTTCACGAAGAACAAGCTGCACAAGATGAACAAGAAGGCGTGGAAGGCGAGGACGAAGGCCACGAAGAAGAGGGTGATGAAGAGGACGACGAGGACACTGATGAAAGCACCGATGACGATGAGTAATACCTTTCTCTTATCTCCTCCTCCTCTCATTCTTTTTGGTGCCTTGATGCCAAAGGGGGAGAGATGAGTGAAAAGGATATTTGTTTCAGAGGCTTTGTAATAGGATAGTAATGAACCTATGGACTAGTTTCCCTCTCTATTTGCTTTGTGTGTGAAACATATTTGTGAACCCTTTGTAATAACTCTATTGTTCTTATGTCATGTGTGGTGTTTGTTTCTTCTAGTTTATAGTTTGGTTGTGATGCTTGTTTATTGCTTTATCACTTTGCTTCACACGTGTACACCTTTTAGGCACCCCACTTTTTTACAAAATATAGGGGGAGCTCCGTCACATGTCTTTATGTATCATGCATATCTTCAGGGGGAGCCTCACTATATTTTGTTGTCCTCTCTCTTGATTATATTTCTATATCCTTTTAATCTATTGTCATTAACCACCAAAAAGGGGGAGATTGAAGGTGCATCTAGGTCCCCTAGTGGGTTTTGGTGATTAATGACAAAAGATTAAAATTATAATAACATGCTTATGAAGAAAATGTGCAGATCATTAAGAGAAAAGTTAATTACCCACTAATGTGAGAAAGTCTATCCCTCAATAAAAGTGAAAAGAAAATGGCTCATGGTGGTTCAAGTTTAGCTTTTATGCTATTTATTTTGAGTCATAGGTATACCGAACTATTAAGAGGGGTAAAACTTATCTTGCTAGTAAGGGAAACATTATGCTCAAGCTCTAAATCAATTCATTTGAAAACCTAGCCAACAAAGCCTAAGAATCAGCCTTTTACTTAGCAAGACAGAGAGTGACGGAAGTTCCGTGAGTCCTCTCACGGAAGTTCCATCAGCGTCGGGTCTGGCTTTGATGTTAACCCGAGGGTGACGGAAGTTCCGTCACCTAGTGACGGAAGTTCTGTCAGCGTCGGGTTTCTACCTTCTGCACACCCGAGAGTGACGGAAGTTCTGTCACCCCACGACGGAGGTTCCGTCTCCAAGAACCTCCGTGACTCTCACGGAAGTTCTGTGAGCCTCTTTCCTGTCAAATCGAGAGTGACAGAAGTTCCGTCACCTTTCGACGGAAGTTCTTTGATCGAGAACCTCCGTAGCTCTCACGGAAGTTCTGTGAGCCTCTTTTTTCTTATCAAACCGAGAGTGACGGAAGTTCCATCACCTTTTGACGGAAGTTCCATCACAGCATATTTTCCTCACTTCCAGTGCTTTACAACGGCTAAATTTAAATTGACAGAAGTTCTGTGGGTAACCACGGAAGTTCCGTCAGACCCCGAAAATACTATAACGGCTAGTTTTTGAGCTCTCACTATAAATAGAGTACCCCTTCCTCCGTGGGAAGGGTTGGATTCTTTGCCATTTCACTCACTCTTCAGCTAGAGCTCTCCCCTCTTACTCCTATGCTTGTTTTTGAGATTCCAATCCAAGTGAGAGAGATCTAAACACAAAATGATTGAATCCATCCACTCAAAAGCTTGAGCACATCTTTCCCTCCCCATCAAGATTTGATTTGCTTGTTATTCTTGGAGACTTGGTCTCCTAGATGGATAGGCGTTGCCCTTGAACTCTCAACTTTGTGTGGTGAGTCGGGGACGTTTGTGAAGGTGTGATTCGCCTCCGGAGGAAAAGAATCAAGTGGAGAAAGAAATCCAAGCACGATCTTTGTGATTGCTTGGCGGGGAAAAGGGTTGAGAGAGACCCGACCACTTTGTGTGGCTCCTCAACAATGACGTAGGAACTACTTAGTGTGGTTTCCGAACCTCGGGTTAATTCTTATGTCTCTCTTTACTTTCCCGCTCTTATATTTGTGCTTGCTTATTTCTTTCATATTATTATGCTTGTATCATTTGTTAATTAATTGTATAGCTAGTTTTCATTCAAGAATTTTGAACTTACATTATATTAGCTTCACTTCTACCAAGCTAGTATTTCCTTCTCTTTGTTATCCGTGTTGTTCATTGCTTAGAGGAAAGGTAGTGAGAAGTTCTGTCACTTGACAGAACTTCCGTGGCGATGGAAGTTCCGTCAACCCCGACGGAAGTTCTGTCACTCTTGGTTATTTGATTATCCTTTAGTGTTTTTTTAGGATTATTTTTAGATTGCCTATTCACCCCTCCCCCCCTCTAGGCAACTTTCATCTTGGCTCTCTACTGATGCATCCATCAATGCAAATGGCCAAAGAGGTCTCCAAGACCCCATCAATGAATTTATATAGGCTTCCAATCACCAACTAGTTGTTGCTCCATGAAAAGCTCTCTAGACATACAGACCGTACAGTTCGTTCTCTCTCTAGACCATAATGTTCGGTCTTCATCGCTGCTCCTTGCCTTTGGCTGCTTTCTGTACGGACTGTACTGTCCAGTCTATTCTGCTCCTGCTCCTTCTCCAAACCGAACCGTTGCAAACTTGCTTCCTCTTTATTCTAAATCATCTTATACAGACCAGACCATTCGGTCTGCACATCAGATTGTCCGGACTCTATAATTCCTCTAGCAAATTGATTCCTTGTAGACTTGAACCATTTCTAGAAATCCTCTTCATGTAGACCGTACTGTCCGGTCTCCATGTTGACTTCATTTCCCGATTTCATCCAACAGTCCCTTGGCTTCTCCATTGCCACCTAGTGCCTTGTGATTTCACTAAGCACACATGCACATAACCGATTAGCGTGACTCAAGAGATATGACCTAGACCTCCTTGATAGTCTAGTTTTGCCGATGGACTTAAGCCCTAATAACTAGCCACGTGTTCCAAACACTTAAGCCTAACTTGTCCTTATCCTTGATCTATCTCCATCAACCCTTAGACTACATCAAAATCATCAAGCCTCCATGCTTGTACATAAACAATCAAGGAAACTGTCAACAATCATCATGTTGTAGATAAAAGTTCCTACATACACAGCACTTGTGTAGACATTAGACACATTTCATGCTTATTATTCATCACTAAAACATTGATACCTTTGGGGTCCCCAATGGTCATGAACCTTACACATGTTGAAGGGCTGGCATTGACGGGACTGCCATCTTGACAGAAGCAGAAAAAGTGACCCAAAATAAGTCTCCTATTTTTCCTATCATTCCTCAATCTTACATCATTTTAGTTCAGTTCGAGGATCCATGGTTGATCCACTGTGTTTTACATTCCTGTAAAAAATGATGCAATAACATGCAGTGTGACATTTGCTTTTTGTTTCACCCTGGTAAACTGATGCTCTTTGATGTCCCTTAGATCTGTGAGTAGGGAAGATCAAAATTCTGTTACTGGGCTCTTGTTGTAAGATTGGAAACAGAGAGAAATGAACGCAATCTCAACTCACTACTAGTTCTAGTATTTCACAAGTACTTGTCCAATTGTTTCGTTATCATACTGAAACAAACAAACAAGTACGATAACCGTTCATGCATTTTACTCCATCTACTCTCACGACATATTTTACTAAGAAGAAGATCATCTCATGCAGATAGAGAAAACTTCTACTGAGAGTCAAACCTAGGACCTTGGGGGAGCTACTAAGCCACCTAAACTACTAAGTTGAATAACCGTTCGCAATGAGAATGACAATTATTAAAAAATGAAGATGCTCTAATTATGTTCTGCATGCTTGGAAGCAAGCATCTCGATTGACCTCCTTCTCTTGATGTAGGAATGAATGATATAGAGAGCTCATGATTTCAGTTCAAACTAAAATTTGAACCATTATCTATCTTCTCTTTCAGACTAAAATGACAAAGATATCACAGAATTTCCAACACTCATATGATTTTGTTTGGATAACCTATTGAATTTTATAGATCACAAAGTTGGATTACTTTATGTACTTTTTAAAGAAAATTTGGAGTAAGAATTGAGACTGAAAACTTAAATGTATACTTCACATTTTCATAGGTGTAGAGAATAATATATTTTTACGTGGCATAAATGACAAAATTGGACTAGGTTTCCTATTGTTTAAGGAGTTGTAAGGCTTATATAAACTCAACTGGTTTGAATGCTACTAGGTTGTTCCATGTAATAAAATGAGCACAATATGAACCACACATGAGGAAACATATCAGGAACTCTAGTAGCATATCGACAAATATCATGAGGCACATCATCTATGAATTAAAAGGGTGACGGGAGTAGAGAGGCGAGGATATCTAGGACGTCATTCCTCACCAAACCCCTCATTGAGGATGGTGGGGGAAGAGAGAGGACGTCGCAGTCTCAAGAAAGGTGAGATGAGAGTGGTGGGATGGTCTCGCTTGCGAAAGCGACGTAGGCAGACCGCGATGCGAGTCAAGGATTGGTGATGCGAGGCTTCCTCCTGTGTGTCAGCAACACTGTTGATGGAGCTGAGGTTGCAACACGGCCTCGCGAAGCTCCCCTCCTACGAAGGCAACAACTTGGGACCTACCACAATGGCAGCAGCACAATGGAGTCGTGGAGTCGGGGACGAACGAGTTGGCAAGACAAAGGAAAGATTCCAACAATTTAAGGGCTTCTAGTTCAGAAATGGTAAAGGCTTGGGCTAGAAAGGGGTCTAATTGTACTATTTAATTTGGTGGGATGCTAAACAGGTCCACTTTTGAACTATTTAATTTGATGGGATGCTAAACAGGTCCACTTTTTGAACTTTGAAATTGGTTTCAATTTAACATGATTCAGGGAAATGAAACGGAACTTAATATTTATCAATAACTTGTGCCTTACAATAAAAATAAATAAATGACTATAATGTCGTGTGATATGATTTCTATGATGACTGCTACATCAAGAATACCTAGCTACAATTTCTAGTACAACACTAAGTAACATATGTTTGATATTAATTTTACATACATTTCGTTATTCAGGCCACCGTGTAGACCATGGAGCTCATATGTACACAGTGTTGAATATCAAACAATGATGGGGATTGAGCTTTGAAGCAATTGGATCACTAGAGCTTTGAGGGCAAACAATCCAAGCTACTAAGAAACATGAGTAACATTGGATGACAAAAAAAATAATTCATCACTTTATTTATTAATATAATATATATCTGATACAACATGATAGTAGGCACACTTTATTTATTATGCTAGGTATTTCACCAAGTGGGTCCATACAATCATATTCTTTTGCAAGGATATTTATAGCTTAAAATATTTACTTAGCTTGTTTATTTACTTTCTAAACTACATGTTTCTTCAATATTTATACCTTAAAATTTAGCTTTACATATCTTCAATCATGCACATGCTCATGATACTTCTATACCTACAAATTCACACCAGTTGGGCCTCATTCGTTTTCTATGAAATGGCCCATTCGGCGTGGATCTATACGGCTCAAATGAAATCCGGACTCAAGGTAAATTTATTTTTTCTTTTTTTTTTTGGCTCTTCATGCAACACACTATAGCAGATATGGAAACGTTGTTTTCCACTTTTTTTTTGACCTGAAAAAAATGAGTAGAACGTATTATAAATCGTCTCACTCTGTTCTTTTGATATTTTTATGTAAATTGGATGTTGGCATTCAGCGTTAGAATTCGGAATTGGATTCTTCTGCCTCAATACCGTTGTTTGAATGTCTATAGATTTGAGAATTGATATTGAGGAGTCAATACCGTGGAATTGAGACATAACTAAAGTAACCCTTCCTCAAAGTCGAGCCTCCCCTCCGAATTGGGAGGAATTGCTCCTTCTTCTACAAACACCGCTGTCGCACGTCACAGACCAGCGGCCCCCTTCCTCCCTCTACCGGCGAGCTACACAGGTCGCTGCACCACTCCCTTCCTCCCTCTGCCGGAGCTGCACAGGTCGCTGCGCCCCTTTTCTTCCTCCGTGCTCATCGCGGGGAGTGGTGGTGTGGCCCGAGCGCGTGGTGCGACAACGGCAGACGGTTGCGGTAGGAGCGGCTTGAGCATGGGGTGCGGCGGCAGTAGACGGTGGCGGGAGCGCAGCACGAGCGCAGGGCTCGATGACGGCAGACGGTGGCGGGAGGAGCGGTTTGAGCACGGGACGTGGCGGCGGTAGACGGTGGCGGGAGGCGCGGCTCGAGCACGGGAGACGGCGGCGGGATGCGGCAGGAGGCACGGGGCTTGGCAGCAAGAGGAGGAAGAAGAGGCGGCAGGACACAGTCAGGTGGAGCATCTGTGTGGAAGGAGCTAGAAGAGGAAGGAAGAGGGAGGAAGAAGAGTTCTAAATCTCATCTTGCAATTTCACCTACATCCAAACAATCACTTTGATATTAAAGCTCAATTGAATTCCTAGACTGAATTGGTATTGAACCAATTCAATTCCAAGGACCCAATATCTACATCCAAACGAAGCCTTAGATAGTACAATCGAAGCAGTGTCATGCAACGCTCTCGGTGAAGCGCCACGAACTCCATGACGAACACGAGCACCTGCACGACTGCACTGCGCCATACGCAGCGCGATACAAACTTGTTCGTTATAAAGATCAACACGAGCTGTCGAGCGGAACCTAACCCAAAGTCAGGCGCAGTTGCCTTGGAGGTGACCAACCCGAAGTGGCCCGCGCGTAGCACGACTTGACGCAGTTGTGGAAGAACACGGCCGGTGAACATGATGTACGATGGCGGCGAGGGTGGTCGGGGGCTCGTTTGGTTGGCAGGTCCTCTGCTTTTGAGTTTGGAGTGGCGATCAGACGTCGGCGGCGCGAGGCCCGCAAGAACTGCCTGCCCAATGGCCATGTGAGACCTGCACGTCGAGCACCAGCTGCAGGAACGCCTCGGCGGTACGGTGCACATGTCGCCTCAACGAACCTGCGTCAGGGTGGCGCGGTCGATCGATGAACACCTCTCCTGATGATGAACAGCATGTGAGCTTGATGGCAACGAGTGAGGACTGTCGTCGTAGCGAGCGGGATAGGCGGCAGGGAAGGGCGGGAGGCAATATCGTCAGTTCGTCACCCACACCCACCACGTCATCGCCACGCCAGGCTAACCCCACGCTGCAGGGCACAACCTCTGCTCGTTCCCGGTCTACTGGCAGCTCATCAGACCTTATTTGGATACTTATCAATATACTCTAATGTATATAATTTGAAACGGATTGAAAGGGAATTTAGTTCATTTTCCACCCCAATCTACTTTAATACACATGGATTAAGATTATCCAAACAAAGCCTCACTGAGATTTCGGCTTGGAAAGTAGTAGTAATTGTGGCGATCAAATGTACCACCACAAGTCCAGAACCGGCGGTGACGCTGAGACCTCGGACGAGGAGAGTGCATGGTGGCGCAAGAAGAAACGTGTACCAGTGTTGTTATTGAGCTGCCGCCGAGACTAATGTTGTTATCCAAGTGGACCGCTACTGTGTGCACGCTCTCCTAATAAGCTTTAACAAATCATTGACATATAAGAAGGTTAGTACGATGCACGATACGAATTGCAACAAAACAAATTTTATTCTGGATGGCGTGTGCATGCTCTGACAATAACTTCACATCACACGACCAAATCTCTGTACAATTATTAGGTGCTCGATGGGAGCCTTTCTCCTTTAATTTGTTTGACATAATAAAGGTCTCTGCTGATGATCGCGTGCAGTGCAGCAACGAAATCTGTTCAGGTCTTACAGGATGATCTGGGTGGCTAATAAACTAGTAATTTCTCTTCGTCAAGTAGCAACGACCGGCGTCCCCGAATTCCCAGCCATGACATGACGCAGAGTGGTCTGGAAGCTGTCGGAATAATCGCCGTAGATCTCCAGAATCTCCTCGAGCGTGGCGACCGCGGCAGGACACCGGCACACGGGGCAGGTCAGCTTCACCCTGAGCCACCTCTCCACGCACGCGCCGTGGAACCGGTGCCCGCACGCCGCGATCGCCTTCCACGCCGCCGTCTCCTCCTCCTCCTCCTCCTCTTCCTCGTCACTGTCGTGGTGGTGGAGACAGATCGCGCAGCAGTCGTCGTCGCTGGTGGACGGCGGCTCGGCCGTCCGCAGCGCCGCGATCGCCGCCGCCACATCAGTGAGGTCCGCAACCGAGCGCGCGTCGCCATGGTCGTCGCCGTCGTCGGAATCAAGGGAAGCGTAGTGGCGGACGATGTCGCGAACGAGGCAGTCCATGAAGGTGTTTCTTCCGTGGCTCGTCGTCGACGTCTCCATCGAATCGATTGATTGAGGTTCTGCTGTTACCGTGATTTTGGGCGCCCACGAGGTGCGCCCGTCGAGCGTCTTGGTGCTCCTGGTCGAGGGCGTGATCAACCACGTCGCGCGCCAAGGCGATCTGCTTCTTATTACTTTTGCTTCGTTGTTTCTTTGACTTTCAATTGATCATTATTTGAAATTACTTTTCTACTATAATATATTTGTTCTTGAAACGAATCAGCCTACAAGTTGCTATGAATGAGTTTTTCTATATTAGCTAGTGCAATGAAATTGTTTGTTGTATAATAATGAAGAGTGAAATGTATTAAATAATAGTCCAAAATGGAATTAGTCAAATAGTGGCTGGTTTAGCAAACACAGTAAATAACGGTCGATTGTGTGTGCTTTGCTGAATGAGATAACTGTATGCTCGTATATGTTTTGGAAAATGAATTACCGAAATCCCGATGTGATTTACATGAAGTATAGTATTTCATGATTTCTCCGAAAACAAAGATAAACATTAACCTTCTCTGTGTTATATTATTGTGTGAGGTAGAAAGTATTCATATGGTGCTATGATATGCCATTTCATTTGATTCGTATCTCCTGTCAACAATTGTGTTAGTTTTTGTAGCACGGGCAAATATCTAGTGTCATAAGTATATAAAACAAAAAGTGTGTCTGATGTTTTTTTATAAAAAATATAACGTGTGATTAGATATTGAGAAAAAAAAATATCTAACTGCATACATGGTCCTTATACCTGGACATAGTAGTTGTTATCGTTAAAAATTGATGTGGGCCATGCATGCATTCAGTCCATGGGCCGCTCCTCGAGGAGGAACATTTGTATCCAAAAAATTTTCTGGTACATTATTGCTACCGTTTCCGGCCAATTTCCACTAAGAAACTGCAAGGATTTCTTATTTTGTAATTGATCTGGATTAGTTTTCGTCATCAAATAAGTATGAAACAAGATATAGCAAAGCAGAAGATATAATAATTTTTATTTGATTGGTAAGATTCCAGAACCACATAATCAAGCGCCAGAAAATTAAGTTACTATATTGCCGCAAAATGACGGGTGCATGTGCAGTAACGCATATTTGGGTCTGAATGTGTGTGTGCACGGCGCCCCCCTAAGGCACGTTTTCTTGCCATGGAAACGGGCAAATTACGTAAATCGCAACGCCGTGCCTGGATAGGCTTTGTCACGTTTCGCGGGGAACATTGACTCGCTACGGCCGGTCCCATCTTCTAGAAAGGCTGGCTTACTAACGAACTGCCACACTGTTAGTGTCAATAGCATGTCTTTTTGACCGCTTTTTCGAAGCAGGAAAATTAGAAGTTTCTGATGCGCTTACAAGGTTATTAGAGAAAGGAAAACGAAATTAGCGACGAAGGAATAAAGAACGACGCATTGACCGGCCGCGAGTCTAGCTTGAAGGAGAAGCAACGGCAGATATTGGTGGTGAAGGATCTCACTGACCCCAACTATCGTACTAGTTTTCTTTTTATGCTGGCGGCAAGATAACGTATTCGGCCGGTGGGCAGGTCAGCTTGTCGTTGTTCATCCGTGACATCATGAGTTTATTCTCGATGATCGATGTGTGAACATGAACGACCAATTGATAAATTAACTACTCTCTCTGTTTTAAAATTGTTGTTGTTATTGATTTTTTTCATAAACTTTGACACATCGTCTTATTTAAAAAATTATCTCGAATATATAAAATTATTGATTATATTATAAATTTATGTAGTAATAAAATTAATCATGAAAAAATATATGATAATTTTTAAAATATTTTGAATAAGACAAACGGTCAAAGGTAATGAAAAAAGTTAATGACAATAATAATTTTAGAACGAAGGGAGTAATTATTAGAGCAGTTAGGCTTCTTATAGTATAGGAGTAGCTGTAACATCATCGTCGCGGTTTCTTGCGAGCTACTCCATCCGTTCAGAATTAGATGTCGTTTTGGAGTTGCACATGAGAAATAAGGAGAAATAAAAATATGGATGCACTGAAAATAAGAAGGAGAGAGATAAAGATAGAGGGTGCATTGAAAACGAGAAGGAGAGAGATAGAGATAGAGATGTAGTAAGAAGAGAGAATATTATATTGAGAAGAGAGAAAGGTGTATTGGAAAATGGGAATGACATATAATTAGAGAAAAGTTAAAAACTTTAAAATAACATGTAAATATGAATAGAGAGAGTACTTGGTTTTATTTTCTGGTGAGATGTTAGTACCATGGAACAAGTGGGAACTCGAGGATGCCGATTGTAATGCGATGTGCTTGTCTGTTTGTACGGTGGCCAGCTAAGAAGCGCGCTAGGTCGGCAAGTTAGCTCTGGCCCAGCACCGGCTAAAACCTCTAACAATAATCACATAATCGTGTAGCTAGAGTACTACTAATGTCTTTTATTCCAAATCCATGGTCCAGCAAGCGTGTGTAAACTAATCCTCACGTAATCCTCACGTGTTCCCACTTGAAGCTACCCCCCACAAGCGTCCACATGTAAATTGATTTCTAGTTAACAACCCTTGTTGTGCCTACAGTGTCCCGCTTAGCTTTATTGTACCAAGTGGTGATAAGACAACAGATTAGTGGATTCGAGAAATTAGTTGGCGGAATAAAACGTGCTCACACCATCGTTTAATTTCCATTCCGCCGGCGTCTGGACGACGCATTATTGTGCAAACGAGCGAAGGCGCGCTGTGCACGTCGCCTCGATGTGGCAGTTTGAGGCACGTGCGACCAAGTGCAACGAATGTGCAATGCGATAAGGATAAGCAGCAGCTGCCCGGAAAACGAGCACAGCTAGCTCGTCGGACCCACGCGTGGAGTAAATGCGATTGCGACACATGTCACCGAGGACACCAACATGAGCTTCTAAAATCTTGATTAAATTAGTATAAGCAGGAAATGCGAAAGAACAGCGCAAAGCTGCTGTTCATGTACATGTAACACATACCGGTGTGTGTTCCTGCGGAGTAGTAATTCACATTTCCAGGGCACGAGGGATGTAATGCAAAATGTGTAATAACTTCCAGTAGTCTTATTGACTTTGCAGTCTCATTATACATGTACTCAGCTTCCTGCTAGCTACAAAAGTAGTACTACTGTACACGGGACCGTATGCGCAAACGAAGCTGCACCAATGGCCCTGTGTGTTGTCTCATTGTCGGCGCAACGAATCAACAAATAATCTCCTTCCTATTACTAATGAACATCAAGCTAGTAATAAACACCTACTGCGTGCGTGTGTGTATGTATATGCGTGTGTATGCAACAAGAAGCCAGACCGTATAGTACGTACGTACGTACGTGTGAGGCACGGCAAAAAAGCGTATGCCGTATACGTCGTACAAGGCCACCTAGCTTGGAGATCGACGAGATCAGGGGTGGATGAACTAGCAGAGGAGCGAGTCGACGAACAGGTCGTCCCGCGGCTCGTCCTTGGTGACCACCCGCTGCTGCTGGTGCTGGAACGCGCCGCCGCCGCCGTATCCGCCATTATAGCTGTTGGAATTGAGCATCTGGAGGGTGTATGGCTGGTGGTGGCCTCCCGTCGCCGGCGCCGCCATATTATTAGGAGCGGCGGGCGCGCGCGCGGCGGCGGCGCCGCGGCCGACGGGAACGTCGTGGTTGTGCTTTCCCTCGTACGTGGTGATGACGGCGCGGGCGTCGTGGGAGGCGCGCTCCACGTGCTTGCGGACGGGGCAGCCCGGCGTTGTGCACTTGTAGTAGCTCCGCGGGTTCGGGTTCCCCTTCACCACCTTCTGCCCGTACTTCCTCCACCTGAACCCGTCGTCCAGGATGTCGATGTCGCTCAGCGTCTGCACCACGAGCCTCGGCTCCCGCACCGGCTTGTTGCCGGCGCCGGCAGAGCTGCTTCCCTCGTTGTCACCGTTCTCTGCCTCCTTCCTGAAAATCAATCAATTATTGAACATCCATGAGTCCAATTGCCACGCACGAGAATTACATATATATGTATATATGTATCTATGATTGAGTACTAGTGCTTACCAGCGCTTGGCGTCGGGCTCGTCGCCGTCGCTCCGCTGCGACGCGCCGTCGTCGTCGCCGAACGTGACGGAGGAGTTCTCGGGCGTGGCGCCGGCGGAGTGCTCGCTCATCTGCTGCTGCTGCTGCTGGTGGTCTTCCGCCGCGGCGGCGTTGGAGGAAGCGGAGGAGGAGGAGGAGTTGCGGCGCGTAGAGAGCGGCTTGGGGTGGTTGTGCGCGCCCTTGTAGACGATCTGCGTGACGCGGCCGTCGGCAAGGGACCGCTCCACCTTCTTCTTCATAGAGCAGCTGTGGTAGGTGCACTTGTAGTAGCTGCGCGGGTTCTCGCTGCCCTTCACCTGCTTCTGCCCGTACTTGCGCCAGTTGTAACCGTCCTCAAGCTTGTTGTTGCTGTTGCTGTTGTTGTTTAGAGCGCCGTTGCTCTTGTTGCTCGAGGCCATGTTATTGCTCTTGGCTTCCACCTGCTGATCTGGCTCCTCCTGCATAATTAAATCTCACCGTCAGCTACTACTTCTCGATTTCTTTAGGTTCAGGCTATACCTTAATTCTTGAGCTACTGGTTATTAATCATATATGAGCAATTGTTGATTTAATTTGGCGATCGAGTGGTGATTAATTTTTTCGGAAGAATTAGTAGCTATATATAGTACCTTGGTGAAGGAAGGGAAGGTAGTGGTCTGCTGCGCGGGCACGGCGTCAGAGTGGAAGGAGAAGTCCGACGAGAACCCCGCCGCCTGGTTGTGGTTGTGGTTGTTCTCCCGCTGCTGCTGCTGCTGGTTGGAGGCGGCGATCATGTCGGCGGGCTGCTTCCAGTCGAACCTCTGCGCGGGGATGGCGCCGGTGGTGGGCGACGCGAGGAAGTTCGTGGCCGAGGTGAGGAGGACCGGCGAGTCCAGCAGCTCGGCGGGGCTGAGCCCGGCGGGGATCGCGAAGTAGGACGACGGCGACAGCGGCGGCGGCGGCGAGATGGGCAGGCTCGGCGGCTGCGCCGACTTGAACTTGGGCACGCCGCCGTTGCCACCCGCCCGCGGGAACAGGCCCCGCGGCGACTCGCCGGCGACCATGTCCCCCGCGCCGGAGAGGAGGTCCGTGAAGGACGTGATGAAGGGCGGCGGCGTGAACGTGAACCCGCCGCCGTGTTCTAGGCTCCCCGTCGTCGACGCCATGGATGAGCCTGAGCGATCAGAGCAGAGCAAGCGAGCTGATGAGGAAAGAAGAGGAGGGTGCGCTGCGCGAGGAGAAGAGAGGGCAGAGAAGAGGAGACGGCAGGCGGACGGGAGTGGTTGCTCGGTGGCTCGGCGCCGCTTAAGTAGCGGCAGGTAGTGGCGGGGTAAAGCGCCGGCATCTCTGCGGGCGGGGCGGATTATTAAATTGTACGGTCGCTGTCGTGTGGGGTCAAAAGCGTTTAGGCCCATACGTCAGTCGGTGTGGAGGCTCAATGTGAACGTGGTGGAGCTGGGGTTGCTTCGACGAAGCGGAGGCCATTGACGCATGGGGTGTGGGTCAAAGCTCGTGCGGTTTGACCAGTCAGCGGAGGCGGCGAGGCCGGGACGACGAGGGAAGAGAGGGGCTTTCCGGGAAGGAGACGCCGTGTGGGGCCGGAGCGGGAGGTGAGAGAGTCGCCACGGCTAGGGTGGACGACGTGCTACTACTAGAAGCTCCAATGCATCGATAGAAGATTAATAAACGGACGGGGCGGATGGTGTCCCAGCACGCAGGGGGTGTGGACAAAACTGGGCTTTTCTTTTCCATTCGCATTTTCTGGGTTTGACATGTCCAGATACTACTGCTGTAGTATCGGATCAACTACCACTGTACTACTAGTTAGGAGAAGTTTGGAGCGTCTCATTTTAATGACTTGTGTCTCACTTTAACATGTGTTATCCTTCATTTTATTGACTTGCAGATAGATTGTTTTACTAGAAGCAGCTTTCAAAAACTTTTTCACTGACAATTGGTTAATTCCCTTCATTAGAAGTGAAGTAGGAGCAAATAACCGAGCCACACAGCTTGATGATTTCATCATGCCTAACTCTTTGTTACTAAAATAATATGATAGCTTGTTGGGTCGACTAAGGCTCCATAAATTTCAAGAATGCCATTGGAAATTAGACTGTCATATGCTCAATAAAATTAGTTGCCCACTCTCTTCATTCTTAAGTTCTTGTTGTTAGGTCTATAATTGTAGTTCAAGTTTGAACTAAATTTGTTGTCCTAATGACATCAATTTAAGAATGAGGAGTATGCTGATACATGTTCAATTTTGAACTAAATATAGCTCAAGTTTAATTTTGAATATGGGCTATATTTTTTAGCCTTCAATACTTTATTCTTTCAGGTCACTTGATATAGTCTGCTCACTGGAATGATAAAAAGTACATCTATCTGAGAAGGTCAAGCACATTCTACTTCTGTAAAAAAAATTTTACTTTCCTTTCAGGCTTCTTTGGTATATACGGACCGAATAAATATTGGGATTACACACATGCAAACAGCCAGCATGCATTGGGTGTGTCGTCACTAATGAGTAGAGTCAACTAGTCAATTTTTCTTTTCACTTGAATTAGGTATCGTTTAATTAGTTCTTTCTTCATTCTCTGGTCTTTGGTGGATCGGCCACTAACTGGCCTAACTGCGGCTCATTTTGTCGCATGTTTTGTCACACGTGACCCCTCTCAATGGATTAATCTATAGGGGCGTGTGATCAGTTCATTACTGTTGTGACAGGCGTAATCACTATCATAAAAAGACCCAACAGCAACGCAACCGTAATCACGGTCCAATAAAAAAACCAACGCTACAATCAGAAAACGAATTTTAGCGGCGACCCAGTTAACCGTCCGTCACTATTCTCCATATTAGCGGCGGTCCACTTAACCATCTGCCGCTACTTTTTATTTTAGCAGCCGTCACTATTCTCCATATTAGCGGCGGTCCACTTAACCATCTGCCGCTACTTTTTATTTTAGCAGCCGTCCATATTACAACCTGCCATTAAAAAGATAATCCAAAATCCAGTTAGACCCTTTGCTATAAAAAAAGAATTCTAAGCCTTCTCTTGACCACGCCCCCCTCTCTTTACCCCGTGCACCCTGCCTCCCTTCCTTCTGCATCGCCCCTGCCTTCCTCTCTCCTCCCTCTCCCTTCCTCTCTTCTCCCCCACATTTGCCTCTCTCGGGCCGACGTGCGCCCGACGTCCCTCTCCTCTGGAGGCCCGTGCCCGGCGCCCCTCCGTCTTCGGTAGCCCGTGCCCGGTGCCTCTCCTCCTTTGGCGGCCTGCACCCGACGCCCCTCCTTCTCCAGCGGCCATATACAGGGCAGATCTGGTGCGCCGCTCCCTCTTACGGCAACTCGGCGACGGCAAATCCGATGTCACCCTCTTCCATCCTCCTCCACGGCAGATCTGGCATCGCCTGTCGCCCCTCCTCCCTCGTCCATTGTGGCGGAGGCGGCGATGGTGGCTCCGGCGGGTAGTGGGATGTTTTCTTTTATTATTTTGGTTTAAGGGTAGTGGTGGATGAAGATGTTATTCACCGCTACTATTCGTTAGTTAGCGACGATTTCTTTCCTTTCAAGAAAGTCTGCTGTTGCAAACACGTTTTTTTAGCTGCGGTAGCGATGAACTGACCTGCCTGCTGTTACAGTAGAGTTTTAACCACCATTATAATGTGTTTTTGTGGTAGTGACTCTAAACTATCTTTCTGTATGTTTTTTCTCTTTAATGATGAATGCTATTGTGGTTTATGTAAGTGTTCCACAATAAAACTAGTATCAGTAGTTCTATATGTCCAACAGCATTACTTGTCCTCTTGTGTCCCGATCAATGCACTTAGGACTGAATGCCAAAAAAGAAAAATGAGCAGGAAATATTAAAGGTTAGATGTCTGCATTATTCATCCTAATTAATTAGAAGATTCTCTATCATCAGTAGGCACTGATTGAGCTGCTCAAGTAATCATTGAATTTCTCTCTTCATAACCACCATAACAGTTTTCTCCTATCACGGTACGAACACGTGAAAGTTAAAAGATTTATACTTGTCTTCTATCCTAATAACATAAATGTGTTTTTCATCCAGAATGCATCGCCGCCCATGTGGTTTTGTCGTCTTGGCGAGTCTCCCTAGCAGTACTACAGATGCATGTGGCATGTCACGCTATATATCCTC
This sequence comes from Eleusine coracana subsp. coracana, assembly GCA_032690845.1. NCBI lineage: Eukaryota > Viridiplantae > Streptophyta > Magnoliopsida > Poales > Poaceae > Eleusine > Eleusine coracana. The sequence continues at coordinate 11,075,505 of CM064426.1, forward strand.
GATTAAATTTGATTGCGATATATATTAGTACGATAAAGTTATAATTTACAACTAACAACGAGTGTTCTAGTACTACGAATCAAGCTTTGGACAGAGGAGCTAATAGGCGGCTACGGGGACATTGCAATGCGCTTTTGTCTGGTGCCGTGCATCTGGACAGGATAATCTATCGGAACATAATAAGCATAAAAAGCTAAGGGACAGATGTGTGTGCGTGAATGTGGCGATTTGGACTATAGTGGAGAAAATAAAACGTATTCTGTATGTCTGTTTGTGATTGGAAAGGATGTCAATTTTAATATTGGTATGATTAGAGAAAAGTAGTTATTTGTTAGGAAGTTTGGGATCCAATGAAAACCTGATAAAGTGGTTCTCTCTCTTCTATTTTTAGCATTTTTTTTTTGTATCACTAGTAGGTACTCCAACTTTTGTTAGTGTCGGAAGAACATTGAAGGGTCTCAGTAATTGCCTGTTAATTCGTGGTATTGGGTGCAAGCTGTTTAGAAAATAAGATTAGTGAATGAATATTGTGTCTTCATTGATAATGATAGTTTACATTTATACCTAATCAACAGTCAAGAAAGGCGTTTGTACGGATGTAGGGAGGCGTTCTCTGGGGTGGCGGTCCTCCAAACATTCACACATATGGTGTTTTATGAAGTGGTCGTTTTATCTAAGCAATTACTAATTATATTATTAATTAAGTTAATTAATTATTAACAGGACGTTTCATAATACTCCTCCTTGATCAATTATATCTTGTAATTGGTGATTTGATTGCTCCTCTAAAAATTCTGTGGGAAAAATATGAGAATAATATTTAATATGAAAACTCCTCCAAATCCCAATGGGGAAAATGAAGAGAAATAATATGTAAAACTCTAGTAAAACCCTTTTGAAAAAAATAGAGAGGAAATAAGATATATCATAAAAAACTCCTTTTAAATCATATAGGACAATTTAAGGAGAAAAATGATATGATATAGTTTAATGCTTGTAACACATTTATTGCCTCATTAAAACCTGTGTATGAGAAAAAATCTTGATAGGAAAACTCATCAGGAAAAAGAGTGCAATATCTATGATATGAATACCATTGATAGGTTATATTAGAGTGATTTGCTCCCCCTAATCATTGCAAATCTTTGAATCGTCTCATACCTATTCCATGAACGTATTTCTGGAATAATGTTGTTGGCAGAGACTTTATGAACAAATCTGCAAGATTGTCACATGATTTTGTTTGTAATATTTTTATTTCCCCATTTTGTCGTAACTCGTATGGGTAAAATAGTTTAGGAGAAATATGTTTTGTGATATTACTTTTTATATAACTTGTATTTATTTGTGTAATACAAGCAGAATTATCTTCATAGATAATTGTCGGTTCCTTGATAGGACCAATACCACATGACTATTGTATGTGATTTATCATTCTGCAAAACTAAACACATTCACGTAAAGCTTTATATAATACAATTATTTCAGAATGATTTATGGATGTAGATACTACTATCTGTTTTAATGACTTCTATGATATAGCCATTCCACCATGTCTGTGATCTGGCATTATGGGATCAGATAGATAGTCAGCATCAGTGTATCCAATCATAGTTTTATCTTGGTTAAATCTATAGAATAAACCAAGATCCTTTGTACCTTGGAGATATCTAAAGATATTTTTAACTCCCGCCCAATGGTGTTTTGTTGGAGCCGCGCTATGTCTAGCTAGTAAATTTTTATAAATGTGATATCAGGTCTGGTGCAATTTGCAATATACATAAGCTCTTCAATGGCACTAAGATATGGAATCTTTGATCCGAATATCTCTTCATCTTCGTCTCTTGGTCTGAATTGATCTTTATTCATGTCAAAAGATTGAACAACCATAGGTAATTCTCTAATATTTTCTGAATATATGTAGACTAGTGTATTAATATATGTAGATTGGTGTATTTCTCCAATAGGGAGACTGGTGTATCAAGTTGAAAACCTAAGCAAAATTTGGTTTGATTCAAATCTTTCATCTTGAATTCTGTCTTGAGATGATTGCATGCTTTATCAATATCTTGTGTATTTCCTATGATGTTGAGATCATCAACATACACTGAGATGATATAAAATCCAGTTGAGGATTTCTTAATGAATACACATGGGCAATCATCATTGTTAGAATAACCCTTCTGCAGAAGGAATTCTTTTAGTCGGTTATACCACATCCTTCCCGACTGCTTTAAGCCATAGAGTGACTTTTTAAGCTTTACACAATATATATAGCGATTTTGATTTTGATTTAGAATTTTAAGCCCTTTAGAAACTTTCATATAGATATCCGAATCTAGTGACCCATATAGGTATACTGTCACTACATCCATGAGATGCATGGATAGACCTTTTTGTATTGTCAATGATATTAAGTATCGGAATGTTATACCACTCAAAATTAGAGAATATGTTTCATTGAAATTGATGTCGGGTCTCTGCGTGAACTCTTGTGCTACAAGCCTCACTTTGTATCTCACCACCTTGTTGTTTTCATTTCTTTTATGGACGAAAACCTATTTTAATCCCACAGGAAAAATGTTTCAAGGAGTAGGCATTACTGCGCTAAATACCTCTTGTTTCTTGAGCGAGAGCAATTCTGCCTCGATTGCTTCCTTCCATTTGATCCAGTCTGAGCATCATTGACACTCTGTCATGATCTTAAGTTCTGGATCCGGTTGAAGGTCACTTGCAATCTTGGAAGAAAAATGAATGTCGACAATTATAGTCTTTCTATTAAATGATTCTCTAGAATCTATGTAATTGGTGGAAATTTTTTTTACCCCTTCTAACTCATTGTGTTTTCCCATAACGATAGAATTGGGGTCTTACAATGTCCCAACATCTATATTTGTGTGCATATTTGTGCTGGGTATGTGATGTATCTGTTGTACATCCATATAAATTGGATTTTCATTATCCAATTGGTGTCTATCAACTTGATGTTGATTTGCATTTACTGTTTTGAAAAAAGTCTTCCTTGGTTTCCGCGGAGGCTTTTGTGGAGCCTTATCCCTTGTAGCCGTAATTCTCCCTCTCTTATTTTGATTTGGGAGTTGAATGGTTTTAGTTGGTACCTGCACTCTTTCCGGTACATTGACAGCAGGATTGTGTGATTTTGTGACACTTTTATAATCAGTAAATGTGTCTGGCAGGTTATTTGCAATGTTTTGCAAATTGATAATCCTTTGAACTTCATGTTCGGATTCGATAGCACGTGGATCTAAGGACTGAATACCTATGGTATTCTAATTTATTTCCTCGCATTCTTTTTGGTACATATTGTCTCCCTTTAATACCGGGAAATTATTCTCATCGAAGATGCAATCCACGTACCGGGCAGTGAATAAGTCCCCTGTAAGGGGCTCGAGGTATTTTATGATTGATGGTGATTTATACCCCACATATATCCCCAATTTCCTATGTGGGCCCATTAATGTACGCTGCGGTGGTGATATCGGTATGTATACAACGCAACTGAATTTTTGTAGTACTAACTGCAACGGGGAAGCCGTATGATATGCAGTAGGTCTGATTTGAATTAATTTGGCGTGTAAAACCGCATGTCCCCAACATAATATTGATAAATTACAATTCTGTAATAATAGTCTTGAAATTAATTTTATTCTCTTGATAATAGATTCGGCTAATCCATTTTGTGTATGTACATAAGACACGGAGTGCTCTACATTTATGCCTCGAGTCATATAATAGTCATTGAATGCTCTTGAAGAAAATTCAGTGGCATTATCCAATCTAATGGATTTTATCCCGTGTTCGGGATAATGTGCTCTTAATTTAATAATTTGAGCAATTAACCTTGTAAAAGCATTGTTTCTAGTTGATAGTATACATACATATGACCATCTAGTTGATGCATCAATAAATACCATGAAGTACCTAAATAGTCCAGTTAATGGAAGTATAGGCACATAAATATCTCCTTGAATGCGTTCAAGAAATTGTAGTGGTTCAGCCTTAATTTTAAGATAAGAGGGTCTTAAAATCAATTTCCCTGTGACACATGTGGTGCACACAAAATCTGAAGGTTTGGAAAAATTTATGTTTTGTATTTGATAACCAATTGAATTACTATTAATTTTTCGCATCATCCCTATTTTAGGATGACCCAGGCAATCTTGCCAAGTCTTGAAGATATCAAGATTTTGAAAAATTATCTTATATGCAATATGTTGTATAGGTTTGATGTATCTACAGTACAATCCAATAGATAATGAAGGAATTTGTTCAAGCACTTGCTTGTTGTATCTATCATTTTTTATAATGAATAGAAATTCATCTTTGTTGTTATTATGTGTTTCAGCATGGAAACCATTACGACAGATATCTTTATAACTTAGTAGGGTACGAGTTGAGTCAGGATATAGGAGGGTATTCTCAATTATGAGTTGAGTACCCATAAGTAAAATGATTGTGGCTCGACCCGAACCAACAATCATAGCATCACGGCCTGCAATGGTCGTGATATTCCCCTTACTCTTAGTTAGAGTTTGGAAATATTTCATTTCTCTGAGTATAATGTTAGTGGTGCAGCTATTCACTAAGTAATTTTTTTCCTCCATTTAGATTGATCCCGTAAGATAATCCTAGAGGATGGAGACCGGCGGTAGCCTTTCGGTGCCGATTAGCGGCGAGTGGAGAGACTAAGTGATGATAATGTGTTTAGAAAATAAGATTAGGGAATGAATAGTGTATCTTTATTGATAATGATGGTTTATATTTATACCCAAACAACATTTAGGAAGGCGTACGTCCATACGTACGGACACGTCCCCTGGGGTGGCCGTTTCCGAAACATTCACACATGTGATGTTTTATAAAATGGTCTCTTTTATCTAATTAATTACTAATTATATTATTAATTAAGTTAATTAATTATTAATGGGACGTTTCACAACACAAGCCATTTTACACAATAACATAAGTTTTTTTTTTGTGACTGATTTGGTTTCAGTTTCAGTTTTTTTTTGGCAGAACCAAAATCAGTCTCTTCCGAATACTATGCCTGAACTTAAAAAGAAAAAACAACAGTACAATTCTAGTTTCTCATTAGAGCATCTTCAGTAGGATCCTAGATACGGGCCATATCCTATAGCTCCCTCCCCGTGCTGAGTTTTTTCTTTCTTCTCCTACGTGTGTCCATCGATGGTGTCCCTCCCCGCCTCACCAGCTTGCATCGCCCGACTCCGACCTTGGTCCTGTGCGTTGTCGCGCCTTAGTCATTGGGTCTCACCATTACGAGAAGAGCTCGGCCGCCGCCTCCAGGGGCGGGCAAGCCTAGGGAGGTCGTGGCAGCTCCGGGAGCGGGCGACACAAGGGTGCGTAGGCACGATGTCGCCAACTCAGGCTGGGGCGCGGGCACGACGGCGTCGGTTCAAGCGGGGATGGGCAGGCCGGGCGACATCGGAGCCGTGGGTGGGGCGGTACTACAACGGCGGGAGATCGAGCAAAAGAGGGAGGCATCGTTAGAGAAGAGAATGGTTTAATCACTGACAATTGGGTTTCACCAATCTAGAAAAAAAGGTAGGACCTTGGTCAAATTTTCCTATTTGAGTTGACAGCCATTTAAACCTTTTAAATTTTACATGCCAGCACGTAAAATAGAATGTGGGACTTAATTTTGTATGCATCACTAAAGATGCTCTTTGTTAGAGGTTAGCTAGTCGTGGTAGGCAATTTAAACACTTTTTTTTTCTAAAAGAAAAAAGGAAAACTAGAAGGAAAAGCATATGTCTATACATACACCGTCATAGTTACATCTCAGCATATGTATATTTCTCTATTAAAGAGATAATACTCTCTCTATCCATAAATATAAGAATTCCTGTACTCTTGATACAAAAACTTTAGATGCATCAAAAGTCTCTGCTGCCCCTACTTATAGCAAGAACTTATCCAAGGCAGGCACATAAGACGTGAACTTTTTTCCTTATTGCAAGGCCTCTTGCGACTGAATTTAGTTGGATCCCTGTGCCAAATGGAAGAGAGAGGACTCAGAGGAGAGGCTGCATTGGTTGAAGCATCAAAGAGAGCACTTTGTAGCAGGTGGATAGCATGATGAGTACTTTCTTCCTCCCAAAATAATTGATATTCTGGCTCTTTTTAGTTTTTTTGAAATAATTGATATTTTTACATTCTAATGCACATTTCTCTCTTACCAATACACCTCTATCTCTATCTCTTTTCTCCTTATTTTATGTGTATCTATCTTTTATATTTCTTCTAAATTTCTGTGCCAAACTATAAAGTGCCAATTACTCCCTCCGTTCAATAATATATGATACTCCAGCTTTCTCAAGTTTTCTCAAATTATAAGACACCCTCGCTTCCCAATGCACCTTTCTCTCTTCTCAATATATTTCTATCTCTATCTCTCTCCTCCTTGTTTTCTATGCATATACCTTTTTTTAACTCTTCTTAATTTCTGTACCCGGAGCCAAAATGTCATATAATATTGAACGGAGGGAGTAAGTGTTTTGTGGAGTTGAATTAGTATGAATACTTTATATTATTAGATAAATAAATTGAATCAAAAATTCTTATATTATTGGATGAAGGGAGTAGCCATCATGTTTTCTCTTCCGGCTGTGTAAAGTGTGTGACAAGGATGCCGTACTACACACGAGGATTCGATTTAATTAATGACAGCCTCGAGAGGAGAGGATAGCGCATCATCCTTGTTCCTTGTGATCAAAGCAGCCGATCGAGCTTGCCAGCGCGCTTCTGCTGAAAAGGGTCTCCCTACACACACTGCGTGCAGTCCACAGTTAGTTTATCTGTAGTACATCATCATCATCTCTTTGTTCTTGTTAAAAGGTGGAGGGCAGCGAGCGTGTGGCGTCAGCGGTGACGCCGACGTGCGCCTTCGCCCCCACCGCAAGGCGCGCCCGCGATCTAACCCCAAATCCCAGGCTACACGGCATCGCCCACCTCGCCGGGGGTGAGAGGTCCCACACAGTGGGTCCCACGAGGCCTCGAAAAGCGAGGGCAGCGCCAGCCGCGTGCGCGGAAGCTTCCGAGGGCATTTCGGTCATTCAAATCACACAGTTATTATCCCCCAAAACGGAACGACTGCTCACGGCACGCAACGCCTGCCTCCCTCCTGTAGTCTTGTCCCAATTCATCAGTCCTGTTAACTTCAACAAAAAAAAAAAAAAAAAAAAAAATCATCAGTCCTGTTCCAGCAGTTGGCACGACTCACGCGCGCGCCGCCGAAGACGTCAAGCTCGCTCGCCTCGGGTCTACTCTGGTCCCGTCGCTAGCTATCTAGCTACCCTTTCCTCCCCTCCCGATTGGTCAAGATCGACCGGAAATAATAATGTCGCTGTAGCAAGTGGGCGCTGGGCAAGCACGCTGATGAGAAACGGACATAAAACGGGAAGGCACGCTGATGCTGGAATGAACATAACACTTTCCGCCGACTACGGGCGAGCAGGAGGGACACGGTGGAATCTCAGCGCGCAACCACGAAAAATTACTGTATTTCGAACTACACAGGCTGGTAATCCGTATGACCACCAAAATCCTCTCTCTATCTCAGTCTTTGCAATCTGGGAACCTCTACACTGGAGCACAGGTTCTAGTCTTCTAGACCTAGGCCACCATATATATGAAGAACTTGTGTACACCCGATCGACTTGGGGAAAACATTTTTTAAGATTTTTTTTTTTTAGGAAACAAGATATATATGAAGAACACGGCGTTTTTGTCAAACAAGTGGCCTGTGCAATGAGCTGGTTGTTGGCAAGAGCGAGAAGCATGAATGAGCCTTTTCTGATCGAGACAGATGCATTATGTATCGAATTGCCTTTTCTGGTGGTCCTTCGGCTCCTGTTCATTCATTTTAAATACGAGATTTAAGCCGTTCCTGTTCAATTACAAGCTTGTTTGATTAATACTATGTGCCATAGTGTTGTCGGCTGGTTTTGGATAACAAAATCAATGAAACACTGCCAAGTGGTCAACACAGTAAAAGAAAACGAAACAAGAGAAGAAAAAAAAATAACTGATTGTCATGTAATCATACTTCTAGATGACAAATGGTGAGTAATTTAGAAACATTTGTAGAGGTGTTTCGGATTAATCTTTCTCTGTAATGACAGTAGTAGATAATTTGTAAGGGGTATGCATTCCGGGTTATTTAGTTGCAATGGCAATTGCTGGGGTTTTTTTTCGTGTTATCCAAATAACTTGATAAGGTCTACCCCATGAGAGTAAATGTGATGGCTCATTTCTGTAGCCTAAATATTAGGAGAATAGACGAAACTCTTGTTATATACTCTATCCGTTTCAAAATTATTGTCGTTATTGATTTTTTTTTTGAACTTTAATCATTCGTCTTATTCAAAAAATTATCTCAAATACACAAAATCATTGATTATATTTTAAGTTTATCTAATAATGAATTTAATCATAAAAACAAATATAATAATTTTTAAAATATTTTAAATAAGACGAATGATCAAAAGTAACGAAAAAAATCAATCGTGACAATAATTTTAGAACGGAGGGAATATATACAAAAGAGTAAGTGGTTTCGTCGATAAGATAAGATGCTCAATCAAACGTCACATGTTGTGCTCGTTGGATTCAGTAATTATCTCCAAACAAATTTTCAATTCATGGGACCGAATCGATCTCACGTGCTTGCATGAGCACATCAGGACTTCTGTACTTTACCTATCCATGTCTCCCAAATGACGGCAGTCCAAGAGTTGACAAGAAAATGAAAAATATAAATGACAACCAAATCATCTTTGGGTTAAGTAAAGACTAACTTTTTCACAGAAAGTAAGACGTGTGTGTTTGAATTCAATGGGTCACTGTGAAGCTCGCCATCAAGTATTACTATACTCTCGGTAATACCATTTGACCCGTCCTAGAAGCGCAAATACCTTATCGGACACCAAAAATTGTACTCAAAATTATGGAAAATTGTTGGGATATAATCATTGATAGGGGCTCCGATTTTGCTCTTTTTATCATAACAAATGTATTACCTTTTTATTAAGTAATTATCTATACCCACATACCTCAATATGATCTGAAATCCTCAAATTAAACCAGATTGACTGTGTGCAATCAGATCAAGAAATAAGGTCATAACAGTCATATGCTCATGTTCATATAATTAGTTAGTAGAAGGATATGAGAGAAGTAAATATTAAAAAGAGAGGTTTAAAGGGTCTATAATCACAATACTTTCTTATGCAAGTAACATAAATGACATAGAAAGGATGAAAATTTAGAACTGAGCGCAAATAACGATATTTGGATAGCAAATAAGGGAAAAGTATATATTTTGTTATGGTGAATAAGGAGTTTGCTTCTCCTAGAAAGATGAAGCTGTTGTGATAGAACTAGAACCGGAAAGTTAGGAAAATGTGGATAGATACAGTGGAGGATTCTGGACCCGGTTTCTCGTTAGCGCAATGAAAGGAGTAAACCACATAATGCTCAATAAAAAAATCAAGATGCACTATCATTTAAAATTATGACTACTCAAGGAAAGAAGAAATGGAAAATTGAGCCAAGTTGATGATGATGATATAGATAAATGCAACTAATCTGCTTCTCCACCCCACGGAAATTGAATACTTTTAGACAAAAAAAATTCACAGAAATATCTTCTCAAAGTTACCCTTTTACACATGATGGAAGCATGCAAGACTTGACTACATACTGTATAATAAACTAAGGTGAGTCAGTTGACCTTTCTTTTCAACGTAGCCGCTTGACTAAAATTAGGATCCAAATGCATATTAGTACGAACATCACCATCAATTAATATCTCCCAAGGTACTAGATGTTTTCCCTTATGCCGTGCACCGGACATCTTCATCTTCATCGGCACCACCTACGGAGTTCGACACGAGTGATTTGCACGGCTCCTGGGAGTTATGTGTGATGCACGGCTCCTGGGAGTTCTGTGTGATGACTGGACGCACCGGCCGGCGGCCGTGCGCATTCGGCTCATGCCGAATGGTTGGACTCTCTCGTTATCGGAACACTGTCGGACCTCTCCAAAGCTCATTTCTTGCTTTTTTATCTCTTATATTGAACAGTATAGCATAAATAAATGTAGATAAATAAAGCTAATGTACGTCTCTACTCCACGGTATAAATATCTTCTCACAGTCACCCACCCATTATATATTTTCCATGACATAAACTTGCAAGACTTCCTACAAACGAACGAAGGTGCGCCACTTGACCCTTGTATTTTTCTTCTTCTTTCAAAGTAGCCACTTGACGAGATTCAGGATGTCTACTACTAAGAGCAATTTCTTCGACAACTCTTTAATGTTTTAATAACCTGAACAACCGTTTCTTCACCTACAGATACATTGCCATGTGTTGCACCGTAACGTATAACGTCACTGCAGTCGTCTGGCTCATTTTAATCCTTTTTTTGTAAATTGTAATGCAATATTCTCAGGTTGAGCGAATTCAGTCACTGAAACACTTAAAAAATCGAAGATGTCTCGGTGGGGATTAAGGGACCCATGGCTTAACACTCTTGATAGCTTGGTAGGATCGCCAGTATATATGGCTCTATGCTTGACATGACAACAACATCGTCTTGATCTGGTTTGGCAGGAGAAAAAACGACCATCTCGGATCGAAGAATAGCTCCTCGATTTTTTATTCAAGAGAGAGATTGATATTTCAAGCCCCATTATTTTCAAACTAAGTGGCACTGCCATGAGCTTAATGGAAAGAGGGATAAAGATAGGTCCTTTTTATCTTCATTATTTCAGATTTAGACAGATACATCATGTATGTGGTTACCTTTCTGGCTTTCTCAACTGGCATTTTTGGTTTCCTTTTCATATTTATTGATTGAAGATTGAACCATCAACATCCCTTCCATTCACGAAAGAAAAATGCAAGAGCATTTCTGCAAAACTATGTTCGTGCTGCTTCCTTCATTACACATTCATCTTATATATATATATATATATATATATATATATATATATATATATATATATATATATAATTTCATTGGTATATGATGATAATTTGATGACAAGATGTTAATTTGTTTTTTTTCTGCAAATCTACTTATGTTTGTATTAATAGAGAGAAAGAGTTGGCCCCTTATAAAACTATGCCGCCTCACTCCAGACCGATAGTGAGGGGGCTGATCTTACAACATAAGATGTTTCTTTTGATAAATAACTAATAACACAAGATATTAATTTATTAATTTAAAGTAAAAAAAATCCAACAATCAATTGGACGACTTTTTTAAATAAAATAGAATATATTAATCAATATCCCGGCCTTTATATCAATGGATACATATATCATGATTGGTGTCCTGCACATTGCCTGCATGGCATCGTGGGGTGCAACATCTTTTGTTGTCACCGTGATTGATTGTCTGGGTGGCTGTCCGAGCCTGCCTCTGTGGATGCAAAAAAACACTGATATGCCTACAACAATCAATTGGACGACTTTTTTAAATAAAATAGAATATATTAATCAATATCCCGGCCTTTATATCAATGGATACATATATCATGATTGGTGTCCTGCACATTGCCTGCATGGCATCGTGGGGTGCAACATCTTTTGTTGTCACCGTGATTGATTGTCTGGGTGGCTGTCCGAGCCTGCCTCTGTGGATGCAAAAAAACACTGATATGCCTACAACAATCAATTGGACGACTTTTTTAAATAAAATAGAATATATTAATCAATATCCCGGCCTTTATATCAATGGATACATATAGCATGATTGGTGTCCTGCACATTGCCTGCATGGCATCGTGGGGTGCAACATCTTTTGTTGTCACCGTGATTGATTGTCTGGGTGGCTGTCCGAGCCTGCCTCTGTGGATGCAAAAAAACACTGATATGCCTACACCATGGGAAACGAAATTTAATCTTGTTTCTCTGGAGCCAAGCTCCACCGATCGCATGTATGAGCCCACGTGACTGGTTCCTCTCACCACCTCACAAACTATGCCTAACACAACACCTCTTAGAACCAATAGTAGACCATGTACGACCATGGATTGATGAGCGGTAAATGCACCTGCTCCTTCATGCAAGGTAACTCTACCAATTTTATACAGTCAACCAATCAATGTCTAGATAGAACCTGTCTCAACAAACGCAAGCTACCAAACATCACAATGAAAAAATGTGTTGCATCTGAGCAACCTGTCTTGCTGCGACCTGGTTTCACTGTACTATGCAGGCTACAAACATTCAGTCTACCAATCACGCTCATAGTGCACGCTTATTACAGCCAAACCCTCTAGCAAGAGGCAACACCACGGAATATAAAAAACAAAGTTTCTATCCATTAGTTTAAGACAGTTATTCTATTGAAATAACGTCATCCATTAAAGACCATGGCTACAATCTCAAGCTTCCTGCATGCCATCTGCTGATTTGCATCATGAGGCGCTCCTCCTGCCTCTGAAGGAGAGACCAGCACCCGCCCAATAAATCCATTTGAATAAAGCCTGTAAAGCAGAAAATCAGAAAGAACATAAGGAGATTGTATAAACAAGATTTTTAGACTAAAATGTCTGCTGACGATGAGAACTCCATTATCGAGAGCCACCATCTTTGTGCAGAATCAGAATTCGCAAGGCGCTGCTCTCCAGTTTTTATTTTTCTCTCTTTTTTCTTCTTAGCAGCCAAATCGCTGTGTGGTCTTGTAGTTTTTTTGTCCCTTTTGGCTTCCTTTTCTGCTTCTATTAGTTTATTTCCTGTAGCCTTAGGCAGTAGAAGCTGTTGCTCTCGTGTTTTTAGGGACTTGTTTTCCTTCCATATGTTTTCTACTCTGTTTTGCTTCGTAATGAATAAAAAGGCAAAGCACGCTGCCAATTTGCTTCAAAAAAAAAAAGGAATGTCTGGTCACTTCAAATAGCACATCAGACCTTTCTACTTCAACAGTTTAACATATTCAACTCACAGAAAATAGAATTCAACTCATGCTCGTTCAGTCTGTAAAATCCCATGTTGTTGACAACAGAAGACTGAAGGTCTTTTTCTATTGATGTTTCTGTTGAACCCACTGGACGTTTGAAACGTACTTGAAGTAAACCAGACCAAACAGAGCTCACGTTCATGCATGAGCACATCAAGATTCAAGACTACAGTTCTTAAATCGGCAAATGTCCAAGGGCAGTAGCTAACGACAATCTAGAGTCAACATGAAAGTGAAAATATATTGGACGATCGAACGATTGTTTATGTGAGACTGTTCGGATGTTTGAATTCAAAGCTCCACATTATATTATTTTGTTGCATCTAGTCAGCCAACGGCAGTGCAATCAGCATGATAGCCAAATAAGAACAAAGCATTCAAATTACTAAGCATGATTGGCATGTCGTGACTGATGGCGCTTATTTGTTGGGGTAGCTCACAGTTCGTCAGCAGTGCCGATGATTTTGTAGAATGAGCAAGATTCAGCATTTTTCAATACTTGCGAGAAGCTAATTGGTACTTCTGATTTCTGAACTAATCTAATTTGAACTTCTGAACTTGCTCTTTACGCAAACCGAATCAAGATTTATTTGCGAACGAGAGGTCTGCATATGGTCCAACACAAATATTTCCTAAGAACTGCGTCTTGACTATATGAATGAGGAACTTGATTAGTTCCGTGGTCACATGCCGGTTAAATGACTGGTTACCAAGTAGTAGTTCGCATTGTAACATTTATCTAAGAACAGGTCTTCTACCTCAAGCAACTTTTCCAAATCCCAACCAAACATATAGATTGATGGCCATATTGAATGACGTCACTGCTAACGTTTGGCTCACTGCATTTCTAATGGCAATATTCTTGGACAAGCTAGAACTATTAGTGGCCAATTGAGAAATGAACATTATATCTGAAGCATAACCAAATTGCATGTGTATAAAGGACTTCAACTCGTTGCAATTATTCTTACCCTTACTATGAGTTTGTCAGACTTCCACTTGCCCATTGCATATGGTGACAAACTTTAATACTGTCATTCAATTCGACTTCGAGTACAAGAACCTGTTAATTCTGACAGATCCTCATTGTATCTGCGGTAGATCAAAGCGAAAATAAAATCACACCGTCTTTCCTGGAGGCAATGAAATCACACTGCCCTTACGTCAGTAAAATAATACTCATGTTGTTAGGACAAGGAATCTAGCTCAGTTTTGGAGTTGCTCGTCCTAAAGGTATATATTTGATAGGGATACACACAGTAATGAAAAATGATCCACCACCGTACGTGTTCCGTGCTTTCTCTAAATAATTTTTGTCCTAGTTCCAGAAGTCTAACTGAAGATCAGTCCTTGGCCATGTATCCAGATTTCTTCTCCTCTAGATCACGCTTCACATAGTTTAGCATACATCAATTGGTAGACCTGTGCCGTTGCTGAGCGTGTACAATCAGGAATCCTGAATGTCACCAATCAGGAATTTAAAATGTTATCTTGTACCCTCCAAAAAAAGTGCAGCTTTGTAAGTCACTAAATAAGTACGCAGTTGGTCAATCAAACAAGTAAAATCATGAATGTGATAGTGATTGCTTGAAACAATTATTTGAGTCTACCAATTGTTTAATCTATGTATTAACAGACTACATCCATCTACCCTTCGCAACAAGTAATCCATGACCTCACATGAAGAAGATCCAGAAAACAATGTATTATGTCATCAGCTGATCTTTGAACTATTCAAATGCTAATGGATCAGATGCGGACACGACGAAGCAATTGGATTCGACAAGGTTATACGATATCGAACTTCCAAAATCATGGATCATTATCTCCTTGAATGCTGCACGACCTCCGATGTGCCACCTAAATTTAATGAACTATAAATGAATGCAAAATTGATTGTTGAAGAGTTTCATTTCAAAAATACTAATTTGATGTTCGATGCTCCACGTGCAGAAACTATGCATTCAGCGAAATCAATCCATAAACTACGTTCTGTTCAGATAAACACACCAATTCAGTTCTCAAAACATTCAACCGAGATACAATGTAATATCATCTCACTTGACTGCTCTTTAAGTATTTGGTGGTCTTCGGCATTTGTATTGTGGTGACCACGACATACTGACTTTTTTGTCATCCCCGTCACTTTACCCCAATGCTTAAATTCAGTCCGATACTCAACCTCGGAGAATATCATTGTCAGCCATGTCAAAACGTATTGTTTTTGAAGGTGCGGTGTCCTAGTAAGTAATAGCCTGCCCACCTCAATAGAACGTCTTAAAACCAGATACTTTAAATTTATTACATCCTGCTTATTGTTTACCGCTACACCTCAAGAAAAAAAACTTACCTCTACATAAGCTGGGGATGGTCCCATTTGTCATAGTCATAAATAGGTGGTGTATTCAACAATATGTGAATTGCCCGCGATAATTATTCAGGAAAGAGACTAATGGCAAAAGTTTGAGCAGTACATGTGACAAATCTCTCAATATTCACAAATAACAAGGCTTTGCTATCCACCTTTTTTCTTTTCTGAAACAATAATAATCGTTATTGATTGTTGACCTACCAACAGCCTGGTAGGATGGAGTACAATAATCACAGAGAACTATAGCTAGACTCTTGATTAACAGACATAATTAATACATGCTGAACTATATACTATTTTCAAACAAGTGGCTATTGCTATGAGCTGGTTTCAGATTAAGAAACATACTCGATGTACAGGTTTATCTTTCTGATTCATTTTCATCTTTATTGAAGATTAATCCATGGCTACTGAACCATGCACGCTCGTATTAGGTGTTGTGCCAGTCTGCACCTTTGCCCCAGTATGCATTGCAAGAACGTGCTGGTGCTTGAGCACTGATCTCCTATTATATACACATATGTTCAATATGATACGATGTTAAATTTTAAATTGAAAAGCCCCAAAATCGATGGTGTTGGATTATAGGGAATGGGACATTCTTGCTGTGACAAGACAACATTCAATCCTATTTGTAATTTTAGACTGAAGGAATGCATGATACAGATAGATCGACCTAAACAATTCCCAATATACAGGATTCAACCTATGATAATGTCGTCAGTTTGTAAAATCCATGTTTTTAAGATTTGACGGTAAAGTCCCCTTTTTAGGCGTATGGGTTGGTGTGTTGCGGGATTCAGAACCTCCAAATACAATTGACGTCCACAAGATCAAATCAAACTGAAATACCGGGGCAAAGCCAGAGGTCAGCCTTTTTAGATGCTGGGGGCCATTCAGTGCTTCTAGCACTGATTCGTTCTTATTTTGCCAAAGTTTATCGGGGTTAGCTGACCCCGTAGCTTCGCCCCTGCTCGAACGCATACATAAGAACATAAAGACACTACTGCTGTTTAGTCACCGTACTAAGCATGTCTGGGAATCTAACGACAGTTCTGCTGGAGTTCACACCGAAGGAAAACTAATTAAAAGACAATCAAATGGACAAGTTAAGTGAGAACTTTTGATTGTGAACTAAGTGACTTGTTGGAAAGTAAATAAGTGCTTGAGAAATTTTGGAATCAAATCTATTCTATGGGTGAAAATATTTCATAACAAATCTACTTATGAAAATCTTGTGTTGTTGGTCGAGAAAATTGTCAGGAGTATCAAATTCTTTGACATTCAAATCTAAGAATATTTGACAAAACACAAATCCTTAAAAAAAGTAAACATGGATTGGAGGGAGCATCAAAGACTTAGCAACTACAACAGAGATTATCTGTTGAATAAATTAGGAATTATTAGTGGTTTATAATATTCAAGTGCAGGCGAGAAAAAATTACCGCCATGATATAGACAAGTGTGAACATGATTATACTTATCCTTTAAATTGTTGGCAATCAGTCAATGCAACATAGTCAACAAATAATTGAGCAGAAATATCTTCTCATCAAGTTGCTTCTTGTGAAGTACAAATGTGCAAGACTTGAACTAGTGAATTAAAGAGCCACTTGACTGAATTCATCAGATGTGGTTCCACCAGCCACCCAGAGGACACATGGTGGTTTGTATATAATGGTTCACCAAGAGTAGTTGGTACCATATTTTTCTAAGAACTCTGTTGAGTTTGGTGTTCACCTGAAGCAGCTTTGCCACCAGCCACCCAGAGGACACATGGTGGTTTGTATATAATGGTTCACCAAGAGTAGTTGGTACCATATTTTTCTAAGAACTCTGTTGAGTTTGGTGTTCACCTGAAGCAGCTTTGCCAGCTAAAACATACAGATACATGGTTGCACGCCACGTTACATGGATCGCTCCCAACACCACGGACGTCCTGCCCTCTGCATTTCTATTGCAATATTCTGCAGTCAAGCCGAACCGATCAGTGGACAGTTAAAAAACGAACCATAGCATTGAACACATTTTATATTGCACCATAAGATCTTTGTTGTTTCAAGGTTTGTAATTTGTTATAAATTCATGCTCTCATTGAATGAGTTTGACAGACTTGTAGTTTGCCATGTATACCAACCACTAAAGCATGCTCCGCTTATTGGATATCTTAGAACTAGTATGATTTAAGCCAAAGAGAAGTCACCTTATTATATGACTATAAAGAATAAAAGGATCGGACAATAAAGGCAAGCGACAAATTGAATGTGCCAACAAAGTCAGAAAACTAAATTGGGGTCCTTTAAGCCCAAAGAACATGCAACATATACTGGATATCATCGGATATAGTCGAGTCACTGCAACATTTGTGGCAAAACAACATGGATAATGCATGTATCACCATAATGAAACTCTCCAAGACTAATATTCGAGGGGGCATCAGTGTTAGTGTACCAATCTGAGTAACAGTACAAATCAAACTTTCATACCCTTCAATTCTCCTCATTTAATTCATAATTGAGTGTTAATGGTTGTCATCATCATCCAGAATGTAGCATTGATATTAATCAAAATCCGAGTCGCTTGGAACAAAAAAAAAAGATTAAGAAGGCCTAAGATGTTAATAGCCTAGGCAAAATCACCTTACAAATCAGTTTGAGCCAACCTTCCAAGCTTTGAAGCTGGGCAAGTTACGCTGAAGTGTATTGAATTGAGGATGGTCGGGTGGGCAGGGAGACAGATGGCCAGAGACAATGCAAGCAAAGTAGCCTAGCACAGGCAGAGCATTTGCTCAACTTATTTGTACAAAATTCAGTACCGCAACAATTCGACGTGATGATCACATCAATTCCATACAAAATAGAACAGGTGGGGTATCCTCTGAAACAAAACAACAAAACTGAAGCGTTATGTCACGTCAGGCGCATATCGTCGAACACCTGGTGTGCGTGCGCCCGTAGACCGGTGACGGTCACTGCTCTCAATGGCTGTTGTAGAGCTCCTTGAGGCGGCCCGCCTCCCCCTCGTCGATGGAGTACTGCAAAACAGCGCGGCCTGAGATCGACTTGGAACGGAGCAGGAGGTGGTGTATACAAATACAATATACCAATATATATACATATATAACCTTGGAGAGGACCCAGGCGGAGTGGGCGTGCGCGCGGCGAAGGAGCGCGGCGAGGTCGTCGTCGGCGGAGAGGTCGCGGTAGTTGACGAAGTTCTCGCGGGCGTACTTGGCGTAGTAGGGCCGGGCGTCCGCCGGCAGCCGCCTCACCAGGCGCAGCACCTCACGGTACGCGTGAAGACCAGCGCTGGCCATCGTTCCCTTCCACTCCCTGCACCTACGACGACTCTGCTTCTGCTTGTATCTTTCTATACCATCATGCATATAACTAGTAGTTTGCTAATTGTGTTACTTATCGACGCTAGTAGACGAGAAAAATCCGTCGCTTTTCGTGCTAACTTGGCATTTCACAAAGCCGTGCTCCGTTCTCACAGAATCGAGTGAAAATCTAAAGAATAGTAGCACAACGGAGGCACGGAGCATGCCATTTGCAGAAGAACAGGAGCCCAGTAAGCGATCTCTTCAGTTAAGAATTAAGATTAACAGGCACATTCTTGGCCCCTTTCTTCGGTCAAATTCAAAACATGTGGGATGACGTTTATGAGAATTCAGTTCTGCCCACACCACACAAGCATCGCATAGAAAAGAGGCCAACCTTGTATCTTGAGGACCCCACTGTGTTAATCATGAAAATAGGAGATGGAGAGAGGAGACCTCTAATTCGTGGGTTAAGAAAGATTACAATTTAAAGTCAAGGTTTCAAGATTTCTTTTACCTAATGAAGCTTGTTCTGATATCAAATAAGTATTTCACAAAGATACTAGGTTACCCCAAGGGTATACACAAATTACTTCAAAACTTCCTCAGCTGATCCGCAACAGATGGCAAGCGGCCCAATCAAGTTTTGTGATGAGGAACGAAAACAAAGAAGCCTTTTAGTTCCAGACAACCAAAAGCAAGTTGCTTGATAAGGAGACAACAGAAACAATAGTCAAGAAGTGCTGGAACATTGCTGAGCTGAATAGTTCGTTCTTTTCAAGCAGATACCAATTACACTGTATGTTTGAATTATCCAAACAGTTTTACAAAAAAATTACTTATCGCTCACTGCCAGGACACACAACAGTTAAACCACCACCATTACAATCACCTGAAACAGAATCAGTGGTTAAATACATGAATCTCATTCTGTAAGAAAGACAAAGGAAAGTATAACAACTGCAAGCACAGTAGCAATTCAGTTATATGAAGATATGCACATAGCACCACAATGAAACTCAGTGTCCTGATTCCCAAGACATACTAGGGAGACATCATCTATCTTCTAAACCAAGCATGAGCACAAATAAAACTATCTTACCCTGTAATTCTCCTAAGTAACCCAATTCAGAACTGAGTGTTATTGGTTGGCATCTTCCTCATCAGAATCAGAATCACTAGCATTATATCCTGAAATTCAAGGCGCAGGGAAGAGTGATTAACAACACATACAGAGCACGAGTCATCTTCTAAATGAGATTTAAGGAAAAACAAGCTTTACTGAAGAATACCTGGACGTTTTGTGCCAACCCTCCAGGCTGAAGATCTGTATTTTGATGCCTTTTCCAACCATGCTCTTCCCTTAAAAAGCAAAAAAGAAACAAATAAATAGAATTATCAGAATGCAGATTCAGATAGCTCAAAGTACAGTTAACAACAAAATTTCTAGCACACTACATACTAGACAAGCAACCAGGACAAACAACATAAGAGCTGCATCGAAATCAAATGGTTGGACCAAAAGCCCATACTACGAATTCAACTTAAAATATGGATATTTAATCCTCACCAGATTCAGGACTCAAGTTGGATTGGGATCAAGTTAGCAGCATTTTGTTGGGAAAGCTGACATTTGTATGAGGTATGCTTCAATCATGGACAAGACCAAACTTAAAGCAAGGACATCTTTTAGCTGGCAGCAAGGCAAAAGAGAACACATGGCTAGGAGATTTAATGAAGACTTCAAAGATCAGATTTATTTGATGATGTAGTTTCCTTTGTCACTTTTAATAATCTGGTATAGCTGCTGTTTCGGGTTAAAGTGAATACTTGTGCATCAGTTTGCTTATTTCTAACCTTTTTGGTACAAGTTGCCACCTCTGAACCAGTATCGGAGTTTAGTTTCATTGATTTTATCCGTCCAGTTATATCAGTTGATTTCCAAGCAAAGTCAACGAATCATTATCTTATTACAGGTTTGAAATGAATGCCTCTTTCCTAATATAATGGTTAGGCAAGATGCATTACACTGATCAAATCCAACATGTTAGGTTGCTTGGAAGTTCAGAGATGGAACAGCCAATATCAAGCAAACAAAATCAACATTTATCTCCCAAGTCCCAAACTATCCCACACTATCGCTACTGCCCACACTAGTTGCCAGCGAAGCCTGTCATAGTAATCCCTTCAAATCAACATTTATCTCCCATACCCCCATCCCCAAAATCTGCTCTTTCAAGCAAACAAAATCAACATTTATCTCCCCAACTATACCACACTATCCCTACAGCCCACACTAGTTGCCAGCAAAGCCTATGTCATAGTAATCCCTTCAAATCAATATTTATCTCCCATCACCCCACCCCCAAAATCTGCTCTTTCAAGTTTCAAGCAAAGTGAGCCGTAACTAACTATTAAGAAGCCTAGAAAAGAAATAAACAATCAAATTGAAATAGGAAAAAAAAAGCTTGTTGATCCCCAAGAGACCATCTAAGACAGAAATGAACATCATACTACTTGATCATACAAAAGCACAAAGACTGAATATGACAGCACTATGAATAGAAAACACCACCGCATCTAACACAAAACAAACAACTATACTCCTAAATGTGGGGAGAATAGGTTGAGGCATGGTTGTAACTATGGGGAGCATAATTCCAAAGATGCCAAAACAGTAAGGATGCACAAATCAACCAATTCAGCTGATGAACCTGTTGGCAATGTGCAATAGCAAAGGCAGAACACTAGGACGCTTCAGTCCATATGTGACATCTGGTGGAAGCGTCTAGGAGGTGAGAAAACACGGAATTGGGAGCATTAGCCAAAATCATGATGATCACAAGCAGGCACAAGTGGCAAAGGGAGCAGGCACGAGTGGCACCAGTGTCTAGATAGGCAGTGACACACTGGCAATGACAGGTTGATCACAAGCATGGTGTTGCAGCCCAGAGGACACACAACCACAATATCATCATTGGGAGGGTTGAAGAAAGAAAGGCAGCAACAACCATGTACCCGCAGCCTTCTCTTTCACCTTTGCAATGCCAACATCTACCACAGTGACTGAGGCAAGACAAAAATAATCGAAGAAAGAGGGGTACCCCCCCCCCCCCCCAAGCGTCATCGTTAGCAACTTGGGGTCATGTCTGTTGGCCTAACACCTAGCTCTCACTCACACTCACGAACACGAATTCAGCGAGGGAGACACGAGCACAAGAGTTTTGCCGGCGACGAACGCCGCGGAGCCGCTGCTCCTGTATCTTGGCTTCTATTAAATTGAACTGGACTCGGTAACTATACAGAGGAACGCAGGGGCTACATATATGGGCACGGACTGGCCAGGGGCTCGCCTCCACGTCCGGCCCTCCTGCCATGATCCGCATGACTTGCACAGCGTCGTCATGAGCCATTCGCTCACCCGGACGACGCGGCATCCTGCATGCAAATCGGCAGCACGCACACCTCGGACCTCCTATCTGCCTAACAGACTAACAAACTCCAACCGAATGCTGCAGCTATTCTGCAATGCATGGACACGTACACGTGCACAACCTTCCTAGTTCCTAGACCTGTACGTATACGCCCTGGACTTGTGTACGTGACGCACCACGTACATGACCTGGACGCACACACGCCGCGCAGACACACCCGTCGCAGTGCAGCTCGCACACACGCATACGAGTGACGCGTTTATTCCTAACAATCTCCCCCTAAACGCGACACAACACGACACAATAGCCCGGACTCGAGCTTCACAGCAGTGTCGGCTCCTCGTCAACATCGGCGAGCAGCGCCCGCTCCTTCTTCTTCCTCGGGCAGTCCCTCGCCATGTGGCCGCGCACGCCACAATCAAAGCATTTGCCTCGGTAGCGGCTCCTACCGCGCGCTCCGAGCTTGTGCTGCTGCCACCGTCATCATCGTCGCCTTCGTGGCCACCGCCACGATGCCCGCCACCTCCACGCGGGTGCGAACGTGCCTACCACTGAGCCTTGGTGAGCAGCAGCTGCTCGCCACCCCGTGTCTTGGCCACCGGCTCGTCCTGGGCATCCGCCTCCTCCACGATCTGCAGCCGGCCGACGAGTTCATCAAGCGACATGGTGTTCAAGTCCGCCAACATCTCGATGGTCACCGCTACTTGCTTGAGACGCTTGGGGACGACACGCAACACCTTCTTGACCACGCGCGGCGCCGCCAGTTGCTCGCCGAGGTCCCCGAGCCGCGCTGTCAGTCGATTGATGCGCACGGCGAAGTCGACCACCGTCTCGCCATCGCCGAACTGGAGGTTCTCGAACTCCTTCATCAGCCACTGGACATTGCACGCCTTCACACGGTCGTCGCCGCCGCGCATGCTCTTCATGGAGTCCCAGGCCTCCTTCGCCGTCGCCTTGACGGCAAGTCCGGCCTTCATCTCCTGTGGAATGCCACGGAGGATTGCCAACAACGCCCGGCGATCCAAAGCCCGATCCGCGCTCGCCTTCTCCACCGCGTCCCACAGCTCCAGCGCCTCCAAGGCCACCTGCATAAGCAAAGCCCACTCCTGGTAGTTGCCTTTGCCCAGCATCGGCACCTCCACCGCGCCGGCACCGGGCACGACGCGCTCCCCGGCGACGCCCAAGCTCGAACCGTCCCCCTTCAACGGAGACGTGCCAACCTTCATCTCCTAACCTAGCTCTAAATACCAAATGTTGGCCTAACACCTAGCTCTCACTCACACTCACGAACACGAATTTAGCGAGGGAGACACGAGCACAAGAGTTTTGCTGGCGACGAACGCCGCGGAGCTGCTGCTCCTGTATCTTGGCTTCTATTAAATTGAACTGGACTCGGCAACTATACAGAGGAACACAGGGGCTACATATATGGGCACGGACTGGCCAGGGGCTCGCCTCCACGTCCGGCCCTCCTGCCATGATCCGCATGACTTGCACAGCGTCGTCGTGAGCCATTCGCTCACCCGGACGACGCGGCATCCTGCATGCAAATTGGCACCACGCACACCTCGACCTCCTATCTGCCTAACACACTAACAAACTCCAACCAAATGTTGCAGCTATTCTGCAATGCATGGACACATACACGTGCACATACCCCCGTGCACAACCTTCCTAGTTCCTAGACCTGTACATATACACCCTGGACTTGTGTATGTGACGCACCACGTACACGACCTGGACGCACACACGCCGCACGGACACACCCGACGCAGTGCAGCTCGCACACACGCATACGAGTGACGTGTTTATTCCTAACAATGTCTGTGGTGTGGCCGCCTAGTGGTGCAGCACACCCTGGTCAGGCAGTTTGCCATTGGAGGCAGCCCGCTTGCGTGGCACACCTGCCTAGCATCGAATAAGTGATAGACCTAAAGGCACAATTGAGGGCTCAAGTGGCAGCAAAGCCTGTCTGCCAGTGGTGATGGCGCTCGGTTGGCCTAGTGACCCCATAGCGGTGAGGCCAGCACACCCGATGGGGCAGCAAACATATCCTAACACTAGAATACTAGATTCAGTAAACGAATAAGAACATGAGGAAACAAGGGCACTCATGATCTTTTCTCCAAAAATAAAACCGGTTATGTTTGGTTTCATGACCATACACAATGCCAGCATATGCCATACATTCAAACCAAACTTGACTATTGTTAGTTCATCAATATCTTCACCACACATATGGATAACTTATGAGAACTTACCACACTTCTTTGTTACAAATCTTGACCACACTTCTTTGTTACAAATCTTGACCATACAAGTCACTAAAATGACCATACAAGTCGAAGTCACTAAAATGTGGGAGCAGGAAAGGGATTTTGCCAATCTTGGTTACAAACCAAGCCTAACTCAGTCAAACTTGAATAACCTTAGGTGTGGCAAAGTGTGGTCATATTTGGACATCAACCAAACACGCCCGGAACCTATAACTTAACAAAACATCTCTCTACAGATCTAAGTAATTCCGCAACCATATGCTAGCTAATTCAATAGGTTCTCGGCAAGATCTCACATATTGATTTAGCTTTTAACGCAATAAACCCACTACAGCACAAGAGTTAGTCTCTATAGTTCAAACGAAAAAATTCCACAGCTATCCTCTGTACATCAACCAAGAAGCAAATCATCGCAATCAAATCTCCAATCTCACTAAAGAAAAAGGAAGGAACGCGAATAAAAATCACTTGTTGAGCCACCGACAGGACATACCTTTTGCTCGTTCTTGGGGACCCCGTACCCGGAGTGGAACATCTGCGCGAGGAGCACCATCATGGCGGGGTCGCCGGCGCGCGCCTGCTTGTACGTGTCCTGGAACCAGCGCTGAACGCAGTCGCTAATCACATAGGACAGAGGCTTCCGCTCGCTATCCGCAAGGTTTCCGTTGGGGTCCTCCATGCGGCACCACGACTCCTTCTCGGCGGTGGCGGCGAGGATTTCGGGTGTCTTCGGGAGAACCGCAGCCGCCGCCGTTGGGGAAAAGGGAAAGAAAAGGATAGGCGCGGGGAGAGAGAGAAATACAAATAGTCGACGGGCGAGGGATGTTTGTGTAAATTGCCGCAGGCTCTGGGTTTTGCACTCTTCTGCAAGTTGCCGCCTTGGCTGGATGGGATGCTGCGGTGGCAGACTCAGCCGGGGAATTCCCTCAGCCGGAGCACGCGGTTTTGTAATAAAGAAGATGAGTTGGCGAGTTCCTCTGTGGTGTGCACGGAACGCAATCGGCCTCCTCTTTTTATAAAAACAAAAAAATGAATTATTATAAAATAATTATTTTTCCTGTTAAAGGGAACTTTATTGATCAGTCAGAGTAACTGTTACAATCTTAATCAATCAACTCTTGGATGAAGTTAGGCCATATCTTCCTCCACATAATAACGTGTAGTAGATTTGGTCAGTTGTGTGAGTTGTATGTTATACAATTATATTCTCTCATAGCGTATTGGAATCAAACATCCAAATTTTGATACTATAAAAATGATTATATGAGTGTTTAGCTCTTATTTGGGTTGTATATATAATTTTATAGAAATTATGAGAGATTTTAAACTATAGGAAAATTTTTCAAAGGGACTCTAAATTCGGTTTTGGACACAGATACACCGGCTTGAAGAAGATCAATAAGCACTAAAAATGGCCTGCCAATCATTAGAGGCCTTGGCGTTGGTGATGCAAATTTTTGTGAGTCATGGATAGAGATTTTGTAATAGAATTTCTTAATAATGTGTGGTTGGTGTGCTTGTGTTTTCTTTATTTTAGTCCTCTGACTTGGTAAATGGAGGCATAGCTGTGATGTAATAAGAGATGGTTGTAGCCTATTGATCAAGGTCGGAATTGTATCCACTACCTATGTTTTTTAAAAAAAATTGATATTATAAAATAATTTTTATAGGAATTATGAATGATTTCAAACCATAGAAAAATATACAAGAGTCCATATGTCAAATCCTGTGGAATGACTTTTTTATATGGATTTTAAAGGATTTCTAACATGAGACCTAATTTTGAAAAAAAAATCCTTCCTGTTCATCTCTCTCATTCAATTCCTATGGTTTTTCTATGTGCCGTTCAAACGATTGTTCCTATAGTTTTTTTTTCTCATTCCTAGGATTTGAGATGCATGGTCACTTCAATTCTACATTTTTATCTCCATGTTTAAAGAATCCCACATTAGAAAAGAAACCTTATTCCTATACGTGTAGCTAAAACGATTATTATTTAACAAAGATAGTACATATTGTCGACTATCCAGATATTTAGTAAGATAATGAAGATATACATCATAGCTTCAACGTTCGGGTAAGAGAGCGGCTCATTGGTCCCCTATACAAATCGAGTAAACACTCCCTCCTCTATAGAGATCGAGTTTGTGTGTGCTGCTCAGAACTCTACCGATGCAAGCCACCCGGAGTAAAGTAGGTAATAGATGCAAGCAATATGTTTCAGCCTTTGTTGTTTATGTTTTATAATTATTAATCTAAAGACAATATCATATATATACAAATATGAACCAAATAATTTTTTTAAATTGAGCCCTTTATTAGTTTCTAAAGTGTATAATATGGTGAAAATTATGTTTTTATTATGGAAAAAACGATAAAGCAGATCAAGTCACTTGGACTTTGGGGCTGTTTGTTTTCTAAGCGGATTACTTAATCTAGATTATTGGTGTTAGATTATTTAATCTTAATTATATAATTTAGATTAAATAATCTGGGAGGGTTGTTTGTTTGCCCAACTTATTATTGTTCAGATTATTGATTGTAGATAGGAAAAAGACAATAATGTCCTTGGTTGCTATAAAGACAATAATGTCTGATGGCATAGGTGGGTAATTTTCTTCAAAGTGTCAAGGGTAGTGGGTCTTTTACCAAATAAGCTAAAAAAAACCTCTTGATGTGCTTATTAAATTATGATAATCTAACTCATAGATTATTTAATCTGATCAAATAAGCTAGCCTGTTTATTTATCCTCCTAGATTATTTGATTTATAAATAAGCTGAAACAAATAGGCCCTTTGACTTTCTACACCTATAAATTACTTTTTCTTAAAAAAACACATGCAGTACTTTTGTATGTCTTGTTTTCTCATGTCAACCTATATGATAGGTTGATTTTGGTTAGCTCTTATTTTTATAGATCTCTATCTTAAAGCTCATCACATGGGTAACTAATAATTAAGCTGTTGTCACTCATGCTAGACCATTATTAAAGAAACAAATCCCTGTAGAGATGTAAGATACAATGATTTCCGAAAACATAATTAAATGCAGGGGAGCCACCGCCCCACACTTTGGGCCAGCTATGCTCCATCATTGGACCAAACGAATGGAGTTTGGGCACCAAATAGAAAAAAAAAAGTTGGACATCTAACATTCATCTACACAAATTCAAATGCGAATGCAAATGGGGACTTTGCTTGGCACTTGACTTTGATTTCGGAGGACAATGTAGAGGAGCAGCGGTCAAGCCAAGCAATTTCAATGACACATAAGCCACTTCAAAGACACAAGAAAATTGTCCAGTTATCTTAGTACTGGAGACAACTGTTGTCCAGGGTCGTCTTTCACCCGTTACAACACTAATGACAGGGGAATCTTCACATACGGAACCGCATGTCAGCTTGTGTCTTTGGGGCTCGATCCATAAAAGGGTGGCGGCCACATTGGAAAGAAAGATCTGCACGAGTGGATAAAAGGTTAGAATTTGGAAGTGGTGTGCATAATGGGTCAGCCTAACACTGATCTGTGTCTTTTCCCTGTAAGAGGAAATCTAGAGCCGAATTGTACGATTTATCAAAAAATGAACGATGTGAGAGCTCAGGTCTTCTTAGTTTTTTTCCCCTTAATTTTGACAGGAAACCAAAGTTCTCTCTCCCTCTCTCCCTCTCTCTCTCTCAAGTCTCAATCTCAAATGTAACCACAACAAAATGGGACTATCATACTACCTGAATATTCTTTTAAGAAAAAAAAGAATATTGAATTGCAATACATATAGAAGAAGATTAATTAATAGCCTGATAAACTAGACACGAGAGCAAAAGGCACTAAAATAAACAAAGTTTACAAGTCTGAAGGAAGATAGAGCATGAATCGAACAAATACATTAAAAATAGTTTTCATGATTTTAATATACTCTCTCTTACTTTCATCATGCTTTTATGTCAGATTTATTAAGCATTCTCTTATTTTGATTGAGTGGTACTTTTTTTGGCTTTCAGTTTTTGTAAACAAAGTTGATTTTATCTCTTCTCCATTTTTCTCATTCGTTTGACATTTGAGTTTTTTCAGAGCAGGGCTGATAAGCACGCCTGCTTGCCGGCGTCTCACACGATGACCTAGCACATGATGGTGGCTGACCCCGCTGATATTTAATATATTGAAGAAAACTCAACCTACCGTAGCGTTGTAATCCATTTTCGACGGCTTCAGGCGGGCGCGTCATGAGACGCTCGTCTCCTTCTCTCTCTTCATTTCTTTTTTTTTTTTTAAGGCGCATCCTCCGCTAGCTTCAGGAGCCAAAGTACGGGACAAGGATTCGAACCCCCGCCGGCACAGACGCACTCATGCGTGTTGCCACTGGGCTACAAGCCCATCCGCCTCTCTTCATTTCTCTCTATCCCATGTCGGACTTCGCTGGCTTCTCACCCACTATTATATTTGCTCTCAGTTGCAGTGATGACTCCGTCGAAGAGGCAATCTCCTCGAAAATTGCAACCTCGGCATCTCTAGTGCTTTGGGCTCTCGTGTGTTTTATTCCCCTCATAATCATCCAAATGTTCTTGTACTCTCCAATTGGATGAATTCGCGCAACTGATTCCATCATATGGTGGTTTATTGATGTGATTTAGCTACTATAGTCATATTTTTCTTGCCGGTTCAGTACAGGTTGAAAAAGAACTTAGTTTCAGACAATTTCATTCGCATGTGGTGATTAAGAAATCTGATTGAATTTGTTACATTGAAATAGTCAATTCTGGATCAAGTGCCTCCCCCACCCCATTGGCTTTTTTTTTACGGAACTGAAATGAGAAATTAGATGAATATCAAATAATCACTTTTTAATATGTATTAGTAATTTATTAATTGATTGTATTCAGATTTCATGAATGCATTCAACATTTTAACAAACTATTTCAACATTTAAAATTTTAGTTCAACAATTTTGAGTAAATATTTTGACCAAAGCTAAAATCACACGTGCGATGCAAAGGTGGTTAAACAGGTCACCCGACATGGCAC
Source organism: Eleusine coracana subsp. coracana (assembly GCA_032690845.1). Lineage (NCBI taxonomy): Eukaryota > Viridiplantae > Streptophyta > Magnoliopsida > Poales > Poaceae > Eleusine > Eleusine coracana. Next base: position 11,104,940 of record CM064426.1, read on the forward strand.
ATCCCGGGAACAAAAAGGCCTATCCCATTTAATTTCGAGCCAGAATGACACGGTGCCGTACCGGCCCACATGGCTCGTTGTCAGCCCATGGCACAACATGAAATAGGTCAGACAGGCCGGGCCGGCCTATTAGGCCTGCTAAAACAACAATCCAAAACTGAAATCTGACCCATTAAACTACAATAATAATAGAAAATGGAATATAAATGATATGAGGTGCGGGATTAGAACCCTCATGTTCCAAGTGATCATGTCGTGCCGCCCATCAGGCCTCAGCCTCGGCCCAAACACAACATGACCTAGCACAAAATATATTTAGACCGTACCGGACTCATGTCGAGTTTTTGTTTCGTGCTTTAAGCCAGCCCATGAAGCATGGCTCATTTGGACAGCTTTAGTTCGGTGTATAGATTTCGACCAAAGGTTGCCACCAAAGTCCAGGGGCCTGAAGTCAGCCCGGACTGAGTATTTTCTTTTGTATGGCTCAGTTAGAGGATCACACACTGTGTCGTTAGCACTTAGCAGAGGCCTCACGTGTTCCTGCAGGCTCCATCCTGCACAGCCCAATAATGGCAAGGTTTCATTTTCTTGGATTGTTCAGTTCCAACCCATGTATGTGGCTGGTATTGTTCAGTCCCAATAATAGAAGTCCTACTATTCATCAGTCAACAAAAGTCTACGAGACTGAGAAAAAGGAAAAGGAAAGGAAGGTGAAGCACGTAGCATGTGTGCTTTTTTATGTCCATTGCATGTTTAACAGCCGTCGTCACTTTCGGTTTTTGGCAATTTGGCATGTTGAGTATTAGAGGTTGGCGTGGTCATCAGTGGCAGGAACGTTACGAGCGAGTCAAGTGAAGTGACGTGACAGAGAAACGTACTCAAGTTGACTAGTTGAGTACATGACACCGGAGATGATTGAGCATGGTCAGGGAGACTACAACCACGAACCTGATGTAGTCGACGCTACAGCTCTGTCGACGTGGATCGCTTCGCACCCCACGGATGCAGGCATCTGGCACGCATTGGCTGACAAGATCCATCGATCAGGGGGTGCTGCTGGATAATGCACGATCTGATCGGTCGTCGAGGGTCGCTTCTTCGCTTCTTCCAGGTTGATGTGGAGCTGACCTGAAAGCGAAACCGGCGGCGGCCTGCGTTTTTATGTGCAAGTCGGCCGGCGAGGCATCACAACTGACACGAACAACGATGATTTATAGGAAATGCTGTGCGTACGTCTGAATTGTCCGACCCGATGTTACTACTAGTGCAAATCCGATTCTAAGAGTGTGTTTGGCAGCGCTTATGTTTAGGTAACAAATTGCTTATACTCTATTTTATCTATCAAAAGTGCTTATTCAGCTTATTTGACTTATATAACATAAACAGTTAAATCGTTTGGCAAAAGTACTTATTCAAATGGTTTATCTAGAGAGTAAACACTAAAAAACTAGTATTTGAAGCTTATACAAAACTGCTTATGTTAATATAAATTTCAAAACTATTTATAGTTGCTTATGCACTTATAGATTCAACCCGTTTGACAGGGCTTATAACTTATTGCTGTATAAACAGTTTTATAAATCCTACCAAATACACCCTAACTGTTAACTGTTGTGCTTATTGTTGATTAGTACAGTACTAGTCATACGTCTGGGTCGTATGATCGTAGCGGTGCTTCCCATCGACTGCTGACTCAAGTTGCATTGGTTCTTCGATGGCGCAGTGCATGCTCCGCCCGGTGACCATTATTTGAGCATGGAAACGAGCCGGGTCGTGTGCGTGCATCAATATAATGGCCATCTTAAATTCGAATTTGGCGGAATGTGGTGTCGGTGTAATCGCACTTGGAATATTTAAGGGCGGCTAGGCTCGACCCTTTTCAGTTTCCACTAGTGCTCACTGCTCAGACGCCATGCGTGCGTGTTGCAATCTGCTGCAGGTCTCAGAGCAACTCTAGTGGGCTTTTCAAACATGAGCAAATTCCTTCTACACTATTCAAACTTATACCAATCCTTTTATGGGAGAATACATGCTAGCATCCAAATATGATTCTGTCAAGTTATCTTTATCAACATTCCTTTCCTCCTCTCTTATCGAATAAGTATTGGGTGCAGGGTGCTTATATAATTCGATGATATGAATAAGTGAATACAAGAATAAGTCATCAAATTGCTTGGTTCAGTGTTGATACATATCATCACCCACGAGACCAACTTTCCTGTTGGCTGCCTGGTGTACTAATACGACCTATATATGGCTGCCTGGTGTACTAATACCTTTTAGAGCAAATTTGGCCTCAGTTCTTTTAGTGAAAGGGGTCAAACTGTCTACTTGATTCAAACGATACCTGAATTAAGATACACACTTAGTTGAATTCTACTTCTTACCCATGATTAAAGCAATGATAGCTCATACATTCGCACGTCTCCACACCAGCTCAACTTTTTGGGCGAACCTTTTGGTGCATGAAGTTCTGGTAACCAAGGCTACGAGTCAAAGCAATCTCATTTAATTTAGAACCAAATTATATATACCATGCACGATCAGAATCATTCCATATCTGTACTCCCTCGATGATTAAACAGTTGTTGTTAATTAGGATTTAAGGAGAAATCTTATGGACAATGCCCGATCAATCTTCTTCAGACCCGGAAGAAGAAGAAGTCTTAAGGACAATGCCCGATCAATCTTCTTCGGACCCGGCCAAACCTCATATATTTTCAGACAGAAACTTGAACTCATGACGGGCTTACGTTTCCAAAAATCATTAAAAAGGCCCTTTTGATTCACAACGCAACTTGCGTCCAAACAATACAATAACAGACATATCTCTTCACTCTTTTTGTGTGAATCCATGCATGGAGACGGCACGCTAGCCCATCAATTATTCAGTCCAATGCAAGTCAATAAACCAAACACAAACCCTGATGACTAATTCTTCTTTCTGCACCTTTCATCCCCTAGTTGCCGCAGCCCTTGAAACGCACTAAGCCACGATGTACAGCAGCAGAAAACTGACCAGTGATCCGAGTGAGTAGGGAAAAAGTAGTGCGCTACAGGTTAATTGACACTCAAAATAATGTTAGCCACCTTTAATTTTGCGTATCAGCTCTGGTCACCAAACAGAGCCTTCACCAATTGATCCAGCCCCGGGTGATATGTTCACCCGTTAGCTTTTTTCTAAAGCAACATGGTTGGATAATCTTATTTGGTGTCTTGGATTGCAATGTCACATTCTTTGGCAAATTGCTTCTGCTATATATTGCGAAAAGACAGGATAGCTGTAACAAAACAGAATTTACTTGTGGACAGGTTTCTTATTCGGGCTGCTGATTCACATGATGCATAGTGGGATCCGTTTCAGCAGAAATTTTGGCCTGGGTCCAAATAACTTTGGCAATGCCGTGAATCAATAAGAAATGCATCGTGCAATGTGATTTGACAAACGGTGTCCAATTGTATTGCCAGTGGAACTATGTGATTTGTCCTGTCCGGCAGAGGTAGATTTGCATCTACGGGGTCTACATGGTTGCACATAGTCATGTTAATTGAGGATATCAGAGATTTGTTGCAGGTTATCGTGGAAGATATAGACTCCACTAATGTGTTGTAGACATGCGAGTGGACCATAATTTTGGCCCAAATAGTTATTTGGTGACTATATGTACCTGCATCCATTTCTGGCGGGTATATTTGGTGAACTAATTAATTGGTATATTGTGAGTATGGTTAATCCACTGTATGTTTAGTCACTTTTGTCGATTTAGATAAAAGCCCAACATTTCAGAATGTTTATTATCAATCTTCTTTTCTAAAGCAAGTGACAGCAGCACTGGATTTAATTTATATTGGGAAACGTTACATTATGTTAAGCATTTTTTTTTTGTGAAATACAATCTCTTGATCTTAGCCCATCATAGAAATGTAGGCTATAGGTAGGGAATTTTAAGTAACCGAGAGGTAGGGAATTTCAGGTAATCGAAAGTAGCAAAATTATTTCCACTACCATGTGAATCGAGACGTTTGAATGCAATTGAAAGTAGAAAAAAAATATTTCCATTAGTGTAGCATATCAAAGTCTTGGAATTCCATGTCAGATGAGTAACATACTAGGTGACTTGTTGGCGCCAATTGTCAAAAAAGTGGAATAATGCATGGTCCGGATACTTCACTTGCCCAAACACGATATGTACGTGCAACTGAACCGCATTACCACTTGCTTATGCCACAAAAACGGTCAATGCGTTTTGCGGTCCTACTCACTTGACAAGCTACGACTAGCGTTTACCCAAGAAGCCCCCCCTAGCTGTAGTGTCAAAAAAAAAAAAAAGCCCCTAGTAGTAGCTCTATATAAGCAGCTAGCTGCCTGCGGAAGCTCTCCATCTCACTACTGACTACTCCACCGCCAAGGCGCCAAGAGCTTAATTCCCTCTCACTCTCTCCTCCTCTTCCGAGCCTTGGCTCTTTGTCTTCCTCCGCCAACCGAGCTGGCTATCACCGGCAAGCCCGAGGTCGTCGTCGTCGACCGCAACGGCGGCGAGGAGGCGATGAGCAGCAAGGCGGTGGTGGAGGAGCTGTACCTTGCGCTGGAGCGCGGCGACGCGGAGGCCGTGCGGCGGCTGCTGAACCCTGACGTGGACTGGTGGTTCCACGGCCCGCGCGCGCACCAGCACCTCGTCCTCATGCGCCTCCTCACCGGCAATGGCACCGCCCTGCCGTTCAAGGTCCGCTCCGTGGAGGCCTTCGGGCCCACCGTGCTGGCCGAGGGCACCGACGCCGCCACCGGCGCGCTCTACTGGGTCCACGCCTGGACCGTGGGCCCCGGCGGACGCGTCACGGAGGTGCGCGAGTACTGCAACACCGCGCTCGTCGTCACCAAGCTCGGCGGCGGTGAGGATGCGTCGGCGGCGTCGGCGGTGTGCTCCCAGTCGCAGCAGCAGGTGTGGCAGAGCCGGCTGCCGGACGGGGAACACAAGAACCTTCCTGGCCTCGTGCTGGCCATCTGATTAAATTGCCTGTTGATGTGCATTATAGTAGTAGTATAGGGAGAGACTGGCAATGTCCTGCGTGATTGATTCTGACGTGAATCAAATGGGTCATGAAAATCGAAAAAAAAGAAAAAGACTCGAATTATAAAGTTGTAATGATAGAACGTGTCAATTGGTGGATGGCGTGTGAGATAAATCTCGGTGGAAGTGAATCGGCAGACAGTGTTCTGCGTCTTTCAACATTGAGTTTCAGTGAAAAAGAACCTTTTAGTATGGCTCATTTTTTTTAGATCGGCTTTTAGTATGCCACTTTGTTCGTAAATTCAAAACTGAAAATTAACGCATGTTGCATTATTATTATGCTACTATAGAAATGCATCCATCAAAAGAACAATTTCAAGGTGAAAAATAAAACAGGAAAATATAGCAGAGCTAAAACATTGCCGGAACTCTGTATTTGTTGTTGCTCCAGCTGGATGGTGCATAACGTCTTAGGCTACTCTGCGATGGACCATCGATGTAGCCTTTCTGGCATTGACGGCGTCCCTCGTTCGATTGGCTATAGCACAACGGCCACACAGAAATATGGTTTACAAATTGGGTTCACTAGATGATCGGTTTTCGTCCAAACAAAATTTATTAAATTATTTTTAAAAATTGCAGAAAAAATAGAAAAAAAAGATGAATTTTGATCGAAAAGTTTACGAAAACAAGCACGATTGGGTGGGGAAAAAGAAAGAAGATGAAATTGCATCATGTTTGTAACATATTATGTCTCATATTATTGTACTTTGAAAAACTAAAATTTCCATAACTTTGTAATTCACAATCTATTATTTCTACGTAGACCTGATTTTCATAGTCCATGATATGTTGTGAATGTTTCATGAATTATATATTGTGAATCTATGCTTAATATTAGGGAGAATTGTATGAGTGCCCTTACTTTGAACCCTAATTCTGATTTTGGATCTTTTTTTGAGACTTTGCAAAATTGAACCTGTTTTGACTTAAATTATTGCACGGTTGCCCCTATTTTGATGGAAAAAATTACAGTTTTGCCATCAAAATAGGGGCAATTATGCAACAATTTCAGTCAAAACAGGTCCAATTTTACAAAGTTCTAAAAAAAGGTCCAAAATCAGAATTGGACTTGAAAATGAGGGCAGATTTACAAATGCCCCTTAATATTATTGTAAATAATTAGCCAAGCTCATGTCTAAATTTTTATCTTTTTCCACCCCATTTTCCTTTTGGGTAGAATTAATCTTGATTTTTTTTTGCGAAAGAAATTAATCTTGATATTTACCACACTTGAACGGATAAACCGGTTAAACCAACCGGTTTATCATAAAAACCGTTCTGTTTATTGAGTTCGATTTATTTTTGAATTTTGAGAGGTTAACAGAGTGGCCTCCGGTACCCCTCGTCCCCAACGATTTTACAAACATTGCAAGGAAGCCGCAGCCCTGGTTCCATCCTGCCGCAGCAACGGCGAGCCGTCACCAGGACCACGACACATTGAATTGTTCCGCCGCCGAACAGAGTGCGTGCCAGTGGTCACTGTCGTTTACAGTTTTGGCTCTATTCTCCCTGGGCGAATGCTGCCATCATCATCATCATCAGTGTCAACTTGCCCAACGCCAGATATGAGATAATTCTCTCGTGTGGATGCCGCCGGCGTCGACGTTGAGAGAAGGTTCCCGCTAGCTGCTGCCTCATCCCGGATGTTCTGCGTGAAGCGAAGCAGGGCAGTGCCGAGTGCCGACATGACCGCGCGTTCCCGTGGCCCTGGCGCTGCATGTTCCACCCGAACACGGAGAACGCCTGATCTTTGGCTGGTCGGCGGACCCTAGTTGCCTGCAGCGTGTGTCGATCTTGATCGTCGCGTGAATCGTCGCGTGAATCAACCAAATGCATCGATCAATCGAATTGTCGAGATGACTGCGGGAAAAATCTGACACTCCGAGGTATCTCGATCATAAAGTGCACACCACGACAACATTAATGTTTTTTTTTTGGTTTCCAACACTTCTTTTGTCCCAGTGAACAAGTAACCATACCACTGTTCCATAGCATGATTTGACAAGGTTCGTTTTGACAGAAAAATTGCATAATAGAATTGCTATTTAGCAATAAGACTATACTTTGAAGATCAAGTTGACCATGCATACATTTCTATCTCTAACTATAAAAAATATATAGTGATACAATAGTAAAATCCGATATATATAAGTTATATGATGCACCCGATTTATATAAGTTACGTGATGCGACACATAGAGACACGATGTGAAGGAGTTAAGCATGGCCCTAAGATGGTATGAGCTGACCTGTAAGATGTGTGTGTGGATGGGTGGGGAGGGGGGGGGGGGGGGGGGGGGGGAGGACAAGACAAGGCACGTAACTTGTGGTAGAAAGAAGCACAATTGGTAGCAATATCAAATGAGAAATTTTTACTATATATATAAGCAGTGTTGGAACCAGCATCAAATTCTTTGTATGATGAAGCCATACTACAAATTTAATTAAGATAGTGTATGGTATGAACGCTAAAAAGACAAGTATAGACATACCACTTTCAACTTCCATAAAGAGTAAACAATAGTGTGATTCTCAAATTGGGAATCAATGGGCTATTGGATGTGGCCTGTGGCCTAAAACTAACATGGGTCAGCAATAAAAGATAAAGCTCACCTCGACCCATACCCCTTCACTCTTTCTTCTTCCTCTAGTACAAGATGAATAGAGCAGTCTACAACTATGAAGTGAAAAGCCTTAAAAATTTATACAATTTCTAGGGATAGGAGATCGAAAAGATGATGAATAGAGAGTACTCGGTGCTAGGATTAGGTACAACTTATATAAATCACTACTTTTTTTTAGATCCTGACCTAAATTTAAGAGTGTTTTTAGATAGCTTTATAGGTATTCAGGGTTTAGGTAATCAGCTAAAGAGGAAGACAAAATGAATACCTATATTTTCTCCTCTTGTACCTATATTGTATCTAAAACAACTTTTAGTATCTAATTTTAGGTAAACTACTGAAGATGCTATAAGAGAGAAGGGGAAATGACGGAAGCCCTCAAAATAGAAGGGCGCTACTGTTGGAGGACTTTTCGTTTGTTTCATATTTTTGTTAAATAAGATAAGGTAACCGTACTGAAATGTTTTAGTTTGTTTGGGCTGGAACTTTTTTCCTAATAATAAGCTCCTTTTCTAGTTTTTTTTTGATAGTTGTCTTTTCAAAATAAAATTTCAGCTGCTCAACATATAAAGTTTTTCAGCTTTTAATTCAATTCTTAGAAGCTATCAGGTTTTCAAAAACATTTTTTAACTTATTTATTTGAGCTTTCATTTTTAGTTGGGAAAGCCTGCCAAGGAAATAAAGGTATCCCTTACATAAGGAAGAAGGCATATTTATTTCTCTAAACTATTTTAATTTCAAAATCAGCTAACCGGACATGGTTTTTAAAGGCTATTTTATCTGCATGGCCCTTGGCCCACTTATCCAACATGACCGTCTATGCTTATACTCCCTTTGTCCATATATAGAAGGCACATTCTCCTTTGGTACACAGATAAAGGATGTAACTGTTGAGTTTTAATCAATGTTTTCCCAATGGCAAGCACCAGAAACATTTTGTTTTGTCCAGCAATCATGATCCGACTTCTCGGACTACTCAGCATGCATTGAAAAGATTCGCAACACCGCTAGGACCCTCTCTAGGAGATTCGCAACACCACTAGGACCCTCTCTAGGAGGTTCGTAACACCGCTAGGACTCTCTCCGGGTGGCATGCGACATCAGTTGACCCTCTCACGGAGGCGCATGGGGGCCGACTCTCCCTCGACGTCGATGGCGGCGGGATCTGGTTGACGGCCTCTCCATCTAGTTGGCGGCGAACAGATCTAGTTGGGTGGACGTGGATGATAGCCTGATCCTCCTGACTCGTATTTTAGTTAGATCCTACTTTGCATATACTTTTATCTTACTTTGCATAAAAGGGATAACTCAACGTTAATAGAGGTGGATAAACTATATTGATATAGGCTTCCTCTCATAACAAGGTGGTACTGAATCTTCCACCTTCAGTCATGCATAGAAGTGTTCATGGATCACTATGGGATGCTACAAAGAACGTATGGTAGAAATAATGGATATGGAGTAACAGAAAAGAGGTTTTAAAAATAGGGTTGATGATTATAGAAAATAACAAAAAATATAACAAATCTAAGAGAGGGACAAGTGAGGGAGTTGTGGCAGAGTGGACATGTATGCTAGTTCACTAAAGCATTCGACGATGAAATAGTGATGGTCAAGTTTATTGTATAGAAGAAGACAACACCAATCTACGAGCTTAGGTCGAGAGAAAACTAGGAGTGACAACTGTGGCGGGGTAGTAGAGAAAATGTTAGGTTCGGTTTAAGGTTTCAGTCATATCTACTCAAAGGAGAACGAATGAAAACTCATAAATTTGACGAAAGGGAGTGACAGTAATCATCTCTGATCTTCAATATTTTTAAGGACTTGCTAATTTTTAGCTGACTGAAAGTTTGGCAGCTGACTGAAAGTTTAAGCAACTTTCAGTCACCTTTTTAAATTATTAGATCTAGATCTTTATAATTCTTATAAAAATATTAAAACACAAACTAACAAACCATCAATTGAATTTCAATTGATTGAAGACTAGAAAATATAATATTTTTATTCAAGGACCTTCCTTATCGACTCGGCACCGACGATCTATGTCAAATACGTGGATCAAGCACCATGTTGAACAATTCTTTAAAAAATTATCTAAAAATATAAATAAACAGTATACAATATAAAAAAGTCCGGTTACACAATTTTATAACTAGAAGAGAATCCGTAAAATTTAGAAAGGTAGATAAATTTCTTTGCGGCGGAGGTGTGATTTATTGGGCTTATTATGCTTTGTCTACTGTTCAGCCCACGGTCCGCCCACGGTCCGTGCTAGTAACAAGCAAGAAGCGAAATAACGTGACGGCAAGTCCACTATTTCTTCATCTTTTATCCCAGGAAAAAAAAAAACCCTCCACTATTCCATCAAGTTTCCCACTTTCCTTCTTCAACAAACAAACAGCAGCGGCACGGCGGCAGCACCGGCGAGTCTACACTCCAGAGGGCTTCGATCTGGAAGGTTCCAGGAGCTTCTCGAAGTTCCTGGTATTTTCCTCCACGTCTACCCGATGGGTTCGAGGCCGCCCAGCGTCTCCTTCAAGCTCGTCCTCCTCGGCGACGGTACGGCTCTCTTCCTATCCCCAACGCCGCGTCCTTCACCTTTGCCGGGATCGCGAGCATTTGCGCCGAAATCCGTGGTATTACGGTGTAGGAGCAGTGCATAACTGGGATCGCCGCGGAGTCGGTCCGAATCGCGCTCGTGCTGTTGATCTTATCGCGCTGTTTGTGCATACTGAGTCTTGCTAGGTTTAGGTCCTACCCCGCGCACGCTGGCTATGGGCTTGTAGGAAATGACTTTTTGCTTTGTCTTAGGCTTGTTGATTTGTATTGATTGGTATATATGTTGCTAGGTTCCAGTAGTTGTTCAATTGGGGGAAGGTTGAGCACAGTTCAGGGGATGTCAGGCTGAAAGAGGGGAAGGCATGTTATTCTTATATTCAACTTAAAGAGTAGTAGGGCAAGCATGATTAATTTCTGTGGTAGAAGTTTTGCTAATTAATTTATCTGAGACACGAGATTAGTTACCACAGCTGTTTTCCAAACATTGGCTGTTGGTTATCACAAGACGTAAGTGAGGGATTTTCATTTGTCTGATGAAGTAGAACTTGACTTCGTCTAGAAAAACAATTGCAGATGACACCTGAATGTTTTTTGTTTAACCATTTTCAGTATACTTCATGTGCTTATAGATATAGGACATGACATTAGAATTATTCTGAATCATGATAATGACGGGTGTAGCAGATAGACTTTCTGTATATGATAGTATATTGTTTCAGTTAATCAGTTAAAGGATAAAAACATCAAAGTGTGTCCTGGAAAAGCTATTTCTTCTAAAGGGACAGTGAAGTTAAGATATGCACAAGGTCCCTTTGATTAGTCTACTTGATCAATGTATCATGACAGAGGTTGACATTATTCTGGCCCTAATAGGATTTTTTATGTAGGGTAATTGGGAGGCTTAGTTTGTAAGCCTACAAACCCTGCAACCTTCCAAGATCCTGTATTTCTTTCATTTTGTCCAATGCAACAGGTGTTTAAGCTGTTTGAGGGCGAGCTGTGTATACCCTTACAGCTTGTCCTTTTCTTTATAAGTATAGCTTATATTAGAACAAAATGGCATGAGGTCAGGTCCTTCACTGTATGTAATTTCATTTAAACTCAATTTTTGTATTGTTGACATCGGTTATTTGCAATTAATTGAACCAGCATACACAAATGAAAAGAGGAGTTTTATAAATGGACGAATATGCTATTCTCTTCTGTAGCGCATCCGTGACCTTTATTGTTGTTTTCATATCACATTTTCCCTGTTCTAGGGCCGGTTGGGAAAACATCTCTTGTGCTGCGATATGTGAATAATGTTTTCTCAGACAAACAGGAAGCAACCGTTCAAGCCTCTTATCTGACAAAACGCCTTGTTGTTGAAGGTGTGCCTATTACACTCTCTATATGGGTGCGTTGTCATCTCTTTGATAGCATTAATTTCGACTGAAGAATTTTGTCTGTTATGTTAGATAATTTGTATCAATTATACCCTGATTAATATTCTGTAGAAGTTCTATATTTGTCTGTTGACTATTGAACTGTTAGTTTTGTGTCACACCATAGCCGAATTCTCTTACTCTATTTTGGTATGCTGATGTTTAATTACCTTCATGATCATTTTTATATTCTGTTTTTGTTAGAACTTTTAGTGGTTAAGTTTTTGATAAACCACAAATTATTCTGTGTAGATATCTGAACTTTTTTTTACCAGAATACTTAAGTAAGTAACCTTGGTAACTCATCAGTTTGTCTGGCTTATAAGGTTTTATCATACCATCTATAGAAGTTTGTGTGGCTACAAGTTACTCCATTTATGTCTTGCATTGTAAATTATGTTTTACTAGTTACTTTTATGGCTCATCCTTAAGGTTTTTGTAGTAAATTTACTTCTTTGGTTTCAGGACACTGCTGGGCAAGAGAAATTTCACGCGTTGGGTCCTATATACTATCGTGATGCTGATGGTACAACCCGTTCTTTACACCTTTTGTTTCTAGATTGACCCACATGATCTCTATTAACCTTCTTCTCACATTTCTGTTCTATATTCGCAGCTGCTCTATTAGTGTATGACATCACAGATAGTGATACCTTTAATCGTGTAACAAAATGGATCAAAGAACTTCAGCAGATGGCAAGTAAAGATATTGTAATAGCTATTGCAGCGAATAAAAGTGATTTAGTTAGGTTGAGGAGCATAGATACTCAAGATGCAATAAGGTATTTATCTTTGTAAACTCTTCTACGGAGCCATGTATATCTATACTAGGGTTTGTTTCTTGCCTAAAGAATTGTGCAATAAGGTACCCTAGTACGCTTTAGGTATTGGGAACCATTTTTTAGATGGTCACCACTTCAATTTCCCTGTGCACTAACTAAACAAGAAGAAATATAATGCTCTAGAGAACTATTTTCCCTTCTATTGAAATTTTATTTTTAGGTTCCAAGGCCAGTTAGAGCTTTTTAACTTGTATTTGTATCAGTCAAAAAAGGAAGTTAGAGGAGCCTGAGATACGAAACTTCAGTTGTTGATTAAAAAGAAAACAACAGTGTCATTTACTTGACACCTTGGTTTACGAGATCTGATACATCAGCCTAATTGCTACATTTAATGATTGGCAAAAGTATAACCACTATCCTAGGATTTAATTTTACCTTTGTTAGTCTTTTTTTTTTTTTTTTTTGCTTTGGATTGTTACATCTAAGCTTATAATGTGTGCATCTGCAGCTATGCAGAAAGTATTGGGGCAAATTACTTTGTAACATCTGCCAAAGCAGGAACTGGAATTGATGGTGTCTTCAATGATATAGCAAAACGTATGTGTGTAGTATCGATCCTTCTGTTTCTTTATTTCTACTGGTGAGAAGTGGATAGCTGTATATTTTGCAGTAGTTTACTACAACCATGGAATATCCTTTATTTAATGCTTATCAGAGTGACAGAGTATGTGTGTAATTTGTTTTGTTTGTCAATATTTTTACCAGTACTAGGGAATTAAACAGGTTCCACTTAAAACTTTTAGTTTGTTTTATCAGATGTTATATTATTTTTCTTTTGAAACAAATTATATTACATGTATGCTTAGTGGTTTGGTTTCAACTGCTTAAGTTATTTCTGGGAAATTTCTATTTACTTAACTACCATTGATATTTGTGCAGGACTACGGAGAAGAGAAAAAGCAGTGCTGGTGGCTTGTTGCCATCGCATCAAAAGAATGGAGTTTTGATTGTTGATGACGAGCCTGAGAAGGAACCTCCACCAAAGTGTTGCTCATAACAGTATTTCGAAAAGTCCCATGGTGAAATTCCAAACAAATGTGGAGGTTATGAAAACCTTCATGCTATCTGTAAAGCCGCAAAAATCATACCAGTGCTGGACCATTTGAGCTTTCAGGACAGCACACTCCATGCTGCAGAAGGGTGTTGGGTTGTGCTTTCTAAGTCCTGTAAATATTAAGGAAAAGTTTAGGTTCATGCCATGCTTCTATTGTACTTTTGGGGTTTCAGCACTGTCTTTGCGCTGTAATGTGAGGTTTCAAAGCATCGAGTGAATATAGATAAGACAGTGGCAAAGATGCAACAATTAAGTGATGCACTGACATAAACTTCTCAAATACTCATTCCATCATTCATACCAATTGTTGTCAATGTAACAGTTCAGTCAGTATTAATAATCAGCTGAGGGTTCCACTTCTAGCTCAACTGACAATTTTTGTGCATGTATACTTTTGCTAGGAGTCTTTGATCTCTTTTTCATATTTCTTTCATGGTATTTGCACTTTGGTGCATATTGAGTTGGAAGCCATATCACTTGATGTGGTGTCTACTACTTTTTTATACTAAATTTGAAAAATAAAAAAAGGTTGTCCTAACGGATCAACTAAAAATTGGAGCATGTCTGCTAACTACTTATGAAATGCTTAAAGGACGGAACAATGCCCATTTGTCTTGTTGCTTTGGGGAACATGTATATTTTCATCGAGAATTGTCCGAGTTTTTATTGGGTTGAAGCAATCAGTACTTTTTTCGAGCCAACCAACGCTACATAGATCCTCACGGGCCTTTGGCAGGAGATATCTAAGCTACTCTATGTTAACATGTTGCGGTATATCTTGACACGAATTTAGAAATCTAATGTTGTCGATGTTTAATTATGTTGCTGTCCGCTGCATAGTATGAATAAATAAGCCCTAAAAAAGTATGAATAAACAGTGCTAATAGTACAGCATGCCAATCCACTTTATCAGTTTCACTCATCTTTTATTCCTTTAAGGAGACATTTCAAGAACTAACATCTGTCAAAAAAAATGGAATTAATATCAGTTTGAACAATTAATGATATGATTGAAAAACATTGGAAGAAACCATCGAAGACTACTATTTCTCACGTTGAACACGCAAGTGTTGAGTTTAACGTTGAAAGACGCGCATGCTCCCCAACTAGAGCTGCAGGGATGTGATTCTCACCGATGCATCTCACCTGCCGCTATAATTCACCGACCAATCTCTAGCATAACATTTGTCGTGGCGAACAGCCACCCCCCAAAACCCCATTTATAAACATTCGCCCTCCATTTTTGTGTCTTTTATCTTCCCGCTCTTGCCTGCCTTATCATTTTCTTTGTTCTAGTCACTGTCATAACTTCACGTGCTATGCATAATGTCTTTAAGAATAAACTGCTTCTTTGAAGTTTAAAAAGCCGAAACACATGACGAAACAGGCAGTTTTCATGGCCAGATTGTCTGCTGACATGACTCTGTTTTGGACAAGAACTCTGCTTATGTCCGACCAATACGCCCCAATCAGGCACGACTCCAAGCATCCTAAGAACCATAGCTAAGAGCACCAGCAACGTATGTAGAAAGCGAACTGTGGTCCATTTGAGAGTTCGATAGGCGAACCGTGGTACATTGCAGGCATCGAACCAAGTGTAGAGGGAGAAAAAAGCGAACCATTTTTTTGCGTCGATTGTAACCGAACCATGGGAAAAAACTAATGGAACAAAGTACTTCGCGTTGAACTGTTGAGGCCCCTTTCATATGTCTTTAGTGTTTTCAGGGAAAAGTAGACTTTTTTTAATCTGACATCACGAGCCCACTACGTTGAAAGAAACGAACCAAATCACAAATCGATTTTGGCAGCTCGAACCATGCCGTTCGGTTCGGCGCAACGTAAGGGGTGCTCTAATCACTTGGAAATTTAAGCAGCCAGCTACTGCAGATACAGCAGAGAGTTTTTTTAAGGCATATACAGCAGAGAGTTGGAACCTAGTCCCACAATAGAGTCACACCTACGATATCTTACCTTTTTTCATTGAAATTATAACATTTTTTTAGCTACCTATTAATTTAGGTGAGTCCATCTGCCCCTCTTCTATTACTACGTTTTTTGGTGTTGATTTTTTTATGTTAGCACATAAATTGAGTCTATTTCGTATATATATACCAGACATATTAAACCTCACGTGATCCAATAATATTTGATGGACCTTCGAACACACAGACACCATCCAAAGTTGATTCGGTGTGCAACCCGCTGTTCAACACTGTTATCCCCTTCGGAGGCAGCCGCCGCAAGTCGGTGTCAAAGATGTGATCCGTCAGCAGCAGTGGTCGGTGGTGAAGCTGTTGTGCCATTGTTGTCGATGTGTGATTTGTTGTTGCCACTGGTGACCGGGTCTGCATCTTCGCGTCATGCGGACAACGCCGTCTTCAAGCGCATGGCACAATCTTTCATGCCTGTGTGGTGTCATTACCCCTGCCGTAGCGTCGAACCAGTGTGGCACCGCGCCCCTTGGTCTACGAAGAGATGACCAAGCAAATAACCCTAGCTTAGCATCCAACCATCGATGTCTTGACATGCTCTCATGTAGTTGTGTCGTTTAAGGATGTAATCCAAGTACATCCCTGTGCCCCCTCTCTCTCTATCGTTTACTGTGTTCATAAACAAATAGATCGCTAGCAGTTACTGTGTTCAAGCACCAAACTCATTGACATTTGCCTATCAGATTTAAAGCTTGTGATCTGGTTGAAGATCAGTTGCTAAAGAAACTGGACAGACTATAACAATGGTGTTGATCAGGTAACAGCTCAGGGATGATCAGGTAACAGTTCAGGGATGAGTTATCAGGTTCTGTACAAGTTTTAGACTCGCTTCTCTTCGTTCCAAAGAATTTCTCAGATGACTCAGTTGGCATGAACTTCGAGTTGAATTATTGATCAGAAATAAAGAAGGCATGTCTACTTTGGTTGACAACATGGGCTAATATTAAGCTGACTAATTTTCTGACTGTATATGTGCAGAAGTGGATTACAACAGGTTTCAACTAAGAACCCTTTGCTTGAAAATTGCAACTACAATGTGATGATCTCTATTGGCTATATTTGCTTGAAATACATACAATGTCGACCTCTATTGCCTTTGTCAGGGTGTGTCATGGTAAACTATACAATGAACAATAACTTTCTGGGTTGGTGAAAGGTAGTAAGAACTTATTGTTAAAAATGGAACGTACAAAGACGTTGTGTGCCGGATCAGTCTAAAACAATATAAAAGAAGAAAAGAAGGCCAGAAACACGGTACATTATCAGCTGCTATTTCGCCACCGGCGAAGCTAGGTGTATTTACACTAGTGCATTGGCACCAGGGAAAATTGAAATTTTAACACTACATATTGTCCAAATTACTATGGAGCACAAATCTAAATCACTATGGTGCACCACCCTTTGCTTTGATCTAGCTTTGCCACTGTATTTTGCTAGAAAACTTAATTATATAATGGAGTGAAATACACCTAGGGTCCTTCAAATTTTTTTCACTTTCTCATTTGGGTCCATGAACTTTCAAAACGATCATTTGGGTCCATGATCTATTTAAGTGATGCTACACTAGAGGTCCATTTGGCTTTAACATAACTATTAATGCTTACATGGCTTGTTAGATTGACTCTAACATGGAACGAGAATTTTTACTAAATAAAATGGAAATATATAATAATATATTGAACTCAAGAATTGAAATCATGTGGTTGTTTAGCTGAATTCTTGTGAATTACAAAACAATCTTGCCTTCTTCACGTGGTACAAAAAATTGCCTACATCGACCATGTCAGTTGTCATGAAACAAGCCAAGTCAATGCTAATAGCAGAACTCGAAGGCATTTGGACCTCTATTGCACCACTTAGATAGATTGTGGACCTAGGTAGTCATTTTCATAATCAAGGGACCCAAGTAAGCATAAAAGAAAGGTTTAAGGGCCTGAATGTATTTCACTCTAAATAGTGCATGTTAGAAAGAAAACAAAATTACTATATGTCAGTACTATTATCTATGTGTACAAGATGCTTTTATTAAAAATGTTTTACGTGTGAATGCTGATTGAATTGGGTTGGACTATACTACTATAATTGTGTTAAATAAATACATGCATTCTACCATGCACTTTAAATATCCATAGAAAATATAACTAAACTTTGTGGGGGAAAAGAGATAAATAAAAACCTTGCCATAGTATATTAGATTTCAAATATAGTTAAATGTATTAAAGATCATCATTGGTGCCTAAAGTTAGTCGTCTTATTCAAAACAAACATCTTCAAGGATTTAAAAGTATTATCTGTCATAATATATCAAGACCTACGAAAGTTGGTGCAAAAGAGTAATATAAAAATATCTTTTTGGTTACTTCCAAGTTATTTGTCATAATATATCTATCAAATATATGGTTTTTATATTTTATTTTTTCAAACCCGTAGCAATGCACAAACATTTTGCTAGTACAACTATAATATATGTTCATATACGCATACCCCCACGCACACCACCATAACGCACACACACATGCGTACATGAGCAGCCCTACAACTATATCTAGAGTGGTCTTTGAGAGATCATCAAAGTTCATAGGTATTGATGTCTGATAGGAATGTTGTTCTTCCATTGTGGCTCCACGCATGAGAGACATTTTCATTTAAATTTATTGTGAAGATACAATCTCAGTGAGGTCTCGAGTCCGATAAGATCAAACCCGCTGTGGTCGCGCTCATAACCTGAGCATGAGCTTGTCCTTGGAATTGCAACATTTTATTTTAGACAATGCAGCAAGCACATACGAGGTAACACTTAATGCAGTTATCACAAGTTCTGCACTATGCATTGCGGTCAAACAAATATACATTTTTATATCTTTATTACAAACATACAAAAGTAAGGAGTTGCCAACAAATTGAAAGATCATGCAAGCCACATTTATAGATGCGATTTAATTTGTGGACAATGTTGGTGCTACGAGATTACGTGCATGCCGTAGGTTTTGTCTCTTGCACAGACGTGATGCTCTTAGAAGACCCTCCTTGATCCTGGGGATTTGTTGGATTGCCCTCTCTCTTTTTGTCCTAATGAAAGAAGCCATTGATGCGAACGCATCTTTCTTTTCCATGTCATCTTATCGTTTTTGTCGATGTGCGTCTCATGGCTGGCTTACCACTTGAGTTTGTCACACCAAGCTAAATTCTAGGTTTCCAGCATCTGCTGATAATGAACACGATTCCTGTGACCATCATTGGTCCACGACATGTTAACTAAATTCTTACAACTTATTTTATAACTTATAACATTCGTGGTAGTGGGGATCATCACATGTACTTATGACCACTATATCCTCACACAGACAGCATGTATAGTACAAATTATTACTTAGTGGTCTTTCGAAAAAATTGCACTAAGCATCATGTCCTCATGACCCTTTTAATAAAGTCATGCCAACTCTGCTGTAAATATAGCCTTTGACATGAGTTATATATATTTTGTGACTTGAAAGTGGTATTATCGGAAGGATCAACACGTGGAAAAGGAACTTGTGGCTTTTGTTGGATAACAGACATATAATAATGACAGTAAGAATCATAACATGTCAAATTCATCATAGTCCTTTCGAGCACAAAGACATAACAATTTGAGTCTTGAGCAATTGAAGCACGACCATCATCCTGACACTGAAAACATTTGTGTACGGTAACCATAATCAGAGAACTTTGCATCCAACATGATGCTCTTAAAGCTTGACCCCTTAGCATGGAGTGGTGAGCAATGGTAGCTAGTGAGTTGAGGGGGAGGGATCTATAATCAATGTTCAGGAAAGCAGAGGAACTAAACGAGCGGTAGGTAGCGCCTAGTGCTTAAACAGCGCTTAAGCTGTACTAGGCGTTTGTACTTTCAGCAAATAAATATAAAAAGATATCAAAATAATAAAAAAGGTTACATATAAGACCACATAATTATTAAGAAAATAGGAGCAAACTTTTTAATAGATTAGTTGAAAGGGAAATGGTGGAGTTCGATCTACCTAGCGCTTAAGCGGTATAGGTGGATACTTTTTAAAACAATGTCTATAATTATTTTGTTCTTTTTGGAGGAAAATTAACATGTAGAAGCAGGTAAAAGCACATTTTGATCTAATGTATGATGGTAAGAAAATATGGAAAATAAAGTTCATGGCATACATTGCTCATATTAGACATTCCTCAATGGCATAGACACAATGCAGGGCAGTGCGTTTGTCTATATGGCGACCATTCGCAGTGGAAGCTAATGATCTTGAGGCCCCTGCTCACTATAGTACATACTTTCCGTAAAGTCTAATATTTATGTTTTGCATCAAACTGTCGATAATCATGAATAATCGGATGTCCCACCTGTTCGCATCATGCTCCGTCATGCGGAAAGGCATGCTTTTGGCACGCTTAGTCGTCTTGGTTAGAAGGTTTCCTTTCCTCAACCCTGCCTCCTATGGGGGATTCCTTTTTTCCTAACATTGACGACTAAACGCCTTTGTTTAACAACCCCAAAAGCCTGCCTAATCCCCGGATCGCATGTAATGATGAAGATCTAATTCGAAGCGACAGGGCGATATTAATATTTCACATCCACCAACCCATGTCTCCTGCTGGCAGCAACACTTTTCAATCTGCTGTGTGATGCAAAGGGCAGCTGCAAAAGTAAGCCGCTTGGAACTTGGAACACATATGGAGCAAAGGCTAGGCCAACAAAAAATACAGTAGTTATAAAAATTGGTGTGGTTTGCGTTGTTTGCTACAGTATCAATCTGTTACACGACATGAATGGGGACTGGATTTGATGGCCAGGTCCAGGTGTAGATGGCATCTCTGATGATTGGCCTCCTCCGGTCCTGGCAATTCGGGCAGCATACAGGAGTGGGCGGGTCAGACCAGGCGGTCCTGCCGTATGGACCTTCTGTTAGGTAGCAGTCTCTCTCCTTTTTCTCTTCTTATTTACTCTTTCTCTCCCACTTGAGTTTCAAAAGCTTTCATCATGATTAAGTACATCAGCCCGCCGATGTGTTATTTTGGTCATTGGCACATAGAGTGTGTTTGGTTCACTGTCATACTTTGACATACTTTACTAGACTTTTCAGACCAGATATATGATTCATTGCACTTAGTTTTATGACCAAATTTTCGTCTTTTAACTCCACTTGTCATAAAATCATTCTTTTGTCAAACTATGATATTCCCTGTCAAACCATGACATTCTTTTTTGCAACCATGACAAGAAAAGAGTGATGTTTTCAACGTGGATTTGAAAAACGTAGTCTTAAACATTAATTCACACGAAGTTGTGCCAAGACCAATTGCAATTGCGATATATGATGCAAATATTTTCAATAGAAAAAACCTTGTACGGTAAAAACCAATTCCAAGTTGAGCTCTGCTTAAATGGCCAACTCATGCACCATGCATGACAGTAAATTTTTTAGTATCACAGAAAACTGATTCATGCCATCTTAGCATAGCCAGACAAGACATCCATAAATGCATTATTAGTCAATGATCTCAGGCAGCCATTCTACCAAAAAAAAAGCAAACTTTTAACAAGAGTGGTCAGGCTAAAAATATTATTGTATTTTAGTTGATGTCATGTGGTAGTACTTTTTTATTACGTTAGGCCCATCACGGAGTAATAGCTATTTGTGGAGGAACCCATGCAGGAAGGATGAAGACCATCGATGAGGGGCATGTGCAGGCAGAGATCAATCAACCAAAGCCCACGGCAGATATGGTTTTATATTGTTCACGTGCAGATATAAGGAAATGGATGATATCACTGATCATACTGAATTTTGTCGGTCAAGCGTATGGGCCAAATTGCATTTGCCGAAAGCCGCTTTTAATCGCCGAAAATGCCAAGGCAGCCATTTGATGTTTCACACTGCCGCATGTGCCTGTTTAGTGTGTCTGATGAGATTGCCAAGATAAGTAATGTGTTGTTCGCTTGTGGTAATTTGTGTACAAGAAATTTTCGGATTTGGTTAAAGTTGACAAAAGAATTGAGGATTATACAAATTGTTTCAAAGGCAACTGGCTTGATTATATTTTCAAAATCGTTTAAAGATCACGTGTTTTATCTGTTTTATAACATACAAAATCTCATCTTTTTAGAAGGCAAATCAGCTCTCATGCTGACTTTGTCACTCCAGGAACTACGAGCATATCTAAAAGCCCCCAAGAACATTTTCTCTAATAAAGATAAGTTTGGCATTAAAATGTTAAAATATATCGCTAACGAGTCCTAAAAACAAATAGCCTGAAATTTATCTAGCATGAAAAACGCCCTGCACACCTCAAAATATGACTTTGTATGACTGCGTGGTGGCGAGATCAAGATCCACCTTACGTGACATTAGGGACCAATTTCACACAATAACAAAACAATGTTATAGAGGTGGTTCAAATATTGTTCTAGCACGGACAGGCCAATTTGTCACTACGACTTTGTAGCTACAAATATGGCTTTGTGGCGGTAGACTAAATAAATCACCACTTTATATAGTTTTAATTTATAGATGTGGTTTAAGTTACCAGCCGCCACTCCTTCATCTGTTAACAGCGACGGTTTCCTTCATTTAGTAGAGGTGACAGATAAAACCGACCATCATTACTTATTTATTAGTTAAAAATAAAAAAATATGTTATTAGTTCTAGAATTCAATCCTACATATACAAAAACACAGAATATTCGTAGTAATACCATTTTATCATATTCAGAGACTAATATCTCATCACTTCATATATATCATCATACTATAGTCACAAATATATATCAGGTATTATTGGTAGAGTGTTTTTGTTCAACATATTTGTAGGGAAGTTAAGCCCAAAAAAGAGATTATTGAGGCTTACTTTTTGGGCAGTCTTGATGATGCTAAAGTAGGGGCGCTGATCCGGGAGAAACGGTTGGATTCGTTTTCTGTCTCGGATCCAAACCAGCCGGGGTCGTCGATCGGCTAACTGCTGATGATAGTGTCCCCCGACCCGGTGGCACGCCCCTCATCAAACCTCGCCGCGCCACGCCAGGGCCGTAGAATGATGGCATACTACGGCTCGTGCCTTCCCACCTCTCTCTATCACGCACGGCAGGGACGGAGAGAATTAAAACGAGACTCGCAGCGCCTGAGGCGCAAGGACGACAGTGACTGGCGAAGGCAAGGACAAAAAAAAAAAACTGTTCATTTGTTGGTACACACATTCAGGGTCAGATGGATCTCCATGTCCAGTCACGGTACAAAGACGTACACCCCGCAAAAGGAAAAAAAAACATGGTAATTCCCTTATGAGGTGTTGTGATTTAATTATAATCTTATTAAAATGAACATGACGGTAAGTAGGTAGCCTGAAGAAAGCAGATGCAAGCTATTCACGTTTAGCCTGGTCTGACATGTAACACGCCACAGCACACTTGCAAATTACTTTGCTCCACTACATCTCTCCTAGCGACGGTGACAAACTGGCATGTGTGTGTGTGGAGAGAGAGAGAGAGAGAATCCCTACTCCCTTTAGTAGCACCTACGGGGAGTAAATCCTTCTCTATAAATACAGGCGACGGGTGGGTGTGGAATCTCTGGGTTACCTCATAGCAATGGAGATTAGATAAGAGAATATAGATGGTGGCTGTGCATGGTGGAGAAGCAGGGCACGTGCATTACCATCCAATGCCGCCAGTGGCCATGCTCCCTGCTCCCTGCTACCTCCCCTCCCTCTGAGTTCTGAGCTGATCCGGATGGACGGATGGTTCTTCATGTGCCCATCTTCTCCACCGAGCACAAACTGTCTCAACATACCTCATCTCATCACCAGCCGGCGTCTCATCGCCGGTCAGCACAGTTCTTACTTCGGGGTCTAATATCTGTGCTAGTGGCTCTGCTCCTGTCCTGCGTCTCCTGTATCTCTCCTCTTTATTTGATTTTTATTACCACTATATAATTTGTTCAGCAACACTTTACATCATGAGCTTCTGTTCTTTCAGGCCGTAGAACTCTATCCAGATAACTCTTTGGCTCTTCTTCACATTCATTAAATTGTTCCCAATACCAACATATATGTGTTTAATCTAACTGAGGCGACATCCTTTTCGCAGAGCAAAAATGCACACGATTGCCGGAACGTACGGGTAAGCACACTATACGACTGCATGATAGTTTTTAACTGAAGCAGAGAAGAAGTTATCCTCCAGAGCTTGATTGGCATGCTGTTCTTCTCTTTTGAGTATCCCATATCGTGGATGTCAGCATCAACCAGCTGACAGAAATGCACACACATACACCATATACACTAAGGCGTTCCTGCCGTACAAACAACAGTAGCTATGAAAGGAACCCAACCACGGTTGCGTTGCTATCCTTCCTGAAGAGTGAAGATAACATTGGAGAAAGTATTGCTGACCTTGAGATGCCTCTACATACATTGCTAATGAAATCTTACCTGAAATAAACGATGACATACATTGATTTGCTAGAGTCTTCATCAATCTTCAGTGCAAGGCGCAAGGCCTAGCTTAGACGATGCAAAACTGCAGGCAATTCAAAATGCCGATCTTCATTTGAACTGTACAAGATGAGGTACCAGGGTGGAAGCGGATTCGGGTCAGAGAGGCGATGCAATACTTCTGGAAGCATTTTTGGGCTCACTGGAAAGAGAACTCTCAATGTACAATCAACTTTCAGCGATCGCATTCGTACATATACCTTAATTTTAGTTTTGTTCAGGAATCATATATATGTATATACACATTCTTTAGTCCTTTATTTTGGTGCGAAGTTCGCTTCCCTGTAGATCCTACACCGAATCAACTTCAACATTTATTTTTGGAGGACTTTACAGTGCATCTTACCTATTTTTGAATTAATTCTATTTTGATCCTAGGATGAGACCTTGCCATGCCTTTTGAACTCCCATTGTTGATGACCTTGCCAAAACGGTAGGCTACTAGGGAATAATTTCTCTGGACCTCATACCTAATACCCCAGTGGTCCCTGTGATATATAATCCATATGAGAAATGGCATTGCTACATATCGTCTTCAGACATCGTGGTCCTCCTTCATGTCTGTTCTGTTCACGGATTGTGAGGCCCTAATCCTTGTTCACCCTTTCACAGTGGTGGAGCATGTATGCACGACAGGGACAGCAGTACGTAGCTGAGGATGCCATGCGGGAGCTCATTTCCAGCGAGACGAGTTTGCTTCCAGATCTGGGAAACAGGAGATGGTGCTTGTTCGGGAGTGGCCATGAAAACCTCACCATATCTTTTGGTGATCTCCCTTTAGGGGCAGTAAGATCTGCATTCTCTGTTTCTTTAATGGGTTAATTCCAGTTGGTGAGTGAATGAATGGAGACAGCAGCTGCTTTGGAGATTTTCTTTCTGTTGTGTGGAGTATAGCTCAGCACACCTGCTTGACTGCTGCTCGCTCAAAGATTCTTTGGTGTTGTGGAAGTCCACATGGAGGTACGAGCCGAACCTGACTTTCAGTATCTGGTGGATGACAAAATCATCCACCAAAAATTTCAGATTCTGGGGCATCCGAATGTGATCCGCGTGCGCCGTTTTGCGCAGCGCAAATAGAACAGGTGGTCGCCTCAATGTGGCTAAAACTTAGGAGTAAAATTGTGCCAGGATTTTGAGGATCAGGTCCGTGGTTTCCTGGACACAAATCCTGCGCCGATATCTTGATTCAGTCCAGTTCCAATCAGGATAGCTGCCAATGGCAACTGTCAAAGTTTGGCGGTGAGAATTACGCGTTATGAGCACGCTCAATCATTGTACGTTGCTGATTTACTTGTCATTCTTCAGGCATGGTTGTCACGAAAGCTACAGAGAAATTATATCCTTGGATTGGAAGTTCAAATTTCTTGGTGCTATTTCTGCACCATCTCTGTCGTACTGTAACTTGTAGTACATGCTTACATTCATTTGCCAACCTCTGAGCTACACTTGTACGCGTACGTCCGCAATCCTTATCCAAGTCCCTGGCTTGTTTTGCCTTCTGCTCCCACATCGCCAACAGTCAAGACAACGTTTACTGTCCAAAAGTGGACAGATCAATAATTTTTCAATGACAAAATTATCTGTGGCACACTAATAAATAATGCTTTTGTTACCGGCACACTCACAATTTCGACTTTGTCTATAATATACTACGATTTTGTGTCAATTGTGTGTAACATACCGCAGGCAACAAAATATAACTTTTCAGATGAAAGATATTAAAAATGACTTATGCGCCCTTGTCCGCCCTTCCTCTCTGGTCGATCTCTTTCTCACTCCTCGATGATGAAAGAAGCATGGTGCCAGACAGGGCGAGCTTTGCGTAGAGGCGCGGGGACAACAAGCTGGGGTGGAGTGGGGGAGGAGCTCATGGCTCGGAGCAGGGTGGTGGAGGGTGCCGAGGAGCCATGGCTGACGATGGTGAGCTCCGCCCGTCGTCATCCGGCGACCAAATAGGCCCTCGACCTTGGAAGCCAGAAGGGAGGGCCACGACCAGGTGACGACGTAACCGGCCGAGAGGGAGGGAAGACGACGACGCCGCTTGGATGGAAGGGGTCAGGCGGCGGCGCCGGTCGGCAGGGAAAGGCAGCGAGGGGAGTGGCGGAGGGAGGCAGGCGAGAGGCGACGACGCTGGGTCTGACTCAAACATTGAACAGGGCACCCGAGGTAATTTAACAAATATTCACTTAACTCAAGAAGCAAGAAATAGTATTTCAATAAAATTGTAATGTGTTACTGTGTTGTGTTCTACACAATTTCTATAAAATTGTAGTGTGTTATGGATGGCACGCAATTTCTCCATCAGGAACAAGCTCCACGGGGCCTGACCTGATCGGAGTGGGGATGAGACTAGTTTTATCCTACAGGGCTAGCGGGGTGGAGCCCTGAAATGAAGCAGGACAGAGTCAGGCTAAAATTCACCCCACAGCAGGAAGAAAACGAGGCCAGTTATAGATATTTAGCCCAATAGCTCATTTGTTTGCTAGAACATATAAAATTATAGCTCTCAACCCTAATCTTGCTCCATCCATCCAACCACTGCCATCCTCATTTGTTCTGTTGCTGTACTCGCCCTCGTGGCATTGTGAGAGTACCTCGATGATGCACCTCTGCTGGTTTTCCTCAATGCTATCGTCCCACGCTACACCACGCTTGAGCGTTGTCCTGTCGTAGCCCACCACCATGCCACACCCAAGCCTTGCGCTCGCCACTCTGAGGAGCCACGCTCAAAGCCACACCACCGTCCACTGCTACGTGCTTGTAAGGACCAAAGGCGTATCGAAAGAGAGAGGGAGTTGAATCGGTAAGTTACTCATGACTTTAAATAATTTAATTTCGCTACTTAAGTTTAACAAAATAAGGAAATTTAAATAAGTCTTAGTAGGCTAAGATTTTGTACATGCTAGTGTTCATGATAAGATAAAATACAGAAGTCAATCACACTAGCTTATGTAAACCACAAATCACCTTACTCATTAGAGCACACAAATGCGAAATAGTAAAGAGAGGGTCAAAGAATGCTCATAATTTTTTCCCAAGGTCTCGGAAGGATGATGTCTTCCCCTAATCCTCGTTGGACCACTCCTGTCGGAGTCCTGGTCCCTCCCGTCACTAAGTGGAGTTCTCGCCACGTGTCTACAATCACTCCTCGAGTGAAGACATGGTGTGCGTCACCGCTATATAAAGCACAAGCTCGCCTCCCTCGAGAACTTGCCGGACTCCCCGAGCTGGCACGGGCGCTCACTATTCCAACGGCGGGCTTAAACCGTGTACAAACATGTGACGGCCTTCACAATCGATCACGATAAGCTCGATCACCGACACCTAACCAGTCTAGATCTCACCATAGACCAAGAGTAACAATCTAGATTACACCCTCAAAAACATCCTAGCCTTAGATGTGCAAGATACTCAAGCTACTCTTCTCTAGCACTCTCAAGATATGCAATATCTCCTCTTAGTGCTCTCCTCTTTTCCTCTTGGACCTTACCAAATGCTCTCAGGTATTCCACTGGCCAAGAGAGGTCTCCAAGACCCCCAGCAACGAAGTTATATAGGCTGCCAACCTCAAAGTAGCCATTGCTCCATAAAATTAACTTTCTGGACACACTGACCGGACTGTCACTCTGTAACAGCTCTCCTCAGCTGTTGGCTTCCTCTATCCAGGCAAATTCATGTACTGACCGGACTGTCCGATCACTGGATCGGACCGTCTGGTCCACTTTCTCTTTCCATTCCAGGAGCCTCCGCGAAATGCATCTCTTCTGCCTCCCTGCACTCCTACTGACCGGACTGTCCGGTCTGTATGGAGTCTCCTGCTGACAGAGTCCTGCTTCTCGCGCTAAGTCCTGGAAAACTCCCCATAGTGACCGTACAGTCCGGTCTCCACTGCCCCCTCTGTTCGATCTCTATGTCCAGAAGCTGAAACTCGTCGTCCTCGCTTGACTTGGTTTCCCAGCTTCTCCGAACAACTCCTTGGCTTCTCCACTGTCACCTAGTGCCTGTGATTTCACCGAATAATCTTGCACATCACCGACTAGACATAACATAAGAGAGTGACCTAGACCTCTTTGATAGTTCGGTTTTTCCTATGGACTCAAAACCCTAACAACTACTCAAGTGTTCCAAACACTTGCACCATAGCTTGTTCTCCGCTTTGATCCATCTCCATCAACCCTTGGACTCCATCAAGTTCACAAGCCTCCATGCTTGCGGTCATCGTCATCAATCGCCAAGGACATCATCATCCATATGATTTGCAATAGAGTTAAGAGATGATTCCTACAAAGATAACACTCGTGTAGATGTTAGCCCACAATTTCATAGTTGTCATCTATCACCAAAACATCCATACCACGGGGATCCAATCATCAATGATCATGAAGCTTATTGTCCTCCACCCTATGTCGTGCTCACCGCCACTGGCCCGCTCGTCGCCCTTAGTCAAGCCTTAACCGCCACCCTCCATGGGCCCTGATGGATCTCGGGGCGTCAGGGATGGGGACGGGGCAACATTTTGCCCCATTGAGACAATCAGAGCTGGGTCGGGATTGCAGAATGGGGATCGGAGTGGGATGATTCTCACTTCCCTGGCCCTACCCCGCCTTGTTGCCAGGCCAAGTTATAGACGAACTTAAAATTTTGAGTGTGTTGGTGACAAAACCATCCTGTATTAGTATGCCACAGACAATTTTGCCTTTTCTAAGCTACTGACAATTTGATTCAACGATAATCTAAAACCACCACCACTTATCTCTATTTTAACAATTTAAGGGTAGTATAATTGAAATAATAATGTAATTTCTAATTATTATTATTTTTATCATAAATGAAATTAAATTAATACTCTAATTAATAACTTATGTTTCATATTTTTTAAGATGAGCAGACATTTAAATAATTTGGTAGGTTTATGGTTCTATCATGGAAAAAAAGATAAATTCATTAATTAATAGTACAAATACGAAGTTATCCTCAAATTACTAGCCAGTATTTTCTCAAAAATACCTGCTGATATTTTGGACAAGAAAAGTATAAAACTCCTCTTGTTGTTTTGGTTTCAGTTGTTTGGTTATGTTTTTTGTTGAATGAAAACAAATGTAAAATTTCCAAATAAAAATCTTATATTTTGCAAATCATGAAAGAAAGAATACTGTTTTCAATAGTTTCCTCTGATTGTATAATTTGAATACACATAGTTGGTGTCTATTTCCCAAAGGTGCATTGTCTCCTATCTCTTGTGGACCCCTCATCATTTAACCAAATTCTAAGTAGGCCACCACATCAGCTTTTTAAGATGCATAGTAAGCTTGAAAGATTTAATTAGTACCGTACACTAGTAGTTCCATAGTTCTTGTAAACCAAAGAAAAAACTTACAAGAAAATTCAGCAATACTGTCTGTATTAAATTAGATGGAAGCTACAGAGCAGTTTAGTTAAACCAATAAAACGATGCATCCCATTATTGTTAGACATACTTTTCTACATGCCATTGCAAACACTCCTGATTGTGAATAACGAATATTCCATTATTACTTAACAAATCTTCAGTAAAAAGATCTGAGAGAGATTATGATATAGTGACAATGCTAAATTGATCAAAGTTCCTGTATTTTGTGCTTTCAAACTGTTGCACATATTGACAATTTATATCACTGTCCAGGCAAGTATGGTGAGACATTACAAGTATAGCACGTAACTGAATATACTGGTCTGCTCATTTCACGCCACATGTTGGCTATGGACATTTATTTGTTTTGACACGGTGGCGGAGCTTCCCACCTGAATTAACTCAAATGCAAAATAGTTTTACAATTTGCCACGCGCGGCAATGAGAGAAGCGAGAAAAGATAAACAAAGCACTCACTACTATCTGATTACATCGACTAAACAATAATTCTATTCAAAACGAATTCCCTATTTCTAATAGGGAAAATAAGAAGAACACTTGTCCCTTAAACAATCACATGAAAATAATAAAATATACAGAATCAAAAGTGCCAGGCAACAAGAGACAATCACATTTCTGTTCAACATTATGCATTTTGACCATAGAGACAATGATAGACTAGTAGGTAAGTGGATACAATCGAATTTGGGATAATTATGGGATGCATATATTTAACCAGTTTTATGATGTTATGGAATTTTATTGTTTTCCCTTAACTTTTTCAAATGTTCTCATCATAAAGCTTTAAAAATGGTTATAGATTATAATAGTCAGCAATGGACGATGGAAGGGCTACTGTATGACAGACTATTATATCCAGTCAGAAGCAGGGCTTGGGTTTCAGAGAATACGTATCCTAGTTATTTGTGCTGAATGGTGAAAGTGCTGCATCGTTATGAATTGGAAATATGTACTTGTCTGGACAAAAACACTTTGATGACAACTAGCAAGCATATCGAATATTTACAGAAGTAGTTGGTTCATGAAGAACAACTGGTGAGTCACAGAAAAATGAAAGATATCATCATGAATCAGAAAAATATCATGATCAGGGGTTGCAGAGTTAGTCATCAATTTTCTGAAACAAAAAATAGCACCCATCTGTCATGTCATTTTTCTACAAAGAAGGTCATAACCATTGCCATGACGATGATGTGATCATTTCCTGGGTAAATGGTCACCCTAAACTTACGCCGTGAATAGAAAACCTTCTTGAGTTTATACAAGAGATTTGTCTGCACAAAGAAATAATTCACAATTGTAGTGATACCCTGTTAGGACGAAATTTAAAAAAAAATAAATCAAGTAATAATTTAACATAAAGCATTGTATTCACTGCATAGAACCCAAAATATGTTATTCTTGAATTTTTCTAATCCAGTTACCTGAGCAACAATGGAGTTCCCCTTTATTATTGTGCATGCTCTTCGGAATGTACTTCCTAGGAGCCTGTAGCATGGTTTTTGATCTTCAAAAGTGCTTAACGGTGAGATGAATACATGTACCTCCTTCTGACTTGAAGAAGCAGAGATTTCTTTTGCAGTGAAAATGATGTCTCTCTGTTCCAAACTACTCCCACTGAATGCTTGCCGCTCACCCTAAAGAACAGAAATTTTACTTAGTACTCCCACAAATGCTGAATTTGGAGGTCACAGATCCAAGGAGTCAAATCCTTTTGATATTGGATTCATTCATATAAAACAGTAATAATCTATATATCGTTATATTTTTCCCTATGATTATTATATGAAGAGCCATCGTTGAAACATTGCACCATTTACTGTAAAAAGTAAAGATTGATCTATATTAAGTGAGCCAATAAGTAACGTACTTTGAGATATGTACTATGGATGGTCAGAGAGAATTTTTAGATTGTAGGATTTTCATAAGAATTTTGAAGCATTTCAATCCTTAGGAAGTTTTCCTACAAGTGTCCTTTGGAAAAAAGGAATTGTGCATCTCAAATTCCTATGGAATGGCTTGTTTAATGGGAATTTTGGGGATTTCTAGCATGAGGTAACCTGATGGAAAATTTACTTTGTGTCTATCTTGTCTCATCTAATCCGTGTGTTTTCCTATGTACCATCCAAACAGACATTCCTGCATTGTTCATGTGTTTTTCATTCCGTAGGATTCGAGATGCAAGGGCACTCCAATCCTATGTTTTGAAAATCCCGCATTCCAAAGAAAAAAAATCCAGCGTGCTCGGTTATACAGTACCCATTCCCTTTCCGCAAAACCCAAGGTTCAATTTTTCACAGCACCATTCATTTCTTGCAAGCATATATCACACCCCTCTGCAGCAGTCTGTTGATCTCAACCAAGTGTGACATTTTGTAGTAATCCCACTGAGGGGGGTCAAGCAGGGACAAGCAAATTGCAGATTATCGCACTAACATTTCAGTACTGACTACTGGTCTCACGATTTCGTCGCATCTCGCGCGTGCATGAGTTCCTTCAATCTAGATTTAAGATCATCATAATCTGGTCCGATTAGCCGAATCAGCTACCCCCTATTCGACCATGGCGCAAACTCGCAAATAAGAAACTCGATTAGAAGCCAAGAACTAATCACCTCGCCACTGCTTCGGACGGTGACCAGGACGCCACCGGCGGCGTCGAGGAGCGTCCTCCCGCCTCCGGGCACCGCAGCGAAGCGGAACGCGAGGCGCCCGGTCGCGTCGTGCAGCGCCATCTCCGGGCCCTTTTTGACCACCGTGAAGTCCACCGGGACGACGGCCCAGGCGACCGGCGGCTGCGGCGAAGGCACCGCGCCGGTCTGCTCCATGAGAAGAAGCTAGAATCAGGGGATGAGGGAGAAAGGTAGGCGTTTCTTGGGGAAAGGTGCCAGGTGGTACAAGTCGTGGAGGTAGGAAGACGAAGAAACCAAGAAGCGAACCCAGAAGAATTTGTTGATTTGGCGCCGCGTGCGACGGCGGCCGGCGATTGCGTTTGGGGCCTCTTTCTTGGCGGAGTCGACCAAGTGACAGCGACCGGACCAGGATGCGTACGAACCTGCTTCACCGTCAGCTTTCCTGGACCGTTGAGAAAAGCATTGTCTTCTACGACTATTTCCGTGGTAGTATGAGATCAATTTCTGGTATTGACCAAAGCATTGTAAGAGCATCTTTAATATATATCTCTATTTGAGTTCTAAATGTATTTTTTGCATGTCTATGTAAAAAATCAACTTAAACAAAGTCATATTTACATGTCACCACTCCCCGACCTCAATAAATTTCCATTTTACATGTACATCAAAATTCATACCTCTCGGTCGCTTCCTTCACGGCTATCGCTCTGTCTCCTTCCTCCCACCACCAACCCGCACGTCATCACTCCCCGACCTCCTTCGCTTCATCTCCTTTCTCCCACGCGCGCTACCACTTGGATGCCTCTTTCCTGATCGGCCATGCCGTCGCCCACCTCTAAGCCTCCGGTGACCTTACCGCCGTGATACGTCTAGGCTTCCAACAACATCGACTTGCTCCCACCCTCTCATGGTTGAGCCCATGGGCAGCCATGCGCTGCCTCCTCCGCATGAAATCCAGATGTTGTTACTCGTCTATCCCGTCTTCCTATCTGTGTACCACCTGCCTAAGCTAGGAGTTGAGCCCGTTGTTGCCGCCACCGGGATCTTCGTGCCAGCTCATCATTGCTATCGCCGGGCTCTTTGTGCCAGGCCGTCGCTGCTGTCACTAGACCCTCCGAACGCCGTTGCGCCTGAATCACCAAGAGCGGTCCAATGTCTCATTAACACGTGGATCTCACGATAGGAGTTATTTCGTCTCACTGGCACATGTATCCTGTTTGTCAGAGTGAAAATATGGATCTTCATTTTGGTGGTGGTGTTGAAGTTGGTTGCAACATTTGCATGTTTAGATTTATATGTGGGCTCTTAAACAAAAAAAAAGTAAGGATTTTATTTTTCATGCTTGACTGAAGATGCTCTAAGGTATCACTGGCTTCGAACTTTGGGTAAAATGCAAAAAGGACATTATGCACCACAAAATTTTACTTTAATAGCCGAAGACAAAGTCTGAAAGGAAGATTAAGAATTCTTGTAGGCCGAACATGTTCAGTGTATGAAGCTGATCATCTAAGAGCAATCAAGTACTTACTCGTTCGGGATATGTTTTTCGGAACGACAACAAATAACAATTGGAGTAATTAAAAATGAGTGGCCAAGGAAATACAGTTTTTTTTTTAGACAAAGGAAATACAGTTTCGACATATAGGGATGGCTACGGCATAGATTTTTGAGAAATAAAAGACATTTTCTTTTATGTGTATGCATGTACTATATCATTTGATGTAGTTTGTTTCATTCGTATTGTGATTTAGATACTAAACTTTATTTCCTATGGGCCAAATTCATTTTGTTGGGCTAATTTGAGCCGTGCGGATTATCAGCCCACAACTCCACGCACTCCACGTCCATCTGCCGTGGGCTGCCTCTTGTCTAATCTTGGTGATGGCCTAGTTTCAATCAAACGACTGAACTACGAACGACACGAGTGTAGCAGGAAAGAAGCGTCATTTGAATAAACAAAGAGAAGGCAAACGAAGGAGTGCAGTACCCTATGGGGACATCCAACTCCCTTGGATTTATCACTTCATTTCCTCTGCTCTGCTCTCTAGCAAAGGTGCACCGTGCACCGGCACTCCTTCCATTCGGAATCGCCGCCCATTTCCCTATCACAGGCAATTCACAAACCATATCGGCCACGTCATGCCATCGCTATCACTAAGATCAAAAGGATTGCGAAATTATTGAACTTGATGAACTCAGAATAAACAAAGCATGTCAAACATAGTGGAATCAGGAAAGCCTTCCAGTCACCGTAGCACCTTTTTGCTTACGTCTTGAAATGGACAATGACGATTTGGCAAGCGACGCAACAACGCTGGGTGGAAATCTAAGCAAAAACCATTGACATCATTATCCCTTTGGAGGAGAAACCGATTTGTTATCCAGAGGAGTAGATGGATCCCACCATTCTGCTCACTAGTGCTAAGCTGACACAGTTCTTCGCGCTCTCTTTTTCTGGGTGATTATATCTTTCTTACCACTTTCATGCCACTTGCTGCTATATTGTTGTAGCTACCAATCATTTGCACATGTAATCGCTCATTGTCAACTGCAACACACACACAAAAATACATGACTAGTTTCTATACCAATTTGATTTCGATTTGATGTAACACCAATCAAATGTAAATTAAAGTAAATTAAATAACCATCCTTGCCTTTTTCCATTGGATCATTCCGTAATAAATGAGCATTAGAATGCTCCCTCTATTTTAAATTATTGTCGTTGGAACAAGAGTTATAGTTTAAAATGAACTGGAGTGTTGTACTAACTAAAACAATTTTAGAATGAAGGAAGTATAATTTGGAAATTAGTGCAGAACATGACTGACAGTTGCAGTTGTGATAATGGAAGGATTATTTGCCACGAACCCTCCCCGAGCTTAACCGTGAATCCAAACAACATAACACTACAAATCAGCCTTGGTGACCAATTATTATGGATTCAAAGTTCACGTTCAGACTAAAAAATTATCCTAAATGGCATCAATTAGAAACGAATGGGAATGTATTGAAAACATTATGAGACATGAATAGATAGAGCAAGACATGAGAAAGGTAACCTAAAACTATTACATGCATCAATCACACATTGCATGATAGCCAAACATTATACTCAACCATGTCAGTCTATGTCTTTCGTTCAGCTATTGATCAAGTAGTCATACTTTTTCATATAATTGCTGTATAGAAATCCAAGCATTACGTTGTTTTCAAGAATTAATAATTGAAACACATTATACAACAAACAAAGAGGGTGTTTGTTTCCATGAGTTACTAAAATTTAGACTAAACTTTAATATTTTTTAGTGGGCTAAAGTTTAGTCATCTTTTTAGTCTTTTTTTTTTGTCTAAACTTTAGTCCAAACTTTAGCATAGATGTTGGTTTCTATTTGCTAAATTTTAGAAACTTTAGTCTTACGAAATGAACACCTGGCTCGCCGTTGTGTAACTTGTGTTGTGCCTTTTCTCTTGCAGCCAGAGGACAAGAGGCAACGCGTGGGTGGCGAGCCACGCGTGGACCGAAAGGGCATATATGCGCAGCCGTCCCTCTAATAATGGCCGCCCGTTTCTTTCTGTTGCTTACCGCGCGCCGCCCAGAGTGATCCGGCTCCCTTTTCCTCGTCTCCTCGGCGCCGCTCCCAGCCTCCCACCATTCCCATCCCCCGTCGAGGTTTCCCTGTTCTCTTCACTGCCGGACGTCCTCGCACGGCGTGAGAGCAAAAAAAAAGATGGCGGCCTCGCCGGCGGTGAGCGTGGACAAGGCCACCAACGAGCTGCTGCTGGGCCCCGACTGGACCCTCAACATCGCCATCTGCGACGCAGTCAACTCCGATCACGGGTCTGTGTCTCTTTCCGGTTTCTCTCTCCGTCGTGTATTCCTGTTTTTTTCTTTTCTGTTTTGAATTCTCGGTTCCTGCGCCACGGCAATAATAGCGAAAAGACCGGTGGTGTTCTTGGTACCGCAACGAATCGGAAGGAAAAATGACTGCCTTCGATTAGTAACATAATAGGAGGATTATTATTTCTGTTTCTTTTAGCTCGGCTCTGTTCTGTCGTCCACCTTCACTTGTCACTACTCGATTATGCGAACAATGATGAATTTTTTTCAATAATTTTGCCTCTTTTGTAGTTCTCAAACCCTGTCTCTGTACCTATCAATATCAAAACACCGTAGTACTAGTATGTGACGGCAGCAGAACCGGTAATTTTCTGCGAAATCAGCAGGGCAGCCCTTTTTCATTTTAAGAAAGTACTAAATCTGGGGGTTTACTCGTATGGCTTGTTCATTCTATCGGTACTCTGCAACATCTGGAGTATCTCCTTACTATCATCAGATACATCCTTAAAAATTTCAAAAAAAAAAAAGATACATCCTTAAAAAAAATCTTTTCAGAGAAATTTGCCTCGTTAGGTTGTAGAGTCATGCACAATGCTTTGAAGCACTGCAAAATGTCTCTTACTGACAGTTCTCATTGTAAGTTTTGAGTGGCGATGTCTTCATCTTTGTTAATAGCGGTACAGATGAAGATATATACACAAATTGATGTTTGGGACCATGTTTTGAAGGACAAGCTGTAAAGTCGTATTGAAATTTAGCCTAAATGAAAGCCTGAAACCGAGTCCATGATCTCAGGTGAAGTTATCTAATCAATTGATCAAATCCACTGATGTGTGTGTTGCATGACCTTTAGCATTGAACATGGAATGGTACTGCATCACAAAATTGTGCCAACTATAATAAAATACCTGTCTACATAGAAGGGAAACAGGTAACATTGTTTTGAAAACAAATTGGTACCCATATTCGACACGATGGAAACTCAAGCGTGGCTTGTGGCAGTTGCACCCAAACTTCCCACCAATCGAACATGGGTTCTTTAACCTTTCTTAATAAGAGATATTCCTGTTTGAATTTATGATCGTTAAAGGTCAAGATCATGACAGTTGTGCATATATATATTATTTTGTTGCCATATGTTTTTCGTCAGTGGTGTATGACTAAGTTAAAAAGTTATGTTGGTCTAGGCAAGCAAAAGAGGTTATTAAAACTCTTAAGAAGCGTATTCAGCACAAGAATTCAAAGGTCCAATTTCTTGCTTTGACAGTAAGTATTCCTCTTAAAGGGTTACTCAGTCTTTTCCATGTTGTTTATATGTAAGAAAATGCTGTGAAATTGCTTTACAGCTATTAGAGACTTTAATAAAGAATTGTGGAGATTATGTGCATTTTCAAGTACTTGAACGCCATATTCTGGATGACATGGTGAAAATTGTCAAGAAAAAGGTCAGTTTTGGTTTTCCCATGTGTCCCTCTTGCAGCATTATTGTCAATAAATGACCGGACACTGAAAAAATGAATGTAGTTGGACTTCCTTGAAAACATCATTTTATTTTGGTAAACATGAGACTGCATGCCATATATGATAATGTTTCATTCCAAGAATGGCATAGTTTATCCATGCAACTATGATTTCAAATGGTGGGATTTGTTTCCATTATCTTAAAAATGTATCTGCAATTTGGTATGTCATAGGATGCATCTTCTATTAATTTTTCAATGTTGCTGTGACAATTACAATCAATATACATGTGGAAGGGTAAAGTAAAATGAGTCAATACTTGCCATTTGAATCACTAAAATAAAGTTTTTTTTTCAAAATACTATTATCAGAAATAGTCAATTTTTAATTAGAATATAATACATGGGTCTACATAGTTAGATTCAAGTTTTTTTCTCCTTTTTCTGGATATTACCTTTTTTTCAATATTTGATGAAACAATAACTTTGTAATGAGTATGTGATTTTGCATTTGAATTGACACATCTGGCTTAAGTATCATGGAGCTCTGTTTTATTTCTTGTGGAATTTAATTGAGTTTGTTGATTGTATCAAAGGCGGATATGCAAGTGAGGGAAAAAATTCTGACACTCCTCGATTCTTGGCAAGAAGCTTTTGGTGGGCCTGGTGGAAAACACCCCCATTATTACTGGGCATATGCTGAATTGAAGGTATGCGATCTATCAAAATTCACAAAATTACAAAGGTAAAACATAGACTTTTAGCCTTTTTAGAGTCACTTCCATGTGGGACAAGGTGGTACTACCATTTCCTATCCTGTTCTATATCAACCATAATGTTAAGTGCACTAAAAGCTCAGCAAGTTCTATTGACACCATTACTAAAAGGTCTAAGAAAAAATAAATCTATTTCTATATGTTTTCTTTTTTCACTCTAGTAAAATATTTCCAAAAAACATGATTTATGAATTTTCTCTTAAGAACCATACTTAAAACCAGTTGTGTAATATTTAAGTGAGAAATTACGACTGACCACATTATGTTCCTCATGAGAAAAGATTCGAAGCACATCTCTCCATGCACATTCCCACTCATCTTTAAATTTTGCTTTTTACAAACTTTTTGATCAAGGAATTATTCATCAAGATGCAATTGATACTTCTACTTGCAGCATTCTGGTGTAGAATTTCCTAAGCGTTCACTTGATGCTGCACCAATATTTACCCCTCCGGTCGCTGCCCCAGCATTGTTGCCATTTCAAGCAGGTTATGGAATGCCAGTGGATTCTCCCTCGAGGCTTGATGAGGCTATGTCATCTAACGTTTCTTCTCTGAGGTGACCTTTCTTAAAAAGTAGGGAGGCAGTATGCTTTGTTTTTTTTTGTCTCTGTGTGTTCTGTGATACATGACACGATGTTATTTCTTATCTGTATAGCATGTCAGACATGGAACGAATACTTGGGACTGCGGAACTGTTAAGTGAGATGCTGAGAGCTGTGAATCAAAATGATTATGAGGTAAGCATATATACTGTTTTGTTGCATATTAACATAATTGTTTTAATTTATATTAGTTTATTTGAATCTAAGTTGGTTGTTTGCTTCGTTACTGCTACATTCTTGATTGTATTTGTTTAAATTTCGCAAGCAATGACCAGCATTTGAGTTAATGTTGGGGTTTGATGCAAAGCTTGATTTATTTATTACCTGTTATATTATTTTTTAGGAAACATTACCTGCTATATGTTGCTTGTTAAGTATATATCTAGGGTTCAGATAGTATATATGTAGCGCCAATATGAATTAAATGTTGACAAATTCGCTCATGATTAGTGGATCTTAAATGTTCATTTAGGAAGTAAGATTTCTGACATTTTCTTAATGCTTAGGCTGTCAGTGACGAAGTTATCACAGAACTTGCTGACCAATGTAGGTCAGACCAGAAAAGGATCATGCGTTCAGTAAGTTCAGTGAGGTATGTGTCTGAATATTTTGTTCTTTACCTGTGATCTGTTAGTTAAAGGACAAATATTTTGTTTTTTACCTGTGATCCTATAAAATCATCCCATTGGAAAGTAATACGCACTTATAGCAAATCATCTCTCAAAGGGACGATTTTATAGGATGGCAGTATAAAACTGTTGGTAATTGTACCAATAGTCTACAATGACAAACAATTCGCATCTGAAGTTCTCTTATGCATTACAGGGACGAGGAATTATTGGGCCAAGCTCTTGACATGAATGATAAATTACAAATTCTTCTTGAGAAACATGATGCGATCATATCAGGTTCTCCTCTATCATATGATGTAACAGATGTCGGGAGCAATCTGCCTGCAGGAACTGCCCCAGGCATAGGCGCCAAAGTTGCTCCTAGAGCTGCAGTTGCTCCAACGATAATACAAACCAATGTTTTGAGTGTTGAAGAGGACGAAGACGAAGACGAAGATGACGAGTTCTCTTTGTTAGCTCGCAGGTCATACTGTTATGATGCCAATCGTCTAATTTATATGAATTTTTTTCTCATGCATCATTAAGAGTTGACTGTTACATATCATCAGGAAGTCAAAGTTCAGGTCTACAAACGCAGAAAGCACTTCTTATGATTTAGGCACATCTTCATCAACCATCCATGAGGGAATATCAAGTTCAGGAGATTCTGTTGCCTTGAAAACTGCATCATCCTTTCCAAGCAATGC
Source organism: Eleusine coracana subsp. coracana (assembly GCA_032690845.1). Taxonomy (NCBI): domain Eukaryota; kingdom Viridiplantae; phylum Streptophyta; class Magnoliopsida; order Poales; family Poaceae; genus Eleusine; species Eleusine coracana. The sequence goes on from CM064426.1 coordinate 11,145,061, forward strand.
ACTGTCTCTGCCTGATCCTCCAGCCCCTGTGAGGACTTCTCCAGAAGAGCAGGTCATGAATGACCTTCTCGCACTCACCATATCATCAAACCTATCAACACCCAATACTCCAGTAACACATGAACAAGCCTTTAATAGTGGTGGTAGTGGTGGCTTACCAACCAGCGATCATCCTCAGCCTTATCATGTAAATGAAGGGCATGGTATTGCACATTATGTCGCTCCCTGGGCTCAATCTCCATCTCAAACTGCAGGAATTCAGCAACAGATACCATCCCAGTCACAGCAGCCCAACAACTCGTTTGCTTATCCACCACCGCCATGGACCTTGCAGGACAAAGCTGAGTCAAATCCTTTTTTACAAGCATCATATCAGCATCAGTCCACTTCCAACTCGCCTATTAACGTGCCATCCAATTTGAGGTCTCTACAACAACCACGTTCCATTGGGGTGCCACTTTGGACTGCTAGTTTGGAGTCACCAAATAATCGGAACCTGAAGCAACCATTATCAGCAGGAAGTGCTAGTTCAGAGTCACCAATAAATCGGAACCTGAAGGAGCCATTATCTGCTGGGGCTCACAGACCATCCTATGTTTCTTCCAACAAGTTCTTCGATAATTTGTTCGAGAGGAACTCTGATGGTAGCCTGAAAGTAGGCGGTGCAGTTGGCAGTGGCAGTTCCAGTTCGTACAAGGTATAGTTATGAGTATAGAACAACAGGCAACAATAAAATGTGAATAATGTTTTCATGCCATTGCCCACTTGCCTTGCATATCCTGTTGTCTGCCAACTAGGATATTTGTGAAGTTTCCTCTTGTCAGATTAGAAACAATCCGGTTAATGTTTCTGTAGAAAATGCTGACCTGTTCATGAATAATTTATACTGAAACAAGCTAGCATGTAGCAGCAGCACACCATATTTTGTTTTGACATATGGTGTACCTAAAAAGTTTTTCAGTATAAAAAAAGTTCTATTCACTCAAAATTTTGAGATTTTAGCTCGTTGGCCTTTAAAATAAATTTAGTTTTGAAAGATAATCGTATAGTACATTTGTCTTGATATATACGTTCATAGTATCTCCTTTTTATATTATAATTCTGTTTTACCTAGTAGTGATCAAAGTTGCGTGTGGAAGTCATCAGAGTCATATAATATTTGTACTGCCTAATTGGACTGCATGAGTGCAATTTGGCTACCCTAAACACCATCCTTCGAAACTTAGGGAGTATTAAGCATGGGACTACGGATTATTTGTCAAAATAGCATGCAAATAAGTAGAAAAAGTGAACGTACAAACGATGAAAGAAGTTGTGTGACACCCAGTGTCACATTTTTCCTAGCTGTATTTTCTTGCATGAAAGTATAGCTAAGTTAGTTCAAATCCCAAATGTGACCCAAGTTGCAAAATTTTAATTTGAATTAAATTGCATAGTTGAAATACCTAATTATGAAGCAACTCCAAAAATTCCAATACATCTTAGTCCAAACAAAAATACTACAAGAGAGATAATGGCCAAATAGAATTTAGAAGAAAAATGAGAAACTTATCGAATCTAGAAGTGCATCAAATAATTATTTCAATTTTAAAAACTTTTATTATTTGAATAACTATTCAAAATTATTCGAACCTTGTCACATAAGGATAATAAGAGTTGTTGGTCTTGTTGAGCAAGTCTGAACAATACCATATGTATGCTAGCGCGAGAAGTCTAAACAATCATTGACAATGAGCTTTGCATCACTCTAAGTGAAGACACAGTCACGTCACCACTGCCACCAAGGCACAAGCTCACCTCGCACAAGGACTTGCTTCACTCCTCAAGTCAGTGATGTCTACCTAGAGCACTATCCATCCTTCAAGTGGACTCACGAGCTCCTCCCTCTGTGCTCACACAATGCTCTTTCTCGAGACACTCGCCACTCTTTGAGTGCAAGCACATAGGCTTACTAGTGATGCCCCTTTTTATGAAGGGTTTAAACTGTGTACAAACTTGGCGAAGATTTTCACAATCTCCACTGGAAGTCCAACACCGACGCCTAGCCATCTAGGCACCGCCATATGCAAAGAGTAATAAGCTTGAGATCCTTACTTGATCCACCCCTAGGCTAATCACCTAGCTAAATGCACACTTGGCCCAAACTAGTAATAATCCTCTTCTTGATCTTTCTCTAATTGCCTTGATCTTCAATATGATAAATTTGTGTGGCTTGAAACTCCAAATATATGTATGACACTTCCCTTGAGCTCCAGCAACCTCAAAATGGCTGTTTGGATAGGTACATCTAGGCTGAACCCCAAGACATAACCGTTGGACCAAAGAATCTAGCCGTTACAACTTTCTGTGCACCCACCGTAATTTGCGATGACACATCACCATAATATACAGATTGGTCACCATAATAAACGGTGACCTCTTGGCGGCCTTTACTATTTTGGCCATGACTCCCAGCTTATTATGGAATTCTCCACAACTTCACTATTGGGGTTTTGGTCAGATTCGGACTTTATCATCTCATTATAGTCACCGTATTATATGGTGCCCTCACTGTACCATACAGTGGTTCCAGATTCTGCTGCTTCTTTGTTTGCCCACAACTCCTAGCTTGGAACTCCGATTGGGTGTATGACCTATGGATGGAAATCTTATGCAATTCTCTAAAACTTTCCTGTTGTGTGTCCGATCTTATTCGTACTTTATCCAAGCATTATAGTCACCGTACTATATGGTGACAACACTACCATATGCTTATTCCAAATTCTGCTGCTGCTTTATTTGGTCATAACTTCTTGCTCTGAACTCCAATTTCGTTTTTGCTTGTAAAAAATAGTACCTAACACAAGAAATTGGACATATTAGCCAATAGTAGCTACGAAGTGTTAATATACCCTAGGTAGCAAAATAAAGTTTGATTTATCATCATCTCCTCTCCTGCATCCCATACTGTACATAGGTGCGGTAAATGGGTCGAAAGCTTGAACTAGATTTGCTGAGGGCTGGGCCAAAAAGGACTGGCCTGAAATCTTATTCGGTTTTGACCTGCAAAATTTAAGGGCTGGTTAAGGTCTTTAAAAGGCCCATGGGCCACAATCTATTACTAGGCCTAACTGTATGTATTGCTAAATATGAGGTCAGTGTTAGGTATATAACTTGTTTATATTTTAGCTCACATTAATAAAGTGGATCTTATATAGAATTTCTCTTATATATGAATCACAAACAAATTTGATACGTACAAATAAACTTGGCCGAGCAAAAATTATTAAATTTATGTCAATTCTAATATGTTTCTTATGTTAATTCACAAAATTTGAGCTCAACCCAAATCATATAGGCCTCAATTTATTGGCCTCAATTTAAGGGGAGTGGCTATCTGGCTAAAATATTTTCAATTGTAAGACTATGGACCTTCACTTCCATCACTAGCTCGCCTATCTAAGATGGCAACCATGAGGACCACTTTTGCTGGAGTGAATTTTGCTTGACCTCCTTTTGCATTGACCATGCAAAATAAAATGTTCTTATAAATTAAGTCCGTTGTGAACACAATAGTAATAAAATATAATATATATTTAACAACTATAATACATTCTAATTTTATATGCTCAATGTATTCATGATATTGTCACTTATGTTCCAAACTTATTTTATTGAATCATATTACAAGCTACAATGGATATTGCCCATTGTCCTGTTATAAAGATATAGCTGACTGCTCTTGATACTGTTCATGTGTGCAATAATATGGCAGAACCAATTCTGGATACTAGTCACTTATCATAAGATATGACATAGTGCTACTGTTTATGTGTCATGTTGTGATAGTATGACAATCTACTATGCTCTCTTGTAGTATTTTTGAAAGGCGGTTGTGGCTAGTGCTCTCGTGTCGTGTTGTAACAATATAATAAACTACTATATACTTGTGAAGTTGTAAAGATATGATATACTTTCTGTGTTATACAAGTATAAAACAATTTTCTCTAGCTATTATTCATTGGTATCTGTATCTTAAAGATATGGACTATGTTACTCTATAAATAGGCCCTCGCTTCCATTCACCCTCACTCACAAAAATTGCAATACGAAGAATTTTATTTCAAAGTTTCGCGTGATTGAGTAGTTATCATGGCTCCTCCTCATGTACTTGTAGTTGATGATGCTCGTGTCGATTGTCTTTGTGCATCTGGAGTCCTAATGTATTGTAACATTCGAGGTATAGTGGTTGCTATGATAGATTCCCGTAAGTGCTCCTTCGTTTTGCTCGATGGTTAATATCGTCTTTCCTTTTGCAGTGACTCCTGTGGGTAGTGCTGAAGAGGCGTTATATTTCTTGGCTGAGGTATACCACTATTTTTCTCTCATTTATGCAAATATTATTTTAAATAATTTATTATTTGTTACCATAGTTATGCATTTGATGTATTTTATATATGTTAATTTCATAAACTCTTAATATAGGAAAATGATGTGGACATAATTTTATCTGATTACGGTATGATTGGTGGTATGTCTGGCTTTGACCTTGTCAGGGAAGTGAAGGTAACGTTTCTATGGAAAAGAGAATTTTTTGACATGCATTATCATCCCATTTGTTCATGTCATTATTAAGTGCTCATAGATATATCAAGTAATGACTCTTATTCTTCAGGCCTCACCTGAGATAAACCATATTCCTGTAGTGATGGTTTTTCTTGATGAAACAGGGGAAGAGATCGAAATGTGAGTAAAGGGATGAATATCGATCCTTGACGTAGTGGCATATAGGTTGCATAAATTTGATTTTAAATGTTTTTGTGTGCAGGTGTTTGGATGCAGGTGCGGAAGGGTATGTATTTAAACCTATCCAAGTTTCCGATGTTCCGCTCATCATGAGCTACATGTGAGGATAAGATGGAGGGCAAAAAATAAGCGTGGTGGCACCCACATGCAATTAATATATTACTAGTCAAGTTTATTCATAATCCTCTAAATATGACAATATATGTATTCTTGTTTGAACATTTCTGTTGGAACCATGTAATATATAATGTTATCTTGTGTCCCTAGAAAATTATGTGTGTGGGATCCATAATGCTTATCTATAATTGTTTTTAGCTAGGCTAAATGCATGATTAAGATTTGTATACTAACATCCAACACATGATGGTGATAAGTTTTATGCGAATTCTAAGCTCCTAAAATTGAGCTTCAAGGTTAACCAGCAACCATTCCAGAACCTATATATGGCAGTGACATTAATACAACATTCCTACAATCAAAGGCGCACAAAAAAGCATAAATTAGGTAATGTACAAGAAAGTTAATTATATATATATCCATACCAATAGCAGTTTATATCAATAAGAAGCAAGTTAACAAAAGGATCATAGTGTTCACTATCAAAATTGACAAAACATCCTTGTGACACTGCTAGGCTGGTTTATTGAATCGATCAACAATTTTGCTAGTGTGATCAAATGGAAAAATTTAACACCACCAATGCATTTATCTCATCAAGATGATCGAAATAGATATCTGGACCATCTAATTAACAATACAAAATTTATGATTTTTGTAAGATTCTTGAAATCTAGAAATCAATGAGGCTGATTTCTAAAACCAGCTTTGACAGTCTAGATTTAGTTAGAGTTAGATTTTGACAAATAAATTTTAAAGGCCTCGATTCCCAATAGGTTTGACATGCTACCGTAAATTATAAAGGGTCATAACTGATTGTGGGCATACTAATTGATTGAAATATATTTTTTGTTTTGTTTATGTCACTATGTTCTTATCTTTAATTTGAAGGCATTTGATCTGGCCTACTGATATTAGAACGACCTAAGGTGCCCCTCCCCTCAGGAGGACATTCATGGTTTTTTATTGGCGAGCTTCTAAAAATCTTCAAAAACTGTCCTAACTTTTTTTCACATAGTATAGAATGTGATGTATGTTTTGTTTTTTATCTGTAGCTAGACATGCTTGTCACACCCGGTTTTATTAAGGATAAATCAGATGTACTTCACATGTATGCTAGGATCAAAATCATACATGTAATGACAAAATAATATATCATTATTAATAAAAACCAAATAAAAGTTATACCATTATATTACAATAAAGGCCCATTAATCTAAATCAAATAACATAACAGTAGCAAACGATTAACTAGTGGAGCGGGGTTTTCATTCACCACAAGAATTGTCTGATGGAACACAAGCCTAGTACGATGCATCCAAATTGAAGTCATCATCATTGAAGTCCTCTTATCCTCCAAAATCTGAGCAGCGAGTATATCGAACAACAACAGAATATAGCAAGGGTGAGTATTTGTCTTACTTAGCAAGTGGAGAAAAATAATGAGATGTAAGCTAATATCAAGAAAGGGCTGAGTCATATTTAATGCACTATGCAATACATATTTATAAAAGTAACCTATTTACTAAGTGTAATCTCAAAGCTCCAAACAGAACCAATAAGGATGAGACAAACTCATTGGATTTCCCAAATCTGACTACCGACTCACCAAGTGCCCATCACTTGGCTACCAAAACAATCGACCAACCAACCATCCCTCTAATCACGAAGAAGTCCAAGCTCGCTCTTGACCATGAGCACGACTGTCATGATAGTTTTATCCTTGTAAGGTTTGCACACATTCCCCATGAGTCAAGATCTCCATTATGCTTCATACTTCCGTGGTGTGTAGCCAGGTTCACATTGAATAGCCTTTTAATAGCGCCTCCTATCCTGTAAACACTTGCCAAGGATTCGCTAAAATAGGGGAATCTATTTTCCCTCTACCGCATAGCCCCTTCTTGCGCAATATAACAGCTAGATGGTGATACAGTAAATAAGAGGAAAACTATTTAATTAGCTAAGCCGCACCCATTTAAGCCCCATGGTTACACTGTTCAGCCACGTTACATGTCCACAAATTGGTCCTTAGAATCTAGACTGGCAACTTGCACATACCAAAATCTCATGTACTCGGCACCATACCAAATCATCCCGCTAGTCCAGATTCCCTAAGCTCCATGTTGCTAAAAAAGATCCAACCTCACATGATTAAGTAGAGCATTAGTCAAGTTATTTAACGTATCCCCATCCACATGACGCAGGCTAAGCATTAACATACCCAAAATCATAAACACGCTACCCATTAAAAGGCTTCAAGGAATAATATGAAAAACTAGTAAACCAATAACATGGGCTTCAAATTAAGGGGCTACTTGGTTCATACCTTTCATGAGCCATTCCAAAATTTGGTGTTACCGAAATGTGGGTAATGCCAAAACTCTCATGAAAAAATATTATTTGATTTATAGCCTTACCAACATGTGGGTAATGCCAAAACAAATGAAGAAAAGTGATGTTTGGATTATAGCCTTACCAATGTTATTTAAGACTATAAGTATGACATGTGGGGTCTATATGTTAATAATATTTATTTTAAATAAAATATATTAGAATGACATCTTATTTTATAGATTTAATTATAAGAAATATTATGGTGCAAACAAATCATGAATTGGATGCACCGTTTAAGAGATATAATTGTGAGAAGTTGATTAAACTAAAAACTTTGGAACACGTGCTACCTCTATTCTTATGCCACGTAGCATTAGCATGCTTTGCATTGGCAGCAGAAATGCGGGCGGTTTGGCCAGCGTTGGTAGTCCAAAGACATGGATAACGACCAATTTTTTTGCTGGCTCACCAAATATTGGCACCAAACCAAATGACTGCCAAATCTCTCGGGCTCACCAAATTTTGGAAAGGTTGTCATCCGCAGCAATCCAAACACACCCTAAGACACATGCATGCAATTTGTAAAATAACACATCTTAAAATAAGATCAATATGATCAAGGACATTTTCCTTCTTCTTGTTGCTGCTGAAACACTTGATCTTGAAGATTATACGCAACTTCTTGATTTGGGTATATTTCGTGTTATCATACCGACTAGAAATCAATAAACACACTAAAAAACACTATAAATCATAGCATCATAGTATACAATACATCATGAATAAGCCTACATTGTCTTGATCGCATGAGGGTAAAAATCATCTAGATCCGAGTTCGTATGAAAAAGTAATAAGACTTGCAAGCTATGAGAGTTTTTTCTGAGAAATATAAATCCTATACAAGACTGTTTATATGGATATACATCTACTACGCTAGCTTAACGTCATGCTGATGCAAAGCATTAAAATAACACAAGGTCACGTATATACAACTGCTGCATGCATGCGATCCTATTAGATTAAAGAAGATGTAAACTACTCACTAATCTATTCCATGCGTTACTCTACATGCCTGATCGGATCGCAAGAGATAACTAGCAAGCGCTAGCAGCAACTACGTATGGCGGCGGCGATGCCATAACTACGGCAGCAAGGTTGCTGGGAACACGTGAACCTGGGCTACGCTCTACGTAACTCGATGAGAAAATTATGCAAACAAATTAATTGGTTCTGGGTTTCTCACCGTTAGGCTTCACGACAGTGAATGACTGCTTAGCGATGGCTTCCAGTGGTCATGGTGATGATGGTCGACAGCGTCCTTTAGCCTTCTTGCAGAAATCATTGGGGATGGGTTTTCCCTGTCGGCAAGACAACAACGATATACTGCGCGAGCTCCTGGTTGCCCAAGGGATGGCGGCGGCGTGAGGTTTGCTGGGCAAGGAATAGTAGACAGGTTAGGGTTAATCGTTGGTTTATATAGGAATAGGAGGGAGTAGTTTTGGCATACAGAGGACTCACATTCGATCTCATCCGAGAGTTAGCATCAGAGCGATGTGGTGGTTTCCGTATATGGCTGGACGTGGGAAGTCAACTCTACATTATTCTATATTCTATATACGAGCTGCTAACAAATTTTAAATTTATTTTTCACATACAAATGCAACAGACAATCATGATGCAAGTTAGCCTTAGATAAAGTTTAATTTAAATAAAACTGTAAATATATTCATATTGTGATAAGTTTATATTCTGAAAATTTGGGGTGTTACACTCGTGCTAGGCAAGAAGATGAATTCATCGATTTTTATGGCCAATGATAATAACACTTAGCAACTACAATTGTTTTGTTGCATTAAGTAGTTGTTATTGTCATCTTTTTCGTAGATGGTTCTGATAGATAGGAGATAGTTACAAAATAAATGTCATTGGGTAGTGAAAAGATGGTTGCAAGAGGTAGGTGGATATTGCCACCATTTACAAATGGTTGCAATAGTTTGCTAGTATTGCCACAATTTTATTTGTTGTCGCAATAGTAATTTTTTTGGTTGCAAGATATGTGTCTTATTGCCACAAATGTGTAAATGGTAACAATTAGGTTACTTTATTGCCACAAATATATGTCGTTGTAATAATCTTATTCTTCATTACGAAATGTCAGTCCATATTACAGCAAAAAAAAAAAAACTCGTTGCATTATGAAAGGTTCTATTGCCGCGGAACAAATGTCATAATTTCACAAAGTATATTTTGTTGCAATTAAAAATTGTGTTGCAACAAAAGTTTTTTTTTTGTTTCCTATAGAATATGTAATGGACCGTAACTAAAGGTGGCAAGAAGCATCCATTATCTGCATTTCCGCGGATGAAGGACGTGATGGGTGTGGATTTGGACAAGAGTTATGTTCCGTGGGCACGAGCATGACATGAGACTCAACGAGTAAATCATAACATGCATGTGTCCACATGCCCACTAAATCAACTGATACATGGGTATTTTTCCCATTTATTCCTTCCAATTGAAACCTCACAAGGCACCGCCAGGCCGATGTGTGTCGACTTCAAAATCTTGCCCAGTCACCCTAGCTCACCACTCTCAGGTATGCTAACTTTCTATCAGCGTCATGCTCTCTGTAGTCTCTGCAGCTCTTCATCATCATCACGTTCGTGCTCCTTAGTCTCCGCAAACGCATCTTTCAATTAGTCACCCCCATACCTTTTATTGTTAGTCTTTGATGTTTAGTTTAAGTTTGTTGGCTCACTATAACTTGTAATAATGTATGCACTCATATTGTATTTTAATTTGTGAATATTTAATGCTTTCTGTTATTTTAATGATATTCTCAATTATTATGAGGGAAGTAGGCTGAGTGATCACTGTCCCTTTGACTTTAGCTTAATACGTTCAAAAAGAATACCCCGTTCGGCGACTCTAGATTAATTTTCATTACAATACCATGATAATGCAACGAAAGACACTTTCATTGCAATATGTAAGACGATGTCGTAACCGCATTGACTTTCGTTGCTATGTCTACGTATAGTTGCAACAACAGACATTTTTGTTGCAATATATAAGATGCTTCGTTGCTATATCTATGCATAGTTACAATGACAAATATTTGCATTGCAATATGTAAGACGTGGTCGCAACCACACCGGTTTTCGTTGCTATATCTACACATTGTTGCCACGATAAAAAATTTTGTTGCAATATGTAAGACACAGTCACAACCACATAGATTTTCGTTGCTATACCTATGTTCCTTATTGCTACACCTCGTTCTTCTATTGTGATATGACCTTATTGCAACAATTACAGAAAAGCGTTGTAAAAATATTGCCCTAATTATAACGCACATGCAAGCATGATGATATATCCAATCTATCGCAACTAAAAACACATTTCATTACAATTACACATATCTATTGTAACAAAACTGATATTGTTTTGATTAATGTCGTAGCATTAACCCTGAAACCTTGTAGTGAAAACTCTCACTTTTGGTAGTACCTCAAGGCTTCATTTTTTTTTTCGATCTCGTTCATCCGATTGACCAACACATCCTATTTTTACAGGCAGCGCGCCTCAAGAAGCCGGTTCGTTGATCTCACCGAGTATGATTCATGTTTCTCTTGTGAACATGCTCATAAATCATCTCCATGGCCATGAATATGGGTAGAGAGAATTGCTTCTTCATCAAAGTCACAAAATACTTCCCGGATGAGTGTTCATTCCACCCTTCACTTGTCGTAATCAAGTCTGAGACAAGGGAGACCCTCGCATCTGGAGGTGTAAAGGGTCTTCGAGGGTGGTTATCCAGCCACCTATATCCTGCCAGGTCATAGTGCCCTACCAATCTCCAATCATTAGCAACCCCTCTTGAGGTACTTCATGCCTTGATAGGATATAGCCCTCCAGGTTTGGCTCATATGCCTTTTCCTCCCTATTGATAGAAAGTCTCCATCATGGCAATCAACCTCCATCCTGGCTTTCCTAACATATATAGCCTTGTTAAACATTAGGAAATCTTTAAAAGCCATGCCACTCTCCTTTGGCCTAGTCAACAGATCCCATCTCATCCAATGCATGTGTCTGTTATCTGCAGAATTGCAACACCAATAGTTTGCAATGGTTCTTTTCATCTTTTTGCACATACTCTTTGGAATTAGAAAACAACTAATAGGGTAGGTTGGTATTGCCCGCACCTTGGATTTCAGCAATACCTCTCTACCCACACAGCTTTATGCACGGTCCAACCTGCTACCTACGAGACCTTTGATCCTTCTTGGCATGTATTCGAAGGCTTCTTTCCTGGATCGATCCAATGCTATTGAGAGTCCTAGATACATTTATGCTAGTGCCTCATTCTTAATCTCCAGGTTTGTAATACCTCTCCCTTCTTTTCATCGGTGCACACAGTTCCCACGAATACAACAGATTTGTCCCGGTTCACTAGATGTCCTGAGCCATGATGATAAATCTCCTTCATCTGATCAGCCCCCCCCCCCCCCCCCCCCCCCGCCCCGCCCGCTCTGCCATGCTTTAGGAAAAACAATGCTATCATCCGTAAAGTGAGGCTTACACGCACTCCAGGGGGGCTTTGGATATCAGAAGCGAAGAAAAACCTTTCGCCCATAACAAGAAAAGAACGGGGAAATTGCCCCCCCCCCCCCCCCTGCCAAATCCTTCTTGTTGGTTGGAAACATTCTCAAAATGATCTATTCACCTTAACAGAGAATGACACGGTAGATACACATCTCATCACTCGATCAACAATGTCCACATCCCTATATAAAAAAAAAAAACAAAGTCCCCATCAAGGAGGCAAAAACTACACATCTGCACCACATTGACACAACCCAATATTACACAATTCGCTTCTTGATGAGCATGCACACTTGATTTACTTTCCAACGTTCTGGTACCGGTAGAATCTGGCACATACCAGGTAGTACACGAAGTTTACGGCCAGGAGCACAGCGAGCAGCCAGTAGAGGTTATCCAGCCTGGAGGCGTTCATGTTGTTGGGAAGCCACTCCGTTGTTCGCCGCACAACGCCGACGAGTGCGGTGCTCAGGTAGAACCCGAGCGCGATGATCACGGCGACCATGCCCGTGGAGGTGTTCTTCAGCGCCGCCGGGAACTCCTCGTAGTACAGCATCACGCCGCCGGGGAAGTAGAGCGCCTCGCCGGCGCCGGCGAGTACTAACGGCAGGACCAGCCACATCGCTGACAGCGGCGACACCCACCTGGCGTTCCCTTCCTCGCCGTGCGCGTGCACAGTATCCATTCGCTGGCGCTCGACGACGGCGGACATGACCACGCTGACGAAGGCAAGTACGTGGCCTGCTCCGATGCGCTGCAGTGGCGTCGGGGAGCGCCCGGAGGTTAGGCGCCTCGTGAGAGGGAGGACAACGCGGTCGAAGAGGCCGATGGAGATGACGATGGAGACGAGGATGATGATGATCATGGAGCTCGCTGGCACGGTGAGGCGGCCGAGGGCGCGGTTCATGGCGAGGGCCTGCAGCACCGTGAAGTTGATCTGTGTGCCGAACGCGACGCTGAGGACGATGGACGTGCTCCACAGCGGCATGATGCGGAGGAGCGTCTTGAAGTCCTCCACCTGCTGAACCGTGCAGATCCGCCATGGCCGGATTACTGACCCGTCCGAGGCGGTGACGTCGCCGTCGGTGATCAGTGCCGCGCGGTTCAGTGAGCTACGATCAGGATCAAGTCATTATCAATAGCGCATGCATTTTGTCGTGTAATAATATACTGAGTCGTCATTACTACATCTTCTTAAAATAGCTTTTACACCATTGAGTCGCGGCTTGTAGCTTGTCGTTTCGATTCTTGGTTCAGACTGATATTTTTCGAAACATACGTTTCTGTTTTGGATATGTCAAGAGGACTTTAGCTCCGCTTTCATTTTCACGAACAGGCTTTAGGTTATAAAAAAATACATGATCGATCTTGGATTAAGTTTGTTCAAAGTGACTACGACGCTATCGGATTAAATCGATAAAATATGAATGATGCTAGCAACAATTTAAGTATAAGTGGAAGTCACAAGATATTTTTTTGGCCATGTTTGTTGCTTCTTTGACTAAATTAAAGGAAATAAAAATTTAGTAACAAGGGTACTTGAACGACCGAATCATATTCAAGTAACAAGACATTATATAAATTTTCTGAAGTCTGTGCTATGCTAATGGAAAAGCACGTAACGTTCTCAATTTGTATACACATCAGCGGCAGCTAGAAGTGACTCCTGTCTGGATTTAAGTAGTCCTACGGCTACTGACAACCAATTATAAAAAAAAAACTAGACCTGTCAGGGTAAACCCGCTCCAACGGTATTTTTTTTTAAGAAGAAGGACCTTCTCACATAGGTCTAGAAAATTTTCGAACCCTCCTCCCCTCCTGACATGGTGACCCCTTTTTTAGTCTATGTGAGAACTTTTATAGTGCCCTTTTAAATCGGGAGAAACACCCATACCGATTGGCTCCAGGCAGGGTCTTACACATGATTTGCCTTAGGGGAAAGGCGAGAGAATTTTTTTAACCTAGTCCAGAAAATTCGCTCCCTCTGAGAATTGAATCCAGAACCTAGGAGGTACTACTAAGCCACCTTACCACTATAGTAAGGCACCATTCACACTGACAACCAACTCTGATGGTAGAGGAGATGTAAGGCGGCGGCAGCAATTTTCGATCTAGATATAGTAGGAAACCATATGTGCATGTGTTGGTATGAAAATAAATTGTGACTGCCAAGTGTAAACATAATTTTAGCCATCTATTAGCCGCTTTTAGTTGCATTACGTCAGCTATATGGTTGTTTGAGTGACCAGATTAAAGGAAGTGGAAGGCCGGAAGAGTGGTGCTCCTCTGAATAAATTATATTAAACTACTAGCTTGCTAACACCATTTGACATCAGGCGTCCAGTCAAGAGTTTTTTTTAGGATGTGTTTGGCAGGGTTTATGCTTATGCAACAAATTACTTATGCTCTAACTTATCTATCAAAAGTGCTTATTCAGCTTATTTGGCTTATATAGCATAAACAGTCAAACCGTTTGGTAAAAGTGCTTATTCAAACGACTTATCTAGAGAGTAAACATAAAAAAACTAGTATTTGATGCTTATACAAAACTGCTTATGCTAGTACAAATTCTAAAACTGCTTATAGCTGCTTATGTCAATAAGCACTTATGGGTTCAACCCGTTTGACAGGGCTTATGGCTTATTACTGGCACTTATGGGTTCAACCCGTTTGGCAGGGCTTATGGGTTATTGCTGCATAAGCAGTTTCATAAACCCTGTCAAACACACTCTTAGCCTTTTGTATATTTGTTACATGATAATTATGCATGCTAATGGACAGTTCACCCGATAGGCCCAATAAAACTTGTTGATTCAAACAACTGTTGGCAATAAATAAATATAATATGTAATAAGATGAATTACTCTCATGCTACTCTAGTGTTATTGATTTTTGGCACTCTAATCACCTAAAACATCGATCCCGTTCCCTTTGTAATGATAAATCAACATAGTTCATTCAAGTTCAATCTAATGGCTCATTTGGGCTTTGTACCTTGATTCTTAGAACAATAAGCTCAAATTACGAATTGGTCTCAATTATCTAAAGAGGGAAAGCAAACAAATAATTTTTATTAGAGTCGTGCCTGTGATCTATAAAATTTATTATTCATAATTTTAAAATGTTTCTCCAACTTAGTTAATGCAACATACAAAACAAAGAAATAAGGTATTTCAATGTATCCCCTACCTTTGAACCTAAAAACTTGAGGAAAGCAGATATATAAATAGTTATTAAGTAGTATAAGACACTATACTATACACCAAAATATCTATCAGATACCTATTAAAACTACCTCTTGTCCATATTCTGGTTTTCAAATCCGCATATCTGGTCACCATTTATATACCGAATAAATATGCAAAGGGCACGGTTCTCTTACCTAAAGCTGTCGCTTGGACCGCGCTTGGTGTCGTCGCTGGCATCATCATCCATGTCACTGTCGCGTGGTCGTCCATGGTAAAACGATGACGCCAACCCCTGTGACGTCCCCATGTTGACTTTCCATTTCCTGGCGGCGGCGACAGCCACCCGGGCGAGCCCCGTGAACGGGCTGCCCTGCGCCGCGGGCCGTCGGTAATACCGCGCGCCGAGGAGCAGCGCCACGAGGCCCACGAGGCTCGCCGCGCCGGACACGCCGTACCCGAGCGCCCACGACACGGTGTCCTGCACGTAGACGATGGCGGTGTAGCCCACCACGGAGGAGGCGTTGAAGAAGACGAAGTACCAGTTGAAGAGCACGTCGCGGTCGGCCTGCGCGTCGAACTGGCTCGCGCCCAGCGTGGCCTGGTTGAACCGCGCGCCGCCCGCGCTCACGCAGAGGAGGAAGATGCCCGTGTACAGCACCGCCATCTGACCCGTCGAGGCCGGCTCGCACGGGCCGGTGCTCATCAGCCCGCATGATGGCGCTGGACGGAGGCCGTGGAAGCTTGCCGTCACAGTGAACATGACCAAGGACTGCATGTGGTGCGGTAGCAGGTGTTGATGTGTCTCCACGAGGAGAGAGAAGAGAAAGAAAAAGTGATATATACCAGGACGGAGAAGACCATGGAGACAGCGACGACAGGGTAGCAGCCGAAGAAGGCGTCGGCGACGACGGCGCCGCCGACCGGCGCCAGGCTGAGGCAACCGAGGGCGATGCTGGAGATCTGTGCGGCGTCCACGCGTGGGACGTTGTACTTCTCCACGAGGTAGACGACCAGGTTGCTCGTCGCGCCGCCCCGAGCTATCCCCAGCCCGAACATCGCCACTGCAACATGTTGTGCACACTACTCGTATTAGCATGTTTCGTCCACACAAACAACAAACGAGAAAGGAAAAGGGGCCGGAGACCTGCGAGGAAGGGGAACGTGCTCCATCCCCCTTTCTTCTTGGTGTCACTCGACTGCTGTTGGGACTCTATTTGATCGACGATATTAAGTTTGTTTTGGCTAACTCCAGGTTCTTGGGACGACGTCTCCATTTGCTCGATCGATGCTTAGGAGCACAAATGGCCCAACTGTAATTATATACCAGCACGGAGCAGAAGTCAAAGTTGGGAGTACAGTGTCATAGATAATGATCAGTTTGGCGCTACTGAACACGCCTGTAATTAATGGAAATTGTCACCTGCTACCTCCGATCCGTTTATTGAAAAAGGGGTCATGGTTGACGATTCTTATTTTGTGGTTTGTCTCCTTCTAAGATGACTTTTAGACACGCACTACAAGGATTCCTCTGATAGCTAACGATTCATTTTTGTCATAGAAAGTCAAAATTATGTCACACTGTTGGATTTGTGATGTTAGAATGTTGAGAATCAAATTGTCACCTATCATGCATAATAATATAAGTTTTATAACAAACATCGGTAAATTTGTCAGAATTATTTTGATGACACTCCTTACTTTATCATGATTTTGGGAAATTAATTGTTCATCATTCACTACCAGAAATCGGCTGCCTAGATATTTGCCTTTTGTTGTGCACCCGGCAAAAAGCTCTTTGCCAAGTCTTTTTTTACTGAGTGTTTGTCGAGTGTTTTCTCAGCTCTACCGAGTGCTTGTGGCACTAGGCAAATAGCAAGTTTCCCATAGTGATTCTTAAGTTCAAAATGTCACAACACAGAAAGGCTATTTGAGATTGTGGATCAGGCCCATATCAAATTAGGGGCTAAGCACAATATTTTTCTGCCACTTTCTTATGAGCCCACAGATTCATCTAAACCGAGCCTAATTCATTCAAAGGCCTTAAATAATTTGGCCTACTTATTTTGGGTCAAATTTTTTTAGTAATTTTGGGCTAAAAAGTTTCAGTTATTTTGGGTCAAAATCTATGTGCACTAAATACGAAAATAAAATAATTTTTTATTGGGCCTAACCCAATTCTGTTAAGATTTTAGTCCAACAAGAAATCTGCACATTCAGAAACAGCCCAAATATTTCACAATCCACCCATCTCATAAATATAGCCAAACAATATCTATGATAAAACAAGTGTTTTGACCCATACGGACAATCATGTATCACAATTACATTCATGTGCACCAGCAAGTCACAAAATAATTGGACAAGTTACATGTCAATTTCACCAGCCAAAGTAAAGTCCACTGGCCAAAGTGACAAAATAATTAAACAAGTCATAACATCCAGCTGCTAGCAAAATACCAAGGCTAGATTTTGCTAATGTCAGTCACTTCTTTTAACCATTGGATCTGAATCCAAAGATATAGATCTTCTCATTTTCTCTGTAACCTCTTCACAAAAACATATTCTGTTCAATACCTAAAATGTTCTAGTTTTAACGAAAGATTATTCCACCTTCAAGAAAAAACTACTTATACCATCACTTTTTAATACCACTGCCAAAGGACAGGTTTGACACAATCAACTACCGTATGTAATTTGGACAAGCACGATGGTTTAGTTCGGTTCGAACCCTGATAGAGTTGCGTGACCAGTGAGCTGCCTGCCAGGACGGGATCCAAACAAAACCTAATTGACACGCCCCCCCCCCCCCCCCCCCCCTCTCAAAGAAAGTTTTCCAAAATAGAAGATAACTAATAATTCATTCACGAACTTGAAGTGCATACAGCGAACATGCAAGGTGGCGTTCCGGGTTCGTCGCGTTCAGGTTCAGGCAAGGTCCCATTAGATGAATGAAGAAAAACCGAAAGCGTTGGAAGTTTCTGACCAGCCAACAACCAACTACCTCCCCATGTCAGATGCATCGGAGAGCGAGCGTTGACAAACAAGATGCTGTCGACTAAGAGTAATTGCAAAAACTAATTACAGGCTGACTAGGATAATGATGTCCACGTAGACTTTGATTTCACGAATCACATAACATTGGTGACCATCGGATAAGGAAGGTTAGCTAACACCTGTGTTAGAAACACATTTTTGGACCGTTGATGCCCAAGATGCTGCAGTCCTCGACAGAGACGGATAGCCACGCGCACCACCAACGTTAACGTATGGATCTACATGGCCAAATGGAACTAACCGTTAGTGAGTGACATACACGCGCCGCCATGCAAAGCGTCAAAAGATATTTCAAATCATGATTTGCTAATATATCAAATGTGAAGTCAATCGAAGTGCTAGGTTTGTATTGCATGCAAAAATATCATGCATCTGGCTTGCGTGCTGTGGTTTAGTTGGGCTCCTCTGTCTGCACAATCCGTGCGCTTTTTTTTTTTCAAAAATGCGGCAGGAGCGCTGCCCTGCATTAAGAAAGGAGTGAAAAGAAGATTACATCCTAGTGTTTACAGCACAAACCCGGCAAAATTGCCAGGATCCAGCAGGTGCAGGTCACCCACATGGAGAAAAATCAGAAAAAAAAAATGACTGAATGCAAACAAAACGAGGGAAGAGGCTAGCCAACTACTCCAGGAAAAGCTTCACGGAATTGTCTGACATTATCTAGGATTAGAGAAGAGACCTGCATGAAGGAGCACTCTTTTTGTTCGAAGATGTGTCTATTTCGTTGCTTCCAAACATGCCACCAGAAGTAAAACACCACACCTGCAACTTGTTTTTGCTGGTGTTTAGATCCATAAGCGTTAATTGCATAGATCCATTGCTTGATTCCATCCTTGTGGAAAGGCCTCACCGGCTGCTGAATTTACAGTGCAGTGGCTACCCGATCCCATACTGCATCGACAAAGTTACAATCCGTGCGCTTTGTTTCTATAAACTGGTTATTGGGATTAGGATGAGCAGACTATTCATACACGCAATAACCCATGCATGTTCATAATAAATCATTTTGTGAGTTTATTCCTCATTCACAAAGACATGCGACTTTCAGTTGTGCGACGTAGACATCGTCGAGGGCAAATAACAGAGCATGATGTTTCATGTTCCTCTCACAATGTCTTATTGTGTACAACTCATCTTCCTCACAGAAGAAACTAAATGTATATTCAATTAATCACACAGTACAACAACCAAGTAAACTACTTGCCGACGTTCTGGTACTTGTATAATCTGGCACATGTCAAGTAATACCCGAAATTCACGGCCACCAGCACGGCGAGCAGCCAGTAGAGGTTCTCCAGCCTGGAGGCGTTCATGTTGTCCGGCAGCCACGACGTGGTGCGTCGCACGATGCCGATGAGTGCAGTGCTCAGGTAAAACCCGAGCGCAACGATCATGGCGACCATGCCTGTGGCAGTGTTCTTAAGCGCCGCTGGGAACTCTTGGTAGTACAGGGTGACCTGCCCGGGGAAGTGCAGCGCCTCACCGGCGCCGGAGAGTGCGAACGGCAGGACTAGCCACATTGCCGACATCGGCGAGATCCACCCTGGGTTGGCCTCCTGGCCGTGCCCGTGCACTGTATCAAGGCGCCGGCGCTCGATGACACCGGAGGCAGCCATGCTAACGATTGTGATCACATGGCCTGCGCCAATGCGCTGCAGCAGCGTGGGGGTGTGCCCGGTTAGGCGGCGCCAGAGCGGGAGGAGCACGCGGTCGAGGAGGCCGAGGAAGATCACGACGGACAGGAGGAGGGCAACGTTCATGGAGCCCGCTGGCACGGTGAAGCGGCCGACAGTGCGGTCCATGGCCAGCGCCTGTAGGATTGTGAAGTTGATCTGCACGCCGATGGCGACGCTGACGAAGACGCCCGCGCTCCAGAGCGGTAGGATGCGGAGTACTGCCTTGAAGTCTTCCACCTGCTGCACTGTGCAGATGCGCCACGGACAGACAGCCGATCCATCCTCGGAGATGATGTCATCATCGGTGATCAGTGCAGCCCGGTTTAGGAAGCTACAGTTAATCATGATGATGTCAGTGACGACAATGGTACGCATAAATCGGTATTCATGATGATGTCATGCACTATGGTATGCATAAATCGGGATCAGCAAAAGTTTTCAACGCTAATGATTTTTGGTTTTCAACGCTAATGATTTTTTAGTTTTTTTAGTTTTACCAAGGTGGATTGAAAAGGCAAACATAAGAAGCCGTTAGAAGGTAAAACAACTACTCCCGATTCATAAATATGGTCATCTAGAGCGTGTGGAACCAACAAACATGTAATGCTACTTTCCAAAACAATTCATAAATATGGTCAAGAACTACATGATGTCGCTGCCTCCCGATTCAGTCTCATGCCACTACAGCTACTCCGTTTGCCAGCCTAAAGAACTGGTCGACTCAAACACATATTGCAACAAAACAAAAATACTCAGGTTGTACCCCCTGAATAAATTAGCATCCAATTAGTACCATTCAAGTGTTTGTTTTCTGTTTTATTCTTCCATGATGTCTTCTTGTCTTAACTTTTGTTTTGTTTATGTTTTTTTCTATTTTTAAATATAACTCAAGCTCAAGAATGTCATCAATTAATTATCATTTTTATGTACATGCAACCAGAAATATTAATAAATTTCATAAATCATTTCATGTTGCATTGTAAAAGTTTTATGGTACTATAAGAAAAAACGTTTGCGTATTAGTTTCACTTTGGCTCACTTCTATATTTATATTTATTATAATTCAGGACCTGCACTATAATTCAGGACCTGCATATAACGTGTACAAGTTTAGGACCAAAATCAATTTAATGTCGTGTATCAACAACATGTTATCTTGCTGATGGAGACTGCTCATTTTTAGTAACATCAAGTAGTAGCTTGTGCAGGAAAAACTCTGGTGCTTTGGGGTGAAGCACATAATCATGCACAGTAGATTAAGTTCACTGGACTTATAAAAGCATAAGAGCATCTCCAAAAGCTCCCCAAAAGATAGATCCTAATAGAGTGTTTTCAATATCAGCCAAAGAAATATTGGAGATAATTTTTCTTATCTTCTCCAACAATTCTACCTAAAAATGGATCAAGAATTTTTTTTATTGAACAACATCTTTAATTTTCTTGGAAGTACAATTATTAGGGTCTCCAATTTTGATCTTGTTTCTAGCTAAAAATGGGTTGAATTTAGAAGGAGAATAAATCTATGAGTTGTTTGGGGAGCTGTTAGAGATCATCTTTTATATTAAACCTCATTAATTTGATTTAGGGAGATATTATAAGGCTCTTTTGGAGATGCTCTAATTTACAAGAATATAAGCTCCTTGCATCTTTAAAAGTTATGTTGTAAGGCTTGAAACCCCGAATTCCGTGAAGATTGTTTTTTGAAAGAAACCTTACGTGCAGATATTGTTCTCGCATACGTTGTTTGCCTATGATTTTTGTCGCATTCGTGCTGAAATACATTGTGTACACACGTGTGTTTTAGGAATAAATAATTGGCAAGAAGATTAACTCCCGCTGATGTATATCGTGTATTGTTGGTTTATGCGGATGAGCTCGGGCAATATATTGCGAAGCACAGTGAATGGGTCGTTGTGTCAGAATGTTTTGGAGCAATCTGTTTCAGAAAGTTGGATGGTATGAACATGTCTTGTCTTTACTTACTCATGAATAAGACATGTAACGACTCTAGTGCTCATTAGGAAATGAAAAATTACTAGTGAGTGCAAGTTATGTGGAAAGTAAGAATGCAACATATGGCAATAATACAATGGAACTAATAGTGGCTACAGTTATCTAATCGTGTCAAAAGATTATCTGTGATTCTTTATCAACTTTTATAAGATCATCAAATTAACTGGAATTGAAAAAATAATCTGGATTTTGTTTTCTTACCTAAAGCTGTCTGTTGGAGCGCTATCAGTGTCACTACTAGTGCTTTTGCCGTCACCATCACCGCTACGTCCTCCATAGTAAAACCTCCTCGACTCACCGGATGAAGTCGCCACGCTGACCTTCCCTTTTCTGGCAGCGGCGACGACGACCCGGGCGAGGCCGGTGAACGGGCTGCCCTGCACGGCTGGCCGTCGGTAGTACCGGGAGCCGAACAGGAGACCGGCGAGCCCGACTACTGATGCGACCCCGGCGATCCCGAATCCCAGCATCCACGACACCGTGTCCTGCACGTACACGATGACCGTGGAGCCGAGCACACCGGAGCCGTAGAAGAAGATGAAGAACCAATTGAAGAGCACGTCGCGGTCGGCCGGCGAGTCGAACTGGTCCGCGCCCATGGTCGCCTGGTTGAACCGCGACCCCGCCGCGCTCACGCATATCAGGAACACGCCGGCGTACATCGCGGCCATCTGCCCGGCGGTGGCCGGTGAGCACGGCGGACCGGAGCCCGGCTGCTTGCATGGAGATGGCCGGAGGTTGTGGACGCTAGAAGTGAGCGTGAACACGACCAGGGACTGTGTCCTCATGGATAATTAGGAGCAAGATATGTATAGATTAGATGATGGTTACCAGTTACAGTTTGTGAAGTAGTAAGATGTAGGTGGCAACTTACTAGGACGGAGAAGACCATGGAGACGGCGACGATAGGATAGCAACCGAAGAATGCATCCGCGACGATGGCTCCGACGACGGGGGCTAAGCTGAGGCAGCCGTTGACGATGTTTGCAAACTGTGCCGCGTCGACGCTTGGCACGTTGTACTTCTGTATCAGGTACACCACCAGGTTGCTCGTGGCGCCAGCGGTTGCCACACCCAGACCTACTATCGCCACTGCAGCATACAGACATGTAACATGGCTCACGTGTCGACAAGAGCGAGAGAGAGGTAGAGAGAGAGACCTCCGAGGAAAGGGAAGGTGATCCATCCGCCCTTCTTCCTGGGTTTGCTTGGCGGCCGCAGAGACTCATGATCGACGACGAGGTGGGGGCGAGACAGAGGCTCTTGCGTCCTATTCTCTTCCATGCTGCAGTAGATTCTTCGTGATATGTGGGATGTTGCCACAAATTTACGTTGCTACAAGCACGAACGTCGACTTATAGAACATGATTCCAGGAAGGGTCGTATATGTGAGGGATTCTGGGTGATGAAGACCGCTCACAACCTCAAATGTCACTCTGGCTGTTGATGAGCCAGTAGATATTTTAAGTACTAAACGGTGGAGCTAGCCATCTATCCTTTTTTAAGTAGACTAGCAAAGTGTCCGTACATTGTAATGGACTATAATTTTATATAAGAAACCTATCTATATTATTTTAAAATAAAAATATATCATTAGCATACTTCGCTGGCTTTGTTTTGCCATTGTCCTAACTTAAGCACAACCAACGGAAACACTATTTTTGTTTTGAGATATTGCATTTTATGGTGAAGGGTAATTTTGTCTAAAGAAATATTTATCCCTATCCATAACCCTCGTTCACATAAACAACAGATTGGAAAAATAAAATGGGTATCTTTATCCATAATCTATCCCTAACCAGATGCTGTAGTCCAAATGCCTAGAGAGTGAGTGGCTTCAATGTGAGCGCTCGCTTTCTGTCTCCATGGTAAGACCATTACTTGACCTCCCTCCCTATCAAGGTCCTCACCCAAGCTCTCTCCCTGGCGTTTGTGTCGACAACCTCTCGGAGCTTGGCACGACACTCCCCGAGGTCCCTCTGCGGTTACAGCCCTCACCCGACCTCCCTCTACTACAATGGTCCTCGCCCGATTCCCTCTCTGACAAGGTCCTCCCCAACGAGGTGGCGGCTGCGGCCCTGTCCCAACCTCCCTCCTCTACTACATCCCTCACCTGGTTCCCTCTTTGACGAACTTCCTCTGGTGAGGCAGCAACCAACGGGCAAGATCTGAGCATGCTAGATCAGCATATCTACTCTCACAATCACACCTCATACTGGGAGCCATTGGTGGTGGTGGTAAAATCCTTCTTCTCTGACCTCTTAGTAGATGGTCATACACTTGTAAGGTCGCCCAAGAAACAATTTTTGACCAACCAATTCTTGATTTTGTTTGTTTTGGACTTAAAGGTTTGATTCCCTCAATCTTAGTGCTAACGGGAACTTTGAAATCTGATTCAGTCCATGATGAACTGTTGTATTGATTCAGTCTATGACGAACTGTTGCATTATCGCTACTTCTTGAAGAAGTTACGGGCTACAGTATTTGAATTGGGTGGTATGTCCTGTGCTGTGTTTTGTTTTGGCTTGTTTAACTGGATTGTATCCGATTTGAACTGATGGAAAGGAATCTGTTTCCGTATCCATGGTCGGTTCTTTTTTTTTCTTGACTGACTTACGTAACAGACTTGAGTTACTTGAATGATATTTGGAAACTGACTGGATCTTTACGAACCGCAAAACTATTGGGGCAGAATAACACGGAGGGGCAGAATAATCTAAAGAGGTAAAGAGATATGATGATGAAAACAGAATCTATTTGTGTTGAGGCAGAATAAGAGCGGACGACATCTCACCTAATTTAATAAGAGGTAAAGATTGATATTTTCCTTATATCTTAATCAATAAAAATTAGTTTCATCTTCATATAAAATGGTTTGATATGCATATAAATAAAGTTCTAGATTTGTAATAAAAAATATTTCATCTTTAAATAAAAGTTTCATTTATAAGAACAAAACATTTCACGCATATGTAAAAAATATTTCATCTTTGTTAAAAAATATTCCAGTCTTATTGGAACCAAGTTTCACATTTTAAAAAGAAAAAAGTTCCAAAAAATGAGTGATGTAACTAAAAGTTTTAACTCTAACAATAAAAAGTTCCATCCTAAATAAAAAGAAGTTTATTTGTATATTTGTTTTATTTAGAAAGATATGACCGAGAAAAGTACAAAAAATCTAAGTTAACTAGAAACTAACAGATCTATCTCTCTCTATCTTTATCTCTCTCTTAATAAAACTCTGACCACAGTGGCGGAGCCAGGATTCGAGACATGGGTGTTCAGAGCCATCCAATAATTAAAACATAGAATTTAGATGTAAAATAAAATGCTGATAATAACGAATATTGCCTTCCTAATTCGTTAATTGGACGAACGGTTCAGCAGGGGTGCCATGAGAAGATGAAGCTTATGCCGAACTGTTGTTGGAACTGAGATGATCAATGGATTAAAGAGCATTGAACCCTAGGTCAATGGGCTTTTCCAGATACCTGGTCATCGTGGTCTGTGATTAGGACATGTTGTATTTACAACAATATACATTGCCTTGTAGTATTTGCTATTAATATCTATATACACTAAACCTGCAGAATAACTATTTCTTTAGCAAAATTGATGGGTGTTTAATTGAACACCCATGAACCATGCTGCCTCCGCCACTGTCTGACCATACTATTCATACCTTCCCTGTGTTTTTCATTACACATTTTTTGTTTTGTAACTATCGACAAAAAAATCACCAATGATATATGTAACAACCAAACTCGACGGAAATGAATCATTTCAAAACCAAATCGTACTAAAAAATATATTGGTCGCGTCTCTCTCTCTCTCTCTCTCTCTAATGAACGTCCGTACGTCCTCTCTTTCATGCCTATGCAACTGCACTCCGGTGTCTGCCCTTCACGTGCGTGTATGGACCGTGTATATATGTGAGGTTAAAAGTTTCATTCAGAGAACGTCGAGCTAGTTGTCGTCCAGTACTCCGGGTTGGCGGTTTCCCCTACAGTACATGCCCTAGCATCGTCATCTTCATAGAAAACTTTTTTAAAAAAAAATGAAAACGGCAGGTGCTGCATTTTTACACTAAGAAGGAAGCAGAAGTCCATATGCAACAGTCGAATAGACACGCTTTCAGCTGGCAGTGCTGAAACCTGAAAGCGCTCACACATGAACCTAGTAAAACAAAAGGTTGCAACAACCTGCCCAAACAGTGAAAATACTGTGCAGCGAAAAGGAGAGAAAAATAAAAAAGTGACTTAGAAAGACTGAAAAGACTAATCTGAGAGTGCTTATTGTGTTTTTTTTTCATTAACATTATTCCTTTTATCTAATACTGTAAGAAAAACCTATACCAATTGGCCGCCGAATCTTCGGCGTGGCGATGTCTAGCGAACAACCCAACACCCTCTCAAAGGACAGTCACGGCAAACAGATTAACGTGATTGAGTACATGTAATCTGAGACCAACACATAAGCCTAAAGGGGGCCCTTCGGTCCCGCCAATCTGATTGTGTTATGGCCTGCTAGTACTCTGTACCACCTAATTTAGTGACGAGCAAAGAACCATCACTAAATTACACAAATTAGTGACGGCATGCCTCCCCACCTCTTTTAGTAGCACTTTGTAAGCCGTCACGACCTTTTATTGCTGAAAATAGTTAATGTAGTAGTGAAGTTAAATATTTGGAACTAGTAGGATTGTCCGCACACTTATGCGGTTAGTATCAATAATCTAAGAAAAAAAATAGTTTCGTAACATCCAAAAATCACGACTTTAAAAATATGGATTCAAATCATTATGGTAAACTTTATTATCGTTGAAAAATCGCATTGGGTCAGGTTTTCTAGCAATTCCATTCCATCTTATTCCTTACAACGTTCCTTTTCCCGTCCCGCCTCAGAAAGGCTTGCGGATGCATCGTGTAGCAACACTTGTAGACCCAGGTAGCCTGTCTACGTGGCCGCCTTTTATTCACCATGGCCAGGCTCAATGCAATGCTTCAATGGGTTATTGTAAGGTGCATCGAGCATCCTAGAACTGAGGAGCCCAGAGCAGGACTTTCTCCATGAAACGTTGTTGTAAGGTGATGCAATGACTTTCTGATACTAATAATTTCATAAAAGGCATTGGATCTATGTTTGATTCAGTTAATAATCACACAATATCTTAGAACTGATACGTTCTGAACGTTCTAGGGTCTATGTTTATAAGGTGATGCAATAACGTTCCAATGACTTTCTCCATGTATATTCAATTAATCACACAATATAACAAGCAAACTAACCTACTTGCCAACGTTCTGATACTTGTATAGTCTGGCACATATCAGGTAATACCCAAAATTGACGGCCACCAGTCCGGCGAGCAGCCAGTAGAGGTTCTCCAGCTTGGAGGCATTCATGTTGTCCGGCAGCCACGACGTGGTGTGCCGCACGATGCCGATGAGGGCCGTGCTTAGGTAAAACCCGAGCGCGATGATCATGGCCACCATGCCCGTGGCAGTGTTCTTGAGTGCCGGTGGGAACTCTTGATAGTACAGGGTAACCTGTCCGGGGAAGTGCAGCGCCTCGCCTGCGCCGGACAGCGCAAACGGCAGGACCAACCACATGGCTGACATGGGGGACACCCACCCCGGGTTGCCCTCCTGCCCGGCAGCGTGCACGGTGGCGAGGCGCCTACGCTCGATGACGGCAGAAGCTACCATGCTAAGAACTGTGATCACGTGGCCTGCACCGATGCGCTGAAGCGGCGTCGGGGTGTGTCCCGTGAAGCGTTGCCATAGCGGGAGGAGCACGCGGTCGAGGAGGCCGAGGAAGATCACGACGGACAGGAGGCAGGAGACGAACATGGAGCCCGCTGGCACTGTGAAGTGGCCGATGGCGCGGTCCATGGCCAGGGCCTGTAGGATGGTGAAGTTGGTCTGCACGCCGATGGCGACACTGAGGAAGATAGCCGCACTCCAGAGTGGCAGGATACGGAGCACCGCTTTGAAATCTTCCACTTGCTGGACCGTGCATATGCGCCACGGCCGGACCACCGACCCGTCCGCGGAGATGATGTCGTCATCAGTGACCAGTGCAGCGCGGTTCAGGAAGCTACACTCATTGATGCAAGAAGCCAGTGAACTTGGTACGCATAAACAGGGATTACAACATCTCCAATCATTATGTAAAAAATTACTCCCTAGAGACAAGATTTAGGGGGTTTCTAATCCTCCAACCACTACACCATGTCCACCCTTTCCCGACCCCAAACTGTTGGGAAAGAACGACTATCGCTGTCTCATTAACTGTCAGCAAAACCATAGAATTTCGCCATCAAATAGAGTGTCGGCGTTGATGCACAAGGGCTACAGATTATGTGTCGGTAATGCTCCAGCCAATTGATAACTGTCGGCGTAGGGTCTATGACTGATAATGTGTCGGGACAAGTTCTTCATCGACATTTGAAGTGTTGGTAATGATTTTAGCGCGGGGCTAACACAAATATTTTGCTGGACCAGTCGCGCGCTCTCCTCTTTCTTCCACTCAGTTTTCTCGCTCTTTAAGTCCCCAAAATTTCCCCCATTTTTAACAACTTCCAATAATTTATTTCCTAAAAATGAAAATCATATTACATGTGACACAATAATCTATTGGAAGTAAAAAAAACCATAAGAATCTATTTTTATGGAGTTCCAATTGAGTTGCTAAATATGAAGAGTCACAGACCTTATTTGGGAGTTCCTATGTTTGGGGACCTCGTTTAAAGAATGGTTGGAAATTTGTTTATTTAATTACTTCCTAAATTTTAGTTTAACAACCTCATTTAGATAATAATTGGAGAGCTGTTAGCAAAAGTTTTCAATACATCAATAGATGTTTCCTTCAAAAAATATATCAACATATGCAATAAATTGCAGAGACATAGTTGGTAGTTGCTGAGACATAATAATTTGTAGTATTCTTATGTATGGTTGAATATATTCCATGGGTTTCGTTTGCAATTAGTTACTTTAGTTTACTCATGATTTAAAATGACTTTCATCGCCACTTATTCGTTTAGAATTTCATAATTTTAGTAAGTTATCTCCTAGATTTTATACTTCCTAATTGTTTATGGAAATGTTCTCTATTACATCATGTTAGGTTACATACTTACATGGTTACAGTTGGTCAAATTTAACAGTAGTGCATTTTACCATTTTTGGCATCTATTATATATATATTTGACCAAGAAAAGAAGCCTTCACGTTCCCTCTTATAGTCTAGAAATTCCCATGTTAATCAGAGAAAAAAAAGAAACCAAAATTATCCACCACTAATATTATGAAACAATTAGACCGAAATACCTCATTACATGTTTTTAAATTACCCACTACAAACATTAAAACAATTAGATCAAAATACCCTCTTACATGTTTTAAAATTACCCACTACTAACATTAAAATAATTAACTAAAAATATCTTTATTAAATAACTACACTTGCCTCTATCCATGAGCTCTCATGTGTAGTCTTTCTGTCTTTTAATTATTATTGCTATATAGGAAAACTTATTATTATTATTATTATTATTTGCTCACCTTTCTTGCTTAACAGAAAATATAAATTGATTTGTATCCATCTTCCATCACTGGTTGAGTCTGGACAATCTAGCAGCATCAAAATACTCTATCGGCAAACAATAGTGGAACACACAAACATCAATCACTCAAACAAACACTAGCATTAGCTCCAAGTTTCAAAAGTTGCTATATGATGATTGAGTTTCATGTTAGGCTTTTTAGAGTTAATAATTTCATATAGGTTCTTTTATATAAGCGTCGAGTGCAACTTTGAATTTTGATACAGTAGAAAAGAGCAAACATATGACAATAAAATCAAGTAGCTTTCATTGATGGATATAATGAGCTATTAGTATGAAAACAAAATCACCTATGCATCTATGTTGTGCTATATATATGAAGAAGCAAATTCTTGATCAATTAATCTTCTACTCCAAATTATTTTTAACTGTTTTTACATACATATTAGTTGAAGTGAAAAAGATAGATGAAAACTAATCTTTGAATTTCTATGAAGCAATAATATGACAAGTGCTTAAGAAACAAAAACAAAATATGTTTTTCTTTTAGAAGTATATATATATCACTGAACATAAATATATAAAAAAATTGTCCCCCGTAGAGGTTCAAAGTATATATGAGTTTTACTAATCAAATATATAATATAAAATTAAAAAACCCTTACTATTGTTTCTATAATAAAATTAAATCAACACTAGAAACACAAATACGCGGGTAGGTTGACTAGTTTTTAGGATTCTTGCTAGATTATTAACGTTGAGTCTACAAAAGGAACCTTAACAAGATTAGTAACTTGAAAAAGTCAAACATTTTGTTTTGTTGACTATTATGCATTTTTTTTTTGTCATGGACCACTCAGGAATAAATTGTTTTCCTTTGAAATCTTTTTCGTTACAACTTACAAGTCAGAGTGCTTCAAGCAGAGTACACCCCGGACGCACACAGACCTGGTCGTATCGCAAATCCCCAGGCGTGTGCACGTTATGCTATCTGCACACATTACGACTTACTTCGGCTGGGAAGAAAGCGACCAGGCGTGTGTAGCATAACGTGTGTTCGGAACAAAGCGATGTGTTTTAAAATGTGCTCACAGACGTGTGTATGATTGAAAGGTGCGGTACTATATTTTAAGCAAAAGCCAAAAAAGTATTTATCTGGCTACTTCAGCTTACAATTCCAAGATATGCTAATGTTTCAGTTAAGAAATCACCTTGCATGATCTCCCTAGTGTGGACGTCCATCGATATTTTCTTTGTGCTGGCTTCTAGTTTTTTTAAAATCTTGCGCTGGTTTCGTGTGCTTAAATCTCTGATTGACTGAATGCAGAGGAAGTCAGGAAGCACACCTATCTTTTGTGCAGTAAACATACTTAAGTTGCCACGTGCTATCATCTTTTGCTAAAACAATAAATCAAATGACAGAGAAGTCATTGTTGCGTCTACCTGAATACATGGTTAAGTCTTGTTTCCAGTCCAATAGAAAGCTGGAGTATCTATTTTGGGTGGACCTCAGTGTCGAGGATAAACTTTTTATTGTACCAACGCAGTTGAATAGAGGAACAGTTTCTTCCCATTTCCTCCCACACCAACCCTTTCCTCGTTCAGGATGTCGGCAGATATTCTTTTGTGAATGGGTCAAGCCTTTTGCGGTACTGACCTTAAGCGACAACTATAAGCATGCATGACCTTATTCTGTCCTCTCCTTATACAAAGAAAACGCTACTTAAGAAGCCGGACTTTCTCCTCCAAAATCACAATAGAATTAATGGGACATGTTTTTTTTTTGAGAAAACTAATAGGGCGTGTTTGGAGTAGAACTGCTCTTAAAATCCAATCTACTCCTGCTCACTCCCTTGTATGTCTGTCTTACACTTTTTCAGTTAACGTTTTCAAAAACTTCACATATTTTCCCACTGGATCAGATGGTATTTGCTTTCTATTTCCAAATTTATTAATTTGAGAACTGCAAGTCAAATTTCGTAATGTTTATTGGTTACAGGGATACATAAACAAAAACAAGTCGTATACTTTAGTTAATTGCATCTATTAGTTTTGGTCCTAAAATTCATATACGGTATATTCAGGAGTTCTACTTCACAGCTGGAGATAGTGAGTAAGAATATCAAAGGGTCTGTATATGTTCCAACTAGTGATTGCAACGTGGATACTAGTATTAGTTTGTTGACTAATGAATAAGACACCTAATGACTCTAGTCTGGTCAGAAAAACACACAAGACGAATATTGTTTTCCGAATGGTGTCAAAACTATGTAATTGTTTAATTAATCACCATGTGTAACATCAATCAATTCAATTAATTAAGAAGATATTTGTTACCTAAAGCTCTCTGTCGGAGCAATACTAGTCTTGCCGTCGCCATCACCGCTACGTCCTCCATGGTAAAACTTGGACTCCCCTGACGTCGCCACATTGACCTTCGTCCTCTTCCTTGCAGCGGCGGCCACGACGACCCTGGCGAGCCCCGTGAACGGGCTGCCCTTCACGGCCGGCCGGCGGTAGTACCGCGAGCCGAGGAGGAGGCCGACGAGCCCGACCACGGATGCGACGCCGGCGATGCCGAACCCCAGCGTCCACGACACCGTGTCCTGCACGTACACGATGACCGTGGAGCCGAGCACGGCGGAGGCGTAGAAGAAGATGAAGAACCAGTTGAAGAGCACGTCGCGGTCCGCCGGAGAATCGAACTGGTCCGCGCCCATGGTCGCCTGGTTGAACCGTGACCCCGCCGCGCTCACGCACATCAGGAACACGCCGGCGTACAGCGCTGCCATCTGACCGGAGGTGGCCAGCGAGCACGCCGTGCCGGTGCCCGCCGGCTGCTTGCACGAAGATGGCCGGAAGCTTTGGACGCTGGCTGTAAGAGTGAACACGACCAGGGACTGTCCACAAGGATACTGAGTTGATGAGCAAGATGACCCGACACGATGGAAATTAAACTAGTTTGGGCAGTGTGTACTGACCAGGATGGAGAAGGCCATGGAGACAACGACGACAGGGTAGCAGCCGAAGAAGGCATCGGCGATGATGGCGCCGGCAACGGGGGCTAAGCTGAGGCAGCCGTTGACGATGTTTGCGATCTGAGCCGCGTCGACGCTCGGCACGTTGTACTCCTGTATCAGGTACACCACGAGGTTGCTAAGAGCGCCGCTAGTAGCCACACCCAGACCCATCATCGCCACTGCACCACAGAGACATGTAACATGACTCGTGTTATTAATTCCGATCGACAAGAAAAGGAGAGAGGGCGAGTGTATGTGTGTGTGAGAGAGAGAGGGAGACCTGCGAGGAAAGGGAAGGTGATCCATCCACCCTTCTTGCCGGAATCACTCGGCTGCTGCAGAGACTCATGATCGATGCCGAGATGGGAGGGAGCCAGTGATTCCTGTTCTTGCGTCACGTTCCCTTCCATGCTGTTCTTCTTGCTGCTCACTGTTGCCACAAAATTAAGCTCTGCTAGAAGCAGGTACACTAGGGGCCGTATATGTAAGCACCCTTGTAGGAATCTAATGAATATGACCTCACAAAGTCAAAAATGTTCAGTGTGGTTATTGACGAGCAGATAACATGTACTCAACCATGGAGTTGGCCAGCCCCCTATCCTTTTTTTTTAATTCAAAAGATATGATCCGTATTTCGTAAAGGTTTTAATTCAAAGGTTTTGACTCAAAAGTAGTACTAATTATGACCAGCAGCGTTAATAAATTTTTTTTTGGCGGAATCTGTTTGCAGAAAAGCAAAATACAGTAGTAATCTCTCACTCCCTCCGTCTCCGTTGTCCATTCCCCGATCACTTCTGAGACTTGTACAGGCTGACGCAGACGAGGAAATACCCGAAATTGACGGTGGCCACCGCTGCCACGGCCCAGTACACATTGTCCAGCCTCCCCTGGTTTATGATCCCCGGGAGCTAGCCACGCGGTGGCCCGCCTCACCACGTCCACAAACACCGAGCAATGGCCGTGTGGCCGTGCTCCGCAGCGTCTTGGGGAACTCCTGGTAGTAGAACGCCATGTTACCCGGAAAAATGCAGGGCCTCTCCACGATCCCCAGCGGGATGAGCAGCCACAGCACTGACATGGGCGTCACCCACCCGGGCCCCTGGTCGGCCACGATCCCTGCGACCCGGCGCCACACTCCAAGACCGGTGTGGCGTGGCGATGAAGGTAACCGTCGAGGAGATGGTGATGGAACCCGCGGGGATGTTGAAATGCGGGCCGAGGGATCGGTCCATGGCGAGGGCTCGGTGTAGGGGCTGCCCTTGGGTGCCGGCATCTTGTAGTAACGCACACCGAGAAGCAGCAGCGGCATGCTCGCCGCAGCGGTGCCCAGGCAGACGCCGAAGCCCATGGACCAGGAGACGACGTCCTGCTCGCGGGCGCTGCCGATCGTTGAACTGCTCTGCGCCCATGGTCGCCACGTTGAACCGCGTCCCGCCGGTGCCGATTGCGAGGAGGCATACGGCGGCGTAGAGCACGGCGAACTGCCCGGGTGTAGCATGCTCGCACGTGCCGGTCGCCGGAGAGGTGCAGGGCGGCGGCCGGAGGGATGGCAGTGCCGCCGAGAGCGTGAAGAGCACGAACGACTGAGCATATTCGATTATTCAGTGTGGAAGTGTTTAGTTTACATTGTTCAAAGATAAGATCTTGAGTTCAGAAGCAGTTATTGAGTTACTGCACACATCATTCTAAAATGCAATTATAATTTTCAAATTGATTTGTAGAACGAGTAATGCCGTGGAGAAATATAGTAACGTATTAATGCGTTGCAATCAAGTTATGTGAGGAGACTAGTTGCTCCTCGTCAGCATCACAGCTTCAATGCACAACTCAGTTATGGATAGAGTGCGACGCGACAATGGTTGGATATATAATTCGTCGTGTCAAACAAGCGTGTTCAATGGAAACACTGTTGTTGCGTAGAAAACTGCAACCTGCGCGTCAAAGATCTAGTAATAGACTAGGGTGTCTTCATTTCTATCCCTCTAATTTTTAGATCTATTCTATCGAATATTGTGATACTAATTAGGACTATTAAATATAGATTACTGATAAAACCCAGTCCATAACACTCCCTCTGAATAACGAGACAAATCTATTAAAATTAATTAGATCATGATTAGATAATATGATGCTATAGTAAATATCTCTTAATGATGATTTAATTAAGCTTAATAAATTTATCACATTGATACAAATTCAACTCTGTAATTAGTTTTATATTTAATATATATCTAATAATCATATATAACATTTTAATGATTGATGTGACCTCACTAAAATTTAGATACCAAGAAACGAACACAGCTAATACGAAAAACTATCAACACTAATCACCAATGATACCGCAGTGTCAAAAAAAAAACTATCAATACTAATCATATGCGTATCCACTGTTTCCTCATTTTCCGACCATCTACGTCAAAACCAAATGGCACTGCAATCAGGAAGGGAGCCACAGGTCACATCTACATGTGGAAAGCAGCCTTTCCAGCCAATCAAAGAGGGCAACACACTGTGGGTACAGTGGTTCGACTGGAAATTTTTTAGTCCCAAATGTTACTGAAGGGAATCCGCCAGAATGCAGGACAGATAATGCACCCACCAGGACGGTGACGGCCGTGCCGGCTAGAACGACGGGGAAGCAGCCGAAGTAGGAGCCGGAGACGACGGCGCCAGCTCGAGCTGCCGCCGCGCCCACCTGCCCCCGCGCGCACTCGAGCCGCCGCCTGTGCCGAGCTCGCCTCGCACCAGCAGCCTCCTATGCTGAGCTCGCCCGTCGTCGCCGAGGTCCGCCCGCCAAGCTCTGCCTCCACGCGTGGTCCATCTCCGCTGCATGCCTCCGCCTCCACGCGTGGTCCGCGCCATCGAACTCCACCTATGGAGGTCCGCGCCCGCGTCGCCGAGGTCCGCGCCTGCACCATCTAGCTCCCCCTTCCGAGGTCTACACCTATGTTGCCGAGCTCCACCGTGGTCCGTGCCCGCGCCGCCGAGCTCCGCCCAGCTCCATATCCCACGTTCCGCACTTGCCTCCCGCGCACCACCCTCTCGGGCCTCCGCTCCGTGCTTGCTTCGCCTTCCCGTGCGCTGCCTCTCACGCTCGCTTCACCTCCCGGGCGGTCGAGGGAATGCATCAGAGGAGAGAGGGATTGCAAATTTGGCTTCCCTCTCTCCTCCTATGCAAAATGGATCACTGGTTGTCTCTCCTTGTTCGAGTTGTTTTCACCATGCACAGTACCGTTTGGTGAGGCAAAAATGTAATTGTCTCTCCTTGTTAAAGTTAGCCTAATGGCTAAACCCAGAAACAGCATGTTACCTTCCATTCGTATTTGTCATTAGTCGTGTGTGTGCGTGTGAGTAGGAATGGCAATTTGGGATCGGGTAGGGTCCGGATATGGGGCATAGTTTTTACCTGTGGGTCGCACCCGTGCCTGACCCGAAATGAGTCAAGTTCAGAGCGGGTTTTTATTTTTACCCATGGATCACCCGACGGGTACCCGATTCTAACCTATTACTAGATTTGGTCCAACACAACAAGCCAACACCTGGATCCGGCTAAGTGCTAACCCTAACCATCCCCATCCGATCATCCCCATCCCACCCAGCCCCTACCCCGCGCCGCCCCCGCCGCCCCCAGCACCCCGCGCTGCGCCCGCCACCCTAGCACCTCGCGCTTGCGCCCGACCGTCATCGCGTGCTGCACCACGCCCAGCACGCCGCCAGCCCTCCACTGCCCGGAGCCCTCGATCTTGCTGCCGCCGCCGCCCCGAGCACCAGTCCTCGCCGCCGCCCTGACCCAGCGAGCCCCTAATCATCACCGCACCGACCACGAGCCCCCGACACGCTCGTTTCGACCCCCCCCCCCCCAATCGCTGCCGCCCTGACGCACGGTGCACGGCGCACACCGACCTTCGTAACCCACGGGTTACCTGAAACCCGCCCTGATACCCGACGGGCACGGGCCTAGGCACGGGCAAGGATTTTGACCTATGGGTACAGGGTTGGGTCAGGATTTCAACCCGACATCTATGTTGGGGCGGGTGTGAGATTGCTCGACCCGCCCCGAACCCGACCCATTGCCATCCCTACGTGTGTGTGTGTGTGTGTGTGTGAGCGAGAGAGAGAGAGAGAGAGAGAGAGAGAGAGAGAGAGAGAGAGATTCATGCATCTGCAATGAAGGGTAGAGTGATCCATCCCCCTTTATTTGTTCCAGCCCTTCTTTGTGCTTCATGATCAACAGGCTTCAGCTGAGATCCTGGTGGAGAGCTCTGCATCTCCGTTGTGTTTCTTGCTACTCTAGATCAACTAAATTGCATATAGGCATACACGATATTTGCTGTGCCTAATAATACCTTATATTATGAGCATCTTTACAGTAGACCATGATACATATAAAATCGCGGTATTATAAATTAGATCTAACCATTCATTTAAGAGGACAGTAATTATAATTACAGGGTAATTTATGAGTTAATTAAGCAATAGATTATTTGTTGACCTTCGTAATCTATCATGAGGGCTCAGCCTTTCCCTGATGCACACGCAGCCTGGCACAGGACAGTATAGGCCTCTGCATGATTTTGGCCTGGCGCAATTAGATCCTTGCTGGAGTCAGTCGCCGCTGCAATCGACCCTTGTCCCGGCAGGCTGCACCTTCGTTTCACCCGCACCATGAGGACGCCATCAGCAGCAGGATCGTATTGGCCTCTGCACCTTCATTCCACGCTGTTGCTGACCTCATCCAGAACCAATCGATCTAGACGAATTGAAAAGAGATGATAGAGAAGGCATGACACTCTTTTCCTTAGCAAATACAATAAAAATCATAATTTATATATAATTATTATATTGCCCATATGATACTTATAATACCTCTACATGATACCTATGATACCGGTAGGACAAAAAAGAATCATGATTTAGGTACCGATGCATCTAAACCATTAGATGAGAAGAGTTTTAGGATAGATAGACCCAAATAAATGCACGTTGTTTATTCTCTTCATCTAATGGTGCATTGGCCACCCGATGCCTTCCATTTCCCTGCCCATAAGAATCCTCTTCGGCATTTGTTGATTTTATTCTCAAGCTAGAGGTCAGCTAATAAATCCATCCAAGTGTCCTATCATGGTCATTAACAACACCACAGCCATGATCCAGGAGGAAGCGTAGTATAAGTGAGTGGGTTTCGATCCAAAGGAAGGGCATGATTATTTTTCTTGAGACGAAAGATCTACATAGACGAATGCTCATTAAAACATGCATCAGACGAGTATAAAAAATATATACTAGTCTCTTCTGTGCCATCAGCTAGACATTTCATCCTTTTGTCTGTCATTTGCGCCGTTGTGTAGTACTCTGATGTCAACGGTAGCTGAAAAGATTATTTTACTCCTCTAGACGGATGAAGTAAATTTGGATATTTTATTTTCCCTCAGATTTTGAACTGTCTATACGTAAGTGAGCATGACATAGATACGTGTGAGACAAAGATACACATGCAAGACGTGTGCATAGGAACACCCTATTCTGTTTGTGAAATCGATGAGGATGTGCGCGTGGGTACAGAAGG
This sequence comes from Eleusine coracana subsp. coracana, assembly GCA_032690845.1. Classification (NCBI taxonomy): domain Eukaryota; kingdom Viridiplantae; phylum Streptophyta; class Magnoliopsida; order Poales; family Poaceae; genus Eleusine; species Eleusine coracana. The sequence goes on from CM064426.1 coordinate 11,182,992, forward strand.
ATTAGAAGGCTAATATTCAGAAAGGTTATATGAAGTAATAAATTTATTCCGATTTTGTTCGTTGTATAATAGCATAATGTCACATTAGTTAAACACAATTTGTAATATCTAGTAGAGCAAACTACAGTGTGCCTTCCGTGTCAACTCCATGGCCATTTTTCCCTTCGTCGGGCTTGGTACCCTTGTAGAGGCTGACGCAAACAAGTAAATAACCAAAATTAGCCGCGGCCACCGCCGCCAGAATCCAGAACACGTTGTCCAGCCTGCCGTCGTTTATGTTGAGCGGCAGCCAGGAGGTCTCCCGCTTTACCATGTCCACGAACGGCGTGGTAAGGAAGAAGCCCAGCGCGGACAGCAGCGGCGCCATGGCTGTCGCCAGGGTCCGCAGCGTCGCGGGGAACTCCTGGTAGTAGAACGCCATGTTCCCCGGAAAATGCACGGCTTCCCCGGCACCGGCGAGCCCGAGGGGGAACACCAGCCACATCACAGACATCGGAGCCACCCACCCGAGCGCCTCGCTGCCGTCGCCGTGGTACTGCTCACGCACGATGCGCAGCCTCCGCCGCTCCACGAGCGCCGCGCTCACCATGGCCGCCACGTTCAAGACGTGCCCGAGCCCGACGCGCTGCAGCGGCGTCGGGAGCGCGCCCGTGACCCGCCGCCAGAGCGGGAACACGGCCCGGTCGACGACGAGGGTGACGAAGGCGAACGCGGCAAGGCTGGCGACGGAGATGGATCCGGCGGGGACCTTGAACCGTGGGCCCAGCGACCGGTCCATGGCCAGGGCTTGCAGGACGGCCATGAACAGCAACACGCCGACCGTCAAGCTGAGGAGGATGCCGGCCGACCATATCGGCAGGGTGCTCAGCAGGGACTTGAGGTCCTCGACTTGCTGCACCGTGCACAGCCGCCATCCGGTTGTACGAGGACCACCTGATGATACATCGACGGTGGAGCGATCGGTTGACGTGATCATGGCAGCACGGTTCAGAAATCTGCAATGCATTAGTATTATTTCCGGCCGGGCGCCTCTCTCAAATTATACATGGCTCTCTGCTCATCTAAAAACATTGTGAAAGCGTACGTACGTATTATGCAGATATATATATATATATATATATATATATATATATATATATATATATATGACTTGCCTTAGCCGTTTGCTTGGAGCACCGTCGCTGTCTGCGTCGGCGATGACGGTGTCATCATCTCCAACATAATACTGCACTCGTTCAAGCGTACCAACGTTGACACGAGCCTTGCGCACGGCGGCAACAAAGACGCGCGCGAGCTCTGTGTAAGGGCTGCCCTTGGGCACGGGCATATGGAAGTATCGAGCACCGAGCAAAAGAATCACCAGGCTCACCACGGTCGCTGCGAGGCAGGCACTGAAGCCCACGGCCCAGGAGACGCTGTCCTCGAGGTACACGATGGCCGTGTTGCCGATGAGGAAGGACGAGCAGAGGAAGACGAAGTACCAGTTGAAGAACGAGTCCTGGTCCTGCGCGCTGCTGAACTGGTCCGCGCCCATCGTGGCGATGTTGAACCGTGTCCCGCCCGTGCCGATGGCCAGCAGGCTCACGGCGGCGTAGAGCACGGCGAGCTGCCCCGATGTCGCCTGCTGGCACGCGGCAGAGGGCACGGCGCAGCGTGGTGGACGAAGGGATGGCAGCGCCGCGGAGAGGATGAACAGGATGAAGGCCTGTTAATTATGCATTGGGTGTCGACGTGATTAATTTAATTGGCAGTAGTCATGAATCGGATGATGGAAATTACTGATACAGCATCGAGGAATTATATGCTGCCACCCACTAGGATGTTGATGGCGGTGCCGACAACCATGACCGAGAAGCAGCCGAAGTAAGAATCGGAGGCGATGGCCCCAGCGACTGGCACGAGGTACAGAGAAGCAAACACGTTGCTGCTAATCTTCACCGCCTCAATACTATCGACGTTGTACTCCTTGAGCAGGTACACCAACAGGTTGCACGAAGTCCCGTGGACGCCCAGCCCAAGCCCTATCATGCTCCCTGCCACACATATTTGCCAATTTGTAAACACATATGTCTATGTTCCTGATCAGAGAGAGAGAGAGAGAGAGAGAGAGAGAGAGAGAGAGAGAGAGAGAGAGAGAGAGTTATGTGCACCTGCAATGAAGGGGATCGTGATCCATCCTCCTCGCTTTCTTCCTGCCTTCTCCTGGGCTTCCTGATCCACCGGCTTCGTCAGCTGAGAACCTGGCGAGCTCTTCGTCTCCATGAAGCTCCTGGTTTCAGTCAGGATTCAATTGTTCAGTTGGCTGGCATGGACCATTGGCAGCGGCATACTTGTACATATATAGACATGTGGAAATCAAATTACGATGCATATAGCACAGGTAGTACACATGCTCCAGGAATATATTCTCTCTGTTTTCAAATTGTTGTTATTAGGAAAAGAATTCTAGTTTAGAAATGAATTAAAATGTTTTTCAAGTGACAGTAATTGAAGAACAGATGGGTTAATTTGTTTAGTAAATGGACGTGGTTGAGGAGGTATATTAATTACATATTTCTTTTAGATAATTATTAATTACGTATGAAGTGGCTGAACTCAGATTTTGCTCCAAGACAGGGTCATTTCAAAAACACATTTACAATCAACGACTTTCTGCTTGGTAGATATGTTTTTTGTTCCGTCCATATGATAAATGTTTGATTCGATCTGGATTTTGAATTTTCCACATGTGTTTAGCAGGGAAGCACACCAGTTTCCTTTTTTGTTCAGTATCTTTCACATGTGCTTAGAGATGATAAACACGCTTACTGAAGAGTCAAAATTAATTGATTGAATTATCCATGATATTTTTCACATGTAAATACAAAAAGAATGTACACCAATCAATGCATAATATGTATTATTCATCTTTTCTACCATATTACTCCCTCCGTTCCAAAATTGCTGTTATCATTGACTTTTTTTGTTAACCATTGGCCATTCGTCTTATTTAAAATATTTTAAAAATTATCATATATTTTTTTATAATTAGATTCATTACTAGATAAACTTAAAATATAATTAATTATTTTGTATATTTGAGATAATTTTTTTAATAAGACGAATGGTCAAAGTTCATAAAAAAGATCAATGACGACAATAATTTTGGAACGGAGGGAGTATGTATTTTCAAAACAAACATGGCTTGAAGTTTTACCTATCCCTTTGTTTTTGTCAGCTGTTAAATATTGTTCGCTTCTTCGTGCTGCGTAATGCACATGTGTCACAGGTATATACATTTAACATATCCATTTAGGTGTAGCTGAAAGAAAACTTTTTTCTTCCTGCGATAATGTGTTCAATACCGATCTGATGATGTACTTCAGCATGTTGATGTGTCTAATCATACTATGATATGCTTTTCATGGTGGGAGAAAATAATTGCCCCAAATAGATCTATAATTAGTGGGTATGTTTATTCTGTCACTGAACGGACACTGTTGATGCAGCTTTCAAATCGCTGATATTGATGAGATTCGTATTAGGATTTTCCATAGTTTGGGCTCCCTTGAAAGTTAATTATCATGTATTTTGTTGAACAGAAATCGAATTTGTCCAAATGTCATGCCACCTGAGAACCCTCAATCCATCTGCATCTTGGGACGAGGTCATGCTTTTATTAGTTATCCAATGACTTTATGTCTCCGTTAGAAAGAGATCCCCTTTTCTCACTCTATAGAAGCTCACAATTTGTATAATTATTGAGCAGCATTTTTCACAACTGGTATATATATAGCCCACTGAATGCTAATGTAACATCCTTCTGAACAACCAATCTGTTGACCACGTGGTTTTTGTGTAGCATTTCACATTTCCGTCGGCTATTCTTCTTAACTGCTATATAGCACAGTTAAATGCCAATGTAATTTTTTCTTGAATGTCTGAATACTTGAGTAGGTGTAGAACTCTGAAATGCTAATGTAACAACGTAATTTTAAAACCTTAATATTGCTAAAAGTGCATCGTTTGGAGTTTTAGAAACTTTACATGTTTTTGATTATGTAGTTTTCAAACCCTAGTGGTTAAGGTGTCACAGTAGCATCCCCAACGTCCCGAGTTCAACTCCATCGGGAGCAAATTTTTGGATTAGGGTAAAAAAATTCCCTCGCCTCTTCCCGCACCAAAGCATGTGATCAAAGTCATGCCTAGACACCTGGAAGCTACGGTAAGGGGAGTAGGGTTCGAAGGTATCTTGACTGGCGTGAGAATGTCTTCTTCTTAGCATAAAGCTTTGGGGTTGTCTTACCTTGTGGATCGAGTTTTTTTTTTTCTTTTTTGGTTTTTAAAAACCAAAGTTGTCATCCAAACAGGGCCTTAGTTGTCCCCAAGAAAACTTTGGGGCGTGACATAGCTCTAACCAGTTTGTTACATAAGAATGTGATGATAAATGTGACTTTGTTCTTTAAACTTTATTTATGTCATTTTTGAACTGGAAAATTATTAGAAGGAAATATTTATGGTGCATATTGATATATGATTTGATGTGAAAGATTATGGTTTGCATGCTGCTAAATGTAAATAATTGAAACAAAATATACTTTTCTTATCTATTTTCATATCTTTTGTCACATCACATGAAATCTCTAGGTCTTTCAGTGGGATCAGGAATGTGTAAGATGCAGATGCACAAGATAGAAATAGGTGCATAAGTGGTCTACAGGATGATCAAATCAATGAGATCTAGAGCACATGATGCAGATGATGAGACACTGGGCAAGATTTGAGGCAAAGTGGAAGACGAGGATGCAGAGTAGATGGTCACCGATGTGGCTGCAGAGGAGATGGCCACTTGGGATAAACCATTTAGTGCTCTTTTATTGTTCTTAGATTTTCTATTCAAACATATTTCTTTCTTTTCATACACATTCAAATTTGGCACAATACTTATAATGTAGTGATACCAAAATAATGTACATTCAAATTGTACAAATATATGAGTGATTACTGTAAGTTATTTGGCTTGTTTTAATTTTATTTTTGTCGCCTGTTACAACGTACAGACATTCACCTAGTTATATAAAGAAAGTTGATAGTGAGGACTCAGGACAGGATACTGTTTAACATTTAAAGATTAATTTGTAGTATATAAGATAGGAAGATAGATGTTGAGATAATGAACATTCTTTTAGTTCATTGTATTAATAGCAATGACTCTTGTATTCTTGGTTTTAGTAAGACGAGAGTTATAGGGCTAAATAATAAGTGAAAGGACATCAGCTAAAGCTAACACTCTTCATACACGCTGATTAGACACCGACATGGATTTGTTGTAATTTACATTCAAACTACAAGTATAGTCTTCAAAAGTATTTAGGATTGCCTTTAGAGCATATAACTTTTTGGACATCTTTCCATGTATTACAAGAACCAAGTATGATTCTTGCCCTGATTGGCGTTCAAAAGACAATTTATTTTACATGTTTATGATTGGTTTCATTTTGCCTCTTGAATTTTCAAATCTAGATTTCATCTCTTGGATACTCCATTGATATGGAAATTAGTCTAGGTATTTGGTAAATGTATGTATATAGGTAGATACCATTATTGTTACATAGTTAGTAACTCATGTTGGTGAAGTAAAAAAAAATGCTCTAGCCTGTCTAATAATATTCTCTTTTAATTTTGCTCCATACGATTGCTTTGTTCTAGGGTAGCTCTTGTTGATTTAGACACTACAAATGGTTTATATCACATCAGATTTAGTACTAAGACTACTTTTGGTGTGACTTTTACTCTCATTCAATAGGATCAAGATGATGTGCAGAGAATTAATAGGGAGAGAGAGAGAATGTTAGAAATTTAGAAAAATTACTACACACTTAGTTCCAAATTTAATTATGCAAAACATCATGATCGTGTGAAGAATAATTGATCTTGTGATTATAACATACTCATTCGTGTTTATTTCATAACAAAAAAACAGGAACAAAACCAGAAAATTGTAGGACAATATTCTTGGACGGGATGCTTAACCGTCCAAATATTGGGCTCCTCGAAGTAGTCGCCATTCAGGGAGATGTTCAGAGTGTATTCTCTAAAAAACACTAAAAAGTAGTTGTTCACTCATCCACAAGAAGTAGTTATTCACGTCGAGAGCTCTAAGAAAGAAAATAAAGACGAAGTAGTTAATTAGTGAACAGTCACACCTTGCACTCTCTAAAAACCTGATCACCCGTCTATTTTTATAAAAATATCACAATAAGTCATGATTTTGAAGGCCTGCTCTTTAACATATTCAATTAAGTCAATAAATTCCACAGCCCGTTTGATAAATGTGCATGTAACAGAAGCACAAAGTCTGTAATACAACCATACATTTGAGATTGTGGCATTTCCAGTTGTATGCAAAGTTACTATAACTTAATGATATTTTGCTACTGTTACTTGTCTCTTGAGTTTTCACCTCGTATACCATTAGTTTCATGCATGGTTAAAGCAATTAAATAGTTAAATTATTATGTTAAAATTCATTCGGTTTTCCCTTCCTTGTATGGTTTTACCGAGCCTATAAATACCTATATGGGAGTGACAGATAGGTGGTAAAGACACACGATATCCAGAACCATTGTTTGTTAAATCCAACATTCTATGTATTCCTATGAGACAACAAAAATGAAACCATGAATTATTGCCTTGTTGCTATGTACTAGCAGCGTTGAAAGCAAAAAATAAAACTTTCCATTGGAATTAGTCCAGTAGACAAAATCCATATACATTTGGTAATATGCATTGATCGGAGGAGATCAGGCATTTGAGTTTAGTTGATTGGGCAAAACGAGTTTTTGAAGACCGTCTTTAGAATTTCAAATCTTGCTATTGAAACTTTTACATTTTTAATTTTATTTTCCTATTAAACTAGTTATCTTATTTCCTTCTAGAACTTTAGACGTTGGGTGGAATAATCATCATAGTCTTGCACAATTTCTTGAAAATCTTCCCCTTTATTATATAGCAACAAAATGGGTTTTATTCCCGTTTAGTACTTTACATGTTGAAATAATCGTTTTCTTCCGACACAGTTTCTTGAAAACTCTCCTTTCTTTATTATTTGTTTATATAGCCATAAAATGTGTTTTAGTGCGAGGGAATGTCGAAAAATACTTTCCCACCCTATCCAAACGAAACGGCTAACACGACTCGTCTCCCACAGACAGAGTTCACCGAGCGAACAGAGTGAAGCAGCCAAATCAGGATAAGGGCAGGTGGCGGAGCGAGCCGCAACAGAAGAGCGAGAAGACGATGATGTCGTCGCCGGCCTCCATCCACCTGCTCCCCTCGGCCACTGCGGCATCCCTCCTCCCTCGCCATGTCTCCCCGCGGCTCTGCTTCGCTGGCACCGGAGCAGTCACTCGCATCAGAGGAGGCAGCCGCCTCGCGGTGGTGCGCGCGGCCAGCGCGGAGGCAGCGGCGCCCGCCTATACCTCCGACTCGCTCATCCTCTACTTCAAGGCGGAAGGCACCATGGAGGAGAGGGCCATTCCCAAAATTACCGAGTCTCTCGAGGTCCGCTACTACTTTGATTTCTTTTCTTCATATTTTGCTGTGAACTACTAGCTTCTTGCATTGCATACTATAATTATCAACCAAAGTAACTCTAAATCGTAAATTGATGCTGTAAGCATTTTTTTTCTCTTTTTGTATCATAGAGTATGGAGGGAGTCAAGGACCTGGAAGTGCTCATTGAAGAAGGCATTGCTAGTGTTGTGGTATGTCACTTTGACTCTATAGGAAAAAGACCTACATAATGTGTGCAGGGATTTGTGTTGTTCAATGTATGTAGCCACAAGCTCAAGATCAAATAATTAAAGCATTCATGTGGCATTGCAGTTAACTTTATCGTCAAAATAGAAAATGGTACAGGTTAAATCAAAAGTTAGAAATGGAACATATTATTTGGAAACTTTTAGTACAGCATTTGGAACAAAAGTCAGGAAGAAATAAGATAATTGTCTCACAGCAAATGTGGGCATAATTCTCGAAGCTAAATCCTTAGAAACCTTATTTTTTCCCCTAAGATTCTATAATAATCTAAACACCTAACATTGGTGTTCGTAAGTTGTTTCTTCTGTGTAATCAGTTCTATGACTATCGCGTGTCTTTCAATGTATTTTTCGCCTTGATACCTATTCCCCATTAGAAATGCCTGAAACCTTAGTTTCTTGCCAGTACGGAGCAGGCAGGACTAAGATAAATGTAATTCCTAGATATTGATTCATCATTAAGTGCTCCATGTACAGTGAAATGGAATGTTTCGAGTAAATCAGAAGCTATTTTAGGCTCGACCATTCCAAGCAAGATCTCTGATCCATATTTCAAAGTCCAAAAGATATGCCCGATATGAATCTTTTCACTTCCCCCTAGATTAAATCTCTTACTTGTTTTTTCTTCTTTTAGAACAAAGATTTCTTGAATTTTGTTCAAGTTGCAAATAATGTGACTTAGGTACTACACGAGAGGAAGATATCTGCATGTGTTCCGAGATTTTCAAAACTTTTGTTTTATGTCTCCATCAATACGTTTTTTAGCCTTAGCTGAATCGTCATGAACATACTATGAACTGTATATCTTTATCGATTCAGAGAACCTGACAAAGTATGCTAGTGTTTGGTGTTCGAGTGAGACACTAGTTACTAAACAAGACTAAACATTTTATAGGCCATGTAAAACATCTAACCTTTGATTGAGCTCATTCTCAGAAAGATAAGAAAATTCCTTGAATCATCTGACAAGACTTTTCCTACTACAAACTGCTGCCCACTGAACCTGTTATAGATGAAGAGGTGGAAATCGCCACATAAAAGTTTCAAGAGAATTTACAAGTGACCTGATTGCCATTACAGTTATAGAAAACAGTAGTGTCGAAGTTACAAGATACGAGCAGATAGCTAAAAGTCATCCATTTTTGTGTTCATAACTGATTTCTCCTGTGTAATCAGTTCCGTGACTGTCATGTTTCTTTCAACATATTCTTAGCCTTCATATATGTTCTCCATGGAAAATGTTCTGAAACTGAGTTTCTAGCCAGTATGATGTCTGCTAAAAAATGATTCAATATTATTGGCTCCATGTACAGTTGAATGAATGCTTCGAAACAGTATGAATTCCCCTCCATTCATCACCACTGATTCAAAACAGTGCCAATTCCCTCTTATGCACTCTACTGTGAATTCTGGCTCCATGTCATCATATGATTGTTGAGTGGTTCAGTTCATGTTTTTTATTTCCATCTTCTGTTCCTTCACATTATTTCATATACACATGTAACTCATTCATGCCCTTCGTTTTGTGTCTTCAGTTGACAAAGGAGACGACGGTGCAAGCTACTGGAGTAGCCTCTAACCTAGTGGAAGCCATCCAGGGAGCTGGGTTCAAGCTGCAAACGCTGAGCCTCAGCTTCGACGATTTTGATGAGACTTTAGCTGGTACCGCAGCAGGTGATGATCAGACCAGCTAGTGAGCTAGCTTCTGCTGACCACCGCTGCATCTGCCAAATGCATATAGTTTGCTCTCGTTTATGGTTCCTACTTTTTTGCCATTTTGTTTAGTTATTCTACCCCCATCTCTTCTATTTTTTGAGGACTTGTTAATTTCTAGCAAGAAAGAAATAAGTTTTTTATACTTTCTTTATTAAAAAAGACAGCGAGGCCTTCTATTGAAGAGGACAGTCTCAGCCCACTCAACGAGTTCAAGTCCTCAGCCCACTCACGTTAATGGGCCATTGATTTCCCCAACAGGACTGGAATGGAATCTGCTTAAGGTTCTGGGCTACGAATTCATTCCTTGGTCCCTTCCTTCGCTAGCCCTATTCCTTCTCACATTTGGTTCAGTGTGTTAAGAACCTTTATGTGGATGCACCAGTGATCAGATTAGATGGCCTAGTGGCCTGCGTAATAAATTAGCTGCCTTGACATGTGCATAGCCCGCGAGCCATCAGGTTCAGTGACTAAAATACGGAAACTCTAACGCACTACAGGTCGCGCCCACGTGGCTCGGCCCGAGAAAGTGGCCCAGCCCATTTGCTGGTGGACAGAAAGGAGCTCGAGCTCGACTGCCGGTGGTAGAGCATGGGGCCGGGTGGGCGTTGTGGCGTGACGGTGAGGGCGTCGCCGGCCGGTGGTTAACGCCAACGATGGAAGCCTGAGAGAGAGAGAGAGAGAGAGAGAGAGAGAGAGAGAGAGAGAGAGAGAGAGATGGCTAGTGGCGGACGGGCAGTCCGACATGGCGGTGTCGTGCCGCTGGTGGGGGCTTAACGCCGGCGGTGGAGGCATGGGTTCTTCAGAGGAAAGGAAGAAGGGGTGGCCTGTGGCAGAGTGTGGTGACTGGGTGGGCAGTGTGACGTGGCGGCGAAGCCAACCTAACTAAATAAGTCTTGAGAGAAAATGCAAAATGGTTTTTAAGATGCACAAAGTACAACCTATTGGTAATTTATTTATAGGTAACACATAGCTTGACAAAAAAAAAGCGCATTAGATGGGTTTGCTTCTCAACGTTTTGATAATATGAATTGTTACGTGTTTGATATTGCCAGCCGGCCCCTCATATGTTTGGAGGCTGGCTTTGCCACTGTGTATACATTTTTCAAATTGTGAGAGCGAGGAGAGACAAGATAGGAAGTGGAGAGAAGAAAAGCGTTGTTGTGCAGATTCGTGTATACTTTACGCTAACTACCTTTTCATCCTGAAATACTTGACCGGAGTCTCAAACACAGTTGGATGGATGCCAAATTTTGCAGGCTCGGTTCTACACTTCAGTATGATTCAATTATGCCGGTTGCTTTGGCGATTCGATTAATGGAGCACCAGATTTGAGTGGAGTTTAGCAGCTCTGTCAACATACGATTCAACGGCGAGGAAGTTTGGTGAACCCTTTCACAATGAATCGGTTATGTATTAAGCTGAATTTTGACAGTGCAATGGCTAGTATTTTAGCAATAGACTATGTTCTTTTTAAACCTTGGTCACCGTTGGGTTTGAATTGGTTGTTCAGTTCCACCTTGGTTTTCCATACTTTTCTTCTAATAAAGATCAAATGCAGCTATATGTATCCATCGATACAGAGGCTGGAATATAAATAAATATTCTTTTTTCTTAAAAAAAGGCATTTGTGGAACTATTTGCTTATATAATTCCCGATTTGTGGTTTCCTAAATGTGAGATGAATTCCGAAGGGAAGAAAAAATAGTCTTGTTTGTTGACTTATAGTTATCTTGTTGGTGTTCTTGCATTATCATTTTAGTAGAGAAGGTTAATGGAGAGGGAGCGGGGTAGGTGCCTTTTTGTTTATTTTTTACTCCTCCTATTTGGACAAGGTTGAGGCAGAGTATCATTGTGATTATTTCGAAAGAAAGGGCTACATACTCATTGGTTTATCCACAGGACCATCATTGTAGACACATGTCAATTGTTGGAGGTGGTAGTCATGAGCATCTTTATAAAGAACAAATAACGATTGTGACAGGGGGTGTTCATTTCTTCTGGGCTAAACTTTGTTGGAGGTTGTTACTCACTTAGTCACTTTACCTAACATGATTTTCTTTCATGCTCATTTGGTTGTCTACAATATTGTCATTTTTATTTCATGCTCATTTGGTTGTCTACAATATTGTCATGAAATTAATAAAGTTAAGGAACTAACTAAAAAAGTGCTCTAGATGATAAATGCATTGAACTCATTTCTACTTGTGATCTCCATGCTCTCTGAACCAAATTCCATGTTAACTAAACTATATAATGTCCTAGGATTTGATCAAAATTAAGTCATGCTTCACTTTGCGAACATCATGTCTATTCTTTATATTCATGATCTACTTGTTGAAAATGATGCATGTGTGTTTATGATGTCTTTGCTATGCATGCAACTCCATTATGAATGTTCTAGCATGCCCACTGTTTAATTAAATAAAGATATACATTCATGTTTGCTCTTATTTGTTAATAGTAACTCAAATAGTAATGCTAAATGACTTATTTTGTAATCTTGTGAGGTCATGCATGTTATAACAAGATCGATAAAGTTTATGTTTCTCTTGTTACTAATATTATATGAGCTTTTAACATATCAATCATGCCGATGTTGTTAAATTCGTCACCTATGTGCATGCTAGAGTAATGAAACATATGCTAGGCCTCGAGTTTCATGCTGATTTTAATCATATATAAAGTTTCAATATTTATCATACACTTAAATTCATATTTCATGTTAATTGCATTTTTGCTTAAGCAACTCGTAAAAATCATAACTGAATAATTATTAATAATCTCAAGATGAATTAAGTTGTAAAAGTCATACTTTAATGAATCTTGTTGACTAAAAATGATCTCATGTTCAGAAAGTTTCTACAAATTTTCTCTAAATGGTTAATCACTTGATCAACTTAAACTTAACCGACTCAATATAGACCCTTCGTGTTTTATTGATAACTCAAGTTATACAACTTTACATTGAGCAATTCTAGTTGCATTGTGCTCATAACTTCATTACCTACCTCTCTCTCAAGTTTCATATGATTTGCATAATGCATCACATCATGACATGCATTTTTATACCGATGTATTTTATGTATCTAGTGATCATCGATATATCGGAGAGTAAGGTGGGTGTAATGAAGGGATGAAACTGTTGTGATTGATTGTTGTTTGAAGCTGCTATGATTAAATATTGTGTAAAAGCTGCAAATTCCAAGCAAGCATGATGTATATTTCTACTATTATTTGGATGAGTCTAATATTGAGTATGTGTTTATGTTTATATTAAGTCGGGCACTAGTGGTAACTGTTAGTTGAATCCTATTTGCTACATTAACCACTCTTTGTTATTTGTTATATCATTATTCTTGTATGTTGCTGGTCTAGAGTAGGTTGATTTATTTTGGTCTTCGTGTCAAATGCTTAGTCATATTTAGATCGGATATAGAAACTTGTATACATTTGATGATTGGATCAGATTTAGTAAACTTGAGATAATGAATAATTTGATGATTGGGAGAGGGATAGGATGGTAGCCTCTCTTGGTCGGCTAAGGACCACACATTATTCTTGTTGGTCTAAGCACTTTTTGTCCTAACCATATGTTGAATATAATGGTAAGACAAGCGAAATACCCCATTATGTTCCGTACAGCTTGGGCGATGACTTCATTACTTGATTAACACACACGAGTATCTATATTGGGTACCTTCAAAGCAGGTCCATAGTACTCCCTGTGACGACAATTTTCCAACTGTAGGGAACGTAAGGGAGAAAGGTTGACATGAGTACCCTCTTATGTGACATCATGAATTACATGAGCCGTATGGTTCACTAGTCATATGGGTACAGTTGGGCTCCCCTACAGGGTGTATAATAAATTTGAATTGCCACAATCTTGATCATGATCATGCTTAGTTTTTTACTGAGCTTCATCGTAGTAATTGAACTTTGACTTGAGATGATAAAAATTTGATAATATAGGAGATAATATATGATGATATTGAGTTTTATTATACTTAGTGTCATGGGACTGTTTTAGTTGTCTTGTGCCCATTAGTTGGTTTTCTATTTATATTTATGCTCACATGTAAGTTTATACTTATTATCATTTTATACAAAGATGTCATCCTATGGTACCTAACTAAATGTAGTATCCTTGGAATTGGGATTAGCCCATGGGGTAAGTCTTACAGAGTACCTTTGTACTCACGTTTGCTTTGTTTAAGTTTTTATAGGTGTGATATTCTTGTTGTCCCGTTTTGGTGCGAGTTGGTGATGTTTTTGAGTTGAGCACTATCGAGTGGCTTAGCTTTTGATAGTTGGATTTAAAACTAATGGTATCATTCTTGTAAAATTTTAGAATCTGTCCACTTTGATTTATCACTTGTAATATGATGTTATGACTTATAAAATTTATATAATATGGTATGTGTGACTCCCATGTGATATATGCAATGTTGTTTACCTATATGCTATGTTCCTGGGCGTAGTTTGGGTAGCACATCGAGGGACTACCGGGGTTATTTTCATTGGTTGAGTTCTTAGCTCGGGTGCCATTTATGAATAGTGAACTAATTCAACTAATTTATATTTAACTTGGGCGGTTCGGCACATGCTAGCTCTATGGTTGAGTAGGAATGATGTTGCTTTTTAACAGGACATATATCTTCTTATTTATAGGTTATCTTTCAGAGGGACCTACTGGATTTGGTTTTGGTCCATGCTCTTAAAGGAGGAACAATGTCAATGGATGAAGATGGCTTGCATAACGCTTGAAGTTATAGCCATGGAGATCTTCATCAATAATGGGGACGTTCCTCAAATAGAATAATGTTCTAGTTTTACAAACTATGCATAGAAACTGTGTTTAAGATATCTTGGTGTAATGATGTTTATGGTTGTTTGTCAATAAGATTCTTTTGTTACATGTATCAGTCGAGGCAGAAATAAATACATTTCCTTTTCTAAGAAAAATTGTTGCAAGAAAAAAAAACTCAGTAATAGTTGTAAACCATGTAGTGTGGTGCACCCACTCGATTGAGCTTGGCTAGTTTCTATCAGATTTTTTCTGTTAATAATAGAGTCAAGTCATCCAATCTCTCACTACACCCGAAACCACAGATATATTGTTTGAACAGCTGGATTCTCATATATGTTCAGATTTTTTTCCCCAATTTTTAAAAGTCCGTAATATGTTTTGTGGTTCCAGTACTTGACCAAGTGGTATTGTGTCAGCATGTCAGCACGTGAGGGAATTTTTGGAAGGCGACCGGCCTCGTATTCGCTAGTTGTGTTCTCCTCGTGAGCCATCTTTTGGCCTGTCCTCCTTTCTTTTCCCCGTTTCCGCACCTCCCTTTCGGCCTTTATCGGTTGGATGCACCTGAAAGAATCCTTGCGAGTGGAGAGCGATCTCCTATTTAATTGGAGCGACAGTAAAACAATTCCATGCTCACGACGTTCTCGTAAGAACACGACGATCGATCACTAATCAGTCACAATATAATTCCTTGGTCGTGACCTTTTAGGTATGTGTTCTGCCGATATTATGATCCATCAATTTCGTCTCCTTCTCGGCCGGAGTCCCAGCTGCATGCTAAACAATTATCAGTGCGAAAAGTATGCGTAGCCTAAAACATTACAAGAGAGCAACTTGTTGCTTGCACTCAAATTGAAGTCTTACGATAAGACTTTATAGAACAAAACAACATGAAAATGAAAGAAAGTGACATATCTACACGGCATTATTAATTTCTTTGTTAGCTTTCATAACCACCTTCTTTTCACAGCATACATGTCGATTCCTGGGATGTACAGATAGAGAACATTGAAAATTCTGAAATAAGATTGTAAGTATATGCATATGTTTCTTTCGTATATAAGAAGATAATAACGTTGTCACTTACTTTGACCAAAAAAAAAGACTGGCGTTATAAGCGAAAAAGTGATAGGCTATATAAGAAGTAGAGGAAACCTTTTTTTTCTCAAACTGAAGAAAAATATACCGCACTACTATGAGAGAGAGAAAGAATCATGCACCAAAAGATGGTTGGGATAGGCAATGCATATACCAGAGCTTAGAGAATCTGTAAGAGAGCCCTATATACTCTCTCTAAATCAAATTAATAGGATTTAATCTAGAAAACGCTCCAAGAGCTCCTCAAAACAACTTAGAGATTTATTATCTCCCTAAATTCACCTCATTTATAGCTAGAAATAAAGAGAAAGTTGGCAGTCTCAATCCTTGTTATTTCCAAGAATTAATGTTGTTGTGGATACTGACGGGACCCAATCAAAAGTTTTCTTGATCCATTTTTTAGAAGAACTGTGAGAAGAGACAAAAAAAAACTTATCTCTAATATTGTTTGGGCTGTTACTAAAAACAATCTTTTAGGATTAATTTTTTAGAAGGTTTTGGAGATGCTCTTAGGATCCTTGGGGGGTTCAATAAAAGAGAAAGGAGAAATGTGGAGTTAGTACATGCAAAATATTATGGAATGATCAATAGACATATTACGTTTCAGTTCATTTATTCACGCCGAGCATGCAAGATGAGATCTGATAAGACACCGAAGATCTGTTAAGTGGATCACTAACTAAAGTAGTGTACATCACTAAGTTCGAGCCATTCATGCATATTATGGAGCTAATACTGGTGATAGCTTAATCCCTGTTGTCGACGTATAGCAAATGTGGCTACACCTGCAACACGGTTGCAGTGCCCAATTTGGTTTTCACGGTTCTGAACGAAGCAGCTCTCAACGACCGTTGCAGTGGCGACAACAGATACTAACACAAGCTCCAAAAGTTGATAAAGCAAAAGCAAATGGATACCATATAATGTCTTATTCGAACAAGCTCATCGATCAATACGATAATTTAGTCCTTAGAACAGTATGTGTGGAACAAACATTATCCTTAAACTGATCGTACGACCATATATATAGCATAGTATGCTGCAGTGATCTCGTGCAAAAGACAATGGACCAGTGCCCCTCTGCATGGCTGACCCGATCGGCGATCGAAGACGCCGCCGCAGCAGCAGCCATGTCACGCGCGCAGTTTTAGTTTACGTGCGCGCGTGAGCACAGCTCTGGACCAAGCAGAGCGTCACGCGCGGTCGCGAACATATAGTCACGTGAACCCAGGCGAGCGAGCGAGCGTGCCAGGCAGAGAGAGAGAGAGAGAGAGAGAGGCAGAGGCTGGTACTGGACTACTGGTAGCTAGTATAGTGTAGTAGGTCTCTCGTGCATGGGCATGGCTCTACTACGTGCCGGGTCGCCATTGGAGGCGATCGAGGCAGATGCGAGAGTTGATGTTGAGGTTAGCAGCAAAGCAACGAGCTGGAGGCGTGGATGATCACGAGAGCCCTGTAGCAAGCGGCAGGGGGTGGGAAGAAGGCGCCAAAGCCAAGGGCTCACGAGACGCGAGACCTTGTGAACCCTGGCTTGTATATATGTGCCCGGGCCGCATGAGATATATGCTCTCTCCGATGTACGCATGCGTGGCAACAGACTCGCTCTGTGATGACCAGCTGGACAACGTATGTATCTTGTTTTGTATCTGTTCGTGGCAGAGCTCGCATTGCTTGCATTGCATTGTTTGGTAGTATCCAGAGCAGAGAGCCTGTGTTGTTCTGCCCACAGCTGAATAACAATAGTACTGAGTAAAACACAAACAACTAACCAGCTAGCCGATAATAACCTCTGCCGTTTCCTAAGCTAGTTAGCTAGGTCCCATGATCAGTAGTACAGACTAGTCCAACCAACACTACTTATCTCTCTTTGAACTCATGACCAGTAAGAACGTACTATGTGTTCCTATTAAGGAAGTTAATATCAGCATCAGCATGCAAAGAGCCGCTGGAAAGTAGGAGCTGGTTGAATGCAGGTGATGTGTGGTGGCGCCCACCCCACCTCTTGTCCTACGCACTGTCCTTGGCGTGTCGATGCGCCCGGGCGCGTTGTCGTGTAACGGGTAGGGAGAATGTTAGAGCCTCTTGTTTATGGGGAAAGAATAAGGATGGAATTTGGTGCTTTGTAACGACCCCCGAATCGGTCAGGGGTCATGTGATGAAAAAGTACATTCCTTTGTACTTTTCCCAGCACGACTCGAGGTGAGCACCCGTATGGTTGTGGCATTAGACCTCTCTGCTTGCTCATGATCGACTTCTCAGAGTTGGCCTGATGTGGATGTGCAACAATGGCGCTTCTCTCTTCTCATGTCAATCCGTTTTTAGTTTTCTCTATGCAATAAGTGCTCTACTGAATAACTATGATCAGTTATTATTAACAAATGAAGGATTATGCGTTGCATACGCTAAACCGTTACGAGCTATTAACAATTAAACCGCGTTATGCAGAGAGAACGACCGGACTGTAGATTAAAATTAGCAGTCGTTTTCATTACCTGAAAGAGGGATCGAGCGTATGTGTCTTGGTGGTCATGCGTTGAGCAACGCCTTTAAATAGCCCTCCCCGCCGTAGGAGATTCATTCAACCCGGGGTACAAGTGTGGGTTAGAAAGAAAGAATACCAGAGGTGAAAGGGATAGCGAGCCAGCGAGAGAGAATGGGCAGGGACAAGGCGATGGTGTCTAGGGAGCAGAAGAGAGCGATTCTCCATGAGAAGCTGCAGGTTCTCCGCAGTGTTACTCATTCTCGTGCGGTAAAATTTTCAGCCTCTTGTCTCATCAAGATTCTTCTTGAAAGTCCTTTTGCTTAACAAGCACGCAGCCTCTTGTTATATGAAACGTTATTAATCTGGTAGCTATAATAGTTTTAGTTATTTTTTGATAACAAAGCCGTTTTTTCCTAGTTTCTAAATTGCTGTACATGTTGTTCATAAAACTAGTTAAATATAAAGGAAACTGATAGGTGAAAACATCATGAAAATCTCTATCGATCAAACAGATGCTGAAGGCACAACAAAGGCATTCATACAAGAGCCAACAATCAACGATATATATGCCCCCGTCTGTAGTTCCTTCGTGATGTTTTGATTAACCTGCAGTCATCTTTCACGCACGCTTCGTATTTTACTGTAAACCTACTTATACAATAATACGTGTCGAGCAGGGAAATAAGATGTCGATAATTGCTGACGCGTCCACATACATCAAAGATCTGAAGCAGAAGATTGCCAGGCTGAACCAAGAGATAGCATCTGCAGAAGACGCCGATAACTCTCCACTGGTGAGTGTTGAAGCCTTAGAGACGGGCTTCCTCATCAATGTGTTTGTGGACAACAGCAGTCCAGGGCTACTTGCTTCAATTCTTGAAGCATTTGATCACCTAGGCCTTACGGTGCTTGAGGCTCGGGCTTCCTGCACCGGTACATTTCGCCTTGAAGCCGTAGGAGGAGAGGTGAGAATTTCCAAACTATAAGTATAATGATTCACCTTTTCTACATACCTATCGTGTTGAAAAATCTATTTG
This sequence comes from Eleusine coracana subsp. coracana, assembly GCA_032690845.1. NCBI lineage: Eukaryota > Viridiplantae > Streptophyta > Magnoliopsida > Poales > Poaceae > Eleusine > Eleusine coracana. The sequence continues at coordinate 11,201,931 of CM064426.1, forward strand.
AGTACGTACGAATATACAGGCACACGCTTCAATGTACGTTTAGGATTAATTCAATCTTTGTGTTTATAATACTACAGGCCGACGATGAGGGTCTAATCAACGCATATGCAGTGGAGCAAGCAGTGCTGCAAGCAATCAGGAACTATCCTTGAAACTAATCAAGATATAGAGCAGCCGTTTGATCGACTTTTGTGCCAATGAGGAGATAGTGCTTGGAACACAAATATTTCCATCTAAACTCTAAGCTTAAGCTATCTATTTTCCTTATCATTTATGAAGAGAGAAAGCTCTGTTATCTCTTCAAGCAAGAACTCTCGTGTCCTGTACGTTATGCTAGTTAGGGAGTACATCTTGTGGTGATATCAATATATAATGCTATTTCAAATTCAATTATATCTACATAGCTCTTTGTTTCAAAATCCGTCAATTGATATGACGTGACCTACATGTCCTTCTCTGTTTCGCATATTGGTGGTAGAATACAAAAACACTAAAAACATAAAATCGCACAAGTGGGGACAACTGTCCTGCTAAATAACGTGTTGAAACATAACAGTATTAAGACCACTGATTCTGTTTATTATTTGGAATTTTCTTGTCAGGAATGTATCATAGTATCCATCATTTTTTATGTCCCCCGACCCCTTGAAGGATCATCATCATATGATTTTTCTTGAGTTTGTTTTCTTTCAGAACATATGTTCATTAGATGGAAAAGAATATGTGTAGTACTTGGCTTTGATTGAAACTAATAAACGAGTAAACATAAAAGCGTTCCAAAAATTTACAACTTTTCTCACATGTTGATCACCATGTACGTATAGTCGTATGTAATTTCATTATCTAAAAAAATGTACATGTAGTCGTTGTATCCAATTTCCTTAATAAGGAGTTTAGTTTTCAGCAATCCATGAAAATATGTTTATAAGTTTTTCACATTTCAACAAGTTCAATTTTGTCCAAAAAAAGAAATAAAGCTGCAAAAAACATAAACTGGACAAAAAAAAGTATTTTGAAACAGAACGACTTCTTGCAGTTGGGTTGGCTGCCACTGCAGAAACTTGACCAGGCGAGAGAAACCGGTCATTTCATAAAAGCAAAAGAACAAAGAATAAGAGACACAAAGAGAAAGAGGGATCGAGCCATCCAGCTTCAATCCTTTGTGTCTGCCCCTCTTATTGGCAGCAGCAGCAGGGGGGCACAGCCAGCATTGCGCTGCAGCAAATGGACTCATCGCCACAGCTTCGCCTGCGATGCCCCTGCATCGTCTACTAATACCATAGTCTCTCTAAGATGGATGTCATATGAGGTTAGACTATTTTTTCTTGTCTTTTGAGAAGAATTGCCAATGCGCCCCTCCATTTGGACAACATGCCTCGGCCTGTGGGTGTGGCTTGACGGGCCAGCTCGACATTAAGCCATGGTGTGGATTGGCAGCTGACTATAGTCCAGTATGGCCCATGAAACACCAGTAACCGGCCATCCAATCACTGCAGTGTGCAGTCTATTACTTTACTTCATCCGACCAAAGGCGTCCAGCAACAGCGGGTCAGCCCAACCGAGAATAAATAAATCAACACGTACCCTATCAACCACAATTAGTGGTGGCAGCAATTAAAAAAAACACTAAAATATTTTTTAATAAATATATACTAGAGGTTATCTTTATTTACCACGTGCCCCACGATTTGTAGAGGTAGTCGGTAGGTAGTGACAGCCCTATCCGGCCTTAGTAATCCTCCACGTTCGGATATGTCGTAGAGCGATTGGCTAGAGTTACCTGTGAATGTAGGAATAAGTCGGTGCCCGAAGTAAGCAGTAGTAAACCGAAACTATCTTATTATAGGATTCTTAATCATAGGAGATATTTGTGCACTGGCGGATTTATCTATGATCGTAAAAAATACCAATATAGAGTATGGACAAAAGAATGCGAAATCAGGTTTTATTTTATTCACATATACTTCATATTTTTTTAACTCAATTGTATAATATTTGTTTTCCATTGAAATGCTATTAATCATATATTGTTAGAATTCTTGTAGCTGTCCAATAACACAATGGAAAAACTAAAAGTTTGTTACAACATGACCGACACAGTATTTTGACAGCTGCTATTAGTCGCTCCTTTGCTTGAACAACTATAGATCCGAATGTTTGCTATTAGTTGGCTATTTACGTCTTCTTCTGTCTGCTCCATGGCGATGTTCATGTACCCATTCAAATATAAGTGTTCATGTACCCATCCAAATATAAGCAAAGATACCTGGTTATCAGAATGATTTGATAGAAGGAAATTAGTAAACCTTAACAGTAGCATAGAAGTAAAATACTAGCATACTCGGTGAATTGAAATAAAAAAATGCCAATGTTGTCAAGTAAGTTATGCCAGCATACAAGATAAATCATGTGTGACCACATTATCAAATATAGTGAAAGCTTTACCAAGCACCATTTACTGTAGCAAAAGCTACTATGAGATAACAAAAAAAGAGAATCAAATATTCCGTATGCAACCTTTAGTGACTGGCATACAAAGTAAAATGTTCAGAGTACAGTGCAGCATCAATCAAGAGTTGCAAAACAGGAATAGTAAATCAGTATGAACGATTTCACTGTTTAATTGCAGCAAGTTCATAGGGAACAGATATAGAGCCAACCAGCAACATGAAAAACAAGCAGACATTTTAATAGCATTATAAGTTTCATGCATTGAGCTGTTCAACAGACAATGAAGCTTCGAATGGATTTTCAACAGCCTTGCTGACATTTCCTGACATGATTAGTTTGGCAACCTTTTAAAGAAGAAATTAATCAATATTCAGTATTAAGGATAGGATATGTTCCTAGCAAATAAACCATCCGTTGAACAATTTGACATGCATAGAAAGCTATATTTGAGCCTCACTGCAACTTTGACCAAAATATTTAATGATATCAATATACAATGCATGTATAATTCTAAGCTATAATCACCAAGGACGCTATTGACGCCATTTCAAGTTAACAAAAATCACGTTTTGTCTATAGGCATCTGACCCTTTGTACTAGTACATATACCCACGAAATTTCTACATAGATGATAGACTCTATACTCAAGAGTCAGAAACAGGCATTGCACTGGAATAGAAAATGCAATAGTAAGGCATGTCGTAGTGTCATCTGTCAATCAATATCAAACAGCAGATAACTGTTTTGCAAGTGACATTTGTCATGTGCATGATATGAGTAGAAAACAGAATGCATCGTAGTATTGTAGTATCCAAACAATCATCATAACACAAGAATTATAAAATGCAATAATGATGCCTGTCATAGTGTCATATGTCAAGCAATAACAAGGAGCAGAAAACTGTTTTGCCAGTGATATTCAAAATATGGATGATATGAGAAGAAAAACATAATGCATTGTAGTATTGTAGTGTCCAAACAATCTTCATATGCAAAGTAGACTGTTAAACGTGCAGTAACATGACAAGGATGTATCAGCATAAACTTTAAGGGAGCTTAGTAGCTTTCCCCCCTTGAACTTGGCCTTACTAATTTGAATAATAAAATTATGCAGCAAGGTATTGCACTGTTAGACAGCATAGAACAGCCTGTATGAAGCAAAAGATGCATCCTAAATTAGAAGTTTCCATTAAAATCCTATTAATTAATCATATACAGAATTGACATAACCATTTGGGTCAGTATAACCGACCGAGTCCGGTTAACCAGATAACCAGTGTAAGCGGTCGGTTAACTGGACAAAATCCGTTTTGGTTGGCGCATGATTGGTGTCCGGTTAACCGACTGGTTACTTAACCCGTCGGTTAGATCGGTTTTCTTGATATATTTTTGAATACATATTTTTAAATTCAAATATACTAGTTTTTTGTCGATTTTACCTGTTAACTGACCGGTTAGCCTGGTTAACCGATCAGTTTTATCGGTTTTGTTTTATATGATTTTTTAAAATTTTAAAAAAAAATTAAATCAAAACTGAGGGGTTAACCAGCCTGGACCAGTTTATCGGTTAATCAGGTTAACCAATAGGATTTAACCCCGGTTATGTTAACCCTGGTGAGTAGTCTAAGACTGTAAAGGTGATGACTGGAACGGATCACGTGGTCTGGTGCGTGTCTCGCCGGAGCCTGGCTCTAGAGAAACGGATTTGTTTTTTCATTTCCCGTGGTGCAGGCATCGAGCTCATCTTTTCATCTCCAGGGCCTGGGAGAGTCATTTGAGCAACCAATCACTACAAAAAGTAAAAGATGTTGCATCTGGAGATGCGATGCAAACAGCGTACAGGATACCAATCACGCCCTAATGAAATTTAACTGATTGGTTATCCACTCGTTACAGAGACCTAATGAGAGCCTGTTTGGTTGTTATGGTCTTATGGAATAAAATCTGCATGTATTTTAGTTACAAGATATGGATTGAGTAAAATCATATGTATCACTTAATCTATGTGAAATAACAAATACATAATATGATTTCATTTTCGGACTCGAAAGACTAAGTTTTATTCCATATGTTAGAGATATAGAAAAGATCGGTTTGGACTGGGTTTTATACCACGTTAGGCCGAACCGAACGCTTATTTCATATCGGACCAAATTTCAAACCACACATAATTAATATATATGGTTTAGATTATAATCCATGTCGTATCAAACCTAAACAAACAAGGTCTGACACTCTTTTTATATTTGATCAATGTAGAAATTAAGGGACTTGCCCACTCATTACGGACCTAATGACAGTCTTCTTATATTTGATCAATATAGAAATTAAGGGACTTGTTAATTTCAGCTGATTAAAAATTTAGGCAACTTTTAATCACTGTTTCGAACCATCAAATAGATTTAATAATTTAAAATTATTATACAAATAATCTAAAAAAATCAAAACATAAAATAACAAATCATCAACTGGAAGCTTTCAGTCGATTGAAAACTAAAAAAATATGACAAATTAATGACTTAACCAAAGTAGCGTTCTCTATTCATCTTTCATAAAAAAAAAACAAGGTGTAATATTCCAACGTTGCCTTACCGGTCTACTAGAGCATCTACATAGGGATTACCTTCCCACTCCTTTGAATAGAGAGCTCCTTGATTCTAAAATGTTCCGACTGGATAATAGAGCCTCGCGAGTCACAAGTGTGAGTAGTGACCATCATCATCTCACAACCCATCGGAAAAAAAAACTAGACCTGTTGGAGTAAGACCATCCCAACGACATTTTTCTACGAAGAAGGACCTTCTCATACAGGTCTAGAAAATTCCCGAACCCCCCTTCCCTCCTGACATAGTGACCCCTTTTTTAGCCTGTGTGAGAACTTTTATAATGCACCAGTCTTTAAATCGAGAGCAATGCTCGCACCGATTGGCTCTAGACAGGGTCTTATACATGCTTTGGCTTAGGGGAAAGGCGAGGAAATTTTTTTAACCTAGTCCGGAAAATTCGCTCTCACTAGGAATCGAATCCGGGACCTAGGAGGTGCTACTAAGCCACCTTACACTACAGTAAGGCACCGTTCGCTCTCACAACCCACCGCACTAACATTGGGTGTTTTCGTTTCTCGTTGGTCGACATATAGATGTGCTCAAAATATAAATATCAATGTTTCATTCAAGTTTACAATTAGTTATAGAGTTATATGCTGTTATTGCCTAAAACCTCGTCGACATGTGCTCATCACCTTCTTAGAATTGGATGTCCACTTTGGAGATATTGACTGGCACAGTTTTGTTGCAAAATTCACAGATAGCTATTGTTCATCATAACTGAGGGCTAATTGGATTCTTGCTATTTTTAAGAGATGGCATTCTAAAAACAAGGCTCCTAAACCTAAAGAGAGTAACTTTAGTACCTAAAGTTTAGACTAAAGTTTAGTATCTCTTAGGTGCTAAAGTTTAGCCCCTCCTTTAGCTTTTTTTTCTCTTTTGTGCTAAACTTTAACACAAACTTTAGTACATATGTTCGTTTCTCTTATACTAAACTTTAACCTAAAGTTTAGCTTTAGCCCATTAATACTTGGAAACGAACATGTGTGCTAAAGTTTAACATCTCTTGGGTTGCTAAAGTTTAGCCCCTCTTTTAGGTGCTAAACTTTAGCATAAACTTTAGGTGCTAAAGTTTAATACCTAAATAAAACTTAAAAATGCAACCGCTAAGTAGGTTTCTCTCTTCTCTCACACCACACCCAAAATTCTTTTCGTTTTTCACTTTTTTCACCACAACATGATATGAAGTTACCGTGTTGCCCCTACTCCTCTGTTTTTGTTGGCTCTAGGTTCCTCCGACCCGCTAGAACTCCGACGCCGCCCACCCCGCCAGGAGCGCAATCGCCCGGCCCACTGAAGCTCCATCGTGAGAGCAGCCGTTGCGCCTGACCCGATGGAGCTCCTCCTGCGCTTGGAGCGTCACCTGTCCCTCCTTCCGCTCTAGGCAGCGAGTCCAGGTGGCCAGGCCTACTCTCGGTGCAGGCCAGCGAGCGGGTCTAGTCGGGCCGACAGCTATGGCGGGTCCAGGCGGAGGCGGACTGTTGTGGCCGTCATCGGTGCAAGGTCGTGGTCCACGGGCAAAATTGTCAATACACATGATGTTTTTGATTAAAAAAATGAAAATAGGAGAGAAATCCAAATATGACATGAGGGAAAAAGTCGAGTCACGGGTGCCATTTTTAAGCTGCAATTGTTAGGAGGCTTATTTTTAAGATACCACCTTTTAAGGATGGCAAGAATCCAGTTAACCCTCATAACTGTAGAGCCCGAAACGCTGGAAGTGTGACCCTTCCATGGCTTCAATTTGCAACAACAAACAGGAAACTGCTCCTGGCTCATGCTACCCAGAGTTCCCCTGCTTCTCATCACATAACCAAGCGCAATACATTGCGACCGATAAACAAATACTTTACGCCAAAGAGGAAACTGTCTACCCGTTTTGAGTACGACCGACAAGACAGTAACACAGGCATGCTCCAAATGCTAGAACGGGAGCACCAATGCGTGCTACCGTCACATGTATGATCTTACAGCTTGAACATCTGCATAGGAAAGATTCGAAAATCAAGAGCATCACACTTAAACTCCAGGGAGAGTACGTGCACAACAGCTTAAGAGTATCTCTCATGCCACTCTAGTCTCTCAGTTTCCAGAATAATATTTATTCCATGCCATTGGTTTGTAATTTGTATATTGTGCACAACAGTCTATAGTCGCATGATAATGAACAAGACAGACAAAAATCTTTATGGGAACTACAGAGCTATAGCAGACAAATTCAAGGTGATGACTATTCCAGATGCAGACAGACATAAGCCATCACATGGCACATAAAATTAAAGGCTCCTTTGGAACACAGGATTAGAAAAACGTAAGAATAGGAAAAATATAGAAATAGTATAAAAATGCATTTACAAAACAGAGGATTAAAAAACATAGGAAATCTTAAGCATTAGTGTTTGGATAGGTCACAAGAAAAACACATAAATTTAACAATATTTTATTAACTATATTTTTATTAACTAAAGAAGGAGGGTTGTGTTAGGTTTGGTGAACTAACGTCAAAAACCCAGCCACTCAAATAGATATGAAACCCATATGAAATTCGTTGGGGCGTAACCCTCTTAGCGACGCGCTACATCGGAACCCGGGTGTGGTGTCAAATGAGCAAGGGCCACGTCATCCTCTTAGTGGCACGTCGTATTGTGACCTGGATACGATGAATAGTGAGCAAGGGTCGGGTCGTCGCAACCTTAGTGACGCGCTACATCTACGCCCGGGTGTGGTGAAAAATGAGCAAGGGTCTTCGCACTTTCCTCGACGGGTGCGAAGGGTAAGGAAGTTAGCCGAGCCAACTAGGATTCGTCTAGGAAGTTGGAACATAGGGTCCCTAACAGGCAAGTTACGAGTGCTAGTCGATATAGCAACTAGGAGGCGTGTAAATATCATATTCGTCCAAGAGATTAAATGGAAGAGCCAGAATGCGAAGGAGGTGGAGGGTACTAGCTTCAAGCTTTGGTACACGAGTACAACATCGGGTAGAAATGGTGTAGGCATCTTGATCAATAAGAGCCTTAAGGATGGAGTCGTAGAGGTTAGGAGACACGATGACCGGATTATCCTAGTTCGGCTGATAGTTGGAGATTTGGCTCTAAATATGATTAGTGCCTATGCCCCTCAGGTAGGTCTTAATGAGAGCACCAAGAGTCATTTTTGGGAAGATCTAGATAACATGGTTAGTGCCATACCTATCAGTGAGAAGCTTTCCATAGGAGCAGACCTTAACGGCCACATGAGGACGTCTAATGTAGGGTTTGAGCGGACCCATGAGGGTTCGGGTATGATAGTAGGAATCAAGAGGAGGAGGATATACTTAATTGGGCGTTAGCTTATGACTTGTTGGTAGCGAATATCCTCTTTAGGAAGAGGGAATCCCATCTAGTGACCTTTAGAAGTGCACAACACTCAAGCCAAATCGATTTTATCCTTGCAAAGAGGGAGGACAGACGTGCTTGCTTAGACTGTAGGGTGATACCTGGGGAGTATGTCGTCACTCAACATAAGCTTGTGGTGGCGGATTTTCGCTTTCGGGTACGTGTATACAGGGACAAAAGTACCAAGACCATGAGAACAAAATGATGGAAGTTTAGATGGGAGCTGGCGCAAACTTTTAAGGAGAGGATGCTAGGGGATGGACCCTGGGAGGAAGGAGAAGGACCAGATGACATGTGACTAAAGATGGCAACATGTGTGCGGAAGGTAGCTTCAGAAGTGTTTGGCGTGAGTAGGGGAAGCAAACAAGAAGCAAAAGACACCTGGTGCTGGAATGATGAGGTGCAAAGGGCTATCAAGGAGAAGGAGTGTTTCAAGCACCTACATCTTGACAAGAGTGTAGTCAATATAGAAGGCTATAAAATAGCCAAGAAGGCTACAAAGCGAGCAGTGAGTGTAGAAAATGATCAGGCATACGATAACCTTTATCAACGACTAGACACGAAGGAAGGGGAGAAGGACATCTACCGGATGGCTAGGATCCGTGAGCAGAAGACGAGAGACGTCAACCAAATCAAATGTATCAAGGACGGGGTAGACCGACTCCTGGTGAGAGATGAGGAGATCAAGAACAGATGACGAGAATACTTTGATAAGTTGTTTAATGGTGAGGAGGAGGGTCCTATATTTGAGTTGGATGACTCATTTGATGATAACAACAGACGCTTTGTGAGGAGAATTCAGGAGGCAGAGATAGAGCAAGGTTTGAAGAGGATGAAGAGTGGTAAAGCGATGGGCCCTGATGGTATCCCATCGAAGTATGGAGATGCTTGGGTGCCATAGCCATAGTATGGTTAACTAAGCATTTTAATCTCATCTTTCGGTCAAACAAGATGCCGGAAGAATGGGAGAGGAGTATAGTAGTATCGATCTCAAGAACAAGGGAGATATTCAAAGTTGTACTAACTATCGTAGGATTAAGTTGATGATCCATACGATAAAGCTCTGGGAGAGAGTTATCGAGTATCGACTAAGAAGAGTGACAAGTGTGACGCAAAACCAATTTGGGTTCATGCCTGGAAGATCGACCATGGAGGCGATTTTCTTAATGCGACAATTGATGAAGAGATGTCGGGAGCAAAAGAAAGACTTACACATGGTCTTTATTGATCTCGAGAAGGCATATGACAAAGTGCTAGAAAATGTCATGTGGTGGACCTTGGAGAAGCACAAAGTCCCAACTAAGTACATTACCCTTATCAAGGACATGTACAGGGACGCGAGGACGTGTGTTTGGACATGTGATGGCGACACCAATAACTTTCTGATTAACATAGGACTACACCAAGGATCAACATTGAGTCCTTATTTATTTGCTCTGGTGATGGACGAGGTCACACGAGAAATACAGAGTGATGTCCCTTGGTATATGCTCTTTGCTGATGATGTGGTGTTAGTTGACGAGAGTAGGGATGGGGTTAATAGGAAGTTGGAGCTGTGGAGGCACATATTAGAGTGCAAGGGATTCAGACTTAGTAGGGCCAACATCGAGTATATGATGTGTGAGTTTAGCGCGACTAGACATGAGGTTGAAGACGTTAGCCTTGATGGATAATTGGTGGCCAAGAAGGATACATTTTGTTATTTAGGATCGATGTTGCACAAGGACGGTGACATCAATAAAGATGTTAGGCATAGAATTTCAGCTGACTGGTTGAAATAGCGTCAAGCATCCGACGTCTTATGCGATAAGAGGGTGCCACAAAAGCTAAAAGGTAAATTCTATAGAACGGTAATTCGTCCGACGATGTTATACGGTGTTGAGTGCTAGCCTACGAAAAGACGACATGTTCAACAATTGAGTATAATAGAGATGCGTATGTTACGTTGGTTTTGCGGGCATATAAAAAAAGACCGAATACGAAATAAAGATATCCGGGACAGGATAGGAGTGACACCTATCAAGGAGAAATTGGTTCAACATCGATTGAGATGGTTCGGACATGTCCAACGAAAGCCTTCGAAGGCGTCAGTGCATAGTAGGATTCTAAAGAGAGATGCTAATGTTAAGAAAGGTAGAGGCCGACCTAACTTGACTTAGGACGAGTCGGTTAAGAGAGATCTAAAGGCGTGGGATATCCCTAAGGAGCTAACTATGGATAGGAGCACTTCGAGACTAGCAATAGATATGTCGAAACCATGATCTTTTTTTTCTTCCTTCTTACTTACCCGTTTCTTCTTTCCTTTGACTTTTGTTCCTTTTGTTTTTGTCTTTTTTTTTCTTTTGACTTTTATTCATTTGTCTTTTTTTTTGGATTCCCATGAATTTCATCTCTAGCCTACCCTAACTTACTTGGGATAAAAAGGCTTTATTGTTATTGTTGTATTTTTATTACCTTCATAGTCACTTGTTCGAGTATCGGTAAAGCTTTCATTTGCCTCAATCCTACGCAACAGGAATGGAAAAAAGAGGTTGGGCTGGAAGTTTTCCTTCCTGCAATTTTCCCACTCCAATCCTCCGTTCCAAAGGCATAAACACTTAAACAGGATATAATATTGTCGAAAGGAGGCCTAATAATGCAGGATATAATATTGTCGAAACCAAACTAGATAAGTATTGATCATGAGAAGGAAACCATGTTCAAAATTGGCAGTATTCTGCATGAACTCATGTCCTCAGCAGGCCATCTTCTCCAAATCACGCATCGCTAATATATAGTGGCAACACTGTTTAAATTGGCTTATTACATAAAAGAATGTACTTCGAGCTTAATGAAAGAGCGATGGCAGTAGTCATCCAAAAACGCACGATGTGAACTAATCTGCTATGCTGATGCCTTCTCACTAGTCACCACCCTGAACCATAAAAAATAGAAATTATAAGCACTGGTCAAAGGGTCCGATCAAAATCCAGTTCAGTGAGCAAGTAAGAAAAGCAAAACTGACTTGTAACTAGAATACCTATGGTTTTTGTATTTGATATTTACAATTCAATCAAATTTCCACAAGGGATATTTGCAGTATAATTCCTGTCATAGGATTCATCGTCGTTTCAGTCAAGTAACTTTTCTAAGAGGATCGCACAAATCAGATTAATTGAATACTGCAGCATGGATGACTTGCAAAAGTCCCAGAATGAATAAGTTGAAATAGTGAAAGGTTGAATGGTTTTACTTTACACAACAACGATAAATTACTTAATAACCAGCAATAAACTAATTATACGTGGTTTAATTATTTTGTGAACATTTATCATCGTCTAACCAAACAAACAAAAGGAGAGTGGATTTTTGTTCAATTAAAATTGAAGCAACAGTTAGTTAAGACTTAGGAAATGGCATCCAGAATAAGTTTTCACTCAATACTGAGATTTTCATCTCCAGCGAACAGATAAGAGAAACAATCAACGACAAAACCTTCTAGATAGGAGGAACAGTATGGTACAAAAATAGTAAAATACAATGATGGCTCATGGCTACATGCAGCTAAATCTATGATGGCTATAGGGTGTCATGTTTCCATTTATATTTACTTAAGACCAACATTACATTAACAAACGCAGACAAATTATAACTATTCCTTCCCTGTAATGTCAGCTAGGGCAGTTCAAAGCTGGTTTAAGAAAGCCAGCAGCTAAACCGTAGTGCTCACATACACTTATGAATGAACAATGTCATGCACTTCTCCAGCATGACAGCTTTTTTTATTACAGGTTTGCTCAAATCGTAACTAAACACTCCTAATGTCAGCACATAATCATGCTCATAGGAAACAAAGGTCCAGAAAAAGAAACTTTGTTCAACAATATAGAATTCTCAGTTTCATGTTATTACAAGATAAAAGATATTGATTATATGAGTATTGAGTCCTTTTCGGTGTGTCTGATCGAAATTACAATATATATATTATGGGTTTAAAGGTTGGACCTTGTTTAACACAAGTATCAATAGAATTTCTGCTGATAATTCAGGCTAATGCCCATGTCACATGTTGATACCTTTTCATGTTTAAAGTATCTAAAAGGGCATGCTAGTAGGTTGACAGGCAAAGTTGCAAGAAACCAAAGAAGCCAAGTTTTCTGAATCTGGAGTAACAAATTGAACAACAGAACCCACAAAACAGCATAGCATCTTCATAGTTTCGTGGGAGTTCTGATTCAAAACCGACATATACTAGAAAGAGGTTTACCAAAAGGATTCCTCATGGTTATTTGTAGGTAAATCAATCAATTACTGGGTGGCAATATATTTTTATCTAGAACCATACTGAAGTTCCAAGCCAAAACTTCAACATACTTCACTAATTTTCTGCCATCAGCAATTGATATCATAGGAAATACGTGGTGTAAACATAAACAGTATCTTCCGCACAAGTTACAGCCATAAAATCTGAAGAGTTTAGGTAAGTGCTAACATTTGGCAATTTTCAGGTTTATCAATTGCATAGTAATGTATATACAAAGGCCAAGCCTATACTAGCACATACACACAAACCTGAAATTATGTACTACTGAACCATTTATTACAGAAGTTCTGCAGGATGCCAATATCAAATCCTGGAGCCATTATGTTAATTCTTCCGGTCTATTATCTTGAAGCACATGGAGAAAGGATCAGTCGCAAATTACAACCCTGAATATGATTATTCAGACAATCACGCGACACGAGTAGCTGTTCATTGAACTAACATAGTAACAATTATATGTGTAATTACTGCACTGTAAAATTTGAAGCCTAACCTAAAACCCTATTACAGGCACCACAAAATTCCATGCTTTGTTCACCAATTCAATTCCGAGGAGCAAAACTGCAAGTTACTGCAAAATTTAAAATAGGTTTGTAATAATGTAGTGTATGGACACTGGATGGTACAAATTCACAAAAAGCCAGATCATCAAGCTTCCTACCGATAGGATTGCCCTAAAAAAGTGAAAGCTTCCGACCGATAGGTGCTAATTTCATTGCAGTAAACTGGCTGCTAAGTTTCAGAGATCAGTATTCTGGTGCTCCGGTTTCTTGGCAGTCTGCTGAGTAACAAACTAACAACTATGACAAATCATAAACCAAAAGGATATCCAAGCTCCTTCGACTGCTACTAGATATATACTGGAACAGTTGTTCATGCATCAGGTAGTCCATTCAGATGACATATAACAAAAATGATCAATTAAGCATTTCATCAAGCAGCATCACATACACGAAAGCAGGACGAAGGGGAAAGGGAGGTATGTTAATCACCTGAAATTCAGAGTTCTGGGGCAAGGAAGGCAGGCGGCCAGGCCAAGGTGTAGGCCCAGATGGGGTCGCCGTGCTCCTTGCCATCTTCCATCTCCAGGCGCTCTAGCTTGGCAGTCTCCATGTGGAAGGAGTAGCGCCCATATCCCCACGTCTTGATGAACACCTTCCCGGTGCGGGCGTAGTCCATGTCGCTGAGCCAGGTGCACAGCATTCGCCTGAAAGAGTCGTTGGGTAGCCACGGCACGGTGTCGAGCACCTTGCGCATGCACATACGCCGCTCCAGCAACCACCCCCTGTCGCTCCACTTGACCTCCCCACGCACCCAGATCTGCAGCTCCTCCTCATGGCTAATCCAGGCCAGGCACAGCCGGCCGTCCTCCGGCGTATCCCCGATGCGGTACTTGCTGTTGTCCCCCAGTTCGGCCGGCCCACGGATGAACGAGAAGTCGAGCGTGAGAGGGTCGAGCTTCAGCGCGCGGTTGGAGTGGCAGATGTGCCAGTAGATGTCGCCGGCGGCGTGCACGCAGCGATTCTCGAACCAGAATGGGTCGAAAGTCACCTCGACGTCCTTGGAGCGTGGCATCGCGCGCCAGGTGCAGTCGCCGTCGCGGACGGAGGCGACCCAGGCGCGCGGGTGGTCGCCGTCGACGGTGAAGAGGATGGCCTCGAAGGTGAGCCTGCTCGGGTGCGCGCGCGAGAGCACGGCGACGCCGAACACCCGCCTATCGCGGCGCCAGCGGTCGTCGGGCAGCGCGTCGCGCGGCGGGGGCGGGAGTAGCGCGCGGCGGCGGGAGGCCGGGTCGATGACGAGGACGCGGGGGAGGATAGCCGCAGGGAGGTTAACCGGGAGGAGGAGGACGAGGCCGAGGTGGACATCGGTGATGGAGCAGCTGCGGACGTTGACGGCGTCGACGGCGAGGGAGAGGCGCGGGGAGGAGGCGTCGAGCGGGAGGAAGACGGCGGGGTAGAAGGTCTTGTCGGATGTCGGCTTGGGCGGCGGCTTGGACCTGCCGGCGGGGTGGAAGAAGTAGCCGAGTACGGGCGGCGTGCGTGGGAGGGCGCGGCCGGCGGCGCGGCACCAGAGGTGGCAGACGAGAGCCGCGCGGATGAGGTCGGCGGCTTTGAGGCGGACGAGGATGAGGCGGAGGGCGTCCTCCGGGAGGACGGCGGCCGGCGGCACGTCCATCGGCAGCGGGCGAGAGGCGGACGAAGGAGGCGGAGAAACCTTGAGGCCTCTCTGCTTTTTTGGTCCAAGGCAGAGGAGGTTTAGAGATAGAGAGAAAGGGAGCGACAGCTGGAGGTCACACCTCCTGCTGCTTCTGCTAGGACAGAGGCACAGAGCAGTTTGCCTTTTTCGGTTCAGAAGGCGTCGCCGCGATAACGCCTCCAATTATTTTTCCAGAGACCATTTCAAAAAAAAAATACTACACCCTCCCTCCAACAATATAAGTATTTTTGGACATTTAGATTTATCCAATAAAACTAGTCTTAATAGAAGGTTTTATTTTATTATTTTCAAAATGTCACATAAACAACAATAATGATCGAAATTATAGTTATAATGTATAATTTTATTTTGTTATTTTATAGGTAACACATGTAAAAAATAACTGTTTTAGAAACAGTGTAGACATTGTTTCATCTAGATAAAACTCCTTTCTTATTTTTTCTTATTAATTTCTTGTCACATTATCTAAAATAATGACATGTCACCCTATTTAATAAGAATGAAACCCCTATTGAGAATAGCCTAATATAAGCATTTATAGTATGAACATAACAAATAATATGTGTGAACATAATAAATAAGGTATGGTTAGATAAGAGAGAAATTTTTTATATAAAAAAATAAAAATATGATAGATTTTATCTTGCTTCTTACCTAAATTTATTAGTTTCCTCTTTATTTGTAACTATTCTCTACTTAGGCGGGTGGAATTTTTCTATTCCCTATATATTCTTTTTTGGATTTTTCCAAATGAATAAAATTGTGGGAATTTTGGAAATTATAATGGGTATTCTTATTACATTAACTAAAGCTTTTTTATTTCTCTTCATTTCTATCATAATAAGATGGACTTTACCCTGGATGAGAATGGATCAGTTATTAAATCTTGGATGGAAATTTCTTTTACCTATTTCTCTGGGTGATCTCTTTTCATTCTATCTTTATTTTATATTAGAATTTTATGAATACTTATATTTTTAAACGGAGTGAGTATTTCCAGAGACGCACATCCCACCAGGCCGGCGAATGCTGCTGCTTCCGCGCAGCTCCCGTCCCACCATTCGATCCCACCAGCGTGCCCCGCGCCACGGCGTTGAGAGGTCTCACGTGGCGGATCTCCATTAGCCGAGTTCCCTGTCTGCTGTTTCGGGACGAGGACAGGGATGCGCGCAGCGGGCGGCGGATGATGATGACGACGCTGGGGCTCCAAGCGGAATCGCGCTCAACATGGGATTAACGTATCTTTGACTCGCGTGAACGTTCACTCGCCCCCGTCGTTAAACCGGACTCGCGAACGTCGCTCGTCGCCTCGTTCCCCTTTGGTCCTGTCATTTGACTTGCAGGTGTTCTTTCCTTCTTCTTTTTTTAGCCTTTTAGGACTTGCAGTGTGAAAAAACTGCGCGGTGGAGACCGGTGAAATATGCTTCTTTTACCATGTTCAGTCACTCATCGGTCAATTTGAATTCAGGGGATCAAATGTGTACTCCCTTCTGCCCACACACACACAAAAAAATGTACTCCTATCGTATCGAAGATGGTTGGGTTTTTTCTTTTTCCAAAAAAAAAAACAGAAATTCTTAGATGACACTGAACAATGTAACCAATCTTAAAAGCTACGAACAATTTTCTCTTCCATTAGGCGCGTTCGCCGCAACGTGTCCTGTGTCCCGGCTCTGTATATTAACGCACCTTTTTTTTTTTTGAACAAATGAGCAGAGCACTGCTCTTTCATTTAACTAGAGGATAGAAAAGTTTAGTACAGAAATTGTTACAATGGGTATTTACCCCCATCATCAAACACAACATACTCTAGGTTACTCATTATGATTTTGCAGGGTCTCTCTCCTGTAGGCCATTTCCTTTTCCTTCATCTCTTCTTTGATCAACATGATTACTTGTTGCGGCTGCAAGTGCTGGTGTTGGAACACTCGTCGGTTTCTTTCCTTCCATATGTTCCACACCATATAGATGATGCCGCCTTCTTCTTGTCTTGTCCTCTTTCCTTTGCGATAGTATTGTCCACCAATCTTCAACATTTATGCCTTCTTACGGTGATGTATACACTTGCCTTTTGTCTCCACTGATTTACAAGCTCCCAAACTTGTTTGACGAAACTGCAATACAGAATTAGGTGTGAGGTCGTTTCTTGCTCTTGATCACATAGTTGACAAACTGGGTTGCAAGGCCAGTTCCTTTTTTGTAGCTTGTTGGCCGTTAGTATGTGCTTTTGAATAGCTTGCCAGCCAAAGAACTTGTGCTTCCCTTCTACAGGTGCTTTCCACATTATTTTTGTATCAAACATACTATAGGATTCTTGACACTGGATTAGGTATGCAGATTTTGAGGAGTATTGTTCGCTTGCTGTCCATCTCCAAGTCATGGTGTCTTCTCGGTCCGTGAGCTGAACCTGAGAAACAATTCCCCACAGCTTGATAAAATCGGCAATTGTATCAGCATCCTACATTCTCCATAGGCCCCTTGTCCAGTTCAAATCTTGTAGCTCTTCCTGCACTGTTCTATTCTTTCGCCATGCTAGCTTATATAGGTTTGGTGTAAAATCCATTGGCACATGGCCATCAACCCAAGATGATTGCCAAAATTATGCTTTTCGCTCATTTCCAACAATGACTATGGTGGTGGTCGGAAATAGTTGTCTATCAGTTGCATCACACGGCAATATTGTGCCCACCCAAGGCCTTTCCGGGTTGACCCATTTATACCAAAGCCATCGCTCGCCCAAACATACCAAGATCCAGAATGCCTAGACCTCCATGTTTTTTTGGTTGTTGCACTTTCCTCCAGTTAACTAGGCAGTGGCCTCCATTAGCCTTCTCCGATCCTTTCCAAAGGAAGTTTCTTCTTAGCTTATCGATCTCTTTGATCATCCATTTTTTTATAGAAAATACTGTCATATGGTATGTTGGGATCGATGACAGCACAATGTTAACTAGGCTGAGCCTGCCCATTCCTGTTAGTAATTTTCCCCTCCATGATGGCAACCTTTTTGCAATTTTGTGAATTAGAGGCTGGAGCTCAGTTTTTGTCAATGCCTTTGTACTGAGAGGCAACCCCAATACTGACAAGGAAAATTTTCAATCAGACAAGAGAACAGCTGTATAATTTCTTTCATGTTCAGATCATCACACCGTATGGGATACATGGCACATTTTGTCAGGTTTGTAATTAGTCCAGAAGCTTGTCCGAAAACCTGCAATATTTCCTTGGCAGTTCTGACTTCTTGCATTGTCGGATTGAGGAAAAGGGCTGCATCATTAGCATACATGCTGATCCTCAAACTGGCTGCGTGGTTCTGTATTGGTTGCAGCGCTTGCTCTTGTATTGCTAGCTGTAGGAGGCGTTGTAATGGATCAAATGCAATAATGAAAAGCATGAGTGACAAAGGGTCCCCCTACCTTAGTCCTCTTCTATGTTTGAAGCCACGGCCTCTCGTTCCGTTAAGTAGGACAGCAGAGTTTGTGGAGGCTAATAAAGCTAAAACCCACTCTCGCCATTTTGTGCCGAACCCTAACGGTTGCAGCAGCTCTAACAAAAAGTCCCATCTCACAGTATCAAAAGCTTTTGCAATGTCCAGTTTTAGTAATAGTGCCGGTTTCTTTGCTCTATGTAGCTCTTTGATTCAAACGGCCATTTTCCGTAGACCCATCCAAACACAAACCGAAGACCAACAATGGGCCGGGCTCTCGTGGAGGAGCCGCAATGCAGCAACTGAGAGAGAGACCATGCTAAAAAAAAAAAGCAACCGAGAGAAACAGAGACAGAGAAGCCGCGCTGCCCCACGATGTCTTGCACGGTGGTGTTCTCGCGTCGCCGGAGCCCGCCACCGCCTCCGTCTCCTCGCCGGCTCCCACGTCCGCCGCAAACTCCCCGCTCCGCCCTTTTGCGCTCCGTACAGAGGAGGAAAATGTGCACCGATATATAAGAAAGTAATTAAAAAAACTAGAGAAAGCTAGTAGTACACAGATTATCATCTCCATATATAAATGCTTTTATCCATAATATCTTCGGTTAATTATCATCCGAATAGCTTCTGCAAATAAGACCATATGGCCTTGTCTGTCTCGAATGAAGAAAGACTCATGATTAAGGACTGATTTATACCCGTGACAATTGCACTCATCACTCTCCCATCATCTGTGAGTCATGCTTTAACTGCTATAGCACCAGAGCCATCCTTGGATTCATTAATGGGTGGGTCATTGACCAGCAAGATCAAGACCCCTTAGAACAATTCGAACAGAAAAAGCTCACTCACGATAACTAGGACCATCTAAATTCGGAAGAATTACAACAATAAAAGATTGAGACATAATGAAATCTGGACTAAAAGAAGTAGCAGACCGAAGGAAAAGCAAGGAGCAACTATCACCGTAATACTGAAGAGGCTTCCTCAGTTCTATAAGGATATGGACAGGGGCAGCAGCTGCAGCACTTGATGAATCACCAAAACGTAATGGCAGCAAGCCGCAAAGAACAATGCAGACCATGTGAAAACAGGAGAACCTATGATTACTTGTGACAGTTTGATTGGAAAACAAACATGCAGCAGCAAATCGGGAACAGAACAGGCAGACGCTAATCAGAAAGGTCCCGACAACAGGATCGGCGGCTGCGGCGACATTGATGGAAGACGACAGAGGCGCCAACTGAAGACGGCAGACGCGTCGATTTGAATAAGAGGCCACGTCTAGCTGCCAAGATGGCTGCCGCGACTCGGCGATGGCAAAGATGAGACGATGGCGGCAGCCGAAAAAAAAAGCCGAAAAAAAAATCACGATGGCAACGGACGAGATCGGATCGTGAACAGCTGTTACCATGTTAGGAATAATAGATGATTGTATTGATAATTAATAATAGATCTATTGGGTTACATATATAGGAGGAGACATGACTCAAGTCTAAACTAGGATAGGACTCTACAATTAGAGTCCTAATCTACTACTATATCCTTAACAATATTCTCTTCACATTGATGCACAATGTCCATAACTGGTACCTTTTAACACTGGCTGCTTAGAAAGTTTGAGTTTGGAAGTAGAATGGACATACCTGATACTTGTTTATTTGCATTTCAACTTCGATTCGATGTATATTTTTGGTGATACAAATAGTTTCCAACTTATCTTGGTAGGATATGGGGTTCCAAACTTTTCCACTTATTAAATTTATAATCAATATTTTGTCTTGTTTGCATGGTTGTGTTTCCTAAACAGTGAAGCACTTAGCTTCGGGTGAAAGTTCTGCTATGAGTTTTTCCTCTTACTCAGCATAAACCAGTACCACTTGTTTCGATATAACCATTCTTCTTTTGACTGTTTGTATGTTCAGCAAATCAAATTCATTACTGAAACATATCTTCCTGTATTACTAACTCCGCGTGTCTTGCTAAATCCTGTGCTGCTTCTTCATTGCCTAATAGTTATACTAGAAAAATGGCGTGCCATTGGCGCGCTGCTATTTGTGTTCAGCTGGTCTGGTTGTTGTTATGCCTGTCAAGTCACATGATTATTTTTAAGTTAGGTTGGGTCAGATTTTGATTGTAAATCTTAGGAAAAATTAGTTGTTAGACACTACAAAGATGTGGATTCAGACTTAACACACCGTTAATATCGTATCTGGGTCATACACACTGAAAAAACATGGTGAGATAAATTATATTTCTATGCTTGATTGTTTCCAAATAAAAATGGGTTAAGAGAAGGTAAAACAAACCAGAAGGTCTTGTCCTTCTCAACAACGACAGCGGCCACGATTCTGGCTCCAAATGAGGCATTGATTCTGAACCAATTTGTTGTTATTTGAAAATAAGCAAGGACACAAAGGTTATTTCTCACCTAGTTGATTTGGTGTATAAAGACACAAAAGCTCGTTACCTATATACTTAAATGAACGCAAATACATTTATCAAATTATTATTATATTATTTGTATTACAAATCAAGTAGCCAAGTTAAGGAGGAAAAAAAATACAAATTCAACGGTAATTGTTTGTTTTCTTGGTAGTACCAAAGAAGGAAAAAATTTAAAGTAGTGTCAGTCATTTGTTGCACTATAAAAGATGAAAAATAAGCAAATACTTATTAGACTAAGACAATGTTTATACCTACTTAAATAAAGTAACAAATATTTTTTCAATAGCTTGAGTTGATGGGAAAAAAGTAGACGCAAACGTGGAATAAAAGTCAACTCAAAAGCTTAAGCCGATGGGAATGATGGATAATTTACTTATACTAATTGTTCCATCTCGCTATGTGGAGAGTATTATCGAAAAGAATACAATTTATTACCCTATTAGAGAGAGAACAACTCTTGTAACTAAAGTATATCTTGTATTTACTGTCAAAATTTTTGTTATGTTACAATAATTTAATAACAGCCGTCTACTTCTGCTGCTGCTGTTGTGTAGTAGGGCACACAGAGATTAGCCAAGCGTAGTTCAATCGGTGAGTAGAGAGAAAGAGAGAGCTTCCAGCTGGTTAGTTTCCTGTTCGTTGGTTGTGGGTTGATTTGTTTTTGCTGGTTTTGTATTACTTCGAGTTTGGTGGAGTTTTGGGGGTGTTTATTTGTCCACGCTGCTTTTAGTTTTTCTTTTCCTAACTCAGCATGGGAGCGCAGAGCACTTCTTTCCTTGCTGGTTGCTGTGGGGTGGAGAAGATGGTACAGTGCCGGCTCTATGTTTTGAGAGGCCCCGGGGCAAACTCAATATAGAGGCCCCTAGAATTATTTTTTAAAGAACATGTCGGATCATGAGTTTTAATAAATTAAAGAAGAAGCCCCAAAAGCTATGCAAAATATAGTCACTTGTCAATATAAAGTGATAAAAGAAATAAACACTAAAATTGTAGCACATATTCTTGGTTCACAAGAACTAATGTAAATAGTAAAAAATAATTTCTTAAAGACAAATAGAGTAAATAATTATCTCAAATAAAAAGCAAACTCCAAACAACTAGAAAGGAAAAACATAAATAAAATAACTGCTTAAAGGAATAAGAAAATGAAAATATTCTTCTACACATCTTATTTCGACCAATATGTATGGAGTTCACCTCATTCCTTTACCTCGTGGGTGATTGGGTGAACGACACATACAGTTTTCAACCATTGATTTCTTTTTGAATTGGAATTACCGTCAAGTGATGATCATACAAATATTTGATGGAATATTATTTTAATTTGAAACCACTGAAATGATGTTAGGTAACATTAACAACTGGCCTAACAAGGAGTCTGCGAGATTTATAGCAAGATTGAAGATTCAGTTGGCCCAACAGTCAAGATTTCACTGGCTTCGGTATAACATGATAAGGTGGGGATCTATGGGCTGCAAGCCAGTTTTCATTGGTTTGAGCCTATTTTGTGTCATATAATGTTGTTTTTCACTCAACAGGTTATAGTGGATTTAATCTGTAATAAAAAATACACATGTACTTAAAAACATTTGGGGCCCTTATCTGGATCGGGCCCTAGGATGTTGCCCCTATTGCCTTGGTGTAGAGCCGGCATTGCCGCCTACCAAGTTTTTTTAGAAAAGGAAATGTTTATTAATATTCCAGCTTATGCATCGATAGATACATATCACTGTTCTTTATTACAATATGAAACCAAAGGACCGAGGTGATGTCACATATTGATTACATATTCATTGGTAAACAAAAACTAAATCGACGGAAGTCTATTACTGAAACACCAGCCATTAGAAGCAAAAATTTCTATTAGCGTAGTCTCAAGCGCATGACAACCCGCAAAAAAACTTGTCTTGTCCGCCTCCTTTTGCAGCAGAGACCAAAAACGTATCCAGTATGTCCCTCTGAAAAGCACCTGCAAAGGCAAAAAAGCTTGTACATTGTTAAAAACCACATCATTGCTGCTTAACCAAATTATCCAAAAAATAGCAGCACATCAAACCAAAATTTGATATCTAATTTTCTTCTCTACCCCATGTAACCACCCATTAAACATGTGAGACACATTTAAAGGTTGAGGTATATTGAAGGAAATTTAAACCATTCTCCATATAAGCAGCATACACACAGTCGAAAAGGAGATGTTGAATCGTTTCATTACTATTATAAAAACAACATTTAACACTCCCTTTTTATTGATGCTTAGCTAGGTTGTCTTTGGTTAGGATGGCACCTTTAAGCAAATACCAACAAAATATTTTGATCTTTAAGGGCAATTTAAGACTCCAAATAATATGATGATAAGGTATAATATTAGGCACAGCCAACACCCTATACATAGAGCATACTGTGAAAGAACCATTTTTTGGCTTGCCAACCATCTGAAAGAGTCTCTTGGCTCAGACAACTCAATTTGCATGACCCTAGCGACCAGTTGCTGCCATGCTCCCCTATTAAAGAGCGTCTGAAAGAAACATTTAGAGGTGTAGAACCCAAAACAGTATTTATTATATCACTTTTCTTCCTGACTATGTTATAAAGATCAGGTATTGATGTTTAAAAGCATCATCACCAAGCCACACATCTTCCCAAAAGCTAACTTGATTACCATCACCGATATTGAACGTACCCATCCTCAAAAAGTCATGTTTAACTTTCATAAGACCAGACCAAAATTGAGAATCTCTGACAGTATGTTCAACTTTAGTAATCTTTTTATTTCTCAAGTATTTGTTCCTCAAAAGACATTACCAAAGCCCATCCTCATTAATTAGCTTGAAAAGTCATTTGCTCAATAAATATCTACTCTGAAGATCTAAGTTCAGAATTCTTAATCCGCCTTGATCTTTTGGTGTATATAGAATACTCCATCTAGTAAGTCTATATTTTTTCTTGTGCTCATCACTTTGCTAGAAAAATCTAGACCGATAAAAGTCCAGTTTCTTCAATACTTCTCTAGGTACTTCAAAGAATGAGAGCATAAACATAGCCAAATTACTAAGGACGGAGTTAATTAACACCAGTCTACCTCCAACCGAAAGCATCTTTCCTTTCCAACAACTAAGTTTCTTTTGAAACCTCTCTTCAACCTCTTTCCAATCAGAGTTGCTAAGTTTTCTATGATGTATTGGAATGCCTAGATATCTAAAAGGATATGAACCCATTTCACAACAAAAAATTTATGATAATTCTTTATATTTGTTCATTGCATTCCCATAGCAAAACATCTCATTCTTATGAAAATTAATTTTAAGGCCAGAGAGTTATTCAAACACACATAACAGATGTATCATCAGCATATTATAGAATTGATAAACCATCATCAACTAGACGTAGAACAACACCATCAAACTAGCCATGATCCTTTGCTCTTGCAATAAGGATGGCTAACATGTCGACTACAATGTTAAAAAGGGTTGGGGATAGTGGATCTCCTTGTCGAACCCCTTTTCTAGTCTGAAAAAAATGACCTAAATCGTTATTTACCTTAACAGCTACACTACCCTTCATCATCACTTGATTAATCCAAGAACACTATTTAGGTGAAAATACTTTCATTCTCAACACTTTTTGTAAAAAGGTCCATTTCACTTTATCATAAGCCTTCTCAAAATCAAGTTTTAAAATCACACCACTCTTCTTCTTTCTATGCATTTCATGGATTGTCTCATGTAAAATGACGACCCCTTCCGTGATATCCATGATATATTTACCAGGAAGAAAAGCAATTTGGGAAGGTCTAATTACCTTAGTGAGGACCTTAGTAAAAATTTTAAAGCTAATATTAGGAAGACAAATAGATCTAAATTGTTGAATTTTAACTGCCTCCGCCTTCTTTGGCAAAAGCGTAATGACCCCGAAGTTAAGACTATGAAGTTGCAAATTTCCAAGATGAAACTCATTAAAAAGTTGCAATAGGTCCGGCTTTATTGTTTCCCAAAAAAAATAGATAAAACTCAGCTGGAAAACCATCCAGGTCCTGACGCTTTATTGTGTTCCATCTGAAAGATTGCACTCTTAATCTCATCAGTAAAACTATCAGAAAGCATATCATTTTCAATACTAGAAACCTGAGGAACGTCTACCCTATTATTCTCATCTGAAGAGAAATCATTTAAGGTCGGTGAGCCAAAAAAAAACTTTTATAATAACCAATAATATAATTGTTCAAATTATCCTGGCCTATGATAATACCTTCCTCTTGTTCTAGTTGGAAAATACGAGTTTTCCGATGCCTACCATTAGCTAACAATTGGAAATAGTTAGTATTGTTGTCCCCTTGTAATAACCTTTTTGCTTTTGATCTTTAGAATCAATAGATTTCCTCTACTCCTAAAAAAGATGTCAACTGGGAAGTTAAACAATGCTTATAGTCGATGGCCTACCAAGTTGCATATATGTGATCAATGTCAGGGGCTATAGAATGGATTGACCAGTCACGGAATGATGGTCCGTGAGTCAGCAACACCTATGGTTTAGTGGAACGAAAATCTATTTCACAATCAAATAGAAAAATCATTAAGAAATTTGCTAGTTCTCACATGAGTAAGATTTCGCATACCTCTCAATCATATTTCCAAAACTAGCAAATATAAACATTATGGAATATATTGTTTGTGAAGCAATAACAATTTGTAACTATAGCTGGTTCTTAGGTGATTGAAATCTTACATAGCGTTCCTCACATCCTATGGATATCTAGAACATTGTTTATTTTCTAGTTATAATAATATTTATTAAATATAGGAACTGGTCCGAGTTGGCTTGAAGGGGAGGTATGAAAATGCACCCCTACCCATCTAAGTTCAAGCCTCCACTATCTTGAATTTGGATGCTTATTTTCTGGTCCTTTTCTTCTCTTAATGAAAAACCACCTGGTCCTCCTAGGTTAGGTTTTTTTTATACTATATATTAATTTGTTTTTGCTATTTAACAAAATATTTTCTGGGCCAAGAGAGATTGAAAATCTAGACAGTTGGATCCCTATTCAATGACTGAAAAAGTAATCTCAGTGTCCTTCAAATAATTAGATAATTAGGTCTTTGATGTGGTGCACCGTTTTTTTTTTGTCTCCATGCGTAAGCTTTGTGCAACAGCCACCGGCTAGGTGATGACTTTGCACAAATTATTGGAACAAAATATGACGTGGCATCTCCCTGCGGAAGCAACTGCTCAAGATTGTCACAAATTATATGGGCGACAAGAAGCATACGATGGCACAACCGACGGTACGATGCAAGTAGTGCCGCAGAATGAACTGTCGTGGATTGCAACAGCTATTAGCTGCTTGATGCGTCCAAACGGTAGTGGCAAGAAAGCTGCAGGCCTATTTCTCTCCCAGCCAATAATAATATAATGGGCATTTCATTTAATTATTTATAGGCTTTGTATTTATGCGCACTTTTGTTGCATATATGATCTTGGTATATACTCACTCCATTTGCCAAATGTTGTTCAATATTTGTTGGTTGTTGCGAGTAAT
The DNA here is from genome assembly GCA_032690845.1 of Eleusine coracana subsp. coracana. Taxonomy (NCBI): domain Eukaryota; kingdom Viridiplantae; phylum Streptophyta; class Magnoliopsida; order Poales; family Poaceae; genus Eleusine; species Eleusine coracana. The sequence goes on from CM064426.1 coordinate 11,228,290, forward strand.
GGAATGAACAATCTCTTTCTCATAAAATTTATAAAATCATGATATATTTTGGTTTTTTTATAACAGATATATTTTGGTTATATGTGTTGCATGATGCAAAAACGAAAGAACTGTGTTACTGTTATCTAAAAGATCTCTCTCCCGTCCACGGTCCACTTGACTAATTTTATCGGCATACTGGAGTAGATTGAACTCTTAGTATCGTTAGCACTCAAATCATATAGAGTGCTTGCTCGCATTTGTGAAGAAGATAAATCGAGTTCAAAATAACGTTGAAAACACAGGTACTAACAGATAGACAGAGTGCTCGCATTTGTGTTTACACATATGAACCTCCTCTAATCCTATATCATAGTACATTTATAAACTTCCCATTTTAGAATAAAAAATAATCTCATCATCCATTTTACCATTTTTCGAAATTAATGGTCTCTCTAGAAAGACAAACCCTTCCAGTGGATTTGGTCTACTTATTGAATGCTTTTGCTTCATACTGTACCATGCACTGCCAGATAGTCAAATATTTGTCTTAAAAATAATAATTCAAGGAAAGAATGTTCTTTTTAAGAATGATAAAATCATAAAAATCATGTTTTTGCATAGATTTGCCTATTATCTAACCAGTAATAAAACCCTATAAAAACTAATCTTTCTTTCACGTGGTTTTACACACTTGGGATGTATTTAAAAAGACTTTGCATAACAATAACAAAAAAACACTTGAACAACGACGAGTGTTTATTAAATCCAAAATAGAAGCGAGTATGGACACTGCAGCAAAAAATAAATGGCATTGTTTTATTTAGAAATAAATAAAAGATACATTATGGGGGACAGTAGAGTCTTAGGTCATTGGTAGCCAAAAGATGACGCGCATGTTCATGCCCACTACAAGTAAGCCTAGCTCAGAAGTCAACTTCGAAAAGTGCATTTACATGCATATGCTTGTTCATAAGCCTTGCCTCTTTTGTTTTTTGTCGGTACGTAATGATAATCTACAATTCTACAGATATATATGAAGGTTTACATTTTGGAGTGCTTCCACAAATGACATGTTCAGTTGGTAATGGTGTTACCGTTTATAAGAATGCTTATATATTTCTATGGATTGATCTTTAAAGGAAAAATATATTTCTTTGATTTGTTATGGTTATCATATTTACATGTGCAATTTATGTCATTTTGGTGACAGGTCAGAAACTATAAACTAAAACATCTAACCCAGTTGTTCGCTCAGTGCTATTTTTTAGATTTGATGTGTTGAGAAGTTGGTATTTATTTGAAGAAAAATTTAAGAGCAAAAACTTAATAGATAGAAACCAAAAGCCATACAAAGAACGTTTTTCAGCTAAAGCCAATTGATCCAGCCAAACCAAAAGCCATAAGTAGGCGAGCTTCATGTAGAACGGTACATGAACGGACCTATATAATTTTGTAGCATTAGTTACTATGAAAATGGAGAGAAGTCAGGTGCACATATAATGGGTGAAGTAACGAGCGGAACTGAAACAGAGTATGTACTCTGCCTCACAGTAGCAACAGAATAAGGAGCACTGTTCATCCATTCATGTATCTGTTCTAGTGTACTGGTCAGGTTCGGCTATAATACAGCATTGCTGCAGTGGTATATTAGAGTCTGAACATTCGGAATTAACCATCTGCAAGTTCGTGCTGGTTCTCATGCCCCAGCTGGTTCACACGACCGCCACCAGCCAGAGCCAGAGCAGAGAGCACTATATATATGTCTGCATCTCCTTTCCATTGATCCGGCGGGCCAAGTCCCTCTGGACACCACAAGATTGACAGCCAACTTGCACTTGCTCATCGTCATCAATCATCGTCAAGCATAGACGCCGATGACTCCCATGGATGAGGAAGCCAAGCAAGAGGTGTTCACCAAGGACGGCTCCGTGGACCTCCGGGGCCGGCCGGCGTCTGCCTCCCGCACCGGACGGTGGAAGGCCTGCGCCTTCCTAGTTGGTCTGGAACTCTTCCTCTTCTCTCCGTTCCTCTTCTCGTCACGGGCTCGTGCCATAGCTGAGCTAGCCGATGCGTGAGCTTAAATTTGTTGAAATGCAAATCAAACCTGTGATGTGTGCAGGGTACGAGGCGTTCGAGCGTATGGCGTTCTACGGCGTGGCGTCGAACCTGGTGGTGTACCTGACGACGCAGCTCCGGGAGGAGACGGTGGCCTCGGTGCGCAACGTCAACAACTGGACCGGGGCCGTCTGGATGACGCCCATCGCCGGAGCATACATCGCCGACGCCTACCTCGGCCGATTCTGGACATTCACCATCTCCTCTCTCATCTACCTCACGGTCAGTATGCAGCCGTCCCCGTTCCTTCCTTTCTTTCCCAGCATCCCCTGCCCTAGCTTCTTCCTCATGCATTCGGCACACACAGAAGACGATACCACGATGCATAACGCAAAATGCTTAGTTAAGCGTTTACTAGTTGGAATTGTTAGTGACCATTTGCGTTATTGCCGTACTGAAACGATAGTTCCCTATCAGTACTGAAATGACATAAGAGTCTCAGAGTATATACCCAAATTAGGACATAAGAATCTCCTAATAAGCAAAGCAATTTATCCTCCGTTTTCAGTTCAGAGAAACTGCATGTTTATAAGGAGCACCATGCACGACGATCGTCATACAAGACACCAAGTAGGAGAAATAAAAATCGTCCTTTCCCATTTTAGGCATCGTTGTCACGTACATCAGTCATCAGATGTAGATAAGTAGAAGCCACCAGAACAACAAAAAAAAAAAAGGTGTCGATCGAGCCGGCGCATTCGGCACTCTACCTGTGGACTGCCGGAAGCGTTGAGCCAAAACCGTACGTACATATCGCGAACGTGACGTGCGAGACTCGGCCGCGATCGGCACGTTTGGACCGTGATGTGACGAGGAAAGGAGAAGGAACGCACGCCCAGGCTTTCAGTTTCAGCAAGCAACAAGCCGATTTTCAGCAGGGAGGCCCGGCTCGAGCAGTGGCGATGTCACTCTCCTTCTCTCTTCCGATAGTGCAGACACGGTTGGTGTCATGGAGTGAACTGCTGGTTCTGTTATTCTGTTCCGATGCCACGTATGGCCGGTCCCACCGCCCCCCAATTGCGCAAATGTCAGGATCGATCCACAATCAAGGGTTCACAGTTCACACCATATGTACATAACATATCGGCATGGAACACGTGTAGAGGTCTATAATAATAGAAAGAAAAAAAGGTAACACAGAGTTTGCAAAAGTAAATTTGATCTTTATATGAGCATGTATATATAAGCATGCACTTCCTAATTGATTGCCACTAGTTGAGGTTTGAGAATTGCAGGAACTCATGGTGCCCAGAAATGCCGTAATGATTTGGCAGACGAACATTTGCGCGCTTTCATGTTTTTTCTTTAGCACTACGTGTTCCCTGAACGGGCTCACAAGGCAACAACTGTATGTACTGAGGAAGTGATTATGAACAGGGTATGGTTCTGATCACGCTGTCCGTGTCCCTGAAGCCTCTGCACCCTGAGTGCACCCGGGACGGCGTGTGCTCCCCCGCGACGCGTCACCAGGTGGGCTTCTTCTACGCGGCGCTGTACACGATGGCGATCGGCGCGGGCTGGCACGAAGCCCAACATCTCGACGTTCGGCGCGGAGCAGTTCGACGACCTGGAGCCGCGGGAGCGCGAGGCCAAGGCGCCCTTCTTCAGCTCCTTCGCGGGCGGGCTGGTGGCCGTGCTGGTGCTGGTGTACGTGCAGGAGAACGTGGGCTGGGGCGTCGGCTACGCCGTCCCCACCGCGGGCCTCCTCCTCTTCTACGCCGGGGCGCCGCTGTACCGGCACAAGCCCGTGGGCCGTGGCGCCGCCGCTTCCGGCCCGGTGAGGCTCGTGGGCCGGGTGGTCCTGGCCGCGTTCGCGAACCCGTTGCCGTCCGTGGTAAGCGGCGAGCTGCTGCACGAGCGCGACGCGTCGTGGTACAAGGCGGCCGGGAAGCGGCGGCTGCACCACACGCCGGCGTACTACCGGTTCCTGGACAAGGCGGCGGTCAAGAAGTCGTCGTCGTTGGAGGAGGTGAAGCTGATCGCTGGTATGATCGTGGTGTGGCTGACCACGCTGGTGCCCTGCACCATCTGGGCGCAGGTGAACACCCTGTTCGTGAAGCAGGGCAGCACGCTGGACCGGTCCGTCGGTTCCCTCATCAACATCCCGGCGGCCTCCCTGGGCAGCACCATCACCATCTCCATGCTCCTCTCGATCCCGGTCTACGACCGCGTGTTCGTGCCTCTAATGCGCACGGGGAACCAGAACCCCCGGGGGATCACGCTCCTCCAGCGCATGGGGATCGGGTGCGCGCTCCAGGTGGCCGCCGTGGCGTGCGCCTACCTCGTGGAGGTCCGCCGGATGCGGGTGGTGCGGGAGCGGTCGGTCCACGGAAAGGGCGAGACGGTGCCGATGACCGTGTTCTGGATGCTGCCGCAGTACGTGCTGCTGGGCGTCGGGGACGTGTTCAACTCCGTGGGCATCCTCGAGTTCTTCTACGACCAGTCGCCCCACGGGATGCGGAGCATGGGCACCACCTTCTTCACCAGCGGGCTCGGCGCCGGGAACTTCCTCAACAGCCTGCTCGTCACGCTCGTCGACCGGGTCACCAGGAATAAGAGCTGGATCGGGGATAACCTCAACGACTCCCACCTCGACTACTACTACGTCTTCCTGCTGCTGCTCTCCGTGCTCAACATGGCCATCTTCGTGTGGGTGGCCAGGAGGTACAGGTACAAGAGGGAGTTCCTCGAGCTGGAACCAGGGACGTCGGAGATGGAGATGCCTCATGCCGGCAACGGGAAGGTGATCGACTGCGCTAAGGGCGCCCAAACTGCTGCACCGTGAATTACTCTGAAAGTGTGTTTGCGGCCTTCTGGATGGGTCCAAAATGCAGTTGGCCTAGTGTTTTCTTACAGAAACATGATAACAGAAACTCAGTTATTTGCCAAATACATAGGCCATTTCACTGTATCAGACAACAAGGCTATCTATCGTTGGAATAGTACGTACTACTTACCACTGAAGAGAAATGTAATTACCTTTCCTGTTAGGTTGAAGTTAAATATGTTCAGTTTTTCACATCCAATAGCAACCATTTCTTTAAATTAACAATATAATAATCATGCTACTTGATTCATCATGATACCAACCATCATCTTAGACAACTTGTTCTATTTAAAATATTATTTTTACAGTTAATACATTAATAGTCCTTAAACTTATTCCATGGTGTTATATATCCAGGTACATGAACTTGCACAAATACATATACATTAGAGAACTTGCATCTCACAGTCACATTAATTTTCATGAACATGTAAATTGTAGAAACACGTTCTTAAACCTGTCTTCGGTGTCGTCTAGGTCTAAATCTTCATTTAAAAACGTAATCTACATATATACGCGGCATTCTGTGTCACCAATTACCACTTATTGACCACTTGCGGGCGTATCTGAGAGCATTTTCAATAGAAATAATAGAGGAAGACTTCAACATATATGTTATACAGATCAATGAAAATGAGGATTTACAGGGTGAGAGATATGATCCAGTCCTTGATGGGACAATGTAATATGGAGAAGGCAAAGTGCTTAAGCATGCTGAAACTGCCTATTTCAAATAGCAGACGCGTTATTAATAATTTTTTTCAAACACGCAGAAAAATTGTATATCATTATATTATAAAGAAACTGATTTGATAATTTGATGGCCACATGCACGGGAATGAAGTCTACAAACTACTAAGCGGTGGCAGTTAAAACTCCCGGTCAACTTGACTCTTCCGTATAACAACAGGGATAGTTCGTAGAGGACATAGGATAATCATAGTTGAAGTATCGACGACATAACTTCATAATCATAGCACATGATTTGCCAGAGCTTGGTCAGCTCCAGAATCTCACCGCTAGATGGAACTATTAAAAAGTCTTCCTGCCAGGGATAATATTCATAAGAACAGTCTTAATGAACTTTTTTATTATATTTTTTTCAAAAGTGTTACATCAGTTTTTAGGTCTTGTTGTATGAAATAAAATTGCATCTCACAATGCCTAATTTCATATCACGGTTTTATAGGTTTATCGAAATATTAAATTATTGCTAGGTGGTCATTAGTGTTTGGTTGAATTTGGTTAGGGTGAAAGAAAAGACTCAGTTTATTTTCATTTGGCTTTCACTTTGCTGTAAAGGGTGCCCATAGATTTTCATGGGGATGAAAGTCATTTACTCTCTTTCATAATAAATTCCTTGTCTTGTTACTCTCTCCATTCAACATTATATAATATTTTGGTTCCGGGCACGTGAATTAAGAAAAAGTAAAAAAAGTGGATGTACAGAAAACGAGGAGAAGAGATATAGAGATAGAGGTGTATTGGGAAAAGAGAAAAGTGCATTAGAAAGCGAGTGTATCTTATAATTTGAGAAAACTTGAGAAGTCTAGAGTGTCATATAATATTGAACGGAGGGAGTATCATTTTTGCTTATGTATGCAAATGAAAAAACTATTGAGACTACTTCCAATGAGAGTTTTATTTTCATTAAATGAGATGTCAGATAAGAAAATCTGGTAACATGACAAAAAAATTATGAAGGGAGAGATGAGAAGAGTTTCATCTAGATGAAACTAGATCTATACGGTTTTCTAAAATTGAAACACTATTAAAAGTAGCATTGGAGAGAAGTAATTTCTTTTCATCCTTTAGACAACCAATAAAATCATATAGAAGTAAGTGATATGAAACGTAAAATTAAAATTATGCATTGAAGAAGTAATTTCATTCATGGTTTCAAACCAGTAAAAACAATCTGACACTCTTAAAAAATCAAAATAAAACTATTCATTGGAATTAGCCTAAGTTATAATAAAAAAAAAACATCCACGCACAACAGAGCTGTTTTGCGACGCCTATGAGGACCATCATTGCTATGTGTAGAGATTGTCAGCGTATTTGATCCATCTCCTAGCAAGAGCATCATCTTAAAGGAATAGAGTGGACTATGTAGATAGCCAAGGAAAAAGTATGTTTGTTGCTTGCTTTGCAATCTCATCGTTCCCTAGCTAAGGTGAAATGAGAACCCTACTCATGTAGCTGCATTAGATTGTTGCGTTATCTTGTTATCTTTCAACCGCGGTATGCTCAGGGCAGCACTACAGCAGGCTGCTGCCAAACGTCGGGTGTGTTCGTTTTCGCCCCTCTGATATTTAGACCTGTCACATCGAATATTGTAATAGTAATTAGGAGTATTAAATATAAATTACTGACAAAATTCAGTCCATAACCCTCCCTCTGAATGATAAGACAAATATATTAAAACTAATTAGTTCATGATTAGATAATATGATGCTACAGTAAATATCTCTTAATAATGATTTAATTAAGCTTAATGAATTTATCACGCTGATACGCATTCAACTCTGTAATTAGTTTTATATTTAATATATATTTAATAATCATATATAGTATTTCAATAATTGATGTGACCTCACTAAAATTTAGACCCAAAAAAATGAACACACCCAATCGTGCTTAGGCCAAACTATTCCTTTCATTTGTCACCGAAGGATCCCAATGAGGAATTACTGGTGGTGGTGACAGGTTTGAATGACCCATTGACCCCTGAGCAGGTTTACTGGATGCATTGCATGACTCTGATAGGTTCTAATCTTCAGTGTCCCCGAAACAGGTTAAAATCAAACAGATGGTGAACTGTACCAATATTATGCAGAATTAGTCAGGACCACGGAGAACAGAACGGTTCTCTATATATACTAATGTTAGGACATCTAGGTGATGATAATCAGTGTTCCCAGTGGAGTCAACGGGGGACAAGTTTTCAGCTACCGATCAGACAAGGCCACCCTCTCAATAATAAGCACAGCAGCGAGCGAGCAGAGGTGGTGGCCACTGCTATTAAATTGAGCCGCGTCTGAGCCCTGACTCTTGATCCGTATCATTCAGTCGTAAACCTGTGCCATGTGGTCATCCTCTCGATCTCCTTTCTCTCTCACATATCATTACAGCCCACATGCGCCATGTGGTAACCTTGAGGTTGAGGGCAAATGAAGAGTGAGATTCCACCAAATAAACTAGGGGCCGCTCGGAATGAAACTGCAGTTTTAATAATGTTCCCAAGAATTGAATAACTCTTCTTTCTTTATAATTTCCTTTTGTTTTCTTACTTTACAAGCGGATCCTAGTACTAGGAACTCTCCCTCTGCATGTGGTCGTGGTTGAGGCACCACACGAAACGATAGACAAATCCTGTGCTTAATTTCACAACGCATTAGGAAAGTCCCGGCAACGATTCTCTTGAATATATGGGGATCTCTATATACAATGCAGCGTTTAATAGGAAACAAAGATCTTTATTACTGTGGTCTAAAATGTACTCCAGCATCTCTATTGTGTTTGGCTGTCCCGGACTTATTTTCTATTCCAAGTAACCTTTTGTTTTCCTCTTGAAGAGATTTGTTTCCCACGCTATAGTCTATATAGGAGCTAATAAAATCCATATCAGAAAGCTGAAGTGCTTCAATTCGAAGTTGCTGCAGGTTGCAGCTAACTTAAAGAACATGCGCAGAAAGCCAGATTTAGCAGTAACATCTCCATGTGAAATAAATGTAGCATCAGATGATGTACGGCGTACTATAGTAATCACACAATACATTTTTGTGCTCTACAATTTGATGTATGTTTTGGCACAACTCACTTAGCAGTGAGCACCTTATTAGGCTCATTTGTCAAACTTAGATGATGTACGGCGTACCAAAGTGATAATTTATCGGAGTACAGTACACTGAGTACAGTGGTGAAATCCCCCCTTAAGTAATGTCTAAGAAACATCTTCCGATGACACTACTTTTAACAAACTTTGTACAACCAACAAATGTGAACATAAACTGGAAACAAAATGGAGTTTATTTTGGAGGAACGAAAAATAAACTTCAGGTCAAATTTAGAGTGTTCGGAAATATTAATCTAAAATTTTGTTTAGTTTGAACAGACTGGTGTGAACAGCTTTACAATTGAGTGACGATATAAATTTATCGTACAAAGCAAGAATTAAGGGTGGAAAAATAGACGTCGTGTTGCAATCTTGACGACAAAGTATACTTCTTAAAGGCGATAGCGAAACCGTGGACAAACTAGCTCATATGCTCATACTACAACACCAACGAATCATTATGATACACGCTATTTTGCTTCAGCATGAACAAATAATCACCACCTGTTTTGAGTAAGAGCACCCTACTACAAACACCACTGTATTGTTTGTATCCATATCGTTACAGACCTCACCCCGGCCTCTTACACTGTCCCCACGGTAATAAGTTTAGACGATGACACTATAGTACAATACCCAAGGACAAAATGCAAACCCAGCTTAGCATGCAGCAGTAGCTTACCCTCTCATGACGGATGCGAGCAGCCCGTGCATCCTCCCTGCGCCACTGCTAGAGTGCCGGGCCCGGAAGCACAGCGTCGACGTCGGCGATGACTCCCCGCCGCTTTCTTCCTCATCGTCGCCCCTTGACGTTGACGAGAACGATGACCGTGGGCTCGCCAGCAACCTGTTCCTCCGGTTGCACTGCACCCTGTCCTTTGACGGTGGCGGCACCGATGATGACGATGACCTGGCGGGCATGGTGTGACTCCTACGCAGCTGCTTGGGGATGATGCTTTGCACGAAGCTGGCCGGCTTGGAAGAGGACAGCAGCTTCTTTGAAGACTGGGACTTGACAAACTTTGTCTTGGTGGCCTTGTTGTTGTTGTAGAAGGATGGCGGCGGCGTGAGCGGCGGGAGTTTGGTGTCGGAGATGGTGTTCTTGGGCGTGCCCGGCGCCGATTCCCACACGAAAGGCACGGAGCCGGCGGAGGCAACACCGTAGTAGACGCGGAAGGAGGGATTGGAGACGGAGGCATCCGGGGAGTAGAGCAGGCGACTGGCCAAGGTCGACCTCTCCTCCTGCATGGCGGCCCGTAGCGTCTTCTGGCCTGAGCTCTTGGGAAGCATCCTCGTCCTGTCTTCCTTGTCCAGCATTGTCTTTTGGCTCCTGGCTGTGAGATCTAATGCGACGAAAGGGAGATTGGAGTTTGAAGAGGGAGGGCGGCAGAGTATGCTTTTCTAGCTAGAACGAATGTACAATTGCTTGGTACGGGCTAAGCTAGAAGAGATGTACCAGAGACGACATGGGTGGGCTATGGATTGTGACATCTAATTCAGTGGGATTTTGGATTTATATTTTATTGAAAGAGAAGCCTGGTGTGGTAGACAGGCAATGTGGTCCTGACCCCTAAGCAGAGAGAGCACATGAAGCCATTAGTCTTGTCTCTGACCTTGGGATTTAATAATATTATGCATAACAAGGATCATAATGCACTATGCACTTGCAGATAAATTCTTGACCAGAAGCCACCGAATTTAATGAATCTTATATACTCCCTCTGTTCATATTTAGATGTTGTTTTGGAGTTGGGCACAGAAAATAAGGAAAAGTAAAAAGATGAATATACTAAAAATGAGAAGGAGAGAGATAGAGATAGAGATATAGTGAGAAATGAGAATATTATATTGGGAAGAGAGAAAGGTGCATTGGGAAGCGAGAATGACATGTAACTATAGAAAAGTTGAAAACCTTAGAATGACATGTAGATATGAACGGAGGGAGTATATACGTTCTTTCATCTTTTAATTTAATAAAAGTTAGCCATCCAACAAAGAGGCCAAGACTAAAATAAGATAACAGTTATGCTCTGCATTGCCAATGCAATAAGCCCTTAAAATCAAACCTGGCCATGTATATGTGTTTCCTAGTTAGTTGTTGATAAAATACATATATAGCCAACTACAACTAGTTGTTTGGGAAGAAAAACTGATCATGAATTGGGTGCCCCATAAAGCACACTAATACAGGTTTTTTTTTGGAGCTGGCAATTGTGGATTAGTGATTTTTTTAACTAGAGTGCACTACGTACATAATGCAATTAGTTGCAATGGAATGTATATTAGTGGTTAAGCTGGTGGATTTTGAAATACAATTACAAAATTTTATTATACATCACAAAGAACTTTGAGATGGTGGCAACTTAATTGCTAGTCGGCCCTCAAATTTTTAAGAAATTAAACTGGTTTCTAGAATATGCATGAACTCCAAACATGTCAGGTTTTATGTCAGTTTGTATGAACCAGATTATGAGTTTTTTAAAGAACTGATAATCTGGTCTAACCAAGCTAATCCTAATTTTTGTCCATTCAAATTCATTAACTATCCAAAAGTTGTTTTATAGATTATAAAAACAAGGATCCAAACACCCCATCTAATTTTTATTTAGCAACCAGTTTCTAGAAACCATATCAAGGTTCTGGTTTCTAAAAAAACTAAAACAGATCCAATTAGGGCCTAAGCTACATGTGTCATTTTCAATTTCAGTTAGTTTTCTAGACGGACAATTTTCCCTGCATCCCTAACAGTTATATTAAAAATAGAATCAAGTTGTATCAAATTTTACATAATGTTGATCAAATTTAAATGCAAAACTAGTGTGCTTTTGCGGCATTTAAGTAGAGATGAATTAAGCATTACTAAGAGTGAAATCCAAGTCCAACAACTATCAAATGGCCACATCTGGAACAAGGATCTAATTGAAATTAATGTTTGTAATTATACATTTTGCCGTGATGTGTAATTGAAATTAAGGTTTGTAATTATATAAAAAAACTAGACCTGCCGGGGTAAGACCGCACCAACGGCATATTTTTAAGAAGAAGAGCCTTCTCACACAGGTCCAGAAAATTCCTGAACCCCCCTCCCCTCCTGACATGGTGACCTCTTTTTTAGCCTATGTGAGAATTTTTATAGTGCACCGGCCTTTAAATCGGGAGCAACGCCCGCACCGATTGGCTCCAGGCAAGGTCGTACATATGCTTTGGCTTAGGGGAAAGACGAGGGAATTTTTTAACCTAGTCCAGAAAATTCGCTCCTATTGGGAATCGAATCCGGAACCTAGGAGGTGCTACTAAGTCACCTTACCACTAACAGTAAGGGACCGTTCGCAAGGTTTGTAATTATACATTTCCATATTAACATACTTTTACAATGACTCCACCCTTGCAGTGATGTAAGCATGCCTTTATCTAGATAACCAATTAATACTAGTTGCACAGACAAATGTAGCTAGAAATAGTTGACATTTTATTTCATGTTCATGATACGTATATGTACCTACCTTCCATCTATTCAATGGATAGCAACGTTGCCCAAATTTCAGAATGATCTACCATATGCACTTGTTTGCATTACATTGATAGATAGGTTAATAGTTATAGAATGGATGGAAACACCATGAAAGTAAAAAATAAAAAAGAGAAATTAAACTAGAGACTGCTAGAAGATGTGGTCAAGAGCATCTCCAAAAGAGCTTCATAAATTTTTCTTAAATCCAATTAATAGGGTTTAATCTAAAAAGCGATCTCGAACAACTCCCTAAAATAACTCATGAATTTATTCTTCCATAAATTCATCTTATTTGTAGCTAGAAACAAGGAGAAAGTTGAGGATCCAATTCTTGTATTTCCAAGAGATCAATAGCATTGTGGCCCAGATGCTGATGTGTTCTAATCAAAAGTTTCCTTGATCCATTTTTAAGAAGAACTGTTGGAGAAGACAAGAAAAATTATCCCTAATAATTTTTAGGCTGCTACTAAAAACACTCCTTTAGGGTCTATTTTTGAAGAGCTTTTGAAGATACTGTTAGACGCCTAACCCATTTTAACTAGCAAACTATGGTAGCTAATCATTTCATGATCAGGTGGTGTATTATTCACCAGACCTTTTCGTCTGCTTTTTGTTGCTAGAATCCCTGGGTAAGAGGTTTACTTGCCTCATCTATATAAATATATATGGTTTCCTTGCGCATCTTTTATGTCAGAGTTTGGAAACAAAATTGGCTTTTAGTTGTGCCGAGTTAATCCATACGTAATCTAAATCGTTGTTTGCCACAACACCAGCTCTAGAAAATACATGGAGTTCTTGGAGCAGCTCATATGTAGCTCTAGAAATCTATGGAGTTAAAGCTGTAAATTGTTTAAGAGCCATTTTATTTTTATTTACTACATTAAAAATTTAAGACATGTAATTTTTATCTTATAAACTTCAACTCTAACATGGATCTCAAAATCAGAGCTATGCCGAATAGGGCCTAACTAGCTTAGCTAGGTAGATGGTCAATTACATGGTATATGAAAAGATGGTTGGTAATACACTTTGTGGTGGAGATGTAAATGATGTCATCGATCGTTGGTTAAAATCTGGGTCTATCAAAATAGATCGAACAATGTTGAAGTCAACTCCTCCTACAGGGTGCGAACCTTTGGTCTTTTGGTGAAGCGATGGAGGTGTCATGGAAATGCCGCTTTCTCACTGGAGCCATCATTGTGTACAATACTTTTTTCAAAATCGAGGATTTTGGTTGCCGGCGGTGATGGAGTGTGTCCGCATTCATTAATAGGGGAGCGATTGTTCTTTTTCTGTTTTCTTCTTTGGATTTTTTACACACCCCACTTCTGTCATTTTTGTATCTCAATACATGTGTCCAGTGGCCTGTGTTGCAAGTTTGAAACTTTGAAACCCATTTCAAACCCAATTCAAAGACCAAGTTTGAACCAAGTTTAAATAAGAAAAATTGTCAAAGTTGGGCATGTTGTAAAACTCCACTTTCTTCCATGAAAATATGTCCAACTAAAATTAATATAATAAACTACTTTACAAATGAGATTTTACTGATTTTACTAAGATTTTATGTGAAGGTTTAAACCACATAAAAATTCAAACCAGTTTCAAAATAGTTCAAATTGTGAATTTTGTATTTCAAAATTCAGCCAGAGTTTGAACTTTGGATCTGAAGACGAAAGGTGGGGCATATTATGAGGATCACACCGACCAAGTTTGATGATTTTTGAAGCAATATCGATATTATTTGACTTTATGAGGATCACACCGACCAACTTTAACTGCGTACTCATCATTATTTATACTAGAACCTAAACCAAATAGTTTGTTTAGCTTTTCACTCATGTTCTTATAATTTTGATAATGAGAATTAATTTTAATGCTCTCATTCTTGTCAAATTTTAGAACATATCCACATTGTTGTATCACTTGTAATATGATATTTATAACTTACAAAATTTTGTAATATTGTATGTGTGACTCCCATGTGATATATGCAATGTTGTTTACCGATGTGCTATGTTCCTGGACGTTATTTGGGAAGCACATCAGGAGACTACCAGGGTTAGATTCTTATTGGTTGAGTTCTTGCCTCGCGTGTCATTTATGAATAGCAAGCTAATTCAACTAATTTGGATTTAACTTTGGCAGTTCTCATCAATTATTTTGCCTAATTTTGGTTTTTGGGTCCGTTTAATTTGTAATGACTACATGTAACTTATGTTACTAAGGTCAGAAAATTTTTCCTTTTTCTTAACAAAAAAAACCAAACTGCTATAGCTACTAGTCCCTCTGTCCCATTTTAATTAACGTTATAGGTGTGTGCACGGGAATTAAGAAGAGAGGAAAACAATTGGGTGCACAGAAAACGAGAAGGAGAGATATAGAGATAGAGATATATCGAGAATAGAGAAAGTTGCATCAAGAAGTAAGAATCACAACTATTTTAGAAAAAATAGAGATTATTAAAAATGAAGTGACTTTTGACTATCATAAAGTAGTGTATAAAAGGTGGATCACGAAGAGAGAGAGAGAGAGAGAGAGAGAGAGAGAGAGAGAGAGAGAATGAGATATTCTTTATTCTTCACCACACATTCGTATACAATCCCTCCATATATATACACATTAGAGAGAGTGGGGTTACACAAGAGTTACTTAGACTTAATGCAGGATAGTTACAAATCCTTTGTTATTCCATCTTAATAGCATAGGGATTATGGACAACCACATAAATGAATATTTCATAACACTCCCCTTTGGTTGTCAATAATTTTAAGTGTGTATGCCTCGTTAAAAACCTTGCTAAGGAAAAACCTAGTGAGAAAAAAAACCAAGGCCAAGGAAAAGAGTACATATAGTTCACTCCCCCTGTTGATGAGATATTACTTGATGTGTCTTTAAGTCGCCGCAGTCTAATGCCATAGATCAGTTTTCTGAAAACTGAAAAGGGGAGCGCCTTAAAGAATAAGTCTGCCAAATTCTCACTTGATCGAATTTGTTGGACTTCTATAGTACCATCCTTCTAGAGATCATGAGTGAAGAAAAATTTGGGAGAAATATGTTTCACTCTATCTCCTTTGATGTATCCTTCCTTTAGTTGAGTTATGCAAGCCATATTATCCTCATATATTACCGTTGCATTGCTTCTGAATATGTTGTGCCATATTCCTTAGCCATACACATTCCCTGCTTGCTTCATGGATTGCCAAAATTTCCTCATGATTAGAAGAAGTTGCTGCTATTGTTAGCTTCATTGAGCACCATGAAATAGAAGCACCATCACAAATAAAAACATATCCAGTTTGTGAACGACCATTATGTGGGTCTGCAAATCCAATTAATTTCTCCTTACATGTGTTAGAAAAATATAAACCCATGTCCTTTGTACATTGAAGATAATAAAGTATATGCTTTATACTATTCCAATGTCGTCTTGTAGAACAAAAACTATATCTTGCTAACAAATTAACAACAAATTCAATGTCAGGACATGTATGAGTGGAAAGATACATTAGTGCTCCTATTACACTTAGGTATGGCACTTCAGGACCAAGAATTTCACTATCGTTCTCTGGAGGATGAAACGGATCTTTGTTCACATCAAGTAATCTTACTACCATTGGGGTACTTAATGGATGTGCTTTATCCATATAAAATTATTTCAATATTTTATCTACATATGTTGCTTGATGCAATAGAATTCCATCTTTAAGATATTCAATTTGTAATCCAAGACAAAATTTAGTCTTGCCCAAGTATTTCATTTCAAATTCCCTTTTCAAGCACTCCATTGCTTCACTAAGTCCTTGAGGTGTGCCAATCAAATTTAGATCATCAACATAAACAACTATTATCACAAATTCAGATCCAGATTTTTTGATGAATATGCAAGGACAAATAGAGTCATTTTTGTATCCTTCTCTTGTTAAATATTCACTGAGACGATTGTACCACATTCACCCAGATTGCTTTAATCCATAGAGTGATTTATTCAATTTTATTGAATATTGTTCTCGAGAACCTACTCCTGGGAGTTTAAACCCCTCTGTGAGTTTCATATATATGTCACTATCAAGTGACCCATAGAAATATGATATGACAATATCCATGAGACACAAATAAAGATTCTCTTTCATTGCCAGACTAATAAGATATCTTAAAGTAGTTGCATCTATCATGGGAGAGTATGTTTCTTCATAATCTACACCAGGTTTGGGAAAAACCTTGAGCAACTAATCTTGCCTTATATCGTATAATTTCTTCTTTATCATTTCTTTTTTTGCACAAAGACCCATTTATAACCAACAGGTTTGACACCATCTGGTGTATGTTACAGGTCCGAAAACTTCTCTTTTTGTTAGAGAATTCAACTCTTCTTGAATTGCATCCTTCTATTTTGGCCAATCTTTTCTCTGCATGCACTCCTTGATAGATCGAGGTTCTTGATCCTCATTTTAATTCATAATTTCTAGCTCTAGATTGTATGCAAATGTTTCATTGACGATGACTTTATCACAGTTCCAAATATTTCTAGACATGACATAGTTTAGTGAGATCTCATTTTCTGATGAATTAGATACCTTTATGTTTTGAACATTTATCATATCATCTATTCCTTCATCAGGTTTTTCTTCAACATTGCTTTCCTCAATTTGACCATCTTGATTCTTTGCTCCTTTACTTTTTCGAGGATTCTTGTCTTTGCAACCCAATGGTCTACCTCATTTTACAGTAGGATTTGACTCATTAGCATTAGATAGTTGTTCTTCATGGACATTGATTTTCTTAGAGCATTGGCAGCTGGAATATAAGACTTTGTCACTCGTTTTGAGTCTATAAAAGCGTCTGCCAAATAGTTGGCTAAACCTTGTAAATGATTTATTCTTTCAACTTCTTGCTCACATTGTTTTGTACGAGGATCGAAGTGAGATAGTGATAATTCATTTCAATTTATGTCTCTATTCAGCTGCTTATTCTCTCCCCCTGTTGTTAGGAAATTTGGTTCATCAAAGTGGCAATTTGTAAATCTTGCCATAAATAAATCTCCCGTTGATGATTTGAGATATTTTATTATTGATGGGGAGTCATACCCAACATATATTCCCAATCTTCTTTGAGGTCCCATCTTTGTGCGCTTTGGTAGAGCAATTGGGACATATACTGCGCATCCAAAAGTTCTTAGATGGGAAATATTTGGTTCTTTGCCAAAAACCAGTTGCAATGGGAAAGAGGTATGGTCACTTTTTGGCCTGATGCGAATTAATACTGCTACATGCAAAATAGCCTAACCCCATGCAGATGTTGAGAGTTTTGACTTCATAAGTAACAGTCTTGCTATTAACTGGAACCACTTAATGAGCGATTCGACAAGACCATTTTGTATATGAACATGAGCAACAGGATGTTCTACATTTATTCCAATTGACATGCAGTAGTCATTAAAACCTTTTGATGTGAATTCACCGGCATTATCCAAGCGTATAGCCTTAATTGGATTATCTGGGAATTAAGCTCATAATTTGATAATTTGAGCTAACAACCATGCAAATGCTAGGTTGCGTGTTGATAATAAGGACACATGTGACCATCTTGTAGATGCATCAATTAAGACCGTAAAATATCTAAATGGCCTGCTTGCTGGATGGATTGGTCCACATATATCCCCTTATATGCGCTCTAGAAAACTAAGGGGCTCATACCCAAGCTTAACAGGTGATGGGCGTCCTATGAATTTTCCTTGACTGCATGCAATGCATAAGAAGTCATTTTCTTGAAGAATCTTTTGGTTCTTTAGTGTATGCCCATATGAACTATTAATAATTTTTCGCATCATTACTGATCCGGGATGGTCTAATCGGTCATGCCAAACAATAAAAATATTTTGGCTGGTGAACCTTTGGTCTACCACCATGTACGATTCATTCCTTGCCATCCTTGCATAGTATAATCCAGAATATAATTCTGGTATTTTTTTTCCAACACATACTTTTTCCCCAAAGATATCTTTGTAATGTTGAGATATTCTATATCATCTTCACACAATGCCTCAACATGATAGCCATTTCGGCCAATATCTTTGAAACTCAACAAGTTTCTTTCGGACTTTGGGGAATAAAGTATGTTATGTATATTAATTTTTGTCCCAAAAGGCAATGTTATTAGGGCTTTCCCTAAGCCCTCTATTAGTTTGTTACTTCCTGATATTGTGTTCACGTATGCATCTCGTAACACAAGATGTGAAAAGTGTAATTTACTCCTCAATATGGTATGTGTTGTTCCACTGTCAACAATACATATATCATCTTCATGATCGAGCTCTTTAGCTATTTGTTTTTCCATAAACTTCAAAAATAAAACACATGCATGAATATTATTGTTAAATTAAACTTATTAAGTAAGAATACATTACATACATAAAGAGCTATTGAAACCGTTAAATACATTTATTATCTATAAATGAGGCAAGAATTTATTCATCATTGAGATACATTTATTCTTGGATAGCAAAAGACTAAAAATAACTATTTTTATATTAAAAAATCAAAAACATCCAAATGAGTTGCATCATGGCTGCCATGTCCTTCATATTTTGCCGCTTCAAAATTTTCACCATTTAAAATACCATAACTACTATTGCTTGTAAAGTTTGTCTCTATCTTTTTCTTTTTCTTCTCAAGTGATTCTTGATAGAGATCAACTAGGTATTTTAGTGTGCGATAGTTACATGCCCAATGAATTCTTCCTCCGTAATGATGACATGCATTTTCTATCATTTCACCTTTATCCTTTTCTCCTTTTTCTGGTCCCTTACAAGAACTAGCAGTGTTCTTGAACTGAACACTATAATTTCCTCTACCACGATCGTGTCCATATCCACGACCATGATCGCGACCACGGCCACGGCCGCGGCCGCGTCCTCTACTTTGGTTATCAAATTGTGCTGCATTTGACTCAGGGTATGGACTCGAACCAGTTGGTCGGGATTGATGGTTCTTCATCAAAAGCTCATTATTTTGTTCAGCCACTAGTAAGCAAGAAATAAGTTTAGAATATTTCTTGAATCCTTTTTCACGATATTGCTGCTGAAGCAGCATATTTGAAGCATGGAATGTGGAGTAAGTTTTCTCTAACATTTCCTCATCAGTAATATTTTCTCCACATAGCAACAATTATGTTGTTATGCTGAACATGGCTGAATTAGATTCAAAAACAGTTTTGAAGTCTGGCAACCTCAAATGCAGCCAATCATGACAAGCTTTAGGGAGAATTACTGTTTTCTGATGATCATATCTTTCTTTTAATTTGTTCCAGAGAACAAGGGGATCTTCATCAATAAGGTATTCAGCCTTGAGACCTTCATGGAGGTGACGACGTATAAAATCATCGCTTTAGCTCTCTCTTGATCAGATGCTTTATTTGCATCTTTTATGGTCTCACCAAGGTCATTGGCATTCAAGTGCATTTTAGTATCAAGCACCCATGACAAGTAGTTCTTGCCGGTGATATCCAAGACCGTGAAATCAAGTTTGGTGAGATTTGACATAGTAGGCTACAAGTCATAAAGCCAAAAAAATAAATCATAGTGCAAAGTAGTATATAAATAAAATAAGTTAGAATAATATCTCACCTTGGAAAAGGATACTATGATCAACGAAATGATCTTAAGTAACAAATTCTAATTCACAATAGTCCTAGAGACAATCATGCTGATAACGTGTTAAAAATGAAGTGACTTTTGACTATCGTAAAGTAGTGTATAAAAGGTGATCATGAAATGAGAGAGAGAGAGAGAGAGAGAGAGAGAGAGAATGAGATATTCTTTATTCTTCACCACACATTCTACGTATACAATTCCTCCATATATATACACATTAGAGAGAGTGGGGGTTACACAAGAGTTACTTAGACTTAATATTGGAAAATTACAAATTCTTTGTTATTCCATTTTAATAACATAGGGGTTATGGACAACCACATAAATGAATATTTCATAACAGAGATGTCTAAAGTATCAATTATTTTAGGATAGAGGAAGTACTTGTTACAAGGGCACCTGGTGTGTTCGTCAGGGCCATTTCAATAAATGCATTCAAGCTCAACACAGATGTGTGCACTCTACTTATATTTAGTGTTGAGCTGAGAATAATTTCATATATTTTCTGTGTTGTATGATCATGATTAATGATTTTGTCGTCGTCAGCTTATAAAAATTTGGAACCCTAGAATTACAGGCTGTATACAAAATATGGGAGACTAGAGGTGTCGATATCTTTATTAGATATTAGTACTTTAAGCTAATGTGGGTGCCAAAACCTTTGAACGCGCACACCAAGATGAAACTTGAAGTAGAGGAGAACATTTGGGGGAGAGGTGGCCTGGTAGGTACGTGCTTAATCTTTTCTCTTTCTCTTCCTTATTTCACACTCAAAACTCTGATGAGGTATAGCTTGAAAGTTTTGGAACCCTAGTATAGCAGTTCATTAGAGTTCAAGGCGAAGGACACTCCTTTTTTTTACAAAGGTTGGTAACAAAGGGAGAGATATGAAATGCTATTAACATAAAGATAAGTGATTTGTTAGTTAATACTGTAAATGCTAGAAAAGAGGTCGGCAGATATTTGAGATCGGATCAAGGGGGAACAACTTTGGCGAGACCAATCTCCCAAGACACACGATTTATACTGGCTTGGGCCTCTCAAAGGATAATAACCCTACGTCTAAGTCTTCTTGTATTATAGTGGATGATCCCGGGTTTGCCGAGTTCTTGGGTTTAACTCATGATCAGCATATACATCATAAGCTTCAGAGTCATCTATCCATGGGCCGCCGATCGTGGGGAATGCGTAGACGAATGTCGAGACCTCCTCCCCCCCCCCTCCCCTCCCCATGTTCACTCGCCGATCTTTGGGGATGTCTTCCCACCTTCCTACCCATGGTATCTCAGGGTAGTCATCGATAGAGTCTCGTCACAACTTCGGATTCGAAGATGCAGGAGCCAAAGTAGCTTGAGCCAAATTCCACATCAGAGCTTGTTGGGTATTTTAACAACAAAATTTTTTTTTGCAAGCGTACGGATATCGAAGTAGCTTTCACCCAGAAGTATTCTAAATCAAATCCATAGAGAACATGTGCCTAATCTTATGTTCTTGCTCTTCCAAGGACACCAAGATAAATATGACTTTGAGTAGAGAGGATATTAACAGGAATTAGACCCTAATCAAGGTAAGAGTACTATTAGGTTGCTTGTATTGGGCATCAGATTTGCTCCTACATCCATAAGTGATTCCTGACAAGAGCCTACTTTGTAGCCGAACATGAAGGATTTCAAAGAATAGATAGAGTTATCACCACCTACTGTCTACCTCTAGCAATCCATGTACTACACGATAAAAAAAGATAACTTATAGCCTAGACATCGTATCTATGTTTTTGACTATTCTCTTAACTCCACGTGCGATGATATAAGAGTAAGATCTCTAACTAAATAGAGGGTTGAGTGAGCAAAGCAACTAGTATAAAACTTACTTAAAAAGTAATTATAAATACCAAGAAAGGAATCATAAAGAGTTACTAAATATGACAAGCATTCATCAAGGTACAAGCATGGAGGAGAGGTGGACAAGCCCACTCCTCCTCCAGAACTTCCCCTCAGTCTCTCCCTATTTTTAAGCACTTGGGCAGCACTACGCCTAAAGAAAATAAACCTTTTGTAGACTACTAATATATCAACATAGCAGAAATTTAAAATAGTTATGAGTAAGAAAAGTTAATTAAAGATATACTAAATTTATGTGACGCCTTTGAAATTATATTGAAATGGGTTCTCTATATATATCTACTAAAATATTTCTGTGTCAATGTCTTGGTAATATCTGTGATGTGAGAAACGATTGTTTGTATACAAAGACGATTATTTTCACACTTAAATATAATCCAGATAATCAAGACAACTATTTTATACACAGTTTTAATGTTATTCTTCAGATTGAATAACCTAATAATAAGAAAATCATTAAGGCTCATCCATGCATCATTTGTGGAGTAACATGGGTGGATGCTAGTCTGAAAGAATGTAGGCGATTCATTGCAATGACTCGAGCCCATGTGCGTGTGGTCTATGCATTAGGTTATGTTTTGTATATGTGATGGAGGGAGCATGCAAGGAGAATAGGGACATGTTTGTCAATGATAGATTTGATGCATTTTGTCAAACCTCAAGATCCTATCATCATCATCATTAAAAAGATTATATGCTTTTTTGGTCATTACACCACAAGATAACAGCTTGTTTGTAAACCGTAGCTTACATAGATTCTTATAATTTCAGGGAGATATATTGTCTCCACCAACTTAATAAATTGTAAGAGACACTTCTCTAGTTATCTCGGTTTGTGGCTAGAACTAAGAGATACTATCATTACTGGAAATTGGCTGTTTGCCAAGTGTGTAGTTGTTTACTGAGTATATTTTGTCGGTTACTCGGCAAAAAACTCTTTACTAAGTGTTATTTTTCTAATACTCGGCAAACAAAATACACTTGACAAAAATAGTGTTTGTCAAGTGGTACAAAAAAAACACTCAACAAACTTACTTGTTTGTTAAGTGTTTTTTTTTTTTTGCACTCGATAACACAAGCTCTTGACTGAGTGTTATGAGAAAAACACCCGACAAAAGATAAATTCAATTTATATTGTAAAATAGTAAATAAATTCAAATTAAAAAAAATTAACTACAAAGTTGTATAACTTCTGAAGATCTACCACTTTCATTTTGGTCATTTCTTTATTCAACTTAATAGTAACATTGTTTACAAAATTTATATCTCTCATATAGTTTCATAAAACTATAAGTAAGATATAAAAGAATTATGAACAATATTACTACCACTATGTCAGATGAACAAATAACGAAAATAAAGTTATAAGATCTTCAGAAGTTATACAACTTTTTAGTGGAACACTTTTTAATTTGAATTAATTTTATCAATGAAAAGTAAAAATTTGAATTTCTCAAATGACCTTTAATAAAGAAAAAAGTAAAAATAAAAGTTATAGATCTCAAAAAGTTATAAAACTTTATAGTTGGTAACTTTTTTATTTGAATCATATTATTATCGAAAAACTCAGTTTAAATTTCATAAATTTAAAATTCAAATTTAATAAATGACCTCTGATGACGAAACACCTAAAATGAAAGTTGGTGGGTACTGCGATGGATAGCAACTCCTTGCAGCTTGTAGATGAGCTCGGTCATGATATGGCTACTCTGTTTGTGATACAAACATACAGCATCAAATGACAGTAATGAAACAAATGTAAAATACAACCTAAGGTTGTGATATGAACATAGTACAACATAATGAGTCGCATTGTAAATGACAGCATCAATAATGTTTGAAGCCACATGTCACAAAACAATTAGAAAAACTTTTCAAGTAACTTGTAGTTTATTAAAAAAATATTGTAATGCCCTATCAAACAATACAATGCATAGATACAAAAGCGGGCAACGTGCATTGTATGGCAGTAAATTTGACGTGAAAGATTCTCCACTTTTTATTGCAGAAATTCCCCAAATACTATATTTTTCTTTCCTATACGATTGAACTGTCTCTGCATTTTTTTGTCATTGAAATTCCCACGCTGCGCAGGCACGAGGGCAAAAGAAATCGCACTTGCTATTGCTAACAATGTAGCATGAAGGAACGAGCCAACAGCAGAATCAAGGGTCCAGCTTGTAGTTTCCATGCCCATCTATAGATGGCTAAATGGGCCAGCCTAAAGTACGATATTTTTTATCTGATCTAGGAACGGCATGACCCGAAACATTTCATGTCCGGGCCGACATAGCCTAAGACGCCGTGTCATGCTTAGGCCAGAGGTGCGGTCTGATGGATGACAACGAGCACGACCCGAAATATTGTTTATATAAATTTTATATTTCATATATTCTCTAAATGGATTGAGTGGTAAAGTTACTACTTTAATTCTAAGAAGGTCAGGGGTTCAAACCCTCAAATGGGCTCTTGTGTTAACGAGGCTAACGGGCTAGTCCGACACAAACTTGACTACAGATGTCAGGCCATGGGCTGATGGGTAGGCATGGCACGGGCATAATCATGCCGGGCCTTTTAAGCCCCGGGCTGGGCCACCCGTTTGTCCATGCCCATCTGCCATCTAACACGTCTACGGCCCACCAGACCCAGTCCTGAGGGAAGCTGAAGGAACACATCAAGCGAGTCAACGACAACGCTGTCTCATCAAATGCACATCTCTCATCTGCTCTTCTTGCTGCTGCCCCCATTCCCAAAAGTACGGTCTACGCTTCAGCTGGCGCTCGGCGTTAGGCATCTGACGCCCCTCGTCGCCCTCCGCTGCTGCTTTCCAGGCGCCCGGAGATCCTATCTAAACTCACGAGGTAATCGCCAGAAGCTTGTTTTGAGTATAGTGTTCTATTTTTCTTCTGTAATAATACATGGAATCGCTTCATGAAGGCACTCCCCGGCACTAGTTTAAATCCTTCTCTTTAATTAGTGACACCCTGCTCACGACTTTGTTTTTTTCTCTCGAAACTTTCTGCTGACAAGTTTTGAGGAATAGCACACTAAGTTGAATGGTCAATCCTGTGGTGTCACAGATAAATAAATTGGTAGCTGCCTCTACTGTTATAGAAAGATAAGAAAACATTGGTATCGAGCAAATCAGGATTTCGGGAGCTAAGCACCAATATCCATCATTAGGGATTTGATATATGTGCAAATTTTTCATCTAGTGAATGGATAATAAATCACTTCACTGAAGCAGTGAAGCATGACACTGTTGACTACTCGACTATGCTTATCTTTTTTTTTTTTTGGAAGGGACTGGACTATGCTTATCACTGGCAAGATAAATCTTATCTGAAATTTTGAACATCTAACCAATATGGCACTGTATTTACCTGTTGATATGAACTCATTGTTTTGTTTAAGCTGAAAATTTGCTAAAATGAAAGTGAGGGGTAATTAAACAGTTTCCTGGGGATTTGTGTCTGAAGGGAATTATTTGTTACCATAGTTTCTAATTACATCAATTTGAAACACAAGTCTTATGCTTTTAATATATATGAAGTTTTAGAGAGTAATGGTAAAAGTTAGAAAAGCTTGACTTAGGATAAAACTGAAACAAGAATTTTGAAAAACAGAGTATAGCTGGCTATCATTTCTTATGTGCATTCACTTCTAATTTAGTAATCAAGGAATTGAATGATGGATATGTATTCTGTGTTGAACTGCTATTCATAACTCATGGATGTTACAGGCTAAATGGGTTCACGTGTTGGAGTTATATTCATCTTGAGCATTTTACTCAGTATGACTACAAGCTTGGCCTTGGATGATGATGGTGCGTGATTTGTTTTTATATGCAATAATGTATCTCGTACAAGCAGTACATATCTGATGTTTATCTTTACATCCATTTGCTTGGAATAGAATCGTGGTTGGGTGCTGAATAGTGTAAAGTTTGGATTCAATAAAAAATAATAATGTAGTACTATTACCAAGATTAATTTAGGACCCTATTTGAGAGGAAAATAGGTAAGAAAGTATTTCGTTTTGGCTGATTTGCATTTTGTCTCTCCTATCATTTTTTTTTTAATGAACTGTCTCCTGTCATTGTTCATTGTTCCTCTCTGTCCTCTGAAGCCACAGAATTCTCTGATGGAATGTTCGCTTGGGTATTGTCTCTTGTCACTGAAAAGAATTCTCTGTTGGAAACTTTTTATTGAAATTAGAAGGGAATCAGAATATGATTATTTCCATCTGATATAAGAAGGCAGTTAGGAATATGCATATTTGTTTTAAAAGCTTAAAATTTAATCACCAAAGATTCATGCAATTATTTTTGTTGTGTGTGTATATGTGTGCACACTCTCACGATTTCTTGGTGTTGTGGATTATTGGCTTGCATGCAATATCTCTGATATTCGTCCTTGTTTTAAATTAAGTGGGAATTTCTGATTTTGTTTTTCTATTCTAGCTGATATAAGAACAACGTCTCTGACAATGATGGGAAATCCACAATTATGTCAACTTTGTGAGGAGTTTGCCATGGAAGCGCTCTTCTATCTTAAGGAAAATGAGACCCAGACTGAAATCATTAATACACTGCACCAAGCTTGTTCAAAGTTTCCTTCTTTTAAGAAGGAGGTATTGTTATTTTTACCTGAAATATTTCTTATACTTCCATGTATGTAACTATGGTAGAAGCTCACATTACTCCTACATTACAACATCTTTCTATGTGCATTCTCTTGTGGCAGTGCGCAAGATTGGTTGATTATTATGCCCCTCTTTTCTTCACAAAAATTGCTTCTTTAAGCCCCGAAGAGTTTTGTGTATCAGTCAGTTTTTGCGGGGAAGTGAAATTTATTCGTCCCCCAAGACATGAAGATACTTGCACCCTTTGTCATGAGGTTGTCGATGAGATCGTCACCAATCTTGAAGACCCAGACATGGAGGTATTTATTTCTTATAATTACTTAGCTCCAGGTCATCCTTTACTTTGTTTGTATCATTTATGGTTGTTTGTTGCATTCTTGAATCGTTTAGCTGTTACTTTTCCTCTGATCTAATATACTAGAGACTGTGCCCATATTTCCATGGCCTGATTCGTGGAAAGACTATAACTACAGTATGTGACTGCTCGTTATTCTGGTCCTATTTTTTCTTTCTGGGTATGAAGAACAGTCTGTTAGTTTCCTATTGAATCTCCTGCAGTCCCTTGGGATTAGCTCATATAATCTTGCTATGATGCACTCCTATGACCGTGTAACTCATTAGCCATCCCCACTGCTAGTTATGCCTAAGCAGCTGAATGCAGTTGTATATTTGAATCTTGGTCAGTAGTTTACAGCCATGCTATAATTGGCTAATTGCAGTTAAAGATTGCTTGGGCTTACGAATATCATTTTTCTCTGGACCATCTGATTGGTTATCATGTTGGTGCTATGGATCTTCCCTCACTAATCACTATAACTACTTTGCCAGCTACTCATCTAGTCTATTGTGATTGGGTTGTTGACATTTGCTTGGTGGCTTGTCTCAACTAATGTTTTCATGCAACATTAGCTCATTTTGTTGTGAGGCCAAAAATCCTCAAGAACTTAGTCCACATAGTAGATCTAATGGAGCGTAGATATTAGGGAGCATTCGCATGTTGCCTACCTTTCATTGATATTTTTTGTCTAGTGACCCAGCTAGTTATGCGTCAAGTTCAAGAGCTTATGCTTGATGGCAAAGTTGCATAAAACTTCTTTGTTATGTTCAGCAAGATGTTTTTGAGATATTTCATCAACTGTACTTATGTGAGATTTTGCCTGCTGTTGTCCATATGTTGTTTAAATTTCGCAGACCATAGAGGAAGAACATCACAAAACTACATGTTTCATGTATATTTGTATTGCAAAACTATATGGTTGAGAAATTTAACCTTAAACAGATTTGGTGAGCGATATACAAGTGATTTTAGACAGCTTAGATCTCTAGATGTGATAAATTATTCAGTTGACTCATTATACTGGTAACTTTGCTGTTCAGTTCAATAAACCTGTAGCATTGTAATACAATGATAGACTAAGTCTTTCACTTAGTGGCACGACTTCTTAAATCTGTAATATTTTGTGATAGTTTTGGCAAACTGTACGTAATTCTGTGAAACTTACTCTGTATATTAAAACTGGCTACAAGTGTCCTGCCTTCATTTTCATCTGTTATGGAAATGTATCTTATCTCCACTTAATCAAGAGCCCACAAATGGTTTATCCAATCCTTCGTGGAAAATCTTTGGTGTGTGTTTTCTATATCCAAACTAAAATAAAAGCAATACGCTGTGGTACATGTGTTGGCAGACCGATCCAAGATCTTGGCATGCAAACATTAGGGGATGGACCTTACTCATGAGTCATGATTGTAGTAGCTAGAACAATGTTCTGTGAAATGTTACAAGATTGTTGTAGGGGATGCATTTTCATTACAAGTAGGAATATGCTTAAAGGGGTTTAATCATAGATCAAGTTGTCCTGAATATTATAGAAAATGTCGGTTTCACATTTTGTGCTACTTTCAGGTGGAAATATAGCTTTGCAATTGTACGGAGCTAATTTGAATTCCATAAAGAAATTAGCTGCTAGCTAGCTAAACCCTAATTCCTGATTCTCTTCCATTTTGTCGACATAAATGACATAGTGGAGGCCAATAGACTAATTATTTCTGGCGTAGAAGGTCCCTGTGTAGGAAATTCAGATAATCATATGGGATTTGTTTGACAAATCATACACACTACCTCTTTCCATATGATTTTTACCTTGATTAAAAGATTAAGTCTGCATCATGGACAAGTTATGGTGTTTTGCAGCAGCATAATTTTTCTGTTCCTTGCATGAGTAATTTGCTCATTGATAAAATGGTGAAGAGCTGAAGATGTTATCATATTCTCTGGCATACCCGAACTTTTTCTATCTCTATTTATGCACTAAAGTTTTTTGTCAAATGACACTTGGGTTTCTTCTTACAGCTGCACTCTAGATTCTGATTGATACTTTGACTGTTTCATATTTGTTTCTTCATTTTTGGCTGCTTGCTTCATAGCAGTATTTCTCTTTTTTTACTGAAAAATATTTTATCCTAAAGAAAGGAACAAACCTTATGTCATATCTGTTTACTCTTTACAGCTAAAGATAATCGAGGTACTTCTGAAAGGATGCAACAATACAGAGAATTTTGTACAGAAGGTAAGAAATTAAACTCATAGTATTGAGCAAAAGTCACGATGG
This sequence comes from Eleusine coracana subsp. coracana, assembly GCA_032690845.1. Taxonomy (NCBI): domain Eukaryota; kingdom Viridiplantae; phylum Streptophyta; class Magnoliopsida; order Poales; family Poaceae; genus Eleusine; species Eleusine coracana. Next base: position 11,257,368 of record CM064426.1, read on the forward strand.
TCAACTCAACATGATTGTTTCTTAATTGTGGCACTTCTCCACTTCTTACATTCAGTGCAAGAGGATGATAATTCAAAACGCACCAGTCATATTAGAGCACATCAAGAAGTTCCTCAAGAAGAGGGATTTCTGCAACTCTATCCATGTTTGTGGGGGTAAAACTCCTCATGCTGGATCACAGGTCCTTAGGAGCCTCTCCACTGCCTAAAATTCAAGCTGCTCTACATGTGAAAAGATTGATGGTGTACATTTTTTTATGATGGTCTTGTACATGGGAATGTTAAGGATATAGTAGTAGACTAGGACTCTAATTGTAGAGTCCTTGTCCTAGTCTAGATTTGAATCATCTCCCCCCCCCCCCCCCTATATATGTAACTCATTGGGTCTATTATCATTATCAATACAATCCATATTATTCCTAACATGGTATCAGAGTTAGGTTAGTTTACCCATGATTCCATCTCATCGGTCACCATCGTGACCCTTTTTTCGTTAGCCGCGGGCTTTTCTCGAGTTTCCATCGTTATCTTTATCTACAATTTGTGGATCTATACACTAGCGCTATCAGGATTGTCACGTTTTCGTCACGTGTCTGCTAGTCTTCGATTCGTGGCAGGCCGCCTGCGATTCACTGTTGTCCTCTTTGATTTGTGGCCGTCTTGTTTGTGGCTCCTCTTCCCGTCAGTCTGCATTGCAGCTAGCGGTTCAATTTCAAACCTTCGGACTCCCTCTGCTGCTGTGATTGGAATCATCTCAGATTGGATCGTTCTGCTCTAGTGGCCATCTACACAGACGTAAGGGATTTTGTTGGATTCTGCTGCTGCTGTTACTCTTCGTTATCACTATGGCAACTACTCCTTGCTACTTGCTTTCCTCTAGTCTGCTATTTTTGTTTCAGTCCAGATTTCATCATGTCACAACCTTCCGTTATTGTTATTTCTCTGAAGTTAGATGGTCCCAATTATCGTGAGTGGGCTTTTTCTATTCAAACTGTTCTAAGAGGCAATTGTCTCGTTGATCACTTGACTGATGACCCACCCATTGATGAATCAAAGGATGGCTCTGATGTTAAAGCAGTCAAAGCATGGTGCGCAGATGATGGGAGGGTGATGAGTGCAATTGTCACTAGTATGAATCAATCCCTTGTCATGAGTCTTTCTTTCTTCAAGACAGTCAGGACTATGTGGTCTTATTTGCAGAAGCGATATATTCAGGACAGTGATGCCCTTCTTCATATACTCATGCAACAAATTTATATACCGGAACATGGAGATATGTCCATTGATTATTACTATTCAGCTTTTGATCGTTTAATGGGTCCGTTGATGTTTATGGTGCCTCAGTGCACAACTGCTAAATGCACGACACAAACATTCATTAAAAGGTTCTTTACCTATAGATTTGTCATGGGAGTACGACCAGAATTTGAGTCCATTCATTCAAGATTGCTTCATGGCTCTACTCTAACAATGGCATAGGCTTTGACTGATTTGATTACTGAAAATACTCAGCTTCCGTCTATGTCATCCTCTCATTTGTCAGTACCACATAGTGTGTTGACAGCTTATCATAGGGGTTGTTCATTCAATGGTGTTTCTTCAAAGCCTTGTGTGCACTGTGGGAAGACTAATCACCGAGAGAAGCTTGCTACATTTCGTGCTCGTTGCGCTGCTGGTGAGCGTGGTTGACCTTACACTTCAGGAGGCATTATTCTGTCTATTGTTGTTGCCTCATCTGCGGTTATTGATGACACTTCATTCTCATATCCATGACTTTGGCCTTCGGCATCATAATATATCTTTTTACTACACCTAATTTTATATTACAGTATTTACTTTCATGTGTTCACATCCATAATCTCTCTTTTTGTTATCTGTGAGAGTCCTCTTTGTCTATCAACCAAGTCACATCGATTTAGCTAACATCATATCATCATATTACACTACTTGTCATTGCGGTAGTGCACATCATATCATCATATTACATTACTTGTCATTTGTGATAGTGCATCATATCATTATATTTTCACTACTTGTCATTTACAGTAGTGTCTGATATCATATCTTTTCACTACTTGTCATTTATTGTAGTGACATATTATTTGGCTTGACTCAATGACCAAGCCTTTACTGTTTGACAACTTCAAGAGTTAGATTTGGATGTTCTTCTTTTATGCAATTAGTCTTAGTGTTCATCTCTTTCAAATACAACGCTATTGCATATGTCTTATATTTGAGGGGGTATTAAGTATATAGTAGTAGATTAGGACTCTAATTGTAGAGTTTTTGTTCTAGTCTAGATTTGAGTCATCTTCTCCTTATATATATAACCCATTGGGTCTATTATTATTGTCAATACAATCCATATTATTCCTAACAGGAAAACAAGTTCTCTAGTTCATGAATATACCTAAGGCAACATAGATACTGAAAAATCTGTTATGTACATATGTAGAAAACAAATCGACTGTAAAGATAAAAATACCTCGATGTGAAGTTACTATTCGATTGTGTATGAGTTACGAGCATATATAATTTGTATATGTGAGTATATTGTTTGAGGTATGAGCAATAACAAAATTGAAATTTGGTACGATGGAGGGCAAATGCCGCTGTACTTTCTTGTACCTTGCGATCTGCATGATTTTTCTTGTGTGAATTGTTCCTGAATTTGAGCGCCGCCCAATTGTTTCAGTTCCTTGGAACTGGGCTCCATAGCATTTCCCTTAATTCTTCCATTTTGTAGTAAACGACTTTCATGTCTTAGTTCAGATATTAGAATTTGGATTTTCCTTTTCTACAACGACCATTTTAACTCCTAAATCCTACCCCTCTTCCTCTTTCCAGAGATTCCTAAGTGGCATGATCACTCAAACATGAGTATCCAATAATGAATACGAACCTATCAATAATAATTGTTTCTATTGTATTGCTGAACAGGGGCACAAATAAAACAACATTTACATTGTTAGAGACGACGGTACTACGGTTGCGAACAGCAGTCGTTTTCGGGCCACCACCAATAATGTTGCTTCATTATTGGTGCTGCTTGTCTTTCACACGATTTGTTTTTCTTGCGGCTCTCGTCCTCTCGGTCACGCAGTCTGATGGCTAGAGGTTTCCATGTGATAGGCAGCGACGCTCCAACTATGCGCCGTGGCGATAAGAACGACGAGTTATTCAAATGGTTGCTTCACGATGTGTATATCACCTCTTCGTGCTATCAGAACGGCACACCGTATTTGTATGTGGCTGGAAAAGTTAGAGAAGGAGAAGTTATATAATCCATTTAATTTAATTTGATTATTACGTTGCTTTTGGGAACTAAAAATGCCTTCAAAATATATATAATCGTCTGGATTTTTTTGTTTTTTGTTTTTGAAATGAAGAAACTTCATGTCTCTGCATGGCTAGTGGCTCAAGGGAAAAAATGTTTAATAATATTATGTCTGATAAAATCTATTATTATGTTTTCAACTATAAAAGAAACAACTCCAGTGTCATGGTCTCTAATTTTCTGATCGTCATTCAGAAGGATTTCTTTGTCTCGTCATCATCTTCAGGAACATAATTAAAATTTTCAGTTGTTACAAGTTTATTAAGGTAGGATGGATCCATTTGCGGGCACCAGTGTATCTCCTCTAAGTGATACATTTTGTCTGAAACAAAAAACCTCTTTGATTCATTTTTTCTTCAACTGGACCAAGGATTGCGACTACGCACAAGTTGCGCACATTGATTCACCAAAGGAAATGCGCGCCTTTCCTTCCGAAAACAACAGCCAACGGCGAAAGCATCGGTGATCCACGCGAGCAAATTGAAAGCGCGAATGCTATCTCGGTGAGCTGACTTGGACTTATTAGCGACGTGTTTAGGCACAAGGTTCGTCATCAGAAATTCATGATGGCCGGCATTGCGTCACGACGTGAATCTGTGACCGAATCTCCGGTGGACCTAACACCAATAATGCTCTTTTCCTATGCATTGCGTCCCCGTCAGACCTAACGCACGATACACGGCGATGAACTGGAGAGACGTGCAGCGGCTGGCGTGGATGCGAAGAACTACACGAATCATTTGCGTAAACTATTATGAAAACATATATAGGATGGTTTGTTTATAGTTTTTTGCAGGAAGGTGGTTATATATATAGATAAGCTATGTTTGAAGGTAGTAGACTGCTGTTGCATAGAGATAAGATATTGTTTGAAGGTAGATGACACAAATAATAATTCAAGGCAAATTAGGTTTTATTCATTTCCTAACCACTAATTTTTAGAGTCATCCCATCGAATATTAAAATACTAATTAGAAGTACAAAATATAGATTAATAATAAAACTCAGTTCATAACACACCCATTAAATAATGAGATGAATCTATTAAATTCAATTAGGCTATGATTAGATAATATGATGTACAATAAACATTTGCTAATGATGACTTAATTAAGTTTGATATATTTATCTCATAAATTAGCATCTAACTATATAATTAGTTTTATATTTAGTTTATATTTAATCATCATATTTAGCATTTGAAGGATTGATACTGTTTCTGAATTTAAATACTAATATATATGCAGTTAGATGGTGCTATCCTTCTCCTATATTTGTAATCACATAAGTATCATGCACGCGCTCTAGATTCAATCATTTGCACGATCTGTAAATCCACATTATGGTGAGTGGAGTTATCATGTTTTCACTGCCTCAAGGATACGGTAGCTCCATATATGGTACCCTAAACGAAATTTTGTGCAGTTTAACTATATGTTCTTCTTCATTACTGGCGCACACGTATTTCCTAGTTTGATTGACAGGTGAAGGTGTACTCTCCTTTTGTTATGTCTATTAATGAATCATTGATATCAAGTTATGACATCTTACATCGTCTTACGACACATAATTTTAACACAGGTTATAAGACGATTTATATAATAGATGGTCTTATAGTTGTATCATATTATTTATATAAATTTTTAATTTATTGATATAAAAAATATTTATATATTAAAAAACTACTAGAGCTGGTACAATAGTATGAGATTTGTCTTATATTCCTAAATTTTAGTGCACAAGGTGGTTGTTGTGAGAAACAAACACCTTTTTCTCGTATCACCCTCTCTTCTCCACATCATCAAAATACTATATGACAACGCATGAGACGATCTATAAAATTATTTATATGTAACATTGTACCTGCTATTATAATAATAAAGAAAATACTCATTTCTAATTATTACCAGGGTATGTCTCTATATGAGGAAAGGAAGTTTTTTATCACAGTACTAAGTGCCCATCACCTCACGACACCAACATCACCACTAAATACCATTCAATTCATTCCATTGAAATTAATCAGTCTGATGCCGCCTTTGCATCATTGAAATATCAATACTATATACAGGTGCTCAGGTGCGATAATCTTGATAAATTAGTGGAAATATGGCTTCTTTGAATTTTAGAAAAAATCGATTTTACAGCTCCATTTAAATTTTGTTTCTTAGATTTAATTTTTGTGTCACTTTCAAGTGCACTACTATGAATTAGAGAAGTTTCTAAATACATAAAAAATATTCAGTCCATACTTTCATATGAAATACTCGGAACTTTGTATCTTTGTTCTGCTATTTATTAAAACTAGCAAAGTGCTCGTGCGTTATCACGGGCATTAATATTTAAAATTTTTAATAGTAGTTTTAAAATTTCTATTTGATTTTTTATATTTCTTAAAAATTATTAATAAAAAATATGATTAGATACGGTGTGGTAAGTGTAAAATATCCATCATGTTTAGCAAAGTGCACCTATTATTTTTTATATTTTTTATTTCGATTTTATAAAATATCCATCATGTTTAGTACGGTGTGCTAAGTGTAAAATATAAATTTTTTAAGTAATTTATAAAATATAGTATTACTCCATCGAATTATATGTATCATTTTTTCTTAAAATCTTAAAGCAATACTTTTTCTTGTCTTAAAAATAGAATAATAAAAATTCTATTTTCTTGTGTACAAGCCATTATTTTTCTTAATTGAGAAGGTTTTTTTCTGAATTACTCATTTTGTGATTTTTCCAAATAAAAATAATAGGTGCACCCGTCTTACTTACCTTCGACCTCTTTCTATGTTGTCGGTCAACCCATCCCGGAGGTTGTCTTAGCGAGTGGATGATGTCGACTGTCAAGGTAGATCCACTCTGAGCTTCAGCCTCCAAGTAGCTACGAATGAAATCAAGAATGTTCCAAAAAAAAAAATCCTTCTACAGGTGCCATGACCGTCGGTCGCCAGCAGGCGCATGCCCTGCCGTGCCTCGCCTCCACCCGCCTGCACGAGCACCCGCTTCACTACACAAGTCCACCCGCTGCCGCGAGTTTGCTGCTCGCCTACCCGCCCTACGTGCTCACCTGCTGCACCTCGCGCCTGCCTGCTGCATGGTGAGAACATGCCTTCGAGCACCATGAGGGCTCCCAACACGTCGTCATGTGCAACTGCTTGAACTTTGTGCATTCCCGGGTCGTTGGCTCCATGGTCTTTTAGTATATCCCTCGATCTATCTCTCTTCGCTTCGCCTCCCTTAGTAATACATTGGTAATTCATTACGGTACTTTTACTCGCCACCTTCCGTCACATAAAACAACTTTTTTTGTTTTCTTAATTGGACTCCAGTTATTTAACCTGATGTTTTCTTAATATTGATCCGACTCTGATTTCTTATAATTGGACTTTGATTACTTTTCTCTGATCCAACTCTTGATTGAACTCCGATTCCTTTTGTTTTTACATATGGCAGAATAAGGCCTACAATAGGGGGTGGACGACACCGCCGTGTTTAATATATTGTAGAGATTGATAGTGTAATCTGGCCTGAAATTTGAACGCTTATACGAAAACCTATCTACAACCCCCTTAATTTAGTTAGCCATATTTTACAAAATTAATAGATAATAGTATAAACATTTATGTGGCCAAATATGTGTGGGGTGAAAATATAGAACATAATTTGAGAAAATCTAGAATATTACTTTTTTTTTAGATGCAACAATATTCATAAGGCCTGTAAAAAGTTGTGTACATTTCTGAAAAAGCAATGGAATTTTAAGGGGGTGTTCGTTTCCTTCAAAAGCTAAAATTTATAGCTTCTAAAATTTGAGCTAAACTTTAGCATATTTTGGAGGACTAAAGTTTAGCCCTATTTTTAGCTTTTTTTCTTTTCTAGAGCTAAAATTTAGCTCTACTTTTAACCCTCCCGATCGTTTCAGCTAAAATTTGGACTAAAGTTTAATTTTTGCCCTTTAAAACACCCCCTAAGTTCAGAACACAGATCTACGTGGCCCGTGCCAACAAGACCGGTCGCATCCATGTCATCATCACCATCGAATAACATCAGTGACACTTGAACACTACCCAATCAGTTGTAGCAATATATAAAGCACGAGTCTCCTCTATCGACACGATTATTACTTATCAAACCAACTAAAAAAGATATACCACCTGCCTCGGAAGTCCGGACGGGAGTTCCAACCAACTCATCTCCAATCGTGCCTAATAATCCGGCTAAGCGCACGCGTGCGCCGCCGCCGTCCTCGCCGGAGATGCCGTCGTCCGACGATTCTCCGGCGGCGGCCACCCAATCCAGCTACGCGAAGGTCCTGCAGGGCCGGTACGAGCTGGGCCGCGTCCTCGGGCGCGGCGGCTCCTCCAAGGTCTACCGCGCGCGCGACCTCCGCACGGGCGCCCTCGTCGCCGTGAAGGCCGTGCGGAAGCCGCCGCCGCCGCGCTTCCCGTCGTCGAGCTCTTCGGAGGACGCGGCGGCGGCGCGCCGATCCGTGGAGCGCGAGCTCCTCGCGCTCCGCCGCGTGCGCGGCCACCCGCACGTCGTCCGACTCCTCGACGTCCTCGCCTCCCGCTCCGCCGTCTACCTCGTCCTCGACCTCTCCCGCGGCGGCACCGTCGCCTCGGCCGTCGAGCGCGGCGGCGCCGCCGACGAGCCCGGGGCGCGGCGCCTCTTCGGCCAGCTCGCCGCCGCTGTCGCCCACGCGCACGATCGCGGCGTGTTCCACCGCGACGTGAAGCCGGACAACCTCCTCCTCGACGAGCACGGCGACCTCAGGCTCGCTGACTTCGGGCTCTGCGCCTTCGCCGGCGGCGACGCGGGCGAGCTCGACGGCATCACCCTCACGGCGACGGCGTGTGGGACCCCGGCCTACGTGGCGCCGGAGATCCTGCTCAAGAAGCGCTACGACCCGCGCAAGGCTGACGTGTGGTCGTGCGGCGTCGTGCTGTTCGTCATCGCGGCGGGTTACCTGCCCTTCAACGACGGCAACCTCATGGGCATGTACCGGAAGATCTGCGCCGGGAGATTCCGCTGCCCCAAGTGGTTCTCGCCGGAGCTCCGGTGCCTCCTCGGAAGGATGCTGGATCCGGTACCCGATACGCGCATCGGGATCGGTGAAGTCTTGGATCACCCTTGGCTACAACACGATGGAGTGTCATTGGGTAAGATCATTCCAGTCCGTTCTTCTCAACCTACTCCGGAAGTGGTGAAATGGGAGGCCGAGCTGGAGCAAACAAGAGAGCTCAATGCATTTGACATCCTTACATTCGCATCGGGGTGCGATCTCACCGGATTGATTGGGCCTTTACCGGACCGGATTCTATTTGCGATACATGGTGTGGGTGTAAGATCAGTATTGGACAAGATTGCAGAGCTAGGGAGAGAAGATGGTTTCATGGTGAGGAGAAAGGGTGAAGCAGGATATGGAGGCGCTCTGCTGGAGACGATGGATGGCAAATTTGTTGCACAGGTTAGAGTTCATCGACTGCATGAACAAATGTTAATGGTTGAGGCAGAAAGAGCTAGTTTTGATGAAGCATCTGGTTTTTGGGAAGGACTTCAATCAAGTCTAAAGTTCTCAGCGAACTGAACATAAATGGCACATTTTTTGCACAGCAAATTATGATGGGTCGAGGCAGAAAGGGCTAGTGTTGATGATGTACCAAATTTTGGGAAGCAACTTCAATCAAGTCTAAAGTTCTCAGTGAGCTGAATACACAAACTTGCTTCTTGGACCCAAGAATATTCTAGCTGTAAGCAACGTATATATATTAAACTAGATTCATTGAACCGGGACATATGTATAGCTTTTAGTGAACAAATACATGACTAACGCCTCCTAACAGAAGACATGATCAATACGGCAAATCACTTATCTTGTTTTTAAGTTTTATTATCAAAAGTGAATCGCTACCAGGAGCCCTTCTGATTTGCGAATCCTCAAAATATTTTAAAGATATTTTCTTCTTCAAACGCCATTCTTGAATATATCTTGTATTGGTAAAAGTTTTTTAATATATTTAGAATTAATCAATACTATTATATGTTAAAATCAGAGTGAGCAGTAATATATGCTTTAATAACGACAATAGTAGGAGAAGACTTTTCCTGTTCTTGTACAGTATAATGGAAACTACCTATTGATCCTTTATCTAATTTTTTTTTTACAAGATCAACGTGGTTTCTCTTAAGTTCCAATATTTTCGTTCGTTCAGTTCAAACGGAAAATGAATATTTTCAGTTACTTGAAGAAACATATAAAAGATAAATTAGGTAGGAATCTTTCAACTTTTTTTGGGGGGAAATCAAGAAATCATTCAACTGGCTTCATGGGCATAGACGTCTCTTTGTTGAGCCCAACAAAAATGCAGCTAGAAAAACAGAATTTTGGCCCAATGCATGGCAATTTCTGCAGTCTGAACTTCCTCAGGCCCCTTAGCTTTTGTTTGTTTGCCCTGCTAGAATTCGGCCCAAGCACCTGTTGATGACACGAGTCACGCGAGAGGCGAGACGCGACATTCACAGGCATACAGTGCTACAATGCTAAGGTTGCTGATATATTGATTCATGGGAAAGGTATCACTAATTAATCTCTTTTTTTTCCGAGGCACTAATTTATCTTTGATGGTCCAAGGGAAAGTAGCTCTTAACCAAGTTAAAGTGCGTTTGGAATGTTTGCTTTGTCTTGCTGACCGAGGATAGGCTGGAGGCTAACTGCCTAACTGGCTAAACTTGCCTTTGTGTCTCAGCTGGCAAGCTTTTGCCTTGCTTCTTACGGAGAGCAAATTTGGCTCTCCTCTTACAGCCTGGATGTGCTTGTCTGGACTAACAAGGTAAGGTAAGCTCAAACGAACCAAACGACACACTTTTCAAGGTCTAAAATGAACTAAGTATTTGTATCCTAATAACATTATTAATTAAAAAAAACATATATCGGGCTGTAGCCTATAACGTCAAGTTAACTAATATTGATAATATCTGTAGGAGGCTAAATGCACTTGCGTACAATTTGAAACCTCTGATCAAGGCTTATTAGAAGGTTACTGCATACATGGCGCAGGTAAAAGCGGAAGAACGAAGTCCAGTAAATGAACAAAATAGACAAAAGATAATTAAAAAAACGATACACTTAAGTGTTTGTGGCCCAACGTTATTGAATTGAGAATGGGCTCCGTCTAAATTGTTGGCCCAGGAATTGCAGAGGATCGCAAAAAGGAAGACTCTGAGGAAGGCTATGGACAGGATCTGGGCGAAGTCGGAGGAAACACCATGACTACTACAGTGTCTGGGGGCAGCAAATCAGTTGTCTTCACGTGAGTGCACAGAGAGGAGAGAATGTAATGTACTTCAAAGTGAACTTGGGTGTCATTTATGCAATGAAACTAAGGGGCGACCCTTTTATCTAAAAGAAAAAATCGTTGACCCACCGTTGAGTAGCATCACCCAGGAAAAAGGGTAGCTGGGCGTCGGCCGGTCAGGCCATCACACAGTGACCTGGAACAGTGTTCCCCAGCGGTCGCACGTCATCATCACCGTCAGCCTGACGCTGCCGTGTACTCTTACTAGCTTTTCCGTGGTCAACGGCCACCGTATCCGCCGGTCTCTCCATGGCTTTCATCATGCCAGCCCACACAGGCTGATAGAGAGTTTGTCAGGACGTATACGACGAGGCAAGAGAGTGCGTCAAGTCAACCGCCCCGCCCGCACGTGTGCGTCACGAGTATACCTGGTCACCTGGGCCGGGCTAAATGGATCAGCATGAAACACGGCTCATTTAGAGCGACTCAGACACGGCACGGTCCAGAATAAATGGGCTATGGTGGCACGAAGCACGGGATGGGTCGTGCTTGGGCCTAGCCTCAAGCACGATGGGCCGGTCCGAGCATGGCTCATTTAGTGCAGCCCGATAGGCCCGTTCAAAGCCCATATAGCCATGAAACCCGGCACGGCCCGACATGGCCCATCAAGTAAAGTGATTTATATTTCAATATTTATACCAAAAATCATATCTCTTAGTTCAAATTTATTGATAAAAAATATATTTATATATTAAAAAATAAATCTAGAAGAACAAATAAAATATATAAAATTTAATTGGACCTTGGGTCGGCACAACCCGAATAACCCGTTGGGCCGAAGGCATGACACGGCCCATTTAAATAGGCCCGTGTTATGCTTGGGCTTATGGTCAGGCACGGCGGGCCGACACAGCGGGCTAGCACGGCACGGCCCAAAAATAAATGTGTCATGCCGGCCCATTTAGTTACTAGGCCGATTCATGACAGGCCCGTGCCATACCAGCCCGGCACGGCCCGTTGGCCAGGACGCTTAGACGAAGCGCCATCCGCGCCTGCACGCGCAAATGCAAACGTTCGTTGCAACTTGCCAGTTGCCACACCCACAACTCGTGGTGCTACGATGCGTGCGCCGCGGCGGCTCCGGAGCACGCGTCCTATGTTGCAAAAAAACAAATAAATAAGTTACTTGTTAATTTTTAATTGATTGAAAAATTAACTAATTTTTAATCACTACTTTGAGTTATTAAATCTAGATACTTCATTTATCTTAAAATATTTTGACACTTTAACAGTACTATGCGTGGACCGCGCTTGGTCGGACGCCGCTCTGAGCTTCATTACGAAAACCGTGTGAAATAAGGAGAGACTGCTGCTAACACAATTACACAACCCTTTTCGTTTTAAATCCCATCAGCAGCATGCTTGCATCATGCTATATGGTCAAATACACAGATGGTGGTCAACAGTTGCTTTTGCTCATTTTGGAAGCCAGACGTGCACGCTTCGTAGATTCCTAACTCGTCGCCATGTCGCCCTCACCTGCCACCTTATTCCCAAATGACGGCGTCCTGCATCCAAACTCGTGGCAAAGATGATGTAGTACAACCTTCTTAGTCTATTGTACTGCTGTGCTTACTCCCAATTATCCTGATGATTACGTAGAAAAATAGTGGGACGAACTGTTTGCTGGCCAGTTTGACAAAAAAAAAGCTATTTTTATAAACTTTTAATTTGTCCTGATCAACAGATTCTTTTCTTGGTGCGGTGTCCAGAAACAGGATTAGTTACTTTCTTACGCTGCCATGGGACGCAAATGACAGGCTGTTCAAAAAACAAAAATTGTTAACTGCTCTATTACAAAGGATCAGTGTTGTGCAGTCTTAACCTTTGGAGGAGTATGTTGGGAAGGAACAGCTCCCACAGCGGACAAGCCCTTTGAACCCTTTCATAATCATCATTTAACTACGATATATATATTACTGTTCATTTTCAGACTTTCTTCTTCCTGCAGGCAATAGTTTCAATATTACAGTGTTGCACGCGGACCCTGAACAATATTTTCGGCTAGCGTGACAAATGAAAAGTTGAAATTTATACATTGAAAATAGTTCTTGGTAATAAAAGGCATCATTTTTGTAGGATCATCAGTTTTTTTATTAAACGAATTAGAGCAAATACTAAAAAATTAATAATGTAAGCAATCCAGTAACAACATATCAAGAAAGCTCACGGAAGAACTGAAGAGAATGTCAAAGGTCTTATTAGTAGTTTTATTTTATGTTATTTATTTTATCTAAAAATTAAGGATTGGGATTGATTTTAAGTCAGTCCGATAACAAAAAGAAAACAAACACATACACACAGAGTTTTCTTTTTAACAGTGTTTCCTACGACCACTGATTACCAGCAGACGGGATCGCAGAAGACACTACGACTACACAAACTAGCGCCGAAAGGATTCGCCTTTTAACAGTGTTTCCTATATTCCTATCTGTGCGTGGCGTGGGACGCATACCCTGCAGTATTTACCTACCTGTTGTCACAGCTCAAGAGCAGCAGTGGGTGCCGGGACAGCTGCGTTCCTGTGCCTCGGCTCTAAATTCCACAGTGTGTTGACTCAAGTCCAAATGCCTGAAACTACTCAGATCGAAGTGCTACATACAGATCAAGTGCAACGAAAGAGGTATCACCTGATTTGGAGTTATAATACTCGTGATTCAAATTCAAGGTTTTGCTCTATATCACTATATGTATCCCGGTCAAAATTCCTCAGTAGCACAGATACACGCTATCACTATGTATCCCCACAGGCCACAGCACATAAACCGTGGATTGACAGCTCTGAGCTAACAAACTGTACGCACCAGAACACAAGAGGCAAGAAGCACGAAACAGAGACAGCGACCCTGTCTGCTTATCATATTGTGGGAACCTGTTCCTTGAGCCCCACGCGGCCGAAAACGACCAGGGAGAAGAGAAACTGATAGATTGGCGCCGTGCCGTCCATTAGCACGCGGTAGCTTTCAGTTTTCGGAGAGGCAACAGTGACGGAGCTTGAAAACGTACAAAACAAAGTTGCATTCTAGAAGAAGGATGCGTGGTTGTGTCATCGGGACTTCAGGAGCAGTATAATTCAATAATGTAGGAGGCAAGGCATCAGGTGATTGGTATATCTATTTATTTGTGGTGTTATACTTTGATTCGAAAGGAGAGTATCTATCGTCTTGGATTGTTGCGAGAATCAGAGATAGAGATGTAACATGATAAGCTAGGTGTTGTTATTTGAAGAGTATGGTCACTGATATAAAAAAGCTCTGATCCCAATATAATTGTTTTGTAAACTTGATTCAATTGACGAGAGACCAGTATCTTACAGTTTTTATATTATACTGCATTGAAAGAACATATTATCCTTGTAATAAAATTTTTGAAGATGACCAGAACTTGTTTAGTACCTCTTCTTCAAGTGACTACCCTCCAATCGAGGATTGCCCACATTTGTGGGTGGTCAACCCTCTTCGTTCTCCATTACATTATCATTTTCACAAATATTAAAGATGTGTTTGTTAGAGTTTATTATTTTAGGGCATTGACAGGGCTTATATATATCAGCTTTGCTAGGATTGAACTGCTTAAGGAAGGCCGCGCGCGTGTGTGTGTGTGGGGTGGGGGGGTGGGGGGAGGGGTGCTTTGAAATTTTTGGCCTTTGGTCCAAATTAATAATTTCAATAAATCTCAAAGGCCCATATGTACATACATGATATGGTGGGGGACTTTAGTCCCATATTGCTAGTCTAGTGAGGAGAAGAACAACTTATATATTTGAGTTGTTTCCATATAGTTGAGCTAGTAGAAGAGAAGAGGAAGAACACACGCGCTCCCTCGCCTCGCCGAGCCAAGCGCACGATATGCGCGTGAATGGTCCGGCAAAATCCGAGTCTTACGTGTGCAGGGTCGCAGCTTCCTTTTGTTACTCAGATTTTTTGTTATGTAAGAGATAATTATACCGACCAAATATGGTAAGCAATTAATCTCTATTAATGGTGATTAATGTGCCTGCTTAATTGCTGATTAATATGCCTGCTTAATTGTGCTGATCAAATATGGTAAGCAATTACTCAGATTTTTGGGACTAGCATTGATGAGATAAATGATGTAAAATCATTCTTATCCTAAAATTTTGACATGAAGAATTTGGAAGAAGCAGATGTAATCCTTAACATTAAACTTAAGAAGGGTGATGATGTGATTACACTTATGCAATCTCATTATGTTAAGAAGGTGTTGAGTCGTTTCGGCTACTTAGAAAGCAAACCTTCTCAAACCCCGTATGATTCTAGTCTAATACTTCAAAAGAATAAAGGACTAGAAAAGGATCAACTACGATACTCTTAAATTGTTGGCTCACTGATATACCTAGCTAGTGCAACTCGCCCTGACATCTCATTTACCGTTAGCAAATTAAGCCAGTTTAATTCTAATCCGGGAGATGATCATTGGTATTGATCGAGTCTTGCGCTATCTTAAAGGCACAATGAGTTATAGAATTCACTATTCAGGGTACCCTGATGTGTTTGAAGGATATAGTAATTCAAACTGGATAACAGATGCTGATGAGCTGAAGGCCACTAGTGGATATCTATTCACGCTTGGTGGCGGTGCTGTCTCATGGAGATCGTGTAAGCAAACGATTTTGACTAAGTCAACCATGAAGACAGAGCTCACTACTTTGGAAACAGCTACCACTGAGGCAGAATGGTTGAGAGAACTTTTAATGGACTTGCCGATGGTTAAAAAACCAATCCCCGCTATTCTCATGAACTATGATAATCAAACAGTTATCAGGAAGGTGACTAGCAGTCAGAAATAATATGAAGTCCAGCAAACATATAAAGCGCAGATTAAAGTCTATCAGAAAACAAAGGAGCTTCGGAGTCATAGCTGTGGAATACATTGAAACAACTAAAAACCTGGCAGATCCCTTTACTAAGGGATTATCACGTATTATGATAGATAATGCATCAAAGGAGATGGGATTGAGATCCATATGAGTTACACTACAGTAGCAATCCAACCTATGTGATCGGAGATCCCGTGAATTTGGACTTGGAAAGAACAAGCTGTTAGTTAACTGGAGGGTACAATCAATATACTTAACACACCCTGTTGGACATGCAGTACTCTCATATCTGTAAGGAAGGATGACTTTGTCTTAATGTGTTCTGAGGCTCTTTTATGAGCAAGATACTGCCCTACAGAGTATTCTTGCAAGAACACACCTATGTGAGCTTGATCGTTAGTCGCGGTCTATAAAAATTGGGAATTCTTTAACAAGCTCATGAAGTGAGACAGGAGTACGACTTATATGCTCCACCCGCGGGGCAAACTTTTGGCAGCCAAGTATTAGTTAAGGCTACAAGTAAAACTTGTTCACACCAAACTATCAATTCAAGGCATAATCCATTGTACAGTTGTAGATGAGTGTAGCTTGTAGCTCTAGGTGGATGTTCAACCTTCATCGGTTTCCACCGAAAAGGTAGTATATCAACAGTAACTTGGTATGATGGGTAAAACGATATGAGCCTCTGGGATCTGATGGGGGATTGTTAGAAGTTTTGGGCCTTGGCCCAAATTAATAATTCCAATAAATTCCAAAGGCCCATGTGCACATGCATAATATGGTGGGAGACTTTAGTCCCATATTGCTAGTCTAGTGAGGAGAAGAACGACTTATATACTTGAATTGTTTCCACATAATTGAGCTAGTAGGAGAGAAGAGGAAGAACACACACACGCGCTCGCTCGCCTCACCTCACCTCGCCACGCCACGCCTCGCCCCGCCAGGCCGGGCTGGGCGGGACGGGCCGAAGGGCGCGGGCGCACGACATGCGCGTGAATGGTCCGGCAAAATCCGAGCCTTGCGTGTACGGGGTCGCAGCTTTCTTTTGCTACTAAGATTTTTTGTTATGCAAGAGATAATTGCGCTGATCAAATATGATAAGTAATTAATCTCTCTTAATGGTGATTAATGCACCTGCTTAATTACTGATTAATTACTATAAGTGTGCTATCGCTATGTGTATATATGACGAGACGTTGCCTCTCTATATACACGATTTTTTCGCCTCTCGCCATTCTCTATTGTGCTACCGCATAGTCTTCCCAGTCCTGCCGCCGACGTGCCATCGGTGCCGGGAGAGCAGGTCTCCGAAGCCTACGTCTTCTCGTGTCCTTGCACGGGGTAGGGGACGTATCAGGTTTTTGGGAAGCGCCATCGCGACTGCTCACTGGTGATCTGTTCCGCACCCTCTTTATCGGCCGATCGTCTACACCTGCATCGCCTTCTTCATCAATGGATCAGACTCTACTACAACCATCATCGGAGCGCTTCCTTATAAGACATCTTCTTACCTCTCTTAATTATTAGATCGAGTGATCTAGGCTTTGTTCCTAGGTGGTTGCTACTCGCTATGAGTAGCATCTGTTCTTTGTTTATGTCTCATGATTTAATAGTACACGTAATTGTGATAGGGGCTTACTTGTTAGTTTTTATGCCTAGATTACGTGTAGTATATCTAGTATTTATATCTACTGGAATTAGATATATCATCACTAAACTGTTGTTATTTTTAACATTCCAAAAACCTGATAGGCGTTTAGTGATGGCTGGTTTTGCTGATGCTATGAAACCTGAGAAGTTCACTGGAGTGAACTTCAAGAGATGGCAGACGAGAGTCCAGTTGTGGCTCTCGGCTATGGGCGTGTTTTGGGTCATGGGGAACCCTCCCATATTACCTCTCGGTTCCGAGAAAGAGATGCAAGAGTTCTCTACGGCCACGACAATTTTTGTCGGATGCGTCCTTAGCGTTCTCTCTGACCAGCTGTGCGATGTGTATATGCATATCAAGAGTGCTGCTCAACTTTGGGAGGCACTTGAATACAAGTTTTTGGCCTCGAATGTTGGGCATGAGTTGTATGTAATGGAGCAGTACCACGACTTCAGAATGGCTGATAACCGTTCTGTAGTCGAGCAGGCCCATGAACTTCAACTCATTGTAAGGGAGCTTGATCAGCTTGGTTGCAAATTGCCAGACAAGTTTGTGGCTGGGGTCATTATTGCCAAGTTACCTTCATCTTGGAGGAGCTATGCCACATCTCTGAAACATAAAAGACAAAACATCTCCATTGAGGATTTGCTGGCGGGTCTTGATGTTGAAGAGAAGGCTCGGGCAAAAGATACGCCTCCGAGAGCACCCGAAGGTCAGTCTAGCGCCAATGTGATGCAACACGCTGGAAAGAAGAACCAGAAGGGAAAAGAAAAGGCTATTTAGAATACTCAATTCAAGAAGAAGAAGATGAATATGGATGAGATTGTCTGTTTTGTGTGTGGCAAAAATAGGCATTTTGCCAAGAAATATCGCAACCGCAAAGGCAAGAAAATCCAGCAAGGGCAGAAGGCTGCCAACGTGACTATTGGTGACTCCGATGGAGCATCTAGGTATGGTAATCTACCTAGTATATTTTCTATATATCAATCTAATGATTGGTGGATAGATACAGGAGCCAATATTCATGTTTGTGCTGATATCTCCATGTTTTCTTCTTACCAGGTCGCACGAGGTTCATCCGTCATGATGGGGAACGACTCGCATGCTACTGTTCTTGGTGTTGGTTCGGTCGATCTGAAGTTCACTTCGGGAAAGATCGTGTGGCTGAAGAACGTGCAGCATGCCCCCTCAATAAACAAGAACCTCGTTAGTGGATCCCTTCTTTGTCGAGATGGATTCAAGCTGGTCTTTGAGTCAAATAAAGTAGTCATTTCGAGGTTCGGCCAATTCATTGGCAAAGGCTATGATAGCGGAGGCTTGTTCCGCTTCTCCCTTTCTGATTTTTGTAACAAGGTTGTGAACCATGCATGTGATTCAAACAATTCTGAGGCTGATATTTGACATTCTCGTTTGTGTTACATAAATTTTGGTTATATGAATCGGCTATCCAGTATGAGTTTAATTTTTAAGTTCTCTGTTGTCAAAGGTTCTAAGTGTCAAGCTTGTGTGTAAGCAAAGAAACCTCGTAAGCCTTACAAAGCTATGGACGAGAGAAACTCGACACTGTTAGAACTCATACATTTTGATCTATGTGAGATGAATGGTGTGTTGACAAAAGGAGGAAAAAGATACTTTATGATATCAATCGATGATGCAACTAGGTACTGTTATGTGTTTCTACTAAAAACTAAAGATGAGGCATTTGAATGTTTTAAGACCTACAAGACTGAGGTAGAAAATCAACTAGAAAGGAAAATAAAACATGTTAGGTCTGATCGTGGAGGAGAGTATTTTTCCAATGAGTTCGATCTTTTCTATATGGAGAATGGAATTATTCATAAACGAACACCTCCCTACTCACCACAATCTAATGGTGTTGCTGAAAGGAAGAATCGGACACTGATGGACCTGGTGAATGCCGTGTTAGGAAAATCCGGTCTACCTAAAGCATGGTGGGGGAGGCTATTTTGACAGCATGTCACGTTCTGAATAGAGTTCCCACTAAGAATAGTGATATCACTCCATATGAAGGATGGAAAGGAAGAAAACCCTCACTCTCATATTTGCGTACATGGGACTGTTTGGCCATGGTTAGCATACCAATAAATAAGAAACACAAACTTGGACCTAAGACAGTTGATTGTGTTTTTCTAGGATACGCGTACCACAGCACAAGATATAAATTTTTGGTGATAAGATCTGAAGCGCCTGATGTCTTAGTTGATTCACTTTTAGAGTCTCGTGATGTAACTTTATTTGAGAATATTTTTCCTATGAAAGATACATACTCTGTACCTAGTTCCTCTACTGATTTAACCCTAGAACCCTCAACTCTACTTGAACATCCACATGAGAGCGACAAGGACGATAGTGAAGTAGCTCCTCGAAGGGGCAAGAGACAAAGGGTTACAAAATCCTTTGGTGATGACTTCACTGTGTACCTTGTTGATGATACTCCCACGTCCATCATGGAGGCGTATGCATCACCTGATACAGAATACTGAAAGGATGCAGTTCATAGTGAGATGGACTCCATCATCTCCAATGGAACATGGGAAGTAACTGATCGACCAGTTGGCTGCAAACCAGTTGGTTGCAAATGGGCATTCAAGAAAAAGCTCAGGCCTGATGGTACCATTGAAAAGTACAAGGCAAGGCTTGTAGCTAAGGGATATACGCAAAAAGAAGGCGAGGATTATTTTG
Source organism: Eleusine coracana subsp. coracana (assembly GCA_032690845.1). Classification (NCBI taxonomy): domain Eukaryota; kingdom Viridiplantae; phylum Streptophyta; class Magnoliopsida; order Poales; family Poaceae; genus Eleusine; species Eleusine coracana. The sequence goes on from CM064426.1 coordinate 11,277,256, forward strand.
ATACCTACTCACCCGTTGCCAGATTAACCACCATCCGGGTATTACTATCATTGGTTGCCTCACATGGTCTTCTAGTCCATCAGATGGATGTGAAGACAGCTTTCCTTAATGGAGAGTTGGATGAGAAAATCTACATGGATTAGCCAGATGGATTTGTAGTACCTGAACAAGAGAGCAAGGTGTGTAGGTTAATTAAGTTCTTGTATGGCCTAAAGCAAGCACCCAAGCAATGGCATGAGAAGTTTGACAAAACTTTAACATCTACTGGGTTTGTTGTAAATGAGGCTGACACCTGCGTGTACTACCGCTATGGTGGAGGTAAAGGAGTTATACTGTGTTTGTATGTCGATGACATACTAATTTTTGGGACTAGCATCGATGAGATAAATTATGTAAAATCATTCTTATCCCAAAATTTTGACATGAAGGATTTGGGAGAAGCGGATGTAATCCTTAACATTAAACTTAAGAAGGGTGAGGATGGGATTACACTTATGCAATCTCATTATGTTGAGAAGGTGTTGAGTCGTTTCGGCTACTTAGAAAGCAAACCTTCTCAAACCCCGTATGATCCTAGTCTAATACTTCGAAAGAATAAAGGACTAGGAAAGGATCAACTACGATACTCTCAAATTATTGGCTCACTGATGTACCTAGCTAGTGCAACCCGCCCTGACATCTCATTTACCGTTAGCAAATTAAGCCGATTTAATTCTAATCTGGGAGATGATCATTGGCGTGGTATTGATCGAGTCTTGCGCTATCTTAAAGGCACAATGAGTTATGGAATTCACTATTTAGGGTACCCTGGTGTGCTTGAAGGATATAGTGATTCAAACTGGATAACAGATGCTGATGAGCTGAAGGCCACTAGTGGATACCTATTCACGCTTGGTGGCGGTGCTGTCTCATGGAGATCGTGTAAGCAAACAATTTTGACTAAGTCAACCATGGAGACAGAGCTCACTACTTTGGAAACAGCTGCCACTGAGGCAAAATGGTTGAGAGAACTTTTAATGGACTTGCCGATGGTTGAAAAATCAATCCCTGCTATTCTTATAAACTGTGATAATCAAACAGTTATCAGGAAGGTGACTAACAGTCAGGATAATATGAAGTCCAGCAAACATGTGAAGCGCAGATTAAAGTCTGTCAGGAAACAAAGGAGCTCCAGAGTCATAGTTATGGAATACATTGAAACAGCTAAAAACCTGGCAGATCCCTTTACTAAGGGATTATCACGTATTGTGATAGATAATGCATCAAAGGAGATGGGATTGAGACCCACTTGAGTTACACTACAGTAGCAAGCCAACCTATGTGATCGGAGATCCCGTCAATTAGGACCTAGGAAGAACAAGCTGTTAGTTAACTGGAGAGTACAATCAATATACTTAACCCACCCCGTTGGATATGCAGTACTCTCATATCTGTAAGGAAGGATGGCTTTGTCTTAATGTGTTCTGAGGCTCTTTCATGAGCAAGATACTACCCTACAGAGTATTCTTGCAAGAACACACCTATGTGAGCTTGATCGTTAGTCGCGGTCTATAAGAATTGGGAATTCTTTAACAAGCTCATGAAGTGAGACAGGAGTACAACTTATATGCTCCACCCGTGGGGCAAACTTTTGGCAGCCAAGTATTAGTCAAGGCTACAAGTAAAACTTGTTCATACCAAACTGTCAATTCAATGCATAGTCCATTGCACAGTTGTGGATGAGTATAGCTTGTAGCTCTAGGTGGATGTTCAACCTTCATCGGTCTCCACCGAAAAGCTAGTATATCAACAACAACTTGGTATGATGGGCAAAACGACATGAACCTCTGGGATCTGGTGGGGGATTGTTAGAAGTTTTGGGTTTTGGCCCAAATTAATAATTCCAATAAATCCCAAAGGCTCATGTGCACATGTATAACATGGTGGGGGACTTTAGTCCCATATTGCTAGTCTAGGAAGGAGAAGAAGAACTTATATACTTGAGTTATTTCCACCTAGATGAGCTAGTAAGAGAGAAGAGGAAGAACACACACGCGCGCTCGCTCGCCTCGCCACGTCACGCCTCGCCTTACCGGTCCGGGCCGGGCGGGGCGAAGGGCGCGGGCGCACGACATGCCCGTGAATGGTCCGGTAAAATCCGAGCCTTGCGTGTGCGGGGTCGCAGCTTCCTTTTGCTACTCAGATTTTTTGTTATGCAAGAGATACTTACGCTGATCAAATATGGTAAGTAATTAATCTCTCTTATTGGTGATTAATATGTCTGCTTAATTGCTGATTAATTACCATAAGTGTGCTATCGCTATGTGTATATATATGGTGAGATGTCGCCTCTCTATATACACGAATTTTCGCCTCTCACCATTCTCTACTGTGCTATCGCATAGTCTGCCCCATTCCACCGTCGACGTGCCATCGGTGTCGGGAGAGCAGGTCTCCGAAGCCTACGTCTTCTCGTGTCCTTGCACGGGGTAGGGGACGTATCAGGTTTTTGGGAAGCGCCGTTGCGACTGCTCGCTGGTGATATGATCCGCACCCTCTTCATCGACCGATCGTCTACACCTGCATCGCCTTCTTCATCAATGGATCAGACTCTACTACAACCATCGTCGAAGCGCTTTCCTGTAAGACATCTTCTTACCTCTCTTGATGATTAGATCGAGTGATCTAGGCTTTGCTCCTAGGTGGTTGCTACTCGCTATGAGTAGCATCTGTTCTTTGTTTATGTCTCATGATTTAATAGTACACGTAATTGTGATAGGGGCTTACTTGTTAGTTTACATGCCCAGATTACGTGTAGTATATCTAGTATTTCTATCTACTGAAATTAGATATATCATCACTAAACTGTTGTTATTTCCAACAGTTGTGTCATCGGGACTTCAGGAGCAGTACAATTCAATAATGTAGGAGGCAAGGCATCAGGTGATTGGTATATCTATTTATTTGTGGTGTCATACTTTGATTCGAAAGGAGAGTATCTATCGTCTTGGATTGTTGCGAGAATCAGAGATAGAGATGTAACATGATAAGCTAGGTGTTGTTATTTGAAGAGTATGGTCACTGATATAAAAAAGCTCTGATCCCAATATAATTGTTTTGTAAACTTGATTCAATTGACGAGAGACCAGTATCTTACAGTTTTTATATTATACTGCATTGAAAGAACATATTATCCTTGTAATAAAATTTTTGAAGATGACCAGAACTTGTTTAGTACCTCTTCTTCAAGTGACTACCCTCCAATCGAGGATTGCCCACATTTGTGGGTGGTCAACCCTCTTCGTTCTCCATTACATTATCATTTTCACAAATATTAAAGATGTGTTTGTTAGAGTTTATTATTTTAGGGCATTGACAGGGTTTATATTTATCAGCTTTGCTAGGATTGAACTGCTTAAGGAAGGCTGCGTGTGTGTGGGGTTGGGGGTGGGGGGGGGGGGGGGGGTGCTCAGAAAAAAATGGATTTGTTACTCCAAACATAATACCTCTAAAGTTAACCTTCTTAGTGAAACAAGGACAAAAGAGGTAAGAGAGTTGTAAATGAATGCATGTTCCTGTCTCGCGTTAAGACTAGGCCGCAAGCAAATTTTAGAGCTACAGACCCGATTCATCATTCATGCATTATTTTCTCTTCCGTCACACTTTATTTCAATGTCACCACAATTATTTCACCCTTAGACAGTTGTAATGCCTTTCTATTACGTGCATGTATTGGATCAAGAAATATATTTGCTATCAAGGGCGTAACAGAATTGACCCGATCAGATTGCATCTCACGGCAACGACCTCTCAGCTATTCAGTTCTGAAAGCTACCGTTTACAGGTTGGTGTCGGCTCTGTGTAGGGCAACAAGAGAGGTCCGGACTGAATGATTGTTGCTTCACATTGCAAATTGATAGGATGCCCCTTTTTCTTATAAGGAGCTGTCCATAAAGCTAAGTACACTGAGAAATGTTTCACGTACTGTGCACACATATCACTGCTATCCTAGAGAAATATACAGGTTTCCATAACATGTAAAAAGCATTGACACCGTATAGGTTCTTCTTCAACATAGATTTTGAATTGAAAGTGATGAATGATATATTCAAATGCATGAAAGGATCCATTTTACATGGTTCGTGATCCGAAATATAGACATATTTAAATTTTAAATGAAACAGTTGAACATGTCATCAGAGTTTATCCATAACACATATTTATTGAGTGCTCTTACGGTGGATTATACTACTTTAAACCACGAAGTAGTATAAATGAATCTTGGACGTTGATTAAGAGGGGTAATTTTGTACTTAACTATATAATCGAATAATTTACAAATTATGCCATCATTGTCTTCCTCTAGCAGTCGCCGCCGCCGCCAAGGGCATATCGCGTCGGGCTGTGACATCGGCAGCTGGACCAGACGCCGCCAATCGCCTGCGAACAACGCTGCCTCGCTCCTGATCACCAACAGACTGGACTGCTTGATCACGGTGGCTACGAATAAGCTCACATCTTATTAAGTTTCCAATCGCAAATCAAGTGGCCCAAGGCAACCAGATAACAACTTGTACCCTGAAAAAGATTGATTTTTTCCCTATTGAACTCACGACCATCGACCAAGCCGCGTGTTGATTTTGCCTCTATTTTACTCGCGACTGAGCTATGTGTTCTTTGATTCAGTGCAAACCTTGAGAAATTACACTTGAACCTGTTCGTGGAGTGGGTTCCAATGGTGGACGATGTCACCATGGAGTGCTTCTTTCTCCACATGGTTTCACAGGTCAAGGTCGATCTCCTGCCATTACAGGAGCCTCCAGTTTGAAACTTCAGATGAACCTTCGTTTTCGTCTTTTCATCATCTGAGGCAGCTTCGTCGTGCTCAGCATTTTACAATGACAGGTGGCTTTCACCATTGCCGCCCCTGCGACCAGTGTGGGAACAACTCTTGGTCTTTGTTGAGACAGAGGACAAGGGTGTGATGGTCGAGCTTGATTCCCTTAGCATCATCGCCATTGTCAGCCATGGCGGAAGAATGTTCACGGCGACTCCCCGTGACATCGTCTTCCTTACAAGTACAACTTATGGCTAAATGAGGCAGTGTTTGTTTCATCCTTTATAAAATAAGACAGTTTTTTCCCATAATACCCCTAACAATCAATACTACTTTAAAATACTATTTCATACTACGTGAAACGTTAAAGTAATATAAATATATCTAAGTCATTAGATTAACAGAAATGAATGACTCATATTTATTTCAGCCCACCGTAAAGATGTTCTATTTATTTTGTTTACAAATATTAAATCCCTAGTTTCATAATGTACATAACGTACTAACTTGACAGTTTTATGAAGCAAAAGGAAATCTCAAATTAAGATATTTAAGAAATGCATGTAAATGCTTAAATAATGATGTCTGAAAACAAATACATAAAAGTATGTACTAGCTCCTGTGAAAGGAGACTACTGCAGATAACACCACGCGGGTATAAATGTTATTGACGATTTAATAAAGCAACGCCTGTTCATGAAATTTAATTTAATACTAAACTTTTTGTAATATCTTGCTGTCAAACACTTAGGTGGTCAACAACCGTTTCCGAAACCTAGCGTGCATGTCGTAGCAACTCTTCCAACTTCGTCATTCAAATAACGGCGTTTGGCTCTCCCAAATATTAGCAACACAATAATATTGTCCTCAATACTCATAGTGTTTGGTGCTAATTTGCTCAGTACCATAGTAAAGATCATGGAATTGTAAAATATCATCATATATACCATAGACATGTGGACTCAGGTCCCACGTGTCATTCTCACATAGGATGATATTTTGCAACTTGATCTTTTAGTGGTATTCACGTAACAAATCCTAGTGCTTATTCCTGATGCTTTTAACGAAAGAGAAACCATTTGATAATTTCGTGAGTTTAGCAGAAAGAACCCAAATGGAAAAAAACGAAGTCCGTTCATATGAATTATCCAGACTGGTTCCGCGAGCATCAAGACATACCATGTGTTCATGCTCTGTTCCCTGAGTATTGTTCCATTGTAAAATGAACTAATTTCTTAAGCTGATGTGAAGCAAGAAACACGTTTGTTCTAATAGACTAAAAAACCGAGCTCTCTCTGCACTGCACAAGTCAGTAATGACGTCTGTAGCACAGCATGCTTCATTGCATGTCCTTCCGTTTCTTTTCTTTTACTGTTCTACTGCAGTATTTCTGCCGCAATCCGCGCTGCAAGCTCAACATCATCATCATTGGATCAAAAAGATTTTATAACAAGGAAACAAACATGATGTGATGCTTTCTAAAAGCATCTGAACCTGTTACGATAATGCTACGTTTCATCTCGTCACCTTGATTTGGATCTCAGCTGAAAGTACCAAAACAGAATGATCTCTCAGCAGCAAGACAGCTTCACTGTCAAACAAAATTTTAGGCCATGCCTGAAAGTGACGATTTTGTTGAAATATGTTGACCTTAGCACAAGGTTGATAGTTCAAATTTGAATTAATGATCTTCTCTGAACGTCAACAAAAAAAATCTAGAGGGGTTGTGCGGGTGAAGGAGGGTGTAATATAATAATAGGCAAAAATTTCATTACCTGATATTAACTGTGTAAAGGCAGCTAATGAAATATGGTTAGCTGGACAACTAATTGTTAGTTGGACCATTAGTTGGCTTTTGTTTGAAAGTAGAGGGCTTAAAGGTAATTAGGGCTTAAAGAATATCTTATGAGTATTCGTTATCTTATTGCAGCAGAACAAAGCATAAACTACATGGACCCGAGAAATTTCAGTATTTATTATTTTTTTTGCAAATCCCATACTACAAATTTAAATATTTATATAGTGGATCTGCACCCCCGCTTTCCAAATTTGCCGGCCCTCATGGAATGCCTCCACCAAAACCTAGGACCGACAATAATTACAAGCAAATTGTTGGTCTGAACAAAGCAATCAATCACTTCACCAAACCACGAAAAAGATCCCCACAAATTCCCTGAACAAACCCCAAAAGGCCAAAAGGCCCCGCGTGTCTTAATCCAATGGAAAGCATTACCCAAATCATGGGAAAGATAACCTTGGCACGATGTTTTGGACTTTGGAACACCCACATGCATGTATCTCATTCAACAAACACCAAAACAAGTTGCTAAAGAAAAAGGATACTGTAGGGATAACATATATACTTAGTATTTTTTATTGGAAATTTGGGATCTTTTGTTTCGCCAGCAGCCCACAGCATACTAGGCGACTAGAGACTAGAGACAGAGCCTTTGACTCTGCAGTAGCGAGTGCCTCCGCGCCGCATTAAAACGATCCCCAACACGCGCACTCCCACGCAGCTCTGTCCGCCACACATACACACACATCCCACGCGCGCCGCCGCCATGGCCGGCTCCATCATCCCGACAAGCAGCACCGGGGGCGAAGGTGAGCGTGCTGCGGCAACAACGAAGCTGGGCCGCCTCAACGCCGCGGTGGAGCGGTCCTGGGTGGGCCGGCGGTTCCGGCTGGCGGCCCGCGGGACGACGTTCACGACCGAGCTCCGCGCCGGGACCACGACGTTCCTGACGATGGCCTACATCCTGGCCGTGAACGCGTCCATCCTCTCCGACTCCGGCGCCACGTGCACCGTGGAGGACTGCGCCTCCCCTTCGCCCACCTGCAAGTTCCCCCCCGTGGACCCCGGGTACGCGGCCTGCGTGTCCCGCGCCCGTCGCGACCTGATCGTGGCGACGGCGGCGTCGTCCGTGATCGGGTCCTTCATCATGGGCGCCTTCGCCAACCTCCCCATCGCGCTGGCACCCGGGATGGGCACCAACGCCTACTTCGCCTACACCGTGGTGGGCTTCCACGGCTCGGGCCAGCTCCCCTACCGCACGGCCCTGGCCGCGGTGTTCCTGGAGGGCCTGCTGTTCCTCGCCCTCTCCGTGGTGGGCCTCCGGTCCCGTCTGGCCCGTCTGATCCCGAAGCCCGTGCGGGTGTCCACCTCGGCCGGGATCGGGCTCTTCCTGGCCTTCATCGGGCTGCAGGGCGGCCAGGGCGTGGGCCTCGTGGGCTTCAGCCCGTCCACGCTCGTCACCCTGGCCGCGTGCCCGGCCTCGCAGCGCGCGTCCGTGGCCCCCGTGCTCACGTTCCCCAACGGCACCGTGGCGCTCATGCCAGGTGGGACCGTCTCCGCGGGCGTGCTCTGCCTCTCCGGCCGGATGACGTCACCCACCTTCTGGCTCGCCGTCGTCGGCTTCCTCATCATCGCCTTCTGTCTAATCAAAAACGTCAAGGGGGCCATGATCTACGGCATCCTGTTCGTCACGTTCGTGTCCTGGCCGCGGGGCACGGCGGTCACCGCGTTCCCGAACACGGCCGCGGGCGACGACGCCTTCGCCTACTTCAAGAGAGTGGTGGACGTGCACCGCATCGAGTCCACGGCGGGGGCCCTCGACTTCCGAGGCGCCGGGCAGGGCCGGTTCTGGGAGGCCCTCTTCACGTTCCTGTACGTGGACATCCTCGACACCACGGGCGGGCTCTACTCCATGGCCCGGTTCGCGGGCTTCGTGGACGACGCCACGGGGGAGTTCGAGGGCCAGTACTTCGCCTTCATGTCCGACGCCTCGGCCATCGTGTTCGGCTCGCTCCTCGGCACATCTCCCGTCACGGCGTTCATCGAGTCGTCGACGGGGATCAGGGAGGGCGGGAGGACGGGGGTCACGGCGCTCACGGCGGCGGCCTACTTCCTGGCGGCGCTCTTCGTCACGCCGCTGCTGGCCTCCATCCCGTCGTGGGCCGTGGGCCCGCCGCTGGTGCTCGTCGGAGTCATGATGATGCGGGCCGTGGCCGAGGTGGACTGGGCCGACATGCGACATGCCGTGCCGGCGTTCCTCACGCTCGCGCTCATGCCGCTCACATACTCCATCGCCTACGGCCTCATCGGCGGCATCGCCTCATACGTGCTGCTCCACTCCTGGGACTGGGCGTGCGACGCCGGAGCCAGGCTCAAGGCCACGCGTGCCGACAGGAGCAACCGCGGCGAGGCACCAGAGCAGGGGAAGGAGATGGAATCGGCATAGCGTCCCGTTTTGTCCTTTCCTCATCTTTTCTGAGTTGTATATTTTTCCTTTTTTTCTTCTACTAGTATGCTTCTTTTTCTACTAATAGTAGTAGTATATACGATTATTTGTTGTAGGTGGTCAGAATTAACTGTGCTAGGTACTACACATGAATCAAAGTCGATTGCGAAATGATTGTCTACATCATCCAGCCCAGCCACTGACTGCCAGTGCTTGTTCTCAAATGCAGATGAAACAAGATGGTCAAATTCAAACTCCCAGAAGAGCATGAGTCAAAGGTTCAGTACTTCTCTGAAAACCGACTGGTATCCTGACCTTGTTCATTTGGAACTATTCGGAAAATGGTTCATGAGCTGGCTAGGAACCTTATAGCGAGACATTCTGAAAACTGGGGTCTCAATTCTTATTCTGTAGGATTTGGATCCTACACATGCCTATGCACGAAACATTTTGTAGGAACTTCAAAGGATTTTGTAGTTTAAAAAGTTTCTTTAGGATTTGGATCCTCCAAAAAACCAATATATTCCCTACATTTGAAAGGAGGCCGAAATGGTAAGCTGAGCCTGTGTTGTTTGCTTGTAAATGTTTTATTATTATTATTATATATTTGTACTTATCCTTCACTGCACTGTTTCTGTGGGACTATATTACATTAGAAAAAGTACAGTCCCTTTTTTTTGTCAACAAACAGTCTCCAGCACTAAGAATCAACTGAAATGGGAAATTTAAAACACAGGTGAAGACAGAGCACTGTCGAAAGAGAACTTGTGTAGTTGTCAGACTTCCCATGCACTCGGTATTTAGCTCCAATGTCAGTAGGAGTTTCTTCACTCAAACTGCTTGATCACTGCTTTAATGGAAAATGAAGATAGAAGACTACTCATTCTAAGCTTCCATAGACGCAGAAAATGAACGAATCTGATTTTTCTGGAAAAAAGAAACACTTTCATGTGGGAATAGACTAGAGTTATAAACCAGCTATATCTCCACAGGAGTTTGTTCACATAATCCGTGCTTCACTGGAAGTCATTCTCACTCTTATTGCCATAGCGTTTTGGAATTATATTCTGTTTGATTTTTGGTCAACAGTGCCATTTGATTCTTCGTCGATGTTACTGTCGCATTGTTGAGCAAGTGTAGTGTCCCATTTCCTGTGGTCAGGTAGGCTCCATCAAAGGAATTCCTGTTGTCACAATCTTAACTTTTATGCCAAGCCTATCCAGGACTAAGAGATAATGAGATGCATGCACATCTAGTGCGTTTGAAATCAGTATCAGGTTCATTCTGTTGCCTGTTCAAAGCAGAGCCATAACACAAGTATATGCTCATATACGTGATAATGTGAGGCAACATCATCATAGATATTATCAAATGGATTACAATTTTTTTTTGTACTAGAACGTAAATTGGTAATTTTATCTGGTATCTTCCAGGGCACAACTCAGATAGGAACTGCTGACTCGTAACAATCCGTTCCATAACTGTTCTCCAAAAGATCTGCAGCTTCTGAGCTTACATTCTTCTTTAACTGGGCAGAGTGGTAATAGTGAAGATGTATCATATGCTGAAGCTACGAAGAGTTACCCTTCTGATTCTGTCTTAACATAACTTCATTCAAATTTTGCACAGCTATGAAGGAACAATGGGCTTCACACACTCTCCAGTTGATATATCCTCCTAAACTGAAGCTACTTTGCATTTACAGTATGAAATGTCTTGAAGATCTGGTCGTGATTTTCACATATGTCAGGGAACGACTAACCTTTAGAGATTTGCTTTGTACTCTGTTGAAACATAAATGATATATTCCATCGGACTAAATGGCCGAAAAATGAGAAGCAAGCAACAATGGAACTATGGATCCTACGAATCTCAGAAGCTGTAGTCAAGGAAAGGAGTGACTCGACTTGTGAAAGAAACAGGGTCCCCTCCTACAAGTACTAAACTCCATAAAACAGATTTGTCACCTTTGAATGCGAGAGACGCGCAATGATGCACAGCTGCAAGCAGCAAGCTCAGGGCATCTTATTAGCTGAGTTGATGTGACACACTTATTGCATGCCTTTCCGATGTTTCGTCTCACTTGTGACTTTGTGAGTGACTTGGCGGCTCACCAGGACATGACTGGACAAGCCATCCGTTAGAAGATGACTACATCTATATCATTTTGTACTGTCCTGGTTTGCTTGGTTGAGATGATGGCGACGGTAGTGATCACGACTAGTCTCTTTTGTAGCCAGGTTAGGTTCGTCGACAATGCAAATAAATCACAGTTGCGTTAGTACGTAGAGACATGATCACATAAGAAAGCTGACTCCCACTCCTGACCTCTGGTTATTTTCAGAGAGTTTGACGACAACAAACAGAGAGATTATCTATAGGTATAGCCAAGTAATGCAATATATGGTGATCGTTTACATGCAACTCATACAACCTATCGGCTAATATACCGGGTCTAGTGTTTCTTTTCTGGTGATCGTTTACATGTAACTGATACTTCCTTTCGTTATACTGGTCTGTAGTGAGGTGGTGGTGTAATTGTGTGACTAAAATTTTTCCCTCTTAATACAATGATACACAACACTCTTGCGTATTCCAGAAAAAAAAATTACTGCAGCATATAGTCGAACATATTACTTACTGCATGAGCAAATAGAACTTTGTTCACTCTACAAGATCGTCTTACCATACTGTTTCTGACCAGCTGTTGCACCCACCAGCTGATACTCCTAGCATACCAAGATTCCTGGGCCTGGCTAAGCAACTCGATTGACTCTAGCAGTGACAATGTTTTATCAAACATAATAAAGGTGTTCATAATAGCCTTTTTATGTCAGTGCTGAAACTTATCATTAATATAAAACAGCTTTAGTCGACTATAGGCTTATCAGTTCCATGACAGAGACGAAAATAAAATAGAAAATATCTCGTGTCGTATCATACTACAATTCAAACCAACATCATTCTCGTGATCATGTTAACTGATGAACAAACAGTAAATTTGGTACTAAAGTACCTACAGTAGTGAACCAAGATATTTTCAGAATAATTAACAGTGAGCAATAAAGTTTTTCTTGAATACAACAAGAGAGCCGTGTATCTTTGTATTAAAGAAGAGAAGAAACTGGTCCATACAATCAACACCACCTGACTGCAGACCGAGCTGTGAGTGAGCAATAAAGTAGTCAACTAGTTGTCTAGTATTAATTGGCAGCACACTCTGTGTCGAGATCCAACATTCTACCTTGCTTTGTTTTCCTTTTCCAGACAGTAAAGTTCCCTAGAGAACTACTATTAGTGACAGCACATATCTCAAAAGTCCAAGATCGTAGGTACAAGCGGTGATTTGTTTTTAAAACAATTCTCTAGACATGACGCATTACAATGAAAAACACTGCAGCACATATACTGTTGAACTCCATTCGATTGAATAATTCTACATTCACCAATGCAGCAGTGGATCCAACACCATTAATCAACTACCAATTGATGGTAGGTGCAACTTAAGAACATGATGCTGCACAACAAATTCAGAAACGAACTACAATTTCATGTCCAAGGAAGCTAGAACATAAACAGAAGCGCCAAAAACAAAATACAAGCAACTCTGGAATGCTAACCAGTGATATGCATAACTCTGAAGATCAATGAGTTCAATGCAAAGGTGACTCTGGCTGCTTATGACCATCAACTTGCTGATCCTGGCGTTCACCTTGCCATGCCCAAACAATGTCCTTGAGGGCAGGTTTCATGTCCTGCTTCCACAAGTTTTCGTATTCAAGTGTGTCCCCATTGTTCTTCTTGATCTCTACCAAATGAAAGGAAGGAGTAACTTCAAAAATCTCTGCATCAATAGTCAGGACACCTTTCCTTCCTTCACTTGCACCTTCCAATTTCAACACACCACCTTCTTTCTTCTTCACATTTAGCTTAGAACATGTGGCAACATCCTCTAGCTTTGAGATAATATCTGAAGCTGATTTACTAGATGTGAATCTTGTCTCTTTTCTTTTTTCAGTTTCCTCAAACAAGCCTGAAAGATCGAAGCCTTCTGAAAGGGAAATAATATCAAAAGCATTAAGGTTGGTGACTTTTGCTTCATCCTGCTTCTGATCAACTAATTTGCTGTTGCTACTACCTATTGATGAGAAAGCTGCATTAACATCTACTAGGGCTGTTACTTTCCCCTTCATCTCCATATTCTTCCGTAGTAGCTTGCTGTCAAGACCCTTTTTGAACCAAAAGCACTCCACTATTTTTGTAATTGGCATTCTAGTCCTAGGATTTGGATCAAGAATTCTCAGCACTAGCTTTCGTACATCAGATGGAAACCAAGGCGGGCACTTGAACTCCGCTTTCCCAATTTTTCTATACATCTCCACCAAATTGGAATCTTGAAAAGGCAGATACCCAGCCATGAGAACGAACAGGATCACCCCACAAGACCATGTGTCAACCTTGGCACCATCATACCCTTTTCGGCTGATAACCTCAGGCGCCACATATGCTGGAGTACCACAAGTTGTGTGTAGAAGGCCATCTTGGCGTCTTGACTCAGCAAGAGCACTCAATCCAAAATCTGAAATTTTCAGATTCCCATTCTCATCAACAAGTAGGTTTTCTGGCTTCAGATCACGATGGTATACACCTCTACTATGGCAGAAATCAACGGCACTTATCAACTGCTGGAAGTACTTCCTAGCCGCATCTTCTCTTAATTTACCTTTAGCTATTTTGTTAAACAATTCACCACCCTTGACATATTCAAGAACAAAATATATCTTTGATTTGGTAGCCATGACCTCATAAAGCTGTACAATGTTGGGGTGCCTCACTAGTTTCATCACAGATATCTCCCGCTTGATCTGCTCCATTAGACCAACCTTGAAAATTTTGTCTTTATCAATCACCTTGATAGCAACACTCTGTGATGTCACTATGTTCCTAGCATGGTAAACCTTAGCAAAAGTGCCCTGCCCAAGTAATCTACCAACCTCATACCTTTGCAGCAGAATGTTACCATTCTTCTCTGTTTCCATGTTCCACAGATCCTAGAAAATGGTTCTTATTGGAATTCTAGCCACAGGAATCCGTAAGGTAAAAAACTTCAACCGTCGTCAGAAATTACACGATCTAGCATAGCAACACTTTGGATATTGGTGGCATCATAATTACTTTCTGATAAGCACCAAATGTGCACGTGAAGTCCTCGCCCATCAAGAATCGGTGATTTTGAGCCGATTGGAGAAATGCCCACCTCTTCACAAGAGAAATCCTTGGCATGCAAGCACATTTTTCTGCATTCCCTAAAATGACCTGTCACTGCAATATGCAAACCTGGTCACAGTAAACATGAGTTAGATACAAAGTTATGCAACAGGAAAAAAGTAACAAAATATAAGTAATGCAACAAAAAAAAATGAAAACAAACTGAACTACATTCCAGAAAAAATTAGAACACCTAAAACTAAACGGAAAATGAAGTGTGCATGCATATAAAAGCAGGGACATGTGCTTGTTGTCTTATGGTTAGATATGCAATAAATAATGTGTATGTTTCATGGCGTCAGGTTCTAATTTTTTGGCCACATGTTTGTTTGGCAGATATGGGAAAAGTTTGAGCCTAGCCACACCGCTGCCAGCTATGAAGCCGACAAAACTTGTCTCATCGGATACTGGGTTGACTGGTATGGAGCAAGCTGATCCTAGCAAACAAAAATATTGGATTGGGCCAAGGCGTGACCCAGGTCACGTTGTAAATGACTCCCACCCATGGATGCACAAAAATGGCTGTGGACAATTACCTATTGTAAACTCCAGATGATCCGAGTACTAGATTGCACATTCCAAATTGAAAATAGCCCAGTTTCAGATATCAATGACCCTGAATTGTGCATTAGAGAGTAAGCAATCTAGCTCTGAGCCTCTGAATTGCAACATTGCCTACTATATTTGAGATAATGGAAGATTATTCTGTTTTGTTGATGAAAGAACTAATAGGTAATGCATACTAAATTATTTAGAAGGATCTACCTTTTCTCTTCTTTATTTTTAACGGAATGTGTAGGGGAGAGCCCTATATTGATATTTGTATCGAGACCCCAATTTTTGCTGATGTATAAGGGCATGCCGATGATCCAGCCTATATGTAGAAGTAGGCCCATTAGGGTTCGATTCGGATGTTACTTGGACTACACGGTAGAAGACAGCTAAGTAAGTTAGAGATAGAGTCGGAATCTGGCCTAATCTCTATGGCTGTTCCTAGACTATAAATATCTAAGGCCCTCGATGAGGAGGGCATCAGGCGATCACGAGTTAACCCTAGAACTCCCACATCACACACTACATACTACATCCACATAATCAATACAAGAAGAACTGGACATAGGGTTGTTATCCATTGGGAGGCCCGAACCAGTGTAAGTCGTGTGTCCCCTTTGAGATTGATCTCACTGAAGTTGTTTCCCCTCAATCCGATCTAAAATATCTGCCGACCTCTTTTCGAGCATCGACAATTTGTACTAATATATAAGAAAAGAAAGCAAATGTATAAATGGAAAAACACAAATAAGATATACTAAACTATGACAGTAAAGCAAACTGTACACAGTAGTTATGACATGCATCTACCGAAGCAAAGAGAACCGTTAAATTTCTATTAATCAATGAGTTTGAGAAAGCAGACCATCCAAGATGATCCATTTATCACTCAAGGCTAAGCACCGGATAATTCCCAGATGTTCAGTCCACTATCTCAGCCCTTCGATCCAAAACTAAACAAACATTCTACCTCATCCCTCAATTATATCCAGCCCTATCTGTGATAGCTTCTCATTGTCATCTCCTCCAACCACCAGATTCAGCATTGGCACAACATGCATCATTTTTTTTGTCTAAGCCTCAGATACACTGGCCAATCCTTATCGTTGAAACAGAAGGGAAGAACTTGCGGAAGAACCACCAACTATGAAAATGATATGGCAAGCATTTCAGGTGACTAAGGGATATCATAAGTTTTCCAGCAGCTCTGCTCAGTCTCTTTTAAAGTTAGAACAATCTAAAACAACTGTCAAGGATAATCACTCTGTTATATACATGATAATTTTTGTCATCGTCACAATTGCCCTTTTTCATTTGGACGCTACCACGCCACCAGGGACAGATAATTCTCATCCTGGTCTCAGATACATTCAGAAGAAGATTAATTGTACCCCTTCTCCTGAATAACAAGAAACAAACCTTCCAAGATAATTGTCGATCATTATATATGTGTTTCAATTGTGTTCAGGGGAAGACAGTTGTTATGTTTTAGAAAATGTAACATGCGACATAAGAATCATATGCAGATATCCACAACGATAACAAAAATGGAGGAGGCAGCTTAAATTTAACAAACTATAAACCAGTATTAGTACAAAGCAACAACAGTATGACCTCCATCGAAAAATGAAATAGCATAGCACGAATGGGATCTCATATCCGCTCAAGAAGGAGGAGGATCGGAATTCCTTACCAAGAGAAAGCAACACAATTCTGGGGAATCTCCGCTCCACGCTGGTGGCCTCCACGGCAAACGAGGACGCCCGCCTATGGACGGAGGACGCGTGCAGCGCAGTTCCAATGGGAGGATTTCTGGATCTGGATCTGGGTCTTCGAAATCCTGCAAGAACAGCAATGCGGTGGCAGGGTTCTTCGGATTGCGGAGTGGAATTGGCCGCGACAAATTTCCGGTTTTTTTGCTGTTGGAGTTGGCGGAGGAACAGGAGAGGGGCGGTCTAAACTTGGAACAGGTGGACGAGGCCTCAGCTTTATGGAGGTCCGGTGCGCCTTCGCTGGCCAAACCTGCACGGCTGACCTCAATTATGTGTGGGGCAAAGGTATCATCGGATCGGATCTTCCGTTTGATTCTTTTCGATGCATTTTACAAATTCGGTTAAGAACCCATTTGCTCAAAAAACAATTGTTACGAACCTAGGAAGAAGAAACACTTGCATAATTTTTTTTTAACACACAACATTAACGCCCCACGACATCCATGTCGTTGGCCGACTTGTGGGTTCACCTAAATCACCTACGGTCGTTGGTACCAGGTGCGAAGAAGAAAGGATTCAACATTTTGTTTATGGTCACCGTATTTGAGCGAGAGCCATCAACGGTCCCAATTCGGCTACAGATTCGAGCACTTCGTAAACAGAGCTATGGATCAACGGTCTCTACTAGGTTATGAGAGTTAGAAGCCTTCGTTTTGTGTAAAACTGCTTTCTTTTATCCATCAATGATGCTCAACTCTTCAGCGTATTAAAGAAAAAAAATACAACATTAACGTTTACAGACATGTTCGAGCACTTGTTCTAACACGTAAAGTAATTGGTAGACATTGATAAACAATGTAACAGAGATATATGGAAAAATTGGGAAAGCAGAGTTCAAGTGCCCGCCTTGGTTTCCATCTGATGTACGAAAGCTAGTGTTGAGAATTCTTGATCCAAATCCTAGGACTAGAATGCCAATTACAAAAATAGTGGAGTGCTTTTGGTTCAAAAAAGGTCTTGACAGCAAGCTACTGCGGAAGAATATGGAGATGCAGGGGAAAGTAACAGCCCTCGTAGATGTTAATGCAGCTTTCTCATCAACAGGTAGTAGTAACAGCAAATTAGTTGATCAGAAGCAGGATGAAGCAAAAGTCACCAACCTTAATGCTTTTGATATTATTTCCCTTTCAAAAGGACATAGTGTTAAAAAAAAGCTATATATATCATTTTTTTTACGTCAGGCCATTTTTTTTTGGACACAGTGTACGCGAGGTCTGATCTTGCCAAAAGCTAGTTTGTGTTTTTCTTTTCCAGAGAGAACTCGCAACTTCGTTGTTTTGTTGTGTAGCTTTTTGTAAGCAGCCCAACAGTCCCATTTATATAAGTAACTAAAGTATATACTTATTATAAAGTCATTGCAATATCATTTCGCTGGTACTTCCGGGAGCAAGAAGGACGAGCATCCTTGAAAATGGTTTATTTGCCTGTGTACTGCACCTTCTCTATAATCTATTAATTGAGGTACGGTCGTCACTTCGTGTCCACAAAGTTAGAGATTGAATCCAAAGCGGTTTCGTAACTTCTATATCATGTACCGAATTTCAAAAATCATAACTCTCACATCCGGAACTTAAATGAGTCAAACTCGAACTCTATCGCGTAGCCCTCGAAAAGTTCTATAACTTTGGTATTCAATATAAGTCCAGATCCTGCAGTTTTGATTTCTAAATATGCGATGCAAAAATATTTGTTCTGATTCGGACTCCTCTGTGCATGTCTCTGTGCAGAGCCCATATCTCGTAGCTTCGTAGTCCAAATAATATGATCCATATATGTTTCGAAAAGGTCTCAACGAGATTTACAACTTTTGTGTATTAACTTTTTCCATTAGAGCAAGTCTTTAATTTCAAAATCGCGTTGTAATGCAATGCTATTTCTGAACTCCATGAATTGATTTTTTTCTTCCGAATAAAGCTTCTAGAATATGGTAAAAAAATATGATAAAATTGTTACTTTTGACATATAAAATGATATACTAAGAAGCACCAATGATAATACAAATATAATCTTTCATGTAAAAAATGTTAATAATATTGTATATAAATAATTTATATTTAAATTATAAAGAGTATTTTATTTTTTAAAGTCCGTAGCAACGCACGGACACTTTGCTAATATCGATATATTTTACATTGAACAAACACATGTACTACCTATTCCTAAACTGAAATGCGGACAAAGGCACATGAACTCCGAAACTGATTGTACGTTTCCTTCAGTGAGGTTCATTCAACAGACAGGAAGAATCTTGGCAATTATTAATTTCTTCCTATCTTAAACCGGATCCAGCATATTAGTGGAGCCTGAGTTTATTAGTTGAGCTTTTTTATGGTGCATTATTTGTGCTATTATTTGACTGTCAGTGCATATGTCATTCACCTACCGTTCCTCAGATGCAACCGTACTATATATATATACAACAAGTTTCAGGTTGTTATAGCTGTACAATTTTCTTTGACTTTTTTGCCAGCAGTTCATAAACAATCAGATTTAGAATAAGATTAATAAGGGACTTGTTAATTTTTAGATAATTGGAAGTTTGAGTAACTTTCAATCACCATTTTGAGCCATCAGATCTAAGATCCAATGGTTTATAATTACATATTTCCTAACTTTCAATCAGCTGAAAGCTTTCAGTCAATGGCTTGTTACTTTGTGTTTTAATTTTTTTTTTGTAGGATTATTTGTATAATAATTATAAACCACTGGATCTAGATCTAATGGTTTAAGGAGGTGATTGAAAGTTTCCCCAACTTTCAGACAGCTGAAAATTAACAAGTTCCTTATAATTATTATACAAATAATTTTATAAAAGAAAAATCAAAACTCAAAGTAACAAACCATTGATTGAAAACTTTCAATCAGCTAAAAGTAAGAAAACATGGACTAATAAAGCTTTCGTAGGGGAAAGTTCAGTTTGTGTCTATTGCTTTGGCAAAATGGTGTTATATATTGTGTTATTACAGACCACAAATCTAAAAGGTGGAATGTGGTAGTAGCCCTCTGCGTCACAATGCAGCTAGCACTGTGGAACTCTTGCTGGCCACTCAAAGAAATGTAATCCAGAAACCATCCAACCCCCAGGCACGACCAGACCAGCACCATCGTTGATCACAGATTCTGGACGAGTGAGAGAGATAGCCGGAGCCACCAGCCACCAGGCATCATCACGAGTGGTGCCGCGCAAGTCGTCGAGCCAAACCCATGCTCGCCAGCGACGCTCACATGGCGCGGCCAGCGCTGCGACAAATCGGCAGGCGGCAGCCGCACGGCGCGCGCGACGGCGACTTGTCATGTCTAGTCCAGGCCGTGAGCTGCCGGCGCCCGATTGGTTCCTCGAGCCGATGGGCCACGCGATCCATCCATATCCATCCCTGGTGTCGATCACGGCGCGCAGCCGTGCTGTGCTCTGCTTCAGTATCAGTAATAACGAAAGCAGCAGACGTCTATCTGTCTCTTTTCCGGGGAGAACGACGTAACGTAAGCGGAATAGTGGGTGACCCGCGGCGCCATGTTCCACCACCGCTGGACCATGATGCTTCTGTTCCTGTGTACCGCATTGCTTGCTTCGACGGATCACCGGCTCGAATCTGGATCTGGGAGTACTTGGCAGTAGCCACTCGTTGGGAGCGATGCCGACGTCTGATGTGGGGGCTCCACGATTTAATTTGATTGTGTTGTGTTTTGTTTTGTGTGGTGTGGAGTACAAATAATGGCCACCAACAATGGTCCTTTTGCGCAATCTGCTTTGAGTACAATTCAGAGAAAAATAAATGGAGCTTGGAGTTGGAAGCACAGTAGAATAAGCTTTGCCACCCTACTATATGCACAATGCCTTGAGAAGAGTTATTTTATTACCTACTATATATGCCTTCTATTTTCATTTTCAGTTACAATATTCGTCTACACAAGAACTGGGACCCAGTTCTGGTTAGTTAGGGAACAGAAGTAGAGTGGCAAACATCTCACTGGTACCAATAAGCATGCCAATTGGCTGGCGTAAGTGCAAACATTCACCTTCTCGTTTGATGAAATTAAACAACTGGAAGGCACCACGTATTATTGGGCAACAATAGGAGTAGTATATTTCCGCATCATTGGCCATTTTAAATCGGTATGCATGATGAGATTCCACGTTCTTGTCTAGGGAAGGCGTCAACTCTCTGAGGCGCACTGACTTCGGAGAAAAATCCAATGCGCATTAAGGGATCTGGTGGTAGGAAACTCGATGAGCGGGTCGCAAGCGCAAGCCCAACACATGGGCTTCTTGCTTCTAATTCCAATTTCGTTTTTTCTACTTTATTTTTGTACTGCACTACTGCTTCTGTGTGACCATATCCATATATGCTGAGTGTCAGAAATGAACTCTGTCCATTCTGATGATGGAATGATTCTGTATGCATTGCTGATGGTCGGGATGTATCATGTATGATCGGTGGGTGCTCAATATCTAATCTTTTTTTAGGCCCTGTTTGGATCCATCTTATTAAACTTTAACATTTTGTTAAAGTTTAACAACTTAAAAAGTAAGGTGTTAAAATTTAACGTCTGTTTGTTTGGATCCATATTAAAGTTTAACAAGTTTTACCTAGTTTTTCTTAAGAAATATACCTTTTAATAAGTTTTAATAAGTTTTACCATCTCAAAACCAGGTAAAGATTTTAAGGGTGTTAAACTTTAACACCTCCCTTTTAACAAAAGTGTTTGAATGTTTTTTCTGTTCAAAGTAGATAAAACATGGGTGTTAAAGTTTAACAAGATGGATCCAAACACCCCCTTAGAAAAGGGAATATATTAATCAATATCCCAACCTCTGTATCGACTGATACATGTAGCATTCAGTTATTACAACCAAAGAAACCGAAAAGGAATAGCACCACAGAATCTGGAACACAAAGTTTTTATCCATAATAAAACTAAGACATTACTCTATTGGAGAAGCGCCACCCGTTTGCAGCAAAAAACTCCATTGCTACAGTCTCAAGGCGCCTGCAAGCCATCCTCATGAATGGGCGCTCCTCTGTCTTACAATAGGAGGGACCAGAATCTCACCCAATAAGTGCCCCTAAAAATAACCTCTAGGAACGAAGGTATTTGTGTCTTATCAAAAACAACCTCATTACAACACAGCCAAATAGCCCAACACAAGCTAGATATGCCACTCCAAATAATCTTTTTGAATTTAACATTCATATCGTCTAACCAATCTGAGAACATATGAATGAAGTTCACAGGTGGAGAGATATTAAAAGTGACATGAAACACTCTTCACACAAAGCGAGCCAGTGGACAATCAAAGAATAAATGTTGGATACTCTCACTTAGATTACAGAAATAACATTTAGTGCTCCCTCTCAATTACACCTAAATAAATTATCTTTAGTCAGAGTGACGCCTTTATATAAGTACATAAAAACACCTTCATTTTGAGTGGCACCCTTATATTCCACATATGCATAGTGAAGGGCAATGTCTGTGATGTTAAAAGAGCACTGTACATAGATTTCACTGAGAAAGCCCTATTTTGATGTAATTCCCATCTAAATGAATCTGAATGAGAAGACAAATTCACATGAGACACTGCTAACATCAGCTGGTATCAAGACACTAAGTTTTGGCCCATCAAACCTCTCCTAAATGAGATGTTTAAAGGGATAGCAGATAGAACGTACGTAACCGTGACATGTTTCCTCCTAGTTAGGTTGTATAGGTTAGGAAATCTATCCATCAAACGAGAGTTATCCAACCACAAATCTTCCCAAAATTTAATTTGAACTCCATCACCAAGATGGAGGCTCCCCAACCGAAGGAACTCGACCTTAGCTCCTAAAATACTCATCCAAAAGTATGAGTCACCGGCCACAGGTTGAACCTGCGTAAGAGTCCTAGACTGCAAATATTTCCGCCATAAAATATTTTGCCAAATACCATCACTATTGAACAACCTAAAGAGCCATTTGCTTAACAAGCATTTATTTTGAGTTTGCAAATTCAAAATCCCCAATCCACCTTGATCTCTTGGAGTGCACAAAATACTCCATTTCGTCAGACGATATTTTTTTTATGGCCCTCATTCTGTCAATAAAATTTAGGTCTATAGTAATCCAATTTCTCCAAGACTCCATTTGGAACCTCAAAGAAAGAGAACATAAAAAGGGGTAAACTGCTGAGAACTGAGTTAATTAAGGTGAGTCGTCTACCAACTGATAGTATTTTACTCCTCCAGTAACTCAATCTTTTCTGAAACCTTTCTTCAACGTGTTTCCAATCCGCATTAGCTAGTCTATGATGATGCATTGGAATCCCTAGATATCGGAAAGGGAGAGCACCTAGCTCACATCCGAATATATCAGCATATTGTTGTTGAAAGTCAACTGCCTCTCCATAGCAAAAAAGCTCACTCTTATGAAAATTGATCTTAAGCCCAGATAATTGCTCAAAAGCACATAACAATAACTTGAGATTTCTGACTTCCTCTACATTATGTTCTAGTAGAAGTATCATATCATCAGCATATTGAAGGATGGACAATCCATCGTCTACTAGATTAGGAACTACTACTCTGAATTGACTATTGTCTTTTTCTCGTTCGATTAAAATGGAAAGAAAATCCACAACCAAGTTGAACAAAATCAGAGAAAGAGGATCACCCTGCCGAACCCCCTTTCTAGTTTGAAAGTAATGGCCCACATCATCATTTAGTTTGATTGCGACACTCCCTCTCTCCATCACTCGGCTCATCCACTCGCACCACTTAGGTGAAAAGCCTTTAAGTCTGAGCACTTGTTGTAAAAACGGCCATTTAAGGTTGTCATAGGCTTTTTCAAAATCTAATTTTATAATGACTGCACTCTTTTTTTTCCTATGTATCTCATGCAGCATTTCGTGGAGAGTGACTACCCCATCGAGAATGTATCGACGTGGCATAAAAGCAGACTGAGACTGCGAGATATATGGGTCTACCATGTGATAAAGTCTATTATTTAGCACCTTTGTGAATATTTTAAAGCTTACATTTATAAGACAAATCCGTCGATATTGTTGGATGCACGTAGCATCCCTTTTTTTGGGCAACAAAGAAATCAAACCAAAATTAAGGCTATGAATGGGTAGGTCACCACTATAGAAGGCATTAAACAAGCTCATTAAATCATGTTTAACCAATTCCCAAAAGAATTGATAAAACTCTGCCGGAAAATCATCTGGCCAGGGAGCCTTGTTGAAAGAATTGATAAAACTCTGCCGGAAAATCATCTGGCCAGGGAGCCTTGTTGAACTTAATCTGGAAAACCGCCTCCTTTACCTCCTTCTCCGAAAAAGGCGCCGTGAGAAACTCATTCTCCTAGGGGAGAGCTGTGGTATATCCTCTCTCATACTCTCGTCAATGACAAACTCATTGTCATTGTTAGGGCCAAAGAGATTTTTATAGTAATCAGTGATGTAGCGCTTAATGTTATCATGACCCGCTATGATACCCTCCTCTTGCTCCAATTGGAAAATTTAGGTCTTTCTATGTCTTCCGTTCGCTAAAAGTTGGAGGTATTTAGTATTATCATCTCCTTGTAACAGCCTAGTTACTTTGTATCTCTGTATCCAATAAATTTCTTCTTCCTTTAAGAAAACACCTAGTTCTCTTCTAAGCGCTATTCTAGTCTCACTCTCCGCCTGTTAAAGCGTCAAGCTTTCGGATTTTCTATCTAATACATCCAAGTCCCCTAATAATTTAAGTTTTCTTGATTTAGCAAGTGCACTCTCATTCCTTGCCCATCCTTTCAAATATCATTGAACCCTTCGCACTTTATTTTGCCATATCTCTAACAGCGATGAACCTGAATTCACAGATTGCCACACAACTACAATTCTTTTATAGAATCCTTCTTTGAGGAACCAACCATGTTCAAACCTAACAAATTAATATTCCCTCTATGGTTATGGTGACCCAGCTTAGAAGGAGAGGAGTATGATCAGAAATCTCTCTCGTGAGGGTTTGAACTGAAGCTAAAGGAAACTTCATTTCCCACTCTGTACTCACCAAGATACGGTCTAGCTTTTCATAAGTTGGAGTATCTGCATAATTAGCCCAAGTGAACCGTCTACCAGACAACTCCAGTTCTCTCAAATTTAAGGTCAATAATAGCATTAAAAAGGTTGGGCCAATGGCTATGAAATCTATCGTTATCTTTTAGCTCATCTAGCAACCAAAACCATTCCTGCATTTTGGTATTGGGATATTAAGAAAAGCGGGTTACAGTGTGTTGCAATGGATGCTGATTAGAGCACAATTTTCATAAATTATAGTCTCGTCACGGTGTTGTCACAATTTGTTGTAGAGTTTGATATTAAACCTGCATATAAGAGTAGCATCACATTGGAAAACTTGCAGGTAAGGAGGAATCCAAATATAGCTCCAGAAACAAATAGTTTAGCAGAATTTGATGATGAAAGTGGTGGGTATGAAGAAAATATGCATCCTTTCTGTGGAGCGGATATTATGCACCGACCAGTTGTACTTAAAAGCTTAAACTGATGGTAAAGGGCATGCTAGGGATGAAAACATTTTTTGGGACAAAAGTTAGTAAGGAAGTTGCGTTCCATCATTTATTAGTGATAAATTTTCATCACTAGAGAAACCACATCTATTTAGTCATGAAAATATTAGTTCCGTTGCTAAAGCGCACATTAGTAACGTTTTTCATCGCGAACCATTTTTTGGGACCCACCTATCGGTGTTGTCTTGATCATTTGCGAGGGAACAAAACGTCACTAATGCGGGCACTGATGAGTAAGCACCGGTAGGGCCCACCAGTCGGGGTTTCTTAGGCACTAGCGACAGAAAAAAAAAATATCACCAATGTAAACAATAGCCTGTGTACATCATCGTGACGTAATAGAGGGCCCAACTGTCAGGTGTTTCTGCTGTTTTGTGCTGAAACAAACTGTTACTAAACACCTGCATTGCTGAGTCAGCAGATGGCAGTCCCACATGTTGGGTTCTTCATATATCCTTGACGAAATGAGACCATCACTAATGCTACACTACGCATGCGTTGTCCTAGGGATAACATAAGAGGCCGACTTTTCATCTTGGTTTAATGTCCGGTCCCACATGTTAGCATTTATAATGTTATTAATGACAAATAGAAATTGTTATTACTATAATTCTCATCTACGAGCCCACTTGTAAGGTGTCTCATGAATTCTGCGATGACAATGTTTGCCACAGTCAGTTCTTGAGGTGCTGAAGGGACGCAGTTGGTTGGCTGTGAAGGATGACTGGCTTGTCACTTGATCCAGAGTTTTCTCTGAGCCTGGTCAACCCAATCACTGGCAAGAGTATCGCACTGTCACCGTTGTCATCAAACAATGATAGAAATGAGGAGTTGCTATCTGCTATCGTGAAGGATGCTGGTGGTCGTGAACCTATGTACATCGAGCGCGTAGCCTTCTATAACACACCCAAGCAAGATGGTGGTCCCTTTGTGATCTTTTTGTTCTCTTCACAAAACATCATATACCATAAGAAGACTGATAGCACGTGGATGATGTTACCAATTGCAAAATGAATTCCAGTAAGATTTGTGGATGCTGCTTACTAGGAAGGGCAGTGTGTGGTGGCACTCGGTCGGCGGGGAGACCTGAGGGTTTGGGACCTGGACAAGAAGCCCATTATTGGATCTCCTCAATGGGTCCAGGAACCCCCTTTTGGTCGTCCACTGCACTACAGACGCAAACACGAGGCGACAATGTTTCTTGCGGGGTCAGCTCGTAACCGGCCTATGGTCATCTAGCTATGGGGAGAATTTGGGGAAGATGAACCAATGGGGAACTGCAGAGCCACCAGTCAATGTGCATGACAGTGGATGGCATGACATTATATGAGAGAGTAGACGATGGTGGATAGATGGAGTTGAGAAGTTTGTAGAGTGAACACTCTCTTTTTCTCGGAGCAAATTATCCATTTTGGTATGCTGTACCAGAAGGAGACAAGAAAGTGGGTCCACTATGTTTGTATGTTTCAGACCATATGCTTGGACAAATGTTGAAGATCCCTACTAATGATCGCCATAGTCATGTCAAGTACTACGACTGGTTTGATTTCACCCAGCATCGTTCCGAACCACCTTTGCAAGCCCCTTTGTTTACCCGCCCCTACCCATGTTTCAAGTAGCCACCCCCCTTTTAGTTTTAGCCTTTGATGTTCAATTTAAGTTTTTTGGATCACTGGAACACTTCTAATGATATATGCACTCAGATTCTATTTTAACTTGTGAATGCTTCATATTTTTTGTTGTTTTAATAATGTTCTTAATTATTATGAGCGAGGTAGGCTGATTGATCACTGTCTCTTTGACTTTAGCTTAATATGTTCAGAAAGAATACCCCGATCTAGGAATTTAGTTTAATTTTTGTTGCAATACCATGATAATGCAACAATAGACACTTTTGTTGCAATATGTAAGACGCAGTCGCAACCGCATCGACCTTTGTTGCTATATCTATGAATTGTTCTAGCGATAGACATTTTCGTTGCAATATGTAAGACACAGTCGCAACTACCTCTATCTTCATTGCTATATCTATGCATAGTTGCAATGACAAACATTTGCATTGTAATATGACGCAGACACAACCACACCAATATTTTTGGTTCTACATATGTGCATTGTTGCAATGACTAACAATTTCATTGCAATATGTAAGACGCAATCGCAACCACATAGATTTTCATTGCTATACCTATGCCTGTTATTGCAACACCTCATTCTTCTGTTGCGATATGGCCTTATTGCAACAATTACAAGAAAATGTTGCAAAAACATCGCCCTAATTACAATGCACATGCAAGCGTGGTGATATATCCAATCTATCGCAACCAAAATCACCTTTCATTGCAATTACCCCCATATCTATTGCAACAAAAATCACATTGTTTCTATTAATATCATAGCATTACCCCTGAAACCTTGTAGTGTAGTGCTTGTATCGCCGGTCGAAGCTCCTCCACACCTCAGATCCAGGCGCCGCTGACCACTCCAAATGTTGTCGGGCCTCTTCGTCAGTTGAATTAAATGTTTCAACAAATTTCAGATCCTTCTACTGGTTATATTGTAGCCGATAATGATTGGTGGGTAGAATAGAATGTGGTGAGCTCATTATTCTATGTTGCTCATACATGTTTAGTCTAGTGTTTCAACAAATTGGCTACTAACAGTTTTCCCACTTTATTTACACTATGCCAGGATGTATATGTTTTAGAGATGCACCAGTTGAGCGAGGAGCAGATGTGAATCATGTCGAAGATATATCATAGTTACAAACAATATTTCCTATGTGCCTACAGGTGGTGCCACGGATATCATCTAGACAGTGATGCACAGGGTGATGGTATCATCCCTCAGGCTCCCCCTAGTACAGATATGAGGGCAGAAAAAAGGCCAGCTCCATTGTTACTGAAGGGAAATAAGAAGAAGACTTTAGACCAATGTATATATGAAGCATTTGGTGGATACATATGAGATGAAAGCTCAAAGTAGTAAACATTCAACAACTTAGCAAATTGGAGACCATATTAGAGATGAGAGTGGAAGTATTTTGGATCAAGTCATCAAGGATGGGGCTGAGGAAGGAAGTGATGAACACTTCTATGACACACAACTTCTTCTTCAAAAAATAAAAGAGAACAGTGATGTGTTCATTACATTAAGACACAAAATGGGGGGGGGGGGGGGGGGGCTGAATTAATTGGCTGAGGAGGGTTTAGAGAATATGGAAGAAGCACAAGGGTCTTATGTACCGTTGGTAGTGTGTCACTTCTTTTTTTTCATATTTTCTTTATTTCATACATTGTTACATTTTCTAAGACCATTTCCTATGTATCTTATGTGATACTTTGTACCAATTGTTTTTCCTAAGGCATCTAGGACTTGTGTTGTATCAGTAAAATATTTGGATTATCTAATTCGTGGTTTTTTGCAGGCTTGCACTTTTTGATGAGTACCTCTAGCGCTTCTAGTGAATCTGATGGCAACAATGAGTGTATTCATAACATAGATGTTTCTAAATTATTAGATGATGATGATGATTACATGGTGGCATTGCTTGGTCTGGAATGGATGCAATCCTATATATGGTGTTAATAGGAAGGGTATTTCTATTCTTATTCTAGTTATGATAGGAATCCTGTGGGTGGAGTTAACTCTAAATGATTCAATCGATTGTTTCGACATGTTGAGAATGACAAGTTCAGTATTTCTTGCAGCTACGCAAGACCTTGGTACAAGATTATGGACTGAGATCAAGTAGAATATTCTGAAACAAGGAAGCCTTAGGAATGTTTCTTTGGGCCTGTGCACCTCAATCTTTTTAGACAATGAAATAATAAGTTTCGTCACTCATTAGAAACTATCAGTAGGAAGTTTGAAGAGGTTCTTAGTTCTGTCATGAGATTCACTTTTCACATCATAAGGCCTAAAAATCCTGCATTTGGCACAGTTCAGCCTATGCGGCATGAGCCAAGGTTCTAGCCTCATTTCAAAGACTGCATAGGCACAATAGATGCTCCTATATACCAGCAATTGTGCCATTAAGTGAACAACCGAAATACATTGGCCATCATTTGGTTACCCTTTACAAAATATCATGGCAGTTTGTGACTTTGATATGAGGCACAAATTTGTAGCCACTTGTTGGCCTGGTTCCATTCATGACACTCGTTGTTTTATTGGACGCACAACTAACATATAAATAACAATTTCCATGCCCTCCAAATGTTAAATCAAGTACTGCTGTATTTTTTTTCACCAATGAATCTTTGCTTAAATGAATGCTTGCTCATTATGTCATGTACATGCATGCAAGTGTAATCTTATGGACTCTTGCACCCTACAAGAGGGCAAATGTATCATGTTACAGAATGACAGCATGGTAACCAACAGGCTCTACGGGAAATCTCTCCTTTGCCGAGTGTCAAAGGCACTCGGCAAAGGCTCTAAAACACTCGATAAAGCTTTGACAAAGAGCACTCGGCAAAGAAAAAAAAATACCAGCAAAACGCTCATTGCTAAGTGTTTTTCATCGCATACTCGACAAAGCCTTTGCCGAATGTTAAAAAAAAACACTCGGCAAAATATAAATCACGAAAAAAATCTAATAAAAATAGCAAAAAATATTTTTTTGCTCCTAGAAGCCTAGCGCATCCGTCTGGGTGTTGTGCCATTAAGCGAACAACCGAAATACATTGGCCGCCATTTGGTTACCCTTTACAAAATATCATGGCAGTTTGTGACTTTGATATGAGGCACAAATTTGTAGTTACTTGTTGGCCTGGTTCTGTTCATGACACTCGTTGTTTTATTGGACGCACAACTAACATATAAATAACAATTTCCATACCCTCCAAATGTTAAATCAAGTACTACTGTATTTTTTTTTCACCAATGAATCTTTGCTTAAATGAATGCTTGCTCATTATGTCATGTACATGCATGCAAGTGTAATCTTATGGACTCTGAATATCATAAAAAAAAAAGATTTCTTGCACCCTACAAGAGGGCAAATGTATCATGTTACAGAATGACATCATGGTAACCAACAGGTACTAGGGGAAATCTCTCGGTAAAGAAAAAAAATACTACCGGCAAAGCGCTCATTGCCAAGTGTTTTTTATGACGCACTCGTCAAAGCCTTTGCCGAGTGTCAAAAAAACACTCAGCAAAATATAAATCACGAAAAAGAATCTAATAAAAATAGCAAAAAATATTTTTTTGCTCCTAGAAGCCCAGTGCATCCGTCTCGGTATTTTTTTGTAAGTCTCAGTGATTTTTCACGCACTACACAAAAAGTGTGTCTGGTGGGATTCGAACCTAGGACCTTGCCTTCACACAAGTACTCCACTACCACTACACCATACTCTCACTTGAGTTCAAACCTTGTTTTAAATATTTTTATATTTAAAAACACTCGACAAAGAAGTCTTTGCCAAGTATTTTATAAAATACACTCGGCAAAGAGTTTCTATGCCGAGTGCTAACTTAGACACTAGGCAAATAAATTTTCCTATGAACTTCTAAAAAAATTTAAAAATATAAAACAACTTTTATAAATAATCAAATGTTAAAATGATACAATTTATGTAATCTATGACCTATACAAAATAATTTGGAGTCAAATTGAAATTTAATTTTCAATATGACTTCAAATCTTAACCACTAATTCTCAACTCTAAGGTTATTTCTCAAATATTCTTGGTTTAATAAGCAAAGAACATGACAACTTGTGTAAAACCTTCTCTACTTTTTATCGTAACTTCTACTTGTAATACCATAACATTGTAAAAAATCTCATGGTTTTTAATTAGTCTTTATTTGAGTTTTTTTAGAATTTAAAAATCATTTGGACACACATTATTGGTCATGATTGTCAGATTTTATGTCAAATTTCTTTTTATTTCATGGGCAAGGTCTCTAATTGGGCTAAATAACATGAATATAATTTGTATACTTTTTGAATTCTTATATTTGAGTCACTTGTAGTTCAAATTTGAATTTATTCAATAAATTGCTTCAAATATAATTAATTAACTAAATATAGAAAACAATAACAAGAAAATACCAAATTTTAATATGAAGTCACACATGTTGTATGTGTAGAGCACAAAAAAATTTGGGAGTAGAAGAGGAAAAAATTTGATTTATTGCCGAGTGTCAAGAAAAAACACTCGACAAAGATTATCTTAGCCGAACGTCAAGAAAAAACACTCGACAAAAAATTACTTTGTTGAGTGTCATGGGAAAACACTCGACAAAGAATTATAATTGCCAAGTGTATTTTTATTGACAGTCGGCAAAGCATTTTTTGCCGAGTGTTTTCTAATTGACACTCGGCAAAGAGTAAAACACTCGGCAAAAAGCGATTTTCCTATAGTGAGGTTAGATTGAAAGAAGTGGTTAATCAAGCACATTCATCCCTTATAAACGGTCATTTGGAGTTCTAAAGATGAAGTGGCGCATTCTCTTGAACTTGCCTAGTTAACCAATTGAGAAGCAATCCAAAATTATAGTTACTTGCATGGCCCTTCATAATTTTATTAAGGATCATGACTTAAAAGACATGCATTTTGAAGCAGATATCCAAGATGATGATGCTCATTCAACTCAAGCAGTTATAGATCATGACAGTCTTCCAGGCGATGACCTTAACATGAGTGTTTTTCATGATGCTATTGTTGCGGCTATAGTTTTGTGATCCAACATTTACTGCACTAACAATATTGCAATATACTCCCTCCATTCTTTTTTATTTGACGCTTTGGCATTACAAATTTTTCTCCTTTTAATTATCGTTCTCATCTACCAAGGATGTACTACTGCAGTTCACAGTAGCAGGTAGGCCTGAATGCATGCAACAAGCTGTCTTATCCAACTTGCTATCCTCCAATCGTGAACCAGCAAAAAAATAATAGAAAAACAAGCCACGTTATTTCTGTCCTCCACTTTGCTCCTTGGCACAAGCTCCTAGATAAACGCCCACACAAGTACAGGCGGAACAGAACACACTCAGAATTACGTTGTTTCTTGTGCCCGTTCCTAAAACTGCATGTTCCTAAAACGTCATAATACTAGGACAGAGGGAATAATTGCTAGTGTACTTGGATTTTAGAAAAATGACCTTTTGGTAAATTTGTGATCTTAATATGCACTTAGACAATATTATTGTAATGGAATCCCTATTTATTAACAAGATCATAATATATTATAATTATTTATTTCTTCTTACATTAAGAATAAAAAAGAGCTATTATCTGCTCAGGGCATTCAAGTCTTTTAATCAATCAGGACAGACAATTCAATGTAAATAATCCGGATTACCAAACATCTAGCTTATTCAGATAGTGGCTTAACAGAAAATCATGCTTCTTAGATAACCGAGTTCCAGAAAAGCACAAATAAACAGGACCATAGCTAGTTTCTGCATATGTATTTATCTTTACCAGGAGAAATTGTAGTTGTTAGACTTAGAAGTCATGCTAAGTCGGTATATATAGAAACATGCTGATGGCCAAGGGGGCATGGTTGCTTTGCCAGATATTTTGGCTGGTTGTGGGATGCAAGGGATTGTGTGGTTACCCCGGCCGTGACATCAGATATAGCATCAATAATCCATTCTTTCTTTATCAGTCTCCTCTCTCCTGCGACGAGCGGTCGCGCTCCCAACAGGTGCATACAGCAGTCCAAGCAGGTGAGGAGGAGCCATCCGATGCGTGTTCCTGCGCCTGTAGACCAAACGTCTGCACACGTCATTGCACAGAAAGCGAGGGGGAATCAACGAACGATCGAGGCTGCTGGTACCAGACTACCAGTTGACCCAAGATACGTGTAATAAATCCATTCAACAACAACAGACCTCAAAAGAAATTACAGTGTAATTGATTAGAACGAAAAATTTTCTTCGATCATAGCCATCACGACTCTGGATCGCTGGGGAAGGGACAGGCGGGGTCAAGGTATACGGGTCCTCAAGACTCGAAAAAAAAAATAGGTATGAAGAGGTATACCTCGTTGAAACTACCTCTTGGAAACAATAATTTGGTACATGGCACGTTATCTTCTGGAGTCACATTCAGTGCGATGTGAAGGCATGGCCTCCATTTGCCGTAAACATCTTGTGGGACTTTAGCTGCCTCGATTGGAGTTAATTTTCTTACAATATGATATCTTTGGTTGCAAATACCGATGGAAGAGATGCAACCACAAATACTGCAAGCTTTTTGTAGAAAAAGTATATCTTGACTTTCCTGATATAAGAAATCCTAATGTAATTGAATTCAAGAAAGGCTTGCTCACGTCTAAAATGACTCTAGCCAGAACGAATTCTTGAGGTTTGAATATATAGCATCCCCCGAGAAAAGCAGCAGAGACATCTTTAAGGTAATTCGTTATATGTCGTTATTGCAAATTTCATCAGAGCAGGATCTGCCACGATAAAATGACTCATCTGGTAAGTGTTATTGGGTTGCAAAATAAATCCCATTTCTGGCATCTAGGCCATATTTTCAACAACAGATTGTCTCCAAAATAGTGCCCTGAGGACAGTGAGAAATGAATCCTTTGGGTACATGAGATTTTGGCTGGAACTCCTAGATATGTATTACATGATTGCATCATTTGAAGGCTTGGACGGTGAAACAATAATTGTATATCTGAGTGAGGGCAAGTTTATGCTATGCAACAAGGATCAAGAAATGCTCTATCTGGGAGAAAGTCTACTGGAGAAGCTTCTGATACGCCCGCTTGAGGGCAAGCTGGAAGTTAGGAAGGGAGGAATGTCAGGATCATATCTAGGCCCACGGTGCCAAGAGGCCAAGTCGGAGGCCCAATAGAACTGACGACCAATACAAAGGCATAGGTGCATGGTTACACAGAGAAGGACATCGATAATTATTCAAAAGCTATTGGCACTGCTCTTCTTCTTCTTCTCTGGAAATTCCCCATTTTTTGTATCCCTAAACCTGTTCTCTAGAACCTTCTAGATCTACCCTAGCTGCCTGTACTCTTGCTACTTCCCTCGCATACTTTGTGTTTCCTTTATCCCTGCCCTAACCCCTCTCCGATTTGTACCCAATGCTATTGTAAATTAGATCGATCCATGGAGGTTGCTAATAGGATACTTAGAGATGAACAGTCACAAGGAGATATCGGAAAGTGAAGGATTCCATCAGAGATACTGAGAGATAGAAAGTCCTCAACAAGCATCGCCTCTTTTTCCACAATCCTTGGAGATCAAACATAAGACAAGAAATGTTTTTAACCGGGTATATATCATCAGGACATCCTAGTATGAAGAGGAGGTTTAACCACTACCACGAAAATACACAAAGGAGGCATCATATTAGCGACGCCAAAAAGAAAATTGTCACTAATAGGAATATTAGTGATGGCTATACAGAAATGTATCACTAGTATTCCTCAAGATATCCTTAAGGGTATAGAGATGGGTTCTTCAGGTTGCTCTTCCTAGTTTATTTGAATCACCTCATTATATTCAGATTCTGGAAATTGAACTTTAGGACATCAGAGTTGTTGCTCGGAGGGGAGGAAAACAGGTCAGGGGGATCTGGAACCGTTACAGAATGAAACGAATAGCGTCTGTTTGGATTCAAGGTAGAGAGTGTGGTTGTTGTGAGAGCGTTGTACGGAAGAGGAATCAAAACACGGCATATCGCCAAAACCCAGAATGGAACACGGACTCAGATCGCCTAACATTAGGAAGCAATATCACCATGTGACATTTCTATATTCGAGGCCATCCATCTTCAAATCTATGGCTCCTAATTAGTGACTGCTTAATAACTGAACAATTTAATAAATGTGTCTCTATTTCTTATAAGAGTTCCTAGTAGTAACGGGCTGAGAAATTTTTTATCAGCGCTTTTTGATACCACAGCTAGCACTAGCAGAACAAAACTGCTCGTGCATTTGTTGGTATGACCGCTTCAAGCCGCCGCAATCAGTCTTGATCATCTAGTCAACTTGAGGAGCCGTATGGTCTTGGGCATCGTCGACACAACGTTGAAGCCGATTGTATACAAATTTTGCTCATCTTGAGCTATGGAAAGAGATAGCAGTGCCCTAGAACGTGTTAGCACCAGCAAGAAAATATGTTGTCGCCAAGAACTCTTGCCAAAAAAAAAAACAGAGGTCTATTAATTGCTAAATTGCTAGCCTATTAGGGAACCATAGATTTGGAGATGAGTGGTCTGGAGCGGAGGAATGTCACACCGTAGCATTGTGAAGCAATGACAGACAATTTGAACCCAATGGAACACTTCAGCGCGTTGATTTTACTTGATCACGCCCTCGGTGACAACTGTTTGCGCACGAGTCCAAAATTGGGCGCAGATGGCGAGACGCCGGCACAGCATACGTGGACATGGGATGTTGCAAAAGATCGTACAGAGAACTTTATTTCCGTTATGGCTTCAAGTACACAACAGACTGGTGTCTGGTAATAACAAGCTGCAAAATTCGTCAGCCTCGAGGGATCGCCGCCGCCCCTATCCGGCCGTGTCGTCGTCGTCGTCACCAGTCACCGGGAACATGTCATTGCAGAGCTCACCGTAGAACCTGCACACCAGGTCGATGAACACCGGCGACTTGAGCCGCTCCCAGCACCGCAGCAGCTCCTCCACGTCCTGAAGATCTCTGGCCTTCCCCTCCTCCACCAGCATCTCCATCAGGCAGCTCTCGAAGCTCCGACACGCCTCTTCCTTCTTCTTCCGCTCCTCATCATCGTCGTCCTCATCTTCGTCGGCGCTAGCAGTGCTCCGTCCGGACCGCAGCCGCGCTACGACCTTCACGTATGCCGGCGTCTCCGGCGACGGAACCGGCGCGTGGACCTCCTGCGCCGCCGGTAGCAGCTCCGTCGTTATTGCCGCTGACCCACGCGCGGCGTCGTCCTGATCAGCAGCCGATGCCGCAGCAGGCCCGAACGATGATGGCGGGACCAGCGGCCAGAACACGGTGCGCACCGACCGGAACTTCCGGCGCCGGTTGCGGCGGCGCTGCGGGCTCATCGTGGCTGCAGCCTTCCGAAGGCTGCGGAATCGGAAGGCCCTGATGGAGAGCGGCACGCGGAGGAGCCGCGTGAGTGCCCGGCTCCATGGCGCGAGCAGGCTGCACGTCACGCACGACGGAGGGCGATGCTGCGATGACGAGGAAACTGGCATCGCGCGTTCGCTTCTGTTGACCCCAAGCTCCATGAGACGAAGGGAGGTATATGTATATGCTTGCTTGCCTCTGCCTGGGAGTATTACTATGACTACGTGCGGGCATTGTGTTCTCGCGGAACGTACGGGTGTGCTACGCACGTTTCAGGTGCGCGTTGCTGGAGTGGGCTGCCACTCACCATCCAACAGTGTCTGATTTTTTTCTAAATTAATTTAGCATTGAGCGTGCATACACTTCAGCACTACACCTATTCTGAGAGTATAATTGGAATTCCAAGGTTCAGTTCAAAAATATTTTGGGTGCCGTGGGCATCATAACAAGTGCATCTTACATACGATGCTCCGACGTGGATGAACTTTTCAAACCAGCCATTATATATTCAGTTTTTTTTTAAAAACTCGAATGCATGGTTTCCAAACTGTAATAACAGAAAAACAGAACCATCCGACTCTTTTCTATTTCGGTGGATCCTATTTAAATGCTTCATAGGGGACTACGGCAAGAGGCCACCTCTATGCGCAAAACACTATCCGTCCAAGCAGCTCTTGCTTTTAATTTCCCTGCCTGGATGTTCGACAAGCAGGCAGCCTCAGAGCAAGTATTATAGAGTCTAATCAGCCGTCAAAACGAGTCTCCACGTTGTTAGGATTGATCTCCTACTCAATCAAGGACCAAGACTCCCGGCCTAACTCACATGCCCTGATTGGGGGCACGCCAACCATCCAAGGCAGTGGGCTCCTGTCACACTGGACTATATTGTTGGCACCAAAATTTGGCCGGTCCAAATGGTTAACCGCGTGGAGTCAGAATCGGCCAAAGTCAATGGAGTTCAATGGCCGAAGAGAATAAAGTATGCCTACTAGGGTTGTGTTGTTTTTGTCTATTTTAGTTTAGACTAGCAAAGTGTCCGTGCGTTGCTACAAACTTAAAAAATAAAACACTCTTTATGATTTTATGAATTATTTACACAATATAATTTTTAGATATATACAATATTATTATCATTTTTTACATGAAAGATCATATTTATATTACCATTAATGTTTCTTAGTATACCATTTTACATATCAAAAATAATATTTTTTCACTATTTTTTCCATATTCTAGAAGTCTTATCCGAAAGGAAAAATTAATTTACACAGTCTACAAAATAACAATGTATTGCAATGCAATTTTGAATTTAAAAACTTGCTCCAATGGAAAAAGTTAAAACATGAAAGTTATAGATTTCGTCGAGGCCTTTTCAAAACATATATGGATTATATTATTTAGACTTTAGAGGTAGAAGATATGAGTTACACACAGAGACCTGCGTAGAGAAGTCTGAACCAGAACAAATATTTTTGCATCGCATATTTAGAAAACAAAACGGTGGGATCTGGACTTCTATTGAATACCAAAGTTATAGAACTTTTCGAGAGCTACGATATAGAGTCTGAGTTTGCTTAATTTGAGCTCCGAATGAAAGAGTTATGATTTTTGAAATTTGATACTTGATATGGAAGGTACGAAACCGATTTGGATTCAATCTCTAACTTTGTGGACACGAAGAGGACGACCACACCTCAATTAATAGATTATAGAGATTTAGTTTAGAAATAAATCAAGTCGGTTTGTTTAAGAGTCCTGATCGAATCAGGTCAGAACCCCTTGCATGGGGCTATAAATATGTAATAGAATATGTATGAAAAAAATAATACTTTCGTTCAATACAATTCGACGCATCGCGAAACTTTTTCTCGATGACATCCTCGTCTCATGTGGGCTGCATCGACTCCAATCTTGACGAGAGACTTGGATTAGTCACCCTCGGTAATTTCACTGAATTTAGCTAGTACTTTCTCATTAAGTTGATATTCTAGTTGTTATCTTTGAAATTACTAGTTATCCGGTAATTAGATCTTTATTTGATTTGTATTGTCAACTTAGATTGCATTATTGTCTCGGTTAGGTCCGATCTTCTGTGATTTCTATAGGTTCTACAAGCCGGGTTTTAGATCTATTATTTGAGTCACTCGATCAATTCTATTTATAATTAGATTAAATCTAGCTCTATTTGCCGTGTTTGAATACTATCTCGATTAAGTTCGATCTGTTCAAATCAGCAAGGTTGCGTCGATTTTGATCTCTTATCGGGCTGATAGGGTTAGGCTCGATCTGTTTATAGGCAGAGTTGATAGAGTTCTGTATGGACATTTAGCTGACAAGTTATCATAGTTCGATCGACTTCTCAGAGTTTTGACTAGTTATTGCTGTATATTATAAGTTGATTGCCACGTTTTATTTAATAGGACTAGATTTATGATTTTGAGGCATATTTGCAATACCAGCTATCAGATCTATCAACGTAGCATCTATCATCAGGCAGAGTTCTGTGCATGATTACGGTACTTTTATTAACTCTGGCCCATCGACTTTACTTCATCGACAGAGCGAGTTTTAGTGCATTTATCATAAACCCATCGACTCTATTCTTTCAATTTGATTTCTATCAGCATTATTCATGCATTGTTTTATATTCGCTTATTAAATCAATAATAAGTCAATATAAATCAGCTGATTGTTTTCTTTTAATATTATTTGCTGTTTATAGCCATTGGCTGGTTTTCACTAACAGTGATCATCGGCTTTCTTCATCGGCCTGTCCTAGGCCGGTGACCCGTGTAATCTAACAGTTCGTTTTCTTTATCGATTTGCAGGGAAAATCGACTGGCACGCCCTAGTTTCCGTATTAAGCCTGCACTAGAGCTAAGCAGATCTCTCAGGTCACGCGTGTAATTTTCGCGTCAACATATATACATAAGAGGTGGGGACAACGAGGGCATGCATGTCAAGAAAGTTGTTGTGCCCCACGAGTCCCTTTCTCGGAGATGTCAACCCGATCCCAGAGTGCAGAAGCGATGGAAAGCCCGCTACCATGAGCTCTACTCCACTAGCCGCCATCACTGGAGTGCCGACACTCATGCTAATAATCCATGACCACCATCACCATTGTTGTTCAAAGTCAATGGCTGCCAGGATCGACAATGGCAACACTAACGGACAAAAGATAAAAGGTACACCATTTACAGTTTTCCCCACTCGATCTACTCCAAGCCGATCCATAGACCTCAACAATGGTATCAGAGCCTATGCTAATGTGTAGATCGGATTGGGGGTAAGAAAGTAAAAGAAAGAAGAAATTCAAAACCCTAACCCTACCAAAGAAAAGAAAGGGCAGCGACGTGACTGGACTCACCTTGATCTCGTGCCGATGCCGCCACCCTCTACGACCGTTACAGGTGGCTATCTCTCTCTCTCTCTCTCTATTCGTTCATTGCGACTGTAGGAGAGGAAAGAAGAAGGGAGGAGAGAAAAAAGGAAAGGGGTGCAAATGAGGACTCGTGGCGGCACTGCCATCTTCCCCGGCCATGGCAGGCGACCATCGCCACCGATTCATGGGCCACCGCCGCGTGGCTGGCTGAGCTAGTGGAGAAAGAGCAAATGACGCTAGTGTTTTGGGAGTCGGCGTGCCTCTAGGTTTTGTTTGCGTGAGATCAACGGACAACCCGTCCTATTGAGATGGATGGCCAGGAAAGGCCGGGCACACAAGGCCACGCTAGGTGAGCCGATAGGCCAAATTTTTTTTCTTTTTGGGCTGGAAATTAAAGATTGAACAATGGCTCATTTTCTTATAGTTTTATTCAATTCAGATGTTGTTTTGAATTAGAATTGAGTAGAATGTGTTCTTTTATTTACCTCTGTCGAAAGATTGAACCAACAAGATAATTTACAGAAAGCAAAAGTAAATTATTGCTATTATTCATGTAAATTTATTTTTTTCTGCTATGAATTTGTTTAAACTTTAATTAAATTTAAACCAACCAAAAAATTTAGTTATAAAAGTAGTTTATGACAATGAATTTTTTCTAAGGTTGATCTCTATTCAAGTTCAATGAACTGGATTGGAGAATAGATGAGAGCAGTGCAATGTTATACAGTTTCTGCTGCAATGTACAAGTTTCATCCTCTAATTAAACTGGACCCAACCTGAAAATTTAATTAGAAGAGAATAATGATATTTAATTTTGAATTAAATTATGATATTGTTATATTTCTGACCAACGTTGATGATAAAATATTGTTATTCTATTAGTTTTATGCTTAAAGTTTAAATCTCTGATAAATTTTTTATCGAAGTGACTATTTTTCACAGTGTAGATACATAAATGCTATTAAACTAGAGACTTTTCTGCTGCAATAAAGTTGTTGATGATGATTATTTTCTTAGCAGAGTTGTTTAATAGAAATATCATCAATTTATTTATGAGTTATATTCATTAAGTCTTTTTCTGCCCAATGGTGATTTAGAATTGATGTAGATGAATGACATTTATTCTTTTTCCTGCACAACGATGATTTAGAATATGAAAGAAATTAATTCTATGTTGGTATGGTTAAAGATATGCACATTAAGCATTTAAAAGATCATCACATTTGTTAATTAATTCTATGTTGGTATGGTTAAGGATATGTTGGTCTTTTCTCAGACCAAAAGACCTTCATGCTTTCATTATTGAAAACAGTATGGAAAAATGAGTTGGGTACTTGTTTTGTTTAAAGAATGGCTTGAAAAGAAAAGAATTCTCCGATATTGATCCAAGAAAACTGATAGATGAGAGTGTTGAGAAATATCTTTCATGTACTCTCTATGAAGAAGGATTTATTTGAATTTTCACTCATCATGATTTGATATGTAACAAACAACATGCATGTTTAATTTGACCAACATCAGATAAAGCATTTGTGTCAAAGAGTATTCAGATGTATTTATGAAATTGATGATTGAATATGTAGTCAAAGGACACAATTCCTGCATAAATATTCCTTCCAGGGAATTACCTGTATGGGGGAAAGGTTTGGGAATATACCTGCATGATGGGGTAAAGTTGGTATAATATTTTGGCAGAATTATCCTGTATGACAGAAGAAAGATATGATGACTCATGTGCTTTTAATGTACCCCTTTCTGTAAGAAAAGTATGAAATAGCTCTTATGCTGTCCTATTATCGAATGTGCACTTCTATGTGTCATAATCATTAAACTCTCAATGAGTCTAAAGAGAATAAAAGGTTACAACTGGACCTAAAGATAATAATGAAAAGTACTATTCATAAAGAACTTCGTAAAATTTTTTTAAGGAAAAGTACTCCTATCCGAGTTAAGAAATAACTTCATTTTGCATGAAGTAATCAGATGAATGAAGTAGACAATCAAAGTTTTCTCAATCCACAAGAGTTATAAATATTTTTCAAAATTATGGCATGAAAATTTTTGCCACATTTCGAGGGGGAGAAAGAACTATGCGACAAATTTGAGATTAAAGAACTGTGAGATAAATTTGAGATACATTGATAAAATTTCCCTATAAAGTAAATGATAATAATGATGAACATTATGCATGGAAAGTGATCTATAAATGCACAATGTTATCATTGGGGGAGTACGACAGTCATAACAATAATACCCATAAAGTAAAGAGAAAGCTATATTCCTTGATGTTATACTGTTTCGATCAGAAGATAGTATTGAGACTACTAATACAGTGACTGATCAAACCCAAATAAGAAAGTTTGAAGATGGGATGATTTGGGGGAGCAAAGATGATTCTCCTTAATGAGAATCTAAGAAAAATGTATTACATGACACAACTAAAGATTTTTGTCATGAAAGGAAAAGAACCTTGGGACATTGCCAGTAGAAATACATTTATGGATTGAAGACAAGGGTCTAGATAATGGTATTAAAAAGGTTGATAGATTATTGGCTTTTTTTAAAGAAAATGAGAGGACACTTATATTTATACAAAGTCATAGAATGGAAAATTCTTTTTCTAATCTTGTACAAATGTATGACATTCTACTTGCTAGTGGTTATGTCAATCTATTGTGGTAGGAGAAAAAGATGTTCTTATCCTCAAAATTCAAAAGAATGCCTAGCACGGCACGGAGGTGTTTTGGGCCGTGCCAGCCCGGCATGAGACATCAGGCCGTGTCGTGTCTAAATTTTAGGCAGACGGGCGGCATGACACGACAAAAAGTTTTGGGCCATGCTCGGGCTGGCACGACATGTATGCGGCTCGACAGTACGATAATGGTCCAGTTCCTGCATCAAAGTCTATTTATTATTTGGATTCTTATTTAAAATTTTAATAAACTTGTACAGATTTCATATTTGTAATCCAAAAGAAATGATTCTTTTTTCTATAATCTCAGAAAAATATGCTATCTCACTAGGAATCCCTTTCATCTTGTTCGTTTAGTTCAACTATGCAATGACTCATCAACTCATTTATAGTCACTATTCAACATTCTCTTTATTTTTTATAACTTTTCAAAGAAATTGAAATTTTATATGAAACTTTGTGTATATGTACAACTTCTATGTAACCCCACATAGAATTTTGTATAATTTGTTTCAAAACTACTAGACTTGTTTAAGTTCAAAATATAATTCATTTATCTCAAAACTTCATACCTTCTATATTGTTGAGTAGAATTTGAACACACTTTAAGGAAAAAAAAATAAAAAAACTTCCATAAATTGTGGGGATTGGTATTGCTTTAGAAAAACCCCACACCAAAATTGAGTTCAAATTTTAATAAACTTTTGAAGATAGAAAAAATGTAAAGAATATTTTTCATTTGTTTTTATTACACTAAAATTATGATGATTTTGGAATTCAAATTTGGTGGTCACATGTAACATAGACTTAAAAATTAATATAATTTTGATGAAAATTTATAAATATTTTGACCTATATAATATTATAAAAACAATTGACTAAAACATTTAAAGTACATCTTGTCTATGTTGAAAACATATTCACGACGGTTGCCTTCATGGAAACTAGGCTGTGACTGGGCTTGGCATGGCCCGACAGCAGCTCGCCGGGCATCATGTAATGCCTGGGCCATATTTTTGTTAGGTCAGCCTGACCAGCATAACTGAACGTGGCCCAAGATGTGTTGTCGATGCACGACACATAGTGGCCACAACGGGCCTACGCCGTGCCAGATTGACGTGGCCCGAGTCCTAGGACTGCCTATGAGACTAACTACATGTACGTGTAGCATTATACTTGTCCTAAGACTCGTTGCTGCTTCCTTTATACTCACATGAATGTTCCTCTCGCTTTTCCTTTCTTTTTTTATTCCTGTACTTCAAATGGAGACATCATGAATGAACAGCGTGTCCTGTATGCTGGAGTGACAAATCCCTCTTCCTGCATTGTTAAAGGGCCACAAAGATACAGATCACAACTGATGGTATGTGCATACAAACATTAAAAACTTGAATCATTATTGCAATCTTCTTTTTAGCCAATCTAATAATAGTCAATCCATTATATGAGCTACCTCTTTTTTTTTGACTCTATGACATAGCACTTGCATTTATCCAACAGCTGGCTAAATCATTAGCCTTGCTCTGAGGCAACCACTAGCCATTGGATTGATTTCATCTGCATTAATGACTAGCCAATGCAGAGGGCTAATGTAGCCGACTTTAGGCCAAATGTCAGCCATTGATTTGAAACAAATTAACAATAAAGGACAGTACAAGTTCCAAATTAACCAAATTAACAATAAAATAAAGCATTGTAGCTCCTCCGTAATTGACTGAAGCAATGCAGAGGATTTGGATCCTAGTACTGACGGATGGCATCTTATGACGAAAAGGGTTATTTAGATGGTTAGCAATGCATGTTTTGTCATGTCCACAATAATGGTGTCATGTTCTGCTCCAACATTATGTAACGCTAGCAAAAATTTTATAAAGGACAGTACAAGTTCTAACAAAGCATTGGCGCTGGTGCGAG
The DNA here is from genome assembly GCA_032690845.1 of Eleusine coracana subsp. coracana. NCBI lineage: Eukaryota > Viridiplantae > Streptophyta > Magnoliopsida > Poales > Poaceae > Eleusine > Eleusine coracana. The sequence goes on from CM064426.1 coordinate 11,321,491, forward strand.
CGTGCAAAACCAGCGTCAAAATTTGGTGTGGCAGCTGCCCCTCCACCTTTTGGCGTGTCAACCATTTATTGGATGGCACATTGTTCAAGATTGTTCAACTAAGTGTCTTTAGATGATAAAATTTCTTATATTGTATATCAGATTTATAAAGGAATTACACCATAATACTCCATAATTTAATCTACAAAACTAGATCTTAGTTGACTGTATTTGAACTTTTTTTCTAATAGCATGTGGGTTCCACATGTTATGGTGGTAAAATTTGGTAAGGCTACAATACAAACATCGTGTTACCCACGTTTTGGTGTAGCTCTCATATTGATAAAATCGAGATTTGGTAAGGTTACAGTTGGATAGCATCTGAGACCTATATATTCCCTATATAGATTGATCTTCAGAAGGCACCATATAGATCAGCCAACAGCCCATTAACGTCCTGCATCACGGTCCAAACGCAGCCCAACAACACTTACAGTACAACCCATCACTGCACTTATGCTTTTTAATTTTTTTTTTCTGAGTTTTAATCACCGAATTAGCTTTAATAATTTGAATTATCTATTTTTAATTTTTTTAAACTATATGTTTCAACATTTTTGTAAATTCATATTCACATTAAAAAAAGAAGTAACTATTTTTATGATAATGTTATATAGAATATAGAAAATATTGTCATAATACAATAAAATATTGATAGAGTGTGGTCAAAATATTGACAAAAAGTATAAAACTTCAAAATTCAAAAATATTCATAATGGATCTCATTTTGTAGAGTTGATTATAAACAACACGCTTGTCCAGATTGAAAAGCGGAGTTACGGTTTGAGAGAAAAATACATTTTAAGTTTCAAATTTGCATTTAAATGTCACCCACCCATCCCACGCTAATAGAATCACGACACCTATCTCTCTGTCAGCCCGCAGCATGCATCAGCCGTTGAATTACTGCTTTACACGAATGTTAAAGTGATCTATCTGAAATCATCAATAAACCGCTCTTCATATAAGTAGTGATGGCCAAATGGGCGGCCCAGCATGGCCCAGCCCGGACCAAAAAATGCATGGCCCATTTATACCTAGCCTGGCATGTCACAGAATTGATTTTGGACCGGGCTGTGCCAGCCCACGGGCTCAGCTGCTGCCCACAGCATGGCCCGAAAAACCCTCTAACGGGCCATGCCACCCGTTAGCCCATCAAGAAAATCGGTCCAGCTGGTCCAAGTATCTATTCTCACCCTTAAATAGGGGAAAAAAATCAAAGGGAACAAGGGTGGGATTCAAACTCCTGATCTCATCTAAGCCAATGTGCTGCCTTCCCACCAAACTATGTCTGTGTTTGTGACATACTATAAAATATAATTATATTTATTTTTATTTCATGCCACGCCATGCCATCCGTCGGGCTGGCCTCTCGGCCCAAGCACGGTCCGATGCCTCGTGCCAGGTCGAACCGGGCATGAAATTAAGCAAGCTGGGTCGTGCTCATGCCGGACAATTTTTTGCATGCTTCGGGCCGGCCCAGCTAGCCCGACCCATTTGGCCATCATCACTACATATAAGAGAAACCCATCCAAGCAGCCCCCAAATATCATGTTCCAGGTGTTAATCCCCGGTCCCGCAGTGACAGAAGCCCACAACGCGGAAGCAACTTCGGCAGCTCATTCCAACAACATCAACTAGAGACCATTGTAAGTACCATTGTAAGTTTGTAGGAGTATGTGGTTGGATCAAATACGACACATGTGCATCGGGCTGTAGCACGGTAACAGAGGTATCTCCATCCGAAGACGGTAGTTGATTGCTCTTCATAAAAGGCGGCGTGCAATACGAAATAATACAGATCTTATCCGACGTCAAGTACTTTGGTGTCTTTGCTAATTCAATTCATCCCGATCTTGTACGCCTTGCTCGCCGGGATCTTGCCCTGTCAAGCTACCTCTGCCGGTCTCGCCGCCGCCAGGAGACCTTGCTACCAGTTGATCATGTGTAAGTGGTTATTTGCCATAATTTCAGGTTCTGCGAGTTTTAGTTTCAGTCACGATTATGTATCAAGCGTATCATACATGGTGTATATTAATTGTCTCTTCGACGTCTTTTACGCAGCGGCGGCGGATAATAAGGACGATTCTTTTGGGGACATGAAGTATACCAAGGTAAGAGTATATGTCTGTCTGGTCAATCTCCCCTATTCGATTTTCAGTATTCTGTATCTTATTCCATGATCAATTTCTGACAACAACAATCTCGTAACCCTAGTTACAGGAGGACGAAGCGCCCGGCACTTCTTCACACCTAGGAAAAAAAATTCAGCAAAATTTCACCGATATATCCGAAATATCGTATTTATCGGTGAGGTCCGATATAGTTTTTATCGCCAAAATTTTATCATTTAGTATGTTTATTAAACGAAAACTATTTTGATTATATTCATAACTATAATAGTTTATAGATTTAAACCCATTTCTTCTCAAATGATGTAAAAAAATTTAAAAAATAATTAATTTTGTTTACCGAAATCACCGATATTTCCAATATATCGTGTTTATCAGTGACCCCGATATTTTTCTTGTACCGAAATTTTTTTCCTAGCTTCACACGCGCCGAAGACACCGCCATCCTGCCCTTCGCTAAGAATATTCTTGATGCCAGACAAGCATGAGCTTGTGTTCGACTACTTCTGCGGCACCCCGACGCTGCACATCCGGCCTCACTCCGCCGAGCAGCAGGCCATCGCCGCCGGAGACAGTCAACCACCATCGCCGCAGGACGCGTTTCCGTTCCGCATGGATTGCCGCAGCTTCGACAAAAAGGTCCTTCACGCTCAGGTCCTGTTCTGGGTAAAGCCTGGAGAGAATGAGTATGGCATCGTAAGTTCGCATCCTCGGCGCTTCACCTCGTGGATGATATTCAAGGCAACGTTGACGATCATAGGATGCTTGGGAAGCACGATTAGGAGGGGCGCGGATGCACCGAGGTGCTTCCCCTTTTACCCGGACATGGTAGTGGTCCACATTCCACCACAGCGAGAGGACGTTCGTGGGGCTCTCGTAGTCACGAGGCGCGACTACTACATGTCGATGCCAACCCCAGGGGTAGTCGCCCAAGGTATACGCAAGGAAATCAAGGAGCTCACTCCGCACACCGTCATATTCTAAGTACTGGTTGAATGACATGGGCATATGTATACTTAATAGCACCAACTTTTGATAACCTATCTTAGTTAAGGATAAACATCCGCACATTGGACAGCTATTATATCATTGTTACAGGTATTATTTGTCTTTCGCAATATTTATTCTAGAGGCATTTTTCAGTCCTTCATCCAGTACCGTGCGACTTGAGAGGTACCGCGCTCATGTCATCCGACCGTCCGTGTACGCAGGGCAGGATTGCGATTGTGCCTGTGCCCATCTCGCATGACATCGAAAAGAATAATGACTGCTCTTGCTGAACGCCGCCACAGCCTCGAGCGCTCTCGCCGACCGCCATTACAAGCGCCTTTTCTCCTCCATCGCCGGTGGTAGGTCATTGTCACCGCTTGCTTCAAGGTCGCCATTGTTGCAATCTCTGTCCGCAGAGTGGACATTGATGCACGTTCAGTAATTTATGTCTTTTCCACTCTTAAAAATCCATAAAATTTCATCATCGAAATTTGCAATATGTCCAAAAGGATCAGTCAAGTAGCTAATCCACATCATATCAATGCCATTTTGATGGTTTCCATCTCAGATCTGGGCAAACGGTGATGATGAGTTCTTGCAATTTGCAATGATGATGTTGAGTTCACCGTTTGAAGAAGCCAGACACTTCTTCTTGGGAACGCCCGAGGTCGGTGACCTCGACCAACGAACTAGGGTGCGAGTCGTCGGACCTCCCTATGGCGCCCGAGAGCTCTTGTCATCGTCCCCGTTGCCTCCAGCGCCCGCAGGTTGCCGTCGTTGAGCAACGTATTCGCCAGCAAAGTTACAAAAACACACTCTGTTACCGAAGTGCTTCGCCCGGTACCAAGTTAGGACAGTTGGTACCCAAAAATTAGGACTGTTGGATTCACCAGATTGCACAGTTTAAAACGTGGTACCTCCCATACCTGGTACCACTTGAAGGATGGTAAAATATCTCTATATTGTATCAAGGTTTGTAAATGCCATTGCCTATAATCTCTAGAAGGACATCTATATGCACCCTTCAACTAAGATATAAGTGACATCATTATGTAATGCATTTCGAGAATATTTCAAAATAAACAGTAGAGCGAAAAATTATATCAAGAGCAATTTTGAATAAGTTGTGGAACAATATTAATGTATTCAATACACAAGGCATATATACAAAAGAACAATAATTAAACCATATCTTGGGTTCCTGGATAATTTTAAAAGAAAAAACAATAAGGAACAATTAATCTAACAAACAATAAAAAAAATGAGTGATAAGATTTTGTAACAAATGGAATCAACCATGGGGCAAAGCATAGGCAAGTAATGAGTGGAAGCTGCAGACATATATGGCATGGGCCGAAAAATGAGTGATAAGATTTTGTAACAAATGGAATCAACCACACGACGGGTGAATGACATGGACCAAATATAGGAATTACAACCCACGTGGGGTTCTGTTGTGGCAGCGATCAGTCCCCGAGCTGCTAACGATTTTTTTTACTAATAGCGTTATTTTTTATTTAATTAATTAAAGTAAGAGGTGAAAACAAAAATTGGCAAAACTAACACACCTGTCGCCTAATCAGCGACATTGATAAATCGCCCATTGGTTACGTTGCGTGACAAGTTTGAATTAAATTTAAATATCTCAAAAAAATTGACTAGTATATAACCCTAACAAAAACTTGAAATGATAGTTCTCAATATGAAATGAATTTAGGTATATGTTTTAATAATTTTTGGAGAAAATATCAGGTGTTAGAAATTGAATTATTGCTTAACAGTTAGTATACTATTTTGGCATAATTGAGGCTAAAATAGGTGTTACCATGTTACATGCGAGACTCAAAATCTCGTGCTAAAGAGCGTGGAGGTTCGTTGATTTCAAAATATAGAAAGGGAAAGTAACAGAGAGCATCCTATAACATAAAAAATCTACAAAAGAATTTGGAGGTTTAAAAGTATTTTTAAAATTCCTAAAAAAGGAAAATGCTACAGTACCTATCGCCCAACCTACTGGCGATTTATTCCTGTCGCCTGTCCACTGGGCGACAGAACCCACCGTGGCCTACGTGGTAACATAGTAACGTGCGCGTTTGTAAAAGTAAAACTGCACGTGGGGCTGCAAGTTTTGAACGTGCCGTTTCTCATAGTGATGCTTGCTGCCCCGTCCTTTGGCCATGTCGTAGAGGCCAACGCAGCGTGAGCAAACAGATGGTGGCTATCTATGCTAGCACACGTTAGTACTAGTCGAAATATTACACTACCTAAGCGTGTATCACATGGTGTGATTCTCTTCAATTCTTGCACTCAATTATTGCTACCAGACACAGGCATGGATGCTGCGATTCATAGCATGCGGCTAGGTGACCACGCAAGCTAGTACGACCGGCAGTAGGTGACCACGCAAGCCACAATCTACCTCATCCATGGCAGCAATGAGCAGTACATTTCTGGGCTATATATGACACTTTGAATTCGGTTAACTACCTCAAATCCTCGATCTTGATAAGTACGCATGGATGTGACACCGTAAAACTCTCTCAATAATGCAACTATTTAGAGCATGTAAACCACTCATGTCAGTTGGAGTTCGAGATTGTCATTCATAAATCATTTTGTTGCAAATAACTACACATCTACTGAGTTTTATAGCAAAAACCACCCTAAGTAGCAGATTTTCAACTGATTCAGCCTATTTTTGTTTATTTAGGGCAATCAATTATGTTCTTATTATGGAAAAAGTCTACTTTACTCTCATATACTGTTCTCTAGGTCCATGTAACCTCCTGAACTATGAACCGTTTATTCTCCCTCCATGTTTGTAACATGCTTTATTTTACCCTCTAGGACGGTTTTGAGGGTGGTTTTGACACTAGGGCCCATTTGTCTGAGACAAACATGGCACAATCTAAGCTCAGGAAAGCAATAGTCGTCGATGTGTTTTGCCGTTGCCAATGCAACCCTTTGACGAGGTGCCCCCTCCCTCGACGCGCCCGTCCGCTCATCCTCCGATGTGCAGGAGAGGTGTGCGGTGGGTCAGTGACTCCTTCGCCGACTTGCAGTGTCGGGGCCAAGCTCCATGGGGATGGTGGATTCTCAGACAACGTACAGGCGAGTCGCTGGTGGATTCCGACAAGCTTGTGGTGGTGCGATGAGTGCTGTGGGCCAACCGTTGGCGCGGGAGGACTTTAGGATGACCAACAACAGCTGGGGCAGTTGTGGTGGGGCGGCCGTGTGTGTATAGTGAAATGCGATTTGGTCCTAACAAGTGGGTCATGGTGCAAAAACCATCCTCAAAACTGTTGTAGGGAGTAAAATGAACCATATTATAAACTTGTAGGGAGTAAAACAAACGGTTTCATAGAGGGGACTTAGTGAATAATACAGGGGGAGTAAAGTAGACTTTCTCCTCTTATCAAACATATAAAATTTTAGAACTATAATTCATGTTCTTAGAGAATATGCTGCAAAAAATACACTTAGAGATTATATAGTGCCCCATAAAGTTTTAGACTTGGATACATTTATATGAATTAGACTCATTTAAAATATATAACAAATGTTAAACTTATTTAACTTAGTTCTTTTCTGAATTTATGCCGGTAGAAAAACATATGAAATCAATTAATGATTACTGGTTGGTGCATCTGGTGTCATAGAATTTTTGTCATTTTTGATAGTGCTGCAGTATTAGTCGCTGGAAATTTTTTTAAGAAGGGTTTGCTTTAATCTTTCGTAATGCCAAAAATTTAGAGATTGGTTGAGTAGATTTGTGTAACTTTCTGTAGTACGGTCTTTATTGGCCCTAGGACCTTGAACCTTATACATATTACACTTCAAATTTATAAAAAATAAGTTGGAGCGACCCTGCTAATTTCTTTAAAAAACAAACTAGACTGGTTTTTGCACCAAAAGTATACTAGAGGTTGGGATTTGTAACAAAAAGGCCATGAATTGACTAATTATACCAAGTAAGGAAAGGAAACTTGCAGTCCGTAGTTTTTCTGATATTTTTTTTTAAATCCAATAATCCATAGCATGCGGCCGGCAGTGCACAAGCAACGAAGGAACCTAGTACTAGGGCTCTATTGTATGCAGCAAGTAGTATCACAGCAGGATATGGATGAGACGGTCTGCCAAATATAATATACTTGGTGTGTTTGTACGATGTTACAAATTAAACATCGTATTATCCTTCAAATGTGATATGCTGTTTGCTTACTGCATTGGCTTAATTTATTTATACATAGCCCCCCCTCCCCTCTCATCTGCTCCAACCGCCTCCCTTGGCCTAAAAATACAACCGGTCACCTGCATATCACTACTACAGAATGGGTCTTTAGTGACGGGGATCTAGCCACATTACAGACGTAAATTGTCTCTGTTCCAATTTTTGTGTCACTAAATCTGAGGATATAGTGACGAGGATTTCACCATTTCTAATAGTAGACAACCATATACATCATTTATCCCCGTTGCTAATGCTTTGTAGGGGCAAAACATATCATGTCCTTATAGGTTACTCTGAATAAAAAAAAAGAAAAAAGGCGGGACCAGTCCGGTCTGACCAGTAGGAGCCTGAGAACCGTCGCCGTTGTCGGATGTGGTGGGGAGGAGGACACCACCGGAGGAGGACTGGTGGAGGCCGCCTGAGGGGAGGGGAGGAGACCGCCGCCGCCGACGCCAGATCCATAAAGGGTCGCCGCCGCCGGATGTGGTGGGGAGGAGGATGCCACCGGAGGAGGACTAGTGGAGTCTGAGGCAGCCACCACAGATTTGGCGAGCCCGAGGCCACCGTAGAGGGAGGAGCTTGAGGGCCGCCGGATCCGGTGAGCCCGAGGCTGCCGCCACCAAATCCGACGGGGAGATAAGGCTGACACGGTGGAGGGAGAAGGTGCGCACGGCTTGACGGCGAGGGAGGGGAGTGGAGTCCGTTGTCGTGGAGGGAGAAGGCGCATGCAATGACTGCAAAGACTAGCAGCTATGCGGCGATGGTGAGGGATGGGAGGGGAGGCGACAGGGAGGCCCAGCAGCAGAGTGGTGAGCCGGACGAGAGGAGGGGAGCCAATGGCGAGGCCTTGCATGACACGGTGATGGCAGGGGACGGGTGCCGAAGATGACGACATTTGTATCGGGCGGCCATGCGAGGGAGGAGGAGGAGGAAAGATCGAGGGAGTGAAGGAGTGGAGGCTAGGCTTATCCGACGGGTAGGTTATCTAGCAAAGGGCAAAAACCAAAAAAAAAACCCGCTGCTAGTGGGATTTGAACAGTGGTATTTTTGAAGCAAATTAAAGCCTTCACCACTGCGCCGCTAAGCTACTTGTTAATTATACCCGTCACTACTGCTGGAACCTATAGGGATGGATTTCTATAATCCATCGCTAAATTCTTAGGTCTTAGGGATGACTCCATAATATTCGTCACTATAAGCTAACCTTTTAGGGACGGATTTTCTGACCAGTTTCACTAAATATTAAGGTTTTAGGGATGGATTTTTGAAAGCTATCACTACTACTAAAACCCATCGCTAAAACTTAAAGTTATATGGACAGGTTTTTGCTACCCGTCACTAAATCTTTTGCTACAGACGATATTGTATATAACCGTTGCTATTAGTGCCCTTCAGACAAATAGCAGTGACACAATTTTAAACATCGGTCACTATAAATGATCTAGTGACATGGTCTTTTTAGCCATCTCACGTCATTAAAGCTTGAAACTGTGGTAGTGTATGCTCGTGCCCACTGCCCAATGCTAACCGTCTCTTTCTTGATCACTCACCTCCATGTGGGTGGGCACGACTCACCGGACATTATTGCCGCCCCTGCGCACTTCTATATATCTTGTATTAAACCACTTAGTCAAAAATTTTCTATCCACAATCATAGTGCATAGTACGGTAAGATATGTTTTTTCAAGCTCAAAAGAGCGGTTCAGGAATTTTTTTCCGGTATATAAGATTAAGTGCATCCAACACTAAAAATTACCTTTATTTAAGTGAGATATGGTTGAAGGACAAAATAAGCTACCTAGTAGTCACATGCCTTTGTACGACCGAGCGACCAATGTCGTGGCCCATGCCATTTGTTTAATGCAATCTAGAAGTAGGCCCGCTGGGCCACATACGTATGTAAAATTTCCTTTCGTTTTTTATCGAAATTGAATGCTATATGTTTACTCTTTCCTTTCCTAATCTCGATCTACTCCATAGACCAGCTATGGTACCATTTTTAGATTTTCTAGGATCTCTAAGTGTAGATTGAGTAGGAGGGTCACCGTATGGTGTACCTTGTTTTCAACCTTGTTGTTGTTGCCTATGCAGGACATGTTGCTGGCTTCGAGGTGGCGATGACGACACGGGCTCAAGGAAAGACCAGCTCTGCCACAACTCTATGATTTCTTTGCTAGGGTTTGGGTGTGCTTTCCTTTCTTTTTCAGCCGAAATCGAATGCTTTCTATTTGCTCTTTCCTTTCCTAATATCGATCTACTCCATAGACTGGCCCTGATTACCATTGATAGATTCTCTAGAATCTCTAGGTGTAGATCGACTGGGAGGATCACTGTATGGTGTACCTTTTCTTCAATCTTGTTGTTGTTACCTATGCAAGAAATGGTTCCAGCATCGAGATGATGACGATGATGGCGTCGGGGACGGTGGCTTCATGGTTGTCCTTGCGGTGGTGAGGACGTCGATGGCGCAGAGTGGTGGGCTTCCCATTGCTGACCAACATAAAAAGTGGGCTATACACTTTACTATTTGGTTCATTTATGCAGATAAAAATAGGAAATCAGAGGGAAAAAGTGGTGCACTTAAATTACTTCGAGAGATACCTGATGGATTGACTTGCTTCATATTTTATTATAAGAGTAAGAGCAAGTATTAGGAAGCGTGAAGCGGCCACCTCGTCATCCAAGGAGAGAGATGAAAAAATTGCTTGATCATGTGCTCTTCAGCAGTTGCCCAGCTAATCCCAAAAACCGAGGTGGATGAGCCCCTTCTACCTAAGGCAAAAAAATTTGGCGATATTTTATCGAAATATCGCATTTATCAGTGAGGTCCAACATGCTTATTATCAACAAAATTTTATCATTAACAATATTTATTTAACAAAAACAACTATATGTAACTAAGATAGTTTATAAATTAAAGGCAGTTTTCTTCTCAAATCATGTGAAAATATTCTAAAATAATTTATTTTATTTTTGGAAATTACCAATATTTCCAAAATTTTATGTTTATCGGTGACCTGCGATATGTTTTTGTACCAAACTTTTTTCCTAGCCTTCTACACGTATTCTGTGCTTGCACGTTGGTGTTTCATCATGCACGAGTGAAAGATGTGAGTGGGCTCAGAGACTAGTCCATTATTATATGGGACGAGCTGATATTTTACTGAGTTGGATAGTTTCCAGTTTGAGCGGGCTGATCCATTAGTCTTAGTCTAAAGTGATCCAATATTGCTCTGAGCGCAAGTGAACAAATATTACTCCGAGCGGGCGGCTTGTTACCTGTGTTTCCGCTTCAATTATTGTGATTCGTACCATGTGGTGGCGTGGTGCACTCAGTTATTGCCACCAAGATAGCATCCATATCCATGCCAGCTCATGTATAGAGATGTATTTTGATATTGAGATGGATGGGCTGATGCGAATTTATGCTCTACTGTATTGGAGAACTTATTTTGGTTATTGGTTTGTGATTTTTATTGTGCAAATAAAAGCTTTTGTGCGTCCTTGTGTCCTAGATAATTTCAGGACAAACAATTTGTACAAAATTCATCTTGATTGAACCAGTTAGTCGATTTAATTTTTCTATGCACAATCACAATGTAATCATGTAAAGAGATGTTTTTTCATGCACCAAATATTGACGCAAAAAATTTGTAATCACTTTAGTAAATACGGCGCGGCGAACACACGTGAAACACGACAGCAGCGTGGGCTGCGCTAGAGGGATCACATGACTCTCTGCAATTTAGGACCACCGGTCACACCTCGTACGATCGAGGGACCAACATCATCTTTTTATTTCGGACTCTTGAGCTCGAGTCAGTGATGTTCTCAGAATGAGCTGAGTTGATTATTACACTTTCGGAAGGTGGTCGAGCCTGAGAGATCTCTGATGCATGTCCCAAGATAGAAGACTAGACGAGGTACTAGTTTTTTATAATAAAAATCATTATGAAAAATGGCTCTAAATTAACAAAGTTTAAATTCTTTTGGCTGACCATTGGTCACATGCATGACAAGACACAGTCTGTATGTACGTACGATCAATGGACCAATAATAATGCATGCAGCTGCCCGGTGCGCGTGTTGCATGTGTCCCTTGTGGCTTTCCTGCTCAAATGTGGTATAAAGCGGCGTGCAGCCCGGGCAGCAAGTCCACCACACACTCCTCCATCCGATCCCTGCTTTGAGTTGGTAATCCTTGCTTGAGCTTTTTTGTCAGTGGCAGCAATGGCAATGGCCTCCGCGGCAGCCATCTCCTCCAACATGCTCCTCCTGAAGATGAAGAGGCCTCCCCTCGTCCACCCCGCAATTGAAATGGCCACTCCTCCCATGATGCTCCATCGCCGCCCCCGCTCCTCCTTGACGACGACCTGCGCCGCCGTCCAAACTTCGCCAGGAAAGGGCGCCGTCAAAAGAAGGGCAAGAGGCAACATCCAGCTCTGGACCCTTGCGCCCATTATCTCCATCCGTCCGGCCAACGAGGACAAAACTATCTTCCTTCTCACCCTGGATCTCTCCGATGCCAAGGAGATTGTAGACTCATACACGACACCGGGGCAGTACCTCCAGACCAGCGTACTCCCCTCAGAATCACCGGAGAAGAGGCTGCCCTGGCCGGCGGAGATGTGCATCTCCTCGGCGCCTCGATCGGGGCTCCATTTCGATTTGCTTGTCAGGTCCGTGCCAGGTACCATGTCTGAGCTGCTGTGCAACCTCAACGTCGGGGATCTTGTTGAGCTCGGGCCCATCAGAGGCAATGGCTTCGCCATCCAGAACATCAATCCGCCACCGGTAGCGGATACCGTGTTACTGTTCGCCTACAGGGAGGGGATCAGGTCCGAGCTAGTGCCAATAATTCATTCTGCCTCCTCATATTTACGTGTGCATGCATATACCTCAGTTGTTTGTCTCACCAGACTACATTTTTAATGCAGTCCGGTTCGTTCACTTATCGAGTATGGTTTTGATGCCCATGAAAGAGATGATGTCAGGCTTTATTTCGCTGACAAAACTCTGCGATCTATGCCATACCAGGTTGGACAATTTTCCCATACGTGCTGTACACAAAACATGCATGTACGTATTCACCAGACAAACCTTCAGCTCATAACAAAACATATTTATGTTTCTGTCTCACAGGATAGATTCAAGAAGTGGGAGAGCACTGGTGTTAAAGTAGAACCGCTCACACAGTCAATCGATGTAATGATCCACGATTATTGCTTTTGTCCTGTCTTGTTACAGATTACCTGGTACATATTATCCTTCTAATGGCACTAATTTTCCAGGAAGCTTTCTTGGAAGAAAACGTGGATATAACAAATCCAGATTCCACGGGAGCCGTCATTGTTGGACCGGATTCACTCAAACAGGTGCGCATATTTGTTGTTTTGGGATCCTTTTGCATAACCTTATACCATTATTATGCGTGCGTGTTGAGCCTATGAAAAATCTGGGTGATCTTCGAGAAAAATCAATCCAATAATGATATTGATGACATGTCCTCTGCTCTACAGATAGTCACCGGATACCTTACTGACAAAGGTGTGTCAAATGAAAAAATCTTAACGATCGAGTGGTCTGTCACGGATCCTTTTCAGGACTAGGTAGGTAAGTCTAAATTCATCTTTAAATTTGTTATCTGGGGCTTCAGCGCTTTGTTTGGTAATACAGATCACAAGGTGGTTGATAATTGCCCACCTAAAACTTTTTTGCAGGTCTTATATATTCTGGAGCATCTACAACCTCCGACAATATATGGACGCTTTTACAACGGAGTGATCAGTTGAATAATGCTTCTCGCACTATAGAGGCGATGGCTATGCTTCTTTTCCTGACCCAAGAATGATCTCTTATTTTTGGGATTGGTTAAGAATTTAGTTCGAACTAGTTCTCGTGTGCTATGTTATGTATGTAATGGGTTGTTTTTTTATAGCTTTGGCCACGCTTTGTAATAATTGTGCACCGATACCTCTTCCAAGAAGAAGAGGTTTGAGTCACAAAAGTTTATCCGTTACTAAATAAAGGTCCTTTAAAGGATCATTTCCTGTCTAGTTGTCATGCTCCATCGATATATGAATGAACTTCTGAACTTGAGCAAGGATCATTTAGTGCAACCTTATTTGTTCCCACTATTTTGACATTTGTTTCCTTGCACATAGCTGATCTACTCTATGGGTGTTGCAAACTATATGATTTTCAATTTGAAAACAATCAAATCAGAGGCTCGTTTAGCTGGCTTAGCCCATCTAGTTGGCAACCAAATCCTTGCTAGGCCTTCCCAATCAACTGTTGTGTAGCCTGTTAGATCCTTCTCGATCCTGAAACAACCGCGACACCGTACATGTTATTCCTGCTTCCACAGCGTACTCGTTCACCTTGAAACTGTGAGTTAACTCACGGTAAAGTTATATTTTATATAGGTATTTTAATAATAACAAGCAAGAAACCATTTTTTTAATTAACAACACTACAAGGAACTGGACTTTTAGTCGTCAAGTGTATCTGTTATTAAATAGAGGACCTTTATTTAAAGAATCATTTCCGGTCTAGATGTCATGCTCCGTTGATATATGAATGAACTACTGAACTTGAGCAAGGATCATTTAGGGCAACCTTATTTGTTCCCACTATTTTGACATTTGTTTCCTTGCACATAGCAGATCTACTTTATGGGTGTTGCAAACTTCATGATTTTCTATTTGAAAACAATCGAATCAGAGGCTCGTTTAGCTAGCTTACCCCATCTAGTTGGCAATCAAACCCTGGCTAGGCCTTCCTAATCAACTGTTGTGTAGCCTGTTAGATCCTTCTCGATCCTGAAACAACCGTGACACCGTACATGTTATTCCTGCTTCCACAGCGTACCCGTTCACCTTGCAACTATGAAACTCACGATAAAGTTTTTATGCATATTATATATATATAATTTAATAATAACAAGTGAAACTATTTTTAAGATTTGACCGTGTGGTGACACTTGAAAGGCTTCTAAACTTTTAATACACATAAATCTACTCACTTAGCTAAATCGAACCCTATGCAGTAACTACAAGATTGATGTGTGTAACTATCAAGAGAAGTTTTAGTTCAATAATGAAAAATATTATGTTTTTATAAATAAAGTTTAATCTACTACAAAAACAAGTTCCATTACACAAGTGTACAACTTCCAAATTAAATCATAAAACTTGCCATGCACAATAAAGAAACTTTCATTTTTTAGTTAATGGAAAAAATAATCCGGCCTTCCCCTCAAAAGAGGTTAGAGCCCACCATTACAATATTCAGCTGTAAAACAGCATGACCACTTGACACACCACACTAGACAATAAAATAAGACCAATAAAAGTTTGGATGGCAACATTTATTAGAAAGCAATTCTATTGCTAAATCTCCATCCATGATTGGCAAAGACTTGCATGACCAACGTCTCCAAAGACCGGCATGCTTCCTTTATCTCGATGGTGTCATCTTTACCCTTTTGCAATTGCGCCCAATCTCGAAGCCAGTGTGTTGCCCTATAAATAAAGTACCTGCATATAAATTTTCATGGGTGATTTGTCAAAGACAATATCATTTCTACTAATCCAAATAGACCAACAAAGAGCAGAAGCATCCGTTAACAATAGACTCCTTGTTTTCGATCCAAATCCTAGTAACCAATCATGAAACATATAGTTGATACTAGTAGGAATATCAATGTTAAAAGTAAATTGCACTGCACTCCATAAGAATCTAGCAAAATGACAATAAAAAAAGGTGTTGTATTGTTTCATCCTGGGTGCAGAAAACACAACATTTATTTCCTACCCAGTTACGACGTAATAAATTATCTTTAGTCAGCACCACCCTTTTTTTTAGATACCACATGAAAATTTTGATTTTAAGTGGAAGTCTCAACCTCCATAAAGTCCTGTTGCATCTTACATTATCATTGCACATTAAAGCATCATACATAGATTGAACTGGAAAAACACCATTTTGATGTGGTCCCATCTATAAGTATCATTCATATTGTTCAATCTAATATGGGCAATTCTAGTAACAAGATTGTGCCATAAAGTAATTTTGACCCACTAAACTCCGTCTAAAGGATATATTTAGTGGAATAGTACTAAACATAAAAAAAATAGATATGTGTTTCTTCCTTGCAATAAAATACAGTGAGGGATATTGCTGTTTGAGTGTAAAATTGCCCAACCACTTGTCTTCCCAAAATCTGATGTTCACTCCATTATTTAGTTGTAAACTCCCAAATCTTAAAAAGGAATCCTTAACTTTCATAAGTCCTGCCCAAAATTGTGAGTCCCCCGGTTTCTTCTGGACTTGTGCAATGGTTTTATTTCTTAGATATTTCCTACGTAGCATCCTTTGCCAAAGGCCATCCTCGTTAATTAGTTTATATAGCCACTTAATTAGTAGGCATTGGTTTTGAAGATCGTTGTTTTTAATACCAAGACCCCCCTGTTCCTTTGGTTGACAAATTATACTCCATTTGGTTAGTCTATATTTCTTTTTGTGGCTATCACTTTGCCAAACAAACATGGATCTGTAATACTCAATTTTCTCAAGAATTCCTCTAGGAACCTCAAAGAAAGAAAGCATGAACATCACAAGGCTAGTCAATACTGAGTTGATGAGAATAAGTCTACCCCCCACTGAAAGATGTTTTCCTTTCCAGCTACTTCATTTTTTTCTCTATTCATTGCTCAATTACTTTCCAATCAGCATTACTCAATTTTTATAGTGCATTGGAATGCCAAGATATTTGAATGGGTAATTCCCATGTTGACAACCCAATAGCTCACAGTATTGAACAGATATATCTTCTGCCTCCCCGAAACAAAATATTTCACTTTTATGGAAATTAATTTTCAACCCAAAAAGCTGCTCAAAAGCACATAAAGTAACTTTAAGTTTTTTGCCTTCTCGATATCGTTTTCCATAAAAATAATGGTGTCATCGGCATATTGGAGAATTGATAATCCATCATCAACTAGGTGTGGCACTACTCCTATCGGGCCTTCTTCCTTTGCTCTATTAATGATTATTGCCAACATATCCACAACTATGTTGAATAAAATTGGCGATAGTGGGTCACCTTGCCTCAAACCTTTCCTAGATTGAAAATGATCCCCAACCGCGCCGTCACCAGATTGTTATGCTGCCAGTGCAGGCAGCCACAAGGATGGCGGCGGCGAGGCGTTCCCTACCCCCCCCCCCTCCCTCCTCCATGGAGTTCAAGAGGATCAAGGCGTCGGGATTTATTGTTGCCGCCAGCATTGGTGGAGATGTTGCTGCGATTGTGGTCAGATCTGAGGTCACCATGGCCAGATCCGGTGTCAACGCTCGCAGATCTGGCGGGTGGAGGCAGCGGAGACCAAGGGCTTGCCATGGAAGTCATGCACGTGAAGGTAGAGTCGGCGCGGTGGGTGTGGTTATGGCGGGGTTGCAGCACCGTGCGTCTGCTGTTGGTTGCGTGTGTGGAAACCGGAGGCAACGCGGTGCCCGTGCGAGATTGACCGGGCTTTGGCGAGATGCTCGCACTGCAGGTCACGTGCATTGCAGACAGTGGCGGCACGATGGCTTGCACGTCGTGCGTGCGCGGCATGGACACGGAGATGATGGCATGTCTAACAAATGGCCATTTGACTTTGTCATATGCTTTTTCAAAGTCAATTTTAAAGATTACACCACTCAGCTTTTTCCGATGCATCTCATGAATTGTTTCATGTAATATCACTACTCCCTCCATGATGTTTCTCCCAGGAATGAAAGCTGTTTGAGTTGGTCGAAAACTTTATGGGCTACTGACAATATTCTATTAGTGACAACTTTAGTGAATATCTTGAAGCTAACATTCAACAAACATATCGATCTATATTGTTGAATCTTAATTGCTTCTTTACACTTTGGTAACAAAATAATTGTACCAAAATTGAGGCTGAAAAGCGGTAGAGTTCCTTTGTGAAACTCATGAAACAGAGCCATGACATCCTTTTTAATTAAATCCTAGAACACCTGATAGAATTCTGCTAGGAAACTGTCAGATCCTGGTGCTTTATTGTGTTCCATCTCAAAAATGGCCTTCCGCACTTCGTCTTCTATGAATTCGGCCACTAGAACTCTATTTTCCTCTTCAGTCACTTGTGGTATATCGTCCTTACGTGTCGCATCCAGCCGTATATGAGTTTCCGGAGGTGGACCAAAAAGGTTTTTGTAATACATGGTGATATGATGTTTTAATTCATCATCACCACGTAATGTTATATCCCCATTTTGCAGCTGAAAAATTCTAGTTTTCCATTTGCAACTAATTGGAAATATTTTGTGTTGGAATCTCCTTGTAATAGGTCTTTTGTTTTCGCTCTTTGATACCACTTTATTTCCTCTTCTCTTAGTAATTGTCCTAACCTTTTTGCAGGTCTTATATATTCTGGAGCATCTACAACCTTCGACAATATATGGACGCTTTTACAACGGAGTGATCAGTTGAATAATGCTTGTCGCACTATAGAGGCGATGGCTATGCTTGTTTTCCTGTTCCAAGAATGGTCTCTTATTTTTGGGATTGGTTAATAAGTTGGAACTAGTTCTCGTGTGCTATGTTATGTATGTAATGGGTTGTTTTTTATAGCTTTGGCCACACTTTGTAATCATTGTGCACCAATACCTCTTCTACGAAGAGGTTCGAGTCACACAAGTGTATCCGTTACTAAATATAGGTCCTTTAAAGGATCATTTCCTGAGAAAATATTCAGTAAAAACCACCTATTATGTGAAATTGTGAAAACCCTTTTAAAACCCATATCTAGAAGTTTTAAAAAAATTTGGAACATGGCATATATCCATGTAGATGAAATGTTGAGAAATATACACACAAAATATCAAGTCCAAATTCAAGTTCACTAAAAAGATATAAAAATAACAAATCATGAATAAAGAAGGAGAAAAAGACAAAATAGTTCATGCCATTTATTTTTTGTCATCTTTCTTGTGATTTGTTATTTTTACATCTTTTAAATAATTTGAACCTAGTCTTAAAATTTTTCAAGGGTTTCAGAATTTTTGAAAACTTTTAGATACGAATTTTTAGAGGGTTTTCACGATTCTATCGAATAGGTGGTTTCCACTTAATATTTTTTCTCGTTTCCTGGCTAGTTGTCAGGTTCCATTGATATATGAATGAATTACTGAACTTGAACACGAACCATTTAGGAAAACACATAGTAGATCTACTCTACCATTGCAAACTTGTTTTTTTTATTTGAAACAATCATATCTGAGGTTTGTTTATTAGTTGGCAACCAAATCCTGTCTAGGCATTCCCAATCAATTGTTGTGTAGCCTGTTAGATCCTTCTTAATCCTGATACAACTGCAACACCATACATGTTACCCCTTTCTCCAAAGTATACACCTTGAAATGATGAAACCCACGGTAAAGTTATATTTTATATAGGTATTTTAATAATAACAAGCAAGAAACTTTTTTTATGAATTAACCACACTACAAGGAAATGGACTTTTAGTCGTCAATTGTTAGGGATCAAGAAATTTCACTAAAAGTTGATCGGTATTGACAAAGTTTTGAGTTTTTTGGTGGACATACATTTTTAGTGACCAACGTGTACGCAAAATATATATTATTATTACAAATGGTGTTTTGGTTGATATATAGTTTTAGTGACTCACATATCGAATTTTTTGTCACCAAATACATATAGTAACAAGGCTATATTCACCAAAGTGCGACCAAGCTTACTGGTGACAAAATACCTATGTTGGCCAATATAACACATATAGTGACAAGTACCTTGGTGACTAGTAGTCTTTTTCTTGTAGCACCATGTGGTCACACATGGAAGGATTAGGATGTTCCTGTGGGGGGGGGGGGGGGGGGGGGGTTGAGGGGGGAATTAGGCTTCTAAATTTTTGATACAGATAAATCTACTCACTCAGCCAAATCAAACATTGCACCTACAAGTAGGGATGAAAGCGGGCCGGATTGGATTGGACAATGCCTTATTCAAAGCCTAATCCTCAATTATTTTTCGAATTCGGGATAGAGTGGATAATATGCTGATGTCAATACAAATATGGACTTTTTCAGATGTCGAAGACGATACAATTTTGGACCAGAAATGGATCAGAAGCGGACTTTTAGGGGATAATATGTGTTATACATCTAAACTATAGAAAAATACATGTTAATTGATAATTGGTTCAATAAATTTATAGAACTATAATATATAGAGTATAAAAGGATGATTGGAGCAAACTTACTGCCGTTTCACTATTTTTCAAAAAAAATTGAAATTTCTAAATTTTTTTTGTCAACAAGAAAAATGCTTTGCCAAGTGCTGGCCCAGGGCACTCGGCGAATACTGGACTGTTTGCCATTTCCTTTTTCCACAACCGCCTCATTTCATACTTAGAGGTGGCAAAGGAGGTCCATGGGCCAGACTTCGATCCGAGGGCACACAATCTTGATGGAGAAGTCATCATGAGAGCAGGAGGAGTCAAGAAGCATGGACGATACTATCTGGGTGACAGCACACTCAACACGACGAATACTCCTACGCTCCCCCAGATTCGAGCCCGGAGCACGAGCGCTGGCCCAACCATACGCCCAAGACCGACCGTGTCATAGTTGAAGACGTAGGACCTCCAGGTTATTCTTGTTTTATTTGTGATTTGTTCATTCTTCACATTATCATGCACACACTCTATATTAACATTGTGTGGAATATTGTAAGCCCGGATTGAAGAAGAGAGAAAGAAATGACAGGATCTGGATATGTAGATGGAGGAGAGGATTTAGGAGGCCCAGCAACAGAGTCAGTAGCAGATGGCGCAGTTCTATAGCTACATGCAAGGTTTTACTGCGTAGATGGGTCATACTCTACCACCAATGTCGACATTTTATCCACCACCTCCTGCCATTTCTCATGTAAGTCCCATGACAAACTTGTATCTTCATTTCATTTAGTTGGTTAGCTTAGATAAACATTAGATTGTTATTTAGAGTTTTTGTTATTTCGGAAACTTTGACCACCTTAGACAACTTAGACAACAATTTTAGTTTGTTACTTATGGAACTTGTATATGTTTCTAATCTTGTACAGAATCTTCCTCTGTCGGCGGTATCAAATGACCCTCAGGACCAAGACTTGTCGAGCCATCATGCTCTGTTCCCAACCCCAGAGTGACTTTCGTAGTACTTGTGGTTTCGATTTGTGTATTTGAAGTGACTTTCTATTTGTGAACAAACTTCTGAGATTGTGGATTATGTGTTGTCATACTACCTAGTATGTTTATTTATGGATTTTCGATTGTGATCATCTATATAAAATGTCTTTGATGCTTATTGTGATGTATATGAATTGCTTGGGATGATAATTATGATTTTTGTTGGTGTAAGAATAAAATAAAAATATATTCTATTTCCAAATGGACACTTTTTGGTAAAGGCACTCGGCAAAGAGTTGGAGCTTTGCCGAGTGCATTAACCAAGACACTCAGCAAAGAGTTGAAGCGACACTCAGCAAAGAGTTGGAGATTTGCCAAGTTTCATAACTGAGACGCTCGGCAAACACTTTAAACTTTGCTGAGTGTTCCTGGAACGCACTCGGCAAAGCAGTCGTTGCCGCCAAATCACCATCTGTTTTTACTTTCTTTTTTACCAAGTGGTGCTCAGGACACTCGGCGAAGATAGAAAACACTCGGCAAAGAAAGTAAATTTTTGCCGTGAGGGCTTTGCCGAGTGCTCGGGGCACTCGGCAACTATGCTGATTCCGGTAGTGGCACTACCTAAGCGTGTATCACGCGGTCATTCACTTGAATTGTTGCACTTTATTTCCTATGTTGTGCGTTAGATTTTGGGAGTTAAAATTTTATGAACCAGCCGGATGACGGGTGTGTGTATCTGTTTTTATTCGCACCGAGAAGGATATAAAAGCAATCACTTGAGTTTCCGTGTTGTACTTGCACCTGCTACAAGCAGCTTTGCTAGTATGATGATATTGATTTCCATCACATAGCACTAAGTTGCAACATTTGAAGGCTCCATTTCTGCAAAGAGACAGTGAACGCTAAAGAGCAGGAGCAGAAACTATTTACATGATGAGTGTGTTTAGAATGGCGAAACACATAATCGGTGCAGCATCTACAGAATCTAGCACATGACCTTTTGCTTACAACAAAATAGCATCCAGATTAATGAAACAGACATGAACTGTCTAAAGTTTTATGTACAGCAAAACAGCTACCAACAGAACTGCAGATATTTGAACCACCCTCGAGGGGAAGTAAGCATCTTCAGGCTTCAGCCATATGTACAATAAAAGAGTCATGATCAGGATAATTGGGAGCTCAAGTACACTCCAGGATATCCAGAGCAAAAGAGCTTTCCCGCGAGAAATGATCTGTCACAAAAAATCGACAATGGTGTGAACAAAGGGAAATTATGAAAGCTGAGGTATTTTATGTATTAATCGACAATCTTAGGAGCTAGTAACATGACGATATGTATTAGAGTCTCTACGATACCCAGACCTATAAATTTGTAGTGACAGATACGCATGAAAAAACTCGTTGTCGTGATGGATGAAACTAATAGAACCCAGACCTATAAATTTGTAGGGAACATAAGCATAGCAAGGAGGCTGCCGAAACATCAGATATGAAGCAGATCCCCACGCCACCCCCAAGCAGCGTAATAATCCAAGATCTCAGACAACCTAGCAACGGAATTGTTAGACCATCAAAGCAAACACAATGATTGAGAAAAAATGCAAATAATTAAAGGGGGCTCTCATGCAATCTTTAGGACTGAAGAGGCACATAAATAAAGATAAAGCTATGATGCATCTTTCATATAGAAAATAATCTGAAAGGAAAAATTGTCTAAAATCTGAACCAAGAAATTCAAAGCAGAAATACATGGAACAAATCAATGTTCAGATTTCGCATGTCACCAAATGCATTGCCTCCAATGTTGGATTTGTTTTCTAATAACTGTGTCAATGAAGGATTGCACCTTATGTACCACACATTTCTCATGGAGAATTAAATGTTATTCTACTTATTATTTACACCTTCCATGAATTCATTGTGTATGGCATAAAACTAGCAGTTCAAAAAGAACTAATACTGGTTGCAGTTCACAAGTCAAATGCTTTTGCGTTCTTGAGTAAAAGAGCTTGTGACAGTAAGTCACACAACAGACGAGATAAACATGTACCTATTCACAATATCTCTGAGCTGATTATCCAATTTCGAATGTCCAAAAAAAATGAATCACCAAGAGGATTGTTTAGATTCAGATCACCGCAAAATTTTGGACCATAGCATAGAACTTCATAGCACAAAAATAGGCAGCATCAGCGATGCCGGATCTAGATGATGCATCAACGTGCTGAAACCCTAAGTGCGGATGGAACTGAATAGGGAAAGAAAAAGAGGGAGCAGGGACCGAGAAAGGAATGGAGATCATACTCCCATCTTCATCACCCGTTTGCTGCAGCCGAAGAACTTATCGATGGTGGCTGGGAAGTCGGAATCGTCACCGCCGCCGCCAGTCGAGAGCGAGAAAGTTTCACATTGCATTTGGAGCTGACCGTAAGGGTGGAACAGTTCATGGGTGTACATGTAAAATATGTAATGGAGCAGGTCTTTTTGGACACGAACGATTTCTTTTAGGGTGTTCTGTACAAATTGTATACAAGCAGATGTGCCTGCAGTGATCCAGTTCCTTCATTCTAGATCCTACGGCTGGCATGGCTCGGTAACACTGGAAGGTCCCGTAACACCTGATCCGTTCTCTACCAGATAAATCGCAGGCATGCATGTTGCCATCCATAGCATGCGGCTAATATTACCCTGCTCAAACAACTTCATCCCATCGAATCCATGGACAAGAAAGGTCCCAAGGCACAATATCTTGCAGAGAGACTCATTCCCCGCCTCCTCCCCGGACCGACGCCAGCAGCCGTGACACCCTCGGCCCCCCCTGACTCTGACGGCGGCGCGATGCAGCTGTAGACAATGACATGGCATTTCTTGCACCCTCTTTCTTTCCCCGCTGCTTCCTTGTGCGTTGCAACTGCACTCTTCCTCATCTATTTTCCTTGTCAAAACAAAGCGCGCAAAAGGAGATTTGCAGCAGATCCTGCAGAGCAGTCGCCCACCAGCGATGATGGCTACAACACGCTTCGGGCTGGCATCTTATTGTTCTCAGAGCACAAGCTTATGCCATCCTTTCGTGAGGCGACAGGGATGTTCTCTTTCTTCATTAAACACTTGATACGTCGGATACGGTTGCTGAGATGGCTCTTTACAGACGGCACATTTATTGGTGTTGTGGGTGCCCTAACACACGGTGCAGATTTATGCTAGTCTAGAACAAAGTGCTATACAACATAATAGTGTTGCGAAACCCCTAAACTTAAGTTCTCAAACAAAGAATTAATTCAACTTCTACTTCTAGATTCTTTGCCAGGAACTCAATTTTCAGCAGCGCTCATAATCCAATAATAGTCACAGCGTCTGTCATCCTCAAGCTCCTATGCCCAAATCATATAAAATCGTAGTTTCCATCATCAGAGTCACTGTCATACATGAAGGAGGATACAGAATCTGGGCTGCCTCTTTCAAATGCCCCTATTATAGGATGCTTCAAATCATCGATCCCTTGGTTCTTGCATGCATAGCAATGTCCTACAGAAAAACGAAGATAGAAGCATGATCACAAAACAATTTTTCTACAATAATCAATATTCAATCCTAAAGAATTTTGTCTCACCAATAAATATTCAACCCAGTTAGAGAACATATTTTCATACCGTTTTCGTATGGCTCTAGAGCAGAGCAGAAATAGATCTTATGGCTGAATATTTCCTTCACTTCTGCGAAGTAGAGGGCTAAGGTCCAATCATTGGATCTGGGTTTCTTCATCTTAATAGTGAAATTGAAGTGGTGGAAGATCTTGTGATAATTCTCAACACTAAAACACTGATTGTGAAGTTCATCAAATTCATAGTCAAGGTCCTATAACAGCAACAGTTAGGAAAAAATTCTACTACTGCAATTATTAAATAAACTTTGTACACTTCATTGAACATAAGAATATGGATTAACCTTGAGATCATCTTCCCTTTCGCAATATTTTTGAAATGCCAACATTACCTCCCCAATCATCCATTTCTTAGCATTCTGGGCAATTTCTTCTCTGGAACATTTTTCCTCTTGTGCTGCAACAGGTCGAGGTTCTTCGGGTGATAGAAGAGACCGCGCTTGATCTGGTTCCAGCACTGGTTGATATTCAAATTTGTCTAGTGAATGTTGCTGAGAGATTGTTTGAGCCTTTTGTCGATCTTGTCTATCAATATTACAAAAATATTCAAAGGCATCCTCTATACTATCAAACTCAGGCTCACTTTCATCTTCAGGCTCCAGTTGCTCCTCTGACCTAAATAAATCAAGACCAGTAAACGAGATTAGTTTTATCATAAGTATGCAGCATGCATGGGGGAGAAAAACCATACCATGCAATATGTCAAGTGTATCATTTAACAAGTGGTACACTTTATTAAATTGAATTCTTATGATGGCTTTAGAGGGACGGACTAATTTCCCATATGTTTACCCTTGGATGTAGCTTGATTATGCTTGTGCCACTTAAAAGATAAACTACGTAACGAGCTATAGAAGCAGCATGCTTGTGCATGCATCTTGAATGAAAATAAATAACGGAAATGCTTCTTTTCAGACGACTGAAAAGAGCACAACTTTCAATCGACGGCCAAAAACATTGTTCCTTTTGTTATTTTTATTCCCTTTGTTCCTTTTGTTATTTATCTATTTATAGGATTATATGTATTAATTAGTGTTATGTATAGACTACGAAAAAGTTATCCTTTTGTATCCACTGGATCTAGATCTAAGGGCCAAAAACGGTGGTTTAAAATAACCCCAATTTTCAACTGACTGAAAATTAGACGCTCTCAATAAATAATGCATGACCCCAGGATAGAAACAATATGTAGCCCTAAGAATTCACCTTTCAGTTTTAGTGTGCCCACTAATATGATAGAATAATAGAATTGCGAGCAGTGAAGTGTAAAAACAAACCAACAAATCAAAGATGATAATGACTGCATATATCACATAAGAGGTGCTCACAGCTCCAGAAAAGCTTAGCCTATATAACGGAGTACTAGAATTGCAAGCAATGAAGTGTAAAAGAAAACCAGCAAATCAAAGATGACCATGTCCGCATATATCACATGAGAGGTGCTCCGAGCACCAGCAAAGCTTTCTCATGTATTGATGGCTTCATGGCTCACAACTGCCCACAATGGCGGAAAGAACCACAACAATTGTTCGCACGAATCAATCCATGCTTTCATCAACTGATCAACATAAACTTAATTTAACATAATAGGTATGACCACATACAGTGTATGAAAGAGGAGTTCGAGTATACCTAGGTGTCGGAGCTTCCTCATAAGCTAATGTTGCTATAATTGTTGGACCAAGTAGACCATTGCCAGTGGTCGGATTTATTTTTTTCACCTGGAAACGCACCTGACTGAACCAAAATACCCTTGGTTGCTTGCGCTGAACTAAGTGGGAATGAAAACGATTTTTTGAAGAACAGAAAGTGGCGGGCAAACGGGTGGCGAATCCTAACCCTAGTTGGACGAGCGGGCGCGCGGTGGCGGTAGGCGAACCGATCGGGCATGCGAGCGGAGGCGGGCAAGCAGTGCGGCGAGCGAGCGGAGGAACCCATCATGCATGCACGCAAGCAGAGGTGGGCAAGCAGTGTGGGCAGGCGAGTGGCGAAGCATTACCGGCAGCGGCGGGCCGAGCAGCGCAAGCCGAAGGCGGGCGCACGACATGGAAAGCGGTGGGCCTTCCCCACCTGCATCTTCGCGTCAGGCGGCCGGCTCTGATGGTCTTCCCAACCGAGGGTCTTCCCCGCCAGTGGCGACCTCGGATGGCAGCATGGATGGGCCTGCCTCTGCCACTGCTGAAGTCGGTTCAAATGACAGCTGCACTGGAGGGTGTGTTTATTTGGGTCTTCGAATTTCTTGTGTTGTGTACAGATTGGCTATGTTGCTAATTGATTCATAATGTTATTTTAGGAGTGCTTTAGAGTCACAGATTGATATCAGTCTTAGAGTTCCTAGTTATACATTTTATCTCAATGATGATACTAGATCTGAATTGGGAGCCAAAGATCATATTGTTCTAAGTAAAAGATGTTAGTTCCTACACAATATCAAACCTTATAACTGACTTACTAAAACTAAATGGGGGGGCATATCAAGATTCCACATTTTGGTACTGGGACATTGAGGATAAGGGCTTGCAGCAGGTCGTTACAGATGCTGATTTGAAGTTGGTATTCCAGAAATTTGAGTCTCGCTAGAAGGTCACTTTTGTTTTGGAATTTGTTATTAAACCAGTTTATAAGAGTAGAAAATAAAAAAGAGACGGATAGATATCACACTCGCTCCTGTATAAACTAAAAATAATGTAAAAACGCTAATAAAAAGTTATATTGACTATCATTTTAGTTCCTCCCTTCCAAATTAAATACCATTCTAGCTGTACTTTTAGATGTCCGGATTTATACAATCTTATATAAAGATGGACAAGACGAACTTGATAGATGTTTAAAGTGGCATTGAGTTTGAAACAGAGATGAGTATAAATTTTCAGATATATGTAAATCTAATTTTAAAAAAGAACTTAGAGTATGATAAGAAGGAATTATCGGTCTAAAATAAAGAGTTCAAATTAGTACTTGTTTGTGCCGTAAACATTTTTGTACAATATACATATCTGTTTGTTGTTCTTTTTTGAGGTTTTCTTACTTATGTTTTTAAGATGTCGTATAGGAGATCATTAGACGTTGCCTATTCATCTAGACGCTTAAAACTTATGGGTGTCCCCGTCACCTTACTAGAAAAGCTACAAAGGCAAGAGACAGAGGGTGAAGAGAGATTTATATTGTGATGGGAATAGGCTAGCACGGCCAAGCAGCAATCACTGCGGTTCATTTTGCTGTCTCTGGCGCCTCTAGCCAGCCCACATCTCCCTGTAATAAACTTGGTTACGGTATATCTAGGACGAAACGGTTGGAACAGCCTATTTGGGAGAGCAGTGAGGAGCAAGGACCAACATAGAGAAGGCATGGCCTTGTAACAAGGCAGCGTCGCACGCCCGCGAGAAAAGCAGCGCCAAAGAGAGAGAGATAGACAGAGACCGCGACGCTTGCTGGATAGGCATCCTTGCATCGAGACCCTACATGTACATGATACATAATGGATGAAAGGCTACTCATGAGCCGGGCTTCGCTCTCTTTCTAGCTTTCTCTCTTTTTTTCTTTTTTTCTTTATTTTCCTCTTTTCTTTCTCTATAGGATGCATGTGTCCTTGTTACTTAGTTTGGCATGGCATCACCATGCCTCGGCTTAGCTTATACACGTCTAGTAGGGGTCGTCTAGGCGATTGGAATACTTTTAATCATCACATCACCACTTTAACATATAGATTCAAATACATTTAATCATCGCTGGAGCGTCAAATTAAAGGCTCCCAATATTTGATAAAGGACAAACCAACTCATCATAATCAAAAAATAATAATCAAAATTGGCTGGGCTAACAGTTCTCTAGCGAGGATATGTTCCGACTTTGTGACTTCTGCTAAAATAAATTAAAAGTCAATATATCTATAAGCGGCTAGATATCATTAATTGTGTTAATTTAAGGAAGTAAATACCCAATGCTAGACATCATCTTTTTTCTAAGTCCTTTTCCACGAATCTCACCAAAATGAGATATGTTAGTTCTCAATTACTCAAAATAAAATTGTTGTCACCGTTGACCTAAGTTAGGTTGACCGTTTGTTTTTCTAAAAAAATCAAATATTTTACTATTATTTTTTATCACTAAAAGAAATTAAAACATAGGTTATAATTTTGCATATTTAAACTAATATTTCAAATAGAAGAACGGTCAAATATAACTTAGAAAATCAACTGAGGTAACAATTTAAAAACAGAGAGACTATGTAACTATTTTTATATTTTACTGAATAGTTTTCCTACAGCAAGATGCTTTGAACTTTCCTTTTCATTCATATATAAACTGCTGTCACAAAGTAGCTTGAGTTGGTATTTCAGTTCTATATATGAGTTCTACAACCAGTGCTAAAACTAGAAAATAAATCTAAAAAATTCAGATGGTAATAGTATTGGCACTGGATACTATCCAGTGCTAGACATCATCTTTTTCTAAAACTGTGATAGAGCCTTTATATCGGGTCTCCTTTTAATTATATGCAAATAAAATTTACCATGTATGCTTCACAACCTCACTGGTGATTGGTGAACTAGCTGAACCAGGCCCTGTTGACTTGTGAGAAATCTAAACAGCACAACGGCAAGTAGCTAATCAACTAGGCATATCGATTTCTCCACAACGACAGCCGCGAGAGCCATCACGCGTGCGTGCGAGTGGCGGCAAGGAGAGAGGAGCGGCTCAAGATAATTGGCCTCGCCAGCCAGTTTCAGAAAAAAGAGATCTTTTACGGTGTTTGCGAGGTACTTAGAGGTATCAAGAGGTATTACGATCTACACCATTGATTAAGAGAGGGGCAAGGTATGGAATAAAAAATATCTCATTAATAGTAATTGAGTAAAATATAGTAATTAAGAAGATTTGATTTATTAATTGCATCTTTTTTGTTTGTTTACTCCACGGTTATGCACTACGGCATCAACCTACCTCATTTTACTAATAAGCTACATAGTATGTTATATTAGTTACATATAGAATTTAGAGTAGTGGTATAATCCTTACATCCGATGAGACAAAGATATGAGAAGGGCAGACAAATCATCATCAACACAAACAAAATTATATGTTTGAGTATTCAATATCTAATCTACTTATTTACTAAGTTATGTAATTAATTACTGATTAATATATTGATTACTAAGAATTTGGACTAGGATATAGAGACTTAAAAACGGCTTGGATCGAGGAGCTCCTGTTTCAACTAGTAGTGATATATAGGGTGAATGATCATTTTATTTTATCATATGATTTTACTATTTTGTAATTTACATGGTTTGGTGTGGATCAACTATATACAACTTGCAATATCTAAATATTAGAATATCTCTATGAGAAACATCTATTTGATAAAAAAAAACTTGAAACTAGTGTTTGGACTCGGGTGTGTGTTATTGACAAGGAAATAATTGAGTAAACCTGAATAAAACAATGTAATTTAAAACCATTGGCTTATGAAGATATTTCCTATTTTGACTCGTACGCAAATGGTAAACAAGTAAGTGTTATGGAAACATGTAAATAGAAACATATCACGTATCAATCCATTTCCTAATATATTTATACCCGTCTAAATTTATTGTAGATGAAAATACATTTTTACCCTCAATACTTAAGTACTTTGATTAATATTGAAGTACCTTTTGGTTGGTACCTTTAATTATGGTCCATTAGATCTAAAGCAATAGACGATCCATATTATTTGCAAACACCATAAAAGATCTCGAAAAAAAATGTACATATTGAACTAGAGAAAGCAAAATATGCATGCAGCTCAGGTTTTTTTTTCCTTTGGGTCTTAATGCAATGTCCAAATCTGCCAGTACTTGTTGATCAAAACAAGACACTACCACAAAAAACAAACTAGTGGCGGGTGGGTCAGCCCGCCGCTACACTAACACAGCTAAAGATAAAAGTTAGTAGCGATGGATCTTCAGAACATGAAATAATCCGCTGATACAGAAAGATTAGTAGTGGCGGGTGGCAACTTCACCTGCCGCTACCCATAAATAAATCTGAAAAACAAAAAAAGGGCCCTACTAGCCCATAGGAGCCCACCCCCAATCCATCGTATCGAGCCCGCCCGACGAAGAGGCCGATCAGATCTACCGCAAGTGCTCATGCTCGCTGTCATCGCGTGTCCCCGGGTCGGGAGGGGAGGATGGGAGGGGACGTGGCGACGCTTTCGTTGCCATCGCGCGTTGCTGTCATTGCGCGCCACCGAGCCGGGCCACCGCGCATCATCGTGGATCCGAGTGGAGGGAGGAGGGAGGCCAGCGTCACCAGCCCCACACATTGTGGATCCAGTCAGAGAGGAGGTCGCCGCCCTCCTCCCGACGCGCCGTGGATTCGACTGGAGGAGGTCGTGGATCCGACCATCGGCCCCCCTCCCGGCTCCATGCATAGAAGTGGTGGAGAGAGAGAAGTGTGTGTGTGTGTGGGGGGGGGAGGTGGTAGAGAAAGAGAAGGGAAGTGGTAGGGAGGCGGCAACGGTTGAGAGAGAGAAGGGAGGAGGGGCAGGTAGGCGGCTAAGAGAGAGGAGAAGGGAGGAGTAGTCTGTGAGTTGGGAGGGAGTTAGGGTTTGTATTTTCTTTTATATTATTCGTAGGCTGACAGGCTGTAGTAAATTTATAGGCCAATAAGTAGCGGTGGGTGAAAACATAGGTCACTGCTATTATTTTATAGCGGCGGCCCATTTAGTGGCAGGAGTCTTAAAATCATGTTTTTTTATACCATAACGCACTGTAGCGATAGGTGAAGATTTTTGCGCCACTAACTAAAATTTTGTTCTGCCACTATTGTAGCATTTTGTGGTAGTGAGAGCGTCCCAAGTGAAAAGAATCATTGTCGTGTCTCTAACATGCTGCCACTCCAATTGGTGCTCTCTTTGCCGTCAGCGGAGCCAGCACCAAATTTGAGGGGGCGGTAGTTCTATGGTAGGCAATTTTTGACTTTTTGTTTGATTATTACATGCTATTTTTTTTTCATTTCCTATTGATCTTAGCTGATGATTTAGGGGGCAAGGGCTGGTTCCACCCCTGTTTTGCTAACATGGATCCTTTTCTCCCCAATATATATGCTTCCATCGATAGTTCTTGGCTAATGTGGTGAGCAGCGGCAGGGCCAGCCCATAGAATTTGGTGGCCCGGTGCGGAACAAAAAATGGAGGCCCCTTTTACCTCAAAAATAGAGACCCACTAGCAGTGATATATTAAAAATAATAAGTGTTTTTAAAAAAATATTAAAAAATAATAAGTGCAAAATATAGTATGAAACTACTGAGATCACTTCATTTCAAGTAATTTCTTCTAACGAAAAGCAGTAGACAAGGGCCACGGATGAGATTGCAGGCCTGATCCTTCTTCTTTTTTCATTTTTCTTTTTTGAGACACTCAGGCCTGATCAAATGGAATGGATCGTGGATCGAGTACTAGTCCAAGGTCCAAAGGTGATCTAAGTAACATGCCTTCACGTATGCAATAGTCTCCTGGTGGTTGAACCTGTTTTCGGTTTTGGGCTTTTGCTTTAACTTCTAAAGGACAAATAAATTATTGGGCCAGACAACAGAATACTAACAATACTACTATATGGTCCATACTCCAGATGGGGCCCCTAGGTTCTTGGAGGCCTGGTGCGGCCGCACTGCCCGCACCTGCCATGGGCCGGCTCTGCAGCGGCCTTGCCGCCTCATCGCCATTGTTCTTGTTCACATGATCAAGCTCCCAATGTGACAAAGTTCTTCAATAGTTGTTCACAAAATGCAATGCAAAGCCGTAATCTCATGGAGGAAACCTAACTTAATGGGTTGAGACTGGAGGAAGATGACCAGCTATGGCATTCGTCCGGGGACAAACGGAAGGTATAAGTTCCTTGATTTTATGAGTTATATAGTTTCTTTACCCTAAAATTAAATCAGATATGCCCTAACGGAAGGTATACATGATTTCACCTTATGATTTCATAGACAACTCAAAGCATTAATTTGTTATATTATTGAGACTAGTCAATATATGTTGGGATGAAAGTTTTTACTCTTAATGAGAGTTTCAATGAACTTTCATATCTATAAAACCGTGCCAAATGACTTTCATCCTAATTTAAATGATTTGACATATAATTTATTTTGTTGATATGACACAATTATTTAATGCTGATAAAAGACCTATTAAGACTGGCCTAGCTAAAAGATTATTCTGATGATGTTTATTCGTTATCCTAGGCTCCTAGCCCCCATTTTCAGTTATATATAACTACTAGTAACTTGCAGGACCAGAGAGCTATATGCATAGGAAAAAAGACCAAATTCAATTTTTGGCTCCGCCACTGTTTTATGTGTCTACGCTAGCTACGTGACAGACAAACCATTGTTGTAAAACAAACTACGATAATAAAGACCTAGAGGCGGCAAGAACAATACATACCGCTGGGCTGCTGCGTCGACGGATGGATTTGGTGACAAATAATCCTCTGATCCAAGGGTAGTCGTCGGCAAAGCACTCGGCGAATCGTTGCGTCCCATAGCTCCGCCGCAAATTGTACTAAATTCGATCTTGCTCGTGTCATCGTCATATTTAATTTGGAAGACAGACCGACGACGTACACCGAGCTATATACAAGATCCGACGTGACCGGAACAATCAACACATGCAAGTAAGTAAATGCCCTTCCATAAGCGGGCTAGCCCTGTTCTCTTTTTCTTGGCTGCAGAAGTTGGCCGTATTTTCACCAGCCCAATCTAATCAGCTGCATCACAGGAGCACCTTGTTTGCCATGGGATCGTAGATGGTGTGGCATCGGACCAAAGAAAATGTACAAAGATTGATTAGGAGATAGAAACTGATGTGAACTCTAAAACAATGTTTGCTTTAGATTTTTTTTCCTAATCTGAACATGACTGTTCTATGTGTTACTGATTGGAACCATGACATGATTTTATTATAATGATAAAAAAAGAAAAACAAAAACCAACACAAGACGATACTAAAGCAACAACCTTACCTAATTTATTAAGTAGTAGAGAAGAGAAGAGATTACATAAGGCAGCCATGCACCGTCTTAATTGTTACATAGACCAATCTCGATCCGTATCAAACTCGTATTCGATACAAATAAAAATTAAAATCTATACTATAAAGATTAAACTTTGTATGACCTTTCAGCCATCATGCCATCAATCTACCCACTCAATCTAGACTCTTTGTTTCTGTCAACGTTTATACTACACCATCCTATCAGTATCGGACCCACATATTACATATGACAATTACATATTGAAAACCCTTTGACATGTTCGTTTGGCCGCTTCAGAAAAAAATTTCTCACCCGACGTTGCGTACCCGCCCGCCTGTTCTCGCAGCCGCAAATCACGTATGCAGGGCCGGCCGTACATGAGTTTTGGAGGCCTTGGTTCGAAAACGAATTGTGGCCCTACTTTTAAGAAATAAATAACCAAAATGTATTTCTATTATATAACTCAATATATTTTTTAGAACTAGCAATGTCCGTGCGTTGCTACGGACTTAAAAAAATAATATTTTTTATAATTTAAATATAAATTATTTATAAAATATAATTATTACATATATATAATATTATTGACATTTTTTACATGAAAGATTATATTAGTATTACCGTTGGTGCTTCTTAGTATACTATTTTATATGTTAAAAATAATAATTTTATCACCACTGTTTACCATATTCTAGAAGCTTTATTCGGAAGGAAAAATTAATTCACGTAGTCTAGAAATAGCACTGTATTATAATAAAATTTTGAAATTGAAGACTTTCTCTAATGGATAAAGTTATAACACAAAAGTTGTAGATCTCTTCGAGGCCTTTTTGAAACATATATGGATCATATTATTTGGACTACAGAGATAGGAGATATGTGCCCCGCACAGGGACCTGCGTAGAGGAGTCTGAATCAGAACAAATATTTTTGCATCGCATATTTGAAAACCAAAACAGCAGGATCTGAACTTATATTGAATACCAAAATTGTAGAACGTTTTGAGAGCTACAAGATAGAGTCCGAGTTTGTCTCATTTGAGCTCCGTACGTGGGAGTTATGATTTTTGAAATTCGGTACTTGATATAAAAGATATGAAACCGATTTGGATTCAATCTCTAACTTTTTAAACACGAAGTGGACGACCGCACCTCAATCAATAGATTGTAGAGATACTAATACTAAGACATAATTGATATTCTTGCTAAAACAACAAAGGTTGAAAATCTGATATTTCTTACCGACATTATCATCTTTTACTAAAAAGCGTCATCCTTTGGTATTCTTCGAAATAAAATGTTCAATTATCTTTTCAGAGTTTATCATCTCCAGAACATCATTTCCAAAAACTATTGTTGCCAATCCATTGAGCCAATCTGTGAATTTTGAGGCTCACTATTGTTAGGATGAATCAATTTCAGAAGTGCGAGATTCAACATTATTTCTGTTATCACTTCACTCCCATCGAGATTAGCATCAGATCTTTGAGACTGAGCAAATGCTTCAAGTCTTTGTTTCTTCTTGCGCTTTTCACTCCCAGACTCATATTTTCTAGCTCTAGAAGACATGAGCAATACAAAAACACCTCCCTATTTTATTACCAGATGTTTGTTCTAAACTAAGACGAAAATTCAGTTTATGATCAAACTAATTAACTGGATGTGATGTGTAGAGTTAGGAAAAAATTGGAAATCCACACAATCAGGCTTATTTGTACTATCCCACCGTAATCCTGATTCCTACCTGTTGTTATGTCCCAGCCAATTAGCATGATGAGAGAGAGATAAAAAAAGACAATGTAAGTTGTAACACGATCAGTAGAAGAAAAAAAAATTCGTGGACTTACCCCCACCCACTGGCAGATTGGTAATTTGAGGATGCAGGGCGGCGGGGAGATGAAACAAAAGAAGAGGCACGACGATCAACAATCTGTTCATAGGATTAGGGAATTAGCGATCACAGAGCAGCAATTAGAAGAACCAGTGGACCTGATATGGACCAATTCCTAGTTATATTTTACTGGGCCTAATACACTAAGTACCTCAACTTGAGGGCCCTACGAAATTGGGGCCCTGGTTCCGTCGATCACTCTGAACCTGCCATTGTACGGGCCTGCACGTATGCGCATGTGTCCTGCTGCGGAATCTCATGCATCGCACGCAAACGCAGCACCTTTCTTTGTGTCCTCAAGATCGTCGTTGGGCCGTCGCCTTTCCTTTCTTTGCGTCGCTTTCCTTGCTTAGCGTCCCTACCCTAACCTCCTCCGGCAGTTCGCAGCTTCGCCAGCGCGTTCGCCACCTGAGATCGTTGGGTCGTTGCCGCTGGAGACTCTGGTTTCATCGGCAACACTATACGGTTCATGCACTTCACGTATAGCTGGTTTCTCCGGGTGCACGTAGAGGTTTTTGGAGCTGATGATACGGTGACCCCAGTCCATACGGTTACTCCGTCTGTTGTAGAGGCATGGTTACATATTGCCTCACGACCTTGCGTTTTCTTATTGGTCCAATTTTTTCTTCGATTTCTTTGTTCATTGTATCAGTTGCTACGTACGTGATCATAGGCCCCATGAAAACGGGAATCTGATAGTTCGTAATTGTGTTCTCTCCGCATATCATGTTCGGTGAATCCAATTATTCTCAACGGTAAATCTGATTGTTCTCAGCAGTGAATCTGATTGGTTGGTGATGATATGAATGGGGCCTCCGGCATATCATGTTCTCTGCGCATCAACATTGGCTATGCGACGGTGATCCAAGGCTATACTACTTCTAAGGTACCATGAATCGTTTTGTCTACGAGGTTGTTGGTCATCTCCCTTATGCTTATTTTAGATAACGGAAAAAATCTGGCCATTTGCAAAAACTTGCATATGGCCAACCCACTCATCTTATTACAGTATAACGCGCGCGTAGGCATTGTAAAAGGAATAAAAACTATAAGCACAGTCTATGCCGCAATGGTCATCCGTTCCTTGTGAAGACACTCATGGCGACAACCTCCAACAAGTGGCAAGCTTGCACAATGGAGTCCCTGTGTATTTCTTTTTGTAAAATTCTCCAGAACTGGAATCAATACGTTGTTCTGAAGATAACCTGCATCAAAGAGATCATTGTTTTTTTGTTAAACACTATATCTCATTTCCACATAGCCATATCGCCCAAAGCATGGCGGCTACAGCGACCATGATGAATCTTTTTTGTTTAGCTTCATGTTGCTGAGCCAATTCCCTGCAATGTGCTTAGTATGAAGCGGTTTTGAAATACCAATAGTAATGGTAAAAATCCACCACACATTCTGAGCTACATGGCACTCGAAAAACATGTGTTGGATTGATTCATTAGCATTACAAAAACAACACTTTTGAGGACCTTTCTAGTTTTTTTAGCCAAATTATCTTTGGTAAGCGGGCGACAAAATCGCCATCGGCACATAGAGCCGAGAAGTCCGACGGCCAGGATGAGGATGTCCGGCAGCAAGGAGAGTCACGACGAGGGAGGCGTGCAACACAGCAGCAGCAAGGGAGAACGATTGAGTGGCGGTGGCAGCCTCATCGGCGGTCAAGATCTGAGACCATAACGGGCACACCGGCGCCGGCGCACGCCTATCCTTCGCCTCTCTGCCACGCGCGACGGTGTGAAGATGGGGGTGGCAGGCGGCTGTGGCGACTGGCCTCCCTGAAACATGCACCGGCGCAAAGATGGTGGTGGTGGTGGGTGGACTCCCTGCCACATGCGACGACATGAAGATGGGGGCGGCGGTGGTGGGTGGCCTCCCTGCTCCTGCCGGTGTTTGAGCTGCAGACCATGTCGACGAGGGATGGGGGCTCTGACCGGGGAGAGCCTGGTCCTGGTGTGCTGGGGTGGCGGCGGCTCTGCGTCAAAGGGTGGGAGATGGAGGCTGAGAGGAACTGAGGTGAAAACCTAATCTAGAAATATATAGTAATGGGCAAATGTTCAATCGGGTTTGGGCAAGCCTTTTCTCTGCCTGTTAAGCAAATGCCCGTGCATTCAAAATGTGGCCCGTGTCCACACCCACCAGCGAGATTTGACAACTGAACCCGCACCCAATGGGTTTTTGCCCACGGGTGCCCGCCCGATAGCGTGCCTGTTGCCTTCTTTAATTCTTCGTTAAACCCTCCACAAGATTTTCCGTACCACCTGTCTTTGAATGATGCAAAAATTAAATATCAGACACTCACTGAAAAAGAACTTCAATCTGAAGAGGCTACCAAAAGAGGCAAGGAACGATTAGAAAACGTATTTGATGTGGCAGAAAACTAGGGTATAATAGGCAGAAACAAAGTTCAGCCTGAGGTGAGACCTTCTTAGTATACCATGAACACTTTTATTACTAGCCAATAATTAACTGAATGTAGGGGTCGGAGAATACGCCCCCACGTCGCCCCTCACGGGCGACTCGGGCGGAACCCTAGCCTAGCATCGCCGCCACCTCCCCAACGTCTCCCCAACCGCGCCGTCACCAGATTGTTATGCTGCCAGTGCAAGCAGGCACAAGGATGGCGGCGGCGAGGCGTTCCCTGCCCCCCCCCTCCCTCCTCCATGGAGTTCAAGAGGATCAAGGCGTCGGGATTTATTGTTGCCGCCAGCATTGGTGGAGATGTTGCTGCGATTGTGGTCAGATCTGAGGTCACCATGGCCAGATCCGGTGTCAACGCTCGCGGATCTGGCGGGTGGAGGCAGCGGAGACCAAGGGCTTGCCATGGAAGTCATGCACGTGAAGGTAGAGTCAGCGCGGTGGCCGTGGTTACGGCGGGGTTGCAGCACCGTGCATCTGCTGTTGGTTGCGTGTGTGGAAACCGGAGGCAACGCGGTGGCCGTGCGAGATTGACCGGGCTTTGGCGAGATGCTCGCACTGCAGGTCACGTGCATTGCAGACAGTGGCGGCACGATGGCTTGCACGTCGTGCGTGCGCGGCATGGACACGGAGATGATGGCATGTGTGCGAGGAACTTCTGCGTGGCACGTGCAATGACGGTGAGGAGGCCGTGCGCGGTGGTGGCACGGGTGCAGCGTGGGTGGTGGCCTCCTCGTCAGAGGGCATCAACTGCAGCTGGTGCGGGTGTTTGTAAGAGGCACGTGCTGGTGGCTATGAAGTGGATGGCCACGATGGCACTTGGTGGGTTTCCAGCAAGCGGCAGGCTATGATGCCTGTGGCGGTCGCATCGATCTTGCGGGCTGTTGGCGGCCCATAAAACCCAATATCGGCCACCAATCGGTTGGGAAATGCAAGATAAAAACCTAAGATCAACAAATATTTGTTTGAACTAATAAGACTGCATAAGTTTTGGTGAGATATATGTTTGTAGGTATAAAAGGACCCAAATATGCAAATACATGAAGAAACGCCACGTCGGTCGATCACCACTGTGAAACAACCATTTTCACCAGTCGACAGGGTCATTTACAGGCTGAAATCAAGACCCGGCCAATAGGGTCGTTTACATGCTGAAATCAAGAACCAGCCGACAGGGTCGTTTACAGGCTAAAATCAGGACCCAACTGACAGGTTCGTTTACAGCTGAAATCAGCCACCCGGCTGATCGACCGGAATCATTGTCAGACTAATCATCTGACCTGGCCGATTTTACAAAACACTTCAATATGATGCCAGTTTCTCCTCCCACACCAAAAGTGATGAAATATGGCTAAGGAAAGAAGGCCAACAAGTGGCTTAACCGGCAGAAGTCAAGGGACAACCTGGAGGGGGTCGGCACCCGGCCAAGGCCACCGCCTGGCCTAGGCTACCGGTCAGCCTGGGCTGCCGCCCGGCCTGGGATGGCCACCTGGGGTAGCCAGCCCATAAGGCCCATGAGGCCTCCTGACCCTGTTGGTCGTTACTACGCATCTACTTATATACCACAAGAGAATGATGTACATTTATAGCACTTTTTTCCTTGAATTGAGTATTCCAAGGTTTATCGAATCCACTGGGACCTTAGGGATAATTAAACAAAGTTAACAATAAAAGATCTAATCAAAGCTACTATCGAGTTCAGGTTGTATGAGGTGAGACTGGCCACTGCAAAGGTACGCTAAACAACAAATCTGTTGTTGTACCGATTGGCGCAGGCATTGAGCCGATCGGCACACTGGTGGATCTAAGCCAAAGTGCGTCAGATGTCTTGTAAGCCTAAGTTGTTAAGTGAGTAGCCAAGTTTTTACTGGTGAGATTGTAACTGAAAAGTCTAATTAAATAGCATCATAATGGTAATTACATGGATCAATGAAAACCTATAATGAGACAACCCTGCTTTCCGAGCGGCTCCCGATTTATCGCTGACGAGAGGAAACCCTTAATCGCGCGAGTATCTCACCCTATTCAACTATCCAATAGCGTTACGCAGGCTTAGTGTTGTCACCGCTAAACCACACTACTAGAATCATCAAGCAACCATAATCAATACAATGTTCGAATACTATCCTAATCACCACGATCAAGATAATATCTACTCGCTTAGCCCAGAACTAAGCAATTGGAATAAGCACATGTATGATTACAGAATCGAGATAGACAAATTACCAAAACCATCATCAACATATTCAATCATCCTTGAGATACATAGAGAAAGATTCATCCCCGTCGAGATGGGCTACCTTGACGGATCAACTCTTAACACCAGTGGTTTTTGAAACTCAACTAGAGATTAATTCTAACGGGGCAAGCCCTGGTGGCTCTAACTCACAAATCTGTTGTCTCATTGTCGCCTCCTTGTCTCCTGTGGCCGCGACAAGGGTTTACAAGTATTTATAAGGGTTCTACTCATAAAGGACTCGATTTCTAGCAAATAAGGCGGTTGCGCTGATCGGATTGCACCGATCGGCGCAAGCCGTGTCTTCTCTGGTTTCTCCTCTGAGTCAGTTCCTCTATCTTCCACAACTGCCATGTGGGCCTTTTCCTTTGAGATAAAGTCTTGTACTGCACATCGAGATTATTGGTGGTTTCTAGCTACCCATTTTATCTACCAAAAAGGGACGTTTTACGTCGTTATTTGGTGGTTTGGACTAACAATTAATCCCATATTTGCATATATTTGTAGTTGTTCTATTTTGGATGTAATTACAGAAAACAGGTGTAAAATAGGGCAATTATGGATAAGGAACCAAAGAGCAACGAAGAT
Source organism: Eleusine coracana subsp. coracana (assembly GCA_032690845.1). NCBI lineage: Eukaryota > Viridiplantae > Streptophyta > Magnoliopsida > Poales > Poaceae > Eleusine > Eleusine coracana. The sequence goes on from CM064426.1 coordinate 11,361,908, forward strand.
GGACCAGATACAGAGCCGCGCCGATCGGCGCAGGGGGTAAAGATGACGAAAAGCAAAACCCAGTCCAAGAAGGATGAAGGCCCAGCCCAATACAAGTTGGAGTCGGTGGAAGTTGACCTAATCCGGACGAGTATAAAAGGAAGATAATTATCAAGGGCCAAGAGAAGAGAGAAGGAAGGCAGAGACGGCAATCACGATATTGAGTTGTTAGAACTAGGGTTCCAGGATATTGGCAGCGACGGTTGGTCAACACCAATAAGAACCACCAGAAGGGAGGTCGCGACGGTTGGTCAACACCTTCTGGGATTTTGGGGCCGTATTTGTATGACTTGTGACTTGTGAGTCTTTAAACCCATTGCTCTACACATGCTTCCAACTAATGCATTAAGATATCAATTAAGTAGCAGTAAAGCAATTATATAGGGCCCGTATCTGCACTACCACAAAGAAGATTGAGCGCTAGAAAAGTTTCTGAACTGTAAATCGGATCAAGCAAGTCCTACCATAGGAGATTACATAACCTGGACCACATGGAGCTTAACACCAAGCATCTTGATCAGCATTCAACGGTCTCGTGTCTTGACAGCTGATCATGAAACTGACATTTCAACGGTTTTATATATTAGCGGAGTGCACATCCTGCTTGAAGCCATCAGCATAAGAATCAAATCTGAGTAGTAGTAAGGATCATCAAGTTTTCTTTCAAGGAAGCATTAGAAATCTTCTGCTTAACTGTGTTTCGTCCTTCAAAATCAATCTCATACTCTTTTTGGTTCGTCTTGCTACAATAGTTGACAAACTCGATAGTACAGTAGGAGGTCATGTACAAATAAAGTCTGTGCGTAGTAGTGAAAAAAAAAACAGGAGTTCAAAGCAGAGTACAAACAATAGTTGGCAAACTCGATAGTACGACACAAATTTTTCAAGTCGGTATTCCTATTAGACTGATTATTGGGAGGATGAAATGGGGTTCAAAGCAGAGTTTGAGGGTGGGGTAGCGGCCACGGCCTGTGGTAATAAAACACACCATGGAGGATCTGACTTGCAGAAGTCAGTGCATTGTAGTGCCCAAGTAGTCAAGCATAAAACAATATAAACGTCAACACACTGCTTAATGCCCTTCTGTGGACACCATTTTACAAGGTACTTGCTCACCTTTTGCCATGCATGCATTTCGTCGAACACCCTCAGTGCCCCATGCTTGACACCAGGCCCGGCGGCCGGTGTCCAGGCTTCTCCCGCATTTAGCAGCCCGGATTTCTCGCGCGGAGGTGAGCTACCGTCCCTTAGACTGACTGCACTCGTGATACTTTAAATTTGTCCTCTAAAAAGAATATTCCGTCCTAGTCATCAGGATTCTCTCCTCTATATCTAATTTCATTGCACTCATTCATACTCTATATCGTCCTCTATACCAACTAACTGGATGTGGGGCCCACGAGTTATAATTTTTTTCTTTTATTTTCTTCTCCTTCTATCCCTTCCCTTCCCTCCCCCCACGCCCTATCCTCCCAGCGCCCACTCCCTGTAGCGACCTCGCCAATGCCGCCCGCCCTCTCTGCCAACCACGAGCATGTCACCGCCCGTCCTCGAGCTCCCCGCGCGCCGCCAGAACCCGCCTCCGCCACGAGCTCGTCGCCGCCCGCCCTCGAGCTCCCCCGCGTGCCGCCGGAGCCCTCCTCCGCCACGAGCTCATCGCCGCCCGCCCTCGAGCTCCCCGCGCGCCGTAGGAGACCACCTCCCCCAAGCCGCCGCCGGGTCTACCTCCCTCTTCTCCCCTCCCCTCTCTCTCTGGCGGATCTGGAGGCTGCCAAGCTCGCGCCCTCCTCCGGCCTCCTCCAAATCCAGCACGGCAATGCCTGCTCGAGCGATGGCGCAGGGAGTGATAGAGGTGGGGGAACGGGGCCGCCACCTCGAGCTCACCGGCCGTCGAGGTGGAGAAGCAAGGGCCGCCACCTCGAGCTTGTCGACCCTCCTCGTCGCTACCTCTCCCTCCCCATCCGTTCGGTTTCGGCCCCTGCTCATCTCGCGCTCGCCGTCACGCTCCACTCCCACGGCGATGACGACGTCCGAGCAGTGGTCCTCCCCGGCGGGTTACCTCTCCCTCTCTCTCTCCCTGATGATTTCCGGCTCCAGGCAGGAGGCGCAGCGCCAGCACTGGTCACTGTGGTGCGAGCAGAGAGGATTCTTCCTCTCCCTCTCCTCCCGATGACGAGTCCGGCCAGATCCAGGTGACGACGACCCCTCCCCCAACCTCCTCCGGCCAGATCCAGAGGGCGCCTTCTCCTCCTCCGCCGCCCTCTCCTTCCTCGGTGGCGCGCGGGCAGTTGGGAAGGGCACACGGGCCCCACACCGCATCCGGTAGCGTACGTTTGCTATCCTGTCATGTTTGGCGTGTGGGAGCCTGTCCGCAACACTACCGGATGGGGTAGCATACACTGGTGCAGCGGTTCTGTCCGCTAAATGTTCCTGGAGGAACGGATCGCGTACCCCAGTGCGAGTAGCCTTATGGGACGGATGTCAGCGCGTTGGGGTGCATGGAGATTATGAACGGGAGTCCAGCATGGATGGGAAGGGAGATTGGTAAGGGTGTTAAGCCAGCGTGGATTGTTTGGCGTCTGCAGGAAACGAATAGTTCAAACTAATTTTCGTTTTGGTCTGCCATCTTCAAGTGGGTTGTCAGACACATTTAATTTAGGGGAGAAATAACACTCCTGCTCTTTACGGGATGGCAGGGACGGGCCTACTATGACAAAAGATTCATATATATAATATATTTTCTATATATATATCAAAAAAGAAAAAAGACAAGATGTTAACATGCCTCCTAGGTCCTTTTTCCTCCATGCCGGCCCAATAGAGGCCCATCCGAATTGAGAAACCCAATAGGTCCGATCCTAAATGGCCAACCCCACCACACCCCAGTGAGGTCCCCGACCCTGAACTGCCGCCGCCAGGACTGCCCGCCGGCCGCCGCTGCTGCATGGCCTCTCGGCTCGCTCCCGCGCAAGGACTCCCCAACGTCTCCACTGCTAGGACTATTCGCCGTACGGCCTGCCTCCCAGATCTTGCGCGACCTCCCTCGCAGGCTCCGCGCCCACATCTCCGGCGGTGGCCACGCACCCGGCGACAACGGCGCTAAACACCGCTGCGCGCCGATGCCCACTCGCCCAGCCACAGCCGCCCGCACCCACCGCCGGCGCGCTCGACGCTGTTCGCAGTTGGCGCCGCGGATAGACCACCCTTCCGGCATGCTGCCGACAGCCCGACACGGCGACACCTGCCGCGGGCCTCGCTAATTTGGTATGATTTTAATTTTTTTTATATGATTAAGCTCTCGAATTGTTTGTATAATTAATTCCTATTTTGCCCGAATAATTATGGTTGGTACTTAGTAATTTGGTATGATTTTAATTTTATGTGTGAATCATGAAGAGGAAGAATAATGGCACTACCGATTTGAGAGAATTCATGGCAAGAGCTGTCGTAAAGAAGAAACAATCTAAACCGGTCCAACTGGCGAGTGAAAGTGTTACACAACCATTTTCAAATGAATACCAGATGTAGATGGTGGTATTTCAAGATCAGAGTGACAGTGGAACAAACACAACAGAGATTCCAATAACAGAAGAGACCCCAATTACACAAGATGATGACTCTATACCAGTAGATGAATCTAAATACAATGATGATGACAATTCTGATGAATATCACATTAAACATGATCCTGTAGTAAGGGCTTCAATTTCAAGCTGTCCTATCAATGATCAAGATTTAGTTAGAAGGGCATATATTTCATTGGGATCATGTCGACCACGCATGAAAAAGGAGAATTTTCTACAGCATAAAAGTGAAGGTATGTGTCGCTTTCAACCTAGTTGGTTTGATGAATTCAAATGGCTTGAGTATAGTGTGCAAAAGGATGCTGCATTTTGCTTTGTTTGCTATTTGTTCAAAGATAGTTGTAAATATGCTGGTGGAGATGCTTTTGTTGATGAAGGGTTTCAAAATTGGAATATGAAAGCTAGAATTCATAAGCATGCCGGTGCTGTTGATAGTGCTCATAGTGAAGCTCAGGAGAAATATACATTGTTTATGAAACCTAAGTCTTCCCTCCGTTAGTCAGTTGCATCAAACACTAAAGATTGCAAGGCTAACTATCTAGATGCTTGACATGGTCACTTAAGTGCATAAGATATATTTTATGTCAAGAGTTGGCTTTTCGTGGACATGATGAATCAAATGATTAGTTGAATATAGGGAATTTTTGGAAACTTTTAGCATGGCTAGTGGGAAACTTTGAAGAGGTAAATAGTGTTATACTAGAGAATGCACCAAAACGTAGATGATAGACCATAAGATTCAGAAACAACTCATTACTGCTTGTGCTCATGAAACAACCATAAGATTCAGAAACAACTCATTGCTTTCTCGTGACACTCGGCAAAGACGTTGTTTAACGAATGTTTTTCTTTAACACTAGGCAAAGATAAATTTAAATTATATTTTAAAATCATAAATTAATTCAAACAAAAAATTCAACTACAAAGTTGTTGAACTTCTAAAGATCTATAACTTTTATTTTGATCATTAGTGTATTACTCAAATTGATATACAACATTGTTCACAAATCCATATATTTCGTATAGTTTCATGAACTATAAGTGATAGTTTCATGAACTATAAGTGACACGTATATGATTTGTGAACAATATTACTATATCTTTATAGAATGAATAAATAACCAAAAAAAAGTTGTATATCATACAAAGTTATATAACTTTATAGTTCAACACTTTTCAATTTGAATCAATCTTGTCAACCAAAAATAAATTCGAATTATTCAGACAATGTCTTTGCCGAGTGTCTCTTTTCTGGCACTCGGCAAACAAGGTCCTTATTGTGTGTGTGTTTTTTTTTAACATGCTCTTTGCCAAGTGTCCAACAAAAATACTCGGCAAAAGAGGTAAATTATAAAAAATAGTGAACACGAAATGTACCCATGAATGAATATGTGGTGCTGTGGTATGGGACTATACGCGTGAAGGGGAGGTCCCGAGTTCGAATCTTGGCGGGTGCACTTTGCCACATAGCACGCAAAAAAGTATTGCGACTTGCGATAGGTGAGCGGGGTTCCTCAACATGAAAAAAAAATTACGCTATTTTTTGGGGTTTTTTCATGATTTATTTTAACACTTGGCAAAGCCATTATCGAGTGCGTGTGCACTTTGCCGCGTAGCATGCAAAAAAGTATTGCAGCTTGCGATAGGTGAGCGGGGTTCCTCAATATGAAAAAAAAATTATGCTATTTTTTGGGGTTTTTTCATGATTTATTTTAACACTCGGTAAAGTCATTGTCGAGTGCGTGATAAAAAACACTCAACAAAGAGCTTTGCCGAGTAAGTTTGTGTCGAGTTCTCTTCGTTGAGTGTTTTTCACCACTGCAATCCAACTGTAGGATTCAGTGCAAGTACCACTCGGCAAAAGCCCAAATACACTAAGTAATGTTACTCGACAAAAAAAGGAGTCGACAAAGAGCATTTTTTGTCAGACACTCAAGCAAACACTTTGTCGAGTCTTAAAATCAGCACTCAGCAAATATTTTTGAAAATAATTAAAAAAATACACCTACCGCCACGGCCACCACCACGTCGTCGCCGCGTAGCACGCAAAAAAGTATTGCGACTTGCGATAGGTGAGCGGGGTTTTTTTCATGATTTATTTTGATACTCAACAAAGCCTTTGTCGAGTGTGTGATAAAAAACACTCAGCAAAGAGCGCTTTGCCGTGTAAATTTGTGCCGAGTTCTCTTTGTTGAGTGTTTTTCACCACCGCAATCCAACTGCAGGATTCAGTGCAAGTACCACTCGGCAAAAGCCCAAATACACTCAGTAACGTTACTCGAGAGTCGACAAAGAGCGTTTTTTGTCAGACACTCAGGCAAACACTTTATCGAGTCTTAAAACCAACACTCAGCAAATATTTTTGAAAATAATTAAAAAAATACACCTGCTGCCACGCCCACCACCACGCCGTCACCACCACCAAAAAAATTGTACTATTTTTCTGGATTTTATTATGATTTATTTTGACACTCGGTAAAGCCTTTTCCAAGTACGCGATGAAAAACACCCGGTAAAGCGCTCTAAGTAAATTTGTGTCAAATGCTCTTTGTCGAGTGTTTTTCACCATCGCAATGCAACTACAGGATTCAATACAAGTACCACTCAGCAAAGACCAAAATACACTCGGTAACGTTACTCGACAAAAAAAGGAGTCAACAAAGAGCGTTTTATGGACACTCAGGCAAACACTTTGTCGAGTCTCAAAACCAGCACTCCGCAAATACTTTTGAAAGTAATTAAAAAAATACACTTGCAGCCACGGCCATCACCACGCCGCCACCGCCCGCCGCCACCACCACGTTGCCCAATCCGGGCCGCTGCACCGCAGACACCTGTCGAGAGAGCGCCGCCCGCCACCACCCTGCTGGCCGTCGCATGTGATACACCCTGTCATGCCGCCGGCCCGCCCAGGCTGAGGCCGCAGCCGCCGCGAGCCAAGGGGACGCTGCCTCCCCTGCCCCTTGCCGGCCTGGGGGCCTCTGTCATTGCTGCCTGGGAGACACTGGAGTTCGTGTATCGGTCGCTAAGGTGCAATATTCTTTGAAGGTTGTAGTGAGGTCACGAACATCTCTCCAATCCAAATCAAAGTTATCCACTACAATCGTATCATCACACACTCCAGTCCTCATTATAAGGTAATCAGAGCAAGATTTATGGATTAGAGACTTCCTTGTCTTCGCTATTTTGATTTTGCATAGTCCACAAAAGCCAACAAAAAATTAGTAGATCAGTCTTTCCTTTGTCCCGTAAACTCTTTGAGTCTTTTACTAGTACTTCTTTGTTAGGGCTTATTGAGTTTTCCAATGCATGGTCATTGAGTTGCTGGTCTTAATGACGAGTCGGATTTTCGAGTTCTGTTCTCCTTTTTGTCCACCGTTGCCATCAATGTCGCTTCCAACAAATTTTTTTTCACCATAAGAACCACCAGATTCTTTACCACCATCATCATATCTACTATTTTGTGCAGCCACACGTCCCTTCTTAAATCCAAACCCAAAAGAAGTAAGAAATCAGCTTAGGTCTAAAGTTAATTTGGAGTCTAAATCGGCTCGTGAACAAAAGGGTCATAATTTCTTCATTCAAAATCTGTTTGGAATGTTTAAGCACAATCTAAAAAGCTTATGTTGTTATCTTTCCAATGGATCCATCTTTTCCCTAAAATTTCTTCTGAGCACGTGAGAGATTTTGACATCTGCTGTCTAGGATTGTTTAGGCCTTTCAAAATAAAAAATAGAGAGACAGAAGTAAAAGAAAAAAGAAAAAAAAACTGTCAAAAAACAGAGAAGAACGGGGTTTGTTGTGTCTCTTCCTTTTGTTTCGGTGATACTTGTGACTTCCTTTGTGTTTAGCCTAAGACCAGCACGGTACCACCGTTGATTGATTATTCAGCAAGCTTCTGTAACTAATGTGGTGCTAGTATTTCCTTGTGCATTTTTTCAGCCCACCTACAGCTCCACATATTTGACTACAACTTGACAAGGGTTGTTGCTGCAGCATCTATACACTTTGTTACAGGTTGCTAATTTGTTGGTTGCCATCATATCCTGTTTGGCTTGGTAAGAACTTGTAAGAGCTTGCTTCAAACAAGTAGAGTTTGAGAGAATTTTAGATTTGTCCTAGTAGTTGATAGGAGCATATATATTATGTTGCATGTTTCTTGCTTTTTTCTGATCATGGCAAGTGATACGGATATATTTGAGTCAGCCAAACTACACCGTCATATTCTAGACATTATTTATCGCTTGCCTTCCTATTCTAGAGAGTTTGATCCTAAAGTGGAGCCAGAATTAGATAAAGAGTTTAGAAAGTATGATTAACTCAAGAGCAAAAAGTGATAGCTACTTTTACTGATTATGGTTTGACTTCATGAAAATACTTGCTACAACATGATAAAGTTCCTAAACATGGACGTATATGAAAAAAAATAATTGAGAGAAGATTTTGTTTCTGAATATTATTTTGAAGGTATGTTTGCTAAATTACATAGCTTTAAACAACGTAAAAAGTCTGTTGATGTATACCACAAAGATCTAAAACTTTGTATGTTGCATTGTGGTATAGAAGAATGTGAGGAAGCTACTAAAAAATAGTTTTTTTGAGAGGGCTTAATACTGAAATTTAGTATAGACTTATGCATGAAACATATAATTCTCTCCTTTGCTTGATCAAGCTTGCTTCAAAAAAATGAGATCAGCTGGCTAATGATTTAAGTGAAAAGAGAAATTCTATAGATGTGTTGCCTATGACTAATTGTAGGCAGAATGAAAAGAATTTGGGTAAACACTCAACAAAGAAAGGGTGCGAAAATGGTAAGTCTATTTGTGTTGATATTAGCCATGCGAATGAAGAGACACATTCTCTAGTTATAGCTCCTTGTGGACCTAGTGCTTTGGTGCTGAATTTATCCACTACTCTTGCTAGTTTAGAGCAATTATTTGTGGAACCTACTGCTGAATTTCCTTTGTTACCAGATGATAATAAGACTGAACCTTAGCTTGTAACAGGGAAGAATTGTGAGATCATGTTTCACTTATATCAACAACAAAACTATCGTTCGTCTATGATAATTATATTCTTAAGGATACACACATGCTGAAGTTAGGCACATTCATTGCATTAATACCGAGGAAGAAGAGCTAAAAATCTTATCTTCTTTAAATTGCTTAGGTTATATTGAATTTGATTTTCTTTGTGACCCGAACAGTTTTGAGAATGAATTATTTCAAAAGTCTTGTTTGCTATGTTTTGATTATTGTTCTTTTTATGCAATTGGCCAAAATGATAATTGTAGCAAATACATGGTGCGTAGATTGTATAACTATTCGTATTTAAAAACTTCTTCGATATCGTTCCAATGTGATACAATAGTGACTTTCAGGCGTGCTAACAACACCATATCTAGTTGCTTTGCTATTGATTATAAGTTACAGATCAAATGTCTAGAAGGAGAGCCATGCTTGCTGCCATGTTCATTATTGATAGTTCTGAAATTATATTTGAATGAACATGAGAAACCATTAGTATCAAACATCAATCATAATCCAAAACCGAGGACAGTTTGTAGCCAATAAGGAGAGAATGATGAGAACATCACCAGCTTGGATACTCCATATTAGCTAGATTTGATTAAGAGGTGAAACACTCCAATATCATAATTATATTTAATATATTTCATGAATTGATGCCGCATCATGATGTGTGTTTAATTTCATTTTCAGAAGTGCTTGCATGGATTAGTATTCAACAAACTTGGAAGGCTTGGAGGACCAAAGAAATTGATTGGGACCAAGTCCAAGTATTGCCAACGTCCCCCACCAGTCCACCACAGGCCACCACGTCACTTTTGGCACAAGGAAACAAAGAGTCTAAATCCAATATGTTTCCATGTTGGATTGGGGCTATAGGACAACAACAACTTGCAACAGCCACCACGACTTTATACGGACTCAGTATTGGGCGTGCGAATACTTCATGGAAATCTTATCAAGTTTACTTTCCAATGGATCTGGCCTCTAGTATATATCTGTTCAGAGTCGCCCGTAATCATAGATTCAATCCAGATACCTATATTTATCTAGTTTTGGTCTAATAGGTCGTGTATCAAGTTGAGCCCAATAGGGACGTGTACTAGGTTTGGAGCACCACTCCGGCACCCCTCTGCTCTGCCTGCCACGTCCTTATACCCTGCATATGCCACAAAGAACACTTGGGTTTTGTTTTGTTATAAGTTTAGTCATTACTACTTCTTTGTAGACATGTCTGTTGGCTGGATCATTCGTTCATTCGTTCTACTCGATACAGAACCCCACATTCGCAATTGAGTTGCTTGTTTATTTTGAACTTGCTAGTTCTTCAATTGCTTGCAGGAATTACCCTAGTGGTTTGGTTGAACGTGTTCTACAAGATCGTCAACAAACACTGGAGTTGGTGTATCGATCGCTAAAACACGACATCCTTAAAAGGTTGTAATCGGTTCATGAATGTCTCTCCAGTCTAACTCGAAGTTATCTACTCTTAATGAGGACCGGGGTGCCCGATCCTTTGACGAGACATGGCAGACACTACTTAGGAACAGATAGCTAGGTTATAAATTTCTCACACAAGTTTAGGCTAAACCCATGGACTCACATTTTTAGAGGGGTTTGTTGAGAATAAAAGATGAGTTACTGAACTATGGGTTCTTTTTATAAAAGATAGGACTCAGTTGAGATTTTGGGAATACAAAGGACTGGGACAAAGGTCATTCAAAGGTAAATATTCATCCATCTACAATATAGCTCACCAACTACATATGACAGTAGAAAAGTGTGATGATTTCTTAACCTTCAAACATTTCATTTAGTATAACTTCAAAAATGGCTAAATCTGCTAGCTAAGACAACTGATGTCAATTTAAGAGGGGGAACATAAACATTAAAATGTACATAAAAAGGAATTTGTTTAGTTCACTCCATGTATCTCTTTAATCAACAGTCTCTTTTCTGGCAAAATTTGATTTGGATGCTTAAAACTCTTCTCAACATTAAGATTTTCTTTTGGTACCTTAAAAGAGAGGTCATTATTACACTACACAATCTAGCAAAGAAGAATTAAAAGCAAAACTAGAAATGTACAACCAGCAAAACTGATAGTAATTATTTGGGTATTAATGTAATTGACATAATTATTAAAATAATTACGTTGCCATTGGCTATACCTGGCCAAGTGGGTCGGGCTAAATGGGCCGGCACAAGACCTATTTTGGCCCGGTCCAAGCACAGCACGGCCCGAAGTTAGACGGGCCGTGTCTGGGCCTAATCGTAGGCCCACCGTGCCGGCCCGAGCATGGCCCGTTTAGCCCGTGAAGCACGGTTCGATCCGGCACGACCCGTCAAATAAAATGATTAATATTTCAATATTTATACTAAAAATCACATTTTTAGGTTCAAATTTATTGATAAAAAATATTTATCTATTAAAAATATCATTTTTTGAGAAAAATTAGATATATAAAAATTAAGTAGGCTCCAGACCAGCCCGACCCGAATAGCCCGCCTGTCTGACAGGCCGGCACGGCCTGTGTAAGACGAGCCGTGCCGTGCTTGGGCTTCGACGCAGGCCTGTCGAGCCAGCATGGCATGGCCCGTTAATTAGAAGGGTCGTGTCGGCCTGTCAAGGAAACGGCACGACCTGTCACGGGCTTGTGCCGTGCCGGCCCAACACGGCCCGTTGTCCAGGTATACCATTGGCTATAGCCGTAACTTCCATCAGCCGTCCCGAACACGTGTACATCTTGATGAGATGCAGTAGCCAATCGGGGAGACAGAGAACAGAGCCGTTGTGCTGCTTCCCTTGACGTATTCCTGCTGGAAGCCAGCCAGGCCGCCATCGCAGGACCATGGACACCCGGCAACCCAGTACCGTGTTCGTCCACCAATCACTAGAATCCGACGCTGGATGACGGAGACAACAACGGACGGCGGCGGGCAGCAACCCCATTTGTCGTCTAATTCTGATGCCGCACGCGACCACACATGTGCCGCTCTCCTCCCGAGACGTGTCCGCAGCAGGGTTGAAATAACCAGAGAAGCTGGCCGGCTCGGTTCAGTAAAAAACCGGCCGGTTAATCGGAGAAACCGACCGGTTAACCATTTGCTATAGTAACTAGATCCGATTTTCCTAAGTTAACCGGCCGGTTAGCGCGACCGGCCGGGACCAGTTATCCGGTTAACCGGGATAACCGGTCGGTTTTCTCCGGTTATGAAAACCCTGGTCCGCAGCCGTGGCGAGCGGACAACGCATGTCGGCCTCGCGTCCCTCCTCGCCGCCTACACATCTCGCACCCCCCCCCCCCCCACCTGGCATAGACCGCCGCGACATCGTGCTCGCAACCTCGCACACTCCCGATGCAGACGTGGCAGGCGTGCTGCCGCCGGCGGCGGCAAGAACCAAGAACACAGCAAGAGAAAAATAGTTGAAACAAAATAAACTTAATTTTAAGCAGCATTGTTAATATTAAGACACTTCACCCTAATTAGTTGAAACAAATTATAACCCGACCATAATGATTTTTTCCAATACTACCCTAGTAAAATTATTTCTACTTCAAATTACAGGTAGTACTAGTAAGAGATAGATAACTAATCTGGACCGTTAGATTCTAATTACTATTTTATTACCACTAGTAATTATTTATGGTAATATATACTGTAAAACTGGTCAAATAATAATTATAATAAAATAATTAAGCATCTTCTTTTTTACTGTCATCATGACTGAGAGAGAGAGAGAGATGAAGAATAGTCTACTTAGCTACAGTCTTAATCCGTCAAGATTAATGTTCCACATGCTAGGGGCATGGTTGTCTCAATTAGATGATAATGAGAATCATATTATTTTTATGGGGGTGGCTGCTTTATGTAGACCTATTTGAATATGTTGTAACGATATTTTATTGAACAAAACCAAATATTACTTATTTATACAACCTTTTTTAGGGGAACTTGTTGGTCGCGTCTCTAAACACAATTGTCGCATGAGCATAAAACGAAGAAGATGTCCACCAAGACAAGCTATTCGTTGGAGGCCATGGCCTTGGAACAGACCAATCAAGGATGGGTCAGCATTCTATTTTTACATGGTATGAGAGTTAGACGTTTTGAGTTGAAGTTCTAGTAACTATATTTTTTGTTGCGCCGCTTCTATTTTTATATTTACGTCTCAAAGAAGTTACACGTGTAAGAAGTGTTAAATTATAAGTGAATTATCCATTTTTTCTCATCATATTAGTCTTTTGGATATAACTAGGCAGTGCACTATCCGACCTAGTAAATCGTACACGCTATAGCAAACTCTTGATCCCATTGTCCACATTGTCGAAACTGAATCTTTTGTCTTGTCTTGATACACCAGTGCGCACAAGGAAAGTGGAGTGGTCCCAGTAATAACTACGTGCACCTTAAACTGACTATATATATTCCATCCCGATGGGCTCGCTAGCTCTCGCACGAGTACGCGATCGATAGATGAAGGCGCTAGCTGCAATGCCCAAGCACGACGATGAGGAGACGTCGGCGTTGGTGCCACCACCAACGCAGAATCAGTCGACTGAAGATGGAGCACCACCATGCGACAGCAACAACACTGGTTCGATGGCCGTCGATCAGGCTGCACAGGTCCAGCAGTCAACCGAAAAGCCGAGTTGGATGAGGGTACTTCCGACGAAGGGCATTGGGCTAGTAATGAGCAGCCTTGTCGTCCTTGCCATGCTCGTCGGCACCACCAGCAGTGGCTGGACGATTCCCCTAGGCTCTTATGTAAGTTTTACTATCGCAATTTTATCTTTATTTTTTTGCTACTCGGCGGCGCGGAAATATTGCAAGCCATGCACATACTAATTTGGGAAATACATTAAAGCTGGATTATTTTAACAATACATATGTCCTGGTATACATTAACTTTGCTCAGCGAAAGTTTTAGGATGGTGACCTTGCTTCCTGGGGATGGGGGTAGACTTGTCAGTAGGAACATGCTGTGTGCTAACCGTGCATTCAACATTGGCTAGCTATTTACTGTCGATTGGGTTTTGATCCGATCGAATAAGAAGAGTTCATTTATTAAGTAACTAGCTAGTCGATGAAACTGGTTCGTGAGGGGCATTAAATTAGGAATTTCAGATTTATTACTCTATGTTTATTAAAAGGATGCAGGTTCTTTGAAGCTGAAATTTCAAATTATAGTTATGCACGCACTGGCTACTTTGATAGTTGAAATTAGGAATTTTTACTAATCCTTTCATTTATGCACGTACTGGCTACTTTGATAAAAAATATATATTAGCTGCACTCTTCCCGGATAAGTGCTCACTATTCACCGGGAAGACCTTCCATGGAATTGGTTCGCGGCACATCTTGGTCAAGTATGTGCCTCCATGCCTTCATTTGTACACAAAATCTCCATCTAAAATTCCAGCTCTTGCATGGAAACGTTCTTTGCAAATAAACTCAATTTCGTTGACTTGAATTTGCGTGTGCACTGTGAGGATGTACCGCATAAGATGGAGGTTCATCTCAGCTGAATTAGTTTCCCCATCGGTCGTGCCTTAATTTGTTTGGACGATTGCTATATTTTACTATATGGTCCCTTCGATGCGTATCCGTTAATTACTCGATGCAAATGTCATCAGTTAGTATTGGGCTCTGAACCGCGGTCCAATGTTCTCTTTTCTTGATTCTAACGCATGCCCTTCTTGCACCATTTGGCTTTGCTTCCTGAGGCACATGAAGCAGCCAGTTCTTCAGTCATTCAAGTCAACTGCCAGCTTATCTGTTAGACTAAATTATTTTTAGATAATGTGTTAGTCTAAATTATGATAGGACTTGACGAATCTATACGCATGACATTGACATGACACTAGAGTTGGTAGGGTATGTTAGAATTTGCATAACCGTTTTTTTTTTTTTTGGTCCTGGGAAATTGAATGATGCCAACAAACTGAAATGTTCCGCTTCACTCGTGCAGTCGTTTCTTCTAGGGAGCGGCGCCGCAGCCGGGCATGGACAACACGGTCGGGCACCTCACCACCACAGCCCGGCATCACCCCGCGTACCGATCCCCTTCAACTGCGGCAACGAGACGTCCTTCCCGTACCCCCGCGCGTGCCCCCGAGCAGCAACGTCCCCGTCGCCATCACCCGCGGCAACGCCGTCCACCGTGGAGCAGCACCGACCGGCGGCGCCGCCATTATCGTGCCCGGACTACTTCCGGTTCATCCACTCCGACCTCTCCCCGTGGCGCGATCAGGGCATCACGCGCGAGGCAGTGGAGCTCGCGCGCGACAAGGCCACGTTCCGTCTGGTGATCGTGGGCGGGCGCGCCTACGTGGAGAAGATCCGTCCGGCGTTCCAGACCCGAGACGTGTTCACGCTGTGGGGCGTCCTGCAGCTGCTGTCCCGGTACCCGGGCCGCGTCCCGGACCTTGACCTCATGTTCTTCTGCGGCGACATCGCCGTCGTGCGCCGCCGCGCGTTCCCGGACCCGGCGGCGGCCCCGCCGCTCTTCATGTACTGCAAGGACGACGGCGCGCTGGACATTGTGTTCCCGGACTGGACGTTCTGGGGATGGCCCGAGGTGAACGTCCGTCCCTGGGCGCCGTTCCTGGAGGAGGTCGCACGCGAGAACCGGCGCGTGGCGTGGAACGACAGGCAGCCCTACGCGTTCTGGAAGGGCAACCCGGGCGTCGGGGGCGCGCGGCGCGACCTCATGCGATGCAACTTCAACGCCACCTCCGGCGTGGACTGGAACGCGCGGCTGGTCAGGCAGGACTGGGGCGTGGCAGGCCGAACCGGGTACAAAGACTCCGACATGGCGAAACAGTGCCTCTACAGGTACAAGATTTACGTGCAGGGGAGGGGATGGTCCGTCAGCAACAAGTACATCATGTCCTGCGACTCGCCCATGCTTTCCATCGACACGCCGTTCCAGGACTTCTTCTCCCGGGGGCTCTTCGCCGGAAAGCACTACTGGCCCATCAACGCCACGCGCAAGTGCCCGTCCATCAAGTTCGCCGTCGACTGGGGAAACGCGCACCCGGCGCAGGCGCAGCGGATGGGCCACGAGGGCAGCGCCTTTGCCCAGGAGGACCTGGCCATGGACTACGTCTATGACTACATGCTGCACCTTCTAACCAGCTATGCCAAGCTGCTCCGGTACAAGCCTACCGTCCCGGAGAAGGCCGTTGAGCTCTGCCTTGAATCCATCGCGTGCCCGGCGGGCGGCCGTGCTAGAGAGTTTTTGATACAGTCAATGGAAAGGTATGTGGCCGACTACGAGCCCTGCACGCTGCCGCCGCCTTTCACCGACCAAGAGGTCGCGGAGATGGCAAGTAGGAACGAGGAGGCGCGCAACAAAGTCAGAACCATGGAGGAGGCCGTGGAGAAGGAAACCTAGCTACTGCTGTTGCACACATCCAAGACAAGTATGGGTTCTTAGTATACACGCATATATTGCGCGGCAATAAGAAACAAGTTTGGTATTGTAGAACCCATGAATTTAGTGGGGCCCATACACACCGTAGGAATTGTCTCTATGATGCACATCCTCTTATGATTGTGGACACACTGTACGAACACTAAGAAATGAATGACGAGTCGAAATCTTTGTGTTTTTTTCATAGGCAAAAAAACGAACCTAATTGCTTCAATTTCCTTCGTGGTTTTCCTGTACAACGTTGAGTTGTCATAATTTTTTGTGCTGGACAACGAAAACCCACAAATGATTGGAGTAATGATGCAAAAACAGAAGTAAGCTCAAACCCACGAATAGAAAATATCGTAGAGATAGAATTGGCCCAGACTAGACAAAGAGCATGCTTTTAGCATGGATGTCAATAAATGGCGGACCTAGAATTTGGCTAAGACACTCTAGGGTCAAAATAATATATAAGTGCACAAAGAGAACTAATTACACATTAAAAAATAGCAAGAGTATAAATGACATTTCATAGTTTATGAACTCCAATACTCAATATATGGTGGCACTATAAATTATGATGTTTCTTGTTGCTCAGTGAGGTGGTTATTATCATTACTAGATTGTGTATGCATCTTAAAATCATCTTATTAAAAAGGCAATAAAAATAAATTTTGAGGTCATACAGCGGTAGATCAACGTGTTGGTTGAAAAAGAGAAGTTAAATGGTGAGGGCAAAACATGTACTAGTGATTTGGGGCCTCGAAGTAGTAGGGCCTCACTCCGAGGGCATCCCTTTGTGCTCGCTCTAAGACTAGGGCCATGGCCCATGTGGCCCTAGGCCTAGGTCCGCCCCTGGTCAATAGATTTTTCAATATTATTTCAAGTGTTTCCCCACAAATGCCATCAAAATCGCATGCCTTTCAAAATGAACCATCCAAATCAAGGTACATCACAATGAACCATTTTCATAGTTTAATTATATGGTTGACCAAACTATCCTATACTATAGTTGCCAGCTCGTTGCCCTCCTCATGCTCATAGGGCCATGAAATCATTGTCCATCGTCCATGCCTATGGTGCCTACTCTAATGGATCTCCTTCATAGTTATTAATAGTTATGCAACATAGCTTCCTCCACCCACTGCCTATCCAGGGCCGGTTTTGGGTCAGGGTGATAAGGGCAACGGCCTAGGGCCCAGGCCAGGAAGAGGCCCCACGAATTTTCATTCAACTCTAGACTAGGGCTGGGCGCGGTTAACAGTAAAACCTAAACCGAACCAAACCAAAATAACCAAAAATTGCGGCTAATTCAGTGTTTGGTTTTCAGTACGGTTTTCATTTTTTCTCTGTTTGGTGGTCAGTTATGTGTTCGGTTTCAGGACTGTATTAACCGAACAGACGTAAAACCGAAGTTTGTGGCCCAGCACTCAGCAGTGCATCATGCCCCACACAAGCAAGGCCCAATAGCCTATTCCCTCTCCCACCGGCCCCTATGGTTGCTGCCCTCACACGCAATCCTAAATATTCTATTACCCAACACCAGCAGCTTGCTCCTAGCCGCCGCCACCCGCAGCAACAGCAGTGCAGCACGAGCGCTCGCGGCATCAGCGGTGAAGCGACAAGCAAGCGACGGCCTCAAGAGCAAACTGAACCAGGCGACGACGGACCTGGGTGTGGTGGCGTGCTAGCGCAGGCGATGGCCTCAGCAATAGATGCGCAGGCTGCAGCGTGTGGGCTGGCCAGTGCAGGAGGCAGGCCATGCGGAAGCGGGCGCAGACAGGCGACAGCATCGCCCTTGCGCCGCGCGGGTGACATTGGCGCAGTCTGTGAGCTGCAGAGGCCTCGACGACGAAGAGATCGAGATTTATCGGTTAATCAGATTAACCAAAAACCGGACGGTTTAACCGTAACTGATTTGAGCGGTTATAGATTTCTCTTGTACGTTCGGTTATCATTTTTCAATAACCAAATATTTTTACAACTCTATTAACCGAACCACATTAACCGGATTAACCGAACACCCAGGCCTACTCTAGACTCCAATCTCAGTGCACTCTTTTGTTGCATTTTTATCAAAACATAATTTTAGTTAAGTAAGTCAATATCCTTTTATCATGATGAAATGCCTCTTATTTAGATGAAAGATTGTCTAACTTGCTATGTTAGCAAAAAAAATACATATGTGACATAGCATTTAATGCTTATGAAAGATTTCATTAAAAGTGACCTGATGGGATGGACCCACTAAAACATTTATTCTATTCAATTGAAACAGCATGACCCCGGAAACTTAGCCCAAATAATATAAATCACTGATAAAATAACAATATGCTCAGCATAACTTTTCTGTTTCTCTTTTTTCAGTCGACATCGTACATTGTTCCTTGTTTCACTTCTGCCTTGTTTTATCTGCATGGCTTACTTGTTTGGCCAATAGAAGCCACAATCCCCGATACTCCACAAATTTTTTATTTAACTTTTAATTTCATATATAACTTCTATCTTTGGTGTAAATCTCGTTTTTCACCTCGTTGGCCTGTTGCGTGTTGGTAAGGCTCACATGATTGTTTGACTAAATTATCGTTCCTATTTTTCTATTAGATCTATTTTTATTAAACATTTTTTATATCTTTATTAGTTGTTCTGAGCCAAGAACATGTTAGAGTTTGATCTTAAGCTGGTTTATTTAATTTATTGGTGTTTGTTACTTTTTTAATTATAATATAATTTGCTAGTGAATTATATAAAAACATAACTTTAATTAAGCACCTCAACATTGACTTTGCCCTAGGGCCTCTGGAATAATAGTCAGCATTGTTCCTATTGCACACCGCACTATACTCATCAACGTTGTTGGGCATTCCGCTTTCTGAGCCTTGGAGGTTGAGGAGCATGGAAGGCGGGAGGGATTGCTTAGAGGGGGGGGGGGGGGACAAATGCCCCCTATGAATCTCCTCATACGTTGGGCAACATATGCAATCTACATGCAACAATGATTCAAGTGATGAGAAGCCCACATAGTAGAAGGACAAAAATGAGGGTTAGATCCAATTTACGCACATGGACAACAAAAAATATGTGGCGTTGCACTTGATGTTGAGCATTGATGAAGACAATTCGGTGTCTAGGAAGCATTGCTCAAAGTCAATTGCCTATGGATGTGGCTTGCATAGAGGCAACTCATTGGCAATGGAGAAGGAGATGGAGAGAGGTAAAATATAGGTAACATGAAGACTTATAAGTATCTTAAAGGCAGCAGTGGGGTGGGAACAATGTTTCCACCATGGAATAAGGATCTCCCACCCCTTATCTCTTTGTCGTGCCCTGGACCAGCCACGTTGAAGGACTGAAATGGGATCTTCCTTTCTTCCTGTCGATGGAGTTTGAAGAACTAGATGAGTTTTGGCACTATATATGTTCGAAGGAGGTGGATCTTGTGCTTGCAACAAATTTTGTTGTCTCTAATTAGCGATTGGATAGGACTTGACTTCGATTTGGTTCCTTGGTTTTTTCAAAGAAGTGATGATGAAGATAAGTAAAATGCTTGAATGTTTTATTATTTAAGTTTTATTTGTATTTTAGAGTTAATAAAAAGGGTCTATATTTTTTTGATATTTTGATAAAAGTTATCATTAACAGTTATAGAAAAAGAGTAAAAGTAAATTTGAAGCTCAAGAATAGAACACGCTGTAGAGATAGAATCATCCGATACTAGATGTTGGAGCACTTGCCTCAGCATGGATCTCACTCGGTTTTCAACATTTCAAAAGTCTTGTGACAATTGCTTGCCAAATCCCAAGTATTTTTAAAACCATTAGAATAATCCATTATCACAGTTCATTTTCATAGATTGACTAAACTACCCTTCACTATTTGTTAGCTTCTCTACTTGCTCATCTGACAATAATCCATTATCCATGCTTGTCATGCTCCTATTGCTGCAGTGGGTCTTCTTTACTATTGTGCAACCTGTAAGAACCGTTGAAGTTGCATTGCAATTATTTGAATTAGCTTGCTCTAGATTTTTAAAGTATGCCCAAATATGTCTTTAAAATATTTATTCTCAGCATACTATTTAAAATAATTATTCCATGCATGTAGTTGTGCTGAAAGAAAAATAAGTTGTTTTCACATAGACCTCACTGATAATTTCTTAATTATTTAAAATTAAATTGAATATGAATCCTAAAATTTGGCTAATGGTTAGAAACATGTAGAAGTTTGTTTTCAACTTTTGCTTTTGACAAAGCCTAGCTTCCTCCACTCACCACCTCTTTAGCTCGCAACCATTTTTCCACGTTGTTGATCATGCCTCTTTTAAGCCCTAGGAGTATGGGAGCATGAGGAGCGAGCAGGGAGGCAGGGGGTGGGGATGCGAGGTAATGTCCCCTACAAACTTTGTTGGCATCGGTGAGCCACACAACAAAAAGGATGACACCGACCGGTCAAAGGCAAGCTCGTGAGATACAAATGTGGGTGAAGCCGAGCTTACGCATGGACCATTATAATGCATAGAATAAGTCAATCATGTGATGTATTTGCTCATAATTGCTCAACCTCAACTGATTATATGTGGATATAGCAGGCATCAAATTAAAAAGAGGTTGTCAAAGCAAGCATTGACGGTAGGTCACCAGTAACCATGGAGGATGGGGGTTGTATACCTAAGAGCATTTTTGTTATGCCACAAGAAATTAATGTGAAAATGGCTCATTCTAAAGCAATTAACAAATTGGATAGCTCATTTTTAAGGCATGTGAATTGGATGGAAAACATCTCTAAACCTCATAAAAATTTGAATAGTCTTAAAGTATTTAGCTATCTATTATTTAGCAGGTGTAAAGAAACCAAATTTGTCTCTCATATGTTAACCAAGTGTAGTTTAATATTTTAACTTTTAAATGCACCAGTTTACTTTCTGAATTTTTATTTTGAGCTTAAAATCAACTCTTGAAAGTGCCTAGAGGGGGGTGAATAGGCAATTGTCCCTGAAAATCACTAAATAATAAAAGTCAAATGTGCAGGGTCGGACTTGTCCGACGATAGTGAGGAAAGTCCGATGGACTTGTCCGATGGCACGAGTTAGAAAAGTAGATCGGCCGATTAAAACTTTATATTAGTGCAAGGCAAGCTAGAATCTAGTAATTATAAGCTAGAGGAAGTTGTAGAAATAAGAGGAATAACTAGCAAGCAACCTACACAAGTTAATTTAAGAGAAACGAGGCAAACCCTAGCTAGCGAGTTATGAGCAAGAGCAAGTAAATAACAAGTATGCAAAAGAAGACAAGGGGAGACACAAGATTTGTTCACCGAAGTTCAGCTCCACAAAGAAGCCTACGTCTCCGTTGAGGGATCCACAAAGGATCGGGTTTCTTTCAACCCTAACCTCTCCAAGTGACCACAAAGATCAAACTTGGCTTTCCACTAGCAAACTCTACGAAGGAGGGGTCAATACAAACTTTCCGAGGCGTCACCACACAAGTTGAGAGCTCTACGGGTACCTCTAACCGTCTAGGGGATGAATCCCTAAGAGTAACAAACACAAACGTGGTCGGCGGTGAGGATGAACCAAGAGCTTGAGAGAATGGAAGCTTGAAGTCGATGAAACTCTTGAATCTTCTCTCAATCCCTTCACAAATCAAGATTGGAAGTAAGGGAGGAGAGATTTGGAGAGCAAAGTGAGCTTGAGAGTGTTTTTGAGTGGAATGAGTGACCCACCAGCCAAGGGACGATGTGGGGTTCTATTTATAGCTCAAGAAGAAAAAGAGCAGTTTGGATGGGTATTTCTCAGATCTCCATCGGACAAGTCCGATGGTCATCAGACATGTCCGATGGAACAAGTTGGCACCGGTTCTGGAGTCCAGGGACTTGCCCGATGCCTCGGACAAGATGACCATCGGACAAGTCCGATGGCTAGAGTTTGACACAGGTACTGGAGTCCGACAGTGAAGTCCGATGGATCGGACTTGCTGGTCATCGGACAAGTCCAATGACCGTCGGACAAGTCCGACGACATAGAGTGGCAAAGGTTCTGGAGTCCGATGGACTTGTCCGATGGGTCGGACAAGTCTGATGATTTTGCCCTGGAAAAGTGTTTTGGCTGTGGAATTTTTGGATTTTGCTCTTAGTTCATCATTGCTTCACACTTTTGTGTTCCTCTTAATAGTATGACTTTTCCTATACTCAAAAATAAAGTAAGAACTCCATGAGCTTCATATTTGAGCAAATTTTTTAGTATCATCTTGAAATTTCTTAGCCACTTTGTTTTCTCCTTTTCTTTGAGTATTTGAGCTTCTATGCATTTTGTCATCAATAATTAAACCATCTTCTACACACATGCTCATTGAAATATTAGTCCATTCTTAATTGTATTGGCGCCAATCACCAAAATAAAATTAGGGGCCTAGATGCACCTTCAATCTCCCCCTTTTTGGTGATTGATGACAATACAACTAATTTATTATAAAGAGATATAGAAACGGAACAATTTATGAGGAGCTCCCCCTAAATGTGTGTATAAATGAAAAATTGGAGATAGAATAACAAATGCACATATTTGAAAAAAAAATGAGAGGTCCCCCTAACACTATGCATACATGATGATTTGCAATAGTTAAGCATATGAATATAAGACATTACATATGACAAGTATTATCACACAAATGCATCTAGTAGAAAGAGATAAAACAATACGTCATCACAAAGAGACACAAACCTCTCCAAGCCACAAATAAAGAGATATAAGTACCAAAAGCAAATAGTCTTACAAAACACAAACGACACAAATAAGAGTTTTACAAACCAAGCCAAAAAGAACCAAATTGTCCAACTTCATCACACTCACAACTCACAAACTAAGCAAATGTATAAAATGATAGATTACACTTCTCCCCCTTTGGCATCAAGACACCAAAAAGGAGAAAAATGCGGGTGGATGGTGATGAGATCTCTACAACTTAGAGTCTTCATAGTCTTCATCATCCTCATCACCTTCTTCTTCTTCGTCTTCCTCATCTTGAGCGGGAGCTTTTCCCTTGCGCTGGCAGAGATCATAGGCAGCGGGATCTTCTTCTTGCTCTTCTACTTCCTCTTCTTCTTCATCAAAGCGAACATGTTGCCCACTAGAGCCAGCTCCTGTGTGAAACTGAGAAGGTGGAGGATAGTACCCAAAATAGTTCAACTCCTCTGTAGAGAAGTTGGGAGTGGGGTCCTAAAAAGCAGGTGGGTAGGAATCTTCTGCCGGAGGTGATGGAGGAGGAGGAACTTCACATTGCATCTTCTCCATGATGATCTTCTGGTTCCTCTCAATCACATCCATCCTTTGGTTAATGCTTCTGCACATGCCAAGGAGTGATTTGAACATCTTCATAACCCCACTCCTCTTACCACGAGAAGGTGGGGCAGCACGAGAAGAACCGGTGGCCCTAGAAGAAGCTCTGGGAACCTGAGGAGGCGGAGCAGAGGATGGTGGCTGAGCTGCACCAAAGAACTGACCAGAGGAGGTGTAATCTGAGGTTTGAGACTCAGATGCTTCATGTCCTTTTTGAAAGTCAAGCCTAAGACCTTCTCGATCATATACATAATGTGCGGGGCATATCCACAGCCACGCTTGGAAGAGATGGAGATGTCCTATATCTCCTGATAGACATAGTCAAATACATCAAATTTCTGATCCCCATGAACCCAGTGCAAGATGTTCCTCTGATATGCAGGAATACGGTCAGAGTTGCCACCCCTTGGAGCCAAAGTGCTCCTGTAGATCCTGAACAAGACTGAGAAAAAGGGTAGCAAGCCATTTGAGTTAGGAGGGACACTGTTCTTCGGATCCATGTACATATGCCCCATGTCCTCATCGCTCATGTAGCTGCCCAAGTGAATCTTGTGCTTTGCCTTGCGTGAGCTTTTGAGTCCTATCATAGAAGCAAACTGATTCAAGGTGCAGCTGTATTTAGTGCCATTTTTCATCCACACCATAGACTTGTCATCCTCAAAGTACATGGTGGAAAATAACTGAGAAATGATTTCCTTGTTCCATGAGTAGTTGAGAGTCAAGAAGGTCTTAAGACCATGATGCTCAAAAGCAGCTAGAACTTGGTTGAATAGAGGGTGCATCTTGGACTTCATATAGCTCCAATCTGCCACTTGCTCTCAACAACAGGGTTCTTCATGCGGAGGTAGGTGGAGCGGTACCAAAGCGCATGGAAATAAGCATGAAAGCGAGAATCAACAGCTTCCTTATCACGAGCATAATAGTTGACCAACCTTGCCTTAGTGCATGTCTCAAGGGACGCGTGAAAGAAATCCACCCTCTCTCGGTTGGAGTTGAGCATTTCGGAGGAAGGATGCATGACTCTATTCAGCTCTTCGGACTCAGCTGGCTCCTCCCTTTCAGTTGGTTGTTGGAGATAGGTGCGCCGAACACGCTTGGCGGTGACTTTCTTTCTCTTTGGTTGGCTTTGACCTTGATCATCACTAGCTTTGGCCCTCTTCTCCCTCAAGGGGGATGCTTTCACATCCGACATGCTGACAACAGGAGTAGCACAAGTCAGAAGATAGACAAAAGAGAGGGAAAAAGGGTGAGGAGAATTAGTGAGGGACTTAGACTTTTGGAGGAGCTGCAAGCCGTCGGACATGTCCGATAATCATCAAACTTGTCCGATGCATCGGACTTATCTGATGACTCGCAGTTTCTCCAAAACCCTAGATCCTCCACAAATCCACCTACCACTAGCGACCAAACTTTGTCTACTCCTACCACAACATGCTAGAAGTTATCTCCATGGATCAAAAGTGCAAGGGAAAAAGGATTGGAAACTAGCATTGCCCTAGAACCCTAATCCTAAGGGAGAGAGAGGGAAAGAGGGGAAACCTTGCAAAAATGATGGGGGATCCGACTTTGCCGATGGAGGAGGACCTCTTGGCCTCCAAACTTGCTCCAATGGATGGTGGGAGAGGGAGATCGCCTTGGGGACGCCTTTGGGGCAGTTCTTGAGGAGAGAGAATGTGAGAGATGTGAATGAGGGGGTGTTGACCGAAGGGGTAAGTCGGGCTAGGTTAAAGGGGTGAAAAATGGACCGTCGGACTTGTCTGATGGGTGTCGGACTTGTCCGATGAAGCGTGTCAACAGGAGGAGGCAGGTAGGGCTGGGGATAGTTTGAAGCAAATAAGTGTAAATGAGGATGGACAAAAAGGATTCTTGCCAGCCTATGGTTAATCAATCAACCAACCATTCAAAACCATGACCATATTTTGACAAGATTGATCAAGAGATCAAGAATCAAGGAACAAGCAAAAACAAACAAGTTTTAACATAAAATCAGGGTTTTTGTAATAATTAAATAATCAACACTCAGATATGCACATCCTCTACATCCCATTGCTAGAGTCAAGAATATTTAGTTCACTGCTAAGATAGCAAAATCTTTTCTCATCTAGTGGCTTGGTGAATATATCGGCTAATTGATGTTCGGTTCGCACATAACTCACTTCTATATCCCCCTTGATAGAATGATCTCTCAAAAAGTGATGGCGGATATCTATACGCTTTGTGCGCGAATGCTCAACGGGGTTATAAGCAAGCTTTATGGTACTCTCATTGTCACATAGGAGTGAAACACGGTTCAACTTGTAACCGTAGTCCCTTAGAGTTTGTCTCATCCAAAGTAGTTGTGCACAACAACTACCGGCTGTAACATACTCCGCTTTGGCGGTGGAAAGTGCAACGGAATTTTGTTTCTTGGATGACCATGACACTAGGGACCTACCCAAGAATTGGCATGTCCCGGAGGTGCTCTTTCTATCTACCTTATCCCCGGCATAATCCGCATCGGAATAGCCTAAAAGGTTGAACTTTGAACCCTTGGGGTACCAAAGCCCTAGGTTGGGTGTGTGAACCAAATATCTCAAGATTTTTTTAACGGCCATCATGTAACACTCCATAGGAGTGGCTTGAAAACATGCACACATACACACACTAAGCATGATATCGGGCCTAGATGCACAAAGATAAAGCAAAGAGCCTATCATGGAGCGGTATACCTTTTGATCAACGGGCTTGTCCTTTTTGTTGAGGTCGATGTGTCCATTTGTTGGCATGGGTGTTTTGATGGGCTTGGCCTTGTCCATGTCAAACTTCTTCAATAAGTCTTGAGTGTACTTGGCTTGACATATGAAGGTGCCCTTCTTGAGTTGCTTCACTTGGAAGCCTAGAAAGTATGTTAATTCTCCCATCATGGACATCTCAAACCTCTTGGTCAGTATCTTGCTAAACTCATCACAAAAGTTTTAGTTAGTAGAACCAAATATAATGTCATCGACATATATTTGGCACACAAAGATATCATTACCAAAATGCTTGGTGAACAGGGTTGCATCGGCCTTGCCAATGACAAAACCCTTTTTAACAAGAAAATCCCTGAGGCATTCATACCATGCTCTTGGAGCTTGCTTAAGCCCATAGAGCACCTTATGGAGCTTGAAAACATGGTTCGGATACTTTGGGTCTTCAAAGCCCGGTGGTTGCTCCACATATACTTCTTTCTTGATTGGCCTATTGAGGAATGCACTTTTCACGTCCATTTGGTACATCTTAAAATCATGGTGAGTAGCAAAAGCAAGTAATATTCTAATAGATTCAAGCCTTGCTACGGGGGCATAGGTTTCATTAAAATCCAAACCTTCCACTTGTGAATACCCCTTTGCCACAAGCCTTGCCTTATTTCTTGTCATAACACCATCTTCATTTTGTTTGTTGCGGAACACCCACTTGGTGCCCACAACATTCTTGTTCTTTGGCCTTTCCTCCAATGTCCACACTTCATTTCTTGTGAAGTTGTTTAATTCTTCTTGCATGGTCATTACCCAATCCGAATCCTCAAGTGCTCGTTCTACCCTAAATGGCTCCATAGAAGAGACAAAAGAGTAATGTTCACAAAAATTACTAACTCGAGATCTAGTGATTACCCCCTTGTCAATATCTCCAAGAATTTGCTCGACGGGGTGATCACGTTGTACACTTTGATGTACTCTTGGGTGTGGTCGATGTAAGCTTTCTTGACCACCATCTTTATCAACCTCTTGATCATGTCTTTGAGAATCATCACTTGATACTTGCTCATGATCCCCAACATTTTGATCTTGACCACTTGCATGATCAATTCCTTCATTTTCATGATGTTGATTTTGTCTTGAGGGAGAGGGTTGACTTTCAACACTTAATGTTTCTTGTGGTCTCACATCACCAATGGCCATCCTTTTTATTGCATTTCTAGGAGCTTCATTATCTATATCATTAATAGCAACTTGCTCCTCTTGAGAGCCATTAGATTCATCAAATATCACGTCACGTGAAATTTCAACATAACCGGTGGTTTTGTTGAACACACGATAGGCATGAACATTCGACCCATAACCAAGCAAGAAACCTTCATCAACTTTTGGAGCAAACTTTGAAGTCTTAGGTTTCTTGTTTAGCATAAAACATTTGCTCCCAAAAACACGAAAGTACAAAATATTAGGCTTGTTACCGGTTAGTAGCTCATATGGGGTTTTCTTCAAGATTCAGTGAAGATACAACCGGTTGGAGGCATGGCATGCGGTGTTGACGGCTTCGGCCCAAAAACGGTCGGACGTCTTGTATTCATCAAGCATTGTTCTTGCCATCTCAATGAGTGTACGGTTCTTTCTTTCGTCCACACCATTTTGTTGAGGCGAGTAGGGTGCTGAAAATTCATGCTTGATGCCTTCTTCATCAAGGTACTCTTCAACTTGAGTGTTCTTAAACTCAGTGCCATTGTCACTTCTTATTTTCTTGATCTTCACTTTATATTCATTTTGTGCTCTTCTCATGAACGTCTTGAGCATATCTTTCACTTCACCTTTATCATGCAAAAAGAACACCCACGTGAAGCGAGAAAAATCATCAACAATAACAAGACCGTATTTGTTACCGCCAATGCTTATGTAGGAGACGGGTCCGAAAAGATCCATGTGCAATATATCCAATGGTCTTGTGGTGGTCATTACGTTCTTCGCGGGGTGTGATGCTCCAACTTGTTTTCCCGCTTGACAAGCACTACAAATTTTATCTTTCTCAAAATAAACATCAGTTAGTCCTATGATGTGGCCGCCCTTTTGGAGTTTGTGAAGATTTCTCATACCAACATGGACAAGCCTTCTATGCCACAACCACCCCATGTTGGACTTTGCTAATAAGCATGTACCAAGTCTAGCTTCATCCGTGGAGAAATCCACAACATAAAGCTTTCCTTTAAGCACACCCTTAAAAGCAACCGAGCCATCACTTCTCCTATAAACGGTCACACCACATTCGTTGAACAAGCAATCATAGCCCATTTTACAAAATTGTGAGATGGACAAAAGACTGAAGTCAACGTGATCAACGAGCATAACCTTGGAAAGAGAATACGAGGGAGTGAGAAGGACTTTACCATAACCTAGTACTTGTCCCGTTCCATTGTCACCAAAAGTGATATATTCATTGTTGTTGTGACTTGGCTCAAATGACTTGGACATCTTTTTGTCTCCGGTCATATGATTAGTGCATCCACTATCAATTACCCAACTTGACCCTCCGGCGACATAGTCCTACAAAACAAATTAAGCTTTGTTTTTAGGTACCCAAATTTGCTTGGGTCCTTTCATATTAGTCACAAGTACTTTAGGCACCCACACACAAGCCTTTGGTCTCTTGTTGCATGGCCCAACATATTTGGCATATACATGACCATGCATGTTTCTCATAAGCACATATGAAGCATCAAAATCATGAAAGTGCGCACATGTAGAGTTAGGCACATTAACATGAGAATCATTGGCAAAAGAAGTATGGTTAGTATTCATGTTGTTAGCTTGCTTCTTTTTATAAGATCCTTCCTTGGTGAACTTAAGGAATTCCTTCCCATTCTTGTTCTCCCGTGCATTGTGCTTGGCACCCTCAACATAGCCAATGCCATCCATGACATGGGACATTCTAGTGTATGCGTATGCACCTCTTGCATACTTTGCCTTTTCATTGTCAACAACATTCTTCCCATGTTGTATCTTGCTTTCAAGAGCCGTCACTTGCTTGTTCAAATCATCAATCAATTTCACATTAGTAGCACAAGCATCAATATCAATGTTATAGCACCTATCACATCCTTTGCTAGTGGAAGCATGAGAGTTGTTGGTGGAAGTGCATGTAAAAGTTGAAAGAATTTTGTATTGTTCTTCAAGGGACTTATGAGTCTTTTCCAAATCCTCATATTTCTCTTGATGTTTATCTTTATCACTTTTAACATTTTCACAAGTATTCTCAATTTTAGTGATAGACAAGGTTAATTCTTCATTTTTATTTCTTTCAACTTCTAGAAGCTTCTCTAGTTCAAGGTTTCTTTTCTTTTCAAGAATAAGCAAGTCTTCTTGTTTTTCAAGAAGCTCCTCTTGTCTATCATTTTCTTCCTTTTGTTTCTCAAGCAATTGCATGAATTCAAGCATTTTAGGAAGTGAAGCATTTTCAACATCATCATCATCATCATCACTACTACTAGCATAAGAGGAACGCTTGTGTTTAGATTTTGTTACCTTCGATCCTCTTGGCATTAGACACTTGTGAGTGTTGTCATCATCATCACTCAAACTCCCAAATAGTGAGATGTTGGTGGGAGTAACACCGATGGCAAGTGAAGCAATGCCTCCATCATCCGAGTCGGATTCGGAGGAGGAAAATGATGAGGAGGATGAATCATCGGAGTTCCATTCTTGACCAATATGAGCTTCACCTTTCCTATGCTTCTTGTATGTCTTGTCTTTCTTGTGATGCTTGTCTTTTCTTCTTTCATCTTTGTTCTTCTTCTTTGGACATTCCGTAATAAAGTGTCCTTCATCACCATATTCATAGCAAGTCCTTTTTGACCTTCTTGCTTTACCCTTGTCGAAGCTTTTCCTCTTGTACCTATCCTTCTTGAGGAATGACTTGAACCTCCTTACAAGCAAGGCCATCTCTTCATCACTATCTTCACTACTAGAATCAACTACTTTGTTCTTCTTCTTCTCTTGCTTCTTTTCACTTGTGGTATTGAGTGCCATATCATTCTTATCACCATTGGCTTCTGCAATTTGCTTGATCAACGCATTTATCTTGTTGGCTTGATCGTTTTGTTGTTTTTGGGATAGAAGCTTCCCAAGTACCTCATCGGTGGAGAAGGTTTTAAAATTGTCCTTCTCGCTAATGTTTGAGCAAATGTTGCAATCACATGGTCTCAATGCTTGTAATAGTCTCTTGTTGATATCCAAGTCAGACATTCTAGCTCCAAGTGCTCTTCTTTGATTCACAATTCTCATGAGTCTATCATGAACTTCTTTTGGGCCTTCTCCTGGACCCATGATGAACAAGTTGAACTTATTTTGCAATTCTTCGAGCCTTGCATCTTTCACAGAATCAATACCCTCATAGATAACCTCAAGCTTTCTCCATAATTGATTGGCATTCTTGATTTCGGCTACTTTGTCATATTTGGTGGCACTAAGTGCGGAAATAATTGCACTAGCTGCCACGGCATTGCGATGGATGTTGAGTTGATCCTTTCGAGTTGGATTATCTCTATTTTCCCACAAGAAACCATTCTCAGTTATGCTTGTAATATGCGGACTCATTGATTCCAAGTACATCATTATCTTGCATTTCCAATGGTCATAAAATTATCCATCGAAGTACGGAAGCCTACCGGACCCTTGCCCAATGCGATCCTCTTTAAGATCTTCATAATCAAACATGACATTGTTATAGGTTCTTGGTTGAGCATCATGTCTTCCAACTACATCATCTCCATCATGAGTACCACTAGCACCATCTTTGATTGGGAGAGCGGTAGTTGGTTCTTCTCCCGGATTTGACATCTTTAATCTTTAAGCGGTTAAGCTGTTTAGAAGATCCTCGCTCTGATACCAATTGAAAGTGCCTAGAGGGGGGGTGAATAGGCAATTGTCCCTAAAAATCACTTAATAATAAAAGTCAAATGCACAGTGTTGGACTTGTCCGACGATAGTGAGGAAAGTCTGATGGACTTGTCCGATGGCACGAGTTAGAAAAGTAGATCGGCCAATTAAAACTTTATATTAGTGCAAGGCAAGCTAGAATCTAGTAATTATAAGCTAGAGGAAGTTGTAGAAATAAGAGGAACAACTAGCAAGCAACCTACACAAGTTAATTTTAGAGAAATGAGGCAAACCCTAGCTAGCGAGTGATGAGCAAGAGCAAGTAAATAACAAGTATACAAAAGAAGACAAGGGGAGGCACAAGATTTGTTCACCGAAGTTCAGCTCCACAAAGAAGCCTACGTCTCCGTTGAGGGATCCACAAAGGACCGAGTTTCTTTCAACCCTAACCTCTCCAAGTGACCACAAAGATCAAACTTGGCTTTCCACTAGCAAACTCTATGAAGGAGGGGTCAATACAAACTTTCCGAGGCGTCACCACACAAGTTGAGAGCTCTACGGGTACCTCTAACCGTCTAGGGGATGAATCCCTAAGAGTAACAAACACAAACGTGGTCGGCGGTGAGGATGAACCAAGAGCTTGAGAGAATGGAAGCTTGAAGTCGATGAAACTCTTAAATCTTCTCTCAATCCCTTCACAAATCAAGATTGGAAGTAAGGGAGGAGAGATTTGGAGAGCAAAGTGAGCTTGAGAGTGTTTTTGAGTGGAATGAGTGACCCACCAGCCAAGGGACGATGTGGGGTTCTATTTATAGCTCAAGAAGAAAAAGAGCAGTTTGGATGGGTATTTCTCAGATCTCCATCGGACAAGTCCGATGGTCATCGGACATGTCCGATGGAACAAGTTGGCACCAGTTCTGGAGTCCAGGGACTTGCCCGATGCCTCGGACAAGATGACCATCGGACAAGTCCGATGGCTAGGGTTTGACATAAGTACTGGAGTCTGACAGTGAAGTTCAATGGGTTGGACTTGCTGGTCATCGGACAAGTCCGATGACCGTCGGACAAGTCCGACGACACAGAGTGACAAAGGTTCTAGAGTCCGATGGACTTGTCCGATGGGTCGGACAAGTCCGATGATATTGCCCTGGAAAAGTGTTTTGGCTGTGGAATTTTTGGATTTTGCTCTTAATTCATCTTTCTTAATAGTACGGTTTTTCCTATACTCAAAAATAAAGTAAGAACTCCATGAGCTTCATATTTGAGCAAATTTTTAAGTATCATCTTGAAATTTTTTAGCCACTTTGTTTTCTCCTTTTCTTTGAGTATTTGAGCTTCTATGCATTTTGTCATCAATAATTGAACCATCTTCTACACACATGCTCATTGAAACATTAGTCCATTCTTAATTGTATTGGTGCCAATCACCAAAATAAAATTAGGTGCCTAGATGCACCTTCAACTCTAAAACATGGGACTTAACCGAAGTATAAAAAATTTTAGCTAACTCGTTATTAGCAGTTACAAAATTGTATATGAGATTTAATAATCTCCATGCATCTAACACTAGTGCAAAATAGGCTTACAGCAACGTAGGGATATTTTTTTTAGTGGTGGTGCACCTAAAACCCGTCACTAGGAAGTGTAGAAGTGACATCAAATACCTGTCATTGCGAGTCCATGCCAGTGGCAGCTCGTGATGATGTCAGCAAAAACCGCCACTGAAAAATTAACCTAGTGGCGTTCTACCAAAATACCAAACTAAAAAAAAAGCCCAATCCTAACCAGCGCATATATATACTTCATGTCTTATATTTCAGTTTCCATCCTCAACCCTCTAACCCCTCCGCCTCTCTCTCTACCCTGCCCATCCCTCCTCAGGCGCGCGACGACAGCGCCTCTTCCTCCCCGCTCCTCGCTCCTCGGGCACACGACGGCGCCGCCTCTTCCCTCGTGTGCCAACTCTTCCTCCTCGCCCCTCCCTCCTCGGTGTCGTCTCTTCCCTCTCACGCGGACTCTTCCTCACCCCTCCTTCCTCAGATTTGTTGGCACAGAGGCCGAGACGAAGATGCGATAGTCGGATCCATCAGCGTAGAGGTCGAGACAACAGCACAGTGGCTGGATGTAAGGACCGAAGGCGTACTGAGAGGGGAGTGGGTGAATAGGTAAGCCGCTCACGAAATCAAATACTTTAATTCACACTACTTGATTCTAACAAGCGTTACAACCTAAACAATTCTAGTAGGCCAAGACCCTACACATGCTAGTGCTCATGATAAAAGTAAGCGCGGAAGCCAAACACACTAGCCTATGCAAGCTACAATTCAACCTAGTTACTAGAGCATACAATTGCGGAATAGTAAAGAGAGGGTCAAAGAATGCTCATGATTTTTTTCCCGAGGTGTCGGAAGGATGGCATCTTCCCCTACCTTCGTTAGACCACTCCTATCGGAGTTCCGGTCCCTCCCGCCACCAAGTGGAGTTCTCGCCCATGAGCCCGTAATCACTCCCGGAGTGAACACACGGTGTGCATCACCGCTGCAACCAAAGTACAAGCTCGCTTCCCTCGAGTACTTGCCGTACTCCTCGAGCCGATACGAGCACTCACTAGCGATGCCCCTTTCAACGGCGGGCTCAAATCGTGTACAAACGTGTGACGGCCTTCACAACCAATCACGACAGGCTTAATCACCCACACCTAACCGGTTCAGGTCTTACCATAGACCAAGATAACAATCTAGATCACACCCTCAAGGACACCCTAGCCTTAGATGTGCAAGATGCTCAAGTTACTCTCCACTAGCACTCTCAAGATATGCAATATCTCCACCTAGTGATCTCCTCTTTTCCTCTTGGACCTTACCAAATACTCTCAGGTATTCCACTGGCCAAGAGAGGTCACAAAGACCCCAGCAACAAAGTTATATAGGCTCCTAATCTCAAACTAGCCGTTGCTCCATGAAATCAGCTTTCTGGGCCTACTAACCGTACAATCCGGTCACTGCAACACTGTGCACCAATGGCTCTGACCAGTGCTGATTCCTCTGCTGACCGGATCGTACGGTCACCTGACCAGACCGTCCGGTCCATTTCTCTCTCCAGTCCAGAAATATTTCAGCGTTGGCTTCCTCTCTACCCTGTGCAAGCTATACTGATCGGACTTTCCGGTCAGCAGACCGGACTGTCCGGTCTGTATGTACTCTGGCACAAACAGATTCCTCGTTGAGTCGTTGTAGCCTCCGGAAAAAAACCTCTGAGTGACCGTACAGTCTGGTCACCACTGACCCCTCTGTTCGGTCACTTCATCCTGAAGCTGAAACTCTTCGTCCTCGCTTGACTTCGTTTCCTGGCTTTTTCGAACAGCTCCTTGGCTTCTCCACTGTCAACTAGTGCTTGTGATTCATCGAGCAACCTCGCACATCACCGACTAGACATGACCTAAGAGAATGACCTGGACCCCCTTGATAGTCCGGTTTTTCCTATGAACTCAAAGTCCTAACAACTAGACAAGTATACCCAACACTTGCACCATAGCTTGTTCTCCGTTTCGATCCATCTTCATCAACTCTTGGACTCCATCAAGTTCACAAGCCTCCATGCTTGTGGTCATTGTCATCAATCGTCAAGGCAACCATTATTCATATAATTTGTAATAGGGTTTAGAGATGATTCCTGCATAGACAACACTCATGTAGATATCAGACCATAATTTTATAGTTGTCATCTACCAACAAAATATTCATACCTTGGAGATCCAATTATCAATGGTCATGAAGCTTACACTGGATCCGTCAACACGGCTCGGTCTCCTCCACGCACGGCATGACGGGAGCACGGATCCAGGCGTTGGCGCCCCTCCTCCACGCGCGGTGCGATAGGCTAGCGGATCCTGGCGCCGCCGCCTCTTCTCCACGCACAATGGGGCGAGCGGCGAGTCTAGTTAGTGGGCGACAGATCCAGGGCGGCAGGCAGCAGATCCAGTTAGCGGGCACAGTGGGATTTGGGCCACGACCTAGTGCTATGGGCCCAATGGGCCTACATGCTTATTTTATTATTTTAATTGCTCTGCAATGGTGATGTTGTGGCACCATCACTGGCTTTTTTTTATTTTTCAGTGGGGTTGATATAGTGGTGGTGGAAAAAAACACCACCTTTGGCCGATTTCTACTGTCACTAAAGGGCTAGTATGTACTAGTGTAACAACGAGGCAGGTGTGGTGACTTTCTGAATCTCAAAATCAAACTAACCCAATCTTCCGTAGTTGTTCATAGGAGTAGAATGTGCATGGGTGTGTTTATAGAGGTGAGTACTCATATGTGTATGTGAAAATGCACTCTATTCAGTTTGAAAGAAAAAAAAGCGTCATGCCAATTGCCAACTGAACCGAACTTCTAAACCTTGGTAATCTGAGCTGCTCTGAACATTCTAACTGAATTCAGGTACAGTAGTCCTCTTCATGTGGTATAGGTCCGTGTCCATCCAACTGAACACAACACACCAACTAGGGGATGATTGGATAGATGCATGAGTGTAGCCTGCATCGTATTATTGAGCCAGGCTCAGTTGAACCAAGCTAGGAGCATGCAACATCAATTTGTTTGGTTAACTGGATAAATAGGGTCAGGCTGAGAAGAGAATGTGATTGGTTGCTTGCATTAGCACTTAGATGAGAGCTCTCCACACACAAAACTCATACCAGGGTGCATCAACTTGCATGGCGCGGGTCTGGCTCGTTGGAAATAAGCTTTTTTTCTTGCATCCCTGGAGCCAGATTGTGGAAGCATCTTTGCATGCGATGAGCCAGGTCCTGGAGCACGTGCAAGTAACCAAACAGACAGAAACTACACCCCACGAGCCTGGTTGGGGCTCATACACCCAACCAATCACCCCCCTAGTGACTGGTTACAGTCCGTATGCAGCGGCTTGACCGCCCAGCAGGCCCACACGACGACACCGGGAGGACTGGGATCGTCGGCCATCGGTCGTCCAGCAGTCAGGAGCAGCAGTCGGCCTCCCCACCGTCGTTGTGACATAACACATTGTTTGGCCATCCGTTGCTTTCCAGTCATATGGGCCAGAAACCAGCAATTGAACAAGGCCCACGGTAGTTCATGCAGCCCAAAACGCAGAAACGCTAGCTGTTACTTTGCCTGCATATCTGAAAGACTGAAACCGTATTGACAAAACAGAGCCATACGACCTCAAGTAAGATTTGAATATCCGCAAAATAAGAAAAGTACTTTCACATTTAATTTCTGGGACACGCGTTTCTCCGCCGACTGCTACGCCCCACTGCCACGCGATGATGCCACAACGGACAGCGGGGAGGCCGACTTGCTACGCGCGACTGCCGACGATCCCAGTCCAAGTTTTTTCTTGGAGGCAAGACGTGGCAACAACAGCAGCGCAAGACCTCACTCAGCTCTAGGATCACTTCTTACTTGGCCGAAACACCTCGTCCTTGGCCGGTGTCCCATCGCGCCGCGCCGCCGCCGCTTGGAAACGTGGGAGAATCGCCGGCCGGCCGCAGGACGGGACACGGCGCACATACCGCGTGCTCGAATGCGCCTCACCCATTTCAGCGGCCACCGACTCCGTTAGTGCTTCGGTGGGAGCCTACGGCCAAACTCTTGCACGACATCTGTGAGAGACTGATGACGTGACATTTTTGTGTTAGGTCCAGGAGAGCAACTGGAACAAACTGTACAGTACTCGCGCTCGTCGCGGCGTAACATGAACGTGAGAGACAACAAAGTCTTGGCAGATTAACCTGCAATTTAATTTACCCATGACTATCGATGGGAGAATTGGGGATATAACCCCTAAAGGAAGCTATTCTCAAAACAGCACTGATAAAAGCGACGTCCGGAG
Source organism: Eleusine coracana subsp. coracana (assembly GCA_032690845.1). Classification (NCBI taxonomy): domain Eukaryota; kingdom Viridiplantae; phylum Streptophyta; class Magnoliopsida; order Poales; family Poaceae; genus Eleusine; species Eleusine coracana. The sequence continues at coordinate 11,398,792 of CM064426.1, forward strand.
TTTAACATTACTAAACAAAGTTATCTATGTAACCATACCATTATTCCTTTCTAATCTGTTTTTTATTTTTCTTTAACAAAAAAACTGGTCTGTGGAATGACGCATCCGCCACTGTCGAACCCAGGATACACGATTACCACGGTTTGTCAAATAACTTCTGAAAAATATACAGCCACAATTAAATATTTTGATATGACCATTGGGTATGAAGATGGTTCCAGCATGCAGTATTATTGACATGCGTCACTCCACAGGACAGTTTTTTTTTATTAAAGAAAAATAAAACAGATTAGAAAGGGATAATGGTTTGGGTATAGAGATAACCTTGCTTAGTGATGTTATTAAACTCGGGACGTCGCTTTCATGGGTGCTGTTTTGAGGATGGCTTCCGCGTGGCGTCTCCCCTGTCTATGATTCTGATTGAAACAGACTGATTACAAGCTTAGCACACGGCTAGTCCGTTCAAAGAGAAATCAATTGGCCGCTGAAGCTGGGACTGCAGTCTCCTGAGACTAGGCAGAGACCATATCCATCACCTGCTTTAGGTCTCTTAATTTCTCGGAAGTCAAAGAAGTGAACATTCCCAGGCCCTTCCACCTCAGCCGCCTTCCCGCTTCCCCCCTTGACCTCTTCAACCAAATACTTCACCATTTGCGTATATATTCCACGGTCTGCGCAACCTACTCAATCACCAACACAAAAACAGAGCATTCCTTGAGCTCCTCGCCATCAAGATACTCCACTGCGCCTCCACTTCCCAGAGATCACCAGCAACGACACAATGGCTTCTTGCAGCATCCAAAGCAACAGGACCTACCTGACGGCCATGAGCCTCGCTCTGGTCCTCTTCCTCAGTCTACAACCGTCCAGCGCGCGGCTGCTGCGTTCGATGGGGAGCAACAACGATTTCACAAGCAGAGGCTCTGTTGATGCCTCTGCTCAAGCTCAAGGGAAGGAGTCCGTCGCGCCGTTCCTTCTCGCCATGCTGCCAAGGGGCACCACGCCGCCGTCCGGCCCGAGCGGCGGCACCAATGATGCCCCAGGGAATTAGCAGAGTGAGTGAGAGGACGCCCGGGGACACGGAGCGCCGTAGGATTTTCCATTAGGCTAGATTCACTAGTTGACATATATAATTGGTGGGCTGTTATCGATAGTTCCACGGCTTTCATGTACATAATACACTTGCTAGACTTTGTACTGTACGGGGTGCATACTGCAGGCTTATGATGGAATATCTTTGTTCTTTTTTTCTGTCTCTGTGTCTAGATTTATTCTTTAGAAGAGAGTTAGTAAAAATATATTGTTGTCCACGTTCACTCGTGTAACACCGACAACTGGAGATGCATGACTTTTCATATTAAAATGTCAAATGTGAGTGGCCCTCATCTCATTTTTGCGTTATTTATGCTTGTTATATATTTCTTTGTGTGCATGTACACTCCATGTGAAGGCCCAACCATAAGCCCAAATGTGTTCAATGTAGGACGCATGGGTGAAGGCTTAATTATAAGCCAAATATGGCCCCCATCCCGGTTTGATTTCGAAGTAAAAAATGGAGCTGGACCCATTTTTTTTTCACTCTCCATGCCCCTACCATTTTAGGCGTGATATATATAACATGCTTCCATGTAACCAAGTGCAGTTATCACGTACAAAACTATTCTTCCCTCAAGAAATAAAAAACGTACAAAAGTATTCACGTACACACATATATTAAAGATGCAGTGGCTACATAGTCCTTAGAGTTTGAGCTAGCATCAAAACAAACAATATAAATAACCAATAGTCCTTACAGTTTGAGCTAGCATCAAAACAAACAATATAAATCAGCAATCACTTAAATGGCCAATTCATAGCATCAGAACACCTATACTAAACGGATGTTTGGTTAGCGACAAGTAATATTTGCACTACCACAAAAGTGATCTTTAGCGGCGCTTTGAAAACGAGTTTAGTGGCGAAAAAAATTATCTCCCGCCACTATAATATTTTAGACACTTTTAGCGGTGGTTTAAGATGTGAACCGTAACTAAAAAATAATTTATAGCGGCAGTTCACGTTTTGGGCCACCGTTAAAAAAAATCGTAATTTATAGTGACGGGCCACTTCTTCACCCACCGCTATTTTAGGCCTCCTAATTTTTTCTGGCCCATTTTACTCTCCACTACTATAGAAAAAAAACCCAAGCCGTGACAGCCCTTCTCTCCTGGTCGCCTCCTCCTCTCCCACCCGAGCCGCCTCTCCCTCCTCTCCTGGTCGCCTCCTCCTCTCCCACCCGAGCGCCTCTCTCACGCCGCCTCCCTCCTCTCCTCCCCGACGGCGGCGCCTCCTCTCCTGGCCGCCTTCCTCCTCTCCTCTCCTAGCCACCTTCCTCCTCTCCTCCCCCAACGGTGGTGCCTCCTCTCCTCCCCCGACGGCGGCGCTGCGGGTAGCCAGATCCGCGTGCGACATCGATGACGACATCAAGGGTGAGGTGGCGGGCGACATCGACGGCTCGACGACAACGCAGATCCGGGCACCCCTCCATCGCGCGAAGCCCTCCCCCCTTCGGATCTCGGCGGCAAGGCTCAAGGGCGGGCGGATCTGACGGAGCCCTCCTCCTCCGGATCTCGACAGCAAGGCTCAAGGGCGGGCGGATCCATCGAAGCCTTCCCCCTTCCGGATCCCGGCGACAAGGCTCAAGGGCGGGCGGATCCGGTGGCCTCGCGGCCCTTGCGATCTCTCGATAGCGGCAGACATCGCGCGGCGGCTGGATCTGTGGCCTCCGCCTCTTCGTTGGGTGGCCACGAGGCGGCGCGTTCGAGTGTGGGCTACGAGCGGGCCGGCGGGCTCACAGATCTTTTTTTTTTGTTTTTCAAGTTGAGGTGTGGCGGCGGGTGAAGATGTCACCCACCGCTACTAATATGTTTTTAGCTGCGGTTCATTTAATCTCTAAGTTATCCGCCATTGTTAATCATTATTTTTAGCTGCGATAATATAGTGGGTTTTGACCCACCACTACACTGCTTTTTAGTTGTAGTGTTGGATTTGTGAGTTATACGTAAGACGATCTCGAGATAACCTTCAGGGCTATGCACCAGCTGTTTCAACCATTACTATGTTGTCTTTTAGTGTTTAGCATGTTTTCATGTCGTATAATATCTAGATGAGAAAATGCTAAAAATTGACAGAGAACATGAGACGATTAGATGAGTTGACAGTCTCATAAAAAAAACTCTACCTGCCGGGGAAGAAGCCTCCCGACGGCATTATATTAAGGGCAAGAGCCCTTCATGCAGGTCGAGAAAACCCACAAATCCCCTCTCCAACCATACATAAGGACTCAGCTGGCCTGTGTGAGCTATGATGCGAGTCTTTACCTATGCTTTGACCTGAGGAGAGCAACCTCCCTCCCCAATCATACATAGGGACTCAGCTGGCCTATATGAGCTATGGCGCGAGTCTTTATCTATGCTTTGGCCTGAGGAGAGTGAGGGGATTTTTTTATCACCTAACACTGTAGCATGCTATAGTGCCCGTGTGGGATCAGGGGTCGAACCCCTGACCTGGCGGCTGCCAACCCGGCGCCTTGCCACCAGGCCTCCGCGACGGTCTCATAAAAAGTAGGACTAATACTGGAATTTCAAGAAAACTATAGTTATATTGAATCAATTTATATTTCATATCAGCAGAAGTATTAGGAACTGCAACACAAAGACAAATGCTATGGGCCAAAGATATTGCAACTGTCGGTGTTAGAGAGCACTTCTAATGGGTAACCTGCCGAGCCGCCCTTGAGAGAGGTTGCGGGGAGATCGGATCGAGTGTTTCTAAGGGAAAACAAGGAACGCAGAGAGGCTTGCTCTCGGATTTACCCAGGTTTGGGCCGCCGGAGCATAATACCCTACGTCATGCTTGATGTGTATTGCTCTAAGTCTGTTGTCTTCTCTCTTACACTGAGCTTGTCCCCCCTCCCCCCTCCTTTTATAGGCCAAGGACGGGGGTCTTATTACATGATCCAGACCCCTACTAAGCCAGCGACCCGGGTGCTGGCACCGGGGGGGGGTGGTTAGAATCTTTGCGTATCGCCTCCGCCGCCCTCGTTATTCGCATCCACTCATTGCTCCACGCCGTAGGCAGGACGATTAATAGCACGTATCTTGAAATCCCCCGGCCTCTCGTGTTCCTCAGGAGACGACGCCAGGTGGCGAACAACTCGTGGCTCGGGCCCCGGGCGTGCCCCGTCCCGTTAGCCGCTCACAGCTTGCGGGCACTCGAGTGCCCGCATTTACTCGGGTGGTTGGCAGCGGGACGTGGATACCCCGTGCCGGGCGCGGGGTTGCTTGGGCGCCATCCTTGGCCACGTTTCACCTTCTGGGCCGGCAATCTGGCCCGTAGGCGGTTAGGGGATCCCCCAATCCCCTTACACCGACAGCAACTATTATTCTTTCAGGCTTATACCTAAAGGATGGCAGATTGCGACATATGTTCGAGGCTTCCATTGAGATCAAATCGGGGGACGGGGAGACCTGCCGATTCTGGACCGACAGATGGCTTGATGGGCATTCCATTCAATCAATTGCTCCTGACTGTGGCATCGGACGGTCTAGTAGGCACTGTCCAACAAGCAATGGGTGAGGGACATAACTGGTCATCTATCGGTCCTGGCGATCGTCGAATACATTCACCTATGGGTGTGTCTACAAGGCATCAACATCCAGCAGGAGTTGCAGATCAGATTTGTTGGCGATGGACAACATCGCAGGTATACTCCGCAAAGTCGGCAACATGTTCTTCTCAGATCAACGAGACTGTTAGTTGCAGACCTAATGTGGCGGACCTGGCACTACCTCGAGTGAAGCTATTCATGTACACCGTGCTACACCAGGGAATCTGGACGGCGGAGCGGCACAAGAGTCATGGTTTGCAGGACAGCGACACCTGCATCCTCTGCAACCAGCTGCCGGAGCACATCGAACACCTCCTTCTTTACTGCCCTACGGCCAACGGGCCAAGCAGGTTTGGTGGGAGACGTTGTCCACAATCGGTATGTCAAGCAGATTTGTCAATGATAACATGGGGGCATCTTCCATACACCTGGACGAAGATGAGGGCTGGTCTACCCAAACAACCGAAGAAGGGACTGGACAGCCTATTCATGTTAGTTTTTTGGCAGCTCTTGAAGGAAAGAAATAGCAGAACATTCCAAGGTACAATAGCTTCTGTAGTTGAGAATTGAGATCCACGATCGCATAATGGAAGAAGTACCCAACATGGGTAGCTGCCGGGGCGAGGAATTTAGGAAGTATGATGTCGCGAGAGTAGGATTCTTGTATTCCCGCTCGTTTGGGCTTGTAATTGGCCGTTCCCAGGCACTAATTGTAATTCGGAATTCAGGCTGCCAGCAGCTGGCTTCGTCGGCACGTGACGTGTATTTGGTGTCTGACTGCTTTCTCTCTTAATACAAAAATATGCAGTTCTCTTGCGTATTCTAGAAAAAAGAAGAAACAAAGCGACAGAACAATACCCGATGTAATTTGTACAACTCTTTCGGGATTGAAGTTGAAGATACAGTAATATAGGGGTATTTCAAAGCACATTGTCGAGGTTAGTTTACCGCATTCAATTAACAATTCTACATCAAGATTTGTGCACCTTGTTTTTCAGAAGAAATTGTGGAAGATAAACCGACAAAATTCGTGGAGAGCAATTTTTTTGAACTAGTTTCACCACACACCAAGAAAACTATGAAGTACTAAAGTAATTAATCTCCGCGATAGAAAAAAAAAAGAGTTTTACATTTGTTTTACTTGTAAAGACAACCAATAATATGTCATGTATCAGCTAACTAAAGTTTTCACAATGCGGTAGTAACTGCATTTATAAAAGTGAGGAATATTCCTTGCGTTTGCTGTAAAGTCATTGGACTCATTGCTAAAGCAAAGGCCTCATGACAGGGCTATGAAAAGGCAAGGTAATGAGCAGCAGTGCTGGATTTAACAACACAAAGTGCAAGCTCCACAATTTGTATAGCACTACATACCCTCATAAACAAGCATATTTGTTTCCTTTCTTACATAACAATCAACTCGTACCATCTGGACCACCCTTGATATCTCTCATCACTTTCAAGCTTCTACAAAACTTTCCGCTGATTGTCGCAGTGTACTCTTCTGTTCCATAAGCACTGAAGAAATTGGCCCATCATTGCAACAACCAGTCATAATTACAGAAGCTGTACGACGCTGATAATGCTTCTAAAGCTGCTATAGCTTTGCATTAATTTTGTTGAGACTTCCCACTCGATTGGTACCATGGTACACATGTTAAACTCTTGGCTCATTTCTTATTCTGCCAAATTGCAGCGTGTGAGCCATATGTGTAAACGAATTTCATCATATGAGATCATTTCCTTACACCCACTTGCTGCTGCCACCCTTACAAGATAGATAGCCCTCTTCTTCGAGGCTGTAATGCTGCATCCTGCACACAGTATCTCTCAGAGAGAGAGAGAGAGAGAGAGAGAGAGAGAGAGAGATGAGCAACCATCGTAGGTTCAAGCTGTCCCATCTGATGCCGAATTCCTGGTTCTACAAGCTGAAGGATATGAAGAGACCGAGGCCACCAAACCAAAGAAGCTCTGAAATGACTAGAAGCTCCAAGAGATCAAACCACTACTACCATGGAACCATTACACCCAAACCGCTTCCTTTATCACCACACCAATTCTACCACTACTCAAAAGCCAAGGAAATGTCATCGTCCAAGCTGCGGCCCTCACTTCTCCATCTGAACCCAAAGGCAACAGATATTCAGTTTCCCCAGAACCAAAATCAGCACCTCCATGACCATCATCGATCACCAATTTCCAGAGGAAGCGCCATCATGGAAGGTAACTCCGAGTTTCAAGACTTGCAGTTGCGTCCGATTCGCACCAGGCCAGAGCCAAGTGGATCAACAACGGTAAACAGCGCGACCTCAAGCGGTACGTGCCCGAGCTCGCCGAAACTCAGGAGCAGAAAGTTACATGTTACCAATGGTGGTAGGGTCAGCACTGGTAATGCTAGTGGCAGGAGAAGCGTCTCGAGGAAGAGCTTTGCCATCGTAAAGGCTTCGATGGATCCACGCAGAGATTTCAGAGAGAGCATGATGGAGATGATCACCGAGAACAAAGTGCACGCGCCAGAGGATTTCCAGGAACTCCTGGAATGCTACTTGTCACTGAATTCAAGGGAGTACCATGGAGTTATCATGGAGGTGTTCAGGGCAATTTGGCTTGAGATTGCTGATGACATCGTTGAGGACTGAGGTTATGTGAGGATCAGCAGAGTGTTGGCGATCAAAGCTGTAAATTGAACGGCTATGAGCTGTATGTTCCAGTGAAATTGTAAAGAGATGTCTTGTGTGACTGTCTGTATGATTATGACATAGTAGTAATCTCTACAAAACTGCATGGTAAAACTGAATTCGGTGAAGGCGTTGATATTGTATCCGGTTTTCCACCATCTGTGTCTGCTAGCTCAAAAGGTGATGTGCGTCACCTTCCAGCTAATCAGCTGCAAAGTGCAACGGCCAGCTTACAGAGAATGAAGATGAATTGTGGGTAAAAAATCATCTATTGTGTGTGGCAGCTCACATTGCCTGTAAATCCTTATATTGTGGAAGCTGTGTAGGTAACTGCAAGCCTACGGCTATAACTTTTGGGGAAAATATACTGATCATGCTCAAATTGTTCCAAATTTTCTAGTGGCTTTAAACGTGCTCAAACAAACATAAACTGGACCAGCGGAACTCGGTAAAAATTTCTGTTCAGTAGCCAGAACAGTGAACCCAATCCTAAGCGCTGCCTCACTCTTCCCGCCACCATGGCCGCCGCCGCCGCCGCCGCCGTCTCCTTCCCCATTTCTCTCTCCCCTCCTCTCCAACCCACACGCCAACGCCGCACGCCTCCTCCGTCCTGCACGCACTCGGAGCGCGGCGTCTCCTTCGACCCCGGGTCCGCCTTCTACCGCAGCGACAGCGCCGCGGGCCGCGACCTCGCCATCCTCGCGGCCACCCTCAACCGCCGCGGCCGCGCGGACCCTGCCGCCCCGTTCCTCTGCCTCGACGCGATGTGCGGCTGCGGCGTCCGCGCGCTCCGCTACCTGGCGCAGGCGGGCGCCGACTTCATCTGGGCCAACGACGCCTCCGAGGCGCTCCGCCCCGTCATCCTCGCCAACCTCTCGCGCTTCGAGGAGCGCGCGGCGGCAGAGGCGGGGCGCAGGAGGTGGGTGGTGTCGCACAACGACGCCACCCGGCTGCTCGCGGAGCGGTACCTCCGGCGCGAGTACTTCGACGTCATCGACGTCGACTCGTTCGGCGGCGACTCCGCGTACGTTCGGGCGGCGCTCTTGGCGCTCAAGATTGGGGGATTGCTCTACCTCACGTCCACGGATTGGCGGTCAGCCAGGGGGTATGGTTCCAGAAGGTGAGTTCTCAGTTTCATCTCTTACAATGCGCCATCTCTAAGTTTCAATTTTATCTCGACACCGCAGGGGATAACTGGTACTTTTGTTGGATCAGTTTTGTATACTTATCATTGTTGTGTTAGGCTTGTCGATGTATGCACAATCAACGACTGGGTGATATTTGGGTTCAAATGCTTATTAGAGCTCAATTAATACAGTTGTAATTTTTGTAAGCACGAGCTATGAGCTAATGCGAGCATTTGTTCCAAAACAGTATTACAAATCCTTGCTTAAGATTCCCATATGTGGAGCACGGATTTGATCTCTGTTAGTTTTTGCTTTTCTCAGCTCAAGTGAGGGATGGAGGGGACAGATAATATACTATAGAGTTTACTTGGGCATGTTCATTATCATTATAGTTAGATCTCATGATCAAGTACGATGCGTTTACATTCCATTATGTACTTTGATGTCCGTTTTCTATGTCTTCTTGGTACATCGCATTATAAGTAACTATTTGTTTCTTTTAGCTCGTTGTCTTCATATGGAGCATATATTCGTCCAATGCCATATCCGAATGAGGTCGGTTTGCGAATGGTAATAGGTGGTGCTGCACGGGAAGCAGCTATGTTGGGATTTCACATAACACCATTATTCTCATATTTTGCGTACCATGGTCCTATATATCGAGTGATGGTACAGTTATGCAATGGAAAACAAGATGGAATCAGGTAATTCATTGTGCTTCTTTTTTTTTTTGCAATATTCCACTGAGTAGTTTTACCTGTTTTGGAATGTTAAGTTCTTGTGTCCTTCCCTTTTGTGCAGCAATTATGGTTTCATTTGTCACTGCAAGAGTTGTGGCCAATCGCAGACTTTTGGGTTTGATGAGCTAGGGCAGATCACCTGTGGGTGTACAGACAGAACAGTAGGTACAATGGATCATTGCGGCAGTACTACACCATGCTGAAATTATCATAATCTAGCGGCATACCTACTTTATTGCTATAACTGTTTTATAACTTGTGGGTCAGAATTTATTTTTATTCTTTGCTTTTTCAAGATTAGTTAATTTATTAATGAATTTTGACCTAAAATGTTATACCATCTGTACCTCAAATTCAGTTCTTAAGGTATAAAGTTTTTAGATTCAAACCCAGTCAACCTAGGTGGGCTACAGACTTAGACAAAAAAAAACTGAAAATGAGCACCAACTACTGAACAACAATAATTTAACATTACAAGTTAAAGCACGGGGTAAATTAAAAGTGATTTTTCATCTTCTCTGCAGCTCTCTTGTGCTAGGTTTTCCGTTTAAATTGCAAATCTGCATATAACAATATCCTTCTTTGTTCCCGTAGCAACTGAAGTATATGTTCGGCAATTGCAATCACCACTGTTTAGGATCATTTCCTTATGCAATCATCACTGTTTAGGATCATTGCAGTTAATGCTTCTATTATTTTACGAATGACCACATCTGCATTCAACCTAAGTTCATATTTGGTATGCCTATGCCTTGCAGGAAAGATAATTAAACTGAGTTCTGTACTGCGCCTTGGCTATGTAATTATCCTAGTATATGTCCATATGACCATCCCTTCACTTCTGTTATAGGATGCCGACTCAATCACTGTTGTCGGCCCACTTTGGATAGGTCCTCTCCATGATGCCTCCTTTCTATCTGAAATGCTATGCTTAGCGAATGAATGGGGATGGGCATACACAAGTGAGAATGGTGTCACTTTGGAAAAACTTCTAAGCACGATGATTGAGGAGAGTGACCCAAGGTTGCCTCCTGGATATATTAGACTTGATGAGGTACGCCTTACGGCTCCATATTCATTTATTCAGTATTCTATTAAGTGTCACTATTGACATCCCAGAAGAAGTCGTCCAGAAAGGCTAATGCTTCTTGTCAATTCAGATATCCCATCGAGCAAAAGTTAACTCTCCACCACTTGGCACTCTCATCAATTCACTGCGAAAGGTACATCACTTTTGATTGTTTATGTATTAATCTTTGACTGTTAAGGAACAAGTATGATAACTAAGCTGAAAGCACAAATGCATAACCAGGAGCACCTTTTGTTTTCCTTGTGCCAATGTTATATCAGTTAATCCCTCAGGTTTTTATTGAATGATATTAGAATGACTTTCTGAACTCAAAAGTGAACTTATATATCCTAGTATGAAAATTAAAAACTGGAGACATTAAGTTATCGCTGTATGCTATAACATGAAAAAGATTACATTTCAATTCTTGTTATTTTATATTTTGAAATGTGTATGATTTTAGAATCTTATGGTATTTCAATATCTGTGAGCAGGAAGGTTTCGCGGCTTGTAGATCTCATATTGGTATGAATGCAATCAAGACCAATAGTCCAATTAACTCTTGCATTGATGTTGCAAGGGAGATCCGAAACATGCAATGAATGCCCGCTACATGTCTACACCCCATGTGTCTCCCAAGTAGAAAGTTTTTGTGCTATTTGATTGCACACAAGCAGCTGTGAGACGAGCCTTTTCAAGGTTCTGATTAACTTTAGATTTCCAGTCAGAGTAGGGTTTTCAGTGCGGCAGTTACCTCGAGGCACAAATTCTCAGTTCTTTTGCCTGTGGGTATCTCTTTCACTGCTAACAATTGCAAGAGTCATTTGCTTTGTTGAACCCACTCCCTATGCAGCCAATACCTTCATTATTGTTGCAACAATTGCACCTTTTCTTTTATTTTACTTTGAGAAGATTTTCACCTTGTTGGAATGATTAACTGCTGCCAATTGTAGAGTGGTAATTTTTAATATTTTGATAAAAAAAAAGAGCTAGCGAGGAAAATTTGCTAGATGATGCTGTGGTTTCTATCGATGGCATGTTATTTTGGCTCGCCTAATATATTCTGTGGCCTAATAGATCTAAGACAATCCTCAACCGTGCTTCACAAAAATGAATAAACTGGTCGATTTTCATAAAAACAGGGAAAACGGTCATGCTTGGTTAGAAAAACCAAGCGGTTTTTCTATAACACAGAACTATAGCAAAAATAGTTTTTTTTTTACCAGTTTACCGACCCTTTCCTCAACCCAGAGCACTCCGCTGCAAATCAACATCGAATGCGTTGCCATTGGATGCCAGTAAGTTGCCATCGAACCCACAGATGTTTGTCTACGTGTTGGGTTTCCTACACTTTCCAGCTTCACTGAATTCCAACCCGCCTGCTGCTCTTCTACTCCTTCCCTAACCTGGCATTGGGAACCTTTGCGTGGCCAGACGTACCCGCTATATACTCTGCGCTATATGCTCTTCTAAAATTGTAAATCGCTTTCCAAATAGACAACAAATTGAAATTGTAAATCGCTTTCCAAATAGACAACAAATGAATAAAAACGCATCCACATCAGCAACAGTGCAAATCAATTCTCAGTTCAGCGCATTGCATAGCTCTGGTGAGGTAGCGAGCATCGCTCTAACCTCAGAACAAAGATGGCCAGACGCTACGTTTAATGCACATCCGAGTTCTGTAACAAATAAATGTGTACACAGTTCAGGCTAAGGTCCACTCCAGGGTACCTACGCATCACACTAAACAAAGAAAGCATGGCAATGTTGAAAGTGCTATACAGAAAATGAAAAAAGAACAGTTCATTCATAACTAGGCTCAGGCCTCCCAAGGGACAGCTGATCATATCCAGATCCATAAACATCAATGAAGCCTTCTTACAAGACCCTGCGACAAGCTGGGTGTAAAGCACGCTAGTCATCCAGCTCAACAAGCTGAGCTCTTTTCTCAGCTGCTTTCTTCCTCACAAAGATGCCCCAACGCATAGCAGCCTTTATCTTGAGCCACCCAACAACAGCTTTCCCAGGTGCGCGGCTGCGGTCATCTTCAAAGGGCATGTTTGGGGCAGGTGATGGCATGTATGAAGGAAAAGTGAAACCGTCTTCCGTCAGGTTGGATGCGCCACCCATGCTCAAGATCCGTAACATCTGCTGCATTTCTTCATTCTCTAGAATCTCATGGCTCCTCATCCTGATCTCCTCCATCAAGTAGTCATCAACCCCACCACGGTTCTCCTGTGGCTGCGACCATTCATCAAAAGGATTCATGCCTGTCGGCTGCATTGACTGCCCGAGTGCTGGGAATTCAAAACTTTGATGCTGGTTCTGTGGAGGTCCCAATGCTAGCATATTGGAGGCTTTTGATGCTTCGAGGGATGGACCACTAAACTGGTTTTCATATTGCATGCTGATGTTTGCTGGAATGCTCTGAGAGTTTGGTGTATATCTTGCTGCCTGGTTTCCATTGTATGCATTTCTAGTTCTGTCTGATCAACAGAAAAAGAAAAAAAAAAAGGTTTCAGTGTTACCATACCTAATGGATTAAATCAACAGCGGCACATCTATAATAATAAGCAATATCATGTTGTTGTTTTTTTAGCAATCAATACAACCAGCAAACATTGACTTGATAACATTGACTTGGTAACGCACATGATTGGTGCCAATCCAGCCAGTTACTAGCATCCCAATTCTAGAGTTCAGATTAGCCCTACTTGATTTGTGCTTGTTACAATTTGGCATATTGTTGTTATACTGTCAAGGCAGATTGATGACAAACAAATTGAAAGACGCATAAAATCAATTAGGATGAGTAATGCACTGAAAACAAACTACCAGAATACTACACCATCATTTAAAATTGAAAAATCACAATGCATGTGACACAAGAAATGATAATGAATTAACACATTTAAAACTAGGCAATTTTGCATACTGCCATCAGAAAGGCAAAGTTAATAAATACTGTACCACTTCAGTAATGTGTCAACATGTGGCCACTAGCAAGAGGTGTCATCCTCCACTAAATGTTACTAAGTATTTCACTTTATGCTTCTTTTGTGGCTGTACTGAGCTGATTTTATCGTAAACTAAATCAAGGCTGCTGAAGCATAATAAAACAACAGTACTTAACACGAATGCTTTACAGAATAAATAAGGGTAGTGAAAAAATCCAAATCTAGTTACCTTCATTCATAGTACTCGTAGAAGGTTGTCCAGCTTTGGCTGGCGGTGACAACTGTTTCTGTGAATTGGCTGAGCCATATGAAGTAGGATCACTTGTTGAAGCTGCTGCAGTGTCACTTCTGGTTGTGACCGATTTCTTTTTCTGCTTAAAGCTCAAGAGTGCCTTGCCATCATATTCTAAAACATGCATCCAATCCTCATATGCTTTCTTTACCAATGCATCAGCATAGACCTGCAGTTTATGTTCAGCAAGGTCATATAACTTACACTAGACCATCACATCCATCTTGGATAAAGAGCATTTGAGTTGAAATCATTTGTATTAAGGATCCTCGGCCACAAATACTCAGTGCATATGGTTCCAAGGCCACAACTTTGCGATGAATCAGCTAATAACAGTGTCAGAGCTAGCAAGCTCATTAGCTAACACATACAGAATAAAGATAGCAAACTTCATTTGTAATTTCTTCAATCAGTGCTTGCACGGATGACGCCAGATATATTGAGTTAAAAGTATTTGTAAATATGACAACTTCAGAATTTTTATTTCAAACAAGAATATGAATAATATGTGCACAGATATCTTATGATGATCAAGTATTCAAGTGAGCACAGGGTCAAACTGAGAAAACTATAAAAGATTATAATGGTGTCAACTGAAGGAATTGCATTTTTTTTTTTTTTTTGCAAGGAAAAGAATCGCATTCAAGGAGTCCAGATAAAGAAAAGAACTAAACCTTCTGGTTGTCTGTGAGATTTTCAGCTGAAATGAACTGATCATCAGCAATCAAACCAGTAAATTCATAGATGTTGTTAAATATTGCACCCACATTTCTTGTATCACTAGCATAATATACATAATGTTTCCCACTTAAGACACAAGTCTTTGCATGCTCAACAAGGCTCTCCCACATCTTATTTGACATGCCGCTGCCTAATATCTGCCGAGGACATGAAGATGTCAGATCATATAAATGCCACAAAAATACAATCTAGCAACTAGTAAAAGACATCATAGAACTTACGCTCCGTAACCTCTGCTGATCCCTAACAAGAAGCCGGAGGAAATCTTCAACTGTATGGATCCCACTTGCATTTAATTTCTTGTGGAATGCACCATCCTTGCCAATCTTCTCTAACCTCCAAACATCATCCTTTAAAGCAGGTGGGTAGTGCTTTTTGTACACTAGTAAAAACAAAAAGAGCATTCTCGATAACTGATGATTATTATGGAAAATTACTAGCATACTTAGGTCATCTAGTGATATGAGTAAATCAACAATGTGCACCATACATACATTCTCCTCTGTGATCTTTAACCGGGAAAGCTTCTGTCTTGGCCTCTCTAACACGAATACCTTCACAAAAGCCAGGGGCTACCCTTAGCCCAAGTCTGAATTTTCTGCTTCTTATCCAGCTGGAGTTGTCGGTGAAGGTAAGCTCCCCTATAGTCCCAACACCTTCTTTAAGAGTCACCTGAAGGTCACCAGTCAAAAGAGGTCTCTTGCCTTCTCGTTCCTTAACAATATTATTTTCAAACTCTTCATCAGTCCAATCCTCATCTTCCTCTTTATTAAAATCACCCTCAAGCACAAGGACATCCAGTTTTGCAAATGATTCGGGTCCTGAAGTAACAACGCATCCAGTGTTTGCATCGAACAACACAACATGTATTGCTGCTCCTTGCTCACCTTCTACTTTTCCACCAGTAAAAATTGGAAGAGCCAACCGACTTCTAAACTGAAGCTGAAGATTTCTCCCATCAGGACCTTCGATTCTTTTGGGAGAGGATCTGCTTGTGATTGAAATTATTAATATATGCATATCACATCTCAAATAGTTATGTGACCAAATCACATATGCAATGATAAATCTCAAATTCCAAGATAGACCACGTCACCGTGAAGAATAAGTTGATGACATGTTTTTGTTTTTTTACCTTCCCTGAATTCTGGCAGGACCCAACTTGGCTAAAGCACGCTCTACCTCTTCACTTACCTATTACCAAAATATAATGGATCATATATATCCATATATAACATGACCTATATGTGCTCAACATAAAACTAATACAAACGGTCCACTACTGATTTGACTCACAACTCTTCGAAGAATGGGCTCGAGTGATGAACAAAGCTTCTGTAAACTGTCCATCTTGAGAGCTTCCACAATGACACTGAAACATGTGCCATTTGTTAAGTGAAACATTTTTGTACGCTGAAGGTAGAACAGAACTTGGAAGCAACTGAGTAACTTATATACTAAAATGTTAGAAGTTAGATTTATCAACTATAAGCACCTCATTTGATATGCAGCATTCCCTAATTGTGTACCCAATGGTGACCAACATCAATAAAATAATGCTTGAATTTGCAGAATGAACTAATGATCAGCAAATCAGGAGAAATGACCTTTATAACATAGCCCAAAGAGCATTTAATATAATGCAGAACTTTGTTTCTACAAGCACTGGGTCATTCACTTTTTAGAGCATCAGGAAAGTACCATTGACAAGCAACCAGGGAGTACAAACTCTGCTAGTGGCTCTGACTGAGCGGGACTGCTCCCCAGCAGTTAAAAGGGGTACACAGTCGGAGCTCCCAACCATAGCCATTACTTTTGTATGGACCACAGCACATTCTAGCTTCATATAATTATCCTCTCAAGCCACTTCAAAACCGGACCATTCCTCTGTTCCAGTTCCCATCCAAAACTATGATTACCACTTCCTCGGGTCATTTTGACCCAATCAAGATGAAAAAAAAAACATCCAGTTTCTCCTAATCAAAGCAGCAAACAAACTAGCCCACCAAACCGAAATCCTAACTAATGCCATACCCTGCTAAGTTTTATGCCCAATATGGCAATACCAACATATATTGCAGAGAAAACGTTTACAGGCACGCACCTGGCAAGGGCTGGGACGCGTGGCCGCTTAGCTGCATGGTCGTCATCTTCGCCCGCAGTCGGGTCAAGCCCGCGCTTCGAGGATGACCGCTGCAGGCCCCGCCCCGGTCGCTGCATAACGCCGGAACCCTAACCCTAGCCTCCTCAGCCGCCCCGTCAGATCTGCAGCCACAAAAAACACACCAGGGTAAAAAAAAATGCTCCAAGTGATGAAAAGGAAGATAAAAAAACGCAAGAGTTAAAGTCTCCTGGAGATGATGAGGCTATGAACTCCTACCCAGATCTAGCTGTCGGGCGTCCTCCTTCCTCTTCCTTGCCAGGGAGGTGAGAAATCAAAAGCTGAGAAAAAACGAAGAGCTAAACTTAGCCTGAATCAAAGAAGCAACAAATAAATTATTTTTACCGCTGAACCTTCTTCTGGTCCCTTACAATGGTGAAAGCAGCAGCAGCGGTGGATCGAGCAACGTGCACTGGAGTCACGAGCCAGCGACACGCTAGGGCAAGGACGCAGCGGTGCAGAGGAAGCAGGCGGAACAGCTACGGGACCTGCGTGTCCTCTTCGTCCCAACCGTGCTTCTCATCCACACCGGCGGCTGCGGCAACCGGGAGGGGCCCCGGACGAGACGGCTTCTGATCCGCACCGGCGGCTGTGACAACCGCGAGGTGCTGCGTATGCGGCGAATTGACGGAGGATGCCACCGCCGTGGGAAAACAGGGCGAGATGTCCAGCAGGCGGCGGCTGAGCGGAGCTGAAGCGGAGCGGCGAGTGCGATGAGAAATTGGGGATGGGGATGGTAGGGTGGCGCTGGCTGCGTGGATATTTTATCTCCACCTGTGTTCAGAGGACACCCCGGGCTCGACCGCCGCCGCCGCCGACCACCCTCACTAGCTTTCCTCTCCATTTTTATGTTAGCCCTTGTTGATTTACTTATATAGTGTTTCGGTCCATTCTTGTCTCTTCTTTTCTATTCTTCTATCCCCGCCACTATGAAGGTCATTTAATTACAAAATCCACCAAACAATTTATTTGGAATTTGAGATTCTCACTTATAAGTTATTTTGTTATAAATTCCTATTTATTCTTGAGTTTTGTTTAAAAACCATCCTAATATAATATATATATGTTTAATTTATTCAACATATTTTTCTTTATTTAAAATAGTTAATGATGTTCTTATCAAACATATAAAATTTTAAAAGTATAATCTTTATATTTTTTATATAGAATATGTAGCAAAAATATCAATTAAAGTGTCTAACAGTGTCTCATAAAGTTTGAAATTCGAATATATTTTTTTATGAAAATAAGAGAAATTACACACTACAAATCTTTAACAACGTAAAACTTATTTAACTTATTTTATTTTTAAATTTATATTAATAAAAATATATAAAATTAATTAAACATGTGTGAACTGGGATGAGTTTTGCAACTAACTTGATTGGGTGGTGAGCATTTACAATAAAAAAATTTATAGATAGGAATCTCAAACTCGAAGTAACTTATAGGGTAGTTTATGCAATTATCCCTTTATCACTCGGTAGTGTGACATCACGTGTTCAAAATGGTTTAGGAAATTTGATTGATCTATCGTGATTTTATGTTTTTTCTTATGTTTTATTCTTATCTGATAAATGACACGTGTTCAAAATGGTTCAGGAAAATTGATTGATCTACTATTACTACCGTAATTTTATGTTTTTTCTTGTGTGTTTATTCCTATCTGTTAAATGACTAAGAGCACCTCCAATGAGGGCTATTAAATGAAGTCTCTTGTTTCTCCTTTTGAGAGTCTACTCTCCAATCTTACCTCTCATTTTTTACATCTAACTAGAGTAGAACAACTAAAACGTAGCTCTCATTTTTTTCAGACGCATGGGACTGAAGTAAAAAACGGAACAGTGCAGTCAAAGAACGCGCCGTTCGGTCTGCTATGTGACCGTCGCTGGCCTGCCCGTGCCATTCTGCTCGACAAGATCTGGCAGGGGAGCAATGCACCGGGGAAGAGGAGGAGGCATGGTGGCTCGCACCCCCGGCAAGGTTGGCGCCTCGCCTCGCCTACCGTTTGGATCTTGCTTGCTTTGCCTACTTGAGGCGCCATTTCAGCTATGGTCACTATCGTGCCACTATGCCCAATTCCACCCTACTTTCACGGTTGCTGACGCTCACGTTCTACATAGCCTCCCACCAATGTTGTCTTGGCTTGATGCGAGGTCATCAACCACAGACGAAGCAGAGGGTGGCTAGGGGTTGGAGGAGGCCGACCGGTCAGAGAGGAGCCGCATCGGACGGTGGCGGCGAGCTCACTCAACCTTCGTGCTCTGACCCTAGAGGGTGTAGATCCGGGCAAGGAAGATGTCAACGGCGGCCATGGGTGGCTAGGGGGGTCCGATGGCTAGAGCATGGGTGGATGGTCGACGGCGGCTTCGTGGTTGGTTTCGTTGATGGAGAAAGGATGAGGAATGAGGGAGAAAGGAGGTGGATCCCATTGCCAGTTGGAACTTGAGAGGAAGAAAGGAGGGCTCCCAAACCAGAGGGGTTAGAGGAAAGATTTGAGCGCCTTTACGAAATGAGAGGCTCAATAGGCGGCCTGGTGAAGTTGAGTTTTTGGATCTAACTCTAAAAAAATTGAATATAGTGTGTATTTGAGAAGGATACTTCTAAGCTTTTTTTCTTCATATTTTGTTATTTATATCGGGTGCTCGTAAAGATTTGTTCTACATATTGGAGGTAACAAAAAACATTTAATCCCAGTATGGGACTATTTAGTGATGATCAGTATCCTTTTAAATTGTTTGAAAATATTTTTGGGGCTGTTTTAAGTCATTGTTTTATGAGCAATATCATTGTTCTATTATTCTATTTGGTTTGCTCGTCTATTCTTCTCTATTGTTAGTTTTAAAGCAATGCGTTGACAACAGAAAAGTGGTTCTCCTTCATTTTCCATTTCCACCAACACAAATAATCTGCTATGCATCGGAATTCTAGGTCCAAACAGTATGTCAAACTAGAACTGCCCATTAAAACATTCCTCTACATAAGATCGAAATAGTATGCATGGGAGGAAGCGTGATCGAGCTCCGAGCCATCTAATGAACTCCAATAGATGCGCTGTGTGAGAAAACAGATCATTTAGTTTTTCTCTTATTTGTTGTACTACTGAGGTAGAGGCCATGAGGCAGATCATTCACATGTGACAGAAAGGGACGATCACGATCAATTGAGCAGGGAAACAAATACAAAGTAGAGGAGCAATAGATCAGTGCGGATGACAGGAAGAACTAAGAAAGAAATCCTATTTGTATCACATGAGTCGCACTTTGGATCATTTTATTACAAAACCAGGTAGCCTTGCTTCTTTAACTATTCATCAACTGGCTTATTTTTTCTCCTTTGACAACATCATATCAAGCATGTGCCATAATACCATATACTATCTCTGGATTTTAATTGTTGATGCAATTAATTTTTTTAGCTACGTTTGATTATTCGTCTTATTCAAAATATTTATTTAAATATATAAAATTATATAATATGTTTTAACTTTTTTAGTGATAAAATAAATTATAATAAAATATCTGATAAATTTTAATATTTTTTAAATAAGACTAATAATCAAACGTAACAAAAAAAGTCAACTACATCAACAATTTAAATCTGGAGTGCGTACATATGAAACAGAACTATAAGCTTCATGATCATTGATGATTGGATCCTCGAGGTATGGATATTTTGATGATTAATGACAATTATAAAATTGTGAGCCAATATCTACACGAGTGTTGTCTATGCAGAAATCATCTCTAATTCTACTACAAAGCTTGTTGATAATGGTTTCTTTGGCGATTGATGATAATAACCACAAGCATAAAGCTTGATGAGTTTGATAGAGTTTAAGGATTGATAGAGATAGATTAAAGCTAAGGACAAGCTATGGAGCAAGTGTTTAGAATACTTGTCTAGTTGTTAGGACTTTGAGTCCATAGAAAAAACCGAATTATCATGGAGGTCTAAATCATGTCTCTTAAGTCATGCTAGTCAGTGATGTGTATAGATACTCAGGAAAATCACAGACACTAGGTGACAGTGGAGAAACCAACGAGGTGTTAGAATAAACCGACAAATAAAGTCGCGCGAGAACGAGTAGTTTCAGCTTCTGGATAGAGTGACTGGACAAAAGGGTCGAGAGATTGGACTATATGATCATCAGAGGAGAAGGCAAAATAAAGAGAAGTTGTTGCGAGGAATTTGTCAGCACAAAGGTCCATAGAAACCGGATAATATGGTCTACAGACCAAATAGTCCGGTCTGTATGGATGAGGCTCACGATAGAAAGGAAGCAATTTGGGAGCTCTCTGAAATTAGCAAAAGAAGAAGAGATCGGACGGTCTGGTCTACTAACCGGACGGTCCGGTCAGTACGAAGTAAGCAGGGACAGAGAAGGCAATGACTCTGAAAGAGTTGTTCCAGTCGGATGGTATGGTATGGTTAGGCAGTGACGGGATAGTATGATCAGTAGTCTAGGAAGTTGATTTCGTGGAGTAGGTAAGTTTAAGGTTGAAAGCCTATATGAACTTGTTGCTGGGGCCTTGGAAACTTCTCTTGTCAGTGAAATTACTGGAAGCATTTGTAGGGAGCCAAGAGGAAAAGACAAGAGCACTAGAAGAGGATATTGGATATCTTGAGAGTGCTAGAGAGAGGAACTTGAACATCTATACACATCTAAGGTTAGGTTGTCATTGAGAGTGTGATCTAGGTTATTACTCTTGGTTTATGGTGAGACCTATACCGGTTATGTGTCGGTTATCGAGCCTATGGTTATTAGTTGTGAAGACCGGCACACGTTTGTACATATTTTGAGCCTACCGTTGAAAGGGGCATCGATAATGAGCGTATATGTCAGCTCGGGGAGTCCGACAAGTTCTCAAGGTAGGCGAGCTTATATCTTGGTGGCAACGATGACACAACCGTGTCTTCACTTCAGGATTGATTGCAGATTCCTGTGCGAGAACTCTATTTGGTGGCGAAAGGGACCGACACTCCGACGGGAGTGGTTTAACGAGGATTAGATAAAGGTGTCATCCTTTCGAGACCTCAGGAAAAAATATGAGTATTTCTTGATCCTCTCTTTATTATTCTGCAATTATGTGCTCTAGTGGATATGTTAATTTATGGATTACATAGGCTAGTGTGTTTAGCTTTCGTGTTTATACTCATCATGAATACTAGCATATATAGGGTCTTGGCCTCTAAAATTATTAGGTTGAAATGATTGATAAGATTTAGTTGAAGAACTAGTAGCATTTGAGAATTGTGGTCGGCTTACCAGTTCACTTCTCCTCCCTCTCGATATATCTTTGGTCCTTACAAAAACCATCTACATAATATAATCATCTAAGGAGGAGAGTTAAAAAGATAAGAGAGTGAGACTATCATTATTATTAAGGAAGTAGGACTTTTTTCAAGAATAAAAAAAGATAAGCCCATGGTGTTTGGTCTTGCGCTTCACGTACTATGATAACTATATAGACTTGGATATATGATTTGAAACTGAAAATATTGGACATAATCCAGACAATTGGAAAAGTCCAAAACATCAAGGGTCCTTGTCCTGATTTTATGAATGATGTTGGTTGGCTTTAGATCAAACTCTAAGGCCAGTCTCAATGATAATTTTATCTCACAATTGACAAGTGTACCATATTAGATTTTTTTTTTTCTATTTCTAAATATGAAAGTGTCTTTCCATCTATACCTTACCGCTCACAGCGCTTGCCACATTAGATTTATGATCATTATTTGGAGGATGAAATAACTTCTGAATGTACTCAATTTTATCTCACATTTTCATATGCAAGGTAAAACATTATATTTATGTATTGAGATTGAATGTTTCCATGAAGTTTCATCTGTTAGAAACAATATCAATGGGATGAAACCATCTACTCTCTCTCTTCTTAATTTCTGATATCATCATTTTTGCTGACTTGGCACCTTATTGAATATTGATCAAACCCACAATGAAACTGGCCTAGGTTTCAAATTCTGCAAATGATCCCGTAGAATTGTCTCGGTATCTTTGTGAATTATGTCGGACCGAAACTGTTGTTATCAACTTTTCATCTTCTCCGGCCCGACACTTTCACCAATGTTTCACAATGGCGATGGGATCAAACGTGAGGTGCTAGCTTCCGGATGAGACAATGTAGTTCATGATTAGTTAGTTGAGTAGGCTCCAAGATGATGGTTTCCAGCACCCGAATATCGAGTGGTTCATTTTGCAGCATGCCTTTCCACCGCCCTATCTTTTTTCTCAGGAAATGACAGGATTGCAATGTTTATGCACATGCACGGTGTTCGCCAGAAGCACAGTGGACGATTTGCTTACCGCAGGTAGGGATGTAACTTTTATATGTTGTGGATTTTGTGGGTTGGTGGGTCAGTTTAAAACTTTTTAAAATAAACTAGAATTTTTCCCCACCTCATAAAGCTAGTATAACAAATAAATTAGAGATTTGAACCACAACTACCCATTAGGTATCCACTTACATCCCTAGCCGCAACCTTGATAATAGTACTTCTTTGGCTAGAAAAACTATATCCGGCACGTCTAACATTCCATATGGTATGTCTATATGTTAAAAATTAAAAGAAATCTACCTTCTGTAACATCCTGATCTAATGTTTAATATGATTGATAGAATACTCATATCAACAAGTTACAACTTTTTTTTTAGAACCTCATTTTCAAAGAACTTCAAAGTTAAGCGTGCTTGACCTAAAATAATTTAGGGATGGATGACCGATCAGGAAGTCATTCACGTGACTAGTGTTGGTCTGTGAGGGTCAAAGCCGACCCTCACGGTTTCACGAACGTGTGAGATCACAGTTGTGTAAGCATGGTATGCATCGCTGGTGTAGATCCAGAAAGTGGTCACATAGCATGGTACATGCGCTGATACTGGACACACGGACGTGACCAAAAGGGGACGTTACTGGTTTGAGCTTGATCGGCGAGAACGTCGATCTTCTAAGGGGGTGAGAGTGTAACATCCTGACCCAATGCTTAATATGATTGATAGAATATTTATACCAATAAATTGCAATATCTTTTTAAAAACTTATTTTCAAAGAACTCCAAAGTTAAGCATGTTTGACCTGAAGTAATTTAGTGATGGATGACCGACCGAAAAGTCATTCCGAAATTATTTCAGGGTGCACATAAATAAGGACAAATTGTGCAGAAAAAAACTAAATGTTAATCTATAAGGATAGTCTTGAGATCCTAAAAAACTGACAGATATAAGCGAGTCCGGCCTCTTCGGGACGTTACATCTCCCTCCAGAAGATATTTTGCTTCATAGACGATGGACGACGTTCCCCCAGGCCCCGATGCGACATGTGCATCATCCAATTATGTCCTGAGTTACTTCCTGAGGATTCCTACTTCACAGAAGAACAAGAACGCTCACTCAGTTACTTCCTGAGAATGTTTACTTTACAGGAGAATAATGTCAATTCTTCAGCGCGGTCGGCATCAATTGGTTCAACCAGAGCTCTTGTTTCTGCCAGCGTAAGAAGCCCAAACCGGACGTAAACAAAGCCCAGGCAAGATTTCTTCCTGCAAGGTGCGTGTGTTTCATTCTTGGTTATAAGGTAAGCTCAGGACAGAACCATTCCCCTGCTTTATTACAGGCACGTCTGACAAAGGTGTGAATGAACATGCATACAGCAGGATCAAGCAAGAGTGTACGCCGCCTCGAGCAGAGCAGTATAGAGCACGCTAGGACAAATAAAAACGACGGCTATCAGTTCACTTCAACGCAGTAATGTACAAAAGGTCCAACAGCAACATAGATTCGTTTTATTGCCCAAGGTTCGAAGAGCTCAAAATCACCGTTGCCCAGCTAGGAAACTCATGCAAGAACATTTTCGTACACCTCTCCAGCATATTTCCAGTTCATCACCTTCCAGATGTTGTTCAGGTAATCTGGCTTGACGTTCTTGTACTGTAACAAGGAAAGCAATGGTGATCGCTTAGGATTCACTTTCAAGAGGATAAAAAACAAATGAGTGGATAATATGACAGACACGAATCTAAAAAAACAGTGGGTTTTACTTGAATGTCTAAGGGAAAGCTCATGTTATTTCAAAAAGGAAGTCCATTTTACTCCATTCGAACAGTTGATTTTACTCCCTCCAAACAATTCATTTGTGCTCTTCACCCCTAAACAATATCTTGGTTCAATTTAAGCCCTCTAACAAATCAAATCGATGTAATGTCCCCCCCCCCCCCCCCCCCCCCCCAAAAAAAAAAAACTAAAATTTGTCTTTTTGGTTTCTCAATGTAAAAGCAAAGTTTTACTTCCAAATTTTGCAGGAGGATTGATAGCATCATTCTCTTCCCCGTTATAGAAAATAATTGATAATTTTTTTGAAAAACTTTTGCGAACATTTTAATATTCATATTGTTAAGACAATATTAGATACTATTAAACTAATCATGGAAAACTATTTTAAACGTAGATTATTATTATTATTATTACTACGTAGCTACCACTATACAAAATTTGAGCCTCAAACTCCAATTGTACAGGGAGAAACAAAAAAAGCAAATTGCATAAGGGGTAGATTGCACCGACTTGAATAGTTTGAGGGAATGATTTTGTTTAAGGGGTCAAACAGATAAAATGGATTGTTGCGGACGAGTAAAACGAACTTCTTCCTTTCAAAAACTACAAATGTTAAACTGGGGGTGTATAATCCTTTCATTTGTGATGTAAAACATTGTATTCTAGAGCTCAACAGATGTTTCCCAAATACTTTTGAATGTCAAAGGGAGGACCCATTGCATTTCAACAATTTACAAATGTTGCATTAAAGATTGTCCTATTATCCTTTCAGTCATGATATGAAGCACTATATTCTAGAGCTCTACTGATCTTTTGCAGATATTCTTAACATGTAAATCATGGGGCATATTAGTACAGTTCATACGTTGTTAGATTATTGGGTCATGGAACCAATAGGACGGATAGATGCAAGCACTTTCTTTATGATTAAACAGTAGAAATGCTGATAAGTATAATAAGGCATCAGGTAATCCATGTGTGACATTCATATAGCTCAATGCAGTATTAATTCGTGCTCATATGACAGGTGTATGAAGCATATTAAATCATAAAACAATGGAGATGGCAACATCAAAAAAGGAACTACTGAACAAGAAACTAAGCAGCCATCAGTTCCAGCAAAATGAGATTACCTGCAGGTAATATGCATGCTCCCAGACATCAATCCCCAATAAAGGAACAAAGCTTGCCCCTTTAGTCACCAGTGGATCCTGTAAGATGTAATACAAGTCAATTATGCACATGAAATAAAAAGGTTAGAAACCCATTCATGATAGAATGCATGCATCGAGAAATATGGGATGATGGAAAAATGTTCCTCGGAACAATTTTCAATTAGTTAAGTTCAGTCAAGCCAAAAGTGGAGAAAAAATAATCAGGAATAACTTTTGGCACATCCTAAAAAACTTATTGCAATCCCATCTTTTCTGACATAGCATGATACCTCTCCTTTTTGCAAATTCTTTCATTAGCATGCATCTTTCTTTTGACATCTTACTGTACAACCCATATGTCAGTTGTTTTTTCCTCAGTTCACTAATATAACCACTAGTTATGAAAGAGCATGCTAACTTATGGGGATTCCATGTTTGCATCAGGTTGTTGAAGCAAACTTGATGTCAAGCAAAATGTCCAGATGGCCAAGGACAAAAAAGAGAGGGGAAATATGCTAACACAAGAGCGCCATATGAGGATGGGGTCTCTTCATGACAACTGACAACAGAGGACATAGTGTTTATGTTGCAACCCCCCCCCCCCCCCCCCCCCCCCCCCTTTTGTCGCAGTGCCTAGTTGACACCTACGTGTCTGGCAACCCACCAAGCTCCAGGATCCTAGCGCCACCACAAAAACCAGGCTCCAGAAGGTAAGGGCAAACAAATATAAGACATTGTAAACACTTAGTTAATCATCCTAGATACTGTTTGTTTTCAGTGCATCTTAAGGTACAGGTACCTTAAAGATATGGTTGAGTTCTAGATGACAAAATAAGGCACAAGAGCAGAAGTACTACATTGGCTATGTATTCATATTCACGGCTTAATCAGTCTACCAACGTAGACAAAATAAGGAAATGCATGATAGGTTCAACCACTATTTTAGAGGCATGACCCATCAGAGGCCTAGCGATTTTTAGAACACTGGTGGGAACAATAAACCATTTAAAACTGAGAACTTGAACGTATGCTGCATCATACATGCAAAAAAACAATATGGAATGCCTTTCACCTGATTGGGAGTGGTTTCAACTGAAAGCTTTTTAGCCTCTTTATCCAAAGCTAGCCACTGCAAAATAAATAAGACATCACCAACCAAACACATCTTCACATACTATCAGGATACCAGTCCTTTTCAGTAAAACAAAGACAAAATATATGTGCATACCACCCATCCAGATCCTTGTAAAGCAGCACCTTCCGCATTCATCTTCTTTACAAGGGCCTCAAATGAACCAAAGTGCTCATCAATAGCCCAACCAAGTTTCCCATGTGGTGGCTCCCCACCACCTTCCTGGAAAATACCCAATTCCGTCACAGTTTGCAGTGACAAGAGAAAAGATACAGAAACCTAAAGGAAAGAGACACAACTTTTTCACTGCAGCAAAAGATTGTGCTATTAATCATATACTTACACTGATTGGCTTCAGGTTTTTCCAGAATATTGAATGGTTGACATGGCCTGCAACATGGTAATGATCTTACTGAAAGCACAAGTCCAAAGCAAAAATATGTAATAGCACTCTGAAATTGAAAAATTTATCCTAGGTCATTTTTGAACGATGTCAAGAGGCTCATATAAGCCATTTCTCATAAGATTCACCTCTCTTTGCTAGTCCTAGTAAGTAAACCGAAAGATGATCAAGATTCAAACATGATAAAAGAGCATAGCAGGAATTACTCGATCAAACCATCAACAATACTGCAGATGCTGCTCATATCTATGCCCCAATAGAACCAGAAACCCCCTCTTTTTTATTAAAAAAAAGGACAAGGAAACTTATAAAATTTGTGCCGTGAACCAAATACATTAATCCAAAACACAAGTTCCACATAATCACAGCAGAGTTTAATAATACTGAAGGTAGGATCAATGTAATGATCGCCAGATATCAATATTATATCACCAGCATCCAGCAGAAAAGTAAATAAAACTGAACTCAAATTTGAAGACCATGTGTCAATTCAATGTTATAAATTGTCCAATATCACAGTCCATCATATTGTTTTAGTTGGTTACATAACAGTTGGAGCAAAGTTTGAACTCACAATCTACTAATTTTCACATGAATTCAATGGTGAGGCTAAAAGATTATTGAGAAATTTTAAGTTTATCACTCAATCAAGAAAACAGCAACCTAAAATACCCCAAGATTAATATGAATTTCCTTGTCAAATATACTAGGAAGGACCAGTTATCGAGCTCAAAAATCAATTACAGTACCATATAAAAAGGAAATCAAGCAGACCTTAATTCAGAGCATAACTTAATACAGTATATTGCATATGCCCCATTAGGACACTCTTAACTAAATTACTTCAAATGTCAGGTCACAACATGCTTATGATATGAATCATTTCACGGGTCAAAACATTCTATCTTAAAAATTAGAATATATGATAATTCTGAAATGCTATTTTGCATGCAAGAAAGAAAGATTTGGATATTGTGGATGAAATAATATTCCATGGGGCATGCATATTGCCTCCAGATATGAAGGATGAACATGATGCAGTTTACTAAACACAAAAGCTGCTCCTTACATCAAAACCCATTAAAGCAAAGCAAATCCTAAATCAGATCACGATTATTTAGAATTAGAAGTGCTACGAACACCCACCAAAGCCAAAACTATATCTGAACATCCACAAATGCCTTCATATGTCTCAATTCCACAAAGGATAATAACCAAATTAGCCAATCCACGATCCAGGCAAATACCTACAGATATCGCACATTCTGGACTGTTTTAGTTAGGGCAGTCTAACACACCACATAAATCTCATATATACTCCACTCAGATTACTAGTACGAGTATCACATACACAGAAATTGGAATGGCCCAAATCAGTGCTCATGAGTCACGACCACTCGAGGAGCTCTAAATCCACATCCGCTGTCCATGAGGGAACCCCAGTATACAAAAACCTTGGAAATGTATAAGATCCCCAATTGTATCAGAAACCCCATTTGATAGGTCCGCATACAGATCAGATCAGATCGACAACAATTATGCCAGCAGTCCAGCACAAAACCCCTAATCCGATCCAAACCCCTAAAAATTTGCCCCGCCCGCATCACGGCCAGCCCAGAAAACAAAACCCAGTAGTACCCTAGAGAAGCTTGGGGCCCAGATTGCGGAGGAGGGAGCGCTCACCGCCGCCGTTGAACTTGATTGCGCCCTGGAGCTGGACGACGGCGGAGGCGTCGCCCTTGGAGACGGCGGCGTCGAGCTGCTCGAGCGCCTTGTTGTAGTTGGCGACGTAGGTGGCGTGGTGCTTCTGGTGGTGCAGGCGCATGATCTCGCCGGAGATGGCTGGCTCCAGCGCGCCGAAGTCGTAGGGGAGGTCGGGAAGCGAGACCGTCGTCGCCACCCCCCTCGCCGCGGCGGCCGCGGCCAGCGGTCGGGCGCCGCCGCCGAGCGCCAGGGACAGTGTCTTCTTCGACGCCAGAGTGCGGAGCGCCATGGCGTCCCCTCTCTCTCTCTCTCTCTCTCTCTCTCTCGTTCGGGCGCGTGTGTTGTGTGATGGCGCAGTGGTGGGATGCGGAGATGACGAGCGGCAGCTGGGCTGGCGGCTATCTGCCCTTTGGAAGGGTTCTGGAACTTTTCGGTTGGTGAGATGTGCGTCGAGATTCGTGCAAACGGACGTGCGTGGCACGCTGATTTGGTTGATTTCGCGAGAGAACACTGACTGACACTTGATTAGGAAATTGTTTACCCTCATCTGTGTGGATACTTCTCCAATGAATCACTTGTTATCCGTAAAATTTCTTTGAAGACAAGTGCATATATATCACTATACACAATTATATATTTTCTGGACAAATAAGTCCATCGTTGTACATGTGTCACTCCAAGTCCACGTTGTTTGTCACTCTGAACTCAGCCAAGTTTCCACGATGTCATTCATATGCTTTGATCATGCTGACTACTGCTACTAAAGGTGACCAAAGAGGCCGGGTCGAGTGGACCGGTATGAAGCACACAAAAAAAAGCAGGGCCCGAGCATGGCATGTCCTATTCAATTTAGGGCCCGTGCCGGCATAGCCCTATGATAAGGGCTGTGTTTTGGGTCGATGACCAGACCTTAGGACCGGCACGGCACGGTCCGATAAAAATTGTTTAAATATAATTATATTTATGATATAGTTAAAAAAGAATTTCTTAGTGTGTTGGTAAGTCATTTTTATTATTTTAGTGGAGGTTTTGAGTTCAAATCTTACCATCAATCTTATTTCTCTTCATTTTTCATCATTTTTAAGTGTTAATGGACTATAATTGAATTATTGAGCCTATTTAATTACGTGTCTAGTGAACCGGCCCGGCACAAATTTGTATTTAGGGTTGTGCCATGGACCGGCAGCAAGCCCTAAGACTGTCTCGGCACGACCCAAAATGACCCGTAGACCGTACCAGCCCTATATTAAACGTGCTGGACCTTTTAAGGCCCGGGCCGTGCCATGCCGGGCCACCCGTTTGGCCACCTTTAACTGCTACATTCCAAGCCTTGCCGTTGTATTCTTGGGCCGGGGTGACCTGGTGCGTCCTTTTTCAAAAAGCTCCAAAACATCTCTCCATGGTCACTGATCTTATCCAAATTAGCAAAACCGCGGCGGCATGCATCTGAAGCATCCAAATTAGCCACAGGTGAATTGTTGCATGAAACGATGTGCGCAACCAACTTCAACAGGATCGCTTTCCTGTGGATTATGTTGCTAATTGAACAACTTCTGCTAGTGCACCTGATCACCACACATTCGTACAGAATAGGCAAACTATAGTTATCTATGGCAGAAATGTAAGCAACCACTGACTGGCCTTGTACGCACAGCAACTGATGCAGCAACTCAAGTAGCAAAAATTAGGCCACGAATATGCCTGTACGGCCATCTTTAGGTTCTTCATGCTCCATGAATGAACAAACTAACCATACAATTGATTCATTGGTTATACCTCTAATTCCTTTCCTGTGAAAAGAATAATGGGAATTTTTGGTATCCACAAGGAGTGAAGAAATAAGCTATATACTTCATTTGTGAGTTATATTTCCTTTTCATTTCCTATGAAAAGTTTTGTGTGATTTTACATGACTTAGTTGGAGCCTATCTACTGGGAAGATCCAGGAACAGTAGGAGTTCTGAGAAGTTGCTGCAATAGACGGGCTGCAAGACGCTGTGTGACACCTCCGGCAACACGAGAACCCAGAACACGGGCCTCTGGTTCTTGTAGCACCTAAGTGTCAAAATTATTCTTTAGTCACAATGTTCTCAGTAGCTGCTGAAGTGCACAATAAGAAAATTAAACTACAGTACCTGTACGATTGGCTGCAAAATGCTTGGATCAAAGTTATCTGAGGATCTCAAAAGACCCCATATTCTGAAAACCCTGTCTCGGAGCTCAATCATTTGTTCCCGCTCCACGTCACTTAGCTTAAAGGGTCCACCTGGATTGCCATTCGATACTAATGTCTTCACAAATTCTGGAGCTGTGTTGTATGAATCAATCATTGCTCCAATGGTGACGGCTTCTGTCACACGAACTGCTTCTTTCACAACTAGCACACGCAATTCCTCCCCATCAGGACCTAGCAATAGCTTTAGAACGGGTTGTAGAGCATCTTTGGCTGCAAATTCTCTATCTTGACGTCCCTGAACAAGAAGATTTTCAAGCCTATTCCATCTACAGGGACGCAAAAGTCAAACATTAATATTCTTACAGGATGCGGCCCCTGTTAACATAGAAGGATTTTGCAACGTATATTTAGGAGGGCACGTTCTTGCCTGAATTTGCCATCCTTGAATAGAAGCTCGATTAAAGCATCTCTGAGATATGGATTCGGATCAGTCAGGAGCCTTTTCGCAAAGTAAGGGTACGAGGCAGCAAGCACCTTAAAATTAGGGTCAGCATAGAGTGCTAAACCTTCCAGTACAGTTAGTGATCGAAGTATCAACGCGTAGTAAGCCGGTACTGGATCACAAAAAGTAAACAGACAATTCATATATGACTCTATAAGCAAAACTATGGTGAAGACACAAAATTAATATCTGAATAATGCAAAACTTACCATTGAATGGGTACTGATAAAGAACAGCACCCAAGCCATCAACTATTGTCTTGAAATTTAGCTCACTAACTGTTGCGTTCAGTGCATCATCAAAGAAATTCTTGAGAGCAGGCACAATTGGGGTAACATCAACATCTGGTTCTAAAAAATCTAGCGCATAATAATCACGAGCCATCGCTTCGTAGTCCCTATTGACCAAGTGGACCACATGTCCTATAATGGCCACCCTTGCATCCTCTGGTGTTTCACTCATCATGCCAAAATCAAGAAAAGCAAGCTTCCCCTCAGGTGTTGCCAATATATTACCAGGATGGGGGTCAGCATGAAAGTAACCATACTCCAGTAGCTGCCTCAAGCTACACTGGATGCCAATGTTGACTAAATCTAAAACCTTCAATCCTTGACTTTCAATAGCAGCTTGCTGATTGAGTTTAACACCCTCGATCCATTCCATTGTCAGAACTTTTGCACTTGTGTAATCCCAAAATATATCAGGCACCAGTACATCTTGTTTATCAGCGTATAACTTTTTAAATCTTCTTGCATTTTGGCCTTCCTGCATTTCACATTGTCATTAATATTCAGTAACATAGAAGAACTATTGGTCCTACTCAGGTAAAATAATTCTGTAAACTTGTGATTATACAACAGACAACTTCAGCCTCTTCAATTTGCTTCATTATAAACTAATCTGTACAAACAAGGCATTATCCATGTCTTGCAGCATGAAGACACAAATAACAAAATGTATGTAAGGAAATTCACATAAGGACAAGAAAAATGTACCTGGACATAATTAAGCTCTTGGAACACTCTTCGTGCAAATTCATCCATGAGGGCAACGACATCACTAGTTACAATGTCAACATACTTATTTATTAGATAGCCAAGTCCCCTGAGTAGATAAAAATCCTGCCCTATGGCATCCTCAATACCGGGCCTTTGCACCTTCACGGCTACCAACTGTCCTGAATATTTCAACCGTGCCTTATAAACTTGACCTAAACTAGCAGCAGCAATCGGAGAAGGTGATATTGCTGAGTAGACTGAATCGAGTGGAAAGCCGAGCTCTCTCTCGATACACGCAAATGCATCCTCGTCTGGAAACGTGGGAAGCGAATCCTACAAGAAAGCGATGTTTCAGCAATTGGAAGAAGACCCAAATTTGCAAAGAGAAGCAACTTCCCAGAATAGAGTGTCATGTCCCAATCGGTGAAGTCTAGCTGATCAAATTGACTCTCCAAAGCAGTTACTACTTTGCAAGTGACTAAGCATCCATCTTTCTTGCCAATGGAAGTGGAATGAACCATAGTTCCAAATATTTTCACTAAAAATGGCAAAATGCTCTACTGACACAATGCCCATATGTCATAGTTGAAGCAAAGATAGCACTACGGTGAAATTAGCTTTAATTGTTGATCGCACAGGCAAGCTTGAGAATGTGCAAGGCACCTGCAGCTCGGAGAGCTCCTCGAGGTACTCTGGCGGGCAGAGGTCGGGGCGCGTGGATAGCCCCTGCCCAATCTTGACGAAGGTCGGGCCGAGCCTTGTGAGGATGGTCCGCAGCTCCACCGCCCTGGCGCGCCTCCTCGCGGAGGACGTGTCCCCGTTCCGCTCGTCCAGTAGCACCTTGACCGCAAACGACCCCAGCTTGGACAGCACCTCCGCGGCCCTCAGCGCCACCTGGTTAATCACACGGCAGGAACGCACACGCCGAGTCAAAATTCGAACACCCAGCCAGAAGTGAGAGAGGGATTCAGAATTCCGAGTACGGTCAGGACGCGTGCCTTGAAGGGGCGGGAGCCGTAGCGCGCGGCGAGAAGCTCGGGGCTGTAGACGGTGGCGTTCGCGGCGCGGGCCATGGCGCGGGCCTCGGCCTGCAGGTCCTGGGCGCGGTCGCGGGCGAAGGCGGCGGCCACGGGGGCCGCCGTTGCGGCGCCGTTGGAGGAGGAGGCGGGAGGGGAGGCGCGGGGGGAGAGCTGGATAGAGAGGTCGGGTGAGGGGGGCGCGGAGGTGGAGGCGGCGCGGAGTAGGGAGCGGCGGCGAGGCATGCGGCCCGGGGGCGAGGGCCGGGAGATGCACGAGACGGCGGCCGCCGCCGCCGTGGAGGTGGTGGCCGCCATGGCCGGCGGGGTAAGTTGGGGGAAGAGGGGTGTGGTGGAAGCGGGCGAAGCTCGGGAGACTCGAGGAGGGCGACAGCGCCGGGCGTGGTTACATTTTGGTGGTTAGCTGATTGATTTTCTGTGGGATTTGATGTACGCCACAGACAGCTCGAGGCAGCGGCAGCGCCCACGGCAACGGCACAGGAAGAACACCACTTCGGCTAACTACGAAGCGTACTAGTAGTAGTTCTGTATGGGGACAAATTCGCGGGAGAAAAATTATGGCTGCCCAAGTTTCTTTCCACGAGCAGCTTGACCATACTCACTAGTAACTAGGCATCTATGCTCCCGAGTTTCCGAGATATGATGCTTCCAATATGAAAACAAACACAATTTATCACACCAATATGAATTCGTAGTAAGAAATCACTTTTAAAAGACTATAATATAAATCCTATGAGATGGTTTATGGTAGCATTCTGTTCGTCCTCAAAGTTTTTCGGATCTTTCATGACTATAGTGTAAGGTTATTGACATTGAAAAGCTTGTAGCCCTATCATGAGCATGGTTTGTAAAATCACTAATTCGTCCTCCCACAGCATCAGACCGCAATGATGCGTCGTAGTCTTCATAAGCGATAACCACTCCCAAGTGATGACCGCTTCCTCAGAAGAGAAGTTACTAGTTTAACTTCAATAAGAACAATGAAATACTCCCTCCGGATTTAAGCTATTGACATAGATTTTTATTTTATATTTGACTATTTATCTTATTTAAAAAAATTATCAAATATATTGTTATGATTTATTTTATTACTAAAAAGTTTTGATCTATTTTATAATTTTTTATATTTGAAAAATATTTTAAATAAGATGAATGATCAAACGTAACTAAAAAAGTCAATGACGTTAACAATTAAAATCCGAAGGGAGTATTTGTTAATGGATTTCTTTAGGCCACGAAGAAATCTCACTGTTGGATGATTGAAATGCAAACATCTGGTTATGGGATCAAAACAATATAGTAGGAGTGAAATCAGATCGTATACGGATGGATATAGCTTATCCTATATCCTATCCTCTATTTTTTTTATTGGACCCGGAGTCAGGACGGATAGTGTCGAATAATTATTACTTGATCTTGTATCCCATCCTATATTTTTATTTTTGTTTCGGAGTCGGAATTGGACACGGATATTATTATAAAGTTTGGTGGATAAAAAATTATATGATAATAATATAGTTAAATTTAATTGAATTATATAAATATCAAATTTCGGACGGATACCGTTCATCTCATATCCTATCCCGCTAGTTTTCCTTGGATTCGGATTCAAACACGAATATTGTCGGATGACTATTAGTGCATTCTATATTTGGTCACATTTGTTTTCTCGGTGTTTGGATCAATGTAGTAATAATTTATTCATGGTTCTTATATAATCAAAACAATGTAGTAATAAATTTTTCGTGGTTCTTATGTATTTAAGGTTCGTTCTCACTTGCCCCAGAAAACCATTATATTCCTAGTATGTGGTGCTTTGAATTATTCAAGGGTTGCACACAGGTGCAACCCAACAGTACCATGGTTTGTTTGTTCGCAAATCCTCTAACTGTACTGTGTTGACATCATCATTTATTAAGAGTTTTCTTGCAAACTGAGGTACACTAATCAAGATTGGACACTCACATCCTCAGACGAAACGAAGTTGAATTCCAGTGCCAGATCATCCTTTGCAAGTTTGCTCTGTTCCGGCAGGTGGTACCTACCACTCCTAATTTTCTTAGACTTCGCCCAAACCACATCTGCGGAGAATGCGACCCAATATAATTGTTTCACCAGACGACGCGTTACGCCCTCTAACAGAAACATTTAGGTGACGCTTTGAAGAAAGAAAGAAAGAAACTCCCGGCATATGCATTAAAAAATATAGTGCGAGAAGAAGCAGGGTATGAAGGAACCATTAAAGAGAATCAGGAGTACAAGCATCTTTTTATTAAGGCATCTCTGTATCTCTTGGTTGGAGCATCGGAAAAGCTTCTTCCCGCACATCTAGTGCTCTATCGATCGATTCCAACATATATACAACCCCTCTTGTGCAGCTTATGGAAAAGATGGCATCTTCTTTGTCAGGCGTCCTGGCAATTTGAAGGCATCAAGAGGTGTTTCATTCCGCTAAAGGTATGCGTGGAAGGTTCTGCTTATCCTTATTGTGCTTGTCCCTAGTTCATATGCAATTTGGAATTCATATCTGTTTATACCCATATCTGAAGTGTCTTCTAATCAAAGAGATGTTTTTGGTTCTTCCTCTTCTTTTAGGTTTCGGGGATATTATAGCAAGAGAGAACAGAGCTGAAATATTCCACAGGAAGAACAATCACCGCAAAGGAAGGATTGAGGAAGCTCGTGAGGAGGAGGACTCGTTCTCAGCTCGCTCTTGCTGGCCGTGCTATGTGTTGGGCTCTGTCTTCAGAGGCATTGGAAGGTGCCTCTTTGTGGCCTGCTACCCCGTCATACAATGTTGTGGTCTTGATGAGTGCAGGCACCACCACAACACCCGCCTCAGCCACTTCAGATGATACATAGGTGCATCCATGGCGCACATCTTCCGAATCATTGGTTCCTTCCTCTTGCTTCATTCTATAGTTTTCTCCCCAAGTGGAGTTTAGTAACCAAGTAGCAGCCATATGCCTGATTGAAGCAGAATTGTTCATATCATATACAATTTCACGGTATTTTACAGCTTTCTTCGGTAATTTTTCAGTAGAGAAGAAAGACTTGCAGGCATTACACTAGTATGAAGTCGTTCAAAGAGTAACTAATGGTCAAGAAATCAGCGTGCTAAAGAGGTATTAGTCTCTTGCAAGCAACTCATGAAGTACTTGATGCCAGTGCTCTCTCATTGTTCTCTAATGTAGCTCTGACATGAACTGATTCCGCCCCTTCTAAGTTTCTGGTGCCCCTTTTGCTCCCTTTATTTCTACTAGTTACTTTTTGCAACTTCTCCTCTGGCTCGCTTGATCAATTTGCATAGGAGCCTAGATTATATGCACTTGAGAAATCTGCATCTAGCCAATCAAAGCGTTAATTTGCAAACAACAGGACTAGTTATTAAATAGGGTCTTGTTTAGTGGGCTATTTCATCATTGTTATTAAACAGGGTCTTGTTCAGTGGGCTATTTCATCATCATTGTTATTAAACAGGGTGAGGCCGTCACGCAACAGGAGACATGAATCTGTACTCCTTTTTTTTTTTTGGGGGGGGGGGGGGGGGGGGGTAGGATGGATCATTATTTTGATTTAACACTTGAACCAGAAATCCATCATCAAATCCTAATAACATTAGGAGAATCTTGATGAACTCATGGAATATGATGACAATAGGGACATGCCCATTAGCAAGGGAATGGAAAATGAGTGCCGTCCATCTCAATCTGCAAAGTCTTCAGGTGGTAGAAATAAATTGGCATGTTGAAATGCATGTTCTCTCACAAGAGAAACACAGAAATATTTCTTTCAAATTTAGCTAAGAAACCCACACGCTGTAAGGCATTTACCTCATGTGTAGGTTGATGTGTGCATTCATGGTTATGTGCATTTTGGATACTTGCGAACGGTTCATATTACTATTATGTGTCCCATTTGTTCCTTGCTATGAAGTATTTATTAGTACTTAGACCCACAAAAGAGGGAAAGATCGCAACGTTGCAGAATATGCTCTGTTTGATACGTATCACGTTACAACACGAAAAGTCCCAATACAAATTGCAATGGGTGTTGGTGGCTGGTTGGTCAACTGTCATGGGCTCATGGCAGCCTCCCAGAAAACAAATATACAATGCTCATTGGAAAACTTCAGGAGCACCAATGCAAGAGCAGTAGTCTGCTCATGTGCCTATTTTTTTTTATAGGATAATATAACATAAATTACGGCTGCCATTTTCAAACGTTGTGCCTCTATGAGGTAAGTCACAACAGAAATTAGCCAGAGGAGATGACACAATACAGGAAGAAGAAACGGAACGGTGGTGCATTCTTTTATTTATTATTTTTTTCCTGGTCCTACTCCTATCACAGTTAACAACTTTACAAGGTGGTGCATTCTGAGTACTATTAATATTTTGCTCGTGTACATACATCATACAGTCTTGGCCACTGGGAGGTCTGGAGCGTCCCATCAGCTCTGTTACACTGTATTGCGTACTCTATACATGGCTACATCGCTGCGCACAGGTGATTAACTGTACTGCAAGAAGTTGCAGTTCATCGCGCGAGCAAGATCCTATTTTTGCTCCTCAGGTTCTTGCTTGTCGAAGAAGGTCTTCTTAATCCAGTCGAATGGCTGCGCACAACAAAAGATAGAACACAAAGGTCACTTTTTTTTCCAGAATGATCGAGCGAAAAGATCATCAACATAACGACGGCGACAAAAAGAACAACGATGTACCATGGCCTCAGTTTGTTGGCTTTGCATTTTTCATACGAAGTACCTAGTACAAGAGGCATACGAAACAGGGGAACAGAAAAGGAACTCTCACCTGGACAAGCCAGATGGCTGTTGCGAGCCCAGCGACGCTCCAACCGGCAACGGCGGTGATGTCGGTGCCCTGCAGCCGGCGGTGCGGCGGCAGGGACCTAAACAGACGGCCCGTGGAGGCGGCAACCGGCATCTCACTCTCTGGACTGCCGAGACGAAGTTATCCGGGTCAGCGAGGTTCAGGACTACTCCAACAGATGTTAGTACAACACTGAAGTTAATTTCCGAGTCAATGACTTATAAACCTTGGTTTCTGATACTTGTGCTCCTGGAGTCGTCTCGGCAAGCAAGAAGATGCTAAGGTGTTTACACCTGTTCTCTCCTTTGCCCTTCCAGTTCCAGGCGTGAGCTTCCAGCGCATGTTGAATCTCTCTAGAATAAGCTCGGCATCTCCGGGGAAACACGTCAGGATGAAAAGTTGCATAGCCAAATCGACAGAGAGCGCGTGCGTATAATTGAACGCGAGACCATCCGTTTTCGTGATAACCGCCGACTAACCGTTTTACTATAGTAGTAGTTTCGGTTTTTCTAACTAACCGGTCAATCAATGCAACCAGTCCGGACCGGTTATTCGGGTTAACCGGCCGGTTTCAAAACCCTCATCGTCATACAAGCAACGGTAACTCTAGCTTCGCAAGTGCAGATACTGGGTGGGTGCCCTCGAAAAGAAAAAAGCACAGATAGGGACACCGGATCAGGAGGCTACAGGGTATGCAACCAAAAGACAACGTCGAAGCAGAATGCAGTATCAGCCCTTTAAGCCTTCCCCAATGACATGTTTCAGTGAACACAATTGTGCAACTTATAAACAAGTCACTGGAGTCAACAAGTTACAACTACATCGTACAAACACCACACTCACAAAATAAACTGATCATAGTACGGTGGTGCAGTTCAATGAGATTAGAAACAAAAAGAAAACTAGAAAGATCAGTACATCATCCCTTTAGTAGCCATCAGGAAGTATTACGGAAATTTCAGCTGCCTAACTTATGTTAGATTGAGTTGGGCGACTGTTGTGAGTCCACTGCATGATTAGCATCAAGCTGTTTTGGACTCCTTCCCTTGTCAGGACCACCGATGACTCCCCATGTCTCAAACTGCCGTTGCCGAGCCCTAGCCCTTTCCTTCTCCTCCTCAGATTTTGTTGCAAAGCAATATGGACACGATACACCATACTCCCATTCAGGAGATTTCATGTCTTCATCGCTAATTGGCTGCTTGCATCCGTAACAAAGTTTGTGGGTGGTTGTCAGGACCACCGATGACTCCCCATGTCTCAAACTGCCGTTGCCGAGCCCTAGCCCTTTCCTTCTCCTCCTCAGATTTTGTTGCAAAGCAATATGGACACGATACACCATACTCCCATTCAGGAGATTTCATGTCTTCATCGCTAATTGGCTGCTTGCATCCGTAACAAAGTTTGTGGGTGCCCTGGGCCAATCCATGGTCCACTGAGACACGCTTGTCAAACACAAAGCATTCACCCTGCCACAAACTTTCTGCCTTTGGGATTTCCTCCAGGTACTTTAATATGCCACCCTCCAAATGATAAACCTAGCATGCAAAGGTTGAGATTATAAAACCTACAAATAGAATAACAAACCAGAAAGTATGCTGGAATGGCAAGGACAACTCGAGAAATTAAGAAATGTGGGATCAATTGGAATTGAAAATGTGGGACCAACTGGAATCACAGAAAATCCTTCCAGTGAAGAGAGTAAAAATTGTGGATTACCCAGCAATAATTAATTGAGCCTTCAATGGCCTTAGTTTATTTTCAGAATATAATGGTTAATATCATCCCCTCCACACATACAAACCTCAGCAAAATGAAAAAAAAAAAGCTTATTTATCATGCTTTCAGGAGTGACTATTAAACTGACAATTAGATCTTTCAAAATGTATGGTTTCAGGAAAGATCAAACACTATAAATATTTGAGGAGACCATAGATCACAGTAAATAAATATACATAAAGTGCAAGAATATGATCTGCCAATGCCATTAATTATTCAGTGTATAGCAATCCATAATGAAAACTTCAATAGTCAATACTCAGTTGTGAAAAAATAACAAATAGTAGCCTCATGATAACAGAATTTAGCATAACAGTAGAAAGTGAAAGATATTAAGTTTACCTCTTTAAAGCCCTTGCTTAGGAGAAAGCTTGATGCCTTCTCACATCTGACACCACCAGTGCAGTACATGGCAACTCGTGGTAGCTGTTTGGAATTGCTGGCGTTGAGGTTTTCTGCTGATCTGTCAGCTCCATTATCATTATGGACCCCTGACTTCTTGTTTTCAGATTCAGCCAATTGGAATTGATCATCCACCCAAGTTGTAAACTCCCTGAATGAGTTTGTATATGGATCAACAGCTCCCTTAAATTTACCAATCCGTATCTCATAGATGTTACGCACATCAATGACAACCTGCAACATGCATTGTGCAAACAATTCAAACAGTGCAAACATAGATGCACAATAAATATATAGCTGATGGGACAATGGAATAACTGTGGTGAATGAAACACTTACAGTGTCCGGATCACTTATCAATGCATTCCAGTCTTTCGGCTTCACATATTCTCCAACCATTTTAGTTGGCCTCACATCTGGGTCTCCAAAAGTCACTATCTATCAAATGGCCAAGAAAGCAGATTAAGCTGGACTAGTGCATCATAAAAAATATTGGATCAGTTTACAAGCTAGCCAATAAAAATTATGTACGGCAAACTAACCTCCTTTTTCAATTTGACACGGACATGATCCCATCGGAATGGTGCATCATCCCCAGCACCAACAGGAGAGTGACTGCTATGCCCATGATGTATGGCCTCATCCTCTGGAGTAACAGGCGACTGGATCATTCTCAAACCCTTTAAGCGATTATCTTCCTGGATAAAGTTTAACACCCTCTCCACAGAATCAGGGGCTCCACATATGCTGCCATTGATCCCCTCTGGTGCAAGGATAATGCCACCTGAAACACGCTGAGAAGAATCAGCCAACAAACCATGTGAGCACTCAATTTTGCATAAACTAAAATGCATAAGATGCAGCGTTGGCCTGGTGGATAGTTTCATCATAATATCAGAACACCACAATAAATTACTCAAGCACAGGATATTTCAGTTGCTTATGGTCTAAGTTTTGGGAAATGAGAAATGTGATATTGCCTTTGGGAAACAAGAGAATGGGAGTGATAAAAGGTCAGGCCATGAGTGACCAAGAAGGATGGGCTACATGGAGGAAGCAGTGAGGACGAGGGAGTAAAACAAGAATATCTAAATCTAAAAGGACTGAAGATATATAAATCATGTAGCTAACTAAAAAGACTAAGACCTACTGAATCTTTAAATGCTTAGCAGCTGGGTCTAGCCATGCAACAATCTTATCTGTGTGCCCTAGTCGCAGCAGCTAGCCCCATGAGCTTTGAGAAGTGGGCTGACCATCCTAATAATGAAGGCACACCAAACATCCATACTCAAACATCTCCAAAAACATGATACAGTTTGGTCGACAATCAAGATAAGACCAAGGAGCAGTGTGATAGAGGCACATCAAAGGAAGTCAATTAGATGCACCAAACACTAAGAAATAAACAGAAGAAATGGAATTCGTGAACCTGATGAAGCTAAAGGCAGCAACCAAAACTCCAACATGAATTAAGAAAACATATCCCATTTGCTGGGCTAGCTCACCCAGTCACCCTAGGCTGCTGTCTGAAGGGATGTGGGCCATAAAGATGCAAATGCACCCTGCATACCAAGCAATTCTTTGCCATTCTTGCTGCAGTATTACTGTACACTATCATGTGAGGTGGTGATCCACACCGCATTGGAGCTCATCTTGCTCTTGAGAGGAATAAAGGGACTAGCAAACCCTAAATGATGATATAGGTCCAGAAATGACCAAACACAGCATGCAAATAAGATCAAACCTCCCTACCAATCAAACAAGGCAGCTGGCAAGTGGGCTAGCACATGACGAGATCAAGTAACACACTTAAAATCAAATGATAAAAGAATCATAAGGGGTCTCCAACATCTCCTTATGGATCTTCGAGCCTAAACCAATAATTTGCTATAGCATATTTGTATTTGTAAGACTAAAATAGTAGCATCAAATGACTTTACAAGCCTTCATAATTGGCTTGAGGTGAGGACTAAAGTAATCCACCTAGTACTTATTGACCTTTCGAAACAGACAAGCTATTTCCCCAATCATCCGACATCAAGCTCTTGTTGAAAAGCTTAATAACAAATGAAACATGGTAGATTTCAACAGGAAGAAAGGCATACTCTTGAAAAGATAGTACAACAAGCGATCATTCTGTCTCAACAATTCTTTGTATGATGCTAGAGACGCCCTTAAAATTCTTATTTGATTTGATTTTAGGATCATTCTACGATTGACGAAAAAAATTACGATGATCCTCGTTGTGTAATCTCAAATACTCCAAAAGGGAATGTTGTTGCTGTTTTTAGTGAATTGGAAACTTTGTAACACAATGAAGGAGGTGAGTCCTTCATGTTTGATACAATCCAATGCATTTATAGTAAGCACAAACTTCTCATATTGGAGTATTTGAGACGACACGAGTGATCATCACAACAATTTCGATCAATTGCAGCTTAAACACAAAACCAAATCATATATGAATCGTAAGAGGATCTCCAACACCTCCTAAAGAATCTTCAACAGTAACATAAGTTGCTATAGTTGCAAGACTAAAAATATAGCGTCAAGCATCTTTTTGACGTCTTTAATTGACTTGAGGTGAAGACTCCTAGTACTACATTCTAAAAGATGTATCCACTACAGTTTAAGTCTTACATGCGATAGCAATAGCAAATAATCATTGATCGACAATTCTTTGTAAGATGCTAGAGACACCCTTAAAATTCTTATTTGATTTGATTTTAGGATCATTCTACAATTGACGAAAAAAATTACGATGATCCTTGTTGTGTAATCTCAAATACTCCAAAAGGGAATGCTTTTGCTGTTTTTAGTGAATTGGAAACTTTGTAACACAATGAAGGAGGTGAGTCCTTCATGTTTGATACAATCCAATGCATTTATAGTAAGCACAAACTTCTCATATTGGAGTATTTAAGACGACACAAAAGTGATCATCACAACAATTT
The DNA here is from genome assembly GCA_032690845.1 of Eleusine coracana subsp. coracana. Classification (NCBI taxonomy): domain Eukaryota; kingdom Viridiplantae; phylum Streptophyta; class Magnoliopsida; order Poales; family Poaceae; genus Eleusine; species Eleusine coracana. The sequence continues at coordinate 11,442,356 of CM064426.1, forward strand.
CGATCAATTGCAGCTTAAACACAAAACCAAATCATATATGAACCGTAAGAGGATCTCCAACACCTCCTAAAGAATCTTCAACAGTAACATAAGTTGTTGTAGTTGTAAGACAAAAAATATAGCGTCAAGCATCTTTTTGACGTCTTTAATTGACTTGAGGTGAAGACTCCTAGAATACATTCTAAAAGATGTATCCACTACAGTTTAAGTCTTACATGCGATAGCAATAGCAAATAATCATTGATCAACAATTCTTTGTAAGATGCTAGAGACGCCCTTAAAATTCTTATTTGATTTGATTTTAGGATTATTCTACAATTGACGAAAAAAATTACAATGATCCTCGTTGTGTAATCTCAAATACACCAAAAGGAAATGTTTTTGCTGTTTTTAGTGAATTGGAGGCTTTGTAACACAATGAAGGAGGTGAGTCCTTCATGTTTGATACAATCCAATGCATTTATAGTAAGCACAAACTTCTCATATTGGAGTACTTGAGACGACACAAGAGTGATCATCACAACAATTTCGATCAATTGCAGCTTAAACACAAAACCAAATCATATATGAATCGTAAGAGGATCTCCAACACCTCCTAAAGAATCTTCAACAGTAACATAAGTTGCTATAGTTGTAAGACTAAAAATATAGCGTCAAGCATCTTTTTTACATCTTTAATTGACTTGAGGTGAAGACTCCTAGTACTACATTCTAAAAGATGTATCCACTACAGTTTAAGTCTTACAGGCGATAACAATAGCAAATAACCATTGATCGACTATTCTTTGTAAGATGCTAGAGATGCCCTTAAAATTCTTATATGATTTGATTTTAGGATCATTCTACAATTGACGAAAAAAATTACAATGATCCTTGTTGTGTAATCTCAAATACTCCAAAAGGGAATGCTTTTGCTGTTTTTAGTGAATTGGAAACTTTGTAACACAATGAAGGAGGTGAGTCCTTCATGTTTGATACAATCCAATGCATTTATAGTAAGCACAAACTTCTCATATTGGAGTATTTGAGACAACACAAGAGTGATCATCACAACAATTTCGATCAATTGCAGCTTAAACACAAAACCAAATCATATATGAATCATAAGAGGATCTCCAACACCTCCTAAAGAATCTTCAACAGTAACATAAGTTGCTATAGTTGTAAGACTAAAAATATAGCGTCAAGCATCTTTTTGACGTCTTTAATTGACTTGAGGTGAAGACTCCTAAAACTACATTCTAAAAGATGTATCCACTACAATTTAAGTCTTAAAGACGATAGCAAATAATCATTGAGCTTCGACTATTCTTTGTAAGATGCTAGAGATGTCCTTAAAATTCTTATTTGATTTGATTTTAGGATCATTCTACAATTGACAAAAAAAATTACGATGATCCTCGTTGTGTAATCTCAAATACTCCAAAAGGGAATGTTTTTGTTATTTTTAGTGAATTGGAAACTTTGTATCACAATGAAGGAGGTAAGTCCTTCATGTTTGATACAATCCAATGAATTTATAGTAAGCACAAACTTCTCATATTGGAGTATTTGAGACGACACAAGAGTGATCATCACAACAATTTCGATCAATTGCAGCTTAAACACAAAACCAAATCATATATGAATCGTAAGAGGATCTCCAACACCTCCTAAAGAATCTTTAACAGTAACATAAGTTGCTATAGTTGTAAGACTAAATATTTGGCATCAAACATCTTTTTGACGCCTTTAATTGACTTGAGGTGAAGACTCATAGTATCTACTCCATTCAGACTTTATTTGTTGACGTTGGCTAGTGCAAATTTGCACTATCCAAAGTCAACTAAGAAAACCGGAGGGAGTATTACTTATTGGCCTTTTCTAAAGAAACAAAGTAATCTATCTTCGCATCCAGTATCAAGCTACCATATCTAAAAGTTAGTAAGAAACTGAAATACTAGATGTAGTTGCAAGTGAATCATTCAACTTACTAAAATAGAAAATCATATTTTACCAAACATATATTGCAGTTCACAAGCATAACTTTACCAAATCTCTAAATCAAGCATGATGATTTAATCTATTTTACATTTTTCATCTACATGTCTACATGTTGTGCATGTAGATTGTTTGGTCCATGACCTCTTCAAACTGTCAAAACTTTGAATCAAACATGGAGCATTTTATTTTTTTACCAAGAAAAGTTCACTCAAAGTTTCAACTAAATATTAAAATTAACACATGTGAACTTCCAAATATACAAACTTGCAGTTAGTTGCTTATTTGGCAAAAAGATAGAAGATAAGGCTTGTGCTAACCTAATGGTTACAAGTTGTTGCAATTAATCATGACTCTTTCAATGACAACCAAGTTACAGCAATCCTGTTCAGCCAAAGAACATGCCAAGACGTGGTCCAAATAAAATGGGATATAGCTTTCTTCAGCATTACGTGATAGTATATAGTAGAAAGAACTAGTAGTGAAGTTCAGTTTTATATTATGAATGAACCTTAAAATAATTTAAATGCAAAAACTATTTTGTGGTGCCATGCTTTTTATCTATGACATGTTTGAACAAATAAACAAGTATGGCGTTTTTGGTTTTATATACTGAAAAGCTTTTTCATCCAAGCTACACTAAATCACAATGTACCTAGATTTGAATTGGTTACTTAATGTTTTGCAACCTGCAAAGCCTGGTCTTCCCTACTTCATTCCACCCACCCACTTACCCACTTCTCCACACTTCCATTCCCTTTCTTTTGGATCATGGCTGCAGCTTATATTCTGAACAGTTGTCGAATAATTTATTTATGATTTGGTAAAAGAACCGTATGCACTGAGCTTGTCTATCATGAACCAACAAATTCAAATCATTTATTAAACCAAACAAATAAAAAAATTGAAGTTATGATCCAGTGGCCCGTGTCCCATCCTTCTGATTCTGACAAAACACTTAATTGGCAGTGATCTCTCACAATTTCGGGAAACTACAGAACACCGCCCAACGCCTCAATTTCAGGACTCAATATATCAAAGCTGATAAAATCACGATGCAAGTGAGATCTTTGAGCACTCACCAGCTCCTGGCAGAGCTGCTTGAGCGGCTGTCGGAAATCGGCGTGGTCGGGGAGGTCGGCGAACCTGTAGAACGAAACAACGGCCAGTGCAGGAGACTCTCCATCCACGTCTCCAGCCCCCATCGCCACCGCGAAGCTCCTGCTCTGCAGCGGCAGGGAGACGGGCGGGGCCCGATTGTCCTCCCGCGGCATGTGGTGCAAGCGGCGGCGCAGGATGAGACAGCTAGTGACGGCGGGGATGGGAGGTGGAGAGCGGACCGGGAGAAGCAGCCGGCGAGCCGCAACACTCGCGGCTGCCGTGGCGGCGCGGCGGGTGGCGGCGGCCGCGGTTTTGGAGAGGGCGACGAGCGGTGGGGAGGGGGGAAGCATTAGGGCTTCGGGTGGGATGGGATCCCTATGTAGAGTGGAGGATTAACCTGATGGATGATGCGCTTGCGCAGTTTATCTGACCTGCTGGGCTTAATATCGGCCCATAGTTTTTAGCCCACTGGGCTGGGCTTTTCTTATATAAAAAAACTATAGTTTGTAAATTCATACGAAGGTTATTTTGGATAGGGTCAATTGTATAACAACCATCCTTTCAGACTTCAATTATGTTTTCAGCATCGTTTTTAAAATTTTGTAATTTTACCATCAGTTTTTGAATCTGATCAAAACTTGTATCACAAGTCTGTTAGGAGGCTCTAACGGTGTTAACTTGCTTAGACAAAGGTAAAATTTCCTCTTTGTGATTTTACTATAGTTTTGATGTTTAAATTATGATTTCACCATGATTTTGATGGCATACGAGACATTGCAATAATTTTAAAATTTCAAAATCTAGACAGATTTTGATAAGCAAAAAAAAGAATTATGATAAATTTTGAAAACATTATTTTTCAGACATAAAAAAATTTTAAAATTATAAAAATTTAGACATAATCCAACTAATCAAAGCACCAAGTGAAGTAACCAAATGTAGGGGAGCGCGGTGATTTGGCCACGCGCGATGGAAACGGGAAGGTGGCCCTTGCTGTACGCTTTTTCCTTGTAGAGATCAACATAGGAAGCAGTTTTACTAGGCAGTGTTCGCACGAATAGAAGGCCTACCCGCTGCCTTGCTTCACCCCGCGTGCAGCCTTCATGCTCGCCCGCTTTGCCATCGTCGCTCCCTCCATCTTCCCAGCTCGCGCGCCCTGCCCTGCCTTCCTTCATCTGTGCGCGCAAGCCCGCCCGCTCATGTCTTCGACTACGCCCGCGCGCCGCTGCTCCGCCCTGGGGATAGGGTTCGCCCTGCCTCCGATCGCTTGAGCAGTCGAACGAGTCGGGTGTGGAGAGAAGAGATGAGGAATCGAACGATTCGCCTAAGCGGGGGCAGTTTAGTTCGGCTGCTTTTCGCTGGTTTCTCTCTCTCTCTCTCTCTCTCTCTAATCGGGTTCAACTGACGGTGCTCCAAATTGATGGTTAATGGAGCATTCCTTTCTCCAAAATGATGGCAAAATTGCAAATCTCAAAATCAATGGTGAAAACGCAATTAGAGTCCATAATCATGGTTGAAACACTATTGTCCCTTTTGAATTTCGATTGTATTCATCTCAACTTTAGCTTTTAAAAAAGCTACAATCACGTGTCTTTTACTTCCAAAAAAGTTATAGACGTTGACCATACATAAATGTCACACTGATGAAAAAAAATACAAAGATATGATCGCATAAAACATTCAAATAGCTCTAATAACAACTATGTTCTCAATAAAAATAGATTGCACTTAAGTTTATATAAATGAAGCTCAAATTATTGTTTCAATTTGTGTTGAGTTTTGAGAGCTTCTGAGTTAAAAAAAATTGACAGCTTCATGCTCCACTTTGTTAGCCCTTGCCTAACCTGTTTAAATAGAGTGCACTTACTAATATACATTGTTGCCAAAGATAGGAACAATATTGATGTCCTAGCAAGGAATGCTTTGAATTTAGTTGATACGTGAATCTTTTCTTTTAACAGTTCAAACTATAGGCAAATTGAAGGCTAGCCTTTCAAGGATTTTTTTTGTGTAATTTTCCTTCATGGCCAATTTGTATTACATTTCATGCACATGAATGAAAATGTAAATCCTTTTGGGCATCTTGACCTTCAAAAATTAAAAAAGAACAACAAAAAAGGCGAATTACCCAACAAAAAGATCACTTTACAATGGTTTATACTGCCTCCAAAATTCTCAAGTACTACTTGAACGATCGCCAGATAGGGAAAGTTGTAGGAATAATGATGATGCCCATGGATGGATACTTAGAAATAAAAATATTAGATAATGACCGGCTGCATTGGAGTACACTAGAATTTTAGCCTTAACAGGTTGTCTTATTTTATTTAAATGACTCATTTGGTTGGCATTTATTTCATTACTTGCCAACAAGGAGGCCTGATGGATACCAAGCAAAGATTAAGCCAGTCTCAATACATCCTTTTATTACACTCTTTTCCAAAACATGTTTTTAGGTAAGTGAGCCAACATCTTTTCATTCTAATAAAAGGTCTCTCATATGGAATAAAAGAAAAATCATTTCTCTCTTTATAACTATTATGTCATGTCAGCAAAAAATGCATATGTAACATACCATTTAATACTTATGAAAGGCTCCACTGAGACTGGCCTTATCATAACACGGCAGCAGGTGAGTTCCTCATTCTTTGTGCATAGGGTTCCTATCAAGGGGTTTCAGTGGACACTAGACTACTAGAGTTCCTATGGTCTATGGAATCAGACTTACAAATGACCAATTGCCTAAGAAACGCTAAGCTAAGCATGATTCCTATAAACCAAAAGCTAAGGATTTTTTAATGGCTATGAACAGTACTTCTTCAGAGTATAAAAAGGGCCTACAATTCACATGAATCCCTAAGTGTGTATTACATGTTGTGCGCATTTTATTTGCTGACGAGTTTCTACAGAATTTCAAACGGCCCTACAATTCAGATGAGCCCCAAGTGCGAATTACTTGCTGTGTCTATTACTGATGAGTTATTGAGAGAGAGAGACCTGTGGATGATATCTCAGGACCTATTTCTGTAAACACTCAAACAGCAATTCCATGATCCAGTATCAGGCGTACACAGACAGATAAGAGATGATGTGTTCTTCAAAGAGCACCAGATATAGTACTGAAAAAACAGAGCACGTGTAAAGTGGTAATAGTAGGAACCAATGCCTATTTCCTATGATCCATGATTTACGAGGTGATCTTTTTTTTTAGGCAGAGTCCGACGTGATCTTTTAGAGAAGCGTTGGAAGTTGGGACAAAGAAACACTTCAAGAGCGTTGGGACAAACAAACATTGCAAGTCACTAATGTGGTTGTATCTGATCTGGTGATAGTGCTAATTATTCTTTCTTTTTCCCCTCAAACATGTACTGTGTTCTTGTTTGTAACTTGGCTTTAATTTCCGAAGGTATAATGGAAAACCCATACCTTCGTTTGGATCGAGAGACAGACAATGTATTCATCATGAGCACCTGATACTACTGAAAGAACAGAGTATATGTATAAAGTGGTAGTACCAAGTGCGGATGGGTACGGCATGATAACTGTTCGGACAAACAAATGTTCAATTGTTGTGAGCTTAAGCACAGATGCTGAATTGTACGTAACAAAATATCCTGTTCTCAGGGGAGGCCAAACCTCTTTGCTCATATAGCTAATTAGTTCTAGAACAGAGTGTACAAGGACGTGCAGCGCAAAAAACTGCAGCTTCTTGCAGGGGACATCAGGAATGTATAGGCAGCTAAACTAGGCATTTGCATCTAACAAAGAGGATGAATGATCCGCGCAGCCATTATTTTTCCCGTAATATACTACACATGCGCCCACCGAATCGTCCACCATCACTACCATTCGCAACTCCATCGATCAGTAGACTAGTGATCGATCAGAAACGGAGGATGTCCTCGAGATCGAAAGTGCCATCGTCCATTGGGAAGCACATGTCGTCGAAGAAGTGGAGGCCGGAGGTGACGTCCCCCTGGTCCGGCCCCCGCGTCGCCACGGGGTTCCGCCCGCTCCCGGCGGGCGTCAGGCTGCTCAGCACCTCCTCCTGCTCCTGGTCGGCGGCGCCGCCCTCCAGCTTGAGTGTGCCCTCCTGAGGATCAGCAGCAGCAGCCTGATACTGGTGGTTGGCGTTGGCTGTGTTGTTGGTGGTGGTGCTGGTGGTCGGGGTGCTGATGGCGTTGGGCGCGAAGCTGATGATGCGTGAACCCGCGGGGAGGGCGGCGTCGTGGCGCACCACGAGCGGCGCGACGGTGGCCGGGTCCCGGCAGGTGTGCACGCCGATGTAGGTCACCGTGTAGGTGTCCGGCGCGTCGTCGCGGCGCTGCACCTGCCGCTGCGCCGCGCACTGCTGGTCGTACTTGTGCGTGCACCGGAAATAGGCCCTGCACAAATTAAGGATTTCGCCATTAGTAATTTTTCCCCTCACCTGGACAGCAGGTTATGATTTACTATGATGGGTGATGAGCAATCATCCAAGGGTAGAGAATCGAACGTACTTTGGGTGCTTGGAGTTCTGGATTTCCTTCTGGCCGTACTTGCGCCAGGCATGGCCGTCCTCCAGTTCCGCCGTCGTCAACGTCTTCACCGACGAGTTCTGAGTTCTGCGTTAGACAGCGAACAAAAAAAATAACACACATAATTAAAGCATATCCGATTTATTTAAATATCAACTAATTTAATATAAGGAGTAACTAGACCAACCATTCATTGTTCGACAAAATATATCATCAATAAAAAAAAAAGACAGAAAATATCCTCACCTCCTCCGGGAGGCACCCCTCCGCTCCCCTCCTCCACCGGCGGCCGCCTTCCTCTTGCCGCCGCCGCCGCCCACGCCGGCGCAGGTAACCTCGCTCTGCAGCTCGGAGCCCTCCTCGGCGGCCATGACCTTGGCGGCCTCGATGGCGCGCGAGAAGGCCTGGAGGATTTGATCGACGATGTGGCCGGCCTTGGGCGAGTCCCGGAGTAGTCCCTGCAGCTGAGCTGCAAAGTCCTGCCCCCGGAGCATGTCCTCCATCACCTGCTCGTACGGCGTCGCCGCCATGGCCGGAAGTAACAAGCTCACTCACACTCTTCCTTCCTTCTTCAGCTCCCGCCGGCAGTGAGCAAGTGAGGTTTTTCTTGGAGGACGGAAAAGGAAAAAAGCAAAGCCAAGCTTGCGAGGAACTAGGCGTGAACTGAAGTGAGATGGGCGTCGCAAGGTTGCGTTGCGGCACCTGGAGTGGATTGGTCGCCTTTTGTAGCGCGTGGGAGGACGCCCATCGCCTTTGGCGTTTACTTGTACCCCCGGCCCGCCTACGACCGTGCGCTCGGCCCACCGGGTCCCCACCGCAGCCAATGTGACTGAACGGTGGGTCCCGCGCGGAGAGGTGCACAGTGGAGCGCGTCCACGACGGGCCGGGCTGCTTGGATCGCGGAGCCTGGTTGATGGGATTGGCGGCCAGCGTGTGCAGCCAATCGGCGCCCGCCCCGCCCCGCGCGGTGCGCTGCTAGACGCGGCGCAACACGTTGCTGCGGCGCACGTGAGTCTGTCATGTGGGGTCTACGCGGGATGCCTCGCTCCGTGGCGTACGAGAACTTGGTGGACCGCGCGCGTACGAGCCGGGAGCGGTGTGAACAGAGCGAAGGCGGCACGAGCGCGGGGGTCCTGTCGCTAGCATTCGCGTGGGCGCCGGCTTACTAGACGCGCCTCTGTCACCAGCCTGCATGTGGGCTTTCTGACTGGTCCTTGTAGATGATTCCAGTAGACCGCGCTCACGAGCGAAACGGGGTGTCACGATTTGTCTTCGTGGTGGGCCTGGTGAATTCATAAGCTTTGCTTCGTCGGGTGGGTGGGCATGTGGTCTCTCTCCTCTTCTGGCTTGGCGAGGGGGGAAGCACCGAGGAAAGAGAGGAGCTGGCGGCCCTGGCCGGCGACGCGAGACGGCAGCGATGTGACGTCGACTAGCTGACGTCACCCGGGTGATGCGCGTCCACGTCGTCCCTGCAAAAGAATAGTAATATTAGCAGCTCCGTAAATCGTCGATTAAGATTGAGGATCATGGCCCAATCATTTCAATAATGGGTTGGAGACGTTGCGGGGTGGTTGTTGCCTGGCCAGAAGCTTATCTTGCGCGTGCAAGTGTGAACAGTGAGATGTAGTGATTGAGCTGCGAGAAATTCCCATCGGAGATTAGCATGAGTTTTCTTGTGGGATTCTGATCTACGATGTCGCACAACATCATCTGTGCACCAAAACGCTTATTATTACAAAGATTATGTTCTTTAAAAAAAAAGGTCACTTGGACTGTATCTGACCACAAAGTTGTTTCATATAACTCAGCTGGTCTAATATCTTTTTAGCAATGGAGAGGAGAAAAGAGGCACAACTTTGATATTTCCATCTTTGCAGAAAATTCTTCACTACGTGTTGACACTTGACAAGAAAATAAGTGGTGAAGATAAACTTGCCGATTAAGTAAGACCGGAGTAAACCATGAGGACTCGTGTTTGTTTCAAGGTTAATATACATTACTTATAGCTAAGTGCCGTAAGGGTGTTCATTCCGTGTAAGTGGGCAAGAAAATTAGTGGCAAAACTTTTAAGGTAACTAAAAATTTAACACACTAAAATTTAGTTTATTGTCAAGCACACCTAGGTAATGCACTACCAATATAAGCAACATATGGCACGGTTTTTTTTTTCCTTGTGGAGTTTGTTCCTGCAGTCAGAATTATAATTGGTAAATTCTCAAATGCATTCAATATGTTTTAAGGGTATGTTTGGTAGAGCTTATTCACTAGCTTATTGAGTAGCTTATGCTATCATAAGCCATAAGCTATACCAAATAAAGATATAAGCACTTATTATAATATGTATTTATAAGTCAAAACATCTTTGTAATATAAGCCATAAGTAAAAAAAAATCTTGTTTTTTCAGTTTATAGGTCATATCTTTCAAAATAACCTATATGGTAAGCTATTTTATCAAACAATTTGATTGTTTATGTTATAATAAGCTAGATAAGTTATATAAATACTTCTGACAAATAAGATAGGGCATAAGCAATTTTTAGTATAAGTAAAACCTCTACCAAACACATACTAAGATATGTTTGTTTCCTACACACTAATGTTTTACTGAATATTATAATACTAATTAGAAGTATTAAATATAAATAAATGATAAAACCTAGTACATAACTCACTCACTAAATGACAAAATAAATTTATTAAATTTAATTAAATCATGATTAGACAAACTTCAAAAAGTTGTACTCGAACGGTTTAGCGAGCTGAGAATTTGCTTTTGAAACGAAATGGCCGATGTGGTCGGTGTGATGAACTCAATTATGCAGGTAATTGCAATGATTCGAGAAGGTAAGGAAACAGTTACTTTCTTGGGGCAACGTGCGCAAACCCCTGCCTCTCTCCAACAGGAAAGTTTGCTGCCCCCGTGAAGGAAACGACAAGACAAGCATACCAAGAGGCAAAGAAGGAAGCTACCACGAATCCTCTGATGACAAGGACACATATTGAAAACATGGGGACCGTACAGTTCGGCTGAGTAGCACAATTTGCTGGGTGGCCCACACTTAGTATTTTTAGAAGAACTCTACTTCTAACCCCGAAAGCCCAATAAAATACACACCTGTTTCAATCTCAAAAGCCTTGAGTAAGCATTTTATAAAGGTAGTTCTCTAACTTTTTTTAAAAAAAAATATAATTCAACATTTCATACGCAAAAGATGATCTACACGTTCAATTTCTTCACTTGTTATACTTGACATGGTCGGTTTCTTCATTTGTCAATGTCTTAATAATCAATTTCAATATTAAATTATTTCAAAAAATTATATTAAAAGGTTGAAACCATGAAGTAAAAAAAAATGTCATAAATAAGTAATTTTATAAACCATAACTATTTGTGTCAGTGTATACGTATCGGCAAACCGCAATCTTTTAATAACACAGAGAATGACTGTAAGTTTGACACATTATTCAAATAACTATACCTTTAATGACTTGGCAGTATGAGAGAAGTGATAATCCCTGGCGGGATCGGACAAAAAGGTTGTAGTATCTTTTGAAATAGAGGGTGAATGTTGTTATAATTTTTTGATATTGACATAAAAAATTGTAGCTTGCTCATACAATGTTGAACTAGATGTAGTTTTATTAAGTTAACTATAAGAAAGGCACCCATATTAAACTTATCTTGTTACCTTAATGATTCTGAGCAACATAATTGGTAAAACTGAGAAAAAAACATTTTAATATTGAAAAATAAACTACTTCAGACAAGTTATTTTGTTCAAGCTAATAATAGAGCTCACCCTTCAGATAAATTATATTGTCAAACAACTTGACTACATAAGTAGATACTTTAAAAACAAAAACTGTTTTTTACATAAACAAAAGTACTGCCAAACTGGGTCTTCGTGGGCATGCAAGGGCTGTTTGAATGGAGCCTTGGTGTGGGCTACCTGATCCAAGTAGCATGTTTTCTTAAAATCTGAAGCAAACAACCTCACGATGTTTGCATACGGTTTTTTTTTTTTTTTTTTTTTTTTTGCGAAAGTTTGCTTACGGAATTGACAATTATGGATGCAAAGAAAAGAGGTCCAAGCCATGCCTGCAGTGCTTGTACACAAAATTCAAATTAAATCTTAGATTTAAGAAACATGAAAAAGAGTTGCGCTCTTTTGGTTAGTATTGACACAAAAATACATCATTTAGTATGACGCACCTTCTATTCTATAGGAACCGACCTGACCAATTTAACTGCTGATATCACACTGGTGACGCCACACTAGTGATTGTAGTGTGATGGGAGTAGTTGGGCTTCATAATCGTCCATCACCAGAAGATCGTGGTCGAATAGTTGAATAATGGATTGCGTCCGTCGTTGGGCTTGCCTTCTCCTGCCGCGCGTGCACTATGAACAGTGAAAGGTAGGGACTGAGCCATGCACAATCTGAAACTGACTGGTTCAGAAAAGACATGGAGATAAACAGATGCCACACAACGACCGAGTTCCTGGTCTTTTTTTTCGTGACCTCTACTACAGGAGAAAACCATATTTATATATGATAAACCTCAATACATTCAAGAATAGCCTAGTGAGTTGAGAACTTAATCGATGCAATATTGTTTTTGGAATATATGTGTATAGAATCGCCGATGTGGTTCGGCGTGATAGCCACAATTATGGACGTAAGCTTAATTATACTAGTGATGATTCCGGAAGGTCAGGAATCTGCTGCTTTCTTGGGACAACGTGTACCTCTGCAGCAGGAAAGTATGGTGCTGCGGAAGCAAACGACAACGCCAACAAACCAAAGATGAAGCCACACTTAATCACCCGATGACAGCGATTTATGTGTGCTGAATCATTTGGCGTTGTCGTTTCCTTTAGCTTAATCCCCTTTAAACATGGGGGTGATCGTTTTCTTCTTGGGTCTAAAATGCTAAAGTGGACTAATTAAAGCAATAAAGTTTAGTTAAAAAAAACAAATAGCTATGTTAAGTTTGTGTTAAAATTTAGCACAAGAGAAAAAAAAAAGATTAAAAGAGAGCTAAACTTTAATCCTCTGAGTTGCTAAAGTTTAATCCAAACTTTAGATGCTAAATTTTAGCACCTCATAAAGACAAATAACCAGTGATTTATTACTACACGCTCTCTTTAGCTTATTAAACACAGAGTACTAATATAATCTTCTCTATTTTTTTATACTACATCTTATTAATTTAGATAAGTCTGTCTGTCACTCCTAATTAGGAATGTTTTGGTGTTACATCCGACCGTCCAATTAACAAAGTCCTCTCTTGATGGTCGCCCCTTTCTCCTCGGCCACGATTTCCTCAACCCTTGCTTATGCGTGCGACTCTGTCATCCTAGACGACCTTTTGGCTTGGCCATCGACGAGAAAGACAGAGCGGGGGAGGACCAAATGGGGCGGACTGCAGGGACGCGAAGGCTATGCGGCGGTCACAGTCGATGTTGCTAGTTCTCGACAAGACACATCGTGCCGTGGAGGACCATATCGGGCTCATCCTCCTCAGGTACGCCTTGGTGCTGGCGTAGCGCTCAACTCATGCCCCGGTTTGCTGAGCCCGCCGTGGCGCTGCACGTGATGGGCAGAAGCTCACCAAGCTCCATGGGAAACGGTACCCCAAGGCCACTGCGACAAAGCTCGTCCCACTCCCACCGTCAGCTGCCAGCAGACTTTGTCCGCCTTCCTTTTACTCTTCGAATAAGAAAGAAATCCTCACTGTTTTGATCTGTTGCTTGCCTGCTTACCCATGTCTTATGTCTGAATTCGAGGTGCCAGCAGCCGGAAGACAGTCTCCAATTCACGAATCTATCCAAGCAAATGCGGATGACCTTCTCCAATCCCCAACGCCATTCATCCACATGTGGAGGTAAATTGTAACTATTTTCTCAGATCCACATATACTTGGGTAATACTAATACTGGAGATGTTTACGCCTTAACGGTTGACAAGAGCTCATAATTGAAGAACTTCTATGTAAATAAGTTTTTCATTATGCTTTTGAATAAACAAAAAACAGACACAAGTTCTGAAAAAAATTCAATAAAACAACTTTAACTCAGTTTAGACTGGAAGCATGGAGAAAGAAAATAAGGCACAACTACAACTGTTAAACAATTTGCGCAAATTGATAAAAACTAACTATTTTCATCAATATATATCTATATATTATTTGTTATAATTTTTAATGCCCGTAACAACACATTGATATTTTGCTAATTTCTACAACTTATTAATTTAGGTGAGTCCATCTACCTCTTAGAGTTTTGGTATTGGCTTTTGGTGTTAGAAACTATAAGTTCACGGAGAAACTGCCGCATTCGATAGTGGCTCTGTTCCATCTGAGAGTGGTTCTGTTCTAGCAAAGCAAAATAGAAATAACTGTACAATTCGGTTCCGGCCTTCCGTCAGCCATTTGGTCGTCAGCTCCTTCATCCTGTTGTTAGTGAAAACAAAATAAATACAAAATAAAATAGAACATGTGCATGAACGTGTGACGAGAAACCACATATTTCATTAATTGTGTTATAAAATACACGGTTTCTAAGACTATATCTTCTTCCGTCTTTTGTGTCATTGCTTAAGGATAGATCTAACTTAGGTTATTGCATAGTCCGTCGACTTCCAGAATTTTATAGGGCTCAACCGGTTAATTACATCTACAAAATTAAGTCTGTAGAACACCTTCAATTAAACTGCGCATAGTGGTCATCTTTTTGTAGAGTGTTGCTCGTTCGTGTACAATATGTGTGAATAGAATGACATGATGAGGTGGCTTTGGCTTTTGCATTACCAAAAACCCAGTCCTAATAGTGTGGTTGCCACGTCGGATGTAAACGACAGATGTCGATGAAGAGGATGAGTTTCGCCTCGTCGGTGCCCAGTAATATATATGTCGGTTTTTATCAACTCGAACAGAAGGATTGTCTACTCCTTGTTATTTTGGTGTTGCTCATATACTTGTTTACGTGGTTGTTCTCTCGAAATTCCTAACAGAATCGGACTCGTAGATTATTTTTTGGCTCTCTTCTTCCATAAGTTCGGAGAGGAAGAAATTGCACGTGCTCTTTTTTACAGCATAATAGTGGTTTCAATACACAAGCAGCATGCGCTCGAGATACCAAGTACCATTCTGATCTGCAAAAATTTTTGTAGAAAGACCGAAGCTAACTTGAGTAAAGCTGAAGGTATGAAAGAATTGGTTGAAGCAAAGCTAGCTCTCAAATGGGCTAGGATACGAGTCGAGGGCTGATCGGGATTGGGCCTTTTGGAGCTGGGCCGTGCTGTTCAAATGGGCCTGCCATTCATGTAGATGGTGCAGCAACCATGGAGTGCTGGAGGGCCGTGTGAGTGTGGTCCGTGAGGGTAAGTCCATGGCTGGTAATTGTAGAAGGGCTCTCGTTGAAAGATGTAATTATTGTTACTTTTTATGCGTCTCGACACTCGGTATGGCTAAACACATGTTGAAACTTTTTAATATTTGATGCTATAATACAATTACTGCATTTTGGAGCACCTGTTGAAACCATGTGCTGACATGCGGCGGAATTTTAAATACAAATGAAGTGTTGAATTACGACATTTACAATATTAAAAAATATTTTTTTAAAAAATAACCATATTAAATTTCATATTATAACATGTTAAATAGATCCAAAAACAAACTTATGTTTTGGAAGAAAAATGCGTTTAAATTTTGAAACTACTATTTTTCCCCTCCAATCTAACAACTGACCCTAATCAAATTATACGACAGTGGAAACGTCTCCTTTTGTGTCTCCACCTGCACAAATCTCAGTCGTTCATTCGTTTCTCACAAATTTCAAACATTGTTTTATATCCTAGACATCGTTCATGTAAAAACATGGGTTGAGCCGCGGTTCTTTATTTATCATTTAGAAGTCCAACTAGTTAGACTACTTGTAAGGGGAGTTTCATTTTTAATAAATAAGATGTCACATAAGTAATTTTGGTGACATAACAAATATAAACAAATCTGTTATGAGAAGAGAGAGAAGATATTTCATTTAGATAAAATTGGTTATACACAACTTTCTAAATTTAAAACATTATGATATTAGCATTGGATGAGAGGAGTTTTATTTTATTATATAGATAATTAATGAAAGAACATTGAATTAAGTGCCGTAAAACACCTGAATGAAACCATGGAGATTGTTTCATTTGTAGTTTCAAATCATTTTTTTTATTACAAACAACTCTTGAAAACAACAAAAATGAAATCCTCCATTAGGACTATTGGAGTGTTGCATCCCAAAATGTATGAATGTTTTAGTGATTGGATGGTAAACATAAAATGCATTTAATATCTATATGAGTGTTGTGTCTATAGAAAATTATTTATCAACTCAACATATGAACATGATGATTGGTCACCTTGGTGATAGATGTGGACTCGGTGGATTGCCATTAATATTTTGATAGAGAGTCGTGGAGATGGAGATAGATCAAGGCTAAGGACAGCTAGGTCCAAGTGTGTGTAATCATTTGGCTAGGTTTTAGGCTTGAGTCCACAGGAAATACCAGACCATCAAGAGGGTACAAGTCATTCTCTTATATCTCTTTAGTGTTAGGAGTATTGGGATGTTCAAGTGAGACTCTTGGACACTAGAAGTTGCAATAGAGAAGGATTTACCAAGGTTTGAAAGCAAGGAAACGAAGTCAAAGGGGACAACGAGTTACATCTTTAGGACATGTCACTGTAAGTTACAATGAGGTCATCGTAAGGTCTATGGAGATGGACTCTATACACACAGGTATGTGGGTGTCACCGTAGGCTATAGAAGTTAAGTCACCATAAGCTATGGTGAGTGACAAGATGTTGTACAGAGAGACTAGAAGTCTTTAGATTGGCGCTTAAGAGGTCATCATAAGGTATGGGCATGACGTGTTTGTTGTCGGATACGATGAGTCAAGGAGCAAAGAAGGCTAGAAACTCGACATCTCTGGTGAAGATACAACACAAAATGAGTTGTTGACATTAAATAGGAGTTGTTGACATTTCTACAAGTCACAACTTTTTTAGCAATGACTAGTGAAATGGTAGTAGCCTATAAATAGCTATTGCCTAGATCGTGGAGAGCTCTCTTGACCATTTAGAGTGTTGAGGAAACCTGTGGAGGGTCAAGAGGAGAAGGGAAGACACTTGTGTAAATATAGGAGAGCTATCTTTGAATGCCTAGGAGAGTAATAAGAACATCCCTTCATCTCTGGTCTTGTAAAGGTTGTAGAGAATGTTAGCGTGCTGACTTGATTGGTTACTTAACTACTAGATTGCATAGAAGTTGGTTGATGTGTGAATCACTAGCATGCATAGGCTATACTTACCTCTCCTAGGATCTCACACCATGCTAGACTGTCTCTACCAGAACTACATAAGAAGTGCTTGAGTGCTAGGTGAAGGAGTTAGTGA
This sequence comes from Eleusine coracana subsp. coracana, assembly GCA_032690845.1. Taxonomy (NCBI): domain Eukaryota; kingdom Viridiplantae; phylum Streptophyta; class Magnoliopsida; order Poales; family Poaceae; genus Eleusine; species Eleusine coracana. Next base: position 11,459,408 of record CM064426.1, read on the forward strand.
GTAAAGTTTATCATGACAGTTCCTTATTTAATCCCCTTCTCGGTCACTCAATCCTCTCAACTAGTCTTATAGAATAAGTGGCCAACACCTCTTTTTTTCTAGACCAAAGGCCATCACTTCCTGAAACCATGTGCCGACATGCGATGAAATTTGATTCTTGATCACAAGCAGTGGCCCAGTAGTGCGCATGAGGCCATTACAAGTATCTCTGTGAGATTCTTTTCAGCCCATTAGGTAGGGTTGGGCTTGGTAGGAAGCAGGTGCTCCGTGGATCGAGAATGCTTCAAATGAGTTGTGGTCTTGTGGATAGAGTGAAGGATGTGGTGTGAGCCATAAGCGTACAAAATTAAAGCAGGATCCCGTTTGAGTCTCTTGATGTTTTGGAAAAGAAATAAATGGCTAGATCCATCATTAGCAACATACTTTTAAAAGGAAAATGGTAAGTCTTTGCCTTTGAGTTAAGAGAGGTCATTAGCAACGTATCTCAGCAGATGTATCATATAAAAGAAAACCTGATCCGATTGCACACTGTCAATTAACACAATCTGAATTTTATAGCCATATCAGAAATTGGAAGGAGCGATTTTACTGCTAAGTTTCTCAAAAATCTTTGTGTTGGAAGAGATTACTTGTGGCATAGTAAGGCTCCTAGAGGCAAGTCTGGTGGCATTTTATTAGGAGTTGATTTACAAATGTTTGACATAGGGGCCATTGACAAAGGGGACTATTATATCAAGTTCCACTTGTGTAACAAATCAGACAACTTCAAGTGGGCTTTGGTAGTGGTATATGGTCCAGCGCAAACACAATTTAAAGAACAATTCCTAAGAGAACTTGTCCATATGTGTAGTTATGAAAAGTTTCCCATGATAGTTGGAGGTGACTTTAACATATTAAGAAGTCGACTAGAGAAAATAAGGATAACTTTGATGGCCGTTGAACATTCATGTTTAATGCTATTATAGATGGTTTAAACCTGAGGGAGATACAAATGTCGGATAAAAGTTACACATGGGCGAATAATTTAAGCAATCCCACCTATGAAAAGCTCGATCGTGTTTTAGTTACAACCGAATGGGAACAAAATATTCCAATATCAACAGTGCAAGCTCTTAGCCGAGAAATATCAGATCACACATCATTGTTACTAAACACTGGAGAAGCCTCATCCATGTATAATCACTCAAGTTTCAAGTTCAAACTGGGTTGGTTATTACGTGATGGCTTTTTTGATATGGTCAAAGATATTTGGTTAAATCAGGTTGAGGGAAATAGTCCCATGGAGAGATGGCAATCTAAAATACGACGAGTGAGGCAACATCTAAGAGGGTGGGCAAAAAAATATAAGTGGACATTACAAAAAAGAAAAGAAGAAATTGCTGGACACGCTTGACATGCTAGACAAAAAAGCCGAAACAACAATACTTTCTCATGATGAACTAAACATTAAGCAATGCTTTAACAATAGGTTGGCACAATTGCTTAAGGAGGAAGAGATCAAGTGGTATCAAAGAGCCAAAGTTAAGGAATTTCTAGAAGGAGATTCTAACACTAAATATTTCCAGCTTGTAGCAAATGACAAACACAGAAAAAAGAGAATTTTTCAATTGCAACATGAGGATCAAATTATCGAAGGGGATGCAGCTCTCAAAGAGTACATCACTTCGTATTATCAAGGTCTGTTTGGTCCACCTGAGCAATCTAACATCTCTATGGATGAAACCAATACTGCCGATATTCCTCAAGTAACAGAGCTAGAAAATGAGATGCTAATAGAAAGGTTCTTTGAAAAAGAGGTAAGGGACGCAATTTTTCAAATGGAACATAATAAAACCCTAGGCCCTGATGGATTCCTGGCTGAGTTTTATCAGGCTTTCTGGGATGTTATTAAAGACGACCTTATGGCTTTGTTTCATGAGTTTCATGCTGGGAATTTACCTCTCTATAGTCTCAATTTTGGAACCATAATATTATTGCCAAAATGTAAGGAAGTAGTTAAAATACAACAATATAGGCTGATTTGCCTATTAAATATCAGCTTTAAAATATTTACCAAGGTGGCTACTAACAGATTGACAAATGTAGCTCACAAGGTGATAAGTCCATCACAAACTGCTTTCCTGCCTGGGAGGAACATAATGGAAGGTGCTATTATCTTACATGAAACCATACATGAAATGCATAGGAAGAAACTGAGTGGGGTGATTTTGAAACTCGACTTTGAAAAAGCATACGATGAGATAAAATGGTCTTTTGTACAACAAACTCTTAGAATGAAAGGGTTCTCGGAGACATGGTGTCGACGGGTAACTGCTTTCACTCAAGGAGGCCATGTGGCAATCATAGTCAATGATCATATAGGCAAAAACTTCAAAACAAAGAAGGGAGTTAGACAAGGTGACCCGTTATCCCCCTTACTATTCAACATTATAGTTGATATGTTGGCAATTATGATAAATCGAGCAAAAAACAATGACCAAATTAAAGGTGTAATTCCTCATTTGATTGATGATGGGCTATCCATCCTGCAATATGCGGATGATACACTAATTTTTCTAGATCATGACCTAGTTCAGGCAAATAATATGAAACTACTTCTTTATGTTTTTGAACAATTGTCTAGACTTAAGATCAACTTCCATAAAAGTGAAATATTTTGTTTTGGTCAAGAAAAAGAAGTAGAAAGTCAATATACACTGATTTTTGGATGTCAACGAGGAAAGTTTCCATTTCGGTATCTTGGTTTGCCTATGCATTTTAAAAAACTTAACAATGCGGATTGGAAAATAATTGAGGGAAGAATTGAGAGGAAATTAAGTAGTTAGAAAGGGAAACATTTATCCATTGGAGGGAGGCTAGTATTGATAAATTCCATCTGAACAAGTTTAACCATGTTCATGTTATCTTTCTTTGAGGTCCCAAAGGGGATTGTCGAAAGGATAGACTATTATAGGTCAAGGATTTTTTGGCAAAGTGACAGTGAAAAAAAGAAATATAGGTTAACTAAATGGAGCATAATTTATCAGCCTAAAGAACAAGGAGGTTTAGGGATTAAACATATTGAAACACAAAACAAATGTTTGTTAAGTAAGTGGATGTTCAAACTTCTAAATAAGGAGGGCACATGGCAAATACTTCTTAGGAATAAGTATATCAAGAGCAAAACCATAGGAGAACTGGAGAGGAAACCAAGAGATTCACATTTCTGGTCAGGACTCATGAAAGTGAAAGACTAGTTTCTTAGTTTTGGTACTTTCTACCTTAACAATGGGAAAAACATTCGTTTCTGGGAAGACAAGTGGCTGGGGGCGTTCTCTTTTAAACAACAATATCCCTCTCGGTATCACATAGTGAGGAAAAAAAGGGATTCAATAGCAAGTGTTATGAGTACGGTCCCTCTTAATGTTTCTTTCCGTAGAAATTTGGATGATCATAATATCAGGTTATGACATGATTTAGTTGGCCAAATAATGCATGTATAACTCAATGAGAGAGATGATGTATTCAAATGGAATTTACATCAACACGGCATTTTTTTCGGTAAAATCTATGTATCTAGCCTTGATTAATAATGGGGTAGTTGAGAGAAACAAGATCCTATAGAAAATAAAACTTCCACTCAAAATAAAAATCTTTATGTGGTATCTATATAAAAGAGTGACTTTAACCAAGGATAATTTAGCTAAGAGAAACTGGAATGGGAGTAAGAAATGTTGCTTCTGCACTGCTGATGAAACGATCCAACATTTATTTTTTGAATGTCATTATGCTAGATTTCTTTGGAGGGTAGTGCATATTACTTTTAATCTTCCAGAACCACACAGTGTGGATCATATGTTCACTACATGGCTTGGTGGGGTAGGAAGAAAATTAAAAACGAAAATACTTGTGGGTGCCTCGGCATTGTGGTGGGCTATTTGGCTAAGTAGGAATGCCATCGTTTTTGATAATGCTATGATACAATCTTATATGCAGGCACTATACAGGGGCACGCACTGCATGCGGTTCTGGGCACAAATGGAATGGCATGAGGAGGACAAGTTCCTAGTGTATGAGGCATGCCGAAAGTTGGAGACATCCGTCATGCAAATATTTATCAACCATGGATGGAGATTTAGCAATAGAATTTGTTTGTAATAACTCTTTATCCAAACTGTTGGTTGATGTTATTTTAATAGTTCGTGCAGACGGATGTGCTGCATTTTGTAATAAGTGGCTGTAGCTCTTTGTAGCAAAAGTCGGATTCTTTACCATTATCTAAAAAAACAGTGCACTTGCATGGAGATGAGAGAATCCAGACGGCTTAGAGCAGGTGACCTTGATTCTGTTGGATGCTAACATTATTACTAAAATCATTAAGGTGCTCCTTGCCCTGCAGTATTCATTACTGCAGTCTTCATCAGTCTGCAGTACTGCAGAACACGGATCCCTTGGGCTGGTAGACTGCATGCTTCACCATGATCTGCTCCTTGAAGGTTACGCGTGGGATACAAACCTTTAAACAGGAGAACGTGATGACAGGTATACATATTTTTTATGCAAATAAGAAGGCGACGATCCTAGGATAAGAATACTATATGGTGGTATGCTCAAGATTTGTTGCCATCAAAACGAAGTTAATAGTGGATCGAAGTTAAAGCATTAAATATTGGGAGATTTGCGCTCCTGCTGCATAGATTTCAAGTGCATGCTCATGTAATCATGTACACAAAGATTATCATTTTTTTTGTATAGTCACATGAAAAATGTCACGTGCATGGTTTATTAGTATTCTTAGATTGACTAACAAGATTCACCCATTTAGAAAGATCACATTTCTTTGATGGTCGAGCGACAAATGTTGACTTCTCTTCCTAACTGAAATGTCATGTTGCCTAAGGGCTATTGTTAGAATGGCAAATGAATGTAAATTTAAACTTGTCCAGCTTTCATATGAGCACAATTGCATACATGCGAATAAGTTCAGGAGAAGACAACTGTTAAAATCTAGGACAATTGCATCATTGATCCTGTTTTCATTTCCAATTGTATGATAGACCTCATTTTTTTCAATTTGCATGGTTGACCTTGTTTTTGCAAATTAAAGAAACTGATTGACCTCATTCTGTTCAGAGCATTTGATGGTGTTAAACCCATGATAAAATACCGTGTTACCCTTGCTTCGATATTGCATAGTTGACCCTATTTTCTATCCAAGCTGCTTGAATGGCCCAATTTTAAACACCAAAATTTCAGTATTTTTTGAACTAAATTTTCAGCATCACTTTTGCAAAATTTCAGCAACAATTTAACAATATTTTATAAAGTCTAATTTGTCTACATCATTTGGATTAGTTGCTGCTGCCCTCTTCTTTTTGAAGTGTGTTATGTACTGATTTGAACCACAAATGATTGTTCAGCTGTGTGATTAACCAAATCTAACAACGAAATGTGATGACCGTCACTTTGACCCAACTCAAACAACTTTCAGACTGAAGTTGGTTTTCCTACACGAGCTATGCCTGTGCGACGCGCGCGCCGGAAGAGAGTTGCGCCCACCTGCGTAGGCGCGCGAGCCTGGTGCGCTTGCCCGCTTGTCACAAGCTGCGCCCGACGTGTGCATCGGAAGAGAGCCCGATGCGCCAGCCCGACATGCGCATCGGAAGAGAGCCGCGCTCACCCACGGCGCGTCCGCCCACCAGACACGAACCCGCGCGCCGCTACTAGCCACTGCCGCACCTCAGGCACCCGTCGCTGCCGCCACCACCATAGCTAGAGTTTGTCATTTGTTTTGAAAGGATATGGTTTGGGGGAAGGGAAATAGGATGGGCTCTGTCACGGGAACGGGAAGGGATAGGGTCGTGGGGAGGAAAGGGTATTTTGGTCTTCTTCTATTTTTTATTTTTTTATTTTCTTTTAGGGTCTGAATTTATCTTCTAGTAACGAAAGTGTAAAACTGGGTCAGACGGACAATTCATTTCGAAAAACTAAAGTTAACCATGCAAAATGAAAAACGAGGTCAAATATACAATTGCGTCTGAAACTAGGGTTACTGGCATTATTGTCCCTAAAATCTATATAACAAAAGCTACTGAAGAATACCTAGATTCAGCTAAATGAAGTTGCAAATTCTACGTAGTTGGACTAGAACACAATTATGGAGCTACTATATATTTATCAGTTGCCCCCAACCTATTTAGGTGCATATACAAAATAAGAGATGTATAGCCGTCTTAAGATGATTGAAGAAGCAACCTATTTTGTAATTCTTAGCCTAGTAATTAATCTTGAAACTTTTACCAACAGGGGCTAAACGGTGATCATGATCTGAAAACAATTTCAAAATTCCAATCAACAATTCAGAGGAAGTTGGTCTGGGATTCATGTGGCAATATGTTGATCTACCTATGACGTGGATCATGAGAAGAAAATATGGCGTCCATGCTGCTTCCTCCGCTGCTGCCGCCGGAGTTAAACATGGCGTCGGCGAGGTCCATCACCGGGTACTCCATCTCCCTCCCTGTCCCTGAGGCGGACACGTTTACCTGCGTGCTGCTTCCTTCGCCGGCACCAGCGCCGCTGCTAGCTCCGACGAGACTTGCCGGCATCCAGCTCATGCCGAGCTGGATGGCCGTGGACAGCGCCGGCGCAGAATGCTCGGTTGCCACCATGGCGAAATCCTGGGCGAGCATCGCTGCCGAGCTAGTTGGGGAGTTCGTTGACACGGTATTATTGGTGTTGGTGGTGGTGGCGGGGAGGGTGAGCAGCGGCGTTGTGGAGGTGAGGCAGGTGTGGTTGCCGCAGTAGGTGACCTCGTACATGTAAGGGTCATCGTCCAGGCGCTGCACCTTCTTCTTTGCCTCGCACCCGTAGTAGTTCTTGTGCGTGCACCTGTAGTAGCTTCTGCGGATTGCGACATATTAAGAGTATTAATATCATTATCCGTTTGATCATCCCAGCAGTATAGATAGAATGTATGGCATGGCATGACGCTCGATTCCAACCTATTCGTTTTGCACTCAGGTGCTATCAGTGCATACCTATATATACATGCAGGTAATCGATTTGGTGGTACTGCAAACATTTTGCTGGAGTATATGTATATAGTGTAGTAGAATAAATTAGTCGTGTACTTGATTTTGATTACTACGCACGAAACAATTTCAATTATAGTAACTAGTTCGAGACCATGTAATTCTACACCCTATTGTCTACCGGTTGATGTCATCAGACTGAAAATTCTACGTCTTACTTTCATACTGTTCTCACGTATGATCTCCGTGCATGTGGAGGAGATATGTTACGTACGATTAATGGCACAAGCGAAGTAGACTTGAAATGATGTTGTCCAACCAAGTTTTCGCGCGCGCATCGACAGGATATACGCACGAGCCAACTGAACTTCAAGAAAAAGAAATAGGAATATTCAACGACCAGGAGATGTGCAAACACGAGGAGGCGTAGGCCTGCTAATTGGATCCGGGTGAAATGAACCTTAGGAGCCTACCACTGTAGTACTAGCTTGTGCCCACTCAAAATTTACTTATTTGGCTTCGCAGTGGGGAAAGCGGAACAAGTGAAGCAGCGCGCGAACTAAGTCAAATGGGAATGACGACCATGCACGAGAAATATATAGAAGATATATATATAACATAATAACGTGTGTGAAAGCAAACATAGTGCATATATCAAAGACCGTCTGCGCTGGCTGTTCAAGCGCATGCATACATGGAATAATATTTGTTCGTCTTTTATTTTTCTTCTTTGTAACATAAAGACCGACGAACAGAGACTAAGTAACAGTAAGCCTCCGCGTTTTTGAACGATGAATTTGAGGCTTTCTTTGATTACCTGGGGTACCGGGAACCGAGGATATCCTTTTGTCCATACTTGCGCCATGTGTACCCGTCATCCGGTGGCTGATCCGTGGTGCCGGCTGGCTGCGCTGGGACCATCACCGTCATCCTGTCCCCGGTCTCCCGCCTGAATTTTAATCACGAAAACAAAACAAACAAACATCATTAGGTTGTCTCTATTTCACAGCTTAGCTACCCGATCTTCTCTGTTAGACTTTCGCTTTCTAAGTTTAATCAAACTTGCATGATCAACAACTCATATAATGTACTTCGTCTCGGATGCAAGATAATTTATTATAAGTCCAGAACACAACCATGGTCTTTAATACGACATTTGATTTGACTAATAAGTATGAATAAACTTTAATGAAACTACTTGAGCTCAGTTTAGATTGGAAGAATGGGGAAAAAAAATAAGGGACTTGCTAATTTTTAGCTGAATGAAAGTTTGAGTAACTTTCAATCACTGCTTTGAGCTATCAGATCTTGATCCGATGATTTATAATTATTATATAAATAATTCTATAAAAAAAATTTAAACACAAAGTAACAAATCATCGACTGAAAGCTTTACTCGATTGAAAGCTAGGAAATATGAGAAAAATAAACCACAACTACAACTGTTAAAGATCAAATAAATTAACTAAACTAGCTATTTCATCTACATATATCGGAGCCTATAATTTGTTACATTTTCTCTAATGACCGTAGCAAACGAAAAGGTTTTAAATAAAAGGACCCATATATTATTATTTTTGATGAATCTAATAATATCAACCTTATGTGTTGTCAATCTTGTTCTGGTTGAAAATAATTTACTGAAAACAAATTAAAGTAGTACGAGGGCACTACCAGAAACCTGGTTGATTTTTGGTAGTTGCTGAGTACCATATGTTTTGCCGTGTGCTTTCTATCAGGCACTCGGCAAACACAAGGTTTCTCGAGTGTCCCCAAGAAAACACTCGGCAAAGCATAGTAAGTTTGCCGAGTGCCCCATGCTCGACACTCGGTAAAAATGAGCGAATTTGCCGAGTGCCCCGTCAACTGCCGTCAGGTCACAAGAATTTTGTCTTGAGTCTATATGATACTCGGTAAAGAGCTCTTTATAGAGTAAATTTCTGTCGAGTATCGTTTGCCAAATGCAACACTTGGCAAAGCCTTTTGCCAAGTGTTTCTCAGGCTGTCAAGTGCTTGGGCGCTCGACAAACAAGACGTTTCGGGTAAGGGGAAGTAGCTTGTCCGGGACGCGTCATGACTCGGCAAGCAATTCTTTGGGCACCGTCAGCGTCGCAATCGGTGAACAAGTACCAGATGCGTGCGTGGAAAATTCGTTGGCCTTTCCACGCCATGACGTGGTAAAGTGTCTACGCCCAGCCCAGGAGGTTTGAACACTTGACCGCCAGAATTAACGAACGAACAGGCCAGAACCCTAACATACGCCAATAGTATGGTAACGTACCTCCTCCTGCCCTGCCGCTGCTGGATTATTGGCGGCGATCCCCGGGACGATGCTGGCGCCACTCGCCTGACCGGCCCGCCGGAGCTTCCCGCAACGTCTGCTGCTCCGGTGCGCAACATCTCCGATGCCCGCACGCCGAAGGCCTCCGACGGTGTGGTGTGGAAGGACTGCTCCAGCAGCCGTCCCATCTGCGACGACGACGGAGAACCGAGGAATGGGTGGTTGGCCGCCATGCCACCGGCGGTCTCCTGGTCCGGGCGCCACAGGCGGAGGAGATCGCCGGCAAGGGGAAGTGGCGGCGCCGCCACCATGTCGCCGCCGTGCGGTTGCAACATGCGGATGGCCGCGACGTAGGCGCGGACAATGCTGTGGCAGCGGTCAGTAAGGTACGCCGGGTCGTTCTGGCTCGCCGGGAGCTCGTTCATGAGCTCAGAGGCAAGCCGGAACGCTTCGTGGATCTGTGACAACACGTCGTCCATCACTCCACCATGCCCCTCGCCGACGACGATCTTCGGTTTTATGTTTGCCATGTCCCGAAGATCAAGCTTGAAAGGATAATAAGGAGCTGATGGGTGCCGTGCCAGGACGTGCATGAACAATGAACAAGGACGACGCAGCTTCTGATATATGAAAGGTGAGGTGTACAAGGCTTAATTGGTGATCTGTGTGTCCGAGGTTTAATAAGTAGTAGTAGCTAAAGGGTATAATGTGTTACACGCCATGAAAAGATGTCATAGCAGTAGTATATAGAGGAAAAAGGAAACAACGTGGTACGAACACGGAGGGGAGACTCCTTTTATGCGGTAAGAAAGAAAGAATGGGTCATTGGTCATGGTGAATACATAGTAAATTCATTTAATTAATCTTTGTTTGCTTCCTGCTGCTGATCTAGTCACTTTCTCGCAGCTAGCCTGCTATCGGCTGGGTCATGGGGAAGACCACGGAAGCTGAAAAGGGCATTCGTCGTTCAACATGGAAGGATCTTAATTCCGGACCACATCGTCTTCCCTTCTTTAGCCGACGACTTCGTGGAACTTTTCCTTTGACGAGCCCAGTCTACGGCCAAAAGAACCAAAGATGCGAGAACCACACGTTGCACTGATACCATTTAAATTCGGCCCTTAGCCTCAGAGGTCCAGCTGATTCCAGTCATCGGCTCATGGCATCGCAGGGATATATGCTAATTAGTGCTATGTCACTCAGCTTAGTACTACCGTCAGTGAAAACATTCGTTTCTATCCATCAAATAATGATTGTTCCCTGACAAATTCAATTAATTATGTGAAAATCAACAGAAAACAACAATGAAAAAGAACCCATCTCGACATCTAAATTTTCCATTCAAAAGAATATGCTAATTCAAGTAATTGTCAGTATTATTCTAATGGCAGTAATTGAACATTTCGGTTCATACGCACTAGACAATAATGTTCCAAGATAACAGAGGTAGCTATATTCAAAAGGAACAAATGTCAATGAAGAATAAATAGATGCTAATGTGCAAAGGCATGAGCATGACCACCACTTGGGGAAGTAGTACTGACTAACGTCTGTAGTAGCCAGAAAGCTTAATTTTCTAATGCACACTACTGGAAACCGGCTAGTTGTTGAGTGCCGGTTCATTTGCCGAGCGCTTAATGTTGGGCACTCGACAATAACTGACTTTGTCGAGTGTCAGCCAAGTGTCCAAAACCTAACACTCAACAAAACAAAGGCACTCGATAAACAATGTTCTTTGCCGAGTGCTGCTGTCAGTGCACTCAGCAAAATACCAGACAACACTCGGTAAAATAAACACACTTGGCAAAGAGCAACGGCAGTGTCGGCGGTTAGCTCTCTGTCAAACTGCTCCTTTTGTCGAGCACAGAAAAGTGTGTCCGATATGTCTCTTTGTCAGAAAACTAAATATCTTGGAAAAAGATTATAGTTATAATTATATCTTTGAATGTTTTTACTATCAGTTGCATACAAGATGTAGGTGTGAAAAGCTGTGTACTTGATATTGCAGCCATATCACAAAACATGTATATTTATATTATTATTTGAAAATCACACTACATCATGGTTCACTTTAGAAACTGAGTACAGGCTGGTGTAAGTGGCGTCGGTAAAGGTTTAGCGACCAATGGTTGTCATCCAATTTAAGTGACCGATGATCTGTAAGTAACATGGGTTGATAATTTTCAAATTCGTGATGTAGTGTGAGTTAATTATTTATTTTCAATATAGTTCTAAATGTTGTTGCTCATCCCTACTTATTTGACATTTAGTTAAATTACCAATTTCTTGATATTAATTAACATCATATTGTAGTTTCTACCAATAGCCTTCTTTAAAAAATGATAGCAACGTTGTAGACATAAACATAAATGGGTTCTTTCATGACACGAAAAGCATATCGGTTTCCTTAGCAAAGAGACACATATATGAGGAATTTCTGAACGGATAAAACTACCAGAAATTGGCTATTTGCCGAGTGTCTAGAAGTTTGCCAAGTGTAATTTGTTGGACACTTGGTCCAGATCTCTTTGCCAAGTGTCAAAAATAAAAACACTCAATAAAAACTGTGTCTGCTGAGTGCAAAATAGAAAACACTCGACAAACTTGCTTGTTTGGCAAGTGTTTTTTCTAGCACTCAACAAACAAGATCTTCGCCGAGAATTTTTCTCCTAACACTCGGCAAAAACTTTGTTTGCCGAGTGTTTTTATATTGGCACTAGACAAAGATAAATTTAAATTATATTTGAAAACCATAAATTAATTAAAATTAAAAAAGTTTCAACTATAAAGTTCTATAACTTATGAAGATCTATAACTTTTATTTTGATAATTAGTTCATTATTCAAATTAATCTACAACATTATTCATAAAATCTACCAATATATCTTTGCCGAGTGTCAAAAATAAAAACACTCGGTAAAAATTGTGTTTGCCGAGTGCAACAGAAAAAACACTCAACACACTTGCTTGTTTGTCGAGTGTTTTTTCTGGCACTCATTTAACAAGGGCTTCGCTAAGGATTTTTCTCCTAACAATCGACAAAGACTTTGTTTGTCGAGTGATTTTCTTTTGACACTTGGCACAGATAAATTTAAATTATATTTTAAAACCATAAATTAATTAAAATTTAAAAAATTTTAACTACAAAGTTGTATAACTTCTAAAGATCTAGATTTTTTATTTTGATCATTCGTTCAGTACTCAAATTGATCTACAATATTAATATTATTCACAAAATTTATATGTCTCATATAGTTTCATGAAACTATAAGTGACATATATAAGATTTATGAACAATGTTTACTACAACTATATCAGATGAACAAATGACCAAAATAAAAGTTATAGATCTTTAGAAGTTATACAACTTTGTAGTTGAATATTTTTTAATTTGAATTAACCTTATCAACAAAAAAAATACATTTGAATTTTTCAAATGACCTCAGATGAAGAAACAGTAAAAATACAAGTTTTAGATCTCGAAAAGCTATGAAACTTTGTAGTTGACAACTTTTTTATTTAAAATCATATCATCAATGAAATAGTAAGTTTGAATTTCTCAAATTTGAAATTTAAATTTTATAAACGATCTCGGATGGAGAAACTCATAAAATGAAAGTTATAGATCTCAAAAGGTTATGAAACTTTGTAGTTGATAATTTTTTAATTAATTTGAATTTATTTAGTATCTCAAACAAGCAATGTACACTCGAATCAGTATAATATGCACTCCATTAAGACTGTGGTGGAGTGGTAGAAGGGCTTATGTGCGAAGGGTCAAAATCTGTTTTTGTTATCTTATGGGTTTGTTTTTGTGATTTGTATTTTTCCGAGTGCAAGGATTCGTCATGTGTATTTTGACACTCGGAAAAGTCTTTGTCGAGTATCCGACGAAAAATACATGGCAAAGAGCTTTTTGCCGACTAAAGTTTTACCAATGCTCTTTATCAAGTGTTACACTCAGCAAATATTTTGTCGGGTGTACTTAGATCTTTGTGAGTGCCCTGACACTCGACAAGTTCCGGATTCTGGTATGCTAGTATATTCGTTTTGACAGGGCATGACTTAAAATTTCAAAACCCTCTTTGATTTTGCATGTTCGCATTGGTGAAGCTTCTGCAGAAGGTGTTCTAGGAATCGAGGAGATCCTCCAGACGCGCCATACAATCAGCATAAACTATCGTAATTCATAAATGATGTTTCTGAAAACAGTATAATACTATTTCAGGCCGGTTAACTGTACACTCTGCATGGGCCTGGATATGGAAAAGCTTGTTATTGCAACTGTGAGACCTTTTCTTGTTTAACCTGGCCGGTCTACATACTTCGAACTTTGGCAGTACATGGTTGTGGCTATTGACTGGCCATAGTGATTTTGTTCTGCCGTAAAGACGGGGAATATCTAAAAGACCGGCGACGATACATTCTAACGAAGCATCGTGGTTGTCTCCTGGAAGGTAGCAGTTCAGCGAGCTCGAAAACTTTTTTTTTTCTGTGAAAAAGTGAGCTCGAAAACTGGTTCATTGCATCATGACATAGCTAGTCCACAAAGACTAGCAACAACAACATCACTACCATCCATATTAGCTTTACGGTTTGAAATTCATGGATCTAACAGACTGGTATATGTTCCAAAATTGGTATCCCTTTCCGACAATTTTGTACTTGTGTTCTCCAAAACAAGTAGGTATATACAGAAAATGTTTATTTTGTTATGTAGTTATGTTATGAAAATTTACAGATAAAAACTGTGAGACAAATGACATTAGAAGTATACCGTAAAGAGAGTGTACCGCCAAAATAAAGGCAGTGTCTTTCCCGATGAAGGACCAGATCGAACTACCATCTTTTTCTTAGAATTTTGGACGTCTAAGCAAGTTGAAATTTTCCTACATTGAGGGCTGTTCTTGGTCCTGATGTCATCCGGTCACTGTTGATTGGAACCGGCGGAGCGCGATGTGTAGGCATTGATTTGTATCTTGCGCTGTGTAAAACGGACTGATTCTATAAAATAGTGATAATATATCACCTTTTCATGCCACTCATGCTCATAATTATGCCAAACAACCCCACATAATTATGTCAAAAAAGATGTCCATAGTACCCCCCCCCCCCTCTCCCGCACAATAAAAAAAAAGTCATATGCATGGTGTTTGGTCTTGTGGATGCAAGGCATTATTGTTCTTGTACGCAGTTCCTTTTTGTGACAACATACTCCGATATTAGGGCTAGGCAATATATCCGGTGAGTAGTGGTGACCACAAAAATGTATCATCACCTCAGTTCTGACTTGTTCAAGATTAGTGACGAACGCACATACTTCACTTCAGAGCAGATTACACTTCTCTGGAATAACATATAGGTTGGTATTTCTCTTGTTCCTCTTTCTTGAGCTTAACTACAAATCTTGACACCTCTTTTCCTCCAACACTTGAATTCACCATTGAACATACAAGTCAAATAAGCAGTAGTTTTCCTTGACCATTTCTTATTTCTTATTTAGTACTTCTAGAATTAATTTATCCAGAGTTCATTGGCTGATTATCTTTTTAGGTTTGTATGATTTAAGTTCATATATAATTCTCTAAGCATCTTTTATTGGGTATGTTGGATGTCATTATACATATGCTACAAAATTTATCATATTCTATAGCCTTGTAACAATTTTTATATAACTTGTTACTTAAGGTTAAGTGATAAAAAAATATTTAATAAAATTAGTGATGGTTAGTTTTTTTTAGATAAAATTAATGGTGGTTATTCTTTACAGATAAAATAATTGAAGAATATAAGTATTATTGTTCTAACTCATAGAAGGCATTTAATATTTCTATATGTTATACGTTTTGCTGTACAACGTGTTCTATGCTAGTATAGTCTTGTTGCAAATTAATTTTGTTGTTATTTTTTTCTTAACTTGTTTTTCACCACAAGAATGTTAGAATCACACCAAGATAGGTCACAGAAATTAACAAAGCCAATAAAAACAGAGCGCAGCTCACGTAGTTAGATTCTTTGTGGTGGAGGTGGACCCAACCCACCACTATTCAAATTCAAATCCAAGATTTGACACCGGCATGTGTGTTACTCTTCATTTGAAAAAAAAAAGAATTAATAAAAGCCAAAATTATTGTGGATGCCTCTCACGGTGAAAAGGTTTTGAGTTGTGATGTCAAAATGGTAAAATTTGCTGATGTGTCTCGGTTATCGTAACTTGTTTTTGACCACTGAAAAAGGTACCTTCAGCCACACAATCAAACGGAGCAACAAATTATAAGGCAGAACAATAATACAACGGCGCTGCAGTGTCATGACCGTCGGTGAATTCTTTAAAGTTTGAGTTGTGACTTCACTACAGAAAACATGACCGGTACGGAGACCTGCAGTTTGAAAACATGATCTTCTGAGAACCCGGGGAAGATCACGGATTAAAACATGACTCGTCCCACTCACACCGCGCGAACGCAAGAAAGTTAAATGAGGCTGATGTGCATGCTGCCTTCCTGGAGTTGCCGGCCACCAGGGGGCGTCGATCGGGCCTGTCTGGCGGCCAAGAGCAATCAATAACAATAATAATAATCCAAAAGGACCGACCGCTTCAAAGGCGACTTCCATTCGCGCACACGACCGCTCTCTGCATTGTACCAGTGCTGTAGGCCTTTCAGGCGGGCAAGGTCAATGGCACTGCCGCTGGCACCGGCAGCACGTCGCGGTCATAGCCGTCGATGTCGATCAGGAAGAAGAAGAAGAAGCACATCATGTATATATACATTGTACTTGCTGTGCCCTGCCGCAACTGATCTTTTGAACTGGCCTGCCGGCGACTGGGAAGA
This sequence comes from Eleusine coracana subsp. coracana, assembly GCA_032690845.1. NCBI lineage: Eukaryota > Viridiplantae > Streptophyta > Magnoliopsida > Poales > Poaceae > Eleusine > Eleusine coracana. The sequence goes on from CM064426.1 coordinate 11,475,535, forward strand.
TGCATATGTGGTGTGCGGCGGTGGTGGAAACGAAAGAATGCCCCTGAACCCACCTATACGGCGCGCGTGTTCGTAGGCCCTCGTCGTTGGATCTGCGCGACCAGATGGCTTCGTTGACTGACTCCTGCATGACAGACCTTTCAGTGGATTACAATTTTGTGGTCCTCGGACGATTCTCCGATGGCCAGTAGCAGCTATATACCACGGACGACGATTCTCGGGAAGCAACAGAAAACAGATGCGTGCTAAGCAAGATTAAACCTCGTTATTAGGAATTCGCGCATCAGGGAGGTTCCTCGAAACGGAACGGTGTGAAGTCCTCACTGACCACACCACTTTCCTTTTCTGCTTTTTTCTTTTTGATAATTCCTTTTCTGCTTCATCCACGCTCGAGTGTGAATTACAATCTCAAAAAAAGGCGAAAAAGCTCACGCTGGCTAAGCGTTGGCTTGGACTATACTATGCATACTCACCTCAATGAATATGCAACCGTACTTTTAGATGACCAGTTTTACCAAACCTTACAATAATTATGGATGGTCCATATATTAGTTATTAGATAGGTAAAGTATATTACCTCCTAAAAAATGTGAGGACTTGTGCTTTTTTAGATAATGGATGTTGACGTCACGAAGATGTATGTCTCGATGACACTAATAGAAAAATGGTGGAAGGTAACACAAACCATAAGTCTACTTTGTATCTTACATGAACATCTACCCCTACAAGTATACCTGGCCGTCTAGGCCAGGCTAAATGGGCCGGCCTGAGACACCGGCCATGTAGAGCAGCCTAGCCACGGCCCAGAATAAATGGGTCGAGCTGGCTTAAAGCATGAGACGGGTCGTGCTTGGGCCTGGCTTCAGGCATGATGGGCCGGCCTGAGCACCACCAATTTAGCGTAGCCCGGCGGGCACGAGCTGTGGTCCGACAGGCACATGGGCCATGGCCTGACACGGGCATGGCCCAGGCGGCCCAGCTAGGGTAGGGAGGGAAGGGGGTAATATATAAAGCCGAACTAGCATCGCCCCCCCCCCCCAAAACCCTACCCTATTTCTCTCCACCACGCCATGCTGCATCCGCAGGCCATAATTCCTCCTCTTCCTCTCCGCCAAACCCTAGCAGGCCTAGTCGTCCATCAACCGCGGACCGCCGTTGAGCTGCAAGTGCCAAGCTCGTCGTCATCGCCTCATCAACTTGACCCTCTCCCTACCTGCTCTCCCTTTCCCTCCTCTCCCCTACCACTCGTCCCCTGAACCCACTCCCTCTGCACCTCCTCCTCTGCACCTCGGCACACTATTCCATGACTGTCGCCAGTAGTCTCATGCTGGGGCTAACTACGTATGGCCCCTAGATCTGAGTCTGAGGTCACTAGTCCTCGATTTGGACTTGTTTGGTTCATGTACCTTCAGATCTGAGCTCGCTAGGAGGCTTTCCGGCTTCGTCGATCTCATCCTCGAGCCTCATGGCTGGTAGTCACACCATCAACGACGATCTTCGCGCGCAGGGACTATGCGATGATGATGAAGATGTTGATGATGGTGTTGATGCCTTGTTTGGGGTTAGGGCTGGCGGCGCTAGTGACAGTGCTGCCACTCCGGTCGACGTGGATGCGAACCCAGCGGTGAGCTCAGCCACCAAGAGGTCAAGGAAGAGGACGTCCGAGGTGTGGAACGAGATGGAGGAGCTCAAGCGAAAGGACCCCATCACAGGTAAGGAGGTAACATATGGAGCCATCTGTATCTACTGCAAATCTCAGCTCTATGCTTCATCGATTGGTGGTACAGGTCATTTGCATCATCACCTTAAGTCATGTAGGCACAAGATGCTAGCTGCTCGGATGGGCATGTTAAACATTTTCAGTACAATGAAGAAGTTGTAAGGATGGCTCTAGTATGTTTAATTGCATGTCTTGATCTGCCTTTAAACACTGGTACCTGCTTTTGATGATTTCATTAGAACTGTTTTTTATCCTGGTTATAAGGAATTTTCTAGAAAGACAACAACTAGGTGTTACACCTTTATGCAAACTGAAATTCATGATCTGTTGATGCATGCTACTTTTGTTTGTTTGAATTATGATATATGGAGTGGCAATTCCAAGGAAGATTAGCTTAGTATTGTATTTCATTTTATCACTGCTGATTGGGAGTTAGAGAAATGTATAGTTGGTATGAAGCTGATTGATTGTACTTATAATGGTGTTAACATTGCTAAACATATCTTGCAAGTGCTTGTTGAGTATAAAATGACTTCTAAAGTTCTTTCTATTACATTAGATAATGCATCTGTAACATCCCGCCCTTCCGAGGCCGGACTCGCTTACACCTGGCAGCTTTCTAGGACCTCAAGACTATCCTCGCAGACCAACACGAGTTTTTTCTGCGCACTTTGTTCTCACTCGTGCGCACCCGGGGCGAACTTTCCGGTCGGTCACCCATCCCTAACTTGCTCCATGCCAAGCACGCTTAACCTCAGAGTTCTTTGGAGATGAGTTTTCGGAAAAGAAGTTGCAACTTATTGGTATGGGTATTCTATCAATTCTATTAAGCCTTGGGCCAGGATATTACACTCTCACTCCCTTAAAAGATTGATGTCCTCGTTGATCAACCCCAAGCTAGTAACGTCTCTTTTTGGCCATGTCCGTGTGCCTAGTGCCAGCGTATGTGCCATGTTGTGTGACCACTCTCTGGGCCCACACCAGCCATGCACACCATGCCTCCGCAACTGTGACCCCACGCGCCCGTAAAACCGCGAGGGTTGGCTCTGATACCAATTATAATATCCCGCCCCTCCGAGGCTGGGCCCCGCTTACATCTGGTAGCTCTCTAGGACCTCAAGATTATCCTCATAGACCAACACGAGTCTTTTCTGTGCACTTTGTTCTCACTCGTGCGCACCTAGGGCGAACTTCTTGGTCGGTCAACCATCCCTAACTTGCTCCTGGCTAAGCACGCTTAACCTCAGAGTTCTTTAGAGATGAGCTTCCAGAAAAGAAGTTGCAACTTGTTGGTATGAGTATTCTATCAATCCTATTAAGCCTTGGGCCAGGATGTTACAGCATCTGCTAATGCATCAACTGTTAGAGAACTTGTTCCTCGTTTGACACCTTACATTGGTTCTCAAACTAAATTTGCTAGTGCTTGTAATGCTGATAAACTTCTTAATGCATCTGGTTTGTTGCATCAACATTGTGCATGCTATATCATCAATCTCATTATCAAGTCTGGCCTGAAACGCCTTAAGGAACTTATTAAGGATTTCAGGAAGGCAATTTCTTAGCTTAATTCATCTAACCAACACATTGCTCAGTTTAAAAACTTTTGCATGGCTCGTCCTCGCAAGTTTGGTTTGGACATGGATGTCAGGTGGAATGCCACTTATCTTATGCTGAAGCATCTTGTGGCTGATCCATACAAGGACATATTCTCTATGTTTGTCAGTGCTAACTATTCACCTAGAGATAATGGTGAGCAATTGCTGATAGAAGAACACTGGTATGTTGTTGAACACATTTTAAACTTTTTGGAATTATTCTATAAATGTACTGTTTCCCTTTCTAGTGTTTATTATCCAACCTCTGTAGGATCGAAGGACCCCGGCTAAAGGGGGGGGGGGGAGGGTGAATGCCCGAATTAAAAAATTTAATGCTAACTATCCAACTAATTACGGAATTTAAAGACAAATGGATAAAAGCAAGAAATTGACAACTAAACCTAGGTTTGAGCTAAAGTAGGTTGACAATCCTAGGTGACATACATCATGCAATTTCTAGTATGTAAACAACATATGAAACTACAAGTCAAGAGACAAAGGATATTTTCCCGTGGTCTCGGTGATTTGCCGATCACCCCTAATCCATGTTGAGATGGATTCAAGTGTATGATGTGCTTCTCTCCTCAAGTATCCACTTCTCCACCACCAAGAAGGGCTCACAAAGAACAACTTGAGATAGAACATAATCAATACCTTGAACCTCTCCAAACCTCGATTCCACTAGGGTTGCTCTTCACCGCTCCGGCGAGGCGAGCACCGCACCTCTCACAAGAATTCGGGCCTCCTTCACAAGCTTCTTGAAAGGCTCACGGATTTGACTCCTCCAAGCCATCTAGGAGGCGGCAACCTCCAAGAGTAACAAGTTGATGACGCTTGCTTGAGGATCCCAAGTGCCACAATGCTCAAATCACTCAAGATTAGGGCACTCACACTCACACACTTGCAATCTTTCCACTAAAGCGTTGTGTGAGAGGGGAATGAGATCCAAAGGGTGTACAATACTTTTCTAATGGCAAAGAGAGCCTCTATGCATGGGATAGAGGAGGTATAAATAGCCCACCCTTTGAAAACTAGCCGTTACAGCTTACTGCACACCGGACGGTCTGACCGTGACTCCACACGGTCGGACCGTAGTACAACCCAACGGCTAGTTTGACATTCAAACTCGCTCTGGCACAAGCCCGACGGTCAGACCGTCAACAACCATAATCATCTCAACAACGTAGTTAGTCAAAAATAAGGGTCGTCATTAATTACCAAAACACTAAAAAGGGCCTAGATGCTTCAATTTCCCTCTTTTTAGTAATTGATGACAACATAAGAAGTGATATAAAGATTTTGAGCCGATAAAGATATTCAATAAAGATATAGGGCTCTAAGGTGAGTCACAAGATAAAGATCATATGCTATAGAATTTTCAAGACATGAACATATGAAAAAGTTAATGAACTCACCAAATGGTAAAACTCCCCCTAAATTGGTGCATTGATCAAAGATATATCAAAAACATGGCAATGCACATTTTCAAAAGAACAATTTGGTAGAGTTTACCTTGTACCATTAGATGCGAGGAGGCAAAGAATAACCAATATATAGCAATATAGATCATTTCAAGTAAGAACATCCTCATCATCCACACATTTGAACCATTAAGATGAGATGAACATAGATAATAAAAGAACCAACATAGTTCATCGCATAGATAATAGAGAAAATGGTCCAAGGTGCATAAAGAAATTACAATCCAACATAGTGACATAGTTCAACAAACACAAATAAGTTCAAATGTGCATGAAAGTAAGATACATATGAGATGCACATGCAAATGCAAGATAGATAGATCAAGAATCATGGCTTCCATCTTTGTTTCCTTTTCTCCTCCTGACTCTAGCAACTCATCATAACATCACTTCACTTGATGTTCTCCCCCTTTGGCATCAATTGACCAAAAAAAAAATGGTCAAGACTTCAATCATCTTGAGGAGGAGGTGGAGGTGCATACCAAGGTGGCTGGAAAAACTCTGGAGTACTCTGAAAAAAATCTCTAGTATATGCTGTGGGATCAAACAACAAATCATCTCCATGTGCCTCATCCATCTCAACTTCATTTGTGGACTGACCAAATTCAGAAGCATCGTCAGTTGCACTTTGAGAAGGAGAATAATCATCATCTGAACGGGGTGCCCTTCTCTTTCTGCTTATACCGGCTTTGAACACGGATGCCACCACTTTTATTATAGTGCGACGATTACTGAAAATGATCGAGCAAAAATCATGTATAAGCAACCGATAATTAATGATCGTACTTAAGCATTTGATTGCCATAAGAAAAGCTGAGATTGTACTGTATGTTCTGCCCTGACGGTCTAACCATGAGACCGGCGGTCAGACCGCTGGGACAAAAACTGAAAGCTGAAAGACTTCTCTGCTCTGGATGTGCTCTGGCGGTCAGACTGTGACATTGGTGGTTTGATCGTGAATGTGAACTCTGAACTCTAGACTGCTGACAGCCGCACTTCTTTCAAATTGCTCATCCAAATCAATTCAAACCTTCTCCAAACATTCCAAACTTGCTCAAAAATGATAGCTTAATGAATTCCATCATATCCAAGATGATTCCAACTCTTCAAGAAATATATACACGATTCTTGATCATCCATGACATGAATTATGCATGTATGAATGAAACATTGATATAAACATGCAAAATTGCTATAACTTGCACAAATGACCAAAATGATGGAATGATGAGATGTTGTCCCTGATCAAGGATTGGGAGGAAGGAGACAAACAAAAGCAGCAAAGGATTGAGAACAAGGAGCTCGAGGAGAAGATGGCCAACATGTACCTAGATGGACTTGGACCTGATGGTGCTTGAGAGTTGAGAACTTGAGATCACTAAAAGAGTCTAGGTTGTACTCCTTTTCCCTTTAGGGTTTTATCCTCATAGAGGTTTTACCTAAAGGTTTTTAATGAGACAACCACTTTTGTAATACTATTAGACTCTTTTTAAAGCCTAGTGATCTCTCTAATTACATGAAGTCATGAACATTTGAATTGTGATTGTGAAAGACTTGTGAATTGTGATTGTGAAGACTGAAACTTGATCATGTATTCATGATTTCATCCTTATGCAAATTGTGAACTTTTTACTTGTCTAGTTGTGACTTGTGAGGAAATTGTGATTATGAAAGACTAAAACTTGATATTGTATTTTTTTCTGAACAAATGATACATTTTTTTTATTTGTAAGGCAGTCGGACTCAATCAGGATGCCGCATTTACAGGCCTAAGGTTAAACACTTTTACGAAAACCAATTTAATCCTGATTACCTACTACATCCTCTGAATATTCCGTTCAAAATACTCATCCGGGATAAATTGGCCACCTTACAAAACTCTTGCCCCTATTGCTTAGATAACGACACCAAGTCAAGGTTGTTGTCCGGTTTTGCTCGAATCGTATTACCCTCAAAAGGTGAGTTCGCACCCTTCGTGGCTTCAGTCTCCAGGGAGCTCTTTGACTAGATCTTGACCCCTCATGGCCGTGGGCTTTCGGACCCTTCAAAGGCTTTTGAATTCCCTATCGTTTCCCTGCAAATTGAAAACAAACCGTTGGAAATACATTAGATGTGACTTTCGGCCCACAACGTGGCCCAAATCGAAAGGGGCTGGAGTTGGTCTCTCGAGGGATCCTCGACAATGGAAAAAGGAGTTTACAGTTTTTTTCATGTTTGATGCATATATCCAGGTTCAAGAAATTATTACTCGATTCGTTCTAGAATATAACTAGTTTTCGGTTTGTCCTAAGTCAACTTTTTAAATTTTGACCAGTCATAACAAAAACCTTTAGGCTCTGTTTGAATGTAGATATTGGAGGCCTTAGAATTGAGTTGAGTTCAATTCCAAATCAACCACGGTATTGAATTTAGCCTTAATTCAAAATCTATTGTTTGGATGACTATTGCATTGCCTTTTGGAATCCTAAAGAGCAGTCCAATTCAATTCATATTTGGATGTACAAAGAGTGGAATTGAAATTTGGTCACATGCTATGCTGCACAACTCATCATCTCCATCTTCACCGGCCAAGCTCGTCGTGCCGCCCGTTCTTCACCGGCGATGTCGGACACAGGTGCTACCCTATGGTCCTGCTTCCTCCCTTGTGTCGTGGTGCGGCTCTCCTTGCAACGAAATCTTGTTGCCCGTAAGGAAGAAGAAGGAGCGTCGACTGCGTTGAAGAAGAGGAGGGACACCAGATGGGAGGAAGAAGAGGAGGGTCGGCCATGACCAGCGAGGAGGAGGAGAAGGAGACCGACGGAAGGGGGGGGGGGGGGAGAGGAGGGGCGTCGGACGGGAAAGGGATCTCTCATGGGCAGCGTAGTTTCAGAAGGCGATGGCAGCGGCGCCTGTGGCGGGCGGGGTCTAGGCGACGAACGAGGAGGAGCAATTCATCCCAATATGGAGGGGCAGGCTCGGTTTTGACGAAGCGTTATTTTAGTTGTGTCTGGATTCCACGGTATTGGCTCCCCAATGCCAAGTCTCAATTCCACAAACATCCAAACAACTGCATTCATCAGATTCAATTCCAAATCTCAATTCTAAGTTTCAATATCTACATCCAAACGGAGCCTTATAATGATTAACAACACAAGGGTACTACTATTAAATTGGTCATGAATTAAACTATCATAATAATATTTATAAATCTTTTGCTATGGATGATTAAAGTTATAAAAGATTTAGGACAAATCCAGAATAGCTATATGCTAGGACGGAGGGAGTATATGGTTTCAAGAATAACAAAACCCCAAAGAGCAAAAATAGCAAGAAACAAATTCTATGTTGAGATGGCCATCTATTCTTTGTAAAAGTTTTCACTGCCACCGTCTCCACCTGCTGGCACGTTTTGAGTAGCATCTGCCTGATGGATTTCTTTTGCAAAAGTGTCTAAAGCTATAGCCAATAGGTGGCTCCAAAAACTTGCATACACTTATTGGCTTTTTTGTTAAAGACAATATCATTGTGACAAAGCCAAATAGCCCAAAACATTGACGCAACATTCACAATGATGATTCTTTTATAATCCACCTCCAAGATTGTATCATTAGAAATCAAACTAGTTGAGTTAAACTCCGCCTATAGGATTGCCAAAATTAACGAGCAATTCCCTTCATAACCAAAGGCTCATTGAGAGGCCAAGGCCGGAGAAGTTTTGCGATCCATTATCTAAATTAAGAAAAACTAGCACGAATTTGCTTTATCTCACAAACCCAGAGGGCCGGCCCTGAGAATTATGCGGCCTAGGGCGAAACTTTATTTGGAGGCCCTATCATAGGACTTAGTCTTCTGATTTCTTCCATAATTGGGCTGATTTTATTGTTGGGCTACATGCACATACACAGCTGGAGGCCCTCCGGCTTCCTGGGTACCGGTGTTAGTGCGTTAACCTCGCACCATGGCACTGCAAAGCCATGAAGGTTTTGCCATTTGTTTGAAAAACTTTGACAACCAACACCTCGAACAGGCTTGGGAGTTGGGACCTGTCCCACCGTGTCCAGCGGCCGTATTCGATGACATGATGCAGTGCAAGGTGGTGTCGTGGTGGCATTGACGCGAACGGCGTCGTTGCTCCTGCAGAGAAGCTAGCTGCCGGTCGTCCTAGACGGTCATGGCCAATGGCGCGCTGCATAGCGGCATGCAACTGTTGACCTGTTGCAGTCAGGAGAGGTGGTGGCCATAGCGTGAGAGCTGCAGCACGACCTCGTCACGCTGCTCGATCTCCTCCCTCTCCATGCTCATCTCCAGCAGTAAAACGCACTTACCTTTCCTCAGTTCAGCTCTGCTGCTTCCCTAGTCCACCAACGTAATCTAGATCCTAAATTTGTTTGAACAATTGTTTTGCATGTCCAGAACAATTTGTTTCAACAGATTTTTTGTTGGAACAAATTTGTTTTTCGTGGAACAATTTCTCACCTCGACGGCGCTTGCATTGTCTAGATGCATAACTGGGTGGGCTTGAATTAATCCAGTGCATGCGGCCCAGCCAAAGATGATGTAACGCACTCAGCTACTCAAAATATGAACTCGGGAGTGTTTTTTTTTTCATGTATTTTCCATTATTTTTCTTCAATCCATGGAGGCTCCTTCGAATGACTATATGATAATCAGCTGTTTTTTCATTTTATTTTCAGTCAAATTTTATAACCAATCACGTAGTGACATGTAATTTGTGGCCGAAAAGAAAAATTGAGTGTTCTCTCCCTGCAATTCGGTCAACTTTTCATATCAGACAATAAGCAAAGAACTGACTGCTATTTTTCTTAATTTCAGTCAATCTTTTCTATAGAATTGTGTTGCAGTCTGCAAATAGTACCTAGTGATATAGCAATGCAAATTCTCACACCTAAACAATAATCTGTTATCAATACTTTATATGTGAGATGAAGCTCAAGTGAGAATTAGTCCTTCCCAATGAATGCTTCAGAACCTTAAGATGAGATGTTTCTTTGTACAGTAAAATGAGTTAACAATATGCGTTGTCACTTGCTCAGGTCCTCGTTCGCTTATTGAAAACTAAAACACTAGACTGAATTGAAGTTTAAATAATGAATTACGTTGAACTGATTGAAATGAAACAAATTTGAACCATTAATCACTCAATCACACTTGACTCATCGAACACTAATTAAATTTTGGAGGATATAATGGAATCTGCAGCATGGACTAATTATTGAAACCACGGAGACACATCGTAAAATTAAATGAAATAACCACCCTACCTGGCTAGAGCTATTTGAAGATGAATAACGCATGATTAGGTCAGTCTTAATGCAAGGTTTCATTTAACGGTTTTCAAAAATGTCATGTCATATAAAGATATTTGAAATAGTAAATGAAACAAGCTCTCTCAATGCAAAGTTTCATATTGAGATTTCATAGGCTAAGATATCATTTAAATATTGCATCTAATTGACCAATGGAAGTTCATGAAATATGTAGAGATGAAACAAATTATTCTGTAGGGGTTCATTCTATTTTCATAATTTAGGTAATTGTGTACATCAGGTTTCATCCCTATAAAACTCAACTCCTCTCTTTCATCATTAATTCTATGCCACGTCATTGTTTTTGCTAATGTGGCATGTCATTTAATGAGTTTGAAACCCATATGAAACCTGGATTGAGACTGGCCTTAAGGCTGCACCCAACCCAACCACACATATATATGGTGCACGAAATTCACGGTTGATTTTCCAAATAAAATACCCTTCTTCCCTGTTTTGCAAATTCACCTAGAGCTAGCGAAGCGAGTCCGTTTCCTAAGGACGAGCGATGAAGAGCTTTTTTATATAATGAAATATTAGTCTATGCCCTCCTTTGATGCTCAAAGGAAGAAAAACATGCACCAAATAACAAATAGGCGGGAACGACTTTTTACATATACACCATCAAACTTCCAATTGTTGTAATCACCCAGATTGACAAGTACAGTAACACTGCCTGTGAAAAGGGGCTGACATCAATGCAAAGAAGCCCCCACTTACAGCACAAAAAAGGTTTGCAAACCCAAGTCAAAAGGAGGACTTGGAGTTATCAAGTTGAGAACTCAATATGAGGCCCTACTAATAAAGAACCTACACAAATTTTTCACGAGAGAAGATTTTTCATGGGTAAAGCTCATTTGGGAAAAATATTATTCAAGAGAGACTCTGCCATACAAACCAAACAAAGACTCATTTTGATGGAAAAGAGTAACTAAACTAGTGACACTGTACAAAGGAATGACATGGGCAAATATGGGAATGGGAGATGGAAAAAGCATTTTGTTTTGGCAAGATCTCTAGAATGGAAGGATCTTACATTCGGTATACCCACAACTACACTCTTTTGCACTTAATGGTACCTTTACTCTTTTTCGAGCCATGCAAGCCAATCAACTCTCAAACCTCTTCTAGCTACCACTGACCCAGGAGGCATATGAACAATTTTGTAAACTGTAAATTTTCATGCATGGTCTACAACTAACAGTAGACATGGATCAATGGTGCCATATCTGGAGAAATGACCAATTCTCCTCCGTTAAAGCCTACAAACAACTTTTGGGCTGTGACACGGTACACCTGGCCTTCAGATGGCTGTGGAAATCATCTTGCCAACAGAAACACAAATTGTTTGGCTGGCTTCTCATGCAGAATCGACTCAATACAAGAGGCTTACTACAGAGAAAAAAAAAAACTCTGAGTCATAATTTTTTTTGTGTTTCTGTTGGCTCAAACACCTAGACTCAAACACTTCGAATCTAGGTGTTTCTGTTGGCAAGATGATCTCCTTCATATTTTTTCTCCGTACCCTTCGAGTCATATGACTATAAACTTTGTCTTCTACAGAGAGGAGAAACACTAGGAGACCTGTTGATAACCTACAACTTTGCTAAACAATACTGGCGATCTATCGGTGTTATATTACCCACAAATCTGCAGCCTCTTCATTTCGCTAGAAGGGCCAAACGGAAACTTAGCGTGCCTTCTTTCATGGAGATAACAATTTTAATGGTTTGGTGAATTTGGATACGAAGGAATGATTGGCTCTTCAACGAAAAATACCCATCAGTCCAAGGCTGTAAGGAGCACTTCAAAACAGAAATCATCATGGTCATCTATCGTGTGAAAGCAGCACAGAAAACACAGTTTCAGCTATGGCTAGAAGAACTTTTTTTTTTTTGAAACTTAGAAGAACTTTCTTAGTACTCATTTGTTTCTGTTTTCTGTTCTTGTTAGACTAGTTTATTTATTTGTCTTCCTTTAATTATTAATATATAACCAGTAGGGGCGACCTCTCCTGTTTCGTTAAAAAAACAAATAGGAAGGAACAAATAAAAATGAAGATCTGAGTTAATTATATACTGTACGAACCATGAGATTGGGAAGCTCAGCAGCCACCGCCCCTGGCCGAAGTTGCCGTCACTGGCCATGCAAGATGCAACCACGAGGAAATGGGCTAGAATTCAATCGGATGGCCCAACAAAGGATGCGTCCAGAAATGGAAGGGAACTAGTTTTTAGCTAAACAGTGTTTAGCAATTACGTAGTTTTATTTATTGTTCATTAGATCCGATCAATTAAACCTGAGCATTTTTTTAACACGCGTTGGACCGTTTTTTTTTCCTTTTGGTTAAACATTTGTGCTTAGGCCCACCTCATGGGACAACTATTAGGCCTGTACTTTAGAGTAAATTACAAAGGGTCTGGCGTACGACTGATTTCTCACTAAAAAGGAAATCAAATAAAGTTTCCCAAGATGAAAAAAAAAATCATATAACCCCACCTAGATTCATGATACGTGATCAAACGACGCAAAGAAATGCTTGCTCCAGGCGGATGGCATCAGCTCGGTGCAGCATTGGCATATTGTGGTAACTATCAAATTCATTTTAATTTACACCTAGACTCAAACACTATATCCTGTCACCTATGGCACTTCTATATATTTTATCATCAGAAGAGCTTCGTGCAGTGGGCGGATTTGTACTTCCAAGACTATACCACAAGGTAACACTGACAGATATGCGTTCGTATCCTGCTTGTGGTTGATTTTCGCACGCTTTTGCAATTTACTATAACATTCTTCAAAGTTTGGTTGAAGGGAGAAATTTTTTGGAGGGTTCGACACACAACTCAGATTTATTTTTCCAAATGAGCAAAAATTCTTTGGATTCCGAAAGAAATGGATGCCACCCAATAACCTGTGGAAGAGCGGTTATTCCGTGTGGGTTCAGTCCACGGACACAGACCACGCTGCACTGCCCTCTCTTTCACAAAAGGTTCCACCAAACATGCTGTCAATATTTGATAGATTTTTTTCTCTCATTTTTGTTTACTCTAGTAGGTGCTTGTCTTTTGACTTTGCTGGGATGGGGGGTGCTCAACAACCTTGATCTTCTGTTTTTAAAGGAGGCAGCCTATTCTAGTGTTTTCTAGTTACATATACCAACCATTTGTAACTCTAGTGGATCAGTATTATATGGCGGCCACGCACGTTGTGGCCGCCCCGGTTTGGGCAACGTGTGATGTTTCATGTTTGCCTCCTTTTGCTTACTGGGGTGATGAACCAACAGTGGTGCTGCTTAAAATATTACCAACCACACCACTAGGCATGCGTTCTTGCTGATATGATTTGTTGGACACTATACAAAGCTGTCATTTTGCCAGTCATGTGTCACAAAAACACCAAATTATTAAGCTGGCATTCTCGGTGTCCGCTGCGTTTGAATAATGCATCATGCATGTCCGAGCGAAACCATACTATATGCAAATATGTACAGTATACCTACAGGCTCTATGTATGTTGTTCATCAGAAATACCTTGAATTTTAACATTTAACTAAAAAAAAGAGAGAGAGAACATCAGAAGGTGCCTGAAGTTTTTGGCAGCGAATATTTTTATCGTTGGTTAAATAGCGCTAAGAATTTTATGAAACCTGAATAATAGCTAGAGCATAGAGGTGCGAATCCATCGACCTGGATCTTGTCATGGGAGGGATCGGATGAGTGTGCCTGAATGTGTTTTGGCACTGAAGATCCAGCTATTTTTCACTTTTATAAGACTGAAACCATAAGATACACCCCAATTGCTTGCTGGCTTAGTAGCCTGTCGATAGTGACGAGTTGTTGTTGCTTAGTCAAAAGTGCAGTACAAGCTGGATGAAGGAGCTGACTTTCGGATGATCCGTTATGCTGTCTAATTAATGTCTGCACGGAAGATGGAGTCGATGGCATCTGGCAATACGACTCTGTTGTAGTATTGTACTACCAATGGGCAATGGTTGGGGCGGGCATAAAATTGTGATCTGTCGCTATGCATGGGTCCTCATATCTCTGCAGAGAGCGGTATACGAAAACGGATCGGGAGGCGGCCGTCTCTTGCACAGTACCTAAAGCTGCGTGCAGGCAGGCTCGCGCCGGCAAGTCAATGGGGTTCGTCCGTACTGGATCGCCGGTAGGTGAGTGCATTTTTCTTGTGTGATTTATTGGAGGAAAAAGTCTTCCTTCCGTTGCGCATGTTGCATGGGAATAAAAGTCGTTCTTATGTCAGCGTTTTAAAATATTGAATCGACATCTATCTATCTATCTGTTTATAATTATAACAATACAGACAATCATAAAAAAAAATATAAAGTAACAAACCGTTGAATTCGAGAGGTTTGCACATCCTGAAGAGTGTCAACCGGCTGTGAAAGGGTAGACGAGAAGAGAACTAGAATTATTTTGGGATGGTTCTCATGCTGCTGCGTGCACGCAGGGACCAAGAGTTTCGTTGCTTTGAAACTAGGAGGTTGGCTGGCTCCGTGGTGGAGAAGGCACCAAGTGCTCTCCATCTACCAGCACAGCGAGGGGAAAAGAAATGGACCACCTACCCGGTTGGTTTGGGACAGGGACTGGGTCCGACGGAGCAAAGCCCGTAGGCCACATTCGGGCACGGTGTGGCGACGTGGAGGCTCAGCGAGTCAGAGACGTGACCGGTGGTGGAACGGAAGGAGGGACGCTGAGTAAAAATGGGACGAAATTAAAAGGAAAAATAGAATCGCCCGAAGTAGAATGAAAATGAGATGGATAATATCCGACCGTTTGATGATTCAAACACTGAGTAAACAAATATGATCAAATATGGGATACGTTAATAGTCATCCGATATTATCCGTGTCTGAATTTGAGTCCGAGAAAAACTAGTAAGATACGATATGGGATGAGCAGTATCCGTCCGGAATCCGAGATTTATATAATTTAATTAAATTTAAATAATTATAACATTGAAAATATAAAAGAAATCTATAAGTTGGTTATAAATAATGAAAGAAAACATCCTTATTTTTATATTAGTTATCATTATATTAATTTATTACTCTAACTATATTACTATTATATAATTTTTTATCCATCAAACCTTACAATGGTATTCGTGTTCAATTCTGACTCCGAAACAAGAATATAAGACGAGTATAAAATCAAAGAATATTTATCAGGCACTATCTATTCCGATTTTAGATCTAATTTAAAAAATATAAAATAGAATATAAGATAGACTATATCCATATATATCCGATCCGGTCACTCAGAGGCAGGCGAGGAAGACTGCGCCGTTGCGGACGACACTCTCTCGGCATGGTAGGTGACGCGTTCGCTGCCGCAAATGATAGGGCGGCTGTCTGGATGGCTGGCTGGCTCCCTTCAATTCAATTCAGTGAACCCGGGCGCGCGTAGGTACGTGGATGGCAGCGTCCCCCTTTTCTTTTCTCGCTTTTGCGGTATACGTGGACATGTTCCGGCGCACCAGACTTCCCAAGGCTGACACACGGCCCCCAACACCAACACAAGGATGTGTAGTGTTTTTCTTTTTTTTTTCTTCCCATCATGTCATATATCTTTCTATATAAAAACCACCTCTTTAAATTATTAAATTTAAATTTAATACTTTATAATTATTATAAAAATAATCATACAAAAGAAAAATTATAGCTGATAGAAAACTAGAAAATATGAAGAAAAAAAAGATTCGGATGCTAGTATTATACTTACACTGGTTAACCTTAATCTTAACACATGTATGATTACTTTTTTTGTTAATCGGCGGTAACAGTTGTGAATAAACATGATGAACTGCTCCCAGATTCTGACTGAAGGTAAAAGGTGCCAACTCGAAAGATAAGGTTTGACACTTTTGACCGAGCCAAAAAGCTTGGGAGGTTTGAGAGCACGCACGCCCTGATGGGCTGGTGGCAGCGGCCGCGCTCTCACCGGTTCCTCGCACCGGTGGTGGTCGCAAGGCCCGAGAAGGTGGGCGCGGTGGTAGGTGGCCTCATGTTAGTTGCGCATGTGGAGGAAGGAGAATTAACAACGCAACGCAACCTTTTTGTTTTTGTCAAACCTATCAGGAGATCCATGTACTTCTTCTAAACAAATCCCAATGACCTTGCACATATTTGTCCATATGCCTTCAACCACCGCCACTTTGACCGCCAAGCTGTGATTCGCCGAATGAAAATGAAGATGTGAATGATATGCTTTTTAACCTACTTAATCCACTTTGGACTAGCATACAACAGGGCGCGTATCTAGTGGAACTCAACCGTAACCATGGGTGAGAACGTGGAAACTTCTTTGGGCACCTAAAAGAGAGCAAGGAACGCGAGCAGCTTCTTTTTGGCATCTAAACATTGATATCCATTCAAACTACTATATCAACTGATTTCAAACCTTGAGTGAGAACTCAAAAAGTTCATTTGAAAAATATGAGAAATTAACCCACACGGAAATGTCGTGTTGCCAATGCTATTCCATCCCTTTCTAACATGTACACTTAATTTTCCATTCCATTTTAAAATTTTAGTCGTCATCTTCTTTAACTAATTCCCTACACCATTTATTTCACACTTCCACCTCCACAATACTATTTTTGGGATAATCCTCTCATCTAGTTATGGTGCAATAACTATCCACTCAGATGCGTTGCTATTTAACCACTCCAAATTGATCAACTATACGCTCGCTAAATATCATTTGGTTTATATATTTAGAAATGCATCCCTTGCATTATACTTTACAATATTTTTGCCATATAAAATGTAATGGTCATAGTCTCATCTTGACTAACGTGTAAAACATCAAAACATGTAAAAATAGTAGTGTAGTTCAGATATGAGATCGTGAGATCTCTAGCAAGAGCTTTCATGTGAAGAAGGAAATACGTGCCTTATAGTTTATATTTTATTTTAATCAGATTAATTCTTCAGATTTATTGTATCAAATTTAATTGTAGGGGTCTCTATCTTTACAAATAAAGTTACCAATATACCATCATCCTCTCTAGTAAATTAGGCTTCACCAAAATGAAAGGAACAATAAATACCATGTTTCATTTCATGGTATGGATATTTTGACTATTTCCTATTGTGATTGAGAAGGTGACGGTTCTATGAAAGATTGCTAATTTGCAAGCATGTACGAGCAAGAAGACTCATGAATCACTATCCCCACTTTCATAATCTTCTAGAAATGTTTTCTATTTATGTATTTTCATTCTCGTAAAGTTATGCAGAAAGTTTAAAAACAAAATGTTTGTATTTGCGATAAATAAACCAAAGAGAACACATATGAAATTTGAACGAATTGATCTCTCTCTGACATAATTAAACAACAGTACCAACTATTGCATATGTTGAAGCTTGGCATTTTGTTTGATTTGTATCTACAACACCAATACTTTCACATCGTTTGAGATTTTCATCATTAATGGCTTCTCATTGATTTCTCATCCCCTAATTTCGTAGAAGGCGTTACAAAATGAAATGTCCAACATTCTAGTACCAAACAACCAAGATCCATTTCACTACTTGAGTGAAGCTCAGCTACTTGGTGCCACGAGCTATGTTTTGTCCGCGTAGTAAAATATCAAAGTTGTCTTTTAATCTCAGGTATGAACTATCAACACATGAATTGTACTACACGCACAGAGAACACAGAGAGGTGTGTCATCTGTCATGTGTCGTAATGTTTATGTCTCGCATTTATACGAGATTTTCGACATTAGTATTATGCATGCCTTTGGATAATTTTGATACAAGTGTCTTGTGTCATATGGTCTATGTTATACTATACTGGTAAGTATACGTGTCTATGGAGTACATGTCTTGTGTCCAGTGATCTCATATACGTGACCTGTTCTCCAACTATATCTTGATTTTTTTTTCAACATAGTGACAGAGCTTTTTTCACAACTTTGTGGGCCCAGAACACCAATACCGTACCAACCCCCAATCCTGTGTACTAGTCCAAACCGGAGTCGTCTTCCCTCCATCGATCGATCGATCGATGGATGGAACGCTATAAAATCCCCAGCGTTCGTGCTCCCATTCCCATCGCCTCTTGTCAAGCAAGGCAACCAAAACAGAGAGGAGAGCCACACAGTTCACCTACCCCCAAAAGGGGAGCCGAATCGAGCAGAGACGAGGTCGCCATGGACCTCCTCCTCCTGGAGAAGGCCCTCCTGGGCCTCTTCGCCGCTGCGGTTCTGGCCATCGCCGTGGCGAAGCTGACCGGCAAGCGGCTCCGCCTCCCCCCCGGCCCGCCCGGCGCCCCCATCGTGGGCAATTGGCTCCAGGTCGGCGACGACCTGAACCACCGCAACCTGATGGCCATGGCGAAGCGTTTCGGCGACATCTTCCTCCTCCGCATGGGCGTCCGCAACCTTGTGGTGGTCTCCACCCCGGAGCTGGCCAAGGAGGTGCTCCACACGCAGGGCGTCGAGTTCGGGTCCCGCACCCGCAACGTCGTCTTCGACATCTTCACGGGGAAAGGCCAGGACATGGTGTTCACCGTGTACGGCGACCACTGGCGCAAGATGCGGCGCATCATGACCGTCCCCTTCTTCACCAACAAGGTCGTGGCCCAGAACCGCGTCGGGTGGGAGGAGGAGGCCCGCCTCGTGGTGGAGGACATCAAGCGCAACCCGGCCGCCGCCACGGAGGGAGTCGTGATCCGCCGCCGCCTGCAGCTCATGATGTACAACGACATGTTCCGCATCATGTTCGACCGCAGGTTCGAGTCAGAGGACGACCCGCTCTTCAACAAGCTCAAGGCGCTCAACGCCGAGCGCAGCAGACTGTCGCAGAGCTTCGAGTACAACTACGGTGATTTCATCCCAGTGCTCCGCCCCTTCCTCCGCGGCTACCTCAAGCGATGCCACGACCTCAAGACGCGCAGGATGAAGGTCTTCGAGGACAACTTCGTGCAGGAGCGCAAGTAAGCAATCGCTTCTCTAAACTACTTACTGTACTTAATAATCAGCCATTAGTAGCAATTGCTGCCTAGTAGTGATTCCGGTAGAATAGTTTATTAGACTTCTCGATCGATGCATGTTGGAATTGATTGCAGTTGGGTGGCGGTAGTTGACGAATTGCGGTGCGTGCTCCATGGGTGAGCTGGACTGATAGAATGGAAGACACTTGGTGGGGACGTGCACATGATGCATGTTAGGCACGTATAGTATAGTACACCGTACCTGTATCCCTTTAGCAAACTGACGGATGCGGTTCAGGGACTTTTTCTTTTTCTTTTTTTCTCAGAAATCAGTGCTACTGCTATCTACCGACAGGGACGAATAGCCCGACGCCGGGTCAGTTTTTCTAGGCGCAACTTGCACATCAAAATTGGACTTTTGCGTGGCTTCCAATTGAACCTGCCAAACCACTCACCAACAATATATCCGTCGTGTAACGGTTGCTTAAGACTTTTTTTTTCTTAAATCCCAACTCCATAGGGTGTGTGGGTGCATGTCATTTGGCGTGCAAAAGTGCAAGGGATGATAACAGTCGCTGTCAAACAGAAAATATAGTCTCTAGTATTTTCTAGTAGGAGACACTGAGAGGAATTCAGGATTTCTTAAAATGTTGAATAAGTCCTGTGCGGCATTCCGGTCCGTTTACGCTTTTGATTCTGGGCCGTGCAAGAGAGTAGGTGAACCGCACTACATCATTGCGGCAGCTAGATCTAGATAAAGCTAAGCTTAGCCCCTCCCTGCTTTCCTCATACAGTAGAGGTCGAAAGCTTGGGATTTAAGCAACGTCCTAGTTAACCACGAGTGCATTGACGGAGACAGAAATATCAAAGTTGTAGCATGTGAGACTTTGTCCGAGCAGGAAAAAAAAAGGTTTCGCTCTGTTAAGTGTGATCTGCATGTACAAGAGAAGTGGCTCTGACAGAGCAAACTGACGTTTCGTATTAAAAGCAATACTAGTACAACTAACATGCTTGCTAGCCTAAACAAGTGTCGAATTGAATCATTCCGTTCGTCTGCACATTGCTTCAAGTTGGTAGGGCCTCAAACCTTATGACCCAACAATAATTTAGTTAAATAATCCCCTTAGTTGGATCTATCGATCATGCCATCCACAAACATGCAGCATGTACTTCGGGGTAGGAAAATTTGTTGACCTATTAATTGCATCCATAGAAAGCTTCTCACGACTTGTTCAATAGATGTAGAAACTAATATGGCTTTCGAAAAAATGAGAAACTAATATGAACTTGTACTGTGTGGTGACCAGGAAGGTGATGGCTCAGACCGGTGAAATTAGGTGCGCCATGGACCACATCTTGGAGGCGGAGAGGAAGGGTGAAATCAACCATGACAACGTGCTCTACATCGTCGAGAACATCAACGTTGCAGGTAATTCGTCAGTTAGTACTTTAACCATTTCGTTTCTTTTATCTTCGATTCAGAAAGTGCCTTTGGTTCACTAATTTAAGGTATCAAAACCAAAAGTATCCTCTGGCATGATGTGGTCCATTGTTTTATTTAAGAATATAATGATATATAAACAATAAGGCACGTCTTAATCAAAGTCTCCATCGGCCAGCTATAGCTTTGTATTGTTAATAACTAAACCCGGCTTCATTTGTGCCATCCAATAATATTCCTTCAACGTGCTAGGATTATGAAATGGTTGATGAAGCCATCTCCACGTGACCAGGCCTCAAATTTCGTTTTGTAGCTCTAGTTTACAAAGTCAAAACTGCAACCAACAGTCGGTGCAAAAACCAATAATATTCTTTACTGAATCTGCAGCTATCGAGACGACGCTGTGGTCGATCGAGTGGGGCATCGCTGAGCTGGTGAACCACCCGAAGATCCAGGCCAAGCTCCGCGAAGAGCTCACCACCGTGCTCGGCCCCGGCGTGCCAGTGACGGAGCCGGACATTGAGCGCCTCCCCTACCTGCAGGCCGTGGTGAAGGAGACCCTTCGTCTCCGCATGGCCATCCCACTGCTGGTGCCACACATGAACCTCAACAATGGCAAGCTCAACGGCTACGACATCCCGGCCGAGTCCAAGATCCTTGTCAATGCTTGGTTCCTGGCCAATGACCCCAAGAAGTGGGTGCGGCCCGAGGAGTACAGACCGGAGCGGTTCCTTGAGGAGGAGAAGGCTGTGGAGGCTCATGGCAACGACTTCAGGTTCGTGCCCTTCGGCGTCGGCCGCCGGAGCTGCCCCGGAATCATCCTGGCGCTGCCCATCATCAGCATCACGCTGGGTAGGCTGGTGCAGAACTTCCAGCTGCTGCCGCCGCCCGGGCTGGACAAGGTCGACACTACCGAGAAGCCCGGACAGTTCAGCAACCAGATCGCCAAGCACGCCACCATCGTCTGCAAGCCGCTCGAGGCGTAGAGCTGGTTCGAAAATGCACGCGCCAGATGTCACCGATTATGTGCAATGTATCAACCTTTTTCGTGTTTTTGTTCTAAGATAACAGTTTTCTTTTTTCTTTTGGTGTTGAGTGGTTGAGGTATATGTGGGTGGCTGAGGTTATCGGTGCTGTAGATCTTCTTGGTTATGTTATTGCAAATTTATCAATAATTTATAGCATTGTAACATTTCATATACACACTTCGCACTGTTGTCATATGTTGTTGAGATAGTTTGCGAACGAGCAGTTGGCTCGATGGCAGCGCGTCTATCCGGGTTTGATCACTGGGATCGAACTTTGGTGTCGCACCGTGGTAAAAAAATCCTCTCATTCTTCCAGGTCAGCTAAGGTAAAGACTCGTGTCATAGCTCACAGCGGTCAGCTAAGTCTCTTTGGTTGGAGAAGAAGTTTGGGGGTTTTCTTGGCCTGCGTAGGGGAGAGGGGGGGGGGGGGGGGGGGGGGGGGGGGGGGGGGGGGGGGGGGGGGGGGGGGGGGGGGGGGGGGGGGGGGGGGGGGGGGGGAGGGTCTTCCCCCGGTAGATCGAGTTTTTTTTTTTGTTGAGATAGTTTGTCTCGGGCTTCTAAGATGTATTCGAAGGCACCATACAACAAGTTTTTATATATAAAAATAAATTAGGATCAGGTTTCTTAGATTTCCCTCGGTTATAAGAGTCTGCCTTAACTGAGATTGCTTATCAATTTTTCGAGCATAACTGGCCACATAATTTTGAGGAAGAACACCAATAACAATGAATCATTCTGAATCGAAACAAGTTACAATGAAACTCATAAGGTGCTGATGGTGAGTAGTGATCAACTCCTGCACATCACAATGCGATAGTATGACACGCATGCGCTAGGCAAATCGCCCAGACACCTATAAAGTTACAGAGTCTGGTAACTGAACCTGCCAGATCATATTACTAGTGTACCTTTAACCCAAAGCACAGTACAGAACAAACAAGCAATAACATCAGTACATGCCCCGGCTCTAATCTCTCTAAACATTCATACAACCATCAGTTGGTGAACCAATGTCACACAAACATCAAAAAAGAATGTGAACCTCCTGTATGGCTGCATCAGACATGGTGCCAAAACAAGTTACTGATAATTAACCATTTAACCTTGAGTCTAAATGTTGCTCATTGTCTCCAACCTTGATTTAGCAGTGTCGTCATGATGATAATCAAGTTCGACATCATCAATATTTGCTTCATCAGCATTGCTACTACTACCACCATGACAACTGTTGTTATCTAACTCAAAAGGAAACATGGCTACCAAAAATCTGTCTCTCATCATAGATGTCTGATCGCAACAACCTCCTTTATAAATGAATGAACAATCCTTTTATTCCGCTGAACTTTTTTCCAACACGAGGACACTTTTTTTTTGAAACTACATGAGGACACTCTCTTTGGTAAACACCACAATTATGTGGTGTGGTGTGGGTACCTCCTGAGAGGGCGAACATTGTACCAATAGGCATGAGTCCTTGATGTGAAAAAGAGGTGAACGTTGTACACCAAGTTATTTGAATAAAGCACATGAAAAACTTTTTTTTGAAAAAAAAGCTAAGCAACTCATTGAAAAGATAAAGATAATAGAGAAAGACGAACATATAGCTTATACTTCAACTGGACTAAATTATGATCTTGAGGTTACACATTTTCCCTTAGTATAACATAAATATCAGTCTCACAAGAAAACATAGCAAAAAAAGTAAAATTAAGAATTAAAAAGTATTTCACAAGCCAGCAAGAGTTGATAAAAAAATTACTGTATTATTTTTCCTGTCCACTGATTTTTTTTAGAGAAAAAAGCCTAAGCCTCTGCTTTATATTGAAAGCGGTATCACGCTGGGAATTCCAGCTTCCAAAAGATGTTCGGCCGAAATCTCAAGCCCAGAACTGCTTACCAATCTACTTGGCTAGGCGGGCACAATTTAGGACTGGGACTTCTAGAAAAAAAAACAATACAGTAAACACCCAAAGGCAAGTTTAGCTAAGCAACAACCCATAGAGACCTCTGCCTAGCTAGCAGTCAAGAGGTCTAAGCTACAAAACGAGGTAAAAAACAGAAGAAAACGCGCACCAACTACTGCAACTCTCTTGCTAATCTACTTAGCCAAGAGGAAAAACAGCTACGAAGACAACTTAAAGGGATTGTCAGACGCTTCCTCCTCCTGACATCTCCACCGTTTTTCTCACTTGTTGTTCAATTGCAGCAGATGCCTCCTGGATCCTCTCCCCCATCCCTGCATTGCTCTTCGCACTCCATTTCTGCAACATGGTTGTCAGTTTATACGCTAGTGATTCTGGAGTAGAGAGAACCATGTTACGAAAAACATAGTCATTTATAGCTAGCCAAATAGTCCAGCAAGCAGCGGAGATAATTATCGTTGTGATTCTTTTCTCCTCGCCACTCCTTTTAGTCATGATCTTTAAATTAGCTTCGGAGATATTTCCTAGTTTTGCCCACTTTAGGCCATCTCTCAAGATACACCACACATAATTAGCTGTAGGGCATTCAAAAATCACATGTGTAGGTGTTTCAACACTACCACACATTTTACACAGCTTAGATCCTTTCCAATTCTTCTTTTTCAATTGCTCCATGGCTTGGATTCTGTCTTTGTTTAAAGGCCGGGCCTGGTGCAGCGGTAGAGCATACCGCCTGTAACCAACAGGTCCCGGGTTCGAGCCGCGGTCTCCCCGCATTGCACAGGCGGGGGTAAGGCCTGCCGCTGAAACCCTTCCCCAGACCCCGCACAGTGCGGGAGCTCTAAGCACTGGGTACGGCCTTTTAGTGGAATCTTTGCTTCCCAAACCTCTTTCATTTCATTACTTGTTCTTCCTGGATTCAGTAAGTGTTTGTACATCGACTTTGTAGAGAATTTTCCTGAAGGTTCTAACATCCATCTAATTGTGTCTGGCGAATCCGATAACTTGACTTCAGCCAAAATTTCCTACAGCTCATCCCATTCCATCATCTCTCTAGGTCCAAAATTTCTCCTGAAAGTTATGTTCTAGCTCTCTCCATCCCACAATCGAACTATTGTATCACCTTGTTGCTCACAGATCTTGTAAATGTTCTAAAAAACTATCTTTAGAGGGCACTCAGTGATCCACACATCTAACCAGAATCTTGTCTTCTTTCCATAACCCACTATATGCTTTGTTCCAGTACTGCGATCCATTGTTGGCTGAACTATTGTAAAAACCCTCTTCCTTCATGTACTTTTTCCTCAGCAGGTTAGTACTCATATCATCTACTTCCATCTCAATTTTATAGATCCATTTGCTTAGAAGACATCTATTCATAGTTCTAGTCTCAGTAAAACCCAGTCCCCCAAATTCTTTCGGGGTACTCATTGCCTCCCATTTCACAATGTGATATCTTCTTTTCTTTTCTACTCCATGCTAGAAGAAGTATGCTCTAATAGTGTCTATTGTGTGCTAAAGATTTTCTAGCAATAGGTAGAAACCCATGGTGTAAGTTGGGACGGCACTTAAACAACTTTTGATCAATATTGATTTTCCTCCATATGATAGTATTGGCATTGCCAAGTAGCTAGTCTCTTCTTAATTTTTGTCTGATATGATCAAGATCTATTGCTCGAATCACTGTTTTACTAATCAGAATTCCCAGATACATCATAGGGAATTTCCCTGTCTTGCAGTTAAATATCATGGCCACTTCCTCTTGTCTCCATTCTGAGGTGCCCATCACTATCACTTCGCTTTTCTCATAGCTAATCTATAATCCAGACATGCTTTCAAAACAGTATAACAATAACTTGGTATTGATGATTGACTCATTGTCATCACTTAGGAAAATTACTGTAAGTGTGTCAAACCACCTTCTATCAAGTGTGGTATCACACCCTTAATGTGTCCCCTATTTCTAGTATTTTTGAGTAAAGTTCCTAGAGCATCTACTCTCAGATTAAACAACAAAGGGAAGAGGGGATTTCCCTGTCTCAATCCTTTATAGGTTCTAAAGTATTGTCCTGGTTGACCATTTGAATTTATTCCTACACGACCTCCTTCCACTGCCCGCCTTATTCATCTAATCCATCTATCTAGGAACTTTTTCTTGACCATTACTTCTTCTAGGAAACCCCAATGGACTTTGTCATATGCCTTCACAAAATCTAACTTCAAAATAATTCCAGGCTGATTTCTCCTATGTAGTTCGTGGATTGTCTTATGAAGAATCACCACCCCATCTAAAATATACCTTCCTGGTACAAAAGCTATTTGTGTAGCACTGATCACTTCAGCTGCTACCTTGGCTAGTCTATTTCCTAGGATTTTTGTGACTATCTTAAAGGACACATTGAGTAGGCATATTGGTCTGTAGTGCTTTATATTGTTTGCTTCCTTCATCTTTGGGATAAGTGTTACTAGTCCATAGTTCAATCTACTCAAGTTCAGAATCCCATCATAAAGCTCATCCATCATCTCTTTTAGAGGTTGTTTAACTTACTCCTAGAGCTGCTTATAGAATCCTACAGGAAAACCATCAGGGCCCGGGGTTGTGTATGTCTTCATTCCTTTGACTGCCTCCTCTACTTCCTCCATTGTGAATTTCTCCTCAAGAAGTCTACTATTTTGATCAATAAGTTTTCCTTCCTATTCCCATAGTGTTGCATCTAAATGCATGTTACTTATTTCTTTTTTACCAAACAGATTCTTATAAAAACCTTCCACATGGTCTTTGATTTCTATAGGGTCGCTTATAATTCTGTCTTCATCTTCTAGAGATTTAATGTCACATTTCTCTTCCTTCCGTTTGCAATTCCATGAAAATACCATGTATTGGCATCTCCTTTCAGGAGCCACATCTCTCCCCCCCCCCCCCCCCCCCCCCCCCCCTATTCTTTGCCATCTCATCTCTTTATATTCGTAAATTCTTTCCAAGTCTGCTTCCAGTTTATATCTTTCTTGCCATTCTCTTTCAGTTATCACTGCAAACTCCGCTCTTTCATCTATCTTCCTTATCTCTTTAATGAGAAACTATTTTCTTTTCTTAGATTCATTGTCAAAGTTTGAACCCCATCCTCTACAGAATTGTCTCAAAATTATTACACACCTTTTCCAGTAATCTAAGATACTCTCGTTGGTTCTTTTTGGCCATTTACTAATGATTTTTTTTCTCTAAAGCATCCTTGATTGAGCCATGCCATCTCAAATCTGAAAATTCTGCTTTTAACTACTCTTTCATCATCTGGTTCAACCAAAATTGGAGAGTGGTCTGATCCTACTCTAAGAAGTGACCTAGCAGAAACTCTTGGATATTTCTCTTCCCAGTCAACTGTTGTGAAAACTCTGTCTAGGTTACACATGATTGGTGTCTGTTGTTTATTTGTCCAAGTAAACCTGCTGCCTCCTCTATGAATCTCTCTAATGCTTGAATCTTCTATGAACGAGTTAAACATGTCCATAAAAGACAGATTAATGTTATCATTTGATTTCTCATGTACAAATCTAATAAAATTGAAGTCACCACCAATCAGCATAGGCACTTCAGTTCTCCGAATTTTCCCATAGAGCTCTTGTAGGAAAATTCCCTTCCTTTCTATCTAAACAGGTCCATAAATATTTATGATTTCCCATTGGAAATTATCACCTTGGTTCGTTATCTTGATGCTTGCATAAAATTCACCACTGTCCATTTCCTCTGCATCGAACTCTCCTTGTTTCACTCCAGTCAAAATGCCACCCAAATGACCTTGTGTAGGGACCCAATTCTACAAGAAGTTTTGATTGTTGCAGAGTTCTTGTAATTCTCTTATTGTAAAATCTCTCTTATTGTCTCTTGTAAACAGATAATGTCTATCTTATGTGTTCTCATCAAGTCTTTGAGTTGACCTCTATGGCCCTTGTGACCCAAGCCTCTAATATTCCAAAATAGTGCTATCATTTAGCTACTTCTAAATTTGTGCCAACCCTCCTTTTGAGGACATGTCTTCTTTTTGGCTTCACTTTGTGTTTGTCTGCTTGTGAGGATTCATCTATCATCTCATCAAACATACTTTGTTCTTCCACATCCTGCATTTCTAACAATGGTATCTGTTCTACATCCTCACCAGTATCTTTCACCTTTCTCATCTCTTCCTCTTTTCTGTATCTTGCTTCAGCTAAAGCTGCTTAAGCCTTTTGTTTTGCCTGTATGGTTAGTATTTCATTTTGTGCATTTACATGATCTACACCTAGCATGATACCACTATCTGTAGTTTTTCAGAATCAGTAACATTAAGAATAGCAAATGAGTTTTTACCTGTGATGGAGTTCTTATGCTCCTTTCTCTTCTTAGCCTTCTCTTGTACCTTCTCTCCATTGTCTATGATTCTTATCTTTTCCTCTTAACTATCACTGGTTCAGTCTTGTTCTTCACCTTCACTCGCTTGAAATCCTCATCAGCTCCTGTTTTCTCTTTCTGCGATCCCTTACTCCCATCTTCTCCCTCTCTTGTTGATATCTTCTTTTGTCCATTCTATCATCTGTTATTGTGTGTAAGCACTTGTCTCAATATTCACCAAGTATGCCATTTTCTCAGTTCTTCTCTCAAATGACTCATCTATCCTTTTCATCTCAGTTTTCTGCTCTTCAGTGTTGTTCTTTTGCGAAAGTTCTATTTGAACTTGATACTTTCCTTGATTTCCAGTATCTACCAAAATTTCTCCTTCCTCATACAGTTGACCTATTGGAGTACCCCTCTGGGTTTCATCTTTTACCTCTTGTGAGTCCATGTTAACCACTTGAGACAGCTGTTCAATTATCTTTGTTTCCTCCATATCCTCACAAGACCCTCTCACAGGAGTGGGACCATAATCCAGCGGTTTAGAGTCTTCCGTGGTGCTCTCTTTGCTGACATCTTTATCTTGTTCTACTGCCTCAACCTCCTCAACTTGCTTTCTATTTTCATTTCTGTTGATAGATGATTGTCTACTTTCCTGTTCATTTTTTTCTTTCTTTTTACCCAGTTCTAGGAAACCCGGGGCATGACTTCCTTTTAATGTATCCTCTCTATCATCATCTTCCTCCCTGTCTCTATGTCTGTCAAACTTTGATGGCTGAGGTGGAGGATTATAGATCTCTTTTGTGGGGGCTTCTACCATCCATTTTATCACTCTCCCCTCATAGTTGAAGAAAATTTTTGTTTCCCTTTTGATTTTTGAGGCATCTCTACAAGCCACTTTCACCCTAACTGGGCCCATCCTGCTGAGACTAATGGGATCCACCTCTATGGGGTCTCCCACTATGATTGCAATTTTCTTTACTATCTCCTCCTTCCTAGCTATTTGTGGGAGGCCAAAAGTTTTCACCCACACCTTCTCTAGGATACTTGAAGTTTTAGAAGAGGCTTCAGTAGCTTCCACTTTAACTTTCACCTGTGCTGTTGAGGTAAGAAACTCAAAACTTTTGAATTTGGTGAGCTAGTACCTCATGTCATCACGAAAATACTATAATGAATTCAATATCTAAGATCTTCTTTATGTTCCACTTGCTCGTGCCTCTAAACCGGTGGATCAATTTTGTCTCAATTATCTTTTCATCTACCATCCCCTCTAAGATGGTCATCAACCCTCTAATTTCCAAGTCTAGATTGTCGATGTCAACCCCTAGGATATGAATGCTATAAAATCCATACCTGGTATCCCAAAGCCACAAGTTTTCAATTGTATCTTGTATGTACAGTTGAGAGCTTTATGTCCTGATTTCTTACAGCTGTAACATAACCGTGGATTAGAGCATCTTCTCTTAGGATTTATGTTCGGGGGTACTTCTTGCTCATTCCTGTAGCTTTTCTCCTTCTCCATCTTCTCTTTATGTAGTCTTTTTCTGATTTCCCTCTCCTAAAACTCATCTTTAGAGATCTACGCTTTCTTGTAACTGACCTCTAGGAACCACTCGTCTTCATCTATTCTAGATCTTGATCCCTCGGCATGCTGGCCCAGCTTTCAGTTATGCTCCTCTCTTTTAGTGTGATAGCCCTCTTTCTTGTACAGGTCCTTTCTATGAGTCTCCCTGCGTGCGTACTTCTCTTTAAGGAAGTTTCCCTCCGATCCGAGTGATTTGTGTGAGGGCATCCCCTAGAGTTGATGTCCTTTACCTTCCATGCTTGAATACTCCTCATTCCATATCTCTCTACGACCTCTATTCCAAAACGGAGAGACTTTGTTCCTATATTCCTCCGTAGATCCTCGACTGGATTCACGATATTTCTCTTCTTCTTCCTCCTTCCTCCAAGATATATTGTTCCCCCCTCCTCTGTCCATTGTTTGTTGCTTAACTACTACAACAAAAGATCTAGAATCAGTAGTTCTAATGGCTACCTTCACCAACTTTCTCACTTGGAAACCAAATCGCCTCACGTCCCTCTCCACCGCTGGAAAACCTAGCTCAATGTTGGGGAGAGTTTTCTTTGGGACCCAAAGCCACTGACCAGCTTTATTGGACCACAAGTGGTTATACATATCATCTATACATGTGCCAAAGTCATATTCGTGTTGGGCTTCTCCTGGGCCTGTTTGAACTAGGTCGTTTTCTTTGCTCTCCGCCTAACCGCCAAAACTCTCAAAATTTCCTGCCTCCTCTGTTTCATAATCCTCAACTGCCTCAATATCCTACATCCTTTCATTATTACCTGCTTTAGATTCCCATTCTAAAAGAATTGGGATATCTCCAATCTGAATTTTGTTTGGCGTGATACATTTCACTAGGGTTAGAGGTATCCATCTTTCCCTTCTCTTTGGGGGCACTGAATTTGAAATCTGAGGTAATCTCAACGAGACTGAACTCATAGTTCCTTTTGTGTTTTGAGACCACTGGATTGGTAATTTTTGCGGATTTGGATTTCCGGTCTCATGAACCATCATATTCTATCCACTGACCTTGTTGCTTTCTCACTTCAATTTCTTATAGCATCTCCTTCATTGCTGCGCCACCCATCCAAGAGATTGATTTTCACACCCTCTGGATAATCAGGCAAAACAAAAATTGCACCGCAGTGCACAATCTCATGGTAAACTCAGAGTAAAACTGTCTCTGGCCACTTCGATTCCACTCTAGATCGAAAAAATGGTAGAGACTCTTCAATTTGAAGGGGGGAAATCCCCCTTTTTTTAGAATTTTAGGAGGTGGAGAACGTCCACCTCCCCGTCTCAATTGCATTGACAATCGTACAGGGTTCATAGTTTACAGCACCATTACTGTTTGCTGGAGCCTAGCTCCACATTCAAAACTAGCCTATTACATTCTCCAGAAGTTTTTTCCTACAAAGAAAACTAGCTGATGCGCCTCCATCCAGATTGTCAATAGACAATCCCCTTCTCAGGCCATCTCTTCATCCACGATCATCGAGCACTTAGCCAGCCATACCTCCTTTCCAGCTGTCTCCTTCTATTGTTTATCCCCTCTTGCCAGAGTTCTCTTGGACGATTCCCAGCTGGTTCTCACATCGAGATCCTCTCCACCCTGTAGGCCATCATCTCCAAGCTTGAGAGCAATCCATTGAATTTCTCTAGCTTCAGTGCTGGGCAAAGTATATGCCATCCTTTGAGCATAGGTACAATTCTGCTCCAGATCAGATTTAGCCCCTTTTAGGCCAGATTCTAAAAAATGAAACCATTTCTTAGTTTCCAGAGCCCCCACAAGACTGCTGAAGTAATCATGTTAAACACATCGAACTTTTTTTTTACTAAGCCACCAATTTGCAATTCCTATAAAATTACTATGGATCCTACATCTAAAAACGTCACTGAGATTGTTCCACATCTCTTTAGCAACTACACATTCAAAGAAAAGGTGATTTATCGACTTAGGCTCTGTACAAAAGACACAAGTCATATCTTCAACCAGCCTTCCTTTTGCTAGGTTATCCCGTGTTAATAACTTATTATTGGACAACAACCAAAGAAAGAAATGAACCCTTCGTGGAACTTTGATGGACCACAGAGCAGGGGTGTGAACAGGAATAACTCTATAAAATTTATAACAGCATTAAAGGATTGTGAAGAGTAAATACCGGAAGACAAAAATTGCCAAATCATGCTATCCTCTAGTTATGAAAAGCTAATAGTAGAAGCCAATAGTTCCACTTCCTCCACTTCTCCATTAACCTATTGTCGATAGTTCTTCTAAACGTACATTTCAGGTTGGTGCCATCCCATAAATCGGCTACAGTGCTTCCCTGCTCATTTACAATAGTATATAGTTCCCAGTATTGAATGGCTAATCTAGAGCTACCAAGCCAGTTATCCTCCCAAAACTTCACCTTATTACCATTCCCTATTTGCCACCTGTACCCCATTTGGCTGCTTTTGCTACCCACATGACTCCTTTCCAGAACTGGGAAGAATTATATGTGGGACAATCCCAAACATTAGGGTTTTGAGTTCTATACTTAAAGTCCATAACCTCCTTCCACAGCTTTCCTTCATCTAAATTATACCTCTTGATCCAAGAAGCAAATAAACTAATATTCAGTCAGATCTCTGAGATCTGGTATACCAAGGGTGTGTTTGGTTTGACTGTGGTTGTGAAAAAAGCTGCTGTGGGCTGTGAAAAAAATTGCTGTGAGATATGAGTTATGAAAAAGCTGAAAGCCGTTTGCTGAAAACGACTGTGAAAAAGTGACTATGAGCTGATGTAAAATAATGTGTTATTCATTCAAATTTACATGTAATTTAAAAACTTAATCTTAATTTGTTTAAAATTTTCATTCTACTACATATTTTCTAAACTTAAAAAGTTTTTAAAAATTTTAAAGTTTTTTAAAAATGTAAAAAAGTTTTTAAAAAGTTAAAAATTTTCTTTAAAAGTTATTTAAACTTTCAAAATATTTTTACAAATTCAAAAAGATTTTATTTAAAACAATAATTGAAAACATTTTTAATATATATATATATATTATATTTATTATTTATAATATATATGAATATTAGAAATAATACATATATAATATATACATACATATATATATATTTATATATATATATATATATAATATTCATATATGTATGTAAATATTATATATATATATAATATAATATAATGTATATATAATATTTGTAATATATATATAATATATATATATATATATGTGTGAATATATATTTCTATGTGTATGTATATATATATGAAAGTAACTTCTTTAAAGTTGTGGAAGCCAAGGCCACAAAAAGGACCTCCTAACCTACTTTTAGAAATGAACTAGCTAAAAAGTGCTTTTGGCTTTGCCTTTTTCCGGCAGCCAACTCCTTTGATTGGCTTTTTAACTTTTCTGAAAAGGCAAAACCAAAAAAAGCCCAATCAAACACACCCCAAGTCCCCCATATTCCTTTTTCATAGAACAAGTCCCCCGTATTCCTTCAAAACTATTCCAAAGGCAGTGAGCCATATAGGTGTTTAACATGTGTATGACTCACCAACTGATCACCCCAAACTTCGAAAATAGGAGAGATTAAGCGCCTTACCGTCTCCAATCGAACCCTCGGATCAGAGTCAGAGATTAGGCACTCAGATTTCTGGGATTTGATCGGGAAAAGTTTGAGGAACGAGAAATCACCACGGAGGCTCTCTGGTCAACGGGGTCAACTCCAACAACAGCGAAAAGTTACCTGATCATCTCCCCCACATGTCCACTGATATTTCCCATTACATTTCTACGGCACAATCTAAGTTCTCTATCCAACTTGTGGCACCTTGGTGACAACGTCCACGCCCGAGGGGAGAGTGCCAAGCACCACGACACGCGGTTGCAACAGAAGTCACCACCATCCGCTGCCCCAAGCACACCATTTTTCTTAGAAATGTTCCCAACTACATCTGAAATCAACCACACGACATCAGTCACCTGTGGGTTCCCAAGTATATGTTGTATGCAGTGTTCTCGTCTTTGCCAACGAGTTCCGGCCAGTTTTGTTCTGCAGTAAGAGGTTACCGTCAGGAGATCCATTCAGATCAGCAGCAAATTCATGATCCGGTATAATCAAATCAATTAATGTTCGCGGAATCAAACGATGTATTTTGAAAAAAAACATATACATGAAACAGATGAAACAATTAGCGGCAGATATATAAAACCAAGCTTTAACTAGCCACGAAACCGATGGTCTTCTATAAAATAACCATGAAATCGTGAGTTTCTATAAAATGGCCACGAACCGAGCTCCTACCAGTAAAATGATCACGATGTATTTTTCAGACCAAAATGTCCTTATCTTTCTTCTCCTCTCTCTCCCGAACGTCAGTTACAACACGCCGCAGCCTGCTAGCTGTTGCGCGCCGCCACCGTCCGCAGGCCGCATCGTGCTGCCCTCGCTCAACGGCCGCACCTGGGCTACAGTAAACAGCGGCTGCCAAGGGCGGGCCACCTCGGCGATGAGCTCCTCCACCTCGGTGAGTAGGCAGGCGGTAGCGGCATGGCGCGCGGGGGAGGCGGTGCGACGCGCGGCACGGCGGGCGGGGGAGGCGGCACGGCGTGGCGCGATGGGCGGGGCCAATGCGCAGGGGAGGTAGAGCTGCCTACGATGGCGTGTTCGGGAGAGAGAAGAGAGAGAAGGAGAGGAGAGGAGAGAGAGAGAGAGAGAGGAAGAAGGGTGAGGGTATTTTTGTCTAGAAAGTTACTCGAGGTCATTTACCGATAGGAGTTCAGTTTTGTGGCCATTTTATAGAAGCCCACGATTTCGTGGTCATTCTGTAAAAAACCATCGACTTCGTGGTTATAATGCCAAAAATCTCGATGGAGACGGCGTGCATTGAGTTGCATCACTAGCCGGCATAAAAATGATCAATAGGAAGACAAGAGGCCAGAAGAGGCTGCCGGTAGCTGTAGTCAACAAAGCCATCGCCATTTTCGTTTCCTCTTCTTGGTTGACATGAATTTGGCCATTCGGGCTATCCATCTTATATGGTTGTAATGGATATGTATAAAACTCAATTTTGGCCATTCGGGCTATCCATCTTATCGGGTTTATCCCGACCATTTACGTACTCTTGCCTGTTCCGCAAGCAACGTGTTTGTATTATATCGATATGAGAAGGACTGCTGACACTATATGGAGCGGCAAAATTATTCTAACGTTATATCTCTTATTGCCTCCATTCCAATATATCGATATTTATTGACTTTAGACTTTATGTTTGACTGTTCATTTTATATACAAATAAATAAATCATGTTTAAAGTCTATCTAACAATAAAACATGTCATAAAATATATTAATTTTATAATACTTCTTTATCTAAGAGGAATGGTATCTAATAGTCAAGAAAAACTTTATATATTAGAACGGATGTAGTACTTTAGTATAATGTTCTTTATTATTAATGAATAAAATTTGGGCCAATTGCAAAACCAGTCCTGTTTCCGTCCTCAATTCTGAAATCGGTCCTGTTTTTCCAACTTTGCAAAATCGGTCCTGTTTTTCAAATCTGAAGCAGCATGGCAGTCCTATTCTATTTGGAGGTGGTAACGCTGTTAACTGGTCTGTAAAAAGACATATATACCCTTTGCAAAACCAGTCCTGTTTTCATCAATGATTTGCAAATTTGGTTACAATCTGGGCAC
This sequence comes from Eleusine coracana subsp. coracana, assembly GCA_032690845.1. Classification (NCBI taxonomy): domain Eukaryota; kingdom Viridiplantae; phylum Streptophyta; class Magnoliopsida; order Poales; family Poaceae; genus Eleusine; species Eleusine coracana. The sequence continues at coordinate 11,510,631 of CM064426.1, forward strand.
TCAACAATATAGAACTGAATTTCAGATATTTAGAAAACTTTTATAGTAAAATTTAAATAGTTTTAAATTTCACATATGTATTATATAATTTATATAAAATCTGACCATAAATTTGACAAAATTTTGACAGCATTTCAACTTAATTTTGACTAGAACTGACGAAGAACAAGCAAAACTGAGAAGCATAGATATGATATATAGCATCCATCAATTATATGCATCACAAATCCGACACATAACAAAACCAAGAGTACTCAGAATTACATGTCCACCTAAGATACAAAATAATATCCACCATTACATGTCCAACTGATCATCACATTTCAAAGACCAAATAATGCAGCAAGTCTTCTCTAGTGCTTCCACTCCTTCCCCTACCTCTCCCCTGCCCCCTTCCACCACCAATGACACTAGCAATTCCACTTTCACTTCCACTTGCCGCCTCACCTCCACTTCCAGTAGCAGCCCCAATGCCACTTTCACCAGTAGGCCCATTTACACTTCCACTTGCACTAGGTTTCAAAGAGGATCAAAATTAGTAATACAAAAAATTAGCAAGACAAATTTATCACTTACTTGGATGTATGTGTAGGTATAGGCTTCCTCCTTTGACTAGCTGTAGGGCCTCCTTGGTAATATTTTACTGTATGACCAAGCTCATTACACTCAATATATTTTCTTTTCTTTTTGTTACCGAGCTCATCAGATGCTTTGATTCTAGATACTCTAGGCCTCCCGGCTTTCCTCCTCAATTTGGGCTTCTTCAACTTATAGCCAAGATCAACCCGTGTCCATTGTTCTTGAGAGGTCATTGGTTTGAAAGTACCCTCATAAGCCTTCTTGAACCTCTCAACAGAATAGTAGTCATGGACAAAATCTTTCATATTTACCATAGAACTGACCTTGGCAATGGTAGCTAAAGCATGCATGCAAGGCTTTCCACATACTTGCCAAGCTCTACAACTACAGGTCTTTTCTCCCAAATTCACGGCATGCCTCACAGTGGCCACTGTTACTTCAGCTGCACCATTCCCACATATTAGCACTTCATGGCCCTTGATATTCTTGCTTTGAGCATTAAAAGCCTTTGTGATAGCCGGTATGATTCTTCCAACCATTTTGTTACCAATTTTGCGCCTCAGTTCAAACTTGGTTATGATCATCTGTCTTATTTGGTCAAGCATTTGCACAATATGCATATCTTTAGTTTTGGAGACCCAAATATTAAAACTTTCAGATAGGTTGTTGTTGATATAGTCTACCTTGCATTCATCCGAGAATTTGCTTCTACTCCATATGTGTGGATGATTATCATCCAACCATACCAATGCATCGGGACTCTTCTCCTCTATCTTCCCCATATGATACTTGTACTTCTTAGTTGTAAAACACTTAGCTGCTACCCACATGTTCTAAGAAAATAAAGGCCCTTTGTAATGCTTCTTCATGTTCTTCCATAAGTGCCTCATGCATTCTCTATGTTCCACGCCCCGAAAGACAACATGTACAGCCACTTCTAGTCCTTTTCCTACATCAACAAAGGAATATTAAGAGTGCATCATTGAGAAATTTGACAAAGTAAATTTCATAATAATTGTACATGCAACTTTACCTGCATCTGTGCTGATAACCAATCTTGTAGGATGATCGATACCTTCCTTTAGTTTCTCAATGAACCATATCAAACTATCCTTGGATTCCGTCTCAATTACTCCATATGCGACTGGATATAGCCAATTATGGCCATCAACAGCAACAGCAGCTGCCAATTGACCCCTTGACCTTCCTGTCAAGTGGGTGGAGTCTATAGCTATGTATGGTCGACAACCTTGCAAAAAGCCATCAATGCATGGTTTTGGAGCAACAAAGAATCTTCTAAAGCATATGTCTCCATTGTGCTCTTCAGTGTCAAAGTGAACAACACTACCAGGCATTGATCTCACAAGCTCAGCTTGATATGTAGGCAATATTTCATAGCTTTCATCCCACTTCCCATATATGATATCAAGAGCCTTCTCTTTGCCTCTAAAAACCCTATCATATGGTACCTCCATCTTGTACTTCTTCTTCAACTCCCTTTGCAACTCTTTTGGACCCATATAAGGCTTCTCCTTTAAAAACTCCACCGCTCTAGCAGCAATCCATGAATTTGAGGCCATTGTGTCACCACACTTGTTGACTGAACCACAAGTGTGCTTTGGCCCATTCATCTTAACCTGCAACAAAATTATAATGTTACTACATGACACCAAATTCAGCCACTATGAAGCAATGTATTAAGCAATTATAAACAATTGTTTACCTTGCATCCAATGTATTTTGTCTTGCTGGTACAAGCATAAAACTTCCACTTACACCCCTTGTCTGCTCTCTTGCACACAACTCTAAATTTCTCCTTATCTGTTCTTATGGGTCTAAAAGCATGATCATTTAATATAGCATGATGTGTGACTGCTTCCTTGCATTGCTGCACATCTGGAAACACTATACCCACTTCAATGTATGGATCATCAACATCATATGAGAATGGAGGGATGTCCTTATCATCCTCATCTACTATCTCATCATCAGGATCATAATCAATATCAGAGTCAGATGAGGCAGCCAAATCTATGTCATAACTATTGTCACGCAATGCCACTAAAGAATCAGTGTCAGAATACATGCCCTCCTCATCAATACCGATTGGGTCCTCATCATGTGCTTGTCTTTTGGATTTCTTGCCATTTTTGGTGGATGTGGCTCTCTCTTTAGTCGGTGTGGCTCTCTCTTTAGTGGGTGTGGCTTGTGTGAGTTGAGTTGGATCAACAAGAGGATCTAGATCTAGTGATGGAGTACTTGGTGTTTGTAGTACCCTATCTCTAGTTGTAGGGTGCAATGCACGTTTGGTAGGTGTACGTTGTAGTGGAACAACACCATCTTTTATCACAACATCAATATACACCACACCTATTTCTAAGTTTAGCTGAAACCATTCAAGCAATTGTTCATCACTTTTTATTTGAACACACACATCTTCATTATCTTCAAATGAGCGCCACAGAGTGATATATTGATTAGGGCCCACATAAATTCCTCAGCTATATGATTAATTAGTTGCATCAGTCTATATTTGTTTGCATCAACAACAATTGGTGATAGAGTTTTTCTTTTGCAATATGTTTTAGGCCCTCCTTCTGGAAGGCTAAAATATGAACGCATTTTAATGACAACATTCACTTCCCTATAAATAGAAACATGAAGCATAAGCAGCAATGCAATTGCAATTGTCTAACTACTACTACACATTCATCTAACTATGACTTCGATTTAGTTCAATCAGGAAGAAATGGGGAAATGAAGGAAGAAATTTTGTACCCAATACTTTCTGGGCAACTGAAATCTGAAGCCATCTTCTTCAGCCCGCTATCTTCCTCCTTCTCGTCGAGGCCCTTCACGCCACCAGAAGTCGAGGCCCCCTGTAGTGCTCGGTCGCGGCCCGCGTGGCGGCACACACGCCCGCGCTCGGCTGTGCCCGCCCACGGTCGCCTGCGCTCCCTCGCTCAGCCGCGCCCGCCCGCGCTAGCGCGCTCACCCGCGCTCGGCTACGTCCCCACGTCCGCCCGCGCTCGCTCTGCTAACGCCACCATGGAAGTTAGGGTTAGGGTTCGGGAGCTCTAGTGTAGACAGAGAACTCGACCGTCGATTCGAAGCTCAGGGTCGGGACTGGGTTAGAGGGAGTGAAGGGTAAATATGTCTTTTCTCCTTTCTCTGTGCTTTTTTGTTTTTCATTAATTCCAGAAAACACCAGTCAACTGACGGAAGGTGAAAACAAGACTGAACGGCTGCTTTAGAGTTGAAAAATAGGACCGATTTTGCAAAGTTGAAAAAATAGAACCATTTTCAGAATTGAGGTCGAAAACAGGACTGGTTTTGCAATTGTCCCATAAAATTTACATTCTGTTTTGTAGAACTTTTAAGTCGCAATGTGTTAATCCGTAGAACATCGGTCAGTCGATGGAGGGACTTTCCTGAGTTAGTGATTATGAAAAGGTAAACAAATAAATGTGCGTACAGCAAAAGGTTCCATGGTTGTCCTATTTTTGCGTCCCATTTCCTTGTTTGAACCAAAGAGAGAAATACATAATTGTGATACGATGAATCTTTGAAAAGGTAGGGATCAAGGACTTCATATAGGGATTTACATAATTGTTTGAAAGGCGTCTGGGAATTGTGGAATGAATATAGAGGACAACACAGGAGCAAATAATTTACAATCTAAACTCTCACTAGTTCCAAGCCACTGCAGCTCAATATGACCGGACCGCATCAGCATAGAAGTTCCGATTGTGTCACACACGAACAGATGTTCGGCGAGAAATCAACTCATGGATCAGTTGTCCGACATCCTCATACGAAGAGCCGCCTTTCTCCGTTGCCTGCTTCGCCTTGGCACCGAGCTCCTTAACCTTGCTCCGTATCGCCTCGGACTCTTCATCCTCACTCAGAACTGCCCCAATGGCTTCAGCGATCGTTTCACCGCTGATGACGCGGTTCCGGACCTCCAGCTTGGACGCGTGGTCCGCGGCACCGAGACTGACCCCAACCTTGAGCAGCTCCACTATGAGCTTCTCGTTGTAGAACTGGTCGGCGTACCGCGGTCACGTCACCATCGGCACGCCCGCGCTGACGGCCTCCAGCACCGAGTTCCATCCGCAGTGCGTCACGAAGCAGCCGACGGCGGAGTGGTTCAGGATGAGCACCTGCGGGGCCCACCCACGGAAGACCATGCCGCGGTCACCACCGTCAGCAATCAGCTCGGCGAAGCCTTCGGGCATCCACTCCTCCGTGTCGTCTTCTCCACCACCGGTCGTGACCCAAATGAAATCCTTACCGGAGAGCTGCAGGCCGCGGGCGAGTTCACGCCCCTCGGCCGCAGTGAAATGCGTGAGCGTGCCGAAGCAGGCGTACACGACCGAGCCGGCCGGCTTCCCGTCCAGCCACCGCAGGAGGCACCTCTCCCCGTTGTCGGGAGAGAGGCCGTTGCTGACGGCGGCGTGCGCGAGCGGGCCCACGAGCCAGACGCGGCGGCCGAGCACGGTCCGGTAGTGGTCGACGTAGCCCGGCTCCAGCTCCGCGAAGCTGTTGAACACCTCGCCGAAGCTCCTCTGATCCGCGTCGTTGGCGAGGTCGTAGAAGTCCCACTCCAGCTTGTTCTTGCTCGGGTCCATGAGCTGGCTCCGCCGCAGCGCGACGCGGTGCGGCAGGCCCGGCAGGGCCACCACGGCGTCGGGCCCATCGGCGGCGTCCTGGCCCGGGTTGTTGCGGACCATCGTGTCGGTGCAGGCCCGCGCGAGCATGCTGGTGCCGAGGAAGGAGACGCGCGGGACGCCGTGGTGGGCCGCGGCGTCGACGGCCCACGGGAAGAAGCTGTCGGCCACCACGGCGTCGGGCCGGTGCTCGGCGAGGAACCGGCCCAAGGGCTCGCGGAGCTGATTCGTTGCTTCGAGCATCTTGTAGAGGTCGGCCTCAGAGGACACGCCGACGACGCTCTCCACGCCCGGAGGTAGGCCCACGTCGGGGAAGGGGACGGTGGTGATGACGATCGGCGTTTTGTCGTCGGTGCTGCTGTCGAGGGCGTCGTTGGCTTTGTCAACGGTGGAGCAGATGACAGCGGCGTTCACCGGAGTGGTGAGGATTGTGCACTTGACGCCACGCGAGGCGAACAGGGCGGCCATGTCGGCTATCGGAATGAGGTGCCCTGGCGCGATGTAGGGGAAGAAGAGGATGTGTAGCGGCTGCTGCTCCTCGTTGGTATTGGTAGCCATGGCTACTGACTACTACTCCTACTAGTGAGCAGCACCAGCGCGCTTCCTCCCTCTTGGGACAAGAGTCACTCTGCTCTTGCTATAGGAATCAGAAGGAACCCGTACTATATTTGTATATATGTTGGCCTCCACTGTTCTCAGAGCCTGGGATCCGGTTGCATCTTCAGTGCATGGTTGTTAAACGAAAGCGACGGTGTCTTGCGGACAATGACTCGGTGACGTTAGGAAGCCGACGTTTGGCTTGTGCCAGTACCAGTGAAGTCCACAGGACTAAGCGTGCACTGAGAGGACAAATTGAACGATCTCACCATGTGCCATGCTTGTGCCTGAGATCGCGGTGGGGTATTTCAAGCTGCATCGAGATTTCTTCCTGGAATGATCTACCCTAGCTGAAGGATTTCTTTACTTTTTCCACTGCGCCAATAGCCCTTCTTCCTTGCGTTCACTTTTATGTAACACGCATGGTACCATCCTCCATGCGGTATTTGCAAGACGACCCTGTTTGCAAAGTCCTCTAGTTATTTTCCTGTAGATGTACCAATGCAGGCAGGGAGCAAGTGAGAAGAAGGGATTCACTGGATGTCCGTCGAGGTTTAGTTACCTAAAGCAATTAGTCTCGTGTACCAAAATTTGTGTCCTACTAGATAGGACTAGTATACTGCCAGTGCTAATGCTACGGTAAAATTTGGTAATGCAAATCTCTAACAATAAAAAACTCTCATATTCTGTACCCGAATAGAGTTTGTTTTTAATCTTTCCACCTTGCTTAGAGCATCTCCCAAAGACACATCAAATCTTCCCCTAAACTAATATATTGGAGTTTAGAACAAAAACATGTCTCCAATACGACCCCAAAACCTCTACCAATCTTTTAGTTTTCTCTAAATTCCCCTAATTTTTAGCTACAAATAGGGGAAAAAATTGGGGACCCCAATTCTACTCTTTTTAATGGAATTAATGTACTTGTGGCCCCAAATGTGGCCCAATTAAAACTGGTTTTGATCCATTTTTAGGGGTGATTGATGGAGGAGGGAAGAAAATTTCCCCCTCAAAGTTGTTTGATTACTCCTAAAAACAAGTTTTTGGGGGTGGTTTTATGAGAATCTCTTGGAGATTTAATAAAGACTTGTAAACATCAAATTGAGATAGAATTTGATACATTGAGTTCATACTGGTACTTTCAAATTTAACATGTTTTTTCATTAACACTTCACAACCTCAGTTGAGTTGTAACAATCATTTACAAATCTTCTCCTACCTATTACATTCTCCTGATTCTACCCCTCACATTTCAATAGATTTCAAAGGCATTTTAATAGTAAAGCTTAAGGCAAACAGAAAATTTCAAATCAAATAGATTCACATCTGCACCAATTTAGAGTATTTGGAAGTAGGCGTCGTCTCCCAAAACTGCTGTTTTTTTTTTCATGAGACGACATAATTTGCATAGTACTGTGATGTTCCATGGTAAATGATCAATAAAAAACATGAATTCAAATATCATGTATATATAGTTTACAAGTTTACAACTACAATAGTGACCACAATCAAATTCAGAGGACCCGTGACATGAGAAATTGCAACAACCATAGCCAGTCGAATTCTCTTCAATTTGACAAAGGCAAGCCACCACCTAGCTCCGTGGATGAGTCCTACCTAAATCAGTGTATGGATCAATTATTTGACAAATTGACAAGGCATAAAAAATACAATGCTTTCATGCACTGACATAACCAGAGGTTACATATCTCTGAAAAAATCAAGCAAACTCTAATCTACACATGCCATTGATACAGATACAAGAAAAAAAATCTTTGAGATAGTTAAACACCTGTTCTTAATTTGAAGTAACAATAGGGAAAAATGAGACCATACCAGTGTGATAGAATATCCCTGTAAGTGTGGCTACAAGTCTTGCTGTAATCAATCCATCTGCCCATCCTTTAGATAGTATAACATATAATAATCATTCTTCAGACAAGGAACTCTTTGCTGTCAAATCTTCTTTGACAGCAGACCTAAAAAAGTATAATTTATAACCACGAAAACATTTATAGGCAGACCTAAAATAAACAATGATCATTTATAAGCACAGAAGCATCAAATTATTTATGCATTTTAAACTGGGAGAGAATACATTTAATTGATAACAAATTTATTCAAGTACACGTCACAGAAAGACTAAGTAGGAGATAGTTTTTCACCCATTGAGCAAGCCAGTGACATGCCAAACCAACAATAAACTATAACAGATAAAACAAAACTTAGCAAACTGAAACATATGAATCATAACCATTTGCTCGAGTCTTCTGTGCACATGATCAAGCAAGACCACAAATGTCAATATCTCAGGGTAAGCATTAGCAGCTCAGGATAAGCAGTATTGTTAACATAAAAGCATGGTGACCCCAAAGTTCCCCAAAGAGACTTCATGCAAAGATGATATACATGGTCAAGTGCAGTTTCTAAATAATCTACTAATATTGTTATTAGAACCATTTTGGACCATCATCTCATTATGATTACATAGAAATGAGAGAAATTACTTACTGGGTCATTCTAGAGTATATGCACATTGAAAAATTGTGCCTACAAAGCAGCTTTTTTCACCTGTTAAGAAATGTTACAACAGAACATAACTTCTAGAAATTGATTTACTAACCAGTGAAAAAATTGTGATATCTAAGTAAAACATAAAATGTTAAAGTTTCAACCCAATTTAAATAATTGCAGTCAATTAAAAGCCCTGCAAACAAGGTTGTGAAGAAATTTCAAATTTTTCTATACAACATGTGCCAAGTAATAACATAATTATCACATGACTGGTAAAATAGAATTTTAGAGGAAAAATGAGCATTTTATCTTATTTGGATGTACCCCCAAATAATTAATTTAAGCCTAGAAACCTTTCAAATTTGAATTTTAATTACAAAATATTTATAACATTTCTGATCAAATGGACCCCACCAGAGCAATAGAAATATCTCAAAGGACTTATGTGCAAATTCCCAATTCATTTGGACCCTAGGAACTATTTTAAATTTGATATTAATCAAACTAAGGACCTAGTCATAATTTCAAAAGGATTGAGGGGGGTGTCCAAGAATGAGCCCGCGCCCGCCCGCGCTCACTTTTCTGTCGATCTCAGGACTCAACGTCGCACTCTGCGCCCGCCCGCCATCAGGTCCCATCATTGTCCCCTCCCCTGCCACTACCACGGCCGTCGGACACCGCTAGATGCCACACCAAAGGTGCTTTTCCCTTTACCCGACGCGCCTGCCATGGCCGCAGCAGGAGCTCGCTCTATTTCCTCGCGCCCGACTGCTCCCAGTTGCCCGACAAACCTCAAAACCGCATGCACGATCACCCACAGGCTGCAACCACCCCACCCCCAGCTTCTCTCAGCCTTAAAACCCAGGCAATTTCCTTCTCTCTTTCTCCTCTACTTTCCACCATTGACACCCTGAGCTCGAGTTTGTCGCCCCTCTTTCCTAGTGCTTCTAGGTTGAAACCAACACCACCAACCATCGTGCACACCCTCTCCACCTTCCATTACGAGGAATCGATGAAACCTGCCTAGACCAATTAATGTGACGACCAAAACTCCCTCGAAGCTCAACGTCGACCATCATTGCTGCCGGCCAAAATTCTCGGTCTGTGGTGACTCTCGACCTCTCAATTCTGTTCGCACGCGTCCGCAATTTTCCGATGACCATTCTGACCAAAGTTTCCATTGTTTGGTGTCCTGAGGTGATCGAAATCGGTGTTCTCCCGGTCGCCGCCTCTCTGTTTCGTCCAACCTCGCGGCCTTACCGACGAGCTCTAGGATCCGGTCCTCCTCGACGCTAACGAACCCGATGCTGGTGTTCTCCAAGACATCGTGAAGCTGTAGGTGCAAACCACGGGCAATTCGGTGCACCCTCATTTTCCCGACGTCGCCAAACTTCGACTTCTGCTGCCTCTCGCCATTGACCACCTTCTGGTGAGCCCCCAACCTCGCGAACCCCTCCAGCCAACGCGCCTCAATGAGCGCATCATTCCTGCACGCGTGTGGCGAAGCTCCACCGCGCACAGCCTGCAGTGTCGAGTCCTCCCACTTCTCCAGTGATGCTGACAGGCACAGTGACTGGCGCTGATGGGCAGCTTACGTGGCACCGACGTGTCACTGATGTGGCGCTGATCTATTATTAGATATATATCAGGAAATTGCAGAAAATGCTGAAACAAATAAAGTCCAAATAAAGTTTGTTAGATTCATCTTGAGCTGCTATATTAAAGAAAAATGAAATTTAGATCTTCATGTGCATGTATATTTAATGATGATTTATCTTGTTAAAATACTAAATAAATCACAAGAAAATCTAGACTCATAAATTAAATCTCATTTTGGGATGAATTGTTAAAACATGTTCAACTAACACCCTGATTTTGGTTAGGAAAAATATGAATTATTTTATGCTCTAGGATTTATTTAGCACTTTTGCTTATAAAAATGCTAGTAAATAAATTGTTAATGTCCAAGATCTAAAACTTGGTGAAAATAATGTCTATGCATGTCTCTGTCCATAATAAATCACTCATGTCTAGAACCACATGTTTACTATACTAAATAAATTAATTGCTCTTACGACTATATTAACCCTATTTAAATGTCTGAAGAACATCTACCCGTAAAATTTTAACAAATAAACTTGCTTCTCTAAAGCACATGGCTTCAAGAACATAATATTAATGTTATTGTCATATTAACATCACTGCATTTTTGCATATACCGTATCATTACATGTTATGGTGTTATTTCAATACCGTTGACACATTTGTCACATATTGGAAATGACAACCAGGAGCAAGAGCAGGATTTTCAGAAGGATATTGAATTCCAGGAGCAAGAGACTGTAGTTGGTAGCACTTGTGTCAATCAAGGCTAGCCCCGTTTTGCATACGTCTTTTCACAAAGTTTTGCTAGTTTTTATATATCACTTCTAGTGTGCCTATTTTTGGATTGTTGCATTAGTTTAATAGGAGTTGGTTGAAAATCCACTTTGCATGCTATCCAAATGACCTATAATACTATTATATGAGTCTTGGTAGGATTCAGTACTGTGTTGCTATGCTTAGTAATTGAATAATATCAATAGTTATTATTTGTACTAAGAGAATGAAATTGATCACTAAATTTGAACTTAACAGAAATAAGTTTACTTATGATGTTTGTAGCCACACATGGGTAATGACTTCGGTAGCCCTGCCTTGTTAGTTAAGGACCGTCTCATTGTTGGCCCCTTGATTCAGTTTTGAATAGTACTAATGCATGCAAGTTTATTGGCACTAGTAAACTGATGTACATTAAATTACTTGCAATAGGAACGTTTATGGTGTATTGGTCACTGACCTTTCTGGTGCTGGAGTGGGCGGTTCTTGCCACGAATGGCATGCCCATTCGATGTCACTGGACCCGGTCTGAGATGTAAGTTTTTATTGCTAAAGGTTGCTATATATGGCTCTTGGAGCATGTATGTGTGGTGTATTTTAGATTTTCCGAGCTGGTGTAAATCAGTTGCAATTGTTATGACTCGCAGTAATGAGTATCGCTTGTACACTGAGTCTTCACATAGCACACAAGTTATGTTATGAGATTGTTATATTGTCATTGTTGATTATTATTTTATGTTGCTCTTATACTGTATTTACTTCTTGCTATGCTTTACTATTCATGACTTGGTAGATGACATGTGTTTTCATATATGAGCTAGAAGGGAGACATAGCAATCGTTGTTTCATACGCTGTCCCTGTATGCCCATAGTGCATCTGGTAGCTTCATCTTCCATCCACTCCCCATCTCATTCACGATCTTCTACAAGATGTTCTTGATTTGTTTTTTTGAAGTTTCTACCTGCCCGCTTGTCTAGGGGTGGTATGAAGTTGGAATGTTGTGCTTTACTCCAAGCTCTCTTAAGAATTTTTGTAAGGTCTTATCAATGAAATGAGACCCTCCGTCACTTAGCACCATCCGTGGTGTTCCAAACTGAGGAAATATGATCTTGTGGAACATTCTCTGGGCATGCTTGGAGTCGGTAACTCTGCATGGCATTGCTTCTACCCACTTTGATACATAATCAACAGCCACCAAGATGTATTCGCAATCATAAGACTTTGTAAATGGTCCCATGAACTCAATGCCCCATACATCAAATAATTCCACTTAAAGGTTGTATGTTAGGGGCATTGCATTGTGAGCAGTAATCCCTCCATGCTTCTGGCAATTCCGACATCTTCGAATGAATTCTTTTGTGTCTTCATGCATTGTTGGCAAAAAGAGTCCACACTGCTAGATTTTTTCTTGGGTGCGGAATACACCATAGTGACCTCCATATGGAGATGCATGGCATTTCTCAATTATCTTAGTGCCTTCGATTCTTGGGACACATCTTCTTAGCAACCCGTCAGCACATACTCTGTAAAGGTACATGTCGTTCCACATGTGATGTCAACTCTCATATATGAGCTTCTTCTTGTTCTCCCCTAGTGGTACATAACCTGTAACAATGAAATTCACAATGTATGCATACCAGGGATTAGAGTCCGTCACTTGCAGTAGCATCTTGTTGTGGAGGAAGTCATTTATCAGAATTTCATGCATGTTAGTCACTTGCATACGCAACAAATGATCCACAACAGAATTCTCTAGTCCTTTCTTATCTCTAATTTCAAGGTCAAATTCTTGAAGTAGAAAAATCCATCTAATTAGCCTTAGTTTAGCATCTTTCTTAATGAGAGATATTTTAAAGCAGCATGATCAGTGTAAATGATAACCTTTGCTCGTACTAAGTAAGATCTAAACTTATTAATAGCAAAACTATGGCAAGAAGCTCTTTTTGTGTAGTGTATAATTAAGTTGTGCTCCTATCAAGGTCTTGCTAGTGTAGGCTATGGCGTGACGCTTCTTATCTTTGGTCTGGCCAAGGACGGTGTTGATGGTCATTAAATACCATTTCTGGCCATCAATATTACTCAAAATAAAGGAGGAGTCAACATTCCCACCATGCATGTTAGTTAGAAATAATAAATATCCACTAGTGCTTGGAGAAATATTCATATGCAGGAGAAATAACGAAGAAACACAACTTCCACCAATCAGAGCGTGCCAACAGGGACTCCCATGGATTGAATGACCCACTTACAGAAGCAAACCGATTCAACAACCGACCTTACAGCGTCACTAGGCATTGGGACCCACCTGGCAGGGCATCAAAGGCGGTGGCACCCGAGGGCACCCCCCCCCCCCCGGTGCGGCCAAACTGGGAGTGTCCCCCTGGTGCATGGCTGCCACGTGCTAGCTCCTGGTGGCTCCCCAATGACGGTTGTGCAGATTAGGTGGCAGTTACCAACTCCAGGAACCGCCTTTGGGCCCTATTAATAGAAGGGAGAGGCCTCACTCCAACACACACACACACACAACAAGAAGCATTACTCTCTTTGTTATTTCAAGTTTCTCTCTAGTTTTAGTGGAGTTAGGCTTAGAATGGAGTCTTCTTCAGTTCCCAAGTCTTCCTTGGAGTTGTGGTATGGCTCTTGTATCTTTCTCCTTTCGTAAGACTTTATTATATTTAATATACTTAGTCTATCTATATAGTTATGCTTGGGTAAGTGTTTCTTGTCCGATTATATGATCCATTCATGTATGTGGTTATTATGCTTGCATGTTAGTAATGTAGTTATACTATGTTACCACGTTAGACATAAGCCCTTACTATAGTCTTTATTTATATTATTATAATGATGCATAACTAATGTTTGACTTAGATCATTTCCACGTGCTTAGTGTTCACTTAAATGTGATGACTCCTTTTCTGATCCATCGCTAGGGGATTAGGGGTATTGTTCTAGAGATGTAAGCATGGTGCTTAGATCAATAGAATGCATTATTTGTCATGTAGCCCACGGATTGCTAGGGCATATGAAATTTCCCCTAAGGTTTGCCATCCTTACAATGCATCATAATATCATGAAAATCAGCATCATTCACATACTGATCTTTTAAAGCTTGCAAATCAAAGATTTTAAAGTCTAATTGGGACAGCATTGTATAACGACGAGACAAAGCATCGGCAATCACATTTTCCTTCCCGTTTTTATGCTTAATGATTCTTTTGGCAGAATTAAATTTCGTATTCCCACTTTTAGTGGCACATATGATCCGGGTGCTTATTTTGATTGGGAATTAGAGGTTGAACAAAAATTTGCATGCCATGATATCCCTGCTAATTTACAAGTTAAGGCTGCTATTAGTGAATTTACTGAATTTGCTTTACTTTGGTGGCGTGAGTATAGACAAAAATATCCTAATAATGTTCCAACCACTTGGACGGCATTAAAAGCTGCTATGCATCGTCGTTTTGTGCCGTCATATTATGCTAGAGATTTGCTTAATCAAATGCAGCACTTTCAACAAGGTTCACAATCTGTAGAGGATTATTATCAAGCTTTGCAAAAGGGTATGATTCGCTGTGGTTTAGTTGAACTAGAGGATGCTGCTATGGCTCGCTTTAGGGGTGGGTTAAATCGTGAAATTCAGAACATTCTTGATTATAAGAATTATGATGATATCACCACCTTGTTTGAATATGCTTGTAAAGCTGAACGTGAAGTGCAGTATCGACAATCTTCGTCAAGACCTAACACTTTTGCAGGGTCCAAGACGCCTTCAGCTCCAGGATTGGCGCCTCCTTCCACGTCACGCGACCACACCGCGACCTCGTCCAAGTCGAGTGCTCCACCCATGGCCAGATCTGTCTCGACCGCGCCGTCCTCCTCGTCGTCTGGACGAGCTCGCGATACTCAGTGTTACCGTTGCAAAGGATTTGGTCATGTGATACGCGATTGTCCAAACAAACGAACTATGTTGATTCGTGATGACGGTGAGTATTCTTCTGCTAGTGATTCTGAGGATACTCTACAAACTATGCTTGCCACTAATCATGCAGATAATACGGAGCTTCATGTCGACTCTAGTACCGTCGACAGGTATGCAACTCTTGTTGTGCAGCGTGTTCTTAGTACACTGGTCGTGCCAGAGGAAAAGAATCAGCGCCACAACATTTTTCATATTAAAGGCATTGTGCAAGAACGAGCGGTCCGTATAATCATCGATGGTGGTAGTTGTAACAATTTGGTTAGTACGACCTTGGTGGAGCAGTTATCATTGCCAACAAGGAAGCATCCATATCCTTATCACGTTCAATGGCTTAATGATAGCGGCAAAATAAAGGTAACGCGCTCGGTACGTGTTCCTTTCTCTCTTGGTGCATATTCTGATTTTGTGGATTGTGATATTGTTCCGATGGAAGCATGCCCTTTGTTGCTTGGACGTCCTTGGCAATATGATGTTGATAGTGTTCATCATGGTCGCTCTAATAATTATTCCTTCATGTTTAAGGGTCAAAAAATTGTTATTCATCCTATGACACCTGAACAAGTTCTAAAAGATGATATTGCTAGAGCGGCAAAAGCTGCAAAATTGATTAAATCACCACCTGTTGCACCTGTTCAACCTGAGATCAAATTGCATAACCCTATATTGCTTGCAACACGAGCTTATTTTGATGAGTTACGTGATGCTAATCTGCCCTACTATGCGCTAGTTTGCTCTCGTATGCTTGTTTCATTAGATGAGGCACCTATGTTGCATATTCCTCCTGCTATTGCTAACCTTCTGCAGAACTATAAAGATGTTTTTCCTGCTGAATTGCCACCGGGTCTTCCTCCTATTCGTGGCATAGAACATCAGATTAATTTAATTCCAGGCGCACAACATCCTAATCGCGCCCCGTACCATACAAATCCTGAGGAGACAAAAGAAATTCAGCGTCAAGTGCAAGCATTGCTTGATAAAGGTTACATTCGTGAGTCTCTCAGTCCTTGTTCGGTTCCTGTTTTGCTTGTTCCTAAGAAAGATGGTTCTTGGCGTATGTGTGTAGATTGTCGTGCCATTAACAATATTATAATTCGTTATTGATATCCTATACCACGCCTTGATGATATGCTTGATGAACTTAGTGGTGCCACAATTTTCTCTAAGGTTGATTTGCGTAGTGGTTACCATCAGATAAGAATGAAATTAGGAGATGAATGGAAAACGACTTTTAAAACTAAATTTGGCTTGTATGAATGGTTGGTTATGCCGTTTGGATTGTCTAATGCTCCTAGCACTTTTATGCGCTTAATGAATGAAGTTCTTTGGCCTTTTATTGGAATATTTGTTGTTGTCTATTTTGACGATATCCTTATATACAGCAAATTCATGAATGAGCATTTAGATCATTTGCATGCTGTTTTTGATGCTTTGCGTGCTGCTCGCTTATTTGGGAACATGGAAAAATGCACTTTTTGCACGCAACGTGTTTTGTTTCTTGGCTATGTTGTTACTCCGCAGGGCATTGAGGTGGATAGCAGCAAGGTGGACGCTATTCAGAGTTGGCCACAACCGACGACGGTCACACAGGTTCGCAGTTTTCTTGGTCTTGCAGGCTTCTATCGTCGTTTTGTGCGGGATTTCAGTTCTATTGCTGCACCATTACATGAGCTGACCAAGAAGGGTGCGCCATTTGAGTGGGGTGCACCACAGGACGATGCATTCAACACTTTAAAGGAACGGTTAACTCACGCTCCTCTCTTACAATTGCCTAATTTTGATAAAGTGTTTGAATTGGAATGTGATGCTAGTGGAATTGGTTTGGGTGCTGTTTTGTTACAAGATCATAAACCCATTGCTTATTTTAGTGAGAATTTAAGTGGTGCTGCTCTTAAATATTCCACTTATGATAAAGAACTTTATGCTTTAGTAAGAACTTTACAAACATGGCAGCATTATTTATGGCCTCGCGAATTTATTATTCATTCTGATCATGAGGCTTTGAAACATATTAGAACCCAAACTAATATGAACCGTCGGCATGCTAAATGGGTTGAATTTATTGAATCTTTTCCGTACATCATTAAACATAAAAACGGGAAGGAAAATGTGATTGCCGATGCTTTGTCTCATCGTTGTACAATGCTGTCCTAATTAGACTTTAAAATCTTTAGTTTGCAAGCTTTGAAAGATCAGTATGTGAATGATGCTGCTTTTCATGATATTATGATGCATTGTAAGGATGGCAAACCTTGTGGGAAATTTCATATGCAGGATGGGTTCCTGTTTCGTGCTAACAAGCTGTGTATTCCAGCTAGCTCGGTTCGTCTTTTGTTGTTACAGGAGGCGCATGGAGGTGGTCTTATGGGTCATTTTGGTGTTTTCAAGACACATGAGGTGTTGGTCGATCACTTCTTTTGGCCACGGATGCGCCGTGATGTTGAGCGCCTTGTTGCCCGCTGTACTACATGTCAAAAAGCTAAATCCCGTTTGGGTAATCATGTTTTGTATATGCCCTTACCTGTTCTCTCTTCTCCTTGGCATGATATTTCGATGGATTTTGTTTTGGGATTGCCTCGTACTAAGAAGGGAAGGGACAATATTTTTGTGGTGGTTGATCGTTTTTCTAAAATGGCTCACTTTATACCTTGTCATAAAACTGATGATGCCTCCAATGTTGCTGAATTGTTCTTTAGAGAGATTGTTAGACTGCATGGAATTCCTAAAATAATTGTCTCTGATCGTGATGATAAGTTTCTTAGTCACTTTTGGTGTTCTCTTTGGAATAAATTAGGAACTAAGCTGCTGTTTAGTACTACTTGTCATCCTCAAACTGATGGGCAAACAGAGGTAGTAAATAGAACTTTGTCTGCTATGCTTAGAACTGTTCTAGATAAAAATTTGAGACGTTGGGAAGATTGTTTACCTCATGTTGAATTTGCTTATAATCGTGCTACACATTCTGCCACTAAAATGTGTCCTTTTGAGGTTGTTTATGGCTATGTTCCTAGGGCGCCTATTGATTTGTTTGCTATTGATGCTGAAGATGAACCAAATATTGATGTTATTGCTCATATTGATCACATGAAACAATTGCATGAAGAAACACAACACAACATTGCCGTTGCTAATAAGAAGTATCAAGTTGCTGGTAGTAAAGGTAGAAAACATGTTTCTTTTGAACCTGGTGATTTGGTTTGGTTGCACTTGCGTAAAGATAGATTTCCTACTTTGCGTCATTCTAAATTGATGCCTCGTGCTGCTGGTCCTTTTAAAGTGCTAACCAAGATTAACGATAATGCTTATGTTCTTGACTTGCCCATGGAGTTTGGTGTTTCCACTAGTTTTAATGTTGCAGATTTGAGACCATATTTGGGTGAGGATGATGCGTTGCCGTCGAGGACGACTTCGCTTCAAGAAGGGGCGGATGATGAGGACATCAACGACATACGAACAACGACGACGGAAGACGGCGCGCCAAACCAAGTTGTCACGCCTCCACCTCTCGTCGTCGCGCCTTCTCAAGTTATGGACCCATCTTCCGACGAGACGACGACGTACAAGGGCCCAATCACTAGAGCTCGAGCCTAGGAATTGAAGATGGTTTTGATGCTAAGGAACGACGGCCCAGGATGACGCCCCTCGAAGACCCAAGTAGCCCAAGTCGCGCGACTACCTCTCCACCGCACGCTTCTCTACTTCAGCCGGCCCTAGATGCCGCGCTCCCCCTATTTAGTCAAGGGTTGCGCCCCTTGTAATCTTAGAGTTTTGTTTTAAGATTAGCTTAGCTATTCATCCGTCTCTCGACGTGAATTCAGAACTCCACCTTCGTGCAATACATCCGATTGCTCGCTTCTAATTCTTGCTCGTTCTTCGATTGCGCGTAAGAATTGATCCTCATGATCAGGTTGATCTTGTTTACCGCAAGGTTAATATCCTCCGAAAGTTGGTTTAGCGATTGCATTGGCCCTTCGGGCTTGCTCGTCGTAGTCGGATCGTGAGGGTCGACATCCACCGAATCGAAGTTATCTACACTCGCCGAAAGATCGGGCACTCTACACCTATCAGGTAGGCAGTAGGCGGTGACAGCCGTATCTGTCCTTTGAAATCCCTCACGTTTGGCTATGCAATAGGCTCTTGACCGGAATCGTACTGTGGATGCAGGGGAAAGCCGGATGCCCAAGGTGTGATGATCTGATTGTCTTACATTGTCTATGTATCTGTATAATAGTATATAATATAGACTATGCAACTATATAAAAGTAACATTGGAACTTAGCTCTTTCTTTGTCCTTCTCCACTAGACTAATAATTAATTATCTTGAGTATGTGGAGTTGTAATCTCATATAGATCATGAGGCACAAATATCTCCAAATGTGACAAGCCTCCATTGTGTTTCCTATATAATGCATGCAACAGGCATTATACATATGCATAGAAAGTAAACATGCCATGTGAATGCAAGCAATATTAAACAAGACACAAAGGAAACCAAACAATGTCAAGTTTGAACCCCTCTCAAGCTTACTCACTATAAGCCATACCCTTGCCTTGAGAGAAGCCAAACTACCATCTCAAACACTCCCCCTTCCTTATTGCTATCTTGAGTGGGTGACATTGACTAATTTTTATGTGTTTTTCTTTTAGTTATTTACACATGCATGGATGCAAAACATACTAGTCACAAAGGAGTCCCAATTACCATGCAATGCAAGAAAAGAAAGATCACTCTACAACTACCAATAACAAACATGGATACCTCCCGCATGAGTAGATATATTGTTGAGGTCCATGTCACTTGTGGTGGACTTCACTTGATCTTCAAGTAAGCTTCCGGTCCACCACGATCATCTTCATCTAGGTCTTGTTCTTGGGCACCCACTTGTACTTCATTAACCTCTCAAAATCAACAATGCACTTAGGCACCCATATGCTCTTGACCTTTCTCTTCTTGTTTGGTGGTCCCAAAGCCTTTGCTTTTACCTTGCCACCCTTGTCCCTAAAAAGCTTGAAATGGGTGCTCTCATGGAACAAGTTAGTATTAGGTAAAACAATAGAACTTCTCATTATAGGACAATCCTTAATGGTGTGATCATCCTTGCAACACCTCTCACAATAGTAGTCATCGACGAGTAGAGGTTGGATCCATTGGGGATGGCGTCACTCGTCCCGATGATGTCGATGGCGGCGGGATATGAGCCAAGTCCCCAGTGGCAGACATTGTTCACAAGGTTTCTCCCAAGGATCTCCTTGTGGATGGCTCTACCATGTGTGAGCCTCTCGGAGCCATCCATCACCATCTTCCTCTCTTCCTTGAGCTTGTGATATTCCTCCAAAACAAATGGCTCAAAAGAAGAAACCTTGATTGAGGTGGTTAGTTCATCACATATAGTAGAAGCATCACTCTTAGATGAACTAGAGGAGGGAGAGGCAAGATCAATCACATTGATGGCCTTAAAATTAAGTTCAAGGGCCTCGTACTTCTCACATAGCTCTACATGATCATTCTTGAGTTTGTCATAACTCGTGTTTAGGGCCTCATGATATGTGACAAGGTCCTTGAGCTCACTCTAAAACTCACCAACACGGTACTTAGCCAACTTACATTCTTTTCTTACCACTTCCAACATTTTGGATTTCTTGATGGTGATATCACGGGCTTACTCAAGCATATTACAAAGCTCGGCACGGGAGAGCTCCTCATCATCGTCGTCATCGTTGCTCTCATCCTCACTCTCCCTAAGGTGGCTCGTGGCCATGAGACATGTGGGAGGTGGAGGAAGAGCTTGAGGAAGTGTGGTCTTGATTATGGCTAGGCCAATCACTTCTTCATCATTGCTTGAGGAAAAGGATGTATCACTTGAGTTGTCACTTTTCCATTCTGCAACAAGGGCCTTGCGTGAGAACTTCTTCTTGTAGTATTGAGCTTTGCCTTTGCCTTTGCTGTTGTTCTTGTTGAAGCACCTCTTCTTCTTTTGCTTGGCTTTGGGGTCTTCTTCATCTTCTTCTTCTTTATTTTTTTGAGTCGTGGGACTTGAAAGCTTCTTTCTTTGGCTTGGTGCAATCTCGAACAAAGTGGTTCTTGGACCCATCATTGAAGCACTTGCCCTTGGACTTGGAGGCAAACTTGTTCTTGAAGGTCCTCATCTTCTTTATAAGAAGAGCCAAGTCCTCACTCAAGTCATCTTCTTCATCATTATCATCATTCTCGATCACCTTCTTCTTGATCTTCTTGCTCTTGGTAAGCTCTTGCTTCTCGGCTTGAAGAGCTAGGTTAGATGATTGTAGATCATCCAAACCCAACTGGTAGCTCTCAAAAGCAGTGATCTGGCCAAGTACATCGTTGATGGTCTTGGTCTTGAGGTCACCTTGCAAGGTGTAGGTGACGATGGACTCATACTTGGGGTCTTTGAATAACCTCAAGAATCTTCTTATCACTTCAACAGGCTTGAGCTTGAAGTCATCCCCAAGAGCATTGATCTCCTCCACTAGTACATGAAAGCGAAAATAGACAGTGTTAGCTCTCTCATGTGACAATCTAGTGAAGTTATCATACTTGTTCTTCAGCACATAATATGTTTCCTCTTTGACATCACCGGCACCCTTATGAATACCTTGAATCTCAGTCCAGATATCATGTGCTGACGAAATAGCATTCAACCTAGCAAAAACATCCTTAGATATGCATGCAAACAGAGCATTCTTGGCCTTAGCGTTGTGCCTAACAAATTTAGGTTCAAGCGGGTTCACATCCGTATCTGAATAACGAATCACCTTCCATATCTCTAGATCAAGGGACTCAAGGTAGGCTTGCAAACGAGCCTTCCAATACCCGTAGTCCTCCCCATTGAATATAGGAACACTACTCATCTCTCCTGGCATCCTTACTCAAGGCGGTGAAGCCTCAAAGATGAGCACTTGGCTCTGATATCAATTGTAAGAACCGAAGACGTACCGAGAGGGGGGGGGGGGTGAATTGGTAAGTTGACCACAAATCCAAATATTTCAATCTCACACCACTAGGTCCTAGCAATCATTGCAATGTAAGCAATTCTACGAGGCTAAGACCCTACACATGCTAGTATCCATGATGTGTACAAATACGGAAGCTAAACACACTAGCCTATGCAAGCCACGAGTGAACCTAGTTACTAGAGCACACAATTGCGGAATAGTAAAGAGGGGTCAAGGAATACTCATGATTTTTTCCCGATGTCTCAGAAGGATGCCGCCTTCCCCTACTCCTCATTAGACCACTCACGCCGAAGTACTGGTCCCTCCCGCCGCTAAGTGTAGTTCTCGCATACAAGCCCGCAATCACTCCCGGAGTGAAGACACAGTTGCGTCACCGCTACCACCAAGGCACAAGTTATCTCCCTTGAGGACTTTTCGGACTCCTCGAGCCGACACGGGCGCTCACTAGCGATGCCCCTTTCACCAGCGGGCTCAAATCGTGTACAAACGTATGACGACCTTCACAATTGATCACGATAGGCTCGATCATCGACATCTAACCTGTCTAGGTCTTACCATAGACCAAGAGTAACAACCTAGATCACACCCTCAAGAACATCCTAGCCTTAGATGTGCAAGATACTCAAGTTACTCTCACTAGCACTCTCAAGATATTCAATATGTCCTCCTAGTGCTCTCCTCTTTTCTTCTTAGCTCTCACCAAATGCTCCAAGCTATTCCACTGGCCAAGAGAGGTCTCCAAGTCCCCACCAACTAAGTTATATAGGCTTCCAACCTCAAACTAATCGTTGTTCCACGAGATCACCTTTCTGGACACACTGACTGGATTGTCCGGTCACTACCTGACTGGACCATCTGGTCACTCCTGGAACGGCTTTAAGAGCCATTGGCTTCGCTGTGCACCAATTATCTCTGTACTGACTGAACCATCTGATCAGTATACCGGACCATCCGATCTCTCCAAATTCTGTGTTTCCAGAGAGCTTCCCGAAGTGCTTCCTCTCTGCCCTGTACTGATCCACATAGACTGGACTGTCTGGTCTATAGACCAGACCGTGTGATCTCTATAGACTCCAGCATAGACTGCACAAGTCCTCTCTCTGATCTCCTAGTGATCGTATAGTTCGATCTCTACTGACCCCTCTGTCCGGTAACTATGTCCAGAAGCTGAAACTCCTTGTCCTTGCTTGACTTCGTTTCCCGGCTTCTCCGAACAGCTCATTGGCTTCTCCACTGTCACCTAGCACCTGTGATTTCACTGAGCATTCATGCACATCACCGACTAGTCATGACCTAAGAGACATGACCTAGACCCCCTTGATAGTCCGGTTTTTCCTATGGACTCAAAGCCCTAACAACTAGACAAGTGTTCCAAACACTTGCTCCAAAGCTTGTCCTTAGCCTTGATCCATCTCCATCAACCCTTGGACTTCATCAAGCTCATCAAAGCCTTCATGCTTGTGTTCATTGTCATCCATTGCCAAGGCACCATCACCATCAATAAGATTTGTAGAAGAGTTTGGAGATGATATCTACATAGACAACACTCGTGTAGATATTAGCCCATAATTTCATAGTTGTCATTAATCACCAAAACATTCATAACTTGGGGATCCAATCATCAATGGTCATGAAGCTTACACATTGTTTGCAAAGATGGCATCACTAATTTCAAGTGGAGGTGGTAGCATAGGCGAGACTGGCAATGTTATAGACTTTAGCTCTATGTGATTCTTGTATGTTGGGATGATTGGATTCTTGTATGTCAGGATTATTGCATTCTTCTATGTTGGGAGGATTGTATATTTGTGAATAAATATTTCTTTGATTCAAATAATTTATGGAATTGTTCAATGATTAAATATTTGTATCTTGGATAGATGAATGAATAACATGATAACGAAATGACACATAATTCAGTTCATTACGAAGAAATGACACATAATTAAGGCTACATAAAAAATGTTACAATACACCAATTTGAGCAACTATCTTGAACTATGAATTGCCCACAAATGCTCTACAAGGTCATTACAGAGTTGCTCATGTGATGACTTGTCCTCAATCTCTTCATGTATCTTGAGAAACTCCTCAAGTACAAGTGGATCTCGTCTTTCATAATCGTCACGCATCAACACATAGGGACCACACTAATCTTGATAATTTCTCAAATCTTCTTCCTCCTCTTGCCCATCCTCAATTATCATATTCTATATGAGAACACATGTATGCATTATGTACCACATATCTTCGTTACTCCAGCATCCAACTAGACCTCAAACAATTGCAGAATGTTTCTGGAGTACCCCAAAGGCTTTGTTAATATCTTTCCTTGTCGATTCTTGTGCTGCTATAAGGTTCATTTTCTTGTTCCCCTGTAGATGCTGAAAACCTTTCACAAATGTTGCCCAGTTGGCGTATATCCCATCGACAAGATAGTACCATCCCCCCCTATATTGTACTTGTTCTTGTTGACTATGTACTCCCGTTTAGGTGTTGTCCCTGACGTAAGCCTTTGTAAAAGTAGAGAGCGGCGCAGGACATTAGATCGTTGAGAAAACCAGGAAGATCGAAGAAAGCATGTTAGATCCAAAGGTCTTGAGAGGCAACAACTTCAAGGATCATGGTTGGTCCATCCTTATGCCCCATGTATGCCCCTCTCCAAGCAGTCGAACAATTTTCCCATTTCCAGTGCATGCAATCCATAGAACCCAACATACCAAAGAACCCACTTGCATTGTTGATTGCCATCAATATTGCAGTGCCATGAGCATTGGGAGCTCTCAGATACTCTTCATCAAATATCTTGACAACATTTTTAACGAAATGCTTTAGGCACTAGAGTATCGTTCTCTCTCCCATCCTCACATTGTCATCCAGAGTGAGACGACTGACCATATGCAAGCATATGGAAAGCACCAACAACCTTCTAAATGGGAGATGAGTTAAGAATGCCAAGTGCATTGGGCTTCTATCGGAAGAAGTCGTCATAAGCCTCAACTGCAGTCATAATGCACAAGAAGAGGTTCTTCGACATCCGATACTACCTCCTAAAATGCTTCCCGTTGTACACAGGATGGTCTGTGAAGTAGTCCAAGTAAATCCGCTCATGTCCTCCCGCAAATCCTGTGACACATTGTGATGTCCTCACAAGGAACCACATAACTTCTTCTTGCACTTGTTTCTCCTCAAACCCTCAAGTAGACCAGCAATGATCAAAAGATCATCAATATCTGATTCATCATCTTCTATCACCGTTGATGAAAGCTACTACCAAACCTTGAAGACATCTGCCATAGAAAAAGAATGCAACAATTTTAGTTAACAAAGTTATGTACAATTACTAGAGTGCTAAGCAGAATGCAAACTCACACTATAATGCTAAGAAAGTGACATCTACAATCAAAGGTCACTACGTAGGTTTCAACATCATCTGAACCCAAGGCTGCAGAACACAAATGCAATAATAAGCCAATAAGCAAGTTCATTTGCCAAGCTTTGACAATAAGAATTTGAGCCCACTCATGTAAACCAAACATGAAAAATGATTGACATTGGTTTTCTACAATTACTTGTTATCTAGAAGTTCTTTTGGTTTCACGGAACATGAAAATGATTGGCATTGGTTTTATAAAACATGAAAAAGTAACAGACTTGAAGTCACTCCTTGAGGCGCAGGGGCACTCTATGGCGTCGGGATCCTCGGTGGGGTCAGCGTCAGGGGTGACGAGAAAGGTCGGTTAAGAAGCAGCTCCAAGTAGCGAGGTAACACAGGGGGTGACGAGGCAGTAGGTGATCAGCGGTGTAGGGGGCGAAGAGGCGGGATGGAGGACCAGCTCCGCGGCAGATGAGCCCAAGGCACGCCACGACGGAGCAGCGGCGCCGGGGGCGATGACGGGCTAGGGGTGACGATAGGTCGGGTGCGATGACGAGGCAAGCCGATGCGGCGACTCTTGAAGCGTAGCGCAAAGGAGGGCAATGACGACTGAGGGGAGGGGGATTCCGACGGGGAGCAAGACAATGACGAGTAGCAATGCGGCGGCAATGAGCAGGCGACAACGGGGAGATGCTCGATTGGATTGAAGGATTTGGTGTTTTTTGTGTGACAAGCAGAGCCTATAGAAAGTAGGAGCCCATATGGATTCCACTGAAATTGGATACAAAATTAGGCTCTCAAATTTTATAAGTGAGCTTGTCAAATAGGATTTAGGAGCCCAATTTTATATGACTCACGGAAGATGCTCTAATATCATATCTTTGTTATGCCTCTGTATATGATATTCTTGTCAGCATTGCGACTTAGAAGTTCTACAAAAGAATATAAGAATATTCTGAACAAAATGCTAAGTATTTTATTATTTCAAAAGGAAAAAGGTCACATCAAAAACAAAAAGGTGCGAAGCCACTAAAGGTCTCACTGTAAAAAGAAAAGGTTGAAAGTACCTCAACTGATGGCATTGAATTTGCTGTACTATGGTCGTAGCTCAAGAGTACAGGGCATATTCCTTTGTCGGATACTACATGTTAGGGAGATGCGCAGGGTTGGATGAGCATTGAGGACATCACATATCAGAATGGGGGTGGTTAACGTGTGATGGGTCGCGCTTTAGGGTAACGCGCGACCCCGCCGTCACCTGCCACATGTACGACCGCCGAGCGTCGTCTCCGCCGCGTCTGCCCCGCCTGCTGCTTCCGCCTCACACCCTGCCTCCGCTGTTCTGCGTCGCGCTCCTCAAGCGCCGGCCCTGCTCGCCGCCCGCGGCTCCGGCGGCACTGGGCACCGCCTTGCCGCATCACCACCCGCCGCCATGCCCGCCACCTCCCCGCAAAACCTTCTAAGTTCACTGGCTTGCTTTGGCTCCCGACGAACAGCCCCCTTAAGCCGCCGGCAGTAACTGCCGACCCGCGTCACGGCGACGCCCACACAGCCAAGTGCTCTGCTGCCGTTCCGCAATCAGTCGTCGTCTTGCTCTGCTCCGGCGTAACCTCCGCATTAATCTCGCCGCCCGCCCCGCCCACGCGCTCCGCCATGGTCCGCCCATGCGCTACGCCTCGCTCGCCTCTTCTTCTTGGGCCGGCCCATAGCCAGGGCAGGCCGGGCCACGCACAAGGGTCACGCGCTTGCGCGAGCACATGACGAACCACGCGTAGACTTTCCGTATCAGAATTGGATCACGACAACCGGGAAAATAGACCGTGGGCCAACAATCTTGCCAAGCCTTGGGCTGACCAGGATTCTTTTTTTTTTTGACACAGGCTGACCAGGATTCAGCACACCCCTTGTCCCTTGAGTAATGATGTCCAAAAATCCCGTGACCCATGGGTTGGCCCAAAGCGTGCAAAAAAAGCACAGCACAAATCTAGCACGGCCCATGACAATTTTGTGTCGGGCTGACTTGGCACGAGGGATTGTGTTTGGACCGTCGGTCAAGCCCATGGGCTAGCACGGCACGATCCGTTTAGTGTTATTAAAAATAGAAAATTATTTCTACACTAAACAAAGGCAACAGAGTGATCTAGTGATAAGTAAACTGACTTGAATAAAAGAAGTCTTGAGTTTGAATCCCCATTCTCACCCTAATTTTTGCTTATTTTCATCACTTAAGTTATAAATGGGTTGCTAAAGGTTTAATGGGCCGTCCTTCTGACAGGCCTAACGAGCCGGCCCGGTATGTTTAATCCAATTCATACCGGGCCGTGGACTTATGTCACGACATGTGGGCTGGCCCGGCCTGACCCATTTAATTCTGGCCCGAAATTAAATGGGCTGTACCTTTCCGCTCCTGGGCTGGGCCGTGCCTGGCGGCCCAGTTATACGCCACTACCCTTGAGTCACTCGCCTCTTCTGATTTGAAGTTCTGAACCACTCGCTACAACTCCCAGTCCACCACACAAAAACGGAATCATTTCAGTTTATCACAAGAAAGCTAAAAAAATCCATTTGCCTCGTCGCTGAAAAATCTGGGACAAAACTGAAATCTCCTTGGTGCTAGCGCTAGCGGTCTCGCCTTCCAGCAGCTTAACCGCGGTCTCACAACCATCCGTCGTGGACGATGCTCGAGGCGACCGCGCTCGCCTGTGGCCGCCCATCCTTCTTCAGAGGTACACGCTAGCAACCTTGCGTTTTCTTTTACCGATTCTTGAAGGAATTAGAGAGGCTTTTCAAGTTATGCCACTATGACTTTCTTTCCCTTTCGCCGTTAATTAGATTTGATTATCCCTTGGTGAAGTGGATGTCAGCAATTTGTTCAATCCTCCCTTTTCTTGGGGAATTGACTTGATAAATCTCCTCTGAACCCACCTGCAACTGCGAGGTGAAAAACACTAATTACGGGGCCAGAATCCCAATCCTAACGCAGATTCACTACAGGAGTGCCGTATTGGATTCCACGAAATTCGATTCTATTGATGCTACTTCTTTCTTGCTGGCTACCTTCTGAATGTCACAAAGTTCACAAATAAATGCCAAGGGACTGATTGACTGTTATACAAAAATTGACATTGATACTATAAATTGTTCCCATCCAATTCGTATTTGGTAGCAATAATGCAGGGGGGAATGGAGAATATTCTGCCAATCAGCATATCAAATGCACTTCGAAAGAAGCACGATGTCCAACCTACCAAGAACACTGCGGTGTGTTTGGGTGCCAGCGCAGTGCAAGTTCTTCATGTGGCTTCTTCGGAACTGGATTATTACAGCAGACAGATTGCTGCAGTGGCAATAGCCAAATTCGTACCTCTGCTCTCTGTGCTATCGAAATCTTGAAACTGCACACCATCTATTCATTACATGCCCTACAATAAGAACAATTTGGCACACCATCAGTACATGGGCACGACAGGAGACCATCAACCCTTCTGCATGGCAAGAATTCGAAACGGTGGGGGAATGGTTTCATGACCTGAGAAACACATCAGCATCGCAAGCATGGGGCATGCGATCCCTAGCCATAGTAACCATTTGGGCAATTTGGTGCAAGCGCAATGACTGAATTTTCAAGGAAAAGGAAAAGACTATGTTGTGAATATGTGCCCTCATCCAAGATGAAGTGCACCTATGGGGTATGGCAGGGGCCAAGAAGTTTAAGGCCACAGTTGCACACATCTTCAGTCACCTAAGCTAAAATTTGAGTTATATGTTAGGAGTATTCATACTCCACTGGGTCAACACTCTGTTTGGCACCGGACGTTATGTGCTACTTGCACATGTAATTGCTTCTTCTATTTATTTAAATGCCGGAGATTTGCCGGAAAAATGCAGAGGGAAACTATGGCAGCTGTCATTCACTAAAAACATGCCTACTACCTGTTAATTTATATCCATGACATGTATTTATTGTGTTTCGCTATATACTTCTATTCTGGACAAAGTTGTTCATATAATTCTGATGCTGCTACATTGACAGATAATACTTGACCAGGTCGGGAACACCAAAGCTCGGTTGCTACATGGAAGTATCTATGTACTGGCCAACATAATGTAAGCATCATTCAAAACCAATGGGAATTTTATTTAGTTCTCAATGTATTTGATAACTGGACATTATTTGATATTAAAGGCAATCAGAACATTTGCATCAAAGAAAACTCAAAGGAAAGGAGGAAACTTTCAAAACAAGTCAACAGGTCCAACCTTCATAAGTAAAGAAGCTTCCTCAGTTAGTGAAGGAAGTGCTGGCACAATCCTCCAGGTAAATAGCAAGGATGTTGATACCAGCAATAACCAAGGTGCCCCAAGGAGTGCTGTTCTTCAGGCCTGCACTCTCACGTCTGGCTTGTTGCTTGGTGGAGGTCTTGTGCTTCGCCAGGTAAATACTGTGGTGCCCTGTTAGCAGGATCTATTATCTTGAATAATAAATTTAAGCCCTTGAGATCGCTTTAGTGTACCTTGTTGCAAGTAATAGAAATCACACGTTGTTAACTGTTTATTCTCTCTATCATTCAAGATCCTGGACTGTGTAAGAAAATACACGATTTTCTGATGCAGGCTTCACATTTTGGATCTTTAAATGGATGGCCTATTGCTGACCCTTCAGATGTGTCATGTAAGCATTTGTTTTTACAGAAAAGGGTTTTAGTAAAATGTTTGTTTTTCTTTTTCAGAGGAATTACTGTATTGCTTGTTGACTCCTCTAACATATTCTGTCTTGGTTTTCTGCAGTTAACTTTGAAACATGGTATCTCGAGTTGGTAGCAGGACTTGTAATATTAATATCCTCTAGCCGATATATTCTTCTAAAAACGTGGTCAGAGTTTAGAGATTCCAGTGAAGCTGCAAATAGTCAAGTATGTAACTGTGTACATCCTTTGCGGAATTGTCTTTGGATTGTCTCTTATGTTAAAAGTTATCTGATACTTGATTTAACATTCAATGACTAGCAAAACATCAAAATTCAAGTTGTATGTTTTATTCTGTTATGTGAATGAAAGCAGAAATTTTAAAGTGCCTTGCACCTGCATAACTCATAGTGATGATTTGTCTGACAAAAGAACACACAACATGTGCTCTTCCAACAACATATTTGGATCAAATAATTCAGATTTGCATGATTAGAATTATTTTTGTTCTATGGTAAACAACTAAATAGTCCTAATTCTTCTGTTGATGCAATTTGGAACTTGAACTCTACATCTTTTCTGAACATTTTTAGAAAGACCAAAAGTCCAAATTACGTAAATTGAGCTTAATCATTTTATTCTTGTTCAATAGATCCTTACTTCTCTAGAACCTCTGGATTATATTGTGGTTGCTTGTCTTCCTGGGATAAGCGAGGTAAGCACAACAGTTGAAATGTTAATAATATCAGTTTTTTATTAAATGCAAATATTTATGTAGAGTAAACATATGCCAGGAGTTGCTGTTTCGAGGGGCACTGATGCCTATTCTTGGATTGAATTGGATAAGTTCCCTTATAATTGGTGCTGTTTTTGGTGTCCTTCATTTGGGCAATGGCAGGAGATATTCATTTGCAATCTGGTAATTTTACTGCAATATTTTTTTAATCTATGGAATAGGAAAATAATTCATTATATTTCATAATTTTCTTCAACGCGATTATTTGGTGGTTTTCAATGAACCGGGATTAACATTATTTATTAGTTTCCTATAATTTCTTACATGTATTTTCGTATATCCAGGGCAACATTTGTTGGATTTGCCTATGGTATTGGAACCATAGCCTCTTCAAGTGTCATCGTTCCAATGGCTGCTCACTCCTTAAACAATATTATTGGAGGTTTACTTTGGCGTTCTACCACCAACAATTCTCAGAAAGATATATAGATAATACTCCTAATATTCATTGTGCAAGATATGATGTTTGTCTTGTACTAGTGTAGACTCTTTTATCCTTGATAATCTGCTTGTTTAAGCAATATAGTGCTGCTTCATTCCTATATGCTCAATGAATTGGTCTCAAACAAAAACAAATGCAGGGGTTAACATCGTTTTTCAACTTCTTGTTTTCTTTACGACAGTTCAACCAATCAAGTTGAAATTGACTATTTTCCAAAGAAAATTGAAGTTAAATCAGCATAGCTTGTATTGAGCTTGAAAGTAATCTTTACTTAACAGGGTTACTGATCAGGGGCGACTATGGGTAGCTCTACTATTGTCAAAATTCAGAGTTGTTGGCTCAAGATGACAAACAGAAATAACTGAGAATAAAATAATTTCATTTGGCTCACATCTTTATACAAGGCACTAAGACTTGGCGCTTAACAACAAAATCAGAAAACGCTGAGGAAACATGTCCCTGCTTCCCAGCAAGTATATTTTTGCAAACTTATTTTCCTTGCCACGTTCGTTGCCGGCCTTCATATCATTTGCAGCATTTCTCACAAACCGGTGGGAACTTGTGAATATTGCAGTAGCAGCAGGCCACACTGCAGTAGTTGTTGCAACCTGTCAATTTTGTCTCATCTTGTAATAGTTCTAACATGTGGTTTAATAGAGGATGCATTTTCATAGACTTATTAAAAAAAGGAACATTGGAAGGTCAAAAAAATGTTTCAGGAAGAATCAAACTTTAATAGTAGCAGAAGGCATCTTAGAAGCTTGAAGGAGAGAGAAATTAATTGCACTGCTTCATAGTTTCAGTAGCATGTTACCGCATATAAGAATGTACCGAGTTTTTCAACCGCTCTTTGAGCTTGCAAGTGATGAAGGTGGTGCAAGCGAAACAAGCCCCAGCAAGGTTACCAGAAGGATACAGATGACAATAACCTTCATCGAAAATGCCTCTCCACAACTCCTGCTGCTGGTAGTAGACATCTTTTTTTTTTACGGTCAGGGGGGGGGGGGGGGGGGGGGGGAGAACTCCCCACCCGAATTCCATTATATTGATAATGGTGGTCGGCCCCATAATGGCCCAAATTACAGAGTTATAACACATTTGAATGGGGTGGGGAATAGATAGATTATATGGGAAGAAATACAAAAACTAGGCACAAATAATAGAAAGCAGCTACACACAGCTAGTTTCGTACTCATTAATCATATTGTCAAGATCAACACTAGCAAAGAACCCAAGGCACCTTCCTCAAGAGGAATGCGACATTGTCGACACCTTTGATGCCCCGATCCAGCAAGCTGAATCTAGGTTTTCACCTGGGTAATACTAAGGTTGGCGAAAACAGTGCACCTCAGCAAAGCCTTCAAGAAGGAATATGACGCCATAAGGTACCATCGATGCCGGCATTGGAGGGCTTACACCCGGAGCACCATGCCTCCCCTTGCATATGTTGATTCCATGTCACCTGCTAATGCGCATGATCCAAAAGGAGACCACAACCTGCAAGAGGACGAAAAAAAAACTGCAATCCAGCGATGAGGGGTACCACAAAACATGACCACCATGAGCATGCAATGATTTTCTCATCAAGGAGTAGGTCCGCCGACATGACCACCATGTCGGCCTGATGGACATCCAACCGGCAAGAGGGAGGAGGCTACCAGTGTGCCTAGTGAACCCAGGATGACCCCCACGCCTAGCTGCTTGAGTCCTATGTGACTCGCACAGACAGCTAAGACATGGAGTCATAAGCGAGGAACCGCCACCCTGGTCGCTCCAAATTGACTTGAGCTCAAACAAATAACCGGATTTGCAGCACCACAGTAGCGGCACATTATGAGTTTATGAAATTGGGTGGTAAGACGGATTGGAATATGTACAAGGATTGTTTGAAGGTTGCTCAGGTAAAATGTGCTGAGGTGATAGTAGATGTCCTAGATAGTGTGGATGTAAATGACAGGTGGTAACCCTCCCATGGAACCAAACATTTTTTCACACGTAGATGAGGCTATTGAGACATTGACTCAAGAAGCAACCTTGAATGTGCCAGAGGTTTTGGAGAACACGCGAGTTGAAGGTACGAACATGTTGGAGTTAGCTTTGGTTAGGAATGGTTTTCCTAATGACACGTTCGAAGAAGAGAAATGTGAGTTGGAGGTGGAACAGTGTGAGTTGGAGGTGGAATAGAATGTTGAGCATGATGTTCTCTCGTCATCCGATTTAGATGGTGAAGACGAGGAATCAGATAGATGTCAACCAGATGAGGATAGTCAAGCAAGCAGTGATTTCGTAGGAGTTGGGCAAGGCAATGTTCATGATGATGATAATGGGCCAGTGTATGATGATGATAGTGGAAACAATAGTAAGGTGGAGGTCATGAACCTGTTAGTTTCAATGGTGAAGCGGAGATAGATTGGACTAGACATTTTAGTGAGGAAGAGTTTCTTGCATTAATGAATATGAATGTTGAATTGTCTAAGGTTCCTAATCACCATGATCTGCATCGAACCACGTTTGCTAGAAATGACAATGGTTTCATGTCGAAAGAAGGGCTAGCAAATAGCTCGCAACCTGTGCTTAGAAAGGGCATGCTATTTAATAGTATGGATTATTTGAAATACTTCTTCGAGGATTATGCGGTGCAGCACCACAGGTCGTACTATGTGATAAATTCGAATAAGTTGGAGAAGTGCCATATCAAGTGCCAACAAGCCAGGTGTCGTTGGGGTATGTGGGCTTGAATAGTGAATAATAGTGGGGGTTGTTGGAGGGTCACAAAAGTTAAGCAATCTCACACATATGGAACAACAGATGTTACACAAGTGCATCCACAATGCACCACAAGATATCTTGGCCTATGCATTGCTCCAATGTTGTGGGTGGACTCATGCATCATAGTTGCAGCTCTAGTTGAGGCTATCCATGGGTTCGCTAGTTACCGTGTCAAATATGACAAGACAAGAAGGGCTAAGCAATATGCATTGGGACTACTCTGGGGAGATTGGAAGGAGTCTTACAACTAGGTGCCAAGGTTGCTTAATGTAATTGCACATTATAACCCTAGCACTAAGTATTTCATTGATACTTGTGGAAAGGAAGGTCTGTATGGGAGAGGATACATGACACCTTGCCTTTGTCAAGTGTTTTGGTGTTTTGCCCAATGTGTGGAGGCGTTTAGGCATTGTAGACCTGTTATGAGCATGGATGGAACATTTTATATAGGAAAATAAGGGCACTTTAATGGTTGCTGTCAACATTGATGCGGAGGATCAGCTAATTCCTATTGCATTTGCAATGACGGAAGGTGAGAACAACTCGAGTTGGTCACAATTTATCACCCATGTTCAGCGACATGTGTTTGGTGCAGGGAGGCAGATTTGCAAGATCTCGGATCAACATCAGGGGCTGATAAATAATAGTAGAGATGAATTATAAGGTTATCCTCCTCTTGTGCATAGGTGGTGCATGCGCATCTTCGCTACAAATGTTTGCAGGAGACAGAAAAGCAAAGAGATTGTAAATTGTAAATAGTCTTAAACTTGCGTGCAAAACTATGGAGGAGAGCAAATTCAACTCTAGAATAGAGGAATTGGAGAAGATTATGAATGGTGGAGCTAAGGAGTGGTTGGAAGAGCACATGGGGGAGAAGAGTAAGTGGGCATTGGCTTTTGACGAGGGATGCTTTGGATATGGTACAAAGATTACCAACATTACAGAGGTGTTCAATTACGTCCTAAAGGGAATTTGAGGGATGCCTGTATCGGCCATCATTCAGTTCACATTTCACAAGTGCAATTACTACTTTGTAAATCAGTGGTTAAAGGCAAAACCAAGTTTAGACAAGGGTGATCATTGGGGAGCTGCTGTGAGTAAGCAATTAACTGAGCAAGGAAATATTTCGAAGAATCAAGATGCGTATTTTTTTTCAACCCATGAGAGTTGGTGTATGATATTAGATCAGTTAGCCATACTGGCATTGGAGGTGAGAGGTCTAGTGGAAGGCTGTATAGGGTGGATGTAGCAAACAATGTATCGTGCACGTGCATGACCTCTCAACTGCCTCATGTTCCATGCTCACATGTAATGACAACATGTCACATTCGAGCTTTGAGTTACAAGACTCCAAGTTACTTGAGCCCGTTCTACACAAAACAATCCGCTTTAAGATGTTGGAAGCCCACATTTGAACCTTGTTTGGACTCGACACAATGGCCAGAACATACCAGAGAAGATTATATTCCCGATGTAAAACTTTTGAAGGACCAACAAAGGAGAAGGAAGGTAAAACATTTGAGAAACGAGCTTGATGACATGAGCAAGGGATATGGCACTGTATGTATGGAGTGAGTGACTTTAATGAGAACTCTATCAAACATTGTTGTTCCATATGCAACAAAGAAGGACACAAAATTAGGCAACACGTGCTGGGTCCAAATAACAAACCAAAACCGAAACGTAAGGTTAGACAAGGGTAGGTTTCTAGTTCTAGTCGTGATGTAATTAATTCAATTATTTTTACGTTCAATTTTACAGTTTCTTTCTAACATTTTTTTATGTACTTACATATTGATATAATTTATTCTTATCTTTATTTATCTCGTTGAAGGGAGATGGCCTCCCACCCACACTTCCCGCTCCTTGACATAAACTACGACAATAAGCATCAGGCACACTTCATGGTCGACAATGATAGGGTGAGTGATAATTCCACATTTTTGCTTTCTTTGTAACTGCAAGATGGAGGGTGTTTATGTAGTATAATTGATGCTTATGTGTTTTTCAGGTGCTTATGCTACTGAAGATTCGCCTGCACTCTCCTATGGTGTGGGATGATCGCTTTGTGCCTTACCTCAGGCATGCAGGTTTATTTCCTTTGGTCTGCATGGTCAGCTTCAACTTACCCTTCTTCAACAGTCCCACTCTGGCAATACTCATGGATCGGTGGAGGCCAAAGACACCCACTTTTCACCTACCATGTGGTAAGGTGACACTAACTTTGCAGGATGTGGCCAAGATTCTGGCCCTAACCATAGATGGACCTGCTTTGTGTGACTGGATTCAACCTAAGGGACAATGTGACATTGTGGAGGACTGGCTAGGCCTGAGACCACCGGAGCAAGAGGCAGATCACCATGACACAAATCCTACTAGAGTCAGCCCAGTCTGGTTGATGGAGAACTTCACTATTGACAATGGTACTGATTACCCAAGGAGGTCATGGCGGTAGCATGCAGGGCATGGTTGTAGCTCTTGGTTGGCAGGTGCCTATTTCTGAATTCTAGCAAAAACACCATCTCGTGGATCGTGTTGCCATATAATATGAAGCCCTAGGATGAGATTGGCTTGTACAGCTGGGGCTCTGCTGTCCTTGCCTACTTGTATCAACAGCTGTGTCACGCCTCCCGGAAGACTATAGCCACTACCAACCTTGGTAGATGCGCTTACCTGCTTTAGGTGTGGATGTGGGAGAGGTTTCCTCCTGCTAGACCAGAGTGTCGTTGGGATACACTACATTGTTGTTTCAATTTCATCGTTTGCAATGTTTGTTGATGTATATGTTGTACTTATATATATTCTTGTAGCCTTGGCTACACGAGGATGAAGGCTCCTGACCCACAGTTGCGTACCTCTACCACAACTATGTCAACTTTGTGGGGAACGTTGACCAGAGGTACCATGAGTACACAAATACTCTTAATGTCATCACAGCAAGCCAAGTAACCATATGTATGCAGTGTTGTTATTTCTTTCAATGATATTGTAGTTTATAAACTATTTCCATCCATGTTATACGTCACATGGACACTGTACGAGTGAATGGAGGTGATAAACTTGAGGCGTAGTCTGATGTACTTTCATGACATGAACCTTTAGATGGCTGAGTTGCCTCTGATTTTCTTCTATGCTATGGAGTGGCATGTGCCTCAATGAGTGATGCGTCAGTTTGGGCGTTTACAATTGGTCGACGTTGCACATACCAACAACAACCACAATTTGCACAAGTAAGTGTCATGTGAATTTTCACAAGTAAGTGCCATGTGAATTTGCACAACTAAGTGTCATCTGAATTTCATACAATGTTGACTTTCTTGTAGGGTGGATAGATGATTGGACAAGGGAGCAGTTGACTGGGCAACAAAGCATGCTCCGTGCCTGATTATCTGGGAGGATTGGCAGCAGAGGGACGTATTTCCATGGAGCGGACCATATCATCGTGCTGACCCTTACAAGGACTACCTACACTGGCTTCACTAGAACAACAGTCTGAAGATGAGGCTGGCTCTGAACCCGACGTACCTTGCTGAGCAACCAGACTCCAGGAGGGATGAAGAGATTGTTAATGACTATGACGAGATGACTCGTAGGGGGACACAGTCAGAGAGAGATCCATTTGAGAGCTATGCAGTAAGTATTTCATTGTTGACAGTCACTAAGTACCAAATTTGACCATTAAATACCTCAATAAAACTATAAAAGTAAACAACCGATAAAGTGGTATGAGTTTATTACTAATGAATTCCA
Source organism: Eleusine coracana subsp. coracana (assembly GCA_032690845.1). Taxonomy (NCBI): domain Eukaryota; kingdom Viridiplantae; phylum Streptophyta; class Magnoliopsida; order Poales; family Poaceae; genus Eleusine; species Eleusine coracana. Next base: position 11,548,144 of record CM064426.1, read on the forward strand.
CAAGGGTTGGTGAATATTTGCTTGCAGGTGATTTACCCATGTAATTGAGGTAAAATCCTTGTCATCATAGGAGAAAGTACACTTTGGGCCAATCAGAACACAACACAAGGATCCAGGCCTGTAAACAGAGAAAACCGACATACCAGAAGGCCTAACATGCAGAGGGGCACATGGGAGTAGTAAGTACGTGTCCCAGAGAAAGTTGTGACCGAAAGGGGCCGGTTGATATTCAGCCGAACACCCGTGTTCGACCATACATCTTTGGAGCCCACTTGGCCCAGGCATGCTTGGGGAGTCTCCCACTGCCTTTCCAAGGTCGGTTCGCGCACTTAGGTTGGGAGTTAGCGACTTTGGGCCCCTATATAAGGTGGGGATTGCCTCTACTCTCCACGCACTTCAAGATTAGAGTTTAGTGCTTCATTTTCTTAAGCCTCAATGCTGCCAAAGCATTTAGAAAATAGGGAGGGAGTGAGGGGAAGTCCGGAGGAGGAGTGGGCCTATCCACCTCTTCTCCATGCCTGTACCTTGACGGATGCTTGCCATATTTAGTAAGTCTTTGTGATTCCTTTCTTGGTATTTAAGTTTCCATTTAAGCAAGTTTTATACATAGTTGCTTTCCTTGCTCAATGCTCTATTTAATTAGAGACCTTAGTCTTATATCAACTTAGTTAGAGATTAAGGGAGTAATCGAAAGCATAGACGTGGTGTCTAGGCCATAGGTTACCTTTGTTTATCGTGTAGTCCATGGATTGCTTGAGGTAGGAAGTAAGTGGTGCGAACCCTATCTGTCCTTTGAAATCCTCCACGTCCGTCTACACAGTAGGCTCTTGGCTGGAATCGTTGTTGACGGTCACTAAATACCTAAATAAGACTGTCAATTATCTGCATAAGAGCAATAAAATGAACAACCAACATAGTGGTAGGAGTTTTACTAACAAATTCTACAAGTGTTGGTAAATATTTGCTGTAGGTGATTATTCTATAAAATTAGTGAAAAATCCACATCATCAAGGGATAAAACACACTTCTAGTCAATCATAGCCAAGCACAAGGATTCACTGGCCCACTTTCAGAAGAACACCGACATTACACAACACCTTACGGTGTCAAGAGGGACAAGGGGCCACCCAACAGGGACTCAGAGCAATGGAGGCACCTGGGTCCACAACCCCTGTTCAACCAAACACCCCTATTCAGCCGAACAGGTGGGCCCCCTGGTGCATGGCCTCCACATGCAGTCTCCTGATGGCTCCCTAAGGTTGGTTGTGCATGTTAGATGGAAGTTACCGACTCCAGGAACCACCTTTGAGTGCTATAAAAGGAAGGGAAAGGCCTCACTCTCTACATGATTTAAGATAGTCTAGTACTTCATTTCTAAAAGGCTCAATGCTGCCAAAACGTTTAGAAAATAGGGAGAGAATAAGGAGGAGTCCAGGAGAGGAGGTTCGGGCCTGTCCAACCCCTTCTCCGCGCTTGTACCTTGACGGATGCTTGCCTTATTAAGTAAGTCTTTGTGATTCTTCTTTGGTTATTAATTTCTTTTTTAAGTAACTTTTAGTACTTAGTTGCTTTGCTCGCTCAACGCTCTATTTAATTAGAGATCTTAGTCTTGGCCCATCGTACGTAGAGATTAAGGGAGCAATAGAAAGCGTAGACGTGGTGTCTAGGCCATATGTTTCCTTTGTTTATCACGTAGTCCACGAATTGCTAGAGATAGGCAATAGGTGGTGATAACCCTATCAGTCCTTTGAAATCCTCCACGTTCGGCTACATAGTAGGCTCTTGGCCGGAATCACACTATGGATGCAGGGGAAAACCAGATGGCCAATGCAAGCAACTTAGTATCAAACTTACTTTGAATAGAACTCTTTTACCAATTAGAATTCTCTCTACCCAAAGCCATCATTATCTTGGTGTCCTTGGATGACTGGAACAGAAGATTAACACACACGTTCCATGTGAATTCAATACTCTTGGAATACTCCAGAGATGAAGTGCTACAGTAGTATCCGTGCGCTTGCGGAATTATCTGCACTCATAAAAAATACCAACAATCACACTGTGGAAGCAGGGGAAAACCGGATGTCCAATGCAAGCAACTTAGTAGTACTCTTACCTTGATTAGCACCTTATACTTGCTAGGAATCCTCTCTATCCAAAGCCACATTTATCTTTGTGTCCTTTGTCGAACTAGAATAGAAGATTAGACACACGCGTTCCCTCTAGTTTTGATACCTTGGAATACTCCTCGGTGAAAGCTACGTCGCTATTCGTATGCTTGCGGATTTATTCTATTGTCTTTAAAATACCCAACAAGCTATCTGGTGCCGTTGCCGGGGAACAATTGTTGTTTGATCTTCAAACCTAGTTTGCCCTCATATCTTTTTATTTCACTTTATTTATTTCTCATCTCTTTTTTCCAATGGAGCAACCAGCAATTCAAAACCGTTCTACTCCAAAAGGCGAGTTCTTCAAGCCGCCACTTTTAGCGAACCCAATTCATCCATCTGGCTTTGAACTCCTCCTTGGCTTTATAGCTATGGTTTAGGAACAATCCTTCTCGGGTTTAAGTTGCAAAAACCCATTCTATCATTTGCGAGAGTTTGAGCATTTGTTTTCACGCCTATCGATCAAAGGCATGACTCAAGACACTCTCAAGTGGAAATTGTTTCCCATTTCCCTCGTGGAGAATGCGAAACAACGGTACACTCATTTTGTTGGGAGTACAAATGGTTATTGGAAAGTACTTTGAGATAAATTTTGTCTCATGTTATATCCTACATCATGTATCGTCTCTCTATGAATGGAGATTCTTGACTTTTTTCAAAGCAAGAAGGAATCCATAGTTGCAACCTGGGACAGGTTTTCCTTATCATCCACTTCTGGCCTGACTTGTCTTTGCCCGACCACGTGTTGTTGCAACACTTTTGTCTGGGTTTAAGCAAGGAGTCTGCCCTATAGCTCGATGTCACCACCGTAGGTTCGTTCATTCGGAAGATGCCAGTAGAAGGAAGAGCTATGCTAGACCTTATTAAGAAAACTCTTCTTTTCTAGCAGACTCTAGAGAGCCCCCTTAGGAGGAAGCTTCATCGACCATTGAGACCACCCCACTAGTTGAACCTAAGTCAAATACTTGCTTATCCATTGATTCATCTAGTGAGACCTTAACTGAACCACGAGCAATGGAGGAAGAAGAAATTCAACCATCAAAGCTCCCTTTCCAATTTGAGGAAAATCTTGTAAAAGATCATGAGAAATCTTTGAGTTGTCGCTATCAAAAGAAATCACCAAATCCTGTATCTTCTCCCAGTCCTCTTAAGGAACCTTTGCTCCAAGAGATCATGAAGGAGTTAACATCAAGCGTGAGCAATGAGTGGTAGAGGGACGTTTTAGTTGCGCAATGAAGATCGTGAGAGGAAGTCCAACTAACTAAGGAAACAGTAAAATCCTTTTTCTGTATTTGTTGTAGGATGCAGATTTAAATGTTGTTGAACAAGGCTCATGTCCACTCGTTCTGGAGTTGAAAACAATTTTTGTAGAATTAGTCAGGCCTTGTCTCCGTCTCCAGCGGAGTCATTGCATCCAGCTAAAAAAAAGTCGCATCATGAGTACACGCTAATCATGAGCCTTCTTCTTGCAACGTGATTCTCCTCCGTGGCTGCGAACAATCGTTCCCAAAAAACGAAATCATGCAATGCATATGTCCAAAACGGATTCCAAATGTGGGAGATATGGACTTTTTACTGCCGGTCTGTCAGGCTGTCACCAAATCAGTCTGAATCTGATTTTAAGTTCCCTTATATCCAAACTCCATGTCCTGAACACCTTGAACCATTGAAGAGCATGAAAAGGAAGCCACCTAGTTGGTGCTTTGGAAACAAATGGATATGCCTTATCAATTTTGGGTAAGTGTGGTATTTCCATTCTTCAACCAAACTCGCGTATCACCTTGACAGCCTGTGCAACACGTATTGAATCTGCCATAACTCTTTGTTAAACTATCCAAATAATGTGTCGTTTGATTAGTAGGAAAATAGGCTTGATATCCTACGAAAATATCAATGTTTCAAGACTTAAACATCTTTGTGTGCATGTGCCCACCATCATAGATTTCATGAATGTATTGGTAAAATTCTGGTGTCAACACTTGGTCATCAGACAAAGGAGTTACAACATTTGGAATTGGTGCACCAAAAAGGAAAGTTAGTGTCGACAGTCACTAGGACACCATCGATCGGCGCGGAACCAACTTGGGACCACCCTGTACCCATATAAAGAATTGACACCCTCCTAAATGGATGAAGGGAACCGTCATACATGGAGATTTAGGCGAGTTTAGAGCCATCGAAGTTTTGCCTGTTCTAGAACTCTCTAGTAGTTTTGGTCTCGATCATTGGGACAAATTATCATTGTTAAGGATGATCGATGAGGTAGTGATCTAACTTATATCCTACTAGCAAAGTGCTCGTGCGTTATTACGGGCTTAAGAAAAACAAAATACTAAAAATTATTTACATAATATAATTGTTAGACATAAATAGTACTATTGATATCTTTTACATGAAGAATCATATTTGTATTAGTGTTGGTGTTTCTTAGCATATGATTTTATATGTCAAAAGTAAATATGTGTTTACCTCTAATGTTAACAATTTACACATTTAGTGTTGTTTGAGTACTATGTTGTAGAATTAGGTGAAATGATACTAGAAAGGCTCAAAGATGAGAAGTAGGGATATGAAGCCCGACTTTCCATAAATGGAGGGCTTTCTATAAGGCCATGACACCTAAAAGATATCACTGGATGTCCATGAAGCCCAACATGCAAGCTCATGATTGTGATCCAATGGCTAAGGATTTCTAGAAGGTTAATCCATAAGGAAAGATCAATTTACACAGTTCAGAAACAATACTGCATTACGATACGATTTTGAATTTTGTCTTACTCTAATGAGAAAAGTTTGACTACGAAAGTTATAGATCTCGTTTATAGCTTTCTGTAACATATATGCATCATATTATTTGGACTCCAGATCTATAAAATATGATCCCCGTAAAGAGACCTACGCAAAGCAGTCTAAATCAAAATTGATATTTTTGTATCGCATATTTAGACACCAATACTGTCGCATCTGTTGATATATTGAATCCCAAAGTTTTAAAACATTTCGAGAGCTACGAGATAGAGTCCGAGTTTGTCTCATTTGAACTTCTGACGTGGGTGTTATGATTTTTTGAAGTTGGTGCTTAATATGGAAGTTGTGAAACCGACTTGGATTCAACCTCTAACTTTTGTGAACACGAAGTGGACAACCGCATCTAAATTAATATATTACTAGCAAAGTGTCCGTACGTTGCTACGGACTTAAAGAACAAAACACTCTTTATAACTTAAATATAAATTATTTACACAATATAATTATTAGATATATATATAATATTATTAAATTTTTTACATGAAAGATCATATTTATATTTACTGTTGGTGCTTCTTAGTATACCCTTTTATATATCAAAAGTAACAATTTTTTCACATTTTTCTATCATATTCTAGAAGTTTTATCCGAAAGGAAAAATCAATTTACGTAGTCTACAAAATAGCACTATATTGCAATGCGATTCTGAATTTGAAAATTTGCTCCAATGGAAAACGTAGAAAAACAAAAGTTGTAGATCTTGTCGAGGCCTTATTGAAACATATGTGGATCATAATATTTGGACTTCGGAGCTAGAAGATATGAGTCCTGCACAGAGACCTGCGCAGAGAAGTCTAAATCAAAACAAATATTTTTACATCGCATATTTGAAAACCAGAACGGTAGGATCTGTACTTACATTGAATACCAAAGTTGTAGAACTTTTCGAGAGCTACGAAATATAGTCTGAGTTTGCTTAATTTGAGCTACGGACGAGGGAGTTATTATTTTTAAAATTCGGTACTTGATATGGAAGGTACGAAACCGATTTAGATTCAATCTCTAACTTTGTGGACACGAAGTGGACGACCGCACCTCAATTAATAGATTGTAGAGACTAGCAAAGTGTTCGTGCATTGCTATGGATTTAAAAAACAAAACACTCTTTATAACTTAAATATAAATTATTTATATAATAGAATTATTAGATATATATAATATTATTTACATTTCTTACATGAAAGATTATATTTATATTATTGTTGGTTATGCTTCTTAGTATACCATTTTATATATCAAAAATAATAATTTTTTCATCATTTTTTTACCATATTCTAGAAGTGTTATGTGAAAGAAAAAATCAATTTACACAATCTACAAAATAGCACTGCATTGCAACGCGATTTTGAACTTGAAACCTTGCTCCAATGGAAAACGTTAAAACACGAAAGTTATAAATCTCGTCGATACCTTTTCGAAACATATACAGATCATATTATTTGGACTTTAGAGCTAGAAGATATGGGCCCCGCACAGAGACCTGCGCAGAGAACTCCGAATGAGAACAAATACTTTTACATCGCATATTTGAAAACCTAAACGGCAGGATCTATACTTCCATTGAATACCAAAGTTGTAGAACTTTTCAAGAGCTACAATATAGAGTCTGAGTTTGCTTAATCTGAGTTCCGGATGAGGGAGTTATGATTTTTGAAATTTGGTACTTGATATGAAAGTTACGAAACCGATTTGGATTCAATCTCTAACTTTATGGACACGAAGTGGACGACCGCACCTCAATTAATAGATTGTAGAGATATAGAGATACTAAGCTTGTGGTTATAAGTTACGAATCTGATGATGATTGTGTCTTTCACTATGGTGGTTGCTTCTAATTGCATGTGTACTTATAGTACTACACATGTTTAGCAATAGGGATACTGTTAAGTGTCTGTGGCTGTGGAGCTTGATGTTATCGTGGTGATTAGTCTCACTTGATCATTCATACAAGTAGACATAAGACACTTAGCCGGGTCGTAGATACAATTGTAGTATGTTTATGAGCGGGTCCGGTGATAGTGACAGTACGAGTAGAGGGATTGAGAAGTACCTATCAAATTTGAATAGGTTTGAAAGTTTCAAAATAAATGCATTAAAGAGAAGAAATACTCTCTCTGTTCTGAAATTATTGTTGTCATTGATTTTTTTTCACTATCTTTGACCATTCATTTTATTTAAAAAATATTATACATTTTCTCATAATTTGTTTTATCATTAGACAAAATTTAAATATAACTTTTAACTTTTCATATTTAAATAAATATTTTTAATACGACAAATGGTCAAAGTTAGCAAAAAAAAGTCAATAATGATAACAATTTTGGAACGGGGGAGTATGCACTTGGGTGCAGACTTTTATATTATAAATTTTCCTTTTCAAAGTTTAGTTTTTATTTGTTTAGTCAAATTTTATGTTGCAAATTCCAATAGAAAGGGTACATATTTAACAAAAAGTATATTAGGAGTTATTTTTACATGTCTTGACATTTTAGGATGTGATACGATAAATGTGTCAAGGTTGAGAGGGCTATCCCAACTTATATCTCGTACTAGCAAAATACCCGTGCTATGGTTTTTATGAAAAAATAGACTTGCTTATTCAAAACATGTGGAAGTTTTCTGACTCTTGTCTCATTCTCAATTGAAAGTTTCTTAATGTTCATTGGCATTCCTCAAAATTAACTTTTTTCGTTAGAAGCTCAGATCAACCCCGGGCCCTCTCCTTCCCCTATGAGCGCTGCAGGCATAAATTATTTGAAATAATAGTACTACTCTCTCTATTCTCTTGTAATTAACATTTTTAACCAATACTTTATCTCTGCATGCAAAATTAAATCTTCCTTTGAAACAAATGGATTCACACCTCTTACCATTATAGTAAATAAGGCAAGCAAAAACACCACGGGTGAAGTGTTAAGACTCCCTCCGTATCAATTGCTCCTTTTCCTGTCCCTTGCCATTCCTCCAGATCTGTATTCCTGGTCCATGTCCACGAACACCATGGCTGCTTATTGGCGGCTTCTCTGCCACCATGAGCCCCACTGGTCGCCACCCTTTTCGAGGCTCGCCGTTACAAAGCCCGGTGCATCCTTGATCGAGAACCACGCGCTCCAGTTCTCCTCAATAACAGCATCGCTACAAGCATACCATCGACAATAATAAGTCGACGATGTCGGCCCCAACAAATCGCTGGCGGAAGAACACGAACGTGAGCTCTCCACCCGTGAAGCCGCCATATGATCAATGGAAAGCCTAGACGCATGTGGAGCAGCACCAAGATTTGATGGGCTAAGCGCGTCATAGCGCATGAGTGAGGCCGCGGGGGATTTGTGATCTCCAGACGTGTGGCGGTGATGTTCATGTCTGGTGCAGATAGCAGGAAGGCCCAATTTAGCTCAAACCCTTCCGATTGGTCTCCTTCCTCCCGACTATAAAAAAGCTGTGATTCCTCAGCATCAACTATGCCATTGCCAGCCAGACAAATCCTTACAAGAATTTGTTGCTGGTCGCTAAACATCGCCATATTGGTTAGACTACCGCTGGAACTCGATCACCTTCACATGCAGATGGTGCGCCAAGGTCGTACGGCACCGCGATTTAGGGAATCTGGCCGGGAGCTGCTAGACTTCTACTCAACCATCAAACGGACATACACGAACTGGCTCAAGGCAAAGGAGGTAGACCAGAGATCCACGAACGATGCAACTCCTTTTATTTTTGCGGGGATAAACTATGCTATGCAACTTCTAGTCGGATCAAGGAAAGGGAAAGACATATGAAGAAACAAAACAATGACGTACATAAGTTGGAAAAAAACTTCTGGGGCAGAATAACAGGGGTGGGTGGGCGGACGACGTCATGTATTTTAATAAGGTGTATATAGATTATACTAGCAATTCGGGATTATAATACTATGGACATAAAATGATCTGTTTTACTGAATAATGAAGGCAAAATAAATCAAACAATAGTTGAGAGAGTTATCCAAACTTGGGTAATATTTTGATGGAGTGAAATGAATCCAACATGGGACTACAGACTAGGTCGCGGCCAAGCGGACTCCGATATGCAGCCTTGGGTACTTTCCAAAAAAAAAAAAACGTATCAACCACTGAACTAATTTTGGCGGTCAGCCACCAAATAGCCAATCGCATCGGTGGTAGAAATAGGCAGCTGAAGCAAATAAATTTTCAAACTATGTAAAGTCAGAAGTTCCAAGCCACGTACTGCATCTCAAAAGGACCGAGCTGATGATCACCATAGAAGTTCTGATTGTGTTTCAAACAATGCCGTCACCTACTCGCCAACGCCGTGTGCTGCAACGGTGCTCCTTCTGCTTGTTTGTAGACCCGTCATTGGCCACAATCTCCTTGCCCTCTTCGTCGGGAATGGGAGGAGGAGGAGGTAAAATGATGGTCTTGCTGGACAGCTTCTCGTCATAGGCGATGATGGCGGTCCTGCGCACCCGAAACTTATCGGCGCACCCACGATGATGGCTGCAGAAGGCGCTCGACGCCCAGAAGCAGCACGCGCGGCTCGGCGCTGTCACTACGGCACCTGCCGGCATAGCCGACGATGCCGCATCGTGCTGCTGCGGCGAGAATGATGTATGTGAAGAACTCAAGGGCGAGGTGGTGGCGGGCAGCTTGACGCGGCTCGTCGGTGCGCGGTGTGAGTGTGAGGCGAAGGTGCTGTTGCTGTCATCCCACTGCCTGCGAGCGTGCACGGGTGTGCGGATGGAAGATTTATAGCAGATAGGATTAACTAGGACGAGTGCGACCCGGTTTTAGCGATGTGAATATATGAGAGCTACTACAACTACAACAACATTCTCGTGGCTCGTGGGTCTTTGTTGTACTAGGCCGCGGCCAACGCGCTGCGAGCTGCAGAACGCAGTTCCGTTGTAGGAGTAGTAGAATGAAGTTTTCTATTGCTTTCCTGCCTTGTATTTTTCCTCCCTGTCTATCTTAATGATGGGCGTGATAGGTGCGACCTGGTTTTTCCGATGTAGATGAAGGTGTACTACAACGTCTCGGGTCTTTGTTTTTTGGTCAATCAACAACCACCAAAAGGAAAATAGAATACAGGAACTACAATTTTGAACTGTTCCAATCAATAATTCAAATTGTTCCATCCTAACCTGGCCATTATTTCGAATTGTTCCTGCCTTGTTTTTTGAGTTTTAACCGCTGGTTTGGAATTTTTACCTTGCTATTAATTTTGTCTGATCATTATTTTAAATATGTCATTTTCTATTTGTTCCGTCCATTCCACTGGTATATTCTGGCTTGTAATTCAATTTGTTCCAGGGCTCATCCTGAATTGCTGATACTATAATTGGAAGTTGTTCTGGCCTAGACATGAAATTGTTAGGCTATAGCGTGGTATTGTTTCAGCAATCATTTTAATTTGTTCCGTTCATTATTTGAAAATTGCCTGGTATACATTTCAAATCGTTTTCACTTTCAATTTAAATTTTTCCTGACATCAATAAAAATTCTACAGCTATCATTAGTAGCTTCACGTTTGTTAATCGAAGCCATTTGTTGGTTTGTTTGAATTACAATTTCTGCCAAATCGAACAATTACATTATTGGCTATTGCAAAGAAGATGTCAACAACGGCACGTTTTAGTTGCGCAACGAAGACAGTGAGAGCAAGTCCAACTAAGTAGGGAAACAGTAAAATCCTTTTTCTGTATTTGTTGTAGGATGGAAATTTAAATGTTTCTGTACAAGGGTGGTGTCCACTCGTTCTGGAGTTGAAAACGAATTTCGTTGTCGTTCAGAATTAGTCAGGCCTTGTCTCCGTCTCCAGCGGCGTCGCTGCGCCCAACTGGAAAAATTCGCATCATGAGTACACGCTAATCATGAGCCTTCTTCTTGCAACGCGGTTCTCCGCCGCGGCTGCAAAGAATCATTCCCAAAAGCCATGCAAAGCGCGGCTCGGTCGTCACAGGCGCGGCAAACATATCCAGTTGATTTCCTTACGTAACAAACTGCGTGCACGTATATATAGGAGCGTCGTTCTGGACATGCAGATAGTGCCAAACATCTACTTTTGAGAGAAGCCAAAAGAAGTTGGCAATGGAATCTCTAAGCAGCGTGAACACCATCGTGCTGATCGCACTAGACCTGGTGGAGGCCCTTTTAAGAGTTATTAAGAACAAGACACGGTGCAAGAAGCTCGCCGAGCGCGTGCAGGGGATCGGTGACCTCCTCCAGCTGCTGGAAAAAGTGACCGGGGGCACGAATATTGACGCACCTACACAGAGGCTTCTTGGCAGGCTGCAGAAGACACTCAACGAGTCGCTTGGGCTCGTGCGCTCATGGCAATGCAGCAGCTGCCCGTGGAAATTTATCACCAGCCGGCGTATGGCCGAACATTTGGACGAGGTGGACCGCCAGATTGATCGTTGCGTAATCGACCTCAACCTCCCTAACCTCATCCTAGTTGCCCGCCTTGAGAAGAACCTACACTACCGGAATGAGGCTGCCGGCGACACCAGCAGCACTTACCAAGGGCCGGCACCGCATGGTTTCATGCCGTACCACAGCGGCCCGCCAAGCAGCCACCCCGTCGACGCCCAGAGGCAGTTCAACCCTCACCGTGCCACAGCTGCGTTTGGTGTTCCCCTCCACACGGTGACTGCCAATGTACCGGAAATGGTGCCACCACCGACATATGGGTACTGGCCATATCCTCATGGCCACAGCACCGGGTGCTGCTGCCACCACAACACGGCTGGCCCATCTGATCCTGCTGCTGCCTACAACTACAACCACCACTCGCCGTATGTGAGGCCACAGCCCAGAGACAGCAGGCCGGCATGGCCGGTGCTCACGGGGGGGGGGGGGGGGGGGGGGGGGGGGGGGAGGGAGGGGGTCTGTGGGATATATGTACCCGGCATACCTGGCTACTCGGTTATATGGCCGAGTGGGCCAGGGGCTCGGTTATGACGTGTTCAAGAGTATGGCTTAGAAGATACTTATTCGGATATTTATGTTGAGTAATCGGCAAGTTAGGTTAGCAGATATGATAGAATCTTCTGTAACCGAATGATAGACTACCATGTAAGCCGCTGCTCTTCTGGTATATAAGGAGGGCAGGGGGTCTTCGATAGAGGAGAGAGACGTATTGGAACGCTAATTCCAGTGCGCTGTCAAGCAATACAAGAACACCAAACAGGACGTAGGGTTTTTATCCGCAAGGAGGCCCGAACCTATATAAACCCTATGTCCTGTGTCCATCAATCTTTCACACTCATACGCATACCTAGATTAACTATCAAGAGTATCTCTTGACAGAGTCCTTGTGTATTTTGGGGCCGGGGTGAAGTTAAAAGATGGACCCCTTTATATTATATAATTTATACTTAATGATTGTATATATTACCTTAAAAGTTTCTTCGAACATCTCTTTTTTTCTTTTCGCATTCTCAAATGAATACTTTCTACTTGACATATAATAATAACAAAAATCAATCAAATATTTGTTATTTCATCTAGCAGTTTGGAGCCGATTAGTCAAGCCAATTAAGATTTAGGGAAGGAGAGTAGGGTAGGGAACGTACCTGCTGTAGCTGCAATCTTCTGGCCTACAAGGCCACCATGGTGTGACCGTGGATGTGGATTATCAGAAACTTGCGACTTACGAGCGATCGCCAAACCTCGACCTTGATCAGTAGTTAGCAGTAGCGCGCACCAGCGAGTCGGCGACATGCGGTGTGCGGCGTTGAGCGAACAAGAATTGCGATGTGCCGAACTGCTGATGTGATAGTTCGTGTTCATATAATCAGAGGATCGTATACGATATTGATTCTCCTAGGCGGACAGGTGTATAGGCCTATTAGGCTACTGGATTTTTCTCATGGATTAAGACCGACAGACCAGAACGAATTAGTTTGATTTTGTTAGACATATATACATACATGCTATGGGTTGGAGCCCCTTAGTTTCGGGGGCCCAGGGCGGCTGCCCCCTTTGCCCTCCCTCAGGGCCGGCCCGGGGGGGGCAGCCCTGTTGCCCTTTCCAAAAGTGGCTAGAGTTATGGATTGTTAAAAAAAAAGAGAGATTAATTAGGATATTTTAAAAGTTTGAATTGTTAGGTAAGATAAGTTAGCAATTCAATTAGAATTTTATATTATGTTTGCTTGAGACTCAAGAAAAAGTCCCTCATATATATGTGGGCAGCTGTAATTAATCTCTCCAAGAAAATAGAAGGGATTTCCATCTAATCTCTAGCTCCTCCTCTGCCCTGCGCCTCCCTCTCTCTCACGTCACCTCTGCCCCAGCTGCCGCCGCCACCGCCGCTACCGCCGACCAACCAATCCGTCGGCGCCCTCTCCCTCCCCTCTCCCAAGTTTGCACATAACACATGGTATCCAGAGGCCACTCCAATCCTCACTGCCACCACCATGTCTTCCCTGTCATCCTCCTTCGCTGCAAAGATCCCAGCCATGCCCAAGCTTCTGGACGCGGTTACGGATCTGTCGTCCTTCTATGGCTTGTTCATGGACTTCGTCACGGGCTTCCAGATGGTGACAAAGCATTGCATCACTACCATGGACCACGCCATTGAGGCACTCTCTGCTATGGTGGTCCGCACCGACACTCCGGAGTTCATAGGCAAGTGACGTGATAAGGACGAAGCTACTAGCCGTGCAGTGGCCCTCGCCACCGCCAAGAAGGCACTCGCGGACGTCTACGGCAAGTCCTCCACCGACATCGCTGACGACGACCTCGAGCATATGGTGACTTCCGCCAGGGGCGGCGCCCCACATCCACCACAAAAGGGGGCACACCACCGTTGGCACTGACGCTGACCTCGCCGTTCTACGCTACCACAAGCTATCCTTCCCGACCTTCGATGATAAGAAGGACCCCTTGCCTTGGCTCAACCGTTGTGAGCAATTTTTTCAGTGCTAGAAGATCAAGCCAGCTGAGCAGGTGTGGTATGCTTCCTACCACCTCACTGGGACAGCGCAGCAGTGGTACATGCACCGCACCAAGGATGGTGCCATCACCTCCTGGTGTCTCTTTGCTCGTCTGGTTAACTAGAGATTTAAGCCCCTGACATGCGCCAATCCCTTGGGCAATCTGGCTACTCTCCTACGCACCTCTACGGTGGACGACTACACGTAGAACTTCCTGGCGAATGTGGCCTGCGCCAAGGACCTCTAGGAGCTTCAGCAAGTGTTGACACTGAAATTTGGTAATTTCCAGCTACTCATGATTGTGTTGAGATTTGGCAATGCAAGAAAAAGTGAGATGGTGATGAGGAAGACATGACAGAGCTATATGTGTGCACAAGAGAGCTGTAGATGAGTTGGACTCTTCTGCATGGCTTATGTGCGTAATCAAGGAAGGAAAAAAGCTAGCTGCTTAAACTCCTTAATCTATACGTGTTCATTATGTACGTAGAGGATCAAGGCTTCCAGAGCAAGAATCAATGATGAATCATGGCCTTCTATACGGAATCGTGGCTTTCTATTTTCCATGTGTTCGTGAGACATTGCCAGGTCGGTCAGTTGGGTTATGAGATACTTGAAGGGTCCAGCGTTGTGCTGCCAGAGGAAATACGAGTGCGTGGCCAAGATGGAATGCGATGAGAAGAATTAGGCAAGAAGATCAAATTGGATACGTGCAAATAGTACACGTATGGTAATTGCACATCGCCGAATAAAATAGTGCATGCTAGTCTTAATGGTTTGGAAACCAAATTGTATTACATTAGCATACGCAGCGTCAAGTTCAAAGTTTAGTCTGGGTCTTTTGTCTTGTAAGACAAGTCCAGCCACCTTATAGATATAAAGGGTGTATGGCATTTGTGATCTATCTCTTGATCAATATACAACTTTGGCGTATCACCAACCCTGAAAACAGGTCAACCTCGACGGGTTATTCGTCTAGAATGGGCTCTCCGCAATAGATGTAGGACTTGTACCCTGGCGGGTTCGTCGTCATGAAGCAGGCTACATCGAATAGTTCGGCCTCGGCGATATGGCGGAGGACTCGCCACCCCGGTGATTGTGGTGACCTGCCCACGACTTCCTCGGTTCAGTCTGATATTCTAGTCAGTTCATCGTGGTTGTTAGTTATCCAGTATACTAGATCTTTCTAGGTCGTTTTACTAGGATTAGCTGCATACTGTCTCGGGAAAACTGATCTATCATAGTTAATTCTAGCGATTCAATCTAGTCTGATCTATATATTCGAGTCACCTCTGAATAGATCTTAGCGATTAGATCTAGTATTGTGTGGGCGTTTGTTCATTCCAAGAACTATCTCGGCTCAGACCGGTCTTCTGGGATATCTAGAACTGTCTCGGTTAAGTTCGATCTTCTAGCTGGACAACCATACAAGAACGATCTCGTCGCGAGGGCCTGTTCGGGGTATGGTCGGAGTGTTTAGCCGATGAGCTATCTAGTTACTATCAGCAGCTGATAGATATTCACATGTTTTATTCTTTTTTATCGGCTCTAGTTCATTGACTATTGGTCCATCGGCTTCAGGTATTACACTAGTCTTATTTGTCTAGTCGATGAATTATCATGCAGTTTATTTATTTATCAGTATTGTATCAGATGAGTATTGTGATTCTATTAACTGGCCGATATAATTAGTCCAGTGTGCATCGGCTTATAGATTTATGATTTGTATTATTATGATAAAGTCAATGCTCAATCATATACTTACCATGCATCAACTCTGTACCTTCATCGACTTTGTGCCTGTATCGACTCTGTGCCTGGAGGCCATCATCAGTCGACTTGCAGGTGCACACCTTGTTAGTTGAATGGTTAAACTAACTGGCACGCCGCGCACCTTCTATAACGCACCATCAGACCTGCACTGGAGCTAAGCAGATCTCCCACACCTCGTGTTTGCACGCGGAGGATCGACAGTCTACTAATTTTCGTGTCAATAGCATGTTAGCATCTACACCATCGGTCTTATGGAGCCCCTCAGAATGGAAATTGAGTTCAACAGGCCTGCCGTCATGGAGGAAACCATGAGTCTTGCTCGTGCTTACGAGCACAAGGCTCAAGTTACAACGGAGTACATGCCCCTCGTACTTAAAACATCCAGCTCTACATCCCGTGCTCACCTTACTGCTCCTCGTCTTCCTACCAAGACAGGCACCCTAGCTATTCTGGGCGTCGCTTCGACCGGTACCACACGGGCCACCGAAAGAAACTGCCCCTTCAAGTGCCTCACTACCGAGGAGATGGCAAAACATCATCGCCTGAGCCTCTGCTTCAACTACGGCGAGCAGTTTTCAAGGGCCACAAGTGCAAGAACCTCTTATACATCGAGATGCTCAACAACCTCATTTACATTAACATTGTCGATGATAACTCCTTGATGTGCTCCTTGGCTCTCGGGAGCCGCACATTGTGCTTCTTTGGGCTCGTCATTGACACCGAGCTCCACATCTTCATCGACTCTGGTCCTACCCACTGCTTCATCGACCTCACCATCACCAATAACATGCAACTTCCTCTATGTCACGCTTTGCTCGCCGTCACCCTCACTTTAGGAGATAGGGTGACAAGATGAAGCATCTACCGCCAGCTGCTGGTCGTCATCGGCCGCGACACCTTCGTCATTGACAGCCATATTGCGGACCTACCCGATGGTGTCGACATCGTCCTTGGGATGCCATGGTTGGCCTCTTTAGGACCGATCATGATGGACTTCGCCACCTTGATCATGTCCTTCTTTGTTGACGGTTGCCACATGCTCTTGGTGGGAGACGGTTTGGTGCTCCACCCACAGCCGGCACCGGCCCTTTCTTCACCAAGGATAGTGCCCGCGTTCACACCTGTGGAAGCGATGGTGGCCATAATCGGAGGACACCGCCGCATCACCGACATCCTCTTCCTCCTCTACGACGATGGGGACCTCTACGTCACACTACGCGATGATGTCATTTCCGACCTCGAGTTGTTGTTCCTCGCAGCAGGCATCTCAACTGGCAAACTTGCCCCCGCGTGGAGCATACTTGACGGCCTCATCTTCTTTGATGCCAACTCTACATAACGGCTTCCTTGGCCCGCCTACACCGTCTGCTAGCCGCCCTCCTCAAACATGACGAGGAGGCTCTACTTCATCAGGTTGTGGTGGGCTTCCACGGTATTCCTTAGCATGAGCCACTTCTTTCATAGGGTGTTCTCCTCCTATAGGAGATGCCAAATATCAGCATTGATGCAGCAGATATTTGTCTCATCGACCTCGCTGGCCATAGCCTCTTCCACATTTAGCAGGTGGCCTTCGTAGTTCCCGACGGGGCGGTGGCCCCACTCTCGGCTACTGATTTTGGTATCCTCTTCGGCCACTTCATGGACCTGACAGCAGCTCATCCTCGACCCCACGACACCTTTGTCATGACTTTTGATGGTTTTCTACTACCGTTAGAGCAGGGCAGGCGACCCTTCTTCACTAGACCCCCTCGTAGCAAGCTTCACTTCTGCTTCGACTAAGGCATTTTGTGAAGGTTCATTGATGCTCCTGGCACACCAATCGGTCGTGGCTCTTCTCCGACACTGACCTCCTATCACTTTTCCACTGTCGGTGACATTGGCAACCATAGCTATGTCATTTTCTTCGACATGGACCACACTCACCAAAATCTCCTCACTGACTTCATCCTCGGCAACTTCGCTCTCTTCATTAAGCTTTGTCGGCCTCCTACTGCACCGGTGATCACCACTCATGGCCGGATGGTTGCCCAACACAAGGACGTGCTGGTTCTCGGTACGGGTGGAGGTGTTATGGGCCTGGCCAACCCAGAGGCAGCAGGTCAGCACGCCCAATCTGTGGCCGGCAGGGCCGGCGCACGAGGGGGGAGCAGTCCTACTCCCCTTTCCAAAAGTGGCTAGAGTTAGGGATTGCTAAAAAAAGGAGAGATTAATTAGGATATTTAGGAACTTTGAATTTTTAGGAAAGATAAGATTGTAATTCGATTAGGATTCTATATTATGTTTGCTTGAGACTCAAGAAAAATCCCTCATATATATGTGGGCAATTATAATTGATCTCTTCAAGAAATTAATAGAGATTTCCCCATCTAATTCCAGCTCCTCCTCCTGCTTTGTGCCTCCCTCTCTCTCACGCCGCCTCTGCTCCAGCCGCTGCCATCACCGTCGCCGCCGCATGCTGCCACCGCCGGCCAACCAGGCCGCCGGTGCCCTCTCCCTCCCCTCTCCTATGTTTGGACATAACAATATTAAACAAGACGTTCGATTTCATCCACAGCCACAACTCTCAACTCATGAATCATACTACTTCCTCCGTATTTTCATTGTTGACGTTTAGTAGTTCAATTTTGAACTGCTGGACCTCAACAAATAAAACACAGAGGGAATAGTAGACAAGAAAACAGAGCAACAGCCACCTCTGTTTTCAGTTCAACTCCCTCGTCGGACAAAATCAGGAGTTAATCTCCACTACTTACGTAGTATCTCTGTTTTGGATTCGCTTGTTTTGGATTCCTGGCAACCAGAATTCGCTCCTGCAACGACCTGCAGTGCAAATCAGATAGCAAGGACATGCCATTTTAACTAAGAGGGTCTGGCATTCTCTTTGCTGAATAAAAACATCCCATAATAACTAACAGTACAAACCTAGCTAACAACCGGAACAATAGAAATGACAAGTCACGAAAAAAAGAGGAGGAAGTATTTACCCTGGAAGGCGAATGTGCAAGCGCAATGCAAGCCGTCGGGTAATCTAATCATGCATAGTATTTTCAAAAACTTTTGTAGACAAAAATATATAAACAAAAACAAATAAGAAGTTAAAAATATGTCAATTAATTAGGTTGGCACTTGTTAATCGAAGCCATTAATTAGGTTGGCACTTGTTGGACAAGTTAAAATTTATGCGACATGAATAAAAATTCTACAGCTATCAATAGTAGCTTAGCACCTGTTAATCCAAGCCATTTTTTGGTTTGTTTGAATTGCAATTTCTGCCAAATCGAACCATTGCATCGGCTATTGGAAAGGGCATATCAACAACGGCTCGTTTTAGTTGCCGCAACGAAGACAGTGAGAGGAAGTCCAACTTGCTGTGGAAACAGTAAAATACTTTTTTTTCTGTATTTGTTGTAGGATGCAAATCTCAATGTTGCTGTACAAGGCTCGTGTCCACTCGTTCTGGAGTTGAAAACAAATTTCGCAGAATTAGTCAGGCCTTGTCTCCGTCTCCAGCGGCGTCACTGCTCCCCAGCCGGAAAAAGTCGCATCATGAGTACACGCTAATCATGAGCCTTCTTCTTGCAACGCGATTCTCTGCCGCGGCTGCGAAGAATCGTTCCCCAAAAAACGAAAACATGCAATGCGCGGCTCGGTCTTCACAGGCGCAGCTAACATATGCAGTTGACTTTCTTACAAGCAACAAACTGCGGTACGGTGCACATACTGTATATAAGAGCGTTCTGGACATGCAGATAGTGCCAAACATCTACTTTTGAGAGGAAGCCAAAAGAAGCTCGCAATGGAATCTCTGAGCAGCAAGCGCGAACACCATCGTGCGGATCGCACAAGAGACTTGGCGGCGGCTGTTGCAGTTGTGGGCAAGAACCGCACAAGACTCGCCGGCCGAGCGCGTGGAGCGCATAGATGACCACCTCCGGGAGCTGGACGCAGTAACCGCGGGCATGAAGATTGACGCACCTACACAGAGGCTTCTTGTTGGCAGGCTGCATAAGATAAGACGCTCAGCGAGTCGCATGCTGGGTTCGTGCGCTCATGGCAGTGCAGCAGCTGCCCGCGTGCAAGTTCTTCACCGCCGGGCGTATGGCCGAACATCAGTTCGTCGAGCTCAGACAGGGCATAAAAATCCTTTCAGACACTGAACAAAGTTGTCATTCCCCTTTCCGTTACGTGTTAATGAAATTGTTCTCCTTTTTTATGATTCTTCTTGTATGCTATCCGATGTAACTTTGTACTCCAGCCATGTGTATTTTAAAACCTTTTTATTTTTCGTTTCACCCAAAAAAACATTTCAATTTGTTGAGGCTAATCTGTTGTAAGGTACTTGGAAACTTAGAGCATTATTTGTATAAACAACGAAGATCAAACAATGAGAACTAGGGAGACATGTTTAGCTAATATATTACCGACTGAGTGAGAGATCATTAACGAAGCTATAGAGATAAAAGCCCATGAAGACTACTACCCGGATCATAGTTTGGAGTAGCGATAAGTTAGGGCCTGTTTGACATCACTTCTAAAACAACTTCTCAAACAGATTCTGCTCAAATTACTGAGAAGCTAGCTAAAGCGTTTTAAAAAAATAGATTCTACTCCTCTTTTGTAAAAGTACTTTTAAAATTTGTACTAGAATCTAAAAACACTTAAAACATAGCTTCTGATGACTTCTCTATCCATTTTATATGAAATAAACATAAGAGAATCTGTTTTGCCAAACGATTTTTTTAGAGAATCTATTTTTGTGTAGAATCTAGAAGAATCCGTTTTTCTGAAAAATCCGTTTTGTGGAGAAGCTCTGTGAAAGGGGCCCTTAATATTAGAGATAAAGATTACATTTCTTTCGGATTTAAATTATTGACACAATTGACTTTTTTAGTTATGTTTCACCATTCGTCTTATCTAAAAAAATTAAAAATTTATTAGATATTTTGTTCTAATTTGTTTTATCACTAATGAAAACCTACAAACAAATATATTGAATAAGATGAATGGTAAAACGTAGCTAAAAAGATCAACTACATCAACAATTAAAATCCAGAGAGAGTAGATATAATTTATTGTAACTCACTAGGAGACTTATCATTTCAAGCCTACCCTTCAGATATATAAGGAGGACAGGGTCCTTCGATTGATCATCAGAACTCGCCTTGTGAAACCAACCTTAACTCGAGACATCATCAAAACAATACACCAAACAGGACGTAGAATTGTTGTCCTCACAGAAGCCCAAACCATTATAATTCTTAGGTCCTGTGTCCATCGACTTCTAGAGCTCATACGCATACCGAGAATTACTATCGAGAATATAGCTTGATAGCTGGTGCACCAGGAA
This sequence comes from Eleusine coracana subsp. coracana, assembly GCA_032690845.1. Lineage (NCBI taxonomy): Eukaryota > Viridiplantae > Streptophyta > Magnoliopsida > Poales > Poaceae > Eleusine > Eleusine coracana. The sequence goes on from CM064426.1 coordinate 11,569,172, forward strand.
GGAGTCGCGTTGAGTTCCACTTCGAAATTGATGGCTTTCTTCGACGTCAAGTTTCAGCCCGACGATCATATCCGATTTGGCGCCTTCAGCTTCGTCGTCGATCCATGTGGAAACCTCATCAAGCAAGACCCCATGACCTCTCCGGCACTCGTCGGAGCCCTAATCGATCTAGGCACGGTTGCAGATTCGCCAATTGGACGCGAGATGGAGTCTTCGTCCTGAAACCCACTCATACTCTGCAACTCGGCGACAGAGTTTCTAGCCCTTCAGATTGAGGTTTACTCGGTTGTCCTGAACAACACCTCAACGTTGCCCACAAACGATCAGTCGACGAAATCGGATGAACCGATCGCGACTTCCCACAATCTATCGACTCTTTACATTGAAGAGCCGGATGATGATCTTGACCCATTTCTGGTGTCACGACTGGTGGCCACGGTCAACATCGATTATGACTCAATCTTGGATATGATCGACGAGTCGAGCGTTTCCAAGAGTTTTTGCTCGGATGAGTATTGTGAAGTTCTCATGGTTGTGAGCGCCGCCACGGTGAAAGGAGGAGCAACAGGTACCAACCCATGAGACGGAAACGAGACTGAGCCCTTCGAGGATCCAGAGCCCACTAGTCCTCCGCTTCAACCACACGACCAAGCGATTCCATAGTTATACAACGCCTGGACATGGGGAACCTCGCTCATCTTACAGATAGATGGTAAGCAAGTATACAAAACCCCACAGCAGGACATCACGACCGCCTCGACCCTTCTGGATGCACTCGGGCCGACCTAGACGCCAATCCCGTAGCGACTCCACAGATCAAGAAACTCAAGGTGCACCTCATGGTCGTGACAGTTCTCAAACAACGAACTGCGCAAATCACGCCGTCCAGATCGGTGTCCAAGAGCGACAGTTCCCGCCCGAGTCAAGATCGCAACCCCGACGCCTACCGCCGCAATACAATCCCTTACTAGGGGCACAACGCAGCTGGCTAATCTCATACTGCCCCTGCCTACAACTACAATCACTACTCGCAGCACTCGTACATGTTCAGCGGCGAGAACCCCGAGGTAGTGCCTAGGACAGGCAGCCACCCCGCCCACGCCCAGCGGCAATTCAACCCTTACCTTGTCCACTTAAATGACTACTCGTCGTACCTGGACGTGTTCAGTGACGAGAACCTCAATGCTTGCTCTATCATGTGAGGCCACGACGCACAGGGGTGGACCTGACACTCGAGCCACACTGGGGGAGAGTGTTGAGTAATGATTTGCTCTGTTCCTCTCAAATCCTTTATTTAAATTCGTGTTTGGTTTCAGTTGAGCTCTGCCCTGCGAGTTGGACAGCATCAAGTGTTGTAAACAGTTTGACATGTGCTTGTTCACGCGGGACGTGTAATAGTGGAGTCCGAGTAGTGCGGTATGAACTTTTGTTGCGGATCATGGTGAACTTTGTATCCTTTATTTTAAAGGAAATTTATCTAAAAGACAATGAGAAACGGTGGTTTCATCTACAACATATTCATAATCATGTTTTTGTCTAAGACACATTATAATTTTGGATGCTATCCTCTATAACACACTATTATCGTTTAATAATTATTTTTAACTTTTTTATCTCAATGTACAAAATACATTGATATTTCAATTTTTCCACAAACATACATTGTTATATTCTTTATTATAAAAAATATAGATATATTTTTTGTTATTATTGGCATGGCTTGTTTGACAAATTAAATATTAAAATAATGAGCAAATCATATGAACAATTAGAAAAACTCTAGCTCTATTTTTTAATGATAGAAAATACAACAATGTATGTTCATATAAAGATTCAAATTTTAATATATTTTATGCATTAAGATAAAAAAAGTTAAAAATAATTATTAAACAGTAATAATGTGCCATAGACAAGAGTATCCAAAATCGTAGTTTATCTCGAACAAAAATGCAATTATAAGTATATTATGAACGAAACTATCATTTCTTAATGTCTCTCAGACAAATTTCTCTTTTATTTTAAGCACCAAAATAGAGTATGGAAAAGGGGTTCAATCAGCTACACAAAAATTACTTATTTTCTACCAGCTCTTTTCTAGCGTTGCGTTCGACCTTTAATTGATCAAGTTTTAACAAGTGGAATTAGGTATTGGAGAGCTGGCGTATGGGCGTCACGCGGCGGCATATGCCAGCTCTCCAATACCTGGCGAGCGTGGCTCACGCATGAAGCGGAGAGGGAGCAGGGCTGATGGGCGGGGGCCTTGTTTTTTGAATTTTGGCTGGTTTTCAAAATTGCCTCTTTTGTCACTTTAAATAGAATATATTTTGTGGCTGAAATAAAGAAAAACAAAATATGATTGCATTCAGCATGGTTTGTACTTTATTTAGAAATGAAGTTTGACTCAAGTCATGGAATCAGATTCGAATTAAAAATCCTAAAATTAGGCTTGTGTTTGTGATTTCAAGCATTTATTTGAGGTGTTTCCAGTTTGAGTAAAATTTTGGGATTTTGGCTAGGTTTTTATTTTAATGCATCATACAACATATATTTTTGTTGGACCCCTGTTGTGTTGCAACATTTTGACTTGTAGTTCAAAATTCAAATCACCATCAATTTGTTTTGGACCTAATTTCGAATAATTTTAAACTGAGTTCAACTTTGCAATGAAGGTTCATAATTGTGTTAGGGGCTGTGCCTAAGGTGTTGTTCCAGCAATGTGGACACCAGAGGTGTCACACAGATTTTTCCTATGTTTCCTTAACAACTAGCCACCCCTTTCCGAGCTTAATTACTTCCAAACTGTTGGCGTCTATCCCTGCATCTCTCCTTGAATGTTTGTTCGCCAATGGATCTTCAAGTGGGCTCCATCCCAATCTTTTCTGAGAAAATATAATACCCAAAAACCATTTTATAAAGTTCTGAAATGGGTTTTCTGGATTTCCAACTCAGCCAACCCCACCTGTCAGTCACTCACCGCACACATGATTGTTAGCAACTGAGGAGATCAGGAAGAGGCAGGATCGGAATCGGGGAAAAAAGTAGCTCGATAGTATTGCTTGCAGGACGAAGAGTAGAACGAGTATTTGTTTGTTACAATAATTCTTAGCCCCTCTCTCTCTCTCTCTCTCCGCATATATCCGCCCGACTCGTAATCTCATAGAAGACAGGCCCAGTGACGAAGGGATTTTTGTTGATGGGCTGGTTGCTCCTTCTGGACTTGAAGAGAGAGAGAGAGAGAGAGAGACCATAAGACTTGCATGTTACTGAATTCGGAAAAGGGCTAATCTGTATGAAGACTCTGGAAATTTTTGAATTCTGAGTCTCCAACATTCCAAATTTAAACTGCCTTCTCTTGTAAAATCCAAATCATGCATTTTTAATCAAACCAAACATTGGGATCTTCAAGAATGACTGAAAATTATTTTTTATGAGCGCAAAGTCTACTGTTCTCCAATGATTTGGAATAATTAATTTTTAAATTCAGCTAGTATCTGAACATTTAGTGATTCATTTAAAATAGTTAGCTGTTTTATACATTCTTAAACTTTCCTCCAAAGTTCTATTTGTGTGTAAAGATTAACAACATGAATTTTTATTAGTGCAGGTGTACACATGCAATGTTTTGCCCTTCCTATTCAAACCAAGTTTGAACAAATTTCAAATCAAATGTTTGAATTCCAAACTTGTGCATAGAAACTTGTTTTTGCTCCTTGTTTTCTTCATTGCAGCATGTAACAGTGCGAATTGTGCCCTTGATACTTTGAGGATGCCAAAGTAGTCCTCGTAGCCACTTCTCAAATTTTGCTGCATTAGATTTCATTTATCCATATTTTTCTACCCATATATGTTTCATGTCCTTATATATATAAGATGATAGGTGTAATTTACACTGTTCTAGGTACCTTCACATTAACATATTCAATACCTTGAAAGGAAGTCGTCACTTCCTGAAATTACTTGTGGACATGGAGTTGGAGTACCAGCGCGGTACTCCCTTACCATGGGGAAACCTTTTAGTTGCAATCCGAAGCAGCTTGCTTGCAAGGTTGCTTCAAAATCAAGTTCCCTCACACCACGGGAGCGTTCAGATATGCAAGCAATCTCCTAGTTTCTGGTTTGCTTACACAAAAGTCAATGATATCACTGGATGATTATGCCTTAATTCATAACGCTGTTTACATTATTATACTGATCATAGTTGCAAATATCCTGATGGAAGTATGTGCGTGTGGGGCCTGAACTGCAGTACCACGAAACTATGTAACCGTATTAGGAATATCTTATCCAGAGAACATAGCATACTTTATTGCAACTTGCTTGATTATCTTTAGCTAACTCTCCTCGTTTCAGTGGTTGGATTGCTGGAGCAGCCTTTTGATCTGCCCCAACATTGAGTCATCTAAATTACGCGTGGACGCGTGGTTGCCTTACAAATTTTGTTTACGCGTGGCTGCCTTACAAATTTAGTTCTAATATACAATATAAATTGAACTTTCGGTTTTTACTCCTTGATAAATTACAAATGTTCTATCTTTATCCATGGTTACAATCTTTTTTCTTTGTCACAAAACAAACAAATGATGTGTTGTATTAAAATGTCATGCAAAGATAGATATAATAATGACTATAAAGTAGTATAACACGGCATATTAGGCTCGTACCGTTTGAACATTTCCCGTCTTTTGTGCGACATGCCACTGAGCAATTTCTATGAAGTTTGGACGCGTCACAACGGATGATGCAGGGAAATTTGACGGAAGACATCCTTCTCCCTTTTTGTTTCATGGAGAGGAAGCTGGCTTTCGTGGTCCTCGGACCACAGGGTAAGGGGGCAACTATTTCGTACGAGGGAAGGTACCAGAAGAAGTCTTGACTTTCTAATGGCTCTATATATACTTTTGGCAGGTAGTGTCAAACATACACTTTTGAGAAAAAGCAAAAAGTTGTTCGCAATGGATTCTCTGAGCACTGTGAACACCATCGTGCGGATCGCACAAGACCTCTCAGCGGCTATTGCAACTGTTGGCAAGAATAACAACCGGTGCAAGAAGCTCGCCGAGCGCGTCAAGGGCATTGGTGACCAACTCCGGGAGCTGGACAATGTTGCCACGGGTAAGAAGATGGACCCACCTACACAGAGGCTTCTTGGCAGGCTGCAGAAGACGCTCAGCGAGTCGCTTCGGCTTGTGCGCTCATGGCAGAGCAGCAGCTGCCCGTGTAACTTCTTCATTGGCGGGCGTATGGCCGAACAGTTGGACGAGGTGGATCGTGACATCGATCGTTGCCTCCTCGACCTCAGCATCTCTAACCTCATCCTATTTGCTAACCTTGAGAAGCAAGTACACCAGCAGAATGAGGCAGCCAGCACGGAGACGCTGACGCTGAGGATCGGGATGCAATGCGATGACAACGCCGACCAAATCAAGCGCTCCATCCGCACAATTCAAGGTTTGTGACACCCAACTATTCGAAATTTCATTAAATTGATAAGATAAGATCGACTTGGGTGATTTATCCGACTATTCAATACATGTTTTACTCATGATGTGAAAATAAAAAATGCAGGAGTCACGGAGGTGTCTGCTGTTGCCTCCACCAAGGACAAGTTCATGGTGACCATCAGGTCCGGCGCCATCGACATCTCTTCGTTGCTGCACGTGGTTCGGGAGCAGCTCAACCGCAACGTGGAGGTCGTGAAAAAGTACGATATCAAAGATCACAAAAAGAAGGCCAAACATAAGCGTGCTGTTGAGGAGCGCAGTGACAAGCAGAAGCACGTTACCAGCGTCGAGCAGCACTTACCATGGCAGCCACCACCGATGACCATGGCGGGCGTGAACCTACAAGCTTCTGACCAGTACATCTACCTGCCTGTGAAGCTGGTACCGGCCGGTTACACCAGCAGCACTTACCCAGCGCCGGCACCGCATGGTTTTATGCCGTACCCCAACGGCCCGCCGCCAGGCAACTATCCTGTCCACGACCAGCGGCAGTTCAACCCTCACCATGTCCACTTCAAGGATACAAGCGCCAACCAATACGAAAGTGCCAAGAACACTATCAAGGACGGTGACAAGGATAAAAAGACGGCAAAGATGCCTGAGCACGTGTCCAAGGGCGGCGGCGTGTGGGACGAGGGAGAAAAAGCCACGGCCTTCCCAAATGCCACACCGGCGTATGGTGTTCCCCTGCACACGGTCACTGCCAACGTACCGGAACTGGTGCCACCACCGACTTATGGGTACTGGCCAAATGCTCATGGCCACAGCACCGGGTGCTGCTGCCACCACAACGCAGCTGGCCCATCTGATCCTCCTACTGCCCACAACAACAACCACGACTCGTCGTACCAGTACATGTTCAGTGATGAGAACCCCAATGCTTGTTCTATCTTGTGAGGCCACGGCGTGTACATAGCATCATGATACAGAACAGAGCAGGAACTAGCATACTCTGTTGTTAGATTCATGAGTTACAAGAAAATTTTCGATCTGAAAATTTATAAATTCGTCTTGGTCATTTTTTTTATTGGTTCTGAGATGAGATTTTGTGTTGTATATGTTTGGCCTTTTGAAGTAAAAGTTAAGAGTTGTTTGTGATGCCGGTTGTATCAGGTATCTCTCTATCTTCTGTACGACTGAAAGTCATTTGAGTTCAATGTGATACCAGTTCTTGGCATTGAAGACTTCTGGGCATCCTATAACATTATGCACAAATATCTCAAAAAAAGCATTCGATTTCACCCACAGCCACAACTCTCAACTCATGAATCATACTAGTAGATAAGAAAACAGAGCAACAGCCACCTCTGTTTTCAGTTGAACTCCCTCATCGGACAAAATCAGGAGCAGATCTCCACTACGTTCGTAGTATCTCTGTTGACGCGCTTGTTTTAGATTCCTGGCAACAAGAATTCGCTCCTGCAACGCCCTGCAGTGGTGAGGCTGCCGGTGAAAAATCCTGCAGTACGCAAAGCAAATCGGATAGCAGGACATACCATTTTAACTAAGAAGGTCTGGTATTCTCTTTTCTGAATAAAAACATCACACAATAACTAACAGACTACAAACTTAGGTAACAAACTGCACCCGGAACAATAGAATTGGAAAGTCACGAAAAGAGGAGGAAGTATTTACCCTGGAAGATGAATGTGCAAGCGCAACGCGGTCGGGGAATCTAATCATGCATTGTAATTTCAAAAACTTTTGTAGACAAAAATATATAAAACAAGACAAATAAAAAGTTAAAATATGTCAATTAATTAGGTTGGTATTAAATTCAAAATGTATAAACTGTGAAGCTCTCTTGCATTTCTTGGTCTTCTCTTTATGAGTGTCATGTAGCTAGTACAAACTACAAAGATGTTTATTCTTTGATGTATCACTGCAGACAACCATAATTAATCATAAAATACTAAAAGCCACGGGCATTGAAAAAAATAGCAAAATATATCAGTTGAGCTAGGATCATAAGACCATGGAGCTTGTTAACAGTTTCAAGAGTTTACTCAAACGGGTGAAACAAAACATTCAATTCTTTTCTAAGCCTGTTATTGCAGATAAACCTCACTTGGCCACGTTCTTCATCTTCCCAATTTTCTCATAGATGTGATCCTGAACACCAAAGTAATTAAATGCCTTAAGAAATGCATTTTGGGATATTTAATTGCAACCCTAGGAAATTTAAATTATTGCTTCAGGTACAAGGTGCTATAGTTTCATTAGGCTGCCGCCCGTTTAAAAAATAGCACAAGTGGATATATTAAGAATATCTTGTTATTTGTTTGTTTCGCCTGGCACAACAGTCAGCAATTTTGTGATACCTCGACTCATAATGCGCGTGGTGCATGTCAACGTCCAGGTGGCAGAGTATATGGAGCATGTAATTTAGCCAGCAAGTTGCCTGATAAGATGATAGCATACTCCACGCGTTTCTTGATACCTTCAGACTAATTAACCTTAGCGTCTCGAAATAAAGTCATATATGGAGCCAATGAAGTAGAGATAGGGCATACCTTCCCAGAAACCACGGGGATTGTGGAGTGTTTATCATAAATCCTTTTTATATTAAAATTACGTGATGACTATAGTGGCACTATGTCCCACATGGCAGCAATTACGTGTGGGACCTGAAACTGCAGTACCAAGAAACTCTGTAACTACCTTACAATTTTTGCATGTACTTTATTTTTTACCATTTACTGTGCCACTGCTGCTACATGTATCCACTGATTGTGTTCTATGAACTTTTTCCAATTCTTGAAGTAATTCAAGAAAGACACTTAGCGCAATAACAAAGGTCCAACAAAAGATTGAAAGTTTATATATACTTGCCTGATCACTGTATTTTTATTCTTCAGTTAACATATGCAGAGGGTCCAACTGAATGTAATTTTTATACTATTTTCTTTACAATATATCAGTTCAACCATAGTTGTTGTTTTTTCATGAGATGGCCATCCAAGGGACCCATCAGCACCATGTGCTGGGATCTGACGCGAGGAGCCGTAAAAACTCAGGCCTGCTCCCGAAGGTGCATGCTCACGGGTCTGATCCCGGGTGGGCAAGACATGCTCTTTTTTATATATGTCCATGCGACACTTAAAAAATATGGTTTTCCTTATGAGATATTATAACTTTCCATTTTATCTCTTGCACAACTAATTGACCGGCCTTTGTCCATAGATAGAAAAATTAACTCAATTTATTCTTAAGACCTTTCTGCGACGCATGGGTTATCACATGGTGTTTTATACCTTCACACTGAGACATGGAGTCGAAGGTATATACCATGCGGGATGCTTTCCTCCAACTATGGGGAATCTTTAATTGCAACCGTAAACAATTTAATCGGTTGCTTCAGACTCAAGGTGATATAGTTTCATTGAAACTACCACCTGCTGAAAAATCGCCAATGAGTGTCGGATCTATAAAGAATGCCTTGCAATTTTTTTGTTTGCCTGGCATAATAGTCAACAATTTTATGATAACCCTTGATGCATAATGTGCGTGGTGTATGTCAATGCCCAGATGGCAGTATATGGAGCATGTAACTTAGCCAGCAAGTTGCCTTACCTGATAAGATGATAGCATACTCCACGCGGTTCTTAATACCTGTACATTCGTTTGTCTTAATATCTCGAAATAAAGTCGTATATGGAGTTGACGAAGTACAGACCTACTTCCCACAAACCACCGGGGTTGGGGAATGTTTATAATATATCCTTTATTACACTGAAATTACGAGATGACGGTAGTTGCAACTGTCCGACATGACATCAAATGCGTGTGGGACCTAAAACTGTAGTGGCACGAAACTCTGCAATTGAAAAAAAGATCTCGTTTATTCAGAGAACATTAAGCATATTTTGTTGCAACTTGCTTGTTTGTCAGAGAATGATTTTTTTTTGTCGATATTATCCCAAAAAACATGGTTTCGTCTCGAAGACACCATAAGGCTGTCCGTACTGCAACCCCCTAAAGACCCTGCAGACCATTTTACAGGAAAACATGTTGCACCATCGAACTCTAAATGCTACGCTACGTGAGGCATGTCTTCTGTTTATTCTAAATCTAGCGTGGATAGAGAAGGAATAGCGGATAAATGATAAGGGGTGGGATCCAAAGAATAGAGGAAAGAATAGTGGAAATAATAGAAGAAAAAATAGAGAAAAGTTTATATAAGAAAAAAATTATTATATAATATGTGATAGTTGGGATAGAGGATGGATATAGAGTATGAATGGGTGCGGGAAAACTAAATATAGAGAAGAGAATATTATTAACCAGGATGGAATATTTTTTTTAGAGGATGAATTTAGAGTACGATGAGTGCGATCAGTCTAACAGTCTATTTTGTCTCTCAAACACTGAGAAATAGTGACTTTTGTCCATGTAACACTATAGCTAAAAACATGACTATTAATAGTTACTTATCTCAATATACAAAATATATGTTATAACATAAAATATGACAGAAACATACATTACAGCATTCTTATACATGTGCCCCTTGATCTTTATACCTTCGCACTAAGGGTTGGAGTCGGTGGAGTACACGTGGAATACTTTCCTCTTATCATGGGGATTGTCTAATTGCAACCTTGGCAATTTAATCGGTTTCTCCATATTCAAGTAGAATAGTTTCATTCAAGTTGTCGTCCACTTAAAAATATGCCACAAGTATCCAGAACTATTATGAATATCTTGTAGTTTGTTGGTTGGCCTAGCACAATGGTTAGCAATTTTGTGACGAGACGTCAATAATCTCTACAATCTTTTAATTGAGGTGCAATCGTCCACTTCGTATCCACAAAGTTAGAGATTAAATCTAAATCGGTTTCATACCTTCCATATCAAGTACCAAATTTAAAAAATCATAACTCCCTCATCCGGAGCTTAAATTAAGCAAACTCAGATTCTATGTCATAGTTCTTAAAAAGTTCTACAACTTTGGTATTCAATAAAAGTCCAGATCCCGCCATTTTAGTTTCCAAATAGGCGATGCAAAAATATTTGTTCTGATTCGGACTTCTCTGCGTATGTCTCTATGTGGGACCCATATTTTTTTAGCTCCGAAGTCGAAATAATATGATCCATATATGTTTCGAAAATGTATCGACGAGATCTATAACTTTCGTGTTTTAACTTTTTCCATTGGAGTAGGTTTTCAAGTTCAAAATTGTGTTATAATACAGTATTATTTTATAGACTGCATAAATTAACTTTTCCTTTCGAATAAAACTTTCAAAATATGATAAAAAATGGTAAAAAAATTGTTACTTTTAACATATAAAATGGTATACTAAGAAACATCAACGATAATATAAATATGATCTTTTATGTAAAAAAATGTCAATAATATTATATATATCTAATAATTATATTATGTAAATAATTTATAAAGTCATAAATAATGTTTTATTTTTTAAGTCCGTAGCAATGCATGGACACTGCTAGTTACTAATTATATAAGCAGTAGTTATTAGTTATACAATTAGTATTTCCTAACGGTATAACATATAATTACTAGAATAAATAGATACAATAGTTTACTAGTGATAATATGTATGGTAAAACTTCTATTTTGTGATGCCCCTTTGATTTGTAATGCGTGTGGTGCATGTCAATCTCCAGACGGCAGTAGGAGCATGTAAATTAACCACCAAGTTGCCTTACCTGATAAGATCATAGCATATTTCACGCGGTCCTTGATATTAAATAATCTTAATATATCTTGAAACGAAGTCGTATAGCTGATGAAGTACAGACGATGTGTACTTCCCACAAACCATGGGGATTGGGGTGTCTCTATAATAAATCCTGTATTTATTATACAGAGAAATTACGTGATGACTATAGTGGAAATGTACCACACGACAGCATATGCATGTGGGACCTGAAACTGCAGTACCACGAAACTCTGCAAGTGCATTTGGGTATTTCCTTGAATCAGAGAACATTAAGCATACATTGTTGCAACTTGCTTGATTATTCATTCAGAGAACGTTCAGCATTCTGTAACTAAATTATAACACGGCACCAGGCTCGCGTAACATTTGACTAAGACAGTTGCCGTGTTTTGTTGAACAAGCCTAGCTAGTTTAACATATTTCCCACATAAGATCGCGACTGAGCAACTTCTACGAAGAAGCTTGGAGGCCCCACAACGGATGATGCAGGGAAACTTGATGACCATGTTCCCTTTTTTCTTTTATATGAGAAAGAACAGTAGTTTTCGAGATCTAGCCACTGGGCAATTATTCCGTGCGAGGGAAGCTTATGGAAGAAGACCTGACTTTCCGGTAGGCTATTTATAGTGGAAAAGAGTGTGAAACATAAAGCTTTGAGGGGAGAAGCAACACGAATAGTTGTAATATGGAATCTCTTAGCAGCGTGAGCACGATCGTGCGGATCGCGCAGGACATGGCGGCAGCGGTGGCGACGGTCAGCCGGAACAGGCAGCGGTGTCAGAAGCTCGCGAAGCGCGTGCAGGGCATCGGCGACCTCCTCCGGGAGCTGGAGCCAGCGGCCGCGGGATTGACGACGAACGCGGCGACGCAGGGGCATCTTGACAGGCTGCAGGAGACGCTCAGGCACGCCCTTCGTCTGGTGCGCTCTTGCCAGGACTCGTCACCGGCGGGCGTATACCACATCGCCGGCGGGCGTGTGTCTGACGAGTTTGAGCAGGTGGACCGCGAGATCGATGATTGCCTCCTTGACCTCGGCGTTGCCAATCGCATCCTCGTTGCCCGTCTCGAGAAGAAGCTGCAACACCAGAACGAGGATGCCAGCACAGAGACGGAGACGCTCAGGATCGGGGTGCCACGCGACGTCAAGCGCTCCATCCGCAGAATTAAAGGTAATGGTACCGAGTTTTCCAAAAAAAAGTTTTGAACTCATTTGATAATTAAACTGCAATAATTTGGACAACCTTATATGCATTCGACATGCAAAAAAATTTTGCAGGAGCCTCCACCAAGGACAAGTTCAAGGTCACCGACAGGTCTGGCGGCGCCGTCGACATCCCTTCGTTGCTGGATCAGCTTCAGAAGCAGCTCAGCAACTGGGAGGCCGTCGACGCCGGGTTGGAGAAGTACGACGCGAAAGACCAGGACAAGAAGGCCAACAGCAAGAGCGCAGCCGTTGAGTGTCGCAGTGCCAAGCAGAGGCACAGAAGCAGCGTCGAGCTCAAGAGGGAAAATGCGGCACCGACGACCATGGTGGGCGTGAACCAAGCAACGCCTGACCCGTACGTCTACATGCCATTCAAGCTGGCGCTGGTGCCCGCCGGAGACCCGAGCAGCATGTGCCACCCACCGTTCCCCCCTGCACACGGTGACTGCCGGCGTGCCACCGGAAATTTCACGGCGATCGGTGTTCCCCTGCACACGGTTACCGCCGGCGTGCCGGACCCCGTACCGCCGCCGTCATATGGGTACGGCTACTGGCCGTATGCTCATGGCCGCAGCTCCGGGGGCTGCTGTCACCACGACGCAGCTGCCTCATCCCATCTTGCCGCTCCCTACAACTACAATCACTACTCGCAGCACCCGAACATGTTCGGTGACGACAACCCCAACGGCTACTGTTCTATAATGTGAGTTCATGGGGCATCCCGGATTCAGAGATAGAAATTCGGAAACTACCATATCTACCATATTCGGTTGTTGGCTTACTGCATTGCACCCGAAAATAAAATCTTTGTGATTCTGATTTCTGCACAAATTCACTGATTGAGTATAATTTCTGTTTGAGACTCTGTACAGAAAGTAAAAAATAATCGGGATGGTTCGTTGTGAGGCCAGCACCAGTACAACCACTATAAAAAATGTGACCATTATAATGTGACTTTTAGTAAAAATATCAAAGAGCAATCGATTTTATTACACGTTTCGTTCCATTTAGTAACTACTATTTCATATGCATCATAAAAAAACAAACTAAACCAGTGTTATATTTAACGAACTCTTCTGTCGCAAAGGCAAACTAGAAACATCATACAATAGTAAATCATCGTAATTATGGATTTTTGTCACTAATGTTTTTTAAAAAATTAATAATTATAAGATGCTTTGGTAAAACAAATAAAAATTAAAATGTTTCATTTTTTGTCTACGTTGATGTAAAATTTAGAGAAAAAAAAGCCACTATTGAACATGGAGTATGTAACTGGGTCAGGAAAAGAAGGTTGCTGCAATTTAGGAAGTGAGTATGCAGTTTGGTTAAGAAACCTAGTGCTCTATATTTATAATCTGATTGATTTGGTGTTCTATTTCCTATTAATTTGATCAATGGCTAGTGTTTTATTCTCTTGTTTTTGAGCTGATAGTGTTTGGAGACTCCAAATTACATGTTGATGTTGGTTATTTTTGTTTCGCCCACAAATAGTTTAGGGTCACTATGAAATTAAGTCGATCCATTAAATGGATTTCATTGTAGGTCTACAAAATTAATATTTTTTACTTCATAAACATTATATAAAATAGGCTCAATCTGACGTATGACACAAAATGGGCTCGACCCATGGCATAATATGGGCTTCACCTACAACATGGAAGCGGGCTTTATCCAAACTGTGAAATGGGCCTAGGAGTGCGAGGGAAGTCTATCGTGTGAGGGGCAGGGGGCGCGGTCATGCTAGCACGTGACCCCTTTGCGAGGCCTGGCCCTCGAAGAAGGACCTACGACTGTAGTGGAGCACAAAGGCGAAGGTGTCACCGCAACGCTAATCAGTGGTTACAACCGATGTTGGGTGTGCGCAAGAGGCAAAGTGGTGGTGAAGCGCAGCGGCGGGACGAGCGGTGCGTCACAATAGCGAGAGCGCCACGGCGATGCCGGTGGTAGTTATCATCGTTGGTGAAGGTGGCACGCAACAAACTTGGTGATCGAGCACATCGTTGGTGAAGGTGACACGCAACAAACTTGGTGATCGAGCACAGTAGTTCAGTGGGCGCTGCATCCCCTATGTCAGTTATCACCGGCAGGGTTAGGGGTTTTGTTTGGCTCGGCAGTGTGTGGCAGCGGTGGGGCTTGCGGACGGGAGCACGGCGGTAGGGGTTGCGTGATCCCCTAACATGCGACCTATCACGCATTAATCGCGCACCTTCTGATATGTTATTTATTATGAAGAATGTAAAGCATAATGCCACTTGTAAGGCTAAGGTGTATTGTCTCTCTCTCTCTACTTTATTTACGACTAAAAGCCATTTGAGTTCAACTGTCATTGACACATAGATGTGATGCAAGTTTTTTGCATCAAAAATTTCTGGGCCTCCCATAAGATTTATGCGCACAGATCTCAAACAAGCTATTTAATTTCATCCCCAACTCATGAACCATACTAGACAAAGATAACAGAACCAGAGCCACAAGCACCTCTGTTTTTTGTTCGAACTCGCTCATTGGAACATATCTCAGTTATCTGGTTGCAATCCTAAGCAACTTTACACTCTGTTTGCTTCAGATTCAAATTTCCTCGTACCATGGGGAGTGTTTAAATATACAAAGAATCTACTACCCTCATACTATGGAGGAATATTTAATTGCAATCCTAAGCAACTTACACTCTGTTTCTTCGGATTCAAGTTCCTACATACCATGGGGAATTGGGGACTCTGTTCGGATATCCAAAGAATGTAGTACTGTTTTCTAGTTTGCCTGAGACAAAAGTCAATGATACCACTGGATCATTATCGTTTAGTTGGTAGTGTTTTTTCGTTATTACACTAATCATGGTAGAGAAATCCAGATGGCTGTGTATGTGTGTGCGACCAGAACCTGCAGTGCAACGGAATCATATTTATATGTAACTGCTTTAGGGTTTTCTTATCCAGAGAACAGCGAAAGGGCCTTTATTTCACTGGTAAGGTGCCTGAGTAGCACCTCTCAGATCCCAGGTTCAACTTCCAGTAGGAGCAAATTTACGATCTGGGTTAAAAAAATCCCCTCGTCTTTTCCTGCACCAAAGCATTTGGTTAAGTCCCCGCCTCTAGAAGCAACGGTACCCATGGTATTCCCGACCTAGGTTCTCACATGGCTGGTGGTCCCAATGTAAAGGGGGAGGGGAGTTCGGAGATTTTCTAGATCTGCGTAAGATGATCTTCTCCTTAAATGCAATGCCTGGGGACCGTCATACCTCCGCAGGTCTTGTTTTTTTTTTATCCAAAGAACATTAAGCATACTTCGTTGCAACTTGCTTGATTATATTACAAAACCTTGCTTGTTTCCGTGCTCGGATTGCTTCCACTGTTCCACAGCCTATGCTGTCCCGTCATATAGTAGTCAATAGGCCCTGGTGAATCAGGTAGCTCGGGTGTCACATCAATAGTTTTTGTTTTCTAGTAGTAGTCATCTAAATTACATGTGATTTCCTTACAAACGTAGTGCCAATATAGAATTTATACCAAAAAAACTGTCCAGGAATTGAACTTCCACCTTTTACATTTTCCTGGATTACAAATGTTTTGTAATGTTTGTCCATTGTTACAATTTTTTCTCTTGAACGAAACTAACAAACGGGAGGTTTGACTAAAATGTAATGCAAAGACCAAGCAACTGTGACTATGATAACAGGGCATCAGGCTCGGACCATTTGAACATTTCCCGTGTTTTGAGCGCCATGTCTATTTTAACATATTTTTTATAAAGACCAGAGCTACATCTGTGAAGTTTTTTTGCATGGTGAATTTGACGAACGTGTTCCATCCTTTTTTTTTTTCAAAACATGAAAGACCTGGCGAAGTCCTCGAGAGTCGAGACACAGAGAAAGGGGTAACTATTTCTTGCCAGGGAAGGTAACGAACAGAAGAAACCTGACTTTCTAGTGCGCTATTTAGTGGACAATGTTAAATGCAAATCACATAAGCTCGGATCAGAACCGAGCGATAGTACAAAACATACTCCAATTTTCGAGAAAAATAAAAGGAAGTTCGCCATGGAATCTGTGAGCAGAGTGAACAATATCCTTCGGATCACACAAGACATCGCGGCGGCGGCGGCAACGGTTGGCAAGAACAATAACCGGTGCAAGAATCTAGCCGAGCGCGTCCAGGGCATAGGTGGCCTCCTCTGGGCGCTGGACAAAGTGGCGGCGGACACAAAGATAGACGCAGCGACACAAAGGCTTCTTGGCACGCTGTAGGAAACCCCTGAGAGACTCGCTTCAGCTTGTGCGCTCATGGCAGGGCAGCGGTTGCTCGTTGAACTTCATCGCCGGCGGGCGAAGAGCCGAACAGTTTTACGAGGTGGACCACGCGATCGATAATTACCTTCTAGAACTCAGCCTCGCCAATCGCTTCCTCATTGCTCGCCTTGAGAGGCAACTACACCACCAAAGCTATATCCCGGGAGCCGAACAGTTTTACGAGGTGGACCACGCGATTGATAATTACCTTCTCGAACTCAGCCTCGCCAATCACTTCCTCATTGCTCGCCTTGAGAGGCAACAACACCACCAGGATAATTTCTGTATACGGAAAAGTCAAACCAGAGCTATATCCAGGGAGAGGGGGAAACCACGAAAAAATGTCGCTCTCGGCTTTGGCGACGCCGTCTCGCCAATGCTGTCAAGCTCCATCCATGGCGGTCAATCGCCTACGTGTGAGACCACGCAATATTCGAGTGGCACCAATAGTCAGTGAGCACGGTGCTCGGTGGAGAGTGGCCGAGGCTCGGGCACAAACCATCGCGAGGTGTGGTGCGGGATCCCGAACCTAATCAAGGGCGGCCTTGGAGATCTGGGGCTAATCTGACGGCAAAGGGGAAGGAACCAGAGACACCACACATCCGCATCCCCACCAACTCCTTAGGCATCCATGGAGTCGCGCCCGATGAGGTCGACAACTTAGGGTTAGGGTTTCATCTTCCTCCCCCAACCACCGGCCCACAAACCAACGCCACACAACAGCAGTATTTCAGCCACTTCTGGAGATCGAGGAGTGGTGAAACTCGATCGTTTGCTCAATTAGTCAAGACCAGATCCGCGCCTGTGGTGATGGTGAATGGTTGCAGTGACCGTGGATGGGGTTGGGAAGGCTTCAGGGTCGATCGACAGGGAAGGGGAATGGGCCGCGGAATGGGTACTTCCTGGTATCATGAACGGGAGTTGAGACCCACAGGAGGACAAGGAGGGGGGGGGGGGGGATCCCAGTCGAGATCACAGGGTTCCCCTAGATCTGAGTTCATCCAAGAAGAAGGTTCCAATCAAACATAGGGGAAAGACAAATGGGAGCAGCTTGTTGATTTAGAGGAACAATCAAAAGAGGAATCCAAGGACATGATGGAGACACAGGAGAAGGAGAAAGCCTCAGGTGAGAAAGGTGAGAACTCAAACACTCTAAATTTTAAACCTCCTCCAGAATGTTGCAAGTGTGACAGTAAGGAGCATAGAGTCCAGTAGTGCCCTAGGAACCAATAGTGTGAGACATGTGGCAGAATTGGGCATGAAAGTGCTAGATGTTATAGTAAATTGTGGAGCGATTATGTTGCTC
Organism: Eleusine coracana subsp. coracana; assembly: GCA_032690845.1. Classification (NCBI taxonomy): domain Eukaryota; kingdom Viridiplantae; phylum Streptophyta; class Magnoliopsida; order Poales; family Poaceae; genus Eleusine; species Eleusine coracana. The sequence continues at coordinate 11,587,161 of CM064426.1, forward strand.
CTCAGACATCACCCTTAAAGAAAGGGTTAGAGCTTCTTCGGCATTCCTGATTGCTCCTCAGACATCACCCTAAAAGAAAGGGCTAGCACAACTATAATTAAAGTGATTTCTGGTTCAGTGACTGCTAGGCAAATTGAGCAGTTCAAGGATATTTTGGATGCCAATGTTTGGAGATGGACTGCAAGGCAAGTAGATAGCAATAGATTTTCCATGAGGTTTCCTAATGCCAAGATGATTAAAGACTGGGGGCATTTCAATTTGGTGATGAAAACAACTCCAGCACATATTTCTATCAAAGCTTGGTCTCTAGCAGTAGGGGCCAAAGGAGAATTACAGATAACCTGGTTTAGGGTGAAAGGAATACCATATGATAAGAGGTGTGATAAGACTTTGGCTTATGTTGGATCCCTAGTTGGTGTAACAGTGATAGTTGATGAAAGATCACTAACACAACTTGATTATGTGAGGTTGAAGATTGCCTGCAGAGATGTTACCAAAGTCCCATCATCTGCTAAAGGTGCAATTATCCCCTACATGTATGACTTCTGGTTTGAAAGAGAGGTGGTTATTCATGCACAACTTCCAGGTGAAACTGTTCAAGTCTCTATTGGGAATAGCAACCAACAGCACACACCCAAGAAGCCAAGGCTGGAAATAGCAAGCACATCTAACCCACAAAGCCTAAGGACTGAAGGTGGGCAATCTGCCCCTCCTAAAATCCAATCAAAAGAACAACAATTGGATAATAACTCAAGACAGAAGATCGTGGGTGATGCTATGAAGTCTAAGAACAACAAAGAACACAAACATAAAGAACTGGATGGAGAGATGGTAGATACATCGTGGAATGGAAGTGATGATGATTTACTTTTTTATGAGTCACAAGAGGAACATTAAGTATAGTCCTATGAGCCACAGAAACTATGGTTGACTAAATATGTGAATAACACTTATCACCCAGTACACAAAAACCTTTTAGGTGAGATCAAGTCCAAGGAGCAGGACAACCATCTAGATTTGACAATGAAGCCCTCCAAGCCAGATGTAATGAAAGGGGAAGGAAAAGAGGTGGTACACAAGGGCAAGACAATGATATCAAAGGCTCAGAGGATTGATGTAACAAGACAGAGTGAGCGGATCTAAAACAAGATGATTGATGCGGCAAAGGAGCAGCAGTCAAAGAAGATAACCCTTGAAGGTACTTCTGGCACTAATCTGAATTCGTTTTCTATTCTCTCTACCCCTGATATTATGAATATTGCTGGTAATATGGGAATCATGATGGGGGAATCTGATTTTGAGAAAGTTATTTTATGAAAGATCTAGGGATACCTAGACAAGCCTTGCATGAAAAGCATAATAAAAAATGTTGAAAATATGATCCAAGTTGATAAAACAAATGAGGTTAATGATCCTAGTACTCTTTTATTGGAGTGGGTGAGGGAGGATTTCAAGGAAGAATATTTTATAGTAGTTGAATCAAAGAAATAAAAAAAAAGAGAAGAGGAAGCTAAGAGAACTAGCAACCTCCAATCTTAGAAGGAGTAAGAGAACTGCTCCTTCCATTTACTGGAACAAAGGAAAATAGGAAAATCCTGGTTCCTTGGTTTCAAAAAATAAAAATCATAATAAAAAATGATATGCCTTTTTCGGAATTGTCGGGGGATAAGAAAAAAAGGAATGACCTCCTATATCAGAGTCCTAATTAGGGAACATAATTTTGATTTTATGTGTGTTCAGGAAACAATTCAAAAAGTCTTTCCTAAGTCCTACTTAAGAACCATTGATCCCAATATATACCTCTGGCATTGGACTCCTACCAGAGGTAGATCTGGTGGCATAAGAACATGTATTAACACTGAAATATTTGATGTAGGAGCCTATTGTGATGGAAAATATATGTGTCAGCTTCACTTATGGGACAAACAAATCTCTAAAAAGTGAATCTTATTAATGTGTATGGGGATGCACAAGATGAGGGTAAAGAAGGATTCCTAGCTGAGCTAGCTTCCTTTTGCTCAAAAATGTAGTCTCTTATATAGTTGTAAGGACCGAAGGTGTACCGAGAGAGGGGGGGGGGGATCGGTAAGCCGACCACAAATCCAAATGCAATTGTTGCAACCTAATAATTCTAGGAGGCCAAGACCCTACGCATGCTAGTGTTCATGATGAATGCAAGCGTGAAAGTTAATCACACTAACCTATGCAAACTACAAGTCACCCTATCAACTATAGCACTCAAATGCGAAATAGTAAAGAGGGGTCAAGGAATGCTCATGATTTATCCCTGAGGTCTCGGAAGGATGACGCCGTTCCCTAATCCTCGTTGGACCACTCCCGCTGGAGTCCCGGTCCCTCCCGCCATCAATGTGGAGTTCTCGCCCACGAGCCCGTAAACACTCCCGGAGTGAAGACACGATGCGCGTCACCACTGCCACCAAGGCACAAGCTCGTCTCCCTCAAAAACTTGCCAGACTCCCCGAGCCGACACGGGCGCACTAGCGATGCCCCTTTCACCGGTGGGCTCAAACCATGTACAAACGTGTGACGGCCTTCATAACCGATCACGATAGGCTCGATCATCGATACCTAACCATTCTAGGTCTCACCATAGACCAAGAGTAACAACCTAGATCACACCCTCAAGGACACCCTAGCCTTAGATGTGCATCAATGCTCAAGTTACTCTCACTAGCACTCTCAAGGTATGCAATATCTCCTCCTAGTGCTCTCCTTTTTTCCTCTTGGATCTTACCACATGCTCTCAGGTATTCCACTGGCAAAGTGAGATCTCCAAAACCCCAGCAACAAAGTTATATAGGCTTCCTACCTCTAACTAGTTGTTGCTCCATAAAATCAGCTTTCTAGGCCAACTGATTGGACTGTCCGGTCACTGTCTGACCGGACCGTCCGGTCACTGCAATCTTCAGCTCCAACAGCTCTACCTTTGTTGATCTTCGTACTGACCGAACCGTACGGTCAGTTGACCGGACCGTCCAGTCCGTTTCACTCTCTAGTCCAGAAATATTTCCTGCATAGCTTCCTCTCTGCCCAAGTCTCAACCCCACTGACCGGACAGTCCGATCACAAGATCGTACCGTCCGGTCTCTAGGTCTTTTAGACCTGATAGATTCCTCGCTCCTCGTTGAAAGTCCCAGACAATTCCTCCTAGTGACCGTACAGTCCGGTCACCCCTTGCTCCTCTATCTGGTCACTACGTACAGATGCTAAAACTCCTCGTCCTCGCTTGACTTCATTTCTCGGCTTCTTCGAACAGCTCCTTGGCTTCTTCACTGTCACCTAGTGACTATGATTTCCCTGAGCATCCATGCACATCACCGACTAGACATGACCTAAGAGAAAGGATCTAGACCCCCTTGATTGTCCATTTTTTCCTATGGACTCAAAGCCCTAACAACTAGACAAGTGTTCCAAATACTTTCTCCATAGCTTGTCCTTAGCTTTGATCTATCTCCAACAACCCTTGGACTCCATCAAGCTCATCAAGCCTCCATGCTTGCGGTTATTGTCATCAATCGCCAAGAAAACCATCATTCATATGATTTGTAGTAGAGTTGAAAGATGATTTCTGCATAGACAACACTTGAGTAGATATTAGCCCACAACTTCATAGTTATCATCTATTACCAAAACATTCATACCTTAGGGATTCAATCATCAATGGTCATGAAACTTACAATAGTGGGAGGGGATTTTAACCTTTTAAGAAATGCCAGTAAAAAAACAAACCTTTCATTAGCAACAGATTTTCTGATCTTTTCAATACTATTATCTATTATTCACGCAAATGCACTAAGAGAGATTAATATCTCGGGTGGGAAGTTTACCTGGACTAATAACCAAGTGAACCCCACGCTAGAAGCACTGGACAGAGTACTCATGTCTAGGAAATGGGAGAACCTATTCCCAACAATGATGATTCAGAAAAAGCCTAGAGAGATTTCTGATCATAATCCATTAGTATTGAGTACTAAAATTCAGGAGCCGGTGAGAGTTTTGACTTTTAAATTTGAATTGGCTTGGCTGAAGAAGCCAGAATTTTTACAAAAGGTGGAGGAAATTTGGAAAGAACCTACAAGGGATAATGATGCTTTGAGCAGAGTTCTGTTCAAAATCAAAAAGTTCAAAAAGTATTTTAAAGGATGGGGGTTCAATCAAGCCAGCCAAAACAAAAGAAGGAAGAAAGAGATACAAGAGAGAATTTTATTCCTTGAGAACAAGGAAGAAAACATTCCTCTAACAAATTTAGAAATTATGGAAAGGGTACAATTACAAAGTGAGTTACTTAAATTACTGGAGATAGAAGAGTTGTACTGGTTTAAGAGAAGTCATGAAACTGCTTCTTAAAGGAGACCATAACACTGAATTCTACCATAGCGTAGCAAATGGAAGAAGAATAAAAAAACATTGTTTTCTCTCTTCAAAATGAGGGAGAAATAATTCAGGAACAGAAAATCTGCTTTCTCACGCAACAACCTTCTATAAATAGTTGTTTGGAAGGGATGAAGGCAATGCCTTTGATCTGGACCCTAATTTGTGGAGTGAGGCAGAGAATGTTAATAATGTTGATAATAGCAAGCTCGTAAGACCGTTTGAGGAAGAAGAAATTAAAAATGCGCTCTTGCAAATGGAGAAAAATCAGGCTGCTATTTCATCTCGGGACATAATCAAAGATGATATTATGGAGTTATTTCATGATTTCTTTTTTTGGAAAGCTAGATATCCAAAGAATCAATTACGGTATCATAATCTTACTTCCTAAAGTAAAGAATGCTGAGAGAATTCAGCAATTCAAACCTTTTGTTTGCTAAATTATTTTTATAAATGGTTCACCAAAGTTCTGACCTTGAGACTTGAACCTGCTCTACAAAAGATTATTTATGAAGTACAAACGGCAATTATACAAAAAAGAAACATTACGAATGTGCTGCTAGTACTCCATGAAATTTTACATGAAACAAAGAAAAGAAGACAAATTGGTATTGTTCTCAAGTTAGATTTTGAGAAAGCTTATGATAAGGTGTGTTGGGACTTTTTGTTCAAGTGCATGAAAGTGAGAGGCTTTAATGAAATCTGGTGTGGTTGGATTGATAAGGTGGTTAGAAATGGCACAGTTAGTGTCAAATTAAACAATCAAGTTGGCCCTTACTTCCAAAGTCATAAAGGGGTTAGACAGGGTGATCCCCTATCCCTTCTTTTGTTTAACATTGTGGTTGATTGTCTAACCAGGATGGTGCATGCTACCCAAAGAAATAATCTAGTAACTAGGTTAGCAAATAACTTGATCCCTAAGGGAATAGCCATACTGTAGTACGCAGATGACACTATTCTATGCTTAAGGGATGATATGGAAGAAGCCAGGGATATTAAACTCTTGTTGTACATTTATGAGCAAATGTCTGGATTACAAATCAATTTCGAGAAGAGTGAGATTCTGGTCATAGGTGGTGCTAATAACACTACCCTACAATATGTCAATCTGTTTAATTGTCAGATTGGGGAATTCCCTCTAAAATACTTAGGGGTCCCAGTTTCCGCTAGTCGGTTAAAAATAGTGGACTGGAGATCAATGAAAGAAAAATCTTACAAGAAAATTTATATCTGGCAAGGCAGCTCTCTAACCATCGAGGGCAGAAAAACTCTAATTAATGCTAGCCTGTCCAATGTTCCAACTTATCACATGTCCATGTATTTGCTACCTAAGATAGTAATTAAAAGAATGGATAAAGCTAGAAGAAAGTTCTTTTGGTAAGGGGGTAGTACAAAAAAGAAATATCATCTGGTGAAGTGGGAGACAATTTGCAAAAGTAAAAAGAAAGATGGCCTAGGGATAAACAATCTAAGAAAGATGAATATCAGTCTTCTAATGAAGTGGTGGTGGAAGCTTGAAACTAAGGATGGCTTATGGCAAGATTTTATTAAAATTAAGTAAGTCAAAGGAGCTGCACTTGGAAATATTAAGCAGAAGCAATCAGATTTCCCTATGTGGACTGACTTGATGAAATCAGGCATATTTATCTGAAAGCAAGAAAGTTCATCGTCAGTAGAGGTAACAAAATCAGATTCTGGCATGACATTTGGCTAGTAGAAAAATCATTGCTCTTTGAATTTTGCTTTCACCCTGATATAACAGTGGAGGTGTGTGCCCAAATGGGTTGGGTGATTCAATTTAAATCTAGCTGGCCTCCAAACTAAATGCTTAAAATGTAACAGAAGTAGAGGATAAGGTAGTCTGGTTATGGGAACAGAATGGTAGATTCTCGGTTATTTGTCTATAACCAACTGACTAGAAGATAGCAGGGCTTGGGTTACAAACACATTTGGAAGGCAAAGATCCCTCAAAAATTTAAAAAAAATCCTATGGCTTTTGGAGATGCAGGGGATTTTGAGAAATGATAATATGATTAAAAGGAAGTGGCAAGGTTACCCTTCATGTTATTTTTGTGATCAGGAGAACCCTGATCATCTCATGTTCAAGTGCTATGTTATGAGAGTGGTCTGTGAGTTTTGGCCTCATGTTTCAATGTGAATACTTGGCCCAACTCTTTATCTCAGTTCTGGAGTTGGATCAAAACTGCTCACCCTGGTGGTAATGCTATTTAGGCCTAGGTTTGGCCGTAATTTGTTGGGCGACTTGGAAGTGTAGAAACAAGGCTTGCTTTGATAATAAATTGTTGAAGCATCCCTGTGAAATCATTTGTTTTGCTTGCTCTTACATGAAGTACTGGACAGGTTTATATAATGAAGACATGCAACAGATAATTCATTCAGGGGTTGAATCCATGTTGCAAGCGGCGCTGCGGGTCATGGGTCGCCAAGGGAGGTGTATCTTGCTGCCACTTCCAGAACCACAAGATGAAGCAGGTGGAGCAGGAGCGGAAGAGCATGAAGGATAGAAGGCAGAATCGGCTCCAACTAGAGGAAAGTTTTTCGCAGGAGTGACAGCAGGGGGGGGGGGGGGGCTTTTTGGCTTGACCTGATACTTTGTGCTCATGTGGAGCTTTACTTTGTATTTCCCTTTGTAGTTATTTCTAGAGACCTGGTACCTACGTAGGGTCAGGGGGAGGGGTGTTGTGCTCCTCCGCCAAGCTCATCACAAACCTCAGTTTGTTGCTTGAACTCCATTTCGTTTGAAATGGAAGTGGAGAATCTGTTTCGAAAAAGAACGAGGCAACCAACATGAAGACTCTAACGTTGAGGATCGGGATGCCATGTGATGACAAGGCGCTAAATTACCGGGCTCCATTTCAGCAGCAAGGCTACAGGGCTCGGGCAAAAGCCTGTCGGTTCTGCCGGCGGCGTGATGCGCCCCCGGCCGTCGCATCGGCTTTCAAGCGCGCTACTACTTTCGAACCTCAGCCTGATCGTACCGATGTAGTGAGGCAAGCGGAGGAGATAAGAGGGAAGTTCTGGGCAATGGATTCCAAAAGTGAAGATGAAGATCTTGGTGACGCTGATGCAATAGCGATCCAGGTTACCGAGAGTTCGCTCTTGGCCCGATGTCCCGTGCCGCCGGTGTCGACCTCCCAACAGCGGAAGCCAACATCAGACATCGGGAAGCAATGCAAGTCACCCGGCCTGGGAATTCGTTGGCCGTGGGTGAAGCCTTGGAAAGGACCACTGCCGAGGAGACAGAGCCCGGCATTGCAGCTAAGCGAATTCATCCTCCCGGTGTTGGATGAGCAGGCTGGCCGGAGAAGGTCATCGACGGAGATTCAACCATCGGTGACACCATCGGCAAACATCGCGTGCAATTCAAAATCGCGTGATCAGCGGATCACAGATCGGGACACCAGCAGACCGGTGGGTCCAAGGGATCCAACACTTGGCCCACATACGGACTCGGTTCGATCAGCTGGGATTAGTTGGTTGCGCCGCCAATTAGCTAGCCCTAAGAGCTGGACCGCAACTCTCTCGGGCGACCGTCGTTCGTACGCCCAAGTTGCAATGGCAGGCGGCTATAGCTTCCAGGGTGCAGCTGGTCGGGCGGGGGCTGGGAGGGCTCATGGGGTGGCCCAACTCAATACACGTGCGCGAGGCGGGCGCAACAATGGTAATGGGCAGGGGCGTGGCTGGGAGCCCGCCCCTGATCATGGTTCAGCGGAAGCTAGAGGTGGACTGGGTCATGGCGGCCGCCGTGGTGGCCGTGGTGGACCAAGCGGAGGCCGCGGCGGTGGCCACGGTGGAGATGGCGCACGAGGGGGTAACCGTGGCCCCCGAGACAGGGCTGCATCTGGCCAAGAAGAACAGCACGTGCCACCTGCCGAGGCTGTGCAAGGAGCGCAAGGGTCTGCGGCAGAGGAACCACTGGAGGCTCCTCCGTCAGTGAATGTGCAAGCAATCCATAAACACAAGGGCCCGACAATTGAAGAACCAACGGCCAAGAAGAAAAAGGGCTTGAGATGCAGTATATGTATGGAGAATCATTTCACCAATCAGTGTGCTTTACTTCGGGCGCCAAAGCCGCAAGCCATGTATTGTGGTATAGCAGGTGATGGGCTTGGTTTCTTTCACATACCGACAGAGGGAGTTTCAAACCTCCCACCACCGGAGAAAGTTACAGCTAGTGCTTTGGTTCGCATTGTTGAGGGAGAAGTGTCTACAGAGCTGCTGAAAAAGGAATTGGCTAGAATTCTACCAATCAAATGGGATTGGGAGATTAGGGAGCATAGACCAAAGGAATACCTTGTTCCTTTCCCAAGCCCGATGGAATTGAAGACGCTTGTAGCAATTAAGAGGATACCTACCGAAAACAATGAAGGTATTCTGTACTTTGAAGAATGGAACCAGGAGATCAAACCGAAATGCAAGCTACACCAGGTTTGGGTTTTTGTGTATGGCATACCACATGAGATCAGGTCCTTCCTCCCATTGTGGGCTATTGGCACAACTTTGGGAGCAACAGAAAAGGTGGACATGAACTATTTGAGGAAACATGGTGTGGTGCGTATACTAGTTAATGTTCTGGATGCTTACAAAATCCCGGATGATACTGAAATTGTTGTCAAAGGATACATGTATCCTATTTTCTTCAAGGTGGATGAGATAGTAAGCACAGATGAAGAATTGCTGGATGATGAGGATCTCCTAGATGATGATTTTGGAATGAGGGAGGATCAGACTATGGAGGATGCCGAACCATCAAAAGATGCGCCCACTAAGGACTTAGGAGCAAATAAAATGCTCGAGAAGAACCAGGAGGGTCAGTAGACTGCCATGGACTCTCATGCACAACTACAGTTAGGGGAGAAGGCGCTGGACATGGCTGTGAACTGCTTAATGGATGAAATTAGTCTAAAAGCAGCAATGATGGATGTGTCAAGTGATCGGAGTGAGCCAGAAACTGACGTTGATAAGGTTTTGGTTAATCAAGACACATATGCACACGTGGAGCACGCAGCTTGCGAATCGGGAGATGAACTGGAGGAGGTTGGCGATGCAGCGGGGCATGATTCGTTGAGCGTAGGCCTAGTGACCGCCTCTGCGTCTGTCGGGCTTGCGGCAGACTCGACTGCTCCAGCTGGCCGAACAGATGCCGAGCCCAAGCAGGCTGTACCAGAGCAGGACACTGCTATAATCCAGCCCACGGAGGAGAGGCCGGTCCACGCAGCCGAGTCGGCCTCGTTGGACAGCAACCTCCCTGCTGGACTGTGTCTGGAGGATGCTGATCCTGCGGCATCGGTAGAGAATGAAGGGTTGCCTTATGGTGTGTCGGCGGAGGTGGCTGGGACCGAGAAGCAGGAGCAGGAGGTCAACTCGCAGAAGCCAAGGGGTTTCTCGGAGATGGCTCACCACACAGATGTGCCAGTTGCAACTGATGACCTGAACCTGTTGCTATTCTCAATGCATTGAAAGGAGGAGGGGCAGGGTCCAAGCTCCCTGCAAATATGGGTCATATTGTTTCTTCTTGTGCAATAGGGAAGGATGGTATGCAGGCTGCTCGAAAGATGAAAGCTTTAGGGAAGAATTCAGCAATACCAGAGACCTCCATACGTCGTAGCAACCGTTCTTCGGCAAGGAACGGTAATACTAAATCCTTTGCGAAGACAGCTAGACTTGCGGCGGCACGCAACCTAGAAGCACCAGGTAATACTAAATCCTTTGCTTCTTTTTCTACTTCCCGTATTTCTTCTAATATGAAAGTTGTTGGCATTTCTTTTGGTAGAGATGATAATATAATTAGCTCTTCCACCTTAGCTATCAGAAACATAGAAATTGATAGGCTAGCAGTAACTACGAAGAAGAAAAAGGAGAATAAAGATACAAACAATAATAATACTATATCCTCGAACATCACAATACTTAGTGATGAGGAGGGAGAAGAAAGGCTTGACGAGGTTCTCAACCACATCAGTGGAGATAATAATGAGGACCAACTCGAACAAGACTTGGATTATATACCAAGTGATTTAAGTCCAGTTCAAAGGAAGAAAAAGCCTAAGTCTGTCTCTAATACGAAAAGAGAAAGACCTCCTAAAAAAACAAAAACTTCGTCTAAATTAAATATTAGATGAAGGGTGTTTTCTGGAATAGCAGAGGTCTGGGTGACTTGGCTAAACACAGATACCTAGAGGAGTTAGTAAAAGAAGAGCAAATTAATATAATAGCTCTTTCTGAGACGGGCAGAGATGTATTCCCTGAGCCGCTACTAAAGAAGTTCTGTGGGGGCAAAGATTTCATTTGGCATAGCATGGCCCCACATGGTAGATCAGGTGGAATCCTTTTAGGTGTTGATCTCAACTTCTTTGACATTGGAGCTATCGATGAGCCGAAAATAAAGCGGCTTTCCTTGCTGAACTAGCTAGCACATGCTCAAAAGATTCTGTGCCTTATGTCATAGGTGGTGATTTCAATATCATGAGAGATCCAAGTGAGAAGAGCACAGATAGTTTTGAGGAAAAATGGCCAAATCTTTTAATATGGTCATTCAATCTCTAAACCTTAGGGAGATTGTAATGTGAGGTCGCCAATACACTTGGGCGGGACCGGGGGATGATCCAACATATGAAAAGTTGGATAGAATCTTGGTAAGCATGGATTGGGAAGATAAATTTCCACTATCAACAGTCGAACCTAGGGATAGAAATATGTCAGACCACACCCCGCTTATTCTAAATACGGGTTCTTCCACTCATCCATGTAAGCAACCTCCTTTCAAATTTGAGAGAGGATGGTTCTTGAGAGATGGGTTCTTTGATATGGTGGCTGACATTTGGCAATCCGAGTCCAATGGCGCCACCACACTGGAAAAGTGGCAAAATAAAATTAGACGCCTTCGACAATACCTAAGGGGCTGGGCAAAGCACACTGCCGGGTCATACAAAAAGGAGAAGAAGAGACTCTTAAGGATGTTGGAGGAGCTGGATATTAAGGCAGAAACCAGCCCCCTGACAGATAATGAGATAAATATGAAATATTATCTCAAAGAAAGTCTAGTTCTACTCCTACGAGAGGAGGAGATTAAATGGTATGAGTGGGCCAAAGTTAGGATGCTTCTACAAGGTGATGATAATACAAAGTTCTTTCACTTGGTGGCTAATGGAAAGCACCGGAAACAACACATCTTCAGATTAGAGCAAGAGGATGGGGTTGTAGTTGGGGATACAGAGTTAAAGAACTATATCACCAATCATTACAAAAACCTTTTTGGCCAGCCCGAGGAGACCTCAATAACACTGGAGGAATCTCAAATTGAGGACATTCCACAGGTTACAAGAGAGGAAAATGAAGTACTAACCGCACCGTTCACAGAATTAGAGGTGAAAGAAGTGGTTTTCCAAATGGAACATAATAAGGCTCCTGGCCCAGATGGATTCCCTGCTGAATTTTATCAGGTCTTCTGGGAGGTAATAAAAGGGGATCTAATATCACTCTTCACTGAATTACATGAAGAAAGACTCCCCTTGTATAGCCTAAACTTTGGAATAATTACTCTCATTCCAAAAACACAGGATGCTAAACAAATACAACAGTATAGGCCCATCTGTGTCCTAAATGTCAGCTTTAAGATTTTTACAAAAGTTGGCACTAATAGGCTGAACAAAGTAGCCAAAACTGTAGTTAGTCCATCACATACTGCCTTTATGCCTGGGAGAAATATAATGGAAGGGGTCGTAATACTTCATGAAACCATCCATGAGTTACATACCAGGAAAAGAGATGGAGTTATTTTCAAAATTGACTTTGAAAAGGCCTATGACAAGGTTAAGTGGTCGTTCCTTCAACAAACACTAAGAATGAAAGGGTTCTCACCCAAATGGTGTCGATGGATTGAAGGAATGTTCACTGGGGGGAGCGTCGGAGTAAAAGTAAATGATGACATAGGACGCTTCTTCCAAACGAAACATGGATTACATCAAGGCGATCCAATGTCTCCCATTTTGTTTAATATCATGGCAGATATGTTGGCACTCATCATTAAATGCGCCAAAGAGGATGGCCAAATCAAAGGCATCCTACCACATCTTATTGAGGACGGTCTGTCCATTCTACAATATACGGATGCCACAATCATTTTCCTCGATCATGACTTAGAACAAGCTAAGAATATGAAGCTTCTTCTAACTGTCTTTGAGCAACTTTCGGGGTTGAAGATAAATTTCCATAAAAGTGAAATATTCTGCTATGGGAAAGCAAAAGAGTTTGAGGAGGATTATATTGAACTCTTTGGTTGTGACGCCGGAACCTACCCTTTCAGATATTTGGGGGTACCGATACACCATAGGCAACTTCTAAATGCGGATTGGAGGAAAATTGAAGATAATTTCGAAAAGAAACTATCTTGTTGGAAGGCTAAACACTTATCTTCGGGAGGGAGACTAATCCTCCTAAACTCAGTGCTTAGTAGTCTACCTATGTTTATGATGTCCTTCTTCGAGATACCTAAAGGAGTCCTTAAGATCCTCGACTATTATAGATCGAGATTTTACTGGCAAGGTGATGCTGATAAAAAGAAGTACCGCCTCGCCAAATGGGACATCTTGTGCCACCCAAAAGATCAAGGAGGACTTGGTATTATTAACCTTGAACTCCAGAATAAAAGTTTGTTAAGTAAATGGATAGTTAATTTGCTAAATACAGAGGGCACATGGCAATCTCTGATTAGGAATAAATACCTGAGTACTAAAACCTTAACATAAGTTCAAGCCAGGCCTTACGACTCTCACTTTTGGAGAGATCTTATGAAAATTAAGGATGAGGTTTTGACTTGTGGAACATTCGAAATCAATAATGGATGTGACACAAGGTTTTGGGAAGATACATGGGTAGGCCAGAGGCCATTCAGAGAACAATATCCAGTATTATATAATATTGTTCGACAACCACATGCCACAGTATCTAGTGTAATGCACACTGTTCCCCTAAACATTTCATTTAGGAGATCGCTTGTGGATGATAGGTTGAGAGAATGGCTCTGCCTTGTAGCTAAAATTGCTAATATCAACTTAGGTCAAGAGAGAGATAAGTTTAGATGGAACCTAAATCAGAGTGGCTTATTCACAGTCCGCTCGATGTATATCTACCTACTAAATTTACATATCCCTTTCTGACATAAGTTGATTTGGAAACTCAAGATCCTCTCAAAATAAAAATTTTCCTATGGTATCTTCAAAAAGAAGTAATTCTAACAAAGGATAACTTGGCGAGGAGGAATTGGAAAGGTTGTCTTTCTTGTTGTTTTTGTAATATGAACGAAACAATAGATCACCTTTTCTTTGAGTGCCATCATGCTAAAACTATATGGCAAATAGTGTATCTAGCTACAGGAATAATGCCACCAATATCTACCTCTCATATGCTAGGGAGTTGGCTTTCTCTTACGAATAAAAAAGATAACCTTTTAATTTTGGTGAGTTGTGCTGCTTTATGCTAGGCGATCTGGAAATGTCGAAATGATATTATTTTTAACAATACCATATACACTTCATTTATGCAGGCAATTTTCAGGGGGTCCTACTGGATGCGCTTTTGGGCGCAATTGCAGCGGGATAACGAGACAAGGGAGATGTTCAAGTCAATTAGTGCTTCCTTAGAGTCTATTTCCTTAGAAGTGGCTCACCATGGTTGGAAGTATCATAATAGAATTGGCTTTACTCCTAATAGATTGTTTAATTCCCCTGTATCAATAAACGGTAATAGTTGAATGTTGTAATAATTGGAGGCTGAGTACTTTATGTAGAGGCTGGAACAAGTTTCCATTATCTAAAAAAATGTGATGACAAGGCCCACAAAATCAAGCGCTGCATCCGCACAATTCAAGGTTTATGACACCAAATTATTTGAAATTTTATTAAATTGATATGATAAGATGAACCTCGGTGATTTATCCAACCATCATACATGTTTACTCTTAATGTGAAAAAAATGCAGGAGTCACGGACGTGTCAGATGCAGCCTCTGCCAATAGGACATGTTTATGGTGACCGTCAAATCCGGCACCATCAACATCCCTTTGTTGCTGGATCAGGTTCACGAACAGCTCAACCAGAACGTTGAGATCATCACGTGAGCTACCACTAGCACTTGGGTCGAGAAGTACAAGTACGACATCAAAGATCACAATAAGAAAGTCAAACACAGGAATGCAGCCATGGAGGGCGGTAATGACAAGCAGAGGAAGATTACCAGCGCTGAAGCAAACAAGGAAAAGGCTTCATCTACTACCGTGGTGGGCGTGAACCAAGAAACTTCTGAACCATTCATCTACCTGCCATTCAAGGTAAAGCTTGTGCCACACGGCAGATGAGCAACAATTACTAATCACCGGTGCGGCATGGTTTCGTGCCATACCCTTACAACCAGTCAGGCCATCAGCCCATCCACGCCTAACAGCAGTCCAACCTTCGCCATGTCCACTTCAAGGATACTGGTGTCAACAAATATGAAAGCGCCTGCAATGCCAAGGACACCATGGAGGACGCTATCAAGGACAAAGAGAAGAGGAAGATGCCTCAGCATGTGTCTAAAGGGAGGATCGGGTCCCTGAAGTGAATGGATAAATTCAAGGTACTGTATCTAGCCGTACAAGATTTGAGAGATGAGCTACAGTGCTATGAGTTAACACTGTAGCAAGTTTCTTTTCAGGGGTACTATTTTGAGAATTCTACTGTATTGCATGTTACTGTACCACTGAATCTCATCCGTTGCTTTCCCATGGAACAACTGAAAAATAGATAAATTTGCGCTACAATGTGAACTCTTCAATTCAGAGGACCCCGATCCGTCCAAGGGCAGCAGCGAGTGGGAGGAGGGAGAAAAGACCACAACAATCCAAAATGCCACAGCGGCGATTGGTGGTGTCCCCCTGCACACAGTGACTCCGGACTTGCCAGAGCTGGTACCGCCGTCATATGGGTATGGCCACTAGCTATATGATCATGGCCACAGCATTGGTGGCTGCTGCCACCACAACGCAGCTGGCAATTCTGATGTTGCCACCACTACTCGCAGTACCCGAGCATGTTCAGTGACTGAGAACCCCAATGCTTGCTCTATCCTGCGAGGCCACGACGCATACAACATAGAATAGAACCAGAGCACGAACTAGAATACTTTGGTGTTAGCTTGATGAATTACAACCAAAATTTTGTTCTGAATATTACAAATTCATGTTTGTCATTCTTTTAATTAACAGGTTCAGATATGTTTGAGCTTGTGTAGTAAAAGCTAACGATTGTTTGTGACGCCAGGTGTATCATGTATCACCTTATGTACTGAAAATCATTCCCACAAGTTTTTGGTATTGAAAACTTCAGGATATTCCGTAACATTTATGCACAAAAATCTCAAACAAGCCATTTGATTTCATCCACAACTCATGAAACATTCTAGAGAAGAAAACAGAGCAACAAGCACCTCTGTTTTCAGTTGAACACTCTCGTGGGGACAACAAAATCAGGAGCTGAGTTCCGCTATTTTCGTAGTATCTGCTGTCGACACGCTTGCTCTAGATTCCCGGCCACAAGAATTCGCTCCAGTATTGCCCCCTGCAATGGTGAAGCTGCCGAGGTAGAACCCTGCAGTACGTGTGTTCGTTGTGAAAGGCAAATTAGATAGCAGGACATCTCGAGTCGATAAAAATGTGATGTTTGTTTTTTGTTCTGAACTAATGGAGTATTACGTAGCTAACTGTACCCGGAACAATAAAAATGGCAAGTCACGAAAAAACAAGAGGAAGTATTTACCCTGGAAGCCGAACGTGCAAGCGCAACAGCCTCTCTCCGCTTCCTCTCCTCCCTGCATCTCAACGATTCTACCGGAGTGTACACCTGCCAGATCGAAATTCCTCATCCGAAAAATCACACAGGAATCGAATCAAATCGATCAAAGATGAAGCAGAGTGCCTGACGAACAGACTGACTGACCTCGGGCATCCCGATAAGCCGCATGAGCTCCGCAACGAGCCGGCCCTGCTCCTCCGTGCGGTGCTCCCATATCTCCGCCTCCCTGTCCAGCGCCGCCGCGCGGCCGTCCAAATCCCGCTGCGTCACCTCCCGCGCCGCCCGCAGCCGTCCTCGCCGCTCCCGCGCCCTCTCGAGCTCCTCAGCCAGCGACACCTCCGCCACGCCCGTCATTGCCTCGGCGCACTCGGCCCTCGCGCGCAGCATCTCCAGCGGCGGCGCCGGAGGAGGCAGCAATGGCCTCGCGGCGGCTCGTGGCTTGGGCTTGGGCTTCGGCGCCTTCCCGATAACCACCGTGGAAGGCGCCACGGCCACGTTGTTGTCTCGCAGCTGCAGCGGCCGCCGGACGGCGAGGCCCCGGCGCTTCGTGTCCATGGCTGATTGGCTTTGAGGAAGGATGCGCTGACTAGTAGTTTTATGCGGGGGATTTCTGGAGCCTCGGTGATTCGAATTTGAACCGAGTACGGAGGGCTCTGAGAAAAGTAACGGCTAGTAATTGTCAGCGCTGTGTAGAATAGACGGTTCTGCCCCTGGAGAACGTGGGGCAACACGCAAGAAGTCGAGTGGCATTTTCGGGACCGGTGGTATTCGATGGTGCGGCGGAGTGGATTAGCTGATGGCGCCCTTTCGCTTGGATTTCGGACGCTTTTGACGACTGGCGGATTCAGTGGCTTTGGGCCTTTAAATACGATGGTTCAGGTCTAGGAAAGCCGAAAACAGCGGTGGATCTAAATAATTTGGTGCGAGGCCCGCGCGGCACAGGTGCCATTCTGATTAAAAAACTCTATCTGTCGGGGAATAAGTCACTGCGACCATATTTACTAAGGAAAAGAAGTCTTTTTATGTAGATCAAAAAAAACTTAAACCCCCTCCCTAATCATATATAAGGACTTAGCTGGTCGTGTGAGCTATGACGTGAGTCAATCCTGCGGATTGAACCCGGACGGGTGAGCAACCACTCGGGCGCTCTGCCACTGAACCGAAGGTTCGCGGTGGCATTCTGATTAGATCGGTTAGCAAGATTCAAACGCGTGAGCATGTCTTGTTTTTTTCTTTCCAAAAAATTTAGTCCAATCTTGTTTTCAAATATTTCTTTGAATTTTGATAATTTTAGACAAAAAGTAAGGTCTTGTTTAGATCCTTTCTTCAAACATGTAAGTTTTTATGCCAGTTCTATAAATCAGATTATGAGTTTTAATCTAGTCCAATCTAGCTAATCTCAGTTTCTGTATTATTTTAATTTATTAACTATATAAAACTAATTTATAGATTAAAAAAAACTAGAATCTGAACACCTTCACCTAGTTTTTGTAATATAATCACATAAAAAAAGAACTAGTAGAAGAACCGTTCATCGGGTGATAACTTGACAAAACAAGTGTCCATTAACATACACAAACGAACTTAGAACATATAATACATATCGTATTTGGTCATTGCAATTTAGGTTCAAATTTAGAATACATAAATAAAGATCAAAATCCGACTACAAATAATACCAGAAGAGATAATCATGACGATAAATATCTTACAATAATTCATGTCAGCCCTTAACCACGATTCATTCTTCACGGTCGTGATGTGCGAGTGAAGCATGAACCCACTCTAAAGTCCATCCCTTCAGGATTTCACCACCTGAGAAGTCAACTTAAATAAACAAACTCTGGACAACTAATACTCAACAAGTTTTATCGGTCAAAATGACACGTTAAGGTCGACATCTAGCATACAGGATGCTGACCAAGAGGTGCTAGAATAATTGCAGAAATAACACTAATACTTGATCCTTATTGTTTAGATTTTAACTAAGTTAATAGAGTTTTAACATTATATGCTAGAATAATTGTAAAAACAACACTAATACTTTAAGATATGTGAGTTTAACAAGTAATAATTCTCAATCCATTATATATGGAGTACTCTTCGTACCACTCGATTTTACTACCGATGACTCGATACTAAGCATAGCAAAATGTTACTATACAAGTAAATCCTTACCCATAGAATTTATTTTTCTTAAATGCAACTAGTGTTTCAATCATTTACTCTTCGTTATGCATAAAACATGACATGCATACATGTGATATAAAATAAAAAACTTTAAAAATATAGGAGTGCACTAGGACTTGTCTAGATTTATATCGTTGTTAGTATCCTCAGGAGGGTTAAGCTCAGGACCCGCATCCTCCTAAATGATCTCCACCCTCCATATTTCTGTCATTACTTCGTATTGATGCAATGCAATAAGGATCTGAGATGATTCATAATATATAGCTCATCCCATATCCTATCTCCTATCTTTTTTATCGGATCCGGAGTCGAAACGGATAGTGTCGGATAATTAATTCTTGATCCCATACCCTGTCCTATATTCTTGTTTCGGAGTCGGAATCGGACACGAATACCATTGTAAAGTTTGATGGATGAAAAATTATATGATAGCAATATATTTAGAGTGACAAATTAATATAATAATAACTAATATAAAAATAGGGGTGTTTTCTTTCATTATTTACAACCAACTTATAGATTGCTTTCATATTTTCAATGTTATAATCATTTAAATTTAATTAAATTATATAAGTCTCGGATTTTGGACGGATACTGCTCATCTCATATCCTATTCCATTAGTTTTTTTCGGACTCAGATTCAAACACGGATAATATTGGAGGACTATTAATGTATCCCATATTTGATCATATTTGTTTTCTTGGTATTCAGATCATTGGACGGTCAGATATTATCCGTCCCATTTTCATCCCTATTCAGTAGGGAATGACAGAGATGATTTTTTATATATATGTTTTCTTCATTTAGTCCCATATGATGTAAAACGGGTTTCGGTGCAAATGATGTAACATGTTTAACTAGCTAAATGGATATGGAAATGATGATGAAAGGTAAAATAATTTAAATAAAACCTAAACTAACAAAGGGTAAAGTGTACATGTGATTACAATATAAGGTGAAGTCACTAATATTTACAAATATGTCATTTCTAGAGGTGAAATGAAGCAGCCAAAATTTATTCTGGTTCTATGTTAATGGAGAAAGTATATGTTGCGGAACAATATATGAGATTTATGCACCAAAATTCATGACAAGAACATGCACCATTATTTTCTAACAATTAAAATAGTGCAAAGACAAAAATGATAAATATATATAATAATAATTGAAAATTAAATACTTCACTTTATGAGATACATGAAAATAGTAAAATAAACATGCCTGCAAAAGATGAATATTTAAGAATGTTCTGATGGAGTTATGATTTATTTTCCATTTTGCTCACAAAATACATGCATAAATAAATATGTGTCTTTGGTGTGTGTTCTAGCATTTTATTTAAATGTATTTATTCGTATCTTTTCTCCAAGTAGATTATTTTGTGTCTATTTTTGAATCTAGAAATATTTATTTTTGCTTATTTTAATTTTGCAGAGATATTCCAGACCCTTGGACCGGCTTTTGCCTTGGCCCAGCAGGCCAACACAGGGACGTGGGCTTCCCTGGGCAAGATCTGGCCCAGGTGGGACTGTGGCCCAAGGCCACTCGACCCACCTGACTCGGCCAGGCCAACCATGGCCAGCGTTCGCGCGCTCGGCGCCGCGGCGGTAGCGCGGCTGTGGCGAGGCCGTGAGGGCCCGGCGATGTCGCCACCCTCGCTGGGAGCCTCTCAGGTCCAAGCAGCATGCGCCGGTGAAGACGGCGTCGAGGAGAGCTCTCCGTGCCACGCGGGTGACGAAGGGCGGCTCGCGGCGGCTGACCCGGCGAATGGCGGTGACGGTAACAGTAGCGTTCCCGGCGACAGGACGCAAATCCGGGGCGCGCGGCACCCCGAGGGGAGACGCCAAAGGACGGGTTCCGAGGCTGCAGCGCAGCAACGGCGCAGCCGGCCGAGCGGGCAGGGCTGCAGGGCGCCCAGGGGCGCAAGACCACAGAGGTGGTGCTGACAGGTGGGTCCCACGGGCAGGGGAATCTCCAGTTTCAGAACGGTTTGGCGTTTTTAATTTGAAATTTGGGCGGTCAAAAGGATTCCAAACTGCTTGCAGCTTTGCACAGAGGTAAAACAAACTATGAAGAATCAAATGCTCCATGATGTCGACCAGGAGGGGAACCAGAGTGAAAGATATCAAATTTCAAAAAAAAAAAAAAAGGTTAAGTGATAAGGAAACTTGGAAATTTTCTAAGTCCCGGATTTTCATTTTGAACTGGTCTTGATATAAATTTCAATAGGTTGTCTTTCTCAGCTTATTCCAACCTAAAATATATGTTGTTCATAAAGATTGTCTCTTATTTATGGGCATGATCTTGTTCAATGTTCTTTTCAAAATTTGAAATTGACATTGTTTCTAGACATTTGTCGCATTTGTTTGGCCTATTTAGCAGTGAGATAAATTACTCAATAATTCTCCAAAATTCTACCTTTGGATGTAGATCATGAATATGAAATTTGGGTCACTTATATTTTGAAATGTAAACTTGTAGTTCAAGCTATATTTGACTTAAATTCAAATAAATTTCAAACTTAATTATTTTTAATGTAATTTTTCTTGGTGTTCTAAAGTGACACCAATGTCATAGTTTTTATTTAGAAATTAGTTTTTAGAAACTATATCAGGAAACTAGTTTCTAGGAAACTAAAATTGATCAAACAAGACCTAAATAGATACATAGGAATAGCTTTGACATGTCCATGCCCCATATCCATCCAAAAAGATTATAAATAAATAGAAATTAGCATTCGTGAGGGCAGAAATCATCGTCTGTCTCATATGCTGTTTGTAATCTATCATTTCTATTAAGAATATTAAAACAAGAACCTGCTACCACTGAGTAATTTGATACTGCAATACACACTCCATGACCAGGGAGTCCCCTGTTCCATTCTTGTTATCCAATTAATTTTCTACTTCCAAATTGAATCCAAATAAACTCAAAATGAGAGAGAGATGAAACTGACAATCGGCGACCAGATAATATGGAAACAGGTGAACTCGAGCTTCAAACTTTTCTATTTGTACGCATATACGTACATGTATATACGTCGGTTCAGTCTGTGACAGGTATCTTCAAACCAATTAAACTAGATAACGTCAACATAATGTACCTCAAAACAATCCATCATCGTCCTTTAGATAATCATAACTTTTCCCATATCTACAGTTTCTAGAAATCCTGAACAGTCGGCCTCCTACACTCGTAGCTAATCACTGAACAGCAACAGATCAGAATCCTCCGACTGCTCCCTTTTCTTGCACCCCCAACGGCAGCTCCAGGCGCACCTGGCATTGAAGATCTGAAGCTTCTGAGAGTGTGCAGACATGATGCCCGCGGTGACCGCCTCCCACGGCAGCACAACGCCGTACCCGTCATCCATGTAGTCGGTCCCCTCTGGGAACACCTGCCAGAGCAGGCCTCCAGCCCCGGCGCCACCACGCCGCGTCGAGCTCAGTAGCTCCCCGTACACCGTCTGGATGAACTGGTCCCTCGACGTCGCGTTGAACGTGCTCCGAGCTTTGGTCGACACCCCAAATTCCGTGAACACTACCGGCATGTCTAGCACGTTTTCAGCGTCGGCGATGTGCGCCTGCATCCACGATCTCACGAACTGGAGCTGCGCCTCCAGCGTCGCACCAGACATCCTACAAAACACGTGAATTGTATCACAGAGTAGCACTTACTGCTTTCACTAGAGGAGTATTGAAGTATCAATCAATGCCATTGCTAGCAGGTGACGTCGTGTGGGCGAACCATGTGTCCGGGTAGATATGGACGGAGGCGAAGTCGATGCCCAGAGCACGGTGGTTGCGGATGAAGTCGGTGCCAACCTTGCCGGCGTATGTGTTCGGATTGGCCTGAAGACGGGCCGGTGAGGAGGGACCGTAGAAGCCCTCGGTGCCAACCTCCAGCAGGTGATCCGGGTCGATGGACTTCACGTGGAACGCCATCTCCTGTATCCACGCCTACATACGCAAGATAATTTAGCACTGCTGAGCATTTCAGAGATCGGTGACAGACTCGCTATGTACCTGCAATTTGTTCCCGGTTGGATCTGATGGGCACTCCGGTTCATTCATGAGCTCCCACGCGAAGATGGTCGGATCGTCCTTGTACGTCACGTTCGTGTACGTGTTCACCCTCGTGAGCATGTTCTACCAATTGCAGTGTGTGTATATCCTTGTGTCACTAAAAAAAAATCACCCATGTGTAAAAATAGTAGCTCATGTTTTGATTGACACCTTGACGTGGTTCTTGAAGTAGGTCTTAACGGTTTGGTCGGAGAAGAAGTCGTCGTCGGAAGTGACGTTAACGCCGGCGTCCCTGGCCCATTTTACATACCGCGCCTTGCCGCCGTAGCCGTCCCAGTTGTTGGTCAATGGTAGTATCAGCCTGATCCTGTACTTCCTTGCCTCGCTCACCACGTAATCCAACGCCTGCGTATGCGTACAGAATCAAGCAATTGTTAACGTGTGATCCACCGCTCAGGTGGATCACGTCACCGGCGACAATGACATTGTCGTAATAAGAGATCTCGTATGAAAAAACATCTGATACAAATTAGTTCGTTTTTCAGTTCCAATTAAGTTTCTTTAAAGTAATATGGAGAGATTCTGTCCTCCCTTTTTGATGAGAATGACAAATTTGATGCGCATGGCACATCACTGAGAATACATCTGTAAGCTACAGTTGCTGAAGCCCTCGCAAAAAAAAAAAGTTGCTGAAGAGCAGAAATTGTGACTTCCAGTTTGGCTTGGAAGGTTTGATTAATGCAGCCGGATTTAAATTACATACACTGCAAAAAAATATTTTCTGGAGGTAAAACACAAGTCCTACAAATATATACAGAGAATATATGCCTAATCATATATATCGGATACAGTTAATTAATATTGAATTTCAGTGTGCCTCCTAGACGACATTCAACCATTTCATCACGAGCTCACCTTGAAGACATCTTCGTCATAGACAGAGGGCGACTTTTGGAGTGCCCTCCAGCCACCATCGTTGAATCCCCATGTCCGGCACACCGTCAACCCAATCGCTTCTGCCTGCTTGAACACTTCGGTCACCTTCCCCCGAGTCGACTGCTCGGCAGCGAGGATCATGAGCCAGTAAGCGTTGAAGCCGTTTACATAGAATGGCTTGCCGCCATTGACAAATTGGGTGCCCTTCGTCCTCACCAAGCCCCACTGTTCAACAACCACCTCGCTGTTTACTACTTGCTTCCTGACATTGTTTATAACGTGATGAAATTATTGAGCACAATGATCTATTGATTGAACAATGTATTGCTAGGAGTAATAGTTTATAGTGTAATAGAGACAGTATGATTGATCAGTTTCTTACCCATTGACGACATTTGATCTCTGTGAAGACAAATCAATATCATCGGTGAACATATCTACACAACCAGCGTGAGCATGTCTGCCATCTGTTAGGAGCAAAATGGCCGCTGCCACGGCAAAACCACGTACTAAAAAATGGATAAGGTAATCCTTTCCTCTTGTTTTCTCTCTGAATACTCTCTCCATGTCTCGTTGCAACCAGGCACATATGGCACAACAACGAGTCACGAGTGTGTTATTACTTGTGTAAATATACATGTTCCACATACGTATGGGATGGAAGAAATGAGATTTATGCTTGTTGGCATATATCAGCAGCGCGAGGTTTTCTTTGTTATTTGCTTGGAAGCAAGAAAAGATATAGCTTCTAGGAGCACAGGCATAGCTGATGTTCATACACTTGTTAGGCGAAGGTTTTAAGCAAAAGGAAGCGGTCAATTCATGGTGGAAGTGGCTTGAAAGCATACATGGCGTGGGCTCATACCACAAACGCAAAGTTACATCGTACAAACAGTACGGCCGAGGAAGTAGTTTTTGGATATAGCTTCATATTGCAGTTGCAGCCAGGCCACATGCCCATTGTGTCCGACCATTAATCATGTCCAAATTGTATGGCGAGCACACAATCATGGGCATAGATCCATTTCTTCACTATGACTGCAAGCGGCAGTGGCGAAGCTATTAGAGCCTATTTTCTCGTTCAGCCGCCCTCATGTTTTTGCAAAATCGGTGACAGAGAAACACTATTGTGAAATGGTGATGAAGACACCAGCAGGCAGTGTTGATGACGCTTGGGGCTGTCCTCTGCTGGCTTCGGTATTAATTGATGATATATTTTCTCAAAATGAATATCTAGAGTTTTAAAACTTGGTAAAGTGTTATTCTCGGTCTGAAAAATCCAAAAAATGTTGTTTGTGTTTCTACTGGCTCCAGGTGGATATGGCTTGGCATCTATTATATATTGTTAGTGTATATTTGGTAGTTTAGATTATGTATCTAGAACTTCCACATATATTCCCAGGGGTGTTCTGTTCTCCAAGTCATGTACTCTCATATATACCGGTTGAGAGGCTCATTGCAATACATCCACCATATTATATCAATCTATTCTCTCTTACATCTGTATCAGCTCCATGATGCAGTCAAATAACGTCCTCTAGAATCTTAAAAAAAAATGTCTTCTAGCATGAATTATGATGGCAATGCCAATTTCACGGGAGAAGTAATATGGAAAAGACCAATTTGTCTGGAACACATCGATGAAGCATGGCTTCGTCATGAACACACTAACAAAATCGAATTTAGCTAGAACACACTACGATTATAGGGGCTCTCGTATGTGATACACTATGACCGTTTAATAATTATTTTTAAATTATTTATCTTAATATATCAAATATGTTACAATTTAAAATATAACACAAATATAAATTATACCATTCTCTATCATTAAAAAATAGAGCTATATTTTTTTATTAGTTGCAATGTTTTTTCAACAGATTAAATATTAAAAACAATGAGTAAACAATACTCCCTCCGTGCTAGTTTTGGATTTATCCTAAGTCAAAAAAATTTAACTTTAATCATCCATAATAAAAAATTTTATAAAGATTGTAAGCACAAGTACACTACTAGTAGATTAGTTATGAATCAAACTATCATAATATACAACTCTTATGTTCTTAATCTTTATAGATTTTTTACTATAAATGGTCAAAGTTATAAAAATTTGACTTAGTACAGACCAAAAACTAGCTACATATTCTTGGACGAATGGAGTAGAAATAATAATAAAAAATGTAGCTCCATTTCCTAATGATAGATAATGGAATAACATATATTTATGCCAAAATTTTTAAATTCTAACATATTTCACATATTGAGACAGAAAAGTTGAAAAATAGTTGTAAAACATCATAGTGTGTTCCTGCAATTCGATTTTGTTGGTGTGTTGAAGACAACGTCGCAGTTTGTTGGTGTATTGAAGAAAATTTATCCTATGAAAAATCGTGCTCAATTAGAAACCATGTTTGCATATTTTTGATTAAAAAAATTAATTAGGTGGCACAAATTTGAGTACAAAGAAGCTAGGCGCTTATCAACTGCCCGGGGCGTGGACGGAGCGCAGACGACGTACGTCAGCATCCGATGCCGTTTTTGGGACCGATCGATCATAAATCGAATGTCCGCCGCGAACTCTTTTTCCGTGTCGGAGTCGATCGGGAAGGAAAGCGAGACCGGCCTGGATGCGGACTCGATCTGCCGCGACTTATATTCCGCAACGCGCCGCTGCGGCACACAATGCAAATTAAACCGCAGGAAGTGGCGGCGATGATGGATCAGCAAGGTACGTCGAAGCTGCCGCCGCCAGTGCCGACGACGACTAACGATGTGGCCTCCAGCAGCAGGGGCGATCAGCAGCCTTCTTCGCTGCATGGAGGAGCGCGGGTTGTGCCGACGACGAAGAAGTCTGCGTGGAGCAAGGCCGAGGACGCGCTCCTTCGCGAGCAGGTGCGTCTGCACGGCGCGGAGAAGTGGCTGACCATCAGCGCGGCGATCCCGGGGCGCAACGCAAAGTCGTGCCGCCTCCGCTGGATGCAGCACCTGCTCCCGGGGCTGGACACGGGGAAGCCCTTCACGCCCGAGGAGGACGCGCGGATCGTGCACTGCCAGCGCCTCTTCCCCAACAAGTGGGCCACCATCGCGGGATTCCTCCCCGGCCGCACCGACAACGCCATCAAGAACAGGTGGAACTCCGTCCTCGGCAAGCGCCAGCGGCAGCAAGATCACGGCCACGGCGGCGGTCCTGGTGACGGCAGGACGCTGAAGCTGTTCCCGCTGAGGCCCGGGGACGTACGGATGAGACGCGGAGACGACGACGGGACCGTGCTTCGGTATGCTGTTTCCGCCCAATTAGGCGCGGAGGAGGAGGATAGGAGAGCCGGCGCGTGCATGGAGCTGTTTCCGCTGAGGCCGGGGGATATCGTGAGACGGAACGTGAGTGAGGCGCCGCCGGTGGATGTGGATTACGGCGCTGGGGATGCTCTTACCGCACTGACGCTTTGGCCGTCCTCGACAACTCTGCTACGACTCTGATGTTTTTTTTTGTCATACGCCACAGCTTTATTAGTAGTTCCCAACAAAGCTAGTAGTTTAGGGTGTTGCGATTTCTAGCTAGTGGCCGGTCGACGATCTGCTAAAAAATTACTGTAGGATGAAGCGATCAATCATCAGTCACATATATATGAGCGCATATAGAAACATGTATATTTTTAACGCACTACCAGAATCATCCGATTTGTCAAGTGTTCGAAGCACTCGGCGAATGCTTTTAAATACTCGCTCAACAAACCTCACACTATAAAGAAGTGTCAGCGAAGTGCTCTTTATCGAGTGTGTTTCATTCTGCACTCGATAAAGCCTTTACCGAATGTCGAAATATACTTGAAAGAAAACAAATAAAAGGCAAACAAAAAAGACACGCCCAACATCCCTGCCCGCCCATCCCCGTTCAGTCGCAACATTTTCTCGCGTGCTACGCACATAGTGTGGCTGGTGGAATTTGAATCAGCCATCTTTCCTTTGACTGTGTAGTACCACAGCACCACATAGTCACTTGAGTCCAATCTCCATTTTAAAACTTCTTATATTATAACTCTTTGTCAAGTGTCTTATGTCACGCACTTGGTAAAGTCCATGTTTGCCAAGCGCCAAAAATAATACACTCAACAAAGAAATTCTGTACTGAATGCTAAATTAATCACTAGGCAAATAAATTTTTCTACTTACTTCAAAAAATTTAAAATTATCAAACAAATTTAAAAAATTGAGAAATTTTCAAATGATAAAATTTATGTAATCTATGACCTATACCAAATGATTAGAAATCAAATTCAAATTTGACTATCAATATGATTCCAAATCTTAGCAACTTATTATCAACTTTAAGGTTATTCTTCGGAGATTCTTTGTTCTGTAAGTAACTTACATGACAACTTGTACAAAATATTTTCTACCTTTTATCGTAACTTTTACTTATAATACCATCACATCATGACAAACCTCATAATTTTCAGACTTTATTTGTTTTTTTAGAATTAAAAATCATTTGGATACATGTTAGTGTGTTCATGATTTTCAGATTTTATGTTGAATGTCTTTTTATTCTATATAGGTAAGGTCTCAAATTGGGCTAATAACATGAATATAATTTTTACTAGCAAAGTGTTTACATTGCTACGGGTTGAACGGTAAACATATATCAGATTTGTTATAACTATAGTGTAACACATGTGCTAGCGCTAGGGTGATAGTTTAGCAAAGAAACTATCATATAGATTATTACAATAATAAAAATTGGGTAATTATGTAACATTCATATTTTGTTACTTAAATAATCATTCTGCTGCGTGCTAGTAAACAGAGATGAAAGATATTAGTTACACGAACTATAATTCTTGTAACAACAAATAGTGCTTCATCCAAGTGCGTGCTTAGTTATCTGTACTCCCTCCATGAACTAAAAGGTTCAATAACGTATTCCTTCCATATTTTTAAAAGAAGTCGTTCTAGTTCCATAGCTCATTTTACGAAAAGAAATCGTCCTCTTAAAAAACAAAAAAAAAATTGCAATTGTGGGGAATTGGACCAGCGAGTTCATAGGTTAAGAACTTTTGATCAGAACAATAGCCACTAAGGTGAGCACATATTATTGATTGGGTTAGTTTTAAGACTTTTTTAATAAAAAAAGAGAGAAAAATATCTTCTAATTAATCAATTTTTGGTATGCTAAATCATGTCTTAAATGACATCTTTTTGAAGTATGGAGGGGGTACCTACCAGGCAATGCATCTTGTGTGTAAGAGAAAAATCGAAACATGAAAACTTGTTGATGATCACTTAATATGTTGATGTTCTTCTCAATCACATATGTACCTTCTAATCAGAACCTTCCTCTAAATTGGTCAAAAAAGAATATGTAAGTTCTTCAAAACAAAGGTCGTTGAAAAATAAGAGCAGGTAAAAAGGACTAATAAGCAGGCAAGCAGCACCACCTAGCTGTTTGACATTCTTGACGTATAACTGTGATTTTACGTATAACTTTTAATTAAAAATGTCAAATAGACTTTGAGCATACTCTCTCCTGACTATTCTGTGTAGCAGGAAATTTTTGTTGTCTTGCCTTTCTCTAATCTGGTGTCAATGAAGCATAACTGCTGCTCCGTATGAAGCTTTTGTTGTTTTGCCCTCCTCTGATCTGCTGTTAATGCAGCATAACAAATGTTTTCCCTCAAAACGATTGGATTCCTTTAGTTGTTCTGCCAACTCTCTATCCTACACTTGACTGCAGTATACAGGGATTTTACTGTTCTCGTCACTTGTGCGCTGGGCCATTTGTTTGCCTAGCTAGTTAATACGACAATTACATGCGGCTTAAGGGCTGCGCGGCAGTGACGAACGAGCTTACAGCAGCCATTTCTATGCTAATTAAATGGACTTGTAAGTCTACGTGCCTGAGGAAATACGTAGAAGAAAACGGAAGGGAGGGAGTATCATGTAAGACAGACTAAAAAAAACTGAAAAGCCAAATTTCAAAGCCGATGAGATTGGCTCTGGACCAGGCGGATTTTCAAAGCCCACAAGATTGGCTCAGTCCATGCAGCCATGGGATTGGTTGGCAGCCCATGAAGGAAAAAAAAAGGTCAGCAAATTAAATGGCAGCCTACCAAAAAAATAGGTACCATTCTTCTTCCTCGCTTCATACCGACATCCGCCATTGCTGGAATTTGGAACTCTGATTGACGGTCATAGATGGATTAAGGAGTAGAGATGATTGTCAGAACAAAACTTCAAGGGTATAGATATAACTGATCTAGGGTGTTTTGGAGGTTAAACAAAAACTCCTCCAATGGCAATGCTCAGGTGAACAAGATTGCCTGTAATGGCAATAATGGTGCTTGATGCTGAGGCGAGGCGATGAAATTCGACGCGGGGAAAGGATAACTGGGCCGCTTCAAGAACATAGTGTCTGTTTCTTCTCTTTAAACAACAAGCAATCGAATCAGACTCTAATTTTCTAAAATACACACAATGAAATCAGAAGACGTCTCAAACTCAGCTCAAACCTAGTAAGCAAATTGGTAGGATGAACATGAAAATTAGGTGTAGACGATCGCACCTCTTTTATTAAGAAGTAGAGATACTCATTGATTTTTTTTATTTGAGTCACTTGTACTTCAAATTTGATTTTATTCAAAAAATTACTTGAAATATAATTAATTAACTAAATATAGGAAAAATATACAAAAAATGCCAATTTTAACCTGAAGTAACATATGTTGTACGTGGAGAGTATGAACAGTTTTGAGAGTAGAACAAGAAAAAAATTGATATTGCCGAGTGTTAAGAAAAAACACTCGGCAAACACTGTTCTTTGCTGACTGTATTTTTTTAGCACTTAGCAAAGTGTTTTTTGTCGAGTATATTTATTTTACCGAGTGTTTTTTTTATGGCACTCGGCAAGACTTTTTTTGCCAAGTGTCCATGTAAAAACACTCAACAAAGAGGAAGACACGTGACAAACATCAATTTTCCGATAGTGATGTTTCCGTATACAGTTTATAAAAAGGGTCAAGTGGTATTATAGGGTATACGTTTCTTTTTTGCAGAATATAGTCAAGCCCATGGCATAATACAATATACTATTTTGTTGTAGTATTTACACACTTTTGATAGATATATATCCTGTATATATCAATACATACCAATCTTGACAGAGGACGGGGGTCAGCTAACTTTTCAGCATTTTCACCTTTCGGCTGGCTGAGGTGGAGGTTGGATCAGCTAACCCAACACTTGAAATAGTTACTGAACAAAACTGTTAGGGTGTGTGTACATCCTCGTAGCAGAGCATATCTACATATCTTTTAAAAGTGCAACCCACTAACAATCCTTAATTGTTATTTCTCTCAGTCCACAGCTAGCCACGTCATCTTTTATTTTGCACCGCAGGATCTCCATATAAAATCAAATCCTAACCGTCGCTGCTCATCATCTCCACCAGACCCTTTTCCACCAGCACAGTAGCTCAGTGCACCGGCAATGCCACGCCTTCCTCCCCTATCCCAATCAATGGTTCTCAATTGCAGAAACTGCAAGTGCCGACCCATCAATGGCGCATCCACGACCATTTTTCCAATTACTGCCATTGAGGACACCCATCTGTCCACCATCCAACGAAGACGCCAGTTTTTCCAATTACTGCCATTAACAACACCCCATCCAAGCATTCCGAGCGCGTTCAGCTGAACAGGCCATGAATTTGGGTTGCTACGAAAACTGTCGCCACTATATGTTCAAGCCTGCCTCTTTATTGGTGTTGTTACTTCCAGGTCCAGTTTTTGTGCAAAAGAACATATACTGCCCGCCCCATGCCACCAGAGTGTCTGCCTTCTCAATATCTTTCAACTCCTCCTAACGTTGTTGGGGATGCTTGAGTCCATACATGCAGACTTGCAGCTCTCTTCATTCGTCAAGAAATTGTGGCCTTTTTCCGTTCCCAAAGAGATACCCAGGATTTCGATTTGATCTACAACTCTGTCCTTTTCCTGCAGTCTTTGCAAGAAATCTACAACTCTGTCTTTTGCCTGCAATCGCTGCAAGAAATCTACAACTGTCTTTTGCCTGCAGTCTTTGCGAGAACAGGTAATTTGGTTCCCATCTCATTTGAGAGTTTTTTTTTTAATCCAGCAAAACATTCTTATCCCACAAAATCTATTCTGTTGTGTTGCACCCGAGTTTTCTACGGCTGAAACATATCCATTCGTTTATAATTTTAACCTGTTTTTAGACTTGGCCATTGTTTTATGCATTACCTGTTCACGTAAACTAATTTTGGTTCCCTCTGCATGTGTAAAGATTCCTGTGTAATTGATTTCCCCGTTTGGATTTACCAAAAGCTTTGGCCTTCGTTGGTCATTATTTTTCTTTTTTGCAGTATTTTGTTAGTCATTCAGATAACAAAATATATCAAATCTATAGTTATTATTCTGCAGGTGTTCAGTGGTCCCCTTCAGCAAGAAATGGATGCGTGTTCTTTTGTTTTAAGCGTCGTAACAACTATTTGTTTTTACTCTATTTCTTCATGACCCGGAGCGGGGAAATGCTTCATTACTTTGGTACTTTCAGTAGCTGATGGTTTTTCCTGATCAAATATGGACATGCAAAATAGTTTCTTAATAGTGTGGGCCTGTGTCACAATCTCCGTAGATCGTCCATGAGACCTGGATATGCAACGAAATTAAAATAGCCTGTTATTTTTCTTCATCTATAATGACAGTGCCCACAAATATAGTTCCCGCCTTGATTGATTGGTTTATCAAATTGTATCCGTCAGGTTTGAGTGTTTATCTGTCACCAACTTCATTATGTATTTGCTTCGCACGGTTAGCTTCTGAGTGAAGCAAAGTTATTAATAAATAAATGCGGCCGCATGAACTTCTCTCAACATTGGTACGGAATTTGATAACAGTAGAACTGTGTTGGATGAGAACAAGTAATGGAAGTTGTCCAATCATTATCTAAAAAAAATGTAGCTGTCCAATGTTTTCATGTGATCCTGAACATAAAGTACGTACAGCAGTGAAGCCACATATATCTCACTACTATTTGGTGTCAGATAAACAATCTCCTAACAACCATACACGACTGACTGAACTTCCTTTTTATAGGGAAAACAGACTGAACGCTTGGTAACACAAAACGACGTTAAGTGTCGCAGCAACGCGCGGGATATCAACTAGTTTCTTACTAGATTGCAAACAAACATTTCGTACTAGTGACATTTTGGGTAATTCGTTCAAGGGGGTGGTAACGGTCCATCATTTGTGACTTGTATGATATCTTTTTCATTTTTTTGTGTGAGGACCCTGTATGACATCATATCAGGGTTCAGGCTATATATGACACCTTTGCATGTTTGACCTCAGAAACAAAATCAGTTATTTAGACAAGGTGTTTTAAAAAAAAAGGTTATTTCCACAAGGAGATTGGGACTGTGCCATGCTGTTTCAGCATCGAAAGTGACTATTTCTCATTATTGTTTTCTTTAGATAAGGGACTAGTTCTCATGGTACCAGTCAGAACTGGTGCAAGAGCATGAGCCAGGAATTTTAGTGAACTATAGAAGTTTGTGAAGTTGCTCCTATATTCAGCACGTCAAATTGTCTATACAGTGTTACTCTTAGCAATGTACTCCCTCCAGTAATACAAGGACGACCCGGTGAGGACATCGTAATTGGTCTGCGTGCTCTGCAATTTTTCTGCATCCTAATTCATCGCTGACAACCCAGGGTAAGTATCGGAGAAAGGTTCCATATTGAATAAAACCATATACTTTGCATAACTGGAACTGTAGGATGGAGATATACACAGATACATTTTTAATTAATACGAAAAAAAGAACCCTCATCATGCACAAAGACCTAATATACAGCGAAAAGAAACAAACACCAATATAATAACGTCGTTCAACATCATTGTACACACACAGCCATATATAGTATCAAGCGAAGGAAATGGAGATGGGGCTCCTCACTGTGGAAGTTCCTGACACCCAACGGATCGCACCTTGCACCAGCCTGGCGCCATTCTGCCTCGGCCATATCGTCACGTTGAAGCTCTGTTCCTGGTTCACCTGGGTGAAAACCAATTCCCTTGGAGATACATCAATCGTTACATCCTCATCATCAGCAGGCATGTCAACCATCGGTACGTAGACCCATGGTACTTTATTACCAACATTCTTCAGTTTGCGCTGTAGTACCACGGGCTCGTCCTGGTTGTTGCTGGTCTGCTGGAACACGACTGAGATCGACGGGTAATTCAACATGCTCTCTGGGATCACCGTGACATCTGAGCAGTTGACTACCTGGCGCGCGATCATGGAGACCTCCTGACTCGTATAGAGGCCGCAGAGGTAGCCGATGTAGTCCCCGGGGGCTATGTCGTAGACCAGGCCTGGCTCTGCGGCTTTCTTTGGGTTGACATGACCAGCGCCAGTGGCAAACCAGTCAGCCGGCTGATGTAGCTCGTTGAGGATGGGGTTGCCAGAACGGTCTTGCACGTCTGCGGTGGTCATGATGGCCGACTTGATCGCTGCCGGTGACCATTCTGGGTGCTTGTTCTTGATCAGCGCCGCGATGCCACTGAGATGAGGTGTGGACATGGAGGTGCCACCGGAGAAGAAGTTGAAGGTCGCCCCTCCAGAGATAGACCTGACGCTGATGGTGGGCCGACCTGAAACGACGGCCATGCGGCGAGCACGTTCACTCCGGGCCCCGTGATGTGGGGCTTCAGGATCCCTGGGCTCTGGACGCTAGGACCACGCGAGGAGAAGAAGGCGATTGATGGAGCAGCGTCAATTCCGGCGAGTACGTCCGAACCTTTGCAGAACATCTCGTGGCAAACCTTATAGTACATGGCAACGTGGGCAAGCGGCGCCATTCCAGTGGCAACACCCATTCCCTGCCCAAGCACATGAGCGCCTCGGACAGCTGCTCCCCGCAGCCGTGCTGGCCGCGTGAGTGCCATGCCCCGAGTCATCGAACGGTAATATCTGGACCAAGGATGAAGAGTTGGTTATTATTGTGGCGTTTCGCATGGAGATGAAGGAGCGGGCGCCGATGAGCTTGTTGTTCCACGCTGAGCCGTTAAAAGTCGCAGCGCCCTTTCCACCTGGCTGGCGGCGGCGGCATGCTGTCGTCACCGAAGGAAGGATGGAATGGGGAGATGCCGGCCGGTGTCGATTACGCCGATGATGACCCCAGCGCCACGTTCTTCTTCGAAGCCGTCGTCGGAGCTATTGCCTGCTTGTTGCAAGGTGTTCAGTCCGAGGAACTCCGGCGTGTGTGTTGTCTGCGGCTCATACATCTGGTCCGCTACCGCACTCACAAACCCCGGCATCCCCGACATCTCGTCGAACTCCTCTCGTGTTAGCCGGGCTGCGAATCCACTGGTGCCTTTGGAGTTGTATTTCCCCTCGTCCTCAGTAGCGTGAAGGTTATTTTCGTGGGGCTTAACGTGGACAATGAAGGTGGTGAGCTCATCCCCAGCTACCTGGGAGATTGCTAAAAGGAGAAGAAGGAAGGGAAGAAGACAGAGCGCGGAATGTTTAGAGATTTCCATGGCTAATTTCATTGCATTATTGCGTTGTAGTGATGTTAATCTGTTCCACGCCTGCTCTTTATATAGCATGCCTACGTGCTCGACAGAATTGGCATTGCCCGCTGGCGTTGCTAACGCCCACATTGGAAGGTGACAGACGCCGGTGCCTGCTCCATCTGATCTCTTCCCTAGTCGGGACCGGAGCTAGCTATATCGCTGTCACGGAAAGACGAGATTAAAGAATTGAATACCTCATCTACCCCAACACCCCCGATACCACAGAGGGCTACGCGATCAGGTCCGGCGTGCACATTACATGCATATAGAGGGTTAGGAGCGTAATTCATGTAAGATAGCGTACAGGAAAGGGCTATCCAGACTTGTTTCTTTTCTCAAACCGACAAATAATACTATTCTGAATCTGGAACTTTAGGGACTAAGTTGTACTATCTCCATCCCAGAATATAGCTAGTTATGGATTTGTTCTAAGTCATACTTTTTAAACTTTAATTAGCCATAACAAAAAATTTATAATAGTTGACAACACAAGGATATTATTATTAGATTGGACATGAATCAAACTATCATAATATTTAACTCTTACATAATCAACATTTATAAATCTTTTATTATGAATAATCAAAGTTATAAAAGTTTGACTTAGAACAAAACCAGAACTAGCTATATTCTCGGTCGGAGGGAGTAACACTTATTTTCTACTTTTTTTTATGAAGAAAGCAATAGAAAAACATAAAAAAAGATAAAAAAATGTATTACATTTTCAATATAGCTTTATAATAGCTTTTGAATTTATTCTGAATCTTCCCGCTGTTGAGCTTGCTTAAAAAGTCAAACAAGATGTACCTACTATTGAGAGAGGATCCAGAATATATTTTAATAGTTCGAATGATGTTCTACTACTCCCTCCGTCCACAAATGTTAGCATTTGTTGACTTTCATATATTATTTTTAACCATTTGTCTAATTCAAAAAAATTGTAAGAATATAAAAACAAAAAAGATAAACTTGAAATATATCTAATAATAAAGGATATTATAATAAAATTAATATTTTTTCCACAAAACTTTTGAATAGAACTAATAGTCAAACGTGATATGCGAAAGTCAACAAATGTGTTGTAGACAGAGGGAGTATCTTATAAAATTTGAGTTGCACTAACAATTTGTGAAAACAGAAGAGAGAATGAGAACGAACCCAGTTGGATATTGTTTCTGTTTTAGGGGTTGTCTAACTGTAACATGAATAATTCCTTGCAACCCGCTGCAATTTATTGTCTGATGTCTCTTTTTTGTTCTCTTTGCACAAATTGTTGCAACACACTATTTACATATTGATAGAAGATGGATACTATTTTAACATAATTTTGTTACAAATTGTTGTGCATCCTGTTGTGCTACAGGGTTGTCAGAAGCACTGTAGTGCCACAAATTCATCTGGTAGCACCTCCAACACTCTAAGGGGTGGAAACACAACAACAAAACGGCAGTTGATTTTGCCTACCGCCGCTATTGGCAGTGCTTGAAGTTACCAACCGCCCCGCTGCTATTACTTTGTTAACAAAAAAAACGTCTGATATTCATTCCAGAATTCAAATCTGCATATAAAAATCATAGATTATTCACAGATATAATATTTCAGCATATTTCATAGACCAATATGTGATGACACAATCAAGTATATAATAATCACTCCATAGTCACAAATAAATACACAATTGTCGTACAAACCCCAATCCATAGCTATCACTTTCCTCATCTACTATCTGGAGCTTGTATGGTCATTTTGAAGGGGCTATTGCGTTTCTACCCCTACTTTCAACTCCAATTGCGATTTTACCTCTGTTTTTTACTGTTTGTGATTTTACCACTGCTTTATGAAAACTAAGCTTCAATTTACGCCTGACCCGTTAGGGCCACTTAACAGTGTTAAACCAGATGTAGAAAGACTCAAATGCCCTTACAATTTTACCCCTACTTTCAGATCCATTTTGACTTAATTCTAGTCGCATTCTCCCTTAACTTCCGACACAATTTCAGCAGCATTTTGACACATTTCAACAGCATTTCAAAATCATTTCAACAACATATAGTAATCAGCACATATATAATACAACATGTCCAATAAAAAGCATATGACATGTCCAACAAGAACAAATATGAATCCAACAAAGAGCACCATAACCTATCAAACAAAGCCTCATACATGCCCAACAAAAACAATAGATAGCTATTACATGTCAAAGTCCAAGCAATGTAGCAAGCCTCCCTCCTCTTCTTCCATCTCGACTTCCTCTTCCCCAACCCCTTCCTCTTACACTTGCACTTGCATTTTCACAATAACTTGCAATTTGTATTTGGCCTACAAATCACAAGAATGCTAAGCAATGTTGGTTATACCTAGCATTGGTTTTGGTCTCTATTTTTGTGCTACTATAGCTAAGAAAATCGTTGATTTTACCTTGCATTATTGGTCTCCATTCCTCTGCCTGAGCTCCTATCACCACAGATATCCTATGTCCGCCCTGCACGTGCCGCACTGATGCTCTTGCCTGCTAGCCGCACACTGCCCTCTCGACCACCAGTCGGGCGCCATGCTCGTGTCAGTCAGCCGTGTGCCGTGCTCGCGCCGCTTCAACCCACGCTCGCGCACCACACCTGCACCTCCGCCGCCTCCCTTGCATGTGCGTCGCCTAGGGTTAAGGTTGGAGAGAGAGAGAAAAGAGAGAGGACATTAGGAGAGAGAAAGTTGTCCGTAGAGATGAGGAGAGGGGCACTTGTGTCTTCTTTATATTCTGAATGGTTTTTTATTTTTGTTTTTAATTTGAAAATTTTATCTAGACTAACATTGTCAAAAGCAGGGGTAAACGGAAGCTTCATTCTCAAAAAGCAAGGGTAAATTCACAAACAGTGAAAAAAAAACAGAGGTAAAATTGTAATTGGAGTTCAAAGTAGGGGTAGAAACACAATAGCCCCATTTTGAACCACCCTTCACAAAGCCCCTTATGTTTGGTTGCTAATGTACCCTCAGAATCAAAACACTTACCAATTGGTATAAGCACCTCTCTTAATAATAAATGACACAGATGAGCCACAATTTGATACATATTATTGTACAAAAATAGGTTCTTCCTTCTGGGATGATACCCTTTATGACACCATCGAAACTTTTTTCTATTCATTCCATTATGTTTGTTTTCTAGTTTTTTTTTGTGTCAAAAACTATAGAGCATGTAAATTGAACATAAAAAAATCAAGAAAAATGTAAATTGAATATAAACAAAATCAACATAACTCTTCATTGGACTCCTCGATTATAGTGTGCAAGTAATATGGAGTGCTACTCAAGAACACATACGTGTAGTAGCCACAATGTACACTACATGGTATTTTTTATAGCACTATTAAATAGAGAATACAAGTTATATTTTGGATAATTATATGCATAGTAAGATAACAACATGTATAAGAAACATAAAGATCTTGTCCAAAATCTATGACGGAAGTACATGTGTTTTTTTCGTCTAGAGTTGTGTTTTCTTGTAAGCAATGCACAATCAAGAAAAACATATTGTTAGATGAGATTATTGTCAATGATTCATACATACAATGATTAACTTCTTACCATTATATGACACTCTCAGTGTCACTGTATGACTTCTTGTCATAATCAAGACTCTCCAGCAGCATATGGTACCCATGTTTGGGCATGAAACAAAGATAGATCCAATGATTACTACAACAATGGTACCAAAAGTTACTCTTTAGTGCATTTATCTTTGCCATAGGATAGATGACGAAGGTAGTGGTTGAACTTAATCAAAGTTGTAGATGACCATAATAGAATTTCTGCCTATCACTTCATAAAACATTTGTATATGTAAGTTGCAACCTGTGTCCTTGCAACATTTGTCATGTTTGCCTTCATTTTAGCTACCTCTTCTGGTGTCTTATTCTTGTGGTTATCCTCATTAATCTATGGGGGATCGTGCTTTGGTTGATACGGGTCGATCGTGCTTTGGTTGATGCGGTTCGGTTGAGGTACGTGGTAGTTCTCTCTCTTTGGAAAAGTGAATTCATGCTAAAAAATAATAATAAGATAATATGTTCACATATGTTCGAAAGTATGAAGGAGATTGATGAAGGCACTTAATGAAGGTGGCGTCCATCTTGCCAAGCTAAAACATTATGTGAACATTGTCAAAATATAGCCCTAATATATGCTCCTCGTCTTATTTATTGGACATCTTCTTTATTGGACACCATCAATGCAATTTTACATGTGATCATATCAACTCCTTCTTTTGATGCCTACATGTATCTATTGTGCATCTTCACATCTCCCACTATATGTTCCAGTATATACTTTTCGATAAAAGGAGCTTACAAAACTTGAATTTTGACATATGATAGTAGGTCATGGGGATCTGGCAAGACGATTCTACCAGTGGCACTATATGTTTTCTTCATTATTTCCAAGTATTTATTGATATTACTGTCATTTCAATGTCCTTTCCCTTTTTATGAAAACTGATAATAATCTTTGTGATTAAGGCCTTAAATGTCTTCTATGGAACCTCTACGACCTTGGAGGCAACTGATAGAGGCTCGACGACAACTGGCGGAGGCGTGATGTTGGTCTATCTTTATTTTCTTATTACGGAAACACCACTCTATTCAGTTAGAGTATTATTGTCTTTCATAAGCATGACGTCAAAACTTTGATAGTAATTAATAGCATAGACATGGTGTTTAGGCTAAAGCTTATCATTGTTTCTTGCATAGGTGATGACAGACCTGTCAGACCTTAGTAATCCTCCATGTTTGAATACATCGTAGAGCTGTTGGTCAGAGCTGTTTGTGGATGCAGGACAAATCGGTGTCTGAAGTAAGTAGTTAGAAACCAAACCTATCTTATTTTAGGATCCTCAATATAAGAAATCCTCTCTATCCTTTTTCTACAATATTCTTGTTGTACTTGGACGAATTAAATAAAAGACTAGTACACACATGTTCTCTGTGATATGATACCTTGGAATGCTCCTTGATGAAGTGTTGCATCAGTATCCATACGCTTGCGTATTTATTTCTGATTGTAAGAAATACCAACAAATAACACTTCTCTTTTCCCTTTTCTTTTTTTTCAGCGAAAAATTCGATGTGCAAGCCCATGTCCTTCTAAAACCAGCAATAATCTTGCCTTCCATGGCTCTCAAACTACACAACACAAGGTGGCAACAGGCACAGCGGCCCCTGTTTGCGTGGGTGAACAAGGCGACGATGGTAGTAGGTAGGGAAGGCGTGGGGGCGCAAGAGCAGGGCGACTCACATATGGAGGCCATATAGGTGACCAAGTACACATGCAGTGCTTGAGCGTATCACTAGGCATAAGAACTAAACACGAACATTGAACCCAAAAAAAAATCCGAAACTTGATGCCCAAATCATCAGTACCCGAAATACCCGATTAACAATCCATATACTGTTGTCCTTTTTTAGCCCAACCCAAAAGGTGAAAGTGAAACCACCCACATGCCCACAAGATATAAAGTTGTAAGTGATGAATAAATAGTATTTTTTTATTAAAAGAAGAAACTAAATCACAACTATTTTTTGTGAAAAAATACTACACAGACTTTATTTCATACATATGTGTTGTGTTTGTGTTATTCCGAGTACCCGAAACCCAAATTTGAATTTTTAGATATTGATTTTTAGACTAATTTTGGGTATCAATTTCGGATATCCAAAATTTTGAAAACCCCAGTGATACTCGAGAGAGGCATTGCCAGCCATGGCTGAAGGTGCAAATAAATGTGCTGAGATGTTGATAGTGCAAATAAATCCAATATATCCATCGGATCAGTCTTGCACCACCGAAAGGCAAGGCCCTGATTTGTATGGTTGAAATATTTTAACTCATGTGTGACTGAAAAATATATTTTTTGAATTAATTAAACAGTATATGTATTAAGCCACATCGGCTCAGACCGAAAGGCCTCCAAGGATAGATAGGACATTGCATGTAGAAACTGCTATAGTGTAGCCTCGAATTTCATCCATTGTTTTCCAATCTAACGGCTGAAAATAGACAAATTTATGCTACTATGTGTCATCTGAATTTAACTCTTCAACTTCGACGACCCGACACAACAGGAAAATGACACTATAGCAGGTACGAAACTAAGCTGCCGTGACAGTGTCTAGGAGGGGGGCAGGGGGGGGGGGGGGGGGGGGGTTGGAGGCGCATACGACCCATCACTGCAGATGGTATTTAGCGGCGGTGGTCATTGTCACCAGCCGCTAATATTTACAAGTAGCAGCGGGTGATATTGCTAACCGCCACTACAAAGTTCAAACTTTATAGCAGCGGTACATTGTCACTCGCGCGCTACTTGTGAATATTAGCGGTGGGTCACAACTTGGACCACCGCTAAAGAGGTCCACCGGTATAAATAGACCCCTCGAGCCGCTCATTATTCCAGTCGAACAGTGGCGGCCTGAAAATTTGGGCATTTCATCAAAATTGAGGGGGAAGGTTTTGAGTTGGTTTTTGTTTGGTCAAATTTGTTCTTTGAGTTAAGGTCAAAGTAATCCATATGATTTTGTTTTGCTCTAGTGCTGAAATAATGGAGAATTTTGGCTTTGAATGTTTTAAGTTTTTCATCAAAATTTGGAGAAATCTGCTTGACTTGAGAAGTTTTGGTTGAAATTTATTGAAATATACCTCATGTCTTTACATAACTAACCTAAAAACCATGTACAGTGAACCTAGATCTATCTTTGCTCATATGTGTGTAGAAAAAAGATGCATTTCCAAAATTTTTGGAGAATTGTCACTTCCATTTATTCAATTAAATTGTATTTCTTATAACTTAGGCTCCTCGGCAAAGTGTGCGGTGATTGTTTGCAACTGAGGAGGAAACCAATGTGGCCCCTCAGGAGTCATCAGAAGAGGTGCCCTCTGAATCGAACAGAAACAAACACACGCGTGTTGAGCGCTCTATGAATAAGGCATGGTATCTATGAGGTACTTTCACTTGACCCCAAAGACGGCGCACCAGTGGAACCTCTAGGTGTCCATGCAAAATGGAGGAACCGTTGCGGCAAAGTATTGAGGGACCAATGCAAGATCAAGGAAGAAAAGAACCGTGTGCATGGCTGGGAAAGCAAGGAGCATGCAAGGAATTGGATATATGCTCATTCAGAGATCACTAATGAAGGAGGGATTATTGTGAAAGACCCGGACACAGAAGAAGTGGTGCAAGCCTTGAGTGGTACCATTATGGCTCAAACAAAGAAGGTACTATTTTCATTTGTGTACCACAAGGACCAGCTCACAGAGGCTGTCGATACGAAAGAACATGGATGGCGAGTTCGAGAGGT
This sequence comes from Eleusine coracana subsp. coracana, assembly GCA_032690845.1. Classification (NCBI taxonomy): domain Eukaryota; kingdom Viridiplantae; phylum Streptophyta; class Magnoliopsida; order Poales; family Poaceae; genus Eleusine; species Eleusine coracana. The sequence goes on from CM064426.1 coordinate 11,629,501, forward strand.
GTCATCATCGGCCACATGGAAAGCAGGCTTCATTGATTCATCTGTAGAATACAAGAAGCATGTGTTGCACAAGAAAAAATAGGAAGAGAAAAGTTAGGAAGAATGGAAACACCAATTTGTGAAATTTTCTATGGATTAGCACCGCAATGGTTTTGATGTTAGCAGTCTACGATCTATAGCCCCGAACCACATACTCGAGTTAGAAGCCATGTTAGGTGGCACGTCTGCCCCATGCAATCAGGACATGAAGACATCATTGAGGATACTCCTTGTGAGCTACATGTCCCGTTCGGTTACAAGAGGAAGACCATAAAGGTTGCAACTGGTTTGGCAATTCTAGGAAGGACTATCCACAACATGGACATTCCTCCCGGGTAGGTGAGAGTCTCTGTGTTGAAGATAGTCCATGGATATGAGGACAATGAGATAGAATGCCCAATACCTGAGGCATGGATAGAAATATTTCAACAGGCTATCGGCTCTTTCATTATGTGGAAACAACGTAATGTTGTCCTCTCCATGCCATAGGCCTCTTCACCCCGCTGTCCGGCCATGGGTCATTCCATGAGAGCCAACCACATGGAGGGGGTCAGGTTGGTTTAAACGTCTCCTATGTCCGGGGCGGCTTCGGGCAACAAGATCCAACAAGAGCCTTCTCAACCCGTGGGTGAGAAAGAAGTGGTAGAACAAGAGCCTCTTCAGTGTGGAGCTGACAAAGGTGGGGACACAGTTACTATCGAGACTGCTCCTCTACCTCCTTAGGAGACATCCAAGCCCCTCGTCCCTAGGACTATTACCAGTTTTAACAATGAGCCGGACAGTCAAATGTAGACCAATGTAAGTAAATATTTGCAACGATGGAGGAAGACAAGTAGGTGGGACGAAGATCCCTGTAAATCTGTATCATATGAAGACAATATTTTGAAGGACCAAGATGAAGATTTGGACTTCCCCGTATTCAAGTTCGGCAAGCCCCTTTGCTCAAAACATATGTACTCGAACCTTCCCTAGGAGATGTAGAAGCTCCATGACTAGTACAGAGAGGCATGCAAAGAAGGAGTGGAATTTATCCCTTGTAAAGTTCCATCGCGTATATTCAGTGATGAAGGTGATAGCAACTTACTAGGGCTATATTATGATGATATCCACTGAATGTTCCGACTTCAAAATATGGATGTCACCTTCATTGTCTAGTGGTGCATGTGAGTGCCTCCATCAGTCACCTTCCTATGTTCAAACACATTTCTACATACTAATGCTTATTAAATGATGAAAATTGATTATTTTGTAGCATGAATTCTGTGTTCTAGAAAAAAGGAATATTCAAGAAAAGATTGGAAGGTCACGTACCTCAACCGAACATTGATAAATCAAGGTGCGATCAACCACCATATAAATATGACCGATCCTTTGTGTAAGGACATGACAACAGAAGAGCTGAAAAGAATGCAGGAGGACCTCACAATATCTGCCAGGTCTCAGCTTGCAACTTATATTTATAGTTGTTTTATAAAATGGCAAGATAGAGAATGCATTATGGCCCGCTACAACTTCAAGTAAGTTCTAATATTGTCTTTGTCTTGTACTCTATGTGTTGCCGATAAATGGAATACTAACTACTTGGATCATTACTGAAGTGACCAGTGGATTACTCTTTGTCTCAACCCAAAGAGGGGTATATGCTCGTGCTCGACAGTCTTGACATGGACAAAAATGGATATTGTGATATCGTGAGCGTCATAAACTGGTAAGTTAGTCACATATAGTAAAACTTACTGATATAGTTACGTTAGTTACATTTCATCTAACGATGTACTATTTTTGATCGAGCAGTGCTTATGAGAACTACAACAAAGCAAGAGGGGCATGCCACCGTACACCAAAAAAAGTCTATGTCATAAAGTTTGGGTAAGGCATTTATGTTGCTAATAAACATTGTGATCCTAAAATATTATCTATAATATATTTTTTTGTCTATTTTATAGTGTTATAAAACAAGTACCTAGTAGCGTACATTACTACGCGTGCTCTTTCTTAAGTAGCACTTCCAAATATTTGGAAACTTTCGCCGAAGAGTTTGCTGAAGAGGTACGTTGATTTTGTTTATGTTTAACTTATATTCTTCTTAACAATTCAATCATTTTCTATTATTAATTGTTCACAAATGTTGTCTACAGAAAGCAACTAGGAAAGCAAAAGAATGACCTACAATGAAGAAGAAATGGGAGGAGATTAGAAAGGAGGTAGTCTCTCAAGAGAAAACTCATTTGAGTATGAATTCAATGTACCAAATTGTTGGTCACTTGTGTTGGTTTCTTCTTAGAGAGGTGATCAACTTGTGAGATAAGTTTATTGATAGAGAGGGAATCCTAGCTATGAAGCATAGAACCTTTGTGAATGGAGTGGCCCGAAACAACCATACGAGCCGGTGAGAGATGAGGAAGTAGACAATTATGAGTTAGACTTTGTGTGAATATTTCATTGTTTTTTTGTACCCGTTGGTGGATGTTTTATGATTTTGAATTGTGAATGTATTGTTGATATAAAATGCGCATGTTGTGATCTTGTATGTTTGTATATGATGTGACTGTTCACTGTGTAGGGTGTAATCTGTAAATTTTTTTTTTAAAGAATTAAAAGTAGCGACGGGTCATGTTTTCAGCCGTCGTTTAAGATGAAACTAGTAGCGGCGGCTTGAAACACGAACCATCGCTACTGAGATCATCCGTAGTAACGGTTGACATTATCAACTGCCGCTACAAATCCATAGCAGTGGGTTAGCAGGATTGCCGCTACAAATTCTGATTATTAGCAGCGGAAGAGTAGCGACGGTATCCTTGTCCACCACTAATAACCGGGTTTGACCCGCCGCTATAGTGTCTGTTTCTTGTTGTGTGATAACACATAAACAATTAAGGTCTGCCTTTAATCAAGATACCAACTAGTGAATAAAGTATCCAACAGGTCACTAGCGTGCATGACCCACGAAAACAGAAAGGTCAAGGTCAACATTCTATGCATTGCGCAAGGAAACAAAAACATCAAACTCGTCGGTTTGGTTCTTCTGCTAAAGTATATAAGATGGCCTGCGTGGTATGGAATTATGGATGATGACAAGTGTAATTATATGCGACCTTGACTCAATTTGCACATTGAACTTGCAACTGATGTATTTATCTATAATCATCATTACCTTTCATGCCGAAATACTTATTCGTACGTATGTCTTTAGGAAAAAGTCCTTTTAATCGTGGAAGAAAAATCATGGCTTGATTTACTGTCCCAGCAATTCGTTCCATGTACCTCCAATTGCATTTTTTTTTTGTTTCTTGGCATACAAGTTGACTATGAAACTCAATATTTATTCGTGATAATAGCTCAATATATATTTTCGTGTTATTTGAATGTATATATGATCAATATTTACTAAACTATTAAAATAACACATTGTAATTGTTGTAACATGGGTTGTTGTATAAACTATCGTCATGCATTATTTGATTTTTCAAATTCATCTAGTATACTAGCGAAAAAGGCAACATTTAATAGAGAGTGTATTGCACCGGCTTGAATTATTTAATTAAGTAAACAGAACCAAGATATTTTTTATCAGGGATGAAACAAAAAAATGTAAATATTCATAGAGTACAATATACTTTTTTTATTTAAATTCCAAAGCAGGGGTGTTAGGTTAGTTAGAGATGATTGTTTTTTTAGGAAAGTCAAGAAAGACGTGCTTCCAGGCAATACATGCCAAATGTTCACCACAAAACGTGAAAGAGATGGCTGGGTTGAAGTTGAACATAAAGCTCCTCCCGTGCCAGTATCGAGAGAATTTTTCATTCAGTAGAAAGAGACACCACGGGCTGCAGGGCATACATGCTTGTCATTCAGTAGAAATTTGTCCTATATATAGGACAAAGCACACGCCAATGGCGAAAGCTACAGACACCATGAACTTCGTTCCCGTATTGACCCGGTCTAAGAGCTAGTCAAAGTCTCCCCTGCATAGCGTGTCTGCTTGGCAATTCGGTTGCGATCAGTCCCGCTTGCAGCCCCGTGCCTGGAATTAAACATCGTGGTTGTCTTTGTTTGCAGAAAAGCGACGTGCCTAATTCAAATACATGGTGCTCGTGTGCCCAAAAAAATAAATATCCTCATACATGGTGGCGCCTTTTTCCTTGTGATTTGACGGGAACAGTAGAGCCACTGCAAAGCGCATAGAGCATACCTATGCAAGTAGGTGCAATGGTGGATGGCATCATTGTGTGGACGACTTTTGCATGAATCCCCTCAATTGATTGGTTGACTCGTCCAGCAGAGCTTTTTGACACCACAACGAACTTTCACATTATTCTAGTTTGGCTTCTACAAATGCATGAATCGTGTGATAAAGTTTGAAGTGAGATACTAAACTCTTTTACCTGAACAAGCCGACCCCTTCAAAGATTTTGCGGGTTGAAAAGTGTAAAAATGCCACCAGATGATTATTACCAAGAATTTTGCGTGTACAGCTTCATTGCTGGAAGTTTGACCAGTATTAATGAGTTTGTGGCTACCACGGGGAAAGGAAGAACACATTATCACTGCAAATTTGGATACGTTAGGGGCTCGGATGAAAGCCTCCACTACCTCCCGGCTCCACTGCCGGCACCATGTCTGAACGATTCCACCCATTTCCTAGCAAGCGCGGCCAACCCAAGTGCCAAACCCACAAACCCCACATCCCAAAAACGCGCGCTGATCATATTTTTCACTCGCCTTCCCTCCCTTTGCCCACCAAACGCGCGTAATCGTCGCCGTTCCTCTCTCCTCGCCCCCGTGGATTTGACAACCGAACTGCCCGCACAGAATCGCTGGAAAATCTTCCCCTCCTGAATCTTCCTGAGGTAACCAATTCCACCCGCTATTTCCATCTTTCGGTTTGATTCTTTGATTTGTACTGAGGGATGCCATTCTTGGCTCTAATGAAGCTTGGTTTTTTAGGCTAATTTGGTAGTGTGAATTCAGAAATTTCTGTTCTTATGCATGGTCCTTCTTGGGTGATATATCCAGCGGCAGGTTTACGGGATTTACGGTTTAGATAGTTTGGAATTTAGGTTCTTGGTTTTTATACTTCCATTAGGAGAAACTGACGGGTGAGATAACTTTTGCAGCTGTTTCTCTCCCAGTGAGGAAACGGTAATTCTAGAGCATTAGAGCTCATGTTCTTTCAATCACTGCTATAGCTTTAGTCATGTTTCCTCTGCAATTGTTTTTTGGTGTTCAGTTTCTTCTGCAAATGTTTACATCAACCTGAAAATGTTTATCATCTTTGTGGGCGGAAGGCAATGTTTGCCTAGTAACGTGCTCTACTATCTTTCTATTCTACGTTACTGATGTGGTGGATAGCCTTCTGAGGAGTTTTCTCTAGTACGAGGAACTAGTAACTTTCGTAAAAATTTCGTGCAGTTTTGTAACTGCTGCATTATAGAATCGTCAATTTTTTTCAGACCACCTGCTCAGAGCTGGAGCATCACTTTATTGTTGTTTGGCTTTCAATGATTCAATATGCTTTATTGTTCTTATTGCAGGTCCAACTTGTATTCTCTGAGTCTCACTTTCTCACTAAATAACAACCAAGAGTACTGTCCTAACCAACCCCCAATTTTCTGATCCTTTCTTGCTCAGAACCCCAAGGAAAAAGTTCTAATTTATCTGTTAAGACATCAGCCACAACAATGGTGCGCCAAACCTTGTCAGTTATCCTCAGATGCGTCACACTGTTATGCCTCTTCTCACTAGGTGTGGCAGTTGATATCAACTCCACGATCTCTGACCAGATACGCCTAGATTGCGGAGCTTCTACTCCGACAGGCCATGTTGACTCTGATAATCGGACTTGGTACAGTGACAATGGTTCCAAATTTGCACCATCACTGAAAGGCGTCGGGACCACTGCTTCATCCCAAGACCCTTCACTACCGTCCCCTGTTCCGTACATGACTGCTCGCATTTTCACTTCAAATTACACTTATTCCTTCCCTGTTACTCCAGGTCGCTTGTTTGTGCGCCTCTACTTCTATCCTAGCACTTATGGCATCTATGCTCCTGAGAATGCCTACTTTGGTGTCACAGCTGGCAATCTGACCCTTTTATATAACTTCAGTGCCTCCCAAAATGCTATGGCCGAAAATGTTCGCTACTTTATTCGTGAATACTCCTTAAATGTTACTTCAGATCAGCTACACCTCACTTTCGCTCCATCGACTCATCAGAATGGCTCTTATGCATTCATTAATGGGATTGAGATCGTGCCCACACCTGACCTCTTCACAACACCAACACCGACAATAGCAAATGGTGGAAACCCAGATCCGTTCCCTATTGATCCTGCATGGGGCTTTCAAACCATGTATCGGCTCAATGTTGGTGGGCAGCACATCTCTCCACACGGCGATGTTGATTTTTTCCGCACATGGGAGGATGACACTCGTTATATATATACTGCTGCACAGGGGGTGAAATTTGGGAAAGACAACAATGTTACTATCACTTATACATCCAGTGTGCCAAATTACACTGCGCCGGTAGATGTCTATGCATCAGCACGGTCAATGGGGACAGACCCACAGATCAATCTGAATCACAATCTTACATGGTTTTTCCAAGTTGATGCGGGGGCGTTCTACCTTCTAAGGTTTCATTTCTGTGAGATTCAATATCCGATAACCAAGAGCAACCAAAGGATGTTCTTCATCTACATCAACAACCAGACAGCCCAACAGCAAATGGATGTCATTGCACGGAGCAACGGAATCGGCAGAACAGTGTATGAGGACTATGCTATCCTCACTACTGGTTCTGGTCAGGTAGTTTTGTGGGTCGCACTTCACCCTGATCTTTCGACACAGCCAGAGTATTATGATGCAATACTGAATGGTCTTGAAATCTTCAAGATACAGAACATTGCAACTAACAGTCTTGCTGGACTCAACCCTCCCGTTTCATCGCCTGATGTGGGACCTAATAAGACCCCTGCTGGAAGGAAACCCAAGAGTATTTTTGCGGTCATCGGCGGAGCTGTTGGTGGCTCTGTTATAGTATTGGTTGTCTGTATCGGTGTGTGCATCATACGCAGACGAAAGAAGGCAGGGAAGGATTCTGGTAAATCTGATGATGGTCGTTGGACTCCTCTCACTGATTACAGCAAGTCACAATCAAACACCTCAGGAAAGACGACCACCACTGGAAGCCGCACATCGACATTGCCATCTAATCTTTGTCGTCATTTCTCATTCGATGAAATCCAGGCTGCCACAAACAATTTTGATCATGCCTACCTCCTTGGCAAAGGTGGGTTTGGGAATGTGTACATTGGAGAAATAGATAGTGGTACAAAGGTGGCAATCAAGCGTGGCAACCCAACGTCTGAGCAGGGAGTTCACGAGTTCCAGACTGAGATAGAGATGTTGTCGAAGCTCCGTCACCGGCATCTTGTTTCCTTGATTGGGTATTGTGATGATAGGAATGAGATGATTCTGGTGTATGACTACATGGCTCATGGAACTCTGAGGGAGCACTTGTACAACACCACCAATCCACCACTCTCATGGAAGCAGCGGCTTGAGATCTGCATTGGCGCAGCTCAGGGGCTGCATTACCTGCATACAGGTGCAAAGCAGACCATCATCCACCGAGATGTGAAAACCACCAACATATTGTTGGATGAAAAATGGATAGCTAAGGTTTCCGACTTTGGGCTGTCGAAGACTGGCCCAAATGTTGACAACACCCATGTGAGCACGGTTGTGAAGGGAAGCTTTGGATACCTCGATCCTGAGTACTTCCGACGGCAGCAACTGACCGAGAAATCTGATGTATACTCTTTTGGAGTTGTGCTGTTTGAGGTCCTCTGCGCACGACCAGCCCTGAATCCCTCACTTCCGAAGGAGCAAATTAGTCTTGCCGATTGGGCGTTGTATTGCCAGAAGAAAGGTTCGCTTGGCCAAATCATTGACCCACTTCTCCATGGAAAAATTTCTCCGCAGTGCTTCACGAAATATGTTGAGACTGCAGAGAAATGTGTGGCTGATCACAGCATTGACAGACCGTCTATGGGTGATGTCCTCTGGAATCTGGAATTTGCTCTCCAGCTGCAGGAAAGTGCAGAGGACAGTAGCAACCTCACTGAAGGGACATCATCAACTACATCACCACTAACTGTGCCCAGGATTCATTCAAACGAACCTCCGACAGACACGAGCACTACAACATCAACCACAATGAGCTTCAGAGGACGGAGCATCACAAGCACGGATTCTGATGGTTTGACTCCGAGCAGTGTCTTCTCACAGCTCATGAATCCAGGTGGCAGATAAAACCAATATGAAAGCTAGAATCGGGGATGATTTGTTCAGATTCGCAATGTGCCCTCGGTACAGCCCCGTGGTAAATAGAACTAGTTACTAGTCGTTCAGGCCACTGACCAGATACAAGTATTTTGTATAAATCACTGTAATAATTTATGTCTATTGCTATTCAACCTTCTACAGTTATGACTCTTTGTTCCAGATCAGTTTGTAATGTTTCTCATGCGCAAGCATCTCTACACCTTAATAAAATATGTGAGGGCGTCTCCACCCAGATTTTTGTGTCGCCCCTCACCGATTCCTCACCGATCGATCGTTCTGAGTCTACATCCGATTCCTCAACCAACTCGTTCCGAGTCTCCGTCCGATTCCTCAACCACACCGCCACACTTCCCTGTAGCGGACGCCCCCACCCGCAGCCAGAAACAACCTCGCCCCAACCTGGATCCACCTCCTGTCGACCAGAAACAAGATTGAGGAAGAACGGAATACAAAGCAGCGGCACCCACCATTGGAAAAGAGGAAAACAACCTTACCAAATCCGCTGCCAGGGAGGGCAGCGCCTGGGATGGAGCTTGGCTGCTCTGGCACAGATGTTGGCCACCGGCAAATCAACTCCAGGAAGGGATTTCGGGTGAGAGAGGGCAGACCACACCAGAAAACCAGCTAACCTCACCCACAGATGAAGACTGGTCCAGCTTCGTGGGCCAAATATACGTTCGCTTGGGCCGGCCCAAGCTATGTCACTCAATTTCCAGTCCGACTTGGTCTTCTCTCTCTCTCTCTCAACAAGTCTTATCTATAAAACAAAAAACAACGACACAAGTATCAGAAAAATCAAAAGGTGGTACAGAAATAAGTTGCAATAAATAAACTTAAACAAACCCACGTTTCTCATCTTATGTACAGGTGAAAATTTTACAAGACATAATTTTGTGTTTATCCTCAAATCTGACCGAAAGGTCACAAACAACCATTACTAAAGTGTAAACAAAAACAACACCAAACAAAAAAAGGAAAAATTCATAAAAGAAAAACTTTCTTGATCAAGGAAAAGAATTCTATTATGTATGTAAATAAAATTATTAGTATTTTAAATAAATATGTATAAATAAATGTAATTTAATAAAACTTTAAAAGTCATTAATTAATAGTTGTAAATTGTCCAAACCCGCTATATCCGGATATAGCGGAAGCTATAGCCAGATTTTTTTTCCATGGCAACGGACACACTAGATAATTCTGTGTTGTTGAAAATAAATTGTAAGAAACACCGAGAACATGGATTCTACACATATAAGTCCTTATTGTTTACAATATTATTATTATTGTTGAAAATAAATTATAAGAAACATCGAGAACATGGATTCTACACATATAAGTCCTTATTGTTTACAATAATATTATTATTGTATCAGTTCTTAGATTCATTTTTTTAGATACTTTGCGAGATGGTATTTCAACTTTGATATAAAAGGTATAAATGGACTTGATCTGAAGACCTACAAAAGAACTATTCCTCGGATGGACCTTATTTTTGGTGGACTTAAAATTTAAATGTTATCAATCATGTCTATTAATTTATTTTTGAAGTTTTAAAGCTCGTGGTAACGCACAATATTTGTTTTTAAAGTTTTAAAGCTTGTGGCAACGCAGGGGCATATTGTTAGTACTAGTGTATTTATTATCATGCCATTTGGGCGGCAGAGAATGTGCAAGTGCGAATGTCCAACTGACTGGCTGAGCAAATCCGAACATGAATGTTGTTGCACTCGAGGGACATTTGCTCTTGGTTCTGATTCTGACCAATTCGGTTGTCGGGTTTCTAAACTAGTGTAGAACTGTAGATGAGCATCAGGCTAAAATAGTTATAGTGCAGGCTACAGCTATAACTGTTGGTGTTACCTTTTATAAAAATATTGGTGTTACCTCCTTGACGTATATACTTACCGCTATCTTAAGGGAAGTACGGAACTTGTCCACCTTTAACTTGCCACATAAAAAGAAATCAGAGGACCAGCCGACACTGAATTATATATGGACATGTCTTGAAAAACAAGGAGCTTCGTGTTGAAAACACATGAAAGAAAGGGCAAGCGTGATAAAGTGTGTTAGATTTTGTCCCACATCGGATATTGATAATAGGAAGCCCAACTTATAAAGTGAAAGGAACATCACTTATCATGCTAGTCTTTTAGATCGAGATGACTCAGGATCTTGGTTGGATCTTTAGTTGGGCCTGTGATTTGTTAGACCTATAATGACCTAGACTAGCGGCAGAGGACTCATGTGTTAGACGAGGTGGGCCGCACTCTAACAAGTGGTATCAGAGCCCTGATCGAAAACCTAAAACATCTCATTGATCTCACAAGGATATCGGACCGTCGGATTGAGTCTCCGAGGCCATGCAGTTGTTGGACCGTCGAAGGGGTGTCCACCTAGGTGTGAAGGCGAGATTGGGCTACCCAATGTATAATGGAAGAGATTTGTTGGGTTTAGTCTCGTATCGTATATTGATGATGGGGGAGCCTAACTTATAAGATGGAGGGAACCTCATCTATCAGGCTAGTCTTTTGGGTTGAGGTGACCCAGAACCTTGGTTGGGGCTCCAGTTGGATCGATCTGAGCTGACGGTAGAGGCTCGTGTACGGGACAATCCGGATCGTACTTTAACAACTGGCATCAGAGTCATGGTCGAAAACCTAGAACATCTCATGGATATCACAAGGATATCGGACTATCGGATTGGGCCTCCCAGGTCACACGGTTATCGGGCTATCAGAGGGGTATCCACTCGGGTGTGAAGGGGAGATTGGACCACCCGATGTATGATGAGGGAGATTGTTGCATTTCGTCCCACATCGGATATTAATGATGGGGGAGACCAACTTATAAGGTGGAGAGAACCTCACCTATCAAGCTAGTCTTTTAGATTGAGGTGTCTCAGGACCTAGTTGGGGCTCCAGTTGGGCTTGTGGTTCGACAGGCCCATACTAACCTGAGCGGGGGGAGGGGGGGGGGGGCTTGTGTGCTGTACGAGTTGGAGTTGGGCTGCACTCTAACAAAGTGCAAGTGTAGAAATACAAACTATGTTGCAGTATAAGTACAATGGAATTGTACTCTGTTCGGCGCCACTATGCTGGTTGCGACGCGTCTTCAGGCTGCTTGGTGTCGTGGTGACATCGTAGTGTAAACAGAGGAGGACATGAGTGAAGGCAGGAGAATTGCACTTAGGCTTTGCATTAGGGTCATCGGAATATAAAGAGTACAAGAGTGCGATCATCAAATCAAACAAAAACCTATCTCTAGTTGCCGATGGCTATCCTCTATTGCCGGCATGTAATCTGCCGTTGTGATCTTTTCCTTGGAGTGCAAGGTACATGCACGTACCATGCATGATACTGTATGCTAACACCCTCCACAGTTCGAGCAGGAGCACTGCAAACGTTCAAATTGGAGCAAAATTCCCGCGAGACAGGTGTCTGCGTACTACGAGCCCGTCGGGACGTGGAGAACATGGACGTCACTGAATGCCACGCATTCACGAACAAATTGTAGATCAATCTCCATATGCTTCATCCGATGATGTTGGACATGATTGCTGGAGAGATACACGACACTTATGTTATCGCAGAACACGACGATGGCACGCTGGAGCGGGTGATGAAGCTCAGTCAGCAACTGTCGAAGCTAACATGACTCAGCAACAACATTTACAACAGCTCGCTATTCTGCCTTAGCGCTGGAGCGAGATATTGTTTGTTGACGCTTGGATGACCATGATATGAGGTTGTCACCAACGAAAACGTCATCGCCTGAAGTGGACCGATGGGTGTCTGCACAATTGACCCAGTCAGCATCGGTGTATATAGTGAGAGTGGTCGGTGAAGTCCGATGAAGTTGTAGGTTGTGGTCAAGGGTGCCCTTGATGTAGCGGAGAATGCGCTTCAACATGTTGGCGTGAGGCTCCTGAGGGTCATATGGGTCATGCATATGAATGCATGCCTGCAGAACAGCGTACGCATTGTCAAGTCTTGTGATCGTCAAGTACTAGAGGGCACCGATGATGTTGCGGTAGTCAGTGGCGTTCTAGATGGGGTTGCCACCTGAGGCGAGCTTGGCGGAGATGTCGATGAGAGTGCTGCAAGTGTTGCAGTTGGTCATGCTAGTGCGCGCCAGGATATCCTTCGTGTACTGGTGCTGGGACAAGAAGAACCCAGCCTTGGTGCACTGAACTGAGACGCTGAGGAAAAAATGAAGATCGCCCATAACCCTCAACTTGAACTCGTCGCTGAGAGAGCCCACAACTCAATGCTGCAGTGAGGTTGATGAAGCTGTCAGTATGATGTCGTTGACATAGACCAGAAGATAGGCGGTATTGTTGCACAGTTGTAGACGAACAGTGACGGATCCCAATGGGATGCCACGAAACCTAGGGAGAGGATGTACGTTGCAAAATGATGAAACCTTGCCCTGGACGCTTGCTTAAGGCGGTAGAGGGACTTGTTAAGGCGACAAACATGCGAGCTATGCTCCGGGTCAATGAAGTTGGATGGCTGCTCACAATACACTGTCTCAGCCAATACATCATTGAGGAAGGCATTGTTGACGTCGAGTTGATGCACTGGCCAGTTGTTGGCCAAGGCGAGCATGAGAACGATGCGAATGGTGGTCGGTTTCACAACCGAGCTGAATGTCTCGCCAAAGTCAACACCGACACGCTAGGTGAAGCCGCGAAGAACCCAACAGGCCTTGTATCGATCTAAAGTGCCATCAGCCTTCAGCTTATGGCGATAAATCCACTACCATGTAACTACATTTGCACCTGCAGGTCGGGGAACAAGATCCCATGTGTGATTCGCTATTGATGGTCATTAACTACCAATTTCGAGCATCAATATGCCTATAAAAATTGGAAGACTTAGCATTTTATACTCGTATGTTAGTTAGGAATAATAAGATGTCACTTGTCCTTGGAGATTTATGTGCATATAGGGAGTTGATATAAAAGAAGTGAAGAAATGAAGCATAGTCCAAGAAACAGTATTCCAGCCAATAGGCCAACTGGACTTCCCTCGGATTGCATACATCGTTGCATAGGATTCCTTCAGAGAACATCGACTTAAACCACAAGAGGACTCATATGTCTACCACCGCGAGGAAGCACAGGGATAGAGACCCCACTCCTTGGTCGGTTGTCCAAGGCAAAGGTCGGTCGACCTGGTCCTGAGGTGGTTTGGCCTCCCCTTCCACATGTCACTCCCTCAGCTCTTTGGCAACATTGGTGGCCCGACCTCAGCTCTTTGGCAACATTGGTGGCCCGAGGTTCCATGGCAATTACTCTCTAGCACCGACCTATGGACCCTATATAAAGAATAGGAGAGCTCCATTCCAACACACAAACTCAAGAGTTGCTCATTTCTCTCTTTCACTTAGTAGTTTTCTAGTCCTAGCGGAGTTTAGTTTAGGTGGAGTCTTGCTCAAGTCTTGAAGTCATAGCAGTATTGGTATGGCTATTGTATCCTTTCCTTTATTCTCTTGTATTATGACTTTGTTATATTTAATTAATATATATTTCTTCCATATAGTTGTGCCTATGATATGTGTTCCTTGTTTAGTTATATATCATATTCATATCACATGACTTTATGCTTTCATGATGATATAGACTTGCTACCTTGTTGTCATGATTGGCATATATCTTGACTACAGTCTAAATGTTATAATGCTAGTTTGTACTTTGGTCTATTTGTTATGCCTCAACATGGGTTAAATATCTAATTAGGTTTAGGGAAGCTCTAATGTTTGATCAATGCTAAAATTCTACTTACATGTGTAAGCGCGGTGCTCTAGACAACTAGGTAGTATCGATCACTTGTAAACCACCATCTGCAGAGGTAGGTAGTAGGTGGTGATAGACCTATCTGTCCTTTGTACTGCTTCACGTTTGGTTGCGACGTGTATCCAAGATGGAGTTGACTTGTATATGCCGGGCATGAATCTGTACATAAAATGTTGAGTGTATTAGATTATGACTAGTATAGACTTGCTTGTAATTATTTGACTATATGACTATATAGGTAGAATAACATTAGAGATACGGCTTTGCTCTTCTAGCTAAAATTCACTAGAGACTTACTCTGTGTATCATTACCCCTATCTTTATTATTCTTACCCTTGTATAAATTATGAGTACTAATATTAATCTTTATGTCTATGTTACTATTAACAATCATATATTCATGCTACATCTTCTTTTGGTAGAACTATAAATAACAAGTCATTAGAGCAATCCTTTGGTAAAATGCTACAACGGTATTTTCCGTACGCTTATGGATTTTACTTTATTGACACTGAGGTGCATCTTTATAGTTATGTCTGGCTCCCGTGGTGGGATCTTATGTGATGCCCCTTAAGGGTGGTCCCTGTCCCGCCTTATATATCCGGGAGGACAGGGTTACATGGCAGAGTTCTAGTTGGTCTACTATATATGTCCAAGTAGGAGTCTATTTCTACTTTCCTCCTATGTGAGGTATCCAATACTTATCATCAACAAGAAGGCCGGACCAGAGGGGCCCACAACAACTGATGACCACGCCACGTCCACCATATACTTAGCGGATCCGTACCCTCGTCTCTCTCTCTCTCTCTCTCTCTCTCTCTCTCTCTCTTCTCTTCTCTCTCTCTCTCTCTCTACATGTATACAGGCTCAACCCCTTGGGCTATAAAAGGGGTAGGCCTTCTTCTTTCTCAAGGCACGGGAAAAACACATGGCAGATCAACATCAACACACACATGCGCGCGCTCGCACCAAGACCTGGATGAAGCTCGCTCCTCTCTCACCTACATTGTACTCCCCCTTGCAAGTAACACGAGCAGCCACCCGAACTGGACGTAGGGGTCCTCCCCGAACCAGTATACATCCTCGTGTCCACCTTTTGTAAAATAAATTTACTAGCCGATGATTCTAAACGCTGACACCCACTGGTCATGATTTTAGTCTCTACCTCTAAAGGAGGAGGAGCGCGCATTGGTCAAGATGGCCTATAGATTGTTTGAGATTGTGGCCATGGAGATATTGATGAACGATGGATGGTATTTTTTAAATAGAAATTTTCTAATGTTATAAACCAATAGCTAGATATTTTGTATTTATTATTCCGTGGTGCTCTTTCTTTAAAATAAGTAAGTGTTACATGTATTGGTCAATGTAGAGGCTGAAATATTAAGGTCCCATTTGGATCCTTCTAGTTTTTAAGAAACTGATTTCTAGAAATTCGAGGGCCTCCAAACAGGTCAATTTTTATGTCATGTTTTTATGTTAGATTTTATAAAATAGATTATGAGTTTTTAAGAAATCCATAATCTGGCTCAACCCAACTAATATCAGTTTTTGCCTCATCCCAATACAATTAACTACCAAAAAGTTAGATTATAGATTATAAAAACTAGGATTCAAACATACCTACCCAGTTTTTATTTAAAAACCAGTTTCCAGAAACTAAAAGTAAAAACAAGTTTTTACGAAACTACGGTGGATCCAAACAGGGCCTAAGTTAATATATTCTTTTTTTTAAAAAATCAATTTTATACTTAATAGGGAAATAACATCAATACGTGAACACAAAAAATTTCAAAGCGACTTCTGCAGACAATATATATATATATATATATATATATATATATATATATATATATATATATATATATATATATATATATATATATATATATATATATATATATATATATATATCTGCTATCACTACGTCAGGTCAGCCTTCTGGTAACACTTTTATGTGTTACTAAAGATAGGAAAAAATGTTACTAAGACCTATAGTAACATATTTAATAAGTGATCTAGGTTGTGCTGTTACTAGAACATGTTATGTAGTAACACATTGATGTGTTTCTCATTATCAGAAAATGTGAAACAAGCAAATTCTATTATAACATATATATGTGTTACTATTTATAAGGAAAAATGATACAAATAAAGTCTATTGTAACACATATATATGTTACTACTCAACAATAGTGTTACACTTATGATACCAAAAAATAGTGTTAAATATAAAATAATATCTTGTACTAGGAATCGAACTCTGGTGGCATACTTTAAGAATGATGGCAAGACCAGTCAGGCTAGAACATAATTGTGATTATGATTTCTAAACATAGAATTTATAATATAAGAAAGAACAACTAATGTCTGTTATAACACATATATGTGTTACTAGTTAAGAGAGTGTATTACAATATCTTTGTTTGGTTATAGTGAATGATGAATCATATTACTCTTTTTTAAAGAAGTTCAATAATATTGCATGACATGTCAATATATAAGTAAGTTGATGTTCACCTGCTTATCATCAAAGCATATGCTATTTTTGTAGTACTAAACAAAAATAACTTATATACAAAAACTAAATAATACATTGGTCATAAAAAATGGACTCAAATGTTTAGTTTTCAAACTTGTGGCAATTTCACCTAGTTTAAGGTAGAATTTTGATTAACATGAACATATAGTCATTTTATAATAATTAGAGAGGACAGAGGTTCATCCCAACATGTAGTCACGACCACATGATTTGAAAAATATTTGATATCGGTTACTAAGGTTATTCGTTGATAAAAAATAAAATCTATTATCAAAGTAGCAAACAAGAGATTATAAGACTCTAATCCTGTAACATTTTTATTGCAATATTATTTTATGTGACAATAAGATTTTTCTTGTAACACTTATACTAGATATGTTATAATAAATAATAATGTTTGTAACACTTCTAATGTAACACTAGTTTTTGGTTACTAAAATTGTTTCTTGGAACACATTTTTTAAAATGAAATTTTTGTGTTATAAATTTATTTATAACACATAATTTTGTGTTCTTAGAAAATCTATTGTAACACCAATGCCCAAGTGTTACAAATATGTGTTACTATATGTATGTTTTGTAGTAGTGTATATGGAGCACAACGCGCTGAATAATATTCAGTACGCCGGTCGGTTGGTCCAGCCTAACCAACTCAACCCACAATAGTATATTTTAGTCCGCGGTAGTATATTGTAACACCAATGCCCAAGTGTTACAAATATGTGTTACTATATGTATGTTTTGTAGTAGTGTATATGGAGCACAGCGCGCTGAATAATATTCAGTACGCTGGTCGGTTGGTCCAGCCTAATCAACTCAACCCACAATAGTATATTTTAGTCCGTGGTAGTATATCGTGCACCAAAGTAGTATATGAGCACAATATATATTCAAGTAATCTGGTGTCTTTTTCTCTCTCCATCCTTATTTTGAATCTCGTCTTCTCTCTTCTCGTTTGCTCTCATACGACCAGATCCACCGACCACACCCGTGCAGATCTTTGGTTGCTCATCGATGGCAGGTCTCACGACGGCGTTGTCGTCTGCTCGAGTTCCGGGGTTGTCTCCACAAGCAGGCAACTGATTCGGATAGAGGAGCACGCCGAGCAAGCTGGGGACGAGATCCACAAGCTCCACCTGGAGTGTTGTGGACCACCACCTCCCCTGTTCTTCTCTTCGGCTTCACCTCCGATTCGCCCACGTCGCCGAGGCCTAGCCCGAGCGCAGCCTCCACCAGCTCCGCCCACCTCTGTGCTGAAAGGTGAGGTTCTGTCTGCTGACATTTTCTCTTTATTTGGACCTGGTTCACAGATCTTCTAAAGCACCTTAAGTTAGAATTTTTTCTCTTTTTTCTTCCCCATCGCTGGATCTGATTTTTATCTTCTTTCCTTTTTTCCTTTTCCTTGCAGACCGTGAGAGGATGATTCGTGAAGTAAGGTGGGGAAGGAGATGAGGTGATGCTGCTGCTGTGCGTGTCCGCGTTGAAGTGTCCTGGCGTGTTTCATTTAATCTTTTTTTTTTTGCTCTTTCTTTCCAAGAACTTTTCCTTTATTTGCTCTTTCCTTCCGAGAACCTCTTGTGAGAAGTGGGGCGCAAAAATCCTTTTTTTTTTCTTTGTCTGCTGATCTCACGATATGAATAAAATCATTTGATTTTTTTGACTTTTTCTATTAGATTTTGATGCTCATGTGCGGGAGGTGCGGCAACATGCGGCTGGTGGCTGAGTTCTGGAAGCGTGCTCGTGGAAGAGTGCCAAGCTCCTTAACGAGGATGACGATGATGCCGAGGTGTTGGAGGTGATGCTGATGCAGAGAAGCAGACCAAGCTAACTGCTGAGATCTCGTTGTATTTGCGCATCTATTTTTTCAATTTTTGTTGGGATTTTTCTAAGCATGAAACTGATGGCGAGAATTCTAAAAAATATGCTTATTGATACTTCAAATGAGGAAAATTCTACAACTAATTCTCTTTTGATGTTGTTGACTTTTTTTTAGAAAAAATAAAAAGAGTATATATCATGTGCATAATATGCACTATGATAGTATATATACTACAGAAATATACTAATGTAGTATATATACAACTTATGTATAAATGTCTGCTTGATTCTGTTATCCATGTCCATACAACTTGTGTAATATTCTACCTGCTTGTGCATTATGATAGTATATATACAATAGAAATATTTTTTGTTCTCTCTGAATCGATATTATTATGTGCACCATGATAGTATTTTAGGATAGTATTTCATATTTATCTTTTGTCTCTCTAAATCTATAATACATTGTTTGCCATGATAATATTTGAGGAGTGTATACACTAAACAAAACTATTAAAGTAAAAGCACGAGTATATATACTATTTTTAAAAATATACGACTGTTGACCTAAAAAAAATATGTTCGCGTCATTTAGTGGTGATGAGAAAATATAGACCTGAAACTATGTCGATCTCGAAGGCACATATATATGATTATAGTATATATACTACTCCTGAAAATATACTACTCATGTAGTATATATATATATATATATATATGATCACAGCGTAGTAAATCTACCAGATCAACTATTATAGATCTTGAAAGCGCGCATATATATATATATATATATATATATATATATATATATATATATATATATATATATATATATGTATATGTATATATAACTGTAGTATATATACTACTTCCAAAATATACTAGCGTATAGGCAATGGTAAAACACATGTGTGTTTTAGCGATCAGAGGCAAAGCAGCATGGAATTTAGTCTGCTCCAACATGTTTGTACTAAAGAATTCATTTTTCTCTTGACTTTTGTGAGTGTGCGGCTAGCCTTGAGACCTCGAGTGTATATCTTGTGCAAGTGAAAGAGTGTACAAATATATATAATATTTATAAAAGCAGGAGTATGTATACTATTCGTGAAAGTATGAGTTTATAATCACTAAATAAAACTACTAAGGTGAAAGCAAAAGTATATACACTAAACAAATATACTAAAGTGAAAGCAAGAGTATATATATATATATATATATATATATATATATATATATATATATATATATATATATATACTATTTCAGAAAATAAACCATTTTATACTACTCCTATAGTGTATATACAGTCATGGAGGTTGGTTTTATACGACTATAGTATATATACTATTCCTAAAAATAAACTATTTTATATGACTGTAGTACCAAATAAACAATTTTATATAACTGTAGTATATATACTACTCTGAAAAAATATACTACTCATGTTGTATATATACTATCGTAGAGTTCGGTTTGATGAGCTGGTGGATGGACTAACCAGCACGCCATTTAGTGGTGTTGTACATATACGATCTCGAGAGCACATATATATGAATATAGTATATATACTACTTATGGGTGGACCGACGAGCGCGTTATTTAGTTGTGTCATTATATATGATCTCGAAAACACGTATATATGACTATAGTATATATATTACTTCAGAAAATATACTACTCATGTAGTATTTATATGATTGTGAAGGTTGATTTGACTAGCTAGTGGTCAAACCATTATGAGAGGCGGCAATAATTATAGTTCAGTTCTAGTGCTATTGCCGACAACAAGGCAATATAATATATTTTCCATGCATACTACTGTACATAGGAAATAAAGAACTTTATTCTTGCAACCGCTGCCTCTCCGCATGCATCCTGATGCCCACCTTGTCTTGTCAATAGCTACTACGGTGCGCCTTGCCATATTCTAAAAAGTTAGCTTGGTCTGAGACGGACTGTAGTGGTGGGTCCATGGAAAGGTCTCACGAGTCGCGGAACGCGGGTAGGTGCACAACCAGTCACATGCGAGCGGTTGGTTGGCAGGCAGAGGACTCGCAGACCGCGGGTGCAACAGCTGACTAGTCAAACTGACCGGCGCGCCGAATATGCGCGCAACACGCCATTTAGCGCTGTCGTGTATCCTGATGCCTTCCAACCAACTGCCATTACAAAAAAATTAGATCAAAACATTTATATATGTATTTTTAAAATTATTCATCACTGTCATTATATAAAAACTATTCCAAAGTACCCTTATATTTTCTCACTATTACCCACCACAAGTCTTAATAATATTAAAATATTTATTATTTCTTACACGCTATCAAAAGAAGCTTATGAAAAGAGAAGACAAAACAATTGCTCTATCTCAAAAAACTTATGTTGTGCACATACAAAATTAGTTATTGATGATCAGGAATACAAACAGGTGAAAATTTTACTGAAGCTATTCATGCAAGCTTCTCAGAAAATCATTCGCTGCGGCCAACGGTCAAGAATCATTGATCCAAAATTTTCATGTGGCTTTGCAAAACATAGAACAACCACCACTGAAATTGGCAGGCACATATAAACCACCATCGATATCATCCTTTGTTTTCTCCCTAGCTATAAACCACCAATACCAACCTGAAGTTTGAGATTTTTTTTTAGAATATAGTTGTTAGCAAAGTTGCCATGCATGAGATGCCGTCATTATGGATGATCTTTAGAGTTCATACAGACGCCACACTCACAAGATTGGAGGATATTACATGCTTCTATCCTCGAAGATGAAGCCCAAGCCAAAAAAACACCCATGCATCTTGGCGACGCTGTCTTTAATTATATATCCAGTGATAGAATTTATTTAGTACCGTGACTTTTAATCAGCAGTGATCATTGTAAGAGTTCATGTGACATAATTCACCTTAAATTTCTCACCAGCAGTGAGTTGAGAGTCTTTGATTTGGGAGGACTCAAAATACAACTCTAATGAATAATAAACAGTGAACGACATGTAGCAAATTAAGTTCTACCTTCTGCTCACCAGTTTGAGTTTTACAAAAAAAAAAAAGGAAAACAACTAACAAACAAAGAGTCTTATTATGAGGATCATTCTAAAACCTAGTTCTATAAGGATGCAGCTAACAAACAAGAAATAAAGAGGGAATCTTATTAAATATTTATAAAAATTAAAGTTATTCTTATTAGAAACTTAAATTACATCATCTCTAGCCGCGCAAGTTGCGCGGGTCACCATCTAGTTCTAATCATTGCAGCGTGGCTTGAAGTTTGAAAATACTGAACACACCGGTAGTGTGTTCATAAAATTCACAACATCCACTATCTTCTGCCGAGCTAGACACGGCCTCATCTACCCACTATATGTACTTCTGGGTGTTGCCGTGAAGAAATTCAAAGCTTCCTTTTTTCTTTTTCTTTTTTTTTTTGAGGAAAAGGAACTCAAAGCTTCCTTGTGAGGTAACTTTAGGTCTTTAGCATATTCATACTATGGCTTCGTACTCCAATATTTTTTTTGTAATGTTCCTGCTATTCTCCAAAGTTTAAGGTATTATCTTCTTGATGTTTTTTTCCTTGCCTTATAATTGATATTTTTATAATGCATGTTTTGATCATCATTGAATTATATGTCACAAGCTACTGGTCTCGTGTGAAACCTGCTTCTGTATAACTTTGTAGTATTATTTTGGCACTTTGATACATAGGAGCTCATTATTTTCTCAACTAGTAGTCTTATATATACTCTCTCTGTTCCAAAATTGTTATCGTCATTGGTTTTTTCATTATCTTTAACCATTCGTTTTATTCAAAAAATTTCAGAACATATCATATATTTTCTCATAGTTTATTTTATCACTAGATAAACTTTAAATATAACTTACAACTTTTCATATTTGAAAAAAATATTTTAAATAAGATGAATGGTCAAAGGTAATGAAAAAAAGTTAATGGTGATAATATTTTTGAAAAACGAAGGGAGTAATTGTTTGTAACTTGCTTCTTTTTCATCCCTCTGGCAAGTACTTTTTCTTATTGAAATTGGAAAGTTTTCTTTCATTTTTGTAGTTCCAGGAAGTATACATGGGGATCTTTGGTTTCTTTTTTCCTCACCACCGTAGTAGTGTACTATCTAAGACCAGAAATTATATGGCTGGGGTCTAAGAGGACGATAAGCAGGATTAAGCTTACTCGCCCTCCGAAGGCATATGCATCGGCTTGGCTGTTGGCTTTCTTTCGTGGAGCGCCGTCATCGCCGAGAAAGGATGCGATGTGCCGCCCTCAAACATCCCTGCTGTCATCGGTAGCAAGCTCGATCCATCCCCACGTATCTCCCTTAGCTACCTTTCGTCCACCATCTATGGCGAGCTCAGGCCATCCTAACCTAATGAGCATCCTCTACAGTAACTGCTGGAGCATTAATAATCACTGACATATGAACATGGATCCACATGTGAGTGAAAAAGTATTACTGCAGAGGATTTGGACGCATCCCAGCCGGATCCGAATCCTCTGCAGTAGGTGGCAACGCCGGTCTAAATGCTGGTCACAGTAACCCAAGCTACAGTAATTTGTGAGAGAGGGAACAATGCCTCAATAGCCACACTGTAGCAAGTACCGTAAGGAAAATACTGTAGCACCAATTTCAACTTACGTTAGTAACTGTAGCTATAAATCTGGTTAGTTCGTTTTGCATCGGACGGCTGACATTTCATCTAATGCCAGCTACAGTACTCCTCTGCATTAGCTAGTTGCTAATGTAGAGGATTTGAATCCATCCCAGCCCGGCACTGTCAACCACTGAGGGCAAGTTCCGGTAGTTCCCTGATCAGGATGCAAGAAGAAGCCATGCATCTTGCTGAAGATGAGGAATGACGCAGTTAATAAACGCCCTATAATATAAATTTACCATCATTTATATCTTCTCCGCTAGTCCGCATATGGTAAAAGAAAGAGTCTTTTTACAGTCCTCCAACAGGTACCATCACAAAGAGGTACCAAGCATGTCCAACCGTCGACTCTTATTGATACACTTTATTTACAAGATATATAGATACACTTATTTTATCTTTATAGTAATATATAGAGACATTTTTAAAAACGTGTTGGAGACGTCTCCGCATGTGCCGTGTCATAAGATTTGTAGATAAATTTTAAAAGCGTGTCTAGAATATAAAAGATGTTTGATAGAGATGATATATACGCATTTACATATCTACATACGCTTTTATATTACATGTCTATTATTTGAGACAGGTTTTGTGACATGTTAGTAAGTTGAGACATGATTTTATTGATTCGTTTATATTATGTGTATATACAGATGTTGTATATAATGTTTCAAAATATTATTCTTTACCATCTCTCTTAAATAAGTGATTTATTTATAAAATCTCTAGGAATTGAACCAATGACCTCTTTGTTTCTGACAAACTCATCCAACCATCTCATATCTTGTAAGCTAATTTGATTAGATTGGGACATATATTCTTTTAATAGCCTTGTTTTTTAGTGTATTAACGTCTCTAACATTATTAATTACGTGTCAAAAATATCATTAGAGGAGGGTAGGCACGATCAATACGTTTTTAATATCATCTCAGTTTTTTTGTGTTCTCAATAACATTTTATGAAGCATTTCTAGATCATGCTAGACACGTTTAAACTGTCACTAAATATCATATCATCTTAAGACATTCTAAATAGTATGTCAAGAATCATATTTAAGATGCTATGGATGGTCGAAAGCATGTCTAATATCATATCATTTTGAGATATTCTTATAATCATGTAAAAAACTGTCCTTAAATTGGCTATTAATAGTTCAAAGTGTATCTAACATCATATCATTATAATGTGTTATAGAAAGCATGTTTATGTCATTACAGATGTTAATGCTAAGTGTTAATGCTAAGGAATATCTAATATCATGTCACATTGACATGTTTTTAAAATTATGTTAAAAAGTGTCTTTAAGTTTTGATGTAAAGATGTTTATAAATACGTAACTACACAATCATGTCTAGAAGACCTTTTTCTTGTAGTGAATCAGACCTGGAGAAGCAAAACTAGGAGTTTGTTTTGGTAAAGCCCAATCAGGCACGCACGGCGGCCGTCCACACGAGCTGCATCAGGCGCCGCTCGACAAGCGCCCTGTGTATCGTTTTTTGGCGCACTAGCGTTCCTCAGATATTCGTTGAAATATCTGATCAGTGTGGTTCCTGATCTGCCGAGCAATAATGCCAGTTATTCTCCTTGAGGGGGCAGACACAGATTTTCATATAGGAATATAAGTGGGTACCCATTTAGATAGTTGTGGGTCAAATCTGTAGTTTATTTGGTGTACTAGCTTAATAAGCTGGAGGAAAATTTTAGTTCATTTTATAGAGTTTTGAGCCAACTCATCGATCCACAAAATATAAAACTTACATCCTTATTTTTAGAGGTGCTTCAGGATCCAAACGCGCCCTTTGATGCTGTACAAAAACGTACATCATGGATAGCATCCTATGGCTATCAAAGGGCATCTAAAAATAATTCTTTATTGGCATTTCTCCTGTTACACGGTTTTATTCAAGAAGCCTTTACAACCCTGGAAAGATGTATGTGTGGCCAACTTTGTTAAACTACCGTGGACTTTGACTTAAGAAAAACCAAGGCACTTGTTCTGAATGAGTCCAAAAGGACCACCCAGTGTTCCCTAGTATGTCTGGCATTCAGCCGAATCCATTATTGAGTGTCACTGTCGCCTCAGAATAAACTTATATGCTTGTATGTAGGTCGAATGAACTTGATTACATATTCATTCTTTAAGTATCCAAAGTTGAATGAAGCTTGCTCAGCACTCTCGACCAAAAACTTAGAACCTCTTTGCTTGTGCTTATAGCCTTTGAGCTTTTGTAAAGGTTGATTTTTACATGTTGACTTTCAGAACAAATATTTAGTTTCTCGGCATACTAAAACCCAGAAAAGCGGATCCTGTAGGAGCTTTTGAATTTCTGTTCATTTCCTAAAAAGCTAGTTTCTCAGTATTTCAAAAGCAAACTTATCAAAGCCACTTCTGCAGTTTATCTTAAAATTGCATACTGTGTATTGCTACTCTGAGAAGATCTAACTGACAGTCTAATCATTGCAGCGTGGCGCAATGCTCAAATATATTGAGACATCAGTGGCTTGTTCATAAAATTCAGCATCCACTATCGTCTGCCAAGCTACAGATCACCATCACTCATTTGACCATACCTGCGGAGTGGGCTATCAACTATCCTCTGCTTCTGGGTTTTGCCGTGAAACAACATAATTTCAGATTCCTTATGAGGTAACTAATATGTCTGTAGGGATTCAGAAAAAAAAATATGTCTTTGGCCTATTTATTTCATAGCTTCCTCCTTCAATGATTTTTCGTAATGTTCATGCTACATTCTTGAAACTATTGCCTTGTTGAGTTTCCTTGACTTTTCTTTTTTAAGATGTTAATATTTTTATATAATCGCATATTTTTATCCTCAAGGTTATTTCTCGAGTGAAACCAACTATTTATAGCTTTGTATTACTATGGCACTTTGATTGATGCCAACACTTACCAACAACTTGGTCTTCAGAGCGTTTGGAACCTGCCCTTCCTTTGCAGGTTCATGGACCTGCCGTTTACGTGGTATCTGAGGGTTCATCCGTGTGCATGATACGGCAGGTCACACGGTTTAGATACGTCTTGTTAAGCTCAATGTTTAAATACGAATGAGCCGGCAGGTTCATGGACCTTAACAAAACAAAAGGCATATCGTCTGGCGCACATAGAACTGTCTATAATTACTACTTGCGTAAACATCTTTATGTCGCAATATCTGCAATTATGATTATAGATTCATAAAATTTGAATGAATTACAATTGCTCACCTAATCTAAAGCCATAAAAATTCATTTTTGGAAACTTATTGCCGTATGCTGGCTCTGGTTTTAACACTGATTAACTTAAAACTGAAAGTAATATGTGCCCTTCATGTGCTGCAAATATATTTAATCAACTGGACATGCATTAATTAGAGACTTCCTGTACATATATAACATTTGAACAGCTTCTATAATCAGGGTTACAAATTTTGATGGATATACATGTTACGGATGGCAGCCATCATGCCTCCCTGTGTGATTCCCTTTGTGTCTCTCTGTCTACTTGCGAAAGATTGAAATATGATGATGGACTTGGATATAGTTGAGCAGATAACATTTATATATCTGTGTGATTTTATTGCAACTTTCATTTCATTAATTTAACGTTGTCTAGATGTGGGCTGATTTCAGTATTTTCCTTTTAACCGTGGGATTGAAAATGGCTTCAAAACATATAATCAAAATATTTAGAAAGTGCACATCTAATTATCCAAACATAATCATCTACCTATAAGGAAGAAATACACTACAAGAAATATGTACTGTAGTGGTGGGTAAAAATATACTTAAACGGCGAGTTCCACCACCCGCCGCTAAGCTTCCGTAGCTAAAAAAAAAAAAGCTTTTCAGCGGCGGATGTCTTGCCCCGCCGCTGAAATTGTTAGTGTAGCGGCGGGCAGCTTAGTCACCCGCTGCTACTAACCTATGAAACAAAATTGTTAGTGTAGCGGTGGGCAGCTTAGTCACCCGCTACTACTAACCTATGAAACAAATAAAAAAAGATGGCAGACCGGCGTTCGGACCCACATGTGAGCTCGCCCTGCCGTCGGTGTCCACCATGTGTTGTCCTAGGAGCTCGCCAGTGTCACCCTAGGGCCAGATCTCGCCATCGAAGCCGTCTTGGGGTCAGATCCGACCACCGCCTCGCCGCAAATGACGCCTTGGGGCCGGATCCGGCCATCGGCTCAATGCCAATGCCACCTTGGGGCCGGATTCGACCGCCACCTCACCACTAACGTCATGGAGGGGCCGGATTCGGCCGCTGCTCGGCGTCAACGCCACCCTGAGCCGGTTCCAACCGCTGCTCGCATCGTGCCCGGCCACGCCCAGCCTCCTCGCGTCGACTCCACCCTTATCTGGATCCATCCACCATTTCCTCGCGTTGTCGCACCTGAGCCGCACCGCCGCTGCCCATTTCATGCTCCCACGCTCCTCACGCCCAGCCGCTGCCCGCAGGGAGAGGAGAGGGAGGGCAGAGGTGGCGGCGGTCGGTAGAGGAGAGGAGAGGATAGGGAGGGCAGATGTGATGGCCGTCAAGAGAGGAGAGAAGAGGAGAGGGAGAGAGGCGGGGGAGGCAGTGAGAGGAGAGAAGAGGAAGCGTGGTGGAGACTGGAAGACTAGGGTTTGGGTGAGAGAGATGTTTGATTTTTATTTACATCTGTTGGGTTAAATGGGCCATAAAAATGGGCCTGAGTTTTTTTAGCAGTGGACCATAATGTGATCCAACCCTAAAAATTGATTTTTAGCGACAGATCAAATTATAGTCCACCACCGCTATAAATCGATGTCATTTATATAGGTGTACGACAACGTGATCCGTCTCTAAAAATTGATTTTTAGGGGCGGAACACATTGTGGTCCGCGACTTAAAAACATGTTATCATTATAGCGACGGGTTTATTTTAAACCCGCTGCTATGGCTTTAATTGGTGCGCCGCTATAGTGCTGATTTGGTGTTGTGATAGTCATAAACTCAGAGAGGCTTAACAGTTAATACAGTGAAGGCAGCATGGGTGCGCAGATTTCTAGTGCTCCCTCATTCCTGAAGTAGTTTTTTTTTACACTTTTTTACAAAATGTTCAATAAAATTAATTCATACTTTTTTTTTATTTTTCCACGCAGGTCCAAACTGTATCGATCTGAACCAACTTATCGATTGAACAAAGACCAGAAAAGTATCTCACCCGCCCACTGTGGTTTTCCCTGATTCTTTCTTGTCCAAAATTTGACGTGACACAGTTGTTTCTAGAGCTATCTTGCATCACAATGATTTGCATGACGTCCTCAAATTTTCGTTATTTGTGAGACACTATCCACTAAAATGTCTAGCAAGACATTCCCTGTTACCCTCAGATACCTCACACTACTATTATGCATCTTGTCAGCCGCCATGGCTGTAAACAACAGCTCTACCGGCTCTGGCCAGATCCGCTTAGATTGTGGAGCTTCCACCACGAAGGACTTTGATTCTGATGATCGAGCATGGAATTCTGATAATGGTTCCAGGTTTGCACCATCTCTGAAAGGTTTTGCTGCCACTGCTTTAGACCAAGACCCTGCACTTCCCTCCAACATTCCTTTCATGACCGCTCGCATCTTCACATCAAATTACACGTATTCATTTGCTGTTCCTCCGGGTCGCATGTTCGTGCGCCTGTACATCTATCCGAGCACCTATGACATACATGCTCCTTCAAGTGCCTACTTTGGTGTCGCTGCCAACAATCTGGTCCTCTTAAATAATTTCAGTGCTTCTCAAATTACTTTGGCATTAAAAAATGTTGGCTCCTTTGTTCATGAGTACTCCATAAATGTTACCTCAGGGAGGCTAGAGCTCACCTTCTCCCCATCTACATACCCAAATGGCTCCTATGCATTCGTGAATGGTATTGAGATCATACCCACACCAGACCTCTTCACAACACCAATAATGCCGACACTAGCTAGTGGTTTAAACCCAATTCCATTACGTATCGATCCTGCAACAGGGTTCCAAACCATGTATCGTCTTAATGTTGGAGGAGAATTCGTCTCTCCAAAAGGCGACGTTGAGTTTTATCGTGCATGGCATAATGACACTCCTTACACAACTGCTGCTTGTGGGGTGACCTTTGTTAAAGACAGCAACGTTACCATCACGTATACACCGGGTGTACCAAATTACACTGCACCAGTTGATGTCTATGCATCAGCGCGGTCAATGGGGCCAAATGAACAGATCAACCTGAATTACAACCTCACATGGATTTTTCCAGTAGATGCCGGTTTCTATTACCTCGTAAGGTTACATTTCTGTGAGATCCAGTATGCGATAACTAAACTCAAGCCGAGGCCGTTCTTCATATACATAAACAACCAGACAGCACAAAGGGAAATGGATGTGCTCGTGGCGAGTGGAGGTATAGGCAGGATAGTCTACAAGGACTATGTTACAGTCATCACTGGTTTTGGTCAGGTGGACTTGTTGGTTCAGCTTCACCCATATTTTTCGACAACAGCAGAGTATCATGATGCAATATTGAATGGTCTTGAAATCTTCAAACTACAGAGCTATGAAGATGACAGTCTTGCCGCGCTTAACACTCCTCATGTACCGAAGATGACAGTCTTGCCGCGTAACTTCTAGTGGAAGAAGATCAAAGACTGCTGCCCGGGCAGCCATCAGTGGAGCTGCTGGTGGCGCTGTTGTGGTAGTCATTATCTGCATTAGTGTGTGCATCTTCTGCCAACAAAAAACGAAAGCAGGATTGGAATATGCAACGACCATACAAAGCATAACTCCTATAGTTAAGTGTAACATGGTGCCATCAAATATTTGCTGCCACTTCACCTTCAAGGAAATCCAGGCAGCCACCAGTAACTTTGATGAGAGTTTTCTCCTTGGCAAGGGTGGATTTGGGAACGTATACAGCGGAATGATGGATCGTGGCATTAAGGTGGCTATAAAGCGTGGCAATCCACTATCTCAACAGGGACTGCATGAATTTCGAACTGAAATTGAAACATTGTCCTTGCTCCGCCACCGCCATCTTGTATCACTGATTGGATATTGCGAAGAAAACAATGAGATGATCCTAGTCTACGACTACATGGCCAGCGGTACCCTTCGGGAGCACCTGTACAACACAAAAAGGTCACCTTTGCCATGGAAGCAACGCCTTGATATCTGCATCGGTGCAGCTCAAGGGCTACATTATTTGCACTCTGGGGCCAAGCAAACAATCATCCATCGTGATGTGAAGACTGCCAACATTCTATTGGATGACAAGTTGGCTGCAAAGGTTTCAGATTTTGGGCTGTCAAAAGCCAGCCTAGACATTAACGACACCCATGTGAGCACCGTCGTGAAGGGCACCTTCGGATATCTCGATCCAGAATACTTTCGAAGAAAGCAACTCACCCAGAAATCTGATGTATACTCGTTTGGTGTGGTATTGTTTGAGGTTCTGTGTGCGCGTCCAGTGGTAAACACTGAGCTTCCAGATGAGCAAGTGAGCTTGCGCGACTGGGCACTGTCTTGTCAGAACAAAGGTGTGCTCAACGAGATTATTGACCCTCATCTCCAGGGGGAAATAATTCCTGAATGCTTCAGAGTTTTTGCAGAAACTGCTGAGCGGTGTGTTGCTGATCGTTCCATGGATAGGCCACAGATGGGTGATGTACTTCAGAACCTCCAGATCGCGCTACAGCTGCAAGAGAGTACAGGGGATTATAAAAGCTATGCTGAGGCAGCGTCCTCCCTCGTGAAGATCTGTGTTGACCCAGCAAATCCATCAACGGACACAACAATGAGTGTGGCAGGACAAGGAGCCGTCTACTCAGATATCGCACATACTGAAGGTCGATGACCGTAAACTTTGCGGGGTGATCTTCTATTGAGGTCATGAGGTGTCACCTGGTTGTCAATCTGGACGGGCAGTATATGTTTTTTGATCTTGTGTAAGTCGCATAAAGCTCTTGTTATGTGCCCCCTCGTATCTTTTGGCGTGGGTACATGTAAAATGATTTTCCTTGTCTCAATATATAAACATTTTAGACTAGGAGAGAGAAAGAGAGTCTAAATTTATAACACCTTTCATATAATTGGATAATTTTATGTTCAGATTTATTAGAGATGTTATAAATTTAGATATTTTAAAAATGTTTATATATTAAGACAGAGAGTAGTCACTTTGAAGGACCGAGAAGGCAACCAGAGGGGGGTGAATGGGAGCCAATTCAAATTCTTTTTAAGAACTTGGCTTATGTCCCAACTACAACCCAAACCAACCTCTAACCGAGTCACCAAGATTACACACACTAACTTGTGATGTGTTAACCCTAAGAATGACTCAAATCAAAAGGACACATAGCGGAAGCACAAAAGAAATAAAAACCGAAACAAGAAAGGTCCGAAAGGTCACAAAACAGAGCCCGACGGAAGTTCCGTGGTGATCGACAGAAGTTCCGTCAATTACGAAAGTTCCAGGCGAAGGGAACACTATCACTCACGGAAGTTACGTGGTTCTTGACGGAAGTTCCATCATGGTTACGGAGGTTCCATTATGGTCAAAACAGCAGCTTCGATCGAGAAAGAAAATTATCAAAATCCTATCAAACAAACTACAAAAATCACGAAATTTGGACTAGATCATCCTCAATACATCACGACCCTCCTCTAAAGAGATCCACTCAAAAAACACAAGAAATCATCACGAATTTTAGATCTTGTGACAAGAACACTGAAAAGGGAAAACTTGAGAAAACGTTAAAATCGAAGGTGCTCATGTCTATGATTCAGTTAAGGACCTATATAGGGTTGTTCTAGCACATCATAGCACCAAGATCCCCCATAAAATCCATCCCAAAACTTACTCAAAATCGAGATCGAAAATCACCATAAAAATAGCTCCGAAAATAGGGAAAAAGAGAAATTCGGGATTTAGGGAGAGAGGAAGAATTTGAGCACGAAAATACTTCTGATATCATAGAAAGGTGCTTACAAGATCCATAGTTATAAGGCTAGGAAGCCACCCTCTTCCTCCCACTATTTGGAAGAGCAAGAGATGTCTCTCACACACCCACTACTCTTCTCTAAAACATGAAGTCCTCTCCTAGCTCTTTGAATAGAATCCTAACACAAGGCTAATGGAAGAGAGGCACCTCTCCCACCAGCCACACCTCTCCTTATATAGGCCTAGGGTCTATTGTCCACATGACAATTCTACCCTCGACCTACATAACACACCCACCTACCACTGGGGGCATAACCGTCCATCTTTTTCCTCATCGCCCGAACGTCATCGAGCCCTTCAAAACTTTGCTTGCCCTCGACGTAAGCTTCGCTATGGTGCCACGTGCACCTCCAATCGCCGCCACCGGTTTTAAGGCCCAAATCGGGAAACCGCCTTGCACGCTTCTCAAAGCGTGACTTCTCGATGTCGACGGGTGTCACCTTGTCCCACGATCCTGACCACCGGCAAGTCTCTCCCGGTCCCTGTCCATCGGGCCCCCTTGTCACTTGCACCGGCATCCCGCTTGCTTTAACTTGGTCAACACACCGTCTTCATCATCACCACAGTTTTGAGGCTCAACCGCGAAACCGTCCGTGCTTCTTGTCTCTCCACGTGTACGGTGTGGATCACCCTTGACATCACCCGGCATCCCGATCGTCCGGCCCCAAGTCCCCTACTTGTGCCCGATCCTCTTGTCGTTGACCGCCAAGTCGACTCCAGTGACCTACACATCATAAGACAAGCAAAAACATTTTCCATCTCCTGTAACATCACCAATACCTCCACCAACTCCGGTTAGTCAAAATCATGACATGCACAAACTCATGCAATCTCCAGGTTCCCGTATTTCAACTCAAACACCAAATCCGCTCAAGTCAATTACTCATCACATATATTGCAAACCATGGCACATCTCCACATGGTTTGTCACACTTACACTAAGCTATGTAAAATAACAGAATCATAGAATGACATTTCCATCCACTTGATCCTAGTCTAATTATAAAATATGTATGTCCTCAAATACAAAAGTGAGAATGATAGTCAAAGAACAATTCCATCCACTTACGTTAAGCCATGTATCGACTGTCATCTTTCGCTGATCAGGGGCAAGTAACCAGCTCAGAGATATCAATCAAGTTCCATTATTCTCCACTCTCCAGTCTCCACCACGTCAATCAAGTGGGAAGCGTTTCGGGACCTCCTATACATAGGCCGCACTATGTATAGCTTATACATAGTGTGGCCCACAAAGGTCTATAAACCATATATGCTTTATTTTTTATAAATTTTATTACTCTTTTTTAATATTATAGTAATATAAGTTATACGTATATTTACCATTTTTAGTAAATTATTTTATTAAATTTTTTATATTAAAACAATACATCTTTATCATGGAATTAATCTATATACACTTTTGGAACAATTTATATATACTATGGAACAATTCAAATATACAGTTGAACAATTCATATACACAGTTGGAACAACTGATCTTTACTATTAGAATAATTTTAAAATATTTAAAAATACTTTTTTAAAAATCAAAATTCATAAACAAATAATTTATATTTGTAGAACAATCACTATTTACTACTAGAACAACTGCTTTGTCCACTAGAACAATTGATTTCACTATTAGAATATTTTTATAAAATTTAAAAATAAAAAGTTCAGAATTTAAAACTTTGAAAAATGTTAGAACAATTAATTTTTACTACTAGAACAATTGGTTTTTATAGTTAGAATAATGAAAAATTCAAAATTTTAAATTCAAAATTTTAAAATTTTTATAGCATGATGGATCTCATTTTGTTGCATTAATTTCAAAGATTATGGTGGTTCAAACGGATTTATATTTTAACAGAAAAATCAATTTGAAAATTGGAAAATAAATTTACACTCTGTAGGCCAATCAACTGATGTCATGTAGGTGCGTTGCGTGTAAGCTACACGTAACTCGCGCTACATATAGCAAATCCGAAGCGTTTTGGCTTGAGGCTACACTTTGAGCTTTCTATACCGAAATTTGGAGTCGAAGAAAAAGAGCAAAAACTGGTAGGTCTTCATTTGGGCCGACAAAGCCCAATAAAAATAGCACAAGTTCCTTCTCTGATGGTATATCACCCGCGCGTTTTTCAGCAAGAGGAGAATTGAGCGGCCGCGCACGCGACAACCGGTAGGCTTCTCGCGGCAAGTTCGTGGTAGCGTGGAGCCCTTTGGGCTTCGGCCTGTGCCCTGCTCCTTGTTACGTGCCCAATTCCTGCATCGATCCAATGTGCACAGCAGCGCACGCAGTTGGTTTCCGCCGAGACGTTGGATGCATCGCCGCCACTCGCCAGCCTGCCTGCATACGGTTAACCGTACCTCACGCCGTGTTTCGATCTTGCATGTGTCCTGCACGTTGCTCGACAAAGTCGACCGCAGCCTGGTCATGCTTGCTTTGCGTGGCAATCCGCCACCTCTGGACTACGACATGGTTTTTTTATTACGGATTTTCTAGATTTCAGATGTCTGAAATCCTTCAGTTAATATTTTATTCCTTTATATTTTGTTTTTTTTAGAAGTTTTTATAATAATTAGAAACTGTTGGATATAGAATCTATGCCTAAAAAACAGTAACTATTAGTCCAAAACCGTTGTTCCATAAAAAAATTAGCAACTCTCCTTTTATTACGATTACACTACTCTAGCCTATTTCGATTCATCTCTCTTTACTAAGGTATGTTTTCAAGGTGAACTAGGAATTTTTTTGACACGGACATATATTACTTGTACTTTTATTTAAAACTTCGCATATTGTAATGGTTATATTAGAACTACGTGAAGTCAATATTGCTCTCTGATTTATTTGCAAATCCACTAAATTTTGTTCCTAACAATGATCGACGGTTCACTAACACTAACACAACAGTACAAAACAGAGACTACAATTATAATTCGTGATGAATTGAAGGTCCCAATATATCGACCACATGACAAGATGTCATGTTGTACCATCACGGATTCAATTCCACACTCGCTGACGTGTCAAGTCGTCCTTTGTTGCGGACTCACGTGTCAGCAAGTGTGCAGTCGTGCAGTCGATTAGGATCTCAATGCATATCCTCACACCGAGCCTCTTTTAAACTGCAGACTTTCACATGTTACACATCCTGACATGGTTGTCAGTCATCATTAGAATAGCAGTGAGCGTGTAATGAGCTCCACCGCATAATACATGGTTGTCAGTCACTGTAATTGAAGGTTAGGTCAGGCAAAATCTCCGGATTACGACAGTTTCGCACTTTTTGTTCTTTATGTTTACTCATGTCGTGCCGCCTTATCTTGAGCGGGTAATAATCAGCGCTAGACTTTCCTCATGCATGACTCAGCGAAGATTATATTGTGAAATAAATTATGACAAGAAGCGCCTGGAGAAAGTTCGAGGTAGGTCCATGTTAGTTGGTTTTCACAACTACCATGGTTTTAAGCTTCTCGTTTGCAAACGATATTATCATGACATGTTACGTAACAGAGGATCGGAATGTGCATTTTTTTTCTGACACTACTATAAAAAAAACTCTGCAGTGGTGAACGGGATAAAAAACTTAGCAGCAGGCCTTATAAGAGCCCGCAATTGAGATTGAAAAAATACCCGAAACCACTACTGCGAAGCAAACCGTAGTAGCAGACACTGTATGCCCACTACTAAAGGTACAATGCCCGCTACTACGATTTACACCGTAGTAGCGGCCTTTGACAGGCCGGTAGCTAAGGCCTAAAGGTCCAATAATTGTGGGCCTGACAATGCACGCCCACTACTGAGGGTGTCTTGCGTATATAAAAAAAGAGGTGGTGCAAACTCCGAGCGCATTCTACATATGCCGCGCGCCGCCTCCTCTAGGGTTAGGGTTAAGCCGCGCCGCCGTACCATCTCCTCGTCCTCATCCGACCGCCGCACCGTCTCCTCCTCCTCCTCCGACCGCCGCTCCGCCTCCTCCTCCTCCTTCGGCTGCCACCCCACCTCCTCCTTCCTTCTCCACCTCTGGGTCGCGTCGTCTTCAGCCCTCCGCTATCGGGCAACGGTGCATCGGTGGCGGTGGCCGCGGAGGGCTCGACTCCAGTGGAGGGCGCGGTGGTCCCTCCTTCACCATCAGCTCTTATGGACACCTTGCGCCAGGCGGGCGCGGACACGGCGGATGGCGCGGATGCGAAGCAGGCGACGGGAAGTGAAGCGGCAGTGCGGCTAGGGCAGGACCCAGCACCGCTTGATAGGGCCCCTTAGCCCATTTTGGTAGTAGATTTTGGTTATGGCGTCGGTGGCGGTACCTAGACCGCCACTGATGCTTTTTTAGTAGTGTCACGTGTGTCAGTAGTGGGCATCAGCCCCCTACTATCTATGTCATTAAGTAGTGATAGAGCCTCAGTGGCGTTTTAGTGTTCTGCCACCGAGACCCTTTTTGGCCCACCGCTATAGAATTTTATTCTAGTAGTGTGAATTTTTTATTCGAGGTCAGGGTTCGCGGTTATGCGTTTTCAAAGACTGGTTCTAAGCTAGCTTTTAAAATTGTTTATCGGAGAAAAAAAGAAGGCAACTAGCTTTTATGAAAAGTCAGTCTTTAAAAAAAATAAGAGACTTAAATATGAAGTTCACTCCTCATCAATTTTTTGTAAGAGATTGTTACTAGCTTTTAGCTAGCTCTATCTCTAGAGAAGCTCTAAATATTTTTTATTGACCTATTCCTTTTGTTGCGCTGCTTCGTCATTGACCCCGTTTTCTACTACCATGTCTGTTTAGAGTCTCCACAATCTCTACAATCTATTAATTTAGGTGAATATGTTCAAATCTACCTTACGTCCACAAAGTTAGAGATTGAATCCAAATCAGTTTTGTACCTTCCATCAAACACCAAATTTAAAAAATCATAAATTCCTCATCCGGAGTACAAATGAGGCAAACTCAGACTTTACCTCATAGCCCTCGAAAAGTTCTACAACTTTGGAAGTCAAGATTCTATCATTTTGGTTTCCAAATTTACGATGCAAAAATATTTGTTCAGATTCGGACTCCTCTATGCATGTATCTATGCAGGGCCCATATTTCCTACCTCTGGACTCCAAATAATATGATCTACATATGTTCCAAAAATATCTCGACGAGATCTATAACTTTCGTGTTTTAACTTTTCTCATTAGAGTATGTTTTCAAGTCAAAAATTACGTCGTAATACAGTGTTGATTCTATTCTACGTGAATTTTTATTAGAGCATGTTTCCAAGTCAAAAATCACATCGCAATACAGTGAGAAATTTTTAGACATTGGGTCATGATCTTGATCTTGCATATTAAACTTCATAGAGATACAGTGGTGTCTTGTAGACATTATGAGCTTGTGAGAATCCCTTTTTGAATGATGAATTAGCATGTTAAACTTCTTATACTTGAGTATTTTATTAATGTCATTTTACTTAATTTTATAAAAAAGCACTAAAATAACACTACATGTGAAAATCGATAATATTAGAGGTAAAAAATATTTATGATAACAATACGGTAAAAATAATAGTAGAAAAATTATTACTTATGACATATAAAATGGTACACTAAGAAGCACCAATAATAATATAAATATAATTTTTCATGTAAAAAATGTCAATAATTATACTGTGTAAATAATTTACGTTTACAAATCATAAAGAGTGTTTTATTTTTTTAAACCCGTAGCAACGCAAATGCACTTTGCTAGTAGTTTATTATAGCTAGCTATTGCAGAACTTTGAGAAAAATGAAATAGAAAGAGATAGAAGAGAGAGGGAAGATATCTATGGCAATAACAATCATTTATAGACGAAATTGTAAGGTCCACATGTTTTTTTCTCTTTATTTCCCTCATGCATGGCCTGCATATTAGTCTGATTGCAGGAAATATAGATAAATTAGTAGTGATCTATCTTTTATGTATATCTTTTACAAATAATAGATACCAAACTATTGGAGTTGTTCTTAGAGAGTTTCCACAAAGGTTCTTTTTATAGTGTTAATATATGTCAGACCTAATGATGTACAAAAGATAAGGTAACTTTAGCACTCTCTTCAACTTAAAGATGACCCTCATCAATATGATTATTTTAACTATAACTGTAGTAGCTGGATGTCTTACGAAAGTGAAAAAAACCAAAGAAAAGATATGTAAGTGCCCGTCAGCCCAACTATAGATATGCGCCATTGTAAGTGGTATCTCTACACTCTGTCCAGATTACAGTTCTTTTACTGAACGTGCAGTGCCATATGGCACCATAACTCTCCCCGGTAGCACTCCACTGAAGGTTCTTAGAGGTTCTTAGGGCATCCACAATGGTTATGGTTATTTCTCATGTCAGAATCATTTTTCGTAAAGCTAGACACAAAAGTTAGGTCCTCAGTGTTATAGGTGTCCAAATGGGCGGCGGCCCAGGATATGTCGGGCCGGCCCAAATAGCCCGTTAGAATAGTGGCCCATTAGACATTTGTGGCCTGCTACTACTGAAAATAGTGAAGAAGTGAAGAAAATATGAGTACAATAGTGTTTGAACTTGGGACCTACAAGAAATGAATGAGTTGTCTTACCAAGAGAGCATTGAATTTTTTTTGAATAGGTATGAAAATAAATTCTATTTAACAAATTATAAACGGGCCATGCCCGTGCCGTCCACCATCCGGGGTGTCGGCCCAAGCATGGCCCGGTGCATTGGGCCATACCATGTTTGGGCTGGGCTGAAAATATTATGCTTTGGGCTGGCCCAATACGCACGGCCCATTTGGCCATCTATATTCGGCGCTCTATCGTTTGTGCACTGACTAAAAGCGATGGTGGGATCTACTCTTATGGCATTCGGTTGAGCAATGCATGAGGCAAAGGAGCAACGTGGGTCCTACAAGCTTGACTATAGCTAATCGCCGGCAGATGGGTCTGCTGTAGCTAGCTTTTATGTCAGACGGTGTTGTAGAACAGAAAAGGGAAAGGTGGCACCATAAAACAAGCGTTTGTGACCATTGTTGGAGAGGCCCTTAAAGTAACTCTAACAGTTCCTTAATAATCCATTTCTAATATGAAATTATAGACGATAGACAAAAATCAATTTTTAGATATTGTGAATCTTTATTCTACTAGTTTCCTAATAACTCATCACCAATACGAAAGCGTACATTCTTAAATATGTTTTCAACAGTGTTGATTCTTTTCTACGTGAATTTTTATTAGAGCATGTTTTCATTAGAGCATGTTTCCAAGTCAAAAATTATATCGCAATACAGTGAGAAATTTTTAGACATTAGGTCATGATCTTGATCTTGCATGTTAAACTTCATAGAGATACAGTGGTGTCTTGTAGACATTATGAGCTTGTGAGAATCCCTTTTTGAATGACGAATTAGCATGTTAAACTTCTCATACTTGAGCATTTTATTAATGTCATTTCACTTAATTTTGTAACATAGCACTAAAATGACACTACATGTGGAAATCGATAACATTAGAGGTAAAAATAATATTTATGATAACAACATGGTAAAAATAATAGTAGAAAAATTGTTACTTATGACATATAAAATGGTACACTAAGAAGCACCAATAATAATATAAATATAATTTTTCATATAAAAAATATCAATAATTATATTGTATAAATAATTTATGTTTATAAATTATAAAGAGTGTTTTGTTTTTTTAAACCCGTAGCAACGCACGTGCACTTTGCTAGTAGTTTATTATAGCTAGCTATTGCAGAACTTTGAGAAAAATGAAATAGAAAAAGATAGAAGAGAGATGGAAGATATCTATGGCAATAACAATCATTTATAGACGGAATTGTAAGGTCCACATGTTTTTTTCTCTCTATTTCCCTCATGCATCGCCTGCATATTAGTCTGATTGCAGGAAATATAGATAAGTTAGTAGTGATCTATCTTTTATGTATATCTTTTGCAAATAATAGATATCAAACTATTGGAGTTGTTCTTAGAGAGTTTCCACAAAGATTCTTTTTATAGTGTTAATATATGTCAGACCTAATGATGTACAAAAGATAAGGTAACTTTAGCACTCTCTTCAACTTAAAGATGACCCTCATCAATATGATTATTTTAACTATAACTGTAGTAGCTGGATGTCTTACGAAAGTGAAAAAACCAAAGAAAAGATATGTAAGTGCCGTCAGCTCAACTATAGATATGGGCCATTGTAAGTGGTATCTCTACGCTCTGTCCAGTTTACAGTTCTTTTACTGAACGTGCAGTGCCATATGGCACCATAACTCTCCCTGGTAGCGCTCCACTGAAGGTTCTTAGAGGTTCTTAGAGCATCCACAATGATTATTTCTCATGTCGGAGTCATTTTTCGTAAAGCTAGACACAAAAGTTAGGTCCTCAGTGCTATAGGTGTCCAAATGGACGGCAGCCCAGGACGTGACGGGTCGGCCCAATTAGCCCGTTAGAATAGTGGCCCATTAGACATTTGTGGCCTGCTACTACTGAAAATAGTGGAAAAGTGAAGGAAATATGAGTGCAATAGTGTTTGAACTTGAGACCTACAGGAAATGAATGAGTTGTCTTACCAAGAGAGCATTGAACTTTTCTTGAATAGCTATGAAAATAAATTCTATTTAACAAATTATAAACGGGTCATGTCCGTGCCGCCCACCATCCAGGGTGTCGGCCCAAGCACGGCCCGGTGCGTTGGGCTATACCATATTTGGGCTGGGCCGAAAATATCGTGCTTCGGGCCGGCCCAATACGCACGGCCCATTTGGCCATCTATGTTCGGCGCTCTACCGTTTGTGCACTGACTAAAAGCGATGGTGGGACCTACTCTTATGGCATTCGGTTGAGCAATGCATGAGGGAAAGGTGCAACGTGGGTCCTACAAGCTTGACTATAGCTAATCGCCGGCAGATGGGTCTGCTGTAGCTAGCTTTTATGTCAGACCGTGTTGTAGAACAGAAAAGGGAAAGGTAGCACCGTAAAACTAGCGTTTGTGACCATTGTTGGAGAGGCCCTTAGAGTAACTCCAAAAGTTCCTCAATAATCCATTTCCAATATGAAGCTATAGGGGATAGACAAAAATCAATTTCTAAATGTTGGGGATCTTTATTCCACTAGTTTCCTAATAACTCATCCCCAATACGAAAGCGTACATTGTCAAATATGTTTTCTAAACTAGAAGACGACCAAATGCAAATATGTAATCTTGTCCTCTCTTCCTCCTCCACCTTCTATGTCTCCCTCGGCTCCACGATGGCCAACGCAAGGTCGCGTCTTGATGGCGTCGTGGCATGTGACGAGGCTCGAGACGGCAGGGACTCGAGCTCGATGGAGGGAGGGCTGTCGAGACTTAATCTCGGCAATAGACATAGGGTAGTTCATCTATGATGATATATGTAGGACAGGAGTATGCGCAAGATCGAGAGACGATGATAATACAAGACACCGATTTATACAGGTTCGGGCCTCCCGGAGGATAATAACCCTACATCATATGTTCTGTGGTATTTGTATTGATATGTTTGTCTAGATCTAAAGATCTAGACGAGAAGGATAGACCTAGATGATGATGTCTAGTTGTGTCTAATCTATGTCCCGTGCGGGATCTCTAGTTGAGGATTTGTCTATCGCTTGTCTAATTGTCTCTTGAGAAGGACCCCTGCCTCTCCTTATATATTCGGGGGGACAGGATTACATGGCAGAGTTCTAGTCGGTCAACTGTTCTTATTCTTGTAGGAGTCTACTTCGCTTTCCTTATCTATGAGGTAATCCGATGATATGTATCATCGACAAGCCCCCGAGAGTCTTGTAAGATGGATGATAATCTTCCGTAGCTTTCCGACTGGTTCATGCCGTATATAATGCTTCAGCTTTATATCAGCGAGCTTGTAAGAATCTCAAAGATCTGAAAATGTCTTCGAGAAATCAACTGATGCACCGAGTAGGTGCACCTAATTAGGTGTAGCCCCTGACTCTTATATCATTTGGAAACTGCAAATAATACAAGAGTCCAAAACAAGAATAGTCGTGCTGGCTCTCTTTAAGGAGAAATCGCTTAGTAGAGTGATATCAATCACTACCGAGTGATATATGATTCAGAAGAGTGATTTCAATCACCGCTGACTGGTAGATGACTCAAACCAATGACTTCAATCATTATCGAGTGCTATATAATATACTCAGATGACATCAATCACAACTGAGTAATATTAGGTTTACGGGTGACATCAATCACAACCGAGTGAACGAGGCCTCATGACATCAATCATAGCCAAGTACTAAGTTACCATAACTTCAATCATGATTAAGTAAAATTTCCATAAGAATATTAAGCATTCATATTTATGAGTTTTATTTTCACTATTATAGACTGACTTCAATCAGCCGAGTGATTCTTGTTATCTCGCATATATGACCATCAAGTCACAGCGACATGATCATCAAATCATGCTTTGAATGATTATGGCATCAACCATTTTTTATAATGCACTTCTTTTCAAAGAAGCACATATTGACTGCGTGACCATCAAGTCACGGTTATATGATCATTAAATCATATATTTTTATATATTATGGCATTAACCATAAATTTGATGGAGAGTGCTTCTCTTCAAAGAAGCCCCCGAGACAATCACAGTTATGAGTGACAGCCGCGCTTAACTCAGAATATTGTCCGAGTGACAGTGGTACTTAACTCATGACGATAAGGTCGAGTGAAGAAAGCAATCAAGGTTGTTGAAGCTGCCGACCGCTGATGAAGTAGGAATCACTCCAAGTCGTGATGACCGAGTGAAGCCGACAGTCTGACATGTGGCCGACCGATGGTGACGGTCAGATATGATGTGGCAGACCGATGGCGGCAATCGGAGCTGGTGTAGCCGACCGATGAAGGCAGTCTGAACTGACATGGTCGACCGATGAAAGCGGTCGAAGTTGTAAGCCGACCGATGGAGGCAGTCGGAACTGTCGTGGCCGACCGTTGAGAGCGGTCAAAGTTGTAAGCTGATCGATGAAGACGAGGATATCACTCTGTGTCGAGTGGTGTATCTTCCTATCCGTCATCGTTATTCCTAAAAATAAAGGAAATTATAATATGTTGAGAGATATTCTCGATAGTAGATTCAGGTATGCGTATGAGTAAGAAAGATCGATGGACACAGGACGTGGGGTTTATACAGGTTCGGGTCTCCCGGAGGATAACAACCCTACGTCCTGTTTGATGTTGTTATATTGCTAAGGTTCGCACTGGAATTAGGGTTCAAATACGAGTCTGCCTCTCGATGAAGGGCCCCTGCCCCCCTTATATATCCGAGGGGCAGGGGTTTACAAGGTAACATCCGAGTCGGTTATAATAGATTCTATCTAACTAACATATCTGTAAATCTAACTTGCGGCTTACTCAAATAAATGTCTACATAAATATCTCTAAGACGAATATATTTAAAACCAAACCCCTGGCCCACTCGGCCACATAGCCGAGTGGTTAGGTATCCTGGATACATATATCCCACATAATAATTAGTTATAATTAACATTATTTGTTTGAAAACTTATTTTTATAAGCCAAACAAATCAGTCGACTGAAAAGTCAAATTTATATCCATTTTTCTCCTGTAAGTAGATCGACTGGTGCATAGCAGCGTATTCACGCGTTAGCAACCAGATTGATCCACCATAGGTTACTTAGGATAAAATATAGAAAGCTCGAAGCTTGGTCTGCCACAACAATATCGGTCATAATTATTCTTGCGTAGCAATCAGAACCAATCGACAAATGACCTCTCGTAACTTTGGCTCTGGGTTTAGTGTAGTGGCAGTCTGTCGCGTAGCAAAGATGTTTTATGCCTTAGTTGCTAATTGGCATAAGACCAAAAAATAAGACCAAATCGCGAATTAAATGCAATGTATCGGTCGAAGGCGAAAGCCAAATAAGATAAAACTAGAACAGATGACACGGGTCCTACGGTGTCAGTGCTGAAGCATTACTGAAAGGTCACCGACCGACATGTGTACT
Organism: Eleusine coracana subsp. coracana; assembly: GCA_032690845.1. NCBI lineage: Eukaryota > Viridiplantae > Streptophyta > Magnoliopsida > Poales > Poaceae > Eleusine > Eleusine coracana. The sequence goes on from CM064426.1 coordinate 11,673,734, forward strand.
GCTAGATTCACAAAAAGTGGGAGAACACGTGTATAGATACATAAATGGCCCCCTAACTCGATTGTTTAATGCGAAGGATTAAAAAACCAAGGCAATAAAAAGATGAATAAAGTCACAAATAAGAGCACTGATTAAAAAACCCAACTTTACTCATCAAAAAACCTACGATCTTCTGCTTAGAAAACAGAGATAAATGACCGTGGGAAAAAAGTATGAAGGACATAGCCCAAAACCTCGAAAGTAAATCGAGAAAGTATAAAGATACTTAGCTTTGTTATTTGGCAAATTAAAGAGGAGCCCCTGAGCGTGCTGATGTTGTTGGCGAGTGGTCGAATGTCGAAGTCGAGCCATCATGTCGCTGAATCATTGAAGCTCGGAGTGGTTGGCTTGTGTCGCCAAGTAGCCGGATCGTTGAGACGTCGAGTGGTTTACCGACACATCAAACTGTTCAAGTAGTCAAAGGCGCCGTCGATTAACCGAGTGGGTGAAAACCCAAAGTGCCAAGTCATTGACGGCGTCGCCGAGTCGTGTAGCAATGTCGCCGAGTCATCATAGTGCAGCGATGTCACCAAGTGGTCGAGTCGAGGCGATGTCACCGAGTGACTGAATCGAGGCGATGTCGCCGAGTGACCGATTCGAGGCGATGTCCCGGTGATTGCCGATGCGCTGAGTTGTCGAAGACGTCGTCGAGCGGCCGACTGGCCAGGTGAAGGCGGAGTAGCCCTCGGGCATGTACATGTGGCTATGAGCGGTCAAACCGTCGAGTCGCGGCGATGTCGCCGAGTCATCAGAATCGCCGAAGCATCGAGTTGTTGGAAGCATTGTCGTAATGGATAATGTCACCGAATAGCGGTTGTCCTCGTTGAAGGTGTCGTTGTAGTGCGACGATGTCATCGAAGGTGTCGCCGTAATGAACGGTGTTGCCGAGTGACCGGAGTCGTTAGGTTGATGACAAGCCCCTGAGCGTGTCCATGTAGTCGCCGAGCAGTCGAGCCACGTCGATGTTGCCGAGTGGCATAGTCATCGGGTCATCATCGAGTAGCCGAGTGGCTGAAACTCCGAAGCGCTAAATCGTGACGATGTCACCGAGTCCTCGGTAGGCGTCATGCCACGACGATGTCGCCGATGCTCTAAATCGCCGTGTCACCATGGTGTGATCGAGGGGTGAAGTCGCCAAGTCATGATGATGTTGCCGAGTGGCAGATTAGCCGAGCCATCGTAGTCGTATCGCCGAGTGGCCCATTGTCAAGATCAAGGTGCTGACGACCACCATGATGACGAACGCTTGATGAGCATCGTGAAGACGCGAATTGAGTTGGCCTCCAAGTCGACGAGTATACATGCAACTGCATGGGATGTCGCTTTGACAAAGACATGCTAACTTTGTACGATGACAATACGACGCTTCAACGTTGGCCTTCTCACGATCAGATCTTGAAGTAGATTGAGGCCACCGATCTCAACAAGCCGACCATCACGCTGCCCCTTTCTGGCGCGCCAACTGTCGAGACTTAATCTCGACAATAGACATAGGATAGTTCATCTATGATGATTTATATGTAGGACAGGGATATGCGCAAGATCGAGAGACGATGGTAACACAAGACGCCGATTTATACAGGTTCAGGCCTCCCGGAGGGTAATAACCCTACGTCCTGTGTTTTGTGGTATTTGTATTGATATGTCTGTCTAGATCTAAAGATCTAGACGAGAAGGGTAGACCTAGATGATGATGTCTAGTTGTGTCTAATCTATGTCCCGTGCGGGATCTCTAGTTGAGGATTTGTCTATCGCTTGTCTAATTGTCCCTTGACGAGGTCCCCTGCCCCTCCTTTTATATTCGGGGGGACAGGGTTACATGGCAGAGTCCTAGTCGGTCTACTGTTTTTATTCTTATAGGAGTCTACTTTGCTTTCCGTATCTATGAGATACCCCAATGGTATGTATCATCGATAAGGGCGATGAAGCTCGACCACCATTCATCGCCAAATCGAAGCTCGCTGCCACTACCAAATCAAACCTCCCCTAAATCGGGGCATTGGGGTGCGAAGATGACCTAGGGCCGTATCTCTTGGTGTTTGGGGTGGCCGGAGACGACGGGCGGCGGTTGGATTTAGTCGGTGGTGATGGGAGGAGAGAGAGAAAGAGCAACGGAGGAGATAACACTGTGTGGTGGCGATGGGCAGGCGCCGTTGTCGCCTTCGATTGGTGCTCGTGCTGCCTAAATCGAGGCACTTGGGTGCAGCGAGGGCTCGGGGCGTCACCGTGCTTCTTGGGACAGGCGGAGACGGCGGCGACGGCAAGGTCTAGCAGGTGGTGGACGCACAGTACAGGAGCCCGGCAATACGGGAACAGAGTGGTTGGAAGAGGAAAACTATTCTCGCCCATAAAAATTGGTGGGGTCCAGCTATTGGAGATGGATTGGAGATCCCTACTATAGTGGGGATGGAGAGTTGTTTATTGGGAAAGGAGAATTATTGGGGATGCGATTGGGAACTGCTAGGGCAGTTTTTTTGACTTTCTCATCTCTAATATGATAAAATTTTTGTTATTAGGGATAAAATTGGAGAACTATTAGAGTTGCTCTTAGAGCAGCTCCATGGGTTTTGGGTGAAGACATCGGTGGCCCTCCGGAAGATAAGTTCTCCGGAAGCCCTCCGGAAGCTATTGTTTTCACTGTGTCCTCCACTAGTTCTGAGTGCGTCAAACAAAAAGGATGAATGTGGCCCCACTTAGCTTGGCAATAGATCGACACCGACAAAAGCCTCTGCTACCTCCCACCTTTACTGTATCAGGAACGTGAATTTGTGGTGGTGCGACACGTGCCCCGTTACGCTACATCTCAAAGACACAAGTGTGTACGTCCTTATGGACCCGACCTTGCATTCTATCCTTCCTATTAATTTTTCTCTGTACATGTGCAATGTCTACCAGACACTTGATAACATTAGGTTGTCTGCACTCATGATCCTCTAAATCTATCCTCTAAAAGAAAATATTTTATCTTGGTCATCGAGATTCTCGACTTTAAACTTATTTCACATACGCTCGTCATTCTCTATATCAACTATTCCATATTTTATTCAACCATTTTCAACTATCATTTTCTCTCTCCTCTTTTTTTTCTTTTCTTTTATTTTTTTCTTCTTAATGTCTCTTCCCTTTCCCACCCATGCTGCTCCTCCTACCCCGCGCACATCCCCTGCCTCCGCCGCGCGTAATGCCACCCCCTCCCCCGTGCCGCCGCTGAGCCCGCCTCCCTCGCGTGCTACCGCCACACGCCCCTCCTCCTCCCCCACGCTGTCTTCGGTCCCCTCCTGCTCCTCCCCCGCGCCGCTGTCGGGCTCGTCTCCCTCGCGTGCTGCCGCTGCGCGCCCCTCCTCCTCCTCCACGTCGCAACCGGCCTAGACTCCCCCGCGTGCTGCCGTCGCGCGCCCCTCCTCCTTCTCCCTTGCGCGCCGCCACCGTCAGGCCTATCCTCTCCTTCTCCCCCGCACGTCGCCGCCACGATCCCTCCTCTCCTTCTCTCCCGCGCCATCGCCATCGGGCCCCTCCTGCTCCTCCTATGGATCCGTCACACCGCTCTCCACGCCGCCCCTCTCCTCCCGATCTGGGTTGGGTCGTCGGCAGGGGCTGGGTCCTCGGCGCCCTTAAGCTTGGCAGCCCCTGTTCCTCCTGCCCACGTGCTCCCCTCCTCGCTTCGCTTCCGACTCACAGCACGGATGAACCATAGATACATGGGTCCCACACCATGTCGGTCATAAATAAAGGAGCTCCTTTACTACGCCAGATTTACCGAAGCAGGAGTCCTTCGCTACCATCTCAGATAAGGTAGCGGATCCCTGTAGCATTTTTTCCGTTATCCTGTCTTGAAGGAAGGGGTGCGGATGCCGGTGTGACCAGTCTTACAACGCGTCGAATCATTGGTCCTGCCACGCGAGCTCCTCTACTACGCCAGATTTACCGAAGCAGGAGTCTTTCGCTACCATCTCAGATAAGATAGCGGATCCCTGTAGCATTTTTTTCCATTATCCTGTCTTGAAGGAAGGGGTGCGGATGCCGGTGTGACCAGTCTTACAACGCGTCGAATCATTGGTCCTGCCACGCGTTACTCTCGCGTCTTCTCGATGAGTGACATGTTTTTTGTTTTGCTCCTTCTGCAAGCTAGGTGTGGGCCGTCGTATTCGTATCAATGTCACCGTCGCCGTCGTATTGGGATCAGATGCTTCCCTTCAGCACGATCGGATCGATGCATGTATGGGCTGCTTTTGGCTTGGTTTCTCTTTCCTGGAGACCCACCCCGGCCGGTTCTGGAAATCGGACCCGAGCCGGTGGACGGTGGATGAGCACGTCCTGCACGGGCCAGGGGTTGTCCACAATGCAACGACGTCCAGTTCAGTGGGAAACTGACAGTACCTGATTTACTATCTTTTTTTCGTTGTTCTCTCCAGAAACAAAAGGTTTGTGATTATCTGAGAGATAATATAATAGCCACATGAAAAGGCATGATCGGCTGCACTTGCATGTGTATGTATTCACTCAATTGTTATGTGTTTTGTCCCACAGAACCAAAATATCTAATATAGGTGTAGAAATTCACTGAGTTATCTGGGACTCGTTTCTATCTTCTTGATCACTTCAGAGCCCCTTATGATTTTGACCGTTGCTTCCAATAATTCTGTAGGACAAATATATACTCCTATGGCAAATGAACTTAAAGAGTTGTTATTAGTAGCCATTTAATATAAAACGTTAGTGAACATATAACAAGTTTTGGAATCCTAGTTTCATTGACATGTGGATCCATGTATCGGTGACACATTCTAGGTAATTTGTGAAATTGAATGACATAGGTGAGTGATTACATCGCTTATTTTGAAAACAGAGGAACCTTAGCATATGCATTCTTGGACATCTATGAGCCATTGTGACATGCTGACCCTAGGTGATGTGCCAGTCGATATTGACTTGGATACATGAATATGCTAAGATGTCATTTTTGTTAAGGCTTTGTTTGGAACAAAGGAACGAAAAACACAGGAATAGGAAAAAATACAGAAATGATGTGAAACACAGGAATCAGATGAGTGAAAAACCATAGGAATCCAAAATAGAGGAATAACTAATTTTTAATGTTTGGATTGAAGGAATTTCTGCTGGAAAAAGATCCGTTGCACAAAGAGCATGGTAGCCGTTGCATAAGGTGACCGTTAGTGCTTTTTGTTGTTTAGTGATACACCTTTTGTTGCTATATAAGCTACACGATGGAAGGCAAACTACAATAGCCTGATCATAGGACTCGAGTAGTAGTTTTCCTTTCTATGGATACAAACTACCATCGTAGATCACAGAATGATGATGAATTCGTTTTTTTCATATTGCCTACATTACAAGAAAGTGGTTCCTCTCAAGCAATTGAAAAGCAGCCAATACACACATCTATCAGGAATGGGGCCACATTTATCCATGAATCTCTCACAGGACATGAGGTCGTTTGCAAGACAAGGTTTCACATGGAGAAAGAGATTTTTCAAGCTCTAGTTCAAAGATTACGTGAAAGTAACCTTCTTATCGATTCAAGGTATGTCTCTGTGGAAGAGCAATTGGGTATATTTCTTTATGCAATATCAAAGAATGCAAGCAATAGAACACTGCAAGATATATTTCAACACAGTGGAGAAACAATCAGTCGTCACTTTGGAGCAGTGCTCAACGCACTTACTAGTCTGACATGCAACTATATATGTCCACCTTCACTACATCCCCATCGTGTGCTAAGACAACCTAAATTTTCTCCATATTTTCAGATAATAAATGTTTGGAATTATGCCATTGTAATAATAATTTTATGGGTAAAATTATTACTTACTATATTAGCCAACACTTGCAGAACTGTATTGGGTCTATTGATGGCACTCATGTTCTAATGCCTATTCCTCTTGGACAACAAGAACCATATAGGAACAGAAAACAAGGTCTATCACAAAATATGGGGATAATAGCTCACATGCGACGCCTTTCACCTGTATTCTCTAGGATACGACATCGTTGGATGGAATAGCTCACATGCGATGGTTGGAACGACCCATATAGCCACGACCCGACACGGCTGTTTTAAGCCCTTAAGTTGTTAACGGTTGTGGATTATGTTCGAACGTGGGACCCGCCAGTTGAACGTTGCTCTGTGGGACCCACTACTTATCCACGTCACCCTTAAGAGGCCTAGCCAACCCTCCGCTCCTGTTCATGTGCCCTGGCTCTGACATTACCATTGCCTCCTCCCTTCCCCTGTTCTTCCTCGCGCACCTTCTTCTTCCTCTTCTCCAGCAACGGTCCGCAGCGGCGGTGGCGAGCGATGTCCAACTCTGCTTCTGGCTTCCAGATGGCCCCCCAGAAGGAATGGCTGCATTATGGAGAATTCCCTTTGAGTACATGCCTCGACTACCCTCGTCCAGATCCACTGAAGCGCTTGACATGTATGCGCTCGCGGATGGGCAACGTTGGTCAGGAATTTGTGAAATGCGAGAGCAAGCTATTTAAGGGGAAGGATGGGAAGGTAGGGTTTGTTTCAATTTGGCGTGATTTGGATTTTGTAGTTTCAAATTGGATTTTAGGGTTTGCCTTCCTTGTTTTAGGATTTGAAGCCTTGCGGTCATTTTGAGTGGGTGGATACATACATTCGGGATCGAGGGCTTGAAGTTGAAGTGCTCCCCCCAATTGGACAAATCCCGGCTCGCATGTCGTCCACTGTGGAGGAGGAGATCTCAAACACGACGATTTTTCGATGAATAGGGAGTTGCAAAAACTGAACAAGCAGTTGAGCCAGATTGTGGAACTGAATAAGCAGTTGAGCCTGATTGTGGAATTGAAGAAGCAGTCCAACATTATGGCTGGCGCCTTTTATGTTTGTATAGTTGCCATTTTTTTGTTGTTGGTATTCAGGTTTGGAATTTAGATTTAGATGTGGGGATGTTGTATGAATGTAGATTTGTAATGAAGTTTGCTAGTTCACTTTTCCTTTCCTCAGATCCTAGGCATGGAATTTGGGACAGGATGGCTGCTTCTTTGACTGCGCGAGCATTTGTTCAGTTGCATGCTCTGTTGATTGTGCGTTGACTCCGGCGACTCTAACCCCAGTCCGCCTTCCCGCTCCCACCCCAGTCACAGGCCAACCTTTGCGGCCCATAGTTTATCATACGAGCGCGGCCCATAGTTTATCATACGAGCACAGCCCTTCTTCATCCACTCGCCTCGCTGCTCCCACCCGAGGCCCATCTGCTATTCATAAGAGCACGGCCCATCTGCTATTGATAAGAGCGCAACCCATCAGTTTTAGGCCCCGTTTGGTTTGGATTCTAAAGCAACTTATGCTTCTGCTTCTAGAAAAAACAATTATAGTACAAGAAGTAGTACTAAAGGGACGCTTCGATATTTATCGATAAAAGTGGATTACAAATATAGATTGTCATCCACATATTACAGATTGATTGCATATGATAAGGAAAAAGTAGCAGAGGAGGCCAAGTGGATTGGTTACAAAATTTGGTCTTGATGACCTAGATTTCCATTGGCATGTCGTCTACTACTCTACTCCTCATCATCGAAAAGCCGGAGCAGTATATTGTCCGCTCCGGTTTCATTAGCGATGGCAGTCGCTGTGAGCATGTATTCCCACAGCATGTCGTCGATGTCGTCGTTGTCAGTGGTCGGAGCGAGGTGGAGGAAGTTCTCGCCAGAGTCGAGGTGGGCCAGGCTTAGGGCGCGGGCGGCACCTTCACGGGCGCCGATTCTGGCGAGGTCCCGCGCACGCGCCGAGATGTCGCGAAGACGAGCGGCCACAGTGTCGCCACGGAGGTTCATCTCCTCCTTGGCGAAGGCGGCAGCATCCTCAATCTCCTCTAGACGGCCGTCAGAGCTGAGCGGGCAAGGATCCAAGAAGAAGTCAAAAATCAAAAGCAGAGAGGGAAAAGGGGGTGGAATAGCTAACATGCTACGTACCAGCTACTTTGGCGTCTGCTGCGGCCAGGCGGGCACATGCGGTTTCCGCCTCCTGCTCTGCCGCCGCCAAAGCAGCCGCGAGAGGCCCTGGGAGAGCAGAAGGGGCCGGTGGAGCAGCAGGGGCAGGTGGAGGAATAGGGGGCGGTGGAGCTGCCCCATGGCCATCACTACATGAAAGCGAGGATAACAACGATTAGAAACCCGAAACATTCACAGAAGAGGGCCATGTAGGAGATCACCATGATGCGGGCTTACCCCTAGCGGTGTCGTGGATTCCGTCTAGGAGGAGACGGGCCATGGCGCCAAGGTTCATATCCGTCCATCGGGGGCCTCCCATCCATCGGTTGCAAGGGTGGGAAGCTTTCCTTGAAAAGAAGGGGAAGAAGAAGGCTCCCGAAGAACAACGGTGTCAGGAGGCGAGAGGAATGGTTAATTCGAGTGGCAGTCCTCCCGTTTTATAGACTAGAATGGGTAGGAGTCAAGAGTCCGGGGAGAATGCGACGGAGCCCAAGGAGAATGCGAAGGAGCCCGAGTCAATATCGTTTGCGTGTGACCGGGCCTGTTCGTTTCCCGATTGGCTCGCCAGTTTGGCGCGTGATCAATGTTGCGCGCTACAGATGATGCGTGCTGGCCATACCTGTTTTATCGATTCTGCCGCTCTTCTCGCATCGTCTAATCAACATTAAATCGTATGCTAGGGGCTGTTCGTTGCAGGGTCAAAAAGTTTGAGTTCCTTCGCATTCTCCTCACCTCAACTTATTCATGGCTCCCAATTAATCTTGCTATATAGGATTACTAAACAAAATGTAATTACAAATCATTTGTACAGATAGGTTGTAAATTGCTTCACGAATCTAACGATGGTAATAAATCGATGTGTAAACTGCGCGAGGTCGCTGAAATGTGGGTCTGATGTTCTATTCGGCCCACCGCGCAGTCTCCCTTGGGAAACGAACACCCCCACCAGCCGACGGTGAAGATAGAAAGAGAAATGGTACAGTGTAAACTGCGCGAGGTCGCTGAAATGTGGGTCTGATGTTCTATTCGGCCCACTGCGTAGTCTCCCTTGGGAAACGAACACCCCTACCAGCCGACGGTGAAGATAGAAAGAGAAATGGTACAGTGTAAACGGTGCGAGGTCGTTGAAATGTGGGCCCGGTGTTCTATTCGGCCCACCGCACAGTCTCCCTTGGGAAACGAACACCCCCGCCGGAAGCGCCCTACAAGAGTACGCTCTGAGATTCTTTATTTCGTGTCCGAGCTGCAGAAGCGTCCTACAAGAGTACGCTTTCTGTTTATTCAATATTTTGGCGATTTATATTTCAACAAATATAGCAAATTGAATAGCTTAAGTTGGTTATTATACTTAATACATAATGTGGCTTTTCGTTTATTAAATATTTTGAATTTCAGATCATGTACCTGACATGAAAGTTTAGCTTAATGGCACTACTAATTTGAGGTTCACATGGCAAAATTGTTTCAATAAATTCCAAAAATTTTACTGCATGGGTAGGAACATGTGTTACATGTATATGTCAGATTGCAGATCCTAACTTTTCATCTCTAGTTCCCTATAAAAAAACAATTTTATACTGAATTTATGAATATTTAGGGGATTTTTAATTCTAAAACTATAAGGATTTTGGAGATGAGATTTTGCATGTGGTTGTTTCATGTGACATGCAACCACCCTATATTTTTTATATATTTTTTTGGTATTGTGAAAAAAAAGTATGTTCAAAATGAAGTAGCCCATCTATAATGTATGAACATTGTATATACATCCATGTGATATGAACTTTGTACATACATCTATCACTCTAATACGATACACATGATTAAAACCAGCACAAAAGAATAGAGTTGTATTTTACAAGACCGTAGATACAAAAATAATCAAATTTGAACTTGAAACTTGAGATTTATCCGTATTTGAAGATTTAATTACGAATTGAAAAGAAAAAAGTGAACACTCGGCAAGAACAAACGAAGAACTCGGCGCCGACATGTGGGAACAACCTGTCAGCGAGTTGTGCAACGAGGCCCGTTGATGAAGTTGGCCCAAGAGCCCAAGACGAGATGGTCTAGAGTCCAAGACGCCCGTTTATGATTTCGGAGTGATTAAAAAAGCTCAAAAAAATAAAAAATTCAAAAAATTGAAAAACCTATTCGGATTGATGTTGTAGGTGCAGTAGATGTTACCACTCGAGTTTGAGGTCATTTGGAGAAGATCGAAAAAATGGTTGCACTAGAAATGAGGTAGTTTGGATTGATGTTACCACGCCTCATAATACAAATCATAGTTCAATCTTACACATAAATTTCATCTTCCACTCGATTTTCTCTTCTTCCTACCACTTGATTGTGCAGGCACACCACACAAAACCCTCATGCTCTTTGTTTTCTTCGCGTTACTAGGACTAGGCCGCCGCATGCACACCACAAGTTCTTGTTCTTCTTCTGTTTCCATGTCATCTTTCAGAACACCATCATTTTGCTCAACATCATCCAAAATCGAATCACATGGCACCACATCTAAAAATGATTCGGCCTGCACCATATCATCTAATACTGATTTAGGTTGCTGCGTGGCATTTTCCACATGACCTGCATCCTGAACACTTCTCTTTCTTTTTGTTGGCCAGACATTTTCAACAACAATGGGTTCAGCCTCAAACTCTTCTTGGGATGGCTCCATAGCCTGCACACTTCCACGCTTTTTCCTGAAAAAATTAAAATGATACAGAATCAAAGTAAATTTAAGTGCTCAATTAGGATGGTGAAATGTTTTTCTCCTGAAACTAACTTTGACTTTTCTGGAGTATAACGGCATTTGGCGGATCCAGCTCGGTGGCCAAGTTCCTGACACATCTTGCATCTATTTCTGTTGCCTTTCTGTGCCCGTTTTGGTTTATCATCTTTTTTTTCCCTTCTTACTACTGCTACCTTTCTCGTACCAAGCCTTGTATCTGCTCATTTTAGGCCTGCCAGCCTTTCTTTTGGCAAGGGGGGGACACATTAAAAATTCAAATTCCACTTCAGGCCACTGAGATTGATCTGTAAGTGGTGCTATTGGAGTTGCATATGCAGCCTTGAATCTTGCTACTGAATAATATTCATGCAGATAAGGGTGCATGTTTACCTTCGGCTTACCAACCAAGAAGAGTATGGCATGTTCACATGGTTTTTCAGTGTGTTGCCACTCGAGACATGTGCATTCATGTAGATCAATGTTAACCACATGCCTCCTTCCAGTCTTGGTATCTCTCATTCAGCGTCCCACAAAAAAGAACTCTCAACAATTAAATGTGCGAGATTTCTGCTACGGTTAACCACTTGTTGAACCACTGCTGGAAGCTTATCCCCTTGCAAAGCATCACCTATTCTTCTTCTCAATTCCCACATCCGCATGATCATGATCCTGATTTGGTCAACCATGTCATGCACAGGCAAGTCTTTCAACTCTCTCACCTTGTTGTTAAAACTTTCAGCCAGATTGTTATTGATATGGTCACATTTGATGGCCGTATTAAATCCTGACCTATACCACAACAAGGAATGGTATGTTTTCTCCCATTGCTCAAACTCAGGATCTGCTGCATACACCTTGGCAAAGTGATGATCATGTGTCTTTTTGCTATAAGCTCTTGCTGCTGGCCACAGCCGCCCAAAAACTTCTCCTTTATGACCCTTCATCACACTCAACCACATATGGCCGAAGCACTCCCTCTTTTCAGGATGTGGAAATGCACTCTTGACTGCATTTTCTAGCCCTTTACAAGCATCAGTGTGTATAGCTAAAGGTGCCACTGGGCCAATGCATCTTTTCAACTGCATCATGAACCATGTCCATGAAGCATCTGACTCAGATTGAAACATGCCAATAGCAACAGGAAACATCCAGTTATGTCCATCTAGAGCATTGCATGCTGCCAATTGACCAATCCACTTTCCAGTCAAAAAAATGAGTCTACGCTCAAATATGGCCTACACCCTGCTTTGAAGCCATCAATGCAAGGCTTTAAAGCCATAAAAAATTTGGAGACACCTTACCATCAGGTGCAACCTCTGTATCTATCTCCATAACACTGCCAGGTGACCTCTTCTCCACCTCTGCCTTGAAACTATACAACATCTTGAACGTATTTGCTCAATCACCATATAACTCTTTCATTGCCCTCTGTTTTGCCTTCCACACTGTGGTATACTTCACCTTAATAGGGAACTGCTTCTCCAGGTCTACTCTCAGTTTCTTTGCAGTAGTGTTTGGTATTTTGGCTAAAATAGGACTGATCTTTTGTGCAACCCAGGCCTGTGATGTCATCTTTGAAACAATCTATGAACTAGTAATACAAGTATGTTCATGTGGCATTTGATTAACCCTGATGGTACCTACACCAGGTTGTTTTCTAGCAGAAATGTACCACTTGCAAGGCTTTGCACCCCCATCAAAGCCTCTGCACTTCGCATAAAATTTCTTTGTATCTGTCCACACAGTCTTGGCGTCAAACTCCCTCCTCACTGCATAAGTCTTGAAACACATCCTAAACTCTTTCATGCTTGGAAAACACTTTCCTACTTCAATTACAGGATTATCTGAATCATATAGATTTATGAACTCATCATCATTATAATCATCTACCTCATCAGCAGCTTCGTTCATCAACTCTGGATCCACATCTTCAGTACCAACAGCAGCATTAGCCCCATCCCTCTCCTTCTCCTTCTCATTGTATTTATCATCTACTGGAATTCCTAAAATTTTGGCCATCTCAGTGTCAGCCATTGGTGCAATGACCAAATCAGTACGCTCTTGCAGTTGTACTGAATTCCAGTCGACAACAACCATATTTGCAGCACCATCACATCCCTCTTGTGTATCATCAGCAAGCACTGTCACTTCGGTTGAAATGGGATCTATCTGTCTACTTGCAGCCCAATCATCATCTGCAATCTGCATAGCCAACTTTGATGGCACATATCCAACACAAGAATCAGATTTCAGATCCACCAGCTCGGCAAGAAATGTAACACGTTTGCTTGTCCAGCCGTCTTGCCGATTGATTTCATCGATAAGCGCTTCACCATCCTCCATTCTCACATACTCGCCCTTCCATTCATCGAAGTGTATCAATGCCACTTCTTGCTCCAGACACCAAGGAATATTCTCCCTAATTTTGTCCACCAAATTCCTCACTACTTGCGCTTCTTGGTTGACAAGGTCCTGCGGGTCGATCTCTGCACAATCAACCTCCCAACTAACCAATCTCTCCTGCTCTATGGCCCTCAGGCTACCATCAGCTAGCTTCACGATAGAGAAAAAGGGGAATTTAACGGACCATTCGAAGCTACGCCGCTCCCCCTGTTTTGACAATGGTGCGAGAATGTCAAAAATTGGAAGCAAAAGATCTCTAATCGAAAGCAAAATCAGCACGAGGTGCAGAGATTACCTCGAATTTGTCTCTCCCTGCTCCATCTGTTTTGGGTGCCCTATCTGTTTTGGGGCCATCTGTTTTTTTGTCAGACTATTGCAACTCAGTCAAAATCGGGTGCGAATACGTCAGATTCGGGGCTCAACTCGGATGGGAATGCGACTAGGGGGCAATTTGACTCACCTCAGAGGTCGTCGAGGACCTAGACCGCGCGGCGACGGAGAGGGATGTGCGGCGCTCTGAGGGCGCGCGCTGCCGGAGAGGGATTGGTACGCCGCTCAGAGGAAGAAGTCACAGGAGGTCTTCGATCGGTCCAGCGGACAGAGCGGCACCGAAGGGAGCCAACGCCAGAGAGGGATGTCAACGCCGGAGACAGCACTCTGAGGTCGCCCTGTCGGAATTTGCCGTCGCTCAGATGGCGCGAAGCTGGTATCTGGTCGGTCTTTTAGACAGATTCGCGCGCCACAATGTTCCGACTGGGTCCCACGGCCGCTAACAACCAAATCCACAAAGTGTCAAGGCCATTGGTGGGTTCTGGCTACTTTGCTCCATATATGCGTCGCATGCGAGCTATTACAGTCAACTATGTCGTGCCTCGGTCAATTCTCTCCAAAGACGTCGCATGTGAGCTATTGGCCCCAAAATATGATGGTGGCATGTGACTTTGATCTTAAATTTGTGCATGTGCATGCTGGATGGGAGGGGTCAGCTCTGATGCAAGAGTTCTCCAGGATGCACTTAACCATGGCTTTAGTGTACCTCCCGGTAAATTCTACTTTGTAGATGCAGGTTATGCTAACACACCAGAATTTTTGGCTCCATACCGTGGAACAAGATATCATCTACAAGAACAAGGAAGAGCTAAACAAAAGCCACAAAATTATAAGGAATTATTCAATCTTCGGCATGCTCAACTAAGGAATCATGTTGAGAGAATTATTGGTGTATTAAAGAAGAGGTATCCCATACTAAAAGCTGCTTCATTATATGATATAAACACTCACGTAGACATATTGTTGTGTAACTCACAATTTCATACGGCTGCACAATGGAGATATGTCACTAGTAGATTGTGCAACAGAAGATATCAATCAAGATAACATGAAGGTTGTACCAGAAGGAGATGACCAATACTATAATGATGTATCAGTATTTAACAATTTGCGTCAAGCAGGAAACAAAATGCGAGATGATATAGCTAAAAGGATGTGGGAAGATTACATGACAAGACGAGCAAATCGACAATAGAGATGTAATTTTGTTAACTCTAGTGAGTATGTTTGTACTATACTAATGATTAGTACTGCTAGTTGTTCTACTAATATAGTATCCATCGATTACAAAAGCCATATGCTGCAGTTTAAATATCAGTACCCTATACAAAATACATGCTAATTCTTAGGTACGCTACTCCAAAATAAACATGTAGCATACCTGCATGCTTTCCTAATGCCAGCTAAATTTGTTTGAGTAACCATCCCATACGTAGTTCATCACTACGAAATGAGAGAAACACTTCCCTGTTTGCAGTATTATCTTTGAAGATGTCAGCTGCTTTGAGCACATCTTCTACTTGTAGTCTATCAGCTAGTCCCTCAAGCGTTGTAACACAAGTCTTGATACTGTAGGGATCCGCCATTTTCTTCTCCTCAATCGCTGCAAATCGATCAATCTCTTCTTTCTTTAGAAATAAGAATCTCTCATGAAAGTTTTCAGTTGAAGCATTGGTGCTAGTCTTTTGCTTTTTTGGTCTCTTTCCATCAGTTACATTAGGAGTTGAACTGAATGGCAAGGGATTTAAGCGCTGACTTTCTTGTGGTCGTTGTTCTGGGACAAGTGTCTCTTCATTTGAGTCAGGACATATAGATGCATTGACTACATTTGGGAATGGACTGAAAGCATCACTACCGAACCAGTTTATGTCATCCCTACCCGGCCCTTCTCCAACATCAAAATTCAAGTATGATGCACCTGGAGCAGGAAGAGTAGGTGAAGGAGACTGCATTTGTGTATTAGATACCTGCAATGTTGGAGAATATGATGGTGCTACTTCTGCAGATTGTTGTCTTACTCGCAAAGTGATTCATTCCACGACAACTTCTTTCTTGAGCATAAGTTCCTGTACAAAATATTGGCATTATTATATATGTAAGTGTAAAAATTTGGTGAAGACAAGCAAACTTAATCATGGCAAGAACTCAAACTCACCATCATATAGAGCAAAAAGGTCATCGTAGTATGAAAATGACTTATCACGCCATAAGAAGGGCATCTTTGTTTCTATGTGACTCTAGTGATTCCCAAACACTGTCCTGATGTTACCATTTTTCTATCAGGATCCCAGCCAAAGCCACTTTCTCCTGACAAATCTTTCACAACACGATAATCTTTTTTTATATCTTGTTCCTTTTACAGCCATGTTGTAGGATGAAGAAAACTTGTGATTGAACTGAGTGGTGATCCTATTCCAGGCCTCCTTGCTCCATGCATTGTTTGTCCGAAATCGAGGCACATCATAATTTTTTAATAGTTCAATAAGATAAACAACCTTCTGATGGTTCCAATTGGCTCTATTTTTCATGGTCCCTATTATGGAATATTACAAGCAAAAGTAAAAATAGAGGAATAGAAAATAAGCCACACCCGCATGTAGATCTAGGCCACGAAGTGCAAAACATAAATCAAAAAAAAAAAAAACTCAGACGTTGGTGACCACCAAATTACTAGAAATCAATGTAGCTCTCTAATAAATTACACGTTTCTTGTGAGATCTCTACATCTCCTCCGGATTGGTGACTACCAAGATCTGGTGTGGATGAGGTTTCAAGAGGGGGAGGCGGAGTTGCAGGGGGAGCAGGACGATGGGGATTTCGCTGATGGGCGGAGGTGACTCGCTGCTGCTGATTCGCCATCTCCAACAGAGGTTCGAGGCAAAAAAAAATCTCTAGATTTCAGCCATGGCGGAAAGGGAGAGGAAACTGAGAGAAGAAAGACGGAAGGTGGAGGCGAGTGAGAGAAAAATTCTTTCCCTTGGCTCCGACTGGATGTTTTGTTTCCTGTATTTTGTGCATCGATGATTTCCTTTCCACCGGAACAGAACTCTTGTTTCCTTCGTTCCAAACACATGGCAATCGTTACTTAGAGCTTACCTCTTAAAGAAGAGTTAGCTGTCTTTTCTTTCTTCTTTTTACTTAATAAATAATTCTAAGAGGCAGCTTAGAATCAATCATTGGAGACATTCTAATAATCTTTTTACAGGGCCAGTCCTGAGGGATGGGCTCGTAGGGCGGCTGCCCAAAGCCTTCGAATCTGGGTGGGCCCCACCTGATGATATGTCTATGTAAGGTTCATTACCTTGAATAGTTCTGGTAGGTAACAACAATATTTCCTTTTAGTATATGTCATTTTATTTATATTGAGATTCTATATGTCTAAGAAATAAAATATAAAGGAGGCATTGCCTTTTAGACTCGTCCTGGGTCTTCAAAATCTGAGGACAAGCCTTGTCATCTTATATCCTTTTTCAACTTTATTTTAACCTAGATCTCTCTTTGTTTGATAGTACACCAAGTTCTTTTCTATTTTGCCATGATATCTTATGGTTTGTTTTCTAACTTTTACTAGAAGCCGTGAGTGTAACCCTGTCATAGAGTTCCACATATTACTTTAGAAAGCCGGTTTTAGCGCTAATAATGCTATATTTTCCACGTTTGTGAAAAATGACATGGGTATTCATAGTATTAATAAAAAACAATTTTTTTACCAACAAAATGACATTGTATTGAAATAAAAAAAACTTAACCTGTTAGAGAAGAAGTCATCTCGAGATATTATCTAAGGAGAAGAAGCTATCTCGATGGCATAAATTTCTGAACTTCCTCTCTAACCATACATAGAAACTCAATTGACCATATAAGCTATGATGCGAGGCTTTTTAACTATGTTTTGATTGAAGAGAACGAGAGGATTTTTTTTTTCTCAATGCAACACCCCGAGTCGATTCAGGGATAGAACTCGGGTGGGCACGAGGCTACCTGGGCATGCAACCTCAACTCGTTCACATTGTATTGAAATCTGAAAAATAGAAAGGCAAGTAAAATATTTAAAAAATAATTCCACTTGAAATGTGTATAAGTAAAAAAAGAAACTATATTACAACATTATCTAACTAGCAAAGGTAATATAAAAGTTAATGCTCTAATTGTCATCTAAACAATGACTGTTCCCACCAGTTTTGAAATTTTGTTGTTTCGGACACTAGGAATGAACTAAAAACAATCTCAATAATTAATAAAGAAATAAAGGGGGTACTTCGGTGAAGTGAAGAGGCTTAGTGACTTTTTCGAATGCTACTAATCTGTAGGTAACCTCTTGCACTGACGAATATGCGTACAAACACGCAAAAGCGTGACTCACACATTTCCACGCTGGAATAGTTGGGTGGAAAGAAGACAGGCAGCCTTGAGAACCTACGCAGAGAAAACAAAAGCAATCAAAAAAATAAAAGAAAAGAGCATCGCATTTCCCGACGAGTCCTGGCCAGTGGAGCCCACGTAGCATGGAAAATCAGGCAGTCGTAGCAGCAGGAAAAACAAACGTTCTTGTCTCTATCCGGTGACCAGCCGACCGCGACCCGGGGCGACTTCGTCATTTCCTCTCGTCGGCGGAAATTTGGCGCGAAAGCTGTCGCTCTCGCTTTGTCCGCGCGGCAAGTTCCCGCGCAACAGCACCGGCGCGGTCCCCACGGCAGCCGCACTGCCCGACGCTCCAATCCCGCCACGTGGCGCGGGGAGCCCACTTGGCCAGGGAAATATCCAAGGTTTGAAAAATCGAGGAGTTGTATGGAAGCCAGAAGAAACAGGGCCACCGATAACTGCCTACGTGGCTGGAGCCAAGACTAGAACCAGTTCCAGTTCTTGGATCCCTCGCGATGCTGCTTCCTGTTCCAGTCGACTGAAGGCGATGCGCCGCGCGCGAAACATTGAGCAGGTTCACCTCATCTCCGTGACCTGTCGGATCGGATCGAGACTGATTTCTCGTCACGTCAACAATAGCATGACCGAGTTCACCGGGTTTGTCCAGCTACTGTGAACCTATGATCGCGCATATCTTACTACAACGGCAAGAAATTTGTGACTCAAAACACAACAGAGCGGGTAGAAGCTACCACTATAAACGAACGAATATGTGGGCCAAAATTCGTTTCACTTGTGACCACATCATCCAAGACGAACAAATTCCACAAAAGGTTTGCTTACCTACCTGCTCCTCGAAGGAGAAAACAAGCAGAGACCACACTCAGCAATACTTAAGAGGCAACGGCGAATTTAGTCACATGCGTCACCACCAGTCACTAATCACTAGCTAAACACCACGGACGTTACATTACATAGACAATCACAGTTTTACTACTCTACTCCAAAAACATCGGGCGCTGCTCCATTTCCACGCGGGCGGGGGCGCCGTGTGGTTCAAGGCAAGCCCACGCACAAAGCAGCGCCCCGACTGGTCCCACCCATCACGCAGCAGCAGCCTACCCTCTCACTGGCTCACTGCTCCCACTGGCCACAGTAGATTACTAATAACAAAATAATAAAATAAGAATACCGCTGCACAGCCACCCACGCGTCTCCCGCCGCTTCTTCCCGCCCAGAGAGCGCGAAACGGCGCCACGGTAGGCAAGGGCAGGGCCGTCATTTCACGCTGACGGCGCTGCCTGCCGTCGTCACGAAGTCCTCCCCCTCCCACCACGGCATCCAGTCGAACTCCGCCGCCTTCGACGGCGCCGCCAGGTCGCCCAGCTCCCCGAACCCGGTGTACAGGAAGTCGAAGGCCGGGGCCGCCGGCGCCTCGTCGGCGTGGCGGAGCACCGAGGTCGGGGACGCGAACTCGCAGAACGAGACGGCGTCGTCGAGCTGCGTCGTCTGCTTGGGGGAAGCTGGACGGGCCTGGCGAGCCGCGTCCGTGGGCCGGCGGGGACGGAGCTTCTTGCGCGGCGAGGAACGGGCCGGATGGGCCTCCGCCGACGAGGCGGAGGGGAAGTTGGTGACGGCCCTGGAGCCCTTGAGGCGGAGCGCGGCCTTGTCGTAGACGGCGGCGGCCTCCTCGGCGGTGTCGAAGGTTCCCAGCCACAGCCGCTTGCCCTGCCACGGGTCGCGGATCTCCGCCGCGTACTTGCCCCACGGACGGAGCCGCACGCCGCGGAACCGGCGCCGGACCGCGCCGGCCATGGCCTTCGCCTTCGCCGCCGCGCGGCGACGCGCGAGCACGACGTGCGGCGGCAGGACCACGGGACGGTGCCTCGTGGCCGGCGACCGTGGGCGCGAAGCTGCTGCCTGCACGTCGATGTCGATGACCTCCCGCACGCGGCGCTGCCCGGCGCGCTGCTCCTCGCTGAACTCGTCGCAGGAGGAGTCGGTATCCGTGGCGTCGGCGTCCATGAAGTAGACGCGGATGCGCTTTGGGTGCGGCCCCACGCGGCGGCTCCGGCCAGCGGCGAGGGAGTCGGAGCAGGTCATCGCCGGAGGACGCAGCAGATCCACCGGTGCGCGTGCTACTGCCACGCCGCCGCAAGTCTCATCCACCGTGAACTCCCCCACAAAAAAAAATCCCCAAACAGCTCACTCAAATCGAGTAACCAGGACCTAAAATCCCCCCAAGAAAGCCAAAACTTTTTCAAGAGTTGGACCCGAATAGGCAAGAAAACGAAGAAATCTGTGGGTTTTGTGGGGGCTTTGTAGGGGTTTATCTCCACAGATCTGCTGCTCCGAGTGAGCTCCCTCGCTCACACTCCAAGATCGACTCAAACAAGCAAAGGCACCAGAAATCCCCACCCCCAAGACCTCAAAATCAGAGACGGGAGCTTCCGAAATCAGGCTTCCGCCTCCTCCCCGTCTCGCTGCCCGGGACGGATCGGAGCGGGGACCCAACAAATCGACAATCCTCGGGGTGATTTGCGGGGTTTAAAGAGGGTTTTCAGGGTGCTTATTAAGAGCGGGAAAGGGGGTTTGGGTATGCGGCCGATTAGGAGAAAGGGAGCGAGCATAGCCGGTCTATATTTATGAATACAGGTGGAAGCCACTACGGCCTTTCTCCGGTTGATCTTATCACTGCTTGCGGGTTTACCGTTTTGCCCCACGGCGTGAGTCTCTGGCTCTCTGCCCGGGTCCAGCTGGATCTTTCTGACACTGACCCAAGGGCCGCTAGACCGAGCTCTCGTTACTTGTTGCTTTCGCGAGTTTACGGCTTTGCCCTTCTTGCGGCTTTGCTTGGTTCATGGACAAAACGTGTGCGGCGTGATTTGAATTTGAAGCGGCGTGAATTTGAGTTAATGCCCACACACGGCCGGTGGTCCGTTCAGTTTTTTTTTTTTTGATAAATTCTGGATTAGTTTGGCCTCGGTGCTTCCCAAAATGGAAATATGCAATCTTGTTATAATGCACCAACTATTTTCAGTAATATTTTGTTATTGATTGAAACATTTTTTTGTTCAATATTTAATCAACTAATAATGTCACAAAAAAATAAAAACAGCTTAGTGATACAATTGTTTATAAGCTAGAATTGATAATTTTGCAGTTCGAAGTTTGGTCTATCGTTTATTATTATACCTGTGTGCCACCAGTTTCAAATCATTAATCGTTGCATTCTTGATTGTTGCCAAAATATATGGGGTTAGTGGCTAAAATTCATATATCGGTGGGGAGTCGGCTCAAAGCAAACACATTCTTCATAAGTTTTAAGTTGGGTTGTTTACAAAATATGGCCTGAGCTCCGAGTTAGGTAAGAGATCAGATTGGCATGATAAAAGTGATCCAGGTTCATACAGCGTATGAATCTCTATAGATGTCATTTTTTAATATATTATCATTACTAAACTTATTTACAACACATGTTGATCAAGTGCCGCCATTATGCTAGGGCTGTGATAACGCACATTTATAGTGGTGAGGAGTTAGAGTTATCAATCAAGTTGTTTGTTCGTATATCGGCCTACAAGTTTTGATATAGTTCCTTGACTTGATTTGTGGATGCTTCTATTTTGATGTGGATTCAAGACAAAGTGTTCTTCGCTAAAGTCACATGTTTTCATATATATGCAAAGAATGATGTGTTTGTTGACCATGTCGTTATTGCAAATACTATTTGTACTACCTTTTTTTTGCCATTTCGATCTGAACATACTATCCCAAATCATGACCAAATTGTACTAAAATCAGAAAGTTGATGTTCACATGTGTTCATTATTTTTCTTTGGAGGTACTTCAAGCTATGTAAATGTTCTCTCTGCCAATGGTTGCTTTAATGAATTCTTTGCACAATTTAAATAAATAGTTAAATTAAAATTTGACCACTATTTCTTACGTCTTCGTTTGCTCTGCTCAATTATTGAACCTCATCAATCACCACCGTTTTCATCAGCTTTCACTCTGATCGTGAAGAATGGCAGGGGAAACTACCAAGCTTCTGACTCTAATTAGCATCACTAATTTGATAAACCTCTTTTCTTATTTGGAGTGTTCCAGCCTCATGGCAATTTTTGTTCCAAATGTATTGATGTTGTACATGTTTTGTTGAATTTTATTTCTTCCGTTTCAAAATAATTGACATTTTAGCTATATATCAGGTTCATAGAATATGTTACAAATTTGAACAAAGACCGTGTCTAGATTCATAATATATGTTATGAAACTAGACATAAAAAAAGAGCATAATGACAAACAAACTAGAATGGAGGGAGTAGGTCCAAAGAAGAACAGAGAATGCCAAGCGTAACGTTCATTGACTCAAAATTTGTTGTGTGGGAGCCCCCACGGAATGAAAAGTGCATTAATGGTAGGAATAAAACTTAAATGTTTAAGGTGAAATAAACTAAGCTAAAAAGTTAAATATATTTTTTTCTTAATTTTATAGTGGTAGCAATTTATCTATTAACAATATTGTTGAAGAAAATCCTAAATGTTACACCACGCCTACGATTTTAATTAAATTGTACGGAGTAGATTGTTCTGATGGATTGTCTCAGATTCCAGTTCACACATACAACGTGGGAGGGCCGGACTCTGCAGCACGTACACTACAGAGAGGCACGGAGGACTCGTCAGGGCATTAAGATTCTTCCTTAACTACTCGCTTGGTACAAATTAATGGCCATTAAACATGATCGATCAAAGATGACACCGTACACATCTGTATCCGCTCCAATCTGCACCGTGCGTGATCCTGAGGTGCTGTGGTTACCGTCTGTACGCTGCATGGTGCGTGCAGAGTAGCAATTTGGCTTTCCACATAAAAGGGCAGGAGAAGATAGGGTGATGGAAGTTCTTACTTGCTTTATTGCAAAGGGTATAGTAAATGTATGTGTAGTTAGATGGTCGAACGTTGTAGGCTCTGGATCGTTTTGAGGGGCTTATCCAACGGCCAGGCAATGTTATCTTGTGCGAACTCACATTAGGAAGCTTCTTTCCTTTTTGATGTCTACAGCTAATTCTGTTCAAAATAAGTTCAAAGACGAGAGCACGCTGTACTGCTGCGCCTCGGTGGCTTTTTTTTTTCATTTTGAGGGAAATCACGAGAGCTCGTTATTCATGAACGGAAGGATTACAATTTTTGATGGCAAGCTCCATTAACCAGGAGTCTCATCCATCCAGCCACAAATATGGTAGAAACTTGAACACATCCTCGCACAACAATGGGCTGCCGAGTTTGCCTCTCGTCTCACAAACGAAAAACGGAAATCTGAAGGATTTCATACCAAATCCCAGAATTTCCTTTCAGATAATTGACTAGAGTAAGATTGTCCATCTCCAGACTAACCTTGCTGATGCCTTTTGCCACTGCCATCATACCATCGACACATCAGAAAGAGAGTCATACCACCGTGCTTCAGCGGCGACAATTGATCCAGCACTGTCACGTAAGACTGCGCCTCCACCACCAGTGAACGTGTGAACATTAAAGGACCCATCAGTATTCACTTTAGCCAACCTTCCTCCGGCGCTCGCCAGCATGGTCGTGCCTCCCTCCTTGACTCTGTAGCCGGTCGCTCCATGCACATTATCTCTTCCACCATCTGAGCAACATGACAAACTACTTGTATCGCCTTGATGGCTGCCAGACTGACCGCACTCGTTATACTCTAAATTTATTCTCTAAAAAGAATATTTTGTCCTATTCATCGATATTTTTTTCTCTATATCCAATTTTCCTGCACCCGTTCATACTCTATATTCATCCTCTATATAAACTACCTAATAATTTATTCAACCATCTCTAACTACCATCTCCTTTTATCTCTCCTCCTCTTTCTTTTTTTCTTTTCTTTTTTACTTCTTTCCCTTTTACAATAGCTTAGCAATTCAATTTTTTATTAAATAATAATATTTTTCTTTTTTTCTTTTTTCTTTTTTCCCTTTTTCTTTTTTCTTCCTTCTTTTCCCCTTTTTCTCCCTTTTCCCTTTCTTTTCCTTCTCTCCTGCTTTTCCTTCTCTCCTCGTCCCCGCCCACCACTCTCCTCCCCCGACCGTCGCCCGCCAGCCTCCTCCCCCGCATGCCGCTGTCCGTCGCCTCCCCCGCCGCCGCCCTCCGCCGGCCTCCCCTTCGTGGCGGTGACCAGAGGCGGCGCTGGATCTCGCCGTCGGGCTCCCCTCCTCCCCCGCATGACGCCAACCTCCCCCATGTGGCGGCGCTAGATCTCTCCGTCCCCACCGCCGGCTCCCGCGCGCACAACTGCTCAATGCCCCCCTCTCCACCACCGGGCCCGCCACCCGCACGTGTCCCCCGCCTCCACCGTGTGCCGCCGGGCCCCTCCTCTCCTTCCCCACGCTATCGCCCTGCGCGGATCCAGCGGCCTCTCCCCTCTCCTCTCTCCACCGGTGCCATCGGGCCTGCCCTCTTCTCCTTCGCCCTCGCGTGCTCAGCCCCGCCTCCTGGCCGCTCGCGCCGACGCCGCCCTCCCGGCCGCTCGTGTGCTCGGCGGCGCCTCCCTGGCCATTCCTCCGTTGTGGCCTGGTCGTAGTGGAGCTCCACCCGCAGCTGCCGCCAACTCGCTAGAGCAGAAGCCCGAGGTGCTCCCCTACCTCGTCCGGTGGTTGGAGCAAACGTGTGAGACGAGCGAGGTGGGCCCACCGAGTGATGTAGCGCACACCCGCTATTCCGCTTAATTTGGTGGAACCGGGAGCTCCATGACGCGTAGCGGACGGCATCCCGGACGCCGGTGTAGCGTTTTTTACTCTAAATCCATACTGGAGGAATCGGTCCCGGATGCCGGTGCGGACAGTCTGAGCCAGTGAGTCTAGAGCGTGACGCCGTGGCAGCGCATTTCCCGACCGGACCCACACCGAAGCCAGACAAGCAGGAGTGTTTGAGTCCTCGTCAGTGGTTAGATCCCATCATCGCTCACCGACACGGCGCGTATCTTAGACTGACTCCAATCGTGTTATGCAAATTGGAGATGCAAAACAAGGTTTGGCTCTCGTCTACAGGATAAATGGAGTAATGTATTTCGTCTGGTCTCCAACAGCCCAATGCATTTCCTGGATGTTGCGTCTCTACAGCTGGGCCCTTCCTGCAGGTCCGTCAAATACCTAGAGGAAAGAGACGCTCTATTTTTGCATGTTCTCTCTCTTCTATTGAAAAGTTCCTCTCTATTTTGCATTCCTGGTTGGAGACCACTTTGCTCATGCACAGTAGGCCTCGTAATCTATTTCTGCCTTTGCATCCGGATGATTGGAGTCAGTCTTAGTATAGCATTTCTTTTTATCTGTGCAGGGTAGACCGGTAATTACACATCCGACCAAAAGTAGCCGCCGATGTGGGGGCACCACGGAGTAGCGTGCACCGCCACCACCCCAGCCTCGACCTGCAGCCACGGCTGCTGGAGTCAAGCCATATCTGGGCTTGGGCCGGGCCAAATGGGCTAGCACATGGCCTGGCCAATTTGGCCCGGTATGAACCCGATATGGGACGGTAAAAATCGGGCTCGAGTCGGCCAGTGTCTTGGGCCGACCCCCTAGCTCGTAGCACGACATGTGGCCCAGTTCAAAAGTTAGGCGGGCTGATAACAGCCCTAAAGCTTTCTTCCCTCACGACCCAACCCAATTTCTTATCCTGGTCCAGTGCCAATTTCTCCCTTTCAACCTTCTAACCCAACAGGCGTCACTTCCTCTTGGGTCAACTCCCGAGCTCCCGAGCAAAACCCGAACCCAACATCGCCTCCGCCTCCCTCTTTCTCCTCTCTTGCGAGTCGCGACCAAGCAAGCATCCCGCGCACGGTCGACCCTACGCCACCACCGCTCTTCTCCTCTCGATGACCGGGCGCGTCACACCGCTGCCTCGAGCTCTAGCGTCGTCGTCCACACCACACCTCAGTGTCGCCTCCACCTCTTTCTCCTCTTTCGTGACCGGCAAGCGTGCCGCCTCTCTTCCCCCGACCAACACCGCTCCTCGGATCCAAATCTCAACGCTTGTCGCTGCGGGGGCTCGCCATCACTGGCACCGGGCTCCAGGCTTTGGCACCATGCGCCGGGCCATCGGGCTTTTATGCCATTCGGGCCGGCCTGGTACGGTAAAGTCACTTCCATGCCATGGCGTCGGGCAACCACTAAGCACGGGCACGACCTCGTTGCATTCTTAGAGCAATAAGGTCCTTAGGGACTCTAAGTAGAGAGCACGGTTTAAAAATCATAAAAAACCCATCGGTTTTTGTGGTTTTTAACCAAACTGGTCTGGTCCGGTTTCATTGAATCCCTAGTTTTTTGTCAAACAAAATTTGAGAATTTGAAAAAAAAAATTAATCTAAATATTTGAAAGAAAACTACATATATAATGAAAAATTATGGTAAAAATTTCGTGAAAAATAGTATGTTTGATTGGCAAAAAAAAAATAAAGAATGAGAGAAAAAAAGAAAAAACAGAAAAAGAAAATAAAGACCTTATCCTCTTGTCAGAGTCAATGACTTGTGTCTATTCTCTTCCTCATAATGCCGCTTAGGGCATCCGTCTCCAAATCTTATGTGTTGCCTACCTCGATCTACTCCCAAAATCACTCGCCCTCATCACCATTCGCCTGCTAGCCGAGCGGCTTGGCCGCCTAGCCATGAATAAAGGACGGCTACTTGCCGTTCATGACAACAAGCTTCGTCCTCCGAGCGACAAGAAGTTGACATATCATCTTTTGTTTGCTTGCTTTTTTCTTCCTAATTTCAACCAATCTTCTTCACTAGATCCAATTTCTTTAAACTCAACTTTTTTCGACTTTGTTAATAAAACTACAGGTTTTTTTTTTCACCAACCTTCTTCGCTTTACTGACAAAACTGGTCGGTTTACCATCCTAACGCTCACCTAACCATTTTGGTTTCGGTAAAATTTATCCAAATTTGTATTTTAAAATTTAAATGGTAAACCGACCGGTTTTTAAGTTTTTCACGAAAACCGTGATATCGGACCCGGTTGGTTTTAGTGGCTCCAATGATTTTGTAAACCTTGGTAGAGAGTTTGGTCTGAATATCAGATTTGAATGCATCTCATTCCAAATATAGCTTTTTGTTTGGCACATGCATGTTGTCGAACCATAACGCCGTTTATTCACAAGAGCAAAATAACAATTAATCTATTTTCTTTAACATGAGTATTGACATTAAACAAGTCCAATAAAATAATGGTGGACAAGTATTGCAGAAGCACAGTTTAACGGTCTGTTCGTGGTGCCTTGGTATGCTAGGCTATCCGTCTCAAAATGTAAGGCAACCTTAGTAAGTTTGCCTTTGACAGTCAGTGGCCCTAAACGTCGTCGATGCTGTTGTCCGAGGCCGACCGAGGCAGAGTTAGTAATGAAATAGTACAACATGAGCGAGCAATATAGAAAACTGTAACATTTATTGATGAAATGAAATAGATCTAAAACAATGTCACGTCGAAATAATCTGGCGTATAAATCAGGTTCGGTCGGACGATATATATGCTGATCGGTAGGCAAGTAAATAAAAGCACGGTTTCAAATTGGCGCCAAATTGAAATCCTTGTTCACCGCCCCGTCGACACGTAGAAATAAAGGCTCGAGCGACGCGTCCACCAATTCTAACCCTCCTTGTTGGTCGGCTTCGTCACAGCCGCGCAGCCAGGTGAGGTTCCTGGGGTCCTCCCGGAGCAGCATGGCGTCGTAGCGCGTGCTCGGGAACGCGTCGGGCCCGGGCGGGACGACCCTCGCAGCTGCAGAGGAAACACTTCGGGCGCCGAGCGTGGGACGGCGGCCCCTGCTGGAAATCGTCGAGCCGGCGGAGGAGGCCTCGGAGGTCGTGCGCGTCAGGATGCCGAGACGGCTCGTGGAGCTCATCACCGAGCGGCTGCTGCTCCACTGCTGCGACGCCGCCGGCTTCCGACTGTGGGCCGGCACGCCGCCGTTGCCGGGCTTGGTGGTTGGCTTGTTGCTGTTGGCGGACCTCGCGAGCCCAATACTGGTGGAGGTGCGTTGGGCCGCGACCTTGTCGGAGCCGATCTTCCGGCCCAGGCTGTTTCTCGGCGACCCGCTGGTCTGCTTCACCACTACTACTGCCCGTGTATTATTGACGCCGTCGTTCGATGACGATTGCGTCAGCGCGCGTGCGCCCCACGTAATAACGTGCGCGTCGCGACGACCCTGCGACGCTGTGTGAGTGGGAGTTGACCACGATGATGATGATGCCTGAGGCGTGGACCCGGGGCCAGTGCTCTGGCCCGCCAGCTGCCTCGAACGTGCCGCGACGACGTTGGCACGCTTGCTTGGTGTCGGTGGCGGCACCTGCTGCTGACACGTGGAGGAGGTGGTCGACCTCGTTTGCGCCGTCAGTTGCCTGCTGCTGGACTTCCCTGCTGACAACGACCAAGGTTGGCGGGCAACAGCAACGACAGCAGAGCTCCTTGCCGTGACGGGCGTGCGGGGGCTTGACGTCGCCGAGCTGATGACGGAGGCGTTGCTTCCTCTTCCTCCTGCGGCGGTGATGGACGCCGACGACAGCGTCCGGACGCGCGGCATCGCCGTATGCGTGTTGGTGGAGGACTGGTGGGTCGACGACGCGGCGGAGCTGCTCCTCGCCAACCTCGACGTCGCCTTCTCCTTCTCCTCCTCACGACCCGTCGTCCTCCCACCAAGCTGCGACAACTACGAATGTGTACCAAACCAACCAAACACACAAAATTTAGAATGCGACAAGGACACCATCTTAATTTCGTGAATAAAAACTTGATCGTTGTTTGACGTTGACAGATCATTCAAAGTTTCAAGAACAGAGGAGGCGAGCATCATGCACGTACCCGTGAATTACTCTTCGCATAGGAGGCCGACGATCCACCACCTCTCCCCAGCTGGGTCGGCGCCCCGGCGGAGTGACCTGAGGAGTTCGTCCCCGGTGAACGGAGAGGCGACGCCGGAGGAGTCAGGAGCCTGTATCAATATCAATGCGCAACGAAACGGGTCAGAAAACAGAATGCCCAAGCTTAATTCGCACCGACATTTCATTTCGTCCATACCAATCATAGTCATGCTTCCCGAGCTCCGACGACAACGACGACTCGTCGCTGCTGCCTCTCCGTCTCGCCGTTCCCCGCCCATCCTCCGTCCGGCCTGCTCCTCCTCCTCGCTCTCGCTCTGTATTCAAAATTTGCATTTCCTTTCAGCACCAGGGCAGGTCCAACAAAGATACGATGGCGGTAACAAAAGATCATGCCGCGACCGATCGATCATCTCACCGGTCTGGCACTTGCGCAGGTCGGAGAAGAACTCCAGGCTGTCGCCATTGCCCGCCTCCCTCCCGCTGCCACGGCGCAGGAGAAGCTGCGCTGCCACCGACGTGAAAGCCGATGCGGGGGAGGGCGAAGTCTTCTTCTTCGCCGTCTTGCTCATTCTTCCCTCCATGATGTGCAGTAACGCAATGGGTTCTCCGTCTCTTGATCGTGTCCCGGCTAATCTCCAGAATAAAAAAGATCGTTCCAACAAGACAGAACGGTTCACGGACGTTGAAGCCGTGTGACGTTGCAACTACCGTGAACAAAACTACTACTCTGTATTTTTCTTAAGAAATAATCAAAACAAAAGCATGTTGTGGTATCTAGATGTGGCGTCGGTTGTTGTTACATTGTCTCATGGAAAAAAAGAAAATTCCATGGATGCTAGTTTTAATGCACAGCTTTGACGGGAACACATCAGGTGTCCAACTGTCCATAGCCAGCACAAAGGAATAAGAAAAGAGGCCACATCAGCTTTGGAACGCTGGAATGAGAAAACAGAGATCAGGAAAACCCCACAAGAATTGAGTAGAACACAGGAACGACAAGAGTGAAAAAACGAACTACAAGAATTCAAAACAAAAAAACTGCAACAATTTTGCTGTGTTTGGGTTGAAGGAAGTTCACCGTGATTTTTTTTTTCAATCACTACTAGATAAGTGTTTGTGCGTCGTTACCGAGTGAAAAAAAAAACTTGTTACACAATATATACGAGCTGCAACAACAGAAGATTATCACGAATTTTGTAAGTTTTATGACATAAATTACATTCCAGTTTCAACAAAGTATCTTTGCTAACCTCTCTACCTTTCGTATACAAAGGTACGATTATTATGCCTTCGTGGTTGCAAGGAATGGTAATTAAAGGTTCTACCAGTATATTGCACAAAGCTAATATAAAAAATAGCATAGATTCAACACGAGGGCCAACGTTTTCATTTCTGAATTTCTTAATCTTCAGAATTGCGTGTACAATTCACCATTCAAAAATTACATGTCAGTGTTGTACCATTGGTCAGCCTTATACACAAAAAATTGTACCCATTATCATTCCGCACAATTCCTAATCGACTTATTGTAGCCAAATCTTAAAATCTAACGCGTAGAAAACATAGCATTTAGGAGAAAAGCATTATTCCAAGTTGTTTTACATATCCACGTGTAATATGTAAAGACATCATGTTTTGTGTTCCTTTTTCAGTGAAGTACCTTAGTGAGCGTTGGAAAAAAAAAGTTTGTATGTGGTTTGGTGTGGTCGCAGCGGGATTACCTTCGAGTTGAATTCTCATGTGACAGTGGGATTGCCTTTCGGCTTCATCGGGGTGCCCAGGCCCAATCGGTTGGTTCTCGAAGTGCTTTTCATGTTCCAGAATCAGAAACACAACATTCCTACACAAAATAAATTGATGTCAAACAATGAAGCACGCCAGTACTAACCCCAGTTCCCGCTGGCACCATAGGCCTCTCGATCAGCAACTCAGAGAACACACAATGAAATGTAGTGGCGAATGTCACTGAGATATTGCAAATGCTTACCTTGCGTCTGTAAGCCCACAGATGGCTCAAACACTGATTGGTAAGTACAGTTTAACAATTGTACTTATAATGATAACTAAGAAGATTTAATAATATCTGTTGCTGAGAGTTGTAGATTGCAATGCCAGCTTAGCAATAAAATACATACAACAGAATAAACTCATCGTTCAAGCATACTTTATTATTGATTCATAAGTGAATTGCTCACCCTTTCTCAGCAGTTTAGTCTTTTGTATGTAACTGGTTGGTGCATAGTAGCTTAATATAATATCGAGTTAGAGGTTGAGTTCAAGTCCTGACGACCGTATTTTCTGTCGCACCGCTTCTTTTTTCACGCTTGTGCCCTAAAGGAGATGCACGTGAGGGGAAGTGTTGAACCATAAGTGAATTGTCCATCCTTTCTCACCAGTTTAGACTTTTAGACTGTGAACACAATAACAAGATGTGTGGCGGTAGACAAAGAATCCTTGGCAATAGAAAGGTATGAGAGAAATAAGCGGAGACATGGGGAATGGAGAAATAGGGACAAGGCGTGGGTGTGGTTAGCAAATTTTACGCTGCATTATTTCTATTTTCATGCTTGCGCCTCAAAGGAGCTGCATGCAATGGGGAGTGTTGAACCATAAGTGAATTGCTCACTCTTCCCCATCAGTTTAGGCTTTTAGGCATTCGTAAGAGAACATAATAGCAACATGTGTGGTGGCAGACGAAGAATCCTTGGCAATGGCAAGGTACGAGAGAAAGAAGCAGAGACGTGGGGAACGAAGAAATAAGGACAAGGCATGGGTGTGGTTAGCAAATTTTCTGTTACACCACTTCTATTTTTATGTTTGCATCTTAAAGAAGCTGCACGTGATCAAGAGTGTCAAAATATAAGTGAATTGTCCACTCTTTTCTATCAATTTAGGCTTTTGATTGTTCACAAAAGAATACAATAGCAAGATATGTGGCAGCAGACAGAATCCTTGATAATGGCAAGGTACGAGAGAAAGAAGCGGAGATATGGGAAACAGAGAAATAGGGACAAGGCGTGGGTGTGGTTAGCAAACTGGATGAGATGTGTGGATTGCAGGTGAGGGGGGTGGTTTCGTAGAGCTGGAAAGACGTAGTGCGGAGGCGAGCATTGCAAGTGTATACGAAGGTGAAAGAAAGAATTCACTATGGACTTTTTAAGTAGTAAAGACAAAGATATTAACTGGCTGATGGGCCTAAAGAGATATGGACCCACTGGTCAGGGATGCTAATAGCAATTGAAACGAGGAAGCCAGAGGCCACCGGTTTAGTAAACAACGAAAACAACAAAAACTGGTTGGCTAACCACTTCAAATTTTGAAAATGAAAATTGTCAAATTTGAATCGATAAACCAAGCAGTTCTACCGATAAATTGAGTAGTTTTGCCGATAAACCTATAAGTTTTTTGTGGTTTATCAGTTCAAGTGTGGCAGAAACCGAGATTAGTTGTAGATAAACAAATATGGGGAGAAAAAAAGGGGGGAATTTTGGTATGAACTTTGCTAATTATTTGTACAATCATTGGTATAATTTACAATATATAATTTATGAAACATTCATAATATATGATACACCACACTCAAACCTACCATGGAAATAATTGAATGTCCATTACAAAGTTATGGAAAAACATAGTTTTTCAAAAAATAAATATACAAGACATAATAATATTTTTAATTATTTTCAACTAGTGGGGAAGAGGACAGGGACAATTTTCTAATTATCTTTTTCTTTCATATTTGTTTATTTTTCCCCACTGGAACATGCTTTCTTTCATAAATTTGTTTCACCATAATTCATAATTTTTTAATAAACTATTTTCTAAAATTCAGATTTTAAACTTTTGATTGGACGAAAACCAGCCGTCTAGGGAAACCGGATCACTTTCACTAGAAACTACAAAAACCAACCGTTATCATCAGTTTTTGAAACCATGCTTATAATCAGTGATCTTCTCCCCCGCCCAGGGCCATGTCTCTATTCTCTTGTTCATCCGATTTGTCCCTTTTTCAATCTCTTGCCTCTCCTGCATTCCAAATTAAACTCAGTCATGCAACTTCTTAGCAGCGATGCCGCTCAACTTAGGCACTCCATACTCTCTGTTTTTTTTTGGCAAAGTGAACACCAGTACAGACACAGATACTCATATACCCATACGAGTCCTCACCCCTATGAACACACGCATAGACACCTATCCTATGAGTGGCTTTGAAATACTGAGCCGATTTGATCTTGAGATTCATAAAGTCACCACAGGCACTGATGCCGTGTGATGCTCATCTGATGTTTTCTCTTGATTCTTTTCTTTTTCTTATTTCTCCTTGTTGATTTGGACTTATGTGATGCTTCTCGTTCTATGTTCCTGTACAATTTGGGATGAATATTTGTTTAATTCTGTATTTCAGCACAAAGAAGAGAGAAATATTACTAGGTAACGTAAGGTTAAAGCTCGATTAATATGTGAGTGCTAGTTTCTCCTTCGCGAATAGGCGCTTCCTATTCGTGAGCGTGGCTTTCCCTGGGGTCAGAGTTAATTTTTTGGTTCCTGCATTTTGTGGAGGAAAACGTTCAGCAAATACAAGCACCATTCTTTCGGTTCAAATGCAACATGACGTCAGCAAAACATAGTAATCTCATTCCTTTGAAATTCCTTCTTCAATCCAAACAGCGGGCCTTAGTCATCTACACGCATTGTCACATGGATATCCACATGACTTTTGTGAATTGCAACGGTATGCGTCAAATTTAGTATTATCTTTTTTCGTGTGTAGTGAGATATTCATAATTTTATAAAATTTTCATTTGAAGGAAAATATGTATAATATATCAACAAAAAAAATATTTACACAGAAGCGTGTACGAAACATTATGCTGTAATACTGAACTAGTTCCCAAATTTTCTACTAACAATAAAACAAACAGGTAACAACCCTATTTCTACTGCGTCTTATAGTTCCCAAATTTTCTTCTTTACAAGGCTAGTTCTTCCTATAAATACATCCGTTGCGATAGATTCTAATGATATCAACCACCACTCCTACCATTGTCACAACATGAAGAAAAATGCATATATATTCTTTGTGGGCCTCCAGCTTTAGTATTCTGGTAAGATTCACTGCAAATTCAGTCGTTCAGGTATATATACAGGATAACCTTCCAATCTCAGTACTGTTTCCAGATGTCGAATCCATTGCCGCCTTCTTTTTTTTCACATTGTTTTCAGCCAGCTTCTTCATCTGTTCCTCTGACATCGTTTAAAGAAAGATCATAGTACACACATAGTTCCTTCAAAAACAAAAAAGTACACATATAGGACATGCAATTAAACGAACATGCATGCATTCTTTGGATGTACGATGGGAAAGATGTTTGTCACACCAATAATCTTTTTTTTTTAAAAACGTATTTGTCACATCAATCCCTAAACTGCTTGATCTCTCAACTATCCTAACCTAAAAATGACAATAGTTAACTTTTATGATACGATGGAGAGTGATACAACATAGAAGGAACTAGTGAGAAAGCTCACATATAGATAATACAGTTAGTTACCTTGGTGATGCCAGCTTTGTGGTGACTGTAACCCTGAGAAAACACGAAAAGAAACTAACTAATGAGGAAAAATAAAATACATAAATATATATATCATACAGGTTTCTATATAAGCAGCATGTAGCATATAAGAAATCTCATACTTTGTTTGTCCTATATATAAAATCACAGTAGGTGAAGATAGAAGAAAAGTTGCTCTGTCCATGCCCCCCAACATAGTGATGATAGTCGTGGTATTCGGCACCTCCATAGAACGGGATCAACTTGGCAGGGCTGAACGGGAAGTCGTAACTGTAGTTTTCAGCAAGAAGCCAGTCAGTCATCAGCCCATAAACACACGATCGAAGTCTCGACAAATTAAACTTTACCCGCAATGTGTCTCAGCGGCTTCCATTACGCGGACAGAGAACCAGAGCAGATGCGTGGTCACATGGCACGGCACGACGGCCGGGCCGACGAAGGTGGGTATGGCGAGGATCAGTACCTCGGCCCAGTGACTGTGTGATGCCGCGAATCCCGCGGGCGCCCTGAACTCGTGGTGGACATGGTGGATGCTGTTGTACGCCCACTTGGTGTGCAGCAGACGGTGTATCCAGTAGCTGAGGTAGTCCTCCACGAAGTGGTACACCACCAGCTGCGGAGCTATCTCCCAGATTGATGGCAACGGCAGCCCGGTCCGGATGATTCCCATTACCTGAGCAGCTAAGCCCAATTAAACGAGCTGTTCTGTTGTCTTCTGCTTGTTTTTTATTCAAAACTTATTAAATGACATAAGGAGCTAATTTAGATCGATTTCATCAGTTATAAGTTGACTTGACTTGACAAGTAGTTTATGACCTCACAATAAAATTAATCATGCATAAAATTCATTTTGACCTTAACGATGGGATAGAAGACAATCAGGCAAGGACTCATGACAATGAGCACGAGCCGCGCAGAGTCTCTGTAGCAGCGGAATAACGCTGCAGGCGAGAGCCGCACCCGTGGTTGCAGTTTGTACTTGAGTGCCACAGCCGGCGCGAGATGCTCGAGCAGCGCGAGGGGCAGCGGAGTGAGCGTGTAAAAGACGAGGAAGACGAGTGCAGTGTGCCACCAGAGCCAGTAATCAGGCATCGTAGCCGAGTACTGGAACCAAGTGGCCTCCGCGCACGTCATGGCACGCCCAAGCGCCGCCTCAACCTCCGCTGCCGTCGCGTAACGGATCATCACATTGATCGATCTCCGGGCTCACCAGAGGTAACCTGCGGAAGCGTTTAGCCTACTTAGCTTACTATACTATGTGCCGCACGATTGGTTTTTATAGCCAATCGAATGGCCTCTGACGTGTGGGCCAAATACTTGTCTTCAGTTGTACATACCATAGCTGCATAATTCTCATCGAAAATGTTGGTACAATCACCGAAATTGTGGGTCACATGCAAGCCTGGGCATTAGACACGTTTATCTCAGTATAATGCTTCCACCTGAGTGGTAGCTAAGACAAACACCAATTATCATCACAGTGTTATGAATCATACACACCCTTTTTTTTTTGACAATTCAAAATATATAGAGAAGAGGTGATTTGAACCAGAGCGTCAGGTTTTGAAGTAAGCAAACTACACATCCTTGAGGCAACAATCTTTAATATGTACATATATACGAAGAACAACAAGAGCTTGATGCGAGCCCAACATAGGAGCTCGACATGTTTATATGCCAAAAATAAAAATAAAAAAAAAATCCAATATGCAGAGACAGCTTCTGTAATCGAAAATATACCAGTAACAACATTTAATTTCTCTCTTTTTCACGGCATCTTCAGTCTTGTGAGCTACTGCACATTCAGCAGATGGTTTATGATTGGAAGCACAACTACTTTCCAAGCCAGTCGAAGCAACAGCAGAGGCCCCAGCAGAACTTGGATGGATAGTCCCTGATGAACACATCCCTGTCATAGCCAATGACGTAGAAACTAAAAGACTGCTTGCGATTGGCCATTGTAACACGGGTTACAGGCACGACAGAAATGATGTGTCTCTCAGAAATAACCCTTGCTGACGGAGGAACTGGCAGCCTGCTAGCGATAACTTCTGAGGAGAACTGATTAAGTGGGTATGAATCAGCAAAGAAGGCAGGAGTGCACTGATATGCCTGTATATTGCATAGCTGAACACCTCTAGCTCTGTGAAAAACTTCTTCAGGAACTGAAGCAGCCCCTCTAGTTGCGCTAACTTTTCGTGCTGACAGCGTCTTCCTGAAAACAGGCGAGTTTCGAGTGAGATCGATATATCAGGTCAATTACCGAAACCATTATGTGAAGTAGTAACTTCTTCAAATTAATAGAACAAATGAAGTTTATACAAAAAGCTACTCCCAGACAGAACGCATTTTTCCACAGTTAATTAGACCATCAACATTACTGAACGTTAAATAGTTATTTTCTATGCGGCAACATGACATGCTAAGCTGGATTTACAAAGAAACCATCAGCAGACAAGTTATGCAACTAGAAGTTATCAACTGCTCAATAGCACATGTTTTAACCATGCGGCTTTGGGATTATTGAACAGATGAGCATAATTTCCATTGTGAATAATTTTTTTTCTCAAAAACGCAGGAGAGCTGCGCTTCTTTGTATTAACAGGAGAAGAGAAACGGCCCAAATTACATCACACCCTCCCATCATGGACCTGAGATGAAAGGGTTTTTGGTTCACAGTTTACAGAAGCAATGCCATTTCCTTTTCAGAAACTATGAAACAAGTCATTGTTTCAATTTATGAAGTTATATGTGAGTTCTATTTTCCTTGTTATTCTAACATGGTAAAATACAAAAACTGAACAAACAAGCTTTAACGGACTGGAATTTCAAATTACCATTGGACATTAGCAATGCTTTGTGCAAGCAGGGAACCATATCCAGTACATGTTTTGCATGTAACTAAGCCACGCGATGAACATGCTATACAAGGCAGCATTCCTTTACCACTGCACATTCCACATCTGTGACAAACAAGGATATGTAAGTATAATGAGTATCTGTATTGGAAGATGTCTGGTTAACACATTTCTGCTGAGCTGAAATTAATTTTTTTTAAAAAAATTAACTAATAATAAAAGGTTCATTGCGATTTCAGGTATTCTGTATGTAAAAAAAAATTAGAGAAAGATAGACTCTTGACCGTTGATAATTGATAAGTATAATACATAGATAGACTCTTAACCCACAGTTTCACATGGACCGAAAACACAAATGTGACACTATCGCATTAATAAATTGACTGTTTAATACATTTACAGAAAACCAATGGACCATGCTAACCAATTGAAGTGGACATAAATGGGATTTATAAAGGGAGTATATATTCTAGCACTGAAAATAACTGCTAACTGTAAACATGTAGAAAAAGAAGAAGAACTAACATTGTATCAGAACCGTCTTGGTGAGCCAGTAAACCTCTCCCATGACATGCACTGCATCGGGTCATCTGATTTGCTTTGTAATACCCATGCTCCTGACCAGCATTACAAACAGGGCATGGTGTCTCTCCACGACCCTCACAATCTGTCAGGGATAAAAATGATTATACGTCACTCTTACAATAGTTACCCTAGATAAAATATGTGTAAACAGAAAGACCATGATCCAGCAAGAAAAATACATTATTAAAGACATCTTAATTCATAAAAGTTAACACAAGGGTCCTAATTCAGTGAGAAAAGATAAGACATAGTAGCAGCAAGAGCAAATAGTGTTAGAACCACAAAGCGACATGTTAGTGACACAAGTAATGGCTAGTCAGCTGCTCACCATTTCCTAGTATTACCAGACGATCTTAAGGATTGTCGTAAGGAGACAAGGGACAAGTGAAGGTGCTAAGTCTAGCAACACATGATATTTGAATAGTAAACAACAAGAGACCATAAATGACCAGATAATGATCATTAAGGCCTATATTTTATTGTTGTCAAAGAGATTCAAGCAATTTATTATTTTTTTAATAAACAGAACTGAACAAATATGAATTGATATACAAACAATACAAGTAGTTAATCCTTCAAATGAGAACGAAAATGATTTTTTCATAAGAAAATAAGTTATAGGATCAAATGTCAAGTCATTAATTTTACAATCAACTGTGTATGTGGGTAAAGCTTATAAATGTAAATTGGTTTACACTTGAAGACTATGTTTTATTTTCCAGAAAAAGAATCCTGCCATCATTCTTGGAGACAAATATATGAGTATGGACAATTCAAAAGGGCGACAAAATGATCAAACATTCTATGTCAAAATGAAAAGAACTGTTAGCAAACACATACAAAAAAGGATATGACAAGGATAGTATTTGTGGGCATGCGTTGTAATTATGGATTCTTTTGTTTCTTTTTTTCTCCTATTAATGAAATGATATGCAGCTCTCTTGCATGTTCGAGAAAAAAAAAGATAGTATTTTTTAAACCATAAGTGAATTGTCCACCCTTTCCCATCAGCTTAGGCTTTTGGGTGTAACTGGTTGGTGCATAGTACCTTAACATGGTATCGAGCTAAAGGTCTTGAGTTCAAGTCTTGGTGACCGCATTTTCCGCTGCGCTGCTCCTATTTCCACATTTGCGCCCTGAGTGAGCTGCACGTGAGAAGGAGTGTTGAACCATAAGTGAATTGCCCACCTTTCCCCATCAGCTTAGGCTTTTGGGTTTTGGGTTCAACTGGTTGGTCCTCATGTGCAGCTATCTTAGGGTGCAAACGTGGAAATAGGAGCGATGCAATAGAAAATGCAGGACTTAAACTCAAGACCTGTGGCTCAATACCATGATAAGTTACTATGCACCGACCGGTGAACAACTCACTTATGGTTCAACAACATTAATGCATGAGCCATATGGATAAACTAGCATGATGATGTATACTGTTGGTTGTTACATCCGGTCATGTATACACAAAACTGGATGTACTCTCTATGGTTGCAAGTATAGGTTGTTTGAGACTTCCACATGAAGGTTATGAAAGTAGATGGAATGACCTTGTTACCATTCATTTATAGTGCACTGGGAAAGATTAACTCATTCATCTATGTGAGTGATAGCATTTCTTAAGCAAGGGCAAGGAAACGATAAAAGAGGAGAAGGTACATAGAAGTACTAGGATGACTTATATTCAAAGAAAATTTAGAAAGGTAAAATAACCTGCATTGCAATTGGAGCGAGTATTGCCTAGTCTTTCTTAGGTTATCTAGAGTTAAAGCAGACTGTTTACTGTATCCAAGTTTAGACAGATCATAGGTGCTCAATAATAGAAATGCATATCTTTGTGAAGTGAATATACATGATGCATTGAGAAAAAAGGAAAGAAACCATGGTTCAAATATACCAGCACAACATCATATAAAAAACTGGGAAGAAACTCGATTTCATATGATGGATTGAGAAATATTCGCGAAGTATGATTTGTAGAGTGAACTCTAAACGAAGGTGCAATCATACATTATAGTTGTCATGACTTACAATCAAGAGGAAAAAACATAAGATACTTTCTGACATAAAAGATAGCATAGTGTCGACTATTGAAAAAAGTTGAGATTAACATCACCATTCCCCTTTTTAGAAAATGCATTTCCACCAAATGAGAGTTCATAATACAGTAGTTAAGGTTGTAACATACATAGTGAACATAACTATACCAATTATGTATTAAATCTTATAGATGGGTATAAATATCAACATGAACATCAATGAAAACTTGAATGACATGTGTTAGTTACTTCTTTCTCTGGAACAAAGAGTAGAGGAAACTCAGATCTTAAATCTAGCTCCCACACTCCAGGCACTGGACCTTTGTCCCTTCCATCTATTTTCCCACTTTCATAGGGTTCCTTTTTTGTGACAACATCTCTTTCTTCTATGAACGTTTCCAGTGTCCCAACATAGACGTTGCAGTCCTCGATTGAGGTAATTTTCCAAGTGCGAGCAGGCCGACCTCCCCAGCAGCATCTATGCCCAACATGGTCAATAAGCAGCTGCCTGATCTCCACCTCATCCAGCGTATCCCTGTTGCAAGCATAAACCATTCCACTAAGTTGAGGAACAAAGTCCTGGCGAACAATATATGGATAGGTCAGGGGGCTAAGAAAATGCAGCAACAGTATAGTTCTATTTGCCTTTGTATAAAGACAGCGCAACAACATATTTGACCATGCTATGAATATCCCCTCTATAACAAATGCCAGAATGCTATGATTACCAACTACCGGAATACCAGCATGATTAGTGAGTAAAAGCTGAAATTCTTTGTGACAACACGATCACAGTGCCATCGATACATTTTGCACTCGTGTTTCGGGTTAGGACATTGGAACCATCTAGACCTTAACTTAGAGAACTCCCTTACCTTATGCATGATAAAAAAAGTAATATGCTAGTAGAAATGAGAAATTTAAGGGGATCATCCTGAATGATGGCTGGGAATCAGTCAGCTAGGATCTGGTTACAGCCCCAAATTAAACAATAATGTAGCACCAAACAGGCGATTGTAGTGCTCACCTCCCGACGCTCTGAGAGGGCTGGTAACTGCCACCATACGGGTACGGCTCTTGAGGAACAATCGCCAAACCTTCTGCCGTTGCCACCCACTAGTTCAATCACATGACAATTATACAAAATCGGAAGAAACGGAGCACCGCGGATGACATACCGTGCGGATGCGAGGACGCGGGGGCAGGCGACGGCGACAGTGAGGGGGAGAGCACGGCGCTGTGGATGGACGGCGGGTAAGGGTAGAGTTGGTCGCCGAGGGTTGCCGGAGCCGGGGGCGGGTAGTGTCCGGCGGAGGAAGAGGAGAAGGATGCGGCGGACCTGACCTCGTCGGCGCTGACCTCTGGCCCTCCTCCGCCGGCGCCGGCGCCGGCGCTGCGCAGAATGGAGGAGCTGCTCCGGCCTAGGTACTGGTACTGCTGCTGGTGTCGCTGCTCTGCCGCCGCAGGGGCGTGTAAGAGGCGCCGGCGCTGGTCCTCGCTGTCGCGTTCCGGCTCCATGGCCATCGATCCGGTCGGCTGGACGGGGAGCCGGGACCTGGGCGCTCGCTGCTCCCCGCAGGCGTGAGGCGTGGGCGGAGAAATCGATCGGGTCGGATGGGGGAGGAGACGAGACGGCGGTTGAATTCGCTCGCGCCTAGCTGGCAGTTGCGCAAGTGTACCCTTGTGCTCTGCTGTGCTGGGTACCGAGCGTCAGCGTGTGGAACGGGAACATAAATTCAAGCAGCACAGCTGCACAAGGCAAGCCTTCGCCGCGAAGGAAACAGGCGAGGCAAGGTCGACGCGGCGCTGATCAGAATCGCTATCCGACGTGACGGCGACATCAAACTTCCACGGCTAGTCCGCGCATCGCTACTCTGTTTTTTCTGGCTGAAGAGATATTTGGACGTCCGTTATAGTTGTGCGCCTTGACTGTTCTGACACAAAATCCGGCGAAACTGAAAACACCACAGTTGTGAACAATAAGGGTCTCGGTGCCTCAATGCTCTGGTAAGAGCTAGTCCACGAGGAATTCCTGTTTTAACATGGCTAAAGTTGCAGCACCGCTTTGCCCATTAAAATGCAACAATAAGGGTGCTTTTGGCACCGCTGATAAATGCCAAAATGCTCAAAAACATTTATAATTCACAAATTTCCTAATTAAATTCTACGGCAAGTTGTTGCGAATTATCATTTCTAAAATTAAGAGAATATCATGGTGAGTAGGCACATATTTTTAGATTTTGCAGCAGATCTATATTTTTAGAATTTTGAAAATGTTAAATGTTCCCTCACTCGAAAACCAACAAAAAAGAAAAATGTTCACGGCCCCACCTGTTACCCCCCTCCCTCTCTTCTTAATCTCATGCGGACCCAGGCAGCCGGCGCCGACATGTCATGTGGCGCTCGTACATCGGCAGGTAGACCATGCAGTGGGCCCGATCAGAGACAAACCAAGCTCCCCCCCCCCCCCCCACACACACACACTTTCCCTGATTTGGAGAAAAACCAACCTTTGCCGCTATAGTAGCTCACCGCATCACCACTCTGGTCCGTCTTGGTGCAAATATGGCCGCTAAAATGATGCATCACCTTCCCCTCTACCACCTCCACCCCTCACCGGCCCTTCCTCGCAATAAACTAAGAACCGACAACACTCTTCCTAGCGCCGCTGCTCGGCCTCCACACAGCCAACTCTGGCGACTGCGCCACCCATATCCGGTGCGCTCCAAGCGGCGCCACACGTGGGCACACACCGCATTGATCCGGTATGGTCACATGGGATTCAGCTCCCCTCGAACCATGGCCCTCTGTGTGGCCATGATTCTATTGGCCCAGGCCCATTCTCAGATATCTGTTTTTACTTTTAAATGCCTAGATTCAGTTGAAATTTGTAAATTGCATAACTAATTCATTATTAAGGGTTATTGAGAAATCTAAAATTTCCTGAGTTCATCTAGATGTGAGTTCATCTAGATGTGTAATATTTTAGAAAAAGCTAAATTCTCATTCATGAATTTATTTTTACCTAAGCTAAAATAAACAGGGAACATACAAATAAATTCATATATGGATCTAGGTAATTGGTAAATTTGTTACACTTAGCATATGTTCCTATTTTGTCACTCCTAATCATCCTGCAAAGTCATACGTTATAGACCCAAATATTTTTATTATAATTAATTATTTAGCTTTTGAACTAAATTAATTATTTAAATTATTTGACCCCATGCATGTTAATAAAACTTGGCCTAAAAATCACTCATGATATGTCTTACATATAATAAATTGCTCATAAAAATATCGGCTACCATATGCATGTTAAATTAATTATTTTGTCTCTTAGTGGTAAGATGTTACTTAACTATGTAGTCATCTAACTATATGGTTTATTTTACCTTTAAGCTTTTCATGTCAAACAATATGCTTCACACACTGAAAATAATATTAATCATGGCTACTGTCCAAGCACCATATAAACTTATATTGATCGCGACTAGCTCGCACCCGCACCATACTCTTATACAATATTAACGTGTGAAATTGCTGGAATCTATGAAGAAAATACATCAAATACACCCATCTTCTACCTCTAACATACACATTCACCTAATACATCAACTTTAAGTGCAGTTTATGACATTAAATTTTTTATTAATAAATTAGCATGAATAATCTCTCATGCACAATATCATCTGCATCATATAGATCCTGAGGTGAATCA
Source organism: Eleusine coracana subsp. coracana (assembly GCA_032690845.1). Classification (NCBI taxonomy): domain Eukaryota; kingdom Viridiplantae; phylum Streptophyta; class Magnoliopsida; order Poales; family Poaceae; genus Eleusine; species Eleusine coracana. The sequence continues at coordinate 11,717,243 of CM064426.1, forward strand.
TGTGGAGGTCGAGACCGAGCAACAGCCACAAGGTGGTGATGACCCACTGACCAAAACACGGCTCAAGACAAGCCCCGGTGCATCCCACTAAATTTTAATAATTTTTTTATTTTATCACTAGCTAGTGAGATATAGGTTTATCTGTGCATTAGGTTCATAGATGTTGATTGAAAAGCTAACATACAGTAGGAACCCTATTAGCTGATATTAGCCATATCTCGCTAGTGGCTTTGCTTAATTAGGGCAATGAGTCATCGAGTGGTATGGAGACTGTTGGAAGTTGAGTGGTATATCTCATTTTGGAATGGTTATGAGAAGGATCGATTTAATTGGAGACCGGACGAGCAACTAGGGGATAGTAAGATGGAGTCTTCATAGTGGCAACCCCGTCTGTGTCGTGTAAGGGCTGCGTCGCTCAGTCCTATGGGATCAAGTTTAAATGTATTGTTTTACATGCTAGTGTTGTAGGCCCAGTAAACTGATATAGTGCTGGATGTTGCTTGATTGGACAGTACCTTATCCTCTTTGTATTAGGTGGGATTTGGGTCCAGGAGGAAGGGGTACTCCACTCATGTATGACATCCAGGATGCATCGTGTTGGGGATCATTCTTGGAGGGCGATAGGACTGAACCGGCCTTGGGACGTCGAAGCGAAAGGTTGCTTCATGCGGCTTTTGGGAAGCGCATATGTGGTGTGTAATCAGATCTCTCCTATAGATTATAAATTGATTCGAATCACTACCCCTCACAATAACGAGTACTACTTGATCACTGCTTCAGGACATAATAATAATAAGAGTAACATAACAAAGGGAATTAATATTATTATACTGTATTGCAATCATGTTCATTGAAGCTATAGTGCGAAGTAAATTTATTTTTTTCCATAACAACTTAATTTGATGCTAAAACTTAAAAGTAAGGATTCACTTATTAGCTGGTTTTTTGGCAACATAAACCCTACTCTTAGCTATACATGTCTAGGAGTTGGTTGTAATTGATCCCTTTCGACAGGTAAGTCTTGTTGATTATTAATTACTCAAGGTCTAGCTTTATGTGATTTTCATATAATCAAGGATGGAGGGTGTCACTAGGTGGAAGGTTCCACTAGGAAGACCAGCGTCTCGACTGTTAGAACATCGAGTGAGAATTATGCACCAACAATGATGAGGAGTGATCATCTACTTGTCGGTACGGTATCATGAACATGACATCTAGCATGACCAGATGTCTATGTGTATTGTTGTGAGAGAATAATTGTATCTTAAGTTTCTATTGAACACTTAATTGTTGTTGAGTTTATCGCTTCCATACTTTTATCCAAACTCTTGTTTGTAACTTAAATTTAGATTTATATAAAATCTTGCACTCTATCTATATCATGTTGTAAACTAAATTATTTCTATTATATGTTATACTATTGGACATCATAACACGTATCACCACACGAGAAGGATCATGACGATATGACTGTCTCCCTTGAAGCGGTTCTATCACAATTAATTAACCGTTGGTTAATACTTAATATATTATTTCTTTGCGAAGGAGCTTCATACTTAATATTGTGTGGCTTGACAGGGACAGAAGGGCTGCGTGACCCTCCACTCTTCTCAAATGAACAGTCTATCTATCCATCGAGTAAAAGTAGGAAGGAAATCGGAGAGACCCGGTCTCTCCGTGATCCGAGAGACCTCCACCCTCTTCACGCCACATGTCTTTATTATAATCTCAACGTAACTAACGCCCCCATCTGCGCATGTCTCGTAACGAAGTCGTCGTTCCTCTGTTAAGCCATTCGTCCATCAGGCATCTACGGCTTTTCGTTAGCTAATCACGCCCGACGCAGAATAAATATGATGCGTCAGCGCGGTCCTGCTTGCCGGCAAACCATGACTACTGATGCATAAGCCTAGCTCCTTAAGATTCATATAAAAATATTTTATTTATGTAACACTTTGATTTTCAATTTTTTCAATGTTTTAAAATTTTGCTAAAAAATTTAGGTTGTTAATATTTTATTAAGAAAAAGAATTATTTTCAAAGGAAGATAACTCAATATAGGTTATTTTAAAGTTTTGTTTGTTACATTTATTTTTATTAGTTGTATGTAGGTTTGTATTGTATGCAAAATTACTTTTAAAATCATGTAGATGTTATTTTGAAATTTTATTTAGAGCAAAAAAATAGAATTAGAAAGCAGAGAAAAAGAGAAAGGAAAAGAAGAAAACATCTTCAGCGTGCTGGGCTGAGGAAGCCTTTCCCCTCTCTTCTCTCGCTCTTTCGCCCTTGGGCCTCTCTTCCTCTCTCTCTCTCTCCCGAGGCCCACCTCCTTTTCCCTTCTCCCCCCACTTGGCCTGCCCTGTCCTGGGCCAAACACGCTCTCGTGTGGCCAACTCCTCTCCCCCTTCCCCCTCGCTTCTCTAACCTTGGGCCGAATTTCCTTTACGCAGCCCATCCTCCTTTCCCCCTGCCCTCTCTCTCAGGCTGGCCTAGCCCAGCGCGTCCTGCTCGGTGCACCCCCTCCTTGGCCTCGCTCGGCCTAGCCGCACCCTGGCCCAACTCGCTCGCGCCACCCCTGAACCCTAACCCTAGCCATCGGGCCCAGCACCGCCATCACCGTCTCAATGTGCGCACCAAGCCACCCTGGTGCCCGCGTCCTATAAATATGGTAGGACCTACCCTGCGTCGCCTTTTCCCTTTGCCGCCTCACTCCTCGCTCGCCCTATGCCGCCGCCGTAACCGCCACCGCTGCCGATTCGAGCCGCCGCCACGGCCCCTCCTCTACTCGCCGTGCACCCCGGTGAGTTCCCTTGTTCGCCCGGTGTTCCCCTCTCCCATCCCCTTCGGTTCTCATGCCTCAGAGCTCCCTCCCTGCGAGCTCCAATATGCCGTGCATGGCTGCTGCCGTCTCCCTCGTCACCGACGGCCACCATCCTCGCTGGAGACCATATAGGTCCCTGTGCTTTGTTTTAATTACATTTTAATCCTAAAAATTTTACAGAACCTTTACAAATTTATATATTTAGGACCCTAAGTTTTTATATAATTATTTTTAGCACTATATTTTTGTAGAAAAATCCTTAGACTTTTTTAAATAATATTTTAGTCCTATAATTTTAGAAAAACACCCCTAGACTTATTATTAATTATGTTTTAGTCATCCTATTTACAATTTAGTCACTAGATTTATTATAAATTACATTTTGGTCCCTAAAATTTTCATAAATTTTATTTTAAACTTATATTTTATATTTTAGCCCCTGAAATTTCAAATCTTCATAATTTTTTAACCGTAGCTCCGATCTAATAAATTATTGCGCCAATACGATATTAAGAATGATTATTATCTATTCGTACTGTCTTATAGTAGTTTGCTTATTTTACTATTTTAACCCTAGACATTGAAATTTTTATAACTTTTTACTCAAATTTAGATGATTCTTGCGCTCATACGATCGTAGAAACACATACTATTTTATAGTATTATTTTCAATGCTGTTTGATACCATATGGTGTATTGTTTCTTATTTTATTTGTATACTTGTCTTTTTGGTGTGATGTTGAGTAGACTAACCGCAGTTAGAGAATTTCTAGGATCTCAATCCCGAACACTTTGAGTAGCAGCAAAGGGAACCAAGCAAGTATCCTTGATGTATTTTGAACCTATGTTTTATATTTCTCTCTATCTTTATGCATGCTTGTTAATATTGAATCCCATGTGTCATTATCATGTTCCATATTATTCCTTGTCACCTGAGTTAGGGTATAGTTTACTAGTATGGATACGTCATACTTAGTTTGCTATATCAGGAATGGAAGTGTCTATTGTTAATCTTGATTAATGGTTCAGTTGAACATATTCATGAGGGATGTGTAATCTTTTTTAGCAACATGGAACTTAGGTGATCCAAGCAGGAGGAGGATGATAATAGTGCGGGTATGCACGTGTGTCGGTAGTATGTACCCAGGATACCTCATGGAGATATTATTTATTATACAAGAAAGGAGATAAAAGGAAAGTTAGAGATAGAATTCTAGTTGAGAATCATGTTGCCGACTAAGAAACCTACCATGTAACCCTGCCCCCTGAATATATAAGGAGGGGCAAGGTGTCCTTCATAGATAAACGCATCATATCAGATATAATACACCACACAACACAGAAGTAGGGTTGTTATCCACAAGGAGGTCCAAATCTGTCTAAATCGTATATTTTATGTGTCCATCAACTCTCAATCTCGTGCATGTCTTTACTGATAAATAAGGATCATAGACTACTCTATGATTCACTGCCGATAATAGTATCGACAGTAATAATAATATTGGTTACTCTGTGATTCATTTTACTGTCGATATAAGTGAAACTTGTTTCTGGACACATATATAATAAATACTTGATTTTATCTTTAAAATCGGGTGTGACAATTACCTCCAAATAGGTTGTTGCGGCTGCTTCAGATTCACTATCATGGAAGTTGAAATTCTCAATGGTCATCTCAATGTTGGGATGAGAGCAGTAATCAGCCGCACCCAAATATGACATAACGTGAATACAAAGGAAGCGACGAAGTAGCCTCAGGCTGTCGAATCCTTCTTGTGCCGCACGATCTCCTGTGTCTGAAATGTTTTAAACCTAACAAACGACATCGTTAACATAAGATATCGATTAGTGAGGGCTGGTGTCGTTGTTTTCTTATTAAGGACACGTGGCGTGCAGAGGGTGGGGGTCTCTCGAATCACGGAGAGACCGGGTCCCTCACAATTTCCCTCCATAAAAGTAGAGGCGAGTCTTTAATGTTCTGGACAAATTTAACCCTCCGTCTTTAGAAACTTATCGTTTTGGACAAAGATACAGTCAAACTCTTGATTCTCCTATCATCAGCAACTTTTAAATTATATTCACTTTGAAATACATAAATGACATAAATGTCATAAACGTTCCTTCAAAATAATTTCGAATATCATGTATTTGTTTTATTTATAAAATTATTTTAACGGAAAATCACAGTCAAAGATGAGCTATGATTCAAGGACTGGGAAGGGAGTGCTATATATCTTGCCGACAAAACCGTTCCATATAAGTTCAATTGTGGCTATTAAATGTATGTTAATTATTTCATACGGATTTTAATTATTGACACGGTTGACTTTTTTAGCTACTTTCGATCATTCATCTTATTTAAAATATTTATTCAAATATGCAAAATAATATGATAGGTTTCAACTTTCTTTTGTGATAAAACTATTTGTAATAAAATATTTAATAAATATTAATTTTTTTAAATAAGACAAATGGTTAGACGTAACTAAAAAAGTCATGAGCATTAACAATTTAAATCCGGGAGAATTCTCCTCTCCAATTGAGGGGAGTTCGGAGGGGAGCTCGGGCGGAGGTAAGTTTAAAAAGAAAAATACTTCTGAGGGGGCAAGTCAGTGCCAAATGCATGGCAATCCTTGGTAGAGCTTATTTATGATTTCGTGCCGAACCTGGTAAACAAACAAATAGGTGGTCTTTCCTAGGGGCGGAGCCAGGAATTTTACATAGAGGGGGCCGGTTGAATAAGGCTAACACATATATCATGCTAAAGATTATCAATGACTATAAATATATTGACCATATATCCCACTAATTTCTTACTGCATATAAATGTACTTAAAATTTATGGCATAAAATTTGCAATCCCATAACATAAAAAACAATGAACAAAACAAAACAACAAAAAACAATATTTAAAAAATCTAAACCTTTTTCATTTTAGTGGTACTTTGTAATGCTTTGTATATATCAAAGAAGCCATATCATGAATACTATTGCAATCTCCTTCTCAATAAATTATTAATCAATCTCTTAGGTTCCCATCTCCCATATTATTTCAAAGCCTTTATCACAACAAGCTTTATCACTAAAAAGATTAGTAATCCAATTAGGATCGAAGGTAAAAAAAACTTAGCCTGAAGGAATAACGATAACAAAATTGAACTTCCAGTTCTCATATAACCTTAGCCTGAAGGATAAGATCCAAGTTACACAAAAATTAACTTCGTTGCCTCCCTTGCTGCCTGTTGCGTATTCGTCCATGTTGCTGACTGGTGCCTACGGCACTACTGCAATCAGGCATCCAGCCACATGGTACTGCGATAAAATCATTTGGAAATTGTGGACGGCGAACGTGTTTCTGCAGCCGGTGGCGGCGTAGTTTCTAGCGGTGATATGCCGATCTGGCGACATGTTTTTGTCATGGTCAAGTCGATCGACCCAATCAAACAGGCCGTGTATATGTAGTTCTCTAAATGGGCTGAAGACACTCTAAGTCCTAACGCAAGTAAATTAGAATGCAAGACCCATACTACCTCTAATCATATGATTACCATCATTTGCATAGCTGCCGCAGGGTAGAACAATTTCTTCGATGTTAGGGGGGGCCATGGCCCTTGCTGGCCTCCCCATGGCTCCGCCACTGGTCTTTCCGGAAAGCAAATAGCTGTTGCTCGACCCTTCTTTTCCTTTCTTTGGAGGGTCCGGGAACCTTTCTTTGTTCCCGAGCTATTTCATGATTTTTAAAATTATGAAATGACATCCATTTTTTTTTATTATTCAGAGCCAACAACTTGGCTGCCAGATTTCGTCCCGTCCGTAGCGCTTCGGAAGTCACTCTAGCGTGGCGCCGCTGGATACTTCTGTTTTCTGCTCTATTTGACAGTCGCCAATTAAAAGGAGACATTTTTGCAATTTTTGTTATAGCCCTTGCGGTGGCTGAAGCAGCTATTGGACTATCCATTCTTTCTGCCATCCATCGTAACAGGAAATCAACGCGTATCAATCAATCTAATTTTTTGAATAATTAGACATAGAATTCTCTAAACAAAGGCGCATATATAATAATATGTCTGATTGAAATAGGATCTAAACAAGAAAGAGCACTTGCCATTCGTTGGTTATTAGAAGCATCCCGAAAGCGTTCGGGTCGAAATATGGCTTTGAAAACAACTTCCATTTCTTGAGCCGACCTTGCCCGCTGGAGGTATGATTCCGATCTTTGAATCGAATTGGATTTTTTGTCTGAAAGAAAGGTTCCCGGACCCTCCAAAGAAAGGAAAAGAAGGGTCGAGCAACAGCTATTTGCTTAAAAAGGTGTTGCTCGACCGTCTTTTCTCAGCGGATCAGCCACATACTCCGAAGTAACGTTATCACTCATTCAGGACATGGCTATGGGCTGAAGGGCAAAGAAATGCTCGCCGGCGTGAACCATACTCCAAAATTCTTGCGATAAGTTAGACCTCGATGTCAGCTGGGAGGAGATTACCTCAGAGAAACTTATCTTTTTTCTTGTTGATCCCATCTTTTACGGAATCAATTCCTTTTTTGAATGTACAAAAATTTAGGGACTCGGATAATTGGTTTCTAGTTTCTACTACATCCTGCAAAGTAAATGGAAGTTTCTAGCGTTTTGCTCGCTTTATTTTTATATTTTTTTTGGCTGCGAACATAGGTCGGTTCTATGCATTCGAGAAGGCACACCGGCTGGATCAGAATTCTATCGGTCGTGGAGTCAGGCAGTTTAAGATGGCTCTGCTCCAACGACTTGAGAAGGTGAGACGCAATCCCCATGGCTCCATGTATTTTGCATGCTCGGATCAGTCACATACTCCGAAGTAACGATGGGAATGTAGCTATCTTTTGGTCAGGTTTTCTTGAAACATGCTTTGAACGGTACTCTTCGCGGCACCCCGAGGACCGGTCCTGTGTATTTTAGGGCCCGGGGTGAAATTAAAAAGAAGACCCTTTATATATATATCATTAAAAATATTATTAGTAGCAAATAATAAGCAATTAGTAGCAAATAATAAGCACTCAAATTTCTTTTTTTTTGTAGGACCCTTTTCCACTAATATGTTTCTAATTTTGTTATCAAAATTATTCTAATTTTTTAGATCATAAATATCCTTAGTAAAAACATGTTGTTGATCAATACCAATAAAATATGTAGGAGATGTATTCAAATTGCCGTTATTCATATTGATGTCAATATTGTCTTCCACCAAAATATGTAGGATCATATACAATGTTTATTCTTCTGGTCAGACTAGCATACAGGTCTATTGGGATGCTAGATTTTTCTCATGAATTAAGACCTGTAGACCATAACGAATGTGCTTGATTTTATTGGACATGTATATATACATGCTATGAGTTAGGGCCCTTGAGTTTTGGGGGCCCAGGGCAGCTGCCCCTTTTGCCCTCCCCCAGGGCTGGCCCTGCCGCACCCCTCCTGGAGTAAGGTGACTCGAGCAATCCCAACCCAACTCCAAGCCGTAGTGTGTAGGCTTCGTTCCCATCCCTTCTCAAGGGACGCTCCTATGCCGAAAGCCACGGTTAGGAGGGAATACTACCAGCAATTGCTGAAGGATTTGAACATCGAGTCCGAATTATCATGAAATTTATGGAAGGTATCAGACGTCAATTTTGGTGGGTGATACGGCCTCTAAAGGATGACACTCTAGAAATGACTTTTCGCCATATTAGCTCCACATTCCACCCTTTTTTACGAAAAAGGCAGTCATCAGTCGCCCCCTTTCCTATTTAGCTTTGCTTGCTGCCTATTCTCCTTCTCTACCCGTATCTTGTTCGTTCTGGAAACACGTCTTCCTATCCTATCTTTTCCTGAATCTCCCTTAACGGAAGAAATAGAAGCTCGAGAAGGAATACCAGTAAAAACCTAGTTCGCTCCAATACCCTCTATCTTTTTGAATCTCCTCCGCCGGGGTAGGGTTGAGAGGACCTTCAATAACAAAGTCAACAGGGGATTTCCAGAGGGAGTAATATTGTGGCGTGACACGCACAGAAAGTGCTGCACTAGCTGGTGGCGCTGGATGCCAAGGACACGGCACCATAGACAATGGACCTTTTCTGGATTCAGATGCACGCAGCACTCACTCGAAGCGATGCTAGCCGCTTTACGTCGTATTAGCGCGTAGCCAGGCACAACAGGGTGATAGCAAGCATGGAGAGATTCTCTTCATCTCTTGTCCCACCGCGCGGGCGCCGCAGCTGCCGGCGGTAGTTCTCCTGACCACCACACCGCCTCCTGAGCATCTGGCACGAGGCGTTTGCTTCGCCGGCAAGCCCGGCCGGCCGCCCCACGGCCCGGACTTACCTTCACTTCTCGCTACCTGAGGCCCTCCCTTCCCGGCCGGCAGGCCTATAAATTTGGGGCCTTGCCATGCCCAGCACCTCACTACCAATTTAATCCAGAGTAGCCAGTGAATCAAAACATATTTGCATTGGTTACTCGGAGGACACGGTAACAATGGCTCGTGCTTGTGTGCTCGTGGTTGCTGCCTTGGTCGCAGTGTGCGCGGCGGCTGCCTCTGTCGTGGCCCAGCCACCGGGCCAGCGCCCGCTGCCGTCGAACTACCAAGTGATCAATCCGGGGAAATACAAGAGGGACCAGCAGCTGGCCTGCAACGATCCCAAGGACAACAAGCCCAGCTGCAACGCCAAGTGCGACAAGCGCTGCCCCAACCAGTGCATCGTCCTCTGCCCTGGCTGCAAGACGTTCTGCAGTACGTATTTTATCTGTATATACCGAGTGCTGTTGAATGTTTTGATACCTCAATTCTATTCTCTTCCCCGTCGTTAATATAATTCCCGTGATAAATATAAAACACCACTTTCAATATATTGCAGTGTGCGACTTCTACCCTGGTGTCTCCTGCGGTGATCCACGCTTCACCGGTGGTGACGGCAACAACTTCTATTTTCACGGAAAGAAGGACCAGGACTTCTGCATCGTCTCCGACGCCGACCTCCACATCAACGCCCACTTCATCGGCAAGCGCAACCCGGCCATGAGCCGCGACTTCACCTGGATCCAGGCCCTCGGCATCCGCTTCGCCGACCACCGCCTCTACATGGGTGCCCAGAAGACCACCAAGTGGAACAACGACGTCGACCGCCTCGAGTTGGCCTTCGACGGCGCACCCATCGACATCCGGGCTGAGACTGGTGCCGTCTGGGAGGCCGCCGCTGTGCCGGGGCTGACCGTCACCAGGACTGCGGCCACCAACGCTGTCAGGGTGCAGCTCAAGGGCGTCTTTGACATCATGGCCAATGTGGTGCCCATCAGCGAGGAGGACTCCCGCATCCACAACTACGGTGTCACTGAGGACGACAGCCTCGCCCACTTTGACCTCGGTTTCAAGTTCTATGACCTCAGCAACGACGTGCACGGCGTCCTTGGCCAGACCTACCGTACCGACTATGTCAACCAGCTCAGTGTGAGCTCCAAGATGCCAGTCATGGGTGGTGCACCCAAGTACGTCTCCTCTGATATCTTCGCCACTGACTGCGCTGTTGCGAGGTTTGGCGCCAGGCATGCCACCATCTCCATGGTCACTGCTAGGGCCTACTAAGTTACTCCAAAATGGTCGCCGCGTCTTATGAGCATGACGCCACTGGCTAATCATTTGGATATCATGATACAAGAGATTTCGAATAAATAAACCAGGAAGAATGTTCGATGTCTGATTCAAAATGGGAGATTTCAGCAATATAAATTTATTACCATTGTCTAAGTTTATCTCAAAGTTCTTTTTGTGATGTAATTTGTGTCAGAATTCTCTGATGAACCCATTTGTCTTGCTGTTTTTCTGAGTAATATGCATGTTAGTATTCGAAATATGATTGAAATATTTATATACATTCAGATATCCTACCAATCATATGGTTTCAGGATAGCATATTCCTTAATAAGGAGGATCGCATGGAGTGCTACAAAATTTTGGTACCATTGATGTGGTACCAAATTATAATTAACTTGGGTTTGATGCAAGTGATAATCTAAAAAGCATTCATGCTTGTCGAGCAGATTAACTAAGGATTGACCCGCACAACGCATATACCCCACCCACTAGCATCCTTGTGACGTGCATGTGCATGCACCTGTCGGGTCAGCATCCATCCTCCGCCTGAGGGTCTCACTCTCTGTATTCACACGCCAACATGACGATCCGATCGACCTTGCCATTTTGAATTTCGTGGTATTATATTTTCTCCATCAATCCATGATCAACGTAACATTATATGTAGCCCTAATTCTAGGACTCCACCAACATGCATATTTTCGTTCCTTGGTTCTTTTGCATACATTATATGAGAAAGTTCAGAGAGACGACACTCAACACTTCTTTTATTCAGATGATATAGCACACCCAAACATATAACTTTTTTAAATGCAAAAGAACAAAACATATGATTGCACTGCACATCGCCCGTTTTATTTAAACTTAGTAATTAATTAATCATTAATCTTAATAATAATAATTGTGTTTAATTAATTTTAAAACTAAGAAGGACGCTGAGTTCCTTAGCGTCCAGCCTTGGACGTTGAGTACATTCGCGTCCATCCTTGGACGTTCTTGTCGGTAGCATCCAGGCTTGCTCCGGCCCATGACCAACTAGACACCCCGAGGACCCTGAGATGAGAGAGGCACCCGCACTCCGCGTATCCACATCCGGCGGCGGGCAGATCCATCATTCCATTCGTCAGCTAGATCACGATGGCCATTGCTGCTGGGAGGTTGCTGCTCTGCTCATCATTAGTCAGCACTGACGCCACTCAACATGGCAACGCCAGGACCCGGGAGGACGTCGCTACACCCCTCGTCTCTCTGGAGGATTCTGTCTCTTCAGGACCTACCGTCTCGAGTGTGTGTTCACCAAACTCTTCATGTTTGGTTTAGGTGCGGTATGCTGGATATTATGGAGGGTGCTAAACAAAATGAGAATTGAAAGAAAACTCGATCATCCATTCCCCTTATGACTTAATCTTTAAAACCATCAACCTGTTGCAGCAGTGGAGGATACTGTTGGTAAGGGAGGACAAACTGCTGGTGGCTGGACTACTAATGGCCTCAAAAAGAAGATGCATGAACTGTGAAGGAAAGCAAGACAGGAAGCTATGTCCTGAGAAAGGAAGTTACAGCCTACGTTGTAATCAAGCTATGTTACTATGTCAGGTTGCCTCCCGCCTACATGCGTTGGCTCCTACAACCTTTCCTCTGGTCCTCTGTACTCTCGTATGTTGGGCTTTTTCATGTAATGAACTTGTTCACTGCCGGAAACGATAGGTTTCCTGAATGCAAGACGCTTTGTTAAGGATATTTTCTTATTCACTCGATAAAAGTGTTTTTTACCGAGTATAACAGGTAGCACACTTAGCAAAAAGGCAACACTCGGCAAAAGTGATGTTTTCCGGAGTGCTACGAAGGACACACTCGGCAAAGAGCTGAAAAGCCCGCAACAAACGTCTCACAACGTTGTCTAATAAAAGTTTGTCTTCAGCACCCCGTCACTGGATCAACTAATTTGATAATATATTTCTTTCGTGATAAACTGATGTACATGTCTATGAGACCGCCAATTCGATCACTTGAATTCTATGTCTTGTAAATTGTAATCAAGTAGACAAAAGAAGGTAGATACGAATTATGGTGCTACATGTATTTGGAAGCCTGGAACTGGAACTGGAACTGGAACTATGTAAATCGTCGTGAAGCAATAAGAATACGGCAAGAACTGCAGTCGTAGAGATCGTACGAAAAGCAAAGCTGATTAAGATTAGATTCGGTAACTAACTTTACCTGCACGTCGCTGGATAATGGGCCGGAGCGGGCCTGGACGCTATTGACGAGAGAGTCCAAGTCTGGACGTGGTTGTACTCAACGTCCAAGGCTGGACGCTAAGGATTTCAGCGTCCTTCCCAGTTCTATAATTAGTTGAACACCATTACTATTATTAAGATTAAAGATTAATGAATTACTAATTTTAAAAAAATCAGCTGCATTGCGCACTACTACAAAATCAATTCACTCTCGCTCGTCGTTGTAAGAAAAATCAGAAAAAAATAAAATTAGTATAAACGACTAAATAATTAAACAATGTTTTGTACAACAAGGGACAAGTAAAAAAATATTGCATTGCCACCACCAATTAGTGTTTGGTGGGATGATAAGGAAGGTTCACGTGAGGCATAAGATCGTGGGTTTGACTCCCATCAATGACAAGTGTCTGGAAAATTGTGCAACATACCATCACCATGGTTCACAAAACTAAGAAAAATCAGTCGGTTTTTGCGGTTTTCGATAAAACCGGTCAGGTCCAGTTTGAGTGGATGACCAGTAAATTTTGGTTAATTGAAAATAAAAATTTAAAAATTTGCAAACCGGTTTAAAATTGACGGTAAAATGAAAAAACTGAATGGTTTTCTTTTGAAAGAAAATTTCTCTCGATGAACCAACAAAACTGAGCGATAAACCGAGAAAAGCCAATAGTAAACCGGAAAACCAACCTGTTTTCTTTTGAATTTCGTCAAAAATTGTCTTTTGGTATTGACTAGTTTAGTGACCGGTTTTCATGGTAACCGTCAAAATGGTGGAAAGCAGTTTTCGTGTTTCAAAAGGTTTCATAAACCTTGACCCTGACATGTGATCTTGTATGGGTGGCCAAGGGGGTGTAAAATGTCTATCGACTTTGGTACTTGTCATACCACAGCACAAATGCCGACAGTTGGCCAATTCTCCACATAGGTGTTGCTGGTCACAACAACTTTGTAGGAATAAGTGTAGCAGCATACCTAGCAAAAGTGAAAGATTGTTTTACTCCATAATTAAAGACAGATTCTGTTAGACTACGTTTGTATGTAGATATTGAAGGCCTTGAAATTGAATTGAGTTGAATGCCAACTCAGCCTAGGAATTGAATTGAGTTCAATGCCGAAACCATTGTTTGGACATAGATAAAATTGCAAGATGGAATTGAACTCAAAGAGAAAATATCAATTCACGTTAGGATGAACATGACCTAGAATTTGGAATTCAGAGATCCTCCTCTCCTTCCACCCTGACTCTCCACCCCGCCATGCCGCCCCACGTCGCCCCGCCACCACCTCGCGTGACCCTCGCCGCTGCCCCGTGTCGCACACCACCGCTGCAGTGTGTCACCCCCGTCGCTGCCGCCCACTACTGCTGCTCCGCGTCGCCCACTGCCACTGACCTGCCGCACCCGCGCCTCGCATCACCCACTGCCGCCACCTCGCGTCACCCCCGCGGCCCTGCCGCTGCCCCGTGTTGTCTACTGCCACCGATCCTCTACACCCACGCCTCGTATCACCGGGGAGTGTAGGGGGGCAGTGTGGGAGTCATCGAGGGGGGGGGGGGGGGGGGGAGAGCGGTGGTGCATGAGTCGCCAGTGGAGGAGTGGAGAGGAGCAACGAGCGGTGGTAGGGCGGTGGTGCGTGACATGCCGGTGGGGGAGCACAGAGGAGCGGTGCGTGAGACGCGAGGAAGGCTGATTCAGCCAAATACGGAGGGGAGAGGGCTCGGCATTGTGGTAAGGGGTACCCTAGTGTGTCGAATATTGTTTGGTATCAGAGTCAGATTTCAATTCCAATTCCTAGACCATCCAAACAATTGATATTGACTGCACCCAATGCCAATTCCGAATTTTGAGCTTCAATATCAACATCCAAACGCAGCCTTATAAATATCCATTCATTGTTTGCAAACACATTTGCATGACCATCATCTCTAAGGACAGCATGCAAGTTGTATTATTCTTCCTCAGTCCTCATGGCACTATAGTTGTGCCTAGAATCGTAATCAGTAAAGTTCTTCTAAAGTACTTATAAACAGGATTTGCTTGGGGTTTTATTAGAAATTATGTTTTTTCTACAGCGCCATGAGGCCTTGCACATTTGTGGGCTGTGGCCTAGCATTAGATCTCTGCAATAACCGAGCCCCTTGAAAAATGAGAGATATACACTTGTGCAAGGATCTATGGTTAAATGCAATGTGTAGACAGTTCTCCAAAGATATCTAGGAAAAGTATAGTCTGAAAAACAGTCAGTATGGTTTCATTTGTTGCTACAAAAACAAAAGCAACATCTTTTTGCCACCATTTCAATTACGCCTTTTAGTTAACTACAACTTACCATGATGCTTCCGATTTCACGCTACTGGCAAAGATGAGCCGAACACCCTGTCCCTTGCATTGACTGCCTGATAATATGCCACCTGGCTTGTCTAGACAGCATCATGATATAATTCGATCAGTATACTCTACTTACTTCCTTGTTCCAGTATATGAACCACGCAACAAATGCAAACAAAAGCACCTTGGTGATGCTGCCAGGGCCGGCTCTGTATTTTTCAAGAAGAGTTTTACGATTTGCTTGCTTTCAACTTCCAATTTCCAAGCACAATAAGAATTTTTAGCCAAGCAAAAAGAGGCAGGGAATGCATAATCTTCTTGAGGTTTGACGAATAGGTGATTTTGAGAGGCAAAACTGTTTGTGATCAAAGTGAATTTGAGAGGCTAACAAACCGGATTTTAGGGAGGGTCACGACTGAGAGGGGCCAAAGCGGCTACGGCGCTAAGCTATGAAGACAACGCGGCATCTAATGTAAAGCGAGCAATATGCACCACAATTGGGATCGACCTAAGGACTGGAGCAGTGTAGGCACACCGCACACGTACATGCTTGGCTACAAGACGACGTGCTGGACGTAGAAATTTGATCGCATGTTGAGCCTTTGGGTTAGTAAACTCTGGAGTAAATAATATATGTAGGAGTATATTATATTCATAAATATTTGGGCCCCTCCCCATGCTGGGCCCTAGGCCGTCGCACTCATCGCCTAGGCCCAGAGCCGGCCCTGGATGCTGCCACACATCATGCCGAGCCAAAGGCCCTGTTATAAGCACATTAAGCTCTTCAAAAACAAGTTTTTACCACTAGTTTCTCTGGTATATGATATTCGTGGCAATAAAAGTTTGACCAGTAGAAACTATTCCGAAATATAAAATCAATTAACCACTTTTCTAGCATGAAAGTTTTATACTGTTGACTAATTTGTTGACAAAGAAATGTGAAACTTTAAGTTTTCAAATTTCATCTTATATTTTGAGGAGTAATTTTATACTACTTATATATTGGAGAGACGTCATCTATCAATCATGGATTTTTTTTTGGAACAATACAAGACTGTTTTTTCTTTAATGGTTCATGTTAAGAACTCTCTAAGATATGACTCACCATTTGGGAGCATTCGTGATAATTTACCTCCAGAGTTTGAAATAAAATCTATGAGATATAGTATTTTGTATGGTTCCCAGTACATCAAGCCGTGAGTTTGCAGTAAGATTCAATTTGTTATAAAATATTCGTATTTAGTGGGATGAAGAAACCTTCATGTGAACATTGTAGCTGTTTACGAGATATAAAGATTTGAATTTAAAATTCAAGTAAACAATCCAGTCAACTAAGATTTGGGCCAACATGTGTAAACAAAATCTCTATTACGTTGCTATTAGCAATGAAGTATAGGTGTGATGACAGCTAGGGATTATGCATGTGTGGGGAAGGAAATGCGTTCAAATCTTTATAAACTCATGACTCTGTGTAAGGGTCACATGGGGCGACCCTGATCTAGAAGTTTTTTTTTTTTGGAGGGGGGGGGGGGGCGTTGGGGGGGGGTGCTAAGTTTTGTATGTTGTCTTTTGAAAAAAAAAGTTTAATATTCACTATTATTCCATTTTGAACCATGAAATCGTGCCACAAAAATTGGTTTCATCTCAGATAAAAATTCTCTTACATCATTCTGCCAAAATGTGATAGATGACCCTCAGTGCTGTAGTGTCATTATCTGAGTTCGAAGAAGTTGGTGTGCGAAGTTTGAAGATATTGAACAAAGGACATGCATACCATTCCTTTCATGTGGAACAGTGGAAGACAAACCCAAGCAACAGAGCCATCGGGATGCCTGCCAAGTAGAACGCGCGAAGATTAATGGCTGCGCCGATCTTTTGCTTGCCGCGGCCTGTAAGCACGCCTGGAAAGTTGAAACACACAAGATGATTACTCTGATTCCCGAAAACTACCCGTGAAGGTTTATTTTAGTATCAAATTTGGCCGACCACCTGACCAGAGAGAGAAGCGTGAAGGTGAAGGCCGTCTACGAAGAAAGATATCCCAAGAACCGGCAGCATTTTAGCATAGTATGACACAACCTCCTGGTCGTTGCTGTACAAGTGTCCCCAAACATGCCGTAGCAGGGTCATGGCCAAGGTCAGAACGAATCCTAAAGTTAAGGCCATGCACATGACTACCCTCATAGCCAACTTCGCTGCCTGATGCTGCCCAGCACCAAGTTCATTCGAAACACGCGTGCTGGAGAAGGAGCGGAACAAGGAAAATCATATCAAAATGACAAAATAATGCTTGTATACGCGTGATCATAACCGTATTTTGCTGTGGAGAAGCACAGACAGTCACCTAACAGAATAAAAAAAATTCCACCAGTAGGGGAAGAACCACCCCCACGGTATTATAATAAGGAGAAGACTCCTTGACATCCAGTCGAGAAAACCCCCCGAACCCTAGCCCATACCTGACGAAGCCAGATCAAACCAACCTGGACCGACATAGCACAGACCAAAACTCGACCAGTTGGAGAAGAACCACCCCCACAGTATTATAATAAGAAGAAGACTCCTCGACATCCAGTCGAGTAAACCCCCCAAACCCTGGCCCATACTTGACGAAGCCGGGTCAAGCCAACCTAGACCGATGTAGCACAGACCAAGACCGACAGTAGCCCACTGGCACGCCAATACCTAGGTTGTACATGCCCAAGCCACAGCCTAGCGAGCACAGCAAGGGGGATTTTTTCACCACAGTGAACAATGCCGCTGGTGGGAGCCAAGGATCGAACCCAGGCGGGGAGGCTTCACAACCAATGCCTCCACCACACGAGCTGACGCTCGTTCCCGTCACCTAACAGAATAACTAAGTCCGAATGGTATCATGAAGAGGAGAATCGAAGGTTAAAGCTGCAGAATAATTGAACACTTGGGTTAGCTATAA
The DNA here is from genome assembly GCA_032690845.1 of Eleusine coracana subsp. coracana. Lineage (NCBI taxonomy): Eukaryota > Viridiplantae > Streptophyta > Magnoliopsida > Poales > Poaceae > Eleusine > Eleusine coracana. Next base: position 11,735,167 of record CM064426.1, read on the forward strand.
ATAGATCAAATAGTTTGTTCTCTCAAGCTTAACATACGTGTGGTTATTATATATACCAAATTGACAGCACTGAGGTCTCGAGCTGAGGATTATATTTGGCAGAAGACCAGACACCAGCACAATGATTTTGTGGAAAGCCCAAAACTCCAAACTGCAAGAAGGAAGCAAAGCACGTTGTTTCTGTTCTGTGAAAACTGAGTAGTTGTCACCCAGCAGGGTGTGAGCGAAGTAAAGAAGAGCCGGAGATCACTGATGTTACCAGATCATCAAGGCCGACGGCACAGCTAGAGCCGTGAACGGCCACAGCTCCTTGAACCCCTCGACGGAGCGGAGAACCCTGACATACACGGCCAGCACCAGCAAGTTCACGGAGTACGAGACAGCATTCCCGAGCACGGCGCCCCTGCTCCCCAAGCCGGCACCGTGCACACGGCCACATGGCAGAGCGCGGCGAGCCCAGAGCTGGCGGTGATGGGCAGGATGAGGCCCTGCGTGTGCAGGAACCGCACGTGTGGCACTGTAGCGGCACTCTGAGAAATATGGAAGGGAGGAGCCACCGCGCGTAGGCCCTGGCTCATGATGTAGATTTTGCTGGGCCGACCAATTGGCCCACTACCCAAAACAGAAAGAGTGGGTAATTACCTCACTGGGCGACCCACAAAAACTATGGGTAGAACTGGGTTGATCCAATGGATTAGTGGGTAACCCAGCGTACAACCTCGATTCCTCTTTGATCTCGCGTTGTTAGCTGTGTGGTTAAGTAATGATTCACATAGATTGACGCGACATGAAAAAATGATAGTGAGCATATTGATCATGATGGATATATAATAGCATTACATGGAAAGACGGTGAAGGTTAAGCAAAACTTGGTTGTGACAGATCATGCAAGGGTGAAGGGCAAGCAAAAGGCTTGGCGCCAAAGGACCAATGACAATGGTGAAGTGCGAGTGAAGGCTTAGCGCGATGAACCATGCAAGACCATATGAAGCTATGAATCATTCACATCACTCATTTGAAGAATGCTTGAAATGTTAAATGAAAGAAGATGATATTCATGGGATTACTCACATTAAGTGAAATTAAAATAAAGAACAATGGTTGGATTTCACATGTTGAAAAACTTCAAGTGGGTTGAATATATGGAAGTGGTCACACATATTTCATGATGAACATCAATCCCAAAATATAACGTGCATGTTCTCAAGAAAAAGGAAAGATTGTGGTCATAATTATTAATTGATGATCATCAAATCCAAAATCTCATATGTACATGCTCAAGGCAAAGGTATACTATTAGGCATATATGCTTATCGATAATTGATCAATAAATAAATGTCCAAATGATGAAATGCTCATGCATTGGCAATCCTCAAGATTAAAAAATACTACACAATGAAGGTGTTCATATTGGAATAGTTTTCTATTTACTTTTGAGTATAAGAATATTGTACTATTAAGAGGGATGCAATGTTGATAGCTTTGCTTATGTCTCGGTGCTCAAAATGATATAACAAACTTATGCGAGAGTACAACATTACTTTAGGTGTATTTAGGATTTTTCTTAGTGGGGATTAATATCCCTCTGAATTATCTTTCCATAGAGTCCAAGATCACCTAAATCGGATTTCAGGAGCAAAAGTTACACCTATTTTATGTAATTGTAGCACGTTCTATGCTGACCTGCGGACTTGTCCGGAAATGCACGGATTAGTGTGGATTTGGGGAGAAACATAAGTATGTAGTTGGGGAATGGTTAGGCCTGGACTAGTCCAGGCTATCGCGGACTTGTCTAGATCACTATTGACTTAGAACGTTTCCGGAGTCTCGAGGGAGTGAACCCGATGGCCGGGCAAGTCCGAGTCGTAGACGGGTCTGAAAACTGACAAAACATAACAGCTAGTTTTTTTAGGATTCCTATTTATACTGCCCCCCTCCCCCTCCTTTGTCCCTAACGGTTGGTTGCCGGTTCCATAGCAAAGAAACACACATTTGAACCAAGAAACAACATCTCCACTCCCCATTACTTAGTGCTAGACCTTGTGGGTGAGATTGAGTAAGAGATTGAGAGAGAAAGAGCGAATTCCATTGTTCAACACTTGAGTTCATAAAAAGGCAATCTTTGTGGCATTTGTTACTCTTGGGGATTCATCCCCTAGATGGCACTGTGTTGCCCGATGAGCTCCCAAGGTTTATGGTGAGCCTCGGGAAGTTTGTGAAGGTTTCGATTCACCTCCGCAAGATAAGGAATCAATGGAAGCAAGAAAACTCGAGCTCAAATTTTGTGATTGCTCTGTGAGGACTTAGGTTGAAAGAGACACGACTCTTGATCTCCTTAATAGAGACGTAGGATTCTTGGAGGAATCCGAACTTCAGGAAACAAATCCTCGCGTCTCACAATTGGTTTACATGTTCTTTATCTAGTTCTTTATATTTGTGCTTGATTTACTTCACCAAATTATTCTCTTATTATACTTGTTGGTTGTTCAATTGATTCGGTGTATTTGCTCTTATATATGTCTCGAACAACTTGGTGGATGTCGATTTGTGCCTAGATTGTCAAAAACATGTCTGGACTAATCCGGAAACCCTAAAGACTAGTCTGGGTCCCGGACTTGTCAAAAACATGTCGTGAGAGTTGGCAACATGTCGATTTGTGCCTAGGTTGTCAAAAACATGTCTATATGACCTCAAGACTTTCCTCATAAACTAATACAAATCTTTTTTGTGCACTTTGTCCTCGTTCATGCGCACCCGAGAATAACTTCCTGATTGATCACTCATCGCTCCATGTCAAGCACGCTTAACCTCAGAGTTTTTTTAGAGATGAGCTTCTAGAATATAAGTTGTAACTTGTTGGTATAATCCTATTAAGCCCTAGGCCAAGATGTCACATTGATGTAGCCTACATGCGAGGGGTCAGCCCGTGGCATGGCACGATGGCCATTTTTTCATGTCGTGTCAACCCATTTCGCCAACGAGTCCAACGGCAGGGCGTCATGCTATAGGTGGAGGATGTTGGAGCCAGGAGGGGAGCGTAGAGAGAAGGAGTGGTGGTGTTGTGGTTGCCATCGTGCGGTGCATGCCGAAGACAAAGGAGCGGTGAGTGGTGAAGCAAATTCAGCGGCGCCTAGCGACCGACATGCGTGCTTACCCGCGAGGTCGTGACTCCACCTCTACCATGGGGAGAGACCAAGAGCGCGAGGCTACGAGAGCGAGAGTTGGTTGCCTGAGTAGTTGAGACTAAGAGGTAGGAAGCGGGAAGTGAAGGTGCGGACTTAGTGGCGAACCGATGATAGGCCTAGGGCGATGGCACAGCGCTAGGGTTGGGGAGGGAGGACTCGCCCACGGGAGTGAGACCGAATGAGGCATGTGGGGTCAGCATGCCTAGGTAGATTTGCTGGGCTAGACTTGTTTAATTGGGCCACTAATAGGCCAACCCTTTTGGACCATGTTTCATGCCGTGCCTTGTGCCTATGAGTCGGCCAAGCACGGCCCGCACCACCGAGCCATGCTGCCACGGTCCTTTACTAAACCATGCCAGGCCATGCTTGTGCCGAGTCAAAACCAACGGACCTTATGCTGGCCCATTTAACATGACCTAAATGACCAGCTATAGTTTATAACACGGACCAAGCCCATGCAACATGAGATCAATGATATGAAAAGAGGCAAGAACAAAAGGACAGCCGTAGTGAAGTCCTTCATGGTCAGCCCCAAATTAGCCATCATCATCAACGTGTTTTTATCACATCAAAATATTTGGCGTGACTATATTGTCTCATCGCATCATGTAGTTTGGCGTGATAGAAGGGGCAATAAGTTAGAAATAAAAGTAAGAGCAATCGTATCAGAAGATCTGTTTTCATCCTAATATTGAAAAATAACCTCCTTTTCACACTTAGCAAAACTGGACCTCTTTTTTGTGAATGAAGCAGACGACCGCACTCGCGCCCACCCACGGTGTCCTCCTATGCTGGTTATGCATGTTGCCTTTCGCTTACCTGCCCATCACACTGCCAGCCGCCGCACCACGCCACGTGCCTAGGGTTAGGGCCACTCGCCATTCGATGCGGAAGAGAAGGTGAGGGGCAATGTAACACCCTGTTTTTTTTTAATTTGTGAGAATTTTAAAATTTTCCTAGAATTAAACTAAGTTGTAGTATGCCATTATGAAAAAGAATTATTTTCTAAAGAAAATAATCAACTTTGTGTTAGTTTAAAATTTTGGAATATTGCACTCATGCTGGTAGCTGCATTAGGGCTTTATTGCTTGAAAAATCTATTTAAAATCCCGAGTAGGAATCGTGTTGGTTTGATTTTAGGAATTTAGGAGAGAGAGAGAAAATAAAAAGAGAAAGAAAAGCTAGGCTTGCCTCTTGGGCCGAATCTCCCTCCCTTTGGCCCACTCTCTTTCTTCCCCTTCCCCTTCTCTCACTTCCCCCGCCTGGGCCTCTTTTTCTCTGCGGCCCAGCTCGCCCCCACTCTCCCCTCTCGGGCTACCCGGTCTGGACCTCCCCTTCCGCGGCCCAGCAAGCCGACGTGCCCCGCCAGCCCGCCTCGGCCCATCCGCGTGCGCGCAGCCCACCCCAGCCGTGCCGCCTCCTGAAACCCTAGCCGAGCCCGAGCCGCCGCTGCTGGCCAACCTTGGCGTGCGCGCCAAGGACATCCCCGGGGGTTGCGCCCCCCATAAATAGCGGGCCCCATTTCCCCGCATCGCTTTTCCCCCACCCCCGCCGCCTGTCGCGCTTCCGCAAACCCTAGCGCCGCCGCCGAATTTTGCCGCCACCACCTCGCCGTCGACCGGCCTCCTCCGCCGCGCGCAAGCCCGAGGTGAGGCTCCCCTCGAGCTCCTCTTCCGTTTGGTGCCCTCGCAGCGCCGATTCGGCCCCCGTAGGTCGAGAACCCGGGCGCCGCCGCCTCTCGGCCATGGCGTCGCCGCCTGGCTCGTCGCCGGCCGCCGCCAGCCCGTTGGAGCCGCTCCCGACCGTCCAATCTTAGATCGACGGCCAGGATGAGATCCACCCCGAAAGGGTATGGACCGGGTCCATGGTGGACCGGGGACCCCTGGTCAACGACCGGTCCACGACCTCGTGGACCTAGTCCACGGGAGTTAATTTACTTAATTTAATTAATTAGCTAAATTAGTTTTAATCAATATTAATTATCTGTAATGGGTAATTTTACGTTTAGGTTCCTAGATTTTAAAATAATTATATTTTCATCCTGTAACTTTTATATTTAGGCCCCTGAGTTATTAATTAATTATTTTAATCCTGTAATTTTACAAAAACACCCTTGGACTTATTAATGATTATATTTTAATCCTAAATTTTTACAGTTTGGTCCCTATAATTTTTTTATTACATTTTGGTTCCTAAAATTTTCATAAATTATTTTTGTATGTACATTTTATAGTTTAGTCCTTATATTTTTCTAAAATTATTTTTAGGTCTTTTAACTTGCCTATTTTTATGTTTTAACCAAACTTCAAGTAGCCATAATTTTTTACTCGTAACTCGGATTGAGGCGATTCTTGCGCTCACGTGATCGTAGCAACGCGTACTTTTCATAGTAGTAGCTTTCATTGTAGTTTGTTACTATGTGGTGTGTTGTTTCTTAGTATGTTTGTATGCTGGTCTTTCCGGTGTGACGTTAGTAGACGACCAGCAGTTGGAGAACTTTCAGGACCTCCAGACAGAAGACTTTGAGCAGCAGCAGCAAGGGGAACTAGGCAAGTGTCCTTGATGCATTTTGAACCTATATTTTACATTCGCTCTATCTCTATGCATGCTTGTTAATATTGAATCCCATATGTCATATCCTGTTCCATATTATTCCTTGTCGCCTGGGTTCTGGTGTAGCTTATTAGTAAGGGTACGTCATGCTTAGTTTGCTATGTCAGGAATGGAAGTGTCTAATGTTAATCTTGACTAATGGTTCACTTTAACATAATGATCATGAGGGATGGTTAATATTTTTTAGCAATATGGAACCTAGGTGATCCAAGCCGGAGGATGGCAAGGATGGTGCGGGTATGCACGTGTACTTGGTATAGTACTGTGGGATTGTGGTGATACCTGCTTGGGATCACAAGAGTAGGTTCGTGGAACGTGTAACCATAAAACCCACACAAAGCACAGGGCTGATATGGGTAGGCTTGGTTTAGTATCGAGATATCTTCCCAGTTCTGTGAGCAATCGAGGAAGGAGGATGGGAGGGTTTACTCTCGGACTCAGGCGATGGACGGTTTACTCCTAGCCACGGCGCCAGAGGGGGCTTCTACAGGAACGGTTTAATTCCGCGGCGGTGAAACCTTAGCGTGGATTGTTTGCAAGCTGGGAAGCGCTCTGTAAGACCTTGTGGTGATCTTGTCCTCACACCTATGGTAGTGTGATTTGGGCAACATGAAGACTCTCTAGTCACTATATAGTGATGAAATAACCAACCTGTGGGTAAAGTTTTGCAACCTCTGCTGAGTGTAAAACTGTTATAACAGTCGTGCTCACAGTCACGAGCGGCATGGACCTTTCACATGATTAGTGGGTTGTTTATGGGTGGACTTGGTGGGATGCCAAGTCGGGTTCTTCATGGGCGGTTTAACCCATGGTTGGCTACAGGAGGTGTAACCTGTAGTGTGGTTTCCTATGGGCGGTTTAACCCATGGTTTGCTACAGGCGCTGTAACCTGTAGTGTAGTTTCTCATGGGCGGTTTAACCCATGGTGGGCTACAGGTGGTTTAACCTGTAGTGTTGGATAAATAAGACAACTTGGGGAACTTTTCACCTAGTAAGTAGGAGTGCTTTTCAAATGGTCTTAGGTGTAGTGCTCATTTACGCAAATGAACCATTATGTTAGCCTTTCTTCTATTAAACTTGCATGTCATGTTTTCCCCCACTTGCTGAGTACAGCATGTGCTCACCCTTGCTATTTCCCTTTGTTGTTGTATTATAAACTGCTGCTCAGAAGATGGATATGAACTACATTGATGAAGACTACTACTAGGCGTGCGTGCCCCCGGTCAATTGCCTGTGGTGTTGTGGTGTCTTCCGCTGCTATTTAGTTTGAGAGTCGATTTAGTCTTCAAAGACAATTATTTATGTAATAATGGTACGCTTTATTAATGACATTAGTTATACTGTTATTCACTTTACTGTCGATATGTGTGAAACTTGTTCTTGGGCACACATATGATAAGCACCTGGTTTTGTCCTTAAAACCGGGTGTGACAGAAGTGGTATCAGAGCCGTGTCGACCGTAGGACGCTAGTTTAGATAGAGTGGTCGTATCTTAGGGATTATTTTACCTATATTATCATAAAACTATTTCCAAAACCTTTGGCTTCTATCTTTGTTTTCACTCCTTGTTGCCCACCTCTTTTGTTGCTTTATTATCTTTTAGTTTATAAAAGTTTTACTAACTTTTCTTTCTTTCATTCTTTTCAAAATTTCATAGATGGCTCGCCACAGGCTTACGGCTCGCAAGCGCGTTGTCGTCCCCGCTCCTCAGTTTCCACCAGGTGCCCTTTGGATGACGCAGCCAGTGGTGGAGCAGCACTCAGATGGACGGCACTGTGGCTACTACCCGAGGACACTATGGAGCATACTTCAGGGACTTGGCTACGGCACCCCACCGTTTTACATCGGCACCAGGACGCCCATTCAGGGAGACCGCTACCAGTGGGAAGTACGAATGTTGCTTTACGAGAAGTCTACAGACGATGGACACCAGCACACCCGGCGCGTGCACCACGCTTCATAACCTAGGTCTGCTTTTGACGCCGGGATTCGTGATACAGCTCATCGTGCTCTAGAGGTTCTTCGTCATGAGGAGGATGAGGATCTTCGTGACACTCAGTACGCCCACTTTCCTCAGAGGCCCAGTGGAAGCTTGGACAATCGTATGATGTCTGTGGAAAGCAACAACAACAACTTGACACGTCCACCAGAACAGGTCCATCTCTCTTCAGCCATGGACGAGGACTACTACGAGGCCCTTGATGAGATCGATGATCTTCGCAGGTTGTACGAGGAGCAGGAGGAGAGGATCAGGTTGCTAGAAAATGATGGAATTTCTGATGATGACGACCCAGAGGAGGCGCCAGCCCCTGTGCCACCGAGTTCCCCTCTTCGCATTGATCTTTTGATGGATGAAGCCAACAAGCAGGATGACCAAGACGAGGATGGCGAGGAGTAGCCTTTGTTAGGGTAGTCTTTTGAGTCATGAGGATAGGTCGTTAGTTATCGATTAGAGTCGAGTCTTATCTATGTAATAGTTTAGCGAGGGAGAGCTTTAGATTAGCACGTCCTCATGTTTGGTTTGCCAGTGTGATTGGTGTGATGAGTGTGGTTCGGATTTTTGCATGAGTGTGTTTGTTTTGCAAGGCATGTTTTGCAACACACTTATCTTTTATACTTTTAATAAAGATTAGTAGTTTGGGGATATCTCTTTGTCTATCTCTTGTATTCTACACCTTTATCTTGTGGCTCTGCTTCACCATATCTTTGCATCCCATTTTGTCTAACCGTATTATCCATCTACACCAAATGGTGAGAGGGAACTGTAACGTAAACAACAACCGGGAGGAACCAGAGCAGCCACCTCCGTAGATCTCTATGGAGCAACTCATGGCTATGCAGACACAACTTCTCCAGACCATGCACCAGACTTTGGTGCAGCAACAGAACAACAATGTTGGAGGAGCTGCTCCCCAGCCTAAAGACAAGCTTGGAGATTTCCAGCGGACCAAGCCTCCAACTTTCTCTCACTCTGTGGAACCCATGGATGCAGATGACTGGCTAAAGACCATTGATAAGAAGCTGCAAGTCGTGCAATGCAATAACAGGGAGAGGGTGTTGTTTGCCGCACACCAGCTTGTGGGACCCGCTGCTGATTGGTGGGATGCTTATGTTGCAGCTCATGAAGAGCCAGACAGTATTAACTAGCAAGAGTTTTAGAACAGCTTTAGGTCTCACCATGTGCCTCAGGGAGTGATGAGACTGAAGAAGAAGGAGTTCCAGGATCTGAAGCAGCGATCCATGACAGTGAGTGAGTATGTTGCATGCTTCACTCAGCTATCTAGGTATGCCCCAGGAGAAGTGGACACAGATCAGAAGAAGTGTGAGTGTTTTCTGGATGGGCTGAATAATGGCCTTGCCTATGCTCTGGAGGCTCGTGATTATGCGAACTTTCAGGAGATGGTGGATAAAGCTCTAGTCCTAGAGAACTGAAGGGCGAAGATGGATAGCAAGCACAAGATGGAGCATCAGGGTCAGCAAGGAGGCAGCAACACTAGGCCTCGCATTGGATCATCTTCTGGCGGACATGTATTCCGCTCTGGACAGCATAGTGGACCGCAGAGGACTCAACCTACGGGACAAGGATTCTTCACCCCTCAGCGTCAGGTTCAGTGCCCCAACTTCCCGACCCCTCGTCCTGCTATGACTGCCCCGCCAAAGCCCAACAACGGACCGAGCCCTGCAAATGGAGGAGCTTGCTATCGTTGTGGTGACCCAAGACATTTCGCCAATAAATGTCCCCAGAGACGTCCAGACCAGACCCCAGTTCCAGGTGGGAACACTGCTCCTAACCGCAATGTGAACTCTGCACCAACGCAAGCCAGACAGAACCAAGCTCGCGCTCGTGTCAATCATGTGGCTGTTGATGATGCTCAGGAATCTCCAGATGTCGTCCTCGGTACGTTCCTTGCAAATGATAATCATGCAGTTGTCTTATTTGATTCTGGAGCATCACATTCCTTCATATCTGCTGCTTTTGTTCAAAAACACAACCTACCCATATCTATGCTAAAGAATAGGATGATTGTCAGCTCTCTGGAGGAGAGATGGATGCAAGGCATGTTTGTCCTAAGGTAAACCTAAATATAAGGGGGGTAGACTTCTCCGCCAATCTCATTGTGCTTGAGTCGAAAAGTATCGACGTGATTCTTGGGATAGATTGGTTGAGAAAGCATAAGGGACTTATAGATTGCTCCAAGAAGGCAGTGAAGCTCACGTCTAGTACCGGGAAGGAATTGGAGTATGTGGCTGATGCATTGCTCACTAACAAGGGCGCAGTCAACCGTGTGGAGTTGAATTAATTGGATGTGGCCTCAACCCAAGATATCCGGGTGGTATATGAGTTTCCTGACGTTTTCCCAGAGGAGTTGCCAGGTATGCCACCTGATCGAGACATCGAGTTTGTTATTGAGTTGATTCCTGGTACTGCACCTATATTTAAGCGACCATATAGGATGGACACTACCCAACTAGCTGAACTGAAGGAGCAAATACAAGAATTGCTAGATAAGGGATTTATCTGACCTAGTGCATCCCCATGGGGAGCCCCAGTTATCTTCGTCCCTAAGAAGGATGGTACCTAGAGGATGTGTGTAGATTATCGAGCCATTAATGCCGTAACCATCAAGAACAAATACCCATTGCTCAGGATAGAGGATTTGTTTGATTAGTTGAGAGGAGCATGTGTCTTCTCCAAGATTGATTTACGTTCTGGGTATCATCAGTTGAAGATTCGGGCATCCGATATACCCAAGACCGCCTTCACCACTCGGTATGGACTTTATGAGTATACTATCATATCTTTCGGATTGATTAATGCCCCTGCCTACTTCATGTATCTGATGAACAAGGTATTCATGGAGTATTTGGACAAGTTTGTGGTGGTGTTTATTGATGACATTTTGGTGTTCTCAAAGAGTGAAGAAGAGCATGAGGAGCATCTTCGTTTAGTATTGCAGAAGCTTCGGGAGAACCAATTATACGCAAAACTAAACAAGTGTGAATTTTGGCTCAAGGAGGTGTCTTTTCTCGGCCATATCATCTCCACAGGAGGAGTGTATGTGGATCCTAGCAAAGTAGAAGATGTGTTAAGTTGGAATACGCCCCAGAGTGTCACCGACATCCGAAGTTTCCTTGGATTAGCAGGATATTATAGGCGATTCATAGAAGGGTTCTCCAAGATAGCCAAGCCTATGACAGAATTATTGGAAAAAGGAAAGGCTTTTGAGTGGACACCTAGGCGTGAGGCGAGTTTCCAAGAGTTGAAGAAGAGACTTACGACGGCACCGATTTTAACCATGCCAGATATGGAGAAGCCTTTCTCCATTTATTGCGATGCTTCTGGACAAGGCATGGGATGTGTGCTCATGCAAGAGGGTCATGTGGTCGCGTATGCTTCGAGGCAATTAAGGAAGCACGAGGAGAAGTACCCAACCCATGATTTGGAGTTAGCAGCAGTGGTTCATGCTCTCAAGCTATGGAGGCGTTACCTCATCGGCAAGCGATGTGAGATCTATTCGAACCACAAGAGTTTAAAGTACATATTCACTCAACCGGACCTCAATCATAGGCAACGTCGATGGTTGGAACTCATCAAGGATTATGATTTGAATATCAACTATCACCCAGGGAAGGCAAATGTTGTCACGGATGCTTTGAGTAGTAGGTCACATCTGAGTATGCTCGCGGCAAGGGACATGCAGCCAGGATTGTGTGAGGAATTTGAGAAGCTTAACTTGGGATGGGTCACTAATACCGAGGTAGTGACTATGGAAGTCGACTCAACCCTGGAGCATGACATCCGGAAGAGACAACTTGAAGATCCTAAGGTACAGGAGATCAAGCTCCAAATTGCAGAGGGAAAGGCTCCAGGCTTCACCGTAGATGCTCTGGGAACCTTATGGTACAAGGAAAGGCTTTGTGTGCCAGACGTAAAGGAGATCAAAGAAGTAATACTACGGGAGGCACATGAGTCGGCATACTCGATTCATCCGGGGAGCACTAAGATGTACCATGACCTTAAGAGTTGGTATTGGTGGTATGGTATGAAAAGAGCTGTTGCGGAGCATGTTGCACTATGCGATATTTGCCAACGAGTCAAGGCAGAACATCAACGGCCAGCAGGACTTTTGCAACCATTAAAGATACCGAAATGGAAATGGGAAGAGATTAGTATGGATTTTGTTGTGGGGTTACCAAGAACCCAAAATGGCTATGACTCTATATGGGTAATAGTGGATCGGTTGTCCAAGGTCGCGCATTTCATCCCGGTCAAGACTACGTATAAGGGACCAAAGCTCACAGAGATGTATATGTCTAGAATTGTATGTCTACATGGTGTTCCCAAGAAGATCGTGTCAGATAGAGGGACTCAGTTCACTTCAAGGTTCTGGGAGAAGCTACATGAGTCGATGGATACTAGGCTCAACTTTAGTTCGACATATCACCCCCAGACGGATGGACAGACTGAAAGGGTGAATCAAATTCTGGAGGACATGTTGAGAGCATGTGCGTTACAATATGGTAATACCTGGGACAAGAGCCTTCCTTATGCGGAGTTCTCTTACAACAATAGCTACCAAGAACGCTTGAGGATGTCCCCATTTGAGGTTTTGTATGGTCGGAAGTGTAGGAATCCCTTGTTTTGGAATGAGACCGGAGAAAATCAAGTGTTTGGACCAGAAATTCTCCAAGAGGCACAGAGACAAGTCCATATCGTGAGGGAGAACCTCAAGCTCGCACAGACTAGGCAAAAGAGCTATGCAGACCATAGAAGAAGCCATTTAAGTTTTGAGGTTGGTGACTTTGTGTATCTGAAGGTGTCTCCTATGAGAGGACTTCGTCGTTTCAATGTTAGAGGCAAGCTAGCACCCCGATATATTGGTCCTTTCAAGATCTTGGAACGAAGAGGTGAAGTGGCGTACCAGTTGGAGCTACCTCCACAGCTGTCAGAAGTGCATGACGTCTTCCATGTCTCTCAATTGAAGAAGTGCATACGAGTTCCAGAGGAACAGGTACCCATAGAGGATTTGGAAGTTGGAGAAGATCTCGCCTATCAAGAATATCCAGTGAAGATTCTCGTGACGGCAGAAAAAGTGACACGGAACAAGAGGTACCATACATGTAAAGTGCAATGGAGCAATCACTCACATGAAGAAGCCACGTGGGAGAGAGAAGAAGACTTGAAGAAGGAGTTTCCTGATCTTTTCTCTGATCCAACCGAATCTCGAGGACGAGATTTATCCTAAGGGGGGTAGGTTTGTAACACCCTATTTTTTTTTAATTTGTGAGAATTTTAGTTGTAGTATGCCATTATGAAAAAGAATTATTTTCTAAAGAAAATAATCAACTTTGTGTTAGTTTAAAATTTTGGAATATTGCACTCATGCTGGTAGCTGCATTAGAGCTTTATTGCTTGAAAAATCTATTTAAAATCCCGAGTAGGAATCGTGGTGGTTTGATTTTAGGAATTTAGGAGAGAGAGAGAGAGAAAATAAAAAGAGAAAAAAAAGCTAGGCTTGGCTCTTGGGCCGAATCTCCCTCCCCTTGGCCCACTCTCTTTCTTCCCCTTCCCCTTCTCTCACTTCCCCCGCCTGGGCCTCTTTTTCCCTGTGGCCCAGCTCGCCCCCACTCTCCCCTCTCGGGCTACCCGGTCTGGACCTCCCCTTCCGCGGCCCAGCAAGCCGAAGTGCCCCGCCAGCCCGCCTCGGCCCATCCGCGCGCGCGCAGCCCACCCCAGCCGTGCCGCCTCCTGAAACCCTAGCCGAGCCCGAGCCACCGCCGCTAGCCAACCTTGGCGTGCGCGCCAAGGACATCCCTGGGGGCACGCCCCCAATAAATAGCGGGCCCCATTTCCCCATGTCGCTTTTCCCCCACCCCCGCCGCCTGTCGCGCTTCCACAAACCCTAGCGTCGCCGCCGGATTTCACCGCCACCACCTCGCCGTCGACCGGCCTCCTCCGCCTTCCTCCGCCGCGCGCAAGCCCGAGGTGAGGCTCCCCTCGAGCTCCTCTTCCGTTTGGTGCCCTCGCAGCGCCGATTCGGCCCCCGTAGGCCGAGAACCCGGGCGCCGCCGCCTCCCGGCCATGGCGCCGCCGCCTGGCTCGTCGCCGGCCGCCGCCAGCCCGCCGGAGCCGCTCCCGACCGTCCGATCTTAGATCGACGGCCAGGATTAGATCCACCCCGAAGGGGTATGGACCGGGTCCATGGTGGACCGTGGACCCCTGATAAATGGCCGGTCCACGACCTCGTGGACCTAGTCCACGAGAGTTAATTTAGTTAATTTAATTAATTAGCTAAATTAATTTTAATCATTATTAATTATCTGCTAATGGGCAATTTTACGTTTAGGACCCTGGATTTTAAAATAATTATATTTTCATCCTATAACTTTTATATTTAGGCCCCTGAGTTATTAATTAATTATTTTAATCCTGTAATTTTACAAAAATACCCTTGGACTTATTAATGATTATGTATTAATCTTAAATTTTTACAGTTTGGTCCCTGTAATTTTTTTATTACATTTTGGTTCCTAAAATTTTCATAAATTATTTTTGTATGTACATTTTATAGTTTAGTCCTTATATTTTTCTAAAATTATTTTTAGGTCTTTTAACTTGCCTATTTTTATGTTTTAACCAAACTTCAAGTAACCATAATTTTTTACTCGTAACTCGGATTGAGGCGATTCTTGCGCTCACGCGATCGTAGCAACGCGTACTTTTCATAGTAGTAGCTTTCATCATAGTTTGTTACTATGTGGTGTGTTGTTTCTTAGTATGTTTGTATGCTGGTCTTTCCGGTGTGACGTTAGTAGACGACCAACAGTTGGAGAACTTTCAGGACCTCCAGACAGAGGACTTTGAGCAGCACCAGCAAGGGGAATCAGACAAGTGTCCTTGATGCATTTTGAACCTATGTTTTACATTCGCTCTATCTCTATGCATGCTTGTTAATATTGAATCCCATATGTCATATCCTGTTCCATATTATTCCTTGTCGCCTGGGTTCTGGTGTAGCTTATTAGTAAGGGTACGTCATGCTTAGTTTGCTATGTCAGGAATGGAAGTGTCTAATGTTAATCCTTACTAATAGTTCATTTTAACATAATGATCATGAGGGATGGTTAATCCTTTTTAGCAACATGGAACCTAGGTGATCCAAGCAGGAGGATGGCAAGGATGGTGCAGGTATGCACGTGTACTCGGTATAGTACTGTGGGATTGTGGTGGTACCTGCTTGGGATCACAAGAGTAGGTTCGTGGAACGTGTAACCATGAAAACCGCACAAAGCACAGGGCTGATATGGGTAGGCTTGGTTTAGTATCGAGATGTCTTCCCAGTTCTGTGAGCAGTCGAGGAAGGAGGACGGGAGGGTTTACTCTCGGACTCAGGCGATGGACGGTTTACTCCTAGCCACGGCGCCAGAGGGGGCTTCTGTAGGAACGGTTTAATTCCACATCGGTGAAACCTTAGCGTGGATTGTTTGCAAGCTGGGAAGCGCTCTGAAAGACCTTGTGGTGATCTCTTGGTCTCACACCTATGGTAGTGTGATTTGAGCAACATGAAGACTCTCTAGTCACTGCATAGTGATGAAATCACCAACCTGTAGGTAAAGTTATGCAACTTCTGCAGAGTGTAAAACTGTTATAACAGCCGTGCTCACGGTCACGAGCGGCATGGACCTTTCACACGATTAGTGGGTTGTTTACGGGTGGACTTGGTGGAAAGCCAAGTCGGGTTCTTCATGGGCGGTTTAACCCATGGTTGGCTACAGGCGGTGTAACCTGTAGTGTGGTTTCCTATGGGCGGTTTAACTCATAGTTTGCTACAGGCGGTGTAACCTGTAGTGTAGTTTCTCGTAGGTGGTTTAACCCATGGGGGGCTACAGGTGGTTTAACCTGTAGTGTTGGATAAATAAAACAACTTGGGGAACTTTTCACCTAGTAAGTAGGAGTGCTTTTCAAATGGTCTTAGGTGTAGTGCTCATTTACACAAATGAACCATTATGTTAGCCTTTCTTCTATTAAACTTGCATGTCATGTTTTTCCCCACTTACTGAGTACGGCAAGTGCTCACCCTTGCTATTTCCCTTTATTGTTGTACTATAAACTGCTGCTCAGAAGATGAAGATATGGACTACATTGATGAAGACTACTACTAGGCGTGCGTGCCCCCGGTTGATTGCCTGTGGTGTTATGGTATCTTCCGCTGCTATTTAGTTTGAGAGTCGATTTAGTCTTCAAAGACAATTATTTATGTAATAATGATACGCTTTATTAATGACATTGGTTATACTGTTATTCACTTTACTGTCGATATATGTGAAACTTGCTCCTGGGCACACATATGATAAGCACCTGGTTTTGTCCTTAAAACCGGGTGTGTCAGACAATTAAGTTCTTTTTATCTTCTTTTTATTTTTCTTTATCTCAAAAAACACACTAAAACTTAAAAAAAAAGCCAACGTCTGCTTCTTTTTTTTTTTGAAAAAAAGTCCAATCTTGTAAGTCCAAAAATGAGGTTTATTTCAATATTAGAATCAAGAACAGATCCTCTAATGCAATCGTCTCATAAAAGTTTCAGCAGGTTTTCAAAATTTTGTATTAAAAAGGGTAATTTTTTTAAAAAGAACCATGCCTCGGTGTAACTGAAAACATAAACCATCACATCAATTTTACCAAACTATAATACACGTGCAGAAATAGTAGATAGATGTCAATACTGCAGACAAGGACCAAATTTGTTCAACTAAGTGAAATGTCTTCTAGACAACCGAACACATACAATTCATAAGAGATGCATAAGAGATGCATCGCAGAAAGTACAATTCAACAGATCAGCTAATATGTTGCAACGACTCATCAACTACATAATGTCACTACACATGATACAAGGACGATTCATCACAACTGTTACTTCGAAGCTCTGCCACACCAAACTCACTCATCATCAGAGTTGCCATCTAAGTCAGTCAGAGTCATCAGATACCTCGACCACGTCATCTTCGCTCTCATCACTCTCCTCATAGACAACTGTTGCTTTCTTCGTTGCCCTTGCTGTCCTCCTTGGCTGCGGTGCAGCAATTGTCTCGATGGAACTGCCAGATGGTGGTGAGGTGTCAGCACTATTTTCAGAGGTTGTTGTAGCGGCTGCTGCGCCTCTCTGCAAGACCGAGCCACTCTTCTTGTGGAAGGGAGAGTTCCTCATCTTCCGTACCTTCTTCTCAGGAGAAGGAGCGCTTGTGTTGCTGTCCTCTGTGGGCTTTAGCATCTCATCTAGAACTTTCTGCTTCAGAACCTTGCCCTGAGCTGGAGCTCTCTTCCTGATGGTAGTAGCCTTCGCTTTCTCAGCAACTGTGGCCTTCCTAACTCTACCTTTCTTCTGCTTTTCCACTTCTAAGACTTCTTTCATGGCAAAATCATCACCCTCGTCATCGTCATCATCCTCATCATCAGAAGACATCACCGCTAAGGATGCCAAAACCTTTCTTGCTGCACCTCTTTTGCTTGCCCCCTTCCTCCCTTTTCCTTCATTCTGCTGCCCTGTAGTTTCAGTATCCATGGCTGCAAAATTGTTGTTAGAGCATCAGCTTAAAATTTTGATATGGAGGCTATTTCGACGAAGTAATACCAAATTGACAAATGTACTTGGGCATTACCAGAATAATCTGGAGAGTCATCAATATTAAAAGCTGCTAGACGATCCTTCAGTGTAGGCACATAGTCTTCTTCTTCATCACTTTTTGATGCACTAGCCTATGAAATGGCAAAACTAAATTGTTAAAAACTTTTAGATGCACAAGAAGATTTATTACACAAGCATATGATTTGTAAAGTTTGCTTAGAGGATCTTGCCTTCTTAGATTGTTGCTTCTTTTGAGGTACAGGTTTTTTATTTTCTCCTTCAAAATCTTCACCACCAGACCAATCACCATTTGCCTTTGAACATTAGAATTGCGTTGTTAGTGGAGTGCAACTGAATAGTTTGTCAACTTAAGTATTGGCTTGTTACAGCTCTAACCTTTTTGACTGGCTTCTTCCGTGGAGCTGCACGCTTGGCGACCACTGGTTCAGCCACATTCTCTGTAACAGGCAAGCAAACAATTTCAACTATGTGTTTTTTAATAGAACTAATCCAATGCACATGAATGATTCATGCAAAAATGTTATCGAATAGCTGGAACATACCTGCAGTGTTAGTTGTGGAACTTTCAGCCTTTTGGGATTTTGCTACAGTCTTTTTAGGCTGCCTCTTGGGAGCTTTTTTACGTCCACCATTTTCTGCATCATCTTCCGCCTTCTTTTCCCTGTTAATTCTCCTTTTCTCTTCTTCCTCTGCATCCATTTTA
Organism: Eleusine coracana subsp. coracana; assembly: GCA_032690845.1. Classification (NCBI taxonomy): domain Eukaryota; kingdom Viridiplantae; phylum Streptophyta; class Magnoliopsida; order Poales; family Poaceae; genus Eleusine; species Eleusine coracana. The sequence continues at coordinate 11,753,316 of CM064426.1, forward strand.
TCAAGCACCTGATCCGAAAGTGATGAGTTAGAAAATAGAGCATAAAACAACTAGCAGAAGAGACACGACAAGGTTGCTTACATCCAGCTCCTTCTCAAGAGCCTCAAGGTCTCTGAACCAAAGTGATTTTGGTGGTGTGTTTTTCAGTTCCTCAACATCATTTGCACATCTTTCCTTCTGAGCTTCAAGTTCCTTCTGCCTCTCCACAGTCAAGGTGCCAATAGCCATCGAGAGGAGATAATCATATTCACTTCCAGGAACCACCGCTGGAGTCTCAGGACTCGCTTCATTTTCTTCCTCGTCTTCTATAGCTCCTACAGCTGCAGGTTCACCTTTCTGTTTCTTTGGGAACGGATCAAACTTCTTCTCCTGAAGCTCCAAGCACAGTTCTACCTTCTTTCGGCCACGGACATCAATGTCACCAGCAACAACTAGTCCTATAAACCGAACTTTGTTACTGAGCTTCCTGAACTCAAGCTCAAGATTTTCCAATAAAGCTTTCTGCACAACATAAAATTATTTACTGTGGCGTGCATCATATAGTATAGAACTAAATAAAACAAAATGTAACATGTGTACCTTTCTTTTTTCATAGAATGCAAGTCTCAATTTATAGAACTCTTCGAGTACTGAAACAGGATTCAGAAATTTAGTGATGATGTGGCAAAAAAGGAGAGGATATACAACCAAAAGGACAGCCACATTATACATACTTTGCTCTGGTGTGTCGTACTTTCGGATTTTTCCATCAGAGTCAAACAAATGCATGTTTGTTGTCCCAATTGTAGTTGTCAGCTTAAATTTCTTCTCCAACCCTTCCTGCTTAGCTATATTCATATTTTCCTCACTTAAGGTAATGTCGAAGTACACATCATCAGCATCACCTTGCATCTTGAACGTCTGTAACGGATTGAGATGGAAGAACATTATTTACGAGGGAAACATCATAAAAGTAATATAAAGATTTCATAGTAAATTCAGCTACCTCAATAAAACCTTCATGTTCTGGCAATAAGGACTCAATAAATTTTTTGTAGTCCTCAGTCCAACGGCGGATTGGCAGCTCAGTGATTCTCAGCTTAGTGTCATTAACAGCCTCTATAATACCAGTGATGGTATACGTTACACCTGTGTCCTTTGTACTTGTTCTCTCAATAGAGCCCTGTTGATAACAAAATATGTGGACGGATACACCATTACTGATTCTTGCCCGTTTTTCAAATTGAAGTGCATTTGAGTGCAACATAATTATGCGAAGGAAAAACGGTTACTGACCTTGAATCCTTGGTACCATGGGTGCATTGGTTCAGTAATCTCATCATTTAGCAACCGTCTCAGGTTAGCAATGATGTCCCGTGGATTGTAGTTTGGGATGAAGGTGCTCCATCCAGTACCAATTCCTTCACTTCCATTGACCAAAACCATAGGAATGATTGGCACATACCTAATGAAAGGAAGAATGCCTTAGCTACTTATACCAAGTTCAAGTTACATCCAGTACCCAATGATTGGATCAGATCTTTCAAGAGCAAAATTTACCAGGTGGGTTCAATTTTCTGCCCATCTTCATTTAGGTAGTTAAGAAGAATATCATCATCCTTTGGGAAAATTGTGCGAGTGATATGTGACAATCTGGTGAAGATGTACCTTCCACTGGCAGCATCTTTGCCACCCTGAAATGGACCGTAAACATTAAAAAACATGAGAAAATTTGTCATGAAAAGTTAGTAATCACTGAGCAAACTAAGATATTAAGATTTCATTTTATATTCCCACCGTATTCCTGGTACCAAACTGGCCTGAAGGGTACAATAGGTTTATATTATTGCTGCCAACAAAGTATTGAGCCATTCCAATAATTGTACTAGCTAGACTCTGCTCGCCATGGTGGTATGCTGAGTGTTCTGACACATAACCAGAGAACTGGGCCACCTGTGATCAATAGTAGTAACAGATTACCCATATGTCGTGGCTATATTTACAAGAAAAATACCAAAATATTATTGAATGGAGCACCTTTGCATCCTTAAAAAGGTTCCTTTTGAATGAGCAAAACAGAATCTTCCTCTGGCCAGGCTTGAGGCCATCAACCATTGAAGGTATTGACCTCTGCAGGTCCGCCATTGAGAAGAGTATCAGTTCCTTGTTGATGAAGTCACTGTACTTGATGTCACGACTCTCTTTGTTGTCCAGGTAAGTTCCAGGCTGAAAGTGTTTCTGTGCATCAGTTTCAATCCAAAATGCCAACTGAATTACACAAAGATACAACAGCTAACCTGAAAGTTGCTAAGCCACTCTTTCCTATCAGTTATTCTTTTTTTACTGAATGCTAACTCAATATCACGATCATCTTGCTCATCCTTCCATATGAAATTCTTCTGATGTTTGTCTATATTTTTGAAGTACTCCTTGCCTTCCTTGTTGGTGCTTGTTCCCAACCCCTGTACCAATCACGATTCAATAAATGGCTCAGAACCACACATAAACTGTAAAACAACAAAACAAGATTAGAAGGGACAAACCAAACCTTGTAGTATTTTACAGACCAACCATTTGCATGTCCTTCTATACTCTTTTTCCATGCTTCATATTCTGGCATTGTGTAAAATGGTAGGACAGTATCACCCTTGGTTGCCTGGACAAGTAAATTCAAATATCATTGCTGCCGCCCAGACACTTTAAAATAATGTATTCATCTAGTAGAGAGTGTACAATATTTGAAAGTACAAATGTTGAAACTACAAAACAAATGTAGAAAAACAATATGGCACCTTCTACCTTACCTTGACAATTGGAGTGATAAACTCAACCAAGAAAGAATCAACTTTAAGAAGAGATGGCCAGAATGAGTGAATGAAGTTGATTAAAAGCCCTTTGATGTGGGAACCATCATGATCCTGAAAATTTTGTATACAAAATGTGAGCAAAGAGTAATTTAAGGTTGATTAGTATAGATGAATTGGGCAAGTCCAACAAACCTGATCTGTCATTATCATAAGTTGGCCATATCTCAATCCTTTTGTGCTATCATACTGCTTCCCATGCTGCAGACCAAGTATTTGCTTTATATGCTGAATTTCTGCATTTTCCATTATCTGCTTGTGGGTTGCTTCCCTCACATTCAATAGTTTACCCCTGAGAGGAAAAACGCCATAGTGATCTCTCCCTACTTCAGATATGCCAGCCATCTGCACAGAGAAAAAGAAAACATCAACACTTCCATTTAGCAGTAAAAGTGTCCACTGTGGCAACCCAAAATAAATGCAGTACTCACAGCGAGAGCCTTTGCTGAATCTCCTTCAGTGAGGATCAAGGTGCACTTGTGAGAGTCCTTTCCACCAGCATCGTTTGCATCCTCAAGCTTTGCCAGGCCAGTAATTCGTGTCCTCTTACTTCCATCAGTCTTTTTCAGTTCCTTGCTTAGTTTGAACTCAACCCAGGAGAGCAGGTTGCTGACAACACTGGATTTCTCAACTGCAGGTTAAAAGATGAGCATTAGCATTAGTGGTGCAACAAAACTGTACAATCCAAACTACCAAAGTGAACTAATCACATACCCTTCTTCAGCAAGTCAACAGAAAGTTCACACTTTGAGCCAAAGCTTCCCTGACGTGTGGTCAAGGTTTCCTTGGTCTGTGAGTCAAAGGCAGGGTTGTCAATGAGCGCATTAACAAAAACCCATAAATGGCTCTTCACGTTGTGCACTTTCATGTTTGCATTCTTGTTTTTCTTGTTGACAAAATTCATAATATGTGTGGCAACTTGGTTGGTAACATAATCGACATGAGTCCCACCCCTTGTGGTTGCAATTCTGTTGACAAAGCTGACCTGCAACAATACCAAAGGCATGTAAAATGCAACTCTAACAACAGCACAGGAAGCAGGCACAGGAGCATTAATTACCTGCTGAAACTGGCCTTCACTTACACTCACACACACTTCCCATCGATCATTTACCTTCTCATAAATCCTGAAAAGAAAGGAAAGTGTGAATGATGCTTTTTTTTTAATAAACACTGATTGCAAAGATGTTTGTATGAAACTACGACAAAACCTTGGGAATTCATCTGGCTTGTCACGTAAGTACAGTTTCACATACTCCAAGAAGCTTTTTATAGGCAACCTTTGGCCGTCTAACTCAACCTTGACAGTTTTCCCAAGAGTACCTGCCATATCAACCACTCCCTCATGAGGGCAACAACATCATCTTCAAGATGGGTCATGTTGAATTTGGAAAGATCAGGCTTGAAGGTCACCCTGGTCCAGTTCTCCCCCTGCTTGCACTTGGTAATTTGGGGCTCTGCTTTCTTTCCCATGTTTTCAGAGAAGATCTGCATATACATTTAAGATGGAACATCAGACCCTTTTTTTTTTAAAGAAAGCAAATAAAAAATTATCAGACCCTCAGTCGTACTATGGTGGTTATTCCTGAACAAGTACAGGATGATTCAATTCATGTGGAGTGCACCATCTGGATTCCAGAGGTCAACCTTGAATCAATAGTGGTTTATATCATGCTAGGCCACAAACATATACTATTAATGGAACTCCAAAAACTGTGTCACAAGTTTAGAATTTAGCCCAGAAAAAGCAATACGTCAGTGGTGAAGTACAGAAGAGACGAATCTGTTAAACACTACTCTATGCAGGGACTTTCTTTTTTATTGATCGTATTGGACTCGTGCAGTGCAGGATCAGGAGATGAGTACACAACAACAACAACAACAAAGCCTTTTTATCCCAAGCAAGTTGGGGTAGGCTAGATCAGGAGATGAGTAGTGGAAAGATTTGAATGGCGTTTCTGTCTTCAAGAAACTAGCATCTATTATGGATAAGACTTTTAAATAGTCCTTATACATCTCAAGAGCCACGTGAAACATTTATATTTGCATCCAAATGCTACTTTACCCACTGAAGATTCAACCAACTACTTAATTGAGTACAATAAATACTACGGTAGCCAAACATGTCACATTCTGTCTGAAAACTATAAAAACAAACTCTAGTTTCTAAAAATATTATAGTATTAGATGGGTCTAGTTTTTAAAATCATGGTGAAACCATGACATCCAAACAGGATCTAAAATAGTGGCCAAAAAGAAAATGAGTGAAAATGTACAAAAGTACTTATCCACGATTTTGGGGTATATTTGGTTTGTGCCCAACTATGCCTTACCAAAATTTGTCATGACCAACATGAGGGTATGACCAAATCATTGGTAATACAATCAAAACAATGGTGTTTGGACTATTACCTTACCAAATTTGTGATATATTTGTATGACATGTGGGGTCTTTATGTCAGTAATAAATTTTTAATTAAAGTATGGCCAAGTGGGATCTTATTTTGAAGATTTAATTACAACAAACACGATGATGCAAATGAATCATAATTTAAATTAATGGTTTAGAAAATACAGTCATTAGAAGGTTGCTAAAACAAAGGACTGAGCATTTACTTCAGCCAACCATATCTTGCCACGTGAGCTAGCAGGGACAATAGTGTTACGCCAATTTTTGGTGGAGGATTTGCTCGCCTGCATCTTGCCCTTGCATTTGTACTAGCGCTGCCAAATTTCTGCGGGCACGCCAATTCATGGCAGCAAACCAAATGTCAGCCAAATTGCTTGGGCGTACCAACATTTGGTAAGGTTTGTGTTGGCTTCAATCCAAACATGCCCTTGACCTTTTCAATACTTGGCACCAAAGCAGTCACGGTATCTATTTGCACCAAGGCCAAAAATCTAATATCGCATCGCCTTGACAGATGTCCAGTTCATTTTTAACAGAAGACACGCCGAAATACAATCTGAAAAAACACGGAACACAAGAAGCATCTCACCTGCTTGTACTTCTTCTGGCGGCGCCCATCAGCAGTCTCGATGACAAACTCCGTTGAGAAGATGTTGGTGAGCTTGGCACCGTATCCGTTCCTCCCGCCGGTGGTCTTCCTGACGTTGTCGTCGTAGTTGCTGCTGGTAAGGAGGTGGCCGAAGATCATCTCGGGAACGTAGACGCCCTCCTCCTGGTGGATCTCGACTGGGATCCCGTCGCCGTTGTTGTAGATGGAGATGCAGCAGCCTTCGACGTCGATCTCGACGCGGAGCGAGTCCATCTTGGGGTCGCGCTGCTTGTTGTCGGCGGCGTTGACGAGGATCTCGTCGAAGATCTTATAGAGGCGGGGGACGTAGGAGACCTGGCGGTTCTCCATTGCGCCACCCTCGTAGACCCAGAGCGTCTGGGTGTGCTTCTCCACCGAGCCGATGTAGGTGTCCGGCCGCAGGAGGATGTGCTCCAGCTGCGACTTCTTCTGGTACATCTCCTCGATAGTCTTGCCGCCGGCGGCGGCGTTGTGGCCGGAGCTGGACTGCAAGGGGCCCGTCATGGCTGGTGCCCCCGCGCTGCACACGGAGGTTGTGTGCGTGCGCTAGGGTTTGGGGTGGGTAAGCACGGCGGGGAACCGGGGATTGGGGAATTTGGGAGGAAGGAATGGGGTTGGGGGGTGGATTGGAACCGAAAGGGTTGGTAACGCTCCGCGGATTCGAAATTTGAATTTTGGGATGAGGCTGCTCCCTCGCTCGACTTCTCTCTCCCGACCCAGCGCCGCCCCCGCCACCTCCCTTGCCAGATCTCGCGCCGCCACCGCGTCTCGTCTTCCGGTCGAGTGATGCCGACGCCTCTCCTCCCCCAACCAAGCGACACCGCCGCTAACCTTGTGATGCCGCAACCGCCTCTCCTCTGACCTCGCGACGCCGCCACGGGCTCTCCTTGTCCGATCTTGCATCGCCGCCGCCTGTCCTCCCCCGACCGAGTGACACCGCCATCTCCTCTCCCTCGACCTCACGACGACGCTGCCGCCCCCTCCCCCTTGACTTAGCGACGCCGCCTCCGCCGCTCCTCGGCAGATCTTGCGACGCTGCCTCCTCCTCTCCCCCGACAAGAACGCCGCCTCGACGATGCCGGACACCTCCGAGCTGCACCTGCTTGGGCCACATCGATGGTGCGTTGAGTCTCTCTCTCTCTCTCATTCTCTCTCTCTCATTGGTAGGGTAGCTGTGTAATAGCAGAACTGATAACCACAAATCGCCGTGTATGTAATGATCACTGCATGGAGCAAAGTGATCTTTTGTTCCTACTATATGTTTGATTGCTTGAACTGAAGAACATAGTAGTACAGAACGAAATAGCACTTACTCCTTTTTAACACTCTATTCAACTCTTGCTGATGCCACATACTGTTGCCAGGTTGACTGATTGATATGCTGATTAGAGCCCTCATGTTTTGACTGGGCAATCTTCTTGCTACTGATGCACAAATTTGCATTGTGATATCTGGTCTTAGTGCTGTTGGATCATTCATATGTTCTTGCTTGTGTCCTCAGCCAACAAAGCTATATGAGCTTGGTTGTTAGTGCTGCTGGATTCTTGGTTGTGACACTTCGAATAATTGTGAGTAACTGCATGTTGTGATTCTTGATTATCTGATATGTAAACATTTGATACACACGTCAACCTGTAGGTTCTAGTTAGTTAGCTTTTGATTGGTGAAAAGGGTGCACTAGAACTATGCATCTTGTTTTAACAGTCTCCATTGGAGCTGTAGAAGGTCTTCCTAATGTGTACATATAATGCAAGTTTATCATCTATTTATTTTCTTGGTGTTCTTACTGATATAGTTGTGAGGTTATAAAATTCTTAATGTTGACTGATATAGAAAAGTACCCTCTTTCTATATATACCAGCTCACAAAAATTCTTGATGCTGACTGATATAGAAAAGGGTGCACAAATTCTTGATGCTGACTGATATAGAGTTATAATGCTTTATTTCTTTGTGTCAATGCAAAATTATTTTCTATTACTTATCAAAATATACAAATTTTTGTATGATGATAAGCTACCTTTTGCTAACTTTGTATGCACTGTCCTTTATAGGAGCAAAACCTTTGTGAACCTCAGTTCAAGTTACTGATATATTCCTTTATAGGAAATGTTATATATTCCTTTATAGGAAATGTTATGTTTTTTTGCTTCTTGTGTTGGTAACAAGCAGACGCTTATCATGTGTAGTAGCTCCTACACTTGATCCTTGTAGTGATTTTTTTTAAGGAATCCTTGTAGTGATTTGGCTGTCAGTTTAGCTAATATCATGTTTGTTATATATACTTGTCTGTTAATTTAGTCTATTGAATCAATGCTACTGCATACCTGTATTAGTTTAATATCATGTTTAACTAATGCATTGTTTGAAATGTTTCAAGTGGTTAGTGGCTCTATATTTCTGGTGTCTTACTTCGAAATGTATTTCTTATTAGCATGACAGGATTGATCTTCTTTTTATTTTTTTCAGTTCCTGAGTTGTTAATTATGCATAACAATAGTTTCTGTTGTGTATAGTTCCATTCTTCCAAAAAGTTAGAACAATAGTATGTCTAGTGAAATAAAAATTGTAATTATTATCTTTCTCTGCTTATGCAGGTACTTGCCTGAATTATAGATAGCTATCTTCTTCTTCCTGTTGACGACACGCAGCTCACTGCCTCTACCTTGACTGCCCCATAATCCAGCCAGCAGTGTCAGTGCTCGTCAATCTACATCTCCTCATCCTCACTGTAATCTCTCTCTCTCTCTCTCTACTATATTAGTAAACTTGTGTTTTCATGGAGGTACAAGTAGATGTGAATTGGATTGAGCTAGGTCTAGCTGCTGCTGCTTTTAATTTGTTCTGTTCTATTCTGTGCCTTGGGCTTTGTCTCTGTTCATAAAACTAAACCTTGTCCAGATCTGTAATTACCTTGGACACTTTGTTGGCTGATGGACAATACTTTTTGTTGGTAGACTATGAGTTCCTGGGAGGAGGAAGCTAGACAGTTTTTATTGCAAGAGGAAGAAGAGGATGATGAGCTTTTCTTTGTCCTCGTTCCCGCTGTACTCTCAGCCATGCAAGAGGGGAAAACACCGGTCCACACTTGTTCCCAATCTTAGAAGGACATGAATCTTGGTGCAAGGTTGAATTTAGGATAGAGTCAGAGATCTTTAGAGCCATAGCAGACTTGCTTAGAAGAGAAAATCTTTTAAGGGACACACGAGGTGTTTGCGTTGAGGAGCAACTTGGCATGTTCTTAAACATGCTTTCTCATAACGCTAGCAATAGTGACCTACATATGTGGTTTCAACATAGTGGCGAAACAATTCATAGGAAGATAACTGAAGTTTTCAACATAATTCCTGCCTTGACTAATCGGTTCATCAAGCAACCAAGTCCACTCTAAACCCCTACCATTATTGCATCAGATCGTTGCTTTATGCCTTATTTCTAGGTCAACCATATAAATAGTTCTCTAACCATTACTTTTCTATTCTTTTCTTAAATCTTCACCTTATCTTCATACCCTATTTCCTCTTTCTTTGCATGCAGAACTGCATTGGCGCCATTGACGGCACGCACGTACCTATCACTATTTTAGAAAGTAGGGTTGCTCCATATTGGAATGGGAAAGAAACCTTATCTCAGAATGTTATGGTAGCCTGCAACTTTGATCTTAACTTCACGTTCATTTCATGTGGATGGGAAGGATCTACATCAGATGTCGGAGTCCTTCGATCTACCCTTAGCAATGGGTTTCATGTGCCGCAAGGGAAATTTTATCTTGTAGATGGTGGGTATGCAAACACACCACAGTTCCTTGCCCTATATCGAGGAGTTCGGTATCACCTTAGTGAGTTTAGGAGTCGCCGTGCATATAGGAACTATAAGGAACTCTTTAACCATCGGCATGCAACCCTTCGCAATTACATAGAGAGGGTCATTGGGGTTGTAAAGAAGAGATTCCCCATTCTAAAAGTCGGCACATTCTATCCTATTGAGAACCAAATTAAGATCCCAGCTGCAGCGGCTATATTTCATAATAACATTGTTCCATGCATAGTAAGCAGCGCCCGCCTCTCCCTTCACTTCTTCTTCCTCCCGTTGTCTCTTATTTCTTTCTTCTTCCTTGCGTTTGCTGGCGAAACCCACCGTGCCTAGCCAGGGTGCCTTCTCCCAAGCTGTCAGGACGTGCTGCATGCCCCTGTCTGTATCCACACCCTCATGCTCCCTTTGCTGGTTCCGGTCCGACGTCCCGAGCATCGAGTCTCTCCGCACCAAACGACGTCGTGCCCTGACGTGGAGAGGAGTGGGTTGACAGAGAGGAATGAGGATCTCTGCTACCATGGTCTCGTGTTTGCAGGTGTGAGCGACCTGGCACTCCAAGTCAAGTCGATTCCAAAAGGAAAAAGGAAGAAAAACCAAATCAAGTTGCATTGTTCACCCTTGCTTCGGTAATGAAATTGTTGAAATTATATCCAGGAATGGACGAACCCATTTTAGATCTTTGAAATGAACAAAAATGAGGTGCTAGAGAAGAGGGACAACAATGGTGAGCCATGGAGTCCACGCTGCCACCTCCACAGACCATGCATGGCATCGAGCGGGCCAGCCATGGTGGTCACAGTGAAGAAGACAGGAGGATGAAGAAAGTAGAGTAAATGACCAATCTACCCTAAATTTGTGGTCCTATAGTGGTATTTAAGAGTAAAAATTTGGATGGATGATTTTTGGGCATGACCACTTTGGTAGGATGTTAAAAAAGTAAAAAGCCCTCCCTTTTGCATCCGTAAGTGAGTACCGATTGGTTCTATTCCCAGATCGACGCCTTCTCTCCTCTCTCTCTCCCCGTTCCCGAGCAGGCGGGCAGGGCGCCACTCCCCTCTCCGTCCTAGGGTCAGCAGGGCGAGCAGGCAAGTCGGGCCGGTGGTGGCTCCAGGAGCCCCGATGCCAGATCTGCGCGTCTCCGCTACCCCGGTCGGCAAGCTGCCTCGCTCCAGCGCGTCGCCCCATGCCCGTGCGCAGCCCCGTCTCTGCGCTCGTCGAGCCTCACTCCAGCGCCTCGCTCCTGCGCCGTAAGCCGCCTAGCCTCGAGATGAGCCGCGTCTCGCTCCGCCGCGCCTCTCTCTTCAAGCGCAGTGCCACCATCCGGCTACCATACAGCTCAACCCGCCCTCGTTGCTCCTATCTGAAATAATCCGCATCTCCACAGCTATGATTCAAAATTGTGCATCGAATGGTGGCGCCATAGCCAGGGGATTCGATTCCCCCACTTACCATGCCCTATCTCCCTCTCCCGGTGCCGATTTGAGGTGCCAAAGGTCGTCAATGGTGGGTGGAATGAGGAGAACCAAGATGAAAGAAGTTTTGCAAAACGAACCTCACAAAAACTTGTAATTAATCATATTATTTTTGTGTGTGAACATTTATACAAAGAAACCCTCAAACTTAAGAGCTTTTTATGTTTTCACAGCTAACAGTTTACAACAGCTTTTTCAACCAAACGGCTTTATGCTTCTTCACAGTAGTTTTTTCTACAGTCCTCAGCTCACAACAGTTTTTTTACAGCGACAAGCCAATCAAACACACCCTAAGAAGTACTGGTTGGATTAGAAGACGAATTAAGAATGGATTAAGGATGGCTAAAAAAATCAGCTCACACTTATTAGATAGTAGAGAATCATTACATAATGATTCATGTGTGAAATTGTGTTAACTAAAGTTAAATTTATTTGATAAATTTTATATAATTTTGTTCGCATGTTCCATTTTAGTTAATTACATTTCAAAATAATGGTAAGAACACAATAAACACAACAATAATGGGATTGAAGCTTCAACCATCATATCATTATGTATGTAGTTGTATTGCTTGTATCTTATTTTTTTCACAGTGTGGTCGTCAATGTCTAGAACTATCAAAGGATTCTCTCATTGTTTTCTTTCTCTTATAGTAATTATTTTTTTATTCATTGACACCCAGTGCATTTACATGCACCCATGCAAAGTTTTCATTTGAAGGACCCATAGATGCAACGGTGACATCCATGTTTAAATAGGAATATTCTTTCAACTCCGTCTCGCACTCGCGAACTCTACACCACCAGGTGAACTCAAACTTAGGGCTCGTTTGGGAATAGCTATCCCCGCGGGGATCCCGACCTAATCCCGGGGAAGCCAACCAGGAAAGCGATCCGAGGAAGTTAGTCGGAGCCTTTGGAAGCTCACGTGACGGGGAAAGTATGACACGGTTTTTGAGGAAATCCACGGGAAGATTATCCTGACCTCTGGCGGTCGGAGAGGAAATCTCCGTCTATCTTCCCGTCGCGTCTTGACGCCGCTGCCTCCCGAGCGAGGAGGAGTCGCCGCCACTGCAGCAACCTCCCCGTCCCCGGCTGCCACTGCCGCGATCTGCCCCACCACATCTCAAACCTGCTACCAAGCACTACGCATGGCGGACCGTGCATCACAGTGCTCTTCCCCACCAGCTGCACCGTATGGTCGTCGTCAGCCTCAAGCACGACTCGCTCAAGCCCAAAGAGAAGTCTGCCCTGGACCAGAACCGGCCGCTGCAGCATCATCCTGAGCTCGCCACGGTGGATCAATGTGTTGTTGCCGCTGGAGCCCTTGCCGCGCCACCAGATCAGGATCAACTTCCTGCATATTTCACCATCAGATCCGCAACTCGGAGCTCCTAGTCTTGCTGCATTCCGGTGACTCTGTGATTCCCATCCAGCAAGGTGATATTGGCGCCTCCACCAGGAACGAGATCCTGGCGCGATCCCCGACAAGTAATTCACCACCATGGACGACGTTGACCAAGGATCCCTTGCGTTGCGTTGTTGGATCTGAGGTGGAGCTCCTCCAGATTTTCATTGCATGTCTGCAATCTGGTCTGCTCGTCTTGCTGCATCCGAGCAACTCCGTGATTTCCGCCCAGCAAACAATGTAAGCATCTCAATTCCTTTGTCCTCTCTTCTTTCTTCTATACGCATGTGTTCTTGTGTCTTGTGGTTCAAATATGCGAATTGCATATTGGTTATTGCAATATAATTTTTTTTGCTCCTTTATCTTTGTATTATGGATTGTAGATTTGAAAACCGTACCGGTTGCTTGGTAATTTGTATCTCTGAAATTGCGGATGTGCTAGATTGGGCACATGGCTTTCGATTTCTCCTAAATTTCTGACTCATTTATGAATTTTCTGAATTTTCGTATGTTGTTTCAATTTTTTCTAAAGTTCTCAGAGCATGTTTTGTATTTTTCTCGAATTTATCAAATTTATTTTATTTTTTAAAAGTTTTTCTGAGATTATTACCCACCCTTCCCAACCGTTGGCAGGGAATTTTTCCACGAAGGGGAGGGCACACCCCGGGAGAGTAGCGTGCAGAATTGCCCCGTCGGCGGGCTTATCTTCCCGGGGCAGGTGGCCCGCTGCTCCCAAAGGAGGCCTTAAGGATTCTGACAATCAAGCTGACTATGAGTGTGTTCGTATCTTTGGATCTAAATTTTAGTTAGGTCATATTAATTATTAAAATATTATATATGATTATTAAATATATATTAAATATAAAACTAATTACAGAGTTAAATGCGCATCAACATGACAAATTTATTAAGCTTAATTAAATTATCATTAAGAGATGTTTATTATAACATTATGTTATTTAATCATGATCTAATTAGTTTTAATAGATTTGTCTCGTCATTCGGAGGAAGGGTTATGAACTGAGTTTTATCAGTAATTTATATTTAATACTCCTAATTAGTATCATAATATTCGATGTGACAAGTCTAAAAATTAGAAGGGTAGAAACGAACACACACTATCTCGCTGACTAGGTTTGCATTGTGTTGCGTGACCATCTCGCTGACAAATGTCCTCCGAGGGAGGAGAAGCCAAGGAACCGCTAAACGCAAAACAGCGTCGGTGTAATAAAAAAGAAAAAGAAATAATCTCAGGAAAACGCGCGGCCGCCCACAGAGCCCCCCCGCCCCGCACCATCCAACCCTAAAATCCTCGACGCCGCAACGGCTATATTCGAAGCCCTTGTTCCTCGGTGCGGCGGCGTTCCCCTCCCTCCCTGCCGTCTCCCTCCTCCTCATGAGCTACAAATAATCCTCGGCCACCAATCCCTAATCCCTACATCGCAATCAGCTCTTCTCTCCTTCTCCTAAAAATAATCCTCGCCTCCCCTCGCCGATCTCGCGCGCTTGGGGGGGGGGGGGGGGGGGGGGGGGGGGGGGGGGGGAGACGCGCGCACTTCTCGCTCGCTCATCAAAGCTCTCGATCTTCTCCGCTTCTTTCACTGTTAATCTGCGCGTTTTTTAATTTCGTAGACTTTGCTTTTTTTATTCTGCTCCTGTTCAATTTAACCCGTGTTCGATTTAACTAGTTCTGATATTGCTATTACTACCGTTTCTTCTATTTTGTGCTTGGTATTGTTCTGTTTCTGCTAACCATGGATGCAGGCTCCCACTCCATCCCCTCAGAGAGGAGCCGCACGCCGCTGCAGGAGGCCGTCACCCGCCCCTACATGCCATCGCTGAGCACGGGATCGCGCAACCCGTCGGCCAAGTGCTACGTGAGTTCTCCCTCCCTCTCTCTTCTAGATTCCCGTTGTTCCACGCGCGCGTAAACTGTTTGACGAATTGCCTGACTGATCTGGGTTTGATTATCCTTCTCCTGTGCGTGTGCTGCAGGGCGACAGGTTCATCCCGGACAGGTCAGCGATGGACATGGACATGGCACACTACCTGCTCACCGAGTCCAAGAAGGACAAGGAGAACGCCGCCGCGTCGCCGTCCAAGGAAGCCTACCGGAGGTTGCTGGCTGAGAAGCTGCTCAACAACCGGACGCGGATCCTCGCATTCAGGAACAAGCCACCGGAGCCCGAGAACGTCTCTGCTGACGTGGCTTCCTCCCACCTGCAGGCCAAGTCGGCCAAGCAGCGGCGCCACATTCCCCAGGTGCGCACACAAGTGTTTCTAGTTCTGTTTCGAGATTGATGTATCAGATATGTTAGCACTGGATTGTGATTGCTGATGCAGACTTTTTTTTTTAATCATTGATGTGTTGCAGTCTGCTGAGAGGACTCTAGATGCACCAGACCTTGTTGATGACTACTACCTCAACCTTCTGGACTGGGGAAGCAACAACGTGCTGTCTATTGCTCTTGGCGATACGGTGTACCTGTGGAACGCCTCGAGCGGATCCACATCTGAGCTTGTAACCGTGGACGAGGACAGCGGTCCCATCACCAGCGTCAGCTGGGCTCCTGACGGCCGGCACATCGCTGTTGGGCTCAACTCGTCTGATGTTCAGCTCTGGGACACCAGCTCCAACAGACTGGTATGTACATGGTCATGCTTCGTCAAAAATTGTTGCGATGACACATTACACATTTTTTGTTACTTAATTAATTTGTAATGTGTCTTTCCTCTGCAGTTGAGAACTCTCAGAGATGTGCATGATGCCAGAGTTGGTTCACTGGCATGGAACAACAGCATCCTGACAACGGGCAGCATGGACGGCAAGATCGTGAACAATGATGTGAGGATTAGGAACCATGTCGTGCAGAGGTACGAGGGACACAGCCAGGAGGTGTGCGGGCTCAAGTGGTCTGGATCAGGGCAGCAGCTAGCAAGTGGGGGTAATGACAACCTTCTGCACATTTGGGATGTGTCGATGGCATCCTCTGTCCCGTCTGCTGGCCGTAACCAGTGGCTGCACAGGCTTGACAACCACACTGCCGCTGTGAAGGCTCTTGCTTGGTGCCCATTCCAGAGCAACTTGCTGGCGACCGGGGGTGGCGGTAGCGACCGCTGCATCAAGTTCTGGAACACGCACACTGGTGCTTGCCTGAACTCTGTTGACACTGGGTCACAGGTGTGCGCTCTTCTCTGAAACAAGAATGAGAGAGAGCTTCTGAGTTCACATGGATTCATGCAAAACCAACTCACATTATGGAAATACCCATCGATGGTGAAGATGGCTGAACTCACTGGTCATAGCTCTCGTGTCCTTTTCATGGCTCAGGTGAATTCTTGTGCTAACATTTTACAGATACTGTCAGCATCAGTACATGTTAATCTGAACTTTGCTAATATTCTTGCGTGGTGAAACTACAGAGCCCTGATGGATGCACAGTAGCATCAGCTGCTGCGGATGAGACCCTCCGATTCTGGAACGTGTTTGGGGCCCCTGAAGCGCCCAAGCCTGCAGCCAAGACTTCCTACACTGGGATGTTCAACAGCTTCAACCATATCCGATAGGATGGCTCATGAGAACAAGCTCTTCTATATTCATGATCTCTGGTGAAGATGACTGAACTCACTGGTCATAGCTCTCATGTCCTTCTCATGGCTCAGGTGAATTCTTGTGCTAACATTTTACAGATACTGTCAGCATCAGTACATGTTAATATGAACTTTGCTAATATTCTTGCGTGGTGAAACTACAGAGCCCTGATGGATGCACAGTAGCATCAGCTGCTGCGGATGAGACCCTCCGATTCTGGAACGTGTTTGGGGCCCCTGAAGCGCCCAAGCCTGCAGCCAAGACTTCCTACACTGGGATGTTCAACAGCTTCAACCATATCTGATAGGATGGCTCATGAGAACAAGCTCTTCTATATTCCTGATCTCTGAGTGGGACCTGAATTTATCTTGTTTGTTCTGTTCTTGGTACTAGCTTTCAGAACAGGGGTCAAAAGTCGATGGCAGAGTTGAGTTCATGGATGTGTTCATCATCCAGTATTGCAGATCCTCAAAATCAAAGCTTGAGTTCAGATGCACTGCGGCCTGCAGCCAAGACTTCCTACACTGGGATGTTCAACAGCTTCAACCATATCCGGTAGGATGGCTCATGAGAACAAGCTCTTCTATATTCATGATGTCTGAGTGGAACTGAATTTATCTTGTTTGTTCTGTTCTTGGTACTAGCTTTCAGAACAGGGGTCAAAAGTCGATGGCAGAGTTGAGTTCATGGATGTGTTCATCACCCAGTACCTTGGATTGCTGATCCTCAAAATCAAAGCTTGAGTTCAGATGCATTGCGGCCTTGCTGTGGTGACAATTAGATGATTTAACTTCCCCTGCATTAGAAAACCACTAGTTTTAAAGCCAGTTTCACAAAATTACACCTATGCCTTTGTATTAGAAAACCACAACTTTGTGGTTTGATGAAAGTAACTCCAAGTAGATTCAGCACTTCTGTAAAGTTCATACCATCATCATTTGTACTGTTCGATGTACGTACATGTTCTTCTTTCTACCTTTTGGGTGGTGCAACAACAAAGTTCAGTTTGATGTGGCAATTATTTGTAAATCACCTTGGGTTTATAATGAACTATTTGCCCTTTTTCCCTTAAATTACCTGAACTATTTGTAAATCACCTTGGGTTTATAATGGACTATTTACCCTTTTTCCCTTAAATTATCTGAACTATTTGTAAATCACCTTTGTTCTGCTTTCACGGCTACACGGCTACACTTTTGGGAGCCAAACTAGTAAACTGTATTGTAGCTCAGCTAGAGGCACTCGGCAGAGTGGCTGACCTCTGGATTTTAGTTGTCCATTCGTCTTATTTAAATATAAAAAAGTTATAGAATAAGTTAGACAATATACTATGAGCCAGATGAATAGAACGAGGACAGAGATGAAGGTGGGTGTAGCCTAGAAAGAGGCTACACTTTTGAGAGTATTTGATAATTTTTTCAATTTTTTTGAATTAAGACGAATGATCAACTGTAACTAAAAAATCAACTATGTCAACAATTTAAATCCGGAGGGAGTAGGTATTAATACTGTACCGTTGTAGTCTGCTGGCTAGATGAATAGAACGAGGACAGAGATGAAGGTGGGTGTAGCCTAGAAAGAGGCAGCTTGCTATTTATGTAGGAAAATATTCTATTCATCCTGCGCGGGCTCTTGAATCCAATGTGAATGATCAGAGATTAAAAAACCGTTATAGTATCATTTTTTTCTTGCTAAAAACCGGTAAACCAAAAAAACCACCAAAAATTATTTTTGCTATATGGGGTCGATTTTTACGATAAACCGGACGTCTGGTGAAACTAAACCGGACTGGTTTCATCGAAAACCGTGAAAACCGCCCAGTTTTGACCGTTTTTGAACCTATGAAAATAATAAGAGAACAGGACTATGAGCAACCCTAGAAGGAACAGTGGTTCATCCACCAGGCTTACTGGTTCGCCACTACCTCACTTTAAATTTGGTGTTTCCTACTCTTCGAAAAAGGTGCGGACAAATCCGGTTTGTCCGGCTACCGTTTTTCGAATAAACAACGTTGTTTTTTGTATTTTTGGAATAAAAATGAGATACCAAAAAAGGAAGAAAACGGGATGAAAAAAATTAAAGAAAACAGTTTGGCATTTTTCCGTCTGTTTAGCCGGTATCCCGTTTTCAGACGGTAATTACCGTTTTTCATCCTGTTTTCTAGTTATACGGTTTTTAGCCCAACAGTGAAAGTTTTGACCCATAAAAGCAAGTATAGTGGTGGGTGTTTTGCTGATGAAATCCGAGCTGGAGGACAGAGAAATTAAGAGAGAGAGAAAAACGAATGATTCCTCAATCGCTAGCGGGAAGCCAACAAAATGCAAACTGCTACTCTCTCCGCCAATTACAACCGACTGTAAGTCTATTTATATAATTAAATATTTAAACAAACAGTTGATACAAGAGCCTACCCATTATATAATTATTTGTTGGCCACGAAAAATTTAACGCTAGGCTCTAGGCGGGCGACCTTCCGCCTAGAGCCTAGGCGTGTTTAAGCATTTCTAGGCGCTGCCTAGGTGTTTTGTACTGTAGCAAGGATATTTTGCATATTTGAATTTTTGGACTACATAAAGGGAAGGAGAGAGGCCCAAAGAAGACAGGGAACCAGACTACACCTCGCTGAACCTCAAATGCGTTGCTTCAGCTTGTGCCGAGGAGATAAAGGTCACCAGCTATTGTTAGTCCTGAAATTGTAAAATCATAGAATATGTAAAGAAGCCAAAATAAATTAATAATGAAGCCAAGATACTAGTACTTATCTGTTATCTCATTGACTGGATTGTCAATTTAGCCTTATCAATCACAAACAAGGAGTACAAAATAGTTTAAACTCAGTTGAGCAGATGGAAGATAAGTAGTGCCATTGCATGAAAGTTTCATAAATAAAAAGTACAGGTTCAGAATTGAAACACGGCAAGTTCCTAATTAAAAGATACATATATTATATAAGATATAATGCATATGCATCCAACACCCTCAGTCTTCCATGAAGTCCTCATCTTCCTCAAAAACCTCTTCTTTGGACTTAAATTCCTCGTCTGCATAAAGGTGTCTTACTCTTGCACTTCGACGTCTCTTAAGCTGTTCATCCACTCCCATTGCTTCACCAATAACAAACCAAGGGATATCTGTACCTGGCATTTCTTCATCTTCCTCATCCCTATAGACAACCATTGCACAATCATCACCACCTTCAAACAAAAATCCTTGAGCTTCAATAGTTTCACTAGAGACAAGGACATCACTAATCTTCTTTGACTTGATCTTTTCTCTTTTGCTCATCAATTTCAGATTGAATTGGATGAAGACAAGTGCATTGAGATGTTCTGTTGTTAGCCTATTTCTTCTCTTAGTATGTATCTAAACAACAAAGAAATCATTTCAGGTTGGTATGTATCTTATAAGAGTGCACAATCATTTTAGTTTTCAATTACAGAATACAAATGAAGTGCAAACTAACCTATTCAAAAGTGTTCCAGTTCCTCTCACACCCAGAAGAGCTTGAAGTTAATGAGAGAACTCTCACCGCCATCCTTTGTAAACCCGGTGTCTCAGATCCATACAATCTCCACCACGATCCTGAAAGATATAGTGAATTAGTTGAGAATGTAAAGTGCATAGCAGTTTGAGAAATAATTATTGATTGAGTTAGAGCATAAGGCTACCTGGGTTATAGTCAAAATTTAGATAAGTCCTAGCAAGCTTCTTCGTAAAGGAACCTTCCCTAGTTTGAAACTTTCTCAATTCAGTGTTCACAACTTTAATCTGAATGTCCTCGTCATCATGATAGAAGGTCGTAACAGTAGTGATAAACCCTTCTATTATTGGGCCATCATCGAAGATTGAAGTATCAACATAACTGTAGTAGGGATTCAGCAAATGTGCAGCAAGGTGCAATGGAGAATCAAGTTGGCCTTTCATTTTCTTGTCAACAATAGTCATGACATCTTTGTAGTGAGCCTCCATGTTGTCGTAGGACTGTTTTATCTCCCTCTTGGTCTTGCTTAATTCTCCAAACAGGAAACCCATGGATGGCTTTACATCCCCATCAACCAAACGTAGCACCCTTACTAGAGGCCAAAAAACACTTATGCACATCTTCACATCTTTCCAAAATGTTGGATTCATCATTGTTTGTCGATACTATTATCGGTAGTGGATCATAGGGCTACCCATGATCCTTGTTTATCGATAAAGGTATGCGCGAGATCGAGAGTCAATGGACATACAAGACACACGGTTTAGACAGGTTCGGGCCTCCCGAAGGATAACAACCCTATGTCCTGTGTTGTGTGGTGTATTATGTGATATATGGAGGTTATCTATGAGAGAGCCCTTGTCCCTCCTTATATATCCAGGGTTACATGGCAAGTCTCCTAGTCGGTTGTGATTTCCGACTAGGATTCTATCTCTAACTTTCTATCTCTAATACTGACTTGTCGTCTACTTCAAGTAATAATCCGAGTAGTTATCTTCATGTGCTTTATCTTTATTGGACCCCGGCGTACTCGACAATATATCCGAGTGGTGAGGTATCCCTGGTATATATATATATATATATATATATATATATATATTATCTTCTATATAGCGCGCTGCACACTGAATATTATTCAGCGTGCCGGTCGCTACAGTAACCATCTGGTCTCGCTAGACCGAGTCAGTAGTCATCCAATCACCTGCCGTACTCCCGCGTGCCCATCCGCAACCCACGTGTTGGCTGTCCCCGCCTCGGCTTGTTCCTTCAGTGCGACTCCCCAACCCCCACCACCGTCAAACCCTCCCCCACGTGCAAAAAACGACAAGCAAATCCAGTAAAAAAAAACATCAACAAGCAATTTAATAACCATGTATGCAGCCATTGTCTTTTGTGGAATCGTATATATACTATTTGTATGTATTATTAATTACCACTCATTATGTTTTAATTTTCTTTTTTTTTCACGACTAATGTACGTATTACTAATTACGACTCCTTACTAATTCATTTTTCACGACTAAAATATGTATTACTAATTACCAATCATTACTAATTTATTCATATCATCAAAAAGAATCCACTCATTACGTTTCAATTTTCACTACTAATGTTTATCAGAAACTCAGAATCAGTACCGATTAATGTTCAACATTAATTACGTGTTAACTTTATTACCACCATCCCCTGAGAATGGTTAACCATAATCAAATACCATTCAAATATATGATAGTACATGTACTACCGTTCTATTCTACCAACAATATATTAAATATACTAGTTGCTATGGTATATGTACTATTTGATATAGTATATGAACTACTTTCTATGGTATATGTACTACTTGCTATCATCACTTGTGGGCAGAGTCGATTTGAATATTTTTGAATTTGGTGGACTTGTTGAGGTGACGACGTCGGTTTTTCCCACCCATTAATTGAATCTTGCGCTGTTCCTGCGATAGAAATGGGACCCACGTGCAAGCAGCCGTCGTCCCGCGCACCTATCCGCAACCCATGTGTTCTTTCCGTGCGATTCCCCAATCCCCACCACCATCGACCCCTGCCGCCATGTGCAAAAAACGACAAGCAATTTAATAACCGTGTTGTATACTATCAGATAATCAAAATTGTGGTATGTATATACCAGGGATACCTCGCCACTCGGATATATTGCCGAGTGGGCCAGGGTCCAATAAAGATGAAGACCCATGAAGATAACTATTCGGATTATTACTTGGAGTACACGACAAGTCAATGTTAGAGATAGAAAGTTAGAGATAGAGTCATAGTCGAAGATCATGTTGTAACCGACTAAGACACTTACCATGTAACCCTGCCCCCCGGATATATAAGGAGGGGCAGGGGCTCTTTTGGAGGGATCCATCCCGAATAATACACTACAGAACACAGGACGTAGGGTTGTTATCCTCCGGGAGGCCCGAACCTGTCTAAACCTTGTGTCTTGTGTGTCCATCGATTTTTTACTACTCATACGCATACCTAGATCTACTATCGAGAATATCTCTTGACAGTTGGCGCGCCAGGAAAGGGCAGCGTTGAGTGTAGCTTCGTCGAAATCGATGGCTTTCATCGACATCAAGTTTCACCCGGGAGACAAGATCTGCTTTGGCACTGTTAACCTCATCACCGACCAGGATGGGAACCTCATCAAGCGTGAGGGCGTGGCCCACTCGGATGCTGCCTCGACCGACCAGAGTAATCTGGCTGGCCGACTCCCACTCGGCCTCAACAACGCGGCAACAGCTTTCCAGGCGGAAACCCTTCCGGGCGGCAACTCAACGTTGTCCGCAATACCCCGATTAGCAACCTTGGTCGGTTCGGGTTACACTACGGTTGATCTCCCGGCTCGTCACACGGACCAGTCGGACGAAGATCCCAATTTTTTTGATGAATCAAGATTCATCGCAGCAATCGGTCTCGAAAGCGAGTCACTCCTGGACTTGATTGAAGAGCCGAGTGATTCAGAGAGTTGTTCCTCTGATTTCCATGAGGTATTCATGGTAGCACCTGCCGCTCAGGGGCAAGTAGACGGCGAAACATCGACGGATGCTGCCGCGTGCGGTACTGCGCTGCGTGTAGACGGATATGAAACCGACCTCGAAAACGGTGATCGAGACGCAGCCACCCCCCCCCCCCCCCCCCCCCCCCGCTTCGAAGATTGAACGCTCAGTAGAGATCCCGAGTCGTGCAAAACTTAGATATGGGAGACCTCACCTTAAAACTTGATGGTGAGGACGTCTTCAAGACCCCACAACACAACATTACGGCTACGACAACTCTCCTGTAAACAATAGAGCCCCTGCTCCAAGTCTCCCCAGAGTTGACACCTCAGGTCAACCAATTGAAAGCGCATATCAGGGTCGTGCAAAACCAGGGATGCATGCGGCACGGTCAACACCGACTAAATCAGTCTCTCGAGCCGCTAGTTCTGTGCCCAGGGAGGATAGAAGAGACCGACAGTGCTCCAACCGGGAGGCAACCCCGCCTACTGTTCCCCGACGCAGGCCCATTGCAGAGTACCATGATCGACATCCGAGCGCCGACCTGCGCAACGGCATACCACCACGTGATGCGCGGGTTCGGTTGGACAACAGATATCGGGAGCGCGACGATGCGGCCCGCTGAGAGTATGAAGATGAATGGCGTCGGTACGATTATGTCAATTATGAGCGTGACAACAGATAGCAGCCACATTAGAAGATCATTACCACGATTGACGGGACGAGGGCTGCCGCGATGATAGATATTACCAAGAGTCCGGCCGCGAACGAGAACGTACTCCAGCCGCCGACGATTATGACGAGGAGGCTAGCATCCGAGCCTTCACTCGGGAACTTCGAACCGTTAGCTGGCCGGTCGGCTTCAAGCCAATCGGCATTGAGAAGTATGCCGGCAAGACGGACCCGCGTGACTGGCTTCACGTCTATTCGATAGCCATACGAGCTCTCGGCGGTGATAGCTTTGTCATGGCCAACTACTTGCATGTGTGCTTAGCCCCAGCAGTAAGAACTTGGCTCACTAATCTGCCCGATAACTCTCTCACCTCCTGGGTAGATCTTTGTCGGTAGTTCGTGGCAAATTTTCAAGCCACCTTCGACAGACCAGGGAATCATTGAGAACTCGGCCGGATCAAGCAGTGAGACCGGGAGCCTCTTCGAGAGTACATCCAACACTTCTGCCGAGTGAAAAATATCATCCCTAACATCTCGGATGCTCAGGTTGTCGCCGCCTTCCAGGGAGGACTCCGCGATGATGACCTAATAAAGAAGATTGGAAGGTTGGATGCCACCGGTAGACTGTCAGCCAAAGAGTTATTCACTATGGGCGACAAATATGCTGTTGGCAATTCGGCACTATTTTAGGTTCGCTAGTACAAGGAGGCGACCCCGAGGAACCAGTCGGGTCCATCCGACTACAGCAAGGACGACGATAGGAAGCACAAGCAAGACCGAACGGTGGCCACCACCGAGCGCCCGACCAGGAGGAAAGCAGTCACTCAGGATGACTTCGATATGATGCTCGATGGCCCTTGCCTGCTACATGATGGAGCTCATAAAGACAGGGAATGTTTCAAGCTGAAAAATTTTGCCCATCACGCCTTGAAGGTCTGCAAAGAACGCCCCTGGACCCCCAAGGGCGGCAGAAAGGATTCAGACAAGGAAAACCAAGATGAGGATAAGGAGGACTTCCAAGACCCCGAACACGAGGTCAATTACATCCATGGCCGGTTTACGGCCGACTCGAAGTGTCAGCAGAAGGTCCTCTACAGAGAGGTCCACTCGGTCTCACCAGTGGTACCTCAATATCTGCGATGGTCAGAGGTTCCAATTACTTTTGATCGGTCCGACCATCCGGATCACATCCCCAGGCCTAGGAAATACCCCTTAGTGCTAACGCCGACTGTTAACCGAGTCCGGCTAAATCGGGTACTGGTAGATGGTGGCAGCAGTCTGGACATCCTTTCTGTGAAAACCATCAAGGAGCTTGGCATACCTTTGACGGACCTCAAGCCGAGTCGATCGCCGTTTCATGGTGTGACCCCGGGCATGCAAACAGTCCCTTTAGGAGAAATCACTTTGCCCATGACTTTCGGCACTCGGGAAAACTACAGGACGGAGCGAGTTACCTTCGAGGTCGCCGACCTTGACTCTATGTATCACGCCATTATAGGACGGCCAGCCATCGCTAAATTCATGGAGGTACCTCATTATCCTTATATGATGATGAAGCTGCCAGGACCAAACGGAGTCATATCAATCCACTTGGATGTGCGGACTTCATACGACTGCAACAACGACAGTTGTGAGTTGACCGAGAAGATGGTAGCAGCATCGAAGCTGGCCGAGCTGAAGGAAGCAATTGCAACAGCGGAGGAGGCCACGCTTGACCCTGCTCTGAAGAAAACGATGAAGACTACGGTACAGGCGGACGCCGTGGAGTCCAAGAAGATTAGCCTAGATGACAATGATGTATCTAAGACCACCAATATTGGGGTCAATTTAGGAGATAAATAGGAAAGCACGCTCATCCTTTTTATTAGAAATAATAAAGATATATTTGCATGGAAACATTCTGACATGCCAGGTGTTCCAAGGGAAAAGGCTGAGCACAAACTTCACGTTCGCGAAAACGCCAAGCCAGTAAGGCAACGACTTAGACGATTCTCGCAAGACCGAAAGGATACGATTAGGAAAGAAATTGGTCGACTGCTGGCAGCCGGTTTCATCAAAGAAGTTTTTCACCCCGACTGGTTGGCTAACCCAGTTCTGGTGCGGAAGATGAATAAGGAGTGATGGATGTGTGTGGACTACACCAGCCTTAACCAAGCTTGTCCGAAGGATCTGTTCACTCTCCCACAAATTGATT
Organism: Eleusine coracana subsp. coracana; assembly: GCA_032690845.1. Lineage (NCBI taxonomy): Eukaryota > Viridiplantae > Streptophyta > Magnoliopsida > Poales > Poaceae > Eleusine > Eleusine coracana. The sequence continues at coordinate 11,778,850 of CM064426.1, forward strand.
GAGTGGTCCCCCCGCTTCGAAGATTGAACACTCAGCAGAGATCCCGAGTCGTGCAAAACTTAGATATGGGAGACCTCACCTTAAAACTTGATGGTGAGGACGTCTTCAAGACCCCACAACACAACATTACGGCTACGACAACTCTCCTGTAAACAATAGAGCCCCTGCTCCAAGTCTCCCCAGAGTTGACACCTCAGGTCAACCAATTGAAAGCGCATATCAGGGTCGTGCAAAACCAGGGATGCATGCGGCACGGTCAACACCGACTAAATCAGTCTCTCGAGCCGCTAGTTCTGTGCCCAGGGAGGATAGAAGAGACCGACAGTGCTCCAACCGGGAGGCAACCCCACCTACTGTTCCCGAAGCAGGCCCATTGCAGAGTACCATGATCGACATCCGAGCGCCGACCTGCGCAACGGCATACCACCACGTGATGCGCGGGTTCGGTTGGACAACAGATACCGGGAGCGCGACGATGCGGCCCGCTGAGAGTATGAAGATGAATGGCGTCGGCACGATTATGTCAATTATGAGCGTGACAACAGATAGCAGCCACATTAGAAGATCATTACCATGATTGACGGGACGAGGGATGCCGCGATGATAGATATTACCAAGAGTCCGGCCGCGAACGAGAACGTACTCCAGCCGCCGACGATTATGACGAGGAGGCTAGCATCCGAGCCTTCACTCGGGAACTTCGAACCGTTAGCTGGCCGGTTGGCTTCAAGCCAATCGGCATTGAGAAGTATGCCGGCAAGACGGACCCGCGTGACTGGCTTCACGTCTATTCGACAGCCATACGAGCTCTCGGCGGCGATAGCTTTGTCATGGCCAACTACTTGCATGTGTGCTTAGCCCCACCAGTAAGAACTTGGCTCACTAATCTACCCGATAACTCTATCACCTCCTGGGTAGATCTTTGTCGGTAGTTCGTGGCAAATTTTCAAGCCACCTTCGACAGACCAGGGAATCACTGAGAACTCGGCCGGATCAAGCAGATAGGAAGGAATGTTGAGGCTTACGTTGATGACATGGTAGTCAAGACTCGGCTCTCCACCGACTTAATATCCGACCTAGATGAAACATTCGGCAACCTTCGAAAATACAACATAATGTTAAATCTAGAAAAATGTGTCTTTGGGGTCCCATCAGGAAAATTACTTGGTTTTTTGGTATCACACAAGGGGATTGAAGCTAATCCAGAAAAGGTAAATGCCATATTACGAATGGGACCTCCACACTCGCAAAAAGACATTCAAAAGCTCACTGGTTGTATGGCTTCGCTCAGTCGGTTTGTATCTCGACTCGGCGTCCGAGGCTTACCCTTCTTTCGATTACTCAAGAAGCAAGGATCATTCATCTGGAATGACGACGCACATAAAGCTTTGGATGATTTTAAGGCTTATATTAGTCGTCCTATAGTCTTAACTCCCTCGGAGCCAAAGGAACTTTTGCAGCTGTACATTTCCGCAACCAAACATGTTGTCAGTACTGTGCTGGCGGTGGAGCGGGCGGAAGATGGCAAGGCTCAAAAGGTGCAACGACCAGTATATTTTGTCAGTGAAGTCTTATCAGAATCCAAGGTACGGTACTTCCAGCTTCAGAAGTTAATTTATGCATTATTGATGACATCTAGGAAGTTGAAGCATTACTTTAAGGATCATCCAATTGAGGTCCACAGGTCGTTCGGCCTAGGCGAATTGCTTCACAACAGAGAGGCCACTAGGAAAATCGCCAAATGGGCTATTGAGCTCGGATCATATGATATCACCTTTAAGTCACGTGATTCGATAAAAGGTCAAGCTTTGTCGGACTTTGTCGCCGAGTGGACAGAATGTGAGTTACCTCCTGACTCACAAGAATTATGCTATTGGAAGATGGCATTTGACGGCTCCTTACAACTGGAAGGCGCCAGAGCAGGAGTCGTACTGGTATCTCCTGACAGAGCCAAGTTACGGTACGTTTTTTGAATGCACTTTCGTGCCTCTAACAGCAAGCCTCTAACAATGCTGCAGAGTATAAGGCGCTGCTACATGGACTTCGGACAGCTATCTCACTCGGCGTCCAAAGGATAAGCGTCTCTGGCAACTCGGCGCTAGTTATAAATCAAGTAACGAAGGAGGGGTGTTGTTCCCACGAAAGCATGACAGCCTAGTTCACCGAAGTTCGGAAGCTCGAAGACAAGTTTGATGGCATTGAGTATAAACACATCCTGCGAAAGTACAATGAAGAGGCGGATGAATTGGCCAAACTTGGGTCTAGCAGATCTAAAATACCGGATGGAGTATTCCTTGATGCTCTGCATAAGCCATCTGTACTAACCTAGCAAACTATGGAGCAGTCGACACTAAAGGCGGGGGTAGCACCGCATGTAGCTATCATTGAGGTAGATTGGCGAACTCCCTTTATTGATTATCTAGATCATGATAAATTACCGACCGACAAAGACAAAGCCCTCCGGATTATTCGCAAGTCACGTTCATATCATATAGTTGACCATCACCTCTACAAGCAAAGCCCACATGGAGTACTGATGAAATGCTTGTCTCAGGTTGAAGGCATAGCTATATTAAGAAACATCCACGCTGGCATTTGTGGGAATCACGCAGGCCCATCTACAAGTGTGGCCAAAGCAATGAGGCAAGGGTTTTATTGGCCGACCGCCAGCGCTGATGCTAAGGAAATTGTCCGAAAGTGTGAAGGTTGTCAATTCTTTGCTCGTCAGATGCATGTACCTGCTACAGAGCTTCAAAATATACCAATAACTTGGCCGTTTTTAGTGTGGGGTTTAGACATTGTCGGACCTTTCATGAAAGCTCAAGGGTGTTTTACTCACCTTTTCGTAGCAGTGGACAAGTTTTCTAAATGGATCGAAGCAAAGCCAGTCGATAAGATTTTGGCAAAGAAGGCCAGCGAGTTTATGACCGAAATAGTCACTCGGTTTGGTGTCCCTCACAAGATAATCACTCACAACAGTACTCAATTCACAGCAGAGGAGTTTAAAGAGTTTGTAGGCCGAGTCGGTTTTAAGATTGGTTATGCCTCGGCCGCCCATCCACAGAGCAATGGTCAGGTTGAGAGAGCAAATGGCCTCCTGCTTTCTGGAATTAAGCCTCGTATATTTGATCGATTGGAAAAGTACGCTCGACGATGGGTTCAAGAATTACCATATATGTTGTGGGGGCTTAGAACCAACGTAAGTCATGCCACCGGACACTCTCCTTTTTCTCTGGTTTATGTCTCAGAAGCCATGTTACCCACTGAGATTCTTTTTGCCTCCCCCCGTGTGGTAGCGTATGACAAAAAAACCTCAAACGACTATAGGTGTGACGACTTGTTATTGTTGGAGGAACAGCGGGATGCCACTGTACTTCGGTCGGCAAAGTACCAGCAAAGTTTGCGATGTTATCATGACAAAAATGTTCGAACACGGGGTTTTTCTGTCGGCGACCTTGTTTTGAAGCTAGTTCAGTCTAAGGTCGGCAAGCATAAGCTGTCGCCTCCATGGGAAGGACCTTTTATTATAAAGGAAATCACTCGGCCAGGCGCCTATCGATTGATGAATAAAGACGGATCGGACCTTCAAAGTTCCTGGAATGTTTGACAGCCACGTCGTTTTTATACTTAGTAATTATAATTTATTGTATTTCTATTATTAAATATATATACACAATAGTCATGACATTTGATTTTGCAATTTATGAATTCTATGAATAATTGTTGTTATTTACATCATGACTCAAATTCTGATACTTGGTATCACTCTAACTCGTGCATGTCGACCAAGCGGGTTACTTAGTCCCCAGGGTTCTTGCCGTCTGTTAGGGACCAAGGCAATTTTCCTAATTCGCATATGCTTGACCGAGTGAGTTCTTAGTCTCCATGGTTCATATCGACTATTGGGGGCATTGTTTAGAGGGCTGACATGAGTTGTGTATTGGTTGTGAGTGTCTAACACGAGTTCATACAATACATATACAAAGCAGCGCGAACCAAGAATTCATTACAATACTGGTAATGAATCTAGACCTTAGCGGTCTATCAAACATTGATTATATTACGATATCAGAGCTTTAACACAGTATTTTAAGCTCTATGATTTTTTACAATTTCGGTAAAGGATCTAGCTCTATCTGTCGGCTAATATGTGAGCTGTTTTTTGCGCCTCAGCCACGAGAGCTTCACATTGTTCATCAAAGAAATCTTCATGAAAGCCTTCGGCTACCACATCTAACTCTATGTTGGGGATGTGGGACTTTGCAATTGCCAGAACCTGTGCGTCGGCTAGTTCTGCAACATGTCGAGCATGTTCTTTTAGTCGATCGGGTGCTCCTTGTAGCCTCGTGAACCGGTCTCGACATCGAGGTGGTTTTTCTTCAGGATATATGTATTGGGCGACCACTTCTGCATCCTTCTGAAGAGCTGCAAGAGACCATCGAAGGTTTTCATCATCCTCTATAAATTTCTTCTGCAATAGCTCATAGGACCTCTTTGATCCTACAGGAGCACAATAATCATATATGTCCAGCATAATAGAATTCAATATCAAGGTATTAGTTGAATAAACATTTACCTCTTAGGCGTTTCTCGGCTTCTATTTTCTCAGCCTCCAGGGTGGCGACTCTTTCCTTATACTCTTCTTTTTGCTTTTCAATTTTATTGAAGGCTTTTTGGAATTGGTTTAGCTCATCCATAGCCTTTTTGAAAATCTTCTTAGCTTTGATAACTTCCGTTTCCAGCTTTATGTTCCTTTCTTTCTGGCTTTTTATTATTTCTTCAGCGCCTGTTAGTAACAACCATTTGAGTGCATAAATATATTCCTGTACATATAGGTAAATTCATTTTTACCTTTTGCTCTTTCCTTCCACGAATTTTGTTTTTATTGCATTGTTTCGAGATCGTCTTTAAGCTTTTTAAAATTTCTCTTGATCTCTGCCGAGTCCTGGATCTACTTTTGTAACTCTTGATTTTCGGCCTTCAAAGTTTCAAGAGCTTGGGCAGAAATGGACTCTTGAGATCTAGGGTTTGTGTGCGCAAGCAGGCGGTGGTGGCGAAATGAGGAAGAAGGAGTGCGGCTGTTTGGAGGCCCTTTTTATAAGGGCTAGATGACCTATTGGGCCGAGGCTTTTTGTAATTTGTTAAGTCCAGTTTTGTTAATCAGATTATTGCAGTTTCAGCCTTGGAAATTGTACCTTCTGAGATTTTGTGATAAATTACTCGGATTATTATAGTTTTCAGCCTTGGAAATTGTACCTTCTAAGATTTCGTGATAAATCACTCGGATTATTACAGTTTCAGCCTTGGAAATTGTACCTTACGAGATTTTGTGATAAATCACTCAGATTGCTGTAGGTTTAGCCTTGGAAATGGTACCTTCTGACATTGCGCGGTAAATCATTCGGATTATCCCGACACCAATCATGGGGGTTGTGTTTCCGTGTTATATTAATACTATTGATACATCACCAATCTTGGGGGCTATGACAATTGAAATTTGTCGTTAATCATTCGGATTATGGGCACTTTAGCAATGAGGATATAAATATTAAATTGGAGATGAATCACTCGGCGAGTAAGAGAAATGTGCTAAATATGGAGTTTGCTAAGGCAAAATTGGAAGATTCAGACGTCATTATTACATTTTCTAAAGAGGGACAAGGTTAATTGGATATTTTTTGATAACTCAAAAGTTGCTTCCATATAACCTTAACAATCTTTTGAGTTGGGGGCTACATGCATAGGCTATATCTTTTTTAGTGATTTATGAATAAGAGTTAATAGAAAAAGCACTTCTCAATTTCATAAGATGTCGAGGCAAACCAAGATGACAATTCAATACGGGAAGTGCTTGAGGGCTACTGTGGTATGTATATACCAGGGATACCTCGCCACTCGGATATATTGCCGAGTGGGCCAGGGTCCAATAAAGATGAAGACCTATGAAGATAACTATTCGGATTGTTACTTGGAGTACACGACAAGTCAATGTTAGAGATAGAAAGTTAGAGATAGAATCATAGTCGGAGATCATGTTGTAACCAACTAAGACACTTACCATGTAACCCTGCCCCCCGGATATATAAGGAGGGGCAGGGGCTCTTTTGGAGGGATCCATCCCGAATAATACACTATAGAACAAAGGATGTAGGGTTGTTATCCTCCGGGAGGCCCAAACCTGTCTAAACCTTGCGTCTTGTGTGTCCATCGATCTTTCATACTCATACGCATACCTAGATCTACTATCGAGAATATCACTTGATAAGAATACTACCAAGAGATGTATACTACAACTGACGTGTATGGAGCCACTGCCATATATTATATAGTATATATACTATATGTTTGTATTACTAATTACCACACTCCTATATTCATATTATTACCATATAAAAACCGAATTGTAATATATTTATATCATCACAAAGAAACCACTTATCATGTTTTGATGTTCACCACTAAATCTGTGTGGACATGTGTATGGTATATGTACTACTTGCTATCATCACGTGTTGGTAGAATCGATTTGAATATTTTGGAATTTCATGGAACTGTCTAGTGAATGACGTCGGTTTTTCCCACCCACTATAGAAATGGGACCCATCTCGTCATCTGTTTTCCCCAATCCATTCCTCTTCCCGTAACTACGCCACCACCACCCCTCCTCATTTGCGCCCACGACCTCTCCACATTCCATCACCGTAACCCGCACTGCCTCCTCCTCCGGCAACCGCATTCGCTCTCCTCCGGAAACCTCCACCACCATCCCTCCTCATTTGCAGCCCCGCATCCGCAGATCTGCACCAGTTCTCCAACAGCGTCTTTCTCTTTTCTCCATCCATCGCTTTGCCTTCTTCCTGCTTCGGTTCAGCGGCTGCGAGGGCTGAAACTTGCTGTTCAGTCATGTCTTCTGACCAAGGGAAATCAAAGGTGCGTTCAGATTCGCATGTTTGTTTTTTTACATTCTTCCGCCAAAGTAATTTGTTGTCATTGATTCCGTTTCATCCATTCAATATCCCTCAAGTCGTTAGGTTTGATAGATCTACTCTTCCCTCTCCAATCCCCCATTCTTTTCTTTTTTTTTTGTATATTCGTAGATGTTGAGAAGGGTGCAATATGTCCCCGAGCGCGCCACCAAGCTTATATTTGCAAGCAGTCAAGAAGCCATGGTTCTCTCTGTTGGTCGAGAACCATGCGTCCCTATTACAGATTCACAGATACTAAGTGCTGCTACTTCACAACCAATCACGCAGGAATCAGACGAAGAGGAGTTGCAGCAGAGTCCCAGAAGTCTTTCATCTCCCATTCCCAGAAGGAGGAAAGCTCTTGCGTCGAGGAAGAAGAGACAAAGAGATGCGGATCCCGTCACAGACCGTCCTACCAAGCGTCAACAACCATCAAGACGCGGTGGCATTTCATCGACAGGGCCAACAACACAGTCTGCCGACCTTGATCAAGTAATCTTCTTTTCCCGCCCAACTTCCAATCCCCATTATTGCACTGTAGTAATGTTCCAGGTACCATAAGAAAACTTTTTAGTTGTATATGTACTCCTTGGTTGTATTATATGTTGTTTACCGTTTTACATGTTAGTGGTAGTATATGATTGTGTGGTAGTTTAAAGTTCCTATCGTGGTACATGGCATAAAGTGTCATATAAAAGTTAAAAATCATTGTGAGGTAGTATAAAATATTGTTTATGGTATATATACCATTTGCATCTAGATCTATAATATAGTATATATACTACCCTTCTATTTTAGTTTTATTACAAAACTAAAAATCATTATGTGGTAGTATAAAATCCTGTTTTTGGTATATATACCACTATGCGGCTAGATATATAATATAGTATATATACTACCCGTCTATTTTAGTTTCATTATATGATGTATATATTTTATAGATAGTATATATAATAAATTTAAAGTTTATATTCCATGCCATACAACATCAAGATATCACATAATTATCCTATAGTATACTATTATTTTATACATTTGTTGTTAGTATACTCCTTAACCATAGTACATATAATATTAATAGTATACATACTCAGTTGCATATCTACTCAATAGTATGTATACTCATTTCAAATAGTATGTATACCCATATTGAGTCAATATCATTGTTGGTATTATATAGCTCGCTCGATGGAAACAATATATATGAGTATAAATACTAGTAGTACATAATATAACATTGTGTAAGTGGATTATTATAACAAAATGTGTAATAGTATATATAATGAGGAGTGTATATACTATGTATATGAATTACTGGTATAAGAAGTATAACACATACTTCATTGCTGTGATATTCGATGGAAACAATCTAAATGAGTATATATACTATTTATGTGGTGATCAGTATTATGAATAAAAATAATGTTACTGTAGGAATGTACATAGACAATTTGAATGGGGTAGTATATGTGTTTGAATACCATTATATTTTTTAAATGGAAAACAGGTTTGAGATATTCCCATTTTAATTTTGACAGGAATCTGATAATGAATGTGATAAGGGGAAGGCAAACGTGTGTTGCATCCCTAAAAATGTTTATGAAACTATCCAAAAGTTGTCCAGGCACCAGCGTACTGAACTTGGGAAGCTGGGTTGGAAGGATTTCTTGAAGTTTCTCACTGATGCCCTCGAATGCCGAGAGCTTTAAGTCTGGCTGATGAATCGTATAGATGCTGAAGCAATGTGCATTCCACTTGACGATGGTAAGAAGATCTACATGAAACCAATCCACTTGAAGACCGCATTCAGTTTACCTTCTGGAGGTGTTGAGTTGAAACAGTACAGTGCAAGGAAGCAATCTCAAGAACTCTCAAATACGAGGAACTTACTGCACGTGTCATCAAACGTGACTGTTGAGAGATGTCTGGCTGAAATCGCTGACAAGCGAAATGATGAATTGAGCCTCAGGTGTTTCTTTATGATCATCTCTGCCAGGCTGCTATTTTGTCGACCAAAGTTCCACATTGGAATGGAGGATATTTGCTTCTCTCTAGATTATCAAACACATGGTCAGTCTGACATTTGTGGAGCCATTTTCCGTCAGCTCTAAAACAGCATTAGGGATTGGCAGCGGTCCATCAGCACGAACAAAAGCCTGTCAGGATGCTCTCTATTTTTAATGGTAAGTTGTATAGTACATATACTCATTGCATAATTGAGCAGTACACATACTACACATAATGTTACTAGTTCAATGTTACTATCGATTATACCACATGTAGTACTTATACTACCCGTTCTATCATACCACCTAATAGTACCTGGTTTTTTTTTGGAAGTGTATTTCCTATATGCTTAATGGCAGTACATATACTATTCAATCATTAGTATAGTTTATACTGTGATCTATATTACATAGTATATGTTTTCTGTTAAGCGGTTTTCCCATATGCTTAATGGCAAGACTTATACTACTCGACGATGTGCATAGTATATATACAATTTTACCCTGCACCTTACAATGTACTTGACCAATTTTACCCGATGTTAATTATACCATTATTTGCAGTATATTACTTCCACACCAGGATAATTTGTTGTAGTGGTAGTATTCTTTTTTACCAGATAGTATACATACCACTTATTAGTAGTATAGTAATCATTTATATATTGTGGCAGATATTCTACCTGGATCACCTATTGCATCGAAATACATCTCAAAAATCCTGGATGCTACCTTGCTCTGCATATTACACCAAGAACATAGTGAGAGACATCATCAAGGATGCTAAGAATAAAGACTCAGACAGCTAACTGTCCTATACTGGCCTTCAAGTGGCACTTGATTCAATGTTATTTAACCTATATGTTTTTGTTTTTTTTATTTGTTGTAATAATAACCACAGTACCACTCTTGTAGATCAAGAAAACGTCTGATACGCCCTATTTTGTGGAATCCGAAGAAGAACATGAACGTGATGATGATGCTTTTGGTGATGATATCGGTTTGAGCAAGGGAGACTGTGATGCTGGAGCTGCTGGAGTGGATGTTGGTGGTGCTGGTATTGACCTCCCTCGGCTTCGTCAGATGCTTGAACCAAAGCTAAGATCTCTCCATCCTAGTGTCCGAGCAGAGGTCCAAGCCAAGCTTTAGAAGTACGATGATGACATAAGCCATGAGACTGCTAAGATTGCTGCAGCGCATAGAGCAATAAAGAAGAAACAAATTGAGCTGGTAGACAAAATTGGGAAGCTTTTGGAGCAGCACTCCCAACCTCCCTTGTCCCCTGAGCCATCCAACCCTCACTCTGGAAGTGAGGAATCAGATGAGTTATGTTAGTCCTAACTTTTATGTTCTCCTTTTATGACAGTTCAAAATTCGATAACCTAACTATTTTATCAATTATTTTTCCTGTTATAGCCAACCATGCAGAAGACCAGGACAAAGAGTTACCCCACAATGAACCCATTAGCCAACAGCCCTCTGCTAGTGCTTATAGTAAGTGTTCATATACTTCTATGTTCAATACACAACAGTATATTACATGTCAAGGCAATGTAGTTTATTCAATATTTAAGTAGTATTTATACTCATTAACTTAATAATATATATACTACATGCTACAATTACTAGTAATTAAAACTGTAGGAGTAAGGAGCAACTATCTGTAAGGATAAATGGTGGTAGGAAATAGTAATTTGCAAGTGTTCATATACCACCATCTTCAGTACACAATAGTATATTACACATCCAATGGTTCTATTATAGTTTGTATCACCAAGTAGTATACGTAGTAGTCAATCAAATTGTATAGCTACTCTTACAGTACTATATTTATAGGACTACGTTAACAGCCCTCCTTCATGATAGTTTTGTTCATTATACTATTTGTTTTTGTTCAAGGCACTGGAGGTCAAACTGACCAAGTTCAGCATGACACAAGGAAGGATGACAACACTTTAGTTCATACTGAGGAAGTTGTGCAAGACGACCAAGTGCTCAATGATACTCCTCTTGAAGGTGACAAAAGTATGTATCTAAACATAATATAAATTTACATCGACTTTGTTAGTGGTAGTTTTAAATGATACCTACATATTTGTTTTTCCAGTTGACGACAATTGTAGAGTAGTATCCCTTGACACTTCCACTATGAATCCAATTGCACATTTGTCTGATAATGTCACTCTTGAACTTGAAACTTTTGAGAGGGGTGTTGTCCCTCGGAAGAAGCGTTCCGAAAAGGTGTTTGTGCTAGATTATGATAATGCCCACCATGGTTAGTTGACGGGTGTTTTGTTACCAAAAATGTACATTGTTGGTGCTCTGTAGTATATTTTTTCAGGTGTTGTGTCATGGTTTTTTTCCCAAACTGTACTTGAGTTGTATTGAAGATGTAGCACTCGTATATTCTATATTTTTGAACACTGTACTTCAGTAAAGTTTTCAGATTACATTAACACATATGCAGATTCTGAGAAAGATCAAGGTGATGAAAGATTTGTGAACAATTTGTTCAATTTTGATGATGCTGGTAATGTTCCTACAGAACATAGCCTCGAGGATGTTGCATGTGGCCGACAGGCACACGAAATAACTATTGGGCAGGTTAGTTGTGGTTATTCAGCACTATCCAACATAATACATTTTGAGAAAGATGGTTACAAAACTGAACTAGACTCGTGCACATCAAAGGCTGGACCAAATATCATTTTCTCAAATCTTGGAAGGACCATGGATGACAACATTGGTTCTTTGGACCTACCAGGTAGTTATGGAAGTTCAGATTAATGTTACGAGAAAATTTTATGGCAGATTAACGTTATTCTTGCATAACCTTTTTTGAACTAGGCCATGCTGAAAAGCTATTTCTAGAGGATCCAGCCAATCAAAACAATCCTATTGATCACATAATCAAAACCTTCGAAAAGGACCATGTCTACACTGACTCTGTTGCAGTAGATACGGACACCAATCATTCTGATCCCATCTCATCCCCCTCGTCTATAAAGAAAACAGTACTATTTCTATACTACATGCATCCAAGTAGTATATATACTACCCCATTCAAATTGTCTACTCTCATTCCTATAGTAATTTTATTATTTTTATCTCTATAGTAACATTATTTTTATTCATAATACTGATCACCGCATAAATAGTATATATACTCATTTCAATTATTTCTATCTAATATCACACCACTATAGTATGTGTTATACTTCTTATACCAGTAATTCACATAAATAGTATATATACTCCTCATTATATATACTATAATATATTCTGTTATAACCATCCACTTACATAATGTTATATTATGTACGACTAGTATTTATACTAATATACATTGTTTCCATCGAATACCCCACCATAATAGTATATGTTCTATTTCATATACCAGTATATCAAATACTCAGTTGTCTTGTTTACCACTTGAATGTAAAATATATATACAATTTGTAGATATACTACCACATTTTAATTGGCTATTTTTATGCGTATAGTAATTTTTTTTATCTCTACAATACCTTTATTTTTATTCATACGACTGATCAGTTCTTGGACAATATATATACTCGTTTGTATTGTTTCCATGCAATAGCACACCACTGTAGTACATGTTATACTTCATATACCAGCAATTTGTATACCCATGAGTATATATACTATTATACAACTTTGTTATACTCGTCCCCTGCCACAATGTTATATTATGCAGGAATAGTCTATATACTCATATGTATTGTTTTCATCGAATAACACACTATAGTAGTACATGTTATATTTCATATACCAGTATATCAAGTACTCGGTTGTCTTGTTTACTTGTCACCATCTCCTACCACAATGTCATATATACATCCAACCCGATTGCTTGTATATATAATATTTATATAAGTAGTATATATACTACTTCGCCGCATCATTTGTCAACAGCTACATATTCTAGCACCAATGATAGTATATATTCTCACCGCTGCAATGTTGTTTATTTTATGTTATTTGTAATGCATTTCACATTTTTGGTGTTAGTATACTGGTGGATTTAGAGCTGTACAGAAGATCCCATACAGCCGCCGCAACCAGAAAAGATCCAAAGACGTTGATCCTAACTTACTGGTGGACTCTAGGGTTAAACGTACTACTCGCGCGCCTCAAAAGCTATCATCCCCTATTAAGATCGGGTACATGAGAACAAGCCCTGGTGCAGAGGTGTCTCTGCGGCTCCGTAACATGTTATGTGATCCCCATTCAGCTTATAAGAAGTTAGTGCATTATTCATCGCACTCTCATATACATTTCCCTTTCTTTACTATCAATGATAGATACCAATCCAAGTATTTCTTGGTACTCGTAGTTTGACCTTGATGGAGTACACTATGGTCAACATAGATGGAGACTGTATCATGAGGTCATTTCCAGATTTCCAAGAAACTGACAATTCAGTGATGGAAGCTTTCGTTAATTGCATATGGGATGACGACAAGAACTACCAACCTGAACTTGTGAAGCAAAGACTGATTCTGCATCCTTAGCTTGCGGTGCGTTACTTGATCTTACCTTAAGCCCAACATCTTGTTTTATATTCTAGGTGTATACTTATTGCATTCACACCATTCTTTTTTTCAAACCCCAGGTATGTGCCAATGTGGAGAACTGTGGATCCCAGCACAATCCCGATGCTGTTTTCTCTGAAGAAAGCTTGGACACTGCTTTTGATCTGTACATGACCAATGATATTGCATGGAGATCCATCAAACTGGTAAGACTGGTATTGGCACATGTAAGAATTATAATTATTTACTTATGATCCATCAAACTAGTATATGTAGTACTAGTAATTGATATACTCATCAGTATATATACTATTATATATTGTGTTATAATCCTCCCATGCCGTGATGTTATATTATGCACGAATAGTATATATATTCATATGCATAGTTGGGTTGGAATAGCACACCATAATAAGGTAGTACTTATACTACCTTATTTGAATTGGCTATTTTTATAATTAAAATGTATACGTGGTCGATGGAACTAGTATATGTACGAATAGATGTATACTCATATTTTCCACATCATAGTATTAATACTTATCTTTATATATAGCTAGCTTTATTATTATACCCGGATACTGCTATTAGTCTGTTACGTTGGTAGTACATATACAAGCTTCCTAACAGTCATTGCAATTTGCTGCAGATTCTTATCCCTGTCATTGACCGTGGTCATTATTCATTATATGCTGTCAACTTTGAGGCCAGCCGTGTTGACGTACTTGACACACTTGACTATGACAATGCTGGTACAACTTGGCTCTACCGGCACGGTGAATCTGGTGCTACCGTGATTACTCGTCTGAACGCCTTGCTGCAGAAGAAGTCCAAGGGTGCACTTAAAAAGTTCGGCAACTTCAGGCTTACCAAATTCAGTTGTCCCACAGTGGTTCGCCCAAACGACTGCACGTTCCTTACCATGAAATATGCTGAGCATTACACTGGTGTACCTGGATGCGTAGATGATGTTGTCAACCCGGTATGTTTCCCTTGCAGTTAATTTCATATATTATTATTTAAATATACTTCTGCCTAACCCAAGTCATACATCGTGACTAATTGACTCAATTTTTTTTTGCCTCAACTCAGGAGAAATCTGCTGAGCTTCGTGCAGAGTATTTATACTACCTGCTGTTCCATCCTTCGAACAAAGCGGAGATCCCGGAGGACCTTTCATGTTACCGGATCACCGGCTGCCCATTCTAAATGCACATTGTCACGTAGCACATTTTTTTTTGGAAACTCTCGATGATACACATCAAGTTGTAGTTGATTTTTGATACTTCTCATGGTTGTGCATGATACATCATTTGTATATAGTATATGTACTCATGTACGAAGGATGCGCAATCATTACCAGACACTATATGGTGTATATATTAGGAACCACTATCAATGCTTCATGACATTTTCATATATATACTATTCCTAATTTCTCGTGACTTTGATAATTGCCATATATTTCCACTACCGCAAATATTTTCCTTATATTCGAATTATATATCCGAACGCCGTTGAAATTATACTACCGCTTCATAATATACTAGCACTACCAAGATCTACTATACCACTATTATGTATACGCCTATTAGTAGTAGTATACAACCACCGTAGGAGATGCAGTTGTCTTCATACAGAAATATATATACATCTTTTTTTGAAGACAACAAAGTCACTCAAATTGTATATATACAGTCAGTAGTTGTATACAACCAGTGTACTAGATGCTTTTGTCTTAACACAGTAACATATATACAACCACTCTTTAATACAACCACTCGGGTAGTATATATACTTCCTCAAGTAACAAAAGCATAGCCCTTTCTCTAATGGTTCTGTTAGTCTTTAGACAAGACCACATGCCATGATTGGCCTTTTGTCCTGTATACCCTACCAACGCAGCTTTATAAGCAGTTGTGTGTGCTGCATCCTGTTTGTAGCTGTCCATTCATCCCACGTTGTCTCATCAAAGGCAACAAAAGGCATGGAGACCCCTTCATCTAGGGT
Source organism: Eleusine coracana subsp. coracana (assembly GCA_032690845.1). NCBI lineage: Eukaryota > Viridiplantae > Streptophyta > Magnoliopsida > Poales > Poaceae > Eleusine > Eleusine coracana. The sequence continues at coordinate 11,794,387 of CM064426.1, forward strand.
TCGATTTGCAGCCATGGTTTTCAGCCAAGCACTAGATTCTCCCGAGTACTACACTGTTCCATGTAGTGCACCGAATCTTTCTCCTCGTGTTTCTCCACCACCCACCACTGCTGCTCCTGGTTTAACTCGTCAAGGTTTTCCTTCTCCGACATGCCCCGATCGGCATACACCACCTGCAACCATCAATTCTGATGAGATGGCGACTCCAGATCCGCAACAAACATACACTCATGTACATTCTATGGACCTACAATTCTCTTCCCATCTTCCTGTTATGCTTCTAAACCCAAATTATAGTCTTTTTTGTTCATTGTTGCCTCTAACGTTTATTAACGTTTATGGTGTACATATACTACTTCCTATTCCTTGACGAATACATATACTATATGTTGTTTCTTTCACATGAAGGGTATGTTCAGGATGTCATGATCAATAGATTTATATTACATTATGATGTCATTCATTTCATGCTACATTTCCAGCCCCATGATATTAATCCAGAAATTATACCGAGAGTTGGTATGGTATTCAGCTCAAAGGAACAAGCTAAACTTTTCTACAAGCGCTATGCGCGAGAAGCTGGATTTCCAATGAAGTTGAGTCGCACTAAAAAGAGCATCCGTGAGATTTGCTGCAGCCGTATTGGCAAGGGTGAATATTATCTCGGTGACGAAGAGGAAAGGCAAAGAAATAACACATCAAAGAAGTCTGGCTGCAAGGCGTATATTAACTTACACAGGGACCGAGACGAAACTGGTGCTATTTCCCAGGTAACTATTATCCTTGTCAAACCAATTTCATTGTATATTGGGTATTGTCATGCTACCATATTATAATGTACTTTTTTACCATCATACTCAGGTAACTATTGTCCGTGTGGTACTTGAACATAACCACCCACTGACTAGATCAGTCCCAGTTGTGCAAAACATGGAGTGTCACAAGAACCGTGATGGGTCGATAATGGAGCTGGTAGACACAATGCAGACAGCCAGCGTTCGCCCTAGTGAAGTCAGAAACGTGTTGTCCGAGATACACGGTGGAGAACATCTTGTACCCGTTACATCCAGAGACCTCGAGAACAGGTGCGGAATACTGTACTAGTGAATCACATAGTTGTAGTACATGGCCGTTTCTGTTATAGTATATATACTCCCGAACACTCAATGACCATACAGGCGACATTAGCAGTATATATACTTGGGTAGCAGATTAGTTGTATAAATAATGTAGTCTGTCTAACACATGCTATTACTTTCCAGGCGGGCTGCTAACCATCGCTCAGAGCACAATGAAGACATTCCCAGAATGATTGAATTCTTTAACGATTGTCGTTCACAGAATTCACAGTTCTTTTGGGAACCCCAGGTTGATGACAATGGTATTCTGAGGAACATATTTTGGAGCCCGACAAGCATGCAAGGCGAATATGCAGATTTTGGCGATGTCTACACCTTCGACACCACCTACAAGACCAACAGCTACGACATGCCTTTGGCTATGTTCGTTGGCTCAAATCACCACTTGTAGAACACAATATTTGGAGTATCCCTACTACATGATGAAAAAATTGAATCATTCATCTGGCTGTTCAGTACCTTCAAGAAGTGCATGGGAGGCCACGAACCACGTTGCATTCTAACAGGTATAATCTGAATTATCACATTAGTCATGGATATTCTCTGCCATCATATTTATTTTCCGCACCTCATGTTTGGTGTTCTTAGTAGTACACACACTCCCTTATAGTATTATGTTAGTTGATCAAACACTAAAATGGTATATATACCAGTTCTATCTGGTCCAACCATATGCTAATACACCTTACAAAACTAAAATAGTATATAAACTATTACGCGCCACAGAAGTTGTACATATATTGAACTATCATTAAGGTGATTCTTTATGTCATGGTAATAAACTTAATTTGTATATAACAATGCAGATGAGGACTCTTCAATTGCAGCTGCCCTTCGTATTGTTTATCCCAGGACAGAACATCGACTATGCAGGTGGTACATCCTTCGCAAGCATCGCGAGGCTCTAAATGCTCTATATGCAAATTATGAAGGACTGAAAGATGATCTTGACTCAGCTATCAACCATCCTCTAACTGTAGCTGAATTTGAGAGCTGCTGGGCAGCTATGCTTGACAAGTATTCACTGCATGAGAATGTTACACTGTTGTCGCTGTATGATCTTCGGAGGAAATGGATACCTGCATTCTTCAAGTCCGTCTTTTGCGGGAGGATGACATCTACACAGCGAAGCGAGAGCACCAACAACATGGTCAAGAATGATTTTGCTGATCATATGACCTCCATCCATATGTTCGCAAAGCACATGCAACGATTCATTGAGAAGAGAAAGAGAGTGTGGGATATATATACTAGGGATACCTCACCACTCGGATATATTGCCGAGTGGGCCAGGGTCCAATAAAGATAAATCCCATGAAGATAACTACTCGGATTATTACTTGGAGTACACGACAAGTCAATACTAGAGATAGAAAGTTAGAGATAGAATCCTAGTCGGAAATTATGTTGTAACCGATTAGGACACTTGCCATGTAACCCTGCCCCCCGGATATATAAGGAGGGGCAGGGGCTCTCTCATAGATCATATCCCGCATAATACACCATAGAACACAGGACGTAGGGTTGTTATCCTCCGGAAGGCTCGAACCTGTCTAAACCTTGCGTCTTGTGTGTCCATCGACTCTCGGTCTCGTGCATGCCTCTACCGATAAACAAGGATCATGGGTAGCCCTATGATCCACTGCCGATATTAGTATCGACAGAGAGCAGCTGGTCATGAGACACTATAGTGTCAAGTATGATTCACTTTTTACTGTCTTCATATTTACGTGCAAATTGGTAACCTTTTTTATGAAGCTTGACCATGTGTTTTATTGATACAGTCCCGTATCAATTCGTCTAGTTCTTGGCAATTCGAGGTGCAAATGTCAAGAGCATATTCAAGGGCAGTATTCCTAAAAATTCGTGGAACTATGAAGCGCTGTGGAGCTTATCGTGTTGAAATGGACCCCACTCTCGGTGATCATCATTATCTTGTACAGCACACGTCAAAGTCTAATCGTTATAGTTGGTCATAGCACAAATTCAAGGTTACTGCAAATGCATCAAATGGATCCTACATGTGTGAATGTAAGACATGGGAGCATACTGGTACTTATGCGTATATATACACGGTCATTCATAGTCATCTCCTAGAATTGTAGTATATATACTATGTTTTTTTGATGCTTAACTAACGCGTGTTATATATACCCTTCATGGTGCAGGATTGTTTTGTGTCCATCTTCTCCGCGTCTTTATGCAACTTAATGTAGAATCTATACCAGCTACATATATCTTACGGAGGTACTCAAGGAATCCACATAAGCTCCTCCCGTTCGATAGGTACATCAATTATCAGATACTCCCTTATCATTCGGATTTACTACCTTAATTAGTACATAATATATTGTACATATACTCATTTCAGGAATGACCTACGTTTCAGTGGTTCTGATGGAACAACCCACAGCCTGAGGACAACTGAGCTCTTAACTGAAGCAATGGGTGTTGTTCGCGTTGCTGCTATGTCCTCCGTTGGAAGGGATAGGGCGATGGATGTGCTTAGGGAACTTCACAAGCAGCTTGAGGCCTTACCTTCTGATCTTGGACCTCAAGCAGCACCCCGGCCGAATGTACATACTTCATTTGTCGAACCACACTTTGAGCCACAGCAACCTCTATCCCCTAGCCGTCATCCATGTGCCGGAGTTGACTCATACACACAAGATGTCACAAACCAGGAAGCATCTTCCATCATCCCAACGCAGCCCTACTCTATCCCAGTTCTGATAAGCTCCCAAGCTCCTCCACGGTCAAGGAACAAGGGTGGTTCAGTCCCTATTGGCGTCGAAGTCCAGATTGGTGCGCAAGGCCCAAAGAAATGCACCCAGCGTTGCTTGAAGTGTGGTCTTAAGGCCGGACACAATTCCGCTACTTGTCCAAATGACCCCAAGAACACAGAATGTTATGATCGTGCTAAGAACCCAGGTATTTCAATGTCAATCCCTACACAGCCTAACAGGAGTATATATATATATTACTGATATCAAGGCATGGTATCTCGTTAATTACAGTAGTATCCCCACTATACATTACTGCTACCAAGATATGATGTCTCATTAATCAAATTAGTATAAACACTATATATTATTAACTTAACAAAATAACAATAAATAACGTCCCGTAATTTATGATCTTTATTTAATCAAAGTCGTATATATACTATTTTTGTTTGTGAGTTTACGTACAATATTTTGTCACCCTACAAATACTTATTTTTTCAGTGAAGCAGAAGCGAGGTCAACCTGCCGGCAGTGGTGCCATGAAGTTTACACGATCCAACTCCCGCATAACCAGGAGTACTGTTGTCACAAAAACTCAGGACGACGCTGAAGGGCATGATGTCTCCGGGCAGGAAGACATCTTTTACTCATCAGACGAGTAGTCCATTATCCCCACCTGTTGCTGACGGGGTCGCGCTAATTTTTGTCCCTATCTTTTTTATTTTGGTTTGATTGCAATCATTTTAATATATGTTGTAACTACATGGTAGACACATACTGCCCAACTATGTGATTGCTACATTAATATACTTGGTGATATTTAGGCGTAATCTTTAGTTCTTTTCAGTAATACAAGGAATTGATTTGAGATAATTCATTTCACATGTCAGATTTGGTTTTTCGCCCGCATCTCGTGTATTATCTTCATCTCTATCCTCGTTAGTATCATCAGTCTAGCTAAAATATTTGAAAGTACATATACGTACGAGGTAGAGTATGTGTACTAGATGGTAATCATCATATATAGTTCTATTTCACGTATAGTTTCAATACGCACGTGGCTAGAGTATATATATTAGATAGATGGTAATCAGGCTTCCCCTTGTATTATATGTTTCCAAATGCCAACACCACCGATCTCATAGTCAGATAATATTTGTTGTGCACACCATGCCAACACATAGCCAGATTACAGAAATGCAATATACTACCGAAAGTGTGCTTAAGAGATGGTAGTATTTATACTTCTGTTACGGTAGTTTATATACTACCTACATAATACCCATTATCCTTGCTGATACAACTTATCATGGGGATAGATACTACCCTCCTTCAATCCCATCCTCTTGCATGCTGGGCACCCATACGATAGCCTACGCGCAACTGGTGGGGGTGTTATGTCATGAGCAACGTGCACCACTGGCCAGATCTGTGTTTCTTCCACATCTCGTGTATTATCTTCATCTCCATCTTCATTAGTATCATCAGATTCATCATCATCTTCGCCCTCATCGTCATCTTCTTCATCATCTTCTTCTGGTTCTTGCCACCCAACATCAACATCTTCATCCGATTTCCACGCCAAACAGTCCCAGTCTTCTAAGTCAACACTATCATAATCTTCAGTCTTAATGGTATATGAACCACTATCCTGCATTCCAATTGATGCTGTTAGGACCTCAAAACATCGCACGTCGAGACAAGCACCAAAACATACCATGTTATCTTCAACGCTCTCTCCATCCTCTAGCATAATGAAGCATGCTCCCTTCTTATCAGTCTTCTTGCTTGTGACTTCGTCTTCTTCTCCACCTCAGAAGCTATTCATCTGAAAAAACATAGTTTTGTGCACAACTCCATCTCATCGTATCTCAGTATGAAATGTCAATCTATTATAGATACATACCTCCAAGCATGCATCGCATGAATATTCATCACTGCACCAAGGATCATGTCCATCCGTCATGCAAAGTTCACGGTACCACCAGTAGTCCACCAGTTCGTCAGAGGTGCGGACATCTAGAGGGACCGTGTCTTCTTCCCGGAGGATGCAATCTACCAGATCTCCATTTGGCAGAGGCTTGTCATCCTTCAGGATGTATGACAACCAGCTTTCTCCTTCACCCACCTCAACACCCTCCCCTTTGTTTGAGCTCAAGTAAGACATCCTTGTAAGGTCAATAGCATCTACCTTCTTCATCGCTATATATAGGCAGTCATTCTATATAACAGTATGACAATATCCTATCATCACTATACTGCCACATACCACACTATAAATACGTTAGTACATATACTACTACATTGATACATTACAGATTTCTACTTAACATACTACATCCTTCGTAGTATATACACTAGATCTCGTTACTACCACCGATAACTATATCTAGTATAGTATATATACTATATTTTGATACCATTTATCGATCGTACCACACCACATGTAGTATAGTACCATAATACAAACTTTCTAGTACATGTACCACAAGATATGTATTTTATAAACTATTAAACAATAGTATATAAACTTCCTCCAAAATTATGATTACAATCCAAAATTTAGTACGAGCGAGAGAATATTATGATTACAATCGAAAAAAGTTCAATACAACAAAAGTACGAGGGATAATATTGCATACATATGAAAATGATGAGATATTTCTTATTATTTAATTTTATTCAGCATTTATCCTCGTTCATTAGTTGTCTTTCCCAGATTCAACAGAACGTGTGTAGTAGTGACCCTCCTTCAACTTCCGCTTAACAGCAATGCGAAGAGCCTCCGCCATCTCACGAATCTGACAATTTTCATGATTTTTCAGTAGTAGAATTAAAAAGAATGTAAAAATGGATTCATTGTTTCCTCATCTCAACTATAAGTTTTCGATAATAGAAAATTTTTCATGTGTGACCTTTTCCCCCGACAGTACTTGTTCATCAGATTCATCAGCACTTTCGTCACTTATCATCATTGTGCAAGTCATTTTGGTGAAATTTATATCATACTTTTCACCTTTACTCTACACATAAATAGCTTATTAGTTCAAATAGTACATTTAAAAAACACGTGCCATTAAATCTTAGGTCGTATACTGAAAATAAATGCAAAGTAGTATATATACAACCTCGTCCAACTTTGCTGGACAGTCTGGCCAGTCGCCCTGAACTCCCTTATCATTTGCGTCAAAAGAATGTCAAGCTTCAGTGTATATGTGTTGACTAGCCTGTAAAAAAGATCCACCTATCAACCCATAATAAACCCATAATAAACAGGCCATTAGCATTGTAACCATAGTTACCCTCCATCACTAATTTGGATTACCTTGACCTTCGACAACGATGAGCCGGCATTGATGTCATGACCACCGCTCCTTCGTGGTGAAGGGTCGCGCCTAGACGACGGCGAGCGACTTCGACTGAAACGATAAGTCGAATCACGGTTTTGTTTCTTGCGTCCCGTCATTGTCCTCCTTGACGTTATCAATCAAGATGATGCGTCCTTTCTATTAATGCTAATGGTGTTATATAGATCCGTAGCACCTACGAATACTCCGGGTTGTTAGATCTACTGTTTTATGTGGAGTGGAAATAGGAGATAGACATCATGGTGGTTGCCATTCTTATCAACTCCTAAAGAAAAACAGAGATATACATCATTTGTCATTTCATATACTACGACAATTATTCATTTATCTTACACGACATATACTTATTAATAATAATGGTTCCTATCATTATACCATCACGATCTTATACTGCAGGTGGTTTAATAATTTCGTACCTATACTACTCGCATTGTTTATATACCATCTATAATACCGTCACCTAGCGTTATAGATAATATATACTATCGTAGATAAACTAAGGCAAGAAGTGTATGACCAGGTCAAGTAGTACATAAACTACCACATGTAGTGCATGAATTAGTTTATTTCTAGGTCATATACCATAATACACTAATACTTGACCATATACTACTACTTGATCGTATGGGCTAGACCATAAACTACAAATGTAGAATATACTACCAACGCTGGTCAAATTGTACATAATCTACCATTACTGAAGTATATACTTGGTCAAGTAGTAGATAAACTACTAGTGACTTAAATATATACTACCACCACTGCAAAAAATAGTACAATATTTCCTTTTTCTTTTTTCACTGTCAGGCAACCACTGGATATAAAGTCCAAAGCGAGGGTGCAGGTAACACGTGTGGTTCAAAGCGGGAGTGCAGGGGGCGCGCGTGGTCCAAAGGGGGAGCGTGTGGTCCAAAGGGTGAGCGCAGGTGTGCCGCGTGGTCAGAGTTACATGCGTTCGGGGGTACCCGGTCAAACCGATTGGCGCGCTAAATAATATTCAGCGTGCTGTGCGCCATTTAACGCTGTTGTATATATATATATATATATATATATATATATATATATATATATATATATATATATATATATATATATATATCCCACAATAGCCCACGAGAGTTTTGCAAGTTAGTTGTTGATCTTCAGTTGATTGACTAATGTTTCTGCATGAATATGATTAAGCTTTTTCATGTACAACAACAAACTTGTAAAGGTCTCCAAGAATCTTCAAAAAAGATTGTGCGCCAAATAATATCCAGATGCGACGAATAAATCCACCTAATAGGTGTAGGTATAGCCCCCGACTCAGAAGGTATTTTAGATCACAAAATGTCTTATGCGTCAAAAATAATAACACTATATATAAATCTTGATCTACCACTTTCCCCGACTGATTCGACGAGGAGTTTTAATATGGTAGCCCCCAAGATTGGTTCTACCACTCCCTCCAACTAATAAAAGGAAACATTGGTACTAATAAATCCGAGTGATACTTGACCAGATATATCAAGTATAGCAGTCATCAAAATATCCGGGTGATACTTGATCCAATATAACAAGTATAAGAGCCATCAAAAATATCCAAGCAATACTTGACTAAATATAACAAGTATAGCAGCCCCCAAGCGTGATTCTGAGTGAAAAATAACAATTCTTGCAGGACTCTTCAATATTGAGTAAGATCATAAGTAATCAATAATGGCCGAGTAATCCAGTAATATAGTCGAATGATATAACGACTCGGGGCAAGATGGTCGAGTGATCCAATAATGATGTTGTATGATCCAATAACTCGGGATAACAAAACCGAGTGATGTCAATGAAGTAGCTCCAGTTGATATAGCTACTATAATCCATGAAACTGGGTCATCATGTTGCAACTGGGTCATCATGAATTGTGCATGTGTGCTAATGTATGCTTAAATTATTCTGTTATTTACTCTCATCTATTGTTTGTATGCTTGTAAAGAGGCACCACCATGTGAATATGAGATTATGAGGAATCAAAATATTCTCAAAAATAGTTTACTCTTACAATGTCTTGGTGTTAAGGCAACTGCTGCACTGCTAAAGAGTACTATGCCAAAAACAAGCAGAAAGAAGCCCAGTGGTTGTGAGGACTCTGGCTCATTCTTTGAACCTAAAGATAGTGAAGACATTGATCAGGGTGTTGTTGATATGGTATTTGGAACTATTTGCTATATTTACTCATTTGTGCATAGTATTGAACTATGTTGACTTGCCTATGTCTTGTGTTATGTTATTTACATGTGGCAATGCAAGTCAGCAGTGAGTCTACAATGAATGGTGGCTCTCGTATTGGAGTAACAAGACTGTCAAAGAGAGTTATGGCACCTAATGAGGAAGAGGAGAAACCTACTAGAAGGACTAGGCAGAGAACAAGGGAGCTTTCAATTTCAGAAAACGATACAACCTCAACTCTAGAAGGTGCTGCCAATTGTTCTGCTCAACCAGAAAATGAAGGCAAGTTATTTCCTGAACTAGAGAATGAAGCGAAGTTGTTGGTTGATTAGTATAACTCATGCTCATGTTTCTTTGGTGAACCAAATGCCATGGTAGGAAGACCGAACAGAGGAGTTAATATGGGGAAAGGACTGGATAGGATGTCGTGGGGGCTCAACATCAAAATTCTGTTGCATATTTTTGAAGGCAAGAGACGTCATGAGGCTCCCATGCAAGCCTCAAAGTTTGCATCTGAAGGTGGGATAGTGCTAAGGCAGCACATACCTATTCTTCCTCATTGGAAGCACTACAAGAACGAACGATCTCATCTTGAGAACTACATGGGAAAAGTGGTTGTAAGGCTTTCCTAACAATTGAAAATTGTGTTTTGTTCTCTATAGTTTCATTTCATATTTCAATGTCTTATTTCTGATGTTTTTCTCTTTCCTAGGGTGCATTTGCTATAAATAGTAAACCAATCATAGAAGCATGCTCTGATTTACTCAAGGGTGGCCAGCGGCAGATGAGGTATAGGCTGAAGAAGCAATTCTTTGATAATTTACCAGCAAACCAAGTCCCCATCATATCACCGGTGCCAAGCATGACTACTGATCAATGAAGGGCTCTAGTGGCGATGTGGTCTGACCCTAAGCACAAGGTATGCATATTTTTGTGCCTCCATGGATGCAAGTTGTTGATAGTCCGTGTTGGTTGAGTTGTTAATTTGTTCCACTATGTACTATTGAAGCAAAGTATTATGTGGTTAGTTCTCTTTGATGTATGTATAGTAGTACTATTTCCCTTCTATTGGATATATGTTATTGATGGTGAAAATTATATTTAAGATGTTAATGTGAATCCACTAAACAGTTTTGGGTACATCAACTAGTTGTTGTTGAGCTTGTTATACTGCAATTCTGGCATCCACTAATTTTTTTGCTGCTTTGTTTTGTTTGAATGTTGTCTTACTTTAAAGTGCTATTCTATAGGAAAAGTGTGTGAAAAACAAGTGTAATCGAGAGAAAGTTGAATGCATGCAAAAGACAGGGTCTCGCTGTTTCATTGCGCATTGCCATGCTGTTGTAAGTGTTAAATATAGTTTGTTCAGTAGGTTTTCTTTTGCACTGTTGATGGTAATTGATTTGAAGCTAATATTTCTTTTGCATGTATATTTAGAAGCAAGAGAAATACAAAGATGTTCAACCTACAGAAATTGATCTATTTAAGGAGTGTCATTGCAGCAGCAAGACCGGTTTCACTGAGCTTGTCAAGAAAGTAATTGTAAGTCATCGACTTAATGTATGTTTTCTATTTGAAGTTAATAAGTTCCATATTGCTGTAATAATAAATCCTTAGTACTAGGTAGTTGCTACAAATATACCACCCCAACAGCTGAATAAGAGGTGCACTTTGCAATCCTATTAGGCACATTAAAATCATCTTTCCAATCAAGTTCCTTATTCTGGATCCTCTAGTGATCTCTAATGAAGGATGCTTTGGATTTGTCAATTCTCAGTTGCCATGTATGGATGTATAGGATAACATCTGTTGTGAAGCTGAGACAAGTAGTGCATCAAAATTAAAGGGTGCATTGGTATTGTAATGTAAATTGGAATATCAATAAAATTCGAGTTTAGTACCAGACTCCAGCTAAATATCTTAGAACTAATGATACTGGAGTGGAGTTGAACAGAATGACATAATTGTTACAATACATCATTACTTTTAACTGTGGATTGGTTTTGGATAGTGTATCAGTTGTTAGTTCCAGTGCTACAATATGTTTTAGCTGTCCAACTAACAATTTTCATTTTTGTAAACTTTGAAGTAAGCAACTAGGCTGTAAAATTACTACTGATTGCCACCATATGCAAGAATTTAGTTTTTATGCTTGGATGTCCATCTTTCTGACCCTAACATGTTCTAATTTGTTTTCTTATTATTAGGCTGATAGGGAAGCTATCATGGCTGCATCTGCAACAGAGGGTGGTGTGCTTAAAACTCCTGCTGAGATTGTTACTGAGGTCTTGCCAAAGACAACATTCCTTTGGAACGCTGGGCTCGTGACAAAAGAAAGAACCACCAAATCTGTTGCTCGAGTTGAAGAGCTTGAGAGTGAACTTGATGTAGAAAGACAAGCGACTCTACACCTTAAAGAAAAAATGGAGCACATGGCGAAGCAAATGGAGGATTCAGAATCAACAAGGTTGAAAGAAATGGAAGAATTTGAAGCAGCAAGACTAGAGCAAGCTGAAGAGATGGAGAACTTGAAGAAAGCATCAGCGGATACTCAAGCTCTTCTTCAGCGATTGCTTGCGCTCAACCAAGGTAATGCTCTGACAGACCATTTGGGGGCTAGACAAGTGGCTCAACACTTGGCCACTGTTGTTATTGTATGTATGGTGGGGCTGGACAAGCGGTTGTCATCTCTTGACCATTTTGCAAACTGTTTATGTATGGTGGGGTTGCACATTGCTTCAAATATTTGACATTGCTTTACTTTACGCTTGATGGATCTTGCTTGAAGATGTTATTGCATACCTGTTAGCTTTTAGCATGTCTAAAATCCTCTCGCTTGGTAGTAGTACTTAATTACCTGATAGCTTCTCTATTGGTGTATTGTCTTGTTAATCTTGTCTAACAATATTCATACTTAGCATCTTGTATGATGGATCTGTTGTTTGGTAGCAGGCTGAGGAGGTGAACTTGATGGGGCTGTACAAGTGGCTATGAATAATTGCTAAAGAGGTTAACTTGATGGGGCTGTACAAGTGTGGCTCTGAATAACTAGCTAATTTGCAATCTGTTTCTATGTCTTGATGTTAGACCTTGAAGTGTAGTTTTATCTATTGTTGATGTTAGACCATGTGATGTCTTGATGTCAGACCATGTGATGTCTTGATGCTAATTTGCAATCTGTTTCTATGGGGTTGTACCTGTGATGTGCAACATGTGATGATATATTTATGTGTGATGTGCAACTTGTGATGATATATTTATGTGATATGGTGTATCGTCAATTTGTATATGGCTGTAGAATTGCCTGGTGGTTGTTTTGCTGTGAAGGCTTAAGGATGCGTAAATAATGGGCTGAAATTAACAGAAGTGAGCCAAAAAATTCATGAGCTGAAATTCACAAAAATGGGCCAAAAAATTAATGGGCTATAAGATAAAAAGGCGGCGACATTAATGGGCCAGAAAAAAATTGCAAAACAAGTGGGCTGAAAAATAAAAGATTTTCAAAATCATTGGGCTAGAAAATAAAAAGGCTCAAAATTAATAGACTAAAAAATAATAGGCCCACAAAATTAATGGAAAAAAGATAACAGGCCTGCCAAAATTAATAGGCCAGAAGTTAGTGGGCTAAAATGGAAACAAGTCATCCACGTAAGCGCCATGTCAACTTCGGGCCAATGGCTTATGACAAAAACACATGCGTCATAAAAATTCTATGATGTTTTTAACCTCGTCATAAGCAACTATGACGTTTCTATATATTGTCATAATTTAATGACGTAAATGTTAAATTTGTCATAGAAGGTAATTAGCTACGTGCATTCCATGACATATTGATTTTTATCACAAATTTGTCATAAAAGGTTGCATATGACAAATTCTCAACTTTTATGACATAGTTACCTCGTCATAGAAGACCACATTTGTTATAGTGTACATATGACTGGCCGAGTGGCCAAATCTAAGCCAACACAAGTTGTTGTCTCGCACAGACGTCCTTATCAAATAGCAAAAGTCCTAGCTTTGTACAACTCTCGTGATCATGCAAAAAAAGCCAATTATGTGATGAGTAGATCCACTAATCAGACAAATTAGCATGCGTATATTTGTATACAGGCTAAAAACAAAAATAAGGAAACAAAACTTCCCTGATGGGCAGCCACTTGATTAACTTGCCGAGTCGGTGATACTACGCAGGCAGCTGCCTTTCCGATATGATGAAATTGGTCCGCATCCCTGTCCAATACGATCTGAATCACCAACCAGGCGCTGTGTATACCCATATAGATAACTCATCCATGCAAGGCAAAACAAAGTACAAAAGCACTACATCATGAGTACTCAGCCAGCCAAATTGATCAGCAATTTAACAGAGTCTAAGAAATAAAATAATGTAAAAAAGATTGAAGAAAGAAGCTTCCTGATTTCTAGGTATGTACGACTGAGATTTACACTTCTAAACTTTGGTGAGAATTGGCGTCAAAGATCGACTCGCCGGCATTGTGTACCGATCACCATGACTGGCGATTATGCATGATGCAACGAGATTGCAGTGCATGTATTCCAGCATGCACGTTGCATTGCGGTGATGATCTTCAAATTAGGAACTCCAAGCCGAGTTACTGTATCATCCGGTTGCCATACACCCTCGAAACCTGAAATGGAATCCTGGTAGAACTCAACTCGCGTTCATGCAAAAAAGGCATCACACCATGATCAGTGTTGCACCAGATTGATTATCGAATTACAGAATAATGAGAAAAAAATAAAGAGGTAAAACAAATATGTCTTCCCTTGGCTTGATCGTATATGACTAGAACTCAGAGAGGAGCTCGTTTATTCCTTGATCTTTAGCGAACTCGCCGACTCACGTAGAACGTAATCGGCCGTCACTTATGCGCGATCCTGCAGCAACGCAACACCACGGTACCGATATAGGCTTCTGGTTTTAGTTGCCTCGTCACGCCATGGACGGTCGGAGCAACCCTGCCGCCAGCTTGTCTCCAGTAAATTTGATGATGCACCCTAGAGACTCGTCGACTTCCCGCTGCATGAGAGGCAGCCACCGGCCTCCACATGATTCGGTGATTGAGACTTTGACAAAAAAATGTCATCGATCTCGATAAACCGATCTTCACGCTCCCCCTTCCTGGTGCGCCAACTATCGATACTATTATCGGCAGTGGATCATAGGGCTATCCATGATCCTTGTTTATCGGTAAAGGCATGCGTAAGATCGAGAGTTGATGGACACACAAGATGCACGGTTTAGACAGGTTCGGGCCTCCCGAAGGATAATAACCCTACGTTCTGTGTTGTGTGGTGTATTATGCGGTATATGAAGGTTATCTATGAGAGAGCCCTTGCCCCTCCTTATATATCCGGGGATAGGGTTACATGGCAAGTCTCCTAGTCGGTTGTGATTTCTGACTAGGATTCTATCTCTAACTTTTTATCTCTAATACTGACTTATTGTCTACTCCAAGTAATAATCCGAGTAGTTATCTTCATGGGCTTTATCTTTATTGAACCCCGGCCCACTCGGCAATATATTTGAGTGGTGAGGTGTCCCTGGTATATATATCCCACATTGTTGTTGTTGCATCCTTTCCTTTCTTTGACTTCACATCTCTCAGTGTGTCCCACTTGCTATTGACCACCATCTTTCTTAGTTGATCCTTCTTCTCTAAAATGTTGTTCAAAGTCAAAAAGGCTGAAGAAAATCTAGTCACACCGGGCCTTATGATTTCTCTTCCACCTGTAAAGTGCCTCATACATTCCAAGGTTCTTGTGTGCCCATACATAAAGATGGTGAATGCCTTTGCTTGGTCAAGTACTTTCTTGAATCTTGGCAGCCTGCCAATTCCTTGCAGCATCAAGTTGATTGTGTGAGAACCACAAGACATCCAAAATATACTTGGCCTCATCTCATATAGTAGCTTTTTTGCTCCTATGTTGTTGGAAGCATTATTTGTCACAACTTGGACCACTTCATTCTCACCAACTTCTTCAATGGTTGTGTCCACTAGTTCAAATATGACTTCACTTGTGTGGGAGACATCAGACATCTCCTTTGAGCCCATAAAACTTGTTCCTTTAGCACAATTTGTTACCAAGTTCATTATGCTTCTCCTCTTCCTATCTGACCATGCATCTGTCATGATAGAGCATCCATTCTTCAACTTTTCATCATCATGTTCTTGCAGCAAACTCTTGGTTCTTTCATATTCCTCGATCAGTAGAACTCCCCTTAGTTGGTCTTGAGAAGGTGGCTGAAAGCCAGGCCCAAAAATTGACCAATTGCTTCACACATTTGCAAGAACTCATCATTGTTGACTGCATTGAATGGTATGTCTGCCACAGAATAGAAATATTTTATATTAGCAGATGGTAAACAAGATAGGGCATTACATAGAACAAGAATAAGTGAACAAGAACAACATACAGAAATAGAAAAGATAGGGCAGAAATTACCTTGTGCATACATCCATCTTACAACATATTGTTGGACATCATGAGTTCTTTGCTTCCAAAGCTCCTTATTAATCTTTTGCTGGTGCAAAGCTTCAGCTGGTGTTGCTTTAGGATCAATAATCCTTGTCCACTTATCAATGGGGTCTAATTTGTGAGGCTCTGAGCTTCCAACACAAGTTACTTCATCTTCTATATCTCCTCGAACTCGAGAAACATTCACTTCTCTCATATTTAGCTCACGAGTAGTCTTCGCCCTCCTTTTCCTTGAAGACTCCTCAAGTGATTTCTTGCACTTCTCCTTAGCCTCTTATGTGCTCTTCTTACACTTAGCAACATGATGTGAGCAAGGATTCCCGGTCTTTTGAAAGGTTCTGGTAAACTTGATTAAGGCAGAGGCGATACACAAATCGATCCGGCTCCCGAACAACACGTTCTGAACCCCGCAATCGCAGCACAACGTCTCCTCTGGTTATCAACCATTCAAGAATGATTGACCTCACTGAGAAGGCTTATCCTTACCTACAAATCAAGAACACAAGTAAGAACAAAGAAAAATACAACTAAATTTACAAGTATATGATGAATCTCACAAGTTTTGGTCTCACAAACCGATCAAACGGTAAAGTTGTTATTAACAGGATAATCTAAGCAAAACCCAAACCCTAATGAAGAGGCAGTGGCTGTATATGAGGACTATAGGGTCGTGCACCACTCCCTGGACGCGTCCCTAAGGGGGCTCAACTCGATACTTGGCTTAAAGACCGATTACGATGTCGCAGCACCAGGACAGATTCTGGACATCGACTTGATTTGGTGATTGCTGACGGCTCGGGACGAATTTTGACATGCAACCGATTGGGTTGGAAAAATCTTTTTGCTATCTTTCCAGGCATATATAGAACATCTAAATCCGAGTCCGTATGCATCTTGGACGTCCGTTTTAGTGCAGACTGGTCCTGGGTCCCGAAACAGACTTGAAGTCGATTTTAATTGGGCCTCCACCTTGGATGTCCTTTCTGGCCCATCACGCCTCCAATCACCTCCCCAGCTATCTCATCATCATCTCCATGGTTTCTAACAATAATTAATTCATTAGGTAGTCATATATTCTCAAAATCACATAATGAAATCATTAGGAACGAGCTCACCCGTAAATTCAGTTGTCGCGCATGAACTTGCATTTTGGTTGGTGGAGTGCTGGGTGTATCCATAAGGGTGATGTGCTCATCATTCTCCCCCTTTTGAATTAGAGTCGTCCTCGACTCGAGCTCATCTCTTTCTCCCATGTATGGTCTCAAATCTGAAATATTAATTGTGAAACTATTCCCAAACTTAGGATGCAACTCATATTTATATGCATTATAAAATTTGTCATCACAATGAGAATCTACAATAGAATACATTCCATGAAAATTAATAATATCTTTAAAAACATGGTCAGCAATATGAGCATCATTCTCACTCTTATGACAAGGTAGACAATGTGTGATCTTAGAAATATTAGAAAAAGATGACATGACATGGTGATTGTTATTGTAGTTTTCTAGTTGGTCATTTGGTTGTACAATATAAGGAGGATTCATGTTTGAGAAAATATAAACTTTGTGCACCATAAACACACCTCTATGATCATAGTTTTCTATAACATGAAAATTGTTTCTTGTCAATAAAGATAATTCAGTTTGAGAAAAGTTTTGCTTCTCTAAAGTACTTAGATTACAAAGAACATTAAATTCAATATAATCCAAAGTATTTAGAGAAGACAACATTTTTTTCTCATCTTTTTGACATGTAACTAAAGTCAAATGTTTAATTTCAGCACTAGTGGGTGAATCATAAGCAAAAACATCAAGTTTATTCATTTGTTGTGGAAAGGTATAAGTGAAGTTTTGGCACACAACATCCTCTTTATCACAAGGACCACTAGGTAAATCAACTTGTGACAAAGGAACATGATCATAAGGTTCCAATATAGCAAGACTACTAGAATAATTCATCATATCAGGAAAGCTCTTACCTAAAGCAACAACCTATTCTTTATCTTTCCCACTATCATCTTCTTTGTGTATATGCTAAAAAGTATTAGTTGCAACAAGAGGTAAAAAAAATATGTTCATCCTCTAGCAATTCAGATTTTGATGGATGTGTTACAACATTTGAAATAGCCAATTCTATCCTAAATGGCTCATTCTTTCTTCTCTCAAATCTTTGTTGATCCTCTTCTAAAATTTCAGCAACAGTCATTGGTTTAAGAGTAACCCTTCTACCATTGTATTTAAATGAGTAGCTATTATCAATGATATTGTGCAAAACATTATTTATAAAAATACAAGATTTATCCAATAACAAATGACATGCTTACATAGGTATTTGCTACATGGTGCTTTAGATGATGAATCCCTACAAAGCTAACATGGCCACAAAACAAACACTTGACCTTGTCTTTGTTATTCAGATAAACCATAACTCCATACTCCCATCCTACATCATCAGACTTCCTTCTAAGGACAGCCACATCCTCTGCTGTTGCTGCTGCTGCCGGCAGTGCAGCTCCATGCTGTGACACCAAAAACATCAGCCTCAGGCGTTGCCATCCTACAAGTTCAAAGCATAGAAGATAGAGCAAGTCAGATTAGTTATATCATGTCTTGTGCCACCAATCAGACAAGACAATCAATTGGACACTAATTAATTGAATAGAGGACATAAAGAAGGAAACTACACACTAAAAAAATTGTCCATTAATCAGTTGAACTAACAGGACACTGAGTAGGACACACTAATCAATTAATCTATTGTACGCAGGACACAAAGCACCAAAGCATCGTATATTATATACTACCAAATCTGGCTATACACTAAGCAGCATATATTGCACTAAGCGTCTAAGCACGAAGGAACTCGGGTACTACAAGTCGATCTACAACGTAGTCCACAAAATAAGGAACAGAGGGAGGCATAGAGAAGAAAGGAGGACGGACAAACTCACCTTGCTTGCGACTGGCTGGGGATGTCAGGATGCAGGGACAGGGAGACGAGAGGCGGAGGTGCAGGGGCACACCGTCGATGCGGAGGTGCAGGAGCGCGCCATCGATGCGAAGAAGCAGGGGCTCGCCGTCAATGCGGAGGAGCAGGGGCTCGCTGTCGATTCGGAGGCGCAGGGGCTCGCCATCGATGTGGAGGAGCGGGGCCTCGCCGTCGATGCAGAGGCACAAGGGCTCGAGCTCATCCGGTGGCAGAGGCGCGATGTCAGGTGAGTTGCTCTCCAACCCAACACACAAGTCATCGAAGCCTCTTATTCTCTCGCCTGGACCCAATCGAGCTCCCGCCATTGCCTAATCAAGCGAGAGAATCTCCCACCAACACCAAATCCCGCTCCTGCTCGGCGACCTCCTGCGATCCGCGTCACACTGCCTTTTCTCTGCCTATAGCGCCTAGGCCCGCTTACACGACCGCCTCGGACCGTTGAAGCGGTATCAACGCCTAATGACCCCCCCCCCCCCCCCCCCCCCCCCGAAGCGAGGCGTTACGGTCGCGTGTAGCATTTCAGGATGTCTAGGCACGTGTTTAATAATGTTTTTTTTTCATGGTTTGTTGATGACGACCGGAGGTGATCTTGCAGCCAGCAGCCGGCGCTGTTATTAGCCTTGCTCTAACATGAAGCCCAGTCCAATAGCTAACCCTAACTTCTCTCCTCTCCACATTCCTCCCTCCCTCAGCTGGCTCCACTTCATGTGACCTGCGCCACCAATGCCCGAAGCACTTGCCAGTTTGCCACCAGCTCACCTCCACGCAGGAGATGGCAAGTTGCCGGGCCGCCTCCGGCCTCCCACCCTGACCACCCGCCATCGCTGCCTGTCTACCTTCGGCCTTCCTCCCTGACCACCCACCGTTGCCTACCCGCCTCCGGCCTCCTTCCCTGGCCAGAGCTGCGCATGCAAGCACGAGGCAACAAACCTCGAACACCGCCTGCACGCACAAGGTGGCAAGCTGTCGGGCTTCTGCTGCCTCCAATCACAAGCGTCTCCGTCCCCAAGTGAATGATTGTGCATAGCGTTTTCTCATAATAAAATGATTTAGGAATGAAATTACTATATTGCAACTATGGACTATGGAATTGTACTACGACTCCTGGAATTTTAAATTCCTTTTCAATATGTAGCTGAACCCTTCGTTGTGTAAATTTTTGTCACGATTACACCTTAGTGAAATGAATGGCTTGTTTGTTGGTTGCCAAACTTCTCTCAAAATTGGAGTAACATCCAGATGAGTGCCAAACTCTTAAAGCTTGCTAAATTGTTGGAATTTTGTTTTATGATGCCGTTGATTTATAACGTGGTGATTGGTTTAAATTATTATTTGGATCAATGATACCATTTTGATTACCAATTACCAACCATTATCTATATAGTTTTTATTGTTTTTGAATTTTTTTGATGTCCAAAATTGTCCCGTTCGTTTTTGTTACCATTTTTTCCCTTTTTGTTTCCGTCCGGTGACATAAATGTGAAAGTGAAAATAACAGAGCTATTTTTCCAATTGTTTCTGACCATTTTCAGCCCTACCCACAGCTCACACCCCATCTGCTCCACCTATCGGATACCCCATCGTAGACCAGGATATATTCGGCTGTGTGAAAGGTAAAAGAGTTAGTTGTAGAAATTGTCCACACAAGATGACAGGCCATGGACACCTATACATGCTAAAGATTGGTGATTCAAAAGCCAAGGAATTATTCTAATGGCTAGCATCCCATCTTCATTTAACAAGAAAAATTATTTACGATTGAAA
Organism: Eleusine coracana subsp. coracana; assembly: GCA_032690845.1. Classification (NCBI taxonomy): domain Eukaryota; kingdom Viridiplantae; phylum Streptophyta; class Magnoliopsida; order Poales; family Poaceae; genus Eleusine; species Eleusine coracana. The sequence continues at coordinate 11,815,084 of CM064426.1, forward strand.
GTTGCCTAAAGGGGGGAGTGGTGAATAGGCAATCTAAAAATTAAACCTTAAAACAACACTTGGAACTTAATCCGACATAGACTGATGGAACTTCCGTCAGATTCCATAAATATGAATGTAAGTGCTATGAAATTACGGAAATTAACGAGGATAGAATACAATACTTGATAGGTGATGAAGCTAGCACAAAGTATGTCTCAATACCTACAATGGAAAGCTAGCAACACAGTATACAAATGTAGAGAGCTCAACAAAAGAGAAGAAATACACAAGCACAATATGAAATGCGGGAAAATAAAGAGAGATACAAAGATTTAACCCGAGGTTCGGCAACCACATAAAGTAGTTCCTACATCCTCGTTGAGGAACCACACCAATTGACCGGGTTTTTCTCAACCCTTTTATCCACCAAATAATCATAAAGATCATGCTCGGATTTCTTTCTTCACTTGATTCTTTTCCTCTGGAGGCGAATCACACCTTCACAAATGTCCTCGTCTCACCACAACAAGTTGGAAGCTCAAGGGTGATGCCTAGCCATCTAGGAGATCAAATCTCCAAGAGTAACAAGCAAATCAAATCTTGTATAGGGAGGGAAAGATGTGCTCAGGCTTTTGAATGGTCGGATTAAAGATTTTGGTGGTTGGATCTCTCTCACAAATGCTTGGAATGCCAAGAACAAATGTATGAGTGAGAGGGAAGAGCTCTACCTGGATGAGGAGTGAAATGCCAAAGTATCCAACCTTTCCCACGGGGGAATGGATAGGCTATTTATAGAGAAACTCTAAAAACTAGTCGGGATTCAAAAAGAGTCGTTGCACAGGATAAATTCCACTAAGACAAAGGGGTGACAGAACTTCCATGAGAGACCCTATGGAAGTTCCATAGCTCTCGGGTTGCAACAACCTGGGATTTTGGCATTCATAGGACTTTCGTGAAAGACCTCACGGAACTTCAGTAGCTCTCGGGTTAGAAGAACCTAGGATTTTGGCACTGACAGAACTTCCATGAAAGACCTCACGGAACTTCCATAGCTCTCGGTTTAGAAGAACATGGGATTTTGGCACTGACGGAACTTCCGTGAATTGCTCACGAAACTTCTGTAGCTCTCTGTTTGGCTCATGTTGAGATGGTTTTTTTTCGGGCTTTATGTGGCTAATTTTCCCTCAAAGCTTTTTGGTTAACTTGAGCACATTAATTCCCTGCTTGCAGGATTGGTTTACCCCTATTAATAGTTTGACATGCATATGATTCAATAAATTAATAAAAATCTAAACTTGAAAGGCACTTGAGTCTCTTCTCTTTTCTTCTATTTATAGAGGGATAAACTATATCACAAATCTGGGTTTAAATGTTTTTTTTATAATCTGCACATTTTCTCCATATACATGTTAGCATAATTTTAATCCTATGTCATAGTACACCAAAACCCACTAGGGGATCCTAGATGCATCTTCAATCTCCCCCTTTTTGGTGATTGATGACAATAGATTAAAAAGGATATAAAGAGATAATCAAAACAGACAACAAACAAAATATAGAGGATTTCCCCCTAAGGATATGCATGAATCACAAAAAACAAGTGAAGGAGCTCCCCCATATCTTGCAATAAGTAGGGTGCCAAAATGTGTACAAGTGTGCGATAAGTGATAAGACATGAAGACCAAGGACACACTTAACACAATCATCAAATCAAGACATTTAGCAAGAACCACACAATAACATAAAGCAAAGCATAGTCATATTACAATAAGTTCACAAATAGTTTTCAAGCACATAAGCAATAAACTTGTCCATAGGTTCATTACTAGCCTATGACAATAGGTAGATTGATAGAATGAAGCACACCCTTTCACATCCTTTTTCATCACCTTTCTCTCTCCCTTTGGCATCAAAGCACCAAAAAGAATAAAAGGAAGAGAGATGAGCTAAGAAAGGGAATCACTCATCATCGTCCACAGTGCTCTTGGAATCACTCATCGTTGTCCTCGGTTCTCTCATCTTCTTCTTCTTCACTTTCTTCATTCACCGAAGGAGGGGCGGAGGACGGTCGAACTGAAGCTTCATAAGCTGCAAAGGGCTCATGAAAGACCGGCGGTTCACCATCCGGCTCACACTCGGAGCCATCTGGAGACACCTCATGCCCTTGAGCCCTTTGATCCCCCATGTAGCATCGAACATGCTTCTTGATCCTCCTCTTGTTCTCCCAGTTTTCCTTGGCATTGAAGCAACAAGCATTGAAAATGCTTTTGAAGAAGGAAACAATAAGAGAGGATGGTCACACAGAGATCTATGGGAGGAGGTTGTGCTGAGGATGTGGAGGTCTTTGCTATTGCTGCTCTCTTTGCTACTATCTCAACGTGTGCCCGAGCAAGACTTGCTCTCTTAGTACTAGAAACACCAACGGGTTCAGCACACGACAGGCAAAGCTCATGTTGCACTCTTGGCCTCAGAGGTAGAAGCTTGCATTCCTTCTCAAAGATGATTCCAGTCTCAAACTCTATCATTCGCATAAGATATGATGCATAGGGAAGAACCCTCCTAGTGTCAATGTATAACATGTGAATGTCATTAGTGATGAAGTCCATGACACAAAAGGGGGTTGCTCCAGGATGGAATCTAGCAAGAATGTTCCTTGAGCTTTCAATAATGGCAGTGGCATACCCTCACTTAAGTGCAATGGTGACTCTGAGCATACGGTTGAGCGTATTGTAGAAGTTGTAAAGTCCATTGGTTGAGCCAAATACATTGGAACTTGGCTCATAATCAATGAATCCCATGTCATGCTCCTTCATCACTGGCTCATTATAAATGAGCTTCCTCTCACAATCTGCACTCCCTTGGAAGAAGTAACTAACAAAGTGAGTTGGAGTGATAGAATACTCCACACCTTGTGTCCTCCAATGAAGAGTGCCCCTTGGCTCAAGATCGAGGGTAGAGTAAAACTAACAATGGACCTCCTCATTTCAATCATAGTTGAAGCTCGTGAGGTCATAGACGCCTCTATCTTTGTACACTTGAATGATTTCCTTGAAGACCGGATTGTCTTTTGACTCCATGTAAGTCCAATCAATCTATTGGTGGGTTGCCAATCTATTCTTCCAGTTCTTTTAATGAACATCAACCTATAATAATCCTGCTGAAACCAAGTGTAGAACCAGTAGTCACTCACCTCTTGTTCTTCAACTAGCATAGGATTTTGCTTTCTTTCTTCAATGAAAGGCATCAACATCCTTCTTGTAGTCCTTGAACGCATAATTATCTGGGTACATAGGAGCATGGACATGAAGGTCCATCACAACATCTGTCGAGTCATTTCTTGCTCCTTTACACGGTCGGGAGCTTTTCTCCTTAGCCGGTCCCTTGCCCCTGTCCTTAGCTCTCCTAGGAGGAGAGATCCTCCTTGCTCAACTGTCACTGTCTGAGTAGCCACATTGGTGCCTTGTCCATGCTTCCTTGAAGCCACCACTTTCCTTCTCTTAGTTGCAGGCACAAGTTCTTCACTTGAGGAGGAAGAGTGGTTTTGCTAATCATCACTTGGCTCTACATGCGTATTGGATGCATACTTGATTCTGACCATCTTCAAGTGTCAAGGGTAATGAAATAGTTCAAGGAATTAGGTATGAGTCAAGGAAAAAATCAAGAGATAGTCAAAAGTAATGCACTAAACTATAAACGATGGAACTTCTATGAGGTTATCACGGAACTCCCGTCATGATGGAAGTTTTGACAGAACTTCTGTCCTTTGCAGTTTGCACAAATTTTGACTAAACTCCTAAATCCTACCATAACAACGCAAATGTCTCTAAGATGTGATAGACTAGGTAAAAGGAACCTATCTATCCAGAGGAAGTGGAGACATTTAGAGATTTTTGACCTAAAACAAGAATTCTAGGTCAAGGTTCATACCTAGGGCAAAAAGGAGAGGAGAAAGAATGGAGATCCCAGAGCATCTGTGGAGGAGGAGTCGAATCTCCACCAAATTGAAGGAAATCGCCGGTTGAGTCCTCAGGTCGCCGCAAATCGCCTCCTAGGGTTTGTGGAGAGGAGATAGAGGAAAGAAGAGAAGAAGTGATTGGTTGACTTAGAGAAGAAGAGGACGTCAGGCCCTTTAACCTGGGAGTGACGGAAGTTCTGTCATTGGGTGACAGAAGTTCCGTCGCTCTCGGGTTTGATCAAACCAACCAATTTGAAAGTGACGGAAGTTTTCTCAGAACTTTTGTAAGCCTCGGGTTCCAGATAGAGGGGGCGACGGAAGTTCCATCAATGGGTGACAGAAGTTCCATCGTTCTCTGTCTGAACCAGAAAAATGGCTCTCTCAAAAGGTGAACTTGGACAAGTAGAGAGTATATATGTATGCATACTTATTTCAATTTTGGGAATAGTGGCAATCAACTAATCAAAGCTATATTCATAAGTATCAACAATATGATCTATTGATCAAAATTTTCATAAACAAAGCAATGTTCCATTTTGAAGCATTTTGCTTTCAAAGATCACTCAATACAAACAAAGTACAAGACTCTACTCCACATTGGAAGAATCCAAAATATTCAGGTCACTCCTAAACTCACAAAATCTTTTCTCATTTAGGGGTTTGGTAAATATATTGGCTAATTGTTTATCGGTTCTTACATAGCTAATCTCAATATCCCCTTTATTGAATGATCTCTCAAAATGTGGTGCCGGATATCTGTATGCTTAGTCCTAGTATGATCAATGGGATTATATGTAATCATGATGGCATTCTCATTGTCACATAGAAGGGAAACTTTGGTCATAGTGTATCCAAAGTCCTTTAGAGTTTGTCGCATCCAAAGTAGTTGAGCATAACAACTTTTAGCTGCAACATACTCTGCTTCGGCTGATAAGGCAACAAAATTTTGTTTCTTGGATGACCATGACACAAGGGACCTACTAAAGAATTGGCAAGTCCCAGAGGTACTCTTCCTATCTGTTGGCATTTCTAAGTGTTGTCACTAAGTTGCCTTAGCAATGAAGCCTAGAAATATATATTGGTAATTTTTCATGAATATAGAGAGTCTGCAAGTTCACGAAGAATACCGTTGTAGCATTTCACCTAGAAGTATTCAGGGTATCGTATTTATTTTATCCCAAAGGAAGGCACGGGGTTGTGATCAGAGTAATTATTATATTCTAAACATTACACATTGGATTATAAGACAAAGTCCTCACAGGAGTAAGGATAATGATAAATATGGATAGGGGACACATAGATAGCATACTCGGGATAATTAGTTACTAGTTTAGTGGAGAAGGACAAAGAAAAAGCTAAGTTCATATGTTGATTTTATATAGTTACACTGTCTATATTATATACTATTACACAGATACAATGACAATGCAAGACAATCAGATCATCACATCCTGGGCATCCGGTTTTCCCCTGCATCCATAGTACGATTCCGGTCAAGAGCCTATTGCATAGCCGAACATGGGGGATTTCAAAGGACAGATAAGATTATCACCACCTACTGCTTACTCCTAGCAATCCATGGGCTACACGATAAATAATGCATTCTATTGTTCAAAACACCACGCTTACATATCTAGAACAATACTCTTAATCCCCTAGCGATGGATTAGAAAAGGAGTAATCACATTTAAGTGAACACTAAACACATGAAAATGATCTAAGTCAAACATTAGTCACACATCATTATAATGATATAAATAAAGGCTATAGTAAGGCTTATGTCTAGTATGGTAATATAGTATAACTACTTTACTAACATGCAAGCATAATAACCACATATAAGAATGGAGCAAATAATCAAACAAGAAACACATGACCCAAGCATAACTATATAGAAAGACTAAATATATTAAATAGAATAAAGTCTTACAAAAGGAGAAAGATACAAGAGTCATACCACAACTCCAAAGAAGACTTGGGAACTGAAGAAGACTCTATGCTAAACCTAACTTCACTAAAACTAGAGGGAAACTCGAAATGACAAAGAGAGTAATACTTCTTGGTGTGTGTTGAGGAGCGAGCCACACCCTTTCTTTTGTAGTTGTTCAAAGGCGGCTCTGAGGTCGGTAACTCCCGCCCTAAGGGGGACAATCTCCTTTGAGAGGTTGGTGAGGAACCGTCATTCGAAGATGGGCCCTAGTGGGCTGGCCTCCTGTTCGACCAAACACCCGTTGTTCGGCCGAACAGGGGTGGGGCCCACTGAGGTCCTACCGCCTCGGGAGCCTGCTAGGTGGGTCCCATTGCCCAATGTCACTATAAGTTCGGTTGTTGAGGTGGTTCGCTTCTGTATGTAGGCCATCCAATCTACGTACTTGGTTGTGATTGGCCGGAAGTTTATTTCCAGTGATCATGAGGCACTTCTTCACTCCTTTTATGTACTTTCCCTACTTGTGAGTTTTTCTCCAAGTACTAACAGAACTTTATTAATTCTAACTAAAATGCATGGTAGAAATATACAATCCTTCTTTATTTTGAGTAATATTGATGGCTGGAAATAATAGTTAATGACCATCAATAAACTCCCCCAAGCTGAACCTTTGCTCGTCCTGATGCAAAGGTAAAACTTTAGATTGTTGATCAGGAGTTGCTACAATATTTTATATTCTCTCCATAGTACAAAGTGCACAACAAAATACTCTATCTTTAATTGAATAAGTTGGCATTTTGTAACTCATCCTTTTTACCTTAGTCCCTGTGGGGCTTTTGGCTTTCCTTCATCTTGGGTGGTTGAAAGACAAAATGGTCTTTTATAGGACACCATTCTGTCATCCCTGTGTTCCACTTTCTATCCGGAGTTTTTTAAAAGATTTTGGCAAATAAAGGTAAGTTCCTCCAATGATTCACTTGGTCGCTTAATGTGTATAGATCCTTACCAAGGCATTAAAGTTGTCTCTTTTTGTTCCTAGCTCTAAATAAGGCTTATGTGGAGCTCTAGGTAGGAATAATTGAGACATGCTTGTAACACATATATTGCTAAACCAAAAGACTGAACACACAGAGAAATAAGTCATACAATCTGATCAAGATGTGCATGTGTGTGGAATATGGTGGAATGATGATGGAATGGTGGATACTCCTTTTTGTGTAGACTCTCTCTTTCTTTAATAAACACTTAGGAATGGCTTCTCTCTTTTTTTCATCATGCTCAAAATTGAGAGCAAGTATTTATTCTATTTTTTTATGACCATGCCTTCCATGCAACTAATTGGAGAGAGAGTCATAAAATGATATTCATAGAGTATTTATTTTGCTAGCTTCTAAGATAGAAGTTAAGCATGTGGTGATGGATGCAATGGAATGATATTGCTATCTCCTAGTATAGGAGTATTAGAACACGATGATGGATGTGTACGTGAATCTTGATCGTAAAAGCATAAAATGGATCTCACAAAAGTTACATGCATTTTGATAAAGCTCAATGTAAAAACAAGCAGTGTATGTAAAAGGTTTTGCAATAAAGTATAATATATGTGGCGGGGCTCAGAAAGATAATCATATCTAGCATTAGACAAAGCCCTGATCCTGCAACAATATGGGTCATTAAAGAAGTGTATTCAATGGATCTCAATTCTCTAATATAATCTAACCATTGACTAAGCATAATTTCAACACGAGCAATAGGAATTTTAACAATTATAACAAATAAGATACATAATTCATCATTACAGACAAATCTAGCGTCTTGTCTAGAGAAACAAGTTATAGCAAATCACCTATACCACAGCTGTAGAGTTGGGTTGTGAATGTCACTAGTCCTAAGACGTTCACAAGAAAACTCTCCCGAAATGTTTTACCAAAAAAAACCTATTTCAAAATTCGAGGTTGCACCTTCTAAGTTAGTGTTGCATTAACTTCTAGACTTAAGAATGATGCTAAGGTCTTTCCAAGTGAGACAGTATTCTTTCCTGAACAAGCAAAAAAGTACCCCATCATTATCTTTTAGCAAAGTATACAAAAACTGAACAGTAAGGAGGCGTGACCCCCCTTAGTGATATGCACAAATTCGGTCCAACCTAAAGCTTTCCAAATAGAAAAGAACTCGAGTTCCATACCAATAGTGAAGAGTGGTAGACTCGTCTCTCTCGTTCATCTAGCAGCTCCAGATCGGTGTCGGCGAGAAAAACGTGTGGCTCAACCTCTTCCATGTCGTCCACAACGGGCATATACCTCATTGGTTCATGCTCAATGAAGAGGTTTGTGCTCGAGCTATCGCGTGAACGTTGTGAAATCAAACGTGTCACTCGTTGCATCAACGTCTTAGCTTTTTTCATCTGCACCACTTAAGCAAAAACACAAGAACAACTCGAACACAAGTTATGGGTTAGCAAATAAAATCTGTCGGCTGTGTTGGTCTTGCCAAACTTTACAAAGAACTTAAACAATCCAAAAACTAAGCAAACTAAAAAGGGAAATATTTTTGGTGATTTTTGGGAATAGTAACTTTGAAGAAACAAAGTGAGAGCTCAAAAACAAATGAGTGAAGGGGGTGTGAACGAGAATTGAACTTTGGATGACAAAGCACTCTCCCCTTGGCACGGTCGAAAAAGGCTAGTGGGGAGCTAAATCCAACCGTTGATAAAAGGCCAAGATTAGATCTATTATTTTATAGTATATTTGTAATACTACCTATCAGATCTGTTGACTTTCACCATCATCTGAGTGAGTCTTAGCATGCTTGATTTTAGATATATCGACTTCACTTTAACGACTCAGTACGTGTTGGCACTATTCTTCGTATTATTTAATATTTATTGATTATATTGTCAATAAGCTGATATAAATCAGCCGGTTAGTTTATTTATCATTATTATCTGCTTTTATAATCATCAACTGATTTTCACTAACAGTCAAATCGGCTTTTCTCACCGGTCTATCTGGGGCCGGTGACCGAGAGAATTTGACTATTTGCTTTCTTTATCGAGAAAATCGACTGGCATGCCCCGATTTATGTATTGAGCCTGTACTAAAGTAAAACAAATCTCTTAGGTCACACGTGTAGATTTTTACGTCAACACTATAATACTTATTGTGTTGCTTGATGTCTCCTTGCTTTGCTAGATCTAGCCAAGAGAGATGGATTTAATATAGAAATGGGTCGTAAAAAGAAGAAAATATTTTATTGTCTAAGTTTTTATATAAAAATATATTTTTAATGCAAGATATATATTTTTTGAATTAGATCAAAGTATTGTTATGTCAATTTAATTAGCCCTCCTTCGTCTTCTTTTAGGCCAGTCTCAATACATATTTTTATTTTACACTTTTCAAGAGTATCATATCAAATTTGAAGATTTAGTTTGATATATAAAATAATCTCTCTCAATATATAGTTTCATCTCACGATTTCATATATAAGTTATAGCATTAAATTAATATCTATTTGTTACATTGAGATTGGTCAAAATATATTGGGATGAAACTCTAGATTTTCAATGGAAGTTTAATGGAGTTTCATGCCTATAAAATAGTGTCAAATGAGTTTCATCTCTATGAAACTTATTTTTCCAGTTTTATATTAATTGCTACGTCACATCATCTCTTTTACTTATGTGATATATCATTTATATATTGTTATTTCACTTTTAATGCAAACTATCATCAAACGTCAAACAATGAAAAGAAGACCCAGCACGAAGACCCAAAAAAAAAAAAAAAGCCGAGACGGCTGCCGTCCCGGCCAAAAGAAAGCCAAGCGAAAGCAGACCAACCCAAGCCAAGGAAGGGGATCTCTCGAATCTCCCATTTCAGGGGTCTCCCTCCGTGTAGGGTCCGCCTCCGCCTCCGCGTTCCCCTGCGCCGCCGGCTTGCAAGGGTTCGCTTGCGGCCGCTGCCGCCGGCGATGGACCCACCGGCGGGGGGCTCTGCCGATCGCCGCGGTGCTGGTCCAGGCGCCGGCGCCGCGCCTTCGGGCCTCCGCCGCTACGGCCTCAACTTCTCCGCCTCCAGTCTCCTTCAGGCCCCGCTCGCGGCGCTCCTCGAGTACTCCGGCGTCGTCCCCTCCGGCCCCGCCCCGCAGCCGGTGCACCCATCCGCCGCGTCCTCGTCGCCGTCCTCCTCCTCGTCCGAGGTCGACGGCCTCCTCTCCGCCGCGGCAGCCGGGGACGGGGAGGTCTCGATCCGGATCCAGGGTGGCCTGGGCGACCCGGAAGTCGCGGGCGGAGCCGGCTCCCTGCCTGAGGACTCGATTGAGGCGGCTGCCGGCTCGGAGGTTGACCAGGCGTCGTCCGCGGCTGGGAGGGGAGGCAGCGGCGCGGACACGGAGGCGAACGGTGGGTCTGGGGGTGGGGCCGGCGCCGCGGGGAACGGGGCCGGGGACCGCGCATACCAGAGGTACGACGTGCACCACGTCGCGCGGTGGATCGAGCAAATACTGCCCTTCTCGCTGCTCCTCCTAGTCGTCTTCATACGGCAACATCTCCAAGGTCTGTGCACGTTTCTCTTTTTTTCGGAATATGTTGTATCTACCTGAAGTGCGTGATAATTCTAGTTTGGTATTTGGTAAAATTGTTAAACAGTTGGAGGAGTTTAGATTCCAAAAGAACTTCCTCTGTTCGATGTGAATTTGTAATTAGGTTTTCATGCCTTTTGTTATGAACTTGCTTAGCAAATTGAAAATGATGTGCAACAACGTTGTCCAGCTGTGTTAATTGAAATTAGCCTGTGCTCTACTGTTCCTGAACTATGTTAGAGCATCTCCAGTGGAAGGTTGTAAATTGGGCTTCTAAATTTCATTTTACAACCCCACTTGTAAAATTTTGAAGCTCAAATTTAACCTCAACTCCAGTGGAAGATTGTAAATAGGCTCCTATATCATACGTTCAGAAAAAATAAAAATATCATCCGCCGGTGGGACCTGCTTGTCATTGATGGCAGAGATCTTCGTGCTCCTTAGCTCGACGCCATGGGCGGAGCTTCCAGGGCTCAATCCAGGAAGTCGCCCGTTGCCGCCGGCAACGCGGCCCCTGCTCAGACCCGCCGCCCGCCCGCCGTCGCGCTGCTCCGAGACACCCTCCCGCTGCGACGCTGCTTCGAGGGCCCCTCCCGCTGCTGCGCTGCTCTGAGGTCATCGGCGCCCTGCTCGATCCGGCCCCGGCACCGCCCCAATCCATGCCGCGTGCCCTTGCTTCTTGGCGGTGAGGATGAAGGCGCCATTGGCGCCTGTGGCTGCCGCCATCGCCCCGCTCCCTTGCTCCCAGATCCGGCCGGGAAAGAAGTCGATCTGGCCGAGGCCCAGGCCAGCGACGGCGGCGGTGGGAGGGGGGGGGGGGGAGCCGGGCCACCGGGGGCGACGGCCGGGCGCTGCGGAGGTGTGGAGGCTGGCGGCGACGGGAGGGAGGGCGAGGACGGCATCGGGCGCAGCCGCGCAAGAGAGAGGAGAGAGAGAGAAAGGGGAGGAGAAGAGAAGAAAAAATAGAAAAAACGAAAAAATAGTGGGACCCACAATTGGGATGGTGGATGGGAGGGCTGCAAATCTGGAGACTTGGGATCATATTTTAGGAGGGCATGAAAAATAGGATCTCATTTGCAATCCCCACTGGAGTTGGATTTTTGCTTTCCTATCCTAAAATTTAAAGTAGAGACTTAGATAGAGACCTCCACTGGAGATGCTCTTAGGGATGGAATCAGTTTCGTATCATGTTTGTTCAATATTCCTTAATTGTAAGGAAGGAACTATTTGGTTTGTTTAAGATTGTTGTGGTTGGGTTGCTTGTATTGTTACTTGCTATTAGTTTGAGTTCAGTATATGCTATGTGTGGTCTTTAACCTCATTCAATGATGATTCTGATATGGAAAAACATTGTAGCTTTGTCCGGAGAATTAGCTGGGTTAGTGAGGCTTTATTAAACTTTTGAAATCAGGCTTTTCTATTAGTTAGTAGGCACAGAATCCATTCTCTGTTTCTATCTGGCCGAGCTTGTTTTCAAGTGTTGATTCTTTTCAGCTAGTCACTGTACGCTTGCACATAATAGCATTTTCTTAGTCTTATTGAGGGCTTGGAGCACTTGCCTGCATGTTACCCCAAGCGTGCTTGTATTGCAGTAGCTCTGTAACATGATTCAGGTGTATGCATCTCTCCTGGCATGTAATGTGGTGCTGGGGAAAGTGCTGAGTGGCTTATGTATTTTGGGTCAACTTCTTTTTCACCAAGGACTTTTTTTTTTTTTTTGGAAATCCTAATGCTTACATCACTATAATGTCAGCATAGGGTCCCTTCATGTGATGAGTACCTTACTTGAAAAATATACCGTGTACTTTCATGCCACTGTAATGTATGGCCATTTAACATTATATTTACTTTTACCATATCTATATTTAAAGAGGTTAAAAGAATCATGTGTAGTTGTAGTCAAAGGTTTATCTTTTGAATGATGCTTTGTTCTGTCTGTGAAATATTGTTATATAAGTGTCCAATTGCCCACTAATTGAATGATTTGTTGTTGTGCAGGTTTCTTTGTCACAATTTGGATTGCTGCTGTGATGTTCAAATCAAATGATATTTTGAGGAAGCAAACTGCTTTGAAGGTTGGTGTCATCGACCTGGAGTTGGGCCAGGATAGGACAGAAGGCCAAGAATATTAGCTAAACTTTTGGACATATCACTATCTAATTTGTGTCCCTAGCTTTGTTAATGTATATATACCTTCTTAGCCAGCCATTTGCTTTCTGCTAAGCTCTTCAGTTCGAATCACGGCATATGCAACAAACATATTGCACCAATAATTTGTAGAAATAATGGGACTTGAAATATGACTGGAATCAAATCATTAGTCTTCCAAGAAATAATTTGATGAGCTTCTGAAAGCTTTTGACACTGCATATTTAAAACTAGAATGGCAATGATTTGTATGTCATCAGGTGTTATATTTTATCACTACATCAGCTAGTAACATGTTGCTCAGTTTGTCTGGCATACTTCTGAGAGATGAACCTGTTCTACAAATCATAAAAGCACTTGTTATTATCAAAATCTTGATGCTTCCATCTTGTGCTTTGGTTTAACAGGGTGAGAGAAAAATATCTGTACTTGTTGGGATTACAGTAATCTTCATGATCCATGTGTTTGGCGTCTATTGGTGGTACAGGAATGATGATCTTCTCAGACCTCTGTTCATGCTTCCTCCAAAAGATATACCACCATTCTGGCATGCAATTTTTATCATCATGGTTAATGGTATTGCTTACTTGAATCTCATTAGTTCTTCAATTGTATGTCAGCTAATTGTTATTTCCCACAGCCAATAGATTGCAATTTTGAAGAGAGCCATTATCTTTCCTCCAGTTGCAAGTATTATCTTGCATAACCATGTCTTGTAACAAGACTAGGCAAGATTGAGAGAAGATGCCAAACACTCCATTGTTATTTCGTTTTAAGGCTTTTTATTGAAGTCTTCAACTTCATTTATTTTCTGTCAGCTTCTGCATGGGTGTGATATCTTGCAAATTAATGAAGTTGCTTTTGCCAAAATACACAATGAGAAATGATAAAGAACACGCTATGGCCCAGTACAACTGTACTAGAGAACTAGAATAATTGAATGGCATAGCACTGATTATGCTAAGTTCAGCCTGTTTACATTTCTGCTTTTCGTTCACATTTTATGTTTTAGTTCACTGCACATACTTTTATCTTTTACAGAACATTTTCTAGAGAGTAAAATGCACTAGTCCATGAACTAGTTTGGAGGTGTCACTTAGGTCCCTGGACTATTGATATGCAGTTTCATGCCCTTAAACTTTCTAATTGGTTCATTTGATGGCACATTCTTGAATTTTGCATGTGTGGCATTGGATTTGAGCTTTCCCCAGCTCCTGGTCATCAATGAACTGACAAATTCAATTCTCTGTTTCTATCTTTGTTTCTTTTTTGGTATTGCATAGCTCCAGGCCCCCAGCCTCTAAATGTTGATTTGTGTACTGGTATCTATGTGGGCATCCATGTCACCTATTTTTACCACCTCTATGGAACACACAAGTTTAGTGACTACAACAACAACAAAGCCATTTAGTCCTGAGCAAGTTGGGTAGGCTAGAGATGTAACGCACAAGAGCCAAAAGATAAGGACAAACAAGAAAAAAGGAAGAAGGAAAGAAAGAAAAGTGGGGACAAAAAGGGCAATAATAAACCGAAGTTTGACCTTGGTCACAACCCCTGACCAATGTTTGAGGACTGTCAGGTGTACAATAGTTTAGAAGAGGGGAAGACCTGTTTTAGGCATTTTAATTGATGTAGCGATGTGTTACATTGATATCTAACCACGAGTTACCTCCAGATACAATGGTTCGCCAAGCAGCAATGGCCATCAAATGCATGCTACTTATGTACTACAAGAACTGCAGAGGCCGTAATTACCGTAGGCAGGTGCGCATATTTTCCAAATCATTATTCTTTATTACAAAATCGTTGGTCATCTTTATGATGCCTTGTTTTGTAGCATCTTGTGTTGTTGTGGTTCACATAATCTTAGTCCTGCCTTCCATTAATAATCTATGATAAACGGTAAACTTGAACAATCTATGATAGATGCGCAGAGCTATTCTTATAATGGCAATCATTTTGTAGACCCTGCTTATGTCATTGTTATCCTGGCAAGGTGTGGACTTTGTCAGCTGGTGAAGTCTGCTGGAATTGGTGCTACCTTTATTGGTTATTGGCACTGTGACCAGTGTCTTAAACGTTTTTTGCTTATACACTGGATGATACTTATGGTAGTAGTCATATGTTCATTATAATCTACATAGATATGAATTAGATTGCACATAAGCTAATATACTAGAAGCCTAATTCTAACAACATTCTCAAACATTTTGCTTAGAATTGTTTTCCATATCATAGGCAATGTTCAATATTATGGGTTGAAATTGTAGTCACCTATGATATTGCATGTAATGTCAAATCCGAAATTTCTTAGTTGCATCAAAAGCTGCATTTTATGCTACTTGATTTGCATCTGATGTTGTTCTGTAACTTGTATGGTAGACCGTCCATTGTTAGGACTTGATTGGTTTTCCAGAATTTTAGTTATCATTGTGACTTGTGCAACATATATTGAATTAACTATGATCTTCTGAACAGTTTATTGATTTTGTTAGGTGATTAACTTGGATTGACCACAGTGTTAAACACAGGTGTTTATAGTTGGCTCTTATAGTTCTTCAATTTTATATGTTTCTTATAGGGCCAAATGCTAACCCTTGTGGAGTACCTGCTGCTTCTTTATCGTGCCTTGTTGCCAACTCCTGTTTGGTACCGCTTCTTTTTGAACAAGGAATATGGAAGTCTCTTCTCATCTTTAACCACTGGGCTGTACCTGACTTTCAAGTTGACTTCGGTAGTTGAGAAGGTTTGTATAATTATTTGCTGGACTTGCATATAGTTCACTGCATTGACATCATACTTCTGATCATGACCTTTTGTGGATCTTTGGATTCTTAGGTTCAGTCATTCTTGGCTGCGGTGAAAGCATTGTCAAGAAAAGATGTCCATTATGGCTCTTATGCGACTGCAGAACAGGTAAAAAATATCCTATACTGTGTCATGTCGCTATTCTGTCCTCTCCAATTATTGTTTGGGTAATAGGATACTCAAGGAAAAATTAGGCACTAGGTGAAAGTATGCCTCTGCCTAGAGCTTAGGCGTAGCTAGATGCGCCTAGGCGTTTTGTATGGATCCTGGAAATAATTGACTAAAATAGAAAAAGGAAAAGAAAAAAAGAACAAACATGAGATGGGCTTCCATTTAGTGGCCTATCCAGCCCGTTTTGTCCTCAGGTTGGTTGGCCCAATCGGCCCAACTTCACACCACGTTGCCCTAGCCTTCTAGAAACACGATCAAACACGCCCCTGCTGCCGCACATTCTCTTTCCTTCCTCTCCTTTCCCCAGAAGCAGCCTGCTGCCTGCCATGAATCGAGATGAAGGGATGCTGGAGCTCGATCTGGCGGTGTTCCTCGTGGTTGTGGCAGTGAGACCCTTCAATTTTGGGCAGCGGCCCGTCAGATGCGGCACCAGGATCATGGATTTTGTGTCAGCAGCTTCCGCTCGAACCTTTTTCTGTTCCGCTGCAGTGGCTGACCTCTGCCTATGAGCCTGTACTGCTTAATTACTGCTTTGGCCCCTAAGCGAACCGGTCCCCTTCCGCTCAGCGCTTACAGCGCACCAAAGCCAGCGCCTAATTACATTTTTTTTTTCATTGAGGATACCATTAGCTAGACATCTCCTGAATTCTTAGAACGTGTTTCCTTCCAGAAGATTTTTTTTTTCTTTATGTCCTATGCATTTTTGAAGCTGAAGTAAAACCTTAGTTGACTGGTATAGCATATTGTCAAAATATTCTGCCAGTGGCTGGTTCTTTCCTGATTTCTCTGTTGCTGGCAGTTGTTAGTGACTGAACCATACTTATATTACTTTGAAAGTCAGCAATATCTGTTTTGGTTAATTTTGGATGGTTATCTCCAAATATTCAGAATAAAGTCATGGCATTCGCAAACTGATACAAATGGAATGATACAAATTGTGGAAGTTTTCTAGATTAATGCTATTTATTTTGAAAAAAAAGGCTTTGTTTTATTTTTGGACATCTCAGTTATTCTGATCCAGAGAATATGCGATGCTAATTAGACCATTCTAGTTGATTATCCTGTTTGGGTCTTTTACCTCCAATGGAATTATTTATTTATGTATTCCAATGCAGGTAATTGCTGCTGGTGATATGTGTGCTATCTGCCAGGAGAAGATGCATGTTCCTGTTCTCCTTAGGTGTAAACATATTTTCTGTGAAGACTGTGTTTCAGAATGGTAACATTTTTCATTGTTTTTATGCAATTTATTTTGTTTGGTTGGGTCTATGTTTTGAGTCAGACAATAAACAAAACAGTTAATCCATTTAAGGTTGTACCCTATGGCAAGTGCATGAAAAGAAAATAATGTGACTGTTGACTACCCCAATATAGTTTCAAAAAAATATAGTTTGAAATCAAGGATATGTTCATTGTGATGTGACAATTGCATACAGTGATGCTGCAGAATAACTGGTTCTTAGTATATACACATGGTTCATGTTTCATATTTGCCATTGGGTTAGGCCGTTCTGTTAGAAGAGATGCAGTTTGACTCTGTTTCAAGATGTGGGAAATATTTAGATGTGCAAAGGAGCTTAGCATACTTGCGCAAACAGACAAGGTCACCAAGGGAACAACACATGCCCTTAAACCTTTCTTGGTTTCCATTAGTGATTTTTTTTTCCAATTCTTAGTTTGTTTGCTTTAATTTAATCTGTGATTCTCCTATCTGGGAACGAGCAAGAAGTGACATCTTGTTATTATATTACTTCTAGGTTTGAGCGAGAAAGGACTTGCCCCTTGTGTAGAGCATTGGTAAAACCTGCTGATATTCGGTCATTTGGTGATGGTTCGACAAGTCTATTCTTCCAGTTGTTTTAGAAGACTCCCAGATGTCGAACTCCTAACATATAACAATGGACAAGCAATTGCATATGGAAAATTCGGGCACATCTTTTTTCTATACCATGTGAAATCATCTGCCTGTGAGGTCAAACGTGAGAATGTTGAAGAGGATTATCTGACAGTGACAGTATAATTGTTCTGTTTTTCGATATGGTCAAGCTAGTTTAGAGGGCTATTCAGTTGCGACATCAGCATATGCCTGCAGCAATGTGCATTCATAATCTAGTTCTGCTGGACGAACTATCTGAATGCGAAGGCCTACTGAGACTGACTACGTCCTTGCTACCAGCTTCATTATGTAAAAAGATGGTGATTTTTGCACAGGTGAATGCATCTGGGTGTAACAAGAGCCTGCAAGTTTTGCTTGCAATATTGACTTAGAGACAGTATGAAACTATGTTAGTGGAAATTGGTAAAAATGTAACATGTAAAGCTTTTGACACATGATGATGTTGAAAACCGTATCCAGATACTCTTTATAGAGCAGTAAATACTAGACCATATCTTGTAAAGTCACACTGCTTTTGGTTCCGATATGTTGGTTGCCTAGTTCTTGACCAGGAGTATCAATGTGTACACTCCTGGTTGCTGCAAGTATAATTATGTTCATTTCTTACCTTTTGCTCTGTTCGAATTTTAATGTAGTAGCAGATCTCTAGCAGACTATTTTGGGAAGGGTAAACAGCAAGTGAAATTGAAACGGTTCGGTAATGTTCAGTGTCTATTACTCGATAGATGAGGTAAAGGTTGGAAGCCGCTAACAGCTTGTTACTGAATGAGTGAAATCCAGTAGCGGTCCTTGAAGTTGTCCTCTAGTGTCACTTAGGTCCATGAACTTGTGATTTGTAAAAATGTGCTCTTAAACTTGCTAAATGGTGTCAGTTAGGTCCATATCTCCTCCGAGGTAGAGGGTTTGGCTCTCCACCGTGGCTAAATAGCATGCCAGGTGAGACAAACGCAAATACCCCCCCTGAGATTGGAACCAGATCATCTGACTTCGGGAGTCTCAACGTCAGATCGACATCGGCAACGAATCGGCCGTTCAAAGCTAATCCAACGGCAGCAGCTACACAACGAGGGAGAAGGCAGGCATAGCTACGCCAAAAATTCTTTCTTACTTCCCTATTTCAAAAATCCAAAACCTCATCTTAGGAAGTTCAAAAAATCATGAAGATTTGAGGGATGAAATAAGAGATACCAGCAATTCCATTTTGACTTTAAACATTAAAACATCGGCTTTGGAGATTTAAATAAAATTTCTCAAAATTAGCTAATCGGTCGGCCAACTTTGATACTAAGATCAGCCAAGGTGGCCGATTAGCTATTTTCGAAATACATTATTTAAATAATCAAAGCATAATTTATGTTTTTGGAGTCAAAATGGATTTTTTTGATATCTTATTTCATGCCCTTAAATATTCATGATTAATTTATCTTCCTAAAATCAGGTTTTGGATTTCCGAAATAGGGGAAGAATGAATATTAGAGTTAGCTTCTTGCCTGTCTGCCTGCGTTCTCCCTGCAGCCTGCTGCCGTTCGATTAGTTTTGGACGGTTGATTTGTGCCCATGTCGATCTGACTTTGAGACTCTGAAGTCAGACGATCTTGTTCCGAGATTGATTCATTCAAGTTCAATCTCAATCGCCTCTTTTTTTTTTCTCGAGGAAGACGACACAACCTTGATGATTCGTCGGTGATCAGTCGGGGCTCCTCACTATTTGGGACCAGTCTCTTGACGCAAACGGCAAGGAGCCGCTACACAGTCTGGTTTTGCAGGCTGATCCCGACGACGACCGACGATGGTGTCGTGATTGAGGAAGGAGGGTGAACCGCCGCCCCTGTACAGTAAGTCCGTCCTGACCATCTAGTATCAATATGTGTTAAGAGCTTTAGGATATCTGGTTGATATAACTGATGGGATTTAGTTAAAAATTTCAATTTTCAGACGCTTAGGGTTTAGAGATTGATTTGATCAAAGATTGATTTTTGTAAGAATAATTGTTTTGTTATGTTCTCAAGTTGTGTTCGTTAATGTAGAGCCTGGTTGTCGTTAGTTTACAATTGAGGTGCATCATGGAGGTTTTTTCTGTGGTGTTGGCAAGAATTGTGCATATCTAAATGAGAAGGTTAGTTGGTATGATGGAATTGAAACATTCATGGTGTTTTCTATTGTTAGAGGAGTTTATCTTGTTGCTTGAATATCTATTGGAGCGAGATCTTAAGGTGTACTGGCTGCTTCCAGGGAAGGACTTGTCTGATGGTTTGAGAAACATCACGTCAAATACCGAAACCAATGTCATGCGGTCAATTGTAGATAAAGTGAAAAACTTTGTTCTCTATTTTGACCATCACAACCATGTTGCCGGCAACTAGCAGTTGGAGGATGTAGTTGTCAATCCTACTATTCAGCTTCCCAAGGTTTTGAGTCTGGCAAAAATGACCCAAGTAGAGAAAATAGATGGAGCAGGAAAAACAAATGAAGATAGTGATAGTGAGGATGACCCTGACTTTGTGGACAGTGATTATGAACTAGAGGATGGTGATGATGATTTATTGTGAACAATGTAGATGAAGTGGTAGATAAAGGTATATGCAAGAGAAACAAGAAGGCATCAGGTAACCAGCTGAAGGGAAAAGAAGTGGTAAATGACGAAGCCCATGACACAAGAGTGGAATGCAAACATGGACAAGATGAAAGCTTTGAATTCTGATGCATGACTGGTTGCAGAAGGTGCCGCCTAATACTTGGGCTGGAGCATTTTTCAGTGAATTTTCTAAGTGTGACATTCTTCTCAACAATAGTTGTGAAGTGTTTAACAAGTATATACTTGATGCCAGAGAATTACCAATCCTAAGTATGCTGCAGACAATAAAAGAACAGCTCATGACCTAGCACTACACAAAGTAAAAAGATTGAAAGAGAACTGGATGGGCCCAATTTGCTCCAAGATTAGGAAAAAGGTGCTGAAGATAACAGAAATGGCTAATACATGTTATGTGTTGCCTGCTGGAAAAGGGATATTTCAGGTCCATGACAAGGATTTCCAATACAATGTCGATATTAATGCCAAACAGTGTAACTGCAGGAGGTGAGATCTAACTGGTATCCCATGCAACCATGCTATCTCATGCTTAAGGCATGAAAGAATTCCTACAGAGTTAGTGTTACCTTTTTGTTACACTCTGGAAGCATACAAAAATGCTTATACAATATTTGGCCATGTGCAGACATTAGTATTTGGGAAAAGACCAATGGTCCTGAAGTAAATCCTCCAGTTTATGAAAAGAAGGTTGGCAGGCCACCAAAATCTAGAAGGAAGCAACCTTATAAAGTGCAGGGTATACATAGTCCTAAAATGAGCAAGCATGGTGTGAAAATAACCTGCAGCTACTGCCATGGTTTAGACCATAACAAAACTGGATGTAAATTTACGAAGTTGGGCATCAATCCAGAAGACATAAACAACAATGAGTCTATCTCTATGGAATCAGAAGTTATTGAAGAGCCTATGATTTCCCAGGTCAGTCGATTCACTAATTATTAGGCTCAGTTTCATTAGTCTGTGAAATATTCTTTTCTTTTTTTTTACTATTGTGTAACTAAGGAATGTCCAAGATTAAGGACGAAAGCACCTTTTGCCACAGGAGAGTAGTAGTATGCTGTCACGAATGATGAGAGGTCAAAGCTGAATTTACTTCTTCTTTTTTTTCCTTCATCATGCTTATGCTAATATTTTTACACATCTACTTCGTAACAGTCATCACAAACCAGTAGAGTGCTACCGCAGTCTCAGCCATTGCCGGAAAGTGCATTCATTATCTCAAATCACCCTTCTGTTAGGCCACAACCAATTACGATAGCAACAAAAGACAGGATGTCCAAGTCACAGAAGCGCAAGGCTGCAGAGAAGACTTATACCACCGTGTCAAAAAGGTCTGCTGGTACTCATGCAAAGAAAAATGATGCACTAGCTCCAGCTGCTGACAATGCTTGATCTGCATGGTTTATTTTGGTTACAGATAGTTGGCTTTTGTAAAGGAAGCACACACTGCTTTCGCTCTAGTACTTTTCAGGTTATATATAGGTACTCTTAGCAAAAAAATCAGTTAACCAAACCTTCGTTTGTGATATATATTATGCCTAATGTCAAGTACTTTAAAGCAACCTATCAATTTGGTGTGCTATAATGTCAGTTAATTGATGCTTTCAGTCCTGCATTTTGCTATAAGAATATAAGATGCATCACCAAACAAACAAGATATTATCGGGTGAAAATAAAGCATTACTGTTTGCATTCAGATCGGTTCAGAGGATGAGAGGATCACATCTCAACTAGTATCTTATTCTAGGGGGGGCTACTGCAAAAGAATACCTTGACGATGGTACGAAACCTCCCGCCAAACCACAGTGGAGCCACATAGGTAGAATCCTCTGCCTGATAGGACATATGGACCTAATTGACACCATTTAGCAAGTTTAAGGATGCGCTTCTACAAATCACAAGTTCATGGACCCAAGTGACACTGCAGGACAACTTCGAGGACCGCTACTGGATTTCACTCCTGAATTATCTGAAGAGTCACTGGCCTGTATGATTGCCACCATTTTACACTGACGCGAGGAACAAACAGAACTAAAGGGCAACTATTTAGTAAAAAACTGAAGATGCAAAAGAATAACTCATATAATAAGTTATACATATCGTACAAACATCCAAGTATGAACACAATCCATTGACATTAAACATGTCACAGCTGAAATAGCAACCACAACAGGCGTAACAACCATGCGACTTCGGTTACATGAACAATGGCTTGTGAAATGTACCACACCACCAACATTACTCTTCTGCAATGGTTGGTGGTGGCGGGCTTGCTCTGTTGCTCAGAGACGATGCCCGTGACACGGACTTTGGAGAAGCTGGTACATTTGGGCAAGCTTCTGGTACAACTATGGATGCTGAGGCTGGAGATGAACTGGCAGATTTTGGTGTAGCTGGAGTACAGCCGAGGTTGGATCCAGTGCGGGGTAATACTTGTGTAGGGTATACTTCAGTGACCTCTTCAATGCCTTCATCTACATATATTACATCCTGCATTGTAAGTTGGTGGTACTCTACAATTTCTCTCAGGAATCTGTTTTCTCGAGCATATACAGAGTTTTCATGTGCTAGCCGAGCCTTCTCGGCTAACAGTGTTTCTAACTGAAGGCGGATCTGCAAAGAGAAGATCGATAATATGGTTAACCACAGCAATGAGTCCACAAGTTTATGAGAACTTCACCAAACACTGGTTCAGTCAAAAGATGCAATAATATTCCTGGGAATAGTTTCAACCACACTTCCATTTTACAAAATGTTTCACAAATCCAATTTGTATGCACACCACCTACTCTACAGACAGCAATATTAGTAACAGTAAACTTCACAAAACAACTCTTTTAACAGAAGTATCACTATATTTCTAGGTAATGATTTCAAAGCCTTTCACTCGTAGCAAACCCCCCACGAAGTCATTTTCACGGACCTTACCGGGAATGACAACTATCCCTCAACCTCAATATTGTTAACCATAACTTGGATAGGCATGCAGTAAAATCCTAGGTTCTTGATTTTGTTTAACAAACATCCTAGGTTTGCACATGTCTAAGAACGTTCAGTGCCACACTTTTAAAGCTAGCAATTGTTAGTTGAAAAGATCAAGTGGAGAAAAAGAACATAGACCTCAACAAAAAGTCAAAAACAATAGTTTTTAAAAAGAGTCACAACTGTCAAGGATGCAAACAAGAAACCTGTCAACTTGACGAGCTTAGTAGACCTAGTTTTGACATAGTGGTTCATGGATAAATAAGCGCTAGTGTTCTTGTAAAACATAGATGAGGAAAGAAGCTCAAAATCATAATTCAAGCATATGCCAGGAATGAATACTTCAGTGCTGATGCATTGCTTATTTTTTCAAAGAAAAATACTAACCAAGTCATCATCTTCTGGATTATCACCCTTGTCATAACTTTCACGCAACATTTTATTCTCCTCTTCGAGCTGAGCACAACGGTCCTTTGCAAATGCCAAATCTGCCTTCACAGTCTTCAACTCACGCAGTAGCAGCTTTGCTTTAGCAGCCATTGCATTTGCAACCTGTATGGGTGAAGGCCGGACACATTAATTAGTGATAACTTTAGAAATGTGGATAGAAGCTGAAAAAGTGCAACTGTTGTCAACAAATAAAAAAAGGTACTCCTTAGCTCATTTAATCATAATATTTTGCCTAACCAATCAAAATGAATTTGACATTATTCCTTATGGTAGATTCCAGAATGAAAATGGAGCATGGAAGCAACATATCTAGTAACACATATTTGCCACCTTACGTCGCGAGATGCCTTCAACTGAGTTTCATGGTCAAGTGGATTCTGAGGAAAATATCTCTGTGTAGGTTTGTGAGCAGCATCTCCTTGTGTATTTGAACCAGCTCCTTTTCTTCTTATGTTCAATTTACGTGTCTCCTGAATAATATCAGCGGTTTTAGTCTCTACAATGGTCCGGCCTTCCTGAAAAGAATATCATAGATAGAATGAGCCTGACATGACCAACAAATGCATCAACCATAAGCCTATTTATGTAATGGAACTCCCTCCCTCCCATCTCATCTTGGTTAAGCCTCAGCGCTCTCCACGGCAAAATCGAAGCGCCGGTGAGGTTGCAGCCTACTCCTCCACACTTAATTTCCACGGCAAAGTCTAGGCCGACATGCTCCTCCTGACCCACCTCTTTCTTTCTCCTTCTCAGCTGGTTGCCGGAGTCTCCTGTCTGCATCACCCCTCATAGGATTCACCTGCCTACAGAACCTCGCACAATTGCTGACCGATTCCATTTAAGGATTTGGGATTGAGGATTTGGATTGAGTAATCCTGGCATAGAAGAGCTCGTCAGGAGGCCGACTTCCCCTGTTTCCCAGAGTTCACGCTCGCTAACGAAGCAGGTAGTTCCATTAAGTGGCATGGTTGTTATGGACCCTAGGATCTCAATCTAACAGCTGTGGTATGTCACGCCCGTCCATGTGGGCACCAAATCTCCTCTCTTTATGTAATGATGAGAAACAACAACTTTGAATGGCACTTGCAGTTGGAGGAAATAGATCAATATCATAAATAGAAAGAGAATTAATTTTCAGGTTATATTTTCCCTAAAAAGAAGCATTAACTTACTTCAAGTGCACTTTTTATTGTGCCACCAATATAGTTCAGGGAAGAAGAGATAGCCTCAGATCTCTTTTGAGATGGAGGTGTCTCAGACTTCCACGTCTCTCCAGGTGGTTGTTGTGAACATCGTGGCTGCAGCATCATAAAAACTATCAGTGTTCCACATGAATATCATGACATGAACATTTAATGGGAAATAAAAATTTACTATGTTCACATAATTTTCTACAACAACTAAACATTTCTTAACCTTAATGATGGAACATAAACACAAATACCAAATTCTGCCAGCGTGAACTGGACTTCAGACTGTAGAAACAGTATTGCAAAGGAGTCAAGAAACCATCAGTACACCTATTAAATGATGTCAATTTTGTACTACCAAAGTGAATGAGTTACGCAACCGTTCAATTGAGGAAGATGGTAATGGCAGGAGGATTGAAGATCCCACCTGGACACCAACTGACGCACCATCTCTTGATGGGTCGTGCCTCATTGGCGATTCATGCTGCCCTGGGGAACCAGAACCATCCTCGTCGAGGAATGACTTTGCTTTCCGTGCCAGCGCACCCCAGAATCCGTACTTGGCCTCGTTCAAACTCTTCATTGATGTGTACTCATAACCCGAAGAATCCTACACCGAGACCAAAACCAGCAACCGTCAGTTCTGGGAACTAGTGCTGCACGCAGTGTGAATCAAGAAATAGCACGGTGAATAGAAAGGTTTCTCCCAGCAGGAACAAAAGCAATACGACGACGAACTAGAAGCCGATCGTCAGGAGTTCATCGCCAATCAGTCAATCCGAGTCCAATCGAATTGGTTACTGAAACGAAGCACGAAATGATCCGCTATCGATCTCAAAGAATTGCAGGAGATCCCCAGGTACGTGGTGACCGCTGACCGGGGGCCAGATGGCCCAGATCCACCGACGAACCCCCCCGCGCATCTGGAGGGCCGAAACGGCAGAGGGAGTAAAGCGGAAGAGGGCGAAGGAAGGCTTACAGGGGACGGGGCGGAGACGGACGGCTCGTGGTGGCTCCGACGTGCGGCGGCCGCGGCCGAGGAGGAGTAAGCCGAGGCGAGAGAGGAGGCGTCGCGGTGTGCGGCGGAGGCGCGCATGGCCTGCGCGGCGAGGGAGTCCTGCGGCGGTGGGGAGGCGGGGCCCGGTGACGGCGGGTCGAAGCGGTGGCGCTCGAAGGAGGGCGACGAGTCGGCCATGGGGTGGGGCTTCCGGCGGTAGGCCATCGCGGTGAGGAAGGGGGGCGACGCCCGCGGCGGCACGGCGGGGTCGTCGGGCGGGGCGCGCGTTTTTTTTCTTCTTTATGTCAGCGCTGCGGTGAGATGCACAACTGGGATGGACTCCCTCCCCCCTCCCCTCCCAGTTGGTTCACGTGGCCACTCAAACGCGGTTACACGCAGCGGGAGGGCGGAGCGCAAGTTCATCAAAAAAAATTTCTCGTTTCGTTGTCAATAAAAATAAACTCATTTTTATGGGCTTCCAAGTCAATTCGCCGGGGTGATAAAAAAAAAAGTCAATTCGCCGGAGTGATAAAAAAAGGAAAATTCTTTCTAGAGGCTAAACCATTGGCTTAAATTTCAATCCCTGATTCGCCACCTAAAAGACTCATATCTCCTAAATGCTATTGGTCTTAAAATTTAATTCCTTTAAAGCCACCACGGTAAAATTTCTATGACTGGCATATGAAAAGTTGATTTTTCCCTTGGGTCCACATGTCAATTGCTTCTTCCTCCTCGCGTTGTTTTCCCCATTCCATTCCGTTTGTTGCCCGTCTCCAAATCTAAAAAGAAATCGGTCCATCAAGAAAATGAAAGGGGGCTTGATCCACAAATACCTTATCCCACACTACATATAATTGATGATCCCATGGATTCACCTAGCAATATTTTAATCTCGCCTTCCACATACTTATCTTCCAAGTTTTTCTTTACCATCAAGTTGTCACTAATTATAGAACATGTTTCAGTGAAAACAAGGTAACTGAAATATTTTTTCTTCAAAAAAGCAGAAGCCCAAAAGAACAATTTAAACTGTTAATAGGAAAAAAAATTTGCTAAGAATCAATTACTATCATAACATGAAAAGCAAATTGATTACCTACAAACACTGAAGTCAATACCTAGAAACCATAGGATTAGTTCCAGTGTATCTGCTACCCTTGCCTAAAGTAGTAATGTATTTTGAGCAGAAAGGATGCAACAAAGGAGCATACTGGCAGCCTAGAAAAAATCTTGTAGCATTACATAGCAGTTGACAGATAGTGCAAGTTTGAAGGTACCAAAGTCAACAGTGGCATGGGCATTTTGCAGGCACCCTTGCACTCTCTAATATTTCATTGTTGCCGATGTCTCTTTTTGCCCTCCATAATTCTTGCCTACGATAGAGCATACTTTGTTGATGATCTTGTGAGATTTTTTTATTCATTAGAAGGGTATTAAGAATAAACTATGGTCCTGAAATATCTGATCCCTGAAGAAAACTACACTGCGGGTGAACACCTGAAGTAGTATCAGTAGCGATAGCATATGGGCACGTATGAATGCTAATTCTGAGGCAGGCTCAACTTGAACTGGCAATCTTCACGAGGCAATCTTCCATCTGTGCATCATCATGAATTCTGGTCCGATAAGTGCATGTACAATGCGATAAATGCATGCTCGACGATCTATTTGCGTGAAATCCGCTACTTACCGATGACTTTTCTATCCACTGTGAAGATGTGTCGTCTGCAACCTTACACCTTTTCTTCTTTGTCCCGATCTGTTGCTACGCGTCGCTCACAATCGATCCCCGCTTGCCGTTTTCCCCCACGCGAGTTCCTCTCCCCGCTGGTGCCATTTTTTTACACCCGACTAGCTCAGATAGCACAGAAGAACATGAGATGTGAACTCAATTCATGATGAGCGATCTCGGGTTCCTCTCCTTCTACCTCGGCACTGAGGCATGTCAGTTCGCTGGCAGCATCACGACGAGTGAGGGGAGCTGCGCCAAGAAGCATCTAGAGGTGGCAGGCATGGCAAATTGCAGTTCTGCACATGCTCCAAAGAAAGAGCGACTCAAATTGAGCTAGAACAGTGAGGCGGCGGAGGTTGATGCCACTCAATATCGGCCAATTGTCGGTTGCCTCCACTATCTCTATCAAACTCGGCCGAACATCGCGTTCGTAGTTAGGTATGTGAGTAGTTTCCTATAGCGGCCCATGGAGGAACACTTTTTTTTAGATAATGGGTGAAATACCCAGCCTCTACACCCTCAAAGAGGTGTACACAGCTAAGATTACACAAAGAGCACTCAGGCTCACACACCACAAAGAAACACACATCGACTAACAAAGGGAAAGAAAAGAGAAGAAAGAACAAACGAAGCTCCAGCTCTGATACAAAGGAAGACGCCACCATAGATGATGAACATCGGAGTTGGTTGAAGTTGGTACTTAGCCCTACTTGTGCCATCATCGTCCCTCAATGTTCCAATCAAAACAGAAACAAGAGCCATAATAGTGAATCTTGATTGATGTCAAAGATCATGACGACGACAGCGGAGGACAGCGGAGGACGCTCTAGTTGTCTCCTTTACCGCCTCGCACAAGCGCGCGTCACAACCACTGGAATCAAGAATCAAAATTCACAACTACAAGCTCCATAACGGCTGTGTCATACCGAAGAACGCCGGCTAGTTCACTTTTTGCATTTTCGAATCGACCCGCCCACCAAACGCACCACCGCATAGCGGGGCTCAACAAGGTGGGGGCTCAACGACAACCGAAAGGGAGAGATCTTCTGGATGAAGCTCTGGCCGTCGTCGTCCTTCGATGGAGCTCCCCATACCCGCAGCTCCTCCCACCTGCATTCACTCCCCTGCACAACTAGATTCCGGATCTAGTCGAAACCTACCATGGGGGAGATCTAGAGGATGAGGGAACCACGGATCAGGACCACAAAGTCCCGAATCTGGCCTTTGACCGGCCATGAGCTGGGGAAGAGTCTTGAAGCTTCGAACTACAGAGAGAAAAACGAAAGGGTGAGGACCCGTTGGCCAACCGGCGACCGAGGCGGCGCGGCCTGCCATGATGGCGAAGCAAGAAGGGATGGGCCCCGCCGCCATCTTCCACAAGGCCGCGTGGCCGGGGAGCCGCGCCGGCGGTGGCATGGCAGGGCCGGGCTTGCAGAGACTCAACGTGAGGACGACGAATCCGTCCTTGGTGGGGTGCGAGGACGACAAATTGTCAAAGAGCTCGCCGGATCCAGCCATGGGCCGCTGCCTCCCGCCGTCTTGAGGAGCTGAGGGAGAGGGAGAGCTTGAGGGAAGGGCGACGAGTGGAGGCTACGGGGAAGACCTTGCTGCCGCCTTCCTTGCGGTCATGCAGTGTTGGCCGGCGACCCACTCGGGCGGCAGCAAGACGGGCAGAGCGGAGGAAGAGCCGGGGGCAGCAGCAGGTAGGGAGCCCATGGAGGAATACTTGGTCACCGTCAAATGCATCCTCCGTACCTCGCTGGTATGGTACTCTATGGTTGTTTATACGCAAGCGGCAAGGAGATGCTGCAATTGCACGACCACCACGATTCTAACCTCGTCGGCGATATTGATATAAGCAAGAGCAAAGCATATTTTTCATTGGAGGAGGACCAGTTAGCTGGTATTCACTAAAACAGCGTGTTGTGGCTCTGTCTTCTTGTGCAAGGATTCTGTCTTCTTCGCATTGGAAGCACCGGTGAACAATCCTGGATGTGATTCATCTATGTTATCATTCGTTCAAAACTTTATTGGGTTTTTTAGAGAGATGGAGGATTTTCAATCAGTTAGATAGAGTAAGGTGTAAATTAGATATATAGCAGTCTTATGGGCCTAATCCTTCAACAGGTGATACTAAGATTTGTAATGACACCGTCCTTCCGACGGCTTGTATGATTTTGGACCTCTTTTCTTCTTAATATAATGATGTGTAGCTCTTCTGTGTTCGAGGAAAAAAAAACAGTTTTATAGAAGGTCATCTAACAATTGCCCTTACTCTAATATATTTCTTTTCTTCTTATTTATCTTTTTCTTCAGCCTAAAATCCTATAAAAATGACTAAAATACTCTTGCTTGCTACATAATCTTTGCAAAAAGCTGAGCGTTTGTTGCTTCTTTGAAATTGCTACTTTCTCGAAAAATCAATTTCCAGTGAAATAAAAATTCTATTTCAGCAAAGAATTCAATTTTAAATCATACAAAAATTCAAAGTTCGATTTTTTTTCAATATATTGCACACGACGGTTTGACATACTTATGGCTCATAACAATATACATGTAAAAATTATAAAATTCAAATTTCAAGATGTACATGACAATATACTGCAGCCGAGCTGCTTGCCTACTACTGTCGGTGGGCGGGTTAATTTCCTCAGCCCCATCTCTAAATGTCGCATTCTCCCCAACACTATTACAAAATGAGACTTCTCCCCAATACCATCCACGACTGCCTCTCTTTCTGATGCTAGTGCTGGTGCTCTCTTTGTGATGGTATTGGGGAGAAGACGATCTTTAGAGCATCTTCAACATTACCTCTTAAATTAGATTTCCTATTTCTATATTTGAGAACTAAGTCCCATATTTAAGGTGTGTTCGTTTCCACCCTTCTGATTTGTAGACTTGTCACGTCGAATATTGTGATACTAATTAAGAGTATTAAATATAAATTACTGACAAAACTCAGTCCATAACCCTCCCTCTGAATAACAAGACAAATCTATTAAAACTAATTAGATCATGATTAAATAATATGTTGCTACAGTAAACATCTCTTAATAATAATTTAATTAAGCTTAATGAATTTATCACGCTGATGCACATTTAACTCTGTAATTAGTTTTATATTTAATATATATTTAATAATTATATATAGTATTTTAATAATTAATATAACCTCACTAAAATTTAGACCCAAAGAAAGGAACACACCCTTAGTACTAAGCTTAAATTTTACAATCAATTCCAGCAGCACCGTCTACTTTCCACCTCTCATTTTCATTCTGACACGTGGGCTCTACACGTCAGTGGCAAAAAAAAAACACCCGCAAGTGGGACCCACGCTTAAAGACACACGACGCTGGTTAGTGAATGAGGCACGGCCGCGTTCCCTGCCGTCGCCAGCGGCGACTTGCCGGAGTGCCGGATCTAACCCTGGGATACGGCGGCGCCCTGCCGGACCTGGAGTCTGGACCTTGATCTCGAGCGACCAGAGGAGGTCTCTGTCGAGCAGAGAGGAGGAAGGCAAAGGGGGGAGATGCGTCGCCCCAAGCTCCGGCCCGGCTGCTTGACCCTCCGCCCACGAGCGAGGATGTCACCTGGCCCGTCATCTGCGCCACCCCCTGAGATTCGCCCGCGCCCGCGCCCACGGCCGCCGCCGCCTTGCCCACCGTCAGCGCCGCCTGCGCCCGCCTTCGGTCCTTTGGTCCCACCGCCGCCCGCGCCCGAGGCCGCCGTGGCCTCGCCCGCCGTCGGGGCCACCCTCTGCCCGCGCTCCGCCCCCGGTGTGGTCGTGCCCTCCCCGTCCATGGCCGCCGACACCAGCGCACGCCGCCGCCGTCTGGATCTTGGTGGCCGCAAGGGAGAAGAAGATTGGAGGGGAGGGGCGATGTCGCGGCTGACATTGGAGGGGAGGGAGGCGAGGCGGCGGCCGCGCTTGGAGGGGAGAGAGGCAGGCGGCGACCGAACTTGGAGGCGAGGGAGACGTTGTTGAGGTCCGGCGGCGGCGGCAGCGGACTGGCGGGTTGGGCGAGCGCCTCTGCTCCGGAGAGAAGAAGAAAAAGGAGAAAAGAAAAAAACGGTGGGACCCATGTTTGAGAGGGCTTTAAAACCTGAGAGTCGAGTTAAAGGATGGATTTGAGAGGACTAGTAAAATGAGAGTCCAAATAATCAACCTATTCGAGTTAATTTTTTAGACTAGACTCTTAATAAAATAGAAGGTATCTTTGAGAGCCATACTAAAGATGCTCTTAGAGATGGTGCTGGTGCTCTGCTCGGTGGTGCCTGTGGTGGCTGCTGCTCTGTTGGCTCGCTCTCAAGATTCGCGACGCACGAGCTCGAGGCAAGCGCCCGTCCTAGCCTAGCGCGCCTGGTGTGCCGCCGCCTAGCCGCGCGGACAGCGTCCAAGGTTCGCGCCGCCCTAGCCGAGCGCGCCTCCGCGCTAGCCGCCCGCATCTGCCTCGGCCGAGCGCGCCTTCGCTTGCTGCCGCCTAACTGCCCGCGTTCGTCCCAGCTGAGTGCGCCTCCGCACGGGTGTGCTGTCGCCTAGCCCTGTGCACGTCTCATCCCTCACCGCCCACTTGTCGTCCAGCCGCCACGGCCAGCCGTTACGGTTAGGCGATTGTTAGAGTAAATCTTAAGACAGATGATGTAAAATGAACAGTAGTCTTTATTAATGGGGACTTTTATATATTTATAGGGAAGAAGAAGAGTGAGGACCAAGAAAGCCCCACATCTACAGGTGCTTGTACGGGCAATTGCCTTTTGGGCAGTTCCCCATATGGTGATGATCAAACTGATCACTACGTTCTCAACACTCCCCTTGATCAATTGATCATCATCATCCATCAATATAGAGCTCCTCAAAAACCCTATGGGAAAAATAAGAGAAGATATATTCTGATATGATATGCTGCGTAAAACTCCTAAAAACCCAGTGGGAAAAAGAAGAAGTTCGATACAACATATTCTATGTCTCTTATTATCACCGTATAAAAACCCTTATGGGAAAAGTTCGACGATATGACATATAGCTTATGTAACATTGCCTCATTAAATCCTAATATAAGAAAGCTGCTTCTGAGTAAAACTCATATAGAAAAAAGAGTACAATGTGATGCTTTGAGGTTACATTAGTCAGAGAGATTCTCCACCTGATCCTTACAAATCTCTAAATCGTCGCATACCAATGGCATATACACATTTTTGAAATGATGTGGCTGGTAAAGACTTAGTAAACAAATCTGCGAGGTTGTCACAAGATTTGGTCTGTAAGATGTTTATCTCCCTGTTTTCTTGAATCTCATGGGGATAAAACAGTTTTGGTGCAATATATTTTGTCATATTACTCTTTATGTAACATGCTTGCATTTGAACAACACAAGCTATATTATCTTCATAGATAATGGTCGGTGATCCTATTGGACCAATCCCACATGACTGTTGTATGTGATTTATCACTCTACGAAGTCATACACATTCACGTGATGCTTCGTATAATGCAATGATCTCAGAGTGATTGGTGGACGTAACTACCAAAGTTTGTTTTGAAGACTTCCATAATATAGTCGTCCCCCCATGTAAGAACACGTAGCCTGTCTGTGATCTGGCATTATGGGGATATGAAAGATAGCCAGCATCAGTATACCCAATTAGGTTGGAGTCTTGATTTTTCCTAAAGAAAAGACCAAGATCTTGTGTGCCTTAGAGATATCTAAAGATATTCTTCACTCTTTCCCAATATCGTTTGGTAGGAGCAGCGCTATGCCTAGCTAGTAAGTTCACTGTAAATGCAATATCAGGCCTGGTGCAATTTGTAAGATACATAAGTGCTCCAATAGCACTGAGATACGGGACTTCAAGTCCAAGTATCTCTTCTCCTTCCTCCCTTGGTCGGAACTGATCTTTATCAAGCTCCAAAGCTCTAACAACCATAGGAATTTTAATAGGATATGCTTTGATCATATTGAATTTTTCCAATATTTTCTGAGTATAGGCAGATTGGTGTACTAGAATTCCTGTGGGGAGATGCTCGAGTAGTAAGTCCAAGTAGAATTTGGTTTTAACCAAATCCTTTATCTCAAATTCCGTCTTTAGGTGATTGCGTGCTTCTTCAATATCTTCCAAGCAGAATTTGGTTTTACCCAAATCCTTTATCTCAAATTCCGTCTTTAGGTGATTGCGTGCTTCTTCAATATCTTCTGTACTTCTAATGATATTTAAATCATCGACATACACCGATATTATGCAAAATCCTTTAGAGGATTGTTTTATAAACACACATGGGCAATCATCATTGTTAGAGTAACCTTTTTTCATAAGATACTCCTTCAGTCGGTTGTACCACATTCGTCCCGACTGTTTTAAGCCATATAGTGACTTCTTCAGCTTTACACAATATATGTTGCGATTTGCGTTCTTATTCGGTACAGGAATTCCATTAGGAACTTTTATGTATATATCCGAATCTAGTGACCTATAGAGATATGCAGTCACGACATCCATCAACTGCATAGACAGACGATTTTGTACTGCCAGTGATATTAGGTATCAGAATATTATTCCACTCATTACCGGAGAATATGTCTCATTGAAATCAATGCCAGGTCTCTGCGTAAACCCTTGTGCTACTAGCCTTGCCTTATATCTCACCACCTCATTATTTTCGTTTCGTTTCCGGACGAAAACCCATTTGAATCCCACAGGAAAGATTCTCGAAGGTGTAGGCATTACAGAGGTAAATACCTCTCTTTTTTCTAAGTGAGGCTAGCTCTGCCTCGATTGCTTCTTTCCACTGATTCCAGTTCGAGCGTCTTCGACACTCTGCCATGGTCTTAGGATCTGGATCATTCAAAAAGTTTTCTGCAACCGTAGCTGAGAAGTAAGTGTTGACAATCGTAGTTCTACGATCATATGATTCTCCAGTATCTGTATAGTAGATTGAAATCTCTTATACCCCTTGCGACTCCTCATGATTTCCCAATACGAGTGTGTCGAGGCGTTCCGATGTCCCAGCTTTAGAAATAGTGTGCACATTCGAGCTGGGTTGTGGAACCTCTGGGTCCACTGGGTGTATACTACCCTCAAGGTGTCTCTCAACCTCAGGTTGATTTGCATTTACATCTTTGGAGGATTTTGTCTGACTACGTCTACTAGGCACATTGTCCTTCTTAGTAGTCTTCTCTTTCCTTGGACGTTTACTAGAAAAATCAACCTGCTTGGTGGCCGTACTTCTCCCCCTCTTCTCTTGAGATGGGAGTTGAATGGTTTTATTTGGTACCTCCACTCTTTCTGGCACATTCCTAGCAGGAATCAAGGATTTTATGACACCTTTATAATCAGTAAATGTATCTGGTAGATTGTTTGCAATATATTGCACATCAATTATCTTCTGAACTTAAAGTTCAGTCTCTTGAGTATGTGGATCTGCATTTGGGACACTTTCTGCATCCCAATTTATTTCCTGGTATTCATTATGGTACTTAAAATCTCCCCCTAATGCCGGAAAATGATCTTCATTAAAGATACAATCAGCGTACCGGATCATAAATAGGTCCCCGGTCAAGGGCTCCATGTATTTAATGATCGACAGAGATTTATAACCCACGTAGATCCCCAATTTCCTGTGTGGGCCCATTACGGTACGCTGAGGTGGTGAGATCGGTACGTACACAGCGCAACTGAATTTTCGCAGATGGGAAATACTAGGTGCATTTCCACGTACCAATTATAGAGGGAAGTGCTATGATATGCAGTTGGACGTAATTGTATCAAGTCAGCAGCGTGAAGTACCGCGTGACCCCAACATGATGTTGGTAAATTGCAATTATGTAACATTGGTCTCGTAATGAGTTTGATCCTCTTAATTAGGGATTTAGCCAAACCATTTTGCGTATGGACATATGGAACTGAATGCTGAACTTCTATTCCTTGAGCCATACAATAATCATTGAAGGCTCTCGAGGAGAATTCTACAGCATTGTCCATTCGGATTGATCGAATCCGTTGCTCATGAAAATTTGCTCTCAATCTAAAGATTTGAGCAATAATTTTAGCAAATGCATGATTTCATGTGGATAATAAGCACACATGAGACCATCATGTAGATGCGTCAATCAAAACCATGAAATACTTGAATGGTCCACACAATGGTTATATAGGACCACATATGTCTCCTTGAATTCTTTCAAGTGATTTTAAGGTGTGATGGCCTCAAAATCAGCTTTCCCGTTGCACATGAAGTGCAAATAAAATCCGAAGATTGTGGAAATCTTGTCTCATTTAAATCATGACCAATAAAATTGCTGATAATTTTCCTTATCATCCCGACTCCGGGATGGCCAAGGCGTTCATGCCAAGTTTTGAATGTATCCACATTCCGGAAAATTACCTTATATGTAACATGTGGTATGGGTTTAATGTATGTGTAGTACAATCCAGATGGTAAGAAAGGAA
Organism: Eleusine coracana subsp. coracana; assembly: GCA_032690845.1. NCBI lineage: Eukaryota > Viridiplantae > Streptophyta > Magnoliopsida > Poales > Poaceae > Eleusine > Eleusine coracana. The sequence goes on from CM064426.1 coordinate 11,850,945, forward strand.
TTCTTTCCAGAATATCATGGCCATATTCGTTTTCTTTTGTAATGAGGAGAAATTCCTCATTATTGTCTTCGTGGGTTGTCACATGTAACCCATTCTTACGGATATCTCTATAACTCAATAGGGTACGGGTGGAATCGGGATACAATAATGTATTCTCGATTGTTATCTGTGTACCCATAGGGAGTATGATAGTGACCTTTCCGGTACCAACTATCTCTGCATCGCGTCCAGCGATTGTCAAAACATTCCCTTATCTCTTTGTAAGAGTTTGAAAATATTTTGTTTCCCTAAGTATAGAGTTTGTGGTACAGCTATCCACAAGGCACATTTCCTCCTCCATCGAACTGACTCCAGTACAATCGGCGAGGACTCCGGCGAGATCTCCAGCGAGACTCCGGCGACCTTCTCACTCTCTCTCTGTGTGCTCTCAACGGTTAGTACGTGCGTGATAACGTGTTAGAGTAAATCTTAAGACAGGTGATGTAAAATAAACAGTAGTCTTTATTAATAGTGACCTTCACATATTTATATGGGAGAAGAAGAGTGAGGGCCAAGGAAGCCCCACATCTATAGGCGCCTGTACGGACAGTTGTCTTTTGGACAGTTCCCCATATGATGATGATCAAACTGATCACCACGTTCTCATATGATGATGATCAAACTGATCACCACGTTCTCAACAGCGATGTCCTTTTGTTTTTCTTGTGTATTTGATTCGATTAGAGAGAAGCGAGCAAGGCAGAAATCGATTCGATTCTGTAACTTAGACCGAAAAAATGTAAATAAGAAAAAGGAGTGATGTTATATATTAGTCAAAAATCAATCCTCATGGCATAACTAGGATGTGCTCTTTACTAATGGTGTTTCTTGGATGGACTCCCTTAGGAGTGACATAGATCTTAACCGTCAGACATGAGCTGCACATCGAAATCAACCTGTAATCACCCGTCAGAGTGTGAACAGATTGACATGTAATACAGGTAATGCGCTACTGGCAACACGCCAGCGTCGGCAAGCGAATTCATTTTCCACAATCAAGAGTATGAATATAGACAGGTATATTTGCAGTGGCAAATTCAGGATGCGAGAATGAAAATAAAACAGCCTCTCAAATTCAAAAACATCACATTCAGTTACCACACCAAGCGAACATCCATTTAGAGAACTTCCAGTCTTTCAGCTAACTCAAGTCAAACATACAAGATCTCAATTCCGATTACTGAAAACACAAGTCCTGGAGCTAATCATGATAGATCGCTATGCCTATACCAGGAAAGAACCCAGATTCACAAAAATCATCCATACACCCTCCCCAAATGTGAAACCTATTACCAAACCTATATAGAAGACATAAGGATGTATCCTCCGCTGACACCTCGAAGCCTGATACAAGATAGTACAAGTTATGAAACTAATCTTCATCCATCCCACCAGCAGGTTGGGCATCTCTTCTGGGGCCTCCAGCTGGTTTTGCCATGATGATCTGCACAGTTCACATTCAGTTTTTAACATAAGACTACAAAAAATTATTTAGCAGATAGAGTGACACATGAGATTGGCAGTCCTACCTGGTCAACCCGCAGAACAGTACATACAGCATCAGCAGAATATTTGAGGGCAAAATACCTGAAGAGCAAAATAGCTATAGTAAGCCATCAGCTAGTACAGCAAAACATAAAGAAGCAGACCCATGACCAGAATTTTCAAACATATAACAGGTACATGAGCACGTCTCATTTTGCACAAAATCATATAGAGCCAGCACCAGTGCAATGAGTAAACTTTTCTGGTCCAGCATATCGTTAACATACTACATATAAATAGAGTACATAACATGTGTTCCAAAATATTAATTAGATAAACTTACTTTGTAACATAAAGGTCCCATATTTTCAAGGTAGAAACATCCTTGCAAGCACCTTCTTCCAAGTCAATACCAACTTTTGTATTACCACTGGCATGCTCAGCATAAAGAGAAGATATTATCTCCATTGCAGTAAGTCCAGCATTTTCAGCCAGGGTCCTTGGAACCATTTCAAAGCTTTCAGCAAATTTTGCAATGGCATACTGGTCCAACCTGTATGTAGGTCAACAGTTCATGATACCACCGCAAAACTACATAAATCTACAAAGTAATGACAATGTTCACAGTTGATTGTTAAAAAGTCCCAATTAAATACAAAGTAATTCCTTGGAACCATTAATTATGAAGCTATAAACCCTCATGTTTCAACAAGATTTGCATATTAGAAGAATATGGTTTTCCATCAATCATGTCCAATTAAATAAACGAACATGAAATACAGCCTAAAATGTATCAATAAAGATTACCAATTACTTCTTTAAAACAGCACTGTGTTTTACAGTTTCTAGTGTATCAATTTAGCCACGTACATCAAAATTTATTGGCTAGCATGTCAAATAGAAATTTACCCAGTTTCCTTCAATGAGAACTCTTTAATTCTCCTAGCTAGCTCTATTTCTGTTGCGGCAGCACCAGGAATAATTCGGCTGTCCCTGCACATCGACTAGTACAAACACCAACAATCACATGAGCACAATTAATCAAGTAATAACAACATATGAAAGTTCCAAAACATAGAGTAGTTACTTCAACCTACTACGTATATCACAAAAATACCTTGTAGGTATTGACACCATCATCAACAGCTCTTTCAAGATCATCTAGAATACTGTGGGTACTGCCTCTCAAGACAACAGTGGCCACAGAGTTTCCACCTTCTTCATTTTTTACTACAGTCACCTATAAACATTCCATGTGTTGTGAGGAAAGTTAAACATATGAAAAACAGATCTTCTCTGAAGGAATAAAAGCACAAACATACTCGCACGCCCCCAATTTCTTCTACAGACACAGAGTCTGCATATCCTAATTCATCTGCATTAGGCCGGCTAAGTTTCAGCTGCTCAGAATAGTACAGAACATCAGGATAAGTATGCCACCAATAGAGATGCATATTCTGAAATGGATAGCTTACAATTGCGACAGCACCAGTAGTACGGCAGAATCTCCTTAGTTCAAACTTCGAGCTAATTTTCAAAACCATTAATCTGCAGACAAAACATCATTAAGTGACAGACGTGACCAAAGTCAACTGCCAGATGCAATCACAGCAATTAAGAACTTTGATAAGCTTTCAAAATCAACTTGATGGCCTTTAAAATTGTACAAAAACAATCCATTGAGATCAAGATTCATATAAGAGAAACACTAACTTGTAACGCTCACAGAAATGTAACGCCATATCACCAACTGCTCCTCCACTGACAATAACCTTGGCCCCTGAGTTAGCAACAGCTTTGATAAGTTCCTCCACTTTAGCTTCCTCAGTCTTAGCGTAATTTTCTAGCTGCAAAAAAAAAAAAAAACAGTATTACAGGGTGCAGGATATAATCACAGTAACATAGCTCTCTATGAACTATTAGGAGCAAAGTGATATCATGTGCTCTGAAGAACATACTAGGGCATAAAAAAGTTTGGGATACCATGTAAATCTGGCAACACTTAGAAAAAGAAAACAAGAATTAAGAACAAAAAGAACCAACTTCTATTGCATTGGAAACAAAGTTTAAGGTACCATGTAGCTCTAGCCTACTGTTGGATATACATCTGTTTACACTGGAAACATATTTATTAAACAGAAATGAAATATACAGTTTGCAACACATAAAATCCCAGTGCACAAGTATGAATAGTAAAGACGGGAACAATTTGTTGCAGTAGTCGCATACCTGCTCAGCAGAATGTATCAGCACAGTTCCCTTCGTTTCAGTTGCAGAGGTATCAACACCGCCAGCAAATACTGCAACCTGAATATAGAAAATATTTGAACTTAGAAAAAAAACACGACAGATATCATACAAGGAAAGCTGAGTATCATGGTTGTGTTAATATTATTGTGTGCATACCAAATTAACAACACATTTGTACGACACAACTGCCATTAAATTAATCACTCACTACAGTACCAAAACATTGGAGCGTGTACCTAGTTGTGACCAATCTATGGTTTACTCAGTCAAGCCCAACTTAAGCCTATATTTTTAAATACTAGTCAATGACCATGGTCAGAGTATAGAAACAGGGATTATCCAAATTTCCTACTGCCAAATACTTCAGGGCAAAAAAGGTATCCAAGCTTTCATTTCGTCTTCTCTCATCAGAAGAACATCAAAATTGACACAGCAGGTAAATATATAAGACATGATTGACAGGTAACCCATGAATATGCCACCAGTAACATTTTTAGCTTACCTTAGCCTTCTCCACCCTTTTTATGCTCCCAACAGCATCGTTTTTCAGAACCATCCCGCGAACCACAGAAGAGTTGTGCAAACCACCTCCAAGCAGCTTAGCCACTCTAACATTGTCGACATTGAAATTAACAGGATTCTTGGGGCAAACTTGAATGCAGGCCTTAAAGGACATAACAAAACAAGTCTACTATTAGTTGCCATCAGAATGTAGTGGAAAAACACTTGGTTATGGAGGTACATGTTAGCTTACATCAGCAATAAGTGGACATAGAATATCCTCCTGGCCAAACTGCTTGCTTGCAACAGCAGATCTCATCCTCAACACAACCTCCTCTTTGTTCCGCACATCCATGTTTTCTGAGCCTTTCTCCACAAGATCTTCCAAAACCTCAATAGCCTGCAGATGAACACACATCACAAAGAGCCTACCTTGGGACTGCAGGCTTCAACAACACCAGACCCATCAGATGGGAAGTATGAGTGCACCTTGTTGATGGCTTTGTTGTAGCCCATGATGATCTCACTAGGATGCAATCCCATCCTGATGAGCTCCTCAGCCTTCTCGAGCAGCTCACCAGCAAAAGATACGGTGAGATTAGCTCCATCCCCAATCTCTTCTTGCTGAGCTCTGCCAGCTAGTACCAGTAGCTTAGCAGCAGGGTGCTGAACCTCGAGCTCATTGACAATGGTCGCAGCATCATTCGTCACAAAAAGCTTGTCCAAGTGATTGATAACCATCTTATTCATCCCTACATGCATAGAACAAGATCAGCTGCACTACCAATTGACGGGTAAATGTTATCTGAGAAGCAACCGTAGTTGCCTCAGTTCAATGCCCAAAAAATTGCAAGAGAATCAAGTATATGTATTTGTATTTGACACAGACGTATATGCAAGCAATTAGGACCAAAACCATGTCTCTTAGAGTGTAGAAACATGGAAAAATAATGAAGACCACAATCACAAATTTCACCTATTTCTGAAACTGTGAGTTCTGACAAAATTGCAGTGCATTAGGACTTTAGCAAAAGCTCCACGTGTTTTTAAAGCGGTAAATCGAGACAAGGTGCCTGACCCACTTCCAATCGCCTAGGCGTGCATAAGGAAGGTGAGGTGATGCCATGCTGCTCTGAGAAACAAGGATGCATCCATCCTGGAGGAAAGAAAAGAGAGAGAGAGAGACCTGAAAGGAAAAGAAAGCCTAGCCCACCAACAGCCCAATAACCTTTCTCCAACCCTACATCAATTATTACATTGACCTGTGTCTTTCCATCCAGTGCCACCGTTCTCTCTCACGCTCACCCACTCCCTTCTGCCGCAGCCACCAGCAGCACCAGTCCTTCCTTCTCCCGTCCCTCCTGCCACAGCCAGCACCGCTTCTTCCTCCCTCCCTACATCGCATCAGCTTGCCTTCAGATCTGCCACTGTCGCGTTCGACCCTTGTAGATCGAGCACCACTGCTGTAACTGGAGAAGCCATGCCGGTCAGAGGGTCAGAGGCACCGGAGAGAGCAGGAACTGGAAATCCCTCCTGTTTTTTCTCTATACCCAACTACTACCAGCACGGATTACAGTGAGATCAGAATGAAATCACCAATCCACAGGAAGAATTTGGGGAAATTTTCTAGGCTAAGAACAGATGCATGTTTTCATAGCCTGGTTTGGGGAATTGTTCTGTTACAGATGTGATACAGAGTTACAACTCCAAACGAAAAGGTAATAGCAACTAAATCTGTAAAATGGTGAAGACAGTAACTAAGTTTTGACTGAAGACACCCGCCCTTGGCTATTCATCACTGTCGATACCAGATATATGAAGCGGTCGTGACACTTCTCCCTCTCTCCCCTAACCAAACGACACCAAATCGGCTTAGACGGACGCCACACCTAATCCTACCAAGGCGGACGCTACGCCCCACCTCGATACTCGCCTTCACGTCTAGGCGACGCCTTAAAAACATAAAACTTCGTCACTGCTGAGTGCCGAAGATATGACCATATCAGTGATCCCTTTGATGGCTTTCATTCCTCCTGCTTCTACGATTCTAAATCGGTCCACATTCCACACGTTTGTCGCAGCGCAACGAGACGAAGCACGGGGAACTAACCGTTGGGACCATATGAGGTGCGAAGGATGGCGGAGAGCTCGCGGCAGGCATCGATGTTCTTGAGGACGGCCTCCTCAAGCCCCGATAGGAGGCGGTGGCCCTCCTTGAGCATCGACTGGATCCCGTAACCCGGCATCGCGCCAAGGCCCACCATCTTCGTCGGAGGCGGAGGCGATCTGGAGGCGAGGCGGATCGCGGCAACTGTTGCTGTTTAAACCCTAGCGGCGGCGGCTGGTGTGAGAGTGGCCGAGGTGAGAAGTACCCTTCTGGTGCTCCCGACCCTTCTGGTGCTACCGTGCTCCTTGAAGACGACGGCCGTTTGATGGAAGATGGACGAACGCGATCGTGTAGGCAGGCCCTGGTTCGTTAGTTTTGGCAGAAAACCCCTAAAATATACTAAAACATTGAAAAAAGTCCCACGTCCCGGTACATTTCTCGTTTACCCCTACAAATGTTCACCATCTTATTTTAACTCCTTTATCACTCGACTTTCTAGTATTTTTACTGCATCAAATAAAAATCAAGTAAGTTTCAAAAAAAATCAAGTATAATATTGCACCTGATATATATATATATATATATATATATATATATATATATATATGAATGTTTGCCTTTCTTCGTATCTCGTGTTTAGTAGAAGGAAGCAAAGATATACTCCCTCTGTTCAGAATTAGATGTCGTTTTAGAGTTGGACATGAGAAATAAGGAGAAGTAAAAAGGTGGGTGCACTGAAAATAAGAAGGAGAGAGATAGAGATAGAAATGTAGTGAGAAGAGAGAATATTGTATTGGGAAGAGAGAAAGGTGTATTGGGAAGTGAGAATGACATGTAATTATAGAAAAATTGAAAATCTTAGAATGACATATAAATATGAACGGAGGGAATACCTTATTTTGCCTTTTGGTTTCAACAAAGATATACCTCATTTTGCCTTTTCGTTTCAAGATTGGCATACAGACATTCACACTTCTTAATTGTAGGTGGTTTTTGGGAAAGAATGTGAGTGATATTGGACGGACAGAAAAGCTTCTACACAGAAAAACTATACCTGCATCAAATGATGTGAATTTGTGGAGTGATGCAGTTAGCAAATTTTTTGTAAGGAAATATAAAATATGTATCTTCAACAAATTGATTTGATAAGTGACAAAATTAAAGAGCACTCTTATCATAAAATGTGCATTTGTCGGTTGTTCGTATTCAGTTAGACAATAATGCAGTTTATGAAATTGTGATATGACAAATGTGTAGAGTCTCCAATTCAATTAGGCAGTAATGCAGTTTATGAAATTGATACGACAAATGTATAGAGTCTGGATGCAAGAACACCTTCATGAAGTGAAGAATTGGACATCAAGGTTTGTGTCTGAGAGAATTTATTAAGCTAAAATTTTGTCCGGAGAATAAATTAGACAAAGTAAATTGTTTGAAGAGTAAAAATGAGCTTTTCCTAAGATAAGTTATTAACAAAATCAATTGAGACTATTAGTTTACAAAAAATGCAGCATTCCATATTTTGAATTTACAACCACATGAGACAAGTCTCAGCAAATGTGATATGCAGCAGAAATCTCAAACTTACACCCCCAACAAATAAGCACTGAATCTGAACTACCTAGCATAGATCATTCACCAGATCCTACCTGATCTTGTCGTACCACTGTCATCCATCGCCGGAATGGATCTACACATCACTCAACATGAGGATGGGACGCACCACTCATACAAATCCTATGTAAAAGATAAGGAGAGAGAGACTCTTGCTTTTGGAGACGGAGTAATAAACTCGATAGTTGTTGTGGCCGATAAATAAATTCATTTTCTAATAGAAACACACACCTCAAAATATTCACGTCGATAAAATTTTCTTGTAAGTGTCTAACTAATAAAATTAATAAATCAAAAGTTCATATGTCATCATAGGGTGTTTCTTTTTAATTACTATTATAAACATCGAGACAAACAAAAGTATATCTCACTTATCTATTGAAGATACTTTCTTTCATCAAAGTTCCCTGGTACTTACTAAAACATTAACGAAAACTTCATTTCTTCGTCAGCGTATTTATCAAGCTTAGGATATTTGTCGTTCACATTAACCTTCAAAAGGAGCCACTAATTACTATAAAATGAAAAATGCTTCTCTAAGAACATCTCAAGCAAGGACATGCATCTTGGCACTCATCCCAAATTTTACATATCAATCCAATAATAAAAAAAAATCCTCCAGCAGAGCTTCTATTTTGATATGCAAAATGCATGGACCTCCAAATTGCCCTCTCCTAACCCCAAGTTTTGGAGCCTTCTATTTCCCCACTCAGCATGGATCCCACATATTTTTTTTCTTTTTCTATTATTTTTCTTCCTCCTTTTCCCCTCTTCTCTTCCCTTTCTCTCTCTTCTCGCCCCACGCCAGCGTTGCCTCCCTCCCACCGCCGTCGGCCAGGCACGCTGCCTGCCTTCCTCTGTCCCAGCCGCGCCGCCGCCTCCCTCCGAGGACCGACCGTCCCTAATGCTCGTCGCTTCGAGCCCATCGCCCCTCCTCGAGCCGCCTTCGTCGCCACCCACAAGCTCCCCACCCCGAGTGCAACGAGAAGGCGACGCCCACGGGCGCCTGAAAGGACAGAGTGACCACGAGGGGGGGGGGGGTGAATTGGGAACTAGCTTTATGTACCCAATTCACCAATTCCTAAAACCAAATACTCAATCAACTCCTATAACAATTCTAATGATGATCACACTAGCAAGATAATAGTCATATGAAAGAAACAACAACCTAAGTATACTAGTGGATGACACAAGGTAATATAACTCCTATGCAAGTTAGTAATAAAGACATACGAAAGCAAACAACAAACAAGCAAAGGAGCCTACTCATACAAAGCTACAAGATAATAAACTAGAGCACACAAGCATGAGTAGCATAATACATACATGTGTGATCAATCAAGCCAACATAACTCCTATGCATGCTAGTGATCAAATACGGAAGCTAAACACTAGTAGCAAGTAAATGAGTCTATTCATGCAAGTCTACAAGATAATCAACAAGAGCAAGCTAAGCACAGAAGTATGAATAGCATGGTATGTAAATACAAAAGGTAAAGCAACAAATTAAAGAGTAGAGTAAGAGATGACTGATGATTTTTTTTCAAGGTCTCAGAAGGTTGGCGCATTCCCCTATTCCTTGTTGGACCACTCCTGCTAGAGTAATAGTCCCTCCTACCACCAAGTGGAGTTCTCGCACACGAGGTCACAGACACTCCCAGAGTGAAGACACGGTTGCGTCACCGCTGCCACCAAGGCACAAGCTCGCGTTTCTTGAGAACTTGCCGGACTCCCCGAGCCGACATAGGCGCTCACTATCAATGCTCTTTTCAACGGCGGGCTCAACCCATGTATAAACATTTGATGGCCTTCACAACCAATCATGATAGGCTTGATCACCGACACCTACCAGGTTTAGGTCTCACTATAGACCAAGAGTAACAACCTAGATCACATCCTCAAGTACATCCAACCCTTAGATGTGTATAGATGCTCAAATTACCCTCACTAGCACTCTCAAGATATTCAATATCTCCTTCTAATGCTCATCTCTTTTCCTCTTGGCTCCCTATAAATGCTCCCAACAATTTATCGAGACTTAATCTCGGCAATAGACATAGGGTAGTTTATCTATGAGGATTTATATGTAGGACAGGGGTATGCGTAAGATCGGAAGACGATGGTAACATAAGACACCGATTTATACAGCTTCGGGCCTCCCGGAGTATAATAACCCCACATCGTGTGTTTTGTGGTATTTGTATTGATATGTCTAGATCATAGATCTAGACGAGGAGGATAGATCTAAATGATGATGTCTAGTTGTGTCTAATCTATGTCCCGTTGTGGGATCTATCTAATTGAGGGGTTGTCTATTTGTGCTATGGCTTGTCCCTTGTGGAGGATCCACGTCCCTCCTTATATATCCAGGGAGACAGGGTTATATGGCGGAGTCTTAGTCGGTCTACTGTTTTTATTCTAGTAGGAATCTATCTCTACTTTCCTTATCTATGAGGTACCCCGATGGTATATATCATCGACAATCCCCCGAGAGTCTTGCAAGCTTGACGATAATCTTCAGTAACTTCCCGACTGCTTTATGCCATGTAGAATGCTTCAGCTTTATATCAGCGAGCTTGTAAGAATCCTAAAAATCTGAAAATGTCTTCGAGAAATCAACTGGTGCACCAAATAGGTGCACCTAATTAGGTGTAGCCCCCGACTCTTGTATCATTTGGAAACTATAAATAATGCAAGAGTCCAAATCAAGAATAGTCGTGTTGGCTCTCTTTAAGGAAAAACCACTCAAATCATCAAATCCGAGTGATAAATAACTCAGTAGAGTGACGTCAATCACTACCGAGTGATATATAAGTCAGACGAGTGACTTCAATCAATGTTGAGTGGTTGATGACTCAAACCAATGACTTCAATCATTGTCGAGTGCTATATTATATATTTGGGTGACATCAATCACAGCCGAGTGAACGTAGGCTTATGACATCAATCATAACCAAATGATATAGTCTTTGGCTGAGTGGCCTATGAGTGATTTATGAATGAAACGGGTGACTTCAATCACAACCGAATGATTATGTTCTAAACAGGTGACTTTAATCACAACCGAATGAACGAGGTTTTATAACATCAGTCATAGCCAAGTATTAAGTCATCATGACTTCAATCATGATTAAGTAAGGTTTCCTCAAGAATTGTAATCACTCATATCTTTGAGCTTTATTTTCACTATTATAGACTGACTTCAATCAGCCGAGTGATGCTCGTTATTTCGCGTATATGACCATCAAGTCATAGCGATATGATCATCAAATCATGCTTTGAATGATTATAACATCAACCATTTTTTATAATTCACTTCTCATCAAAGAAGCACATATTGATAGAGTGACCATCAAGCCACTGTCATATGATTATCAAATCATATATTTATATATTATGACATCAATCTTAAATTTGATATAAAGTGCTTCTCTTCAAAGAAGCCCCCGAGACAACCGCCATTATGAGTGGCTGTCACACTCAACTCAGAATATCATGTCTGAGTGGCAGCGGTGCTCAACTCAAGACGATAAGGTCGAGTGAAGAAGGCAGCTGAGGTTGTTGTAGCCACCGACCGCTGATGTAGTAGAAATCATCGTGATGACCGAATGACACCGATAGTTTGATATGTGGCCGACAGATGACGGCGGTCATATGTGATGTAGCAGACCGATGGTAGCAGTGGGAGCTGTAAATCGATGAAGATAGTCGACGCTAGCATGGCCGACCGATGAAAGCGGTCGAAGCTGTAAGCCGACCGATGGAGGCAGTCAGAACTGACACGATCGACTGACAAAGGTGGTCGAAGTTATAAGTCGACCGTTGAAGGCAGTCAGAACTGGCATGGCCGACCAATGAAGACAATCAGAGCTGGCGTGTCCGACCGACAAGTCCGGTCAGAGCTGTAAGCCGGCCGATGAAGGTGAAGAAATCACTCTGTATCAAGTGGTGTATCTGCCTATCCGTCATCAATATTCCTGACAATAAAAGAAATTAGAATGATTAGTTATAATTAGCATTGTTTGCTTGGAAACTTATTTTTATAAGCCAAACAAATCAGTTGACTGAAAAGTCAAATCTATATTCATTTTTTATCCTTTAAGTAGACCGACTGATGCATAGCAGCGTATTCGCGCGTTAGCAACCAGACTGACCCACCGTAGGATACTTAAGACAAAATATAAAAGAGCTTGAAAGTCGGTCTGTCGCAACAATATCGGTCATAATTACTCTTGCGTAGCAATTAGAACCAGTCGACACATGACCTCTTGCAACTTTGGCTCTAGGTTTAGTGTAGTGGTAGTCTGTCGCGTAGCAAAGAAGTTTTATGCCTTAGTTGTGTATTGGCGTAAGACCAAAAATAAGACCAAATTGCAAAATAAGATGCAATAAATCGGTGGAGGCATAAGCCAAAAAAGAGTGAAACTAGAACGGACGATATGGGTCATATGGTGTCAGAGCTGAAGCACTACTGAAAGGTCACCGACCGACATATGTACTGCTAGATTCACAAAAAAGTGGGAGAACACGTGTATAGATATACAAATAGCCCTCTGGCTTGATTGTTTAATACGAAGGATTAAAGAACCGAGGCAATAAAAAGATGAATAAAGTCATAAATAAGAGCACTAATTAAAAAGCCCGACTTTACTCATAAAAAATCTATGACCTTCTGCTTAGAAAATAGAGATAAATAGTCGTAGGGAAAAAGAATGAAGGACATGAGCCTAAAATCTCGAAAAATAAATCGAGAAAGAATACAGATACTTAGCTTTGTAATTCGGCGAGTTGAAGATGAGCCCCCCCCCCCCCCCCGAGCGTGTTGATGTTATTGGCGAGTGGTCAAATGTCGAAGTTGAGCCATCATGTCACCGGATCATCGAAACTTGGAGTGGTTGACTGAGACACCGAATCATTGAAGGTGTCACTGAGTGGTCAAGTGACCGAAACGCCATGTCATTGCAGGCATCGTCGAGTAATCGAGTGGCCACGTGAATGACGGAGTAGCCCCCGAGCATGTACATGTGGCCATGAGCGGTCGAACCGTCGAGTCGCCGGAATCCACCGAAGCATCGAGTTGTCGGAAGCATCGTCGTAATGGATGATGTTGCCGCATAGTCGTCCTCGATGAAAGTGTCATCATAGTGCGACGATGTCATCGGAGGCGTGATGAACGATGTTGCAGAGTGACCGTAGTCGTTAGGTTGATGACGATATCGCCGAGTTGTTTGGAGGCGTCATGTCATGACGATGTTGCCTGAGTGGGATGCCACCTTGATGAAGATGCGATGACTCGTGCACTTCAACGTCGATCAGATCATGATCAAATCTTAAAGTAGATTGAAGCCATCGAACTCAATATGCCGACCATCGCGCTGCACCTTCCTGGGCGCCAACTATCGAGACTTAATCTCAGCAATAGATATAGGGTAGTTCATCTATGAGGATTTATATGTAGGACAGGGGTATGCCCAAGATCAAAAGACGATGGTAACATAAGACGCCGATTTATACAGGTTCGGGCCTCCCGGAGGATAATGACCCTATGTCCTATGTTCTGTGGTATTTGTATTAATATGTCTAGATCATAGATCTAGACGAGGAGGGTAGATCTAGACGGTGATGTCTAGTTGTGTCTAATCTATGTCCCGTTGTAGGATCTATCTAATTGAGGGGTTGTCTATTTGTGCTATGGCTTATCCCTTGAGGAGAATCGTTGTCCCTCCTTATATATCCGGGGAGATAGGGTTACATGGCGGAGTCCTAGTCGGTCAACTGTTCTTATCCTAGTAGGAGTCTATCTCTACTTTCCTTATCTGTGAGGTACCCCGATGATATGTATCATCGACACAATTCTCCTGGCCAAGAGAGGTCTCCAAGACCCGAGCAACGAGTTTATATAGGCTTCTAAACTCAAACTAGTTGTTGCTCCATAAAATCAGCTTTTTGGGTGCACTAACCATACAGTCTGGTCTTTGCCAGATCGGCCCGTCCGGATGACTCCTCCAGAGTTGTTGCACTTTTGTCCCCGGCTGATTTCTGTACTGACCGGACCGTCCGGTCTCTTTGACTCTTGCTTATTCCAGAGAGCGTCCAAAACTGCTCCTCTCTATTTCTGCTCCCATTCATACAGACCGGACTGTCCGATCTCTATGAGCCTTTATGCAACAGATCCCTCACAGTCCACCTCTCTGATCCTCTGATGATTGTATAGTTCGGTCTCTCCAAACCTTTTGTGCGGTCACCATCTCTTTAATTCAGAAGAGGAACCACCTACCAGTCACACCGAAGAAATACATCTCGAGGAGGCCCACTCCCAGGTCGGCCGATCAAGGGGCTTGGTCGACCGACTAGGTCTTGAGCCCATTTCAGGTGGGCCTCCACGTGTCAACTCCTGAGCTCTTTTGGAAGGTTGATGCATGGCAGTTTCATGGCGGTTACTCCTCAGTACCGACTTATCCCCCTATAAATAGAAGGGGAGAGCTTCACTCCAACACACACACACACACACACACACACACACACACACACACACACACACACACACACAACACACACACACACACTCAAGAGCTAGTCATTTCCCTATTTCACTTTGTAGTTTCCTAGTCCTAGTGGAGTTTAGTATAGGAGGAGCCTTGCTCAAGTCTCCAAGTCATAGGAGTATTGGTATGGCTCTTTTATCTTAACCTTTATTCTTTTATATTATTATAACTTTGCTCTATTCACTTAATATAGTTCTTCCATATAGTTATGCTTATGGTATGTGTTCCTTATTTGGTTATATATCATATTTATGTTATAGGACTTTATGCTTTTATGATGATATAGACTTGCTACCTTATTGTCATGATTGTCATATACGTTAACTATAGTCTAAATATTATAATGGTAGTTGTACTTTAGTCTAGTTACGATGATTCAACTTGGGTTTGATATCCAATTAAGATTGTAATTACTTAGCTCATGACTTGGTAATCGAGTTAGAGTTATGTATGTTTTAGTACTTGTTAATCCAAATGGTGATTCTAGTGTTTGATCAATGCTAGAATTCTACTTAAATGTGTAAACGCGGTGCTTAGACGGCTAGGTAGTATTGATCACCTCGTAATCCATGATTTGTAGAGGTAGGCAGTAGGTGATGATAACCCTACCTGTCCATTGTACCCCTCCATGTTTGGTTACGACGTGTGTCCAAGACGGAGTTGTCTTGTGTATGCCGGGCATGAATCCATACACTAAGTGTTGAATGCATTAGACTATGACTAGTATAACCTTGCTTATAATTATTTGACTAAGTTACTATATAGGTACACTAACATTAGAGATACAACTTTGCTTGCCTTACTAAAACTCGCTAGTGACTTAGGATCTTTATTTATCTTTAGGAATGGTTGCTCTATGTGTCATACTACCCCTATCCTTATTATATACTTACCCATGTATGAACTATGAATACTCATACTAATCTTTATGACTATATTACTATTAACAATCATATATTTATGATATAGTCTTCCTTTGGTAGAACTATAAATGACAAGCTATTGGAGCAATCCAATAATGAAATGCTACAACAGTATTATCCATGCGCTTGCGGATCTTACTATATTGACACTAAAGTACATCTTTATAATTGTGTCTAGTGTGACATTAAGAAGTGCCACTAGCATTTCTGGCACCTAGCCGAGGATGATTTATATCGATGTAACTTAGTAAACGTTAGCAAGTGTCAATAATGTCTTCTAGAGGAATCATGTGCAGCCACATATGCAATCCGAGGGAAGTTCAGTTGGCACCGTCTCATTGGCTGGAACGGCGTTTCCTCGGATTATGCTCCATTTCTCCACTTAGTGTATCAAATCCCTATATGTACATGAATCTCCAAGGACAAGTGAAATCTTATTATTCCTAACAAACATGTAAGTATGAAATGCTAAGTATTCCTACTTTTATAGGTATACTGACGATCGAAATTGATACTTAACGACTATCAATAGCTTCATCGATGATCCAAGAAGAGATGGGGGAGATACAATGATAGAGTGAGAAATACATGCTTTAGAGGTATGGAAGCATATGAAATTCAAGACGTCGTGGTTACTAAGGTTACTAGCTGGTGACGAGCCATCGTGGGGAAGGCATCATAGCTGGTGGTCAAAGTTTGGGAGGACACACCATGCTTCTACTTATGAGGGTATCATAGCTACTATACAGAGGCGAGCCAATGTAGATTGTAAATTATGTTTTTCTTGTCATGTCTTGTGGTATATATATACTATAATATGGTGTTAATTCTAGATGGTATTAAGGGGGTGTTTGGCATGGCTCTGGTGCAGCCAAAATCCAGCCAAACATCCCAACTCCAAAAAATATTGGGAGCAAGCAAACTCTGAGGATTTCTTGGAGTTTTAGTTCATTTGTACAGAGCACCTCAAACACCACTCCACAAATCTGTAAAACCAACCTAGACTTGGAGTTGTAGGGAAATTATCTGCCTTTGCCACTCATTACACAAAAAAATGGTTCGATTTCTTATTTCCCCCAGTCCCCGCGCACCCCCCCCCTTTCCCTCGTTCATGTTTCTCCTCAAGGCGCTTCCCCAACCCTAGCTGCCACTTCAAGGTGTGCTGCCCCGATCCGCCCTTCACTGCGCCCCTGCACCGCCTTGCGAATGCTTGCCCTGCTCCGCCCCGTTGCTTGCCCCTGCGCCACCCCGTCGCCTGCCCTTGCGCTTCCCTGCGCACGCTCGCCCTACGCCGCCTCGTCGTGTTCCCATGTGGCGCCACCTGAAGGCCAGAGCGGCACCACCTGTGCTCCTCCTACTGAACCGAACCGTCGGGCCTGCTGCTGCAAAGGTCAGAGAACCTTTTCTTCTTGTGCAATATCCAATTTGTTGTTCTATTTATGCAGTAGCAAAGGGCTAGTAAAATTGGGTCTTTTTTGTGCTCGTTATGAATCAAATAAACAAAGATAGTAGTAGCAATGGTGTGTATTCTCAGATTTGTTCTTGTGAGTAGATGCCTGATATTGATTGGGATAGCGAGTCAAGTTGATTTACAATGGATGCATTTCGTGATAACATACTAACATCTCTCTCCCTGGCATGGAATTAATTGAAACATTTGTGTAATATTTTTGGATATTGGCCTCATTTCCACTTATATTGAATCAACTATGTAATCATGATACTTTATCATTATCATGTGTTTGTTTCAAATCTTAAGTTTGCTTTGAACATCGAGTTTATTTTGTATATTTATCATTATCATGTGTTTGTTTCAAACCAAGGACAAGAAGGTCAATTTAGCCTAAAACTTCCCATTTCTGGAGCTGTTGTCTGTGATGTAACAAAACAACCCTACAGACAGCTCTAGCTCCACAGTATATCAGCTCCAGAACAGAGTTTTAGAGTGTAGCTGCTCTGCTATGGAACAGAGTCATGCCAAGCACGCCCTAAATATTAGATTCTAAAATATTATTTATATCTTTTAATGATAACTCCTCAATGGTCGTTTTTTAGAGGGCATAAATAAACTTTTATAATGTCACAGAAGGAATTTTCCCTACTGTTTTAGTGACTTGTTTTAAAGTGGACACAAATTGAATTGCATATCCATTTTGGACTACGTGACTGATGGTGTACCCCCTGCCCGTGTCCAGATCAGGATCCTCGGCAGTCGACTGCACGCCCAGCCATCCGATCGCAATCTACTACTCAGAAAAAAGCTCGAGCACTCTATTTCTTTCTCTCCACTAACAAACCAACGTCTACTAAAATAGATTCGCTATGTGATCTGAATTACAATCATGTAATTAATTTTGTTCAATCTCATATATAATATGGTCAATTTCGTGATTTTGTGGTTAGGGTTTGAGAAGAGATAAAATAAAATTGAGGACAAATTTATTGATCAAAATCAAATCTATCAGTTTTTATGGGTCGAGGAATTTGTGGCGAGGTCGGCAGGATGGCAGGAGATCTCTAATAATATTAGTAAGCATACCGCAGAAGGAATTCCGGCTCTCTCGTGATTTTGATTGTCGTGGACATGTTTACAGCCTGTCATGTCTTCATTTTACCATGCGTTCGGCTTGCCCGGCTGTCATGGCTGGTTCTCTGCCTCTCATCGGACAAACGGCTCGTGTGTGGGCCTCTTCTAGCTGCCTCCTAACCGCTCCACCTAGCGACCCGGACCATGGGAGCAGCCGCCTGTATGTTGCCTCTTCACTTCACGTGTTTGCTTCTCTTCTCCCTTCTTCATTGACGAAACAACACCGAATGGAGGGACTCGAGGGAGCAGAAGGCGAATGGCGACCGCGCTGCTTGCAGGAGAGGAAGTGGAAGAGTCAAAGAGGAGGGTGCTGCTTGTGTGGCTGACATGCGGCAGATCCGACTAGGACAAGTGAGGGAGAGGGAGCGAAGTAGCACGAAAGGAGGGGATGCGGCCACGGCGAGCTGCCGTCTAGAGCGATGACCAGACCAATAGGCTAGCCTTTCGCCCGCCCTGTGTTCAGCCCATTGCAGAGCCTATTTTTCTGACCAGGATCTTCAACTTATTTCCTCTAGATCTAGATGTTTATGGCTAGAATATTGCACTGCCGCTTCCAAATCTTGCTGGAGATTTTAGTGGAGCAACAGTTGAGTGCGTGGGATGAAGATTAGGAGATAGCGTGACCGCGACGGAGCTGTGATGTAGAGCAAGGTTCAAATAACTAAGATAACTGGTCGGTTCGGTTCGGTTCGGTGGAAAACCGAACGGTTAACCGTGATAACTGGCCGGTTAATCGATTAGCTACAGTATCAAAGTCGATTATTAGTGGCTAATCGGCCGACCGAGGTGATCGAACCGGACCGGACCGGACCGGACCGATTATGTGATTAACCGGGAAACCAGCCGATTAACTACAGTTATTTAAATCCTGATACAGAGACAATGCGGGCCGTGGCTGCGGTGGTGATGGAGCAGCTCAGACCGAGCTCCTCTGGGTATTACAGAACGGAGAAGTTGAAGAATGAAGAGGCGGAGAGAACGAGGAAGGTGAGCCGGATGGACCGTGCGTTGAGTGTGATAGAGAGAATTGAATATTTATTCTGATGACTAGATGCTCACACTTTAAGTAGAGTTGAATCCGGTCCATAGATGTAGGTCCTTTCTGTAAGTAAGAGAAGAGATTTAATGTAAAGATAAGTATAATGGTGTTGTCTTATAGGCCATCTCATATATATCACGTAATTGTTATAAGACGACTTATATAATATATGGTCTTATTAGTTGTCTTTTATTAATTATAGGACTTCTAAATTTATGGACATAAAAAGAAATTTTTATATATTAAAAGACTACTAGAGCTCGTACAATGATGTGAGAACCGTTTCACTCTTAAATTTTAGTGTATGAGGTGGTTGCTATGCGAAATAACCACCTCTTTCTCTCACCACCCCCTCTCTCTTTCACATCATCAAAAATTCTATATGACAATATACATAAGACGGCCTATGAGACTGATAGTTTCTGGTAAACTGGAAACCATTTTTGTCATGTGCCATGACTAAGGTACATGATAAAGATTGAGCCTTTATCATATATCATGACCATGGCACACGATAAAAATGACATGCTTTATCGTGGGTCACCCGTCGAGCACACGACAAGAACGCCGTTATTGTGAAAAGATAACATCTTTTTTTACCATCGACTACTCTAGACACACGATAAAGATTTTATCATATACCTAACATAATGCACACGGCAAAGTACGTTATGTGGACAGAAATTTTGCCGTATAGCCTTTACCGTATATTACTCACGACAATAATTTTGTCATGGGTATTTTAACGCTTACCGTACTGTTTCCCGTAGTGACGGTTGGACATCATGCATTCCACTGCGACCAGCACTCGGCGGACCAAAGTTGGGGACTGGTCGAACCGAAAACCATGCAAGCCGTATGATGCGATCGGACGGCTGAGGAAGCGACTGCTCCGCTGAGCAGCCGACTGCCGACTGCCGACGATCCCAATCCCCCGTGTCCGACCAAGTCGATACTCATCGCCGACTCCGGCCGGGCCCAGTTCGCCTGCAGCTCCCATGTCTATCCGCCGGCTCGGCGCCGCACCCTCCTCTTCCTTCTCCCTCCTCAAGCCCTTCACCACCAACGCCGCATGCCCGACCGCCCCTTCCTCCCCGTCGTTCCTCACCCACCACCTGCTCGATGAATTCTCCCGCCCGCGCGCCTCCCGCGACGCGGCCCGCCTCCGCCGTCTCGCTGCCTCCCTCACGGCCCCCGCCGCGGAGTCCGTCATCCTCCGCCTCCCCTCCTGGCGCCACGCGCTCGACTTCTTCCGCTGGGCCGCCGAGCAGCCGGGGTTCCGCCACTCCTGCTACTCCCTCAACGCCATGGCGTCGCTCCTCCCGCGCCACGCGCCCGCGCACCTCGACCGCCTCGTCGCCGACGCGCTCGCCGCGCGCTGCGCCATGACGCCCAGCGCGCTGGGGTTCCTCCTCCGCCGCCTCGGCGCCGCCGGCCTCCCCGACACCGCCGCCCGCGTCTTTGACCAGGCGAGGACGGCCCTCAGCTGCACCCCCAACCCGTACGCGTACAACTGCCTCCTCGAGGCGCTCGCCAGGGCCGGCCGCGTGGACGACGCTGAGGCAAGGCTGTGCGAGATGGTGGCGGCATGCGGCGAAGAGAGTGTCGATAGGTACACGCTCACCTCTCTGCTGCAGTGCTATTGCAATGCAGGCCGCCCTGACGACGCGAACGCCATGTTCCAGAGGATGAGCGAGCGTGGCTGGGTGGATGAGCATGTGCTGACGACGCTCCTGGTGGCGTTCAGCAAGTGGGGCAAGGTGGAGGGCGCCGTTGAGCTGGTTGGGAGGATGGAGATGCTCGGAATGAGACCAAGCGAGAAGACATTGAGTGTGCTAATCCATGGCTTTGCCAAACAAGGCAGGGTTGACATGGGCATGGTGATATTTGACAAGATGGCCAATTACGGGTTCAGTGTGGATTTGCCGATGTACAGTGTGCTAATTGAGGGCCTGTGTCAGGGAAATGAGATCAGTAAGGCAGTAAAGTTGTTTGAACAGATGAAGAGGGATGGTTTTGCTCCTGATGTCCGCTTGCTCAAGAAAATAGTTGAGGCATTCTGTAACGAGGGTGACTTTGCTATTGTTGGTCGATTTATCAGTGAAAATTCTGAGCACCTGAAACCCACTGGTGTTGTTTCAGTATATAATGTTGTCCTGGAAGGGCTTGTGAAATGTGGAGAGGTAGAAGCAGCTTATCGCTTGCTCAGATCCATGATGCATGGTGGTCAGAGGATTGATGATGATGATGATGATGATGATGATAATGTTAGTGAACCGATGTTGGATATCTGTGAGGATGTTAAACTAAACTCTGATTCATTTAACATTGTTGTGTGTGGTCTTTGTAAGGTTAAGAAGCTGGATTTGGCCTTATCTCTCACAAGGGACATGATCGGCCTTGGTTGCAAGGGAAAGCTTTTCATGTTTAATGATTTGGTGCTTGAATTATGCATTTTAGATAGGTTAGATGAAGGATATGAAATATTTAACCAAATCAAGGCTGTCGGTTTGGAACCCTCGGAGTTCACATACAATTCGTTATTCTATGGTATTTGTAGGAAAAAGGATCCTGGTGCCGCCATTGATTTGATGAGGGAGATGCGGGGGAACGGGTATACCCCGTGGATAAAGAACTGCACTGAAATGGTGCAGCAGCTATCCTTCAGCGGCAGGATAACAGAAGCCCTGCAATTTCTCGATGAAATGCTGAAAATAGGTTTTCTTCCTGACATTGTCACATACTCTGCTGCCCTGAACGGAATGTGTAAGATTGGAAAGATTGACAACGCATTAGACCTTTTCCGTGACATTTCTTCGAAGTATTATCTTCCTGATGTGGTGGCACATAATATCTTGATAAATGGATTCCGGAAATCAGGTAAAATTGATGAGGCACAAGGAGTTATGGAAGAAATGTTGATCAAGGGTCTGTGTCCTTCTGTAGTTACATACAACCTTATGATTGATATGTGGTGCAAGTCTGGTAATATTGAGAAAGCAATCGCTTGTTTAAATAAAATGAGTGATGAAGAAAAGCCTTCAACAGTAGTTACATACGCAACCTTGATAGATGGATTCTGTAGTTCTGGAAGACCTGATGAAGCAATTGTTTTGTGGGACAAAATGCTGGAAAAAGGTTGTACTCCTAATGAGATAGTGTATACTGCTCTTGTGAATGGATTGTGCAAGTGTGGTCAGGTGGAGACTGCACTGAACTACTATGAAGAGATGGTGACGAAAGGTTTTCACTTAGATGCTTTTTCCCTTTTATATTTCGTAAAGTTTTTGATATCACATAAACATGCCAGTAAAGGATGTGAGATCCTAATGGAAGTTCTCCAAAAAGACTTGATAGACATTAATAATCTGAAAATGGTAGGGTTAATAAATAAGGCAGTTGAAGAATTGTCTAAAGATGAAACAACCTCATCAGATATTAAGATACTTGTTGATAAAGGTCTAGTTCCATGGGCTCAAACCATGCACAGCAAAGATGGAAGCAAATGATATGGTGCTCATATCAGTCTCAGATGTGCTGGTGTCAACAGTGAGGTTCTTCTGCAGGTTGGTTTTGTCTACATGCATCATCCAACTATACTTCAAGATATGTTTCATCTGAAAACACATCCTTCCATCACTCCTCTTTTGATGTTAGCGAAATATTTTTTTCTGGACAAAGTACTAGTTTTTGATTGATGCATCACATATGTTTTGTTGTGGGACTCAAATTTTATACAAGAGGATGCACTCTTCCCTACATGCACTCTTCCCTTACATAAGATGAAAATATCTTGATAACTGGATGTCTTCAATCGTAATAGATTTTCTTATAGTGGTGCTTCTCAACAGGATGGATACCTTTTAGTTATATTGGAAAATAATTCGGAGTCCATTTTGAAATATGATAACTTTCCGTGTTATTGCCCTTTTCACATCTATTTAGATTGATATTTAGCAAGTATAAGTTGAGATGGTGCAGGCCCATGCCCCAAGTTAGTATTAGCATATTCATTTCATTCTTTTAGTTATCGTGTCCAAATTTTGCAGAATATGTCTCAGATATGTGCTTGGTGTGTTCGAGTACTTAGGCTGTCTCCAATGACGGAGACCGATGTTGGAGACCCAAAAGCCTCAATGGGTGTTCGTGGGCCTGAAGGGGCACGACTAAAAAATGTGCATCTCCAACGGGAGTCCGTATACTGGGTCCTGATCTGCAGTTTGGCATGGGAAGCAGTCAAGCAGCAGTGCCCAACCTTTTCTTTCCTGCCTTTTGCTGCTGCGGACGTTTGGGTAGCGGAGGCAAGAGCTCTATTTCTAGGTCACGGGATGAACCAACCCCAGAATAGGTCTCTGTTATGGGGTACCGGTTGGAGGGCCACCCAATTTGGGTTTGGGTCACCAAATGAGGCAGTCGTTGGAGATACCGTTAGGTTTAGAAGTTTGAAGGTCTGGGTTTAATCTATTGCACCCTTTTCATGCTTACATGCAAGGCTGATTCACTCCTTTTTCCTTTCCATAGATCATCCAATAAGTCAAATTACTTTATAATCATAAGTGAATCAAGTTAGTGAAGAAATAGAAATGATTTTAAGTAGCTTAATATTCTTCGTTTGTTTTTTTATAGTGCAAGCTCCAATATCTGCCTGTACAGCCTCTGTACTTGAAGACAAGTTTGATGGTCTGTTCAGGAGAATTCTATTTCGTTCCTATCAGGAATCAGCTTAGTACAATTCAAATGTCATACCAGTTTCATGCATGGTTCTTGGAATAATGCTTTTCAATACAGCAAATAAGGATATATGCATCCATAAGGTGAATTGCCATGCTATGGCAGAGGGCCCACTAAAAGCAAGGGTTGACTCTTGACAATCTGCTAGAGTTCTTGAATTTAAGTATTCAATATAGTCTAGTTCTCATTCTTTCTATATGTCAAACCACAGGCTACCATCTGATTCACAAAACAGATACGTGCTACAGGGTATCTGATTTCCATCCCACTGAAGAACTCTGTCAATGCGCATGCTATTGGCGAGGTGACCTTTTGGAGGCAGGAGAAGGGGCAAGAGCCAGTGCTTGTGCTTCCTTTGCTTTCATTCAAGTTGACCTCACTGAGACATGTGGGAGAAATGAAAGTACTCTTCATTTCGAGATCTCTAAGATATGTATCTTTTGTTTCCTCATGTGGTTTCCATGTCTCCTTGCTGAGCAAGCTGGGCGGCTAGAAGGGAGGTGCTGTGATTAGCGCTGACAGTGAATGGTGAAGTTGGCCACCGGTGTAGCAGCTGGTGTTGTGACATGGTATGGGATGAATAGGGTGAACCTAGGCGTGGACCACTGACTCGGGCCATGCCCGGAAGAAATCCCATCGAAGCCATGTACACCCCCTAAGACAAAACATATGTAAAGGGGGAACTGCGCATGTGACTAGGGCCATGACCCTAGGCACAGATTCACCCGTGGATAACATTTGTAGTCATCTTGCCTGCTGGGATAAATCAGTCTTGAGACTGAGAGATTGAATTTTGGTTTGGAAGGCGTGTTCTGCAGACTTGATTCTTGCGAGTCTTATTGGTTTTTGTCTACAATTAGTTCAAGAAATTAGAACATCTTCCAATTTTGGAAGAGGCAATCATTGAAGGGCTTTTGTTATTTTGGCCTTTTAATAATGTACTAGAGGGTTGTAATTTGTAAGAGATAAAAGATAACTAGCTTTAATTATCAAGTTTATGGAAACGCAAATGGGCTACATATCCAAGTTTTGATAGCAGTTTGAATTGATTTAGCATTTGATTGTTATTTCTTGTAAATGGTTTAGAATATTTCTCCAGTTGATTGATACTTAACCTTCTTCTAGGATCATTGATCTTGTCATCATTTTGTGTGGACTATGGTTAAACATAAAAAAAAATTCGGATACTTTGAGAAAAAAATATAGGGAGGAGTGACATAATACAAAGAAAACCCCTTGATATTCAGCAGTTAGAATATATAATCTCTCTATTTGCGGGCTCATGTTGGGTATCTGTGGACCATTTTGCATGAAAGTCTTCAGGATATGGTCATATGTCCATTATATGCCTATGTATATGGTATTGTGAGGCTAGGTATGTATCAGAAGTTCCATTATCTTGCTTTAGGAAACAGAGGAAGGTGACATGTTGGTATCTTGCGTATCATGCGATGAGTACAAGTGAAATATTATTGGAACTTGTGATGCTAAAAATCCTTTGATAAGTCATGTCCATTTAATTCTTGTCCTGCAAGGATATCCATTGAATGATTGAATCCCTTGATCGATGAATGAACAGGGAGAATATGCACTCGAGAAGAAGGAACCCTCTTCATTTTGATATATATAGCTTCTATAGATGCAAACAATCAGGGTCCATGTCCTTGAAAGAAAACTTGTATGGATGTGTTCAATGTGATTTTGAATGTGAAGGTCCACTTTTGTTGTTCAATAGCTTCTATACATGCAAACAATCGTGGACCCTGATGTGTTCAATGTTAATAGTTATAGGAACAAGAGCATGTTCAATGCAAACCACTCATTCGACAGACTTTAAAAACCACTTGGAAAAATATGTTTAGAAGTTTCCAAAGATTATAAAAAACTAGGATGTATCTTGCACCAAAGGATTTGGAAAACATATAGTTTCAAACATGGGAAGTCTCAACAATTTTAGAAGATGCTTCATCCGCCACATATGTGTTGGGTAATAGTGGAATTCCAATTCTAGGTTTGTTGGTTTGCTTAAGTACATTCATTGCAATAAATCAATAATGCTATCGTCAATGACTAAAAGAAAAAAGAAGCGTAAAATAAATCCACATGTATGTAATATGTATCGCAACAGATAATTCTGTTTAGCAAAACACGATCATAGAAATATCAAGATGATTTTAGCAAGCGCAGATCAAATATGGACATAAACATTGAAAAAAGAAGAAACAGGAATAATACATTTCCCGTGCATTTTGTTGAAGGGCCATGAACTAACTGGTAGCACCGCGCGCATGCAATAAGATGTGAAACAAATGGACCAAATATAGTAAAATGACAAAAATAGCATGAGGTCACCAAGGAAAGCTACTATGAAAAATTATTCAAATATCCCTCCTCAATGAGCTCACACCTAATTTTGGTTTGATCGGGGCTGATGAAACTAAAAGAAAAAAAAAGCGCAGACATGCATATGCATGCAGAGAATGGATAGGTGGACACAAAAAAGATCAGAAAATAACCGCTGGGGGCTAATTGGAGAAGAAGTGCATGGCAGGGTGCCTGTGGTCTGCCGCGGCTGCCATTGCCACAGCAGCAGCTACGATGGGGAGTGGGGCAAGAAGGAAGGGCTGGGGGCTGTTTCGATCTAGCAGGGCGAGGAGCCCCATGGAGGTGGTCCGGCACACAAGGGACCTGCTTACCTATGTTGCCGAGAGCCAACAGGCTTGCAGCAGCAATCGCGATGGCAAGCGTGAACACAAGGTACACATATGTGTTGATCCTTTCTTTATTATTTCCATGTTTTCTAGCTTTCAGCTGATTAAAAGCTTTTAATCAATGATTTGTTCCTTTGATTTTTAATTTTTCTTTTATAGAATTATTTGTATAATAATTATAATTATTGGATCTAGATTTAATGGCTTAAAGAGGTGACTAAAAGTTACTCCAAACTTTTAGTCAGCTGAAAATTAGCAAGTCCCTATTATTTCTCTCTCTCCTTCGTTTAGTTCAATGAAAATAGAGATGTGATTCTATGTTTTCCTTCCATTGTATTTTCTTAGCTTGAATAAATATGTTCTTTTGGTTTATCGTAAGATTCACAATGATATCTTGAGTTTGACCTGATTGTTCCTAAAACATAGCAATTAATACAAGTCACAACTATTACGTGAACCTAGTATTTTGTTATGAAATGTGATGATTGAAACACCATTTACCTCGAGATTTCAAATGTCTTTCACATATATCCAAAGAAGTATGCCTTAAGTTGTTGATGGTGGGACCATAACAAAAAACTTGCTCGATTTTCTTTTAAGAAACACAATACATGTTCACAAATACGTATAGGTGCTCATTCATATAACTTCTACAAGAGATTGACCAGTAGAAATAGACAAAGCAAAAAATTAATAAGTACTCTCTTAAATATAACAACATGCTGAGCCGAAAAGCTCAAAGTTGGACAGGTATAGTTCTGCGATACCACAAAGAAATAACAAAAGCTTGGCTACACAGTTTGAAAAAAAAACGAGAAAATATGTCATATTTGTTATTGATACGCATAATTAATCCATATTATCCATTTGGGTATGTCATTTTTTTTGTACGAAGACATTTTTGCATGAATATAAGTCATGCAACTTTTCTATGCAACAATCTAAAATGTCTATTTGTGATTAAAAAACTCATATCTATCAGTTTATAGGACACTGTTTGTTCTTCAAACTTAAACCAACACCTGTATGTTAGAACTAAGTCCATATATAAATTAACTTGCAGTTGGCAGATCTAAGGAAAAGCATCAGAGAGATGAAGTGCATTCTCTACGGCAATGGAGAGGCAGAGCCCATAGCTGAAGCTTGCACACTTTTAACCAAGGAGTTCTTCAGAGAGAATACCAACACCCTGCGTTTAATAATTATGTGCCTTCCATATTTAGACTTAGAAGTATGTCAACGAATTCATCTATTTAACTTTTCAGAGCAGTTTGCATATTTCTTTTATTTGTATTGAATTGCACCTGATGGGTAATTGCATCACATATATGTAGAGCCACTTATCCTAAGACTCCCATTAAGGTGGGCTATATTACTTTAAGACTCCAAGTAGTATAATTTTAATCTAACCATCTATTTGGAAGGATATAATTATATATAATTCACTAGCTTAATTAACTATTTACGTGAGTTGCCATTGTAGGGCAGTAACATCATTTGCTTCTTTCTTCTCCAAACGTCATCGATCAATCCAGGAAACACCACACCGCACCAACACCACCGCTGCTACTGTTTCTTCGCAGCACCGCCATAACGGAAGGGCTGCCGTCACCAGAGGATCGTTGCACTGCCGGCACCACCGTCGCCGCCACTGTTTATTTCTCGTAGCGCCTGTGCCACCAGTGCCGGTTCCTCGCAGCACCTGTGCCAACGCTGCTGGATCCTCGCTGCACCGCGACGAAGCACATCTCAGCAGGGCTGCCGTCACCAACGGATCCTCGCAGTGCCGGCACAACCGTCGGTGCCACCGTCAGATCCTCACAGCGCCCGCGCCACAGCTGCCGCTATCCTTGCAGCGTCGGCAATCAGAAGGGTTGCCGCCTGCAGACGGGCAATCCGCAACATAGACCATGCACTGGCACCACGCTCACGCCCGCCATGCACCAGCGCTGCCCATGTTCATGCCCGCCACACGCCACCGCATCTCGCCGCTAGAAGTTTGATTGGGAGAAGGGGAAGAACACGGGGAGAAGAAGGAAGAACACGACGGGGAAGAGGAAGAAATGGAGAGGTCATGGTTTGGAAAAAATGATAGTTTTTAAATTTTTGTTTTAACAATTACTATTTCAAATTACCCTAAAAGGTCAAATTAATTACGATCTATCATTACTTTTTTTTTCAATAATATTCATACTACTCTATACTATATTGATATACTACTTCATACTACTTAAAGGTTCAATGTAGTATAATTTAATCTAAACCGTTAGATCAACCGAAATGAAGTGCCCATATTAATCTTAGCCCATTGTAAAGATGCTCTATCCTAAAGGCTAATTTGAATGCTTGTTCTTATTCCCTTTAATTTGCTTACTTATTTAGACACAAAAGGATGTTACTCAAGTTGTTGCAAATTTACAAAGGCAAAAGGTAGATTCCAAGATTGTTGCTTCTGATTACGTGGAAGCTAACAGAGACCTACTAGATATTCTAATGTCTGGGTAAGTAATTAGGCCATGTTTCCTTTATGTATCTCTGTGCCAGTTTACTATCCATCCAAGAAGAACTCGGTTGTCTTCTCTATTAGAAAATTTGATATTTGGACATACATAGATTTCTATGCATGCAGGTATGGTAGTATGGAGATTGCAATACATTATAGCACGATATTGAGGGACTGCATACGCCACCAAGTTGCTGCTCGGTATGCCCATCATTTGCGTCACTGGAGTATGCCCCCATATTGTTATATAGTAATGTAGTATTTGCATTAGGCACAGTCCAAACTTTTGTGTTTATACCATTATCTAACAATATTATCATGAACATAATTGTTTGTGTTCATGAATAATTGTACCCTACTTTGTTTTAGGATTTTTGTATTTGGTAAATTTTTTTTGTAGGTATGTGCTAGAATCTGAACATATGAGGAAATTCTTTGACTACATACAGCTTCCAGATTTCAACATAGCATCAGATGCGTTCAGGACTTTCAAGGCAACTCTCTGTCTTTTGAACTCAAATTGTTCAAAAACAGTTAATTATGCAAAAAGAAATTATTATGAATATAAGCAATATGATGTTTAAGTTCCTCATTAAGAATTGTGGAAAATCAGAAGAAGATTTTAATTTTCTTCTACGCTTTACATAATATTACACACACCAATTAAATACTGTTGTAATGCATGGGCAATGACAATTGTTCTCTCTTTAATATGTAACAGGAACTACTGACAAGGCATAAATCAAGTGCTGCTGAGTTCTTCTCTAGGAATTATGATTGGGTAATTGTTTCTAATATGCTGATTTATAAATGTTTCTATAGGTGATGTAAATATAAAAATAAGTGCATACTAATTAATGGGCAAAATTTACTGGTGGACACCGTATAAACGTGACATTTGCTGATGGGTATTAAAATAGGTTTCATTTGCTGCTGGTAGTTGTCTCGTAGTGTCCAGTAACAAATAAAACCTATCTCAATGTCAAACAGCAAATTTTATAATTAAATAGTATCCAGCAGCAAAATTTCCCAAGTGATTTCATACACGATACTTGCATATTTGTACCTTTTTTAGACGTACTCAGGACAACAAACGCCAGCCCATGCAGCATTAAAAAATTGCAGCAGCTGCCATGTACTCTATAGTCTACACTTATCCATAACACATAACATGTAAAGGAATTGCTGCAGCTTCTTTATACGGTGTATTTCTTCAACAAGTCTATAAATACATACTCTCTCCGTTCAACAATATAAGACATTTTGGCTCTGTACATGAGAATTAAGGAGAGATGAAAAGGTATGTTATACAGAACGAGGAGGAGAGAGATAGAGATAGAGATGTATTGAGAAGAGATAAATATGCATTGGAAAGCGAGGGTGTCTTATAATTTGAGAAAAAAAAGAAGTCTAGAGTGTCTTATAATGTTGAACGGAAGGAGTAGTAGTTTTGATGATATAAAATGATGTTACTATTGGTTTCATATTAAAAAAAGCTTATGACTTCAATTCTTTGTCAATTCTCCCAACAAAAAGAAAATAAGCCTTATAAAGAGGGAAAGAGGGTTATTTACAAAATGTGCTAAAATGGTGTTTTATGAATGAAGGAAATAAATAAAAAATACCTAGTGTTAATTAGCCATTTCTTAACCTGTGAGTTGACAAAGATCCATGATATACAAGGTCAAGCCCGAAAACTAGCCGTTGGAATCTTGGCCATAGAAAAAGAGAGCATTTGATCCAAATGGCTCTATTTCAACACCCATTGGATCCAATTAGCAGAAAGACAGTTGTCAGAAAAAAAATGGATCATCTCTAGTATGGCACTGCAATGAGCATATTAATAAGTGCCACTGAAGATGTTCATAACTTAAATATATCTCTTTTAAAATATTCCCCATCTCTAATATA
This sequence comes from Eleusine coracana subsp. coracana, assembly GCA_032690845.1. Taxonomy (NCBI): domain Eukaryota; kingdom Viridiplantae; phylum Streptophyta; class Magnoliopsida; order Poales; family Poaceae; genus Eleusine; species Eleusine coracana. The sequence continues at coordinate 11,881,891 of CM064426.1, forward strand.
TATATATATTGTATCAGTTCTTTTCAGAATTTAACTGCAAATTGCTATCATCTTCCAACTACATCATCCGAAGACAAGCTACTCAGGTGTTTTCTCTCGTCCTTGTGATCCTCTGGTGTTGCATATTTCTTCTTGAGCTCGGTTACTGTCAAATAGAACTTTAAGGTTTTACTTTTCTCTGTAATACCTTATAGATGATTCATGATTACCTGGTTTTAGCTGATCTGTTATGTGCACCTGGCACATTTTTCAGCTGTTAGCGGACATACTTCTGGATAGGTCAAACACCGCAGTGATGGTGTGCTATGTTAGTTCAAAGGAGAACCTTATAGTTCTAATGAACCTTCTAAGGGTAAGAAATTAATGAACCTTCTAATGGTGTGCATCGTAACCATATAAAGACTGCACATTTCAACTGTTAAAAGCCATGCGTTTTTTTTGTCTTAAATTAAATCTGTTCTTACATTATATTGTGACTCATGGACTCCTTGGCATTGCAACTTTGTATCATTTATGCAATTCTTTGACAGACCTACGTTATTTTCGTAACCAGGAACAAAGCAAAGCTATTCAAACAGAGGCCTTTCATGTCTTCAAAGTAAGTATCCAATCCATTTTATTTTTTCCATGTACTTTCTTCGTATTGGCCATTGGAAAAAGTATTTAGCATATATCTGTTTGCTCTCACTATCAGCTGTTTGCTGCCAATCAAAACAAGCCGCCTGAGATTGTCGGCATACTATCTGCCAACAAAAGCAAGATCCTTAGGTTCTTAGCAGACTTCACCTTAGACAGAGGTACTTTCTTTTTTCTGTATTTTCAGGACAATTCAAGTTTGGATCTTTAAGAGAATTTGCTCATGTTTTACCAGAGGATAAGCAATTTGAGGTCGACAAATCTAAGGTCATTGCAGAGATCTCGAGGCTATGACCAACGATTCAAGAAGTGAACATGCAGAATTGTCGATTACTTTGGCAATGTTATAAATATGCTGTCAAATTGTTTTCCCCTTTTTACTACATAATAAAACAAGAATGGAGTTCACTATTGGACATGCATCGCAGCTTTCATTTGCACATCAAAACCGAAGCTTTGCACCATTCTAGCCAAGCTAGTGCAGGGTGCGATGATCTTGTAAAATGCACGATGTACAAACTGTTTCTTGGCTTTGGCAAAAAAAAGAGGGGGGGGGGGGGGGGGGGGGGGGGGGGGGGGGGTACTCTGACACCTCATGTTTAGAGCAGAAAGACATTAATAATTGGCAAAATTTGCTGTTGGACATCATATAAACGTGATATTTCCTGTTGGACACTGAAATAAGTTTCATTTGCTGTTGAACACTATATCTAATTGTCTCTTAGTGTCCAGCAGCAAATAAACATGTTTCATAGTTTTCAATCAACTGAAACCTTTCAGCCAATGGTTTGTTACTTTTTGTTTTGATTTTTCTTTTATATGATTATCTATATAATAATTATAAACTATTAGATCTAGATCTAATAGCTTTAGGAAGTGACTGAAAGTTGTCTAAACTTTCAGTCAGCTGAAAATTAGCAAGTCCCGCAAATAAAACATATCTCAATGTCCAGTAGCAAATATCACAATTAAATAGTGTCCATCAAAATTTCCCATAATAGTTACATACTACCTCCATCCCAATATGTAAGCATTTGTTGACTATAGATAAGTCAACAAATGCTTATATTTTAGGATAGAGGGAATACTTTTTTTTGGAGCGAAACTGAATCAAACAGGTAACAAGGTGCTCCATTTCTTTTCCTTGTGCAATCAAGATTTCAATTATTCATATTGTCTTTCTACTTGGTATTTATTACTAGGATACTCCACTGCCACCAAAGAGTTCGACCTGATAAGATCCTGCACATGCTGTACACAGCAACACTGATACGGAAATTTTTCTGCTTTCGATAATCTTTTCACACACATGGGATACATAGTAGACGTCTCAAGACTCCATACAGAATCACGTCTGAAGGGCACCAGAGCCTCGATTTCACTAACGTCTTTAGAGCCTCGATTTTACTGATGCATCCATTACAATCATCACTTTGCCAACTGCCTTTCTGTCTCTCAGGGCAGCGAAAGCAAGATGAGCCTGTAGAAAATTGTGCACCAGAATTCATACGCTGCAGATTACCAAAAATCCTAAAGCTCCAAACGAATAAATTTCAATGACAATGTGTCTAATCATCAGTGAATATGACGAGTTACGTACAATACTCCTCCAACAGAACAACTTGAACATGTATTTCTTTTTATGAATATCATTCATGCACAGTCCGAATTTGGTTTGAACCAATTTAATTAAAAAAAAATTCAAATGTCATTGCTTTCCAGCAGAATAGGAACATGTTAGCAGTCCAGTTATAGCTCCAGTTATAGTGAACATGATTTTTTTTACTCCATGTGCAGAAACATGATACCAAACTAATCTATACAAAAAGAAGGCAAAATGAATATGAGGCCAGCAATGCAAGTAACTGCAAGTTACAACACCCTGGTTCACAATAAGGTCAAGGATAAATTGATATGTTATATCAAAACAGTTTGTGCCATGTGATGTTAAGCACGGTAACCATTCAAGGTTATAAGAGCTTTCAACCTGGAACTATTATGCGATTTGACTTATTCGAAAGTTGCTTACCTCACAAAGCCTGTGTGTGTGTGAAATCTGAACATTTATTAGACCCTTTGAAAGCCACGAAAGAAGTTCATTGAGGGAGTCAATTAGTACAGCTGGCTGATGAACTAAGTGGCTTCCCCAATACAGACCATGAATTGTCCAGTTCTGAAACAGCATATCAGAAGCTCACAAGTAGTTAGTAGCTCTTTAAAGACATTAGTGACTGGTCTCAAGATGTGCATCAATGGAAATGCTCTGTATGACTCGTGAAAAGCAAACTCCTGCCCAGCACAGCCACATGTATGGCAGTGCTTACACATTAGTTGCAAATAAAACAATTTGATCAGCAATCAGCATCCTTATTTCAGAAGTAGTGTCCTTATGACCTTATCTTCAATGATATTTCCAAACCTTGGAATTGAATTCTAAAGGTGCATCTTTAGATTGACTTGACTACTATGTTCCTTATTTCCTAGCAACTATAATTATGTTGTAAACAAAATTACTTTCAGTTTGATCCTGATTACTTTATTTATTCTAAAGGAGGCTCTAAAGTAATATTTCTAGTAAGTGAGAGATGTCAAATGTGATTATCAATTAGCACAAGAAGATAGGCACAAATAAAACACATTCTGGGGTTGTATATCAGAATCGTATTGCCATATGAATACAGGGAACATAAACATGGAGCATAGCAGTTGATAAAGCAGCTGAAAGTCAATCTCAGTAAATACAGAGCTAATTTAAACAACTGCACTATAAATAAACGCTAAATAATTACCTTGACAAGAGCGACATTCGCTCGAATAATTGGTACATCCCCACTGGCAAATCCGATGACCAGAATATGTGCACCCCAATTGAGAAGTTTCAGGCTGTCTTGTGTAAGTTTACCTCCAACAGGATCATACAAAACATCAACACCTTTCAGCCCCCTAGCCTTTAAAAAGAATTTGGCACTTTCTATAATATTATCCTTGCTTGAATCAATTACATGGTCTGCTCCTATGGACTGGAGATATTGCAATTTCTCAGGACCCCTGGAGTCAAAAATATGTTGCAGTTAAGATCTTCAAAGTGAAATCAGATTGCGAGCAGTAAAATACTTATCTAATCATTTCAAGTACCTAGCAACTGCAATAACAACAGCACCACAAACTTTTCCAATTTGTACAGCAGATACCCCGACACCTCCAGCAGCACCAAGAACAAGTAGCACCTGAAATGACAGCCATCACATGTGAAATACTGAAATAATTACTGTCCGACTTGGACAAACAGAGCACATATCACAGATCTGTTAAGAGCGTTTACATGCTTCATAAAGCAACATACGCAACAAGTATTGCTAAACTTTTGTAAATCCATACTGACTAATAACTACTATCAAATGATGCAGAGAATTTTGTTCTGTTCTTAGAAACACACAGATAAAAGTAATACAAACCACTATTAATCTCAGGTTTAAATATGCAAAAGTTTGAAACATGAGCTGTATTTATACTCTGCATATTGTATAGATTGCTTCAGCATACAACATAGAACTGTAGTACTTGAATGTGTCTAGTCTATCAAATTCAAGCAATAACCATCACAAGACACTGACTTATAATTCCTGAAATCCTATATTTTGGAACAAGCTATTGGTGAATTATTGCAAAGGAAATGGAGGTGTGACTACCACATGGTGCATGTTCATGGGACAAAATGATCTATGCGCATAGTTCAGGAACCAAGAAATGATTCTCCAAGCAAATTAGACATTGGATTCACTTGGAGAAGTGCCTTTTCAAAGCGCTCATGTAGTTACTAGTTGGAACTTGGAAGCATCTTTGGTCGTAGGATTGGCAAATACTCGACCATTAACCACAGCACAGCACGTATGAACAGACCCAAACAGAACACAATGATATTTTAATTAGAACCCATATGCTCCTTCCTAGATTAAATCAGTACTTCATATTAAGACAAAGGAAAAAAAATGCCTGTATAGCACTGTTGATGAATTGGTTTGCTAGCATACCATAGTTCTATCTAGGGTTACTATTTTGGCATTATCTTCTTCCAAGATTTGCTTCGTCTAGCACTGTACAATAGGATAAAAAAGCAGTTGACTAGATCAAATCCAGACCATCTGGACCTTATCTTTCCATTCTTCCCCATCTCTCACGGGTACAAATGCTAGTTACACCTCATCTCCCTGAACTCCGGTAGCTCCTCCACCTGCTTCCATAACTTTGGCCTTTTTTTATCATGTCACAATTCGTCTTCTTCTGACCTTACCCCACTTCTACTCCTGCTGAAGGACGCAGCATGCTCTCACAGGTGGCACTGAGCGATATCTGCAGGAACTCCAGCGAGAACATGCCTTCTGTGATCATCAATGGAGCGTTCTCCATGGATGGGAATTTTTCAGTGGGCTGAATGCTTCTTTGTCCTAATCATCTATGCCGAATTTCCACTCGCTTTTGAGCTGATTTATACTTATCATAGGAGCTGAAAATGAGAGCTACGGTGGGGAAGAACAGAGACAGAGAAATTAATGGTGTGAAGATACTAGGATGATCTGAGACATCCACACAACATCGTACGCTAGGATGCTAAACAAAGCAAACTTTGGTTGATATGTATGCTAAAATAGTAATTCGGGCTGAATGAGTGTTGTTTTAGTGTTACCAAACCGGTTCAGAGGGAGTGCTATAAAAACAATTTGCCTTTATCTAATTTGAATTTTTAGTCAATTTATAGAACAGTTTCTGAAATACATAGACAGCCAGATGGACAGGTTTGATGCCTTATGCTTTAACCAGCATCACTGGAAAAGTAAGAAGTACCATATTTCCATGTAACAATGACATGAAAGGTCAAAACATACTATATCTTATAGAATAAAGGAGGCCTATTAGGAGCAAACCTGGCCAGCCTTCAATTGAGCTCTGTGGACAAGGGCCACGTGTGATGTACCAAATGCAACAGGCAAAGCCCCAGCAGCAATCAGTTCACATCCTTCAGGCACCAAAAACCTGATTAAATCTAACATGATTTAGGAGCAGAGGTTGGAACAACAAATACATCTATATCTATGCTAAGTGTTACTGTTTCATGCAAAAATCCTTTACATCATATAGATGTAATGCAGTACTTAGGTTTGAAATGAAAGGTTAGGCACTATACCATTATTCACATCAGACATTACTAAGATAAGATCTATGTACTTGAAGACTGAATAAACAGGAAATCCACTTTTGTTTGTTGGCTGTGGAAGTGTGAAATCTCAACTAGAACCAATTAAGCAACGAAGTGAACACCCAGCCCTCCAGAGAAAAAAGTAACATCGACTTTGAGGAAAGCATACAAATGTTAATGTTCACTCAAGACTGACTGACTCAAACAAAGTTAAAGTGTTGAACTCATAGAATCAGCAGACTAGAAAAAGGCCACTCAGGATTGAAGAGTATGAATGTGCTCATTCCTAAATGTACAATAATGGAAATTGTGACATTATAATGAATAAGATAAGAATATAAGGGGTCCTAACATAATAATACAAAATTAATTTGCATGAGTACTATTCCTCAACAGCAAGGTTTGAAATCTCTAACAAAATATAATCACGTATATATTTCCGCAGCAGTGTCCTTCAAATAGCAAAGAAAACCATGCTCTTGAGAGCATATTCTTCATCTCAATCGTGTCAATGTGCCATTGAACTAAGCCAAAAAGATTGCAACCTCACACTTCCATTCACTTGGGGGCGTATGCTTCCCGCAAAACATGTCAATTGGACAGCTGTATGTAATCAAATAAATTGCATATGTATAATTATATCCTCACTGTTCTGGTTTGCTGATTGCTAAAAAGTGTTACTGATAAGGTACATACTGAAAGTGAAAGATATTATTCACCATCACTATGAAGTCATAAACTATGACATTTGCCAAGCAACTGCCTACCGTCCTGACCTCTTATTAAACATGTATAAGCAACAGACACATGTTCGTGTTGACTGTAGTGGAGCCATCCTTTATAGCGAGTACTACACTATCTATACCATACCAACTGCTATTTCCCTACATTAATCATACATTGGGTGTCGCCTCGTGCCCAGAATATCCCACCAAAATCAGCTAAAAAATAAAAGAAAATATATTCCCCTTTCTGCACCTAACCTTCCAAGGTGGGAGAGTCATCTCTCTCTGGAGACAAATCTCACATCTTATCTCGCCCCACGCAAAATTCAAGCTTCCGGACGGCGTAATACATACAATTCGAAGCTCGCAAGAGAAATTTCGACAAGTACTCACAATTCCTTCTCCTTGGCGACTATGAACTCTGCAAAGGACCCGAGCCCGGTGAAGGAGCAGACGCGGTCCCCGGGCCGGAACCTGCGCACGCCGGGTCCGACGGCGTCGACGACGCCGGCGTAGTCAGACCCGGGGACGAACGGCAGAGGCGGGCGCTCCTGGTACTTGCCCTGCACCTGTAGGAACGTGGCGAAGTTTAGGCTGGTCGCCGCGACGCGCACCCGGACGGCCGTCGGCGACGAGAGCTCCGGCACCGGGTAGTCCCGGGAGATCTCCGCGAACGGGGACGCCTCGCTGCCGGGGGCCAGCGTAGGGTCGCCCAGCCGCCGCACCACCAGCGCCTCCATTTCTTTGCCGGGGTATGGAGTTTGGAGAATTTTTTGGACGCTCGGACCTCGGATTTGGAACTGGACCGCCGAGAAATGGCAGAAGACCAAATGCTTGACTAGTACTAAGAACCACGTGTGCCCATTGCCCAACGGCCCATAAGCTTGTACAGCTACGCTAACTTATGGTGTGTTTGGTTGTTTGGTTTAACTTTGGCCTGGCTAGGCAGGTTTAATCTAACCATAGTGCTTATTTTTGATTGACCGGTTAAATTAGGCCTGAACAACATAGCTCGTGTTTGGTTTCTAGCCTTGGCTACGACAAGGAAGTCGAAGCGGCGCGCGATGTGGAGGTCGGGGCGGAGGCAGCACGCGACAGGTATGTCAAGGCGGAGGTGGCGCGCGATGGGGAGGATGAGATGGAGGTGGTGCGCGACGGGGAGATCGGGCGAAGGCATCGCCGGACGGGGAGGCCGGGGCAAAGGCGGCGCACGACGAAGGAGATCTGGGCAGAGGTGTCATCGTACGGGGAGGCCGGGGCAGAGGAGGCGCCGGATGGGGAGGTCGGGGTGGAGGCGGCACACGAAGGGGTAGAGGCGGCATATGACAGGACGGCCCGGGGAGGCCAGGGCGGAGGCGGCATGTGACGGGAAGGCTTGAGCAGAGGTGGCGCGCAATGACGGGGAGACTGGGACAGAGGTGGCATGCAACAGGGCGGAGGCAGCGCGTGTTGAGGAGATCGGGGCGGAGGTGTCGCTGGACGAGGGGGCGGGGGGGGGGGGGGGGGGGGGGAAGGCATCACCGGACGAGCAGGCCGGGACAGAGGCGGCGCGCGAAGGAGCAGAGGCGGGCGCGACGGGGAGGTCGGGGCGGAGGCGTCGTGCGACGGGGCAAAGGCGGCGCGCGTCGGTGAGGCTAGGGCGGAGGTGGCATAAGAAGGTGTAGAGGCGGGCGCGAGAAGAAGCAGAGGCGAGCGCGACGAGGAAGCCGGAGTGAGGCGGCGCGCGAAGGGGCAGAGGCGGGCGCGCAAAGGAGCGGAGGTGGTGGGCCCAGGCTAGCTCGGGACTGGCCAGAGTGGGACGACCGATTTCATCGGCTCCCCTGGCCAGGTTTTAAGCCCCTTCTTGCGTTAGTCTGGCCTGGCTATCTTTCCTATACAGGCAACCAAAAATGAGGTGAAACTAAAATCTTGCATTATACTAGCCTGGCTGAAAGATGGGCATGCAACCAAACATACCCTTAGGGTGCCTTTGGTAGCCTGGAGACCTTGAGGCTGTAAAACAGAGTCTGGTTCACTTGGTCCAGTATTAGCTCGTGCATTGGCAGTTTGTTTGGTAGGCTACATTTGAGGATGCATATGCTCACTAGAAAGTTTCTTTGTTATGTTAGATATGCCATGAACCAGTGTTATTACCAGGCCAAATTGGTGCATCAAAATGTGGTCCTTCTGCATCCGCGCAGCATGCCAAACATGCAGAATTGCATCTACCGGTGCAGGCCGGGAGCCCATCCAGCCTACCAAATGCACCCTTACTCCCCGATCCTCATGCGCTCTAGCCGCTCAGGCAGTTATGCAATGCAACCGACCCCCTGTACGTGTATATATCTCCTTGGAGATCAGTCAACGAATGTGAGCGATTACTCTCCATATGGCATCGGCCTAGACCATGATCCTAGTCTTCCACTGCTCCATGATGGCGACGAGCCCTTCGTCCTCCTCCATGACCTGCTCCAACACTTCTAATCCCTTCGCTGATCCGTGATCGCCCTTCCAACATGTTAATATTCGCTCCCACGTGCCCATCATCTTGGACTACGGTGAACCCAACTTCTCCATCTGGTGTCCCTACTTTGATGTCACCTTCCGGAAGTTTGGCCTCCTGGATCACATCGATGACACCATTGATGCCCAAGCCATGTGGCATGACGCCGAGTGGTTATAGGTTGATCAATGCATCGTCTCCTGGGCTCTACAACTCGGTCACCCCCAACCTCATGAAGATGATCTAGGTACCTCGCACGACTACCTACGTCCTTTGGTCGGTGATCCACAGTCCCTTCCTCAACAATGTTGACCAACACATGATCTACACGATCTAGGAATTCCATGGCCTCTATAAAGGTGACCTCACCGTCAATGACTAGCTCAATCATCTGAAACAGCTTGCTGATCTACTTCATGACCTCAGCCACGCCATCCCCGAGCCCTCCCAGGTCCTCAACGCGCTGCATGGCTTCAATTCCAAATTCAGCCATGCGACATTCCGGTTCATCCGTAACTACCTGGCGCAAGACGAGGCATGCCGGATCTACACCACCAAGTAGGAGGTGAACACGGTGCTGCTGGTCACGGCATCGACCAACACCACCACCGCGCCTGGCAATGCTGCACCCCCGACGCCACGTCCTCTGGCATTGTCGCTGCCGTTTCAGCCAACCAAAAAAGGTAGCGATCGGAGCAACAAGCGCAAGCTGGGTGATGGCAAGAAGAACCAGGCCGACGGCTATGGTGCGCCGGGCGCGCCTGCCGGCGACACTCAGCTACCACAATGGGGTCATGCTGTCAATCCCTAGACGTGCTTTATCCAGGCCTGGCCCATGCCGATCTGGCGTCCATCCAGAGCAGGCCTTGTCGGTCCACGTCAAGGTAACACGTCACATGAGACACTGGCCACGTCGACAATGCCTCACGTCACCGACATGACATGCTACGATGCCCCTGCTCCTTAAGCACCTGCCAGTTTTCTCTCTGCTCTTCAGGGTGTTCCTCTGTTGGGCCAGTACCAGAATGGCAGCGACTGGGTACTCGACACCGGCGGTAGCTCGCACATGGCAAACAATCCGGCTATCCTCTCTTCGTCAGCCCCTTTATCTACTTCTTCCACCATAGTCATAGGCCATGGTGCACCCCTGCCGATGCGACGCATTGGCCATGCCACCATCGCCACTACTAGCTCACCTTGGCACCTTAATCTTGTTCTGATCACGCCACACCTCATCAAAAATTTGATTTCTGTTCATGCCTTGGCTCGAGACAATTTTGTTGTTGTAACTTTTGACCCATTTAGTTTTTCCATTAAGGATCTCCACACTAGCATGACTCTGCTCTGCTATGACTCTCATGGCGACCTCTACCCACTACGACAATCCACCAATAAATCGAAGGTCTTCTGCAACCTCCTCGCCATCCATGACTCCACGCTCTAGCTTGCATGCTTGGGTCATCCAGGCCACAGACAAATTCACCGCATCCTCTCCAAATTTGATTTCTGTTGTGTCAAGGCCAATCGTCATACCTGTGACACGTATCAAGTCGGCAAACATGTAAAATTGCCATTTGAACGATCATCTAGTGTCTCAGTTTTTCCTTTTCAATTATTGCACTGTGATGTATAGACATCTCCCATTCGTAGCAATTCTGGGTTCAAATTTTAGCTAGTTGTCCTTGATAATTTTTCTCACTTTGCCTAGACGTTCCCACTGCGCCATAAATTTGATGTTCTTGCAATACTTATCCTTTCACGCATATTGACGTCATTAATAATCATTTCCGATTATCAATATTACTCAAAATAATGGAAGATTCAACATTCCCAGCATACATATTAGTTAGAATTAATAAAGTTCCACTTATACTTGGAGAAATGCTCATATGTAGAAGATACAACAAAAGAGAGAAGGAAATACACCTATATGGTAAAGAAACACAACTTTTACCAATCAGAGCTCACCAACAGGGATTCCCATGAATCAAATGGCCCACCTGCAGCACCAAACCAACATACAGAAGGGGTAAGCCGTGGAGGAGTAAAGGGGGCCCCACCTACCAGTGTGCTAGAAGAGCCGGAGGCTACTAGGCCCCACCCCTATTTGTTTGACAGGTGTGTTCGACTGAACATCAAACAGGTGTGTTCGACCGAACAAGAAGTGAGCCCAGTGGGGCCCAACTTTCTCTGGCGGTTTTCCACCAACTCTCCAGAGGCGACTGTCACTCTTAGGCTAGGAGTTACCGATCTTAGAGCATCTCTAAGAGCTCTCCAATAATTATCCCTAAATCAAATTATTGGGAATTTATAAAAAAACAATCTTCAACAATTTTTCTAAACACCTCCCTATTTTTATAACCTCTTTAAATCCCCCTCAATCATAGCTAGAAATAAGGAAGAAATACGCCCCCAATCCTGCTTGTCCCGCCTCCTCCGTCCCCAACCTCTTCGTCCACCCGGACCCCTACGCCTCCGTGCCCCTCGCCCAGCACGGCGTCTCCATCCCTGTCGTTGACCTCTCCCTCCCCGTGCCAATCGCCGCCGCTGGGGATTCTTCCACCTGATCAACCACCATGGCGCCCTCGGCGTCCCGGACGACCACTCCTCGTAGGCGCTCCCTAAATAGAAAACTATGTCACAGTCTGGTTGTGCGACGCCAGGTTGCTCTACATCAGGCACCGCGTTAGATATGCTTGTTAATTCTCGGTGAGCAAATCTTGTCCTGCTTTGTAATTTTGAAACTGGTGGACACCAGATCTCCCAAGTTCTGATGCTATCTGTCAATCGATCGCCCACCAATGACTACTCAACACCTGAACTGCTTAACAGACAATCGGTCTACCCCGAGTACCAGAGGGCATGTGCAGCCATAGTCGATCGACGATCAAACAGAGAAGCGGCGGAGTAGTGTTATTGGAGCGGCGAGGGAAGCATGTCCTGGACGAGAGATAATCCACTTGGGTTCCGCGTGCCTCACCGAATCATTGGATTCACATCGTTTTTCCTATGGTTTGCCACTTTTCCCCCTCTCTTTTCTCCTTCATGCGCCCCAGCTCTGGACCTCTTTTGGTATTCTTGTATCAGCCTATTAGGATATCAGATTTTCTTTACGCACATAGTACAAATCATGTCGGCTATCGTTTCTCTCTACAAAGCAACAATACGTGCTTGTGGGGAGCGTCCTCCCAGGATAGCACAGGAAGAAGAAACAGTATGTGCGTGATACTTGTAGTTTGAACTTCAGAGCTTATTCCCCCATTATTTTAGTTCAAATTTAGGGACATTAGAGGAGGAGAGAAAATATGTCCTCATTATCTTTTGGGCTGCTCCCAAAAAGAGGTTTTTGAGGTTATTTTTTTGGGAAGCTCTTGTAGATGCTCTTAGAACTGCCTTTGAACTCCTATAAATAGAAGGGTGTGGCTTCACTCCTCAAGACAGACTTAGAAACATCACTCTCTTTATGTTTTGAGTTTCTCTTTAGTTTTAGTGGAGTGAGGCTTAGAATAGAGTTTTCTTCAGTTCATAAGTCTTCTTTGGAGTTGTGGTATATGGTTGTTATATCTTTCTCCTTTTGTAAGACTTTATGCTATTTAATATATTTTGTTTTTCTATATAGTTATGCTTGGGTTATGTGTGTCTTGTTTGATTATGTGATCCATTCATATATGTGGTTATTATGCTGCATGCTAGTTGTATAGTTATGCTATACTATCATATTAGACATAGTTCCTTACTATAGTATTTATTTATATCATTATAACAATGAGTGACTAATGTTTGACTTAGATTATTTCCACGTGCTTAGTGTTCACTTCAATGTGATTACTCCTTTTCTAATTCATCTCTTGGGGATTGGTGGTATTGTTCTATAGATATAAGTGTGATACTTAGATCAATAGAATGTATTATTTGTTGTGTAACCCATGGATTGCTAGGGGTAGATAGTAGGTTGTGACAACCCTATCTATTCTTTAAAATCCCCCATGTTCAGCTATACAATAGGCTCTTGATCGGAATCGTACTGTGAATGCAGGGGAAAACCGGATACCCGGGGTGTGATGATCTGATTATCTTGCATTGCTTATGTATATGTATAATAGTATATAATGTAGACTATATAACTATATAAAAGCAATATAGGAACTTAGCTCTTTTTTTTTATCCTTCTCCACTACACTAGTCCTTAATTATCTAGAGTATGCTATTTGTGTCTCTACTACCCATATACTCCCTCCATCCTAAATATAAGCATTTGTTGACTTTAAAATCATCTTTGACTTTTTGTCTTATTCAAACATTTTTGTCAAAAAATATTTATTTTGTTATAATATATTTTATTATTAGATAAATTCAAATATGATTTATTTGTTTTTTTTGTCATAAGAAATTTGAATAAGACAAAGAGTCAAACATGTTTTCTAAAGTCAACAAATGCTTATATATTTGGATGGAGGTAGTATATTTTTATCCTTACCCCTGTGAGGACTTTATCTTATAATCCATTATGCAGCACTATAACATGGTGACTGTCTTGATTCTCCCGCCTTCCTTTAGGATAAAATAAATATGTTACCATGAATACTTCTGGGTGAAATGCTTTAATGATATTTTTCGTCGTTAAAAATACTAACAAACATTTCTGGCGCCATTGCCGGGGAAAGCATTAGAGCAAGAAGACTACCCATGTTCAATGGTTGCATATGTGATTATTTGGTAATTGCCCAAACAGGCTAATCTTGTCTGTTTTCTCCTTTTGTGTGAAAATAGGGTAGTGTATGACCGGTGTCACCTTGCCTAAGAACTACATTGAGGATCCCGAACAACTCTTGAGAAGGGTACGTGAACGTCTTGTCCCTCTTCAGAAGTTCATCTCTGCAAGTGAACCAGTCATCCTGGCACCATCAACCTTCAAGATCATGGCCCAAAAGAGTCTTTGTAATTTCTCCGCTCTCTTGACGTCCAATATTCCTGTTGCACCCAACCTCATAGGAGATGCAAACTTCAAGATCAAGGCGGGTCTCATTACCATGGTGCAGTCCAGCTCATTCTGTGGGAAGGCCAATGAGGACGTCAACGCCCATCTGCAATAGTTTCTGGAGATATGTAGCACCTTCAAGATGAAGGACATCTCTCAAGACACCATTCACCTTCATTTGTTTCCATTCTCCCTTATGGGGAGAGCAAAACAATGGTTCTATGCGAACAAGGATGATATAGGTATCTATTGGGTATTTTAAGGACAACGGAATAAATCCATAAGCATATGGATACCAAAATACCTTTCACCCAGGACTATTCCAAGGTATCGAATCCACAGGGAATGTTTGTGTCTAATCTTCTATTCTAGTTTGACCAAGGACACCAAGATAAATATAGCTTTGGGTAGAGAGAATTCCTGATGGTTATAAGGTCCTAACTAAGCTAAGAGTACCACTAGGTTGCTTGCACTGGGCATCCGGTTTTCCCTACAGTGCGATTCCGGCCAAGAGCTTACCGCGTAGCCGAATGTGGAGGATTTCAAAGGACAGATAGGACTGTCACCACCTAGCCTACCTCAAGCAATCCATGGACTAATGATAAACAAAGGTAACCTATGGTCTAGACACCACGTCTATGCTTTCAATTACTCCTTTAATATCTACTATGATGATATAGAACTAAGGTGTAAGGACTGAAGGCGTAGAAAGGGGGGGGGGGGGGGTGAATCGGTAAGCCAACCACAAATCCAAATACTTCAACTTCACACCACTAGATCCTACCAATCGTTGCAACCTAAGCAATTCTACGAGGTCAAGACCCTTCACATGCTAGTGTTCATGATGAGTACAAATAGGGAAGCTAAACAAACTAGCCTATGCAAGCCACAAGTCAACCTAGTTACTAGAGCACACAATTGCAGAATAATAAAGAGGGGTTAAGGAATGCTCATGATTTTTCCCGAGATCTCAGAAGGATGGCGCCTTTCCCTACTCCTCATTGGACCACTCCCGTCAGAGTCCTAGTCCCTCCCGCCACCAAGTGAAGTTTTTGCACACGAGCCCGCAATCACTCCCGAATTGAAGACACAGTTGTCTCACCGCTACCACCAAGGCACAAGTTTGCCTCCCTCGAGAACTTGCCGGACTACCCGAGCCGACACGGGCGCTCACTAGCGATGCCCTTTTCACCGACGGGCTTAAATCGTGTACAAACGTGTGATGGCCTTCACAACCAATCGCAATAGGCTCTGATCACCGACACCTAACCAGTCTAGGTCTCACCATAGAACAAGTGTAACAACCTAGATCACACCCTCAAGGACACTCTAGGCTTAGATGTGCAAGATGCTCTAGTTACTCTCACAAGCACTCTCAAGATATGCAATATCTTCTCCTAGTGCTCTCCTTGTTTCCTCTTGGCTCTCACCAAATGCTCGAAGTTATTCTACTGACCAAGAGAGGTCACCAAGACCCTAACAACAAAGTTATATAGGCTTCCAACCTTAAACTAGTCGTTGCTCCATGAAATCACCTTTCTGGACACCATTGACCGGACTGTCCGGCCACTGCCAGACCGGACCGTCCGATCTCTCTGAAATGGTTCCCAGAATTGTTGCCTGCTCTATCCAGGCAATTTACCTGTACTGACTGGACCATCCGGTCTCTTTGCATCCTACGCATTCCAGAGAGCTCCAGTTTGCTTCCTCTCTGTCCTGAGCCTCAACCCTATTGACAGTATCGTCCGATCACTAGACCATACCGTCCGGTATCTAGGGTTTCCAGACTTGATAGATTCCTCGTAGACTCCTCTTTGATCTCCTAGTGACCATACAATCCGGTCTCCACTGACCCCTCTGTTTGGTCACTATGTCCAGAAGCTAAAACACCTCATCCTCACTTGACTTCGTTTTCCGGCTTATCCGAACAACTTCTTGGCTTCTCCACTGTCACCTAGTGCCTGTGATTTTCATTGAACATCCATGCACATCACCGACTAGTCGTGACCTAAGAGACATGACCTAGACCCCCTTGATAGTCCGGTTTTTCCTATGGACTCAAAACCCTAACAACTAGACAAATGTTCCAAACCCTTGCTTCATAGCTTGTCCTTAGTCTTGATCCATCTCCATCAACTCTTGGACTCCATCAAGCTCATGTGGTCATTGTCATCCATCGCCAAGGCAACCATCATCATCGATAAGATTTGTAGTAGAGTTTGAAGATGATATCTGCATAGACAACACTCATATAGATATTAGACCATAATTTCAAAGTTTTCATTAATCACCAAAACATTCATACATCGGTGATCCAATCGATCAATGGTCATGAAGCTTACATAAGGTCTCTAATTATATAGAGCACTGAGCGAGCAACGCAACTAAGTATAAAACTTACTTAAAAAGGAAAATTAAATACCAAGAAAGGAATCACGAAGACTTAATAAATATGGCAACATCCATCGAGTACAAGTATGGAGAAGAGGTGGACAGGCCCACTCCTCCTCCGGACTTCCCCTCACTCTCTCCCTATTTTCTAAGCACTTTGGTAGCATTGAGCCTTAAGGAAATGAAGCACTAAGCTCTAATCTTTAAGTGTGTGGAGAGTGGAGGCACTCCCCTCCTTATATAGGGGCCCAAAGTCGGTAGCGTGGCAACCGACTTTGGAATGGCGGTGGGAGACTCCCTGAGCAGGTCTGGGCCTAGTGGGCCTCAATGTTGTTTGGCCAAACATCAACTGACGCCACTCGGTCCCAGCCTTGTCCGGGACACTCCATGTGTTAGGCCTTCTAGTATGTCAGTTTGCTCTGTTTATGGACCTGTGGATCCTTGTGTTGCACTATGATTGGCCGGAAATATGCTTTCTCCTACGATGGCATGGATTTTACCTCAATTACATGGGTAAATCACCTACAAGCAAATATTCACCAACACTTGTGGAATTCATTAGTAATAAACTCCTATCACTATGTTGGTTGTTTAAATTTATTGATTTATGTAGGTATTTGATGGTCAGATTTGGTACTTAGTGATAGTCAACAAACTCCCCCACACTTAGCCTTTGCTCATCGACGAGTAAATAAAAAGGACTAAGGTGGATCATAATCTCCAAACAGTATGATGCTACCAAGCAAGTTGTTCCAAGCCATACCTATATCAATGGACTTTGAAGTGTCTACCATGTCACCTTTGGTGGTTGAAGAGTGGAATGGTTCAGATTCTGGTCATCTCTGCTCCTTGTGCTATGTAACTTGGGTTTTGAAGAATTTTCATAAGTAGAACCAAGCTGTACTCCTCAAATGATTCTCTCATGTCATTCATATATGTGTGTGTATCATCACTGAGGCTTTTGTTGTTGCCTCTTTTTGTTCCTACTTCTAAAAATAGGCTTATGAGGAGCTCAGAGTAGGGAATAAAAGAAGGCATACCTATGCTTCTTATATTATCAAGTAAAAAACCGGATCCAAAGAGAAAACACGTCATGAATCATGATCAAGCATGCGCATATATATGGAATGGATGGGATGAGGGTAATGGGTACTCCTTTTGATATCCTCCCTCGCTTCTATTTGGGAATGAGGGCTATCTCTTTTTTTTTTGAATACTTGACAACCCATATCTCTTTTTGCAAGGATAATTGGAGCGGGAGTTTCTCAAAGCATGGTGGATCATTGTATTTTGTGGATGAATGATGGATATGTGTGATGCTATCTTCGGAGTGGAAGAGTAGCATATGGAAGAAGATGGATGATGCAGGTAGATGAATACTCCTTATGTGTAGACTTCTATGAGAGAAATCGAGACAGAGAATCATAACAAGATAATTATGGAGTATTTCTCTTGGTGGATGGATTGATGTTGATGATGGTAATGCTACCTTCCAATGTAGAAGATTAGCATATGATGGGAATGTGCACATGATCTCGATCAACAAAACACAACAAGTATCTCACTAGGGTTACAATAGTTTGACAAGGTTCAATGAAGACACAAGCAAAATATGAATAAGGTTTTTCAAATGAATCTATCATATGGCTCTGGTGGGAAATTCTTAATCATTGAGGAGTAAGCTTATAAATTTTAATTATCAAAATGATTTCCCAAGTACTTTATGCTATAGAGAGCAAGTAGCATGCGGTCCCTATGAATATAGTCCACTAGTATTGGCATATGAGCAAGGAATAAAGAGCATGCGAGCCAACCATGGAAAGCTTTGAATAATTAGGAGGTCATCACGGTGGATTTTAATTTCCAAGTCTAGATTTTATCAATTTGTTCCAGGAAAATTAAATTAACGCATGAAATAGGGAGATAGAGGGATAAGACGCTCAAACCGTCGCACTAGTAAATGATGAGGTCGAGCTGGGCCAAGGTGGGTTCAGTTGACCTAGAGGGTTCAGCTGAATCATCCTGGCATCTAGCTCGGTCACCGTATGGCGTGGTGCTCTGTGCAGCGTTGTTGATTATCTCTTGGCTGATGAGGTCTTTGTTGCACGTCGGGAATCCTGAGGATCTCCCCCATAATTGTTCGCCTGCCTGCACTTTTATTTGACACAAGAAAAACAAACAAAATGGTTAAAAGCAAAATGGACTCTACCGGCTTTATGCACCCTATAGAGTCACACTTTTATTATTAAGTTATTTATTTTACTTATCTTTTTCAAGGCGCACTACATAATTGAATTGAAATGAAATAAAATGGAAATGAACTAAAGTGCCTTTCTTTCTTTCTTTTCTCTTTTTTAGCAAGGTTTGAATGCAAGAACTAACAACAACTCTAAACCAAGAGGCAAGTTGGCATGAATGGAATTTAATACGTGATACTTACAGAACTCCCCCACACTTAGATTTTTGTATCACTTAGACACAATAAATAACTGTGCAGTGTTGCAGCCTTCTCGTAGTAGGTTCCGTAGCCAAACGTACCATGGTGTCGAGCTGATGTAGCTCCCATGTTCTCAGGCATAGTGTGACCATGGTTCTTTTCAATTGTCACATGAAAGGATTAGTGACCAAAAATACCCGAAGGCAAATATATCCTAAAAACATGTGCTTGCAACTAATAAGGGAAAAAGAGGAATGGTAATCCAGGCCATCTCCCGATAGTGCTTTGTTTATAGTCAGAAGCTCGACTACGGGGACTTTATGTTGCAGCTATCATTGGCGATGTAGCACCCATCTTACCGTCAATTATTGATGTATCCATGAAGTCTTAGCTACAAGGGTAATACCAAAATGCAACTATGAGATTTGCAAAATTTATGATAAACAAAAACATCTCAACCATCCTTCTAAATGTTTTGCTAAGTAAGGCCTGAAGATGGTTGTATTCCTCGTAGGTGCTTTTAGCAATAGTCCTTATTGACTCTAGAGATTCCTCATATGAGCATGTATCTTGTGGTTGTCCAAGGAAGAAGCTTCCATACTCATTAGTTGAATCCTTTTCTCCTATCTCTAGAGTCAATGGCTCAAGCAATCCAATGGTCCAAATGTTCTCCTTCTCAAGAATTTTATCAACAAAGCTCATGGTTGATTTTTTGTCACCGTAGAGAATGGAATATTGAGGACCAAAGGGAAAAGGCTTAGGCAAGAAGGATGACAGCTCGGTTTCAAAATAATTGAGAGTTTCCTCTAAATTGTCTCCTTCTTGGGTGCAAAGCTTCGCATCCTCATAAAGAAAAAACCTCGACAATGTGTGTTGGGAAACAAACATCACCTCCTCAAGTGGGAAGTGCTTGAAGTGAGGCATCACTATAAGATTTTCTAAGCAATGGGCTTTGGTAGCTAAAGTGGTTTTCCTTAGCTTTTCATTTAGGCTCCCTAGAGATGCACTTCCATGATGAAGATTTTCTAGTGGGAAGCCTATGAGAAGTTCAAAGTCGATGATAGAAAGAGGTGGAGGTCTAGGTGAACTTCGACTTTGTCCATCTCAACTGCTATAGACCTTGCGATCCCCCGACATGGAAAGGTTACTCTCAAAGGCATCCTTTAGGAGTGTGTCATTTGGCTCCAGAGGTATATCATTCATAAGTTGCGAAACTATGTATTGTTGATGGTCATTAAAAAATACCAATTCTGACCATCAATATAGCCATAAATAAGGGGAGACTTAGCATTTTATACATGTGTGTTAGCTAGGATTAATAAGATTCCACAAGATACATGCTCATATGAGAAATAGGGCAAGATCCATAAAATAACATTCCGACCAATGGGAGAGCACCAACCGGACTCCCCACGGATCAATGACATGGCTACACAGGATTGCACGGAAGAAAATCAAATTAACAGAGGATGGGACCCACCAACCAGCCACCTCGAGAAAGCACACCCTGAGGGGGTCCACCTCCAGGTAGGACGACCTAGGGGCTTGGTCGGTCGACCGAGACCTGAGGTGGTTCTCCTCCCCCTTCCACGTGTCGCTCCCTCGTCCATTTTCTGAAGTTGGTGCATGTGAGTTTTGTGGCAGTTACTCTTCGTTACCGACCTTTGGAGGCTATAAAAGACGGGGAGTGCCTCCTACTTCTACACACACACCAAGAAGAGTCCATTCTCTAGCATTACACTTAGTCTTCAGGTCCTAGTGGAGTTTAGGATAGAGGAGAGCTGACTAGAGGTCCTTGATCTAGTCTGGGAGTTTTGGGCATAGTTCCACACTATCTCTCTCTAGTAAGACTTATTTCTTTTATTAAATACTTATATTCTTTACTCTTATGCTTTGTCTTTATACTAGTGTGATAATCATGTGCCTTTTATATGGTTGTTGCCTAGTCATGTTTGATTGCTTTATGCTTCACATACTTGTACTAGTCAATCTATGCTTTTGCACTCCTTCAATGCATATATTGGTTAGACATGCTTTAGTCCATAACATGTTAATCCGTAGGGTTAATGTTATGTGTGCTATAGTCTTTAGCTTCATGATTCGTAGGGTCAAAGTTATGCATATCTTAGCCCTTGACTTGTTGATCTGTAGGGTTGGAGTTATGCATTCTCTAGTACTTGGCTCGTTGATCCATCGGGTTAGAGTTAAGTATATTCTTGCTCTCGACTTGTTGGTCCGAAGGGCCAGAGTCCCATGGGAGTCGAGAGTATTATTTAGCAATGTAAGCATGGTGCTTAGGTTGGTAAATATCTTCGAGTGCTTGGTTGCCCACAAACAGGAATAGGTGTGGCGGTAAGGACTTCATTGACTTTTGTCATGAGTCCTAGTAAAGGATTGCGAGTAGGTGGTGACAGTCCCAATTTGCTTATTAATCCTTCATGTATTGGTATAGCATAGGAGTTAGGCTTGTATGTGTTGCATTAATCTAACTTATAGATAGGAGTATAGAAGTACATAGGGACCCAGCTTAACTCTTGCTAACCCACTTAACCTAGACTTTGGACTAATGTTAGATTGAATTGTTCTGTGTGTCACTACCCACTATCATTATTATCCTTACCCCTATCTATGACTTTGGTATATTATTAGTTATATGGCTCTGAACATGCTATCTCTTGACTGCCACCTTCCCTTGGGAGAACTTTAAATGACACCCATTGGAGTAATCCAGTGATGAAATGCTACAATGGGATGTTTGTGCGCTTGCGGATTTAACTTACCCACACTAACCATCTATTGAGTTCTATGAACAAGTAATTCTGGTGCCTTGCCTAGTCTATTTATTTAGTGTGACTTAGCAGATGTCAACATGTACTCAGGGATGATATTGGCTCCCATGGTGGGATCATGAAGGGCTTCTACAACATTTCCCTTTATATAACAGGGAATGGTAGAAGAAGGCGAAGAGATTTGGATTTCTCGTGAAGACCTTCAACCACTCCTTATTAACGACGTCCTACAAAATTTCTTCTTGGAAAGGCTTGGGAGGTGAAGGCGATGTCATAGGCTTCTTCTGCCAGAAGTGATTCGAGGTGTTTTCATGTCCATTAGGTATTCCTTCCTCAAATTCAACTGGCAACCTTGATGGTAGGATTTCTCCTTCCTTTCGAGCGGTCTCAACAGCAGAGTCTAAAGGTAAGATAGCTACAGATTCAAATCTGGTTGTTGAGGGACCCTCGTGGGTTGGCTTTCCTTCCCCCTGGATAAATTGCTGACCTTGTTTCTTGAGGATAGACCCAGGGGGCTCAAAAGGGAATGCTGCCATTGGTTCATTGAATGGCTCACCCCTTGAGAGAGATTCTGTCAAAAGAGTTTCTGATTGATAGATGGAGACAGAAAAGGTGTCTCTCCCATGTCTTGTGTCGAGACTTCCTAGCTTTGGTCCATCAGGAATAGCTTGTCCAATGGGGATGCTAGTTTAAATTTGGAAGTCATAGATTTCAACTATATGGAAGTCTAGGATAGTCTCAACACTTTCGTGCTTTACAAGCACGTTTTACAAGGTCCCAAATCCTTCTAAAGATTGGCCTAAGGTGTTCATGAAGGATTTGCTAATCGGTGCAAGGGGCTCACCGCCAATGAAGGTTGGTGCAATGGATTTTGACATGTTATTTGCACCGATCATGGGACTGAAAAGAACATTCACGTTCATCTCTCTTATGTGGCATTGAATGATTGAATAAGGATGCCTAATCCAAATTATATCAGGAGAATGTTCTCTCATTCAACCATTTGTTGGTTGGCATGGCAAAGCACTCCTTCTTATTCTCTTGGAGGAAATAGTCCTCTAGAGGATTAGGGGGAGAGACGAATTGGTGGGTTCTTCTTGCAAAAATAATTTGAGGTGTCCCCATGGTCTTTCAAAAGACCTTCCTCGAATTTGAATAGAGAACTCAGGAGAATTTTCTAATTGAGACATAGGGATAGAAAAGTGTCTTCCCCTGAGTTCAATGTCTAGCATCTCCTTTTTTGGTGCATCAGAGAAAAGTCTCTCCATGGGATGCCCGATTAAAATGTCAAAGTCATGGACTTCAAATACATGAAAGTCAAGAAGGGTTTTGACAACTTTGTGCCATAAAGACACATTTTGCAAAATATCATATCCCTCTAAAATGGGTCCGGAGGTGTCACATCCCAAAATTTCCCATTTTAGAATGTGAACCGCTTTCAAACAATATATTTGAATTTCTTTAATTTTGAAACTATTTATAAGAAACTTTGCAAAACAAAGATTTTATTGGGTTGAAGAAATTGGTCT
This sequence comes from Eleusine coracana subsp. coracana, assembly GCA_032690845.1. Lineage (NCBI taxonomy): Eukaryota > Viridiplantae > Streptophyta > Magnoliopsida > Poales > Poaceae > Eleusine > Eleusine coracana. Next base: position 11,905,052 of record CM064426.1, read on the forward strand.
ATGTAAAGTTTCCCATTTTGAACCAGAACCTTTTTAGATAAGTAAAATCATTTAATTCTATTTGATTTCAATATTTTGTCTTTTTTGGTTTCCATGTTAATTTAAGAAAATTGAAATCCTTTCAATCAAATTTTTTGAATGTACATTCTATTTTCTGAAATGGGCTCAACTATCTATGTTTCCTTGACTCACGAAAATGCATCATCGAACACCGTCTTCCAAACTTATTTTATCACATTGTATCTTTGTTCATCAAATATTTCACCCTACACACCATTGATGTATCAAGACTCATTTTCATCCTCATTCATTTTTTCTACCGCATCAATGTACCTAGACGTGATGCCTTCCAAATTTACCCCACCTTTCATAAACATCTCTATGGAAATAAACCCCACTTTCCATAAACATTCATAAGGAAAGAACAAGAGAATAATTTCTTTTCCATATTGCCTATGCCTTCCATATTTGCCTTTAATAAATGCATTTAGAGTAAACTACACGGATAGCCATTGTACTTGTTTAGCTATTTTATATTAGTCATTGTACTCATGAAATTGCAAATTACAGTCATTAAGCTAGCTCATATGCATCAACACAATCATTACCTTTATATCACTACATGTACTTTGATGATGTGACATACATATATTTGTGACTCACCATGAATTTGGATGTTCATTTGTTGAGCAGAACCAAATTCTAGCCCTTGTTGGCAAACTCAGTAGTGAAGCTATTGTTTTACTATGAAGACTTAATATGATGTATATTCATAGAAAAAAATTAAGAAAAATTAATACTTAGAAATCAATCAAGAGCGCAACATAAGATTTTCTTGTAAATTGCAGGTTCATAAAAAAAATATCAAGTTGAGCTGAAATTTGATGAATAAACTCCATATTTACTTAAAACTCATACACAAAGATATTTGACATCATCAAAACAACGAAATTTCTTTCACTGTCCTTGATAATGGCCACTGTCACTAATCAATGTCACTCATCACATTCACCGCCCTCTCGAAGGGGGATAGATAAAAGATGTGAATAGTCAGTACCGATTAGATGACTGGGTACGATGCAACCATGAAAGAAAAATAATCATTACCGATTAGATGACTGGGTATCCGTATGGACGACAAGTGACAAATCGTACATAGAGATGTAAATGTAATAATCATATTGATGCGTATAAGCTAGCTTAATGACCGTAATACATATTTCCATGAGTACAATGGTCAAGTTGAAATAAATGAAAAACTATAATGGCTATTGATGCATTTTACTCATGCATTTGTTCCTCTTAATTTACTTTCCATATTGCTACCCCACCTGCCCTCATCTCTCCTATATATACCAGGCCCCTCCCACAAAATCTCCACTCCCTCAAACCCTCACCATGCCGCCAGGCTCCGCTCCACCCTGCTCTCGCATCAAGCAATACTGCCGCTGATTGACGTCGAAGTTCCCGGCGATCCACCCAACCAAATTCCACGAAATTTGTTCTGGAGGTGCGCCAAGATGTTACCTACAACATATCCAAAAATCAGATCCATTGGAGTTCGTATGCCACTGGGATCTGCATCGCAACGCTGGCTACTCCTGGTTCCTGATCTGTCTAGCACACACATCGGTAATTTGATCCTTTTTAGTATTAATTGAAGCACTTTATTGATACACAATCTGACACAAAATGCGTTCTAGGTAGTTATCATCATCTCCACCAAAGGATTCTCAAAGATCTATCTTAGTTTGACCGAGAACGCGGTTGGCGTGAAACCCGCCGCTGCGTGACCTTGTTTTGTTCTAACACTAAAATCACCAGATCAGTTAAATTCCCATGACATCAACCCTGCCATTCATGTGTTCCATGACGCAGCCAATACGTGTGTTCAACTATTTGTTCACATCCATCAGGAATAACCAGGAATGCACATGTCTTCTTTGTGTTCTCTACAGATAGCTGCTGTTCGCCGTCTATTTGCGTCCCGCACGGATCCTGGTAATTTCGTTCCATGTTATGCACAAACTGTTTGTGTTCTTGATGATAGCCCTATACCATATCGTGTTCCAGGAAGTTATCTGCTTGTTACCAGAAGCACGTCCCAATATCTACTTTGATGCCTCCAGGAACGCCATTGGCATTCAAACTATCTCTGGGCAAGCTTGTCCTGCTCAAACCCATCGATCTCCAGGACAGTTGATTTCTGATCCAATTCAACTAGCGTTTCACATGTTCCAGAACACTAGTAAGACTTCTGTTTTAATTATTCCTTGAGAACTAGAGTCTATACTGTCTGTGCGCAGCAACAGTCCTTGCAGCTTTAACCTTCCATATCTTTTGATCCACAACCCTGATTTATGTGATTCTTCCGCCTACATTCTTGTATCCAAATATACCTGACCACCTGGGCCAGGCTAAATGGACCAGCACGAGGCACGACCCATTTAGAGCGGCCCAGGCACGACACAGCCCAGAATAAATGGGTCATGCCGGCACGAAGCACGGGACGTGCCGTGCTTGGGCCTGGCTTGAAGCACAATGAGACGGCCCGAGCACGACCCATTTAGCATGGCCCAATAGGCCCATTCTAAGGCCCGTATAGCCCATGAAGCACGGCCTAGCCCGACACAACCCGTCATGGCCCATCAAATAAAATAAGTAATATTTCAATATTTATACTGAAAATCATATTTCTTAGTTCATATTTATTGATAAAAACTATATTTTTATATATAATGTTAAATTTAGGAGAACAAATGAAACATAAAAAATTTAATCGGGCCTCGGGCCGGCACAGCCCGGATAGCCTATTGGGCCGAAGGCACGGCACGACCTGTTTAAACAGGCCCGTGTCGTGCTTGGGCTTAGGGTCAGGCACGACACGGCACAGAAATAATCATGTCATGGTGGCCCGTTTAGTAACTGGGCTGGCCCGTGATGGGCCCGTGCATGTCGGCCCGATACGGCCCATTGGCCAGGACTATATTCAAATAAACTATCTAATTGCGACCTTTGTTCAACCATACTCAATTATTCCATACCCTGTATTGTGTATTTATTATGTATATGCTTTGCATGTCTTGCATAAATAGGATTTTTACGCATGGGGATCGTATAAGGACGAAGATCAAGATTTGTTATCACTAAGCAGCAACATCTAATTTCAGGCAAGTGTCCTTGATGCATCTGGCACCTATTATGAATGTTTAATTTAGAACTGCATGCTTGTGTCAAATGAATGGGTACCTATTGTTAAGGTTTTCCTAGTATTGCTTTATCCTGTCCTTGTCGCCTATAATAGTTGGTTGGTTGGTTGTGGGTAGATAATGCTTAGGTTGCTTGTGGGATGTTGGGTTGATAATAATCCTGATTAATGAACTATGTCACCTTATGCTTGGAAAGGTAATTTAGATTAGCAACATGGCTTAGGATTTGGGTGATCGGTATGGGGACTGTGCAGGGGCTCAACGGCAGTCCGGGGACAATGCAGGGGTTTACCGCTAGTTCCCTGGTTTGTTTTATCACCCGATTCATGTTAAGTACCGGTTCTTGGAGCGGCAACCCATGTGAACTATACAACCACGAGCCAAGTTATGGACGTGGCCTGGCGTAGTATGCGGTGGAGATCAGCTGGTGCGTGTGAAGATGAAGGGACTATGCAGGGGTTCATCGGTAGTCCCAGGGGAGGTGTGGTTAAGGGACAAGGTCCTAGAACCATCTGGCTCAAGAGCGGGCCTCTCAGATATGGGTTTACTGCCTGATGGGTGAAACCTCAGTGGGCACGTACCAGCTAGAGGAAGTCGTTGAAATGTCTTGAAGTGATCTCCTGGCCATACATCAAAGGAAGTGTGCAAGTGCTTGGCTGGTACCGTAGGATGGAGATTTAGTCACCTGGAAGCAGGGGATGAAATCGCTTCTCGTGGGGAATATGTACAACCTCTATAGAGTGAAAACTATCATGACAACCGTGCTCAAGGTCAAGAGCGGCATGAATTCTCACAAGATTAGTTGGTTAGGTTGGGATTGGTGGATGGGATTGGACTCGGCTTGGATAGCACCCTGTGGATTGATGGTTGGGATGACCTCACCTAGTAATTAGGATACTTAGGGAATTAAAAGCTCATGCAATAAACCCTAATAAACCTTCCTTATCTGTAGCCCCATGTCATTTCCCCCCCCCCCCCCACTTGCTGAGTACGACATGTACTCATCCTTGCACTATACCAATATTGCTGCTCAGCTATAGGAGAAGGACGGTACAACTATGAAGACGCTGGAGGAGACTAGGCATGCGGCCTTCCGGTTGACATCCTATGGGAACTAAAGGACGCCAATGCTTAGTTTAACCGCTACAATGTAATATTTTTCTTTTTGACCTACAGGTCACCATTGTTATAATATTATCGATTTAATAAAGATATTGATCTTTCATCACGATAATTGTCCTGTGTGTGAAAACTTGATCTTGGGCACGCACATAGATGCATTTGGTTTCGATCATTGAAACCAGGTGTGACAGGAGGGACATTGAAGAAATTTGCAAGTTGGTGCCAAGGGTTCTTCACCCAAAATGGCAAAAGTGCAAGCATCAGAAATGATGTTGGCACTGACAGTGGGATTATAAAGAAGATTCATCATTACTCCTCTTATGAGGCATTGAATAGAAGAAGAAAGGGAGCTAATCCGAATTAGGTTCAAAGAAAGCTCAGCCTCTCTCGACCACTCATTGCTTGCGTTTGAAGTTAACTCCTTCATCGTCTCTTAGAGAAAGGCTCCTTAAGAGGATTTGGAGAAGATACAGGAGTTTGTGATTTCTTTTGATAGCGACCACTCGAGGATTTCCCATGACCTTTTACAAGATTTTTCTCGAATTAGAAAGGGAGCTTTGAAGGTTGAATTTCTTCTTCATCCATTGCTCTTGGTTCGGTTGAGGTCTCACTAGATGAATCAATGGATAGGCAAGGATTTAGCTTAGGTTCAACTATTGGGGTGGCCTCAATGCTTGATGAAGCTTCCTCCTGAGGTGGCTCTCTACAGTCGGCTAGGAAAAGAGACTTCTTGAATAAGATCTAGGATAGCTCTTCCTTCTACAGGCGTCTTGTGGATGAACAAACCTCCGGCGGTGATATTGAGATTTAGGGCAAACTCCTTGCTTAAACTCAGACAAAAATGTTGCAACAACACGTGGTCAGGAAAAAAACAAGTCAGGGCCAGAAGTGGTTAACAAGGAAAAGCTAGCCCAGGCTGCACCTATGAATTCCTTCTCCCTTTGACGAAAGTCGATAATCTCCCTTCGTAGAGAGACGATACGTGATGTAGGATAGAACACGAGACAAAATTTATCTCGAAGTACTGTCCAATCACCATTCATACTCCCAACAAAACGAGTGTGCCATTGTTTTGCATTCTCCATGAGGGAAAATGGAAACAATTTCCACTTGAGAGTGTCTGGAGTCATGCCTTTGATCGATAGGCATTAACACAAATGCTGAAACTCTCACAAATGATGGAATGAGTTTTTACTATTTAAACCCAAGAAGGATTGTTCCAGAACCATGGCTATAAAGCCAGAGCAGAGCTCAAAGCCAGATGAATGAATTGGGTCCGCTGAATGCGGCGGCTCGAAGAACTCGTCCTTTGGAGCAGAAAGGTTTTGAATTATAGGTTGCTCTATTGGAGAAAGAGATGAGAAATAAATAAAGTGAAATAAAAAGATACAAGGGCGAACTATGTTCGAAGATAAGATAGCAACCGTTCCCCGACAATGATGCCAGAAAGCTTTTTGGGTATTTTAACGACAACAGAATAAATCCGCAAGCACATGGATATCAAAGTACCTTTCACCCAGAAGTATTCTAAGGTATCAAATCCACCAGAAATGTGTGTGTCTAATCTTCTGTTCTAGTTCGATCAAGGACACCAAGATAAATGTGGCTTTGGGGAGAGAGGATTCCTAATGGTTATAAGGTCCTAATTAAGATAAGAGCACTACTAGGTTGCTTTCATTCATTGGGCATCCGGTTTTCTCATGCATCCATAGTGCAATTCCGGCCAAGAGCCTACTGCCTAGGCCGAGTGGGCCTCAATGTTGTTCGGCCGAACATCAACTGATGCCACTTGGTTTGAGCCTTCTCCGGGACACTGACTTACTGTCCCCATTTGACCCTCCACATGTTAGGCCTTCTAGTACGTTGGTTTGCTCTGTTTATGGGCCTGCTATGCTCTGATTGGCCAGAAGTGTGCTTTCTGCTAGTCCTTCTTGCTTCGGTTTAACATAGGACTTAGGCTTGTATGTGTTGTATCTAACCTATAGACATGAATATAGAAGTACATAAGGATATAGCTTGACTCTTCTTTTACCCGCTTAACCGAGGCTTTGTGTTAATGTTAGGTTGGATTATTCTGTGTGTCACCTACCCATATCTATTATCATTGCCCCTATTTAGACCTTGGAATATTATTAGTTATATAGTTATGAACATGCTATCTCTTAAACCACCGCCTTCCCTTGGAAGAACCATAAATGACAACAATTGGAATGATCTGATGGTGGAATGCTACAATGGTATTATCCGTGCATTTATGGATTTACCTAATTGACACTGATGTACATCAATAGATCATTTCTGACATCATTGTCACGGGTGATTTATTTGGTGTGACTTAGCAAACATCAACAATGATCTATTAGGCAGGAGTGCGTCCTGATGAATCAGCAATATTTCTTTTATTCACAAGTCACTTGAATCTTTCTTTTGTATATGCTGACACTTTGTATCATTGTATTTTAATCGCAAAGAAAACTTGTATTCATTGTATTTGTTATGTTGATACTTTTTGAGTTGGTGCTTGTCTATTATTATAATATATAAAGGAGAAGGGCGTTATTCTGACTTATGTATCTTTACCCCTTTAATAAAACAGGTGGCCTCCTCCGCCCTGGTTTATTCTGCCTCTCGATTATTCAGCATATTTTTTGGTAGAGTAATTATTCAGCATATTTCTTGGTTGAGTTTGTTATAGAGAAAAGAAAAGGATCCAAGTCTGTCCGTAGTCTCTACTCCTTATTAATAACTACGTGGAGTAATCTCCGGTTTTTCATTTTGGTGATGGCCTCTGACACAGCACGCTATCCAACACAAAGAGAACACCCCTTCGTTGCACCATCAAGTGCCCTGCCAGCCTCCTCTGAGGCATTCACAAAGCAAAACCCTAATTCAGCCCATGGCCGCCAAAATGTGTCGACTGCAAGTCACTGTCGTGTGACTGTGCACCTGACCACATGCGCATCACAGATGACATCTCCCCTGCCACCACTCATGGTTCATTGTCCCCGCAGCCGATCCATGCCGCTGTCTCTCTCGCGACTTCCTCGGCGAACGCTTCATCATCGTCAAGACGACCACGCCACCACGCGTTATGGAGACAACCTACGAAGGCAGTCCAGGACCGCTGCAGCACCAGGAGATAAAGCTTGTAGACGACAGGGGCATACATAGGTCGAACGTTGTCTGCTTAGTGCGACGTGTCCCGGAAACTCAAGCCGTCACCATCTAACCACTCGGCCTTATTCACCATAAGCTATGTGCGCGCGCCAGGGGATGACATTGTCAGCCTCGATCGGTCACACCGTCGCTTCAGCTGATATGGTCAGGTCCAGCCACCAGCAGTCGTGATTAGAGGTGTCAATTCTAGGAAGACCGCACGGGTGAATTTACAAGGTACTTTGATTTTGTTCCTCGACTTTTTTGAACATATGCTTAGAATCTTATTGTTTCCTCGCACAGAAAGCAGTTTGTGTTTTCCACTAAATACGTGAAGCAGCATGCACAGGAAGGATTAAAGCTAATCTTGATCTAAGTTACCCTTTTTTAGTTTTTCTTTTCTTGTTCATTGTGAATTCCTTTTTCTCTTCTTTTTCATTTTCTTGTTCATCATGAATTCCCTTTTCTTTCAGTTGCTTCTGCTACCTGGCAACCCATGATCATAATTTCTTCTTTAGTTGGTTACATCTGATTTCTTTTTTTTTTTTGCACGCTCAACAATTTTGTTCTAAGGTGCGACCTTCTACTTTCATGATCTTCCTCTGTTCTAATTAAAAAGATGGTATAAAATATTTGTGCAGAAGATATTGGCTTTCTTCAACTATCAGAACACAATTATGCACACTAAGAGCACTGCCGGGTGACGATGAATCCACCTGATCCTATCTAATGCATTTCAATCCCTGCATGATTTTATACGTAAGAAATTAAAAGTGAATGATCTGTCAAGGCACTTGCTACTCTGATCTGGAGGGGGCATAACCATGGATGGTATTGGGCATACTTTTTGAGAGACAACACTCTGAAAGTTATGTTTTATTTTTCTATTAGAAATGCAAAACATAAGTGCAAATGACCTTGATTATAGGATGAAAATCAATATCATACATTTTTGTTAATGACTATGATAATTTCTATTAACTGAGATGATGTCCCAATATTTTGGTAAGAGTTTCAACATCTGTCAAAGGGGTTATCATAATCTATGTGAATACCTTTTACATTCAGATAATGCAAGAATGGCCTGAAAAACATATATAGGAATTGTAAGTTGAAGAACTATCGAGCATTATCTGAACAGCCTATCTTTACATGCAAGTGGTACATGAAAGGTGCTGAAGGTTTTCGCTTGGCAATGCATGGTTTTCTCTAGAAATCTGTTTCTGAAGTCCATATGCTATATTCTACTTTAGGACGTGCTCCATACTGTATCCTTTCAAAACCCTTGAATAAACAATTGTCATTTTAAGTTCCTACCATCTTTTGTTTCATGCTCTTCATTGTGATAATAAAAATTTCTTGACCCATTGCTACCTACACTGAAACTTTCTTCTTATGCTGTATTTTTCTCCATCGAGCTAAAGATCATGTTTCTAACGCATCTGCTCTTTTTTCAGTGTTTTAAAAGCTAAGCTTTCTAAGTATCCAAAAAAGATTAAAGCATCGGCTGCTAGGCTTGCTGCTTCAGTGTCAGTGGTATGCTTTTACTGTCTTGATTCACCGTTTCCGTTGTCATGCTTAAATTAAATCATGTGCCTATGATTCATAGAGTTCAAAGTTATGCATGATACCATTACATTGTGGAGAGAGATCATGATATACCTCTTAAGGTCTGGTGGAAATGAAACAAGAAGATAGTTGTCTGATAATATTAAATCTTACCTATCTATTAACAAAAAAAAATGAAATAGTGATGTTGTATTTGTATAGATAATAATACTTGATGTATGTATGTTAGATTTCAACTATTTTATATACTGTAATATCATATCATTTTTTTGATTTGTATGAATATATGGTATGAGTTATGCCCATAGCAATATACGGGTATTTTGCTAGTTTTATTTATAATACGGGTGTACCAAAACCGACTAGAGACATATAATAAATAGGTATAGCATATATATGCGGCCAAATAGAGACGCGAAGGAGTTATGTGTGGAGGTGGAGCATTGTGTGCCTTGGCCATTATAAGCAGGTAAAATAGTTAATTAAGATGACATTCTACTAGGGAAAGACATGCACATCACAACTACTGCGTGCGGTTAGCGAAGCGTATGCTTACACCATGAGCAGCTGCAAGGAAGCTTCCCAGATCACTTGTCCTTTTCAATTTCAATTTTCATTTCCTTTGTAGGCTTTGTTTCCGCGGACGAAGCGTGTCTTGCCCGCGTTGCATAATGAAATGAAAATGATGTTCGACTAAAACGTTAAGGCAAACTCAGCTTGATTTCGCACTTAGCGAGCTTAAATAAGCTTCTTCTTTCTTGTGCTCTGATAAAATGAAATGTTATTTCCTAGTAAAAACTACAGCTAGCAACAATAAAAAAATCGTGGTCGTTCAAATATCTTTTAGGATTTCAAATATCTTTTAGGATATAGTATAAAATAAGTTCAACTCCCTAAGTTTTGGGGGGCCGTATCAACAAAATGAAATGATGCAAAGTCAACGAGAATGGCGTCTCGAAAAGGTGCAAGTGAAGCGTGCTGTCCCTTGCCGAATCAGCGAGTCATCGACTGAACATGTTCTGTTAAATAGTCCAACGCTCCGATTATTTTTCTCCTGAAAATCCAGCATGATCTTGATCCTTTTGCTGATTCCCAGCAACCTACATGAGAGTACCCTCGTGTTGCGCTAATATTCGTTGGAAATTTCTAGTATGAACTAAGCAAGTCATAATCAATTTAAGATATATATGTTCTTTGATAGCGCTGTAGAGACGACGTTCGATTCCTATGTAATGATCTTTTGCTCAAACGGCGGAAATCAGTCCTTGTGTTATCAACCTCTCTCTGTTAAATTCAACGAGTAAAAGAGCGGGAACTTCCCAACATTAGAAAATACTGTAATAGAAGACGAAAATCAACTGGTTCTCTCAAAACTACGAGCAGGAGCCCGCGCTGCAAGTGCAGCTGGAAAGACGTGCCCGACAGCAGCCCACGGGATTTTAATTCAAAATGAGGAACAGAATTCCATGTCAACTTGAAAAGTTATGCAATTTGTACCCCCAATATAGAATTTTCGCAGCTGTACCTGACGTGCGTTGCAAATCGCTTCAGATAGCAATCCCGACCACGGCATCCCCCCCTATATATACTGCACATCAACACGCAAAGCTTTTGATCCTCATGCCTTACGCATTCCGTACACAAGTGCATAGAAAGTAGGAGTACTAGCTAACAACGTGCAGGTATGCATGATGTCTCCTCCACAACTTGTCATGACCGCGTCGCTGACGGTATCATCATCATCGCAGAAGCATCGTGACGACGCCGGCCATCACCGGCAGCGGCGTCTCGATGCGTTGCGCCTGCGCCGCGTGTTCGACATGTTCGACCGCGACGGCGATGGCGTCATCACGCCGGCCGAGCTGTCAGGCGCGCTGGGCCGGCTGGGCCTCAGCCTCGGCATCGGCGGCCCACCAGCGCCGCTCGACGCCGTCGTGGCGGCATACGTGGCGCCCGGCATGGCGGGCCTGCGGTTCGTGGACTTCGAGGCGCTCCACGCCGATCTCGCCGCCGCTGATGACGCCACCCACGCGCAGGGCAACAAGGAGGACGAGGAGATGAGGGAGGCCTTCCGCGTGTTTGACGAGGACGGCGACGGGTACATCTCCGCGGCGGAGCTGCAGGCCGTGCTCATGCGGATGGGCCTGCCGGAGGCCGGGTGCCTGGCCCGAGTGCGTGACATGATCGCCGCCGCTGATCGGAATAGCGACGGCCGCGTCGACTTTGACGAGTTCAAGGCTATGATGGCTGGTGGCATTGATGTTTAATTAGTCAATCTCAGCGAAATTAAGTTGGGTTTTCTCGTCAAGTTCACACACTTCCATACCATACTCTCAATTTTTGTGTGCTGTACCTGTACATACATAGGTAGGTAGGTATAGAGACTTGTCATTTGTTTGAGTCTCTGCACGCGTGCCAGTGGCCAATTTGGCCTTTTTGTTTCTGTTTCTGGGTTTGGCTAATTTTGTTTATGCCATCGAAAGAAAATGCTGCTGTAGTCTTCAAGTTTCACTATATTATTTTCTTTATCTATGAACCCTTAATCTTAGGGATAATTCATGTATGACACTTTGATGCTGAAATTTCAAACTGACCCAAGTAATAATATCTGATTTGAGATATCATTCGAAAACTCGTATTGTTGCAAAGTCCCATCCACGTAATAAATGTTTAAAAGCCCCCTTCTACACACGTGTGGTGCTCATTCTGCCCATCTCTCTGTGCCTTGACCAATTTCGTGCCATCTTAACCAACATTGGCTTGTACTAAGTGTTGTCCTTCACCGGTAAAAGGGAGGGTATGCACCAGGTCAAGTCCTTTTCTGCTCAAACTCTTGCTTGGTCTCGCTTGGATGGGATGCAATCGAGTCAGGAATCGAACAAGATGGATCGAGGCACGATGATGGTCTAGGTTACCTTCCAAGCTTCGAATAATGGCGCAGGTGATGTGACAAAGAGTGTGTGTGTGCGAGGAGGGAGGGTGTTAGGATTTTGCAACAAAATGTGTGTTCAGGGTAAAATCTTTGAAACTAAAAGTGACTTGTAGGTTATCAAACGGTAAATTTCGACTTCATAAACAAAAATCAATGATATATACTCAGTGATAAGGGACATAAAAATCGGCATGCGTGTGTGATGTAATGCATCCACACGTTATCAAAGTATGAGGGATCGGTTACTATTTCTGGGTGCCCCCGCCTTTGCCTCCCAACCGTTATATCTGCAACGCTGCCCCTGCATTTCGGTTTCCACCCAAAGAAGAACTCCATCCGACGAACAAGAACAAGGAAAGATCAGGGCGCGCGAGGAGACCCAAGAAGTCAAAAACGAACATAAAGGTCCAGCAAGAACAGGGGACAGGGGGATATTGATCCATAACAAAATCATCTTGTCGCTGTAAGTATCTTTGATCTGTTCTCATGTGAGATGGATTCATCTCTGTTTTGGATCAGCATCTCCATTTCGGTTTTGGTTTCTTGGTCTTTAGATTTATTGTCCAACGCTGCAGGGATTTAGATCGCAGTTTGGGTATTCCTGGATGTGTTTGTTTTGCATCATGTATAACTGATTTTTCTCTGTTTATTTGCGAGAAGTTAGGAGAGGGGATGATGTCTGAAAACGAGGAGCACGGGTCCATACTTGAGAAGATCAATGAGAAGATCCATGAGTACGAGCACTCATCATCCTCGTCATCTTCATCGGACTCTGATGATGACAAGAAGTCAAAGAAATCCAAGAAGAAGAAGAAGCTCTTTGGAAGGCAGCATCCACTGCATCACGTCCTTGGCGGTGGCAAAGGTTTCTTGTCCGATTTCTTGTCAACAACGCGTAAACAACTATCGTGTGCAGTCTTCTCGAAAGGCTTTTAGAAATCTTCAAATGGACAAGCATCATGCAATATCTTTTTGCTTGATAAATGAAATCCATAAAAATGACTAGAAATGATGTATTAGAGAAGGTGATGATTCCTGCAATTTGCAAAATTACTACTAGATTGGACGCAGAAACCACCCATGAAATTTTCTTGGATATGAATGTTTTTTGAACAAATTCTTGAATGCAAATGTTGTTGATTCTAGGTGTGGAGCAGATGCATCTAATCTGCTATCTCTTTTCAGCTGCTGATCTTGTTCTGTGGAGGAACAAACAGACATCTGGGAGCATCCTGGCTGGCGTCACCGTGATCTGGCTGTTGTTTGAGGGCATCGGCTACCACCTGCTCACCTTCCTCTGTCACTCGCTCATCGTCTTCCTCACAGTTTGCTTCGTCTGGGCTAATGCTGCATCCTTCATCAACAGGTCGTTCCATCTGTATATATATATATATATTCCCCCAGCATTTGGCGGTTAAAACCAATCTGAAACCTTGCCAACCAGCCACTTCATTTTCTCTATTTGTCAAACAAAATTGGCATTGATCATGTTGAAAACCTCATGTTGAAAACCTCTATGATAAAAGAACAGATGGAATGCAAAAATATCTGTGTTAAAAGAGCCTTGATTTTCATTAAAAATCCATCCATTTCAGCAGACTGTACAAACATTTTAGACTCTTTGAATTTCAGGTCTCCTCCCAAGTTCCCAGAGCTCATTTTATCTGAAGTCCATTGCCTCAAGTTTGCTCACTTCGCTCGGAAAGAAATAAACGAGGCTTTCTTCACATTGCGCAATATTGCTTCAGGAAAAGACCTCAAGACATACCTGACGGTAACCTGAGTTTTTACAACACTCGTTTCTCCTTGTTTACTTCTGTTGGTAATATGGTGTTCTTGTTCATTTTTCTCACTAAGCATATTTCTTGCAGTCAGTTGCAGTCCTATGGTTCATTTCTATTCTTGGGAGCTGCTTCAGCTTCTTGACTCTGTCTTACACTAGTAATCTTCTCATCTACCTCGTTTGTATTAATACTTTTGAAATTAGAGTACATATTGTTCGTTAATGGGTTATGGAAGATGCAGAAATAATCTGTCATTAGATTTGTGTTTTCATTTATATTGTTAATTCACCTAAAGAAAAATGACGGGGCGGATTAACAAAAATCTTCGGAGGTATTTAATAGTAAAACAGAGGCACAACAAACTAACATGTTTTGGTAATAGCAATAGGTTTCTTTTGTCAACTTCTAATAAAGTGTGGGAAAATCAATATTATTATAGACTGGTCCTATCTTACTTGCATGCCAGATCATCTCATTATACTTCTATTTCCTAAATCATCGGGGTGACATATGATCCCTCTTTACAGTTTTCCTGATGGCATACACACTGCCCATGCTATATGAGAAATATGAAGATGAAGTCGATGTTGTGGGTGAGAAGGCTCTGATTGAGATCAAGAAACAATATGCAGTGCTCGACGCGAAGCTTCTCTCAAAGATCCGAATGTTATCTGACAAGAAACAGCATTGAACTGATGTTTCGAAGTCTTGCATCGTCAAAATTTCATTGGAACTCAGCACGGTACAGATAGTGTCCTTTATTGGTATCCCATGTTATCGATTAGCAATCTTTGAGGTGGCATCATAGTTGTGGTATTTGGTTCTTATTTCTCAAGCATTGGAAACTTGACTCTTCCAAGTCCTACCATAGAACATTGTCGATGGTTACAGAGAGAGTAGGCTTCTTCTTGTCAGTCTCAGTCCATTCTGTTTTGTCTTGTCATGGATTCTTATAACCGGTCAATTTATAACTATTTTCCACTCAGATATGTTACTTACGGCATTCTGGTATTGATTAGACACTTCTTTTTGTGAGCCATTTCACTTGGTCCTACAAGTTCGTTATCTAATTTTACATGTTTATCCTGCGACTAGTTCATGCCACAGTTATGTTGGTCATATGCCATACATGTTCTACAGTTCATCAATTTCAGTTATGTGGAATGTAAATGTCATTTCGACTCAGATAGAACTATAGCAGATAAGCGTCAAATTCATGGAATAGTAGGACCATGTTCTGAAGTCTGTATAACGAATGAAAAGTCAGTATAACGAACCATAGCTTACAGCTACCTAAGCACTCAGTATAACGAACCATAGCTTACAGCTACCTAAGCACTCACGACTTCACTGAAATAATCCAGAACTTGACAACTATCAATCTTGATAAAATAGGAAAATGATATATGCAAGGTGAAAAAATTAAAGGGAGAAAGGTAATATGATTTTTCAATTTATTACTTGGCACAAACTACTTATACTTTCCTTTCTGAAACTAGAAGTAAAAAACAAACAACAGAAATGCATCCGGTGGTAGGACTTGACAAACAAACAACACTATGGCACACAGCTCTAGAGCTTGGTCCGATACTGGCACGATAAGGTCTGCGTTCCTGGCGACCACAAGCTGAGCACGACGTCGCACACCGTGGTGGCGTGGTGACCAGTGACCACCATCCTCCAACGAGCCGGCCGGCGGCGAGCGCGATTGGCGACGTCCGCGTCTAACGTCTCGTTCAGCTACTAGGGCCCACCACCTGCACCCGGGTCATCACTGCCATCCGCCCGCGCACCACGTCAGCCACGCTGGAGGGCCTCCACCTGGTGTTGCTCTCCGTCTCCCCTGGTCCGGGGAGATGGAGATGGTGCTTGCAGTCGGGGCATGAGCATTCTAAAAATCCCCCTCTAAACACTACCACAATAACATACTGTAGCGGCGGCCCAAAACAGACACTAGCGGCGAGCATGGCTACCCGCCGTTACGTTTTCGCAGCTGAAAATCACCCACTATGACGGCAGTTAACCAGTCCATGACATAAACCGCCGATAAAACAAGATTAGTAGCGGTGGGTGAAGAAAAACAAAAAGAAAAACAACCAAAGAGCCCGGTAGATCCAGGCCCATCCACCTTGGCACGAGACCCGCGCCGCCGGATGGTGGAGCTCGCGCGCCCGTGGAGGAAGGAGGAGGGCGGCTCCTTGCGCCGCCGCTCGCCGCCCTTGTGTCGTCAGCCTACGCGGCCAATGAGGAGAGAGGCGGACGTCTGATGCAGCCCATGCGTGACCTCCGCCGCCGCCGCCCGCGAGGCGGACGAATCCGATGCAACCCACGTGTGAGGTGGGCAGATCTCCAATGACCGCCGCCGCCGCCGCCCGGCCTTGAGGCGGACGGATCTGCCGTAGCCCACGCACGAGGCGGGCGGATCTCGCTGACCGCAGCCGCCGCCACCAATGAGGCGGACAGATCTGTGCTGCCCGGCCTCAAGGCAGGCAGATTCGGCACTACCCGCGCGCCACCAGCCCGGCTAAGGGAGGGAGAGGAGCGGGCGGCGTGCGGAGAGAGGAGGAATAGGAGGGGTGGGGCGGGAAGAGAGGAGGGAGAGGGGTGGTTGCACCGGTGGTGGGGGAAGAGGAGGGTGGGCTGTGGCGGGGGAGAGGGAGGAGGGTGGGTGTGGGCGTGGGAGGGGGAGGAGGACGGGAGACACGGGGGAGCCGGCACAGTGATGGGAGTGGAGACGGGGGAGAGGGAGGAGGAAGGGAGAGGCGGGGGAGTGGGTGGAGAAGTAAACCCTAGTCTGTGTTTTATAGGACCGCTGGTTAGATGGATCGAAGTGGGCTAAAACCAGCTCATTAGAAATCGTCGCTAAAATATTTTTTTAGCAGCAACGGTTCTTATTCTGAATCGCCTCTTTAGCTACGGTTTTCTTTAGATGTGCCGCTAGTATAATATAGGTTCCGTCGCTAAAGACTTATTTTGTTATAGTAAAAATGATTACTCACCCGTTCTTAAATTATTGTCGTTGTTAACTTTTTTAGTTACCTTTGATTATTCATCTTATTTAAATTATTTTTAAAAATATCATATATGTTGTCATAGTTTGTTTTATCGTCAAAGAAAATTGAAATATAAATTAAAATTTTTCATATTTAAAATAATATTTTGAATAAGATGAATGATCAAAAAATTGAATAAAAAAGTCAATGATGATAATAATTTAAAAACAGAGAGAGTACGTATTAGATACAATGCTATACGGTCCCACTAGAGAGAGATGATCGTCCTTCATGTACTTTTGTCGACGACAACAGGCAAAATCTTCGTAATTATATATGTTAATGACACTACAGCGTGATCACGCGCGTACGTCTTATACAATACCCTGGGGAATACAGCTTCTGCCGACCTCATGAATAGC
The DNA here is from genome assembly GCA_032690845.1 of Eleusine coracana subsp. coracana. NCBI lineage: Eukaryota > Viridiplantae > Streptophyta > Magnoliopsida > Poales > Poaceae > Eleusine > Eleusine coracana. Next base: position 11,922,239 of record CM064426.1, read on the forward strand.
CGATCCACGCATAGTATAGTTATCGAAATTGGCCATCCGCGTAGGGCTGCACTAGCGGCACAAGCTGCAAGAAAAGAAAAAGAACTCCTCTTAGTGTTACACGAAATATATTTTACAAGAAAAGGAATTCCACAGCGCTTAGTACACTAGACTACTAGAGCACACATTAAACGTATGTATAGTGGTATTAACACATACACATCTACTCGTCCACTTGTACAGGTGATCTATATCACGTTCATAAACCCTTCAATCCTTTTTAATGCAATAAAAAGGCAATAAGTTAAAGAGGATCCAATACACTAGCGAACAAGGTTTCCAAAACAATCATATAATACCAATCCCGAGCTTGTCCATTTGTCGCATATGAAGAACTAAGTGAATCCTGAAGCATATGTATACGTAGTTATAGAGATATTAATGAATTAAAATGTGAGTTTTCTCTTTAACCTTTCCCTCTTCATGGAAATATTCTTCATATCTTCCAATTTTAGTAAAAGATGTAGGACTATACGCATAAATTCATAGAAAGTTAGTAATATTGAAAATCATTTAAGATCTAATAAATGCCAGATCTTTCATCGATGAACACTATGCTACTCCAATGTAACCAGTAATTATAGTTCATATACTTGTCTCCGTATGAAGGCCTTGGGCACGTGCAACAACATTTGCGCTGGGGCCAAGACTATCATACATGGGGTAGTCGTAACCAAACATCTGAGGCAGCTTTGGATCAGCTATATTTACTTGGTTATGGATTGGTCCGCCAATGATCTGGTGCAAGTATAATTTGAGATCATACTCAGTTGTTTGCAACTGTGGGATGACACGACCAATTTGTGTATTTGCCATGGAGGGGCTGCCAACATTTAAGGTTGCATCAGAATCGTGCTTTATCGACCCATACTTGAAAGGCTGCAAATAAAGACATGTCTTCTTAGTGTTTAATTTGATAAAAATGACTAATTGCAGAAGATGAAAGTTAGATAGCTAGGGTACTCTAGGTATCTTCTGTAATCTTAATGGAAGTATAAACTGTAAAAGAAGACTTCAATTGCTATCCGGCCTGCATAGTCATATGGACCTTTATTTATTAGCAGTACAAGTGGGATGAATGAATATCTTCATGAAACACGGATCATCCATTATTATAGTATGATATGTTAATTAGTACCAAATAAAAAATGATTATAGTTTTGGTTTTATCAACTTTTGCTGCCACTGTGTCTCTATTAAATGTAAACATTCATTCTCAAGGATATGCTTATATCATTACAGATTTTTTAATAAAAGCCTACCACTTTCCAAATTCTATTCAATGCAACATGCTCCCTCATTCCTCTATCACACACATTATAAACTATTTTTACATGAAGTGATAAACATGAAAAAAAAAACAAAGAAGCTCCTATTTCATAAGGTGATATACACATTCGACTAACATACCACTCGACATTATAGTATATAGTATCCACATACTCGATGTACATGTCCTTGCATATTCGACTAACATACCACTCGACATTATCTAGAATGATCATATACCCCGGCCCATCTACTAGGCTTCACGGGAGGAGATGCTCTCTACTTCTTGTGATACATATGTGGGAGTAGTTACACATAGGATAAGGTGAAAACGTTACCAATGTGTATAGTCCATTTTACTACTTGTTTCAGTTCACTCTGTTTTTGTATAACACTCTAGATTATTGAAACTATCGATACTATTATCGGCAGTGGATCATAGGGTAACCCATGATCCTTGTTTATCATAAAGGCATGCGCGAGACCGAGAGTCAATGAACACACAAGACGCAAGGTTTAGACAGGTTCAGGCCTCCCGGAGGATAACAACCCTACGTCCTGTCTTCTGTGGTGTATTGTGTATGATATCTCCTCTATGAGGAAGCCCCTGTCCCTCCTTATATATCCGGAGGGCTGGGTTACAAGGCAAGTCTCCTAGACGGTTACAACATGATTTCCGACTAGGATTCTATATCTAACTTTTCTTATATCTTCTTTCTTGTATGGCAAATAATATCTCCATGAGGTATCCTGGGTACATAGTACCGACATAAACCTTCAATTTATGCACTATAAAAGTTTTATTTGTGCTTTGTATAAACTTAGCTTTCATAAAATAAGTGAATCAGTTGTTAGAGTATATTTAGTAGTTTAGGTATTACTATGTATGTACGACTTGAGCCCATCAATTTTTTTGACTGGGCTATCACAGACCCCCCCCCCCCCCCCCCCCCCCCGGCTGTTAAAGGAACTATCATTCTCGTTGAAAGACACAACAACGCAAATGAGTAGGAATTTCCCCACTTACACACACCCATGTGAAGTGTCACATATATGTCATGCCATGCCTCATGCACGAGCCTATGCGTGTATTACGCCATACGTCCAGACCTCCTCACCATCAAGTACACCGTGTCCGTTAGGATCAGCAGTGATACCATTTCTAACACCCTAGGGTTAACACATGTTTGTTGTCGCCTTATATTTTAAGTGAACTCCACACACTCTGACTAACCTATTTACGTTTTTATTCTCGCTTTACGTAAAAGGGTTAACCTAAGATTGGAGGTGTTGGACAACCTAGCCACCTAAACTTCTGTGTTAGTCGTTCTCTCACTAAAGTAGCAAGGTGAGACTAGACATACCAACTCCTCTCTGTATGGGGCACTATGGGTCCAATTAATTGGGCTGAGATGTCACACTCATCCAAAAACCTGATCGAAAATGTCTCGTGTATCTGAGCACAACGAATGATTGCTCCATCTCCCATGATGTTGGATTGTTGGTGGTAGGCTGTCAATCGCGGCATTGTGGATGGTGGTAGGCTGTCAATCGCGGCATTGTGGATCCCAGATAGGGCTGGCTGTCGAGCCGGCTCGGCACGAGCTCACTATAATTCATTAGTATAATAAGCTACCTTAGCTCAGTTTGTTATACTAACAAGTTAATACTGTAGTTCGGTTTGACTCATTATGCTCACGAGCTAGCTTATTGTGGTTCATCGAGCTTTACTTAAAAATATATTATTTTAATGATACATAAAAAAATAACATATGCCATATAAAAATGATAAATTTAAGATGTAAATCAAATATTACTTATCCATATATTCATCAATCTAGATTACTGTAATATATATTTTTAGAAAGATAATACGTTCATACAATTTTTATAACTAAGTGTTTATTATAAGTTATATAAGAGAAAAATAGTAGTGCTCCAACTTCAAGTCCACCAACTCTAACTCGTTAGGAGTAGATTATTACTATCTTTATATGCTTAAAGTTTGTACTTATATAAGTATTGAGTTGACTTGGGGTGGATTGAGTCATGGTTTATAATGATAGGTAGGTATAAGTAGACTGTAGTTTTAAACATTACGTAACTCGTTAGGCTCATGGGCCAACTTACAAGCCCGCTCGAGTTGGCTCATTAACATAACGAGCTAATAAATTAGCTCAGCTCGTTTGAAATTGGAACAAGTCGAGTCGACTCGAGCCGAGTTCACCTTCGAGTCGAGCGAGCTATCGAGTTATGAGTTTTATTGCCACCCCTAATCCCAGAGGTATCTTGACATCGACAACCAACGTGCATTACGGATGTGTAAATTTAGCATCTCTGTCGGTTGATTGATACGTAGTTAATTTCCAATCTAGTGTTGACGCTGATAAAACTCTCTATTTATTTAGATGAAAATTCATCCCTAAATAATTAAATGAATATTAAACTGCACTTCTGCAGAACCGTAGTCATAGAGCAAAAAGCATGAAGAGGAACACTGATTTAACGTGTTTATGGAGTGCTCATGCCAAAAGCAAAAATTATCGATTTCCTTTGGTGGGGTGTTGTTTTTTTTGTTAAGGTTTGATCCGGTCCATTTCACAAGCATTTTAAGTTTTAGATAGAAATATAAAACCAAAAAGTCTTTCAAAGAAGGAATAACCTAAACATGTTCCAGCATTTGGGGACACAAACATGCATAACAATTTGAACTTCAGTTGAATTTTGCGAAATTATTTGTATATCCATCTTTTTTTAGCAACCGTACAATATTTTACTCCAACAGTAATCGCCCAGCAACCTAACAGTCTAAAACAAAACCAAAGTCCAAATTAAACCCACATCGATCAACCTACCACATCAGTGAGGCATTTTTTGTTTGCGAACCTACAAGTCAAACTTTTGATCACTCCCTATTACTATTTATGGTACCTGCACCAGTATTGCAAGTTTGCAATTGCAACAATCTTGCCGTCTGGCACTACTACGGCGATAAGGAAAAAAAAAAACTATATATGGCACTCAACTAGAGCAGCAGCTAGAGCTTGGTCCGGTACCGGCACGAGGAGGTCTCCGCAGCCATGGACCGCACGCTGATCACGACGTCGCACACCGTGGTGACCACCACGCGGCGCCTGAGCACGCCGAACACCGTGGCCTTCCCCGGCACCACTGTCCTCACGACGAGCGGCACGTCCCCGGCTCCGACCAGGTCGGCGTACAGCTGCGGCGCGCGCGCGGCGAGCCGGCCGGCGAGCACGGTGAGGCGGACGGTGACGGCCTCGGCGCCGCCGGGGCCCACGCGGCCGGCTGGCAGGCCGGCCTTCGCGGCGATCGCGCCGCGGTAATAGACCTCGGCGCGGCCGCCGGCGTCGTGCTCGAATGCGGCGAGCGAGCTTGGGTTGCGGATGGAGAGGTCGGCGTCGAAGGTGGCGTTCAGGGAAGGCGCGGGCGTGTCTGGCGACGACGATGGCCCACCTGCACCCGGGGAGAGGGAGAGCGAGACCAGGCGGAGGCCCTCGAGCGTGGCTGACGTGGCGCGCGGGCGGAGCGCGGTGATGACCAGCATCGCAACAGCCACGGTGAGGAGGAAGAGTAGGGCCAGCGAGACGGCAGCGCAGACGCGGCAGCGGCGGCGGGACGCGATTGCCGCCGGGCTGTGGTGCTTGCAGGGCGTGCCGGCGGCCATGGCGGTTTCTTCTTGGAGGTGGAGTGCTCGAGCTGGTACGTGCGTGGGCGGCGGAGGGAAGAGGAGGCAAGGCACTGAGTGAGCAGTCAGCTACACGCAATTTTTGATCGGTGGGGTTACTGTCTTAATAAGTAGCAGGGTTCTTTTCGAGAGCGACACGGGGAGTTGATGGCCAATCTTATTGGCCAAACGAACTGCTGGTACTAACCAACGTTCATGCTTACTAGGAATTGTGCTTACAAAAGATAATTAATAAGATTGTTTTGTTTGTTTTCTTAATCCTCCGAAAAGTGTAATTATCTTGTTGTTAATCACACTTTATCAGTTCGTTTTATATAATAGCAGTGGAAACCTGTCATGCGCTTTATCAGGTACAAGAGTCTTTTCTTAATATAATGTGAGCTATTTCCTCTGTATTTTATTTGATGATGTCTCCTTGTTAAAAATTGCACTACAGAACGTCAAGAATAAAAGCCCGAATAAAAATATGGAGGGAGTGACACACAACTTAACAAGACATGTATCATACGTGGAACAGTATTTTCCCAAGTTTTCAGTGTGTGAACAGATTATAGTACAGCAATAATTGCATTAAAATAAGCAAAATCAGTTCCAAAACACAAAATGAACTGGCCGGTCTTGCGGTCTACATGGTGTCGAGGTCTGGCGGCCACCACGCCTACTCGTGCAGACACCCTCACTTCCTCTAGAGTGCAACGATCGAGCAAGTCAAATGGCAGAGCAGACGTGTTAGTCCAAGGCCAGAAAAGGAGCTGAGATGGAACATAACATATCTCGAAGCACATGCTGAGCTACGCTTGGATTCTCGTCTCTTGTGCCTGATTAGCCTCTAAGCAACTAAGTTTTTTATTTTCTATAGAAGAGGACATAAACATTAACTAACCTTGCTTGCATGCGATCCTGCATCACTCCAAAAATGAAATAAAAAATGGCTGCTGATCTACTATGGACCCACTCACACTTACTACTTAGCCATTGCGACTCCACACTTGGACAAAGAGGCAAACACATTACGAGTTAATAGTTTGTTGGTTGTAGGTGAATTTTAATTTTGTATCCGTCACTGCTGCACGCAAGCACCCAAAGTTCGCATAATGCATAATTATTATTATTACTTAATCTTACTTAAAAAAAAGGTAATGATACCTGGTCTTCTTGCATGGTGATGGTGAATGCGAGGATGTGTCAGGTGAGAATAACTCTGGTGCTCCCGCACCAATTGGTGTTACCGTGCTCCCATCTTATATAACACAAAATTTATGCAAGGAAAATTACAATAAAAATATGGATGAATACATCATATCATCTTCTATCATCATGCAAAAAATCAGGTGTAAAAAGTTTTTATGCAAAAAATCAGGTGTAAAAATCCCGTCAAACCTGTTAACAGTTACTATTCGTGTTCTAATTTCACTTTTTTGTTATGTCTTATACAAGTTTTAGTTCCATCTCAAATCTTACATGATAATAGAAGATGACATGATATATCCACTCATATTTTTCTTGTAATTGTTTATTAGATAAATTTTATGTTACAAGAGATAGAAGCACGGGAGTACCAATAGGTGTGGGAGCACCAGAGTTGTTCTCTAGGTCGGTGAGCTGGTGTGGCTACCATCGACTGATGTAGTTGAATGACTGCTGATTACTACTTCTGGTCATAAATATAAGGATTTGTTGATTTCTAAACTTTACTTTTAACTATTTATCTTATTCAAAATATTTATAAAAAATATTTATTTATTTATGATTTATTTTATTATTAGATATACTTTAACTATGATTTGTTTATTTTTAGGATCTTATATTTTTTTTTAATAAGTTGAATGATCAAATGTAATATCTAGAAGTAAATGAAAGCTTATATTTGTTGACAGAAGGAGTAGCTTGGAAGGGTTGACGCGGCTTTTGAGGTCAATAATCAATGTATCTAGGTAAAATTACCGATCCACACTACAAGAAATGATCTTCTATACATGGTTGTGTAGCTATGATTTTATAAACATCATTACATTAATACCTAAAAACATCTTGTGATACATTTTTGAAAATGTATCAACGAGACATGATATTACATACGCTTCAACGTTAGTAAAAAAAGTAAATATGTTTTTTAACACATTTTTTATTTATGACATTTCAAAGTGGCACGATATAGATACATTTTGAATTGTAAGTAGCTATCAAAGAAATGCTTTTTTGACATATTTTTTAAAACATCTTAAAATGATACCATATTAGATATGCTTTTGATCATTACTAGCCCGCCCAAATATGATTCTTGACATGGTTTGAGAATGTCTCAATGTGATACATTATTTAGACATATTTTAATCATATCTAGCCTCAAGTAAAGACGCTTGCAAACATGTTATTCAAAATATATAAAAGTGGGATGATATTAGACACATATTAATCGTATATACTTTTATTTAAAGACATTTTGACACACTTTTGATAACTGTAGAGATATTAAAAGACTTAAAAACATAAAAGGAAAAGAAAAAAAATATCCTAACTACAATCATAATTGCTTGTCGGATGAGATAATTAAATGAGTTTACACTAAATAAACACATCATGGGTTTAAATCCTGTTGCTTGTAGAAAACTGACTCATTTCAGCCAGCAACTAAAATATATTTTTTAAAATATTATGTAAAGTAGATACGTAATATAAAAATATATCAATGAAAATCTTGTTTAGTTTTATTAATACATCATAAAAATATGTCTAGAATAATTTACATGTCATAAAACATAACTATGAAAGCATATGTAGATATATAAATATGTTTATATTGTATTAATAAAACATATCGTATATTCTAGATATGTTTTTAAAATCAATATCTGCAAAAACATGACACAGCCTGTGTGGAGAAGCCTCCAACATGTTTTGTAAAAACATCTCTATTTCACAGTAAAGATAAAATAAACGTATCTAATCCTCAAATAAAACGTATCTAGAGGAGTATGTTTTTAGTAGTGCCAGCAGCATGGTCGGTGGCTGAGCAGCTGCAAACTAGAAAGCGAGACGCCAGAGTGTGTATGTAGAAGGCGTAAGGCGACCAACATATTGTTTTTCTGGACCAACAACAAGTATTAATTTCAGCTAATTGACAGTCTCAGTCATTTCTACTATTTCATTTAAAAAGGATTAAATGAAACAGTTGTTAATTGTTAGGGAAAATTGCAAAAAACCACTTACATATTAGGGGGGTTCATATGCCCACCTACAAATACTTTTATTTCAGTCTAACATATGCAAGTTACACGTAATTCTCATATTCCTCCCTGACAACTTTGACCGACTAACGTAGCTCTTAGCAAGCATCCAATACAATTCTAAATAATCTATCATAACTAAGTTAATTATAATATTGTTTAAATCATACAAATATCTTAATACATAAAATTTAACCCCTCTACTTTGCTCATAACATCTCATAGCATCCTACATAAATTTTCACGATATTGATAAAAATCAGGTAAAATTTGGTGATGCTATATTCATCTAGACAATAATCACTCTAAAGTAAAACATCTGGATCAATATTGAAACTCAAACAGAAGTCATATTTGGTCAAAGTTGTCAAGTGGGTATATAAAAATTAAGTGTAACTTGTAGGTGTTAGACTGAAAAAGTATTTGTGGATGAATATATGAAATATCTCTAAAATGCAAGTGGATATTTAAATTTTTCCCTAATTATTATGTTTGGTATTTTTCTCTGACAAGGAAGAAAATTCTGCTTACAAAAATTAGTACTCGCCCTCATGCTGCATGTGTTTGCACATGCAAATGGAGCAAGATAAAGCAAATAGATCTGCAGCATCCAAGTCCTACTTCATGCAAAATACTAGAAGTGTGCATGACTCATGGCACGTCGCTCTCCGGCCCTGATCGTTGATAAGGGAGAGTATGCAGCTCGGCGTTCGGAGTTGGTCACCGGACGCGAGCTGTCCGCGTGAGGGCCAGTTGCACGCAGACAGGCCCGTCAAACTCATGCGTGTCACATGTGTCATCTCGACTCCAAAACGTACTGGCTACGTCCAGGCGGTGGTGAGCGAGCTGATCGATGAAGGTGCGTGAATGAGTGAGTCAATAACTTGTTATGGACGGGGATTGCTCTCTTCTCTTCCTTGGATTAGCAAATCTTGCATAATTTTGCCGGTGGTACGGATAGATGTTGGGGAGTCGGCGGCACTTGAAAGAAATTCCAATTAACAAAGATTTTTTATTTCTCTCCGCCATATTTTTAGAGAACAAATATACCAGTGGAACTTTTTTTTATTGTAGATGGAATTTTTTATTATTAGAGCCGTAACTTTTATTTACATCATTCACTTCCATTTGGAACTATTTTCTCATTAAAAGGTGAAACTTTATTCCAATAAGGCTTAACTTTTTATCATTGAAGACAGAACATAATATTTTGTTCTTAAAGTGGAACTTTTAATTACAAAAATATGAAACATTTTATATTATAAATTAAAAACTTACCTGATATGCACATAGAATATTTTTATGCGAAGATAAAACTATACTTTATTGACTGATATATAAGAAAACCTCAGTCAACTGATGACGAGACACATCCAAATAGAAGAATGTATAACTTTCAGATTAAGTTATAGACCGGGATCATTGCTCTCGGTGGTAGCTTTGGCTGCCATGTCACTACTACAATTGCGCTCTATAGTCGCAGATGTAAGGTTCATGACCATTGAGGTCACCCCAAGGTATAATTGTTTTGGTGATGAATGATAAATATGAAATATGACTAATGTCTATACGAGTATTGTATGTGTAGGAAACCTTATCTATCTTATGATGATCATTGATGGTTGCCTTGGCGGTTGATGACAATGACCACAAGCATGGAGGCTTGATGAGCTTGATGGAGTCCAAGGGTTGATGGAGATGGATCAAAGCTAAGAACAAGCTATGGAGCAAGTGTTTGAAACACTTGTCTAGTTGTTAGGGCTTTGAGTCCATAGGAAAAACTAGACTATCAAGGGGGTCTAGGTCATTCTCTTAGGTCATGTCTAGTTGGTGATGTGCATGGATGCTCAGTGAAATCACATGCACTAGGTGATGGTGGAGAAGTCAAGGAGCTGTTGGAAGAAGCCGGGAAACAAAGTCAAGAGGAGACGAGGAGTTTCAGCTTCTGCAGGTAAAGACCGGACAAAGAGATCTTGGAGACCGGACGGTCTGGTGATCAGAGAGAAATTCTCTACAGAGAAGATGTTGGATGCGAGGAATTCTATTGGTGGAAGAACCATAGAGACCGGACAGTCCGGTGTGCAGACCGGACGGTCCGGTCTGTATGGAGATGGTTTGGACAGAAGAGGAAGCATTGACAATATCTCTGTTTGGAGAAAGGAGAGAAGAGACCGGACAGTACGGTGTGAAGACCGGACTGTACGGTCATCAGGGGAGGCGACAGAACACAGAGAAGAAGTTTCTCTTGGGACCCAGATTTATGAAGACAGGACGGTCCGGTCTGTAGACTGGACTGACTGGTCAGTATGGAGGAAATAGCGGACAAAGAGCAACGTCTCTAGAGGATTCGACCGGTGAAGACCGGACTGTCGGGTCTAGACAATGACCGGACTGTCTGGTCCGTATATCTAGAAGGCTGTTTCATGGAGCAACGACTAGTTTGAGATTGGAGGCCTATATAAACTCATTGCTAGGGTCTTGGAGACTGCCTTTGACCATTGGGATTGCTAGGAGTATCTATTAGGAGCCAAAGGGCCAAGAGAGGAGCACTAGGAGAGGATATTGGATATCTTGAGAGTGCTAGTGAGAGTAACATGAGCATTGATGCACATCTAAGGCTAGAGTGTCCTTGAGGGTGTGATCTAAGTTGTTACTCTTGATCTATGGTGAGACCTAGACCGGTTAGGTGTCCGTGATCGAGCCTATCGTGATTGGTTGTGTAGGCCATCACACGTTTGTACACGGTTTGAGCCCGCCGGTGAAAGGGGTATCAATAGTGAGCGCCCGTGTCGGCTCAGAGAATCCAGCAAGATCTCGAGGGAGGTGAGCTTGTGCTTTGTGCAGCGGTGACGCACACTGTGTCTTCACTTGAGGAGCGATTGCGGGCTTGTGGGCGAGAACTCCACTTGGTGGGGGGAGGGATCGGAACTCCAGTGGGAGTGGTCCAACGAGGAGTTGGGGAAGCCACCATCCTTCCGAGACCTCGGAAAAAAATCATGAGCTATCTCTTACTCTACTCCTTACTATGATGCTTTACTTTCCGCATTTACATACCTTGCTATTCATGCTTGTGTGCTTACCTTACTCTAGTTGACTACCTTGTAGACTTGCATGAATAAGCTTCTTTACCTGCTAGTGCTTAGCCTTCATACTTGATCACTAGCATGTATAGGAGTTGCTTTGGCTTGATTGATCATCCTAATATGTATTGTGCTACTCATGCTTGTATGCTTTCTATATGCTTATTGTTCTAGTAGCTTTGCTTGAGTAGAACTCCTTGCTAGCTAGTTGTTTGCTTCATCATATCTTTGGTAACTAGCTTGCATAGGAGTTGTATTGCCTTTGTGTGATCCACTAGTATGCTTAGTGTGGGATACTTGCTCTACGGGTATCCTCATAGAAGGCTAAAGTCGGTGGCCGACTGGGTACTTCATCAACAAGGAAGCCGACCGACTCGGCTTGGAGTGCAAGATAAGAAAGATTAGACTTGCCATATGGAACCATTGTAGAGTACGACTAGGACTCTGCTTGTAACCCCCCTGCCGACCGGATATATAAGGCGGCAGGGTACCCCCCATTGGGGGGGGGTTGAGAGTTAGTTAGAGGCAATTTAGGCTTAACATCTCGTAACAATCAATACAATACAGAACACAGGACGTAGGGTTTTTACTCTCATTGAGAGGGCCCGAACCTGTATAATTCGGCGTCTTGTGTAACCATCATAGTTCTTGGTCTCGATGTAGCCCTATATATTTACTGCCGGTCTTGAGCATCGACAGTTGGCGCGCTAGGAAGGGGACAAGGCTCGCTGGGATTCTCCGTTGACTACGATGGCCGAACTTCCCATCATCCAATACTCTCCGGACTTCAAGATCTCCTTTGGATCCCTCGACTTCACGGTCGGCGACAATGGAGCCCTAGGTCTGAACAACTACAGATCAGACTCGACCGCAGCCAGCCCCATGGCGCGATCATCGAGTCCGTCTGACATTATTCCTGCATTGATCCTACTCGGATCCGAGCAGGAAGACTCTTCCTTCGAATATGACTCGACGCCAGACCGGTTTTTTTATGAGGACACGGTCGAATCGACCTACTCATATCCCCATACAGTCAACATGGTGGAGATAGTAGATCCTACCGCTGGAAACCAAGAGGAGGATCCAGATGCCAAAGAAGAAGGGAATCCAGCCGGTGGTCTCCAAAACCAGCCGGTTAAAGGAGGCTGACAGGATGATAACCCACCAGCTGATGAATTATCGGTCGGTCACCATCGTCGACCAAGAGGGTCGCGCGGGTCGCGTAACGCACGCCGACTGGATCTTGGCCCTGACCTTGAAGTGGATGGTGTTAAGGTCTACCACACCCCATAGAACAACATCACCGGGGCCAAGACATTGCTTAACACCTTAATGGTCGATGCCCACTATCAAACTCCTGCTATGCAGAAGGAGGTGGCTTTGCTCAAAGCCGCAGCGGCACAAGATGCTGCAAAGTCTCAGTCGGTCACAAGTTCCAGCCATGTATCTCCTCAGGGTCAGCGAAGGCGCGAAGATCTGAGAAATTCTCTCAGCCTCCATGATGGATGAGACACCATCAACTCTCACTATGAGGAGCGCGCTCGGGACAACCGACGCTATGAGGAAGAATGGCGTGAACGAAGAATGGACACCCATCGGGAAGACCGGTGGGATGACCGACGAGAAGGCCGATGGGATAACCAATGGAATGATCGTCAAAACCATCCTCCAAGAGACAACCGTGACGACCGATGTCGACATGACAATCGGGATCGACGCGATAATGATGGCAATCGACGATGTTGTCATGACGAGGATGTTGGCCCACGCCACCGTCGTAGCCCAACCACGTCCCCATACCGATAAAGGCGGTCACCAATGCCAACTGATGACGAGATCGATGGCATCAAGGCTTACGTCCCTCGGCTTCGTATTGCTCGATGGCCAAAAGGATTCAAGCCGGTTCCCATCGAAAAATATGATGGACAAACCAATCCCCAAGAGTGGTGACAACTCTATAGCACGGCAATCCGGTCGGCTGGAGGTGATTCCTACGTAATGGCTAATTATCTTCCGGTCTGCTTAGATCCTACCGTTCGGATATGGCTCATATCTTTACCTGAGGAGTCAGTCACATCCTGGGGAGACCTCAACTGGAAACTCATAGAAAGTTTCCAAGCAACTTGCAACCGACCGGGCAACCACTTCGACCTCACTTGGATCAAGCAGAAAGGAGACGAGCCTCTGCATGACTACATCAAGCGGTTTTGCATTAAGAAAACTGAGATCCCCAACATCCCCGATCAGCAAATAATTACTGCCTTCCTAGGTGGAATTCATAGTGATGATCTGGTCCGGGAAATTGGTCGGAGGAACCATGATCTCAAGCTCACCGCTCAAGAGTGCTTCGAGATTGCTGATAAGTATGCATCAGGGGAATCTGCACTTGATGATATCCGAGGAAAGGGCAAGGTGAAGCGGTTGGATAAGCCTGAGTCCTCCAAGAAGGACAAGAAGAGAAAACCCGACAATGCTGTCAACACAGTAGACCGGTTTCGGAAGAATCCTCGGACGAACCAGCCATCTACTGATGAGTTGCTGAGTGGCATTTGCCCTTGGAATCCCAAGAGAAACCACAAAGCAAAGGATTGCTATTATCTAAAGGGTTTTGCAATAGCTGCGCTCAAGGTGGCCAAAGATCCTCCGAGACGCAACAACAGCAACAAAGACAAGCCTAAAGATGATGATGACAAGGATGATTCGGGAGAGTTCCAGGAGCCCTGCAAAGAAGTAAACTTCATCTTCGTAGGCCCGGATGCCTATACATCCAAGTGCAAGCAAAAGTTAGAGCTTCGAGAGATTAACTCGATGGAGCCAGCTACGCCTCAGTACATGAGGTGGTCTGAGATGCCAAACACCTTTGATCGGTAGGACCATCCAAAACATCTACCAAAACCAGGTCACTACCCATTGGTGCTTGCTGCGACTATGAAGGAGGTGAAGTTCAACAGAGTACTCATCGATAGAGGAAGCAGTTTGGACCTAATCTTCACCAGGACCCTTCAAAAGCTCGGTCTGTCAATCAATGACCTCCAACCGAGTTCTTCACCCTTCCATGGGATTGTGCCTAGCAAGACTTCAGTCCTAATTGGACAAATAATTCTGCCAGTCACCTTTGGCACCCGTGATAATTTTAGGACGGAGCGTATCCTTTTCCAGGTGGCAGACTTCGAGTCAGCATACCATGCTATCATCGGTCGATCGGGGATAGCCAGATTTATGGCAGTTCCGCACTATCCGTATCTCACCCTTAAGATGCCAGGCCCAAACGGAATAATCTCCCTCCACTCTGATTTTCGGAATTCTTTTGATTGTGATGTATAGAGTTGTGAGATGGCTACCAAACAGTTGATGCTGTCAGACCAAAAGGAGATCCAGAAGGCGGTCGGTATAGAGGAGCAGACTGGAACGGAGGTTCCTACAAAGAAACCTACCAAGGACAAGATCCAGACCGTTGACATCCAAACCAAGGAGATTTTGCTCGATCCTGAGGACCCCGATATGGTGACTTATGCTAGGGTCAACCTTGATGAAAAATAGAAACTTGCGCTCACTCTTTTCCTCCAGGAAAATAGGGATATCTTTGCATGGAAACCATCTGACATGCCGGGAGTTCCTAGGGAAAAGATTGAGCACGTGTTAAGGGTACCTCTAGGGGCTACCCCCGTTCACCAAAGGCTTAGAAGATTTGCGCAAGACCGCAAGGACGCTATGAAGAAGGAGATAGTTAGATTGTTAGAAGCTAAGTTTATAAAGGAGGTGTATCATCCCGACAAGGTCTGCCTCAGGATCTCAACAAGGTCTGTCCAAGGATAAAGAATAAAAAGTGGAGGATGTGTGTTGATTATACCGATCTCAACAAGGTCTGCCCAAAAGACCCCTTCGCTCTTCCTCGTATTGATCAGATTGTAGATTCGACAGCCGGGTGTGAGCTTTTAAGCTTTCTGGATGCCCATTCAAGCTATCACCAGATCCCACTGAGAGTCGAAGATCAGATCAAGACTTCCTTTATAACACCCTTCGGCGCCTATTGCTATATCACTATGCCGTTCGGTCTGAAAAATGCTGGCGCGACTTACCAACGAGGTATCCAACACAGCCTTGCCACTCAGATCAGTCGAAACACTAAAGCGTATGTTGACGACATCATTGTCAAGACTCGGAAAGTCGAAGAACTTCACTTTGACCTAGCAAAAACCTTTGACAATCTGAGACATTATTCAATGAAGCTGAATCCTAAAAAGTGTGTTTTTGGGGTTCCATCGGGGAAGTTACTCGGTTACATCGTTTCGAAATGAGGTATAGAGGCTAACCTAGATAAAATGAAGGCAATCCTTGATATGAAGCCGCCTAATTGTCAAAGAGACGTTCAGAAGCTAACTGGATGCATGGCATCTTTGAGTCTCTTTATTTCCCGATTGGGGGTTAGGGGGTTACCACTCTTCCAATTGCTTAAAAAGCAGGATGACTTTGTTTGGACTGAGGAGGCGCAGTCGGCACTAGACGAATTAAAGATTCATCTTAGCAATATTCCAGTGTTGGTGCCTTCGGAGCCAGGAGAAAAACTTCAGCTTTACATCTCGGCCACAACCCAGGTTGTGAGTACTGTTTTGACAGTCGACCGAGAAGAAGAGGGACACGTGCAAAAAGTACAGCATCTGGTCTACTTTGTGAGTGAGGTTCTCAACGCCTCTAAGACAAGGTACCAGCAGATCTTGAAGTTGTTATATGCATTATTGATCACCTCGAGGAAGTTGAAGCACTATTTCCAAGCTCATCCAATTGAAGTTCAAACGTCTTTTGCACTCGGGATGGTGTTACATAACCGAGAAGCTGAAGGAAAAATAGCCAAGTGGGCAGTCGAACTTGGTCAATATACTATTATGTTCGCGCCTCGATCGGCTATAAAGGGACAAGCGTTAGCTGAATTCATTGCCGAGTGGACAGAGATTCAAAATCCTCCTGCTGCCCAAGATATCGGATACTGGAAAATGTACTTTGATGGTTCCCTTCAATTACAAGGGGCAGGTGCGGGAGTTGTATTGATCTCGCCTACTGGAGAAAGGCTTCGATATGTTCTTCAAATCATGTTTCGTGCGTCTAATAATGTTGCGGAATATGAAGCTCTCCTACACGGTCTGTGCATTGTTGTATCACTCGGCATTAAGCGCATCGACATATTTGGTGATTCGGCCTTGGTCATCAATCAGGTCACCAAGGATTGGAATTGTGTAGATGACAACATGAGTGCTTATTGCCAAGAAGTACAAAAACTCGAAGACAAGTTTGATGGATTGAAGTTCACACATGTTCTCCGAGGTAATAACCAGGCAGCTGATGAGTTGGCCAAGATAGGATCATCTCGGTCTGCAGTACCGCCGGGTGTTTTCCTACATGTTCTGGATTCCCCAACAATTTCTCCCCGGTCAGACATGTTGATGAGTCTTGTTGCTGATCTCGTTGATGATGACGTCTCCAAGACCGACTGACGCGACCCACTCATTCAGTATTTGGATAAGGGAACGCTGCCCTCGGATCCTGATGAGCAGCAAAGATTGGAGATCCGATCTCGAGGATATTTGTTGGTGGGGGACCTACTTGACAAAAGGGGTGGTTCCAACATTTTGATGCGATGCATCTCAATTCCTGAAGGCCAGAAGTTGGTAGAAGAGATTCATTTGGGAATATGCGGCAATTATGCAGCTTCTAGGACTTTGGTCGGCAAAGCTTTCCGGCAAGGGTTTTATTGGCAAACAGCGGTCAAAGATGCACACCAAGTTGTTCGGAAGTATGAGGGTTGTCAATTCTTCGCTCAACAAACACATGTGCCTTGACAACAACTTCATATGATACCATTGACTTGGCCTTTTGCTGTTTGGGGGCTTGATATTGTCGGTCCTTTCAAAAATGCGCCGAGCGGGTTCACTCATTTGTTTGTTGCTATCGACAAATTCACGAAGTGGATTGAAGCAAAGCCGGTCGGCAAGATTACATCCAAGAAGGCGATCTAGTTTGTCAAAGATATATTCACTCGGTTTGGAGTTCCTCATGATATCATTACTGATAATGGCACTCAATTCACTTCAGTGGAGTTCCGGGACTTTGCCGATGAGATGGGAATAAAGATCCACTTTGCATCAGTGGCTCATCCAAAAAGCAACGGACAGGTCGAACGGACCAATGGTATGATTCTTCAAGGATTAAAGCCGCAGATATTTGACAGACTCAAACCTTATGCCGGTTGGTGGGTCAAGGAGTTGCCTTCAGTCCATTGGGGGCTTTGAACAAACACCAGTCGGGCTACTGGACAGTCACCTTTTTCATTGGTTTATGGCTCAGAAGCTATGTTGCCGACTGAGGTCAGCCTTGTCTCGGCACGAGTTCAAGCGTACGATGAAAAGCTTTCTGAGGAGAACCGAGAGATTGATTTGATTGCGGCAGAGGAGTTGCGTGATCGCGCTCTGTTTCGGTCGGCACTCTACCAACAAGGCTTGCGTCGTTATTATGATAAGAACGTCCGCAGTCGCCACATTCAAGTCGGAGACCTAGTGCTTCGTCGAGTGCAATTGACAAAAAATCAGCATAAGCTCTCTCCAAAGTGGGAAGGACCGTACGTAGTGAAGGAAGTCACTCACCCGGGGGCATACCGACTGATGTATGAAGACAACGATGATATTCCAAACTCCTGGAACATAAATCAGCTACGTCATTTCTATACTTAGCTATTATTTTGTGTATTTATACATTATTTATGAATGAAACTTCGGTATTTTTTAGTGAAAGATTTTCTGATGATTTTCATTCTATATCTGTCTCGATTCTTTAATTTATACTATTAAACAATCGAGCCAGGGGGCTAGCAATAATGTCCCATCTTGGTCTAACCATATTTTGGTTTTGGCCTATTTTTTGACCGACTTATTATCATAAGATCTTGAGTTTTGGTCTTTATTATTTTGGTCTTACACTTATACATCATGGTTAAATACTTTGTGCTACACATCAGACTACCACTACACTAAACCCAGAGCCAAAAGTGTGAGAGGTCATGTGTCGATTGGTTGATTCTGTTTGTTACACGGTTACGGGTTCCAACCTAATATGTTATGGCAGGCCGATACAATCTTTGTTTCTCTTGATAGAAACATGTCAATGATATCTTTGTCAAACTTCTAAAGCAATAAAAGCATAAGATTAGTTTATACACAAGTATCATTAAAAAAATACTACTAATGTTTTACACTATTACAGGATTATATCTCCCTTGAAGGAGAAGAAGAGTCAGCCCGAAGTTCGACCTCTGGAGTTGCTGGGGGAGTCGGCACGGTCAGATTGATTTCTATATTTTCGACCAAGGCCTGGGAAGTCTCTAGCATGGAATCCAGGAGCAGCTGACATTGGTAGTCGGTCAGGTCGTGTTTAATCCCTCTTTGATCTTGTCCAATGGCAGAGCAGGGGACCAGGATTGGCAAATTGCCAGCAGTTGACTCCCGGCTTCGGTCGCCACTCGCCGAGTGTTATGAGCAATGGCTTCCAAAGCATGCTCCAACAAGTAGTCCAGAGAGTGACCGGTCTGCTCTACTCGGTTAGCATAAACATAGTTCATTGCTTTCCAAGCGGCGTAAGATAGAGCTGCAAATAATAATTATTGGTCAGTATGATCAACAGAAGAATCAAGCAGAAGGAAGAAGTCGAAGGCTTACTGACAAGTTTACATTTAAAAGATTTGGAGACAACCTTAGCCTCCTCTATCTTCGCGTCAGACCCCTTCAGCTCCTCCTGTAGCCGAGTGATCTCGGTCTTCTGGTCTTCAGCCAATTTGTAGAGGCTTTCCTTCTCAACCTTCAAGGCATCAACGAACCTCTGTTGGTTGGAAGTCAACTTCTCCAGATCAGTGATTTTTTAATCGCGAGCTAAAAGTAAAGCTTTTAGCGTTAGAGTGGTTAGTAGATTGCTTAAATATGGATGGAACAAAAACTTACCAGCCTGATCTGCACGAACTTGGTCTAAGACCTTGTTTATCTCTTGTCGATCGGCCAACAGCTTCTTGTTTTCTTCTTGAGCCTTGGAGAGCTGCTGACCGGTGACTAGCAAGACAAATAAGAAGTTAGTCTAAAACATAAAGACAAGAAGATTAGGCGACCAAGGACATACCGAAAGTTTCAGCTTCAAGATATTCCACTCTAGCCTGCTTTCGCTCCACAAGAGCATGCATTTTCTGATATGCAGAAGATAAGTGAGCTAAAAGATGAGAGCAAAGCAAGGTAGAAGCATAATGTTGAGTTACCTTACTGGACTCCCGGTGTTGGTGCAAAATCTCCGCATCCTCTACCTCAGGCCGACCAGACACATCTACTGGAAGAGTTCTTTTACCTTTGTCAAGAGGCAAAGAGATTTTAGTTGGAGTGGTCTGACACAGAGGCTTGGGAGTGGAGACAGGAACCATTCGTTCAAGCAGTTTATCCACTTCGGTCGGCGTGTTTGAAGATTTGCCAACCGAATAGGACACACCAGTCGGACGAAGTGGGAGCGCAGACCGAGTATCCTTAGATTCCTGAGCGCTCTGAGAATCACTTGTCCGACTGCCAAGACTAAATAAATAAATCAGGAGATGTTGAGATCAACAATAAGAGACAAGGAGTATAGGGTTTAAAGAATAAACCTGGGAGCCTTCTTGAGCTTGATCCGGCATAGCCTCTTCTTTGAAGAAGTTGACTAAAAATCAGTCTCCTTCCTCTTTTAAGAGGGCTGGTCAGCCTTGCCAGTCTGCACTACTTCTTTCATTGACCTCTGAGTTTGGCTCAGAGGCTCCGGTCGGTCTGAAGGTCGGCTGGAGGTTGCAGGAGCAGGTTGACCAGCATCTGCGACAGTTATTTGTTCATCGTCGACAGTACAATCTCAAGATAGGATAACAAGGGCTAGCTAAAGGCAGACTGAGGCTTACTCGGGCTCGCAGTGTGCCCTTGTTATACGCCTTTGAGACCAAAGAATGGTCCTAAAGGATTTCCCCTTCAAACATCTTCATCAAGCGTCTTCTGCGAAGTTCACCATTTGGTGGATCCGGCACCTCCCTGGTCTCATCCTCATTAACATAGTCCCATGCCGGGTGACATTGAAGCTTCAGGGGCTGAACTCGTCGGATGATAAAACTTTTGGTCACTGTGATGCCATCGACGCCTTCAGCCTTCAGATCGGCAATTTTCTTGAGGAGGGCGACCACTTGAGGATCGGTCGGATCGGGCCTCTGTGTCTAGTGTGCTTGGGGAATAGCCTTTGCACCAGTGAAGTCCTTCCAATTCTTGTTTCTGGTCTTCAATGGGACATTGATGTAGACCTCTTTCTTGCGTAATTGGACGCCAACACCACCTATGGCCACTTGGTTTTCCATGGTGGGCAGCGGTCAGAGGACAAACAGATGGCAAAAGAGATCGAAATAGGGGAGAACGCCAAGAAAAGCTTCGCTCTAGTGTACGAAGATGGCAATATGAAGAATGGAGTTGGGATTGAGGTTGACAAGCTCAATCCAAAAGAAAAAAAGGAGCCCGCGCAAAAAACTACAGCAGGGAACTCCAAAGCCATGCTCAAAGAATGAGCAAAACACTATGATCTGTAGATGAATGGGAATGGGGTAGGATTCGCGGGGTACCTTCCAGTCGATTCGACCCTGCTCTGGAAGGACGCCATCCAACACCATCTTGTTCATGTCAGCCTGTGAAAAGCTGCTCTTTGAGAACTCCCGAAGTTGCTCCGGGATGTTGACCTTCAACGAGGACGACGCGGCGGTGGCGGCAGCGGAAGAAGCTGGGATCGAAATGGAAGTCCTCTTGCGACCCATTGCGAATAGGATTGAACACGGTGAAGGAGTTCAAGAAACTTCGCCAAGGCTCGGGGGCTAAATGCGGCGGGATCTGTGGCGGCCGAAAGCGAGAAAGGTAAACCCTAGCCGGAAAAACAGAGGAGTCGCGAGAGCAGAGAAGGCGCAAGGAAGACGAAGAGTTCGCGGGCAAATGCGGCATGGACTGAAGGTCAACCTTGTGTAGCCTTTTATACTCTTGCCTTTTTGACCTAAGGGTCCCATGGGTTGGGGTGGGCCATACTGTAGTGCGACCCTAATATTAACTTTGAGGTTAATTAAGGGCTTAAGCCCATTAGGGTTACAAACCCAGAAGAATGAGACTCGAGGGCTTCTTTGATGAGAAGTACCCGAGAATTATTTCGCCATATCTATGTGATTTGATGATCATGTGGCAAAGGACTTGATGGTCGTATGGTACAAGTTCAAAGGTTATGGTATTGACAAAAGTCAAAAAACCAGAATTACCAAATTTGGACTTGAGCGGGTGATCGGAATTAGGGAAGAGCTATTTTGA
Organism: Eleusine coracana subsp. coracana; assembly: GCA_032690845.1. Classification (NCBI taxonomy): domain Eukaryota; kingdom Viridiplantae; phylum Streptophyta; class Magnoliopsida; order Poales; family Poaceae; genus Eleusine; species Eleusine coracana. Next base: position 11,943,933 of record CM064426.1, read on the forward strand.
TAAAAGTCATTTAGCTAAATATTGAATATGACTAGAGTCATAAAAATCCGACCGACCTATCACTCAGGAATAATATATGTCACTCGGCCGGTCTAATGATCGGTCGGCAAAGTGGTCACTTAGCAATAGGACCCAAGGGTTTGATAACCGGAGGTCTAAAAGATTCAAACTTGATGGTTTGAATATCTATAAACAAATTAATAAGAGCTAATATAATTAGACTCTTGCATTATTTGTTAGTCTCCAAATTATACAAGAGTCGGGGGCTACACCTGATTAGGTCCACCTACCCGGTGCACCAGATCTATCAAAGACTTCGATAACGAGGTCTTCCTAATTTATGATCTTTAGATCATTCGGAGAATTAAAGCTCAAAATCAGAAAGCACTCGGGGGCTGCTGTGGGATACTTGCTCTACGGGTATCCTCATAGAAGGCTAAAGTCGGTGGCCGACCGGGTACTTCATCAACAAGGAAGCCGACCGACTCGGCTTGGAGTGCAAGATAAGAAAGATTAGACTTGCCATATGGAACCATTATAGAGTACGACTAGGACTCTGCTTGTAGCCCCCCTGCCGACCGGATATATAAGGCGGCAGGGTACCCCCCATGGGGGGGGTCGAGAGTTAGTTAGAGGCAATTTAGGCTTAACATCTCGGAACAATCAATACAATAAAGAACACAGGATGTAGGGTTTTTACTCTCATTGAGAGGGCCTAAACCTGTATAATTCGGCATCTTGTGTAACCATCGTAGTTCTTGGTCTCGACGTAGCCCTATATATTTACTGCCGGTCTTGAGCATCGACACTTAGGTTGTTGTTCATTTCATAGGATCATTATCTTGCTTGTGTGATCATCACTAGGATTGTGTAGGAGTTGTTTTGAGTGATCGATTTTAGGATTTGACAAATTTGATACATAGTGCGAGTTCTCGATTCACCCCCCTCTCGGTCCTTGGGAAGATCACAACTAAGTGTAGCACAGTAGGCAGATCATGACTACATTAACCAAAATAGCAGTGGGCACAAAAGGGTTGCAACTATGGACCCTAAGGCCCGCTACCAAATAGATCCCACAGTTGTGGTTTCAATCAGGCCCGCAACTAAAGCCTAAGGCCCATTTAGTTACGGGCCTGGTAATGGGACCTGCTAGTGCCAACCGCACCCTTCTATAAAAAGGGGGCAGTGCGGAATGGCAGTATCACTTCTGCGCGCGCTGCGCCACCGCCTTAGGGTTAGGGTTTCCCCCTCCATCGTCGACCATCCTCCTCCAGCTCCGGCTGCCTCCTCTCCTCCACCTCCATGGCGAAGACATCAAAGCACCGGCGCAATTGGGGCAACATGCAATGCATGTGGCGCACCTGGTGCTGGTGCGCCATCGCCATCGCCAACACGCCGCCACCTCGCCCCCTCCTCCACCTCCTCCGTCTCCCGACCACCGTCGTGCCCCTCCGCATTGCCCTAAGGGTGGATCTCGAGGCACATCGGGTGGGAGCTCGTCGGCGGCGGTGGACCAAACCTTGACTGCCGCTTCAGAGTGCGGTAGGCCTATCAACCTCCTCCAGCGCCCTCTACCTCCCCCTCCGGTGACAGGTGAGGCGCCGCTTCGGTGGTGTGAAGCAACGAGGTGCTCGGGGGCCGCGCGGACGGGCGGGACTGGGACGACGGACGGTGATGACGGGCGAACGAAGAAGACGGGCACATTGCTAGGCCACCAGCATGTGTGGGCATCAGCGGCGACACGTCTAGGGTGGGTCCCAGCTAGTGCTAGTACCCGCCCTTTTATTTTGTAGTATATTATAGCGTCCGTAGCGGTCCTTAGACCACAACTGATGCCTTGTTTAACTTATGTGTAACCTAGAATAGTAGCGGTCCTTAGACTGCAACTAAGTTCGTAAGTAGTGACAAAAGCTCAGTGGTGATTCTGTTGTCCGCCACTGAGGCCTCATTTTGCCCGCTACAACAGAGCTTAAATGTAGTAGTGTGCGCCTAGTTGCCAGTCGCAGCAGGAAGCTAGCCTAGCATCGCCAAGCTGCCAGACCAAAGTGTGAGGCAGTCCACACCAACGGTGATGTGTCGTCCTCTAGTACGATTTTACCATAAAATGGCATGCGCTGGCTACTGTAAAAGCCATGCTAAAGAAGAGTACAAGAAACAAATCTGCTATTGCTGGCGGCATAGAGGAGGAACACTATGTCCATGCCAGCCCCACCACGCTACAATTGTTTCTCTCTGCACGTCACATCGGCCGCTGCTGCTGGTAGATGGTTGAATAAAATATTACATAGTTGATATAGAGGATAGATATGGAGTATGTCTAAAGTGCAGGAAAACTAGATATAGAGGGGAGAATATTATTGACCAGGATAGAATATTCTTTTTAGAGGATGAATTTAGAGAACCATGAGTACGGTCAGTCTAACACATGACTGGTGGATCATGGCCAGTGGTCAGCGTAGTGTTCTTTTGTGGTACAGTGGTGAAGGCGTTTGTGAAAAACGACCATCATGCGTCCAAAGATGGACGATGTAGCAGCAATTTAAGTGTTTTAGAAAATAACTCTTGTGAATTGTTGGGAAGTGAATATTATTCTTATAGTTTTCAGACATCTAAAACCAGTCTTCTGATCTTCAAAATTGTTAGAGGTTCTTTATAGAGCAAATGGACTTCTTGTCATCGGTTTGATAAAATGCTTATTGGACCCCAAACCCACCTTCTAGAAGAACTCCTGGCCCATGTGGGCTCCTTATCCAAACCTAGACCAACAGGAAGAAGGGTTTCCCCCTTATAAATAGTTGATGAAACACCCCTTTGTAATTTCGCCAGAATTACTGAATAAAGAATTTCGTCTTCTCTATTCTTATTCTTTCAGTTTCCCATTCTATTTCACGACATTCATCCCTAAAGAGATACTTTTCTTCCCCTAATGCGGGGAAATGATCTTAATTAAAGATACAATCAGTGAAGCGAGCCGTGTGTAGATATCAAGTGGATGGCTCTAAGTACTTGATTATGTACGCGCTTTCATAGCCACCATGAACTCCAAGTTTCCGTTGTGCACCCATTGCAATTCGCTGAGGCAGAGGGATTAGGACGTATACAACACATCCAAATTTCCGTAAGTGTGAAACATTTGGTATTGTTCGATGCACCATTGCTAATGGTGATTCTTCATGTGTAGCAGATGGCCTCGATTGAATTAATGCTGCTACATGCAACACTACATGCCCCCAACAAGAGGTAGGCAATAAGCAATTCTAGAATAATGGCCGTGATATCAATTTGATCCTCTTAACTAATGTTTCTGCAAGGCCTTTTTGTGTATGCACGTGTGACATAGAATGTTCCACTTTGATGTCCATACTCATACAATAGTCATTAAATACCTTCGAGGTAAATTCTCCAGCATTATCCATCCTAATAGATTGGATACTGTGATCTGGGAATTAGTTTTTAGTTGTATGATCTGAGACATGAACCGTGCAAATGCATGATTTCTAGTAGATAATAAATATACATGACTCCACTTTGAGGAAGCATCGACCAACACCATGAAGTACCAAAAAGGTTCTGACATGGGTCTAATTGGTCCACATATGTCTTCTTGAATTCGTTCAAGAATTGCCATCGGTTCTTCTTGAATCTTAAGCTTTGAGGATCGAGTGATTAGGTTCGTTCCCTTTTGCACATGCAACGCACAAAAAATCTTCTTGATTTGATAAATCTTTTGTCTTCAAGTTATGACCTTTCAAATTCTTCATGATTAATACTTATTGACCTTCATGAATGATATGAATTATCTTCGAGATAATCCTTTTAATTCAAGAATGTGAGGTACTTAGGGAAGTTCTCCCCCTGTTCCAAGCGCTTCTCTAAGTCTTTTCATGTCAATACCACGCCGACACTTTTCAAGAGTGCAAGCTGGTAGTGAGTTTGTGAACATATCTACAAGATTATCACAAGACCGGACATGGGTTTCCAAAATCTCTCCCTTCTCTTGCAATTCATGCGTATGGAAGAATTTAGGTTACATATGTTTTGTCTTGTTCGACTTTATGTATCCCGATTGTATTTGTGTAATACAAGGTTTACTATCTTCATAGATAATTGTAGAGGTTGGAGTATATGACACTCCACAAATATCCAATGCATGGATTGACATCCTTGTGAGCCAGGTGCATTACTTGGCAGCTTCAAATAATGTGATTATCTCTGAGTAATTTGTTGATATAGTGACAATTTTTTGCTTTGTTAACTTCCATGCAATTGTTGTTCCACCAAATAGGAACACATATCCAGTCTACGAGATTGACTTGTGTGGATCGGATAAGTAGCCAACATCAATATACCCTACTAGGGTTACTTCTGCATTCTTCTTGAAAAATAATCTAAAATCTGTAGTTGCTCTCAGATACATGAGGACTTGTTTAATGCCATTCCAATGTCGCATAGTTGGTGTCAAGATGTATCTAGCAAGTAGATTAACAGCAAAGGTTATATCGGGCTCGTACCATTTTCAAGGTAAATCAATGCTCCAATAGCACTAAGACAGGGATATTGAGGTCCCAATAATTCCTCACCTTCCTCCCTTGGTCTAAATGGGTCTTCATCTGCATTAAGTGATCTCAAAACCATAGGGGATCTAAGTGGGTATGCATCTTTTATATTAAATCTCTCTAATACCTTCTTGGTATAGTTTGATTGACGCAATAGTATCCCTTTCTGGGTATGTTCAACCTATAAGCCTGAACAATATGCCGTCTTACCTAAATGCTTCATTTTGAATTCAGTTTTTAAGTAAGAATTATTTCGACGTCCTGTGTTGTGCCAATGATATTCAAATCATCAATATAAACAGACATTATGCAATAACCTTTCTCTGTCACTGAATTATTTTGATATGGGAGTAGTATATAATAGAAAGACAATTAATGTCGACTCATACTTTGTCAATACAATTGCAACACAAATTTACATGGAATCTGTACCAAAGTCAATGAAGGAATACAAGAATCGTCCTGACTGACCAAAGTCAAAAGAAGCAATATGTGCAGAGTTAAACTCGCTAAAGAAAAGGGAAGTGTTTGGCAATATAAGCCTTGCACCAAAAGGTATCTTTCCAATGGGTCACAAATAGGTGTTTGTCAGGAAGAGAAATGCTCAAAATAAAATGACTATATACAAGGTGAGACTCGTAGCTTAAGGTTTCACACAGAGACCAGAAATTGACTACGAAGAAACCTACTCACTAGTAATGGATGGAATTACTTTTCGGTATTTGATCTCACTGGCAATAGATATGAATTTACAAATGCGACTTATGGATGTCGTCACTGAATATCTATATGGATTATAAGATACATAAATCTATTTGAAAGTTTCAGAAGGAACCAAAGTCCCAAATGAAGAAGAACACAAATTATATAGTGTCAAACTTTAGAAGTCACTATATGGTTTACAACGATCCAGAAGAATGTGGTATAACAAACTCAATAATTTTTTACTCAAGAAAGGATTCTTGAAGAATGATAATTGTACTTGTGTATTCATTAAGAAATCCTTCTATTCTTTCATTTTGTTGATCCACATCACTCAGAGATGTGTTTAGATCAAGAATTTCCGGTAACCCGTTATGAGTTTTAAGTGTGCGCACATTCTCACTTGGGATTTCTTCTTCAAGTCTCACCACTTTGTGTGGTTTGCTTTCACCTTCTATGTCGAGGCTTGATCTCGACAGCAAATATATAGTGCTACGTCAAGACTAAGAACTACGATGGTTAACACAAGACACCAAGTTATACAGGTTCGGGTCCCCTTGATGAGAGTAAAAACCCTATGTCCTGTGTTCTGTGGATTGTATTGCTTATAATGTTGTCTCCTTGATGAGGGGGTCCCTGCCGCCTTATATATCCGGTCAACAGGGGATACATGAAGAGTCCTACTTGTACTCTATATGAATTTACATAGAAAGCCTATCTCTAAGTGCCTTGTACTCCAAGCCAACTCGGTCGGTTTCCTTGTAGATGAAGTACCCGGTCAGTTACCGTCTTAGGCATGTCTTCGGATACCTGTAAGGCAAGTATCCCACATTCTATGTTCTTCTTTTGAGTAGTTTACTTAGGCTTTTTCTCCACAGGACGTCTCCTAGGAGCATTGGCTTTAGCTTGTACTCTGGGGTTCTTTGGTGCCCGTGTAACCGGCTCACTCCCTCTCTTCCTAGTATTCATTGCTTTTGAGGAAGGAGGCTGGAATTCCATATAGTCATCCTCTTCAAATGGGATTTCTATTATTTCAGGTGCATTTGCAGCCGGTATATGAGACTTCACGTCTCTTGTATTGGTGAAAGCTTCCAGCAGTTCATTAGCAACCCTCTGCAGGTGGAAGATATTGTGAACTTGAGTTCAATTTCTTTGATGCAAGGATCCATTCCTTGGAAACCTGATCCAACACGAAGTAGGGTTCTCCCTTATAAATAGTTGAGGAGACACCTCTTTGTAATTTTACCAGAATTATTGAATAAAGAATTTTGTGTCGTCTATTCTTGTTGCTTTTAGTTTTTATTCTCTGTTTTGATTTATATGCCTATGATCGTCGATAACTCAACTTGTTCTGCACCCTCTAAACGAGTAGTCGCCATTTACTCAGTGTTCAATGGTATGTTTTCTATTAAATTTATATCTTGACTCGTTGCAGCCAGATCTGTCCAGAGGAAGTTCGCCATAAAGATCTAGACATGTTGTTGCCATGATCTAAGAAAAAAAAATTGATCTTCCAACAAAAGACTGCACGAAGGCTGCACGATTCGAAAAACAAGAGAAACACCGAGTTATTTACTTTTTCGCCATCCTACCAAGGTGATCATTTCCAAAAAACATCTTAAGAAGTGATCATTCCCATATACCACCTAGGTTCCACTAAAACGCTCTTGTTTGCCACTTTTTTGTAACCGGACTGTACACGTGACAGTTTTATTATTTTTGGGTTCTTGACCGACATGGAAATCAATGAAAAAGACCTTCATGCCCCTGGTTTGCTCAGTCATTCACGGTCGTGAGTGTAAGCGACCATGACTTGGTCCCATAGGTAGTTAGTTGTGCTGTTAGTGTAGCGCTATTCTTCAAGCACACAGTTTCTCTCCATGCATGTAGGCACGATCGGCTCATGCTCTTGTATAAGTACTGCACCTGAGAATGAATAGAAGTGTGCTTTGCCTCTACATCTTATTCTACAGTGAGGAAGACGATGCTCGCTAGATCGCATGAAGACCGACAGGAAAAGGGCATCCATGAGATGGCGATGGGGTAATGATGGACTCGCTGACCTCACATGATAGATGGTGAGAAGGAAGCAGAATGGTTCTTCCCATGACCTCACACGTACAGGGGAAAGGCAGGTGAAATTTGAAATCAGTGAAGACAAGAAATCTTGAAATCCGGCATTGTAGGATGCAGATTCAAACAAAACTTGAGTCACGAATGTTCACGACTGAGCAGAGCATCTACCTCCGGGAGAAATTGAGCTGAATCTTACCGGATGTGAAGTATTTCGTGGTGGTGCAAGCTTCACCCGTGCTCCTACTGTGCCTTGTCCAAAACCGTTCGTCCTCCAATGCCTACTCGATGTCACTTTCACTGTGATTTTGCCTGCCAGCATTAAAGAGGTGCAGTTTAAAACCTTCATACTTTTTGCTTGCAAATATCCCAAACCTGTTTCCTCCTAACTAAATCGTGGCCCCGTGTTATGCGCTAGGGTACTTGTTCCTTTTTTCCACTTCAGCCAGGCGTGAAAATAAAAAGAAAGATCACATGTACATGTTAGGGTGAAAAAAGTGGCAAATGAGAGCTAAAATTTGGAGTACATATGGTATTTGGGAATGACCACTTCTTAGGATGGCTTTTGAGAATTCAGATATGCGGGCACTATGTCGGGATCTCCCAACCCTAGTCCAGATTATGATCCGCTGAGGGGAGGATCTAGGAGTCCCATGTCGAAAAACATGGGACGATTACCATGAAGAAAAAAAATAGCGGAGTGAGTCATGAAGATCCATCGCAAGCAGCACTGCGAGGCGCTGAGCATCACGTGGCTTATTGCCCACTGCGACCTGCGCCATGAAGGCACCACCAGCCCTGGCGGATCGACCCATCCCTAGCCTGCCTAACCAACATGGCGCGAACCAGATCTGGCGCTGCCCGGCCCAGATCTGGCATTCCACCGTCCAGATCCACTATAGAAAGAAGAAACAAAAAAAGTTGATGGCAGACGCTAGCAACAGTGCGAGGCATCGAGCACCGCAAGGCTCGCCGCCCCTGCGCCATGCTCCATGAAGGCACTCGCGAGATCCGACACCACCAAATTCTACCCTAACCCTAATGGGAAAGGGCGGCACACCTTGAAGACACAAATCCAAAAAATAAAAACAAAAACCGGCCCCACCACGAAGGTGATGGCTCCACATAGATCCAGCGCCTCCGACCTTGCACCAGCGACACAACTTGACCCCCATGCATCGAAGCATTGCAAATCAATCACCAAGAAACAAACAAAAAAAAGGTCGGTTCAGATCTGGCGAGATCTGATCGGACCAAACCCTAGACGACAGATCCCAATGAATGACCAGATGTGGCCCATGGCCTGCATGCGTAATTGCTCGCGCCCACGGCTGGCCCACCATGCAAGCATGGCCTGGTCAGCCCTGGCTCGGCCATGAAGGCCCACACGCATCGACCCAAATATGGTGATCCCCAACCACTTAGTTCTGACGCCACCCAGATCTGACCTCCCATTCGGCCTCGAATGCCCACATGAAGCTCGGCCCGACTGCACCTAATCATGTCAAGCTCGCATGCTGCCAGCCAGATGTCTAGAGCCATTGGAATCCGTGTCTGGCCCTGCTTCTAGCTGCCTGGAGCCTATGCCTGGCCCAGTGCTGGCCCACCATAGCACACACCCGCACCAGTAGATGCGCTTGGCACGCCACAAAGGCCAGCCATGGCCTGGCCCGCGCGCACATGCACCTTGCCATCGAAGCCGAACGACTCGCTCGTGGGCCTAATGCTTGGCCTCGGCACCCGCACCCAAGCAAGCTCGCCCGCCCGCGAGCTACTGTTGTGCCTATTGCACGCCCGACCCCCACACTGGGTAGAGAAAGAAGGAGCAGCCGCTGGTTAGAGTGGAGAAGGTTGCAAGACAAGAGAGAGAAGGTGGCATCGGTGGAGAAGAGAAAGAATACCAGAGAAAGAGAAAGTGGCTGCTGGCTGAGGAGAGAGTGAGGGAGTGAATGATTAGGGTTAGGGTTTCCGAATTAAATGGATTATCTCAAAGATAATTCATATTATTCATGAAGATTGATAAGTATTAATCACGAAGATTAAAGCATTGTACTCTTTTTCCCTTATGAGTTTTCCATATGAAGGTTTCTCATTAAGTTTTTTATGAGACAATGTATATAATATAAGTGACGGTAATATGGTTTCTTTTCTCCATTTTTCCACTAGGTTTTTAAGGATTTTTTATAAGGCATATTTATCATAATAAAAAACCCAAAGGGGTGTGTTATAAAATGCTTATTGGATCATACCCACCTTCTAGAAGAAGTACTCCTGACCCATGTGGGCTCTTTATGTAAACCTGATCCAACACGAAGTAGGATTCCCCCTTATAAATAGTTGAGAAGACACCCCTTTATAATTTTATAAGAATTACTGAATAAAGAATTTTGTCTCTTTTATTCTTGTGCTTTTAGTTTTGGTTCTCTGTATTTACGTGCCTACGATTATCAATAACTCAATAGTTAGAACTTGGCACTTGCAGTGCAATGCTACCCCCCTCCCCAGACCTATTGGGCCTATACATGATCCTGATCGAGTGGTTTCCATCTGTGAAGTGACTTTCTACTTTTTATGCGGGACCGGAACATCCAAGTTTGTTGATTCATGTGGGTCGCCTGACTATACCGTGAATCAAAAAGTAAGGAAATTTTATTTTAAAAAAGTTTAAATACACACTTGCATGATGCATAGTAAGAGGTTTGCTTCCATTATTATTATGGCTCTATATACTTCACCACAGGGTAATTATCAATAATTTCACCTCATTATCACTAACGAAACAAAATCTAACCACAATGTACAAGGAGTGTAGAGCAAAAGAAGTATTGAAATTGTAATAAATTTGTAATTCACACAATATTATAAGGCACCCGATTATGATAAACCATTTCAGGATATATCGGAGGCTTGACAAAGAGTTAAAATGGCGGGTCAAAGATGTCAGGCCGGTCAAACTAAGTAAAACGTGCAAGTGTTTGACTTAAAAAAAAGTACTTGAAGATGGGTGTATGAAACCTCGCCTAATATGCATTTGGGTATTTGCAGTTTTTCCATGAAGGGAAAGACTAGTTGCATACGTTGCAATGCAAGTAATTAATTAAGCTACTAGGTTAAAAGTTATGTACCTTCACTACCGTATCTTATGAACTATGAGAGTATGTGTAATATGCCTAGTAACAGACTAACAAGTCATCTCTATTAATCATTATCCATTAGTACGAGGCATATTGCCGTTCGTGAAGATTGTCCTACTATGTCCTACTGAAACGAAATACGCCTTTCCTTAAGCGGCAGAGGATGATGCATTATTCATTGAAAACTCATGGTAGAAGCAATTGGTATGTCAAGGATGGGATGAGTGCAAGCATGTGTTATCACACACACATATGGGTGGAAATTACGGCAGCTATCTTCGACGGCCCCAAGCTCCTTTTTTCACACCTGATATTGACTGCATACATATACATGGAACCCAGAGTCCTTTTATAAGTCCATGCCTGAAAACGGCACCATTAGTGTACTTCGGACCACATACTTGACCATGGAAAAAAAAAAGAGAGACAAGTCCGGTATCTAGAAGGAAAGGGATGATACGAGGAAATGGACGAGAAAGCAGACGCCACACGCACATACATATAAGGTCACGCCTTCTAGACCTGGACTGACCACGTTCTAAATCATCCAATTAGGTTGCGAAGTTTACCATTCTGAAAAACTCGCGAGGGCGATCTTGACTACAATAGATTCAGCCGTCGTTATGGATCTTCTGGAAAGCCGGAGGTACGGTGCAGGATAATCTCTCTTCAACCCAAACAGACGAGAACATGTTCTAACTCGTGAGATTACTTATTGGCATTACTGTCGTGCCAATAGTTTTTTTTAGTAAGGCCGTATACTTTGCGCAGGTCATCCAAACTAATTAATCCACTCAGTTTACTGCATTCAACGGCAGAACCCGGTTGGCGCAGAGCAGTCGAGATCTTCTCGGTTGACCGATGTTGGTTTCGCGTGCCCCACGCCGACGGGCGTCAAGGCCGGGGAAACTTCGCTGCCGCTTCTTATGCCGCCGGAGTAGTGAACTCGGACTTCTTTTGTTTTCCACGCCACGCCACGAGCAAATGGTCGTGCAAAAGCCTGTGTGTCACGACATTGTCAACACACATCGTCATCTATCTCTCTCTTGGCATTCCAAGTCTATGGACCTGAAAGAATCCAACAATAGTAATTGGTAATGCACTTGATAGGTTCAAAATCCAATCCAACTGTTTGCAGAGTGCTTTGCTTTTCCTTCTTTCTACGTGGTGCTTGCAAATGCCACTAGCGAGATGCACTCCAAATGTAAGAAAAAGAATTATGGATGCTTGTAAGAAAAAGAATTTTGGATGGTACTTGCAAACAGAAAGAGATATAGTGGACAGTGGTGCCTGGCTGTGGATGCAGTCTTAGTACGAACGAGGGGGAGAGCATTGTTAGGAAGAATTTATCAATAATGGTGTTGAAAAGCTTTATTCTCCTTGAAAGTGTTCGGGTATCGACATTAGACCATTCTCAATACATACTTTCATTGCACTGAGAATAGCGTTAATGCATCTAACATAATTTTAGGTAAGTGAGTTAGCAGTCTTTTATTGAGATGAAAGACATCACACGTAGAATATTTTTTTATTTTTATAATTATTTTATCATATAAGCAAAAAATATATATATGATATATCATTTAATGTTTATAAAAAACTACACTAGAATAACATTAAGGACTCGTTTGCTTTCTGCTTGGAAAACAATGCTTGAGTTCACTGGCGGAGCCAGGGCTGGCGGCTAGCAGGGGCCAGGTTGAATAATCCACCTAATTAACATGGTGATTAATCATCTCCCAAAGAAATAGGCAGAGCAAGGGGGGGGGGGGGGGGGGGGGGGGAGCCCAAATTGGCCTGAACCTAGCTCTGCCCGTGCTTGAGTCAGGGAGTAGCATCCAGCACCAGGTCATCGAAATCGGACGCCTTTGGCTGGCACAGATAAGATTCTCACGGTCCCATCCAAAGAAGCCCTAATTACTAATGAGATCTTATTTTCTGAGTGAAAATGTGGGATCTTGTCATGGCTGGATCATTTAAAGTTTTTTTTTCTGTTTTGAGTGATTGTTGATTTGCGAAATTTGACAACACATTGCAAAGTAAAATGAAAAGCAAAATTTATTTTTGAGGACTTTTTATGACTCGACTCAAAACAGTTATGGCGTGTATCAAAGCCGCCCAAGCGCCAACCAGGAAGTCAGGAACTGGCCACCCTTCTTTTCACCTCGGCGCCACCCCAAAAGCCCAAACCTCCCGCGCAACGAGGTAAAGCACCCCGACTGCCACGCCGGCGGCCGATGGCGGACGCCGCCGCCGAGCTGGAGCGGCGGGTGATGGCGGCGGTGAAGGCCTCCGCCGCGCGCGGCGACCCGCCGCTTCTCCAGGCCGCCGAGGCCGCTCGATGCGCACGCGGAGCTTCCGCCTCGGTCGGCCTCGCGCTGGCGCCCGCTCTGGTTGGGAATCTGTGCTTCACGCACAACACAGGCGCCATGTGGAAGCTGCTGGACCAGGCCATGGCATCTCGCCTGGTTTCCCCGCTCCACACGCTCGCTCTCCTCACCCCGAGGTGCCCCGGGCACTTTTGCTTCCTGCCCCCCTTTTACGTTTCCGTTGATCAATTTTATTTTATTTCTGTCGCACCTTGAGCAGGGCCGGAGCTGGGATTTTGGGGGCCCAGGGCCAACAAAAAATTTAGGACCTTATATATATAAATATAGTCTTTTTTACTTATTCCATATACATAAAATCAGTTAAATGATCTTTAATCGTGTAAGTATGTCATCAAGTTATTAAAATTATTAGTAGTCGTATATACATATGACATGGAGAGGGACCCTTAAGATCTGGGGGCCCAGGGCCACCGCTCTAGTTGCCTCCCTCCAAATCCGGCCCTGACCTTGAGACGCTGATTGCCGCATGTTGTGTTGCTTCGCGGACTGTCGCCGTGCAGGGTGGTGCCGAACCGGCGGGAGCAGCCGGAGGCGTACAAGCTCTATCTTGAGCTGCTCAGTCGGTATGCGGTCGCGCCTGTACACCAGGAGGGTACGGAGACGAAGGCTATGTGAGCGCCTCCTTACCCATCCCTTTACCCCTTGTGTTGCACATGAATAGTCATGGTTTATTTGGGTTTCGTGTACCCCTGGATTAATAGCAACTTTGGAATTGGTTCAGAAATCAAATAGTACTCTGTTAGGCTAGTCCCAATGGACTAGTATTTCATTTTGTTGTTTCCATGTATGCCACATAAGCAATTGAGAATTAATTTGAAGAATGAAATACTTCCTCCATCTCTTTATCCCCCTCGCCTAAGGTCTATGTGCAGTGACCAGGAAGAAATGATCTGCTATTAATCCTCGCCTAAACAGTGTAAACATGGTTTCAATTTCCTTTCAACTCTTTCTTCATTAATTTATGGGACTTGCTAATTTTCAGCTGCCTAAAAGTTTGGGTAACTTTCAATCACCGTTTTGAGTCATTAGATCTAGATCCAAGGGCTCATAATTATTATACAAATAATCCTACAAAAGAAAAATCAAAACACAAAGGAACAAACTAGTGACTGAAAGCTTTCAGTCACTTGAAAGCTAGGAAAGATGTTAATTTATTGCTGTGTGCCTGCGTCATAAAAAATGAAACTCCTATTAGGAGCAGCCTTAGATTCTGTTTGTATCATCAATTCATCATCACCAGTCACTGTTTTTTTCCCAGTGGGGTGGGTCTGGATTGGCCGCTAGCTAGCTAGGTGAGTTTTCTCCACAATGTGAACTGGTTGTGAAGGTGGAAACTAGGTAACCCTGAAAGCAATTGGAAAATTCTTGGTCTTGGTCGTGGGAGGAAAACTAGCAACCTATTATTTCCATGTGCTGCCATTTGAACTTTGAACACTTCAAATGGGCTATGTTTTGCGTAGTCTTTTGAGAGCATTTGTTTCCCTACTTCTGGATTCCAATTATTTAGGTACAAATTTCACAAAACCACTGCTAAAGTGACCAAACTATCAGAAGTATAAATTGTCTCCCAAAATCTGTAATTTTTCAATAAAGGATCAGTTGTTTCTCTTTTTATTGTGAAGTCGAACTTTCTCATGCCATGCACCATTTCTCATGTTCTCTTGAGGATCATGCACCATTCATGAAGCTTTTTGCCTACGAAGTCTTATCAGGTTTCAGGGATAGTATTTGTTACATGTGTTTTTTTTTTGTGTATGTGTGTTCAATATATCCTCATTGTACTTTGCATTGATTGCCATCCAAGTCAAATGGGATCTGACATAATACTTTTCTAGCTCTGAAACCACAGTAGGGAGTCCACAGCTTACTGAACTATTTCATTCAGTCTTAAATGGTGGTAACGTTTTGTTTTGCATTTACTGTGCAGGCTAGCGAAACTCATTGATGATGCTATGCAGCTTTCTCAGAAATATGGCTTTCCACATTTGGATTTTGGACATGCTGTTATTCTGTTTATTTTTGCTCTTATTAAATTAATGATTGATTGCATTTTAGAAGGTTGTGAATCGCCCAATATTTCTGTGGATGAGCATGACAGTACGTATACAAAAAATATGGATTCCTATGGCAATGGAGCCTCACTTTCCATGGGAGAGGAGCATCGTGAATATCTAAGGAGAAAGAATATACTCATGTCTGTTGAGGTTGTTGAAAGAATCACTGCTAACAAAATGGTCCAAGTCTTTCTTCGACTTGTCTATCGTAACATGTATGGTTCTGCGTCCTTGTGTTTTAACTATATACTGCTTTGTAAACTTGATTATTCCAAGTTTCTTATAACTTGAGCTACAGCTACCTACTCCTCTCAGTATTCTGTTTCAACAATACATTATAATACAGTTTTGTTTTCTATATTATCAATTAACTAATGTGATATTCGGAATGGAAATGGAATCTAGTTATCTTCTCATGAAACCAGATTATAAATGGGACCTCTAGTGAAACTATGATGGTTAAGACCAAAAGGTGTGCCTGCCATGACCTGAATTTGATTCCAGGTGTGGGTTGAGAACATCTTTGCAAAGGTAGTCCATTTATTGCCTTTTTGTAGGCAGAACGTATGGAAAGTTTTGTCAAGCTTCTCATTACCATTTGAAACATTCAACCAAATTCAGCTAGTAATATCATCTATTAATGTTTGGCTATTTGCCATATTCAAATCTTCCTAGAAATCTTGTTCTGTTGTATAGTTTCGAGCTGATCGGTTTTCTTCCTGGTGTAACAAAATACTCATATTCACCAACAGGCTAATGGATTGTAGATTTGTTTTCTTCATGAAACTTGATTATTCTTCAAATCTTCCATGTATTTTCTATCTCAAACTGATTAAACACTCCCCTTTCTTTTTGGATGTGGTTGGATAGACCCGAATCTTTCAACATTCTGCTTCAGAGACTTCATCTTATGGGTGCTCTTAAATCCAAGAGCATTTTACCAGCTAGTCTGGTAGATAGCTTGACAAGGAATATACAAAAAATTACAAACCCAGCATATCAATTAGGCAGGAGTCGATTATTTGGAGTTCTTGTTAGTTCACAACTTTGCAGTTCAGCTACATTTAATATGTTTGGACCTGGAAAGGGATCTTATTGGATTCAGTTTGACATGTTCATGGAGTATGCAATGGATGGAAAACAACTTCATGCCATTTCATCAATTGAACTTTTGACAGGTTCGTAACTGCATACCACTGTTAATTCTTGTTCTTTCAAGTTTTGAGACCCATAAAATCTTTTAAACATGAATCATGGGTTGACAGAGCTCTTCAAAACACTTAAAGTGTTAAATCGGGCTACTTGGCAAGAAACCTTTCAAGCTTTATGGATTTCAGCTTTGCGACTTGTACAACGGGTGATGATTAAGAGAATCGAATATAATATTTTCCTCTTATATGCTTTTGCATCTAATGTGTGTATATATGACACTAATATTCAAATTATGCAATTTTTTTTTACTAGGGCTCAGATATGCTGGAAGGGCCATTTCCTCATATTGATTCACGATTGTGCATGTTATTAGCTATTATACCCTTGTCTATTGCAACTATTATGAAGGAAGAAACTGACAAACTGGAAGGGGAAGCAGTCTCTATTATAAGAGGAGAATTACAGTCCTCACTTCAGGTCTTGGGGCAATATTTTAGTCTCCTTTCACCTCCTCCAGCAACTGTACATTTGGCAAACACTGCAGCTAGAAAAGCAGCACTTGTTGTATCTAATATTAAGGTTGAGAAAGATAACATGTATAATTCATTCAAAGATTCCTCTATTAAAGCAGGTACTTATAGATATTTCAATGTTTAGTATCTTTTGCTTATGTCGTTCTTTTCTCAACAGTCGATTTGCTCATGTGCTTATGCTCCTAATTGTAGTTGGAAACATGCTACACCTCATCGTGGAAGCCTGCATCGCAAGGAACTTAATTGACACCTCTGCTTATTTATGGCCTGGTTACGTGGTTCCTGTTAAAGAATCCTCTGCAGTCAAAGAATCCCCATGGTCTACTTTAGGAGAGGGATCTCCGCTTATGGAGCTCAAGGATGCACTTATGGTTACACCTGCATCAAGGTGAGTAATCAGAAGGCTAATTGCAGTATTCTTTGTCATGTTGTCTGTTCAGTGGCCTGATGCACCGTGTTGTTCATATTTATTTTAGTGTAGGAGAGTTGGAGAAATTGTACTCTTTTGCAGTATTTGGGTCAGAGGAGGAAAAGTTGGCGGCTTCAAAGATTCTGTGTGGGGCGTCGCTTCTTCGTGGCTGGAACATTCAGGTAGTTTAAAAGAAGCGCAGCAATGAGTAATGGGTACAACATACTCCCTTTGTTTTTAAATTGTTGTCGCCATTGACTTTTTTAGTTAACTTTGATCATTCGTCTTATTCAAAATATTATTTCAAATATGCAAAATTGTAAGTTATGCTTCAATTTTGTTTGATGATAAAACAAACTATAACAATATATATGGTATTTTTGAAAATCTTTTGAATAAGATGAATGGTGAAACTTAACTTAAAAAGTCAATGGCCACAACAAACTAAGAATGGAGGTAGTAAGTCTTAGTTGTATGTCCTTGTATTTCTATAGTCTTCTACGTACTATGGGTAGTTTGAATTTCACTATGTTGTAAGAGTTGCTTTTCACTATCTTACATTTTTATGTACAACTCCTGTTGCTTAGGAACATGTTGTCCAAATGGTGCTTAAATTGTTATCAACATTTCTCCCTTTAGATTCTGGATCAGATGGGAGATATGTAGAGCACATGTCTGTGCTGCATGCTCTCATATCAGGGATTTCTTCTCTTGATGCTGTTCATATTCTCTTGATGTATGGCCTGGTAAGAATACAGTACAATTCTAGTTGAACTCGTTTTCTTTTGACATGACTACCCCCATTAGTATTTCATTGTCTTGCAATGTTTCAAATTTCGTTAAAATCACATATGCTGTCATGTGGGGACACCACTACTCAAGGCGCCCCAGAAACCAAGAGCCAAATGGAGCAGCACCCCTGGCAGTGTTAACTAATAATTAGACTCTTGGGATAAAGAGATTGTATTAATTAGAGGTGTGAACCAGGGCTAGAATAGGAGCCAAAAGGTCTGGTTCCCTCCTATATATATATTCTGTAACCATCTTATGAGAAGGCAAGCAAGAACAATTCTATCCTAATCTCCTCTCGTCTACTCCTAATCCCACCTCCCTCACAATTGGGCAGCCAAGCAAAAACCTTGACGCCTCTACCACCCTTGGCTATGAACTAAGAAGCCAGGGACCTGCAGTCTTGGGCTTTGACACCCTTGACAACCACATAAAGTTAAGCACACCGACCAAAATACAATTTTAGATTTATCCTATATGTCAAGAAACAAATAAAGAAGTCTATTCAGCACTCCTCATCATGTACTAATAGTACCCCTTGTTTTTTTGAATCTCGATACCAAAGATGAATTTGAAGTTGGATCTTTGCAGGTTTATTCAATAAGTATACTGTATACTAGATCTATCAAAAACCCCATTTTAAAAATGCTCCAAGTGGACCTATTTTTCGTCCAAAGTGAAAGTTAGTTGATTTGGAATCATTGTTAACCGCTTCAGCTCAACTAAGCTCAACATGTTGCTTGTGCCAGTTGAGTTAATTTGGAATGCTTGTTACGATATTCAGCTCGATTAAGCTTAACTCGTTACTTTTGGCAGTAAAGTTACTTTTCATGAGATGTCACATAGATGTTATAAATTTGAACAAAGCTCACTAGAAACTTTCTGATTTTTTTTTGTTGAATTGTTTTGAAGCATTAGAATTTAGAACATGTTGAAGTGTATTTGCATGAACTGGCACCTCCAGTCCACGCCATGGGCGGTCAGGTTGGGTTTTAGCTAACCAGAGCCATCTCATTTGGAGTGCCCAACCCATCACTTCCAGATTAGGAATGCCTAAGCCCCTGAGATCAATTGGTCTTTGAACTTTTTCCCATGCTACGAGGCAGCATCCCCCATTCACATCCTGTCTTTCTTTCCAAAGGAAAGCACACAGAATCTTATTGATTGCCTTGACCATCCATTTAGGGGCACTGATAGCTATTAAAATATAGGTCGGTATACTGGCCAGGACAAAGCGCACCAACACATTCCTTCCAGCCATATTCAGTAGGTTGGCCTTCCAAGATGGCAGCCGGTCCGCAATCTTATCAATCCACTTCCAAAGTTCCGCTCGCTGCAGCTTGACATTCGACATCGGAAGCCCCAAATATGTAAAAGGAAACTGCGACAAAGGGCATGGCAAGGACTCCTCCACAACCTCCAGAGCCAACTCACTACATGGATTGGAATGGTGCAACTCTTAGATAAGTTTGTTTGCAGTCCAGAAGCATCCCTGAAACATTTTAAAATGTCTTTGGTAATCGACAAATCATTCTTAGTTGGCCATATGAAAAGAGCAACGTCATCCGCATAAAGAGAAATTCTCTGTTGAGATGCTCGGTGTAGAGGTTGTAACAGCCCCACTTCTCCGGCTTTGGTAAACATGCTGTTAAGCACATCCATGGTGATTATAAATAGCATAGGTGTTAAAGGATCACATTGCCGGAGTCCTCGATGGTGTCGTATATAGTCCCCTGGCTGGCCATTTGCCTATACTCGTGTAGAAGATGTCGAGAGTAGGTTAGAGATCAGATTTGTCCACTTCGGTCCAAACCCCAAATGCACAAGTTCTTCCAGTAAAAAAGCCCATGATACCAAATCGAAAGTCTTAGCTATATCCAGTTTCAAGAACACACTTGGTATTTTCCTTCGATGTAAGAGCTTCATAGTTTGCTACACCATCATGAAATTATCATGAATGCACAAAATAAAAGCGCTTTGTTTTGTTGAAATCATAGTGTCACTACTCACTACAAGGTTTCAGGGCTAATGCTACGACATTAATCGCAAGTTCGCAACAATGTGATTTTTGTTGCAATAGATATGGGTAATTGCAACAAAAGGTGATTTTGGTTGCGATAGATTGGATATATCGTCATGCTTGCATGTGCGTTGTAATTAGGGTGACGTTTTTGCAATGCTTTCTTGTAATTGTTGCACTAAGGTCAGTAGCGGTGCAAGTCGGTTGGCCATTATTTTGGTGATCAATTTTGCAAAGCTATGGACCAAGCTGATGGGGCTAAAATCCAATGCCAAGATCGCATTCGGCTTCTTTGGTATGAGAGTCAAGAAGACCAAATTAAGCATCCACAATTTTTGTGCATTTCCTTGCTGCAGTGTGAGTGCAGCCACCATTATGTCGGACTTGATAATTTGCCAACATGATTTATAGAATCTTCCGGTGTATCCGTCTACCCTCGGAGCACGGTCTGTCGACAAGGACTTTACTGTCGACCACACTTCCTCCGAAAATGGTTCGTCAAGTTCAGCAAGGTTGCTTTCACTGAAGCAACGCACCTAACCAGTCCAACCCAAAAGCTTAAGCGATTGAGAAGGGGCTAAGGTGGCTTTATAGCTCAACACCCCCCTGGCACGCGCAACTCACGTGGGCACAGACGGCTGCCGCTGGGGCGCAGCGTGGGAAATGGGTGGCGCAAGGAATGTAGGAACCAGGGCTCGAACTCAAGATCTCTTGGCTCTGGTACCATGAAGCAGCGCACCTAACCAGTCCAACCCAAAAGCTTGTTGAGCTATAAAGCCGCCCTAGCCCCTTCTCAATCGCTGGGAAAGGCATTCTTGACATTATTAAGAAAGGCATTGTTGACATCAAGCTGAGAGATAGACCACTCACGAACAGAGGTCACAACAAGAAGAGTGCGAACAATAGTCATGTGAGCTACCGGCGCAAAAGTCTCATCATAATCACGGCCGTACTCCTGCTGAAAACCGTGAGCCTCAAGACGAGCCTTATAGCGCTCAAGAGAACCATCAGAGCAGGTCTTCACCTTATAGACCCACTTACATGTAATAGGACGAACATGTGCTGGAAGGGGAACAAGATCCCATGTACTAGTATGCTCAAGAGCAGCAATCTCCTCAGCCATACCATGCTGCCATTCTTGGTGAAGAACAACATCACGATAAGTGGTGGGTTTAAAAAGAACCGTCGTAGAATAGGCAGAAGGAGAATAAAAATCAGGACGTCGACGAGTACGATCGCCACGTCTGAGAAACTGCTTTAGTGAAGAATCCTCCGAAGAAGAGGCATCCAACAGAAAAGATGGCTCATCAGGTGAGAATGACGCATCAGAAGAAGAGGGCTCAACAGAGGACAAATGAACCCGTCGAGTATAGACCTTGTCACTGGTGGCTTCACAGAATAGTCCGGGTCCATAGAAGGACCAGAAGAAGACTCTAGAAGAAGACACCGGTAAAGAAGGCACCCCACGCGAAGATGTCAGCAACAACGAGGAAGGTACCGGCGCCAATGAAGAAGGCACCGGACGTGTGCTGACAATAGAGGCATCAGGCAAAGTCAAGAATGAAAGGGGGTCAACTAAAGATGCTGGGGAGGTGTCCAAAGACGAACGAGGAAAATAAGAACGTGACTCGTCAAAAACAACATCCTGAGAAACCCGCATTCGACGACCAACAGGATCGCAACAACGATGTCCCTTATGCTCAGCACTATAGCCTAGAAAAACACACTCAACAGACTGGGCAGTCAACTTAGTGCGCTTACGAGGGGCAAGAAGCACATAGCACACACAACCAAAAAGACGAAGGCCGGAGTAGTTTGGCAACTGGTGAAAAAGGCGCTCATAAGGAATCCCTCCACGAAGAGTTGACGAAGGCTGAATATTAACCAAAAAGTTGGCAGTAGAGACCGCCTCAGCCCAAAAATGAGGAGGGACACAAGAAGCAAGCATAAGAGCACGAGCAGTCTCAAGAAGATGACGATGCTTGCGCTCAGCAACTCCATTCTGAGCATGAGCACCAGGACATGAAAACTGAGCAAGAGTGCCATGCTCAGAAAGAACCTGGTGAAGAGCTCCAGAGCGAATCATTGCAGTAAAAGTCTTATAGATGGATAAAGCCTCACTACGATGTTTCATAAAATAAATCCATGTGTGGCGAGAAAAATCATCTATAAAAAGTATATAATATCAATGCCCCCCCCTGTAGAAATAAAGGGAGCTGGAGTCCATACATCTGAATGAACAAGATCAAAAGGACGCTAAGACATAGACTCACTCGAGTGGTAGGAAAGCTGTATCTGCTTTCCTAACCGACATCCCTGACACTGATCTAAAGACTTATGACCTGAAACAGACCCTAAAAGACCACGACGAATCATAGTGGACAAATGAGAGCCACAAATATGATCTAAGCTATGATGCCACTGAGCAAGAGACGAGGTCGACAATGCAGCAAAACTAGAGCCAACCAGACTTGCAGACGCAGCGGAAGGAAGATGAAGCCAGTCCAACTCCCAAAGACGTTGTGAATCATGGTGCTAGGGGCCAGAACCAACTACCTGTCCTGTGCAAGGATCCTGAACATAGCAAAAATCAGGGTCAAGAATTACACGATAGTCATGATCAGTAAGTTGATCAGCTGACATAAGCTGCATGGTTACACAAGAAACATTAGGAACATAGAAAGAATCGGATAAAAGAGTGCCTTGTCCTACAACAAGAAGATCCATCGGCTGTATGAACAAAATAAGAAGGAGGTGGAGAAACAATGGAAGAAAGACAAGCGAGGTATGGAGTCATATGGAAGGAAGCACCAGAGTCAAGAATTCATGGACAAGTACCTGGAGTAGAAGAGGAATGAGGTCCCTCAGTGGAAGACTGAGAAACAGCAGCAGAGCCTATGATTGCAGCAGACTGAGTCACAAAACTAGCAGCTCTTGGTGGTGCAGAGGCCGCAAGGCGACGTAGTAACGTGAGAATCTTCTGTGTATCTGAACAAACAGAGCCCCTCTGAGAATCTCCAGCACTACCGCTACCAGTATTCTGTGAAGTACCCTGTGAAGGACGACGAGTCTGAGCCTTCTTCTCCCGCTTCTTCCTGTAACAGTGAGACTCCACATGTCACTCCTTACAACAATAGTCACACTGAAAAGAGCTAGAGCTACCTCGACTCCTAGAAGAAGGCGCCGTAAAAGAAGGCACCACAGGATGAGGGGGAGCTGAAGAACGAGCAGCCAACATTGAAGGGGCCGGTAGCAGACCGGCCTCACGAAGTCGAATCTACTCATTACGAACATTAGCAAGAACATCCATCAAAGTGACACAAGGATGGCGAGCAAGTAGCTGAGCATGACATGGCTCATACTCATCATAAAGGCGAGTCAAGAAGTCATAGGTGCGATGAAGCTCCAGGGCTTTCTTCTGACTCAGGCAGGACTCACACGTGCTAGGAGACAACTGAGGACCAAGAGTGTCAAGCTGACGCCAAATAGCAGACATCTAACCATAGAACTCATCAATTGTGGAGTCACCCTGTCGAACAAGCTGCTCCTGACGAATGGCAACAAGAAAAGTAGACTGTCCAGAAGGCTCATAGCGCTCACGAAGGAAAGCCAATATCTGATGTGTATACTCAAACTCAACAATATTAGCAGAAAACTGATTCGCCATGCTAGCAACAAGAATAGTAGCAACCCGAGCATCCTCATCAATCCATGTCCTGTAGGCAGCAAACTGAGACTCATAAGACGCCACACGATCATTATAATCACCATGTAACCTCTCCACAACAGCAACAAAATCAGCAAGCGTCTTGTCATACGCCACCTTTCAGCAGCAGTGGCCGTCTCTGAAAGAACAGGCTCAACTGAAAACACAGGCGATGTAGGAGCCGTAGGACGAGGCGGACAAATAAGCTCGCTAGTAAGAAAATCCCAAAGACGTAGACCCTTCATATGAATCCGAAGACGAGGAACCTAGTCCCGATAGTTGATGCCATTGAAAAGCACCGGATAGCGAAGAATAGCAACTCCACTAGATGAAGCCATGTCGACGGTGAGAGCGCAAAAGGAGCGGCGGCGGGCGACGGCGAGAGCGCAAGAGAGAGGCGGCGCAAGCTGCATTTTTTTTAAGTACCCTATTGTTGTTGAAAAACAGGCAGCGGGCAAACACAGCCGCGACGAGCCTATCACAATAGGAAACAATAGCCTTTTTTTTTTAAACCGAGCCGAGCTGGGCGAGTCGGCGCAATGAGCCAAGCCAGGCGAGCGAGCCGGCGCGATGAGCCAAGCCGGGCGAGCGAGCCGAGCCGGGTCAGAGAGCTGACGACTCGATTTTAGATTGAGCCGTCAAGAGTGGACGATGCCCAAGCCTGACCCTTCTGATTCGATCCGGTGATGACTTCGAATCCAGCGGCGGCGGCATCGATCTCGTTGATTCGGTGGTGGCGGCGTCAAGTTTGGCGACAGAGGCGTCGATTTCTGCTGCGGCGGCGTCGATCTCGTTGATTTAGGCGGCGGCGACATCGGCTACAGAAGGTGCGACGGCGGCGAAAGACGGGGCGGATGAACGGTGCGACGGTGGCCGAAGATTGGTGCAACGGCAACGCCCTCTCGTGAAGCTCCAGGAGATCCAAAACCAACCGTGCTCACTACGAAGAGCGACGGTGACAAGGCTCCAAGATCAAAAGAAGGAACCAAGCGTGCAAGTGCAACACACGTACAGAATTTTTTTTTTGTGGAACCCTAATTTCTGGCTCTATACCATGTTATGAATAGCACTTGTATTCATAATGAGGGCACTAAGCCCAAATATGCACAAAACCCCTTATATAATGGGGAAACTACAAAACTACATATACATCTAACACAAAGCTCCTAAAATGATCACTGTGTTCAGTCCTTTCTTCATTTCCTTTGGGATTTTATTGACTACTCTCCGCCACCAGTTGGCAAAGCAGTCCTCCTCTAAGGTAGGCACCCTGTCTTCAAGGTTGAGCTTAGAGAGGACACGTGACCAGAATTCTCTTGCCAAAACGCAGGTAGTCAATAAATGTTGCACTGTCTGATCCGTTTGATCACACAAGGGACATTGCTCCAGGTGCGGCAGCCCTCTTCTTGCTAATCTATCCGCTGTCCAGCATCTATTGCGGATTGCTAACCAAAGGAAAATTTTGCATTTGGGCGGCACCCATGCCTTCCACAGGCGACGCCAAGGCTCAAATGTAGTTGCACCTGCCTGACCTGAAGCTTCCAGTTTCCATGTATGGACATCTTCTTCATTTGATAGCAAGATTTCGGCAGCTGAATCCCATAGCTGAAAGTACTCATAAAGTCCGATTAGACAGAGGCCACCCTGAATATCATCAGCCCAATTTTGGTTCTGTAATCCTTCCGCTACTGTTCGTGTGGACTGAATCCTGGCCTGTACCCTCTCAACCACCCTCGGAGCAATGTCAACCAGCGAATGGCCCATGAGCCACTTGTCAATCCAAAAGAGACTGCTGCTGCCATTTCTTACATTAGACTCAATTGCAATGTTGAATAAGGCAATAGCATTTTGGTGAACCTGAATGTCTAGGCCAGACCAAGCTCTGTCATGATCAGTTTTTTGAAACCACAACCAACGTATTTGTAGTGACCAGCTCATGACTTCAAGGATCAAAATGCCAAGGCCGCCGAGGTCAAGTGGCCACTTAATTTTTTCCCATGCTACCAGGCAAGAACTGCCATTAGCTTTGAATGAAGTATTAGCATCACTATCCTTCAAATTTCTCACCCTTGATCGCAACCGGGCAATGGTTCGCTCCAGGGAAGCTAAGGTTAGCAATGTCGTTTGAGCTCATTTTTCAACCAAACTTCCACTTCTGACAGCTGCCTTGCATCTTGTGCTATTTCCAGCCGATGAAGGACCTCCCTAGCTAGTGCATGTTGAGTTTTAATATGGCCCACCTGGCGCTGGCTCCAGGATTGTAAAGCTCGAGCAAGGCGCTTCAGTTTTACTGATATCCGCTCCAAAGGACAGGGGCAGTCAACCGGCGCACCCCAAGATGTTGCAACCACGTCATGAAACCCTGGTAGCTTGGTCCAAAAAGATTCAAAATGAAATATCTTTTTCCCCATTACTCCATCCTTGAATCCAAGCAATAACGGGCAATGATCAGACATTTCTGTAGCTTGGCTTTGTAGAACACAGTCCGGATACAAGTTCTCCCAGTCGGCAACTGATCCGCCGACGGCATTTCCCACCCAAACAGAGCAGCTAGAGCCGAGAGCCGCTCAATGTCCAGGGGAGAATCAAAGATTGTGAATAGTGTTGCATGGCTTCCTCATTGACTGGACTAGTAGCCTGTACCAGACCGACTTGACGGCAAACTGTCTTCTACGCATGAGATGACTTCCGGTGGAAGGTTGCCTTGTCGTCGGCTTCGCCTTGGCACTGTACTCATTGGGACCAGTTTTCTTCTTCTTTTCTGTGCCACAGGTGCTGTCAGATGTGCACCCGCCGGCTTGGAGACTTTCGCCAAGAACTGAGTGGGCGTAACTAGAATGTCTTCCTCCATACCAGGATGAAGTGCCTGACTGCCATCTATTGTTGCTTCTTGAGTTACCTCCTGTGGGAGGTCAACGCCTTCTATCATCGCCGAAGGCACATCACGGGCTGAAGGCGTGCTGTCATCTCTCAACAGTGGGAGGCCCGAGTCATCGACCACCAGAGATGCAGCCCACTGTGCTCTTGCTTCGTCAATTGCAGGGTTTGCTTCTTCGATTTCAGGTGGGGTGGCAGCAGTTTGAGCTGCTGCTCCCCGCTCCCGGCGCAGCCGGCAGTATACTTTAGAGAAGGGTGCAGACGCCTGGAGCTGAGGAGTTTGCAAAAGATTGAAGTCTGGCATATCCAATTTTTTCGGAAATGCAGCCACCGCCGCTGCCGTGCTTGATCGTCTTCTTCAGCACCCTCACCTTGAGGCCCCGCTTGAACAGCATCGAAGGCAAGGGAGTGGCGGAGCTTGATAGGGTAAGACAGCATCCTCTTCACCAGCGGTTGCTCCACAAAGGCGACTGGCGGTTCTGCGACCCAGCGATCCTTTCCTGAAGGAAAGGTTCTCCACAATCGGGGTTTCATCTCTAGCCTACCCCGATTTGCTTTGGATTGAAAGACTTTGTTGTTGTTGTTGTTAAGGTTATACCACGATATGGTCTCCTTAAGCCATGGGGGCGGTTTTCTCCCCACTGATCGAGTTTTCTTTATTACATTTGTAGGTAAAACATACGAGACATGAAGCTATTATGGGTTTATTATACCATTCCCTTATGAAATTTCATCTTGCAGGTTCCAGAAGTAGCAGCGATGTTAATGCCACTGTGTGAGATTTTTGGATCCTTGCCTCCATCTGATCATAGGAGTTGCAATCTTGAACAAGCTTCTGTTTACTCAGTATTTTCGTGTGCTTTCCTGGTCCTTCTTCGATTGTGGAAATTTCATAGACCGCCTGTTGAGAATGCTTTATCAAGACGTGGAGTCTCTATTTGGTCAGAGCTTCGATTGGACTTTCTCTTATTATTACGTAACAGTGGTTCTGCATTAAAAAATCTATCTCGTCTTAGTGGAACAAGCATATTTCTTTTAGATCCATCATTTCAAAAGCCTGTATACATTGACTCATTCCCAAAGCTAAGGACGTGGTACCTCCAAAATCAGGCTTGCATAGCCTCTACTCTTTCTAATGTATGCAACAGTACCAGTGTTCTCCATATTGCAAACTTGATGCTCAAGACTATGTGCCATAAAATGTCAAAAGGTGGTGGCCTGTCTTTAAATCCTCAATCAACATCAAATTCTAGTATGAGAAATACACCTGCAGGTGAACAGGAAGATATCTGCCTGTGGCCACATGTTCCAGCATGGGAAGTTCTGGAAGCTGTACCTTTTGTTCTCGAGGCTGTGTTAACTGCATGTGCCCACGGGAAGATTTCATCCCGTGATTTGATTACAGGTTTTACCTCTGTCTAGTACTTCATTTGTTCCAGCATTGCTCAACTAACTAAATGTTTCTCATAGATCTGGAAATTTTTATCCATTTTGGAGAATTTACTTTGGTGCAAGGCTCTTTATGATCTCAGTTTTTGGCACAACATACAATTAAAAAAAACTCGACTTGTGAGGGGTATGACAGGCCCCCTCACAAAATGTTATGAAGAAAACCTTCTCACGTAGGTCGAGAAAATTCCCGAACCCCCTCCTCAACCATACATAGGAACTCAAGCTGGCCATGTGAGCTGTGTTGCGAGTCTTTACCTAGTGATTTGATTGGGAAAAGTGAGGGAATTTTTTCCGCAGTCGGTGCTAGATCGGGGGCTCGAACCCCTGACTGGTGGGCTGCCATTCGGGCGCCTTCACCACCAGGCCGAAGGCCTGATTGCGCACAACATACAATAGCTCGTTACAAATGAAAATTGTAGAGGATATCCATCAATTTCCTGTAGTTTCAGCCTACATTTTGATCTTGTAACATTAAAAAATAGTGCATGCACAATTTCCATGCTTAATTCAAGATTCTTGGAATTACCAAGTGGATCTTAGGACGTCCAAGCACACCATTTGGGTGGCCTTTTTTTTTTTGTGAATATGCAGGAAAGCTGCGCATCATTTCATACGAAGAGAATCTGGGTGCCCACACTATTCCTTCTTAATGTGTGTGTGTGTGTGTGTGGCGTGTGTTGTATGGGCTCTTGCCCACACTATTCCTTCTTAATATAATGATACGCAGCTCTCCTGCGTGTTCGAGAAAAAAAAATCTGGGTGCCCCCAGCTGTCTATTATATGCTGAGATGAGGCATGTGGACGTCAAAAAGTGCAGGAAAGGTTGCAAGATCTTGCCTGTGCCTTGCCTATTTGCTTGCCAACTAGATGATTAGCAAGCAATTCACAGTTCTTGATTGCAGAAAGTGTGGTGGCTGGGTAGCAGTGGCAAACAGCATGGAGGCACTGCCCTAAGCAGCCTGCCACTGCATTTTAGAACAGTGCACGAATTTTCAAAATTTCTTATATATTTTATTGGTCCATTTGGTTGCAAATATAGTTCATTTTAAACTTGCGCAAAAGGATTAAGAAAGCAGTTCAAATGCCCGTTGCCCTTTAATTAACTGCACTAAGCTATTATTCAGCAAGGACAAGGAACAAAAGAGAAGAATTGTGTAATGAAGTTCAACATTTTGTGAGAAGTTAAGAACACAATGTGTAATTAGAGGGAATACTATATATTTTTGGGCTTGATTTATTTCATTATATCATAGTAGACAATTTCATCTACCTGGTACTAATACCTTCTGTCTTCAGTTTTTTGTTTCTTTATTTCAAGGGAAAGCTTCCTCTTTTAGGTTTCACTCAACTGTCCTAGCATATTTTCTACTAAATACCATCATACTGCAGGTTTAAGGGATCTTGCAGATTTCTTGCCTGCTTCACTTGCTGCTATTGTCAGCTACTTCTCAGAGGAAATTACTCGTGGGACATGGAAGCCAGTCATGTTGAATGGATTGGATTGGCCAAGTCCAGCCGCTACTCTCCCAGCAGTGGAATCTCAGATAAAAGAGGTTCTGGCTTCTGCTGGCGTTCATATCAGCATCTCAGGACAACCACGTATGCCAATTCTTTTTATAGAAACTATTCTATTCTGTTCATAGAAATATCACCATATTTGTTTCTCTGTCAGTCTCTCAGTAGTCAAGATAATCTATCATTCAGATGACAATCACACTCAACTCTCAAACAGTTATTTGATTCATCGACAGGTTCAGTGACACCAATGCTTCCATTACCAATAGCAGCTTTAATCAGTTTGTCCATAACAATTAAGATGGAGGAATTCAGTCACGTACACGGAATCATTACCCAAGGAGTGGAAAATTCTGCAACATCTAGTTCATGGCCCAGCATGTCAATTATAGGTGCATTGTGGTCTCAGAAAGTACGGAGGTGGCATGACTTTATCATCCTGTCTTGTTCACAGTCTCCTTTCGCTCGTGAAAACACCGCGGTAGCCCAGTTGATCAGGAGTTGCTTTTCATCTTTCCTTGGTTTGGCTGATGAGTTCCCATTCTTCATACCGAATAAAGAGTTCACTAATCTGTTGGGACATAGTCTTTGTCGAAGGGCTCCTAGGCTTACAGTATCACCAGGATTTCTTTACGCAAGATCTTGCCAGATTTTTCCAGATAACAATTTTGCTTGTGAAGAGATCTTGAAGGTGCTCATTAAGAGAGCCCGCGCCCTAGCTAAGGATTGTAATTCTGACAGACTTGCTCGTTTGAGATCAGAATGCAGGTCACTATCATCTGCCTCATCATCAGTTCAGCAGATGGCGTCACTTGCAGCAACTATGCTTTGTCTTGCTGGTGGTGTGAATTTGATCCGTCTGCTGTATGAACAAGTCCTCCCCACTTTGTTGCTTTCAGCTGGAGATGAGAAGCTTGGTTCTGCTGGTCAGGTATGCAGCATATTTGAAGGATTTGCATTGGCATACGTTCTCCTTATGTCTGGTGCCAGCGTCTGGGGAGTTGGAAAAACATCACCAGCCTATGCGTTAATATACACATCAAAAAGACAACGGGTTGTGGACCGGCACTTGGAGTTCATGGCCAAGGTAATGGAAGGTAACATTGTTCTGGGCTGTGGCGAAGCCACATGGAGGGCCTATGTTCTCTGTTTTGTTGGCTTGCTGGTCGACTTTGTGCCCACATGGGTTTCTGAAGTCAAACTCGAGACATTGCGAAAAATGGCATATGGGCTTTGGAAATGGCACGAGGGTGATCTTGCCCTCTCTTTGCTTGAGCGAGGAGGACACAAGGCTATAAATCTGGTGGTTGAATCTCTTCTGTGATATGCTTACATGGTAGTGTAATTTTGACAGTTGGTTCACATACACGAGTATCCTACTTACCTGGAAAGCTGTCCAATAAATAGACAATCAGTAGTCTTACTGTAGATGGCTTATTCATAGTGTGGGCAATGTGAGAGAGAATATATAGGGAACTAGTAAAGTGTTCGTGCGTTGCTATGAGCTTAAAAAAATAAAACATTCTTTATAATTTAAATATAAATTTTTTATATAATATAATTATTAGATATATACAATATTATTGATATTTTTTACATGAAAAATCATATTTATATTACTGTTGGTGCTTTTTAGTATACTATTTTATATTAAAAGTAAGAATATTTTTCAACACTTTTTATCATATTATCATCATAAATATGTTTTTTAACCTCTAATGTTATTGATTTCCATATGTAGTGTCCTTTGCATGTTATGTTGCAAAGTTAAGTGAAATAACATTAAAAAATACTTAAATATGAGAAGTATGGATATGAAGTCCAATGCGCCATGCAAAGAGGGCTTTTCATAAGCCTATGACGTCTACAAAATGTCCTTGGACCTCTATAAAGCCTAACACAAGGCCAAGGTCGTGATCCGATACGTAAAGATTTCTAGAAGATTTATATGGAAGAAAAAATCAATTTAGACAATTTATAAATAATATTGTATTGTAATGCAATTTTGAATTTGAAGACTTGCTCTAATGAGAAAAGTTAAAATACAAAAGTTGTAGATCTCGTCGAGACATTTTTGAAACATATATGGGTAATATTATTTGAACTTCGGAGCTAGGAGATATGGGCTCCGCACAAAGACCAGCGCTGAGGAGTTTGAATCAGAAGAAATATTTTTGCATTGCATATTTGAAAACTAAAATGACGGGAACTGGACCTCTATTGAATACCAAAGTTGTAGAACTTTTTGAGAGCTACGAGATAGATTCTGAGTTTGCCTCATTTGAGCTTCGCACGATGGAGTTATGATTTTTGAAATTTGATACTTGATATGGAAGATACGAAGTCAATTTTGATTCAATCTCTAACTTTGTGGACACGAAGTGGACGAATGCACCTCAATTAATAGATTGTAGAGATAATGTGATATATTGTATTGTAATGAGTCTGTCGGCCGGTATATATGAGAGTACAAGACTTGGAGGGCAAAACACCTCCAGGGATACACATATGGAAGTTATAGATACATAATCTAAACTATCAAATATACTCTAAACACCCCGCAATCATAGCGGGAGCATCGTAGATAGTGAGATTGGAGAAAAAGTCAAAGGTAGAAGCTGACAGACTAATATCCCATCACAGTTGAAGCGTTGAGGTGTGGATGCTACGACAGGAGAGAAAACTGGCGAGTAGCACATGTGGATGATAGCCCTTTGTGTCGATGTCGAGGAAGACGAGTAGCTATGGTAAGAGGAAGTTGTGCTTAAGGTAGCCGTGGTCGATGTAGCTGAGGTTGTCGATCTCGAGAAAGCCGCACATGAAACTGCAGACGCGAGAAGGCGCCAAGATAGGAGGGTTGGAAGAAGGTGGCGAGAGAGTCAAGGCACCGTGAGGTAGAAGGTCGATGTCAATGTTGGTGTAGTCAAGCCACCATGGACGAGGCATCCATTGGTTTTGCCTGGCCCGAGAACATATTGTGGATGAAGACACACATTAGTGTCGCCAATACCGAGCATATAGAGGTAGAGACCATCACGCACATATGTCAGTATTGGAGGAGATCAGCAAAGAAGATCTCTACGACGGTCGCGGCGCAGAGCGGCGAGAAAGGAGAGTGTCGATGCAATCCACAGTTGTCAGAGTAGACGAAGAGGAGTCGATGTTGAGACTACAACTTTAATGGTGTGGTCGTGGTGGAAGAAGACGAAGTCTGAGACGTGGCAGCACCGGCGACCAAGAGTGGAAACACGAGTAGCAGCCTGAAGAAGCGCGATGACGGTGCTCGTTGTAGACAAAGAAGAACCCTCAACTTGACGAAGACCATGTCTACGGACAATCAAGTTGTTGGTGCGCGAAGACGACGATGATGATTCAGCATTGAGCGCCATAATAGATGGAGTCGTGTCCTGAAAGGCACGATGGTGTTGAGGTCCGAGGAGGCGACACAACGGCAGCTCAAAGCTCAAAGGTGTGGTACGCGGCCTCAACATCGTTGCACGCGTGGTCGGCTAATTAGACTTATGGTCTATGCAGGAGCACGATGATGCCGCACAGATTGGAGGTGGCGGCGGTGATGTCAAGGACGTCCCGAATGGTGGTGACGTCAAAGCTGGCTTGAAGACGTGCGATTGAGGCTGTCGGGCAGTGACTCTTGAAGGCGTCCTTTATGCGCCTAGTACTTGACTGCACCGCACGTGTTGAAGACAAAGCAGGCGTCGGAGTAGTCGATATTGAGGTCGGGGAAGAGGCTCTTGATGTCGATGGCGATGGACGATGTAATCCCGATTATTGATCGGGTAAAAGAAAAACAGAAAACAGCAGCAGAAGACAAAATCTCCGTGTACAACACCGTGTGCACTTCTCCATCCTTAATCTCATCCTGTTTATTGTCTCCATGCCACGATGAAACGTGGCAAAAAAAAAGGAAATCATAGGTGAGGATAGATTGGTCACGGTAACGACGCATGCATCTGGTTGCATGTCACGTGCTCCTGCTGCCTGGTTGATCGGCTTGGTGATGATGCCACGAGGGGTGCAGGACTGTCACGGTTTAGGAGGGATTTGATGAGGGCAAGAGTTTCTGATTTTTTGAAAGGTTCTGATAATCTTAATTTAGATGGAGGTGAAGTATAAATAGATCCAACTTCTAAACATCATGTTCAGAATCCCGCAATAACAACACAACATCTCCTCTTGTTATCAACCATTAAAGAACGATTGACCTCGCTGAGAAGACTAATCCCTACCTGTAAATGAAATGCACAAGAAAGAACAAAGAAGAATACATTTAACTATAGATATATTATGAATCTCACAACATTGGAGTCTCACAAACCGATAAACAATGACACTGTATATGAATGGAATTAATCTAAGTAAAACTGAAAACCTAATAGAGTGGCGGCAATTGTTTATGAAGACCCTAGGATTGTGCAACACCCTTTGGAGTTGCTCCTAATTGGGCTCAACTGGATACAAACCCTAAAGGCAAAAAACAAGCGACATAGCGTCGGAACAGATTCTATACCCTCTCTTATTTTGACGATTCCTGATGATTCTGGACAAATTTTGGTATGAGACCGGTGACATTGGAGAAGTCTTTTCCTTAACTTTCCGTGCATATGTAGAACGTCCAAAACTGAGTTTGTATATGTCTTGGACGTCCATTTCAGTGCGGACTAATCCTATCCCCAAAACAGACTCGAATTCGGTTTTAATTGAGTCTTCACCTTGGCTTCCACATCCTTGATGAAGTAGTTGGACACTATATATATTTGTTGCTGGGGCCTTTCAGACCTCTCTTGGCTTTTTAGATAACTAGGAAAACTTGGGTAGAGCCCAGAGGAGAAGAGGTGACACTATAGAAAAGATCAGAGCTTTTTTGAGTGTCTTGGAGAGTAACACAAAAGCAACTTGTGCCTCTAGCCTAGGAGAGATTGTACAGAGGATTAGTGTTGTTATTCTTGGTCTATGGAAAGGCCTAGACTAGTTAAGTATTGGTGATCGAGCCTATCATTATCGTGACATGTTTTGAAGCCTATCATAAGTCTGTATAAGGTTTGGGCTCGCCTTTGAAAGGAGCATTGTGAGAGAGCGCCCGTGCGTGCACTCCGGGAGTGCAGCAAGTCTTTGAGGGAGGCTAGCTTTTGCTCGAGGAATCGAGCACTCATGAGCAGTGGTTACGCAACCACGCCGTCACTCTAGGAGTGATATGGGCTTGTGTGCGAGGACCCCACGATAGGTGGCGGGAGGGGTCAATACTTTGGCGGGAGTCGATCCAACGAGGACTACGGGGATGCGCCATCTTCCCGATAAATCAAGCTAAAAATCAATGAGCAACTCTACACGCCTCTTTACTTACCATTTTTAATTTCGCACTTGTGTGTAAGTAGAGATAGGGTTGCCATAGGCTTGCTTGCTTATTGATTAGCATGACATTGCTTGCATTGCATCATTTCACTAGAATTGCTAGGATCTTGGCTTGGTACAACTGCATAGGAAATAGATTAGCTTGACGATCTACATTACTGGTCCAATTCAACCCCCCCCCCCCCCCTCTTGGACTCCAAGATCCTTACACAAGTGCAATGGCCAACACTCGGCAAAGGTCACTACCGGAAATCCCTTACTTGCTGAGTGCCCAAAGTACTTGGCAAAGCCCGAAATACACTCGACAAAGAGTTTAGAGTAAACTCGACAACACTCGGTTAACAACACTCAACACAAATTTACTCAGCAAAGAGCTCTTTGCCGAGTGTTATCTATCGCGCACTCGGCAAAGGCTTTGCCGAATACACTTGGCGAAGCCCTGCACTCGACAAAATCTAAATGTTAGGAGGGCGCACAGTAACCCCCCACTAGTGTGACCTCCCCCTCGCGCGTATAGTCCCCTACCACTGCACCACACTTTATTTTCTAAAGTTGCAAGTCGCAACATTTTTTTGCGTGCTACGCGTTATGTGTGCCTACTAAGATTTGAACCTGTGACCTCCCCTTTGCGCGTATAGTCCCCTACCACTGTAGCATACTTTCATTGTAGTATGCATTGATGATACTTTGAGTGTGTACCTCCCATCATCCAAAAAGATGGTGTACACACAAAAACGCCGATTCTTACAAAGAAAGCACATGTATCGTGCAATAAGGAGACAATTTTTGATGGCACTGTTGAGAACGGTGAAGCCCCTCGATGCAGCAATGGAAGGATCGTATTTGAGATGGTTCAAAACATAGAAGTTGCTTTTGGAACGACAGTGAAGGGAGTTGCAAAGTCAAAGTCTCTAACACCTTTTAAGAATTTCTCTATTTTCTTCAGATTCCTTGATTATTGGAAAGAAATGGAAGTGATGCATGCACTAGACTTGATGCACATTTGGAAGGGGGTATTTGACAGCACAAGCGGACTTTTCCTTGACCTGCCCGGTAAGACGAAGGATCGACTAAGCGCACGTAGAGATCTTGTAGAACTTTTCCTTGACCCGCCCGGTAGGACGAAGGATGGATAACTGGACTTTTTTTTAGTTATTAATTTTCTCTGGTATATCTTTTTTTAATTTTCTCTGGTATATTCTATAAACAAAATTATCTACAAAACAACATAACTAAGTAAAACTTTTAAAAAAGAAAAGACCCCTAATGTGGGTGGAATTGCCACCCGCCGCTATATGCTATTTAGCAGCAGGTTGAAATTCCACCTGCCGCTAAAGACGTTACAGCAGCGGTTTGAAAAGCCACCCGCGCTACTCCTATTCCTCGGAGTCGAGAGCTAATAATGCCGTCAGCCTGCCAAAATCCCCCCCCCCCTACTGTCGGAGTCATCCCCAAAGCTCGAGCGTCGTCATCCCCGAGCGCCATCGCCTCCCTCCTCAAGTGCGGCCTCCCCGAGCACCACCGCCTCCCTCCTCGAGAGCGGCCTCTCCGAGCGTCGCCGGCTTCCTTCTCAGCGCCTCCCTCCCCGAGCGCCGCTCCCTCCCTCCCAGAGCGCCGTTGCCTCCCTCACCAAGTGCAGCCTTACCAAGCTCCAGTGCCTCCCTCCCTGAACGCAGTCGTCCTGGAGCCCGAGCACCGCCGCCTCTCCCCTCCCCGAGTACTTTTCTCATACTTAATTTTAGTGTTAATTAATGCTAACTATTGTTAATTTTAGTATTAATTAGTGTTAATTTATTGTATCTTAATTTTAGTGTTAATTAGTAGTTAGCTAAGTTCTAGTGTTAATTAAATCTAGATTAATTTTAGTGTTAATTAATTGTACCTTAATTTTTCTGTTAATTGATTCTAGCTTAATTTTAGTTTTCATTAATTGTAGCATAATTTTAGTGTCAATTAGTAGTTCAACTTTGTTTTAGTGTTAATTAATTCTAGCTTAATTTTAGTGTTAATTAATTGTAGCTTAATTTATTTTCCTAGTCTTGTTATATTTTCATCTCGAAGTCCATGGCAACGGCGCTAAACATTTTCTATTTGCTCAGTGTTAGTCTCTTATTATAACTCACTCTCTGTTACCTTATCCGCTGATCTCTTGTCTCTTTATCTCACTCTCTCTCTCTCTCTCTGATGTGGACAAAGGTTCCCAATCTTCCGAAAGGTTCTGATAATCTTGATTTGGACGGAGGCGAAACACAAATCGATCTGGATTCTAAACAACACGTTCAAAACCTCGCAATCTTAGCACAACGTCTCCTCTAGTTATCAACCGTTAAAGAAAGATTGACCTCATCGAGAAGACTAATCTCTGCCTGCATATCAAAAACGCAAGCAAGAACAAAGAAGAATGCAACAAAATTGCAGATGTATTATGAATCTCACGACGTTGGGGTCTCATAAACCAATGAACGACGACATTGTTTATGAATAGAATTGTTCTAAGCAAAACCCAAAACCTAATGGAGTGGTGGCAGCATATTATGAAGACCTTAGGATCATGCAAGACCCTCTGGACGTGCCCCTAATTGGACTCAACTGGATACAAAGCCCGAAGGCCGAAAAACAGACGGCGCAGCATCCAGAAAGATTATGGACCCTCTCTTGTTTCGATGATTCCTGTTGACTCCGAAAGAATTCTTACATGAGACTGGTGGCATTGGAAAGGTATTCTCCTTGGATTTCTGTGCACATATAGAACGTCCAAACCTGAGTCGGTATGCATCTAGGGCGTTCGTTTTAGTGTGGACTAGTCCTGGGCCCCAAAACAATCTTGAAGTCGGTTTTAGTTGGGCCTCTACCTTGGCTTCCACGTTCTTGCTGGTCCTTCACGTCCCCATGTCCTTCTCTCATCATCTCATGGTCCTCTCCATTGTTCCTAATCATAATATAATCATTAGGTAGCAAACCATTCTAAAAAGAAACATATAATGAAAAACATAGGAATGAACTCACCTCTAAATTTAGTTGTTGTGCACGAGCTCTAGCCATTGGACCTTGCATGTCTATAATTGGAGGAGTGTTTTGTGCATCCATAGAAGTGATGTCCTCATCATCCTCCCCCTCTTGAAGTGGATTCGTCCTCGACTCAATCTTATCCTCTTCTCCCAAGTACGGTTTCAAATCTAAAATGTTAAAAGTAGGACTAACCCCGAACTCGGGAGGCAACTCTAGTTTGTATGCATTATTATTAATCTTCTCAATAATTTTGAATGGACTATTTTGCTAGGCATCAATTTAGACTTTCTCAAACCTGGAAATCTATCTTTCCTCAAGTGTAACCGCACTAAATCTCCTAAATCAAGCTTTACTTCCTTTCTACATTTACTACCATCAATTCTATACTTTCCATTCATCTTTTCAATGCTAAGCCTAGTCTTTTCATGCATTTGCAAAATGAAATCAGCATACTCTTTAGCATCAATATGAACTCTCTCATTAGTAGGCAAAGGAAGAATATCATGTGGAGTACAGGGATCAAAGCCATACACTACCTTAAAAGGACTTACCTTGGTAGTAGAATATGTTGCCCGATTATAAGCAAGATCAATATGAGGCAAACATTCTTCCCACTGCTTTAAAATTTTCTTCAAAATAGCTCTCAACAAGGTGTCCAAAGTACGGTTCACAACCTTAGTTTGTCCATCCGTTTGTGAGTGACAAGTTGTAGAAAACAACAACTTTGTACCCAACTTATTCCAAAGTGTGCGCCAAAAGTGACTTAAGAAATTTGCACCCCAATCTGAAACAATAGTAGAAAGCATACCATGCGAACGTCCAATCTCTTTGAAAAAGAGGTCAGCAATATGAATAGCATCATCAGTCTTATGACATGATATAAAGTGTGCCATCTTAGAAAAACGATCCACAACAACAAAGATGCTACCACTCCCCCTCTTAGTTCTAGGCAATCCTAAAACAATCTCTATAGAAATATCCGCAAAAGGAATAGAAGGAACAGAAAGTGGCATGTATAAACCATGTGGATTCAAGAAATGCTTAGTTTTTTGACATGTAGTGCAGCATGCAAAGACACGCTCAACATCTTTCCTCATCCTTGGCCAAAAGAAATGTGTGACCAAAATATTCTCCATTTTCTTTGCAGCAAAATGACCCATGAATCCACCTCCATGCGTCTCCAAAGACGAACGGAACCAACTGAAATGCATAGGCGGTTAGAACTAAACAAGAATCAATCATTCAACCCAAATTTGTTCCAAACCTTATTTACATTGCAGCAATATATCGTTAAAATCAACATCATGAGCATATTGTTCTTTAATTGCCTCAAGTCTACAAATTTTACAATCAAGTTGAGACAACAAAGTATAGCATCCAGACAAAGCATCAATAATCACATTATCCTTCCATTTCTTATGTTTGATAATATATGAAAAATACTCAATAAACTTAACCAATTTATCATGTCTACGGTTCAAATTGCATTGTGAGCGAATATACTTAAGTGATTCATGATCAGAATGAATAACAAATTCTTTGGGCAACAAATAATGACACAACATCTCTAAGGAACATACAAGTGCATATAATTCCTTATCATAAGTCGAGTAATTCAAAATAGGTCCAGTAATTTTCTTCGAAACACCACCAATGCCTATAGCACTAGCATCACATTTAAGATCAAAAGTCTTATCAAAATATGGAAGTTGCATCAATAGTGCATGTGTAAGTTTGTCCTTTAAAGTATCAAAGGACTCATGATGTACCTTACCCAATTGGAACTCAACACCCTTCATTGTCAACTCATGCAATGGTGCAGCGATGGTGCTGAAATCTTTGACAAAGCGATGGTAGAAACCTTCAACATCAAGAAAACTCCTCACCTATGTGATGGTTTTGGTACCGCTCAGCTCTTTATGGCTTCAATCTTTGCCTCATCCACCTCAATTCTCTGTGGAGTCACAACATAGCCAAGAAAAGAGACTCGATTTGTGCAAAAGGTACACTTCTCAAGGTTACCAAATAAACTTGAAGCTCTCAAAGCATCAAAAACAGCACGCAAATGAGCCATATGTTCATCCATTGACTTGCTATAAATTAAGATATCATCAAAGTAAACTACCACAAATTTGCTAATGAAAGCTCTTAAAACCTCATTCATCAAACACATGAATGTACTAGGTGCATTAGTTAAACCAAAAGGCATTGCTAACTACTTATACCAACCAAATTTGGTTTTGAAAGCTGTTTTCCATTCATCTCCAAGTTTCATTCTAATTTGATGGTAGCCACTATTGGTCGTTACTAAGCACCCACTTATATACCGCAAGAGGAAATAGTTGTAGCACCTTTTCCCTTAAAGTATTCCAAGGTATTATCGAACCACTGAGACCTTAGGGATAATTAAACAAAGTTAACAGTAAAAGATCTAATCAAGGCTACTGTCAAGTTTAGGTTGTATGAAAGGGAGGCAGGCCAGCGCAAAGGTGCGCCAGACAGCAATTCTGTCATTGCGCCGATCGACGCAGGGTTGAGCCGATCGGCACTGTTGCAGATCTAAGTTGTTGAGCCGATCGGCGCAGGTATTGAGCCGATCGGTACCGTTGCGGATCTAAGTTGTTGAGCCGATCGGTGCAGGTGTTGAGCCAATCGACACTCCAGCGAAGTTGAACTAGAGTGCAAGTCAAAGCCAAAGCTAAAACTATTCGGTGAGTAGCCAGATATCTACTAGTGAGATCGTAACCAGATAGTCTAATTAAACAACATCATAATGGATAATTACATGGATCAATAAAAACCTATAATGAATAAGACCACCCTGCTTTCCGAATGGCTCCTGATTTATCGCTGTCGAGAGGAAACCCTAAATCACGTGAGTATCTTACCCTACTCAACTATCCAATAGTGTTGTGCAGGTTTAGTGCTGTCACCACTAAACCACACTACCGGCATCATCAAGCAACCATAATCAATACAATGTCTGAATACTATCCTAATCACCATGATTAAGATAATATAAACTTACTTAGCCTAGAACTCAGCAATGAGAATAAGCACATGCATGATTATACAATCAAGATAGACTAATCGCCAAAACCATCATCAACATATTCAATCATCCTTGAGATACATAGAGTAAGATTCATCACCGTCGAGATGGCCTACCTTGACGGATCAACTCTTACACCAATGGTTCTTGAAACTCAACTAGAGATCTATTCTAACATGGCAAGCCCCGGTGGCTCTAACTCACGAATCTGTTGTCCCTCTGTTGCCTCCTCCTCGGGGTACTGATCGCGGCTAGGGGTTACAAGTATATATAGGGGTTCTACTTGTGAAGGACTCGGTTTCTAGCAAATAAGTTGGTTGCGCCGATCGGCGCAAGCTGTGTTCTCTTCGGTTTCTGCTCCGAGTCGGTTCCTCTGTCTTCCACAGCTGCCATGTGGGTCTTTTCCTTCGAGATAAAGTCTTGTACCGCATGTCGAGATCTTGAAGTTCCATAAATCTTCTAAGCAAATATCTTCAAGTGTCTTGCACAGATAAACTTCCATAAACATCAGATAAACTTGCATCGGAATGGTCCACAGTCACTTCTGTGGGCTAAAATACCCTTGCGCCGATCGTCTCATGGGCTGGCACCCATCGGCGCACTGGGCTTCTTCAGTGCTTTTCATCGGTTCTGGACTCCTGTCTTGTCCAGCATCACTTTAATAGCTAATTTTACCTGTTTCTGCAATAAAGCT
Organism: Eleusine coracana subsp. coracana; assembly: GCA_032690845.1. Classification (NCBI taxonomy): domain Eukaryota; kingdom Viridiplantae; phylum Streptophyta; class Magnoliopsida; order Poales; family Poaceae; genus Eleusine; species Eleusine coracana. The sequence goes on from CM064426.1 coordinate 11,985,420, forward strand.
CCAAAACAACGCATGTACAAATATATAGGTAATATCATAGGTAAATGGGCTAAATTAGTATCAATTATACTCTAATTGGGGTGATATTCACATATAAAAGGGGCACTTAGGAAGTGCCAATAGTTCCCCCACACTTAAACCTTTGCTCGTCCCGAGTAAAGTAAAAGAGAGAAAATTCAAAGAACATACTCTTCTTATCATGAAAGATATCTTAAATTAGCAAATGTTGAGCATTGTTCTATTGTAGTGTATTTCATATTGGTATTCAGCAAAATAATTCAAATATGGGCATAAAGCTCAAAGTTTCTCCCCAAAGCAAAAGATCATGTCCAATTCACAAATTATAACTTTTTCACACATGTAAATCACTTAAAAGATTGTTGTGAAGATAAAGAATCTTCCAAATAATCCAAGGCAATAACTCATCTTTCAAATCACTCAACCTATATACTACATCATAATGATCAAATAATTAAATGTAAGGCTTATATGAGTAGCTAGGTGAGATAATTCAAGGATTGCAAACATAAATCAACAATATATTGTAAAGCTAGGAGATTATTCTTTATTGGAATTACAAAAACTTAACAAGATGGCCAAAGAAAATTTAAGAAAGGACTCACACTTTGGATATGTGGACATGTGCATCAAAAATTTGATCTTGGAAGAAAAAGGAACTCCCATTATCAGATTGCACATGGTTGGAATGATTCATGGCTATATTAGAATGAATTTCAAGAATAAGCGTATCATATACCCCCCCCCCCCCCCACACACACACTCTTACAATTTTGCTAGTCCCTTAGCAAACAGTAGAGCATTTTTTTTTGCTTCACCGATCGGATCAAAACAGCGCTGATCGACTCTCAACCTGAATTTACCAGCTTTTGTTGGTATTTGATTCATCTGGCTTCAAAATTTATTCAAAGTTCAAATACAGCCAGAAACATATGATGTGGTCAAGGAATGATACTCAACAAGACTTTGTTTTTAAAATAGAATACTCAGCGGAATTGGAGATTTGCATGAGTAATTCAATGCTAAAAAGATACACAAGGATTTGGCCATCCTAGTAAAGTTCATACCAAAAAGAATTAAATCCTAACCGAACTCAACTATCAATTTAATGTTTATCTTCATATCAAATGTTCATGAGTATTGCTCAAAATATGGCATTGGTAGGTGTGGATCTTGGAAACAATAAATTCTAAAGTTCACAACATGAAAATTTATTTATAAAAAGATTGGTACTAAGTTATCATCACGAATTGGACAATGCAAATGAAGCACATGGGTATTTAGAATTGCTCCACATAAGAAATATTTGCTGAATAATCATTAAGTGTAAGTTCAAAATTTTATTCAATGCTCAACATTATTTGATCTTCATCAACACTTTTCAAGAAAGAATAGGTAATTCAATTATTCTAAAAGAGCATAACCGCCACCATTATATTAAGATCAAAACTCGAATACATGGTGATGATTTTCGCACACACTTGCATTAAAATAAAACTACTACTAACACACATGCATGAAAATAAACACACCCGATACATGGTTTCCCAACCCGCTCACACACACATAAGCAAATAAAGAAAAAGATTGCAAAAGATAAAGAAAATGTAAACCAGGAAACCGATACATATGCCCACTCCTAGGCACTCTAATCAAGCGGAGGTGGAGACGGTGGCTGATCAAAGCCATAGCACCGCGCCTTGAGTCGCTCGAACTCCTCCACCATCACGTCGTGGTTGTTCCTCCATTGGGACGTGGCGTCTTCCACGTGCTCGATGTGATGCATGTTATTTTCGAGGTACCCCTGCATGGGCACAAAGAAGTCTGCACCGGGCACCGGAGGCACCACAGGTACCCGTCCTTGGTACCTATAGTCAACGCCTATGCTGAAGTAGGGTGCGCCGAACGGCACGCCGCCTGTGCCGACCGGCGCAGTAGGCTGTGAATCGCCCGCTGTGTCGCTCCACCCTGTCTGGTACTATTGAGGCTCTTGGCGTGACCCCCGTGAGTTCCACTCACTGCCGGCTGATGTAAATGTCGCCGGTTGTCGAATCCGCCCATGGCGGTCCCTGAGAACTCGGCCCCCCTCCAGGAGACCTTCCTTAAGCCAATTTCCTCCCTCTAGCTTGCGAGGGAGAAAAACTCCTAGCTCCACACACGGGAGCCTAATGTTGGTGCTGCCGACATGGAAGCCGGCGTGAACACTTCCCGTGACAATGTTGACACGAGTCATATTCTCGCCGATCTATGTCGCGAGCTCCCACTTGTCTTCGCGTCCTCCCGGTCCATCGTCAACACAAACGTGGGCTGCCAGGCGTTGAAGATAGCCCCCAAATGCCAACTTCTTACTCTTCTTGCCCCTCTTCTCAAACCAACCCCGCATCATCATCGACATAGGGTTGCAGTGAGATAGGCTCACGATGGCGTTGAATAGCCACCGCAAGTCCACATCGGTGACGTTGCTGGAGTCAACCTTGTCGCATGTGCGCGCCACCAACCACCGATGGAAGATTTGAATGGTCGGGTTACGGATGTTGCCGCGCTTCATCTCTTCGACGAATGAGAGCCGCCTCCAAAAGGAGTCTAACTCCCCACGTCCTAAGATGCCGGCCACATCGACGTTGGCGTCGAAGCCGAAGGCTTGAGCCGCCGCCTCCATGGTCACCATGTAGCTAATGCCGTGGACGTGGAAGTTGATGGCCTTGTTGCCATAGTCGTCGGAGCCGATCCTCATTGTAGAGGCAACCTCGGTGACGATGTCGATGTTGAAGTCCATGGGGAGATGGTTGAAGTCCACCCAGCTGAGGTTGTCTAGCATCCTCCTTATGTCCTCGCATATGCCGATTGTGGTGAGGAAGTTCTCGTCCATGTCGAAGTTGGGGACGAACCTTCCCCTCACCGCGAGGTAGTGCTCTGTTCCTCCGCGTTCAGGAGGGTGAAACCCTCCTCCACCATGCGTGGCACGAGTGCCGACGATGGTGGTGATCTGGGAACCCCACGGTTTCCTGCCGTTTGGCTCCTCGTAGCACGCCCCGTCGGAAGGGGCGCACCAGAGACGGAGTGGCGGGAGCGGATCTCATATGTTGCCGCTACCGAGCCGGTGGATGCACCACCCACCGACATGTCATCGCGAGCGCTGGAGTCCCCCCCCAGCCGAGGAGTCACCGCTCGATTCGCCGCTACAGCCAGAACTGCTTCCCCAGCGCAACCTCTTGCCCAACTTGCCAATGGAGGAGCGGAGACGATCCATCTGTGAGGAATGCGTAACGTGTGCGAGATCGTGGGTAGTGGGGAAGGTGGAGAGATTACCAAGATGGTGTGCCGAACTGGGGGCGCCTGGCCTCTCTTTTATAGTGTGGGAAACTTCTACGAGAAGGACCCGCCCAAAATTTCCAAAATTTGGGGTTGCGTCGACCGGCGCGATCACTGCGCCGATCGGCACATTTCAAATTTTGAAATCTCTGACCGCTCTAGTTCCTGATTCTCCTCCATTTCATTGTTTACATCCTTTTCATCTTTTCTTGGTACACCATGTCGGCTGGCAGGAGAACAACACGGAATCCCGTTGTCTTGATTGACTGCGTTGATCGGCTATGGCCAGCGCCGATCGGCGCGCCGTCTCTTTTTCAGCTTTTGTTCAATTCCATGTCTCCTCTATCCTGGAAACCTGCATAAAAATCATACATGTTCCTAAGAATCAGTGCCTACCGAATATGTCGCCAATTTGGGCACAGCATGGGTACCAACATCGATCGGCGCAGGAGTGCGCCGAACGGCACAAGTTCCTTGCACCTCGTCTTCAACCCTGGCTCTGATCTTGATGCCTCGTGTTCATTTCTTTCACCTAATATCCATTCTTCCCAATGTTCCTATAGCATTAGCACATGAAGCGGGGCCCATCTGATGACAGCGCCGATCGGCGCAATGTCTCACGCCGATCAGCGCGGTGTCCACTTTTGTTCCTGGCCCCTCGCTTCTTTGCTAGATGTCGTTCTTCATCTTTAAACTAGCTCTATTTCTAAAAATTGATGTGCTGGTTGGATTTTAGCTCCTCCTCCATTCTGGGCATTGTCAGCCTTGTGTCCTGACTTGTTATCAATGCGCCGATCTGCGCATGAGTGCACCGAACGGTGCAAGCTTTGTTCCTTCCTATTTTTGGTCTTTTTCTTTTATTCCTGCATCATTAGTCTACAATTACAAGAAAGCAAATTAAAAACACTGGGTTGCCCTCCCGGCTAGCATTAATTAACTAAATGAGACGGGTTGACCTCCCGCAAGCACTAAACAACTTCTAAATCTCCCAACAATTGGGTTGCCTCAAAAGAGCGCTCTAGTTATTTAGAGGTCAAAGAGCTTGACCTCCCCACGAGCAATCAATCCTTAGTGTCGCAGTGCACGGTGTAAGACCGCGACACTACAAGGTTCACTTATCTTAATAGCTTATATACCTCGGACGGCCTATCCTTACATCTCCTCCAATCACTCTCGATGCCACGTTGCCTCGGTGTCTTGTATCTCTTCACTTCATCAATAGCACAACACTCTTCTCCCTTTGGCGAAATTTGAAAGAGTAGAGAGTTCCACTTATCGAAGCTTATCTCACCACTCCCAACATCAATACTTGCCCTTGCTATCCTCAAGAAGGGTCTGCCTAAGATCAACAGTGTTCTCATCCTCTTATCCATATCAAGCGCAATAAAATCAACAGGGACGATGTGATTTCTAATTTAAACAGGCACATCCTCAGCAATTCCATCAGGGAAGCGTATAGATTGGTCGGCTAACTCCAAACACATACCCGTAGGCTCCAATTCAGGCAAATTGAGACTTGTGAATATATGACGGAGCATAACACTTGCACTTGCTCCAATATTGCACAAGCATCTATCAAATATCCTTGTTTCGATTATGCATTTGATGCTTGGTGATCTAGGGTTAGGTTTCTTCTCAAGTGCAATATCATTGATCGCCGCTGTAAGTTCCTTAGTGACCTTCACAACCTCTTCAAAAGCTAGAGACTTCTTGTTTTGCATCATATCCTTAATGTACTTGGCATAGGTAGGTACTTGAATAGCATCAACAAAAGGGACATTGATGTAAAGCTTCTTCAAAACATCAATGAACCTTGCAAATCACTCGTCGTGTTGCCGCACTCTCTCTGTCTTTGTCAGCAATTGAGTATCCAAGAACGCGGTAGGGCCATGCTCCTCTGTTTCCATACCCATTTTCAGTCCAGAGAGGTCAATCTCTTCCTCGCGCCGATCGGCGTAATGAGTGAGCCGATAAGTGCTAATAGTACCATCGCGCCGATCGACGCTAGTGGTGAGCCGACCGGCGCGGGTCTTCCTTGCTCCCGCAGAGTGTTCTGGATCTTCTGTTTGCTTTCCTGACCGTGTAGCTATTGCCTTTAACTGCTCTGCAGACATTGTATTACCAGGAATAACCCCTTTGTTGCCTTGAATGGCCTGTGATAACTATCCCATCTGTTGCTCCATAATCTTGGTATGTTTCAAAATCTGCTCATTGGAGCTTCCAATTTCTATCACCTTGTCATTAATCCCTTCGTGAACACGATCAACCTCCTTGAATTTAGCTTGATTGTCCTTGTTGATCTTTTCTTGATCTTGAAAGAACTCATGAAGTTGGAGACGAAGCGGGATAGAGTTTCTCATGGACGAACTAGGAGAGAAAGAACTCCTTTGTTGCTGATATTGGGGTTTCCATCCACTATTCTTTATATATTCTAGCATCTTCATCTCTTCAGGGCAATCTTTCTGCACATGGCCGAATTCTCCACACTCATCACATGTGGAGCGTGATTCTACTAGCCTGAGTGACTCTTCCTTAGGGATATAAGAATTATTGTCCAACCTTCTTTGAATAGCATCAAGGTGATCCATAACCAAGTCTTCATGAGTCCTCTCAATCACGCTCTTTGCTACTCCTTTAGAAGGTTGTAGGTTCCTTGAACTTCTCTCACTATCCCATGATTGATTTTCAACTAGCAATTTGATCAATTCTTTAGCTTGAGTGGGAGTCTTTGACATGAATGAACCCGCAGCTGAAGCATCTAAGTGTTGATGGGAGGGGATATCCCACATAGAATCTCTCAATAGTTTCACCAACTATAAGACCATGATGAGGGCATGCATCCATATATTCATTGTATCTTTCCCACGCTTCTCCAATGCTCTCATCAATATTCTGCGTAAATCCAAGAATCTTATTCTTCAAAGCTTGAGTGTTACCAGGTGGGAAGTATTTGGCTAAGAATGCAACTGCTAAGGTTTCCCATGTAGTCTTTACTGCGTTTTCCAAGCTACTGTACCATTGCTTAGGGCGTCCAACTAGAGAGAAGGGGAACAGCCGCACACGTGCTTGGTCTTCGGTCAATCCTGCTACTTTGAATGTGCTACAGACTTCAAGGAAGCGCTATAGATGCTGATTGGGATCTTCCGAGCCTGTGAATGGTTGTTGTGCTACTAATCCGACATACCTCTCTAGTTGATATGGAGCATGATCTTGAGCTTCTTGGAAATCTGTCTTGACAACCTTATCCAATTGAGGCTTGAAACTATTAACCAAGGGCTGGTCTGCCATCGCTCCTACTTTTGGATCTACAATTGTGAATAATACTCGAGGGCTGGCATTGACTGGTTCTCCAGCTAAATATCCAAGTGACTTGCTCCTCTTTTCCGCTATTCTCATCTTACGTAAGAGCTTTTCTAGATCATCGGTGTAATTAGAGGGTTTGTTTGACTTAGAACCATCCATACCTATTAATTTCAATTAACAGCATACTAAAAAGACAAGTAAATCATAATGACTAAACACTAATACATCAAACAATGTTCAAAAACCTGCTATGGTCCTCGGCAATGTCGCCAGAAAAATGTGCTTGTTGGTCGTTACTACCCACCCACTTATATACCGCAAGAAGATGGTGTATAGTTGTAGCACTTTTTCCCTTAGAGTATTCCAAGGTATTATCGAACCACTGAGACCTTAGGGATAATTAAACAAAGTTAACAGTAAAAGATCTAATCAAGGCTACTGTCAAGTTCAGGTTGTATGAAAGGGAGACTGGCCAACGCAAAGGTGTGCTAGACAGCAATTCTGTCATTGCGCCGATCGACGCAAGATTGAGCCGATCGACACTATTGCGGATCTAAGTTGTTGAGCCAATTGGCACAGGTATTGAGCCGATCGGCACTGTTGCGGATCTAAGTTGTTGAGCCGATCAGCGCAGGTGTTGAGCCGATCGGCACTCCAGCGAAGTCGAACTAGAGTGCAAGTCAAAGCCAAAGCTAAAACTATTCAGTGAGTAGCTAGATATCTACTAGTGAGATCATAACCAGATAGTCTAATTAAACAGCATCATAATGGATAATTACATGGATCAATGAAAATCTATAATGAATAAGACCACCCTGCTTTTCGAGCGGCTCCCGATTTATCGCTGCCGAGAGGAAACCCTCAATCACGCGAGTATCTTACCCTACTCAACTATCCAATAGTGCTGCGCAGGTTTAGTGCTGTCATCGCTAAACCACACTACCGGCATCATCAAGCAACCATAATCAATACAATGTCTGAATACTATCCTAATCACCACGATTAAGATAATATCAACTTACTTAGCCTAGAACTAAGCAATGAGAATAAGCACATGCATGATTATAGAATCAAGATAGACAAATCACCAAAACCATCATCAACATATTCAATCATCCTTGAGATACATAGAGTAAGATTCATCACCGTCGAGATGTCCTACCTTGACGGATCAACTCTTACACCAATGGTTCTTGAAACTCAACTAGAGATCTATTCTAACGGGGCAAGCACCGGTGGCTCTAACTCACGAATCTGTTGTCCCTCTGTTGCCTCCTCCTCGGGGTACTGATCGCGGCTAGGGGTTACAAGTATATATAGGGGTTCTACTCATGAAGGACTCGGTTTCTAGCAAATAAGTCGGTTGCGCCGATCGGTGTAGGATTACGCTGATCGGCGCAAGCCGTGTTCTCTCTGGTTTCTGCTCCGAGTCAGTTCCTCTGTCTTCCATAGCTGCCATGTGGGCCTTTTCCTTCGAGGTAAATTCTTGTACCGCACGTCGAGATCTTGAAGTTCCATAAATCTTCTAAGCAAATATCTTCAAGTGTCTTGCACAGATAGACTTCCATAAACATCAGATAAACTTCCATCAGAATGGGCCTCGATCACTTCTGTGGGCCAAAATACCCTTGCGCAGATCGGCTCATGGGCTGGCGCCGATCGACGCACTGGGCTTCTTCAGTGCTTTTCGTCGGTTCTGGACTCCTGTCTTGTCCAGCATCATTTTAATAGTCAATTTTACCTGTTTCGGTAATAAAGCTCCAAAACAACGCATATACAAATATATAGGTAATATCATAGATAAATGGCCTAAAATAGTATCAATTATACTCTAATTGGGGTGATATTCACATATAAAAGGGGCACTTAGGAAGTGCCAATAGCCACTATGCAAGTCAATTTTAGTGAAAATTATAGCATCACATAACTCATCAAGCATGTCGTTTAGTCTAGGAATAGGATGAAGATACCTAATAGTAATGTTATTAGTGGCTCTATAATCTACAGACATACGCCAAGTACCATCTTTCTTACAAAGTACAGGAACAACACAAGTACTATGTGATTGATGAATATACCCACGATCCAAAAGGTCTTGGACTTGTCATTGTATTTCCTTAGTCTCATCAAGGTTGGTCCTATAGGCAGCATGGTTTGGCAAAGTAGCACCCGAAATCAAATCAGTTTGATGTTCAATCCCTCTCAAAGGTGGCAATCTCGAGGATATATCGGCTGGAAAAACATCCACATACTGCTGCAAAATATTAGTGACAATAGGAGCCAAAGCACTAGGTGCAATATCATCAAGCGAAAACGAAGCTTTCTTTGCATATCAAGGCATAACAAATATGATCAACAGAAATTTTTGCAAGTTCAGATTTTATTGTAAGACATGAACGACCTTATAATTTAATTCCAGCACCCTTAGAACTTGAAGAATCTTTAGCATTACTAGGTTTTCAATCAGAATTAATAAGGTGCTGAATTTCAGGACTTTATTTTTTCGGACTAGCAACTCTTTCTAAATCAACTTGTACAATTTTAGCAGGGGTCGATGGTAACAAAGTAATTTTAGTTCTTTTATGCATAAAAGTGTACTTATTACTTTTACTATGATGTACAACATCATTATCAAATTCCCAAGGTCTAGCCAATAAAAGTGAACATGCTTACAACGGTACAACATCACAATCAACAGAATCCACATAAGAACCTATGGAAAAAGGAACTCCACAAGTTTGGGTTACCTTAGCTTTTTTGGAGTCATTAAATCACTAAATATAGTATGGATGTGGATGTGGGCATGTGGTCAAACGAGCTTCGTGACCATATCAGAATACACCAAGTTATTACAGCTCTCTCCATCAATGATGACTCGTGCTTGATGGTTCTTGATGACGAAGAAAATCTAGAACAAGCTATGGCGCTGCATCATCTCAATCTGTTGAATTTGTGTGCTAAGCACACACTGAACAACAATGTTCATGTAGCCCATGGTGTCTCCGCCTCCAAGGACGAGGTCGCCACTAGCAGGAGCGATATCCTCCTCCTCATCCTCCACATCGGAGGTGCTCATGTAACCTTCATCTTTTGTTGCCATGTATGCATGCCTACTTTGGCAATCTTTCTACATATGACCCAGTCCATGGCAGTGGTGGCACTGAGTTCATGTAGTGCGTACTATCGAAGCGTCACAGGAGGCACTACTAACTGGAACCTGCATAGAATTTTTACTAGAGCTCACAGAAGGTGCAGGGGCTGATCTTGGTGCTGCAGAAGCACCATTAGGTCCCTTGACAGTAGCCGCTGCTGGTCGGGGCGTCCGGAAAGATGGCTTGGCAAGCCCCAAAGTCCCCATCGATCGTTGTGTGTAGAAGGTACTACTGTAGTTCCTATATGCCTCTGCACATCCCTGTGATTCTTTCTTTGCCAGATTAGCATACTAGAAATACTGGTTCAAAGTATAGAATTCTTTATAATCAAGAATGTCCTGAATATCTTTTCTCAAACTAGAATAAAAAGCGGCAAATCTGGTCCTCTACTTTTCCACTACAACACAACAAATCAAACCCTTCTGAAGGTCACTAAAGTACTCTTGAATAGTTTTATTTCCTTGTTCTAAGCATTGAAGTTTCTTATGAATCTCTTTATAGAAAGGATGAGGAACAAAATGTTTGCTTTGCTACCTTAAGTTCTTCCCAAGTAGTAGGCAAATAAGTTTCAGAATCTAGACCACTTCACCAAACAATAGCAAGTCCTTAAACTCACTAGTGGCTTGTCTAACTCTATGTTGTTCAGGAACAAGGCGACATTAAATTTTTGCTCTACAGCCATCTTGCAATCAAGGTAAACATCACCATTATATTGCCCCAAAAATGAAGGAATTGAAAACTTATTTTTAGCATATGGATCATCTGGGGCATAGTCATGATTGTTATGTTGTGGATGACGGTTGTGGTAACCACCCATACCGTTAGTGTTATGGCGTAAACGATATCATAATTTCGCATCCCGTGTAGCAGCCCTATCCACGGTGCCATCAGCAACATACACCGTGTCCTCGTCAGGGGTGTCTTCAATGTTGTTGTTGGTGGTGTTGTTGGTCTTGTGAGCTAAAATTCTGTCGTTGGTCTTGTAGGCCATGGAAAATTCTGTTGTTGGTGGTGGTGTTGTTGGTCTTGTGGAGCAACGCAGCATTCTGCCTCTCAAATTCTTTGTCACTTGAGTGATGCTTGTTTGTTCGCTTATTCCCAGTTAGATCTTTCCCACCACTGCACGGATAGATGTTACATTGCATATACTCTTTCTGATTGAGTCAATAATATTCTAATAAGGTGAAACAACTAACGAAACTATTCAAGGGGAACAAATGCATGAATTGCGAGAAGTCAAATTGTAAACCTTCTAGTGTAAAGAAACCACTCCCCATGGTCTTCGTCATCTTCGTACCCTCCTGATATTACTACTGACTGTGCACCATAAGCGGCCTGGCCAGCGATGCCAGCTACATGAGGTAAATGAACACCCCACTGCCGGCATTCAAGTCGGCATTTCCATGTTTCCCCAACTCTAACACCAATGTTCCTTTCGGGGTCATGTTCTGCAAGGATGGGCCCAAAGTGGCCCGTTGTGGCTGTTACAAATATCCGACCACTTGAGGCATTTGCATTTCCAGCCTTCTTAGCCCTATCCGTTGTAAATGCCTTATCAGGTCTATCGTCATTGCGCATACTTGGCTTCCATTCTTTGCATTCTTGGCTTTATTGATAGCTTTAACTATTGTATAGTTGATTCTTGGATGATGTGCCATTTCTAATGGGATCTTTGCCCGACATTTCCCGCATTCTATTTTCACATTCTTGCTCCACTTCTGGAAGCATGTCAAGCAGAAGTTATGGCCACATGGTGTCTGCATAGGTAAAGTATGATTATTAGAAATGGCATGGAAAATATATCTGGCTAATATAGAAGTTGTTATGGGGATAATAAATAAAGTGAATAGACAAAGAAACAAAAGACATGGAATGAAGCATAACATAAAAAGAGTAAAATAAAGAGAGCAAGAGTGTTGCAGTTGCATATCAGAAAAAATGTATGCATTCATATGACTTTGAAATGAATGTGGTGGAAGTGCAAAGGTGACCTTTGTTTAAATAACGGCAAAAGAAAAATGCTTTGACCTACAAGAAGGTTTGCAGCCTCGTGAGGAACAACAAATTACCAATAAAAATTTACTAACTGAAATATTTTTATTGTAAGACCATATATTAGCTATTAAGCACATAATAAACGTTGTATCACTACACCAAAGGGGATAGTTTTTTGAAATTGTGGTTATTTATATTCTCAACATCACAGGCTGCTGATTGTAAAACTAAGATAATGGCAGCATATATAATAAAGAAAGTTAGTAAATACCACAGTCCTCAAGGTGGAGTAGCAGGAGATATGACATATTGTTATGTGGGGACGAGTTTATTCTCGCAGGGCTAAACAGAAAGGGTCCTCCATGGCATCAGGTTAGCTAGCCACGGTGGAGTGCTTGCCAAGTTAGAATTAGTTCAGATATTCAGGAGTCTTAGTTGAGATTGAGTCGTTTGTTAGTTGGAGTCAATTGTAACTAGCCGGCTATATAAGCCTGGCGCAAGTTGAATAAAGGCAAGCCAGTTTTATCTACAACTCTATCTCTCTCTTTCTTCTCTCTCAAGCTGATGGGCGAGCAACAGCCCTAGTTATCGTAACATCACCATAACATCTGGTATCAGCATCCAGGTTCTTTTTCCACCCACCACGCCGCCGCTATGTCTGACGACTCCAAGCAGAAGAAGGAGGGCGCCACCGATGACACGGTTGCCCTTCTCCAAGCCGTCCTCACCAAGCTCGACCGCCTTGATGTCGTGGAGGCCAAACTCGACGACCACCATGCCGCCATAAGCCGCCTGGAACAAGCCTCCCGGGACCTCATCCCGGCCAACAGGACCTCGGGTTCCCACCAGCGCGACTCCTCATCCAGCTTCCACTGTGATGGCCAGTTCCAGATTGATGGCCGTGCTGCACCCAAGTTCCACAAGATCAACTTTCCCAAGTATGACGGTAGCACTGATCCCCTGTCGTACATCCACCAGTGCGAGCAGTTCTTCAGGGGCTTCCGCGTCCTTAAGGAGGAGAAGGTCTGGCTCGCCTCCATCCAGCTCTCGGGTCCGGCGATGATATGGTACATGCGCATTGAACGCGAGGATGGCAGTCCGTCATGGCGCCGCTTCACCGAGCTCCTGAACCTTTGGTTCGGTCCGCCTCTGCACGCCAACCCACTGGGTGACCTCGCGGCTTGCCGTCGCACGAGCTCTGTGGCCGCCTACGAAGCAGAGTTCTTGTCGCTCCTAGCCCGTGCCGGACCACTGACGGAGGCCCAGCAGATACAGTTGTTCACATATGGCCTGCAACCTCCCATCAGCATCGATGTCCAGATGCAGGGCCCTCGCTCCCTGGAGGTCGCCATGAACTTGGCCCGATCCTTCGAGCTTCGGGAACAGACAGTGGCAGCACCACAGCAACAACAGCTGCAGCTTCAGCAAGCCCAGCGCCCACAGCGCCTCATCCAGCTGAGGGGTTCTACCACTTCCAGCGCCGGCGTTGCCCCTCCCTGCACCAACACCACTGACTCCGCCACCAGCGCTGCCCTCCACCACGACGGTTGTGGTGGCGGGACGAACAGTCCGCCGCCTCTCGCAGACAGAGATGGATGAACGACGCCGCCTTGGTCAATGCTTCAACTGTGACGACAAATATGTTCGCGACCACAACAAAATTTGCAAGCGCCTCTTTTTCTAGAGCTGTCAGAGGAGGATGAGTCGGAGGACACAGCAGCAGCCCCGGCCATACTCCAGATTTCACTACACGCCCTCACTGGCATTCCGTCTGGCGACACAATGCAGGTCGCCGTGCGCATTGGCAACCGCATGCTCCGTGCCCTCCTGGACTTGGGTTCGACTCACACATTCATCGCTGAGACAGTTGTTGCTCGACTGCCCATCCCGATGTGCAGCAAATCGAATCTTTTCACCACAGTTGCTAATGGCGAGAAGGTTTGATGCCCGGGAGTATTCAAGAACATGTCATTCTGCATCAGTGACGAGACTTTCAATGGGGACTTCTACGCATTACCGCTTGGCTGCTATGATATCGTACTTGGAACCCGGTGGTTGGCCATGCTGGGGCCGATCCTCTGGGATTTTGGGCAGCTTGTCATGTCTTTTTGGCATCACGATCACTTGGTGGTTCTACGAGGCTTGGCGGCTGCCTCACAAGTACCAGCCACGATGTGTGCGATCGACAACCTGCTCGACCGATTGCTGGATACTTTCTCTGATGTCTTCGCTGAACCACAAGGGCTGCCACCTCCACGTTCCAGGGACCATTGGATCCACCTGCTGCCTGGCGCGGCCCCGGTAGCGGTTCGCCCATATCGCTACCCGACGACGCAAAAGGATGAACTCGAGCGGCAGTGTCGTGACATGGAAGAATGAGGCCTGATCCGCCGCAGCCAGTCGGTGTACTCGTCACCAGTGCTGTTGGTCAAGAAAGGCGACGGCAGTTGGCATTTCTGCGTTGATTACAGGGCTCTAAATGACATTACAGTGAAAGACAAGTTTCCAATACCGGTGGTCGATGAGCTTTTGGATGAACTTCATGGCGCAAAATTCTTTAGCAAGATGGACCTCCGCTCTGGCTACCACCAAGTGCGTATGCACCCTGGTGATGTTGATAAGACAGCATTCCGCACGCACGATGGCTTGTATGAATTCCTGGTGATGCCGTTCGGGTTAACCAATGCGCCCACAACTTTTCAGGCCTTGATGAATGATGTGCTCTGGCCCTTCCTGCGCCAGTTCGTGTTGATATTCTTCGATGATGTGTTGATCTTCAGCCCCTCCTGGTCTGAGCATCTGGTGCATATTCGCTTAGTTCTGGACACCATGCGCTTACACCAACTATTCCTAAAGCGGTCCAAGTGTTCTTTTGGCACATCGTCTGTGGCCTACTTGGGACATGTTGTCTTAGCAGCCGGCGTCGCCATGGATGAAGGCAAAGTTCAAGCAGTGGTGGAATGGCCACAACCCAAATCCGTCCGGACCTTGCGAGGGTTTTTGGGTCTTGCCGGCTACTACCGGAAATTCATCAGCAACTTCGGCCTAATTGCAGCTCCTTTGACACAGTTGCTCAAGAAGGAGGCATTCGCCTGGTCCCCGGTGGCCAACACGGTGTTCCAGATGCTCAAGGACGCCCTCACCACAGCTCCAGTCCTGCGCCTACCTGATTTTGAACAACCTTTCGTGTCGAGTGTGATGCATCAGGTTCTGGATTCGACGCAGTTCTTCACCAAGGCAGCGGTCCCATCGCCTTCTTCAGCAAACCGGTGGCACCACACCACCATTCCCTCGCGGCATATGAGCACGAGCTGATAGGTTTGGTGCATGCAGTGCGCCACTGGCGTCCATATCTGTGGAGGTAGGCCTGCAAGCGGCGCGGGACGGGCCGCAACGCCGCTGGGCCGTCCCGTGCTACAACCCGCAAAACAGCCGCAAAGCAGCCCGCTAACGTGAAACGGGCAGCCGCGTCCGTCCCGCAAGCAGCCGCGGGCGCCGTAACCCGCAACACCCGCAACCCTAGCACCTGAGCTGCTGCGCGCTGCCGTCGTCTGACATCACCCGCAACCCGAGTGCTGCCGCCGTCTCGTGTCCAGGCCGCGCCCTGTCGCCGGATCAAGAAAAGGGTCGCTGGATCCCGCGCTGCCCGATGGCGAGCGAAGGTGCTGCACCGCTCGGAGCCGCGCCGCTCGATGCTGCGCCGCCCGGAGGTACGACGAGCCTGATGTCCCGCCTTCCACCGTCGAGGACACGTCCCCCGACACCACGCCTCATGGCCTCAGCTTCTCCTCGAGCAACGCCGCCGTCGTCGTCGGGGCCTCCGATGCCGCCTCCGCGTCCTCCTTCTTCGACCCCATGCATTTCTGCTACGATGCTGCACCCTCACTTAGCTTCCCAATCGCAAGATCTAGCAAGGAGCTCGGAGGAGGAAAAGAAAGCCTCCCAATCCCAACAGGCAGCAGCAGTTATCTCCAGGTTGAAGGTAATCTCTTGAGTTCTAGTTCTAGTACGTCTAGTAGGTTGTTTACCCACGCTCTTGATTGTGCAATTCTTTTCTTGAAATGTATTTTCATACCCCTATGATTCTGAGCTATGCATCCAAACTTATACTTCCATCAAACGCGATATCAAGCAAGGACAAGCATCCATTCGCGTTAGCAGGGCGCCAATCAATCTTGACGGTGATGATTCTCTCGGGTTCAAGGTAATCAAACGCTCAATCTGAAAATTGATGTTAACAGCTTGCTGCTTGATTAGTAGGACTGAATGAATGTAGAGGATATTTTTCCCCCTCTTTTGGCACAAAGCTTAATGAACTTATTTGGATGTGTATGCAGCCCAATTATGAAGAGATGCAGTCCTCACGAGGAAAACGAAAGCTCTCAAATCTTAAGCCAACAAATACATCATCTGGTAAGCGATTCAAGTCTCCACAGGCGACAACGACATGTGTGGGTGTAAAGTCGCCGGGAATAAGACTCATGATGTCGCCGAAGCTTGCGTCCCCATCAACAGTTGCTACAACGTCCTCACACCAGCAGTGCAAAAATCCCCCTCTCAAGGTAATGTGGTACTATCTTGCTGCCTCGAAACGTCTGTACTTTGTTCTTTGTTCTTTACTAGTAGATAATTCTGTCTATTAATATGCCTATTATAGGGTTATCTCGTCAAAGCAGAAAAAGAAAACTTAGATCTAAAATTTGGAATGATTTTGAGCCTGTGTATGATGGTCAGACTATTGTAAAAGCTAAGTGCATACATTGTCATAAGGTGTTTAAAGAAAATCGAGATTTTGGCACAAGTGGTTGTATTAGGCATCTGAAACTCTGTGAGGGGAGGGCAAAAATAAATGATATGATTACCCAACTAAATGCTGCCAACCTGCCATCAAATGAAGAATGGAAGTTTGATCAAGAAAAATCAGAACATGAGCTGGTCAAGTTAGTTGTATTACATGAGCTCCCATTTAGCTTAGTTGAGTACAAAAAGTTCAGAAGCTTTATATCGAGTCTCAACCCTTGGTTTCAACACATGTCTAGAACAACCATTAAGAAATATTGTCTTTTGGCATATGAGGAAGAAAGGGCAGAAATACATGATGTCATAGAAAGACTGGATAGTAGAGTTTCTCTCACTGCTGATCTATGGACATCCAACCAAAATCTAGGCTACTTGTGTGTCACATTACATATCATTGATGATGGTTGGAGATTGCACAAACTAATAATTAAGTTTGCATCAGTAGAAACTCCTCATGATGGTCCCAATTTATTCAATGCAATGCTCACAACACTTCAAGCTTGGAACATAGAGAAGAAAGTGCTTTCCATAACTTTGGACAATGCAACACCAAATGACTCTTTTGTGGAATCTTTGAGGAAAAATCTTTTAGGAAAGTCTTTGTTGTTGCATAATGGAAAATTGCTTCACTACCGTTGTGCTGCTCATGTATTGAATCTAATAGCTCAGGAAGGTTTTAAATTTTTGAAAGGGGCCATTGACAACATAAGGGAGAGTGTAAAGTATATAAAGAGCTCACCAGCCCGAAAGGAGCGGTTTGAGAAAATTGTCCACCGAGTAGGAATATCATGTGCACACCGCCCTTCTCTTGATGTCTCTACGAGATGGAACTCAACGTATGAGATGCTCATATCAGCAGCTGAATACATGAGAGCATTCGAAGGATTGGCGAAAGAAGACCCACAATACATATATGAACCATCAGTTAAGGATTGGATTTTGTCCCAAAAATTGTGCAATATGTTGAAGGTTTTCAGGGATGCAACTAAAGTGGTGTCAGGTTCTCAATACCCCACCATTAACTTATACTTCCATCAAATGTGGGTAGTTAAGAAAATGCTGGAAAAAGAGGGATCAAGTTCAGAGCCTGTGATCGTGTCCATGGTGAATGAGATGAAGAAGAAGTTTAAAAAGTACTGGGATCTATCTTTTGTGAATATCTGCCTGCCTGTTATTGTAGATCCAAGATTCAAGTTAGCCTTTCTTGAATTTCGTTTAAAGAAAGGTTTTGGAAATATGGCAGCAACATATCTTTTCCAAATTGAGCTGAGCTTCCATGAGTTGTTTCATGTGTATTCCTTGCAAGCTGTTGATTGTCAATCCAAGAATGCAGAATCAGATGCTAAGGTTGCGGAAACTATTGATAATGATGATCCATGGGCTGACTGGGAAGAGGTCCAGAATGTGCAGCAAATGAGGACAACATCAGAGCTTGAAGAGTATTTGAGTGAAGAAACAGTGCCTGTGGGAGCCTCTTTCAATATTCTTGAGCATTGGAAAGTTCATTCTACAAAGTATCCAATACTTGCTCGGATGGCACAAGACATACTAGCTATTCCTGCATCAACAGTAGCCTCGGAGTCAGCCTTTTCTACAGGAGAGAGAGTCATCAGTGATTATCGGAGCAGTTTAAAGAGTGATACTGTAGAGGCCTTAATTTGTCTCCAAGATTGGGTAAGAGTCAAGGATAGGAAGAAATGCAATGTTGCTGGAATGTTTGACGACTATGATGACAATGACATGAAGGTAACTCTTGCTCCTTACCAGTTCTTGTTCACTTACTAGGAAGCCTTTTGTTCAGTTCCTTCAGTTCATGTTCATTTGCTAGGAAGCCTTTTGTTAGTGGTTATTTCTCTAGTGTAAACTCTGAACAAGTTATCACTGGTTCATGTTACATCCTTTAACTCACTTATTATGATGCATTCCATTATTATCATTTTCTATACTATTTGTGGGCTGACAATAATTTCTCATTACAATTTCAGTTACCTTTGTAAGTCTGCTAGACCGGAGGTGTTGCTGCTACTGATGATTTGTTGTTTAGTCTGGACTTGAGGCTCAAAGTAAATTTGCATGTTTCTTTGAATGTTGTTGTTCTGCAATGAAGAAGTGGTTGTACATTGTACTAATTCATTGTTTGTTAACTTTTTATCCACTTGGAGCTGGCCGATGCATTCGGTTTAATTGTTTGTTACTCTGGGAATTGTAGTTTATGCCGGATTGCCGGATCTAACTTTGGCCAATTCATAAATAAGTCAAACTTACCATAAACTGAATGATTGTATCATGCTGCTGATTATGGTAGAAAATAATTAATTTGTGGATCTTCTATATTATTTTAAATTTGGTGTTATTGTATAAGTTTACTCAGTTAGCAGTTTTACTTTAATCTACTGTGTTAGTCTGGGGACAGCGGCCAGCAGCAGACAGTATTTCGCAGCGTGCAGCGGTAGAAAAAAGTAGAGCAAGCAGCGAACGACCGGCAGCGCTACTTTGCAGAGCGGCAGTGTGCGGCTTTGCTTGCGGGCCTGCAAGCGGCGTCCTGCGGCGCCCGCAACGGACAAGCGGCGGCATGCGGCGCAGCCGCATAAGCCGCTTCGGAGATTGCGGCTATGCGGCACGCGGGGCGGGCAGCCGCATCCCGCCCCGCTTGCAGGCGTAGCGTCGGCGCAGCCATGGCGGGCGGGGTGGGCGAGCTGCTAGCACCGGCGAGGAAGCGGGTGAGCTGCTCGACGAAATGCTTGAGTGAAGTTCCGAATGCCTCTGTGATTTGCAATATGGCTGTTGGAGATGCTACTGTTTGAAGTATATGTAATACACTGTGTATGAGAGGCAAACATCAATTTGCCTCTTAAAAATGGCTCTCCTTGTTGGAATCAGCCTAAAAAGGGTCATTTTGAATGATCTATACAACCAGTAAGTCATTTGGCATCCCAACTAGTCGTTTGGCATTATGGATTCCATACAGAAGCAATGAAATTATGCAACACTTCCATCATTTTTTTTAATTCAGCAAACAGGCGAGCATGAAAGTAGGGCATATACATAAAAGGTTTCACCATTTATTAATACAAAAACATGCAGTTTGCATTCCAAGGAGATCTCCATGTTGCTTTGTCAGACAAAAGGTTTAGGTAGTACTTGCTAAATTTTGGAGTATCTGCATATGTTGCTTCCTGGTCTACGTAGTGTTGTGTCCATGTCCTTCGCTGATCTAGGGATGAACCTGTTGCTCTGTAGTGCATGTGCAGGTGAAGGTTAACCAAACAAGCTAGGCCAAACAGTTCATCGAACACCTTATGCACGTGCAATGGGAATCTAAAGGAGATGCATGAGTTGGAAGAAGAACATCATTCATGAAACTGACACGGGAGCTCGATCTGTCCCTGGCCACCGTGCTGCACGCTTGCCTGTAACCGCTGCCCGTCGCTGTAGTGGAAGGAGTCGCTCGCGTCAGAGGCAAGGAGGAGCCGATGATGAAAGGGACGCTGGGTTGAGGCGCCCCACGAAGAAGCTCCTCCTCCTGATCAATGCGCAGCTGGACTCACCAGATCCGCGGCGAGCCTGATGGAGCAGCTCCTCCTCCAAAATCGATGATGAACTTAGAGATGAGGACACCGAGGAGCTGGTCGAGGACTATGGATCTACAACAACAGGCAGGCGGGCCATCAAAGGCTTGTGGTAGGGCGAGGGCATGACGAGGGAGGTGGGCGCATGGCGGTGAGATCTACCAGGCATGATGAGGGAGGCGGGCAGATCAAGATCCACTGAGATGGGTCAGAATGAGCGAAGAGGAGAGGGAGGGGATAAGTCGTGAGCACTAAGACTGACTGCACTCGTCGTCCTCTAAATCCATCCTCTAAAAGGAATATTCTATCCTAGCCAGCGAGATTTCATCCTCTATATCATTTTTTTCCGCACCCGTCATACTCTATATCAACCACCACCTATGGGACCCGCTTGCCAGTTTATTTTATTAAAAATTCCCACCCGTCAGCCTCCATCTTTCTCTCTCTCCCCCCTCGCTTCCTCTACCCACCCCCAAGCTCGTGCGACCCCGCCCGTCCTCCTCCTCCCCCGCAGCATGCCGCCACCGCCCCTCCTCCTCCTCCCCTGCAGCGCACCGCCGCCGCCCCTCCTCCTCCCCCGTAGCGCCTCGCCACCGGGCCCTCCTCTCCTGCACGCCTCCACCGTGGATGCCCCGCCTCCTCCATGCTGGCCCGCCGCCTCCCTCTCGAGCTCCTCCGGCCTCGCGTCCTCCGACGCCACGCTCGCCCCTCCCCCACACCGTCGCGCTCCCTCCCCCGCCCCACCCCGTGCGCGCGCCCTCCGCTGCCGTCCTCTTCCCACTACAGAGGAGCTGGAGCTCGTGGTGCTCGAGCCGCCGCCCTCTACAGCACGGTGACGGATCCCGGCACGCGCATAGGGCGCCAGTCAACGGCGAGGCCCAGATTCGGTCGGCTCTCGAGCTCCACGGTACAGGCGAGGTCCCCGTCCCTTCTCCCTCCAGATCCAGGCGTCGTCGTCCAAGTTGGCGACCGCATCTGGCCCCTACGCTGCTAGCGGTGGCCGGATCTGGCCCCTGCGCTGCTAACAACGCGTGGCTCCTCTTCTCCAACGTCGAGGCCCGCGGCAGGCTGGGACGGAGCTCCATCCGGCCATCATCCCCTTCTCTCTCTCCCCTTCCGGCCATTCCCTTCTCTCTCCCCTTTCGAATCACGGCGTGGATCAACCGTGGGCATGCAGGCCCCATGCCACGTTAGACATAGCGGAGGCCCTCTATCCTGCCATATTTGGCGTGCGGCCGGGGTTCCGCTACGCTAGCATAGTGTTTACTGGACCCGGTGCAGCGCTCCATCCGGTAAATCGGTCCTTCAGGACCCTTTACAGGACCCCGGTGCGGTCAGTCTAAGGTTTTTCAGTCTCCGGTGAGGACTCGGTAAAAATATATAAAAAACAGTTTGCCTTCTACAGACTAGATGTAATAGGTGCTATAGTGGTTGCATTGTTTTCTTTGAGTGAAGAGATCACTGGTTCGATTCTTGCACTCTCCAAATTTTTTACCTTTTATGTGAAACAAAAAGAAAAGAAAAATAATTGTAATACCTATGATTCGAACCTAGGTCAGTGACAAATAGAAATAACAAAGTTACTGCTGCTATAGACAGCTAGTCCATGTACACCAATAGGTTATTTAACATAAATTTAATGATGTTTATTAATTTATTTCTTATGACATTTGTATTTGTCATAATGTAGTGATGTATTTATTTATGACGATTTCATTGTTGAATATAGTGATGAATACTTGTTTTCGTCATAAAACAAGTGATTTCTTAGTAACGTCATAAATAGTAGTGACTTTATGATGAAACAGTATATTATCACGAGAAATTCATCATAGAAGGTCATATTTGTTGTAGTGTGTTGACACTTGCTAACGTTTACTAAGTTACATCGATATAATCATCCCGGCTAGGCGCTAGAAATGCTTGTAGCACATCTTAACATCGCACCAGATATAATTATAAAGATGTACTTCATGGTCAATATAGTAAGATTCGCATGCACACGGATAATACCATTGTCACATTTCACTATTGGATTGCTCCAATAGCTTATCATTTATAGTTCTACCATAAGAAGGCTATAGCATAAATATATTATTGTTAATGATAATGTAGTCATAAAGATTGATATGAGTATTTAGAGTTCATATAGGGGTAAGTATATAATAAGGATAGGGGTAGTGTGACACACAGAGCAATCGTTCCTAAAGATAAATAAATTAAAGTCATAAGTCACTAGGGAGTTTAAGTAAGGTAAACAAAGTTGTATCTCTAATGCTAGTCTACCTATATAGTTACTTAGTCAAATAATTATATGCAAGGTTATACTAGTCATAGTCTAATACATTCAACACTTCGTGTACGAATTCATGCCTGATATACACAAGGCAACTCCGTCTTGGACACACGTCGTAACCAAACGTGGAGAAGTACAATGGACAGATAGGATTGTCACCTCCTACTGCCTACCTTTACAAACCATGCATTACAAGGTGATCAATACTACCTAGTCATCTAAGCATTGTGCTTATACATTTAGGTATAATTCTAGCATTGATCAAACACTAGAATCACCGTTTGAATTAACAAGTACTATAGCATAAATAACTTTAACCCTATGGATTAACAAGTCATGAGCTAAGCAATAAAAATTCTAATTGGATATCAAACTCATGTTGAAGCATAACAACTAGACTAAAGTACAACTTGCATTATAACATTTAGAGTATAGTTAAGGTATATGACAATCATGACAATAAGGTAGCAAATCTATATCATCATGAAAGAATAAAGTCCTATAACATGAATATGATATATAACCAAACAAGGAAAACATATCATAAGCATAACTATAAGGAAGAACTATATTAATGGAATGGACCAAAGTCATAATAATAATATAAAATAATAAAGGTAAAGATACAAGAGCCATACCAATACTCCTATGATTTGGAGACTTGAGCAAGGCTTCTCCTACACTAAACTCCACTAGGACTAGGAAACTACTAAGTGAAAGAGGGAAACGACTAGCTCTTGAGTGTGTGTGTTGGAATGAAGCTTTCCCTTTATATTTATAGGGAGGATAAATCAGTACTAAGTAGTACAGCCACGTAACTTCCATGCACCAACCTTCCAAAAGAGCTCAGGAGTTGACACGTGGAGGCCCGCCCGAAACAGGCTCAAGACCTGGTCGACTGACCAGTCCCATAGGTCAGTTGACCAAGGAGTAGGCCCCCTTGGGGTGTGCTTCCTCGGGGTGACTAGTAGGTGGGTCCTCTTCTGAATTAAGTTGGTGTTCTCCAGAGGAATCCTGTGCAGCCACGTATGCAATCCGAGGGAAGTCCAGTTGGCATCACCACATTGGTCAAAATGGTGTTCCTCCAGATAATGCTCCATTTCTCCACGTATATTGTATCAAATCCCTGCATGCACATAATTCTCCAAGGACAAGTGGAATCTTATTATTTCTAACTAACATGCAA
Source organism: Eleusine coracana subsp. coracana (assembly GCA_032690845.1). Classification (NCBI taxonomy): domain Eukaryota; kingdom Viridiplantae; phylum Streptophyta; class Magnoliopsida; order Poales; family Poaceae; genus Eleusine; species Eleusine coracana. Next base: position 12,009,051 of record CM064426.1, read on the forward strand.
GTATAAAATACTGAGTCTTCCTACTTTTATAGGTATATTGACTATCAAAATTGGTATTTAACGACCGTCAATAAATAACCAACATAGTAGTAGGAGTTTATTACTAACAATTTCCATAAGTGTTGGTAAATATTTGCTACAGGTGATTATTCCACATAATTAAAGGAAAATCCATGTCATCAAGAGAGAAAGCACACTTCCGACCAATCAGAGCCAAGAACAAGGATCCACTAGCTAACTTTCGAGAGAAAACCAACATAACCCACCACCTTACGGTGTTAGAGAGGACAAGGGACCACCTGGCAGGGACCCAGAATAGGGGGCCAACCACCCATGTTCGGCCGAACATGGGTGTTCAGCCGAAGGTGCGAATCCCCCCTGGTGCATGGTCGCCATGTGTCATCTCCTGATGCCTACCCAAGGTCGGTTGTGCACATTAGAAGGAAGTTACCGCCTTTGGAACCGCCATTGGATCCTATATAAGGAGGAGAGTGGCTTCACTCTCCACACACTTTAAGATTAGTTTAGTACTTGATTTCCAAAAGGCTTTAGCACTACCAAAGTGTTTAGAAAATAGGGAGAGAGTGAGAGGAAGTCCGGAGAAGGAGTGGGCCTGTCCACCTCTTCTCCACACTTGTACCTCGATGGATGTTTGCCATATTTAGTAAGTCTTTGTGATTCCTTTCTTGGTATTTAAGTTTCTTTTTTAAGTAAGTTTTATACTTAGTTGCTTTGCTCTCTCAATGCTCTATTTAGTTAGAGACCTTATATAGTCTTATATCATTGCAATTAGAGATTAAGGGAGTAATTGAAAGCATAGACGTGGTGTCTAGACCGTAGGTTATCTTTGTGTATTGCGTAGTCCACAGATTGCTAGAGGAAGATAGTAGGTGGTGACAGCCCTATCCATCCTTTGAATTCCTCCACATTCGGCTACACAATAGACTCTTTGTTGGAATCATACTGTGGATGTAAGGGAAAACCGTGATGAGGACATCACCATGCTGGATACGCGCATATCATGGCCTTCCCCAAGTTACAAGTCGTCACCAACTCGGTCGCCGCGTTCGTCTTAGATTCAGCCGACACTCCTTCACGGTTTTGATGATATCTCCCACATCCGACGTCCAAACGAGGTGTTCTTTGATGCGTTGGAAAGGGAACGACGACGCCATCGTTTTGGTTCTGGTCCTAGCTCCAGAAGGGTCGTGCGTCATAATATGTGACCATGACAAGGTGTTGTGCCACCTATTTTGGGCTAACTTGGCCATGTATCGTGTCGGGCCTTAAGCCCATGTTGTGAGCGCCCCCCCTGGTCGCCCCCAACCCTAGGACGTCTTTGTTACCTACATAAACTTAGTAGCCGCCGTCTTTTAGTTTCGGGTTTTGTTTAGTTCTGTTTTCCAGAGAGAAACTTGATCGAATTATTGTAACTGTGGCGACAAGTCCTTTTACAGTAATCCAGGGCCCCTGTTCTTGTTCTACACCACTGTGGCGATTAGTCCTTTTGTGTTCATAGCTTGAACCTTTTCTTGTGATTCGCTTCATCCATATTTGCAATTTTAGATTGCGTGTTTATCCTCTCTTGCTTGTGTTCTCGATTTCGCTTGCAGGAACAATCAAGTTGTGCTTGGTGTAACGGTTACGGGGTTGGATCGTGTCTGATTCGAACCGGATCATCGACGCCGAGTTCCCCAAATTCGAGTTTATCCCCTTACCTCTCGGAAGATCGGGCCATATCTACATCAAGTGGTATCAGATTCCTAGGTTCCCCGTGAGGTATTATCGTGTTCTTCCCTTTAGATTCGTTTATGTTCATCACCTTTTGTCCATGAAAAAGCCTACAAAAAAAAAATTTCCCCACCATCCCAGACACTGTTTAGCCTTTGCATAATTTAATTTCAGAGTCCGTAGTGTTGAGTTTGTGTCCTAGTCGAGTTCAATTGCTGGTTTGAATTTGTGTTTTGATTCGGTTTGTGTTTTGATCTCCGCTGCACACCACCATCACCATCGTGTTTTCCATTGAATTCACCATCGTGTCACCCACCCACCACACCCACAATCTGTTGCCAACAAAAAAACTCTACCCAATTCGGTTCCCCCCCCCTCACCCCTCAAACCGTATCTTGACATATCTTCGGTAAAACAGGCATAACTTTTCGCTCGTTGCTCCGATTGGGCTGAAATTTTTACAGTAGATTCTTGACTCAAAGTTGAGGTGACCCACACTCGGCTCCACCCTGTGTGCCCTCGTCAAAAAATTCAAAAAAATGGGAAAAAATAGAAAAAAAAATTGTGAAGTCAAAAATAGCGCTTTCGGTGAAACTTTGAGATTTTGCCTACCCTTTGTTTTCCCTCTGTTTGAGTTGAAACTTCTTGTGGTTCCTTCCTTTGTGTTCCTCTATCACAAAAAAATAGTGGAAAAATCATACAAAAAAAATCAAGATTTTGATTTGCAACCCCCCCCCCCCCCCCCCCCCCGCCCTGAAAATTCTAAGTCTATGAAGTCTGTTTTGTTCCTTGCTGCCTTTTCCATTGTTCTTGCTGTCACAACTATTTTTGAACACGATTCTTTTGCCAGCAATTAGGACACTGCTTTGGACATTTATTCAGTGCTACTATCTGTTACTGAATTGTGTTCCGGTGACATACATATTAGCCTTCCAAGTTATACATACTGCAGCACATGTTTCTTCCTTGCAACTGTTACACCCAAGCTCAACTATAGATTGTGTCGACCTGTTTGGCTTTGGTAAGAACACTTGCAAGATTGTGATACATTGCTTCTGATATTGTTTTCCACTTTCTACACCCTCTGCTGCTTGCTAGTTGATAGGGCTAATCTTTTTGTTTAGTGTTGTCTTTTGCTTTTAACCATGTCAGAGAAAGGGAAAGGGACACCTGGAGAGTTCGAGTCCCCTAGAGACTTCAATGATTGCGCCTCCAATGCCGAGCTCACGAAGCTTCTTGCGGACCAGCGTACATTCATTGAAACGAAGTTTGCCGAGTTGATGGGTCACATCAACACTGTTGGCCACCGCATTGAGGATGTTGAACGATGACCTCCACCTCAACGAGCTGCTGCTGATGATGATTTTGACCGTGATGCAGACCGTCTTCACCGTAATCGACACGGTATGGGAGGTAATAACAATCGTGGTAATACTGATACTTTTGTTAAGCCCAAATTTAACATACCACCTTTTGCCGGTAGTGCTGACCCTGAAGCATACTTAGATTGGGAACTTGCTGTTGAACAGAAATTTAATTCTCATTTAGTTCCTGCTGAGCATAGAGTTAGACTTGCTACTAGTGAGCTTACAGGTTTTGCTCTCTTTTGGTGGAATGATCTTTGCAATACTAATGCTGCTACACCTGCCACTTGGCCTGTTTTGAAACAACGCATGAAATCTCGTTTTGTTCCTCCTTATTACCAATGTGATTTACGTTTGAAATTATAATCTTTAACACAAGGTAGTAAAACAGTAGAGGAATATTACCAGGAAATGCTTATTGGTTTAGCACGTTGTGATATACATGAAGATGATCTTGAAACTAGTGCTAGGTTTTTTGGTGGTTTGAACCGTGATATCCAGAATGTTGTTGACTATAAAGAGTGGAATAAGTTCAGCCAATTGTATCATATTGCTCTTAAGGCTGAACGAGAAGTACAGGGACGCCTTCCACAACAATCTTGTAGGTCCAACACTGAGCAATATCTCCAGCAACGCACTGGAGTAGAGAACTTGAAGAGTCATGTTGCTAAGACACCAGCAACAACTTTTCCACTTGCGCCTACTTCTGTAGCGCAATCATCTAGTGTGCAGCACCAACACCAGAAGAAGGTTACTACTTCCGGTACTAGGAGTGGCTCCTCCACCAACATTATTTGCCACCGCTGCAAGCGCATGGGACATGTCATGAAGGATTGCTCTACTCGTCGTGCTTTCATCGCTACCGCTGATGGGTATGAAAGTTCTAGTGATGTCGAAGATGAATTTGCTCGTATGCCTAACCTTGTTGCAGATTCGACAGAGGAGCAGGAGACTACCGCCATTGATTCTATTGCTGCCACCGCGGGCTTTCCTAGCCTCATTGTACAGCGTGTGTTGACCACTCGGGTGGGACAAGAGGAAGAACAACAATGCAACAATTTATTCTACATGTACCTCATTGTTGCGGACCACCGTGTTCTCACCATCATTGATACTGGGAGATGTAACAACTTGGTAAGTTCTGATTTCGTAAGCAAACTTGGATTGATTACGCATGCACTACATCAGCCCTACCACATCAAATGGTTCAACGATAGTGGTACGGCACAGGTAACTCGATCAGCACGCATACACTTTTCAGTAGGTTCTTATCAAGACTTTGCTGATTTTCATGTTGTACCTATGCAAGCATGTTCGCTTTTATTAGGCCGTCCATGGGAATATGATACGGATGCTGCCCATCATGGTAGAACAAATACATATACATTCATGCATAAGAACAGGAATATTACTTTGTGTCCGTTATTGCCTGCTGATATTAGAAATCATTTTAAACTGCTTGCTAAAAATACTGAGAATAAACATGATAACAAACAACTTTCTGATGTTAAACATAAGGCTATTCAGTTAAAGGGAGGTGCTTTTCTTGCTATGACATCTACTGTTACTGATCTTTGTGATAATCATGACGCACCTTGCTATACTATGCTTTGTCATGATATATCTTCTATCGATGGTCATGTATCTTGTACTTTGCATTCTGCTAGTACTAACCTTTTGCAGGAGATTGATGCTGAGATGGAGTCGAGGGCGACTCCAATTCAAGAAGGGGAGGATGATGAGGACATCACCATGCTGGATACGCGCATATCATGGCCTTCCCCAAGTTACAAGTCGTCACCAACTCGGTCGCCACGTTCGTCTCGGATTCAGCCGACACTCCTTCACGGTTTTGATGATATCTCTCACATCCGACGTCCAAACGAGGCGTTCTTTGATGCGTTGGAAAGGGGACGACGCCGCCGTTATTTTGGTTCTGGTCCTAGCTCCAGAAGGGTCGTGAGTCATAATATGTGACCATGACAAGGTGCTGTGCCACCTATTTTGGGCCAACTTGGCCATGTATCGTGTCGGGCCTTAAGCCCATGTTGTGGGCGCCCCCCTGGTCGCCCCTAACCCTAGGAAGTCTTTGTTTCCTACATAAACTCAGTAGCCGCCGTCTTTTAGTTTCGGGTTTTGTTTAGTTCAGTTTTCCAGAGAGAAACTTGATCGAATTATTGCAACTGTGGCGATAAGTCCTTTTACAGTAATCCAGGGCCCCTGTTCTTGTTCTACACCACTGTGGCGATTAGTCCTTTTGTGTTCAGAGCTTGAACCTTTTCTTGTGATTTGCTTCATCCATATTTGCAATTTTAGATTGCGTGTTTATCCTCTCTTGCTTGTGTTCTCGATTTCGCTTGCAGGAACAATCAAGTTGTGCTTGGTGTAACGGTTGCGGGGTTGGATTGTGTCTGATTCAAGCCGGGTCGTCGACACCGAGTTCCCCAAATTCGAGTTTATCCCCTTACCTCTTGGAAGATCGGGCCATATCTACATCAAACCGGATGCCCATGCAAGCAACCTAGTAATACTCTCTTACCTTGATTAGGACCTTATAACCATTAGGAATCCTCTCTACCCAACGCCACATTTATCTTGGTGTCTTTGGACTAACTAGAACTGAAGATTAAACACACATGTTCCCTGTGTATTCGATACATTGGAATATTCCTGGGTGAAAGCCACTTTGGTATCCGTACGCTTGCGGAATTATTCTGTTGTTGTTAAAATACTCAACAGTGGAAGATAGGAGGGTCCTCTTGTGTTTTAAGGCGGTGTTCTCCCATGCAATCCTGTGTAGCCATGTCATGGATCCTTGGGGAGTCCGGTTGGCGCTCTCCCATTGGTCGGAATGTTATTTCTTGGATCTTGCTCCATTTCTCCACTCCTTATATATATATTCTCTGCATGCACATATATCTCCATGGAGAAGTGGAATCTTATTAAACCTAGCTAACACGCGTGTATGAAATGCTCAGTCTTCCCTTATTTGTGGCTATATTAACAATCCAAATTGGTATTTAATAATCATCCATATTTGTGAAACTCATTGTTTTTTCATGATATTATCCTTAATGATCCCTATTTCCTTACCATTCTGTGGGACAATGATGATTCATGTACTAGCACATGTATTGGTTGATGATCATATTTCATAGAGCAATCAATTTTATGATGATCCATTCACTTTAGTGACAAGGAATTCAAGTGCATCATAAAAGCCAAACAGAAATCATTGCAAACTAAATAAATGCCATTTTGTGACAAATTATTGTCTGTCGCGAGAGGCAAACTAAGAAGGTCACAATTTTGTGACACTACTAAATTGTCATAACTAAATATTTTCATCACAAAAGTTTCTATTACTCCTCAACGATTGCTTTGGTGTGAAAAAAGATGTAACTAATATTTGTTCCACAAACTACATGATAGCCTTCATAATTATTTTCTTCTTTTCATTCTATGGCAAATTCCATCTTGATCGCTCACACCCCACGATATGTCTCATAGCATACCAAAAAATTACCTTTGTAACTACCTAGTTATGGAAGAGCGTTTGGTAACTCCTAAGTGTGCTACTACTTTTTCACACAATAAAATACTACATGCAATTATTCAGCACGAATGCAACATATATTTCTAAAATAAACTATATATGATTTTCATATTTTAAAATAGGACCTTAAGTTTTCTCAGTTTATTTTCATATTTTAGTACCACAGAAAGAGAGCACACATGCAATTTTTAGCTTAAGAAGCTTGAAAGGCTGTACATGCTTATTGATGCTAGTAGGGAAAAGTGTCCACCGTCATTTGCATGATGTTCTTGTGTGAATTTGATCACTATCGACTACCATAAGGACCCTATGCTTTATCATCAGTACAACTGATATATAGGTGGTGATGGGTAGCCCAAAGTAAGGAGAGAGTTCAAATTTTGGTCTTTCTTGTTTCCATTGAATTCAAATTCAAATTTGAATGAAAAGAAGAAAATAAATTACCTTTGGAAGTGCATGGCCATGACAACATGATTAAAAGTTAATCATGATGACTAAGAATTAGTCATGATAAATCTACTAGTTGTTTGACTGACTGTTCGAGCTGTGATGACTAAGAGTTAGTCATGATGACTAAGAGTTACTCATGATAAATCTACTATGGCCATGTCGATGCTCAAGACCGGCAGTAAATATATAGGGCTACGTCAAGACCAAGAACTACGATGGTTACACAAGACGCCGAATTATACAGGTTCGGGCCCTCTCAATGAGAGTAAAAACCCTACGTCCTGTGTTATGTATTGTATTGATTGTCATGAGATACCCTGCCGCCTTATATATCCGGTCGGTAGGGGGGTTCAGGCAGAGTCCTAGTCGTACTCTACAAGGATTCTATAGAGCAAGTCTAATCTTTCTTGTCTTGCACTCCAAGCCGAGTCGGTCGGCTTCCTTGTTGATGAAGTACCCGGTCGGCCACCAACTTAGCCTTGTATGAGGATACCCGTAAAGAAAGTATCCCACAGCAGCCCCCGAGTGCTTTTTGATTTTGAGCTTTAATTCTCCGAATGATCTAAAGATCATAAATTAGAAAGACCTCGTTATCGAAGTTTCTGATAGATCTGGTGCACCGGTCAGGTGCACCTGATCAGGTGTAGCCCCTGACTCTTGTATAATTTAGAGACTAACAAATAATGCAAGAGTCTAATTGTATTAGCTCTTATTAATTTGTTTATAGATATTCAAACCATCAAGTTTGAATCTTTCAGACCTTTGGTCATCAAACCCCTGGGTCCTATTGCTAAGTGACCACTTTGCCGACCGATCATCAAACCAGCCGAGTGGCACATATTATTTCTGAGTGATGGGTCGGTCATAATTTTATGACTCTAGTCATATTCAGTATTAAGCTAAATGACTTTAGTCATAATATAGCTTTTCCCTAATTCCAATCACCCGTTTAAGTCCAAACTTGGTAATTCTGGTTATTTGACTTTAGTCAGTACCATAACCTTTGAACTTGTAACCATATGACCATCAAGTCCTTTGCCACATGATCATCAAATCACATAGATATGGTGAAATAATTCTCAGGTACTTCTCATCAAAGAAGCCCCTGAGTCTCATTTTTCTGGGTTTGTAACCCTAATGGGCTTAAGCCCTTAATTAACCTTTAAGTTAATATTAGGGTCACACTATAGTACGGCCCACCCCGGCCTATGGGACCCTTAGGTCAAAAAAGGCAAGGGTATAAAAGGCTGCACTAGGTTGACCTTCAGTCCACGCCGCATTTGCATGCGAACTCTTTGTCTTCCTTGCGCCTTCTCTGCTCTCGTGACTCCTCTGTATTTCTGACTACGGTTAGCTTTCTCGCTTCCGGCCGCCACAGATCCTGCCGCGTTTAGCCCCCGAGCTTTGGCGAAGTTTCTCAAACTCCTCCACTGCGTCCAATCCTGTTCGTGATGGGTCGCAAGAGGACTTCCATTTCAATCCTAGCTTCTTCCGCCGCCGCAGCCGCCGCGTCGTCCTCGTCGGAGGTCGACATCCCGGAGCAACTTCGGGAGTTCTCAAAGAGCAGCCTTTCACAGGCTAACATGAAGAAGATGGTGGTGGATGGCGTCCTTCCAGAGCAGGCTCGGATCGACTGGAAGGTACCTTGCGAATCCTGCCCTATCCCCATTCATCAGCAGATCATAGTGTTTCGCTCATTCTTTGAGCATGGCTTTGGAGTTCCCTGCGGCAGTTTTTTGCGCGGGCTCCTTTTTTTTCTATGGGATTGAGCTTGTCAACCTCAATCCCAACTCCATTCTTTATATTGCCATCTTCGTACATTTGTGCGAAGCTTTTCTTGGCACTCTCCCCTATTTCAATCTCTTCCGCCATCTGTTTGTCCTCCGACCACTGCCAGCCAAGGATAACCAAGTGGCCATAGGTGGAGTCAGCGTCTAGTTACGTAAGAAGGAGGCCTACATCAATGTCCCATTGAAGACCGAAAACAAGAATTTGAAGGATGAGTGGTTCTATTGTGACAACCCTCCCCCTGTTCTTGCTGACTTCACTGGTGCGAAGGCTATTCCCCAAGCGCATTGGACAGAGAGGCCCGATTCGACCGATCCTCAAGTGGTCTCCCTGCTTAAGAAAATTGCCGATCTAAAGGCTGAAGGCGTCGATGGCATCACAGTCACCTAAAGTTTTATCATCCGACGAGTTCAGCCCCTGAAGCTTCAATGTCACCCGGCATGGGACTATGTTGCTGAGAATGAGACCAGGGAGGTGCCGGACCCACCGAATGGTGAACTTCGCCGAAGACGCTTGTTGAAGATGTTTGAAGGGGATATCCTTCAGGACCATTCTTTGGTCAAAAAGGCGTATAACAAGGGCACAATGCGAGCCTGAGTAAGCCTCAGTCTGCCTTTAGCTATCCCTTGTTATCATATCTTGATGTTGTACTCAATGTTTTGATCTTCATGCAGGTGCTGGATACTTATGTATCTCATCCCCCGCTCCCTCAGACCAATACTGATGGACCTGATTATGTCAAAAAGACACCGTTGACCGGCGCTGGGGGTTCAAGTTCCTCCGCAGGCGCTCGGCCAGTCAGCATCACTCCCGTCGTTACTCTGGCCTCCCCTGACAAGCTCTAGAAGCGGACTATCGGGCACCGACGCCAATATGTAGGGGACCAGGATGACGATGAAGAAATAACTACCGCAGATGCTGGTCAACCTGCTCCTACAACCTCCAACCGACCTTCAGACCGACCGAAGCCCCCGAGCCCAACTCAGAGGTAACCGGAAGAGGTGGTGCAGACTGGCAAGACTGACCAGCCCTCTCAAAAGAGGAAGGAGACTGATTTTCAGTCGACTTCTTCAAAGAAAAGGCTATGCCGGATCAAGCTCAAGAAGGCTCCCAGGTTTAATCTTTAAATCCTATACTCCTTGTCTCTTATTGCTGATCTCAACATTTCCTTATCTCTTCCTTCTATGTTTTTTTCTCGGCAGTCGGACAAGTGATTCTCAGAGTGCTCAGGGATCTGAGGATACTCGGTCTAAGCTCCCACCTCGTCCGACTGGTGTGGCCCATTCGATTGGCAAGTCTTCAAACACGCCGACCGAAGTGGATAAACCGTTTGAAAAGACGGTTCCTACCTCCACTCCCGAGCCTCTGCCTCAGACCACTCCAACTAATTTCTCTTTGCCTCTTGACAAAGGTAAAAGGACTCTTCCTACAGATATGCTTGGTCGGCCTGAGGTGGAGGATGTGGAGATTTTGCACCAACATCGGGAGTCCAGCAAGGTAACTCAACATTATGCTTTCACCTTGCTTCACTCTCATCTTTTGGCTTATTTATCTTCTGCATATCAAAATGTGTATGCTCTTGTGGAGCGAAAGCAGGCTAGAGTGGAATATCTTGAAGCCGAAACTTTTGGTATGTCCTTGGCCGCCTAATCTTCTTGTCTTTATGTTTTAGACTAACTTCTTATTCATTGTTTTGCTAGTCACTGGTCAGCAACTCTCCAAGGCCCTAGAGGAAAACAAGAAGCTGTTGGCCAACTGACAAGAGATAAACAAGGTCTTAGACCAAGTTCATGCAAATCTGGCTGGTAAGTTTTCCTACCATCCATATTTAGGCAATCTGCTGACCACTCTAACGCTAAAAGTTTTACTTTTAGCTCACGATAAAAAAATTACCGATCTGGAGAAGTTGACTTCCAACCAGCAGAGGTCCGTTGACGCCTTGAAGGTTGAGAAGGAAAGCCTCTCCAAATTGGTTGAAGACCAGAAGACCGAGATCATTCGGCTGCAGGAGGAGCTGAAGGGGACTGAAGCGAAAATAGAGGAGGCTAAGACTGTCTCCAAATCCTTTAAATATAAACTTGCTAGTAAGCCTTCGACTTCTTCCTTCTGCTTGAATCTTCTGTTGATCATACTGACCAATAATTATTATTTGCAGCTCTATCTTACGCGCTCGGCAAGCAATGAACTATGTTCATGCTAACCGAGTAGAGCAGACCGGTCACTCTCTGGACTACTTGTTGGAGCATGCATCGGAAGCCATTGCTTATAACACTCGGCAAGTGGCGACCGAAGCCGGGAGTCAAGTGCTGGTGATTTGCCAATCTTGGTCTCCTGCTCTGCCATTGGACAAGATCAAAGAGGGCTTTAACCCCGACCTGACCGGCAACCAATGTCAGCTGCTCTTGGATTCCATGCTAGAGACTTCCTAGGCCTTGGTCAAAAACATAGAAATCAATCCGACCGTGCCGACTCCCCCAGCAACTCCAGAGGTCGAACTTCGGGCTGACTCTTCCTCTCCTTCAAAGGAGATATAATCCTATAATAGTGTAAAACATTAGTAGTGTTTTAGTAATGATACTTGTGTATAAACTAATCTTATGCTTTTATAGCTTTAGAAGTTTGACAAAGATATCATTGACATGTTTCTATCAAGAGAAACAAAGATTGCATCGGTCTGCCATAACATATTAGGTTGTAACCCGTAACTGCGTAACAAACAAAATCGACCAATCAACACATGACCTCTCACACTTTTGGCTCTGGGTTTAGTATAGTGGTAGTCTGATGTGCAACACAAAGTATTTAACCATGATGTATAAGCGTAAGACAAAAATAATAAAGATCAAAACTCAAGATCTCAAGATCTCATGATAACAAGTCGGTCAAAAAATAGGCCAAAACCAAAATATGGTTAGACCGAGATGGGACATTATTGCTAGCCCCCTGGCTTGATTGTATAATAAAATAAATTAAAGAATCGAGACAAATATAGAATGAAAATCATTAGAAAATCTTTCATTAAAAATGACTGAAGTTTCATTCATAAATAATGGATAAATACACAAAATAATGGCTAAGTATAGAAACGACGTAGCTGATTTATGTTCCAGGAGTTTGGAATATCATCGCCGTCTTCATACATCAGTCGGTAAGCCCTCGGGCGAGTGACTTCCTTCACTACGTACGGTCCTTCCCACTTCAGAGAGAGCTTATGCTGATTCTTTGTCGATTGCACTCGGCGAAGCACTAGGTCTCCAACTTGAAAGTGGCGACTGCAGACGTTCTTATCATAATAACAACGCAAGCCTTGTTGGCACAGTGCCGACCGAAACATAGTGCGATCACGCAACTCCTCTGCCACAATCAAATCAATCTCTCGGTTCTCAGAAATCTTTTCATCTTACGCTTGAACTCGTGCCGAGACAAGACTGACCTCAGTCGACAACATAGCTTCTGATCCATAGGCCAATGAAAAAGGTGACTGTCCAGTAGCCCGACTAGTGTTTGTTCGAAGCCCCCAAAGGACTGAAGGCAACTCTTTGACCCACCGACCGGCATAAGGTTTGAGTCTGTCAAATATCCACGACTTTAATCCTTGAAGAATCATACTATTTGCCCGTTCGACCTGTCCATTGCTTTTTGGATGAGCCACTGATGCAAAGTGGATCTTTATTCCCATCTCATCGGCAAAGTCCCAGAACTCCACTGAAGTGAATTGAGTACCATTATCGGTAATGATATCATGAGGAACTCCAAACCGAGTGAATATATCTTTGACAAACTCGATCGCATTCTTGGATGTAATCTTGCCGATCGGCTTCGCTTCAATCCACTTGGTGAATTTGTCGATAGCAACAAACAAATGAGTAAACCCGCTTGGCGCTTTCTTGAAAGGACCGACAATATCAAGCCCCCAAACAGCAAAAGGCCAAGTCAATGGTATCATGTGAAGTTGCTGTGAAGGTACATGTGTTTGTTGAGCGAAGAATTGACAACCCTCACACTTCCGAACAACTTGGTGTGCATCTTTGACCGCCATGGGCCAATAAAACCCTTGCCGAAAAGCTTTGCCGACCAAAGTCCTGGAAGCTGCATGATTGCCGCATATTCCCGAATGAATCTCTTCTACCAACTTCTGGCCTTCAGGAATTGAGATGCATCGCTTCAAAATGTTAGAACCACCCCCTTTGTAAAGTTGGTCCTCCACCAACAAGTATCCTCGAGATCGGATCTTCAACCTTTTTTGCTCATCAGGATCCGAGGGCAGTGTTCCCTTATCCAAATACTGGATGAGTGGGTCGCGCCAGTCGGTCTTGGAGACGTCATCGCCAACAAGATCAGCAACAATACTCATCAACACGTCCGACCGGGGAGAAATTGTTGGGGAATCCAGAACATGTAGGAAAACACCGGGCGGTACTGCAGCCCGAGATGATCCTATCTTGGCTAACTCATCAGCCGCCTAGATATTATCTCGGAGAACATGTGTGAACTTTAATCCATCAAACTTGTCTTCGAGTTTTCGCACTTCTTGGCAATAAGCACTCATGTTATCATCTACACAATTCCAATCCTTGGTGACCTGATTAATGACCAAGGCCGAATCACCAAATATGTCGATACGCTTAATACCAAGTGACACAGTAGTGCGCAGACCATGTAGGAGAGCTTCATATTCTGTAGCATTATTAGATGCGCGAAACATGATTTGAAGGACATATCGAAGCCTTTCTCCAGCAGGCGAGATAAATACAACTCCCGCACCTGCCCCTTGTAATTGAAGGGAACCATCAAAGTACATTTTCCAGTACTCGATATCTTGGGTAGTAGGAGGATTTTGAATCTCTGTCCACTCGGCAATGAATTCAGCTAATGCTTGTCCCTTTATAGCCGACCGAGGCGCGAACGTAATAGTATACTGACCAAGTTCGACTGCCCACTTAGCTATTTTTCCTTCAGCTTCTCGGTTATGTAACACCGTCCCGAGTGCAAAAGAAGTTTGAACTTCAATTGGATGAGCCTGGAAATAGTGCTTCAACTTCCTCAAGGTGATCAATAATGCATATAACAACTTCAAGATCTGCTGGTACCTTGTCTTAGAGACGCTGAGAACCTCACTCACAAAGTAGACTGGATGCTGTACTTTTTTCACGTGTCCCTCTTTTTCTCGATCGACTGTCAAAACAGTACTCACAACCTGGGTTGTGGCCAAGATGTAAAGCTGAAGTTTTTCTCCTAGCTCCAGAGGCACCAACACTGGAATACTGCTGAGATGAATCTTTAATTCGTCCAACGCCGACTGCGCCTCCTCAGTCCAAACAAAGCAGCCCTGCTTTTTAAGCAATCGGAAGAGTGGTAACCCCCTAACCCCCAATCGGGAAATAAAGCGACTCAAGGATGCCATGCATCCAGTCAGCTTCTGAACGTCCTTTTGAGAATTAGGCGGCTTCATATCAAGGATTGCCTTGATTTTATCTGGGTTAGCCTCTATACCTCGTTTCGAAACGATGTAACCGAGTAACTTTCCCGATGGAACCCCAATAACATACTTTTTAGCATTCAGCTTCATTAAATAATGTCTCAGATTGTCAAAGGTATCTGCCAGGTCAGAGAGAAGTTCTTCGACTTTCCGAGTCTTGACAACGATGTCGTCAACACACGCTTTAGCGTTCCGACCGATCTGAGTGGCAAGGCAGCGTTGAATACCTCGTTGGTAAGTCGCGCCAGCATTTTTCAGACCGAATGGCATAGTGATATAGCAATAGACGCCAAAGGCTATTATAAAGGAAGTCTTGATCTGATCTTTGACTCTCAGTGAGATCTGGTGATGGCCTGAATAGGCATCCAGAAAGCTTAAAAGCTCACACCCGGCTGTCAAATCTACAATCTGATCAATACGAGGAAGAGCGAAGGGGTCTTTTGGGCAAACCTTGTTGAGATCGTTATAGTCAACACACATCCTCCACTCTTTATTCTTTTTAGGTACAAGGACTGGATTTGCTAACCAGTCAGGATGATACACCTTCTTTATAAACTTAGCTTCTAACAATCTAACTATCTCCTTCTTCATAGCGTCATTGCGGTCTTGCGCAAATCTTCTAAGCCTTTGGCGAATGGGGGTAGCCCGTAGAGGTACCCTTAACACATGCTCAATATTTTCCCTAGGAACTCCCGGCATGTCAGATGGTTTCCATGCAAAGATATCCCTATTTTCCTGGAGGAAAAGAGTGAGCGCGAGTTCCTATTTTTCATCAAGGTTGACCCCAGCATAAGTCACCTTATCGGGGTCCTCAGGATCGAGCGAAATCTCCTTGGATTGGATGTCGTCGGTCTGGATCTTGTCCTTGGCGGATTTCTTTGTCGGAACCTCCGCTTCAGTCTGCTCCTCTATACCGACTGCCTTCTGGATCTCCTTTTGGTCTGACCGCATCAATTGTTTGGTAGCCATCTCACAACTCTGCACATCGCAATCAAAAGAATTCCGAAGATCAGAGTGGAGGGAGATTATTCCGTTCGGGCCTGGCATCTTGTGGGTGAGATACGGATAGTGTGGAACAACCATAAACCTAGCCATCGCCGGTCGACCAATGATAGCATGGTATGTTGACTCGAAGTCTGTCACCTGGACGATGATACGCTCTGTCCGAAAATTATCACGGGTGCCAAAGGTAACTGGCAGACTGATTTGTCCAATTGGGACTGAAGTCTTGCCAGGCATAATCCCATGGAAGGGTGAAGAACTCGGTTGGAGGTCATTGGTTGACAGACCGAGCTCTTGAAGAGTCCTGGTGAAGATTAGGTCCAAACTGCTTCCTCCATCGATGAGTACTCTGTTGAACTTCACCTCCTTCATAGTCGCAACAAGCACCAATGGGTAGCGACCTGGTTTTGGTAGATGTTTTGGATGGTCCGACCGATCAAAGGTGATTGGCATCTCAGACCACCTCATGTACTGAGGCGTAGCTGGCTCCACCGAGTTAATCTCTCGAAGCTCTAACTTTTGCTTGCACTTGGACGTATAGGCATCCGGGCCTCCAAAGATGAAGTTTACTTCTTTACAGGGCTCTTGGAACTCTTCTGAATCATCCTTGTCATCATCATCCTTGGGCTTGTCTTTGTTGCTGTTATTGCGCCTCGGGGGATCTTTGGCCACCTTGAGCGCAGCTGTTGCAAAACCCTTCAGATAATAGCAATCCTTTGCTTTGTGGTTTCCCTTGCGGTGCCAAGGGCAAAGGCCACTTAGCAACTCATCAGTAGACGGCTGGTTCGTCTGAGGATTCTTCCAAAACCTCCACTGTGTTGACAACATTGTCAGGTTTTCTCTTCTTGTCCTTCTTGGAGGACTCAGGCTTGTCCGACCGCTTCTCCTTGCCCTTTCCTCGGATATCATCAAGTGCAGACTCTCCTAATGCATACTTATCAGCAATCTTGAAGCACTCTTGAGCGGTGAGCTTGAGATCATGGTTCCTCCGACCGATTTCCCGGACCAGATCGTCACTGCAAATTCCACCCAGGAAGGCAGTAATGATTTGCTGATCGGGGACATTGGGGATCTCAGTCTTCTTAGCGCAAAACCGCTTGATGTAGTCGCAAAGAGGCTCATCACCCTTCTGCTTGATCCGAGTGAGGTCGAAGTGGTTGCCCGGTCGGTTGCAAGTTGCTTGGAAATTTTCTATGAGTTTCCTATTGAGGTCTCCCCAAGATGTGACTGACTCCTCAGGTAGAGATGTGAGCCATATCCGAACGGCAGGATCTAAGCAGACCGGAAGGTAATTAGCCATTACGTAGGAATCACCTCCAGCCGATCGGATCGCTGTGCTATAGAGTTATAGCCACTCTCGGGGGTTGGTTTGTCCATCATATTTTTCGATGGGAACCGGCTTGAATCCTTTCAGTCATCGAGCAATGCGAAGCCGAGGGGCGTAAGCCTTGATGCCATCGATCTCGTCATCAGTCGGCGTTGGTGACCGCCTTTGCCAGTCTAGGGACATAGTTAGGCAACGACGGTGGCGTGGGCCGACATCCTCATCATGACGACGTCATTGATTGCCATCGTTATCGCACCGATCCTGATCGTCATGTCGACATCGGTCGTCGCGGTTGTCTCTTGGAGGAGGATTCTGACGATTGTCCTGTTGGTTGTCCCGTCGATCTTCTTGGCGGTTTTCTCTGGAAGGGGGATCTTGGTGATCCTCCCGCCGATTGTCTCATCGGTCTTCTCGTCGATCGTCCCGTCGGTCTTCCCGTGGGGCATTCATCCTTCATTCACCACGTTCTTCCTCATAGCGTTGGTTGTCCCGAGCGCGCTCCTCATGGTGAGAGTTGATGGTGTCTCATCCATCATGGAGGCTGAGAGAATTTCTCAGGTCTTCACGCCTACGCCGACCCTGAGGAGATGCATGGCTGGAACTTGCGACCGACTGAGACTTTGCAGCATCTTGTGCTGCTGTAGCCTTGAGCATAGCCACCACCTTCTATATAGCAGGAGTCTGATAGTGGGCGTCAACCATTAAAGTGTCAAGCAATGTCTTGGCCCCGGTGATACTGTTCTGTGGGGTGTGGTAGACATTAACACCATCCACTTCAAGGTCAGGGCCGAGATCTAGTCGGCGTGCGTTGCGCGATCCGCACGACCCTCTTGGTCAACGGCGGTGACCGACCGATAATTCATCAGCTGGCGGGTTATCATCCTGTCGGACTCCTTCGACCGGCTGGTTTTGGCGACCATCGGCTGGATTCCCTTCTTCTTCGGCATCTGGATCTTTATCCTGATTTCTAGCAGCCGGATCTACTATCTCCACCATATTGACTGTATGGGGATATGAGTAGGTCGATCCGACCGTGTCCTCATCAAAAGACCGATCTGACGTCGAGTCGTATCCGAAGGAAGAGTCTTCCTGCTCGAATCCGAGTGGGATCAATGCAGGGATAATGTCGGACGGACTCAGTGATCGCGCCATGGGGCTGGCTACAGTTGAGTCTGATCTATAGTCATTCAGACCTAGGGCTCCATTGTCACCGACCGTGAAGTCGAGCGATCCAAAGGAGATCTTGAAGTCCGGCGAGTATTGGATGATGGGAAGTTCGGCCATTGTAGTTGACGGAGAATCCCGGCGAGCCTTGTCCCCTTCCTGGCGTGCCAAATATTGATGCTCAAGACCGGCAGTAAATATATAGGGCTACGTCGAGACCAAGAACTATGATGGTTACACAAGATGCCGAATTATACAGGTTCGGGCCCTCTCAATGAGAGTAAAAACCCTACGTCATGTGTTTTGTATTGTATTGATTGTCACGAGATGTTGTGTCTCTCTCCTCCATGGGTGATACCCTGCCGCCTTATATATCCGGTCGGTAGGGGGGTTCAGGCAGAGTCCTAGTCATACTCTACAAGGATTCTATATAGCAAGTCTAATCTTTCTTGTCTTGACTCTAAGCCGAGTCGGTCGGCTTCCTTGTTGATGAAGTACCCGGTCGGCCACCAACTTAGCCTTGTATGAGGATACCCGTAAAGCAAGTATCCCACATATATGTTGCATTCATGCTGAATAATTGCATGTAGTATTATATTGTGTGAAAAAGTAGTAGCACACTTAGGGGTTACCAAATGCTCTTTCATAACTAGGTAGTTACAAAGGTAATTTTTTGGTATGCTATGAGATATATCGTGGGGTGTGAGCGATAAATATGGAATTTGCCACTCCCAATGACAGGAGAGATATCTTTGGGCCCCTCGAGTTAGATGGAATTGGAAGTGCATGGCCATGACAACATGATTAAAAGTTAATCATGATGACTAAGAGTTAGTCATGATAAATCTACTAGTTGTTTGAGTGACTGTTCGAGCTATGATAGGGACGGTACGTATCTCGTCTTGTGCTTGACTGATATCACGAGGCAAAGGGATTGGTAAATGTGTATATCAAAGATTCAGTTGGTATGATCTTTATGTGTACATGGGAGTCAATATATGTTGCTAGTGCCGCTATTGATATATGATTTTGAAAAATGGTTTTCACATCACTGTCGTGTGCATATGAACCTAACGGATCACACACTTAACGGGTTGGAACATCGCTTACCTATGTGATTGTCTCTAGTGCAACTGGGAGATTGTTGGAGATATGCCCAAGAGAGAACACAGATTTGATCCGTATGTGAGGGTCATACGGATATTGATTCCTAGGGATTTATACACTAATAGGCCAACTAGTCGAGGCCCATAGAAGGGTCTATTTAAGTGAAGGAGGGGCTCAAGGCATAGGGTAATCATCCCGTCGAAAACCCTGGCTGCCGCCACCTCCCTCTCTCTCCCACATCACACTAAGCTGTGCCGCCGGTGCTAGCACACCGCGCACGACCTTTCTGTCATATACGTGTGGATATCGTAAGGAGGCGTTGCAGCTATGTTGCTTTGGCTGGACTAGGAGGATTGGTTGTTGTGAATGACTACATCCTCTACATCGACGCACGACTATGTTGGACATCGCTTCTCCAATCTTGCTTTTGCTAGCCTGTGCGTCTAGTGGTAATGATCTATGATTCCCCCTTACAAGGTTTCCTGGCTGAACAATAGAAATTATTTCTAACTATCATTGCCTCCCCGTTCACCATCAACTCAGGTCCACCCAACCTGATCTTTTGCCGCCATCCTGATAGTCACACTTAGCAATCTTTCGGAGGACGATGCATTGTTGTGGCTAGAATCAAATATTGAGTCGCTAGCAACGTTTGGTTGCCATGCGCACAAAAAATTTTATGTAGGTTACTAGAATTTCACTCAATATTGTTTCTAGCGTGTTGTAGATTCTAGGAGTATTCCTTTTTGAGGAATTATAGAAAACTCGTGGATCCTTCAACGGTGTTATTAGTTCATAAAGCAAATTTTTTGCTGTTTCCGTACGTTACACCATGATGGGAAGGTCATTTGCATTTAGGCCTCGTTTGATTTGTCATCATCATCAAGCGGGGAGTGGAAGATTTATTGGATGTTTAATTTTAAGGTTTTATTTTAACATATTTGATGCACTTTTTCTGCTATGATGGTGGTGAAAGTATCTCCTCCAATTATATGTAAATAAATATAGGTATTATTGTAAATTTGCAACCTCGTTATAGTGTTAGATGGATATAAACAAACAATTAAGTTGCACAAAAACAATTTTTATGTGTGTCTTATTTCAAGTATTTTTTCATTCGAAGAATTTTGTATCAAAAAATTGATTTAATTGCAAAATTCACCCTATAATTCACTTGGAGTTTGAGTTTCCCACCTATAAGTCATTTTGTTACAAATTCCCACCCACCTAGTGAGTTTTGTTCCAAAAATCACCCAATATATACATGTATAATTATTCAACATATTTTTATTTATTTGAAGTAGTCAATTATGTTCTTATTAAACATATAAAATTTTGAAAGTATAATCTTCATATTTTTATATAGAGAATATGCAGCAAACATGTCTATTAATGTCCGAACAGTGTTTCATCAAGTTTGAAATTTGAATACATTTTTCATGAAAATAAGAGAAATTACACACTAAAACTCTTTAACAATATTAAACTTATTTAGCTTAGTTTTTTTTAAAAAAATATATTATTAAAAATATATAAATTATTGGGTGGGTGGGAATTTACAATAAAAATATTTCTAAGTGGAAATCTTAAAGTCGAAGTAACTTATGGAGTAGTTTATGCAGTTATCATTTAATATGTCCGTACAACTTAGCAATACTCCTGTTACCATTCTTGAGACAGGAAAAAAATTATATAAGAAGAGATGCATAGCAATACTCCTATTACCATTATTGCAGTCGGAATATCAAAGCGACTATGGAAAGGTACCAATCTGCTTGTATTTTGGCCTGAGTAAAAGAAGAGTCAACGAGGAAATTTAACCTTCTGTCGACCAGGGTAGAAATCGGGATCCGTGCCCCAGCGGTAAACCCAAAATTTGAACCACTGTGAACCCTATCCTCCTTCCCCGATATACAGCAGCTGCCTCTCCTTGCTGAGTTCCCATTTCTCTGATTCCCTACCTGCAAACCCTAGACCACCAAATCCTCCCAGCGCCGCCGCCATCATGGCCGCCAACCTTCCTTGCAACGACGATGGCATGTGTATGGTCTGCAGCGCCGCCGCCATTCCCGAAGACGAGCTCCTCTACTGCTTCACCTGCACAACGCCATGGCACCCACCGTGCCTCTCTAACCCGCCTGCCCTCGCCGATGTCCCCTGTTGGAGGTGCCCCGACTGTTCCGGCAGCGAAGGCCCCGCTGAGCCAGCCGCTGCTGGTGCCGGGGGCGAGCTCGTCGCCGCCATCCACGCAATCCAGGCGGATGAAACCCTATCCGAGCAGGAGAAGGCACGGCGCCGCCAGGCCCTCCTTGGCGGCTCTGCCACCGCCGGTGCAGACGAAGACGACGTGGGACGCGACGTCTCTGACATTGTCCTCGAGGAATTCACATGCGTCATTTGCATGAATCTGCCAGAGAAACCAGTCACCGTGAGTTCGTATACCCTCGATCTCTTCGTGTTTCCCCTGATACTGTGTGTTGTCCTCCATTTCTTGCAGCATTTCATCGACACCACGTACTCATCTCTTCCTCCGACGTATCTCCTTTCCTCTTCTCTAGTTTTTATTCCCGACATTCGATATGGGGTCATCTCATATATATTTCCAGCGATCTATGTTCCTCTGTTACGATCTCGAACAACACCATATTTTTATAGTTTAGATCTAACGAGTTTTAGACAAAAGAATATTCCTTGCCTTGGGAGCTAGAGTTTATTTTCTTGTTTATTCTTCTATCCAGATTAGAGTGCTTTAGAATTCTTATTTATATTGTCGTGACAAGCAGTATCACATTCTCTGTTATTAATAGGCAAGGCCATCGACTTAAATGGTCATTTTGCAGAGTCATTACCTTATGATATGTCCTTATGATTTTATTTTAATCTTATGTTGTTCCTCGTTGCTTGGATTTGCACAAATCGCTGCCTTGTGTCCTAGAGATGTTTTTGATTGTTTTAATAATCTGACGTACCTTCATGGAAATAAAGCATCAAGATTGTTAATAAAAAAAATATGATGATCATATTTTTGTTTGAAGGGCCATGTGTTATTAAGTTCTTGCTAGTGCTTTCCCCTACAACAAGGTCTGTAACTCCTTAGAAAATGTATTTATCATAGTTACAGGCTACAACAACATAGAGTTTTTTTTTTTTTTTGCTGTCAGGTAGCCACCATTTCTACCATGCTGGATTTTGTAAATGAGTGCAGCCACTTATCCAATCCATTAATTATTTTTGTTGTTAAATACCCTAGTTTCTCTTTTTCTGTATATACATATAGTGATGTTATCCTTTGCCATTTCTAAAACTGTAGGTTATGATGCAATAACTGTTGTACTGAATTACTTAATTCCCACCTTACAAATAAGCTTCATAATCTAAATATTGTTCATATATAATCTAATATAAGAGTCCCATAATTCTTCTTTGAGTGGTTACATTGACGACCATGCCTGATGAAGATACTGACAGTTTGGCACCATATTTCTTGTGTGCTCATTATGACTGATGATATGCTTGTGGATACGCTATTTGGTTCTTGTAGGGTCATTCTACTTTCAGTTTCTGGTCACATTGCGTACAATTTAATTGACTGTCAATATCAATTGAATAAATATGTCATATCTCCTGCTACTCCACCTTGAGGACTGTGGTATTTACTAACTTTCTTTATTATATATGCTGCCATTATCTTAGTTTTACAATCAGCAGCCTGTGATGTTGAGAATATAAATAACCACATTTTCAAAAAACTATCCCCTTTGGTGTAGTGATACAACGTTTATTATGTGCTTAATAGCTAATATATGGTCTTATAATAAAAATATTTCAGTTAGTAAATTTTTATTGGTAATTTGTTGTTCCTCGCGAGGCTGCAAACCTTCTTGTAGGTCAAAGCATTTTTCTTTTGCCGTTATTTAAACAAAGGTCACCTTTGCACTTCCACCACATTCATTTCTAAGTCATATGAATGCATACATTTTTTCTGATATGCAACTGCAACACTCTTGCTCTCTTTATTTTACTCTTTTTATGTTATGCTTCATTCCATGTCTTTTGTTTCTTTGTCTATTCACTTTATTTATTATCCCCATAACAACTTCTATATCAGCCAGATATATTTTCCATGCCATTTCTAATAATCATACTTTACCTGTGCAGACACCATGTGGCCATAACTTCTGCTTGACATGCTTCCAGAAGTGGAGCAAGAATGTGAAAATAGAATGCGGGAAATGTCGGGCAAAGATCCCGTTAGAAATGGCACATCATCCAAGAATCAACTATACAATAGTTAAAGCTATCAATAAAGCCAAGTATGCAAAGAATGGAAGCTCAGCTGGCTCAACAGCTCCATACTACTGTATGCGCAATGACGATAGACCTGATAAGGCATTTACAACGGATAGGGCTAAGAAGGCTGGAAATGCAAATGCCTCAAGTGGCCGGATATTTGTAACAGCCACAACGGGCCACTTTGGCCCCATCCTTGCAGAACACGACCCCGAAAGGAACATTGGTGTTAGAGTTGGGGAAACATGGAAATGCCGACTTGAATGCCGGCAGTGGGGTGTTCATTTACCTCATATAGCTGGCATCGCTGGCCAGGCCGCCTATGGTGCACAGTCAGTAGTAATATCAGGAGGGTACGAAGATGACGAAGACCATGGGGAGTGGTTTCTTTACACTGGAAGGTTTACAATTTGACTTCTCACAATTCATGCATTTGTTCCCCTTGAATAGTTTCTTTAGTTGTTCCACCTTATTAGAATATTATTGACTCAATCAGAAAGAGTATATGCAATGTAACATCTATCCGTGCAGTGGTGGGAAAGATCTAACTGGGAATAAGCGAACAAACAAGCATCACTCAAGTGACCAAGAATTTGAGAGGCAGAATGCTGCGTTGCTCCACAGCTGTCTAAAGGGATACCCTGTCCGTGTTGTACGGTATATTATTTCATCATTCTTATGCTCAAGAAATTTTATTGTTTAACT
The DNA here is from genome assembly GCA_032690845.1 of Eleusine coracana subsp. coracana. Lineage (NCBI taxonomy): Eukaryota > Viridiplantae > Streptophyta > Magnoliopsida > Poales > Poaceae > Eleusine > Eleusine coracana. The sequence continues at coordinate 12,033,014 of CM064426.1, forward strand.
AGATCCTTTTAGTGGGGACTGCTTCTGTACTTTTTTTTCAAATATACAACCATACTATAGTTCAACAATGTGAATAATTTCATTTGGTTACTATTGTTTTCCTTTTATAGTTATGTATTAGTGTCGTGCATTGTTAAAATATAGTTACTATTTGCTATTTTTGACAATCTATAGTGTGCTTTGGGCCTTGTTGATTGCTTCTTATTTATTGTCTCACTACATATTCTTAATTAATAGGTCGTGCAATGCAAACCGATCTTCATTTGCTCCTGATAAAGGTCTCCGGTATGATGGAATTTATAGAATTGAGAAATGTTGGAGAAAGATTAGTTTCCAGGTAATGTATGATCCCGTAAAATATAGCAGTTTAGATATAGCATTCTATACCATGCATCTGGTTAATAGTAGAGAGACAATTGAATTTATGGAAACATATTTAAATTCTCACCCGCCAATTTTGCATAGGGTAATTTCAAGGTCTGCCGGTTTCTCTTTGTACGATGTGATAATGAACCAGCTCCATGGACCAGGTTGGACACAATACTTTTGTTTATTTTGGTGATTAGTCGATAATACCTGATCTAAAATAATCTAGGGCCTTCTTCCCAATGACATTGTGTGATTTTATTGTTTCTAAGCGAGGAACATGGTGACCGACCAAGGCCATTGCCCAATATTAATAAGGAGCTGCAAAGTGCAACTGATATTGAAGACAGGAAGGAACGTCCTTCTTGGGACTATGATGTATGATCGTCGGCTCTTCTTATTATTATGTTAATTAACTATATTTTGAATAGTTTATACTTATTATAATAGGATATAGAAGGCTGGAAATGGATGTTGCCCCCACCAGTCAGCAGGAAGCCTAAGCTAGCTATGAATCCTGAGACTAAAAAGAAATTACAGAAGACAGCAAGACATGAGCCCATGTCCATGACTGAAATGCTCAAAGGTTCTCTTCTGCTTTCTCTAGTCTAAAGTTCATTTGCAATATTATGATTGCATCTTCATAAAACTTGGAAAGCTATTATCTGGAGACTCCTAAAACTGCATGTTTCCTTCTGCTGTAGTATTTGCTTGTCCCATCTGTCAGAATGTCATTAAAGAGCCGGTTACCACTCCCTGTGCTCATAACTTTTGCAAGACTTGCTTGCTTGGGTCATATGATAGCAAATCTTCTACGAGGGAAAGAAGCCATGGTGGTCGAACTCTAAGGCCTCAGAAGATTGTGAAGAAGTGCCCAACCTGCACTACCGACATTTGTGAATTTTTAGTGAACCCACAGGTAATATATTGTACATAGACTTATTATAACTTAACTTTAATATATTTGTTGAGCCTAATGTTTTGTGATCTTCCCCTTTTAGGTCAACTGTGATTTGATGCATGCGATTGAGTCTCTACAGCAGGAGGCTGCTGAAAATGATACAAAGGTGGCTTTAGATTATAGTAGTGACTCCGAAGAATTTTGTTATGATGCTTCAAATAAAATCGGTGGAGCTTTTGTGAGGGATGAGGAAAAGTATTGCCCCAACGATGGATCAGATGGTGATATTGATGCATCTATAAAAAATGTTGAAATCAAGGAGGAAGCTATGCAGATTGTAAAGCGGAAATTATTTACTGAAAAAGAAAAAGAAGATAATATGATGACAAGTAGTGACAAAAGGATGAAGACCAGTATTGTGGTGAAAGAGACTGATGATGGTTCGCAGGTGGTGGAATCAAACGGCATTGCAGGACAGTGAGACAGACATGCATAGGCAAAAGATCCATTTTCAAGGATGTTGTAATTTTACTCGGCAGTTTTATTTCTTGTATGTGACTGTTCACTGCCATTCCATTATGCTAGAACTGGACTTTGTTTAGTTCTTTCGTTTGTGAGGGAAACCTATTTGAATTACCTATTTCGTGATTTGTCGAAAACTTTCAAACAACAAAGTACTTGTTCTGTTGGACTATATGTGTTTATCTGTTTGCTGTAATGTTTCTTGTTGCTGCAAAAATTGGACTATAGATACTAATTATTTTATTTTCACTTCATTCAACAAAGGGTCGTGAGGACGGTAGCAGTTTCGCTCTTCCACCTTTGCCGCTGCCGCTGCCACTCTCATCACAGGAAACCTCCTTCCTCGTGCGCGCAACCACTGCAGCTTCCTTGATGCTTGCATCGCTGCCACCCTGAACTAGGTTGTGGGGGTCTTTGATTTCACCGTTGAGGAATACACTTGTTGTGCCAAGGGAGCCATCACCCTTGCACATGTGAGGCTTCTTTATTTGCTGGTTATATTACTGCTTGAGATCAGTTTTCCTCTGTTCCATATGGTAGTTTTATTAGATTGTAACAGAATTAGATAAGACTTAGCATGTATATCCAATAGTCTGTTTAGATTGACTTGTGACTTGTATTGTACTCCAAGTTTGTAACGCCACGGTAGGGGCTTTTCCTACTCTATTTAACATGGAACCGTGAGCCCCAAAGGGTATCATGTTACGCCACTTTTTACATGGTAATCAGAGCAAGGTTTCCTTTTCACATCCATGGCGTTATCTTCCGTTCCATCTGCTGCGGCTGTGCTCGGGTTTCCCATCTCCGAGAAGCTGACGCATAGCAACCATCACCTGTGGAAAGCCCAGGTGATGTCGGCGCTCTGAGGTGCGCAGAAGGCGCACCACATCGACAGCAAGGCAGTGACTCCCTCCAAGATGGTGGCATCGTCGGACGGCAAGGATGAAACTCCGAACTCGGAGTACGATCTCTAGTTCGCTCAGGATCAACAGGTCCTCAACTATCTGTTGTCCTCGGTATCTTGTGAGATTCTTGTGCTGGTTGCTTCTGCTCCCACGGCGGCCAAGGCTTGGGAAGAGATCGAGGGGATGTTCTCCTCACAGTATCGTGCTTGTGTTATTAACACGCGCATGGCCCTCGCCACTACTCAGAAGGGCAACTCCAGCGTAGCTGACTACTTCACCAAGATGAAGCTCCTGGCGGATGAGATGGAATCCGCGGGCAAAAAGCTGGACGATGAGGAGGTAGCTTCGTACATCCTCGCCGGCCTCGACATCAACTTCAACCCGGTGGTGTCAGCAATTGCTGCACGGGTCGAACCAATAACCCTGGGTGAGCTATACACTCAGCTGGTTTCTTTTGAAGGGCGCCAAGATCTTCTCGCAGGAGGCAATGGCGTGGCTCATGGGGGTGCTTCGTCGGCCAATGCCGCTTCGCATGGACGCGGCGGCAATAATCATGGTCACAGACGCTTCAACAACAATGTCCGCGGCCGCGGACGCTTTGGTGGGCGTGGCGGTGGCCCTGATGGCGAACGCCCGACGTGCCAACTTTGCGGCAAGCAAGGACATATGGTGATCAAGTGCTACAAGAGGTTTGACACCTCGTTCACAGGACCGGTGGAACACAAGAATGCAAACGCGGCGACCACTTCCTCATACGGCATCGACACAAACGGTACATGGACACTGGCGCCACGGACCACATCACCGGTGAGCTGGACAAGCTGACGGTCCGCGACAAGTACGCCGGAGGAGATCAAGTGCACACTGCCAGCGGGTCAGGTATGATGATTAATCATGTTGGTCATAGCACTTTGCACACCCAATCTTGTGATATCGTTCTTAAGAATATCCTACATGTTCCTAACTCATCCAAAAGCTTAGCCTCTGTTCATAAACTTACTCTTGATAACAATTGTTTTCTTGAATTTCACCCGTATCATTATCTTATCAAGGAGCGGGGAACAAAGAGAATCATCCTTGAGGGCAAATGTGTGCGTGGGCTCTATCCTTTGAAGTCTTTCCAGAATAAACAAGCTCTTGCAGCCGGCAAGCCGTCCACATCCTTGTGGCATAGTCGCCTTGGCCATGCATCACTTCCTATTGTTCAGGAGGTCCTTCGTCGACATGGTCTTTCTTTTTCTTTAGATCCAAATAAGGGAACAGTTTGTGATGCCTGTTAACAAGGCAAGAGTCATCAATTACCGTATCCCAAGTCATTTAGTGTGTCAAAAGATCCTTTAGACTTTGTGTTCTCTGATGTATGGGGCCCAGCACCTACTTCCGTTGGCAAATTTAATTATTATGTCAGTTTTATTGATGATTTTAGTAAATTTACCTGGGTCTACTTGCTTTGACACAAATCTGAAGTTTTTTTAGCGCGTTCATGATTTCCAAAAGCTTGTTGAGCGTGTGTTCAATCAAAAAATTGTGGCTATGCAAACAGACTGGAGAGGTGAATACCAAAAATTAAACACCTTTTTTCAGCGCATTGGCATTTCGCATCATGTGTCATGTCCTCATGCACATCAACAAAATGGGTCGGCGGAGCAAAAGCATAGGCACATTGTTGAGGTTGGTCTCTCTCTTTTGGCTCATGCATCCATGCCTCTAAAATTCTGGGATGAAGCTTTCATAACTGCCACGTTTCTTATAAATCGCTTACCTTCTAAAGTCATCTCTCATGAGACTCCTCTTGAGAGCTTATTCAACAACAACCTGACTACACCTTTTTGCGCACGTTTGGTTGCGCATGCTGGCCAAACTTGCAGCCATATAACACACGCAAGCTAGCCTTCCGCTCCAAATGCTGCACATTCCTTGGTTATAGCAAATGCACAAAGGTTTTAAGTGCCTTGAACCATCATCTGGCCATGTTTATATTTCCAGAGACATTATGTTTGATGAACACGTCTTTCCCTTCCATGACCTTCATCCTAATGCGGGTGCCCAGTTGCGTTCAGAAATTTTACTTCTTCCTGATTCTATGCGGGGTGCATGTGCTAATGACTCAACCTTGTTTAATTCATCAACCACAGATCCTCCCATGGAGGCTTGTTTCCCTTCTGATTCAAGTCATTCTGGTGTTCAAAGTTCATCGGATTTGGATCAGCAACGACTGTGGCATTTAGTTCCTGCTCCAAAACATAAAAATATCATTGATTGTAAGTGGGTATACAAGTTGAAACGGAAAGCTGATGGAAGTATTCATAGGTATAAAGCTAGGCTTGTTGCAAAAGGTTTTTGTCAACAGTATGGCATTGATTATGAGGACACCTTTAGTCATGTAGTCAAGGCAGCTACCATTCGACTTGTTCTATCTATTGCAGTTTCCAAAGGTTGGCATCTTCGGCAGTTTGATGTACAGAATGCCTTTTTACATGGTATACTTGAGGATGAAGTATACATGTATCAACCATCGGGGTATGTGGACAAGACAAAACCAGGTTATGTGTGTAAACTTGATAAGACTCTTTATGGCTTGAAGCAAGCTCCAAGGGTCTGGTATTCTAGATTGTATTCTAAACTGCGACAGCTTGGGTTTGTGGCCTCCAAGGGAGATACTTCTTTATTTCTCTATAATAAGGGGCATCATTCTATGTTTGTTTTAGTATTTGTTGATGATATTATTGTTGCTAGCTCCTCACAAGAAGCCACCAAAGCACTCCTACAAGATCTTGAGAAAGAATTTGCATTGAAAGATCTAGGCGATCTCCATTATTTTCTTGGCATTGAAGTGCGGCGCACTACAGAAGGTCTTACTCTCACACAAGAAAGGTATGCTAATGATATTCTTGAGAGAGTAAACATGAGTAGTTGCAAACGTATCAGCACTCCTTTATCTGTTACCACAAAATTGTCATTGCATGATGGTGATAGACTTGGACCCAATGATTCGACTAAATATAGAAGTATAGTGGGAGCATTGCAGTATTTAACATTGACACGACCTGATTTATCATTTGCTGTTAATAAAGTTTGCCAATTCCTTCATGCTCCCACACTTGTTCATTGGTCTGCGGTTAAGAGGATATTGAGATATGTCAAGGGTACAATTAAGTATGGACTTAGGATTAAGAAGTCACCCTCGACATTGGTCAGTGCCTTCTCGGACGCAGACTGGGCGGGTTGTCCAGATGACCGTAGATCAAATGGTGGCTTTGCTGTGTTTTTTGGATCTAACCTTATCTCATGGAGTGCTAGAAAACAACCCACAGTTAGTCGATCGAGTACAGAGGCAGAATTCAGGGCAGTAGCTAATGCAAGTGCTGAAGTAATGTGGGCTCAAAAATTGCTAGATGAATTAAAGATATCACATGACAAAGTTGCTTGTTTATGGTGTGATAATGTTGGAGCAAAGTATTTATCAGAGCATCCTATATTCCATAGTCGGATGAAGCATGTGGAAATAAATTTTCACTTTGTTCGTGAACAAGTAGCACAGAAACAACTTGAAGTCGGATTCATCAGTTCAGGTGATCAGTTAGCAGACAATTTTACAAAGCCGGTCACAGCAGAATGGCTTCGGATGTTCAGGAACAATCTCAATATCGTGGATAGTTGAGATTGAGGGGGGATATTAGATTGTAACAGAATTAGATAAGACTTAGCGTGTATATCCAATAGTCTGTTTAGATTGACTTGTGACTTGTATTGTACTCCAAGTTTGTAACGCCACGGTAGGGGCTTTTCCTACTCTATTTAACACGGAACCGTGAGCCCTAAAGGGTATCACGTTACGCCACTTTTTACAAGTTTCATTGATTAGCAACTCGTCCACAACAGTTGCACTCATATCGATCATGATATTCAGTAGGCATGATGTAGGTATTATAACTATAAGCATCAAACACATGTCTATTATAGACTACAGTTATACTCAATTCATGGCCCACCATGGCCTTTCTTCGGATTTCTGCTCCCATGTCAATTTTGTCATTGAATTTTAGCAATGGTAACAAATTTCCGGTCGAATTGAAAATTTTAGACCATTACGGTGGATATACCACTTAAAGCAACTAAGTAGTATAAACAAAATCCGACCCTTGATTTTCAGGGACAACTCCATAGTTAACTAATTATTTACCTAGTAATTTACAGTTCCTACCATTGCTTCCAATCGGTATCGATCTAGGAAAAAAAATAAGAATCTCAAACGCTCCTGTCTTGCCCACCATCTACGTCTCGCTACTGTTGCGAATCCCTCATGAACTAGGCCTCGTCGAGGTCTTGAGACATTCTCGTCGTTCTCGATGAATCTGCTCTGGCACCCATCAACAACGTTTGAGTTGTAGTGTCATACGCCCCTCTGACAAACTATGCCTATTCTTGGTCATCTTCATTGGTGCAAGAATATTGCACAACATTAGACTCTATATAGTCTAGTTTAGGTTCTGGATGCATCGTTGGAAAGATTCAGAAAGGATTATGTATCAATGTTGAGAAGAAATACTTGTTTATATATGTGGTTCAGTAATTGTAATCTTTGAAATATGGTGCCGTGGTTCAGTCTTTTCTTTGCCTATGCTAGTCAAAGCTGAATCAATGGCGGCGACGAGATGTCCAAGTTCAATCCACTCTCCCAGCTAGGCAGCTATGGCCTCGTACGCTAAGCTCCATGTGCGATTTTGAGTTTGACTCAGCCAAATCACTCACACCTCGCCCACCGCCACGAGCGCCTACCTGTTATGTCGGTCTTCTTCTCAGCACTGGCCGACGAGCCGCAACCCATCTTGTCCTCGGCCTTCGCTGCACATGAGGTTTTCCTTGGATTAAACTCATTCGCCGCCATGGACCGTGGACGTCGTGACAATGCATTCATGTGCGCATCAATCGCATTCACCAGCAGTGTCATCTCATCGTCATTCTGTCGCCGTGATGCGAGAACGAAGACCATATGTGACAGGCAACGAATCACGACTGTTACTTTTCATTCTAAAAAATCAATAAAATTACAATATGCCATTACGTTTATTTCCTATAATATCCCTAATATTTTATACTACTTCAAAATACTACTTCATACTGTACTACTTAATGGGTTAACATAGTATAGGTGCATCTAAATTGTTAGATCAAAAGAAATAAATATTCCATTTTAATTCTAACCCATTGTAAAGGTGCTCAAATTTTATACCTTATATGCCTGTGCTCGTGACTGTTGTTTCTCAGTTGACTCTTTACCATTAGCTTTCAGAGATGAGGATATTCCACTGTAAATAATGTCGCTCGAGATCACTTCGGTAAATGCACAGACTGTCATCATATTGCCACTGCAAGGAGCACTTTATCTCAATGGTTGGTTTTCTACTTAGAACATTCATTGGTAGAACGAATAAATGGGTCAGTACTGCAGTGTTGATTTGTGATGCATATAAAACTCAAGATTGGAAAAGAACATTATCTGATCACAGTATTTTTATCTTACTGTTATCAAAAAACAAAGCTTAGCATTACCAGGCGAGTTGTATGGTTGTCTGATCAAAGACTGCTTTAGTTCTCATTGGGAACGCACAAAACTTCGGAATCAAGAGATCATCAGACCTTTTCTTTTTATTAAAGCAGATCATTAGATCAGTCCTAGGAGAGGCTGATGTGTTGGTGGTTGTCACTCGTGGCGTCAGTTAGCTTCGCAGACAAGGCTGCAAGAAGCGACATATGGCTGGGGCCCGGGGAAACCACGTTGGTGTACGGCATCAACAGGACGAGTCACCACTACAAGAAAAATGATATTCCACAACGATTATAGAATGGTATTTAGTAAAAATATCACAGAGCAATCAATTTTACGATGATCCATTCACTTTAGTGACAAGGATTTCAAGTGCATCATAAAAGCCAAACAGAAATCGTTGCAAACTAAATAAAGGTCATTTTGTGACAAATTATTGTCTGTCGCGAGAGGCAAACTAAGAACGTCACAATTTTGCAACACTACTAAATTGTCATAACTAAATATTTTCGTCACAAAAGTTTCTATTACTCCTTAACGATTGCTTTGGTGTGAAAAAAGACGTAACTAATATTTGTTTCACAAACTACATGATAGCCTTCATAATTTATTTTCTTCTTTTCATTCAAATTTGAATTTGAATTCAATGGAAACAAGAAAGACCAAAGTTTGAACTCTCTCCTTACTCTGGGCTACCCATCACCACCTATATATCAGTTGTACTGATGATAAAGCATAGGGTCCTTGTGGTAGTCGATAGTGATCAAATTCACACTAGAACATCATGCAAATGACGGTGGACACTTTTCCCGTCGAATAAGCATGTACAGCCTTTCAAGCTTCTTACGCTGAAAATTGCATGTGTGCTCTCTTTCTGTGTTATTGGAATATGAAAATAAACTGAGAAAAAATAAGGTCCTATTTTAAAATATGAAAATCATATATAGTTTATTTTAAAAATATATGTTGCATTCATGCTGAATAATTGCATGTAGTATTTTATTGTGTGAAAAAGTAGTAGCACACTTAGGAGTTATCAAACGTTATTCCGTAACTAGGTAGTTACAAAGGTAATTTTTTGGTATGCTATAAGACATATCATGGGGTGTGAGCAATCAAGATGGAATTTGCCACTCCTAATGACAGGAGAGATAACTTTGGGCCCCTCGAGTTAGATGGATTTGGAAGTGCATGGCCATGATAACATGATTAAAAGTTAATCATGATGACTACGAGTTAGTCATGATAAATCTACTAGTTGTTCAAGTGACTGTTCGAGCTATGATAGGGATGGTACGTATCTCGCCTTGAGCTTGACTGATATCGCAAGGGAAAAGGGATTGTAAATGTGTATATTAAAGGTTCAGTTGGTATGATCTTTATGTGTACACGGAAGTCAATATATGTTGCTAGGTGCCGCTATTGATATATAATTTGAAAAATAGTTTTCACATCACTGTCGTGTGTATATGAACCTAACATGTCACACACTTAATGGGTTGGAACATCACTTACCTATGTGATTGTCTCTAGTGCATCTGGGAGATTGTTAGAGATATGCCCATGAGAGAACACAGATTTGATCTGTATATGAGGGTCATACGGATATTGATTCATAGGGATTTGTACACTAATAGACCAACTAGTCGAGGCCCATAGAAGGGTCTATTTAAGTGGAGGAGGGGCTCAAGGTGTAGGGTAATCATCCCGTCTAAAACCCTGGCTGCCACCACCTCCCTCTCTCTCCCACGTCACACTAAGCTGTGCCGCCGGTGGTAGCACACTGCGCACGGCCTTTCTGTCATATATGTGTGGATATCGTAAGGAGGTGTTACAGTTGTGTTGCTTTGGCTGGACTAGGGGGATCGGTTTTTGTGAACGATTACATTCTCTACATCGACGCACGACTATGTTGGACATGCTTTCTCCAACCTTGCTTCTGCCAGCCTGCGCGTCTAGTGGTAATGATCTATGATTTCCCCTTGCAAGGTTTGCTGGCTGAATAATAGAAATTGTTTCTAACTATCATTGCCTCCCCGTTCGCTATCAACTTAGGCCCACCCAACCTGATCTTTTGCCGCCATCCTGATAGTCGCACTTAGCAATCTTTCGGAGGTTGATGTATTGCTGTGGCTAGAATCAAATATTGAGTCGCTTGCAACGTTTGGTTGCCATGCGCACAAAAAAATTATGTAGGTTACTAGAATTTCACTCAATATTGTTTCCAGCGTGTTGCAGATTCTAGGAGTATTTCTTTTTGAGGAATTATAGAAAACTCGTGGATCCTTCAACGGTGTTATTCTCTACCCCTTAAAAGCACCAGTCAAAACTTCTTTATGTCCACCCTACTAATTACGCCCCAATTAAACTCCACAGTCACAGCCTAATGTAAATGCACCCTACTAATTGTACACAAAGGAACCCCTTTTTCAAATCTGATGGATAATAATTAACCTTAAATAACTACGTCAAATCCGATGCCCAGAATTGCTTGGATCTCCACCTCTACCACCCCCGCACATGTAGTTGCGCATACATACACCTTTCTAAAAAAAATCAAAAGAAAATAACACAGGCGGCCTCCACATCTCGTCCTTTCCCCAACCGCCTCTCCTCTCGGCCTTGCGGCACCCGCAACTGTAGAGGACTAACAGCCTGGATCGCCAAGGAGAATGCCTCCGCATTCCATCCTCTCCCCGGTGGCCTCTTGATTCATTGTCTCGCTGGCGATCGACAAGGAGGAGCACCATCGATCGCCGATGAGTAGCAGCCCCTATCGTCGATGATGGACAAGGAGCAGCAGTGGCGATTGCCAACGATCGGTGGCCATCATTGCGGCAGGCCGAGGGGCGTCGTTGCCTCTGGTCGTGAAGGAGCGTAACGGCGCTCGACGGATCACCCACAATCGCCAAGGAGCTGCAGCCTGGATCGTCCACCAGATCGTCATGTCAGACCAAGTTGTGTCATTGCCACCGGGTAGGATACTAGAATCTTGGGTGACAGTTCTTGGTTTTGATTTATGTCATGTTCTTGGTTTGATCGGTTTAGGATGAAATTCAATCCAAACTTCCACGTAATGAGCATATGAACCGCCTCTCCCACCTCTCTAGGACGTGATGACCTTCTGCGGGATGGGTGAGGGGCTGAGGGCTTGATTGGCAATGGCAACGATGGAAAAGAGCAGGATGGGAGAGGCCCAGGCGCCCAGCTGTTGTTCGATGCGCCCAAGTTCCCTCACCCCGGTCTTCGTGGTCGAGCGTGTGCTGCTAGCCATCAGGCCGCTGCTGCCCTCGACGATGATCTCTCCATCCTGGACCAACCTTTTTCAGGTGTGGCCTCCTTCCTACTTCATTTTTATATTGATGCTGATCTATGAATAATTTTGGCACATCATCAGCGTAGACACCATTTTGTGTGCCCGATTTGCTCATTTTTGTATAGCTACTACGAACCAGATGCCGACATGTATATTCTTTCTTTCTTTTTTCGGCCACTACAAACCTCACGCCTACAAATGTTTTCTTTCTTTTCTTCAGTTGGTTCGCTATACTAAGACACTGCCCCTCGTGTTGTTTCAGATGATTTTTTTTTCACGTGTGGGAAAGGTGTTTGATGAACTTTAAAGCAGAATATATGCAAGTAACAATATTAAGTTATTTAAATGTGATTTAAGTTCATATTGTAGTTCTACTGATTAGATGGACATTCAGGGATTTCTTGAAGTAAACTGATGCCTTTACATGCTAATGTCTGGTTGAATGACATGAAGGATTCCTACCTATAGCAATCACAATCAAAGTTCATATTGATAATCCTGGTACGTTCCATCTTGAATACTGAGCTCATATCCAATTGCCAAATTTTGTGAGACCCTGTTACCGCAGCATTACTGTATTGTACGGATCCCAAACTGCTTTGTTAGTTTGATGCAACACAGTTAGATCATTGTTCGTTTCAGTTGCTCGTGCTCGTGTAACTTTGTAGCTAAACTAGCTGCACGTGGGACCTATAATCTTGGGACTGCCATTTTCATGAGCAATCCCCAACTTTGTACTTGTTTGGCATCTGCCAATTCACCAAGAGTAAATGAGTAACGAAGGTTTGTTCTGTATTTTTAAGAAAGAAAAATCATCTCTGTGCATCTCAAAGACTTCTTGATAGTTGTCAAACTTTAGTCTTCAATTTTTGAGTGAATCTTAAATCTATCTTTTAACATAAAACAATCTCATTAGTATTTGATTGCCACAAGTTATATTGTATATAGGTTGTTTTATTTATATTACTAAATATTACCCTAGCGCAATTAACCTCTTAAGTTAGTGTCTAAACTAAATGCACATCACTAATCATATACAAATCTTCTATGTTTACAAATCTAATGGTTAATAATTTAACTTATGTTACTACATCAAATCTGATGTCTCCAAATATTTGGATCTCCCATCTCACCTTCCACCCCCAAACACAACAGCCTCCACGCACGCCCCATCCCCGCCTCTCATCTTCGTATGGCAGTTCGTGGGTCTTTAGAAAACAAACTTCCCCAACCTCACCGGTCGTCACACTGCAGAGTTGCACGCCATCACGGACCACTGAGGAGCAACAGGCCCTCGCTGCCACGGGCTGCCGTGGATCCATGACGAGCCGCAGCCTGTCCCTGCTGTAGATCGCCTGGGAGTGGCAGCCCGTCGCTACCGCAGCGTCGAGGAGGAGACGCAGCCCGTCACACTGCCGTGCTCGGTCGTGGATCACCGAGCGAGGGCCATCGCTGCCGCAGGCTGTTGAGGATCGACAAGGAGCACAGTGCCGTCGCTCGCCCACCATCTAGCGTTCTGATGTTCTGCTGAGTTTGTCTTGGCAAATCAAATGGCTACCCTTCTAATCTTTTGATTGGATGGCATATATTATATTCTCCATTTTACATAGGACTAGGAAGTATTGAGATAAAAAAAGGACTAGGAAGTATCTATTTTTTGTTGTAATCTTGAGCTCACCAGGATAACAGGGTATTTTCATTAAATTTTTATTCTGAAACACTTGCTCACTTCCTGCTACGCAGATGCTAATTCTACGCTTAAATCAAGCGCAATGTGTTCTTGTTAAGAGTATAGAGAAACGTCTTGTTTCTTTTGCAGGTCATATAAATCTGCTATGAAGATAGATCTAACTCAGAGTCATGAGCATGTGGTGTCATTTGTTTGGAGATTTATTTAACAATGGTATGTTCTAATTATCAGTGATTCTTTCAATATACAGTAACAAATGTGGTGTCATTTGTTTGGAAATTTGCACATATTACTTCAAAAATTAATATTTTTGACCATGGTCTATAGTGACATGTGCAAGATGAAAAATAGGGAGGACTAAATTCCTGATTGAACTAATGAAGTATGACAAGAATAAATGTATCAAGAATATTCCTATATTTATAAAGAATTACTGAAACACGTCTAGATTTAGAAGGTTTTGATAAACTTTGACACAATTATATATGTATGAGATCATGTACTTCACAACATAATAACTGTTTATTTCTTCTTTTTTTAATAAATATTATATATAAATTTTATTGAGTTGTTATCACCGTGGCGTTAGCACGGACATTGTACTAATAGATCATAAAGCAATTTTTTTGCTGTTTCCGTACGTTACACCATGATGGGAAGGTCATTTGCATTTAGGCCTCGTTTGATTTGTCATCATCATAGCGGGGAGTGGAAGATTTATTGGATGTTTAATTTTAAAGCTTTTTTTTAACATATTTGATGCACTTTTCCTACTATGACGGTGGTGAAAGTATCTCCTCCTATTATATGTAAATAAATATAGGTATTTTTGTAAATTTGCAACCTCGTTATAGTGTTAGATGGATATAAACATACAATTAAGTTGCACAAAAACAATTTTTATGTGTGTCTTATTTCAAGTATTTTTCCATTCGGAGAATTTTGTATAAAAAAATTGATTTAATTGCAAAATTCACCCCATAATTCACTTGGAGTTTGAGTTTTCAACCTATAAGTCATTTTGTTACAAATTCCCACCCACCTAGTGAGTTTTATTCCAAAAACCACCCAATATACACATGTATAATTATTCAACACATTTTTGTTTATTTGGAGTAGTCAATTATGTTCTTATTAAACATATAAAATTTTGAAAGTATAATCTTCATATTTTTATATAGAGAATATGTAGCAAACATGTCTATTGAAGTCCGAACAGTGTTTCATAAAGTTTGAAATTTGAATACATTTTCATGAAAATAGAGAAATTACACACTAAAACTCTTTAACAACATTAAACTTATTTAGCTTAGTTTAAAAATATATATATATTATTAAAAATATATAAATCATTGGGTGGGTGGGAATTTACAACAAAAATATTTCTGAGTGGGAATCTTAAAGTCGAAGTAACTTATGGGGTAGTTTATGCAGTTATCCCAAATTGATTTAATATGTCCGTACAACTTAGCAATACTCCTATTACCATTCTTGAGACAGGAAAAAAATTATATAAGAAGAGATGCATATCAATACTCCTAGTACCATTCTTAATCATTGCAGTCGGAATATCAAAGTGACTATGGAAAGGTACCAATCTGCTTGTATTTTGGCCTGAGTAAAAGAAGAGTAACGAGGAAATTTAACCTCCTGTCGACCAGGGTAGAAATCGGGATCCGTGCCCCAGCGGTAAACCCAAAATTTGAACCACTATGAACCCTATCCTCCTTCCCCGATATACAGCTGCCTCTCCTTGCTGAGTTCCCATTTCTCTGATTCCCCACCTGCAAACCCTAGACCACAAAATCCTCTCAGCCTCCCAGCGCCGCCGCCATCATGGCCAACCTTCCTTGCAACGACGATGGCATGTGTATGGTCTGCAGCGCCGCCGCCATTCCCGAAGACGAGCTCCTCCACTGCTTCACCTGCACAACGCCATGGCACCCGCCGTGCCTCTCTAACCCACCTGCCCTCACCGACGTCTCCCGTTGGAGCTGCCCCGACTGCTCTGCCACCGCCGGTGCAGACGAAGACGACGTGGGATGCAACGTCTCTGACATTGTCCTCGAGGAATTCACATGCGTCATTTGCATGAATCTGCCAGAGAAACCAGTCACCGTGAGTTCGTATACCCTTGATCTCTTCGTGTTTCCCCTGATACTGTGTGTTGTCATCCATTTCTTGCAGCATGTCATCGACACCACGCGTACTAATCTCTTCCTCCGACGTATCTCCTTTCATCTTCTCTAGTTTTTATTCCCAACATTCGATATGGGGTCATCTCATATATATTTCCAGGGATCTATGTTCCTCCGTTACTATCTCGAACAACACCATATTTTTATTGTTTAGATCTAACGAGTTTTTGATAAAAGAATATGAGTTATCATTCCACAGCTTAGATCTGCGTGATAAAATGTGCTAAGCGGTCAAGACATGGTAGGACACTACTGCTAAAGATCCAGCATGTGGAATCCTGATTTGTTTCTGACTAATTTCTTCTGGACGAGCTGGTGGAATTTGCTTCATTCCGTGTGATATTATTATCTGCATGTGAGTTTCCATTTGCAGTTTCACTGGATCCTTGTGTATTGATATCCACGCTGCTTAGATTATACAGATAATTCCTTGCCTTGGGAGCTAGAGTTTATTTTCCTGTTTATTCTTCTATCCAGATTAGAGTGCTTTAGAATTCTTATTTATATTGTCGTGACAAGCAGTATCACATTCTCTGTTATTAATAGCTGGGTTGGCATCACCCCCTCGCACTATGCATGACATTCGAATGCGAAACTTCTTCACATATGAATCATATCATTTCTGACAATATTGATCTACAACCTATCAACTCAGCTCATTCTCTTTATTTCCACTTTGCTTCCAGTTTCCCAGTGCTCGTACAAGGTTTAGGGCAAGGCCATCGACTTAAATGGTCATTTTGCAGAGTCATTACCTTATGATATGTCCGCCTTGTGATTTTATTCTAATCTTGTGTTGTTCCTTGTTGCTTGGATTTGCACAAATCACTGCCTTGTGTCCTAGAGGATATTTTTGATTGTTTTAATAATCTGACGTACCTTCATGGAAATAAAGCATCATGATTGTTAATAAAAAAAATATGATGATCATATTTGTTTGAAGGGCCATGTGTTTTTATGCTCTTGCTAGTGATCCCCCCCCCCCCCCCCCCCCGCCCTACAACAAGGTCTGTAATTCTTTAGAAAATGTATTTATCATAGTTACAGGGCTACAACAACATAGAGTTTTTTTTTTCTGTCGGGTAGCCACCTTTTTCTACCATGCTGGATTTTGTAAATGAGTGCAGCCACTTATCCAATCCATTAATTATTTTTTTGTTAAATACCCCAGTTTTTTTTCTGTAGATACATATAGTGATGTTATCCTTTGCCATTTCTAAAACTGTAGGTTATGATGCAATGACTGTTGTAGTGAATTACTTAATTCCTACCTTACAAATAAGCTTCATAATCTAAATTGTAACGCTCCCAATATTTTGAATAGCACCTTAGTTTGTTTGGGCCTAAATATTGGGCTTAGTGGACATTAATTCTGGACTTAACTGATTCCGTTTCCTGAAAGAGAAGGGGGAGGCAGAACTCACGTACATCTCTTGGTTATTCCTCAGTTGCCAATCGATCCTTCCTGGAGTTGGGATCTAGAGGCGGTGCTGAGGGCGTTTTTCTTTCTCCTAGGGAGACTGATCGTAAGTTCTTGATCCAAATCATTGCGGAAGAATCGTCATTGCTGCTCCTGACTGTCCCTTGCTGCCTTTGGTTTCGTGGGTACACAACAACAAAAAGACACTGTAGCGGCGGTTGGAAAGGGCCTATAGCGGCGGGCAGGCCACCCCGCCGCTACGCAAACGCCGCTACAAATATGCGTTTGTAGAGGCGGGTGGTCTGTCGCCCATACAAACCGTCGCTACAGACATATTAGTAACGGCGGTTGAAGATGTCAACCGCTGCTATTGTTAGCCATTAGTAGCGGTGGTTGACATCTTCAACCGCCGCTATTATTGGCTATTAGTAGCAGCGGTTGATAACATCAATCGTCGCTACTTGTTATTTTCCAAAAAAAAATTAGCAAATATACAGAATCACAGATTCTGCCTACACAAAAATTTACAAATCTCATCACAGATATTTACAATATTATACAAATCTCATCACAGATATTTACAATATCTCATCACAAGTATTTATAATCTCATCGTAGATATTTACATCTCATCATAGAATATATACAACATTATCATCAAAATGTTCAATCGAGCTTACAAAATATTTTATATGAACCCTAATGCATAGTCATCATCTTTTTTTGATACATTAGACTCATATGGTGCTCTTGAACCAGCCCACTCATAAAGGGACCTATGTTTTGTTGCTAGTTCACTATTTGAGTCAAAGCACTTCCCGTTTGGATTAATTACCTCTCTCAACATAAAATGACAAAGAGAAGCTACAACTAGATACATGTTATTTGTACTCAAGTGAACGCGTGATTGAGGAATCATACCCTTTCTGATCTTGGTGTTCCTCTTCATCTTTGCAGTCCATTGTGCCTTTTCCCTTATGGCCCTCTGTGTCACATGAGTAGAGTATGTTAATATGAGATCTCAAAACTTCACTATTCGAGTAAAGTAAAATGGACATAAACAAAATTAACTTACCTCTTTATTAGACTCCTCAACAATATGATCTAGGTAAGATGAAGAGCTAGATGCGAACACACACGTGTAGTAGCCGCAATACACACTACCTTTTTGTTGCTTAAAGCACTATGTAGTAGAGGACACAAGTTAGTTACACTTTATATGATGGATACTACGATAAAGACATGTATGTTAGGCATATAAATCTTACCCAAAACTGATGATGGAAGTACATCTTCTTTTTCCGTTTTGGATGACATTTCCCTCCTGCTATGACATATTTCTTGTAAGCACTAAACGGTCGACAAAAGCATCATTAGATGATATTAACATTATTAATTCATATACACAAAGTAATGTGTTACCTATCTATGACTTCCACCATGTCGCTGTACAACTTCTTGTCATAGTCGAGACTGTCTAGCACAAGAAGGTACCCATTTTTGGGAATTATCATAAAATTGATCCAATGATTGCTACAAGAATATTGACAACAAGTTACTTACGATTGGAATTAACTTCAACATATGATAGATGACAAAGGCAGTAATGGTCCAACTTACTTGAAGTTGTAGGGGCAAAGATGCATTGTCTATCGTGCCACTTTAGGAAGCACTCGCATAAATAATTTATAACCCGAGTCCTTGCTTTATTTCTCATGACCGCCTTCATTTCACCTATCTCTGTCGGTGTCTTATCCGGATAGTGATCCGGATTTACCGTTGGGTTTATAATGCTTTGGTTGATGCAGTTCGAGTTGATGTAGGCCACCTTCCAATCTTTCTATCAACCCTCTTTCTTTGATAAAAAGAGTTCATGCTACAAAAAAAGATATAAGGTAATATATTGAATTGTGCTTGAAATTTGAAGTAGATCGAACATGAAACTTACATGCACCACATGGTGATGAAGGTGATGTCCATCCTGCCTAGGCGAAACATTATGTGGACATCCTCCCAAAATAGGCCTAAGGTTTGTTCATCGTACTCTTCATTGAACACCTCAGTTGGAATCCTACAAGTGATTCTGGTGACCTCTTCCTTCGACACCATCATGTACCAGTCATGCAACTTTCGCATCTCCATGGCAGGTTCTTATACATGTTGTTTGATATAAGCGGCTTACCCAATTTGAATGTTGGGTAGTCCACATCGTCCGCAAGATTGTCCAAAATGTGATCGTCGTATGACACTTTATCCTGAGGATCTTGTTCTTCGATGATGAGCTTACCGGTGCTTGCTAGACGTTTTTTCAATCCAGCCAAGTACTTATCAACATCATTTCTTGCTTTTGGGTCCTTTGGCTCTTTGTCAAAACCGGTAATCGGCTTTGGGATTAGTGAAGCCTTGACGACAACTGGCGTAGGCTGGACTTGGATTACCGGAGCCTGAACTTGAACCGCCGTAGCAGCTATTGATGAAGGCTCGACTTGAATTGTTTCCTGAGGTTGAACACTCTGTGGAAGAGGCTCGTTGTCACTATAGATTATAGAATTATGAGTCGAGTCGGCTTCCGCATGAGGAGAATGAGGCTTGTTTCCTGAGGCTGCTACAGACATAGGAGATAGCTGTCCACCTGTATTAGCTGGCTGGCTCGCATGAAAGGACCCGTGCCCAGACAACGGGGGTGGAGAAACTCATGGTGAGAGGACAACTTCATGACGTTTCCAAATAATGAAACAACCGAGGGCATCTTGGAGAGTTTCTATACCCGCCTCAGGTATCGGGCATTCGATCTCGTT
The DNA here is from genome assembly GCA_032690845.1 of Eleusine coracana subsp. coracana. Classification (NCBI taxonomy): domain Eukaryota; kingdom Viridiplantae; phylum Streptophyta; class Magnoliopsida; order Poales; family Poaceae; genus Eleusine; species Eleusine coracana. The sequence goes on from CM064426.1 coordinate 12,052,678, forward strand.
GTCCTCATAGCTAGGTACTATTTCTGACACGGAGACGCGCACGTAACCTGGGGGGATATCCCTGTTATAGAGCGTCTCTATTGGAAATGCCGTGCCCGATGCAACCTTCATTGTCTTACCCTTGTAACCAAATGGCACATGCAACTTGCAAGGAGTATCCTTAGTGATGTCATCCGTTTCTGATTGCATGGAGACTGATGGTTGAGCGGAGACTGATGGTTGTGTGGATGTGGAGAAACCACGTAAGAAGGCATCCACCATAGCCTGTAGGCTGGGGTCCAAACGACCGCTTTCTTTGTCGATAGCAAACATAAGAAGTTGTCACCTCCAATCCTCCTTGGCTTTATCTTCTTGCTCTTTCTTATGCAATGTACGCTTCTTGTAGAGGTGTGAGGATGTTTCAGAGAAACCTTCTTTCCATGTTGCCGATGATGACACTCCTCGTACTCGACCACCATGTTCTTTGGTCCCAATAGCCTTCGCTAGCTCATCCTTGTGATACTCCGCTGTAAACAGACCAGCCTCCGTCTGCGCCGCGATGGGGCCTTTCAAGGCTTGCACGATTTCACTTGTCGCGTGGTCCTTCACAATGATCTCTCCTTCTTTGGTTAATTCAGAGCGACCATACACCCAGTTCCTGGTACGCTCATTGGTATTTGGCAATGGATCAGGTTTTCCTTCCACGCGAAGCTTGGCTTCCTGCTCTCTCCAAATTGGAATCTTCTTTTTATATCCGCCCGAACCTAACCGTGCCTTGAACTTGTTTCGCTTGTTTAGCTCAACCATCTTTTCACTGAGCTCCTTCGAAGCACTGCTCGTCTTCTGCTCAACAAACTTATCCCATTCCTGCTGACTAATATTTCCATGCTTGTCAAATGGGGTTCGATTTTTCTTGATGTATTGGCAGTTGAGCTTGGACTTGTAACCTCGAAAGATGTGATTGAGAGTGGACATTGTGGCCTTCTTGGCTCTCTCGAGATCTGCTGGCTGGAACCGGATGGTTGCCGTGACGTCAGCCCACATATCATCTTTTCTACCATCCGGGACTTGGCGCCAATCTTGCCACGTGATTTTGCAATGGTCCCTAAGCACTTTGCCGCGACAGTTCTACAATTTGGCGTTGACACCAGTGGGTTCAATCGGTTCTCCATCTTTGGGGTCTAGTGCAGTAACCTCGTAGATGCCCTCTGCCTTGTTCACAGAGCGCTGATCGCGCTTGTGTTTCTGTGTGACAACTTGGGCAGGCACCTCTTCTACTTGTTGCTCGAGGGCCTCGTCTATCACAACCTCAGCTGCAAATAGCCGACGGGCACTTCGTCGGGGGCCCTAGGATACAAGTAGTAGATTTTAGTTTACAAATTAGTTGAACAAATGAGAGAATTATCTTTGACAAGATACCTCATCTTGAGGCACGATCTTTTAGTAGTGGAGGATGCAGATCTTCTGGTTCTTCCTAATGTTCGCTTGATCCTTCATCGTCTGAAGACGACCTCGCTTGTGAGTGGGCCTTGAGGGCATCTTCCTCTTGAGAGGGCATATTGTCCGTCATGACAAGAAGACTTTGACAACTAATGTTAGATATGATGACTAATTTAGAAAACAAGGAGTATGCACATTTCATCATTGAGCATAGAGACAAAGAAAACAAAAGAAAATAATAGAAAAATCAAAATTTGCTCTTAGTGCATGTTGCCGAATCAACGGCCTTCCAACGCTCTAAGATCCTTGACTCGTACAACAACATATATCCGATATCCTAGGATATGGTCCATGTCGCTGGACTAGCCTCACTTAGCCCGCTTTCATCATTGAGCATGGGTCGATTGCGTACGTAGAATATATACGTAGTACAAAGAGACAAGGAGAAGAATAGAAAAATCAAAATTTGCTCTCAGTGCGGGTTGTCGAATCAACGGCCTTCCAACGCTCTTAGATCCTTGACCTGTACAGCAGCATGTATTCAATATCCTAGGATATGGTCCATGCCGGCACACTAGCCTCACTTAGCCCCCTTTCATCATTGAGCATCGATCGCCTACGTAGAATAGATGAGTAGTACAGAGAGACTAGGAGAAGAATAGAAGTAAATAATAAGTATAGAGAGACTTAGGGCAGTAAGTAATATGGCATATATATGGACACAAGTAAATAATAAGTACAGAGAGACTATGGCACCCAGTACACACAGACATTCTCTCTAGACTTTTATATGTAATTTACTGAATAAAAAGTCTAGAGAGAATGCTTGTGTGGGTGCACACAAGCATTCTCTCTACACTTATATATAGCAGAAAACAAGTATATGGCATATATAGCAGCAAGCAGTGACCAACTATGTTAATTGATTTCTGCCATTCTGAGCTAACAGTGAGCAAAATGAACCATATATGTCACTAGCAGATATCAACAACAACAGCAAAATGAACCATATATATCACTAGCAGATATCAACAACAGCAATAAGTTAAAGATCGACAACAAGTATATGGCATATATATCATCATATATATCATAACAACAGCAGCATTGCACATATATATAGCAGAAAAATGAACAACAACAGATATCACTAGCAGATATCAGCAACAGCAGATATCAACAACAACAGCAAAATGAACCATATATATCACTAGCAGATATCAACAACAGCAACAAGCTAAAGATCGACAACAAGTATATGGCATATATATCATCATATATATCATAACAACAGCAATATTGCACATATATATAGCAGAAAAATGAACAACAGCAGATATCACTAGCAGATATCAGCAACAGCAGATATCAACAACAACAGCAAAATGAACCAAGCTAAAGATCAACAACAAGTATATGGCATATATATCATAACAATAGCAGCATTGCACATATATATAGCAGAAAAATGAACAATAGAAGATGTCAACAACAGCAGCAAAATGAACCATATATATCACTAGCAGATATCAACAACAGCAACAAGCTAAAGATTGACAACAAGTATATGGCATATATTAGGGCCAAGCTGATGGATAAAACAGGAGCTGATGGATACACAAGGATAAAACAATAGCTGATGGCATATATTAGAAAAATGAACAACAACATTTGACAAGGATAAAACAGGAGCTGATGGATATACACCAAATTGCTAGAGCTACAATCAGGGCCAAGATGATGGATAAAACATGAGCACATAGCACAGAGCACATAGCACTAAAGGACGCACCTGGTCATCGACGGGTAGAAGTGCGTCGGACAGGAGGGGAGAGGGGAGGAAGAAGAGGGTGCGGCGCTTACCAGAGAGAAGGCGGAGGATGGGGAGTCCCTCTGATGGTCGGTGTGTTCGAGGAGGGAGGATGCCGGCACGCGTTGCTCGGGGAAGGTCGAGGGGGCCAATGCAGGCGACCGTCAAGGCCGGGCTCGAGGACGACGTGGGGGGCCACGGCGGCGGTGCTCGGGAACGACGAGGGGGTCGACGGAGGCGGTGCTCGGGGACGAGGTGGGGGGTCACGACGGTGGTGCTCGGAAAAGGACGAGGAGGCTCGCCTAGGGACCATCGAGGCACTCGGGGAGGAGGCCAGCGGCGGTGGTGCTCGGGGACAACGAGGGGGCCGACGGCGGCGGTGCTTGGGGACGAGGTGGGGGGTCGCGGCGGTGGTGTTCGGCGAAGGACGAGGAGGCCCAAGTGGGGACCATCGAGGCACTCAGGGAGGAAGCCGGCGGCAGCGGTGCTCGGGGACGAGGAGGGGGCCCAATGTAGCGGCGCTCGGGGACGAGGAGGGGGCCCATGGCGGCAGTGCTCGACGACGGCACTTGGGGAGGCGTCGGAGAGGGCACGAGGAGATGGAGGGCGGCGGCGCTCAGAGATGGCGGCGGAATTGGGCAGCCTCACAGTGTAGGAAAGCAAACTACGGGATTAGGGTTAAGGGCCCGCCGCGCATTGCTTATATAGGGGGAGTCCTTATTAGCGGCGGTTCACAAAGCGAGTCCTTATTATTGGCTTTGTGAGCCGCTGCTAAAAAGTCATGATGTTTTTTTATATTGTATTATTCATGCTTAATAAAAATTAGGCCCATGTACTTAATAAAAATTAATGTTAGGTCCCAAATTTAATAAAAATTAGGCCCCTGTACTTAATAAAAACTAATGTTAGGTCCCAAAATTAATAAAAATTAGGCCCCCCTACTTCATAAAAATTAATGTTAGGTCCCAAAATTTTGTAGAAACAACCCTATACTTTTTATAAATTACAGTTCGGCCTAATATTTTTACAATTTAATTCTTGTCATTTTATAAATTGGTCCCTAAACTATTTTATATTTACCTTTTAGCCCCTAAAACTTCAAACTACATGATGCTTAACAAAATAAGTTACACAAACTTTATATTCAAATAAGTTACATAGAACATAATACAAGGTTCAAATAATAAAAGGTACTTAACAAAATAAAATTACATTTCACTAAGAAATATATTATTTATTTAGAAATATATTATTCTCTAAGAAATACATTAGTCATTTAGCAATATATTATTCATTTCAGTCCTAATATTTTTACACTTTAATTTTATTTTAGTCCTAGATGTTTGCAGAAACACACCAACACTTTTTAAAAATTATAGTATTAGTCCTCTATTTAAATAAATTACATAATCTTTATATTCAAATAAACATAAATTACATAGAACATAATACAAGGTTCGAATAATAAAAGGTACTTAACAAAATAAAATTACATGATGCTTGAGTTAGCCTTGAATGACTTTTCCTTGGCAGTGATTGGTGCGCATGTAGGGCATTCTGCCGGCAAATGAGAGTCTTGATTCTAAGACTTTAAAATTTTTCGGATCTATGAAACATGGCACCTCGTCATATTGATTATAGTCATCTTGATCCTCCACATTCTCCACTCCAACGATTCTTTGTTTACCTGGAACAACAATGTATTTCTTTTCGTCCTTTGGATCAAGTACATAAAACACATGTTCCACAGTCTTAGCAAGTATCCAAGGGTCATCTTTGTGACCAACATTGTTAAGATCAACAATTGTGAAACCATATTCATCTACCTCGATGCCATTAGGATGCTTTACTGATTTGCATTTAAATATGGAACTTGTAAATTTTCTCCGTAGGCTAGTTCCCATATTACCTCAATGTACCCGTAATACGAGGTCACTTGGTCCTCTTCGTCAATGGCTTCTACTCGTACACCGTTGTTTTGACACTTGCTCTTCTTATCCTTCTGTTGGGTGTAGAAGGTAAAACCATTGATGTCGTATGCCTGAAAGGTAACCACGGTTCTTCTTGGGCGGTTAGCTAACTTTCTCAACATTTTCTCTTCCACAGACTCGCCACTTGGAAGGTTTAGGGACCTAAACCATGATGTGAAAGAGCGCTTGTGCTCGTCTATGATCCATTTATCTGTCGCATCCTTGTTGTTCTGGCGGAGCTCTAATAGATGTTTCTCAAAGCACGGTCCCACAATCTGTGTCTATTGCAATACGCTGAAATGTGCTTGGTCCACTCGTTTAAAGTCACGGTCAATGAACAATCTACGTCCTTTCGTACCTTTTCCAGATAATCTACCCTCATGACGAGGCACGGGGAGACCAATTGATCTGCTACCATCATTAATGTAATCTGAGCAACATTCGATGATCTCCTTAGTTGTGTAGCCCTCGATCATAGAACCCTCTAGATGTTAACGAGTATGTACATAGCGTTTCAATACATACATGAACCTCTCAAATGGAAACATCTGATGTAGGTAGACGGGGCCCAATGCAGAGATCTGGTCAACAATATGAATCATGAAGTGTTCCATCGTATCAAAAAAGGATGGAGGAAGACCATCTCAAGTATGCACATTGTTTCTTTCATGTGGGTCCGTAGGTCATTTAACTCATCTTCAATTATCACCTTCTTTGATACCGCGTTAAAGAAGTAGCAAAGGCGAGTTACAACCAACTTCAGCTATGGTGATTTAACAGCTTTGATAGCAATAGGGAGAAACACTGAAAGCATTATGTGGCAATTGTGAGTGTTGTACCCACTTATCTCCACGGACAAGATCCTCTGCTGCCTGAGTAAGAGTGGTAACAGTGGCAGTAAGAGGTGGAGTTGTGGTTGTAGTTGTCTCTGGGATGGTCTGGGAGTCTGCACGAGTAGTGTGCACAATGTCTGATAACAGACTCCTAGCCGGTACGTGCTTTGAGCTGTAGTGTCCTGCCATCTGCGAGCTCGAGGAGTGTGAAGGTGAGACAAATAGTGCAGACACAGAGAAGGCTGACACAGGGGAGAGCTGTGCTGAAGAGAAGGTCTGTCCTGCTCCCCCTATTGGTAAGACCCCTGAAAGTGACAGTCCACTGGACTGAGCTATCATCAGAGCAGTGAAGGGTCCTGGCTGAGTCTGCGGCTGCTGGACTAAGGGAACACTGAAGGTCCTGGCTGCTGACCCGCCTGTCTCATCTCTGCCATCTGAGTCATCAGAGCGAAAACAAGTGCCATCTGCTAACGCTGAAGCTCTGCCTGTCCTCTGATGACCTCTATCATCTGACGCCTGTCCTGTGACACACTCTGGATAAACTCTCCCTGCTGTCCTGCTAGTGCTGCCACTGTGACAGTGTACTCAGATTGCAAACCTGTCGGCTGGGGAGGTGCTCCTGTGCTGGCTGACTCAGGAATCACCGTATCTGGCTGAGCTACCTGCTTGTGAAGTACCGGTGACTCCTGCTCCTCCTCTCCTATCTGTTGGCTGGAGGTAGACTGCGATCCCCTGGAGACTCTCGGTGAGTAACTGGTGGTCACCTCAGGGAAAGCCTCGTACTGCTCCTCCGTCACTAGGCCCATCCTCCTCAAGAGATAGCAGATATATGGACCATAGACCAAGTGACGCCGTCCAACTCTCTCAGAGATGACCTCATCCATCTCTCCGATGAGAAGGTCTGCCAAGTCGAACGTCTGCCTCCTCAGAATGACAGCTACAGCCCACTGGTGTCAGAGCGTGAACTCCTCTTTGGAGCCAGACCTAGGAATGATAGTCCTGGTGACTATCGCTCTCACCACCTTGGCCTCTGCAGTGAGTCTTGCAGGGCCTCTCTCAAATCCTGGGGTGTGCGGAGGTGGGAAAGCAATCGACACAAGGTCGTATGATGGCAGCTTCCCTCCCTGAGATCTGCGGGGTGGCTCCAGTGTACCGTAGGCACTCCTGTAAAGCTGAAAGTCTGAAGCCAGGAGTCCTACGTGGGAGATCAGGTCCTCCCTGGTGACGTGGTGTGGCTGCCCTCTGAGAAGGAACCAGAACTTTGAGCGATCCCTGGCAACCCACAACATCGTGTAGAACTCGAGAACCACGTCCTCTCTGTACCTGTGTGGAGCAGTAACTAGCTCTGCTAGCCCTGGCAAGTACGTGAAGTACTGCTCCATGTCTGTGCATGTGGCCCTCCTCATGGCCTGGTAGGTGGTGTACTGTTGTGGTACAAACACCTTGTCTCTCGTCCTCATGGCCAGACAACGTCTCAGGCCCTCACCAATTCTCCTCTAGAGGGCCATCCAGTACCTCTCTCCACCAGTGAGGTCTCTGGGGACTGGAACCCACTGCTCGAAAGGCACCAACCAAAGCACCTTAAGGTCCTTTGCAGAAACCTTGAGGGTATCCGGCTCTCCAGCTGCTTGAACCAGTCTCTACAGCCTCCTAGTGCACACCTCACAGGTGCACCTCGGGTCTCCTGCCCGGTGAGCTGTCCTCTGAGGAACAGTCTGCTCAGCCTCCTCCTCAGTCTCCTCAGCCTCCTCCTCAATCAGCTCCTCAAACTCAGACTCTGAGGTCTCCTCCTCTGCGGCCTCCTCCTCCTCAGACTCCTCCTCCATCTGTTTGGAGGATCCCTGCTCCGTAGTTATCAATGATCTCCCCTGATGGGAAACCGGAGTACGCTGCGGCCACGGCGGTGGAACCACTCTAATAGCCAGAGGTGCAGACCTCTACCTGGTGCTCCTCCTTAGACCCTATGCCTCACGAGGCTGCTCTAGGATCATCCATGTCCTCGGAGTCCTCCGTGACTGATCCATGGCATCTAGGTGCCGGGCCACCCTCCTGGCTCTCTCTGACTCTGGATCCAGCCTCGGTCTCTTCTTGGTCTTGGGCTTCTTAGGTGTATTTCCTTTGCCCTTATCCTACCCTTACCCTGCCATCTGACTGCTCTACTGTCACTTCACGCACATAGGTGTAGATGGGATAAGCATGGAAACCTAATACATCTATAAGCAAAGCACCGCTAGGAAAGAATGCGCAATAGAAATCCTAGCACTGAATGAAGGACATGATCACTAGGCAAGTATGCAAAGTAACAACAGTGATCATTGACTATATGTGGCTGGTGTGAGTCATCTAATGTACAGTCAAATAATGGCAATAAAATCTAACTGTAGACTAGACAAGAGATAACCCTAGAATTGCGATTAACAGATAATCAATGGAATTAATTGCATCTAGGTTGAGCCAATTAATTAATTAATGCAACTAAAGATTAGAAATTTATCTAATTGCATCAATTAACTAAATTACTCGAGATTAGGGCATGTTCATTGAATAGAAGATAGAGCAGAATACCCTGGAGAAGTGTCGAAGTCAAGTGCCGAAGGGCTCCTAGCTGATCACCTCAAAGGTGGCAATTTTGAGATTGCCGGCAATGGAGGTGAAGGGGTGGGGCAGTCCTCGCCCTAGGTCTCGGTGGAGCTTGGCAGATGATGGTGCTGGACGAGCACGCGTGCAAGGAGAGGGGTAGAGCGGCAGCGCTGGGTCGTCGATAGTCGGCGGCGCTGTGGCTGGCGGCGCGGCGGCGAGGCCGTGGCAGTAGTGGTTGTTGCGCGCAGGTGCGTTGGCGCGGGCGCATGCGGTGGAGCTGGCATGGTGCAAGCAGGTGTGCGGCAACGACTGCTGGCAGTGCGAGATGGCAGCGTGGGTCAGTGAGGCGGTGAGCGAGGTTGGGGGCGATGATGGTGGAAGTGGGCGGCTTTGGCGAGCACACATCCTCGACTTCGGGAGCGAACGAGGAAGAAGCCAATTCCGCTCTGACCTATTTTGATCTAGGTCAAAATACGAATGGACGGCCGTGATTCAACCAAGGAAAGATCAACGGCTCAGATCTGGAGGCGTGATCACCCATAGTGACCGGACGGTATGGTCTCTAGACCGGACTGTCCGGTCAGTTTGAGGTCTGCTGGCCTTTGAGCAGACCGGACGGTACGGTCTCTAGGACCGTTCTGTCCGGTCTCTACGACCAGACTCTCCGTAGGAATTGTGCCTAGTGTCACTGACCGAACTGTACGGTCTAATGACCGGACCGTATGGTCATTACCAGAATTTTGCTGAAATAAGGAATTTCTTCAATTTTCCAAGTGCCCTCGCTAAACACACAAATAAACACCACACTTGAAGTATGGAGGGAACTCTCAAACACTCCTTTTCAAATAGTGGCACTCTATTGCCTTATATATTTTTTCGCAAATGCCAAATGAAAGATCAAGCAAATAAGAACCAAGGCAATTGAGAACCAAATGGGTATGTATGAGCCTCAGTCTATGAAGCACGTGAGTAGATTTAACCTCGGAGTTCATAAGAGCTTGCTCAATGGGCATGAAGCACAATCCTTTCCTTTGGTCACACTTATGGAGATGTAATCTCATATAGGGCATGAGGCACAATTATCTCCAAGTGGGACAAGCCTCCTTTGTGTTTCCTATATGATGCATGCAACAAACATTTTACATATATAATGAAAGTAAACATGCCATGTGAATGCAAGCAATATTAAAGAACAAGACACATAGAAAACCTAACAATGTCAAGTTTGATCCCCTCCCAAGCTTACTTACTATAAGTCATGCCCTTGGCTTGAGAGAAGTCAAACCACCATCTCAAGCACTCCTCCTTGCTTATAGCTATCTTGGATGGGTTAGATATTGACTAATTTTTATGTGTTTTTCTTTTAGTTATTTACACATGCATGGATGCAAAGCATACTAGTCACAAAGGAGTCCTAATTACCATGCAATGCAAGAAAAAGAAAAACACACTACAACTACCAAGAGCAAACACGGTTACCTCCCTCATGAGTAGATAGGTCATTGAGGTCCATGTTACTTGTGGTGGACTTCACATGATCTTCATGAGAGCGCTTGGTCCACCACCACCACCATCTAGGTCTTGTTCTTGGGCACCCACTTGTACGTAGCCGATCTCTCAAGATCAACAATGCACTTAGGCACCCATATGCTCTTGACCTTCCTTTTCTTGTTTGGTGGTCCCAAGGCCTTAGCTTTCACCTTGCCATCATTGTTCATAAAAAGCTTGAAATGTGTGATCTCATGGAACAAGTTAGCGTTAGGCAAAACAATGGAACTTCTCACCATGGGACAATCCTTGGTGGCGTGGCCATCCATGCAACACCTCTCGCAATAGTAGTCATCGGCGAGAAGGGGTTTTATCAATGCGGGGATGGAATCACTTGTCCATATGATGTCGATGGCGGCGGGATATGAGCCAAGTCCCCGGTGGGAGACATTGTTCATAAGATTCCTCCCAAGAATCTCCTTGGGGATGGCTCTACCACGTGTGAGCCTCTCAAAGCCGTCCGTCACCATCTTCCTCTCTTCCTTGAGCTTATGATAATCTTTCAAAACAAATGGCTCAAGAGAAGAAACCTCGACCGAGGTGGTTATTCATCACACATAGTAGAAGCATCACTCTTTGATGAATTAGAGGAGGGAGAGGCAAGGTTCTCAATATTGATGGCCTCATAAGTGATCTCGAGGGCCTTGTACTTCTCATGAAGCTCTACATGATCACCCTTGAGTTTGTCATAACTCTTGTTTAGGGCCTCATAAGATGTGACAAGGTCCTTGAGCTCACTCTCAAGCTCACCAACACGGTCCTTAGCCAACTTACACTCTTTTCTTACCACCTCCAACATCTTGGACTTCTTGATGGCGATGTCACGGGCTTGCTCAAGCATGCTCCACAACTCGGCACATCTGTGCTCCTCATCATCGCTATCATTGCTTCTCTCATCCTCACTCTCCCCAAGTTGGCTCGTGGCCATGAGGCATATGGGAGGTGGAGGAAGAGCTCGTGGAGGTGTGGTCTTGATCATGGCTAGGCCGGCCACTTCTTCATTACTTGAGGAAGAGGACTCATCACTTGAGTTATCGCTTGTCCATTCTCCAACAAGTGCCTTGCGAGAGAACTTCTTCTTGTAGTCTTGAGCTTTGCCTTTGCCTTTGCTTTTGCTCTTGTCCTTATTGAAGTATATCTTCTTTTTGTGCTTGGCCTTGGGGTCTTCTTCTTCTTCTTCACTTGAATCTTGTGACTTGAATGCTTCTTTCTTGGGCTTTGGGCACTCTCGGACAAAGTGATTCTTTAAGCCACAATTAAAGCACTTGCCTCTTGACTTGGAAGCAAACTTATTCAAGAATTTCTTCATCTTCTTCATGAGAAGAGCCAAGTCCTCGGTCAAGTCACCCTCATCATCATCTTCTTCATCATCGTCCTCAATGATCACCTTCTTCTTGTTTTCTTGCTCTTGCTAGATTCTTGCTTGTCAGTCGGTAGAGCAAGATTGGATGGTTGAAGATCATCCAACCCCAATTGGTAGCTCTCAAAGGCGGTGATCTTACCAAGTACATGCTTCATGGTCTTGGTCTTGAGGTCACCTTGCAAGATGAAGGTGATGATGGACTCATACTTGGGGTCTTTGAATAGCCTCAAGAATCTTCTTATCACCTCAACCGGCTTCATCTTGAAATCATCCCCAAGTGCATTGATGTCCTCCACTAGTACATGAAAACGAGAATGAACAGTATTAGCTCTCTCATGTGGCAATCTAGTGAAGTTATTATACTTGTTCTTCAGCATATAGTATCTTTCCTCTTTGACATCACTGGTGCCCTTATAGAGCCCCTGAATCTCAGTCCAGATACCATGTGCTATGGAACTAGCATCTAGCTGAGCAAAAACATCCTTAGAGATGCAAGCAAAGAAAGCATTCTTGGCCTTAGCATTATACTTAATGTAGTCAGGCTCAAGTAGATTCACATCCGCATCGGACTCGTGAGTGACCGACCATATCTCTGGATCAAGGAACTGAAGGTAGGCTTGCAAGCGAGCCTTCCAATATGCATAGTCCTCACCATTGAATATGGGAACATTCCCCGCCTGTCCCAGCATCCTCACTCAAGGTGGTGAAACCTCAAAGATGAGCACTTGGCTCTAATACCACTTGTAAGGACCGAAGGCATACCGAGAGGGGGGGGGGGGGGGGGTTGAATCGGTAAGCCGCTCACGAATCCAATTACTTCAAATTCCACTACTTGAGTCAACCAAGATAAATAACCTAAGCAATTCTAGTAGACCAAGACCCTACACATGCCAGTGTTCATGATAAGATAAAGAGCGGAAGCCAATCACACTAGCCTATTCAAGCCACAATTCACCCTACTCTCTAGAGCACACAATTGTGGAATAGTAAAGAAAAGGGTCAAGGAATGCTCATGATTTTTCCCAAGGTCTTGGAAGGATGACGCCTTCGCCTAATCCTCATTGGACCACTCCCGCCGGAGTCCTGGTCCCCCCCCCCCACCAAGTGGAGTTCTCGCCTATGAGCCGGACTCCCCGAGCTGACACGGGCGCTCACTAGTGATGTCCCTTTCACCGATAGGCTCAAACTGTGTACAAACGTGTGACGGCCTTCACAACCGATCATGATAGGCTCGATCACCGACATCTAACCGGTCTAGGTCTCACCATAGAACAAGAGTAAGAATCTAGATCACACCCTCAAGGACACCCTAGCCTTCGATGTGCAAGATGCTCAAGCTACTCTTCTCTAGCACTCTTAAGATATGCAATATCTCATCCTAGTGCTCTCCTCTTTTTCTCTTGGACCTTACCAAATGCTCTCTGGTATTCCACAGCCAAGAGAGGTCTCCAAGACCCCAGCAACAAAGTTATATAGGCTCCCAACCCTCAAACTAGTCGTTGCTCCATAAAATCACCTTTCTGGCCGCACTGACCGAACTGTCCGGTCTCTACCTGACCGGACTGTCCGGTCACTCTGTAACGGCTCTCCCAGCCGTTGGCTCCTCTGTGCGCAGGCGATTTCCTATACTAACTAGACTGTCCGGTCAGCTGACCGGACCGTCCGGTCAGTTTCTCTCTCCAGTCCAGAAACATTCTGCACTCGAACCTCTTCTGCCGTTCCTACACTCCTACTGATTGGACCGTCCGGTCTGTACAGAGTCTCCTATTGACAGATTTCCTGCTTCTCGCTCTAACTCATGGACAACTCCCTATAGTGACCGTATAGTCCGGTCTCCACTGACCCCTCAGTCTGGTCTCTATGTTCAGAAGCTGAAACTTGTCGTCCTTGCTTGACTTTGTTTCCCGGCTTCTCCGAATAGCTCCTTGGCTTCTCTACTGTCATCTAGTGCTCGTGATTTCACCGAGCAACCTTACACATCATCAACTAGACATGACCTAAGAGAATGACCTACACCCCCTTGATAGTCCGGTTTTTCCTACGGACTCAAATCCCTAACAACTAGTCAAGTGTTCCAAACACTTGCACCATAGCTTATTCTCCGCTTTGATCCATCTCCATCAACCCTTGGACTCCATCAAGTTCACAAGCCTCCTTGCTTGTGATCATTATCATCAATCGCCAAGGCAACCATCATCCATATGATTTATAATAGAGTTAAGAGATGATTCCTACATAGATAACACTCGTGTAGATGTTAGCCCACAATTTCATGGTTGTCATCTATCACCAAAACATCCATACCTTGGGGATCCAATCATCAATGGTCATGAAACTTATAAAATACCCTAGTTTCTCTTTTTCTGTAGATACATACAGTGATGTTATCCTTTGCCATTTCTAAAACTGTAGGTTATGATGCAATGACTGTTGTAGTGAATTACTTAATTCCTACCTTACAAATAAGCTTCATAATCTAAATATTGTTCATATATAATGTAATAAGAGTCTCATAATTCTTCTTCGAGTGGTTACATTGACGACCATGCCTCATGAAGATACTGACAGTTTGGCACCATATTTCTTGTGTGCTCATTATGACTGATGATATGCTTGTGGATATGCTATTTGGTACTTGTAGGGTCATTCTACTTTCAGTTTCTGGTCACATTGCGTACAATTTAATTGACTGTCAATATCAATTGAATAAATATGTCATATCTCCTGCTACTCTACCTTGAGGACTGTGGTATTTACTAACTTTCTTTATTATATATGCTGTCATTATCTTAGTTTTACAATCAGCAGCCTGTGATGTTGAGAATATAAATAACCACATTTTCAAAAAACTATCCCCTTTGATGTAGTGATACAACGTTTATTATGTCCTTCATAGCTAATATATGGTCACTATTACATAAATGACATTTCGTGACTGTTATTTAAGCACTTCAGTAACGTAAAACACAACCGTCTCAATTTTTGCGTCTCTAAATCTAGACCTATAGAGATGGGCATTTACCCGTCACTAAATCCAGATCTATATATACAGACGTCAAATCTATTCTCGTCCCTAATTGTTTCTAGGGACGAAAGTAATCCCCGTCAGTAAAAAGGGTTCTGAACGAATAAAAAAAAAGGCGGACCAGCCCGGCCTAGATGAGCCTGAGATGGGCTCCAGAGCTTGAGACTGGTAGAAGCCGTCGCCGAATCTGGCGAGCTTGATGGCTGCCGCCGCTAGATCCGACGAGCTCGAGTACTTCTGCCACTGGCTGAGGGGAGGAGGGCCTCACCACCGCCGGATCAGAGGGGGAGGAGGCTATCATCGAGTCCGCCGCTACCAGATCTGAGGAGAGAAGGAGAAGGAGGAGGAGGGGAGGGGAGGCAATAGCCGCAGGGAGGAGGTGGAGGTGAGGTGGGCGACGTGAGGGGAAAGAGGAGGGAGGCTGGCAGTGCAAGAGGAGGGAGGTGGACGGTGTGAGAGGAGGAGGGAGGCAAGCAGCGCGAGGGGGAGGAGGAGGGAGGCGTGCAGAGCAAGGGGAAGGAGAAGGGAGGCGGGTGATGCGAGGGGGAGGTGGGGAGGTGAGCGTCGTGAGGGGTGGGTGGGGGGAGGCAGGGAGGTGGGTGGCAGCAGGGGAAGGAGAGGGAGGCGGGCGGCAGCAGGGGAAGAAGAAGGAGGCGGGCGGCGGCGGTTGAAGGAGAGGGAGGCGTGTGGCAGTAGTGGAGAGGAGGAGGAGGAGGAGGAGAAGGAAGAGGCGGGATGGCAG
The DNA here is from genome assembly GCA_032690845.1 of Eleusine coracana subsp. coracana. Lineage (NCBI taxonomy): Eukaryota > Viridiplantae > Streptophyta > Magnoliopsida > Poales > Poaceae > Eleusine > Eleusine coracana. The sequence continues at coordinate 12,067,968 of CM064426.1, forward strand.
AGTGGGTGGAGACTGGACAAGATGAGGAGGCGCGCGGGTGCGGCTAGGGTTATGAGGGGCAAAGATGAAAAAAAAACAAATATTCCCACCCATGGGATTTGAACTTTGGTCTCCTAAAACAAAGGATGAGGTCTTGACCAGTACACCACCTATAGGGACAGTTGTATTATTAACGTCCCTGCTATTTGAACATGTAGCAATGGTATTTCAAAACCCGTCCCTAAATCGAAACTTTTAGTGATGGATTTTATATCCATCGGTCCCAAAATCAAAACTTTTAGAGACGGATTTTATATCCACAATAAAAATATTTTAGTTAGTAAATTTTTATTGGTAATTTGTTGTTCCTCACGAGGCTGCAAATTTCTTGTAGGTCAAAGCATTTTTCTTTTGCCGTTATTTAAACAAAGGTCACCTTTGCACTTCCACCACATTCATTTCAATGTCATGACTCGTAAACATATCAATGTATACATTTTTTCTGATATGCAACTGCAACACTCCTCTCTTTATTTTACTCTTTTTATGTTATGCTTCATTCCATGTCTTTTGTTTCTTTGTCTATTCACTTTAGTTATTATCCCCATAACAACTTCTATATCAGCCACAGATATTTGCCATGCCGTTTCTAATAATAATCATACTTTACCTGTGCAGACACCATGTGGCCATAACTTCTGCTTGACATGCTTCCAGAAGTGGAGCAAGAATCCAAAAATAGAATGCGGGAAATGTTGGGCAAAGATCCCATTAGAAATGGCACAACATCCAAGAATAAACTATACAATAGTTAAAGCTATCAGTAAAGCCAAGTATGCAAAGAATGCAAGCTCAGCTGGCTCAGCAGCTCCATACTACTGTATGCACAATGACGATAGACCTGATAAGGCATTTACAACGGATAGGGCTAAGAAGGCTGAAAATGCAAATGCCTCAAGTGGCCGGATCTTTGTAATAGTCACACCGGACCACTTTGGCCCCATTCTTGTAGAATACGACCCCGAAAGGAACATTGGTGTTAGAGTTGGGGAAACATGGAAATACCGACTTGAATGCCGGCAGTGGAGTGTCCATTTACCTCTTGTAGCTGGCATCGCTGGCCAGGCCGCTTATGGCGCACAGTCAGTAGTAATATCAGGTGGATACAAAGATGACGACGACCATGGGGAGTGGTTCTTTACACTGGAAGGTTTACAATTTGACTTCTCGCAATTCATGCATTTGTTCCCTTTGTTTCAGAAAGAGTATATGCAAAGTAACATCTATCCATGCAGTGGTGGGAAAGATCTAACTGGAAATAAGCGAACAAACAAGCATCACTCAAGTGACCAAGAATTTGAGAGGCAGAATGTTGCGTTGCTCCATAGCTGTCTAAAGGGATACCCTGTCCGTGTTGTACGGTATATTATTTCATCATGCTTACGCTCAAGAAATTTTATTGTTTAAATAGATCTTTCTAGTGGGGACTGCTTCTGTATTTTTTTCAAATATACGACCATACTATAGTTCAACAATGTGAATAATTTCATTTGGTTGCTATTGTTTTCCTTTTGTAGTTATGTACTAGTGTCGTGCATAGTTAAAATATAGTTACTACTAGCAAAGTGCCCGTACGTTGCTACGGGTTTTAAAAAATAAAGCATTCTTCATAATTTAAATGTAAATTATTTACATAATATATTTATTGATATTTTTTACATAAAAGATAATATTTATATTATTGTTGGTGCTTCTTAGTGTACCATTTTATATGTCATAAGTAAAAAAGTTTTAATCATTTTTATCGTATTTTTATTATAAATATTTGTTTACCTCTAATGTTAACGATTTTCACATATAGTATCGTTTGAGTGCTATGTTACAAAATTAAGTGAAATGTCACTAAAAATGCTCAAATATGAGTAGTCGCAATATGAAGTCCAATTCGCCATGCAAAGAGTGATTCTCATAAGCTCATGATGCCTACAAAACACCACTGGATATCTATAAAGTCCAACATGCAAGACCAAGGTCATGACATAATGCCTAAATATTCTAGAAACTTTATCCGATAGGAAAAATTAATTCATATAGAATAAAAACAGCACTATATTGTGACGTGATTTTAGACTTGAAAACATGCTCTAGTGAGAAAAGTTAAAACAAGAAAGTTGTAGATCTCATCGAGGCCTTTTCGAAAAATATATGGATCATATTATTTGGACTATGGAGTTAGAAGATATGGGCCCCGTACAGAGACTTACGTAAAGGAGTCTGAATTAGAAGAAATATTTTTGCATCGTAAATGTGAAAACCAAAATGGCTGAATATTGATTTCCTTTGAATATCTAAGTTGTAGAGTATTTCGAGGTCTACAAGATAGAGTGCAAGTTTGGCTCATTTGAACTCCAGACAAGGGATTTATGATTTTTTTGAATTCGATACTTGATATGGAAGGTATGAAACCGATTTGGATTCAGTCTCTAACTTTGTGGGCGTATGGCAGATTGTGAACATGTTCACCTAAATTAATAGATTGTAGAGATTTGCTATTTTTGACAATCTATAGTGTGCTTTGGACCTTGTTAATTGCTTCTTATTTATTGTCTCACTACATTTTCTTAATTAATAGGTCGTGCAATGCAGACCAATCTTCATTTGCTCCTGATAAAGGTCTCCGGTATGATGGAATTTATAGAATTGAGAAATGTTGGTGAAAGATTAGTTTCCAGGTAATGTATGCTCCCGTAAAAATATAGCAGTTTAGATATAGCATTCTATACCATGCATCTGGTTAATAGTAGAGAGACAAGCAATTGAATTTATGGAAACATATTTAAATTCTCACCCGCCAATTTTGCATAGGGTAATTTCAAGGTCTGCCGGTTTCTCTTTTTACGATGTGATAATGAACCAGCTCCATGGACCAGGCTGGACACGATACTTTTGTTTATTTTGGTGATTACTCGATAATACCTGATCTAAAAATCTAGGGCATTCGTCCCAATGACATTGTGTGATTTTATTGTTTCTAAGCGAGGAACATGGTGACCGACCAAGGCCATTGCCCAACATTAATAAGGAGCTGCAAAGTGCAACAGATATTGAAGACAGGAAGGAACATCCTTCTTGGTACTATGATGTATGCTTTTTGGCTTTTCTTCTTATTATGTTAATTAACTATATTTTGAATAGTTTATATTCACTATAATAGGATAAAGAAGGTTGGAAATGGATGGTGCCCCCACCAGTCAGCAGGAAGCCTAAGCTAGCTGTGAATCCTGAGACTAAAAAGAAATTACAGAAGACAGATGATGAGGACATCCCTCATGACTACACCTATGAGAGGCCAATGACTCGAGCTAAAGCAAAGCAATTACAACATGAGGTAAATCTTTTCCTTAATAATTATGAACATGCATCTCATAAGAGTCATGTACTATCTAATGGAGGTGCATTACTTATGCTCAGGTTTGAAGCCCAGGTTCAAGACATGGTGACCACTTGATGCCCAAAGAGAGCAAGTTGAAATCAAGGTGCTGATGTCCAGATTTTGTACTTCAACTTCATGATGAATTCTGTATTATCCTAAGATGTACCATCCTAAGTATTATACATGGATGGAAAGGTCCTGAAGTCTACTTTCATATGCAATAAATGGCGCATCCATTGGATCTCTGCAGAGAGAGTTATGCATGTTTTAGTGAAGACTGTTCTAGACTTTAGGGCGTGTTACTTTTACTTTGGGTGTGTTGCTTTTACTCCAGAAGTGCTCCTTTATCCAGTTCGGACTTGTCCGATCTGATCGGATGTTACTTTTTCTTAGGGCATGTTACTTTTCTTCGGGAGTGTTCCTTTTCAGTTCGGACTTGTCCGATCTGAACGGATGTTACTTTTGGCTTAGAGTGTGTTACTTTTACCCTAGAAGTGTTCCTTTTCTCAGTTCGAACTTGTCCGATCTGAACGGATGTTACTTTTATTTGTCTGTTTCGCAACAGGCCCATGTAACTTTGATTTGGCCCAGCTAGGAGGTTTGTTCCTTGTATAAATAACACTTGTACACCTGGTGGAAACCCTAACCACGAATTGAACTCAGAAAAATAGAGAAGCATATTGCTCTTATCCTTAGGGTTTGTGCCATAAGTGCCCTCTTGAGAATTGGGAGTTTTCTCTACCACTTGTTCTTGTGTTTCCTTATGATTTGCAAGGGCATCGCCTCTCCTTTGCGTGGTTCAGGTTAGGCATCGACCAAAGCGTGTTGTTGCGTGAAATCATTTGTCACAGGTGGCTGTTCTAGCAGCTGTAGGTGACATCGGTTCGTCACATTTCATGGGTCAGTTATCCTTAGATCCTACGACGAGAAGATCGGGCAAGCCCCCGCATCAATAGCAAGACATGAGCCCATTTCCACGACTGAAATGCTCAAAGGATCTCTTCTGCTTTCTCTAGTCTAAGTTCATTTGCAATATTATGATTGCATCTTCATAAAACAATGAAAGCTGTTATTGGGAGACTCTTAAAGTCGTACATGTTTCCTTCCGCTGCAGTATTTGCTTGTCCCATCTGTCAGAATGTCATTAAAGAACCGATTACCACTCCCTGTGCTCATAACTTTTGCAAGACTTGCTTGCTTGGGTCATATGATAGCAAATCTTCTACGAGGGAAAGAAGCCATGGTGGTCCAACTCTAAGGCCTCAGAAGATTGTGAAGAAGTGCCCGACCTGCACTACCGACATTTGTGAATTTTTAGTGAACCCACAGGTAATATATTGTACATAGGATTGTTATAACTTAACTTTAATATATTTGTTGAGCCTAATGTTTTGTGATGTTCTCCTTTTAGGCAACTGTGATTTGATGCATGCGATTGAGTCTCTATAGCAGGAGGCTGCTGAAAATGACACAAAGGTGGCTTTAGATGATAGTAGTGACTCCGAAGAATTTTGTTATGATGCTTCAAATAAAATCGGTGGAGCTTTTGTGAGGGATGAGGAAAAGTATTGCCCCAACGATGGATCAGATGGTGATGGTGATGCATCTATAAAAAATGTTGAAATCAAGGAGGAAGCTATGCAGATTGTAAAGTGGAAATTATTTACTGAAAAAGAAAAAGAAGATAATATGATGACAAGTAGTGACAAAAGGATGAAGACCAGTATTGTGGTGAAAGAGACTGATGATGGTTCGCAGGTGGTGGAATCAAACGGCATTGCAGGACAGTGAGACAGACATGCATAGGCAAAAGATCCATTTTCAAGGATGTTGTAATCTTACTCGGCAGTTTTATTTCTTCTATGTGACTGTTCACTGCCATTCCATTATGCTAGAACTGGACTTTGTTTAGTTCTTTCGTTTGCGAGGGAAACCTATTTGAATTACCTATTTCGTGATTTGTCGAAAACTTTCAAACAACAAAGTAATTGTTCTGTTGGACTATATATGTTTATCTATTTGCTGTAATGTTTTTAGTTGCTGCAAAAATTGGACTAGATACTAATTATTTTATTTTCACTTCATTCAACAGAGGGTCGTGAGGGTACCAGTTTCGCTCTTCCACCTTTGCCGCTGCGGCTGCCACTCTCATCACAGGCCACCTCCTTCCTTGTGCGTGCATCCACTGCCGACACCCTGAACTAGGTTGTGGGGGTCTTTGATTTCGCGTTGAGGACTACACTCGTGACTCGTCCTGTTGATGCCGTACACCAACGTCGTTTCCCCGGGCCCCAACCATATGTCGCTTCTTGCAGCCTTGTCTGCGAAGCTAACTGACGCCATGAGTGACAGCCGCTAACCACATCAGCCTCTCCTAGGACTGAACTAATGATCTGCTTTAATAAAAAAAAAAGTCTGATGATCTCTTGATTCCGAAGTTTTGTGCGTTCCCAATGAGAACTAAAGCAGTCTTTGATCAGACAACTATACAACTCGCCTGGTAATGCTAAGCTTTTTTTTGGATAACATTAAAGATAAAAATACTGTGATCAGATAATGTTCTTTTCCAATCTTGAGTTTTATATGCATCACAAATCAACACACTGCAGTAGTGACCCATTTATTCGTTCTACCAATGCATGTTCTAAGTAAAAACCAACCATTGAGATAAAGCGCTCCTTGCAGTGGCAATATGATGACAGTCTGTGCATTTACCTAAGTGATGTCGAGCGACATTTACAGTGGAATATCCTTATCCCTGAACGCTAATGGCAGAGTCAACTGAGAAACAACAGTCACGAGCATTATATAATTCATTTTAACCCAAATTAAGCCACCTCACGAAACAAGCACAGGCATATAAGATATAAAATTTGAGCACCTTTACACTGGGATAGAATTAATATGGACCTTTATTTCTTTTGATATAACGGTTAGATGCACCAATACTACATTAACCTATTAAGTAGTATGAAGTAGTATTTTGAAGTAGTATAAAATATTAGAGATATTATAGAAAATAAAAGTAATGGCATATTGTAATTTTATTGATTTTTTAGAAGGAAAAGTAACAGTCGTTATTCATTGCCTGTCACATATGATCGTCGTGACGCGCGTCACGGCGATGGACCGGTGATGAGACGGCACCGCTGGTGAATGCGATTGACACGCACATGAATGCATTGTCATGACGTCCATGGTCCACGGAGGCGAACGAGTTTAATCCAACAAAAACCTCATGTGCAGCAAAGGCCGAGGACAAGATGGGTTGCGGCTCATCGGCCAAGTGCTGAGAAGAAGGCCGACATAACAGGTAGGCGCTCGTGGCAGCGTGCGAGGCGCGAGTGATTTGGCTGAGTCAATCTCAAAATCACACATGGAGCTCATCAAGAATGACGACGAGAACGTCTCAACGACCTCGACGAGCCCTAGTTCATGAGGGATTTGCAACAGTGGTGAGACATAGATGGTGTGCAAGACAGGAGTGTTTGAGATTCTTTTTTTTCTAGATCGATACCGATAGGAAGCAATGGTAGGAACCGTAAATTACTAGGTAAATAATTAGTTAACTACGGAGTTGTCCCTGAAAATCGAGGGTCATATTTTGTTTATACTACTTAGTTGCTTTAAGTAGTATATCCCACCGTAATGGGAGTCTAAAATTTTCAATTCGATCGGAAATTTGTTACCATTGCTAAAATTCAATGACAAAGTTGACATGGGAGCAGAAATCCGAAGAAAGGCCACAGTGGGCCATGAATTCAGTAGAACTATAGTCTATAATAGACATGTGTTTGATGCTTATAATTATAATACCTACATCATGTCTACTGAATATCATGATCGATATGAGTGCAACTGTTGTGGATGAGTTGCTAATCAATGAAACTACCATATGGAACAGAGGAAAACTGATCTCAATGAGTAAGATAACCAGCAAATAAAGAAGTCTCACAAGTGCAAGGGTGATGGTGCCCTTGACACAATAGGTGACAAAAGGACCAAGACCATGTTTGGAATAATCATGTCGCTTAATTGCATACATTAGCTTTTGTGATTAGTGGGTCACTGCAAAGGTTAGCTAGCTCTAAATAAGACTGCATGTATTCTCTAAATAAGACTGCATGTATTCATATGTTTGGAGTTGTACAGGCATTACCACAAAACGGGCCTATAGTGGTGGCAGCCCAAAGACCGCAGCGGCGCAGCCTAAAGTGAGCCACCGCTACAGAGCCTTGGGGGCCTACCGCAGTTTGGGCCGCCGCTACAGAGCCCCCTATAGCGGCGGTTGACATTGTCAACCACCGCTATAAATGGCCCAGGTTTATAACGGTGGTTGATAATGTCAATCGCTGCTATTTAGTGCGTATTAGCGGAGGTTTATTATTCCAACCATCGCTATAAAGTGTCCAGCCTATAAATATCGCACTCCAACAGCTCCCCTGTTCACTCGAACAATGGTGGCCCAAACTTTTGGGCAAATCATGAAAATCAAGGGGGGAAGGTTTTGAGTTCTTTTTTTTTTTTAGAAATTTGATCTTTGAGGTAAGGGGAACTCATCCCATTGGTTTTTTTGTGTTCTCATTTTGAAATCAAGTAGAATTTTGGGTTTTAAGTTTGTTAGGTTTTCATCAAATTTTAGCTAAATTCGTTTGATTTGGATGGTTCTATTTGGATATAGTTGAAGTTTATGAAAGCATACATCATCTCTTTTCGTCACTATGCAAAAAAATTATTATATCTAGCTTGTTTTATGTCAATGGTAATCTAGAACTAGTTTGGTTTTTAGAAGAGAGAGAAGGTAGTATTAGGGCAAGAGGGATGTTAATTATTTTATTATTTCATGATAAAAACTAAATAATATATAGAATAATTTAATATTTGTTTCATTTTACCTTGCATAATTTTTCTCACTTAATGTATATTATATTTCAATGTTTATATGTTTAGTGAATATTAAAAATTTTTGTTACACATACTTAATTAATTAATTTCTAATATTTTTTGGATAGATTGTGATAAAAGTTAAATAATATATAAAATAATTTGATGCTTGTTTGATTTTACCTTGCATAATATTTTTTACTTCACGTATATTATATTTCAATATTTATATATTTAGTGAATATTTAAATTTTGTGTTATTAATTAATTTTTGGGTTTCCATTCAAGGTTGCTCGTGATTGATAAATCTTGGATGTACGAGGCACCAAGACCGGGTCCAATATTTTTACGAGAAGTTTCTAAATTCATCGAAGCGGCCGCATAACATGGTCAACATAAACGGACGACTGATATATATTGTCCGTGTTTTGATTGCAAGAATCAGAAGCTGTGGAATGATATAGAAGTTATAAAGTCACACTTGGTGCGGAGGGGTTTTGTTGAGAGGTACACAAGATGGAAAAAACATGGTGAGAACAGTGTGGTCGATATGGAATTTAATGAGCATATTGAAGTTGAAGTCGAGGCTATCAATTTGCCTGGTGCAGATGCGATGGATTTCTTGGTGAAGCTGATTTTGATATTGAGGAGTTGTTGTGTCACATTGAGCCGCAGGTGTTGATCAATGGCGGTACAACTAAATGTCTTGATAATTTTCATAGAATAGAGAAGGCATCAAAGGATCCATTATGTGATGAATCTAAGGGATGTGGTAAAGAGTTCACCGTGTTGCGTACTGTACTTGAGCTGATGAAGCTGAAGGCCATGCATGGCTGGTCGAACGCTAGTTTCACGGATTTGTTGGAACTTATTTCCGATGCGCTGCCAAAGCCCAACTTGTTGCCATGGACAACATATCTTGCTAAGAAGCTGATTTCTCCACTTTCATTGGGTGTTCAAAAAGTTCATGTGTATCCAAATCATTGCATATTGTATCGAAAGGAGCATCAGGACGCTGTGAGATGCCCAAGGTGCAAACATAGTTGTTACAAGAGGAACAACGATTGTGACGCCGATGGAGGCATGAAGAATACAACTAAGGGGAGAAAGAAGAAAAGAAGTTCTATCATCGATGACAGTGATGACAGTAAGGTTCCTGCCTTAGCCATGTGGTACTTACCCATGGTCGATTGCATCAGACGCTTGTTCGCCAACCCTAGGGATGCGGCAATGATGACATGACATGCCCGTGAGGGAGACGGTAAGCTCTGGCATCCCGCAGATGGAACACAGTGGAAAAAGTTCGATAAGGATAATTGAGACTTCTCTAATAAGAAAAGGAACCTACAGTTTGCATTGAGTACAGACGGGGTGAACCCATTCGGTCAAATGAGGAATCCGCATAGCACTTGGCCAGTGATACTAGCAATGTACAACATTCCACCATGGTTATGCCATAAGCGTAAGTACCTGTAGTAGTGGACTTATACTCGACCAACCCAGTAAGACAATGGATGGACTCAGCACACATAGATATCCTGTAGTGATGGCAATAAGATCAGAGCTCCATCCGTAAGAAAGAGCAATTGGAAAGTACTTTCTCCCCCCGGTAACCTACACACTTACGATTGAGGAGAAAATAACATTTTATAAGTGCCTCAGTGGGATTAAAGTACCGACGGGTTTCTCATCGAATATCAAGAATCTTGTAAACATGGAAGAGTTAAAGATAACTGCGTACAACACTCACGATTGCCACATAATGCTTTTGGTGTTTCTCCCTATTGCTATCAGAGCTATTAAATCACCATGGCTGAAGTTGGTTGTAACTCGCCTTTGTTAGTTCTTTAACACGGTATTGAAGAAGGTCATAACTAAAGACGAGTTAAATGACCTATGGACCCACATGAAGGAAACAATGTGCATACTTGAGATGGTCTTCCCTCCATCCTTTTTTAATACGATGGAACACTTCCTGATTCATACTGTTGACTAGAGCTCAGCATTAGGCCCCATCTACCTGTATCAGATGTTTCCGTTTGAGAGGTTCATGTATGTATTGAAATGCTATGTACATACTCGTTCATATCCAGAGGGTTCTATGATCGAGGGCTACACACAGAGGAGATCATCGAATCTTGCTTAGATTACATTAATGATGGTAGCAGATCAATTGGTCTCTCTGTGTCTCGTCATGAGGGTAGATTATCTAGAAAAGGTACGAAAGTATGTAGATCGTTCATCAATCGTGACTTCAAACGAGTGGACAAAGCACATTTCAGCATATTGCAACAGACACAGATTATAGGACCGTACTTTGAGAAACATCTGTTAGAGCTCTACCAGAACAACAAGGAGCGGCAGATAAATCGATCATAGACGAGCATAAGCGCTCTTTCACATCATGGTTTAGCTCCCTAGACCTTCCAAGTGGCGAGTCCGTGGAAGAGAAAATGTTGAGAAAGTTAGCTAACCGCCCGAGAAGAACCGTGGTTACCTTTTAGGCATACGACATCAATGGTTTTATCTTCTACACCCAAAAGAAGGATAAGAAGAGCAAGTGTCAAAACAATAGTGTACGAGTAGAAGCCATTGACAAAGAGGACTAGACGACCTCGTATTACAAGTACATTGAGGAAATATAGGAGCTAGACTACGGTGCAAATTTACAGGTTCTCATATTTAAATGCAAATGGGTGAATCATCCTAATGGCATTGAAGTAGATGAATATGATTTCACAATTGTTGATCTTAACAATGTAGGTCACAGAGATGAGCCTTGGATACTTGCTAAGACCGTGGAACAAGTGTTTTATATACTTGATCCAAAGCACGAAAAGAAATACATTGTTATTCTAGGTAAACAAAGAATCATTGGACTGGACAATGTGGAGGATCGAGATGACTACAATCAATATGACGAGGTGCCATGTTTCATAGATCTAAAAAATTTTAAAGTTTTGGAAGCAAGACTCTCCTTTGCTGGTGGAATGCCCTACATGCGCACTGATCACTGCCAAGGAAAAGTCGTTCAAGGATAACTCAAGCACAATGTAATTTTATTTTGTTAAGTACCTTTTGTTATTCGAACCTTGAATTATGTTCTATGTAATTTATGCATATTTGAATATAAAGATTGTGTAACTTATTTTGTTAAGCATCATGTAGTATGAAGTTTTAGGGGCTAAAAGGTAAATATAAAAGATTTTAGAGACCAATTTGTAGTTTTATAAAATGACAAGAATTAAAGTGCAAAAAATATTAGGACTAAAATGTAATTAATAAAAAGTATAGGGTTGTTTCTCTAAATTGTAGGACCTAACATTAATTTTTATTAAGCACAGGGGCCTAACTATAAAAAGACAGGACTAAAATATAGTTAACAATGAACTTAAGGGTTCTTTTGTAAAATTCTAGAGCTAATATATTATTTATAAAAAATCAGGGGCTAAAATGAATAATACAATTTTTGGAAAATGAATAACACTATTTTAAAAAAAAACCGACATGTTTTTAGTGGCGGCTCACAAAGGGTAGCGGCGGTTGTGAGCCGCCGCTAAAGAGCATTGCCTTATATAAACATGGGGTTCGGCGGGGCCCAAACCCTAACCGCGTGGAGAAGAGACGACACCATCAGGCTGCCCGACTTCCGCCTCCCTGAGCGCCGCCTCCCCTCCTCTCCGAGCACAACTACCGGCGTGCCTCTTCCTCCTCTACTCGTCGATGGCCGCCGTGCGGGCCCCCTCATCTATCCTCGAGCACCGCTGCTGCGGGCCCCCTCCTCGTCCCCAAGCACCGCCGCCTCCTCCCCCTTATCGACGACGAGCGCACGGGCACCATCCTCCATCCCCGAGCGCCACCACCGCGGGCCTTCCTCCTCGTCGTCCTCGAGCGATGCCGTGGGCGTCCTCCATGTCCTCGAGCGTTGCCGCCTCCTCCCCCTCATCGACGACGAGCGCACGGGCTCCTCCGTCCCTGAGCGCTGCCGCCGCGGGCCCCCTCGTCCTCGAGCGCCGCTGTATCGAGCTCCCCTCCATCCCCTTGCGCCGCCACGTTGGGCTCCTCATCGTCCTCGAGCGATGTTGCCTCCCCCTCTTCGATGGCCTGTGCCTTCTCTCTGGTATGTGCTGCACCCTCGTCTTCCTCCCCTCTCCCCTCCCTGTCTCGCCCTCTGTTCTTGTTCGATGAAATGTGGCAATAGTTTACTATGATCACTGTTTGAGAAATGGTATTTTTTTTTTTGGCCAAACTTGTTGTGCTCACTATGCTCACTGTTGTGCTAGGATTTGAGCAAAAGTGATGATCTTTATTTGTGCATAGGTAATTTCTGAAAATTGGTGTCACTATGCTCACTGTTATGCTCACTGAAAATTGGTGTGTCACTATGCTCACTATTATGCTCACTGAAAATTGGTATTTGTGCTCACTATGCTCACTGTTATGCTATGCGCCTCATGATTTCTAGTATTGTTGTTAAATGCTCACTGCCATATTTACTCTATTTTTCATCAATTTTACATATATATGTCATATACTCATATGCTCTGAAATGATCATAGTATGATTATCTTTATTTGTGCATAGGTAATTTCTGAAAATTGGTGTGTCATGGTTCAAAAAATTCTGAGAATTGGCGTGTTATTGTTCTTGTTGCCTATGCTCACTGCCTTGGATGTGAAATCATTATGAGAAATCATGATTTCTAGTACTGTTGTTAAATGCTCACTGCCATAAACTCTATTTTTCATTGATTCTACATATATATGTCATATACTCATATGCTCTTAAATGATCATAGTATGATTAGCTTTATTTGTGCATAGGTAATTTCTGAAAATTGGTGTGTCATGGTTCAAAAAATACTGAGAATTGGCGTGTTTTTGTTCTTGCTGCCTATGCTCACTACCTTGGATGTGAAATCATTATGAGAAATCATGATTTCTAGTACTGTTGTTAAATGCTCACTGCCATAAACTCTATTTTTCATTGATTCTACATATATATGTCATATACTGATATGCTTTGAAATGATCATAGTATGATTATCATTATTTGTGCATAGGTAATTTCTAAAAATTGGTGTGTCATGGTTCAAAAAATTCTGAGAATTGGTGTGTTATTGTTCTTGCTGCCTATGCTCATTGCCTTGGATGTGAAAATCATTATGAGAAATCATGATTTCTAGTACTGTTGTTAAATGCTCACTGCCATAAACTCTATTTTTCATCAATTCTACATATATATGTCATATACTCATGTAGTGCTATGCTTGCTGCCCCCGAAAATGACCCTAATTATTTTACTTGTTGCCTACTTGCTCACTTTCATGTTGTCGTGCACACTATATCCGTAGTATTACTTACTTGTAGCCATATATATGCCATATACTTGTGGCCTATGATATATGTGCTTATGATATATATGTGATGTTCCTATTCTATTCTTCTCCTTGTCTCTCTGTACTACTTATCTATTCTACGTAGGCGATCGATGCTCAATGATGAAAGGGGGCCAAGTGAGGCTAGTGTAGCGACATGGACCATATCCTAGGATATTGGATACATGTTGTTGTACACGTCAAGGATCTTAGAGCGTTGGAAGGCCGTTGATTCGGCAACCCGCACTGAGAGCAAATTTTGTTTTTTCTATTTTTCTCCTTGTCTCTCTGTACTACTTATCTATTCTACGTAGGCAATCGACCCATGTTCAATGATGAAAGTGGGCTAAGTGAGGCTAGTGTGATGACATAGACCATATCCTAGGATATCGGATATATGTTGTCATACGAGTCAAGGATCTTAGAGCATTGGAAGGTTGTTGATTCGGCAACCCGCAGTGAGAGCAAATTTTGATTTTTCTATTATTTTCTTTTGTTTTCCTTGTCTCTATGCTTAATGATGAAAGGTGTATGCTCATTGTTTTCTAAACTAGTCGTCATATCTAACATTAGCTGTCAAAGTCTTCTCGTCATGGCAGACAATATGCCCTCTAAAGAGGAAGATGCCCTCAAGGCGCACTTACAAGCGAGGTCATCTTCAGACGATGAAGGATCAAGTGAACACTGGGAAGAACCAGAAGATCCGCATCCTCCAGTACCAAAGGAATGTCGATTGGGGAGCCCGGATCCTGATTTCGTGCCTCAAGATGAGGTATCTTGTCAAAGATAATTCTCTTATTTGTTCAACTAATTTGTGAACTAAAATCTACCACTTATGTCCTAGGGCCCTTGATGAAGTGCCCGTCGGCTATTTGCAGCAGAGGCTGCGATAGATGAGGACCTCAAACAGCAAGTGGAAGAGGTGCGTGCCCAAGTTACCACACACAAACGCAAGCGCGGTCAGCGCTCCACGAACAAGGCAGAAGGCATCTATGAGGTTTCTACACTATACCCCAAAGATGGAGAACCGATTGAACCCGCTGGTGTCAATGCCAAATGGTAGAACCATTGCGACAAAGTGGTGAGGGACCATTGCAAAATGACATGGCAGGATTGGCGCCAAGTCCCGGATGGCAGAAAATACGATATGTGGGCTGACATCATGGCAAGCATCCAGTTCCAGCCAGCAGATCTTGAGAGAGCCAAGAAGGCCACGATGTCCACTCTCAATCACATCTTTCAAGATTACAAGTCAAGCTCAACTGCCAATACATCAAGAAAAATCAAACCCCATTCGACAAGCATGGAAATATTAGTCAGCAGAAATTGGTTGAGTTTGTTGAGCAGAAGACAAGCAGTGCTTCAAAAAAGCTCAGTGAAAAGATGGTTGAGCTAAACAAGCGAAACAAGTACAAGCCACGGTTAGGTCCAGGCAGATACAAAAAGAAGATTCTGATTTGGAGAGAGCAGGAAGCCAAGCTCCGTGCGGAAGGAAAACTTGATCCTTTGCCAAATACCAATGAACGTACCAGGAATTGGGTGTATGGTCGCTCTGAATTAACCGAAGAGGGAGAGATCATTGTGAAGGATCCTGCAACAAGTGAAGTTGTGCAAGCTTTGAAAGGCCCCATCGCGGCGCAAAGGAGGGTGGTCTGTTTACACCTGAGTATCACAAGGACCAGCTCACCATGGCTATTGGGACCAAAGAACATGGTGGTCGGGTACGAGGAGTGTCACCATCGGCAACATGGAAAGAAGGTTTCTCTAAAACATTCTCACACCTCTACAAGAAGCATACATTGCACAAGAAAGAGCGAGAAGATAAAGCCAAGGAGGATTGAAGGCGACAACTTCTTATGTTCGCTATCGACAAAGAAAGCGGTCATTTGGACCCCAACCTGCAGGCTGTGGTGGATGCCTTCTTACGTGGTTCGTCCAAATCCACGCAGCTATCCGTCTCCACACAGCCATCAATCTCCATGCAATCAGAAACGGATGACATCACTAAGGATACTCCTTGCGAGTTGCATGTGCCATTTGGTTACAAGGGGAAGACGATGAAGGTTGCACTGGGCACGACATTTCTAGGAGAGACGCTCCATAACAGGGATATCCCCCTAGGTTACGTGCGTGTCACAGTGTTAGAAATAGTACTTGGCTATGACGACAACGAGATCGAATGCCTGATACCTGAGGCGGGTATAGAAACTCTCCAAGATGCCCTCGGCTCTTTCATTATTTGGAAACACCATGAAGTTGTCCTCTCACCACGAGTTTCTCCACCCCCATTGTCTAGCCACGGGTCCTTTCATGCGAGCCAGCCAACCAATACAGGTGGATAGCCGTCTCCTATGTCTGCGGTAGCCTCGGGAAACAAGCCTCAATCTTCTCATGCGGAAGCCAACTCGACTCACAATCCTATAATCTATAGAGACAACGAGCCTCTTCCACAGAATGTTCAACTCAAGCCTTCTCCTGTTGCGGCAATTCAAGTCGAGCCTTCATCAACAGCTGCTACAGCGGTTCAAGTTTAGGCTCCGATAATCCAAGTCCAGCCTGCACCAGTTGTCGTCAAGGCTTCCATAATCCAAAGACGATTACCGGATTTGACAAAGAGCCAAAGGACCCAAAAGCAAAAAGTGATGTTGATAAGTATTTGGCTGTATTAAAAAAATGTCTAGCAAGCACCGACAAGTTCGTCCTGCAAGAAGAAGATCCTCAGGATGTATTATGGTACGATGATCAAATTTTGGAGAATCCTACAGACGATGTGGACTACCCAAAATTTATACTCGGTAAACCCCTTATATCAAATAACATGTACAAGAACCTACCGTGGGAGATGTGGAAGTTGCATGACTGGTACATGATGGCATCAAAGGAATGGGTCACCGAAATCACTTGTAGGATTCCAAAAGAGGTGTTCAATGAAGATGACGAACAAATCCTATACCAATTTTAGGAGGATGTCCACTTGATGTTTCGTCTATAGAAGATGGATGTCACCTTCATCACCTTGTGGTGCATGTAAGTGTCGTGTTCGATCTACTTCATATTTCAAGCATAATTCCATATATATTATCTTATGCTTTTTTTTATAGCATGAACTCCTTTTTCAAAATAAAGGAGACCAATAGAAAAGATTGGAGGGTGGCCTATATCAACCCAAGCCGGATCAACCAAAGCTCGATCAATCCAATGGTAAATTCTGAAAAATTATCCGGAGAAGACACCGATAGAGCTTGCTGAAATGAAGACGGTCTTAACAACAAAAGCAAGGACTTATGTTGCAAATTATTTGTACGATTTCTTCATGAGGTGGAAAGATAGAGAGTGCATTATGGCCCCTTACAACTTCAAGTAAGTTGGACAACTACTGCATTTGTCATGTATCCTATGTTACAATTAAATCCAATCGTAATTAACTTGTTGACAACAAACATTGTTGTAGCGATCATTGGATTTGTCTGATGATATTTCCAAAAGAAGGGTACCTTCTATTGCTTGACAACCTGGACTATGACAAGAACTTATATGATGACACTCTAGAAGTCATAGATCAGTAAGAAATTGGTCTATGTTGTATGGTTTGATGATGTTAATATCATCTACTGATAAGCTTTTGTTGATCGCGCAGTGCTTATGAGAAATATGTCGTAGCCTGCGGGGCATATCATCCTACAAGGAAAAAGAAGATGTACTTCCTTCATAAGTTTTGGGTAAGACTTATATGCATCTCTTACATGTTCTTATCGTACTATCCATTCATATAACTATCGTAGGCGTAATGAACTTGTGTTCTCTACTTTATAGTGCCATAAGAAAATACGAGGAAGTGTGTATTGTGGTTACTACACTTGTGTATTTTTGGCTGGCACTTCAACTTACCTGGACCATATCATTGAGGAGTCTCAACAAGAGGTAAGTTGATTTTGTTTATGTCCATTTTATTTTACCTGGACCATATCATTGAGGACTCTGCTCATGTGACACAAAAAGCCACAAGGTCAAAGAGAGAATGGGCTGCAAAGATGAAAAGGAACGACACGATCAAAAAGGGTATAATTCTCCAATCACACATTCACTTGAGTACAAATGCCATATATCTAGTTGTAGCTTCTCTTTGTCATTTTATGTTGAGAGAGGTAATTAGTCTAGAAGGGAAGTGCTTTGACTCAAATAGTGAACTAGCAACAAAACATAGGTCCCTTTGTGAGTGGGCTGGTTCAAGAGCACCATATGAGCCTAATGTATCAAAAAAAAAGATGATGACTATGCATTAGGGTTCATATAAAATATTTTGTAAGCTCGATTGAACATTTTGATGACAATGTTGTATATATTCTATGATGAGATGTAAATATCTGTGATGACATTGTAAATACCTGTGATGAGATGTTGTAAATATCTGTGATGAGATTTGTAAATTTTTATGTATGCAGAATATGTGATTTCTATGTATTTGCTAATTTTTTTTTTAAAATAACAAGTAGCAGCTATTGATGTTGTCAACCACCACTAATAATAGCCAAAAGTAGCGGCGGTTGATATCTTCAACCACTGCTACCATTGGCTAACAATAGCGGTGATTGACATCTTCAACCGCCACTAATAATGTGTCTCTAGCGGTGGTTGATTTCGGTGACAGAGCACCCGCCGCTACAAACGCATATTTGTAGCTGCGTTTGCGTAGCGGCAGGGTGGCCTGCCCGCCGCTACAGGGCCTTTCTAACTGCCGCTATAGATCCTTGTTGCTGTTGTGAGGCTTCGTGCATATTTTAATGCGGCAGCTAGTTGAGTGCAGTTTCACGATGAAGTGGTATGCCAATTCATGTTTCTACATGCGTACGTGTAAATAAAGGAGAATACTGTGAAGCTGGAAGTGAGTACAGCAGCACAAACAAATTGTGTCTCTCTACATGGCTGAGTTATCTTGGTGTCCAGGTGATAGTGTGTGTGTGTGTGTGTTTTCTGAAGCCAGCAATGTCAAGTGGCATCAGAGCTAGCAACGACGGGAGTCGAGGACGCCTAATGGCAGAGGTCGTCGCCTGTCGCCGTCACCTCCAACGCGCCAGGCGCGGCACCGTGACAATAGTCGACATGACATTGTAGTTCATGAGCGCTTCGTGAAGGAGGTCGGAGGATCGACCACATATCTGACACTCACGAGAACCAACTACGGTAATTGGGCAGCATAGATGAAGATTATGCTGCAGGCAAGGGGCATGTGGGATGCGATCGAGTACGGTGATGCCGACTTCCGTGAGGATAACATGGCTTTAGAGGCCATCGTCAAGGCACCACCAGCCATGGTGGGTGCACTGGCCACCAAGCCAAGTACAAAGGTAGCCTGGGATGCTATCCAAATACAACATGTTGGTCTTGATCGTGTTTGTAAGGCAAAAGCTGAAACGTTGCAGCGCGATTTGGATGCACTCACATTTCATGATGGTGAGATGGTCGATGAATTCACTATAAGAATTTAGGGAATTGCTCACCAGCTCAATGTCCTTGGTGATGCACATGACGAGCCCACTGTTGTGAGGAAATTCTTGCAAGTTGTGCCCCAGAAGTATTCGCAGATCACACTCTCAATTGAGGCGCTGCTTGATCTAGTGCTCTGTCAATTGAAGAGCTAGGTGGACGTCTCAAGGCAGCCGAGGAACACTATGGTGGACATGAGGGTTTTAGAAGAAGCTCATTGAACAAGAATTCAGGTGGCAAGCTATTGCTATCTGAAGAAGAGTGGGAGGCACGTCGGAAGCAGCAACATGTTGAAAAGGGCTCGTCTAATGGCTCCAAGGTTGGCGCCAATAATCGCCATCGCAGCAAACCGCATGCAGGAAAGACGGAAGGCTCCAACAAGCACAATGATAAGTGTCATAACTGTGGCAAGTTAGGTCATTGGGCTTGTGAATGTCGTAAGACACAACATGAGTACAGGGAGAAGGCAAACTTGGCTGAGGCTGTGGAGGATGCATCAGCTTTGTCGATCGCTGAGCATTGTGAATTAGTGCATGTATCTGTAGTTCCAGTCCAGCAGGTCTTTCTAAATAAGGAGAAACTGATCCCTGTTGAAGTTGGGCATGAAACATGGTACCTAGACACCGGTGCTAGCAACCATATGACTGGCCACCGGTCTATGCTGACATCACTAGATGCCATAGTGCATGGGACTGTGAGATTTGGTGATGGATTACGAGTGGAGATCCAAGGCAAAGGTGAAGAGGACATCACTTCTATGGATACACACAACACTCCAATTCTGGACTTACAAGGTCCAATGACTAGAGCTTATGCACGACGACTAAATTTAGAGGTGAGCCCGTTCCTTCGTTCTTCATTATATGTCACTTTAAAGAATGGTTTGCTACCTAATAATTACATTATAATTAGGAACCATGGAGAGGACCAGGAGATGATGGAGGAAGGACTTGGAAACTTGGAGGACTAGCAAGAGCGTGGAAGCCAAGGTGAAGGCCCAATCGAAACCGACTTTGAGTCTGTTTCTGGCCCTACACCAGTCTGTATTAAAACGGACGCCCAGGACGCATACGGACTCGGATTTAGACGTTCTATACATGCACGGAATACTAAGGAGAAGACCTTTCCAATGCTGCTGGTTTCATATCAAAATTTGTCGGGAGTCATCGAGAATCATCGAAACAAAAGAGGGTCCAGAATCTGTTTTGATGCTGCGTCATCCGTTTTTGGCCTTTGGGCTTTGTATCCAGTTGAGCCCAATTAGGGGCACGTCCAGAGGGTCTTGCACGACCCTAGGGTCTTCATAAATGGCTGCCACTGCACTATTAGGGTTTGGGTTTTGCTTAGATTATTCTGTTCATAACAGTTTTGTCATTTCATCGGTTTGTGAGACCCCAACTTCATGAGTTTAATCATACATCTGCAGTTGTGTTGTATTCTTCTTTGTTCTTGCTTGTGTTCTTGATTCGCAGGTAGGGATTAGCCTTCTCGGTGAGGTCACTCGTTCTTAGACGGTTGATAACCAGAGGAGACATTGTGTTGTGATTGTGGGGTTCTGAACGAGTTGTTTAGAAGCCGGATTGATATGTGTTTCGTCTCCGCCTTAATCAAGTTTACCAGAATCTTTTGGAAGATCGGGAACCCTTGTCCACATCAAAAGGTGCAGTAATGTTAAAGTGCAAGAACAAGGAGCATCATGTGCTCACAGATGTGTATTATATCCCTCAACATCGAAGCAATATCATTAGCTTAGGGCAGCTGGATGGAAATGGATGAAATATGATGATAGAGGATGGAGAGTTGACGATCTATGATTGTGCGCGTCTTCTACTAGCGCGTGTCCTTCATTCTAGTAATCGCCTCTACATGTTGAAGCTTGATATTACTGAGCCATTAAGTTTGCTAACCAAGATAGATGATGAGGCATGGTGATGGCATGCTTGCTATGGCCATCTACAATTTCATGCATTGCACAATCTCACTACAAAGACAATGATAAATGGCATGCCGCTCATCAATCATATGGATCGATTTGTGATGGTTGCATTCTAGCCAACCAGCATAGGACTCTATTCCCTCAGACGTCAAAGTACCATGGTGAGCGTGGACTAGAACTTGTGTGACTTGTGCGGCCCTATCAGCCCAACTACTACTAGTGGTAACAAGTATTTCATGTTGATTGTTGATGGCTATAGCAGATTTATGTGTGTTGATGTGATACCCCTATCCGAGATATACTGTGTTTCCCGTACCAATCTCTGGATCAATAGTTGGTACACACATACAAATGATACAAAGGATGATACAACAATCTTTATTAAGTACACGCATGGATAATAGAGTCATACAAGTCTTAGATTACAAGCCAAAGAGGTGGTTATGCCATCCTGGAAATAAAGAAAGCAGTACACGATCCTTATTGAAATCCACAGGCAACTCGAGCATAGGACGCAACCAATTCGTCAAACTCCATGGGTGCTTCTTCTTCATCTTCGTCTTCTGGATAATTAATTTAAAACAAGGGTGAGTACATAAGGTACTCTACAAGCCCTACCTCTAGCAAGGGCATATGCATGCATTTGGGAGGTAGTCAAGTGATGGGGTTCAGTGTTCAGAGTGAAAAAGAAGGTATGCAGGGGCTCACTACAGAATCAAAGAGGGTTTTGAGGAATAAAAATAGTTTTATAACTTTTGATTGGTTGGGCCTTGGGGAGATTACAATAGATCCCGACAGTTCCCATATTTTAGTTGAGCCTTTTGACACAAGCAAAGCTTAGTATGTTGTACCCACAGGCTATGTGCTCTTAGCTACGAATCACATAACGCTCCCACTTCACCCAGGCACGCCCACAAGTCCTCCATGGATCCCAGGGGTTCCACATCTATGACACTTAGTCATATCACTGCACTTATGACACACAATCATATAATCTTGCCAAGTACTCGACTTATCACCACTTGCATCACAACCAACCCCTGAGTTTGTTCCTACTTTGCCGCTGATAATTCCTTGTTGTGTAACCCAGGTTCTACGATAGTCCTGCCCATACAGGTTTTGTGGTCGTACTAAAAATATCACCAAGTTGAGGTCTTAACGAGTCGTTCCTAAGCGGCAGGGTGAGGACTCATCCACAACAGCTAGAACCACACCGAAGAAACCATCATGAAGTCCTCCGCACCAGTACTAAGGAGTCTCGCCCATGGCCAAGTCTATCCCACCCAGCATCATCTCAACACAGTTGGTTTAATGCCCATCCATTCGCACGCACACCACCAAACACATTTTTACCCATTTTGTAAAACATTGTAGTGTTAAGGTATGGTGATATGGATTACATAGTCCTAAGTGTATACTAGCAAGGGTAGTGTTATCGTTAGCAAAGCTATTGATAACTTCCTAGGTTTATCAAGGTAGTGGGGTAACAATTGCGGCCAATCAAGGATCTAATGTTCATATCTTATATAGGTGCTAAGAACGTTAGTTTTCACACAAGTGGGTTTCAACTAAGCAATTGCAAAAATAAAATAAATAATGTATATAAGAAGTAGGCTCTAAATTAGGTGCATTTTCAAAATACTAGGAGCAATCATGATCAAGGAATAGATAGAGCTTGCCTCCAAACGCATTCTAGAGGTCTTGCTCGTAGTCTGGGTCCTCGAGCTCCTGCTCCTTGTTCTCTTCGTCTGTAGATCACGAACTACACATAAGCTATAATCACATAAAATGACACAAAAAACAAGAGAAAACCAAATGAGGAGAGAACCAGATGTTGAGGGGCTAGGTGAAGGGTTCCATGGGCTAGGGTTCGAGACAGCGATTTTAGAGCATAAGAATCAACTAAAACGGAGTTACGATTTTACAATTAGGGCTTCTCAAAGGTTTAGGGACCTATTTGCAATTTATGGGAAGTTCTAGGGACCTATCTATAATTATAGGAAATATCAGGGGCCTAGTTGTAAATTGACATGGGCTAAAATATAATTACAAAAGAGTTGCGGTACTTGTCTATAAACATATTGAGCTAAAATAGAATTATTTTCTAAATGCAAAATTACTAGGTCTTGGTATTTCAAGCATTTCCTGGAACTATTTTTGTATGGGAAAAGCGGTGGAATAGGTGCATAGGTTTCGTGAGCCGTGGATCAGAGGCGGTCCACGAGTCCATGGTGGAACGGGTTAGTCCGGGTCATCGATCTGGATTTGGGCGGGTCTGATTTAAAATAGCGAAGGGGTACGTGGCTTCTAATCTTGGCCGTTGGTGGCTTGATGGACGACCACTAGGGGGCAGCGGTGGCACGCGGCGGTCAGAGGGGGAGATGGTAGTGGCGCCAGCTGGGGTACTCTGGTGGTCCTAGATCGAAACGACTGGCCCTAGACGGGAGAGGGGAACGAACCGCGCTCGCTCGGGGCGAGTGTGAGGGGGTTTGAGGGCTCATGTTGCCTCTCGGCTAGGGCTGACTTGGAGGCGGAGAGAGAGAGGAAGGTGGTCTTGCACTTACTCTGATCAGCGGTGGGCAACGGTGAGGGGATAGTGGGGTGAGGCTAGGATATTTATAGGCAAGAGGGCGGGTAGCGCGTAAGGCAGCGGTGGGCTGCCATCGACTGGCCGTAGTTGGCATAAATGGCGAGCAGTGCATGGCCGGCTGGCTGGCTGATGGGCGGGCGAGTAGTGACGGGTTAGGGAGAAGTGACCGTTCTCTGTCATACGAGGCCAACGGCTAGGCGACGGGGCCATGGAGAGGTCGAATCAGCAGGAGCTACGGGTGTCACGTCGGTCTCTGTGCGATGGCGTCATGGCGTGGTTTAGAGTGATGATACTCATCGCTGGATGCATCGCGACGGGGGTTAAGGTGCTCGTGGGCTAGCGGGAGTAATGGCGGTTATGTCGTCACGTGTCGGTGTGACAAGGCCTGGTGGCGACGGCATCGTACGACGACGGGGCTGTGGTGCACGACGGGGAGGAAGAAGGGAAGCAGAGGGGGGTAAGCACAGGGAAGAGCTGGGCCGAGCGGCACGCGGTAGAAGGGGTTGGGCTAGGGAGAGGAGAGAGGAAAGGGGAGGCTGCCCGAGTGGGAGAAGAGAAGGGGAGGCAGGCCGGGATGGTTGGGCCGAGAGCAGGAAAGGAGAGAAGCAGCCCAAAGGAGAAGGAGAGGGTTTTCTAATTTTAGGGTTTTTTTCTCTCAAATCAAAGTGAAATCAAACAAACGAATTACAAAGAAAAGATTCAACTAAAATTCAAGAAGGAAAAGAGGTCAATCACTTTGTCATATTCCAAATTTTAGGATTGTTAAATGTATTAAATTGGTTGTCTCTAAGTTTATTTAAGGTTCATTTTTCCTTTCTACTCCAAAGTGGTTTTGTTTCAAAATAATTAAAATGATCTATGAGGTACATTTTAAATGGCCAATTTTCTAAGGTCTCACAGACATACCCCACTTAAAAATGAGTCTCATCCTAGAGACTCGCTCTGATCTTCGAATAGGTATGGGTATTCTTTTCTATGATCGTCTTCTCTTTCCCATGTGGCCTCATTCTCTGTGTGATTATTCCACTACACTTGACAAAAATTGATGGCCTTTGTCCGGGTCCGTCGAGTGACAGTATCAAAGATCTTGACTGGGTACTCTTTGTAGCAGAGGTCCGGCTGCAGGTCAATAGTTTCTAGCGGCGACTGGTGCTCTGGCACCTTTAAGCATTTTCTCAGTTGTGAGACATGAAACAGTGGGTGTACCTCTGACAGGGCCTTAGGTAGTTTCAGTTGATAAGCTACCTCGCCTACCTTGTTTTGGACTTTGTACGGCCCTATGTACCGAGGGGCTAGTTTTCCTCGTACCTGATATCTTCTCACCCCTCTCATGGGTGATACTTTCAAATAGACATGGTCTTCCTGGTAAAACTACAATTCTCTATGGTGTTTGTCTGCATAGCTTTTCTGTCGGCTCTATGCGACCCTTAATGTTTCTCTAACTACAGCGACTTTTTCTTCTGCTTCTTTAATGACTGCGGGTCCATAGAAAGATCTTTCTCCTAGTTCTGACCACATTAGTGGGGTCCTACACTTTCTACCATAGAGCATCTGAAACAGTGCCATCTTAATGCTGGTATGATATCTATTGTTGTAAGAGAATTCTGCAAAGGACAAACTATCTTCCCAATTTGCTCTGTAAGTCAGTACGTAGGCTCTTAGCATGTCCTCGAGGACTTGGTTGACTCGTTTGGTTTGTCTGTCGGTCTGGGGGTGATACGCGGAACTATAGTCCAATCTGGTGCGTAACTGTGCATGTAAGCTTTGCTAGAAATGTGATGTAAATTGAGATCCACGATCAGACACAATTCTAGAAAGTACTCCATGTAGCTTTAAGACGTTGTCGATGTACAGTTGAGCTAGTTTGTCTCCTCGATGTGTCATCTTTATGGCTATGAAATGCGCCACTTTGGTTACTGAGTCAACTATGACCCATATCGAGTCATTTCCCTTCGGGGTTATTGGGAGTCCTACGATGAAATCCATCACAATGTCATCCCATTTCCAAACAGGGATATATAACGGTTGCAATTGTCTAGCTGGCCTCTGATGTTCGGCTTTCACCCGGTTGCAGGTATGGCACCAGGTTACATATTCTGCTATGTCCTTTTTCATACCATTCCACCAGTACTTCTGCTTCATGTCCTGGTACCTTTTGGTGGTTTCAGGATAGATAGAGTAGGTTGAGTTGTGGGCTTATTCTAGTACTAATTACCAGAGTTTTTTTGTATTGGGTACGCAAATCCGATCTTCAAACCATAGCATTCCTTTATCATCTACCCGGTATCCGGAAGTATTTTCCTTTTTTGCAAGTTTTGTTTGCTCTTGTGACTCGGGATCCTGAAGTTGAGCTTCTAGGATTCTCTCTTCTAGAGTTGGTCCAAGTGTTAGAGCTTGTATTTCTCCTGGGGAGGCTATCTGTACGTTCAATCTATCCATCTCTCGTATTAGTTCCGAGCTAATAGGCATCGTACTTATGGTGTTGTCGTATGCTTTACGACTAAGAGCATCGGCTACCATGTTGGCTTTTCCGAGGTGGTATTGTACGTCTAAGTCATAGTCCTTTATCAACTCCAGCCATCTCCTTTGTCTCAGGTTCGAATCTGGCTAGGTGAAGATGTACTTCAGACTCTTATGGTCTGTATAAATTTTGTACTTATTACAAATTAGGTGATGTCTCCATGTCTTTAGTGCATGCACTACGGCTACGAATTCTAGGTCATGCATTGGGTAATTTGGCTCATGAGTTTTTAATTGTCTGGATGCGTATGCAACGACTCGGTCCTCCTGCATTAGCACACATCTGAGTCCATTATCACAACCAACCCTCGAGTACGTTCCTACTTCATCGGGTGATACTTCCTTGCTGCATAACCCAGGTTCTGCGTTAGTCCTACCCATATAGGTTCTGTGGTCGTACTGAAAATATCACCAAGTTGAGGTCTTAACGAATTGTTCCTAAGCGGCAGGGCGAGCACTCGTCCATGACAGGTGGACCCACACCAAAGACACCATCACCAACTACTCTGCACCAGTACCAAGGAGTCTCGCCCACAGCCAAGTCTATCCCACCCAGCTTCATCTCCACACAATTGGTTTAACACCCATCCGTTCCAACGTACACCACCAAACACAATTTTACCTATTTTGTAAAACATTGTAGTGTAAAGGCATGGTGATATGGATCACAGAGTCCTAAGCGTATACTAGCAAGGGTAGTGTTATTGTTAGCCAAGCAATAACTTCATAGGTTTATCAAGGTAGTGGAGTAACAATTGCGGCCAATCCAGGATCTAACATTCACATCTTATATAGGCAATAAGAATGTTAATTTTCACACAAGTGGGTTTCAATGAAGCAATTGCGAAGATACAATGAATAATGCATATAAGAAATAAGCTCTAAGTTGGGTGCATTTTCAAAATACTAGGAGCAATCATGATCAAGGAATACATAGAGCTTGCCTCCTAACGCGTCCTCGATGTCTTGCTTGTAGTCTGGGTCCTCGAGCTCCTGCTCCTGGTTCTCTCCATCTGCAGATCCCGAACTGCACATAAGCTATCGTGACATAAAATGACACAAAAACCAAGAGAAAACCAAATAAGGAGAGAACCAGATGTTGAGGGGCTAGGTGAAGGGTTCCATGGGCTTGGGTTCGAGACAGCGATTCCAACGGAATAGGAGTTACGGTTTGAAAATTAGGGCCTAAAATATTTGCAAAATATGGGAAGTTCCACATGCATATTTGTAATTACAGAAAATATCAGGGGCTTGGTTGCAAATTGTCAAGGGCTAAAATATAATTACAGAAAAATTGGGGTACTTTTCTATAAAAATATTGAGCTAAAATAGAATTATTTTAAAGTTTAGGGGTCTAAAGGCAAAATTACTAGGTCCTGGTATTTCTGGGATTTCTTGGAACTATTTTTGTATAGGAAAAGTGATGGAATAGGTGCATAGGTTTCATGGGCCGTGGATCAGAGGCGGTCCACAAGTCCATGGTGGACCGGGTTAGTACGGGTCATCGATCTAGATGTGGGCGGCTCTAATTTAAAATAGCGAAGGGGTAAGCGGCTTCTAATCCTGGCCCTTGATGGCTTGATGGACGACCGCTAGGGGGGGCAGTGGTGGCACACAGCGGACGGTGGGAGAGACGGCGGTGGCACCATTGCCGAGCTCGCTGGAGCTCGGTGCTGGAGTGCTATGGTGGTCCTAGCTCGAAACAGCTGGCCCTAGGCGGGAGAGGGGAATGAGCCATGCTTGCTCGAGGTGAGTGTGAGGGAGTTTGAGGGCTTGGGTTGCCTCTCGGCTTAGGCTGGCTCGAAGGCAAAGAGAAAGAGAGGAAGGTGGTCTTGCACTTACTCTGACCGGCGGTGGGTAGCGGTGAGGGGATAGTGGGGCGAGGCCCTAGGCTATTTATAGGCAGGAAGGCGGGTAGCGTGTAAGACAGCGGTGGGCTGCCACAGACTGGGCGTAGTCACCATAAATGGCGAGCAGTCACTCATGGCCAGGCTAGCTGGTTGATGGGGCAGGCGAGCAGTGATGGATCAGGGGGAAGTGACCGCTCTCTAACGCGTTAGGCCAACGGCTGGCGACGGGGCCAGGAAGAGGTTAAATCATGCGGGAGCTGGGGGCGTTGCATCGGTCTCCTGTGTGATGGCGTCACGGTGCTGTTTAGAGCGATGAGACTCATCGCTGGACGCATCATGACGAGTGTTAGGGTGCTCTCGGGCCAGCGGGAGTAATGGCGGTTGCGTCATCATGCATCGGTGCGACGGGAGCTGGTGGCGATGACGTCGTGCGGTGATAGGGCTATGTTGCGCGACAGGGAGGGATAAGGGAAGCAGAGGGGGGGGGGCAAGTGTGTGAAAGAGCTGGGCCGCGTGCAGGATAAGGGGTTGGGCCAGGGAGAGGGGAGAGGAAGGGGGAGGCTTCCCGAGCAGGAGACTGGAAGGGGAGGCGGGCTGGGATGGTTGGGCCGAGAGGGGGAAAGGAGAGAGGTAACCCAAATGAGAAGGAGAGGGTTTTCTAATTTCTAGTTTTTTTCTCTCAAATCAAAGTGAAATCAAACAAACGAATTTCAAAGAAAAGATTCAAATAAAATTCTAGAAGGAAAAGAGGTCAATCACTTTTTCATGTTCCAATTTTAGGATTTTGAAATTGGTTGTCTCTAAGTTTATTTAAGGTCCATTTTTCCTTTCTATTCCAATTTGGTTTTCTTTCAAAATAATTAAAATGATTTATGAGGTATATTGAAATGGCCATTTTTTTAGAGTCTCACAGTTGAGATGCTGGGTACAAAGGATGAAGCCTTCAAGTTCTTTCACAAGATCAAGGCTCTAGCTGAAAATGAGTGTGACCTCAAGATCAAGACATTTTGAACAGACCGTGGTGGGGAGTT
Source organism: Eleusine coracana subsp. coracana (assembly GCA_032690845.1). Classification (NCBI taxonomy): domain Eukaryota; kingdom Viridiplantae; phylum Streptophyta; class Magnoliopsida; order Poales; family Poaceae; genus Eleusine; species Eleusine coracana. The sequence goes on from CM064426.1 coordinate 12,097,052, forward strand.
TAATTCCATCGAGTTTAGTTCTCAGTGTGATGAGCAAGGTATCAAGCGGCACACAACAGCCCCCTACTCCCCACAGCAAAATGGCTTGTGCACTACTCAAGAGCATGAAGGTTCCAGCCATATTTTGGGTTGAAGCTGTGAAGACAGCAGTGCACATTCTAAACCGTTCACCCACACGAAGTCTAGAAGGGAAGACTCCGTATGAGGCATGACACAAGAGGCGACCAAATGTGTCATACTTTCAAACATTTGGATGTGTTGCTCATGTGGGCGATGATATTTGTTGGCTATGAGGAAAGCTTCTCGTGTCTATGATCAAAATGAAAGGAAATTGAATGTTACACGTGATGTGATTTTTGAGGAGGACAAGCACATGTGCTGATCAGACTCATATTGGGCCAGACACATTATGTACAGTACAGTACTACATATATAAGTGGTAATGAAGGTAACAACATGAGTCCATCATCTTCGGCAAGTTCAAGAACTGTGGAACCACAGCATGTGGAGCCACAAAATCCAGCTGCTCCGGTGACAACTATGACTAGCGGTGTCGAGTGGGTCTCTCCGCCAACTGGAGCTTCACATGATTCAGAAGGTGTGCCACTGTGCTACCATAGCCTAAACGATATCTACGACCACACGACCCAACAGGAGCTCGAGTATAGTGGCCTCTGCATGTTCGCTGCCGACAAACTGATTAATTTTGAACAGGCATTCAAGGAGTCTTGCTGGACAAAGGCGATGGAGGTGGAGATATGCTGCATTGTTGATAATGACACTTGGGAGTATGCCACGCTTCCAGCTGGGCAGCACACCATCAGCCTCAAGTGGATTTACAAGGTGAAGAAGGCTCCGGATGGTAAGGTAGTTCACCATAAAGCACGCCTTGTCGCTAAACGGATGTGTTCAAATTTTTTTGCACCAGGAGACAGTGCGTGCACTAACAGAAAAATGACATTCTATGACGATTATAGAATGACATTTAGTAAAAATGTCGCAGAGCAATCAATTTTACGACGATCCATTCACTTTAGTGACAAGGATTTCAAGTGCGTCATAAAAGCTAAACAGAAATCGCCACAAACTAATTAAATGTCATTTTGTGATGAATTATTGTCTGTTGCGAGAGGCAAACTAAGAACGTCACAATTTTGCAACACTACTAAATTGTCATAACTGAGGATTTTCATCACAAAAGTTTCTATTACTCCTCAACCATTGCTTTTGTGTGAAAAAGACGTAACTAATATTTGTTCCACAAACTACAGGATGGCCTTCATAATTTATTTGCTTCTTGTCATTCAAATTTGAATTTGAATTCAGTGGAAACAAGAAAGACCAAAGTTTGAACTCTCTCCTTACTCTGGGCTACCCATCACCACCTATATATCAGTTGTACTAATGATAAAGCATAGGGTCCTTGTGGTAGTCGATAGTGATCAAATTCACACTAGAACATCATGCAAATGACAGTGGACACTTTTCCCTACTAGCATCAATAAGCATGTACAGCCTTTTAAGCTTCTTACGCTGAAAATTGCATGTGTGCTCTCTTTCTGTGGTATTGAAATATGAAAATAAACTGAGAAAAATTAAGGTCCTATTTTAAAATATGAAAATCATATATAGTTTATTTTAAAAATATATGTTGCATTCATGCTGAATAATTGCATGTAGTATTTTATTGTGTGAAAAAGTAGTAGCATACTTAGGGGTTACCAAACGCTCTTCTGTAACTAGGTAGTTACAAAGGTAGTTTTTTGGTATGCTATAAGACATATCATGGGGTGTGAGCGATCAAGATGGAATTTACCACTCCTAATGACAGGAGAGATATCTTTGGGCCCCTCGAGTTAGATGGATTTGGAAGTGCATTGCCATAACATGATTAAAAGTTAATCATGATGACTAAGAGTTAGTCATGATAAATCTACTAGTTGTTTGAGTGACTATTCGAGCTATGATAGGGATGGTACGTATCTCGCCTTGTTCTTGACTGATATCGCGTGGCAAAGGGATCGATAAATGTGTATATCAAAGGTTCGGTTGGTATGATCTTTATGTGTACACTGGAGTCAATATATGTTGCTAGGTGCCGCTATTGATATATGATTTTGAAAAATAGTTTTCACATCACTATCGTGTGCATATGAACCTAACGGGTCACACACTTAACGGGTTAGAACGTCGCTTACCTATGTGATTGTCTCTAGTGCAACTGGGAGATTGTTGGAGATATGCCCAAGAGAGAACACAGATTTGATCCGTATATGAGGGTCATACGGATATTGATTCATAGGAATTTGTATACTAATAGGTCAACTAGTCGAGGCCCATAGAAGGGTCTATTTAAGTGGAGGAGGGGCTCAAGGCGCAGGGTAATCATCCCGTCTAAAACCCTGGCTGCCACCACCTCCCTCTCTCTCTCCCACGTTACACTAAGCTGTGCCGCCGGTGCTAGCACACCGTGCACGGCCTTTCTATCATATACATGTGGATATCGTAAGGACGCGTTGCAGCTGTGTTGCTTTAGCTGGACTAGGAGGATTGGTTGTTGTGAATGACTACATCCTCTATATCGACGCACGACTATATTGGATATCGCTTCTCCAACCTTGCTTCTGCTAGCCTGCGCGTCTAGTGGTAATGATCTATGATTCCCCCTTGCAAGGTTTCCTGGCTGAACAATAGAAATTGTTTCTAACTATCATTGCCTCCCCGTTCGCCATCAACTTAGGCGCACCCAACCTGATCTTTTGCCGCCATCCTGATAGTCGCACTTAGCAATCTTTCGGAGGATTGCTGTGGCTAGAATCAAATATTGAGTCGCTAGCAACGTTTGGTTGCCATGCGCACAAAAAATTTTATGTAGGTTACTAGAATTTCACTCAATATTGTTTCTAGCGTGTTGTAGATTCTAGGAGTATTCCTTTTTGAGGAATTATAGAAAACTCGTGGATCCTTCAACGGTGTTATTAGTTCATAAAGCAAATTTTTTGCTGTTTCCGTACGTTACACCATGATGGGAAGGTCATTTGCATTTAGGCCTCGTTTGATTTGTCATCATCATCAAGCGGGGAGTGGAAGATTTATTGGATGTTTAATTTTAAGGTTTTATTTTAACATATTTGATGCACTTTTTCTGCTATGACGGTGGTGAAAGTATCTCCTCCAATTATATGTAAATAAATATAGGTATTATTGTAAATTTGCAACCTCGTTATAGTGTTAGATGGATATAAACACACAATTAAGTTGCACAAAAACAATTTTTATGTGTGTCTTATTTCAAGTATTTTTTCATTCGAAGAATTTTGTATCAAAAAATTGATTTAATTGCAAAATTCACCCCATAATTCACTTGGAGTTTGAGTTTCCCACCTATAAGTCATTTTGTTACAAATTCCCACCCACCTAGTGAGTTTTGTTCCAAAAATCACCCAATATATACATGTATAATTATTCAATATATTTTTATTTATTTGAAGTAGTCAATTATGTTCTTATTAAACATATAAAATTTTGAAAGTATAATCTTCATATTTTTATATAGAGAATATGCAACAAACATGTCTATTAATGTCCGAACAGTGTTTCATCAAGTTTGAAATTTGAATACATTTTTCATGAAAATAAGAGAAATTACACACTAAAACTCTTTAACAACATTAAACTTATTTAGCTTAGTTTTTTTAAAAAAAATATATTATTAAAAATATATAAATCATTGGGTGGGTGAGAATTTACAATAAAAATATTTCTAAGTGGGAATCTTAAAGTCGAAGTAACTTATGGAGTAGTTTATGCAGTTATCCCAAATTGATTTAATATGTCCGTACAACTTAGCAATACTCCTATTACCATTCTTGAGACAGGAAAAAAATTATATAAGAAGAGATGCATAGCAATACTCCTATTACCATTATTGCAGTCGGAATATCAAAGCGACTATGGAAAGGTACCAATCTGCTTGTATTTTGGCCTGAGTAAAAGAAGAGTCAACGAGGAAATTTAACCTTCTGTCGACCAGGGTAGAAATCGGGATCCGTGCCCCAGCGGTAAACCCAAAATTTGAACCACTGTGAACCCTATCCTCCTTCCCCGATATACAGCAGCTGCCTCTCCTTGCTGAGTTCCCATTTCTCTGATTCCCTACCTGCAAACCCTAGACCACCAAATCCTCCCAGCGCCGCCGCCATCATGGCCGCCAACCTTCCTTGCAACGACGATGGCATGTGTATGGTCTGCAGCGCCGCCGCCATTCCCGAAGACGAGCTCCTCTACTGCTTCACCTGCACAACGCCATGGCACCCACCGTGCCTCTCTAACCCGCCTGCCCTCGCCGATGTCCCCTGTTGGAGGTGCCCCGACTGTTCCGGCAGCGAAGGCCCCGCTGAGCCAGCCGCTGCTGGTGCCGGGGGCGAGCTCGTCGCCGCCATCCACGCAATCCAGGCGGATGAAACCCTATCCGAGCAGGAGAAGGCACGGCGCCGCCAGGCCCTCCTTGGCGGCTCTGCCACCGCCGGTGCAGACGAAGACGACGTGGGACGCGACGTCTCTGACATTGTCCTCGAGGAATTCACATGCGTCATTTGCATGAATCTGCCAGAGAAACCAGTCACCGTGAGTTCGTATACCCTCGATCTCTTCGTGTTTCCCCTGATACTGTGTGTTGTCCTCCATTTCTTGCAGCATTTCATCGACACCACGTACTCATCTCTTCCTCCGACGTATCTCCTTTCCTCTTCTCTAGTTTTTATTCCCGACATTCGATATGGGGTCATCTCATATATATTTCCAGCGATCTATGTTCCTCTGTTACGATCTCGAACAACACCATATTTTTATAGTTTAATTCTAACGAGTTTTAGACAAAAGAATATGAGTTATCATCCCAGCTTATTAGATCTGCGTGATAAAATGTGCTAAGCGGTCAAGACATGGTAGGACACTGCTGAAGATCCAGCATGTGGAATCCTGATTTGTTTCTCACTAACTTCTTCTGGTCGAGCTGGTTGAATTTGCTTCATTCCGTGTGCTATTATTATCTGTATGTGAGTTTCCATTTGCAGTTTCACTGGATCCTTGTATTGATCCACGCCGCTTTAGATTATACAGCAGATAATTCCTTGCCTTGGGAGCTAGAGTTTATTTTCTTGTTTATTCTTCTATCCAGATTAGAGTGCTTTAGAATTCTTATTTATATTGTCGTGACAAGCAGTATCACATTCTCTGTTATTAATAGGCAAGGCCATCGACTTAAATGGTCATTTTGCAGAGTCATTACCTTATGATATGTCCTTATGATTTTATTTTAATCTTATGTTGTTCCTCGTTGCTTGGATTTGCACAAATCGCTGCCTTGTGTCCTAGAGATGTTTTTGATTGTTTTAATAATCTGACGTACCTTCATGGAAATAAAGCATCAAGATTGTTAATAAAAAAATATGATGATCATATTTTTGTTTGAAGGGCCATGTGTTATTAAGTTCTTGCTAGTGCTTTCCCCTACAACAAGGTCTGTAACTCCTTAGAAAATGTATTTATCATAGTTACAGGCTACAACAACATAGAGGTTTTTTTTTTTGTTGTCAGGTAGCCACCATTTCTATCATGCTGGATTTTGTAAATGAGTGCAGCCACTTATCCAATCCATTAATTATTTTTGTTGTTAAATACCCTAGTTTCTCTTTTTCTGTATATACATATAGTGATGTTATCCTTTGCCATTTCTAAAACTGTAGGTTATGATGCAATGACTGTTGTAATGAATTACTTAATTCCTACCTTACAAATAAGCTTCATAATCTAAATATTGTTCATATATAATCTAATATAAGAGTCCCATAATTCTTCTTTGAGTGGTTACATTGACGACCATGCCTGATGAAGATACTGACAGTTTGGCACCATATTTCTTGTGTGCTCATTATGACTGATGATATGCTTGTGGATACGCTATTTGGTACTTGTAGGGTCATTCTACTTTCAGTTTCTGGTCACATTGCGTACAATTTAATTGACTGTCAATATCAATTGAATAAATATGTGTTATGGTGATGTTACGATAACTAGGGCTGTTGCTCGCCCATCAGCTTGAGAGAGAAGAAAGAGAGAGATAGAGTTGTAGATAAAACTGGCTTGCCTTTATTCAACTTGCGCCAGACTTATATAGCCGGCTAGTTACAATTGACTCCAACTAACAAACGACTCAATCTCAACTAAGATTCCTGAATATCTGAACTAATTCTAACTTGGCAAGCACTCCACCGTGGCTAGCTAACCTGATGCCACGGAGGACCCTTTCTGTTTAGCCCTGCGAGAATAAACTCGTCCCCACATAACATCACTCCCCTCCTCGACAAGCAGCTTGTCCTCAAGCTGGAAATCCGGGTAACGGTGCTGAAATTCTGTCTGGTCTTCCCAAGAAGCAGCCGAAGCCGGCTGACCACGCCAGTGAACCAAGACCTGATGAACGCCTCTGCTAAGACGTGCTTTTAAAACACATTCTCGCTCAGGAACAACAGCACCATACTGAACGAGGGGCAGAGCAGGCGGAGCATCAGGTGGAGCACTCACAAATTTCTTGAGAAGGCCAACATGAAAAACATCATGGATGCGGGCTCGAGGCGGCAATTGTAGCTGGTAGGCCACCTCATTGATCTTGGCTAGGATGCGGTACGGTCCAAAGAAACACGGGCTCAACTTACGGTTTGATGGAGCAGCTACAGTTGCAAAAGGGCGCTGTCGAAGACGAACCCAGACCCAATCACCAACTTCAAAGGAAACTTCACGATGAGAGCGGTCATAAATGGACTTAGCATGTTGTTGGGCCTGTTCCAGGCGATACCGCGCATCCTCCAGAAAAGCATCACGCTCAGCCATAGATTGAGCTACGGCAGCCACCCTGATGTCACCAGCTTCATAGGATTGAATGGAAGGAGGGTCGCATCCATACACCAGCTTGAATGGAGTCTCCTGCAGCGCTGTATGGAATGAGGTGTTATACGTGTACTCTGCCCATGGAAGCCAGCAAACCCAATTCCTTGGTCTGTCCCCAGTCATGCAACGCAGGTACATGCCAATAGCCTTGTTGACAGCCTCTGATTGGCCATCGGATTGTGGGTGGAAGGCTGAAGACATGTGGAGCTTGCAACCTGTCGTCTTGAAAAGTGCCTGCCAAAATGCCGAAGTGAACACCGGATCACGGTCTGATACCAGCGACTCGGGAATGCCATGGAGACGCACAACCTCAGAATAGAATACACGGGCCACTGATTCCGCTGTGTAAGGGTGCGCCAATGGTATGAAATGCGCGTATTTAGACAGGCGATCCACTACTGTGAGAATAACAGTCTTGCCACCAACCTTGGGCAGGCCTTCAATGAAGTCCAGAGCCACATCTGCCAAGATTTGACTTGGAACAGGGAGACGTAGTAGCAGCCCCGCTGGATGGAGGTGGTCTGATTTGTATTGCTAGCAGGTAGAACAATTCTTGACAAAATCTTGCACTACTGACCTAGCATTTGGCGTGTGGAAGTCTCGACGAAAACGCTGCAGTCTTCTGGACCCCCTCATGGCCATCCATGTGACTGGCCGTCAGCAGCTCCGGCAGTATAGGCGAGGACGGCAGAACATAGACTCTGTTGTTGTACGTGACCAAGCCATCGGATAAAGCCCATTGATCTGTCAATTGTCCTGATGTAATCTGATCTCTGAGGGCCACCAGTGCTGGATCAGATATTGTCATCTTCTGAATGTCGACCATGATATCAAAGCTTCGAGCGGATATGGCGCACAGCTCGCCCTGGTCCGCATCTTGGCGTGACAGCGCATCGACCACTACATTAGTGCGTCCTGTCTTGTATTCCACTGTAAAATCAAACCCTAAAAGCTTGCTGACCCAGTGGTGTTGAGGAATTGTTGCAAGGCGCTGATCTAGCAAAAATTTGAGGCTGAAGTGATTGGTGCGAACAACAAAGCGATGCCTCCACATACGCCTGCAAGCGGGGCGGGATGCGGCTGCCCGCCCCGCGTGCCGCATAGCCGCAATCTCCGAAGCGGCTTATGCGGCTGCGCCGCATGCCGCCGCTTGTCCGTTGCGGGCGCCACAGGACGCCGCTTGCAGGCCCGCAAGCAAAGCCGCACACCGCCGCTCTGCAAAGTAGCACTGCCGGTCGTTCGCTGCTTGCTCTACTTTTTTCTACCGCTGCACGCTGCGAAATACTGTCTGCTGCTGGCCGCTGTCCCCAGACTAACACAGTAGATTAAAGTAAAACTGCTAACTGAGTAAACTTATACAATAACACCAAATTTAAAATAATATAGAAGATCCACAAAATAATTATTTTCTACCATAATCAGCAGCATGATACAATCATTCAGTTTATGGTAAGTTTGACTTATTTATGAATTGGCCAAAGTTAGATCCAGCAATCCGGCATAAACTACAATTCCCAGAGTAACAAACAATTAAACCGAATGCATCGGCCAGCTCCAAGTGGATAAAAAGTTAAGACAAGCAGCCCAAAGAAGTTAACAAACAATGAATTAGTACAATGTACAATCACTTCTTCATTGCAGAACAACAACATTCAAAGAAACATGCAAATTTACTTTGAGCCTCAAGTCCAGACTAAACAACAAATCATCAGTAGCAGCAACACCTCCGGTCTAGCAGACTTACAAAGGTAACTGAAATTGTAATGAGAAATTATTGTCAGCCCACAAATAGTATAGAAAATGATAATAATGGAATGCATCATAATAAGTGAGTTAAAGGATGTAACATGAACCAGTGATAACTTGTTCAGAGTTTACACTAGAGAAATAACCACTAACAAAAGGCTTCCTAGCAAATGAACATGAACTGAAGGAACTGAACAAAAGGCTTCCTAGTAAGTGAACAAGAACTGGTAAGGAGCAAGAGTTACCTTCATGTCATTGTCATCATAGTCGTCAAACATTCCAGCAACATTGCATTTCTTCCTATCCTTGACTCTTACCCAATCTTGGAGACAAATTAAGGCCTCTACAGTATCACTCTTTAAACTGCTCCGATAATCACTGATGACTCTCTCTCCTGTAGAAAAGGCTGACTCCGAGGCTACTGTTGATGCAGGAATAGCTAGTATGTCTCGTGCCATCCGAGCAAGTATTGGATACTTTGTAGAATGAACTTTCCAATGCTCAAGAATATTGAAAGAGGCTCCCACAGGCACTATTTCTTCACTCAAATACTCTTCAAGCTCTGATGTTGTCCTCATTTGCTGCACATTCTGGACCTCTTCCCGGTCAGCCCATGGATCATCATTATCAATAGTTTCCGCAACCTTAGCATCTGATTCTGCATTCTTGGATTGACAATCAACAGCTTGCAAGGAATACTCATGAAACAGCTCATGGAAGCTCAGCTCAATTTGGAAAAGATATGTTGCTGCCATATTTCCAAAACCTTTCTTTAAACAAAATTCAAGAAAGGCTAACTTGAATCTTGGATCTACAATAACAGGCAGGCAGATATTCACAAAAGATAGATCCCAGTACTTTTTAAACTTCTTCTTCATCTCATTCACCATGGACACGATCACAAGCTCTGAACTTGATCCCTCTTTTTCCAGCATTTTCTTAACTTCCCACATTTGATGGAAGTATAAGTTAATGGTGGGGTATTGAGAACCTGACACCACTTTAGTTGCATCCCTGAAAACCTTCAACATATTGCACAATTTTTGGGACAAAATCCAATCCTTAACTGATGGTTCATATATGTATTGTGGGTCTTCTTTCGCCAATCCTTCGAATGCTCTCATGTATTCAGCTGCTGATATGAGCATCTCATACGTTGAGTTCCATCTCGTAGAGACATCAAGAGAAGGGCGGTGTGCACATGATATTCCTACTCGGTGGACAATTTTCTCAAACCACTCCTTTCGGGCTGGTGAGCTCTTTATATACTTTACACTCTCCCTTATGTTGTCAATGGCCCCTTTCAAAAATTTAAAACCTTCCTGAGCTATTAGATTCAATACATGAGCAGCACAACGGTAGTGAAGCAATTTTCCATTATGCAACAACAAAGACTTTCCTAAAAGATTTTTCCTCAAAGATTCCACAAAAGAGTCATTTGTTGTTGCATTGTCCAAAGTTATGGAAAGCACTTTCTTCTCTATGTTCCAAGCTTGAAGTGTTGTGAGCATTGCATTGAATAAATTGGGACCATCATGAGGAGTTTCTACTGATGCAAACTTAATTATTAGTTTGTGCAATCTCCAACCATCATCAATGATATGTAATGTGACACACAAGTAGCCTAGATTTTGGTTGGATGTCCATAGATCAGCAGTGAGAGAAACTCTACTATCCAGTCTTTCTATGACATCATGTATTTCTGCCCTTTCTTCCTCATATGCCAAAAGACAATATTTCTTAATGGTTGTTCTAGACATGTGTTGAAACCAAGGGTTGAGACTCGATATAAAGCTTCTGAACTTTTTGTACTCAACTAAGCTAAATGGGAGCTCATGTAATACAACTAACTTGACCAGCTCATGTTCTGATTTTTCTTGATCAAACTTCCATTCTTCATTTGATGGCAGGTTGGCAGCATTTAGTTGGGTAATCATATCATTTATTTTTGCCCTCCCCTCACAGAGTTTCAGATGCCTAATACAACCACTTGTGCCAAAATCTCGATTTGCTTTAAACACCTTATGACAATGTATGCACTTAGCTTTTACAATAGTCTGACCATCATACACAGGCTCAAAATCATTCCAAATTTTAGATCTAAGTTTTCTTTTTCTGCTTTGACGAGATAACCCTATAATAGCCATATTAATGGACAGAATTATCTACTAGTAAAGAACAAAGAACAAAGTACAGACGTTTCGAGGCAGCAAGATAGTACCACATTACCTTGAGAGGGGGATTTTTGCACTGCTGGTGAGGACGTTGTAGCAACTGTTGATGGGGACGCAAGCTTCGGCGACGTCATGAGTCTTATTCCCGGCGACTTTACACCCACACATGTCGTTGTCGCCTGTGGAGACTTGAATCGCTTACCAGATGATGTATTTGTTGGCTTAAGATTTGAGAGCTTTCGTTTTCCTCGTGAGGACTGCATCTCTTCATAATTGGGCTGCATACACATCCAAATAAGTTCATTAAGCTTTGTGCCAAAAGAGGGGGAAAAATATCCTCTACATTCATTCAGTCCTACTAATCAAGCAGCAAGCTGTTAACATCAATTTTCAGATTGAGCGTTTGATTACCTTGAACCCGAGAGAATCATCACCGTCAAGATTGATTGGCGCCCTGCTAACGCGAATGGATGCTTGTCCTTGCTTGCTATCGCGTTTGATGGAAGTATAAGTTTGGATGCATAGCTCAGAATCATAGGGGTATGAAAATACATTTCAAGAAAAGAATTGCACAATCAAGAGCGTGGGTAAACAACCTACTAGACGTACTAGAACTAGAACTCAAGAGATTACCTTCAACCTGGAGATAACTGCTGCTGCCTGTTGGGATTGGGAGGCTTTCTTTTCCTCCTCCGAGCTCCTTGCTAGATCTTGCGATTGGGAAGCTAAGTGAGGGTGCAGCATCGTAGCAGAAATGCATGGGGTCGAAGAAGGAGGACGCGGAGGCGGCATCGGAGGCCCCGACGACGACGGCGGCGTTGCTCGAGGAGAAGCTGAGGCCATGAGGCGTGGTGTCGGGGGACGTGTCCTCGACGGTGGAAGGCGGGACATCAGGCTCGTCGTACCTCCGGGCGGCGCAGCATCGAGCGGCGCGGCTCCGAGCGGTGCAGCACCTTCGCTCGCCATCGGGCAGCGCGGGATCCAGCGACCCTTTTCTTGATCCGGCGACAGGGCGCGGCCTGGACACGAGACGGCGGCAGCACTCGGGTTGCGGGTGATGTCAGACGACGGCAGCGCGCAGCAGCTCAGGTGCTAGGGTTGCGGGTGTTGCGGGTTACGGCGCCCGCGGCTGCTTGCGGGACGGACGCGGCTGCCCGTTTCACGTTAGCGGGCTGCTTTGCGGCTGTTTTGCGGGTTGTAGCACGGGACGGCCCAGCGGCGTTGCGGCCCGTCCCGCGCCGCTTGCAGGCCTAGCCGACGCCAGCAGCTCGCCCACCACCACCGCCTGCTTCGCCCGATGACGAAGGTGCCTCGTCCTGCGCACGTCGGCCCTGCAGTTCGCATTCGACGCATTCCTCCTCGAGGTAACCTGCAGACGGAGGCCCATCGAGGAAGAGGACGGTGTGGATGACGACGACCGGTTCGTGCTCGTGGAGTGGGTGCTCAGCCACTGGCATGAGGGTACCATCATCGGCGCCATGGACGTGAGGCTCGGGTCAGAGTTTGACACGGCGGAGGCAGACCTGGTGCTGCGGCTCGGGCTCGCGTGCCTGCACATGGCCATGCTCGCTTCGACCATCACGCTCGCCTGCCTCCGCGACCTCGCCAACCACCGCACTCGCCTGCCTCCACGACCTTTCCGTCCTCTGCGACCTCGCCGGCCACCCCGCTCGCCTGCCTCCGTGACCTCGCCGGCCACCGCGCTCACTTGCCTTTGCAACCTCGCCAGCTACCGCGCTCGCCTGCCTCCGCGAGCACCTGCGCGACATCCTCTCCAGCTTCGCCGTTGCCTCACGTTGCAAGAGATGGACGGGACAGAGCACCGAGCAAATGCATTGGAGGAGAGAGGGATTGCAATTTTGGCTCTCCTCTCTCCTCCGATGCAAATTGCCTGCTCCTTTTGCATTGCCTGTTGGAGATGAAATCGGTGATGCACAGTGCGTTTTGGAGAGGCAAAAATGGAATTGGCTCATCTGTTGGAGTCAGTCTTAGATGCCTGAGTTCTATGGCCTTCAAGATACCAGTTAGGTTCCTCATGCTTGTGAGAAATCGATGTAATAATTCTATGACATTCCTAGGTACGACTTTATTTGTTCAATATTCAGTTAACCAGTAAAATAAACACTATGAATCTTCCATGGACAAGTTGCTAAAAATCAAATAACCATGAGACTTGTGAATATGTTAGTTGGATTTCAGTGTAGACTATTTGTTGTTTATTGAACTGGAACCTGATCATAAATGGTACATGTGTCGCTATTTGATGACAGTAATTTTCCCTTCCTCAACTGGAAAAAATTCCTGGTGATGCATGTATTTCATTTGTGTAGGATATTATTACGGCGCATAGCAAACAAAATGTTTGATGACTTTGAACTCGCAATTGAACCCATCAGATTTTACTGTCACTGGCTCTCCTCACTAAATTACCATCGTTGCATTCTCGAGTTGGGCTGCCAACTCGCAATTGAACCCATCAGATTTCATAAAATGTTGCTATAAATGATCTAACAGTATTTGCAGATTTTTTTGTATAGATCTTGATCGTGTGCAATTCTGCAGCACAGTTTGGTTAGTAGAAATTTCTTTCAATCTCAAAAAAAAAGTTAGTGTATACATCATTCGATGAAGTTGCATGTGAGCATGGTACAAGAAAGTAATTGTAAGTTACCCTATACTTGGACTCATTTTCACTGATCTTTGGTGTTGTGATATTGAGATGGAGATGGCTTTGGCTCTTGTAGAGTATTGTTCAATTGAATTTGATTGTTGGTCAGTTTAATGTAAGAGTGTCAAAATGTCTTGTTGCTTTGGTAATTGTTAGTCAGTTAAGTTATTTTGAAATTATACTTGTTTTGTCACATTCCTAGGCTAATCTTTATCCGCTGGTCTATACTAGCTTTCTTTTGCGCTTTGTCCTAACTAGCTTAATTATTTAAGTATAGCATATTTTAGAAGCCTCTAGACTAGACTGATCCAGTATGTAGCTTGTGGTAGTGATTAAACATTATCTTATTCTTTGATATGTTCTGATTTATTATCTTCTATTTTGTTGTTAGGTTGATTGGAAACCATAGCTAACCGGAGCGCTTGATGAAGCAAGTGGAGGACTCAGAAACCACAAGGCTGAAACAAGTGGAGGACACATAAGTACCAAGGCTAAAGCAACTTGAAGAATAATATTGTATTAGTCATTTCAGTTAGTGGCTTGTGGCTGCCTCTTGTCATCGAGCAAGCTAGATGTGTTTGACTCTTTTTGATGTGTCCATATATTGTATTGTGATGTGAAACTTTGAGTGTGGAATGTAATGTGTATGTGATTTTGCAAAGACAAATCTCTATGTTATGTGGAAGTTCAAATTTGTATGTGATGTGGAAATATTTACTGAGATATGTGATGATTGTGATAACATTATTGGGTTTAAAATGAAATAGATTAGCCATGTCAGCGCCATGTTATTTTCTGTTGAATGGTTTATGATGAAAATTAAGTGTCATAAAATATTTGTGACGATTAATTATTTAGTGATTGTCAACAAACTCTCCCACACTTAGCCTTTGCTCATCCTCGAGTAAAGAAAAAGGACTAAGGTGGATCATAATTTCCAAACGGTATGATGTTAGCATGCAAATTATTCCAAACCATACCTATACCAATGGACTTTGAAGTGTCTACCATGTCACCTTGGGCAGTTGAAAAGTGGAATCGTACAAACTTTGATCATCTTGACCTCATTTGCTAAGTACTTGGGTTTTTTGAAATATTTTCAAAAGTAAAACCATGTTTTACTCCTCAAATGATTCTCTCATGTCACTCAAATATGTATATGGGTCCTCACCGAGGCTTTTGTTGTTGCCTCTTTTTGTTCCTATTTCTAAAGATAAGCTTATGTGGAGCTCAGGGTAGGGAATAAAAAGAAGACATACCTGTGTTTCATATATTACCAAGTCAAAAACCGGATCAAAGGAGAAAACAAGTCATGAATCATCAATCAAGTATGTGCACATATATGGATGGAATGGATGTAGTGGTTGATAATGGGTACTCCTTTTGATATCCTCCCTCTCTTCTATTCGAGAACATGAGAGCATTCTTTTATAGCCATGCCTTCTATGTGAACACTCGATAGAGAGAAAAGAGAGAGAGTCATAACAGGATAATCATGGAGTATTTCTTTTTGGTGGATGGATGGATGTTGATGATGATGGTTATGCTAACTTCCAATGTAGAAGATTAACATATCACGGGTATGTGCACATGAACTTGATCAACAATACATAACAAGCATCTCACTAGGGTCCTAACAATTTGACAAAGTTCAATGAAGGCACAAGTAGCATATGCATAAAGTTTATCAACTGAAACTATCATATGAATTTGGTGGAATAATTCTAATCATTGAGGATAATTCTAGAGGGTTCGGCTGAATCGTCTTAGCGTCTAGCTTGGTCACCGTATGGCGTGGTGCTCCGAGCAGTGTTGTTCGTTATGTTTTGGCCAATGAGGTCCTTTCTTGCGTGTCAGGAATCCTGAGGATCTCCCCCACACTTGTTCGCTTGCCTACACTTTTATTCAACACAAGAAAAACAAAAAAAGGGTTAAAAGCAAAACAAACTATACAGGCTTTATGGGACCTGTAGAGTCACACTGTTTATTATTAAGTTATTTATTTTATTATTACTATTTTTATGGTGCACTATAAGATTGAAAGAAAATCAAAAATAAAATAAAGAAAGAAAGAAATAAACTAAAGAGACTTTCTTTTCTTTCTTTTTTAGCAAGGCTTGAATGGAAGAACTAACAACAACTCTAAACCAAGAGGCAAGTTGGCATGGATGAAACTTAATACATGATACTGACAGAACTCCCCCACACTTAGATTTTTGTATCACTTAGACACAATAAATAAAGTGTGTAGTGTTGCAGCCTTCTTGTAGTATGTTTGGTTTCATTGCCAAAAGAACCAAGGTGTGAAGTTGATGCAGCTCCAATTTTCTCAGGCATAGTGTGACCATCGTTCTTTTCAATCCTCACCTAAAAGGGTTAGTGACCAAAAATACCCGAAGGAAAATGTATCCTAAAAACATGTGCTTGCAATTATTTAATAAAGGAAAAAAGAATGATAATCAGGGCCATCTCTCAACAGTGCTTTGTTTATAGTCAGAAGCTCAACTACGGGGACTTCATGTTGCAGCTATCATTGGCGGTGTAGTTCCCATCTTACCGCCAAGTGTTGATGTATCAATGATGCCTTAGCTGCAAGGTTAGTGCCAAAAAGCAAACACGAGATTTGTAATACTTATGATAAACAAAAGCATCTAGAACCATCCTTTTAAACATTTTACTAATGATGGCCTTACGGTGGTTGTAGTTCTCGTAGTTACTTTTAGCAGTAATCTTGATTGACTCTAGATATTTCTTATATGAGCATGCATCTTGTGGTTGTTCAAGGAAGAAACTCTCATGCTCATCAATTGAATTATTTCCTCCTATCTCTAAAGTCAAGGTCTCTAACAATCCAGTGGCCCATATGTTCTCCTTCTCAAGAATTTTATTGATAAAGCTCATCGGTGATTCTTGATCACCATCAAGAATGGAGTATTGAGGACCAAAGGAAAAAGGCTTAGGCAAGAAGGAATACAGTTTTATTTCAAAAGGATTAGGAGTTTCTTTCGAATCATCTCCTCCTTGGAACCAATGCTTTGCGTCCTCATAAAGAACAAACCCCGATGATGCGTGTTGGGAAACAAACATCACCTCCTCAAGCATGGAGTGCTTGAGATGGGGCCTCACCGTAGGATTCTCTAAGCAATGAGCTCTAATGGCAAAAGAGGTTTTCCTAAGATTTTCATTTCATCTCCCTAGGAATGCACTTTCATGGTGATGGCTTTCTAGTGGGAAGCCTATAAGAAATTCAAAGTCGATGATAGGAAAGACATGGAGGTCTATGCAAACTTTGACTTTGTCCAACTCAACTGGTACAACCGTCGCGATCCCCCGACATAGAAAGGTTACTCCCAAGGCATCTTTGAGGATTGTGTCATTTGGCACAAGAGGTATATTATCTAAAATCTTCCAATCTATGTACTCAGGGATGATATTGGCTCCGATGGTGGGATCGAGAAGGGCTTCAACAATATTTCCCTTTATATAACAGGGAATGGTAGAGGAAGGAGAACCAATTTGGTTTTCTCGTGAAGAACATCTTTCTTCCTTCAACCATTCCTTGTTATCGGCCTCCTATAGGATTTCTTTTTGAAAAGTCTTGGGAGGTGAAAGGGATGTTGTAGGCTTCTTCTGCCAGATGTGATTCGAGGTGTTTTCAAGTTTATCAGATACCCCTGAAGGTAGAATTTCTCCTACCTTCTGAGCGGTCTCAACAGTAGAATGGAATGATATGATAGCAATGGGCTAAAAATAGTTGTTGAGAGACCCTCGTGGGTTGGGTTGCCTTCCTCCTGGATAAATGGATGGTCTCCTTCCTTAAGAATGGATCCAGGGGGGTCAAACGGAAACGTTGTCACTGCTTCATTGAACAGCTCACCCCTTGGGAAAGATTATGTCAAAAGATTTTCTGTTTGATAGATTGAGGCCAAAGATATGCCTTTCCCAAGTCTTATGTCGAGACTTCCTAGCTTCAGTCCATCCGGGTATAGCTCATCCCAAGGATGCCCGATCAAGATTTGGAAGTCATAGACCTCAACAAAGTCTAGGATAGTCTTAACATTTACGTGCTTCATGGGTATGTTTTGCAAGGTCCTAAATACTTCTAAATGCTTGCCTAAGGGGCTCAGGAAGGATTTGCTAATCAGTGCAAGGGGCTCACCGCCTATGAAGGCGGTTGCAATGGATTTTGACATGATGTTTGCACCAATTATGGGACTAAAACAAACATTCACCTTCATCTCTCCTATGTGGCATTGAATGGTTGAATAAGGAGGCGTAATCCAAATTATATCAAGAAAATGTTCTCAATCATTCAACCATTCATTGCTTGGCATGGCAAAGCACTCCCATTCATTCTCTTGTAGGAAATTGTCCTTTAGAGGGTCAGGAGGAGAGATGAGAATTGGTGGGTTCTTCTTGCAAAAAAGATTCGAGGTGTCCCCATGGCCTTTCAAAAGACCTTCCTCGAATTTAATAGAGAACTCAGGAGAATTTTCTCATTGAGGCATAAGGATAGAAAATGTCTTCCCCTGAGTTCGATGTCTAGCGTCTACTTTGTCGGTTCATCAGAGAAAAAGTCTCTCCATGGGATGCTCGATTAAAATGTCTAAATTATGGACTTCGAACACATAAAAGTCAAGGAGAATTTCAACACTTTTGTGCCTTAAAGACACATTTTGCAAAATCCCATATCCCTCTGAAATAGGTCCGGAGGGACATTGAAGAAATTTGCAAGTCGGTGCCAAGGGTTCTTGACCCAGAATGGCAAAAGCACAAGCATCAGAAATGATGTTGGCACCAACAGTTGGATTATAAAGAACATCAATCTTAACTCCTCTTATGAGGCATTGAATGGAAGAGGAAGGGGAGCTAATCCAAATCAGGTTCGGAGAAAACTCAGCCTCTCTTAACCGCTCATTGCTCATGCTTGATGTTAAATCCTTCAGCTCTCTTGAAGCAAGGGTGTTGATGGTCGTTAAATACCAATTTTGACCATCAATATACCTAGAAAAGTAGGAAGACTTAGCATTTCATACTTGCATGTTAGTTAGGAATAATAAGATTCCACTTGTCCTTAGAATTATATGCATGCAGGGGTTTGATGCAATATACATGGAGAAATGGAGCATAATCTGTGGGAGAGCTTCACTCCAACACACACACTCAAGAGTTATTCATTTCCCTCTTTTACTTAGTAGTTTTCTAGTCCTAGTGGAGTTTAGTGTTGGAGGAGCCTTGCTCAAGTCTCCAAGTCATAGGAGTATTAGTATGGCTCTTATATCTTTACCTTTATTCTATTTTATTATGACTTTATTCTATTCAATTAATATAGTTCTTCCTTATATTATGTTTATGATATGTTTTCCTTGTTTGGTTATATATCATATTCATGTCATAGGACTCTATGCTATAGACTTGATTATCGAACTTCATCGAGAATCTAGAAAGATTTTTAAGGAAAAGTAGACTTAACATCTCTTCTCCTCAAAGCTCTAAGCTAGCAGATCAACCAGTCATCACCGCACCACCAAGATCTAAGCCAATGGCTGAGAAGGCTCTCATGGACTATTTTGCTCCCTCTACCAGCAACGTGCTCACTAGGCCCGAGATTGACGTCAGGGACAGAAACTTTGAGATTAACACCAGTCTGATCATGATGGTGCAGGCTAGCCCATTTTGTGGGAAAGCCAATGGGGACACCAACGCTCACTTGCAGCAATTCTTGGAGTTGTACAGCACATTTACCATAAGGAATGTGACTCAGGATGCCATTAGGCTCTGTTTTCCCATTCTCGCTGCTAGGCAAGGCCAAGTAGTGGTTTTACGCCAACAAAGAGTCTGTCAACACCAGGGAGAAATGCTCTATTGCATTCCTCACGAAGTTCTTCCTGTTGGGTAAAACCAACTCCTTAAGGGGAAGAATTTCAACTTCCCAGTAGGCGGTCGGAGAAACAAAACCAGAAGCATGGGAAAGACTTCAGGAATACATCCTGGCCTGTCCCTATCATGGAATGGATAAATTTCTTATTATCTAGAACTTCTATAATGGACTGACAACCTTAAGCATCAGCACATTGATGTCGCAGCTGTAGGAGCCTTCTTCTCACTCAACGTCAAGCTAGCAACTGAGTTATTTGAGAAGATGGCCTCCAATCAAGGCTAGAATGATGAGCGACTCTAGCCACGTGCGCGAGGCATGCACACCATTAAGGAAACGGACATGCTCGCAGTGAAAGTGGACCTTATCTTGAAGCGGCTCGACATCCATGACGACCCCAGCTAGAAGGGCACATTACAAGCTTTGGACCATCGCATGATGTGCAAGGTCTATGGCAACACGGGACATTTGGGCAATGACTGGCCGGAGACTCATGAGGAGACTGCGTTCGTGAACAAAGGGTATTGCCCTCAAGGAGGTCAGGAGTGGTTGTTGACACTTGCTAACGTTTACCAAGTTACATCAATATAATCATCCTCGGCTAGGCATCAGAAATGCTTGTGACGCTTCTTAACGTCGCACTAGACATAATTATAAAGATGCACTTCAGTGTCAATATAGTAAGATCTGTAAACGCACGGATAATACCATTGTCACATTTCTTTATTGGATTGCTCCAATAGTTTGGCATTTATAGTTCTACCATAGGAAGGCTATAGCATAAATATATGATTATTAATGATAATATAGTCAAAAAGATTGGTATGAGTATTCAGAGTTTATACAAGGGTAAGTATATAATAAGGATAGGGGTAGTGTGACCCACAGAACAATCATTTCTAAAGATAAATAAAGTTCTAAGTCACTAGGGAGTTTTAGTTAGGCAAGCAACGTTGTATATCGTGTCGATGGAACATAACCAATTGACGCCACAATTGAAGTTGAGGACATGTATCGACCTGACATCGTAGCCATAACCAGCGATGGAAAGCACGAGACGGTAGGGCCCATAGTGACCAAGAACTATGTCAGCACCAATAAATGCATCTCTCTCTCTCTCTCTCTCTATATATATATATATAACCGGGCCCTACTCCTTTGACATATAACAGGAAGGGCCCTCTCCTCTCACGTCTAAGTTCTACACACATAGAAGAACACTCACTCACTCTCACTGCTCACACTCACACACCAAAGTCTTGAGAGCCCACTTCCTCTCTCATCATTGTTGTAGCCCCTGTACAAGCACGCAAGTAGCACGAGCAGGTCAAAACTAGATATAGGGATTTTTCCCGAATTAGTATAATCCATATGTCCTCTTACAAATCATATGGTCCTAAACATGCAATTAATAGAAATTACTAGCTGGTGATACGAAACACTGACAACTACTAGTCTCCATGCTCAATACTAGCAATGACCAATCAATTGGGCCGTATGGTTTGCATAGAGCATGCAGAAACTGAGAAAAACAAATCAATAGGATCACACTGCAAGAATAGCACCCACAATCTTGTTATCATTTTTTGACATGTACTAACTATCCGACAAAAGGGAAGTTTATTTGGTCATGCGTGTACACACATGCCTAAGAAAAACAACGAGTGAAGAAAACGATACAGCAGTAGTATCAGTACCAGCGACACACTACTGCGCGTATGTATTACAGTGACACTGCATTTATTCAAACCAATCGCTCGGGCATCGGCTCTGCCAGCCCCGAGCGAAGTAGACAAAGCAAAGATGCGGTTGAACGCATAACACGCGCCCTATACTGGGCAGCATGTGCTGCAGCATAGCCACCCATAGATTGGGCAAGTGCGGCAATTGCAGCTGCTGTAGTGGCAGCCAAAGAGGAGGAGCCGGCGAGATTTGACATCACTGCCCACTGCAGCCGTCTGGGTAGCCATGAGTAGGAGCAACTGCGCCACCATGAGCACTACCACGCAGGAAATAGCCATCTTGGTCTTCATGGCAACCACACCGCCGGGAGCCATTGAACTGTTTCAGTCGACGTCGTATATATACGGACCTGAATAACAGAAGAATTAAGCATGATGTATTTGGCGATAGTAGGATGCTAGGAATAAAAATCATCGAGGAAAGAATGGTAGAGGAATAAAAATCATCGAGGAAAGAATGGTAGAAGAGGCAAATAAATACTCTGGCTGTAGCTTGCTTTAGTTGCTGCTGATGACGATGGACCAAGGGAGGGCTCCTATTTATGGGAGATTCACGAAGGCCAAAACCGGATTTGGATGATGGCGTGTCAAGCAGTGGCCGACAAGCAAGCTGGTACTTTCCTCACCCTTCATATTAATATGCTACTCGGATGGTATGACCGGGTACAGTGAATGCAATTCTGGGATAATATAGGTACGGTGCATTATTGGATTTAGTGGTTTTTGGACCGATACGTCTGTAGAATCCAATGTCTAGTAGTCCTCCAAATTTGACTTAAGTGTGTATAAGATGCACGTGCTTTTGAAGCACTCCCAACCTTAGCCATGTAACGTAATAATTATTGGCCCTACAAGAAAACCAATAATGGTAACCTGAATTATTCACTTCGTGACGCATCGAGCATTCTTCGGTCATTTTGGTTATCATAGCATAGCACTAAGCTGCCAGTACCAAGACAGAACAACATAACGATTTTTTATGATACACACTACAAACCAGTGGCGGAGGACGGAAACTATTTAAGGTGTGCCGGAGCAATTGCAATGACAATATATTTTTTTTGCAACCATGCTAATAAGCACCGAGCGGTACCAAGTTGACGCAGATCAAAAGAAAGGGAAAAAAAAGGAAAAACTTATGCTATGTATCACTACAAGGTTTCAGAGCTAATGTTACGATATTAATTACAACAATATAATTTTTGTTACAATAGATATGACTAATTGTAATGAAAGATGATTTTAGTTGCAATAGATTAGATATATCGTCACGCTTGCATGTGCGTTGTAATTAGGGCAATGTTTCTATAACGCTTTCATGTAATTGTTGCAATAAGGTCATATTGCAATAGAAGAACTAGGTGTTGTAATAAGAGGCATAGGTATAGCAACAAAAATATATGTGATCATGACTACGTCTTACATATTACAACATAAATGTTTGTTATTATAACTATGCATAGATATAGCAACGAAGGTGGAGGTAGTTGTGAATGTGTCTTACATATTGCAACACAAATATTTATCATTGCAACTATGCATAGATATAGGAACGAAGTGTTGGATAAATTAGTACTTTTAGTTTTATATTAATCCAGAAATAAATCATAAACATGATTAACAGATTGTATAATAAACTAGATAAGTCTACACGAGATCTAGACAGGTCTATAAGGCCAGACAAAAGTATAGCATCTACCATACTAGTAACATCCATCATAGATAAACATATCAAGAAAGCTAGTATGAAAAACATGATTTGAGATGAGAGTACGTATGTTTCCTTCTGGACTGGGTAGAGAAGGCGGAGATGACGTGCAACATCATTACGTTATTGACGACGGCGGGTGAGACCGACTCGACGACGAGGAAGACGAGCCGTGACGACAAGCTTGATGAAGACAAGGAAGAAATTGAGCAGTCATGCAGAGCGCTTCCCAAAAATCTTATTCGCCCTCTCCCGATGTAGGATCGCAGAGGATGACGATTCCGAAGACCTGCTCTCCCGTTCGCCGGTGCACACCGACAATCGAGATGGAGAAGTCTTGGCGGCGCAATAGTAGCGAGAGGCAAAACCCTAGGCGATTGCGTGATATGATTTGCGGTGGTACCCGTACGTATTTATAGGGAGGAACCGCTAGGGTTGAGCGTCCCGCAACCGAGTCGGTTACTATATTAATACATCGGTTTCCATATCAAATATATGGAAATATATGGAACACGCAGCAAAAAGAAAGTGCAAAAAGAAGTCGCGCCCCCGGAAGGCAAGGGACCGAATTTCGACGGACCATTCACGCAGGTGATGCGTGACCACGCCCATCGCCCACGACCCGCCCCGCCCCGCCCGGCGAGGCGAGTGAGCGCGTGCGTGTGATCTTCCTTCCTCCCATATACACACTTGCAAGAGATGCTAGAGCAACCAACCTTATAAGTTAGACTCCCTCCACCTCCACTAGCAATGTGGGACTAAATATTTGCACTCTCACCACTCATGAATGAGTCTTTGAGATTTTCCAGGAATTATTGTGAATATGATTGGGCCAAGCCCATATAATTCCAGCAACCCCCCACCAGATCTCAAAGTCCCAGCTAGACTTTGCCTCACCCCACTATTGTTTAATATACCAGTATTTTCACTGGAGACTATTAAGTTGAACTTTCACCTAGAATAATAAGCTACACTCATTCACAACTTGAACAATGGATTACGCCTTAAATTGCAAGTTTTATTCAAACAAGTTTCACTTACTGTCATAATTGATACTAGACCTCCAGTAGGCTTCTCCGCG
This sequence comes from Eleusine coracana subsp. coracana, assembly GCA_032690845.1. Taxonomy (NCBI): domain Eukaryota; kingdom Viridiplantae; phylum Streptophyta; class Magnoliopsida; order Poales; family Poaceae; genus Eleusine; species Eleusine coracana. The sequence goes on from CM064426.1 coordinate 12,120,994, forward strand.
GGTGGAGCATATAGGTCATACTCCCTTGGTCTTTCATGAGCTTAATAGAGATCACCCAAATCTCATAGATTGCGACCTTACAACAATCGGGCTCATATAGGTGTATCTATTCAAGAATGTTCTATAGGGCAACATCTTTGCTATTTAAAGCCAACTGAATACATTAAGGCAATAACCAACCTGCCATACAGATATTGAGAGTAATGCATTACTTCTCGAGTAGGTTAAAAAAGGTTACTCTCATGCTAACCAATAGCTTGTTCTTCCCAGGTCCTACTTCACGGGATCTCCGATCACATAGGTTGGGTTACCACTATGGAATAGCACATATGGGTCTCATATCCATCTCCTTCGATGCACTGTCTATCACATTACGTGATAGCCCCTTGGTGAATTGATCTGCCAGGTTCTCACCAGTTGAAATATATTCTACTGATATGATTCCAAAGTTTCTCATTTTCCTGATAGACTTCAAACGTCTCTTAATATGTCTTGATGACTTCATATTGTCTTTAGAATTGTTCACTTTGACTATCACAGTTTGATTGTCACAATTCATGAGAATTGCCGGCACAGGTTTCTCGACAATAGGCAAGTCCATCAAGAGCTCACGTAGCCAATCGGCCTCAACTGTAGCTGTATCTAGTGCGGTATGCTCAGCTTTCATGGTAGACCTCGTTAAGATGGTCTATTTGCATGATCTTCATGAAACAGCAGCACCACAAAGAGTAAATGCATATCCACTCGTGGCATACAGCTCATCAGCATCAGATATCTAATTGGAATCACTATAGCCCTCTAGTACTACTGGATATCCAGAATAATGAATTCCATAATCCATAGTACCAACTAAATAGTGCATTACCCGCTCAAGCGCATGCCAATGATCATATCCCGAACAAGAAGTAAATCGGCTTAGTTTGCTCACAGCAAATGAGATGTCAGGCCTAGTAGCACTAGCTAAATACATAAGTGATCCAATAATCTGAGAATATCTTAATTGGTCTCTGCCAATTCTTTTATTCCTTCAAAGGATCAAGCTGGGATCATAAGGTGTTGGAAAAGACTTGCTATCCTTGTAACCAAAACGGTTCAAGAGCTTCTCAACATAATGAGATTGAGTAAGAGTTATCTCATTCTCTTCTTTGATTAGCTTGATGTTCAAGATAACATCAGCCTCACCCAGATCCTTCATATCAAAACTTTGGCATAGAAAAGTCTTGACCTCATTGATCACGTCAAGATTTGTTCCAAAGATGAGTATGTCATCAACATATAAGCACAATATAACTCTCTGACCCCCACCATGGTGGTAGTACACAGATTTATCAACCTCATTAACTGAGAAGCCTGCTGATACAAGTGTTGAATCAAATTTCTCATGCCACTGCTTAGGAGCTTGTTTCAGACCATACAAAGACTTCAACAACTTACACACCGTGTCTTCTTGACCCTTTATTACAAATCCATCTGGCTGATCCATATAGATTTCCTCATCCAACTCTCCATTAAGGAAAGTTGTCTTAACGTCCATCTGATGAACAATAAGACCATGTGAGGCAGCCAGAGCAAGTAATACATGAATAGTGGTCAATCTAGCAACAGGTGAATAAGTGTCAAAGAAGTCTTCGCCTTCTTTCTGAGTATAACCCTTGGCCACAAGCCGAGCCTTATACTTGTCGATAGTACTATCAGGCTTAAGCTTTTTCTTGAACACCTATTTATAACCCACAGGTTTGCAACCATATGTTCTGTCGACAACTTCCTAAGTTCTATTAGAAAGAATAGAGTCCATCTCACTATGAACAGCTTCTTTCCAGTCATCTGCATCAGGAGATGTATATGCCTCTGAAATGGTCATCCACAAGATAAATAGTGAAATCATCACCAAAATACTTTGCAGTTCTTTGTCTCTTGCTCCTCCTAGGAGCTTCACTATCAATCTCCTCATGGATTGGTTCAAGTGTTTGTTCAGCATGATCAGAAAATACACTAGGTTCAGGAGTTGTTTCAGCAATCACATCAGAAGATAATCTAGACATGCTATGTAAATCTTTCATAGGAAATATGTTCTCAAAGAAAGTAACATCACGAGACTCCATTAATGAATTAACATGAACATCAGGCACCTCTGATTTAACTACTAAAATTCTATAGGCAATGCTATGATGAGCATATCCAACAAAGATTCAATCCACAGTTTTAGGTCCCAACTTATGCTTCTTGTTAATTGGCACATTAACTTTGGCCAAACAACCCCATGTGCGTAAGTAAGAGAGCGATGGCTTTCTACCAAACCATTCATCATATGGTGTCTTTTCCTTATTCTTCATCGGAACTCTATTTAGGACATGACATGATGTCAATAATGCCTCCCCCCACCATGCCTTAGATAATCCAGCCGTGTCTAACATGGAATTAACCAAGTTAGTCAAGATGCGATTCTTTCTCTCGGCAACCCCGTTAGATTGGGGCGAATAGAGAGGCGTCCTCTCATGTATCATACCATGTTCCGCACAGAATAAGTCAAACTCATTTGAGAAATACTCGCCACCACGATCGGACCTAATTCTTTTGATCTTTTGATCTTTTTCTCTAGTTGAGTTTCAACTTCAGCCTTATAAACTTTAAAGTAGTTTAGAGCCTCATCTTTCATTTTTAACAAATAAACATAGCAATATCTAGTCGCATCATCAATCAAAGTCATGAAATATCTTTTTCCACCCTTAGTCAATATACCATTCATTTCACAAAGATCTGAATGTATAAGTTCTAGCGGTGCCAAGTGTCTCTCCTCTGCAGCCCTGTGAGGCTTTCAAGGTTACTTAGATTGCACACAACTTGAGCACTTAGAACCTTTGACAATGAAAAAATTTGGAATTAAATTCAAGCTGGAAAGTCGAGACATAGAACCAAAACTTAGATGACATAAACGTGAATGCCAAACACTAGCATCACTATCATTAACACTATCACAAATATAGTTCACAGACTTATTGCAATAATCTGAAAGGGAAAAGCAGAACAAGCCTCCGCACTCATAACCTTTACCAATAAATTATCCACTCTTAGACATGACAACTTTATTCGACTCAAGCACTACCTTAAAACCATCTCTACACAAAAGGGAGCCACTAACAAGATTCTTCTTGATAGAAGGGACATGTTGTACGTTCTTCAATTGGACAATCTTCCCCGAAGTGAACTTCAGCTCGATCGTGCCAACACCATGAACAGAAGCATGTGACCCATTCCCCATTAGGACGGAGGAATCCCGAGCGGCCTGGTAAGATGTAAACAAAGAAGCATCAGCACACACATGAACATTAGCACCAGTATCAAGTCACCAACTAGTAGATTGAAATACAGAAAAAACATATGATAAATTACCATACCCACTATTTTCTCCAGCATTGGTCATCATGTTCGCAGACTTCTGCTGTGGAGGCTTCCTTCCTTTGCGGTCTAGACACTTCTTTGCCCAATGCTCATTAGAACCGTAAACAAAGCATGCTCCCTTCTCCTTGTTCTTCTTCTTGAAGGTAGTGGTCTGCTTAGGCTTATTGTTCTTGCCCTTGCCCTTACCACCACTGCCATGAGACTGTTGTGGTTGATGCACCATATTAGCAATAGTGTGTCCTTCGTTAACCTTAGAACATCCATCCTTCTCACAAGCTTTCTCCTCAACATCAAGAGACGCGATCAAATCTGAGACAGATATGTTTGTCCTTTTGTGTTTAAGAGTAGTGGCAAAATCCCTCCAAGTTGGAGGCAATTTGGCAATAATGCCCCCAGCCACAAGCTTCTCAGGTACGACGATCTTAAACAATTTGAGTTTCTTCACAATACACTGTATCTTATGAGCCTGCGTGACGACAGATTTGCCATCTACCATCTTGAAATTATGGTACTAATCAATGACATACATTTCAGTGCCAGCATCTGAACCACCATAGTCAGTGATCAGAGCGTCCCACATATCCTTAGCGACTGTATGATGGATGTAGATGTCCTGAAGACGATCTACCAAAACTCCAATAACAACGCCCAAGAATATTGTATTGGCTTCACTGTAGGCCTTTTCCTTATCTATAATGAGATCACCTTCAGGTTTGCCAATGGACACTCATAACACATTCATGGCAATAAGCCACAGAGTGGCTTTTACTTGCCATCTTTTAAAGTGCATGCCAGTGAATTTCTCTGGCCTCAGTGCATCGACAAATCCAGCCATAAAACTAAAGTGCCTACAATAAGGTTTTTGGATTGTTGGATAAATTAGCACTTTTAGTTTTATATTAATCCAGAAATAAATCATAAACATGATTAACAAATTATATAATAAACTAGACAAGTCTACATGAGATCTAGACAGGTCTATAAGGCCAGATAAAAGCATAGCATCTACCATACTAGCAACATCTATCATAGATAAACAGATCACGAAAGCTAGTATAGAAGACATGGTTTGAGATGAGAGTACGTACGTTTCCTTCTGGACTGGGTAGAGGAGGCGGCGATGACGTGCAGCACCGTCATGTTGTTGACGATGGTGGGTGAGACCGACTCGACGATGAGAAAGACGAGCCGTGACGACGAGCTTGACGAAGACGAGGAAGCAATTGAGAAGTTGTACACAGCGCTTCCCAAAAACCCTATTCACCCTCTCTCGGTGCAGGATCGCATAGGACGACGATTCTGGAGACCTACTCTCCCGTTCGCCGGTGCACGCCGATAATCAAGATGGAGAAGTCTTGGCGGCGCAACAGTAGTGAGAGGCAAAACCCTAGGTGATTACGTGATATGATTTACGGCGGTACCCGTACGTATTTATAGGGAGGAACCACTAGGGTTGGGCGTCCCGCAACCGAGTCGGTTACTATATTAATATATCGGTTTCCATATCAAATATATGGAAATATATAGAACACGCAGCAAAAAGAAAGTGCAAAAGGAAGCCATGCCCCCGCAAGACAAGGGACCGAATTTCAGCGGACCATTCACGCAGGTGATGCGCGGCCGCTCCCATCGCCCACGCCCCGCCCCGCCCGGCTTGGCCCGATGAGGCGAGGTGAGGCGAGCGAGCGCACGCGTGTGTTCTTCCTTCCTCTCATCCACACACTTGTAAGAGATGCTAGAGCAACCAACCTTATAAGTTGGACTCCCTCCACCTCTACTAGCAATGTGGGACTAAACATTTACACTCCCACCACTCATGAATGGACCTTTAAGATTTTTCAGGAATTATTGTGAATATAAATGGGCCAAGCCCATATAATTCTAGCACGAAGATGGAGGTAGTTGCGAATGCTTCTTACATATTGCAACAAAAATATATGTCATTGCAACAACGCACAAATATAGCAACGGAAGTCGGTGCGGTTGCGATAGTGTCTGTTGACGGTCCTTAAATACCAATTTAGATTATCAATATAGCCATAAATAAGGGAAGACTTAGTATTTCATACATGCATATTAGTTAGAATTAATAAGATTCCATTTGTTCTCAGAGATTTATGTGCTTGCAGAGAATATATATATATATATATATATATATATATATATATATATATATATATATATATATATATATATATAGAGTGGTGAAATGGGGAAAGATCCGTGAAATAATATTCCGATCAATAAGAGAGCGCCAACCGAACTCCCCACGGATCAATAACTCCGGTAGTAAATCAAGGTGAAACTCCGGTGGCACTAAACTCAGTTGTTTGTGCCCCTAAGTAGGTTATTGTAAAAGAAGTTTATCTGGTGGCACTAAGCTTAGTTGTTTGTCCGGTAGCACAATTACATTGAAAAAGAAGTTTATTGCATAGATGCTAGCTATAGTTCTCAATACAAGAACAACAAGATACTTATCAATGTAGAGAACTACATTGATGCCGCGATCATGCTCTATGATCCTTTGAATCAAACCTATTAGATGTAAATCAGCGTGAAGCTCCGGTGGCACTAAACTCAGTTGTTTGTCCCTAAGTGTTACGCCGTACCCTACAATTCTATTTTCTAACTATTTATATTTTGTAAAATATGGTGCGGGAAGCATCCTAGGGGCCAAGTTGCCTTCTATCCAGGTTGGCATAGACTGATGCCGATCGGTAGGGCATTGATTCTCTTCCAATGTTGGCTCTTGGCTTCTACATGAGTCCTGAGAGTTTTTACTTGTGGGGCTTCTCATTAATATTTCTCGTGGAGAAGTCTTCTCTAGATAGATTCTGATCTTGGAGTTCATTTGAATTCCTCTTCGATCACAACTGATTGGACTCCTTCAGCATATCTTGATAACGAACTACGTAGAATTGGGCTTCAGTTTGGTTACCCTAATACATTCGTCTGCTCCCATGTATAGTGTTTGTTTCAAAAGAGTCCCTCACCATATTTGCGTATATTATTCATGCTATATCACTATGGGTTGTCCTGTGGGGCAATTCGTTTTCAATTTTCATGTCCTGCCGTCATATATATATTTATTATTTCTCTAAGCTATTGTGTGCTTCAATCACGTTCGAAGGAGACCACGTGATCTTACACACCAAGTCAATATTATTGGAGGCATGTTAGACGTTGGATCCCTCGGATGCATCAGTCCAAAATAAACCACTGAATTCAACGCACCTATCGAAATATTCTAGAAATACATTCATTATTATTGGATCTGGTCATGCTCATCCGATTAACAAATCATGATTGATCAAGAAAGTACCACCTTGCTTTGCGGCCACTGGTTTTCGTCTTTATCCGTATCCTGTTTCCGCCTCTTGAATGTCCAAAAAATTAAATAGGAGTCTTTCCTTTCCTTGGTCCATCCTCATCAGCAGCAAATAAGCTAGACCTAGGGTATATTTCTCATTCATTGTTCTTTTTCTTTACTACGGACTCCTACAAAGTCCTGTGACCATCGCTACTAGAAATAGTATCTCTATATCTACTAGCAAAGTGCTCATGCATTGCTATGAGTTTAAAAAAGAAAAAAAATTACTCCTATATGAAAAATATGTATGAACTTTTCTCACTTTTGTCATACTCTCTTTTGAAAATTATTTATACTCGTTATAGATGACGTAACATATGTATATGAATCGGACTCACATATTGGCTAGACGTGACACAAGGTACGTATACAAATTGAACTCGCATCAACCTGATCCAATACATAAAACCAACACCAATGACGATCACAGCTAGATTATAAGGAGTAGAGATAGAGACTAATGACAAAAGGAAGAAAGTGCCTTAGTATTTCTAGGAGTCCAACCCTATCGGCACCTCTTCTGATCCTTTCCGCAATCACCCCTTCTCCTCCACTCCGAGTCGATGATGGTGGTCGTGGTGGACATGGAGATAATAGCGGTTGCCAAGGCAACCACTAATGCGGCGCGAGCAATGGCCTCGACGGTAGACGAGGTGGCAGAGATAGTGGCGTCTACGGCGATGACCGAGGTGCTGGCCTGGGCAATGTCCCTTGTTGCAGCGGCAATGGTCAGGAAAGGGGCGACAAAGGAGGAGGTTGAGGCGACGGCCTCCGAGATGGCGGTGGCAGCGCTGGCTACTGCCTGGTTGTAGGGTTAGGGCAACCATTTTTGTGCATCGACTAAACCAGCAGTAGTAACGGAGACCACATATCATTACCGCCAGCTTTTTAATATAAAATGTACGAACTTAGAGACGGGCTTTCAGTCCATCTTAAAATATCTACCTATTTAGCAACATATTCCTAGTAGCTGATGTGTTTTCCGCTACTATGACCACTTTTCAGCGTGCTGCTAAAAATGACAATTATAGTAGTGTATAACAACTAGTTGACAACATCTCACTACCCAATAAAAAGTTCTATGATCATAACAACTCCGTCATTCATAACAACCACCCATGCAACTATAACTCTCTGAACTGTTACAAAATATCCCGCAACCAGAGAGTTGTAGTTGACACGCTACGCCGTGTCCAGATGGAAAAGCATTGGTTTGTGTCTTTTTAATCTTTAAAAACAAATACTTTTTTTTTTTGCAAACTTTGAGTTTGTAAATCCAAAACGTGTTGCAAAGTGGGCAGCCCATCTAAACCGTGCTCAGCTCAATTCGCCCATAACATATATATATGGATTAATTTAATCAATGCCATTATAAATTTTACGAATTAGAAATTTGCCATTAAACTTTTAGTAATCGGTAGATGTCATTATAATTTTTTTTATGTTTGAAATATGCCACTATATACGTCCACAAACGTTTCAGCCCCACTTACAGTCATTTGTAATTCCGTATCTCCTATTTTACCCTTGCCTCTTTGCTTATACCTCCTTAATCGACCATGACGGCGGAGACAAATCAGACAGCCCTCCTAACGCGCAGTCCTCCTTCTTCCTCACCTTTCTTTTGATCCCGATGTCCTCCGACGAACTCGTCGATGATTGCGCCCCATTGATACCTGCTCGACGACGTACTCGTCCTATTCTTCGCTCAACTGCGTCGACCACCTCCGCTGGGTCAGTCTTTGAGCTCCTAGCTGACGACGGCCGCCCCGCCATTCTGTTCCTCCACGGCCACCGGAGGAACGAGGGCATCCTCCGGATGTGCTTTTAGCTGCATTAGTCGCTTCCCTGCTGGATTCCAGCTTGTGCTGTGGGCGATATGCTGAGCATCGACTGTTGTAGAAAACAATCGATCTCACAAAGTTCACCCAGCGTCCGCATCAAATTCAAGCTCCTCAATATGTTAAGATGCAATTACTTTGGCAGTTGTAGTCAAATTTTTATTACACGTATCATGGATAGGAATTAGCCAGAGATCATGGACTCGCACTCTCAGAGTATGCCGGAGAGATTCAGCGGCCGGACAGAGGAAAAAAGATAAGAGGTGGAGACGGAAGAGGTATTGCCGTGTTGGAAAGGATTCGAAAGCTTATGTTACTCATGGTCGCCGAGTCGTAAAGTCCAGAGCTTCCGAGCTTGTTGACGAAGGGCGGCGGGCCGAGGAGGTGGACAACGGCGAAGAACAGATGGCTGCAGAGGTCGAAAGATAAGAGAAAGGGGTAAAATAGTAAGTATGAAAATACGGATGACTGGAGGTGGGCCTGAAACAGCTATGAACGTATATAGTGGCAAATCTTCAACATGTGAAAAATTATAATGGCATCCCTCCAATTACTGAAAGTTTAATGGCAAATTTCCAATCTGTAAAATTTATAATGGCATACATCAAATTAACCCTATATATACACACAAATGCATACTAATATATCTATACTATAAAGGCTAAACATCTTTTCTAAAATCACTGACCTGAGATTATACCCATCCTATCCTATTAGTCATTAATTATCATCTAATTGTAGGCCCACTAATCTGATCACTTGAGGCAAAAAGGTACTTGACTTAATATTTGTGCGCCTTCAATTTTTTTGGAGCGTAACATCTTACGGTTTCAATGTGTTATGGCCTCCTCCTTCGAAAAACTTTTGTCACCAACGATCTCCAGTACCCGCCCGCCCGAGAATCACGGCCCGTTTCCCCCGATTTTCCTTCTTCCCTCCTTTCTGCCGTATCTGTCCCCAAACTGGAGCCTCTCCTTCCTGCCCACATCTCGTCGTATGGGCGCTGCCGAGCCCCCGGCCAAACGCCGCCCGCCGGCAAGCTCAGATTTGGACAGTGAGTTCGGGACCATAGCCGTCCTCGCCTTCCTCCTCTTCTCCCATCGATCACGACGTCATCTCCATTCTCCCCCTCAGCGGCACGTGGGAGGCTGGGCTTGAGGGCGACTGTGCGAGACCTTCCAGGCTCATAGCGGTGGCGGTGAGGAGAGTGGAAGCCTTCGTTGTGCTCCCACTGATGGCCTCTCTTCCTCTACATTGCCCGCTCCACCCGATGCTAGATCTCGCCTGCGGAGGTGGAGAGGCGGGGAGCACAGATCTAGGAGGCAAATCTGGCAGGCGCCACGGTGGTGGTCCTTCCGATGCATTGGAGGGCGGACGACATGGAGGGCGGTGATGGAGGGGAGGACTACGACAGGCTCTTGCCCTGGCGGAAGCGGCTTTCTCACGTGTCCATGGTGCTCCCGTGGACCTCGGTCATCTGCCTCGTCATCGCTATTGTCCTGCTCATCGGGGTCGGGGTCGCCTTCTTCACGCTCCCTGTTGAGGCCTTGTTCGGCAGCCATGTGTTGATTACCAACATGGTTTGTTTACATGTATGGTTTAGGTTATTACATGTGTCATTTAAACCACTCAAAACCACATGTTTTAAAATTCACTTGTGAAACCAAACCATTGACAAAGAAAATTGCATTCGGCAAGCATGTATTCATAGTCTGTGGAACCAAAACTAGAGGTGTACATGCTTATTACTTTCAAAGAAAAAAAAGATGGGGCCTAAACGGTGAAAATTCAGAGACTGAAATTAGTCATAAACTGCACATGGTGACAAATATTTCATTCACATGTGTTAAAACTTAGAGCTAGGTTACAAAGCAAAGCATAGTACATACACGCTCTGCAAGGATACGAGCTTTATCTGGACCACCAACACCAACAGCAATTAGTTTAACTCCAGCTGAATCAAATCTCTCTTGCGCATCCCTCAGATTTCAAACGACACTCCAGAATGTCGCTTCATTCTCCTTCCAAATGGCTACATGGTCTTACTGTTGATGAACCACTTCTTTTTCCTCAGCTGCAAAAGAATTGGGAATGATAATCCTCAAATGAACATATAATCATTGCATAAGATGGGAAGATTGCTTAGTATGGTAAATTTAGGCCACATATTTCAATTAATACATGGGGCATAAAGTAATTGAAGAACTTGGATAGTATAAACCTCATTGACATCTACAAGTGATGTTAACACTAACATGATCAATGGAGTAGTCTGATGCAAGGGATGGAAGTACCAAGGAACAAACTATATGATATTCTGCAAACATACAACTTAGAAAAAGCATTTCCATTAAAAGTGAAATGAGAAACAAGGCCTTAAGGAGATAGAATCTTGTAGTCAAGACAGATACCAAAGCCAGAAAGGATCTGAACTCAGAAATACAAATCTCAACATAGAGGACGTGTGACTAAATTAAAGCACATGTCACCCATAAATTCTTATGTGAACAAGAAATAGAGCTCTTACTGTTTCTTGTTCACAAATCAAGTAATGCAATCTATAGCTACTTTGCTGAATCCTTTGTCAAATATGCTCATGCTAACTGTCATGCCACAACTAAGCTACACACAAGATAATATTATGTCCTATTTCTTTCTAGGACAAGATTAAGTGAAGATAAAATTATGTCCAACTGAAAAGTCCTGAAGTTTAGAGAAGTACATGCTAGTTCAAGATGGGTTCTACTATGATAGAAATCATACCTGCTACATCATTTCACTCCTCAGCCACATCATAGCAGACTCTTGATCTTCCTTGCATGCACTAACAAAAATTTGTCTATTTTCCTGACTCTTGAATACAAAGTATGCTTTCACCTTCTCTTCTTTTGTAACATCCATTGTGTTCAGAAGAGAGATGCACTTGGGAATGGAGAAATTCACCCCTTCAGATAGCTGTGCACCCTCCTTTTCTCTTGCTAGCTATGCACTTTCATCTTCTACTTGCTTTGTCCTCATTTGTAGATACCTTTCCATTATGCTTTCTATTTTGGCTCCCTTCTTTGCTTTCTTGGATTCTTTGTCTTCTTTTGGTATACCAGCAGACCTTCTTTGTTGTGTCCCTTGTTCAGCACCTGCAACTTGAGCATCTTCCTCCCTTGATAGACTATCAGTCCTTCTTTCAAGCATATGTCCATTTTCTTGTCTATTTTCATCATCACCCTGTAACCTTTGCACTACTGAATCATCACCTTCCAACATTTGCATTTCTATGTCATAGGTTTCCAACCTTTGATCTTCTATGTCATCACCTTGCACTTCATCCAAGTCCACAATCTCATCTATATTGCCTATCGGCCTGAGAGGCTCATGTTTGTTTGATCACCACTTGGTAAGTCAACAAAGTCTTGTGGATCAATATTGTCTGGTTCATTGTCTAACCATTCCTCATCTCCATTGAGTTCTTTGATAATATTATGCAGTACAGCAGTGACAATTGGTAGCTTGACTTGATTATCCAACCTGTGAAAGGTTGCTACTTTGAGGATAGGAAAGCATTTCTTAAGAACCCCTAGAGCCCTTTCCACATGGTTTCTAAGTAGTGCGTGCCGATGGTTGAATAGTTCCTTCGAGTTTTGGGGCCTTCGCCGTCCAGAACCATATTCTTGACCCCTCGATACGGTGCAAGAAATGATAGGGTGTTTGCATACCCACCATCAACAAGGTAAAACTTTCGGAAGGAACTTGAAACCCCTTTCTTATAGCAGATCTCAAAACTTTATAATCTGTAGCTGACCCCTCCCATCCACTAGAAATGAAGGTAAACTTGAGGTCAAAATCGCATGCCACCATTACATTGATACTCAATGTGCCCTTCCTATTCCTAAATGGAGCAGCTCTGTCAGAAGCTATAGAAATAGGAATATGGGTTCCATCTATGGCACCAATGCAATTCTGGAAGAAAGGATAGAGCCTATTGTTTCCTTCAATATGTCGATGAACTTGGTTGGGATTAGGAGGCTTGAGGAAGTGGCGAGATAGAACTGGGAGGACTTTCTTAAAGAAATGATTGATGTGATGGTGGAAGGTGTCATTGTTGTGGGAAAACATTAACTAAAGATCTTCGTATGAGGCATTTTTGCTCAGCATGTAGAGGAAGAATGCAAGCTTCTCCTCAACCTTGATCCTTGTATCACGTAGAAGCCTGTTTCTTCGAAGGTAATTGGCCAAGTATCTCATGATCCGCGGTTCCATCCTAAATGCCACCTTACAATTCTTGACATGTCCTTGGAGTAATCAACGGACCTTCTCCTCGCCTGATTCCCCTTCCCTTGGAACATGGCGTTGTTGTTTTTTCCCTCCTCCACTAGAACTCAACATATATAGTGCAGGTAAAATAAGCAACATCATATCATCGTCCTCTTCAGCTCTTCTCTTTCTAATGCGTTCTCTCAATGACATACTCATTGCAACACTATAATGAAGAGAATATTTAACTTTACCACATGCAATTGACAAGTACAGAAGAATAGAAGTATAGAAGAGCAACATAGACAATCATAATAACAAGTATTAAGAGGAACTTAGTAAAGAAGAGGAATATACCTTTTGGTCTAAGCACGGGATCCCAAGATGGGGCAGGCTCGTCCTCTCCAACTCTAGGAATGGCTAGGGGGGTCTACAATAGTTTCAGAATATAAAACAATAACTAGTATAATTATTTTAGGATATAACAACCTGAGCAATGAACCTTGGCAAAATGAAGATCTAGCTGTTACAGAACATTAAAAACATACAATAGAATATTATAAGCTGGGGATATTATTTAGTACTACTATGACACAAATTAGTCAAATAAAATTGTAGTTTAGTCAACACAGGACACAAATTAGTCAACTAGAACATAGTTAAATAATGAACTAGCATAAATGACTATTATTCTTCTAATACTGTATCAAAGAAGAATCAAGGATCATCTGGATAGCAGGAAAAAACTAGCATAAAAGTCTAAAACAATGAAGTAAAACAGGGATAACTAGATCAATTCATCAGGAAATAGTTTCAGTATAGAGGCAAAAAAGAAGCTAGATAAATCCAGGAAATAGTTTCATAATATATATAATGGTCCTAGGTATCTTGGCATGTTTTAGAATAAAACATATAATGGTCCAGGGTATATTCAGCATGATTGTATGGCTTATTCTTTGGTCAAATTTAGCTAAATTTGTGCAAGTTTTACTGAAATCTTCTTCAAAGTTTAACTACGTTATGCACATTATTTTTATTTCTAATTGAAAAAGATATAGGATAGTATACTACTAATATCATATACAAAAACAGATACAATACATCTAGGAGTAAACACATGCAAGTTCATTGCCCGTGAAAAATGCAGACATAGATTTTATAGAACCAGCAATACAGATTACGACATGCAATCATTGTTGACATAGTACTACTTACTAGTCATCAGAAAGAGGCAGCCAGCCATGTTCTTTTTTCACTTTATTTATAGTCACGTATTTTGCACTATAATGAAGTCACTAACATCTAAATGTGCACCCTTAAGCTTTTGACACAGAAGACCATGTCCAGCGAGTAGCTGCAGACCACTCTTCTTCATCCCATGAAACAGCGAACTGAAAACAGGAGATGAATGCAATCTTCCACTGTTTTGTGTCATCATAAACGTCAACTGGCAGCTTAGGTCATAAGATGCGTATGCAGTAAACAAAAACACATTATCCATCACTGAATATACATATGCAGGAAACTAAAACACAAGATGCAGCTAGCAGGCAAAGGCAGGTGGTCTCAACGCAGCTGCTAGGCGGTCTCTCTTCCTGGACCTGGAACTCAAGTCTTAGACCTTCTGCCGCCTGCTGGACCTGTGATCTCAACGATCCGAATACTACAAGACCAGGAGGACCGGGCCTACGCATGTACCGAGAACTTGCAAGATCCAAGCCTCCATGGCCAAGAACTCACAAGATCTCGCAATACCAGGCCAAGAACTCACAAGATCCATGCCTAGCAATGCTGGGGGAGAAAGGAGAGGGAAGGGGCAGCAAGCTTACCGGAGAGAAGCAGGCAACCGGCGAGTACAGGCGTTAGCGGGAGGAGCTTCGCGTCGCCGTGGTCGGTTGCCGTGCCGTCGGGCCGCCACGCCGGGTCGTGCTTGCGTGCAGTGCCACTGCCACTTGCGTCGCTCGGTGCCGCCATCGACGCGTCCGCCTCGCGCCACCGCCGACGAGTCCGCCTCGCACCACCACCTTGGCTCCCCGCCATCGTGCTAACCCTAGCTGCTCGCCTCCCTTCTGCCGCAGCAGCAGCCGCTTTCCGTGTTTCTGTTCTAAGAGTCGAGAGATGTGGTGTGGATACCAGCGTGGAAGATCTGGGAATGGATGGGTTGGGCCAGTTTTGAAACCACACTGGGCCTGACCGAACGGTTATTTTCGTTTGTGCTAGTTTTCATTACAGTCCAATCCATTCCAGCCCGTTACACTCTGTTCCCGGGCCGTTACACGCCGAAACGAACGAGGCCTGAGAAGGTGCGTGAGTCTACCTGGACGATGTGAATTTGTTACTTGGGAGATTCGGTGGGCGATTGCAGCTGCACAATGTTGTTCAGTTCTGATAGACCCTTCCTCCTTCATGGTCAGTCGGCCACCATCGGCAACAGGCCACACTCACCGGTGGCCTCCGTCCTCCCTCCCTTATAATCGTACACCCTTCCTCTTTCCTCTGTAGCACATCGATGCGGAGCAGACGTTGCTCTTCATCAGATCAGCAAGTCCGATTGAATCCAGTGGCTGCCTCACGCATCCCATCGATTAGCACCTTCCCCTACGTGACTAGCAGGAAAACGCAAGGAAAAACCAAGGTATGGTGCCCCAATCTAAATTCTAAGGTCAAAAACACTAATTAGGCTCGGGATGTAATCTTATATGAACTTGTCAAATGGTATAATTTTGAAATTCTCAAAATAGATGTAAGCTTAGGCTTCCTTTGGAATGGAGGATGGGAAAAACATAGGAATAGGAAAAACATAGAAATTGAGATGATATACTTCTCTAATCCTATAGGATTTTGAAACACAGAAATAGGAAGTGAAAGCCCTTCGGTAGTACTAGAGGAAATCAAAGGAATTTGGTCACCACTAGTCTCCTCTCATTTTGAATTTGAACATTTTACGTTTGACATTGATGTTGTTTGCTTTGATGTCCTGAATCCTTTTGGATTGAAGGTGCCGCTGCTCCTTGGAATTGAAAGGACGGGGATCGCTTCTGTTTCTGCTTAGCTCTTAGCAAAGCAATGCGTCTTAACTGCCAGGCGCCAAACGGAACCAGCGGCCAGCTGCGCGCGCGAGCGATTTCGTTCGCACAGGAAAGTTTCCAAGAGCTCGGAGCTCTTATTTTTTTTCCCATGAAATCGACCATAGGAAAGCAATCCTCTGGAATTATTCCTTCTGATTTCCTGCGAACCAAAGGATGCACATAGGAAAAAATCCATAGGAATTAAATCCTCTAAAAATCCTTTGTGATTCCTCCATTCCAAAGGCACCCTTAATCGATCTGAATATCATGAGTATCCTTTGATGTACTTTTATTAGCTCTGATGTTCTGTTAGTTTTATCATTTATTTTAATTTCATGTGTGATCGTGAATAACAATTGAGTTTTTGCATGAGCACAAGATACCAGGTTGCACTTTAATCTTGTAGATTCATTGCAGTGGACTTGTTCCTACAATATTCTGGATGTTAACATGCTGTGATTATTCTTTCCTTTTGTATGTGCCAAAAACTGATTTAGGCACAAATAGGGTAGAATCGAGTAAATGCAAGTAGCTGTAGTGCTACATCATTATCTAAGTGAGGGCTATGTTTCATATTTTCTACTTTTATATTCTATTTTTCAAGACTGGTTTGGTCAATTTGTGCAAGGATTGCTGTGATATTCGGAGTCAAAGTCAAGTTGTGCGTGCGCGCTGCACAATCAGGCTACTGCCCGAGATGGGGCATTCGATATATTTCCTCCTCTTGATTACATCTCTTTTCATGTAGAAGTCCCTTTATCAGCCGGCTTCTGAAACTCTAACCTCCAGCCAGAAAGACAATGAGATGTCCACATTGACCTCTCCATGAATGACCTACCTGCATGCTAATTAGCGGGAGCTTCACCAATGATTCCACTTTTAGCCTGGGACCCTTCAGGGCCTGGTTCTAATTTTCTTTTGCTAGTGCAATTATATATTTCTTTTAAAATTTCCTACAACTCATATAATCCAGTTTTGAGTATGCTATAAGGCAAATGTAGCATTTAATTTTGGTGTTTTATAGTTTTCATCACCCATATACTATAGATGAACTTATACAAGAAAACGAACTAGATTTGGCGAATTGCTTCTTGCTGTGTTGACACATTTAATATTTAAGTTTATCTGTCATTTCTCCTTTGGTATGGTATGGGGATGGTGTGGCTAAATGATTTATTTTTTCATGGCTGAACTATATGATACTTTGGCATGTTTTAGTCTCTTTGTTATCTAAATCATATTTGAACTCAATAGGAGGTCATCTATATCTCCAAGCAAAATGGTGATAATCTAGAATGTGTGTAGAGTGCTCAATGAATAGCTTTGTGAATCACAAGGATATCTTGACAATCTATCCCTATGAGCTGGTTAGTTTTACTCAGAGGTAATCAAATTCATATCTGTATATGGTCAGATTCCCTCACGGTGATATAGTTTATCTATCATTCTACAGTTCAAAAGTGGTTTCCCTTGCGTGTCTTCCATGCTGGTTAAACAGACCGGCAACCTATTCATGTAGTAAGCAGTATGTGAGACATTTGCTTTTAATACTCCTAGGTAAATAACCCCACTCATAATATTTCTTTCTAAATAGCACAACACAAAAGAGACTGATAGATGGTATGATGTATGAGTCATACTCCGCAGATAGCCTCAATTTTGACGTAGTCTTCAGTGCAAAGTTAGAGCAGCAACCTTAAAAATGGAAGATATGAATGTGTGTTTGTGGATCTCCGTGCATTCTTGCAGGCCTCACTATTTTAACCAATTTTATTTGTCCTTGTTTGGATGAAGAAGCAGGTTAAGGATGGCAAAAAATGTTTTTGACAGGATTTCATTTTGTGGAGTTTAATTCAGTTGAAACTGCAACCAGCATGTACAAGGATTTACAGGTAGTGAGCATCCCCCCCCCCCCCCCAACCTCTGGTTTCTTTTGCTTGTTTTAGTCAATATTATGCTCACATAGATAAAAGTATGATGTGTTAACAAGGAACATTTCTGAATCGATATGATATGATCTTGCAATTGTGTCATGGAATGAAAAATGGTCAGACTACAACAACAACAATAAAGCCTTTTTATCCCAAGCAAGTTGGGGTAGGCTAGAGATGAAACCTATGGGGACCCAAAAAAGGAGAGAGAAATGAACAAAAGCCAAAAGAAAGAGAAGAAAAAGGAGAAAAAAAAGAGACAAAAACAAAAGGAACAAAAGCCAAAGGGAAGAAGAAACGAGTAAGCAAGAAGGAAGAAAAAAAGATCACGGTTCCGGCACATCTATTGCTAGTCTCCAAGCGCTCCTATACATAGCTAGCTCCTTAGAGATATCCCACGGCTTCAGTCTTTCTTAACCGACTCGTCCCAAGTCAAGTTAGGTCGGCCTCTACCTCTCTTAACATTAGCATCTCTCTTTAGAACCCCACTACGCACCGTCGCCTCCGGAGGCCTCCGTTGGACATGTCCGAACCATCTCAACCGATATTGAACCAATTTCTCTTTGATAGGTGCCACTCCTATCTTGTCCCAGATATCTTTATTCCGTCGGTCTCTTCTTGTATGCCCGCAAAACCAACGCAACATACGCATCTCTGTTACACTCAATTGTTAAACATGTCGTCTTTTCGTAGGCTATCACTCAGCACCGTATAACATCACCGGACGAATTGCCGTCCTATAGAATTTACCTTTTAGCTTTTGTGACACCCTCTTGTCGCATAAGACGCCGGATGCTTGACGCCATTTCAACCAGCCAGCTGAAATTCTATATCTAACATCTTCATCTATGTCACCATCCTTTTGCAATATCGATCCTAAATAACGAAATGTATCCTTCTTGGCCACCAATTGTCCATCAAGGCTAACGTCTCCAACCTCATGTCTAGTCGCGCTAAACTCACACATCATATACTCGGTCTTGGCGCTACTAAGTCTGAATCTCTTGCACTCTAATGTGTGCCTCCACAGCTCCAACTTCCTATTAACCTCATCCCTACTCTCGTCAACTAACACCACATCATCAGCAAAAAGCATACACCAAGGGACATCACTCTGTATTTCTCGTGTGACCTCGTCCATCACCAGAGCAAATAAATAAGGGCTCAATGCTGATCCTTGGTGTAGCCCTATTTTAATCGGAAAGTTATTGGTGTCGCCGTCACATGTCTGAACACACGTCCTCGCGTCCCTGTACATGTCCTTGATGAGGATAATGTACTTAGTTGGGACTTTATGCTTCTTCAAGGTCTACCACATGACATTTCTTGGCACTTTGTCATACACCTTCTCGAGGTCAATAAAGACCATGTGTAAATCCTTCTTTTGCTCCCGATATCTCTCCATCAATTGTCGCATTAAGAAAATCGACTCCATGGTCGATCTTCCAGGCATGAACCCAAACTGGTTTTGCGTCACACTTGTCACTCTTCTTAGGTGATGCTCGATAACTCTCTCCCAGAGCTTCATCGTATGGCTCATCATCTTAATCCCATGATAGTTAGTACAACTTTGAACATCTCCCTTGTTCTTGAAGATCGGTACTACTATACTCCTCCTCCATTCTTCCGGCATCTTGTTTGACCGAAAGATGAGGTTAAAAAGCTTAGTTAACCATACTATGGCTCTGGCACCCAAGAATCTCCATACTTCGATGGGGATACCATCAGGGCCCATCGCTTTACCACTCTTCATCCTCTTCAAAGCTTGCTCTATCTCTGCCTCCTGAATTCTCCTCACAAAACGTCTGTTGTTATCATCAAATGAGTCATCCAACTCAAGTATAGGACCCTCCTCCTCACCATTAAACAAATTATCAAAGTACTCTCGCCATCTGTCCTTGATCTCCTTATCTCTCACCAGGAGTCGGTCTACCCCGTCCTTGATACATTTGATTTGGTTGATGTCCCTCGTCTTCCGCTCACGGATCCTAGCCATCCGATAGATGTCCTTCTCCCCTTCCTTTGTTCCTAGTCGCTGATAAAGGTTATCATATGCCTGACCCTTTGCTACACTCACTGCTCGCTTTGCAGCCCTCTTGGCTATTTTATAGCCTTCTATATTGGCTGCACTCTTGTCAAGATGTAGGCGCTTGAAACACTCCTTCTTCTCCTTGATAGCCCTTTGCACCTCATCATTCCACCACCAGGTGTCTTTTGCTTCTTGTTTGTCTCCCCTACTCACGCCAAACACTTCTGAAGCTACCTTCCACACACATGTTGTCATCTTTAGCCACATGTCATCTGGTCCTTCTCCTTCCTCCCAGGGTCCCTCTCCTAGCATCTCTCCTTAAAAGTTTGCGCCAGCTCCCCTCTAAACTTCCACCACTTCGTTCTCACGGTCTTGGTACATTTGTCCCTATATACACGTACCCGAAAGCGAAAATCTGCCACCACAAGCTTATGTTGAGTGACGATACACTCCCTAGGTATTACCCTACAGTCCAAGCAAGTACGTCTGTCCTCCCTCCTTGCAAGGATAAAGTCGATTTGGCTTGAGTGTTGTGCACTTCTAAAGGTCACTAGATGGGACTCCCTCTTCCTAAAGAGGGTATTCGCTACCAACAAGTCATAAGCTAACGCCCAATTAAGTATATCCTCCCCCTCCTGATTCCTACTACCATACCCGAACCCCCCATGGATCCGCTCGAACCCTATATTAAACGTCCCCACATGGCTGTTAAGGTCTCCTCCTATGAAAAGCTTCTCACTGATAGGTATGGCACTAACCATGCTATCTAGATCTTCCCAAAACTGACTCTTGGTGCTCTCACTAAAATCTACCTGAGGGGCATAGGCACTAATCACATTTAGAGCCGAATCTCTAACTATCAGCTGAACTAGGATAATCCGGTCACCATGCCTCCTAACCTCTACGACTCCATCCTTAAGGCTCCTATCGATCAAGATGCCTACACCATTTCTACCCGATGTTGTACCCGTTTACCAAAGCTTGAAGCCAGTATCCTCCACCTCCTTCACCTTTTGGCCCTTCCATTTAGTCTCTTGGACGCATAGGATATTTACACGCCTCCTAGTTGCCATATCGACTAGCTCTCGTAACTTGCCTGTTAAGGACCCTACGTTCCAACTCTCTAAACAAATCCTAGTTGGCTCGGCTAACTTTCCTTACCCTTCGCACCCGTCGAGAAAAAGTGTGAAGACCCTTGCTCATTTTTCACCACACCCGGGCGTAGATGTAGCGCGCCACTAAGGTTGCGACGACCCGACCCTTGCTCACTATTCATCATACCCAGGTCACGATACGACACGCCACCAAGGGGATGACGACCCGGCCTTTACTCATTTGACACCACACCCGGGTTTCGATGTAGCGCGTCGCTAAGAGGGTTATGCCCCAATGAATTTCTTATGGGTTTCATATCCATTTGAGTGGCTGGGTTTTTTACGTTGGTTCGCCAAACCTAACACAACCCTCCTCCTTTACCCAGGTTTGGGACTGGCTATGTTGAGACTCAACATAGGCGGAGTTAAAAATGGTCAGACTGCAAAGGATAAAAGTTAAACAAAATTGCTTGTGCATAATGTAGCATTTGAGGCGATTGAAAAGGACCTGAGGCAATATTTAGTCTATTTGGATGGGTTAGTCCCTCTTTGAGTTATTCTCCTGTTATCCTAGCTTGTGATCAAGGATAGTTTCCTAGATAAAAAAATAGATTTCTTCACTAGTACATGTTCGTCTTTTCCATTTCTCTCTAATCATCAGAAAACTGTGAGCAGTTCCAAATGGACCAATGATTTTGCCATGTTCTTTCTGGAAGCATTAATTATAATACATTGATTTTTCTGGCCAAAAGCCTTAGATTGCCTAGGATAGTTTCCTACACTTTCACACTCAGCATATCCTAACGGCGGCGGCTATTCCGTAATCAGCCAGCGATATGTCACCACTAGACCCCACATGGGTTGCCGAGTGTTTTTATTTGCTGAAGGCTGCGGAGTTGTTGCCGAGTGTCTCACGATTTTACACTCGGCAAACATCTTTAATACCATGTGTTTCATATACACCGAGAGCATATTCGTGTTACACTCGGCAATCTACTATATGCCGAGTGCCCGGGTAAATGCCCTCGGCAAATGTCTGTGCACTCAGCATATCGTCGGTTTCCGGTAGTGTGAGGTTTTGCGTTTATCAAATATGTCACAAATTAAGAGGCCCAAAATGCTCTGCAAGCCCTCCCGAGCACACATAATCACAAAGTGACCGGGACTCTCTGTCTATTTATCACATTTTATTCTGATCTTTTTTTGAAACTATAGAGAGAGTAGGTAGTTTATATATATATATATATATATATATATATATATATATATATATATATATATAATAAATTGTGTGAGCTCTTGAATTAGTTCTTCACTCTGTCATAATTTATTTATGTTTTATAATATTTGTCAAGCAAGTAAAGCATGATATGGGCCTCAAAAGGCTGCTCTATACATGTGCAGGTCCTGCTCATTACACCTTACGGCATCATCAGGACAGTCAAAGGGTCTTCAACACCAGAGTGAAATGGGATGAGGTGTTCCTCTACAGGTACATCATAGAGGCAACAAGCTGCTAGCAGTAAACACGATTCTCATAATTCATTTGGGTACTTTATTTCTGGATGGTCGATTAACATGCAGATAATAAGTAATCATAACTGTAAGTAGTAGTTTTAGACTCTACAGGTATGCTAATAGTTGTGGTATGTTTTGCAGACAGGCTACTACCCATCTGCCGTATCTGGTACATAGCCCACTCCTGATTACTTATGTTGCCGGCCTAGAGAAGGACAAGAAGCTGCCGCTCAGCGCCAACCCAAAAAAACTGCAAAACGATGCAGGACGATGAGCTTTTCATGACCCTGAGGTAACAATATGGTTCTTCCTCCCCTCAGATATTTGTTTCATGACTGAATTCATCGTCCACTCTTTGCCTTCTTCTTTTATAAGTAACACTGTTTTCTTCAACCAGACTTCATTGGTGCAATGCTGAAGTGGTTGTGGTGTTGTATGCTTGACCTGTTTGACGTTTTGCATCATTGAGCATGAATCCACCAGCTTCAAAAGCAAGTGTCCTGTTTACAGCTTCCCACCAGATTCACAAGAGATGCCATATTGTTTTGTTTTTCAAAGCTGGTTGAAGCTTGCATGTCGGGTGAAACAACATTAGCAATCTCGCATGAAATGGTTCTTGGGTAAGTTTGGCTACTTTGCGCATTTTTCCATTATTGTGAGCTTAAACGATTCTGGTTTTTTAAGTACCTGCCCACATGTTTGATGTTTGCATGGACAAATTTGAAATGGCACTATGTTTGGAGAGGGACACCTAATGAGTCTCGGTCTTCCTCGCAGGTGGCTTTTTTGAAACAAGATAGCTGTCGTAAGCCATTAAAGGATCTAAAACATCACAAATTCTGGTGAAACATAAAATTATTATGATAGGTTTATTTGCATATTTTCTCAATTATTGTTTCTTAATTCTTGTAGATTAATACACATCTTGGTTCCTAAAAATTTCAATTCAAACCAGTGTTAAAAGAACATTGGAGGGGTCATGTATCTTTTTCTTGCAATACTCAATTTTCCTCACCTGATATATATAAAGAAATTTGCATTTCTTTTGGTAAAATAGTGGTAGTTTTGCATTGTTGGGATTCTTCAGCTACAAAAAAGCTCAGATCGAATATCCCCTTTCTTCTTATTGTTTTTGTTCTAGATAGTTGGACTACCGATACCGTTTTACATTTTTCTGCTGAATAATTTGACATCTATTTACTGTATCTTATAAAATTTTCAACAGGTAATAATTTTAAGCCTTTTTCTGCACTTTGTTATTTATAAATAATCTTATATTTAATATGAATTTGGAGAAGGGTCAAGTGGTTAAGGGCAGGATGTGCTGAGGTCGTAAAGTACAATTTGTGGGGAGATTCTTTCTCATCTTTTGTCTTTGTGACCACCTTATACCTCAAGAGTGGATATGTTTACTGTTGAAATATGACAAATTTGCAAGAGTAGGTTACAGAAACAAATTGGGTATACAATATATTAGTTGTCATGTCTAATTGACTTTAGCATTGGATGATAACGATGTAAACTTTATAATTATTTTGTCAAAACAAACTGTCCTAGAGTGTGTTTACTCAATGCATAAGTGGAACGAGGTGCGTGATGTGGTGGATTCTATTTGTGTTAATATATTGAAATATAAAATGTTGATTGATGTGCATTAGCTTCATTTATATTGGATGGTGCATGACCAGATTACAGAAATTATAAAGCTTTGAATGTGTATTTGATCATTTATAACCAGACTATGTGGCACTATATTGTGTTAATTTTCATGTGCATGCAACTAAATATTGTGGAATAATCACTTCTATTGCAAGTAAAATGTATGTTATCTAAAGTTTATAATTAATCAATTTGTCATCAATTTAATTATAACATATCTTTATTATATATTCATGGTAGTAAGATAGCATGTGCGTGCCACATGTGCAAATACTAGTATTTATATAAATGAACAGCATTGTCACATTTATAATCATTATACTAAGTTTTTAATATCTAATACATCAGCTTATTCAACATTTCTCTTCAAATGCTGGCAAATTGCACTACCACAAAATAGCCTATAGTGGCGGTATCACAATTTGGGCAGCGACGGGTTTAAAGAAACCTGCCATTATAGTATAATGACTTTTAACGATGGATCGTAAAGTGACCTATCTCTAAAAATTAATTTTTAGGGGTGAATCATATTATTTTTAGCCCTTACAAATGGCCTCCATTTTTAGGGGCAGATTATAACGTGGTCCGCCTCTCAAAATTGATTTCTAGAGGTGGATCATATGTTGGTCCATCGCTAAAAATACTAAGATCCATTTGACCCAACTAGTGGAAATTTTATAATAATTATAGGCTTCTATGACATTTTTCTCATGATAACACACCGTTTCGTTATAAAGCATGTTGCGTTTATGATATTTTTGAGGAAATTGAGTGTTTTATCATTAAATGTAGCCAGAAAATCGTTATAAATCAAGACACCATTATATTATGACAAGCAAAAATATCACAATTGATAAAAATAAGACAAATATGAATCACCATTAATAATTTTTTTATTATACACTAAAACTTGTGGCAAATAAGAATCGTCACAATATGACTCACTTGTCAATCACTTATCACGTGGAACCCACATATTAATTTTTATTTCAAAAAATAAAAGCAAAATGTCTTTACTACTTCTAAATACAGTTTCTCAGTTGGTGGTGTCCGTCTCGTCGTCGTGCGTCGTTCTCACGATTGGTTTCGCTGACAACTGGGCTCCACCAAAGAGAGACCGTGTCCTCGCCCGAGTCACCAATTCCCCACCGCATTCTCGCTCGAGTCCCCCATCGCGTTCTCACCCGAGTTCCCAGTTTCCCACCGTGTCCTCGCCGGAGTCCCCCAGTTCCGCACCGGCCAACACGTCCTCGCCGGAGCCCCCAGCTCTTCACCGACTGTGGCGGCTCTCCATGTCGCCACCCGCCGGTCCGGCGCCAGTGCTAGGGTTTGGATTTCCTGTCATCATCAACGCTTCCGATGCCGCCGCCACCAGCACTGCCGTCTTCTCCAATTTGGGTTGGCGTCTAAGTAGGAGGTGGGATGAGGAGCGACGAGGCAGTCGCTGCGAGGCGGCTCCCCTCACAGCCCTTCCTTCACCCATCGAGGAAGCTTCGGCGCAGGCCAGGTCCGAGTTTGGGTCTAGTCGCCGTTTACACGACAGCACGCTTACGAGTCGATGGGCCTGGGGCTCATCGAGACGGCCACGGCCGAGGCGACACGGTTGGCTGTTGCAGTTGTCGTCCTCGTCCGGCTCTGGCTCAAGGCGGAAGTGCTTGTGCTCAATTCAGCGATGTTTATTCGAGAAGGTTCTTTCCTTTCTTCCGCTTGCTCCTGCTTCCCAGATTCAAAATTTCTGACCAAAACTTGAAATGTCGCGTGCGCTTGCAGATTGCCTGAAAACATCTACGGACTTACAGCTCCCAGTATAAATCAATGGCCATGGCCATGCCCACTGCCCCACCTTCTCACGTAGCACAAGAAGCTTTTGATAGTGTGGCAAGGTGAGATTCAGGGGTCGACGCCCCTTCATCCAATTCTCAGGGACCAAGGTACGGGTGATCTGGATTTAGATTTTCTGATGTTATTGGCAAGCTTGTTAAAGAAATTAGTTTTAACCTGAGTGTATGTTTGCAAGAGAGAACCGAGCTGCGGCTCAGTTGGCTAGCAGCGCCAGCCAAAGGCTGCGCGCGCGCTCACCTGGGTTCGAGCAGCCCCAGGTGCCTCACGGAGGTACTGTAGCTCGCTACAGTGCCAAGAGTGGTGGTGGTGGTAAAAAAAATCCCCCTCGCTGTGCTCGCTGACCCTGTGGCTTGGGCGCGCACAGTCTTAGGTATTGGCGCGTCTGAGGGCTACTGCCTGTCTCAGTCTGTGCTACGTCGGCCTAGGTTGGCTTGACCCGGCGAAGTCATCTTCTCCTTAATATAATGCCGGGGGGGGGGGGGGGGGGTGGTCTTTCGAGTTCTTTATGTTTGCAAGAACTTAGTTTCAATCTAAGTTTGCAGTATAAGGGTTCTTTAGTTTCAGACTTTGCTAACAACCAGCTTATGATGAGTTATTCAATTTCATTTGGACTACAGCTTATTGGAAGAAATTTGTGGAGTTTGATCTTTTAGATTTTGCTAACAGACATCTTATCATGAGTTATTCAATATCATTTGGAGGGACTTTTTAGAGTCATTTGATACAGGTTTTGAAAAAGATGAAGCATTCATAGATAGAAAAGCAATTTTATTCCAATTTAGGCTTGCTGGAAACTCATTGAGAATGTGCTCTTAAACTTGGACTATACAGAATTGCATTTTTTATGTAGGAAAAGAGAAGCAACGAATTTTTAATGTAGGAAAAGAAAAGCAATGACATATCTATGGGGGTGCAAGTTCAGCAGTTGATGTAGTCCATTTTTTTTCTAGAAAACTGCAAGTAATTACCTGACAGCATGCACTTTACCAGCTATATGAAACTTTTGATTAGTAGCCTCTGTATCCAGCCAACAAAGATATCTAGAACCCTGTGACGAATTTAAGTCAGAATATATATCTTTGGATTCTTTACTGCCTTTGGTTCTCACGTCAGGACCAATATATCTAGAACTTTGCATTCTTTTTCTGGGTTTCTTTTGAAATTGCACCATTCTTAAGTCAGATGAGTCTTGCTTTGGAAAATTTGGATAATTTTGACATTTTAAGTTTTGCTTTTTTTCTATAATACGAAAATGACTGAATATTTATTGTCTGAACATCACTTGGTGGTTTAGTTGCTGCATGTTCTTTACTCCTTTCTTTCCTATTTTGAGTGCAGAAATGCTAACTACTTGCATTTGGTTACCACTTTACTAGAGACTTGGTGCTTCTATTACTTGTTTTTAATTCTTCATGTCACCCTCCACTGCCAGGACTGATACAGTCCTTCAAGAGGTGACCCCTTGCCCTGCCATCCTCAGCAACAACCTCTGCTGTATAAATAGAATAGGTACGGCCCAAAATTAAGTATTCTGTTGTGTAATTGATGTTTTTGCTCTGTTATATCCAATACTTCATATATTTTTTTGAAATATAAACCATATAAAACTAGACTAAGTAAGATTCTATTCTTGCTAGATTACTAGAAAGGTTTGACAATGGTGAGTGAATCGCAGGAGCTGTGTTGTTTTCCATGGATGGTGTGAACTGTGATATTCCTTTTGTTGGGCTGTCTGTTGAAGGGATTGTGTTGTTGTGACTTATTATGTAATGACTACCTTTCACTTTTTCTGATCCTGTATGTTTGATCCTCTAAGTCTAGTGCTATTAAATATTGTGGCATATGTCAGAAACAATCAGGCCAATTCTAATTAATTTGTAATAGGTCTGTGGACTTTTTGTTTGTACTAAGCAGTCTCATTCGGTCACTTCCAATTATCTTATCATAACTCTGCTGCTTTCTTTTATCTACATTTAGTACTAGCTTGACAGCTTAAATGTGATGTGTGCTAGACATGTTGCTGTCATATAAATTGCAACTAATTTAATGCATAGTTTTGCCTGTATCTAGTATCTCTCTTAAGCTTCTATATTGTTGTGTACTTGTCACAACTAAGCTAAAGAAACATTTTGTGTACATTGAGAAAAGAAATTTTTCAAGTTCCAAGCTAATATTTTGTTTTTGTTTCATGTAATTTTAGCAGCATCAAGACCAATATGAAGACGTGGCATCAGTTGAATTGATCACTTTGAGGCCTCTTGTTGCAACAGCAAGACTAGGCTAGAACATTTCTTATGGCTGGAAATTTGGAAATTTGTTCATACTGTCAACTTAGAAAGTAGCACAAAATACTTTTCTTATGGCTGCAAGTTTGGATTCTTTATTGTGAGATGATTTGAGTCGATTTCAAGTGAATCTGTACTCAGTTCAGTGTTGATGGTGAGGATTATATAATTCTATGGATTTTTTAACATTTATTCAATTGTGGTCATTTTAATGACTTGGAATATAAATGACTAGAGGGTCTGATGAAATAATTGGCTTCCAATTTAATTGGTTTCAAAAAAAACTAATAGGCACAAAAAATATCACGCAAGAAATTGAGAAACAGGCCCAACACATAGGATCCATGTCAGCTCCACGTTATTTTTAACGAGAAGAATATCTAGTAAAGGTATAGGCACGGTGTCTAACTTTACGCTAGCTCAATTTGCATTCGTCCTGACGGGCTATGTGGTAGGTGGCAGGTAGTGACAATCCTGTCCGTCCCTTTAGTAATCCACCATGTTCGAAAAGTCTCAAGCAGGTTGTCTAGTGACAGCGTACCCACTAGTATAGAGGTTATTAGTTACCGTCCCATATTAGTGGATCATTTTCGTGCTCTGAAGTGAGCTAACATGTGAAAGAATCGAGGCTGTACCAAGAAATTGGTGTAAGCGCTCAACCCGAGGAACTAGGATTTGACGCTTGACTTAGATATATTAGGAAGATATATTTTAGGAATCTTAGACTTAGACTCACTGTCCTCCCGGCTAGCTCAACCGTTCACTTTATATATCTTAGTGTGGATTTCTCCTGTGTTACTACCCTACTCTATTATTGATTATCCTTACTCCTGTCTTTGGTTAGTTGGAATTATTCTTTAGTCATATCTTTGTTAAGTCGAGATAATCTTATACCTAGCTTCCCTTTGGAAATAAATACGATACCTTGGGATACTCCCGGATGAAATGCTACAATAGTGTTTCGTGCGTTTACGAAATTAATTTATTTTATCTTTAGAGCGTAGCAAATGCCAACAGACATTTCTGGTGCCGTTGCCAGGGAAGCAATGCCTAAGATTTCAAGACTAACATAGATTATCTATTGAGCTAATTCACTGCTAGTCTTAGCGGGATCACCCCTGTTTAGTTTGAGTATGAAACCAACAGGACACAATCTCCTTGACCTTGGAGCAAGTTTTCACAGAAGAAGAGCCCGTGGTATTGTGATACTTCTCAATGAATCATCATGCACCACTATAGCTCAATTTTCAAGGAGGTAAGCCCCAAAATCTTGCCCCTAACCATCTATTTGGACAATTTGGCTATTGATGGAATTGATTCGCCACCAACTAATGTTATGTTCTTATTTTATCCTATGTTGGGTTATGCGTTTCTTGTTTAGTTGTGTGCCCTATGTATGTGTATGATCTGGAATATAAAAGTGGTAATCTCTATCATGTTATAATTTAAAATAAGGAAAATACATGTGTTTTCCTTCCACAATTGATCAAATTAGACATGGTGTCTAGGTTGACTGATGGAATTGATAGAGATATGTCTATTGTAGACGAATATATTTGCGCTAACAATTATGGGAAATCAATGGTTCAAGTGATGCCAAAAGAGAATGAAAAAGGAAACTCTAAAAGGTCACCACCATAGAGCCAAAAAACAAGATTCAGGTATAGCAAAAGGAGGCCGTTTCATTCAAGACATAA
This sequence comes from Eleusine coracana subsp. coracana, assembly GCA_032690845.1. Taxonomy (NCBI): domain Eukaryota; kingdom Viridiplantae; phylum Streptophyta; class Magnoliopsida; order Poales; family Poaceae; genus Eleusine; species Eleusine coracana. Next base: position 12,150,975 of record CM064426.1, read on the forward strand.
AATCAGAACCCTTGTCGGAAGGTAACCAATATTTATCCCCTTTGTTACCCCTTTGTATTTACCACTAGATTGCGTTTTTTTCTCCATTAGTCACTGAATATAGGTTATAAAAGGAAAAAAATAATAATATGAAAAACAAAAATTTGGGTCATTACCCGACCAAGATTATCAACCGAAAGGTCAATTTCTTGGTCGAAACGACCGTCCGACTGTCTGTCCGGGACATTAACCCGGCCAGGAATAACCCAATCAGATTTCAGCACTTGGGAGGTTATTTTTTTTATGAAAAACGACCACCCGGCTGGGTAACTTCTGTGCCACCCGGCCCGAATAACCCTGTCAGATTTCAGCATTCGTGAAGTCATTTTTCATGAAAAACGACCACCCGGCTAGGTAATTTCTGTGCCGCCCGGCCAGAATAACCTAGTCAGATTTCAGCACCCAGGAGGTCATTTTTTGTGATAAACGACCACCCGGCTGGGTAATTTCTGCGCCGCCTAGCCATACTTTTTCTCGGATTCCATGCTCTTGTGATGTTGGGATAATGCCCATGAGCGGAAGAGGTGTGGCCAACACTTCCTTTGTGAAAAATGCTCACCTAAGACCCCACCATTAGTAAAAGTAATGAAGGAGAGCCACACAAGTCACATCACTCTTTCACCACTCACACTCACCTACCATTCTACTCCCCTAGGCCTCATGAATGGCAAGGCACTCATTGCAAACATCCAACTTTGGTCACCCCATCACTCTCTTCTTGCTCCCTTCACTTCCAACAAAATTATGGCCAAAGTAAGCAAGTGGATCACATGGCGCACGGACCTAGCCCTTTCCCATCACCACCCAAATAATAATGCAGCAAAAGGAGGATGAGGACTTGCCGCCCAGCATGGCCCGTCACCCGACATGGGTCGCCGCCCGGCGAGTAATGTTGCCCCCCGCCCCCTGCCCCCATCGGGGCTCATTCTCTAAATTCTTCACCTCTCAACCTTCAATTGAAAACACTCTTCTCCCTTTCTTTCTTTTCACTAGCCCCCCTAGTAAGTGTGGTTTGAACATAGGAATAAAAGTGTGCTGCAATAAAACCAACTAGAGCAAGTTTGCTGCCTCCCTTGCATGTTTGAATGACTAACACTTGGACTACTAACCGAATGACTAATTGCTAACCTTTATTATCATATTGTCCTTCGGGTATTGTGTCCAAGTAACCCTTTTGTAGGAGTGGCAAACATTTGGAGGGTCCTCTACACCAAGTTCAGCAGCAGCACGGAACCACAATGAACATGCCTCAGAGGGTGAATCAGGAGGTTCCCAATATAATTAGGAACATCCATAATTCCCCAGCTTTGCGAGTTCATCGACCAACTACTCCACCTCCTCCTATGACAACTATGAGCCCTACGGGATGGGGAGTTACCTCCAACCTCATGGCGGGGTGGCATTTCTCGCTCCACCTGATTCACATCATATAATTTTTTCAGAGCTGCAAGAAGATATGCAATACTTTGCTGCCAATGCCTATGAGACCAACATTCGAACATAAGAAATATAGGAAGCCATAAGGGAAGAACAATAATGGTGACAACAAATAACAGAACAACTTCAGACAAACATCTCCATGATGGATCAACTGTTCGGACCATTTCAACATCAAGTATCAATCGCCGTAGTGAACACCATCTAAGCTTAAGTCTTGCATAGACCTAAGCTTGGGGATGCACCCAAACCAAGGTACGCCATTTGTTCTATCCTCTCTCCCTCTTTCTATAATTGAGTCGTTTTGTATTGAGCTAATTAAGGCAACCCAAAAAGATTTTTAGCTTTCAAGGAAAACCATAAAAATTGCAAAACCAGAAAGAACAAAAAGATTTCCCTTTGCAAATAAAATTTGAGAACTTGGTCTCTACCTTGCCTATGGAAATGATGAATAGTTGCTCTATTAGCTCCCTTTTAGTCTCAAGCATACAACCTCTACTCCTCATTTTTGTGGAAAATGGTAGACGACATGACGATAACACTAGTCCCTCTATGTTTTACTAGGTGCAAAATGGCTAATAAACACCAAGTGTAGTTGTTGGAGTTTATGATATGGCATGTTTTGGATGAATCTGTGATTTCCTTATGATTAGAGTCCAATGATTTCTTTCAAAACCATGTTGTGACAAAAATCTCCTACTTGGTGCACATCTTCCCTATGATAGACAATTTTCTACCATGGCCAAATATTGATTAGCAAAACCATGTCTATGTCATCTATGCATGCATTGAATTTAGTTAGGATTTGATCCTTATGAGGGATTTGCACTTCCAAAGCTAATCATTTTTCTTCGTGTTATCCTTGAGTTCTCAAATTATTCATGCTTGGTTATGCGGTTTCCACATCGGAATCATGCATCCACTCCACCAAGCATGTTGACCAAAATCTTTCTTTTTGTGAACCTTTTATCCCATTAAAAGATTATGGTCCCGCCAGACAATTGCTCAGAAAAAGTTTGCAAAAACATTTGAACCATTGAATTAGCTTGTTTACACCATGAGAGCTGAAAGAATGAAACAAAGAAAGAAAGAAAGAAAAAGTTTATCAGCTCTCATGGATGTGTTATGTCAAAAAGCTTCAAGGTTTATTCAAAAATAAAATAAGTATATCTTTGAGCAAAAATAAAGGACCATCCTTTCACTCTAGAACAAAAATCCAGTCTTTACGATAAATTTACACCCAAGACCTTTGCAATTGTGCTAGCCCATTCCTTCATGTGAGTCAATTAACTCCCTCTCCCCTAGACATTATTTCTAAATGATTGGAATAAGGAAGTGCAATGTCTTTTCGCTAGGACCATCTCTTAGCTTAACAATACATGCATGCTAAATACGCCATCCTACCAAGCTCCACATAGTTAAGCCAAACTTTTAGAAAGTAGGATGACCATTTGGTAAGGAAATACACCTTTTGAGAGATGAGAGTCATAGTAAAGATTGCACCAAGAGAGAAGATTTTCAATCTTATGCAGCATTACAAAAACCATGGACTCATGATCAAATAGGAGATTGCATGACAAAGTCTAAACAAGCTGTTCTAGACTTCAACGCGTATGACAAGGTTATAAAATTCTAATAAGCCCCGCTGTACAATGAGAATGACTTAGTGACATAGTTGTGCTGGTTTATACTTATCCATATTATGTTGGAGTATGTGTTTGTGCACTTGATACTTGTAGGGCACTAATATTGAAGCAACTCTTGATCCATCACTTCTAAGTTTAATTTGCTCGGGACGAGCAAAGGTTTAAGCTTGGGGAGGTGTTGGCGGTCAATAAAACCCAATATCAACCACCAACCAGCCAGGAAATGTAAGATAAAGACCAAAGATTAATAAATATTTGTTTAAACTAATACAGTTCCATGAGTTTTAGTGAGGTATGTGTTTGCAGGTATAAAAGAGCCAAAATATGTATAAACATGAAGAAACACCCCGTTGGCCGATCACGACTATGAAATAGCCGTTTTCACCGGTCGACAGGGTCGTTTTCAGGCTGAAATCAGGACCCAGCTGACAGGGTCGTTTAAGTCTGAAATCAACCACCCGGCTGATCGACCGGAATCATTGTCAGGCTGACCATCTAACCCGTCCGATTTTGCAAAACACTTCACCATGATGTTGTTTTCTCCTCCCGAACCAAAAGAGATTAAATATGGCTAAGAAAAGAAGTCCAATAAGTGGCCCAACCGGGAGAAGTCAAGGGGCGACCCGAAAGGGGTCGGCACTCGACCAAGTCCGCCGCCCGGCCTGGGTTTCCCACCCGGGGTTGCCAGCCCATGAGGCCCATGATGCCTACCTGCCCCAAAAGAATAGAGTCGGTGGCAACCGACTAAACAATCGTGATCGGGATCAAATCCAAGCCATCGGGAGAAGGTCGGTCGGGAAACCAAAACGATCCAAGGGCCGCATAGCATGGTCCACCACCCGGTGGACCGACTTTGACCTACCGACTCCACTTCACCTACAAATACCCCTCGACCCATCGCCACCTATAAATAGAGGGGAAATTCGGCAGAATAAACAAACAACACATCAAGGAGTCCATTTCGTACTACTTGTGCCACAATGTAGAATAGGTGAGTTAGTCTAGAGTTAGAGTCTAGTCAAGAGCATCGCTCGAGATTCTAGAATTGTCTTGGAGTCTTCTTATGAGATCGCTTGTATCTTTTCTCTTTATGTAAGACTTATCTCTTATCAATATAAAAGATCTTTTCTTTTGTATCTTGTTAAGTATTTATTTTAATTTAGTCATTTTCTCAAGTTACAATTATCGAGAAGAAACATTGTTGCGTAGTTTGTAGGTTTCCCGGCTATGATTTAATTAAGTTTATTTCTTTCTGGGACTTAGACTTGGTTATTTCCTGGCTATTCTTCTGCTCGATCAACGTAAGAATATCTAGTGAAGGCGTAGACGCGGTGCCTAAGTTAACGCTAGCTGAATTTGCATTCGCCCTTATGGGTTGTGTGGTAGGCGGCAGTTAGTGACTGCCCTGTCCAATACCCTGATCATGGGGAGATTGTTCATATCGGCTTAATTGTCAATGAACAACGCGCATCCAATGACTACGCCTGGTTACATTCTTGTAATCTTCTCTACCTCCGGCAACATCTAGAAGAGCTCCACAACAGCCTCGCATCTGGCAGAAGCTAGAAGAGCTCCACAACACTGATTTCTTGCCTCTCAACGTCTGGCAACAGCTGCCGGTATAGGGGGATCGTCCGCATTGGCCTCTCGACATGTGGTGGCACCCACTGGTACTCTGATCATCAAGCGACCGTACGTGTCTGTACGTGAAATTGAAACAATTTTTCGGGTGTATTTGAGATCGTTCGCGTATATGTTTTCTTCCGGTACTCTGTGTTTCTCGGGGCAGGGAAGAGGAGACAATATTTGGCAGCATACGTTTTGTTCCTGGACTCTAGACGCGCTACCTAGGACCAGAAGATCGTCCCTGTGCTGGCCTCTCGACGTCTCATGGCAGCCACGTTACCCTGGCTATTGGGAGATTGCTCCCGTGGGTATGTGAAACAGAAATGATTTTTTAGACGTGTACTTGAGATCCTCCATATATTTGCTTTCTTCCGGACTGTTTCACAGGTCAGGAGTCAGAGGCCCAATATGGATGCATGCATTTTATTTCCTGGACTATAAACGTGCTACATCTAGATTTGTTTTATTCCTTGGACTCTAACGTATGGGCATAAGTTTTGGGGCAGGGGGCAGAAAAAAATTGGTGGAAGAGATGACTGCACTGGAATTAATAATAGTATACTAGCAAAATGCCCGTACATTACGTAACTTATAAAATACATTGTTCAAATAAATATACAAAATTATTTTCATATGAATGTATTAAAAGAAATAGTTTTAATACATATTTATACACGAGCATACATTGCATAGTAAGATGAATTGTGAAGATTATAGTATTGATCTTAGTGAATTGATGAAGCATCTCATGACTGACAACATGAATTAATATCACATGGGCTAAACAAAGCTACTTTATCTCTAATATAATATTCGTAGCTAATGTATTTGCAATCTGACATGCATCCAAAGATTTCTCTACTAATGAATTTTATTAAAATTGGAATGAACAGAAGCTTCATGTAATTATTCTCATGAGAACCAAAAATTTTAGCGTTATCTTGCTAAAGTCCTATTAACTGCAAAAGGGTTCATGGTGCAGTGGTAAATACCATTGGCTGAGGAGGTCCTACCCATGATTCGATCCATGAGTGTTGCATATGTAATTTATGAAAAATAATTAAAAAAATCACTCATTGCATCCTATTTACTTAGTTGGAATCGACCTAGGGTGGGCGAACCCTCATGTATGGGGTGTGCTCAATGCATGAATTAACCCCGAACCATAGGACGTGGCTTTGGAGGATGAGACCAGGGGTACACAGACTTTCTCAGCCAGAGAAGGTTGAGCTTCTTTACCAAAAAAAAAGTTGTGGGGGCATTCTTACCCCCCCCCCCTCCTCCCCCCCAAGTTATTTTCAAAGTCCTATTGACTCACTCAATTGGACTCATCAGATGATTGATACACATAGGATTTTGCATTATAATAAATTATGGATGCAAAATATTATGTTGCAACTTATAACATGCTTTTTGACAATGTACCTTTGCCTGTTTTTTTGCTGTGGAGTCAAATTTGCATCATGTGTCCTATGATGTGATGTCATTCCCAATGCATGCATATTGCTCTCTTTGACATTTACACCTTGCTTGCCTATATTCATGTGTCATGCGTGCATAGTACACACTATTCCTCCACACTTTGATTTACCCCGCTTCTTTTGCATATGAGTCATTTGTTCTCTCTTTTGCCTTATTCACTCCCTATCTCTTTTCTGCTTTGTGTTCCTTAGCAAGATCAATGTTTCCGGTTTCATCTAATGCACTTTTATCTTTTGTGACAGAGTTGTTTGTTATGGCTGCTAATAGAGTCTCATTGTCATTCTTATCCCAACGTTCCATCATCTAACCTAGTAAAAAAGTTCAATGAATATATTAGAATGAAAGAGTATGCATGTATAATAAGGTCATGATGGTTGTAACAATGAGAAAACAATCTAAATAAATTGGTGAAGTTAGTGTTAAATGGTGTATTAAACAATAGATCAGTTGTGAACTGTTACATAGTACGCACCTACTGATCACTTTTTTCACCGTGTTCAAAACCCAACCTTGTGGATGTAAAAATGGGTCGGTGCAAAAACAGATTAATGGAATAGTTAGATAAAGTTATTAAGTAATCTAGACCACAACTAAACATGGGCTAGCGCCATGCATGTAGAAAATCCAACTATGTAAACTACTACAGTGGATCAAAACATCCGATGGGACAGCTAGCAAAAGATCCAATCCTTGTGCGAGAAAACAGCTGATCTAGCTGAAATTGTATTTTAATTCTTTTATACAAATTCTTATCAGGAATGGAAACTACAATGCATATTGGTTCAATTGCAATACCTAATTGTAGAAGTAAAAAAATTATGAGCAGCAATAATCATAGTACTAATAATGATTAGCAGATATGTTGTTGAACTCGAAAGAAGCCTCACCTGGCTAGTACAATGCGAATAAGGCCTGTTGTTTGGTCAGGAGAAAAGGAACAACGATGCCGTTTCTGTGTTTCTCAGCAGCGATGGACTGCAACAATCATGACCTCAAGTTATCCTTTTGCATGAAGATACCAGATCTCATATAACATCATAAGCAGCAGATTTTCCATTCTCATAAAGATAGGATTAAGGCATCGTTTCCATTGTAATTATGAAATATAAATATGTATAGTTGTTGAAAAGAAGAAAGTAAGATATAGTAGGACAATTAGTAAATATATGCAAATCTATGGCTGGTCATAGAAGTTTCTTAGAAAAGTCAAATCTTCCAATACAATTGTACTACTCATACTTTTTTTTTTCTCCCAAAGTTCTTAGAAAATAAACAAGCTTAAGCAGCAAGATCCCAAAAGTGTCCATCAGAAAAAATAGTCTTCAGGAAATCTAGCAAAACATCTAAAGGATGCTGGAGATAGCATTTCAAACGTAAGTAGAACAATAGCATGCTGCGATCTGCATGCTCCAATCACGTAACAAATTAAGAGGGCATAAGAAGTAGTATATAACACAACATGCAAATCACTCAGCAATGTGTTTTTTATAAAAATGAACCGAATCAGAGTAACTTGCCGGCCTTTCTGAATGTAGCGTATTGTCCGCGGCCATAGTTACGTACGTAAGTTCTGTTCGTAAAGACCACGAGTTCCTCATGTCCAAATCGAAACGGGAAGGAAAAACAATTCCTGAAGTTTACGATCCCTAATCCACCCTGGTTAGGTTCTTCGACGTTGATTTAGCCTGGACAGCCCCCTCCTGCGCTCGAAGGCAAACACATAGCAATCATTGGCATAACCCTAACTCGAACTCTTCCTGGCGGCTGCATCGACAGAGACCACACGTCGTTCGTGTCTTCTCTACACGCCGTCGAAGTGCGGCGTCGGTGAGCAGGGCAAGCGTCACCCCCGTGAATGTCGTGCGTGGAGAAGGATCGAGGCGACCCCCCTGCAGGTAAGTGCTTGGCATCATCACATTCGCCGCTTGGATCATGTGGAGCGACCTTATGTGTTGGAACGCACGATCGGCGTCGTTCCAGCTCTGGAACAACATGCTTCGGCTCTATGCCAGGAGAACATGGAACGATCACGACGATGTGATCGGCAGTGACCTCCTTCTCATGTTGAAGTCAATCTCAGGGAGCGACGAGTGGTAGCTGTCGGAGAGGGGCGCCCCGATGGTGCTGTGGCATCGAGCTGAGGAGACCCAAGGTTGCGAACTTGCGGCGGGTAGTATGCTAGCAAGATGGGATGATTTGGAGACAGGTGTTCCAGCAGATCGATGTCGTTGAGCTCAAGCTTGGGGCGCCCTGGCCGTTCCCGCCGTCCGGTTGAGGCCACCGACATGCTGGCACACAAATACGAGGTCGCCAGCGAGTGACTCTCTGATTGTGCCCATCCATGTCCTGTCTTGCACTATAGAATCCTTTCATCAGTTGGGTCAATAAGTGTTACTGTTATCCTTTTAAAACACAGGGCATGAGGACCATGATCATGCCCTCTGTCGTTATCGCTTGCGGGTACTGCGTGCGTCGTTCATCCACGAGATCGCTAAGTGCCAGGTCGTCGTCAAGCTGGAGAACACATTTTTGGCAAGTACATTGCCAGGCATCGGCTGCAAGATGGCGCACATGGTGAGTTGGGCCAAAATCTCCTGGCCGACGTCACACACATTAGCTTTGACCTGTGTTCTAATTTCGGAATTTATTATTTTATGTTTTGACAACCTAAGTCCTAATTTTTCTATTAGCACCCAGTCAAGTAATCCAGCTTGATCTAAAAAAAAAAAGCCAAGTAATCCAGCATTATTTTAATTATACTAAGCTTCTTGAGTTGAAACAAAATTAGTGCTAATTTTCTAACTTTACATTACTATGAAAATTTAGTGCTAAAATTCAATAGCTTCATCAATTTAGGTTTAAAGATTTGGGGCCTATAGTATCATATAAATATTTTTGACACCCGTAGCAACGCAGTAGTATAGAGAAGATAGAGAAGAGAAGAGAAATTCTGCCATTACACTAACTCGTGGGCCCTAGTGGTCGTAGACCAACAGGAGCTGGTCCATGAGGGACCAAGTCCACGGACAAACAAAGCAAAGGCTGAAAGGTTGGGCCAAAACTAATAACACGACCTAGTCCAACCCGCAGGCCAGCAAGGCTGCGCCCTGGCCCAACTAAGCTGTAGCCCAGCAGCAATAACCAAGCCACGAGGCCTTGCCTCGACCCAGCAACATCACGGCCCAGGTACTTGAGCAGCCCAGCAGCAGGGCTTCACGGCCACGACGCTGCTTCGAGCGGCGCTCGCACCGGGCGGCGGCCAGCGAGCAGGCGAAGGCTACACTCACCGAACACGAGCCCGATAACCACGACCATCAAACGTACAAGCATCGCGTGCTTACGCAACACCTACACCGTTACCCGCGTCTAGCGAAGCAGACTAGCAGAGCGCGTGCCCGAGCTTCTGTCCGCGGCCATGGCGAACACGCGCGACGCGGCGGCCTGACAGCAAAACATGACGCAAAGAGAAAATCCAGGGGAAGGGAGTTGCCGGAGGAATGCGCAAAGCTCTCTTTGGCTGGCTGGCAAGATGGCGAGGTCTTGGCGGCTATGGACGATAAAGGCGGCACTTGGATTGGAACTCTTCTGCACGGGGACGCGGTGACCACGACGTTGGCAAGGTTCCCGTTCCCCAGCTTCTGCAAAGATTAGTGATCTGGTTCTATGATTAGAGAGAGAGATGGCATGATAAGAATCAAGGAACATTAGGCAAACCAAGGACGAGGCTCACCAGAAGAGAAGAGGGGTAATCGACGGTGAGGCGGATCACGACGACGAACCTCGGAATTCTCCTCCTCCACAAACTGATCCACGACAAGTCGAACAGGAAGGTGCACAATTGAAGTAGAGAGCGGAGGGGCAAGACAGGGCTTACCGGCCGCGGTCGTACAGCTCTTATCTTTGGTATTTTTTTTATTTATTTGCTATATTTAGTTAATTTTTCAACAAGAATTATATTCATGTTATTTAGTCATCTTATCCATGAAATAAAAAAATTGACGTTTTATTTAAAAAATATGACCACAGTAACATGTGTTCGAATGATTTATAAATTTTAAAAAAATCAAATAAAGTTTAAAAATCATGAGCTTTGTCATGATATGTTAGTATTACAAGTGGAAGCTATGATAAAAAGTAGATAAGATTTCGCACAAGTTATCACGTACATTACTTACAACACGGAGAATCTCCGAATAATAATGTTAGAATTAAGAATTAGTCGTTAAGATTTGGAGTCAAATTGATAGTTGAATTTGACTTCAAATCATTTGTATAGGTCATAGATTATATAAATTGTATCATTTTAAAATTTAATTATTTTTGAACTTTGTTTGATAATTTTTTAAAAAACGTTTGAAGCCGATAAGAAAATTTCTGTCTAGTGTTTAATTTAGCACTTGGCAAAGAACCTCTTTGCCGAGTGTATTATTATTGACACTCCATTACACTCGATGACAGTGTGGTGCAGTGGTAGGGGTTTCCTGCGCGAAGGGGAGGTCGCCGGTTCGAATCCCACTGACCATACTTAGTGCATAGCGCACGAAAAAATGTTAAGACTTGCGACTTTTTTTCTATTTTTTTCTGAGTTTCTGGGCGTGATTTTTTTTTGTAATATTTTTGTGATTTCCATTTTATCGAGTGCAAGCCATTGGCTAGTGTATTTCGACACTCGATAAAGGCTTTATCGAGTAAGCGACAAAAAATATAAGACAAAGAACACTTTGCCGACACTTTTTTTACCATGTGCTCTTTATTGAGTGTTATACTCGTCAAAGTATTTATCGAGTGTATTTAAGTCTTCACAGGGATATATTAGTAATTTACAAGATAATTCAGCTTTGAGGGGTACAGTTTTTTTTAAGATTACACAATATAACTTAGACACTCACAACGCACATACACTCATCTCTATAAACGCATGTATATAAACCCTACCCCTATAAGCATCTTCGAAGACTGAGCCAGCAAATCCTCTGCATTGACAAAGTCACCACTGGCGCCTCGCTGTCGACGGGAGCGTCGCCTATCACTAAAAACATAATACCGTTAAATCCTAGAAAATTCGTTTGAAGTCGAACCTAATAGCTGAGGTACTACTGAGCGGTACACGCAGAGTCACCCATCGAATTGTTCTTCGCTGAAAAAAAAGAAAGAACAAAAAATTGCCCATCGTAGCGTCGTCGCCGCCTCCGAATACTTGCGCCGCAGCAATCTGCCGCTACCTCGTGCCGCCGGCAATGAGGAGTCTTCATGGCAAGCGGATTTGTATCAGAAACTGCATTCTGCTGCTTCCAAAAAGTTGCTTCAGCACCGATCAACAATTCGATGGTTGACATGGTGTCCCTGGAATCGACTTTGCAAACATGAACCACGTGGTGCTCTTGGACTACACGTCTAAACCCATGACCCGAGCGAGTATGTCCTCTGTACTCAAAGGTTGAACATGAAGGGGCCGGTGCACGATGTGCCCTGTGTCCAGTGAATAGAGTGATCTGAAGAGAGCTTTCTTATACATGACCCTATCATGACACTAGAAATTACAATAGTTTAAGTTGTATATTGGGAAAATTCCTTATTAGCCACTAAAAAAAGTTGTGTTTTCCAATCAGCCATCCGAAAGTTTCAGTTTCCTTAGAAGCCATCAATCCAAATTTTTGTTCCTTTTTAGCCACTACCGTTACTTCCGTTGTGCTCGAGCGGTGTTTCTTGTCAACTTTTTACAGTAATGACCATTCTACCCTTGGCTTCTTTGCATTAACCGACAAAAGGCAGCTACAACTCATTCTCATCTGCCTCTCCTCCTCCCAATCGCACGTTGACTCATGGACTGGGGCTAGGCGAGCTGAATCAGACGCCAGGCGACACGGTACTGAAGGCTGGACAAACGATGGCGAGCCCGGCAGCGCGACGGCTCGGGGCGCGGCCACGCGGGTCGTTTGCGATGCGTGGGATCTGCCGAGGTGGGCTCTGGTCGGTCGTGGCAGTGCTTAGGCCATGGGCACTAGGGTTGAGTGGTGCTGATCTTGATTACAGCTTGTGCCTTGTGGTGGGCGTGTGGTTCAGAGAAGAGCAGGGGTCCGGTCTCCGGATATGCTAATTGAGTGCAAATATGAATAATAAATTAAAAATGTTACAAGTTTCAACTATTTATTGATTGCAAAAAGATACAGACTAATGCTGCATTGCAGCCTCAATTTACTTTTGGATATCAATTGATTCGTCCAACATCATGGATAACAAAAAAAAAAACTTTTAAAAAATGCTACTAGGGGCAGATTAGTCTTTCTACATACAATTTAATACCCAACAACCATGAATTGGATGATAGTGGTTGATAAGGAATAAAGTTTGGTTTAATGGCTACTAAGGAAATTGAACTTTTTCATTGGTTGATAAGGAAACATAATTATTTTCTGATAAGGAATATTCCCTTGTATATTAGAGTAGCCGAACATGTATCTTGTATTTCTAGAAAAAAATTTGATGAATGCAATTGCTACATAAACAATATCATTTGAATAGTATCATCTAGATGTGCCAAGTACTTAGCAAAATTCATTGTTTACCGATCAAACTTGACAGGGTAATAACAGTAGTTGTTTAAGTTCAGATATGTTATAGAGCAGAGCCGAAACAGGTTGCAATAGTCATGAGGACTAAAGAATTGGAGAGACTAGTTCTTGCTACTGCCAGTCAGAGACATGAACTAGAACAACGCAATACAGGATAGAGAAATAAAGGCCTCTCGACTAGTCGTGAATGGTGCCGAGGAGGTGAAACTGGATGTTGTGCAGGAAGGCGCAGGCCTACTCGTTGGCTGTGTTTTGAGCGCGCAGCTCCCGGATCAGCTCCTCCTGTCACTTCACATTCGCCTTGTGGATCCACCACGGTCATTTCATCGCCTGCCGCCACCGCTGGAGGAAGCAGTCTCGCCTTCTCCCGTGATCCCCTATCCACATTTGCTCAAGTCACGATTCGAGTTCCAAATTTCGGGTGATTCAAATCTTCCCAATAACCTTCGCTTCCGACGGGCTATCATGCCATCAACGGACTCTATGCCATCAGAATTCCATGATCAGCGATCCGCCGCCGCCGACTACAGAGCTAAAGAACTAGGGAGTCTAGAACAGGGAGAAATAAAATGAACGAAATGGATAACATTTTGATCAAATTAGAGACTGTCATTATTTTTTTCCCATTATACCCCTAACAGATTATACTACATTGAAATGCTACTTCATATTACATAGAGGTTTATTATAGTATAAGTCTATTTAAGATGTTAGATTAAAAGAAATGGATGACCCATATTCATATTAGCCTATTGTAAAGATACTCTAAGGGTTCTGGGGCACGTGCGCGGGAATGGTGCCACATAGTCTTGGCGTCCAGGTCACTTTGCTACACTGGGCTGAGATGGCTGTGAAGAAGTTGACAAATAGTATCGTCAATTTGGTTGGGCCAGATGGGCCAGGTGGTTGGTTATGGGCTGCGGCCTGCTCAACTTTGTTCGGACCAGAGAGAGAGAGAGAGAGAGAGAGAGAGAGAGAGAGAGAGAGAGAGGGAATTGGGCTGCCTTCCAAGAGATAAGGAGGAAATGGCACAAGGCCTTGGCATCTAGTTAAATGACTTATGAATTGTTTGAACATAATTTCAATTGGAATTTGAATTGGTTTGAGTTTCCAACTCATTTTCATCTTTGATCTTGGTCCAATGAAATAAATATGCGGAGTAGAAAAGATTTTGTAACAGCACAAGGTAGGCATGGACCAGTTTTGAGAATTAAAATTTAATTCCATAAAATTATGTTACATCATCCGAATTTGGCTCAAGTTTTTGAATTATGCCAGCTTGGGCTGTTACAGGTAAGTAGTAATGACAGAACCCCTGACTGAAAAACGGTCCAAGGCCCAAGTCACTAATCTAGAAGAACATGCTTCAAAGAAGCTAGTTACCTGGTCGAACCAATATTTAGGTTCCGTCTCAATAACTCATGTTTACTCTTTTGATTGTCTTTGTTTGCAATTCGATCCTATCTGCTTCCAGCCATGGCAAGATCGCACCGATCGGCATAACTGTATTCATACTGATCGGTACGACCCTAGATTCCACCACCACACTTCCATACAGTGCCTTGATTTGCTATTTCACACTGATAAGTCCTAATTATCCTTGCGGTTCGATCTAAATCTTGGAATACTCCTTGGACAAAGCTATAATTGACATGTGCATTTGTAGTTTATACTTTGGGGTGCTATCTTACATCAACAAATATCTTGGTTTTATCAAATTTTAGAATAAGGTCATATTGGATAGTGTAAACATGGTGTTTAGGTTAAATATTACCTTTTTTTTACCTCATACTCCACGTGTTGTAGACATAAGCAGTAAGTGGTAATAGCTCTATTTGTACTTTGTAATCCTTCACATTGAGTTACCATGGGTAACCGTGCGCCCAATATAAGCAATTAAACACTAAACCTATCTTAAATTCAAGGTGCTTCCACAGGAATCCTCCCTATCTTATTCCTACCATATTTTGTCCTTGGATTGATTAGTATAAAAGATTAATACACACATATTTCTTGAGAATTCAAGAGCCTAAAATACTCCAAGATGAAGTGCTCTGTTGGTACTTGTGCACTGACGGATATATTTGTTATCGTAATAAATACTAATAGTGCATAGTCCTACATTTCAACATAAGATTACAGTGGTTGCCTTGGGAAGCTATGATGCCCGTATGGACTAGCTGAAAAATGTGGTCTTATGAACTGTCATCTTCTAGAGAAATAACTAGTACACCTCAACGGATTGTAGATCAACCAGCTTTTGATATTTCAGAAGTTTCCATAGAATCAATGAAACTCGCCAAGAGGAGTCCAGAGAGAGTCCGCTATTCAGCACGTACACTTTGCTTGGTCTCAGCCGCGCGCGCCCAGATCGAAGTGCCAGGTGGTGCCATGTGGCAGCACAAGATTTACAAAGTCTATACTCTAAGAGTGTATACGGCTCCAACAAGCAGTTAACCTTCGGCCTCTCAATAACTGGCAAAAGAAAATATGGGTGACCATCCTCACAGCAATCGCTTGGAACATTTGGCTGGCTAGAAACAAAAAGGTTTTTGAGGATAATACAATGCCGGTTACTCAAGTGATGGAAAACTGCATCCAAACATTGCATCTTTGGTCCTTCCGAGCGACTAGATTAAGTCTCAAGACAGTAATTAGTAATTGCATTATGAGCTGGACAAGTAGGCTGAGAAGGAGTTTTACCGGTACTTCCTAGTTAAGGCGTCCAAGGTTTCTGCATTTTATTGGCACCTACGTATGCCCAGGCAGTACTTTTTTTCTTATAGATTTGTAAACGTTGCATGTACTTCGACTCTTTCATTTTAATCAAATTTAGGTAGGGGCCTCCCCTCCCGACTTCCTAAAAAAAAGAGTGTATACAGCTATCCTTCAACAACACGTGTACTGCTGCTCTCTGTGCCGCATGCGAACCATTAAGAACATATTTCAGGAGGGAAAGCACCAGTTAATTGTTTGCTCTGTACAGCATGCCAAATCATGCCAAGTCTTAAAAATCAACACTTTCGGCACCTCAAAACATCCACCCATCAGTCTTGCAGGTAGAAAACTGGCGTGTGTGCCTTTCAATCCATTAAAAATTAACATATTTTCTAGCTTTCAATTGACTGAAAGTTTTCAGTTAATGATTTGTCAGTTTCACTACCACAAAAATGGCCTATAGCGGCGAAACCAAAATGCGCGTAGCGGTGAATTTAAAGACATTCATCGCTACAGTGTGAAATCAATTTTTAGCGGTGGATTATAAAATGACCCGCCTCCAAAAATCAAATTTTAGTGGTGGTTCACATTATGGACCACTGCTACAAAGAAATCAACATTTGTAGCGGCGGCCCAAATCTTCACCCGCCGCTACCTGGGACGTGTAAACTTTTTTCGGTCCACTTAACTCACCGAATGCTATAAAATACAGAAGAACCCCCCCCCCTCCCCACGCCTCCTTCCCCTCTCTGGTTCTCTCTCTTCCTTCCTGGCCACTGCCTGCCTCTTCTACCAACCACCGCCTTCTCTCCTAGTGCTGGACTCCACCGAACTCATTGTCTCTCCTCCCTTCTCTCCAATAATGCTACCCCTGCCCAAGCGCCGCCCCTCCCCTGAGCACCATCTTCTCTAATATGGTCGCGCGCCTCCTCGTCTTCGCCCTCCACGTGGTTATGCTCCTGGTGGCCGACGGTGGCGGCCCCGTGTCCGGAAGGCGGTCACGGCTGCTAGGTGGCACGACTCCGTGTGACGGCATCTCACGCGGATCCGGCTTCCCCGGAGCGCCACCTCTCCCTCAACCTCCCTGGGTACGGATCCAGCCTCCCCGGAGCATTGTTTCTCCCTCGATCTCCTCGGCGCATCTTTGTCGACCTCCCCGAGCCCGGATCCGATTGACCTCCGAGAAGCCAGATCTGGCGCTCTCCCTCCTCTCTGAATGGCGGCAAGGCAGCAGCAGCGGCAGTGGCCGGTGCCAAAAAGTCATTTTTTTTATTTTATACATTGCCATTTTTACCGGTGGTTCTAGCCTACTCGCCGTTTGTAGTAGTTTATTTATAGCAGCGTTTAAGTAGCTGCGGGCAGCTATACTCACCGCTGTAGTCTGTTTTAGACCGCCGCTACAAGCCTCTTTTGTGGTAGTGTTTATGTTTTAATTTTTTATAGGATTATTTATATAATAATTATAAAACATTAAATCCAGATTTAATGTTTATTGTTCAAACTTTCAATCAGCTCAAAATTAGCAAGTTTTAAAAATTAAACGTGTGCCGACCAGGCTAGCATCTTATTAGGTCCTCTCGCAATCTAGACACGGTCCCCCGCCCTGAAAGCGGAGAGTTCATGAGTCTCTCTGGTCCTGGACTCCTGGTGGTTGGCTCCAAGCTCTGTCTCCGGGTGGAGGTCGTTCTGCCAGAGACCACACATCCGCAACGCCGCTGTCTAGACTTCCGATCGCAGCCTACCCGACGCGCGGATGGGCAGCACGGGTTGCTGTCCACAAAATCTTGTGGGACAGCAGAATATCTCCCTTCTCCATGACATGCGACCGCTAAACTCTTGTCTTGTTCAGGCTTCATTCTGCGGTTTAAGGTTTTATGCGTCAGAGATCTCGCTCCCTTTTGGAAAACAGGCGATCGAGAGGTCATTTTCGGCGTGCCCGTCTAGGCCGTGTTATCAGTATAGCTCATCGATTTTGCATGTGCCAACCCAGCCTTGGACTCCATAATGCACGCGCGATGATTTGCGTCCTTGGTCACTGTTGATGATATAAACGTGTCCTGTATTGCGGTGCCTGCTTGTTTACTGCACGCTGCTTGATGCATTTTTCTCTTCGCATGCTGAAGGCATTACAAAACTACCTCTTCAACAATGATAAATTGCCGAGGCCTGTCAATACCAGTTTTGTCTGACGAGTTGAGCCAAACAAAAAAATATTAGCCAACGAGCTAATACAAGCCGAGCTGAATCGAGCCAGCTATAGACATCCACCACTACTCATGGCAACTCTGTTGAGCCTTACAGTATTGGGAGGATATTTTGTGAGCATTAGTTGCATCCGTTGGGTCTGACATCCATGCCATATCTACTCCAATTCTTACCCCTTTTGGACATCTATCTGAATTAACAAGTCGGCACCCACGTACTCCACTAGAAGTAACGCGAGAAACGTGTCCCTCCAGGCCGGCCTTGATTAGATTCCAACAGCACTATGGCCTACGCAGCACAGCATAGACCCAAACTAGCGATCGCCATCACCAACAACCATGCATGCTTATCAGCCGTGGAGCTCCTCCTTTCGGCTGGCATCTTGAAATATCCTCCTAAGCTAGAGAGAGTAGTGGAGAGTCCACTCGCCAGCTGATCGACTTGTGGCTTCCACTCCTTTCCGCCGTCGGCAGACGTGCGAAGACTGGCTGTGACCATGGCGAAAAATGGCACCGAGCCGCAGCAGAGCGCCACGTTGCACCTCAAGGTTTACTCGGTGTATCTAGAGAAAAGACATGGTCCTCGTCCCAAGACCCAAAATGGACAGTTCACTTGTCTCCCGGCAACTCTCGTGGACCACACGGGCGGCGGATCTATCAGTGTTGGCGTGGAGACCGAAGAGCAGCTAGTCGCTGCCTACTAGGCGAACAGCCTTCATCAATTTACTTTGCCTTCGAGTGCCGTGTTCAGGCCCCACGGTTCGATCCGCCAGGAGATTTCCTATGCGATCTTTAATTTCTGTTGGAAATCAGGCCATAATGTTTGATCGTTACCGTGGCCGATCGTGGTCGTTTTCGTGCCCGTCCATCTCCCTGTGTGGTCAATGCGTGCAGGAGTGGCCAACTTCGCAAGAAACAGAAGACTAGCCATGGACTGGAAAATTCCGTTGCTGCCGGCAATGAAATATCTGTCACTAATTCTGTCCTGACTGTTTCTTACTAGTACTTCTAGGCCGGAACTTCGACTTCTAAATCATCATAACAGCGATTTTATTTTGCCTAGTGTGGACAACAAAACATCGCTTCATCTTTTAACAGATTGCTGATGGGCAAAACATCTCTTCGGCTATGACCTGGCAATCTGGAATCAAGTACAGTCCACCTGGAGAGGAAAATTAGCTAGGCAACTCTTGATTCCGTGCTACTGGTATGACATCATTTTGTCCTTTTTGCGAAGCTCAAGAGATATTCCAAACACAAACAACTCTATCCCACCACATCATCATCACGCGAGCTCCAATTGGTACACCCATGGATTGGCCAGTTTCTATTTTGAAGGTTGCATGTTCTTCCAGCAGTTTTACGGTGGCAATGTTCACCCCTGCCAATAGTTTAGCACACTCTTTATTGCTACTGCGGGACCAGAATCACAAAGAGATTTTACTCGTTGATATCAATTAGGCAGTCTGTGGACTTTTATTGTCGCTCTTCATGGGGCCAAAAAAATGGCGTCAACACTCCCACAGCGCTGCGTATAGCCTCTTGACAATCTATATTAGCAACGGGTTACAAATTTCCCATCTCAGAACATAATGTGTTTCCAATAACACACTGTAACATGTTTCATACAGCCGTACCTCTGATGTATATGTCTCATTTCTGCATTTCTGTGATAGTGATGAGCCGATCAGCGGAGCAAAAGTAACTGCCACAACAACAATGAAGCGTTGTAGCGATGGGTCATATAGCATTGTAGTGGTAGACCAAACCACCCGCCGCTATGCTTCAAAAGCTAAAAATAAGAAATTACAGCTTTGGGTGGCTCGAATTGTAATGGTGAGTAGAAACCTGAGCCGCAACATATGAACTTTTGGTACTTGCATTTCTCTATTTGTGTCTTATGAGCTCGTGTGGTTTACATGCCTCTTTGTGATGATGTCTTGTTGTTTCTTCTTCTCTTAGATGCATTTGTGTGATAATACTTGCCATATGCATTGTCTTATATTCATTTACTTAACTATTGCAAATCATCATGTATGCATAGTGTTAGGGAGAGCTCTCATACTCTTTCTTTAAATATATGCATTTGTTATACTATCTCCAATCTTTTATGTATGCACACATTTAGGGGGAGCTCCTCACAAATTATTCCATATTTACATCTCCTTGTGAAATATGAGTTGTATTGTCATCAATCATCAAAAAGGGGAACATTGAAGGTGCATCTAGGCTCCTAATTTTATTTTGGTGATTGGCGCCAATACAATTAAGAATGGACTAATTTTTTAATGAGCATGTGTGTAGAAAATGTTCCAAAGATTGATGATAATATGCCTTGAAACAAAAAGGGGAGAAAAGAAGATCCATAGGACAAGTCCATCGGACTCCAGTACCTGCGCCAACCTGTGTCGTCGGACTTGTCCGATAACCAGCAAGTCCGACCCATCGGACATTCTTATCGAAGTACAATAACTGTGCCAAACCCTAACCATCGGACTTGTCCGATGGTCAACTTGTCCGAGGCATCGGGCAAGTCCATCGGACTGAAGTAGCTTCGCCACATTGTTTCATCGGACATGTCCGATGACCATCGAACTTGTCCGATGGAGATATGAGAAATGCCCATCCAAATGGCTCTTTTTCTCCTTGGGCTATAAATAGACCTCCACTTTGTCCCTTGGCCGGTTGGTCACTCATTCCACTCAAAAACACTCTCAAGCTCACTTTGCTCTTCCCAACTCTCCTCCCTTGCTTCCAATCTTGATTCGTGAAGGGATTGAGAGAAGATTGAAGAGCTCCATCGACTCCAAGCTTTCACTCTCTTGAGCTCTTGGTTCATCCTCACCGTCGACCACTCTTGTCTTTGTTACTCTTGGGGATTCATCCCCTAGACGGTTAGAGGTACCCGTAGAGCTCCCAACTTGTATGGTGACGCCTCGGGAAGTTTGTATTGACCCCTCCTTCATGGAGATTGCTAGTGGAAAGCCAAGTTCGATCTTTGTGGTCACTTGGAGAGATTAGGGTTGAAAGAAACCCGGTCCTTTGTAGATCCCTCAACGGAGACGTAGGCTTCTTTGTGGAGCTGAACTTCGGTGAACAAATCTTGTATCTTTCTCGTCTCCTCTTACTTACTTGTCACTTACTTGTTCTTGCTCATAACTTGCTAGTTAGGGTTTGCTTCTTATTTCTCGAATTAACTTGTGTAGGTTGCTTGCTAGTTATTCTCCTTATTTCTACAACTTCCTCTAGCTTATAATTACTAGCTCCTAGCTTGCCTTGCACTAGTTTGAAGTTTTAATTGGCCAATCTACTTTTCAATCACGTGCCATCGGACAAGTCCATCGGACTTTCCTCACAATCGTCGGACAAGTCCAACACTGCACATTTAACTTTTATTATTAAGTGGTTTTCAGGGATAATTGCCTATTCACCCCCCCTCTAGGCACTTTCAATTGATATCAGAGCTTGGGTCTTCTAAAAAGCGTAACCACTTGAAGATTAAAGATGTCAAATTCGGGAGAAGAACCATCTACCGCTCTCCCAATCAAAGATGGTGCCAGCGGTACTCATGATGGAGATGATGTAGTTGGAAGAAATGATGCTCAACCTAAATTCTACAACAATGTCATGTACAACTATGATGAGCTCAAGGAGGATCACATTGGGCAAGGGTCCGGTAGACTTCCGTATTTTGATGGACAATTCTATGATCATTGGAAATGCAAGATGATAATGTACTTGGAATCCATGAGTCCTCATGTTGCAAGTATAACCGAGAATGGTTTCTTATGGGAGAATAGAGACAATCCAACCTGCAATGACCAAATCAATATCCACCGCAATGCCGTGTCCGCTAGTGCAATTATTTCCGCACTTAGCGCCACCAAGTATGACAAGGTTGCCGGAATTAAGAATGCCAACCAATTGTGGAGGAAGCTTGAGGTTATCTATGAGGGCATTGATTCTGTCAAAGATGCAAGACTGGAAGAATTGCAAAATAAGTTCAACTTATTCATCATGGGTCTGGGAGAAGGCCCAAAAGAAGTTCATGATAGGCTCATGAGAATTGTGAATCAAAGAAGAGCGCTTGGAGCTAGAATGTCCGACTTGGATATCAACAAGAGACTACTACAAGCATTGAGACCATGGGATTGTAACATTTGCTCAAACATTAGAGAGAAGGATAATTTCAAAACCTTCTCCATCGATGAGGTACTTGGGAAGCTTCTATCCCAAAAACAACAAAACGATCAAGCCAACAAGATAAATGCGTTGATCAAGCAAATTACGGAAGCAAATGGTGACAAGAGTGATGTGGCACTCAATGCCACAAGTGAAAAGAAGCAAGAGAAGAAGAAGAACAAAGTAGTTGATTCTATTAGTGAAGATAGTGATGATGAGATGGCCTTGCTTGTAAGGAGATTCAAGTCATTTCTCAAGAAGGATAGTTACAAGAAGAAAAGTTTCGACAAGGGCAAAGCAAGAAGGTCAAAAAGGACATGCTATGAATGTGGTGATGAAGGACATTTTATTGCGAAATGTCCAAAGAAGAAGAACAAGGATGAAAGAAGAAAAGACAAGCATCACAAGAAAGACAAGACATACAAGAAACATAGGAGCGATGAAGCTCATATTGGTCAAGAATGGAACTCTGATGATTCATCCTCCTCATTATCTTCCTCCTCCGAATCCGACTCGGATGAGGGAGGCATTGCTTCACTTTCCATCGGTGTTACTCCCACCAACACCTCACTATTTGGGAGCTTGAGTGATGATGAAGACAACACTCACACGTGTTTAATGGCAAGAGGATCGAAGGTAACAAAATCTAAACACAAGTGTTCCTCTTATGCTAGTAGTAGTGATGATGATGATAATGATGTTGCAAGTGCTTCACTTCCTAAAATGCTTGAATTCATGCAATTGCTTGAGAAACAAAAGGAAGAAAATGATAGAGAAGAGGAGCTTCTTGAAAAACAAGAAGACTTGCTTATTCTTGAAAAGAAAAGAAACCTTGAACTAGAGAAGCTTCTAGAAGTTGAAAGAAATAAAAATGAAGAATTAACCTTGTCTATCACTAAAATTGAGAATACTTGCAAAAATGTTTAAAGTACTAAAGATAAACTTCAAGAGAAATATGAGGATTTGGAAAAGACTCATAAGTCTCTTGAAGAACAATACAAAATTCTTTCAACCTTCACATCCACTTCCACCAACAACTCTCATGCTTCTACTAGCAAAGGATGTGATAGGTGCCATAATATTGATGTTGATGCTTGTGCTACTAATGTGAAATTAATTGATGATTTGAACAAGCAAATGAGGGTCCTTGAAAGCAAGATACAACATGAGAGGAATGTTGTTGATAATGAAAAATCAAAGTATGCAAGAGGTGCATACTCACACACTAGAATGTCCCATGTGAGGGATGGCATTGGCTATGTTGAGGGTGTCAAGCATAATGCACGGGAGAACAAGAATAGGAAGGAATTCCTTAAGTTCACCAAGAAAGGATCTTATGAAAAGAAGCAAGCCAACAACATGAACACTAACCATACTTATTTTGCTAATGATTCTCATGTTAATATGCCTAACTCTACATGTGCACTCTTTCATGATTTTGATGCTTCATATGTGCTTATGAGAAATATGCATGGTCGTGTGTATGCCAAATATGTTGGGCCACGCAACAAGAGACCAAAGGCTTGTATGTGGGTGCCAAAAGTAATTGTGACTAATGTGAAAGTACTTGGGTACCTAAAAACAAAGCTTAATTTGTTTTGTAGGACTATGTGAAAGTCCCTTGATGTCACCTAGAGGGGGGGGGGGATTGAATAGGTGTTTCTGAAAATTTAACAAAAACTCGCAGCGGAATTAAAACTGTCAAAACCGGTTGCACCGGTTTAGCAAACCGGTTACACCGGTTTTACAAACCGGACCAACCGGTTTTCCTAAGATCTTAATTTCTTGATATTTCACTAGAATTCTTTTCCTTCTTGATTTTTGTTGCTATCTTGGCTTCTTGTTTGTATTCATCAATCATGAGAGATATTCACACACAAAAGTTTCTCCGAGGAGACATTAATTGCATCTCCTTACAAGATCATTGATGCTCGTCTACTTGAGAGCATTCCACAAGTAGTAGCATGAATTTGTGGGATGATTGCTGCAGGAATAAGGAACAAGACAAAGTGTGTTTAGTGGTACTTATTCTTTTCCTTGATGTCATTGATGTAGATAGTATTTGAATGTCTTCATGCTTGGCATGCATGTTGTTCCATCATTCTTGTGCATGCCAAGTCATCAATGCATCACCTGCAGCTTATGAACTCTTTCAAACACATTTTGGTACCCAACGCTTGTTGGGTCCTTAAGAGTTAGTCAAACAAGATTTTGGCACCCAAGTAGACTTTGTGCTAGCAATAGGTGAACTAATCACCTTGATAGCACAAGTGTCATTGTTGGCCTTAATAGATACAAAATCATAATTGACCAACTTGGAACTATGAGCTTGAGTCAAAGGGCAATCCTTACTAAGATGTCCTTTGTCCCGACATGTGTAGCAAGTTTGGTGCTTGATTCTCTTGGACTTATTCATAATCTTCTTCATGATATTTTCATTCTTGTCCATGTGTCTTGCGGATGCTGACGCAAAGCCTTTATCCAATTGCTTAATGGGATGGAGCTTTTCTGCATAAACCGGTGCCACCGGTTTGGCAAACCAGTCCTTCCAGTTTTGACAGACTTGCTCCAATCTTGTTTGTCTTGGACATGAGGCTATTTTGTGTCCTTTCTCTTTGCATCCAAAGCATCTTCTCTGAGATAGACTTCTTTGTCTTCTAGAGAGTGTAGTTTGACCATTTTTCCTTGATGGGCATTCCGAGGCAAAATGTCCCATTGATGAACACTCGAAGCACTTGATGTGTACTTTCTTCTTAATCTTTTGCTTGTTTCTCTTGTCATGATGTTTGTTCAAGCCGGTGGGAAAGCTTTTGACACATGTGGCGGTTGATCCCTTCTCACGCTTCTTCACCATGCTATCACGGTTATCTTGAGATGGTTGCACATGGCCTTTGCCTTTCAACTGACTTAAGTCCATGTTTAGCCTCTGAACTTCTCTGTTGAGGTAATTATTTTCACTTGCAATAAGTTCATCACAAGTTTCTACAATTACATGCTCATCATTTGATGGCTTTGCTAGAGAGCAACAAGTATTAGCACAAGATAAAACAATTGATTGTGTTATGCAAGTGCATGTGTGAGGTTGAGAATATTTTACCACAGTAAGTGCAACCTCATGAGTTGTTTCTAGCATGGTATACGAGTCGATGAGCTTCTCATGTGAGCATAGAAGATCACCATGTCTTTCTTGCAATTTCTTATGCATGCTAGCAAGTTTTTGAAACTCACCCATGATTATTTTGTTTGCTTCCTCTAGCTGTGCTACATAAGAAGATTTGTTAGTAGCACTAGTATGATCATTCGTTGAGTTGTCAACCTTTTCAACTAAGGATACATGAGACTTCCTTTGTCTCTTGGCCATGAAGCAAAAGGATTTTTCATCATCTGAGCATGAGCTTCTTGGTGACATAGACCCTTCACTTGGTCTAAATCTGTAACTAGGATCTTCAACTTGATCATTAACAGAAATAGTTTCTGTTCTGCCAAAACCGGTGCAACCGGTTTAGGAAACCGGTGCCTCCGGTTTTCCCAGATTGGCAGTTTGAGTCTTTTCTTCTTCATTGTTGGAATCATCATATATTACTTGAATACGATTCCACATAGCATGAACATTCTTCAACTTGTATATCTTGTCGAAGACATCCCTACTCAAACTACCAAATTGGGCATTGGTAGCTTGGGCTTGGAGATGTAGGCATTTTTCTTGTGCTTGTCTGGTAGATTCCCTGTCATTGTTATGAGAAAAACCTACATCCACAACCCACCAAATTTTGGGACTCATCTCCCAAAAATATGAGATCATCTTAGCTTTCCAATTAGCATAATTTGTGCCATCAAAATATGGTGCCTCGTATGAAGGTTGAGAAATGATAGAAAACGAGGCGCTAGAACAACCATAGGGAATTTTACATATTTTACCTTGCGACATGATCGATTCTCCAAGCGGTTAGGCCTAATAAGGAGATTTGGCTCTGATACCAATTGAAAGTACCTTGATGTTGCCTAGAGGGGGGGGGGGGGGGGGGGTGAATAGGCGTTTCTGAAAATTTAACAAAAACTCGCAACGGAATTAAAACTGTTAAAACCGGTTACACCGGTTTTGTCAGAAAGCTTGAGAATAAACAAGTAAATAAGAAAAGCATCCAAGCTTAAGAGACAAGCAAGCTATAAGAGCAAAACACAAGAACTACCTCTATTTGATTCACAAAGAATCTACACAATTAAGCAATGACCAAAAACCGGTCCCACCGGTCTGGGAAACCAGACCCAGCGGTTTCCTCGGGGCAGAGAGAATAAAACAGTAAATTACAACATCCCACTTAGTTCTAGCAAGATTAATGAATCCTAGAGAGCATACAAGAACTAGCACAAACAAACACAAGGAAAGACAAGCACCACTACTCATGCAACCTATGGATCAAGAACAAATAAAGCAAGAACTTAAGAAAGCAAACCAAGTGAAGCACACGGAGATTTGTTTGCCGAAGTTCAGATTCACCCCCGTGAACCCTACGTCTCCGTTGAGGAAGCTTGAGCTGCTCACAAGGCACACTCCAAGGCGGGTCTCTTTCAACCGCTTTCCCCGTTCCACTATCTTTGCTTCTTTCCTTGCGGAGGCGAAGCGGACCTTCACAGACTATCCCAAGGCTCACGACAAGCTTTGGAGCTCTAGGGCGACGCCTAGCCGACTAGGAGGATTCACCTCCAAGAGTAACAAATGCTTCACGAATTTGCAACACGATGCTCAAATGCTCAAGTATAGGATTTTCGCTTTTGTGCTCTCAATCTCAATCCCTCTCAACCCAATACTTAGAATTTCTCACAAATCACTCAAACCTCACAAAGAGGTGTTGGGGAGAGCTCTACAAGGCTTTGGATGTATTTTCTTCGTGCACACAATCAGCAGCATCCAAAGGAGGGGGGAAGGAAGTATTTATACTTGTCCCCCAAAAACTAGCCGTTATACTGAACCACCCAAATTTACTAGTGCTTATTAATGTCAACTCTCCAAAAATGACACTTTAAGCACTTTCAACGGAAGACATTGGAATTAGTAGCACAAGATGGAATCTCACACATACTGATCATCCATACAAAACCAAATGAAAAACACCTCAAGAAAAGGAATATATATTTTCAGTCTAAACCGGTCCCTCCGGTTTAGCAAACCGGTGCCATTGGTTTTCATAGATAACATATATTGAAATAAAAGCTAAACTGAGATAGAGAGTTACTCATTTTTGCTTGATCTCAGCATGAGGCATCATGTATCATAATTTCTTCCATATTGAGACTAAACACAAGATACTCAAGGAAAATATTAGTCTTTTTTTGACTCAATATATAAAATGAATCTCCCCCTAAATATGTGCACCAAGTCTTTTGGATAATTTGTGATGTGTGCACATGCTCTATTAGGAACACGGAGAGGTTCAAATTATATCTTGGTCAAGGTGGGAGGATAATTAAGAAGCATGAAATGAGAGTAGGTCAAGGAATACTCACAACCACTCAAGTGTGTGTGATTACTTCATATCTTCATGTTGGATTCACATGGTGTTTTCCTTAATCATCATAGGTCAATTATCAATCTAGATTTTTTTTTGTTGTTGCTTCTGCATCACTTCATCACATCAAGCTTTTCAGGAGAAACCGGACCCACCGGTTTGGCAAACCGGTGCCACCTGTTTTTCCTGATTTCTTGAGTCTTCATTTTATCGGATAAGTCTGATGGACATCGGATATGTCCAATGATGCATAGTGGCAGAGGTTCTGGAGTCCGAAGAATATGTCCGAGACGTCGGACTATCCTCATGGCATCGGATAAGTCCGATGAATGTCGAACAAGTCCAATGAACTTGAGTGTCATCCTTTCTGGAGCCTGATGAACTTGTCCGATCCCACGTACAAGTCTGAGAAACCGGTCCCACCGGTTTTACAAACTGGACCAACAGGTTTTCCTGAGTTCTTGATTTCTTGATATTTCACCAGAATTCTTTTCCTTCTTCATTTTTGTTGCTATCTTGGCTTCTTGTTTGTATTCATCAATCCGGAGAGATATTCACACACAAAATTTTCTTCGAGGAGACATTAATTGCATCTCCTTACAAGATCATTCATGCTCGTCTACTTGAGAGCATTCCACAAGTAGTAGCATGAATTTGTGGGATGATTGCTGCAGGAATAAGGAACAAGACAAAGTGTGTTTAGTGGTACTTATTCTTTTCCTTGATGTTATTGATGTAGATAGTATTTGAATGTCTCCATGCTTGGCAAGTTTGCATGTTGTTCCATCATTCTTGTGCATGCCAAGTCATCAGTGCATCACCTGCAGCTTATGAACTCTTTCAAACACATTTTGGTACCCAACGCTTGTTGGGTCCTTAAGAGTTAGTCAAACAAGCTTTAGGCATCCAAGTAGACTTTGTGCTAGCAATAGGTGAACTAATCACCTTGATATCACAAGTGTCATTGTTGGCCTTAATAGATACAAAATCATAATTGACCAACTTGGAACTACGAGCTTGAGTCAAAGGGCAATCCTTACTAAGATGTCCTTTGTCCCGACACCGGTTTTGTCAGAAAGCTTGAGAATAAACAAGTAAATAAGAAAAGCAACCAAGCTCAAGAGACAAGCAAGCTATAAGAGCAAAACATAAGAACTACCTCTATTTGATTCACAAAGAATCTACACAATTTAGCAATGACCAAAAACCGGTCCCACCGGTCTGGGAAACCAGACCCACCTGTTTCCTCGGGGCAAAGAGAATAAAACAGTAAATTACAACGTCCCGGTTAGTTCTAGCAAGATTAATGAATCCTAGAGAGCATGCAAGAACTAGCACAAACAAACACAAGGAAATACAAGCACCACTACTCATGCAACCTATGGATCAAGAACAAATAAAGCAAGAATTTAAGAAAGCAAACCAAGTGAAGCACACGGAGATTTGTTTGCCGAAGTTCAGATTCACCCTCGTGAACCCTACGTCTCCGTTGAGGAAGCTTGAGCTGCTCACAAGGAACACTCCAAGCCGGGTCTCTTTCAACCGCTTTCCCCGTTCCACTATCTTTGCTTCTTTCCTTGTGGAGGCAAAGCATACCTTCATAGACTATCCCAAGGCTCACCACAAGCTTGGGAGCTCTAGGGTGACGCCTAGCTGACTAGGAGGATTCACCTCCAAGAGTAACAAATGCTTCACGAATTTGCAACACGATGCTCAAATGCTCAAGTATAGGATTTTCGCTTTTGTGCTCTCAATCTCAATCCCTCTCAACCCAATACTTAGAATTTCTCACAAATCACTCAAACCTCACAAAGAGGTGTTGGGGAGAGCTCTACAAGTCTTTGGATGTATTTTCTTCGTGCACACAATCAGCAGCATCCAAACAAGGGGGGAAGGAAGTATTTATACTTGTCCCCCAAAACTAGCCGTTATACTGAACCAGTCAAAACCGGTCCCATTAGTTTCCCAAACTGGTCCCACCGGTTTTCCTGAACTAGCCGTTACAGGTTTGAACCAAAACCGGTCCCTCCGGTTTGGTAAACCGGTTACACCGGTTTTCCCTATCACAGTGAGAGTTAGTGTGAGTGTATGTATTGTGTTTCTCTCATCTCACTTGGATTTTTCTTTGAGCATTGAGACATTATATGCAAACCATGTAGCATCCCTCTTGAGAGAGCGGCATGCCTAAACTCAAGATTAAATAAAAATGATTCCTCAACATGAGCTTGCATGATTATGAATTTTGCCACTTCTTCTCTTTTAAGCTTCAGGAGGGTTGCCATATGTGCTTTTGCTGAGCATCATCACCTAGAGCTTGTGACTTGGAAACTCTTCATTTATCATGTCCGTTTCTACCTTCTTGTTCACAAGTCACATTATATCTTCATATTCCAATAATGAATAATACTCGGAAATGTATGACCACATATAGCTTGATCGGTCTATCGCGATTGCGCTCCACCTGCCCTTCACCGTGGCTTGGGTCCCTCAACGCCAAGACTCCATCTTGCCCTTCTCCCGTGCATGATCCATCGCAGCCAAGTCATGCCAATCCTTCACCATCTTGCTATCTTAAGTCACACATCACTTTGTATTATCGTTATGGCTTCATTTGAAATTCTTCTTTGCAATGTTGATGTGATCAAGTTGCTTTCAAGATAACTACCATAGAAGAATGGCACTTGATCACTTCCCTTTACTTGACAACACCAATTTGTTGAGACCATCTCATATCAATGGTTTTTATGTCTCATATTCATTTCAAGTCTTGGCTTGTCATAGTCTTGCTTTATATGGACCTATTTGTTTGACACTTCTCTTTTTCATCACATAAGCCCATTTTCTTTGCACAATTGTACATTATCGAAGATGATCATTTGTATTCATGCAACGTATATTCTTCATGAACCACCTGCTCATATACTCACAAAGAGGATTAGTTCTTTAATCATGTTATCATACAACCACCAAAACCCACTAGCGACATAGATGCACTTTCAATCTCCCCCTTTTTGGTGATTGATGACGACTTTAATTAAAGCTTACAAATGATATCCATAAAAGAATTTTGAATGCATTCATATAGGATGAGCTCCCCCTAAAACTGTGCATATGAATGAAATTCATCAATTTTGGCCTCAAATGCCAATTTGCACATTTGAAATAAATCCTCAAGAGCTCCCCCTATATGTGTGCATTCGTGGGGTGCAATACGTGTGTGTGAACATATAGTACGTGATGCATATGACAGAGAACCACAAAGAAGTAAATGAAAAGAACAATATGTGATGTCTGCCAAAACCGGTGCCTTCGGTTTGCCAAACCAGTGCCATCGGTTTTTCTAGACTTCACATATTTACTGGAAAAATAGTACACCACTGTGGGATACTTGCTTTATGGGTATCCTAATACAAGGCTAAGTCGGTGGCTGACCGGGTACTTCATCAACATGGAAGCCGACCGAGTCGGCTTGGAGTGCAAGACAAGAAAGATTAGACTTGCCATATAGAATCCTTGTAGAGTACGACTAGGACTCTGCTTGAACCCCCCTGCCGACCGGATATATAAGGCGGCAGGGTACCCCCCATCGGGGGAGAGAGGCAATTAGACACAACTAGAGAGACACAATATCTCGTGACAATTAATACAATAGAGAACACAGGATGTAGGGTTTTTACTCTCATTGAGAGGGCCCGAACCTGTATAATTCGGCGTCTTGTGTAACAATCATAGTTCTTGGTCTCGATGTAGCCCTATATATTTACTGCGGTCTTGAGCATCGACAACCACTTCATAACAATTTATCAAGCATCACATCATAGCACAATATAAGGTCTTAGAGAATTATTACAAGGTTTAACACACCGAATCACTCATTACAAATAGTTCTTAAGTCCACGAGATAAAAACAAAGGAAATGGAAAAGATACATTGGTTCTGTTCTGGCAAAACCGGTGCCACCGGTTTGCCAAACCGGTGCCTTCGGTTTTTCGAGATAGACCAGAACTGAAAGCAAAAACCGATAAAGACTTGGAGCTTTAATCCTTCTCTCCCCCTTTGTCATCTATCACCAAAAGGGGGTCTTCCTTTGCATCAATGATCACTCCTCCTCGTTATCTTCTTCTTCCTCTTCTTCATTGTTTGGTGGAGGAGGTGGAGGGATAAAAGGTGGCACTTGAGAATACTCACCTCCACTGTAGCCAAAAATAGACCCAATGAAGTCACCATACCATGAAGTGAAGGGGTTATGCTCCTCATAGCGACTCATCCTTGTCTCAAATGTTTCAATCTCTGGACTTTGCTCACCGTCGGAGGCAATAGGAGAGTGAGGAGGCTGAAGGTTGTTTTGTTGATGAAAAAGCTTCATTGTCCTTGTATCCTTCTTCCTCACTTGCCTCTCATGATGTGCTTTCACATCAGCATCATACTAAGACCTGCACATCCCAAAGAGCATCCCAAATAATTTCTTGATTGGTGAGGGAGGCTTGTCCCTTTGCTACCCACTCCCTCTAGGTGCTGTAGAGGTGGATCCATCTTAAGCTGGTGCTGTTGTACTGCTGCTCTCAACTGGATTCCTCAAGTCATTCTTGATTCTCAAAGGGAGATGCTCCTTGTCACACTCAAAGGTACGAGCTGACACCCTTTCAATCATATGCATAATAAAGGGTGCATATCCACAACTCTTTAGAGGGTTGTTAGAAATGACTTTTATCTCCTCCCACACAAAGTCAAACACTGAGAAATCATGCCCATTTTGCCCCATAGCAGCAAGGATGTTCCCGTTGTAGGAGGGAAGCTTAGTGGGATGACCTTCCCTAGGAGTGAGGGTCTTCCTAAATAGCCTGTTGATGTAGGCATAGAATGGAAGCAAGTCTGTGATAGTGCCATAATTTTCTTGCTTTCCTCTAGGATACATGTGCCTCAATCCTCTATCACCAAGGTGGGTGGCATAGTGAATCCTAGGACGATTTACATCAAGCCGCCCAAGACCAAAGAGCCTAGCAAACTGTGCATAGCTCACCTCATACCACTGACCTTCTGTCATCCAGTGCATCTTTCTTGTATCTCCATGCTCCTCCACATACAAGGTGGCATAAAAATGAGCAATTACTTCATTGTTCCAATTCTTCTGAAAGCCAAGAATGTCCTTAACATGCTTTGCCTTGCATGCAGCAATGACTTCATTGAATATAGGATCATCCTTGCTTTCCATGTATGCCCAATCAACCTATTGATCATTTGCTCGGTTGCTTTTAAGGGTGTGCTTAAAGGAAAGCTTTATGTTGTGGATTTCTCCATGGATGAAGCTAGACTTGGTACATGCTTATTAGCAAAGTCCAACATGGGGTGGTTGTGGCATAGAAGGCTTTCCCATGTTGGTATGAGAAATCTTTACAAACTTCAAAAGGGCGGCCATATCATAGGACTAACCGATGTTTGTTTTGAGAAAGATAGAATTTGTAGTGCATGTCAAGCGGAAAAACAAGTTGGAGCATCACACCCCGCGAAGAATGTGATGACCACCACAAGGCCACTGGAGATATTGCACATGGACCTCTTCGGACCCGTCTCCTACATAAGCATTGGTGGTAACAAATATGGTCTTGTTATTGTTGATGATTTTTCTCGCTTCACGTGGGTATCTCCACCGACTCTTGAAGAAAACACCATATGAGCTACTGACCGGTAACAAGCCTAATATTTCCTACTTTCGTGTCTTTGGGAGCAAGTGTTTTATGCTAAACAAGAAATCCAAGACTTCAAAGTTTGCTCCAAAAGTTGATGAAGGTTTCTTGCTTGGTTATGGATCAAATGTTCATGCCTATCATGTGTTCAACAAAACCACCAGTTGTGTTAAAATTTCACGTGACATGACATTTGATGATTCTAATGGCTCTCAAGAGGAGCAAGTTGCTATTGATGATGTAGATAATGAAGCTCCCAGAAATGCAATAAAAAGGATGGCCATTGGTGATGTGAGACCACAAGAAACATCAAGTTTTCAAAGTCAACCCTCTCCCTCAAGACAAAATCAACATCATGAAAATGAAGAAATTGATCATGCAAGTGGTCAAGATCAAGATGTTGGGGATCATGAACAAGCATTAAGTGATGATTCTCAAAGACATGATCAAGAGGTTGACAAAGATGGTGGTCAAGGAAGCTCACATCCACCACACCCAAGAGTGCATCAAAGTGTACAACATGATCACCCCATCGAGCAAATTCTTGGAGACATTGACAAGGGTGTAATCACTAGATCTCAAGTTAGTAATTTTTGTGAACATTACTCTTTTCTCTCTTCTATGGAGCCATTTAGGGTAGAACAAGCACTTGAGGATTCAGATTGGGTGATGGCTATGCAAGAAGGATTGAACAACTTCACAAGAAATGAAGTGTGGACATTGGAGGAAAGGCCAAATAACAAGAATGTTGTAGGCACCAAGTGGGTGTTTCGCAACAAACAAAAGTAAGACGGTATAGTGACAAGAAACAAGGCAAGGCTCATGGCAAAAGAGTATTCACAAGTGGAAGGTTTGGATTTTGATGAAACTTATGCCCCCATAGCAAGGCTTGAATCTATTAGAATATTACTTGCTTTTCCTACTCACCATGATTTTAAGTTGTACCAAATGGACATGAAAAGTGCATTCCTCAATGGGCCAATCAAGGAAGAAGTGTATGTGGAGCAACCACCGGGCTTTGAAGACCCAAAATATCCAAATCATGTTTTCAAGCTCCATAAGGCGCTCTATGGCCTTAAGCAAGATCCAAGAGCATGGTATGAAAGCCTTAGGGATTTTTTTTGTTAAAAAGAGTTTTGTCATTGGCAAGGCCGATGCAACCCTCTTCACCAAGTGTTTTGGCAATGATATCTTTGTGTGCCAAATATATGTCGATGACATTATATTTGGTTTGACTAACCAAAACTTTTGTGATGAGTTTAGCAAGA
Source organism: Eleusine coracana subsp. coracana (assembly GCA_032690845.1). Taxonomy (NCBI): domain Eukaryota; kingdom Viridiplantae; phylum Streptophyta; class Magnoliopsida; order Poales; family Poaceae; genus Eleusine; species Eleusine coracana. The sequence continues at coordinate 12,185,340 of CM064426.1, forward strand.
TAATGACCAAGAGGTTTGAGATGTCCATGATGGGGGAGTTGACATACTTTCTAGGCTTCAAAGTGAAGCAACTCAAGGAGGGCACCTTCATATGTCAAGCCAAGTACACTCAAGACTTATTGAAGAAGTTTGACATGGATAAGGCCAAGCCCATCAAAACTCCCATGCCAACAAATGGACACATTGACCTCAACAAAAGGGACAAGCCCGTTGATCAAAAGATATACCGCTTCATGATAGGCTCTTTACTTTATCTTTGTGCATCTAGGCCCGATATCATGCTTAGTGTGTGTATGTGTGCACGTTTTCAAGCCGCTCCTATGGAGTGTCACATGGTGGCATTAAAAGAATCATGAGATATTTAGTTCACACATCCAATCTAGGGCTTTGGTACCCCAAGGGTTCAAAGTTTAATCTTTTAGGCTACTCTGATGCGGATTATGCCAGGGATAAGGTAGATAGAAAGAGCACCTCCGGGACATGCCAATTCTTGGGTAGGTCCCTAGTGTTATGGTCATCCAAGAAACAAAATTCTGCTGCCCTTTGCACCGCTGAAGCGGAGTATGTTGCAGCCGGTAGTTGTTGTGCACAACTACTTTGGATGAGACAAACTCTAAAGGACTACGGTTACAAGTTGAATCGTGTTCCACTCCTATGTGACAATGAGAGTGCCATAAAGCCTGCTTATAACCCCATTGAGCATTCGCGCACAAAGCATATAGATATCCACCATCACTTTTTGAGAGATCATTCTATCAAGGGGGATATAGAAGTTAGTCATGTGCGAACCGAAGATCAACTAGCCGATATATTCACCAAGCCACTAGATGAGAAAAGGTTTTGCTATCTTAGGAGTGAACTAAATATTCTTGACTCTAGCAATGTGATGAGGATGTGCACATCTGAATGGTGATTGTTTTGGTAGTACAAAAACTATTGCTTTATGTCAAAAACCTATTATTTGTGCTATTGTTATTGGTTTTTTATCACTAGATCAAATCTTGTCAAAATATGGTCATTGTTATGAATTGTTGATTGTTGGCTGACCAAATGATGTCAAGATAGTTTATTGTCCATCAAAACTATTTTTGAAAATTTCGAGTCTCATCTCGACTGGGAATCTTTGCATCTGTTTTCTCTAGCATCGGACAAGTCCGACGGGTCAGACAAGTCCGACGGTCCAGCTTTCACCCCTTTAACCCAGCCCGACTTACTCTTTCAGTCAACACCCCCTCATTCACCTCCTTCATGTTCTCTCTCCTCAAGAACTCCGCCAAAGGTGTCCCCAAGGCGATCTCCCTCTCCCACCATCCATTGGAGCAAGTTTGGAGGCCAAGAGGTCCTCCTCCATCGGCAAAGTCGGATCCCCCATCATTTTGTAAGGTTTTCCCCTATTTTCCTCTCTCTCCCTTAGGGTTAGGGTTCTAGGGCAATGCTAGTATCCAAATATTTTTCCTTGCACTTTTGATCCATGGAGATAGCTTCTAGCATGTTGTAGATGGAGTAGAAAGAGTTTGGTCACTAGTGGTAGGTGGATTTGTGAAGGATCTAGGTTTTTGGAGAAACTGCGAGTCATCGGACAAGTCCGACGTCCATCGATCAAGTCCGATGTCCATCGGACAAGTCCGACGCATTGGATTTGTCTGATGATCATCGGACATGTCCAACGACTTGCAGTTCCTCCAAAAGTCTAAGTCCCTCACTGATTCTCCTCACCCTTTTTCCTCTCTTTTGTCTCTCTCCTAACTTGTTGCTTCTCCTATTGCCAGCATGTCGGATGTGGAAGCATTCCCATTGAGGGAGAAGAGGACCAAAGCTAGTGATGATCAAGGTCAAAGCCAACCAAAGAGAAAGAAAGTCACGACAAAGCGAATCCGGCACACCTACCTCCAACAACCAACTGAAAGGGAGGAACCGGTTGAGTCCGAAGAGCTAGAGAGAGTCATGCATCCTCCTGCCGAAATGAACAACTCTGACCGAGTCATTGTCAACTTCTTTAGGGCCTCTCTTGAGACATGCACTGAAGCAAGATTGGTCAACTACTACGCTCGTGAGAAGGAAGCTGATGACTTTCACTGTCACGCTCACTTCCATGCGGATTGGTACCGCTCCACCTACCTCCGCATGAAGAATGTTGTTGTTGATAGCAAGTGGCTGGATTGGGACTATATGAAGTCAAAGAAGCATCCATTGTTCAACCAAGTGCTAGCCGCTGGTGAGCATCATGGTCTTAAGACGTTCTTGTCTCTCAAGTACTCTTGGAACAAGGAAATCATTTCTCAGTTCTTTTCCACCATGTACTTTGAGGGTGACAAATCTATGGTTTGGATGACAAATGGCACTAAGTACAGCTGCACCTTGAATCAATTTTCTTCCATGATAGGACTCAAGAACTCACGCAAGGAGAAGCATAAGATTCACTCGGGCAGTTACATGGGTCATGAGGAAATGAGGCATATGTATATGGATCCGGAGAATAGTGTTCCTCCCAACTCCAATGGGCTGCTCCCCTTCTTCTTAGTGTTGTTCAGGATCTGCAGGAGCACTTTGGCTCTAAGGGGTGGCAACTCTGACCGCATTCCTGCCTATCAAACGGATATCTTGCACTGGATTCATGGGAATCAAAAGTTTGATGTCTTTGACTATGTCTATCAGGAGATATGGGACATCTCCATCTCTCCCAAGTGTGCCTGTGGATATGCCCCGCACATCATGTACATGATTAAGAAGGTCTCAGGATTGACTTTCAAAAAAGGACATGAAGCATCTGAGTCTCAAACCTCAGATTCCTTCTAACTGGACTCTTGACAACTCCTTCGCTCAGTTCTTTGGTGTAGCTCAGCCTTCTTCTCCTGCTCCGACCGCTAGAGCTCCTTCGAGGGCCACCGGATCCTCTCGTGCTCCTCCGCCATCTCGTGGGAAGCGGAGTGGGATCATGAAGATGTTCAAGTCTCTCCTTGGCATGTGCAGGAACATTAATCAAAGGATGGATGTCATGGAGAGGAACCAGAAAGTCATCATGGATAAGCTAGAGTGTGAAGTCCCTCCACCTCCATCACCTTCGGCGGAAGATTCTTATCCCCCGGCTTATGCTGATCCTACTGTTGATTTCTCTGTAGAGGAGATGAACTACTTTGGCTACTATCCACCACCTCCTCAGTTTGACACTGGAGCTGGCTCTAGTGGGCAACATGTTCGCTTTGATGAGGAAGAAGAGGAAGCAGAAGAGCAAGAAGAAGATCACGCCGCCTATGCTCTTCGCCAGCTCAAGGGAAAAGCTCCCGCTCAAGATGAGGAAGAAGAAGAGGATGAAGATGAAGATGAAGATGAAGAGGATGATGAAGACTATGAAGGCTCTGAGGAGTAGAGATTTCATCACCATCTACCCGTATTTTTCTCCTTTTTGGTGTCTTGATGCCAAAGGGGGAGAAGTGTAATCTATCTTTTTATCTATTTCCTTAGTTTGTGAGTTGTGAGTGTGATGGAGATGGACAATTTGGTTTATTTTGGCTTGGAGTGTAAAACTTCTTATTTGTGTTGCTTGTGGTTTGGAAGACTCTTTGCTATATTTGCTTTTGGTACTTGCATTTCTCTATTTGTGTCTTATGAGCTCGTGTGGTTTACATGCCTCTTTGTGATGCTGTCTTATTGTTTCTCCTTCTCTTAGATGCATTTGTGTGATAATACTTGCCATATGCATTGTATTATATTCATTTGCTTAACTATTGCAAATCATCATGTATGCATAGTGTGAGGGGGAACTCTCATACTCTTTCTTTAAATATGTGCATTTGTTATACTATCTCCAATCTTTTATGTATGCACACATTTAGGGGGAGCTCCTCACAAATTGTTCCATCTTTACATCTCCTTGTGAAATATGAGTTGTATTGTCATCAATCACCAAAAAGGGGGACATTGAAGGTGCATCTAGGCCCCTAATTTTATTTTGGTGATTGGCGCCAATACAATTAAGAATGGACTAATCTTTTAATGAGCATATGTGTAGAAAATGTTCCAAAGATTGATCATAATATGTGTTGAAACAAAAAGGGGAGAAAAGAAGATAGAAAAAGTGTTTCAAAGATGAAATTCAAAAATTTGCTCAAGAATGAAGCTTATGGAGTTTTTATTTTTTATCTTGAGTATAGGAAATGACATACTATCAAGAGGGACACAAATGTAAGAAGCAATGATGAACTAAGAGCAAAATCCACTTTTCCACAGCCACAACTTTTTTCTAGTAAAAAATCATCGGACTTGTCCGATCCATCGGACTCCAGTACCTGCGTCAACCTGTGTAGTCGGACTTGTCCAATGGTCATCGGACTTGTCCGATGACCAGCAAGTCTGACCCATTGGACATCCTTGTGGGAGTGCAGTAACTATGCCAAACCCTAACCATTGGACTTGTCCGATGACCACCGGACTTGTCCGATGGTCGACTTGTCCGAGGCATCGGGCAAGTCCATCTGACTCCAATAGCTTCGCCACATTGTTTCATCGGACATGTCCGATGACCATCGGACTTGTCCGATGGAGATCTGAGAAATACCCATCCAAATAGCTCCTTTTCTCCTTGGGCTATAAATAGACCTCCACTTTGTCCCTTGGCCGGTTGGTCACTCATTCTACTCAAAAACACTCTCAAGCTCACTTTACTCTCCCCAACTCTCCTCCCTTGCTTCCAATCTTGATTTGTGAAGGGATTGAGAGAAGATTGAAGAGCTCCATCGACTCCAAGCTTCCACTCTCTTGAGCTCTTGGTTCATCCTCATCTCCGACCACTCTTGCGTTTGTTACTCTTGGTGATTTATCCCCTAGACAGTTAGAGGTGCCCATAGAGCTCCCAACTTGTGTGGTGACGCCTCGGGAAGTTTGTATTGACCCCTTCTTCGTGGAGATTGCTAGTGAAAAGCCAAGTTCGATCTTTGTGGTCACTTGGAGAGGTTAGGATTGAAAGAAACCCGGTCCTTTGTGGATCCCTCAACGGAGACGTAGGCTTCTTTGTAGAGCTGAACTTCGGTGAACAAATCTTGTGTCTTTCTCATCTCCTCTTACTTACTTGTCACTTACTTGTTCTTGCTTATAACTTGCTAGTTAGGGTTTGCTTCTTATTTCTCAAATTAACTTGTGTGGGTTGCTTGCTAGTTGTTCTCCTTATTTCTACAGCTTCCTCTAGCTTATAATTACTAGCTCCTAGCTTGCCTTGCACTAGTTTGAAGTTTTAATCGGCCGATCTACTTTTCAATCACGTGTCATCGGACAAGTCCATCGGACTTTCCTCACAATCATCAGACAAGTCCGACACTGCGCGTTTAACTTTTATTATTAAGTGGTTTTCAGGGATAATTGCCTATTCACCCCCCCCCCCTCCCCTCTAGGCACTTTCAAATGTGCCACAATTTGATACATTGCATTCATACTTAAATGAGTTTTCCCTTCAGAGTCGACCCCGTTCTAATCTCCTCCCATTTCTTCTATGTTGTAGCCCATTCTTGTTGTTTCCTAGTTGTTGCTCTTTGTATACAAAATTGTGAAGAATTAATAATAGAGTAATAAAATTGTTAACAAGAATGTAAATTGAACATTGAATGTAACCAAAATGAATATACCTCTTCAGCTCCCTCTCCTTCCCGATCCCGATCTCCTCAACCCCGACGGCCGCCGCCACCCATCGCCCCGCCCGCCAGCCCACTCGCCGGTCGCCGCCTGCCCCTCCTCCTCTAATCTTCTCCCCCGCGCGGCCGCGCCCTCCCCCTCGCCTCTTCTCCCCCGCCCGTCACCCCGCTCGCCTACTGTCGCTCCGTGCCACGGGGAGGGGTGACATGTCCAAGCCATGAGCGGAGGGGCCAACATGGCCCGAAGGGGCCACCATGGCGCTGCGCTAGGAGCAGCCTTCTGCGGCGGGGGCTCAGGTGTCTGCGGCGGCGTCGTGGAACTTTGCCGCATCACCAGAGACGTGCGAGTCGGGGGCGGGCACCAGCATGGGTGATGGGGGCGGTGCGACGGGCCCAGCAATGGCGGGTGGCGTATCAGAGGACTCCGTCGAGGGCAGGCATTGGCATGGGTGATAGGGGTGATGCGGATCCGAAGGAGCCCATGTGGGGCGGAGCACGGGGGCGAAGCTACGGGCGGGGCGTGGCGGGCTGGAGTTCCGGGGCGTAAGGGAGAAGGAGGAAGAAGCTGAAAATTGTTGAGTTAATGACAGCTAGGGTCCACTCTCCAGGAGGAAAAATGGGGGCTGGACTGGAATTGCCACGGGAGTTAGAAGCATTTTTTGGAGACCCGTATTTTGCAGGCCTGCAAATAAGATTTGCGGGGTCATTTTTGCAGGCTGGGCTGGAGTTGCTCTTAGCTACCTATGCTTGCTGTGTGGACATGGTCCTGCGCCTCAAAACGGACAGGTTATGATGCTCTGTGACGCGTGCCTCTCTGGTCCCGCTGATCCGCTCACGGTCACGCGAAGCGTTTTGTCTCAGCGCTCCTATCTCGACGTCCGATCACAGCCCACTCGACGGGCCGGGTTGCTGTCAGAAAATCTTTGAGGAACAGCGGGTGATCTTCCATCTCCGTGACCGTGACACCGGACCACTGATAATTGTCATATTCAGGCTTCATTATACTGTTTGATTCGTCTCTGCGATCTCGCACTCTGTGGGAAACCTGGCGATGGGCGGTCGTTTTCTCGCCGGTCTAGGCCGGTGATTAATTATTGGCCAGGATTGCGGGTGCCAGACTGCCTGTCAAGCCTTGGACTGAATAATGCATGAACTATCTTTTACTGCTTCCCTGGTCCCTAGCTGTTGATGGTAAACGGTGTTCTTGATTGCTGGCTTGACTGGCAAACACTTTTGGTACATTTTCCGTTCGCGTGCTGAACATATTGTTTCGTTATGCTGAATTGATGTCTTCGTTCATGATCTGGAAATCTGCGATAATGTGCTTTGCACAAGGGGAGAAAACTGATTTCTTTGTATCTTGTGGTTTATTTCCTTGTTTTTTCGTGCTGGTCATCTCATATTCCAGTTTACAGCCACCAACAGATTTAGATCTCAGTGCATCATCAGTATTAAATTATTCTTCCTCACCACTGCCATAGCTACAGCGCGGATGAAACGTGCATAAATTGTAAGCATTCTACTATTGAATCTTCTTTTTTTTGAATATTTTTATGTACTTCTTTTTTATTTATTGTTTCAAATATAGTATAAATCATAGAGGCTAGCTTCCTATCTTTTTTTTTCTTTTACAAAACATAGTACAAACATAGATACTCATACATGCACAAACACTCCCCCGTAGGCACATCCTACCTCTATGATCACTTCCAAGAGACTGAGCCGGCTAATTTTGAGATTTAAGAAATCATCATAGGTTCCTTGCTCTTGACGGGACACCTACCGCTAAAACAATAGGGACTTGCTAATTTTCAGTTGACGTTTTGAGCAATTGAAACTAGATCCAACAGTTTATAATTATTATATAGATAATCAAAATATAAAGTAACAAACCATCAATTGAAAACTAGGAAATATAAAAAGAATAATAAATCGTATAAATGAAACAGCCATACCAATGGTTCCAGCTAAGCTCACTTTGCAGATAGCTTCCAATCGTCGAGTAGCTTTATTGTTCACCAAATAAATGTTTTTCAAGATCGCCAATGTTTTAAGTGCTTTGATTCTCATTTGTCCAAAACATCAATACACTTTTGGAACACGAGGGAACACTTCTTTGTATTCATTGAAGACATTGCGACTAATAGGCACGGCTAGTGAAGAATTTATCTAAAAAGAATTTCGCCTCTTACTCGTCTCATATGTTCCATTATATACAAAAATAGAAACAAAATTAAAGCCTTGTATTGCCTTGCCCTCGAACTTTTGACAAAGGCCCTGTTTCTAGAAGTGCTAGTTGGAATTTCAGGAACCATCTAATTCAGAATTTGAGCCAAAGTGGTGGCGCTCATGGCAACGACCTCGCACAGCCTTACATTGCCAGGATATTTTGTAGTCATCACTTGCTTTCGTACGCTTAGTCCTATTCTTACCCCTTTTGAACATAGAACCTTATATTACCTTATCTTATTTTATCTTATATTTACAAATTAGAGGCTCCTTATGAGGCCTCCAATTAATCAGAGAAAAAATCTAAGAAATTCTCACAAAAAAAACAAAATATCTAGCCATCTATTTTAGAGCTTATCAAAGTTTGACCATTAGATCTACATAATCTATATCCATCCCATCTACGCTAACCCAACTCACGTTTTGGAAACTTAGTCCATAGTCCAAACGCTGCAACTTTACGGCAAGATGTCCTAAAACCATACGTCTTGCACATAGCGTTACTTCTTTTTGCTTGACATGGATTCCCTAAAGATTTGGTTAGCTAATAAACTCAAGATTTTAAGTAAGCTAACTGCAGATATTGATGGATTTACTATCGCAGCGACTGGCGTAGATGAGAAGAAAAATTTCTATGAAAAGAACAAGAATTAAAAAATTAACATATTCTAAAATAATGAGTATACTTTCATTAAGATTATGTCTGGCTATCTCTTAACAATTGTTAGTAACAGAACTATTCACAGTTTGGTCTAAAGTATCTAACCTGTGCAGGTTAATGGACTAGTGTAACTAATCGTTAACTACTTTAATAGAAGCAACACCAGAAACCAGCTCCTAGTTTAGAATCCAACAACACTATGGTCTACGCAGCACATTAGTTATAGACCCGAATTCTAAAGCTCAGCAAATAGGCATTACCATCCACGGAGCTCCTTCCCCTTGCGGTGCACCTCCAAATATCCAAAGCTTGAGTGTCCAGAGAGTACACCAGTCAGCTGGTACACTTGGAAGACGTGTGCCGACTGGTAGCAACCATGGAGAAAAATGACACGCGTGCAGCAGATCGAAGAGCACGCCACGTCCCAGCTAGCTCAAAGGTTTACTAATATGTAGACAGGTTTCTCCCTACCGTACGGCCTCCCGGCGACTCTGTCAAGACGTGGAACATCGGCCACACGTACAGTCTCAACTCTCAAACCGCCGGCACCATGAGTTACTGTCATGAAATCTCGCGGCCGGGACCTCAGAATATATGTCATGGTGTGTTCAGGCTCCACAGTTCGATCTACCAGCCGGTTAAATTCCTCTGCCATCGCTGTTGGAGGCCAATCGACGGCACGTTCCCGTCTCGGATCGTTTTCTCGGTGACGGTGCATCTCAGTGTGTGTAGTCAATTTAGTAGTAGCAAACTTTGGGAGTTGCAGACTGCATGACGCTCAAAGTTCCGTTTCTCTCGTCGCGTTTGTACACGTGAGAACTGCGACATCTGAGTCTCCTTATTTTTAATACTTTCTTATTAGCATGGATGCTAACAACAGCTAAAACATCACTTTGTTCTTTTTTTTTCTTAATGAAGGCCGGTGCTCCTGCTATTTTGTCAAACCAAAGAAATTACTACCACTGCTACAAATGGAGCCCTTGGTGTCATTTTATATTTTACAGTAAGAGCAGCGCCAGCACCATGAAAGCCGATACTATAATACACAGACGCTGATGTTAGAGACGCGCACCGATATTATTGCAGTAATAACAATAATATCATTGATACGTTTAACAGATCTCAGGTGGAGAAATCATCTCTTCGTTCTTTTTGGTGACCTCACAATCTGCAATCATGTACGGTGCACCTGGAGAGAGAAAAGGGCAATTCATGAGGTGGTGTTTGGTTCGTTGATTTGTAACGTAATCGGATTACACTGTAAACTGATTCCGTTAGTTCGCGTTTGGTTTGAGGACCTCTGTAATTAGGTACCATGTAATCAAGTCCAGTGCTATTCAAAACTGATACAGCTCGATCTGGAGGGAATCGACTCCGGTAACGCCCGCCCCCACCATCGTCATTCTAATCGCGGACCAGGCGCCTCTTCTTCCTATCGCCGAACACGACGAATCCCATCCCGGCTTCTTGTTCAACCTCGATTTGATGCCGACTAATTACTGCCAGTGATGTTGATTTGAACTCTGATGATCAGGTCGGCAGATCCGTAGATAAAAAAGGCCCCGACAAGGTTATCATGCCGGCGCGGAGGACGTGCGCCGCTGCAATTTCCTTCAGGATCTGACGAGGTGACGACTAGCAATTGTCGCGAGCTCCTGCTGGAGGTATAATTGCAGTTTGTGCTGGACATGCCACCCCTAATCTCCAAATTAAACGATTGCTCCCGCATCTGATGGCGATCTCCTCTTACGGCCTCTATAGAGTTCATGTGATTCCATTACGGGCTGGCAACCAAACAAAGTCAGTATTCCATTACTTTGATTACGATTACCCTGTGATTTGTTACCCATTACGATTGCGTTAGCATTCCCCAACCAAACACCATCGAATTCGTGCTCAGTTCATTTTGTTGTTTTGCACTGCCCATCAGATATCCCAATTTCCAACCATTAACATCTCTATCCCACCACATCAACGTGAGCTCAAATTATTCTCGCCAAAAGCAGCAGGCGTCAACACTAGCTACAGTGCATCCTTCCCGAAAAGTAAATATTCTCTGCATTTTGTCACATTTCAGTATAGCGTGACATGTATGGGCTAACTAACCATCAAGGCGTGTCTATGTCATAACTACTGTGCGTGTGAACAACCAAACAGTTGACATACAGAAGTTTTCTGGAACAGTTCATATTGTTCTCATATCAAAACGAAGTTGAGAATCCACAGCAAATATGTGGGCTAACAAACAATCAAAACGAAGCCAAAAGTAGTTCCAGAAAGCTTTTGTACTTATCAGGTCAGACCACGAAACAGTCCAAGGTCAGACCACAACAGTAGTTCGCGATAACAGAATCTTCAAACACCATTTGCTCTGAAGAAAACAAAAACGAATGGACCACCAATGAATGTCTTCGAGGGTTCTATATATACATCTACCACCTCCTGTGCGAACAGATTTATTTTCACAAAACACTAAGAACATAAAGTCTGGCACACCCCCACATCGCGCCAATTGATCCATACATCTAGTCTTATATTGTTACCTATTTCGGGCATAGAAAGTACTTCCTCCAGGTTTTAATTGTTGACATAGTTGAATTTTTTAGCTATGTTTGACTATTTGTCTTATTTAAAATATTTGGTCAAATATACAAAATTATATGATAGGTTTCAACTTTATTTAGTGATAAAATAACTTATAATAAAATATCTAATAAATGTTTAATTTTTTAAATAAGACGAATGATCAAACGTAACTAAAAAAGTCAATTATGTCAACAATTTAAATCCTGAGAGACTAACTAATGGGCAACCACTCCACTTGAAGCAACACCAGTGTTCCAAGATTAGAATCCAACAGTATGATTTAGAGCATCTCCAGCAATGGCATGTAAAACAAAGCCCCTACTTCTTCTTTTGGGTCTGACATGAATATTTCAGCATGCAAAAATTGTTGTTAACTCCAACAGGGGCATGTAAAACAAGGCCTCTATTTTTTCTCTGGCAGAAGGGACCCACATGTCAGTAACTCAGAACTTTTCTCGATGGGACCCACCTGTGAGTGACCACCGGCTCGTCGGAATCTTGCCACAGGTGGGGAAGCCGACGCTGCCCCTACCCGCGCCTGTCGTCGCCGACAGCGCCCGCGCCCGCCGCGCCTGACGCCGTCGGCGCCGACCACGTCCGCTGCCCTCGACGCCGCCCGTGCATCCGCGGCTGAGGGAGTCGAGGACGCGACGCCTGACCATGGGTGATGTGGATCGTGGCGGAGGGCGAGGTCTGGGCGGCGGAGGGCTCGTCGAGGCCGGCGGAGGCTAGCCAGGCCGACGTGTAGAGAGGGAGGCGGCGCGGGGGAGCTGGAGCGCGGCACGGCCAGGCGGCGCGGAGAGAGGAGGCTGGGGGAACGGAGGCGCAGCCGCGCGGGGGAGAAGAGGCAAGGGGGAGGGGCGGCGGCCGGTGACCAGTAGGCGGGGCGGTGGGCGGAGGCGAGCGCAGGCGGGGCCAGATCGGGAAGCATCGATCGGGAAGAGGGAAGAAGGAAGGAGAGAAAAAGGAAAGAGAGAAAAAGAGAAGGAAAAAAAGAAATAGAAAAAATAGGTGGGGTCCATGTTTTGGAGAGGGATAGGAGCCTCCAAAACTTGGGGCTGGGAGGGGAAATTTATATGCCCATATAAAATGCATACCAAATAGGGGCCTGCTGGAGCAAATTTTTTTGCTTGACATACAAAATTTGGGAGGGGAAATTTACATGCCCATATAAAATGCATACCAAATAGGAGCCTACTGGAGCAAATTTTTTTGCTTGACATACAAAATTTATGATTGAGGCTTATATAGGGGCTAGTGCTGGAGATGCTCTTACACAGCAAATCATGTCCAAAGTGGCATGCTTACCGTCCATGGAGCTCCTTCCCCTTTTGGCGAACCTTGAAATATGCAAAGCTAGAGCGTCCATCCCCAGAGTCTACCACAGTCACACCTGGTACACTTGGAAGACGTGCGCCGGCTGGCAGCGACCATGGAGAAAAATAGCACCGTGCAGCAGCAGAAGAACACCACGTCGCAGCTCAAAAGTTTTGTACCAATGTGTAGACAAATTGAAGGACACGGTCCTCCGTCCCAAACTGTGGACAGTTCCCATTTCTCCCTACCGGCTACCGTACGGCGGCCTCCGGGCGACTCTGTCTCCACGTGGAACATCGACCACGCGTATGGTCTCAAGCCGGTCGTGAGTTGCTGCCTCTAGCTACCTGCGGCCTGCCTACCAAGCGATCGAACCGGCAGCATGCGTTGCTGTCGGGAAATCTCGCGGGACTTCGGAATATCTGTCTGCTCGAGTCCATGCAACCACGCACGGTGTTCATCAGGCTCCACACGGTTTGAGCTACCACAAGGTTAAATTCCTCTGCAATCATTCTGCTGGTGGCCAACCGACGAAACGTTCCCGTAACTTTCTCGTCTGCGGGGTCGTTTTCTCGGTGGCGGTGCAGCTCCGTGTGCGGTCAATGTAGGAGTGGCCAACTTTGCAAGTTGCAGACTTGAAGGCTGCAGGACGCTCAAAGTTTTTCCGTTTCTCTCATCGCCTTATCTGTCTGTCCTACTAAATTGAGTTTACCACTGCTCTGACAGGGACTATACGATTCCTGAATCGCCTTATTGTCACTACTGCCTTATTAGCGCGGATGCTAACAACAGCTAAAAAAACATTACATCGGTTTTTTTTTTCTAAGTGAAGGGCGGTGCTCATGCCGTTTTTGTCAACCCAAACAAAATCACTTCGTTTAACAGATCTCTCAACTGGACAAACACATGTCTCTTCATTCTTTTTGTTTTTTTGAGACCTCGCAATCATCGGCAATCAAGTACGGTGCACTCTAGAGTGGAAGGACCAATTCTCGGTTCCCATTTGCTACTACTAATATATGGCAATGCGTTTCCTGCTCAGTCCATTTTTTTTTGTTTTTTTGAGGTCGCTCAGTCCATTTTGTTGTTCCTAGTTAGGCAGCACACAGCATATATCCAAATTGTAAAGCTCGCCAAGATGCATGCAAGGATGTTGGCACCTCGAAATATCTGAGGCAGAAAGTCGATAGAGTCCACCACGGCCAAGTCAGCACGTACGCTTTGTTACCTTCTTCTCAGCCATCTTATGGAACACGTGCGCCGACTCGCAGTGACCTTGGGGGAAAAATGGCACAAGGTTTCCAGAAGAGCGCCACGTTTGCAGCTCAAGGTTTACCAAGGGTACACACAACTGTCCTCGGCCCAAAAATGGACAGTTCCAATTTCTTCCTACGGTACGGTCTCCCCACGACTTTCACGGACCAACGCGCACCTATCTGTTTCCGCGTGGAGCATCTCGGCCGGCCAGACTCTCGGTCTCTGCCTACGGCCTACCACGCGAACGAGCACCATGGGTTGCTGTCGGCAAACTGCGAGCTCTCTCTCTCTCTCTCTCTCTCAAACTCGGTAGGAGCACTGCCATTCATTAAAAAAGAAATGAAGGAGATTACAACCTAAGAAATAACCAAAATACAGGGAAGGCATAATAATGGGCTGGAGCTAATTGTCATGGGAAAGGCTAAGCTTAGCCAATTTATGCTGATTGATGTCCTCTACGATCTGGATTGCCAACTGAGAGACTGATTTTTGAAGCCCATCAAAGGTTCTGCGATTTCTCTCCTTCTAAATATTCCACCAAAAGAAAAACAAATTCCCCACTTTTCTTCTTCGTTCTTCTTTGGAACCGGTTTGAGCTAGTTTTGAAACCCATGCACTGGGGCCTTCAGAACAGTTCATGCTTGTGAAATTAGGTAGCCGAAGTTGTGTTGCTATTGAGTTCCAGACAGCCTCCGCGTAGTTGTAACACGTTAGTAGGTGCTCTGCAGTCTCAGAATGATTGTAGCACATCATGCAGTGTTCATTATGTGTGTGTGTGTTCGTGCGACGGTTGATCAGTTTACTTGCCTCCTCTCAGTGTAGTGTTCCGGCAACACCGTTGGATCAGTCACCACTCACCAGCTTGATTCCTCGGCGATCTTTTTGTTGCAGCATATCAGGCAATGGATCATTCACACGGTTAATGCCGGAGATCGTTTTCGTGGCGCCGGTCTGGCTCCGTGCTTGGTCAAGGTTAACCCCCCCCCCCCCCCCCCCGTGTCACTAAATTCCACACTGCTGTGGCTAACTGCAACTTTCCTGAATCGTCTTATTGTTACCACTTTGCTTACCGTAAATGGTAAACATCACTTCGTTCTTTCATAGTTGCCGTTTTCGTCAAACCAAAGAAAACTCTTCCACGCTTAACTGATCCCTTCTCTACAAAAACATCTCTTCAACTACTGCGAATAATAAGGTCATTCTTTTTCGGGACCTCGCAATCTGCAATCAAGTACCGTGCATCTGGAGAGGAAAGGCCAATTCTTGGTTCCGATCCTTTGCTATTCTAGTATGACAATTTGTTTTTTGCTCGGTCCATTTTGTTGTTTTGTGCCGCTCATCCGATATTCCAATTTCCAACCACCAACATCTCTATCCCGCCACATCATTGCGACCTCCAATTATTCCGGCCAAAAACAGGCGTCAACACATAGCTACAGTGCATCCTTCCAATAAAGCAACTCTGCATATTGTCACTCTTTTCTTGAATTGCATATTGTCACATTTCAATGTAGTGTTGACATGTATAGGCTAACTAACCATGAAAGTTGTATCTATCTCATAAGTGCTGTTGCCCATGACGAAGCGAAAAGTTGACAAATCAAACTTTTCTAGAACATCTGATGGCTGGAGCTTCAGAAACACAACAGTATCATCGTTCATGTCTAGACCAAGTGGACAATCCAGAAGCTTTTGCGTTTCAAAGATAAGATGAGGAAAGAGTAAATTCAGACAATTGTTTAAGGAGTCATCACTAGAACAATAAAGAGTTCGATAACAGAAAGTTCTACATTCAAGTACCACAATTTCCTCTGAAGGAAACAAAAAGGAATAATGGACTTTAGTACACCCATATGCATGCTGCATCACTTTGAGGTTCTATACATGTACCACCTCTCCTATGCGCAAAGATTTATTTTTTGCGAAACAAAAAGAACAGAAAACCTGGCACATACAGCACACCTCTATCTACCGCGCACCAATGGATCCATATACCACTACCATCTTTAATCCGAAGTCATGGTCCCGGAGAAAAAAAGAAAAGTCACACCCCTTGAACAAAATGCTTCCATGAAAATCATCATCTCTTCTATTGAGAGAAGCATAAAAAAAAAGGGTGCTTCCATTGGATCCCTGGAGGAATCAGAGGATGTTTCATGCTAAAATTACTACACAGCAGGGCATATACCCCCTGGAGGAATCAGAGGGTTCCGTAAGATTCGTGCGCAGGAATGTAATCCAGCAGTTCAAGACGCGTGCATCTGGTCCAGGAGGATGACGACGGCCATGGCGAGCGCTGGGTCAAAGCCCGGCTCCACCACCAGGCGGAACACGTCTGGCCCGACGGCGGCCTCCTTCTGGCACACCGCCGCAACGCGCCGCCGCCGCTGCTCGCCGCCGCCGGAGACGGAGGAGGCGAACACGTCGAGGCAGCGTCCCGTGTACGTGCCCTCCACGTCGTACCGGCTGTCATCCCGGCGAGACGTGGTGCGTGATGGGGACAGGTGCGCCAGTGACCGCGTCGGGCGCAGGCTCACGTGCCGCCGCGCCGTGAACCGCTTTGGCGCCGGCGAGGTCGACGGAGACGCCGCCGTGTCGCCGTCGTAGATGAGCCACTCGTCAGAAAAGCTAAGCTTCTGCAACAGATCATCACGCAACCAAACAAGTCAGTTAACACTTGTTAAGAAACAGAGAAATCAAGAACAGGGCAGTATTATACTATACCTTGCGTCTGATGGTGAGGAGGCCGTGGCCATCGGCGTCCATGAGGACGACCTCGCGCGGCGAGCCGCCGGCGTAGGTCTCGACGCGGTACACGAGGTTGCCCTTGCAATCAAACACGGTGAACCCTTTCCCGTTGAATAGCAGCGACCGCCGCCACACCGTCAGCGACACTGCCTCCCTCTTCTCCTCCCCGCGCGCCGCCGCCGGAGCCACCACATCAACAGGAGGCGCCGCAGCCGCTTCGGCTGCGGCGGAAGATGCAACGTTCGGGTGAACCTTGGTCATAGACGACACCGCCTGCTGGATGCGTGTGGATGCTATGCTTACGTTGGGAACGGAGCAGAGGAGGGGTTTTTTTTTTTTTGAGACAAAGCAGAGGAGGTTAGTAGGGAAGAGAGAGCAGGCTCAGAGGATGCTGGTGCGCTGTGAGGTGAGCGATGATGGCACGGGGAGAACACTACTGGAATGTCCTTAATTTATAGCTGGGGTAGCGTAAGGACGGAAATGCCCCTCGGCTTCTGCTGGTGGTGACGTGGGCCTTTCGGCTTTGTAATTCAGCATTCGGGGTCAAAAGGACGGCTCGTTGGTTAATGGTTGGTGATTTTGGTACTATATTCCTGGGTTAGCTACTGATAATAACATTTTAATTTAATTTGGTTTTGTAAACAACCAAACAAGTGTCTCTCTCGTTGTTTCACACTAATATAATAGGTGTATGCGACCTTAATTTGTGTGTTTTCCTTGGAGCATTTTTCATGGTAATTTCGGATGGATGCATTTTTTCCATTCTGGTTTCATACTTGTGCATTTTTAGCTCATATTGTTTCTCCTGTTATCTCTCTCTCTCTCTCTCTCTCTCTCTCTTGCATAATTGTTTGAATATTTTCTGTTATCATGGAAAGAAGGAAATAAACAGTTTGAATTATGTATACCACTCATCTCGCTAGGAAAAAATATCATTTATAGTTCTAGTGTAGACTCCATGCTCTTTTTGTGTAGATTTAAGACTTGTCCTCAAATATATATAGACTTCAATGCCATTGAAAAAAATTAAGGGATTTATTCCAATAGAAATCACCAAAACACTTACTCTTCACAAAAGGAGATTCATATACTCTACTTTTCAAGGAAAAGGAAGATCCTGTTGTGAACTTTTGACATCCTCAAATAGTAAATGCTAACACTTGAAAATTTTCAAGTACCAGGAACATGCAAGTGCATGTTTAAAAATATATCCATGCATGGATGAGTCTTCTAACATAGGGGTCATCGTTAAAATCAAATGGAACATTAGCATATTCACATGTCAGTGGAGGCAGCACATTGAGTGGATTAGGTGATGTCTAGCGAAGTCGTGTAATCTAAATAAAGGATCGTACACAAAATAAATTGGGAACTTTAACACTATCTTGATTTTGAAGAAATGCTCGCTTCAGCTCTAACATGAAAAATAAAAAATAATTATTTATTGCTTATAATCATCTACTTGTGCAATGTTCTAATACCAGCACTTGTTAATTTCAGCTAACTGAAAATTAATGTTACCTTCAATCAACTTTATAAATTACCAGATCTAAATCTAATAGTTTATAATTAATATACAGATAATCTTATAAAATATCAAAATACAAAAGTAACTCACCATGGACTGAAAGTTTCCAGTCAGCATAGAAAATATGTTTAATACCTTGTAAAACACAGCTAACTGTGACTATATATAAATATGTTGTACAAACTTTAACAGGTACACCCGGAAGCAAACATCAACCACAACGTCGTAAACAAAGTTATCCCCGGTCATGATGCATTCCAAACAATCTCTAACTCAATGCTCAAAGGATACCACTTCGCCGGTCAACCACCGTGGAACTGGTAAACCGCTGCTCGCGGCCAGGGGCGCGCCACGTCTAGCACGGTAATCTCCGCTCATGGTATAATAAACCAAATTAAGCTAGCTGTGTCACGGATAGAAGCTTAGGTTAAACTAATCTCTGTACGGCAATAAACTAGGCGCCATTGCCGGGTGCTCCTTGCTCGGGCGGCTCCAGCGGGGCCCGCTGCGCTTAATTCCGCCGGCGGTAGAGGCCGTCTTCACCGGGGTCGTATCTTTATCTCGTTAACCAGGCAGATGCTTAGTCCCTGGCACTGGCTTAGATCAGCACCGCCATTAGATTTAATCCCCAGGATCAGTTAAGATATTAGTTCGCGTCGCTGTCCGGCGTCGTGGGAAGGGGAAGCGAGGCTCAGCTCCAAGGTCATCGTTTTAGCTGGTCTTCTCTTTGTTTCTTTCCTTGTTGGTGCTCATCACACGGTGGCTTTGAGGGCTTGATCAGATATTTTACTAGAATCAACTGCGAGGTCGTTTTTGAAGCAAGATTTATTTGTGTGTCATGAAAGCATGTTAATCTTTTCTTGTTGGTTTGGGATGTTATTATCGAAGGACGGCGGGATGTTTTGTTCCCTAAGAAGGCTTTTACCGGGTGAGGTGTTGTGTTTGTCATTGTATTGTATTTATTATGCATACCGTCTAATCATACCAACTGGTGTGGTATATTTATTGGTGGTCATTACAACCTAGGTTGGAATTGTATGATTTGGATGTCCTTTAGTTTTTATGCTTCTTTTTCTTCTTGTGAATGGTCATAATCAGCTCAAAGAGGCTGCAGCAAGAAGCAAGCCATCAATAACATACTGATCAAACTTTTTCTGAATTAAGAAGATCAGGACAGCTGCCACGGGTTAATCAGAAAAAAAAATGATTCTAGAAGAAAGAGAAGAATGTCAAGAAGTACAAAAGTTTTGTCTTTGGCTTGGTGGTAATCAGATATAATATGCAAAGTGGAACATATATATTTGGGATAATAAAGTTTCTAATAACATCTGGAGGAGAAAAATATGAATGGAATGAGCTAAAAGTTAAAGTAGTTATTTTTACATTGTCCCTCGTTCTAAGTAGATGCAAAGTTTATTGTAAAACTCAAGAGATAACATTTCAATAACAGTCATGCGGACAAGACAAAACGTAAAATGCTGATATTGCGCAATTAACGTGATTAAGCCGCAATATGTAGTGCCAACCTGCAAAGGCGGTAGTAATGATATGCACCTACATGTGGGAACTGGCAACTTCCAAAGCTCTGATATATATCCTCGTCATTCTCACTATGTTAAAGATGAGTGATTGTTAACATGTTGGACTTTTGATCTATGCAACTTAAATATTATTTTCAATTTTGGGGATAATTTTATTAATTGCCTTCTGGAATAAACATCCAACTTGCAGATAACCGATGGAGAGCTACGACGAGAGGGCGCACAGCAGCACTAATGCAAAGCAGGCAGCTACATGAGACATCCAAATTATGGGAAGAAACAGATAAGGACTGAAGAAGGACGAGCGGGTGGGGACACCATGTGGCAGCTTCCAGTACGTGGCCAAAAGCGATAATTATAGTAGATTCCAACTTTTTGGGAAGATCCAATAGTGTTAGGACGCGCCTATAGCTTTTCATGATGACTAGCTTCTCTTCTTGTCACGCAACAATCTCTTGTTTCATTGCCGTGTTCCTTTCAGTTCACCTTGTCGTGGAGTATACACAGCACGTGGGAGATTTTGGAGCAGTATATACGTCTATTTCTGTTTCGCGTAATGAGACATGGGGATGGACTGCAGACTGAGCGTAGCAGTTTTATTTTCTTCTCTTTAGAGCCTTCTGATCAAAAGTCGAGTGCTGGTTAATTCCTTTCTGAATGATGAAGAAATATTTTTGAAGTAGATGTGTTGTCTGTGCAGATTCTAGTAGTGAGGCATGATTTGGATGTCCCCCAAGCACACATCCCTGGATCGATCTCTGTAGTACAGAAGAATATACGTTTCCATGGTCCACTGCCGCACATGTTCTTGTGTGATGCGTAATCCGTGGCCACATGTGCTTCTGTGGTGCGCACATGTTGTGAGCTCCGCATATGGTAATATCAAACGAGTGAAATTACGGGTCTGAATGTGACAAGACAGCAGAGTTACCGCACAATATTCCTGCTCTTTTTCAGATCAATACATCTCGTTCTGTTTTCCTTACGGCTACAAGATGAAGGGCACATCCACTCAGTTTCCATTGTCGAGGACATCGTTTCTTTTTTTCTAGAGAAATCTTCTTATGGACAAAAATACTCTTGGGTTGGTTTTGAGGTACATTGTCACCCACTGTTATTGTAAAGTTATTATTAAGAATAATCCTCGTTACGGATTCACCATATCCATCTCTCATACCTGATGCCAAGCAGGAGGCGTGCGTTATCAAAAAAAAAAAAAAAAAGCAGAACGCGTGAGAACATGATAGAAGAACCCTTTTCCCTTCCCATATATCCAAAAGCAAGCACACAAAGAAACACAATATCGTAGGTGGAAGTATTCTCATTAGTCATAGTATGTGTACACAATGGTTCTTTTAAATGGGCATAGCCCTCTCGGAGCATATTCGGTATGAGCCCAAATAATCCCTCTAATTGAGGGATCCTTAATAGTTATAACCGAGAGAACATTTTTTAGGAGATTTTTACTATTCAAAATATTGGGTAGTAGTTTTCTAAAACTATCTATAAGTAGTTTGATCTAATGGTATAGATCTAATATTGAAAATCTCACACTATTGGCTAGTAATTTATAAGATTAGGGGTAATATTATCAAAGCAAAAACTTATAATAATTAATATTTTTGCTAAAGCACAAGATTAGTATAAATGTAATCACTAATGTTAATTAATCTGGTAAATTACGAGATCAGCAATTTGGTAGGGTTCACGGTTCATTTCCTCGCATGTCAACCATTTCGGCAAATCCTCATGTTCTCGCCATCTCACCCTCCTCGATGTAGTAGCGCGGGACCCGAGCCCCGATGGGGGAGGAGCCAGGTGGCGGTAGCGCGGGCTCTGAGGGTGAAGGATGCAGGAGGCGTTGGATCTCGGCCTCTGCAGCCAGGGCCACCTTTGGCAGGACCAGGCTGCAACGGCGGCAACCCGGGCCCCGACTGGAAAGGAGGCAGGCGGCGGCGGTGGCGACCCGGGCCCCGACCGGAAAGGAGGCAGGCGGCGGCGGCTCAGGATCCGACCGGAAAGGAGGCAAGCGGCAGTGGTTGGGGTTCCGACCCGTCGAGGCAGGCGGCAGCGGCGGCTATGCATCCCTCGGAGGGAGAAGGCAGGCCCCTTGCGGTGCGGTCCCATCGACCACAAATGAATTGAAGCGGGATGCCGCGGTGGCGGTGGCATCCTAGCTGCGTGCGCGCTGGCTGCCAATGAGCCACCTTCGCGGGAGATCGAGCAGGATCCTGGTCGGTCAGCGAGTCGACCGAATCGTTCTTGGCATGATTCAAAGCAGCAGACTTAATCGTATGAGATTATGCCCTAATTGCCGTAAAGTGCTTTTGTTTCATACAGAATTGTTGTTACATTTCTTCTGGATGTTTTTTGTGCTAGGAATGTTGAACAGGTTGATGGATGCGGCGAGCTCCTCGAACCCGTTCCAGATCACCGAGCGGTTGGGGTTGCTTACCACGGGGATGGCAGGTGACCAGCGCTCGTCCCACTGTCTATTTCTGTTCAAGCGCTTCATATGAGCTGAATGCGCGACGATGCATTTCCACTTTTACATGGCGATTTGTAAGTTCGTTTGCTACAACTTGGTGTATCATACTGCTGGGCTTTATGGTTTATAGTAATGCAGCATGAATCTGGTGTCAATGTTTCAGACTTTCCCGTTGATCGATTGGTGTTGTGAGGATATTGCAATGCAGTGTCAGTACACGTGGATTTTCAGGAGCTCTACTAGTTCATTAAGGAAGTTTTTGGTGGTATTTCTTAGAGTTACCTTAGTGAGTTTACTTGATGTTCAATTTGTGATGGCTGACACAGCCTGACTTAGTTGGACTAATAGAGTTCTCTTCATGTTCAATTTGACATTGTGAAACATTAACAGCCTTTACTTCACTTTATATTATACCTTTTGTGGTACTTCCAGTTGTTTTATTTTAATTTACTGATATGACCAATTTCTACATTGTGATTATGAATTACTGATGTCAAGCTCATCCGACTGATGGTGCTTTCGTTTTGTCGAATCTGATAAATGGTTACCAGGTTTGGTGTCGAATCTATAGTAGGGGCTATCCTTTTCACACATAGGCTCTGGCTAGGGGTGGCAATAAAACTCGTAACTCGATAGCTCGCTCGACTTGGAGATGAACTCGGCTTGACTCGACTCGGCTCGTTCCAATTTCAAATGAGCTGAGCTAATTTATTAGCTCGTTATGTTAACGAGCCAGCTCGAGCTAACGAGCCATATAATATTTAAAACTATAGCCCACTTATGACTATGAACCATGGTCCAATCTATTACAAGTCAACTTAACGGTATAAGTATAAACTTTAACTGTATAAAGATAGTAATAACCTATATTTAATGAGTTAGAGTGACAAATTTGATGTTGAATTACTATTATTTTTTCTCTTATATTGCTTATAATGAATATACTTAGTTATAAAAATATATTATTTTCTTATAAAAAACATATGACCAAAATTAATGAACATATAGATAAGTAAAGTTTGATTTACAATTTAAATACATTTAATGGTTTAAAATATATGATATATGTTATATCTTTATTTTTTATTGATAAATAAAATATTTTTTTAAAATAAAGCTCGATAAGCCATAATGAGCTAGCTCGTGAGCATAATGAGTCGAGTCGAACTATAATATTAACTCGTTAGTATAATGAGTCGCGCTGAGCTAGCTCGTTATACTAATAAGCTATAACGAGTTGGTGTCAAGCTGAGCCGAGCCAGCTCGACAGCCAGCCCTAGCTCTGGCGGGGCATCAGCTTTGGTTCTAATATACTTGACTGTTGTTGAGTCCCCTTTGGGCCTTTTAATTTTTTTAGATACCTGAATTTAAAGGATACAACATGCCAGCATATAATCAATTATGTATTATCGCATAGTAATAAACAAACAATTATAGGAACGTATACACATACCTCATAGGAATTCCTCATTGAGTTTGCAATTTCAATACTGAGCAGCCTGCTGTTAGTTTCTTGTAGTTCAGACATAATTTTATCGTGTGTCTTCTTTAGCTCCAAATAGTGCCTTTGTTCAGCCGTTCTGAGTGCATTGATATCAAGCCTTGGTAGGAAGTATGATGACGAAACCTACACATGCAGCAATAAACAGTGAACAACCAGTCCTAGTTATTTTTCACAGTTTAGTAAATTCTACAAATACATCTTGCAAAACAGGTATGTACCTTGACTTTTTCAGTATCTGGAGGGTACTTAATAGTCCCTGTGGGGAGCTCCACATGGTAGTCATCATCATCGCTGTATTCCGGAACATAATAGTCATCATCCATTGGACCATCCAGAGACGGAGCTTAGTGATGGCCATAGTGGGCCATGGCTCCCCTGACTAATGTAAAACTCCATTGATTGATCAGTAATATGGCACTATTTACAAGCAATTAGAGGTGATTTAGAGAGTCCGGCCTCCCTTGATTATCTGTGCAAGCTCCGTTCCTGGGAACATCATAGCATACCTCCACGTTTGTTTCTCTTTTTTTCCTCTTCTAGTTCATCCATGGTCTCAGATTGAATCTGCAGTATACGAACAAATTATTCGAACTCTAATATGATCTGGTGAAAGTACTGCGTATTAGATCTGATTTAACTTGCTACTTGTTTTCCTGCAGGAGTATGCGGTTCGAACCCGCTCTTTTCATTCGTTGAGCTCTGCATCAACGGTGTTTCAGGATCACCCTGGAGACTATGCCCACCACCATTCTTCTCAGGCGGCAGCAATTTCGTATATGGCTTTTGTTTCGACCTTTTTCTCTTCATCACCTTGGTGCATAGACTTTCCACTTTTTCTTTATCCCGTGTACAACTTGGTGCAAGGAGACTTGAGTATATATTGACTTTTATTGTGATCCCTTCGCTTCCCACGGACTCCTCGGTTATATTTTTAAATCTGACAACAATATCTCTTTAGCATTATATTTTTTAAACCCGACAACAATATCTTGTTAGCATTATAATTTTAAATCCGAATATCTCCATGGCAACAATATCTTGCTAGCTTTTTATGGATCTTGATTTGGATTGGGGCAAGTAGTTGAGTTGTTATCTGACAACCCAGACAATATCGAAATAGCATTATAATTTTTAATCCGGCAACAATATGGAAATAGCACTTTTCAGTTAATATCGAAATAAAGTGCATATGAAGGGCGCAAGCTGCTAATTTTTGCTGCTCATATTGATGTAATATTGTGGTCTCTGGTTATTCGGTCCATGTCCCAAACTATAGATATAACTTTATCCCAAGTTTAATAGCAAATGTAAAATGAACCAGCAAATGTAGAGAAGAGATCAAAGAAAAACTAATGTTGGATGAGTTACTTCTGGATAAACCTGTAATTAATGACATGTCTCTACATTTCCCCAGAATCACCAAGACATATTCTATAAGGCTACAGTGCAATATCGTGCGAAACATTTTAAGTGGCTACTGATGTTAGCGTGGTACAAGGCAAGGTTGCAACGGCAGGATACTATGTGTAGAGAACATGTAAACACTTCTTTATTCTTTATTTCTTCAGCAGGCAATCCTTGAAGCCCTTCTCCAGCTCTTCTCTATCGAGGTTTTTGCCGATGAACACGATCTTGTTGATGTGTGGTTCATTTGGCTCCCACAATCTCTCAGGACATCCCTGGAGTATGTCATGCACTCCCTGCAAACGAAAACACATGCACAACTCACTGAGGCCACTTTGAAAAACAATAGTACGGCTCATATGAAGATTTTGCAAACAGGAAAAATCCCTGTCTAGTGAAACTGTAGCTCACAAGAACAAAAGCATTGCACTAGATAAGCACTATGAAATAACCTTTTTTCTAAGCAAGTATGACATAACAAATATTTCTAGCATGAGTTCAAAGATATAAAATAGAAGGTTCTTGGGAGTAGAGCTGTGATACTATAGCTAGCATCATAGATGGAGTGATAACAGATGAATGACTTGCAAGAACATGGCCAGAAAAAATTGTTTCACACCAAAACAGAAAGAACCTACCAATAACAGTATGACATAACAAATATTTCTAGCATGAGTTCAAAGATATAAAATAGAAGGTTCTTGGGAGTAGAGCTGTGATACTATAGCAAGCATCAATAGATGGAGTGATAACAGATGAATGACTTGCAAGAACATGGCCAGAAAAAATTGTTTCACACCAAAACAGAAAGACAACCTACCAATAACAGTTTGAAAAAAATTGAAGGAATACTCTGATATACATAGAATATCCTAGAGAAGTAAAATATCATTACGTACTTCAAAAAAAAATGAAAAGTAAATGAGCTAATTACCTAAAGGATACTGCAAAAATGTACAAAGTCAATCCCTCTGCATTTTTTCCTTTTGCATTCTTTCCCGGAAAAGTCTCGGTCCTGTTTGTTTGCAGACCACCTTTTGAAATTTTCTTCTTCGGAATCAAGACTCTTGTGCCGTTAGAGGGATAATGGGCCCTTGAAAAGTGTGCAGGTAAAGGCCCAAATGATGTTGACTTTGTGCTCTGCTCATCCTCTTTATCTAGAATAGTATCAAAGAATTCCATAACCTGATCTGTCTTTTCTGCACACTTGGAAGCCTTCGACAAAGCACGATGTCCCTTGTTATGAATGCCACGGAAACGCTCCATCTGTTCGGACCATACGTGAGTATTGGCAACTCTGTGAATTGAGAATGCATTATTAGCATGCATTGTCCACCTGACCATGATTAAACAAGGAGGGATGGTACGCAGGCCAAGATATCTCAAAGCAGTAAAAATGTGAGCACACCGAATGGCTTCACACTCCAGCAGCAGCTAACACTTCCGACTGTCAAGCCACTGTACGTACACAACACATGGTACAATCTTGTGGCATTACCTTTTGAAACAACTTTAAACCTCATGGCATCATTCTCACCCCACGACACTTCTGAAACTTCCAAGTCAGATAGCCTCTCAATCTACACCTTGACCTTGGGAAACATCTCTGGTGTGTAAATCCGAGCAGCCTTATGGAGAAACGGGTCGTCATGTATATCAGTGAAGGTTACCCCCACCAAAGCTTTCCCATTATGCTTGACGTGTCCTACGGATGTGTAACAAACAAGACTCATTAGTGCTTCACTAAATCAATAAGATACATCAGCCAGTCCAGACGATTGTGAAGCGTTGAGTTGAGGCTCTCGCTCTGCTGGTTGTTACGCATCCCCAAAAACTTTTTATCTTTAGTGTATGCTGCTGACCACTTGAATCTAAGGTCATATATCTTCTAGATCCATTGGTCATCATCCCTGAATTGACGAGTCTCCAAAAACTACACCCAACGCCTCCTGAGGTCAGCAATTTCCATTGGTTGGTAGATGAACTTTCTAAAGTCTTTAAGCTTGTCACAACAGAGGTCTATTATTGCTCTTTGCTCTATGCCAACTGCACAACTGATGATTCGCCCTCGGCGTAACCATCTCTATTGTTTTTGCCATAGCAGCATCCCCATCTGTGATCAATGAATCTGGATATCTATGGTCCATTGCCTCTAAAAAAGCTTCAAGCAACCATATGTAAGATGCAACAGTCTCATCTGAAATGATGCCACATCCAAATATTGTTGTGCTGCGATGCAGATCAACACCTACAAAAGGGACAAAGGGAAGATTGTACCAGTTAACATGGTAGGTACTGTCGAATACAACGGCATTCCAAAGGCACCATAATCTAGCCGTGATTGTGAATCCGACCAGAATAAGTTCTCTAGGTGCCCTCCTCCATCCAAACTGTATTTGAAGAAAAACTCTGAATCTTCCTCTTTCTTCGATCGCAGATAATTCAAAACATATTCAACATCATTGCCTTGGACTCTTTCCTTCTTCTGCCTAGAAAAAAATTATACAAGTTTGTATAAATCCAGTGTCATCAGGACCACCATGGTTCTTCTCCATAACATTCATGATCTAACATGTACGGAGACCTCCTAGTCCTAGCTCAATTGCCTCACATTTTTTAGAATCATTTAGCGCATGGTGTGACCTTAGTAAAAATGTATGCTCAGGGTTTGTAAAATCATGATTATAATCGTCCACATAATTTTTCATGAACCATGTACCGCTCTGTTCACATAGCTAGATTTTGAGCATTGCCTTGCAGCCACACCGGGTCGGTCTGCGTCCCTCCCTCTTTCCCTTCCTCTTCTTACGTGATCGTCCAAAATACTTGGACCTTCTATAACCTTCACATGAGCAGCAGAACTTTCTCCACATCACCCGTTTGGTGCGTCTGTCACGTCTCATACCGTGTTTCTGACACTGAATCCTTTGGGTCATGCATACAAATTGTAAAACACATAGAATTGCTTGTATTAGTATTAAAGGTCTGATTGTTATACTCCTTAATATCCTCCAAGCTAACATATCCCTCACCACCATTCATGATGCAGGATTACAACTAAAAATAACAGAAAAGATAAAATGATTCAATATGTTAAATCGCAGCAACAATTCATCCCATCTAATAAATTCACATGTAGGCAAAACATTAACACTTGATCAATATGCACTAACAGCAACTATAATCACAAGTAGTCACGGCGGTGGGAGACTGTTCTTGTTTGTCCACAGACAACGTGGCCGACTTACTAGCGGCAAAATTCGATCTGGTGGTGGCGGTCCTGGACATTCGTCGTACTAGGCCACTTGAGTTTCTAGTGTTCATGGCCGATGAGGAATCAGCAATCAACCTCTCCAACAGCAATAGCCAGCCGGCTGGCAATGGTGATGTCCGGCTGCATTGCAGGCAGTGGACTCGCCATCTTCATGTGTCCAGCGATGTGCTCCCTGCACTGGTTGACATCGAGCTCCGGGGTGTGCCGACACACACCTGGGAGGTTTCTACTGTAGAATCTCTGCTCAACCCGTATGGCTGGGTGCATCAAGTCCAAGAGAATACAAGAAACCATGAAGATTATACAGTGTTCCGCGTTTCAGCCGGGTGTTTCAGTTCGTTTGGTCTCCCACCATCCTGTGACCTGATGATCGTCGAGCCTTCGGTCGGTGTTATAGAAGAGCCGCCGGTCAAACATACTTTGGTGTATACGGTGCAGTTTGAGTGCTCGGCGTCAACAGCAATGGAAGCTTGTCTGCCCACACCTACTACTAACAGTGACGATGGCGACGAACGTTAGACATGACGCCGACGGTGTACCTCCCCATTCTCGAAGCCAGCGATAATAACTGCCTTGGCTTCTGCAGATACAACGGCGACGAGGATTCCGGTGACGGACAAGGTGGGCTGCTCTGCCTCCAACGACTGCCACATGGCAGCTGTTGTTGAGGCAGATGGCTACCCTTCCAGCCAGGAACCCCAGACACCAATTGATGACAAAGACGGTGTGGTAGCTGTTGCCGAGGCGGCCGGCTCCCCTCCCTCCCTTGATAATGAAAACTGTTGGAATTATATAGGCTTGGCCCATTAATAATAACAATAATTCCTGAAAATCTTAAAGGCCCATTCATGAGTGATGGGAGTGTAAAGGTTTAGTCCCACATTGCTAGTGGAGGTGGATGGAGTCCAACTTATAAGGTTGGTTGCTCTAGCATCTCTTGCAAGTGTATGGATGGGAGGAAGGAAGAACACACGCGCGCGCTCGCTTGCCTCGTCGGACGTGGGCGATGGGCGCGGCCGCGCATCACCTACGTGAATGGTCCGCCGAAATTCGGTCCCTTGCCTTGCGGGGGCGCGACTTCCTTTTGCACTTTTTTTTGCTGCGTATTCTATATATTTAATTATGGAAACCGACGTATTAATATGGTAACTGACTCGGTTGTGGGACGCCCAACCCTAGCGGTTCCCCCCTATAAATACGTACGGGTACCGCCGCAAATCATATCACGTAATCGCTTAGAGTTTTGCCTCTCGCTACTGTTGCGCTGCCAAGTCTTCTCCATCCTGATTGTCGGCGTGCATCGGGAGAGGGCGAATAAGGTTTTTGGGAAGTGCTCTGTGTGACTGCTTGATCGCTTCCTCATCTTTGTCAAGCTCGTCGCCACGGCTTGTCTTCCTCGTCGTCGAGTCGGTCTCACCCGCCGTCGTCAACAACATGACGGTGCTGCACGTCGTCGCCGCCTCCTCTACCTAGTTCAGAAGGAAACGTACATACTCTCATCTCACACCATGTCTTCCATACTAGCTTTCATAGTCTATTTGTCTATGATAGATGTTGCTAGTATGGTAGATGCTATGCTTTTATCTGGCCTAATAGACCTGTCTAGATTTTACATAGACTTGTCTAGTTTATTATGTAATATGTTAATCATACTTATGATTTATTTTTGGATTAATATAAACTAAAAATGCTAATTTACCCAACAATCCAAAAACCTTATTGTAGGCACTTTAGTTTTATGGCTGGATTTGTCGATGCACCGAGGCCAGAGAAATTCACTGGCGTGCACTTTAAAAGATGGCAAGTGAAAGTCAATCTGTGGCTTACTGCCATGAATATGTTCTGGGTGTCCACTGGCAAACCTAAAGGCGATCTCACTGCAGATCAGGAAAAGGACTACAGTAAAGTCAACACAATATTCTTGGGCGTTGTTATTGGAGTTTTGGTAGATCGTCTTTAGGACGTCTACATCCATCATACAGTCATAAAGGATATGTGGGACGCTCTGATCGCTGACTATGGTGGTTCAGATGCTGGCGCTGAACTATATATCATTGAGAAGTACCATGATTTTAAGATGGTAGATGACAAATCTGTCGTCGCGCAGTCTCATGAGATACAGTGCATAATGAAGGAACTCGAATTGCTTAAGATCGTCATACCTGAGAAGCTTTTGGCTGGGGGCATTATTGCCAAATTGCCTCAAACTTGCAGGGATTTTGCCACTACTCTTCAAGAGTACGAACATATCTGTCTCAGATTTAATCGTGTCTCTTGATGTTGAGGAGAAAGCTCATGAGAAGGATGGACGTTCTAAAGTTAACGAGGGAAACACTATTGCTAATATGGTGCATCAACCACAACATGCTTTGTTTGTGGTTCTAATGAGCATTGGGCAAAGAAGTGTTCAGAACGTAAAGGAAGGAAACCTCCACAACAGAAGTCTGCGAACATGGTGATCAGTGCTGGAGAAAATAGTGGATATGGTAATTTACCATATGTTTTTTCTGTATTTCAATCTACTTGTTGGTGGCTTGATACTGGTGCTAATGTTCATGTTTATGCTGATGCCTCTTTGTTTACTTCTTACCAGGTCGCCCGGGATTCCTCCGTCCTAATGGGGAATGGGTCACATGTTTCTGTTCATGGTGTGGGCACGGTCGAGCTGAAGTTTACTTCAGGGAAGATTGTCCAATTAAAGAACGTACAACATGTCCCTTCTATCAAGAAAAATCTCGTTAGTGGCTCCCTTTTTTGTAGGGATGATTTTAAGATAGTGCTAGAGTCGAATAAAGTTGTCGTGTCTAAGAGTGGACAATTTATTGGTAAAGGCTATGAGTGCAGAGGCTTGTTCCGCTTTTCCCTTTCAGATTATTGCAATAAGTCTGTGAACTATATTTGTGATGGTGTTAATGAGAGTGATGCTAGTGTTTGGCATTCACGTTTATGTCATCTAAATTTTGGTTCTATGTCTCGACTGTCCAGCTTGAATTTAATTCCGAATTTTTCCATTGTCAAAGGTTCTAAGTGCTCAAGTTGTGTGTAATCTAAACAACCTCGAAAGCCTCACAAGGCTGCATAGGAGAGACACTTGGCACCACTAGAACTTATACATTCAGATCTTTGTGAAATGAATGATATATTGACTGAGGGTGGAAAAAGATATTTCATGACTTTGATTGATGATGCGACTAGATATTGCTATGTTTATTTGTTAAAAATGAAAGATGAGTCTCTAAACTACTTTAAAATTTATAAGGCTGAAGTTGAAACTCAACTAGAGAAAAAGATCAAAAGAATTAGGTCCGATCGTGGTGGCGAGTATTTCTCAAATGAGTTTGATTTATTCTGTGCGGAATATGGTTTGATATATGAGAGGATGCCTCCCTATTCACCCCAATCAAACGGGGTTGCCGAAAGAAAGAATCGCACCTTAACTGACTTGGTTAATTCCATGTTAGACACGACTGGATTATCTAAGACATGATGGGGGGAGGCTTTATTGATGTCATGTCATGTCCTAAATAGAGTTTCCATGAAGAATAAGGAGAAGACTCCATATGAGGAATGGATTGGTAGAAAGCCATCACTCTCTTACTTACGCATATGGCGTTGTTTGGCCAAAATTAACGTGCCAATTAACAAGAAGCGTAAGTTGGAACCTAAAACTATGGATTGTATCTTTCTTGGATATGCTCATCATAGCATTGCCTATATATTTTTAGTGGTTAAATTAGAGGTGCCTGATGTTTATGTTAATTCATTAATGGAGTCTCATGATGTTACTTTCTTTGAGAACATATTTCCTATGAAAGATTTATATAGCATATCTAGATTATCTTCTAATGTGATTGCTGAAACTACTCCTGAACCTAGTGCATTTTCTGATCATGCTGAACAAACACTTGAACCAATTCATGAGGAGATTGACAGTGAAGCTCCTAGGAGGAGCAAGAGACAAAGGACTGCAAAGTCTTTTGGTGATGATTTCACTGTTTATCTTGTGGATGACACTCTTAGAACCATTTCAGAGGCATATGCATCTCCTGATGCAGATGACTGGAAAGAAGTTGTCCATAGTGAGATAGACTCTATTCTTTCTAATGGAACTTGGGAAGTTGTCGATAGACCATATGGTTGCAAACCTGTGGGTTGCAAATGGGTGTTCAAGAAAAAGCTTAAGCCTGATGGTACTATTGACAAGTATAAGGCTTGGCTTGTGGCTAAGGGTTATACTCAGAAAGAAGGCGAAGACTTCTTTGACACTAATTCACCTGCTGCTAGATTGACCACTATTTGTGTATTACTTGCTCTGGTTGTCTCACATGGTCTTATCGTTCATCAGATGGACGTTAAGGCAGCTTTCCTTAATGGAGAGTTGGATGAGGAAATCTATATAGATCAGCCAGATGGATTTGTAATAAAGGGTCAGGAAGACAAGGTGTGTAAGTTGTTAAAGTCTTTGTATGGTCTGAAACAAGCTCCTAAGCAATGGCATGAGAAATTTGATTCAACACTTCTAGCAGCAGGCTTTTCAGTCAATGAGGCTGATAAATGTGTGTACCACCGCCATGGTGGGGGTCAGGGAGTTATACTGTGCTTGTATGTTGATGACATACTTATCTTTGGAACAAATCTTGATGTGATCAATGAGGTCAAGACTTTTCTGTGTCAAAGCTTTGATATGAAGGATCTGGGTGAGGCTGATGTTATCTTGAACATCAAGCTAATCAAAGAAGAGAATGGGATTACTCTTACGCAATCTCATTATGTTGAGAAGCTGTTGAACCATTTTAGTTACAAGGATAGCCAGTCTTCTCCAACACCTTATGATCCCAGCCTGATCCTTCGAAAGAATAAGAAAATTGGCAGAGACCAATTAAGATATTCTCAGATAATTGGATCACTTATGTATTTAGCTAGTGCTACTAGGCCTGACATCTCGTTTGCTGTGAGCAAACTAAGCCGATTTACTTCTTGTTCGGGATATGATCATTGGCATGCGCTTGAGCGGGTAATGCACTATTTAGTTGGTACTATGGATTATGGAATTCATTATTCTGGATATCCAGTAGTACTAGAGGGCTATAGTGATTCCAATTAGATATCTGATGCTGATGAGCTGTATGCCACGAGTGGATATGCATTTACTCTTGGTGGTGCTGCTGTTTCATGAAGATCATGCAAATAGACCATCTTAACGAGGTCTACCATGAAAGCTGAGCATACCGCACTAGATACAGCTACAGTTGAGGCCGATTGGCTACGTGAGCTCTTGATGGACTTGCCTATTGTCGAGAAACCTGTGCCGGCAATTCTCATGAATTGTGACAATCAAACTGTGATAGTCAAAGTGAACAATTCTAAAGACAATATGAAGTCATCAAGACATATTAAGAGACGTTTGAAGTCTATCAGGAAAATGAGAAACTTTGGAGTCATATCAGTAGAATATATTTCAACTGGTGAGAACCTGGCAGATCAATTCACCAAGGGGCTATCACGTAATGTGATAGACAGTGCATCGAAGGAGATGGATATGAGACCCATATGTGCTATTCCATAGTGGTAACCCAACCTATGTGATCGGAGATCCCGTGAAGTAGGACCTGGAAAGAACAAGCTATTGATTAGCATGAGAGTAACCTTTTTATGACCCACTCGAGAAACGATGTATTACTCTCGATATCTGTATGGTAGGTTGGTTGTTGCCTTAATATATTCAGTTGGCTTTAAATAGCGAAGATGTTGTTCTACAGAACATTCTTGAATGAATACACCTATATGAGCCTGATTGTTGTAAGGTCGCAATCTGTGAGATTTGGGTGATATCTATTAAACTCATAAAAGACCAAGGGGGTACGACCTATATGCTCCAACCGCGAAGAAGCCTACTGGAGGTCTAGTATCAGTTGTGATAGTAAGTGAAACTTGTTTGCACAAAACTTGCAATTTAAGACGTAGTCCATTGTTCAAGTTGTGAATGAGTGTAGCTTATTATTCTAGGTGGAAGTTCAACTTAACAGTCTCCACTGAAAACACTGGTATATTAAACAACAGTGGGGTGAGGCAAAGTCTAGCTGGGACTTTGAGATCTGGTGAGGGATTGTTGGAATTATATGGGCTTGGCCCATTAATAATAACAATAATTCCTGAAAATCTCAAAGGCCCATTCATGAGTGGTGGGAGTGCAAAGATTTAGTCCCACATTACTAGTGGAGGTGGATGGAGTCCAACTTATAAGGTTGGTTGCTCTAGCATCTCTTACAAGTGTGTGGATGGGAGGAAGGAAGAACACACGCGCGCGCTCGCTCGCCTCGTCTCGCCGGGCCGGGGGGAGCGGGGCGTGGGCATGGGCGTGGGCATGGGCGATGGGCGCGGCCGCGCATCACCTGCGTGAATGGTCCGCTAAAATTCGGTCCCTTGCCTTACGGGGGCGCGGCTTCCTTTTGCACTTTTTTTTGCTGCGTCCTCCATATATTTAATTATGGAAACCGATGTATTAATATGGTAACCGACTTGGTTGCGGGACGCCCAACCCTAGCGGTTCCCCCTATAAATACGTACGGATACCGCCGCAAATCATATCACGTAATCGCTTAGAGTTTTGCCTCTCGCTACTGTTGCGCCACCAAGTCTTCTCCATCCCGATTGTCGGCGTGCACCGGCGAACGGAAGAGCAGGTCTCCGGAACTGTCGTCCTCTGTGATCTTGCACCGGGAGAGGGCGAATAAGGTTTTTGGGAAGCGCTCTACGCGACTGCTCGATCACTTTCTTGTCTTCGTCAAGCTCGTCGCCACGGCTCGTCTTTCTCGTCGTCGAGTCGGTCTCACCCGCCGTCGTCAACAACGTGACGGTGCTGCACGTCGTCGCCGCCTCCTCTACCCAGTCCAGAAGGAAACGTACATACTCTCATCTCACACCATGTCTTCCATACTAGTTTTCATAGTCTAGTTGTCTATGATGGATGTTGCTAGTATGGTAGATGCTATGCTTTTGTCTGGCCAATAGACCTGTCTAGATTTTGCGTAGACTTGTCTAGTTTATTATGCAATCTATTAATGATACTTATGATTTATTTCTAGATTAATATAAAACTAAGTGCTAATTTACCCAACAAAAACAACGTGGCAGCTGTTGCCCAGGCATCGCTCTCGCATGCAGCCTTAATGCAGAACGAATCAGCTGCTCCCTCTCCAAGTGACATACAAGCGCCTGATCCACAAGAAGTCTCCTATGTCACGCCTGGTCCACAAGAAGTCATTTTTGTGAAGCCTAATATGTTATGGTCATTTTATCCAAGCCCATCATTTTCATGGTCAAAATAGTAAAAATCTCGAGCTAGACCCAGTTTTTGGCCCACTAGAGCAGCCAGCCACAGGAGATCCCCAGCGGTCTGCTGGTGCCAAGGCATCCTCTTCATGCAACAAAACACAGGCCAGTGATGCTTCTCGTGACGCGAATACAACCACTGGAACTTTGGAACAAACAGTGGTACACGATAATGTCACCGAAGAAGAGAGTGCAACGCACGGCCCTGAACCCAACTCCTCTCCTCTGGTTTGGGTTCCGGCCAAAAGTGCCCTCACGACTGAACCGCCAAGCTTGAGTAGTGACACGACAAAACTAGACTCGATCAACCCGGTCGGCACTATTACATACTCGAGGCGATCGAGAACGCAGGCTCAGGTATCCCCGCTGAACTCGCAGCAGTCCCCATTACCCTCGGCTACGGCAGAGTTCTTAACACGAGTGACGAAGACCTTGCCAGCGACTCTCCCTACTCCAGCTCCTCCGCAACGTCGCCGTAGACAGGCCGTGCTGTCTACTCATGCACCTCGACGCAGCAGGTGGGTGGCTCACCTACCACCTGAGATCGATATTCAAGCAACCACAACAGTTTGCAGGAGACTCGGTTCGTGGATAATGCGAGCAAAATTACACCGACCAAAAAGGACAAGTACACAAAGTTCTTCGAGAATCCATTGAGCAAGCAGCATGTGGCTGCGCTAGCTGCACTCATGGGCAAGGAAATACCTCCCTCCTCCCCTGTACGATCTCAGGAGGTGGTGGTTTCAGTTTAGGCTGCCGTGTTTTGTGGTCTTGCTTTAAACTGTTTCCAATGGGTTCTCCAAAATGTTTGATTTGGAATGTCCGAGGGCTTAATGACAGAGCTCGTCGTGACAATGTGTGCAGGGTGATCGACATTTGTAAGCCAACAGTGATTTGTCTTCAAGAGACCAAGTTGTCTTTCATATCGGATTGGGATGTGAACTCAATCCTTGGTCGCGAGTTCCGTAATTTCGTGTATCTCCCTGCTCAAGCCACCCAGGGTGGAATCTTGGTAGCCTGGCGGGAGGGGAGTTTCACAGCTGTACAGTGGAGGGTTGATCACCACTTAGCCTTGGTACGTCTTAGTGAAGGAGAAGACAATGCTCACCCATGGTGGTTTACTGGCGTATATGGTCCGCACAACAATGCTCACCCATGGTGGTTTACTGGCGTATATGGTCCGCACAAAGACGCTGAGAAACCCGCCTTTCTTGAGGAGCTCCATGAGGTCAGAGGGCTTTGTGACAGCCCATGGATGCTCGTAGGTGACTTCAACATCATCTATGCTGCGGAGGATAAGAATAATGATAACCTGAATAGAGTGATGATGGGTCACTTCCAAAGATTTGTGAATGACATGAACATCAACGAAATTCCGCTACTCGGTCGCAGGTACACATGGTCAACTGAAAGAGACGCCCCAACCTTGGTGAAGCTAGACCGAGTCTTGTGCACTGCAGATTGGAAAGCGCTCTATCCGGATTGTATTTTGCAAAGCCAAGCTACTGAACTTTCAGATCACTACCCTCTAGTACTCGGGTTGAGAGAAGGAGTTCAGGGAAAGAGGCGTTTCCACTTTGAAAGTTTTCGGACTAGGCGGCTTCCATGAGGTTGTTCAACAATCATCGACGCAACCTGTAAATGTTGTTTGCCCAGTGGAAAGGATTTTGATTAAATTGAAGTGGCTCACTCGTGCCCTTCAATCATGGAGCCAAAAGCAAGTTGGGCATGTCAAAACTCAGCATGGCATGGCTCGGGAAATTTTACACCGACTTGAGATGGCACAGGACTCACGGCAGCTCATAGCTTATGAAGAATGGCTGCGATATACAGCAAAATGCCACTGCCTGGTTATGGCATCTCTTGAGAGAACAATAGCCCATCTTCGCTCAAGAATCTGTTTCCTCAAGGATGGTGACGCGAACATGGCTTTGTTCCACAGTCAGGCGGGTTTTCATAAAAAGAAGAACTTCATCTTGAAGCTACTGGTAGGTGATCAGCTGGTAACCACACATAACGACAAGGAAGAAGCAATATTTGATTATTTCAATGACGTATTGGGCACCACTTTGCCACGGACAGCCACTCTCGATCTCAGTTTCTTCCACATAGAGGGAATGGATCTTTCTGATCTTGAAGCACCGATCACTGAAGAAGAAGTGTGGGCAACCATCAAATCCCTACCAGCCGACCGGGCACCGGGCCCGGATGGTTTCTCGAGTCATTTTTACAAGTCTTGTTGGTCGATAATCAACTGGGATTTCATGGCAGTAATTATTTCCCTACAGCAGGGGAACTCTAGGAAGTTGTGGCTGCTCAACTCAGCTTATTTAACTCTGATTCCAAAGGAAGTAGATGCACTGCTACCAAAGGATTTTTGACCGATAAGATTAATTCATAGTTTCACCAAGCTTGTTACCAAGATTCTGGCTAGCAGGCTTGCTCCATATCTGGACAGATTGGTGGCAACAAATCAGAGTGTGTTTATTCGTGGTCGATGCATCGATGACAACTATATGTTAGTACAGCAGACTATCAAGCTACTTCACGGGTGTAAAGTATCAAGTCTATTCTTGAAACCGCACATATCTAAGGCATTCGATTCTATCTCTTGGTCCTTTCTATTGGAGATTTTGGCACATCTTGGATTTGGGCCTTGTTGGCGCAACCTGATATCAAATCTTTTGCACAACTCGTGTCCTAGTTAATGGTCAACCAGGAGCTAAAATCCATCATCAGCGGGGTTTGCAACAAGGAGACCCCTTGTCCCCCATGCTATTCATTCTGGTCATGGATGTCCTCAATAGTATGTTCAAAAAGGCAAGTGATTTCGGGTTGCTACAACCACTAGCAGGAAGCTACAACCACTAGAAGGAAGGGACTCAGAACATCGCATATCCTTGTACGCGGATGATGTAGCACTCTTTATACGGCCAGAGGAAAATGATATAAATCTCACTCTTGCGATTCTAGAGCAGTTTGGAGAAGCTTCAGGTTTACACACCAACCTTCAGAAGAGTTGTGTGATTCTGATCAGATGCGAAGAGCAAGATATTGAGAGGATTGACCACACCCTTCCATGCACACTTTCAGAATTTCCAACCACGTACTTGGGCCTGCCTATCTCAGACAAAAAACTGAGACGGTCTGACCTACTACCATGGATAGAGAAGATTGGAGACAAATTACCTGGGTGGAAAGCTTCCTTAATGAATATGGTGGGAAGAGCAACATGGGTACGTTATGTGCTTTCAGCCATACCTATCTATGTTTTGATCGCTATCAATGTGCCCAAATGGTTCATCAAAGTTGTAGATAAACTCGGTCATGGATTCCTATGGAAAGGCGGAGAACAAGGAAACGGTGGAGCGTGTTTGGTGGCTTGGGAAAAAGTTCAGAGGCCCCTGGAGCTCGGCGGGCTAGGAAAGAGTAAATGAGGTGGCTCTAGTTTGAGAAGACTGATGAGGATCGGCCTTAGAAAGGACTAGAAATTAAAGTCCATCCGAATGCTACCACTCTCTTCGACATGGCACTGACATCTCAATTGGGTAATGGCACAAATACTTTGTTTTGGATAGATAGATGGCTAATGGGATGTTGTATAGCTGATCTAGCCCCAAAGGTGATCTCAGTTGTACCATTTTGGAATCAAGGAAGGCAAGAACAGTGGCAGATATGGTGGGAAACAATAGTTGGCCGACAGACATCCAGAGTGGCCTATCTTTGATCGGACAATATGAATATTTCATGTGGGATATTATTCAGGAGCTCGGGCTAATAGAGGAACAGGACCATCACTTGTGGAGATTCGAGGCATTTGGGGAGTTCTCTTCCCGCTCAGTTTACCAGACATTTTTCAATGGATCAGTAACCTTTGAACCTTGGTGTTTGATATGGAAAACCTGGGCCTTAGGAAAGTGCAAACTCTTCCTTTGGCTTGCCATCCGCAACAGATGCTGGACTGCTGACAGATTACACAAGCGCAGTCTTGAGCATCCTGAGAAGTGTGTGCTCTGTGACCAAGAAGATGAAACAGTGCAACATATTCTCACTTCATGTGTATTTATCCGGCAATTTTGGAACCGAGTCCTCACTCCCCTGGGCTTCAACAACTTGGTACCAAATCATCGGGACACCAACTTCAGCACTTGGTGGCTAAAGAGTAGCAAGAGAATTCCAAAGGCAAAACAAAAAGGATACAATACAGTGATTGCTTTGGGCTCATGGCTTCTCTGGAAGCACCGGAATGCTGGTGTATTTGAGAATGCCAGCCCAAACCTAAATGCTCTAGTGAAGTTCTTCGACGACAAGAACCACCTTTGGGGCCTTGCAGGTGCAAAAGGACTGCAGGCTTTAGGTCTAGGTGCAATAGGCAACTAGGTTGCTAGCTCTTCTGGTCAAGACCCTTTGTGTGTGTTTTCTATAGGTTACAACCTACAATGTATCTCAACCCCTCACAGCTCGGTCCAGAGTGAGGCGGTGAAGTATGTAAGGGACCGTTTTCTCTTCTCTTAATACAATGATACGCAGCTCTCCTGCATATTCGAGAAAAAATATATAATCACAAGTAGGAAACCTAAGTTTATTTTCAAACAAGCATTCTGTAATCCAAACAAACCGTAAGCATGCATCACTATATCCAAACAACCAATAATCATGCTGCATTTTTCAGGCCCTAAAAAAACAGAACCTATGTTTTTAATAAGTACAGTCACCCAGATTTATAAATCATACACCCAAATTTTCCATTGTTCGCTCCAGAAATTTACACCACCGAAGACAACAGCTAAACAACACACAATTAATTATTCTCTTGCCCTAAGCATAACACAAATAGCAATACAATTCATAAAGTAAAGACCAATTTTCTGGTCTTCCTAACTTCGTAATTTTACTTGTCTCTCTGAATATGGAAGACTGATTAACTAATAGTGTTTGAGGTATAACAAAAATATTTCATGAAAATATTTTTACAAATCATACAAGTTTCATGACTGACACTGCAACAGGGATTCAATCAAAGTTTAGTATGACAGGCATATAAGTTTCAGCACTGACACTGCAACAAATACCAACATATGAAGAACTATACAAGCAATGTTCAACACCAGAATACAACAGAAACACTAATGCTTAAGTAGTGATCTATTTTTTAATAAACAAACTATCGATATGATAATTTCCTACTACCAATTCCTCAATACAGGGGCACATTCCACCAACCTGTCACAACAAGAACTGAAATTCCACAAACCACTAATCACTAAACAGCTAAAACAAATCAGAACAAGCGTTTGGGATCAAAGACTCGGTCGAGACAAGGAGATAATATCTCTAGG
Organism: Eleusine coracana subsp. coracana; assembly: GCA_032690845.1. Lineage (NCBI taxonomy): Eukaryota > Viridiplantae > Streptophyta > Magnoliopsida > Poales > Poaceae > Eleusine > Eleusine coracana. The sequence continues at coordinate 12,226,169 of CM064426.1, forward strand.
GCATGGACCTCACGGATGAAGTGACACTAACACGGAGTGGCGGCTTCCATCACTGGAGATCCAAGCCCTGACGAGGCGCACCACCTCCCAACCCTCCACCACCTGCAGTGCATGCATGGCCGTCGCTGATCAGGATGTCGTCTCGACGATGAGGTGTCGAGGGACTAATGGTGGCTGGCTGGGAAAGATGATGAGGACGTCGGCGGTGCTGGCTATAGATCGGGAGGGATGGCATCGGCAGCTCTGTCTACGAACGGTGTTGGCAGTGTCGATAGAAGGTGTCAGGCTGGTGGTGCGGGAGAAGGAGATGGATGGCATCGGGGGATTGGATAGCGGCGGCCCGGGTAAGTTGTTGTGGACAATGGCGGCACTGGCTATGGAACTGCAAGCAGGGGGGAGGGGGGCATCGCGCACGGCGACAACGCTGGTTGTGGAATGAGTAGCAGGGGAAGGGGAGGGGCGTCATGTGTAAAGATGGCAATGGGTACCTGTTACCCACGACCTGACGGATTTTTCTCCCATTAGGAGGCGGGTATGGGTGAAAATTTTTACCCATGGGTCTACTAACGGAGAGAAAGGTTCACCCATTGGGTGAGCTGGGTCTAGGTACAATTTGGCTGTATCCAAACTCGCTAGCTGACAAACCCGGTCCAAAATGTAACTTTAAGCTCATTTACAAGGTGGTGCAGGCTAATACTAATCTTCATCTAGCAGTCTGATCCAACTCATGAGTATTAATGGAGTATCCAATGGGAGTTATCTCAACTAGTGGGCATGGTTCTGAGGAGGCAAAACCCGATGGATCTAGACCCATTGCCATCTCTAGTCGTGTGCGTCGATGCCGTCGGCGGCGCAGAAGGCAAGCGCTGGCGGCGCCGCGGCGTGGTGAGGAGGGGGCAGTGCAAGTGAGACGTAGGTCCTTTTTAGATTGGGCTGCAATTGGTATGGGCTGGCCCAATAATGGATTTTTTTTATATAAAACATTAACTATTAATTAAACAATGCAATTATGAAGGTACCCCTAATCTAATGGCCAGTAGTTTTAAAAAATTACTACCCAATATTTTGAATAGTAAAAGTCCCCATTTTTTAACATTGTGTTCGGCATTTTTTTTATATCTTTGTAGATTTATTTATTTATCGGTTAGACTTGGTGATGACCATTGTACCATTTGACATTTCAAATATCACATTATGTCATTGGGCGGTATGGATCGTTGCTTCTAGAGCTAGGAAACATACAAATCTAGGATATTTTCATTTTTGTCGAGCAACCACTATATATGATGAAGTTAACGTGATTTATAAAATCAGAACATGCTCATGCCTGATGCACTAATCATCAATTCGGAAAAAGATTGCCATACATCAGTACTATTAATTATTACATCCTAAATATTATTTGCATCCTCCTAAAGGAAGTAACACATGACAATCGCATTTGTCATATGCTTTCTCAAAAGTCCATCTTACTTTGTCATATGTCTTCTCAAAGTCTATTTGAAAAATGACACCATCTAATTTTTTTCTTGTGCATTTCATGAATAGTTTCATGTAATACAACCACTCCCTCCATAATGTTTCTCCCTTGGAGGAAAGCAGTTTGTGTGGGGTTTATCACATTTTGTGCAACTGATGTAATTCCCACGGTGTCTACTTTTGTGAATATTTTGAAGCTAACATTTAGCAAACAAATGAGCATGTATTGCTGGATTTTTATTGCTTCAGTACATTTTGGCAGAAGTATTATCGTTCCAAAATTTAAGCTATATAGCAGCAAATTTCCTTCATGGAAATCATGGAACAAGGCCATCAGATCCTATTTTATTAATTCTCAAAAAGCATGATAGAATATTATAGGGAAACCATCAGGTCCAGGTGCTTTATTATGTTCCATCTGAAAGACCGCTCGCTTAACTTCTTTCTCTATGAAAGGATCTATTAGGAACTTGTTTTCTTCCATTGAAACTTGAGGGATATCGTCAACTCGAGGAACTATCTAATTGGAAATGAGTTTCTTCTGGTGGTTCGAATAGGTTTTTGTAATACGTGGTGATGTATTTCTTAAATTCCTCCTCCCCATTTATCACTTTGTCTCTATCTTGTAATTAGAAAATTCTTGTTTTCCTATGTTTCCCATTCACCACCAACTGAAAGTATTTAGTGTTGGAGTCCCCATACAAGAGGGTTTTTTTTTTTGCTCTTTGGTACCACTTTATTTCCTCTTCTCTCATCATCTGCGCCAGTCTTTGACTAAGGCAATTTTTCAGATCTAAATCATGTTGAGAGAGAAGATGATTTTCCTCTTTTTTATCTAGAGCATCCAGTTTATCTAAGATTTCCTTTTTTCCCTTCTTGTATGAACCACTCACATGTTTCGCCCAGCCTCTAAGGTACTGACGTGGTTTTCTTATTTTTGCTTGCCATCATTCCATGAATGATGCCCCGTCAGTTTCGTTTTTCCAAATCACTGCTACCATATCCATGAACCCATCCCTAAGAAGCCATCCCAATTGAAATTTGAATAAGGGCTGACTGCAGCTAGATGGTGTGTCACCGGTATTTAGTAACAAAGATGTGTGATCTGAAACATCTCTACTCAGCGCTATGACTGTAGATAGCGGGTATTTTTGTTCCCATTCTATGGAAAGCAAAATTCTATCAAGCTTCTCATAGGTCGGAACGTCTCTGTTGTTTGCCCATGTGTATTTCCTTCCAGACATCTCAAGCTCCCTCAAGTCTAGACCATCAATTACAGCACTGAAAAGGAAAAGTCACCTAGAGTCAAAATTATCATTATTCTTTTCTTGAGGTTTCCTTAAAATGTTGTAGTCGCCACTAATAAGAATTGGAAGGCTCTCATGGCTGCACATGTTGATTAATTCCACGAAGAAATTTTCCTTCTTATCATTTTGGGCTGGTCCTTATACCACCACCAATGCCCATTTGAACCCATCTAGTTTGTTACATAAGTGGAATTTCACATAGAAGTCAATATCATACGTTTCCAAGTCAATTCCAAGGAGGATGCCTCCAGAACGACCTACAGGTTCTTTATTGTGCCCTAAGAAGTCTCTTCTAGCACAAAGGTTTTTCAAAAAAGGAGATGTGAAGTTTCTTCTACCCATCTCCGAGATTGCAATGAAATGGAGGTTTTGTTCTTTAGTCAAATCAGAAATGAATTTGTGCTTCATAGGGTCTCTAAACCCATTTGCATTTTAGAATTTCATTATGCAATGTGATTAAGATTAAAATTTTTCTTTTTGTTCCTACTTCGACTCCTCTTGCCTTTGTTAGAACCGGACAAATGGGCTGGAATGACTAAATCATCAACCAAATCCATAACCTCATCCATAATGTTTGAGAACAAATGGTTGAGTATGAATTTGTCCATTTCTTCCTCTTCAGCAATTTCCTTTTCGTCCTTATCTATAACTAGCATTTTTTTTGTTTACTATAGCGGTATCCAGAATTTTATTTGACTCTGTTGCCTTAAGTTTTTCTACTGAATCAAGCATGCAAATATTATCTGAATCTACAGATATTCCTACATTATGCAATGAAGAACCTATCTTCTCATTGGGAATACAAAGGAAAGAGTCAGTAGTATTTGCAGTACCTTCATTCTGTATTGCCTTGACACGTTCAGCCCTTTCCATCGAGTGCTCGTCATAGGATCTAGCTCGATGCTTCCCCTTGTGAGCTGAGGTCTATTATGGTGAAGCCTCATTTATAGCCGCCAGCACAGCCGCTGAAGGTGTTTGGCACTCACCCACCGATTCAATCTCATCATCATCCTGGTCGTATTTCTCATCGATTGCAGCCATCTCTTGGTTGAGCTGTGTGGTGATCATTGAGTCGTACTTCTGCTCTTCTACTGCACCAACTTGCATTTCCTGAGCCTCACCTGCGAAACCACCTGTGTTGGACCTCCTATGAACGGGGCATTATTCCACATGTGGAGGTTCTCTTCGGCTTGGGTGGCTCCTGGCGATTCAGCAATTGCCAATACAATTGGCTGCATGACGGGTACAGCCCCATTACCCGGATAGGACATATGGAACATTTGAAACGCCCATCAAGTGATGTGGCGAATATTGTTATCTGGCCCTCCCCCACTCGGTTTTGTTCCAGCATCATGTTCAGTATGTCCCACCACTGGGTTGTGGCCCTGTGGTTGGTCTCCATTACCATTTCCATCACCTGAATTGTGTCCATTCCTTCCATGACCATCTACTTCCATCTCCATAGGCTCTGGGTTTGTGTCATCCACATTCACCTCAACTCTAAATGTCAATCGGTACATATAGTCTCCAATCATGACATCAACAAAGCTTAGGATGAGGTTGGGGTCTATTATGAGAACCTGGAGCTTGCAGATATCATGCTTCCTTGTGAAGAGCATGTCAACATCTTTGGTGACTCCCAAAATGGATCCCACTACCCAAATGATTAGAAATTCTCTTAACTCGCTTGGCAGTCCAGTGAATTGTAGCCAGACATGAGGCAACATAAATCTCACATCTCCTCCCGCGCCTCGCTCTTCAATCTGCAGTTTGACACCCTGTACCTTTGACTGTACTCCCCCCTATTCAACCATCCGCTGCAGCTCAGCCTAAGATGGGAATGTGGTTTTGAAAATGTTATGATCCATGGCCTCTACTTTCCATGTCCAGTAGCCAGGTATAAGCCTTTCCAATTCCACGATCACATTCAGGACTGTCAAAACACCTTTAGTAACACGGATCAGCGCATTTCTGGAGTCGCTTTTTTGCTTCTGTTGCCCACCGTGTGGGATGTGGAAGAACCCTAGTCCTGCCACCACATAACCGCTCGGAACAGCCGCATGTTTAATCCCTCGGTACACTGGGCATCTTGCTTTGACATGGGACTTCACATCGCAAATCTCACAGTACACCTCCACTTTGCAGTCTTGCATTTCATTCCCCTTGGTGTAGCACCGATAACAATATGGCGGTTTGCCATTGCGATCTTTTGGTGCAGCTTTTGTCGATGATTTTGGTATCTCCTTGTTATTAGTAGCCAGCGACAACCCCTTTATTTCCACCAGTTTTACAGATCCCGGCACCGCTATACTTGCACCTTGTGGTTGTACATGGGGCACCTCCAATGCAGTCGCCCCAGGTCCCGACTTTGCCATGATCACGAGGCCGGGAATAGATGCAAAAGCTTTATGGAGCATAACCGATGTCTGTGCTGCAATGGCGTTAGTTTCCTCACCTCCTACGGCACCACCAGCATGGTGTGCCGATGCAAGGGCATCAGGCTCTTGTTCCAGAGCGATAGGTCTATCAACATGAGCATGATGGCTGCCCCCTCCTCTTCCTGCATAACCCCTACCGCGTCGACAGCTGTCAGGTCCTCCTTGAAAGGAATGGTTCCCAGAGAAACACGCACCATTCCGTCCTCTGCCTCCATTGTAATGACCACCCCTGCCGCCGGTATAAGCGCCTCTTCCTCCATAGCCAGGATTGAATGATTGGTTAGTGGCTTGAAACCCACCCTGACCCATCCCCCTTCCTGAGCCAGCACCTCCACAGTAGTTGTCTGCACCCCTCTGCCCGTCAGCGCCACCGCCGTCCATTGTAGCTCTCACGACCTCCGTGTACAAGTGGACACGAAAATGCGGCGCTCTAGGGTTTTCCCAAGGAGTAGCAGTTCTAGCAAATAACGCCACCAGTCTTGGTGTGGGCTGGCACGGCACCTGTGGGCTAGGTATGAGGGCAGGCCGACCCTAATTAGGAATTACACCAATTAATTCAGGTGGGCAATTAAAATCCCCCGAATTAATGAATTTCTTTGAATTTGAATTGCGCTGACAGCGCTCTGATCCGATTACCTCGGATCTCCGACTTTCACAAAACTCTGATGCCAATGATCACTGACCAGCATTTAGCAGATGGTCCAAGGCTGCCGATGAAGAAGCAGGAAAGGAAACACCGGGACATATCTTGGCTGCCGCAATAGCATCACCGATTACGCGTTTGGGAGAAACTCTAGGCCCAGGCAGCCTCCCTCGCCCTGGCCACATCTTGGATGCCGCATCAAGCCTCCCTTTCTATGGTGAACTCTTTTCCTTTAGATCGTGCTTCATTCCTGTCACCGACCGCTTAGTAGGAGAAAGATCAAGTCTTACCTCGCAGGATTTGGGTGGATCCACTTCAATTGTCTCTTCCACCTTTGAGTCTGAATCATCGTCAGAATCAGAGTCGTTGTCTCGAGCCCAGAAATGGTAACCCAATCGATCCTCAACACCATGTACATGATGTCCAAGCCTCGACGACATGCTCAAAACGACCTCCAAGTGCCTCAACGTTCTTGCTGCTGAAGCACTTGCTTGCATCACTAAAAGTATTACTCTCAGCATGTAATTACTCAACCAAATGAAAATTTTTAATTTATGTTCATAGGAGTTATGGACCCCTAAGATTATCAAATGTTAATGTGGTTTTAGAGCCGATAGACACTTCTATTACTGTGAAAAATAAATTGCATTTGCAATCAGCAAGTTAGTATGCACCTTAGAGAAACTAGACTCTTTGAACCTTGCAATGTGTTGGTCTCTATATATTCCAGTTTTGGGGATCATACGATGCAAACTCTTCTAAAAAAAATCGATTTAGTGGGAGAGACATCCCACTAAACATTGTATTAAGAAGAGACCTACTACACAAGAAAGTGGGCACGTTTTCCATGACACCAGTCACCAGGGATCAAACCCAGGTGGGCACCCTTCCCAGCCGGTGGACTTACCACCGCACTATGGGTGCCTTCGTGATGCGAACTCTTCTATACAGTGTAGGGCTAGGTTCAGTTGCTTGACAAAAAACAAGTTTCAGATCATTACCTAACTGTATTGACATAAGTGCATATTCAATCAATTAATTTGTCATGAAGACATTTCCTATTGTGCAAGCATTGTCCTTAAAGATTTCTTCGATGAGACTGCTGAGACAGGGTGGTGTACTATGACAAATTTTGCTTCATGAATTCTTCTCATTACCACACGGAGGTCTGAAAATGAAATACCACAGAGCTAGGACGAGGTAATAACAAGAAGCATTAGCATGATATTTGATGGTCGTCGTTGATTGCTTTATAGGGTAATATCAGTTAGATTAAGAAATATAAGCACTAAACAGTAACAGAGCTGATTCAAGAGAAGGCATAGAACTGATTCCTCTTTTCCATGGAATTGATTATGAGCCAAAAAAATTGGCGTTCTTAACGATTAGCAGGTCAGAGTACAATTTGAATGACTCAATTTATATAATGTGTAGCTAACAGAGGATTCACGGCAAATAAACCAATCACATCATTGCCACAAGCCTCGAGATTAAAGCGCATGTCTTCTCTCAGCACCAGGACGTATAACAATAATACAAATTATAAGCTAACAGAGGATTCACAGCAAGGCGCATGCAGTGGCGGATCCAAACAAAATTTGTAGGGGGTGCTGAACGGAGACACAAATTCAACATAGATTTAAAATATAAATATTCATACAAAAAGAATGACAACAAATAAATACTTAGACTATGATAATATGTGAGAAACGAAATTCAACTTTTCCCCTCTTTGGTTCAGGTTCAATTAGTATGTTTTCTACATTTGGCACCCTTCTACATTTGTGCTCTTATCAGTAGTTGGAGTACTAGTATTAGGACCATTGACATTGCTTGAATTTGAAAAATATGTCAAACAAATGCTCTACAATCAAATGACAAACAAATGCTCTCAGTCTCAGCCAATCTTTGAATGCAATAGAAATGAGACTTGGTCTGGACAGAGGTGTTACCTACGGCCCTGCTGCTCACGCCACGCGCAGACGCCCGTCACTAATCGCCACGGGCCGCCGCAACTGAAGCCTGGTTCTGTGGCACCTCTGACTTAGATGTGTCGACACAAGCTCAGCGCCTCCGCCTTACCGCCGTGCCTGCCGGCTAGCCCCCTCGATCGTCCGCCATCAGCGAGCCTGCTGAGCTGCCGCTTGAAGTCGAAGCCACGTCGCGCCGCCGCCAGCTGAGGACCGAGCACAACAACCACCAGAAGAATCTTAATAGGGATCGATTGGAGATACTTGCTATTTTGCCCTCGACAAGAGTGGGCTTCTTTAGAAGGGCCCTCAAATATTCAGCTTTTTTAAAATGCTCGCCAAAAAATTAACACACCAATAAAATATCCACGTCTTTTTTATGAGTTATCTTCATCTTCTTCCTTTCTCCTCTCACTAGTATATTGCCCATGCTAACGCGACGGTGATATTATGTAATACAAATCAAAATAATTATATATACTTATTAAACAATTATAAAGATTCTCTTAAAACTAATGTTTTGCTCTATACAATGTATTATCATCCACATGAAAACAACCACCAGCACCTCATCTAAAATATCACACAGCTTACAATTGTAGTGTACAAGCAAGTGCGTTTGCATTGATGTGTTCACGTCCTAACATGCAGCTCCATCTAAATACTTCAACCAAATTCAGAGGACATAATGATAAAACTTAGCAAGGTTTCTGATTCTAGAAAGGAAAGCTGCTGCCTAGCTAACGTCTCATTGCCTTTAGTTCTGCTCCGAATGCAAATTCACCCTGACAACAATGGAAGAAAATGGAGGTTTTCATTAGTTGTCAGCAACAAAGACTTCTTTGAAGACAGTAAAGAGAATAGTAATAAATCATAATAAATTTTCTACAAGACTGTAACTCCATTTTCAAAAATATTATTCCATCCGAATCACAAATGAATAACCTCAAAACAATCCCACCTGACAATGCCATCTCAACTTTAACGGTGTTGTTCTCAATCATTGTGGTCCAAATTAAACCTGTTTCTTTGGTTGGAGGAAATCATGCAAATTTGCAACAGAAACAAACTTATTTTTGTTAGTTTTTACAACTCATGACAATTTTGTGCAACATAACCCTGAAGTCTGAAAAATTTTGCATCTAAAATTTGTTATTGGGCTAAATACGAAATAGGTAAATTCAACATACACGTACCTGCATGGCAACAAAAGTGGAAGCTACCATAACTCTAAAGAAGGCAGGTGCCCGGATCATGATCATCACAAGATAATGGCTTTAGCAATGACGGAGTTACAGCCATGGCTGACGGACATCAACAAACAATGGGATATCAAGCAGGCCACACTGCCGTTTCTATTCTGTTAATAATCTGATCTTAACTTGGACATGCAATACTGTTAACTGAAGTAAATTAGAGAAAGAGCTGAAGCAATACTACCATAAGCAAACAACCTGGCCACCGGTGCAACTGGAGCGTCAGTTTTGGTTTAGTGAATCCACCCACAATTTGATGCGTCGAACAACAAATTCATCCAAGCATATGCAAGTGTGTTCGTATAGCAAACCAGGCAAAACAAGTTGTGTGCATCTATTCAGGTTTAGCACTGCAAGTATGTATGAAGGGAAGAATGAAAAAGAGGAAGGAAATTACAGGAGCCTAGCATCGGTCTTGCCTGATCTGCGTCTGTAACAATTGTCGATGGAGACTTGAGGCGGTTGTACATAATCAGATTGAAACAGAGTTTGTACAAATTACCGAAGATGGAAGCTACATATTCAGTGGCAAGCGCGGGCTACGGCATGTCCTGTTGGCAGGCGACTCACCGTCCATTGCCATGGCTTGCAGGTCGATCTCCTGTCGGGCTCTCCCGGCGACTGCGACTTTGGATCGTGGCCATCCTACTGCCCTGCAGCAAGATCGCGATGTAACAATTTTGTCGAAGTCAGGATCGGAGACGACGTCACCCACTGGTCGTGGTCTCTCCGCAGGGCACATGGGATCCTGATGCACCGTGTGGTTGTGATGTCTATGCCGGGATCGGACTCATCGGAGACGATGTCAACGCCGGTCCTGGTCTCTCGGTGCCTGTGGGTTCGAGCGTCGTCGAAGGCGACTCGGAGGACGGTTGGAAAATTGAGGATCGAACATGGGCGTGGGATCGCTCAGAGTAGGCGGGATCGAAAATTTGTATAGGGTGTATGATCCAAGCGTTGTGAACCATCAGATTTGAGTGAACCATTTGAAAAGGATTATTGTCCATTGGATTTGTTATAGGGAAATGTCTGGGTACAATTTGATGGGTACATGAAGTTAGACTGTCTCAGTGGAGATTAGGAGTTGTGTGCATTTAGAAAAGAGTGTAGTTGGTGCTTTTAAAGGGGTAGAGATTGGCGCCATGTCGCCGACGTTGATGAGTCATCAGAGAACTGGTCACATGCGGGCCTCGTGGTGGATATGAATATGATGTCACCTGCGTCATCATGAACGTGGGAGATAAGCGTCGGTGAGGTGGAGAGACGTAGAAAACCTCCTCCGTGCCCGCGCCAGGGTGGTCGTGGCCTACGGGCTAGAGAGGGGATATGGGTGATGGTTAGAGCTAGAGAGCGCGGAGGGCGGATGGAGGCTCTGAGCATGAGAGCGCATGCAGCGTTGGACCTTGGCCATGACACCTGCATGAGGGAGGAGGAAGAAAGAAGATGGAGGCAATTTTGTCCAAGAAAACAGACGTGGACATTTTTATCGGTGTATCAATCTTTCGGACATTCGATTAAAATCCATTATTATCATGAGTAAAATAGCAAATATCTCGATCCATAAAGGACAGATCAGGCTGTCTTCAAGTGCCGGGAAGCGGCTCCACTGCCGTGCTTGAGGCATCGGCACTAATTTATTTTCTCTTTTCCCTCCTAAACAATTAATCTTTTTCCTAATCAATAGCATCAACTAATTTATGCCTAAAACAGATATATCTTGCATATGAGTCCTGAAAAATTTGTTCTGGTTTTGCATTAAAGCTTGTATTATAAAAAAAAACTAAGGAATAGATGATGAATAGAATTTGTGCTTCATCACAGCATGCTCGCAGCCATGATGAAGACGAGCGAAGTAACAGACATGGCCCAGTGATGATGGCAACAATGAACGAAACAGTTATAATTAATTTGTTGGGATGTAGTTAGATCCATTTCAATGCTAAAACTTTGTTTAGATGACTGATTTCCCTGTAAATCTATTGATTAAGTAAAAGATAATTATTGCTTAGAAGGGAATTGAGAAAACAAAAACAGAGCTCAGCCCAACATAAAGGTAAAAACGGGCCCATGCGTCCTATGGATGTGCATGGAGGAAGACACGTTCCATGCTGCCGTGCCTTAAGAACGGCAAAGGAGCCGGTTCCCAAGTGCCGTTGTTAATGTTGAGTTATCAACAGGAGTAGGCATGTAGATCGATACAAGAATAGAGGAAATAAAATTTTTTAGGCTTTGTTTGGGTACACTTAATCCATATGGATTAGAGTGGATTGAGGTGGAAAATAAACTAATTTCCCCTTCAATCCCTCTCAACCCATATGGATTGGAGTGTATTCTCTAGTATTCAAACAAGGCCTTATTAAGTAATTCTGATAAAATTATAATGGGTGTCTTCTTAACTATTTATAATGGGAAAACTCTACTTCGTGTTGGGCCCTAATTTGATAACGAGCCCACATGGGTCATGAGTGCTTCTTCTAGAACGTGAGTCTGGTCCAATAAGTATTTTATAACACTCCCCCTTCGACTCTTTATCACGATAAATATGTCTCATAAAACTCCTTAGGTTAAAACCTAGTGGGAAAAATAGAGAACACATTTATTGTTACTTGCATTACACATATTGCCTCATCAAAAATCTTATTGAGAAAACTTCATATCAAAAACTCATAAGGGAAAAAGAGTACAATGCTATAATTTTTGTGATTAATAATTATCGATCTTGATGAATAATATGAATTATCTTCGAGATAATCATTTTAATTCACGAATGTGATGTACTTAGGGAAGTTCTCCCCCTGTTCCAAACACTTCTCGAAATCTTTTCATGTCAATACCATATCAATACTTTTCAAAAGTGCAAATTGGTAATGCATTTGTAAACATATCTGCATGATGATCACAAGATCGAACATGAGTTACCAAAATCTCTCTCTTCTCTTGCAATTCATGTGTATAGAAAAGTTAGGTAATATACTTTGTCTTATTTGACTTTATGTATCCCGATTATAGTTATGCAATACAACCTCTATTATCTTCATAAATAATTATAGGGGGTGAGCATGCGTCACTCTACAAGTATTTAATATATGTCTTGACGTTCTCCTGAGCTAGGTTCATTCCTCGATAGCTTCAAATATTGTGATAATCTCATGGTGATTTCTTGAAGTCGCAATGATTGATTGCTTTGTTGACAAAGTTACTTCTACATTCTTCTTGAAAATAATCCTAGATCTTCAATTTTCTTTAAATATCTAAGGATTTGCTTGATGTCATTCCAATATCACATGGTCAGTGCCAAGTTGTATCTTGCTAGTAGATGTATTCCCTCGTCAAAAACCTTACGTGAATAAAAACTCACAAAGAAAAAGAGTACAATACATAACCTTCATGAACATTCTTTGTCATACATTTTTCAAAAATATATATAAGCAATGATAAGAAATATTATTATAGTGCTAAGTCTCAAAAAGACTTTTCTCATAATTCTTCTAAGATTATTATGAGAGTAATGGAGCAATGTGGTTCGTGCACATATGAGTTTAACACAGTCAAATTGTCTTTTATTTGATGTGTGTAATATAATTATTTGATATTATTATAGGATAATTTCTTTCATATGATTGGAAAGATAGAAGTTGCTAAAATAATACAACATTCAATTGAGATCTTCAACATCATACACCAGTCTTTATTTTTAGTTGGGGATTATACCAAATACCTTCATGGTATCATATGAAGTCATATTTTTGCTGCCAACATGTACGTTTGAAGTACTTATGATTCTATATTAATCAGGTCAAAATCTTTCAAGAATTAGTGGTGTTTATTTCATAATTCGACTGGTAAAGTCATTCACTGACTTATTCCTTCGTGGATGTATCTGTTCTATGGAGATGCTCTTCATAAGACTTTGCATTAAATAATACTTATTCGTGGATGCATTTTTTTCAATGAGATGCTCTTCGTGAGACTTCTCATCACAAATAATTCAAATGTTACAATAAAAATTCCTTCGAGGATTTCATCATATGGATTTACATAATCCACTTGATTCACTCATCTTGCCAGAAATAATCAGAACATTTTAGTATAAGACTTCATGACATGAATCATAAATTTCACCATTATTTATACTTTATTCTTAATTATTTTATTCATTGACCCGATGTAAATGCTGCAAGCATTTATGCCATGGACTTTGTTTTTGGATCTGGATTCTCATAAGAAAAACAATAGCGATATTTCAGAGGAAATATTGTTAATAATACTTCAATTCTCTCACACATTCATCTTTCATGATAATTCAATACCAAATTATGATTGTTCTGTATTCCCTTACTATATATGTGTGCTTATAGTAATGGGTTCATCTTCATGATGCTCTCTTCGTGAGATCATTTCTTCATGAAATATACAAGCGAGGAGTTCTTCAAATGAGTGATCAACTCTAGAAACTACAATTATCCATAAGAATGGAATAAATGACTTCTATATCATTCTACCATGTTGATATACATACAGGCATCCCCGTAATATATCAATTCAATACCGTTTTTACTTCATATAAAATATAGCTTATAGTTTATATCTTCAAGTTGCACTCCTCTTTGATTCAATGCAAATTTATCTGGCATTTATTTGAGCTTCATGCTCATGTGTAGTGCGTGAATATATTCCTTCGAGGAATATATTGATGATCGTGATCATTTTTCTTCTTGAAAATATGTAAGACATTAATTTCACGGGCATTCTCTCCCCCTAATGTCGTCAGCAGATCATTCAGTAGCATATTTACAAATATATCCCCTATGATGAGCTTTAGCGATGTACCTTCAAGATTGGTCCATCTCTCACTTCATGTGAGTGCCCATTCATATATGTTGTTATGGTGAAAACTCTTCAATAATTTCACGTACATTTTGTAAATTCATATGTAGTGAACTAGACATGCACTGTGTCCAGTTTCTATTGTGCGTCCTTTAACAATGCTCTACAGGTGGAGGATATTCTGAACTTCGAGTTCATTTTCTCTGGTGCAAGGATCCATTCTGTGGAATGCTTTAGCTTCCCAATATATTTCTCAACATTTACCTCTAGAGAGATGCTTGCCTACCCATAATGTTGGGATATAATCTTCACTAAAAATACAATCAGCGAACCGAGTCGTATGCAAATATCCAATGGAGGGCTTTAAATACTTGATTATGGATGGGGTTCATAGCCAACGTAAACTTCAAGTTTCTATTATGCACCCATTGCAGTTCACTGAAGTGGAGGGATTGGTATGTATTCAACACATCCAAATCTTCGTATATGGGAAACATGCACCATATCTAATGGCGACTGTTCATATGTAGCAGATGACCTCAATTGAATCAGTGTTGCTACGTGTAACACTGCTTGCCCCCCCCCCCCCTCTAACAAGAGGTAGGCAATGAGCAATTCTAACAATAGCGGTCATGCTATCATCGATTCTATTTGAATCTTAAGCTTGGGTCGAGTGATTAGTTTCCCTTTTGCACATACGACACACAAGCAAATTAGACACTGAACACAATTGTTCTTATCCCTTACCCAAGCAACTACTCTTCTATCCTTCCCAGACCTCTTTCACTCTACCTGAGGGTGTTAACAGATGTAGGGTCGGCCAGGGCTGAGGCAACCCGGTGTCGCTCTTCGTGCATGTCGCCCAAGCCAGTGCTGTCAGTTCTGGTGGACAAGGATCTGGGCAGATCGACCTGCTGGTGGTCGGATCTGAGCCTATCCTCTTTTTTCTTGCTTTTTTGAATCTGGTTGCGCGGACATCATTAAGCCGTCGTCAGAGGTTCTTCCGATGGTGCGGATCTCCGGGTTTACCACAAAGGGCGTCATGCCACGTTGTGGTTAGTGTCATCGCCGGTCTTCGTGACTCGGTTATGGTGTTGTCAGCCTTTGTGGCTCGCAGCTGGATGGCGTCACGCCTTTTTCTTTCTTGTTTATTTGCTGCGATGGATCTGAATCATACGCCCATCCCGTCGTTAGGGTTAGGCTAGATCCGGTGGCCAAGTCTCTGGATCTTGAACTTTTTTCTTCATGATCTTTTTTCTTTTTTTCATGCGCTGCCATAGGCTCTCACGCGATCTTCTTTCTTGTGATTACATTGAATCTTTTTCATGATCTACCTCTCAACCGGGTGTGACGGCCTTGCACACGCGTTTTTGGCAGGGTGATGGCTTCTCGATCTACCTCTCAATCGAGCGTGACGGTCTTGGCCACGTGTTTTCGGCAGGGTGATGTCTTCATGGCACAGGTCGTAGGGTGCACCAAGCCACGCGGTGCTCGGCGCCTCGCACTGTTGTTTGCATTTTTTTCATAGATCTAGACAACAACGTGTCTGGATCTTTATGGAGAACTTCTTGGATAGATCTTGGCTACAATATGTCAAGATACAAATTCAATCGAAAAACATATTGTAGATCACCGAGTAGATGACGTTGGCTCTGTTAGAACATGCTGATAACATGTTGAATTAGAGCAAGTATTATAAGCCTAGTTAGCTGACTCAAAAGAAAGCTACATCATACAAATTCCTAGTTGGAGGAGTGAGAAGGGAAGAAAGAGAAAGAAGCTGGCGATTGTTTTGTCATTGACTCAAGCAGCAACCCCAAGGTGAACCTTGGTCGGCGTCGCGTGGGAAGGAATTGCATCAAGGGACAAGGGCCGTCATCGCGTGGGGTGAATGCCAACTTTTTTGTTAATAACTGAATTCGTATTTAATTAATAAAAATAAATGCTAGAACTAACATGTCTGTCTGAATTAAATTCAAACTTAAATTCGAATTTGAAGTGAAAATGACTATACTTTATATTTTGACTTAATTTGAGTCTATTGTTTCCATTTTGAATCATTTACTATAAAGTAAGTGGGTTAAATGTAAGTTAGAAGTAAAAATAGAAATTCATACTTTAAATTCAAATATATATTTGAATTGAATTCAAACAACTAAAAAATTTTGACTACTACTTCATCCTAACAAAAAAATACGAGTTGATAGTACTTAATATAAAATGAACTTTGGTATTTATTTTAGAATTTTTAGCAAAAATAATACGTCATAGTAAGTCAATTATTGCTTAACAATTAGCCCCATATATGGATTTTATTTTCAAATCAGTAAGGTATTTTGATGTAATTGAGACTAAAATGGGTGTCCTAATATTTATTTCATGATGTAAAATATTTTAAAAATTAGAGATCTTAAAATATTTTTAATCAAAACTTAGAAGGGTAATTATTAAACCGTAATAATTCTAAAATTAATAAGTTGCTACCATGCCAAACGCTCAATGAATAAGCTACTTAGGGTATGATTGATTGGGTGTATATGCCTCAACCAGGCCCGTGAGGTGCAGTAGTTTGAAGTTTGGTTGCCTGGGTGAAGACTTGGGCCTAGCTGAGCAGATGCAAGGGTCGGGTCGCAGCCTGGTTCCACAGATACGAAAATCGATTCCGTTTCTCCCGAGCCAGGCTCACGCGGTGCCGCTCGCGCACACGCGCCAATTTTTTTGGCTCGCCGCGTGCAACCAGCAACGCACGGGAAATGACTAGGGATACCGCCGAGTTCCGGCGCTCACCTCCCTTATAATAACATATCACCAGCGTCGTTGACCTGTCTGCCGGTCTATCCTCACTCAATCCTTCTCTCTCTCGGGTGAGGCAAGCTCCTGTCATCTCAGCTCTCTCTATTCGCTCCCTCTCCTCTTCTGGTTTGCTCTAAAGATGCATACATATTGTTCTTGTAGTGGGTGATTCACCAATTGTTCTTTCACTGGGTGTTTCGTTGGTGCATCATCTAGAGAAGAGGCAAGTTATTTTTTCTAATCCCCATCCCTCTCTCACGATTTGTTAGGAACAAAGATGCAAATCTCAAGAGATCCATTCATGTTTTTGCAGAGCGAATCCGATTGGAGCTGAGATTTGCAGAGCGAATCCGATTGGAGCTGAGATTTGTAGGAAGGAAAGTTCCTTTTTCCTGGGAAGGCAAGTTATTTTCCCCCGGTCCCGTCCTTATTTTCCCCCGGTCCCTATCCCTCAATCACGACACATCTCTCTCTCTCTCGCTCCATTTTCTTTCTTGAAGATGCAGAATCGCAGGACTTTCCTCGATTTTTCTCATCATTTTTTTCTTTCTTATATTTGCATTGTAGGCTTGAATCCGTGCTCTATATTGAAGTTGTTGCAGTTCTGCAATGGTAACAACAAATAATCCCCTTCCTCTTGTCATCTCACTTATACATTTGCATCTCTATTTTTTTTGTTTTCCATATGTATGCTTTTTTTTCTTGCTCTGGTGACTGTTTTTGTGATGCTTATGTATGACTGTAAATGACTTAGTTAAACAATATGAGTTTATGTTTGTATTATTGACGGTATATTATTATACAGCAATTGACTGCATATTTTCATGCCAATGATACTGTAACAAAAAATACACCGAACATCAATATATGTCACTGCTAGTATTTTTAACTTGAGCATGTTTCCATTCAGTCCTTATGAAAAACAAATCTGAGCATATGTTTTTATTTCTTTTATATAGATGGTTTCGACAAACGATAGGCGTATGTTTATTGTTCAGGCAGCTGCTCTTGTTGCGGCTATGTATGCTTTCTTGTGCAGTAGGCTTAGAATGGCTCATAACAAACGTCCTCGGATCACCTATGCCCCAATGAGCCAGAGAGACTAAGAGCATCAAATCTATTTGAACAAAATTTTCTCCAGTGATGTAGAATGTGTAGACCAACTACGTATGAGGAGAGCCCCATTTTTTGAACTTTGTAATTTGCTAAGGGCTAGAGACTTGCTTCAAGATAGCATATATAGCTCTGTAGAGGAACAAGTTGCAATGTTCCTACATGTGGTTGGTCATAACCAACGGTTTAGGGTTATCCACCAGTCTTTTGTGAGATCTGTAGAAACAGTGAGCAGATACTTCAAGGAGGTGCTATTTGCCATCGGTGAACTTAGAGATGATATGATAAAGGCACCATCAAATGAAACACCCCTTAAAATCAGTACTAGCTCAAGATGGTTTCCATATTTTAAGGTAAAAAACTATCATAAACTTTATAAAACTAAAAAGAAATGCATGGGAACATAATTTTGATGACATATTTTGGGACTAATGTAGGACTGTGTGGGTGCAATTGATGGTACTCACGTGCATGCTAGAGTATCAATTAAGAATGCAGCAGCCTTTAGGGGTAGAAAGCACTACACCACTCAAAATGTATTAGCTGCAGTTGATTTTGATCTAAAATTCACCTATGTATTGGCTGGTTGGGAGGGTTCTGCACATGATGCCCTCATTCTTGCTGATGCGCTAGAGCGGGAAGATGGGTTAAGGGTTGCACCAGGTAAATAAAATAACTTCTAGTACCATAAAGTAGATTGCAAATGCACAAACAGTAGGACTAACACATCCATATAATTTATAGGGAAATTCTACTTAATTGATGCTGGATATGTATGTCGACCTGGTTTTCTTCCTCCTTATCGTGGTACTAGATACCACTTGAATGAGTATGGTGGAAGGAATTATCCAACTAATCCTAGAGAGCTATTCAATTTGAGGCATTCAAGTTTGCGAGTATCTGTTGAGAGGGCTTTTGCGGCACTGAAGAATCGGTTCCGCATTCTTGACAACAAGCCATTTCACCCATACAAGACACAAGTCAAATTAGTCCTTGCATGTTGCATTCTACACAATTGGATCATTGGGCATGGTCATGATGAGTGTATTCCTTCTGAGTCAACCTGGGTGCCTAACAGCAGCAATCCACCTTCTAATGGGCATGGTGTTCCTTTGACTGATAACTTTGCTTGGGCAAATAAAAGGGATGAATGGGCTCAACAAATATGGAACGATAGGGGTCAATCTCGTGTGTAGAATGTTATGTACTAGGATCTGTATTATTTTATATTATCTTAGTTGTAAGATGTATGCAATAACATTGTAATATTAATCTGCACTGATGCAATGGCATTGTAATATTAATCTAAACTGATGCAATGACTTATTTTGAACTGATACAATGACTTGTTTCTACTGAACTGATGTTGTTCTTTAATGACACCTCTTTTAATTTTGTTTGATGATAGATAATGGCCGAAGAAGTTGCTCATGTTGTGGTTGGTGATGAGGTTGATGCTGGTGCACAACATCATCGGGTTGCCATGCGGTGGACTAATGTTATGTCATGATTTCTGCTTCGCCGCATGTGCCAGCTCATTTCTTCTCGAGTTAGAACTGATAAAGGATTCAAAGAGGTCCATCTGAACCAAGTTGCTAAGGACTTGTAGGAGTTCACTGGAAATGATGTGACTGGTGTACAAGTGTACAATCACCTGCGTAAGTAGAGGCAGAGATGGGTTAAGGTCTCCAAGCTTAGAGAGTTGAGTGGAAATGGAGTGGCCAAGACTCAGGGTGAGGGAAGCAGGTCTGATGTTGGAAATAAGAGGAAAAGGTCATGTTTCAAAGAATCTGAAGTCATGGTGCTCACTAAAATGACTCAGGCTGTCAACAATGTTGCCGAAGCTATTCGTGAAACCAAAATTGAGGATGTGCATCCTGAGCTCTATGGTAGTGTCATGTACATGCCTGGCTTCACTGAGGAGGCGCTAATGGTTGCTTTTTCTCACCTAGTTGACAACAAGGCGCAGGGCACTGCATTTGTTGGGATGAATGAGGCTCATCGTGTGTTGTGGCTGAGGACTTTCCTCTCCAAGCACTACTACATGTGAGTATGTTATGCTTGCTGGTTGATCCATCTTTTGTGCAAGATGCTGAACAGTTCGTATGGAATTATTTTGTGGAGTGAGCTGGTGCTGGTGTTGGTGATGGAGAAAATCAAGTTGGGGTTCTTCCTTTTGTACAGCAGTGCTAATCCTTTGGTGGTGTAGTTACATCTCTTATGGCGGTATGTGGTGATAGTAATGGGGTTGGGATAATTTTTTTGTACTAAGATAAAAAATTAGCTCTCTAATTATCTGATGGTAGTTTGTAGGTCAGTGAGGTATGGCAATAGTGCCCCTCCATCTTTAGAAACTTGCAAATTTATTGTCTAAAGTCTAGGTCCATCTATGAACTACGGATCAATCATCTTACTTATGATTTACTATATAAATATATTTTGTTGGACCTGCTATTTGATTGTCTGGTTTTATTCAATTATAGTTTTATTTTGATTCACATATTTATTGTGTCTATATTTTTCTGTCTCAATTAATCTGTAATTGTGGTGAGCAAATATTGAATGCAGTGATAATCTCACTAGAACTAAGCATCGGTGACCAAACCTATTTGCATGCAGGCTTCCAAACACAAGAACCTTGCACTCACCCGTCCATTCGATCTGTTCATATGAGCAACCAATCAACGTCTCCGTTCAGCCTAGCCTTCATGAAACAACCAACCAATCACGGGTGCTTGCATATCCATAGCCTGGCTATGCTCAGCCTGGTTCTGGTATGCAGGCAGGACATGGCACATACGAGAACCAATCACACCCTTAATCTTATCATCCATGGGCCCATGGGTGATTGGGCCCACTGTCCTTCAGTGGTAAGGCTACAGGTATGCTAGTTTTATAATTTTTATTTTCACTTGTTATTTTTTATTAACTAAATAAAAATTCAGTTATTAATAAAAAAATGCGATTAGGTCCAACCTCAAGTCGATAATCGACTGCCCTGATCGTGGATGGCCGGCCAAAAGCATGGGCTGGGTTAGCGGGCCAATCAACCACGTCGCGAGGCGAAGAAGCCCAAACACGGGCCAATTCGGCCATGAGTGGTGGCAAACTTGCCACGCCTTGCCGGAGGGCACCACGTCAGCTAGAACGTATGTGGCGGTTTCGTATGCAATAAAACTCGTAACTCATACCTTGTTCGACTTAGAGGCGAACTCGGTTCAATTTAACTTACTTATTCTAATTTCAAATGAGTTGAACTAATTTGTTAGCTCATTATGTTAACAAACCAGTTTGAGCGAGCTTGTGAGCTGACACATAAGCCTAATAAGCTGTGTAATGTTTAAAACTACATACTAGCTATGACTATGGAACATAGTCTAATCTATCACAAGTCAACTTAATAGTATAAGTACAAACTCTAATTGTATAAAAATAGTAATAACCTACTTTTAATTAGTTAAGGTGACAAATTTAAAGTTGAAGCACTACTATTTTTCTTTTATATAGCTTATAATGAATATTTAGTTATAAAAATATATTATTTTCCTATAATAACATATATTTTAGTGACCAAAATTAATGAACATATGGATAAGTAATGTTTGATTTACAATTTAAATATATTTAATAATTTAAAATATATGATATTTTTATATGATGTATATTATTTCTTTATTTTTTATTAATAAATAAAATAATTTTTTAAAATAAAGCTCGTTGAGTCATAATGAGCTAGCTCATGAGCATAATGAGTCAAATCAAGCTATAATATTAACTCGTTAGTATAATGAGCTGAGCTGAGTTAGCTTGTTATACTAATGAGCTGAGTTGGTGGCGAGCGAAGCTGAGCCGGCTCGACAACCAACCCTAGATAGGAGCAAATCCTTTAGATATATCAGCTCTACGCTATATTTCGGAACAGAAGAATCAATCACACAGCCATGTCGTAAAATTAAATTCTAAGTAAAAATAGCTCGGTGGCATGCTACAGGGACGTGCGTGCAGTTGAAGCCACGGGACCTGATCCTACCATGATAAATGCGGAAAACCAACCATGTCTAACTTTTATTTTCAAATTTACTTATATGAGAGGCTTTGTTTGGATCCCTCCAGTTTTTAAGTAACCAGTTTTTAAAAACTGAAAGGTCTCCAAATAAGCTATTTTTATTAATTTTTAAAACTAGTTTATAAATTTTTCAAAAACCCATAATTTGGGTTAGACCATCTAATGCCAGTTTTTATTTGACTAAAGACCCACTATCCTTAATAATTTTCTAAAAATTACGCCATACTACCATCACCTATAAAAATTGGCGCTTCGCTTCGCTCATCTTCTTTCCCAATCGCTCGTCTTGATGGATGAAGTACAGTACAAATGTGATAGCTTGAGATTATGTGCTTTTTTTTTAAAGCCTTGAAGAAATACTAGTTCAGTTGGAATCTATCTGTGACGTTCTTTGTACATAAAGTGTAACATCATTATTTACCATGTACTATATTAAATATTACTCTTGAAGGAACGCTCGTTTAATGAAGCATGCAAAGTTTTGTTTTTCATTCAATGTGTGACCAGTTTTACGTAGCAGCAAAGAAATGCGCGGGTAATAGTAACAGCAAATTCGAATTTAAATTAAGGGATGGGCAGACAAGTCATTAACCAATAAAAACAATGGGTTTCTGGTTTTAAAAAACTAGGATCCAAACAACACAGTTTATATAAATCAGTTTTTTTCTATAATCTAGATACTAAAAAAAAGCCAGTTTCTTAGAAACTGCCTGGATCCAAATGGTGTCTAAAAATCAGGCTATGAATAATTATTAGATCTAGAATCTACACATTAAGTCATTTGTGTTTGTCAGACTCTTCGTGTTCCCATCTGAATATCTGAACACACCAAAGTTATGCAAGTAGAAGCATGGCCGACCACGAAGTTATTCTTTATTTTCTGAACATTAATTCAAGTGGGTTTCCATTAACAATGGCGACAACATGTTTTCAGAAATTATGTAAGTAAAATTTTATGAACATTAACAATGGCGACAATAATTTTAGAACAAAGGGAGTAGAATTTGAGGATGTGGAAGAGAAAGAAAGGGGTTGGTAAGAGAAAAAGACAGATGATTTATGAAGTAAAAAGTATAACACGATTTTCTTTATGAGTTGTAGTTACCATGGAACTCATAAATATTCCTATTTATAGTTAGTCCAAATTTTTTTTTGAACTCTAGTCCTAATTTTAAGATAACATGTCATACATGAGACGGTCTATAAAATAACACCATTATACTTGTCCTCAGTTACCCCATGTCATATATGAACAATATCAAAAATTAAGTTCTATTAAAATGTACTCCCTTTGCTCTTAAACTATCATCATAGGGTATCTTTAAAATTCTATTTAACTATTTAATTTATTAAAACATATTTCCTCCATTCCAAAAATTATTGTCGTTATTAACTTTTTTTTGTTAACTTTGATAATTTGTTTTATTCAAAATATTTATTCAAATATGAAAAGTTATAAATTATATTTTAATTTTATCTAGTGATAAACAAATCATGAGAAAATAAATAATATTTTTTAAAACTTTTTGAATAAGATGAATGGTTAAAAGTAACAAAAAAGTCAATGATAACAATAATTTTGGATGGAGGAAATATTAAAGATTGTCATATATTTTTATAATTTCTTATTACTAAAAATTAAAACATAATTTTTTATGTTTATTTTGTTTAAATTGATATTTTAAATAAGATTTATGACACAGATACTTATAAATGAGTAAATTCCTTATGCGCTATCGAAAATTATATCATTTCCTTATGAATCATCCAAAATTATAACTTCCCTTCTATGCCATCATTTTAAATTTTACAATCCCTATGTGCCACTTTTGTTATTTATTTATTAGATTATTATTAAATAATGATAGAAAAGACTAGTATATCTAGCAAATTATCTAAAATTTTTGTTGGTTGTATAGTAATAAAAAAATATATGGATATTTTGATTTTTAGTAATTTTTAATAGTAGATGTATAATAAAAAATTAAAAAATTATTATATTCATGTGGAAATTCATCCAAAATTTTATAAATGATATTTCTGAATTTTTCTAGATTTTATCTTGAGGAAGATTGTTCTTCTGTATTATAATTTAACAACCATATAATAGATAAAATAGCGAAAGTGACACATAGGGGATTGGAAATTCAAAATAATGGCATGTAAGAAAAGCTATAATTTTGGATGATTTATAAGGGATTGGTATAAGTTTTGATGGCATAGAAGGGATTTGCTCTTTATAAATAGTAAATGATGATAAGAAAAAAAAAGGCGAATACTCCAAGAGAAGCAAGAAGCAAGAAGCTACGCTTTGATTTTAATCCCGGTCAGCCCCATAGCTCTCAAGCAATTAAAAGAAAAATATAAAAGAGGAAATTACTCTAGTGCGAATTTAAAGGGGATGGAACGGTAAGTTTCAAAAATCAATGTAGGACGGTGAATATTTGATTCTTTCGAAGATACGGATCAAAATTTAAAAAATCCTTCCCACAACCAAGGCCCCAGCGCCAGCGGTCCAGCGAGGCAGCAACCACCGGCAGGTGCGCTGCTCTTTTTGCGAGACTTTAAAACATAAACCCCACCTTCCGGTGACTGCACCGCCCTCTTCCCCAACTGCAGCAGCGAGCGGCACGTCCATTTCACGTGCCCGTTCCTTCCCCTTCTCCCACGCCACCGCTCTCCTCCACTTCCCCCCCGGACGCCGCCGCCGACGGGCCTCGCCGGCGCGATATGGCCACGACGGAGGGCATGGTGCCCATCACGCGGGCCTACCTCTCCCGCTACTACGACAAGTACCCGCTGCCCCCGCTCCCCGATGCCGTCGTCGACCTCGCCGCCCGCCTCCGCGCGCTCTCTGCCGACCTCGTCGCCGTCGCCCCCACCACTCCTGGTGAGCGCCGCCTTCCTCGCTGGTTCCTCTGTCCAGCCGCGATCCGCTGCTCGCTTGCTCTCCTGGCGGCGGTGGCGGACCTTTGATCTCTCCGCGCGATTCGAATTTTTTGGGGGTAGAAACTGTTTGGATAGGTTCGTGGCGGATGTTGGTTGGTAGCTGCTTACGGCATCCTAGAAATTCAGTGTTTGTTTCTAGAGGCGTGTAGCTTTGTGGAATCAGGTGCCCACCACTCCTGCTTAGCGAGCCATGTTGCTGAAATCAGATGAAGGTTGCTTCTTTTCTATGGTAAATATGTAGGAAAGATCCTTCTCCATAATTTTTTTTCCAGCCTCCTGCGTGCTTTTGCCGAATTTTATCTAGTCAAATTTAGCTGTTCGCTTGAATTGATTTGTGAATTATTTTAAAAAATGAGTTTAATTCTCGTTCTTGAGAAACTGTGATCCGATGTACCGTTTACCGTTTAGTGAGTTGGCTGTCACAATCAATGCAAGTTCTAGTTTGGTTGATCATACTATTGCCGCCATGTCATTAGTTACACCAGAAGCAGACTTTGGGGTTCTTTATGGTTGCAGTTACAGTTGTTTCTCTTGTCTGAGCAGCTTCAGCCTTGATAATGCAGTTGTCTCTGGTCCAAACCATTCTCAATTTAAACTTGCTAGTCCTGTTTTAATCCAGGTGCTCAATGTGACAAAGAATCTTGTTTGTTGATAGTCATAAGATTATAGCGTTGCCAACTTCCCTTCATCAAATGGGTGATGAAAATAAGTTTGTTATGTGTTCTGGGCGTTCGTACATTGATTGGACAAACTGAAGCTTGAATGTACATGTTAACTTCCAGACTCCTCCTTTGTTGCCCCTTACTTCAGCCATGGTTAGCCTTGCTGCTGCTTGTGCTGCACCCAACTGCTTGTGGACTTCCCATATCAGTTTAGGAGATGACTAAGTACCATAGTTGGTGTTTAGCAGGTAGAATGGTACTTGTTTTTATCGTTCAACTGCAATCAATATAGCTGAATTCTGAATGGAAAGAAGTTGTTCTCCTGTGGTTTATGGATTTTGTAGAAACTCAGATCTTTTTTGGGATTATGTGAATAGTGGAAATTGTACAACAGACGCTAAGCCAGTAATTTTCCTCAGACTCTTGGTCTGCACCAGACAATGATCAGTTTATGATGAAAAATTCCTATCGTGATTGTTGCTTGAGAGTTGAGTATGCCTCAGGACAACACTCTTATGTATTTAATTAAATATTGTGCTAGCATCGACCAAATAATTATGGTTGAAAAGGGTTAACCAGAAGAAACAAAAGGAGCAGCAAATCCTTTAGTAAAATACTAAAATAGCAATGAAATTCATAAGAAATAGCAAAGGGAAGCAGCAGAGAGGAAGGTAAGTTAAAAGAATGTAGACTGCAACAAAAATAAAAGTAAAGACAAAATAACTGAAGGAAAGTGTTCACATGAGACCGTTATGGTTCTGATCAGTGGATTGCTAACATCAATAGGATCCTGTCGAAAGATAGCTCTTTGTTGATATTCCAACACTTACTACTCCCATGTAAGGGTTACTTTGAAAGTGCACATATAATTTTGACAAGCATTATTACAATGGAAGATGAAGACAAATATTTTTTTTCTTGGAAAGGAACAAGCGTGATCTTTCTTGAACTTACACTCTAATTAGTATTGACATGCTCGGACAAAACACTAGCGGAAGCAGTCTCTGCAGCTTTAAGAATTTTGTAAATCATTTTTTAAATAAAGACATTTTTTGATGTAATTCTTCAATCGTTTTGCATGTGGAAGATGAGGAACTCTTGGAACAAGAAGCAGCTGGCATACCTGCCCACAAAATTGATGAGAATATGTGGAAGAACAGAGAACAAATGGAAGAAATTCTGTTTTTGCTCAATAAACCTCATCATCCTGTGGCAGTAAGTTTAGCTCTTTACCTTTGTGCCAGTACAAGTTCTATGTTTTCTTTCAAAAGTTGACAGTTATTATCCACATGCAATCAGCTTCAACAGAAGTCCAGTGCAGAAGACGCCGAGATAGCTTCTATGCTTGATGATATTGAAACCAAATTGAAGGACATGTTGAAGAAGTTAGAACAGTTCCAGTTGAAGAATGCTGACAATGTGTTTAATACAGGTTGATTTTCATACTGTGTTTTTTTTATTTAGTGTGATGCATTTTGCATAAATAACAAAATGAATGTGAATACTTAGTATAGTTAGTTATAAATATTGCATCATCAATAAGAAATTGAATATTGCATCTTGATTAAACAACTGATGTCATTGTGCTTATTCATTGTATGAATTGAGTCCCAGTATAATAGGAACATGTGATCTGGATCTCTTCTGACCAATTGCTAATTTAATCCATTCTCAAATGCACTTTTGTTATGATTGATGTTCCCAGTTCCCACATGTCCCTAATGAATAAGATGTAGTGTTTTCTTTTTCAAATACTGAAGTGAGGTGTTTTCCATTTGTTTTAAATATACAGGATGTTTTGTGATTTGATGACTACAAATTTGAGCATAACAATATTTTGATAGTTCATACTTCAGTTCCACAAATCCTTTTTCAGGTACTAGTATACCTCTACTGCATTCATGATTATTGACAATTATTTATAATATGTGTGCAGTCATGACATACATGCCCCAAGATTTCCGTGGTACTCTAATCAGGCAACAGCGAGAACGCTCAGAGAGGAATAAGCAAGCGGAGATTGATGCTTTGGTTAGTGCTGGTGGAAGCATTCGTGACCGATATGCTCTGCTATGGAAACAACAAATGGACAGGTTACTTAACTATTTACTTTCTTTTAGCAGTCTACCTATATTTGTTAACAACTTGGTTCCATAATCAATCTGTAGGCGGGTGCAATTGGCACAACTTGGTTCGGCAACAGGTGTATATAAGACTCTTGTTAGGTATTTGGTTGGTGTTCCACAGGTTAGTTAATTTTTTGGACTTATTATCACCATATTCGCCATGAAGTTGTTTCTTTTTACTTTGTATAAAAGATTGATCTTTTTGCTATTGATATCTGGAATGTCCATTATTTTCATGACTTTATCAATATGAGATACCTCAAATATATAATGTGCCTCTTTACCATTTTTCCTTGAAGAGTGGCACAATTTGACACCGGGTTTCTTCTACCACAGGTTTTATTAGACTTCATTCGACAAATAAATGATGATAATGGGTATGTTTGTGTGTCTTTCATTAAAAGTTTGGAATGGACATATATAGAACCCTGCGTATTTCATATGTTCTCGTGAAGTAACTGGATGCATGATTCTGATGATGCAATTGCATTTTCTTTAAACTCAAAATTTCTTTTTAGGCCTATGGAAGAGCAAAGAGAACGTTATGGGCCAGCACTGTACACCCTTACAAAACTGGTGCTTGCTATTCGGCTGTATCTTCATGTCTCTTTGGCACGCTATGGACAGAGAAAAATGTGAGCTTTCTAATAAGAGTATATATAAAATACTGCAGGGACTATATCGGTTTTATGAAGGATCATTCTAATTCCTAGTTATTTTTATTTTTGAATATACAGAGAGAAGGATGATATTGCTGTGTTGCAGCAAGCTGTGGTGATCTACACAGAGGAGTTTGAGAAGTTCCTTAAATTCATAGGGTACTTACAATTTCAGCATTGAATATAATAAAATGAGATGAAGTTTATCCAGGGGGTTCTGTTGACAAGCAGAACAGTTTTGGTGGTATAATGGATATTTCCCAATAAGATACAATGTTTATCCTTCAGTTTTCTCTGCACCATGTCTAGCTAAATTTACATATTTGTAATATACTCCCTCTGGTCACAAATATGTGTCATTTCGGACATGACACAGTCACCAATACACACTACTGTGACCACTAATTACAAGCATGAGATATATGTAGAAAATTACTATTAAAAAAATTAGATATATCATTTTTATCAAAGTTGACACAAATGTTTCAAAGAGATTGATGGTCAAATTTAGATGTGTTGACTGCAACACAAAATGGCACTTATGAGCACAGGGGGTACAAACTTTAATTTTTCTTTCATCCAATTGATGTGTTAAATGCTCTGGACTTTTACAGTGAGGTCTTTGTGAATGCACCGTTTTTTATATCCGCTGAGGATGCAGGTGCTGCAGATCAAAGGTATACTCTCCTTTATACAGTGATCACATCAAATTACTCTTTTTACATTTCAGCTTAATACTAAGAAGTAACAGAGAACTTTGCTGAGCTGATTCTTTTTTTCTTTTTGTGCTGGTTCTTCTTGTAGGAAAAGCGATGAATACAAAGAGACCATTATTCCAGCTGGAAAGACACATGAGGTACAGGTCTATTTGGACTGAATTATTCTTTTATTTTTTAGTTTATAAGATAAATGTGCTTCTTGTGTTGACACATGCATACCATTTACTATATCATATGTTGGAACTGATATTTGGGTCTTTTTGATGATTGATATTTTATTACTTAGATGGTCTTAAGTTTCTTCATTTTTTTCATTCATATTGATCAGGTTATTTTGAGTGTTGAAGCTGTAAACTCATACATCGCATGGGACTTCTCCTTACAACAAGGGGCCCTCAGTATGGTGCTGGTACTACACTGATTCCCTACTTTCAAAGACAGAAGATGATCTTATTATAATATTATCTATTATGTGCCCTACTCTCTTAAACTGAAGATGATACTATAGTCTATTTTATTTTTTCTAACAATACAAAGAATCTCCTTTTGGTATTGAGGGGGCTTTAATGTTTAGTTACCACTTGTTACTTAGTTTGTTTACTCCATGCCAATTGCTATATATAGTAGTTATGCTTAAGGGATTATAAGAAATCAGATATTCAAATGAATGAAAAATATAATAGCCTAGAGCATTGTATGACCAGTGATATCACACCTTGGAGTCCTTATTATAACTCTGATAATGTCACATGACCTTGTATATTAGCTACCAAATAAAAATGCTCGTACTGCAGAATGCCTGTCGCTTTACCTAGAGGGTGTGCAAGTCTTCAAATACTTCAGTACCCAATGGTAGTCTTCCATGATTCTGACAGATATAAACATGTTTACAGGATATTGGCTTCCATGTTGAATATATTAGTCCTTCAGGCGAGAAAACAGTAAGTTTCACAGGATGTTTTGACTACATGCTCTGTTCATAAAAATAACCCAGTTCTACTGAAAATGTAATTTTCAATGGCTCTTGTTTATCACTCTTCATTCATGATGTTATTGATTGTTATATGCTCTCTAGTCTAGTACTTCAGTAACCAAATGAAATAGGCTAAGAGAGCATACGAGAATTAATAAACATCATGACTAAAGAGTGATAAACACATTGACAAATTTTCACTTGAAAGTGAAAAGAATCTCATCACTAAAAACAACCCACAAACAAAATTTTTGATCAAAACATGCACTGTCAGCAAGAAATCTAAGCATTCTGTATATTAGTCCAAGCAAAATTATTTGAAATAGTGTACTACCTGAGTATGTTTTACTTCGAATTTTTTTGACGTTGTTAACTGATATGCCTATTATCAACTGGTTGCCTCTTGTTTCACAAACAATTATCATATTTATTAGTTATTAGATATTTACAGTTTATGAGGTGACATGATCCTCTTCTTAGAAGATGGCTAACTTCTCAAAAATATTTTGTTGCTTATTGCAGTTGATTCTTCCTTATCGACGATATGAAGCTGACCAAGTAAGTATACTTTATGCTTGTGGCCCTTTTTTTGGTTTATATTCCTATTTTCCATAAGGTTTAGAAATAAGGTTTTGCATGCATGGATTGAGTATGACTTTTAAAAAATCTGAGATATTCTCATGACATGCAAAATGGCTCAGTATATGATGTTTAAATCGATGAGACCTTTTATAATCACAACATTGTGCTCACAGAGCATAGATGAACAAAATAGAATTATTCTGAATATCGGAGTTTTCATGGTCACTGACTACTTTCATCATTTCATATCTAGGCTGGTAGAAGGCTAACCATGCATACCCTTGGGATTATTATTGCACTTCTGTGTTCAGAAACATTTGATTTTGTTTGATATATCTTTTAGCTGTCCAACTCCATGTAGTTCATCACTAGATAACAATGAGGTCAACCATCACTACATTTGTTCGCTAACTATGCTATAGTTCCATGTGACTTTGAACAAATTGTATTTTTTTGCATTTTGTTCTTTATTGGCTCTTAAAGTAGTTCTTTCTTATCAGTATTTTATTATTGATTGCGTGTTAGAGAAAAAAAAGTATTTTATTGATCTAGTCTTAGCAGACATTGAATCATTTGTGTTCACACATTTGTTTTGTCCCATGCAGGGCAATTTTTGTACTGTTTTAGCAGGATCATACAAACTTGTATGGGATAACACATATTCATCTTTCTTCAAAAAGGTATTTCGCAAATGATACCCTACATAAGCTATTTCATATTATCTGCACTGACATGCAAAAGGGAGGAATCTAATTAGCATGCCAAGGAAACATATTTTGTTGCCCAGGGGTGCAAAAACCCTGGTGTTTGCGCCTGAATTTAATGAAGCTAAAATTTTGGTAGGTATGAGAACTTCATGTCATGATTAATTGCAAATTGTACACACATTAGTTGTTACATGTAATCATATCATATACATGTTTAATCATGTTACCAGTTACCACTACTGTTCCAGTACCAATTAATCTAATTTATTATTTATCTCTTTACAGAGCCTCCGATACAAAGTGGATGCTGTGCCACCGGTCATAGAGCCGGCGGCCGTGCCCACCGTAGAGCCCTAATGAGGTCTGTCTTTACGTGACATGACGAGGGCTGATGCGTGCGATGGAGTAGCAGTCCGGATGCATCAGAAGTCTCACATGATGTTGTAACTGTAACCAATTCTTTTGTCTGACTGTGATACGGTGTTATAATCGCAGGGATCCACCAAATATATGCACATAGCTCACTTTCTGTGAGCGCAAGATATGTACTTTGTGTACACAACATGGTTGCGGCCACTTGCTAATGATGAATGTCCTACTTCTATACAAGAAACTTTTGTACACAACACGGTTGTGGGTACTGCAGAATTTGAAGGGAGTTGCATTGGAGGATCACTTGACATTGTTGGACACATGAATCGTCAATTAAAACTTGGGATTTGGAATTTCAATCACTTTGAAATCAACAGTTTGAGCTGAAATTTGTCTGAGTCGTGTTTTTTTTTCTTATTAAGTTAACAAAATTCTCACTTGCAAAGGTAACATCGAGCTGACACTCTGGAAATTGATGGGGCAGGTCATACTGAGGCCTAGTTCCATATATACACGAATGGCTACACGAGACAACATTAATTTATTTACTATAAACAGATTGGAGTTACATGTCAGTTTGGATCTCTGAAAATCGGTAGGTACTCTTCTCTAACAAAGCAAAAAGAAATGTCAGGTTCATGAATTATGTACAAAGTACACCTTTACCGAGAGCACAATCCTGCTAGATCCTATGATTATATGTATGACCCTCTAATCTACCCCAAAGCATGTACACACTTCTATTCTGCTATATCGTTACATTTAATAAGCTGGCGCGAAAGTAGTTTTGCATCCTTTAAGACTTCAAGCTGCCATGAGAAGAAGGAAACACCCCACTGTACTCAAAGGCTCCGCTGTCTAGCGTCGTGGAGGAGGACGTCGATGTACCGGAGTAAGGGTACTTTGGCCCGACCTTCACTGTTCTCGAGTCGATGCTGAACGAAGAGCTCGTCGAAATGGAGCCTGGCGTAAGCCCATTGTCCTGCATGATCACCTCAATCTCCCTCACGATGCTGTTCATCGACGGCCGATCAGCTGCTACCTCTTCCACGCATTGCAATGCCAGCTTTAGGAACCTTGGGAAGCCGAGGAGGCCCCCCATTTTCTGAAGGACCGGGTCTATCACATCTTTGAGCCCACAGTACATGCGATCTTCCATGTCCAGCGCCGTTTTCACCTGGCGAACAATGTACTTGTTCTCGTATATCGGTGGCTTGGCCACTATGAGCTCGAGCAGTACCACACCAAAGCTGTAGACATCGCTCTTTGCTGTGAGCTGTTGCGTCATGTAGTACTCTGGGTCAAGGTAACCCTGCATTCATGTAAAAAGAATTCGGGTCGGGTGACCAGTGAGTATGTTGTCAAGTTTCCACGGAATTGAAGCATGACATGCATGCCATAAGAAAGATATTGTCTCATAAAGTGATATAATTGGCAAGCGTACCAGTGTTCCCTTAACATTTGTGCAAAGTTGGCCTTCCTCACTATCTGATACAAGCAACGACAGTCCAAAGTCCGCAACCTTCGCGGTCATCTTTTCATCAAGGAGTATGTTGGTTGACTTTACATCTCTGTGAATGATAGGAGGATTGGCATGATCATGGAGATAAGCTAGGCCTCTAGCTGAGTCCAGAGCTATCTTGAGCCTCCTGCTCCAGTCCAGTTGTATTCCTTTCATACCTATGGTAAAACATTATGTTAAGTCCAAGCAGTTTCACATATGGTTCACAGAAACTGCAGCCTAACAATTTTTACAGCCATCATTCAAGGTGCATTTCCAGTATAACTGCATGTTACTTCTACAAAAACAGGTGGAAGAGCTTACCATATAAGGCCTCATTTAGTGTTCCATTCGGTATGAACTCGTAAACAAGCATCCTTTCACCCTTCTCGAAACAGAAACCAACTAGTCCAACCAAGTTCTTGTGATGAACCCTTGAGAGTAATTCTATTTCTGTCTTGAACTCAAGACCACCCTGCATGGACCCTTCCTTGGATCTCTTGATTGCTACTAACTGCCCATCAGGAAGTTTTCCCCTGTAAACCTGTTATATTATTAGAACGAAAAAAGTTATAGAGCAGTGTAGGGATTAGGGTCAATAACTGCTGTTCAGTTCTCGAAAGGATAATTTATTTACCGTTCCATAACCTCCTTCACCAATTGCATTAATTTTGCGGAAGTCATTGGTGCACAATTTGAGTTCTTCTAATGTGAAGAATTTAGCACTCTTCAGCTTTGGCGCCTCACCGATATCTTCTCCCATTGACCCCCACGATGCTGAAAATTTGATCAGAGACATTAAAGGAACAACATTAGATGACTGCATAACATATCGAGTGAAACTCTTAAAGGGTTAAGCATTACCAAAAGGATTATTGATGGAGACAAGCTTCTGAGCCCGCTTCTTTTGTCGAACAGCATAAAATCCAACCAGCGTGAGTCCAACAACCAGGAAAACAGATGCAGTCACAACACCAATCAACACAGCTCGAGAAGCTGCCACACCGATATTCAATTTTTAGCCTTGTACGTTTGGTGTCGTAAAAAATAATACTGACAAGTAGACTGGTTACGGGTTACCTTTGTCATGGAACAGATAAGGATGTGCTTTCACAAAGTAAGGTCCAAAAATCTCCGGTGGCTTGTAAGTCTGAAGAGTCAGGTTGAAGCAACTCAACACCTGAGAGTAGTTGAACCTCTTCTGGTTCACAGGACATGCCCTGATATCGACATTTAAGTACTCATCGTCGTTGGAGTACGGTACCAGGCCTAGCCTGTTAGGAGTACAGCTGCTCAATGTGATCGAGAGATTGTTGTACAGCTGAGGAAGGTACTCCATTACATCGCCAAAGGAAGGAGCTCTGAAGACGATGGTCTCGATAAAAGGATTTGTACACTGGACATCAAAGAGAAGAGGTGGAGTTGGAGGTGCAGTTCGCTGGCCTGTGCATGGCATTGTGTCTGACAGAAGAGAACCATTGCAAAGTGGGTTTCCTTCAAGCCTGAAGGTAACAAGAAGAAAGAAAGCTTGTGAGTATGCAAGAATTTTCTAGAGAATAAACTAAGCATTGGAATGAGCTGCAATACCCACTTGAGATATGGGACTTTAAAGCTGTTGTACACCGTAACTGAAGTGATTTTGTTGTTTCTGATATCGATAAGATCTAGTGCTTTGCTAATGTTGTTTCCCATGTCAAGCGTGCCATTTAGTTGATTATCCTTCAGTACTCTGCAGTATGTTCGACAAGTCAATATATCTCAGCAAAATTCACAAACCAGATAGGTTCTATGATTTGTACATATTGTCTTACACATGTTGCAAATTAGGGAAGCTGAAAAGCTTTTGGGGCACTTGTCCGGAAAGCCCAACTGACTGCATTGTACTGCACCAACAAAGGATAGTATTGATCATGGACTCCTCCAAAATTGCGATTTACGAAATCATTACCAGATAAATACTGTGACTTACAGGGTGATTATGTTTTCCAAATCTGTGAACCAGCTCGGAACTTCAGAAGGCACAAAGCTGTTGTTGCTGATATCCCTGTTAATAGTGACGTATCATGTGTCAATTACAGTGAAAGAATGTTTGTCTAAAAAATGTTAACCGATCTTACAAGAAAATCTTACACGTTCTCTAGTGAGGCCATTCCGGTCAAATTAGGAATTGGTCCACTTAGCTTGTTGTTTGAAAGCATCCTGGATATTTTCACGAAAATATGATTGGTGGCACAACATAGTGCTAATCTCAGTTTAGTAAAATTTTTGAATTGAATAACTTACAGAACGTGCAGCTTAGACTGGTTATTATTGAGAAGAGGAACTTGACCCGTGAAACCATTATCATTTAGACGACTGTATTCGGAAAAACATCAAGATAATCAGTTTCCTATGCACATCTCAACTGTGAGCAAGGTATCTGAACACTTACAGCACTTCTAGTGTTGGAATTACACCAACTGATGCTGGAATTGGTCCAGTAAATCTATTCCTGTCAAAAAGTCTGCACAACAGAACCCTTAGTTAGAAAAGTCCAAATAACGAATAATGAAAATACTAACTAATGGTTCTTACATATGCTTGAGGTGCATGCTGGAGTTGAACAGAGAATCAGGGATAAAACCTTGCAGCATATTTTGATTGAAATGGCTAGAAAGGATGTAAGAAAAATATAAATGAGTGGCAGCCTTGTAAAAATTATGAGCAACATGAGAATCAAGCTATTATGACACTAACAAGTGTTCTGCCTTAAGAAGCTGGTCCAATCCAGTTCCATTGTCCCTGGAGTTTGGGAGAGGTCCGGTCAACAGGTTATCAGCAAGGTCTAGCCAGGTGACTTCGGAGAGCTTGCCTAAGGAGGGTGGGATACTGCCCGTGAATTTATTTGAGTTCAAAGAACTGTAGAAGAAGACAAAATTAGTATCCAACTGATTTAGGTATGTTTTAAGTCACTCGCAGTATTTTGATAGGAAGAACAATGGTCTTACAAGAATTTGAGTTGTGACAGGTTGCCTAGTTCGCTTGGAACAAAACCGTTGAAACTGCAACCGACCAATACCCTACAAAATGATTGGGTAAGAAAGACGTTCATCAGTAAGGGGTAAGAGAATATTTTTGTAGTTCACAAAGGACACTGATCCCTTTGTTCAATGAAACTGTTGCAACTTACAAATATTCAAGTTTAACCAACTTTCCAATAGCTGCTGTCAATGGGCCACCAAGATCTCTGTTCGAGGACAGATCCCTGCAATGCATTACCCAGATACACTCAAGTGATTCAGTGTCCTGACGTCACATGGCTGTGTTATCATAAACATGCCAAACACAGACGCATTCTTAACATTTTTGAGAAAACAAAGTTATATGATGGCAACACTCACAAGACCCTTAATTCAGTCAGGCTTCCGATTTCATCTCCTAGAGTGCCACGTATGCTCATACCGAACAGATTCCTGTGATTACAAAGAGATTTAATGAGAAACAGTAGCACGATTTTGGATGCAGCTACTAACATTGCTGAGATTAGCTCTACTCACAGTGATGTTACTCTTGAATTGCCACTGTTGCCGTCGCACACAATTCCATCCCATTGTGAGTCGCAAGGATCGTTGGACTTTCCCCAGCTAGATGGCAATTTTTTCCAGTTTTTCATCAATGATCTGAGAGCCGCCGCTGCAACAGGGAGGATACAACAACGCGTCAGCTAACTTTTGTATAACTGATACCATTAATATATTGCGACAAGAATGAACAAAACAAATTGGATTCGGTTCTGATCAAGCATCTATGCTTCACTGTCAAACATCTCCCCTGAAAATTATTAAATCATCTAGTTTATTATCTGGCATCATGAAACTAATATCCGACCCACATCCTTTATGCTCTAGCGTATGTATGAAAACAGAGCTGAACGGAGGCTGTCATAAAGTTTGCGGTGCATGATGCTTTTTATCTGGACACATAATTGAACAAAGAAATGAATACAAAGAAGACTGTTTTCAGAAGTGCAACAAAGAAAGCAATTTTGAACTCATTGGTACAACTTCTACCCTCATCTCATCAGCAAAATTGTAACACAACACTTTCAATCCTGGTCCAGTTGAACACGAATTGCCACCAAAATCGGAGTCTGACAAGAGTACCAATTATCTGGAAAACCTTAAATAGTTGCAAATTTGACAATTCTCTGCTCCGCATCCCAAGAACAGCTGTTCGACACCAAAAGTCCAAAAATCGCCGGAACCATCTAATTTCCTCAGTTAAAACGCCAGGACAAAATTCTACTGACTACACCTACAAAGAAAACAACATATCTCACCATCTTGCGGGTTGGTGTCAGCGGAGGTGATTCTTGATCCGGCAACACTCAAGAAGACGAGCAGCAAGAAAAGTTGCTGCCTCCTGCTCCTCGCCATCTGTTCCTTCTTGCCTGAGCCAGAACTGAACGAATTCCCGTTCGTTCTTGTCGCTGAAAGGGTTGTGCGTGCTGTGAGCGAAGAACCCTCCGTGCAGGGAGGAGGAAGAAGGCGAGAAGCGAAGCTCCACGATGCTGAAGCGGTCGTTCCTGCCTGAAGTAGTACAAACACGCCTCCAGCAACTTTGGTTGTATACTCGGTCAACTGACTGAAATTTCCCATTTCGTAAGTCCTCAGCTTGTTAGGTTTGACAGTCTCCTTCACAGAAATAGGCTGGAACACACTATGGCTTCGTACTGAGTACGTAAAAAATAATTAAATTTAGATTGTGGAAATTTTGTCTGTAGTATGATTATTTAATAATTATTTTTAACTTTTCTATCTTAATATATAAAATAGGTTAGAATTTGAAACTTGACA
Organism: Eleusine coracana subsp. coracana; assembly: GCA_032690845.1. Classification (NCBI taxonomy): domain Eukaryota; kingdom Viridiplantae; phylum Streptophyta; class Magnoliopsida; order Poales; family Poaceae; genus Eleusine; species Eleusine coracana. The sequence continues at coordinate 12,264,146 of CM064426.1, forward strand.
CATATATACATCATTACATTCTCTATCATCAAAATATAGAGCTATATTTTTTTGATTTTTGTATGATTTGCTCCATAAATCAATTATTAAAACAATTAACAAACAACATAATGAATTAAAAAAATCTAGATCTATTTTTTTATGATAGAGAATGTATCAATGTATATTTTTGCTAAGTTTTTAATTCTAATATATTTTATATATTAAGATAGGAAAGTTGAAAATAATTATTGAATAGTTATAATATGCCACATATAAAATTTTCTACAATCGTAGTGTGTTACAACTAAATTTGATTTTATTAGTGTGCTTAAGATAAAACCACAATTTGTTAATGTCTTTCAGATAATTTCTCTATAATTTATTAGGACGGTAGAATATTATTCACAATAAGTGCTTTCCCCCAAAAAGCAAAATATCGGAGGTTCCGACTTCTGAGCCAGAACCACCCACGTCCGCTTATGTTTCACTAGCTCAATGGAAAGTACAGTTCATTTAGTCTTTATATTGGGAGCTTGATTTTAACTAGATCTGTGTCTTTTAGATAAAATGTTAATGTCCTTTTTTGGCTTTGGTGAAGGGTTAGCCCTTTCTTGCACTATGCTGGTAAATAGATGAATAGATAAACGCTTGGCTTTCTGGAGCGATGAATTGGTAGAGGGATCTGTACCTGGTCGATCAAAGTCCAAAACAACAGTCCACCGTGATAAGGCAAAACATGCATAATGGTCAAACATGTGGCATTTAATAAATAGACATTGTTTGCTGTACCCCAACTCATGCACCAAGGTACTTATCTGCAAATTTACTTCCATCCAGCTATGAAAAAAATTCAGGACCCTTATTCAAATATAATAGCAACACAATTATTGTTCCATATAAAATCTGTATCAAGACAAGACATGTTAATGTGCAAACATTAACAATCTAGTATCGGAGAGTAGGCTAATGTACTTTCTAACGGTAGTCGTTATTAATATAATTTTCTCTATTTCAATACATCTCTATCTCTTTTCTTATTTTCTGTACACTCATCTTTTTTCCTTTTTAATTCCCATGTCCACACCTAAAACACCAATTAAAAAGGGACAGTGGGAGTACCTAGAATGAGTAAAAACCTTAACATTATAGTTATCACCCTTTTGTAACACAACAAAATAATATTATAATAATCTACTATTAAGAGCTTGGTAGCATCGATTCATAGAGCCGCCAAATTAGAATATTGAGAATAAGCTTTCTGATACACGGTCAAACTAGAAGGCTGACGATTATATTACATTGAAATATGGTAGCAGACAAGATGTATCCTTTAAGCTTGCTTCATACATTAAACGTTGGTTCAATAAGTAACCGGAAAAATCTAATATCATTAAGGTTTTGGCAGTTAATACATACTCCACGTCGTGGTGGCCATAGCAAAGCTACCCACCCTGTCGCCTTAATAAACAGCTCGGTGCAGGCTTCTTTCAGCATACTTTATGGTACGACAAAGTCAATCATGTTTTGTCCCGTTCGCTCCTTTCACAGCATCTTTATTTCTGGGAACATACCACTTGGATCAAAAATTCAAAATTGGAATATCTTCATACGATGGAATCAAATAAATAAATTGTCAATACCATATGAACACGCAATACATCCCACCAACCTTAAAATTTGTCAAATTATACTCAAATTTATACAGCCTTGTTATGCGAGCACAGACACCGCAGCCGTCGTATTGCAAGTCCGGTTTCTGAACGTCACCTCGTACGATATGAACACGCGTTTATTATTTAGTCAAGTTCCTGTAGTTGCTAGGCTACGGTCAAACTGTAGCAGGTAAACTGAAACATTCAGAAATATATTTCTTTTGCGAGATGACGCTTGGAAATTCATGGTAGTCGCTCTGTCGTTGTGTGGCCGTCCGAGTAAGACATGCCGGCTACGCATCGTTTGAAGATGCTGATCATTACTTTTGTACCGAACAATTCTCTAACGCGCCTGTGTAAATTAAGGATTATTGTTAGAAAAATCAAGATCTGATAATAAAATATTACATCTTTGTTTGCCGATAGTTAATTTAGCACTGGATTTGCCATATAGATACTCACTACGGGAGGTCGGTAAAGGCGTAAATACCCACGGTAGCGTCTTTGTCATGGGTAACACACGTATGTTGAAGCCGGCACAATAACCATCGGCAAAGGCCTTTTTGCCGTGTGTTTTCTCTCGTGCCTCAGCTGGCCGACGGCAAAAAAAAAAAGCGCCATTATCTTCTCCCACGGTGACGGCGAGGTTTGCTGTGTGCCTCCCGTCAGGCACACAGTAAACTGTTCAACCTTTGCCGTGTGCCATGAGCGCGACACATGGCAAAGATTGAACCTTTGCCGTGTGCCTTTTGTCATGATGCCATGACCAAGACACACGACAAAGCCTTAAGAATCTGTCACCAACCTATTAAAATTGGTTGTCCCCGGACAAAAAAAACATCCAATATTCAATATATATGATCATAGACATTCAAATATCATCACAGGCATTCAATGCAATGTGGAAGAAGAGAGGTCCTCTTCGATGTCTTTGTACAGGCTCTAGGAGACACCATATTTAGCTTTGGTCTATCACATAACAGTTCTTGATCCATTCTGGCTTTAACATTATCCCTTGTCTTATCAGAAATGCCCATGATTGTGTGAAAACCCACATCACCGATATTTTTTTCAGTGTGCAATGCATCAAATGCAATGTGGAACAATAACATAATCCATATATTCAAGCCGATACAAGCCCAGTTTTTGAGTCGATGCATGTTGCACACCATATCCCATGAAACAATTTTTTTCTTTATCAAACTTGAGGGCCTCTAGCTCAGCACGAATCATGGCACCTGTTATGAGGGGCGGTGTAGGATCGTTAACTTCTCGACCTTTCGTGAAGTTCTTCTTGTCCTTTCTAAATGAATGATCAAGAGGGAGGAATTATCAGTATTGGTCGAACAAAGAAAACTTACGACCCTTCGACAAATAAATAAATTCCACAGCTCCTTTACATACTGAACATGGGATCTTAGAGTGAACACCCCAGCCAAGAAATGTACCATATGCCAAGAAGTCATGCATAGAGTATTGGAACGAAATATGCATTATGAAGTTCCTCCTTGTAGCTCAATCATATGTCAATACCCCATTATTCCAAGCACGTTCCAAATCATCCCACAGAGGATCCATGTATACACTCATATTATTCCCTGAGTGCTCAGGAATTATCAACGACAAGAATATGTATTGTCGTTGAAATAATACGCTTGGAGGAAGATTGAGAGGTATAACGAACACGGGCCAACAAGTGTATGGGGCAGCTCCCATGCCATAAGGATTGAACCCATCTGTTGCCAGTGCCACTCGTACATTACGAGCCTCTCCGGCTTCGCGCTCATGATTGTATCTATGTCCATGTTTGTGCCATGTCATCTGTTTTACGGCCTCCTCGGTCATGTAAAGACGTTAAAGCCTTGGTATGAATGGAAGGTACCGTATGATTTTCACCAGAATCGTGAGCTGCTTCTTACCACCATCACGTGTATCTACCTCCAGGTACCTAGAGGACTTACACTCTGGACAGTGCGTTGCTTCCGCATGTTTTTTCTAAATAAGACACATCCGTTAGGACAACCATGTATCTACTCATATGGCATCTTAAGCGCACTAAGCAGTTTCTGTGACTCATATATGCTCTTTGGCAGAATGTGACCTTTCAGAAGTAGGCTGCCAATGACTGTCAACATAGCATCGAAGGTGCCTCGACTCAGGCTAAACTGAGACTTCAAGGCCATTAGACGCGCAATGGCATCTAGTTGATACACCTTGGTATGCCCGTGTGTGTGGGGGGGGGGGGGTTGTTGTTGTGCCACCTCCATCATTTGGTAATACGCCTTTCCACTTGGCTCCGGCTCCTCCTCCTCCCTGGGTACTTCATCCCCGTGTGCTTCATGATAATCATTTAACATGTCTCCTACACCGGCATATGCATTGTAATCCTCCATACGCTGTCTCACTACCTCGTGCCTTGGACGCTCGCCTTCACTATGAAGGGTCCCCCGGTTATAGTCTGGCATAAATCCATTCTTGCAAAGGTGTTTGCCTATGACCTCTATATTATGTCGACACGTGTTTCTATAATTGTCGCAGGAACACCAAGTTACACTTGTTCCTTTCACCTTGGCAAATGATCGCTTCAAGAACTTGTTGATCTTCCGAATCCATTCACTGGTATACTTTCCATTCTTTGTCCAACCCGTATACATCCACTCATGATTCGACATCCTCTAACATATCAATGAGTAAAATTAAAAATATTTTCACCTACATGATGCTTAGAAAGTCTAATAGGTAAAGATAGGTCCTAATCCCACCCGAGAATCCGTAGTTGAGGCTCGTTTTCACGGTCTACTCCTCTCCAAGACAGAATTTCGGCAGCACCTCCCCGTTGTTCTCTAAATACACGTACTGTAAAGGAGATTGTGTATCCGGAGAACAACGGGGAAGTGGTGCCGAAACTCTATCTCAGATCGGAGTAAACCCTGAAAACTAACCCCAACTACGCATCCTCGAGCTGTTCAAATAACGTGGATAATTCAAAACAAATACAGTCAAAGATATACAACCGTATCTATATATCTCTAATTGTATTTCTTTCAAACAGGAGACGTCTAACTATGTTACGTGACCTACGAATAGGAAACATACACACGAGTGTTACTGATGTGCTTACCTAGAGATCCACGATCAATGGCGGTGCGGTGAAGCACGGGACGTCGGGGCCGCGGTAACCGCCTCTCCTACATAAGAATCAACAAAATATTGTCAATTGAAATGTTCGGCAGCACCTCCACTATTCGGAGAGGTTTCCAAAACCTGCAAAACACACGGCGCGATGGCCGACAACAATCCTCACGGCTCGATGGCCGAGTTTCACATTCACCCAAATTCAGAGAAAAAATGATGTCATGAATTTTGTTTCTAATAGGCATGGAGACTGTATGTATAGGATAAAATGTTAATTATTACTACAATTAATTAACACTAAATATTACTAATAAAAGCAATATTACTAGCATGCACTAAGATTATTACTACAATTAATTAACACTAAAATTATTAGTAAAACTAAGCTAACACTAACACTAAGATAACACTAACACTAAGCTTAACACTAAGCTAACCCTAACACTACTGCACTAAAATTATTACTATAATTAACAATTGTACTATAATTAATTAATTAACACTAAAATTAATTAACACTAATTACTAAAATTAAGCTAACTCTAACACTAAAATTAATTAACACTACAATTATTACTACAAACGGCTAATCTGCTCCTTACCTTTTATTCCTCCAAATGGCTTGAGCAAGAGAAATGGGCGGCCGCGTTCGAGCTCACGAGGTGAAGCAGCACCGGTGCCACCACCACCAGGACGCGTGCGCCGTGTGTTCTCCCTGCAGTGCTCTCCCTCTTGGGCCTCGCCGTGGTGCGAGACCCGCTCGGCGCGGCGGCACCCGACGAAGACGTGGAGGGCCGGCACGGAGGAGAGGTCCGAGGCGGGAGGGCCGGTGCGGCAGAGGGGAGGGCCGAGGCGGAGGGCCGACGTGGCGGAGGGGAGGGCCGAGGCCAGGCGGAGACGTGACGGAGGGGAGGGCCGAGGCCTGGCACGGCGGGGATGGCGGAGATGTTGTGTAGTGCCGAGGCGCAGCGAGCGGGGAGGGTCGAGGAGGCGCCGGCGGGGAGGCTTTGTTGTGGCGGCGCTCCGGGAACGGCACAACGGTGGCGGGCAGAGGCACGACAGCGAGGAAGAGGGCAGATCAAGGCACGTCGGGCGTTGAGGGGGAGAAGACCGAAAAATGGACAAGTCCTGATCTAGATTGGGATATACCTGAATACTTTGTTATATGCTTGTTGATATGGCACACAGCAAAGGCAGGCACATGGCAAAGAGAGTTGACCCATATCCTTTGCTGTGTGCCCTATGGTCCCACACAGCAAATCACCCCTTTGCCATGTGCCATATCAGCAGGCACACGGAAAAGATTTTACAGCCTTTACTAAAAAAAATAATTAGTTACAAATTTTCTAAAATAATTAAATTTCTCTCATGTATTTATTTATACCATAATCAGCTTATAGAAATTTGGTTGAAGTGAAAAGTTCACCTGACCCTTGTTTGTATTCAAAATCTTAGAGGTTCCAATTGAACACTTGGATTCTTTTACGAAGATTCTTCAATTTGTGAGCAACATACAACACAACTTACATGAAATATTTTTTACTCTTTATCACAGTCTCTACGTATCATATAAGGATGCCAGGATAAATTTCATAATTTTAAAACTTCATATATTTTTTATTAAATTTATTTTCCATTGAACCATATAGTGATTCTTATATTTCATGTATAATATGCATGTTTTTTCTTGTTGCATCTTGGGTACGGACTCGATTGAGAATCAATTGCATGAAATATCAAATTTCTATGCACTAAATTGCATTATTTGATCGACTTGCAGTTCAAATTTGAATTAGTACAAAATAATTTAAATAAAAAAATAAAATAACTAAATATAGTAAATACAACTAAATATTTCATGAGATATCATTGTATGAGTAACATGTAAATGTTATAAAAGTAAAAAAAAATTAATGGGTAAAAGAGGAAGAAAAAAAAATTACCATGTGCCATGTCATAGCACACGGCAAAGAGTGTCACACCACCAAATTTGCCGTGTGCCTGTCTATAGCACACGACAAACATTATCTTTGCCGTGTGCCTGGTGATGTGGCACACAGCAAACATCTAACGATCGTTAGCATTAACCGGGCGTGGAGTCAAATGGTTAGTTTACTGTGTGCCACGTCAAAGGGCATACAACAAACTTATTATTTGCCGTGTGCCTCCCTAATGACACACGACAAAAGGATTATTTGCCGTGTGTCGCACTTGTGCCATGTGCTTTCTACGGGGCTCACAGCACAAAGCTCCTTTGTCATGTGCCCGATAGTTTGCACATGGTAAAAATTAGAGCACACGGCAAAGGAGCTGTTTCCCGTAGTGACTTCAGTCCTCACATTCACACTTCATTTCTGAATACTAGACCGAGCCCATGTGTTGCCTCCACCGCTTAGGACATCCAAAGGGTTTAGTATAGCTACCGTTTGCACCATTTTATCGGATATAAATGATAGAAAAAAATAGAAGAGAAAGGGAAGATAGCTAAGGCAGCAACACTTATATATAGGTAAGTCAAACCTTAGGTAGCGATCAACTTGACTACCTGACGTGTTTTGCGAATCAATTATCCTATGTCGTCGATGGCCCCTCTCACGGGATGGCCCTCCTTGCCGCCATGCTCCCTGTGTTGGTCCTCCTCTTCCCTCCACGCTCCCATTTCTGAAATTTTGGAGGCTCAGGATAAACCTAAATGCTGGGGCCCTTTACAAAAAAAAATTAAATTTAGTTGGGTATTGCCAACTTATTTGGGTTCCTTGAAGCACTCCAATTACGCTTAATAATTTACCCATGGCCCCTTTGTTTGATTCTCTGAAATCATACTCTTGTTTCCTCTATTTTTTTTCATTTCATAGTGCTTATTTTCTAGTTAACATGATGTTCTTAAAAATTGTAAAAAAAATTGATCAATCAATTAGTTCGGAGGCCACTTGCGGTTTATTGGACCAATGTGAATGGACAAGCACATACTATGGGTAGGGGCCCTTCAGAACCGGGGGCCTGGGCGCCCGCCCTGCTAGCCCCCCTCTCTCGACCGGCCCTGCCCGAGTGAGCTCGACGAGCGACCGTGACGGAGGTGACGGAGGCAGCGAACGGCAAGGTGGGTGCACGGAGACGGCTAAAGGTGGTAAGGCGGGCTCATGACATAGATTGCGCGTCTCCGATGTTGGCTGCACAACCATGAACATTCTTGTAAGTACGTTTTCAGTATAGCTACCTATCACTACAACAAAAGAGGCCAGTAGCGGTGGTTAAAAAAATATTGTAGCGGCAGGTATGCCCCCATGCCACTACCAATACGCAACTAAAAATCAAGATTCATAACGGCAGATTTTTTACTTGTCTAACAAACCGCCGGTGGAATGACTACAGTAGTAGCACTATGATTTAATACAAAAAAAATCACGGAACCCTAGCCGCAAGGCCGCGTGCCGCCGCACGCGAGACTCGGCCGGATCCGCTCGGCCCATCAGAGCCCGCGCCGCCAGCACTAGATCCGCCGGCGCCTACGCTGGATCCATTGTCTCTAGCGCCAGATGAGCCCGCACCCACCTCGAGGCTGGATCCGCCGCCCTTCGCCCGCCTGAGGAGTGGATCCGCGCCGACGCATGAAGCTGACATCGTCAGAGCCGATCCTGCAACGTCGATGCCGTCCACCCCGGCTGCTCGTCTTCTCACGGATCTGGCGCAGAAGAGGGCAGCGGCGACCACCACGCTGGAGATCCGGAGGGGAGGAGAGGAGACGACGGCCCTCCTCCGTGTGCCCCACCACCAGATCTGTCGCTCGTGGTGGAGCTCATGCCGGATCCGTCGGTGCCTTGACGGAGGAGGGGCGGCATAGAGGCCCCCACCACCACCGCGCTTGAGATCCGGAGGGGAGGAGAGGAGACGACAGCCCTGCTCCGCGCGCCCCGCCACCAGATCTGCCGCTCGTGGTGGACCTCGCATCGGATCCGTCGATGCCTTGATGGAGGAGGGGCGGCATAGAGGGCCCGCGCCATGTCAGAGGAGGGGGTGGTGCGGGCTGGCCGGAGGGCAGGTAGTGGTGGCTGTTGAGAGGGGGAGGGGAGGCGGCGGCCTAGGGAGAGGAGAGAAGAGGAGAGGGGAGAAGGGAGAGGAGGGCGGCGAGAGAGGAGAAGGTAGGAGGAGGCGGCTGGGAGGTGAGGTAGAATGTTAGGGTTTGTTTTCTTTTTTACTGTTATTGGTGTGATAGGCTGGAATGAGTAATGGGCCAATAAGTAGCAGCGGATGACAATATAGACCGTCGCTACTAATATTTAGCGGCAGCCTATATTTTAGCGATGGTTAGTCTTGAAATCGTATTTTTTGGCACTATAGCGCACTGTAACTGCAGGGTAAGATTTATGCGTCGCTAATCAAAAATTATCTCTGCCAGTATAAATCATTTTTGTTATAGTGTATTATAGTATTTTGTTAAATATAAATGATAAAAAAATAAGAAAAAGAAGAAAAATAGCTATGATTAGGTATAGACAAAAAAAAAATCAGATATCTATACTCGACGCTACCGACGCATTTTGTGGGCCGGCTGTCCACTATCATCGTCGGTCGCTCCCACGGGCTACCGCTCCTCGTCGCCGTCCTCCCCGCATTGGCCCTCTTCACTGCCGTTCTCGCCCTCCCCACTTCGATCGCGGCCGTCCCAGGGCGCTCGAGATGGTTGACGGCGACAGGACGGGCTCGCGACTAGGTGCGACGATCGGCAAGGCGCGTGCTGCGTCTCCGACGTTGGCTTCGCCGACGGCGCCTGACCGCTCGAGCTTCTTCTACTTCCTCAGTAGCGAGCTAGCCCACTGCCTCGACGGCCAGCGCCTCGTCATCTGTGTCATGGTCCCGCCATTGCTACTGTTGCTGGCTCTCCGTTGCGGTGGCGGCGAGTGCCCCCACGTGCGGCGGGGCGTCACGTGTGCGCGGACTCGACACTATAGGCAATGCGGCGAGTGCCCCCGACTCCAAGCCCCGCCGCCACGCCGAGCTCGTGGAGCTTTGGCGAGTTGGTGACGGATAAAGGGACAAGAATAAGAGTAAATGGGTTAATAAAAAATTGTAACATATGAGTTCATATTTACTATTTTAGTCAGTGTGCTAAAGTTATATCTTATCTTTTAAGCTCATCTATTTAGTATTATAGCAACAATTGATGGAGCTGTCCTGACGTTAGAATCAGATATACGACATAGTCAAACCAGACGTCGAAGAACAGATAATTAGAGCAGCTCCAAAGTTTTTTGGGTAGCGATGGATACTGTGTGACGGTAGCATAAAGTTACCCAAACACACAATATATCGCTTGGTCACTGCCCAAAATCCGGTGAGCTAGCACGGCGCAACGCCCGAGCTGCTTTCTCTCTTTGTGTCCAATCACTTTTAAAAAAATAGGCTCCACTCTTTTTGCTATATTGAATCGCTCGTAGAAGCATCTGTCAGTGCCTGTTCTTATCGCATCACAATAGAAAGCATACTTTATTGAATATATGACACCGTAAAAGATACTTGAAATGTAACCAGAATGGACGCCCATAATAAATTGTGGTCTCTTCTCCCGTAAGGCCCGCAACAATGACATCTCATTCAAATCTCCTCCATCTCTCACTGTGAAATTAAGATTTCATCAAACTTCATACAGGTAGTCGAACTAGTTCAAAAGCATCAAACCAAAAGGTGAAAAGCACCAGGCAAGCCATCGGATCAAATTTTCTGTTGTTGCTGCTATAATCAACCGTGCTACGAGGTACAGCTACAACGCAAAACTCTGTGCCTCTATGCGCAGGGACTGAGAACTTGATCTCGGATTTGGCGGTGCTAAGTGCTGACAAGGGAATTGTGAAATCCAAATCATTGCTTCCAAATTGAGCTCACGTCTCCTTAATCGAGGTCCTCTTTGGCATCTATCTCTGTGCATCCGAGCACAAGCCACAATTAGCCGCCACCAAAATCAAATTTCTTGTCACCAACATTCACCTCTCTACAACTCAAATCATGTTAGACGCGGATGCCAGAGTTAATTAGGACTTTGTTGGGGGAAGCCTACCTCCTAGTCTCCCCGAGCCTAAATTGAGCCCATCGGTGGACAACAAGGACCAAAGATGGGACGAAGGCACAACTAGAGATTGGCCCAGTTGGAGCACATGCCATGGTACATCCGAAGGTTGACATATATCAGATGGTCATTAAAGAACTGAAATACCCTTAGACATGAATACTAGTTGTGTAATATAAATATAGAATGGTCATGTAAACACACTAGGAGGAGGTAGGTGAGCATAAGGCTATAAATGCTCTCATGTTCCCCTTAGGGAGGGGTCAATCAATCACATCTACGGTATGGATCCACACACTAAATACAAATGACAGCCAAAGGGACCTATTCAAGGGCCTTTGTCGTTCACTTCTTACGTGCCTATATGTGTCTCTCCTCTTAGGCCCATCCGAGGGACTAAGGGCCTGTATGGTTCGTGCCCTCCCAGGCAGCAGGGCGCTCAGGCACACATCATGGCCTCAGGCATCCGAAATCGGACGCCTGAGCGCGCTGCCTGAGCCAGGCGTGGTTGCTCGGGCAGCAACCAAACATGCCCTAAGTAGCCAAAGGCTCACTTCAGCTCCCCCTCGGCGGGTCCCCTCGGATTTGTTCTGGACTCGTCCACAATAGCTAGTGTTGTTCATGGGGAGTATACACAAAAGCACGTAATATGTCGAGAAGCAAATGACCAGTGCATGCACTGTCACAGCATGCGAACACTTACAGTCGAGTGGCTAGAGAGCTCACTCAGGCCGAAACATCGAATGTGGCAGCATAGGGGGCTCCGATGTTGGAAGAAGTGGTTGATGGACAGTTGCGAGAGGAGGTGTCTGATGAAGTCAATGAAGTGATAGAAGGAACGAAAATGGCCAGAGGACAGTTAACTAGGGAAGAAGCTGAGTAAGCGCAACTGGTGGCTGAAGAGCGCATTTAGAAGGGTCAAGAAGAGGCGTGACAGGTAGAAGAGAATGTGCGCCAAATGGAGCAAGAGGTGGAAAGGCAAAGAAGGGAAGTCGAAGAAAAAATTTTGCGCTCTCAGGCGTTAGAAAACCTAGCGTGTCAAGAGGTTGGATACATACAGAGGATTCAAGTAGTCAAGAGATGTTAGGAGTTGCTCAACAAGCAGCTGAAAACACTAAGAAGAGGATGTATACTTAAAAAGGAGGCTCCAAGGCATGAGGAATTCCGGGAGGAAGAGTTGGCCTTGCCTTCGCCTGGAAGCCTGTATCCCACCTGGCCAGCTTATCCCTCCTCCCTATTTGTTGCGGAGCTTTAGGCGGTGTAGTGGCCGTTGAGGGTGGCGTCGATCAAGCTTTTGAGATATGCAAGGACCACAGATCTGAAGGAATTTTTCATAAGATATGAGATAGTTGGAGAATTAGCCAGACGAACTAATGCAGTGAAGGCGAAAGACTTTCTGCTCGCTCTTGAGAGAATTGCTAGCACCTGGCATTTCAAGCTTGTACTCACATTATGCACTTCAAGGGGGGGGGGGGGGGGGTCATGCTAAGCCTGTGAGCATTAGTGTCCAATGAGAGGGGGAGTCATTAGCAAATTACACCCGAAGGTTCATACACTTGAAGTGTCAGGTCTTTGACATTCATGAGGCCATTGCAATGGAGTCTGCTGCTAAGGGGCTACACATAGATGCAGCAAGAATCACCATGCAGGTTGAGCAACCGCAAATGCTTGATAGCCTACTTAGCATTTTGGAGAGACAGGTCAGGGTTGAAGAATATGAAGAAGTGGAGCACCACAAGGCGCAACCGATATAGGAGCATGGTCATGGACCGAGGGCAAAACATGAACTCAGGGGGAAGGAGAGGATGCCAGAGGGGCAATAGATACCCTCCTCGACGTGATGTTTTTAATGACCAATAGGAGTAGCCAAACCAAGGCCCAAGAGGCCCCAAACTAGTGCCTCAACGACCAGGTCCAAGGCCCCCTCAACCTGGGCAACAGTTTTACTGTGTTTCATGGTCTCAAGAACAATCATAGCTCCAACTATTGTCCAGACATTAAAGCCTTGTCTGAAGCTAGGGCTAAGGCCGAACATGTTCGTCCGGTATTGCATACAACCAATTATGCGCCGTTAGCTGCATTCTATCCACTGCTGTCGCACTTCCACCACACTACGTTGCTTCATGCTCCACTTCAACACTTCCATTATTCCACACCACCACCTTAGATGCTTGCATTGCCTCCTGCTTCGGCTCCTTTGCCCTCCCCCCCCCCCCCTGGCACCTCTTGTTGAGCAGATGCCCCTTCCTTTGGCACTGTAGCTAGGGAATCGTCCGGAGGTCGCTCAGTCAATACAACATATCACAAAGTCGGGGGCTTCTCAGGGCACCATCTTGGCTATCATTGGGGGTTCAATGCATGATTTCCCATCTAAAAGGCAGTGCTGGGAGCATGTTTGATAGGTGAATCATGTTGTTGTTTGCTCCACGATGGGAGTTTCTCGCTGGATGGATGTTCCGATTTCCTTTTGACTGGCTGACCTTCGATGCATGGTTTTTCCACATGATGATGCATTTATTATGACAGTAAACATTTGGGGGTTCGATGTGCGTAAAGATCTGATAGATGGTGGCAGCTGGGCTGATATTATTCTGTGGAGGACATTGGAAAAAATGGGATACAACAGATCTGATTTACAAGTGTTGGGAAAAGGCGGGACCTTCGGTAGAGCCTCCGATGGTACCAAGATGGGTCTCAAAGGTGACACCAGTAGAAGGCACTAAAGAGGTTGTTCTATGCGTGGATAGGCCAGATGAGACCGTGTTCATTGGCAAAGAATTGCCAGAGGAGGTGGAGGCAAAACTATTAAAAGTTTTGCAGGAACAATGTTGATGTGTTCACTTGGTTGCTAAAGGATCTCCTCGAAATTGATAGGTCTGTCATTGAACATCGATTAAATGTTGATCCAAAGGCGCATCAGGTCAAGTAGCGAGTCAGGACTGAAGAGAAGGAAAATATTCTAAGGGCCAAAGCGTAGAAGTTGCTCGATTCTAATGTAATTCGACCCATCGATAGAACAACTTGGTTGGCGAACTTGGTGTTGGTGAAGAAGCTGAATGACCAATGGAAAATGTGCATTAACTTCACAATGCTCAACAAGTATTGCCTGAAGGACGACTTGCACCACTCCTTTGGTGTCTTAGTCGGTCTAAAGGGTTGAGTCTACTGCGAGAAATTCATGAAGGATTGTGCTCGTCTCATTTGGCTCCAAGGGAGTTGGTGGCAAAAGCTTTTCATCAAGGGTTCTACTGGCCCATTGCAGGGTTTTCAATGGCGAAGAGAACCCCACTCTTGTCGTGTCGAAGAAGAAGCCAACAGGCATACCTGGACTTTGTGCAAAGAAGCAGCCGGTACATAAGAATCCTTCATCCACACCACCCAAGAAGGTGAAAAAGGTGTGGCGGCCAAAGAATACATCCACGTCCTCATCCCTAGACAAGGATGCGCCAACCGCAAGCTAAATGAGGAAGAATAGAAAGTCTCGTCCGCCGGACTCTTGGTGAACCCTTGTCGGCAGGTTAAACGATATTCATCCATATTTCCCTTTTCAGATCTTTTTTATTTCTATTTGCATATTTAGACTTTTCACTGCATGTTGGAACTTATTCCAACCCAATTTATAAAAAATAGATTTTTCTAGAGTTTATATTTTTTAGATTTTGGATTTGTAGAAAAATTAAAAATGTTTTTCTTTGAAACATATTTCCTTTCTTGTGGGCCACCACCAGTGGAGCGCACTGGCTAGAGCAGAGGACCAGAGGGGCTAGCTCCTGGTCGGGCGACCAAACCTTTTGGTCGGCCGACCAAAGAGCAACGGCTCCATGGCCCCACTTGCCTCGATGGCTAGTAGACAATGGTCACTCTTCAAATTGACTGTTGCTCTGCTCTGCTATTTAAGGCAATGGCCGGGAGAGGGAGTTCTTCACTCCATTCACATTTTTCCTCTCTCAACTTTGCTCTAGCTATTTTCTTCCATTTTCTCCAAGCCTTTTCATTGATCAACACTTTAAAATTCCACCAAAAATATTTGCTTTAATTCTCATTTGCATTTACGAGTTGGTTTCACATCTGCAAAAGTTTCTGATAGAGTTTTCGTTTCGTGTTTCACTAACCTTAACCCCCGTCCGAGTTGCCCTTGTGTTGGTTTGCTCAAGTGTGCAGTGATGAACAAGATGAAGTGAGCCTTAAGCAAAATGATGAACCAGGTGACGGGAAGCCCAAGCAATGCAAGTCCTACACCATCATTAACGTCTTAAGGAAGAGCTAGAAGAAGATTAATCGGTTGAGGAACCAATGTAAGACTCGGGAACAATGCCAAATTTCAGCAATGTTCAACTCTGACTCAACACCGACCTTGAGTTGGATGGGAAGAGAGAACATGACATCTATTGCATGATCACCAGCCAGTCTTACATTCCTATGTGAATGTGACATCTCTAGTTTATTTCTTTCTTAGTTATGCAAATGAAATCTAGTTACCAAACCCAGTTTTCATTTGTATAATTGTGATGAACTGGCCATTCCTCTAGAGACATGCTTTGCAGCTCACGGAAATAGTGTTTCCGGTCCTATGACCAAAAACAAATCACGGAGGAACTATGAGGCATCCTTCCCAAGAGAGGAGCCAAACACGGGTTCTTGCGATCACGTCATTCCTCATGGAAGAGACGGTGTATCTTGGGACATCGGTGAATGGCCCAGGGGAGCCTTTAGTATCTCAAGTTCGAGTGGCTTACCACCACCGTTCAGCACACATCACTCTCGCAGCTGTTCAACGAGGGGCATAAATAATAATATGTCCCTCCAGATCGACT
The DNA here is from genome assembly GCA_032690845.1 of Eleusine coracana subsp. coracana. Taxonomy (NCBI): domain Eukaryota; kingdom Viridiplantae; phylum Streptophyta; class Magnoliopsida; order Poales; family Poaceae; genus Eleusine; species Eleusine coracana. The sequence continues at coordinate 12,279,790 of CM064426.1, forward strand.
AGTTGGACAATACCATCCACACTCATATCCAGCAGGAGAACGAGTGGGAGATGGTGTTCAACAACAGCTTTTGAGAATCGAGGATAAGGTCTCTTGGAGTAACACCCAAATAAACTCTTATTTTCACTCTCAAGGCTACTTCGGTCACGAGCCGCCACCATTCGAGTGAGCATGAGCCGGCTTGGGGGGAGTTCTGCCCCCTAATGTGAAGGTAATTTGTATCATTTCCCTTTTCAATCATCACATGCAAGATAAACTAAAAACAATAAAAAGATTTGTTTCTCTTTCACATGCATGATAAATAGAAAAACTAAAAACACCAAAAAGATTTGTTTCTCTTTCACATGCATGACAAATAGAAAAACTAAACATAAATAAATGCATGGGCAGTATGAATGCATAAGGTTTCCTTTGTTAAGATGATGAATAGTTGCTCTGTCTTTTATTCCTTTCATATGCCCGGTTTACAACCTAGCACTCTATCCAGTTTTGGTTTGTTGGCATGATTAAATTTCACCTCAAACACACTAGTCGGTAGCATAAGCATTATCTTTCTAAGTTGTTGGGAGATATGATTGTTGACATTTCTTAACATCGTTACTAAGTTACCTTAGCAACAAAGCCAAAAATGCGTATTGATAATCTTTAACGAAGGCAGAGAGTCCACAAGTGCACAAAGAATACCGTTGTAGCATTTCACCCGGAAGTATTTAGGATATCATATTTATTTTATCCTAAAGGAAGGTGGGGATTGGTTAGAGTAATAACCATGCTCTTAATCAAGCATAATGGATTATGAGACGGGGTAAGGATAAAGACAATCATGGGTAGTGGACACACATATAGCATACACAAGATAAACAAATACTAGTCTAGTGGAGAAGGACAAAGAAAGATCTAAGGCTCTTGCTTTTATATAGTTATATAGTCTATATTATATACTATTATACAGATATATAAGCAATGCAAGACAATCAGATCATCACAACCTGGGCATCCGGTTTTCCCCTGCATCCACAGTATGATTCTTGCCAAGAGCCTATTGCATAGCCGAACATGGGGGATATTAATGGACAGATAGGACTGTCACCACCTACTGCCTACCCCTATCAATCCATGGGCTACACGACAAATAATGCATTCTATTTATCCAAGCACCATGCTTACATCTCTAGAACAATACCCCTAATCCCCTAACGATGGATCAAAAAAGGAGTAATCACATTGAAGTGAACACTAAGCATGTGGAAATGATCTAAGTCAAACATTAGGCATGCATCACTATAACAATATAAAGACTATAGTAAGGGCTTATGTCTAGCATGGTAATATAGTATAACTACATTACTATCATGCAAGCATGACAACCACATACATGAATGGATCATATACTCAAACAAGAAACACATGACACAAATATAAATATATAGAAAGAATAAATATATTAAATAGAATAAAGTCTTACAAAGGAAGAAAGATACAAGAGCCATACGACAACTCCAAAGAAGACTTAACAACTGAAGAAGACTCTATTCTAAGCCTAACTCCTCTAAAACTAGAGAGAAACTCAAAATACAAATAGAGTGATGCTTCTTGGTGTGTGTCTTGGAGTGAGGCCTCTCCCTTCTATTTATAGGGCCCAATGTCGGTTCCTGGAGTCGGTAACCACCGCCAAACCCGCACAACCACCATTGGGGATCCACTAGGGTCCAACACATGATAGCCATGCACGAGGGGGGCCACCCTCTGTTCGACCGAACAAGGGGGGAGTCCCCGTGGGTGCTACCGCCTCTAGTGCCCTGGCAGGTGGATCCCATTGTCCAGTGACACTGTAAGGTTGGTTGTTGAGGTGGTTTGCTTCTGTAAGTGGGCCATTCAATCCGTGTGAGTCCCTATTGGCGAGCTTTGATCAGTGGAAGTTGTGTTTCTTTGCCAACTAGGTGTGTTTCCTCCTCCATTTCATTATTTATCCTGCATGTGAGTATTTCACCAAGCGCTAGTTGATATTCATTATTTCTCATGCATGTGAGATATTCATTATTTCTCCTACATGTGAGTATTTCTCCAACTAGGTGGGAATGTTGAATCCTCCTTCATTCTGAGTAATATTGATGGATGAAAATGGTACCCCCTCCATACTCAAATTAGAAGGCGTTTAGGACATAATTTACAATACCAAGAAATAATTAATCAAGAGGTAAGTTTCCCTATCTGCCCTTAATAAATACGATCTCAGGTCCTCTTCATTCATTACAGCTCCTCTACCTGAGTGGTTGTCTGCAGTCTTGCTGGGACACGAGGTTGTGAGTTCGACTCGCAGTGGCCTCACTTTTTGCGTCCGAAAATTTTCTGGCGTGCGCGTTTTGCTGGGATTTTTTTGGCTTGTGTCGGCACTATTTTTTTTGCTTGTTCCGTGACGCCCTGAACTTGAGTTGCACGATCGAGAGCGTCGAGCGACGCTTCAATGCGACCGAGCCTACCGAGCTACGCCGGCGCGTTGACGAGGCCGCCGAGGGACGCCTGTGCGCGAGTGCGACGCTCTAGCCATGGCGGCGTGCTAGCAATTGCTAAGTCAGTGAGCGAGCGCGTGAGGTTGGGAGAGAGAGGAACGCTGCACGAGGCGACTAGCACACATGTTTTAATTGCGTTCTGCGGAAGCCAAAGCATAATGCTGTTAATTGCACCAGGGGCAGAAATGTCTAATATCAAAGTCAAAACGCTGGACATCCTCTATTTCGCGAAAACGCTGGAACGCAGGACGCCTTCTATTTTGAGTACGGAGGGAGTATTTAACGACCGTCAACAATGATATGGTTAGTTAGGGCAGCTATGATCTTGCTCAATTTGTGAAACTTGACACCTGGAGAATTAATTTGATAAAAATGACATGTTCCTCAATGATATAAATTCCTACCGCAGCCAGATGTTGTTCTACATTGCAAAACCTTCTACATATCCTACTTGTACTTTTATTTGGCCTTGTCAATTGTGTGACCCTAGTGAGAAATATTTTCTGCATTTATGATCTAGCCTGCTTACATCACACTAAGTTTCCGCACTGGGATTAGCAATCATCCATGTCACACCATCATCCACAAAATAAAGATTTTGTCTTCATGATTTATCTCTCCCCAAGGCAATCAAGGTTATGGCTACCAAATAAAAAAGGAGAGAAAAAAATTCTTGTTCCATGAAGAGCTTGATGAAAAAAGACTCTTGCTCCATGAAGAGCTTGAGAGAAAAAAAAGAAAGAAAAAGATAGCCAATATTGACAAATAAAGGTAGAGACTAGGGGGGTTTGTTGACGGTTGTTAAGTACCAACTTTGACCATCAATATACCTATAAAAGTAGGAAGACTTGGCATTTCATACCCGCATGTTAGTTAGGAATAATGTGATTCCACTTGTGCTTGGAGATTTATATGCATGCAGGGATTTGATATAAAAGAAGTGGAGGAATGGAGCATAACTGGGAAAACACCATTCCAGCCAATGGGATAGTGTCAACTGGACTTCCCTCGGATGGCATACGTGGTTGCACAGGATTCCTCTGGAGAACACCAACTAAAAACACAAGAGGACCACTTGTGTGCCACCCCGAGGACGCACAGGGCCAAAGGCCTGTAAGGTTAATGACCATTAAGGTTACCCCATTGGTATGAATGTTTTGATGATGAATGACAAACATAAAATGTGACTAATATCTACACGATTGTTGTGCATGTAGGTAACCTTTTCTATTTAAAGATGATCGTTGACGGTTGCCTTGGCGGTTGATGACAATGACCATAACCATGGAGACTTTATGAGCTTTATGGAGTCCAAGGATTGATAGAGATGGATCAAGGCTAAGGACAAGCTAGGAGCAAGTGTTTGAAACACTTTTCTAGTTGTTAGGGCTTGAGTCCATAGAAAAAACAGGACTATCAAGGGGTCTATGTCATGTCTCTTAGGTCACCCTAGTTAGTGATGTGCATGGATGCTCAATGAAATCACATGCACTAGGCGACACTAGAGAAGCCAAGGTACTGTTGGAAGAAGCTAGGAAACAAAGTCAAGCGAGGATGAGGAATTTCAACTTCTAGAGATAAAGACCGGACAAAGGGGTCTATGAGACCGGACTGTACGGTCATCAGGTGGAATTCTAGAACACAGAATAGTTAATCATGAGGAAATCTATTAGAGCATAATTTGTACAAACTGAACTATATGATCTGTAGGAGAAAATTCTTGACAAACGAGAAAGTGGTTGCAATGTCTCTGTTTGGAGGAATACCGATGAAGACCAGACTATACGGTCTATATGGAGACAGATGTGGACAGAGAGCAACGGCTCTGAAGGAGCTGTTCGGTGGAGACCAGACTGTATGGTCTAGATAGTGACCAGACTGTTGGCACCAGAATTTTGACTGGTCCCATTGATCAGAGGCGGGAGTTTGAAATCGGCTGAAGTCAATGATATTCAACAACCAAAGGGAGTTAAGTGCGCCCAATAGGGTTGTTTTATTTCTTTCTATTTTTAGTTTAGAATTTATTTTAAAATCTAGTCGGTTTGTTTAGGAGTCCTGACCGAGTCGAGTCAAAACCTCTTGCATGAGGTTATAAATATGTAATAGGATCTGTATGAGAAAAACAACACTTTTGTTCAATACAATTCAGCGCATCGCCAACCTTTCCTACTCGACGAAATCATCGTCTCGTGTGGGCTGCATCAGCTCCGACCTCGATGAGAGACCTGGATTAGTCACCCCTGGTAATTTTATCAATCTCAACTAGTACTTTCTCATTAATTTGATATTCTAGTTGCTATCAGTAGGATTTCTAGTTATCCGGTAATTAGACATGTTTAATGCTTGTTTCAACGACTTTGAGTACAATACTGTCTTGGTTGACACCGGTCTATTGTAATCTTGGTCGATGCTATACGTATTATTTAGGTCTATTATTCGAGTCACTTTATTGATTTTATCTATAAATTGGTTAAATCTAGTTTTATCTACCATGTTTGAATACTGCCTCGATTAAGTTCGATCTATTCAAATTAGTAAGGTTGTATCAACTTCGATTTCTAACTAGGCAGATAGGGTTAGATTCAATCAGTTTGTAGGTAGCGTCGATAGGGTTCTATTGGGACATTTAGCCGATAGGTTATCATGATTCAATCGAGTTTCTAATGCTTAATTGATCGTATTATTTATCTTGATTGTCATTTGCCCCTTTGTTTAAATAAGATAGATTATATAATTTCGAGGCATATTAGCAATATCAGCTAATCAAAGCTATCGACTTGACGCCATCAACGGAGCGGGTTTATGCGTATTTGCTATAGATCTATCAACTCAGCTCTGTCGACTCTAGCACCTTTTTATCGACTTGGCCAGTCTTTTCGTGAATACTGTTGATTTATAGACTCTGGCCGGTCGATAAATTCTTTTATCAGCATTTATGTTTGAGACTGTTTATTAGATTAAATTTTGGCCAATAAGCTGATACAATTAGTCGATTAGCTTAATTCCTTTCATTTTCTTTATTTTTATGCCTCAGCTGATTTGATGAATAGTGACTATCGACTTTCTTCATCGGCCTATCCTAGGTCGGTGACCCGTATCATCTGACCGTTTGTCTCTTTGTCAGTTTGCAGGGAAAATCGACTGGCACGCCCCAGTTTCTTGTATCGAGCCTGCACTGGAGTATGCAGATCTCCCAGGTCAGGCGTGGTGATTTTTTGCATCAACACGCTTTTTGGTACGCCTAGTGGGATCAAGAACTTCAAACTCGACATCATGCCTGAATTTGGAATGCCAAAAGCCCCTGAAGCCGCACAACCGAAGAACAACATCAATGCTGATTTGAAGAATGAGCATGTGCTACCTGTTATGAGAGATGATCTGAATGATGAAGTGAAGGCATAGATTGATCAAAGACTTGCTGAGTTTGAAAAACTTCTATTAGGGACATTTGGCAAAGCAAGGAATGACATCATCCAAAGAGGGAAGTTGCCTGCTGCTGTCCTGATTGAAGATGATAGTGAGAAATCAATTGCCAGTAAACCAATAGAAGCTATTGATGAAGAAGCTTTGAGCAGTATGTTCCACACGGCAGTACATCACGCATTAATTAGCTAGTCGCGTGTGTTGGTTAATACTTTGAGGGCTTTGATTGTTCAGACTATGGAGGATTGTGTAATTGATGATCCACTTTGTGGGCTGATGTATTTTCGTGTGACCAGGAATGTTCTTCGGACCACAGCTCATGTAGCGAGCTCAAGTCAAAGGCCTTTGGAAAGTACTCCACCTTCAAAGGATGCTGATGCTAGGACACCTCGCATATTGCAGAAGACTACTCCACAGACACAACCACAACATTACAGACAAGACACTATAGAGCCAAATACTGAGCCAAGTATGTTTGGAACGCCCTCGTCATCTACATTACCAGGAGAGTTAGGAGGCCATAATGCAGTCATTAAATTCGGTTCACCTATACCAGCATCTGGTCCCGTATTGACTACCTCAAATGTCAATGTGTCAACTGATGACTAGGCTTTGAAGATTGCTGAAGTGATGAGGGAACAATTTGGATTGAAGCCTAAGCAACAGACTATATGTATCAACCTCCGTATCCTCCAAGCTATGATTTGATTCCTATGCCGAGCCGATATAGACCACTAGAATTTACTAAGTTCACTGGACAGGATAACACTACTACAGTTGAGCATATTAGCCAATTTTCAGTGCAATGTGGAGAAGCTGGTAATACTGAGGCATTGAAGATTAGGTTGTTTCCATTGTCCCTGTCCGGATTGGCATTTTCTTAGTTTGCATCATTGCCCCTAAATTCAATTATTACTTGGGTCGATCTCAAACAAAAATTTCACAAGTATTTCTTTGGTGAAACTAGAGAGTTAAGGTTATCAAATTTGATTGTTGTGAGGTCGAAGGCTGGAGAGTCTGTGCATGATTACGTGCAGAGATTTAGGGATGCATGCCACAAATGTTTCAGCCTACAGTTAACTGAAAATCAGATGGGAGAAATAGCATTCAATGGTTTGGTTGCCCCTTTAAGAGAAAAGTTTCCCTCTGCTGAATTTGAAAGTTTGTCACAGTTAGTGCAGAAGGTGTCCATACAAGAAAATCTGGCTCGGGGGGCACGTTCAAGGCTGATTCTGATCAATTTTAATGATTATGGGCCTGAATCTGATGGAGAAACTACCAAAGTTGATATGGCTGAATGGACTAGAAATAAGAATACATTGTCGTGTCCATGGGTGAAGCAGAACGAACCCGCAGAGAAATATGATTTTGATGTCACCAAGGCCGACAAGATATTCGATATGTTACTGCAAGAAAAGAATATTCAGTTGCCATCCAACCATGTGATTCCGCCTGTTGAAGATTTAAAGAAGATGAGGTACTGCAAGTGGCATAATTCTCCTTCCCATAATACTAATGTTTGCAAAGTGTTCAGGAGGCAAATTTAGATGGCAATTGAGCAGGGCAAGATCAAATTTACTAAAGGTACTATGAAGATTGATGGACATCCTTTCCCTACGAATGTCAACATGGCTGGTATCGACAGTGTAGAGGCATTTATCAAAAGATACCAGAAAAAGAGAGATAGGGAAGTGAAGGAGTCACAGTTTGATCCGCATTGGGGTTGTCCATTCTTTTAATATTGCTGGGATCACAATATGAAGCTGTCGTCAACTGATAGTTGTCCTGGATGTAGTAAGCATACAAAGCAGATGTATAGAGAGGCTATAGCAAGTCATCAGCACCAACATCGTGTGAATGACTCCAATGAGTTGATGGTGGGATCAGCCGATCGACATCAGAGAGTTTCTGCATTTGATCGACTTGGAACCAAGAAGGCAGGAGATGAAGCCAAATTTGATAAGGAAGTTGACGAGGAGATGTAGGAGGGACAGGAACAGGCTGATCAGTGGTGTCTATTTGGTATTTTCTCTAGGAGTCAGAAATGCATGATATAAAGAATGCACTGTAGGTAGATAAGGGCTGGCCAGTATTATGATAAAGATGATCAACCGCCAAAGAAAGTCTGGAGGTTAAAGGTGAAATCATAAGAGCAGACGCCAAGTACCTCTGTGAATATGGTAATGATTCTGCCTCAAGAATTCATGGCTGTAGAAGAAGAGTTGTTTGCTGATGGAGAGAGTGAACCACAACTTATATTTGATACTTAGCAAGTAGTGTTTGATAACCAGATGAGTCTAAAGATCGGCACTTGAAAGCTTTGTACTTAAGAGGTTTTGTTAATGAGATGCCGATGGGAAAGATGATGGTCGATGGAGGTGCTGTAGTAAATATCATGCTATCACTACTATTAGGAAGTTGGGAAAGACAGAAGAAGATTTGATTGACACAAATATCATTCTCAGGGATTATGGTGGTCGTACTGCAGCAGCTAAGGGAGTTTTAAATGTGGAGCTCACAATCGGCATCAAAACTTTGCCGGTTACATTGTTTGTGATTGATGGAAAGGGAACCTACAGCCTTCTGTTGGGACGTGATTGGATATATGCTAATTATTGTGTCCCTTTAATAATGCACCAATAGCTGGCCCAATGGAATGGTGATCAAGTAGAGGTGATCCTGGACGATGATCCCGTCAATGTTGCATCGGCCGATTTAGTTCCATGGCATAGGAATGATATGGAGTGTTTGTCTGGCAAGATCTGGGATGGATAGTACGTCAAGATTGCTACACAGGGTCTTGAAGTAGTCAACCAATCGAGTTCTAAGTTATTTATTTCAATTGTTTAGTTTGTGACTTCGGGAGATTGGTCATAGCCGATATGCAGATATCATCCTTAGAGTATGAAGGGAAATATTTGATAGCCAATGAGTTATCATCGATCCTTAGATGGCCGGTATTGGAAATATCTTTTCCCGAGGATAGTAAAAGTCAATCATATCAACAACATGAAACCAAAGTTGCTCAACTTCTGTAATGATGAGTGCATCTTCTTCTATTGACCTAGGAATGCTGGAAGCTGTGTTCCACAAGTTGATGGCTTGTGCAAGAGCTGATGTGATGGCAACCTCTTGTGCTATGATCTCTTTAGGAACTTTAGCAAGAGCTATTTCCACATTGGCTATTTCTTTATTTTTCGCTTTCCAGTGCAGCTTGGAGTTCTTCACGTTCCTTCCTCAAGATCTCCAGTTTGGTTTCAAGATCAGCCGATTTGGAAACCAGAGAGATATACTTGTTTTGCTCTTCGGCTGTCTTTTTATCGGCCGCTTCTACTAGATTCCTTTGCTCCAGATGGCGTTCGATGCGAGTTTTGGCTTCGAGCACCCGGAATTGATGGAACTCGATGAAGGCCATCGGATGAAGTACTGAAGCAAGTCTGAATGGCAGCATGTCTTTGATTTCCAAGTATCGTTGCCTGATGGGAGTTGCGTCCAGCACGAGTTGTTTGATTGGAATTTTGTCAAGGCATGCACGGATTTGCAGAAGCGTGGCCTTGATCTTGGGGGGAGGATGATTGCAGACGTACGCCGAGAGATTTGTCCTTAAAAATGAACATGATTAGAAGAAGTCAATGATAAGTAATAATGCAATATAAAGCTGATCGAGCGTACAGTGGTTTCTAGGACCGATGAAGGTATGGATGTATCATGAGCAGGAGTTGATGGAGACATCAGGGTGCTTGGGGATTCTGGTATATGTGTGCTGATGATCAAGGATCAAAACTCCTGAGGGGAGAAAGAGTTAGAAGCTAAAAGTAAAAATGGTGGAAACAAGGTTAGAATATGGATACCTATGGGTCTACCCATGGTACGATGGCCCATGCTAATGAAGATGGCGCTACAGTCGATAACGATGAAGTTTCTTCGGCACGTAATGTGTCAGTAATTTTAGAATCAGATATTGTGTGCGTTGAAGGAACATTTGATAAAGTTGCGCTGCTTGAATGATTGTTAGGACTGTGGGCGATTTCCTGAGAAGAAGAACTTGAAGGTCAGTAATCTTGTGAAGAATATTTTTTGGAAATAATTAAAAATTTCCTACCATGGTTGTTGAAGAGGGAAGCTCTGTCAGTTCTGGAAGTATCGACTCCTCTTGATGGGATGAGGTTGCGGGAGTCGATAAGATTGCCAGAGTTGAGGTCAGAATGTAGCAATAGGAGTATGGGATGAAACAAGGTCGAATATGAAAATCTTTTGAATATGAATATAATACCTATATAGTACGAGCAAGTCCGGTAATAACTTCTTGGGCTACTTCTGGAAGAGCAGTCAAAGTTGCAGGAGCAAGCTGACATATGAGAAAAGGATAAGGTCAGTAAATACAAATAAGATATGTTAGGGGCAGTTAAAGATGTTACCTCAAAAGCTGGAGTCGATGCATCTTCTATTAGTTGAGCTCGTTTTTGTTGCTCGGCGGATTGAGTCGATGAAGTAGCACCTCTTCGTCTTTTGATTACCGTTTTGTGAGTTTTCTTCAAGCCACGACCACTAAGGAGTTGAGCAGGGGTCGGATCATCACAACCAATGTTGGGGTTATTGGCCGTTCGCAAGTATCTGATTGGTTTCCCGCTGTTGCTCATCATCGGAGGGATGGTGGCTGGTTCCTACATATAAGAAGAATTAATTATGGAAGTTGATGAGAATATAACAAAGGTGATGTTGAGAGAAGCAAGCTTACCGAGTCTTCAAAGTCGATGAGATGATCAGACAATGAACGACAGAAAAGGTGTTTTCTGCATTCACTCCACCAGGATTTGAACAAAGCGGTGCTGAATGGCGCCAATTGGATAGTGGTTGGATTGCCCATCGGGATGTCTCGAGACATCTCATAAATATAGTTGTACTCCAGCATGCTTTTGAGCTCTTGCCTGGCCCGGAGACGTCCAACAAAGAAAGAACTGGCAGGCAGTCGATTGAATCCAAGCTGACAAGGGACTATGGCAGGATTGTAGAATTTGTATGAATGAACCCTGAGTTGACCCCCATGAAAGTCGACGGGCAGAATTCCAGGCCTAATACATGCTTCAAAGATGAGATTCGATTCTTCATCTTGTAAGGGGTTGTCTGGACGGAAGGCGGAAGGGTTCCCAAACTCTAGTTCATAATAAGGGAACCATATCCATTTGTTGTCTTGGAGACCATTATAGAAGAGGACAAAGAAGGAATTAAAGTTTTCTATGGTCATCCATTCTCCCAGAACGACCATAGCAGCTTCTCCGAGCGACGTGCAACGACAGGTTAGAATCTTCACCCTCTGATGCATTTTCTGACGGGAATGAGTTGTCTGTGAAGGGGGTTAAGTTCATGGCCTGGGAGAAGTAGACTATAAGCCACAACTAAATAAACCACCATGGACCTCCTGCTGGAATCGTTTGGTCGGCTTGAGGACAAACATAGGTACGGTGCAGGAGTTGATAGACAAATCCTAATAGAAATCTGCCCAAAGGGAATTTGTTGCCCTTAGCCAGGATATCTGCTATTCCCAAGTAGTTCGTGGTGGGCATGCAAGAGGAGCCATAGAAGATGAAGTGTTTGAGCCGAAGATTCAAAAATGCAGATAACTCTCGGCTGGTAATAGATCCAGTTTTCTGGTGGGTGATGATGTATGCAGGCCATCTTTTGGACTCTTTGGTTTCAAATTTGCGTTTGTTGTGGTTATCTTGGATGCGAAAAGGATCATAATACTGAGTGACATTCAAGCCAGTCAGCATCATCACATCCATAAGAGAGGGCACCATGGGTCCCTGATTGAACAAAAAGACGTTCAAGGCGTCAGACTAGAAGTAAGATGCTGCTGCCAGCAGAGGTTTGTTCTTGGTCATGTTGACTAAAGAAAGGGGGAGTGCCATGTCGATTTGAGCACTTTGAAGAATGGAGGCACGAGCAGTGGTGATTCGACAATACCAGTTTCTCCAGTTAGGGATTGATGATGGCCATGATCTAAACACACTTTTCTAGGGTTCAGGAGTGGCTATAGTTGACTTAAAAGGGACCCGGTTGGTTTCACAGTTAATGAATTCAGTCGAATCAAAGTCGCCACAAGGGCCAAGGTAAAAACAATGTTCATATTCACTAAAAGGGATGCGGATCTGGTTCTTGAGTTCCTAGTACAGACATAAAATAAAATTTCTATCACTAAAGGGAGACTGGTAACTATTGGAATGACTAAAAATACTGATAAACATGGCAATGGTGAAGAACATTAACAGATCGAATCTAACCTAGAAGCATGAGAAAGAGGGAAAGAGTTACCTCGGGAACGTGATCTGGAGTCACCATTGCTGAAGAAGGACTCATGAATGATCATCGGTGCTTGGGGTTGAAGTTGGCTCAATACAGATGTTGCACCGGTGAAGCAAGAGAGAGAAAAAGGTAGAAAGCTCGGGCTCAGGTGAAAGTAAAATGAGGAAGAAGATGTATTTATAAGGATGGGGCGCTGGTAGGTCACGATAAAAGTGCATGGTAAACGAGGAGATAAAATCTAGCGCACAAAGCATTTCGTACCCCGGCCTCGGGGGCATGTGTTGGCACCGGAATTTTGACTGGTCCCATTGATCAGAGGTGAGAGTTTGAAATCGGCTAAAGTCAATGATATTCAACAGCCAAAGGGAGTTAAGTGGGCCTAATAGGGTTGTTTTATTTTCTTTCTATTTTTAGTTTAGATTTTATTATAAAATCTAGTCGGTTTATTTAGGAGTCCTGACCGAGTCGCGTCAAAACCTGTTGCATGAGGTTATAAATATGTAATAGGATCTGTATGAGAAAAACAACACTTTCATTCAATACAATTCGGCGCATCGCCAACCTTTCCTACTCGACAAAATCCTCGTCTCGTGTGGGCTGCATCGGCTCCGGTCTCAACAAGAGACCTAGATTAGTCACCCCTTGTAATTTTATCAATCTCAACTAGTACTTTCTCATTAATTTGATATTCTAGTTGCTATCGGTAGAATTGCTAGTTATCCGGTAATTAGATCTGTTTAATGCTTGTTCCATCGACTTTGAGTACAATATTGTCTTGGTTGAAACCGATCTATTATAATCTTGGCTGATTCTATAGTTATTATTTAGGTCTATTATTCGAGTCACTTTATTGATTTTATCTATAAATTGGTTAAATCTAGTTTTATCTATCGTGTTTGAATACTACATCGATTAAGTTCGATCTATTCAATTCAGTAAGCTTGTATCGACTTTGATCTCTTACTTGGCAGATAGGGTTAGATTCGATCAGTTTGTTGGTAGAGTCGATAGGATTCTATCAGGACGTTTAGCTGATAGGTTATCACGGTCCAATTGACTTTCTAATACTTAATTGATCATATTATTTATTTTGATAGTCGTTTGCCCCTTTGTTTAAATAAGATAGATTTTATGATTTTGAGACATATTTGCAAAACCAGCTAATCAAATCTATTGACTTGACGCCATCAACAGAGCGAGTTTATGCGTATTTGCTGTAGATCTATCGACTCAGCTCTATCGACTCTGGCACCTTTTTATCGACTTGGCCAGTCTTTTCATGAATACTGTTGATTTATCGACTCTGGCCGGTTGATTCATTCTTTTATCAGCATTTATGTTTTAGACTGTTTATTGGATTAAATTTTGGCTGATAAGCCGATACAATCAGCTGATTAGCTTAATTCCTTTCATTTTCTTTATTTTTATGTAATAGCCTCGGCTGATTTCATGAATAGTGACTATCAGCTTTCTTCATCGGCCTGTTCTAGGTCGATGACCCGTGTCATCTAACCATTTATCTCTTTGTCGGTTTGCAGAGAAAATCGACTGGCATGCCCCGATTTCTTGTATTGAGCCTGCACTGGAGTAAGCAGATCTCCTAGGTTACGCGTGGTTATTTTTTGCGTGAACACGGACTATCCGGTTTATATGTCCAGAGAGCTATTTCATGGCGCAACGGCTAGTTTGAGGTTGGAAGCTTATGTAAACTCGTTGTTGGGGTCTTGGAGACTGCCTTTGGCCATTAGGATTGCTGGGAGCATAAGTTGGGAGCCAAAGGGCAAAGAGAGGAGCACTAGGAAGAGATATTGGATATCTTGAGAGTGCTAGTGAGAGTAACTTGAACATCTATACACATCTAAGGCTACAGTGTCTTGAGGGTGTGATCTAGGTTGTTACTCTTGGTCTATGGTGAGACCTAGACCGATTAGGTATCGATGATCGAGCCTATCATGATTGGTTGTGAAGGCCATCACACATTTATACACGGTTTGAGCCCATCGGTGAAAGGGGCATTAATAGTGATCGCATGTGTTGGCTCGGGGAGTTCGACAAGTTCTTGAGGGAGCCGATCTTGTGCCTTGGTCGCAGCGGTGACGGAACCGTGTCTTCACTCCGGGAGTGATTACGGGCTCATGTGCAAGAACTCCACTTAGTGGTGGTAGGGACCGTTACTCCAGTGGGAGTGGTCCAACGAGGAGTAGGGTAAGGCGCCATTCTTCTGAGACCTTAAAAAAAATCATGAGTCATCTGTTACTCTACTCATTACTTTGATGCACTACCTTTTGCATTTACATACCGTGCTATTCATGCTTGTGTGCTTACCTTGCTCTTGTTGATTATCTTGTAGACTTGTATAAATAGGGTCTTTACTTGCTAGTAGTGCTTAGCCTCCGCATTTGATCACTAGCATGTATAAGAGTTGCTTTGGCTTGATTGACCTCCCATGTATGTATTGTACTACTCATGCTTGTATGCTCTAGCTCTCTATCTTGTAGCTTTGCATCAGTAGGCTCCTTTGCTAGCTTATTGTTTGCTTCCGTGTGTCTTTATTATTAGCTTGCATAGGAGTTGTATTGGCTTGTGTGATCCACTAGGATGCTTAGATTATCGTTCCTTTTATTGGACTATTATCTTGCTAGTGTGATCACCACTAAAATTGTTATGCGAGTTGATTGAGTGTTCAATTTTAGGAATTGGCAAATTTGGTACATATTACGAGTTCCCAATTTGCCCCCCCCCCCCCCCTCTCGGTCACTCGGTCCTTTCAAGGCCCCACTCCCTGGTCGAACGACCATAGGGGAGGTCAGCTAACCTGGTCCTGAGGCGGTTCGGCTTCCCCTTCCACGTATCATGCCCTCAGATCTTTGGCAATGTCGATGGGCTGAGGTTCTGTGGTGATTACTCTCCAATACCGACCTATGGGCCTTATATTAAGGGGAGAGCTCCACTCCAACACAAATACTCAAGAGTTACCCATTTACCTCTTTCACTTAGTAGTTTCCTAGTCCTAGTGGAGTTTAGTTTAGGTGGAGCCTTGCTCAAGTCTCCAAGTCATAGGAGGATTGGTATGGCTCTTGTATCCTTTCAGTTATTCCCTTGTGTTATGACTTTGCTCTATTTAATTAATATAGTTCTTCCATATAGTTATGCTTATGATATGTGTTCCTTGTTTGCTTATACATCATATTCATGTCATAGGACTTTATGCTTTCATGATGATATAGACTTGCTACCTTGTTGTCATGATTGGTATATACCTCGACTATAGTCTAAATGTTATACTGCTAGTTTATCCTTTAGCCTAATTGTTGTACCTCCACATGTGTTTGATATCCACATAGGTTTAGGGAAGCTCTAGTGTTTGATCTATGCTAGAGTTCTACTTAAATGTGTAAGCGTAGTGCTTAGATGACTAGGTAGTATCGATCATCTCGTAATCCATGGTCTGTATAGGTAGGCAATAGGTGGTGATAGCCCTATTTGTCCTGTGTACTGCTCCACATTCGGTTGCAACGTGTGTCCAAGACGGAGTTGCCTTGTGTATGTCAGGCATGAATTCGTACACAAAGTGTTGAGTGTAGACTACGACTAGTATAGACTTGCTTGTAATTGTTTGACTATGTGACTATATATGTAGACTAACATTAGAGATACGACTTTGCTTTCCTAACTAAAACTCACTAGAGACTTATGACCTTTTATTTATCTTTGGAAATGATGCTCTGTATGTCACACAACCCCTATCCTTATTATACTTACCCCTGCATAAGCTTTGAGTACTAATACCAATCTTTATGTCTACATTACTATTTCAAATCATATATTCATGTTATGCCTTCCTTTGATAGAACTATAAATGACAAGCCATTGGAGCAATCCTTTGGTGAAATGCTACAACGGTATTTTCCGTGCACTTGCGGATTTTACTCTATTGACACTGAGGTGCATCTTTATAATTATTTCTGGCACCATTGCCAAGGATGATTATATCGATGTAACTTAGCAATCATCAACACACGTACACCCATTAGGTTCTTTTTGTTTTCTTTTCTACTAGAAGAAGTTTTGCCACAAGTTGAACTTTGAGGTTGTTGTTATATGGATGATATTGTTTATACTCCCATCTCAAGAGTAGCATGTGCACTTAATTGTTTTGCAAGAATGGAAGAATTGCTATCACAAGAAGGAGATTGAAGAAATTATGGAGAAACAACCATTTGTACAATAGAAAGCATCGGGACAACAGCTTCAAGGAGATGAACAAGTTGAAAAATCAAAGAACAAAGCCGAACATGAAGTATGTCGATCGACACCTCTGGTTGTGTCGATTGGCACTCCCTCGCTGCCCCTGTTATCAAGTTTCTCTCATGCAACTCAGCAAAATCTTATGCATGGGGAAAGCACAAGCTAGACATCAATTCATTTAAAGGCGGTAACATCTCTATGCTTCTTCTCTTCTCCAATCTCATTTTCTTCTCATCCTTGTCAGTATTATTTGCCATCAACTTGGGTTTTTGTTCTCTTTTCTTTTCTTTTGTGACACCCTTCTCGTTTTGTTCATGCAAAAGGTTATTTGTAATTTGTCACTTAGAACATAGAATGGACAATGACAAATCCCTAATAGCAACCTTAGGGTGACCAAATGTCATTACTCTATCTAGGGCAGCATGTTTTTATGAATCACCATCATTTGATTGAGCTTTCACTAGAAATAATACATGATTATGATGAGGATATTTGCTAGAGATATGATGAAAGTTACTATTGATGTTGGAACTTACATGTATGATTCGTCACATAAAATTGTCCACCGTTGAATTTTGAATGAATTTGGAACTAAGCATCAATTCTATGAACTCTATTTGTTTTAGTGGTGGTGTTTGTTGACAGATAGTTTGATAGAGACCCTATATGATTGAATTGTTGTTCATGACAACATGATTTACTATTTGAAAAGAAAACTCCAACATAGCTAGTGTACTTAATAATTTTTAGAAAACTATAATGACTTACTATCTCTAATCCTTACAAATATTGCTCTCTTGCATTGATCATTCCTACTAGAGCCAAATATGCTACACTTATATGATAAATTTGTAGATTGCAACATGTAATTTGGTGAGCTGATTCAAGTTTCTGTTCTTTTGGTATGACCCTTAGATGCGGGCTATTTCATCTGTGTAACTTCCACTTGTTTGCTAGCCTTTTTCATATTCAGCATTACCAATTCTACTTTGAAATGTGTCCATACTTTGCTTGATATTCCCACCTGTAAACACGTACTTCTTTTTGTGTTGTCCACTCCTTGTCCACAACCTATAATTTGAGTGTCCCGTCGAGCCATTACACTATTTCTATGGTTTTATGCACAAATTATCGAGAACTCTTGCTCAAGACAAAGATTTTCATCAATAAACACCACTGAAGACTCTCTGAAGTGCAAAAGATCAATATAAGGAGAAGACACGGCAAAATCATAAGTGGCACACATTGGGTGCCGATCAGTACGAGCACCCCAAGTTTCAAAAAGTGCTTTGTTGTCTCTAGGCATCAAGTATATGCGTTTCAGATGGCCGGGGAGAAGAAATAAATGATTTAGCTAGTGTTGTTTATTTTTCAACTTCCTATGCTTGAGGATGAGTTGTTTATTTTTCAACTTCCTATGCTCGAGGACGAGCATCGTTTAAGCATGGGGATATGGATTGTCATTCACATTCTGAAGCACTAGCTAATGGACTTCAAAGATTGATGGAAGATCAAGAATGTTTCTAGTTATATCAAGTTGCAAGAGTGGAATCTATAAGATTGTGCATAAAACCATCACCATAAAGTAAGTGCATTCATTTGGCTGAAACTCTATCCTTCCAACCATGTGCAATTCGATTTTTAGAACTTCATTTGTGTCTTGAGATCATCCTTTGCCATTTACACATGTCCACCTTTCCAAAGCGTGTGTTTTCCTCTCTTCCATTGTGCTGTTCTAATGGCATTTTTTTACAAGTCTCTGTAAAACTAAGAACTATCTCTCGATTTGACAATATTCTAAGTTACATTGTTTTTCTAGTTGTTTTCCTACCAAGCCACACATAGATCCTTCCACTAGATATTTATAGATAGGATCACTTCTAGTTGTTTGGCTTGTGAGATTTATGAAATGAGCATTGTATTGATTCTTGCAAGAGAGTGTTTTTTTTAATAAATGAGACTAAATTTTTGGAAACACTTTTTGATCTAAAAGCCTAGTTTGAGGAGTAATCTACTTTGAGAGTTGAAGCTACTTTATTTGATCATTGTGGATGGATCAAGGTCATTATCTGTCTCCCACTTGTATCTATGAGTAGTAGAATTGGTGCAACATAAACTTTTGTGCTATACTCTTAAAGCGGATTGGATATGCATGTACTTTGATAAATGCAAGTGAAGATAACATGATTGCAGCACTGATCTCTTCTCGAGAGGGTAAAGTGATTTATTTACTCGAGTACGAGCAAAGGTTTAAGCATGGGGGAGCTGTTGGCGCTTCCTAGATACACATTTTATATGCCAAAAGCAGCTATGTTCCGATCATATTCTCATCAAAATCATGTGTTATTAACTCTAATATTAATAATTTCCATAGGTAGTGTTGTTTGAGTGTTATATTGCAGAATTAGATGAAAAGACACTAAAAAGACTCAATTATAAGAAGTACATATGTGAAACCCGACTCGTCATACATGGAGGGCTTCACACAAGTCCTTGGAGCCTATAAGACATCCCTAGACGTCCATGGAGCCCAACATACAAGCCCAAGGAGATGTCGTCCATGGAGCCCAACATACAAGCCCAAGGACGTGGCTCAATGCCTAAGAATTTCTAGAAGTTTTATCCATAAGGAAAGTTTAATTTGTGCAGCCTAGAAACAACACTATATTGGGATGCAGTTTCGGAGTTCAAGACGTGCTCTAATGAGAAAGTTAAAATGTAAAAGTGGTATATCTCATCGAGAGCTTTCCGTAACATACGTATATTATTTGGACTCGGAAATTGCATCCCCGAATCTGTGCGATTGACCATGACAATGAAACATGCTCTATGCACAAATCTATAATGTAATGGAAAAAGGTAAAAAGTAATGACTAAAGATAAAAGTTGAGATCAAGGAAAGAATGTTAGATTAATCTCCTAATGTTAGGCCCAACGACCCAACACTCTTGACCACATGTCGGCGCCTAGCCCGTCTGGCTGGTGGGCCCCTATCATACTGCGCAATATAAAGGGGGTGGGGGTTGAGCGGCGCATAGTACGAGGTTCACCGCCGCCACCTACTCCATGTCACAAATCCTACCCGATCTTGAGGGTAGCGCAACCAGCACCACGCCACTCCCCGACGACCAGCGCCACCACGACGTCCCTCTATGCCGCCGCCGTGCTAGGACAGTCTCACTAGAGACCCGAAGGATGCCGGACCTCCGCTCTGCTTCCTCGACCCCGACCTCCATGCGCAAATCTGTAATGTAATGTCGACGCCTTTGCTTCCTCCTCCTCCAGATCCGGTAACTCATCTCCCTCTCTTCTTCTAGCTAGATCTAAGGTTCATGAATAGAGTATTGGTTTTCCCTCCTCGCTAGATCGATGGCTAGGTTTGTGTAGATGCTAACAGAAATGCTCTTGGCATTTCTTGTTGTCATCATTGCTGCAGCGTCACTAATCATCAGTCTCATCAAACTCTCACATTTCCAGTTCTCCCCATTCGGCTGTTAAATATATGCATGTCCGTGACCTTGCCCTTTTTCTTTCTTTTTTTTTCTTTTCTCTCCATACTCATATCTCTCAAATTCAAAAGAAAAAATACTCATATTTCTCTTATATACTCGCTAGAATTGGTAGAGTAAATATGCAACATTTACTACTTCCCGGTTAGGTTCCATTGAGTAGAGAGATGCAACAAGAATTTTCAAATATTGCATCCGATCAGTTTACTCTAGTTTTTTTTAGGAGTTTACTCTAGTTTTCTAAATTCTTTAGATAGATCATTATCACAGGAAGGTAACTTTGTCCAGTGAGATTTTGTTCTTCATTTGGATTCTAATTCGGTAATTTTAATTGATCAATGTATGATCAGATCATCTAATATTTTCATCTGAATTTTCTCTTATTAGCTGTCCTCTCGCAATCTAATGTTGAACACCCTAAGCACCAGCTGCCAGCCATATGCACTTTATTTTGTACCAATTTATGAAGGGTTTAACGTATCTGTATCTACTTTCTACCAATTATGAAGTGCTTGACATATCTGTTGGCTTAGGAGCTAATTTTCTCTTTTTTACAACATACATTTTCAGGATTCAATATTATATTATTGTTAGGGAATTGTTTCATCACGCTATTCAACCTGTGCTTGCCATAGGTTTAGGCATCTCCTTGCACTACATTTTCTTACATTCAATTGATTTTCTAAAATCTTTGAATTTTTATCATAGGGCATGTTTCTTTCTCATTTCTCTAGTAATATTTCTTCTTGGACTGGCTTATCCAACATCTTAAACTTTTATATAGCAAAATGAAACTGTTAGAAGATTGATGAAGTATCAACCATCCAATATTTCTACCATACATTTGAATATTTATACACATGGTTTTTCTCTAAATTGTGTCTCAAAGTCAGCAACTTCACATGAAAAATTCACTTATTTGCTAATGTTAATAGGATCCATGATGTTTTTATCATTTTATGATAGCCTATTTCGAAAGAAAGACAGATCACATAAGCAGCCGAGTCTAAGAATTAATTTTCAGATGCGCATCACATAACCCATTTTTAAATACAAGTTATGATCATCTCCAAAAAATCACCATTTAAAAGATATAAAATTTGTTTCCCTCTACGAAGCTATAAATAACATATTCATGACTTGGTCAAGCTAGATCAAAAGAATTTCATTCGATGTTTGCACTCAATTTGTAGAAGCTGTGATATATGATTTGCAGTAGATCATTTCCTACACTTAGTAAATATTTTTCCTAACAAGGATGAATCGAGTTGTGGCATAGGATATGCATCTACATCACAAATTGGTAGCTTCTACAATATATGCTTTATATGTCAAATAAAAGATTATTCCTTTGTTGACTTTTTACCGAGAAATATTTAATATATTTAAGCTACAATACAATCATTCAACAATTAAAAACTTCTAGAAAGTAATACAATAAATTATAAGTAAATACTATAATATTTTCCAAATATAGTGATGATGTAAAAGACAAAATAAATTATCAATGAAAATTATAGGAACAGAAGAACTACCATGTAGACGTCAATATTTTTTTAGCACCATCCTAAATATGCATCTTATCTGTTTTCTTACTAGTTTACATGTACCACTAATGTCAGTTGCGGATTACGTAAATACAAAAATATTACACATATTTTCTTGTTCAGTTATGTCATTTAATTATACACCTAGCATGTGTGAATGACAACTATTATACCTTGTGTATCATGTGTCAGTTGAATTTACAATCCACTCGTCAAGTATCTTATATGTGTCAATTCGTTATAATTACTCCCTCTATTCCAAAATTGCTATTATCATTATTTTCTTTGCTATCTTTGATCATTCGTCTTATTAAAAATATATCATATTTATCTCATAAATTGTTTTATCACTAGACTAGATGAAATTTAAATATAATTTATACAATAACTTTTTATATTTGAATACATATTTTAAATAAGACCAATGATCAAAGGTAATGAAAAAAGTTAATGAGAATAACAATTTTAGAATGGAAGGGAATATCATATATAAAATTTTAAGTATAGATAATATGATTTTTGTCTGATATATATGGAGAAGCAAAACAAAGAGGAAGGAGCAAAAACCGTCAACAAGCTAGTTTTCCATAATAGAAGGCTGGAAGCCCATCCAGCCATCCATTCATCTATCATATTTTAACACCGAATTTCCAAAAAAAAAAAAATCCCATCTCTTCTAACCTCCGCCCATCCCCGACTCGCCGCCGGCCGCCCCCAAACCCTCGCCGCCGCCATCCGTACGAACCCATATTCCCTCCGAATAGAGGGAATCCCATCGTCGGCGCGGGATTCCGTCGAATCCGGCGGAGCCTTTGCGGGACTACCCAACGGATCCCTTGGTGCATCCGGGCCGGCGGCATCTGCTGGCTGTGCGATGGGGGCAAACGCCGACCCCTCGGGGCCCCTTGGCGGGCCGCACCGTCACCTCCCCTCACCGGTGCCCACGCCGCCGCAGCAGCAGGGCGTGGCGGCGAGCACCGTGGCCGCGCTGCGGCACGACCCCGGGTTAGCCGTGCGGTGGTCGCCAGAGGAGCAGGCCCTGCTCGACAACGGGTTGGCCAAGTGAGTTGCCCGTGCTTCTCTTTATTTTCTTGTTGAGGCTAGATATAGTTAGTGTGAACTGTAACTGTACGAGCGTTGAAGCGAGACATTCTGAACCGTTCCAGGTTACGTCTAGGAACTGTTATTGGACTGTAGGAGCGGTAGTTAGTATTCATTTGACTTGTTATTTTTCTTTTATTGCGATTTATTATTACTGCTAGCTGAACTAGGTATGGGTGATAGATGGTTGTTCTTGGGTAGATTAGTTCCTGGATTACTTATATTGGATAATCTCTGTAAAAAATAAATGATATTCCTTGTCATAGGCCAGTGCCTCTTGGAGATTTTCTGTCATTTATGATAATCATGTTGTCTTTGGGATTTTGTAACTGCTACTTTATCATGCTTTCATGCACTGTCATAAATGGTTATATGATGGACCTCTGATCACACGCTACTTGCTATGCACTTGTGAAGTGGAGAATACATTCATAGATTGGAAAAAAAATATATAACTTGCCGATTCACGTTGTAATGGCTAATTTATTTCTCAGTTCCTCACAACTAGGGACTTGTATTTAATTATCATGTCATAGGATTTTACCAGCTTGTTATGCAGTGTGAAAGAATGGTATGATTTGAAACAAAAAATGAACACCATGGTACTGTTACATAGTTTCTTTACTTTCCTAAAGTATGGATGCTTGCATCTAATATCATCTTGTCAAGGTTTAGGTCTCACTAGCTTGTGAAATGGCACAAATGTGAAAACAAGAAGGGAAAATGAACACCAACCTGGATATATTAGTGGGAATGTACTTCCTACTCAAGTGGAGAGAATCGCAGGATGTTTTGAGACTAACTGTGGTGGCCAATTTTCCATTAGTAATTTTTATGATGCGCTTGTTCTGAGAATAAATATTAGCAGGTCACTGCAATTGTTGCAAGATGCTACAATTGTAAATCTATGATGTTGTGTTTTACTTGTTTGTTAGGTAACTCAATTTGTTCAGTTGAACGCAATGGTCACAATGTTGAATAAGTCAATCTTATTATGTGACTACATGCTGTTGTAGGTATGCAGCTGACACAGCTGTAGTTCGCTATGCAAAAATTGCTATGACTCTGCCGGACAAGACTGTGCGAGATGTAGCCCTCCGCTGCAGATGGATGGCTGTAAGTTGGATGCTGAGCACCTTTGTGTTTATTGTTATCATATTTAATTTTCAGGAATCCTGATGAAACTGAGAATATATAGCTTTCGACTTGTGCATTACATGTTGGGAACTGCATAGAATTTGAATATTTAGACTTTACAGACTTAGACTTTGAGGCTAAATGTTTTTCGTTAGCTCATTGCTATATAGATTACACTTGCTTGGCTTATGATCCTATGTTTTTGTTTGGTATATTCATAGCTGGTCGCTATACAGATACAGATAGTCAGATATAGATTATTTAATCATGTTTACTTATATTTTGTTTGTGCTTCTATAAAAAATAAATTTCTCTCCTGAGTAGCTGATGCTGATACGTCAAATTGACACTTAATTGGTATCCCTTGCTCATTGCACTGATATATTTTTCGATTTTTTATACTGCTACTATGGTGGCCTATATAACATTTTCATGATCACTTAACAGGTTTAGTCCACGTCAGAATGCAGATGACACCGTCAAACCATGTTTTGCATTTTTCTCAAATGTCTGATATTGATAAGTGATAACTACATAATTCAAGCTATAAGATTTACATCTTCCAACATCACTGGCTTATCACCACCAATGTCATTCCCTGTCTCAAAAATTGTTTCTCTTGTGGATATAAATATGAGGTCATTGCATTATAGATTTTATCAATTATTAGTTTAATCAGATTATTAGTTTGATGAGAAGTACTTCCATGTGAACTGATCAGCAATTATGTCAAGAAATAACCATGAAACTATTCAATTACTACTCATTTCACTCTTCATGTAATGTATGCACTAGATTCCTGCTGCCTAGAAAATAAACTGTGAATTCTCACCTAGATTATCGTCTCCTGCAGAGAAAAGAGAGTAACAAGAAGAAGAAGGAGGAATTATCTAAGAAAACCAAAGAAAAAAAGGTTTTCATTTCTTGCCTAGCTTCACTCCCTACTCTTCTCTCTTGTCCTAGATATTTTTTTCCTTGATAGTAAGCAAGGTGCATTAAATGAATTTTCATACAAGTTTGATGTTTGTTAACTTAGCTCCAAAAACCTTAGAGTTGTATAGTTGAATTACTTCTCATTTCCAAAGCTAAATCAAGCATTGTTTACCAGATTTCAGCAGCAGTGCTAACCATTTATTCAGATATATGTTCCAAAGGATGTTCACTAATTAACATTTGCAAGCACTTTTACTTTAGATCATATTCCACTGTTTTTGATATTTTATGCTTGTCATGATTGAAGTATTTTTATCTCCTTACAAAACCTCTAAATTGTAGGAAAAAGCTAGTGACTCTTCATCAAAAGGTCCAGCACACCTGGTAGCACGACCTAATGCCCCACCATATACCCTTCCTGTTCTCCCTATGGATGATGATGATGTCTCATACAAGGGTATGATTATATTTTTCAGATTATGGACCATATTTATCATTTTTTTGGCTAATGTTTACCTTTTTAGTGATTCTTTATGTGTATGATGTTATTGGTCCTTAATCCTTAGCTATACCTTTTTTTTACTTGAAATTCTCAGGCTATACATTGTACAACGTTTTGTGTATAATCTGTTTTCATGTCTCGTTAATATATTATAACTAAAGAATTATTTTCATGGACAGCTGAAGTTGCTCCAGAGTCTCTATGAAGTCAAAACTTTGCATAGGAAGATAATACGCAATTTGATGTTGCGAGATCTTTCCAAATGGCTCTGTAGTAACATACATTGTTTTCTGAATTATGACAGAGACATCATTGATAAAAGTAATTATGATAGTGATCCACTTTAATATTTTTTACATGTGCAGAAAGAAAAAGAACTGTTCACTTTTGAGCTTATAATTCTATTATTTTCTTATGGTATATTTAGTGATTTTCATGTTTTCTTCTTTTATTGCAGCAATTGGAGGCCCAACTGGACAGCTTCTAGAGCACAATGCGCAGATCCTAAATCAAATCTACACAAATATTTCAAATATGCAGGTGCTTCCTATCGTCTGTGTTCTCAGCATTCATATAACAAGATTGTATTTACTGTTATGCATATTTTAATCCATTGATTGCAGTTTAAATTCGATGGTCATTAAAGTTACAGTGTTTCAGTTGTGCATTGTTGTTTTTAAATTCTCGTAATATCAGATTCACGCAACCAATATTTCCCACAGTACAGAGTAGAAGTGTAAGTTGTTTTGAAGGGAAAAATAAAATAAAATAATCGATGCTACCTTCTGTGGAAATTGATTATGTTTGCTTTTGAGAAAAGACCAGTTATGGTTCCTCAATCCTATGGAGTTGACATTTCGAAGATTAAAATCTTTTACACAAGTGTCAATAGTTGATCAAATGATTCATTTTGTTTAGTTTACTATTTGCATCTTCTCAATTCTCATTGGCATGACTCCTGCTTATCTGTGATACCCACATGTCACGAAGGACTAGGGAGGGTTGCATAGAGGTGCAGAAAATCCTCGAATATGTGTTAAAATATGTACCGGGTTAAAATTACATATACTTGTATCTATTACAGATTCCTTGTGAAGCTTGTTGTCTTGTTTTGAATTGCAATAAGGCCTTCATATTTGCTTGACACTTCATATTTCTGATATTCATTTACTTCACACTTCCCAGGTACAAGATAACCTCTCTCTTTTATGCCAAACAAGGGATAATATACTTTCAGTCCTGAAAGAGTAAGTTTTGCCATTTTTCTTTTTTCTTTCCTGAAGAGATATAATGTGTCTGACTTTCATGAAAGGACTCTTAGCTTAATGGTCAAAACTTCCGGGTAGCACTCCAGTGACCGGGTTTGAATCCCAGTGGGAGCGAATTTACGTGGCCTGGTTTAAGAAAATCCCCTCGTCTGACTCCGCTCCAAAGCATAGCTTAAGGCCCAGCCCACGCTCACATGGGCAACATGGCCGCCGTGTAAGGGTGAAGGAAAGGAGATTCGGGTTTTTTTCTTGATCTGCGTGAGATCTTCTCTTATAAAGTAATGCTCGGGGGCCATCATATCCCCCGCAGGTCAAGTGTCTGACTTTCCTGAATGCCTGCACTATTAATGTATTTTTGCCTACATGTAAATTGGAGAAGCATTTTTCCTTTTATCATCGATAAAGTGTATATGGAAGCAAATGCATGTCAATATGCTGCTTCTTGCTTTAGGTTGATGTATGTCAGAAGGCCCATTTTATTTTTCTTTTACACCAAGCTTGCTTTCTACTAAACAGTCTAAATAATTACACACTTTATGTTTTTATCATATTAGAATCAGATATGTTATTTATTGACAAATAGTTGCTGCACTTAATGATATCTGTGCTTGGACACTGAGGCTGCATTAAATAACCACTGGATTTGTTTTTCGGTTGCAGGATAAGTGATGTTCCTGAAATAATGAGGCAGATGCCTCCTCTTCCTGTAAAGTTAAATGAAGATCTGGCCAATTCTATGTTGCCAAGGCCTCCAGGTACTTAATGTGTTCATCTCTGGGCTCGCTCAATCAGCTATGCTCGAAGACCAGTGATCAGTGTAGAAATCTTGGCTGTTGCTTATGGATCAAATGCTGTAGATATCATATACCTGTTCGTGCTGTCAGATACTAAATCCAGACTAGTAACACCTTTTCTGCTTTATACCTTGGTTCTATTTGTTCAGCTGATCGTAGATGTTCAATGTACAAAGTATCTTCAATGTACAAAGTGTCAGTTGGATTTGAATAAGTGTGTAACCTCGTAGTCCTGGTAGAGAAGCAATAGACTTAAACTTCTGTACAGTGGCCTGTGTAAAGAATAGCAGTTTCTGTTTATTTTGTGTAGCGTCGGTGTTCCATTGAACAAACATGTGAATATGGTTGGCGCCTGACTTTGACAACAACTTCTAAATTCAACAGACTCATGAATTAGTTTGCTTTGATGTGTTGAGTTATGTCTGGGACTTGGCCTTTCATTTTGTTCGGTTTCAGTCTATAATATACACAAGCCACCCTTCAATTTGTTCGGTTTCAGTCTGGGACTTGGCCTTTCATTTTGTATTGTTCTTCTGAGGTATTGTTCGTGCTGAAGCTACCAGTTAATAAAAACATTAGCCAAATTTGGTAGAGAAGATACCTCTCTGCCCGTAATCCTCTCTCAACCGTACATCCACAATCTGAAGGGTCCACGACATGTACAAATAATTAAACTGCTCTCACAAAACTAGATCGGATTAAGGTCCTTTTGCTGTGGAACCCTTTCGCAGCTGTCTGGCTTCAGTTAGAAGAGAACGCTCCATCAAGGCTACATTGCACTAGTTAGGAATAGTAGTTAGTATTGAGGGCTTAAAAGGAAAATGACGTTTTCAATGTCTAAGAGCATCTCCAACAGAGCCGGTAAAAATAGACTCTGCATCGTCCTCGCGAGGCCCGTTCACCATCTTTGCCTAGCGGGCATTCGCTCGCCATCGCACTTCCTCCTGCGCGCTTCTCCTCCCACCCCGACAAACCACCAAATCGACGCCGCTGCCAATCACCGCCGACTTGTGCGAGCGACAGACCGAGCCCCACCACCATGTTGAACGTCGGCCACGTATAGCAGCCGGTGCCAGACACCGTCATCTGCACGCCGCCAGGGCTGCCGCGCTGCTCCTGGCTCCAGGTCTCGTTGCGCGCTGTTCCCTGGCGTCATGGGTGTCGCGGCCAAGGTTCTAATAACCGGTAGTAAAGGGCCGGTTAACCGAAAACTAGTCCCGGCTGGTCGTGCTAACTGGCCGGTTAGTTTAAGAAAACCGGACCTGGTATCGTATTAATTCAGTTAACCGACCACTTATACTGGTTAACTAGTTGGTTTTTCACCAAACCGAGCAGCTGGTCAATCCGGTTATTCCAACCTTGGTCGTGACGGCGTTAGAAAGAGAAGAGCATAGGGGGGCGGTGTTCGAAAGAGACGAGGGCAGGGATGGTGGTTGAAAGAAACAAGGATAGGGCCCGCAACAAATTCAGGGTGAAGAGTTTTTTGTAGTAGCACGTTGCACTGTATGGACCTGTTGCCGAGTTGGACGTGCAGGTCAATGACGAGTTTCTCCTCATCGTTGCAGTGGAGACTCTGCTTCGGAGGAAGTTAACTGATGAGATTCTGGTCCTACGTAAGCTTCAGGACTATTGATGATTGTTAATTTATGAATATTTTGGTGACTAATGATAACTATGAAATTATAGGCTAATATCTACATGAGTGTTGTGTATATAGAAATGTTGATATTTCTTAACGTCGCACCAAAAATATCACTATTCCCGGCATGACGTCAGAAATGTTTGTTGGCACTTGCAATGTCATAATAGTATAATCTAAGCACGTGAATAATATCGTTATAGCATTTCACTTGTCATTTATAGTTCTACCAAGGAATGCTATAATATAAACATGTGATTGTTAGTAGTAACGTAGTCATAAAGATTAGTATGAGTATTCAAAGTTCATACAAGAGTAAGTGTAAATAATGGATAATGGTAGCGTGACATACAGAGCAATCATTTTTAAAGATAAATAAAGATCCTAAGTCACTAGGGAGTTTTAGTTTGACGAGCTAAGCCGATACGGATCGTTCTTTGCATATCCCACGCGGAACTTGAAAATTGGTTGAAATTGAATACATGGCGTGGGCTCGTTATACGAATAGGAAGCGCGCCGGCATTCCAACAAAGAGGCGAAGTAGCGGTGTCTTTCTTTCCATTACGAACGAACATGCTTCGCCTGCTCCCTCCCCGTGTGGTGGGGAGGTATATGAAAGAACGAATAAGTGGAATGAGGAATGAAAGCTCGAAGACAAAGAGAACTGGGCTATGCTGATTTTAGGAACAACGGAGTAGCAGGTGAGGCCTTTTATTTCAGGTTGCTATGATAAACTTTTTCTGTTAGTTACTTAGTCAAACAATTACAAACAAGGTTATACTAGTCATAATCTAATATATTCAATACTTTGTGTATGGATTCATATCCGGCATATATAAGACAACTCCGTCTTGAACACACATTGTAACCGAACGTGGAGGTGTACAATGAACAAATAGGGATGTCACTATCTAGCCTACCTCTACAACCATGGATTACTAGCTAGCCATCTAAGCACCGCGCTTACATATTTAAGTAGAATTCTATCATTGATCAAATACTAGAATCACCAATTAAATTAACAAATACTAGGTACACATAACTCTAATTCTATGGATTAACAAGTTATAAGCTAAGCAATCATAATCCTAATTAGATATCAAACCCATGGTTAATTATAACAACTAAACTAAAGTACAACTAGCATTATAACATTTAGACTATAGTTAAGAAATATGTCAATCATGACAATAAGGTAGCAAATCTATATCATCATAAAAGTATAAAGTCCTATAACATGAATATGATATATAACCAAACAAGTAACACATATCATAGCATAACTATAAAAAATAACTATATTAGTTGAATAAAGCAAAGTTATAATAAAATAGAATAAAGACAAAGATACAAGAGTCATACCAATACTCCTATGACTTGAAAAACGACTCGTTAGCCGAAGAAAACCGAACCTAGTGTTGTAGCAGTTCGGTTAACTGGTCAGTTTCTCCGATTAACTGGCCGGTTTTTCACCGACTCGAACCGGCTGGTGCACCAGTTATTTCAACCCTAGCTTCAACTCAGTGGCCCCAACGGCCTATGTAAGGTACCGCTCCTTCTACTTCTTCTAGCCTATTACTCTCACCTGGATTCATTTATCCTGCTCACGTGGTCATCATCGCTTGAATTGTGTAGATCTTAATATAAACTGGTTCCATGAGGAGGCCACGACACTAATGAGGTAATCTCTCTGCCTTTATTGTCCAAATTTCTCAAAAACTGCATGCCCCTTCAGGGATGATATTTTTTTTGTAGACTGTAAGTTCACTTCTTCGGTCTCTTGGTGCAGACACTCTGTTGTGGATCTATATGGTGGATTATTGACCAATCGTGTCATACACCATGGATTATAGTGTGAACACATCTATAATGTGAATACATCAATTACTTGACCTCTACTTTTTCCGTGACTATAAATTGTGCTCCTCATTATCAACAAAGAACAACAATTCCATTATCTCTGAGTCTCAATTGTCTCCCTACAATTCTATATTCTTAATACGTTATCACGCATGTTGCTTCCGATTACACTAATCGGCCAAGACACCAGAGTTTGTTTCATCTAGACAAATACGGTGGCATCAAGAACAGAACTCGAGGACGAGTACGAAGAACTCATCGGAATTGCCAAAACCAGGAACAAGAAGAGGAGTGAAGGATTCTGAACACCGATCGACAAGAGAGGAAATTAATCTTCATCAGTGAAAGAGAAGACGAAAACGAAGGCACACAAGCTTTCTCACTTATCGGGTAACACTAACTTGCCTACTTGATTAGTGATTCTTCTTGTTCTACATCACCAGATGCCATCAACCGCCGGTTTCACCCGCCGCACAACCACACCACTGGACTAAACGCTTGGATGTTGTCCTCAATTTGCCACGGCAACCCGTTGACGAGGACGCGGACCAGCCCCAGCGAACGCTGACTCGGCCCATCCCGTCATCTAGTGTGGCAGTGTTTCACGCCACTGCGAGGTCACTGCAATGGCGGTGATTTCTAAGCACCCTGCAAAAGCGGCAAGTGGTTGTCCGCTCAACGACGGTTGTGCACGGTGACTCCCCGCCTCGACGGAGACCATGACAGTGCTCGTATGGCCTCGTTTGAGGAGCCCATAGTGGTTGGTGTGGTCCCATGGCGGTGCCCGTGACACCCGTGTCAGCTTGATGGCCGAAGGACGGTATAGTTGACCAACGCCCATTCACGATGCTCGTGGCACGCGTTCATGCCGGACCAGACAACGACTGGACGGCGGACCTCCAATCTTAGAGGCGTCGGCAGCCCCAGTGGCTCGCGTCCACACGGATGAGGCTACTACGGCCTGTCTCGCTCGCCGGTAGCGGCGGTGGCTCATCCTGATGAAGGTATGCCTGACCTCGACGACGGGACCGTGGCTTCGGTTCCGTGCGGCCATAGCGCATGACACGGCGGCCAATTCATTTTTGCTCAAAAGCGGACGCGGACATCGCCGCTATGACACGACAAGCGCGACTAGAATTCCATTACACGCCACAAAAGCGGACGCGGCGACCAACCTGTCCAGCAAGGCGTTGGTAAATGGCGATGGGGACGCGTCTGCACGTTGATTCTGATAGGAGCCCGGCGGTTGCACATCCACACGAGCCTGTGGTGGCTTGTGACAGCCTTGGAGGTTGCACTCCAACTGCTCCTTTCCCCGGCCCAGCAGTGATGCCTGCATGGTATAGACGCGGTGGGTTCATCTCGGCCTCGGCGGCGTCCTCATGGAATGCCCGACAAGGCTGTGGAGGCGCCGGTTCCGCGGCAGCAGTCGTTGTGGCCATCCCGGCAACGACGCGGCTGCGTGACTGCTACTTCCGGGTGGTGCCCACTGCCCACATGTACCAAGCAGTGGCAGCCCATCCCAACGGACACCGCGATGCCTGCACGAACTAGACGAGGCGATCAACTGCGTGCCTACATAAATGCAACGCCCATGACAGTTGCGTGTCTCTGTGGCGCTCTTTGGCTGCGGAGACGGTGACAGCCGCAACCCGCCTAGAATCGCCAACGGCCTCAGTAGAGAACTGCCGGAAGTGCCAAGGCAGGTGTCTCCGTGTCTGCTGTGGCAATGGCCTCCGTCCTTGCATCTTGGTGCACGACACCCACTCCATGTGGCCGTTGCGCGGCGGTGACTCATCCTACACGTCGCAAGCTTGCGAGTACGCAGATGCAACGACCACATGATTGCTTAGACGGTGGCCCTCCCTCACTAAAGTCACCTAAAATGATGAATGCGGAGGCGCTTATGCCATGCTCGCATGTCCCTGTGGATGTGGTGACGGTCCTATTGTTTCACGACGATTCCCCTCCCGGTTGCCACGACACGGTCAAGGTGGTGACTCGTCTACGGTGCGACATGACCCATGGCAATGCCAACATGAGCCACACGGTTGTGGGCTGGTTACTGCAGCTGTGACCCAATCTTGACATTGCCATGCCCATGGCATCCCCATGCCACGACGTCATCCCGGCCATCTCCGGGAACATTCCCACAATGTGGCACCCGCCGATCAGCCAAGCGACGCCCTATGGCGGCGGCTCCAGGAAAACCTAACCGCCTGACGGTTATGTGTCTTGGTGAATAGGCCTAAAGGCTGAAAATTCGCCATGGCCTTGGGTCAAGTCGAGCCTATGAGGGCTGGGCTGTAAGGCCAGCCTAACAAAGGCCTATTGTTCTTTTATAGAACAGTCTTTTCTGATTTTGTAATTGGCGGAGTTTCCTTTATAAACTCTATTTTCTTGTTTTTAACCTTTGGTTTACATGATAATTGCACTATAAAATTTACTTATGTAAATTTACCATATTGATTGCTCTCAAGCATTACCAAAAGTGCAATTTTTTATGTCCAATGTGTTTGCATTTTGATGCATTTCCTATGACATAAGAATTGTGTTTAGTGATGTT
The DNA here is from genome assembly GCA_032690845.1 of Eleusine coracana subsp. coracana. Classification (NCBI taxonomy): domain Eukaryota; kingdom Viridiplantae; phylum Streptophyta; class Magnoliopsida; order Poales; family Poaceae; genus Eleusine; species Eleusine coracana. The sequence continues at coordinate 12,313,130 of CM064426.1, forward strand.
AAATGTTGTAAATTATATTTTTCACTCCTTATGGTGATGTGAAAATAAATTGTGTCTGAAGATGAGTTTATTCTATGAGCATTCTCTGGGATATAATACAAATATTTCTTGCAATTGAGATGTCAATTTCTTGCAATTGAGATATCAATAGTGTTTATATTTGTTTTGTAATTGAGATGTCAATCTCTTGCAAACCCAACACTTAATTCACCGCAGTTAAGCTCATATTGTGCTTAATTCAAGGAGAATTACAGTTTAAACACTTCAATATTTACAATATTTTTCCTTTGCAATTGAGATTTATATCTCTTGCATACTCACCATTTAATTCACCTTCATTAAGCACAGTATGCTTAATGCAAGCAGAATTAAATGACAAACATAATATTTATTATAATATTAGCTTTTATTTGTAGTTGAGCTTTTTGTTCCTTGCAAATTCACATGTAAAATTTTAGTGTGAATATCTCCATTACATTCTGGGAAATCAGTATTTCTCAAGTATCTATATATGTTGAGGTATGCATACAAGAATCAGATTTTGCATCCTACTACTATGAGATCGACACCATTTTCATGGTTCTCTCCAAAGTGTTGGCTATATCATATGAGGTACATACTAAGTAATTCAAGTCTTAACTTGAGTATACAAAATTTTGCATCTCTCTTATATATTGCCATGATGATTTTTAAATAAATCTCTGGTTAACTCCATGTTGATATATGATCTCTTGTGGGTTACTTCAACTCACACATGACGGTCACAACTACCCAACATGGGCCATGAACGTTCAACGACATAGTTCGGCACCTGTGGATTTAGCATGGTGTTGCATCCTCTATACGGGGAGTGCTATGGTCATCCAATCAAGTGCAAAGCCTTATGTCACATAGGGCATCATATCCATCAAGGTTTCTTATTTGAGTATCTAATGGAGAAAATCCAAGTGCTTTATGGGAACATCTCATGCACAGGATTAAGGTAAAGACATATTCTAGTTCGACAAATCTTGTCATACATATGGTTGCTATATGCATACCATCAACAAATATCATTGCTCATGACACTTGATTGATCTACTTACCCACCAGAAGTCCATGGGACATTGCCAACCCGGTCATGGATAAAGACATGAATCCTTAAGTCTTAAACCTGACATCAACGGGGGGAGTACAGTTGTTCTTGCAAAGTTCCAGTGGAACTAAGTACCAATTATTCTCTTGTATAACAAGAGGACCTCTTAACCAAGGAGAACACAATTATCAGAATTACTTCAGATAATTTAGGAGATCTATACTATGCTCCCATCTCCTTACATAATATGTCATCTACATCCTATTGCTATGGAACAAATCAGATGAAGGTGAAAATATGCCTATAGTGGACATATGCGCCTCAAACTCTATACATTGGGAAGTGAAAATTTCTATGCTCTTACAAAGAGACAAGGAAATATCTCATCGCTCACTACATGCGGTATGAAAAATAGAAGGCTAACTATGCATCTATCATCCTTCCCTTCTAGTACTCAACTACAATCGTGGATACATTGTTATATCTTGATTCAAGTAGTACCCACTAGGTATAGACATTCTGTTAAAAGAGTTTTATGTTGAAACTCATGATGGAACAAAGAGAAATTCTCCTCTTTGCACAACGGACATGGCAAATTTTCCAACATACCATTAGCATTATATCCCTCCCATGCATCTATTGCATGTAGAATTTTTCTTTCTTGATCACATCAAGACTTGGCTTAATTGCCTTGGTTGTCCCATCATAGGGATGATGAGAAAAATTATTGTCATTCTATTGGTCATAACATATTTCCAACATTTTGGATTTAACATGCACGGTATAAGTGCCACATGGAATTTCATATGTGCCACTCAAGTTCTTGAAGAAATTCAAGATTATACATGTGGTCATATCCAACTATTGATGGATTATTCTTACATGGTTCTTATAGATACATCTTTATGATGATCTCTTATGTGTCTCTTATCCATACAACAACCATGTATTGGTAAGATTATTGCTCACATCATGGGCATAAATCCTGAATAATTGATTCAATCATTCCAATAATCCAAAAGGATGATTGTATGGTCCAAAATCTGGGATCAGTGCCGCATATAGACGATCAAGTTTGAATTGACACATACAAACCTCTTATTAGTAACATGTGGTTTTACACACCACTAATATCATTTGCAGCCAAATAGCTCCCCCCCCGTTGCAGTAACACATGGATACTTGGTCCTCATGCCAAGAATTTCCCATTTATAGACTCGGTAATGTTTTACACATATCGACGTCACCACCATAAGGCATACATCATGAGCATTAAGAGATATTATTATCCATCAATTCAAAATATCTCGGGCCTCTTATGGGGACTCTTTTGCTTGTATGCTTATACAGAGGATTATTCCAGGCATTAGGGGGAGACTTATACCACAAAGATAATGTCAAGAATCTGAAAGAACGCCATATACATTCACATTCAATCCTTATATCCACATACTAAAGGAACTGAACAGTAAACCTACTGTTCAGAACATCCTACATTTGCAACACTTTGCAAATACTTTGTCAATAACATTTTCTTGTCATGTAGGTGTCATTAAATCAAATTCTCGACTTGTAAGAGTGGAGGTACCAATCAAAAACCACTCAACTCCCAATTCTAAAGAATATGAGGAGAAGTACGACATGAGTGCTTTTTGTAAGCATTCTTGAGAATAGAGGGAGATCATCCTCCAAGACAGTAAATGTAAACCAACCCTATATTGGTTGACACCTTTGCAGATATTTACTATCCAAGGCCTATGGATTTTAATATCCAAAAGATCAGCATCATGTGTGCACACAAATTCAGGCGTTGGTCACTGGAACATTCTTACTTAGTCCAGTGTTTGGGAAATATACGGAATTACCGAGGATAATATTTTCACATAATTTATTGGTTCCACTGAATCAATACAAAGACTATAAAATGTCGACATATTTCTCCCCATGATTACTCTATACTGGATCGAGACCAAAATCTTAGGTAGAGTACCTTAGTACTCAAATTGGTCAAACCAGAGGTGGTAATTATAGAGAATTGCTTTGCTGATAGAGTGAGAAGTAACATCTTTTCCTTCATCATATTTCATGTGGAAACATAATGGAATATTTATTGCAATAGGTGGTGCAATGGCGAAGTATTATAGCATATGGGTCCATGCTGAGATCCCGCATGTGTGAACATTATGTTTCTACATTTAAGATTATTGGCAGATCAAAGATTTGGATAGATTCAGACATCTAAATCCAAATTCAAACCACGATGCATATTATGTATCGTTAGTCACTCGATGACTTAATATACTTAAGTTGTTGTGGTACAACTAACTAGAGAGTTCTTTCCACTGAAAGAAAGCTCGATAATTGTTTTGTGTGTTCACTAGGAAGTCTTGTTTGGATTTTGAATCATCTCCAAAGAACATACAACAAAGCAATGACAAAATTTGATATGAATAATTTGGGTAAATCCAAATTAGACTTAAGTTTTCAAACTTGAGCACATTCCCTCTAGAATGTCATCAATCAGTCAACTAATATTCAATTGATATTTGTTTCAATATCAAATGATATTAGACTAACATATTCATCCAATATTTCTGGTCTCGTGCAATCCCGAATATCAATGCAATTGTATTCATCTATCAGATTGTTGATAAAAAGTATCATCAAAGCGCTCATTAGCTTGCTACCTTAAAGCGCTACTTTATGTGCCATTAGGCAAGAGTCAAAGAGGATATTCATCCTTATGGCACATAAGGTCTTGGTGATTCTATCAAGACATGACCATGGTAGAATATGCATGACACATATACATTGATTGATTTCATGATGAAGTGGTCTTTGCGTGCGGATCTACTATATTCTCATGACTACTTTCACAATATCATTCCAAACATCACTTATTGTGCATGTTAGATTGAAGAATGATTAACTACATTATTTATATAGTAATCGTTCCATTGAACCATCTGCCACTATCCGCAAGATAGTGCCTCTTGTATTGCTTAGATGCAACATGTTACGAGAGTGATACCATTAAGTACATTGCTCCCATTTGTTTTATCCTCATATACTATAGTAGATTGAGTTGATAAAACATTTGAAAAATCATGTGATTCACTCACAGATTGTCAATGTTCAGGGGGAGTATCCTTTTGAATAGTAACATGTATGAACATCATATTGCACTCCTTTTCTTTCATGAGTTTTTCCTACACGGTTTCTCATGAAAGGTTTTTAATGAGGCAATATCAATACAAGTGCATGTCATATCTCCTGATTTTCCCTACTAGGTTTTTAAAGGGTGATATCATATGGCATAATATTGTCCCTAAACTCTCTTGGATCTTCCTCATATGAGTTTATAATGAGACAATATACAATATATGTTGAATCAATTTCTCCTAATTTTCCCATTGGGTTTAAGAAGTTTTCACAACATATTATTCTGTAGCTCCTCATATTTTTCCCACAGGGTTTTTGGAGGAGTTGTAAGATCGTGTACGGTGACGATCGATTGATCAAGGGGGAGTGTTGTGAATCCATGTGGTGGATTATTGATTAATTGTGTCATAACCATGGATTATAGTGTGAACACATCTATAATATGAACACATCAATTACTTGACCTCTACTCTTCTCGTGACTATAAATTGTACCCCTCATCATCAATAAAGAACAACCATTCCATTATCTCTGAGTCTCAATTGTCTCCCTACAATTCTATATTCTTAATACACTCAACATTTTGGGGGAAGCTCTCACCTCCTCCTTATGGTGTTAGCTTGTGGTTGGTGATTGATAGGATAATGCTAGAAATTTCAGCTTTATTAAGTAAACCGTCAAGTGAACAAAGGATTTAATTTAGAAATTGAAAAGGGTATTACACAGTAGCCAGATTAGATTTTTAGCCTTCTATTCTCTCCTCTTTAATTTCATATACCTTATTGCACTTTTGAATAAAAATATCGCGGTTTGTTCATTCAGTTGTCGGTAGAGTAAGTGCTTGCTACATCTATTGATTATTAGAATCTGTTTTAACTTTTAAACCAGTGATTTCTAATACAATCTAGCTTAAAATATTTCATTGCCATTACTAAATTTTGACTTACTAGAAGTGTCTAGCAATGCTAAACCTCTGTTTCGGTGGCAGCTGTAGTAAAAGTTGCAGTTCAGAATTGCAGTTTAATTGTCCATTTAAAATATATTTCAGTTTTGGTGTTCAACTACATAAGTTTAACTCAACTTAGCAAAGTGATATCTTTTTCCTTAACTTATAAATATGATTTATGATCCTACATCTACACCTATTAAAACTTCAAGTTTTTCCCCATCATGTTTGTAAGGCTATAATTTGTCCATTGTTCCTCTATGGAGGCGCCTCCATCAATTTGCTATATGCTTACATATAGAGTTTTTTCAGTTCAACATGTATACCTTTCTTATCGTCATCTGATTCAGCTAATTGGCCTCTATCTAATTAGTTTCTTTCCAGTGTGGAAGTAGATAATAAGATAAATAAGATGGCATATGTGGCTGGCTGGCTTCTACAACAATGGCTAGATACATCATTTGCATGAAAAGGGGCAGCAGGGGTGAGGTTTATGATGTTCATTTTTGTTTCTTCAATTTGCTTCAAACTATTTTCTTCATGTCAGGCTAAAGACTACATGGTTTGCACTCTTAAGCCTCAACTCTTATTTTTATTAGTTTCCAATTCTTGTACAACACTTATAAATGATTAATCTGAGTTTGATTTGGTTCCTGCATTTTGCTTTCCAATTATATTTGTGGGATAAGCTCCTAATTTAGTTGTGAAGAATATGTATCTTATAGGGATAATATGTGCTTTCTTTTCATTAACTGATACATTCTAATACTTGGTTTGCATAGTTGCTTGAGAATTAGAAGTATAACTAATATTTTAGGCAAACTGACAATAAATTAACCTTTTGTTTAAATTCAGTTACTGCCAATGCAACAATGTCCCAAATTGGCCAAATTACCTTAATCTAAGTCTATGCAATATGATGATAGTAGTAGTACACCATTTCAAGTTAGTCCATTGGAAGCTCCCAATGCAACGCAAATCAGCATGAAACTGGTTATTCTCCTATATCTCAGAATAAGCTCTTGGGATGTACAGGCTACAGCGTACCAAAGATTCAATGAAAATGCCATAAAATGGGTACATGGAAAGAAAAGACCAAATATCAATTGTTTTTCATCTGTTGATCTATTATGGGCTCTGGAAATCAGATGGTGCACGGCCAGACTTAGGATTGGGCCAACTTGGTTAGGATAGAGCCTTGATTAGATAATTTATCAGCTTGTGCTAAAAAAAAAGATAATTTATCAGCTGGTTGTGAGCAGCGTGTGTGTTAGGGGCTGGCTAATGCCAGCTGAGTCATTTGATTGAAGCAAAGCATAATTAGACCAAAAGTACTTCTTAGACCTCCTCTGGAGAGTGATTGATATAATCTTAGCCATAACGTGATAAGCAAGGCATATGCTAGCAACAATAAGGTTGCTGCTGCACCAAGACTCGCTGCCTATGAGAATAGAAGTAATTATATTCTGCTTTTGGATTGTTGTGCAGCTTAATGACCTGTTGGCAATGATTAAAAAAAATCATGTTCTACCAGAACTAATTTCAGGAACTATAATCCTTTTTGTCCTGATTTAATAGAATATAAATATGCCTAAGATGTTTGATATGAGCATGACCGAGTAAGAATACGGATATTTGGTTTTGACTGGACAGATGAGAATAGTAGTGTAGGCTCAAGCAGCGTCTTTATCTTCACCAACACTTGACATATCCACCTTTATGCAGGGATCTCAGGAACCCAGCAGACCCCAAGCTGAAGAAGTCTACGGCACCAGAGGCATGCTTTATTACGTCTATAATTTACGGCACGAGCACCATAAAATGGAATTCAAACAAACATATCATGTTTCCCCTTCATATAGTTCACCAAGAAAATGTCTCGAATATCGTAGGATAGAAGCTTCCCTTAGGCAATTTAGAAGATAACTAGCAAAGTGCCCAAGCGTTGCAACGGGCTTTAAAAAATTATAACATCAATATATTTGATAGATAGAATATGACAGATAATATTATTATATAGTAAAAGATAATCTACATATTCATTCTAATATGTGATATTGCATATTCTAGCACCAAGTCTTCCTACAAGATCATTCACCAAACCTAAAGCTGAAATACCAAAACAAAATTGGTTTTTTGTGAAAAGAAAGGGTACAACATTGCAGATTTCTAAAAGTATATGAATGAAAGACCAGAAAACAGAGTTAAATCCTTCGCAAATTAAAGATACATAATATTACTATAAAACTTTTTTGGGAATGCTTTATAATAGGGAGCAAATATGCAAGCCAAGTTTACCAATCGTAAGAAACATTATTAAAATTCAAATACAGATTAGCATGCATTTATTTGTAAATGCAAATGTTGTGAACACCACAAATGAATTCAATATCATGTTGATAGAAGCACTTAATTAGATCAGGCAATATTATTAAAAAAACAGTGAAACAATTTAATTCAGCAATCTCTTCGTCCCTAACTAAAGTCATTTGTTTTTTTAATAATCGAGATCATGAGAGGCCCTGTTTCATAGAAATAAATCTCTAACTCAATGGCATGAACACACATATTTTCAGCATCTTTTCATCTTGTTTATGCTTCTGCAGACATTCTTTAGTTGTCACTCCTGCGGAAAGAAGGATAATAAATGTCTAAATGGTGATACTATAGATTACAGATTACCAAGTTGCTCGATGAGAGGGTACAGGTTTTGACTACCTGCGATCGTGGAAGGTATAAAGTTAGAAACAGGGGTGAAAGGGGATGGGTCTAGTGATGACAAAGTTAAAGGGTTCATAATTAACTGGAATGGCAAGACCGCGCTAATGCTAGAGGAAGCACAACAAAGACCTGCTCTACGACATCTAACAAACAAAGCAATTACAGAGTGGAAAAGAAAAACATGTACGCACGGCAGCATTGATGCATGTCATCGATTTATCTATGTGCCTTCAATGGAGGAAAATAGGAGAACTCATAGTTTTATTTTACCTTATTACAGAGATGACGAGTCTTGGTGGACCAGCACAAATAACTTTATGTAAAATTAAAAAAAACTTAATTCAATAAAGAAAATACAAATATATGAAATCGTGAAAGAATTCCAAGCGTTGATGCCGACCTTCTCCTGATGTCTGGTATAGGTTGATCTTCACGGCTCAACGACCAAAATTTGTGCAGGGCGTCCATCTTGACGGCTCGGCAAAGCTTTTTGGGAACTATGATAGGATCCGATGCTCGGGTGCATTTTGTTCAGGTCCAGCGGGTAGAGTCAGATGCACGTACGTGATGGATAGACCAGGGACAAGAGAAGTACGCCAGAAGTAAATGTTTTTTGAGGCAGACTGAGAGTCCTAATGATGCACGGACAATACGGGGCAGAAAAATTATCAGGTGAAGAGATGACCGCACTGTATTTCATATATAGTAGAGAAGATGTTGAGCATCATCATGGTTTTTGTGACGTTGTGGAGTCCTGTGGCGATCAACTTCTCTCATAGTGCCTAGGCAATGACTAGGCGACACCGCACAACGCCTAGGGGACGCCACAAGAACCATGAGCATCAAACACTGAGAGCTTTCTTTTCATGAAGTATGTTACATACAAGCTGCAGTAAGCTATATATTCCAGCTCATTCCGACAATACCTGTAACCGCCCCTGTGCCACTGTAAAACTGCCCATCAGGAGGCGGCGTGCGATTGATGAATCCCCTAGCAACGAATAGGTACCCTTTTAAGACAAAGTTTTCTGTGGATCGATTCATACAAATGCATCAAACTGGCATGGATCTCACAATGTTCTTTTAATATGCATCCACAGATTGCCGATACAAGAGAAGCCTCCGGTAATTCTATCTGAAAGAATGATGTGTCGTATTCAGCAGCTTCCATCCTTGTTCTTTGGCTATGCCGCTATGTATTACCTCAACGTGTAAAAAAATGCTTTGGTGTTTATACTGTCTTGGCACAAAAACTGGGTTGTCAATGTTACCATACTGTTCAACTAAAGTGATAGATATCGAACGAGTAAGATGCTAGATATCTAATGTCACCCACTCCTTTTGCATAAGTGTTTCAGAAGCTGATATTCCTTCCTAATTTCTTTTTGATTCCATTTTCTCAGTTAGGAATGCTGCTGAAAAGGTCAATTTTGTGCAAGAACAAATTGCCATGCAGTTCAATCCAATACAGTAACAAGAGTACAAGACATAAGAACGCCGACATATGCGACAATAGGACATCCGCTGCCTTTTTCCGCTTTTACTGAAACACGTAAGTGCAGCCTGCCTCTGTTTTTTTGTTTCATGAAACACTGAAGTGCAGCTGAGAGCCGGACTCCAAAGTCCAAATCGCCAGGAGCAGTGATTGGCAGCATGCTCCGCCCGTCATGAGGATGAGGGCGACCTGCGTCCGGGTCTGGTCCATCACAAATCGGCTGCTGTCGCCCTAATCGCATAGGTCCTAGTCCCGGCGGCGGAGTGATTCACTCGACGACAGTATGATCCAGCCGGGCGACGGAGCGATTCACTTGGCTGCGGTGCGATTCAACGGGAGGTGGTCCGATTGTTTATGGCGGAGGAGCTTGTGGTGGCATGATTACTAGGTGGCTAGGAGCGGGAACGGAGACGTGGGCACGCGCGGGAGGAGCCAGACCAGTGCGGGAAACCGGGGAGGGCGCACGGCAACAGGCGCGTACGCGGGATGACCTCGATGGCGAGCGGCGATGGCTCAGCGAATTTTTTTTCTATTTTGGCCCTTTTCTCTCTAAAAATTTTAAAATTTCAGAATCTAGCCTCTTTTGATCACGCCAAACTACTTAGTGTGACACATGAATACGGTCACGCCAAACAATATGGCGTGGCTAAATATGACCTTAGTTAATTCTTACTTATCAAGCATATTTTCTTATGTGTTATTTGATCACGCCATTTAGTTTGGAGTGACTAAAAGGGCCAGATCCTAGAAATTTAGTTTAGGTAGGATCATTTGTAAAATTTTAGAGAGAAAAATGCCAAAATAGAAAAAAAGTTCTGACTCAGCAAACTTGGCGAGGCGGGGCAGGCGGACAGCGAACGGTCAAATATGAGAGCTACATGCTTGGATCATGTTTTTAGGGGGTAATTGGATTCTTGCCACCTTTAACGGGTGGCATCTAAAAAACAAGCATTCTAAAAAGCGCAGCTTAAAAATGGAGTAGATTTTTTCCTTTCCCTCACACCACATCTGGAATTCTTCTCTTTCTCCAGTTTTTTCCTAAAAAAAACTCAACCGGAAGTGACCACATTGCCCTCTCCTTTCTTCCTCCTCGGACCCGATTCGGTTGACAGGAGCCCCGACGGTGGCGGCTCCCGGGGCGGGCAGGGCCACGCTCCAGAGCCTCGGCGGCGGCGGATCCCGGGCGGGCAGAGCCGCGCTCCACGTGAGTGGCGGCGGCTCCCAGGGCGGGCTCCACGCGATCGGCGGCGGCGGCTCCCGGGGCGGGCGGAGCCATGCTCCACGCGATCGGCTGCGGCGGCTCCTGGGTGGGCGGGGCCGCGCTCTAGGGCCTCGGCGGCGGCTTTCAGGGTGGGCGGAGCCGAGCTCCAGGGCCTCATCTGCGACGGCTCCCATGGCGGGCAACGGCGACGGGCGGGTCCCTGGTTCAATCCATCGAGCCTAACCCGTGTCGCCATTGGAGGCAAAAGAGCTTGGCCCATCCGTCATCCATCCATGGCTGCCCCCATCTTCTTCCTCATCCATGGCCGAGCTCATCCTGGCGTGCGCTTGGAGTCGAAGGAATCGATCAGAGGCGGGGCTTGCAATGGCTATCGGCAGACGGAGTAAAGAGGAGCAAGGGCATTACGGTCAGTTCATATTGAGTTTTGAGAAAAAGAAAGGAAGAATAGAAAACTGGTGTGAGTGAGTGGAGAAACCTACTCAAGGTTGGCATTTTTAAGATGTACTGGTTAAGCGACTTGTTTTTAAGATACCATTCTTTAAGGGTGGCAAGAATCTAATTGGCTCTATTTTTAGAGCAAGTTCAGCCCACAAACTAAATTTGGATCTTTAATTTTTATTTTGAGGGTCCAATTTTCAGTTTTAGAGGCCCAAGTAATTTTTTACTCCAACCCATTGTTGGCAAAGGAATTTGGACCGGTCCCATTGGTCAGAGACGGAAAGGTTGAAATCGGCTGAAATCAGCGAAAAATAATGGCCGAAAGGAATAAAGTGGGTCCAATAGGGTTGTTTTGTCTCTTTCTATTTTTAGTTTAGATTTTGTTTAGAAATAAATCTAGTCGGTTTGTTAAAGAGTCCTGACCGAGTCGGATTAGAACCCCATGCACGGGGCTATAAATATGTAATATGCTTTGTACGTGAAAAACAATACTTACGTTCAATACAATTCGACGCATTGCCAAATCTTTTCTCGACGACATCCTTGTCTCGTGTGGGTTGCATCGGCTCCGATCTTAATGACAGACTTGGATTAGTCACCCTCGTTAATTCTATCGATCCCAACTAGTACTTTCTCATTGATTTGATATTTTAGTTGTTATCATTAGAATTGCTAGTTATCTGATAATTAGTTCTTAATTGCGTTTATACTATCGACTTTCGGTTGCAATACTGTCTCGGTTAGGTCCGATCTATTACAGTCTTTGGCTTATCGACTTTACTTCATCGACAGAGTAAGTCTGGCTTGTCTTGCATAGTTTTATCGATGTCGCTCTATCAACCTAGTTCTCATCGGCACTGGTTATGTGATATTTAATGTTCATTAATTGAATTGCCTATGAACCGATTCAAATTAGTTGATTAGTTTATTTTAATAATATCACCCGATGTTTATAGCCATCGGCTGGTTTTCACTAACAGTGACTATCGGCTTTCTTCATTGGCCTATCCTGGGGTGGTGACCCATGTAATTTAAATGTTTGTCTCTTTGTTAATTTGCAGGGAAAATCGACTGGCACGTCCCGGTTTCTTTATATTGAGCCCGCACTAGAGTGAAGCAAATCTCTTGGGTCACGCATGTAATTTTCACGTTAACACGTTTTTTGGCACATCTGGTGGGACAAAAAAACTTCAAGATCTATGATATGGCTGAACTGGGAATGCCAAAGGATCCCAAACTCCCTGATAATCCTCCACCAAAACATGATGTCGGTGCGGATCTGAAGATAGAGAACAAAATGTTTGTTGACAAGGATGATCTGAGCGATAAAACAAGGGCATAAATTGATCAGAGAATTGCGGAGTATGAAAGCCTTTTGTTGAGCACATTTAGCAAAACCAAGCATGGCAAGATCATACAGAAGGGAAAATTACCCGTGGCTGCTTTGATTGAGAAGATGAAACTGAGAAGTCACATGCCGATAAGTCGATGGAGATGGTAGATGAGGCTACATTGAACAATATGATACATGCGGCTATACATCATGCATTGATCAATCAATCACTTGTGTTGGTAAATACTTTGAGAGTTTTGATCATTCAGATAGTGGAGAGATGCGTATATGATGATCCAGCACGTGGGTCGATGTATTTTCGTATGCAGGGAAATATTCCTCAGCTCGCAATTGAAGGACTTGAGCAGTAGCCACCCAGTACTAGCACTGTAATGCCTTCGGCAAGCTCGGGGACAACATTAGAAAGTGCCACTCCACCCCCAAGGAATAACAGTGGTGGTGCTACAAGGAGGACACCTGGATCCGATCCCAGGATTATTCAGCAGAAGACATCACCGCAGACGTAGGCACAGTATTACAGGCAGGACACTTCAGAACCAAATGTGACATATGGTACAACACCGAATGTAAAACCAAACGTGTTCGGCATGCCATCATCATCTGCATTGCCTGGGGAATTGGGAGGCTAACACACTGTTGTCAATTTTGGTTCACAGACAGCCCAACAAGTGCCAGCGTCTGGTCTTGCATTGGCTACTCCAAATACCAATGTTTTAACCGATGACTGGACAGTGAAGATCACTAAGGTAACGAGGGAATAATTCGGTTTAAAGCCAAAACAAAAGACTTATATGTATCGACCCCCGTATCCTCCTAGCTATGACTTGATTTCTATGCCGAGTCGATACAGGCCACCAGAATTTACTAAGTTCACTGGACAAGACAATACTACCACTATTGAGCATATCAGTCGGTTTTTGGTGCAATGTGGAGAGGCAGGAGCTACTGAAGCATTGAAGCATTGAAGATCACGTCATTTCTGTTATCATTATCCAGTTTGGCTTTCTCGTAATTCGCATCATTGCCCCCAAATTCTATTATAACTTGGGTCAATCTCGAACAAAAGTTTCATAAGTATTTCTTCACTGAGACTAGAGAGATGAGATTGTCAAATTTGATTGTTGTAAGGCAGAAATCTGGTGAGTCTGTGCATGATTATGTGCAGAGGTTCAGGGAAGTACGCAACAAGTGTTTAGTCTCCAATTAACAGATAATCAGATGGCGAAGATTGCTTTTAATGGGTTAATAGCTCCAAGGAAAAGTTTCCCTCGGCTGAGTTTGAGAGTTTGTCCCAATTGGTACAGAAGGTATCTATCTAGGAGAATTTGACTCGGGGGGGGGGGGGGGGGGGGGGGAGGGGGAGGGGGGGCATGGTCCAGGTCGATTCAAGTCAACTATAATGATTATGACTCTGAGTCTGGGGAGGAGACCGAAGATGTCAATATGACTGAGTGGACGAGGAATAAGAATATTTTGTCGTGTCCTTGGGTGGAGCAGAATGAGCCAGAAGAAAAGTATGACTTGGATATCACCAAGGCCGACAAGATATTTGATATGTTGTTATAGGAGAAGCACATCTAGTTGCCACCTAATCATATGATACCATCTGCTGAAGAATTGAAGAAGAAGAGGTATTGCAAATGGCATAACTCACCATCTCATAATACCAATGACTGCAAAGTTTTCAGAAGACAAATACAGATGGTGATTGAACAAGGTAAGATAAAGTTTACCAAAGATGCTATGAAGATCGATGCACATCTATTCCCTGCAAATGTTAACATGGCTGGTATTGACAATGTTGAAGCTTTTATTAGCCGATATCAGAAGAAAAAGGATAGGGAATTAAAGGAATCACAGTTTGATCCACACTGGGAGTGTCCGTTTTTTAAATATTGGTGGGAGAATAACATGAAGCTGCCTTCGATCGACAATTGTCCTGGTTGTAGTCGGCGTACAAATCAGATGTACAGAGAAGCTCCAAAGTTCTATCAACAACAAGATCGACAAAGCAACATCAAAGAGTCGATGGAAAGGAAAGTCTATAGGCAAGGCAGAGTGTCAGCTTTTGATCGAGTTGGAGTAGGGAAAATTGAAGAAGACAAGTTTGACAAAGAAGTCAATGAAGAGTTGCAGGAAGAACAAGTACAAGAAGAGCAGTGGTGTCCATCTGGTATATTTTCTAGGAGCCAGAAGCGAAGAATCCAGAGGATGCGATGCCGATAGATGAGGGCTGGTAGGTATTATTATGTTGAAGATGATGATCAGCTGCCTAAAAAGGTTTAGAGATCAAAGGTAAAATCACAAGTACAAGTACCCGATGGTACCATGAGCATGGTGATGATGCTTCCGTAGGAGTTCATGGCTTCCAAAGAAGAATTGTTTGCTGATAATGACGAGGTGCCTTAGTTGGTATTTGATATCCAACAAGCAGTATTCGATAAACCATATGAAACAAAACATCGCCACTTGAAGGCTTTAAATTTAAAAGTGGTTCATCAACGGGATGCCGATAGGGAAAATGATGGTTGATGGAGGTGTTGTTGTCAATATTATGCCGATCACTACTGCTAGGAAGTTGGGCAAGACCGATGATGATTTAATCAATACTAATATGATTTTGCGGGATTACGGTGGTCGAACTGCTGCAGCCAAAGGAGTGTTAAATATGGAACTCACGATCGGCAGCAAAACTTTGTCAATTACATTCTTTGTTATTGAAGGAAATGGAACCTATAGCCTTCTTCTAGGTCATGATTGGATACAAGCGAATTGTTGTGTACCATCAACAATGCATCAATTTGTGATCCAATGGATTGGTGATCGAGTGGAGGTGGTTTCGGCTGATGAAACCATCAACATTGCATCGGCCGATTTAGCACCATGGCACGCAGATGTTATGGAGTGTCTTTCTGGCAGGATTTGAGATGGGGACTATATCAAGATTACTACTCAGGGTCTTGAGGTGGTGGACCAGTCAAATTTAAAGTTGTTTCTCTGACAGACACCACAATGGGGTTTTGAAAAAGGGTTTATGTCAGCCGATGAGTTGCAAGAAGTCGATGTAGGAGCTGGCAACAAGTCCATGCCAACATTTATTGAAGAAGATATATTGAAGACCACTTTCAAGATTAGGTGATGAAAAGTTTAGGAAAGCAATCAATAGGAAAGATTTGAAAATATTATCCAAGAGTTTGGACTGGCGCATGATCTCGAGTGATTGATCGCGGCCAATATGAAGAATATTGTCCTTAGCAAAAAAAAATAAAGGAAAAAATAAGTCACAATCGATGTTTATACATCGTCTTCAGATGGCCGATATCAAGGATATCGCCCTTAGTTCAAAAAAATAGTACATAAATAAATGTTGTTTGCAGGTTTACAAGAAAACTCATATCTAGTGACAACTCATCAGGGCAGTAGAAGTCAATAATCTCAATTGCTTTCATTTGAAGTGCATCGACTTGTGCTATTGCGTAAGCGTCTTCATCAATGGTGTTGGGATATTGGACACGATGCTCCACAAGACAGTAGCTTGTTCGTAAGCCGATGTGGTGATGCCTTCTTGCTCCACAATTTCTTCTGGTATTCTTGCAAGTATGGCTTCGGCATTGGCAATTTCCTTGTTTTTGGCTTCAAGGGCTGCCTGGAGCTCATCTTGATCTCGTCGCGAATCAACAAGTTTCCCCTCAAGATCGGCTAATTTGGAGATTAAGGCCGTGTACTTGTTCTTCTCTTCTGCTGCCCTCTTGTCAGCTACCTCTGCTTGAATTTTGTGCGCTAACTGATGCTCAACGCGAGCTTGGGCTTCTAATACTTGGAGTTGGTGGAATTCGATATATGCCACCGGCTGCAATGCTGAAACCAGACCAGAGGGCAGGAAGTCTTTTATCGCACTGTATCTTGCTCTGATTGGGCCAGCGTCCAAGATCAGATTCTCGATGGGGATGTTGAGTCGATGGCGGATATCCTATAAAGTAGCACAGACATCTGGAGCCAAGTATATTGATGAAGTGCATATGGAAACTTGAGCCTAAAAAGGGAGGAAGGGGATTGTTAAGAAGATGGCAATCAAACATATATTATTAAGACGAGGGATTAATTCTTACTGA
Source organism: Eleusine coracana subsp. coracana (assembly GCA_032690845.1). Taxonomy (NCBI): domain Eukaryota; kingdom Viridiplantae; phylum Streptophyta; class Magnoliopsida; order Poales; family Poaceae; genus Eleusine; species Eleusine coracana. Next base: position 12,329,655 of record CM064426.1, read on the forward strand.
TGTTTCTAGAGTTGATGAGGGCATCAAGGCATTGTGGCTACAAGCCGATGAAGGAGTCAGAACATCCGAGGACTCAGAGATGTATGCGATTATGGCCGATGACCAGAATTCCTAACAACACGGAGAATTAATAGTTGAAAAGGATAAAGGGTTGAGACACAAGGAATCAAAGCCAGAGTTGATGAAGGAGCATGTACTGGCTCATCGACTTTCCCTGAAGAAGCAGTGTCGATGGGAGGGGAGTTGATACAAGTAGTACGCTCTAAAGGATAATCTGATATAGTGGCGCTGCTATCATGCATAATCTCCTAAGAAGAAATGGCAAGGATAAATAACACTTTAACAAAGAAATAATTGTGAAAAGAGAGAAGGGTTTTTATTGTAGCTGCTGAAGATGAAGGCCGCTTTGTCGGCTTGGGTAGATTTGACATATTTTCTGACAGTATTACAGTACCGGGAGTCGTTAGATCTATTGTCGATGGAGTGATGGAGGTTGATGGCAATGTCTGAAGGAAAAAAAAAAGCTTAGTAAGTTGAGAATTGATGACCATATGTGTTATAAGATTATTACCTGCAGCTTGGGTGAGGCTAGTAACGACTTCTTGGATGACAGTCAAAGTCGATGGAGCAGTCTGTTAGATAAAAGAAAGAGTTGAGATAATAAAATTATGAGGAGTTTTATTAAAGGGGTTGTTACCTGAGTCAATGCAGGATTGGTTGAAATTGGTGGAGCTAGTGAAGGGATTGCAATCATGGCACGCTTCTACTGCTCGACTGCCTGATTCGATTGGATTCTAGTGCTGGCTTTCCTCTTTGATGGTTGCTCCCTCACAACCTTGTGTGTCGTCTTCACCGGGCCTCGCCCGCTGAGAAGTTGAGCAGGAGTCGGAGCATCGCAACCGATGTTGGGATTCTTGGATGTCCGACAATATATGATCGGCCTCCTGTTGTTACTCATCGTTGGAGGGGTTATGGCCGGATCTTGCGTCAAGAAGAAATTAGTTATGAAAGTCGATAAAAGTGTAAATTAAATTAATATCAAATGAAAGAGGCTTACTGGGTCCACAACATCAACAAGATGGTTGGTTAGCTGATTGCAGAAGAGGTGTTTTTTCCATTCTTTCCACCAAGACTTGAACATCATAGAGATAGAGGGCATTAGTTGAATATCGGCCGGGTTGCCTATCGGGTTTTCTGAGGCCATATCATAGATCTTCTTGTATTCAAGAAGGCTCTTGAGTGTTTTTCTGACCGAAAGACGACCAAAGAAGGAAGAACCAGCGGGAAGCCGACCAAAGCCAAGTTGGCAGGAAATGACTAGAGGGTTATAAAACTCATATGAACGAGTTCTGAGCTGTCCGCCATGAAAGTTGACGGGCAAAATGCCAGGTCTGATGCAGGCTTTAAAGATGGGAGTCGATTCTCTGTCTTGCAGAGGATTGTCTGGGCGAAATATGGAGAGGTTCTCAAACTCCAAATCCACATAAGGGAACCATATCCGTTTCTCCACTTGGATGCCATTGTAAAAGAGGGTAAAATAAATGTTGAAATTTTTTCTGGACATTCGACATCCGGAAATCACCATGGCCACCTCTCCCAGTGATGTGCAATGGCGCATCGGGATTTCCTTACCTTCTGTCGCATCAGTCGATGGAAATGAGTTTTATGAGAAAGGGGCCAATTCCATGGCTTGAGAATAGTAGACATTGAGCCAAAACTGTATGAACCACCATGGACCCCCAGCTTTGATGGTTTGGTTGGTCTGGAGGCTGACGACGATGCGGTGTAAGAGATGGTATACAGACCCAAGAGAAACCTACCCAGGGGAAATTTGTTGCCATCGGCCAAGATATCAGCTATGCCCAAGAAGTTGGTAGTGGGCATACAAGATGAAAAGCTGAAGATGAAGTGTTTGAGCCAAGGATTTAAAAATGCGGATAGGTGAAAATGAAAGAAGGAAGAAGATACATTTATAAGGATGAGACACCGGTAGGTTGCGCTAAAGGCGCACGGTAAGCGAGGAGATAAAATCTGGCGCATAAGGATTTTGTACCCCAGACTCAGGGGGCATGTGTTGGCACCGGAATTTGGATCGGCCCCATTGGTCAGAGGCAGAGAATTGAAATTGGCTAAAGTTAGCGAAGCACAATGGCTGAAAGAAATAAAGTGGACCCGATAGGGTTATTTTGTCTCTTTCTATTTTTAGTTTAGATTTTGTTTAGAAATAAATCTAGTTGGTTAGTTAAAGAGTCCTGACCGAGTTGGGTCAGAACCCCTTGCACTGGGCTATAAATATGTAATAGGGTTTGTACGTGAAAAAACAATACTTTCGTTCAATACAATTCGGCGCATCGCCAAATCTTTTCTCGACGACATCCTTGTCTCACGTGGGCTGCATCGGCTCCGATTTCAATGAGAGACTTGGATTAGTCATCCTCAGTAATTCTATCAACCTCAACTAGTACTTTCTCATTGATTTGATATTCTAGTTGTTATCTTTAGAATTGCTAGTTATCCGGTAATTAGATCTTAATTGCATTTATACTATCGACTTTCGGTTGCAATACTGTCTCGGTTAAGTTCGATCTATTGCAGTCTTTGGTAGATTTTATGAGTTTGATTTAGATCTGTTATTCGAGTCATCTTGTTGATTTTACCTATAATTGAAGAGTTTTTAGTTCTATTTGCTTCATTTGGACACTGTCTCAATTAAGTTCGATCTGCTCGAGCCAGTGAGGCTACATCGATTCTTACCTCTCACTGAGTCGATAGGATTAGGTACGATTCAATCATTGGTAGAGTCAATAGGGTTTTGTCAGAATGTTTAGCCGACAAGTTATTACGGTTCGATCGACTTCTTTGTGTTCTACTTGATTATTGATGTGTTGATTGAAGTCAATTGCCCCCTTTATTTAATAAGAGCTAGATATGTGATCTTGAGGCGTATTTGCAATACCAGCTATCAGATTTATCAACTTAGCACTATCGACAGGGAGAGTCTTTCCATGTTTACTGTATATCTATCGACTCTGGCCTATCGACCTTACTTATTCGACAGAGTAAGTTTGGCATGTCTTGCATAGTTTTTATCGATTTCGTTCTATCGACCTAGTTCTCATCGGTACTAGTTATGTGATATTTAATATTCATTTATTGAATTGCTGATGAACTGATTCAAATCAGCCGATTAATTTATTTTAATAATATCACCCGCTGGGGAAGAGAGGGGGACGGCGGTGGCACGGAGCGAGGAAGAGAGGGGGCCAACGGTGTCGAGCGGAGCAGAGGGGAGAGGGGGCCGGCGGCGTCGAGCGGAGTGAGGGTGGGGGGGGGGGGGAGGGGGGAGGGAGGCGGCGACGACGAGAAAATAGAGGGAGGGAGGCAGCACGGGGGAGAGAGCGAGTCGGGTAGGAGAGAGGGAGGAGGCGCGGTGGGTCCCACTGGCAGTGAATAGAGGGATTATTTTGATCAGGTGGGTTGGAGTGAAAAAATTATTTGGGCCTTTAAAACTGGAAATTGGACCCTTAAAATGGAAAATAGAGGTCCGAATTTAGTCTGTGGGCTGAATTTGCTCTAAGCACGCATGCATGCGCAGCTGCGGGTAGCGTACCCGTCCTAGTTATAGTTAGTTTGTTGGAGATGCTTAGATAAGGAACAAGGTTTTCAATGGCTGATATGGATTTTTTTTCATAGAAAAAAAATCTCTGATAGCTATACTTGGGCTGGAACTTCACTGATAGTCCAATAAGAAACAGAAATACCCAATAGCCCATCAAACAGCGGCAGACCGACCGGCGGCCAATCACTTCGAGCCCTAATTCCCCCACCTTCCTTGCGGTCGCGTGACGGCGGGAAGCGGCGCCAGGCCTCTGGTCAGGGTGGGTGAGGGCGGGCGTGCGTGGCGTGGCGGCGCCGTAGCTCGTACCACAGCAACGGCAGCAAGTAAAGGTAATCGCAGCTTGCTTTCCTCGCTCACTGTATCGATTTTCCATGCTATGCTTTAGGTGCTCGATGAAATGCCCAGCCAGTGCCTTGCACATTGACATGCGGGTGTCGTCTCTTTTAAACACTCTATTAGTACCTTGCCTTTTCGGTCTCAGGGAGAATCAGGGACTTTCCAACGTTAGTCGTAATTGGGCTTCATTAGCTCAGAATAAATAAGTAAGTATTTTTGTAATAGTATATCCTTGGAGTTCAATTTACGTTTGAAATGAGTGGGTCTTAGTGGAGAAGAAATAGATTGATGCATACATGATTAGTTATTGGTCCTTTTTTTTCTTATGCTTACTACTGCTTTTTCCTTACATGTTTTATTATTTTCTCTTTTTTATGTTGGAGAAAAAGTTGTTTTTTTTTCATTGTTCAGAAATTAATGGTGAACTGTGATAGTCCATGTCTCCATGAGTTCACAACATTCAAATCCTTAATTTTGTTGTTTGCAGAAGAAATAAATCATGTTGTTAAATATTTCTCAAGGATTATGAATATGTTAGTATGTGTTAAGGATCATTTGAGGTCTGCATTACTGGATACTGTGGCTTGTTTCCTTTCAAAATCATGTTAATGATTCTATGCGAATACATATGTTTGAAATATGCTGTTTGTCCTAGTACTTTTATTATCTTTTTTTCTTGTGCCACTGGAAATTTGCTAAAAAAAAAGAGCATTTACAGTCACACAAACTCATCAAGTGGAGTGAGAATAGACACTCAGATGATACCAGTTGCAGAACCAGCTTTGAACATGAAAAACAAAACTCAATAAAAACATTACAGCCTTTTATTCTCATTGATATTTTAGGATGAAGAGAGAAGCAAACCAAATAACTGAACTTATTCATCAGTAACAAAAGGACAGGATAAGGATGTGATCTGGATCAAATCCTAATTGGGATCTTCTGTCCTGTTTGACAAAATGAAGATATGATCTAGTTTCATATCTATATAATTAAAGGGCATGGTCTTCGCCACCCTGCGGGTGCTCCAAGCCCTCCTCGACCACTAGGAGCTCTCCGTGAGTTTTTTGGTCTATGCCGCATAGCCACGTAAGCCAGCAGGTGGAGGCATTCGTGTCTGGGTGCGGTTCTGCCGTTGTCAAGTCATGGTTGAACTGGGCTGATTGATCGACCACCGTGCGCTAGCTTTCTCCTGCCTATTTGTGACCCGTTTGCATGCATAGGCGATTGTGAACCCATCGACGACAAAGCAGAGAGGAGAAAAAAAGTAGACTGGCAGAAGCATGGAGGAGAAAAAGAAAGCCATAAGAAGAGATGCAAAAGGGACCGATGCATGAATTTGAATATAAAATTCCCAGAACAGTAAGGTTAAGATAAAAAAAATTCAAAATCAAAATAGAAATTTCCAACTGATGTATAATACTTTTATATTACTCCTTGATGACATCTCTGATGAGGGTTTCAATGGAGGGCTGATGGAGGATTTCAATGGAGGGCTTCATGTAGATGCTCTTCACTTTCTTCCTCCAGATGTGAGGCATGCGCAACCAAAATTGCTGGTCGTGGTGTGGATTGCAGCCCCCGATGGCCATAAGCACCCTGGATCGAAGAAAAGATGCAGGGGCTCTTGACCACCGAGCAGCAACAACTCTGTTATGCATTGAGCAAATGGTGGAGTCAATAGAATGGTGGACCGAATAAAAACAAGGATGGTGCATTCAGCAAGCAAAGGAGTGTTAAAAGTAAGAGATAACATGCCTCTTTGTGACATGTGGAGCAAAGCACAAGGCATGTGGCCTGGGTGCTGAGCTGCTGGTTGCCAGCGAAGAGAACAGGGGAAGTGAGGGATGAAGAGAGGAGTGCATGGGCCCAAAAATGTGACTTCACCAGATTGGTACGACGATATTCAAGAGAGAAGCATTCATCTAGGTACATTTTTTTTAGATGCTACCTATCTTTGTTATTATAACCTACAAATCAAGGAAAAGAATAAAATGAAGGTACGGACTGAGGCTGCCTCCACGTTTGTAAAGCTGGTTCTGTAACAATACAATGCATTGCGGCTGCCTCCACGTTTGTGTGTGCTTCTGATTCTTTTCTGCCAGAGAACATCCAGAGGAAAAGAAAACAAAACAGATAACGTTTATTGCCCAAAGAAATGCTACATATGGCTCGACGAGTGTGATTTCCAGCAAATTGCATGAAAATCAACAACAAATGATGGTGTGTTGTACTAATCGACCGAAAACATCTAGAACAGTCCAATCCAACGACCCACCGAAAAATGGCTCACCACATGGGCACGACACTGGCTCGCCGCATGACCTAGTGTTTAAAAAAGCGGAAACAAAAAGCGAGCAGAGAGACTCTGCCTAGCGCCTAGGCCGTCTAGGCGGCCCCTAGACGTTTCTAGGCGTTTGCGATTAAGTGGTGGATATCTATTTTTTTAAAAAAAAAACAAGGGGAATAAACAAAAAAAATTGGAATATATCCCATCTGTTGGGCTTCATTTTGAAGGTCCATCCAGCCCAAGTCTAAATCTAATGGAACTTCCACCCATGCGACTTACCTGTTTGACCTAACCTCATCAAGCTCCGTTTGCCTGCTCCCCTGGATGCTTCTTCCTCCAGTCACACCATGCTGCTGAGGAGCTCTGGCAGGCCCAAGAGGAAGAGTGAGCGGCGGAAGAAGGGCGGGTTGGCAGGCTGGAGCACTCCCTGGCGGCAATCAATTTGCGGTATGTTTCGAACACGACGGCAGACCGGAGCTCTTCATCGCTCAGCCCACAAAATCACCTCCGCCCAACTCCACCTGGCTCCGCCCAGCAACGCTTAGCACTGCTTAATCCATTCTCCGCCTAAATCCACCGCTTCGGTCAAAGCGACGCGGTCACCCAGCGTGCAGCGCCTAAGCGCCGCTTAAGCGGGCGACACGGACGCTTTTTTAAACACTGATTTTCAAATGTAAGTTACATTTGAAAATATCTCAAATGATGAGAACATCCCACAATCTGATAATTGGTCCACAATGTTGATTGAGATCTTCTATATTCATATTTGTGGTCATTGTTTTTTTCCTTACAATCTGTAATTAACTGGTCATTGTTTGTTCCTTACAATCATATTTGTGTATGATACTTCTTTCTAATTGATTTATATTCTTTTGATGATACAGCGATGCCATGACTTTTTTTCTGTGGATCTGGTGTGCATAATGATATTTTGGTGTTGTTAACTCGTTATGCTTTTCTACTTGGCTAAGGCAGCAAAACCAATTGGAGTACAGTTCTTCTGAATTGCGACTGCAGAATGCTTTGGTCGAGATGTCTCTCCTATGCATTTTGCATCCCTGTTAAAGGAATGCAGGTTTGTGAATACAGTTCGTCAAATCCACCAAAAGATACTCGCTTCTGGTCTTCTCTCTTGTCCACCTCCTTTGCAATCAGTGTCGCTTCCACCGCTGCCATCTCAACCATATATATCACCAAAATCATTGGGTACGGGTATTGTAGCTTCATATCTTGCCTGTGGTGCTACAAACGATGCTCTCTCAGTGCTGGAACGTGTGACACCATCACCACCTGTGTGGTGGAATCTTCTCATACGAGAACACATCAAGGAAGGCCACCTTAACTATGCAATTGGCATAGCTTGCCGCATGCTGCGTGCTGGAACTAGGCTAGACCATTTTACTCTGCCATATGTACTAAAAGCATGTGGTGAGCTACCATCATACCGTTCTGGTACCACATTTCATGGACTGATATGTTGCAATGGGTTTGAGTCAAATGTATTTGTCTGCAATGCACTGGTGGCAATGTATGCCCGCTGTGGCTATTTGGAGGAAGCCACTCTGGTTTTTGATGAAGTAACACAGAGGGGAATTGATGATGTTATCTCATGGAATTCAATTGTTGCTGCCCATGTCAAAGATAGCAATCCATGGACTGCATTAGATATGTTTTCAAAGATGACAACGATTGTCCATGAAAAGGCTACAAATGAAAGGTCAGAGATCATTAGCATTGTCAACATCCTTCCTGCATGTGCTTCTCTGAAAGCATTGCCTCAAACTAAAGAAATTCATGGCTATTCCATTCGGAACGATACATTTCCAGATGCTTTTGTTGGTAATGGACTGATTGATGCCTATGCAAAGTGTGGGTCAATGGAAGATGCAGTAAAGATTTTCAACATTATGGAATCCAAAGATGAAGTTTCCTGGAATGCAATGGTAACTGGGTACTCACAAAGTGGGAACTTTGAGGCAGCCTTCAAGCTTTTCAACAATATGCGCAAGGAAAATATTCCGTTAGGGGTAGTAACATGGAGTGCTGTAATTGCTGGGTATGCTCAGAGGGGATGCGGGCAGGAAGCGCTTGATGCTTTCCGGCAAATGATTATTCATGGATCAGAGCCAAATTCTGTCACAATCATCTCTTTGTTGTCTGCCTGTGCTTCTTTGGGAGCACTGTCTGAGGGAATGGAAACTCATGCCTACTCTCTGAAGAAATGCCTTTTGTCTTTGGACAATGATTTAGGTGACGATGGTCATAGCGGGGACCTGATGGTACACAATGCATTGATAGATATGTACTCAAAGTGTAGGAGCTTCAAATATGCCCGTTCAATGTTTGATTCTATACCTCGAAATCAACGTAATGTGGTGACTTGGACTGTCATGATCGGTGGGTATGCACAATATGGGGACTCAAATGATGCCCTGGAGCTCTTCTCGGATATGGTTTCAAAACAATATGCAGTTGCCCCAAACGCTTACACAGTTTCGTGCATTTTGATGGCATGTGCACATTTGGCAGCCCTTCGTATGGGCAAGCAGATTCATGCTTATGTTATCCGGCACCATAGGTATGATGCATCTGTTTACTTTGTGGCAAATTGTCTCATTGATATGCACTCAAAGTGTGGTGATGTAGATACAGCTAGAAATGTGTTTGATAGCATGCGCACAAAGAATGACATATCTTGGACTTCGATGATGTCAGGATATGGAATGCATGGCCGTGGTAGAGAGGCCGTTGAAATATTTGACAAGATGCAAAAAGCAGGCTTCATTCCTGATGATATATCTTTCCTGGTTCTCCTGTATGCTTGCAGCCATTCTGGTATGATTGATCAAGGTCTGGATTACTTTGACAGCATGAGTAGAGATTATGGTTTAGCTGCAAGTGCAGAGCATTATGCCTGTGTTATTGACTTATTGGCTCGCTCTGGGCGATTAGACAAGGCATGGAAAACAGTTGAAGAAATGCCAATGGAGCCTACTGCAGTAATTTGGGTCGCACTACTTAGTGCCTGCCGAGTACATTCAAATGTAGAACTTGCTGAATATGCTCTGAGCAAACTGATTGAGATGAAAGCAGAGAACGATGGATCATACACACTTATCTCCAACATATATGCTAGTGCAAGGCGGTGGAAGGATGTAGCGAGAGTCAGACAATTGATGAAGAATTCAGGAATTAAGAAAAGGCCAGGATGCAGCTGGGTCCAGAGCAAGAAGGGAACTGCATCTTTCTTTGTTGGAGATCGATTACATCCCCTATCTCCAGAGATATATGCTCTTTTGGAGAGACTAATTGACCGCATCAAGTCAATGGGTTATGTCCCTGAGACAAACTTTGCATTGCACGATGTTGATGATGAGGAGAAGAATAACCTTCTTGTAGAGCACAGTGAGAAGCTTGCTCTTGCATATGGTCTCCTTACAACATCTCCTGGTTGTCCCATAAGGATCACAAAGAACCTTCGTGTTTGTGGGGATTGTCACAATGCATTCGTGTACATCTCCAAGATTGTTGACCATGAGATCATAGTGCGAGACTCCAGTCGGTTCCACCGTTTCAAAAATGGATCTTGCTCCTGTGGTGGCTATTGGTGATGACCTTTTTTATGAAAGTGCAGGACTACAAACATAAATTAACAATGAGTACTGACATGTTTTGTCATAGAAAGAAAAAAAATAACTTATGTGCTCATGATTATTGAACTCACCACTCAGCAAATGAACTATGGTAGAATTATGGTTGCAGTGCCTTTTCTGTGTTTATTTTGTCATAAGCTGCTGTTTGAGTTGCTAATAGGTGTGTTGTTCTGTTTCAGTTTATCTCATTACATTGCTGCATTAATTGCAGAGCAAAAATTTATCGCATTAGTCAGTTTCCATGAATCTCTATACTTCGTGAAGTAGAAGGCCTTTCATTTTAAGTACCTAGCAGTCTAGCACCATCTGAGCTAACATTATCTAAAACATTCTCCCCTACTGTATATTCCTCAAAAAAAAAAAAAAAAAGTGAAGTCTCCCCTCCTGGCACTGGCTGCCTTCGAGCTTCTGCCGCGGCTGTGTGGAGCAGAAATAGTGTGCCACTGCAGTTTTGAGTTCCGATATGACATTGCAGATCTTCGCACTGGTGTACAAGGTGAAGTTTACAAGCCTCACGCATCCTATGCATGCTTTTTATTGTAGGACCTCACCTTTGTATTCCATCATATGTTTTCAGTATATATACATGAACTTGCAAGTGACCATCTATAGAAAGGTGCTTGAACCAGTAACCTTCCCCATATATATGTTATTCAAATTGTCTTTGCTGTCCTAGGCCTGACTATACAAAGAAACCGCAAACGTTTTTATAATAACATAGTGTCATCAAACAGTCTAGGCCTGACTACATCTTCACGTATTCAGATCAATGTGTTTCGTAGAGCTGTGCATGATTTTCAACATCGTCACGATCATCTCCAAGGGGCACCAGATCAATGCGTCCTCGCTGGCTGTGTCCATCCCGTAGCAGTTTGTGCACATTTCAAAATATTCCAAAACATGATTTATGGTTGCAATCCAGATTTCGTTAATTTCAAACTGTGTTTATGACTCCTAAGATTACAATTACGGGGAAAAATAGTTGGAACAATCCATAAAATAGTTTCAGAATGGAGCCTCCCTCCTCTCGAAACATAATATTCTTTGATTTTATGTTTGAAACTGATAATATACTCTTTCAAAATTGCTGGGACAAAGTAACAATAAAATATACATACAAATTTGCTAGTGAGAAGAAGAAAAGACTGAAACAAAAAGTAATTGTAAAATATAACAGGGTTTATATTCTTCTCTGTACGCTGTGCATCGTAATAAGCTCTTCAGCTAAAACCATGTCAATATCCATCATGAGTTTTTGTAAAATCTCTAACTCGATTACTCATGTTTCATCTTGGCTTCAAGATCCTTCACAACAGTAGTAAGAGATCTAGTATCCCGAGCTTTAACTAGCTTGCCATTATCGTCAGCCTGCAAAATGAGAGCTTAAAATTATTTTGTTGAAAGGAGTAACCAAATTAAGCAGGCCTCTTGATTAAATTTGTTACAATTATCTGATATCAAACAAGAGAGCAGCCGTTTCAAAGGAATAACGTAAATTAGAAAGATCAAAAGCCTAACCTTTTCCAGCAGTAGTGCACGGTCCTTCAGCTCATCTGCTGAAAGTCCTTTCTTGTGAATCACCTTAAGGACCTTAAGCAAATGTGGCTGAAGAAAGTCCGAACAATGCTCCTCAAGATTACGCTCAGGGAATGAAGAATCACAGCCAAAAGGACACTTCATGGGCCTCATAGGGCAGACAGTGACACAGTGCCTATCCATATCACGCCTCAAGAGGCGCTTCTCGCAATTTTGTTCGCACTGAAGGACCTTGAACGGGCAAGCTGCATCATGATCTTGCATGCAACGGACAGAAACTGTTGCCCGGCATCCATCATTTGGGCAAATAACAGGCCTGAATGTACATTGTTCCTTGTGATGTGCAAGCCTCTCCTCGTTTTCATATTTCTCAGGGCAGTGGAACTTGGTCTTGAGATCCACATTCTTGAGTAGAACCTCGGCAATAGCCTCCCTTCTCTCCACCGGCCAGAAGCGGGTCATCTCCATCTCCTGCACAAAGTCATCGATCTTATCCTCACGGCTGTCACTCAGCAGCCACCCAGAGACATGGCCAATGATGTTCCTCTTGGTGCTGCTAAAATCATCCATAAAGATCGAAACAATCTCAAAGGGGTCTTCTGGCATCTCGTTCTCAGGGTCCTGATTCGCCTCCGACTCGATCAGAGCATCAGATATGAAGGTCTCGCTCCTCTGCGTGATGTAGTCCACCATCTCTTTCCTCAGGTCGACGGCGACAGCAGAAGGATTCCGGAACAGATCACCGGTCGTGCCGTCAACGCACACTGCGGCCAGGCCTGGGAGCAGGATCTGTGCCAGCTTGTGCATTGCCTCCGAATCGCAGTATGGGCACTGCAGGAGTGAGCCTTCACCTCTCTCCGTTCCAGGATCGGCAACCGGGAGGTCCATTGCGGCTTGTGATCACACACTGCGAGAAACAAGAGCCAAGCAGCTTAGCACTCTGATCCATACCTCAAACGCAATGAAGCCTCTCTTAGGTACATTTGCAAGTCACAGCGATGTTAAAGAAAAATCAGAACATACATTGTTGTTCAAACTATAGTCTATTGAATCTTCCAGATCAAGATACGAGGGAAACTACCGGAACAAAACGCATATGCAGCAATTGGTTCTCTCCCCCGTGTGGGCAATGTGAGGCAAATTTGTTTGGTAGTCCGACAGGATGTTAGTCGAATTTGACCGAGGACACAAATCCGTCAGCAACACATTCCGGCACCGGCGTCCTGCGCCACGTATAATTGGGTCGCGCATGTACAAACAAGAATGAAAAAAAAAATGGTACGAATCGCCGTCGGAAGGGGAAGAATCGCGGGCTCTAGCAAAGAAAAAGAAAATGGAAGATTTTGGGGGACCATAACGAGGAATCCATCCGCCGAGCAAGGCGTCCTTACCTCACGAGCGAAGAAATACGGTCCAGCACGGATCCCAGCCGGCGGCTTGCGTTCAAGGGGAAGGGAGGCGCAGCAGCCGTGGTCCGGATCGAGGCAAGGCAGGCGCGTGTTCTTCGCGCGGAGGGCCCCCTGTCTGTATAAGCTGCGTTGCGGGGGGGTTGGGTTGGGGAAGAAATGATCGAGGAAGTGGGGCCCACCCCTCTTCAACGCGGACTCGGCTGCACGTTTAGCGGTCAACCGAACATGCAGGCATGAAATAATTTAATAATAATAATAAAAAGAAGAGTTGCAATTCCAAGTTGCAGATGTGCATGCACGTATTGCATTAGCCTAATGCCTTTTGAGTTGCTACGTTTTTTTTTTACTGCTACGCTTTTTTTGGAGAAAAGAAAAGGAAAACATGCACTTATTCTAAAATATAAAAGTTGGATAATGGAATCCTCACAACGCTATCAATTTTATTAAGAGTAGAAATTGTAGAGACAATTGAGACTTAGAGATAATGAGAATGGTTGTTCTTTATTGATATAAGGGGTACAATTTATAGTCACGGGAAGAGTAGAGGCTAAATAATTGATGTGTCCACACTATAGATGTGTTCACACTATAATCTATGGTGTGGCATGATTGGTCAATAATCCACTACATGGATTCACAACGCTCCCCCTTAATCAATCGATTGTCATTGTACATCATCTTACAGCTCCTCCAAAAACTCTATGGGAAAAATGTGAGGAGCTATAGAGTAATATGTTATGAAAACTCCTTAAACCCAATGGAGAAATCAGGAGAAATTGATACAACATATATTGTATATTGTCCCATTATAAACTCATATGAGAAAGACCCAAACGAGTTTAGAGACAATATTATTTCATGTGATATCACCCTTTAAAAACCCTAGTAGGGAAAAATTGGGAGATATGACATACACTTGTATTGATATTGTCTCATTAAAAATCTTTCATGAGAAACCGTGTAGAAAAAACTCACGAAAGGAAAAGAGTGCAATATGATGTTTGGACAGGTTACTATTCAGAAGGATACTCCCCCTGATCATTGACAATTTGTGAGTAAATCACAAGATTTTCCAAATATTTTATCAACTCAATCTGCTATAGTACATGAGGATAAAACAAATGGGAGCAATATACTTAATGTATCGCTCTCTTGTAACATGTTGCATCTAAGCAATACAAGAGGTACTATCTCGTGGATAGTGGCGGATGGTTCAATAAAAACCATTACTATATAGATAATATAGTTAATCATTCTTCAATCTAACATGCACAATAGGTGATGTTTGGAATATTATATGAAAGTAGTCATGATAATGTAGAAGATCCTCACGTAAAGATCACTTCACCATGAAATCAGTCAATATACATGTTTTATGCATATTCTACTATGGTCATGTCTTGATGGAATCACCAAGACCTTATGTGTCATAAGGATATTAATGAATATCCTCTTTGACTCCAGCATAATGGCAATGTGGAGTAGCACTTGAAGCTAGTAAGCTAATAAGCACTTTGATGACACTTTTCATCAACAATCTGATGGATGAATGCAACTGCAAGGATTGGATGAGACCATAAATATTGGATGAATATGGTTGTCTAATATCATTAGATATTGAAACGAATATCGATTGGATAATAGTTGACTGATTGATGACATTTCAGAGGGAATGTGCTCAAGTTTGAAAACTTAAGTATAATTTGAAATTACCCAAATTATTCATCTGAAATTTAGTCATTGCTTTGTTGCATGTTCCTTGAAGATGATTCGAAATCTGATGAAATTTCACAATGAACACAAAGCAATTATCGAATTTCCTTGCAAGAAAGAACTCTATAATCAGTTGTACCACAACAATTTAACTATATCAAGTCATCGAGTGACTAATGATACATAATATGCACCGCGATTTGAATTTGGATTCAGATGTCTGAATATATCCAAATTGATCTGCCAATGATCATAATCTTAAATATAGAAACATAATTTTTACACATGCGGGATCTTATCCTAGACCCATATGCTACAATGCTTCGCCATTGCACCACCTATTGCAATGAATATTCCATTATGTTTCCACATGGAATATGATGGAGGAAAAGATGTTACTTTTCACTCTATCAGCAAAGCAATTCTCCATAATTACCACCTCTGATTCGACCAATTTGAGTACTAAGGTACTCTACCTAGGATTTTGAACTCGATCAAGTATAGAATAATCGTGGGGAGAAATATGTTGACATTTTGTAGTCTTTGTATTGATTCAGTGGAACCAATAAATTATGTGAAAATATTATCCTCAGTAACTCCGTGTTTTTCCCAAACACTGGAATAAGTAAGGATGTTCCAGTGACCAGCGCCTGAATTTGAGTGCACACATGATGCTGATCTTTTGAATGTTAAAATCCATTGGCCTTGGATAGTAAATATCCGCAAAGGTGTCAACCAACATAGGGTTGGTTTACATTTACTGTCTTGGAGGATGATCTCCCCCTATTCTCGAGAATGCTTGCAAAAAGCACTCATGTTGTACTTCTCCTCATATTCTTTAGAATTGGGAGTTGAGTGGTTTTTGATTGGTACCTCCACTCTTACAAGTTGAGAATTTGATTTAATGACACCTTCATGACAAGTAAATGTTATTGGCAGAGTATTTGCAAAGTGTTGCAAATGTAGGATGTTCTGAACAGTAGGTTCAGTTCCTTTAATACGTGGATATGAGGATTGAATGTGAATGTATATGACATTCTTTCATATTCATGGCATTATCTTTGTGGTATAAATCTCCCCCTAATGCCTGAAATAATCCTCTATATAAGCATACGAGCAAAAGAGTCCCCATAAGAGATCCGAGACATTTTGAATTGATGGATGATAATATCTCTTAATGCTCATGATGTATGCCTTACGGTGGTGACATCGGTACATATAAAACATTACCGAGTCTATAAATGGGAAATTCTTGGCATACGGTCAAGTATCCATGTTTTACTGCAACGGGGAAGTCGTATCGCAGCAAATGATGTTAGTGGGGCATAAAGCCACATGTTACTAACAAGGTGTTAGTACGTGTCAATTCGAACTTAGTCTGTCATACGGTGCTGACCCAAAATTTTGGACCAT
The DNA here is from genome assembly GCA_032690845.1 of Eleusine coracana subsp. coracana. Taxonomy (NCBI): domain Eukaryota; kingdom Viridiplantae; phylum Streptophyta; class Magnoliopsida; order Poales; family Poaceae; genus Eleusine; species Eleusine coracana. The sequence goes on from CM064426.1 coordinate 12,345,624, forward strand.
ACAATCGTCTTTGTAGGCATGAAAAGTTGGTAGCATCGTCCTTTTTGGATTATTGGAATGATTGAATCAATTATTCAAGATTTATGCCCACGATGTGAGCAATAATCTTATCAATACATGGTTGTTATGTGGATAAGAAACATACAAGAGATCATCGTAAAGATATATCTATAAGAACCATGTAAAACCTAAACAATCCATCAATAGGTAGATATGACCACATGTATGATCTTGAATTTCTTCAAGAAGTTGAGTGGCACACATCAAATTCCATGTGGCTCTTACACGCACATTAAATCCAAAATGTTAGAAATATATGACCAATGGAATGACAATAATTTTTCGTATCATCCCTATGATGGGACAACCAAGGCAATCAAGCCAAGTCTTGATGTGATCAAGAAAGAAAAATTCTATATGCAATAGATGCCTGGGAGGGATATAATCCTAATGGCATGTTGGAAAAATTGCCATGTTCGTTGTGCAAAGAGGAGAATTCCTCATCATGAGTTTCAACATAAAAACTCCTTTAACGGAATGTCTATACGTAGTGGGGTACTACTTGAATCAGGATATAACAATATATCCATGATTGTAGTTGAGTACCAGATGGAAAGGATGATAGAGGCATAGTTAGACTTCTATCTTTCATACCGCATGCAGCGAGCAATGAGATATTTCCTTATCTCTTTGTAAGAGCATAGAAATTTTCACTTCCCAATGTATAGAGTTTGTGGCGCATATGTCCAATATAGGCATATTTTCACCTTCATCGGATTTGTTCCATAGCAATAGGATGTATATGACATAGTATGTAAGGAGATGGGAGCGTAGTATAGCTTTCCAAAATTATCTGAAGTAATTCCGACAGTTATGTTCTCATTAGTTAAGAGGTCCTCTTGTTATACAAGAGAATGGTTGGTACTTAGTTCCACTGAAACTTTGCAAGTACAACTGACCTCCCCCTGTTGATGTCAGGTTTAAGACTGAAGGATTCTTGCCTTTATCCTTGACCAGGTTGACAATGTCCCATGGACTTCTGGTGGGTAAGTAGATCAATCAAGTGTCATGTGCAATGACATTTGTTGATGGTATGCATATAGCAACCTTATGTATGACAAGATTTGTTGAACTAGAATATGTCTTTGCCTTAATCTTGTGCATGGGATGTTCCCATAAAACACTCGGATCTCCTCCATTAGATACTCAAATATGAGACCTTGATGGATATGATGCCCTATGTGACATAAGGCTTTGCATTTGATTGGATGACCATAGCACTCGTATAGAGGATGCAACACCATGCTAAATCCATAGGTGCCAAAGTATGTCGTTGAACGTCCATGGCCCATGTTGGGTAGTTGTGACTGTCATATGTGAGTTGAAGTAACCCACCACAAGAGATTTATTTAAAAACCATCATGGTAACATGTAAGAGAGATGCAAAATTTTGTAAACTCAAGTTAAGACTTGAATTACTTAGTGTGTACCTCATATGATATAGCCAACACTTTTGGAGAGAACCATGAAAATGGTGTCGATCTCATAGTAGTAGGATGCAAAATCTGACATTTGTTAGTAAATTCTAGATTCCTTCTACATTATGTTAGGCTATAAAGGATACTCGAGAAAAGCACTATTGCGTTTCTCAAATATGAATGGAGGTTGTCACTTGAATTTTGCATATGATTCAATTCTTCTTAAATTAAACTTAATAATTTGCTAGAAATAAAATCTCAATTGCAAATTAATGATATTGCAAGAAAAATTAATCTCAATTGCAATAAATGGTTTTGCAAGAGATATAAATCTCGATTACTACAAGAGAATTAATCTCAATTGCAAATAAGTGACACTGCAAGAAAATCTAATCTCGATTGCATTGATGTCACATAATACAACTCTTTATCATTGCAATGATTACGCAAAATCTGATTCATGTATGTATACCTCAACATATATAGATACTCGAGAAATACTAATTTCTCATAATATAATGGAGATATTCACACTAAAATTTTGCATGTAAATTTGCAAGGAACAAAATGCTCACTTACAAATAAAAGCCATTATTATAACGAATATTGTGTTTGTCATTTAATTCTGCTTTAATTAAGCATATAATGCTTAATGAAGGTGAATTAAATGATGAGTATGCAAGAGATATATATCTCAATTGCAAAGGAAAAATATTGTAAATATTGGAGTGTTTAAACTTTAACTCTCCTTGAATTAAGCACACTATGGGCTTAATTGTGGTGAATTAAGTGTTGAGTTTACAAGAGATTGGCATCTCAATTGCAAAACAAATATAAACACTATTAAATCTTGATTGCAAGAAATTGATATCTCAATTGCAAGAAATATCTGTATTGTATCCTAGAGAATGCTCATAGAACAAACTCATCTTCGGACACAATTTATTTTCACATCACCATAGGGAGTGAAAATATAATTTACAATATTTAACATCACTAAAAACAACTCTTATGTCATAGGGAATGCATCAAAATGCAAACACATTGGACATAAGAAATTACACTTTTGGGAATGCTTGAGAGCAATCAATATAGTAAATTTACATAAGTAAATTTCACAGTGCAATTATCATTTAAACCAAAGTTTAAAAACAAGAAAATAGAGTTTCCAAAGAAACTCTGCCAATTACAGAATCAGAAAAGTCTGTTCTGTAAAAGCCCAATAGGCCTTTGTTAGTTAGTCTTATAGGCCAGACCATATGGGCTCAACTTGGCCCAGGCCATGTCGATTTTGGGCCCTTAGGCCTATTTACCATGGCACATAACTGTTAGACAGTTAGGTTTTCCTAGAGTTGCCGTCATAGGGCGTCGCTTGGCCGACGGGCGGGCACCACATCATGGGCGAGTTCCCGGAGATGGCCGAGACGACATCATGCTGCGGGGCTACCATTGATAGGGTCAATGTCGAGGTCGGGTCATAGCCGTAGTAGCTAGCCCACAACCGCGTGACTCCCGTTGGCATTGCCATGGGCCATGCCCTGTCGTGGATGAGTCACCGCCTCGACCGCGCCATAGCAACCGTGGAGGAGAACCATAATGACACAGAGATGAGTGACAGGCCATCTCCGTATCCATAGGGACATGCGAGCATGGCGCGAGCGCCTCTACCTTCATCATTTTGGATGACTTCAGCGAGGGAGGGCCACGGTCTAAGCAATCATGTGGTTGTTGCGTCTGTGTACTCGCAAGCTTGCGATGTGCAGAATGAGTCGCCGTCGCACAACAGCCACATGGAGTGGGTGCCGTGCACCGAGATGCAAGGACGGAGGCCATTGCCACAGCAGCCACCTGCCTTGGCACTTCTGGCAGTTCTCTACTGAGGCCATTGGCGATTCTAGGCGGGTTGCGGCTGTCACCGTTACCGCAGCCAAAGAACACCGTAGAGACACACAACCATCTTGGGTGTTGCGTTTGTGTGGGCACGCAGTCGATCGCCTCGTCTAGGTCGTGCAGGTATCACCGCCTGTGTTGGGACGGGCTGCCATCGCTTGGTACATGTGGGTAGTGGGCACCACCCCGAAGTAGCAGTCGCGTAGCCACACCGTAGCCGGTACAGCTGCAATCGACTGCTGCACGGAATCGGCGCCTCCACAGCCTTACCGGGCTAGGACACCGCCGAGGCCGAGATGAACCCACCGCATGTAAGCCATGCAGGCATCGCTGCTGGGCCAGGGAAGGGAGTGGTTGGAGTGCAACCTCCAAGGCCGGGACAAGCCGCCATTGGCTCGTGTGGATGCGCAACTTTCAGGCTCCTATCAAAATCACCGCCATAGTCGTGATGTTGGGCTGTTGCCTCGTCCGTGTGGACGCACAACCATGGTGAGTCTAAGCGCCTTGGCACTACTGACAGTTCATTGTCGAGGCCATTATGGGATTTTGGGCGACTCCAACAAGGGAGGTACAACACAGTGTCATCACTGCACTGCCGTGATCATTGACACATGTCATGCAGGACAGGCTGTTGTCGAGTCTGTGTGGACGCACAACCGCCAGAGTTGCATGGTGTTGTCGCTACGCCCGGTATGTACAGCAGAGACAGGCAGCTGCCGCGTCCATGAAGATGCGCAGCCAAGCGTGACGTCCATATGTACGGGCGTTGTCGTGTCCGCTGCCATGGTTGAAGCGACATCCACTGCCACTACGATTTGCTGGGAGTAGCAGCCGCGACTAATTCTGCCGTAGTGGCAGTTGCGTCCATAGTGATGGCCACTTCCAGGCCAAAGTCACGATCATGCATGGACAGAAAATTCCAATACCCGTGGTTCCAATGATGAGTGAAGCATGTGTTGGGGAACGGGTAGGCTATGATAACATATAATAATTTCTACTGTTCAACCAGGAAACCTTGCAAGAAGGGGATCATGGATCGTTACCACTAGACGCGCAGGCGGAGCGGAAGCGAATGTTGGAGCAGCTCGTCCAATGAAGTCATGCGTCGGTGTAGAGGAAGTAGTCGATCACGTCAATCGTCTCCTCCTAGTCTAGCCGTCCGGTGCCACAGCAACAACAGCTCCTTCTCGAGGTATCCACACGTACAGGGTTGGAGCACCGTGCGCAACGAGCTAGCACCGGCAACACGGTTAGGGTTGTGGGCGAGAGAGAGGAGCGTGGCGGCTAGGGTTATAGACTGGTGGGTACTCGTACTCCTTGCCCTGCCTCCACTTATATAGACTCTTCTAATGGGCCTTGACAAGTTGGCCCATTAGGGGACTAATCCCTCACGGATCAATATCTGTATGACCCTCACATACGAATCAAATCTTTAATGTCTCTTGGGCATCTCTCCAACAGCATGTTTCTAGTGTTCTCCCCATTGATGAAGAATAGGAAGGATCAAAAACACAAAGGTAAGCGACGTTACCCAATGATTTACAGTCTGGGTGGCCTCGCTTCTCTTGGATAGGCTCTTGTTTTTTCTTCCGCGCATGCAGGAGTATTTAACCTTCGTTAAGAAGGAAGAGCCGAGGATGAATCGAAAGATTAACTTCCATGGTCATCAATGCATGGAATAAACTAGTCCTCTTCTACGAGACTTCATGCCTTTGATGAATTTGTCCCTTCTTCGCTGATGAGGAACTCTTGGTCGTAACTACGCACCCACTTATATACCGCAAGAGGATGGTGTATGATTGTAGCACTTTTTCTCTTGAATTGAGTATTCCAAAGTTTATCGAATCCACTGGGACCTTAGGGATGATTAAACAAAGTTAACAGTAAAAGATCTAATCAAAGCTACTGTCGAATTAAGGTTGCATGAGGGGAGACTGGCCAGCGCAAAGGTGCGCCGGACAGCAAGTCTGTCGTTGCATGGATCGGCGTTGGTGTTGAGCCGATCGGCACACTGGTGAATCGTTGCGCTGATCGGCGCACAAGTTAAGCCGATCGGCACACTGGTGGATCTAAGCCAAAGTGCGCCAGATATCTTGTAAGCCTAAGCTACAAAGTGAGTAGCCAAATATCTACTAGCAAGATTGTAACCAGAAAGTCTAATCAAATAACATCATAATGGGTAATTATTTGGATCAATAAAAACCTATAATGGATAAGACCACCCTGCTTTCCGAGCGGCTCCCGATTTATCGCTGCCGAGAGGAAACCCTTAATCGCGCGAGTATCTTACCCTACTTAACTATCCAATGGTGCTGCACAGGCTTAGTGCTATCACCGCTAAACCACATTACTGGCATCATCAAGCAACCATAATCAATACAATGTCCGAATACTATCCTAATCACCATGATCAAGATAATATCTACTTACTTAGTCTAGAACTAAGCAATTGGAATAAGCACATGCATGATTATAGAATCAAGATAGACAAATCACCAAAATCATCATTAATATATTCAATCATCCTTGAGATACATAGAGTAAGATTCATCCCTGTTGAGATGGCCTATCTTGACGGATCAACTCTTAACACCAATGGTTCTTGAAACTCAAATAGAGATCTAATCTAACAGGGCAAGCCCTGGTGGCTCTAACTCACGGATCTGTTGTCCTCTGTCGCCTCTGCCTCCTCTCTTGTCGAGACCAGGGTTTACAAGTATTTATAGAGGTTCTACTCGTAGAGGACTCGGTTTCTAGCAAATAAGGCGGTTGCACCGATCGGCGCAAGCCGTGTCTTCTCGGGTTTCTCTTCCAAGTCGTTTCTTCTGTCTTCCACAGCTGCCATGTGGGCCTTTTCCTTCGAGATAAAGTCCTGTACTGCAAGTCGAGATCTTGAAGTTCCATAAATCTTCTAGGTAAATATCTTTAAGTGTCTTGCGCAGATAAACTTCCATAAACATGTGGAATGGGCCTCGGACACTTCTGTGGGCCAAAACACCCTTGCGCCGACCGGCTCACGGACTACGCCGATCGGCGCCCTCGGCTTCTTCAGTGCTTTTCGTTGGTTCTGGACTCATGTCCTCTCCAGCATCACTTTAATCACCAATTTTACCTATTTCTGCAATAAAGCTCCAAAATAACGGATATATAAATATATAGGCAATATCATAGGTAAATGGCCTAAATTAGTATCAATTATGCTCTAATTGGGGTAATATTTATATGTAAAAGGGGTGCCAACAGTTCCCCCACACTTAAACCTTTACTCATCCCGAGTAAAGTAAAAGAAAGAAAAATAAAAGAACATACTCTTTCTATCATAAAAGATGTCTCAAATCAGCAAATGTTGAGCATTGTTCTATTGTGGTGTATTTCATATTGATATTCAACAAAATAGTTCAAATATGGGTATAAAGCTTAAAGTTTCTCCCCAAAGCAATAAATCATGTCCAACTCATAAATTATAACTTTTCCACACATGTAAATCACTTAAAAGATTGTTGTGAACATAAAGAATCTATCTTCCAAATAATCCAAGGCAACAACTCATCTTTCAAATCACTCAACCTATATTCTACATCATAATGATCAAATAATATTTGTGTAAGGCTTATATGAGTAGCTAGGTGAGGTAATTCAAGGATTGTAAACATAAATCAACAATATATTGTAAAGCTAGGAGATTATTCTTTATTGGAATTATAGAAACTTAATCAAGATGGCCATTAAGAAGGAAAGATTTAAGAAATGACTCACACTTTGGATATGTGAACATGCGCATAGCAAAAATTTGATCTTGGAATAAAAAGAACTCTCATTATCAGATTGCACATAGTTGGGATGATTCATGGCTATATTAGAATAAATTTTTAGAATAAGCATGTCATTCACCAATCAATTTGAGTCTTTTTTGAACCATTTTCTAATCCTTTATTGAATTGAACTCTGATTTCAATTTGATATTTTATACTAACAACAATTAATCATTTATTGCTTTAACATCATATTTTGGATAAAAACTAATAACAAGAATTCCAATAATAACTCACTCCATAATTATTATAATAAATATTCTTTTTAAAAATAAAAAAGGTAAAGCAAAATAAAAATATAGCAAATGCCCAAGCCAAAAAAATTGATTAATTGAAAACTTTTTATAGTTACAAATAAACATTCTAACAATAATTTTTTTTAACAAAGACCCGTAACAACGCACATATATTTTGCTAGTTTATGTATAAACTAGGTAGCCGTGTCACTTTCTCAGGAATAAAAATTTGCAGTGAATTAATAAATAAAAAAAATAGGAGACAAAAGTGGATTGTATTCAAGCTCCATGGAGGCATAATTTAGATAAAAAAAAATTAAGCCAAGCAAGTAGTCATCTGTATAATTACATCACAGGGGCATTATAGACTTTTCAAGTTATTTATCCACTACAAAAGAGTAGTGCTATTTAATAATGGGATCCCCTAAAAAAATCCTATGAAAAAGTCTTTTGGTTTTTAAATGGATAAAGTTCAATTTACTCTCTTCAAGTATGATCAAATTCTAGATAACAATCTAAACAATAGTCTAGTTTATTTAGCTCTGCCCATTATATTTTGAACTAGACCATTTTACATGTTTAATTTTTATTCTAATCCCAATTTACAAACATGGTGTGGGCACCGGCTAGTAAATTTTCGTGGATTGCGCATTTAGGCTGGATGATTCACAAGAGGACACAAGGAATTATACTTGTTCAAAATATATGGGCGCATTTAGGCGAGAGAGGAAGTAACCTTCAAAGTCTCTGGAGTGAGCGTGTGTGAGTATATGGGTGCGGTGAACGAGCGTTGTTCTTCACCGTGTCCGTGAGAGAAGAGGCCTCCACTTTATAGATCAAGGAGGCGAGCCTAGTTAAATAGAGATAGATAGATAGATATATAGAGAGAGAGAGACTCATGTTCTTCAATCATGGTGTGGTCTTTGATCGTCGTGGGTCCCACCATTCAGCATGTTCCATTGAGACGTATGGCCTCCAATCTTGTTAGTGTGCTTTGTTGACTCCGATCAAGACGTTGCTCGATCGCGTTGTGTTGGCACTATAGTCATCCGTCAATGATGCGAGAGGGATGGTATGCCTCTCGGGGGTGGGGGGGGGGGGGGGTCATCACACATAGCTTAGTCCCATCTGTGTGGCTCGGATCGAGATTGGAGCAGGTATGTGCAGCGACTAGGATGGCACATATTATAGCCACACACGTTGTGGTATTTAAGACCCGTTGCGGATAGTTCACCCGCTCACATTGACTCGCCCGTCTTGCCTGACTGTTGATCGTGAGGTCGATCGAGGCAAAGAGACTCCGACCCCCTACCATGCGCTCGGGAGTGGCATTGCTATGCCTTTGGCGTGCAGTCATTGGCAAGGAAGTTCCGTACGACTTCTCCAATCTGCCACTCCCGAGGATGATAATGTCAAATCACCCCTCCCTTCATCAATGCGGGATGAGCTTCTGACATGGGTTGACAACATAGTGTCTGGTGTAAGCAATACTATGCAGCCATGTGCGCTCGTACTAGTTGTGGGCATTGATGGCATATCCTTGTCCCATCTATCCTCGTTGAGTGCCAATGCCTTGACCCGGTCTGAGGGGGTCAGATGAAGTGGACACGCTCGACCACGCTCAAGGGGGTTGGGCGAGGTGGATGTGCTCGACCCTGTCTGAGGGGTTGGTTGGAGCGACACGCAATCTACCATGCCTGTGGGGATCAGGTGAGGTAGAGTGCGGCTGACCCCTTCCAAGGGGGTCGAACGGGGGCGGAATTTGCTTAGCCATCGTTAATCATTTACTCTCAACACCAACACTGTCAATGTGGCATCTCTACTATCAACCCCTGAAAGTAGACCCGGAGCCCTTGGGCGATTCATAGAATTATTTGGGAAGGGGGGGGGGGGGGTCTGTCCATTCACCTCGATCGTTAGGAATTCGTCCGTGTGAGAGCATTTGACTTCAGTCCTGCCTCTTACTTTGTTTTGTTGTGATGGATCTGCAAGTAGAACTACCGTCTGCGTGTAGACGGAGGTAGATCAACTTGTTGGGGAGTTGGATGTCACCCATCATGAGGCGGTGGACGCGCGCGTCTAGGAAGAAGACGTGCACTGTCACACGAAGGGGGCCAAGGCAATGGTGATAGACATGCTTGTTCGAATGGATCAAGATGACATGGCAGTGGGGAAGGTGGTCTGGAAGGAGCGTGGCGATGCCATCCCATGGCTGTCGTGAGGGCGAAGGAGGTGCAATGAATTTAGACATTGCTCTAGGGGGAGAGGGAGCAGAAGAAGGCGACATAAGGGATATCTGTGGTCTTCGCCCAAGCGGTGGCGGACAAGCCAGTGGCCTGGTGGCAAAAAGCACAAGGAAGTGCTGAGCCGACGGGGGTTTGATCCCCCATCCCACACAAAATCTTCAAAGAAGGCAGCAGCAAAAGGTCGTATTAAAAAAAGGTGGCAGATAACAAGACCATGATCGACCAGCTCCAGGAGGATAAAAAAGTAATTGCTTGTTTTTCCTTCCTCTCCTCATGCTTGCTATCGCCACTTTTCTCACACCGTTTTCGCATGCACAACTGGAGTGAAAGCTGGCTGAGGTCGAGGATTCCCTCGAAACAAAGCTGACAGCCATGACGCGTTGTGCGTGGCAGTGCAGGATGCAGCCGACAACATTGGAGTCATCATGGATCAGGAGAGCCTATGGACCGAGTAGGTCGGTCGTCTCACGGCTTTAGTGCATGAAATGGCCATAGAAGCCCTACACCTTGGAGTGCAGCTTGCCTTCTCTGTCTCACGCTCCCACTACAACAACATTGATCTCGAAGCGCTAAGCCAAAGATTTGTCCTCGGCTATACCCAGACGGAGCTGGACGAGATTGAGGTGGATCTTGGCACGTGTCCTAGTGATAAAATTCGAAGAAGACGCGCTCCCCCGACGAAAATGAAGCAGTTAGTCGTAGGAAGTTTTTTTACTTTGCTTTGGGTCATCATGCTCAAAAAGTGTTGTAATACTTAAAACAAGTTGAACTCTCATTTTGGCCCATGAGGCCTTGAAGTGCGTGACTTTTTCTTTGAAAAAATTATTGTTGAACAACCCCCTAATTCCTTTTGTTTTGAATTGCAAAGTGTTAGTCTGCAAGCGAGTTGAAAGTTAGCCATTCTGGTGAGCATCGTTGCCCTAGCCACTGGGGTGCTAGGCATTACGTGATCCGACCAGTTCGACTTAAGTTTCAACCACTTATGACTATTGGCGTTGTTTAGATACACATTTCATGCAGTAAAAGAGGTGTTTTTACACCCTGTTTTGTTTTCTTTTGTTAACAATTAACCACAATTATCATGGATATTCATAGTTTTCTTGTTTTCTATGCAATGTGAAGAAATTAGGTGAAAACAGAGAATCTATGGATTGAGAGCAACAAATGGGCCGAGATGAAGGAATTGCAAGACCATGTCGATCGATACCCAATAAGAAGCCCCGGATCTGAAGCCCACACAATGGTGGCAAGGCGGAATATGGGATTAGAGTCGGTGTCGGCGCAACTAAACTCAGAACATGAGGATAAAAGAAGAAAAGAATTATTGGAAAAATGGATCGATCAAGAAACTCTTAACCTAGGGTTTTGCAGAGTTGTGGCGGCGATAGGGGGCAAACACCAACCATCACGACTAGAAAGGAGGAGCGTGCCGACCGACACACTACTGTGCTGATCGGCACTTGTGTCTTCCATGATGTATGCCCTCACCCAACCGAACCATGTCCATGGATCTCAGTAGGATGAGAGAGTAGTCCTCATATTCTCCCCTGTGGGGAAGGGAACCTAGCTATGTAAACTCTTACACTTGTGAAATTCAATATATCCAGTCCATGTGTGATGAACTTAGTCCCTATGAGATTATGCATGATCCCATATATGAACTTATTAGCACTATTAGACGTATAGCTGTTTTATGATGATCATATAGTGCAAGCAAACCGGTTGGGAACGATTAGCTCATGTTGTGATATGGTCAGAGTGAACAGAACCACCATGTATTGTAGAATACTAGATGTATTGAATGAATCTATAGTACAAGTTACATGCTAGCTACCTGAACCATAGGAGAGAATTCCTTTATAACTCTGATTAAACACTTTAGTTCTTTGTTTCTAATTGTTTTCTGTCACTTCATAAATTTCCCCTTCTTGATATATTTAGTTAGTAGATTAAATAATAGTGAAGGTCCTATTTACGCTATGTGGATAAGCTACAATTGTACACCATTCTCGTGCGGTATATAAGTGGATGCATAATTACGACCAACAATGACTTACTTTTTATTTCACTATGATCCAGATGGGTCGGAGATTTTATTTTCAACATATGGGTGGCATGTACTTCCTAGCCCCTGAGTGATTTCCAACCCGTTCGGAGGAGGGGTTTGGGATTACTGAGACAAGGCTTGTTGAGCGTGCGTCGACAAAAATATGAATTTGACAAAGTTTTAATAGTAGAAATGACGTAGTTGTTTGATGTTCTATGCATTGGCAATCTCTTGGCTGTTGGAAGTCTTGAGCTTGTAGATGCCTTGTTGGTGGACTCGTCGCTAGAAATGACATAGCTTGACATTGCCACACTCTTCCAAACCAACCAGAACAGGTCATGCACACTAACAGAAATATCACTGTCATCACTATCATCATCATTACGACCATCATCATCATGGGGTTTGAATTCGTCCTTGTCTCCATCACTGTTAGTTTCCCCATTATGGATCCATTTAGTGTATGTGCTTGACATCACAGGCATCGATAAATGATCTAGCACAATCACACGAGGATGCGTTTACGATTAAGGCATTTAGCTGAAGAATCTAGGCCTTAATTGAAGTTTTGGTAATTAATGAAGACTTATATTTTCATGAATAATTCTATACCAAGATTGACAATTGGTACATGATCAACTCATAAATATCAAATGAAGTGAGAAAGGCGACTGAAGGCAAAGGTATAAAATAGGTTGTCTATTTTGTTAGTCATAAGAACCTTAGAGAGAAGAATGATCGGATTGCTACAATAGGTGCTGCACTATTAAGAGGGGCTAGTGCTTTATTCCCTGATGATTTGTTAGTTGCCACTTTGTGAGAAATCATTTTTCCAAATTCCTTGTTAAAGTCACCTCCAAATATTCCTTGAAAATATTCTTGTTGGAAACATCCATTATTTCACCTAAAATTTTCCTGTCGAGGAGGGGCTGGTGATCTGACCACAGGTCACTGGCGGTCTGACCGCCCATGTCAATAGGAGTGTGAAAGACTGCCCCAGTGGTGGTCTGACCATCAGGCTCGTGCGGTATGACCATGTTGCCCGGGTGGTCTGACCGTCCTAATCCTGAGATATTTGTCTCTCTGAGGTTGTGGCGGTCTGTCCGCCATGTCGAGCTGGTCTTATCGCTAGCTATCCGCGGTCTAACCATCCTCATCTAGAGAGTTTGGTCTCTCTGAGGTCGCGGCGGTCTGACCGCCAGGTTGATCCAGTTTGACCGCTAGTTGTCCGCGGTCTAAGCGCCAACTCTCCTCGGTCGGACCGTCTGTCTTCAAACTATTTGAATATTGGTCAAAGTAGTCATCGGGCTGCTTGTGGCCAAACCACTAGAGGGCCACGATATGACCGTGAGGTACGCAGGGTTTTCCAACGGCTAGTTTTTATGCCTTGGCTATGTATAGCACCCCTACTCATGCAAGAAAGTTCTCTTGACACCTTGAACTGAATAGTTGAGCTATTTGTGCCCTCTCCTTACTCATACAAGAATCCTTTGATACATTTCAAGTGTGTGAGAATCTAGTGCACATTCATGAGGGATTTAAGCATTATGGCACTAGTTGTTCATGAAGCTGGCAACATTTGCTTGTTACTCTTGGAGGTTGTTGCCTCCTAGTCAGCTTGATGGCGTGGAAACTATGAGCCCTTTTAGAAGATTGTTAAGGAGGTCCAGTATTCTTGTAAGAGGTCTTGTACTCACCTCACCGGAGCGGTAAATGGTAACTCTAGTGAAATCGAGGTTTCGAGAGGTTCAAGGGATTGATTTGGCTTAAAATCAAGTTGCTCTTGTGTGAGCCCTTCTTGTTGAAGAAGTGTACAATTGATAAAGAAGCAAATTAAAGGCTTGAATCCACGTCACGTGGATTAGGCGTGATTGGCAAGTCACCAAGACCACGGGGTAAAATTCTCTCTCTCTCTCTCTCTCTCTCTCTCTCTCTCTCTCTCTCTCTTTCTCTCTCTCTCTCTCTCTCTCTCTCTTGTTTGTTTACTTGTCCTTTACATTATTAGAGATCACAATGATGCATGTCACCTAGGATTACAAATCTTTAGGTCTCAACATAGGTGTTGTTCTTAATTCCTGCTCTCGTTATTCTTGTATTATTTCCGCATTATTTTGTGCAGGTTATCAATTGTCAACAACCACCTATTCACCCCCCTCTACTCGGTATCCTAGATCCTACAAGTGGTGTCAGAGCCGGTACTTCCATTTTAATGAGGATTTAACCATCTGAGAGTAGGATAATGCTTAGTAATAATGTCAATGTCGGTCATGCTCCATACTTTGATGGGTTGGACTTTGATTATTGGAAAACATGCATGAAAACAAGCAATGGGCGATCTTGGTTGGAATGTTGTGGATGTTGGTTTTGTTGTGCTTAATCTGGAAGAGCCCACAAATGTAGATCGACAAAATATGAAAGCAAATGCTCAAGCAATGAGTATGCTCATTCGAGCTTTATGCAAGGAAGAATATCATAGGGTGTGCAAACTTACCACAACATATGAAGTTTGGCAAACCATTATTGATGCTCATAAAGGCACAAGTATGGTCAAGAGTGCTAAGCTATTCATTTGCAAGGGAAAATTTGAGAAATTTACTTTACTACCAAATGAAGATTTGAGAACAAGCTTTTCTTGGTTGACACACATTGTGAATGAACTCAAAGACCTTGAATTAAAGGTTGAAAATGTGAATATCTCTCAGAAGTTTCTTAGAGTTTTGCCACCCAAGTATGAAACAATTGTCACCGTGCTAGTGAGGTCAGATTTGACTAAAATCACTCCTTCACAAGTCTTGGGGGAAATTCTTACTCGTGATATCTTCAAGCAATCACAACAAGAACTTCATGGTGATCAATGTAAAAGTAGCAAGAAGAATATTGCATTTAAGGCTAAAGCGTCAATGATGGATAGTGATTTTGAAAGTGATTGTAGCACCGATGAGGAAGTTGCCTTGATGGATAGAAAGTTCAAGAGAGTCATGAAAAAGAAAGGAGACCGAAGATCATCAAGTAAGAATCCATTTGCGAGACCGAAGATCATCAAGCAAGAATCCATTTGCGAGACCAAAGATCATCAAGCAAGAATCCATTTGCAAACAAGGAATGTTTTGAATATGGAGATATGAGACATATCTCTACAAATTGCAAGAAAAAGAAAGATGAAGAAAAATCTAGTAGAGGGAAGAAAAGACTTATAAGAAAGTGTTCAACAAGAAAGATGGGAAAACTTATCTAGTTGAATGGATTTGGATGCAAGTTTGGATTCTAAAAATGAAGATAGTGAAAATGAGAATAAGTCCTATAAAGCGGGACTTGCAAGTATTGCTATCAAGGAAGATCCCTCCCTATTTGACTCACATTTGTGCTTTATGGTGAAAGGAGAACCAAAGGTATGCGATGATGATGATACATTGTCATGTGATGATCTTGTCGATATGGTGAATGTGCTTGATGATTCTCTAGGCAAAACTATGAAATTGTATAAAGAACTAAAAGGAAAATACTGTTCATTACATGAGTCTTATGAGGAGCTAAATACCTGTCATGAGAATCCAAAGGAGGCTCATGAAAAGCTTAAGGAAGCTCAATACACTCATGCTATTCAACAAAATGATAAAGTTATGATTGATGTTGGAATTGCTTGTGATATGCTTGATTGTGCACCTAGAGAGAACAAAACTGGTACCTCTAGCGTGTCTATCTCATGCGATGATTTTTTATCTATGCCATGCTCTTCTAACATTGATTCAACCAACAATGTATCAGTTCGTGTGATCCTTTGCTTATTGTTGAAAATGATGAATTGTGTGAAACCGTTGAATCTCTTGTTAAAGCTCTTGCAAATTGTCACAAGGGTGAAAATGTTTATAACAAAATGTGGGAGTGTCAAAGATGAACTCTTAAGCATGAGGGGCTTGGTTTTATCCCCAAGAAAAATAAGAGTGCTTTTATTGAAAAGAAAACCATTTTCATGAAGGAGAAGAGATTGTATTGTACTAGATGAAAGAATATTAAACATCTTGAAAAGAATTGTACCGGTGGCAAGAATGTGATGTTTATGGATATGGATGCTTCTTATGTTCTTTCTAAACCTTCCAATGGTGCTGTTTATCCCAAATTTGTTGGCAAAAATAAGTTGCATGCTCAAAACTCAAAAATTGATCTTTTAAGAAATGGCACAAAGAAGATAAGCGTTTGGGTGCCAAAAGCCTTGGTTACTAACTTTCAAGGTCCCAAGCAAGGTTGGGTACCTTAATGAAAATATTTTTTTTGTAGGTGAACTATAAATTCGATGGAATAACATTGGGTACTCGATAGTGGGTGCTCTCAACACATGACTGGAAATGGAAGTATGTTCACTTCAATGAATGATGAAGGTTCGGAATTTGATAAGATCACCTTCAGAGATAATAGCAAAGGCAAAGTGAAAGAATTGAGAAAAATTGCCATCTCAAATGATTTGTCTATCACAAATGTTTTGTCTCTCTCAAATGGGGATTTCAACATGATTTATTCTTTTGAAGAAAAGAATAATAGTAACCTCAATAGAGCGATGATGGGGCGCTTTTGACAACTGGTCAACGATCTGGAGTTGAAGGAGATACCATTGATCAGTCGTCGCTATACATGGTCCAATGAAAGGGACTCTCCCACACTTGTCAAACTGGATCATGTGCTCTGTAGGTCAGAGTGGGAGGATCATTTCCTAGACTGCATCCTATAGAGCCAAGCCTCAGAAGTTTTGGATCACTGCATGCTTTTGCTTGGCCTGAGAGAAGATGTCCATTAAAAGAGGAGGTTCCACTTTGAAAGTTTCTGGACTAAATTGGACGGGTTTCATGATGTGGTTGAGGCCGCTTGGCAACAAACAATAGGTTGCTGCCCTATCAAATGAATTTCTCTCAAGCTGAAGCAACTAACGAGGGCTCTCTAGTCTTGGAGTCAGCGATAGGTGGGTCACATCAGCTCACAAGATGCTCTCGCTCGTGAGATTCTACATTGTTTGGAAATTGCTAGAGACAGTCGTACTCTAAACATGGAGGAAAAATTGCTGCATAGTGAGATGAAACACTGCTGCTTGGTGTTAGCCTCACTCCAGCGAACCATTGCTCGCCCTGGGTCTCGTATCCGTTTCCTTAAAAATGGGGACTATTAGCACTCATTATGACCATATTTTAGTACTAAATTCTCTTATATTGATGAATATTTATCATATTATATTAATTATTGCTACTAATCATGACATTTTGCTTCTTTAGTGTCTTTTCATGTTTTTGTTGTCTCTTTTTGTATTTTTTGTGTCATTTTAGGTGAAATACGACATATAATACAAGCGGGGCGAAGTTTTCTTCAATGACGGGCCAAAGCCTTAGTCCGTGGCACATCAAGCACTCCCTGGACGTCCGTGAAGCCCATCACGCAAGACCCAAACTCAATTTCTTGATTTCCAAGTCTTCTAGAAGGCTCACTCAAAGTATTTCCTGAAATATGATATTTTCACGGAGTCGAGAACAACAACATTTTGTGACAATGATTTGGAGTTCAAGACGACCTCAAATGAACTTTGGTTGAATACCAAAGATGTAGATCTCGTGATATAAATATATATATATATATATATATATATATATATATATATATATATATATATATATATATATATATTATTTGAATTATGGATCTAGGAGATATTGGGCCCGCAATGAGTATTGCACAGAGGAGTCTTACTCATGACAGATTATCTTGCAACACGTTTTTGGATATGAAGCCGAAGTTTCCTCAACTCTAGTTGAATACAAAAGTTGTAAATATTTTTAAGATCTACGAGATAGATTTTGAGTTTGCCTTGTTGAAGTCCGTACGGTGGAGATATGATTTTTGGGAGACAGAGCGGCAAAAAGGAAAATCCACTCCAAGTTGTAACTGGCCCAGATTTGTTTTCTTTTTGCTAGATCTCGTATTTAGGTTGGTAGAGGATGCCTCGAGGCTCTACCCACTATATATATGTCCCAATGGATGCCTCCTTCTATACCAATCATCATATAATCAAAGTATTTTGAGTTGAGAGCCAAAACTTACGGTGTTCCACCGCCGGTTTCACCATGTAGCTTAGTTGTCTAGATTTCTTCTAGTTGGCTAGTTCGAGGAGCTAGCTAGGGTTCTAAGATGAGTTGATCCACGTGGTGAAGCTCCAATTAGGCTCTACTTAGTCTATGAATTCAATTAGACCAAGGTTCAAGAGTCAGATGTCATCGTCGTTGCGGTAAGTGATGGAGGTGATGTTCTATACATTATATTGATTGATCTATCTCGTCTTCATGCTTTCTTTTGATCTTGTTTCCTCTCTTATGTCTTTCTACTTGCTAAAAGTCTACTTAGACCCTCGTGCCAATCAGCACAACATCTGGATTAGCAGGTAGGGGTGTTGTTTATCTTGTCGATGTTGTTTAGCTATTAGCGCTATTAGCCGCCATCATAAAAGGATCACACCAAAAACTTTATAGTGATGCAATGCTAATAAATGCTTAGCATAGTGCCTCTTCCTTTGCCTTATTGGCCATCGCCGTGACAGGGTCGCTGCAAATAGCTGAGGTGCATAGGTGCAAGATTAGAGGGGATAATAGATTGATTTGCCTCATCGGACTATAGATTGGACTTGCTTTTGCTACTTGTTAGCTTGGTTACTGACTTTGGATTCAACTCTCTTTTCATTGTTTCACTCTCTGTGCTGATCGGCACCACAACAAATCTCCTCAATTCTATCTTGTTCACATTCATATGCAACTGTGCTTAATGCTAGGATTAGTTTGCTATGCTTAATAGTAGATTGCTTATGGTTTGCTTGCTGGTCCTTGGATTTGATAAACCTTGGAATACTCTTCTAAGGAAAAAGATTTACTACATCAACCTATACACTTGCAGTCTCAGTGGGTGCGTGTTACACACGCCAATAGGGACGCCAACACTTCTTTGTTCCACAACCAAGAGGGTTTTTGGAAGCGAAAACATTTTATCCCAAAACTTTTTGATGATGACCAAGTGATCACCTCTCAGGAGTGGAAACAACAGGTCATGTTTCACTATTATGAGAGCCTCCTTGGTATGGCCTTGCCACACTCTCGCACATTAGATTTGGCCTTCTTTCACCTCCAAGGAATAGACCTTACTACACTTGATGCCTCGATCACTGAGGATGAGGTTTGAATAACTATCAAATCTATGTCATCTGATTGTGCACTGGGACCGGACGGCTGCACCGGGTGTCTCTACAAGGCATGTTGGGCACTTATGAAACATAATTTTATGGCAGCCAACATTATGCTACAGCAAGGGGATGCTCACAAGTTATGGCACCTTTATTCGGTTTATCTCACATTGATCCTGAAGAAGGCTGATGTGATGTTTGCTAAGGATCAAGACCGATTAGCTTGATTCAAAGTTTTTCCAGCTAATAGCCAAGATCCTAGCAAACCAGTTATCTCCACTTCTTAACTCTTTGGTTGCTACAAGTCAGAGTGCCTTCGTGCGAGGTTGATGCATTCATGATATTTATATGCTTGTTCAGCAGACAATTAAATCACTTCATAAGCACAAGGTATTGAGTCTTGTTCTAAAGTTGGATATATCAAAAGATTTTGATTCTGTAAGCTGGTCTTTTCTTCTCAAGATTCTGTAAGCTGGTCTTTTCTTCTCAAGATTCTATAAGCTGGTCTTTTCTTCTTGTGATTCTTTTGGTTCGGTCCTATCTAGTGTGGCCTAGTTTCCATCCTCCTATGGACAACATCTATGCATATACTGCTCAATGGGGAACCCAGTGAAGAGATTCAGCGTCAGCGGGGTCTTCGGCAAGGAGACCCCCTCTCCCCGCTGTTGTTCATATACTCGTGATGAATGTGCTGAATAGCATCTTTGTCAAGGCGGGCGAGTTGGAATTGCTTCAGCCATTGTCTCGGAGAATCCCTACACAACTGATTTCTCTCTACGCTGATGATGTTGCACTGTTCATTTGACCGGAAGCAGCAGAGATGGCTTTAACTATGAAGATTCTTGCCTGCTTTGAAGAGGCATCAGGTTTGCACACTAACTTACAAAAATGTAATGTGCTTCCAATCAGATGTGAGCACCCTGAGATGGATATCGTGGAGTCAACCTTGCCATGTGCAACTGCAGCTTTCCCGTGCACTTACCTTGGTTTACCAGTCTCTACTATTAATTTGAAGAAATCTAACCTTCTACCATGGATAGAGAAAATTGGGAACAAGCTACCTGGGTGGCAAGCCTCACTCATGAACCTTGCTGGTCGAACCGCATGGGTCAGATTTGTTCTATCTGCTATCCCCATCTATGTGCTCATAGCCATTAACGTTCCAAAATGGTTCATCCAAGCGGTGGACAAAACCCATCGAGGCTACTTATGGAAAGGCCATGAGCGGGCTAATGGTGGTAATTGTCTTGTGGCTTAGGATAAAGTGCAATGCCTATTGGATCTTGGTGGTCTCAGGGTGCTGAATCTAATCATGAGTTGGTCCTTGCAAATTCGCTGGTTGTGGTTTCAAAAAACTTATCCAGATCGACCTTGGAAGGGCCTTGATATACATGTGCACCAAAATGCGCTGGCTATGTTCAAGATAGCTATGGTCATGAAGAGGATAGTCATATTTGGAGACTAGATGGATCAGGTAGTTTCTCCTCCAAGTCTGCCTATAGGGCCTTCTTCAATGAGTCTACTACGTTTGAACCATGGCGTAGGTTGTGGAAATCATGGGCACCACCTAAGTGTAAACTCTTCCTTTGGTTGGCAATTCGGAATAGGTGTTGGATGACTGTCCGACTCGCTAAAATAGACCTCCCTCACCCGAGCAAATGTCCGCTATGTGACCAAGAAGATGAAATTGTCCAACACCTACTCACCACATGTGTTTTCACCCGGAAATTCTGGCTAAAAATCCTATCACCTCTTGGTCTGAAAGAAACAACACCGAGGAGACGGGAGAGGTCGTTTACGGATTGGTGGCGTAAGGTCATCAAGCGGGTTTCGAAGGAGAGGAAGAAGGGTATAAATACAATGATCATCTTAGTAGCTTGGGTGTTGTGGAAGCATAGGAATTCCTGCATTTTTGACAATGCACAACCAAGCATTGCAATACTCACTCAAGTCTTCCATGAGGAGCATCATCTTTGGTGTCTTGTAGGGGCCCAAGGAATGCGTGCTCTTAATTTGGGACATGCCGGTGGACTAGGAATAGCATAGCTGCGAGTGTAGGTCAGGTCTCACCCATTTTTATTTTATTCTACAAACCATTTGTATGTCTACAACCCCTCATGACTCGGCTCGGAGTGAGGTGGGGGCTTTTGTAAGGGCCATTGTTCTCTCACTTAATGCAATAATACGTAGCTCTCCTACGTACTCGAAAAAAAATTATTATCGATGGCTCAATTATGTGATCTTGAACTCACTTGCATTTTCTCCTCTATGGATGTCATCATTACTAGCATCAAGAACAATGAATTGATTTTCAAAGGGTTTCGTTACGAAAATCTTTATCTTGTGGATTTCTCATCAAAAGATGCTAATCTAAGTACTTGTTTATTTACCGAAGCCTCAAAAGGATGCTTGTGACATAGAAGGCTTGGTCATGTTGGAATGAAATAATTTAATCATCTAATGAAGCAAGATCTAGTAATTGGCTTGCAATATGTAGTATTTGAGGAAGATAAATTATGTAGTGCATGCCAATCCAAAAAACAAGTTGGAAATTCACATCCTTCAAAAGGTGTCATGTCCACTACAAGACCATTGGAGCCACAACATATAGATTTATTTGGACCAACTACATATAGAAGCATTGGTGGAAATAGTTATTGTCTTGTCATTGTGGATGATTTGTCAAGATACACATGGGTATTCTTTATACATGACAAATAAAATGTATTTAGCACATTCAAGAATTTTGCAAAAAGAGCTGAAAATGAATTCAAGTTCAATACCAAGAAAATTAGAAGTGACAATGACACCGAGTCCAAGAACTATATAGTTGATGAATATTGTGAAGAAAAGGGGATGAAGCATGAATTTTTAGAAAAAAATACACTCCAAAACAAAATGATGTCGTTGAAAGGAAAAAATAGAACCTTAATTGATATGGCAAGATCAATGCTTTCAGAATATAATGTTTCAAACAGCTTTTGGGCTGAAGCTATTAACACCGCTTGTCATGTCTCAAATAGATTATATTGCCATCGTTATTGAAGAAGACTTAATATGAATTTTTAATTGGAAGAAAGTCAAATATATCATATTTTCATGTGTTTGTGTGCAAATGTTATATCTTGAGAAAAGGCACAAGATTGTCAAAATCCTAAGCAAGTGTGATAAAGGATTTTTACTTAGATATTTATCAAATAGTAAAGCTTACTGAGCATTCAATAAAAATTATGGAATTGTAAAAGAATCAAGTAATGTTGAATTTGATGAGACAAATGGTTCTCAACAAGAACAAGAAAATTTGGATGATGTGGGAGATGAAGGATTAAGGAAGGCTATGAAAAATATGACCATTGGTGACACTAAACCTAAAGAAGAAGAAGATGATGATAAGGAGACATCAATATTTCAAGTAGTATCCTCTTCATATACCTCAAATGACAATGCTCAATCTAGAAACAAGAATGGAAATGAAAATATTTCTATCCAATAGAAAATGAACCTACATCAAGTACTTCTCAAGATATGGCAGCTCAATCTAAAATTCATAGTTCTATAGCTAAAGACCGTCCGGTTGATCAAATTGTCGGTGATATCAACAAAGGAGTTTAAACAAGATCAAGACCTGACCTCATTTTGTGAACATTACTCTTTTGTGTCAAATGGACAACCTACTAAAAGTAAAAGAGGCACTAAATGATCTGGATTGGGTAAATGCAATGCATGAAGAGCTGAACAATTTTTCTCGTAATGATGTTTGAGAATTAGCAGATAATCTAAATGAGGTACATTAGCAGATAATCTAAGAGCCGAATTTATTTCCACGCAGAGGATTTGCACTCCTAGCTAGCGTCTTTGTAGAGATGCTCCATCGCGTGGAACCTTGAGGTCCTCTTCAGCTCATGGTCACGAGGCGGTAGTGCGCTCGCTGTCAAGAATTCCTTGTTCTAGACAAGGTCACGTAGATGCCGCCTAGTTGATTTTACCGATGGCGGTGGTGCGCGGCACCAGAAAACTTGGGAGCCAAGTGACCAAATGAAAAAACAAAATGTTATAAGAGACTAACACTGATCCAGGAAATGGCGAGCAGAGTTGGATAGAGAAAAGATTGTCAGTCCGTAATTGTAGGCACCAGCAGAAGAAAGTGACAAAGAAACAACAAGCGGAGTTGGGCCATATGAAGGAGTTGGCCTATCAAAAAATTACTTACCAAGTGACGAGACACCTTACAGGTGAGCCCATAGCTGAGAATTATAGTAAAGGCGATTTCTATCCGACATTAATAGCATTATTAATGCTGATATGTAGAACTAGACATTACACTAAGCTGAAAAATTAGCCCCTTACATTATCCCTAGGACAACGCATGTGTAGTGTAGCATAAATGATGGTCTTGTCTTCAAGGATATCCAGTGGACCTGACATGTGGGACTGGTATCCACTTTCTCAGCAATGCGGGTGTTTAGTGATGGTTTGTTTCGGCACAAAACTGTGGTAGCACCTAACAGGTGGGCCCTCTGTAATGTCAGGGTGATGTACGTAGGCTACTGTTTACATCGTTGACGAATTTTTCTGTTGCTAGTGCCCAAGGAACCCCAACCGGTAAGCCCTATCAGTGCTTAGTCATCAGTGCCAATGTTAGTGATGTTTCGTTCCACCGCAAATGATCAAAACAGTGCCGATAGGTGGGTCCCGAATAACGGTTCACGCTGAAAAGCATTACTGATGTGCGTTTTAGCGATGGAACATATATTTTTGTCATTAAATGGACGTGATTTTTTTAATGACAAAAAATTTTCACTAATTAATAATGAAACACAACTTGTTACTAAATTTTTTTACTGACCGTATTATTTCAGCTAGTGATTTTATTTATATTTCCATAGATGATATCACATAATAAAAAGATAAGTTGTTTATTTCTCCGTTGGTGAAACTTCGTTCTTCCTTGGTGTATCTCGTATAAGGTCATGTTTGGCCGGGTTTCGGCTCTAGTTTCTCATGTAGTTTCATCAAAAAATTTATCAAATAGGTTACTCCCTCAACTGCTTCTCCAGAAAAAAGGAGGGAGCCGGACCCAGAAAAACATCAAAGCCAGGAGCTGCCTGAGGATAGCTTTGGGTGCTTCTCCTCCATAGGGTCCACCTTTTTTTTGACTTGTTTACCTCTTTCTTCTATGAAGTTGTAAAATAAGTTGTTTTGCCAAATAATTTCAGACATAGCCACAGTCAGAAAAACTAGATTTTTAGAGAAGTCACAGCCACAGCTGAAGCTGAAGCCCTACCAAATAGGGCCTAAATGAAACAATACAGGCTGATCTATTGGAAAAAATGGGCCAGCTAGCCACACTGTGTCCCATTTCATTGGTTAGGAAAACAAAGACAAAAGAATAGCTGGTACAACTGTAAATCTTTGTTAAGCATCTGTGCCTGCCGTGAATATTTAGTTTAAGGCTAGTTTTAATGAGAGTTTTATTTTCAATAAATGAGATATCATATAAGTAATTTTGGTGATATGACAAAGAAGTTATGAGGAGAGAGAGAGAGAAAGAGTTTCATTTAAATAAAACTGGGTATACACAATTTTCTAGATTTGAAACACTATGATACTAGTATTGGAGGAGAGGAGTTTCATTTTATCCTATAAACAACCAATAAAAGAATATTGAATTAAATGCACTAAAACACCTAAATGAAATGTATTGGAGAAATTATTTTATTTATAGTTTTAAATCATTTTTAATGACATGTCACTTTTGAAAACAATAAAATGAAATATTTCATTAAAATTAGCCTAATGTGACAATAACATCTCTTTGTCAGCTAACTGTACCTGGGCAACAGGACAAGGCCCCGCATACTGCAATTACAGTTTTACAAAAACAAGTCATTCGAAATTACCCCAGGACTGCTTCGTTTCACCCACTTGCGTGCAGTTCCAACTTCCAAGATGGAATTAATCACGCTCCCTATCGGCCCCGAGACCATTAAACAGCGCTGCCACGAATTGACCAATTGTTGCTGCCGCTTAACACCGCAAAAAATATAACTGCTGCCACCAGGGATCAAAACGGTGACCTCCGGTCCTCCAGCGCATTTCTCTAAAGCAGAAGCCACTAAGAGCATGGCTTATAGTTTAGCCGGCAGCCGACGGTATGATATGGCCATGTCATCTGTAGTCTTTCAAGGGGCCGTTTCATATAATGAGGTTGGTGAAGAAAGTTGGCAGAAAGAATAAACAAGTATTTAATTCAGCTAAAAGGAGCTGAAGAGATTGGAGGTGAGGGAGACCAGCAAAGCAGGGGATTGGAGGAGGATGAATTTGCCTCGGGTATGCTGCTTCCCGCTAGCGAGTCGTGAGTCGCTTGCCGAGCTCTCTCTATCTATTTCTCGCTCTTCCAGCTAGATTTTTATCTGACGTGGAGGTCTGAATCGTCAGCTGACTGTACCTATAATACTTGCTCTAAGGCTGCTGCCACCATTTGAATGACGTACCTCTTGAGATGCTATTTAATAAGGGCATCTAAGGAGAAATATCCCTTACTTAATCCCTTCTTGATATTATAAATTATATCCTAAATAACTTTCTTTTATAGTACGAAGGGAGTATGTTATTAGCTCCTGATTTCTATCCTCCTGAATCTCTTTCGTGTTTGTGAAGGCATCCTCAACATCAACAGGTGGTCAGAACTGAAACTTCGTGATCCTATAGTTAGTCATAGATTTGTTTTTATTTCTATAGATACAGATAATTGTAACTGAAATATTTGAAAATTGCTGCACGTACAAATAGTTGAAACTAGAACATTCAATTTTTTTAGATAATGAAAAAAAAGTCTCAGCTTTCATCTCAAGAAGACTAGGGCCTAATTATTACAACTATGGCAGCTCTTCCGTCTACACTCAACCATTGTAGGAAATAAATAATTCACAAATTTTTTACCTTTTGAGATTAAATAATTCACAAAGTTTAGATAAAGAGAATTACACATGAACAATCCTATTTACCAAATCTCTGTGAGAAAATTTACATTGCCAACACCTCTAGGATTTGGCATGCTCCTTTTATTAGCTGTTGGTCCTCCTCACTTCTGTGGAGTTGTGCCCATATTTTTAATTAGTATGTTCCCTGTAGAGAGTCGGCATATGAGTTTTAATTGGAAAATTATCAAACATAATATCATTCCTACTCAATCAGATAGCGATAAAGTTGCAGCACCCGTTAGTGTAATCTCACTTAATTGATTACCCCGTGCATGCAGCCATTGACCAAAAAGATTAGTAATGCAATGAGGTTGTTGTAATACGAGCACTGTGAACTAATATCCACAAAAACTTAGTAAAATGATAATTAATAAACAAATGTTGAATTGTTTCATGTTTGCTAAAAAAGGAATTTTGTCTAAGAGACACTGACAAATGATGATTTCATCAACAACACAGTCATAATCGCGCTTTTATCCGAGACACACTACGATTTTAGATGCTCTCATCTGTAGTATACTATTAATGTTTAACAATTATTTTTAATTTTTTTATCTTAATATATAAAATACATTGATATTTTAATTTTTGCACAAAGATAAATTATTATATTCTCTATCATAAAAAAATATAAACATATTTTTTATTATTATTGGCATGGCTTGCTTGATAAATTAAATATTAAAATAATAAGTAGATCATGTGAACAATCAGAAAAAAAATCTAGCTCTATTTTTTAATGATAGAGAATGCAACAATATATGTTCATGCAAAGATTTAAATTTTAATATGTTTTGAACATTGAGATAAAAAAATTGAAAATAATTATTAAATAATAATAGTATGTAGGGGTGGATTTCGAGCCGGCTCGGCTCGTGTTAGCTAGTTAGAAAATTAGCTCGACTTGACTCGGCTCGTTAGACAAACGAGTTCAAAACTTGGCTCAGCTCGAGTTGGCTCGTTAGGCTTGTGAGCCCGGTGTATATTATAATTCAAACATTAGATTTTAGTAAAATAAAATGTTTTAATATAAAATAATTAAGAGTATAGTATATAGTTAATAAAAATAACTTATAAATATAACTTAATTTGAAATAGATCCTAAAATAATTAAATATTAGTCTAATATTTTATAGTTTATCACTAATGATCTTACTTTTTATGAGTCTATTAGGGCTCATTGAGCTTGCGAGCGGCTCGCGAGCCAGCTCGACTCGGACTCATAAATTTGATGAGCTAAATTATAA
The DNA here is from genome assembly GCA_032690845.1 of Eleusine coracana subsp. coracana. NCBI lineage: Eukaryota > Viridiplantae > Streptophyta > Magnoliopsida > Poales > Poaceae > Eleusine > Eleusine coracana. Next base: position 12,372,767 of record CM064426.1, read on the forward strand.
GCTCGGCTCGGCTCGTTAACGAAACGAGTCGAGCCGAGCTGAACCGAGCTTGTCACGAGTTGAATCGAGTTACGAGCTTCGAGCTTTTCATCCACCTCTAATAGTATGTCACAGACGAGAGTACCTAAAATTATAGCGTGTCTCAGACAAAAATACGATTGTAAGTGTGTTGTGGACAAAACAATCGTTTCTCATTGGCTCTCAAATCTTTTGCTAAAAAACAACAAATAGTATTACCATGTCAGTTGCGTCTAGAGAGATAGTCCTTTTGTTAAAACTATTTCTCTATGCAGCTACAACATAAAACTCTTGATTTTGAGACACACTTTGATCTTCCAAATCATCTTGTTATTCACTACATTAACATTGTTCATAAGAGCTTGATACATAGACTAAACATTAAAGATGATATTATTCGTTAAATCCTAACAAAACATGTCTCTATTCAAATTGAAATGTATATGCACTATTCTAGTTACTAGGTTTTGCCATAAGACAAGGTTTGTTCGAACTAAAGCTCTTCAGAATAAAAAATTTAGGGGGTAGTGCTAAAAACTGATGCAACATTTGCATTCTTTCTTCACAGAATATTGTAAAGGGTTGGGTATTATTCCTTCAATACTGAATTAAAATTAACCACCTATTTATCCTCAAAAAATCTGATTCGATGGCCATTATTTAGCTGTATCGAGATAAATCCAAAGAAAGTACCTTTAACTTTCATCAAACTAGACAAAAAATATGAATCGGTTGGTTTCCTCTCTGCTTGGCTTAATGTCTCCCTACTAACGTACTTCCTTCTAACATTTGTTTGTCATAAACCATCTTTATTTATTAGTTTGAAGAACCATTTACTTAGAAGGCATTTGTTACACACATCTATGTTCTTAATTCCTAAACTCTCTACTTCCTTAGGTTGACACATAATGTCTTGTTTGGCATGTCTATATTTCTTCTTACGGCCATCACTTTATCAAAAAAAAACCTTGACCTATAGTAATCAATATTTTCTAGAACACCTTTAGAAAACTCAAAGAAAGATAATATAAATATGACTATGCTTGTTAATACTGAATCAATTAAAACCAAATGTCCTACCACCGACTTATGTTTTTCTTTCAAACTTCTTAGTTTATTTTCAAACTTCTCCTCAATAGTCTTCCAATCTTCATTACTTGGAATGCATAGGTATCTAAAAGGATAGTGATCTCTTTGGCATCCAAATAGTTGTGAATATTGTTGTTCATGTTCCTTTGCAAGACAAAAACAAAATATTTTATTCTTATAAAAATTTATTTTTAGTCCTGACAACTACTTAAAAGCACATAGCAAAAATTTCATGTTTCTTGCCTTTTCAATATCATGGTGCATAAATAGTATGCTATCATCTGCATATTGTAAGATGCACAAACCACCATCAACTAGATATGGAAGCAACACCTTTATTTGACATTATGTTTTCTCCCTATTAAATTAAAATTGCTAACATATCAACCACAATGTTGTATAGTATTGGGACATTGGATAACCTTGCCTCAAACCTTTGAGACTTTGAAAATTTTGACATAATCATTAACTTCGATTCCAACATGACCATCTTGAGTAAAAGTACTACCCACTTGCACCAAGTTTTATGGAAGCCTTTCATTCTTAGTGTTTGTTGAACAAAATACCAATTCACCTTATCATAAGTTTTTTCGAAGTCAATTTTAAAAATTGCCGCGTTTTGCTTCCTCTGTAATTTATGAATGGTTTCAGGGAGTACTATAACCACCTCCATAATGTTCCCACTAGGAATGAAAGCAGATTGTGACGGACTAATGTAAGGATTGAGTGACTGAGAAGAGGGGAGCGGGCGGCGGGGGGGGGGGGGGGGTTTTAAATCGGGAACTCACATGAATAATTTTTTCGCTAATTTCTAAACCGAACACTCAAAACAACTCCTATGCAATTCTAGAAAGAGCACACTAGTATGATATATGATATTAGAAAGGTAACAAAAGAGGTTAGGTGATTGAAATCTTCTAGTTAGCCTCGTTTGTTTTGGATTTTTTTTAGGCTAGCCTCTTGAAGTTGCTCTTAACTGGTACTTTATATATTTAATAGAGATGATGGTGCAAAAGTTTAGGAGATTGATGATTGGAGAAAAACTTTCACGGAGGTGGAGGTTCACGAGAAGACTTGTAACAAGGAATTCTGTTTTTAGTTAGGTTGGTAGGAACTCCACCTAAGGAGTATGTGACACATACTCGGATGAAGAAAGGGTGAGGTTGATTACAAAAAAAGCTGAAAAATTAAAGTCCCAATTAATCACGTATCTGATTCAGAATTTTAGAGTCTCTTGGATATTACTCCAGTTTTTTAGCATATGTTTTATTTTCCAAAATAGCTACAATCAAAAAGTTTTGAAATCTTTTTTGGCTAGCCTCTTTTTCTTTGGATTTTTTTTGGCTAGTCTCTTAAAGTTGCTCTTAATTGGTATACCCTCCATATTTTAATTGATGTCGCCGGTCAGTTCAAATTTGCACTACCAAGTGACATCAATAAAAATACAGAGGGAGTACTTTATATATTTAATAGATATGATGGTAGAAAAGGTTATTAACTCCATTCATTTAGTAATGCAAAACTACGGAATATCTCTTCCATTATCTGAAAATCTGATCATCTAAACACTAGCTGCCAGCGCAACTGAACACTCTTTTCGTTCAGTTGCGGCCTTCGGTTCCGAAGAGGTATGGTCTGTGGTAATGGATCGCGACCCACAGGCTTTAGACAGGTCCTTTTCGGGCCTTTTCTAATTTAACTCAAAAAATAGTTTATTTTCGATCCGGCCTTTTTTCAATCCGATTCTCAACTATACTAGTTCAAAATTCTGAGGCTATTACCATACCTAGGTATGGGATAGTTAGAGCATCCGAGTGGTGCTGTAAATCAATGGGTTTACAGCACTGCTGCAGAGAATTTCCTTCCCTTTCCGTCTCTCCAAATACCCACGCTCGCTATACCTATTTTGCCTCTCCATTTTTGCAGAGCGCTCACGGCTCGCTATCAGACTCGTCTCGCGCGCCCCCAAGCCTCCTTCCGCTCGTGCGCGTCTCTCTATTACCGCTCCGTCCAATACGTTTTAATCAGAAGGGAGGCAGTACCGATACTCGTTAAGCTGTATACCGGCGCAGGCAGCTGGACGACGGCAGGAGCTGGCAGGTGATCAGGGCGCGACGCAATGCTAGCTCGTGAAAGATTCAGGACCTGAAGTTGCCGCCCGATCAAGCAGGCTGCGCAGGCAGGTCGCCATCATGCGACACGCCCGATGTTGTCTTATAGGCGAGTACCTTTCCACATGAAATGATCTGTACTTGTCATAACCACAAAGTACGGGACAACATTAAGAAAAGAGGAAGCCGGCAAAGACAAAGGCTTAGGTATATATGAGAAATCTGTGAACTGCAGGGCCTTAAAAGGGACCAAATAACAAAAAAAGTGGCATGGAATAAAAACTGGACTGACATATATGTAGTCGAATCTATCTATCTATCTATATATATATATACTAAATTACTAGATAAAAAAAACAAGAGGTCCGTCGTCATAAGCTTATTTTTCCAAGCTAGTCCTGTGTCTGTGTGATGTTATAGCGCAGATTAAATAAGGAACAACTAGCTATATTATCCTATATATCGAGCATCGGTTTCTTCAAGAAGGATGCAGTTCTTTTATGTGGTCGTTTGTTCTGATTCTGTTGGGTCGAGAATGTGCCCCACGAAGACAACTGCACGAGACACCTCTTCCACCACAAAGAACACAAATGGATGATCGGCAACAAATTCCATGAAACGCCGTGCAGATTGCTTCGTCGTCCTTCCCCTGACGGCGGTACATGCGACTGCTTTGGTTCCCTCTTCGTTCACCTCGATAACCGCTTTGTGCATAACACTATCCACATAGAGGGGCACGCCATCCTTCATCTCTGGCAGGTTATCCTTGTCCAGCTCCACTAACATGTCACTTAGGTCTGCCTTTTCTTCATCAAAGGCCGCTTTGATCCCCATGGCCTTGAGAACGTCAATCATTTGGTTGGAGAAGGAGATCTTGAACTTGGGCAGCCAGAACTGGCCAACCTCCTGGCGTGACTCTGGCAGGTGATCCCACAGGAAGTTTGGTGTAGACGCCATCGTTTCGACTAGACTCGCCAAACCATCAGATTCATAGGGAAGAAAGACGACCATAGAGAACTGGGGCCGCTCATGGCAATCATCAGATGCCTCAAGGCACTGGTGATATGGTAGCTTCAGCACACTGAAGTCTTCTTACTCGTCGACAAACCTTTTCCCTCTGCTGGTCATGAATGGCACGTACACCTCGCTGCCGTCAAGGAGATAGAACGGCCTATGCTCTGTGCACTTCTTTGAGAAGGCCTCTGTCCACGTGCCCTTGAAGTAGAGAGCATTAACGAGCACAAGTCGGGTAAACTTGTGCATTTCATCTGGAGGAATAATTGATGTGATGAGCTGCTTTGTGGCCTCCGAGACCCACTTGTTGATTTCCTCTGTAGCCTCCTCTGCCTTGGACACACGAAATCAGAGTGTCAATATCGATCACATCACAGCAGTTTTATTAGGAAATCAAGATATATAGCAGGCAGCAATGCATAGATCCAATCTATACCTTATCCTTGAAATCGACGGCGCATGTCTTCGCCTTGTATGATTCTTCAGCCGCCGTACGGTAAGCCGGCTTCAGGGCCACCGTCTTCTCGTGTCAGAGGCTACATGTGAACGCGACGAGCGGCCCACCCGAACCTGACTGATCCGTGAGGGCGCTCTCCACCACGCCATGGACGACCTCTTCACGTGACGCCGCACCGAGCACAGCGAGGAGCTCGTTCAGAGTGTCTCCATTGGCCCCGGCGGCTACCATGGCCAGCGCGGAGTAGATCGACACCAGCGAGAAGACGAAGTTCTTGTCCGCGGTGCTGCCGATATCGCCGTCGTCAGCACCGTTGCCTCCATCGTCACCGGTGGCTTCGGAGAGCAGCTTTGCAAGGCGGAGGGCAAACGCCGTCAGGCCTGATCTGACGTCCGTGCGTGGCTTCTTGCTTGGCCTGGTCTCGTCTTCCATGGTGAAATTGGTGTTCGATCGATGTCCTTGTTTCTATATATGGTTTCTTGGATGTGAAGCTGGGATATTATATATTATTGTGGTATATATTTATTATAGAACACAACGTGGAGTATAAGAGATCGATTTCAATATAAATTGGCTATGGTAGCATATGAAAATTGGAAATAAAAAGCAGGCCAAGCGTACCTACATATAGGCAAATAAAAAGCAAATACACAGTCCTAAAGTAATACGTTGTGCTGCTTGCCTTTCCTTATTGAAACCACATAGATTCAGGCGACCCTTTCGTCAATATACACTTGTATAGTAGACATCAAAACGAGACTATCAAGAGAATATGACACTTTGAACTATTGTCGCTAGTTTTCGGCCGACTGAAATTTAGCTATATTTCAGTCTTTTTTTTTATGTTGCAATAAGTAGCACTGAAATGTCCCAGCAATTTGTTCCCGATGTTTTTATTTGAAGTAACTAATAAATTCGGAATTTTAAAAGCAGTAAATATGCGGATATATTTTCAAAAGTAGGAAGGACGTCGTAAAGAAGAACGTCCATCCGGGGACGCTAACGTTGATGACGTCCGTGACAGGACGCTGAGGCCAACAACGTCCCTACCACAGTCCGGTGTCGCGCTCCACTGATCCTCGGCTACGCCGCGTTAGATGCAGGCCGACCGGCCGTCCTAGTGCCGCTCCCGACGCCATGAGCATGGCTCTCTACCTGCCTACCTCCGCAGGGTCTCCCTCTCGCCAACGCCATCCGTCCGGAAATCGGCAATCATCACGTAGTCTAGTGATTGAACTGGTGCCTGCACTAAGGGAACCATAGGCATTCAACCGCCACTGTTGATCTCCGCTAACCTGCACCATTTGACCTGTATTCTTGTTGTAGGTTTTTGTACCAGGTAACTAGTATGTTATTCAGTATTTCTGTGACTCTTCAACTGGAAGACCATCATAGATTCAAGGGTTTGTATGGTTATTGATAAATTAAAGAAATTCGTGGTGGGTATAATGACTGCAAAATTAAAGAAATTCTCATTGAAAGTCTCAACTGTGGACTCTAGAGCACCGTGCACGCTGGACGCTAAAGAAATCAACGTCCATCTCTGGACGCTTTTGAGATGAGCGTCCTTCCTAGTTTCATAAATAACCTCACACATGTACTATTTTTAAAATTCTGGATTTATTAATTCTTATAAATAAAAAAATCAGAATTTGTTCCCTTCGTTTTTCAGTCTTGCACATGTTGCAACAGATATTACCATATCTTGCAATCTCTCAAGTTGCATTAGTTATTTTTAGATGTTGCAGGTAAGTATATTTGTATGCTAAAGTAGTTGTTTTTGAATTTTATGGTATCGACTAAAAGAAAGTTAAATTTTAGTCACCTAAAAATTAGAAAATCTCTACACCTTATTAATTTAGGTAAGTCTGCCTACCCCGTATTTTGGTGTTGGTAAGATTCCACATCTAACATAATAAGTTATTGGTGTTCGGTAACTACCGTAAGAGCATCTTTAAAAACTCTCTAAAAACTCTCCCTAAATTAAATTAATGCAATTTAGTCTAAAAAGTCATCTCTAACAGCTCCCCTAAACAACTCATAGATTTATTCTCTCCCTAAATTCTCCTTATTTGTAATTAGAAACAAGAAAAAAATTAGGGACCCTAATACTTGTATTTAGAAGAAAATTAATGATGTTGTGGTCCTAGATGCTGACGTGACCCAATCAAAAGGTTTTATGATCTATTTTTGGGGAGAACTATTAAAGAAGATAAGAAAACTTCTCCCTAATAATTTTTGGACTGCTCCCAAAAAAGTGATCAATTTTTTACATGTTTTCTAGCTTTCAGCTGATTGAAAGCTTTCAATCAATGGTTTGTTCCTTTGAGTTTTGATTTTTCTTTTATAGAATTATTTGCATAATAATTATAAACCATTGGATCCAGATCTAATGGCTTAAAGAGGTGACTGAAAATTATTCTAAACTTTTAGGCAGCTGAAAATTAGCAAGTCTCAATTTTTTAAGGAGTTTTTGGAAATGCTCTAAGCAACTGAAAAAGCTTCCACGATTTGATTCCACCCGAGTCCAATTTCTATATGAGTTAGAAAACAAAACGTTCATACGGTAGAAAAAAAACTACCGTATGTTCCCTATGCTAACCCACGTCTGTTTTTGTTTTCCTATTTGGCTGTTTCGTAGAAAGAATCCGTTCAAAACACGAGAAGAGAACTCCACTCTTTCACGATCGTATTTTCGTTTTCCTTTTTTCTCCTGATGGTGTGATGAGGGATAGTGAGTCCATCACTACAACAATAAAGCACTGTAGTGGCGGTTGGAAAGGGCCTATAACAGCGGGCAGGTCACCCCGCCGTTACGCAAACGCCGCTATAAAAATGCGTTTGTAGCGGCGGGTGGTCTGTCACCCATATAAACCGCCGCTACAGACTTATTAGTAGCGACAGTTGAAGATGTCAACCGTCGCTATTGTAAGCTATCAGTAGCGATGGTTGACACCTTCAACTGCCGCTAATAGAGGATATTAGTAGCGGCGGTTCACAACATCAACCGCCGCTACTTGTTATTTTCTAAAAAAAAATTTAGCAAATATACAGAAATCACAGATTCTGCATATACAAAAATTTACAAATTTCATCACAGATATTTACAACATCTCATCACAGATATTTACATCTCATCATAGAATATATACAACATTGTACTCAAAATATTCAATTGAGCTTATAAAATATTTTATATGAACCCTAATACATAGTCATCATCTATTTTTGATACATTAGGCTCATATGGTGCTTTTAAACCAGCCCACTCACAAAGGGACCTATGTTTTATTGCTAGTTTACTATTTGAGTCAAAACACTTCCCTTCTGAACTAATCAACTCTCTCAACATAAAACGACAAAGAGAAGCTGCAACTAGATATATGTCATTTATACTCAAGTGAACGCGTGATTGAGGAATCATACCCTTTCTGATCTCGGTGTTCTTCTTCATCTTTGTAGTCCATTGTGCCTTTTTCCTTATGGCCCTCTGTGTCACATGAGTAGAGTATGTTAATATGAGATCTCAAAACTTCACTATTCGAGAAAAGTAAAATGAACATAAACAAAATCAACTTACCTCTTTATTAGACTCATCAACGATATGATCTAGGTAAGATGAAGAGCTAGATGCGAGCACACACGTGTAGTAGCCGCAATGCACACTACCCTTTTGTTGCTTAAAGCACTACGTAGTAGAGAACACAAGTTAGTTACACTTTATATGATGGATACTACGACAAGGACATGTATGTGATGCATATAAATCTTACCTAAAATTTATGACGAAAGTACATCTTCTTTTTTCCTTCTTGAATGACATTCCCCTCCCGCTATGATATATTTCTTGTAAGCACTAAATGGTCAACAAAAGCATCATTAGATGATATTAACATTATCAATTCATATACACATAGAATAATTTGTTATCTATCTATGACTTTCACCATGTCGTTGTACAACTTCATATCGTAGTCGAGACTGTTTAGCACGAGAAAGTACCCATTTTTGAGAATTATCATAAAACAGATCCAATGATCACTACAAGAATATTGATAATAAGTTACTTACGATTAGATTTAACTTTATTATATAATAGATAACGAAGGCAGTAGTGGTCTAACTTACTTGAAGTTGTAGAGGGCTAAGATGCATTGTCTATCTTGCCATTTCAAGAAGCACTCACATAAATAATTTATAACCCGAGTCCTTGCTTCATTTCTCATGACCGCCTTCATTTCACCTATCGCTGTCGGTGTCTTCTCCGGATAGTGATCCGGATTTACCGTTGGGTTTATACTGCTTTGGTCGATGCGGTTCGGGTTGAGATAGGTCACCTTCCAATCTTTTCTATCAACCCTCTTTCTTTGATAAAAACAGTTCATGCTACAAAAAAAAGATATAAGGTAATATATTGAATTGTGCTTGAAATTCGAAGTAGATCGAACGTGAAACTTACATGCACCACAAGGTGATGAAGGTGATGTCCATCCTGCTTACGTGAAACATTAAGTGGACATCCTTCCAAAAGAGGACTAAGGTTTGTTCATCGTCCTCTTCATTGAACACCTCAGTTGGAATCATACAAGCGATTGCGGTGACCTCTTCCTTCGACGCCATCATGTACTAGTCATGCAACTTTCGCATCCACGGCAGGTTCTTGTACATGTTGTTTGATATAAGGGGCTTACCCAATTTGAATGTCGGGTAGTCCACATCGTCCACAGGATTGTCCAAAATATGATCGTCGTACGACACTTTATCCTGAGGATCTTATTCTTCGATGACGAGCTTACCGGTGCTTGCTAGACGTTTTTTCAATCCAGCCAAGTACTTTTCAACATCATTTCTTGCTTTTGGGTCCTTTGGCTCTTTGTCAAAACCGGTAATCGTCCTTAGGATTACCGAAGCCTTGACGACGACTGGTGCAGGCTGGACTTGGATTACCAGAGCCTGAACTTGAACCGCCGTAGCAGCTATTGATGGAGGCTCGACTTGGAATGTTTCCCGAGGCTGAACAATCTGTGGAAGAGGCTCGTTGTCACTATAGATTATAGGACTGTGAGTCGAGTCGGCTTCCGCATGCGGAGATTAAGGCTTGTTTCCCGAGGCTGCCGTAGACATAGGAGACGGCTGTCCACCAGTATTGGCTGGCTGGCTCGTATGAAAGGACCCGCGCCTAGACAACGGGGGTGGAGAAACTCGTGGTGAGAGGATAACTTCACGACGTTTCCAAATAATGAAAGAGCCGAGGGCATCTTGGAGAGTTTCTATACCCGCCTCAGGTATCGGGCATTTGATCTCGTTGTCCTCATAGCCAGGTACTATTTCTGACACGGTGACACGCATGTAACCTGGGGGGATATCCCTGTTATGGAGTGTCTCTCCTGGAAATGCCGTGCCTAATGCAACCTTCATCGTCTTGCCCTTGTAACCAAATGGCACATGCAACTCGCAAGGAGTATCCTCAGTGATGTCATTTGTTTTTGATTGCATGGAGACTGATGGTTGACCAGAGACTGATGGTTGCGTGGAGACGGATGGCTGCGTGGATGTGGACGAACCACGTATGAAGGCATCCACCGCAGCTTGCAGGTTGGGGTCCAAACGACCGCTTTCTTTGTCGATAGCAAACATAAGAAGTTGTCGCCTCCAATCCTCCTTGGCATTATCTTCTTGCTCTTTTTTATGCAATGTATGCTTCTTATAGAGGTGTGAGGATGTTTTAGAGAAACCTTCTTTCCATGTTGCTGATGATGACACTCCTCGTACCCGACCACCATGTTCTTTGGTCCCAATAGCCTTCACTAGCTCATCCTTGTGATACTCCGGTGTAAACAGACCAGCCTCCGTCTGCGCCGCGATGGGGCCTTTCAAGGCTTGCACGGCTTCACTTGTCGCGTGATCCTTCACAATGATCTCTCCTTCTTCAGTTAACTCAAAGCGACCATACACCCAGTTCCTGGTACGCTCATTGGTATTTGGCAATGGATCAGGTTTTCCTTCCACGCGGAGCTTGGCTTCCTGCTCTCTCCAAATTGGTTTATATCCGCCCGGACCTAACCGTGCCTTGAACTTGTTTTGCTTGTTTAACTCAACCATCTTTTCACTGAGCTCCTTTGAAGCACTGCTCGTCTTCTGCTCAACAAACTCATCCCATTCCTGCTGACTAATATTTCCATGCTTGTCGAATGGGGTTCGATTTTTCTTGACGTATTGGCAGTTGAGCTTGGTCTTGTAATCTCGAAAGATGTGATTGAGAGTGGACATTGTGGCCTTCTTGGCTCTCTCGAGATCTGCTAGCTGGAACCGGATGGTTGCCATGACGTCAGCCCACATATCATCTTTTCTACCATCCGGGACTTGGCGCCAATCTTGCCACGTGATTTTGCAATGGTCCCTCATGACTTTGCCGCAACGGTTCCGCCATTTGACGTTGACACCAGCGGGTTCAATCGGTTCTCCATCTTTGGGGTCTAGTGCAGTAACCTCGTAGATGCCCTCTGCCTTGTTCGCGGAGCGCTGACTGTGCTTGCGTTTCTGTGTGGCAACTTGGGTAGGCACCTCTTCCACTTGCTACTCGAGGGCCTCGTCTGTCACAGCCTCAGCTGCAAATAGCCGATGGGCACTTCGTCGGGGGCCCTAGGATATAAGTAGTAGATTTTAGTTTACAAATTAGTTGAAAAAATAAGAGAATTATCTTTGACAAGATACCTCATCTTGAGGCACGAAATCAGGATCCGGGCTCCCCAATCGACGTTCCTTTGGTAATGGAGGATGCGGATCTTCTGGTTCTTCCCAATGTCCGCTTGATCCTTCATCGTCTGAAGACGACCTCGCTTGTGAGTGCGCCTTGAGGGCGTCTTCCTCTTAAGAGGGCATATTGTCCATCATGATGAGAAGACTTTGACAACTAATGTTAGATATGACGACTAAGTTAGAAAACAAGGAGTATGCACATTTCATCATTGAGCATAGAGACAAAGAAAACAAAAGAAAATAATAGAAAAATCAAAATTTGCTCTCAGTACGGGTTGCCGAATCAACGACCTTCCAACGCTCTAAGATCCTTGACTCGTACAACAACATATATCCGATATCCTAGGATATGGTCCATGTCGTTGGACTAGCCTCACTTAGCCCGCTTTCATCATTGAGCATGGGTCGAGTGCCTATGTAGAATAGATAAGTAGTACAGAGAGACAAGGAGAAGAATAGAAAAATCAAAATTTGCTCTCAGTGCGGGTTGCCGAATCAACGTCCTTCTAACGCTCTAAGATCCTTGACCTGTACAGCAACATGTATCCAATATCCTAGGATATGGTCCATGTCGTCACACTAGCCTCACTTAGCCCGCTTTCTCATTGAGCATCGATCGCCAACGTAAAAACCGATAGTGCAGAGAGACTATAGGGCAGTAAGTAATATGGCATATATATGGCCATAAGTAAATAATAAGTATAGAGAGACTATGGCACCCAGTAGACACAAGCATTCTCTCCAGACTTTTTATATGTAATTTACTGAATAAAAAGCCTAGAGAGAATGCTTGTGTGCACCAGGTGCACACAAGCATTTTCTCCAGACTTTTTATGCACTAAGTACGAGCAACAGATTCAGATATGGAAGCAAAAGAAATACCATATTCAGAAAATAAGCAACTATAGTGAGCATGACAGTGAACAAAAAAATAAGCATATAGGACAGCTAACAGATTCAGATATGGAAGCAAAAGAAATACCACATTCAGGAAATAAGCAACTATAGTGAGCATGACTGAGCAAAAAAAGTAAGCATATAGGACAGCTAACAGATTCAGATATGGAAGTAAAAAAAATACCACATTCAGAAAATAAGCAACTATAGTGAGCATGACAGTGAGCAAAAAATTAAGCATATAGGACAGCTAACAGATTTAGATATGGAAGCAAAAGAAATACCACATTCAGAAAATAAGCAACTATAGTGAGCATGACAGTGAGCATATGAGCATGACCATTAGAAAGTGAATTGTCATATTTACCTAAACAGACAGTAGATGCTACATCATGATCCAAGAAAAATGTGGTAGTAAGCATAGTAAGCATCTAACATATATAGGTAGCACAAGATCACAGAGCACGGAGCACTTGAGCACAGAGCACTTTAGCACAAAGCATTTAACATATATAGGTAGCACAGAGCACTTGAGCACAGAGCACTTAAGCACAAAAGCACACGATCATAGTAAGCACTTAACATATATATGTACAAGAGCACAAGAGCATTTAACATATATAGGTAGCACAGAGCACAAGAGCACAGAGCACTTGAGCACAAGAGCACAAGATCGTAGTAAGCATTTAACATATATAGGTAGCCATGAGCATAGATCACGTGAGCATAGAGCACAGAGCCCAGAGCACAAGAGCACAAAGCTAGAAGGGCATCAGAGAGGAGGGGAGAGGGGAGGATGAGGAGGGTGGCTCGTACCTGTGGCGATGAAGCTCAGAGAGGAGGGGGAGAGGGAGAGGGGAACGGGCCGGGCGCACCTGGTGCAGAGGCGTCAGGGAGGAGGGCACGACGCGACACGCTTGGGGAGGCGTCGGAGAGCACACACGGTGGCGCTCGTAGAGGCATCGGGGAGGAGGCCGGCGGCGGCGGTGCTCGGGGGCGATGAGGGGGCCGACGGCGGCGGTGTTCGGGGATGAGGTGGGGGGGGGGGCCACGGCAGCGGTGCTCGGCGAAGGACGAGAAGGCTCGTGTGGGACCGTCAAGGCACTCGGGGAGGAGGCCGACGCCGGCGGTGCTCGGGGACAAGGTGGGGGGCCGCGGCAGTGGTGCTCGGCGAAGGACGAGGATGCCCGCGTGGGGCCGTCGAGGCACTCGGGGAGGAGGCCGGTGGCGGCGGTGCTTGGGGACAACGGTGGTGGTGCTCGGGGACAAAGATCGTGGCGGAATAGGGCAGCCTCACGGCGTAGGAAAGCAAACTACGGGATTAGGGTTAGGGGCTCGCCGTGCATTGCTTAATATAGGGGGGAGTCCTTATTAGCGACGGTTCACAAAGCCAACCGCCGCTAAAAAGGAATAGCGGCGGTTGGCTTTGTGAGCCGCCGCTAAAAAGGAGTAGCGGCGATTGGCTTTGTGAGCCGCCGCTAAAATGGAGTAGCGGCGGTTGGCTTTGTGAGCCGCCGCTAACAAGCCGTGCTATTTTTTTATATTATATTATTCATGCTTAATAAAAATTAGGCCCATGTACTTAATAAAAAATAATGTTAGGTCCCAAAATTAATAAAAAATTTGTAGAAACAACCTATACTTTTTATTAGTTACAGTTAGGCCTAATATTTTTACACTTTAGTTCTTGTCGTTTTATGAATTGGTCCCTAAACTCTTTTACATTTACCTTTTAGCCCCTAAAACTTCAAACTACATGATGCTTAATAAAATAAGTTACACAATCTTTATATTCAAAAAAGTTACATAGTCATTTAGCAATATATTATTTAGAAATATATTATTCACTAAGAAATATATTATTTATTTAGAAATATATTAGTCATTTAGCAGAAACACAATCTTAGTCCTCTATTTAAAAATTATAGTATTAGTCCTCTTTTTAAAATAAGTTACACAATCTTTATATTCAAATAAGCATAAATTACATAGAATATAATATAAGGTTCGAATAATAAAAGGTACTTAACAAAATAAAATTACATGATGCTTGAGTTAGCCTTGAATGATTTTTCCTTGGCAGTGATCGGTGCGCATGTAAGGCATTCCGCCGGCAAGTGAGAGTCTTAATTCTAAGACTTTAAACTTTTTTGGATCTATGAAACATGACACCTCATCATATTGATTGTAGTCATCTCGATCTTCCATATTCTCCACTCCAATGATTCTTTATTTACCTGGAACAACAATGTATTTCTTTTCATCCTTTGGATCAAGTACATAAAACACTTGTTCCACGGTCTTGGCAAGTATCCAAGGGTTATCTTTGTGACCAACATTATTAAGATCAACAATTGTGAAACCATATTCGTCTACCTCGATGCCATTAGGATGCTTCACCCATTTGCATTTAAATATGGGAACCTATAAATTTGCACCGTAGTCTAGTTCCTATATTTCCTCAATGTACCTGTAATACGAGGTCGTCTGGTCCTCTACGTCAATGGCTTCTACTCGTACACCGCTGTTTTGACACTTGCTCTTCTTATCCTTCTGTTGGGTGTAGAAGGTAAAACCATTGATGTCGTATGCCTGAAAGGTAACCACGGTTCTTCTTGGACGGTTAGCTAACTTTCTCAACATTTTTTCTTTCAAAGACTCGCCACTTGGAAGGTTTAGGGACCTAAACCATGATGTGAACGAGCGCTTGTGCTCGTCTATGATCCATTTATCCGTCGCATCCTTGTTGTTCTGACGGAGCTCTAACAGATGTTTCTCAAAGTACGGTCCCACAATCTGCGTCTATTGCAATACGCTGAAATGTGCTTGGTCCACTTGTTTGAAGTCACGATCAATGAACGATCTACATCCTTTCGTACCTTTTCCAGATAATCTACCCTCATGACGAGACACGGGGAGTCCAATTAATCTGCTACCATCATTAATGTAATCTGAGTAACATTCAATGATCTCTTCAGTTGTGTAGCCCTCGATCATAGAACCCTCTGGATGTGAACGAGTATGTACATAGCGTTTCAATACATACATGGACCTCTTAAATGGAAACATCTGATATAGGTAGATGGGACCCAATGCAGAGATCTAGTCAACAATATGAATCATGAAGTGTTCCATCATATCAAAAAAGGATGGAGGGAAGACCATCTCAAATATGCACATTGTTTCTTTCATGTGGGTCCGTAGGTCATTTAACTCGTATTCAGTTATCACCTTCTTCGATACCACGTTAAAGAAGTAGCAAAAGCGAGTTACAGCCAACTTCAGCCATGGTGATTTAACAGCTCTGATAGCAATAGGGAGAAACACCGAAAGCATTATGTGGCAATCGTGAGTGTTGTACCCACTTATCTTTAACTCTTCCATGTTTACAAGATTCTTGACATTCGATGAGAAACCCGTCGGTACTTTAATCCCACTGAGGCACTTGCAGAATGCTTTTTTCTCCTCAATCGTAAGTGTGTAGGCTATCGGGAGGAGAAAGTACTTTCCATTTGATCTTTCTTGCGGATGGAGCTCTGGTCTTATTCCCATCACTACAAGATCTCTACGTGCGCTGAGTCCATCCTTTGTCTTACTGGGTTGGTCGAGTATAAGTCCGCTACTACTATCAAATACACCCTTCCCAATATGCATTCAGTCGAATGCATGATTCACTTCCAAATCTTTCCAATAATTGAAATATTCGTAGAAAATGGATTTATTCTTAAATGATGTGAGACCTTTTGCCTTTTTGACTCCCTTCACCGGCTTCCCAAAAACAACACAGATGTTTTTAACAAGGTCAAACACGACCCTGCCTATACAACGGCGAGGTTCTATATCGTTCTCAACTTTCCCATCAAAGTGTCTAGCCATCGCATGAAACCTGTGTTTTGCTGGTAAGAATCGGCGGCTTCGCATATACACTAGCTTCTGGGATGCTGGAAGGTACACATGGGATGTATCATCAACGCATACGAAACATGCCGCCTTTCTTTTGACCAGTCCCGATAACGCCCTTAGTGTCGGGGAATCACTTACCGTGCAAAAAATAATTGCTCTGAGCGTGAAATACTCTCTTAGATACTCATCCCATATACGGACCCCCTCCAACCATAGTTTCTGCAGGTCTTCGAACAATGGTACTAAGAACACGTCTATGTCTTTACCAGGTTCTTTGGGCCCAGATATAAGAGTGGTCAGTAGTAGGTACTTACACTTATGGCATAACCATGGTGGAATGTTGTACATTGCTAGTATCACTAGCCAAGTGCTATGCGGATTCCTCATTTGACCGAATGGGTTCATCCCGTCTATACTCAATGCAAGCCGTATGTTCCTTTTCTTATTAGAGAAGTCTCGATGATCCTCATCAAAATTTTTCCACTGTGTTCCATCTGCGGGATGCCTGAGCTTACCGTCTCCCTCGCGTGCATGCCATGTCATCATTGCCGCATCCCTAGGGTTGGCGAACAAGCGTTTGATGCGATCAACCACGGGTAAGTACCACATGACTAAGGCAGGAACCTTACTATCATCACTGTCATCGACGATAGAACTCCTTTTGTTCTTTCTCCCCTTACTTGTATTCTTCACGCCTCCATCGGTGTCACAATCATTGTTCCTCTTGTATCGACTGCGTTTACACCTTGGGCATCTCATAGCGTCCTGATGCTCCTTGCGATACAATATGTAATAATTTGGACACGCATAAATTTTTTGAACACCCAACAAAAATGGGGAAATCAGCTTCTTAGCAAGGTATGTTGTCCTTGGCAACAAGTTGGGCTTCGGCAGCGCATCGGAAATAAGTTTCAACAAATCCATGAAACTAGCGTCCGACCAACCATGCATGGCCTTCAGCTTCATCAGCTCAAGTACAGTACGCAACACGGTGAACTCTTTACCACATCCCTTAGATTCATCATATAATGGATCTTTTGATGCCTTCTCTATTCTATGAAAATTATCAAGCCCTTTAGTTGTACCGGCATTGATCAACACCTGCGGCACAATGTGACACAACAACTCCTCAATATCAAAATCAGCTTCACCAAGTGAATCTATCACATCTGCACGAGGTGAATTGACAGCCTCGACTTCAACTTCAATATGCTCATCAAATTCCATATCGATCACACAGTTTTCACCACGTTTTGTCCATCTCGTGTACCCCACAACAAAACCCCTCCGCACCAAGTGTGACTTTATTACTTCTATGTCATTCCACAGCTTCTGATTCTTGCAATCAAAACACGGATAATATATATCAGTCGTCCGTTCACCTCGAGCATGTTCTGCGGCCGCTTCGATGAATTTAGAAACTTCTCATAAAAATATTGGACCCGATCTAGGTGCCTCATACATCCAAGATCTATCCATCGCGAACGATCTTGAAAGGAAACCCAAAAATTAATTAATAACAAAAAATTTAAATATCCACTAAATATTTAAACATTGAAATATAATATACATTAAGTGAGAAATATTATGCAAGGTAAAATCAAACAAGCATCAAATTATTTTATATATTATTTAAATTTTACCACAATTTGTCCAAAATATTAGAAATTAAATAATTAATTATGTATAACAAAAAATTTAAATATTCATTAAATATTTAAACATTGAAATATAACATACATTAAGTGAGAAATATTATGCAAGGTAAAATCAAACTAGCATCAAAATTATTTTATATATTATCTAATTTTTATTAAGAAATAATAAAATAATTAGCATCCCTCTTGCCCTAATACTACCTTCTCTCTCTTCTAAAAACCAAACTAGATCTAGATTTTCATTGACATAAAACAAGCTAGATATAATAATTTTTTTATATAGTGATGAAAAGAGATGATGTATGCCTTCATAAACTTCAACTATATCCAAATAGAACCATCCGAATCAAACAAATTTAGCCAAAATTTGATGAAAACCTAACAAACTTAAACCTCAAAATTCTACTTAATTTCAAAATGAGAACACAAAAAATCCAATGGGATGAGTTCCCCTTACCTCAAAGATCAAATTTTTGCAAAAAAAACGAACTCAAAACCTTCCCTCCTTGATTTTCGTGATTTGCCCAAATTTTCGGGTCGTCACTGTTCGAGTGAATAGAGGAGCTGTCAGAATGCGGTATTTATAGGCTGGGCACTTTATAGCGGCAGTTAGAATTTTCAACCACCGCTATTATGCCCTAAATAGCGGCGGTTGATATTGTCAACCGCCGCTATAAAGTTGGGCCATTTATAGCGGCGGCTTAAACCGCGGCAGGCCCCCTAGGCTCTGTAGCGGCGGCTCACTTTGGGCCGCGCCATTGTGGCCTTTGGGCTGCCGTCGCTATAGAGCCTATTTGTGGTAGTGCATGGTGCTGAGGGTTGATGTGTTATCAAGCTCTGTCCTAGAGGGAGGAGAACAACGAGAAGGCATTGGAGAGATTATGCTCTGCGTCCTCGAGGGAGGAGAACAATGAAAAGGTTGAGATGACCATAGGGGGGAGTCAATTAAAATTCTTCTAAAAAACTTGGCCTATATCCCAATTACAAACTAAACAATTCTCAAACCAAATTACCAAGATCATACACATCAATTTATGATGTGTTAACCCTAGAAATGATTCAAAATGATGAAATTTTAAGCGGAAGCAAAGGAATATGAGTAAGAACAAACAAAACTCAAAACAATGGAAAACCCAAAAATCAAAATAGAGCAGTTCTGACAAAGTATCGGCAGTGCCAGTCAGGCCATAGGCAATGCTGATCTAGGTCATCGGTAGTGCCGATCAAGTCTATTGGCAGTGCTCATCGGCAGTGCTAGTCCATAGGCATTTCCCATCGGTAGTGCGGATATGGTCTGACAGGGTCAAAATAGCAATGATGATTCGCAAAGAAAAATTGCAAAACTCTAATAAAACAAATTTCAAAAATCACAAAATTTAGACCAGAGGTGTGTCCTGGATGGGAGCAACTCCTCCAAGTGGATCCATCTCAAAAGCTCAAATATAATTTTCCTGCCAATACCAAGACGTTTGAAATTTTGGATGAGACATTAATTGGATACGTATTAGGGAAATTATATAAGGTAAGTTCAGCAGTGAAAGATTTAGAAATAAGGCAAGCAAAGAGATTGTTTGATCGTTGTTTTGTCCCCTCACCATATGAGGGACTTTGCAGAGTATACGCAATCGGTCTTACTCAAGAGACAGAAGAAGATCCCCACATAAAATGCAGTTCTCGTGTTAATATTATGACTTATGAAGCATTCATGAAGATGCCATGCGAAGTAAAAAAAGATTTTATTGGCACTAAATTGGAATTAACTATGGCAGATGGAGACGAACCAAACCACTGGGAGTTATCACGAATACGAAGATTGCAATCAGAAAAACATTCTACTGGTCGATATTTTCGTTCTTGACAAAGGAGAAGTGGGATAGAAGACGTCATTTTAGGAAGACCTTTCTTGAAGCTGTTACAAGCAGTGTTAGACGCGGGGCGAGGAAATCTTAGATTTGCATTAGGGGTAGACGAAGTTCTTTTCAACTTTCAGAATGACCCTCCTGCCCTAAAAGAATTTCTCCTAGAAAAGAACAAAGAAATGAACATCGAGTATTCAGACCCTCTGAATAGGCTATTTGAAGAAGACGACAAAGAAGAAATACGACAAAACATAGTTGGTGCCGATCGGCACAGGTCTCGTGTCGATCGGTACGGAGGTGAACCTGGTGAATTCTTGCCTTTGGGCGACTTAGACCCAGGAGAAGCAACTGATGTGAGCAAAAGTCACTTCCTGATGATTTGTGGTACGAGTATCTAGGAAGGAATAAAACTTATCTTGTTAGGCTGATTTCAACGAAGGACCCATTCACTGACCTATATCTAAAATAGACCTCAAAATCATGAAAAATGCTTTCCAATGGAAGACCTAAAGGTCTCACCCATTTTCAGCCGTGAGCGAGGCGCGACAAAAAAATACATCACGGTGATGCGCGACCCATTCACGCACATCCTCTCTCTCTCTCTCCCCTCCCCCCCTGCCTACGTCTCTTGCCACGTGCCGTGCAGCCTCTCTTTCCCACAGCGGCTTTGGGGCGTCGTCCTCATCATCAGGCCGGCGTGGAGGTGGGGATCAGGTATATTAGGCAAATCCTAAACAGAAAAGAAAAAGGAGACAAAGCAGGTCCTCTAATCGTTTCCGTTCATCCTCCAAGCAGGAAACAAAAAGTAGACAAAGTGAAACAGAGATTGGAGCCTCCATCGCTCTATCCCTAAGAGCAACCAACTCCAATTGTTCTTCTAAAATCCATGCATCAAATTCATTTTTAGGATTTGAGGCATGCCCCTGCGTGGTCCTGTGCATGAGGAGCTACAGAGCTACCAGTTGCTGCCTCTCGCAATATATGTACTGCATCCCGATGACATTTGTATAGTTCCATGGCCTACGGAATGTCATGATTTTCATCTGATGCCATCGCTATTCTTCTCAAATAATCTCTTCCCTCTTTCATAATATCATTTTTATGCAGTAAAATCATTATCAGTTATATTTGAAAAGAAATTATCCACTACCTCTAGCTTAATATACAATAAAGAACCATAACATGATATTATATGTTTTGTACATACTACCCACCATAGTGAATGTTCATAATAATGGTCTGCTTTGCCTTCTCAAAGTGCTTGCTACAGAAAATCAAAAGGATCAAAGTCATTGTCGACTCCACCGCCATCATAACCATAGCCATCACGATTGTCATCATCATAGTCATAATCATGATCAAATGTTTCACCATCACCATTGTCCTCTGCAAATTCCCCATCGAAGTCCATCTTGTGTTTCTCATGTGCATCACCATTATCATCTTTAGGCTGCTAGCAGAACCAATCATCATCAATGGCGATGAGAGCAATAACTCATATGGATTACAAAGAAACGGTTAACTGATATGATTCGTTTTAACTCCTTAACAACTCCATGAATGCTCAAAACTAGATATGAACTCTAAAGTCAGCGTGTGATATGGAGGAATATTAAGCTTGTGAAGCAACAAAACATACAAGAACAAAGACAATACAAGAAGCTTGTAATCTGGTGCAAGCATCAATGCTTTGTTGATCAAAACATCCCAGATTGCTAGGCAAGGAGGTTTATCCAACCTCAATGCAGCACATAACTTTATCTTTAAAAGAAAAAAACAAATTCAAAAAATATAAACTTAAATAAAGAAGATATATACATTGTATAATCTGTCAACAGCTTCCATGTTGATCTTTGACCCAGGCCTCTGCAAGAAGAGACATTACATATCATATTGCTTACTTGACACGCTAAAATCAATATGCGATTAAAATGCCTACAGGCCAAATATAGAGTTTTTGTTATCAGAAAAGTTCAATACCTTTCGTTTCAACATGTTACGCGTTGCTTCTGCTGGTGTTGCAGGTGTGGATCCCTTAGTGTCTTCACTGCGTCTTCGTTTCTACATTTCATACCCATGGTCAATAACTCATAAGTGTGACTAAAAAGTTACATCTACTGCTTGTGCAACAAACATTTCTTACCTTTTTCTTTACTTCTTCTGCAACCACACCTCTTGCAGCCAATTCAGCTGCCAAAGCTTCCTTTGCTGCTTGCTCCTGTAAAAGCCATCAGCAGAAAGTTACACCCACTGGTGAGGACAAGAAACTACATAACAATGATTGAGCAGAGCCTTTTTTTTTAGTTAAAGATTGAGCAGAGCTAACTTACTACCTCAAGGTATTCTTTGTTAATTTCCTCCCAAATAACCTTTTTATATTGCCTCTCTTCCTCATTATGAAGGTATTCCTCAACCTACAAAAGTAATTGACAGCATATACATAAATCACAAAAGGTTTATCTGGTCATCAGTTGACCATATGACCTCTAAAATAGAGTTCAGAAAGATAAGCTTAGAAATCATATCAAAATGTCTTCAGTTGAATACCTCCTCCTCATCAATATCAGAAAGACTTTCTGGATCGAGCTCATCCCAAAAATTTTCACCTAACAGTGCAACAGGGCATTCAGCGAGAATCAGTTTAGTAAGGATACAAAACAGCAAAATTTGATGTTATTTTTGAACTCTGTGGCACAAGGCGTAACGAACCTCCATCTTCAGGATCTTTGGACAGTATGGAGTCGCTTACTACTTCCTGAAAAGTAATCATGGAAGATTTATCTCCATCAAGTTTCAAGAGAACAAAAGAAAAACAATCCAGAATAGAACATGAAATTTAGCAGAAAAGCGAACAAACAAAGATACATTCTGAGTATTGCAGTGACAATTAACCCCATCATCAAAAAGTTCATCAAAGCAAATAGAATTTGCATGTTAAATGTTCAGTAAGTGAATTACAGCAGCTAGGCACTTTAATATTATCTTACAACAATAGAGCTGATGTTAGGATTCTAAATTATCCATTCTAACTTTCATGCACAAATCGTATTTATCTAGTGGTAAAGCTTATCTTCATGTTGCTATACAGAGCATTCCATTGTGAATGTAACAAGGATTGTTTCAAAATATTACCTTCCTAGGAGTCCTGATGATATTTTCAATAACAGAAACAGGTGTCACAAAATGATTTCGTGGAGCTGCTTCATTGATTGCACCAGCTTCTTCGGCCCTTTTGGCAGTGTCAATTCTCTTTCTTTCAGCTCGTTGGAAAGCAGGAGGGTCAGCACCACCCTCTAATCCTCCAGACAATTTAGTAAACTATTAAACCACAGATGAAGTGTTAACAGAGAATGATGTCTAAAAGCATGAACTGTGAGCATGGTATATGTGATTTACTTCGTCATAACACTCTTCACAAAGTCCATGAGCAAAATAATCAGCGCATTTATCCTTGTGCTTGCAAAGGATTTCTCCAGATTTAGGTGAATGTTTCGAAACAGGCGCTTTCATAAAATCATCAGCCTTTTCAAATTCTTCCATCTAGCATCCAGCTTGAATACATCAGTGAAGCTATTGAGAATACTTCAAAAATATGTTACGCAAATCAAACTTAATAGGGAACTGTGGTCAATCCCCTGCATTATTAACCCTCCCAACCCCCTGTAGAACTTCATGTACAGCATAAGCATAAACTTCATGAATACATCAGTGCAGCTTGAAAAAGGTTTGCTTATATTCAAACCTTTTTCAATTTTGACTATCAGTAGTGAAACATTCATGATGTTTGATCATGTAAAAAAATATGTTTTTGGATTCATTGTGAAACCAACTATCGTAATATGTAATTCTTATGTTCGAAATACTTCGTTTTTATTGATATTATTAGTCAAAATTTTAAGAGGGTTTGGCTTTGAACAAACCCAGAAATGCTTTTATTATGGGAGACCGGGAGTGGTAGTTTACAGCTCATAATGAGACATCATAGATACATAGGGCGGAAGAAATGCCTGATGTCTAGGCAGCTATGCAGAAAAGAAGATATTACTTTCTGACATAATCTGCATTATTAAAGGCATAAATTAGATTGGTATTTGAATTTAATACCATGATCAGGATTTCAATTCCTAGCAGTGACTGATTTATGGGAGGTTGAGCCACAAGCTTACATACAGGACTAACATGATCAGGATTTCAATTCCTCGAAGGTTGGAAGTGACTGATGAAAAGTTATTCAGGCCTATTAAGTCATAACGTGAAATATGTGTACCAACTGGATGTTGGGCATTCATATGCGCAGAATGCCACCAGTAATCTTTAAATTTGTGGATTTCAAGAATGAAAATGCATACCGTTAATGCACCAGAATCTGTATTTTCAAACTCTATTAACCTCTTAGTTAAAGTAGCCTCACAGACATGTACAACAGCAACCTGAAAAAGATAACATGAGGGATGCCATTATATGGACAATTGCATCATACACATCAAACTATACATGTGGCATGTGCATGATGTACATATGCACAAGAATTGTAGAATCTAGAATGAATATTTCCAATGACGCATCCAGCCTTACAACATCTGCTTTGGTGTAGTCAAGCCCATGTGAGAGTGCAGCAATATACAATGCTGCACCACAAATTCCACTTGGCTTTCTCCCAGTCTGCAACAGAGGTCAAAATATTTAATCCCTGCAGCAGTGTAAAAAGAAAGCTGTCTAACTTTGACTATTGCTTAAAAAAAAGGGAAAAAAAAGTAGCCCATTATCTATATCCTCAATCTGCCAATACAATTACTTGCTAACCCTAACCTGAAAATCCACGCCTATTTAGTCAGTTCTATACACCACCCTCAATTTACATATAATCATGTTCTCTTGGTATCTATAATTATGAAGTATCTTAAAATTGTGGAACACTGCAGTCTCGATATGGTAATCTAACAGCCTATTACAACCTAAAAGAAAGAATTTATTTATAAAAAGAATGGATGAACGAAGAGCTTGCCTGCATCCAATCCCGCTTCATGGAAGCTACAATCTGTATAGCTGTGTTTGAGACAGCTTTAGCTTTATCCTTTTTTACCCCCAAACCTACAAGTAGATGCAATATCTCGTAAGAGAAAGGTTGTTAGTCTCAATCCTACTTGCAAAGCCTATACTCGACTAAACCCTCTCTAAGTCCAAGTAAGATAAGTAATGTTGACAACAGTAGGGGTTTCCCCTACTGTAATTCCCTAAAAAAAGATGAGTGATGTTTATAAAGTGTTTAAATAAAGTAGCAGGACATGAAGGGAAAAGAAGAAATGGATGATTTCCTACTTATCTAAACTCTAAGCCAGATGCAAAATATCCCTGCAGATACTTCGGCCATGCCAAATTGGTACGAGATAAGCTTGGGTGATTCGTGCTTGTGTGAAAGATATGGTGCAGGGTTAAGCTTTCTGCACACAAAAGTGACTGGACTTCTTGCTCTTGGTGCAGGGTACTATGCAATCTGCTGAGCACCAGCGTGCATTTAAAACTCTCCCATCATCCCCTCTTCAGATGCCAGCATCTTACATCCAGTACCTAGGTGGTTAGATCATGATAAGTATGCCAACATGGCATCAACTAAGCATCGGGAGCTAGAAATTTTAACTTGATTTCAGTTTTGGGTAAAGAATGAAGAAAAGGGTCTGTCGATGGTTATTAACAACTTGGTACGGACTCGGGGGTACTGCTATCATTCTATTGAATAAGGCAATACATACTAAAGACCGGCAGAATAATTTGAAAACCAAGAGATTGAAGAGCAAACGGGAGAAAGCTGCTAATCGTTAAATTATGGCCCTCTTCCCTCTTAGTTCCAAATAGTATGTGTCAAGAAACTAAAAAATCATTTTGTTGTCCAGAGCCCAGGTCAGCAGTCATTACCCTCAGTTGTGAACAGTCCACCATATACAACTATGTGTTATTAGGAAAGATGCACTATTTGTAGGCCCTGGGAGCTTCACATGCTTAGCTGCATTTCGAAGCAGTTGTAAAAACCAAAATGATCAGAATGCCTAAGTTATGCTTCGCAGGAAAGATGAGACTGTTCCAACCAGAAAATCTACCCATCATCCTAGTACAAATTAAAATTGCTGAACAAAAAACAGCCATGAATGGTTAAAGTACACAGGAATCATGTAAATACAAGGTAAAAAAAATCAGGATGATATATTATTGACTTACATTCTGTAAAACGCTGGATGAAAAGGGTAGGATCTATGAGTTTCTGAAAAACTGGATGAGCTGAAAGTAGCAAAACTTGGCAAAGCTGGAGAAAAACAGCACCTAGGGCATAACTGAAATAAAATCCAAATGAATTCCTTCACCAAGGAAATAAGATTAAGGGCCAAACATGGGATACTCACACACTTATCTGCAGATATTCAGAGAAATCAATGAGAAGATAGGGTTTATCACTTTGCCTGGCAAGGAAGGTAGGTAAAATTAACATTAGCGTAGACGAAGCATATAACAGGTGTGTAATAAAGCAAACTGCAAATTGAATGAAAAAACAGCAAAAAAAAAACTAATTAAACAGAGCATTCAGAAGAAGTTGATGACTATGCAATTGTCACAAATATTTCTGTGGAGCCTGTATTTCTAAAGAAATAATTAAATATAACCTGGCAAAGCTTTTTTATGCCATAGAGTACCCAGCACATACTTATTTTATATCTTTTTTCTTTTCAGGAGTGGCACAAATTTTTCAAAGTTAGTGTTTATACATTTTTTAAGGAAAAATCAGATTCATCAAAAGCAAAGCAAAGTTTGCATGATGTTTCAGATGTTTGGCATATTGCACCACGTCACCAACAAGTTTCCACCAAAAAAGAATTAGATAGAAAATGCAAATTCCAATACTACTAGAAAAATCAAAATTCCTGGAGAGAACAAATGGCCATGTTTGAACATAAGGTTGAAAGAAGCATACCGGCAAGCAATGTAAAGACAAGCAGCAGCGACATGTGTCGTTCGACGGCCCCTTGTAAATTTATGATCAACTGCAAGCTACAGTCAAGAAAGGTGATATAAGAATAAAGTACACAGTACAGTATGTTTCTTTAAAATGACTATTTACTGACATTTGAAATACCTCATAATAACGACAGGCTATGTTTACAATAGTATCTCCTCCACTCACACACAAATTTCTGACAAGCTGTTCAATCTCATACTTCCCTGAGAAGATAAACAAAATTTGTAGTACATGAAATTGGGCAATACAAGATAAAGGAGTTCCCCAAAATATATACCTTTATTTATGGTTCTCTCACGGGATATTGAAAGGCCACTATGGATACTGCTTATTCTTTCTGCATCCATGCGGGACTGTAAAGCTCAAAATATATATCATATCATCATAAGAAATTGGAAATCAAAATGAAAAATACAAATATTACAATGCAATGGGAAAACTAACATTTCCATTTGCATCCTGGATAAAACGAACCCCCTCGTCATATATGGTGTCAGCAACAACTTTCCCACAACCACAACAGATTCTGATCACAAAACATTAAAAATATAGCATATCAGAACACGTGTACAGTGGTGCTCAAACTTTCTCAATTCAATCTTTTAATCGGACAACAATTATAATGGCCTGGCTTGCATCAAATAGAGGAATTAAAAACAAAGGGAGGTCTCACGTCATTCTGGTATCCTGGTCCTGTATGCAGAGAGCGTCATCCTGACAATGAGTACACAGCACCATTGCACAATTAAGTGCACAGCCGAGCTAAGGACGATCAGTTCAGATAAACCTGTCAAATTGTTAATGTATAATTCTCTTCTCAACTCCAAGTCTAAGAGAAACATCTCCATCAAAAAAAATAACCTGCCACGGTTGTTCCACCTACAGTCCTGGATCTAAAAAACTAGCAGTTGACTTGCCAATAGACTAACAGCACGCACATTCTTCCTAATATGATGGTAAAATTAGTACTATATCCGTACCGTCAAAACAAATCAGAAGCACAATATTCATCGTTTGTGCAGCAATTCTGTAATTAGCTCAGAATTCAAGTTCCATACAGGCAGTTCCAAACTTTAAACAGTATTACCTCTGAAATTCAATCCGCAAATAGGCTTGAAGAGCTCTAATTATTTCTAATCCAAACCAAAGACGGAAAGCTGAGTTGAAACGTGAGAGGGAAATCGGGAGCTGAAGTATACCTCGCGGCACAGGCTACGACCCGTATCGACCTGCGGGGTGGAAGTGGGGGGCACTCCGCCTCCTCGTGTTCCTTGCCCTAGGCGCCTCGCCCGCGGCGCCGCGCAATGCTCCGTCTCGCCGCCGTGATCACCCTGGACTGGGATCGCCGCAGTTGGGACTTGGGAGCGCCTCTGCTGGGCCTGGAGGCCCGTCAACACTCCGGCAGAGTCTAAACTCAATTACTAACGGCCCATAAAAAGATTATGTTCCATCGTTTCATTCTTGTAGACCTCTAAAAGAACAAAACATTTTACCAACTAAAAATCGATTGGTCTACCGGTTTAAAGTAAACACTAGTAAAATGTCTGTGCGTTGCTATGGCCCCAAACCATTTTATTTTATGTTCAGGTATCAACATAATTTGATCTCAATATTAATTAATGTAAAAATCATTTTATTTCAAAGATTCATTCAAATTTATTTATTTTGTTAAATATTTGATTAGGAGCTTAGTGAAGGGCGAGATTTAAGTCAAATACATATATCATTATAATTTATTATAAAAATATAAACTCTATTAATCTCTATAACTTATTAATTAAGACGAGTTCGTCTAGATCACTTTTTTCGTGTCCAGATATGTCCGTAACATTATTGTATTCAGTTTGTATCCTATAATGATTCACTAATCAGTTTGAGTCATTTTTAAACCATTTTCTAATCCTTTATTGAATTGGACTCCGATTTCAATTTGATATTTCATACTAACAATAATTAATCATATATTGTTTTAACATCATATTTTGGATGAAAACTAATAACAAGAATTCCAATAATAACTCACTCCAAATCATTATAATAAATATTTTTTTAAAAACTCAAAAAGATAAAAAAAATACAGCAAATTATTAAACCAAAAAAATTGATTAATTAAAAATATTTTGTAGTTACAAAAAAATATTATAGCCATAAATTTTTTTTAATATAGATCCGTGACAATGCACGAGTATTTTACTAGTTAACATATAATATTTATGCTTCACTTTATTATCTTTCTTATTTTATTTAAAAGCACGTTGTTTGTTTTCAGAGAAAGCTATAGTGTGAATCTTAATTAATGCCAAATCATGATAAAGTACAGAAATTTAGTTTGCAATTTACCAGAAATATGTTTTGTGATGTATAAAAAAAACAGTGACAGATTAGAACCATGGCAGTACCAGGTAAAGGATTAGAACCATGAAAACACGAGATGCTGATTTCTTGTCACCGTTGGTGAAACTTGAATATACAAAAACAAAATATCTGTCGACTTTATTGTTTTGGGCCGGCCCAAACGGCGTTGATTTGGCAGGACATGTCAGGTCGGTCGTCTTTTGGTTTTTCTCTTTTATCTTATCGTGAAGATCCTACAGTAAGACAAATCCTACGCGGCGGCTCCATGGCGATGTCCTCACCGGAGCTCCTCCCAGCATCGACCCTCTCTACACTCACTCCGCGGCGATGTCGCCATTTGTGATCTCCCTTTCCAGTGTGGTCCTCACCGGAGCTCCCTCTTCATGAGCTCCCAGCGGCAGCCGCCGGACGAGTTCCCCGAGCTCTCTCTCCTGCTCAAGACTTCACAATTAGGGTTGAAATAACCGGGATTAACCGGCTGGTTATTTTGGTTAACCGGAAACCGGTTCGAGCCGGTTATCCCGGTCGGTCGGTTAACCCTCGGTTATAATTTAAATTTTTTCAAAAATTAAAAAAATTTAAATTGGACGAAACCAATGTAACCCATCGGTGAACCGGAATAGCCAACGGTTAACCGGTAAAACCGTTCAAATACTGATATTTTTAATTTAAAAATTTATATTCAAAATATATCACTAAAACTGATCTAATCGACCGATTAACCGAAATAACCAATCAGTTAACTGGTATAACCAGCCGGTTAACCGGTCATTGACCGTGCGCCAACCAAAATGCCTTAAACGCTTTTCGTCCGGCTAATCGGCGGGTTATACCGATTAACCGATTAACCGATAAACCGGGCTTGATCGGTTATTCCGGCCCAGTCAGTTATGTAAACCTTGCTTCACATGCATGTCTCCTCGCCTACGTCATTCGGATAAACAAAGCCAAATCTGCCACCACTCCATAGCCTCTGTGTGTACCTGGCCAAGTGGGACGGGCTAAATGAGCCGGCACGAGGCTCACTTATTTTGGCCTGGCACGAGCACGGCCTCGCATGATGCTTGACGGGTCGTGTCGACCCGTGGCCCGTCACGGGCCATGCCTGGGCCTAGCTATAGGCCCGTCGGGCCGGCCCGAGCATGGCCTATTTAGCGTGGCCTGTCTAGCCCGTGCAATAGCCCATTTAGCCCGTAAAGAACGGCCCGGTCTGGCACGGCCCGTCATGGCCCATCAAATAAAATGATTAATATTTATATTAAAAATTATATTTTTAAGTTTAAATTTATTGATAAAAATATTATTGTATATAAATATTTAAATTTTAGAGAAAAAATCGTGTATATAAAATTTAAACAGGCTTCGGACCAGCCGGGGCGACGGCCCGGCCCAGCCCGTCACTTTGGCCAGGTATACCTCTGTGTGTGCCTTCGCCTCTGGTGTTGTTTACTTCCCTGCCTCGTAGGATGTGTCCGACTCCATTTTAATTACTAACCCATCGTTATAGTAACTTACATCTTGATTTGGACTCGGTTACATTGGAAAGCACTTGCTTTTGGCAGAATAATTGGGTGAACGATCCCAGCTCAAATAATTAGTTGTAGTTGTAGATATTTCAATAAATAGCTCAGCTGTTACATTATTTTATTATGGTCCATTTACAACTACAATTTTTTTTAGTGAGAGGTGAATCTTAATATCAATCAACACCATTTTTTAAAAGGTGTCTATACGTTGTGTGGCGAGATAATAGGGATAGGATGTGTGCGCTGTTCATATGGGTGATTACTCGTGAATATTTGGAGAACAGGCCCTTGGCCTGGTGGTGGAGGCGGCGGGATGGCAGCCCACCCGCGCGTTCGAGCACTAGGCTCGGTGCTATGTCTTACTAGAGCTTTGTTCTCAGAGAAAAAAATTCCCTCGCCTTCTTTAATTAAACTATTAGATAAAGACTTGTGTCATAGCTCACATGGTCTGCTGAGTTCCTGTGTATGGTTGGGGGGAGAGGGTTTAGGGTTTTCTCGGCTTACGTAAAAAGGCTCTTCTTCTTAATATAAAGTCGTCGGGGTGACTTCTTTCCCGAGCAGGTCGAGTTTTTTACTCGTGAGTATTTGTGTCTCTAATCTATTTTACAAAAAAAATTATTAACCTTTAGATCCAAGTAATGTAAAAACATGTGTTTTGGATGAAATTTAAAGGGCATGCATCTAGTGGTTGCACTGAATTTTGTAACACCCTGCTTTTGGGATTGACGCTAGGAACAAATTTACTGGGTTGGAGTCCAAGTCAAGCGACTAGCGTGCAGACTTTTTCCTTGTTTTTTTGAGAAAGGTAGTGATAATACATTAATTAACGGTATAAATAAAGACACCCTTAAAAGGTCGTTGATTAAATGGCTATTATACCCTTTACAAAAAAAAGCTGAACTGCTTCAAAGTTGATCCATCGATTGTACAGAGTAATATCATATAGTGGGTAGTGCCCCCGAGAAGATGTGTTTCAGCCGGGCAAAGGACCACGGGTCCGGTCGGGGATTGTAGCGACAAGCCCTCACAGCCTTCATTTTCTTCCCCTCTAGGATAGGACATATTGACGATCAATTAAAGCTGGATCGACTTTTCGATCCGACCTTCCCTCAGCACCCTGCTTAAGTAATTAGCACATTTTTATTGCCGGAATATAGTGAACGAAGAAGCACATAAGCAGAACTTGTATAACAATATATCTAAGAAGTATGACATGATATTTTTCTAATTCGAGCATAATTAGAAAATTATGTCCTTCCATCGTTCCATGGTGTCCAGCTTGCCTCTCTCAGAATGTTGCTACTAGAAATAAAATGAACATAATCATTGCCATTGCTGCAGTCGACGTAGTTGTGACCTATTCATAACCGTGATCAGCAGTTCAGCACAGCTGTAACCTGAAATTTCAGCCAAAGTCCATCTTGTCTTCTTAATTTGCGTTGTCATCGCCGTCTTTAGTCTGCTAGCAGAATCAATCATCATCAATCAAAGGCAAATAAAATATACAAATAAAGCAGGCAATCAACGAATATTGGACCTCATTTTTTTTCAGAAACAAAAAACTTATTGGTCTTGTTTACAAATGGTCATCTGATCATAATCATCCTTCTTCAAATGAGGAACACAGCACCTTACAATAGATAAGGAGCGCATACAGTAAACAAACTGGCAACAAGGTTCAAGTAAGAAGAGACTTTTTTATATTCTACATAGTTTTTATTATGCATTAAGTTTGAAAAATGTAGTTACTACACGATAGGACAGATTTTTTTTTATTTGCACCATGGAACAAAAATTCATTACCTTTTGTTTACACATTTTACACCGTTGATGTACTCGTTTTCAATGACCTATTAAGGGTGTCAGTCACTAAGTATGGTTTTTTAGTTAGTTTCTTCATATGCTATATTCAACCCATCATAGCTCGGCCAGAAATGAGGTGGTGGTGTTCTTGTAAGGGGATATTTTTTCTCTCTATAATATAAAGATATGCAGCCCTCCTACGTATTTAAGAAAAAAATATTTTAGAATTATAAATGAGAATTCCACATTGGACTGAAACATGTCAGGCTAAAAGCACGTAACCTGTCATTATTCATCGACGATTAATTGTCTAGACAACTCAAAAACCAGTATCACTTGGTCATGTGCTCTCCATTTTAATGCAAGACTAGCGCCCTTATTTGGGTCTGTTATTTTGGAGAATTGACTTTGAATCCAGATTATGACGAATAATTAATACTGATCATTCCTGCACAAACTGGTTTGATGGACCAGCGTGACAACAACAAATATGCATGTTCTTTGCATGCAAGTTCACAATGATATGTGTTGCTTCTCACTTAAAATTGAGAATTTTCAAGTAATGTGGATGCATACCGTTACTCTATCAGAATCTATATCTTTTTTTTCTCAAATATATAGGAGAGTTGTGTATTATTATCTTTTTTTTCACAAACAACTCAGTTGCAATGAAATGTTCATTGCTATCTACTTCTACACCACAAGAAACTATATGCTCCATCATTTCTAAAATAATGTACTTTCCTTCTTTGCTCGAAGCATATGAATTGGCTGAAATAGCAATACTCAATACTGCCTCTTGGATAAGTGCAGCTGTCCCTGTCTTAGGCTTTTTTCCTTTATCGTCAACCCGTGTTGGTGGCCTTTTACCATTTGGGTTGACAGGAGACTCCTGCTCAAACTGGAAAGTGTCAACATAATTTCCTCCAATTTTATCCTCCGGTGCGTCTCTATCACACTCTTCAGGTTCAATTGCGTTTGATTCAGTTCCACTAGTATTAGAAGGATTCGCCATATGAGGTGACCAATGGTCCACATGGATATTAGTGATATCAGCAAAACACTTTTCCAGTTCATCAGGATTTTGAAGACCCATTTTCTTAAATTTTCCACACCCCAGAATATCCTAAAAAATACAACATATAATAAAATAAGAAAACAAATTGTATGTACTGTTGAAAGAGATGAAACATAACAACAAACAACAATCACTTACAACTCTAGCTTTCTTCTACCACTCTTCATCCATAACAATTATGCCCTTTATTGGGCACCATCCTGTTCCTGTCTGCCTCAATAATAATTTCTTCCATGCCTTAAAATCTTCCTTTAGCTTATCCCATTTATTTTTGATTTGTGCCTTTGTAGCTGCAATACCTAACCTATCTCTCAAACCTTTTTCAACCTCACCAAAGCCTCAACTGTTTAAGTGAGTGTTTGGCCAATTTCCTCTTGCAACTTGTTCCGCAAACAATTGACAAAACACGCGAGTAGTTTCAACATTCCAATCAATTTCCGGCATCTAATGTAACTCACATTAATAGCTTAACATAAGTGAACTGTTTATATTGTATGATAAATCAAATATCATGTACTACAAATAATGAACACTAGTTGTGCAGTAAATGAACCTCATTTTACCATGATCTATGCATAATTCTCACCTACTATAAACACTGAACATTCTATCTAATAAATCGTACTTGAGGACTATAAGCAATGATCAAATTTCTGGTCATATCTAAAAGAACAGTGAACACTCTACTACTGCTGAACAACATCATCGTCTGCTACAGAAAGACAATATTGAAAGAATGTATTTCACCTTATGTCGAAGGAAGGAGTTGATGGTCGGAGCAGAGAGGGAGGAATGGACTTGCGTAGGCCGAGGGCGGGTGTCGGCTGGGGGCGGCTCTGGGCAGGCGTTGGTTGGGGGCGGCTCTAGGCGAAAGACTGCCGTGGGCGGGCATCTGGCAGGCGTGTGTCAGCTAGGGGCGGGTGCCAGGAGTTGGCGGGGGCAGGCGTCGGCCAGGGGGAGGGTGCCGGGCATCGGCGGGGGCGGGCGTCGGCCAGGGGGCAGGTGGCGGGCGTCGGCGAGGGCGGGGGCGGGCGGGGGCCATCGGTCGGGGGCGGCTCCGGGCGCGAGTCGGCTCAGGGTGCGTGTCGACTGCTGGCGAGCGTCGGGGTTCAGCCGGGGGCAGGTGGCGGTCGGGACGGCCAGGGGCGGGCAGCTGAGCGGGCGTCAAATCGGGCGCCGCCGGTAGGAGATTGTGATTTGCTGGCAGAAGGGGATCGGGCACCGCCGGGAAGGAGGAGAGCAAAATAGAAAAATAACATTTCGTTGTGTAATTAGTGGCAAAGGTGGATAATTTTACCCCAACTTCATGAGGATATACATTTTCACAACCCCTAGAGTTGAAAAAGAAGTACTCCGCCAAAATGAACTAGAGCTCCTCCAACTCTAGGTGGAGCAGCTACTCCGTAGAGTTTTGGAGCCGGGGTGTTTGGCTGGCTCTAGACAGCTTCCTTTTGGAGTTTTAGAGTGGAGAGATGACAACAGATTCTTAATAGAGAGAGAAAAAGGTACAACACCCGCTTCACGCCTCCCACCGGAGGTTGGAGGAGTAACACACTGCCACACATTACATGATCACCTTTAAAACTTAAAAGCACACAAGACCACAAGGGAAGACTAAACTCCCACTCCTAATCGACCTATAGGTAGTTCCTGGAGTTTCTTAGCTCCTGCCAGGCCCCACCAATAAGCTTCGTCTCTGAACATACTCAGTGCAGATTGCATATTTGGTGAAACACCATCGAATACGCATCTGTTTCTGACCTTCCACAGTGTCCAGGCACCCAGGATGATGGTGCTGTTAGTGCCCTTCTTTTTGGCCCGACCAGCTCTTCTCTCTGCCCTGCACCACCACTCAGCGTAACTTCTTTCTCGTTGGCTAGGGGCAGCGTTAGGCATTCCAATTGCAGACAAGACAGCGACCCAAAATTCTCTTGCAAATACACATGTTGTCAGTATGTGTTGCACATTCTCCTCCTCTTGGTCACAGAGTACACACCAGGCTGGATGGGGGAGCCCTCTCCATTACAATCTGTCCGCCGTCCAACACCGATTGTGGACTGCAATCCATAGAAATAGTTTGCACTTTTCTGGGGCCTAAGATTTCCAAATTCTTTTCCATCACTCAAAGGTAACCGAGCCCTGAAAATAAGCCATGTATGCTGACTTGCTTGAATAGACTCCGCAGGGATCATGGACCCAACAATGTTGATCTTCTTATCAAGTTGGAACTCCAAGAGGGCGGACCACAGCTGGTAATATTCATAGAACGCTTCAGCCGACAGTGCCCCAACAATGTCATCTCTGGTTATTGAACGCTTGAGCCACTGTACGGTTTTTGGTAATACGTGGAGGTACTTGAGCATATACCAGAGGGGCTAAATCCGAGATGGAGAAGCCATGGATCCAGCGATCTGTCAGAATCTATATCTTGAAACTCTATCGATCGCTTAGTTAGAGCAGCCTCACAGATTTGTACAACAGCAATCTGGAAACATAAAACAGGATTTATGTCATTATACAGAAAATTGTGCAGGTGCATGTGGTTTGTAATGTTAATGAATATCTTTCATCAGCATCCGGGCTTACAACATCTGCCTCAGTGTAATGAATTTCCTTCAAGAATGTATCAATATACAATGAAGCACCAAGGAGTCCACTTGGCTTTCTCCCAGTCTGCAACAAAGGGTAAGCGTATTTACCACCTTAGGAATAAAACGTACTCCCTATGCTTTGTTTTTGTTGACATTCAGACAGGATTCTTAGTACAATTCCTACTAATCTTGTTGTCTGAACATCAATAAAAATAAAAACAGAGGGAGTATATAATATAAATTGAGGAATAAAATGTTTGCCTGCATCCAATCTCTCTCCATGCAAGATACAACCAGTAAACTTATATTTGAGGTAGACTTTTCTTTATCCCTTTCTACTTGCAAACGTACAATTGATAATAATATAATATTTTTTTTCTCAAATACGCAGGAGAGTTATGTATCTTTGTATTAAGAAGAGAGAAAACAGTCCCTTACAAACACTGCCACCTCACTCTGAACCGAGCTGTGAGGGGCTGTCAATACATGATGTTGTGCTTAACGGATAAAACAACTAAGGGTGCAAAGAAGCAGGTTAGGTCAATTCCCACTGGTGAGGCCTACAAGGACCTTACTAACAGATACAGATGGAAGACTCATAAAGAACTTGACAATGTGTTATTTCATAATTCATATGGCTTCTCAATGGCAACATAAGAAAAAATACTAAAACTAAAAGGCAAGCATAAGTGTGTGCTAGGATTGCTTTAAACATTAAAAGACAATTATTAAATGCATTACATAAAGTAGGAAATCGGTAATAAACTTGCAATCCTTCACAATATGTATTACAAGCATTCTTATAAAAAATCAAGCAAAAGGACAAGTGAAATTGATGTTTGTGGGCTTTAATTTTTTTTCTCGGACATGTAGGAGAGCTATGTATCATTGCATTAATAGAAGAAGAGAGTACAAAGAACACTTACACACACACACACACCCAAGTTACATAGGTTACATGCGTGCCGTTTATAACAGAAAAATGCGACCTGACCAACAGCGAAGTTGTTAACCAACTTCTTCTACACTACCTGCCCCTGTCACTAAGGCAAGCCCCTTGGCTCCAGCCATGTTCCAAAACTGAGCTTCATTGTCAGCCATGATCACAGCTACAGTGATACTCTATGGGCTTTAATTATATGGCTAATATCTTCCTCGATACTCTTGTCAATTTGTATCATTGATCCCTTCTTTGTATCGTTGATCCAAAATATATTGAATGGTATCTTCCATGGGTCCATCTCCAAGATAGTCTTTCACTCATCATATGCTAGAACTAGTAATGTTGTCCAGGTCCGAAGGGATCCAGTGCCCAACTACCAACTCCTCCCGGAATTGCGTTATCGGAGACGAGCCAGGAATAGCCATAAGTGGACGCCTATAAACTTTTGATTTTAATTGTCTACATCCATAACTTCAATTTTAAATAAACCCCATCCTACACTCTTGAAGTAACAACATAAGTTCGTAAAGACATCATGAAATATATCCTTAAATATCCCTTGTAACCACATCTATCACAAAGATAGTATAATGGACTCAAAGCGAATACACAAGAGTTATGTATTTTTGTATTATACAGAAATAATGATCCTTACAAACAATGTCACCTCACTCCAGATCGAGCCATGAGGGGTTATGGTTTGCAATGTGAAGAAAGGAAATTGATTGAAAAAAAGAAGACAAGACCACCTAAGCAACCTATCAAGCCGGCTCTACCACTTAAAGCATGAAATAATGTTTGATGAAACTAGTAAGCTGCACATGCTGAGCACTATCTTTGACTTACACGACTCACTGTAAAATCTTATCTAACTAAAACTTCTAACTAACACAGTGCGGTTTCTTGTGAAGTTAGCCATCTTAGGCTGACAATATTGAAGCTTTCACACAAGACACGAAATGATGTCACCTACGGAACCTCACTGTGTAAGTTGAGCAGGCTTCTGTAAGGAACTTTGACGTTCTGCCCTCTGCAGTACCGCCAGATGCCAGTGACACAAGACCACACAGTACGTTGGATGTCCAACACTATATGTTATTTAGCATGTATGAAAAATGTGTTATCATGCAGGTCCCGGAAGCTAGAACATATGCTTATCTTGAATTTAAGGCTGAAATAGTCTTGTGGTCAAAGCATGGCCAGGCACGATGAGGCCGATAACAAGAAGATAATCTACCCCAACATCTTACTATCAGTGCGTCAGAAACAAAAGTTATCCGCCTGCCTTCGAGCAAGCTCGAACCACATACAAGGTATAGAGCTCTTGAACAAATATGTTTTTTGTATTACATTTTTTTTTAAAAAAAGATGAATGAAGTGGATAGTATCTATGAGCTCTTTGAGACGTGTATGATCTGATAACAGTAAGACTTTGCAAAGCTGGAGAAAAACAGCACCAAGGACATAACTGAAACAAAATACGAATGAATTTCTTCACTGAGGACCTATATAAAAGGTCAAATAATTTTGTACTCACACTTATTTGCAGACAGCCAGAGAAATCAATAAGAAGATAAGGTTTTTCTTTTATCCTGCGAAAAATTGCAGGTTCAAGGGAACATTAATGTCAAGGGATAATAATGAATCATATTTTTTTTTTGCAAGTAAGATAAATAATGAATCTCTAAAACAGATATCAATAAAAGCATGAAAGAGAAAGCTCTGAAAAACATAAGAGAGTTGTGCTTTATTATATTATAAGAAGAAAAATGGGATAAGAACCCAGATACAACACACGCCACACACGCCCGTTTTAAACATGCATTTGCACCTTTTTTGAAAAAGAAAAAACAACCGGACCCAAACAAGGACCTAAACACCTGCGATAGGGCCGGTGAGGAAAGAAATCCCTCGACCCCTGCAAGCATCCACATTCTGCGCTCCTCCCTGGCCAAGGAAAGAGCACCAGCTAAGCTCGGTTGTTGTCCATCAAAGACACCAGTCTTTGTGTCCATATGATCCAAGCGCAGCTAGGAGGACTTTCAGAAAAGCATAACGAATGAAACATACAGCAATCTGAAGAAATTGATATCAAAATTTCCTGGAGATGAACAGAACAAGAAATTTGATCAAATACTTGGTATGATCGATATCTAATTTTTATGTACAAATAAAAGTCTTTGCCATCACCTAGTTTAAGGATGGTCCGGTACTGTTAACTGAAAAATAACATACTTACAGCTAAATAGAACAGTACCTATTCAAATAGAACGACAAATTATACAGCTTAGTGAGGAATAGTATTATAAAAAGAACTCCTTGTCAGAATTGTGAAACAGAACACCTTGTTTTATTTTTTGGCCTAATATTTTTAAATTCTTCTGTTTAGTATATATGTACTTAGGATGATAAGGTGTGCTCCACACTAGAGAAATTAGGATTACTTAAAGAATCATTGCAGAAAAATAGAATACACATTATTAAATACTACTAGTTCAATCAAAAGTACACGAAGTGGATAATAATTGGCATTGTTCCAACAGAAGTAACAAAAATAGATAAAAAAAAAGCTTTCGATGGGCTTTTGACCTTCCTGTCGGCACGAACGGGCAGGCGTCGGGAGACAAGGAGGAGAGGAAAACCGGCACCTTCTAGGAGAGCAGGGAGGCAGCAGCGCCGGGGAGGGGGCGGGGGGGGGGGGGGGGGGAGCCATCATGCTACACTATTTCTGAGCATAATACATTCAGAATCCAAATGTCCAAGGTTCATGGTGCGGATCTCTAAAGCGGTGGGCACCCTCTTGCCTGCGTCCAAGATCAAGAAAAGAAGAAGGAAGACTGTGCATTCTGGTCCCCCCCCCCCCCCTCTTCAACGTAGTCGGCGGATTGCTGGATTGAGCGCCGAACCGGTCCAAGCTCCTTTGTCCAGATCAAAGAAGACAATTATGCATTCTCTTGGACTTGGTGAAGAACAGGAGCACCTCCGGCAAGAAGATCAGGAGCAATACGTGAAATTGTCCACTGAGCCACTATCTTCCTTCCATATTCAGGCACTGGCCTCCTTGTTTGGATGGACTGTCTGTGAAGATGTTGGAGACGTAGCAGCTATCTCTGTTGCCTTGTAACTGTGACCAGAATGTATGCAGAATGGTCGTTTTCTAATGATTGTTTGCCAGGGATCCCTCTCATGTATTGATTTGGAACATGCAGGGCCTCAATTCGACCGCATGTCGGGACTCGGTTAGAGTTTTACTCGATTTTGCTCGGGCCGATGTTGTCTGCTTGCAAGAGACTAAGATGGGAGAAATCTCACGCAAAATGGTGTTGTTAATGCTTGGAACTGAATTTTACAACAACTTTGTCTTTCTGCCTTCCAATGGAGCTAGTGGTGGCATCTTGGTGGCATAAAGAGTACAGTTGGGTACAGTTTTAGCAAGAAGGGTGGACAGCTACAGTGTGCCAGTTCAGTTCCAGCCGGATAACAATGAGAAGTGGTGGCTCACTTGTGTGTACGGGCCACAAGGTAACGATGACAAGATTGCTTTCCTCAAAGAGCTACGAGAAGTGAGAGCTCTCTGCCCGGCCCCATGGGTTCTAGCTGGTGATTTTAATTTGATCTACAAGGATGAGGACTAACTCTAACCTTAACCATGCCATGATGGGTTGGTTCACAAGATTGATAGATGATGTGGCCATTAAGGAGCTCCCTCTTCTTGGCCGCAACTTCACGTGGACCAGCTGGAGCACATCCTCTATACCGACACTGGTGAAGCTCGATCGAGTTTTCTGTTCGGCTGATTGGGAAATGATGTTCTCTGCTTGTCTCCTACAAAGTGTTGCCACGGAGGACTCCGACCACTGCCCTCTTCTTCTGGGATTGCGTGAGAACAAATAGGGGAAGAAGCGGTTCAGATTTGAGTCCTTTTGGCCCAGGTTTGACGGGGTTTCAAGAGGCAGTGCAGCAAGCTTGGTCTTTGGTAAAGCGCAAGCCTTGCCCTTTAGAGACACTCTCCATGAAGTTTAAGGCAACCGCGAAAGGTCTTCAAAGTTGGAGTGACAAGCAGGTTGGACACTTCAAAACCCAAATAGCTCTGGCAAAAGAGATAATCCATCAACTTGACATCACCCAAGACAGCAGGCAACTCAGTCCTCTGGAGTTTTGGCTGCGATGTAATCTCAAGAAACACACTCTAGCTTTAGCTTCTCTGCTATGCACTATTGCACGGATTCGGTCAAGGATAACTTGGCTGCATGAGGGAAACACTAATACTTGGCTCCGGAGGAAAGGCAACATACCCTTGACCTTGAAGCCCTTGGCATACAGAGACATGAGTTGCATGATATGGAGACACCTATCATTGAAGAGGAAGTGTGGACTGATCGAACAACTACCTTCCGACAAAGCTCCTAGACCCGATGGGTTCACAGGCTGCTTTTATAAAACTTGTTGGCAAATAATCAAACCTGATATCATGACAACTATCTTGTAGGTTTGGCGAAGACACTTCAGGAATTTTAGGTTCCTAAACACCGCTTTTATCCCACTTCTGCCAAAGAAAGTAGAAGCCATAGAAGCAAAGGATTTCCGGCTGATAAGTTTCATTCACAGCTTTGCAAAACTTATCACAAAGATATTGGCCAACAAATTAGCCAATAAACTTGAGTGTTTTCATAAAAGGAAGATTCATCCAAGACAACTTTATGTGGGTCCAACAAACAACTAGACTGCTTCACTCCCAGCAGCAGCCAAGGATCTTGCTGAAATTGGATATCTCAAAGGTGTTTGATTCAAATTCATGGGCTTTTTTTATGGAAGCTAGAAGGGCTTGGCTTTGGAAGAATCTTCCAAGATATTCTAAGTGGGCTGCTCACTACCTCTTCCACACAAGTGCTGCTAAATGGTACTCCCAACAAGTTATCTCACATAAGCGTGGCCCACGACATTGAGACCCCCTCTCTCCCATGTTGTTCATCCTAGTGATGGATACCTTGAACCTCATGTTTATGAAGGCATCAGGATGGCTTGTTGCAGCCCATCTCTTCTCGGTCCATTCAACACCACCTATCCCTCTACGTCGATGATGTGGTGTTGTTTCTCCAACCAATCACAAGTGACATTAACATAACTATGAATATGTTGTAACTATTTGAGACTACCACTGGCCTCCGCACTAATGTGCAAAAGAGCAATGTAGCCCCAATTCAATGCACACCACAAGATGTTGAGTTTCTACAGGAGCTCCTCCCTTCTAAACTCTTTAATTTTCCACTCAAGTATCTAGGGTTGCCTCTCTCCCTGAAGAAATTAACCAATGCCCATCTTCAACCTCTAATTGACCGGTTAGCAGACCTCTTACCTCGATGGAAGGCCGATCTGTTGAATTGAGTAGGAAGGGTGAAACTGGTTCATTTTGTGATGACTGCCCCCATCATCTATCATGCCATGGCCTTGGACCTCCCAGCCTGGGCCATCAAAGCTATTGATAAATGCCGTCATAATTTCTTATGGCATGGCCGCAAGGAGGTGAATGGAGGTCATTGTCTCATTGTGTGGCCAAAGTCACAAGGCCAAAGGAGTTGGGGGGGTCTTGGTATCTTAGACCTCAAGAATCTTGGAAGAGCGCTCAAAGTGAGATGGGTTTGTGTAAGGACCGAAGGCGTACTGAGAGAGGGGGGGCGTAAATCAGTAAGACGACCACGATTTCAAACACTTCAATTTCACTCCACTAAATCCCAGCAATCATTGCAACCTAACAATTCTAGTAGGCCAAATACGGAAGCTAAACACACTAGCCTATACAAGTCAGAATTCAACTTACTCACTAGAGCACACAATTGTGAAATAGTAAAGGGGGGTCAAGGAATGCTCATGATTTTTTTCCTGGGGTCTCGAAAGGATGACGCCTTCCCCTAATACTCGTTAGACCACTCCTGTCAGAGTGCTGGTCCCTCCCACCACCAAGTAGAGTTCTCGCACATGAGCCCGCAATCACTCCCGGAGTGACGACACAATTTTATCACTGCTACCACCAAGGCACAAACTCGCCTCCCTCGAGAACTTGTCAGACTGCCCAAGACGACACGGGCGCTCATTTGCGATGCCCCTTTTAACGGCTGGCTCAAAACGTATATAAACGTGTGACGGCCTTCACAACCAATCACAATAGGCTCGATCACCGACACCTAACTGGTCTAGATCTCACCATAGACCAAGAGTAACAGCCTAGATCACACCCTCAAGAACACCTAGCCTTAGATGTGGATAGCTGCTCAAGTTACTCTCACTAGCACTTTCAATATATCCAATATCCTCTCCTAGTGCTTCTCTCTTTTCCTCTTAGCTCCCTACAAATGCTCTCAGCAATTCCACTGGCCAAGAGAGGTCTCCAAGACCCTAGCAACAAAGTTATATAGGCTTCCAACCTCAAACTAGTCATTACTTCATGAAATCAGCTTTTTAGGCCTAATGACCATATTGTCCGGTCATTGCCAGACTGGACCGTCTAGTCTCTCTTGGATGGCTCCTCTAGAGTCGTTGGCCTACTAATTATTGTATTGACTGGACCGTCCGGTCTCTTCATCTCTGTCGATTCTAGAGAGCACCAGTTCTACTTCCTCTCTGTCCTGCGCTTCACTCGTACAGACCGGAGTTTCTGATCTCTGTTGATCTTCATTCAGATAGATTCCTTGCAACAAGTCTTCTTTGGTTTTCCTTCTCCTCTGATGATCGTACAGTACGGTCACTCCTAACCCCTCTGTCTGGTCACTCTATCCAGAAGCTGAAACTTCCTGTCCTCACTTGACTTTGTTTCCCGGCTTCTTCCAATAGCTCCTTGGCTTCTCCACTGTCACCAAGTACTTGTGATTTCTCTGAGCATCTATGCACATCACCGACTAACATGACCTAAGAGACATGACCTGGACATCTTAATAGTCCGGTTTTTCCTATGGACTCAGAGCCCTAACAACTAGACAAGTGTTCCAAACACTTGCTTCATAGCTTGTCCTTAGCCTTGATCCATCTTCATCAACCCTTGGGCTCCATCCATGCTTGTGGTCATTGTCATCAATCGCCAAGGTAACCATCATAATTAAGATTTGCAGTAGAGTTTAGAGATGATTCCTGCATAGACAACACTCATGTAGATATTAGTTCATAATTTCA
Organism: Eleusine coracana subsp. coracana; assembly: GCA_032690845.1. NCBI lineage: Eukaryota > Viridiplantae > Streptophyta > Magnoliopsida > Poales > Poaceae > Eleusine > Eleusine coracana. Next base: position 12,416,998 of record CM064426.1, read on the forward strand.
TAGTTGTCATTAATCACCAAAACATCTATACCTCAAGGATCCAATCATCAATGGTCATGAAGTTTACATCTTGGCTGCGCAAAACAGAGCCGAACAAGCCTTGGGCTGCTCTCCCCATGCAAACAAGCGATGATATTCAGACCCTCCTATCTATGGCTTTGACTACTGAGATCGAAAAGGGGAGGAACACCTTGTTTTGGCGAGACGAGTGGATTTTGGGATAGAGATTTGAGGACTTGTGTCCTCTCATCTACGACCTAATCCCCAATAGAGCAAAAAGCAGGAGGACGGTTCAGGAGGCTTTGACTAATATGAGATGGGTGTATGACATCCATGGAGTTGCCTCAGTTTCTCTTCTTTTGGAATTCATCCATTTGTGTGACATCTTGATGGACATTACCCTTCAACATGATATGGGAAGATATGAACATATGGCACCTCTCTAACTCTGGAAAGTACTCGGCTAGTTCAACTTATGAAACACAATTTGAAGGGTCAGTGAGGCTCAACTTGTAGGAGTGAATTTGGAAGACTTGGGCTCCCGAGAAATGCAGATTTTTCATGTGGCTGGTTACGCATAACAAGTGTTGGACTGCTGATCGCCTAACTAGAAGGAATCTCCCCCACCTGGAGTGTTGCCCCATCTGTGATCAGGAAGATGAAACTATCCATCATCTGCTAGTTGGGTGTTCATTTGCAAGGCAATTCTGCTTTATCCTGTTGGGTCAGGTTGGCCTGAGTGTCCTATCTCCCTAACCGGATGATAGGAACTTTGAAAGTTGGTGGACTCAGTCGAGTAAGCGGGTCACGAGGCAGATACGACAGGGTCTAAACTCCATCATCATCCTTGGATCTTGGACATTGTGGAGGCACCATAATGACTATGTTTTTAATCAGGTCCCCCCCTGCATCACAACCGCTCTGGTTTTGATGGGTGGTGAAAGATGTTTATGGAGCTTAGCGGGAGCAAGAGCATTGGGAGCCCTACCGACCCATGTAGGGGCTGCCATGGCAGGCGCGGTGTGATTTAGGGGTGCTGGTTGTGTTGTAAAAGTGTACACAAGCGCGTCTATTTCCTGTGATCCTGGTGGGGTGTGTGGGTGTGTTGTATTTTAACTTCTTCTTTTATTTATAGAATGATACATAACTCTCCTACGTGTTCAAGAAAAAAAAGCTTCTGATGAATCATAGAATAGGAGATCAATTTAACAATATCATACTGGCAGGCGATGTTCAAGAAAAAAAAGCTTCCGATGAATAACAATATATATATAGCAAGTTGCACGTGCGTTGCAATGGATGTCAGAATTTTTTTTATAAAATATTGAAACAACATGGCAATCAATTTAGATGAATACACTAAGAAATTATGGATTTATAAGAAAAGGAGACTTGCTAAATTTCAGCTGACTGAAAGTTTAGGCAACTTTTAGTCACCATTTTGAGTCATCGGATCTAGATCCAATGGTTTATATTATCATATTTTCTAGCTTTTAGTCCATTGAAATCTTTTCAATCGATAGTTTGTTATTTTGTGTTCTGATTTTTCTTTTGTAGGATTTTTTATATAATAATTATAAACCATTGAATCTAGATCAGATGACTTAAAGCGGAGTCAGCTGAAAATTAGCAAGTCCCTTATATTATATAGATAATCCTACAAAACAAATCGAAACATATAGTAACAAACCATCGATTGAAAGGTTTCAATTAGTTGAAGGCTAGGAAATACTACCTCTGTATTTTTATTGTTGACGTTCCGTAGTTCAAATTTGTACTGTCAGACGTCATCAATTAAAATACGGAGGGAGTATGTAAGAAAAAAAGTATAGATAAATGAAGATCTTGTTGCATGAACAAAACTGAGCACATCTTGAAACAAAATATTTTCATAGGATACATAGATATTAATCGTATTCATGAAAATTCACATTGTTTTGAATTTTTAAGCATGAATCCCTTAAAAATAAATTAAGCATAAACAATGTTTGATTTATCAAACTTATAATTGGCTATCATCTGATGAAATATAGAAAGGATTTTCTATAGCAATGGAATCTTTATGCAAAGTTTTGCGTGGGAACATGTGATATTTCTTTTCACGATCTCGCTTTGCCTGCTTCTTCTCAGGTGTCATATTGCACATCCTGCACCTTTCACGGTTTGCTTCAATTTTCTCCTGAGTTAGGGCTTCACATTGTAATGCATATTGTATATTTTGACGACCACGTCTTACTTTTCTCTCCTCAGATGTCATATTTATATAGCGTACCCTGTCCCTCAAACGTTTTGCTTCAATTTGCGTAGTCAATAATTTCTTATGTCTATTGTTAGAAGGTGAAGTAGGGGTAGCATAACTACTGTTTGTTATAGTTTCAAGTGAACTTGAGGTGCATTGTTGTATTAGCTCTTCTGACGAGATAGTATATTGCTTCTTTTCTGAATCGAGATCTGCATGCTTCTTTCTGAAGTGAGACCTGCACATGAAAGATATAAATATTTTATATGTGCAGGGTATTAAAAAATACTCATGCTAAATTGGCATACATGGATTTCATTTTTTTAAAGACAATGTTAAATAATAATATGATTTACCTGTAATAGGAGAAGATGAAGTATTAGTCAAGTCAATCATGGTTTCATCTCCAATGTTGTCTACAAATGGTGTTGTGCAGTCATCTAGGTAATCATATGAAGATTTTAGGTGACAAAAAGAAATATGTACTCTATTCATTTCGACAACGTAACAAAACAGAATCACTTTAACGCCCATATTAGTCTAGTATGATTTGTTCCTGTCATCCTATCCAACCAATCACTACTTTCAGTAATATTCATATTATTGTTATTGAATACGGTGTCACTATAATCTATTAATCTAAAATTTAAACAAAACATTAGAATTATAATAAAATAAAAAATAGAATCTAATTTTGTATGGACGGCACCTTTAGTAGATGCAGGGAGTATAGGCACTTTCTTTCTTTGATACGATTCATGATGCTTCATATTTCTCTTGGCTCTTTGTTGGTCAGATATTTCACGACATTTTTTATTTCTATTTTCTTTTTGTTCGTCAGACATTTGTGCATATCGGTTCCGCTCTCTTTTTCTCTTACATTCTTTAGGATCAAGAAGTTGTGGTGATGCACTGAATATATTATGGCCACCTACACTGATAGTATTGACTTCACCTAAACAAGTATAATATATGTTTAGTAATGAAATATGAAAGTGAGACATTTATATAAGGTATGAGAAGTTTTTTGTGCTGGTAGAATTTGACATATATACAAACAGAGTGTAACTAAATGTTTTTCAAAGACTCCATCTATGCACAAGAGACTGATATAAATACTCAGAATGTTCATGGCAAAACAGAGCATAGATGTTATGTCAAAAACTTTATTATTTTGAAAGTAGTGCATTAATTATTTATATAAATGTATTATCCGTGCATTCAACTTTGAATAAGGTCATTTTATTCATCCGTTGGCATGCTGAGAACATGTCAAATTAATAAGGGAACTTTTCACTGAGGAAAAAAACAAAAGCCAAAAATCTAATCCGATTAGATGAACATCGATTTTTTTGTAAATAAAGTAGCCAAGATAAACTAGAAAAGCAATTGTGTAGAAATAGGATCATATATAATTGATAATTCATGAAAAAGAGACGATTAACTATGTCTAAACATGCGTGTGATTATACATGGAGAGAAAATAATTGGATCCTTAAATCGTCATTATCAGTAATAAAAATTGACATTGGACTATGGTTACATTTGGAGCAGTGCATAGAAAAACAACCACAACGTATGAGTTGTGCTTGTCAGTATATCAGCATATGGGAGCAAGAAGACATGATATCGCATGAATCGAGTGCTCACTGATTTCATTCAACAGGTCGCTCTTATGTCCAGCTACGTCAACGGAGGACATCAATTCTCAGCACTGGAAGGAAAGACCGCTGGGCCTAAGGCTGTTTAGATTGAAAAGCTTGCAGTGGGAAGAATCGGAGAAACAATACAATATCGTGGAATGCTCTGATCTATTGAAGATCAATTGGGAAAGAGGAGAGGTTGGTGGCGATCTATAGTAAAGGAGATCAGATAGTATGTCCCCGATCTCCAGATCGACGTCCTGTGGTATCCAGCAATGTGTAGAGGTAGATCGCTTTCTGAAGTCACACGACGGCCGCTTGCCTTGGCGTCGTTACACCGGTCGCAGCAGTTGCACGGCAGCTCGTCTCGCTGTCGTGACTTACGTCCAGCAATGGAACAACAACGGAAGCTTACGCTTGTGTTCTTAGAAACCGGAAGAGAACAATGAGAATAGAGAAGAAAGGACGAACGGGTATTTTTATTTCTGATGATCCATGGTTCGAGATAGTTTCAGAGTAGACATCATATTATTATGAGGAAAAAAAGAACGAAAGACAGGGCAGGAAAGTTTCAGAGTAGATATCATATTCTGAGTAGACATCATATTATTGTGTGAGAAAAAAAAGGAACGAAATACAGCGACAGACAGACGAAGACACAGACGGCTGGCTGGCATGAAATCCAACCAATTAAACACCCCGGCCCGCAATCACAGACGACAGACAGACGAAGACACAGACGAAGACACAACACGCTCACCTGTTTTAATAGATTGTAGAGATATATATATGCTCAAATCCAAACCAACTCCAACCAATTAAACACCCCGGCCCGCAATCAAAAGAAAGGAAAATTCACATCATGTACATATATTAGGTACTAGTAGAATATATACTAGTTCATAGATAGATATAGAAGAGGATATATATATATATATATGATCATCAAATGGAGACGCTATTGGGTATGCCTTTCCCGGTGATCCCCTTCTCCTTCCCGCCAACGTTCCCAACGTCTGGGAACAGCAGCGTGTAGGGCACCTTAACCGGTCCCTTGCGGTTCTTGAGCCGCTCGTCCCTGTTCCGCTCCGTGATCCGCTTCTCCACCCTCCGGAGCTCCTCCCGGAACCGGTCCAGCAGCAGCAGCACCTCCCCGTCGTCGGTCCACGCCGACGTGGCGCGCTGGCCCAGGTACAGCTCGTCGGATGTGTGGTTGGAGAGCACCTCGATGAGCGTGAGCCCGAGCGTGGTGGTGAACCGGTCGGGCACTGTTTCCAGGAAGAACTTCTCTGGGTCGGCCTCCAGCTGCGTCATCTCCGCGGAGCCCGGCATGGGCACGAAGCGGCGGCACCGGGTGGGCCGGTTCGGCATGAACCCGGCGTACCCGTACTGCCCGAAGTTGACGGCCGCGTGCAGCGCGGAGGCGATCCAGATCAGCGTGGACAGCGACTCCACCATGTTCGCCACGCTGTCGAGCTCGAGCCAGCACGCGTGGTCCCCGCGCCGGTCGCCGTGGCCCACGTGGCGCACGTCGTCCCACCACGCCTGCAGCTCGCGGTCGCCGGCCACCGCCGCGTCGGAGTGGTAGAAGTGGGAGCAGTAGCTCTGCACCCACCCCACGATGGCGTGCCACACGTCCAGCCCGTCCACGGCGTAGGGATAGTCCGGGATGTGCAGTGACAGGCCGTCCCTCGATGCCATGCCCCTGCAGTGTTTGCATTGTTATTTGCATTGTCGTTCCACTACCATCCGATCGAGGAACTTTTGATTGTGCTATATACCTCTTGATGAGTTCGTTTGGAAGGGACTGCTCGGTGAACCTCCATTTGCTGTAGATGGCCGACGACATCTCCATGGCGTACTTGCCCGGGTACATGGTCCTCTCAAGGATCCCTCCAGCGCTCAGAAGGATGCTCCTGGCCAACGTGTTGATCTGCATGTTGTCCTTGAAGTGTGGTTCCAGCAGCTTGTGGATCGGGTGCATCGCGCTCAGCTGCCTTTTTGTTGCGATGATGAACGGCTCCACCGTCGCGTGCGTGAACAGCCTATACATATATATATCAGTTTTCTTGATTTCTGCTACTACTGCGGGTTCCACTAGCTACTTTTCATCTTATATACCAAGAAACTTTGATCAAAGAAAAACATGAACAAGGTCGTTTAGGAAAGCAAAAAGAATTGACAGGCTTGCTGATGCAGAGTAGTACCTATTTCGAGTCTACCATTTTTTTCAAAAAAAAGAAAAGAAGAAAGAATGTATACTAGAACTACTGATGTGATGTGCACTACTACATACTCACCAGTGGCTGATGAGCTGATGATAGCCTGAATCATTGACCGTAACGTGAGCCTTCGCCAGCTGCCACAGATGCCCGTCCATCCCCTGGGTGGCAGGGAGGAAGATCCTGCTGATGTCATCGTCAGACACGCCCTGTCCGGGTAGGCTCAGCTCTATCACGAGCGGTTTCAGCGTCCCATCTTCCTTGAGGAAGAGCAGCGTGCGCGACGCGTAGATGCACACCCCCAGCCTGTTGATGCGCTCCAGGTACGGCATCAGGTAGTCATGGTGGTCCAGAATATATAGTCTGTTCTGAGCCAGGGCCTGCGTAATAACATTATATGATGAACCAGGTCATGACACAAATTAAATTGGCAATAGTGAACAGTGCATCTGCATGTATGAGAAAGGGAATTACCTTTTCAACGGTCAATCCTTCAAGTCGACCTTGGATATGCGAAGTTGTAATTGTGCTTGTCTTCCCTCCACTACTGACAGGTGGAAACACCTGGTGCATCACGGTAGTACATTAGTATTATGCACAACTGTTGTCGACAACAAGGAAATTTTCAAGGACGGTTGTTGTTTGCATTGTTTACCTCCAGTCTCTTGATGACAACCGGGTTGAGCCCTGCAAGAATTTCCCTCGCGAATTCCTGGTCGGTCCTCCACGCCTCCTGATCATCTGGTCGCACCATCATATCATGTCAAAGATGCATGGATGTATCATCGCTCTTGGTTCAAAAAAAAAAAAGAAACAAATAAATTTCGATCTTTCAGATTATGAAAACTCAGACACGCACGTACGTTCGATGACTTGCGGTATGGGGAACCTGACGGGCGTCTCCTTGACCATCTTGTTCACCTGCTTATACGTCTTGTGCGACGGCACGGAGGTCTTGAGCTTGTCCATGACCATGCCGTCCACCACCGGCGTCTGCGGCTTGTTGTACAGGTCCCGTCGCAGCTGCTCGAACGACTTGAAGTTGCTGATGTCGCCGTGGAACAGCGCCCTGGCCTCGGGGACCACGAAGTGCGTCAGCGCCTGCACCGCCAGCGTCAGCACCTCGGCCAGCTTCGTGGGGCTGAACCGCTCGTCCGGCGGGATGTAGAAGTCGAGGTTGATCATCACGTGCTTCCGCGTCTCCGTCACGCCGTCTTTCTTGAAGACCGGGCGGCCCGTGCGGCAGCGGCGCGGGTACGGGAAATTGGCCGTGCCGCCCAGCACGGGCCGGGCCTGGTCCTCCTTGTCCGGGTTGCCCAGGTCGTTGTAGTAGTCGTAGTCGTAGATGCGCTCCCAGTCCTTGCGTTCCCCGCGGCCATTTCCGCGCAAGCTCCGGAGCTCCTCGTCGCGGAGAAGACGCAGAGTCTCTGGCGTCTTGTCCGGCAGGTAGCTCTGTGATCAATCAACAGAGCAATAATGTTTGTTTTTCTTTTTTGAGACAAAGAGCAGTAATAATGTTGGTAATGAGCAGCTAATACAGTCATATACAACCAACCTACTATACCGACCAGTAATAATAACAACCTAAATAAATAAAGTTCTCTGTTCCAAAATTATTGTTCTAATATTTTAAATAAAACAAATAGTCAAAGATAATAAAAAAAAGTTAATGATAACAATAATTTTAAAACCGAGAGAGTAATTAGTAGTAGTATACTGCTGACCGTGTTGACGAAGAAGACACGGTCGGAGTTGGTCTTCCTGTAGGGGTAGACCCAGGAGTTGCACTCAAAGTGGATGCCGCGGTCCTCGGCGAGCTCCAGCTGAACGTGCCGCAGGAAGAACTGGTCGTTCTTGAGCCCGTTCTTGACCACCACGGCCCCCGGCGTGCCGAAGTCGGGGTCCACGAACAAGGTCACCTGGTACGTCATCGTGCTCGTCTTCCCGGCCCCGTGCTTCGTCTTCTTCCCGCCACGCAGCGGCGCCTCAGCGCTCAGCCGACCCTTCCCCGTGTCTACACAGTTTTGATTTTACAACAGAAACAGAGTTTCAGTCACACACACAGCGCGCGCTGCAACTTTAATAATTGGACTTACTATGATCGATCTGCGTGCTACTGAAGAGGCGAAGCGTGGTCGTCTTCCCCGGCACCGACAGCCCCAAGTGGCAGGAGACGACCACCGTGCCATTGATTGCGACGTGGTTCTCCGGCGTCGGCGGCGCCTTGTTGCGGTCCCACAGACAGAACGGCATTTGCATGGACAGATCCAGCTCCCGCACCAACACCTCAGGACAAACAAGGCTGCTAATTAATTTACTAGTATTGTGCACCTAACCCTTTCTTCATCCCTGATGCAAACACCATGCGGTTATATACATCCCGGTGGACATTCTTGGAGTGCGTGGGCGTGCAAAAATTGGGTTGGATTGGAGGAACAAGAAAAGCAGAAAGGGGATAGATGGGGAATGTGTGCCAGCCTTTGGCTTCACCCCTTGCATCTGATGCTGCTTTCTTCTGGGGGAAGCACAGATCAACTCTACTTTTTTTTCTGTCAAAAAATCAAAGGGGAAATCCAGACCTCATTGCTTTTCAACAGCAAAGATATTCTGCTCTCTGTGGGCAGTAGTATGACTTGTAAGATGCCACTGGCACAGTTACTGGGGATAATGAAATTTTGGCAGGCTTTAAAGAATAACATGTGCGTCTCCTCAATCTGGTATTTTTCAGACAGTTTCTACCAGTTGAAAGGTGCGTTTGTGGCTCGACGTCCATCTCCAGTGCTACAGAGCTTATAGATGTGTTCGTTTTCTACCATTCAAGTACTTCAAACCCTAAATATGGTAATTAAATATAAAACTAATTACATAGTTAGATGCTAATTTATGAGACAAATTTATTAAGCTTAATTAAGTCATTATTAGAAGATGTTTACTGTAGCATCATATTATCTAATTATAGTCTAATTAAGTTTAATAGATTCATCTTCTGAGTTATTAACTGAATTTTGTTATTAATTTATACTTAATACTTCTAATAAGTATCTAATTTATACATAATACTTCTAATAAGTATCTCAATATGTGATGGGACATGTCTAAAATTAGTGCCCGGAAAAAAACACATCCTATGTTTACTTGTCGGCCAAACTGGTCCGGACTAGAAAAAGGGTGATCTCCATGTTTAAAGCGCCCCCTTTTTTTTAATTCAGCTAGATTCAATCCGTGATGAACTCGTTTAGTTCTTACTCAGGTCTTGTTTGAAACACAAGAATATTACCAGAGGTGAAAGCAGCAGAGAATAGACATGATATCAGATAAGAGTTTCGCTGCACCCATGTCATATTATCGGCAGTACAAACGAAAAACGGGCAGATAGTAGTATTTCCGTGTTCTGGAACTACATTATTAGATGGAATTTCCATAAGATAAAGCAACAAACAAGTAACACCCGGCCTTCAAAAAGTGTTGCCCATGCCTCATGGTCCATACATAGTCGCCATCTGGTCGGTCTCAAAGAATGTCCAATAGGACCACTGGCAACGCACAGCAAAACCGAATCCCAAATGTGTGACAAAAGAACCCAAGATTTCTCAAGACGTGTCCAATAGGCGTAGGGATGAAAACTGTCGGAAGAAGGCTTAATTATTTTTACTTTCATATTTTTTTCCGGTAAAGTCGGAAATGATATTATTACAACTAAAATGGACGGTATCGATCGGAAATCGATATTAACAATCGGAAACATGAATTGTGAAGTATGACACTGATAAAATAAGAAAATTGGAGCGTATTGATTGTTGAATAATTGTATATACATATATAAAAAATTATATTTACAAAAATAGAAAGTAGATAAAATTTATGTTGAAAAATTTATGATTTGTTTTAGACTAGAAGAATCACTTGACTTTTAGAGAGATTTTCTATAATCAAAATACTGAATATGGTAATTACCTACATTACTCTACGGTAATTTTCATATTAAAATGGAAATTTACAGAAACAATTTGAAGACTTAGAAATTATTTTCATTATCGCTTCTACGAATTACTACCATTTTTCTTCCACTTTTTCGGAATATCATTTTTACGTGTTGTAGTCGATAAAATACGAAAACGAGTATCGGAAAAACGATAATTACCACTTTTACTTTCATCTCTAAATAGGCGCTGCTTGTCCCAGGAGGAAAGGCCAAGTACAACTAACTGGACATAATCAGCTCCGTTTCTTTGTCCTCGTTGCATAAAAGAGAGTTCAGGCTCTTTAGGAAAACAAACATGCAGTAGGTGGTTGCTGGCTTTAGTTCGAACCGGGGAAGAATGAAACGTGCAGTAGTCCGCTTCGAGGTCTCTCACATCTTTGCAGGTAGACATTCGCGTTCCTAGGGGTAGGCCCTTTCCACCGACTCCATGTGCATCATTAAACTATTCCAAAGTAACACTGTATTAACCACAAGCAGCCAGTCGCTTTTGTACATAAATAAAATATTAGATCCAACACTGCAGTATGTCGTCATGCTCCAATCTCATGGTACAAAGCCCTTTTTTTTTTCTTTGTTCCAGATTTCATTGAACTATCAGCGCCAACTCAGCACACCCAGTTTCATCGTCATCCTCCACGATAAATATAGAGTTGATTTGTTTTGTGTCTAACATAATTGAACATAATGTTTTGATATTGACCAACGTGCAGCTATGTTTCCAACATCTAACTCCTTTCTTACTAGTCATGCCACGGACCTTGGCAGGACTAAATGGGCTGTCACGTCAAGGATTTAGTTATACCGAGACAATAATGTCGCGAGAGTTTAGACACTGAATATATTTTTTGGGGGCGGTTTTACTTTCAAATGTTATCTTTAATGGGTTAAGACATAAAACAGCTATTCGTGCCTGCCAGCATAGGCAGAGTGTGTATTCAGACTTCAGACTTTACAGTTTTAAAAAAATGATAATTCGCGGACTGTTATCATTAACCAAAACAAAATTTGCAGTTCCAAGAACATCATCCTTTCTTCACTTGATAAAATAGAAAATTCAGAGTTTTTAATACTCACGTGCATTTATTTGATATTTCAAAAGTAACCAACCATTTTAGCATCCACTACGTGAAAAATATTTGACAGGAGTATCAACATAGCTGAAAATATAGAACTACGTAGTAGTGTTTTAACTATGAAAATATAAAACTATGTCAAAAATATTTAGAAAATTCATGAATTATTTAGGGTTTAGGGGTATAGAGCAAGACTTCTCTAGCGCCACAGTAAGATTTGAATTCGTTCTTTAAAGTTCAAACCAGTGCCGATTGGAATAGGATAGTTGTTATGCTCAGGGTCATCGGCATATAAAAAGAGCAATGTTTACCAATTGAAACTTGATAAACTTTAGAAACTAATAAAGTTAAGCTTGCCTAGTCTGTACCCAACTGCATAATACACTTTATTTAGCCATGGAAAGAAGCAGATCTAATTTCTAGGATTCACAAAGTAGGTAGGTTAATAATTGGGTGAAGAAAAAAACAGCTATCAACAACTATTTCGTCCATCCCAATTTATAAGCATTTCTAGAAACCCAAAATAAAAACAACACAGAAGCTAGAAAACCGTACTGCTCTCATCAATGACCGCCCATTGACACGAGGGCGGCAATGCTGGAGTGGCGGAGTGGTCAGATGAGCAGACTTTGCCATCGAGCAAGTCTTCGCCGAGACCGTCCACATCCACATCGATTAGCAGATGCCTAGCCAAGCCGTCAGGGATGAGTGGGCAGCAAGACAGCATTCCCTCGTCAGGTTTGGAGGAAGCGCCGAATTTAGAGGAAAATCAAGCAGATTATGACGAGGTCATGTGCTTGTGCTGGGTCACACGAGGAAGCACAAGATTGAGAGAAGAATCGTTGAGACACGGCCGAGCTCACTAGTATCAAGCGGGGCGAGTGACGGATGGGCCCCACCGGAGCACTCCAAATGCTTACAACTTGGGATGGATTTGAATCCTTAAAAGTAGTTATAATTTACAATGGAGAAAATACTTCGTTAGGTCACAGAAGCAAAATGAACAAACAACTATCATTCCAAATTTTTAATATAATAAGGTGCAACGCGCGGTAGGCTGCTACAACTGTTAATAATTATTAAATGAACAAACCAAATGGTTACAGGAACAATGCGAGTATTTGTCGCCATGTTAGACCAACTAACCTTTTTGCAGCCCTGCACAGCACAAAGCTGAACTATAACAAACAACAGTTGGAAAAGTGAGAAGGGACATATAATTGCAAGGACCATCATCAGCAATCGCCTCAGGAAAACTACTGTACATTCCAGCTCTGTAAATCATGCCCTATGCAAATCATTTTTACACCAAGTTTAATGAAACAAAAAAATGCTAGTAAATTTGGTAAGCTCAAGAGAACTGATGACAGCATCAGCACAAAAAGAATATCAAAATAAAAACATAATGATTTGCAAAACTAATCAGCATGAACAAGAACGAAAAAGCACGCTATCTATCCGGAAGACCTATCCGGAAGTTATTTATTGAAAACATTCCAGGCCAAGAGATCCAAGCAACTGGGATGGACCTCGGAAGCTACATACCCTTGGTGGCATTTACCAGGGAACGCCATGTCTAGATGTCTCAGCTGGGTGGGAGCCGGTAGCGGACCAGATGTGGCATGCCCAAGCCCAGGTCCAGCATCTGGCAAGAAGCATATCTGCCAGCCCTGCTAGGCCCACCCCTCGTGTTTCCATCAGGCCTGGCTGTGGGAAGTTTGCACAAGCTCAGCCTACCCCAGGACCCGGGTGCTCACCAAGGCAATCAGACAACCGGTAAACACAGTAAGGTTGCATCCACTGGACCTCACAAAGGGACAGATCAACGAAACACACCCATAGGTATCAAGGAATATCTCAGTCAACTTTTTCATCTTTAGGACATCTTGGTTGTACTGCACCATTCAGTGATTGCCTCCTTTTGTCTTGGATGTGGCGAACACATTCAGCAACCAAAAGGCTGAACTTCGGGGTGATCTTGCCTGTAGGGGGTGGGTTAAAACCCACCTTCTTATAAGCTTGTGCAATGTTCTTTTGATTTCTTTGGAAGTGAACATAGCAGAGGGAGGGAACTGCAGATTTAATGATGGGTCTGCCACAGGTGGCTGGTTGCCCAGTCTGTATCCCACTGCATATAAGGTTAAGAAAAATGTTAGCAGATTCAAGTTTAATTTAACCCAATTAGTGGAAATAAATCTTTCAAAACACACCTAGGTTAATGACAATCACATAAGAACTTGTAAGCACCCTGGACAACTAAAGCCATATAATCAAGCAAAGCAGAACACTACCAACAATGTAGTTACTGAAAATTTGTATGCCAAAAAAGATTCAATACTATTAGACACTACGTCCATAATTCCGTAAACTAACTTAAAATCTTAACTGGGTTCATTGGTGATTTTAAGTAAAAGTGACAAGCACAACATTTTGAATCTAAGCAGACAGCCATATAAATCTGACCAAAATAAACAAAGTAACGAACAAATGCACATCCTTAAAAGTACAACAACAACAAAGTCAATAATCCCAAGCAAGTTGGGGTAGGGTAGGGTAGAGATGAAACACTGAAAAACCAAAGCACAAGAGCAAACAAAACAAACAAAAGAAAGAAGGCAAAGAAGAATAGATGTGGGAAAAGAACAATTTAAAACCAAACAGAACATAAGAGAAAAGAGAGGAAATAAAAGAGAATAAGGAAAAGAATAAAAGAGGTGGGAAAAGGGCGATATAAAACTAAGTTAAAGAAAAGAGGAAAAACAAAGCATCAAGGTTCTGGCATGTGTAGGAATTGCTAACTTCCACGCTCTCCTATCCATGGCTAGCTCCTTGACAACAATCCAATCCTTCAAGTCTCGTTTCATGGACTCCTCCCATGTCAAGTAAGCTCTTCATCTGCATTCCTTCACATTATTTGGTCGTCTTATTACCCCGCTCCGCGCCGGTGCCTCTTCTGGCCTCCATTGGCCATGTCCAGACCATCTCAATGGATGTTGTACAAGCTTCTGCTCACTAGTGCTACCACTAATCTCTCCCGTATGTCATTGTTTCAGACATGATCTCTTCTTGTGTGACCACAAATCCATCGTAACATTGTAACTTAGAGTATGTCCGAAATTGACATTCTTAAAGTGGTGAGATAAAATCAAATCTATTAGATGGAAAACGAGAATATTATAGTAACTCTCTGAAACATTGAAAATATCCTTAATTTCTTCCGACCAAACAATATTATGCAATGGAACATTTCAGTTTACCATCAGAGAAATAGTTTATTGATGACCCATTGGAAGGAAAATAAAAAGTGGATGTCATTAGTAAGAACACAACTAAACTCCAGGTCACTTTCTACATTTAGAATTCTAATAAAATATTTGAACACCCTTGACATTTCAGCCGGAGGAGCCCAATATATGGTTATAATAAAAGATTTGAACACCTTGACATTTCAGCCGGAGGAGCCCAATATATGGTGATAATACATCCGGGAACTTCACATCAAGAGACCTAGTGACATGAGATTTCTGCCTTTGGAAATGGTTTTGTGCCTTCCTAATGAGATCTTACTCCACCTATTCGGCGACCACTAGCACAGCTGAGACGGACTGCCACCAGATAGAATCCAAGAAGGCAAGAACTACAAGAATCTTATGTCCCGAAGAAGAGAATAACAAGACACTGAATTGGGTCCTCTGTGTTTTTCTCATATGGCCTAGTTCATAAGGCAAAGGATGCCTTTTCAGGCATAATTAAATAAACAATGAGGGGGCAGGATCTGCTCCATCGAAAATTAGAGAAGAAAACAACTTGAGGTTTTGATCCTATTATTTATAAAACATAAATTATGGCAAACATCAGCCTATCACTCAGCTGAATATAGCTGGAACACTGGCACCATACATACACAGATGATAAATCTTATTTACACCCTTATGTCCACATTAGCACCAAAACATTAGGTGTAGAACGATCAAGGGCCCTGACTTCTTGGACCTAAATTGTAGTGCAGTGTTTTAGAAAGCATTAGACAGGGAGCTGGGTGGCACAAAGCATGACTAGGTAATCGCTTTGGAAGACTACTTGGGAGCATGGCACCTGGCACCAAGGTGCCCTGTATACAGGCTAGGTACGAGGTGTTTTGAAAACATGTTGTTTATAATAAGGGAAGAGCTCTCTGGGCACAAGCACAGGCTATCTGGAGTTTGCCGGGACCAATTCCATCAACGAAGGAACAGCCATCCTGTAGCATGATGAGAAGACTGGAAGGATGTTTAATAATTTTAAACTGCACTAAGAGCCAATGGTGCGCTTGCTGCTAAAAACAAGGTTCTGCGCGTTCATTACGACCAGTTCTATGCAGCACGACATACACTATCCACAATCCCGTTCAGTGGGGAACTTGAACAAATTTGAATAGCACCTTTATTAACTCAAACATGTATCCGTGCGGTAATGCACATCAAAGATGAATCAAGAAGCAATCAACATTGCAGCTAACCAGTCCTGTGCTCAATCTTGCTGTATTGATTGCACAAATAAAACTCAAAAAGGTGCCCCATGCCTGATAAATCAGAACCAACAAACAGGACACCGTCTGCACTAGCAACGGAAGCTATCTAGAACATATATCCAAAGAAGCATGGGAAACAAAGATCCAAACAAAACCAGGCTATAACCCTTTGCAGGAACACCGAACACTAATCCCGGACGGCTAGATTTTTAGATCCAGATGGCTGAATCGGGAACCCTAACAGCGACAAGATCCACCAGGACGGCCTGAGTAAAATGAATGAGGATAGCATTCAAAATACGAACCTCTTCATCACGTAGGTGCAAGGCTTGTAGAGCGCTTGTTTGGGGTCGGAGAGGATGTGGGAGTGGCAGAACCTGGTCATGGCCATGGCCCGCACCTTGCACCCGGTGAACCCGCACTTCTTCCGCCTCGGCACCGGGGTCGGCTTCGGGGCCTCGCCGTTCCCGGGAAACACCACTGCCCCGGGGGGCGGGGGAGGCTGCTCGGACTCGAGCGGGCTCCGGCCGAGGTCCCAGACGTACTGGCGGTGCTTGGCGCGCACCTCCTCGGCCATGGCCCAGTAGAGCCGGCGGTATACGCCGGCAAGCCGCGCAGCGCGTCGCCGTCGGCGGCGGAGCACCTCCTCCCGCGTGAGGGCCTCCGCCGTGGCCTCCATCTCCGGCGACGGCGGGTCGCCGGGGGGGATGCTAGGGTTTGAGGCCTGCGCCTCTGGAGGCTCCGCCGCAGGCGGCGGCGCCACCGGGGCGTCGGGGTTCCGGGAGGAAGCCATGGCGGTGCACCGTGATTCGTGCGGGCGGCGGGGCGGGCACTTGATTTTGGGGCGGATTTTCGCCGGGGTTGAGTAGGGAGGGAGGGACGGAGGAAGGGGATGGATTTGTGTCGTGGTGGAGGGGTCAATGCCTCGACGGGGACGCGACCCACGGCGGTGGTGGGGCCCAGAAGTTCCGCACGGGATTGGAGGTGGTCCCACATGTCATAGATGTGAGTTTGAAACATCTTCAATTCCTCGGTGGGTCCTCCTGTCCGTTAGTTAGAAACCAGAACTGGCTCTGCGTTGAAAGGACAATGCGCTCGCAGGAGTACAAGTTATGACCCTGATGAGTGATGACTATACTATGGCTCTGTTTATTTTAATTTATAATTTATTCAGATTAATTAATTTAGCTTAACTAATCCAGTAAGCAAATAAACATGTTAGATTATTAGGCCTAATTAATTAATTTAGAGGACAGATTATTATAATCCAATAGTCTGCTATAAATATGTTTATTTTAAACTAATTTAGAAAAAGATCCACTATCCATGCTAAGTTAATATTCTTACATCACAAATAACTTAATCTAGCTTAAATAATCTAGGAAACAAACATCTCTTTTAGATTAATGAATCTAACTTAAATAATTCAAATTAAATAATCTAGCACTATAATCTAGATTAATTAATCTACTTAGGAAACAAATAGACCCTATGTTTGTTCCTTACTTTTATGCTTTTATAGGTCAACTTCGATAATTATTTCTTTATTTTCCTTACCTAACGATATAAAAGAGTCCCATTAAGTCTTTTTAAATCAAATTATTGGAAATTAATCTAAAAAACAATCTTCAACAACTCCCCAAAACAACACAGATTTATTCTCTTCCTGAATTTACCTTATTTGTAGCTAGAAACAAGGAGAAATTTGGGGGCCCCAATTCTTCTATTTACAAGAGAGTTAATATCATTGTGGCCCCAGATGCTGACATAGTGACGTGTCCTAATTAAAAGCTTTCTTGATCTATTTTTAGGGAGAACTGTTGTAGAAGATAAGAAAATTTTTCCCTAATAATTTTTGAGCTGCAACTAAAAACAGTTTTTTAGAGTCAATTTTTTGGGGAGCTTTTAAAGATGCTCTAAATATAAAAAGCCAAAAGGACTCCTCATTTCGAGCTTCAGCTTTGGATTCTAGAATTTTAAAACAAAAAGATTATCTTTTGATTCTACTTCATATTTTACAATTCAACAATCCAACCAAAAACTAGCTTTATCCTATCATGTCACACATATTTATATAAAACCATAGTACCACACATATTTATATAAAACCATAGTATAACAAATGAGTTAAAACTGGATTGTAGAATTCAGATAAACAACTATTAGATTTTGATCTTCACCTTTTCACATTCTCTATTCTATAATCTACAATTTAAAAGTTATACAACTGAATCTAAAATTTGAACAAATAGCCTTAAGATTGCTCCAAATAAATTACTGAAAATTAATGAAATTATAACTTTCAAGGTAATTACATAAGGTCATCTTTTATAAAATTTATCACATAACTAATTAGCATGTATATTGACAGAGTAATCATAATAAATAGTATTAAGTCCGGTACCCACCCTAGGTTGTGGGATGGGGAGTAATTGGTATGCTATATCTCTAAGTTTGCTTGGTACTAAAACCTATATCAAATATATCAAAATTAACATATTCAAAATGGGATGAGAAAGAAGAAAGAGAGGGCCCTCATTGAACCTGAAACATCTATTTCACGCTAGGGCACAAACTAAATACATAATGCTCGGTCTCATAAGACTTTCTCTCTTATCATCTTTGGCAAAATCAAAAGGTAAAAACATAAAAACAAAGCAAATTAGAGAATGCAAATAATAACAAACAAACAAATGAAATGGTTTCAACTTTTGAAAGATTCAAATAATATTCAAAAGTTTCAACACATTTCATAAATGTTTCAACTCAATTTTGGGGGTGACTTACTCCATTTGCAGCAGTTTCAATAACTCGTACTCGAGAAATTTCAAGTCAAATTCGAGATTTTTGAACTAACCTTCTTCTCCGGCGATGACAGAGCCAATCCCTTCTCTTTCTGTGTCTGGTGTTGCATCCACGTTCGCTGATGGGGGGCAGAGCCATGCCGCCGCATCCTCTAACCTAAAGACGCAAGTGGTAGCATGGGGGTGGCGAGCCTCCCGCTGGAGCATGGGCTGTGGTCCTCCTGTGGGATAGCATGGCTGTGTAGGGTTGAGTCCTATGGGGGCAACATCCTCCAATGAAGCAGGCGTGGTCTATGGCGTGATCCCAATCTAGATCTGAAGGAAGAGGATGCGCAGAAAAAAAAGGAAGGTATGGAGCCCATGTATTAGAAAAGGGAAGGTTGGTTTGGGAGAAAAAAAATAAAAAGAAAAAATTCGACCCACTCAAAGGAAGAGTTTTGTATTGAACTATGTGTTAGTCTACAACTAGATACATCCTAATCTGGACCTTGTTTTATATAGGAATGTTGAGTTATCTATATTCAGCTGGTATTGGTATCACCCTACCTAGAGGACGTGTGCAAATAAGTATTGGCAGACTATCATGGGACTCGTAAGTGAAAGGTCTAGGTGTCTAGGCTTTAAATTGATCATGTGTTTTGGTGATAGATGACAATGCATGTTAGAACTAACCTTTTGTATGAGTTTGGATTTGCATGTTTAGTTGTGTTCTAGCATCAAGCAAGAGAGTCAAGCTTTGGCATCATACAAGAAAATTGATAGCAAGTGTTGAGAACAACATGGAGAAGCTGATCGTATCCACATATCAAAATGGTAATGTGAATATGATGACAAGAACTACAAGATGGGATTCATGAGTTAATATATATCAAGTGATGATAAAGGTGAATGCAAGGAAGGATATTATTTTATCATTGGATCATGGATTTATAATAACTATTTCAAGAAGAATGAACCATGTCTCAGTATGGAGTGTAAAATATAATTGTGGTGGTCAAAAGATAATTTGGATATATTTTAATGTTGGATACAAAGTAGTGTTGCATGGAAGGGCGATAAAGGTTAGGCAAGACTCGACTGCAATGTACCATGTGCGAAGATGAAGGGCAAGCAAGAGGCTTGTGTAAGCTTCATGACCATTGTGGGTCACCCCAAAAAGTATGAATGTTTTGTTGATTGGATGACAAGCATGAAATGTGATTAACATCTACTTGAGTGTTGTGTACAAAGGATCTATCTATCAACTCAAACATGAACATGGTGAATGTCGCCTTGATGATCAATGGAGGACTCGGTGGAGTGCCATGGAGATCCTGATGGAGAGTCGTGGTGATAGACATGGATCAAGGCTAAGGATAGCTAGGTCCAAGTGTGTCTGATCACTTGGCTAGTGTGTAGGCTTGAGTCCATAGGAAAAACTGGACTATCAAGAGGGCACGAGTCATTCTCTTAGGCTTCTCTTGGGTTAGAGTGTTGAGATGCTCAAGTAATGTTGTAAGACACTTAAAGTGGCAGTGGAAAAGGATTGGTCAAGGTTTGGAAGCTTGGGGACGAGTCCAGAGGACAACAAGTTTCAGTTTCGAGACAAGTTAACGTAAGGTACGACGAGATCGCCATAAGGTCCATCGAGAAATGTTCTTGTACACGTAGGTATGTGGGTATCACCGTATGGTGCAAAGATTAAGTCATCGTAAGGTACGGTGAATGCCAAGAGTACAGAAGGGGTAGAGTATCTAGACTGGAGGCCGCCGTAAGGTATGGCGAGTCAAGAAGCAGGAAGTTGTTTCTGGTACTTGTTGACGGTCGTTAAATACTAATTTCAACCGTCAACATACCTATAAAAGTAGGAAGACTTAGCATTTCATACCTGTATATTAGTTAGGAATAATAAGATTCCACTTGTCCTTGGAGATTTTATGTGCATGCAGGGATTTGATACAAAAGAAGTGGAGAAATAGAGCATAATCCAGGAAACATCGTTCCACCCAATGAGACAGTGCCAACTGGACTTCCCTCGGATTGCATACATGGTTGTACAGGATTCCTTCGGAGAACGCTGACTCAAAACACAAGAGGACCCACATGTCTGCCACCCCGAGGAAGCACAGGGCCAGAGGCCCCACTCCCTGGTCGGGCGACCAAGGGGGAGGTTAGCCGACATGGTCCTGAGCCCTTTTTGGCCGAGCTTCCATGTGTCAACTCCTCAGCCCTTTGGAAACGTCAGTGCATGGCGGTTACTCTCTAGTACCGACTTATGGCCCCTATAAATAGAAGGGGAGAGCTTCACTTCAAAACACACACACTCAAGAGTTATTCATTTTCCTCTTTCATTTAGTAGTTTCCTAGTTCTAGTGGAGTTTAGTGTATGAGGAGCCTTGCTCAAGTCTCCCAAGTCATAGGAGTATTGGTATGGCTCTTGCACCTTTACCTTTATTCTATTTTATTATGACTTTGATCTATTCAATTAATATTTATCTATGTCTTCCCTGGTAACGGTGCTAGAAATGCTTATTGACATATTTTAATGTTGCACTAGAAATATTACTATTCCTAGCACGATGCCAGAAATGTTTGTTGACAATTGCTAACAATTGCTAAGTTATATCAATATAATCATCCTCGGCAATAGTGTTGGATACAATTATAAAGATGAACTTCAGTGTCATGATAGTAAAATCATGTAGCATTTCATTATTGGATTGCTCCAATAGCTTGTCATTTATAGTTCTACCAAAGGAAGGCTATAGCATAAATATATGATTGTTAATAGTAACATAGTCATAAAGATTGGTATGAGTATTCAGAATTTATACAAGGGTAAGTATAATAATGGATAGGGGTAGTGTGAAACACAGAGCAATCATTCCTAAAGATAAATAAATGTCCTAAGTCACTAGGGAGTTTTAGTTAGGAAAGGAAAGTTGTATCTCTAATATTAGTCTACCTATATAGTCATATAATCAAACAATTACAATCAAGATTATACTAGTCATAGTCTAATGCATTCTACACTTCATGTATGGTTTCATGCCCGGATACAGAAGGCAACTCCGTCTTGGACACACGTCGTAACCGGACATGGAGGAGTACAGTGGACAGATAGGGCTGTCAGCACCTACTACCTACCTCTACAAATAGTGGATTATGAGGTGATTAATACTACATAGTTGTCTAAGCACCACGCTTACACATTTAAGTAGAATTCTAGCATTGATATCAAACCATGTTGAAGCATAACAACTAGACTAAAGTATAACTAGCATTATAACATTTAGACTGTAGTCAAGGTATATGACAATCATGACAATAAGGTAGAAGTCTATATCATCATGAAAGTATAAAGTCCTATGACATGAATATGATATATAACCAAACAAGAAACACATATCATAAGCATAACTATATGGAAGAATTATATTAATTGAATAGAACAAAGTCATAATAAAATAGAATAAAGGTAAACATACAAGAGCCATACCAACACTCTTATGACTTAGAGACTTGAGCAATGCTCCTTCTACACTAAACTCCACTAGGACTAGGAAACTACTACATGAAAGAGGGAAATGAATAACTCTTGAGTGTGTGTGTGTTGGAGTGGAGCTCTCCCCTTCTATTTATAGGGGCCATAGGTCGGTACTGAGGAGTAATCATCACGGAACCGCCATTCACTAACATTGCCAAAGGGCCGAGGAGTCGACATGTGGAAGCCCGGCCGAAATAGGCTCAAGACCTAGTCGACCGACTAAGTCCCTAGGTTGGCCAACGTGAAGGTGGGCCCCCTTGGGGTGTGCTTCTTCAAGGTGACTGGTAGGAGGGTCCTCTTCTAAATTAAGTCGGTGTTCTCAGGAGGAATCCCACGTAGCCACGTATGTAATCCAGGGGAAGTCCAGTTAGCACCATCTCATTAGCTAAAACGGTGTTTCTTCAGATTATGCTCAATTTCTCCACTTATATTATATCATATCCCTGCATGCACATGAATCTCCAAGGACAAGTGAAATCTTATTATTTCTAACTAACATGCAAGTATGAAATGCTAAGTCTTCCCACTTTTATAGGTATATTGATGGTCGAAATTGGTATCTAACGACTATCAACAATACCCTCTTTAGGAAGAGGGAATCCCATATAGTGATCTTTATAAGTGCACAACACTCGACCCAAATCAACTTTATCCTTGCAAGGAGGGAGGAAAGACATGCTTTCGGGTACGTGTACAGGGACAAACGTACCAAGACCACAAGAATGAAATGGTGGAAGTTTAGAGGGGAGCTGGTTCCCAAACTTTTAAGGAGAGGATGCTAAGAGAGGGGCCCTGGGAGGAAGAAGAAGAACCAGATGACTGTTGGGTATTTTAACAACAACAGAATAAATCCGCAAGCATACGGATATCGAAGTAGCTTTCACCCAGGAGTATTCCAAGGTATTGAATCCATAGGAAACATGTGTGCCTAATCTTCTATTCTAGTTCCTCCAAGGACACCAAGATAAAAGTGGCCTTGGATAGAGAGGATTCCTAATGGTTATAAGGTCTAATCAAGGTAAGAGTACTACTAGGTTGCTTGCATTAGGCATCCGGTTTTCCCCTGCATCCACAGTACAATTCCAGCCAAGAGCCCATAGCAGAATATGGATGATTTCAAAGGATTGTCACCACTTATTGCCTACCTCTAACAATCCATGGACTACGCGATAAACAAAGGTAACCTACAACCTAGACACTATGTCTACGCTTTCAATTACTCGCTTAATCTCCGATTGCGATGATATAAGACTAAGATCTCTAACTAAATAGAGTCTTGAGTGAGCAAAGCAACTAAGTATAAAACTTACTTAAAACCGAAACTTGAATACCAAGAAAGAAATCATTAAAACTTACCAAATATGGCAAGCATCCATCGAGGTACAAGCATGGAGAAGAGGTGGACAGACCCACTCCTCCTCCGGACTTCCCCTCACTCTCTCCCTATTTTGTAAGCACTTTGGCAATGCTAAAGCCTTTTGGAAATGAAGTACTAATTCTATGTTGAAGTGTGTGGAGAGTGGAGGCACTCCCCTCCTTATAGGGGCCAAAGGCGGTTCCTGAGGCGGTAACTTCCGCCCTAGCCGGGCCAACCGAGCTAGGAAAGGTGGTGGAAGGCTCCCCGACCAGATCTGGGATGAGTGGGTCCAATCTTTGTTTGATGGTGGGTGGAGGGCATCAATCGGATGGCTAGGATCGAGCGGAGGAAGATGAGGGACGTCAACCAAATCAAATGTATTAAGGATGGGGTAGACCGACTTCTAGTGAAATATGAGGAGATTAGAGACAGATGGTGAGAGTACTTCGATAAGTTGTTTAATGGGGAGGAGGAGGGTCCTATCCTTGAGTTGGATGACACATTTGATGATACCAACAGATGCTTTATAAGGAGAATTCAGGAGTCAGAGATAGGGGAAGCTTTAAAGAGGATGAAGAGTGGTAAAGCGATGTGCCCTAATGGTATCCCCATCGAAGTGTGGAGATGCTTGGGTGCCAGAGCAATAGTATGGTTAACTAAACTTTTTAACCTCATATTTTTGTTAAAAAAGATGCCGGAAGAATGGAGGAGGAGTATAGTAGTACCGATCTTCAAGAACAAGGGAGATGTTCAAAGTTGTACTAACTATCATGGGATTAAGCTGAGATCCATACGATGAAGCTCTGGGAGAGGGTTTTATCGAGGATCACCTAAGAAGAGTGACAAGTGTAACACAAAACCAGTTTGGGTTCATGCCCGGAAGGTCAATCACGGAGGCGATTTTCTCAATACAATAATTGATGGAGAGATATCGGGAGTAGAAGAAGGACTTACACATGGTCTTTATTGACCTTGAGAAGGCGTATGACAAAGTGCCAAGAAATGTCATGTGGTGGCATTGGATAAGCACAAAGTATCAACTAAGTACATTGCCCTCATCATGGATATGTACAGGGACGCAAGGATGTGTGTTCAAATATGTGATGGCGACACCAATAACTTTTCGATTAAAATAGGACTACATCAAGGGTCAACATTGAGCCCTTATTTATTTGCTTTGGTGATGGATGAGGTCACACAAGAAATACAGTGTGATGCCCCTTGGTGTCTGCTCTTTGCTGATGATATGGTGTTAGTTGACGAGAGTAGGGTTGAGGTTAATAGAAAGTTGGAGTTGTGGAGGCACACATTAGAGTCAAAGGGTTCAGACTTAGTAGGACCAAGACCAAGTATATGATGTACGAGTTTAGCGCGACTAGGCATGAGAATGGAGATGTTAGCCTTGATGGACAATTGGTGATCAAGAAGGATATATTTCGTTATTTAGGATCGATGTTACAAAAGGACAACAACATTGATGAAGATGTTAGGCATAAAATTTCAGCCGACTGGTTGAAATGGCGTCAAGCTTCCAGTGTCCTCTGCGACAAGAGGGTGTCACAAAAGATAAAAGGTAAATTCTATAGGATGACAATTCGTTCGGTGATGTTATACGGTACTGAATGTTGGCCTACGAAAAGATGATATGTGCAACAATTGAGTGTAGCTGATATGCGTATGTTGTGTTGGTTTTGCGGGCATACAAGAAGAGATCGAATATAGACTAGCAATGGCTTTCTTGCTCACTCGTTTTTCTTTATTTCAGCTTTTGTTCTTTTTGTCTCTCTTTTTTTTGTTCCTTTTTTTCTTTTAGGTTTTGTTCCTTTGTCTCTCATTTTTTGGGTTTCTTTGGGTTTCATCTCTAACATGCCCTAATTTGCTGGGAATAAAAAAGTTTTGTTATTGTTGTTGTTGTTGTTGATAGCTAACTGATTTTGTGCTAGTGATAGCACTTATTAAGCAGGGATAATGACGAAAGAAAAGAGGAAAGAAGTCCGTAGAAATTCAAGGACTTATTTGTGAAAACGAAAACCTGGGATGACTTAAAACGAAGTTGAAGACTAATAATTTGGGAGACATTTACATTCGAATCACTACATTTAAACTGATTTCCTTTAATAGAAATAATTCATTACAGGATATTTCATAATCCGCGCTAGTTGTACCATATAAAGTGTCACCATTTTTGTATCCAAATAATAAATGTCAGGGCTTTATCGTTCAACGTATTGTCACGAACCTCATCTCTGGAAAACCAATATCTAGTTTCTTTCCTGTTTCGCTGAGAGTATCTACCGAGATACCATGCTAGAGTTGATCGGTCCAAATCTTTTCTCTTTATCTGCAATCATCCTTGCAATTACCCAGCCAACAAAACAAATCCTTGGTATTACTTACCACCGCATGAGAGTCCCATTCCAGTGAATTGTGAGAGATGATGCAGGGGTAACACATCTAAACCCCTTCTGGTGTCCACACGCTGTCGATCGAAGGCTCCAAAGTTGGCCGCCCAGCCATGCCACCGGACAGCAAGAAGAGGGTAGCCAGACTTCTTCAACTGTTGAAGAACAAGTGGCGCACCTCCAATGCGTTCAGGTCGCTGTCCCGGGCAACCAAAAAGAATGCAGCAAATAACAGCAAGGATGGCGATCAGGAGAGCAACGGGGACACGTTCGTGTCTGCGAACAGCTCCGAGCTACGCTCCATCAGCACGGACGACGGCTGGACCGAACCCCCATCGCTTCGCCTCAACCTGCCCATCATCTTCCCAACCGGCAGTCTGGGGCGCCCTCCCCCAGCGTCTCCGGTGAAGATCATCAAGAAGCTCCCGTTCGGGTATGTCATTGGCCGACAGCCGGACACACCTGTGACGCAGCTGCCAGCGATGGCGAGGAGCGCCAGGAAGGTGATGGCCGCACTGCACCTCCGGTCCAGGTCAGAGATGGTCAAGAACAAGGTAGCCCGTGCTTTGAAGCGAATGTTTCGGCGTGCCAGGCGTGGAGATGCGGAACAAGTTGACGGCGGCAACTGCGATGATGAAGATGTGTTCTGGAAGAGGAATGTGAGGGGACTGCGCTGCAGACGGGTGGAGGACGATGGCGATGATCCTTACTGAATGAGCGGGGGAGGTGTGAATGTGTGATGGACTGTAGTCTGTGGAGGGAGCAAGCGCTGCTTTACTTGTTCTTTTTAATTCTGTTGTATTTCAGTAGAATTTGACAGCGCGTAGAGTCAAAATTCTGAACTGTAGTCCTTACCCGGGTTCTGTCGCTAGCAGGATTTCATGCATCATGGATATAATATAGACAAAAGGATTAAAAGTTACTCTGCTACTAGTGTGCGTATGCTGACCATAACAATAAGTACTGCTCTGCATATTTTTTATTATGTTTCATTCACATTGTGAGCTACCTAGCGTTGGTGATATATGCATGTAATGCATGTACAAGTGCAGATGGAATTCTTTTTTTCTTGTTTAGGCACAAGATCTTAGTTCTGATTAGACCTAAGAATTTTGTTCTAATGACAAGAAAACAAATACGGATTGAGGGCGGAGACTGCATTTCCCACAACCATCAGCGGTCGCTGTTCTTATTTCAGCCGCACGCGTGCGATTTCAGATGTGGATTTGTCACAACCATCCCACGTACCCGCTACTTGATTTCAGATGTGGATTTGTCAACTTGTTACCCTTGTCTCACCGTTAGAAGGAGTTGACGGAACCTCTCATGCAGTCATGCATTACTTTTGTGAGGCAAGACGAGCTCGTGCAGTTGATGTGACTGTTTTCCCCTCTCTCTCTCTCAACGACTCATTTCTCACTGAGCAGACAGGCTCACCCGCCATTCTCCATGCTCCAACCTCTCTCTCTCTCTCTCTCTCTCAAAAATAATGCTCTATTTCGATCTGTGTCCCTTGTTTATCCTACAGCAGTTGCAACGATCTAGCTGAAATAATCTCCTCATTTTATTCTTGAGTTCTCATAGTTCTTCATTGATTAGTATCGAGTGAGATACAACAAATTCGATCTTCTTGAATCTCTGCTAGTGTCCTTTTGTTTTTACTTATTAATTTGATTGATGGTGCTGTTTTTATTCGTTAACCACTTTGGTGGCTTCCTTCTCTTTTATGTTCAATTTTCCCTTTTTTCTACTAAACAGACACTCCTATATTTTCATTTACTAATAAGCACAATGTCTCACATGACCTTTTGACTTTTGTGTTTTTAACGCTGGCGTATTACATTTATCTCTCTCTCTTTCCCTTATTTTGAGAAGTCTCTTTAAAACATGTCGTTCACAGTTTGTTTGATTAGATTGTTTTCACGAATAGGAGAAGTTGTTCTTGTACCATATATATACACGGAGAGAGGTCCTCTGACTTCTATTGCATGGTTGCAGTTCACACTGACATGTGGGCATGATAAAGACCCCACCAACATGTCAGCTACCATTGCCCTCTAAAGTCAAGTTAGAGGATCCTCATCTATATGTATACATGCTAGGATGTCATATTCATTTATTTGTCGCTAACCTATTACCATATATTACACAGTAAAGTTTACTATAAAAGGACACTATATTTATATTAGATGTTAATGTGATAAAACAATATATAAATAAATGGTAAAGCTCATTCATAAACATTGAATCCTTTGAAAAAATATTACAGTGACAAGCACAAAAAACTTGATCATATCTTTAAATTATTCATAAATATTAGATAGTTTTTTTTCTTAGAAACGGGAATATATCAAATTTTATGGCTTAATTTACTTCGTGCAAGCAAAAGTTCTTTCATGTGCTCTCTACTCTGCAACATATATAATGATTATCAAAGCTGGTTGTCATGCATGTGCGGACCGATATTGTACCCTTATCCAACAACAGGATACATTACCGGAAATCAAGAAGGCCTAAACATTCGCAAAGAGCACTCGGCGCAAATTTATTAGACAAAGCGTTCTTTACCGAGTATTGTCTATCACACACTTGGCAAAGGCTTTGTCGAGTGTCAAAATACACTCAATAAAGCTAATACTCAGCAAAATATATATCGTCAAAAAAATCCAACACTCGGTAAAGTCAAAAGTCATAGCTCTTTATGCGTGCTACGCGCTAAGTGCATCAGGTGGGATTCAAACCAGGAACCTCTCCTTCGCGTGTGTACATCTCTACCACTACACTATACTTTCATTTGAGTCTAGACTCCGTTTTCACTCTTCTTACACTATACCTCTTTGCCGAGTGTTTTTTGTCGGCCCGGCAAAGACCATTTTTGCGGAGTGTAAAAAATAATACACTCGATAAACACCTTATTTGCCTAGTGCCGGAAAAGAGACTATCGACAAAGGCATTGTCTAAAAAAAATTCAAACTTATTTCCGGTTGACAAGATTGATTCAAATTGAAAAATATTGAACTATAAAGTTGTATAACATTGTATGATCTACAACTTCTATTTTGGTTATTATTATCCAACATAGATATAGTAACATTATTCACAAATCGTATATGTGTCACTTATAATTTCATGAAACTGTATGAAACATATGGATTTTGTGAATAATGTTGTATATCAATTTGAATAGTGCACTAATGACCAAAATAAAAGTTGTAAGTTGTAGATCCTTAGAAGCTCAACAACTTTATAGTTGATTTTTTTATTTGAATAAATTTACAGTTTCAAAATATAATTTAAATGTATCTTTGCCTAGTGTCAAAAGAAAAACATCCGAAAAACAAAATCTTTGCTAAGTGTCATGAGGAAAACACTCGGCAAATACGATTGTTGTGGGATCACCTCGTGGGCCACCCATCAAGGACCGTTAAAGTTGAGCTATGAACAAGGATTAACGCTAACCATCGTTGCCCTCTCACTAATAATAAATTCAAGACGCAGGTTCCTACCGGAGACCACGGATGAATCAAGGCCCTTCGGCTTGGAGCGAAAAAGAACGCAAGGACGCTCGAGGGATGCGAGTCCCCTTCAAAGGTTACCGCTGTACCTTCGAAGGATGAGACCGCGTCCTGAGAAGACCCTGATCCAGCGCACGGGATGCAGGGACTCCTGAAGGTACTAGGCCCCTTCGAAGGATGTCGTTGCACGAGACAAGACCGCACTCAAGACCAAAGGCAGGCAACAAGGCCCGCAAATGGCGACGCGTGGCGCCAGCACGTGTCGAGACTTGCGGGCCAAGGAAAGACGTTGGAAAAGCTCAAAAAGACTAGTTTGTCCTTTATGACTATTTTGTACCGAATATTCATGGAATATAGTAGGTAATCAAGGGGAAAAGGGTCATTTGCATATGACCTAAGTACGGGCCTATAAATAGAACACCCCTACCTACTTGTAATGAGAGAATTTTTTTGGGAATATGCAAAGAGCATCCACCACTTCACTTTGAATCCTTCGAGATTCCTCTTTTCGTTTTCCTTTCTTGTTTGTGGCACCGAAGCTTACACTTAGTGACACCAACAGTGGCACCCACCGTGTTGTGAGCTCGTATACCAGTTCACGATGACTCAACTCCTCGGACTGCTACCTTCGAGTGGCACACTGCCCGCCCGAAGCAGCGCTCCAGGAGACCCTCAACTGACTGATGACCAATCCACTTCACAAGTAACAAAAGAGAACACCCCCGAAGTCCATCAATCATAGGCGGATGCACCCATCGACCCAAAAGACCCAGTACATTGTCCTGATTAACCATCAACTTCAAATCCTCCAGGAAGTAGCACCCCAACTTCAGCAGCAGCAGAGCAAGAACTAGAATTGCTAGCTCAAAGAGCCGAGCACCTCGAGCAACTCAAATAGCAGCTACTGTAAGAGCAAGAGCTAAGGAACAAAGCGTTATCGGAGAGAGAGAAAGCCTTGCAAGAAAAGGAGTACATAGCCTAGCTAAGGCTCATGAATCTGCAACATGTAAAAGAAGTCGAGGAACTCCAAAGAACTATTAGCAGAACGAGTCGCCAAGAATTAAATTCAATTCCCAAAACTCATCCATACATCAAGCAAGAAGTACCATTCACATCAAGCCGTCAACCTCCATCCATGGAAGTACCGCCAATCCATAGGGCAAGTACATTAGGCATAATCAACAAAGATTTGCCCCTTTCCGAGGGATTGCAGAGGGCACCATACCCACCGCAGTTCAGGATGATACTGTTGGCCAAGTTCAGAGGAAATTCCAACCCAAGGCAATTCCTTATGAGGTACAAAGCAGCAATCATATCAACAGGAGGAGACAGGACAACCTTGGCAAAAGCATTCGTTTGCTCACTCGAAGATTCAGCTCTGAATTGGTACTGCAACCTACCTCATGGTTCATAGTATAGTTGGGAAAATATCAGGGACAAGGTAGTAGCAAGCTTTCAAGGGTTCCGCACCATCATGGAGCCATCACATGAGCTGCTGAATATAACCCAACAAGAAAATGAGCTATTGCATGACTATTACAGGAGGTTCCTTACCCTTCGAGCTCAGGCACCCAGTGTCACAGATGAAGCAACAACAAGCTCGGTACATTGAGGCATGCGAGCATGCCAGATGTCATCCTACTGTGCGTGAACACCCCCGCACACAATGCAGGCACTGTGCACAAAGTTTGAAGAATATAGTAGATCTGATGTGGATTACAAAAGGTGTAACCAAAGCCGACCAAGCAATTGTCATCATTCATTGGGATTGTTGAAGAAAAAAAAAGCAAGATCACAATAACAAAGACAGCCGCAACAGCGACTACAGAGAGAGTAACCATCAAGGCCGCGGTATAGGTCGAGGTCCGCAAACCAAAGCTGACCAACTAGAAAGCCATATTGCTTCTACTGCGGAGAGGACAAGGGGCACAAAACTTCCACTTGCCTCAAAGCAAAAGAAATCCAAGAAAGAATCAAAGTAGAAAAGAAAGTTCTAACCCAACCAAGAGCCATCAATTATACATCATCCAACCCATGGCCTCAACAACCATATCAGCAGCCCACCCAGCTCAACTATCATTACCCAAGCACTCATCACCATCGGCTATACTCACCATCCCCATACTTCAACATAACCCACCCAACTCAACCTCCGAGCTAGTACGTGCAACCGAAGCAACTAAGCCACCAACCAGAGCCAAGCCAGGAGAACCATACACAAAAGCAAGAGCAGCAACAGCCACCTCAGCCCAAGCCTGAGCCTAACACAAACCAAGCCGCACCATTCCCAGTGAAAGGCTTTATCGGAATGATATGCGGAGGGTCTTCCGCAGACTTTGAGAACAAGAAAAGAAGAAGAGATCAACTTTGAATGGTAAACAGTGTTTTCACAGAAGGGCATGTCATCAAATCAAAATGGTCTCATATCCCCATCACATTCACGGAGTCGGACCTTAACCTGAAAGCTTATCCGCATGTCGACGCATTTGTAATCGAAGACCACATCCATACTTGGATGGTTAGTAAAGTCCTCATAGACAATGGCAGTCAAGTAGACATATTGTTCATAAATGCCTTCGAACAAATAGGCCTCAGCAAAAGTTCCTTGCAGCCATCAAATGTACCACTCATAGGATTCGGAGGAAAAAGAATCACTCCCATGGGCACAATCTCTCTCCCTGTGTCATTCGGCAATACATAGAATACCTGGACGGAGTACATAACATTCGATGTAGTGGATCTCTGCCACCCATTCAATGTCATTTTCGGTCGGGGTACAATCAACACTTTTGAAGCTGTCATTCATGGTACATATCTATGTATGAAAATTCCAGCAGCCAAAGGGGTCATTACATCAGAGAAGACCGGCAGATGGCAAGGGACATCGAGCATGCTTATGCTCCAGGGGAAAGAAACTGCAACAACATACAAGTATTCAGTCAAGAACAACTCGACAAAGACGAAAGAGCCTAAAAAGCTCATGACCAGCACATGGATAATGCAAGAGAGGAAGCACGTTGTCTTGATAAGGAAAGAATAGCAGTGCAACTAGATGAGGAAACCAAAAAAGTACTCCTCAATGAGCAAATCCTTGGGCAGTTCATCATAATAGGTTCTAGCCTAGACCCCAAAGAGAAAAAAGAGTTGCTAGCATTCTTGGGCAAGAACAAAGATGTATTTGCCTGGTCTTCGACGGACCTTGAAGGAGTGGATAGAAGTATCATAGAACACAAATTAGAAACTGATGCAAAGATCAGACCAAAGAATCAAAGGCTTCGAAAGATGTCTGAAGAAAAAACAGAGGCCATCAAGGCAGAAGTACAGTGACTCCTTGATGCCTCCA
This sequence comes from Eleusine coracana subsp. coracana, assembly GCA_032690845.1. Taxonomy (NCBI): domain Eukaryota; kingdom Viridiplantae; phylum Streptophyta; class Magnoliopsida; order Poales; family Poaceae; genus Eleusine; species Eleusine coracana. The sequence continues at coordinate 12,449,614 of CM064426.1, forward strand.
TCATCCGCGAAGTGAAATACCTGTGCTAGTTAGCAAATTGGGTAATGGTCAGAAAGAAGAATGGAAAGTGGAGAATGTGTATAGATTTCACTGATCTCAATAAGGCCTGCCCTAAGGATGACTTCCCATTACCCCGAATAGACAAAATCGTGGACACAACGGTAGGAAGCACTGCTATCCTTGCTAGATTGTTTCTCTGGCTACCATCAGATTTGGTTAAGGAGGGAAGACGAAGAAAAAACAAGTTTCATCATGCCCTTCGCCACTTATTGTTTTGTAAGGATGCCCGAGGGGTTGAAGAATGTTGGCCCAACATTCTGCCAAATGACTCAGAAAGCCTTCTAGTTGTAGTTTGGAAAAAGCGTACACGCCTATGTGGACGACATCATAATAGCAAGCAAGAAAAAGAGCAATCACATTTCAAACCTGGCAGAAACATTTGCAAACCTTCGAGTAGCAAGGCTAAAGTTGAACTCGGAAAAGTGTCTTTGGGATTCATAAAGGAAAAGTACTTGGTTGCTTAGTGTCAGCCAGAGGCATCAAAGCCAACCCCGACAAAATAAAAGCAATCACTCAAATGCAAGAGCCCAAGTGCAGGAAGGATGTGCAGAAACTCACAGGCAGAATGGCAACACCGAACCAATTCATATCCAGATCAGCTGAACGAAGCCTGCCTTTCTTCCAAACCCTCTGAGGGGCCCAACCCTTTGAATGGGGCCCAGAGCAGCAGAGAGCTTTCGCAGATCTGAAAAAATTACTTGTAGAAGCACTCGAAGCTTACTAGCCTAGAGCCAGGGGTTGTTTTGCTATTATATGTGGTCGCATCACACTCAACAGTCAGTGCAATCCTCGTATAGGAAAAGAAGATGGTAAAGACAGTCAAAGGGGAACTAAAGGAACTCCTAGTACAACTCCCAGTATACTATGTCACCGAAGCACTGTTTGGGTCCAAAAAACTCTATTCTGAGATGGAAAAAATTGCATACATAGTAGTCATGGCTTCAAGAAAGTTGAGGCACTATTTTGAAGCTCACCACATCAAAGTGCTCACCAACAAGCCACTCAATGAAGTATTTGGCAATAGAGAGGCCTCAGGAACAATCGATAAGTGGGCCATGGAGCTGTCAGAACATGTAATAGACTTCGAGAGACGAAGTGCCATCAAATCCCAAGTACTTGTTGATTTCATAGCAGACTGGACAGCTCCAGAGTACATAAAAAACCAAGAGCTCCCTGAGCCTGAATGGACAGTACATTGTGATGGAGCTTGGGGATTGGCTGGGGCAGGTATAGCTGCAATAATCACTTCGCCAACAGGCGTAAAAATGAGATACGCTGCAAGGCTTCAGTTCACTAAGGAAACAGAAAAGTTCACAAACAACATAGAAGAATATGAGGCAGTATTATTGGGACTCAAGAAGCTTAGAGCACTTGGAGTTTAGAGATGCAAGGTCAAAACTGATTCCAAAATCATAGCCAGCCAGCATGACAAAGAATTCACAATCAGAGACCATCAGCTTGAGAAATATCACAACATCATCAGGTGTATGGAAAAGTAGTTCAAAGGCTTCGATATATAGTAAATTGAGAGAAAATACAACATCGAGGCAGATGAACTCGCAAAATTAGCAACAAAACAAGAGGCAATGCCACAAGACATGTTCTTCCAAACAATCACCAAGCCTTCAATCAAAGTAGCCCTGCAAGATCCCAAACAAATTCATGCATTAGTCAGCGAAGACTGGAGAGCTCAAATCATTGTGTATCTTAATGGATTCTATGCGCCAGACATCGAAGCAGAGGCCAAAAGAATCCAACAACGGGCCAAAAATTATAGAATCATCAAAGGAGAGCTCTACAAATCTGGAATATGTGCCCCATTAGTCAAGAGCGTGAGCCAGGCAGAGGGCTCTCACCTGCTCAAAGAGATACACGAAGGTGTCTGCGGAGCACACATAGGCCCGCGACTATTAGCCACAAAAGCGGTCACGCATGGTTTCTTTTGGCCCTCAATGACCAGGTACGCCGGAGAAGTGGCAACTAAATGTGAAGCTTGCCAAATGATCTCGAACAAGCAGTCAGCACCTTCACAGCTAACATGGCTCATAGCCCCATCATGGCCGCTCCAACGCTAGGGAATCGACATTGTCGGTCCACTGCCCATAGCTCCCGAAAATTATAGATGGGCGATCGTAGCCCTCGAATACTTCACCAAATGGATCGAAGCCAAACCAACCATAAAGATCTCTGCCACTACAATCAAGAAGTTTTGGCAAAACATCATTTGTCGTTTCGGGGTACTGAAAGACATCACTATGGACAATGGCAAGCAATTTGAAAATGACATGTTCAAACTATTCTGTCATTCTATCGGAACGAAGGTTGATTTTGCGTTAGTATACCACCCCTAATCAAATAGAGCTGTCAAGCGGGCGAACAGCCTTATATTCAAAGCAATCAAGAAAATACTGCTGGATGATAGAAAACAAAAGTGGGCTGAGGAATTGCCGAGGGCTCATATGGTCACACAATAAAACAGAAACTAGAGCGACCAAGTGCTCACCATTCTGATTACTTTACGGGGAGGAAGCGGTCAATCCTGAAGAGATTACCCACCGAAGTCTGCAAACATTGAACAAAGAACTGCCGCAACCTACGGAGGCAGAGTCAAAGGACCTCATGGAGGTCGACAGACTAAGTGTGGTTGTCAACCTTGAAAAATATCAGACGAAACACATGTCGATGGTGGGATCAAAAGGTCACGCCTCGAGCATATGCGGTAGGAGATCTAGTCTTACTTCGAAGCCCAAAGACGGAAAGCAAAGGAAAATTGGAACCCAAATGGGAAGGCCCTTACATAATGGCAAAGTCAAACAGGCCAAGAGCCTACAGGCTTTAGAATTCGTTGGGAGAAGAGCTGTCGCATTCTTGGAACGCGGATAATCTTTAAAAGTTCCATGTTTAGGGAAGTAATGATTGAAGCATGTAAATAGCCAAGCATAGCACAAAAGTATAAGTGCTACCTTGAGCTTAGTTGGTAGGTTTTCTTTTCAAGTTTTTTCTTAACCAATTGTAAAAAAGACCGTACTCTTTTCCTCACAAGGGGAACCCTTCGCAGGGGTGAGGTTTTTAATGAGGCGGATCCAATGTAAACCCTAGCTAAATCCATAAAGCTGCCTTCCCCAAAGTGGAAAGCCTCGCCCAGAGATCATGTCGAAACAACTCCTCTCATGGAGATTGCGACATTCGACAAAGAGAAAAAGCTCTCAAATCATAGCTACTGCACTGGCTAAGCCCAACAAGCTGTAAGCCATGCAATCAGCTAACTTAGCAAAAATCGCTAAGGGCCTCGTTGTAGCCCAAACCCAACGAAGGGTTCGCCCAAAAACACCTCGCCCCTAGCACTTTGAGGGGGAGGGTGGCGTTTTTCAAAAAACTTAGCAAAAATCACTAAGGGGCTCATTGCAGCCCAAACCTAATGAAGGGTTCGCCCGAAAACACCTCGCCCCTAGCACTTCGAGGGGGAGGGTGGCGTTTTTCATAAACTTAGCAACAATCACTAAGGAGCTCGTTGCAGCCCAAACCCAACGAAGGGTTCGTCCGAAAACACGTTGCCCCTAGCACTTCATGTGGGAGGGTGACATTTTTCAAAAATTTAGCAAAAATCGCTAAAGGGCTCGTTGCAGCCCAAACCCGATGAAGGGTTCGCCCGAAAACACCTTGCCACTAGCACTTCGAGGGGGAGGGTGGCGTTTTTCAAAAAACCTAGCAAAAATCGCTAAGGGGCTTGTTGCAGCCCAAACACAATGAAGGGTTCAATTGAAAACACCTCGCTCTAGCACTTCGAGTGAAAGGGTGACGCTTTTCAAAAAACTTAGCAAAAATTACTAAGGGACTCATTGCAGCCAGAACTCATCAAAGAATTTGTAAGAACAAAAGCATTCAAACCCACACAAAGTTTTCCTCAAGCTACAGATCAACCACTTATGTATTCAAAAATCATAATTGATAGGTTGTTCTTTTACAACAACCCAGACGCTACAAGCTAGGGAAATAAAGCAAACCACTCATCTACACTATAACAGGGCGGAGACATACCAGGGCCACTCCCTGTAGCTCTAGGCCTAACAACACCCAAACCTCGCGCAGCTTCGCCTAGGGGCGGGCCTGCTGATCGGGCCATATAGGCCATGGCCCGACTCGTGGCACAGCTAGCAGAGAGGACCCTAGCTTCAAAATCCAGCAGGTTAGCCCAGTTATGAAGGGCTTGCCCGAGTTTGCTCTAGTCCAGCTAAAGCCCATTAGTGCAATCAGGACGAAAACAGCCTAGCTGACGACACCAATCAGGATAGCATTACGACAAGGAAATTGCAGTGCCGCAACTGGCCATGGCGATTTGCATCCGCTCGAGCCCTAGCATCGAGTCGTCTCCTCTTCTTCGACGGTTCTCCCCTCAACCCGCGCTCCTGCTGAACTAGCAATCGTAGAGACAGACAACCGGCGGCTTGTCTGACGGCACACCAAGAAGGCCTGTGATTGTCTAGGCAAATCATTACAGTAATTTTTTCTTTTCAATTTTATATGAGTTGTGACATCGATACTTCCTACTTGTGATATCAGTTAAAATTTGCATTGTAGCAGCAGATAGAATTAAAAATGAAGAGGACCAGAACATTGCAATCCTATTTTGCTGCAGCAACTCCATCCAATTGAGCTCTAGAAATAGCAGAAGAAAGAGCAGGATCGGCATCAGGAACTAGCAGTAGAAGTAATGCTAGCGTGGAGGAAGATTAGGTACTTTATTTGTATCGCTTCGTATTTTACCATATTTATATATGTCCATATTATGTACCTTCAAGTGTGATTTTTTTAAAAAAAAAATTGAACTATTTCATAGATATGTCTATATTGTGTACCTTTAAGTGAGATTTTTTTAAAAAAAATTGCACTATTTTATAGGTAGTATATTACGCTTAAATTTTGGTGAAAGTGTGGCCCGAGTCTTGACAAAATCCTAGGTCCGCCACTGGCTTCGCTCGAAGGTGCTCCAGCAGTAAATGTGGTCCCAACACCCCCAACCCAAGCATTGATCACAGAACTAATAGAGCGTTTAGCCACGGCACGACGAGGGCGTCATGGCCGTGGAATTGAACATTCAGCTTCATTCCTAGCCTGGCTAAAGCTCCCCTCGTCGCCTAATGACAAGGGTTTAAGGACCTGCACCATACGGCGGCACGGTAACTGATCACCCTAGGCGCGATCACGCGTTGCATCCATGTCAACATCTAAAGAGGACATATGAGATATATATACCAGGGATACCTTATCACTCCGATATATTGCCGAGTGGGCTGGGGTCCAATAAAGATAAAGCTCATGAAGATAACTACGACAAGTCAATACTAGAGATAGAAAGTTAGAGATAGAATCCTAGTCAGAAATTATGTTGTCCGACTAGGACACTTGCCATGTAACCCTGCCCCGGATATATAAGGAAGGGCAGGGGTTCTCTCAAAGATAGCAAGACAATATACCATAGAACACACGACGTAGGATTGTTATCCTTCAAGAGGCCTGAACCTATCTAAACCTTACATCTTGTGTGTCCATCGACTCTCGGTCTCGCATATGCCTTTACCGATAAATAAGGATCATGGGTAGCCCTATGATCTACTACTGATAATAGTATCGACAGTTGGCGTGCTAGGAAGGGGGAGCGCAATGATCGACTTGTCGAGTTTGATGGCAAGTTTTTGAAAAAAGATGAATCTTTGTTAGGAGCGATCCAGCAGAGGCAACAACTTCATCCAGCGAGGAGGCAACAACTTCATCCAACGAGACAGCGCGTTGTTTTGCTCACGAACAAGAAAAGTCGATGAGTTAATCCGTGCAGCCGAGATTGACATATTCGCATTATTTTATTCTTTATTGGCTCATTAATCTGATTAACGAAATCTCTTGTCGTGATTCGTTTTGCATGGGCTCCTTCACATGTTGATTGGTTGCACATAGGTCCCCATGGCGGCGCAGGCAGGCAGACCTTGATCGTGGCGACGCGCACATCAGGCAGGCAATCTGCGCGCGGCAACGCATAGTGGAAGACTCGTGACTTGCTGCATGGAGACCGAAGGCCAGGTCGGCGGCGGAAGCGATGAGATATTTAAGATTACATGTCAAAGCCGTAGCACATGGTCGACGTCAAAACTAGTAGCAGATTCATCCGATTGATCGAAAACCGATTGAGAATTGAAACCAACTACGAGTTAGAGTCGTGCGATGCAAAATTAGGGAAGTTTTTTTTTCTTCTTTTCCTGATTACGTTTCCATGTCTTAATACTTTTTACTACTTATTACATGCATATACTTATGTGGCGGGGACTCATGGTACGGGTGTCTCCTGATGGAGTGCACCAGCGAGTTTGCTGGCGGGGCGGCAAGGCCTCTGTGGCAGCAAGACTTCTGTTATTGTCGCAACTACAGGAGACAGGAAATCCATCCAGCAAGGCGGCGGCAAGGCTTCTGGCTTAGTTGCTAAATTGCTACATCACATGCATGCGTGCGATCCTGATTGCATCGTACATGATGTCGGCTAATCAGTTGCTGAAGCAAACTCGTCAAGTTCGGGATGTAAAGTGCTAGCATATTTGGAAGTCAATTCCATTGCAGTCGTTCATGTTCTGGAAATCAGGGAAGATTTTTCCTTATTCTTTTCTTGATTATTGATATTTTATATATGCTAATCAATCTGATTAGTGGAGAATACTAATCAGGTTATGCCTTTTTGCATGTGCGTGCTTTGGTTTTGCCATCAAACTTGGGGCTCATCTTCACGGTGGCTAAAGTCGTTGATGGATGCATGGTTGCCGTGTGTCTTCTTTTATGAAGGAACGAAGATTAATCTTGAAGCGGTAAGCCGGGATCACGTTCACATGGCAATCCAGGAATCTAAATCTCATATACAATACATATACAGGGAAAATTCTTTCCTATTTCTTATATTTTCTTTTTCTAATTTCCAGCAATGCCGGTTTAATATTATTCTTTAATCATGCATGCATGAACGCTTATCTATAGTCACCGTGAATATCATATTATCACATTATTTATTTTGTATTTGCTAATCAATTCATGTAACGTGCTTTTGCATGTACGAGTTGTCCATCTCCGCGGGGGATGATCTGGTGTGCATGCAACATACTCGGACAGCTCGGCGAGACGGTGACTCATCCACTTAGCGATGGGTCAGCTAAATAAACCTCCGGCAGCTTGACGACTTCGACTCCACCAACCAGTCGGCGACTCACCCACCTGGTCGGCGACTCTGACCAATCACTCGGTGAGGCAATTCAACGATCCGGCTACTCAAGTTGACAATCAGGCGGCATGTCAGAGGCTCGACAACTTCGACTCATCAACTGTTATAGAGCTCAGTTATTCTTTTATGCCTTATAATTTACATATCAAGTTTAAGAGGCTATTATCATGTTACTTGCAACTTTATTTAGTTGGTTTTTCGGGTCCACTTTTGTACAACTCAGTTGCATGGACTCAGAAGAACTCGACGAGTTCGTAGCAAATCCAGGAACGGACAATATCAGAGTCCCGATTACATATGTATTTGGCCCTGGCCACAAGTCCTGCACATACACGTCGGGGAAGTTTCTTTCTTTATCTACTCTTCCACAATATTTTATTACTTAATTGCTAATCCATATGATTAGTATAACATATTCCTCATGCGATACTTTTTTACATGTGTTTGAGCCGTATAAAGCATCGCATACATGTATGAGATGATCATCTGGACCATAGTTTGTTGTATGGCGTCATTCAGTGCTTGTTGCTGTGAAAAGTCTAGTCGTCTACTTAGTCGTTAGGTTGACAACTCGATGGCAAAGTGGCTCGTTCACGCGGTCGATGGCTTAAGCAATATGCATTTCATGGTCTGATTATTTGGCTATTCAACGACTCATTTAATCACTCGGCGAGGCGACACGGTGATTGGGCTACCCATATTGACATTCAAGCAATGGATCAAGTATAGAAGTATTCCCCTGCTTGATTGGTTTTCCCAGTTGCTTTTATGTTTACTCTTTTATGTCTCATTGTTTTTATATTTACTTTAGGTGTTGATATGTAATTACATATACCTCTGTTTAATTGGTTTTCCAAGTTTTGTATATATTTTATTGATTATCTTTGGAATATATTGGGATTTCTCGAGTTTTGATCCATCGGACCTTTTGAGCTGTTATATGGGGGCTCGTCTTTAGCTCGATGGCTATTAAGCAGCTAAGTATTTTTATAATTTTAGTTTTATTCATCTAATTAAAGGCCATAGATTCTTTAACTTAGGAATAATTTCTTTTTGCATAATTTTGATACATTAGACTCTCGGTATTACCTTAACTCGCATATGCTTGACCGAGTGAGTTCTTAATCTTCATGGTTCATGTCGTTTGTTGAGGACCAAGGCGGCTTTTTACCTTGACTCACATGTTCATCCGAGTGAGTTCTTAGTCTCCATGCTTCATGTTGAACGTTAAGTAAGTCGTTTAGTAGTATTGGTACCTGATATTTACTAGTTGTGAGAGTTAAGCTCGAGTTCATATAGTACGTAATCATCCAATACAACCCAAGCATCTATTGCATTCTGACAATGGATCAAGTTTGTTATTTTATATATGTATTACCTATTGAATATATTGTTTGTTTCATCAATATATTATCTCTTGAATACATTGTTTGTTTTATCAGTGTATTACCTATTGAATACATTGTTTGTTTTATCAATGTATTATCTTTTGAGTAAATTGTTTGTTTTATATATGTATTACTTATTGAATATATTATTTCTTTAATTAATGTATTATTTATTGAATACATTATTTTCATGGATTATAGTAGCTATACCAACAGAAGCTACTTCATTGACATCACACGGTTTTGTTATCCCAAGTCATTGGATCATTTTACTATATTATTGGATCACTTGGTCATTATTAATTATTTATAATTTTACTCAATATTGGAGAGCCCTGCAAGAGTTGTTATTTTTTACTCGGATCACTCCCGGGGGCTGATATACTTGTTATATCTAATCAAGTATCACTCGGATATTTTGATGATTGCTATGCTTGATATATCTAATCAAGTATCACCCGGATATTTTGATGATTGCTATGCTTAATATATCAGATCAAGTATCACTCGGATTCATTAGTACCAATGGTTTCTTTCGTTAGTTGGGGGAGTGGCAGAACCAATCTTGGGGGCTATCGTGTTAAAACTCCTCGTCAAATCAGTTGGGAAAAGTGGTAAATCAAGATTTACATATGGTGTTATTATTTTTTACTCACAAGATATTTTGTGATCTAAATACCTTCTGAGTCAGGGGCTATACCTACACCTAGTAGGTAGATTTATTCATCGCATCTGGATATTATTTGCCGCACAATCCTTTTTGAAGATTCTTGGAGACCTTTACAAGTTTGTTGTTGTACAGGAAAAAGCTAATCATATTTATGGTGAAGCATTAGTCAATCAATTGAAGATCAACAACTAACATGCAAATCTCTCGGGGGATACTGTAGGATATATATACCAGGGATACCTTACCACTCTGATATATTGTTGAGTGGACCGAGGTCCAATAAAGATAAAGCCCATAAAGATAACTACTCGGATTATTACTTGGAGTATACGACAAGTCAATACTAGAGATAGAAAGTTAGAGATAGAATCCTAGTCAAAAATCATATTGTAACCGACTAGGACACTTACCATGTAACCCTGCCCCCCCCCCCCCGGATATATAAGGAGGGGCAGGAGTTCTCTCAAAGATAACGACACAATACACCATAGAACACAGGACGTAGGGTTGTTATCCTTCGAGAGGCCCGAACCTGTCTAAACCTTGCTTCTTGTGTGTCCATCGACTCTCGGTCTCACGCATGCCTTTACTGATAAATAAGGATCATGGGTAGCCCTATGATCCACTGTTGATAATAGTATCAACAGGACCGTCGGGTGCTAAAGCTGGCATCGCTTCAAATGCGTTGATTACTCGTTCACCAAGAGCGAGACCAACGTCCAAATATATGCGAATAATTCCCCACACAGACCACTTCAGCGTCTAAAGTAACAACACCGCCCATTAGTGAACCAAGATGGGTCAAACTGGTAGCCTTGTCGGTAGCGTCGGTGATGTCCAAAGCCTCAAAGCCACTCAAATCAGCTTCTGAGCTAGTCGTGATGGCTGTAGTGGAAGAATCATCGGCATTACCCCCATCGAGTGCCTCTAAAGTATAGGCACCATCCAAGTCACCAAGAATACGCATAGAGGAAGAATCGCTAGAAGAAATTTCCTTGTCAACCTGCACAGGCGGCTCTTCAGGCACATGCGCAGGTCGAAAAGCAAGTGTTAAAAGGCAGTTTGTACAATGTCATTCATTACAAAAACTAATCCCTATCCTCATCCAAAATGTGCGGTCGGCCGGCAGGCATCAAATCGAAGCATGCTCTAGACCTCGTGAGATAGTGGCGCATTCACATCCTTCGCCCCTCCACTAGATCATGACGGGTCCTCTTGACCTCTCGCCTCATTAAAAGGTTTCTCAGCTGCGAGGGCGGCATTGCGAGCCTAAACACATCAAAAGCAACTGTCACTATCAAAGCCCCGGGACCATATCAAAATACATAGAAAACAGAATGTGCACCTCAGCGAGTTTTTCTATCGCAACTAGCCGAGCAGCTTCGTGGTCATGGTCACGCGAGAACCTGATAGCCAGATGCTTCACTGCAGTAGAAGCATCGGCCGACAAGTTGTCTCGAGCGTCAGCTCCAATAGGGAAGTCACATTTCCCAAGCTATTGGAAATGGCCGCAACCCTGACGCTCCAGCAGACCAAAGGCAGCCTCGACAATATGCAATGAGCCAAAGTTGCTACGCTTGTCCATAACCCCCTGAAGTGTTGTGAGTTCAGCCTCCAACCATTTGAAGAAGGCTTCTTCAGTCACAGTAGACCCATCAGTCAAGGACATAGGCTCTGCACCCACATAGTTTAAGGCTTTGCGATACCTATGGTGAGCCGCCAGAGCCTACACAGCAAACCCATAGTTGCGGGTCAAAGCGACATGTATTAGAGCCTTGTTTTTTTCAGCAAGGGTGGTAGCCTTGGCTTCAGCATCTGTGAGGCAGGCTGCAGACTTTCTCAATTCAACCACCTCCGCTCGTAAAGCTTCTAGCTCCTTTTTCTCACGAGTCGCTTCGAGGGCGGCCGCATCCTTCGTGGTCTAAAGGGAAGCAACATTTTCTTTTAGCGGAGTGTTCTCTGTTGCATAAGCATTTTTTACCCTCTCAAGCGATGTCAGCTCTTGGCAAGATTTCTCAGCCGTAATACGAGCAAAAGTATGTGCCTGAAAAGAAGTTCAAAGTGAGAATTAATGCAAGTAAGTTAGCAAATTCGAACTTCGAAAAGTAAAAGCCAGCATCCATGTCTCAGAATATGGGCAAGATTCACTTGCAACTCCTTAACATCGAAATCTTCAACTGTAGAAGCCACCGAATCATCGGTGGCAAAGCGAAGTTCAGCCCATGCTTTAGGATCTATAAGATCACCAACTCCACGGGATGAGGAGGGTTCTTTCCCAGCAGCCCTTTAGCCAGCACTGCTCAGCACCAAATTGGGCATTTGAGTCTCAACCCTAGTACGGGAAAAAAAAATCTTCCCCTCAAATCAATAAGAGCATCTGCAACCTTCGTGTCGCTAGAGCGGCCGGCTAGTTCCACAGGCGGACGATTGGAAGTAGGAGAAGCAGCACCAGCATTTATAGCGGGAGTGGGAGGAATTACAAAAAACATTTTTGTTCCCATCATCATCGCTGCCGAAGGCGTCCACCAGGGTCCTAGTGGTTATCAAAGTTCCCACGGTGTGAAAACCTGGGGCCGAAGATCCCAAGCAATCACGATGAGGTACAGTAGTGTGCGCATGCTTCAAAGCATCTATAGGTAGAAATTCCTCTCTTCTCCTTTTGCCAGCTTTAGCCTGAGATGGGGCAGGTACTTTCCCTTTCTTGCTCCTCTTGGTCACAGCAACTTTGGAGCCCACATTACCGACAACCCGGTTGCGCTTAATGCGAGGCCTAGACACCCCACGAGCAGGATACTTAAATCCAGCCAAAACCAAAACACGGTTATGGCAGCCGCTATGCGAAGTCCTCTCGCATGTATGCTTGTGCTCTACACGGGTATAGGAACCCATGACGGCTTCGCCAGCGCGGAGCAAGAAAGTTAAAAATTCATCATCACCAAGGCCCCGTTTGTCCACGGAAACCTCGGGAAATGGTATAGTAATCTCAAGCCTGAAATCGAGCAACCTTCATGCAGAGGCCACTTGTCAGCAATAATGAATTCTTCGACGAGGTCAGGGCCACTAGAGTTATAAGTGGCAGCCCGAAAGACCGCATCATTCTTACAGCCTCGAGGTACTCGTCCATCCACGGACCGAGGCTCGCAAGGGATATGGCGCAAGGCCAGCAGAAAAATCCTCACCTCTTTCCCGTCCACGACAACGTATTCCGGGGAAACCTTAACATATAGTCAGCTCTCATGTCACCTGTCACCCCAGCGGTTGCGGTTGCTCTTGACAAACTGGTCACTCTTCTGAAAGCGGGGTTCAAAAGTGACGCAACCAAACTCTCCCTCGTGTGTCACACCATCGATCTTTATAAGTTTCGGCTGGTAGTGAGCGCAGTAGTATTTGCAGAACACCTTGATATCAAGTTTCCCTTGATAGCTAAGCATTCCCCAAGAAAACTTTCTAAGCATCGCTATACCGCTCGGACTGATATGTTGAAGTTGAATATCAAATCTATCTAGCACCTCCTTAACAAAAGACAAGCACAGAAAGCGAAACCCAACAGTAAAATGTTCGGACCACAACTTCATCTTCTCGGGGACAAGGAATTTCTAGTTTACAGGGTAGCCGAGCCTCACTAGCAGTGAAACATCCCAACTGCACGAGGCTTGCAACTGTGGCAGCTTTAGTGCGGGATCTACCAAACATAAGAGTTTAAGGCTTGGGTCCGTCCCCTTCCTTGTTTCTCCCTTTTCAACCCCTCTCCACGTCAGCGTCCACATCCTCCAAACTCTCCTCATGAGGATCGGAGCTTCAGACCCTGCGCCTCGAACCCTAAGCCTGCGCCCCAGCGGCAACTTTGTCTAACCCCTGAGGACGAAATTCCTCGTTGTCGTCTTTATCCTCGTCCTCATCCTCCTCTTCGTCCCCCTCATCATCTTCTTCTTCATCTTCGATATCCTCGTTACCAGTTTAAGGTGGATCTCAAGCCTCACCCTCTGGACTGGAAGCCAGAGTCTTCTCTAGGCACTGAACAAAGGCAGCATCTGCCTCAGCGTCCATAGCAACAATCTCAAATTCTGGTGGAGGCCGACTTCTCTCCAAAGACTCCTCGTCAGGTCGAGCAGTTTGCACAACTCGACCCGTGTCTTGAGATCCTAAAACCAAGACCGAATGATGGAATGAACAAAGAGAATGGTTACACGAAACAAGTTGGGAAGCGCAATCCAGCCCGACCATTACGAAGCTAACCTCAGACTGCGCACTGAAGCAAACTTAACCCTATCTTGCGCAATTGCAACGAGCGAAGCTTTAGCAAAGCAAAGGCAAAAATAAAGCAAATGAAACCTAGCGCAAGGAAACCTTTGTAAGTACTAACCCCCGCCCCCCACCGCTCACTTATATAGTCGGGTGAAAACGAATTAGCATTTACCACGGGGGCTCGAGAACCAAGAGCACAATAATTCAAAGATAAGGGTAGAATGCGAACAACCGCGACAACCAAATCAGCTGAGATTTACCTTCGAGGGAGTCAGGCAAACTCCCAGAAGAAGACTCGCTCCTAGAAACGACCACCGTTCGAGTACGAGTCATAATGGCGGGCATCGCGCAAATTCAAGTATCGAATGAGCAGTAAAAAAATTTCTGCCGTAGCTACCCTCTTTTTATAGGCAAAGGCCCCAAAAATATCGTCTAAAAACACCAAACCCTGATGCAAATCACACACCGTGCAACCCAACTTTGATGATCGAAGGGTGGCGTTTTGGTAAGAGATCCCATCGAAGCAAGGGTTTAGGCCCATCAAAGTTGGACCCACCCCTCGAGGGGCTACTGTTGGGGGATCACCATGTGGGCCATCCTTCGAGGCCTGTCAAAGTCGAGATACGAACAATGGTTAATGCTAACCATCATTGCCCTCTGACTAATCATAATTTCAAGACGTAGGTTCCTACTGGAGACCACAGATGAATCAATGCCCTTCAGCTTTGAGTGGAAATGAAGGCAAGGATGCTCGAAGGATGCGAGTACCCTTTGAAGGTTACCATTGTACCTTCGAAGGACGAGACCGCGCCCTGAGAAGACCCCGATCCACATGGGATGCAGGGACTCCCGAAGGTACTAGGCCCCTTCAAAGGATGCCGTTGCATGAGACAAGACCGCACTCAAGACCAAAGGCAGGCAAGGCCCACAAATGGCAATGCATGGCGCCAGCATGCGTCAAGACTTGCGGGCCAAGGAAGGACGTTGGAAGAGCTCAAAAAGACTAGTTTGTCCTTTATAACTATTTTGTACCGAATATTCGTGGAATATAGTAGGTAACCAAGGGTAAAAGGATCATTTACATATGACTTAAGTACGGGTCTATAAATAGAGCACCCCTACCTACTTGTTACATGAGAATCTTTTTAGGAATACGTGAAGAGCATCCACCACTTCACTTTGAATCCTTCGAGATTCCTCTTTTCGTTTTCCTTTCCTGTTTGTGGCACCAAAGCTTACGCTTAGTGACACCAACAACCATGTTTGTCAAGTGCCACAAAAAATACTCAATAAAGAATCAAGTTTGTCGCGTGTTTGTTATTACACTCGGTAAAGTAAGTTTTTGTCGAGTATTTTTGTTTGCCGAGTGTTTTTTTTTATTTTAGCACTTGGCAAACATATCTTTACCGAGTGTCCGAAAACTCGGCAAAGACTCGGACACTCGACAAATAGCTGATTTCCGGTAGTAATACCTGCTGTATAGTCTCAAATATCGGACATGAAATCTGATCTTGAATCTTATGTTCAATTGTAAGACACAAATAATCATAACACCAGTATTGAGTATTGTTCATCTTAGAAAATACAACACATCAAGTAATGGTCTACTTCTTATGCGATATTGCCAATGAGATATTATTCTCTCTAACTAGGCGTTGTCGATTCTAATGCTGCATTTGACATGAATAAATAGTGTTTCTGTTCATAGTTTTAACTATTGATATGGTTCTTATCAAGTGACGCTCTAGTATGATTTGGGAATCTATTTTTAAGTCATAATAAAGACAATATGCATCGATAAAATTTTATCTCTATTATACCGAGGTTTTTTTAAAGGTCTATTATACTGAGTTGCCGAATAGTAATAGAATCTTGATATATTTAGTATTTTTCATTTTACTCAAGTTCAGATAAGATTAGAAAGATATATTTATAGGAACAATTATATTGTCCTAAATCCTTGACAACAGGCAACTTTCACCATCTTGTAACTAGAGTCGAGAGTGTTGCTGCTTAGTAGAATTTTTATATATTCAGTTTCAAACTAGCTAATAACAAGGATTTTATCATGTTTGTGATGTTATATTTTGTCAGTTAAGTGACTGGTTCTTACTATTTTCACTTGTTGTTTTTGTTTTACTTTGGAAGATCTTTATTAATTAATACATACAATCTGTAGAGGATCTCCCCTCCAGTTACCTTAAAAAAAATACTATGCAACCTGTTGCTCGTCGTTTTTACAAATGGGAAAGAAAATCCAACAAACAAGATTCGCATAGTTTTCTGTGCTTGGCATCTCAACTTGCACATCCTATTCCTATTAGCATATACTCTTTCCATCCCAAAATAAGTGACCCTATGGTTTTCATGTAGATCAAGTCCGACTGGAGGCACACGCGACAAGAGAAGGTAGAGGAGGAGGATACGTTGCTGGGGAGAGCATCGATAACTCGATTGAGATTGGTTTCGTATGCGCTATCGGCCGTGTAGGTGCTGCAGTGTCACGGTCTCACGGACGTTACGTGCTTGTCCTACAACATGTCACCTATTCACCATTACACATCTTAAAGTGGTGAGAGCGTACCTTAGCCATTCAGATAGCAGCGGCGACAAAAAGCCGTTGTGGGAGCGAATTTCTGATACTTAAAAAGACAGTCAAATTAGTAGATTTTCTCTAAGATTTTTGATATATTATTCATAAAATTAATGGGTTTCACTAGAATGCCCACTTCCCATAGGGTTTCACTAAAATGGCTATGAAACCGATACACTCACCTGTAAATGTCCACGAACAATTTTTTAGACAAAAAAATGTCTCCCCCTCCTCCCTTCTTTCTCACACCAATGCGAATGCCAATGGCTCTGATCGATTTGGGGTGGCCGACCAGCAGCGCCGCTGCACGCAGTTGCTCGCCCACCACAAAGCACCGGCTTGTTCACTCGCCGCGCGTGGTTCCCAGCCCGCCCGCCCAGCAGCGCCGCCGTGTGCGCCTGCCGCCAAGCGCCCCTGCCTACCATGCCCGCTCATTCTGTGCCCCCTGCCATGCGCCACCACTCCACTGGAGCTATGGTGGCGAGGGTTAGGGTTCGTCGTGTGTCGATAGTGGCCGCCATCGGCTGCTGGGCAGCTGGGCCGGCTCTCTTATTTGAAACACCATTGGGTGAACTCTAAAGTCGGGCCCCTTAAGCCTATATATTCTTTTTTTTACATAAGAGTTACTCTGAAAAAGAAAATAGTAAGGGCTAATTTTAACATATGTTTGGTTCTTGATAACTATTTAAATTGCTAAAAATAAAAGAATTTATATGATTACATCAAATAAAATTAGATTTCTAAAAACACCACCATCAAAGAAGATTTTTAAGAGGATTGAATTGACAATTGGATTATTTGATAGCAATCTACATCTGTAACGAATTGAAGATTTTGAGGACTGTAGAGGCAACATTGCTTTGGCAACCTTGAAATTTGAAAAGAAAAAATAATAAATTTAGAGAATCAAGGAGTTACTTTGCTCTTGAGTTGCTTTAAAAAAATTGTTCTCTTAACTTACCTTTGAGTCTTCAATCTGAGATTGGGTGTAAAGGGGCAAAATCAAAGAGCATAAAAACATATATATATATGGGACTAGAAAGGTGGGACACCACTTTATCTTGTTTTGGACCAGGAGGCTTGCTGCGTGCATCTTCTAATGCTTGGGCCCATGTGAAGACTAGTGATACTCATTTGGACTGAGACTTATGCATGGACTGAACTGATGAATCAAGCATGAAGCACATACAAAATTTTGGGGCCCCTACTTGGGTCGGGCCCTAGGCCGTCGCCCTCATCACCCTGGCCTAGAGCCGGGCCTGCTGGGCAGGGACCTCTGCAGCATGAGCCAGTGCGGCGAGGAGGAGAGGTGATTCGGCATGCTAGCGACACGCACTAAGAGGAAGAGAAGGATGTTGAATGTAAATGAGACAATTGAGGGAGACAATGAACTGTGTTCTTTATTGATGATGATGGGCACAATTTATAGTAGAGGGAAGAGTAGAGGCCAAGTAATCTTTGTGTTCATAATAATGGTGTGTTCACACTATAAGCCTAGTGGAGTGACGTGATTGGTCAATAATCCATCACAAGGATTCTTAACACAGCCCCTTTATCAATCGATCGTCATCGTACACCATCGTATCACTCCTTCAAAACCATATGGGAAAAATATGAGGAGATATATTTTGATACGTTGTGAAAACTCCTTAAAACCCACTGGGAAAATCAGTAGAAATTGATACAACATATATTGGATATTGCCTCGTTGAAAACTCATATGGGAAAAACTCTTTCGAGGGAAAATCCATAAGCGAGTTTAGAGGACAATATTATGTCATTTGATATCACCTTTTAAAAACCCTGGTAGGGAAAAATCAGGAGATATGACATTTACTTGTATTGATATTGTCTTATTAAAAACCTTTTATGAGAAACCAAATAAGAAAAACTCACAAAGGAAAAGAGTGCAATATGATGTTTGGACAAGTTACTCTTTCGAAGGAATCTCCCCCTAAAGCTTACAACACTTCGTGAATGATTCTATGAGTTCATCACAATGTTTAGTTTGCAAGATGTTTGTCTCCTCAATCTGCTATAGTACATGAGAATAAGACATTTAGGAGCAATGAACAATTGCTCTTGTGTAACTTGACTGCATCTATGCAATACAAGAAGCACTATAAACAATGTCAATAGCACTCTGTATGGTTTAATGAAACCAATACTACATAATTAATGTGGTTAACTATCCCCAATGTAAAAAACACATAGTGATGTTTGGGAATGATAGGCGAAGTAGTAGTTAGAATCTAGATGATTCATGTCTACAAGTTTCACTATACAATTAGTCTATATATATCAGCGTTATGGGGATTATTTATATAGCTAATATATGCATATTCCGCAATGGTCTTGTCTTGATTTAACAAATCAAGATCTTACAATGCCAAAAGATATCTATGGATATCCCATTGAACTCCTGCCCTATGGCCTTATGGAGTAGCGCTTGTAGCTAGCAAGTTATCTGCAAATGCAATATCAGGCCTGTTGCTATTTGCAAGATATATGTGCGCTTTGATGGTAATACATAGACCTTTAAGTTTAGTGTCCTTTCATTTCTCTATCTGATGTATGAATGTAATTGGATTCATATTTCCAAACAGAAAGATCATGAGTACTTGCTAAATATGACCATCTAATATCATTCGGATATTGATATGCAATATCGATTGGATATTAGTTGATTGAATATTCCTAAAGGAATATGCTCAAGTTGTAAAGCAACTTAAGCTGGATTTTGGTATAACCAAATCATTCATCCCAATTTCCATCATAAAATGATTGCTTGCTTTCCAGCTTGTGGTTTGGAGATGATACACAATCCAACTCAAATTTCTATACAAACACACATGCACAATCATTATATTTTGAGTATCACTTCTGTGAAAGGAACTCACTTAGTCAGTTGTACCACAAACAATTTAACTCCTCAAGTCATGAAGTGACTTGAATCATATACACAATATGTATTGCAATTTGAATTTAGATTCAGTGTACGAAGTTCATCAACTGGAACTTGTATGACTGAACATATCCAATTCTCTAATCTGCCAAATGATCATAGATATAGGAATAGAATTCCACATATACACCATAACAGATGTCGGGTCTCCGCATGAACCCTTATGCTACAAGCTTCACCAATATGCTTCCGTGAGGAAGATTGTGAAGGGAAGATATTCCTACCCAATATGGCCAGAAGCAGTTCTCCTTGATTACAACCTCTGGTTTGACCAATTTGAATGTTGTTGCACTCTACCTAGCTAGGGTTTTGGTCTCGATCCAATTGAAGGTGTGAAGTAATCTTGAGGAGATGTCGAAAATTTGTAGTCTTTGAATTATTGATTCAATGGAACCAATATAATTTGTGGAAATGTTATCCTTATTAACTTTATGTATTTCCTAAACATTGAAGTAAGGATGTTCCGATGACTCAGCGCCTGAAGTTGTGTACACATAGTGCTGGTCTTTTGGATGTTAAAATCCATAGGCTTTGGATATGAAATATCTAGAAGGTGTCAATCAACTCAACATTGATTTACATTTACTGTCGTGGAGGATATTCTCCCCTTCATCTCGAGGATGTTAAAATCCATAGGCTTTGGATAATAAATATATATCCAGAAGGTGTCAATCAACTCAATGTTGATTTACATTTATTGTCAGTGGAGGATATTCTCCCCCTTATTTCGAGGATGCTTGTAAGAAGCTATAACCCTTATGGCTATACTTCTGCCCCTCATGTCTTGATTCAGGAGTTGAGTGATTTTTATTCAGTACCTTCACTCTTTCTAGCACAGGGAGTCCGATGTGATGACACCTTCAGGACAAGTAAATGCATTTGGTAGACTATTTGGAATATGATTGTAAATAAAAGAAATCTGAACATTAAATTCATATTCTTGTTACGTGGACATGAGGAGTGAATGTGAATGTATTTGACATTCTTTTAGATTTCTGGCATTCTTAGTGGTATTCTCCCCCTAATGCCTAGAATAATCCTCAAGTATAAGCATACGAGCAATGAATGAATCCTTTTCAGAGACTCGAGTATTATAAACTGACGGATAATGATACCTCTTGTTGATCCCCAATGTTCTTGATGCATGCTTTTAGGTGGTGACTTTGATATGTGTAGAACAATACCGATATTGCAGATAGGAAATTTTCTTGGCATGAGACCAAGTGTCCACTTGTTAACTACGATGGAGGGAGCCGTTTGATGCAGTTGAATGAGTTGGAATAATCATGTGGTGTGTAAAGCCACATATAACTAACAAGATGTTAGTATGTGTCAGTTCCAAACTTGGTCATAATAGTGATTTATTTCTCTTGAGTAGAGAATTTATGAAACCAGTTTGAATATGGATATATGGGACTAGTGCAGGACCTCATTTCCTTGGGCCATACAATCGTCATTGTAAGCATTAGAACTGAGCAATACTGTCCTATTGGATTGATTAAATCCAATATCTAGGATTAGGTGCTCATGATTTGAGCAACCATCTTTGGTTGTTGTGTGGATGACACACATGAGATCATCGTATAGATGTATCTAAAGAACCATATATACCTGAACAATCCATATAATGGTTGTATAATACCACATATATATTCTTGAATATATTCAAGAATGTGAGTGGCTCACATTATATTTTAAGGAAGAGTGCCTTAAAATTTATTTCCATGTGTGACACATGTGGTGTCCACTAAATCCAAAGATTCGGGAAATATGACCATTGGAGTTGACATTGATTTTCTCATCATCCCTGTGGGACAGCCAAAGCAATCATGCTAAGTCTTGTTATGGGCAAGAAAGAAAACTTTGTACGCAATACTTGTTACAGGTATAATCCAGATGGTAAAGGAAATCTTGCCATATCCATTGTTGTCGAGAGGAGAATTCCTCTTTGTTGACATCATAAGTTTCAAAATAGAAACGATTTTAATGGATGTCTCTATACTTTGTTAGGGTACTTATTCAATCAGGATACAATAATGTGTCCACGATTGGAATTTGAGTACCACAAAAGAGATATGATAGTGGTATTGGTGTAGCTATCTATCTATGTATCACGTCATGCGATACTTGATTTCCTTGTCTCTTTGAAAGAGCGGAAATATTTTCTCCATGTTGTATAGAGTTCGTGGCGCATACGTCCACTATTAGGCATAATTTCTCCTTCATCGGATTTCCTCTGTAGGAATCTATATATCGACTGAAGCGTTCAATGGAACACTTATTTCTATATGTACAATAGATACTACTACCTTTCTATAGTATATCATAGGACCAGACATAGTATGTAAGGAGATGGAAACCTACTGTAGGTCTCCAATGTTATTCAGAATGAATCTGATTGTTATTCTCCTTGTTGAAGAGGTCCTCCTAATTGATATTTAAGAGATTGGTTGTCTCTTAGTTCTCTCAAAACTATTATGAACAACATACCTCTGCCCATACCTTTGCCCATAACAATGATGGTTATCTCCCCCACGGATTTCCATTGTAGATCAATCAAGTGTCTTTGAGGTATGACATGTATCGACTGTATGCTTAAAGCAACCAGATTCACGACAAAAGAATTTGTCGAATTAGAATATGCATTGGCCTCTATTTGATGCATATGATTCTTAGTTCTTGTTGTGTTTAAGCATTTATTTACTAGGAAATGGTTATACGAACCATCAGACTTATTATTATGTTGAACATTATGATACATCTTAGGTGACTGAGCAGATCCAATAGGATGCTAATGATTGTGGGATACTTGCTTTACAAGTATCTTCATACAAGACTAAGTCAGTAGCCGACCGGGTACTTCATCAACAAGGAAGCCGACCGACTAGGACACAAGGCATGTAGAGATAGACTTTCTATATGAATACTTGTGGGTTACGACTAGGACTCTTCATGTACCCCCCTGCCGACCGGATATATAAGGTGGCAGGGTACCCCCCATCGCGGGACGATAGATGAGAGACGACACAAGTTTCATAACATCAATACAATACACAGAACACAGGATGTAGTGTTTTTACTCTCATCGAGAGGGCCCGAACCTGTATAACCCGGCGTGTTGTGTTACCATCGTAGTTCTTAGTCTCGATGTAGCCCTATATATTTACTGCCGACCTCAAGCTTCGATAGTTGGTGCGCCAGGTAGGGGACAAGGCTCGTCGGGATTCTCCGTTGACTACGATGGCCGAAATTCCCATCATTCAGTATTCGCCGGACTTCAAGATCTCATTTGGATCACTCAACTTCACAGTCGGCGACAACGGAGCCCTAGGTTTGGAGAACCACAGATCTGACTCGGCCACAGCCGTTTCCATGGCGCGATCACCGAGTTCGTCTGGCATGATCCTCGCATTGGTTCCACTCGGCTCTGAGGAAGAAGATCCTTCCTTCGGGAATGATTCAAAATTGGATCGGTCTTTTGATGAGGACTCGGTCAGATCCGCTTATCCATATCCCATACTATCAACATGGTGGATATAGCAGATCCCGCGGATGGAGACCAAGACAGTAAACAAGAAGGTAACCCCGTTGATGGCCACCCGAATCAACTAGCCGAAGGAGGTCAATAGGAGGAGAACCCTCCAGTTGATAACTTATCGGTCGGACACCGCCGACGAACAAGAGGGTCACACGGTTCACGCAACGAACGCCGACTGGATCTCGGTCCAGAACTCGACGTGGATGGCATCAAAGTCTACCACACTCCTCAGAATAACATCAGAGGGGCCAAAACTTTGCTCGACACTCTAATGGTTGATGCGAATTATCAGACCCCTGCGATGCAGAAGGCGGTGGCTATGCTTAAGGCCGCTATGGCTCAAGAGGCCGCAAAGTCTCAGTCGGTCACAAGCTCTAGTCATGTATCTTCATGAGGTCGGCATAGGCGTGAAGATCTGAGAAATTCTCTCAGTCTCCATGATGGACGAGATACCATCAACTCTCATTATGAAGAACACGCTCGGGACAACCGATGCTATGAGGAAGACCGTCGTGATTGGAGAACGGAAGACTGACGGGACGACTGACGGAACAACCAACGAGAGGACCGTAAGGATCCTCCTTCCAGAGACAACCGCGACGACCGATGTCAACGTGACGATCGGGATCGGTGCGATAATGATGGTAATGACCATCAACGGCGTCATCATGATGATGATGTTGATCCGCGACACGGCCGTCGTCCAATTCTGTCTCCAGACTGGCATAGCCGATCGCCGATGCCTACCGATGACGAGATCGATAGCATCAAAGCTTACATCCCTAGGCTTCGCATAGCTCGATGGCCAAAAGGATTCAAGTCGGTCCCCATCAAAAAATACGATGGTCAGACCAACCCCCGAGAGTGGTTGCAGCTCTACAGCACAACGATTCGGTCGGCTGGAGGTGATTCCTACGTGATGGCTAATTACCTTCCGGTCTGCTTGGATCGAGCCGTTCGGATATGGCTCACATCTCTTCTAGATGAGTCAATCATGTTTTGGGGAGACCTCAACAGGAAGCTCATACAAACTTTCCAAGCTACCTGCAATCGACCGGGCAACCACTTCGACCTCACTCGGATCAAGCAGAAGACCGACG
The DNA here is from genome assembly GCA_032690845.1 of Eleusine coracana subsp. coracana. NCBI lineage: Eukaryota > Viridiplantae > Streptophyta > Magnoliopsida > Poales > Poaceae > Eleusine > Eleusine coracana. The sequence continues at coordinate 12,473,428 of CM064426.1, forward strand.
AACCTCTTCGTGACTACATCAAGCAATTTTGCGCTAAGAAGACTGAGATCCCTAATGTCCCAAACCAACAAATCAATGCCATCTTCCAAGGAGGGATCCGCAACGATGATTTGGTTCGTGAGAACAGTCGGAGGAATCATGACCTCGAGCTGACCGCTCAAGATTGCTTCGAGATCACTAACAAGTTTGCATCTAGTGAATCGGCATTAGATGATATCCGGGGAAAAGGTAAGGAGAAGCGGTCGGACAAGCCCGAGTTCTCCAAGAAGGACAAGAAGAGGAAGCTTGACAATGTGTTTCACACCATGGACCAACTTCAGAAGAACCCTCGAACAAACCAACCATCCACGGATGAGCTGCTGAGTGGCCCGTGCCTTTGGCATCCAAAGGGAAACCACAACGCGAAGGATTGCTATCGACTGAAGGGTTTTGCAACAGCTACGCTCAAGGTGGCCAAAGATCCCCCGAGGCGCAGTAGCAAAGACAAGACCAAGGACGAGGGTGACAAGGATGATTCAGGAGAGTTCTAGGAGCCCCGCAAGGAAGTCAACTTCATCTTCGGCAGCCCGGATTCCTATGTGTCCAAGCGCAAGCAGAAGCTAGAACTTTGGGAGATCAACTCGGTGGAACCAGCTGCGCCTCAATTCATGAGATGGTCTGAGATGCCAATCACCTTTGATCGATCGGATCATCCCAAGCATATACCAAAACTGGGTCGATACCCGCTGGTACTTGCTGCTACGGTGAAGGAGGTAAAGTTCAACAAAGTACTCATTGATGGAGGAAGTAGTTTGGACTTAATCTTCACCAAGACTCTTAAAGAGCTCGGTCTGTCAATCAATGATCCTCAGCCGAGTTCTTCACCTTTCCATGGGATTGTACCTGACAAGACTTCAGTTCCTATTGGACAGGTCAGTCTGCCGGTCATCTTCGGAACCCATGAGAACTTTAGGACCGAGCGCATTCTCTTCCAAGTGGCAGACTTCGACTAGGCATATCATGCTATTATCGGTCGACCGGCGATGGCTAAATTCATGGTTGTTCCACATTATCCATATCTCACCCTCAAGATGCCAAGCCCGAATGGAATAATCTCCCTCCACTCTGATCTTCGGGAATTCTTTCAATTGTGATGTATAGAGTTATGAGATGGCCAATAAACAGTTGATATTGTCTGACCAGAAGGAGATCCAGTAGGCAATCGGCATAGAGGAGCAGACTGGAGCGGCGGTTCTAGCAAAGAAGCCTACCAAAGACAAGATTCAAACCGATAAAATCCAAACCAAGGAAATCATGCTCGATCCTGAAGACCCCGATAAGGTAACTTATGTTGGGGCCAACCTCGACGAGAAATAGGAACTCACGCTCACTCTTTTCCTCTAGGAAAATAAGGACATCTTTGCATGGAAACCATCTGACATGCCAGGAGTTCCTAGGGAAAAGATTGAGCATGTGTTAAGGGTACCACCTGGGGCTACCCCCGTTCGGTAGAGGCTTAGAAGATTCACACAAGATCACAAGGATGCAATGAAGAACGAGATAGTTAAACTTTTAGATGCTAAGTTTATAAAGGAAGTGTATCATCCCGACTGGTTAGCAAATCCAGTCCTTGTACCCAAGAAGAATAAAGAATGGAGGATGTGTGTTGATTATACCGATCTCAACAAGGTCTGTCCTAAAGACCTCTTCGCTCTTACTCGTATTGATCATATTGTAGACTCAACAGCCGGGTGTGAGCTCTTAAGCTTTCTGGATGCCTATTCATGCTATCACCAGATCTCGCTGAAAGTCGAAGATCAGATTAAAACTTCCTTTATAACACCCTTCGGTGCCTATTGCTATATCACAATGCCTTTTGGTCTGAAGAACGCTGGCGTGACTTACCAACGGGGTACTCAATGCTGCCTTGCTACTCAGATCGGTCGGAACGTAGAAGCGTATATTGATGACATCGTTGTCAAGAACCGGAACATCGAGGAACTTATTTCTGACCTGGCAGAAACCTTTGACAATTAGAGGCATTATTTAATGAAGCTGAATCCTAAGAAGTGTGTTTTTGGGTTCCTTCAGGAAAGCTACACGGTTACATCATTTCGAAACGAGGTATAGAGGCTAACCCAGATAAAATCAAGGCGATCCTTGGTATGGGGACACCTAATTCTCAAAGGGATGTACAGAAGTTGGCATCCTTGAGTCGCTTTATTTCCCGACTAGGAATTAGAGGGTTACCACTTTTCCGACTGCTTAAAAAGAAGGACGACTTCGTTTGGACCAAAGAGGCACAATCAGCATTGGACGAGTTGAAGGTTTACCTCAGCAGCATTCCAGTATTGGTGCCTCTGGAACCAGGAGAAAAACTTCAACTTTACATATCGGCCACAACTCAGGTTGTGAGCACTGTTTTAACAGTCGACCGAGAAGAAGAGGGACATACAAAAAGTGCAACTCCCGGTCTACTTTGTGAGTGAGGTCCTTGGAGCCTCTAAGACTAGGTATCAACAGATCTTGAAGTTGTTGTATGCATTGTTGATCACCTCCAAGAAGTTGAAGCATTATTTTCAAGCTCATCCAATTGAAGTCTAGACCTCCCTTGCACTCGTCACAGTGCTGCACAATCAAGAAGCCAAAGGAAAAATTGCCAAGTGGGTAGTCGAACTTGGTCAATATACCATTACGTTCGCGCCTCGGTTGGCTATAAAGGGACAAGCGTTAGCTGATTTTGTTGCCGAGTGGACAGAGAATCAAAACCCACCTACTGCACAAGATATCGAATATTGGAAAATGTACTTTGATGGATCTCTTCAATTACAAGGAGCTGGTGCAGGAGTCGTGTTTATCTCACCCACTGGAGAGAAGCTTTGATATGTCCTTCAGGTGATGTTTCGCACGTCCAATAACGCTGCGGAGTATGAAGCCCTTCTATATGGTCTGTGCATTGCCGTGTCACTCGGCATCAAGTGCCTTGACGTCTTTGGTGACTCGATTTTGGTCATTAATCAGGTCACTAAGGATTGGAACTGTGTGGATGATAATATGAGTGCTTACTGTCAAGAAGTAAAGAAGCTCGAAGACAAATTTGATGGATTGAAGTTCATGCATGTTCTTCGAGACAATAACCAAGCGGCCAATGAATTGGCTAAGATGGGATCATCCCGGTCTACGGTCCCGACAGGTGTTTTCTTACAAACTCTGGATTCCCCCATGATTTCTCCTTGGTCGGATGTACTAATGAGTGTTGTCACTGATCTTGTTGGTGATGATGACATGGAGACCGATTGGCGCGACCCACTCATCCAATAATTGGACAAGGGGACGCTGCCTTCGGATCCTAATGAGCAACGGAGGTTAGAGATCCAATGCCGAGGATATCTGTTGGTGGGAGACCAACTCTATAAAAGAGGAGGTTCAAACATCTTGATGAGATGCATCTTGATACCAGAAGGCCAAAAGTTGGTAGAAGAAATTCACTCTGGGATATGTGGCAATCATGCGGCTTCCAAGACTTTGGTCGGCAAAGCTTTCCGGCAAGGGTTTTATTGGCCCACGACAGTCGAAGATGCACACCAGGTCATTCGAAAGTGTGAAGGTCGTCAATTCTTCACTCAACAGATGCATGTGCCTTCACAGCAACTTCAGATGATACCTTTGACTTGACCCTTTGCTATCTGCGGGCTCAAGATTGTCGGTCCTTTCAAGAAAGCGCCAGGCGGGTTCACTTATCTGTTTGTTGCTATTGATAAATTCACCAAGTAGATTGAAGCAAAGCCGGTCGGCAAGATTACATCAAAGAATGCAATCGAGTTTGTCAAGGATATCTTCACTCGGTTTGGGGTTCCTCATGATATCATCACCGATAATGGCACTCAATTCACATCAGTGGAGTTACGTGACTTTGCCGATGAGATGGGAATAAAAATCTACTTTGCATCAGTGGATCATCCTCAAAGCAACGGGCAGGTCGAACGGGCCAATGGTATGACTCTTCAAGGATTAAAACCGCAGATATTCGACAGGCTTAAGCCTTATGCCGGTCAGTGGGTCAAAGAATTGCCTTCAGTTCTTTGGCGGCTTCGCACAAACACCAGTCGGGCAACTGGTCAGTCACCTTTCTCATTGGTCTATGGCTCAGAGGCTATGCTGCCGACCAAGGTTAGCCTTGTTTTGGCACGGGTTCAAGCGTATGATGAACAACTTTCTAAGGAACATCGAGAGATCGATTTGATTGCAGCAGAGGAGTTGTGTGATCATGCTCTGTTTCGGTCGGCACTTTACTAGCAAGGCTTGCGTCGGTATTATGATAGAAATGTGCGTATTCGCCACTTCCAAGTTGGAGATTTAGTGCTTCGTCGAGTGCAGTCAACCAAGAACCAGCATAAGCTTTCTCCAAAGTGGGAAGGACCATATGATGTGAAAGAAGTCACTCGCCCGGGGGCTTACCAACTGATGTATGAAGACGGCAATGATATACCAAATTCCTGGAACAAAAATCAGCTATGTCATTTCTATACTTAGTTATTCTTTTGTATATTTATACATTATTTCTGAATGAAACTTTGGTCTTTTTGATGAAAGATTTTTTGATGATTTTCATTCTATATTGTCTTGATTCCTTAATTCATTTTATTAAACAATCGAGCCAGGGGGCTAGTAATAATGTCCCACCTCAGTCTAACCTCATTTTGGTTTTGGACTATTCTCCGACCTATTTCTTCTCTTTGAATACGGTCTTCATTTTCTTGGTCTAACGTCTATACATTATGGTTACACACTTTATACTGCACATCAGACTACCACTACACTAAACCCAGAGCCAAAGTGCGAGAGGTCATGTATCGATTGGTCGACTCTGCTTGTTACACGATTATGAGTCACAACCTAATATGTTAAGGCACACCGATACAATTTGAGTTTCTTAATGACAGAAACATACTTATGATATTTTTATCAATCTTTTAAAAGATGATAAGCATCAAACTAATTTACATACAGGTAATATTGTTTCATTACATAAATATTACTAAAGTTCTCTAGCATTGCAGGATTTACAGCTCCTTTGAAGGAGAGGAAGATTCAGCTCGTAGCTCAACTTCAGGAGTTGCTGGAGGAGTAGGCATGGTCAGATTGATCTCTATGTTGTCGACAAAGGCTCGGGAAGTTTCCAGCATAGAATCCAAAAGTAGCTGGTATTGGTCGTCGGTCAAGTCTGGGTTGAAGCCCTCCTTGATCTTGTCCAAGGGTAGAGCGGGAGACCAAGATTGGCAAATCGCCAGAACCTGACTCCCGGCCTCGGTCGCCACTCATCGAGTGTTATGAGCAATATCTTCCGATGCATGCTCCAGCAAGTACTCCAAGGAATGGCCAGACTGCTCCACTCGGTCGGCATGAACATAGTCCATTGCCTTCCGAGCGGCGTAAGATAGAGCTGCAAGTGATGATTTTTTGTCAGTATGATCAAAAGAGGAATCAAGCAGATGTGAGAAATAATAAAGGGCTTACTGGCAAGTTTACATTTGAAGGATTTGGAGGTGCTCTTGGCTTCCTCTATCTTGGCGTCAGCCTCCTTCAGCTCCTTCTGCAGTCGAGTGATCTCGGCCTTCGGGTCCTCGACCAATTTGGAGAGGTTTTCCTTCTCAGCATTCAAGGCGTTAACAAACCTTTGTTGATTGGAAGTCAACTTCTCTAGATTGGCAATCTTCTGATCATGAGCTAAAGACAAACATTTGAACTTTTAGCGCTAGAGTGATTAGTTGATTATTTAAACATAGATGGTGAGTGATCTTACCAGATATATCTGCATGGCCTTGGTTTAAGGCCTTGGTCGTCTCTCTTTGGTCGGTCTGCAGCTTTTCAATTTACTTTTGTGCTTTGGCAAGCTTTTGACCGATGACTAACATAACACTAGCAAGGTGTCAGTCTTAAACTTAAAGACATGAAGACCGAAGAGTTTAGGACATACCAAAAGTTTCGGCTTCAAGGTATTCCACCCTAGCTTATTTCCTCTCTACGAGAGCATACATTTTATGTATACAAAAAGAGGTTAAGCTTAAAGATAAGATTGAGACAAAGCAAAAGCAGAGTATTGAAGTACCTTGCTAGCTTCTCGATGTTGGTGCATAATTTCCACGTCCTCCACTTCGGGCCGACCGAGTACATTTGCAGACAATGTCACCTTACCTTTGTCAAGAGGTGAACAGACAATGGCTAGAGCAAGTTAGGGCGCAGGCGTCGGAATGAAGGCATGAATTGCCTTGTCAGATGGCTTATCCACCTCAGTCGGCGTGTTTGATGACTTACCGACCGACTTGGGCAGTTCAGTCGGACGAGGAGGGGGTTCTGACCAAGTGGCTTCGGACTCTTGGGCACTCTGAGAATCACTCGTCCGACTACTATCAAAACAAAGATGGAAGAGATTAAAATGTGTTATGGATGGCAATAAGACACAAGGAGTATAAGGTTAAAGGATTAACCTGAGAGCCTTCTTGAGCTTGATTCGGCACAACCTCTTCTTCGAAGAAGTCGACTGAGAATCAGTCTCCTTCCTCTTCTGGGCAGATTTTCCTACCTTGTCGATCTGATCCACCACCCTAGCATCACTCTGAGTTTGGCTTGGGGGCTCCGACTGGCTTGAAGGTCGATCGAGGGGAGTTGGGGTGGGTTGACCGCCATCAGCAGATGGCAATTCTTCATCATCACCCTGATCCCCAATATATTGCCGTCGACGCCCAATAGTCTGCTTCACCAATCGACTGGGGAGAGGCAGGGTGACGACTGAATCAGCACGAGCGCCTGCAGAAGAGCTTGAGCCTCAAGTGCCGGTCTGCTGCGGCTTCTCGACATAATCTGGTCCCTCGGTATTGGTCAGAGGGAGCGAAGGATGGGATATATAAGTATCCAGAACCTGCACAAGAATCAAAATATCAAGCAGGACATCAAGATAAGAAAATAAGGGATTGCTCAAAGCAGACTGAGGCTTACTCGGGCTCGCATAGTGCCTTTGTTATACGCCTTCCTGATTAGCAAGTCATCCTGAAGGATATCCCCTCCAAACATTTTTGATAGGCGTTTCTTACGAAGTTCACCATTTGGCGGGTCGGGCACCTCCCTGGTTTTGTCATTATTAACATAGTTCCACGCCGGCTGACTCTGAAGCTTCAAGGGCTACACTCTGCGTACTACGAAGCTTTTGGCGATGGTAACTCCGTCAATGCCTTCAGCCTTCAAGTCGGCTATCTTCTTCAACAGAGCGACCACCTGAGGTTCGGTCGGATCGGGCTTCTCCGTCCATTGCGCCAGAGGAATTGCCTTGGCACCGGTGAAATCGGCAAGAATAGGGGGAGGGTTGTCACAGTAGAACCACTTATCCTTCCAGTTCTTGTTTCCGGCCTTCAATGGCACATTGATGTAGGCCTCCTTCTTGTGCAACTGGAAGCCAACACCGCCTATGGCCACTTGATTGTCCTTGGTCGGCAGCGATCGGAGGACGAACAGATGGTGAAACATATTGAAGTGGGGGAGAATGCCCAGAAATGCTTCGCACATATGCACGAAGATGGTGATATGAAGAATGGAGTTGGGATTGAGGTTGACAAGCTCAATCCCATAGAAGAATAGGAGCCCGCGCAAGAAGCTGCAGCAGGGGGACTCCAAAACCATGCTCGAAAAATGAGCGGAATTCAACAATTTGTTTATGAATGCGGATGGGGCAAGATTCGTGGGGTACCTTCCAGTCGATTCGCACTTGCTCTAGAAGGATGCCGTCGACCACCATCTGGTTCATATCGACTTGGGAGAGGTTGCTCTTCGAGAACTCCCGAAGCTCCTCCAGGATGTCGATCTCCGACGAGGAGGACGCGGTAGCGGCGGTGGAAGTTGCAAGAATCGAGGTGGAAACTTTCTTGCGAACCCATGACAATAGTTGTTTTGGGCACGGTGGATCGAGTACTGAACCCTAGCAGAAGCTTGGGGGCTAAGTACGGTGAGATATGTGGCGGCCAGAAGCAAAGGCGCTAATCCTAGCTAGAAAGCAGAGGAGTCGCTGAAAGCCCAGGAGGCGCGAGGAAGACAAAGAGTTCGTGCGCAAATGCGGCGTGGACTGAGGGTCAACTTGATGCTGCCCTTTTATGCTCCCGCTTTTTGACCTAAGGGTCCCATGGATCAGGATGGGCCGTATAGTGACACTGCTTTTTGATTAATCAAAAAATTAATTAAGAGCCTTAAACCTGTTTAGGGTCTAAAGCCTTGAGAAGTAAAACTCGGGGGCTTCTTTGATGAGAAGCATTTAAAAAATATTTAACCATATCTATATGATTTGATGATCATGTAGCAAAGGACTTGATGGTCGTATGGATATAAGTTCAAAGGTTATGGTATTGATTGAAGTCAATAACCAAATTGCCAAAATTGGACTCATGAATAGATAGAGCGACTAATTATTAGGTAAAGGCTATATTATGATTGATATCATTTAGCTTAATACCATTATATGATTGATGTCATATTGGTTCACATGAATTGAATATGATTGATATCATAAAATTCAGACCGACCAGTCACTCGGACATAGTGTATATCACTCGGCCTTTTTTGATAATCGGTCGGCAAGGTTGGAACCTTACAAAGTGAGCCACTGGTTTAATGACCAGAGGTCTATTAGACTCGGACTTGATGGTTTGAGTAAGATACCTACAAAATAATAAGAGCTAATATGATTAGACTCTTGCATTATTTGTGAGTCTCCAAATTATACAAGAGTCGGGGGCTACAACTGATCAGGTGCACCTGACCGGTGCACCAGATATATCAGGAACTTCGATAAAGAGGTCTTCCTAATTTATGATCTATATTGAAGATCACTCTGAGAATCAAAGCTCAAAATCAGGAAACACCCGAGGGCTGTTGTGGGATACTTGCTTTACGGGTATCTTCATACAAGACTAAGTCGGTAGCCGACCGGATACTTCATCAACAAGGAAGCCGACCGACTCGGCTTGGAGCACAAGGCATGTAGAGATAGACTTTCTATATGAATCCTTATGGGTTACGACTAGGACTCTTCATGTACCCCCTGTCGACCGGATATATAAGGCGGCAGGGTACCCCCCATCGAGGGACGATAGACGAGAGACGACACAAGTTTCACAACATCAATACAATACAGAGAACACAGGACGTAGGGTTTTTACTCTCATCGAGAGGGCCCGAACCTGTATAACTTGGCTCTTGTGTTACCATCATAGTTCTTAGTCTCGACATAGCCCTATATATTTACTGCCGATCTCAAGCTTCGACAATGATGATTCCTCAAAAGAAGTTCATTAAATTATCGACCCAAGTTAGCACATAAATGATGAGTCCAACACAATATTGGTAAATACTTGCATAGTATTCATGCTTAAAGATCCTACTAGGGAGGAATATTTCATATGGAGTTACCTCCATCTTTTCTTATATGTAGATTCTTATTTGCCATAACACAACTTTGAATAGAGTATTAGCTGTAGGCAAAATAAATGCCTTATTCTTTGCTTATCTGTTCATGGGTAATCCATAAATCAATCGGATCTTCTGTATGGATACTCATATATGAGATCATGATGGATAAGGTGCCTTTTGATGCATAAGGCTCCTATGCTTGATTGTACCAGGAATAGTTACTTTTCTTTTATAGAAAATGCATAACCATATATTTTTTCATTGGATGCCAAACTATATTCAACGTTCATTATTTATGTTGGGTAGTTGTGACCCTCGAGTGCGAGATTATGAAAATCCACAATGGGTCATCTTTGCCAACATGGGATTAACCAGAGATTTATTGAAAAATCATCATGGTAATATATAAGAAGGATGTAAAAATTTGTAAATTCAAGTTGATACTTGAATTATTTTAGTGTGGACCTCATATGATGTAACTAACATTTAGAGAGAACCATTTAAATGGTGTCAATCTTTTAATAGTAGGATGCATGATTCTATATATAGATAGATAGATAGATAGATAGATAGATAGATAGATAGATAGATAGATAGATAGATAGATAGATAGATAGATAGATAGATAGATAGTAGATAGATAGATAGATAGATAGATAGATAGATAGATTGATGCTTGTTTCCTTCTACTGTTAGTTAGGCTACATGTATTCGAGAAAAACACTTCAAAGATCGTTATATGTCAAGAAGATAACAATTAGATCTCACGGTAATATGACATATTGTGCAAATATGCAATATATATCATAGTTCTACTACCTTGTGTAATCACTAGAATTTTGTGTGTGGTTCAATTCTACTTCTATAAAGCACATGAGACCTAATTTAGGTGAATTGTACCTGAATTTTGCAAGAAATAAATCTCAATTGCAAAATTATAAGATTGTATTATGTTTCACATATAATTACTTGAATTAAGCACATTTGGCTTAATGGCGGTTAATTAAATGGTGATGTGCAAGAGATATAAATCTCAATTGCAAAATAAGAATGTTATAAATATGGTTGTGTTTTAACTAAGAAACACATGTGTGATATCTCAATTGCAAGAAATTGTATCTCTATTGCAAGAGATATCGATAACTTGTCCGTGAATGCACACCGTGCAAACACATGAGACATAGTTATATTTCTACAAAATATGAGTAGTGGAATTCTAATTTACAACATAAATCACTAAACACAGTGCAATTATTGTTATGTCATAGGGAATGTTCATTGGACAAACCATTAGACATAAAATATCTAGAAATTAATATCCCTAAATTTTAATTTGTACATTTAGGAATGCTCATGAGCAAACTAGGTGATAATTTACAGAATGCAAATTTCATCCGCCATTGACCGGGCATGCACCGCTACCATTGTTGGCGGTTCGCACCATCGTGCCATTTGCCACGTAGACGCCATCGTCGTTCGGTGGCCAGGCCGATCATCATGGGGGATGGGCTTACTCCGCATCCGAGTAGATGTCATGTCATTGGCCCATGTAGGGGCGCCGGTGGCACCATCGACGGAAGTCACCGTTGTCGGGGCAAGCCGTCGCTGCAGCCGGCATTGTCGTTGCTTGCGGATGGGCGCAAGCATACACCACCATGTGAGCGTGGACCATCGAGTGTGGAAGTGCAGTTGCGCGTTCACATGACCAGGCGCTGTCCGTTATCAGCGAGCAAAGCGCCTTGTCAGACAATTTTTGCCTCATCCGCATGGGTGCGCAGTCACCCCGAGCTCCCTGCAGGACGGGCCGGAGCCACGTCCACGTGTGTTGTGGATGCCGCAGGGAGGTCTCGCCGTTGTTCTAGCTGATGGCACCTCCAGGAAGAGGGTTGTCATCGTCGCCAGTCGTTCGGTCGTAGATCCCATGCGGGCATCGATGGGCTGTTACCGGCTTGCCGTAGGCACCTTGGAAAGTTCTCGCCTGTACTTGGTGGTTGTGCAGAGGCTTGCGCGCCTCTACTTATTCCTAGAAGGAACATACTTAGCAACCGCCATGGTCGGGTCACCGGAAGGATGGCCGAACCGCCGTGAGCGTCGAGCGGAAGTCACAACCGTGTGGATGGACGGCCTCCGTTGTGGCCGCTTGATGCAGCGCACAACAGAGCCTAGTCGACACCACCATTGGTGAAGTCCTAGAATGGCACACCTCCCCCGAAACCGTGGAAGAGGTCACCCCCACCATCGTGTAGCCATTCCCAAGCGTGTGTCGCGTTGATCGCGAGTGCCGGGACAGGCTTGCGTCATGTCCGCATGGCCGTAAACAGTACATAATCCTGGGCGTTTAGCGCTTCCGGCAATTCACGGCCGAGACCTTTTTCGCGCTAGGCTCCGTGGTTGCGATCTAATGGTCGCAGGCCCGCAGGCCATAGCCGTCATGCGTTGTGCCGTCAGGCTCCTCGATAGGGTGCAGCCTTTGTCGACGAGTCAAGCGTCTTGCAGGACGGGCAACCGCCGCATCCGCGTGTGCACGCAACCGTGTTGTGCATCCTGCGTGGACGCCGGTTAGGACGCCGTGGGACATGGGAGAGCCGTCGTCGTCTGCAGCCACTCGGTCGTCGAGTGCCATTGCTGGACAGGCTTGTGCCGTATCCGTCTGCGCGTTTAACTGCCGAGTTCTGTGGTCACAACCACCCTTGCGCTGTGCCTGCTATGGCCGTTTTGTCCATGCCTGAAGTAATGTAAAAGGACTCAAAGGCCATCACACTTCTGCCATGGTGGAATTAGCGCACGCAGCAGCCACTTCCCAAGGCAAAGTGAAGATTTTGATGGCGTAGAGTGAAGCATGGAGAAGATTGAATGGAGCAGAGGCTAATTCCATCGGTAAAGTATGTAAATCATGATGTTACTGTAACCTGATAGATTTTGGACCAAGGCGTCGATCTTGATCTTCTCGTTCCTGTTGATAATGCCTTTCTTCCTGTTCTCTCCAGATACTAGAGAGCAGCATCAACAAGGAATCATCCTTGTCAATGGCTGATTGGTTGCAATCCACTTCGTCGTTGTGCAGATAAAAAGAAGCCATTCCGTCTCCTGTGCGTGCAGTTGGGAGAACGAAGTCCTTTCTCCCTTGGGTGCTCTGTTTTCGTCGACTAACGACAGTTGAGAGCAAGCCTTGTGTAGTTGATGGTTGAGCGTGCATAATAACGTGTTGAATGTAAATGAGACAATTGAGAGAGATAATGAACTGTGTTCTTTATTGATGATGATGGATACAATTTATATTAGAGGAAAGAGTAGAGGCCAAGTAATTTTTGTGTTCACACTAATGATGTGTTCACACTATAATCCTAGTGGAGTGACATGATTGGTTAATAATCTATCACAAGGATTCTTAACAAAGGAGATAGCTTGACCATGGCTGGTTGTAAAAAAAAAAATCATTTGGCAGCATTTCACCGGTGAGGGTATCCATTTCATAGGCATTTTAACGAAACTCAACGAGACCTAGGTATTTCACCGAAGCTTACCGGTTTGATAGTCAAAATAGCAAAAATCTCGTTTTCTTCCCTGGACTCCTTTCGAGATTGTACAACGGCCGGTGCTATTAATGATTTTTTGTCTGTTCGCATCAAGTTGGGCATGCCATTTTGGTTTCTGACGGCCGCACAATGTGCATGGTTGTTTTTCACTCTCCATAGTTCGCTTTATCTCAAACGTTGTCTGTCCGTAGGGTCCACCAACATTCCCACCATCACCTATGCGTCGCAACTTCACAGGGGCGCACACACCACGCAGAAAAAGTGGGTATGATATGTAAATGAACACTAAGTAGGCTTCACACAATTAAACCAGCATCTCAAATACTTTTTTTTGTTTTGGACACCTTTCATTATAGATGAGTTATTTGTTGCTTATTAGAAAGTAAGATCGTTACGTCCTTGTCATTTGTGAATTTCCAAATGTTGAAGACCATTGTAATCTTACGGTTTATAGGGCAACGAACAAAATTATCCTTTGTGCAAATAAGGAATGTACGGAAATGATGTAATTCCAAGTGCTCAAACACAAGCACAACACCCATAACATATCCCACCGAAGTGTCCATTACACATCAATATTCAAGTCACCGCACGATCAAAATATGTTACATATCAATATTCAAGTCACCACACAAGCACAACACATCCCACCAGTCTCATTCAGGTGACGTCATACCACCTCTGTTTTTTATTTGTTGTCATTGGGTCAACATTTTCAATTAAAAATGAACTAAAAGTCCTTATCCTAACATCATTGATGAAAAACCAGAGGTTATTACGTTCCGTCCAGACCCAGTTATCAATGGACAAAAAAAATATTTGATGTGTGCCCTCCTTTAAGTTACAAAGCATCCTCCACTGCGTAAAAATAAGAAGGGCCAAAGAAAACCCGCAGGCAGCGGGTGGATAAGTCAATAATTCAGCTTCATTGTTGGGGCAGATCTGCTCTCAAGTAGGTGGTGAGGAGTGTTAAACTGAGCTTATGTATTAGAAGGATACTGCATGTCGGGAGGACTACGGGATGCCAAAAGTTTCTGACAGGACTGAAACTATGACTAAGATGTGTCATCACGAAGCTGTAACTACAAATTTATGGACAATAAATATGAAACCTTTTGCTGCTTGCTCATTCATCAGTCAAACTCTGCAACAAGGAAAGACAATACAAATAAAACATCAGCTAAGGGAAAAAATGGTGGGATTCCCAAAGCCATCTGCAAAATTATGTCAAGAAAAGAATAAATAATGCTTGGAGTTGCTAATTTATTTTATGCACTTGCTATGTCCATTAAACAATTTGTACTTTGTCCTCAAATAGTTGATTCCATCAACAATTGTCGAGTATTTGCATAACATATGCTCCATTCATACAGAAGTCATCAAGGATCTATTATAAATAAATAAAAGGTCCATGACTTGAGGAAATAATATTTACAAAAACTGTCGGTCTCATTATTTTCAAGAGCAAATTCCTTGCATGACATTGAGAATTATACTAATCCCTCCTCTATCATCAAATTTATAGCCCTCCTATGCCACCATTTTTCATTTTCCATCCCTTAACTGTCACTAGCAATTTAGAAGGTTGTTAAGGAAAAGAACAATTTACCACTCAAGATGGAATGAAGGAATTATAGTAGAAAAGACCAATTAACCCCTCCAATGCCACTCCAAAAAAAAAAAAAAAACCCCTCCTATGTCATACATAAGCTCAAACAATCATACATGGTTGTCTGTTAGGATTTTTGTTTCTTCATGTGCTCGAGTTCCTAGTCCTTGATTGCCCAGTTCATAGTCCAACAACAGCGACAGAGCATGAAGCCATGGAGGCACTAGCTTGCTAGCAGCTGCGCATGTATGTGCACACCGCCCAGAAGCAAGCTAGTAACAACAGGCCAAGGGACGGCCATGCAATGACAGCCTGTGATGGACGTCTGCCTTCTTCTATGGTGGGGCCTGACTCCTAGGAGATGGACATGTGTCCTCCCACAATCTAGCCTTCTCACTCGAAGTCTTTATGGAGCAGCAGACTTTGGGGTGGGGGATTACGATAACAATGTGGGGATTGACTTGGTTTGTCCATTCTGGAAGATTGCCAATAGTCAATGTGTGGAAAAACTGAAGACCTCAAAGAGTGTCACTGTGGAGATCAGAACAAATTTAACAGGAGTGGTAGTTAGGGACAGAAAATTGAAACCGATGGCAGAGAAGGGAACCTATAATTTTCAATGGCACACATGGAATTTGTTCTATTTTCAATTAAATGTTTAGGCATTAAGAAAGCTCTAACAATTCTAAACAATCCAATAATAAGTTGATATTTGGGAGGACAGTTCGGACTCTATGTGACCATTATAGAGGAAACATCTCAACATTGCAAAATAAGCCGTAAGTACGTACCAGGCCAAGAGCCTCTGCAGCTGTTTTGAAATTTCCCAAACTACAAACGCTCCTGTATAGAGCTAAAAGGTGTACCCTCTCAACAACTTGCAAATTCTTTTTAAGTCCAGCAGCCACCATTTCCATCTCAGCCTAAGGTACACAAAAGGGAAAAGGAAAAGGGTTACATTTATAGAAAGAAGAGGATATTAATACAATAACAGAAGTGTGATATGTAGAATTATATATTATTCGTATGTTTGCTTACTGGAGGTGTAGAGGGTGGATTTGCTCAATCATATGTATAACTATTTCATCTATGTATCAAGGGAACTCAGCAAATGACCGAGGGAAATTAATCCATGTCAAAACTGGATCACCAGCATGGATCTAGAAAACAAAGCTTTAAATGGGAGATGTAAACAATAACAGCAATTATGGTAATCATGTAACGCTCCAGGTTTTAAACAAGCTAGGCCCTAGCCCAGGCCAAAGCGGATTATACCATCGCAATGTGCTTGGGTTTTCTTTCTTGCATCAGTGAATAGAGATTTAGGTTTTTTCTCAAATTCACTACATTCAGATTTGTTGGATTTATCTAGTTAAACAAGGGACTTTTTTTTATCAAACACACAGGGGAGCTGAATTATCTTTTACTAGAGAGAGAAATGACCGGTACCGATGAGACCCCAAAATGGGGCCACCCACTAAACTTTTTTTTTTCTCAAAAATGCAGGAGAGCTGCGCTTCACTATATTAAGAAGAAAAAAAGGATAAGATCCCAGTTACAACACACACCACATCCCAGCCATCCACCAAACTAGCATTAAGGATAGGGCATCAACACTTGTGACAATATGGGGGTCAAAATTTAGTAAAAGCAGGAAAATATATTGCCAAAAGACCAGGCCTGCAAGTTCTGAAAAACAAATGCATACAGAATTTTCTTCTGGTGGAAATACATAATGAATCCTACAAATCTTCACAAGCTCATCCAATGCTTCTGGATGCTTTTCTTGAACCTCTAGTGCCTGGGGCCAATAGATAAATGGAATCAACATTACTGTCAAATGTGTAAGATAATAAGAATATAAAAAACCCTACGCATCCATACCCAGCATTGCAAGAAACATGAACGTGTGCGAACCGCAACCGATGCACATATAAGAGTGGCAGCCCGAAACTTGTCCAATCCAATATTGTTAGCAAGACCGGCAAGAAACTCTCTTGGATTCTCACCATTAATTTGTGCTGCCCCAATGTCTTGTGCTGCTCTTCATTAAAGCACACAATATCAAGACACAGATAAAGCATGGAAACAAGAGATCATAAAGAAAAATATGTATAGAGAAATAAGTCTAAATAAAAAATTATGGCAGCAAAAATGTAGAAAGTGCTGAAGACTAGTAACTGAAACCACAACAATTTTTGTGGGATACTGAAACAAAGCATACTTGCTGCAATCATCTAGCACGAAGTTTACTGCTGCCCTGTAGAAAGAATCACGGGCATTTTCAGTGTCAAAGGAGACCTTAACCCCTGATATCTTGCATAATTGCCTTAGCTGCATTCAAAAGTAGGACATGGTTAAACAAAAGTGACAAGCATATTGGACAAACTGCATCATCAGCAACAGTTAGGGTACAAAATATAAGAGCTATATTGGAGTTAATTACCCAAATAAATTGCATGTATATAATGGAGTTTGTTTGTGATTGATATCCAATTCATACTACTACTGACAGATAAGCAAAAAGGTAGTTTCCTTTTGGTGCATGATTCAATCATTCCATCTTCGAAGCTCACGATTTGTGTAATTGTATTGCAAAAAGGCTGTGATGTTTGTAGAGAACTCAAACTGCTATCAGGAAACAATGTGCTCAACAACAGGAGCCACTTGGCATAATGTAAAGCTAATAGCACGAAACAAGATCAGGTGTACAAATTACAAATCAAATTTAAAATGACAGTACAACTTAAAGAATCACGATGTTCCATTAGGACTTCAGGTAGTTCCCTTGATGGCTCGGAACCTAACTACTGAAAATGGTACAATGACTGAAGGGTAAGCTAATACTTCTCAAACACAACATAGATGTGCGAAGATGATTCAAGGACATGAAAGGTACAACACCAAAGTAAAAACTGGTAAAATGCACTAACTTGAATTGCATCATCATATCTGTAATCCCTCCCTGTGATTCTATTATCAATTATAGCTGGCACAAAAAAAAAGATTTAGACATTTCAGTAATGAAGCTGCACAAAATTTTCAAGAGAATGTTGAAAGATGGTCCACAAAAGCTGCCAAAGAAAAATTATAGTTTCCTACTATTATGGTTTACCTATTATGTGGATTAATATGTGGAAAGGAGTAACAGCAACAGAATCATGGTAATAGTAACTCAAATTCAAATACAATAACTATAAGGTTTCTCTTTCAGCTATAAATTTCAACCGTTGTATCACAGATGCAAAATTCAAGTGGTATATCCTGTCCAGACCAGTTACCAAGGAGCCTATGTGAGCAAATGCCATGCAGGTATTGAATTTGCACCTTCTTTTTTTAAAAAATAAAAATCTATCTATATAATAAGTAGGAAGATGCACAACTTTTCACCCTTCATTGCAGATACTACACTGGTAAATCATAATGGATTTAAACCAAAACTAACAACCATAGTGACAATAATTATGTTTCATTTGTAATAATCTTGAAATAATTATAGGTTTAAAGGGGCATCAAAGTTATGGTCAAAATTTCAAAGAAAATAAAATTTTTAGTTTTGAATTGTTATTGAAGCGTGACGGTAGCAAGAGATATGAACCAAGAAATTTGCTACGGGAATTAAAACTTAACATTTCTCCACGTCTAGTAATGAAAATTCTAATATTATTAGGATTTCAAAAGGATAGTACCCCTTAAATAGCAAACCCCATGTTGTGTACCATAAGTAATGGGTCTAATTTTATGTCATATAACATTATACTGGAAGTCTGGCACTATATCTATGCTGACTGAAATCTAGAATGGAGGAAGCAACAAAGACCCAGAAGTTACTTATATGCATCATGACAAGCATACACGAAATGTACTACCACCAAAATGTGTGACTAAAACATGTAGCAAAGTATAATATGACTTCACAAATATGCTAGCTCAAAATATATTCTCCCAACAAAATCTGTATAAATGACCCTAGTTAGTTTATATGTATAATATGTTATATGTATATATGACCATAAACCCTTGAATTAATAAGCAATCTCATATCTCAAGTGCAAGACATTGGAGGGCTATAAGCATTCACCTCGGACCAATCTGTTGGCCAGTCTTGCCCACTTTTCCATCTCTGGTCCGGGTTCCGTCACCCCCATTTCAACCGGAGGCCACCACTTTGGGAGCCTCACCTGTGTATCCCTCCTCCTAACCACCCTTGCTGGCTCTGGGACACGGCTGGTCGGAGCTGCCGACACAGGAGATGAGACAGCGACCACCACCTCCTTCCCTCCCAGGCTGCGGTCCCTCCTCCGCACCACCGCGCTACTGCCACCCCCTCCACCCCACCACCCCCTTCCCCAGCCTCCTCGCCCCCACGCCCGCAGCGCCAGCCCCGCCAGCACGCGAGCCGTGACAGCCAACGCAAGCGACCAAAGGAGAGCGCCGGCGGCAAAGCGCAGCGACGAGCGGCGGAAGGTGAGGACTACTCGGTCCCCACTGACGACGCGGACGGCGGAGCTGAGGTCGCGGTAGGCCTCATTGGCCTCGGCGGCGAGGCGGTGAAGCCGCAGCTCCACGCGGTGGCGGAGGCGCCAGAGCTCCGCCTCGAGGGCGCCTAAACCGTCCTCGACGACGCGGGTTTGGGCGGGCGCCTCCCTGCCGCGGGAGAGGTTGGGATTGGTGCTAGGGTTTACCCGCCGGAAGTGGCGAGCGGAGTAAGCTACTGTCCTGCTGGTGCTAGCTCGGTGTTTGCGGTGGGATTCCCCGTGTTGGAATGATGGGAGAGCTGGGGAGAAGGCGGAGGTGGTGGTGGCCGCGGCCATGGCCGACGAGGCGGCGACGGCGCCGGAGGCCATGGCATGAGGTGAGGGAGAGCGGAGGGGCGCAGGAGAGGGAGAGATGAAAAGGCTCGATGACGTGGCGGAGCATCAGCTACGATCAGTTTTCACGGTTTTGTGAAATCGGTGTGGTCTGGTTTCATCGGATGTTTGGTTTATTGTAAACAACGACTCTATTTATAGTATAAACGATTTTGAGTTAGGTAGCGTTTGGAAGTAGATATTGAGCTCTGAAATTGGGAATTGGAATTGGGCTGCTTCAATTCTAGCGTTTGGGTGTTTTAGGAATTTGAAATTAGAATTGAATCCAATTCTCAGCTGGAATTTATTCTCTCTTATTCTCTCATTCTCAATTCGGAGCTCTCCCTCTCTAAATTATTTGGAATTATCGACGCTCCTCCTTCTCGATTTGTTTCAGACCTAGGTCACGCACTTCCTTCTCCCTTCTGCCGGCGCGCCTGCTCCTCCCTTCCGTCGGCCATGACTCCGGGCTCCGACGGCTCCACCCAGTGATGAATTCGAGCTCCGACAGCTCCTAACAGCAGTCGGATCTAGGTTCGCACGTGTGACGCCCTCTTAAAGCTCCCCCTCCCGAAGCTCATCCTCCTAGCGGTGGCAACTCCGGTCGGAGAGCTCCCGGCAACGGCCTCTGGGCTCACGCCCCTCTCTAAAGCTCGTGCCCCCTGACGGCCGCCTCTAGTTTTGCACGACCTTCGCCTCCACCCCGGCGACCTCCGCCCTGTGCGCCTCGTGAGCTCCGCCTTCTTCCCCAACTTCGGTGTCGGCTTCTAACGACGGTTAGAGAGCCCCCGATCGCGGATCCGTGCTCGCGCGCCTCGTAAGCTCCACCCCCATGCGCCCCACGAGCTCTGCACCCGTGCGCCCGGTGACCTCCGCCTTCTTCTCCAACTCTAGCGTCGCCATGACCTCGTTCCACAACTCCGGCTGCCTCCAAGTACCTCTATAATTTAATTCCCTCAAATATACAGCCAAATAATTGTTGGATTTCATTCGATCTGATTTGTAATTCAACAAATTTCTTTGATAACCAAACAATAGAATTAACATTGGACTCAATTCAATGCCTAGGCTAAATTGACATTAAACTCAATTCAATTCCAAGACCTTCAATGTCTACATCTAAACACAGCCTTAGTCTTTTTTTCGACTTGTTTTTTATGATAGAAAAAACCGGTATTATAGGTGTGTTCGTTTCTTGGAGTCTGAATTTTAGTGAGGTCATATCAATCATTAAAACTTTACATACTATTATTAAATATATATTAAATATAAAACTAATTACATAGTTAAATGCGCATCAGCATGACAAATTCATTAAACTTAATTAAGTCATCAAAGAGATATTTACTATAGCATCATTATCTAATCATGACCTAATTAGTTTTAATAGATTTGTCTCATCATTGAGAGGGAGGGTTATAAATTGGGTTTTATCAGTAATCTATATTTAATACTCCTAATTAGTATCACAATATTTGATAGGATAAATCTAAAAATCAGAGGGGTGGAAACGAACACATCTTGTATCAGTTTTTTAATCTCTATTTGGAGTATTTTTTTATCCTTACTTAAGGTCCGTTTGACATAGTTTATCGTGGCTTATGTACTTTCTGGCACTGTAGTTATAGTAAAAACACTATTCTATGAAGGCATAAGTTATGGTAAGCTACGTTTTTTTAATTTTTCGTAGCTTATGGTACTGTAGACATAGTAAAAACATCGTAGCAAAAGACATAAGCCAAAACACTATAAGCCTTGTCGAACGGATCCTTACAGACAGAGTGAAAAATATCCTGATACATAGTGCACTACCTTATAATACTCTGATGCACATCTTACAATAGAGGCTAATTAGCCTTGAAAGTGGTTGAAACACTACAGTACCTATTTAGACTATCCGTACTGGGGACGCTATGCCGTCCTCTAGTATCACTTTATCATAAAAACACCTGCACCGACTTTCTCTAAAAGTATAAAGTATAAAGAAAGGATTTTTATGATCAAAATAAATTGAGAATGAATTTAGAGGATGATAAATAGGAATAATCTTAACTTATTTGGTATGATTCTATTCTACAGTAGAGCAACTCTGCTCTAAAATTTAACTCTACTCAGGGTGCTTAGCTGGCTCTACTCTACTCCGAACTGAAACTGTCCAAACAACCCCCGGCTCCCGAAATCAGCTGCCGAAGGGGAGCGGCAAAATCTCGGGGACTGGAAAACAAAATCTCGGGGAGCGGCAAAGGCAGGGGCAATGGCCGGACTCTCAGTACAGGAGGCAGGCGGCTGGTGGTGGCGCTCTCGCAAGACCCTGGTGGCGCTGGGGCTCGGCCAGCTCGTCTCCCTCCTCGTCACCGCCACCGGCTTCGCGTCCTCCGAGCTCTCCCGCCGAGGTCGGTTCGCCTCCTCTGTTTCTTGTTTCGTCTTTACGAAATTGCTTCGTTATTTTGTGGACGACTCCTCAGTCCTCACTCATGCCATGTAGAGGTGGAGCAGTTTCTGTCTTCGTGCATTTTACAAGTTTCTTCTTGCCACCCAAGCTTTGTGCACATGATCCTCGCATCTCGCTTCCTCTTTCGTTGACTCGATTTCCATTATTTAGTTATGTTGCTTCCTGGGACGGCTCTCTTCTCTTCGGGTAGAATTGGTAGACTCGGAACTTAATTGGCTACTCATCACTTACTCTTGCGTGCGGTTCAGGACCATCTTGCATTGTCAAGGTGTGGGACATAATAACTCAACTGATGATGCTTAGCAGGTATCAATGTCCCCACGTCGCAGTCCCTGCTCAACTACCTGCTACTAGCAATTGTGTACGGGACCATTTTGCTTCGCAGGAGGAAGCCTCTGCAGGTCAGGTTCACATACCAGCCATCCATCCAACCAAGTGTTTTGTTCTTTCTATCACTAATTCACCCGCCACAAAGTATTTTAGTTGGAGAATGTAACTTTTATGAGTATCACGGTGACAAGAAATTCTAGATTCTTGATTGTTCAGGTACCAGCTGGTCTAATGCTAAAGGGGAGATTGTCAATTAACTAAAGCCCACTTTATTTAAATTGAAGTTTGATATAATTAACTTTTGGCACAGGATTTATTCTGAGCACCACCATGTATGTCCAACAATAACCATTTGTAGCTGCTATCCATAAAAGGAAACACAGAATCTTGACAGGTTTAGATTCAGGTGCTTTGTGTAAAGTGAACTGTAGATTGTTTAGTGATCACTTGTCAGCTTGTATTCCTTTCATATGAAATAGATAGTTAGTTGTACGTCCTTTTCAGCACTGTTTATTCCTCCAACTGTTTCTGTTCCAGAACTGATGTATCTATATTTGGATTTATTTCTTAATTTTAATGAACTTTGCCTTATATAATACAAACTTAACCATATGGTTTGCACTATATCCTGTAGATGAAATGGTACTATTACCTGGTACTAGGCTTGGTCGACGTGGAGGCAATTACCTAGGTATGGGCAACCTTTGCATGTTCCTTTCAGTAAATTTAACCCTTGATAGAAAAAGACATGTATAATAATACTATACTAACTTTCTTATTCCCTCTTTAGTGGTCAAGGCTTACGAATACACATCCCTGACAAGCGTTATGCTTCTTGACTGCTGGGCTATTCCTGCTGTAATATTCCTTACATGGATGTTCTTGAAGACTAAGTATAGATTGAGAAAATATATTGGTGTGGCTATTTGTGCCATAGGACTAGTGTTGGTTGTATTTTCAGACGTCCATGCTGGTGATAGGGCAGGTAACAGCTCACAATAAATGTTTGGATAAGTATATGCATTTTATTCGCATTCCATTGGATGTTTCATCTACATCATCAGAAAAGCAAGCACTGTATGTTATTTTGATATAGCCGCCCCTAAGCTGAGGTAAAGGAAGACGGTTGTGACTGGCTTGACAAACCAACATAAAATTCCTCACTTTAGACATTCAGGCATTTTAGTTTAGCATTTACAGCCTACACAAACAAGAGCAAATAAACCGTTTTATTGTTGAAAATTAAATTGGCAAAAATATGACATGAATGTGTATTAGGCATCCTTCTGTTTCTGTCTTGTTCAACTTAGGATCCATTTTATAGCCCAAAATTAAGATGACCAGATGTGTTGTTAGTTGTCATAGTAGTAGTTGAAAGGTCTACTTTTGTCAGACCTGATGGATAGGTTGGCATTTGCTTGTTCCTTCATTTTTTATATTCATTTTGTCTCTTTTATTTTCTATATTCAATTTGTATTTCATGGACTTTTCTTGTACACAGGTGGCAGAAGCCCAGTTAAAGGTGACATACTTGTAATTGCAGGGGCCACCCTGTATGCCATCAGCAATGCTACTGAGGTAAGGTATTTCACTCCATTACCTGGAGAACATAATCTCAGGACAGAAAAATAAATGGGCTACCATAATAATTTTTAAAAAAGGAGCTATTCTATTAATTTTGAAGTAACTATAGTATAGCTTGTAATGACCACGGTTTGTCGTTTGCTGTTTTTACAAATATTTTTCTGCAGATGTAATATTTCTTAATACCTTTTGCTGATAGAAATTAAATTTTCATTAACTCTTTGATAATTATTATTTTTCGTTTGGAGTTTCTAACAAATGTCATCTTATGATGCTTTTGAAAAGTAACATTATTGGAATTACTTTTGTATTTTTTTTCATTCAGGAATTTCTAGTAAAGGCCAGTGATCAAATTGAGTTGATGGGGATGATGGGCTTGTTTGGAGCTCTTATCAGTGTCTGTCAGATGTATCCTATCATTTTATTTAAAAGAACCATTTTATTTGACCTTTGTGTGCATTGTGTTTAAGCATCCTCTCCATTAAGATCTCCATTTTGCCAATCTCTACCGTATGATCTGTGAAACTGCATG
Source organism: Eleusine coracana subsp. coracana (assembly GCA_032690845.1). NCBI lineage: Eukaryota > Viridiplantae > Streptophyta > Magnoliopsida > Poales > Poaceae > Eleusine > Eleusine coracana. The sequence continues at coordinate 12,497,753 of CM064426.1, forward strand.
ATCAAGATTAATGAACTTTGATGAACAAAATGCATGGGAGAACTTTTGATTTGTTAGTAAAATTGGTAGTGTAGCTCTGATTGCTTCTCTTGATTTTATTAAGTTGTACCAAGCTAAGTTCTTACTAAATTTAATTTTAGTTAGTTTCTCACCGCAAAAAAAAAATCAGTTTCTTGATTCTGTTGTTTCTTTAACATTTTCCTCAGAAGCATATTGGAATGCAGTGAGATAGAATCTATACACTGGAATGGTGCTGTAAGTTTTCATTACTCCCTCTCCCCCCACGTAGACATCATCCCTTGTTGAATTATTGCAATGCATACTTGGAATATTCTAGAATATTTAGGAGATTACAAGAGAAGAGAGAAGATATTTTCCATGGAAGAGTCTAGAACTATTTCTTCATGGCAAAGTATAGAAGGGTGTAGAACTTAGATATTTATGTATGGTAAGAAATGTCTGGATATTAGATAGGGATGAGAATATTCTAGAGTTAGGATATTTAGATTAGAAGAGTGTGGAATGTTGCCATGTGGTAACATTCTAGTGACCATGTACAAGTATAAATAGGGGTGCCTCCCCACCCCTAAGGTGCCATGACTTAGTGTGTGTCATATGAGTCCTACGTAGCACGGCAAGGTTGCCATGGTGCTAGTGTGTGGGTGTGTCATGGTGAGTCATGGGTAGCCACATATCCAAAAGAGTGTACGTGTATTAAGTTTGTGTTTGAATAAAGGTTGAGCTCTTTTGTAGAGAGTTGGTCTCCTAAGTTACCATAGTATAGTGAAGGTCTCCTCATTATAGTGCGAAGTATTGGGTTTGGGTCCACAGAAGAAGTGGTATCACACCAGTTTGGTACTATTTCTCAGAAGTTGGTGTTAGCCTAGAGACACCGATTTCCCAACAATTGGTATCAAAGCAGGGATGATCTAGGACTGCCAAGAGAGGGAGGAGTTTGTTGTAAGTGCAGGGCACTTACGTTGGTCGGTGCAGTCGGTAAGCACGAGACGCTTACGTTGCTTGGTGTGGCACTGAGAAGCGCTAGAGGAGAGTCTGCCAGGAATCACAGTTTGGGACTGTGAAGAGCACTGGTCTGGGACCAAGTGTAGTTGACGCTGGCCGTCAGTGGAGATGGCAGATTTCTTGAGCGTGGGCAGTGGCATGAAGAGGCTCAATAGCCACAACTATGGCTATTGGTGGACCTGCATAGAGTCTTACCTGTAGGGGCAAGGTCTATGGGAGGTCGTTGCTGGCACCATGATAGATCCTCCAACGAAGGAGAGTTCCTTGCGAAAGTGGCGAATCAAGGCAAGCAAGGCTATGTTTGTGTTGAAGACGACGATCGAGGAGGACCTAGTGGAGCATATCCGAGACGCAGAGACACCAAGGAGGCTTGGGAGACACTAGCAAAGCTGTTCTGCAAGAAGAACGAGGCGCGGCTCTAGCTCCTAGAGAATGAGCTCGTAGGTACCTCACAAGGCACTCTGAGTATTAGTCAATACTTTACAAAGGTGAAGAATATTTGTCGTGAGATATCTCAGCTTGACCCGGAGGAGAAGGTTAGTGAGGCTCGGATGAAGAGGATCATCATCCATGGCCTTAGACATGAGTACAATGGGTTTATTACCGCGGTGAGGGGATGACCAACGTAGCCGTCCCTAGTGGAGTTGGAGAATTTGTTGGCTAATCAAGAGGCATTAGCCAAACAAATGGGTAGCATCACCTTGATAGAGAGAGATGAAGAGGAGGCCCTCTTCATAAGGAAGAAGGGTCCCCCAAGAGGCCGAGGAGAGACTAAGGAGTGGACAAGAGGTGGTAGACATTGCCCAAAGAAGAGCAGCTATTCAGAGAGAGCTCAACAAGAGAGTGAAGACGAAGATCAACAAGATTTGATGGAGAGAAGAAAAAAGAGAGGTGAGTGCTTTAATTGTGGCAAGAATGGCCATCTTGCTAGGGACTGTGAGAGTCCACGGAAGCACTCAGAAGGAAATGTGGCTACTACCAAGGATATAGTAGTAAGTGGGTATCTTAGTGAAGAAAAATGGGATGCGGACACAGGCATCACCATAGAGGATGATGATGCTTACTTTGTGGAGGACTTGACAACAAGTGACACTCCATCATTCGGCGAAGAAGAAGAGTGGGACATGGAGGAAGGCTTCACCATAGAGGTAAGAGATCCAAATCTTTCTAATGATCTAGTATTTGAGAATGTTAGAGGTGAAGACTAGGAGGCTCTACCCAATGACAAAGAGGATATTGAGTATGAAGAAATAGAGACTTTATATCAAGAGGATAAACAGGTACAAGTTATTAGTGGAGCACTAGCTGCTCAAGAAGATACACAAGTGTATTGTGCAGCGAAGAAGCCTCAAGAAGCAAGTGACAAAAATTGAAGGATGAGAAAGAGAGCAAGTGAAAGGTATGTGACCAATGCTGCTCAAGTTACTTTGCCTTCATATAAAGAAGTTGCCAAAGGGCAAGCCTGAGAAGACCAAAGAAGAAAAAAGGGTTACACAATAGTGAGGAGAATGAAGAGCTCAAGATGTCTTCTACATAGAGACAAGAGAAGAAGAATGCTCGTAATGGAAAAGCGCAGAAGATCCAAGCAAGTATGCATTGAGGGGGAGTGTTGAATTATTGCAATGCATACTTGGAATATTCTAAAATATTTAGGAGATTACAAGAGAAGAGAGAAGATATTTTTCATGTAAGAGTCTAGAACTATTTCTTCATGGCAAAGTATAGAAGGGTGTAGAACCTAGATATTTATGTATGGTAAGAAATATCTGGATATTAGATAGGGATGAGAATATTCTAGAGTTAGGATTTGTAGATTAGAATAGTGTGGAATGTTGCCATGTGACAACATCCTAGTGACCATGTACAAGTATAAATAGGGGTGCCTCCCCACCCCTAAGGTGCCATGACTTAGTGTGTGTCATATAAGTCCTGGGTAGCATGACAAGGTTGCCATGGTGCTAGTGTGTGGGTGTGTCATGGTGAGTCATGGATAGCCACATATCCAAAAGAGTGTACGTCTATTAAGTTTGTGTTTGAATAAAGGTTGAGCTCTTTTGTAGAGAGTTGGTCTCCTAAGTTACCATAGTATAGTGTTTCCTCGTTATAGTGTGAAGTGTTGGGTTTGGGTCCACAGAAGAAGTGGTATCACACCAGTTTGGTACAATTTCTCGGAAGTTGGTGTTAGCCTAGTGACACTGATTTCCCAACATCCCTCCATTTCAAGCATTTACAAATATGTCTCTACTTAGTTTTTCTTTTCAGAATCTTTATTTCACATTTATATTACAAATATCTAATGCACATTAGGTTGTAATATATATGGTGCATAACAGGCTCAATCCCCTTTTTGAAGATGCAATCATGCAACATATTTTTAAGCGAAGTATTATTATTGTTTTGTTATCAGGTGGTGCCATTTATCTGGTTTGCAATAGCAATGTTCTTGTTTTACTCATTGGTCCCAATTTTGTTGAAGGTACGTCCTTGTCTCTTTATGTGCACGTACAAGAAATCTTATATACCAATATATTTCTAGGATAAAGTATTGCATTAATATGTAAGACTTATTTGTTCTCATGTATATGTTACTTTGTACAGATCAGTGGCTCAACAATGCTAAACCTTTCATTACTAACCTCTGACATGTGGGCTATTCTCATCCGTGTCTTTGTCTATCACGAAAAGGTTTAAATAGCCAGTCCCCTTCTATCTGCAATTTGCATCTTAAATCTAGCACAACATCGCAAATTAAATGAACACTGCTTTCCAGGTTGACTGGATGTACTATGTAGCATTTGCTGCAGTTGCTGTTGGACTGGTTATTTATTCATGGTATTCTTCATTCTTTATTGGCTATCCAATCTCATCTTGCTATTTTTTACTTGAATATGTTTATTAGTACTTCCATGTTACACAGCCCTTTTCACGATGCTGAAAATATGTGAGCAGTGTTTCAAACAATGATGATAGAAGGGGGCAAGTTTCTGAGGCAGGTTATGCTGAGAAAAAACTCAATGATGAGGAGGCTGCTGCTAATGCACAATGTCAAGGTGCTGCATCATCTTGCAACCAGAAATCTGGAGATGGTAAAGCTTATCCTGTTGATAGGCCTGTTGAGTCACTTACTTGATAATATGGAGTAGAATACAGATATTCAACGAGAGGGTTAGTTAATGGATCTTCTGTTTGTATTGAAGGGAAAGGCCCTTATTATGCCCTAAACAATGAGGAGCGTGAAGTACAAGCAGAGCTGGGAATGTCTTGGGAATAAGAATGTACTGTAGGATAGGCAATGGTCTACTGATCGATGCATAACCGGAGAGCATAGTCTTGCTTGCTGTAATTTTTAAAGTTCATTCTTCACAAGTACCTAGAAAAGGACGTGCAAATTATTACATTGAGATCATGCGCAATTGCATCAGATATGAACAACTACACCAGCTGGTGTAACATGTATTTTTATATAAGGTCTTTCTTTTCTTGTGTTTGTACCTGACATCTATGTGTATGGTTCATGGGACTTTTTCTGGTCCAGTCAGATATGAGTTCTTACTTTCCGCTACTTGTATTGACGTCGAGGTCCATCCATACAAAGCATTGTCAGTTGCAACTCTATGTCGGCAGCCTATCTGTGATCAAGAGCATGAAACCATCCACCATCTCTTCACCGGCTGTGTCTACGCATGGCAATTTCTAGCACATACTCTTGCAACGAGTTGGACTTGTTGTCCTCTCACCTCAACCAACAGACAATCGCTTTGATGAATGGTGGAGGTGAATTAACATTTCTGTAAGTGGCACAATGCAGCAAGGACTGAACTCAGCTATCATACGCAGAGCATGGATGCTTTGGAGGCACCGCAATGATTGTAATTTTAATGGGGTAACGCTGAGTAGTGTAACAACTTGGGTCTTAGCTGGTGAGGAAACCAACCTGTGTTGTGGATCATGTGTACCCCGGGTATTGAATCACTCGCATAGGAATGACAAGGATGTCGCGGTCTACTCATGCCATGATAAAGATAGAGACCTTGAAAATTATTACTCGGATGATTATTTGGAGTAGATAGCAAGTTATTATTAGAGATATAGATATAATATATTGTAATCGACTAGAATATCTTTCTATGTAACCCCGCCCTTTGGATATATAAGGAGGGCGGGGGTGCTTTAGTCGAACACAGGAATTCGCACCGGCAACTCTAGCCTTCTTGTGAATCATCATCAATACAACACACCTCAAACATGATGTAGGGTTATTACCCTCACAAATGCCCGAACCTGTATAACCCTTACGGCTTGTGTCCATCGATATCTTGAGCTCACACGCACACCTAGATTTACTGCCAAGTACATCTCTCGACAGATGGCGTGCTAGAAAGGGATTGCATTGACTTCCACCCCGTCGAAATCAATGGCTCCTTTCATCATCATGTTCCAACTTGGAGATCAGATCCGCTTCAGATCTTTCAGCTTCATCACCAATCAAGACGGAAGTCTCGTCATGCAAGACCTGACCCTTTCCTCAACGCTCGCCAAAGCCCCAGCAGATCTTGGCGCCAGTCATCGGCAAGGCGAAACCACTGCCCATGTTCCCTCACGGGCTTGGCGACTCGGCGGTAGAGTTTCAGACCCTACAGGTTGTGACTCACTCAGTTCTCCCGAGCAATGGCTCAACTTCGCCCACAACGACTCGGTCTCAAGCTTGGACGACCAAAAAATAGCACCGATTGACTCACTGACTCTTTCTTTAGAAGAGTTGGATGACAATCTTAATTATTTTCAAGCATCATGACTTGTCGCAACAGTTGGTGCCGACCACATGTCAATCTTGGAAATAATCAACAACTCGAGCGACTGCGAAAGTTCTTGCTCGGATTATGATGTCTTCGTGGTCAGCCCCGCCAACCCACCACCGGCAGCCCACGTAGAACCACATGATGGTGCTCCTACGGATCCATTCAAAGACAAGTGGGACAATGACACCCCTGAACACGCTCGACAACGGAATTGCCAAGCTGCATCCAGAGTCACCCAACAATGAAATTTAGGAGAGCTCATCATGCAAATCGATGTGTGAGTTGGTATACACGACTCCGCAGAACAACATCACGGTGAATTCAACCCTCTTGGATGCACTCGTTCTAGTCCTTCAGGCAAACCCGGCGGCAACCCTGCAAGCCAAGAAGCTTAAACCACACCTTCTAGCTGCGACCGTTTAGGAACAACAGCTAGCCACATAGGTCGCTCCATCCAGATCAAGATCGAGCGTTAGCTCCCACCCAAGTCAAGATGCCAGAGGCCGAGGCGCAACGATAGGCACGATATACCACCTTGCTGAATCGCTACCTTTCACGAGCAACATCTGGATGCCGACCTTGGCAGGCGATTGGAAACACTAACGCTTGGCAATGCATCAACAATTGACATTGGGAGCGAGACGAACGCTCGCCGCGTCCGAGAAGAGGAGCGCCAGTGCCATGGCCATGTCGACAACCGACCTTGTAACCACGCCGATCAGCAAGACGACCACTAGAAATCACCAGGAGGATCGACATCATGACAACTACGAGGATGGTCGGCACTATGATCGATGAGATGACTAACACCGCCGTAGAGAAGATGACGATCATCGCTTGAGATGATCCCTGACTCCTATTCATTAGAATGATCATGGCAAGGTGGTCGGCATACGAGAGTTCACCCCAACTTGTGCAACAACAGTTGGCCGCCCGACTTCAAGCTAGTTGGCATTGATAAGTATGACAGAAGACAGACTCAAATGACTAGCTTCAATTCTATGTGATGGCAATTCAATCGGTCGGGGGTGATAGCTTCGTCATGGCCAACCACTTACCAGTATGTCTCGCACTGGCCACAAGGACATGGCTGTCCAATCTGCCTACCAACTCAATCAAAACTTGGGGAGAACTCCGCAAGCACTTCATGACCAATTTCCAGGCCACTTTTGATCGCTCGGGAAACCGCTAGGAGCTTGCAAAGATTAAGTAGTGGAGCGGAGAACGTGACTACATCCAGTGTTTCTGCTGCAAGAAGAATACAACTCCGAACATATCGAATGCCCAGGTGGTTGTTGCCTTCCAAGTCGGCCTACATCATGACGACCTCATTAAGAAAATAGGTCAGTTGGATGTAAATTTGCATATCACTGCAAGACAATTGTTTGCCAAGGCAGACAAATATGCAGCCGACAACTCGACTCTCCACCATGTACGCCAGTGCAAGGACGAGGCGCTGAGAAGCCACGACCGACCAGGCCTGTCAAACTACAATAGTGATGACAACAGGAAGCGCAAGTCGGATAGGATGGTCGCCAATACTGGACGCCCACCCCAAGGAGGCAGGTCACCTAAGAGGACTTTGACAAGATGCTTGATGGACCTTGTGTATGGCATGACAGAACATGCAAGGCCCGAGAGTACTTCAAGCTCAAAGACTTTGCGCACCACGCTCTAAAGATGGCAAAGATGAGACCTTGCATCCCAAGGCCTCATAAGGGCGACAAAGATGATAAGGAAGACGATAAAAAGGAGGGTTTCTAAAACCCTGAAAGAGAAGTCAACTACATATATGGAGGTCCTTCAGCCTATGAGTCCATGGGGCAGCAAAAGATCCTTTATCAGAAGATCACTTAGTGTCAACAACTATGCCACAGTACTTAGGTGATCGGTCTGACCATCCAGATTACATACCTAGTTTCCACCATAGTAAACAAGGTGTGACTCAACTGGATGTTGATCAACGGAGACAACTGCCTGGACATCTTGTTCATAAAGACATTCAAGAAGCTAGGGATACTAATGACCGGCCTTAAGCCCAGCCGATCACCTTTTTATGGCATCATCCCCGGCAAGTTGTTGTGTTCCATGTCAAGCTCTCTTATTAATATAATGATATGTTCAAGAAAAATACTTATTAATATAATGATATATTCAAGAAAAAAACTCCTATGTCGACAGTTGTGGTTGTGTTCTATCCATACCATTGTCAGTTGTAACTCTTATGTCTACAGTCAGCAGCTGCTATTAAATTCTTTTTCATATTATCCGAGTTTTGACCATACTAGGAAGATATAATGATTGGATTTTTGCAAACCAAGGAAACTATTCCAACAAATTATTAAGTCTAATATTACCTATCTTATAGATAATTATGTTGAGAAATTGATAATTTATTTTAGACTAGAAGGATTACTTGTATTTTAGATAGATTTGTTATAATCCAAATACTCAATACGCCAATTACCTACATTGCTTTATAGTAATTTTTATGTTAAAATAAAAATTTGTAAAAATGATAGGAAGACTTCAAAATTGTTTTGACTACCACTTTCTTTCATGAATTACTATCATTTTTGTTTCCACATTTTCATAATATCATTTTGTGTGTTATGATTAATAAAATACAAAAACAAACATTTGTAAACCGATATTACCACTTTAAAATACGAAAACAAACATCTGTAAACCGATATTACCACTTTTGCTTTCATCCCACCGTATAACATCTATCAAGACAACCAGATCATTTGCTACACAATCAGATCATAGCAGCATGTGTTCTCCATCATACATAAAAACTCCAAACATCATACAGGCATTTAGAACACACAATCGTGTTGAATAAAATCAAACGCGAAGATTACAATATACTACAATAAATTGTTGGATCCAATAAAATTATGACTCTAGTACACTGCCATCGTCCGCCTGCATGGTAGCTTGAGAAGCTGAGTTGAACCGAAAGCGGACGAAGAACAAGCATGAAGTTTTCCTACCACAACCGACTCATGGATTTCACTCACTGCAGATTTTCTATGTTACCGGGAGCTCAGTTGTATGGGAACTACTTCAAGAATATGCAAGAGATCATGCATATGTATTGACTGGGATGACAACATGATTCTCGTGCAGCATCTCCAGCAGCAGGTTTTCCATACAGTTCAGAGATCACAGCCTACAAGGTACGAAAACATGAAAAAATTGAGGCCCATGAGTGAAGCATCCAAACGAAGCAAGCTGGTGATAATAATCTACCAGTAAATTTTCAAGATGTCTTCAGTAGTTATTGTAGATAAGTTCCTACTAAAAGGTTGAATTTAGTTTGAAGTTTCAATAAAGAGTATGATGCACTGTTATAGGAATATAGGAAAAGAAAAATAGCTACATACAGTATATCTATGTTCAATTTATGTTACTGGAAGCAGCAATAAAAGCCGTCTATCAGAACATCCTATCAAAGCAAGTACCAATGTAGCGAACCATTACATTACATATTAAAGTCAGCTTTCTCATTTTACAGCTAATCCAACTGACATGACAACTGGTTTACAGCTCACCACAACTGTCTTCATGAGGAAATCAGTAAGGCCTCAATTTACAACTTAAAGAAAGAAATAACAATATATTAAGTGATCATATGGAAGAATTGCTTGAGAAGTTGAGATGGAAATGCTCTCATTAAAGTAAAATTATAATATGATGCGTCATTGCTATCTCAAATGCAGTTCTATATGAATGAGACGACCACTGCAATTTGGCATGAAGGCTACAATATCAAGCGATAGCATGGTGCATATGCCACTTTATCACACCTTAAAGAACATAACAAGCATTGTAATGAACTTTTTTGCTTAAATTAACAAAAAATAACTATAAGAAAACAATAAATTGTAACCCATGACACATAAGAAGCAAGATGATGAACAGATCAAATGATATACCTCAGATCTTAATAATCTTCGCAGCCCTGATCACAGGATTCGCCCGAGCAATATCCTCCCTTCCAGTTGTTTTATAATCAAACGAGCAATTGTGGGTCTCGGAATGCCGGTGACGGGGACAGAATAGGTTACCACACCGGCATCTAAAGCCGGTCAACCCGACCCGCTTGCGACAAACATTGCACCGGTTAACAAACAGCACCGGCGACAATGGCTCGGCTGGCTTGACAACTGACAATGCTTCACCGTCGATTGTGGTTGCATCGGCCAGCTTCCTCTTCTTGGTAGCCTCTATAGGAACTTCTCCACATGGTTTGGACACGAATTGGGCTGTTGTTGCCGGTGGTGTTGGTGTTGGCAGTGCTGATTGTTGAGGTGGTGGTTCTGGTATTTGTGTGGTGGGTGGCGGTGGTGCGGTTGTTGTTGGGGAAGGAGAAGGTGATGACGCCGATGAAGGCTTCAAGATCTCGGCCTCGTCCTTGTTGAGGTCGCAGCTTTCCTGTGCCATTTTGACTCGAGAAAGGTGACGGAACCAAGGAAATTGAGACTAATCCTAAGCTTGAACAATCAGATCAGGAAGAAATGGGTGTAGAAGGAGCGCAAAATGGAACTTTTGTGGAAAATGGTCGGCTCAGAAATTGCAAAGCAAGAACTTTTCTTCACGAAACAGTTGTAGACTGGAGATCTAGAGATTGAGAAACAGGGGATTCGAGGAAAGAAAGGAGGAAAAAAATGGAGTGCCTTCGTTGAAATGAACAGAAAAAATCAGCTAGAGTTTTATAAACATAGATTTTTTTTTCGCCTGTTCAAAACGTGAAAACGATCAAAGGCCAACAAGAAACCGAACCTGGAAGAGAAGACACGCGCAGATCAGGATGAAATCCCGAGGAAAGCAAAAACCAACGACCTTTTCAGCTCACGAGATACGCACAAATCTGCGAAATTCAGCTCGGTCGCACCACAGCACCGATTTTTCACGGCCAACTCGGCGCCAGAACGCAAACCGCCCCGGAAATGAATCCGATGGCAGCGGCGATGAATTCAGCGATCAAATTCCACGAGACCAACAAGCCCAACGAACCGAAGCCGCTCAGGAGAACCACGCCTGTGGGGGACAGATTGGCGCGGATTCCCCGATGGTCGCGTGGAATCGACACCGAAATCGAACAAATTCGGGCGATCGAGCTGGCCGAGGCCGGGTTGGGGAATTGGGAAAACTGGGGAGGAGAGAAGGGAAAGGTGGGAGCTTTGGGACGCGAGAGAGAGAGAGAGACGAGCTGGCTGCTGGCCACCAGCCTCTCTCTTGGGATGCCGAAGAGCCAAAGTGGAGGAAGTGGAGAAACCATTTATTTATGAGGGAGAAGGTGTCAAAGTTGGAGGTTTATGTGTGGATTTTAGGTGCCACACGACACCATTCCTTGTGGCGCAGCTCTTTTCTTTTTCCGTTTTTGTTTGCTTTCCTAGCTTCGTATTGACCGCATATATTTTTTGTACCAAGAGGGTAACGATACGAGAGTTGGAAATGTACATAAGTTTAATAGGACTTATATTGCTGTTTATTAAAATGCTTGTACTCAATAAGGTGTTTGATTATCAAACAATAAAATAGCAAACGTATTTATGAAGTATAATCACTTATAAATACTATAAATAAAGTAATAAAATATAGCTTTTTGTGTTTTTGATGGTTATCTTTCTCAACATAAATAGTTTAGATAGATAAGTATAAGTAGTTTTACCAAACGAGTTGACTGATTATGTTATAATAAGTACTATAAATATTATAAGTAGTTTTGATAAAAATAAGGATCATAAGTGATGTGTAGGATCTAGAATAGAGACTAAAGGAAAGTGAATAAACTGTTTATAATAATTAATAACTTGCACAAAGAAAAGCAGAAATAATATAAAAATAATAAGAGCAGAAATTAAAATCGACACCTATGTTGAAAGTAAAAGGTTTACAATCCTAGATAATGTGCATCATTGTGATCTCGAATAGAGTAAATGACAAGTAAATAAATAAGAAGGAGAGACATAATTTTATCATATGGTCTCGATGACTTGCTGATCACTCCTAATCCACGTTGAGTTGGATTCAAGCATTTGACTTGATTCTCTGTCAAGTGTACACTTCTCTAACAAAGACTCACACAAGAGCAACTTGACCTTAAACCGAATCAATCCCTTGTACATCTCCAAACCTTGATTTCGCTAGAGTTACCCTTTACCACTCCGGCGAGGTGAGTACAATACTTCTTACAAGAACACCGAGCCTCCTTCACAATCTTTTTGAAAGGGCTTATGGTCTTTACACCACCAAGCCAACTAGGAGGCAATAACCTTCAAGAGCAACAAGCCAATATCGTTTGTTTGATGAACTACTAGTGCCACAATGCTCAAATCACTCAAAAACACGCACTAGAATCTCACACACTTATAATGAATCAATGGAGACTTATGTGTGAGAGGAGGAGATGACTCAAATATCTCAGGTATGCAATGTCAAGGGCCAATAGTATTCAAATGCACGAATGAGTGAAGTATATATAGGCATAGCTCCAAAAACAAGCCGTTGCAAAAGCCCGCGCAGCTAGCAGTCAGACTGCTGCTCTATTGCTATCAGACCTCGAGCAGCCCAACGACTACTTTGACAAATGATTCAAATGATTGAACAACTACGGCCAGACCGTGGTGGACTGGCGGTCAGATCGGGGGGTTCTGGCGGTCAGACCGATCTCACCAGGCGGTTAACCGCCACAACCTCAGAGAAAACATGTCTCTGGACACTGTTGGCACTTCTTAACATCGCACCAAAATATTATCTGGTAATAATGCTCGAAGTGTTGATTGATGTTTATTATGATTTAAGAGAAGAGTGAACCAATCCGCAAACGCACGGAATATCTATTGTAGTATTTCACCCGGGAGTATTCCAAACTATCGTATTTATTTTCCTCAAGGAAGCTAGGCGTAAGAGTATCTTGGTTTAACAAAGATATGACTATAAGAGTTATACCAACTGACCAAAGACGGGGGTAAAGATATTCAATAATAAACAGGGAGCAGTGATACATGAGAAATCCACACTAAGATAGATAAAAGAGTTCGATTAAGCTAGCCGGGAGGACAGCGAGTCTAAGTCTAGAATTCCTAAGATAAACTTTCCTAAATCTAGTTAAACGTCAAAATTCCTAGTTACTCGGGTTGAGTGCTTACACCAAATCCATGATACAACCTCGAGTCTTTCACCAATAAGCTTACTTTGGAGCACGACAACGATCCACTAATAGGGTCGGTAACTAACCTCGTGTACTAGTGGACACATTACCGCTAGACAACCCTACTTGAGACTTCCCGAACATGGTGGAATACTAAATGGATGGACAGGGCTGTCACCACCTGTCGCCTACCATACAACCCATGGAGACGAATATAAATCCAGCTAGTGTTAACTTAGCCACCGCGCCTACGCCTTCACTAGATATTCTTTCGTTGGCCTAGCGGAAGAATAGCTGGGAAATAACCAAGTATAAGTTCTATTTGAGAACTAAACTTAATTAAATCCTAGCCGAGAATCTAGTAAACTATACTTCAAAGTTATTTCCCGATAATTGTAACTTGAGAAAATTGACTAAGTTAAGATAAATACTTGACAAGATAAATAAGGAAAAGATAATTATATTTAATAAAGGATAAGTCTCACAAAAGGAGAAAAGATACAAGAGAACTCATACCAAGACTCTGAGACGATTTCCGGAATCCTGAGCTAAGCTCTCGACTAGACTCTAACTCTCGACTAACTAACCTACTCTACTAGTAAGAAAAATAGTCGGAGATGGACTTCAATGTGCTTCACTTGCTTCATTCTTTATTTCTGCCAAATTCCCCCTCTATTTATAGGTGGCGAAGGGCTGACGGGTACTTATAGGTGAAGGAGAGTCAGTGGGCAAAAATTCCCCCGCCGAGCGGCGGGCCACGCCGGGCATGCCGGGCGGCATGCACCACCGGGCGGCAGGCCAGGCTGGGCGGCCATTGGATGAAGTCGGTTCCCAACCGCCTTCCCTCGGACGGCTCAGATTTGGTCCGAATGACGGTTGTTGGGTCAGTTCCGGACCGCCTTATCCACTTGGCGTTAGTTGGCATGATGGGCCAAGAGGGTTGGACATCCCGGGAGGAAAAGTCCCAGGTCGGGCGGCGGGGTAGGCCGGGCGGCCTGGCAGGCCGGCCGGCGGCCTGTGCCAGGCGGCGACCCCTTTTTGGTACGGACCCCCTCCGGGTCATGTCTTCACTTGTCCAAGTTGTGCCACGTGGATGCCTCCTTTACTTCTTCACTTTTTGCCCTCCTTAGTCCGGGGATGGAAAACGGCCTCATGGTGGAGTGTTTTGCAGGGTTGGCTGGGTCGGATGGTTCAACATGATGAGACTCTGTTTTAACCGATCGGGTGGCTGATTTCAGCCTGATATGACCCTGTCGGCTGAGTTCTGATTTCAGCCGTCATGACCCTGCCTGGGCCCTGATTTCAGCCTCATACGACCCTATCGGCCGGCTGTTTTATGATAGGATCGGCCGACGGGACGTTTCTTCATATTTTTACCTAATTTTGGCCCTTTTGAACCTGCAAACACATATTTCACCAAAACTTGTGGAACTTTATTTGTTTAAACAAATATTCATGAAACTTTGGTCTTTACCTTGCATTTCCTGACCAGTTGGTGGCCGATATTGCATTTTAAGGGCCACCAACACCTCCCCAAGCTTAAACCTTTGCTCGTCCTGAGCAAATTAAAACTTGGAAGTGATGGATCAGGAGTTGCTTTAATATTAGAGCCCTGCAAGGATCAAGTGCACAAACACATACTCCTACAACATAGGGGTAATAGTAAACTAGCACAAGTTGATCACTAAGTCTTTCTCATTGTAAGTGGGGCTCTTAGGCATTTTATGACCTTGTCATGAGCGGTTGGAACTTAGAACAACTAGTTGAGATTTTATCACTTAACCTCCTACATGATCATGAGTCCAAAGTTTTTGTAATGCTGCATAAGATTGAAAATTTTCCCTCTTGGTGTAATTTTTTACTATGACTCTCATCTCTCAGAAGGTGTATTTTCTTACCAAGTGCTCATCATACTCTATGAAATTTGGCTTTATATGTGGAGCTTGGTAGGATGGCACATTTAGTATGCATATTTTGTTAAGTTAAGAGATGGTCCTAGCGAAAAGACTTTGCACTTTCTCATTCGAACCATTTGGAAATAATGTCCAGAGGAGAGGGAGAGAATGGACTCACACGAAGGAGTGGACTAGCACAATAGCAAAAATCTTTATCAAGGACTTGATTTTTGTGCAAGAGTGAAAGGATGGTCCTTTATTTTGCTCAAAGGATTTAATGAACCTTGAAACTTGACATTTGTACATCTATGAGAGCCGATAATTTTTCTTATTTTTCTTTTTCTTCCTTTCTTCTTCTTTCTTTCTTTTCTTTTTCAGCTCTCATAGTGTAGGGAAGCTAGTTCAATGGTTCCAATATTTTTGCAAACTTTTTCTGAGCGTTTATTTTGGGAAGACCAAAATCTTTCTTGTAGGATCAAGGTTTTCGCAAAGGAGAGATTTTTGGCTAACATGCTTGGTGAAGTGGATGCTTGAATCTAATGTGGAAACCGCATAACCAAGCATGATTATTTGAGAACTCAAAGATTACGAGAAGGAAAATAATTGGCTTTGAAAGTGCAAGTCCCTCATAAGGATCAAATCCTAACCAAACTCAATGCATACATGGATGGCATAAAAGTGGGTTCATAATTAATATCTGGCCTTGGTAGGAATTTTTCTATCATAGGAAAGATGTACACCAAGTAGGGAGGTTTTTATTGTAGTATGGTTTTGAAAGAAATCATTGGACTCTAATCATGAGGAGATCATAGACTCATCCAAAACATGCTATATCATGAATTCCAACAACTAGACTTGGTGTTTGTTAGCCATTTTGCACCCACTAAAACATAGAGAGACTAGTGTTATCATCATGCCGATCTACCATTACTCACCAAAATGAAGAGTAGAGGTTGTATACTTGAGACTCCCAGGGAGCTAATAGAGCAACTATTCATCATTTCCATGGGCAAGGTAGAGACTAAATTCTCAAATTTTATTTGAAAAGGGAAATGTTTTTGTTCTTTTTGGTTATGCAAATTTTTACGGTTTTTCTTTGAAAGCAAAAAAATATTTTTGGGTTTTCTTAAATTTTCTCAAAAATAAAAACAACTCAACTAGAAAAAGGGAGACAGGATAGAACAAGCAGCGCACCTTGGTTTGGGTACCTCCCTAGGCTTAGGTCTTTGCAAGATTTAAGCTTAGATGGCTTTCACTGCAGCGGTTGATACTCGATGTTGAAGTGGCCGAACAGTTGGTCCATCATGGAGAGGTTTGTCTGAAGTTGTTCCGATGTTTGTTGCTGCCATTCTTGTCCATCCCTTATAGCTGCTTGTATTTCTTGAGTTCGTTCGTTGGTTTCATAAGCATTGGCAGCCAAGTATTGCATGTCTTCTCCCAACTCCGAAAAGTTGTACAATGTGAATCGGGCAGAATGTGAAGTGCCTATGCCTCCATAAGGTTGGTGGTAACTCCCCGTCCCATAAGGATTGTACGGTTCATATTCTTCATGGGATGAACTAGTGTAGTGTGATGAGCTAGTAAATCCGGGGACTTGTGGTTGCTACCAATGGTATTGTGAGCTTCCCGAGGCACCTGTTCGAGGTGGTCTTGTCCTTGGCCTATCCCCTGAAATAGTGTGCCGTGCACGCTGCACAGGAGCTTGCCAATTGTATAGAAAGTTCTTTCTACCGATGATGGTGAGCTCGGGGTTAGGCAGTTCTATCTCTGTGTTACGCGCTGGATAAAGCATGTAGAACCTATTGTTCTCTTCCTTCAAAAGGTGGGCTTGCAAAAGTGATCTTTCTCTAGCAAAGGAGCACTAGGGAGGCGATCTGTTCTAGCTCTATGGAGCGCGCCAACCTTTCTAGCAATTCTAGTGATAAAAGATGTGAAAGTGATAGGTCCATGCTGCTTGAATGCTAGGGTGAGCAATGGTTGATGAGGAATAAAGTGGGTTTTGTTTTAATTTTCTTTATCACAGCATAGAGATAGGCTTTATCCAAACTATTCACTGAACGTACATCACCCCGAGGGGTGAGGTAGTGAGTGATAAAGTGGTGAATTATACGGAGAAGGGTTATGAATGTCGCTAGTGCGCTCCTGCCCCATGATGGGATTTCCTATCTTAGCCCAAAGTCCTTGCGGGATGAAACCTTTAAGTTTATCAATGTCTATGGCGGCTTTACGGTCAAAACCAAGGTAAGTGCTAATTTGTTTTAAAGACCATTCATAGGTTTCACCAAAAAGACGAAATTCATAGAGAGTGCCTAATTTGTTGGATAGAGTGGTGTGGACTTTTAAGGTGCAAAGGAATTCAATGGTAAGCCATTTAGAACAATAATCATTGAGGTGGTAGAAATCATACCATCCGACTGTGTTGAGTGTGTACTCAAAATCAGTGAGAACGCCAATCCGCTCGAGGAAGTCATGGTCGAACTTGCACACAGATGTGAACTCCCGGTCCAAAATGGCGGTGAGTTTGCTTCGCTCATCATAGTCATTGAACACCATATTCTCTTCACTCTCCATGAACTTGTCAAACTCTTCATCTTGCATGCTTTGCACCGTTGGAGCTTCGGATATGGACATTGTGTCCGAGAGATAACTCGGAGCATGCCCATATGAAGCTCCGGAGTGCTCGGCTTCTAAGCACTCACCTGGCGTGCGCCTCCCACGGCTCGATCCGCTACTGCTGCTGAACTTGGTGTAGATGCCTCTCCAAATATTTGTCATTCCTGCAAAAGGGTTACTTGGACACAATACCCGAAGGACAAAATGATGATAATGGTCAGCTGTTAGTCGTTCGGTAAGTAGTCCAAGTGTTAGTCGTTCAAACGTGCAAGGGTGACAACAAATTCTCTCTAGTTGATTTTATTGCAGCACACTTTTATTGCTAAGTGCAAAGTGCACTTACTAGAGAGAGCTAGTGGAGTGAGAAAAGGAGTGCAAAGGGAGAGAGTTTGTGAGGGAGAGAAAGTGTTTTCAGCTAAGGGTGGACAAGCTAAGGAGAGTGAGCTTGGTATTTATAGGCTCGAGGGGAGCCGTAGGGCAAAAATTTTTATGCCGGATGGCGGGACATGCCGGGCGGTAGCCCATGCAGGCCGGCAGGTCATTTCTCTCCATTTGCTCTATTATTGCTCTAGTGGTGATGGGAGAAGGCTAGGTCCAAGTGCCATGTGATCCACTTGCTCAATTTATCCAGAAATTTGCTAAGAGTGTGGGGAGCAAGGATAGAGTGATGGGATGGTCAAAGTTGTATGTTTGCAATGAGTGTGCTGCCACTCATGAGGCCTAGGTGAGTAGGGTAGTAGGTGAGTGTGAGTGGTGAAAGAGTGAGGTGACATGGGTGGCTCTCATTCATTCACTTTCACTCATGGTGGGGCTTTTGATGAGCATTTTTCTTCAAGGTAAGGTTGGCCACACCTTCACTACTCATGGCCATCATCTCTGCATTAAAAGTGCCAAGAATCGGAGAAAAAGTTGTGCCGGGCGGCAGAAATGACCCAGCCGGGTGGTCATTTTCATGAAAAATTACCTCCCCGGTGCTGAAATTTAACTGAGTTATTTTAGGTTAGGTGGCTTAAGATTAGCTAGCCGGGTGATCATATTTTGCCAAATATGACTTCCCGGGTGCTAAAATTCAATAGAATCTGACCTCCTAAAATTTTACCCAGAGGGGCGGTCATTTTCATGGAATATGACCTCCCGATTTGCTGAAATCCGACTAGCCGGGTTGGATGATCAGACCATCACCCGGAGGGTCGTTTTTGCTGAAATTTGACCTCTCGGGTGCTAAAATTTGACTCGTCGGGTTGGATTCTGGCTACTTGGATATTACCTAGCCAGGTGGTCATTTTCATGAAATACGACCTCGAGGGTGCTGAAAACTGACTGGTTGGACAGGAGCCTCACATTATCACCCGGGGCATTGTTTTTGATGAAATTTGACCTCCTGACCAGTAAACTTGGCCGGGTTATCACCAATTTTTTTTTCAAAATTTATTTTTTAAATTCTTTTCTTTTATAGCCTAATTTAATGGTTATCACCAATCCGCAAGCGCACGGAACATCTATTGTAGCATTTCACCCGGGAGTATTCCAAGCTATCGTATTTATTTTCCTCAGGGAAGCTAGGCGTAAGAGTATCTTGGTTTAACAAAGATATGACTATAAGAGTTATACCAACTGACCAAAGACGGGGGTAAAGATATTCGATAATAAACAGGTTAGCAGTGATACATGAGAAATCCACACTAAGATAGATAAAAGAGATCGATTAAGCTAGCCGGGAGGACAACGAGTCTAAGTCTAGAATTCCTAAGATAAACTTTCCTAAATCTAGTCAAGTGTCAAAATTCCTAGTTACTCGGGTTGAGTGCTTACACCAAATCTATGGTATAACCTCGAGTCTTTCACTAATAAGCTTACTTCGGGGCATGACAACGATCCACTAATAGGATCGGTAACTAACCTCGTGCACTAGTGGGCACGTTACCGCTAGACAACCCTGCTTGAAACTTCCCGAACATGGTTGAATACTAAATGGATGGACAGGGCTGTCACCACCTGCCGCCTATGACACAGTCCGTGGGGACGAATGCAAATCCAGCTAGTGTTAACTTAGGCATTGCGTCTACGCCTTCACTAGATATTCTTCCGTTAGCCTAGCAGAAGAATAGCTGGGAAATAACCAAGTCTAAGTTCTATTTGAGAACTAAACTTAATAAAATCCTAGCTGGGAATCTAGTAAACTATACTTCAAAGTTATTTCCCGATAATTGTAGCTTGAGGAAATTGACTAAGTAAAGATAAATACTTGACAAGATAAATAAGGAGAAAATAATTATATTTAATAAAGGATAAGTCTTACAAAAGGAGAAAAGATACAAGAGAACTCATACCAAGACTCCGAGACGATTTCCGAAATCCCAAGCTAAGCTCTCGACTAGACTCTAACTCCCGACTAACTAACCTACTCTACTAGTAAGAAAAGTAGTGGGAAATGGACTTCAATATGCTTCACTTGCTTCATTCTTTATTTCTGCCGAATTCCCTCTCTATTTATAGGAGGCGAAGGGCTGGTGGGTACTTGTAGGTGAAGGAGAGTTGGTGGGTAAAAATTCCCCCACCAGGCATGCATCGCCCGGCGGCAGGCCAGACCGGGCGACCGTTGGATGAAGTCGGCTCCCGACCGCCTTCCCTCAGACGGCTCAGATTTGGTCTGGATGATGGTTGTTGGGTCGATTCTGGACCGCCTTATCCACTTTGCATCGGTTGGCATGATGGGCCAAGTGGGCTGGACACCCCAGGAGGAAAAGTCCCAGGCCAGGCGGCGGGGTAGGCCGGGCGGCCTGGCAGGCCGACCGACAGGCTAGGCCAGGCGGCGGCCTGTGCTGGGCAGTGGGCCCCTTTTTGTGCTGACCCCCTCTGGGTCATGTCTTCACTTGTCAAAGTTGTGCCACGTGGATACCTCCTTTACTTCTTCACTTTTTCCATCCTTAGTCCAGGGATGGAAAACAGCCTCATGGTGGAGTGTTTTGCAGGGTCGGTTGGGTCGGATGATTTAGCATGAGGAGACTCTGTTTTAACCAGCCGAGTGGCTGATTTCAGCCTGATATGATCCTATCGGCTAAGTTTTGATTTCAGCCGTCACGATCCTGCCCGGGCCCTGATTTCAGTCTCATACGACCCTGTCGGCCGGCTGATTTACGACAGGATCGGCCGACAGGGCGTTTCTTCATGTTTTTACCTAATTTTGGCCCTTTTGAACCTGCAAACACATATTTCACCAAAACTTGTGGAATTTTATTAGTTTAAGCAAATATTCATGAAACTTTGGTCTTTACCTTGCATTTCCTGACCGGTTGGTGGACGATATTGGGTTTCAAGGGCCACCAATAGACACGAATGGTCAGACCGCACGAGTCTGTCAGTCAGACCGACCCTCCCAAGCGGTCAGACTGCTGAGGGGCCAGACATTTAGACCTCTCTAGACGTGGGCGGTTAGACCGCCTGTGGCCCATAGTCAGACCACCACCCTTATTTCGACAGGATAATTCAAGGGAATTTTGAGGGGTTCCATCAAGAATTTTTTAGGAAATTGTTGGAGGTTCTTCAACACAAAGATATTCAAGGAATATTTTGGGATATCCAAAAAAATTTGCAAGGAATATTTGGGGGTGACTTTGACAAGGATTTGGAATTCGATTTCTCACAAAGTGGCAACTATCAAATCATCAAGCAATAAAATGTTGATCTATAGTGTGGCACCTATTTTAGCAATCTGGTTATTTTCCTCTCTAAGCTTCTTATGATTGGCAAAATAGAAAACCTATTTTGTACCTTTGTCTTGAGCCACCTTCTTCACTTCATTTGATATTTATGAGTTGATCATGTATGAATTTCCAATCTTGATATAGAATGATCCATGAAAATATAAGTCCTCATTAATTACCAAAACTTTTAATTAAGGCCTAGATTCTTCAATCTCCCTTCTTTTTGGTAATTGATGATAATACAAGGAAGTGAAATAAGAATGAGCCACATAAAGTAAATTCTCCCTGATAGCATGTATTGATAAAATAAGAAAGAACAATAAACCTCATAAATTCAAGATACGTACAAATAAAATGTCAAACCAAATATTCAAGTACAAACCAACATTACAAACTAAGGTTCAAATAAAAGCAAGCAACATTGTTTTAACACAACCATAAAGCAGATACAATGAGAAGAACAAAGAAAGAGATAACCATGAATTTGAGATCAAGGTACAATCCATCCATCCATCTTGCTCAAACCAATGCTCTCATTCATAGTGGAAAGCTATTACATTATCGGAGTATGGTACTGCTGAGCATAGGACGTGTGAAAAGCATCCATACCAGCTTGAATACCCTGCTGGATAGCACTTTGAATCTGAGGTAGAAAAGCCTGAAAATCTTGTGCAGGAGGTGGAGGAAGTGGAGCCCATGGGTGCCAAGGAGTAGCGTCGTGCTCATGCTCATCCTCATGTGCAATATCATCTTGTTGGGAAGGTGCCGCTGGAGCAGGTTGTGGGAGCGCATGCTTAGTTGTAGAGAATGGTTTGTAACTAGAGTGAGCAGTCTTGCAATCCCTCACCAAGAATTTGGTCTTCTGAAGAATGAGTGACATGATGTATGGAGCATAGTAGAGGTTATACTGAATGCTTGATGATACTTGCTCAATGTACTTTATGAACTGTGTTACATGAACCTTGTGCCTATTCATTATATGATTGATGAAATTCTAGAACTATTCAGGAATAACTTCAGAATTTCCATTCCTTGGAAAAATGTTGACCCCCAGAATCTTGTTCACAACAACAAGCATGGACTTAGAATAGAGTCTTCTACAGTTCCCAAGTATTCCTTGGAGTTATGGTATGACTCTTGTATCTTTCTCCTTTTTGTAAAACTTTGCTCTATTTAATATATTTTGTCTTTATATATAGTTATGATTGGATCTTGTGTTTCTTGTTTGATTATATGATCTATTCATGTATATGATTGTTCTGCTTGCATGTTTGTTATTTAGTTATATTATACTACCATGTTAGACATAAGCCCTTAACTATAGCCTTTATATCGTTATAGTGATGCATAACTAACGTTTTGACTTAGATCATTTCCACGTGCTTAGTGTTCACTTCAATGTGATTATTCTTTTTTTGATCCATTGTTAGGGGATTAAGGGTATTGTTCTAGAGATGTAAGTGTGGTGCTTAGATCAATAGAATGCATTATTTGTTGTGTAGCCCACGGATTGCTAGGGATAACCAGTAGGTGGTGACAGTCCTATCTGTCCATTGAAATTCCCCCTGTTTGGCTATGCAATAGGCTTTTGGCCGGAATCGTACTGTGGATGCAAGGGAAAACCGGATGCCCAAGGTGTGATGATCTGATTGTCTTGCATTGTTTATGTATCTGTATAATAGTATATAATGCAGACTAAATAACTATATAAAAGCAACATAGGAACTTAGCGCTTCTTTGTCCTCCACTAGACTAGTATTTATTTATCTTGAGTATGTCATTTGTGTGTCCACTACCCATGTTTATCTTTATTCTTACCCCTATAAGGACTTTGTCTCATAATCCATTATGCCTGGTTAGAGCATGGTAATTACTTTGATCAAGAATCCCTCGACTTCCTTTGGGATAAAATAAATATGATACCCTGAATACTTTCGGGTAAAATGCTACAACAGTATTCTGTGTGCGCTTGCGGATTACCTGCATTCGCTAAAGATTACCAATAAATATTTCTTGCTTCGTTGCTAAGGTAACTTACTGACGATGTTAAGAAATGTCAACAAGCATTTCTGGCACCGTTGCTAGGGATGGCGATAGATCAAAAGAATCACCTATGTTATAGTCTTGCATATGAGATTATTTGTCATTCGCCCAAACAGGCTAAACTTGTTTGTTTTCTCCTTTTGTGTGAAAATAGTGTAGTGCATGACTGGTTTCACCTTGCCTAAAAATTATATTGAAGATCCCGAACAACTCTTGAGAAGGGTATGTGCACATCTTGTCCCTCCTCAGAAGTTCGTGTATGCAAGTGAACGAGTCATCTCCGCACCATCAAGCTTTAAGGTCATGGCCTAGAAGAGTCTTCGTGATTTCTCCGCTCCCTCAGCGTCCAATATTCCTGTTGCACCCAATGTCATAAGAGATGCAAATTTTGAGATCAAGACGGGTCTCATTACCATGGTACTGGCCAACCCATTTTGTGGGAAGGCTAATGAGAATGCCAATGCCCATCTACAATAGTTTCTGGAGATTCATGTCACTTCCAAGATGAAGGACGTCTCTCAAGACGCCATTCTCCTTCGTTTGTTTCCGTTCTTCCTTCTGGGGAGGGCAAAACAATGGTTTTACATGAACAAGGATATTGTGAGTACCTGGGGAAAATATTCAACCGTGTTCCTCGCCAAGTTCCTCCCGTTGAGCAAAACCAACGCCATTCGCGGGAGAATTTCAAGCTTCCAACAGGAGTCCAAGGAGTCAATCTCCGAGGCTTGGGACAGGCTGCATGAGTATATTGCTGCATGTCCTCATCAGGGATGGATGAATGGCTTATCATCCAGAACTCGTACAACAGGCTGACTCCATCAGCTCGTGATCATATTGATGCTACAGCAGGAGGAGCCTTGGTCTCACTGACCGTAGAAAAAGCTAAAAAACTTGTCGAGAAGATGGTCTCCAACCAAGGATGGAGTGAAGATCATCTTCACTCGTGCAAGTGGGGCATGCACGCCATTAAGGAGGTGGACATGTTAGCCGCTAAAAAGGACCTCCTTAAAAAGAAGATGGACAAACAGGCCAAGGGACATGAAGTCGGCATTGTTAACGCCTTAGACGCTCGTATGACATGCTAGGTCTACGGCAATATGGGTCACTCGGGAAATGACGGCCCTGAGACTCGTGAGGATGTGTTGTACATGAACAACAACAACAACGATGACTATCATCCACAAGGAGGCAACCGGTGGAATCAACCACACCCGTATTATCAAGGAGGTAACAACTACAACCCTTCCAATGGTTTTAGTCAACCTTGAAGATGCATCTAGGTCCCCTAGTGGGTTTTGGTGATTAATGACATAAGATTAAAATGTGCTAACATGAGTATGAACAATATGCGCAGATTATCAAAAGAAAATTTATTGCCCACATTTGTGAGAAAGTTCACCACAAAAGAAGAAAAGGAAAAAGACTCTTGGAGCTTCAAGTTTAGTTTTTGCTAATTTATTTGAGTCATAGGTATGCCGAACTATCAATATGGGTAAACATATCTTACTTGCAGGGATTTGATGTGCTTGAGCAACCCTTATAAATCTAAGAGAGCTTAGCTAGCTAAAAAGCCCAAAAACATTCATGTATTTTGAGCCAAATAGAGAGTGACAGAAGTTTTGTCACCCCTTGACATAAGTTCCATCACTTGCACTTCCAGCATCCTAACCAACCCGAGAGTGACGGATGTTCCGTTGCCCTTTGACGAAAGTTTCATCACAAGAATTTCCCTAGCCCTCACAGAAGTTCTGTCTTGTGCCTGCCTTCAAGCCGAGCCAACCCAAGAGTGACAGAAGTTCCGTAACCCTTTGATAAAAGGTCCATCATAGCATATACCTTGAAACCAGGCCCACTCAACGACTATTTTTGAACTGACGAAAGTTCCATGGGCCTTCATGGAGGTTTCGTCAAACACAAAAAAAAAACTAATGACTAGTTTTTGGAGATGCTCTATAAATAACCTACCCCTTCTCCTATAGGGAAGCACCGGTAGTTTCTCACTTGCTTTTCATGGATGACTCGCTGATCTTAATGCAAGCAGAGAGGAAATGTAGAGAAACTGAGGGAGGTCCTTGATCGGTATTGCGCAAGCTTGATTCAGCAAGTAAGTGAAGCGAAATCAAGTATATATTTCAGCCCCAATACTGAAGTAGAGGTGAAGAGAGAGATATGCTCAATACTCAACATCATGATAGAATCGTTGAATGATACCTATCTTGGCTTGCCGGCAATGGCAGGAGCAGAGAGAAGTGATTGTTTCAAGCACCTAATTGATCGGTTCCGAACGAAAACAAAAGGGTGGAAAGAAAAGCTTCTCAGTATGGGCGGTAAGGAAGTTCTAATCAAATCAATTGCACAAGCTGTGCCGATCTATGCGATGATGGTATTTAAAATTCCAAAGAATATATGTAAGGGGATTTCATATGCTATTTCATAGTTTTGGTGGGGTGATGATGAAGGGCAAAGGAAGATACACTGGAAGGCCTGGTGGAAAATGTGTATCCCAAAACACCAAGGAGGGATGGGGTTTAAAGACCTCCACTGTTTTAATACAGTTATGTTGGCCAAACAGGTTTGGAGACTCCTATGCGAACCTGACTCACTGTGTGCAAGGGTGTTAAGAGCTCGATATTATCCAGATGGAAAACTGTTAGAAGCAAAGCTCAAAAGTGAAAGCTCATATACTTGGCAAAGTGTGATGGAAGGATTACAATGCTTCAAAAGGGGATGTATCTGGAGAGTAGGGGATGGATCACAAATAAATATCTGGAGAGACAATTGGTTGCCATCTAGTCAAAACCTGAAGATCATGACACCCCGGGGGTCTAATATTGTAACAACAGTTGAGGAGTTGATCAATCCTACTGATGGTATGTGGGATGAAGCTTTGATCGAGGATCTATTCTGGCCAGTGGATGTTCATCGCATTCTCCAAATTCCAATCACAGGAGGAAGAGAGGACGTCATTGCATGGCACCACAACCGGAATGGACTTTTCTCTGTCAAATCGGCTTACCACAGCCAATGGTTACATAAATTTGGTGGGAGTGTCCAAGGAAACATAGCCATAGATGTTGGGGATAACCAGGTATGGGCGAAGCTGCGGAAGCTTGACATACCATAAAAGATTAAGATTTTTGGTTGGAGAGTTCTACATGGCCTGATACCTTGTAGGTGTATACTAGCCAACCGCCACATTGGCAACACTGGAGGATGCCCAATATGTGCGGGAGGATGTGAAGATCTAAAACATATATTGTTTTCCTATCCGAGGGCACAAGAAGTTTGGAGCCACCTCGGGGTCCTGCATAGGATACAACTACTTGAGATGCTGGATAGGTCGGGGTTAGTACTTATGGAGGAAGTCAAAAGACAGGGCGGTGATATACCTTCAATCAATAACATGGGGTTCGTAAAACTAATACTTACTGGAGGTTGGTATATATGGTGGGAGAGAATACAGCTAGTCCATAGGGAGGGAATCCAAAAACCATCGCGATCAGCCTTGTCCATAGCTACCTTGACAACAAACTATAATCGAGCAAAGAAAGGGAAGGCCAAAGGAAATGAGGTGTGGAGGAAACCCCCAGATGGTAAGCTAATGTTGAACATTGATGCTAGTTTTGATGTAAACTCACGATCTGGGAGGACGAGAGCCATACTGAGAGATTCCAGAGGCGACTTCATAGCGACATCTACCAAATACTTGTAGTGTGTTGTGGATGCTCAAATGGCAGAAGCCTTCGCGTTGAAGGAGGGCTTACTCCTAGCACAAATAGTCGGAACAAACAGGTTTGTGGTGCAATCTGATTGTTTGGAGGTGGTGAAGACAATGGAAGAGGGTGGTTTCTCTGCTACGGCGAGAGCCCCTATCTATGATGAATGTTGCCTCTTGTGGAGTGAGTTTGATATAGTTTCGATAGAACATTGTAATAGAGAGTGCAACCGTGTGGCTTATGAATTAGCTAGACTAGCTTTTGAGTCAAAAGATTCTTGTATTTGGGCGGATGACCCACCTAGGTGCATCCATGAGCTACTGGTGAATGATGTAACTATTTTTGACAATGAATAAAGAGCGCCAGATGGCTTAGGCTACAAAAAAAACTACCCCTTCTCCTGTGGGAAGGGTAGGACACTTTGGCATTTCACCCATTCTTCATCTAGAGCTCTCCCCTCTCACTTCTAGACTTGTTCTTGACATTTTAAGCAAAGTGAGCGAGATCCAACCACAAAAAGATTAGATCCATCCACTCAAAAGCTTGAGCACATCTTTCCCTCCCCAAACAAGATTTGATTTGCTTGTTACTCTTGGAGACTTGGTCTCCTAGATGGCTAGGTGTCATCCTTGAGCTCCCAACTTGGTGTGGTGAGTCGGGGACATTTGTAAATGTGTGATTTGCCTCTGGAGGAAAAGAATCAAGTGGAGAAAGATTCGAGCATGATCTTAGTGATTGCTTGGCAAGAAAAAAAGGGTTGAAAGAGACCCAGTCACTTTGTGTGGCTCCTCAACAAGGATGTAGGAACTACTTCGTGTGGTTGCCGAACCTCGGGATAAATTTTGTGTCTCTCTTTACATTTCTCGCATTTATTCTTGTGCTTTCTTTACTCCTATACATATTGTGCTTGATTCACTTGTTCTTGTGTTGCTAGCTTTTCATTAAAGGATTCTAGATATACATCGTGCTAGCTTCATTTCTAAACAAGTATTATACCTCTATCTCTTTATATATCCACATTTTAATTAGTCTTAAATAGAGATTGGGTAATTGACAAAACTTCTATTGTGACGGAAGTTCCGTCAGGAGTGATGGAAGTTCCGTCGTTCTCTGTTTAACTATCCTCAAGTGCTTTATTTCAGGATAATTTTTAGATTGCCTATTCACCCCCCGCCCCCCCCCCCCCCCCCCTCGAGGAAACTTTCAAACCCTCATTGAAAGAGCTTGTCTTAGGCCAGGCTAAAATTAATGAAACCCTTACTAATTTTTTTTAGCCAATGATAAGACATTAGAGAGTGTTAATGCTAAGTTAGAATGTCTTGCTTCTTCCATTAAGAATCATCTTAGCTTTAATAAAATGCTAGAAACTCAACTAGCCCAGCTAGTTGTTGTTATTCCTCTCTTAGAGTTAGGGAAGATTCCGGTGCCACACGAGTCTCCCATTGAAAATGTTAATATGGTGACCACGAGAGTGGGTAAGACCACTTGGGACCCGCCATATCCTAACAATGCAGGGAAAGATAAGGAAGTACCTCTAGGCAAAGAAGATCCGGGGTGCCCCATGATCACTTGCTTGATCGAGGATCAAAAATTTGAATAAGCCATGTGCGACCTTGGTGCAAGCATAAGCGTGATGCCCAAGGCGGTCTTTGAGAAATTACACTACACAGCTCTATCCTCTGCGTCGATGCAACTTCAGTTGGCCGATTCATCGGTCCGCTATCCAGAGGGAATTGTAGAAGGCGTTCTGGTAAAAATTTGGGATTGCTTCATCCTCGTGGATTTTGTGGTGCTCAACATGGATGTTGAGAAAGAAATGTTGCTCATTCTTGGATGCCCGTTTCTAAGCACGTAGATGCACACATTGATGTTGGGGCTGGAGAAATCCGTTTCCTCATCAATGGGAAAGAGGAGAGGTTTGATTTTCGGTTAAGGAGAGAGCAATGTTCAATGATCAAGATCAAGTATGGGCCCAACCCAACGAATATTCAAGAGGTCAAAGTAACACCCCCGAAGAAGGATAGCCTCATTCTCTACATAAAGAAGATCATGGCTAAGCAGATGTCAGTACCGTTTTGAGAAGAAGATCATGGCAAAGCCACAGCCTATTAAATCCAAGAAGCCACCAATCACACCAAAGATAAAGAAGGTGTGGTGAAGTACAACCATCTGCGTCCACTTCTCAAGGACCAGACGCAACGACATCAAGCTAAAAGTAATGGAGAAAAGTCCCGTTCGTTGGACTTTAAAAATTGGTGAGCCCTTGCCAAAGGTAAATTGGTAGTTATCTCATATTTGGTTTCTTCAACTTTTGCAAATTTGAATTTTCCAACTATTGGATTTTTTAAATTTATACTTGCATTTCCATATTTGGATTTCACACTTGCATGTTGGAATTTATTTCAACTTTTTCTTTTTTAATAAAATAAAAAATTGGTATTGGTTTTCAACTTTGAGAAAATATTTTTCTGAGCAAATATTTGTTGAAACTTTGGACCTAACCCCTGCAGCTCAAGAAATATAGTTGTTAGGGAGTTATGTGCTAAGTGGGGGACCAATGGGACCCACCCATGTTCGGTCAAACACCCATGTTTGGTCAAAGGGGTATGGGCCCTGCCAACCTTGGCCTTTTGCCAATGGTTGGATCTAGCCCCCAACTAGCCGTTTTCGACCATTAAGAAATTTTCCTATAAAAAGAGCGCCCAGAGAGAGTGCTTTGTCATCCAATGTTTAATTCTCATTTCACTCCCCCCTTCACTCATTTGCTCTTGTGCTCTCACTCTGTTTCTCCAAAGTTGTCATTCCAAAAAAACCACCAAATATTTTTCTCTTTTAATTTGCTTTTGGATTGTTCATGTCCTTTGAAAAGTTTGGATAGAGCAACAAGGTCGGCAGATTTGATTTTGCTAACACATAACCCGTGTTTGAGTTGTTCTTGTATTCTTGCTTTTCTTGCTCAAGTGGTGCAGATGAAGAAAGCTAGGGCGTTGATGCAACGAGTGATGTGTTCGAGTTCATGCCGTTTACACGGCAACTCGAGCATAAGCCTCTCCATCAAGCATGAAACAATGAGTCACATGTCTGTTGAGGATGACATGGAGGAGGATGAACCACACATTCTTCTCACCGACACTGACCTCGAGCTGTTGGATGAACGAGAGAAACGAATCTACTTCCTTGTCGTGAGCCCTTCAACAGAAACCTTGAGATATCTCCCATCGTGAGAGTTTCGTGATCCTCAGAACAAGATGTGATGAAACTGGAAATCAGCAGCCATAGTTGTCGTCAAGACATTAATAGGGAGCACAAACAAGTAGACAATAATACTGGCTAGCGGCTAGGGTTTTTCATGAAACATACATGTTTTATTTTTGGAATAGAACATAAAGTGATTTCTTTGTAAAAGACCGACGTGATTTTTCGTAGGACAAACAAAAATAATGTTAGGATTGGAAAGAATTCTGATATAAGAAGCAAACGTGCTACATACGTTTTATTCTTCGTGTTTTCTTTTTCCTAGACTTAATGTTTTTTTATTTTTTTTCCAATGAGGTAAACTCGAACTCTATCTCGTAGCTCTTGAAAAGTTCTACAACTTTTATATTTAATGAAGTCAAGATTCTGTCATTTTCGTTTCCAAATTTACGATGTAAAAATATTTATTCTGATTCAGACTCCTTTGTATAGGTCTTTGTGCGGAGCCCATATCTTCTACCTCCGGAGTTCAAATAATATGATCCATATATATTTTGAAAAGGTCTCGATGAAATCTACAACTTTTATGTTTTAACTTTTCTCATTAGAGTATATTTTTATGTCCAAAATTGTGTTATAATATATTGTTGTTTCTATTCTGCATGAATTAATTTTTCCTATCGGATAAAACTTCTAAACATCTTTAAGCATTGGGTCACGACCTTGATTTTGCATGTTAGGCTTCATAGAGATCCAGTGGTATCTTGTAGGCGTCATGAGCTTGTGAGAATCCCTCTTTACATGATGGATTGGACTTTATATTGGTATTTCTTATATTTGAATATTTTTTAATACCATTTCACTTAATTTTGCAACATAACACTTAAACGATATTACATGTGGAAATCATTAATATTAGAGTAAAAAAATATTTATAATAAGAATACGATAAAAAATAATAAAAAAATTGTTACTAATAACATATAAAATGGTATACTAAAAGTACTAACAATAATATAAATATAATTTTTTATATAAAAAAATTAATAATTATATTATGTAAGTAATTTACATTTAAATCATAAAGAGTATTTTTTTTAAACCCGTAGTAATGCACGGGTCTATGTAGTCTCTACAACTTATTAATTGAGGTGAGGTCGTTTAGATCACTTTTTTCATGTCTAGATATATCCGTAACGTTGTCGTATTCAGTTTGTATCCTATAATGATTCACCAATCAGTTTGAGTCATTTTTGAATTATTTTTTAACCTTTTTTTGAATTGAACTCCGATTTTAATTCGATATTTCATACTAACAATAATTAATCATCTATATATTACTTTAACATTATATTTTAGATGAAAACTAATAACAGGAATTCTAATAATACTCACTCAAAATTATTATAATGAATATTATTTTTAAAACTCTAAAAAATAACATAAAATAAAAATAGAGCAAATACTCAAATTAAAAAATTGATTAATTAAAAACCTTAATTATAATTTTTTAATAAAGATCCGCACGGCTATTTTGCTAGTAGAGATTTATGTGAGGATAGCACCGTATTAATAAAAAAAAATCTGGCAAGCAGCCATATATCTCTACGAACACCATCGCCCACGCGGCTAGGCCCTCTCAAGAAAGGAAACAGAAAAGCAGATACCTTCTCGTCGCGGCCTTCTCTGCTCGCCGAGACGCCGAGACGCCGCCGCGCCCCCCGCTATCGGCGCACCCAATCCATAACCTTCCGCCGCCCCCGTCTCACTCGGAGGAACCGTCCTGGGCCTTGGACGGCGCGGCAGGCCTTTTTCCTGGTCCTGCTTGGATTCTGAGAGGGATTTCTGCGTCCACCGGGGCCGTGTTCCTGTTTGTACCGGCTTGATACGATTTGGTTGGATTCAGATTCCAGTCGCCGACGGATCCCCCTTGTGCTCAAGTAGTTTGTTCTAGGGTTCCCCAAGTCCCTGTAGCCTTACATTTCTCCGTTTCCCCATCGTTTAGTTATTCATAGTGCTGTTTGGTGTTCTCGTGGTATTTGATTGTCAATGTCAAGTGAGAAACAAACCATAAGCGGGCATCATTTTGCTCCCACTATTTCCTCTCTTTTTCTTGCACATGTGCTGATAATTCAATAAAATTCTCCTTTCAATGTTACATCTGACAGTAGGAGAAAATATAAAGAGAAATAAGTGCATATTTAGTGAAGGAGAGGAAAGAGAAAAGAGATCAAATTTACATTCTGCTAAATTAGCCAGTGGGGAGTGTTTGTAGCTATGAGATTGATTGTATGGTAGAAGGATAGTGAGAGTTCAACTATTGCCATTGTATCATGTCAAAGGGGAAGTCCAACAATGGGTATCTGGGCGTCACTGAGCCGATCTCACTAAGTGGACCAACTGAAAAGGACGTTCTGCAGACAGCTGAGGTTGAAAAGGTAGGGTTTGGGTTCAGATTATACAGCTAACACTTACATATTTCAGTTTCTTTCTGTGCCCATAGGTTTATGACATTGTCTGATGGCATGTGTTTTATTTTCTATCAGTATCTTACAGATGCAGGCTTGTATGAGAGCCAAGAAGAGGCTGTCTCCCGAGAAGAGGTTCTAGGAAAGCTGGACCAGGTTAAATGATTATTGGCATGCTTCTGATTTGATTTATCATGTGTATGTCTGTATTGATTTGACTATTTGTTGATGTGCCAGGCTGTAAAATCTTGGATTAAGAAGGCAACTAGGCTCAGTGGCTACGGTGAGCAATTTGTGCAAGAAGCGAATGCAAAGATCTTCACGTTTGGTTCATACCGACTTGGGGTACTACGTAGACTGTTCCTTGTGCTCTTCGGCTTGCAACAAAATCATGAATTACTGTCTACTGCATATTATAATTGTTGCCATTTCTCTGAATATTTTTATAAAGTGCCTAAATCATTACGCATATGAATCTTCTATTATACTTGCTATCAGTCATATGTACATTTTATATATTTCTGCTTAAAACAACTGTTCTTAACTTTTCTTGATTAATCCTTTGCTGTACAGGTACATGGTCCTGGTGCAGACATTGACACGCTATGTGTTGGCCCAAGGCATGCGACTCGAAATGTAAGAGTGCCTAACTTCAAGAATCCAGAACTACTGAATCACCACAGTGTCAAATAAAATATTCATTTTTTTACAGGAGTACTTCTTTCGGTGGCTTCATGATATGCTAGCTGAGATGCCAGAAGTTTCAGAGTTACATCCAGTACCAGATGCTCATGTGCCTGTTCTAGGGTTCAAACTTAATGGGATCTCTATTGACCTGCTATACGCAAACCTTGCTCATGTGGTGATCCCTGAGGTAAATTGTTTGTGCATTGTCAGTGTTACATGCCTTCATCGTGTACTAGTTGGAACGACTAGTAATAATGTATTAAAGAACTGATGCATTTTTGGGGAATCATAAGGTGTAAATGGATCTTAACTTTTTGTGCCTTTCATTCATCTTTTGAAGACAAATTAACTTATTAAGCCTCTATACCTTTGTTTCTGCCGCAAGGTGAATTAGTTTAATTTTCTTTGGTATTTGATATGAGTTCATATTTGGTTTCAGGACCTAGATCTTTCTCAGGACTCCATACTACACAATGTTGATGAACAGACTGTTCGTAGCCTAAATGGGTGCCGGGTTACTGATCAAATTTTAAGATTGGTACCAAATATACCGGTGTGTATTTGTGGAAAAAAACTATTTTCGAAGTATATGGTTATTTTATTTTTATTTTGGATTAATCTGATATACTTTCATATAATCCAGAGCTTCCGCACAACCTTGAGATTTATAAGATATTGGGGAAAGCGCCGTGGGGTTTACTCAAATGTATGATTCTATTATGTTCTTCTCTTATTGCATGAGCATACTTTACATTATTGATGTGTCTTGTTATTGCGTAATATATTGATGTGTCGTGTAAGATATTGATGTGTCCTTATTATGGTTTCGCAATATATTGATGTATCCTGTATTATGGCAAGTTCTCTCAGAATTAATGTGTGTGTGTGTTTGTAACAAAGGCCCTGTTATCCTGTATAGGTCATGGGATTCCTCGGTGGTATAAACTGGGCAATTCTTGTGGGTCGTATATGTCAATTGTACCCAAACGCATCGCCCAGCATGTTGATATCACGTTTTTTCAGAGTCTATAGCAAGTGGAAGTGGCCTAATCCTGTTATGCTTTGTCATGTTGAGGAGGGTTCTCTTGGTCTTCCTGTGTGGGATCCAAGAAGAAATTTTAGGGACAGAGGCCATCAAATGCCTATAATCACTCCTGCTTACCCTTGTATGAATTCAAGCTATAATGTATCTATAAGCACAAGGTATGTTATTGTCCAAGAATTCACACGAGCGTTTGAGATTTGTCAGGTACGTGTGGTTCTTTATTTCCTTTTTTTTTCCCTTCATATTTCAATACCAAGATGTCAATGTGAACCGTTTCTGTCATTTGAGTTCAGTATGTAACTAATATGAGGTGTCTTTCCGATTCTTGATTTCTTCTTATTTATTTCAAAACCAAGATGTAAATGTGAACCATAGCTTGCATATTTTGTCATTTTGTAGCAAATATAAGGTGTCTTTACTGAGACTAATATAAAATATCCTTGACACACAGCACTAAATCTCACTATTTAAAACATCAGTTTGTGTGATACTGTTATGAGTATGGATGAGGTTGGGGAGAGAGGCAGCACAGCAGCAGAGATGACAACCTTGCTGGGGGCTGGCCTGCTTGGTGACGGCATTAGGGAAGGCGGCAGTGCACAGGAGGGGGAGGGAGAGAGTAAAATGTTGGAGAGCTGAAAGATTAAGTGAGAGGCCTACTTCAGATCTGATTACATCCCACATTATATAGAGTGGGCTTGACTTGACTCCTAGAGCTCTAATTGACTTCTAGAATACATTTACATCTTTCTATTTTGGTAACGGTAGCTGGAAGGGATGCAGACGTAGTCACATCCTCACCCTTGTCCGTGGTCCTGGAACTGTGCAGGGGTGGCAGCGGCCCTGATCCTAAGGTTTCTGCTGCTGGAATGGGCTGGATCCGAGGCAACAGGTTAATTGGCCTATAGGAAATATGATTCTCTTTCTCTTTCTCAGAGAATGTAAGGTTTAAGACCCCAGCCCTGCACCATGAGATATTTGAAACCATTTGATACATTATACTCTCAAAATTTCTATTTGTAAATTCAATAGCTGTGACACTTAAATTAACTTTGATCTCGCTGTAGCATGTGCAATGTTGGTGACACAAAACCTTATATATCTTCTGTCAAAATTAATTATAGTTTCATAATGCTTGGTTGTGTGGAGTCTGCTTTTGCCATTTGTTATCCTCATTTGAGAAACCTGTTATGTTGTAAAGTTGCACAGCTTCATTCTATTATTTTCTGCTAGTTCATCAAACGTCAGACTTTATTCTATCCGATATTATGTGGTGAATTTTTAACGATTGTTTAACATCAGTAGATTGTGTGTTCATCAGCCATATCTTAAGTGCTATAGACATTTTTTTTATTTTTTATCTGCTGAGATGAACAATGATGTTGCTCATCTCACATTTCACTAAAACATCTATTATTGTTATATATTTTTTGTATTAGTTTATCTTCTTTAACGTATCAAAATGTTTCCCTTGAATAATTACTTTTTTTATGGAATAAATTAAATCTATTTGCAGTAAGGGCCACTTTGAGATACAAGATCTATAGGATACAAAATAATATTGAATATTGAAAAACAGAAGAGATTTTTTTCCTGCATGTGTGAGCGTGATGAGCTTTTTCCCTTAGGCGGTGCTCATTGATAAACCATCCACATGAGTGGGCAGGTCCCACCCGCTCTAAGCTTCCTCTCCGAGAAATTTCTGGTCCTTCATTCCCCTTCCTGTTTACCTCCAACCCCAAATTTCTCGCTTCCAAAAAAAAAAAAAACTCTCCTCTACACTCCACCTGCTAATCTCTCTCTCCCACCTGGTTAATTGATTGATGCATGAATTTTCAGGTTTTTTTATCTCTTATCCTCCTCTGTCTCAATATCAAGTGAGATTTTTCTCCCAGGACCTTCGGTGAGGAGTGGCAGCGTGGGTCGCTTTCATCCTTGTTTTCCTTCGTCATCGCCTTCCGCTCCACTGCCCCATAGCCAACAAGATAGAATAGGAGGGTGGTGGTCCGAGGAGCTTGCCCATGGAGGAGACATGTCCGTTTTTGCTTCGGCTCCTCCAGTTAGCTTGCCCCCTACAGCGTGATTGCGAGCCTCCCCTCTCCTCCAAATACCAATTGATGGCTTCATCTAGCCCTAAATTCAGGGATCAGAAAGCGGCGTGGCGATAGGAGGGTAAAGGACTGCCGCGGGGGCAGCACTGCAGCAGGGGGTGGCGGCGGCAAGGGCAAGGGCGGCTTTGTCTCCAGTTTTGCCGTGTGGTGATAGGGAGGGTAGAGGACGGCGGCGGTTGCTGGTGAGGAGCAGGCGAGCGGCTGCGGTCGAGTGGTGGACACAGGGCAGATGTGTGGGCTGCGGACCCCACTTGTCGGTGCCAAAATTTGGTTTAGGACTGGAGCAACGGATGACGGGGCATTACCACGGACTCCCGTTTTTATGGGTAGTAAAAATAACACTTGAGCTGTTTACTTGCCTCTTTTGTTATCCTTTTGTGCTTGGAGTTTATTTTTTCTTGAGAAATTAGCCATGGAATTTTTGTTTTAATTGAATGGGCTGTCATTCTGAATTGTAATTTTGTCAAAGTATGTTTTGTTATTTCTTACCATACAGTGCACTAAATTTGATCTGTGAACTGACTGTAGGCAATAGATGAAGGGAAAGCAAATTGGGATGCATTATTCGAGGCATATCCATTTTTTGAATCGTATAGAAATTATCTTCAAGTTAATATCACAGCAAGTAATGAAGATGACCTCAGGAATTGGAAGGGCTGGGTGGAATCTCGCCTTCGAACTCTTGTATTGAAGGTGAATAGTTGATTCATTTCAAAATTTCCAAAAATGTGCACTGTCTCCTGATGTATATCTTTTGTCGCTGATGTAGATTGAGCGATACACACATGAGATGATCCTAGCACATCCATGTCCAAGAGATTTCTCAGATGAATCCAGGCCATTACACTGCTTTTACTTCATTGGTCTATGGAAAAAGGAAACTGGTCAAGCTCAAGGAGCTGAGCAATTTGACATCAGAGGGATTGTAAATGAGTTTAAGACCACTATTTGTGCATATCAACATTGGAAAAATGGAATGGATATTGAAGTATCACATGTAAAAAGAAAGGAGATACCTTTGTTTGTTTTTCCTGGTGGAGTGCGTCCTTTCCGTTCTTCGAAAACAACAAACAAGATCAGTCGTACTGTTCCCAGACATGATGTTTCAGCTGGTGATCAGGTAGGAAATCGCTTGGGCACTATGAATTGTAGCGATGCACCACCTACACCATATGACGGCAGTTATATGAAGCAACCAGGGATAGATTCTTCTGGTGCCTATCAGTTGCCAGGGAATACATCTGTATTTGCTTCTACTTCACTGAACAAAGAAGCTTTGAATGGTCATGTTAATTTTCACACAGAATCTGTTCAGCATGAACATCCAGGACACGGCCAGGAAAGCATATTTGCTCCTGTGAAAAATGTGGTGTGCAATGTTGTCAACCAAACTAACAGTATGCTGCCGAATTCAACCAATGATTGGCAAGCAAACGAGTTTCATTCATCGTATAAAAGTTCACAAAGGGAATCTTTAGACAGTGCTGCAAATAACTTGCTGAATGTATCACCAGCTGCTATTCCAGTTGCACCTGATGAACTTGAGGCCGGAACATACTATCAAGGTAACACTAATTTGAAAGATGCAAATGTTGATAATAGCTGTTCTGAAAAGAGCCAGGGGCAAACAAGTACCCTGAGTCTCCAAAGTAATAATCATCTGAAGCGCAAGGCAAGTGAAGAGCTTGAGGTATTTTCTCTTATGCTAATAATACTTTTTTAATTCTCTATTTTATGAATGATTAAGATGTTATAATAATCCTGACAACTATTACTTGGCATTTTTTTTCTCCAGTTTTTTCTTACCTTATTTCATGGCAATTGATAAATTGTAAATACAGATGTTTTACCTTATTTTCATTTGTGATGTTGGGCCACACATACCTACATATGCTATTAGAACCATATAGAACATCTTGTTGTGGGGGCACATGTGTGGCATCTACTTTTGTTGCAACTATCTAATTTCTAATGATACTGCAAATAGTGCATCTACTATATTTTTACACATTCTCCCTCATGGCACAAAGAGCAAAGGATCTTGGGCAGTTAATGCTTTTTAGTATTAGCTGTGATCATTTGAGCATTGAGCTAAAAAACAAGCTAACTCTCATTACTTTCTATCATGTTTGTTCATTGTTTTATGAAGTTGTTCCTGTGCATTAACTTTGCAAATATTATGTCACTAGTTGATTGTCTTTCCTAGAAAACCTTTCTTATTCAGGATAGTAAGGATATTGCAATGTGTAACATGTTTCCATTTAGTTGCCTACCCCAACTTGGTAGGGCCTTGAGGGCTTTGCAGTTTTACATTCTAGCAGTTCCTGATTCAAAAAGGCTCTGCAGTTTTTTCCACAACATTGCATTAATTCATAGAATTCCTAAATTTTTCTCTAGAGTAAATTACACACTTTGTTCATAAATTTCTGAAACCATATCAGGAATGTCCATTTAAGCCGCTATGTGATCAGAAATGCTGGAAACATTTTTTTTCCTCCAACTCAATATCCTCTTTTCTCTCCCATGCCCGAGCCTCCGGTCCCTAGTTCATATGCACCCACTGCTCTTCTTCCACTAAGCACTTCAGTTGTAACTGGAAAAGATTATCACTGTTGCCTTCAATCCACTGGGATGTGATGCCAGCACTACCTGTCTTATTGCTTGGCTCTTCCTTCAGGATCTGGAAGCACACACCAGTTGTCAACTCTCCATCTCCTTCATGTAGCACGGGATATCACCATCAAAAGTACTTTTATCAATGTGCCCTATAGCTTCATCACCAACTAAATCAACATACCTACTTGATTGATGCAGCAGCTGTCATGTGCAGTGCTGCAACAACAGTTTTGATGCTTAGGGTAAACCATGTTTGGTGAGGCAGCCAGAGCAGTAATGTGGGTAGGCCTAGATCGACTTTGGGAGGGTAGCTGGTAGTCTGGGAATCAGGTAACATCAAAGGCCCAATTTCGCTCTGGAAGGGAGGTGGTGAGGTGTATTTGCAAATCTGAAGCATGGATTTTTGGTGTAATTATTGTTTTCTCATAGTAGAATGTTGTTTTATATTTTCCACTACTCTGATTTATGTTTTGTATTAACTGTGCACTTGTCCATTTGTTTTGGTGTAAAATTGAAGCCTCTTGAGCTTGCTGCCCCGGTTGTTCCTTCTGCCCCTGTATCAGCTTCAACTGCCCAAAGAAGGCCCCTCAGGTACTTTAGTGCGTTGCATTTGTCAGTTTTCTTTATCTGCATTAGCAGCATGTCTTGTTGAAAGTCATTGTTTTATAACGTCAATTAAAAATTTTATCTTGGTGGAAACTATTCATCTATAGCCTTTTGTTTTTATTTACTGTGCTGAAAATTATTTCTTGAAGATTGAGATTGACGACTCTAGGCCAACCGAAGCCAGCTGAATAAAGTATCTGAGTTTAATTTGCCCAGGAGACAACAAAAGAGCCTTAGAGCAAAGGAAAATGGATATTACCAGGCAGAACCTGGTGCGACTGGATAAATGTGTATTATTCCATAGTCCAGTTCTTGAAGTGATTGTACTCGATCACTCTAGATATTTTCTTACAGTTTCCTGTGTCTGCAATGTGGTAAATTAAGGCGGAGAGATGATGTAAGGAAGAAATAGATAAACATAACTATAGCTGCTATAATAACTACTGTTAATTCGACCCAAATCTTCCACCCATCCTGCTGATATATCAGTCTTTGTAATGTTTGTTTTCACCCACTTCTGGAAGCATTTGGTTAGTTGGGATGGACAAGATTACTTGAATGTGTACATTATAAATCGGTTATCTATGGTTTATAAACACTAACCCTTTATTGGCAGGTCGTACGGGACTGCAGTGACCCACCAGCCGCCACTGTATTCACACAGGAAGAGGGCGAGCCCAGTGGCTAGTAAGTAGCCGCCACTGGTTACATATGCGTAGCAGGCCGTATGATGTTATTCCTGCTCGGTGCTCGCCTAGGGGAAAGGTCTTAGACCAGCCCATCAAACCGTAGCGACGTGCCGCCCTCCGAATCTTAGGCATCGCTAGTGGTGGCCAAATGGGCTGCCCGGCTCGACACTGCCCAAGCATGGAATTGAATGGCCATGGCCATGATATTTTGGGCCGGCATGGCACATTCATTTCGGTCCATTGTATCTCGCCATTGGCCATTGGCTCATGGCACAACATGTTATTAAGCTAGCTGCATGGGATCGGTCCGTTAGGCACGATGACACATCGGCCCAATAAACATCTGTGCACGTTAATATCAATGTGACGAAAAATGGTGGTGAAGGCAACCTGGAGTAAAACTCGAACCTGTTGATTGTAAGCGAATTGTCTTACCACTAGACTACTCAAGTTTTACTAGGCTGATGGTTAAATGGCTGTGCTCGTGCTGCCTATCAAGCCACACCTTTGGCCCAAGCACGATCTGTAGTTTTGGGCCATGTCGGACTAACACAAAATTAAATGGTTCATGTTGTATTTGGGCTGGGCCAAAATGCTTCAGATCGGACGTCTCAACAACACTAGCCATCATGCTGCCATATCTTTGGCTCACATTCAGTATCACCTCTTAGATCCATCTATGATGATGTCTTCCTCCGCTCTAAGAAAGATTTCATGTGTTATCACCTCTTCCGGTGTCATGATCACATGTCTATAATGATTGAAAAATTATAATAATATTATGATAGTAACTAACCCACTTATAATTCAGGAACCTTTCATATTGTAAGAAATATGCCGTCATAAAAAGAGAAGGCTGCTGCCACTAAATAAGGAAAGAGAAGAAGTCTAACAAGGATGATGAATGCGTAAAGAAATTCACCCGTGCTTGACCCAAGCTTCAGCCGCCGGTGGCACGAGCCCCCCCCCCCGGTCAAGATGAGCTTTTATTCCCACGGCCAGCTCTCTCCTCCCCGTGAAATAGAGCAGAGGGGAGGGGAGTGAGGATGTAGATATTTGTGTTAGACTAATATATTTCGGTGGAATGTTTTGTTTCTATCTCTAGCGCATACACCTGATCATGATTGATCTCCTGCCAATTCGGTTGTGATTCTATAAGCCGATCTTATTCTTGGCAGTAGACTCACAAGGCCTTTGACCATATATACTGTATGCCTTTTGTATGGTTTAATCAATCAATGCAATTATTTGCGCTATCATGGTATCATTAGGGTTTCGTTCCTAAACCGCTTTCGCTTATCTCCACCATGCCGCCGTTGCGCCTTCACTGAGCGCCGCCGCCGCCGGTTTCTTTCCATGGTGATGTCGCCTACTGGGCTCTGGTAGCCCGTGTCGCTGCCTTTACTCTTGAAGAGCACCGTGAGGCTGCTCGCCAAGAGGCCGAGCGCTTGGAGACAGCGCGCCTTGAGGCTGAGTGTCTGGAAGCCGAGCGCCGCGCCGACGAGGAGCGCACCAATGAAGCCCACGCCCTCGGCCTCACCGAGTAGGCTGCTGCCACCACCACTGCTCTTCACACCTAGGCCATGGTGATTCTCAACTTAAAGGCCCTGGTGCCCCTTGTTCTCGAGCTTGCCTCTCCCCACTTTAATCGGTAGCGCGAGCTCTTCATGAACACCCTCAAGCGCTACAAGCTCGATGACCATGTCCTCTCCGACGTTGACCACTCCAACGACGCTGCATGGTAACGAATGGATTGTACAGTGTTGTTGTGGCTCTACAATGTGTAAGGATCGAAGGCGTATCGAGGAGGGGGGGGGGGGAGGGGGGGTTGAATCGGTAAGCTGCTCATAAATCAAAATACTTCAATTCACACTACTTGAGTTTAACAAACGTTGTAACCTAAAAAATTATAGTAGGCCAAGACCCTATACATGCTAGTGTTCATGATGAAAATAAGCGTAAAAGTCAAACACACTAACCTATGCAAGCTATAATTTAACCTAATTACTATAGCACACAATTATGGAATAGTAAAGAGAGGGTCAAAAAATGCTCATGATTTTTTCCCGATGTCTCGGAAGAATGACGTCTTTCCGTACTCCTTGTTAGACCACTATCGTCGGAATCTCGGTCCCTCCCGTCACCGATGTAGAGTTTTTGTCCATGAGCCCGCAATCACTTCAGGAGTGAAGATACGATGCACGTCACCGCTATCATCATGGTACAAGCTCACCTTCCTCGAGAACTTGACAGACTTTCTGAACCAACACGAACGCTCACTATTGATGACCATTTCACCGCTGGGCTCAAACCAGGTATAAACTTGTGACAGACTTTATAACCAATCATAATAGACTCGATCATCAACACCTAACCGGTTTAGGTCTCACCATAGACCAAGTAACAGCCTAATCACACTCTCAAGAACAGCCTCGCAAGATGCTCTAGTTACTCTCCTTTAGGACTTTCAAGAGGGTCCACTCTAGGCTAGTATACATACGTTTAGACACGTTGGATGCAACTGCTCGTACTCAAAGAGCATTATAATACCACTGGTTGTCAATGGGACCATAGTCACATAGGCAATTAATGGTGCAGCGGAGGTAGGTAGGCCACATACCCCATAAACAACATAAAAGCGCCTGGATCGAATTAGCCCAGCTTATTGTTATGATTAATGGCACCTTGCTGCCCCGTTGACGTTCATAGTGGCAGCAAATTCACTTTGATTCACTACAGTGTTACGGGCCGTAAAGCGCAATTGGTTTCGGGGCATCAGCAGTTCTGGATTGGGGTGTTAGTTTGATAAATTGCATCAGCAAGCGCGTTCAGAACCAGTAAACCAATTTGGCTAAAACGTTCCGAATAAAGATACAATATCCTAAGTACAACATTATTAACAGAAGGATCGGTTGCGAAACCGATAAAAGGTAATGATGAAAAAAAAACTACGACAATGAGTGTTCAAAATGAGTGAGGGCGATGGAAATTTTATCACACCATTTTTTGCCCGCTAATCAGTTTACTCGCACGCGCGACGCAATCGCCACCAATGAAATTCTTTGATACAAACCCAACAAACAACGATTGGAGTTACCACCGTCCACACACAAACAGTCCGAGATAAACAATGTCACTAATTTCTTGGCAAATATCCAGCCATAACAGGGGATGCGGCGCATGCACATCCATGCAACAGTGCGTACACATGCACTTTCCATCCTAACCACCCTTGTTTCCTCAAACTGATAACAAGATAACATGCATCGATAGCGCCGCGACAACCGACGCAAAAACATGGACAACCACAAGTGCGACAAAAAACATTGCTAGATGCACCATGCGTCTGCCTCCATCGCCATGTCCGAGTCCACCATCTGCCCCACAGTTCGAGCAGCCCGCGTTGGTCGACGTGCCGCGGCCATGGAACAAATCTGTTGCTGGCTCCTGAATTGGCCATGAAAATTTTATCACAAACATACCTTATTCCAAAACCACACTCCCATGAATACATGTTGTAGTAGCTGAAGGCTTTATTCGCAGAGTCAAACGAAATGCCTACGTGAGGTATGAAAACAGGTCCGACATGCGGCTTGGCGTCCTGACGACAAAAACAAAACGCAAGTTAATAATTACATGGGTGGTGAATCTTCAATCGCAAAAAAAAAGGTGGGCTGACTAACCTGTCCATCTTCATTTCCTTTTGTCTCTGTAATGCGATCCACATGTCCATGCACCTCCCTGCTCGAATGTGCGCCTGTGTATTTGCTAGTTTCATCGGGTAGCATAACCCGTGTCTGGTGCATCATCCGTCCGTCATCTGTACCCCGAGCGGCTCCGAAGAGCATTTGTACTGGCAAAACCTGGGGGATTTTGTTGGTGTCACATAATAGCATTTAAACTGATTTTATCTCATGGCATCGGGGGGAGTAACCTGTTTGCTGAATCCAAGTTGTACGTGTCAACGTTGCTTGTGTTCTCCCTGTGTCCATGGGGTCATGCCATGGTAGAAACACAGACGTGAGCTCGCCTACCTCTTCTAGCTTCATCGCTGGATCGTCCAC
Source organism: Eleusine coracana subsp. coracana (assembly GCA_032690845.1). Classification (NCBI taxonomy): domain Eukaryota; kingdom Viridiplantae; phylum Streptophyta; class Magnoliopsida; order Poales; family Poaceae; genus Eleusine; species Eleusine coracana. Next base: position 12,542,192 of record CM064426.1, read on the forward strand.
CATGGCCAGCTTCCTCCGAGATGTATTGCTTTACCCTCCCTAAAAAGCTCTGCAAATCCACATCAGAGTGCACTCCACTAGAGGTACATTAATTATGCACGTGCATACAGTGCAAAGGACGGTTGACAGAAGCTAGGTCCACTGACCATCAAATTCATGTTGCACCGAACCATCCATGGGATCAGCTTGTGTTTAATGCACGAATTAATCGGGTCAGGTTTAATCATCTGTTATGCCCTTCGTGATAGCCTCCTCAGTGCGATAAGCCATTCCGTTCTCCGTTATGATCATCTATCAGCTCAAACATTAAAGTGCATGTGTCAGTGTTTCGCCGGGTGGGCATGTGACGCTATGCTCAAACAAATCACTCTCTTTACAGAAAACCAGCAGCATCATGGTCAAAATAGCACCTCGTCTTTCACTTTCACCTTCACTTCTTGAGGATCATCACCAGCAGCATCACAACAATGGTGAATATTGCCAACATGCATTCTTGAATTGCCAGACGCATGGCCTCCTTAGCTTCCTTGGCCTTAGCAACCTTCTGCCTCATAATCTTTTCCATATCTTCCTTCTGCACCACAACATTGTACATGACTCCTTGGATTTATCACGAACTTCATCAGCTGTTTTTTTCAGCTTCATCGCCAACTGTCCCATCATTCATAGATCCTTAGCAAACCTCTGCAACCTTATAGAATATGGAGGATCCTTAAACTCCGCATATCCACACTGGTTCCCGTCCTCCTACAATAAAAAGGGTCAATCTTTGCCGCCATATGAAAACCTCTATAGTACAGCCAAAGAACAAAATACAAACCTTTATAGCACAGCCAAAGAAGCGGCGGCCGTGGTCTTTGCCGCCATATGCCACCTTCTTGATGGCACGGATGTTGTGGTCGCAATAGAGACCTCCAAAATCCACGCCGCACCAGTATGGCTCCCTAGTGAGCACATGCGGCAGAGGGTCGGACAAGGAGGACACCTACACCAAGAGCAGCCAAGGAAAAAAATCAGAACAAGCTAACAATCTTTGGCTACATAACAAATTATTTCTTCTGCAAGGATCATTGACTACATCATTGAGCTATAGAACAAATTAAACAGATACACTAAAATCAACTAACAGAACTACGTAGCTAATTAAATGAAACTAAATCAAACTGATATTTGCAGAGAGAGGAAAACAACCTAAACATATACTAATTAACATAAATCAACACTAAGTAATAGACACTAAATTAACCACTAAATTAACACTAAATTAACAGGCACTAAATTAACCTAAATTAGTTGATACCCCGTGCATTGCTGCAGCACTTCAAAACTGAGTTGATATACAATATGAAAAATAGATTCTAAATTAACCTTAAAATAAAGCAAGTAACACATAGGCCCTCTCAGCTATTTGTGTTACCGAGAGTTCAGTCTGCTTTCCCTATAAAAAAGGAAGTTCATTCAGTCGTATATGGTTGTTAGGAGATTGTTTGCCTGACACCTAATAGTAGTGAGATATATGTGGCTTCACAGCTATACTTTATGTTCAGAATCACATAAAAACATTGGACAGCTTCATTTTTTTTAGATAATGATTGGATAGCTTCAATTACTTGTTCTCATCCAACACAGTTCTACGGATGCAATTGGATAAATAAATAAAATCAATCAAGGCGAAAACTATATTAGTGGGCACTGTCATTATATTGTGGAAGAAAAATAACAGGCTATTTTAATTTAATTGCATGTCCAGGTCTCATGGACGATCTACGGAGATTGTGACAGGGGACGCACACTATTAAGAAACTATTTGCATGTCCATATTGGATCAGCAGGAAAAACCATTAGCCACTGAAAGAACACACATCATCAATTCCTTTCTGAAGAGGAATTTCCCCGCTCTGGGGCATGAAGAAATAGAGTAAAAGTAAATCGTTGTTAGGACGCTTAAAGCAAAAGAACACACATCAATTTCTTGCTGAAGAGGACCACTGAAAAATTGCAGAATAATAACTATAGATTTGATACATTTTCGTACTGCAAAAAGAAAAAGAATGACCAACGAAGGCCAAAGCTTTTGCTAAATCCAAACGGGGAAATCGATTACACAGAACCAAAATTAGTTTACATGAACACCTGCAGAGGTATGACAGGGTTTATAAGGGGCAATCCATCGAACAGGTCATGCATAAAACAATGGCCAAGTTTAAAAACAGGTTAAAATCATAAACGAATAGATACTTTCAGTCGTAGAAAACTCGGGCGCAACACTACTGAATAGATTATATCAGAGATAAGAATGGTTTGCTGGATTAAAAAAAAAACTCCCAAATGAGATGGGAACCAAATTACCTGTTCTCCCAAAGACTGCAGGCAAAAGACAGAGTTGTAGATTTCTTGCAAAGATTGCAGGCGAAATAGTTGTAGATTTCTTGCAAAGACTGCAGGGAAAAGACAGAGTTGTAGATCAAATCAAAATCCTGGTTATCTCCTTGGAAACGGGAAAAGGCCACAATTTATTGATGAATGAAGAGAGCTGCAGGTCTGCATGTATGGACTCGAGCATCCCCAACAACGTTAGGAGTTGAAAGAATTGAGAAGGCAGACACTCCGGTCGCATGGGGCGAGCAGTATATGTTCTTTTGTAGACAAAATGGAACAGGAAGTAACAACACCAATAAAGAGGCAGGCTTGATTATGCTTAGTAGTGGTGACAGTTTTCGTAGCAACCCAAATTCACGGCCCTTCGTCTTCCACGGCGCGCATCAAGACTTGCCCATGTCCTCTGACGTGTGGCCCCATTTGCTTGTGGGCCTGTGCAGTGCTGCAAGTGTGGTTGAGGAGGTCCCTTTCACCTTCCTCTCTACGCATCAAAACTTGACAATGCCCACTGACGTGTGGACCCAGGGCGACTCTGTGATTTCACACTTGATTAGTGGGACTCACCTGGACAAAGTAGTCAAAGAAAAAAGAGTGGCTGTAAGCCCAAGCGCTTGAATTGAAGAAAGGCTTAGTAGGACTCACCTAGACAAAGTAGTCAAAGAAAAAAGAGTGGCTGTAAGCCCAAGCGCTTGAATTGAAGAAAGGCCGTACTACCACAGGCCATTAGTAGCTTAGGCTTTCACACATCTTGCCGGCCTAACGGGCCAACACTAGATTATCTGGGAGCGTTCATAAACCGCACGGGCTTGGGCAGTCCTTCAAAATCAAGCGGCCCACAGCTACTGAAGAGGAAGCAGAGGTAGAAGTATTAGTGAGAGCGAATCACCGTGTGGTGCTAAAAGTTTTAAGTTAGGCCACGCTGCCATTGGCGGCCGATATGGTACTAAACTTGGTGAGTCGCATGCCAGTGTTGGCTCCCCATCTTCTTTGGCCAGAAAAGTGATATTGGGCCCACAACAAAATATAACCGCGTAGCCCACGACAAAATATGAACAACAGTGAATGAACGCTAGCCCCTAACCCGTCTCGATCGATCCCATTCCAAACCCTAGCCATCCCTTGCACGAACGGCGGTCGTCCTCGTCTCCATCTCCATCACCGACCAGAAGCCCGTCCCTGTCTACGACCGTGGAGATGGCGCCTTGGTGAGTCCCCATCTCCGTCTCTGTCGTCGACCCGGAGCCCGTCCCAATCTCCGTCGCCGACCGCGACCCCGAACACGTCCCCATCTACGACTGTGATGGCGACGCCTCAGCAAGTCCCCGTCTCCGTCGTTGACACTGAGCCCGTCCCCGTCTCCAAAACCGACCGTGACCTGAAGCCCATCCCCATCTACGACCGTGGCGGCGGCGCCTCGGTGGGTCCCCATCTCCGTCTCCATCACCGACCCCGAGCCCCCGTCCCCGTCTCCATCACTAACCGCAACCCAGTGCCTGTCCCCATCTCCAACCCTAACCTCCAAGTGGTCGGATTGCTCCTGAGCGTCCTCTCAGCAATGCTCGGCTTCAAATAGAGGTGTCTCGCATCATAGTGCGTCACCCTTTGCCTCCTCTGCAAATATCAGTTTGATTTAATTTCATTCATATTTTGTTTAGGTGAGGAAAATTAGATGAGTAGGGCTTGGGCTCAAATGTAGAGTTGTAGAATGATTTGGATTTGGAGCGAATGAGTACTGCGGATGTGTTCATTTCTTGGGGTCTAAATTTTAGTAGGACCACATCAATCATTAAAATGCTAATATGATTATTAAATATATATTAAATATAAAACTAATTACAGAGTTGAATGCGCATCAGCATGACAAATTCATTAAGCTTAATTAAGTCATCATTAAGAGATGTTTACTGTAGCATCACATTATCTAATCATGACCTAATTAGTCTTAATAGATTTGTCTCGTCATTCAGAGGGAGGGTGATGGACTGGGTTTTGTCAGTAATCTATATTTAATACTCCTAATTAGTATCACAATATTCGATGGGACAGGTCTAAAAATCAGAGGGGTGAAAACGAATACACCCTGCATCTAGACCTGTTTTGTGCTTCTGACTTATATGGCTCTGAAGTAGGTTGATTATGCCGTGTCCTAAATAATTTTTTGCTTAATATGGTTGAGTGTTGATTGTTCCAACTATTTTACAGAATCTGATCACTAGTTGACTAGAATTTGAACCTATTGAAGTGAGCTGGTTTAGTAGGTTCACTAGTTGACTAGAATGATCATGAGGGGTGCATTAGTTCAGTAGGAATGATATTTATGTTGACTACAATTTGAACCTATCATCACCTACAGTAGTTTGAAAATATGGCGAGTTCTCCAGATCAGCCTATAGAGCGTTCTATAATGGAGCAGTCACATTTGGGCCATGGCACCACCTTTGAAAGACAACGGCACTGGCGAAGTGCACGGTTTTGTTTGGCTTGTCATACGGAACAAGTGTTGGATGACAGATCACTTAGCAAACAGGGGTCTACCGCATATAGAACAATGTGTCTTTTGTGATCAAGATGCAGAAGATATACAACACATCCTCAATTGTTGTGTCTTTGCTCGAGAATTTTGGTTTAAAGTTTTGAAGCCGTTGGGTTTCACCACAAAGGTGCCAAGTCAGATGGAGGAAGGCTTGCAATTTTGCAAACGGGTACCCAAGGACAAAAAAAAGGTATGAAGAGGGCATTGAAAGCAATTGCCAAGTGTTGGAGGAGCTACAAGAGCACTCTTATTAGTGATTTCATGTTGAAAGAGAAATTCCCGTACGAAAGATTCAAGCATCTCAAAAAGGAAGATTATGAAGCATTTGTCAAGATGAAGAGAACAGAAGAATTTCTCAGTGCAAGGAATAAGTTCAAGGGGCTATGTGCAAGGAGCAAACACAACCATCATTTGGGACTGGTGGGTATGACAGGAAGCTGTAAGCTTGGACAGAAGACGAGCAAAGGCTAGCAGAGGAGGGTCAGCCAAACCCATGGCAATAGTTCCTCAATATACAGACCAAGAATTGATTGAGGGCAAGAGGTAAGCTCACTGACTCGGGTGAGATCAGTTTCAACCACGATGCAACTCAGGAAGTCGTCAAAAGAATTAAACAACTTAGTGATGATGATTCTTCACTCAATGGGCAAGATGCACTCACCAAGGCTTTGGGAAATGTTGAGCACCCAGGTCAGTTGTTCATGTGGCATATTTTTTTTTCTTCAATCAGTTGTAATGTTTGATTCATGGTAAATGAAAGTCATAACAAAAACTGATGTGTATATTTATTCCTCGCACTTTGCAAGTTGCATGCAAGGAATATCAAGTTTTGTTAGCTGGAAGTGAGGATGGTCAGGATACAACAAGAGGAGGAAGATAAGCAAAGATGAAATTAATCAATTGTTAGAGTATATTCATCAATAAGTCACACAAGATATCGTTGCAAACATCTTGTACATCTTTGTTTCCCAAGGTCTCAAAATTGTGCCTATCGTCCACATTCCAAACCAACTAAGCCCAATGGATACATGGAGGTCCAGCTATTCATCCATTGAAGGAGGTCCTCCAAGGATGGAGCATGATCTCTTGGCGATATGATGCAGTTGGATGATGAGCTGCATCCAAAGGAGCATGTTGAGTAGCAAAATGATGGAAAATTGGTCAAGCAGCAAAATGGTGACAAGCAGGTCGAGCAGCAATAGTTACATCAAGCAGTGCCAGATCTGGAGCCTGCTTCTATATCCCAACTCTCGGAGCCTACACTGTGTTCTATTTTGGGTATTGTTGGAGGCTACCAGGTTAAGGTTGCTAGAGGAGAGGTTTGTCCAAACTGACGGATGTTGCACAATGTTGAGGTATAATACGACTATGGTGGTGCATGTCCAACATGTACTTTGCAAACGCCAAGACTTTATACTTGAAGTCCCTCCAAACGACAAGATGACAACACTACGCGATGCCCTTCTACATTGGGTTCAGTGGAGAAAGGGTCTCATTATGCTCAACCCTACCCCAATGGAAATCACACCAACCCCTAGTCCTACCAAACTTTGAATGTAGGTCTTACTCAACCTTTATGGCAAGTGATCCGACAAAAAAGAAGAAAGGCACAGTTGTTCTAAAGCATATGAAGAAGTTCACTGTAAGTTAATTCCCTAAAATTTATTCATGTGCTGAAGCATATAGTTCTGCTCTTGCAATGTGGCTCTCTATATTTTTCTAGTGCCATCAACATCCACCCGGCCATCTATGCGGCTTCTATGCTGCTCATCACCTGCTTTTCATTGCTTCAGCTACCTCTAAGATCCAGAAGCCCGAGGTTTGATTTCTTCATCTTCCAATGTTTTAAAGCTGCTCATCACCATTCAGTTTTTAGGTGGATATTTGTTGTCCTGGTACCTTCAATTCTAGACATTGAGAGTGGATCGTTGGCTTTATTGTAAAAGATATTCTCAATCCTCAAGGAGAGTTCCATCTTCCTCGTGTTATGTACTGATGGGTACTACTGTTAGTTAGTATTAGAGAGGTTCATGTGATGTGTGAACTATCATTATACTACATGTGATGTGTGAGCTCAGATTATTATGCGCAATGATGAGATGCTTTGATGTTGTGTGAATATATATGATGTTGTGTGTTGTCATCTGTCATCTTGATATTGTGTGATTTGTTTTCTGTGATGTGATCTTGGTACTATGTGATTTGAACAATGAGATGCTTTTGATGTTTTGTGACGTGGAGGTCAAAATAGGACGGGCGGCAACCCCATCCCTATAGATAGCAGAGACAGGGGATAGTAAACCGTCTCTATAAAAATAACAAGGACGGGGCAAAGAACATATATGGATGATTATGCCAAACAGTCGCTATACCTTATATAGATGGGGACTTAAAACTGTCTCTATACCTTATAGAGACGGGGACTCAGAACCGTCACTATACCTTATAGAGATGGGTATTTAGAACCGTCTACATAAAATACAGTGACTGTTATTCTAAACTGTCGCTATATCTTATATAGACGTATGTCTTGAACCATTTGTATAATGTGTAGTGACGGTTTAGCTAAACCATCACTAAATGATATGGGGACGGGTTTGTCCTATGCCCCTACACGTGGGCATGAGCCCGTCTCTAAATATTAGAGACGGTTTATGGTTTGGCCTTACCGTCCATGAATACTTCTATGGACGGTTGCGACAACCGTCACTATATGCCAATATTGAGCGAGGGCTTTATCCCCGTCCCTATAGCCTTGGATTTAGAGACGTGAAAATTGAGACGGTTGCATTTTGCATCGCTAAAGGTCCTAGACCATCATCACTAAAAGCCAGTTCTATAGTAGTGAAAGGAGATAGAAATGTGTAATGAGTGGGAATACAATAAATATTGTTCAATCCAAAATTGGAAAGAAAAAATATTTTACTAAATGTATTGAGCTATCTGCTCTTCCAGTCATCACAACATAGAGTGACTAGACATTTGAAAGAACATGCACCTGTAAGTCCAGGTAAAATAATCCCTTTATATCTGTGAAGGTATAACATAATTTCTACAAGATACAACTTTCAGAACCAAATCAAGATTGACTAGACATTTCATTGATACAACATTCCTCTCGCGAAGTCGTACAATGTCTGCAACTCTTCTTCCAACTTCCATGTAGCGCATCCATCTGCAAGATTCTACCATTTCTAGAGGCAACCACACCAATAGAAGGCAGTGAAAGATCTGTCACTGACTCGATCTCGATAAAAATCAATTCCATAGACCCGGTAAGCTTCATCCTCATGACAAATACAAGCGCAATCCAACCAAGCATGGTGATTGCCCAGTACTTGTTACAGGGGCGGACCCGGGGCCCGGCGGCCCTGGGCACCTGCCCGGGCTCTCTGGCCAAAGCTGCATCACATATATAATATCTAAAATAAAGTTTAGTGGTAATTAACGTATTTTGGCCACATATGGAAGTGAAAATTATTCAAAATAGTGCATTTTGTATAATCACATAAATATTTTGTATTACATATGATTATATTGATGTGTTTTTATATGAACTTGTTACCCGTTATGATGTTCCCCAGACACCACAAAATTTCTGGTTCTGCCACTTACTTGTTAATCTCATGAATCAGCCCCCAGGCAATTGAGAGTACAAAACAATGATCCCCAACAAGTGGCCGCTAAAGCTTGTTTACGGTACCATGATCGATGTGAATATCAGCGACTCAAATGGCGCAAAGCTGATCGGCAACGAAGGAACACGAAAATGTTCAGTTTTGACGAAGGTTGCTTCGCAGCCAGAATCATCATCCGGCTACCCCGTTGCGTCGCAGCCTACCCCGCGAACTCGTCGCCGCCGCTTCCACAAGCGATCTCAGCGCCGTGACCTTCTCTGCAAATAGCGCCAGTGCCGCCGCGGCCTCCTCTTCGACCTCGCCATCGCCTCCGCCCTTTGATTACCAACTACGGAGCCCTGCGCCGACGCCAGATCTCACCATCGCCGCTGCCGGATGAACCCTACTACCGCCGCCGCCGCCGCCGGATGAACCCTACGAACGACCACCGCCGCCGCCGTGATGAAGCCTGGACAGGAAAAGAAAGCGTTGTCTTTGAAAATATTAGAACATTCGCCTAAATTAATAAAATAATCAAATGTCAGCCAAATTGTTTTTTTCTAATATTATCCCTATAAAAACATTATTACATAGAATTTCTATTGATAATAATATCGGGTGGATAATTAATCTGAACTGTTGGATTTTATTTAGCTCTTAATTACTACCAGTAAAACTTCTCCTATATCAAGTTTACAAAACTTTCAGTTGACTAAAAGTAGCAAGGGCCAATCGTCAATACTACTAACAGTAATATTATTGCACTTTTGTAAACCAGTCGTGTAAATTTATATTCAGGAATAACAATATACAACTGTAATTGTCTTATACCAACAGTATTGCACTTTGTATACCGCTTTTCCAAATATTTATTTGAAATAACGATGTACTAGTTCATTCCATCTTTACTTTTATTTTCAGTAAAATTGAAAGGAGGTATCGCATTGAGAAGTTACAATTACCCAACGCAAATCCAAACCTCGGTAGTCGTAGACAGGGACTATGTTTTTTCATGACAGGGACTATGTAGCACGCGACTCAGAATTCAGAAAGAATATTTTTTTTTATGAAGGATAAGTTGAAAGGACTCCAAAAAAACAATGAACAGAGTTGATGCTGCGCAATAACAGCCAATAGCAACAGCTTCAAATCTACATAGTTTACGTTACTAAAATCAGTCCTGGTCGTAGAAAACATTCGTCACAATTTGATGGCGTAAACCACTCAGTACCACTATCAAGCAAAGCGCTTAAGCCTAATCTGAGAATGTAGAGATACCATCCAAAGGAATGAACAAGCAGCCACCTCGACAAGAATTTAGTAAATACTCTAAGGAACATCTTACAATAAATTACAAGTACTGTTTGTTTTGCTTGCTTAAAGCCACCTGATTTTTTCTTTCAGAGAAATAAAGCCACCGGATCTGAAATCTGGCATCTTATACATGAAGCGCTAGCATACATATCCTACATGCTTACGATGCGAGGGACCGTCCTAGCTTGGTAAACAATGGCGCAAATAGGATGCTCATCCTGATCCTCATGTTTCCAGTGAGGAGGATTTGACGTCGTTGTTCGTTGCCCTTTTTCCAGCAACCTTGTCTTCGCTCTTGTTTCCACCTCTCTCATCCTCATCAGCATCATCCTCAACAAGAGATCCAGTGCGCATTAGTTCCTTAACCTTGCGGTATTCATCATAGTGGGCACGGCGATGCTCCTTAAAACTCAACCTTGATGTGTCAGCTTCTGGGTCTACATGGAAAACTAAAAATCATTTTACATTTCAATAATTCATAAAAAAATAGAAAAAAGATCCCACAGAAAAAAATGTAGGACTTTATAACAAAGTAATTATACACTATGTAGGGAACAACTAACAGTACGTTGCACATTGCAACAATGGGTTTAGGATGAAATTTTTCTTACCAAACGAACGACCATGAGAGATTCGTTCCAACGTATAAAATAAGGAAGGTTCGATAAGTGGTCACCAGTTAGTTATGAACTTTTACAGTTCTGTTGGAATAAGATATTGTTAATTTGTCTAACAACTGAACCTCAATCTTTCAATGTTTAACTGTCATATACATGATGCCAACACTGAGTTTAACGCACAGAGCAAACACTTAAGTTATTTTCCACTCAAAAGCAACAACCTACATTTATTTCTCTCATTTAAACAACATATTATAAAATAAAATGAAAGGAAATAGCAGATAGCAAGAAATTAACCATCATCTTGTTCCATATCATCTGTATCATCATCTGAAGATGCCCAACCATCATCCTTTGAAGTGCCGCTATTGCTTGAAGATGCCACACCATTTAAAGCAGTCAAAATAGCTTCAGCTTGAACAGTCTCATCAAGGCATTTGTCAAAAGGACGTGTTGGTGACAGTGACCCTAGAAAGCAAAGAATGATCAAATACTCATCGTGTGCATACATCCTAGGAGTACTTAAAATTGTCAGACATAATGTGATGATACAAGTAGCAAGCAAGACATGTACCATCGTCATCTATCATAGGGTGATATGGTGTCTTTGGCTCTGTTATCTTCTGCCTCACAGGTTTGTTTGATTCAATCTCGTACAAATTTTCCTCATTCCATTTAACACGATTAGAACTGAAGACAAAAGGGTAAAATTAGCAGAAGCAAAATCAAGTAGACAACAGTTACAAACTAACAGATGACGGAAAAAAGGTTTTGTTATCTGCATATTTAACAAGGATAATGCTGATTTCTGAAGCCATTTCTTCAGAATACCATAAATAATGACAAGTGAAATCAATCAAGCATTTCAATTTCAGATTAGTCCCATAGTTCCAATTTTGAGATATAAGCTTGGAGAACCAAGTTAAAGCAATACAACCTGCATAAAGGGCACTGTGTCTACAATGCTACAAAGAATTTTGCCTCCATCATCTCAGTTTCAACTCTTAACTGGGGGATCAAATATAGCAATGTCAAACTTGATATCGACTGGTTTTGAAATAAAATACAAGCTCACATTCAAGTAATAAAATCATTTTTGTCAAGTGATGCAACAGATTTGATCTTTGCAAAACTTCACTGGAATCTACCTCAGCACAAAGTTTTATCAAGCCCAGATGCACACAGGCAAGGGAAGCATCAATAAAAGTTATTAATGGCAAATGTGAAATGGTCATGCATGTACGACCCAGCGGCTGTTGCGTGCATCATGGCGTGACTTCTCCTTTTCACTTCCGTAGGGACGTGCCACTGTCTAAGCCCAGCAAGAAACCAACGCAGGAAAGCCTAATTCTAGCAAGAAATCACCGCACAGCAGTCTCCTGAAACATTTTTGCCGCAGACTTCTCATTCTGTTGCATCTATCAATCGACTTGCTTTTGTCTTAGCCATCAATATACGCTGTATCGTACTGTTTGCAATAGCAATCAGTAAATGATTTGATGATTTTATATTGATTAAGAGCCTAAAATGAGTCATTGAAAGAAAATTACAAGCCCCTTGTGGTGCTTGTCTTCAATTCAGCTTTTGTACAACAAAGCATGATCATAGCCGGAGCCGGCAATAAGATCAACCCTGATCACAGCATACTTTCTGTTAGGAGATGATGAAATTAAACCCACTGTTGTTGTTGCCCCAAAGTAAATCAGGTCATCCAAGAACTTGACGATGGTTTAGGAAGATTAAGCTGAACTCTTTATTGTCGTTGACGCAAAAAACATCACTAGATCAAACTTCATTTGCATAGGGTTACAAGGGAGGGAAGATGGAAAATTTTTTTGGGATATCAAGACCACAGCTTTTGGGCCTGGTTTTGGGCTTTGGCCAGTCCAAAGGAATCCACGTCGCTTGTTTTCCCGTAGAAGTTGTCGTCATGATCATAAGACACAGTCGGAATATGGAGTCGTGTGTGTAGCAATTCCCCATTGAATAACATACTACAACCATTAACTTATTTCACAATATTAATACAGGGGTGGAAAGTAGAAATCTCTAAACAACCCCAATCTTGATTTCTGCAATACCATTGTGAGAGACATATGGTCATGTAGACTGGATAGTTCTTGAGTTTGAATTGTGAAGTATAACATACATATATTGGTCCTAATATGCATCAATACCAAAAATGTTAAGTTACGGAAATTCAGAGATAGACTAACTTATCACTACTAACCTCATGCTTTAAGTTTCTTAACTTCTAACCGACAGAAAGCGGCTCAACTTTGAGTGGTACACAGAAAACCTGTAGAAGGTAAGGTAAATCATTACAAGGATTCTTGAAATATTCAATCAATAAAACGAAGGTGCAAAGATAAAAATAAACATTATGTAGCAGTGGCATTTTAGTGAACCAAAAAGTATTTTTGGCCAGTTCCCACAAATCTCTCACTTGATATTGTCCAGTCAATTATGCAATAATTAATTCACTGTAATAAACTATCTGAATGAATAGTTGATGCAAAACTAGCTGCATAGATGTGAATATCTTACTCCTTTGGTTCCAAAATTGTCATTGCAGTTGACTTTTTTTTTGTTATGTTCGACCCTTCATCTTATTCAAAATATTAATTCAAATGTGTAAAATTACAAGTTATGTTTTAATTTTCTCTAGTGATAAACATATTATAAAAAGATATGATAGTTATTTAAAAAAACTGAATCAGACAAATGGTCAAACTTAACTAAAAACGTCACAACAATTTTGGAATGTAGTATGAAGTTAATGATTCAGCATACATGAAAAATGCATTACATTCTTACTCTATGTATACTATTTAGTGTTACAGTGTCTGTATAACCATGCTTCTCTCTAAAATGGGCGGACTGGGTGGATCACATTTAAAGCGTGAACCTGAATATAATCAGATAATGAGCAGCATTTGGCATTTCAATAGTCTATGGGAAAACAAGAGGTGCACATTGATGTACAGATGGGAACAGATACATCACTTCTTAACTATAGAGGAAGAAACACATGTTTCATGGTTATCCGCTTAATCAACAATAAAAGCAAAAAATATGCACATCCAGACCAGCTATAGGATCTTGCACTGTTGCTAGTTGCGGCTGTACCCCTAAAAAATAGGAAGCATCGCACTGTGGCGGAGGCCCTCAACAACCATCATTGGACTACTGACATTCAGAGAGGGCTATCGATGATTGGCTTATATGAGTATTTTCAGTTATGGGATGCATTGCAGGAGGTAGGTCTGTCGAATGAACAGGATCGTCACCTACAGTTGTTTGAAAAATCTGGCGAGTTCTCCAGATCAGCCTATAGAGCGTTCTATAATGGAGCAGTCACATTTGGGCCATGGCACCACCTTTGAAAGACAACGGCACCGGCTAAGTGCAAGGTTTTGTTTGGCTTGTCATACGGAACAAGTGTTGGATGACAGATCACTTAGCAAACAGGGGTCTACCACATATAGAACAATGTGTCTTTTGTGATCAAGATGCAGAAGACATACAACACATCCTCAATTGTTGTGTCTTTGCTCGAGAATTTCGGTTTAAAGTTTTGAAGCCGTTGGGTTTCACCACAAAGGTGCCAAGTCAGATGGAGGAAGGCTTGCAATTTTGCAAACGGGTACCCAAGGACAAAAAAAAGGGCCTCAATTTGGCAATCATCTTGGGAGCTTGGGTGCAACGGAAGCACCGCAATGCCTGTGTGTTTGATGGTGCTCGCCCATGCATGTGTGCCATCATGAGTGAGTTTCACAATGAACTGCAGTTGTGGCGTCTCGCTAGAGATCATCCGCTGCTAAGTATGGGACACGATGAAGCTTAGGCATAGGTGTGGTATGTGTAACTGTGGTCAGCTCTCACCCTCCCCTGTGTTAAGTTTTTAGTGTTTTCTTGCATGTAATTCAACCACTCGGTTCGGAGTGAGGCATGGTGTCTGTAAGGGACCAATCATTTTCTCTTTAATACAAAGATACACAACTCTCCTGCGTATTCAAGAAAAAAAAAAGACCAGCAATGGGATTGGTCTCTAATAGATACACAGCATAGGACCGTGCCAACTCCCTAGAAGCAAGTAGCATGATTTCTATGTGGCATGGACATTGCAAACCTATCTGACCTCCTATCTATTTACTTTCTAAAAAGGGCCAAGGTCTAATGCAATAATGTTGCCAGATAGGGGATTTATACTCAACCATAGCGACTTTTGGCATCCAGCATAAATCAAAGTAACGGATCTCTGATAAGAACAACATGGCTACTCCCCCATCGGAGAGCACCCGCCCCAGGTGACACCGCTGCCCGGCGTTGGTGGCTTCCTGTCGCTTGAGTGATTTACGTTCCAGGAAGAAGTAAACAAGAAAATTCCCCATCCCAGCCCCGATTGTGATGAAATCTCCCAGTCCCCGTCCCCGTCACCGCCCACGGGCGAAAATTTCTTCCGCCTCTGCGCAGGGATCGACGATCCGCGCTATACCCAGCCTATATGAACTACAAAAGTAGGAGGATCGAGTATTGGGGAGGAGAGCTCAGCTCACCTTCCGTTGTCACCGTCGAAGCTGGAGGACGAGGGCCAACCCAACCCAAGGCATGTGCCCCGTTATGGCCGTGCTTGCACTTGCAGCGCCGTGCGGCGACGGGGTAGGCAGAGGAGGAAATGTGAGGTTCAGTTTACAGATCTGACAATTCCGGCCTGTTATATCTTCCATAGTTCGATTGGGTCGTCTCTTTTCTGCAGATCTCCACAAGCTGTCCCGCAAGTATTCGTTTTCACCCCTCTAATTTTTAGATATGTCTCATCAAATATTATGATATTAATTAAGAGTGTTAAATATAGATTACTGACAAAATCAGTCCATAATCCTTCCTTCGAATGATGAGATAAATTTATTAAGACTAATTAAGTTATGATTAGATAATGTGATGTTACAGTAAATATCTCTTAATAATAATTTAATTAAGCATAATGAATTTGTCATGTTGATGCGCATTCAACTCTGTAATTAATTTTATATTTAATATATATTTAATAATAATATATAATATTTTAATGATTGATATGAACCCATTAAAATTTAGATCCCAAGAAACGAACACACCCATAGACTTCTTTTTCTTTACTTCAAACAAACATAAATTCCTTTTAAATAATAATCTGTATTTCTTCGGAGACTGCAAAAAGATACAAAAATCAAGAAATTATAAAACATTTTTAGGGGAGATACGAAGTTCTTAGAAAAGTATTGTGAATAAAAAAGGTTTAAAATAAAATGACATAAAAAATAAACATTACTAAGAAATCTGACAATGAAGAAAATAGATGAAATAAAGAATTGCAAAAAAAAAACAATTTTCATCCTTTTTCACATGTATTATATATTTTATATTCCTTCAGGTACACGCATGGTAGACCATAACACTGTCAATTCCAGGTACACGCATGGTAAACCATAACACTGTCAATTCCTTTGGATACATCATAATTTTTTGTAAAACTAAAATATATTATTGAAACATTATGTATTCAATGATACATATTTAGAAAGATATGATAAAAGTTAATATTTTTTCTATTCTTGATGGTCCATGATGAGAAGATTTGTGAGAAGAGGACTCATTAGGATTATAGTTTAAAGAGTCTTCTAGTTGTACAAAACACTTCTTTAAACTTATCAATACTATAGGTGATCCTCGGTTGAGAAAGGGCTTTACGCGAATAGAACAATAAAATGTACAGGACTAAAGACCCATATACTAGTTTAGGAAGGAAGGTCTCTTGTGTTGTGCTACCTCTATCCGACTATCCTAAATAAGAGAGTAACATTAGTCACAAATTCTGTGAATATAAATAGGTATAAGTATGTAATACTAGTGATTTAACTTTGACTTATCCTATCTGACTACCTTGACAAGATCTTTTGAGAGATGTATGGATCTAGGAATATCAAGAGGGGGGTGAATTAGATTGATATGTGAATTGTCAACTCAAACTTCACTAACCAATTATGCACATCCTACTAGCGGCAAGTCTTATGTAATTCAACGTGAGCCAAGACCCTAGCAATTGTAGTAGAATGATGCAATGCAAGCGGCGCCAAGCCAATTAATAAGCATGTAAGCTCATGACAACCCTATCTCTACTCACATATAAATGTAGAATTAAAGATGGTAAGTAAAGAGGGGGTTTAGAGAATGCTTATTGAATTTTAGCCTGAGGTCTCAAAAGGATGGCATCTTTCCCTAATTCTTATTGGATCAACTCCAGCTAGAGTGTCGATCCCTCCCATCACTCAACGATGGAGTCCTTGCACATAAGTCCACATCACTCCATAAGTGAAGACACGATCACGTAATCGTTGTCCTAAGGGCACAAACTTGTCTCCATCAAGGACTTGTTGTACTCTTCTAGTGCAAGCACAGACACTCTCTTCTTGAGGCTCCTTTCAAAGGAGAGCTTCCACCTTATATAAAGTTATAATGACATTCACAACCAATCACGATAGGCTCGTCACTAACACCTAACCAGTGTAGGCCCTATTATAGACCACAAATAACAACACGAATCACTCTCTACAACCTCACTAGGCAAGAGATGAAGGGATCCTTTTGTTACTCTTTTTGACACTCAAACATAGATCTTAAATATTTGCACAAGTATCCTCTCTTCTCCTCTTGGCCCTATACTGATTCTTCCAACAATCCAAATGGCCAAGAGAGCTCTCCATGAGCTAGACAACAACCATTCCACTAGCCTTACCAAAAAGCAGATTGTTGCAGAATCAACCACCATACATTACGATGACCTATCACGGTAATCTATGGTGACCTCGAAGTATTCAAACATCAACACTAATCGTTGAATGGCTAGGTGAAAGGATCTTGATGTAAGTACCATGACCTTATACTTTTGCTTGGCCATAATGCAAATATCATGACATTTGTCCAAGGATTGTGATGTTGATTCTTCACTTGGTCGATGACACTTGCCTCCTTTTTGAGTTTCAGTTTTCCTAACCACTTTCTGTCTAACTGGTTCTAAAACCCGTCTAACCGGAATTTATGAGGGAACTAAAACTCTTGTCTCATGGCAATCCATACACTTGTCACGTGTCATTGCCTTCTTGTTGGTCGTAGTTACACACTCACTTATATACCGTAAAAGGACGACGTACAGTTGTAGCATATTTTTTCTTAGAGTATTCCAAGGTATAATCGAGTCCATAGAGTCGAGTGGGAATCAAGCAAAGTAATTAATAAAAGATCTAATTGAGCTTCTAGAGATGAGGTTGTTTGTCGACGGGCTAAAGGTGTGCCGATCGGCACGAAGGCTTTTTAAGTGAAGGTTGTTTTAATTCGTTGAGTGGCTTAAAGAAAACTGTTTAATGAGTTTATCCAGGTAATCTACTAGCTGAGATCGTAACCACGAAGCTTAATCTAGTAGCATCATAAACAGAATTATTTGGTACAAGAAGCCGAAGATGGGTGATGGAGAGACTTTTTCGACGGTCTCTTGTCACGAACTGTCGCCTTAATTGGTCGACACCTTCTACTCTACACATACCCCCCCCCCTCCATCTTGCATAAGCAGTGGTACATGCAAATCTGATTCATACAAGATCGGAAGTACTACCCTAATCACCATGATTAAGATAGCATATAGGTACTTAGCCTATGTACTAAGTAAGGATTAAGCACATGTAATATCATCAAATCCAGTTGATCAAGTAATCAAAACCATTCATCAACATACTAGATATTACTTTAATATGATACATAGTACAAGATTCATCACCATCTAGTAGGCCTACCTTAATAGATCACCTCAAGCATCAGTGGTTCTTGAAACTCCAAGCCTACGACCTTACAGTCATTGACTTGGATAGGTTAGCCAAGCTAAACCTAGCGACTAGAGATGTGAAGAATGAGGCAAAGTTTCAGTGGCTCTAAACT
This sequence comes from Eleusine coracana subsp. coracana, assembly GCA_032690845.1. Classification (NCBI taxonomy): domain Eukaryota; kingdom Viridiplantae; phylum Streptophyta; class Magnoliopsida; order Poales; family Poaceae; genus Eleusine; species Eleusine coracana. The sequence continues at coordinate 12,560,626 of CM064426.1, forward strand.
TACGAGATCTATTGTCCCTTGGCGACGTCTGCTCTGACCTTAGGGTTTACAAGTATTTATATACACATAACTCGAGATAGAGTTGGTTTCTTGGGAAAATGGTCATGTGTCAATCAACACACTTCGTATTTGGCCTGATCTCTCTTCTAAGTCGGTTTCCAAGTCTTCTGGAGCTTCCATATGGATCCTCTTATTAGGTTCTCAGAAGTATAGTCTTGTATTGTGCGTTTGAGATCTTGGAGTTTCCTTTTATCTCTTCACAAACCTTATCTCCAAGATTTGTGTGAATATCTTCCTTCTGGAAGATCCTGAGAACTGGACAGCCTTGATCAACCCAGATTACCCTTGTGTTGATCGGCACAGTGGACGTTGTTGGCATCAGAATTTGGACCAGACCCAATAGTCAGAGGCGTCAAGGTAAAATTGGCCAGGTCAAAGGAGTTCAACGACCGAAGGAAATAAAGTGGGTCCGCTAGGATTTATTTTATCTTTCTGTCTTAGATAATTCTTGTTTAAAAATAAATCTAGTCGGTTTGTTTGTTTGGAAATCAAAGAGTTCTGACCAACTTGGATCAGAATCCCTTTGCACGAGGATATAAATATATAATAGAGTCTGTACGAAAAAGATTAACATGTTTGTTCAATACAACTCAGCGCATCACCATTTTTTCCTACTCGACGAAATCCTCGTCTCATGCAGACTACATTGGCTCCGATCTTAACGAGAGACTTGGATTAGTCACCCTCAATAATTTCGTCAACTTCAACTAGTATTTTTTCATTAATTTGATATTCTAGTTGTTATCTTTGAGATTTCTAGTTATCCGGTAATTAGGTTTTTATCATATCGGAGAATGAAGCTCGAGATCGTCTAAAAAAAGATTCCTATTTTTTTAATTTGTCATTGGTGACATGTTTTTAAAAAACATGTCAATAATGACCCTTACATTGGTAACGTGTCACTAGTGACTCCCACATTGATGACATGTCACTAATGTGAGAGTCATTAGTGACGCGTAAAATCTGCGTCACCAATGAATTTACATTAGTGACACGTATTTTACGCATTTAATAATAGTTAAAAAGTGTCACTAAAGATCTATTTTACATAATGCCATGCATTTTGGTGTGGCCCTTGCTGAATTTATACATGGAAGATTTAATTAGGACTGATCATGGTCACTAGGGCTGTTCACCCGCGGTCCGGTTAAACCGGCAACAAACCGCCGTCACTCCTACAGACCTGCGCGTGAACAGTAACCAAGTCCAATGAACAGTAATTCGTGTATGAAAATGTGCTACCGGCTTCTTAGCCGGTTCAGCGGTTTGGCTTTTGAACAGCCCTGATGGTCGCATAACGCTACGTGGGAAACTATATGACGACAGCAACATTACTATTTAGGGGCAAATTGCACAACTGAATACCATGGCCTCCTCCACGACCACGAGCATTATGTGACGCAACAAAGTTGGTGTGGTCGATGGAAACGTGGACGCGCCTGCACCAGAGATTGCTATAGTTTTGTGCGTGTGCTAACCAGTCGTTACTTAACTCTTTTGTTCGCTGTACTGCGAGACGTGCCTGTGCTTTGGCGAAAAAAAAATTCTGTGCGGCAGGGTCGCACGCCCTCGCCCATGCGACCCCGCCCGGATGGAGTCCACATGGAGATCGAACGGAGCGGAAGAGGGCATCATCTTCAGATCGATTGCATAGGCTTCCAGCATAGTCTCCGTCGGCTTCGGCTTCGGCTCAACGGATGAGAGCGAAGAAATTGCTATACTCCACTAACGACGCCGCATCTCTACCCTAATTCTCCAGTCTCGACGAAGGACGCAACGCATCTGACGTGGCTCCGCAGTCAAGGGTCCATGGATGAGTCGCCGCCGTTGCTGTCTGACGACCTCGATGAGGATGCTGTCGAAGAAATCGTCCGGCTTTCTTGCCCACGCATGCAAGGATCAACCGTCAACGCCGAGCAGGTTGCGGGCACGACGATGACCAAGTTGTTGGACATGAGGAAGACGTAGCCTTCGGGACATGAATTCTAGTCTCTTTTACTTCATTTTCTGGGTGTATCTGTAGATGATGAACTATGTTACCTTCGATTTAATTTATTTTGAACAATCACTCAAAGTCTCAAACAATTCAGTTCAGATGTGGGAGCATTAAGCTTAACCTTTATTCTGTATGATTTGAGCCTGAGCACCAGTGTTTTAACCCTGCCGAGGCATATCAGTTGTTCTGAATACTATTACACGATAGATGTATGAACTGAAACGAAATTCAAGCAAGTTCATTCCTTTATTTATCGCACTGCCTGCATCATGATGATAAACATTTGTCTTCACAACACGCACTATAGGTTTGATGAATCAGTCTCAATTTGGAAGTTGGATGTTGGACACACTGTCATCTGATGATAGTCGCAATGCAAAATTCCATGCTACAGTTTATGCCCCTTAAACGCATTCTGAATCTCACTCAACTTGCCATTTCTCCTTTGAATGTACATACTGAACTCATTTCTGTTGTTCTTTTTTTTATCAACCTGTTGTGCTAATTCTAATTCACGCAGCTCACAGCTCATATGCTTGCCAGCTTCCTTGATGATGCACCTCCAGGTCCGGCAAACGCCAGCACACAGACACCACGGCACTGCCCGTGGACTACCAGCCATCCTACGCCTCGAACCTCTGTAGCAGGATCTCCAGGGGGCATCAGTAGGTCGATGACGAACGGGAAGGCCAGGAAATGACGTACACCAAGGGGAAGGCAGCGACGAAAGAAAGATGTGATGGCGGCGCCGGTGGAAACGGCGGAGGCAATGCCGAGCGATCTAGGACATTTTGGGCTGGCTTAGGAAGAGACTATGCCTGGAAGTCGATGCAATCGGGCTCCGTTCGATCTCCACGTTCCTGCGTAGAGCCTTCTCCAGTGTCATCGGCAAACAGTTTTGCCTCCATCTTCTCCAATGTCTTGTCTCGCCTAGCCTTTTGTGCTTCAGTCATCTCACTTGTATCTTGTTTAAGTATTGAATTATAAACTTCAAGCAGCTTTGCCTCTATTCATCTCACAGATATGCAGTTGCATCTATCACTACAATGAGTGAAGTCATCAGATCAGTTTGCATCTATTTAACCATGGATTACAGAGGTAACCTAAATTTAGCAAAAAAAAAATAACAAAGAAGGTGAAACATACCATAAGTTCTGAGGATTGTTTCCTTGTTGAGGTGGCAGATTCGAGTTGTTGCTAGCTCCAGACCCAGGCCATGGATTGACGTATTCCTGTGGCGGTGGCTGCATCGGAGACAACGAACTGACTGGTGGAGACTCTCGTTGGTCCATGGAAGCCAAATCCCGCCTGATTGATTCGTCACGGAGCCTCCCTCTGCTGCCAGAGCGGCACCGGCGTACAGGATCGGGATTTTTGTTGGAGATGAAACCGAAGTCGCTCAGTCGAGTTTCATTTGCGTTTCATTGTTTTGGAAACGGTGCGGAGATCGTTGCACCGGGATGAAACGATATTGCTCTCGCTCCTATTAATTTTTTTATTACATCCTATTAATTTTTTTTATTACATCATCAAAAATATTGACATGACATCTAATTAATTACCTATGAAACTACCACTGAGACAACTGTTCAACCTTCTAGGCATCGCCAATTATGGCCGGCCAGAACAATCTGTGGTAGTATTAAACAATGGGTATTAAAGGTGGATGAAATAAACAGTTGATCAGTGACTTTTAAATATCATGATTGCTTGTAAACATAGCCTGAACGGTAATGTACCATTATTTGGGTTTCACGAAAACATGTTTCTTTTTATTAAAATAAATCTAAAATATGTTTTCACTATGTATAACTCCCTATTTTTCTGGATTCCAAAAAAAAAACTCCCTATTTTTCTGGTCACTTGCTTGTTTTCTGAATTTTGAGCTCCCAAAGGGCGCTGCTATAATCTGCACTATAGAACTTGTAACTAATTTTTTTGTCAAACAGAACACAAATTTAATTATCTTGTTTCGTTATGGAAAATATGCTAAGTACTGTTTTAGAGTTCAGTTCTCTGTTTATCCTTTTATACAGAGTTCCATTATTCCGCTTCACAACGAGGAGTCTATGTGGCCCTCATGTGGCCACGTCTGGGTTTCATGTTATCCACACCAAAGCAGAGGCCCCAAGGTCCCCATCTCGGCTGGCAAAGCACTTGTGGCCAAGGTGACGATAGGATACGCAGTCAACAAAACGAAACAAAATTATCCCCAACACAAGGTCTTGCCGGGCCGAGAGCCGGAGAACAATCCCTGTAGCAATGGCAGCAGCGTCCGCGGTTTCTTCTCCAGTCTTCTCGTGTAATCCAGCTCTCTGCAGCAGCAGCAGCAGTAGACTCAGCAAGAAGCTTACTCCACGCTTGCCATCATCGCCGACAAGTAGAGCTTTACGAGTGAGAGCTGGAAAGCTGCCATCGGGGGTGAGTAACTTGAACAATTAAATACGCTTCTGCGTCTGCAGATCATGAGTCAGTATCTCACTAGAGAAGAATTTGCCCAAGAAACTTTGTAGGCTACTGAATTTCGGTTTTCGTTCAGGTTGAGGTGCCCAGGGTGCAGCCAAAGCTGAGTGAGCCCTTCCTGGGGTTCACCAAGACCGCGGAGATATGGAATTCCAGGGCCTGTATGATAGGTCTCATTGGCACCTTCATCGTTGAGCTAGTAATTGGCATTTTCATAAATCTTCCTACAAAGATATATATAAATGGTTTTGAAATTCCTTACTTTTTTTCAGTCATAGGTTTGAGTCTAATACTTTTATGTCGTCAGGTGCTGAACAAAGGCATTCTTCAAATGATTGGAGTGGAGGTCGGCAAGGGTCTTGATCTTCCTCTTTGATAGTCATGTTTTTTTGCTACCATATATAAGAAATTGTTGAAGCATCAATCAGTCTGTGGAATCTTAGTTTCCTGCTGTATGTTACCCGGAAATAATTCTATTCGTATATAAATGGCTATATGGGGGAGTTTAAGCAACAATTATGTCTGCTAAGCATTTTTCCTCTGGTCATGTAGTTTTCCTGCCGGCCAGTCTTTATAGATATGCTTCCAGGGAGTTTTGTTTGACCTTTTGTTTTCTGTGAGTTATACGTCTGACCTCATAAGACTAAGTCATTTTCTTTCTTAAGATTAATTCATCTATCGTTAGGATAAATGTGATTAATTAACAGCCTGTCAAACTGCACAAAGTTACTAGCAAATTCTACTTTAGAGAAATGAAGAATTCTTTTGGATAATTAGAAAAATGAAGATACAGATATGAAACCTTGCCTAAGGATCAGGAACACGTTACAACTTGATGTATATCCAGAAAGGCTAATAATACTCATACAGAGGCTGAAGGATAATCCAATGTTCAAATTAGGCATCAGACTGATTAAAAACAGAAAACATGGTACAAGAATGTATGACATACTGTTGACTAAAAAATCTACACTTGTAACTTAGGAGATCTATTTACCTCCAGTGCAAGATCAAAACAAACCGTGACGCGCCAATCGATTTTCTCTACAAACCGACAAAGATATAATCAGTCAAATTCCCTAGGTCATTGCCCTAGACAGGCCGATGCAAAGCCAATGATCATGCGATGTGAAAACCAGTCGATGGTTATCAATCGTACTAAATAAATATAAATCTAATCGTCCGATAATATAGATGTATCCGCAATCATGCATAAAACAATGATAAATAAGGCAAGTCAATACGGATGATAAGTAGAGTCAATATAATGCAAAGTCAATGTTGATGGAAATAATGAATAAGATCACAACTATGCCTATATGATATTAATGCAATGATTTGATTAACAGAGTTCAACAGGTAATCAAACAATTAATAGATTAATTCACGAACAAAGATGTTGATGGAACCATGATAAAACTATCGGCTAAATATCCCGCTACACCTATATCAACTTGACTGTAGCTAGGTTATTTCTAACCCTATGGACTCAGTAGGAGATCAAAAGTCGATGCAGCCCTATAGATCTATGTAGATCGAAATTAATTGAGACAATACTTAAGATAAAAATCAACAGGAACAAGATCTAACCTAATCACAAATCTAGTCAACAAAGTGACTCGAATAATAGATCAAAACCAAGAACCATGAAATCAAACAAATTACTATGATAGATTGGACATATTATGGATCACTAAGTCAATAAAACAACCCTAATTTAGCTATAATTACCAGATAACTAGCAATCACATAAACAATAATTAGAATATCAAGTTAATGAGATAGTATTAATTACAGTCAGTGAAATTATCGAAAGGGACAAATCTAAGCCTCTCGTCGAGATCGGAGTTGACGCTGCCCACGTGAGGCGAGAACTCGTTGAAAAGAGAAAAAGAGTGGCGAAGCGCCGAATTCTATTAAAGTGTGTTCTTCTTTTTTACAAACCCTATTACATATTTATTGCCGCATGCAAAAGGTCTTGACCTTACTCGATCGGGACTCTAATCTAAACTGACTAGATTTCATTCCTAAATAGAAAATCAATCTATAATTAAATAAAACAAAACTAAAAGTTTCCTAGAAGGGGGGGGGGGGGGGGTGAATAGGAAAACCTAAAAATTTATGCAAACTTAGACTTAACAATTATGGTGGACAACTGGTAGTGCCGTCCAGGTCCACCTTCAGTGCTGATGGGAACTATCGATGGGCAACCGGCAGTGCGGATGTGGACAATAATAGATATGGAAAAGATAAATCTAGGCAGTTCTACTGAAGGAAACACAAGGAATGGAAGACAACAAGCAATACAAGCTAATTGAGCAAGCTAGAAACAACAAGATAATGCTACACAAGTAGATTGAACAGTTTAGAGCTACCACAAGTGCAAACCCTATGAACATGAATATGATGTGATATGCAGTAAAAGGAGCACACAAAGACACAAGATTTGTTACCGAAGTTTGAGCCCACAAAGGACTTTACATCTCCATTGAGAAGTCCACAAAAGACTGAGGCTCTTTCAACCCTATTCTCACTCAAGCATCCACAAAGATCAAGTCTGAGTTATCCACTAGGAAATCCCTTGCGAGATGGGTAATACAAACTTCTCGAGGCATCACCACACAAGTTGGGATCGACAACCGCTAACCATCTAGGAGCAAAGCACCAAGAGTAACAAGTGCAAATCACAAGCTTGACGAAGTTGAATGCTCAAGACTCGAATGGGTGATCTCAATCTCTACAAACCTTGCTCCCACTTAAACTCTAATCAAGGACTGAATCTTTGACTTGGAGGGAGAGTGAGGAGAGTAAAGCTCAAAGGGGTGTTTTGATTTTTTAGGTTGGAGAAGAGTTTTGCCGAAGTGAGGTTTGAGGCTTATATACTATACCCCCCCCCCCCCCCAAAAAAAACCTTGTTGCTATGTCTGAATGCTTTGCACCGGCACTGCTGATAGGTAGATCGGCACTGCCGTTAGGGTTTTTGACGAGGATCAAACCACTGTAGAATTTTGTCATGACTCCAATTGGCACTGCCGATCAAGGGATCGACACTGGTGGTGTGAGTTAGTTAGGGCAATAAAATATTCTCTAGACGGGATGGATCGGCACTGCCGGCCATAGTGATTGGCACTGCCGATGAGTGTCCACCAGAAAACATGCTCTCTGTGAAGGGTGGTCGACACTGCCAGTGGAAACAAACTAGAGCCAGACAGAAAATGCCCTCTCTGGATACCATGACTGGCAATACTGATCCGGGTGAGCGAGACTACCGATCAGCTACAGCCAGACAACAAGGATCTCTCTATTTGAAATGACCGACACTGGTGAAGGGTCCATCGACATGACCGATGCTGGAAAAACAATACCAAAGAGTTATCTGGGCTCTGTAGTGCCACTGTGTAGAAGGATCAGCACTGCTGATGGGGATCACGTGCACTACCAATGAGTGCAAAACATAGAGATCGACAGAACATAATGAATTGGAATTTTGAGCATTTGACATTACCAAAACTTGCAATTTGTACCCCTCTTCATAGTATGGTTTTCCTATACTTAAAAAAATACTTCATGATCTCCTTTCTTGAGTCCAGTTTTGACTTTCAACAAAGGGCAAATAACCATCTTTTTTTTCTTTTTGTTTTAATGCATTTCGTTCATCATTTTAAGATAGTCATCTACACACATGCTCATTCAAAACATTAATCCATTCTTAATTGTATTGACGCCAGTCACCAAACAAAATCAGGGGCCTAGAGGCACTTTTAAAACCTAACCCTAAATGGGTTCACTTTTCGTCTTCTTACTTGGCTGATATCAACTCTTCTAGCTTACAACTAGGTCTTGTCAGTTTCCCACACATTCCCCCGAGTCTGGGGTACGAATCTTCGTGCGCTGAATTTTACCTCTTTGTTTAATGGGCGCATTAGCAGTGACCTACCATGCGTCCCATCCTTATAGTCTTCTTCTATCGGCTGCCATTTTCACGTCCATTCACCTCACCTTTGTTGGGTATTTTAACAGAATAAATCCGCAAGCATATAGATACCGAAGTAGCTTTCACCCAAGAGTATTCCAAGGTATCAAATCCACAGGGAACGTGTGTGCCTAATCTTCTGTTCTAGTTCGACCAAGGACACCAAGATAATTGTGGCTTTAGGTACAGAGGACTCATAATGGTTATAAGGTCCTAATCAAAGTAAGAGTACTACTAGGTTGCTTACATTGGGCATCTGGTTTTCCCCTGCATTTATAGTGTGATTTCGGCCAAGAGCCTACTGTGTAGCCGAACGTGGAGGATTCAAAGGACAGATAGGGTTGTCACCACCTACTGCCTACCTCAAGCAATCCATGGACTACGCGATAAACAAAGGTAACCTACAGCCTAGACACAACGTCTATGCTTTCAGTTACTCTCTTAATCTCTAGCTACGACTGTGGAAGACTGAAGTCTCTAACTAAATAGAGCACTGAGCGAGCAAAGCAACTAAGTATAAAACTTATTTAAAAAGGAAACTTAAATGCCAAGAAAGGAACCATGAAGACTTACTAAATATTGCAAGCATCCATCAAGGTACAAGTGTGGATAAGAGGTGGACATGCCCACTCCTCCTCCAGACTTCCCCTCACGCTCTCCATATTTTCTAAGCACTTTGGCAGTGCTAAAGCCTTTAGGAAATGAAGGACTAAACTAATCTTGAAGTGTGTGGAGAGTGAAGCCACTCCCCTCCTTATATAGTGCTCAAAGGTGGTAACTCCCGCCCTAAGCACGGGAACCGACCTTGGAAAGGCGGTCGGAGACTCCCCGAGCAGGTCTTTGCTGAGTGGGCTGCAATGTTGTTCAGCCAAACAGGGTTGTTTGGCCGAACATCAATTGCTGCCCCTCGGCCATAGCCTTCTCCAGAACATTGACTTACTATCCCCATTCATCCCTCCATGTGTTAGGCCTTCTGGTATGTCGGTTCCCTCTGTTTATGGGCCCGTGGATCCTTGCGCTACACTCTGATTGGCCGGAAGTGTGCTTTCTCCTATGATGACATGGATTTTACCTCAATTATGTGGGTAAATCACCTACAAGCAAATATTCACCAACACTTGTGGATTTTGTTAGTAATAAACTCCTACCACTATGTTGGTTGTTTACTTTTATAGTTTTATGCAAGTATTTGACGGTCAAATTTTGGTAGTTAGTGACCGTCAACAAACTCCCCCACACTTAGCCTTTGCTCGACCTCGAGTAAAGGAAAAGAACTAACGTGGATCATAATATCCAAACGGTATGATGGTAGCATGTAAATTATTCCAAGCCATACCTGTACCAAAGGACTTTGAAGTGTCTACCATATCACCTTTAGCGGTTGAAGAGTGGAATGGTATAGATTCTGGTCATCTCTGCTCCTTCTGCTAAGTAACTTGGGTTTTTGAAGAAATTTTTTCAAAAATAAAACAAAGCTGTACTCGTCAAATGATTCTCTGATGTCACTCATACATGTGTGTGGATCCTCACCAAGACTTTTGTTGTTGCCTCTTTTAGTTCCTACCTCTACAGATAGGCTTTTGTGGAGCTCAGGGTAGGGAATAAAAACAAGGCATACCTGTGCTTCATATATTACCAAGTCAATAACCAGATCCGAGAAGAAAACAACTCATGAATCATCAATCAAGTATGTGCACATATATGGATGGAATGGATCTAGCGGTGAAATATGGGTACTCCTTTTGATATCCTCCCTCTCTTCTATTTGAGAACATGGGCTATCTATCTTCTTTTTTTTTGAATACTTGACAACCCATGTATCTTTTTGCAAGGATAATTGGAATCTCTCAAAGTAGTGGAGCACTTTATTTTATGGGTGGTTGATGGATATGTGTGATGCTATCTTCCGGAGTGGAAGAGCAGCAGCATATGGAAGGAGATAGATGATGGAAGTGGATGAATACTCCTTTATGTGTAGACTCTCTCTATCCTTGAAATGATATTGGGCATGGCTATTTATTTTCTCGCTCAAGGATTGAGAGCATTTTTTATAGCCATGCCTTCTATGGGAACAATTGAGAGAACATCATAACAAGATAATCATGAAGTAATTCTTTTGGTGGATGAATGGATGATGATAATGATGGTCATGCTAACTTCCAATATAGAAGATTGACATATCAGGGTAATGTGCACATGAATTTGATCAACAATACATAACAAGCATCTCACTAGGGTCACAACAATTTGACAAGGTTCAATAAAGACACAAGCAGCATATGCATATGGTTTATCAAATGAATCTATCATATGGCTCTGGTGGGATATTTCAAATCATTGAGGAGTAAGCTTATAGATTTTTTATTTTCAAAAAGAATTCTCAAGTACTTTATGCAATAGAGAGCAAGAATCACTTTATCAAACCATACCACACTAGTCAACAACCTAGGTAGCATGTGGTCCCTATGAATATAGTCCACTAGTATTGGCTTAAGACCAAGGAATAAAGAGCATGCAAGCCAACTGTTGATGATCATTAAATATCAGTTTTAACCGTCAATATAGCCACAAACAAGGGAGGACTTAGCATTTTATACATGCATGTTAGCTAGGAATAATAAAATTCCACTTGTCCTTGAAGATTTATGTGCATGCAGAGAATATATACAAAAGGGGTGGAGAAATGGAGCAAGATCTGGGAGAATGCCATTCTAGCCAATGGGACGATGACAACTATACATCACATGGACCAAATACGTGACTGCGCGGTTTCCTTCGCAAAGCACCAACTTAAAACACAAGAGGTCCCACCTACTAGCCACCCCAAGGAAGCACAGGGCCAAAGGCCCCACTTCCAGGTCGGCCGACCAAGAGGGGAGGTCAGTCGACCATGTCTTGAGGCGGTTTGCTCCCCCTTCCATGTGTCACTCCCTCAGCTCTTTGGCAACATCAGTGGCTTGAGGTTTTGTGGCGGTTACGCTCCGTTACTGACCTTTGGATGCTATAAAAGGAAGGGAGTGTCTCCCACTTCAACACACACCAAGAAGAGTCCATTCACTAGCATTACACTTAGTCTTCAGGTCCTAGGGGAGTTTAGGATAGAGGAGAGCTGACTAGAAGTCCTTGATCTAGTCCTAGTGTCTTGGGTATAATTTCAAACTATCCTTCTCTAGTAAGACTTATTTGTTTTTATACATATATTTATCTTCTTTACTCTTATGCTTTGTCTTTATACTAGTGTGATAATCATGTGCCTTTTATATGGTTGTTGCCTAGTCATGTTTGGTTGCTTTATGCATCACATACTCATACAACAAGCTGTAGGTTCCCTTCTCATCAATAACAAAGAAAGTAACCGACAAAGTTTTACTGCCAATTGTGAGCTCCACATGTATTTGATGACATCGGCTTTGCATACCACCACACATTCCGTTGATCACTAATAATGCCTCAATTTCATAAATGAAAAATATAAACATAAGCATAATAATTCAATCTTAGTGCACCTGGTTTCAGCATCAATCAATCATCAACTCAAATAAAACACGACCCTTTCTTTGCCATGTTGCTCTTGAACCAAAGTCGATCCAATCGACTTCTTATCAGCAACTAGGTACAACTTGAAGGGCAATCCTTCTCATGGTGGCACCAATGCAGGAGGTGAGATCAGATAATTCTTTATATCATCCAGGACCATCTAATGTTCAGGTTACCATACAAATTTTTGATCAGCCTGCAACTTCAGCAATGGAGTAAATACATTGAGCCTTCCTGGCAAGTTTGAGATAAACCTTCTTATGAAATTAACCTTGCCGATCAAAGATTATAACTATGTCTTGTTAACAAGAGGCTTAATGTTGTTGATAGCTTTGATACTCTTTGGGCCAATTTCAGTTCCCCTTTCATGCACAATAAAGCCAAGAAACTGGTCAGCCGATACGCTGAAAGCACACTTCTTAGGATTCATCTTTAAACTATACCTCCTGATCCTCTCTAGTGCTTCTCGCAGATCGGCTATATGATCTTCTACTTTTCTGGATTTAACCACCACATCGTTAATATAAATCTCCAATTACCTGCCAATTAGATCATGGAAAATATAATTCATAGCTCTTTGATAGGTGGCTCCAGCATTCTTCAACCCGAATGTCATAACGACCCATTAATACAATCCGATACCTCTAGGACACCTGAAAGCAGTCTTCAATATATCTTCTTATGCCATAAAAATTTGATTGTAACCAACATTGCCATCCATAAAACTAACAATCTTATGTCCAATTGCTGCATCAACCAGAAGATCTGCTATCGACATCGGATAATCATCTTTAGGAGTAGCCTTGTTCAAAGGTCGAAAGTCGATACATACCATCAGCAACCCATTATGTTTGAACACAGGCACAATATTCAAAACCCTCTCTCGATATCGGCAAGGCCTGGTTATCATACAACCTGGTAATCTTAGCCTTGATCTCATTATAAATCTTTGGATCAACTCTTTTTGGCGGTTTCTTGTACGGATGATATCCAGGCTTCGTGGGAAGCCGATGTTCAACAATGGATCGGCTAAGACCAGGCATCTCAGAATAATCCCGAGCAAAACCTTTCAATAATTTTATTAATTCAACTGTAAAATCTTCATCTAACTCCTTACTAATAAATGACGTCCTAGGCGTATCACCATCTCCTATATCGACTTCTTATAATTCATCGGTCGACATAAATCCTTTCCCTAACTTGCCATCTTCTACAAAATCCATTTGGGCGCCTGTCAGAGAAACTACTTTGAATTTGACTGGTCCACCACCTCAAGACCTTGCATGGTAATCTTGACATAGTTTGCATCCCAAACCTTACCAGACAGACACTCCATGTCATCCACATGCCATGGTGCTAAATCGGTCGATGCAACATTGACGGTTTCATCGGCTAGGACCACCTCAACTTGATCGCCGATCCGCTAGACAAGAGACTATTGCTATTGGCTCCAATTGTGAAAGGAAGGATTGGAAAATGGATGCTGGCATCGGCCGAATATGACCTGACTTATGAATCTCCTAAAGGTGCCAAAGGTCAAGTTTTGGCTGTCTAGTGGTTGAGCATTGTGGTTTAGATATATCGATGGTGGAGCCGATGTCATGGTTATTGTTTTTTTATGGTTCTGTGTGCAAGAATGAATGTGGTATTGGGATCATCATTATATCGCCTCGAACGGCAAGATTTGAGTTTGCATTTGTTGTAGAGTCATCGACTAACAACCAGGTTGAATACAAAGCTGTTCTTAAGGGATTGCAGATCTTGAGAGAAGCTGGAGTCAATTTCGTTGAAGTTGTTGGAGATTCATTGCTGATACTCGGGCAGTTAGCAGGAGATGTTGAATGTAAAGATGATATATTGAGGCTATTCTATGATGAGTGTAAAGATGTGATACAACACTTCAGAGCAGTTAGATTCAAGCATGTCCCAAGAGAGTAGAATATGGAAGCTAATGATTTGGCGCAAATGGCATCAGTCTATCAGTTGAATACTGATGGGATCATTGTCGATATAGCCAATGTCGATGAAGAAGATTGAAGGTCCAAGATTGTTTAGTATCTTAAGGACCCAACTCAACGTACTCGTCGAAAGATTTGTTACATGTCGTTGAGGTATGTTTTATTACAAGAAAAACTTTATTATTGGACAATTGATCATGTACTGTTAAGATGCTTAAATCAAGAAGAAGCCAAAGTCATTATGTGCGAAGTCCATGAAGGCATTTGTGGTACACATCAATCGGCCCATAAAATGAGGTGGTTGTTAAAGAGAACTGGATATTATTGGCCTACTATGCTAGAAGATTGCTTCAAGTATTACAAGGGGTGTCAAGATTGCCAGAAGTTTGGAGAAATTTAGAGAGCACCGACATTGTCTATGAATCCAATTATTAAGCCATGGTCATTCAAAGAATAGGATATGGATATGATTGGTCAAATTTATCCAGCATCAAGAAAGGGTCACAAGTATATTCTTGCGGCTACTGATTATTTCACAAAGTGGGTTGTAGCAGTACCAATAAAGAATGTGACAACCAATGATGTGATTAATTTTGTTAAAGAATATATTATTTACAGGTTCGATGTGCTGCAGACTATTACTATTGACCAAGGTTCTATTTTTAGTTTGGAAGAGTTTCAAAACTTTGCCGACAGTATGGGTATCAAGCTATTGAACTCATCACCCGATTATGCTCAAGCCAATGGTCAAGCAGAAGCATCTAACAAGAGTTTAATCAAGTTGATCAAGAGAAAGATAAATGAGCAACCAAAGAAGTGGCATGCAACATTGGCTGAGTCGTTATAGGCATACAGGATGGCTTGTCACGGGTCAATAAAGGTGTCACCTTATTAGCTAGTCTACGGACATGAAGCAGTTTTACCTTGGGAAATAAATCTGGGGTCCAAGAGAACAAAATTACAGGATCAGTTATTAGCCAATGATTATAGACAAGTTATGTTCGATGAATTAGAAGATGATGTGCAGCATCAGATGAAGGCCCTAGAGAGAATTCAAGAAAATAAACTCGTGTGTCCAGATTCTACAATAAAAGGTGATTCCCAAGAATTTTTCAGAGGGAGATCTCGTCTGGAAGTTAATTATGCCCATCGGCTCTAGAGATAATAGATTTGGAAAATGGTCACCAACATGTGAAGGGCCATTCAAAGTGAGCCGATGTGCACTAGGCAATGCATATTTTCCGTAAGAGTTAGATGGAGAAGAATTTGGTAGAGCAATCAATGGTAAGTATTTGAAGAAATATCATCCAAGCATTTGGGTTGACTCATGATCTCGAGTGCTTGATCATGATTGATATGAAAAATATCGTCCTTAGCATAAAAAAATGGAAAAGATAGTGGAAATGTTTTCAACCGATGAAAATTCATCGACTTCAGATGGTCGATATCAGGGATATCATCCTCAGTTCAAAAAATATTACAAAACAATATATTATTCATTACAATACAAAGAGATAGCCGATGCAAAGTTGACCCTTGATTATATTTCTAGCCATGTATATTATGTGGGCATAATATTTACGGTCTGGTGCGTGTGACTCTTAGAAGTTGCTTCTGATGTCAGCTGTCAATGAGTTTGTTCAACTTTTATGTAACTCATGTCCTCCTTAGTGCACTCTGTAATGGTTGGTCTAGTGAGCTCCTCCTTGTGTGTAAACCTTATCACAATAAGTGGAGAAGACTTTGGTAGTAGAAAGTTCTTGTTCAAAGTGGAATCAAATTTTTTAAGGATGGAGTTCACCTTTCTATGTACTTGTACTTGACTTTGTCTAGTCGATCCAAGAATTGTTGTATGGGGTTCAAGGCTTCGGTTATTCACCTCATCTCATATTTCAAAATCCATCGAAGAATTATTACCTGGGCTGTTGGTGCAGGGTCGATCAGAGTCGATGAAGATGTTGCAACCCTTGCATGTTTCTATTGTTCAGTTGTATGAGTTGCAGGGCCGTCTTTTCTCTTTATCGGCACTTTCCTCACAGTCTTCTGGGATGTTTGCTTCAAGCCTCGACCGCTAAGGATTTGAGTAGGAGTTGGGGCATCAAAACCTATGATTGGGTTGTTGGCAGTTCGGCCATACTTGATCAGTTTCCCGCTGTTGCTCACAGTTGGAGGGGTTATTGTCAGGTCCTGCATTATGAAATATTTAATTATTAAAGAGTCAATGAGAAATTGTATGATCTGCAGGAGATGGAAGGAACTTACTGCATCTTCAACGCCGATGAGGTGGTTATCACCTGGTTGCAGAAGACATGTTTTTTCCACTCTCTCCACCATATCTTGAACAGTGCCGAGCAAGAGGGGAATAGCTTCAGATCAGCAATGTTGCCCATTGGAATTTCTGTGGCCATGTTATAGATCTTCTTATACTCGAGGTGGTCCTTGAGCTCCTGTCTGGCTTGGAGTTGATCGATGAAGAAAGAGCTGGTAGGGAACAATCTAAATCCAAGCTAACAGGATATTACTGCTGAATCATAAAATTCATAAGAGTGAGTTCTATGCTGCTCACCATGGAAGTCGACTGGAAGGATTCCAGGTCCGATGCAAGCTTCCAAGATAAGTGTTGATTCTCTGTCTTGCAAGGGGTTGTCAGGGCGGAATCTGGAAGGGTTCTCGAATTCCAAATCTTCGAAACCAAACTTGCTTTTGTGTTTGGATGCTATTATAGAAGAGAGTGAAATAAATGTTTAAATCCTCCCTCCTTATCCTACAGCCCAGGACTACCATGGGAGCTTCGCCCAGTGATGTACTGTGACGCTCCGAGATGTCTTCATCCTCTGCTGCATCTATGGATGGGAATGTGTTTTCTGGGAAAAGGGGATAGTTCCATGGCTTGTGAGCAGTAAATGTTGAGCAACAGTTGGATGAACCACCATGGGCCTCCTGCCGTGATAGTCTGGTTAGTCTGAAGACTGACAGCTGTGCGGTGCAAAAGCTGATAGACTGAACCAAGAAGAAATTGGCCAAGGGGAAATTTTTTGCCATCGGTCAAGATTTCGGTCATACCCTAGAATTTGATGGTTGGCATGCATGAAGATATACAAAATATGAAATGCTCCAACCAAAGGTTCAAAAATGCAGTTAACTTCTTACGAGAAACTGATCCAGTTTTCTGGTATGCAACAATATACTTGGGCCAACTATTTGCACCCTTAGTGTCAAAGTTATGTTGTTTTTGAATGTTCTGGACAAGGAAGGGGTCAATGTATTGATTGATGTTTAGCCCAGCCAGCATTACCACGTCCATGAGGGAAGGAGCCATGGGCCCTTGGTTGAACAGAAAAGCGTTCAGAGCATCGCACCAAAAATATGAGGATGTGGCTAGTATGGGCTCATTCTTTGCCATGTCAACCAACGATAATGAGAGTGCCTGATCTATTTGGGCATCCAACAGGGTGGCAGCACGGGAGTTTGTAATCCTTCGGACCAATTCCTCCAACCCTTCATTTCTGATGGCCATGATCTAAAGACATTTTTCTAGGGTTTGGGAGTAGCCAGGGTGGATTTGAGGGATTCTGTTTGTTTCAAATTTGATGAGATCCGTGGGATCAGAATCATTGAGGGGGCCTAGATAAAAAATGGTGAGCTTCAGTAGCAGAAGGGATGCAAATTTGATTCTTGATTTGCTATTAGAAGCAGAAAGTAAAGCTACTGTTAAAAGGGGAACTAGATGATTTCAACATGGCAGATGGGATGTGAGAGTTATTGTTAGTTTAAAGGTGGAAAGGAATTGCCACAGTAAGTATAAATCTATGAACAATACATAAGAAGAAACCATAAAGGCAGAGGAAAGCGGACAAAAAAGTTACCTTGGGAACATTCTGCGGGGTAGCCATCGCCAAGGATGAAGTCGTAGGTGCTTGGAGTTGAAGTCTCACGCAAAGAAGAGCGCACCGACAAAATAGGAAAGAGAAAAAGGTTAACAGGATTGTGCTCGGATGAAAATGATGGGAGGAGAAAGATGCATTTATAAGGACGGGACATGGGTAGGTCATGGTAAAAGCACACGGTAAATGAGGAGATAAAATCCGATGCATGAAGGTATTTGTAGCCCGGACTCGGGGGCCATGTGTTGACACCAGAATTTGAACCGGTCTCATTAGTCAGAGGCATGGAGGTAAACTCGACTAGGTCAGAAGAGCCCAACGGCCAAAGGGAATAAAGTAGTCCCATTAGGGTTATTTTATCTCTTTTTATTTTTAGTTTAGATTGTGTTTAGGAATAAATCTAGTTGGTTTGTATGTTTGTAAACCGAAGAGTCCTGACCAACTCGAGTTAGAACCCCTTGCATGGGGTTATAAATATATAATAGGGTCTGTACGAAAAGGATTAACGCTTTCATTCAATACAACTTAGCGCATCACCACCCTTTTCTCGACGAAACCCTCGTCTCGTGCGGGCTGCATCGGCTCGGATCTCGGCAAGAGACTTGGATTAGTCAACCTCGATAATTGTATTGACTTCAACTAGTACTTTCTCATTGATTTGATAATCTAGTTGTTATCTCTAAAATTGCTAGTTATCCGATAATTAGATCTTTATTGTGTTTGTTCTATCGACTTTGAGTTGCAATACTATCTCGGCTAGGTCCGATCTATTGTGATTGTTTGTAGGTTTTCCGAGCATGATTTAGATCTGTTATTTGAGTCACTCTATCGGTTTTACTTATAATTGGAGCGTATCTAGTTCTATTTGCTTTGTTTGGGTACTATCTCGATTAAGTTTGATCTGCTCGAGCCAGCGAGGCTGCATCGACTTTGATCTCTCACTGAGTCGATAGAACTAGGTCCGAGTCGATTGTGGGTGAAGTCGATAGAGTTCTATCGGGATGTTTAGCCGATAGGTTATCATGGTTCGATCAACTTCTTAGTACTTTACTTGATTATTTGCTTACTTTTAGAAGTCGATTGCCCCCTTTGTTTTATAAGATTTGATCTATCGATTTAAGGCATATTTGCAATACCAACTATCAGATCTATCGACTTTCATCATCGACAGGGCGAGTCTTTGCATGCTTACTGTAGATATATCTACTTTGCTCTATTGACTTAGTTCTTATCAGCATTAATGACCCATAGTCTTTTGTTTATTTAAATTTCCTGATATAATCAGACAATTAGTTTATTTTCTTATATATTCTTTGCATAATAGTATCGGCTAGTTTTCACGAATAGTGACTATTGGCTTTCTTCATCGGCCTGTCTTGCGCTAGTGACCCGAGGAATTTAACCATTTGTCTTCTTTGTTGATTTGAGCCTGCACTAGAGTTAAGCAGATCTTCCAGGTCATGTGTGTGATTTTCGCGTCAATAACCCCCACATGACTGGTTTGCCTAACAACTCATGGAACCATGAAGATGTAGGTAAAACATGAGAGTTGTCACCTAAAGCGGGCATAACTCTCATGTCTGGTGTCTGATCGTTGCCCTGTTTACTTTTCTAGAAAGCTTACGACAAGGCCTACACTGTCAAAAAGCCAAAATCAAATGTTGGACTATCATAAAATTTATAAATAATTAAATAAATAGCTAGAGATGAGAAACTGGGCCGTACATCTCCTGCCCACATCCACTATTCAGCGTTGCGTTAGAATAATTTATCGGTGGAAGCCACGAAGAATGTAGTAACTGTTAAGCCTGATATCTAACATTCATGGGTAGCCAAGGCAGTAAGGTAGGTACCCCACACGACTGGTTTGCCTAAGGACTAATGGAACCATGGACACGCAGGAAAAACAAGAGAGCTCTCGCCTAAAGCGGGTATAACTCTCATGTCTGGTGTCTGATCGGAGCCCTGTTTACTTTTCTAGAAAGCTTATGACAAGGCCTACACTGTCAAAAAGCTAAAATCAGGTTGGTCAATCATAGAATTTATAAAGAATTAAATACATAGCTATAGAAGAGAAATTGGACTGTATATCTCCAGCCCACATCCACTATTCAGTGCCATGTCGAATAATTTCTCAGTAGAAGCCATGAAGAATGTAGTACCCGTTAAGCCTGATATCCGGCATTCATGGGTAGCCGAGGCAGTAAGGTAGGTGCAACCCATATACAGTGTGTGTGGCCTCCACCATGAAGGAGTTCAACATGATGTTGAGAGTAACGTGCTAGCGGTAGGATGTATTCATGGTGGTATCTCACCCATGGGGAAGTATTTACTTTTTAAAAAATTCTATGTTATTTTACTCTTTGCATTTTGCTTTTTGTCTGTGTTGATCTCACCGTAACCTTTCTAAAAAAAGTATGCCCTGATCAGACACCGTACTCAAGAGTTATGTTCATTTTAGCTTATAGTTCTCCTTTATCGTGTGCTAGCACCCACTGTGAGATGGGCTGCATGCCCAAATTATGTGGGGTGCCTCCCATGGTTCCTTGCATACTGGTAAACATGATAGTCTAGGTGCAACCTATGATATAGTGTGTGTGGCCTCCACCTTGAAGGAGTTCAACGTGATGCTGAGAGTAACATGCTAGCAGTAGGAGTATTCGGGGTGGTATCTCACACATAGGGAAGTATTTATTTTTTTATAAAAATCTATGTTTTTGTACTTGTTTTTTTTTCTTTTTGTCGGTGTAGGTCTCTCCATAAACTTTCATAGAAAAAAATGCCCCGATCAGAAACCGGACTCAAGAGTTATGCATATTTTACCTTACAGTTCTCCTTTTTCGTGTGCAAACACCCACGGTGAGATGGGCTGTCTGCCCAAATTATGTGGGGTGCCTCCCATGGTTCCTCGCATACCCGTAAACACGGTAGTCTAGGTGCAACCTATAATATAGTGTGTGTGGCCTCCACCATGAAGGAGTTCGGCGTGACGTTGAGAGTAACGTGTTAGCGGTAGGAGGTATTCCAGGCGGTATCTCACCCACAAGGAAGTTTTTTTTTAATGTATCTTACACTAGCATGATTCTCTCTTTTCATCTCCTCATGTGTACAACAATTAAAAATATATATTCATAAAAAATTGCTATCCTACATAAGATTTAATTATCGCCTTTGGAAATTTAGCTTTGAAATGCTGTAACCAAACAGACTAGCAAAGATGATGGGGTAAGCCATCAAAACTATAGCTGCAACTGGTAGCAGCTCACGTCGAAAACCAAAGTAGTCTCTCACAAATCCAGCAGAGGATTTAATCTCTTCGAATACCTCAATCTTCTGTTCGTCATATCCAAATTGAGTTGTGAAAAAAACATTGAGGGTCCATGACATTGGAGTGCTGTAGTACAACCATAGCCACCATTTTGGAATTTGCTACAATGCAAGCGTCATCTCATAAAAAATATGAATTCATAAGTGATGCATACTATGATCTTAACTAGTAGCATATATAGGAACACAACTTAAAATCAAATTACTATTTTGTTCATCTACGTCTGGGGTCTTTTTTATGGACCAAGCATATATAAGGTGGATGGGTGGGCTGAGATTATTAGTAAGTTAGAAGCTAACAATAATTTAGAATGATTGAAGGTGGGATCAAACAGATAGTTATGTGTAATAGAGAATTGAGGCTTGTTACAATATTAGAGTGTAGTTGTGGAAGCACTCTTTCTTCTAATGTAATGGATGGGTGGGCTGAGATTATTAGTAAATTATAAGTTAAGAATAATTTAGTATGTTGAACATGGGATAAAATAGATAGTTATGTGTAATATGGAGGATTAAGAATTTTGTTACAATATTTAAGTGTAGTTGTGGAAGCACTTTTCCCACTAAGGTCCTGTTTGTTTCAGCTTATAATCCACTCAAATTAATTAATCTAGCTTAATTAATCCAGTAGGCAAACAAATAGAGTAGATTATTAGGCCAGATTAATTAATCTAGAGGGTAGATTATTATAATCCAATAATCTACTATAGAAGTAATCTACAATAGATGTGTTTATTTTAGATTATTTTGGACAAAAACCCACTACCCATGCTAAGTTGGTCTTCTTACTTGAAAAATAACTTGATCTAGCTTAAATAATCTAGGGAAACAAACACCTCCTTCAGATTAATTAATCTAACTTAAATAATTCAGATTAAATAATCTAACACTATAATCCAGATTAATTAATCTGCTCAGGAAACAAACAGACCCTAACTTATATAACATGAGAAGCATATGTCACAAATATGATGGAAACTTTTTACAACATCTATGCGTAGAAGGGAGTAAACTACATAACTGATTAATAAGTGGATTTGCTACAAGTACTTACTGGAGCAGGCACAATGTAGCCTGACATGAGGTTTTGTATGGTGTAGAACATAGATGCCAATATAGAAGCCACTTGGATGTTTGGAGTGAGTGACACCATCATCATTCCAAGGTAAATGAAGTAAAGAAGTGTGCAGAACATGGTATACATGAACCAGAAAAATTTTGCTGGTGTCCATGCATACCCTATCATTGGGTATGATATGAACATGAAAAGCACTATCTGCACAAATACATAAGGGATCTCCATGGCAACCTACTTGAAACAAAAAAGCAAAGTCAAGGTCAACAAATACAAATACTAACAAATGGAGCATTACAATGGTGAAGTCTAAAACTACTTTAAAGACTTTTGATATATGTAACATGTACTAAGAGTATATATTGACCTGTGCAAATGAGTATGCCCAAGGAGAGTACATTCCAGCAAACCTTTCTCTATACACAACAGATCGCTCAAGTGAGACAAATGGCATAACCGATTGGCAATTGTTGATGCCAGCAAACAAAGTGGTGCCGTACATGCACCCCAATATTGTGAAAAGGCTTTGCTGGTCATTTCTACCCACAAAAAGGCAAGACAATCATAGTGTGTTAAGAGTTTCATAGTATATATATAATATGATATGACGTGTAAAGTGATGGTTTACATACATGGAATCCATTTTTCCTTGCTGCCAATATAAAGCCCCAAAAGCAATACAACAGACCATTATGAAGACAAACCGCACCAGGTTATAGGAAGGGGTCCGCCAATATGACAAACATTGCTTCCAGAGGCAAGCTTTGAATTGCTCCCAAAATCTTTGTGGATATCGTGTAGGGAAATAGAGGTCACTTGCCCCTGGAGGTGGTATGCACAAACGCTTCACAAGTGTGTGCTTGTCCCTTCATTCAATTTATATTTATTATCATGCTATAAAAAAGTTGATTTTCTACCAAATCAAAAGGAAAAAAGAAAAAAAAATTCTCAATCAAAAGTTCTTTTGACGAAAACGATGCCTCTCTTTCCCCATCAAAGCATCAATATCTAAAATCTAGTATCCCTTTCTCTTTTTTTGATATGGAGGTTGTTTGTCTTGTTGAATTGTTATAGGATCAAGGACATGCCAGTAACAAACTTGTTAATGATACTAACATGTGAATGATCCTATACATAGTTAGCTATGATGAGATCCATGACTTACTGGAACAAAGATGAATCCTTGTAAATTTGTGCAAAATCGATACCCAATTGAGCTTCTGTAGATGTAGACGTAGCCTCTAGCATCCATGTTGATGGGTTATAGTTTTCCTTGATCCTGGGTACCCCAGGTATTGCCTGAAAATACACACAAACAATTTAATTGTGAGGATTAGAGAAGCAACAAAGCACCATGTAAAACTACCTGAAATGTTGAAAAGTTAGAAAAGTGTATCATCAAATGAAAACAATCCTCATCAAATATAAATATTTATTATAATTATTTATATAGATATTAATTATACATATGTACAAGAAAAAAATAAGCTTTTTTACCTGGAAATATTGTATGACCTTACATGAATGGTATCCAAGAGGCCCAGCATAAATCAACCTCCCACCCCGTTTCATGAGCATTAGCTGCATGTTAATTTACATGCTAATAATTAGTTGTGAACATATAAATTGTACAAACATAAGATTACATGTAATTATCGAAATGTAATTAAATTGTAGCACTACAAATAGTTAGATCATCAAAAGTTGGAAGGCAGGTTCTATAACCATCATAGTTTAGTGTTGTTTACATAGGTCGTAGCTAGTACAAATTTATTAGTTCCTAGACATTTTAGTTAATTCTCAACCTTTACTTACCCTAGCTCGCATAACATTTGATGAAAAGTTTTATGTCATGTACCTTAACATGTACTAACTCTTGTTTCATAATATGATGGACAAAATGGTTCATATAAGTTTCTTGAATAACTAGTTTGGCTTCTTTTTGTATTGCATCAAAATTGATAAAGATCTAATAATGAATAATTTATCAGAAACTTGCGCCTCTTTCATAATTCTTATAATGTGAAGTGGATGAAGAGTATATAGATTCTAAGCACCTCATCAAATGTCTCAAATATTTCAATATTTGGTTGGTGAATGGTGCAAACAACTGTTCGGCCTGTCTCTGCAACATTCTTCACTGCACGCATCACAATAGCAGCTGCCCTAGCATCCAGACCTGATGTTGGCTCATCCATAAATATGATTGAAGGGTTGGATACAAGCTCAACGGCAATTGTCAGGCGTTTCCGTTGCTCTGTGGATAGCCCATTAACCCCTGGTATTCCAACCAAAGCATCTCTTATTTGATCCAATTCGATTGTTTCAAGAACTTGGTTGACAAATTCCTGTGAGGGAAATAAAATAAGTCATAGTCTAAATACCCTAAATCTTGAAACACAGTTATGCAAATGAATCCCTATGTATAATTTATTTAATCAGTCAGGGTAACTGACATTTCTCGTTTTGGAGTCGATTTCTGTTGGAAGCCGCAACCATGCTGAATATGCAACTGACTCACCCACTGTGATCTGTGGTGAGTGAACATCAGTTTGTTCACAGTAGCCTGATATCCTAGCAAAAGTTTGTTGGAATTTAGGATAGCCTCCTACTCTTATATCTCCTTCAATAATACCGCCAGTTTTCCTCCCAGCAAGAACATCAAGCAGGGTTGTTTTCCCAGCTCCAGTAACCCCCATGAGTGCAGAGAGGATTCCGGGTTGAAAGGCTCCTGTGACGTTGTGAAGCAGTTGAAGTTTCTTCTCCATATAACCTTGCTCCATCATTTCCTACAAGAAGACAAAAGAACTGCTTATTATTGATGAACAGATGTTTCCCTAGAATTCTTAACAGATAATTTGCATTATTTGTTGCACCTTGTTTATTTCATTGGTAGGTAAAATTGTAGGTCACACTACTACAATTACGCTATGTAGCAGCGGGCCAAAAGGGGCCTCATTGGAGCACAACAAAATCATCACTGGGCCTTTGTCACTACTTACTTATATTCTTAGTAGGGGTCTTGGGACTGCTGTTGGCCTAGGTACTACTTAACTTGAAAAAGGCGTCAGTGGCGGTCCAACTATAAAAGAAGGGAGGGTCCCAGCTGGTGCTAGGACCCACCTTAGACGCGCTGCCACCGACGTGCCCGGCCGTTGTCCGCCTGTGCCCATCGATCCACTCGTCAGCCACCCCCGTCTGCCCGTCAGCTGTCCCCCACCCGCAATGTTGTGTCACTCGACCTCCACCACCAAAGCCGGCGGAGGAGGAGGGGGAGCCCACGCAAGGAAGGCCTCCATCGCCGGAGCCACCAAGCCCCCCGCAGGCACTGCCACCAACGCGTCACCGCCCCGTTGTCGTCGCCGCCACCCCTAGGGTCGATCTGGTGGCAAGGCTTGCTAGATCTAGGATGGCGGTGATGCCGTGGTGGTGAAGGATGATCACGGTGGCCGATGGGGGACAAAGGAGGAGGGGGGGGGGGGTGCCTTGTTTGCCAGGAGCACCACCCGCCGGCACCACGACCGCCATATGCTCTGCATGAGGCCCCACCAATGGCAGCCCTTGCTCGCCATCTGAGGAGGAGGAGAGGAGGAGAGGTGGCCGGAGGCTGAGGCGGAGGACTCTAACCTAACCCTAGGTATTGGTGCGGCACGCAGGGAATTGCACCACCGAGCCGCACCGCCACCTTTTTATAGAAGGTGGCGGTCCCTAGTAGCGGGCCTGACAGAAACCACGACTAGGTCCTGTAATTTAGTAGTGGTCTGTGCCACCATAGTGGCGGGCTTGTGATGCCTGCCCGTGTGCATAGTTGCGGTATAGGAATTATACCAAACTTAGTGGTGGGCTCTTTAACAGCCCGCTACTGAGGTAAAAAAGGCTTCCGTCACTACAGAGCCGAATTGTAGTAGTGCCAGACTTATATCCTATCTCTTGGGTCCTTGAGAGTGTGATTTTACCAGGGGTGTCTCCACGAAGTAGCTTACATCCAGAAATGATATTGTAAGAGGTGTAAAGGGTAACACCATCCTTCCTGCACAAGAAATATGAAATGATATTGTGTTATGTTTCATTAATTAATGAATTATGTAGTTTCAAACTGTGAAATTAAACTAACCAGTTTTGTTACTCAAAGAAGCTTCTGCATTTGGCTTCGCTATAAGTTGATCTCTTCCATTTAATTTGGTGATATTATCTCGAGAGATGATAGCTCGAGAACTGCCTGGAGCTGAGAATTTGAAGGTTACAGTTAGTATACTTTGTTGTCATATTTCTATTGCTTTTGAATTTCTGAGTACATGTGCTTTCATGAAAATCAAAACTCAATGCATGATACTTGGAAGCTAAATTACAACTATATAATGCACTTACGCTTTTTAATAGTCAAGCCAGTGGCAAAACCTATATTGAACAACAAAATAAACCCAATCAATGCTCCAACTGAAATCCAGTAGAAATAGCTAGAGAAGTCTAGTCCCCGGTCCATCAATATCCTCCTTCCAAGTGATACATCAGATAGTATAGACTATTGCAACAGAAAATTAGAACTACATCACATTATTATGAAATTGCAATATCACATAATATGCTTATTTTTGTAATGTGATCAATAACTCAAATATATTAAGAGAAATAAGCCTAATTTCTTGGTTTACTACATGATGTAAAAAATAAAGGATTAAGCTTCTCTAATAAAATTTGTAAATTTAAGTAGATGACAAATAATTGTAATTACTTTTAAAGGCCATGAGAAGACTTTAATTTAGGATGTGTGTATTTTTGCAATGAATTCAAATATGATATATCAGGTGTACCTTTAGCCACCTTGATGCCAAGAATTCGTTTCCAGTTAAGCCAATCTCAGCGTATGACAACGGAGATATCCAAAATCCCCATTTCAGCCATTTAGGCATGGATGCTACACCATTGTGACACATGAAATTGTCAGCAGTCTGATAAGATATATAACTTAGAGCAACAATTGTTTTTTAATGGTAGGGCAAAACAACAGAGGATCATAGGGTCTTACGTCTAGGAATGATGAAACCTCCAAATAGTAGAATGACTAAAAATGACAATGTACCACCAACAGAACCAGCCACCATTGTTTGGCAATATGAAGCTACACATCGAAACATTGATAGTGCTCCGGTGTGGATTAGGAAGAGGATGAGGAGGTGACAGAAGAATCTGCACACACAAATTGAGTTTGATAGATGATATAGTGCAGTAAGTTACTTTTTAAAATTATTGGTTTAACTTGTGATGCAATGAATCCACCTGAGCATCTTTTGGCTACAGTGTGGAAAAATTATCAGAAATAAATGTAGCTTGATGTTGGCCTCTTAAGTTAGCATCATCAAATCTTGTATAGAAATTTTGGCACAGAAAAAAAGCTACTACAAAAGTTAACGACACAAACGTCATATGATTGGATTAATTAGTTATTCCTACACATTACTATATATATGTAGACTAGATAAAAATTTAACTCATACCTAGATGCCTCTGGAGCATAGCCAATAAGAAAGTAAGATATTGATGTCCATGCTATTGACTCAAGTAAAGAAACTGGAACTTTGAGGATAAAACTTGGTATGGCATAAGCCCAACCCGGATAGAAGTAGTAATCTCTTTGTTTGTAAAACACTGGCAGCCTGCTAATTGCCATAGCTAGTTCGGGGAATCCATTCACCATCAACAGCAAGAGTGCATAGAAGAGTGCACCCATATAGTAGTTACCGTGAACTCTATCAACATGCATATGTGTGCGGAGAAATACTGTCCCAGTAATACCTGCTAGAAGTCCAAGCTACAATAATAATAAAACTATGCATTATTAAACTATTGTGGTCATGTTTTGATCACATGCTAAACAACAACCTAGCCTGAGTGCATGTCAATTATAAGGCATGCTTCTCCATCTTCCCACCAAAGCACTCTACACTAATGAATTTATTTAGTAAACTATATAAAATAAAATTCAAGCTCTTAGTCACACCCTGTATTAATAATGATTTAATGAAGTTCTCTATGTGCAAAAACTTTTGTAGCGAGAAAATGGTATAGATTTAGCTTCCTCTTAGATTAGATAATTATTTTTTTCTACTTATGTAGAATTAGCACTACATTAGGTTGGGTCTTTAGCGATAGGGATCTAACCCCTTTAGAGACGTTAAAAACCACCGTCTTTATTTTTTGCGTTGCTAAAGACCCCCCCCCCCCCCCCCCCCCAATAGCGATGGCAATCTAACCCATCCCAACAAGTTACCACGACAGCTTCATAAGCCCCGTCGTTGTGGTCTATAGCGATGGTTGTGTAAGCACCGTCTCTACAATACATAGGGACGGCTTTAGTCTCACCCGTCCCTGCTTTCTATAGGGACAGTTTGGCTAGCTCCATTGCTATTCCAACGATCAGCGTGCGAGTCCTCCCTACACAGAATGAAGCACTTGTCACCGTCTGCATCCAAGGCGACCTTGACATCATAGTCAGGCTGCAACCACGACTAGCCATTTATTCGGTTTGGGCTCCTCCTGGCTGGTGGCCTTCACTTGCAGAAGCGAAGCCCAGCGAAAAAACCCAAGATATAGTCAGTGTTACTATATGACTAAATACATCCTCTCAATCCAAACTATGCTCACTTGTAGTAGACAATCAGTGGCTACTCCAGGGGCTATCCCAACACAGTCCGTCACCGCTTTGTTGCAAGTGGCCTTCCTCAACAACCGGTTGGGTCCTTCAGCCGGCGGGTCAGGAGACAGCGAACGGGGGCGCCTACGGCTACTGCCGAGTTTGCCACTTGGGCCAATGTCGGCCAGAGAGTGGTGGCTGGATGGAGCGCTGGAGCTAGCCATGATGTGCTTGTAGGAGGGGAGTAGGGAATCAGTGTGTGATGAGATGGAGCACTAGCTGGAGATCGCTATGTGACATTTATAGAACCACGTCATGGTCGTGGCCAGTGTGCGAGCGCATCATCTCGCCTCCTCCACTGCTCTCAGGAAAACATGGGTCATGCAAATGGCGCGAGCGCAGCTCCCCCGCTTCTCTTGGGAAACATCTCACCTTAACTCATTCCGCTTCTCTCGGAAAACATGGCGGCGCAGCTCCTCCACTTCTCTTGGGAACGTGGTCAAGCTCGCCGTCGACCACAAGATATATAAAGCAGTGTGTGTACGTGGAGGAGGAGGGCAGCCACGCCAAGGAGAATAGGGACATGAAAAAAAGGAAACTATATCCGTATTACAAAAATTATGGATGGGCCAACAAAAACCGTCGCTACATTACCCAGCATTAGGAACAGGTAACAGAAAAGCGTCACTACATCCTCAGCTCTAGCGACGGTGCTACGAAACTGTCTCTATAACATTGAACTTTAGAGACGTTTGTTTGCGCGCGTTGCTGAACACAGAGATTCAGAGACGGTTTTGGGTAACCCGTCCCTATACATAAGACATATAGGGACGGCCTGACTAGCACCCGTCGCTATGCTGGAACACCGTTGCTATATCCCTTGGTTTTAGAGACGGTTTTGTAGCACCGTCTATGTTAGTCCTTCTTCAGATGGTGTTTTATACAGCCGTCACTACAAGTGCCCTCTGTAGTAATAGCGATGACGCAGAACTAGAACGTGGCGGTTGTAATTTTCCCCGTCTCTAACCTCGCGTCACTAAAGGTCGAATCTGCGGTAGTGTAGGTAGACAATGTAACATGGATATTGTTCCAGTTAGGGAAAATTGCAACCTTGGGTCGTCCAACATTTCTCTAGATGCTTTACTATAACACATTCACTATTTAAAAGAACGTTGCATCACCTCCTCTCATCTCATTACTACCAAGGGCATAAAAACCTAGCCATGATTCTATGAGAATATACATGGTGGGGGGCTAATAAATTGTGACAAATATGTGATTCACGTGCACTATATAAAAGGCACCTAGTTGTGGCATACCATTTTGACAAATATGGAGGCTCCCAAAGATACACGTTGTTCATTGGTCAAAACTGTCAAGATGGTAATTAAACAAGCTAATAAGTGGAGTATGGAGGTTCTGGCACAACAAATATGAAATCCCTTCTAAGAAAATGCAGGTGGGTTTTCACAATTTTTATATCCATTTAAACAAGGCCACTTTAATTAATTAATTATCAGGAGCGGTTGGTGATTCAGGTAAAATATACAAGTTAAAAGCTCACATTCTTTGGTGCACTATGTAAAAAAGGGTCTAATAAGACACCATCATTACAGACTCTATATTAAAATATGTTTGTAATGATGTTTTGTAGACTCTATTAGACGTGAAGAGTTTGTAATAATGTTGATGTGTCTGTGATAAAATAACATGCATACTCTTTTCAATGAAACCCGTCTCTAAAACTATGTCCATGTTCACTTATTAACTTTGTACAGTTTGACCAGTTATCTTATCAATGCAACATTTTTTGAAGGGCATTTTTGATATATTGCTCAGTCCACAAGATAGCCACTAAAAAGTTGGTGCATATGACCAAGTTTCCTGTATTAGGACTTTTCTTTCACTCAAAATTTTTCCTGTGTTGCGCAAGTAACATAGCTTTCTAGCAGATATCATTTTCTTGCTTATCTAGTTAATTAGTTCATACTTCATAGGACATGGTAACTTCACTTAGAAAAAAGAAATGTGGACATGCTCGATTAAATATTTACAGAACCTTATGCAACAATCATAGATAAAAACTTGACTAAAAAATAGTTGTGGTAGATCAAAACTTGCAGGGATGGCATGAACCAAAATCTCTGTCAGGTT
This sequence comes from Eleusine coracana subsp. coracana, assembly GCA_032690845.1. Taxonomy (NCBI): domain Eukaryota; kingdom Viridiplantae; phylum Streptophyta; class Magnoliopsida; order Poales; family Poaceae; genus Eleusine; species Eleusine coracana. The sequence continues at coordinate 12,591,684 of CM064426.1, forward strand.
ATGAAAATAAGCTCTAGCTGCCCATCATGTACTGTCATAGCTACTAAAATTCTATAACTGTTTTCTTAAGAGTACTCTGGAACTGTCAGTTACTTCTACTTTTATGGTACTTTCTCATTTTCTATTTTTTGCAGTGCCACTAGCATTTTTAGTAATCCATAACCACTAAATAAAATTTCTAATTTATATCTTTTTTTCTTACAGTGCTACCAGCAACGCCCCGACTTCGAAAGTGGCTTCTATGCAGCGCACCACAAGTCAGTTGCACTTGGATTACTAAATGTTGATCATCTTGAGGTAGACATCTGTTACTTGATGTGATTATGTGCCTTGATTGACTATACACCTATTAGCATTTCTCTCTTTACTTTTCATCCCAATATTACAAGCTGCAAATGGCCCTTAGCATTTTTGTTTCCAGTAATGATTGCCCTACTCTTAAGCTGCATGATGTTGGTACACTACCACTACTGATAATCTAGTTACCTTCAACACTTTGTTAGTTCAGTTCAGTACTTTTTTGACTTTTTTTATGTGGTACTTTTTTTGACTTAATGCAATACAAGGAGCTAGTTAAACTGTTCTGAATTTCAAATATTGTATTATGATAGTGTCCTATCATAGTATTTTTTACCTTTAATTGTCTTTTTGCCAATTGTTCTAGCGTTCACTTTGTTATATTTTCTCAAACTAACTACATAGGATTTTGAAGTGACACCAACTCCTCTTGGCCAAGATATGTTGTGCCGCATTCAAGAGAGGATTGCATCATTCATAATGTCCTAGGTGATAGATAAGAATGTAGAGTTCCATTTTAAAGGCCTACGGATGTGAACTTTATTGTTGCATGTGATTTACTCACTTAACTGTAAGTAAATCTATAATGGTGATATACTCACTTGAACTTGTGATGTTGCTTGTGGTGTAATGTGAGTAACTATCAGGTTATGCTTTTTGTGTTGCTACCTGTAAACCTATAAAATTGCCAGGCTATGCCTCCTCTTTTGTGGTCAGTGAACCTATGAATGTCAGGTGATGCTTCCTTTTTTATGATCATGTTTTGTGATTTTCTTCTGTTTATGTGTTGTGATGTGTCTTAGGTGTATATGAGGATTATTGCCTACTTGGTGTCGTATAACCTTTGGTGTATTGTAGATGAGTGGAAATAAAAAGAGTCTACAATGATTCAACTATTGCAAACTCTTGTCAATGAAAAAATAAGTCTGCAATGATCTACCTTTGTAGAATATAGACTGTAGAAACGAGTCTGCATCATCCGAGACTCGTATTAAGCAATGAGCAACTATTGCAAACTCTTCTTTGTTGAACTGAGTCTACAATAACTGCAGCGTCCGAGAATCTTCTAAAGAAAACGAGTCTGCAATAACTGGGTCATTGTAGACACAAAAATTTGCATCTGCAATGACCTATCTTTACAGACGCAAATTCGCAGACTCTAAAATTCAGAGTCTCCAATGAGTCTTGAGCAGAGTCTCTAAAGAACTTTTTCTACATAGTGGTGTGCAAATGCTTCATTTAGTTTCCACAGTTATACCACAGTATACACTACTACAGAATCACAATTTAATGACGGGTATCTAACCCCCATAGAGACATAAATTGAAGCCGTCTCAATTTTTACGTCACTAAATATGAACCCTATAGAGACGGGGATTCAAACGTCACTAGATCCACACATACACAGACGTAAGACATCCCCATCCCTAATTCTTTCTAGGGACGAAAGATATCCCCGTCTCTATAGGAATTCTGAAGAAATAAAAAAAGGGGACAAGCCCGGCTCAGCCCTGCCGAGCCCAAGATCCGCTCGAGGCTGCCTGAGGGGTGGGGGGAGCCTGAGCCTGCCGGATCCGCTCAAGGTCGCCTGAGGGGTGGGGAGGAGTCCGAGCCCACCGGAGTGAGGGGAGCGCACGGTGGAGGGGAGGGTCGCCAAGGTCGCCAGATCCGCCATGGAGGGAGGTCACCACCACTAGATCCGCCATGGAGGGAGGCCACCAGATCTAGAGGAGGAGGGCACCAAGCTCGAGGCGGAGGAGGAGGGCGCCATTAGCCTTGTGCTGGAGGTAGAGGAGGAGGGCACCGTGGGACCAAGATCGAGGCAGAGGAGGGTGCCGTCGGGTCCGAGCTCGAGGCGGCAGAGGAGGGCGTCATCACCGCCTGGATCCAGCGGCCCCGAGCCCACCGCCGCCTAGATCCAGTGCCCTTGTGTGCAATGCCGCTTGAGGGGTGGGGAGGAGCCCGACGAGCGTAGTGATGGTGGGGAAGGGGAGGGGTGGCCGCCACGGTGGAGGGAGAGAAGGGGAGGCGTGCCAGAGAGAAGGGAGAAGAGAGAGGGTGGCGACGCGCGTCTGAGGAAGAGAAGAGAGAGGGAGAAGAGAGAGGTGAGGCGGGCGGCACGAGTGAAGGAGGAGCGGGAAGGTGGGTTAGGGTTTAATTCATTTTATACCTGGCGGTGGATTAGGGTTAGAAGAAGAAAAAAGGGAAAAGTGTAGCTGAGGGGAAAAGGGTTCGAACCTGGGCCTCTCCTCTCGCACTCCATGGTCTTTACCAGCACGCCACACAGTGACTTGATATTAGTACCTGTCACTATGTAATAGAGACGGGGAACAAAAAAAATGTGTCACTATAATAAAGCCTCGTCTCTATAGCTTCATTCTTTAGGGACGGGGAAACCCCATCGCTGCTATAAAACCCTGTCACTAAATTCTTAGAGCTATAGAGATGGGTATTCAAAATCCCGTCTATAGTCTAAAACCCCGTCTTTATTGTTTAGAGCTATAGAGACGGATTTTTTTGTACATGTCACAAAATCTTTTGTTGCAGATAGATTTTTAGAAACGCGTCACTATAAGTAGCCTTCAACCAAATAGCCGTGACGCGTTTCTAGAAATCTGTATTTATAAGTGATTTAGTGACATTACATTTTTAGCCGTCTCTAAATACGCCTCACTAAATCCCTGTTTGGTAGTAGTGATACTTAATCGACATAGATAAGTCACAACGTACTACCATTTAATATTTTTAATTTCTACTTACAGAGAAACAACCTACATGTGTGTCTTTCATGTATAAAGTACAGACTAACTCTCGACAGTGTAACTTATCAGAAATATTTTTTCTCCAAAAGTCAACTTACAAGTTCTTACCTGAATAGTTTTTGTTATATAGATGAAGGCATTTCGTTTCATGAGGAGAAGTTCTCTTGCAAAACATGCCTTGAGGAGCTGCCACTTGGATAATGAGTATACACTGTAGGACAAGGCATTTCTATGCACTTTAGATTTGTCATGAGGCTTTGAGAGCTCCGTAGCCAGATTCCGACCAACTTGGTATGCTTTGAATTGTTCACAAAACTGGTCGACGGTAACAAAATTGTATGTTTCTATGCTATGGTTCCAGTATTGCTCTTGATCTTTTTTCGACAAAACCTACATAAAAGTTTGGAAGAATAAGGCATTCATAGTTTGTGATGGTAAGATATAAACTTATTTTATGCTCCATCAACTACATGTACATAAAAATATAGGGTTTAGGAACTCTCTATCAACCAAAATGTATGGTATATAGCCATATTGTGTGCACATTGCACAAAAGTATATATGTTGTGTCAGAAGACTGGGTTTGATATTCCAGATTGGATTTCTTCATTACTTCCTAAATAAAATGATTATAATAGCCTCCAAAATAGCTACAAATATTAAGATAATTTTTGATTTAAGATGATCATGTAGCCATGGGATAGAGTGCACATGCCATATTCTCTGTACTTGTTGCTCCAAGAGAAATTGGTGCTTACTTTTTGCAGACTTATTTTTGTATATTACTTGAAGTAGTAAAAAACCAAGTAACTTGAAGTACCTCTTGAAGAAAGTCAGCAGCTCCTTTCCTTTCAGGGCACTTGAATCCACATGATTCAAAGAAATTCAAAATGAAATTCTTGAGTCCATGGAATAAAATTTTTCCTTCAGCCATCAAGATAATATCATCGAAAAGCTCATAAGTCTCAGGTGCTGGTTGAAGTAGCGAGACTAATATAGTAGAATCTGACATATGAGCCAGCTGCTGCAGGCAAGAAACAATTTGGAACGTTGTGGAGCTATCCAGTCCAGTTGATATTTCATCCATGAAGAGAGCCTTTGAAGGTCCTACTATCATCTCACCTGATGTTAAGACAAAATTTTCAGAAAAGGAATAGGCACCCAAGAATATTTCAGATCACACTGCTGTAACATCTACATCCCGTGTTTCATGTGAAAAGACCATGTGGGTGCATAACATTTCATCAGAAAATCTAGAAATTTACTAGATGAAAATGAACTGCTGTTACTTCTGAAAAGAAAAGAAAATGAATATGCAATATTTCAGTTGAATCCCTATAGAAACGTAAGGGGGGAAATGTAGTTGAGTAGCGAAAGATATATAATCCTACTTGAATAAATCAGAATCACCTGTGGTTAGTCTCTTCTTCTCACCGCCTGAAATACCTCTTCTCATTGCATCCCCCACCATTATGTCAGCGCATATGTCAAGTCCCATGATCTGGCAGTTAATAAATGTTAATGAAGAACGAAGTGGTAACAATGCCCAAGGAATTTTTATTATGCAGTGGAGTGCAGTGGATGGTGCGGTTCACTGAATTACCTTCAAGATGTAGTCTGTCTGCATACTCCTTTGTAAACCGTCCACAGATATAGCCTATAAATTGATAAAGTGCATTATGATGTGCACACATGCATGTAACTAATAAGCAGAGCTGTTGTGAGATCGAGTGTGTGTTCACCTTCATGTACGTGTCTATGTCAGGTTCAGGAATAATTCCAGCCTCCTTCTCCCTTGTAATCACCTCCTTGATGATTTCTAGTTGTTATTTAATTCCAGAAGCAAATTAATTAAGCTACATTCCCTCCGGTTCAAAAACTACATATTGTGGTTTATTTATTAGGACAGGGAGAAAACGAAGTAGAAATGAACTATTAATAGGAGGGAGGTACCTGCTCTGGTGCCCACACCCTGGAATCTTGCAGAGAAGTCGAGGGTCTCTCGGACAGTCATCTCAGGGACATGAAGGTCATACTGACTGATGTAGGCTGCCGTCTTCTCGGGAACAAACTCATCCAGCTTCACGCCGTTGTACTCGATTTCACCGGTAACGACATTCGAAAGAGTCTTTCCGGCGAGCGCTTTGAGGAGGGTGGATTTGCCGCAGCCCGGGGGCCCGAGGAGAAGCGTGAGCCTGGAAGGCTTGAGGATGCCGCTGACATTGTTGAGGATACGGATCTTGCTGTGTTGGTGGTTGAATCGCAGCAGCGTCGTCTGGAGGATGGAGACGATGGAGTTCCAGATGGTGGGGAGAGGCTTCCCCTGAACCACCTGGCATTCTGCCTCCACGCACAAGTCGCGCCACCGCACCTCCACCGTCGCCGGCCGGACGCCGACCCTTTCCATCCTCTGCCGCTGCTTCTGGAGCAGCCGGAGATTGTCAGAAAGGCTGCTGCCGTCGATGATCAGGCTGTCCACCACAGCACGACGCTGCGCCGCACCCAGCCTCCGCACGTCCACCATCTCCAACTCCGACGATCCATGGAGCAGCGCCGTGTGGAGCCTGTCGGAGGTGGGCAGCCTCTCAATGGCCGCCCATTTCACCTCCAGCTCATCCCTCTCTTCATCGTCTTGCTGCACCGGCACCTGCACTGAGATAATGTCGTCATTTTCCAGAGACACCGATCCCGCACCAACGTCTTCTTCGTCCCGACGACGCATCATCTTTAATTTCTTGTGATTCAGGACCGGCACATTGCCATTGTATCTACAACTGATCGATGGCAGTGACGGATCTGCTTGCTTTGTCTGCCTGTTAAATCTCAATCCATCAATAATATGATCCCCTTTTCTTCCCTTCCAAGATTACTGTATCATATATTAGTTTGAACTGGTGGTTCAGATTGACTTGACTTTGGTTTCATTTCTTACGATCGAATCCCGAAAAATACAGGTTTCATTTTTAAAATAAAGAGCATATGTATCGATTCTCTGCCAAGCTAATGTAAGCAATGACGTAATTGACTGGTGGATGCATGCCCCGGCCGGTCCATTATTTGGAGAGTAGAGAATTCCTTCTATCCATAATGAGCCATTAATCAACTACGTACGTGACAAACATTAACTCTCATCGTCAATTGGTTCATTGCCGTGACGAATTTGTTAGAGGAGGCAACAATTGGCTTCCAACTTATCTCTAGGATAGCTCGACAGGTCAAAGCCACCATATACACTATATATAAACATCATACGAGGCTCGATACAGATCATCTATTTAATTATACATGACCTGATGCTTTAGAACATGGGCTCCATGTGACATGCTGGTTAGGAAATTCATTTTTATACTACATTTAATTCCCTGCTTAAGCTTTCCATGTCTTGCTTCTCGCTCGCGGGAGTCGCGGCCTCTTCTTCTCTACCTGCGTCATTCTGGGATTAGAAAATATGCTCGCCAAAAAAAAAAAAATGAACAAGACAATGCGGCCTCCCTCATCCCTCTACCTGTTAGAGTGATCGATTCTTTTCCTCCATCTTATACCTGCCTCATCTCTCTACCTGTTAGAGTGAACATCTTCACCGAGTCACTGTGTGTCCCCTATCCGCACCCACATCCTTGAACCTACATCTTGGATGCTTGTTGAACTCTCGCTGCTATTGGGTTACTTCCTCTAGCACAAAACTTCAGCACTCTTCATCGTCCAATCCAATGTTGCAACCTCACTTTCAAACCATTGCAATAGCTTGCCAAGGTTTTAGGCATCACTGAGCACACTCCTAGTTTCCAGAAACAATGGACTTGTGATGACAAACCCTTCCTTGTAGCTTTTTTGGGATAGTGAAGGTGTATATGTATTTACGGTTGGTGTACACTGGCCAATCCATGACATAAAAAACGTGTGTTGATGAGAAGGTCAAAGGGTGAGAAATAGACTTCTATTACGGTGGGCTATACTACTTTAAGGCTCAAAGTAGTATAATCTTAATCCAGCCATTCATTTAGAAGGACATGATTATAATTGACTGGCTTAATTAATTAATTATGCCATATGCCACCGCAGGGCAGTAACGTTATTAGACTTTTTATGGAAACGTTATCGATCAAACAGCCCAAAGCAAATAACAGTGTTGCCGATCAAAAAAGGGAAAAAGCAAACAACGTTTCTGCTGCCGGTTTCTCGTAGGGCTGCCACTGCTGCCGGAGCTGGATCTTCACAGCGACGATACGGAATGACGCACGTCTCAGCAGGCCTTCCATCGACGTCAGATACTTGCAGCGCTGGCGCAGTCGCTGCCGCCGCAGCCGCCGTCAGATCCTCACAGCGCCAGTAGCGCCAACATTGCCGTCCACGCTCAGCAGGCCTCGTCGTGCCGTTGCCAACTGCCGGCGGGCAATCCGCGACCACCGAGTGCCGCAGGATCCACCGATAGACATGAGGAGAAGAAGGAAGAACACGACGGGGAAGAAAAAGAAACAGAGAAGTCATCGTTTAAAAAAAATGATAGTTTTTTAAATTTTGTTTTAACAATTACTATTTCAAATTACCCTAAAAGATTAAAATAATTATGATCTGCCATTACTTTTTTTTCAATAATGTTCATACTACTCCATACTACATTGATATACTACTTCATACTACTTAATGGTTCAATGTAGTATAATTTAACCTAAGCCGTCAGATCAATAAAAATGAAGGGCCCATATTAATCCCAGCCCATTGTAAAGGTGCTCGAGAAATAATGCAGCTAATTACTCCCTCCGTCCCAAAATAATTGACACTTTAGTCCTCTTCAGTTTCCCAAAATAATTGGCATTCTCACTTCTCGATGTAACTTTCTCACTTCCCGATACATCTCTATCTCTATCACTTTTCTTCTTATTTTCTATACACCTACCTTTTATATTTTTTCTTAATTCCCATATCAGATTCTAAAGTGCCAATTAAAATGGGATGGAGGGAGTGGTGTAGTAGCTAGCATGCCGCAGACTCCGTTGACCCATTGGTGCCCGATGCTGGAGCAGCTGATGATCCTGGAGGAGACGTACCGGAGCGGTCACCAAACGCGGTGGAGATCCAGCAGATCACGACACATCTAGCCTACTACGGCCACATCGAGGGCAAGAATGTCTTCTACTGGTTCCAGAACCACAAGGCATGTGAGTGCCACCGACTCTGACGATGCCTATATATGCGCACACACTCCTTCCAGCAGTAGTGGCGGCATCATGCCGGCAATGCACTCATCATACACCACAACCACAAGCTTCATCATGCCCCAGCAACGACACCACCACCACCACCACCTGGTAAATTAAGCTAAAAGAATGCATGTTTTTTTACTAAAAAAAAGAATGCATCTGATTGACCGCTTTGGTATTTTCTTATTAATGATACAATAATATCATTGACTATTAGGGCTTCTTGGGGCAGCCGACGGCGGTTCTTCCAGTGGTTCATCATCATTCAGCTGTGACAGCAGCGACCGGAGGAGGGGGAGGCAACAACAATACAGACAATGGCCACTGATGGTGACTACGACTGAGGAGCTGCATCACACACCAGTAGTCACAGTCAGCAGGAGGAGTGGAGGACCATGGAGGAGGAGCTCAACTGCAGTGCATCTCCAGGCAGCTCTGACGATGGCACAATAATGCTGCCACCATGCTGCCGCCGCCCTCTCAGAACCTTGGACCTCTTCCCCACCAAGAGCAGCCAACGCTGGTGGCCTCAAGGACGAGTGCAGCAGCTCCAAGTCTTCCTCTTGCTCCACATCCACCAACTAATAATATTACTTCTAGTACTATAAGTAGCTCTGCAGATTTGCTATGCCATTATCTGATCTGTCAAGTTTATTTATTAGCGTCATTGTTGTGTACTTGTGTTTGTTGTGTTGTGTTGAGCTACATGCATGGCTTCGATCGGTGTTGCTTTTGGATCTGCCATACGCTACCCTTTATCAATCTATTTATACTTATGTATCTTGGTGTCATGATTTTGTTTATCGTGTACGTTGCTACTCCCTCTATCCTAAATTACTTGTCATTCTAGATTTTTACCAAATTTATTAAACATTCTTTAAATTTAGACAACATATATATACAGTTTCAGAAAATATTCAATGAATCTGTACAACAAAAAACACCTCTAGAATAATAATTAAATTGGGACGGACGGAGTAATAAATATATGAGGATCCTGTAAGCACGTGTCTATGTTCTTGGGCTTCTAACTTACAAGTGCCAATATTACCGGGTTAATTATTTGCCACGTCTAAGTTTTATTGTTCTTGATGTATTTTTCTATGAGAGAAGTATCTCATTTTTTATCTGAATTATACTACAAGACAAGTAATTATATATAAGTTTTGTACTTGTTGAACATGTATATGAAAATCTTTTATAGAATCACATAATTCATAGACACATTTAATTTGATACATGAGTTGCCATGTTCCCAATGATTTGAACATGCTACATATGCCTTATTAACTATCATTATTTTACTTACAAATGTGGATTTGCATGTGTGCACAGATTTTTTTTTATGTTAAAGATTTTCTAATTTTACAGTGACCTGGAATTGATTTCTGTTGCAATTTTTCTCATGTTGCGATAATATATTTGATTTTTTGTTGCAACAATTTTTTATTCATATCTATTGTGTTGCACTCCACGTTGTAGTCCCTTCAACTTTAAATGTCATTCTAGCTTTGGGCATGGGGATTAATAAGGGCTAAAAAATGTATGATGCACAGAAAGCAGAGAAGAGAGAGATCAAAATAGAAAATTAGAGTGACATGTATTAGAAAAAAGAATAAATGCATTAGAAAATCAGAGTGACATGTATCGTGGAACAAATTTTGAATACTACAATGACATTTAATTTGGAACTGAGAGAGTATTATTGAATGTTGTTGTTTCTTACATTGCAATGGTTATTTTTGTAAGTTATACTAAGTATATTGTACTAGTTATCTATAGACTGAACCATAGCATCAACTTTATCTTATATCATCGGTTAATTTGGTGGCGACTTGGGCATATACATGGAGTTGAGAGTGGGGGGAAAATGATTAAAAAAAAACAGGGGCATATTCAATATCCTCTCTTACACGGGCCCATCCATTATGCATGGCACAATGAATCAATAATGAAGGGGAACCTCCTTTTTTAACGCAATGAAGGCAAGCCCCTTTTCTTTTAACGCAACAAAAGGGAGGCTGGTGCAGCAGTAATGTTGTTGCCTTGTGACCATGATGAAGTCACGAAGGTGCTCACAACGCAGTGACAAAAATGCAGAAAAAGCCATGATGAGGTCACGAGTTCAAGTCCTCGAAACAGCTTGTTACAAAAAATGCAGAAAAAAATCTATGTATAAAAACCCAAGTAGTCGAACAAAATAGCAGCCGGGAGTTACAAACCATACGCTACGGGATACCGTACGCACAACCGTTTGTACCGATTCAACTTGGAAAGAAAAAAGGTCAAAGATTTTGACCATACAAACCACTATATTGACTGATTAATATTCTCTTCCCAATTAGATATCAATTTCATCATTCCACATCTCTCAACACTACATAAATGCACTTGTTCTAGTTAACTGTGGCCAGAGGAGCTCTCTGGGTTTCCAGTATCGACTTCCCATTTCCCTTTGCAAGCTTCGTTGGTGTTCTGCTGTCCCAGAATGACTTCACAAGATCTTCAAGAGCAGGAGTTGCCAAGTGCCCGATTGACTGCCTGCTTGGAATGTTAATCTCACGCCTTCGCGGTGTTGAACAAGTCGGTTCATCCACCTGACAAATGCCATAAATAAGCAATAAGTGATTAGAAGGAAACATCAGAGAGAACTATATGTATCAGATAAGCAACACACGAGCATCACCTTGTAATCATATCCAAGAGATCTATCAGCATTCCCTGATATTCCTTTTGTCTTCTCTTGGTGCCCACTTAGCAACTCATGGAGTTCTGCTTTGGATGCAGTGATGATAGATTTCACATTGTCACAAATGCCAAGGTCTAGTTTTAATGAATCTGACACAAGAAGCAAATTTAGAGTACATTTCAGATAGCTGAAGACGCATAAATAATTTGAAGCAAAACTGTAGAGAAATCATACCATCAATAGAACAAAGAAGAGATTTGTTTGACACATCATTATCTTCGAATCCAGCAGCGACAGCAGATGAAAATCTTGTATGAAGTTGGTTGTTCACCTCATTTCCATCACTTCATTCAAAGGTCACGTGTATTTTAATAAACTGTTTCTCCTCTTCAAATTATTTATCCAACATATCTAATCTAATTTCTTATTACCTTATAGCTGAGCGAATGGCTTCTGCATTGCTTCTCCCAAGTGCCAATACTGAATTTTGGGCAGTACTCCATTGTTCTGAGCATGACTCTGCTCTTGTTTTGCTGTAGAATAGACCATTTGTGCTACTTAGTGGGTGGTCTCAGTAAAAGTATAAAATCAACAGATATATAAGTGTGAAAAGAGATACATTTACCATTGCTGAAGATTCTCCATGAAGAAGCATCTCTTCTGTTCAATTGATGATACATTTTGGTGGAATGCCTCTTCAGCTCTCTCCATGTAGGCTTCCCATTGCTCTCGCATACAAGATGTAAAATCATGAAGCTTGGTGGTTTGAGTTTGCATGTTGTTGGAATGCTCACAAACAGTCTTATCCAGGCTGCATATATCATCTTGAACCTGGTGAAATAACCAACATGACAGCTACTAAGATCAGAAGCTGATTTTCAATAGTTCAAAAGTAGAGAGATGGTTCTCTTTGAAGAAAAATGATTCATAAGATTCCCTACAAAATTGTAGGATATGACAACAATGTGCACGTATACATTAATGCCGGTACATTATTTGACATCGTCCACATACTGACATGAATGCAGTTTGAGAAGGAATTGGTGTCATGAAGAAAAGTACAGCAATTATGTACCATATTTTTCTTTCTAGCATTTGATTCTGTTAATAACCCTGCTATCTTCTCCATCAAATACTTCTCTTCATCAGCAGCAACGACCTGAATTTGTTTTATGTAATCAGTTAACATAAACTTTGTAAATTCATTTTCCCAGACCAATGCAGAATTAACAAAATATGCAACTTCAGCAAAGATTACCTCAAACTTCTTCTGGAGCTGCAAGAGTTGCTTTTTATGTACCGACTGTGATTCTTCCAAAATCTTTATGAGCACCAGAGTATGAGCATCAATAGTTCTGAAGAAGTTCACTGTAGTGGTTGAAACAGACTTGGATCTTTCTAAGTTTCTAGATAGTTCCTGTATGAGTGTTTTTTTTAAAAAAAAATGCATATGGTAATCAACAATGTGAGAATAATGAACTGGTAAAAAAATGTTTAGCAAGGTATAACTAGCAGACCTCATGCTGCTGCTTAAAAAATTTAGCAAAGTTCAATTCTTGCTGAGAAAGCCCATTTTGTAATTCGACGAGTAGTTGGTCCGCATCAACCAACAGGCCCTTTAAGCACTGCATCAGCACCAAAGAAAACTCACTATGCATATGTAGATAGCTTGCTATGGAAAGAATAGATCAAGATAGTGTATCATAAGAGAATAATAGCACAAATAAATACACTTACATCCTCAAGACCTGACATGTGAGTGGTAACATGTGAATTAATCTTTTCAAAGCTCAAATGAGATTTCAGTTTGAGTTGCTCTGCAACACCATGCAATTCTGATATACTAGAGTTGAAGCTCTCTTTCAGTTTTCTTACATGCTCTTGAAGCCCTCCGGCAACCTAAGCAAATTTACATGGTTAGGCTCATATGAATGTAACATTCACTGACAGTTACATGTTTTAGTGTTTTCACACCTTGCCCTTTGAGGAGACAAAAGATTGCATTCTTTCTTCAAGTGATTTTAGTTGGCTCTCCTGTTGAGAGACTGAGGTTGAGACTGTTCTGTGCAAGAGACCCATGTCTTCAGTTAACTGAGAACGGAAATGTTGAACTACAGTTTTGTTCGCATCTTCAATCTTGCCCTTCCTTTCTGGAAAATCAACAAAATATATGCCTATAAATTACAGTATTTATATTGGTTGGAACCCAAACGATGGCAAGGCAGAAATGGTAACATACCTAATTTTGAAAATAGCCCAGATAGATCCCCTGCTGTATTCTCCAGTTCAGATTGAAGTTTTTGTGCTTCATCAACAAGAACATTTTCTAAAGAGAATTGAAAATAAAGGCATAAATAGAACTGCAAAAATGAGGACCTTATAAAATTAATATGTAAATGTTCTCAAAAAATAGAAAAACCAATGGAACATTGCAAATATCTCAAGGAAAAAAAAATAAAATGAAACAAGCAATACTATATGATATGACTCGGTTCCATCATATGTCAGGAAAGCCAGAAAATATTGTTAATTAAATGTATTCAATATCATGTTTTAAATTAGGACACATAAAGAAGGCGATGAATCTTCATCATAAAGATAAGTGTTAAACTTGAAGGGTAAATAATAACCTGAGTTAAGAAGATTTTCAATCAAATATTGCTTTTCCTTAATTGTATCATTTGCCTGCATGTATCTCTCTTCAAGATTCACTAGGGCACACTCAGTTTCCTGCATCTTTTTCTGCAAAAAAAAGGATGCAGAAATATTAAGACAAATATCTTTATGAAATCATTGAAAACTAATATGGTAATTCAATACTTGTACCTCTAGCAGCTGAAGCTTATCACTTAGATTTGCACTTAAAACTTTCTGAGATTCATACATTCCTTGGAGCTCGTCCACTTGCTGTTACAATTGTAAATTCAGAATTACAGCGCTACATTTTTCAGGAAGCTGCAAATCCTCCAATAGCAGTAGAATCATACCTTATCTTTTGATTCCAAAACAAGCTCCAAACGATCTAGCTTCTCTGACATGGCCTGAAAGTCTTTTCCGTCATACTCCAACAAATATGTGCAACTTACTGTATGCAAATGTAATACAATGAGGGTGTTTACCTTCTTTTCTGCTTCATCTGCTAAGAATTGTTCCCTTGGAATATAAACACCATTCTTCTCCCTTGCAGCATATAGCTCTGTTTAAAAAAAAATCAAACTTAGTAGCTATAGCACAGAGCAACATGAGGTATACTGCATTGTATAAGGCTTCAAATTTATTGAATAAGAAGGCTGGAATAGATGGTTTAAGAATTTAGTTGTAACACCAGAAACCTACCAATAACTCATATGAATCCTAGCGTTTACAGGTTTAAGATTTTAGTTCATCCATGAGGGGTGTAACACCGGAAACCTACCAATAACTCTTATGAATCCTAGCGTTTACAGATCTCAATCCATGAATTCCGCATTTATTAAAGGACTGAGAGCTTGTGATAAATAAGCTGATGACATGGACGTCCATATACAATAAAACTGACTGGGTGCTGGTTCATTTACAATTATGATATGATGCACGTGATGTCAAACAATTCTGACATTAAATATAGATGGGTTGGACACAAGATACCCTCTAGTTGAGTTCAGCACATTGGAACTCTGAAGGGAAAAGAAAGATAGTTGTGCTAGTTCAAGACAACAGAATTAATTCCTGGGCATGATTAAATAAAATGATAGTATCACAATCACAAAAAATTAAATCAAGAATGCTTGCGACAGAAAAGCATACCTTGCTTGAGGCGGTCCATTTCTATAAACAAATCCTTGATTAGTGCAGATTTCATCATTTTCTGGTTCACCTGGAAACCAGAAGCATTTATGTTATTACGTTCATTTATCCAAGAGGATGACAATACTACCCTTAGTGGCTATTTAACATAAGGAAGAGCAAAGCCCAACCTCTGGCTTATTCTTGATGTGTTTTGCACGATGTGCATAATCCAGAGTGCTTAATGTCTCCTCAAGGCAATGTGCTGAAGGCGCAATGGTTGCTATGATGCAAGTCTTTGTCTTCCCTCCCAAGGAATCTCTTAGCAATCTTGTCAACTTGCTATCCCTGAGTGATAAATCCCAAATGTCAGATGATTGGGCAGAGATCCATAAGGAATCATCATCACAAAGGATAATGTTAGGTTGACCTGTATGGTATGTGTCCAGAGTGCTCAACGAGAGTATTAATGACACGCCCGAGTGTAAGGAGACTCTTGTTGATTTCGCCTGCTTCACGCGCTCGGCCCTGTAAAAATTGATGACTACAGTGTAAGCATTGCTCATTGGCACAGCTAGATCACGGTATCTAATAAGGAAGAGAGGGGGAAATGGAAATCCCCGGTAGCGAAAAGAAAAAAAAACTTACATCTCTAGCACCGGACCTAGATACATTTTCAGAGCCTGCAAGATCAACGAGATTAAGCTTTCCAGACTTGATCATTTCTTCACCTTCTGGTGTGCATTCCTTAATATGGATGGTTATTGAGAAAATGGAGTGTGATCGACTGCTTTGCTTGTTAAGGAGAGTTTCTGCTGTTTTCCTCTTTGCAGATCCTTTCTCCAATATCTTGTAGATCTCAGCAGCTGAAGAAACCACCTCTTCCTCCAGCCCCCTAACAAAGACTCCTCCCTTGCCATCCTCCATGAGTGCCATCGGCTTCTTGGACTTGTCATCGGACAATTTGGGTTCCTCCGGAGCTAAAAGATCAGTGAGTTCCTCGTTGTACAGTTCCAGAAAGGAAACCTTCATGCTGTATTCTGCACTCTGAGCATCGAGGATATCGAATATTTGCTTGACAGCCCTTGGAATGACACCAGCATCAGATGGCAGCTCACCGTTCTACAAATTATAAATGCACTTGCAGTTAATTATCACCTCGAGTCATGTAAAAAAATGCATACGGTGGTCAGTTACCTGAGCTTTGCCCCCTCCTCCTTCCATGGTGTATGTTTTGCCGGTTCCAGTCTGTCCGTATGCAAATATTGTGCAGTTGTAGCCATCCAAAACCTCATTGACAAGCGGCACAACAGCATGGTTGAAGACATCCTGCTGTCGCGACTTGGGTCCCAACACCTATATGCTAAGCAGTGTTATGTTGCAGCGAGAAGAGAAATATATATACTAATAAATATAGGAGAGAGTTTAGTACTAGCTAGTACTGACCTTGTCAAATAGGAAAGTGCGATCTATCTGCTTGTTTGCAATGCTCTGCGCAACAGAAACCTCTCGCTTCTGTTCATTGCAAGTGATGACGACGGGAGCGTTGAGGCGACGTTCCTCGTCACTCGGTGGCCTATATATACACACACAATGGCAGCAAAGGAAACAATTACTAAGGACGCTTATTGGGAGTGAATCACATCACAGAATGGTTGTACGACCACATACACATGCGTTAGAATTTGAATCATCCAACGAACTAGTAAAAAAAAAATTAAATCCAAACTCACCTGCATCTGAGGAGGACCTGGATGTTGACGGCGCCCCCTGCTCCGGGTCCCTGGTGAAGCTGCTTCCTCGGGGTGGTAGTGGCGTCCTGCTTCCTGGGGGTTGCGGAGGAGGAGGTGGCGCGGGGCGTCTGGGAGGGGGAGGGGGACATGAAGGCCGCCGGGTCTCCTCCGCGGCGAGGAGTGGAGGCCTCCATTGGCGCAGGCGTTGGATCGAACGAATTGGAGGGGGAATGGGGATCAGATCGGTTTCGGATTTCTCGTACTTGCGCTGGAGGCGGAGGAGCCGGAGCCGTTGCGAATTGAAATTGAATTGAATTGAACTGCTGGCCTGTGGCGTGAGGAGATGGGGAATGGAACTTGAAGACGAAGACGAGACAAGACGCCCGACCCCACCAGCCAGGGATTCCAACTGCTTTTGATTTTTGAATTCCTTCCTCCCTTCCCACACGACCGTTGTGTAAAGCACATACTAGCCTCCAATCCAATATAACAAAATACTAGCATCACTAAAAAAACGACAAGCTATTAAAATTAAAGCCTTCTATTTTTCGGAGAACAAGCTTAGAGGTTTGAATTCCTTCATTCCTTCTCACACCCCACATAACCGTTGTGTAAAGCTCATACTAGCCTCCAGTAGCATCACTAAATTATTTTTTCGATGAACAAGCTTAGACGCTAGTTCTAGCAATTATATTATATTTAATAACTATTTTTCTATTTTAAATTATTATTATTATTGATTTTTTTACTAAATTTTTATTATTTATTTTATAAAAAATATTATTCTAAATATGTAAATTATAAGTTATGTTTCATTTTTTAGATAAAACAAATCATAATGATATATATGATTTTATAAAAATAAATGAATGATCAAATATAATTTAAAAAATTAATAACAACAATAATTTAAGAATGAAGAAAGTGCCTATCTAATAATGCAAGCTTTCCATGATGGGTTCTGCTTTCATTGCATTCCAATTATCATAAGCATTGTTTCCCATTATAGTTTTCTTTAGATATCTTGCTTTTTTTATTAAAACCAAAAAGCACCTGAGATATGATGTTGTATCCAAACTTCTCAAGTTAGTGTTGATTCTTCCTGTAGCACCTACTAATGTTGAGATAGCTTTTTCTTCAATGAATTATGTGAAGAATAAGTTACCGAATAGGATGGGAGACCAATATTTGAATAATTGCTTGATGACCTTTACTGAGCATGATTTTTTTCATAAAATACATCATCGAACACTTTCAAATAATAAAGAAACACAAAGTAGAATTATATTGTACTTAACAGCACATAATTTATTTGAGATTGTGAATATTTTATCCTTTAATTCACTTTTATTTGTGTTTTTGTTTTCATTCCTTTGTTAGGACGATCGGCTTGAAAATACCCGAGTTTCAAGTGTTGGGTCCGTCACTGCAGCTGCCAACGCCATACAATATTGTCGTAACAGCGAGGATAGTGGAAACGAAAGATCATCCGGTGCTCAAGATCGGGCAAAGCACTTATAAGACTTTTTCTCAAGATCATCCAGCTGGCAACATACCGGGTCTATTTTATTTTTTCTATTTCATAAGACTTGAATTGCATATATGAAAAAAAAGGAAACAAAGGGCATCCTCTAAAGGAAAAGAGAGAAAGAGAGATCGTGAACGGGTGAGCATCTATCTCGCAAAAAATCTGTCTACTAAAATAATTGGATCAAGAGATTTGCTAATGCTCTCTTGAATATTCAATAAAAATAAAAAAAGATGTTGGACTAGCTTTAGAATGGGTTAGTTGAATATTTTTACTAAAATTTCAAATTAGTGTTCGATTTCTCAAAAACAATAGAGTCCGACCGGTAGATATAGAGTGTGTTCATTTTTACCCCTCTGATTTTTAGATTTATCACATCAAATATTGTGATACTAATTAGGAGTATTAAATATAGATTACTGACAAAACCCAGTCCATAACCCCTCCTCTGAATGACGAGACAAATCTGTTAAAACTAATTAGGTCATGATAGATAATGTGATACTACAGTAAACATCTCTTAATGATGATTTAATTAAGCTTAATAAATTTGTCACGCTGATGCACATTCAACTATATAATTAGTTTTATATTTAATATATTTTTAATTATTATATATAATATTTTAATAATTGATATGACCTCATTAAAATTTACACCAAAAGAAACGAAGACACCCATAATGAGCTTGGATTTTCGTGAACGTTGCGACGAAGAAAGGCCCACCTGTCGGTGTGTCCATCCCTCTCGTGTTGCGGTGTGGATCTTCTCTTCTCCTTTCCTCTGCAGCTGCACAAGAGAGAAACCGCCTGCTCTGCCTCTGCTCCGCCGCCTCTCCGGTGACCAGAGCAAACAAAGCAAGGGCCGCAGGGAGGGCACGAGCAGGACCGCCATGGATGACTACGCAAGGGAGATGATGGAGCTCAAGACGCTCGTCACCCGCAGTCTTGAGAAGAAGGGCGTCCTCGCAAAGATCAGGGTCAGTTTCTCTCTCTCTCCCATTTCTCTCCATTCCTTGATCCAGGTTTCCCATCTCACCCTTCATAAGGATAGGGGATAGGATAGGACAGTTCCCGCCCCACGGATCCAGTTTCCCTCGCGTCTGCTTTGGGGGATCTGGACGTTCGCCTCCGTGATTTCTATCACAAATTTGCAAATTTTGTTTGTAATATCTACTGCACGTGTGAAGAAAAAGAAGCCCTTTTATATTCGTAACAAGGACTGAGGGTTATATCCACTCTCCATTTGTAATTGCAATGTTTGTTGGGCCTCTGTTGCTTCTTACTTACCAAGGAATATGCGTGAATGCTCTCATTGCTGACGAAACTGCAAACAGTAGTAATTTTGTTTGGGCTAGTTGCGATTGCTTCATGACTTGGTGCTCTCGTTGCCCACGAATCTGCAAACGATAGTGATTTTGTTTGCTCTGGTTGCAATTACTTCATGAAATGTTGGCACACTTGCTAGGAGGAAATGGGCCGTGTTGCTAGTGATTCTTGTCTTCTGTATATATTGGGTCATGACATGCTAAATAACTTTTTAGATACTTTTCATCAGTTTCCTCATTATGTGTCTCGCTACATGATAGGCTGAGTTGAGAGCAAGTGTGTTTGAAGCCATAGAAGAGGAGGATCGCGTGGTAGAGAATGATGATGGTGGAAATCCAGCTTTGCTTGGTAGCTGTAATGATCGAGCTAAGCAACTGCATGCTTCACCCTCAGGTTTGCATTTCTAATGTGGTACCACATTCTGTTTTGGATGCTAGAACATTTATTCACCTCTATCTGATATTTACAGATTTGTAGATTTACATCTTTTACGCTGCTTGTCCTTAATAAATTTTGCTGAACTATTGTGGTTTGTTATTCTGATTCTGTTCATAATGTTTAAACTGCTGTAAATGTGTGCGTATTCTTATTATTTTAGTGTGCAATACCATACCTGAAAGATCTTCCTTTTATTTCTCGTGATTGATGGCTGGTGTGAGTCTTTGGCTTTGTATGTTTCTGCACTGATGCTATTTAGAAAAGGAAAAAAACATTTGAATAATGTATTGTTTGTGGTCAATATTGTGTTGTTTTGGGTCTCATGTCAGGTACGTCAGGTACCTTGTGTTTTGCAAGATGTGTAACAACAAATAATTTACATTTCAGAATTTATGCTGCTTGCAGGTAGGTTATTAACAGCACTTGTATGTGAATACTTGGAGTGGGCCCAGCTAAGTCATACAATGAAAGTTTACTTACCAGAATGTAATCTGGTAACTATTTTTTTTTATTTGACATCTATTGGTTCTGCATAACAGATATCTACATTCACTAATCTGTGCTATTCATTCTTATATCAGCCCAAGGACTTTTGGAAGAACGAGTTGAAGGATTTTTCTAACAAAAGTGGAGCTGAAGGGAGCAGGAGTGCGGAAAGTGGTCCCATGCTTTTAGATGTTCTTGAAGGTTATCTGAAATATGAGGTTTATTTCTTGTGAACTTGGAAAGATAATCATTATTAAGATATTTTAATATATTTTTCTTGCCGTTGTTCGCTTTAGTTCATTAGCTTGTTCTTTTGATCAGAATTTGTCCCAAACAAGGATGGGTGTTAGGAGAATGATGCCGTCAGAGTCTGATTCTACACTAAATGCTGAACATCGGAACATGAGGAGGCCACCATCATCTTCAGTTGGGAGCTTTCCTCCTATTGGAAGGTAACCATGATGCCATACTCTTACGCCATTGTAATTACGCACCAGCTATTTATTTTTCCACTAATTGCTAGTATATTTTGTTCTGAATTTGCCAGGCCAATCTCGTCATCTCAGACATCAGGTGGCTGCCTTGATCTGTAATAATTTATGTCTGCCATCTTGTGTAGTATTACTGCTCTGAATTCTCTAAACAAATGGGTTTTGGTTTCAGACCGAAGAGGGGGTTCTTCTGCTTCAGGTGCCAGGAAAGATGAGTACAACTGGCGATATGATGCTGAAGATATTTCCGAGGAGGTGCTCCCGGCATCCACCGCTTTAGAAAATATCCAATTGGACCGTAAATCTCGGAATTTGCCAACATCTTGGAGGTACAAATAATTGGTCCTCAAAATGTGAAATTTGACTTTTGGTCCAAAACGTCGTGTAAATTGTATATGGTTTACTACTTTTGCAGGCATCCTGGGGATGGCGCCGAGTAACAACCACTTGTTGACTAAGGTGTGGAATTGAGCTGGTTGTAGGCTTGGTTCCTTTGACCTTGTAGGGTAATTTGTGTGTTACTGAGTGCGGGTGCAATTAGAGATTATGGATTATGCTTTGTAACAGACATTGATTGCTTTCTAAGGGTATATTCATTCTGATAAGAAGGTAACAGCCGCATGGATGATTGATTATCAGTGAAGTCATTTGAGCTGAGGGATGGATGTACATGAAGTAGTCATTTCAGTTTCGTTTGTACCGTGGGTACCTTTATTACTCTGCTTCAAAGCCATATACCAGTAGCTGTTCTGCTTGCATGCCATCTATAATGTACGGGACGGATACCTCCAACTTTAAAGCACCTGCAGTCTCGAACGCCACCGATCAAGTGGAATTCAATTTATGGAGGATGCTGGAGGTGTACGAGGCTCTGAGCACAGTCTGAACCCTGACGGCCAGGGTCTCGTAACAGTAGAAAGGGGAGCTCAACGCCGCGCACAAGAAACAAGACTATGTGCTCTTGTGCCTCCTATGCACTGTATGTTAGTTCTGGTGTACATGTTTAGGGCTTCTTTGTATTGTAGGAATTTTGAAGAACTTCAATTCATAGAAAATCTATGTACGAGTTTTCTTTGGAACAAAGGATTGTGTATCTCAAATGCTTATGAAATTCCTATGGAAAGGCCTGTTTCATGGGAATTTCGGAGGATTCCTAATTTCCTTTGTGTCTCTATCTCTTATCTAATTGTTTTTCATGTGCACCATCCAAACGCGTATTCCTGCAATTTCTATGTTTATTCATTCCATAAGATTTGAGGTGTAACGACACACTCCAACCTTATGTGTTTCCTATTCTTGTGTTTTGAAAATCCAACGTTCCAAAGAAGCTCTTAAGTTTTGTTAACTTTGTCATTAATAAAAAAATAATATGTTTTGCTAACCTCCTCCTAGTTCCAGCATGTCTATGCGTTCTATGGCACGGGCAATATTTATGTAGAGCGGAGTACAATCGACTAGGAATCATGGCAATGACATACTAAGCGTTCCCCTTTGTATCTCAAATCAAAAAACAAGAAAGCCATATTCAACAAGGTTTAGCGCCACAAAAATAAAAGCAAAACATGATGCAAGTTAAAGAAAAAGAATTATATTATTAAATAGGAATCGTTCTTTCCACATGTTCTTGATGGATTATTTATTATAAACTAATAAAACATCAGTATAGGACACAATGTTCCAAACATTGCATGCTGATAACCTTTAATTGTTTTCAAATAACTCCCCCATCCAGCATGGTGTATATGGAAATGATTTCATTATGGGCTTGTTTAAAAGGCCTAACTCTTGGAACGTTGAGCTATTCAAATGGTGAGATACTACTCTTGAGAATGGTATAAAAAAGAAGGCAATCTCTTTGTGAGGATGAAATCCGAGGAAAAAAGTTCCTTTGTAGCATGTTGTTATCGTCTCATCTTTGGTTTCATCAAGGACGATACCACTTTCAAAGTCCCAGTCAGGGTCATCCTCAATCCATGC
Organism: Eleusine coracana subsp. coracana; assembly: GCA_032690845.1. Lineage (NCBI taxonomy): Eukaryota > Viridiplantae > Streptophyta > Magnoliopsida > Poales > Poaceae > Eleusine > Eleusine coracana. Next base: position 12,614,379 of record CM064426.1, read on the forward strand.
TCCGTTGCCCACATCCTTTTGGTAGTTAAGGATCCATGGCGTGTTGTATCTACGAGTGTAATCACTAGGGAAATTTTGCAACATGGCTTTAAGGCTTATGTCATTCTTCAATGACCACTCCATCTTACTGCATGATGACTCATTAAGCAGCCAAACTCGAAACCGGGGGCATCTATTGTCTTCCGAAAGTGATGCATAATACACCCCCTGTTGTGATTTTCCTATGTAATAAGCAACACCAACTTGATTCTCTGCTGGTGATTCAATCATTTGGTACTTGTCGTTCCATAGGGTTATTCTGTAAACATTAGATTAGATTAGTGAAAAGAATGATCATAATTCTATTAGCTTTTTACTAATATATAGGCTCATATATAAAGAATGGAGCAATGGATTACCTCATAACCGAATCATTTTGGCAATGCACATAAAGTGCTCTTCGCAAATAGACAGCATGGCGTGCTTCTTCGGAATAATTATAATAAGAAGCGGAGGGCAGCATATCACGATGGGCAACAGTGTCATCATTGCCTTCCCGGAGGAAGGACCTCTCCTCCCACCTCCATTTCCTTGACGAGAAGACGTGCATTGCGAATGGCGACGGTGGCCAGCTGCTGCAGTGTGATGACTCGTTGTTGGCTGCTAATAACAATGTGGGAAAAACAAGTACCTCGTAGTGCTGCGGTGAAGAGGAGGCCATGGGATCATATGCAAGGAAATAGCTCTCATGATAGGAGGAAGAGAGCTCCGGGAATGGAGGCAGACGCACCGATTGTCGTGTGGCAGGGTTAACCAACAGCTCCCAAAGTAAGAGGACACCATTGCAGTGATCCAAGATCCAGCCATCGTCATCGTAGCCGGAAAGGTTACCGCTGATTCGGCGCCCTGTGGAGGGGCGCGAGAAGAAGTATGTTTGACAACACTCGAGGCCGAGCTCCTCCCCAAGGAAGAAGAAGCCATCGAGGCGGAGAGGGAGGAGGTCGGCGCGCAGCAAGTGACGGCTGTCGATGATGGCGCACCAATTCTTACGGACGCAGCGTGACGCCGCAAGGCTGCACGGAGGGAGGCGGCCCAGGATGTTGCTCACCATATCGTCAGGTAGCAGATCCATTCTACTTTTTTCTTTTGATTATAATATATTTTAATTTTATGTGTCTACAATCAAATCAGGGACACACACATACATATATATTACTACTATCTACTAGTATAGGAAGGAAATGAATGGGAATCGTATAATTTACGCATGAATTCATTTACTTGCCATGCATGGGTATATCTTTTTAAATAAAATGCCAAATGAAACAATGCAAATAATCACACGACTGCCTGGCGCCGTCGATATGATCGGGTACCTGCCTTAATATTATTCGTCTGCAGAATATAAATGCAGGGCAACGGCAACTATATATCGACCAACAAATTAAACCGCTAGCTAGCACCATACCATGGATCTGCTGCTGCGCTTGCTACAACTTCTCCTTGTTTCTCTACTGGCCTTTGCTCAACAACAACGAGCAGCAGCACAAGTTCCAGAGGACCATATTGATTTCGACCTACTTTCTGAGACCTACGCTGACCTGTACACCAAGCTAAGCACATATCTCCATCAGACCAGTACTCCACCATACGACCCACCTGATGTCCAAGGAAGATTTATCCTCGGTGAGCGGCGCCGAGTTCTACGGCGAGCCACTGAGATGGATTATGCTCCATGTCAGAATTGGACAGGAAGCAGAGACGACTCTGGCAATTGCACATGACGATCTCTACCTTCTTGGCTTCAGAAATAGTGCCGGCAATTGGTACAAACTAACAGGAAAAACGGGGGAATTTCAAGGTTTACCAGGCAGTACAATTCTGCCCATTAAAGAGAACTATGGCGATCTCCTTGGACGTCCGAATGTACCTAGAGCTCATATGTTCCTTTCCACAGTTCCTCTAGGAAAGCAGTCTGCCATAGAAGCTGCCAGGAAACTCGCAGGCTACATGCTAGGAGGCATCACGACCGATGACGAGGTGAGACAAGCGATGATCAGGTTTGTGGTAATGGTATCTGAAGCCATGCGTTTCACCGTGATCCGGGAAGAATTCAGTGGACGGTGGGAGGAGGAGACCCGCATCACCGAGAAAGAAGCATCCTATGTTGTCCATTGGGGATCACTCTCATATCTCCTTGTTAGGTGGGCTCAAGGCAGAGGTTGGCAAGGCAAGAACGCTAAAAGTGTGAGGAGGGATATTGAAGTGGATGGTCCATCCAAAGCACTGCCCCTAGTTGATTTTGTGGGTCGCCCTAGGATACTAGACCCTCCTCCGCTTAAGGTTTACAATTATACTACAGACTAAAAAAAAAGTTAATTCCATCACTGGTTTTTACATTATGTGTTTCCAAATGTCAGGGCGAACTTTTTGCTTTTTCACAATTATGCCACGATCGACGATATATATATCACTCTTTCACAAATCCACATCTATATACGGTTGTCTTCTTCTATATAGATATCTAATAGTAGTGATTCATTCAAAAACCGTGTTGTCCCACTTTTTGTTTCACATGTGCGATAAAATGTTTGACATTCTATATGCAAAAAACTGTTATGGCACCCGCCCACGGGCTAGATAGCCACACCACCACCTTTACCCACCCGAATTGCCCTAAAATTATGTTTTGATTACCTTCCTTTACAACCACAGATTAATCACGCCTTTACACACTAATAACTAATCACATTCCTTTTTTATCATTTCCTTTCTTTGCACCCTATTAACTTGTCTTATTATTATTTCCTTCCTTTGCATGAAAGTTTTCCTAACTCTGGTAATCATGTGCAAACTCTATTAATTTCCTAGCTAATCTCCTATATATACTGGCATGTGTGGTAGTGTTCCTAGTAGCAGGGTGAAAGAAGTATCAGAAGCGTACTCAGGTTGAGTCACCTGCATGTTAATATATAGGCCAGCAATACGTCTGACAGATTACAATTAGTTGTGATTAGAGCATCTCCAAAAGCTTCCTAAGAAATTGATCCCAAATTAAAAGTGTGTTTTTGAGAGCAGCCTAAAAATTATTAAGGAGAAGTTTTATCTCTAACAGTTCTCTCTAAAAATAGATCAGAAATTTTTTTTATTGGGTCACGTCAACATCTGGGACCACAACAATATTAATTTCCTTCTAAATACAACTATTGGGGTCCCCAATTTTCTCCTTGTTTCTAGCTACAAATGAGGAGAATTTAGAGAGAGAATAAATCTGTTCGTTGTTTAGGAGAGCTATTAGAGATGGTATTTTAGACTAAACCCCATTAATTTGATTTAGAAAAGTTTTTAGAGAGCTTTTGGAGATGCTCTTCCAACTTGTCAATCTTAGCTACTAAGACTCTGTTTGGATCCTCTCACATTATATAATCTACCATTAGGAGGTTCAGAGTAGATTATGAGATTATATAATCTGGGAGTCTTTATTATATAAACCGAAGACATAATCTGTCTTGTTTGGGGGCATCTCACATTATATAATCTATATTATTATAAATTGAGAGGATCCAAACAGGGCCTAACTAACTCTATCTCTAAAATACATCAAACAATATCTTGTGCATATCTTATCTCTAAGAAGCCTTATCTTCCAACACACTTCCTCAATCAAAACTTCTCCATGTTTAGATTGCGATGAAAGGTTTCTAATTTCTGTTCTGATAACGCTTTAGTAAATCCATCAGCTAATTGATCCTCTAACGGAATAAATGGAATCTCAAACAACTTTGCTGCTACTCTTTCATGCACAAAGTGATAATCTACTTCAACATGCATCATTCGGGCATGAAACACGGGATTGGCAGATAAATAAATAGCCCCTAAGTTGTCACACCAGAGGCATGCCATTCTTGTTTGATGAATGCCAAGCTCACGTAGCAATGTTTGAACCCATATCACTTCTGCAATGGCATTCGTGAAGGATTTGTACTCTGCCTCAATGCTTACATGCGACACTGTCGCCTGCTTCCTGGCACCCCAAGACACCAGATTACTTCCAACGAACACAGCAAGACCGTCGGTTGATCGTCTATCATCATGTCACCCAGCCTAGTCAACATCAGAAAAGGCACTAACAAGTAGTGAGTTAGATTTTCAGATTTTCATTTCAAGCCTTTGTGTATAATTCAGATACCTTAGTATCCTTTTCACTGTTGTCCAATGAATATTTGTAGGAGCATGCAAGAACTGACACACCTTGTTATCTGAAAAGGCAATATCAAGTCATGTTAAGGTTGAATACTATAATGCTCCCACAATACTTTGGTATCTTGTGGACTCCTCTGAACTTAACAATTATCCATCATGGACTGAAAGCTTTTTCGAAGCTGACAATGGAGTTCTCACTTTCTTACACTTTGTCATTCCAACTTTGTTTTGGGCATCCAGAGTGTATTTTTCCTGTGTTAGAAGGATACCATCATTAACCTTCTTTACTTCAATTCCCAGAAAATAGTGGAGTTCTCCAAGATCCTTTAGAGCGAAATCACCTCGCAAGTCATGTAGCAAAGCATCAACTGCACTAGACGAAGAACTTGCTACTATGATATCATCAACATACACCAATAAGAAAATAGTGACCCTTCCTCGTGTGTAGAAGAATAGTGATGTATCTGCTTTCGATGCTGAAAAACCAAGTTGCATAAGCTTTGAACTTAGCCGAGAGTACCAAGCTCTAGGAGCTTGTTATAGACCATATAGGGCTTTATCTAGCTTACACACATGATTTGGGAAGCAGGAATCTTCAAAGCTAGGTGGTTGTCTCATGCACACTTTCTCCTCCAAAACACTATGAAGAAACATGTTCTGTACATCCAGTGTGGCACCCCCTTCCGGGGGTGACCCGTAATTACCGTACCAATCCCTGGATCAGTAGTTGGGTACAAATGTACAAATGATACAAAGTTGATTCGTCAACATTATTTAGTCCTCGCAGGGACAATACATTCATATATGTTCTAAATTACAAACAAAAGGAATTGATTAAGCCAATCCGAACTAAAGAAAACATGAACAAAGCTTCGGTAACTCCATAGGCAAACTTGAGCATAGGACGTGATCTACTCATCGACTTCAATGGATTCTCCATCTTCTGCTGATCTAAACAAAATGAGGCAAGGGTGAGTACATAAGGTACTCCACAAGCCCTACCTCTAGCAAGGGGGTATGTTCATGCATTTGGGAGGGTGGTCAAGGAATAAGGTAAGGGTCAGAGTTTTGCGGAAAGGCGCAGATGCAAGAGCCTACTACCAAACCAAAGAGGTTTTCGAGTGATGAAAATAGTTTTATAACTTTTAGTTGGTTGGACCAGAGGGAGATTACAATCGATTCTAATTGTTCTTAAATTTTAGTTGAGCCTTGACACACAGTCATATTGACTCTGGCACACCTTGCCAACACCTTTCACCAAAACACATGTGTCTAGTACACCCACTCACACATCAAGGATTTGCTAATCTTGAGAGCCCAATGATTTGGTGTGTCATGACCAGTGACAACGGACATCCAACTGATTTATTAATAACTCTAGAGCTTAGTATGATGTACCCACAGGCTATGCGCTCTAGCGTGCGGAGACACATAACACTCCTGCCTCACCTAGACATGCCCACAAGTCCACCATAGATCTTAGGGGTTCAGCAACCATGACACAACCCCTGAGTCCGTTCCTACTTTGCACGGTGACACTTCCTTGCTACGTAACACAGGTTTTGCATTAGTCCTGCCCAAACAGGTTCTGTGGTCGCACTGAAAATATCACCAAGTTGAGGTCTCGCTATCGGTCCCTATGCGGCAGGGCAAGCACTCGTCCATGACAGGTGGACCTACACTGAAGACATCATCACCAAGTATTCTGCACTAGTACTTAAGGAGCCTCACCCACGACCAAGTACATCCCACCCAACTTGACCTTAACACAGTTGGTTCTAACACCCATCCGTTTGCACGCAGGCCACCAAACACATTTTTACCCATTTTGTAAAACTTTGTAGTGTAAAGAAATGGTGATATTTATCACAGAGTTCTAAGCGTATACTTGCAAGGGTGGTGTTATCATTAGCATTGACTTCCTAGGGTTATCAAGGTAGTGGAATATCAACGGCGGCCACCCAAGATCTAACATTCATATCTTATATAGGTGATACGAACGCTAGCTATCACACAAGTGGGTTTTAGCTAAGCAATCATAGAGTGACAAGGAATAATGCATGTATAAGAAGTAGGTTGGGTGTAGTTTTGCAATCATATGATCAATCATGATCAAAGAATAGATAGAGCTTGCCTCAAGAAGCTATCCTTCTTGACTAGCTTTTGCGTTCCGGGTCGTCGAGTCTTTCCTTGCGTCTTGTGCTTCAGGCTCGTGCGTCGAACCCAGGTCTCCTGGTGCTTTCTTGTACTCCGCGTGGTCTAGCGCATATAGCTACGCCTTATAAATAAACTATCGTAAAAGAAAATAAATAAATGAAATAAATAATAAAATTCAAATAAACTCCAATTAAACTAGTGTTGGCACCAGAATTTAATCGGGCCCAATGATCAGCTGCGTAAAGTCGGAATCGACCAAGGTTGATGAACCCAACGACCGAAAGAGAGGAAAGTGGACCCCTATGGGGTTATTTTATCTTTTTGTATATTTTAATTTAGATTTTGTTTAGGAATAAACCTAGTCGGTTTGTTTGAGAGTCCTGACCGAGTCTGGTCAGAACCCTTTTTGCATGGGGTTATAAATATGTAATAGGATCTATATAAAAAGAACAACACTTTCATTCAATATAATTTAGCGCATCGCAAACCTTTCCTATTCGACGAAATCTTCGTCTCACGTGGGCTGCATCGGCTCCGATCTCAACGAGAGACTTGGATTAGTCAACCTCGGTAATTCTATCAATTTTAACTAGTACTTTCTTGTTGATTTGATATTCTAGTTGTTATCGTTAGGATTGCTAGTTATCCGGTAATTAGATATTTTTGTACCTATTCTATTAACTCTGATTGCAATACTGCCTTGGTTGAAACCGATCTATTGTGATTTTGGTAGATTCTACAAGTATAATTTAGATATATTATTCGAGTCACATTATCTATTTTATAAATAAATAGATTAAATTTAACTTTATCTACCTACCGTGTTTGAACACTGTCTCAATTAAGTTTGATCTATTCGAATCAGTAAGACTGCATTAATATTCGATCTCTTACTCGGTTGATAGGGTTAGATTCGATCCGTTTATAGGTAGAGTCGATAGAGTTCTATCGGGACGTTTAGCCGATAGGTTATCATAGTTCAATCGACTTTCTGATGTTTAAATTGATTATATCATTTATTGTAATAGTCGTTTGCCCCATTTGTTAAAACAAGATAGATTTATAATTTTGAAGCATATTTGCAATACCAACTAATTAGATCTATCGATCCAACGCCGTCGACAGAGTGAGTCTGTGCATATTTACTGTAGAGCTATCGACTCCGCCCTATCGTCTCTGGCATCTCACATCGACTTGGTTAGCTGCTTTATGATTATTGACTCTGGCCTGTCAACTCCATTCTTTATCGGCATTTATGACTTAAAACCGATAATTGAATTAAATTTTACCGATATAATCAACCAATTAGTTTAATTTTTTTATCTTGTTTATTCACGTAATAGCATCGGTTGATTTCACGAATATTGACTATCGACATGTACTGGGCCGACGAGCATAAAAATCACTCAAAACAGAGCTACAGTTTAAAAGTTATGACTTTTCAAAGGTTACAGGAGCTTTTCTGCAATTTTAAAAAGTTTCAAGGACCTCCTTGTAATTAGCAAAAAGTTCAGAGGCTTGATAAAAGTTGGGGTTGAAATGTAATTACAAAAAGTAGAGGGGTTTTTTGTAAAATTTCTAGGCTAATATGTTATTAGATAGAACAGGAGGTTAGGTGTAAAAGGATAGGCTCCTGGGATTTTTCTGGATTTTTGGAGTTATTTTTATATGGGAAATGGGATTTACTGCGTCATGCTGATGCAATAATTGGCTGCGAGATTTATTTTTATATTGGAAAAATGGGTGGACCGAGTTTATGGGGTCGTGGGCCGGGACAGTAGGCTTGGTCTACGGATCCACCGTGGACCGGTTACACAAGGGCGCGGATGGCCATTGGATTTGAGGTGGCTGGCTCGGATTCAAAGAGGGCGATGGGTTATTTGCCTTTTAATCCTAATCGTTCGTTGGCAGATTGGTGGTTGGGGAGCACCTGAGGCGGTTCACGGCGGCCAGCGCTGGCAGGGGTGGCGGCGGCATGGCCAGCCGTGACGGCGAGCTCGGTGTCGCGCGCTGGAGGGCGAAGCTCGTCGGGGAAGGCGCCAGGAACACGAGGAGGGAGGTCCGTCCGAAGGGGATGATCGCGATGGACGAGGAGGGCTAGAGCGAGCCTGCGGCGAGGCAGAGGAGGCGGGGAGGGAGAAAAGGGAAGCTCGTGCGCCTTGGTCCGCTGGGCTCGGTAGGAGGAATGGAGCGGCTCGGGATGAGGAGGGAGACGAGATCACGCTCTTTTTATAGGTGAAGGTGGGCGGAAGACGACGACGAGATCACGCAGTAGCTGGCGACGCTGTGCATGGCAGGGAAGTAATGGCGGGCGGGGCAAGGATGCTCTTTTGGCCGGGCGCGTTGACGTGGCGTGGTGAGTAGGGGCGGCGCTATTGGCGACCACATCGGGGAGCGGTTAAAGGCGAGGCGATGGCTCGGGCAGGCACCGCTCTCCGGGTTGGCCTTGAAGTGCTTCGCGACGGCGCGAGGGAGTGGTCATGTCAAGGGCGTCGAGGTGGTGATGGCGGCCATCGACGTGCAATGGCTTGGTGCCGGGTTGGTGAGGGTAAAGGCGGCGGGACCGATGCCGAGGTCTAGGCGGGGTCGCATGGCAGTGGGTGGCGACAAGTGCACAGGGTTACAGCGGGGCCCGGGCGAGCAGCTCTGCCCGCGGACGCATGTTGCGGCTGGAGGAGGAACGACGTTGGTTGAGTGGCTCCGTTCGGCGGAAGGAGAAGAGACGAAGGGCGACGCGGGCTGGTGGGCCAAGGCGCGCTAGGCCAGAAAAAGAAGAGAGTGGGGAGGGTGAGGCCCACACGGGAAGTGGAGGGAAGGGGAGGTAAAGGGGTGGGCTGGGCCCCGCGCGCGCGGGCGAGAGAGAGAGAGAGAAAGAGAGAGAGAGAGAGATTTCAGTCTGGGAGAAGAGAAAAGAAATGGTTCTAACTTTTTTCAAATTTTACTTTGGGGTCCAAATGTGAAGTTGAAAATTAAATCAAAAGGGCAACCAAGTTTCTAATAAGGAATGCATACAAGCTTGCAATCACTGGAGCACACATTTTAAAATGGAAATTTCCTTCCTATTTCTAGTTTAATTTAGTGATATTTTATTTTGAAAAATATTGTCAGGGATAAGATTAAGAGGAAAAATTTAATTAACCATGATTTTTAACTTATTAAATTTTTGGGATGTCACATCCTGTTATCTTAAACACCAGCCCTTGGACACTACTAGAGACAACACAACCCAAATTGTTGCTGCTTTCACAACTGGACTGAAGGTGTCTTCATAATCAATGCCATAGGACTGCTTGAATCCTATTGCAACTAGCTGAGCTTTATAACAATCTATACTTCCATAAGCTTTCTTCTTCTTTTTTAGACCCAATTGTAACCGATAAGGTTGTTATCACCAGAAGAAAGAACGAGATGCCAAGTGTTGTTCTTGAGGAGAGCAGAAAACTCACTTTCCATAGCTGTTCTCCAATTCTTATCATTGAGAGCATCTTGAAGATCATAAGATTCTTCCGTAGCCGTCAACAACCCATAGTGAACTATTCCATCCATGTATGTCTTGGGTTTAACATTGCTACTTTGAGATCTAGTATGCACTCGTCATGGTACAACCAAAGGAGTTGGAGCCGGAACAACAATAGGATTAGAGGCAGCCACACCAGGATCCCGTCGCAGCGTAGAAGATTCACTAGGAGACCGTGTCGGAGGAGATGCGGCAGGAATGGGACTCGGAGCCGATATGGATGCAGAAACCGTGTCGTTAGATAGCGAGGGATCTGAGGCTGATGTCGAGGGCCCCCCGAATCCCCCCCCCCCCCCAACTCATGAGACATGGTGATCATGATGAACATCACTCCCTGTGGATTCATCATCATGCATTTCATCATCTCCCTGTGGATTCATCATCATGCATTTCATCATTTGTAGAATCCTACACATTTAGCAACTCAGCAAGATCATCAGCAAGGTTAGCATGTTGATCAATATCATGTAATTCACCCCCTGGTTGAGCAAAGTGGGATGAAAGAGATGAATTGATACATCCAGCCCAGGTGGGGTGGAACGAAGCCCGACACACCGATCCGGATTCCCTGAATCCCACAATCTTAGCACCGCAACTCCTGCCGAAAGCCCGACACACCGATCTAGATTCCCTAAATCCCGCAATCTTAGCACCACAACTCCGGCGCCCCCACTCAGGGAAAGGTCCAATCTCCCTAAAAGACTAGTCTGATAGGGGAAGGGTGGCTCTCCCTTTTAAGGTGGCTTCCACCTCCCAAGCTAAGCAAGGTGGGATTATTCAGAGGCTCACACGATCGCCACTCCAGTGGGTAATAGTGGAGGATGTCCTCATCATAAATTTTGGCTTTGAGTTGGGCTCCGACATTGGCATGTAGCTGAGAAAAAGGAAAAATGATCTGATAAAATATAACATCATGTGATATATAAACATGGCCAGAAGCTACGTCAAGACACTTGTAACCTTTGTGAAGACTGTTATAACCAAGAAAAACACATCTCTTGGACCTAAACTCAAGTTTTCAGAAATTATAGAGACAGAGATTGGGCCAACATGCACTCCAAAAGATTTGAAGGAAAGATTAATTGAGTTTACTGCCAACAAAAATTTCCAAGGGTGTCTAATGACCAATGAGGGAGTATGGTTGATTAAATAGGCAGCAGTAGAAAAGGCTTCATCCCAAACGACAGTAAAAGACAGATGGCCAAGACAGTTGTGCCATCGTTGTGCAGAAATCTAGACACCAAGGGCCTGCTGTTGATGGTCCTTAAATGCTAAATCCGACCATCAATTGCCTACATAAAACATATAAAATAAATAACCAACATAGTGGTAGGAGTTTATTACTAATAATTTCCATAAGTGTTGGTGAATATTTGTATGCAGGTGATTTATAATCAAATTGAAGGAAATATCAGAGTTGCAAAAGGAGAAATAATAGAAGCCCTTAAACATAAAGTGACAAGTTGTCAAATAATATATTAGATCTTACCATGTTGAAGCTCTCGTCAAGCTGATCGAAACGCATATATAACTTGCCTAAATCGGACTTCAGATGTGAGAGTTATGACGCACAGAAGATCAGGTGTTTGGGATGAACTGACACTGACGTCAGCATGATGTTAGCACGCCCGGGAGGGGAAGAGATTGATGGTTCAGGTTGTTTGGCTAAGTGGGAAAGCCCATTACTTAGCTCCTAAGGATGAGGAATAGTCTAAAGAATATTCCCTTATTCTTAGGAAGACTTCTCCACTTTCCCAAATCACCTTCCACTATAAATAGAGCCCCCCCCCCTCTCTCTCATTTTTGACACACAAGAAGAGTATAGAGGTTCACTTCAAAAGGCTTTACCACTGCCAAAGTGATTAGAAAATAAAGAGAGAGTGAGGGAGAGTTTAGGGAAGCACCGGGCTTGTCGGCGATCTTCCCCACGCTTGTACCTCGACGGATGCTTTCCTTTTCAAGTAAGTTTTTGTGTTTTCTCTTTTGTATTTAAGTTCCCTATTTAAGTAAGTTCTTTCCTTTATTACTTACGGTATCATTGCTCTATTTAGTTAGAGTATTTTAGTTTTCTATAAGAGTGGTACCGAGACTAGGATAGTAATTTATAGCGTAGACGTGGTGTCTAGGCTAGAGGTTACCTTTGTTTGTCGCGTGTCCCACGATTTGTTAGACATAGTCGGTAGGTGGTGACAACCCTATCCGGCCTTAGTAATCCTCCACGTTCGTGTATATCGTATAGCTGTTGGCCAGAGTCGCCTGTGGATGCAGGGGTAAGCCGGTGCCCGAAGTAAGCAGTTATAGACTAAACCTACCGTACTATAGGATCCTTGACCATAGGAATCCTCTCTACCCTCTACCTACCATATTCTTGTTGTCCTTGGATGGATTAGTTAGAAAATCGGTGCACACATGTTCCTTTTGATTTGATAACCTGGAATACTCCTAGGTTAAGTGTTACATCAGTATCCACGCGCTTGTGGATTTATCTGTGATCGTAAGAAATACCAACAAGCATTTATGGTGCCATTGCTGGGGAACAGTTGTTGTATCATCTTCAAACCTTATTTGTCTTCATATTTTTTCCTTGTTTTCTTTCTTTTTCTTTCTTTCCTTTTTCCATCATGAAGCAACCCACCATCCTATCCTTTTCTACTCCAAAGGGCGAGTTCTTTGAGCCACCATCGCCCACGGACCCAATTCGCACATCTGGCTACCAACTCCGCCCTAGCTTTATAGCCATGGTTTGGGAGCAACCCTTCTATGGTCTGGATTTTGAAAATCCTTACCATCATTTACGAGAAGTATTTGTGTTCATGTTTGTTCATCGATGGCATGACAGGTGAAACTCTAAAGTGGAAATTGTTTCCCTTCTCCCTCACGGAGAGATCGAAGCAATGGTACACTTATACAGTTGGGAGTATACGTGGTGATTGGGAGAAATTGCGGGATAAATTTTATCTTGCATTCTTCTCACAATCACGTATTGTCTCCCTTCGTATGGAAATTCTCTGCTTTTGCCAGAGTGAGAAGGATTCTATTGGAGCAGCTTGAGCCATGATCTTTTTGCTACTGCAATCTGACCCATACTTGTTTATACCCAATGAAATGTTACTTCAACACGTTTATTCGGGTTTAAACAAGGAATTTGCCCAAGACCTTGACATCACCACTGGAGGATCGTTCATACACAAGACTACAACAGAACGAAGATCAATCCTAGACCGTATCTTAGAAAACTCATCCTTCTTAGCCGACCTTAGTGAGCCCCTTCAGGAGGAAGCTACATCAAGCCACACGGAGTCCTCAATAGCCAAGCCGTCCCTGAACGTCGAACACTGGAGGAAGAAGAAATTCAACCTCCAGGGGTCTCTTTTGAATTCGAGAAAGGTCTTTTTCAAGACTTTGGGAACACCTTGAATTATTGTTCCAAAAAGAACCCACCAGTTCTCGTATGTCCTCCTTATTCTCGAGAGGATGGAAATCCAACTCACGAGGATCCCTCAACAGCTAAATTCAAACCCATATCTCCATCATCTCTAGATTTTGTTGTTGATACCTCTTGGAAGGAAGAAGAAATTCTACCTTCAAGGTTGCCAGTTGAATTCGAGGAATGATTACTTGATGATCATGGAAAAACCTTGAATTACATCCAGCAAAAGAAGCCTATGATATTTTCTTTGCCTCTTGGTCCTTTCCAAGAAGCAGCTCCAGTGGAAACCCTGAATAAGCAATGGTTGCAGGAAGAAAAGCGCTATTTCAAAGTCATCCAAATCCATTTGCCTTCCACAACCATTCCTTGTCCTATACTGGAAAATGCCATAGAGGCCCTTTATGATCCCACCATAGGAGTTGATATCATCCCCGAATACATAGCTTTACAGCTTGTGGATGATATACCTCGAGAGCCGACAAAATCTCTCTTCAAGGATTCCTTGGGAGTAGCCTATATGTGTCGGGAGATTGCAAGGGCTATACCAATCGAGATAGGCAAAGTCGAGCTTCTCTTAGACTTCCATGTCTTTCCTATCATCTATTTTGAACTCCTCCTTGGCTACCCACTAGAAAAACTCCACTTACTTGGTACATCTCAAGGGAGCCACACTAAAAAGCTTAGGGAGACTGCTTTCACCACCAATAGCCTTTTCTCAAAATATCCTTTAGGCCTTGTTTGGGTGATCTCAATCCATATGGATTGGAGTGGATTGAGGTGGAAAATGAACTAAATTCCCCTCCAATCCCTCTCAATCTATATGGATTGGAGCGTATTGTTTAGTATCCAAACAAAGCCTTGGTGAGGTCTCATCTCGAGCATCCCCTGCTTGAGAAAGTGATGCTTGTTTCCCAACTTGCATCATCGAAGCCTGTTCCTTGTAAGGACGTGAAGCTTTTCACCCAAGATGGAGATGATTCAAGAGTAACTCCAAATCCTATTGAAACTGAACCGTCATCTTCCTTGCCTAAGCCTTTTTCCTCTAGCCCTCACTACTCTTTTCTCAACGGTGATCATGAACCAACCATGACATTTATCGATAAATTTCTTGAGAAGGAGAATCTTTAGGCCGCTAGATTAGTAGAGCCATTGACTCTTGAAATAGAAGAAGATTCAATAGGTGAGCATGAGATCTTCTTTCTTGAAAATGCTCATGAAACATGCTTACTTAATGAATCTATACAATCAATTAACCTTTGTGCCAATCGCAACTATGAGGGCTACATCCACCTAAGGAGCCTCATTAGAAATTTTTTGTTAGGATGGTTGTAGATGCTTTTGTTTACCATAAATATTGTAATTCTCATAGTTGTACTTTGGCACTAACCTTGCAACTAGAGCTCTAATAACACATCAAAAAAATTGGCGGTGGACTAGGAACTACATCGTCAATAGTGATGAGAACATCACTCCTACAGATACACACAACACTCCTCTAATTCTAGACTTGCAAGGTCCAATGACTAGAGCTCGTGCACAATGACTAAATTTAGAGGTGATCTTGTTCCTACGTTCTTTGTTATATGTTACTTTTGAGAATGGTTTGCTACCTAATAATTATATTCTGATTAGGAACCATGGAGAGGACCAGAAGATGATGGAAGAATGACTTGTGAACATGGAGGACCAACAAGGACTTGGAAGCCAAGGTGGAGGCCCAATCAAAACCAATTTTGAGTCTATTTCGGGGCCCAGGACCAGTATGCACTAAAATAACGCCCAAGACGCATACCGACTCGGATTTGGATGTTATACATATGTTCAGAAAGTTAAGAAGAAGATATTTCCAATACCGCCGGCCTCATGTCAAAATTCATTCGGAGTCAACCGGAATCGTCGAAACAAGAGAGGGTCCAAAATCTGTGTTGGTGCTGCGTCGTCTGTATTTGGCCTTTAGGCTTTGTATCCAGTTGAGCCCAATTAGGGGAGCGTCCAGAGGGTCGTGCACGACCCTAGGGTCTTCATATACAGCCACCACTGCATCATTAGGGTTTAGGTTTTGCTTAGATTATTCTGTTCATAAGAGTTTCACCGTCACTTTGGTTTATGAGACCCCAACTTCATCATATTCATAATACATCTGTAATTGTGTTGCATTTTTCTTTGTTCTTGTTTGTGTTCTTGATTCATAGGCAGGGATTAGCCTTCTTAGCGAGGTCAATCATTCTTGGACGGTTGATAACCAGAGGAGACGTTGTGCTACGATTGCGGGGTTCTGAACGTGTTGTTTAGAAGCCGGATCGATTTGTGTTTTGCCTCCGCCCAAATCAAGTTACTAGAACCTTTTAAAAGATCGGAAACCCTTGTCCACATCAAGTGGTAATCAGCGCTTCAGATGCACCATCAGGTTTGCACTACCCTTTAGTTTTGTTTTTGTGTTCTTCCTATCGTCCACAAAAAACCAAAAAAAATTTCCTCCACCCATAGCCACATGTTAGCCTTTTGCATATTTCAATTTTAGAGTCCGTAGTATTGAGTTTGTGCCCTAGTTCTTGTTTAGTCGCTGGTTTAGTTTGTGTCTTTGTCGTCAGTAGTGTTTCCCTTGCAACCCTAGCTCCCCCCCCCCCCCTCTCACCACCCTCTATTTTGTTTGGCTTTGTGTGCTATGGTTGATTGATCGATCCCACCCTAATCCCAAACCCATCCTCAACATCTCAGACCAACCCCCACAATTTCCTCTTTCCGCTGCATCCATCCCGATAAAAAATTTCCTACCTGATTCCAAACCTGACTCGGGTTTCACTCAAATCCCGGGTTTCTTCAAAACCGGTTTCGAGGTACCTTCAGTAAAACGGCCATAACTTTTGGTTCGGTCATCCGTTTTGACTGAAATTTCTACAGGAACTTCTTGACTCGAAAAGAGGTCATTCCAAACCGAAAAGGCCATTTTCCCTTTCCAAAAAAATGAAAAAAATTAGGAAAATTAAGAAAAAAATCATTCAAGTTGTAACCCGACGTTTTCTGAAACTTGCAGAATTTCTGTTGGCCACACCCTACCTCCGTTTGAGCTAAAATTTTCTGTAGGTTCTCTTCCATTGCTACTGAGTTGGAGAAAAATATCATAAAAATAAATTAAAAAAAAGAAATTTGAGATTTTTACTAGTGCTCCATCTAGGCCCGTGGATTTTGGAGGTTTGGCTGTTTTACACCTAGCCTCGTGTTGTGATATTTTCTCCTTTCACACTTGTTTCTGCCATTGCTATCACTACTATTCTAGGACATAGTTAAATCTTAAACTACAGACAAGTTACTTGGGGCACTTATTCAACTTTACTCTTTGTTTTTTATTTGTGTGCCACTCACATATATGTATTTGGCCTTCCTAGATCTACACATTTTTTCTGGACAACACATAGGTTATTTTGTGACCCTTGTAATCGTGGAACACACTTCTCCAATATCCTTTGCTTTGCTTTTTAGAACTTTGTAAGAGCTTTGTAAAGAGCTTCCTTTTGCTATGTTGAGAGACACCACTACTTAGTAGTTTTATAGGGATAACCTTCACTGTTTATTTCCTGTTTTGGTGTTTATGATGTCAGGAAGCGATGGAGAGGGTGCTTTGCCCTCAAAATTTGATGAGTGCATGAGCCAAGATCAGCTGCAGAAGGCTTTGCAAGCAACTCATAGTGATTTGACAAAGACGATCACCAGGGCCGTCACTGATGCGGTCACCAAGCTTCACCTAGGAGAAAGTATTGAGCGGTTGGATAAGAGAGTCTCTAAGTTAGCCGATCAGGTTATCGAGTTGGAGACCGCTCACAAGACCATCAACACCAACACCAACACCAACACCAATGATATTGAAGACGACCATGATGAAGACACGGTGTATAAGGCTAATGGCACCGTGGAAGGGTTGCTATAAGGACCGTGAGATTACGATGTCATTTGCAAGGTAACACTCAAGGTATGGGTGGTTTTCACAACTATAACCGTCGCCTACAAGGTAACAATCATAGCCATGCTCTAGATGATCCGTATGCTAAAATTCAGTTTTCAATTCCATCGTTTTCGGGTCAGTAAGATGGTGATGCTTATCTTGATTGGAAGATGACTGTAGGGTAAAAATTTAATGCCCAGCTTGTTCCTGAACAACGTAGAGTTATAAGCCACTAGTGAGTTTAAGGACTTTGCTATTGTTTGGTGGAGTGGTCTAGCTGTTAAAACTGATTTGCCTACTACTTGGGAAGAACTTAAGGTTGTAATGCGTGATCGTTTTGTTCCTCCTTCTTTTTATAGAGTGATTCATAATAAACTGTAGCGCTTAGTTCAAGAAGATAAAACTGTTCAGAGTACTTTAGTGAGCTTCAGAATGGTTTGATTCATTGTGCTATAGTTAAAAAAGTAGAGGATCAGATTTGCCGCTTTTATTCTGGTTTGAGAAAAAAAATTTGGGACATCGTTGATTATAAAGAAATATCATCAGATTATACAAGAGCAATAGATCGTTGCTCCTAATTATCTTATTCTCATGTACTATAGTAGATTGAGATGATAAAATCTTGCAAACTAAACCTTGTGATAAACTCACAGAGTAATTCACAAAGTGTTGCAAGGTTCAGGGGAGAATTCTTCTCAAAAAGTAACCGCGTCCAAACATCATATTGCACTCTTTTACTTTGTGAGTTTTTCCTATATGGTTTGTCATTAAAGATTTTTAATGAGGCAATATCAATACAAGCAAATGTCATATCTCCTGATTTTTCCTAATAGGGTTTTAAAAGGGTGATATCAAATGACATAGAATTGTCTTCCAAACTCGCTTATGGGTTTTCCCTGAAAGGGTTTTTCTCGTATGATTTTTTAATAGGCAATATCCATATATATTGTATCAATTTCTCCTAATTTTCCCACTAAATTTTAAGAAGTTTTCACAGAATATTAAAATATACCTCCCCATATTTTTTCTACTGAATTTTTTTTACGAGTTCTCAAGATGATGTAATCAGTTGAGCATTGCTCACGGGGAAGTGTTGAGAATGAAGATCATCAAGACCAATAACCTGGACTAAAGCCCATTTGGCCTTTAGGCCCAAAGTGTCCTCCAAATTACTTGGTCACTACTTCATTCACTTACTTGACCGTTATTCTATCTCTACTATCTATTAATTTTGGTGGAGTCGTCTCTTCCACCGTATTTTCTGCCCCCTGCCCCAGCGTGGTGACTGACTCATCCAACCGTTCGTGAACAGCGTGCTATCCCACGCCATCTGATCAAGGATCCAGCAGCGTTCCAAGTTCGTAGGCCTACAGGACCCTGACTAGGCACTCCGTTGCATGATAAATAAAAAAATAAAACAAAGAATCGGAGTCTGTTAATTTGCCGAGGTCATTCATGTTGAGTCCAGTCCGTCTCCGCGTACACATCGCGTGAGAACGTAGTGCAGAAGGGCACAATCCTCACGAGAACGATGTGATTTACTCAACCACGCAAGACATGCGAATAGAGGAAGGATTAACGACAAACGGCAAGTGAACGGTGCAGTGTGATTAACCAATCTTTATTACATATTAATATTTTCTTGCTTTGAGTACGGCAAGGATTGAGTTTACATTAGCATTAACAGGAACAAGATTGGCTTACTCTTTGCAGTTTCTAATGCAATCGTTGTCTGCTATTTTATTTATATTGAGATTAGAGAATCTTTGCCGGCATGCCTTGGTTCCCAATATTCATACCTCTTTGTTCTCTCCGATGAAAGGAGACTAATGGTTTCTTTTAGAGACTTGAACTAATTATGACTGTGCATCAGTTAGAGCACACAAAAGAATTAAATAATTTGTAATATATAAATGTATATTCACATCATCAATAAAGAACTGATTGTTCCTATTTTCTCGAGTTCAATCGTCTCTCTACAATTCTACTCTTTACAAAGGCAACGTTATGGGTCAGGCCCAGGTGCGAGGCAAGCCAGGCTACGCGAGTGAGGGCCTCGCGACCGAGCATGACCGATTGCTGAGTAGAGTTTCCATTTTGTTATTTCTGTGTGCGTCATTCACTTTTGGGCTGAAACTCTGGAGGAAAGTATGGTTTGTGTTTTCGTTTGAGGCCTGGTTTGGTGGTTGGACTTTTTGCAAACTGCAATGGATCTTTGGTGGATTCATTTTTTATGAATTATTATCTTATATTTGCTTTATTTTATTTACACAAATTCATGTATTACTGTTCCTATATTTTCAGGTAGCTTTAGGATTTGTAAGTCTAATTCATTATATATGTGTCTCATATCTATTTCCCATTCTATAAATGAATAGATCACGATTATTCAATCGAACATCATGATAGTGGAGGTGGTTTTTAGTGCTCTGACCAGTACAATGTAATTTAGATATTTGCTTCAAGTAGCACCCAGATTTATTTTTTGTCTGATTAAAGTATTGGAAGGTTTTCTTGAGTTTACCAAGTGTAAAGTATAAAGTTTTCTACTTTTTAGATGCTATCTTATATTGCCATTCAGTAAAAAAAAAAAGTACTCTTAGATGGTAGGAAGGTTTTCATTGCAGTTAGTGTTTTTGGTTTTCCAATTTTGCACTGCATTTGTAGCATTATTTATGTGGTTCTACAATGAAATTAGGAATTTTTTGATGGGGGTCAACGTCTCTGAGGTAGGACCAAAAACTGATTGGGGCGGGTTTAGATTTCACTCAATTTTCCTATTTTTTTATGGAAACAAAAAATATCAAGACAAAATCCAAAATTAGTTAGCCATTCAAGGAACATGGAGTAGCAAGCAATCAACACATTAGTACAATAATACCCACCAATTCAAAAGAACAGCAAAATGTATACCAGGTATTTGATAGTTCTGGACAAAAACTCAGGTTCATGTTGCTCAATTTCAACCACTACCTCCCAGTAAACACATGTGCCAGCTCATAAGAACAACTCCGGTACCATCTGATCTGCGCGGTGCAACCAGTTACTTCCAGAACAAGGGAGTAAGAAGAAGATAATCACATTACAAAGGCTCTGTTATAAACATCACTTGAACCCATCAATTGCAAGTTATTCGCTTCACTTGGATATGGCATCCCAGACATGTCTGACATGGGACTGTTATTCCCTTGTCTGAAGTCACTCCATCCATCCCAGTGACCATTTGTAAGGTGGTTACTTCTAGTTTGTTGGGGTGGCATCTGTGCGTAAGGGGGTAGAGAACCTTTGTTATGTCCTAAAAGTTGGGATGCCAGATAATTATCATTCATAATGTTGAATGCATCTTGAATGTGGGTCCTTTGATGAGACTGCATGCTCTGTTGCATAAGTAACTGAATCCTTTGATCACTATTTGATGTTTGCAACTGCTGTGGAAATGCACGGTTATTCTTCATCTCCAGCCCTGAATCGTTAATTCCAGGCATCCATCCTTTGCCCACAGCCAGTATAGCAGGATCAATAAATTCTATGTCAGTTGTGTGTCTAGCTAACTGAGGTTCATAGCGATTTGTGTTGCCACCTAATAGATTATCCCGGATACGAGTTTCTGCAAAGCACCATAGAAATATGAGAAACTGAACTTGTTTTTTGAATGAGCAGCAAAATATATCGAGATGGTAAACAAACCTGAGTATGCCGAGGCAAAAAAATGATTAGACCCATCCTGGCATGAAAACCCTGATGAAAATGCAGAAGGAAATATAGAAGGGAGATTAGACCCATCCTGCGATGCAAATCCTGAAGAGAACGTAGGATGGCATCTAGAAGTGGAATTAGGCCCGTCCTGAGATGTGAATCCTGAGGAAAATGCTGAAGGGAATCTAGAAGGGGAACCAAGCCCATCCTGAGATGGAAATCTAGAAGAATATACAGAAGGGAATCTAGATGGGGTATTAGATCTATCTTGTAATGAAATTTCAGAAGAAATTGCAGAAGGGAATCTAGAAGCAAGATTGCTCCCATCCTGGGATGGAATTCCAGAAGAAAATCCAGGAGGGAGATTCAAACCATCCTGGGAAGGAAATCCAGGAGGCGGCACTTTTGCTTGCGCTGAAAATCCAGGAGGCGCGGGTATTTTGGACCTTGATGTGCCTGAGAAAGCAAGTCCTTTGTAAGCACACAAAACATCACTGATGTATCAAATCACAGAGCTAACACCAATAGATGCACAATCCAATTGCAAAAGTAAATATTTGCCAATGCTCAATGAAAAAAAAGTGTAAAACACAGCATGATCAATTTTGATTAAAAAAATATCAAATTATGAATCATGTCAAGAATACTTAATTACTAATAAGTACATCATATTCCTCAGTCATGCACAAAAGGCACAGGCATTAGCACTCACCGATAGCTGTCATATCTGATGTTGCAAGGGAATTTTCTAGAGATTGGAACCCGAGGCCATTCTCATAGACATTTCCACAAGAGTTCTGGGATAACAAACTGAAATTCTTCTCACTACCACAGTTTCTGAGAAATGAATCTGACATACTTCCTTGGTTATCCTGTCTGGCAAATGCAAATCTAGACTCCTTGCTGCTAGTTCCTGATTTCCACGAAGGCATGGTGAAATGCACATCATTATTTTCATATTCTCTAAGCATCCTAACAAAATTATTAGCAGTTGAATACGGAACATCCCAAAGATTAAACTCTGACAACAAGATATCAGAAATTATTGTGTTCTCATCCTTATTTATGCTTATGGTCTTGTCAAAACTTCCTGTATTATCAATTCCTACTGAAATTGCTCCAGGTAGATGACTTTCAATTCGAGGATATCCAGAAACATTACTAGGTGTATATACAGTTCCTAGCCCGTCTTGAACTCTATTTAGGAATCCGCAAGTGTTGTCGGTTGAAGTCTGTTTGGTGTGCACCATTGAGGTAGTACTTACAGTGGTCGATATATGGTTAGTTTTTGTATCATTCCACAGTGAAGTGTCTGATACATCAGGAAGACGGATAAATGATGAATATGATGGTACACCTGTGCCATCCAACAATGTCATAGGATGTTTGTCAGTGTTCAATGAAGAAATTACTAAGGGAGTCTCACTACAAGTTTGAAACTCTGAATTCCAATCAAGATGCTTATCAGAATCATATTGACAAGAACAAACAGTGTTCTTATTTTCTGAAGGCAGGATCTCAGCAACAGAAGTGCATGGCATAGCATCTGGTTGTTGAATTACTGCCATATGCTGAACCTCATCTTTGGCATCTAGCATTACTAAAGATATACAAACAGAAAGCTTCTCAATATCAGTTTCCTTAGGTCCAATATCTTCCAACATTTTCTTGTCGCCAGCAAGATGGCAGTTTACATCTTTTGAAGTAGGGCTTTTAGGAGCAATATTGGTAACTAGGGGGTCACCATTAGCAACCTTTATGTCGGATTTAGATGTTAAATTTGATACAAAATCCGAAGGACTTTTGTTGGTGCTGCTTACTGCTGTGTCTTTGTTAGGTGACTTAGACCCTGGATGGGTTAGCTTCCCATTTCCATTAGCAACTTGATTTCCCCCACTTCCCTTTGACATGTCATCTGATACTAAAATGTCATCATCAATCCAAGCTGAATGTATTGTGGAGAAGTCTATGTCTAGAGATGAACTCAGTGATGATAGAGCTTGTATTTCCTTTGCAATACCAGGCTTATACGGTTCTATGGTCTTAGAAGAACTATCTTTTTCTGACAATTGCCATTGTTCAGATATTTTTGGTACCGAACTCGTATCATCGTTCCATGAAGAAGGTATTCTTGTACTTGAAATCATTGATGAACTCGAAAATGAATTACTTTGTGGCTCTTGTTTTGACTCTATAAGAGACTGTGATGATGTCACCCCAGTCAAATCACGATGGCCCCTGTACCCCCAAAAGAAAAATCATGAAGAAGTCTATGTCTAAAGAAAAATCAGTTTTTCAAAATATAATAGAAGCTCCCAGAGCTACAATAAGTCAATACCAAGAAGCAGCTTGTGGAAGCATGGGCCTCCCAGAACTACTGTTTGGAGGAGAAGGCCTGGGCTGGTTGGTGGTATTCTGTAACGAAGATAAATATGGAGAGTACAAACAATTTAGCCAAGACTTATTGCAAAAATTTTAAAAATGATGTCTTCTAATGCATTTAAAATTTTCAGAACAAGGAAAGGAACATACAAGTGTTCCATTCTTGACTGTGTGTTTGGCTGAAACCACTGCACTGTAGGATAAATCATCTGCTGGAGAAGGCAATACAGTCCCTGCACGTCTTTGTGAAACACTGGATGCCATCTGGGGGACCCTAGTCCTGATATAGTAATATAAAAGAGTGAGTGGAAAGTTGGAACTAACAATATCAACTTAACAAAGCAGTTTTAACACACAAGGACAAGAGTCAAAAGCAGCACTAATAAGATGTTAAGCATCCACATTGAAGCAAGTATACCAATATTCTTAAGAAAAATGAAAATCAGACATACCAATATTTCATTTTCTAAATTTATCCGCATGGCACACCAACAGTCTATACATAGTATGATTTTGCTCCTATGGCTCTAAAGGAATATGCTCTCAACATAACTATTATACTCAACAGTAGAAATGTAAAAGGTAGTTTTCAAAGTCACTGGAATGACAAACAGAGCCACGGTTTAGAGTACAAGTAATCTAGCAGAAAAGGAAAGTTGCCAGGACTGGCACGGATGACTAGAGCTGAAAAAAGATGAGCTAGCTGAACAATAATCTTTTCACAATGCTTGTTATTAAAAATAGCTCAGTAGTACCTCGTATATGCTGATATTATTTCATCTTTGGTGAAACTATCTTCCTGACTGCCTACATCATGCAAATAGAGACATTCTGGATTTCCACATGTCTGAGAAAATAAAACACTCAGAATGCAAGAACCAGGTCTAGTAATAACAAAAAATAAATGCACTATCAGCATGAAAGGTCAAAGGAGTACCATGTTCCGCAGCCATGCATGACAATACTTTGTAGTACCGAAGCATGCTCTGGAAATTCTCATAACCATTAGAATAACAATGTTGTGCAAAACTTCTGGTACAGAACAAGTATAGAATGTTACCTTAACACTTTTCCTTCCAAGACAAAATTATGTACAGCTTGAATACACCGAATGGCCTCTTCTTCTTTGGCATAAGTAATATACCTGCACAAGTTCGACAGTGATTAAGCATTGTTTATAAGTGCTGAACTTTTGTGTCTAAATCCATTTCAAATATAATACCCCTGTAGTTACAAATAAGCGATGCTTTAGACATCAAGTCGATCCGTAATATCTTTGCCAGATTCTACTGTAACAAAGTAAAAGAGAAGAAAAACTATAGTATTATGAAATTCATATAAGTTTCAAATATCCAATCCCAATATGTAAGCAGGTACTGATTATCAGTTTAGATTCTTTGACTGCACGTGTCACTTATTTAACAGGAGCGAATAATTTGTTCCAACAATGCAAAAATAAAAATACTCAAAGGATTTTAGAACACTTAGCAGACCAAATGTGGCAATTGCACTTTCCAAATTTCAATAAATATCTGACATCTACACATGAAGCATTGCAGGTCTTGAATTCATAACACAAATATGCGAATGCCCTTTCCATAAGAATCAGATAAGCTTGTCACTGATGATGCAAGAATCAGAAGAGTGAAAAAGGCACCTTGCATCCATCTTAAATTCTCAGAAATCCGCAGCAATAAAGAGCTACATCTGTTATGTTGCATTTTAAGAATGGCTATGTAAATCATGCAGCCCTCAAGCAAATCACATAACTAAGTTATGATAGCTTTTTGCAGAAACATGGACTCATATCTTTTTCATTGAGTTTGATGAAAAATACCTTAAAGTGAATTTTTACTGTCTTATAAAACCTAAGTATCAACATTCCAGAATTAGGAATTAACAAGCAATAGAAGAAAGCATAAAACCTGGCATGCACAAGGATGTATGAGCAGCAGGAGATTCAAAGAGACATACACACTGATATTGTTGTTCCCTGATGCCTGCTGGGAAGGAGGTCCAGTCGAACGGGAAACTGAAACCTTCAGAACCTTCCCGTACTGACCAAAATATTCTCTGCGTTCGAGTACCTAAACCCAAAAAAAGGAGTTGATATTACAACTAAAATGCAAAAGTATCAATGAACTCAGATGAATCTAGTTGTGAACAATGATATGGTACTCACACTCTCATTGCACAAATTTGCAGGTAAACCAATTATGTATACCAGGTTTCTCTGTATAACCTTGACACCAGACAGATGCTTCTTAGTTTCTGCAGTTGCTGTTGTTGTTGCTGCTGCCTTTCCCTTCACCTTTTGGGTTTTCTGCTTCTTCTCAGCATTTTGCTCAGTCACCGTCCTGTTCCCACAAAAACAAACATGTGTTGCAACTTGTTAGTGGAATAAAGATTTTACATTTCACACATGGATTATGTAAGAAGTGGGAGATTGCAAATGCTAGTAAAACACATGATGGCTAAACATGGAAGCATCAGGAGGGTGAATGGAAGATTGCACAGACCTCTCACATGTAGCGGACATGTTGACAATCCTGTCCTTGTCGTAGGGCGTGCGGCATGCAGGGCACCTTCCTTCCGTTTCGTCCTTCTCAGCCATATCAATGATGTGGTGCCAGCACCAGACACAAATCTGCATACAAAAAGGATCATCGAGTTAATACTGGTGGATATAGAAGCAGAAGTTGGTGTAGAGGCGGGTGTGATGGGTAGGATAGAATAGGATGGTTACATCATAGCTGCACTTGCATGGCTTGAGCTGCTGGTCAGTGATGTCCATCTCCTCGGCACAGAGCGGGCAGGTTCGGTCTCCATCGTCACTCATGGTCATCCTAATGAATACCAAGAAATGAGGATGCCACAGAGTAACTCCGCCTATGTTGAGTCTCAATATAGCCAGTCCCAAGCCTGGGTAAAGGAGGAGGGTTGTGTTAGGTTTGGCAAACCAACGTCAAAAACCCAGCCACTCAAATGGATATGAAACCCATAAGAAATTCGTTGGGGTGTAACCCTCTTAGCGACGCGCTACATCGGAACCCGGGTGTGGTGTCAAATGGGCAAGGGCCGGGTCGTCACAACCTTAGTGGCGCGTCGTATCGTGACCTGGGTACGATGAATAGTGAGCAAGGGTCGGGTCGTCGCAACCTTAGTGGCGCGCTACATCTACGCCCGGGTGTGGTGAAAAATGAGCAAGGGTCTTCGCACTTTCCTCGACGGGTGCGAAGGGTAAGAAAGTTAGCCGAGCCAACTAGGATTCGTCTAGGGAGTTGGAACGTAGGGTCCCTAACAGGCAAGTTACGAGAGCTAGTCGATGTGGCAACTAGGAGGCGTGTAAATATCCTATGCGTTCAAGAGACTAAATGGAAGGGCCAGAAGGCGAAGGAGGTGGAGAATACGGGCTACAAGCTTTGGTACACGGGTACAACATCGGGTAGAAATGGTGTAGGCATCTTGATCGACAGGAGCCTTAAGGATGGAGTCGTAGATGTTAGGAGGCACGGGGACCGGATTATCCTTGTTCGGCTGATAGTTGGAGATTCGGCTTTAAATGTGATCAGTGCATATGCCCCTCAGGTAGGTCTTAATGAGAGCATCAAGAATCAGTTTTGGGAAGATTTAGATAGCATGGTTAGTGGCATACCTATCAGTGAGAAGCTTTTCATAGGAGGAGACCTTAACGGCCATGTGGGGACGTCTAATGTAGGGTTCGAGCGGGTCCATGGGGGGTTCGGGTATGGTAGTAGGAATCAGGAGGGGGTGGATATACTTAATTGGGCGCTAGCTTATGACTTGTTGGTAGCGAATACCATATTTAGGAAGAGGGAATCCCATCTAGTGACCTTTAGAAGTGCACAACACTCGAGCCAAATCGACTTTATCCTTGCCAGGAGGGAGGACAGGCGTGCTTGCTTGGACTGTAGGGTGATACCTGGGGAGTGTGTCGTCACTCAACATAAGCTTGTGATGGCGGATTTTCGTTTTCGGGTACGGGTATACAGGGACAAACATACCAAAACCGCGAGAACGAAGTGGTGGAAGTTTAGAGGGGAGCTGGCGCAAACTTTTAAGGAGAGGATGCTAGGAGAGGGACCCTGGGAGGAAGGAGAAGGACCAGATGACATGTGGCTAAAAATGGCAACATGTGTTCGGAAGGTAGCTTCAGAAGTGTTTGGCGTGAGTAGAGGAGGCAAACAAGAAGCAAAAGACACCTGGTGGTGGAATGATAAGGTGCAAAGGGCTATCAAGGAGAAGAAGGAGTGTTTCAAACGCCTACATCTTGACAAGAGTGCAACCAACATAGAAGGCTATAAAATAGCCAAGAGGGCTGCAAAACGAGCAGTGAGTGTAGCAAAGGGTCAGGCATATGATAACCTTTATCAGCGACTAGGCACGAAGGAAGGAGAGAAGGACATCTATCGGATGGCTAGGATCCGTGAGCGGAAGACGAGGGACATCAACCAAATCAAATGTATCAAGGATGGGGTAGACCGACTCCTGGTGAGAGATGAGGAGATCAAGGACAGATGGCGAGAGTACTTTGATAAGTTGTTTAACGGAGAGGAGGAAGGTCCTATACTTGAGTTGGATGACTCATTTGATGATAACAACAGACGCTTTGTGAGAAGAATTCAGGAGACAGAGATAGAGGAAGCTTTGAAGAGGATGAAGAGTGGTAAAGCGATGGGCCCTGATGGTATCCCCATCGAAGTATGGAGATGCTTAGGTGCCAGAGCCATAGTATGGTTAACTAAGCTTTTTAACCTCATCTTTCGGTCAAACAAGATGCCGGAAGAATGGAGGAGGAGTATAGTAGTACCGATCTTCAAGAACAAGGGAGATGTTCAAAGTTGTACTAACTATCGTGGGATTAAGTTGATGAGCCATACGATGAAGCTCTGGGAGAGAATCATCGAGCATCGTCTAAGAAGAGTGACAAGTGTGACGCAAAACCAGTTTGGGTTCATGCCTGGAAGATCAACCATGGAGGCGATTTTCTTAATGCGACAATTGATGGAGAGATATCGGGAGCAAAAGAAGGACTTACACATGGTCTTTATTGACCTCGAGAAGGCATATGACAAAGTGCCAAGAAGTGTCATGTGGTGGGCCTTGGAGAAGCACAAAGTCCCAACTAAGTATATTACCCTCATCAAGGATATGTACAGGGACGCGAGGACGTGTGTTCGGACATGTGATGGCGATACCAATGACTTTCCGATTAAAATAGGACTATACCAAGGATCAGCATTGAGCCCTTATTTATTTGCTTTAGTGATGGACGAGGTCACACGAGAAATACAGAGTGATGTCCCTTGGTGTATGCTCTTTGCTGATGATGTGGTGTTAGTTGACGAGAGTAGGGATGGGGTTAATAGGAAGTTGGAGCTGTGGAGGCACACATTAGAGTGCAAGGGTTTCAGACTTAGTAGGGCCAAGACCGAGTATATGATGTGCGAGTTTAGCGTGACTAGACATGAGGATGGAGACGTTAGCCTTAATGGACAATTGGTGGCCAAGAAGGATACATTTCGTTATTTAGGATCGATGTTGCAAAAGGACGGTGACATCGATGAAGATGTTAGGCATAGAATTTCAGCCGGCTGGTTGAAATGGCGTCAAGCATCCGGCGTCTTATGCGACAAGAGGGTGCCACAAAAGCTAAAAGGTAAATTCTATAGGACGGCAATTCGTCCGGCGATGTTATACGGTGCTGAGTGCTGGCCTACGAAAAGACGACATGTTCAACAACTAAGTGTAGCAGAGATGCGTATGTTGCGTTGGTTTTGCGGGCATACAAGAAGAGACCGAATACGGAATGAAGATATCCGGGACAGGATAGGAGTGGCACCTATCGAGGAGAAATTGGTTCAACATCGGTTGAGATGGTTCGGACATGTCCAACGGAGACCTCCGGAGGCGCCGGTATGTAGTGGGGTTCTAAAGAGAGATGCTAATGTTAAGAGAGGTAGAGGCCGACCTAACTTGACTTGGGACGAGTCGGTTAAGAGAGACCTGAAGGCGTGGGATATCCCTAAGGAGCTAGCTATGGATAGGAGTGCTTGGAGACTAGCAATAGACGTGCCGGAACCGTGATTCTCTTCTTTTTTGGGTTTCTATGGGTTTCATCTCTAGCCTACCCCAACTTGCTTGGGATAAAAAGGCTTTGTTGTTGTTGTTGTTGTTGAGGATGCCACAGAGTGGAACAAATAAGACGTGCAGTAATTACTAAGCTACCAGGGATTTGAGATCTGAAATCAGCAAATCCACCCCATCAGAATAGAAATACGTGAGATTGAAGAAACATGGGATATGGGTCAGGCCAATCTGCCCAGACCGATCTTATGAGATCATCTATTCATCTAGTGAAGGATAATGAATACCTTGTTTTATTATTGCATAGTCATATATGTTATTATTTGCATCTGTCTTTGGTATTTCAGTATTGATATATTTATATATTTAGTACTTTAAAGAAGGTTGTTGCATGTTCTCCATCCAAATTATACATGCAAAATACTAATGAGTGTAAAATGTACTTATTTTTCAGTAAAATGTACTTGCCAAGTGAGAGGTTGTTACTGTATCAATTTCAAGCAAAAATGGGGAGAAAAATTGATGCGCAATCAGTTGTACTCCTATATCAATGGCCATCAAATTGATGCACACATATTACAGTCACAAGTACTTTAAATGCAATATATCGATCTATTAGAGAAACAGTTACTAATTTATGCATACGACAGATCCACTCATCAATGCAAGAAATAGATGGACCAGGGGGGGGTACCTTGTCGTAGGGGGGAACCGCAGTTGCTGGGATCTTCCTTGCCGTAGGGGATGAGACGGGTCCTGTGCACTTCCTCACCAGAACGGGGGGCACCGGTATTGGAAGAGCTGACGGCCGATGAAGCAGAGGAGAGGAAGCGAAGGAGGGAGGTCGGCCGGAGTCAAGCCGGGAGCGAGCTGAGCCGCGGCTTCTCAATTCTTGCGGCTCAGTTCCAAACAGGGCCCACAACACCTTTTCCCCTGTGGCCCATTCCTTTTCAGTTCTCCATTTTCCTCTCGTGCATTGCCCATCATAATTACATACCATTTGTTCCATGAGATAAATCGTGCTCGTGCTGATGAAATATGATTATCACTAAAATCTTCCTTAAAACTAGACATGACTCGCAGTATATGTGCAGCAGTGCAGTGCAGTGCAGGAGGACTATATATCAAAATATAATGAATCTATTACCTCCGTCCCATGAAGAGTTGCTTTTGATTTTGAGACATCACTTTTAACTTTTTGTTTTATTCAAAAAAATTATATAAATATTAAAATAAATATATTATGATTAAAGTATATCTATTGATAAAACTAATTATAAAAAAATAAATAATATTTGCAAAAAAAACTAAATAAGACGAATGATCAAATATAATGTTAAAAAGTCAAAAGCGACACTCTTCATAGGACGGAGGTAGTACTAGAAAAGCTTTTGTCTTGTGTCCCGTATCAGTACAAAGGATTTGTATGTAAAACATTTTTGTTCGTTTTTTTAGAATAGACTCATCTGTTGATTATAGCAAAATCACCCAAATTGGAAAGGCGGTTCCAAAGTTTCCAACAGAAGTCAAGTGGACAGCAATGATGACTTTGTATATCAAATATGGGTTCGAAAAAGCTACATATGAAAGAGACTTGAAAACGACGTGGTTCATTTCACTCAAGACACATAGTTGTGCCATCACCATTCACCAGTTCCCAAAATTTAATTCAGATAGAAAACTTTTTTGTTCATTTTTTAGAATAAACTCATCTGTTGTTCTGTTGATTGTAGAAAACTCGCTCAAATTGGAGAGGTTGTTGCAAAGCTTCCAACAAGAGTCAAGTGAACAGCAATGATGACTTCTATATCAAATAAATATGGTTTAGAAAAAGCTACATACGAAAGAGACTTCAAAAGAAGTCTTCACGGAAGGCATGACATTATGTCATCGTTCTTTGGAGATCATCAACTGAATGGGATCCTGACACCACAACAATGGCTTCAAAAAAGATGAATTAATTTCACAAACCCACTAATATTTTAATGTTATATGATGTTTATTTCATAAACCCACTAATATTTTAGAGATAGCTTTAGAAAACCGCCATTATATATATCTATATATCTATATATATATATATATATATATATAGATCCCTCTTGCGGAAGGAATTCCCGGCCTCTGGTTGATTTCATCGTTTTAACCGTGCGATGGACTTTTTTAGTTAACGATTTCACCGTCCACGTAGCATGCAGCATTTGCCCATTTGCTCTGCCAATCCCACCGCGTCACGCGTTTCGTAGGGCCCGCTGTGTCGCGTGAGACGAACGCGAAACGGCCTCCGCGTTGACCCCAGGGTCGTCCTCAGCTCTCGACGAAATCGTCGCCTCGTGGTCGTGGTTCATCGCCTACAAGTGCCGCACATTCGCCCGCTCTGCCTCCGGCCTCCGCCTCTCTTCTCCCTGGCCCAACTGACCCGGCGTCATCCCCTCCTCCTTCCTCGACCGCCACAACCTCCCCGAGACCTCGACCCTCTCCCATTCCTCCAGGCCTACCTCCTCTCTGCGTACGGACTTCACGCCATCTCCCAAAGGTCACGAGCACCGACCGAGCCCGACTACTACAAGAATAGCGGCAGCAGGATTCTGCAACTACGAGGTGAGACTGCGCTTCACAGTTATCACTTTCTCTCCTGTCATGTGAGTCCTCGAGAGCGGCGTCAGTCTGGGCGCTGCCTGTCGTTTCCTCTTTCTTCACAATTTGGTGCTGCAAGTGCAAGGTATGATTGCTCAATGCCACACATCTATTATTTTCTAATCTCGGTAGCTTCGGTTTCGATTGGGTTTTTGTGAGATTTGCGATGCCTACAATCACCTAGCATCGAAGTTGTTCGTTTAATTGGTTCTAGAGAATTTAGTTGATGGTGCTACAAATTCGGATGCTTCATGGTGTGGTATAATAATCTTATGACCCGATATTTAGGGGAGGATTTGTATTATCTCTTATTTGTTCTGATATTTCTTCTGTGTAACCAGAGACAGCAGAGGAGCTATAATATAGTGTTGTGAGTCTTTGGGCAGTGGGCACGGGTCTCTAACCTTCAACCCTGGCTTTGACTTAGACGTCAAGATCCTAGGTTTCAGTGATACAAACACACCTTCAACCTCGGTACTACACATTATTCAGGGTCTGTAATGTGCCACAACCATGAGTTTATAATCGTACTACTTTCCATATGGTGCCTCTTTCTTTCTCTCTCTTTTTTTTTATTGAATTCTTCACCTTGCATTGAGCATTGAGCCACACCTGAGCATCCACAATCCACATAAAAGCTAGACTAGGCAATTTTATTCCTCTGCATGCTTATTTCAGATTTTATTTCGGACACGATGGAGAGAGTGAACAACCTGCCAATTACAGATCAGAAGAAAAACTGGATTGAGGTCTCCAACACCAAGAACCAGCTATTATGCTCTATGTCATCCTCTCCAGGGTGAGGATTATTCTTCTGCTTTTGATTCTGCTCAATAACTGATACAATTGTAGTGCCAAAAGTATTCATTTGTAGTGTTCATATTATAATAAAGTTTGATTTGACATTGATTTAGAACACTGAACTTTTTAGGTCCTATAATTTCTTCTCCTTACACATAACTAGATTAGTGTGTTATGTTCAACCAAGCAACTTTGTTGGGTATAAGATACATGCTCAAATAAAACATTATTTGTTATTGTTACAAACTGTTATTGTGCCCTTCCACTTAAATGCATTATTTGTTATTATACTTACTGCATACATTTATTTTATATTTTTGTTTTTTCCTCCAGCTCCAATAAGTTCTTAAATTAATTGAGAAGCCAATCAAGACGGTTATCTCGGTCTAGAGAAATATTAGCATGTAGGCCATAAAAAGAAACAAACTAGGTACTACTTTGGGCATTGCCAATGAGACAACATTCCAGTTTATTTGTTCTCCAAATAGTTGTCATGCGCCACTGTGTTTAATTCATGTTTTTGAAAAACATATATTTTTCCACGTTGAGTGTTCAGTACTCCTATTGCCCTTCCATCCATACTGTGATTACCTTCATGCAAAAAACTTTGTGATATATAAGCATGTCTGATACGAGTTGATTTCTTTTCCTAATTATGTAAGCATCATGCAAGCTGATACATGCATGGGTAATGAAAAATATTTACATATATTTGGTCTCTGTTATTAGCATAGTACCATAAATATATTCTTTATTTCCTTACCTTTGCCTGTATTTGATCTTGCAGGTTATAGCTCTAAAGCTACACACCTTGATGGTGTCTGGTTGGATGTTGCTTCTGGGGTCAACAATTAGCTAAAGCTAAACGGTAATTGGTTTTGTTATGTTTTTTTGGATTGGATTTGTCCTGCTATCACTCTTGGTTTTCTAGAAACCAAATGGTTTACAACTTTATAGTGCTGTTTTGTTTTTTCTCATAGTACCATGTGAACCTCACATCGAATAAAATCCAGTGTGTCATCAATTAAACTTTATTCAGTCGTGTGTCGAATAACATAGAAACTTTTTTGCTTTTAGTCTCAATATGAATTAGCTAATTAGAGGAATTACCTAGCTTAGTGATAATGATAAACCATCACCAGACAACAACAATAAGTCCTTTAGTCTCAAGCAAGTACGGTAATAGAAAGATGAAACACAACAGGAGTGTCTTTTGAGTTTTGCTTTCATAAATGTGGCTGATTCTTTTTATAATTGGTTCATGTAGCCCACTCTTTCTTTACCAAGGCTTGGGATCATCTATGTTGAAACAGCTTTGGCACAATACTCTCTATGTTGGTTGCTTACAGATTATAGGCGCACTTGGCTCTGATCATATTCCAAACAAATTAAAATAATTAAGCACATCATCTTAATTGTTACCACTCATAGCCTTTTCTTCAAACCTGCAGGCATAGTTACTGAGTGATTAACACAACCATCTTCTACTCTGCCTCCACCTCCAACATGCCCAACCTGTTGCACCTCAGCTATAGTACTAATACAGCATAACTGAAAAAGAAACGACTTTACAATCAATGTTGCCCTGATCTCCATGCATTGTAGAATATACGATTTAACTGTAAATAGACAATTTTATTGTTATTGTTTGTCTGTTCTCCATGCATTATACCATTATGACGCCTATATAGGAATCAGACAGAGACTAAGAGCCACAAGTGCTTCATAATGAAATCATGAGCATAACTATGGTGCCCTAGGTATGTCATCCACCTACCTGGTGTCATTAGATCAATAGATTAACATGCATGTACCAGACAAGTAAAATAGCGGTACTGCCTGATGCATGTCACAAGGACTCCCATAAACAAGGTCAAAATCAAAACAGAAGATGAACTTAGGGTCCGTTTGGCATGGCTTATTGTGCTTTGGCTTATGTACCTTGCTATAGTGTCATAAGCTATGAAAAACTAGAAAAACATAGCTTATCATGGCTTATTCCTTCACAGAACAGTACTTTTACTGTAGCTATAAGACATAAGCCACAATAAGCCATGCCAAACAGACCCTTAGACATGTCGCCTGAAGAAAATTAGGCCCTGTTTGAAACCTCCAGCTTTTAAGAAACCAAGAAGCAAAACCACATGTTTTACCTGTTCTAAGTAAAGGTATGCGATTGTTTTATTTGATATGCAGGCATTTGAGCATATAGAACCCCACAGTTCGATGCGAGCATGAAAATTTTGGAATTCTATTGCTTAGATAGATGTACACGCCATGTGTTTTTAACCATACCTGTTGCTTTTCTCTTCCCTAAAACAACGTTGTCACTACAAATACAAACTTAGCTAAGTCATTTTTGTTTTCACAAAACATTTGGCAAGTTGTCCTTGGTTTTGTTGGTTATATAACTATATTTGCTGATTCTTACAAAGATAGTTGGTTATAATATCTGATATTTCTATGATAGTCGATTGGAAATTGCTCTTATCCCTATTTTATTGAACAGGAAAATATGATACAATCATCGTTAATATCTAAATAGGACCTTGGAAAAAGAGACCGGTTTAGTGCTCCAGAACCTATCTTCAACAAACAATTGTTAATCCTTGATCCGCCATTCTGGCTGCAACTCCCATTTCCATGATGCGTGGCAGTGATAGTGCACATTGGATGAAAGTGAGAGACTGGGTCCATTACAGAGATGAGGCATGGGTAGTTGATACAATGGATTCAAAGTATTTCTCTTCTAACTTCTAAGTGAGATGTGGCAAGCGTAGTTGATACAGAAGTCCATTACTATTGTAGTTGTCGATTAAACAGAAATGTTTTCATTACTTATGTGATTGTTCATTATATAGAAACGCTGTTATTACAATGTGTTTTTTCAACATTCTGTTGTAACGTGCTTAATATAGGGATACAAATATCTGTTTTACAGTGTTCACATCCGGTACTGCATGTGTCCAAATACAAAAAAAAAAAAATCGAGCTATGTGCACAAAATTTAAACATGATGCATGTAATAGGGGCGGGCGCGGCGTTAGCGTGCCTCTTATCCTAGTATTTATACATATCCTACAAAACCACCATTTTATGTATTTATACATATCCGATACCTAGGGTCTCACATGTCAACTGCAGCACTTGAAATTGAAGACTATTTCTCCATTGGTCAACTCAGTGGAGCTCGTGCCACATAAGCAAAGATAACTATGTGTCATCATGCTCAACTGTGTCAAGGCCTATAAAGACAGCTTGTGTTTAATTGTGCCATGTCATCTTTGCTTATGTTGCGTGGGCTCCACCAACACTTTAAAGTCACAAGTGGATATGACCTATAATTTTGAATGTTGCAGCTCACATATATATGAGACTGTGGGTCTCGTATAAGTAAAGGAGATTATGATTTTGTGAGTTTATGTGTGTTATGAAAGTTTAAGTTGTGCCGTATAATAATAAAAGAAAGATAGTTGTGCTTCAGCCATCACCAGTTCCCAAAATAATTCAGATGAGTGTCACTTGTCCCCTAGCGAAATCGTCGAACTGCCACCACGTGGCTTTCACTTGTCCCGCCCGATAACCACGTCATTAGCCGCACAGTTGCTATCAAGCGGAGCTGGGCGTTTAGCTAAAAATGGTAGCAAGGAAGGTAAGCACATGCTATCAGGATCAGGGGGTTAGCCAGGAATGCAGCAGGCTATGCTATATACACACTCCACTTGACCCCTACTTCTGGTTTCTCTAGCGGTTCAAGCCAACCAAAACTGAAAGAGGGTCACAGTGTGCATTCCGATCAAAAATCAGAAGGCAGAAACGATCGAGAATGGGGGTTCACCTCCGCCTTCTCCTGCTCATGGCCCTCCTCCTCGCCGGAGACATGGTGGTCGGGGCGGCGGAGAAGGGCTCCATGGTGGCCAGAGCGGAGGAGGAAGCTGCTGCTGCCATGATGATCGTTGGCCACCGTGCAGCCGACGTAGCCACCGAGTACCAAGAAGGTCTCTTCTCTTCTTTTGCTTTCCGAATTTTGTTTTACTTGCATTCCGTTTCTGCGTCGATATTTTATTTGAATCGCATCGTGGCGTGCTGGTTTGTGTGAACTGTGAACAATCAATCAATCTATCGAGATGGACTAGGTTTAATCATCGATTCAGATAGCCTCATGCCCTCAACAATTTCGTAATTTCCTCCAAAACAAACACGTTTCCACGACAAATGTAGGATTGGAGGATTGGAGTTCTCATTATTGATAAAGTAGGATTTTTTTGTGGGAAAGGATGATCTGGTACATGTACTGCTGGCATTATATTCACAACAGAGGAGCAGGCCGTGCTTCATTTTTTTTTTTACTGAACTAAATACCGTACCTCTGGTTTGCAGTAGAGAAGCAGCAGGCCGCGCTTCCCCTGCCGAGCATTCCAAAACCAAAGCTGGTTCCAGAATCCCGTAAGATACGAACCACACTTGTGCTTCATCTTCATTCATGATCCGATCTTTTATTAACGGCTCAAAGTAGAGAGCAAATCTGTTGTCACACAAAATTAAGGGTCCAGGTGTACATAGAAAATAAATAGGTGTTAAATATATGCACCATAAGCCCATTTAGGATCCAAAGGTACACATGCTACATAGGAAATAAATAGGTGCTAAATATATACACCATAACTCTAAAGACTTAATCTATCATTCTCCTCTTAAGTCTTGAGTGGTAACTTGATCATCCCGATCCTCGACCGAAGCTTTTGAAACTTGATCCTCCCAAGTGACTTGGTAAGTAGATTAACGAGCTGATCCTTGGTGTTGATGTAGCCGGCCTTGACGCTCCCCTCCTCCAAGCAGCTCCGGATGAAGCGGTACTTGACGCGGATGTGCTTACTTTGCTCGTGGAAGACGGGTTCTTCGATAGAGCAAGGTCAGACTTGCTGTCCACCCGGAGCTTCACTGCTTCGACGTCTCGACCAAGTAGGTCACCAAGCAGCCAAGCTAGCCAGAGACCCTAGTCGAAGCTAAGTTGGCGGCGATGTACTCTGTCTCACAGCTGGACTGAGCCACCACCCGCTGCTTGATCGACTACCAGCTGACAAGGCACTTGCCGAGGAAGAAGAGTGTCTCACTCGTGCTCTTGCTTGTGTCAATGTCGACGACGTGGTCGCTGACGTTGTAGACGATGAAGTGTACCACACCGGGGCACCTCGGGTAGCGTAGGCCATAGTCGAGAGTGCCCGCCACATATCGGATGATCCTCTTGACAGCTTGCAGGTGCTCCTTCGTTGGCCGTTTTATGAACCGACTGACGTAGCCGACGGTGAATGACAGGTACGGACACGTGTGGACGAGATAGCGAAGACTCCCCACAAGGCGCTGGTACTGCATGGCGTCGACCTCCTCGGCGGTGTTGTGGCAGCTCAGCTTCAACCTCTCCTCCATGAGAGCGTGAGAGGGGTTGCAGCCGGTGAGACCGTCCAGCTGAACGACGCGTTTGGCATAGGTGATATGTTGAAGTGTGATGTCGGAGTCGTTCTGGTGCACCTTGATCCCCAAGTAGAAGGAGAGGAGCCCCAAGTCGCTTATCTGGAAGGCAACCTTCATCTCATCCTTGAATGCCTCCACGTCTACTTCACTGGCACCGATGATGATCAAGTCATCAACATAGACGCCCACCAGCTAGGCACAGCCACCACGACCCCGCCGGTAGACGGCTGCCTCGTGCAGGCTTTGATTGAAGCCCATTGCCCTGAGGGTGGTGTACAACTTTGTGTTCCATGCCCGCGGCGCCTACCGCAAACCGTAGAGGGCCTTCTGCAGCCGAAGGACCTTGTGTTGCTGGCCGGGATGACGAATCCCAGCGACGGGTGCACGTAGACCTCCTCCCATAAGTCGCCATTGAGGAAGGCCAACTTGATGTCCATGTGATGGACATGCCAACCCTCTTTGGCTGCTAGCACGAGGAGGAGACGCACGGACTCCATCCATGCAACGAGTGCGAAGGCGTCATCGTAATCGATCCCCTCCTGCTGGATGAAGCCATGAGCTACCAGGCATGCCTTGTGCTTGATCACCTTCCCAGCCTCATCTTTCTTGAGATTGAAGATCCACTTAAGGGTGATGGCGCGGTGGCAGGTAGGAAGATCTGCCAGCTCCCACGTGTGGTTCTGCTCGACGGAGTCCATTTCCAGCTTCATCGCGGCCCGCCTGGTTGTGTCCTTCTCCACCTGAGCAAAGGAGCAAGGCTCACTGTTGTCGTGCACCAGGTGCAGCTGCACGTCCACATTACGTTGCATCGACTTAGGTGTAACCTGCTTGTCGAGGATGTTTTTCATCATACGATACCGCAGCAACTCGTCATTGTGGTACGCATCGATGTGGTCGTTGTCATTGGGGAGTGGCGTGAAAAACTCCACAGGGTCATCGTGAACCGAAGCTACCGACGTCGTGCCTAGAGGCGTAGGTGCCGATGCAGGGTACGAAGCGATGCCTGAGGAGTTGGTGTAGGGTAGCTCAATGAAGCCTGAGGGGTCGGTGTAGAGGAACTCGACGAGGCCGCTGGAGATGCCTGAGCTGAGGGGGGGGGCACACTGGTGAAGTAGAGCTACCTGCTCCCCTAGCTCCCTCGAAGTGGACGTACTCAATGGTGAATTCGCTAGTGGTTGACAGCGTCCCGTCATCCATCGTCTTTCCCCATGCCCAACCTCAGCCCTTTATCGAACACAACGTCATGTGCCACCCGCAGATCTGGCGTCTGAGGGTCGAGGATGCGGTAGCCCTTGACACCTGTGTAGCCGATGAAGACACCAAGTGTACTCTAGTCATCGAGCTTACCGATGTGGTTGAGCTCCTTGAAGAACACTAGACAGCCGAAGACGCAAAAGTAGTCGACCACAGGCTTGCGACCATGCCAAGCCTTGTACGACGAATTTCCATCAAGAGCCTTGGTGGGTGAGCAGTTCGGGAGGTGAACTACTGCCATCACCACCTCCCCCCACTAGTCTACAGGCATGCCCCTCTACTTGAGAAGGGCATGCATCATGGCCACAACCATCTGGTTGACGACACTGTTCTGCTATGGGGTGTACGGCGTGGAGAAGTGGCGCTGGATCCCCTTTTCGATGCAATACTCCGTGAACTCGTCCGTCGTGAACTCGCCACCATTGTTCGTGCATAGCACCCATAGCTTGCGGTCGCACTCTTTCTCAGCTGCAGCTTGAAGGTGCTTGATGGTGTCTGCAACAACAACCTTGGTGTGGAGGAGGACAACCCACATGTAGCAGGAGTGGTCATCGATGAGGAGGAGGAAGTAGCACCTGCCTCCTGGAGTGGCTGGCATCACAAGCCCACAGAGGTCATCGTGCACGAGCTCAAGCCTCTCATTAGCTCGATAGCTTGCCTGGCGAGGGAAGGGAAGTCATCGCTGCTTCGTCAGCACACAGGTATCATAGAGCTGCTCGATGTGGTCGATGTGCGGCAGGTCTCGAACCATCTCCTTGGCACCGAGCTGCTTTAGCCTTCAGGGCTTGAAAGTTAAGGTGCCCAAAGCACTTGTGCCACCTCCACACGCCGTTGTTTCGTCGTGCTACAAGGCATAGTGGTTGTGCCACCTCAACATGGAGGACGTAGAGGCAGTTGCTCCTCCTATTCACCTTGGAGAGAAGACAGCCATAGGTGTCCTAGACATGCAAGAGGCCGCCCTCAATCTCCAGGCGCAAGTCATTCTCATCTAGTTGTCCCAAGCTGATGATGGAGTTCTTCAATGTAGGGATGTAGTAGACACCAGTGAGCAGCCGATGCTAACCATCTTGGCAACGAAGATGATAGAGTCGGCGCCCTCGATCGCCATAACAGATGCATCACTGAATTTGACAGAGCCTCGCACAGTGGTGTCTATTGATCGTAGTTATGCACCCACTTATATACATGAAGAGGACGGTGTAAAGTTGTAGCATATTTTTCCTTAGAGTATTCCAAGGTTTAATCAAATCCACTGAGACCATTGGGAATTAAGTAAAGTAATAAATAAAAGATCCAATTAAGCTTCTAAAGATGAGACTGTTTTATCTATGGGCTAGAGGTGTGTCGATCGGTACACAGAGCATGCCGATCGGCGCGAAGGCTTTCTAGTGTGAGAGCTCTAGGGTTGCAAAGCGAATCAGAGGAAACTTGTTTTAGTGAGTTAACCAGATAATTTGCTCGTTGAGTTCGTAACAATGAAGTATAATCCAAAAGCGTCATAAATGGAATTACTTTGTATAATAAGCTGCAAGTGATTGATGAAGAGACTTTTTTGGGGGTCTCCTATCACGAGCAGCCCCCGTAATCTTGTCTATGACCTCCTCTCTACACGTATCTCTATGAGCGATTCTAATTCATTACAAGATCCTGAGTACTACCCTAATCACCACGATAAAAATAGCATCTAAGTACTTAGCCTATGTACTAAGTAAGGATTAAGCACATGAAAGAATCATCAAACTCTAGGTACCCAAATATCCAAAATCATTCATCAACATAATAGATATAGCTTTGATACAATAGATGGTACAATATTCATCATCATCTAGTAGTCCTACCTTGATGAATCACCTCAAGCACCAGTGGTTCTTGAACTTTCAAGCCTATGACTTTGTGATCGTCGACTTGGCTAGGTTAGCCAAGCTAAACTTAGCAACTAGAGATG
Organism: Eleusine coracana subsp. coracana; assembly: GCA_032690845.1. NCBI lineage: Eukaryota > Viridiplantae > Streptophyta > Magnoliopsida > Poales > Poaceae > Eleusine > Eleusine coracana. Next base: position 12,655,900 of record CM064426.1, read on the forward strand.
TGAAGAATGAGGCAAAGCCTCAGAGGCTCTAAGCTCACGAGTTTTTTTGTCCCTCCGGTGGCTTCCCCTTGGACTTAGGGTTTACAAGTATTTATAGGGGTACCACTCAAGATAGAGTCGGTTTCTTGGGAAAACGGCTAGGTGACGATCCGCATGGAGGCGTGCCGGTTGGCACACTCCATGTTTGGCTTGAGTTGTCTTCTATGTTGGTTCCCAAGTCTTCTGTAGCTTCCATGTGGGTCCTCCCGCCAGATTCGTTTGAAGTAAAGTCTTGTATTGCACGTCTAAGATCTTAAAGTTTTCTTTTATCTATTCACAAAGTATATCTCTAAGGTTTATGCGAATATCTTCCTTCTAGAAGATCCTGAGGAGTGGACCAGCCTTGATCAGTCAAAATTACCCATGTGTCGATTGGCATGCAGGCCGTGCCGGTCGACACATGTGCCTTCTTTGCTATAATTCACCTCTTCAGGGTCCAAGTCCACTAGAAATGATCCAACTTGTTGTTTTTTCACCTATTTCTATAATAATTCTCCATAACAACAATTATATGAATATTCTACCACTTTCATGGGTTATTGAGCTATAACAATCATATTTAAGCCCTAAACAAGGCGCTTTTGACGCGTAAAATGGCACACTAACTGGCATCAACAGTGTTTAGGTCGGAGAAGTACTTGCGTCGAACGGTCATATGGTGGGTGGCACCAGTGTCGAGGTACCAGTCATCGATCTTCTCATCGCTTGAACCACCACAAGTGGCCCTTCCCACCATAGTTGTGGCAGGTGTCATTCCGGGTGGCCTTGCGCTTGCTACCACCGCCATCATCACCACCACAAGGTGCGACCACTTTGCCCCTCCCTTGTGGGTGATGCCCGGTAGACGATCCTGAAGCCTCCGTCTTCCTCTGCTCCCCTTGCTGAGCGCGCCACTGCTCCTTGGTGAGAAGCAGCTTGTTGCCCAAGGTCACCGGTTCGGCAAGGGATAGCTCCTTGCGGTCATTGATGACTTTGAGCCACCCAGTTAGCTTCTCGATCGTCATCTCGGAGAGGTCCAATAGCGTCTTGAAGGAGATGGCGATTTAAGAGTATTTCTTTGGGATGACGCGTCGGAACTTCTCGATGGCTTTCTTGTTGGTGATATCGTTGTGGCGGAGGGCGAAGTCACTGATGTCCTAGATGCTTGAAAGCTAGATGATCCCACTCCTTGTGAAGCTTTTGCAGGGTGAACTTGCGAGAGTGATCCTCTGTCAACCCAAGACACAATGATAGCATCCCAAGCCTCCTTGGCGGTCGCCTTCTTTGCCAAGGTTGCTGCCTAGGTGGCACCGTGGTAGCCGCCAAGGCCAGGACGGCGGGTGGGCGTGCGGCCACAGTAGATAATATGATTTTTTTATATATATAACAAAATATATTAACTTAAGATAACAGTACACAGACACCCTCATAGAAGATGTGGAAAGGAGCACTGCCTGAAGCAGCACACAGAGACACATTTGCAACACGTACATGTACACATACGTACTGGTTCGACGCATGTCCTTTCATTGATTTGCATACACTAGACGTTTCATGGATAATATGATTTGGCAAACATACATGAAGTTCCACATGTGGCACATCCCTATTCATCAGATCCTCCTTTCCATATACCAGGTGATGTCGACTTCAACTTTATCACCATCGACCTCTCTTTCTTGATACCTAATTCTACGGGTGAAGTCTAGACAGAATTTCAAATTCTTGTCCTCTTCTTGGCTGCTGTAGGTTGTGATTACTCTTAGGTCCACCTCAATGCGGAGCTTGAAATGTCAATGATATGGCAATGCAATCAAACCTACACTCAGTGGAAGATCGGATGTGGAGCCACACGGAAAGGACAAGCTCCTCCCTCGTTCACAACTGAAGAGCTGGACTGTTTTGCTCCCATAGTCAATGGCACTTGCCTTGATGCTACCATACACAGCGTGGCTTCTCGAACCGAGGTCCTTGAGGTTCAACGCAACATCAACATAGGTCTCAATGGCTTCTGGAACCACCAAGTATGTGATCTCAACCTTACGTCCAAGGCCTCCATAGATGGTTCGTGTATATTCCTCAACTTCTTCTCCATCGCCAATATACCACCCATCAATAATTAGAGGAATAGTACAAGACCCAATATCATCAGGCGTGAAAACACTCAAGGAAAAGAAGCCGTAAGCCTCTACAAGCCTACCTGGTCCAGTGGATAACAAATCGACCATTCCTTCCTACACATGAAAGGATATATATATATATATATATATATATATATATATATATATATATATATATATATATATATACCAGCGCTATTTGGTAACCAGGGTACTGAATAGTTATTCTGTACCCTGGTCCAAATCGCACTGAACCAACACTAGCGCGCAATAGGCCGACCGCACCAACAAGTCACGCGCATGCATGCAAATTAACTACCGCCGCATACATGCATATCAATTCTCCTTTAAAGAATCATTAACCTCAGCCGACCATGCGTTACGTTGTTTCCGTTTATTCTTTGATAATTTTTATACAATTTTTATTCAACAGAAGCTCCTATTAGTAAATCATTTAGCAGAAGAAGTCTATTGTTTTTTGCACAGGGAAATATCTATGGTGAATATCATGTTTCAACTACCGACTACCATAAGAGTTTTATAGTTAAAAATGTATGTATTTTACATTTGTAGAGGCACAACTTACAATTCATTTATGCAATTTACATTTGTAGAGTATTGTACAGCTAGGCCTCTACGATCATAAAAACATCTGTTTTTATAAATCAATTTTGTATCTAAAATTCTTATCAGTGATGATTCCTAAAAAGATGAGGAATGGTAACATAATCATGGGAGCATATCTAAGCTACAAATAAGGTCAAGAAATAGAAGGAATTGCTTCAAAATCATAAATTCTAGGATTTTTAGGCACCATGTTGATTTTTACAATTATAGCTTCATAATGGTCATAGTCGTAAACACTTATTTTCAATACTAATTCACTAGAATAATAAAATCATTCAAGTATTTACTACTAGATATGTCTCACGGAAATAATCTTTGTCCACTCAAGTTTATAAGTTTTTATGATTAAGGATTCATTAAGGATAATGCTTTTTCCAGTCCATATGATGAATAGTAAGAACAACTAACTCCTTTACGATATTTCTGAATCTTCTGAATCGTAAAGAATTGTTTTGTGGGAGAATAAAAATTAGTTTCCACATCATAAAGAGTTGTGGGGCTTTGATATCTATGTGATCTCTAGAGATTGACTAACCAATTCTATCATACATAGTCCTATAGGGTTGGATTCGGGATGTGTGTGTGTTCATCTAGTTACAAAGCTCCTCTTGTGTAAAACTACTCTTTAGCTATTATTGTCATAAGCTCCCATTCATTGTGTTAAGGCATATGTCCAAGTTCAAAATGCCAATATACATAATGCATAGGATCAATAAGCATCAAGATGCCAATTATTGAGGAAAAAATACAAGTGCTACTAAACCAAATTTCTATCATTTAAATCATGAAACATCATTTTTACACCTTAATATGCGCACACCAACATTTGGCTTCACGAGACAAAACCATAGAATAGTATTAGTTTATACAGCTAGAACCTTTGGTAGTAAAAATATTATCGTACAACCATAAAGGTTTTATGGTCATGACTTAATAGGTGGTGCATGGATATATAAAAGACTATAATATTCACAGTTGCTCAAATAGATTTTTACGGTTAAAAATGATCATGCAATAGTCAATACTTTAGTCAACGAAGATAGCATTTATAGTTGAAACTAATAATCATTTATGGTTAACAAAAAACCTTTTTATGTGCCAACTAACTCGTGACCATAAAAATTTACACTCTGAAAATGCTATCTTGGTTGCAATTGCAAATTACTTCAGAACATAAAATCTTTACACTCTGAGCAGGAGCAGCCGATGTACTACTCCATCGCCAATCGCTCGTGATCTTGCTCCTCACCCGCTGGTCGCCGCAGATTTGTTAGTTGCGAATTGTGCATGGAGAGGAAAGAGAGGTATGCGAGAGAATAGAATGAAATGAGGTCTTACGACAGCTAATTCGAGAGAGAAAATGTGAGAGGATGGAAGGAATTGTGTAATACGGCAATAAAGTGAGTAGATTTTTTTACCATAATTAACCCTATAATCAAGGAACATTAAATAAAAAATTAATACATGCCTTAATTGGCTGTTAGATCGTGCAACCTGGTTGGGTGGTGTGTGTGTGGCTCGGTTGGCTGGCTTGGGTGTTGAATAAGCTATTCAGTACCCAGGTTACTGTATAGGGGTTCTATATATATATAAAGTATGTAAGAGGCATAAAGCATATAGTAGATATAACATACGGTAGCTAGTATATACCTCTTGTAATTCCCGCTCACACGCCCTGTAGATGCAATAGGCTGTACACCAATCATAGGCGGTGATAGCGCTGATCTGGAAGTTTGCACGAATGGCCAACAATTGCACTGCACGTGTACCAAGTTCCACATTTTCATCATCGCTATCCTCCGAGGCCACTCCACGATCCTCATGGCCATCATGATCATCCGACCCATTGCTTCTGCCATCCTTAAAGCCATCCCCACGATCCTCCTCCTGGATAGTTATGGCATTATCGTCACCTCTCTCACCATCATCGTTGGCAGTGTGAAGAACACATCCATCAAACTTCTTCAGTTTGGTTCCATCCATGTTCCAATCCCACACTTTACCCATCAGCTGTTTGGAGTCACCCTCAAGCGAGAGGAAAAAAAGAAAGAGATATTAGCAAATAAGATGTCACAACAGAATTGAACTAGATGATATTAAATGAATTGCATTATCAAGCAAAAGATGATGCATACTACTGGTTCACCAACAGGTTCCTCCACATGAGGTGGAGGTTGCACTGGCTCCTCTGGTGCCATCGCCATTCCATTTGAGAAGGAAGAATGTGGTTCTTCAGGAAGAGGCTCCTCATCCCAGTTGTCGGGCTGAGAAACTACTTGCTGTGATGGCTCCGAATAATTATAATTGTCGACAGCGTCATTTTCTTCAGTTGTTATTGGTTGTGCTGCTTGACTTTCTTCTTCGTGGATGTACTCAGGTACTGCAGACAAAACAATAACCAGGTCGGTCATTGTGTAAAATGTGATCTATCACTGAAACTGGTTAGAGCCAAAGTGACCACTATGTCCTTTCTGTAATGAACCCTTTATGCTGTCAGAAGAAACAAGACAGGATGCCTGCTATGAATGAGAAAATTTTACACCCTACAACTTTTGGTGCCGATTGCACAAAACTAAGGGTAATTTGATGTTTGGTTGCAAAAACCTATAACTTCGCCACTTACTTTGTTGTCAATATTACACACGTTTTTGAGAATGACAGCAGGGTCCAAGATGGTAAAATTGTAGATTTTATAACTAAGTGTCAAATTCGTTGTGCTTCCTGAAACTGAAACCAGAAAAGTTATAGGTTTATGCAGAGTAGTTGCAATTGTTAACTCCGTTGTAGTTCCTTGGAAAATAAGCATTTTAGACCAAGCGTACTAATATGTCGATAGCAATGGGATCAATCAAAATGAAATAGCAAAAGCAGACAAATCAATCATCATATACTAAAACACTAGCATAGTATGATATAGGGCTACTTTTATGTTGTAGAATAGAGAGTTGAATGATTCACACAGAGTTAGCAAATGAATTTTTACATAACGTCAAATAGAGTTGAATGATTCACGAAGAGTAAACAAATGACTTTGTAACGAGATAAATGCTGAATTCTCAAGTTCCTAAAGATGATGGTACATAAGATAATGATACATACCGATTTCCTGAGCAACAGTGCTGGATGCCAAATTGCTCTCGTAGTTTTCCTGAGCCATGACAAGTGCAGGTTGCAACTGTTCTTGATCAACAAAGTGAAAATAATCATTGAGGACAAAGTAACCCTTCTCCTGAGGGCCTAGGAAGAACATTTGGACAAATTTCCTTTGGTGGCTGTACTCCTTGGTCTGCACGAGACCAGGGACCATAACAAGCAGACCGTCACCCCATAAGTTGACAAAGTTGGTAGTCTTAATCTCGATTTGGGTAAAATTGAGGTAAAGTATCAGGGAGTGTATATCCTGCAAAGGAACATAGAGGAAACACAGGCAGCACGCATAAGAAAAAAAATCAACTTGGCATGGCAGGCAGTGGCATACTTATAACATGAAAACTCAAAGCAACTGATAAGGTAAAAACAATAACCAACTGTAACAGATGCAAAGGCATTGGGTAGTGCGATGCATATGCATATAATTCTACATTAATACATGAGTTAACTGGGTAGAACAAATTGAGTGGCAAAGCATCATATATATCATGATAATAGGAGAGAAGAAGATGCAATCTGAAGTGGACGGAAAGTGAATAAATACCATCATGTTGTTGACGGTGGTGTCAGTGCCGGCGAGGTCGTCGACACGGACCATGGTGCTGGTTTCGCTGTAAAACTGGTGCACAACATCGTGGATTCTGCTGAAGCAGGCGCAGGAAGTACGTCCCCACCTGCCATTGACACCACCAAAATCAGTCCGGGAATCCAACCTTAAACGTATAGTCTAGCTTCATGGGAGTATAGTGGGATTTGGGCTAGGGTTTTATGGGAACAGCACGGGGTGGAGTAGAACCCTTAACCCTAGGAGGAGGAATTGGGAGCAGTGGGCACTCACTTGGGTCGCCGCCGCCGAAGTCATGGGTGAGTAGATAAGCTCTCCTTCTGGATCAGCCCTCCTTTTGGATATGCGCCCGAGCCCAGCGCTCCCGCGGTAGAGGCCGGGGCTGCCACCCCTACTCGCGCCGCCACGCTGTAAGACTGACTGCACTCGTCATACTCTGAATACATCCTCTAAAAAGAATATTCTGTCTTGGTCAACGATATTCTCTCCTCAATTTACAGTTTTCACGCACCCGTTCGTACTCTATATTCATCCTCTACATCAATTAACTCCCAGCAGGACCCACATGTCAGCCTCTTCCCTATCTTTTTCCTCTCCCCTCTCTCTCTTTCTTTCCGAATCTCTCTCTCTTCTCTTCTTCCTCTGCCTCCTCCCGAAGCTTCCTCGCATGCCGCCACCTCCCCCGCGCCACGCCTCGCCGCCAGGCCTCTTCTCCACCCCCGCGCAGGTCCCCATCCTCCCCCACCGCGCCCCTCCTCCTCCCTGGCCGGCCGCCGTGCCGCTCCTCCTCCCCCGTCGCGCCCCCCTCCTTCACGCGTGCCCCTCCTCCCCCACGTGCCACCGGCCCCCGCGCCCCTCCTCCCCTGCAGCGCCACCGTCCCCGCGCGCCCCTCCTCCCTCGCGCCTCTCCTCCCCCACACGCCACCAGCCATCACGCGCCTCCTCTCCCGCGCGACCTCCTCCGGCCAAATCCGGCGCGCCCTTGTCCGGATCCGGCCCCCTCCACGCCGCCCTTCCCCCCTCTCCTTCGTCCTGGTCTCCCTCCCCCGAGCGACGAGCTCCGGCCGCCTGGGCGCGGATCCGCCGCTTGGAGCTCTCCTCCCTCCCTCTTCTCCGTGCGTAGATGCCGAGGCCAGATCCATCGCTGGGCCCCTCCTCGTCCGTCACGCACGATGACCTCGCCGCCATGGCGCAGATTCGGCCGCTGGTTCTTCCTCCTCTCCGTGGCCTGCAGCGGCGGCACACCCTCCCTCTTCCTCATCTTCTTCGCCGCACCCAGCGCGAGGCAAGGCAGGGGCTGGGCTAGCGAGGTGAGCTAGGGGCTGCCGTGGCCAGCGACGGGTGGTGCGGTCCGAGCGTTGGCGGGAGGGCCGGGGGTCGTTGGATGGCAGGCGCTCCGGTGGTGGGCCTGTCCGACGTGGAGCGATAGCGTGCGGACGGGAAACACGCTGGGAGTAGCGTATCCAGAGCCCTTCGCTTCGATAACGGATGGGGTAGCGGGGCGCGGTGCAGGCATTTTTCCGCTACCCTCATCCTGCAGGGTGAGATAGCGGGAGCTGTCATGTACCCAGTGCGGATAGTCTAATACCCGGTCCATAAGACACTGTGGGCCTTTAGGACACCAAGATCGAGCCCAGCCCATAGCCCACTTCAGGCTACATCTATACAAGCAGCAACAGAAACATTGAGAGGGGCATCAGAAAAACATCAGAAATAGAAATCGGGATTCATTCCTTTCGATCGTCTTCCTCACGGAGGGTCGATTCCGGCAGCTGTTCGTCCGCTTCGCTCGGTGGCGACGCCCTGTTCTCGTGCTCACGTCCCGGTGGTGGCTCGCCGGTGGCCTCGGACTGTGACAGTTGGTATTAGAGCTTTACTGTTCATTGGAGTGTGGGTGTTGTAGAGTCCATGGCGGCGGCGGTGAAATCCGATGAGTGCTGGTCGCGGCTGCAGGACGGCTTGGATCGGCTGCACACCCGCTTAGGGTCGATCGACGCCAAACAGCGGTTGGTGGCGGCACAACTTGGTGAGGCGTCCATAGCACTGGAGCGGATGGTGAGTGATCAGCGAGTTATGGTGAAGAAATCGAAGGAGTTGGGGCATGCAGTGGCGCGGTTCCCCTTCTCTCGGATGTCGACATCGCAGCTCCACCTGGCTTCCACAGTGACCGACCAGGTTTGCCATGTTCCAAATTTGCTTGGTTCTTCGATTGGGGTTGATGGTGTCACGCACAAGGTATTTGAGGAAATGCCCGTTTGGTATGCACATGAGTTGTCCGACCAACGACCTCTTGCAGATCAGGGATGAGGATGGTTTGCATGACCTTGATTTCCATGGCCGTTGTAGCAGCTATGTGGAGATTGCTGCCGTTCCAGTACTGCCTGAAGGTACTGCCCTCCCAATATTGGATAAAATGCCTCTAGGGACTGAGATTGTAGCAAAACCAGAGCAGATGGAATTTGAGTCTTCAGTGCTGTGGGATGATGAGCCGCAACAGGGCAGAGACTCACCCGACGGTTTGTTGAAGCAGCTAGCTGGTTCTGTGGACTACTTTGTTGATGGGGAGAAAAGGCCAATTGTTGATCTGATTTCATCAGACGACAACACACATGGTGGACTACAAGAGCTAGCTTGGGGTGCGGAGTGTATGGAGAAAGAGGAAGTAGTGCTGCAGATCAAGCCCAACAATGATGAGGTGTTTATACAGGAATGTAGGTCGTCATTATTTTTGGAGCATGATGATGACACTGTAGAGCAAGTACTTCAGAGAACACCTGAGCATGGCACAACTGGTGCACGTCAAATATTGCATGATCATTTGTAGAATCATATTGCAGGGGCTGGAAAGTGCAAAGACCATGAGAATACAAATCTTAATTGTAACAAGGAAACTATTCAGTTCTATGCAGTGAGAGTCTTGTGTGGAACAAAACAAATTGAAGGTATAGAGTTAAGTTTATCAGATGCAAATCTGGTGAAATATGAGTTGGGTTTAGCACATTTTCAGTTACCAAACTGTGGCTTCATTTTGAGAAATAATATCAACCAATCAGTATTTGAGAAACTACAAGCATGGAGGTATGGTGGATTCAGTCCAGGACTACGTGAATATCAATCTAAATGGTGTGTGGCTGCTATGATGATATGGGATCCAGAGAACGTAGCAACAAGCATTGATACAGCTTCAGGTTCAGTTCAGATACTCATAAATTCAGATTATGTGATGCAAATCGAAGATGAAGAAGGAGAAGCATCTGCAAATCCAAGTGTGCAGATCACAGTGTTGCTTGAGGACAAACAACATTTTGGCATGGAGAAAGTATGGAGGTGTGCTGGTCTTAGTCCACGGAGCAAGTTCAGTGATACAACTGTGAGGTTGATATTTTCTGCTTTTACTTATCTGATCGGCATTTGGAACAAGAGCCTGGACATTTCGGCCATGCAGTGGTATCCAGGCATTCTATGGCTCATGTCAACTGGAAGCTATGATAGTGGCATGAAGAAAGTATTGGATGTTTGTTGGGTGCTCATCAAGATGTCATCGTGGAGGTGTGATTACTTTAGTCCATGGCGCAAAGTCAGTCAACTATCTGTCAAGGCAATACTAGCAAAGTTAGTCAACTATTTGCTGCCCTACCAGTTTGAATGTGAGCTGGTGATGGCGCATGGATTGACACTGAAAGATCCTGCAACGCTGTGGAGTATGAAAAGTTGCTTCAGAATGTTATGAGTATGCTTCCGACTTGGAAAATGATGAGGGATGTAGTAATACTGGTTTCTGGAGGGCATCCCTGGCTCTTCATTATCTTGGGGATCATTCGGCCTTGGGATCCTGGTATCTACAGCTGGACAAATACTTCAGAGGAGATGTCCATAGAAATTGTGGAGACCAGAGTTTGGTGTGCAAATACATGGTGTTGCTTGGGGACAAGCAACATTTGGACGGGGCGGTAATGTAACACCCGGTCCATAAGACACTGTGGGCCTTTAGGCCACCAAGATCGAGCCCAGCCCATAGCCCACTTCAGGCTACAGCTACACAAGTAGCAACAGAAACATCGAGAGGGGCATCAGAAAAACATCAGAAACAGAAATCGGGATTCATCCCTTTCAGTCGTCTTCCTCGCGGAGGGTCGATTCCGGCAGCTGTTCGTCCGCTTCGCTCGGCGGCGACGCCACGCACCGGTGGGGGCTCGCCGGTGGCCTCAGGCTGTGACACACGCGCGAGACTAGGAATCGCGCCGCGCCCGCCGAGCCCACCATAGCTACCGGCGACCTCCTCTTCCTGCTCCATAAAAAGGTTCCTCTTCAATGAACTGTGGTACTCCAGCGCTTCGGCGAGTTGGTCTTCCGCGTAGGCACCGTCCAGACATTTCATTTTCGCCGCATTCAGTTAGGGGTTTTTTTTAATAAAAAATCAATTCCAGTACGTAGGTTTACTATTTGGATTTTTAGCATGCATAGTCCTTGGTCACCGGTAGGTTTACTATTTCATTTTTAGCATGCATTGAACTGGTTTTATCAGGAGGAAAATGAAATAGTGAAGGTTTCATTCCGAATAAGCCTAGGTTTACGAAAAAAAGTATTTCTCTTTAGATGAGATATCGTTCCGAATAACTTACCGCAAGCTCGTTATTTTTATCATGCATTGAACTCCTTTTATGGTGAAGGTCACACACCGTATCATGAGTTGCACCGGATTACCATGTTTATAGGTATACAAGGAACCATGAAAGATATCCGCAAAAAAAAAAAGAAACCATGAAAGATACATAATTCAGCCATACAACTTATCTTACCATACACGAAAAAAAAGACCTATAAAATAAAATGTGCATAACTCTCATGTCCGATGTCTGATCGGGATATATCTTTTTGCAAAAAACCTTAAGATGAAGACAATGTTAGAAAAAGCGAAATTCAAATAATAAAGTAAGATAGTTTTTTTAAGAAAAAAAATACTTCTCTCTGGCTCATACCATCAGCTTGTTACTTTCAACATCGTGTCGAATTTCTTCACGATGGAGACCACGCACACCACATTATGAGTTGTACCCGGACTATCATATTTATAGATACACAAAAAAAAACATGAAATATACTTCACATAACTCGGCCACACAAGCCATCTCATCTTGAGTATAACCCCACGAAAAAGAAGATTTATAAAATAAAACGAACATAAATCTCGCGTCTATCCGATAGCAGCAGAGCCATTGGTAGCCTACGTGTTCGGGCTGCTGCTTCTTCCTCCTCTCCGGCCATCATCCGGTACTTCCCACTTCCCATTGGGATTTAAGTCGTGTCGCAATTGGACCCACCAAGCAAGGCCGGGGTCCGGCTCTTCCAAGCCGTCCTCCAAAGGCTGCGCCGGGAGCAAATCATCCTCCATCCCCGACACGGCCGACTGTGGTGCTGCTGCTGCTGCGCTTGAGGACATTGTGATCCTCAAGCACTGCACTCGTCTGAAAAGGGACATTGCTATCAGCCCAACGCCCGGGTGTACAGTACACGACGCTGATGAAGGGGTACATGAACGTGGCCAAGACCATCCCGGCGATCGAGCAGGCCCGAACAGGTCACCTTGTTTCAGCATACTGGACCAAGAGATGGCCGCCGCAGGAGTGCCCGCCAACCGCGTCACCTACAACATCCCAATACTACGGCACCTCCTCCGAATGGAGAATTGAAACCCACCCGAATCTGGAAGATGACTACTGCTAGACTACTAGCTGCCTTTTTTTTTTTTTATTCTGTAACTGGCAAGGGAAGATGGTCTCAAGGGAAGCAACAATGGTCTATAATTCTATCTTCACCATCAAGCATCCCATTCCCATGCTGTAACTGACAATTTTTCTTTATTCTATTTTTTGTAAAGGGACGTGATCTCAACAGGACATATATGTTACAGTTAGCATCAGCATCGACTAACAAATACAGCTCAACTTCTTGGGGCTGCTCAACTACCACTAGTCCAGCGTAATTCGGTACAAAATCAGTGGTCTCTGACCTATATGCCCATGGCAGACAAAATGTGAAGCCCAAACATCTTTTCCAGTTAAGGGGTACCAAATGTTCGGACGCTTTTAGAGTACTTTGTACAGTCAAACGGCCCAACATCTTGCGCTTTCCGTTTAACCTGCATGGAGAAATGAAATGGGATTGCATTATATACTCTGACCTAGCCACAAGGAATGCATGCTCATCAGTTTAAGCTACTTTCAGTCTACTAGGTTACTGTGAATGTTTCGAGAAATTGCATCTAAACTTTGCAATTATATATACAAGACCCTACCGGTGACCAAGGACTAGGCTCTGGACCAGTTTTATCAGGAGGAGAATTCTGCACAGCACCACTCTTCTGCTCCAAAACTTCCTGCAACAACACATTTACAATGGGTTACTCGTTATATTCCCTTCCTGATCTTGTGTTAATAAACAAGAAAAAGAGCACCATATATAGAGTAGTTGCACACAGCACACAAGAGGACACACTTTTTTATATATTCTCATGTTCATACAGATGTCACATAAACCATATATATTGACTAATTTGATGACTGAAAAGTCACTGGTCTAAGTGAACTGACCTGCCCGCAGGCCTCCATGGCAGCAAGCCATTCTTCAGTAAATGGTACCAAGTTTTTCAGATGGTCTCTAAGAATAGTATTTGTCCGTGGTCTATCTGCTCCCTTCTCTTTTCTGTAAAAGATTAATAAACACTATCAAAATTCAATGTACATACACCTGTAAAGCAATAAACTGTATGTGCGCAAATATTCCATACTCTATGTGATGCACCCTCTTGATCCAGCAACTTGTTACTGCCCAACTCCATTTTGTCTTCCATATTTAGTTCGGATGATAAACCATTTTGTCTTTCCACACAAGTCATAGGTGCTTCTGGCTTCACTGGCAAACGCTTTGTTCTCTTAAAACTGTGGTTACGCTCACACCCCACGTGTAACAAAGGATCTTCTGTTACAGCTGCTGGTTTCTTTTTCGTTTCAAGCTCTGTTCCACCATCAGTATCTGGTTCTTCTGACAAATCACATTTGCCTTCATCATACAAAGAATCATTCAAAATTGATTTTTTGTCATCTAGAGCTGGTTTCTCATGGCTTGAACTGCTAGACAGTGGTATCTGATCTGCACAGAATGTATATTCCACTGACGCCATTGAAGTGCCACATTCAGTATTGTGGTGATCACAGGAATCAGAATTTTGAAAGGAATCAATATCTAGAGTGTAACTTTCACCTTCAGACAAAGAAACTGGAAGTTTTCTCTCTCCTACATAAGGATTTTCCAAGTCTTTTGCTCCAATGGAACCACTATCTGTCATGCCTTGACAGATGAGATCATTACCTTGTGAAGAAATGCAAGATGGTATCCATTTACTCCCCATGGAAGGTTTGGTTGAGGAACAAGTGGCTTTAGGAGAGCAGGAATCCTCAGTACCTTCTAGTTTCACAGGCGAACATCTCTTAAAACTGTGGTTACGCTCACACTCCATGTGTAACAAAGGATATTCTGTTACAGCTGATGCCTTAAGTGTCTCAAGCTCTGTTCCAACATCAGTATTTGGTTCTTCTGGCAAAGCAAATTTACCTTCATCATGCAAAGAATCAACGAAAACTGAATTCCTGTCATCTAGAGCTGGCTTCTCATCACCTGGACTGCTAGAAGGTGGCATCTGATCTGTATGTAATGTACATTCCATTGATTCCATTGAAGTGGCACATTCAGCATTGTGGTGATCGCAGGAATCAGTATCTAGAGTGCAACTTTCACCTTCAGATAAAGAAACTGGAAGTGCTCTCTCCTCTAAGTCAGCTGCTGCGATGAAACTACTATCTGTCTTGCTTTGATAACTGAGATCATTTCTTTGAGAAGAAATGCAAGACGGAGACAATTTACTCTCCACTGTAGGTTTAGATGAGGAGCATGTGGCTTCAATGGTTGAGAAACAAGTAGCTTTAAGAGAGAGAATTCTCATCAGGTTTAATCTCTTTGACTATACCCCTTCCTTCTACATGTGATGTGTCTTTATAGACAATTGGCATGCTATTTCTGGCACCATCATTCTTTACTATACTCAAGGGCTCTGCAGTACCTCCACATCCAGCCAATGAGCAATATACTTCTGGTCGCTCTTGATAATTTGCATCTCTTGATATTGCGGAGTACGTAGAAATAATTTTTGACAAGGATCGCTTCTCAGAGATCACTAGGGTGTTGGTATTGCTGTCTGTCATTACTGGTACGGAAACAAGATTGCTGGCAGTATTGCAATTGGTTGACAGGACCTTTGACAGATGACCGGCTCTAAGATCCTCAGGAAGCTTATATCTCGGAGGTTTTACAAGTGACGACATACTTCCAGCAGAGAACCTCCCCACGTTCCTTTCAATAGCATTACCATGTGACATCTGAGCTTTTTCCTGAAACAGGCAGTCAAACAATGAGTTTTTGGCAAAAGACCTTTCTTTAACAGATTGCATAAAACAACACATTCATACAGAAATTACTAAAAAAAGGAAACAGAATGTACCAAATAAAAGTGAAGGCAATGCTTCGAAGATGTCATCCCTTTTTAAAAGGGGAAAAAAAATCAACTTATCAGATCATGTGCTACATGTACAGCAATAAAACTATAAACTGTGTAACGTTTAATCCAAGTTTTAAGGCGTTGTCTAGGAGAAAATGCATGCTAAAATCTCTGATGGATACCACAAGGTCCTATTTACGCCATGTCCCACAGGTGACACGGCATGGTCAGCCCATCACAGGACACTGTAATGTCTTAAAACCCATCCATTAGTGAATAAATCATCAACATATATCATGCACGCTATCCTCCAAACCTTATTTAAGAGAAAGCAAGAATTTAGAGCAGAATTGTCATCTATTTGCAACTAAAAATAGCTGTAAAAGAATTCACCACAAGTAGAAGTAAAATCATCACATGTGACTTGGTTTGGAAGGAAGTAACAAGCTACCTGATTGAAAAAACCAACTGAAGGTGAAGGCATTCGAAGAGCTGATGGTTTAGCAATAGTTGATGCAGTGCCACGAAAACTGGAGGGGTTGATTTCTGGATTTTCGAATTTTACAGAACCACTGATTTCTTTGTGTATGGCAGCAGCAGCAGGCACCTGCAGCAAGTAAACATAAGAAATGTTTTTCAAATACTGAACAAAGGATGCAAGCTGATCCGCCACTTGGGGATGCAAGCAATAGTATGTGCCAAAAATAAATCTATACAATAAGAAATGCTAGCACTCACCACACCCGTCTCCATGCTAGGTCCAGAATCGATCTTTGATTTGGGAAGAAGTCCAGATACTCTATGCATATGCTCGGTTTTAACTGAAATAGCTGTTTGTTAAATCAGACAGATTAGTAAAAACAGATGATAGGCCAGAAGCTAGTAACAGAAGTAGGTCAGTGGACCAGGCAAGGTCGACTAAAAAGAAACGCCCAATTTTACAATGAACTCTGTATAAAAAGTTTGTACACAAAAGAATACCTGGAGGAAACTTTTTGTTTGTTCTGACAGTTGTCACAGGTGTAGTACTTCTTGGGGGCATTGGAAGCGAAGAAAGAGGCTTTTTCGATATTCTTGACATGGGAGTTGTAGAAGTTGAGTTTGGTACTTTCTTCTGTGTATAACTAAGTTAAGACACAACATTTGAAGATATGAAGACTTAATAAGATTGTACCAAGAGTATGGAAAAAGAAATCAGCCTGACTGTTATTAACCACCCCACCCAAAAAACAAAATAAAGCCGAGCAGGTCCTGTTTTAAGCTTCAAAAGGATATGTAGATCCAGCTGGCACTCGTGGTATGCGCTTCTGGAAGCTTCTTGCAGAATTTCTATTTTGTGTTTCCTGCAATTGATTGGTCAGAAAATAGCAAGGTTGCAGGATGATTCTTGGTCAGAAAATAACAAGCAAAAAAAATGTGCTGATTGATGAACTAACCACAGGTTCTTACTGTTCATCTCTGTGAGGAGTTTTTGCTGAAGAAAACAATCTCCTTCCCTGGTTTTGTGCCCGGGTAGAATTTGATGACACTTTTCCAGGTGACTTCCCTGCAATTTGCTTGAAGGTGTTTGTGTTATCATATTTCCTGGAATGACACAATGGCGTCATTATACCACTGACGCCAGAGCTAGGGCTACCATTTGCCATCAGTTCAGATCCAGTAAGCACAGAAAGCTCCGAATTATCTAAAACACCTACAAATTTGAGCAATGTTATATCAGCAAACTGCTATGCAAACCACAGCAGAGTCAAGGTGGCAAACAATTGTTGTACTACCTTCTTCAGTGAAGAAAGCAGGGTTCCACGCGATACTTTTCCTGAGGTTGAAACCTGTAGGATTCTTCTTTCCCTTTGCAGAGAAGGACAGCTCTTTGCGCAGCGCAGGGCGATCCAAGGGAGTGGCTCCATTTTCAGAGATGTTCTCTTTGTTACCTGGGTTGGTTAACGGGTGATGGGAGGAATCAGTTGAAAATCAAAATTGAAGTCCCTCTGCATCGGTTGACTGGTGAGGGGAAACCAGTTCAGAATTAAAATAAGTCCCTCTGAATTCATCTATCTCTGAAAGGTGTAAAGTGGATACCCATTTGGAGTATATAATAACCAAACAAACAAAAATTAACAAACGTTTTAAGCTACCAGTGGGATGGAAGCAGGAGGGAAAGTGGCAACTAAGACAAAAACGAAAGCTTGTGCTAATTTGCCCGAATAGCACTAACCAAAGCGAACACAAAGACATTCCACAATCTAAGTCTGATTTGCCTGGGTCTTCCAGTGCAGGCGTGCAGTGTCCACCGTACGTTTTTAACGGACTGGCGGGATCAAATGCCGTCCACTACAAGCCCCAGGCATTTCGCCAATGCCAGTAAACCAGAGGCAAGAGGTCGACATCAAGGAAGACATCGAACTGTCTAATAAACGGTAAACCCTAGCAAAATTTGGGCCTGGAGGCGGAGACAGAGAGACGGGGGACTCACCAGATCCGGCGGCGGCGGCGGCGGGGATGTGGCGCGGCGACGCCATGCGCGGATCTCTGATTCCGCCCCGTACTAGTCTATCTAGAAAAATATTTTGAATAATGGTTCCTCCGATTTGTCCGAAAGAAGCGGCAACCGAGCAGAGCGAGCGGGAACTACGGTTTCGGCTCATTCCATCTCGTGGCCCCGCATGTCATTCCCAGTACCTCTTCTTGGACCTGGGTGGGTTCACATGTCATCCTGCTAGCAAAGATTTTCGCAGTGAAAAAAAACTCCGTGGCTGCGGCGGCGACGACCTCGTGGCCCCCACATGCCAGATCAGCGCTTTCAGTTTCACTTCACTGCGGAGAAGAAAAAAAAAATCAGCAGCGGCCACGCAAAAAACCCAGCGCTGCTCCTGCTGGGAGGAGAGGAGAAGAGGAGGAAGGATCGTCGATCGATTCCTCTTCTCTTGTACCCTACCTTTAATCAATTTCTGGTACCCAGAATCGAATCCGATCCGATGGTGGGCGACGACGACGACCTCGCCGCGCTGCTGGAGCAGGTGGGCCTCGTCTCCGCGGCGGCCATCTCCGCGTCCGACCACGATCACGCGTTCCGGCTCCAGGTGGAGGAGGCAATCCAAGCCTCCCTCGCCGGCGTCCACAACCACAACCACAATGCCTCTTCTTCCGAGCCGTCGTCGGACCTCGCCTACGCGCTCGCGGTGCAAGCCGCCGACCTCGCGCGCGCCGAGCAGGACCGCCGCGACGCCCAGGCCTGCCGCGCCGCGCACGCCCTCTCCGCCGCCTCCGTCCGCGTCGCCGCGCACGACGCCCGCTTCGCGCGCCAGCTCGCCGCCATCCCGGAGGACCGGTGGGCCCGCGACGGCGACTGCTTCGAGCGGCCCCTCCTCGACCCGAACTCATCATCATCGTCCTCGGCCTCGGCGCGCCCGCTGTTCCGCGTCTTCTTCAAGGCCATGTCCAGTGACCAAGTGGTGGGGCCCAGGGACCGGGATCCCTGCGTCGCGGTGCTGGCAGCGGCAGTGCGAGGACCGGACGGCAAGGTGGTGCTCAGGGTACAGAAGCCCGTTTTCCAGGTGTCTTTCTCCTCTCTTGGAGTTGGAGGGCAGGACCAGGACCAGGAGGTGCTCCTGCTGGATGCCATGGCGCTCCTGGAGGGCCTCCACGCGGCGCTCAGCCTCGGCATCAGTAGCGTCAAGCTTGTCACTGATAACAACCTGCTCTGCAACCTTGTATGTCTCCCTCTCCCTCTCACTCCTTCTAGCTAGTACAGTACTATTTTATAAGCAATTATATATCAATACTACTATAGTAGTATTTGTTAGTCAGAGGTGGACAGAGGCTGTGCTTTCATATGACGTCACCTAATTATCTTACTAATCTGGGTTCTAGACTAGAGTTGCTCAAACAAGATAGTCTAGTATGTTTAGAGGTGCTTCTTGTTGAAACTTTATCATAGGAGAGATAAAAACAAAATAGCCATGTCTTGTATATATACAGGAGATTTCGGAAGTCAAATGACTCTAGTGACTAGGCTTTAGCGCATATATAGCAAAGTGCTTATTTGCGTGATTTTTTATTGCTCCATTCAGTCGCCTTGTGTCGCTTAAGCCCGGCATATAGATGTGGACCCTATGTGGTCATGTTCACCCATATCAGATAAAGGAGGAGTGTGTTTCCCACTTGCTCTGTCCATCTTTTTGCTGCAGCGTCTTGGCTCGTTAGGAGCTGCTCTATGTCCAATTCTCTCTTTAGAAAGAAAATTGATGGTCACAAAATTATTTATTGGAGGCCATGCCATGTCATGTTTTCTTGAACAGAGGGATTATATACTTTGAGTCAGATGATAGTCTAGGACTATTTACTACTCATCAAAACTCTTTGTTGTACTCAAGAAGGAAATGGGCATCCATACCTAAACAACTTTATGATGATCTGAGTTTCATCATTTTTTCTCAGCAAGAATTGGAACCTTGGAGCTGAATATCATAGGTTATGTGTCAAGTGTGACTCTTGGTACTCTGTGCACCTTACATGTTTTTTCTTCCTTTCCATCAGCTCTGGCTGGCGAGGGTGCCAATAGTAAATCAAAATTTAATTCGTACAGTTCCTAAATATTTTCTTCTGCATGGTCTGCTGATGTTATCTTCTCATATCATCTCCTCCAAATATATGTAGTACTGTATTTCTGATTATTTTGTAACATCATTTCCATTGCAGATGCTTGGAATTTGGGTTCCAACAGAGCAGAAGCTTGCAGATATGATCAATCAAGCTCTGTCGGTGCAAAAGAATTTCAAGCAATGTGAAATCTCACTTGTTCAGCGAAACCAAGTCAAGTATATGTTAAAGATAGCAAGAGATGCATTAGATGTTCAGATTGCCAAATCTCGTGCACGTAACGCTAGCAATGAGAAGAGAGAGACTTGCACCATCTGCTTGGAAGACGCTGACATTACAAGAATTCATGCAGTTGAAGGTTGTGCGCACCGCTTTTGCTTCCCTTGCATGAAGGAGCACGTAAAAGTGAAGCTACTCAATGGAATGCTCCCAGGTTGTCCAAGAGATGGTTGCACCACAAAGCTAAGCATAGAGGGTTCAAAGGTTTTCCTATCACCACCGCTGTTGGACATCATGGCGCGACGCGTCAGGGAAGCACAGATCCATCCAAGCCAAAAGATTTACTGCCCATACCCCAAGTGTTCAGCTTTGATGTCCCTAAGGGAAATAATCCATCCAATGCAAGCATCCTGCTCAAAGTACGCAGTTGACAGTGCTGCCACGTTGAGAAAATGCCTCGAATGCAGAGGCTCGTTCTGCATCAGTTGTAAGGTCCCATGGCATGATCAGATGACTTGCGATGACTACAAAAGGAGCTTTCCCCACGCTCATCCGGAAGATGCAAAGTTACAGAACCTTGCAAAGAAGAGGTTGTGGCATCAATGTGTCAAATGCAAGCACATGATTGAACTTGCGGAGGGTTGCTACCATATGACCTGCGTGTAAGTCCTGCTATCTTCCCGGCCTCTCTGCATATAGTCGCCGCGTGATTGGTGTATGATAAATTCTTGTTCTGATTTAGCAATATTCCTATCAGCAATGCTCAAAATAATGTCTGCTGCTACTGTTTGCAGGTGCGGCCATGAATTCTGCTACACATGTGGGAAAGCGTGGAAGGACAAGAAGGCAACCTGCTCGTGTGTGCTGTGGCACGAAAGAAATATCATCAGAAACCGGAGAAGACAAGGGTGATGACTACTTGGAGGAATGCAAGGGGACGAGGAGGCTGGAGCAGGATGTTTTTTGTTTGTGGTGGAGGACGCCGTCGCTAAGGAAATACATTCGAAGTTTCTTTCTCTAATATTGGACGGACTAGTTGTATGTAAACCTAGTCAGATGCTTGCATATGAGCAGGACCTCTACCGTGACATTGGCTCATCGACTGAACAGAAAACATTGGGTTAGCATGGTACCTTGCCGTTTAAAATTTCTATAATCTACTCGAAGTGAGAAAGAATCAAAGTTACTCCTGCCGGAGCTGGAGCATATGTCGCCGGCTCTCCACCGGTACAGGAGAGACAGATGGTAGAATCGCCTCGGCTGCTGGTACTGGCACATCAGAGTAAACAGGCGCCGGTACAGGAGAGCCAGATGGTAGATTCTGGTTGTTGACTTCAGACCGTGTGTCTCTCTGCTATTTCTTGGGCATTCCCCACGGTTCAGCATCCCGGTCATGACCATGAACAGGATGGCCCCTGAAATTCCGACGGCGATAATCCAGATGAGAAGAGCCATTTTTAGGGGATTCCTGATCCACGCCTTGGACTTGTCCCAAAGAGAGCCCCAGTCGATCTTCTCCACAAAGGGCACAGCGAGCGATCTTCTTCCTGATGAGGACGAATCGTTTCTTCTGTGCTGTTGTTGATGATCTCCGCTATTTCCAAGCATTTGCCGCGTGGAACAAGGAGAGCTCGATGGCCAATATAATATCTCAACCTCAAAGGACTGAAAGGAGCCATTTGCAGCAGGTTTCTGATCACCGCCGCCGGCGAGTTTATGTTTCTGATCAGCACCGCCACCTAGAACGGCCATGCTTGTACTCCAAATTCAATCAACAAGGGGCATCTACAAGAGAAGAACAAGAAGGCAGCAAGGTAAACCGTAAACAACTGATACAAGATCGAATAATCATCAGGCACAAGGTATCCAAAAAGAAGAAGATGGATTGATCATCTAATCCGATTAGCTATGGAAGAAGCTAAGTGATTAATTAATTGATTGATGAGGCCAGCAAGGAATGGAAGGTGACATGGTGTAATTCGGCGAGCAGGCATTCCAGAGAAGAGAACCGAACCATGACAAATTCAAGGTCAACGTTGCTTCAGCTCAGCAGGATTGAATAAGGAACGGTTATGTCTTCCGCCACGACAGTGCCTAGTTTCTGCTGACAAATTCAGTGTCAAAATGACAAGCAGCAGCAAAAATTAGTGTTCTATACTATAGTTTGTGTATGATGATGATATTTCGTACAACTATAAATATATTTTCTCTATTCTTAAATTGATGCCATTAGGATAATTTTTTGGTTTATTTTAAATTAAAAAATGCTTGAATTTACCATCAAAATCATATGGATACTACTCGCAAAAAAATAAATAAATCATATCCATATCATATCGTGTGCTACCAACACCAGAATACCCATGGATTATTACCATCGTGTCACGTATGTACCGTGTAACACACATTAGCTCGGTGTGGAGAATTCAGTAGTAGTTATATTTTTTTCCTTGTCACATGAACATATTATACACTTTGTAATTATGTTGAGTTGTCTTATGTATATCGCAGAATTGCAGCTTGATCCGGACCCACAAGTCAGCTGACCGAAAAATTCTCCGTTGACTTATCCGGGGACTCAGTGGCCCGTATGAAGCTTCAGCCGGACCCACAAGTCAGCCAACCGTAAATTTCGGCAGACGACCGCTCCATTTCAAAATTCAAAAAGAGGAAGGAGGAGGAGGTAAAGGCAACGGAACGGAACCCAAATCCTCCTCTGCGAGCTCCTCTCTTGGGTTTTGCGTATTGCGGGCGATGATGATGGCCGGCGGCGGCGACGACGACCTGGACCTGGCCTTCAAGCTCCAGCTCGACGAGGCCATCCAAGCCTCCCCCGAGTCGTCCGACGCAGCCTACGCCATCGCGCTCCACGCCGCCGACCTCGCTCGCGCCGCGCACGACTCCTCCGTCCGCGTCGCCGCGCACGACGCCCTCTTCGCGCGCGAGCTCACCGCGATCCCGGAGGATCGTTGGGCCCACGACGGCGACGACTTCCAGCGCCCCCTCGACCTGGACGATCCTTCCTCTTCGTCGGCCCGCCGCCCGCTCTTCTTCCGCGTCCTCTTCAAGGGCATGGCCAGCAAGGACGTGGTGGGCCCGCGGGTCCGGGACCCCGGCGTCGCCGTGCTCGCGGCGGCCGTGTGCGGGCCGCAGGGGGAGGTGCTGCTCAGGGTGCAGAAGGTGCTGGAGGCGATGGCGCTCATGGAGGGCCTACACGCGGCGCTAGGGCTGGGCATCCGCCGCGTCCAGGTCGTCACCGATTACAGTGCGCTACACAACCATGTAATAACTATCCCAATCCATCCCCATTCTCTCCTTGCATTTGATTGACTCCTTTAATTACTGTCGGTTAATTTGGTTGAGAGAGAATCCATGTCGTTTAATTTGGCTCAGTTGATTGTTGAATCCACGTCGGTTAATTTGGCTGAGAATAGTGAGTGAGTGGCTCAACGACTTGCAGGTGGTGCTTTTTAAATGTGTAAATAATGTTCGGTTTATTCAGGTCGATGCGCATTCTTGCTAAATCGGTTATCTTCCTACAGAATCCACTTCAATTTCATACACATTGCTGCAATATTGCAGAAATGAAAGGCACAGTAAATAAGATCGTAGCTAGAGAGAGCATTAGGACCCGCCAAATTAAACCATTATTGTTTGGTCTTTTTCATACAGTTAAAATGACAGCCTGGTACTATACGATATAGGCTGATCATTTCCATTCTGGATTGAGAATAGGATAGTGTATCCTTTTTGCTACTTCGGTGCATCTGAGTAGTATACATTGTTCAGTAATCCAAACAGGGGTGTTTTGCACATGCTTTAACACTTCCTTTTCACTAAAGATCTTTCCTATTCATGCTTGCTGCGATTAGTCCTTGATTCCTAATTCTTTGATAACGCCCGTACATTGCAGCTGCATGGAATTTGGCGTGTAACACAGAAGAAGGTTGCAGAAATACTCAATCAGGTTGTGTCAGTGCAGAGGAAATTCGAGCAAGCTGAATTACTGCTTGTTTACCGAAGCGAAGTTAACTATGTGATAAAATTAGCAAGAGATTGTGTCGATGATCACATTGCTAGAGCTCATGCTGCCAATGCTAGCAAGGAGAAGAGAGAAACCTGCTCTATCTGCTTCGAAGACACTGACATCTCCAAATTTCATGAAATTGAAGGTTGCACACATCGGTTTTGCTTCCCCTGCATGAAGGAGCATGTCAGAGTTAAGCTGCTCGATGGGATGCTCCCAACTTGCCCACAAGATGGCTGCACTAACAAGCTAAGTGTGGAGGGTTCAAAGATATTCCTTTCCCAGAAATTGTTAGAGATCATGGTGGAACGTATCAAGGAAGGGCAGATCCCTCCAACACAAAAGATCTATTGCCCTTATCCCAAGTGTTCTGCCTTGATGTCTCTGAGTGAACTCAAACCACACTGCTGCAGATGCTGCCACGCTGAGAAAGTGTGTGAGATGCAGAGGCTCTTTCTGCATCAGATGTAAGGTCCCCTGGCATGATAAGATGACTTGCTACCAGTACAAGAGGAGGTACCCTCATGCTCGTCCAGAAGATGTCAAGTTACAAAATCTTGCAAAGCAGAGGTTGTGGCGCCAATGTATCAAATGCAAGCACATGATTGAACTTGCTGAGGGTTGCTACCATATGACTTGCGTGTAAGTCTTTATCCTTCTTTACACTATCCTCCTATTATCATCTTTGCCAAGATTAATTCCGAGAACGTCCTCTGTTTAATGGTTCGTGAATATGTCAGTATGTTCTCAATCTTAATTTGAAAAGGAAATAGGTATATTCTTAACTGTTCCTTAGCATGCCCTTTTGTGTTTGCGCGCGCTAATGTTGGTACTGACAGGTGCGGGTATGAATTCTGCTACACATGCGGAAAAGAATGGAAGGAGAAGAAAGCAACCTGCACATGCCCACTATGGGAAGAACGCAATATCATCAGACATGATGGTAATGGGGATGTCTACTACCTTGATGAAGAGGAGGAGGATTACTATGATGAAGAAGAGGACGAGTATGATGTTCACTATGTTGAAGAAGGAAACATTTCCTACAATCAGGTTTACTGGCATTACGACGACCGCCGGGGCAACTACCACCACTACAACCAGGGTTCAAATAACCGAGTTAACCGGCCGGCTCGGTTCGGAGGAAAACCGACCGGTTAACCAGGATAATCGGCCGGTTAACCAATTCGCTACAGTAATATGATCGATTATTGGCGATTAACCTGCCGGCCGAGGTAACCGGACCGGACCGGTTATACAGTTAACCGAGGAAACTGGCCGGTTAACCACGGTTATTTAAACCCTGACTACAACTACTAGGCCATCTTATCTTGCAAAATCTTTTTCGCTGCTATAGACATATCTAGTCAATTACCACTACTGTACAGTAAGCAAACAGGATTTCCAGCTGAATGTTTGCTTGCTTTTGCTACCTCGTCCACTCATGAAATTACTATTCCCTTGTCGGTGACTTTTTGTGTGCCAGACAGAGCAATTACTAATTCAGTCAGTCAAAAATAGAAGAAGGAACATCATGTTACAATTACAATGTCCAGGCCTCGGGGGTGGGGTGGGGTCCGCAACGGGATTCACATGTTCCCCTATATTGTGATTTTTCGTTGTCACTTCGTCAGTCTAACTCGACAACCGAAGCAGTCTTGGATTAGCTGACGTTAAGAGTCAAGTGGTTGCAATTGCAAGAGTACAACACAAACAGTAAAATTGTAAATGCACACAGGAGGATGCGAGCTGTCCAGAAAAAAAAGAATGACAGCTCTGGCATGTTTAACTCCTTTCTGTACGTAATATAATCCTTTTGTCATCTGCTATACAGCAATCTGATTTGAAGGCCTATAGAAATGAAAATTCGCCATATTTCTTCCATGGAGGAGATAAAAAAATGGCAATCTATAATCAAGAAAAGTAACTTAGACTTGTAACAAGGGCAGAGAAACTCCCGTTGGCTTCTTTCCATTGTAGAAGGTGTTAACCTGGAACCTATCATCCTTTGGTACCCACCACCGTGGCTTTCTTCTCATGCGTTGAGTCTCAAGACTCACTCCTCTTTGATCATCGCCTTCTTGGCGAGCTCATAGCCTGCAAAGTTCATCGCTCCGAGAGGAGCAACCCAGAAAAACCGGGGGATCGCACCCTTAAAGAGCCCCAGAGGGCCCTCATTTTGAAGGATAGAGAATATTATCATCTGCATGGACACTGGCGTGCCTGGAGGAGCAGTCATCATCCGCGTCTTTAACACGTCAAAGGGAGTGGTTATAATTGCCGCAAGTCCTCCAGATAATGCTCCAACTGCCACTGTTTCCCATGGTTCCAACTCTTTGTCTAGTACATGCTGTGCTGCCTGCAAAACCACAGCCATGGGCATGAAAAAGTGAAACTTCACGATCAAATGTAACTACCATAAAAGTGCATTGCAGTAGCAGCGGTAAACATAATATACTGATTAGAACTGTCTAAAAGCTCCACAAGACTGCAACTTAACTCTGGTCTGTTTGATATCAACTATTCAACTAAGTCAACAAGAACAAAATAGTTCAGATGTTCAAGAATCGGCATATGCAAGTAAGAAAACCCCATTAATTTGCCTTTTTTTTTGGAGTCAATACATGGTATTATTTAAGGACCTGAAACTCAGAATAAGCTTCAGACCAACGAGAGGCAGCTAGGCAAAGACCTTGTAATTTTTTTTTATTACTATTATTTTAGGAATACCACTTATAAGGTCTGGTGAAAATACAGAAACTAATAGAATCCAGAATACCTTTTTAGCTTCAGTGTACAGGCACATTCCAGCAACATAGAGAGGAACCTCACGACAGAGGATGGCCCCAGTGCCGCGAAAAAAGCCCTTTAGGCCATCCTGTCGCATGGTGCCAACAATGGCGTCCCCTACATTGTTGAAGATTCCAGCCTGCAGACGCTGTTTAAGAACCTCACAAGGGATGCGGACTGCTGTTCCCAGGACTGTGCTGCAGAAGGAAGCCACGGATTGCACCTACAGTAAGAAACAGTACATTATCAAGCAACTTCACAAAACACAAGCATAACTATAGGAATTATTATTTCATCCATTATCCTTGCTCAGAAGTTCCTCAACAAGCCTGTACAGGCAGATTAACTATGTTGCCCTTTACCGCCCCTTGACACGAGATAAACAGGTAGCTTGATAAGCTGACATTGGAAACTAGTAGTATGATTACCAACTTGCTAGTAAGGACTGGGTGTAACTGAGGGCTTGATGAAGTTGAGCATCATTTTGAGATAATAGATTGACAAAGTTCTTACTGGTACTAACAAATTTAAGAACTTCTAACATGAGACTGACAATGTGGGTCTAGGCCTGCACTCCATTGAAAAGAACGTGGACTTTGCACAAGTGGTAATAAAATATACCTGAATCTCTGGAAGTGTTGGAGCGATATTAATTAACACAAGTTTGCTTGCTTCAAAAATTCCTGTCCTCAAACCATGGCTGCAAATTACAGGAGGTGAACTCATATCCAACATAAGATTGTGCATGTAAATTTTCAAAATAGCACAGACCTTGAAAATTGGCCAAGAATCGCTGGGATAGATCCTCGATACAATCCTTGAAGCCCAATTTGTGGAAGCTTTGAAATGAGATCTGGTAATGAGAGTGTAGACGCTTGGAGACGTGTCTGAAATAACACAGAAGATATAGCAGTTGAATCATAAGTGTCAGAAGATTGAATTCTGCCAGCATACACTAGTCCAGAAAGACAGTGAATATTTACAGGTAGTACCTTGGTAAAAAAAAATTGATGCGGGAAGGACAATCAACCATAAAGGAACATGTCTACATGAGATATTATACAGAGAACTAGAAGTGGAAAGTGTAGAAATTGTGCAATGAAACGAAGTGGTTTTTATTGCTAAAAAAATAAATGATTTTATAAAAATTGTGCTCCTTCTGAAAAGTTAGTTATTTGATTAAACTAAGAGGGTTAGAGGATACCCTTATGGTCACCCATTTGCAATCAATAAAAAACACCTGATAGAGATATTATATCGCTGTTTGAAATTATTGAATTGCATAGGTTCAAGATTTCTAGCATCTAGAGTCGGTAAAACTCCTGTATGGTTGATTCTTCGGTGTGCATGAAGCAGATAGTGTCTCAAATTATTTTTAGTGAAGCTTAAAGTTTTGTGGAAGTGATCACAATATCCTGTTCTGAAAATATAAAGTGAAACCACTGCTGAATAATTTATAGGGCAACAGCTACTTGTTTAAAAACACTGATGGAAGGATGCAGGCTGCTGTACCTTCATTGAATCAATAGGATGCATCAGAGAGGTTGAGAGCGCACTAGCAAGACCTCCAACGAAAGCTGATTTCAAAACACTTCCTGTGGATATTTCTAAAGGAGGGGGGACAGCAACAACAGTAGCAGCCTCAAACCAAACGTTCCTGAATACATTTGGAGTGGAGAACAAGTGAAGTTGTCAGGTTGAGAACCATTTATATTGATTAAAGATTGTTAGGACTGGTGGTTATTTCCTTCCATGCTGGGTAAGACTGTTAGGATTGGTGGTTTCTTCCAATAGGATAGATCATACATACCGAGGATCATCCTCGAGGCGCTCTGAAGGAAGTAGAAGCATGAAATTGCGGAAATGACCATATGAGATTGATCCTTCTGAATCTGCATTTAGATATCGTAGCATGGCAGCAGCATTATCTTCATTGGCCGGAAGGCCTGCGCTTTTCAAGGACGTCAAGATTTGATTCTTGTGAAGTGTTCCAGATTTGCTCAAACACAATGTTGTATATGCACGGAGAATGGTTGCCTCCTTCTGTTCCATCAAGGATAAATACTGCTTCCACCCTATTGATTTTGAGAAAAAGTTGCTTCTAGTACGCTGTAAGAAGTCTCGAGCATACCTCCTAGGTAACCTTCTCTTCCTCATTGCAACTTCAAGATCTTCTAGAGTGACTTGGCCATCACCATCTCTGTCCAACTCTTCAAAGAACCGTCTTCCTGCAGCAGCACAACATAGATTATTATGAATAATAGTTCATGAGCTTTATCGCATTTCAAGAAGCTCCCACTGATTAAACTCTTGAAATATGATGACTTTGATAAATAAAAAAAAGGTGGCAAAGTGAAGAATCTTGTTATGGCAATTTCCCCCAGATTAATGCTAACCTGGCTATCGCCTTTTGCTCTAAAAATGTCAGGATTTAATGGTCTTTGATCTATCTTGGTTGTGTAAGGTAGGGTCAATGCATCATACCTTCCACTTCTGCGTATCTGAAGAAGTCCTGCACCGAGAAAAGCTTCTTCTTGTCCGGGTGCCCATCTGTAGATGTTGATGATCTTCCTACCAGCTGTGGGACTAACTCGATCAACTCAGCGAGTGAAACCGTGAGCAGCGTTGACCGAAGCCGCTCCACATTGGACAGTGGGACATCAAGCAGCCTAGCAGCTAATCTCTGTGGCTGCTGTGGTGCTCCACTGCCATTGTCCTGGACAGTTCCACTTTTATCCTCGTGGTCGCTGACCGGTGCTGCTGGTGCTGTGGTAGGGGAGGCACCCATGATCCATGAGGCCGGAGGCGGTGCCCCGACCTTTGCGAATCCCAGACCGGAAAGGAAGCCATCGAAATCTGCCCTTTTGCCGTCGATTACCTTCGTGAGAAGCTGAAATTGATGCCGCTGCGGGAAGGCGATACCCAATTCGGCGCCTTTTTGCATGCAGGCTCCTTCCAGCAACTGCAGGTTGTGGGCGAAGGCGTCGAATGCAATGCAGAGCAGGAGGTCGAGCTGCGGCGGCGGAGGGCGCTGCTCCCAGACCCGTTGCTGCTTGCGGAAGCATCTGGCGAGTGACCTGAGGGGCTTGTGGAGGAAGTTGGTGACGACGGCGTGGAGGTGGAGGAGGCAATCGGGCTCGCGCTGTTGCCGTTTGGGACTAGTAGAGATGGATTCGGGGCTATGGATCGGAAGGTGGAGCTGGGCTATCGCGGCGCGGGCGGCGGCGAGGAAAGCCTCCAAGGGACGGTCGTTGGACGCCATGGGCGCCGTCAGGTACGGTTGCCGGCGAGAGGCTGGAGAATCATTGCAGAGAGCACTGACTGGGCGGCGGTTGCAGAAATGGAGGCAGTGATGATGGAGTCGGATTTCACTCCCTTCCGGCGAGCGGCGGCGCTCGGCGACAAAGAGGAAGGAAGAGCAGGAGACAAGACGGGAGAGGCGGAGAAGAAGCGGCGCGCCCCGAGCAAGAGGAAAATACGGCAGAATAAAAAAAAATCTCTCTTTTTCCCCACAGAAAAACAAAATCATATCTGGTGGTATTTGCGTCGCCAGAATAAGAGAAAATCTTTTTTTTTTCCTCTCAAGAAAAGAGTGCAACAAGAGACAAAAAAAAACTGAATAATCAGAAAGTTGTTCATGTTGCAGGAAAGACGCATTTTCTTGTTGTCTGGTAACCCTCTTTCTTTGCTAGCTCGAGAAAAGGGATCACATTTTGTTGTTGTCTGAAACAAACAAGATTGTTATCATTACCGCTTACTCAACCAAATTGGGATTTATCTCCACTTTATCAGCTGTTGGGATTTACCAGAAAATTCTGTCTACAGCAATCCTTGCAAGGTCCATTATCCTTGCAACCCTTTTTTTTTTCAGTTGACAGGGCCTGCTGCTTCTCAAATGAAACCTATGCAGATCGCAACCGCAGTAGTAGTAGGCTGGTAAATGAAATTCAAAAAACAGAGAAACACTTATCCCAACAAAGAAACAGAGGAGCACAGAGCTGAAACAGAGGAATACAGAGTACTACGAAAGTCAGGCTCTGCTTCATCCATGTAACTTTTATTATTACTGACAAAATCATTCACATATACATACATGCACGGCAAGATGGAAGTCCAATATTTGGCAGCCCCACTCACTCTAGCCTAATCACATGGGGACGCCACGCCAAGTATACAAGGATCACTGATTGCTACGACTAATAGCTCAATTTTCTGTGTGTATAATATAGGTAGAGAAGATAGAGAAAAGGAGGAGAGAATTGAAATATCTGGATGTGGCGCAAGAAAGGAAAGCGGGGGATTACACAAACTGGAAGCGCATAAGCAGCCTGACGGACTTGTACTTGTTGCCTTTGCGGTCGTGCAGGGGCACGGCGCGAATGCCCTGCTTCAGCTCCCACACCGGCAGGCAAGTCTGCCCACCGAAGTCATGCTTCTCCGACATGTCGTACTCCTGCACCTCTATCCGGAGAAGGGCAAGCTCCGGCACCGTCAGCGGGAAGGTGAACTCCTCATCCCACACCGGCACCCACTGGTCCTCAATCGTCCGTGTCTTCTTCATCACACTGTCTGCCTTCACTCCAGCGATACCAACCTGCTCAAAAAGCATGAGATTTTCGTTTTCCCAATGTTGTAACTGCTATTTACCATAGAGCTAGTGCCAGTGGATAGAACAATTTTGTTGCCTTACCCTAGTGTAGAAATCTGGAGGAGAAAAGGCGTCGAAATGAGTTTTACTGAAATCCATGCGCCACCCGTCTCCCATATATACTTTTACCTGCTTGGACATGTAGAGAGTTTAGTTGCTTAGACTGGAATGTCATGATTGGGATTTTGAGAAAACACAATTGTCTCTCGCAAATATACACATACCTTGAGAGTTGTCTTCACTGGCAAACTAGCTTTAGGGTCAAATACTTCACCATTTGGACCTGTCGTTAGCAGAAAGTCTGGTTTTTTCACATAACCGCAGCCCCCATTGGCTCTGAAAAATCCTTGCATCAACCGGAGTGCTTTGTCATGCCCCTGAAAATTTAATAATTTTATGTTAACATGGAAGTAGAAAAGCATGAGGAATGGGGAAGTTGATCATTTGAGAGAGAAGAATTGAAGTCCCACCTGCATGTTGAAAGCAACCATCTGTGCCCCATGAGTCCAAGCATTCATTGGGTCATAATTAGAAGAATTAACCCTTGTGCCCTTTGGATATATCCTGAGTATGTTCTTCTGGGTGAACCTGAATAGAATTTAAGTGTTTCAGCAAGCATGTCGATTATGGCATGTGTTTGTTATCTTGTGCAGAGCAGTTCAGCATTTTGTTTGATTACTACATTCATATCTGGCAATCCTAACAGATTCCTTTTCCATTTCTTTCCTTTTTCTAGTTACAAACTTCAAAGATAACAATAGAAAATTGGCTGCTTTGGATAACAATAGGATGTAAGGGCATAATAACCTTTAAATACTGGGTAAATAACACTGAACCTGTAATAATTTAGCAGTCATGTGCACTGACCTTCAAATATAACTAAATACTGGTAAACATATAAAATACCTTATGACATCAGCACCATGAGAAGAGGTTGCTTTAGCTAGCTGTGTCTCGCTCAAAGAAAGGCGCCTGACTTTGTCAGGATCCACCTTAAGTGCATCCCTCAGATGGCCTTTTGGTTTCCCAGCGTGGATAGTAATAAGTTTTCTATACTCGCAGGCAGTGTCCTGCAGGAATTTAGGATCCTCCTCGTCTTCAGAATCTTCATCCTCTGGATCATCCGGTTCGTCCTGCCCATGACAATAAATTCACTTCATTTGTGTCAAACCATGTGTGCAGGCCTTTGAAAAAGGCAGTAATATTGCAAACCTTTCCATCAGATTCTTCAGCATTTGATTCCATTCTTCTCATAGTTCCTTCGTCTGCCAAATTAGCTATGTTTCCAGAGACATCCTGATTATCCTTAACTTTAAGGAACTCCTTGTACTCTTGTGGGGGTTTAGTTGAGATAATTATCCTCTTCATTAGAGCTTCTGGAGAAGGAAGCTCTTTCGTAGGATCCGAACTAGGGATAAAAAGGAGATCTCCAAATGTTTCAGTGAGCATCTATAATGATTTGAAGTTAGAATTAGGTTTTAAACAGACAAAAAGAAAATGCAGTGAAATGATATATTATACTTTACCTCGGCTACTTTGGCTTGGAGATCTGCTGTGAGGTGATCCTCTAGAGTAATGACAAGAGGATAAGTAGATGCACAAAATGCATATTCTTTAATGGACTTTAAACATCTGATCATTTCTACTGGTGCAGTCAGCGTCCTTTGAAATGCCGAGAAAAAGAAAAGTCAGGAAAGTATATTGCACAGAGAGAGGGAAAAAAACAATGATTGCAAATTCAAACAATCTGGGGTCACTTTTAATAAATTCATATATAGAGAGCCCATGGAGGGTAAAAGGTTCCTGCTGCAGTGCTATGTGTGTTGGAAGATAAAAGAAACTCTACTTCCTTAGAACAAGGATGCTATATGGTTTCGAGTAAAAAAAAAGGATGCTATATGGTCAATCGTGCAAAAAAAATTAAGCACGCCTAACTTTTTCGTGCAGGTCACAATATGATGCACAATCTTACATATATGGTGGTTTTCATGCATAGATCTGCTGTCATCATTTCAGGTGTTTTGCAGTAGCAAACAGAAAATAGTTTGCGATGCCAACATATCAAGGAGCAAGAAACGAAAACATAATTACTTACCCTCCATGAAGAATATCAACATTGTTCTTTGAAGAATTTGGCCACATATCGAGTTCAATGACTCTAACACCTCTCTGCAACGCTTTTATAATTGGAACATCGCTGGAGTCACTATTGAGCTGGTTCCCAGTTAGGTAGGAATTATGTCCAGTGAATATGAAATAATGAGAGAATGGGTCTGTCATATCCTGGTGAACCTGAGCAGAGATTTAATAAGGTAATTATCAGAGAAAGAAAGAATTAATCAATCAAGAGCAGCAAAGAAACATATTGCACATTCCTTTTTTTTTTGGATAAAGCAAACTCAACGATTTTATGGTATCGTTGAGCAGTTTAAAGCATGTGTTTTGTCGATGAGTCCGAATTGCATGGCATAATAAATACACAGGCAAATATTTCTTGTAAACTTTGAAACAAAATCTCAGAGTGCACAAAAAAAAACATGAAGGATAGAGTTTTTTATGTGAGTATTTGGATAATTCTTTTTTCCACCATTTTCGGTATCGGACGTAAAAAAAAGCAACTTATAGCAAGTTATAATGAATTTGCAGCAAACATTAGTGCATTGTGGCAAAAGCCATTAGTAAATTTTAGGTCTCCAACAAAAAACGTCCACAATATTGAATGCTCTGTTTGGTGTTGTGAGGGGCAGTAAATAGTATAGAGTTCCAAAAATGAGCAGCAGCCCATAATCCATATGGAGTTGAAGTGGAATGCCGGCAAGCAGGGACCCAGCAGCGCAGATGGAGAAAGGAGGAGAGTGACAGACAATAAATGAAGGAAAGTGGCAGTCCTTGACATCACATTTTGTTGACCTCTCCCCTCCCCTCCCCTGGGAGGCTGGGAGAAAGCGGTACTAGCATGAAATGGAACCTTTGTGGAGAAGGAGAAGTTGACCTCGGAACCAGAGTATAGATCTCATGGAAGCTAATAAATACGTATCTAGAATCTAGAGTATGCAGCAGCAGCAGCACAATTCCAATCGTTGGAAGTACTACTAACAAGGACGAATCCAAATCAATGCACTTTCAATCAATATTGCTGTGGGATGAAGGAATCAATCAAGTACTAGATAAGTACTACTAATAGTTGATTGAGCAAGCAAAGAAAATAAATAAAATTAGTGAGTGACCTGGTTGGCGATGGGCGGGTTGAGGTCGGGGGAGAAAAGGAATCCGAAGAAGTCGTCGAGCGAAGGCGTGGATGGCGCGGGGGACCTGGTGACGAGGCGGGCGATCCCCCCGGCCGGATTGGTGGCGGCGAGCATGGCGAGGATGCGTTGAACTTCGGCTGGAGACTCGCCCTGAACTTGGGAGAGGAAGCGGCGGAGGCCATCGTCGGAAGCAGCAGAAGAAGAGAGCGAATGGTGGGCGGCGCGGACGTCCGGCGGCGGCTGCGCGTCGGGAGATCGGAACTTGCGGGTGAAGCACATGCAGTACTTGTACGCGTAGCTGCCCATCCTCCTTGATCCTCTCTCTCTCTCTCTCTCAGTCTCTGAGTCTCAGCTGGGATCTGATGCTTCCTTCCCTTCCTTCTTCTTTGAGGGATGACGATCTATCTCTTCGTCGATTAAGTAATGGTGGATGAGATACTCTCTCTAGTCAAGTCCAGTCCCAAAAAGAAATTGAACTAATAAAACTCGTGATGTTTCCTCCTCCCTCTTGTTGGCGCTGGATTGGATGGAATGAACAAGAAGAAGAAGAAGAAGAAGAAGAAGAAGAAGAAGAAGATTTGCTGGAGTAACCAGGCCGGCCAAGGAATCGGGGCCAAAGACGGCCAGCGGTTCCCCCCCTTTTCAACTACACCACGCCAAAGTGCAAACCGCAAAGGAACGGGAATTTCAAAAGGCGCTTCTTTTACGCGCAAGTCCTCCTCGCTTCATTTCTGCTGCAAAGTGCATTTTAACTTGTTGCTCCCTCCTCGTTTATGCATTTGCTTACCCAAAACAAAAACAACTTGTGTGCCGATAATCTCAAGTACCATGTTCCACATCCCAACAAATAAAGATTTTCTTATGTCATTTCTTAGATGCCATTGCAACTTTGCAATGTTTTTCATTAAGAACCATTTCCAATGTTTTTCATGTTTAGTTCTAGAGAATATGCATCCAAAGCACTAAGGTGGAAATGAACCAGAAAGTTTCGGATTCAATACGTTTTCATACAGGCCGCGGAGCAATCTTCTACCAAACAGACCGCGTGGGGAAAGATTCTAGTAATCTCGAATTTCCATGTCAAGCACTAAAATTCCTCATCGACCAATGGAGCTTTTGTCTGATAATCTTGATGTTCTCTCTCTTTTTTTTCTTTTGCGAATAGATAATTTTGGTGTTCTCTCTCTTTTTTTTTTCTTTTGCGAATAGATAATCTTGGTGTTCTCAAGTATGTAGTATTTCCTTGCTACATTTGCAGTTGACAAATCTATTGGTTAATTTATTTATTTTTTTGACACCGTCTATTGGTGATCTCAAATAAGCCATGTTTAGCTTGATTAACAACTATCAATTTATAGGACACACGCTAGAAGTTTCTCGATTGAACCTATAACAAAAAGAAAAGATGTACTGTTATGTAGAAAGTAAGGGGGTGAGTGGGGCATCATCAGGTCAACGAGGTTCTTTGTATTAAACAGAAACAGCTTGGAGAAATTATTAGAAATGAAGACGTGGGAGCTTATCGAAGTCCTCTTAGATCCATTTAACGTCGCTGCAATCATGAACCCGATAAAAAAATTGAAAGGCCATTTTGAATTCATTTTTCACAAGCTAAGAGTATATCATCTTGTTTGCTTTGTGTAATCACCCAAATCGGTTTCTTCACCAACCGTTTCCGTCTGGTTTTGTTTATTTCTTTCTTTCTTGTTTGCTAGCAAGAACATGATCTGCATGCACAATAGTGTGAAGGGCCTTGACCTGGGTGGGAGGCAATCATTTTTGTGCCGTGTCCCATCTGATCTAGGACACGTACCATTACATTGGTGTACGATCGATAAATAATAACAAAATGGTCATCTGACAGGACCATGTGTTTTTATTCGGTGTGTAGTTTTGACTGATAATTTTTATACTCCATCTGTCAAATATAATATTTTTAAAATTAAATAGTTATAAATATAAAGAGTTGTATATTATGATAGTTGCGTTTAAGATAAATTTAGTAATATCTTTCATACTTGATCAATTATTATAATTTTTTCTCTATTAATAGTTAAAGTTAAAATAATTTGAGTTCTTTCTTCACCAACCACACCTGAATGTGATCATCACCTAGGAGGTATTGCACGATGAGTCAAGTCAGCCGTCCCAGCCGTTTTGTATGTATCGTGGCCATCAATGCAAGCTTTTATACAGTATATATGCTTATTAGTTGACGTGACATTACATTTGTTGCTCCGTTTGTAAATGTAAGAACTTTCAAAGTATTCGCAAAAAAAAGTACTTTCAAAAGTTTAACTAATAATATATAAAATTATATTTATATTATCAATCTTAAAAATTATATAAAAGTACTTCTTTTCTATTTACAATCAAAGTTGAAAATACTTCATTTTTTGGGTAATAACAATGCTTAACCTTGACCGAACATTAAAAAAAAATGCTATCGGGAAGGGAATTGCACTTGCACCTTAATGGCTATTTCTGCATTCACCCATCCAACAATGAAATCCACACGCAATCAGGTCCTCGGGTCGTGCCTTGGCTCGCCGTTTGGGCATGCCTAGGTGCTACTCGTATGTAACATTTATCTTGTTTTTTTTAATACAAAACATGCGGAGCATGATCTTTGTTAAAAAAAATCGACAAAAAAAGGAAGAATATATATAAGACGTGAGGCTGACCAAGTCCTCCTCTGTAGTATCAGCATCAACTAACAAATTCGTAAGCATGGGCATCACCGTGTCATGATTCGAGCAGCCTAGCGATTCATTGCGTCATGTGTATTTGTTTTCACACCAGACGATTCAATTATCTATTTATGATCACGGATTGTCTGTTGAATCCACCAAACCGAGGAATGTATCTTCATTCCTAAGTGACAAATAATGCGTGCATAATCCTAAGGAACCTTGCCCAGCTGGGACCGCGTTAAACAGATCTGTCACAGGTGTTCAGTCCAACCATATGTGCCCAACAAGGGCCATGTCTGCATTCAACCATCCAACCAAAAAGTAGTACTCTTTCTTGCTCTGCTTTCGTCAACAGATCCAGTATTTGTTTACACCATCAGTGTGCAGCTTCCAAAATCGTTTCGTTGTACTCTGCGAAGGGAAATAAAAAACAGCAAACAACTACCGCGTCTAGGCTGGTTTGCAAGCTTACAAGCTACATGCTTAATATAATATCTGATGACTGGCTAAAGCTATAACGTGCTATTAATTTCAAAATGACTACACACACGACTCTCCTGTCCAACCAGGACCAGGTCTGGAGATGTTTTACTTGCAATAGAGGTCTGTAGAAGCAAACTACAAAGACAAGGTACCATAGAACCGCGTAAACGTTTGCCGGCTAGCGTTGGCACCATCGTCGTGATTCATGGATGCTGCTGCTGTTGCATATTTGTCAGTAAAATTTGCTTCATCCCAAGCCCTCGATACTGGATGGTCCCTCCTCGCTTTTCTGTCTGGCTGCGCCACTGATTGCCAGGAAACAATCACAGAAGGCAGGTACCTTCCTGGTTGCTTCACAAAGTTGCAGCCTGGCAATTCAGAGGTAGTAACTCGGTGTTGGGTTCAGCGTACAACAGAGCTGACGCTTATTATTTGTAGCTCAAGATTCCTCGTTCTGTACACAGGAAAAGATTGTTTAGATGCCACACGCTGATGAAGACCACATCTCCTGCAAAGCAAAGAATTGTTGATAGCCTGAGAAAACACTGTTTATATAGAGCAAATAAACGTCCAATCGCTTAATTCATGTTCCTCTTTGGCCCCAGTTTAGCATCATCTTATTCTAAAAACAGTTATTACACATAAGCCGATAGGCTAACTTCAATGAATAAGGGGTGCCAATAGATGTTCATATACAGGCAGTCAACCCTGAATAGAGTGAGGCCAACGTCTGAAAACAGCAGATTAACCTGATATAGATTGCACTGTTATAATATTGAAACATCAGCCATGTACTATAGCAGACGAAGAATCACAAGATAAACGTTTAATCAAAGAATATGTACTGACGAGCATCCATAAGTCTTTCAGTTGCCGCTTGTTTTGGATGAGATGAATGTCCGTTCTGTCATCCAACCATCCGAGTTGCCTCTTTTATGGATTTCCCAGTTTTGGCAGAGATAAGGGCAGATGATCAATAAAGGAGAGCATAAGATTCATCTATGAGGAGAATGCGATTAGGGTCTTCTAGAAAGAATTTATGCTAGCAGCACGTCTTGTCTCCATATCTTTACTGAGCCGACATTTTGCCTACACTCAGGCATTCGACCATCAATCACCATCATCCTATTAACAGGATCAGGAGATTACGCAGCACCAGAAATTGCCAACCTGGTGTAGAAAGACCTGTATGTACAACTGTACTCATCACTAGCCTGAGAGGCTGAGACACAAATAAAATGTACAGGACCATCACCATTGAAATTCGCGATGCACATGGTGGGTCTCTTGCACAATTTCCATCAGATAAAACATTTACACTGCATATGTCACCCAAGTTCAGACCTGAGAACACAGCTTGCAACATAGCCAGGGCAAACCAGGGTTCAAGAAGATGGTTGATCAAGCAATTTTAGCACCCTCAACACTATGAACATCACCATCGAACAAAAGTCTAGAAGACAGGACCATACCCATCTCGTCACTCGCGAGAGGTCGCGTAGCTTCACCATGAGCATGCCACTATGATGGGACTTATTCTACGAACCAAGTTTTATCCAAATACATATACTGAAGATAGCATCTACTGCCCTAAAGAATTTAAGATTCATGCAAAAAAAAAAAATTCTAACCCAATGTGACAATTACCAGCTATTGACTTAGGGCACACAAAATTTAGGTTCTTTCTTTTTCATAACGGCCCATACAACAGTTCATAGGGCAATTTCCCAGAAAATAAAGAGGGTCATGAGTGATGAACAATTTACTACATATCAAAAAGGAAACTTGGCTCAGAACGCCATCATGATTGACTAGCTTAAACTGTGCACAAAATGAGGAAGGGGTCTGAATTACTCAAGAGGTCAGCCTAATTGGTCATCACCCACTCATCATATACTTACTCTGTCAACACAGACACTACTATGGACTTATTCTGTGAGCCCAAGCTTCATACAAATACCCACTATTAACACGCATCTACTGAGCACAAGTGAACAGCCATTAGTCCCAAACTTCTCACCTAAAAGGCGAGAATAATTACGAATCATGGCACACAAACTCTGGGTTTTTTCTTCTTCACAATGTTCCAGACAACAATTAAAAAGAAGCTTTGCAGATGCCCAACGCCTACGAAATCCCAAAAAGGGGTCAGGAGTGGTGAACAATTCACCACAGACCAAAAAAGCTCAAACTGTGTGCAAAATGACCAGGGATCTGGAATGCACAACATAACATCTCTATTGCTCAAGAGGTCAGCCTAAATGAACATTACTAACTCATAATACTTTAATCTGTCAAACACCGACACTCAATCTGCCTTCTCAGTACAAGAGATAAGCCAACCATATGATATGAAGTGCTAAGATTAGACCCAGTGCTGCAAAATTATAAATTCTCAGAGTCCTCTTCTAAACATGATTAAACAGTGTGAATCATTTGTTGCAGTGAATGTTAGCTGCTAGTATTAAGAGAAGCATTACCCACACTAATAAATGCAAGTAATGTCAATTGGCCTATGAGAAGGAGCAAAACTGCACTGGCTAGTTATTTTTGACGTGTAGCTCAACCAGCAAAATATAGATAAAGTCATTTGGAGAACAATATCATGGAGATTACATGACTTTAAGAGAACTCGGACTAACCGAGACAGGTTTCATGTGAAGGATCATTGGACTCGTTAAAAGTAAGGTATCAGATAAACTCTTCCATGATCAGAAAGTACCAAGCTAAGTATAATTTCTAAACGATTGCAAAATGTCACAGAAAGTAAAAGAAGAAAGATACAAAAGCACCACACAGAGTCTGATGATGAGTTATACAAGCTATAGAGAGAAATACGGAGGCTATCAAAATCAGCAGTAAGAATTACGTGATTAGTTAATACCAACTGAGAAGCAGATGCAGCAAGTAATAAATTTAACTACAGATGAAGCCATGTATATGCAAAATTTTAGCAATTCTCTCTTGAGTGCAGGTAGGTAATGGGGAATACAGATGGAAATTTAGCCAAGAGGCACATGACATATGTAGAAGTAAAGTAACTATAGCATAATTCATTCCTTGCATCATCATCATGACTCATGAGTGAGAAAGAAAACAAGATATAAGGCCAAAAAATACAGAAAGGACGCCACAGACTCCCAAGCAAGGGTTTAATTCATCTCTCAGATCTCTCTAATCCATAATTAATTAACCAAACCTAGTCAACACGAGAACAACATACACGATTCAAAACCGTCTGATCTGATCTGATGTGATGTGGTGCGGTGCAGGAGGGATCAGGCGGAGGAGGCCGCGGCGGTGCGCGAGCGGTAGAGCTTGCCGAAGATGTGGAGCGCGGTGACGAAGCCGATGAAGCAGAGCGACATGACGAGCACCATGGTGGGGGAGAGACGCAGGCCGGGCGCCTCGTCGGTGTAGAAGCGGAGCATGTTGCTCCCGCCTCCGCCGGAGAAGCCTCCTCCTCCGCCGCCGGTCGCCGTGGCGCGGCGGCGGCGCATGCCTGCGGCCGCTGCTGGGGTGCCCCGCGGGCCGACGGTGGAGGGGCGGCCTCCGGCGGCGCCGCTGACGGAGGACTGGGACTGCGATCCGGCGCGGGCCATGGCTGTTGGCTGGATTTGGGATCAGGGATCTCTTCTCTCTCTCTCTCTCCAAAGCAAAGTGAAGTCGCGCGTGCGGAGAAGACAGAAGAGTCTGTTGTGTTTTGTCCGCAGCTGAAGGGAAGGGAAGGAAGGAAGCAGTTGAGATGAGAGGGCCGGACCCACCAGTCAGTAACACAACAGCATTCCTTTCGCCTTCCCTTAGTTACAACTGGAGTAGTACTGTAGTATTGATATGTGAGCCAAGCATTTATAATTTTTGTCGACTTTTTACATCATCATCAAAATCCAAACCAAAAAGAAGAAAAGAAATCGGCAGGATAAAGAAGACGAATCGGCATCAATGGCGGGCCATCACCTTGCCGTTGCTTCCTGATGAGGAGGATGAGCTCGCGGAACGACAAGTAGTTTTCTTCTCTTTGATTGTCCAAGCAGAGATCAATTATATAATCCAATTATTTTCAAAAGGTAAGCATGGATGGATGGACTTTGGTTACCTCGCAGGACAAACTAGCTAGAGAGAGCAAAAAAAAAAAAAATCAGGATGTACTCTTTCACTGAGTGCAAGGCATATTCACATT
Source organism: Eleusine coracana subsp. coracana (assembly GCA_032690845.1). NCBI lineage: Eukaryota > Viridiplantae > Streptophyta > Magnoliopsida > Poales > Poaceae > Eleusine > Eleusine coracana. The sequence continues at coordinate 12,697,818 of CM064426.1, forward strand.
TACATCCTGACAATTGGCATGGTACAAAATGGTCTACACTACTCATCACTTCTATATGTTACTTCTGCTGCTGAATTCTACCACTTAGATTAACTACGTGGTGTGTGTCACTGAGAAGTGGTGGCAGCTCGCAAACCTGTTGTTGCAGCAGGTGCCACACTATTCATGCTTCAGCATCCAGTCCCGTCTCTAAATCGGTCAGGATGCAGCTACCAAGCCCCACCCCCCGGACAATTAAGAAAAGAAACTATCATCCACGGATCAGAGGAGTCCGGTACAAACTGTACACTCGCCGTCACACAGCAAAACATGACTAAAATATGCTAATCAGTATCCGAGTCGATTACTACGAATCTTGGTTGAACTGAACCCCGCTTATGGGGTCGCGAGGAAGGATCAGGGTATCCCTCTTCATGCTGCCCATCATAAGCTGTGCTCCCACCAATTGAAGCTGCACAAACGGAATCAAATTTTCTGTGAAAAACGGTTATCAACTAAATATTGACACTGGCAAAGCTGTCACAAACTTGTAGCAGCGGTACAGCAGTTCCTACCATCTAAGAGAGCAGCACATTTTAAGAGACCTGGCACAGAATTACAATGGCACAAATCAAAAGGATCTAGACTTCGGCCATACCATCTAAAGCTGTTACTCCTCCAGACTTCCTCTTCCTCTTTTTCTTAGAAGCAGTTTTTGCAGTAACTAAACTTTCATCACACTTGTCAGAATGGAGATCATGACATGTCTGAGTGTGGTCACCCAGGGAAACTGGCTCATTCTTAGATTGATCATTGCTAGGGTGGTTTTCCACTTCATCTGCATTACTCGTCGCCAGTGTGCCAGAATCAAACATTTCGTAATTGGGAACATCTAGGGGACTCGAAGGAAAATCCCAAAATGATAGTCCCAGATCATCAAAGCCTTCTTTCAGTGCAATATATGTGGTGTCATTTGGGCCTCCACAAGATTGTTCACCACCCACTTCTAAAGCTTTAGGAGATAACACCCTGACAGCATCATCATCATCTGAGTCACTCAGAACTACTACATCCTGCTCTCTTGGTGCAGGAGGAGCATTTTCACCTGCCGGAGGAGATTCAAGATTGTTGACATGGCTCACAGGATGACCATTTCTTCCTGGTTCCAAACTACAACTTCCATCTTCAGTGCCCGCGTCATCAACAGTGATTGTGGGAGCAGTGCAGCTTTTGTTTTCTAACTGTCTTGTACTATCACCATCAGAAGATGGCACCAAGCCTTTCTTTCTAATTTGCCACTGGCCATTGCTGTTTTTTCTAATTCCCAACTTAAGACGACAATCTGGATCTTCAGACAACGCCTCTTCTTTAGAGTCATGCTTCACAATACCCGTCTTTGATTTGGCTCCTGAATCTGTGACCACACAGAGAGTGCCATCTGGTAAATGCCACTTTGCAAGATCTTTCAGTTCAGGTCCACCCTTAATCCTCCACGAACCATCAGGCTTGACATCAATTTCAGTTGCCTCATTTCCACAGCTTTGGACCTGGATCACCAAAATACAACAAAACAGAAATTACGCTCAGTGGAATAAAGCAAAAACGTGTACATACCTTCCACTATAAACTCACCAAGGAAGTGATCCGATTGAAATAAGGATCAATTATTATGTTCTCCAGGGAGTAATTCTTCAGGCAAATTGGGCATTGCCACTATGAACAAGAAACATAGATTAATTTTGATGAAGAATAAGGCACAAAAAATGAATTGTTATGAAAAAAATAACCGCACCTTCCGGGAACGTTGATTTATTTCGATAAAAGCTTCTAGATCAAAGCAGCCCATGTGAGCACAGGGTTTGAACCTACCAGCTACCCTGATCCTTGAAGCAGTCATCTGTGAAGATAAAATAACTTAGACATGTTTTTACAAAAGATGACACAAAAGAACATAATTTGAAACTTTTGGCAGCGGAGTAATTATATGAGTAATTTTTTGCCTTAGTTTGATGGACTCATGGCCACAACATTGGAAATAACTTCAGAAAGTGCAACAATAAATTAATTGGATGAACTTTTGGTTCAGAAACAATTTCAATGGCCGTGTTCTCAGGTTTTAGAAATATATCAGAGCAGATAGACAGTACATAAGAAATTCATTAAGGATCTCAGAATCCAAAGGAATAGCCAGGGTGCTTACAGGGCATCGAACATTTAAAGAGACCGAATCAGCCACAACTTCAATATCACTATCACTGTCTCCATTATTTGCCTCGGCTCCGCCACCAACACAACGACGTACTCGAGCAAGAGCGTCATCAAACTTCTCGCCATCCTGTTCCTTTGGCACCAAATTTAGGACCTGCCCATAATCAAAGTTTAGAAAAGGACCCAAAATAATACAGAAAGATTTTGAATTCAAGTAGATAGCACTTTTCCAGTTATCAGCTTTTGCCAATAACTGCTAATAAAGCACCAGTTCATGGTCTTTCCCTGGAATGTCTTAGGAGAAAATTACTCACAGCAAACCTTAAATACTGGCTAGGAACTAAAAAGGATTTGGAGTGCTGCAATAAAATGAATTCTCTATAGCTGTTACAGTGGAGATAATCAAGGGTCTAATCATGGCAAAGCATTGGTGGTAAAAAAGAACAAAAACAAAAAGGCAACAGCAAACAGAACTAGGTGTTTGTAGTCGATAATGGTTCTAATATATTGATAGAACAATGGATACTAAAGAAAAGTAAAATATACATATAAAAGTATTTGCTAGTTGCTTTCCAGAAAGGAGAACCCGTGAACCACAGCTAACTCAAAAATCCCTGCTCTGTAAAATTTGTGTTTCTCGAGATTATTGTTCTTAAAATTTAAATTTGGAAGTGACTTCTGATTCAATATTTAAAGAAATCCAACCTGTTCCAGTGTTCTCCTCTTGACAATTCTAATACCCAAACAGAATGTACGAGTGTCATTTCTTGATAAAGCAATCTTGTTAGATCCCTCTCGCAGGTAATCTGTTACCTAGGTACATACAAAATGTTTAAGGTCAAAAAAGAAATATAGAAAAAAAAATATCTGATGAATAAAGGAAGATATGTAACAAAAATAGTTAGCCAAAACCTTATAAAACCACAAAAAATAACCAGAACAGCAAGCCACAAGGAAAAAATAACATACTAGTGGACCATCATCTCTACCATTTGCACCTAACTTCTGTGTACGTTGTCTGCTGACCACCCTTATATGAACACCTGGTAAATAATTAATAGCCAACATGAGTAATTCAGATCCAGTACAAGATTGTCTAATCCTAAGCCCAGCTGTCACAGTCTATAGCATAGTGACAGCTAGAAGGATGTAACGTACTACACTGCTAAACTGTAGATGTAAATGCATATGCAAGCTTAAGCCATGAATAGACTGACAGCATGCATAAATCACCTATAACAAAATAACTGGAGATAAGAAACACTGGCAAAGGATAACAAGTTCTTTTCACTGTGGCTGTTACTTTGACATGGAAATGTTTGTCAGATTACAACTAGCAACAAATCTTAATAGAATTGAGGTGGCACCAACTGGAATTTATGAAGACCATCTTGGTCCGGCCTTCAAAAGGAATTGTCAGATGAAAAAGAAAACCTTTTGGAAAAAGAAAACAGCACCAGGAAACCAGCATGGATATTGGAATCCGATACGAGTATCTAGTGTCTGAATTGGTCGAAAAAAGAAAAAGAGAAAAAAACTCTGTTGCCGAACTAACAGCAACCCAGAAGAGCCATCCAGTTTGCTTGGTTCAAACATAGCACACTGTCCATATCTTCAACAGTTATACTTGATATATCAGCTCAAAAGGAAGATTAAACTTTGTAGATGTATCTTCCAAGCACACAATGTAATTTAAATGAATAATAACAAACCAAATCAATGGCACTTAACTAATATTTTTTACTCGACATCTTATCGATATGTGGTATGGCATGGACCCTGTTATCCTGGGCCCACCATCTCAGAGATAATAAATAATTATTAATTAGCTGGGAACATACTGTTCATGCGGCTACTGTAGCATGTGAACGGTTCTGTGGACAGATTAGCTTCAGCAGGCTTGTTAGTTTGTTTGGTCATCAAGTTAGAGATAGGGATAAGGTGTTCGGTTAGCATCTTCCTCAGGAGGTAGGCTATATAAGTCCACCTGTACCATCAATTGTAATCAAGCAGAATAGAAAAATCCCAAAGCAATCAGAGCCTCGAGAGGGAGGGTGTTTGCAGGTCCTTTCTGCTATTCCTCTGTATCCCAGCTAATCCATATCAATATGATTCACTATACATAATATAAGCCAATGCACTTACCATTAACTTCCAAATTGGAGTGTAAAGGCCAGTGCATCCTGAAAGGGACTTGGTCATTCAGAAGTATACACCACACCTGCATAAAATTAATAGACCATGAAGGGAATTCAAGTAAAAAAATGGATACAGACAGGCCCAGCATAGCCATTGGAAAGGAAACTCATGGTAGAAAATCAATACATACAGGCAGTACAACAACATTACCACATAACTTAAACGATGTTCATACACAGAAACATTACTTGCAAATATATGTTTGTAGTAGCATCATGACATACTAACACGAACAAAATGTTGATTATTCAATGATGGTCCTAAATAGACCTTGATTGTTCAATAATCTTTTGATCTAGAAAATGAAAAAGGAAATGAACTTCACCTGAAGATCATATTCAGCCTTTTGTAGCATTTCTCTATTAGCTCTCGATAATGCAAAGCTTTTTGCTGTATACTGTACCGTATATGACCTGGACATAAGCAAGAATTACAAAACCAAGCTACGAATATTACATAGATATCATGGTTTAGTTAACTATAGTATAATGAAATGAAGTAATATGTCCAGCTGTTGTGTTACTGAAGTCCCACAATACCAACAAGGTCATATAAAAACAGTCATCCCATATTTACATTGGATGCCAAAAAGAAAAATGATGTGTGCAAAAACCATGTAAGCTACAACTGTAACACAAGATGCAGTGCAAACTGTTAATTCTGAAATGTCATTATGCAACCAAAAGGCAAAGCTCAAATAAAATGTGGTCATGCATTTGAATTTTGCTGATTAAGAAAAGAGGGTTTACTTCAAATAACAGAAGTTCATTGTCATTGCGCTAAGGTAAAGCAAATGATAAGACCTTATCACAATACAACGAAATTATTAAAAGAATAATAGTTTTCTTAACATTGCCTTTCAGGCCAGAATATGAATACCTATTCAAATATTCTAAAAGAAATCATATTAAAATGATTAGCACAAATGCCCTCATGATAAGAACTAAGCAACACAATGATACCCTCACTCGATTTTGCAACAAAGTAGTTTGGTAAAAAGTAATTTATTTATAAAAATTACGCACGATACAGATCTAGCAAAGATGTTACTCAAGTGGAAATGTTTTGAAAGATATTTCAGAGAACTGACACCCTTACTTATAACCCTGAAAAGTATAGGTATCATATCTGATCCAGTATGCATATGTAAACTTTTCCAATCAATAAACAACAGTAATGATGAAGGAAATATGCGTAGGCAGAATACTAGCGTATCAATGAAGATTCAACAGCAATTTTGATGTTGAACTCAGCAGAACTAAGACACTATGTTTTACCATAATAGCATTAAACTTTCCAACAACTATAAAACAGTGGAATCAAAGTGAAACATTTTGTTATATGTCAGACTGGACCTATTTGCCTATCTCGTCCAAATTCATAAGGAATATTAGATCAATACTCTAGTGTACTCCAAAATATTAATGAAAATAAAAATTTGTGCACAGAAGAACAAATAAATGTGATTTGGTGAATGGTGATGAAACGATGGATAACTCACCCATCTGCCTCTATGATAGAAGGGGCTACTAAAATCGGGAGCAACGGATTGTTAATAGTGACCTGGAAACTGCAGGTTACAGTAGGAAACTATGTTAGAAGTATTGTGTCTATAATATTATAAGCTGGCATACAAAATGTTCTCAGACATAACAAGTTAAAAGACAAGGCATACAAAAGATACAGACCGATCTCATTTTGAGTTGCTGAACAAGCATATTTTCATAATAATCGATTCCACAATGTGTCAATGCTACATTACTAAAAGAATCAAGCGTTTGAACATGAACAAACAGCATAGAGTAATAACCTAGGGTTTTAAGCTACAAGTAAGTGACCACAGGATGAGTGAGAGACTTCTGTCATCAAAGTTGAGAACTTACGGATCAGCCCTATTAATTCGGCACATCTCGCAATAAAAACAGGAAGGTAGCTCAGGAGCACTATCGTCTGCAGGCTTTTCCGGTACGATAACACAACTGACATGTTGCCACATGTTGCACTGTGGATCAACACACTGTAAAGGAGAAAAAAAATTTATCAACACACTACAGATCCCATGTTAGAGAACAAAAATGAAAGGAAGCTACAGAGTTTCCAATCTAAGCAAGTAAATGCCACATTTCAATAAAAAGAAAATCATGCTCATAACCAAGGCTCTAGGCTTTCTCACCCATATCAACAATAAATTTTGGAAATCCAACTGGTTTGGCTGTGGGTTCGTAAAAGACTGTCAAAGAGTTAAAAAGTCACAATTATTATAACTGTACCTTAATCATGGAATCACTGGGCATGGAGTTACCACAAGGGCAACAGACGGCAGCCAACTTAGGAGAATCATCTGGCTTCTTTTTAGACTTAGCACTGTGCCCTGAATCAACATGGCTTCTTGAGGATGCAACAGTATGTGTAGGGCCTTGCATTTTTCTTCAAACAGAAGGCCAAAGCCAATGATTTGTCAATGATTTGCCAACAATTTGTGTAATTCAATGTTTTACGTAAATGGCTATGAAAAAAAAATATGTGAAGTCACCTAAAAGTGTCCTCCACTATTTTCACCAGTGTTTCTCTTGTTGCGCCATTGTTTTTTGTGTGTACAAATTCTATAATAATAAAAATTCAATCAATCCTCACAGCATTACGGGGGCAAAAAGAAACAAAAGTGCAACAAGATAGGTTTTGGAAAAAGAGATTGATTGTACCTTGATCTTGCGGATCACACAACACTGATGTAAGTCTGTCCAGTAGTTCCTGTAAAACAAACTAGGAACATTAATTCATATTTTATATTCATTTCTGAAAAAAAAAATCTAAAAGGCACAGAGAAGTAGGTAAATTTCATGATATGCTTTCAGAGGGAGGCCTTGAAACATCAAGCAATTGCCAAGTAAACTAAGAGGGAACATCAAAACATTTGAACAATGGAAGTTATGTTAGATTGTTCAAAGATTACAATCTTGTAGTGGACAGACCTGCTTTTTTCCTTGCTTTGGAAGTCCAAGCTGATGCAAAACATCCTTCAGCTCTTTAAGTCTGAAGATTTTCAACTTGGACTGCAGAAATCATTAGTTACTGTTAGATGTTAGTAGAGCAGATACAAGCTAAAACATCACAATTGAGCACACCAGCATCAACAATTTTGCGATACAAATTCATTAATCCATACTAAAGGAAACAGCATATGGTGATGCCATGGAAGCAAGGACATCAATCCAGTTCTTGAATAAAGGAAATAACGCGTGACAAGTTAATGGCAATGGAACAGTTGCTCGAGCCTACCAGTGTTGTTGGTAGATCAAGGTAGTGCACAGGTAAAGAAAGGTGCGAATTTTGAGTATTGGCAAGGTGAATTGACAATTTTGTGCACCTAATCAGCTACATTACTAGCTTATGGTGAAAATGAGGCTAACCAAAATTAAAGAAATCAGCTGACGAGTAGCATGAGGCTACCCATGGGTGGGAGGGAGGAAGCAATGCAAACCATCTATATCAGTAACAGTTCTGTTGTTTTCTACGTTTTCAGTCTAAAACATCTCAAAAACCTATGCTTTGGTAACCAGGAAATGCCGTAACCATCGGTATGTTAAAACTTTGGGTTGTGTTACCTACAATGGAAGGAGACGCAGGGGGGATTTCCCTTGATCCTTGGTTGGGAAAATAAAAATAAAAATAAAAATTGGAGGACGGAAGCCAACCAAGTCAATCGAGAGATGCCGAGCTCCATGGGATGAGAAATCCACACGAGCGCACTGAAACATACAGATGCAAGAGGGAAACGAGGAGAAGGAAAGACCTTGCAAGAGGCGAGCTCTGGATCGTCCGGGGACTCCGGTGCCATGATGGCAAGGAGGGTCTACCTCCAAATCCCCAGGTCGCGTGGGGCGGCGGTGAAGTGGTATGGCAGATCTTCTTCTTTCTTCTTCTGGGAGGGGAAGAAAAATGGCGGCGGCGGCGGCGAGGGAGAAGAGGAGCGGTGGTGGGTGCGGCGGGACGCCGTGGCCGAGGACGCCAGGCCGAGGCGAGGAGATACGCAGATCACACGTGTAGCCTGCAGCTCCTCCCACGCGGATCTCAAAGCATTAGCGGAAATCTGTACAGTAGCACACTTCTTTTTTCACTTTGTTACTTTACTCCCTCTCTTTAATTTTTCCGTTAAAAAAACAACCGAAAGGAATACTCAGCCAGTTTTCTTTTCCCTTTAAGTATGCTATGGTTAACGAAATCTCATGATCAAACTGTCATTTGCATGACGAGATAGGGAATCCTCCATCATCGTGATCAGTGTAGTCATAGATTCAGCAATGGTTGCCTCGACTCCTCGTGGAGGTGACACAAGAGATTTTTGCCATTTTATGGCTCATTTCAAGTGGCTCCAACTATTTGACCAAGTTTTTATTAGCTTTGTTAAAATAACACAAATATAAGATGGGGTCTTTTAAATCGTTTTTGGTTTCTTCTCCATTTCTAGCGAAGCCAATAAATCGAATATAAAAACATTAATTGAAGCTACTCGAAAATCCATCATAGAAAAACAACTTTCTGACGGCTTGCCAGAAGTCGTTCGTATGGTTGAAAAAGAAAAAAAGAAGGCGTTCAATTGGGCCTCTGATCCAAATATTTTATGGGCTCTACTGATGACGAGAGATGAAATGGGCCTGTATCGACTAGATTGTACTCGCCTTCTTCACCGTAACTAACCAACCTGTCAGCAAATGTTTCAGACACAGCAAAAAGATGTGCTTCCCTAAAAAAAAAGCAAAAAGATGTGCTACTTCACTTAATTAATCATAATCTCGTATGCTGGTAACTCTGCATGTACATATATATATGCATCCAGGAGAGTAGAAATGACAAGAGAAGAGACGGAACTATATAAAAGCATAAGATTAACGAAAGATACTTTCTTAAATTTTGTCAGCTCTGTTCTTCTGAATCCGGATAGAAATAGTGAAAGGAAGGAGAGGCCTTTACGATGACATGACCCTAGGTAGGGGCAATCACAGCACTTTGCAACAAAAAGCTTATATATGTTTGGTAAAGGCGTATGTTCGTTATTGGAGGCCGAATTCCTCCCCTCTTGTTGCTTCATCGCATATATGCTTCGTCATGCATCATCTATATTCGAGGCCGGCCGGGAATATTCTTTGCTCTCGCCCTTGCTTGCTTGCTGCATAATTGAATTGTAGTGCGGTCAGTCACTGATAGATCATTATTCTCTCCACTCAAAAATGTTCTTTTCAATGTCAGTATATAGTGCGGTCGTCTGAATATCATGTTCATATCTTGCTCGTAAAGGGAAATAAAGCTTGACATTTAAAGGCCCCGCACCAAAGACCGGACCAAGCTTTGATCTGTGTGTACTAATACTAGAGGGAAAATGAATCTTCGAGTGAGGTGCCTGATCATACATACTGTACATGCTAGCTGCTTGCATGTCCACTTGTTGGTATTGTGCTGCTGCCATGAAATGGGATGACCACCGCAAGCTGATCGGTCCATATGAGATTTTCTTATTGTTAGTGCACGGTTCATCATAACTGCCTTGACCAAATCTTTTTTATGTGCGTTCTTTCTGATTCCTCAATCGAGTGCTATGTGTGTGTTTTTTTAATTGCTGGCACCATCTCTCTCAACTATACATGTATCAGATGTTTGCAAATGCTATGTTAGGTCCTTTATGGATTAAAACTTAATCGGATCCAGGAACTAGCAGTGAGAATTATTTTTTGAATTTTGAGCCACCAAAAACTTTCACACGCCACGACACATTTTTTCACCAGATACATAAACACGGCCGGCACACTGAAATGTGGCGTGTCATTTGGAGTTAAGCTGTCATCGATCGTGCCCCTTAATTTGCTCTTTTTTTTCAGCGACAAATGGAAACATGGCACTCCAGGAGTCTGCATGAGCAACTATGGACTTTCCTCTAGAAAAGCAAACAGGAGTCGCACATGAAAAATTCATAACGTTGTCTAAATTAAAGATGCGTATCTGCTTTGCGTCCACCTCAGGGAAAAGCATCTACACCGGAAATGGCAAGTTGCAGTGCGTGCATGTCTATTCTCTACTAGCGGGTTGACTTAAAGGCTCCAAGATTCATCATACTCATACATGGGATTATTTGTGAGCTCTACTCAAGGATACTCACACTACTATAATAATCCTCTGCAACAGCGGGTCAAAATGGATTATAGTAACGGATATATTTTTCGTCACTAGACTTCTGTCACTACTTAATTACATTTTTAGTAGGGAGCTAATACTTGCTACAGTGCTAAGTGCTATGAAATTAAAAAAAAAGCGTGAGTGGTGGTTCATATATCGTGGCGACGCCGTCTTCTTTCAAGTGCCCTCCTCAAGCGAGGGCCGTCACCACCAGAGGTGACGGAGCCCTCGTGATGATGTCGCGGAGAAGGTCCACAATCGCCGCCGCTGCCATGCCCCACGCGGAGACGGCGACCGCCCTCGGGCCGCCGCTTGACCAGCCGTCATTATCTCTATTGGGCTGGATCTGGTGGCACGTCGACCCAAATTCGACCGACGTGGGAGGAGGTGCGAGGCGATGAAGGTGTCACGCGGCGGAGCTCGGCGGAGGGGCCCTCTCCTCACCACGGGGTGCTGGCGCCACGACCAGCGGTCGAGGAGGCACGGCTTGGCGGTCGCCTTAGTCATCGCCGGAGAGGAGATGGAGGCGGGGCGTAGGAGGCAGTGCGGAGGCAGATCCGGTCGAGGAGAAGTGGCGGCGGAGGCGGAGTGGAGATGGAGGCGGGGGCGTAGGAGGCGGTGCTGCGCGCGAGTGGAGATGGAGGCGGCGGCGAAGGAGGTGGTGCGGCGCGCGAGCGAAGCGGTGTGGCTAGGGTTGCGCGTTAAGTTATGATACCGCGATTTTATAACTGAACAAAAGCGGTAGTGATAGGCCTGCCTGTCAGGCCCACAGCGGTATAGTGGCAGGCTCTTTTTTCATAGTCGTGGTTTCCTTTGGACCGCCACTGTACTACGCGAGTTAGTGACGGGCTACACAGTACAGTAAGATCTTACGTAGTTACGGTTCTTTCTAATGCCTGTTGCTGAGGAATTTTTGACATTCGCCATTTTAGAGCCTTTTTGTAGTAACGTCAAAAGATTGATCTTTGTATTTATGTTAATATACAAGTAAGGCAGTGATAAATTATACTAGTATTATAAGACAACAGAAAAACATAGACTACACAAATCCCTACACCTTCTAGAGAAACTTTTTTTAAAGTATAGGATTTGAAAAACCTTTTGAATAGGAATTTGAGAAGCAACGTGCGCAAGTGGATAATATATTGTAGTAGTATGCAATGTGATCGCGCGCTTAAACCTGAATCTTATTTAGAATTCATGTCCGGCTCAAAAGGACAGCTAATTTCATTTGACTTCATGCATGCCTGACAAATGTGAATATGGAAAGAATTAGTGACTCGAACTTACAATTTCAGTATCACAATAGAGAAGAAATCTGGTTGCAGCCTTGCAAGTATGAAAAGCGTTTTTTTTTTTACGTTGTAGACAAGGGAACAAAAGGCTTCTTAGAAAAACATTAAAATATGCAATAGTTAATCCATGACGACACACCGAAAAGGGAGATCTTTCCGGCCATGAGAACCTTTTCTGCAGCGGGAACATCTGGCACGATACATCATGCATAAAGCATCCAGCGGCTAACCGGTCGAAAGAATCAAAACAATGCTCCACTCACCGTTGCAAATGGTGAAAAAAGCAAAGGCACTTTCTTATTCAGCTGAGCTGATGACACACGTACCGATGACTTCTGAGACTTGTGAGGACTGAGGAGTCAATTCCATCTCTCTAACATTTGAGTAGGTGTGTCGTTGCCTACCAATCTTTAACTTAAAAATCTTGATTAAATTTTTATCAGAACATACCGCAATACGTGATCAGTTGAGGATTTGATTCTGAAAAGGGGCGATATTTAGTTATACTTTTGACGGACGGGTTAACATTTAATTTAGTATAATTAACCAAATTGCACCAACTAACTATATATAGCTTATCAGTTGTATGCTCATCATGATGGGTAGACATGACGAGCTGAAACCAGGGTTAACGTAGTTGAGGTTAACTAGCTGGTTAATTCAATTAACTGGTTAGTTAACCGGTTAACCGATAAATTGGTCCGGGCTAGTTATCTCGGCCGGCTGGTTAACCGGGTAACCGACAAACCGGTCGGGGCCCGTTATTCGGTCGGCTAGACAACTCCTGATTTTGATTTTTTTAAAAAAATTTGAAACAATTATATCAGACAAAATCGATGAAATCGACCGGTTAACAGGGGATAACCGATCGGTTAACCAATGAAACCAACAAAAACTGGTATATTTGAATTTAAAAATATATATTAAAAAATATATCAATAAAACCGTTCTAATCGATCAGTTAACCGGTATAACCGGACGCCGACCGTGCACCAACAAAAATAGATTTTGTGTGGTTAACCGGCCGGTTACACCGGTTATTCGATTAACCGGTGAACCGGGCTCGGCTGGCTATACCGGTCCAAACGATTATGTCATCCTTAGCTGAAACTGAAAATAAAAACTCCCAAAAATTTGCAGATAAATGGGTAAAGAAAATATGCATATGTGTATGTGTTGTCCATATTTTTCTTTTTTGAGAAAAGAGATGGACAAGAAAGTATAGGAAATTGGATGGATGGCAAAAGAACAGTAGTGTCGATCTGCAAAAAATCAGTTGGTGCCATGCAGGTCGCCATACACATCGCCGTCAGGCAAAAGAGCCAACACATCATGTATTTATATAAACTCATCATATTTTGTTAGCTTGAAATATATTTGAATGGTTTATATAAACGCGTGGAAGATTGAAGGGTTTGATGGAGTACGTAGCAGATTCTTGGTGCCTAGATATCTTGCTGATTGCCCGCGGCGGAGCGGGGGTTGTCTCTTGTCTTCAATTCGAGCGCCGAGAGGCCAACTTCACATGTTTCCTTTGAACATCACTATCTCAAAAAAGAAGAGGTGCAATGTTCCATCCTGTCACCAATAATGCAGAAATCTTTGACAGGGACTTGCATGGCTGGTTAGCCATCTATCCCACTCTTCCGGGACTTGAAATCTTATGACCAAATGAGCACCCGTTTAGTTCCTAGAACTCCAAATAGCGGTACAAAGATAAGGGGTAGATGGAACCATCAGTATCTCTGTCACTCTCACGTAATACAAACTGTTTGTTGATGATTCTTTTGGAACATAAGAGAATGTTGCAACTCACAGTTTTGTTCCTAAGTGAGTTAAAAAAATATTATCACATTCATAATTGGCTCTAAGATATAACGAGTGTTACATAATGATTTATTATTTATGGTATGCTATTCGAAAAAATGAATTTGTATAAGTTGTGGGTACATATACAGGTCTTGTCATACATTAACCATTTCCTATGTTGTTAAATTCGATTATTTTCACAATATTAGAATAAATTGTTGTGCAAGAGAAATATAAGAAACTATTTTTAGTAAGAACATTTAACAAACACAATTAAGCTTAAAACAATTAAATGTGTTTAACATTATTGTGTGGAAAGGATTTGGAGCCACGAAGGGGTGTGGTGGTGGGGTCCAAACATCACATTCGATGGCTTTTGGATTGTAAAGCTATGAGTGTGATGTTTGTGGTGAACTTTTGACCAAAATTGCATGGCCACTTGCACGGTACTACTATTTAGTCACATTATTGTTACAATAAAACATAGTTTAGAATTTTTTTTGCCCCTAAACCCATTGTGCGTGTTGTTAATAATCATGTAATATGTTTTATTTTTTCACTCTAGTAACAGTTTAATTTTAGTTTCTCCCCTCAGCTTCTCACTTTAGCTTTTGCTGCTAAACAATACTTCATGTGTTTCAAATTATTTATTGTTCTAGTTTTGTCCTAGTCAAATGTTTCTGCCTTTGGACATCAATATAGAATAGAGACAATAGATGATTTATTGAAATTAATGGTAGTGCAGTACCAACATTGTACATTATAATTGTTCTAGAGGATGGCTACCAATTTTGATCTAATGGCAAAAAGGTGTGAACGAATAAACAAGCAGAAATTGTGGATGGAAGCAACATGAAGATGATTGTCATTTTACTGAAGGATTTGGATCTAGGAAAAGCATTGGTTTGTGGATTGCCAAGTGGACATGCAACAACCGATGGTACACGTCCAAATCCAATCTTTTTTGCTGTTGGTGTGGTCATCCTGATAATGACCAGAAAGTAATTAGGCTCGGTAGGATGAGCACTAGAGATGCTTGCACCACAAATCTGCGTGACATCTTGAAAGCACCATCAGATATATGCGTTTGTGACAGGCAAAATAATAGAAATAAGTGGGAAAGTATATAGTGAATTTGATTTCTTGCTCTGTTGACAACTCAGAAATATGTTCATGTACCTCTACTGTATAGTTTGGATTAATTCATGATGTGGTAATTGTTACAATTGTTCGAAGTTGCTATTTATTTTATTTTCTAAAAATAAGAATGAAGATACATATAAAAACATGGCACGTAAAATTGACGACTGTCTTTTTATTTCTATGGACTATAGTAGAGTAGATCATGTTGGTGGATGATATGTTTATGCTGTTGATACAGTAGAGTAGATCATGTTGGGGGCCACATAGATTTAGTCTTACGTGGGATTATTTGGTTGAGTATACACAGTGAGTTAATTAATAGGATGAAAAGGAAATAAAATGGAGGAAGGAAAGAGACAAAAAGATGGTTATCCATGAAAAGGGACTCTCTTTCTTTTGGGTAGGTCTGAGCGAGAAAAGGCAAACTTTTTTGTGACTGTCATCGTGCTCTTCGTCTCAGCAGCAAGCAATCGAGCTTCTTCCCCTTCGCTGGAGCCTGGGAGCTCTGCCCACTTGTTCTACACCCACTGTCTACCAGGGCCCACGTCTATGGAGCATGCCGCTCGTGTTTCCCCGTCTCTCTCTGTCTGTCTCCGTGAATCTATTTGCAGATCCGTGGAAAGATTTGTGCTCCTCTCACGTCACTATCGTCACATATACATACACTATATTATTGCTGTGTCCACTCATGAGCAAACAGAAAATCGATTGCACGAGTTAAACCAAGGAAAAAAAAACTAAAAAATGTCTCATTCTAAAATATGCATAGGGACTGATCTAGAGTTTACTAGTATCATATTCTGATATGAGAATGGGTAGAAAAGTAGCACACCACAAGGTAGTAATAGTAATTAAATTAGTAGGATCAATGCTAGTAGTAGAGAAAAACAGGTCTAACTGGTAATAATAATAGCAGTAGAAGATGATACGGTTGTGCCAGAAATAAAAACAGACAAGGGGGAAAAAATCCCAGTGCATTGAGTATGGAGGAACTGTGGAGATGACGATGATGGCAGTGGCTGGTGCATGCTGCAATTTGGGATAGACAATGGAGGAGCAGATTCCATTCATCAGTAGAACAGTAATCTGACTGAACTGGAAGGAAGGAGAATCTGAGCGCAGTGCCTGACCTCCTCACCTCCATAGATAGAGGTTCCAGTTCCACGAGTGAAGAGTGAGTCAGTAGTAGTGCCTGTGGGCCCCACTCGCCACTCGGGCTCCCAAAAGGGGAAGGAAAGGTGAAGCAAGGCTGCCACACGCATCACATCCATGAAAAGCAAATTCGATGTTGAGAAATATAAAAAGAGAGAGAGAGAAGCAGCTGTCTGTCCTCCTCCTCCCCTGCCGCACCTAACCATTTCCATTTCGGTTTTTTTTTCGGCTGCTGCTCTTCCTTCATTCATCACTTCCCTTCCACAAAGAGGGAGGCGCTGCTGCCACTTCACCACACCTGCCTGCCTCCGAATCTGTCCATCTGCCTCAAAAAAAAAAAAACAAAAAAAAAAAACAAAGACCCCCTCAACTTTTCCGATTTTCACCATCCGGTCCTCTCCCATTCATATTTTACACTCTACCCCCATGTCCAGTGAAAACTAATCTCAAGCAGATCCATCCAAATCCCAACAAACTCGAGCATGCCGACGCCGGTGGCCGCGGCGCGGCAGTGCCTTGCCCCCGCCGCCGTGACCGCCCTGGACGCCGCCGTAGCCTCGGCCCGCCGCCGAGCCCACGCGCAGACCACCTCCCTTCACCTCGTCTCCTCCCTCCTCGCCCCCAACGCGCCGCCGCTCCTCCGCGACGCGCTGAATCGGGCCCGCAGCGCCGCCTACTCCCCGCGGCTGCAGCTCAAGGCGCTCGACCTCTGCTTCGCCGTCTCCCTCGACCGCCTGCCCTCTTCCTCTTACTCCAATTCGTCCTCCAAAGACGAGCAGGAGGAGCCTCCCGTGTCCAACTCGCTGATGGCGGCCATCAAGCGGTCGCAGGCGAACCAGCGCCGGAACCCCGACACCTTCCACTTCTACCAATCCTACTACCACCACAACCCTCCCCAATCCCCAACCTCGAATTCCGTGAAGGTGGATTTATCGCACCTCCTCCTCGCCATCCTCGACGACCCGCTCGTCAGCCGCGTCTTCGCCGATGCGGGGTTCCGCGGCGCCGACATCAAGCTCGCCGTCCTCCGCCCGGCGCCGCCCGTCCCGCTCCTCGGTCCCACGCACCGCGCGCCGCCGCTCTTCCTCTGCAGCTTCGCCGCCGCCGACGACGCCGACCACGTCCCCTCGCCCGCGCCGAGCTCCACCGGCGCGACGCCGGGGGAGGAGAACTGCCGTCGGATCAACGAGATCCTCAACCGCGGACGCAACCCCATGCTCGTCGGCGTCGGGGCCGCCTCCGCCGCGGCGGAATTCGAGTCGTCGGAGTCGTCCACCTACCGCATCCTCCACATCAAGGACCTCCTCTCCTCCTCGGCTGCTGCGGCTTCTACGTGCTGCTCCAAAAACATCATCGTCAGCGTCGGTGACCTCAAGGACCTCGTCCCCGACGACGCCGACGCCGAGGTGATCCGGGACGGCAAACAGAGGGTGGTGTCGGAGGTGACGCGGCTGCTGGAGACGCACCGAGGACGCGTCTGGGTCATGGGATGGTCTGCCACCTACGAAACATACCTCGCCTTCCTCTCCAAGTTCCCCCTCCTCGACAAGGACTGGGACCTACAGCTGCTCCCTGTCACCGCCGTGCGCTCTACTCCTCCTCCTGCTGCTGCTACTGCTGCTCCTGCTGACGCCGGAGTCATCCCTCCAGTCACCACGCTCGCGTCTCCCGTGTCCATTCCTCCAAGTACAAGGTGATCCTCTCTCCTCTGTCCGGCGAATTGTTTTTTAATTGGTATTCAGATTTGATTAGCATCCACATGTCTGTGCTTAGTATAATTTTTTAATCCTAGCATGTTTCCACTGATGTCTGCTTAGCATGGCCATAAGTACTGTGATTCATTAGTTCCTCTCCTTCGTTATTAGTTTAATGTCTGGTAGAAGATTTTTGTGTTTGCCCGTTGTAACATAGCATGGGTGTTTTCAGACATGTCTCTGTTTGCCTGACTCCGTCTGTTACTCCAAAATTACAAGTAGTCTGCCTTCTACTACTAATTAATCTTGGACAAGGACACAAACTTTGCTGTTTATCGCCTACACATGTCTGACTGCGTTAGTCAGTGCACCACACAAAAATTTGCTCTCTGGTCTTTTTTAATGGTTTTACGCATTCCATGAAACAAAATTTTGTATGATACAAAATTCTGTGTTATGCATCTACTGGATCTAACAGTTTCAACCTCATAATTTCCAGCTTGATGGAGCCATTTGTTTCATTTGGAGGGTTTTTAGGCGATTCCTATGAAGCAAACAACTTCGGAGCAAATTCATGTCCTCAGGCTCTGCGGTGTCAACAGTGCAATGATAGATATGAGCAAGAAGTCGCAACTATCGTCAGAGGAAGTGGCCTTCGAGTTGAAGACAATCAACAAGGAGGTCTACCTTTGCTGCTGCCGAATGGCAGCATGCTGGGTCCTAACAGTGGATTCGATGCAATCAAGGTGTGAGGCTACTTACGTCTTTTATAATTTCTACTACATCAATTTCATGACCACAACATGCATATTGTGCTGATATATGATTTACTTTGGATATGATTGGTATAAAAAATGCACAGTTTTTCTTCAGTGCAGGTTACAGATGATCAGATGGTGTTAAATTCCAAAATTTTGAATCTACAGAAGAAGTGGAACGAGTACTGCCTGCGGCTCCATCAAGGCTGCCAGAGGATCAACAGAGATCCTTACCAGTTATTTCCACATCATGTTAGTGTTCCAGCTGATAGGGAAGGAGCAGCAAATGCAAGTAAAAAAAGTCCAGAGGAAGTTGCACATCAGAGGGGGGTTATTAAACCTTCTGCGGTGTCCACTTTACATGCCAACACGACGACAAAGAGTACTTCTTCACCATCCATCTCCAATCAAGGGAATGATGACCTCATATTGAATCTTCAAGTCAGGCAATCAAAGAGTGATGAACTTTTCCAAGATAGGGGTGTGCACTCCCAGCACAGAAACTCATCAAATTCTGATAATCGCAATGATCATACATCCCCATCATATGCTGGACCTGTGGCAACTGACTTGGTTTTGGGCACCCCACGTGAGTATTCTTTGAAGAGTTTGAATTCTGCCTCCTGTAAACATGTAGAGGATACAGATGAGAGGTCTGTCAACCCGATGCCTAGCAAGGTGGATGACTTGAATCTGAAACCTACACAGCCCTTTGTACAGCCTTACTCTTGCTCTAGGAGTTTGACAAATTTGGGTCAAACATCACCTGGTTCTCTGCATTCAGGAGCTTCAGGAGGCAATTCTGCCTTTGGTCAATGGCAGAGGCCTTCACCTCTATCAGCACAAAGTTCTGATATGAGCAATTACAAACTACTTTTGGAACGCCTGTTCAAGTCCATTGGAAGGCAGGAGGAAGCCTTGAGTGCTATTTGTGGATCCATAGTACGATGTCGGTCAATCGAGAGGCGTCGTGGCGCAAACAAGAGGAATGACATATGGTTCAGTTTTCATGGCCCCGACAGCATAGCCAAGCGGAGAATTGCTACAGCACTTGCAGAGCTGATGCACGGTAGCTCAGATAACTTGATTTGTCTGGACCTAAGTCACCAGGACTGGGGTAACTCCAATTTCAGAGGGAAGACTGGCACAGACTGTATTGTTGAGGAGTTGAGAAAGAAGCGGCGATGTGTAATCTTTCTTGACAATATTGACAAAGCTGACTGCCTTGTTCAGGACAGTCTGTCCCGTGCCATTGAGATTGGTAGGTTCGATTGGCAGGGGAGGTTGGTTGACCTTAATGACTCAATTGTGATTTTGTCCACAAGAGTGACCCAAGATTGTAAAAATTCTTCTCTTGGGGTGGAAGAGGGTCATGCTTTCTCAGAAGAAAAAGTTATGGCAGCTCGTGGACACCAACTGAAGATCTTTGTTGAACCGGGTACAGGGAACATCACTGGAGGCCCTGTTGGAAAAGTGGTAGTTTCCTCGGGGCATTCTGTCACCAGCATTCAGTCATCTTTGTATTCTGGTTCTGTCAGTAAGAGAAAACTGGGCATTTCTGATGGCCAAGAAAAGATACAAGAGTTGCCGAGCACTTCGAAGCGGCTGCACAGAACTTCAAGTGTACCATTTGACTTGAACCTCCCTGTGGATGAGGGTGAAGACCATGATGCTGATGATGATAGCAGCAGCAATGACAACTCATCTGGCAATCCAGATGGATCCGTTGAGAACCTGTTGCATTCAGTTGATGAATCAATCAGTTTCAAGCCATTTGACTTTGGAAAACTCTGTGAAGATATGCTGAAGGAGTTCAGCAGTACGATGAGCAACATTCTGGGCTCCAATTGTACGTTGGAGATCGATGTTGGGGCTATGGAGCAAATACTGGCAGCGGCATGGGCATCAGATTCAGAGAAGAGGCCTGTGCGGACATGGCTGGATCAGGTGTTTGCCGGTAGCCTTGAGCAGGTGAAGCTCAAGTGTAAGAACTTGAATAACTTTACTATGAGGCTAGTGGCATGCGAAGATGTATTGCTGAAAGATGACGGTTTTGGAGCTTTACTTCCCTCGAGAATAATCCTAGACTGGTAACTGTAACTGTCTGTCTGTGTAGGGAGGGAATTGTGTAAGTATTGGTTAGCCCACCTCCCGCATATATAGTATAGAAAAATAGCATCATGTGATTTATTTGGTGGGTGGTTAATAAAGCTGTACGTATGTAGTCCAGTTCATGATGATGCTTAGCTTGGGCTTCTCCTGATTAGCTACCGTCATCATGCTGTTATTACTATTGGGCCGGGCTTTCTTCGGCCACGTAAATGATCAGGCATGTGTATTGTAATCACGATCCATTGCTAATTGATGGTGCTGTACTTCCTTAGTTTTAAAATTATTATCATTAGAACAACAATTTTAGTTTATTTTTAAATTAAAATTGTTATCTTAACAATAACAATTTAAAAATGAGGAGTATATATATATATTAATTCAGGTGAATATGTTCAAATCTATCGTACGCCTACAAAATTAGAGATTGAATCCAAATGAGTTTTGTACTTTCCATCAAGCATCAAATTTAAAAAATCATAAATCCCTCATCCGGAGTTCAAATGAGGCAAACTCGGACTCTATCTCGTAGCCCTCAAAAAGTTCTACAACTTTAATATTCAATGAAAGTCAAGATTCTACCATTTTGATTTTCAAATTTATGATATAAAAATATTCTCTACAATCTATTAATTTAGGTGAACATGTTCAAATCTATCGTACACCCACAAAATTAGAGATTGAATCCAAATCGGTTTTGTACCTTTCATCAAGTATCGAATTTAAAAATTCATAAATCTCTCATCCGGAGTTCAAATGAGACAAACTCGGACTCTATCTCGTAGTCCTCGAAAAGTTGTACAACTTTGATATTCAATAGAAGTTAAGATTTTACCGTTTTGATTTCCAAATTTATGATATAAAAATATTTATTTAGATTTATACTGCTCTCTTTCATGTAAAAAATATCAACAATTATATTATATAAATAATTTATGTTTATAAATCATAAAAAATATCTTTTTACTCATAGCAAAACACGGACACTTTACTATAATATATATATATATATATATATATATATAGTTATACTATATCACACCCATAATACTTCACACCCTAACCAACCCACCAAGTCACGTTAGAACCAACCAACCCGAACCAGCCAGATCCTTATCCCATCGAGAGCTAAAAAACCAACCAACAAAAAAACTGACGTGATAGCAATAAACCGGGATCAATTACTACACAGTTTTAATTTCAATAGATTTCAATTACTCCTACAATTAAGGATATTTGCTAACCCATGAGAATACGATCGTGTTATTCCTTATATAGCAATCGAAGAAGCCGAATCCGAAAACGCTCTCCAGACGCGCGAAACACCAATCGCTCGCGTGGGAAGTTTCCTGGCGCTGACGCCTCCATCTCCCGCAGCCTCGGCGCTCAGCATGGACGGCGACAGTGAGCGCCCCGCCGCTCCGAAGCCTCGTCCCGGTCCTCCAGTTGCCGTCGCCGCCACAGGTCCCAAGCAAAAGCTGCCGTGACGGCTAGGGTTGGCGCCGCCGACGCTGTTTGTTGGCCCAGGCGCGAGCTCGGCAAGCCAAGGGGAGGGACAACGCAGGGAAGAAGGAGGCAGCAGGAGGGGCAGCGCGCCGCCGTCACGTGGAGGAGGCGACGGAGAGGGGCAGCGCAGGGAAGAAGGAGGCGGAGACGGGGAAGGGAAGCTCGACGGGGGAAGGGCAGCTTGGCGGAGGAGGCGGGGAGGGGAAGCTCGGCGGGGGAGGACGACGACGGGTCGGGGGAGAAGAGGCAGAGGAGACGGAGGTGGGGAAGGGAAGCTCGGCGGGGGAGAGAGGCGATGCATCAGGGGAGGACCGGAGGAGGAGAATGGCTGGTGGCGGCGTCGGCGGGGAGAAGGGCAGGAGATAAGGTTGGACCATTATTTTGCAAAAACGTCCTCAAAGATTATTGTAATTTATTAGTATTTTTCTGTGTCTTGAACTTTTAACAAAAACATCCTTAAAGTTGATAAAATTTCTAAAATATATTATAGGGTTCCAGTTTTAGGATAGCTATTGGAGAGAAGCATGTTGAGAATTGCTAAAACATTCTCTCTCCTATGCCTAAAATCAGTTTTAGGATTTTGGTTTTAGGATAGCTGCTGAAGATGCTCTTAGTAGAGAAGATGGTGGTAAAAATATCGTTAGAATTGGGGGAGCAGTAACTCGGGTACAGTTTAGTGGCATTATCACTCTCAGGATGTTGGTTCCTGAATTTTTTGAAAAAATAAAAAAAATGAGACTCTTGTTTCAAACAGGAGGGTAGCAGGATTTTTTGGAGCATATGGTGGGCGTATGCTTGATGTTTCTATTTAGAATTTGGGATTTTTGTACATTCATTTTGTCTAGCTTCTCAATTGTTTGTATTCTTTTTTACAGATCTGAGGTTTTACCGTGCAATGGATCCCTGTCAGCTCTGAAAGTGTATTGTTAAGACGAAGAAGAAAGTTAGAACAAAGTTAGCTATGTTTCTCTGTGCTCCCATGTTCATACCTAGACTTTTTAACTTGACACTATATCATGCTCCCAGTGTATATCTCGTCCTATAAACATAGAGTGTAAAGCTATGAATTTCTGAATGATCTTGACTTTTACTATCTCAAGTGTAAAATTCGATATTCTTAAATGCAGTTCTTACCTTCTTGGATTGCAATTGTCCGTGATATCAATTACATTCACTCAATGTGTATACAGATAAATTCTTAGGAGTTGTTTGTCAAGGATCATTATGCACCGTCATAAAAATAAATTGTAATAAATCATAATATTTTGTTTTAATCATAAATTTCTATAGTGGTTTACATTCATGCCCTTGTCTATTTGCTATCAAGGAATCTTGGTTACAAAATTTTACATTCATAAACTGTGTTTTTTGCTATCAGAGATTAATCAAGGAGCGAAATGTTTGATTCCAAGGTCTATTTATTTTAATCGTAATCCTATATTGTTTAACATCCATGGCCTTGTTTATTTGCTATCAACTTGTTTTGGTTACAAAAGGTTACATTTAAAAAAAATGTTTTTTTGCTACCAAAGGTTAATCATGGAGCTGAGAAATACTCAAAAGTTTTTATGGTTCATCAACTTCAGTCTCAATTGAACAACAAGAAGAATGTATGTAATTTAATTAGGAGAAAGTAGTCCGAAGTTTTTGCATTACTAGGAAAATGATTTTTATTCAAATCAAAGATGGGCATCCGAAAAGTGCAATGAAAACACGCCACCAAAGCTCATCACTAGAGAGCAACGTCAGTGATGGGAAGAGCTTATCAACTAGTGATGTAAAACCTTTATAGTTGCAAGATAATTTTATACTGATTGTCAAAGGTTCTCACACTAAAACTATAGCATGTGCGTGGATGGCTTAACCATCAAATTTTCAATGAATCTGTGATTAGATACACTCTGCCTTTTAAAACTGCTACAGTCCTCAAAGTACTCCAGATCCTGCAATCAAGCAGGCCTAGAGGCCTAAATAGGCCTTACAATCCGTGATCTTTCGACATAATACACACATCTAAAATACTAAAAGTAACTATCTTTGATATAGGTTGTGACCTAAAAACCTTTAGAGAAGTCACAAACTCACAATATTTTAACCTTTTACAATCATGCACTAGCCTATGTACTTTGTGACCGTAAAATCCTTATGACAACAGGACAACATTTTGCTTTAAAGTTTTCTGATCATAAAATTAGTAATATTTTACAATCATATGAAAAGGATTTTGTGAGAATATGGACTCGTGACTGTAAAACCTTTTATGGATGATAATTATGCTTAAAATATGACTGTCCTATCAAAAGTTTGAGAATTAGCAAATCCAAAAAATATATGATTGGAGATTTTGCAAATCAATGAAAACAAACATCTGCACACCATGGGAATAAGTCTTTGAAATATTAACAATCTCCACTAGCTATTATTCTGCCTTGTGGATGCAGCACCATTTCAAAATAAAAATATAGACGTAACACCACCTAATATTTATTGTTCAGTTTTGAACCATTTGTGTTCACATGTATTTATTGTTCAGATTTGAACCATTTGTATTCACAGAAGTGTACATCTATATGTGTTACCGGATGCCAATATTCCACTATTATTTTTATGGTCACATATAACAATATCTTCTATCAGGCTACTCTGATAGCAAATAGTCAAGGTTTTAATTGTCACGCACAATAATATTTGGAATCAGAGTAGCAAATGGCTGAGGTTTTTTATGAGTCTTGCTAAGATATTTGCTATTAGAGTGGAATGCAAGGTCATGATATTCAGTAGATATTAAGCTCAAAATATTTTACAATTACATGCAAATGTTTTTTATGAGCTCATTAGTTGACTCTGGATTGTAAAACTTTAATGGTTGTGAGATAATGTTTTACGTCTTACATGACAATTCTGATATCTCGGCACAACGCCATCTAAATTTTGCACTTCATAATCGTGACAATTTAGAAACTAATATGTTAGCATTTGTTGTTACAATTTTGAAACAAATTATTTTTTATGCTTAAATATGTTTGTATTCTACAAGATTCTACGCTCATCCATAGTCCTACCCTTTGTGATATTTATTTGTCAAAACAAATCAATATTTTATGATCAAACATTGTAGGTTTTTGTCCACAGATGCTCAGGTATTCACGTGACCACCTTGGTGCTCACCTTCCATTATTTTAATGGATCCAATCCCAAATCCATGGCTCAATTAGTGGGTCATCAAACTAGCCAATCAATAGCTGAACCGGTGGACCTTGAAACTAGGAGGGTTCGGTGCCGAGTGAAAAAATGGTTTGGTTTATTCCAGGCTTGATGGTTGACGCACAAACACCAGGCCTCTTTGTGCTTATATGGCACGGTAGAGTGATTTTATATGTCATATTTTAGGTGTGATTTAGCGCTACTATATATATATATATATATATATATATATATATATATATATATATATATATATAACTATGTTAATTTACTCCCTGGGTGTGATATAACATTTCACATCCTAGCCGGATTGCACTCAAGCAACCGAGTCACACATTCAACCGGTGGAGCCACTCGTGCATGCATGCATGCACCGGTCACTCATTTAATTAATTGAATAGCTCCATGATTATAGGCATTAATTAGCTATCATAAATCAGATGAAATTTTTCCTTCCTACTTATAGCCACCACGATATCAACATTCCATTCATTTTTTTCCTCCGTTCCTCTTTGCATGCAGGATGGACGGGTGGCGTGAATCAAAATGACGGTCTGGGATGCAACAACAACGCCAGCCTCCCAACTTGATGTCCCCAGTGTCATGCTCCTACGAATTTCCTTTGCTAGCGTTGAGTGATTTTAATTGCTTCTAAATCAATTTCCTCTTAACCATTGTTTCTCCTGATGGATTGATTTTCGTTATGTTGAGTGATTTGTGTTTTGCATAATCCAATAGACTGAGATGATGTTTTATGATGGAAAATCATCAGGTTATTCTTGCAAGACGCATCAGCTCAAGGTCAAGCCCATCGATGGATAAAGCACAGTAGGGGTGCATTTTTGTGTTGTAGTGATGTCTTAGTAGCAAAAACTCATGTTGCACATTGACTCCATAGATAATGGTGTCTGAAATAGAATGATCAAAGAAGGCACCATTTTCATCTCAGGGCATCAATCAATTTGTAAATTGAAAAATATAATTTCAAGATTTGCAATGTCACTGCAAACAGTTGAGATAGCAAAATTGTACTTTTTTTATATAGCAAAAGTCACCAGGCATCATTCTTTTTCTTTGTAATAATGAGTAGCGCACTCACAAGACAACTATTTCCAGCACAACTAATGCTTCTTTCCTGAATGCATGTAGCGACTTCACTTAATTGAATTTCATTGACTTTGCCAAAATCGCAAAATGTTTGCAATCATAAACTAATATGCAGTTGAGTGTAGAAACCCAACCCACACTAACTCCTATCGAGAAAAAAAAGTGTATGTTTTCTAAAATCATAAAAATCATGAGTTATGATTTTGAATTATAAACACAAACCGATGCAACAGCTGCAATTGACTAGTCTCAAGGACATGGTTTGATCACAATGATTCAGTTGAAGGATAGTTGTTTATTCCTCAAACCTTCTTGTCAATGTAAACTAAAAATAAAAATGATGTCATAATGTAACAAACATTATTGTTTATAAACAAAGAACATTTGCTCCATTTCCTACCTGACGAGTCATAGTAAAAAAACATGCCCTCATATTGTTTTTCATTATTTAGGATACACATTGTGGAAATGAATTGCTATTTTTTTTCTTCTCTAAGTTACTAGTTTTGTGCTATCGCAGCTTGCAGGTAAGTACTAGTATTTATAATTTAATTAGTTACTCGATGGAAAGCTGAGTATTCCAACAAATATCTACCGACATGCATGCACACATAATTAAGTTGATTGGCTAAAGCTCATAGTAGGTAATTAAGGTAGATTTAAGAATGGTATTGAGTACGGCCTCATGAATGGACGCATGCGGGTGGTGCACCATCCTGTTTATGCGGCTGGGACAAAGATTCTTCTTTTTTGTGAATCTAATTAAAAGAATTAACTCCAATAGTAAAATTTCACTCTCTGAAACATAAATCATTAGTTAGGTCCATATTTGTTTTAATATGGAAGCATAAAAGTTCTTGTCGTGCATTAGCAAATACCTGGGCTGCAATGCATCACCTTAAATATTGACCAAGTTTTTATGGTCACATGAGATTTTTTTTTGGCAAGGGGTCACATGAGATTTTATAGTCATGTGATTTGAATTTACTTAGACCATGAGGTTTTTGTCATCAAAGAAAATTTTACTCTGAAACGTATGTGTCCTTATGCTCGCATAAGATTTTGTGGTCACGTGATTTGGATCTAATCTCATATTTTCTTTCTGATATCTCAACTGAAAATGGAAATTAACAAAATAATTAATAGCTTTGATTAAGTACTATTGATGCATGCATGCAATTAATTAAGAGGGCTGGGTGCCTAGACAATTTTTCAAAAGCTAGAAGTATAAAAGTTTTACAGTGCACGAGCAAAACGTTATGTATGCTATGTGTTAGCATACAAACTGAGATAAAGTTTTGCGATGAAATAAAATTTTATTATGATTGAATCACCAATTTTTTATGATCGATTGATATTTTGTGCTGACATGGTTTGGAATTAATCATAGTGCACCACAAAAATACTTGAATTAGAAGAGTAATTAATAGTGTTTAATAAGAGGTGAAGATGCATGCAATCAATATAGGTAATTGAGAGGTGACGATGCATGCTTGCATGAGTACTACACTTGATTGCTTTGATGAGTCCGGATAGGGTGGCTAGGGTGTGATTTAGTACTGTCCTATATATATATATATATATATATATATATATATATATATATATATATATATATATATACAACAGCGTTAAATAGCGCGTTGCGCGCGCCGGTCGTTTGATCACTAGGCGGGTCATGGTCTGCTACATGCATGCTGTTGAAGCAGTAAAACAAGCGATGGTATCCAAGCCGTGTTCTTGGTCTCCTATTTTTGTGTCAGG
The DNA here is from genome assembly GCA_032690845.1 of Eleusine coracana subsp. coracana. NCBI lineage: Eukaryota > Viridiplantae > Streptophyta > Magnoliopsida > Poales > Poaceae > Eleusine > Eleusine coracana. Next base: position 12,725,913 of record CM064426.1, read on the forward strand.
AGCTACATGCAAGGAATCTTTTGTGTCCTCTACTTTTTGTGTCAGCAGCTGCATGAGTACTTTGTCCATCATCAACTGGTCAAACCAACCTCCGTAATCATATATATACTAGTCTCTATGATAGTATAACAGGATAGTATATGTACAATAGTGGTCGTATATTATTAGGTCACCAGTCGTATATTTTCTACCGAGGTTGTATATTTTCAGGTCGATATTTTTTTGATTACCAGGTGATCAAATCAACATCTGCGATCGTATATCGCGGTAGTATATGCACAATCGTGGTAGTATATATTTTTAGGTCAATAGTCATATATTTTTTTGACCATCAGCTAGTCAAATCAACCTCCATGATAGTATATTTTCAATCGTGGTCGTATATTTTCAAGTAAACAATGATATATTTTCTATCATGGTCGTATATTTTTAGGTCCATATTATTTTGGCCACCAATTAATCAAACCAACCTTCACGATTGTATACTACGGTAGTATATTTTGAGATATACTATCAGCCTGATGAGATATACTATCACAGAAGTAGAGATATTTTATCACGATGTCCATAACACCATTAGTAGAGATATACTATCACCAAGATAAGATATACTCATAGAATGTTATCATATACACTTCAAAAAATATAGTCATGAGTATATAAATACATATATATACTCATAAGTACATAGATTTACACTCATAGAGATGTACATTTGTGATAAAATACTATTCTAAAATCTCATGGAGTATATATACTATCTTATAATGCACACTGTAGTATGAATTCAGAGAAAACAAAAGTTAAAATACTACCCTAAAATACTATGAGAGCTTCAATTGAACAAGATCTGTGAGCTGCATGCAGACAAAAAGGTATCACACTTGGGCATCAAAATCTGGTAGAAAAGAGAAAGAAAATTGATTAGTATATATACTCCTCTATTACGAATATTGTTAGTCTTAAAGTAGATTACAAGAGGTAATATATATATACTACATCATGAGGTAAGTATATATACTACTTGAGATTACAAGAAAATAGATTCTTTATAAAATATATCAACATCAATAGAATTCATATACTATCATAGATATACTGTAACATTGAAAACAATATTATTCTATAACAAGTGCAATAGTACATATACACTTACCTGGTTCATTTATAGGAGCTATAAAATACTGATCTCAAACAATAGTATACTGATTCAATAATATATGATGTAAATCTGAAAACAAAATTGAAATAAATCTATAACAAAACAAATAAAAATCAAATGGTTATCAAAGGCAACATCTAACATCTGAATATACATAGGTGAAGCAAACAATCAAGAAAAATATACGACTGTCCATATCAACGTTTAGCAAACACAATCAAAAGTGATTATTTGTGTATTATAGAATAGTATATATACAATATGAGATTGCAGAACAATTAGCAAGAAGCAATATATAATCATAGACGTACGATCATAAAATATAAGAAAATGGATTAGAAGAGGTAATATATATACTATTTGAGGTTACTATAAAATAGAATATTTATAAAATACAACAACATCAGCAGAGATGTACTATTGTATTAAAAAAATACTATTCTACTACAAGTTTAATAGTATATATATACTACAGAAAGTATATATACTTTGTGCTTGCTTCCTTCCTTGTTCACGCATCTGAAAATTGTATATGTACTAGAAAATAGTATATATACTATAGAAAGTAATATACTATTAACAATTATATACTATCATCAAAGTAATATACTATCAAGGCTGCTTGCTCTATCAAGAACATAGAGCATGATATGCTAGTTCCTCCTTCACTGAAAAATCATAAGACCCATCAAAACAGCTCTAAAAATCACACAATTTTAACAGCATGCTCACTCCATTATAAGGAATCCATTCTAACCAAAAGCCCCAAGAAAGATTGAGCATTTAATACCAATTTCAGAATAATCGCATAATTCTAAAGAATAAGGAAAAGATAAGAAACCTAAAATTAAACTCTGCTATTGAGAAAATTGATTCATTCCGTGATACACAAATATTCTCACATGTCCTAGTACCTGAATCCCCAAGAAAATCTTAGCCCAAACACTGCCAAAATAGAGATTAAAAATTCACCTAAAAATAGCTCCAAAAATAAGATAAATAAGAAATTCATAATAGAGCTTGTGCACATAGATCTGAACCTTGCGTAGGTGGATGGAGCCTGTGCAAGGTTTTGTGAACGGCCAGCTAGAGGAAAAGATTAGAACCGTCACTTGTGCAAGGTGATATGGATGGAGTACATCGGGAACACAACAGTGGCTTTCAAGTAGTGACGCACATCAGTCTGTGTCTGACCGGCCACCATGAATGTACGAACCTCATCTGCATGTAGCAGCGCCACCAACATAGCGGCGCCATCATCCCCATCAAGAAACAGTGCCGAGGATGAGCGCCCCCAAGCTTCCCTGATGTCCTCCTCTGTCCAGATCTGCTACTGCCTATGGAGATCCTGGAGCTCGAGCTGACGACATGGGTTAGAGCTCAAGCAGACGAGAGGAGAGGAGAGGAGAGGAGAGGAGAAAGAGGAAAGAGAAGACAAAATTCAAAATGAGGATGGAGAGAGAGAAAGATACAGGATTACTCGAATATATATATATATATATATATATATATATATATATATATATATATATATATATATATTATCATGTTGAAATTCATAAGCAGGCCGGGTTACCTTCTCAATAATTCATTATCCTGATTATTGCTAAATGATGTGCATTCATAGTCGAGTTAGTTGTTGGCTTGAATTTGTGTTTCGATTTGGTTTGTGTTTTGATCTCCGCTGCACACCACCGTTTTTCCCATCCGTTTCAACCACCATCACCATCGTATTTTTCATTGGATTCATCATCGTATCACCCACCCATCCCCACAAGCCGTTTCCAACAAAAAAAACTCTACCTGATTCTGTTTCTGTTCCACCCTCCCCCTCACCCCTCAAATCCTATCTTGACCTACCTTCGATAAAACAGGCATAACTTTTCGTTCATTGCTCTGATTGGACTCAAATTTTTATAGAAGATTCTTGACTCAAAGTTGAGGTAACCCACACTGGGCTATGCCCAGTGTACCCTCGTCAAAAAATTCAAAACAAATCGGGAAGAAATAGAAAAAACATTGTGAAGTCAAAAATAGCATTCTCATGAAACTTTGAGATTTTGCCTACGCTTTATTTCCCCTCTGTTTGAGTTGAAACTTCTTGTGGTTTCTTCCTTTGTGTTCCTCTATCACAGAAAAATAGTGAAAAAATCATACAAAATCAAGATTTTGATTTGTACCCTCTCCCCCTGAAAATTTCTAAGTCTGTGAAGTCTGTTTTGATTCTTACTGCCTTTGCCATTGTTTGTTGTCACAACTGTTTTTGAACACGATTCTTTTGCCAGCAATTAGGACACTATTTTAGACATTTATTTAGTGCTACTATCTATTATTGAATTGTGTTCCACTGATATATATATTAGCCTTCCAAGCTATACATATTGCAACACAGATTTCTTCCTTGCAACTGTTACACCCAAGTTCAACTATAGATTGTGTCGTCCTGTTGGCTTTGATAAGAACACTTGCAAGATTGTGATATATTGCTTCCGATATTATTTCTCACTTTCAACATCCTCTGATAGCTGCTAGTAGATAGGGCTAATCCGTTTGAGTAGTTTTGTTTTTTGCTTTTAACCATGTCAGGGAAAGAGACACCTGCAGATTCGGAGTCCCTTACAGACTTTAATAATTGCGGGTCCAAGGTTGAACTTATGAAGCTTCTTGCGGACCAGCATATATTCATGAAAACGAAGTTTGTCGAGTTGATGGACCACATCAACACTGTTGCCAATCGAATTGAGGATGTTGAACGACGACCTCCACCTCAACGAGCAGATGATGATGATGATTTTGACCGTGATGTAGACCATCTTTGTCATAATCGACACGGTATAGGAGGTAATAACAATCGTGATAATACTGATACTTTTGTTAAGCTAAAATTTAATATCTCTCCTTTTGCTGGTAGTGCTGATCCTGAAGCACACTTAGATTGAGAACTTGCCGTTGAACAGAAATTTAATTCTTATTTAGTTCCTACTGAGCATAGAGTTAGACTTGCTATTAGTGAGTTTATGAGTTTTGCTCTATTTTGGTGGAATGATCTTTGCAATAATAATGCTGCTATACCAACACTTTTCCTGTTTTGAAACAATGCATAAAATCTCATTTTATTCCTCCTTATTACCAACGTGATTTACGTTTAAAATTACAATCTTTAATACAAGGTAGTAAAAGAGTAGTCTTATTACCAACGTGATTTACGTTTAAAATTACAATCTTTAATACAAGATAGTAAAAGAGTAGAGGAATATTATCAGGAATTATTTATTGGTTTAGCACGTTATGATATATATGAAGATGATGTTGAGACTAGTGCTAGATTTTTTGGTGGTTTGAACCGTGATATCCAGAATATTGTTGACTATAAAGAGTAGAATAGATTTAGTCAATTGTATCATATTGCTCTTAATGCTGAACGAGAAGTACAGGGATGCCTTCCACATTCTTGCAGGTTTAGTACTGAGCTATCTATCCAGCAGCGCACTGTAGTAGAGAACTTGAAGAGTCATATTGCTAAGCCACCATCAACAAATCTTTCACTTACGCCTTCTTCTGAAGCGCAATCATCTAGTATGCAGCACCAACATCAGAAGAAGGTTGCTACCTCCGGTGCTAGAAGTGGCTCCTCCACCATTGCCACCGCTGCAAGGGCATGGAACATGTCATAAAGGATTGCCCTAGTCGTCGTGCTTTCATCGCTACTGATAATGGGTATGAAAGTTGTAGTGATGTTGAAGATGAATTTGCTCTTATGCCTAACCTTATTGCAGATTCGACGAAGGAGGAATAGGAGACTATCTCCATTGATTTTATTGCTGCCACCGCGTGTTTTCCTAGCCTCATTGTACAACATGTGTTGACCACTCAGGTGGACAAGAGGACGAATAGCAACGCAACAATTTATTGTACATGTACCTCATTGTCGCGGACCACCGTATTCTCACCATCATTAATACTGGGAACTGTAACAACTTAGTCAGTTCTGATTTGGTAAGTAAACTTAGCTTGATCACGCATGTACTACATCAGCCCTATCATATCAAATGGTTCAACAATAGTGGTACGACACAGGTGACTCGGTCAGCACGCGTATACTTTTCAGTCGGTTCTTATCATGACTATGTTGATTTTTATATTGTACCTATGCAAGCATGTTCGCTTTTATTAGACCATCCATGGGAATATGATATGGATGTTGTCCACCTTGGTAGAACTAATACATATACTTTCATGCATAAGAACAGAAATATTACCTTGCGTCTGTTATTGCCTGCTGATACTAAAAATCATTTTAAACTGCTTGATAAAAATACTGAGAAAAAACAAGATAACAAACAACTTTCTGATGTTAAACATAAGCCTATTCAGTTAAAGGGAGATGCTTTTCTTGTTATGATATCTACTGTTGCTGAACTTTATGATAATTATGATGCACCTTGCTATACTATGCTTTGTCGTGATATATCTTCTATCAATGATCATGTATCTTGTACTTTGCGTTCTACTAGTACTAACCTTTTGTAGGACATTGATGATGAGATGGAGTCGAGGACGACTCTAATTCAAGAGAGGGAGGATAATGAGGACATCACCATGCTGTATACGTGCATATCATAGCCTTTCCCAAGTTACAAGTCGTCACCAACTCGGTCGCCGCGTTTGTCTCAGATTCAGCCGACACCCCTTCACGGTTTTGATGACATCTCTCACATCCCATGTCCAAACAAGGTGTTTTTTGATGCGTTGGAAAGGGGACGACGATGTCGTCATTTTGTTTCTAGTCCTAGCTCTAGAAGAGTCATGAGTCATGTTGTGTGACCATGACAAGGTACTGTGCCACCTATTTTAGGCCAACTTGACCATGTATCGTGTCGGGGCTTAATCCCATGTTGTGGGCGCCCCCCTGGTCGCCCCCAACCCTAGGACGCTCCTGGTTGCTATATAAACTCAGTAGCCGCCGACTTTTAGTTTTGAGTTTTGTTTAGTTTAGTTTTGTTGAGAGAAACTTGATCGAATTATTGTAACTGTGGCGACAAGTCCTTTTACATTAATTTAGGACCCCTGTTCTTGTTCTACACCACTGTGGCAATTAGTCCTTTTGTGTTCGGAGCTTGACCCTTTTCTTGTGATTCGCTTCATCTATATTTGCAATTTCAGATTTCGTGTTTATCCTCTCTTGCTTGTGTTCTCGATTTCGCTTGCAGGAACAATCAAATTGTGCTTGATGTAACGGTTGCGGGGTTGAATCGTGTCTGATTTAAGCCGGGTTGTCGATGCCGAGTTCCCCAAATTCGAGTTTATCGTCTTACCTCTTGGAAGATCGGGCCATATCTACATCAGCAGATCTATATAACAAAAAGAAAAGCTAATTTGTTAGGGGACATTTGCAGTTAGGGACCACAATTAAGCCTCCCTGAGCACTTATATGAAAGATTTACAACATAGTGCTCACCTTTGAGCAGTGCTCACTTCAGACTTGATCAACACCTTAATTTTGTTACTCTGGGGCATTTTTCAGCTCAGGCGCTGAACGAGAGCCTTTGCATGATCTCTATTATGATCATGTACAAGACATATAAAAAAATTTATCAACATTAAACATTCTACAATTAAATGATATGGATAAAATATATATAACCTAATATAGTTGATCAACCCGTAAAGTTCGACCATACTCAGATGCTGAATATGGGTCTTTGTATGATCTTTGTTAGGATAATATATAAAACAGATGAGATAGTTTCTAAACATTATACAATTAAATGACATGGACAAAATGTATCTAACCTGTGACACAGTAGATCAACCAGCAAAGGTCGACCATGCGTCCACTCCTTTCTTCCATAGATAAGATAATATCTAAGCTGGTTATCAACATGTTGGGGGTAGTACTTCTAGCTCCTATATCGGACGACCGAAAGGAGGGGCTAGAGGGGGTCGTGTGCCCCCCATGCTATGTGCACATATAATATATACCCAAAATTTCCTAGATAGGTTCACCCATGATTAGTATAGTGCTCATCTTTGAGCAGTGAGCGATGCTTACTTCAAACTTGACCAACACCTTGTTTTGGTTACTCTAGGACATCTTTCTAGCTCAGGCGCTGAACAAGGGCCTTTACATGATCTCTATTATGATCATGTATAAAATAGGATAAAAAGTTTATTAATATTAAACATTATACAATTAAATGATATGGATAAAATATATCTAACCTGACATAGTGGATCAACCCGCAAAGGTCGACCATACTTAGGCACTGAACAAGGGTCTTTGCATGATCTCAATTATGATGATATATAAAACAGATGAGATAGTTTGTCAACATTATATATTCAAAAAAATGACATGGATAAAATGTATCTAACCTGACATAGTGGATCAACCAGCAAAAGTCGACCATGCGTCTACTCCGTGTTTCCATAGATGAGATAGTATCTAAACTGGTTATCAATATATTGGGGTAGTACCTCTACCTCTTATATCGGGTGACTGAAAGGAGGGGGTAGAGGGGGTTGTGTGCCCCCCCCCCCCCCCCCATGCTATGTGCATATCGTACATAGGTTCACCAAGTTATGAACCAAGATTGGATGTGGCGGAGGCGTGGATGAAGGGCTTCATAGGCATCATGTGATTTATTTGGCCGGTCGTTATTATTAAATATGGAATTGTTTTTAATTGGTATTCAGGTTTGATTAGCATCTTCATGTCTGTGCTTAGTATAATTTTTTAATTCTACGAGCAGCAGCATGTTTCCACTAATGTCTGGTTAGCATGGCTACAAGTATTGTGTCTAATTAGTTCCTGCCCTTTGTTAGTTTAATGTCTGTTACAAGATTTCTGTGTTTGCCTGTTGTAGCATGGGTGTTTTCATACATGTCTCTATTTGCCTGACTCTGTCTATTACTGCAAAATTAGAAGTAGTCTATCTTCCTTGTAATAATTAATCTTGCACAAGGACAAGAACTTTGCTGTTTATCGCCTGCATGTCTGATTTGCTGTTTACTTAGTCGATGGTCCACCACACAAAAAATTTTGCTCCATGGTCTTTTTTAATGGTTTTACGCATTCCATGAAATAAACAAAATTCTGTGTTGAGCATCGACTTGAACCTCCCTGTGGATGAGGGTGAAGGCCATGATGCTGATGATGATAGCAGCAGATCCGTTGAGAACCTGTTGCGTTCCGTTGATGACTCAATCAGTTTCAAGCCATTTCACTTTGGGACACTTTGTGAGGATATGCTGAAGGAGTTCAGCAGTACGATGAGCAACATTCTGGGCTCCAATTGCAGGTTGGAGATCGATGTTGGGGCTATGGAGCAAATACTGGCAGCAGCATGGGCATCAGATTCAGAGAAGAGGCCTGTGCGGACATGGCTGGACCAGGTGTTTGCTAGTAGCCTTGAGCAGGTGAGGCTCAAGTGTAAGAACTTGAATACAGTAACTTTACTATGAGGCTGGTGGCCTGCGAAGATGTACTGCTAAAAGATGACGGTTTTGGAGCTTTACGTCCCTCGATAATAATCCAAAACTGGTAACTGTAACTATCTATCTGTATAGGAAGGGAATAGTGTAATTATTGGTTAGCCCACCCCCGTATATAGTATAGAAAAATAGTATCATGTGATTTATTTGGTCGGTGGTTAATAAAGTTGTACTATGTGTCCAGTTCATGATGATGCTTAGCTTGGGCTTTTCCTGATTAGCTAGCTTTATCATGCTTTGTTATTACTATTGGGCCGGGTTTTCTTCGGCCACTATAGGAAAACAGACGTATGCCGTGTGCCCCAGCCACACGGCAAACCACCAATTACATACGGTACAGTTTGTGCCGTGTGTAATATATGGCATAGCCTACACGGTAAAATTTTTGATGGTACAATATTTGTGCCGTATGCAATTTTATGAGCACACGATATAGTTATTCTCCTATGTGCCATGTGCCAGATGTACTGATGATAAAACAAAGTGACAGCGACGTGAAAATAATATGTGCCATGTGCCACCCACCAGCACACGGCACAAATGACAACCTGTGCCGTGTGTCACCCACTAGCACACGGCACAAATGACAACCCGTAGTAGGTCACGTAAATGATCAGACATGTATATTATAATCTCGATTCATTGCTAATTTATGGTTGATATACTTCCTTAGTTTTTAAATTATTGTTATTAAAATAATAATTTTAGTTTATTTTCAAATTAGAATTGTTATCTTAATAATAACTATTTAAAAATAGGAGTATATATATAAAAAATACTCGACTTGCCAGGGGAAGAAGCCACCCCGATGGTTTATATTAAGGAGAAGAGTCTTCTCACATATGTTAAGAAAACCTTTGAACTCCCTCACTATCTATATACAAGGCCCCTGACGGTTTATATTAAGAAGAAAAGTCTTTTCATATAGGTCGAAAAAACATCTGAACCCCTTCCTATACATATATAAGGACTCAACTAACTGTATAAACTATGATACGAGTTTTTATTTATACTTTAGACTAGAAATAACGAGAATTTTTTTTAAAAAAAAAAACTCTCTGTTGGACGAGCAGGCGCGACTCCTGGGAGTCGAACCCGCGCAGGCGTGGGGCTCGGTCCCCAGGAGAATGCATATATATATATATGGCCTGTTGAAATTCATAAGCAGGCCAGGTTACCTTGTTCACTTGGGTATCTTGCTTCTACACAGATAGTAAATGTTTTTTAATAAAATATCTTTCTTATTATCTTGATTGCGAAATAATGCCTAGTTATAGTATCAGATGGGTCGAGTGACGCACGTACATACGTACGTTGGCAGGAAGGTAAATATGCACGTGTCTAAATGTCCGCCAGTTGATCATTTCAATATATCGAAAATCAAGAGAGGTAGGTTATTCTGTTCAATTCATGCGTGCGAATTGACTGTTTAAGACACAATCCCTTGTTTTTCATACAATACTAATTACTTCGCTTTCATAGCAAGCCTGCATTTGCTGACAATTCAAGACTATGCATGTCACCCCGGCACCGGCAGCTGTTGGGATCCATCCATCCACATCAGCTCATTTTTAAGCCATGCCGGTGAGCTCCACCTTCGTCGGCCAGCCAGTCTACTAGTTTCCAGAATGCAAATGCCGCAGCTCGTCCTCATCCTACCCTGCCGGTCAAGATGCTCGCTGCCCCCATTTACATTATACATCTTAATAGCAAAGTGTCTGCCCCATTTACATTATACATCTTAATAGCAAAGTGTCTATGCATTGCTACAGACTTAAAAAACAAAATATTTTTTATAATTTAAATGTAAATTATTTACATAATATAATTATTATATATATATAATATTATTAACATTTTTTACATTAAAGATTATATTTATATTACTGTTGGTGCTTCTTAGTATACCATTTTATATGTTAAAAGTAAAAAAAATCACTATTTTTTACCAATTTTAGAAGTTTTATCCGAAAGGAAAAATCAATTTACGCAGTCTACAAAATAGCACCGTATTACAATGTGATTTTGAACTTGAAAACTTGTTTTAATGGAAAAATTAAAATATAAAAGTTGTAGATCTCGTCAAGACTTTTTCGAAACATATATGGATCATATTATTTGGACTTTGGAGCTAGAAGATATGAGACCTGCACCGAAACCTGCGCAGAGAAGTCCGAATCAGAATAAATACTTTTGCATCGCATATTTGGAAATCAAAACGGCGACATTTATATTTTCATTAAATACCAAAGTTGTAGAACTTTTCGAGAGCTATAATATAGAGTCTGAGTTTGCTTAATTTGAGCTCCGGATGAGGGAGTTATGATTTTTGAAATTCGTTACCTGATATGGAAGGTACAAAACTGATTTGGATTCAATCTCTAACTTTGTGGATACGAAGTGGACGACCGCACCTCAATTAATAGATTATAAAGATTTTACAGTATTATCTAGTATCATTTTTGTTCCTCGCCTCAATATTACGAATGGGGCCTTTACCTCAATAGCACCTCTTAGGTCTCGGGTTCAATTTCCAGTGAGAGCGAATTTTTGGGCTAGATTAAAAAAATTCACTTGTCTTTGCTATAAGTCAAAGTATGTGTAAGATCCTACCTGAAAACAATCGGTCTGGACGTAGTCACCATGTCAGGGGGGGGGGGGGGGATTTGAAAATTTTCTAGACCTATGTGAGAAGGTCCTTAAAACAACTTTGATGTTGTGTTTTCAAATACATGTCTTTTTCAGAGGGCTTGACTTTTATTTCAGTCACATGTGCAATTACTTTTCTTGATCGGCCCTGTCTAAGCTTTGCATGGACCAAGAGACCATAAAGATCAAGTTTTGTCACCAGACTCTATAATGGTGGCAAGGAATTTGTCAACACTATACTAAACAAGAGGTTCTCTCCATCTTTCAGTTTTATCTCGAGTGCTGTTAATTTGCTTTATTTCTCATACTTTGTGTACGTGTTGTGATGTTAAGGAGACAATGGAACTTCAAAATGTATGATTCAATCGATATCACTTTCACTTGTATACGTCTGGTATTAATAACTTTATGATTATGATTCTATAGCATGTCATGGAATGAAGTTAAGTGCTCCTATTAGCTAGCTAGGTGATATGCTAATTTTTATATGAGTGTTATTAAATAGACAGGTTGTCCTTGCACAACAACTAGAAGGATGCATTTGCTGATTTGTTGGTTATCAATTCCCGAGATCTACCTAATCAATGTTACCACTAGTTGGCTACATAATTCAGTTCACATAAAACAGGTCAAGAAGAACAAAAAACTGCAAAGTGAGTCTCCAAATTATTATATCCATTTGTTTTTAGTTAAAAACATATCGAATATTTTTGGTGAAGAAAATACAACTATAATTTATAAAAAAAATGCTTGGTCTTTTAATATTGATTTTTATTTATGTATATGATCAAATTAATTTAATGATGTTTTACTTTTTTTTATTTGGCTGAACTTTTATTCTCCTTTTAGTAGTATTATATACAAACAATCTACTCGATATTTGAACAAATCAGGTTAAAAAATATGAATAACAACATGTATGATATATCATATATGTTATTTCTTTGGTAATATCTATATATATGTTACCATCACAAATGTTCAATCAACCTTATCAATGGTTATAAGAATATCAAAAAATGTTTGCTGATAACAATGAACTTTGGCATGCCTACCACTTTGATTGTAACAATGAAAACAATATTGGAAAGAGTCAATTGATCACATGTTTGTAGTAATTTTTTTATAATATGAAAGTCTTAATTGTAGTCAATTGATCAGGAGTTTTTTAGGGATTAGGGTTTAATTTATGCAATGTTTAGAGGTTCATTTCTGAACTAAGTAGACATTTTTTGAGTTATTTCACATGAAAGGTAATAAAATATCACCATATGAAATGAAAAGAATATATATTTTCAGGTAGCTTAGAAATCGCTACGTGTTTTCCCTCCCAAATTGCATTTATATGACGGCTACATGAAGTGAGATGTGCTTCACAAAAAAAAAGTATGCTTGAAGTAAGATGCATATGCATATAAACATAGCCACTGATTTTTTACCATTTGCACAATATATAAATGTTTGGTTATGCATAAATGAATCTCGTAATTGCACAACCCACATATTTTCTCTCTATATATATGCACATTCACTGCATATCACAGAAACCATCACTTGCACTTATTATGGAAACTACTGATCTCCACGGCTATGGGTGGCTAGAACCCATTGTACCAGTACAAGTCCTCTCCAACTCTGGCGTGAGCACCGTGCCACAACAATACATCAGACCACCATCCGAGCAGCCTATTATTGTCAGCACAAATGATACTAATCTCACCATCCCAATAATTGATCTTTGTGGTTTTGATGATACTACCCCTGATGAACATCGTCGCCAAGTAGTAGTGGCAGAAGTTGGTGATGCATGTAGGAACTGGGGATTCTTCCATGTAGTGAACCATGGTGTGGACATGGATGTTGTGAAGTGGATACAAGGAGCATGGAGGGACTTTTTTTGACCTCCCGATGGAAGAGAAGAAGGCTTTTGCAAACTCACCTGTGACGTACGAAGGCTATGGCAGTCGCCTTGGAGTTGAGAAAGGGGCAATCTTGGATTGGAGTGACTACTACTTCCTCCACCTCGTACCAAGTGATGCCAAGAACCTGGATAAATGGCCAATGGTGCCTTGCAACTTGAGGTATATATGTAGCTTCACGATGAGATCTCATATATTTTAAGTTCAGAGTTTACATCATCATGTATTTAATTATATGTGTATATAGCATTTCTTTCTTATGTTTTGTTACATCAACTATAGATGAACCGTCTTAGAAGGTATGTTTCTGTTAGTCCTATTTCTTGGCCATTATATACAAGATTATTCTAGGTACCAAAGGTAATTAAGGCCTGAAATAATTCAGATTGATGAATCTTTGATTGTGTTTAGGGAGGTCACCGAGACGTACTCACGCAAACTGATGAATCTTTGTGAAGTATTGCTCAAGGCCATGTCAAGAAGCTTAGGATTAGATGAGGACTACCTTCATGTAGCTTTTGGTGGCAGCGACGGCATCTCAGCGTGCATGCGCGTGAACTACTATCCAAAGTGCCCACAGCCTGAGGTGACTCTCGGGCTATCCCCTCACTCTGATCCTGGCGGTATCACCTTGCTCCTTGTCGACGATCATGTGAAGGGGGACACAAGTACGCAAGGGGAACACATGGGTCACGGTGCAGCCAATCCCAGGAGCCTTCGTCGTAAACGTTGGAGATCAAATTCAGGTGACCTCTTATCTTGCGATCATCACTTAGTCTAAATAAGTTTGTTACATACTATAAAAAAAATATATATATATATATATGCAAAATACACTAATAGTAAGGATATGGATTAATTAGATCCTGAGCAACGGCACGTACAAGAGCATTGAGCACCGGGCGCTGGCCAACTCCGGCGACGACCGCCTCACCATCGCCTTCTTCTGCAACCCTCGAGGCGACCTTCCAATTGCGCCGGCGGCGCAGCTGGTGAGCCCGGGGTCGCCGGCGGCGTACGGTCAACGGCCAATCAGCTTCAACGAGTACCGCAAGTATGTGCGCACCAAGGGCGCCCGGGGCAGGGAGCAGGTCGAGGCCATTTCACTCGCTAACAAGCTGCTGCATGAGCAACAGCAGGCGCCTGCAGCAGAGGAATAACCTGCAATTGGTCTAATCAAGCTGCAGCTATCAGTTGGATCGTGTTTGACATGTCAGAATAATGTATTGTTTGGACGCAGTATATATTGTGTATAATCGTTATGTGATTGAAACTTAGTTATGCATCAGTATATATTGTGTATAATCGTTATGTGATTGCAACTTAGTTATGCATATGCACATCTAGATTTCAATTCTGTCGGTACCTGTGTATGCACATAATCACCGCGTGGAACGAAGACAGCTGATCGACAGGGGACGGACGCCTCCTACGCACCTAGCAGCATCTGACATGATGCTGAGTATAGTTGTGTAGCATATACTGGAAATCAAGCAACATATGAATGATGAACGATGAATAGCTGCTGATTAAACGGGAAATAGTAGTCTTATTAAGACTCCTAACTACATGAGTGAATCCTGTAAAAATTCTATTCACAAAGGAAAAATATCTTCTGTTTTTGGTTCTGTTCTACTCACAAAGTCATCTTATCAGCAGATAGGGATACATTTTACCGCTGGATCCAAACGCACGCTCTTTTTTGTTTTCTCCTTTTGAAGCTGCACCATCACTAATTTTGTTTATCCAGTTGAGCTGGAAACAGTACCTAACGAATGCGTATGTGTTTTTTATTTCTTGACAACAAAATGTGATGTAATTTGAAACCTTGTTTAAAACTCTCGGTATAGTCAGGGTTATTCCCTGATGTACCGCTGCATGCCAGCACAAGTCATCCTATTTGTTTTCAATGTGGATTTGTCGTGTTTCCTAGGTAATTTGCTAATCTATTAGCATACAGTGTGCCGGCTATGCAACATGCCAACCCTGGCACCAAAGTACGATCAGTGAGTTAGCACATCTCCAAAAAAAAAAAATTATTAAAAAATTCAGTTCAGAACAATGATAATGTGCTGGATCAGTACCAAGACATGCAGTACAGTGGTACCAAATGATCAGTCAACGAGTTGGCAAATTGTTAAACTTCACCGCTTAATAATTCAGTTCAGAACACAGGTACAGTGCAAGCTTTAACTAGTTTGGTTCATTCACTAATGTTCGCTCAGGGGGTGGTAAAATTTCACTTTTCCAGCCCCCTCATCCAAAAACTGAAACAACAACAGCTACTGTATTACAAACAACAATTGTAAAAAGATGAATTACTACTCAGATTGTCTGAATATGTTCATCCAGTTCAAAGAATCGGATACATTGTGTATGTTGCAGAGCAGCACTACTACGTTTCAGTAACCCAGTATGCTGCTTATTTGATTTTCAGCAGTCCAGTCCAATATGCTACCTATAAGGCCTTCCCTTGTTCTTTCATCTTGTCTTGAATGAAAAATTATGCTATATTTGGAGCTACCACGCGTAACGTTTCATTACTTGAGCTTGTCGGCTTCAGCCCAGTTACCAGCAACATTCAAGGTGTCGTCAGTTTGGTAGTAGACGACATCGCCATGGTCGCTAACAAAGTGGTCCATTCTGAGGCTTCTGAGGAGAACGCCAAAGAGATGAAGAGGCAGTGGGCCTGACTTTTCCGGTTCCCGGTAGTATCTGCCCAGCACCGGCCTTGCTGCCTTGGTCTGGTTTTCAGTTTTCGTTTTATTCAGCATCCATTGTATTCAGCACATATATAACGAGCATAGAAGTTGCAGTAAAAATTAACTTACAGCTTCGACGAGGTGGTAGTGTGGGATCTGGGGGAAGAGGTGGTGGATGACATGGGTGCCGATGTCATGGTGGATCTTGTTGATCCAGCCATAGTCCCGGTCAATGGTTGTCAGGCCACCACGAAGGTAGCTCCATTCCTGTAGTTGCCATTACAGAGCGCTATTATTAGCTAGAACTTTGAAGCAACAGTGCTAGATTAAGTTGGTGGGATAACAACAAGGCAAGTGTAATGCCACACTGGTAAGTAGGTAGAATAACAACATGGCAATTAATCTACCGAACAGTACCTCGCCGCGATACCAAGGCAGGTCTTGGTGGCCATGATGGTGCAGGTACGTCACCAAGTCCAGCCACATCACAAACACCTGCATGCAGTTTCAGACACATGAGGATGAGGCCACTCATCACAGTTTCAGTTATTAGTTGCCTAACTTGAAAGAGCGCTAGCTAGAGTAGCTTTGAAGCAAACACAAGCAGCGCTGTTGCTTACAAGGTATGGGATGCCGTATATCTTGAGGACTTGCAGAGGGCCGAACACGCAGGCCATGCCGATGAGCGAGGCGAACATGATGCTCCAGCAGGTGGTTGACACCATCACATCACCATGCTCCTTGGGGCTGAACAGATCACTGCTCGGAAGAAAGTGTGAGCCACTCTTGCCGGGTGACCTGTACAACTGCAGCGCAGTGGTTCAGTTGGGTTTCAGTTTGGAATTGAAATGGCTGCATTTTCAGATAACATTACTGGAATACATACGAGGTAGACAGGGAAGGCGAGCAGAGGAAAGGGGGGTGTGAATCGGAGCTTCTTGGTGCGCTGTTCCAGCTGCCGGTACACCTTCTCCGTGATCTGCAATCCCAGTTCCAAACATCAGATTCAATAGCAGCTAGTAGTATAACGCATGAATGATGATCAGATGCATGCCAAAGTAAGGTGACAGTTTTAATTCTTCTGTTTATCGTTGAGATTCCTTCCTTTCCTCAAAAAGAAATTTCATATTCCTTCCTTAAAAGAAAAATCAGATTCCTTCATCATAGAACTTGATTAGCTCCCGAGATTAAACTGAAACCCAAGTGCTATTAGTATCATTAGTTTTTTCCCTTCTTTGAAAGAAGTATCTTTTGAAAGGAAACGGACATGAGACAGTGCCAAGATCATTAGTTAAAGAAGCTTTGAAAGGACTGAAAAGCGCAATGCTGGTGTAATAAGACAGCGCTAAATGACGTATGAAACTACTACAATAGGAGATGCTGTAGCCAGATCCAAAATTAACAAGATCGGATGCGCATCTTATTATAGCATCTTTCTGCTGATTACTTTAGAATCAACTCACGTGAGTGATTATATAGACAGCAGATGAGATCTACTTTGCTGCTTGTGGCGTTGGTGTCCTTAGATTATTCATGGACCACCACTACAAATCGTTGTCTGATATTTGTTACTGCATGCCATGTGCCAAGATCTGCAGACTGAAAGCTGCATTGGCTGGATGCTTGTCCAGTGGACAGACAGACATACAGACACAAGGACGGACAAAGGTAATTTGATTCACCATTACTATTACTTAATTACTGCATTACTATTACTTCATTACTGTAGCAGTCATGTCGATGCATGAGCTAGTGCAAATTGATAGAAAATGCTTCAATGAAATAAGTAATAGTAACTGACCGGGTGCCATGACTCGTCCCTCTCGATGTGGCCATGGTTCTGATGGTGTGTTCTGTGGCTGATCCTCCTGCATGCACGTACGCCCATGACTCGATCAGATCAGATGAAGAAGAGTCAAACAAATAAATAAACACACCGTATATATGTATACAGAGGACACTAGTGACTGCAAACAAGGGTTTTGATGTGATCCAGATTAAATTAATAAGCTTGCCGCTCTATAAAAAAAATCTATGCCAATTGGAACTTGTACCATATACTACTAATATACTCCAGCAAGAAGAGATTCTCTGCGTAATGAACTTTATGAATTTGATAATGGTATCGTTAACATGCAGGAGAAGAAATATCTGAACGGCCTGACCGAGATGGGCAAGATGTGGTCGGTTCGCTGCATGCATGTTGAGGCAAATATTATTCTTTATGCTAGAGCAAAATATCTATCTATGTCAGGCGATCTTTTTTATTTTTGTTGAATTAGAAACGTATGCTTTGATTCCTTCTCCAGATTTAGAGGAAAAGCAGCAAGTAGCTATTATTCTTCTGTAAGGCAACGAAAAAGAAGGTTGCACCTCCTCCTAGAGAGTTACTGTAGTAGACAACAAGCATCATGATGTATAGGCAGTAGCTAGTTGGAAGCAAATTGAAGCTTTTTCCATCCATAATTAGGAATAGAACAATTTATTATGTGTGACTCAATTTTGTACTAGCAAGCAGAGGAGAGAAAGTGATACGACGATGCGAATAATAAGCATAGTATGGAATATAATAAGCATAGTATGGAATAAAGCGAAAAAATAGGGTGCATGTCCGTCCAGTACGCATACGACGAGGAGAAGCAGCATATGTACATGTTGCAGCTAGGCTGTAGCCTGTAGGAAAGGACGTACCATCCATGGTAGGGGACGAGGATGAACGAGTGCAGGAGGTGGCCCACCACGCTGTTGAGCGTCGCGTTATCAGAGAAGCTCCCGTGACCACTGTTCGTTTATATATTTTATTTTGTCAGCAAAAAAACATACTATTGTGTACAGCACAATAATAAAGAAGCAAGAGAACACTAAGAATTTGCAAAAACATGGTTGGCAGTTGTGCATGGATCTTATTATTCTCATGGTGGGTGGTGGTAACCAAGCAAGGCAAGGCAAGGCTGTGAAGACGAATTTGGTAAAAATTAATAGTATACATACATGGCGACAGAGGAGGAGGGAAAAGGTAAATGTACCAGTCGTGTCCGAGGACGAAGAGTGCCCAGAACATGGTCCCCTGCGCGGCCCAGTAGAGCGGCCACACCGCCCATCTATCCACCGCCGTCGCCGCGACGGCCAGCGCCGCCACCACGACGACGTCGCGCGCCACGTACGAGAGCGACCTCCAGGGGCTCTTGCGCCAGCAGTGCTCCGGTATGGCGGCCCGGATGTCGCCGATGCGGAACGGCGGCGGCTTGCCGGCGTCGAAGAACTGATGGCTCATGTCCTCCGTTGCCTTGGCCGCCGCCTCCTGATCCGGGCGCCGTTGCCTCGAGGACGACATTATTGCAGCGGCGGCAGCGGGTTGTTGTTGTTGGGTCTTCGTCTGCGTCTGCATTGTTATTCTGATTCTGAAATCTGAATCGATCGGCCGGAGGTGGAGAAGAAGACAATCGATTCCTTCCCTTGGAATTAGGGAGAGGAGAGTGAGTGGATTGGGTCTCCCACAAAGCAATGGCGCAGAAACAAAGAGGAGAAGAGGGCGCGATGCGTGCGCGGCCGCCGAGGCGAGGAGGGATGGATGGATGATGGATCTCTCTTTCTCTCTCTCTCTCTCTCTTTCTCCCTGATTGAGAAGTAAGAGAGAGAAGAAGAGACCCGTCCGGGCGAGGCGGCGCTTGCTCGCTCTCTCTCTCTGTCTGGGATGGGAATCGGGATGATGCTGGCCTGGCCTCTTCTTCTACTTATAAACTTGGAAACGAATCCAACCTACCCGGCCCATCCAATCTTTTACGTATTTCCTGGAGCTGGACAAATAGAAAAGGCCCGGCCCACTTTCTTCCCGCTTGATCAATCACAATCCCGCTTTTCCGATTCCTCTGTCGGCACGCCCGTTGCTTGCTTCCTCTCATCTCCAATTCTTTTGCATATATATTTTTTTCATAATATTTATTCTCCATATATGCAACCAGCAGCAGCAGCAAGGAAACCAACAAAGTGGCCTGCACGACGACTCAACTTCAACTTCGTTGTGCACTGTGCTACATTTGTATTGTTGCACTTTTCTTCTTCTTCTTCGTTTAATTAATTATGCAGAATACAGTACACTATATAGTAGTTGCCTGAAAAAGGAAAGGATCACCGTACGTGCACGTCGTTTATGCACGACACACTTGCGTTGGTGGCAGTGATACCGGAATACCGGATCTGAAGGCCCATCTCCATTGCCACATGTGGCCGGCGATGATACCATGGTCCCATAAGCAAGAAGAATATAAAAAGGTTATTCCCGTTTGAGAAGGTACATGTATATAGTGCCACGTATCTAATACTATTGCAGAGTTGACAAGAGTATGCTAACAAAAGAGACTTCATTCAGTTATACTATACTATAATATGCCACCATGATGAGTACAGCAAACAAGCAAAGCAGAAAAACCACAACAGATCATATATTATGCCGACTGAAAGCAAGTTAAGTTTTGGTCCAGGTGTACTCCTTGATGCATCATGCCAATAAGTTATTGGCAAAAAAAAAAATGGAGACGACCATGCATGTTCGGTGAAGGTAACTTGATTCGGCAGCCAAGCCCGGCCCGTACGTCCTTGCGCGGCTCAAAATACTGATACGTCGCAACAAACTGTATCACTAGTAGATCTTCTTTTTCTTTTTCTTGCAACAAAATATTCCTACAAGTCCGCGTCGCGGAACTAAAGAATATTATGATGCCGCAAACAGTATCGCCCTTGAGGACAGCAAAGTCTCGCACCAAAATGAATGGTCCTCGACTTTGGGAGCATATTACCATACAAGTAATAACGACAGTCTATGGATGGACGGAACTTTCACTTCGGCACCGACCACCTATCCGAGATGATCCATGCCCAGCCTATCAAACCCAGTACAGCAAAATGTCCAGACTTTTTGCAACAGATTCTTTGATCCGTCAATACAATGTCGATATCTCTAGATTTTGTTTCCCCTGCTACCTCTAGAGTTATTGCTGCTTTGCTCGTAATAAAGTCCGACGTAATTTAACAGCTCGAGAAAAAATTGCCTACTGCTGCTATGTAGTAACATCCACTGTAATCGGCAATAATAGAGAGAGGCTTATTTTCACGCTTTTCCTAGCAACCCAATGATGAATGCAGCTGTGCTTTCTTTTAGTGGCAACAAAACTTAACTAGAAGAGTAGTAGCTACTACACAACAATGCAAGTTTATATAGGAGAGATTTTAAGGTAATCCCAAATAATTTTGAATTGCCTATTTAAGTAGACCTTGACGAATGTGTGATGGTTTTCATAACAAACCTTTGTAAATTTAGGAAGTCAATTTTTTTCTTAGAGACTAAGAGTCTGTTTGAATCCATTAGAGATTATAACAAACTGGTTTATAAAGATACATTATAAAACTGGTTTATGGGAAAAAAATTTAGGCAAGAGTGTTTGGAGACCAGATTATAAAAATTATAATCCATCTATTTAAACTACCTAATGTCATATTTGTCCCTCATTTATTATTGGAAGTGGTGGCATATAAGTTAATAAACCAATAAAGTTAAAAGGCAGACAATAATTTAGGGGTTATAATATGATTTTAATTGTGATGGAGTAGATTATGGGTTTATAATAATTTGTTAATCTAGATTATATAAACTGACATAAAAATTGTCCCGTTGAAAAGCTCTCTAGATTATATAAACTATTTTATTATAATTTAGGTGGATTCAAACAGATCCTAAGGCCCTGTTTTTTGGATTCATCAAGTTTTTAAGAAACTGATTTCTAAAAACTAGAGTGCCTCCAAATTGGCCAACTTTTATACCCGTTTCTACAAAACCAGATATGAGTTTCTAAGAAACTTATAATCTGGCTCAATCTAGTTTTTATCTCATTTCAATGCATTAACTCTTCAAAGCTAGTTTATATATTACTAGCAAAGTGTCTGTGTGTTGCTATGGACTTTAAAAAATAATAATAAATATCAGTCACCCGTACGAACACAAAAATTAACTTCTCTTAAGCTATATATAGCTTATTACATGTATAAGATTAGTAAACAATAATTAGTACGATGATATTCTTTGATGTGATCATAGGTTACACCCTCTATCACTTGAAATTGTCATTATCAGGCAACACCAGTGTTCAGTGTACATCAGAGACTTAAAGTCCAAAATCTTATAATTAGTTTTTAAGTAATTAAAATGAAGTAACTTGTATGGCATATTATTGTATCTTTTTTTCCGAACAAAGGAACAGGCACACTCTACCCTTTCTTTTAAGTTAGGAGAAGTCCCATATTTAGTTGCAAAAATTTCTTATATTATATGGAAAGATAGCAGCGACGAAAACTTTTTCCTATCCATGTGCTAGTAAGCAGAGGTGACTTGGTGTCTTTTGCTCTGGTCACATAAAGTGTAAATTGAGTTGCACGGGCAGTTCCTCCTGGGACTGCTAACATTGTATTTTTTTTTTCTTGAGAGAACTGGATATGACGTTTCATCAGTTTGATACACGCCCGAACGAATATATGCCAAATTGTTGGAGAGGTATAGCTTGTGTACTGTCCATTTGCCCCTCCATTTTCATGTAATTGAGTTTTCCCGATCTTGTAACAGAACTTGCTGAACCAAGTCCCCTAGTTGAATGAACTCGGTTATGGTGTCTGAATCCTGCATCATCGACAGTCCATGCATCCAAATGTCAGATGTTCTTACGCCATGCTAGCCATGTGTTGGAATTGTAGGTGAAGACTAATGTGCACGAACGCGAAAAGATTGACTTGGCAATGATCTGTAGTCACCTAGACACTTTACTGAAGCGGGCGGGTTCGTTATATAGGAGATGGCAACGCAACGGCCAAGCAACGGCTCCTGCGGTCTTCTTGGTGCACGTACGCACGCTTTCTGGAGACTATCGCCTTCTGGTTTGTTCGCAAGATTTGTTAGATAAATTAACACTTTTAGTTTTATATTAATTTAGAAATAAATCATAAGTATGATTAACAGATTGCATAATGAACTAAATAAGTCTACGTAAAATCTAGACAGGTCTATTAGACCAGACAAAAACATAGCATCTACTATACTAGCAACATTCATCATAGACAAATAGACTACGAAATCTAGTATGGAAGACATGGTGTGAGATAAGAGTACGTACGTTTCCTTCTGGACTGGGTAGAGGAGGCGGCGACGACGTGCAGCACCGTCAAGTTGTTGACGACGGCGGGTGAGACCGACTCGACGACGAGAAAGACGAGCCGTGGCGACGAGCTTGACAAAGACGAGGAAGTGATCGAGCAATCACGCAGAGCGTTTCCCAAAAACCTTATTCGCCCTCTCCCGGTGCAGGATCATAGAGGACGACAATTCCGGAGACCTGCTCTCCCGTTCGCCGGTGCACGCCGACAATTGGGATGGAGAAGACTTGACGGCGCAACAGTAGCGAGAGGCAAAACCCTAAGCGATTGCGTTCTATGATTTACGGCGGTACCCGTATGTATTAATAGGGGGAAACCGCTAGGGTTGGGTGTCCGTAACCGAGTCAGTTACCATATTAATACGTCGGTTTCCATAATTAAATATATGGAATACGCAGCAAAAAGGAAGTGTAAAATGAAGTCGCGCCCCCGTAAGGCAAGGGACCGAATTTCGGCGGACCATTCACGCAGGTGATGCGCGGCCGTGCCCATCGCCCACACCCCGCCCGGCCCGGCGAGGCGAGCGAGCGCGCGCATGTGTTTTTTCTTTCTCCCATCCACACACTTGCAAGATATGCTAGAGCAACCAACCTTATAAGTTGGACTCCATCCACCTCCACTAGCAATGTGGGACTCAACCTTTGCACTTCCACCACCCATGAATGGGCCTTTGAGATTTTCAGGAATTATTGTTATTATTAACGGGCTAAGCCCATATATAATTCTAACAATCCTCCACCAGATCTCAAAGTCTTAGCTAGACTTTGCCTCACCCTACTATTGTTTAATATACCAGTATTTTCAGTGGAGACTATTAAGTTGAACTTCCACCTAGAACAATAAGCTACACTCATTCACAACTTGAACAATGGACTACGCCTTGAATTGCAAGTTTTGTGCAAATAAGTTTCACTCACTGTCATAACTGATACTAGATCTCCAGTAGACTTCTCCGTGGGTGGAGCATATAGGTCATACTCTCTTGCTCTTTGAGCTTAATAGAGGTCGCCCAAATCTCACAGATTGTGACCTTACAACAATTGGGCTCATATAGGTGTATTCATTCAAGAATATTCTGTATGACAACATCTTCGCTATTTATAGTCAACTGAATACATTAAGGCAACAATCAACCTGCTATACAGATATCGAGAGTAATGCATCGCTTCTCGAGTGGGTCATAAAAGTTACTCTCTTGCTAACCAATACCTTGTTCTTCCCAGGTTCTACTTCACGGGATCTCCGATCATATAGGTTGGCTTACCACTATGGAATAGCACATATGGGTCTCATACCCATCTCCTTCGATGCACTGTCTATCACATTACGTGACAGCTCCTTGGTGAATTGATCTGTCAGGTTCTCACCAGTTGAAATATATTCTACTGATATGACTCCGGAGTTTCTCATTTTCCTGACAGACTTCAAACGTTTCTTAATATGTCTTGATGACTTCATATTGTCCTTAGAATTATTCACATTGACTATCACAGTTTGATTGTCACAATTCATGAGGATTGCCGGCACAGGTTTCTCGACAATAGGCAAGTCCATCAAGAGCTCACGTAGCCAATCGGCCTCAACTGTTGCTGTATCCAGTGCGGTAAGCTCTGCTTCCATGGTAGACCTCGTTAAGATGGTCTGTTTACATGATCTCCATGAAACAGCAGCACCACCAAGAGTAAATGCATATCCACTCATGGCATACAGCTCGTCAGCATCAGATATCCAATTAGAATTACTATAGCCCTCTAGTACTGCTAGATATCCAGAATAATGAATTCTATAATCCATAGTACCAACTAGGTAGTGCATTACTCGCTCAAGCGCACGCCAATGATCATCTCTCGGACAAGAAGTAAACCGGCTCAGTTTGCTCACAGCAAACGAGATGTCAGGCCTAGTAGCACTCGCTAAATAGATAAGTGATCCAATAATTTGAGAATATCTTAATTGATCTCGACCAATTCTCTTATTTTTTCGAAGGATCAAGCTGGGATCATAACGTGTTGGAGAAGGCTTGCTGTGTTTGTAACTAAAACGGTTCAAAAGCTTCTCAACCTAATGAGATTGCGTAAGAGTAATCCCATTCTCTCCTTTGATTAGCTTGATGTTCAAGATAACATCAGCCTCACCCAGATCCTTCATATCAAAACTTTGGCATAGAAAAGTCTTGACCTCATTGATCACATCAAGATTTGTTCCAAAGATGAGTATGTCATCAACATACAAGCACAGTATAACTTCCTGACCCCCACCATGACGGTAGTATACACATTTATCAGCCTCATTGACTGAAAAGCCTGCTACTAAAAGTGTTGAATTAAATTTCTCATGCCACTGCTTAGGAGCTTGTTTCAGACCATACAAAGACTTCAACAACTTACACATCTTGTCTTCTTGATCCTTTATTACAAACCCATCAGGCTGATCCATGTAGATTTCCTCATCCAACTCTCCATTAAGAAAAGTTGTCTTAACGTCCATCTGATGAACGATAAGACCATATGAGACAGTCAGAGCAAGTAATACACGAATTGTGGTCAATCTAGCAACAGGTGAATAAGTGTTAAAAAAGTCTTTGCCTTCTTTCTGGGTATAACCCTTGGCCACAAGCCGAGCCTTATACTTGTCAATAGTACCATCAAGTTTAAGCTTTTTCTTGAACACCCATTTGCAAACCCATAGGTTTGGAACCATATGGTCTATCAACAACTATCCAAGTTCCATTAGAAAGAATAGAGTCCATCTCACTATGGACAGCTTCTTTCCAGTCATCTGCATCAGGAGATGCATATGCCTCTGAAATGGTTCTAGGAGTGTCATCCATAAGATAAACAGTGAAATCATCACCAAAAGACTTTGCAATCCTTTGTCTCTTGCTCCTCCTAGGAGCTTCACTATCAATCTCCTCATGGATTGATTCAAGTGTTTGTTCAGCATGATCAGAAAATGCACTAGGTTCAAGAGTAGTTTTAGCAATCACATCAGAAGATAATCTAGACATGCTATGTAAATCTTTCATAGGAAATATGTTCTCAAAGAAAGTAACATCACGAGACTCCATTAATGAATTAACATGAACATCAGACACCTCTGATTTAACCACTAAAAATCTATAGGCAATGCTATGATGAGCATATCCAAGAAAAATACAATCCACAGTTTTAGGTCCTAACTTACACTTCTTGTTAATTGGCACGTTAACTTTGGCCAAATAACCCCATGTGCGTAAGTAAGAGAGCGATGACTTTCTACCAATCCATTCTTCATATGCAGTCTTCTTCTTATTCTTCATGGAAACTCTATTTAGGACATGACATGATGTCAATAAAGCCTCCCCCCACCATGCCTTAGATAATCCAGCCGTATCTAACATGGAATTAACCAAGTCAGTTAAGGTGTGATTCTTTCTTTCGGCAACCCCATTTGATTGGGGCGAATAGGGAAGCATCCTCTCATGTATCAAACCATGTTTCGTACAGAATAAATCAAACTCATTTGAGAAATACTCGCCACCACGATCGGACCTAATTCTTTTGATCTTTTTCTCTAGTTGAGTTTCAACTTCAGCCTTATAAATTTTAAAGTAGCTTAGAGCCTCATTTTTAGTTTTTAACAAATAAATATAGCAAAATCTAGTCGCATCATCAATCAAAGTCATGAAATATCTTTTTCCACCCTCAGTCAATATACCATTCATTTCACAGAGATCTGAATGTATAAATTCTAGTGGTGCTAAGTGTCTCTCCTCTGCAGCCTTGTGAGGCTTTCGAGATTGCTTAGATTGCACACAACTTGAGCACTTAGAACCTTTGACAATAGAAAAATTTGGAATTAAATTCAAGCTGGAAAGTCGAGACATAGAACCAAAATTTAGATGACATACACGTGAATGCTAAACACTAGCATCACTCTCATTAACACCATCACAAATATAGTTCACAGACTTATTGCAATAATCTAAAAGAGAAAAGCGGAATAAGCCTCCGCACTCATAGCCTTTACTAATAAATTGTCCACTCTTAGACACGACAATTTTATTCGACTCTAGCACTACCTTAAAACCATCCCTGCACAAAAGAGAGCCACTAACGAGATTCTTCTTGATAGAAAGGACATGTTGTATGTTCTTCAATTAGATAATCTTCCCCAAAGTGAACTTCAGCTTGACCGTGCCAACACCATGAACAGAAGCATGTGATCCATTCCCCATTAGGACGGAGGAATCCCGGGCGACCTGGTAAGAAGTAAACAAAGAGGCATCAGCACAAACATGAATATTAGCACCAGTATCAAGCCACCAACAAGTAGATTAAAATACAAAAAAAAAATATGGTAAATTAGCATACCCACTATTTTCTCCAGCACTGGTTACCATGTTTGCAGACTTCTGCTGTGAAGACTTCCTTCCTTTACGTTCTGGACACTTCTTTGCCCAATGCACATTAGAACCGCAAACAAAGCATGATCCATTCTCCTTGTTCTTCTTTTTAAAGGTAGTGGTCTGTTTAGGCTTATTGTTCTTGCCCTTGCCCTTACCACCACTGCCGTGAGACTGTTGTTGTTGATGCACCATATTGGTAATAGTGTTTCCCTTGTTAACTTTAGAACATCCATCCTTCTCACGAGCTTTCTCCTCAACATCAAGAGACGCGATCAAATCTGAGACAGATATGTTCGTCCTCTTGTGTTTAAGAGTAGTGGCAAAATTCCTCCAAGTTGGAGACAATTTGACAATAATGCCCCCAGCCACAAACTTCTCAGGTACGATAATCTTAAGCAATTCGAGTTCCTTCACTATGCAATGTATCTCATGAGCCTGCGCGACGACAAATTTGCCATCTACCATCTTAAAATTATGGTACTGCTCAATGACATATAGTTCAGCGCCAGCATCTGAACCACCATAGTCAGCGATCAGAGCGTCCCACATATCCTTTGCGACTGTATGATGGATGTAGACATCCTGAAGATGATCTACCAAAACTCCAATAACAGTGCCCAAGAATATTGTGTTGGCTTCACTATAGGCCTTTTCCTGATCTGTAATGAGATCACCTTCAGGTTTACCAGTGGACACCCAGAACACATTCATGGCAGTAAGCCACAGAGTGACTTTCACTTGCCATCTTTTGAAGTGCACGTCAGTGAATTTCTCTGGCCTCAGTGCATCGACAAATCCAGCCATAAAACTAAAGTGCCTACAATAAGGTTTTTGGATCGTTGGATAAATTAGCACTTTTAGTTTTATTTTAATCCAGAAATAAATCATAAGTATGATTAACAGATTGCATAATGAACTAGGCAAGTCTACGCAAAATCTAGACAGGTCTATTAGGCCAGACAAAAGCATAGCATCTACCATACTAGCAACATCCATCATAGACAAATAGACTACGAAAGCTAGTATGGAAGACATGGTGTGAGATGAGAGTACGTACGTTTCCTTCTGGACTGGGTAGAGGAGGCGGCGACGACGTGCAGCACCGTCACGTTGTTGACGACGGCGGGTGAGACTGACTCGACGACGAGGAAGACGAGCTGTGGCGACGAGATTGACGAAGACGAGGAAGCGATCGAGCAGTTGCGAAGAGCGCTTCCCAAAAACCTTATTCATCCTCTCCCGTGCAGGATCACAGAGGACGATGATTCCGGAGACCTGCTCTCCCGTTCGCCGGTGCACGCCGATAATCGGGATGGAGAAGACTTGGCGACGTAACAGTAGCGAGAGGCAAAACCCTAAGCGATTGCGTTCTATGATTTACGGCGATACCCGTACGTATTTATAGAGGGAAAGCGCTAGGGTTTGGCGTCCCGCAACCGAGTCGGTTACCATATTAATACGTTGATTTCCATAATTAAATATATGGAATATGCAGCAAAAAGAAAGTGCAAAAGGAAGCCGCGCCCCCGCAAGGCAAGGGACCGAATTTCGACAGACCATTCACGCAGGTGATGCGCGCCCATTGCCCACGCCCACGCTCCGCCCAGCGAGGCGAGGCGAGGTGAGCAAGCGCGTGGGTGTGTTTTTCCTTTCTTTCATCCACACACTTGCAAAAGATGCTAGAACAACCAACCTTATAAGTTGGACTCCATCCACCTCCACTAACAATGTGGGACTAAACCTTTACACTTCCACCATTCATGAATAGGTTTTTGAGATTTTCAAAAATTATTATTATTATTAATGGATCAAGCCCATATATAATTCCAACAAGATTCAGTCTCCAAACTTGACCACGAGCCTTGCGCATGTCGAGCTCCTTAATTTGATGGTGGACATATATTGCCCGAACTCGATCACAACAGATTTTGATTGACTCACCTATAGCCCGAACACGAACATATAACGTGTTTTGCCTACGGCTCCACTTGGACCTAAACCAGAACACACCCATCCAACCTGAAACACACCCAGCTGGACAAGAATATTTACACCATGTCCATAGAGGCCTCGCCGTTCAACCATGAAGATTGCTAGAACCTTGGTTTACGTCCATCGCC
This sequence comes from Eleusine coracana subsp. coracana, assembly GCA_032690845.1. NCBI lineage: Eukaryota > Viridiplantae > Streptophyta > Magnoliopsida > Poales > Poaceae > Eleusine > Eleusine coracana. The sequence continues at coordinate 12,755,543 of CM064426.1, forward strand.
AAGTGTGACCATGTCCACGTAGTGCTAGCATCCTTGTTGCCTTCCAAGAGGAGCATATTCCCTGTGCTTGGGAACATCCGATTGATCAGCTGGCCTGGGACGTGCCTCTTTGCCTCGTGGCACGCTAGTAGGAAGGTGTCGTGCATGTTCACCCCGAATATATATGGCGTCGAAGTTATTCCAGACACATTTGCCTTGATGGCCATGGCGCGGTGCACACATGAGCTGAGCTCTACAACGAGTTTATGTTCCAGGTTTGGGAGGAGAGGCTCATGAATATAGTGTTCTCGTGCTCCGGGTTCCAGGACGCCTTGATGAAGATGCGGTTGACGAGGAACGGCAGGCGCTGTATCGTGGGCGTTGGGATGGCGTCCAGGATCAGTTATGGATGCTATTCTGCTTCTCGGTGGCGACTTGCCGAGTTCGACGATAGTATACATCTTCCAATGGAGGCTCTCTTGTCTAGGGCACGAGGCGAGGTAGCGAAAAACCAACAAAGTTCATCTTTTATTATTATAGGAGCTGTCAGAAGGGATATCTCATATCTTGCGAAGCACAGACTCCAACTCAGACTCGAAGTCACGTAACGGAGCAGGGCAGGGGGGAGGGAACACGAACTGCCAGATGTGAGCAACATCAAAACCAACACTAAAAAACACTTAACTAAGAGAGGGGCATGTGGACTCACCTAAATTTAAGGTGTATACTAGCAAAATTCTCGTGCGTTACAACGGATTTTAAAAAAATAATACACTTTTTATAATTTAATATAAATTATTTATATAATATAATTGTTGATATTTTTTACATGAAAGATCATATTTATATTATTGTTGGTGCTTCTTAGTGTATTATTTTATATGTTATAAGTAATAATTTTTCTATTATTTTTCATCATATTTTTATCATACCTCTAATGTTAATAATTTTCAGATATAATGTCGTTTAAGTGCTATATTACAAAATTAAATGAAATGACATTAAAAAAATACTCAAATATGAGTAGTACTGATATGAAGCCAAATTCATCATGCAAAGAGGGATTCTCATAAACTCATGATGCCTACAAGACACTACTGGTCCTCTATGAAGCCTAACATGCCCTAGACCAAGTTCATGACCCAATGCCTAAAGATTTCTAAAAGCTTTATCCGATAGGAAAATTCAATTCACGCAGAATAGAAACAACACTATATTGTGACGCAATTTTGAACTTGAAAATATGCTCTAATGAGAAAAGTTAAAACATGAAAGTTATAGATCTCGTCGAGACCTTTTTAGAATATATGTGAATCATATTATTTGGACTTCAGAGGTAGGAGATATGGACCCCGCACAGAGACCTACGTAGAGAAGTCCAAAATATCAAAAGGCTCTGTCATGTTGAGAATAAGCTTCCGTTGGATAGAATCATCTGAAAATATCTTTTGGGTTAAACCATCTAGAAATAGAAACTCAGGAACAAACATCGGATTCTCCATTGTGATAGAATCTGAGCATAAAGCATCCCTTTGATTTTTGTTGCGGAGTCTCTTTTTCTCAAGACTTTCAGGTTTTGCTTGTTTCTGCCTTCTTGATACACGCTGCTCTGATGACATATTGTTATAATGACTTTTAGCTCTCATTCTTTCTAACTCCCTTTGTTCCTCTATGAGTACTCGTTTTCGATATCTGGACCCATCATTTACAGTCTTCTCAATTTCTGGCACTGTAGGATTTGGGTTCACACTCTTTTTTGATACACCAATTGATGATATTGGATTTCCTATATAGGAAACAAATGTTGGCAAAGGGAATTTGTAAACAATACAAAAACATTATATAAGGGTTGCTAGTAAAATAATAATTAATTAAATATTATAGTTGATATATGCCAACAGGATAGATGTTGATAAGGAGAAAAATCATACCCGGTGATTCATGAGACATTGGCTTGGATTTTGCATTCTTCTTCCGGTGATACTCCTCACGATGTTTTCTACTTCGCTCTTTTTTCAGCTCATCAGTCATTTGTTCTCTCTTCTGCCTTTTTCGCTCTCTATCATATTTTCTTCTTAGTTCATTAACAAAGTTTATGTTTTCAGTAACTTCATCAGATATAACCTTATTTGATGTTTTTGATATGTTTGATTTGTCTGCCATTAGACTCTATAACCACTATGACAATATCTGTTTTAAAAAAGGTTAGACAAAAAAGGTTAGATATGTTCGTACAAGATCATGAAGTTTGGAAATCAAATATTGTTTTTGAGTATTCTGCACATATGATTTTGTTTCTTTTTAATTTTGTTTTATCATATATGAGTATTGTGCTTGTAGACTGTCTAATTGTCTATAGCTTCGCCGGTTGTCTAATTGTCTATAGTTGTTCCTTCAACTCAGACACAAGTCTTGTATGTATATATGAGAAGAGAGAATTTCATGTTGTTTTGTAACTCATATTATAGTTGAACTCGGTTGGACCTGGTGTAGAAAAGTTTTGACAATTTGAAAAGAGAGAATTCCTGCTGTATTAAATTTGTGTTGCAGTTGAACTCGGACTCGGATGGATATGCTGTGTTGAATTTTTTATGCCAAGTACTTGATTTAAAGTGTTGAAGTTGGACTCGTGTTGTGTGGATTTTTTTATTGTAGTTAGACTCGGTCGGATGGATATGTTGTGTTGATTTTTTTTATGCCGAGTACTTGATACTTGATTTAAAGTGTGGTAGTTGAACTCAGTTACAACACCTGCGGATGCAAAAGAATATGGCGTAGACAACAAATATTTTTGGATTGTAAAGTTGGAACCTAAAATGGTGAAATCTTAACTTACATTGAATATCAAAATTTTAGAATTTTTTGAGGGTTATGCGATAAAGTCCGAGTTTGCCTCATTTGAACTTCGGATGAGGAATTTTTTTTTTGAATTCAGTGCTTGATATAGAATGTACGAATTAGATTTGAATTCAATCTCTAACTTTGTGACCTTGTATTCGAATCAACACCAAAATACGGGGCAGACAGACTCACCTAAATTAATAGGGTGTATATAGATTTAACTAAGAGAGGAGCATGCGATCTAAATTAATAAGTGTATAGATAAAAACTAGGATCTAAATGTTCCTCATCAGTTTTTATTTAGAAACTAGTTTTTAGAAATTAAAAATAAATACCAGTTTTTAAGTAACTAAGATGGTTTTAAACAGGAAAGCATACCAGATTTTCAGCATGTGTTACCAAATTTGTTTTGGAAAAAGTTATAACAAAAACATGCGTTACCAAATTTATTACTCCCTCCGTCCTAAAATATTTGACACTCTAGCCAACTTCAAATATCCGAAAATAATTGTCATTCTTACTTCCCGATGCAACTTTATCTCTTTCCAATGTATCCCTATCTCTATCTCTCTCTTCCTTCTTTCCTCTTTCCTGTGTAGCTATCTTTTCCACTTCTCCTTAATTTCCGTGCTTAAACCCAAAATATCAATTATTTTAGGACGGAGGGAGTATTATTTTTATTTCAGCGCAAACATTAATTAGGAAAAAGACGTGACATGCACATTAACCAATAATAACTAGGTGAATTCCCCGCGCATTGCCGCGGAGTTCAAATTATATAATGGTATGTTATTTTGTTAGAGAGAAAGGGGTATAGGAATATAATGTGATAAAATGATGAAACTAAGTTAAAGTCGGACTTCATAGTTTTAAGCATGGTCATCCAATCTTGTTCTATGAGCTGCTTACAATGAAATGGACTGAAGAAAGATTGATTATATTATAAAATAAGTCTAATAAGGTATTCCTGATGCTGTAGAAGACATAAATAAAAGCTGAGAATAAAGAACTGCAAATCAAATTCATTATGATGAGTTAGAGGCTGCTAGCAAAATAGACAGAATGTCATCTTTCGTGGACATTTTGATGGATGCTCATCAGCCTCTATACTTAAGTTAGAGCAGAACAACATCATGAAAGTAACAATGAATTTATATTCTTATGGAAAATTTGATAACACACGGTTCGAATGTGTAATAGAGTATGATATAAATACAACAGATGGGAACTGTATAGTTTGCCATACTCGCAGGTTGAGATTGACACATATGAATATAGAGATTAGAGAAGCAAGAAATCATACAAAACCTAGAAAAATACAGAACTGGTGCAAGGAGATGATGATGGAATCTGAGATGGAATCTGGTTATGATCTATAACAGAGTATGGCACTTTGGACAGAGTTTCCTTCATATGGAGGAGATCACAGTATAATAAATATATGTAGGAATATACATTGACACTTCCAAAAGGACAATGGTGAGCATAGTGCTGACTTGAGCAACAATCTGTTCTCCCGCACCTGCGTATAATAATAAAAGCAAAGGAGTAAAACAACTATTCATAGGAAATATATATTCGAGGTTTATCAAGCATGTTTTGGACCAAATAATGAAAGAAACAATCAAGGGTAATATTGATCAAGTAACCTGGCACTCAAGGGAATATGACCAGGATACATTTAATTCTGAGTTCGGATAGTGACAGATGCTGGGTTTTAGCACAGTATAATCTCCATTGTTTTTGGACTGTAATCAACAATGAGACATAGAAAAATTGCAAATTGAACTAACTGATGAAATTCCAATGTAAACAAAGTTTGAGGCATTTTATTTCCTCAACTAAATACCCAACCTGTACTGAAAGCAGAAACCAGATAATCTGAACAAAATCCAAAATTCCCATGGAGTATTTGAATCTGAAATCAGTATTTTGTTGGAAGTTGAGAACAGATATTCATAACAAAATTCAAGATATACCAAAATTCTACTAACAACAATTGTCTTTATGCTGGATCCAAACTCCCCAGTGATGCGGTGTGAGAATTCAGAGCCCAGTAATGGAAGCTCCACTCCAAAACATTTTTGCTAGGAAGGAATGACGACTTGGTGGTCAGTGCTTGATGGTTTGTGTGACATGCTAACGTTATAGCAGGTGAAAAAAAAATGTGATATCATACCTCGATCAGGGAATTCCATCTCATATTGGCAGCTCTGTAAACATGAGGCACGACTGGGAAATATCAATAGTAGCTCTCAGAGCTTTGTGGGGTGAACGGGAGGTCTCAGCATGATGCAAAAATAAATATACATGGAAGAGAATTTAAGAAGACGGAGCAACTAATTGGGACTGGGCAAGGAAAAGATCATGCGTGACTCTTTAGTTAATGGCATTAACAAATCATTATGGTGGGGAGGCTGCTGGCTACCGTTCTAGCTAGCAGGTTGATTGTAGGAGTAAAGGGAGGAAACACGTACATGCATGGACGATGGTTAGATGTGAATCTTTGGTGATGATCCAACGGTGACAAAAAATTTAGGTGACGTGGCTGCATCACAGTTAAGAGAATTAAAAGTTAATGACTTGTAGTGGGTTGCATCTTCTAAAGATATATAGATTCTCTGCTAAGATTGTTTAGCGTGACAAGTTACAGCAAAGAGGAACATGACATGGATTTCGTACAATTGGTAACCGTGACACATGACAGCACCGTAATCAGTTCATACTGTATACGTCAATAACAGACGTGACAAAACCAGTCAATAAAAAATCAGGATGCGTGACATAGACTTTCTCGGCTTTGAACTGCAGACCACCGTCGTCTGCCCGTGTTTCTGCGCCTGCGCTGTCTCGCCGACGAATGAAACCAGCATGTGCACAACTGCCAACAAAGTGGCCTATCTCCATTCCTTATTTGATGAACGGTAACAGGGCTATCTCTGGTATTCGTGATTTAATTTGATGAAGGTGGGGAGATCGAGGAGAAGGTGGGGAGATGTGGAAAATCAGGGAAGGAGATGGCGACGACTGCAGGGTATTAGATTTTCTTTGCTACTAATTTAATTTAATTCAAATATAGAAAATGTTTTTTTCGTTGTGAAGAGAGGTTGCATACTAGGACAGGATACCACTACCACAATTGCTTCACTTACCTTGTCCCCATAGATTCTGATACACAAAAAGAGAGGAAAAAAAACGAGACATTTGATTAGCTTATTTCATCTCTTTGTGCATGCTGAATCAAGTGGGCCAACAAAATAGTTTCAGTCACTGACGAACTGCATCAGGGCTCTGCATTATGTCCAAAACCCCACAACTTCGCACGTCAGAGAGTTACATCTCACAATCCATCTTGTCTATTGAAATTTATTACTACACCAAAATCACTATTGCATCATTAGTTTTCTTCTTAACAAAGCTTTCCTGAGCATTCATGGAAAAAACATATTCATGTACAACATCCAAAGCAATGAAAAAAATATAGAGAACCTCCAACACAAAGCCTCCTGACTTTCAAAAGTAGCAAGATATATCATATTCAGTGTCGTTGAAGTCGTCTACTCGTTCCCTCCACCCCAAGATAATCTTGAGTTAATCAGACTTAATTTAGTTCAACTTTGGACACAACACTAGTAAATCGCCATCAAAGATTGTAATTCTGTTCCTCGTGATTTGTCCCAAAAGAGACTCAAATTGTAGTACTTGAGAAAGGAAAGAAAAAAAAATCATCAACGAGGACAGTCCCAAAATGGGTGTTAAGTTACTTACGAAACAGCCCAATACCGTAGAAGCATGGTCGGTGGTCCACTGGGCCGTACAGACAAGGTCCACTCTCTCAGTTTTTTTTTTTTTTTGGAACGCTCCACTCTCTCAGTTACTCCTTTGTCCTTCCGTCTCAAAATGTAAACAATTGAAATTTTAGTCTAAGTTCATAGTATATTCAATATATATAGACAACCATATATTCATATTTATTGAAAATGTTATAAATTCAGACACTCTCTCATAGTCTAGAATGTTTATATTCTAAGACAGAAGAAGTTAACTACTTGCAATATCCCGAGGTGAAACTTTGGACCAGAAAGAACATCGTTGAAATATCCCCTGCTGGCCGTCATCATGCGCACCATCGCAGAGCTCTCCCTCTACGCAGAGTTGTGCAACAACCTGCCTCCCCTGCATTGTCTGTTGCCTATGTTGAGGCAAGCTAGTGACCTGCTTCGTCGTGAGAAAAGGACACCACTGTTGGTTCAAACGGTTTGTTAGGCCCAAATTGCGTTCTAGGGAAGCAATCTTCCTTCCCCTTGTTCGAGTCTGCAGAACTGCACGTCACCTTGCAAATCGTTAAGAAAATGACGCTACTTCAACTCGTGAATTAGCATGATGATGATGTTACTCACATTTGACATTTATGTATTTGTTGCTAAACTATATTTTCTTTTTTGTGATGTTTCCCCTAAAAACAGTCGAAATGGCTGGGAAACCCCAACTCCAAGAGACTAGTTAAAATCAATTCTAAATATATGGATTTTAGCTATTCTCTAAAATAAAGTACCCCTTAAAAAACTGGAGTAATCCAACAGACTCTCTAAAACTTTTTGATCTTCATATTTAAACCTGTCACGTCATCAATTTTTTGACTATTATTTTTCCTTATGTTGTTCTTCTGTTTTATCCGTTGTCCCGCTATTAGGCCAAATATTTGTTGGTGGCTTGCTGGGTCACGCATGTCATGGAGACTTGCTAGGCTAGAACATTCTTTGATTGGGCAACAGGGCCTACATTGTTCTGCCATCCACGAAACGAGGTCACGCAAGAAGGCGATGTCACCGTTTTCCACTGCTCGCAGTCACGCCCTGCTCCAGCACTTGGACGACGCCTACGTGAACTGGACGAGGACTCGAGGAGTTAGCATGCGAGGTGAGTGTGAGGATTTGGGAGCGTTCCCTAGCAGGCGCGCGCAGCAATTAGGGGACGAATTGGAACTTGCTGTCGGAGGCGCCGAATTGGTCGATAGCGAGCGAAGCCGACTCTTCAGTTGTGACGAGCGAACTTCTCGGGATGAAGAGTGCTCTAAAATACAGTGGGATTTAGAACATCTGTTGGAGACCAATTTTGAGCCATATTAGCTATATTTAGAGAAAACTTAGATTTTAAAGAGACTCTTAGAGTTGCTCTAAGATGCGCAAAAGGAGACACTTCCCTCTCAGAACTACACTGAACCTCTCGACCTGAGCCACGAAGAAATGATGCCCGCACGTCACTGTATTCCATACGCCAAGGAAAACTGCTGACGTCAAAACAGTCAAGCAGACAAATTCGCCGACTGTAGATCCATTGGTGCCTTCCAGGTGTGCTGGACGTATGGAATCAGATACTCTATATAAGCAGGATGCTATCGAAATCTTCTGCTGCTCTCTGCCTCCTCTGATGAGAAGAAGCACGGGATTTTCTTCTTTTTTTTCCTTTCATTTTTTGTATACAAGAGGATAATCATGTACTTTTCTGAAGAAATCATGATTGTAGAGCTATCTAATGTGATTACAGATCCAACACACGATTCAACAAGTTATTTTCAGTTTCCATCCACTTCATATTCATGGCATTGCGCTGCAGTAATAATGAAAGAAAAGAGTGTACATTTCGATACCTGCAACATTCACTGCAATTGCAAATACTTATCTACACAAGTAGTTCGGGTACAGAAAAGAGGGCTCCAAGCTACCTGTGTTGACTATAGTGCAATTTCCAACATGTGACACACACTCTCTTCAGTATTAAACTAGGTCATAGTTTAGATAATAACCCGAGTCAATCTGAGTTCTGTTTCATAGCAAAGCTTTCGTGTCCTAGTATCCAGGTTGCATGAATCGTTGTGAAGAGAGTTTGCATACTAGGACAGGATACCACTACCACCATCGCTTCAATTCCCTTCTTCCCGCGCAAACGACTGCACTTTAACTCGTGAATTAGCATGATGTTACTCACATTTGACATTCTTGTATTTGTTGCTAAAACGTATTTTCCTTTTTGTGATGTTCCCCTTAAAAACAGCCCGGAGAAATGGGTGGGAAACCCCAACGGGATAAGATGTGCAGATTAAAGGAGACACTTCTGTATCTGAACTACACTGAACCTCTCGACCTGAACCACGCACGACATGTGGATGTTGGACCTGGTAGCTAAGGCGGCTGGATCCATGAAAAGGGTTTCGGTGGTCACGCTGACCTACATCACCAAAAAAGGATGCCCACACGTCACTGTATTCCATCCGCCAAGGAAAACTGCTGACACCAAAGCAGAGACCTGACCGGGACAAGTTCGCCGACTGCAGATCCATTGGTGCCTTCCAGGTGTGCCGGATGTATGGAATCAGATACTCTCTCTATACAAGCACGATCCTATCGATATCTTCTGCTGCTCTGACGAGAAGTAGAAGCAGGGGTTTAGTTTTTGATCCCGACACGGAAATGATTTACTAATGGCATGTAAAAGCGTTCAATTGCATTATAGATTAGTAGTTTTGAGTTAGCCAATTGAACAAACAACACTCTGTTAGACACTGAGAATAGTTCACAGACAGGGTATGAGCTACATAACGTGCTGGATCATACAGATTTGCATAGTGATTACGGAACTTTAAAAGAAGGGACTTGTTAATTTTTTCAGCTGAAGTCACCTCCTTGAGTCATTAGATCTAGATCCAATAATTTATAATTATTATACAGATAATTCTATAAAAAAATTAAAACACAAAATAACATGGGGAAAAAAAAGCTTTCAGATTGAAAAGCTAGGAAATATGTTAAAAGAAACATGGGGAAAAAAGACAGAGGTGTACCTGCAGATGCATTCATACATAAGTAATCACCATCACTTTTTTTTTTGTATACAAGAGGATAATCATGTACTTTTTCTGAAGATATCATGATTGTAGAACTATCTAATGTGAGTGTTGGAGAACTTATATGTTTGTGTGCGCCATTCATTCTGGTATGCATGCTGAGATTGAAGACGGCATCATTCATCTGTTTTCATTTCTGCATTTTGCAACATTTTACTTTGCCTACAGACTACTGAAAACTCCGTGGTTGTCTGTGGAGTGGGTAGAGACGGCAAGAGATCCTCGAGGAGACAAAAGGAAAATAAAAAGAAAAAAGAAAAAAGAAAAGAAAGAGACCTCGGCTTGTTTTGATTAGAGATCTGCTGTTGGGCCCTGCCCACCTGATTCGTGGGCTCAGCCCATTTCAAGCCCAAGAGACTAATGAATTGTAAAGCATACCCTCACAATGTATATTGTTGCTAACAGTTAAATTAAGCAGAGATAATAAAAACAATTAAATTAAGTATCCAACTTGAGCGTACAATCAACATTTTTTTTACATGGCTTTACCTACACCATGGCTCACTTGTCCATCACCTTCCCCGACCTAAAAATTGTTTATATGCTTACACACTTTGCCAACAAATACATAATCAGGAAAAACATGTCACGGTATCGCACCTCAATGTAATTTAATGTTGGAATGAAGTGTTTTTAGTTAACTAATAAACTTGCTAAGTGTATTTGTCCAACTAAGTTACAGTGCACACTCATGTACAAAGCTCCTGCTTTCTCATTGAGTGTTTCTTTAAGTGACACACCGAAGAATGCGATTGATGCATGCTACTTTTGCAAAAAGAAAAATACGAAGCCGAAATGGAATAAACTAAGCAATAATAATTGAATAAACTATTTTACAAATCAAGTTTTCTACACATGTACTTAGCAAGTTATTATATGTTGATGAAGCTAGGGTGACCCAAAACCAAACAAACACAAACATTCCCTTTCTAGGACCGTGGTTTATGGGGCATGATTCGAAATTCAAACTGATCGATCCTAAAATTATGCAAACGAACGGAGCCTTGGCAATGGAGGGAGGGGGGGGGCAGCTGCTTGGTAACGAAGGAAGTGCCGTCCTCTCCCGGTAGATATAAAGCGAGGTGGAATTATGGGGATGGTTAAGGGGTAATGGGGGAAGATGCCCCTCCCAAGTCCCAACCCACATGGTGACATGGCACGACGCCGCTAATCGCCTCCTCTCTTTTTCTTCTCCCGACCTTTCACCACCGGCAAGCTGCTCTTCTTCGCGTCAGATCTGATCTCTCTCTCTCGCGCGCGGGACGGGAGTGGAAGTGGAGCACCCACCACCCGTCTCCACCACCAAACTCCAGGGCGATCTCCTCACCGCCGCCCGTCGCCATGGCGGCGGCAAACGCCCCCATCGCCATGCGCGAGGCCCTCACGGTAATACTTCCTTCCTTCCCTTCCCTTCGCAGCAGCCAGCAGAGCGGATAAATCTCCCCGCTCCAGATCACTGATGTCTCCTTTTTGCTTGCGCAGCTGACGAGCCTCGGCATCGCGCCGCAGTTCGTCACCTTCACCCATGTCACCATGGAGTCGGAGAAATACATCTGCGTGCGCGAGACCTCCCCGCAGAACAGCGTCGTCATCGTCGACATGGCCATGCCCATGCAGCCGCTGCGACGACCTATCACCGCCGACTCCGCGCTCATGAACCCCAACGCCAGGATCCTCGCGCTCAAAGGTAACCCCCTCGTACCTACCTACCGCCCGGCCTAGATCTGCTCACCCCTCCCTTCGGCCTGGATCTCGTCAAGCCCTAGACGCTAGCTCAAACATGAGAATGGGACGGGATCTCCCAGCGATCCACGCTCCTACCCCCTTAGACTAGTCAACACCGTTTGAATTCGAACGAATGAGCTCAATTTTAGCTTGGAATCTGCCAGTCTAGTGCGATCTGTGTCCTTGGGGGTTACAACTTACAGGTAGTAGTATATACTTTGGTGCTTGCCTGATCATGTGTAGAATGAATTTAGATGATGCTCAGTTAGTTTCATTCATGATCATTATTATGCTCCAGTGGACTGTAACTCCAGCTTTGTCTTGTACATTATTGATGTTACATAGCTGCCATTGCTGTGACTCGAGTTGGTTGAACATAACATATGCATTGAATAAAAAGGAATATCATAATTCTTATTGCATACACGCTTAAATTCTGTCCCCATGCTTGACTGTTAAAATTTTCAAATTGTTTGGGTTTATTTTACTGCTGAATCGTAAATGGGCTAGAACAAACACTAGAAACAAGTTTCAAATTGTTTGGATCTATTTTACTGTGACACTGATCTTGAATTTATAACTTTGGTATGCCACTATGCTTTCAAATGAGACATGTTTGCATACTGGCATCAGATTGATGCAAATACCAGCAATTGTAACTCAACACCATCACGGAATAATTCTTGTAGAGTCATAAACATGTCAACTGTAACCATTTATTTAGGTTCTAATTATTACCTCAGACATGGCCAGCAAGTGCTTGGTTGACTGTTGTTGCTTTTGTATAATTAATAATATTGAGGCCACTACATGTACACACTTAATTATGTCAAGCACTGCTTGTGTTTTTTCAGACTGTATGTTGAATGCACTGTATCTTGCAATGACAATATGTCTTTGTTGGATTTTGCAGCTCAAATACAAGGAACAACACAGGATCACCTTCAGATATTTAATATTGAGGCTAAAACGAAAGTCAAGTCTCATCAGATGCCGGAGCAGGTAATGCTGTCAATCAGATGATCTAAGGTTTCTTGCACTCCCGTCCCATTTGGGATGCTTGATGTATATTTCATTTTTTTACTTTGGAATTACAGGTCGTGTTTTGGAAATGGATCACCCCTAAGCTGTTGGGTTTAGTCACACAAACTTCAGTTTACCACTGGTCAATTGAAGGTTAGTCCTGATTATAACCACACCTATTTCTGATGGAGCGTCACTTCCTGGCTTTACATGGTCATGGTTGCTAGCCTCTTCCATGCTAACACCAAGCTTATGTTGTTGGAATCAGGTGATTCTGAGCCCATCAAGATGTTTGATAGGACAGCTAATTTGGCAAACAATCAGATCATCAACTATCGATGTGATCCAGCAGAGAAGTGGCTTGTCCTCATTGGAATCGCACCTGGTGCTCCAGAGGTACGCTGAAGATTGTTGCAAGTGTCATCATAACATACAGATTTTACTTACATACATGACATGGGACACATTTTACTATACTGTATTCTCTTTCTAGTGTTTGTTCTAGTCCATTTGGGTAATCGTGTTTGTAGAGTCTTAGTTGTGATTTTGCGAAAGTGCCAGAATTGTTACCCTCTTGAACTAAGCTGTACTGTAGGGAGTAATTTTCTATGTGCTTCTCATATTGTTATGCACTCCTTTTTATACCATCAGAGGCCACAGCTGGTGAAGGGGAACATGCAACTTTTTTCTGTTGACCAGCAACGTAGTCAGGCACTTGAAGCCCATGCAGCATCTTTCGCAACATTTAAGGTGGCACTTCAGTTTTTTCTTCTTATGCTGGTACAATTGCTTTGTTTCAGTATTTATACTAATCTTGTTTGATCATCCCTCTCCAGGTTGTTGGTAATGAGAACCCATCAACCCTTATCTGTTTTGCCTCAAAGACAACTAATGCTGGGCAGATCACTTCGAAGTTACATGTCATTGAACTAGGTGCCCAGCCAGGTTTGCTCTTGAAAATTCTCGATTTTGTTTTGTGTTTGTCTCTTTTCAGTATATATTTAAAACTAAGTTTCTTTTATATCAAACCATTGAAAATCCACCCATTTATAATTTCTGTAAACATTTCCTTGTTTATCCCTCTCAAACTCTCATTTGTTGTTTCTGTTGTAGTAGCTGCATCATTGTTAATTTTTTTTTATTGCAGGGAAACCTGGTTTTTCTAAGAAACAAGCCGACCTCTTCTTCCCGCCAGATTTCCAGGATGATTTTCCTGTAGCTATGCAGGTTAGCATCTTATATAGAATAAGAAACATGCAGCATTCGAATGTCACATTGATCTAATGCCTTTCTTTTTTTCTGTTATATTCTTACAGATCTCGCAGAAGTATGGCCTCGTTTATGTAATTACGAAGCTTGGCCTTTTGTTTGTATATGACCTAGAAACTGCAGCAGCAGTTTACAGAAATAGAATCAGTCCAGATCCTATATTCTTGACAGCAGAATCTTCCACAACTGGTGGATTTTATGCCATCAACAGAAGAGGGCAGGTTTTACATGCCACAGTTAATGATGCAACTGTTGTGCCCTTTGTCAGTGGTCAAGTAAGATCTCCCACTCTTCTTGAATTCCTTTCTTTACATGTTGGCCAGATAATTTTTTTGACACAGTTTTTGAAATGCAGTTAAACAATCTTGAGCTAGCTGTGAATCTTGCCAAGAGAGCTAATCTTCCTGGTGCAGAGAACTTGGTAAGCTCTACTGGACTTCTGAAGAATTGCAGCGAGTTCTTGGCTGACCTTATACGTTTTTTTGCATAGTTTTTGGCAGCTCTTTTGTTCCGGCAATTAATTTGTTTTTTCTATAACTTTCTGTTCCTTGCTAGATCATGGAACTACCTAATTTATATAGAAATTATTATGTGTCTTCTCAAAATGTTTGCTCGATTGTCTAATAGCATATTTCAATCCCAGATGAAGTTTAATGGTCTGCCTAATTTATATAGAATTATTATGTGTCTTTTCATAATGTTTGCTCGATCACCTAATAGCACATTTCAATCCCAGATAAATTTTAATGGTTAAAAGTGTCACATATTTGCCAATTGGCAAATTGGGTGCTATTTCTTGAACTGTTGCAGGAGTGTTTATTTTTCTCGTGCTGCTGATACATTAGTGACAAGCACCACTTGTATTGCTATCCTTCAAGTTCTTGCAAATGCTGTGTTTGTGGAAGTTTTGGACCAATGTGTAGTTGGATTCAGGCTGTATGAGACTTGCATCACTATCCTTCAAGTTACTGCAAATGCTGTTCTTCACTGTTTTTAGAAGTTATGGACAAGTGTGGTTGAATTCAAGCTGTATGAGTTTTCTTGATATTCTTTATTGTACCATGCAGGTTGTGCAAAGATTCCAGGAACTATTTGCACAAACAAAGTACAAAGAAGCAGCTGAGCTGGCTGCAGAATCTCCTCAAGGCCTCCTGAGAACACCTGAAACTGTTGCAAAATTTCAGGTGAGTTTCTAGTTCGCTTTTCTATGTAACTATTAAAGTTTATTACGTACATCCTTTTTGCAGTTTGGCTTATGAATTCCAACGTTTTGTGATGTGATGGTACCAACCTCCCAACTATTGAATTATAAAGTGTGTTTGATATGGTCATAGAGATGCCTGTCTCTTATATAGTAAATTTAGCGAAAATTTTAGAAGCCTAGAACAAATAAAATCATTGAGTTTTTGTTTACTGCTAAAAACTTATATAGTAAATTTAGCCAAAATTCTAGAAGCCTAGAACAGTTACGATTATTGGGTTTTTGTTTACTGCTAAAGAGACATTCGGTCATTCCTTGAAGTATTATTGCACACATAGGTATTCCCACTCTTTGTGAACTGTTTACAATAGGATAGGGAAGTTAGCTCACTACCCTGTCCTTCTGTCCACATTCATAAATGGATATAGTACAAATTATCAGCTTGCTATGTAGGTTACTTTGCTTGACAGAATTTTTGCTGATATGCTTGATATTGCAGAGTGTTCCTGTTCAAGCTGGGCAAACACCACCACTCTTGCAGTACTTTGGCACATTGCTGACTCGAGGAAAGCTCAATGCTTATGAGTCTCTTGAGCTGTCTCGACTTGTTGTGAATCAGAACAAAAAGAACCTCCTGGAAAATTGGTTAGCGGAAGACAAACTGGAGTGCAGCGAAGAATTAGGAGATCTTGTCAAGGTAAGATGTCTATTGTTATCAATTGGATATCTTTTTTTTTCACTCTTCTTTTGCCCTGATTGTTTTCTTATATTTTTGTATCCTTCCTGATGTAGACTGTGGACAATGATATGGCACTGAAGATATATATAAAGGCCAGGGCAACCCCTAAAGTTGTTGCTGCTTTTGCTGAGAGGAGGGAATTTGACAAGATACTTATATATTCCAAGCAGGTATATTGCTTTGGTTCTGCAGAATTCTTGCTTTCAGTTCTTAGACCTGAGTTGAGCTTTGAAATCATGAAATGTACTGGTGACCTAAAACCTTTGGTTTCTTTCAGGTTGGGTACACACCAGATTATCTTTTTCTTCTCCAGACAATCCTACGCACAGATCCACAGGTATTATTTTTTAAGAAAAAAGCGCTGGAATCAGAGATATTTGATACTATTTTGCTCTGGGTTTCTTTATGTTTTGTGAATCCTTACCTCAAGATTCCTCCTGTATCTTCTTGACTAGGGAGCTGTCAACTTTGCTCTCATGATGTCACAAATGGAAGGAGGTTGCCCAGTTGATTATAATACAATAACTGATCTCTTCCTTCAGGTATCCTTTGTGTTAATGTACATATGATTTGTTGGCTAGCTGCATTGCTTTTGCTCAAAATTTTACGACGAAATTCAGATGCATATCATGTCTTATATGGTTCTGTTAACAGAGAAACATGATACGAGAGGCAACAGCCTTTCTGTTGGATGTTCTGAAACCAAACTTGCCAGAGCATGCTTTTCTTCAGACCAAGGTTAGCATTTTCTTTTGTGGCTACCCTATACCATTACATTATTCCTGTACTCAGAGGCTTTCATTGTAGGTTTTGGAGATCAATCTAGTGACTTACCCAAATGTTGCTGATGCCATCCTTGCTAATGGTATGTTCAGTCATTATGACCGCCCCCGCATTGCTCAGCTGTGTGAAAAGGCTGGATTGTACTTGCGAGCCCTCCAGGTAAGTACCTTTGCGTCGATTTTGCTGATCCATTCTCTTCCCTTCTATATTTAACTAATTATTGTATATGTTGTGATGCAGCATTATTCTGAATTACCTGATATCAAACGAGTCATTGTTAATACCCATGCTATTGAGCCACAGGTGTGTTTTCACCAACTATCTCGAATATGTTTTGTTAGTCTTGTGTAGTAACAACTTTTTTGTGCAGGCACTTGTTGAGTTTTTTGGTACCCTTTCAAGAGAGTGGGCATTAGAGTGTATGAAGGACCTTCTCCTGGTCAATCTAAGGGGAAATCTTCAAATTGTTGTGCAGGTAATCTCACTCAGCTTCTTGTAACCTTTCTTTCTCCCCTAGCGCTTTTTCATGCTGTTTCTAATTACAATTATTCCAAAACCCACAACGCATCTGCAGGCTGCAAAAGAATACTCTGAGCAGCTAGGAGTTGACGCCTGCATAAAACTATTTGAGCAATTCAAATCTTATGAGGGCCTCTACTTTTTCTTGGGATCTTATCTCAGCTCAAGGTATTCCACTTAATAAGTTGATATTATTTCAATGTTTTCCCCCTAAATTTGACCTGCTTTTATTTCTTTACATGCAATAGTGAGGACCCAGATATCCATTTCAAATACATCGAAGCAGCTGCAAGGACTGGACAGATCAAAGAAGTTGAGCGTGTAACCAGAGAGTCTAACTTTTATGATGCTGAGAAGACAAAGAACTTTTTGATGGAAGCAAAGCTACCTGATGCCCGCCCGCTGATTAATGTTTGCGACCGCTTCGGTTTTGTTCCAGATCTGACTCACTACTTGTACACGAACAATATGCTGCGGTACATTGAAGGCTATGTACAGAAGGTACATACCTCTGAACACCAATGCTATTTTGTGTTCTATTCTTCGTGTAGTTCATCAAGCAACTATACTGTGTTTATTTTTCTTATCTTGGTTTGTAGGTGAATCCTGGTAATGCTCCCTTGGTAGTGGGGCAACTACTTGATGATGAGTGCCCTGAAGATTTCATCAAGGGTTTGATTCTCTCTGTTCGTTCTCTCCTTCCTGTTGAGCCACTTGTTGATGAATGTGAGAAGAGGTTTGATTCCTTTAATCCTCCTTCCTATGCATTCACATGGCCCTCACTTTTATTTTTTCTGTTTCTCACTTTGTTTGATACCTGAACCAGGAACCGCCTACGCTTGTTGACTCAATTCTTGGAGCACCTTGTGAGCGAGGGTAGCCAAGATGTCCATGTCCACAATGCTCTTGGAAAAATCATCATTGACAGCAACAACAATCCAGAGCATTTTCTCACTACCAACCCATTTTATGATTCACGCGTTGTGGGTAAATACTGTGAAAAGCGGGATCCTACACTTGCTGTTGTTGCTTACCGGCGTGGGAAGTGTGATGATGAGCTTATCAATGTCACTAACAAGAATTCACTGTTCAAGCTGCAAGCTAGGTATGTACTTATTTTGTTCTTGTGAAACCTTGTTTGTTCTAGCACTTTCTACACATAGAGTGAGATCATACATATTCATATCCTAAATTTTGAAATGACAGATATGTGGTTGAGAGGATGGATGGTGATCTGTGGGATAAAGTTCTTCAGCCTGAGAATGAGTTTAGAAGGCAACTCATTGACCAAGTGGTTTCGACTGCACTGCCAGAGAGCAAGAGCCCTGAGCAAGTGTCTGCTGCTGTAAAGGCTTTCATGACAGCTGACCTCCCTCATGAACTGATTGAGCTGCTTGAAAAGATTGTTCTTCAGAATTCTGCATTCAGTGGAAACTTCAATCTGCAGAATCTGCTCATTTTGACCGCTATCAAGGCAGACTCATCTAGAGTTATGGACTATGTTAACAGATTGGACAACTTTGATGGTCCTGCTGTTGGAGAGGTTGCTGTTGAAGCACAACTCTATGAGGAAGCTTTTGCTATATTCAAGAAGTTCAATTTGAATGTCCAGGCTGTCAATGTTCTCTTGGATAACATTCGAAGCATTGAAAGAGCTGAAGAGTTTGCCTTCCGCGTAGAAGAAGATGCTGTTTGGAGCCAAGTTGCCAAGGCCCAGTTACGTGAAGGTTTAGTCAGTGAAGCAATTGAGTCCTTCATTCGTGCTGATGATGCAGCACATTTCCTTGATGTCATCCGTGCTGCTGAGGAGGCCAATGTATATGATGATTTAGTTAAATATCTTCTGATGGTAAGGCAGAAAGCAAGGGAGCCCAAAGTTGATGGAGAACTCATCTTTGCATATGCTAAGATTGACAGACTCAGTGACATTGAAGAGTTCATTCTTATGCCAAATGTTGCCAACCTCCAAAATGTCGGTGACCGTCTGTATGATGAAGAACTATATGAAGCTGCAAAGATCATCTATGCCTTCATCTCAAACTGGGCTAAGCTGGCTGTTACCCTGGTTAAGCTAAAGCAGTTCCAAGGTGCTGTGGATGCTGCTCGCAAGGCTAACAGTGCTAAAACATGGAAAGAAGTCTGCTTTGCTTGTGTTGATGCTGAGGAGTTCCGTCTTGCACAAATATGTGGTCTCAACATTATCGTCCAGGTATATTAGGGCATTGAACTTGTATTTGTTATAGTCTCTTAGAAAGCTTCAATAATCTACTTCTGAGTTCTGACATAATTTTTTTTTCTAGGTTGATGACTTGGAAGAAGTCAGTGAATATTACCAAAACAGAGGATGCTTCAGTGAACTTATCTCTCTCATGGAGAGTGGTCTTGGACTTGAACGTGCACACATGGGCATCTTTACAGAATTGGGAGTTCTGTATGCTAGATACCGCCATGAGAAGCTGATGGAACACATAAAACTTTTCTCTACCCGTCTCAACATTCCTAAGCTTATCCGGGCATGTGATGAACAACAGCACTGGAAAGAACTCACATACCTATACATACAGTATGATGAGTTCGACAATGCTGCTACCACCATTATGAATCACTCTCCTGATGCATGGGATCATATGCAGTTCAAGGATGTTTGTGTTAAAGTTGCAAATGTTGAGCTATACTACAAGGCAGTGCACTTCTATCTACAAGAGCACCCTGATCTCATAAATGATATGCTAAATGTGCTTGCACTTCGTTTGGATCATACTAGAGTTGTGGACATAATGCGGAAGGTTTGTATCTGAATGAAAGCTTAATTTTCTTTATGCACATGGAATCACCGCTTTAAGTTCCATTCCAAATTTTAACTCTTCTGCTGCTCTTTGAACAGGCTGGTCAGTTGCATCTTGTGAAGCCTTATATGGTTGCAGTTCAGAGTAACAATGTCTCTGCTGTGAATGAAGCTTTGAATGAACTTTATGTTGAAGAGGAAGACTACGAGAGACTCCGTGAATCAGTTGATATGCATGATAACTTTGATCAGATAGGTCTTGCCCAGAAGGTAAAAGTGAACTTGATAGCTTTCTGTTTTTGCTTAATCACTTTTAATTAAATAACTGTTTATGCATTTGTTGAGCAGCTTGAGAAGCATGAATTGCTTGAGATGAGGAGAATAGCTGCCTACATTTACAAGAAGGCAGGTAGATGGAAGCAATCCATTGCTCTTTCGAAAAAAGACAACATGTACAAGGACTGTATGGAGACATGTTCTCAGTCTGGTGACCGTGAGCTCTCAGAGGACTTGCTTGTCTACTTTATCGAGCAGGTTTGTTTTCTATTTCCACATTGTCGTGCTACATTTTTCATGATGAATGATGAGTATGGCACACAAATAATGTCTAAACTGATTGTTTTCTGAAGAATTCCCAATAATGTTTTTACCTATCAATACCTTAGTAGCCTGAATTTTCTGAAGCCATGTGTGAATGGTATTTATGGTAAGATGCAGTATATAGGAGCCCAAAGATAGGCAAACATAATGTGCATAGATATAAGGATAATAGTAATAGTAGTCTGCCTGGATGCATTTCTGCTTAGTAAATGTATATCCATGTTTGAAATGCAGGGGAAGAAAGAATGCTTTGCTTCTTGTCTCTTCATCTGTTATGACTTGATTCGGCCGGATGTTGCTCTTGAGCTTGCGTGGATGAACAACATGATGGACTTTGCTTTCCCATATCTGTTGCAGGTATCTTATTTCTTTCCAAGTTTTTCCAACGTTCATTTATTATGTACAGTTTTTGTTATAATAACACCCCCCCTGCTGTTTGCAGTTCATTCGTGAATACACTGGCAAGGTTGATGATTTAGTAAAGGACAAAATTGAGTCACAAAAAGAAGAGAAGGCCAAAGAGAAGGAGGAAAAAGATCTTGTTGCTCAGCAGGTAATCTACACTGCACCAAGCACACTTGTTTCAATAGCAAATTATTTACGCTGAAGCAGTTGGCATGACAAGTTGCGTTCTGTTATGCAGAATATGTATGCTCAGTTGCTTCCTCTTGCCTTGCCTGCTCCACCGATGCCGGGTATGGGCGGTCCTCCGCCTCCCATGGGTGGAATGGGCATGCCTCCAATGGGTGGAATGGGTATGCCGCCAATGGGTCCTGGTCCGATGCCAGCATTTGGGATGCCTCCAATGGGGAGCTATTGAGTTGACTTTCAGAGGTGTTAGATGATTTGAACATTTCAGTTTAAGCGGAAGTAGAACCTGAGATTCCAGATGCATCCTTGGAGTTGTAGATGATTTCTTGTTCTAATTAATATTCTTTTTGGTACCAGGACAATTTTGGTGGGTGAAAATCTCTAGCTGAGTTTGAGGTTGTTACTTGTTGCTATATATTACGATGGGATAGGATCAGGATTGATTAGGTTCAATGTGGGCTGTGCAAAGCTGGTACCATTTGTATAGTGTGATAAATGTTTGTGTAGACATTTTGCTTGTACACTTACCGCCTCAGTGGCGCAGTTGGCAGACAAACAATGTATGTTACTTCCTCTCTACGGCCTAAGAGTTTTAATTATTTCCTTTTAGTTACATGGAGTCCTCTTTCTTTTTCGGGCGAGTATTGTTTACAGTTGTGCTCAGCAGGACAGCAGGCATGGGACTATGTTTAAATGCCTGATTCTACCGTTTTAATTTTTGTAGTGTAGCTGTAGTCTGGCAACAGAGTAAAACATCGGTTCTGGAACAACGCGATCATGCTATCCTTTTCAGTAATAAAATTAACGCTGTAAATTCTGCTATGGCACTGCTTCGTTGTGATTCTACATTAATTTCACCATTTAGAGTTTGGACCGCCTCCCCTACACGTTTGAAGTTGGCGCCATGATAGCGAGACCAAGCAAGCTATCCGAAGTAATCCCACGGCGGCGCTGGCAGTGTCGACCTGCCGACTCCCGTGAAAGACATCCGATGATTGAAAGCCACCTTCTTTCTATGCGATCTATCTCTTATAAACCTACTACAAACAGAAAACCTAATGACTTTAGTTCCCGAGTTGTATTCAGGTTTCGTGCGTACGGTAATAAACGTGCGTTAATCATCTTCGTCTCCGAGCTCTAACTACTCGGTAATCCATCAAAACCCTCTCGACACCAAGACGGACGTCCTATCAATCCTCTTCTTCGATTCTCCACTTTCGATTCTTCCCCCTAAAGATCCGTAGAGCAGTCGGTAGTGGCCATGGCAGCAACCGGGGTAGCAGGGCTGCTTCTATCTGTGGCGAGCAAGCTGGCACGCGCACCGCCGCTGCAACATCGTCTTGCTGCGCCAGGAATTCATCATAGTCGCCAAACAGGATTTTCAAGATGCTCTTCCCGCCCTTTTAGCTCCTCCCAGATCCCCTGCTGGTTCAAACAACACGGTATGATTTTCTATTTCGTCATGTAATTCTGCTTATGTTTTCTTATCCTGGATCTATCAATTGAGCATTGTTCAATTCAAGTAATTAAAAGCCTCTTTGCAGCACTGCAATATAATTCTTTGATTTATTTTGAATGAAACGATATCCTAGAATGAATCGGCAGATTCCTGTGGCATAGAACCAGATAATATGGCAGTTCAAAAACAAACCCCAGATAATGGTAGTTTTGTGTGATCAATTGTATTATATTCTTGTATTTTGTTATTACTTATTAGCCTTTTTTTTACTATATTGTTCAATAAGTTTGTATTATTTTTTTAGGATCCTGCTCAGAGCAAGAAAATTGTCTGCAGTTGGGACCGGTATGAGTTCTTGTTCAAAATTCTGAGAGCCACCCATAACAGCTTCAATGATAACTGCACCTTATCATTAGAATTTCTCACTTGCACTTTTCATTTCAGCGTAAACGAAGCCATGGTGAAATTGGCTTCCTTCATGATGCTCGGTAACGTGATTTACATGTCTGGATGGGTGCTGCCAGCATTGGATAACGATCATTGACAACCGTGATACTGCTTCTAAGGCAAGATTGAAAAGAGAAGAGGAGATTCTTGAACCGGTAACAACGCACGAATGTGTGAATATGCATAACCTATTTGTACAGCACCATGAGTCTATAAAAAAGAAATATTAAAGCCAGGGATGTACTCACAAACTATTTTGAAGCTCAAACTGCATACACATCAGGTATTAATTTAACATATTGGATTGTGAAAAACTATCATATGATGAGCAAATAAGTGCATGTTGGATATCTTACTGTTTGGCATTCAGTGTAATAGTGTATCTTGTCATTTAGCACTCAAATCACTATTTGCCGTTATCTAGGACATGTTTGGCAGGGTTCCATATTATTTGATTTCTTTTATAAATTATTATTCTCATTGGATGCATTTTACCTGTGAATCAAAATTGCTTTGTGCAATTGATTGGGTAGCATGTCGGGGAGGGAGTGGTGATTCAGGTGAATCACCTGAAATTTGGTTTCCCCATCTGAATCACCTTTGTATCTCCCACAACACTTTAAAAGATTAGAAACTAAAGAACTAGTGTGACAGTTGCACAAATGATTATAATTCACATTAGGATGCATTTAGCAAAGAGAATATGAAAAAAAAGGATATTAGAAGCCAGATCTCTACCATAGAGAGCTTTAGTTTGGTGGGATTATGATGTCAACCACTGATGTGCTTAATTTTGGTGTGTAATCTTATTTTGTTAGAAAACCCATAGTTTTTTTTCCTCTGTGCTTTGGTATTTTAACTATTGCTAATTTCTATGAATCTGCGCAACATCCAGGAAATAGAAAGGACCTTGGTGGAGTCAGAGATGTTTAGAGGGCTTTGATGAGAGCCAAGAGATGTTGCTTAAGTATGTGGGTACATGTGTCAGTGATCCTAGTTATGAGTTTGTGGAACGTTATGATGCTTCTCCTTAGTTGATTTTTGTGAGGCGTCTCACTTTTTTCATTAAATTTCCATATCTGTGGAGAGAGGTTATTTTCTCCATCATTTCATCATGGATTTGTGTTTCAATTTTCATCATGTGAAATGTTACAATGGAAAATAGTGATCAAATTATGCGGTGCACAAAGATTTGATGTCTAGAACTTGAATTGATTATTATCTGTGTTATCATTTTGTAAGTGTGGCTGAACAAGAATAGTCCAATATCACCTTGAAGTATGTAATGAACAAGGATAATTAGGTCTTATACTTTGTCTAGAGTTTGAGAGACATTGATAGATTGAGAGAATTGTTTTCTCATTGATTGATTGATCTCAAATGACTTTTATACCTATGTTTATATAGAGGTAAGGTCAGACCTAATCCTAACTAATTGATCCTATCCCTAAATAACCTTACTTGAGAGGTAAGTAAGCATGAAACTACAATAATCATGATGTTACAGTACCAAGGCCCAAAGACCTGCCTATAACATCTTTATCCACTATGTAGGAAACTATTAAAGAAGATGTTATAATTAGAGACTCTTATTTGATACAAGTCTGTTATGATGTATCAAAGACTCGTTTTAATTATACGAGTCTCCAATGAAGTTAACCCTGTTAAAACATGTCTCCGTAGGGCCATTATCTAAGACACGTCTTCATAGACCGAGTCTCCAATGTGAAAACCGGTCATCACAGACTCGTCTCAGCGAAACGAGTCTCTTTTTGATGATTCAGACCCGAAATTTTAATGAATCGGCGCTTGCTGCTCGCTCGCGTCCGAACCCCACGCGAGCGTGTCACCCCGTCCACTTCACTTCCACACCTGTGTGTTTTCTTCCCGGTGCATCCTGCCCCTCCTCTCCTTCCCTTCCCTCAGATCTCACCTCACCACGCCTCCTCGCCATTGGAAATGGTGCCCCTCACCCCTCAACAGGGCATCTATGCCTCCACCTTGTCGTCGTATTGTGGCGACGAAGGTCCTAGGGTTAGGTCTGGCCATTTCCAGTCCGAGCTGCCCCTATCTCCCCACCGACGACTGCTACAACGGCTGCACCTATTTCTTCCTCCACTACTTCTGCAATGGGGCAACCAGCGTTCATCCTCAACCTGCAGCGCGACCTGACTGTGTCGTCGTCCTCCACCTGCAACACCTGCGATGCTACTTGCTATCGCTGCCGCCATCAACCCTGCGTGAGATCTGCTCGCGCCGCCATCCTCAACCTACGGGGTCGACCTGCCCCACCTATCGGCCGTCATCCCCAAGTCCTCTCTGGTATGCTCTCTCTCCCTCTCTCTCTCTCCCTCCCTCCCTCTCTCTCTCTCTCTCTCTCCCTCTCTCTCTCTCCTAGCTCTGTTCTAAATCCAAGATGAGGAGCAACCCCCTCGCATGCCTGTGCCATCAGGTGGAGGAGGAGCACGACAGGCTCTCTCCATCTTGGCGTTCTGCCTCTCCCACCATGGATACTTGCATATATTAACACATCCATGTTGCTCACCACACACTATTGTCTCCTGCAAGTTCATGTGACATCTTCTGAATTTACAAAGGGCACCGAGTCATGTGCTTGTCTCGTGTGATTGGATTTGAGGTACCCCACTTCATTATGTGCATGCATGGTGTTTCTGCTATTTCCTGAGTGAAACTTAGTAATCACATTCGCTCCATTGAATTGCCCTGTCAACCTTCTTAATGATTAGTTCTCTTGTTTGATTGCCTATTTTCAACTAATTCTATGTTAAATGTCAAAGTTAAGCCTGCTCATTATAAGATGTTTATTGGATATGTCAGTAACTCAATATAACCTTCATCTTTTCAGTATAAACTAATGCCCTGAATTTTTTTGTTGAACTGAACAATAGTTGTCCCAAACTGTAGATTGCAGTCAGAAATGAATTGTTATGCAGTTAGTTTGTGTGGTTAATATTTGGTTGTGGCACTAATGTGTTGCTCGCAAGGCTATTGCACATATCAAATTTGCATAAAACATTTATACAAGGAATTCGTTGGAACAGTCAGAGTAGTATATGGGTTCATTTGTTCAAGGTTCTTGGGAGTTTCAATTAGTGCTTATTTAGATATTGCATCCATGTGTTTCAGGTAGGTCTGGACTAGTATACATGATTACTGGAAACATGATCAACAAGAAAAGACTACTACCTGTTGAGTTGTACTTTATTTGAAACTTGTTAGTAGTACATAACTTTGTTTCATTATTTTGCAGAACAAGCAGGCATGGAACCATAGTTACCATTCCATTTGCGAGAGTGGGGAACAAGAACCTTCATGCTGCGAATGAATGTTCAACAAGTTAGTAGAAGTTCACACCTCTATTTAACTCCTTAATCGTTGTGTTGTCTAATATTTGTTTAATTATCTCTTCCCTGATAAATTTTGTGTGCTAATAGTCTGACTGATATAAAACTTCTCATATTTAGCTCTTGTGATAGACGTTTCTATACCACAATATAATAAGCCCTTCAATACCGACTGGCTTGCACCATTGGTTGACCTGCATTTTTTTTTCTATTCTTGTGTATGCCTGATTTTGAGGAACACATGACAGGAATATGTCAAAGTGAAGTTCGTGGCCATTTTGCAGGTTAGGTGTTCTTCTGATAGAGATAGGATCTGTTGATGGCGCTTTATAATTGTTTCCTATGGCAGTTCTTTAGTTTGATTCTTTTCTGTGAGTATAATATAATTAATGGTTTAATATTTGCATTCTTTACCGTGACAATTCCTTACTTTGATTCACATGATTGTAATATGATTATAATCTCTCAAATAAGTTGGACTTTGATTTGCAAAATCTGCGTTATAGAGTGCACTATCGTTTAAGAACCCAACTCAAGAAACTTGCAAGAAACTAATACAGAGAATATGGGAAAAGAGCAGATATTTTATTGCTTTTAGTCTGAGTTATTTTCTAAACCGGTTGAAGTTGTTCTCTAACTCTATCTACATTTCAATTTGTTTGATGTGGACTTGTTTGTCTGTTTGAGATCACTTTGTTGCATCTCTTATTGATGTGCTATCCAACATCTCTTATTTTATCTTTGTCACATGTCATGCTGAATGTAAGCCAACAACTGTTATGCTCTTGTTTTTATCTGAGTTCAAGTATGTGGTACCTTGGTAAAAATCATTTGTGCCTCAAAGATGCAACAGATTTGTAGTGTTCCTTTTTAGGTCTGGAGCTAGAAAAGTTGTTGTCCTCAATTTGTTTTGGAAGGTCTGTGTGTTTTCAGTTCTGTATATCAGTAAATACTGCTCTTATTTTACATGAATGTTGCTCATGCAAATTGATATGTGACAACTTGAATGCTTTAGCTACTTGATATATTCTGATAATGAGATGGCATGCTCTTCCTTATATATTTTCCTTATGTAGGTACAGTCTATAGTTTAAGTTTGACCTCACTACCTCTGAAGTTGAAACTATCTTGCAAGCTATCCTAACAAATAGAAAAGATAGCAATAGCATAATTTGTTGTATGAGTACTGAACAATTAGAAAAATGCTAGTGAATTGTGCAGTATCTAGTATAGGTAAGTAAATTTGTCTTCCGTTTTAGATACAGTTATGCACATTTGTAAATTTGGTGTAGCTAGTCATATTTTGCATTCACTTCCTATGAAGCTGGATTTTAGTGCTACATCTATGGTGAAATCAATGGTAACTCAAATTACATGTATGTTATTATCCATGTGTGCTTGCAGAATTTAAATGATACTGTCAAGCTTAGCCTGAAGAGACAAAGGAGACTATGGAACAAGTTCAGAGTTACAGATTACAAGTTAGGAGTTGCACTCATAAAGTTCTAGAGATACAAACGAGTGTGATACTAGTTGGTACCACCATAGTTAATATATTTATGCCCTCGGAGTAGGAGTATAGTCTATTGAAGTTAGAGCTATATATAAAGTGATGTTTAGGGCTTTAGGCCACCTTGCTTTTGGCTAATCTATGAAAAAAATGAGTTTTGCTTCCATATTCTATTGTCGTGAACTGCAGATACAATATTGCTATCTCTTGATTCTGCTTCTATGAGTTTTACTAACCGGTGACTCAATTTGCTTGCTTGTAAAGCAACTCGATGTAGAAGCATCATTTTTTTTTGATTCATAACAATATCATTGCAGACTCTGTTTTGCCAAAACGAGTCTCCAATAAATGATCATTGGAGACTTGTTTTGGCAAAACAGAGTCTCTCTCTCATTGAAGACTCATTTTTGATAAAACGAGTCTGCAATACTCGAAAATCCGAGTCTCCAATGACTTCTCATCACAGATGTAAATTTAGAGACGTAAAAAAAACAGAGTTTCCAATGTGACTTGAGCAGTCTCTAAATACGATTTCTTACATAGTGATCCCTCCTCCTAAGACAACTTGATCGTCCTCAAGCTGTGGTGATGGCCACGACCAAGCCCTATACCACGCTCTTGTCATTCTAGCCCCTTTTCCTTGCCCTTGGAGATGCAGCTCGCCCTCGAGTTGCGGAGTCTTCACACCCTTTCTCCTCCTACCGCTGATGCTGCTGAAAATGACAATAGTAGGTCTTTTGTTGGTGAAAATGTAAAAAGTTGTTATTTCCCTTTCTGGAGTGCCTGCGTCTGGGCTGGGTGGAATTCTCCTCCTCAGTCTCCTCGCCCCTCGGACACGGCACTCGCCAGTCGCCACTCTGCCCCTGCTCTACGTGAGCTGATGAGCCTCCAGAAGATGAAATGAATGGCCTACGCCGCATCGCGCTCCGCTCCCGCACTCTGCTCACCACCTGCATCATCAGCTGCAAGGACCTCGAGGAGCTCTGCATCATCATTCCCTGTCTCGTCCCCACACTCACTTTCCACTACATGCGACCTCTGCCGGATAAAACCCTTGCTGCTGCCCCTGCCCCTACTGCCCTGGTAACAACAACGTTGCCCTTGGTCACGTCGCTTGATTTCAGCATCGACTTTGACTCGTATCTTGTGCAATCAAAGTACAAAGGGTGTTATAGAGGATGGCCACCGCTGCCTGGGACATTAATAATATTAAGCCACCACCTTACGCACGTGCTGCTTCAAGGCTACTGTGTCACAAGTGGAGGCAGGAGTTCGCAACCTTCCTCGTGTCTCATGCCGTGTCTCTCACTTTGATGCACATGTTTGATCTACTCTCACCACTGGACTCCCAAAACTATTACAAAGCCACAAGCGCACAATCTATACAAGGCGTGTTGCTTCCTCGGTAGCCCAGCTTCGATTCACCAAACTAGCTAGAAAAGAAACCACAGCCGTCCAAGCCCGTCGTCCAACATGGTATCATGGCCACTTACCTGCATACCACGCCTCTAGTCTAGTTTGATGATGATACTTGTGTTTTCTTTCTTTCTGAACAAGGAGCAACATGTGTATCACTGGTCTTTTCATTTAAAATCTTTCTTTCTCAACTAGCTAGGAGCAAGATAGAACCGCCATGGATAACATAATTCAAACATGATTAAGATTAACTAAATTCCAGACCAAATTATAGCTCAAAAGTCAGTACTAGTAGAAACTTTTTATTAATTAAAACAATGCAGAGCTAGGAACATTAATTACATGCAAAATATTGGGAAATTAAATATGAAATTTTGTGTGTTGATTGAGATTGACAAGGTTCAGAAGCATGCAAAGTTCCATGATTTTCCATGCTTAAAGCCAACCGCAACCGTTCGAGCTATGGTTGGGCGGGCTCAGCTCATCCAAGGAGACAAACACGAGCTCGGTGTCATCGATGGCGGAGAGGCTAGGCAGATGCGGGGGCACGGAAGATGCGTGCCACATGCCCTTGTCCCCCCGCAGCTCATGGGCGAGCATATACCTAAGCTCATCTTCTGTTACAAAATATATCATGAGTTTAATTAAAAGGATAATTACATAAATCACCCCAGAAATCATTTAGATTTTGAGATTCCATCCATAAGCCCTTTTGTTGGAAATTCCCACCCATCCAATATATTTTATTGCAAAAACCATCTCAGTTGACACATGTTTAATTGATTTCATATGGTTTCATTGATAAAAAATTAAAAAAAAAAGTCAAATAAGTTTAATATGACAACTTACCTGCATACCACGCCTCTAGTCTAGTGTGATGATGATACTTGTGTTTTCTTTCTTTTGAATAAGGAGCAACATGTGTATCACTGGTTATTTCATTTAAAATCTTTTTCTCAACTAGCTAGGAGCAAGATAGAACCGCCATGGATAACATAATTCAAACATGATTATGATTAACTAAATTCCAGACCAAATTAAATCTCAAAAGTCAGTACTAGTAGAAATATTTTATTAATTAAAACAATGCAGAGCTAGGAACATTGATTACATGCAAAATATTGGGAAATTAAATATGAAATTTTGTGTGTTGATTGAGATTGACAAGGGTTAGGCGGGCTCAGCTCATCCAAGGAGACAAACACGAGCTGCGGCACGGGGTGTTTGGTATCGCGATCTGGAAGTCCACGGACACGTAGCTTACATGGCAATACTTCTGCAGATCAAATCCCCATGATTTTTTTATATATAGCAGGTACGGTACGTAGCAGCTCCGGTCATAACATCACCCCGCGATTCACGAACAAGGAAACAATATCCTCTCCTCCCTAAGGTTGAAATAACTAATTTAACCGGCCGGCTCGTTCGGTGGAAAACCGACTGGTTAACCGGGATAACCAGTCGATTAACCGTATAGCTACAGTACCAAGTCCAATTTTATTTAGCTAACTGATCGGTTAGCGTAACTGGCCGGGACCAATTATCCGATTAATCAGAATAACCGGCCGGTTTTGTTTGGTTATTCTAACAGTGCTGCTCTCTCATGGATCGTCATGCAGCCACTCCGGTACAGCAGCATTTACCATCAACCTACCCAAACTCAGAAGTAAGAATCTGTCAAATACGACAAATTCAATCCTCCTTATGCACGACCCGTTCAATATCAGAAATATCTACGCCATACATAATAGTTCCTCATAAGAACAAAAGAAAAATCTAAGTTAATATGATTTTATGTGCCCTAGATTTCAGAAGAATAATGCACCAAATCTCTAGTTCAATAACTCTTTCCTCAAGATCGCAAAAACTCTGAAGAGAGTCATGCATCCTCTGATAAGAGGATATCATTTCAGCTTGCAACTTCGATCTTTCTCTATCAGCGGCATCAATTACCTCCTTTATTTCTTCAAGCTTCGGTATCACCCAGCCAAAGTGAAAATCACGCCACCAATCATCACCGAATAGAGCATAACGGTTGAAACACTGAAGATTACAGATGTATAAGATAATTATCGAGAAAACCTTTTATAGATCTCAAATTCGGAAAAAAGACTCGTACCAGTGCAATCCATGAATAACCTTAGTAAGACGGTCCTGCAAAAACATTTAACAACTTGTATAGATGAGAACATTTTTTCATTACATTAACTTTAAAAGTACTCCCGGTGCAGTCCGTACATAATCATCCTACATACGTATCCAAACGACAAAACAGTAACTTGACTTCCAATTTCTTTTCTGGTCTGCACCATCACATTAAGAACAAATAAAAGAAAGATAGCCTCACATGCTCCATATTATCTACTCTATTACACAATTTACTCGCAATTTCATTGCTTACAAGAGATGTACTTTGTCAGCAGTAACATGCATGATAAAAAAACGAGAGAATTCCCTTTGTGCCACTAAAAATTTACATGGTAAATTTTTTTGAAGTTACTCCCATATCATCTAACAAAATTTTAATGTCTCTACTGTCACTACCGGCAGTTTCCGTTACTTGACGTTAAATGGAACCGTTTGTTCTTTTGTTTATTACCCATAACGCCACTTCCTTGTTAGATCGGTGTAGATGGGGAACTGAAAATCAAAGAGCAACGCCGCTTGCAGCTTACCTTGTCGTTAGGCGGCGGAGGCGTGGAAGAAAAGCTGCGAGAAAAGCTCGGCGCCTGTCAGAGCGCTGGCCGACCTGCGCAGCGGCCATGGAGGTCGCCGCCTTGCACAGGAAGACGACGAGTCACGCGGGCGATATTGCTCGCCATGGATCGCAGCAGCGCTGATGAAGCCATGAGTAGTACTGACCGATCTAAATATACTCGTCGTGAATTCGCGATTAGGATGAAATCTGAGAAAGCAACGAAGAACTCGCCCCTATGATGACTGATTAACCCTAACCATGCCCCCCCAAACCTTTTTTTTTTTTGAGGGGAACCAATTTATTTATTGGGAACGAACCCGTCACCGCTGTCCGGTACGAAGACGTGATCACCCCGTCTCCGTCTACACAACACGTATCCAGGCCCAAAGTAGATTAAAAAAAAGGGGAGCATTACAGCCCGCTCTTTTGGGCTGGGCTAAAATCAAGCGGAAACTCTACGCAGACCTGGCCCATTTATCAAGTGACGACTGTTTTCGGCCCGTACCGTTCTGTCGACGTTCGCACGCGGCTCACGCTTTAGAGACAAAAACGGCAAGGCAGAAGAACCAAACCAACACCTTGTAGCATTCCGTCACTGTGCAACATTACATGGTGATCATGGGCAAGACAATTGTAGCATTTTCCTTCCATCTTCTTCAGTAAAAAGGCCGCGAAGATTTTTAAACGACTACGAGTAAACTTGCAACAGTTGACCTGAGAGGACTTGAAAGGTCTTAAGCCTTTATGTATCGTCTAAACAAGTATTTACAGTACCATCTTTTTGGATAGGATATTGTAACGAGTTGCATATAAGTAGGCTGAAAACATGTTATCGTTAAGTTAAGGTTGTAAAAAGTTTTGTGTAAATGCCTTTCCGGTTTTTTATTTCCTGATGTT
Organism: Eleusine coracana subsp. coracana; assembly: GCA_032690845.1. Taxonomy (NCBI): domain Eukaryota; kingdom Viridiplantae; phylum Streptophyta; class Magnoliopsida; order Poales; family Poaceae; genus Eleusine; species Eleusine coracana. The sequence goes on from CM064426.1 coordinate 12,788,294, forward strand.
ATGTGAAAACGCTTCTGTTGATCTGGAAATTAGGTCGGCTCTCTGAGCAAGCCGCAGCTGAAGAAGCTTTCCCGAATTTGGCCGCCTGCGTGGCTGCACTGTTTCAGTTGGGCTTGAGCAGTTTCAGTTTTTTATTTTTTATGCTCGCTATACGTTTGGCTTATGTTGTGTCAATCCAAGCGCCATCCATATAAATTTGATATAATCTGATTAAATTTGGTAACCAGCCATCAACCAAACACCTTTTCTTCTCATCTAATCTTTGCCAGGTTTATTTATTTGGAGAGTGTATGTTAACTTAGGCCTCTTTGAAATGGGGAGGAAAAGTATTAGATTTTCACAGGATTCATCAATCCCTAAAGGAACTTTTCCTGTTAGAACCTTTAGAATGCCGGATTGAATCCTACCAAATCCTTTATAATTCCCATGAATTGTTTTCCTTCATGCAAGTTTTTAAGGAAAATAAGCAAGAGGTCCAACCCCTTGTAAAATTCCTACGAGTTTAATCCTGTGAATTACTTTCCTTCGTACAAGTTTTTTAGTAAAATAAGCAAGAGGTCCAACCTCATGTAAAATTCCTACAAATCTCTCTCTCTGTCTCTCTCTTCAGATTCCTATGTGTATTCCTATGTTGTCACTTGCCACCTCTTGTAACAGCGGCTCTCTCTCTTCAGATTCCTACTATGTGTTTTCCTACGTTGCCACCTCTTGTAACACAGAGGAGCGGCTTCAGACTAGCCCTGTGAGCTTGCTGTACCCGGACCTAGACGCGACACACAGCATTGCACGTCGTTGCCCATAAACCTGACGGGCGCGCGCTGACACCCGACAGGAGCGGACGCAGGTGCAGGTCCTAAATTTCACCCCGTTGGCATCCTTGCGCAGAAGGCATTGGTTAAGAAATTTAACTCCTTCCTGGGAAGTGGGAACTGGTGCTGCAGACCAACAAAAGTACTGTAATGCAGTGGTACTGCCAAATTGCAATATGGCTTGCAAGTGAACAATGCAAAGTAGCTAAAATGAAACAATGTGTTTCCAGCCAAGTCGAGCTTTGGGTTTTTGACATACGATAAGTTAATACTACGATTTGATATACGAATCTGCTTACACCTTCCATCAGTTCAGAAAAGATGCGGCACAACAAAACGCACAGGCAAAATTTGTGAACATCACATCTTTCTGATTTCCGTGGCTCACGGGTACAAGGCCTCACGCACAATACCAAAAACTGCCCAAACAAAGACAGCTAGTGTGTTGTTGCACACTGGAAATGTGGTTCAACAAACTTTAAGAGGAGTCATCAGCATCAGCTTGCAGGTGTGCCAAGCCTTCTTTGTACACTTCAAAGTCATCAGAAGACCAGCGGCAGACAAGGTAGAGTCGGGATGTTGCCATCTGTATCCCAAGCAAGCGCTGCAGGCAGAAATCAACAAGGCCTCATCAGTGAAAAAATAAAGACTGGTAAAAGAATGATCAGATGGATTTTAAGGATTCTAATACAAGTCATACAATAACAACAAGGTTAGGAAAGAAAGCATAACATGGAAATGCAATTCTTGGCAAACTAAACCAAAGAACCCATACAAGGGTCTGTGCTGCTTCTGGTGAAATGGGCTTCCCTTCTTCACATACTACATGGTCTGCAATTAACTCCACGACACCTGCACCAACAACATTTAACTTTATAATACTTCTTTCTGGCTTCTAGAAGCAATGCAAGTGTGTAAATGGAAGACTACAAACCTTTGTTCAGGCGAACCGGCAGTCCTTGCTTGCGTAGGAAGGGCTCCATTTCATGCGTAAACTGTTCGAGAGGACCTTCCTTAAGTTCAACCTGGGGCATCATATGAAGTTACAAAATTGGTTAACCATGTCATAACAGAAAACAAATATGCTAGTTACTACTTCAGAATAAGTGCTGATTCTAAAATAACACTTTAGCTTGTGCAAGATCACAATAGCATCAACCTTCTGCTAGAAATTACAGTAGGTTTGCCTACACATAGTGTTTCTAATTTGTTTGCCAAAACTGAAAGAGTCATCAGAACATGCACAAGAAAAGAGAGAACAACAGTAGTAAGAATACCGTTTCTGTCGCAGTACTTCCTGTTCTAGCAAAATCATGCTCCTCGAAATCATGAAATAATCTGCATGTGCAACGTATAAGATTAATAAGCTTTATAAAGTCACATCAACTATCTGTGCAAATAAAAATGTTAACATGAGGACAGTACCTTTCAACATCATCCCTTGGAAGGTTAGTAAACAATAGCCCAGTATCACCTTGAAGGAACTAATAATAAACACAGAAAAAATTATTAAATCAAGACTTCATATTAATGGTGTTGGATACAACTGTCTACCAAAAATCTGACCAAGCACCTTAGAAATTTTGTGTAGGCCAGTTTTAGCTTCATCAGCAGCTGAGCGTCCCAATGCTATCTGCATGACCTTCTTTCCAGCAAGAAATATCCTGGGAATATGAATATATGTATTTACACCAAAAAGTCACACGAAAAAATAAACAAGATTTTCTTGGCATTACAAAGAGTTCAACTAGGACAGTGCACGTCTTTATGGAGTAACATGGGTCAGAGTTCCAATTGCACTCTGGAGAATAATAAAGTCTGATGATATCTGTGTTTAACTAGCACGGTGTGCTTCTCTATAGAGTATCTTTCTGTTGCGGAAATTGTTGTTACTAATAAAGTGACAAGGAAAACAATGAAGACCAACACAATCGCTTAGCGCATTGTCGAGTAATATTGACCAGAGTTTCAAGTGCACTGTGTAGCATAACAAAGTTGGATGGTATATTTGTGTTTAACTAGCATGGTGTGCTTCTCTACAGAGTACTATTGTGTTGTTCAGCTTGAAAAATATGATTAACTGCAGATAACATGACAGAAACTGTTATTGTTGAGAAAAAACACATTGAAGATCAGTCAAAATCAGTAAGAGCATTTGAGATTTAGTTGCAAATGCATAGCAGCAGACAAGTAAATAATTCGATAACAGTACCTGCTAGTGGACTTGAGCTGCTCCCTGAGGTCCTTGAGTTTCTGATTCCTCATGTTATCAAAGGTAAAGACCCAGACGCTGGCGTAGTGCTCGATGGCATCTTTAATCTCGGCAACAACTTTGCCCTTGCGCTCTAAACCCGGCTTCTTCTTGGTCTTTGATAGGGTCACTGCGTCCACCAAGCATAGGATGAGCACATATTAGCAAAACTGATCTTTTCTTTCTGATGAGATGAGGTTATCATTGTTGGTAAGCTTAAGTTTCTTCTGTTCTTGCTTATATAGAGAGAGAAGCAAGAAAATACAGTCTCAACAAGCGGAAACACATGGCAGGCACAGTTTGGCATGAACAAACAAACAAACTGAAAAGACGGTCTCTGAGAGAACACACAGATTCATATATGCAGAACTGCAGCAGCATCCATTTGTCTCGAACTGAGAACACGAGCATACCAATCGGTGATAACCGATGTTTATTGACGAGTAACGCACGACAGCAATTGGTGAGGTAAACACACTAGGACCGTATAACCGAACGCTGAAAAGTGAGTGCAAGTAATCCCCGCATCAGAGAGTTGAACAAGCGTGATACAAACAGTGTGATGCAGATATGCTACTAGTACGGCTAGGCAGGCGAGGAATCACGAGATGAAGGGGAGGAAGAGTGATGGGGACCGGGAAGGGTGATGGATTACCTGGGCGATTGCGCTTGGATTTCGGCATGGCGGTCCTTGTTGATCGGCGGCGGCGCTCTGCAAAGCTAGGGTTCTGAAGTTGCCGTGGCCCTCGCCTCCTTGCTTTGTTTTTTCAGACACAGCGGAGACGGAGAGACGCGCCTTCTTCGCTGGGCCTCCTTGCGTGGGCTGCCTGCTCCCTCATATTTGAGCAGGCCATAGGATAACGTTTAATTAAGTAAGGACTCCACATTCGCCAACATGGCCTATTAGCTCAGTTGGTTAGAGCGTCGTGCTAATAACGCGAAGGTCGCAGGTTCGAGACCTGCATGGGCCATTTTGTTGCAATCTTTTTACCACTTTTTTTTCTCTCTTTACACGGGATTGAGGTTTAGGCATACACTCTCATTTTCTGTTCGGATACTCGATTCGCTTCGGATACGCCGCCGACTTTGTACCATCTATGCTTTGATCTCCATGTTTTTCTCTTCCTTTTCGTCTTGTAGCAGGGGCCGCGGCGGCCTACTGCAAAATGTGAGGCAATCTGGAGCGTGTGACTAGGCTGTCTTTCTTTTATTTGTTCTTAATGTGTTGGTACAAAAAGAAAATTGGAAGTCCAATTACTGTTTTGTCGTTTCGATACATATGTAGGATGATTATGTTAGCAATAATCTTGTCATTAGTCCATATTTTATTTATGTGCATGTAGCAAGCTATCTATATAGGCTTTGCATATGGTAGTAGTGAGCGGCACCGAAGAATACACGGCAGTACGTGTGATACGTATGTGCCGCGAGCCGTGTGATGCGGTCAAGGGAGGTGCCAATATCTACGGCATGCAAAGGCTGCTCCATGAGAAGTTTGTTAGAGAATAATTTGGTAGCAGTAGTGATTACTAGCTGCATGCAGTCGTGGTCAAGGTCATGAAGAGACTTCATGGTAGGAGATTAGGACGGGCAGTCTTTTTTTTCTCACGAGAGCTGTCCATTTTATTAAGTAGAGAGGAAAACGGATCCTATACACTGTCTCCGCCGTAGCGGTCAATACAAGGAAGAAATAATCGCCGTCAAAACGGAAGACAACCTACAGATATTCACCCTCAGGCAGCAGCATGCCTAGTTTCTTGGCGCCCGCCAACACCCATAACCTCATCTCCTCTTTGATCACTCGCAGAAGCACCGGGACTCGCGGTGGTTGTGCCTTGAATACACATTGATTCCTATGCTTCCAGAGCTCCCAGATGATTAACAGAACCAAGTGAGTTGAAGCCTTTTCTTTTCACTGCGGCAACTCTCCTAGCAGCTCGGCGCCACCACTCCTGGAGCAAGGTCCTGCGACGTGTCGGAGAGACGGCCTCCATGCCGACGATCCTCAATGCCTGGAACCATACCTCTCTAGCGAAAACGCAAGAGATCAGTATGTGGTCGATGTCCTCCCCGCTTTGATCGCAGAAAGGACAACATGCGGGGTGTGGCAGGCCACGCCTTGCTAGTCTATCTGCCGTCCAGCATCGTTTCCCGGTGGCAAACATCTTTGTTTTGAGCGGTGCCCATGATTTCCACATTCTCCTATATGGTTCAAAGATGATGGAACCGATGAAGTATCTCTCATAAGCCGACTTCGTGGAAAACTGCCCCGATAAGCTGGGTATCCAAGAGTGCACATCCTGCTGATCTGGTGTGAGCACAATCTGGTTGATAGTTTCTTTGAGTTGTAGGAACTGCCAAGTTGCTAGGATAGGTAGACCCCCAACTATGTCACCGATCCAGTTGTCTTGGTGAAGTGCGTCACGTACCGTTCGTGACTTCCAACCTCTTCTCCTCACAAATGGCATAAGGGCAAGACAGCTTTCCCATGAAGCCAGTGGTCATTCCAGAACTGCGTGGAGGAGCCATCTCCGACCGTGGTGACCACGCAAGTTGCAAACATTGCGGGGCATCTGGATGTTAACACAGCGCCCAAGGTTTACTTGGGTCCGTTTTGTGAAACCAGAGCCACCTCATCCTCAGCGCGTGGCCCATTATCTCCAGATTATGGATTCCCAATCCTCCGTACTGGAGCGGCCGTGTCACTCTTTCCCAGGCCACTGGGCAGTGACCTCCTTTGAGTTCCTTGCGTCCTCTCCATAGGAACTGTCTTCTCCACTTGACAACAGCTTTAACAAACCACTTAGGGACGTCCAGTGCAATCAACAAGTAGATAGGGATGGCCGATAACACCGCTTTAACCAGAATGAGTCTCCCTGATTTTGCCATGAGGGTCTGCTATTTTGTCCAGAATTGGCTGAAGCTCCACCTTTGTTAGGCGCCCCAGGGAAAGTGGCAATCCAAGGTATTTGCAGGGAAACGTGCTTACCTCACAGTCTATGATCTGCTTGATTGCCTGCACGTCATCATCTTGGCACCTTATTGGAATTATTGCTGATTTGGCTAGATTAGTCCGGAGCCCTGAAGCTTCTCCAAACTTGTGCAGGATGCCTTTTAGTAGGGATAAGTCTTGATTGTTTGGCGCCGTAAACAACACCACATCGTTGGCATAGATGAAGAGGTGGTGTCGGATAACACCGGGCGCCAGAGGGTGAAGAAGGCCCCGATCCTCCGCCTGCTTAACTAGACTGGAGAGGACGTCCATAGCAATGATGAAAAGCAGTGGGGATAACGGATCCCCTTGGCGAAGACCCCTTTGATGTCGGATCACATTCCCCGGCTCTCCATTAAGCAGAACACGTGTCGACGAGGACGATAGCAGGTTACAAAGTAGGTTCCTCCAACGTAAACCAAAACCCAAGTAGGATAAAACCTCCAGCAAGAAAACCCACGACACCGAGTCAAAAGCTTTCGTGATGTCGAGCTTGAGTAGAAGACTAGATTTCCGTTGCCGATGCAGATACCTGGCCGTATGTTGTACAAGGAGGAAGTTATCATATATGCCTCTCCCTCGGATGAACGCGCTCTGGTTCGGGGCAAGATTTTGGTGATTAACTTGCCAAAGCTGTGCACAAGGCTAATCGGGCGGTAGTCTCCTACCAATGTGGCGTCCTCTTTTATTGGAATGAGCACCATGTATGCTGAGTTCAGCCAATGTAGTTTCCTTGCATCGCCACCGTGAATTGCTCCAATTGCCGCCATCACATCTTGCTTAATAATCCCCCCAGCATGCCTTATAGAAGCGTCCCGTGAAACCATCAGGTCCAGGCGCTTTATCTGCTGGTAAATTCTTCACAACATCCCAAACTTCTTGTTCAGAAATCGGGGCATCAAGCGTCTGAAGGTCAGCAGGCGGGCGGTGAAAGGCCGGCAAGTGCAGTGTTACCGACCGGTGTTCCGCCGTCCCCAAGAGGGAATTGCAGTATTCCCAGATCGCTTGTTGTTTGTCTGCCTGTGAGGTTAGGATTGTCTCTCCCACCTGCAGTGCTGCAATGTAATTCTTGCGCTTGCGGTACCGAGCATGCGAATGGAAGAAGTTGGTGTTTGCGTCCGCGCACTCTGATAATTGTCCGGTGTAGAGATGAGAGGGCCAGTACATGCCGTTTAAGCATGCGCCTCATCCAGGCTTCCTCCCCCGTGAGAATGCGACAGTCTTGTGCAATGTCGAGGCGATGAAGGAGCTCCCGCGCCTGCTCTAATTGCACCGTTACAATACCAATCTTTTTTTTTGACTCCAGCTCTGTAAAGCGCGAGTCTTGCATGTCATCTGCACGTTGCATTAGTTTAGGAGAGTGTGGCGCAGTCTACGCATGGATTAGACTAGCCGGTTGTTATCCTTTGTATGTACTTTAGTCTATTTATATGAATGAAAATGATGAGAGTTGTGTGGCTTTGTCGACCAAAAGAGACTTCTTGTGCTGTTGTGTTCGCGTGTGAGTGAGCCACCAAAAGGCTAGTGTGTTTGTGATAAACACCTAGAGAGGGAGTGATTCCAACAGATTATGTACAGACTGCACCGGGAGCACTCTTAAACTTAATGTAGTGAAAAAATGTTCTGATCTATACAAGTTGTTAAATGTTTTTGCAGGACCATCTTACTAAGGTTATTTATGGTTGCACTGGTACGAGTCTTTTTTCTGAATTTGAGATCTATGAAAGGTTTTCTCGATAATTATCTTACATCTGTAATTTTCAGTGTTTCAACCACTATGCTCTATTCGGTGATGATTGGTGGCGTGATTTTCGCTTATGGCTGGGTGATACCGAAGCTGGAAGAAATCAAGGAGATCTTTGATGCCGCTGATAGAGAAAGATCGAACGTGCAAGATGAGATAATATGTCGTTATCAGAGGATGCATGACTCTCTCCAGAGTTTTTGCGACCTTGAGGAAAGAGTTATTGAATCCAGAGATTTGGTGCCTGATTCTTCTCAATTCCAGGGCAAACAAACCTCAGGTATTAGTCCTATACTACTTCTATTCTTTCTACTGGCTTCTTGATTTGAAACAAATATACATTTGTTATTTGAATTGAAGATCATATCTGCTTTATAATTCTGTTGTTATATCTCATTGTAAAATAAAAATTGTCAAGAAAACCTTGATAAGTCAAAACCCCTGATCCCTTGGTTGTTAGTCTTGGCATTTAAGTAGTATTGTATGAAAGTTCATCTTGGCTGGAAACACATTGTTTCTTTTAGCTATACTTTTTAATAATTCACATGCATGACTGGTTGCAGTTTAGCAGTACCAGTGCTTTATTTTTGTTGTTCTGTGCAGCATCCAGCTCCAGGAGAGGACTCTGATGGCCACCAAGTTTCTGAGATGAACCTGACGAATTTTGCCAGCAGCCAACTAAGAAGTTTTGTATTCATTCCTTTGTTTCCAGCTAACTGATTAGTGGGTTTCTCTTTCATTTGTAGTAACTTATATAGCAAATTTGGTTCGGGTGTCCCTGTTCTGATTGTAACAGGATGTCCTACCTTTTTTTGCCGAGGCTTGTTCAGAAACAAGAAATCATGATGGTATATGTTTGCTATTTTCTCCTCTCTTTCTTTTCTGTCTGTTGTAGACATGGTTCATATTTGATCGTGGTTATGTGTGTTACGAGCGGCAACCTGTTTCAAGGTCAAGTGCTCTGATTTCTTGCAAGAGAGTATGGATTTGGAAATATTTGATCGTGGTTATGTGGTTATGTACTGATGTAAACAATGTAGTTTGCCCATGCCTTGCTACCTCTCCAATTCTCTTCCTGCTAGCCAGAGAAGATATCTCCTTGGCTATGACAACCTTCTTTGCTACTACTTTAATACATTGTCAAACTTCTCTGTTTGTGTTCAATTTTCATCTTACCTTACTCTTCAAGCGACGCTGCTTGATGCTTCAACTTGGAACTCTAGCTACCTATCACCTATCAGTCTCTACCGCTTCAACTTGTTCAAACAGTCTGAACACATCACAAACGGCAACTCATTGCTGTTTTCACACAAACTTATTAATCCCCGTTTCTCTCTTCTTCTTCCATGATTCAATACTTCTCAAGTTACAGGCATATTGCTTACACAAGATTTAACTAGGTTACTTCGGACGTTGCATATGCTGCAACTCGCTACTTGCTACTGCCTGCAAAGACCATCTCAACTATTGGAGAGATGCTGCTCAGACCACTGCTCATGCAACACAGGCTTCTGACTCCGATGGAGTAGAACACCAGGCTACCGACCAGCACAGATGCGAGAGGAACTGTCAGGTTGTCATCAAGGCGTGTGCTGATGGGGAGTGACTCAACAACTGCAGCGACAAGGGATATGACACCAAAGGCAACCACCATAGCCCAGCTCTGCTCCACGAATCCGAAACGGTGGAAGTAGCACATGTACCTGTTACACACATATCGAATATGGGATCAGTTTCAGATTATGTCGTGTTCAGGTTTCAGGATGAATGTAGGCTGCCAAAAACGTGTAGCAAATAGACGGTAATAACTCACAGGACTGATGCAAGGAAACCAGCTAAGAACATCCCAACTGTTCCAGCGTAAGATTTTTCAGGGTTGTGAGGGAGCTTTGCATGCCCCAATCGTCTTCCAACTATGTCAGCAACACCTGAAAGAAGCCTTATTGCATATAAATTTTATGTCTTCTGAAACTAACTTTCATCAAGGAATCAAACACTCTACTGTATCTCGGACAACTTCATTGTTGCCAACAGGCGAAATGTAACTGGCAAAAGTAGAGATAATACCGTCACCGGCACACAAATTACAAATCACGACGATTGAAATGGGAGATGTCCTCCAGAAAATAATAGTAGTGAGAGTAATAGCACAAGCATAATACAATGGACCCTTGAGAAGTTCTCTACAAACAGAAGGAAAAAGGATGGAAACAGTTAGTTCAGGTTCTTTCAAGCTTCCTCTATAAAAAAAAAACAGGATTCTCACAAGATTTTTCATAATAAGAGCTTTAAAAACTGGTTATTTTGATAGCTTAAAATACTAGTTATTTTAAGAATACTTTCAAATATAAGAGGTGCAAAAGAACTACTACCTGTGGTCTCCATTCCTGGTCATTGAGTTAACCACGCCTTCATCTTTAACTACACCGAGCCCAATCAGGGTCACCTTTACAATGTTCAATATGATGATAAGTGGAGCAAGAAATGGAGCATAGATATCATCTGAACTGCAACGGTTGAGGAAATACTTTTAGAAACACAGGTACACTAGGTCTGAAATGAAAAACTTTCTTTGTGTTGTAATTTACCTGAACAAAGGCCACATAAGGAAATACACTAATCCAACAGTTATATGCACCAGTTTCCTGCAAAGTTTCTGAATTGCAGAACAAAGGGACAGTTATATACCAATCAACAAACTCTGGAAATACTACTTTTTTCATAGTTCGGAATTGACTTGTTTGGCAACTGGTATTATGGTGAGCTATTAGTTTCAAAGGTAAAAAAACTGAATCCTACATTACTCTGAATTAAAATTAACGGGTTCAGAGCAGCTTGACTTCAGTTGAATTAATTACAAGGCTACCAATGGTGTTTGACATTATATACTTGTGCCAACAAATTGTAGGAGCAAACCGAAATTAATCTCCAAATTCACGACGAACGGGAGGCTTAAATCAAGCGAGGATTGTTCTTAGTATACGACGAAGAAGGACGGGAGGAGGCGCAGTATATGCAAGGGGAAAGAGAGACTGACCTGATCCAGGAGCTCGCGGTTGGCGACCACCTCCCAGAAGCGAAGCACAACGGCGGCGGCAACTGCAGTGAGCAGGGCGGCGCCGATGTCCCAGAGCAATGGTCTATCGGTCCACATGGCGATGCTATGCATCCTTGATGCAGCTGGAATGGATGAAGACCACTCAGCTACCTACCTCCCCTGCCTCGCAACTCCTCAGCACCTGCAATTTTATTGGCAGACCCGATTAATATATATGTGAGAGAATATTTTAAATCTGAACGCTGATCATGTTGAATTATACTACTAATAGTTTAACCAATCTGTGATCTCAACTCCACCCATGATCTCCTAGCTGGAACGAGGAAGGATAAATTTTTATGGTCAACTTGCTCCCATGTTCGAATGGAGAGGAGCATGGATTGAAATCCCGGTCGGAAACCGGCCGGTTTACATGGATTCCGGAAATCCCGGTCCGGACCCGTTTCATCAGGAGACCGGGGCTCCGGTGAATCCCGACTCTAGTTACTATAGCAATTTGGGATTCCGATCGAGAAGTCCGGAATCCGGACCCCGGTTTTGTCGGAAAAAATTTCTCGGTAGAGTCCGGGATTTCAATCCTTGGAGGGGAGTACTAAAGGCAAGCAAAGCCCGGATATGGTTCTTGTTCAAGCAATCAAGCTGATTTTTTTTAGATAATGAGCAATCAAACTGATGCCACGCAGAAAATCCTGTCATGACATCCCAAATACTACTGTCCTTGTCAGCCCCTAAAAAAGGACAATCCTGTCATGACCATGTACTTTCCCATCTTCCTTGGTCATCATCAGTCATCACCTCCCAGTCTCTCCAAAAAAATCCATTCGACGTTCTGACAAAGGACCAATAATGTCAGGTGCCAGTTGATCATTGAGCATCATCTCATCCATCTGTGAGGATCAGACCTTTTTCATTCCATTTTATCACTTTAGGTTCTATTAACATACCATTTCAACTGAATTTAGACTTACTCGCATACAAAGCTCGCCCGTGTATAATCAAAGTTCAAGGATATGTATATGTGAATTAACAGCTCTAGCAATGCACATACAAGTTTTTCTTTACATATAAAGGATATGCACCAGGTAGCCACTATCACATGGTGAGTTCAAGAGTACTTTCTATTGTTGCAAGTGCTTTCCTTTTATCAAAACATTGGCACCTAGGATCAGTAACAAAATTGGTTAATTTGATTCATATCCATGTACATTAAATTTAGACTTGCTAATATACAAAACATGGAGTACGTTTATTATCAACACTAGCTATGCATACCCTTCCTCTACAGAAGAGGATAAGTACCACAAGATATCACCACATTGTACGAGATCATATGGTGAGATCAAGGGTACTTGGCCTTGTTGCATGCACTTTGCCTCTATCCAACATTGAGACCTAGGACTCTATGTATGATCACTGTCATCACTGGTCCTCGCAGAAGACGGAAACAAAGAAAGAGATAGCCCAGTAGCAGTACTCTCCACTTCTTGATCACCTCCGTTATTGTCGTTTTCTTTGCCACAGCTGCAACTTGATCTCTTCCTCTTTTCCCGTCGTGGACCTATATTGAGTGTGAATTCAAGATCAAGAGGATCATGGTTATCCTCATTTTTCAGTATTTGCTGCACACGTCCTTCCTGATGATTCATGATTTGATCAGTTTGGGATGAATACTCTTGAGGAATTGCAGTTGGGGTGCTGGTAGTAGCTCTAGCAACATATTGAGCACGGGCTCGAAGGAAAGCCCCAGCTTCAACTGTTGAGTAGTAAGGTCTTGATCCAATAAGATAGTGACCATGAAGCCGATACGGTTCATGGGAATTGTTCCAATGAGGCAATGCACCAAACCTAAGTCATTACCAACCAGATTACAGTGAGAAGGACGTGCAAGGATACAAAAAACATTTCCCCCAAAGAAGAAAAAAAAAAGGTCTGATAACCATTTGCTGCATATGATAGACAGGAAAAACATAGATATTAAATGGATTTTGTTTGGAAGTGTTCAGTTTCCATGGATCCAACTACCTTGCTGACAATATGGTACCGGAACCAGTCTGGGCGTGATGCAAGGGGAGATGGCCGAGGTTGTACATTTCTCCCCCCTCTTGCAATTGATTTCTCCACAAACCAGCTATTACTGCAAAAAAAAAAAAACTTCACCATGTCATCAATCTGGAGGACAAATATAATGTATGAGTCGAGTCCACAACGATCAATCTTTTTGAACAGAGCACAACGATCAATCTGTCACGTACTCCCTTGCAGGTAGTATTACCTTGGCCTGAGTCATCGATCTTCTTGCTCCTATACATCTGAAAAAACAAAAAGAAATGCACATGAAGAAAGAAAGAGAATATGAACGAAATACTAATAAGGAGGAAACAAATTTCTAATAAGTAGTAGACAAAGAAACCTGTTCTTGCAAGAAAAATAAGGCAAAAGGAAACTGAAAGATATAGTAGATGCAAATGAGAGATTACTTGGAGATGACTCTTGACATGGCCTATGCTAAGCCCTTTCACGTTCATCAATTGAAGAACAAGCTTGGGTGTCGCACCTGCAAACATATCATGTATACAATCAACAACAAGCATGAACCAGGGAATCTGAATATGTAGTTATTAGGTGGTGATGGTTGCTTACGGTCTTGGCCTCCGAGCCTCTCGACAGCTCGGAGGAAGCAGAGATGGAGCTCCGGCGTCCAGCGGAGGCGAGGATTCTTTGAGCGGACGTAAGGGCGCACCGACGACGACGAGGAGGTCTTCCTGCTGTTGTCCTCGCCGGCAACTACCTCCATATCCATCGTGCTGCTATTGCTGGAGCTCCCGTCGTGCCAATAATGGGGAGCATCAACAGCAGCAGCAGCAGCAGCAGCGTCGTCCTCCTCGCCACCAGGCGGCAGCTGATCCTTGGAGCTTGGAAAGTCTTTGCTACTTTTCTCCATGATCGATTGGTCGATGGAAGAATTGTATCAAGCTAGAAGAAGTAGATAGATGTTGATGGGTGAGGTCCAACTCTCTTGTTGTTGTTGCATCATACCGTCGGCTGTCAGAGACGATCTAATAGCTCTTGTCGGGAGAAGAAAGATAGATATATAGAGGACAAATCAAAGGTGAGGTCACGGATCATTCCATCTATCCATGTACAACTATATGTCTGCATATGGGCGTGTGAGATAACAAGTGATCTCATATATTTGATGCAACTATCTATATATGGCTTCCGGAAAGAGCACATCAAGGCAACCTTTGTATACAGTACTGGAGTGTACTAATCAGTTACTACCCTAAAGTCTATGGTTTCTATTGTTGGTCCTACAAGTATAACTTTTAATTTGGTCTGTAGCTTTTTGTCTCGGTCTAGCTAGTAGTAGTAGGAACAGTACGTGTCGAGGACTAGCTGTAAGGTGTGAAAGAGCAGTGTAGACCTTCCATTAGTCAAATCTCAGACCGAGTAAGAGGGAAGGTTGGTCCATACACTGTGGCATTACTATCCCTATATTCTTAATGTATTAATATTGTGAGAATTTTATTAGGCCCGCATGATCAGTCTCTTCCGTATGTAGTTACTGTTGTCGTGTCATTATACGTCCTTTTTTTCTTTACGAGGAGTCATCGTGTCATTACATCCAATGCATAAGCAGCTATATATGTGTCACACCAGCGGGAGTAGCGTCATCTCATTATATGTGTATAGTTGATATTATACCAACATATATAGTGCGTGTACGTACGCATCCAGATTATAGGACCCATGCATGCATGAACACAATGCGAGGGACCACTTTATGAATCCCTTTTCAAAGGTACGAAGAAGAATTCCTTGATTGTGTTGATGAGTGTACCTGTGTGGCAGGAGAGCCGATTGACAGCCCATTCCAAACAAACAAAGAGAAAAAAAAGGGGTGACTAGCTAGTACAATTAGTATTTGAAGGACATGGGTTACCCAAAGCTCAAATCAGCTCCTGGTGGTTGCAGAAAAGTTGGATGCCTTTTTCAGTCCCGTTGCTAGCTCTGACTCTGACGTTGCATATAATAACTGTTGTCTAATGCTGGGAAAGGGATTACGCATGATCGCGTCTATACTACTCCTAGTCCAATAACACAAGTACTTGGAAGATGTCACTAGCCTATCATATCATAATCACATCTGTAGCATTATGGCACAAAGAGATGCAAGTTAAACTCATGCCACTTTATCTTTTAGGTACTCTCTTATGTACAGAATAAATTCCTCTTTTGACTCTTGTTTCTTCAATAGCATTTTTTTTCCTCCGTCTCTGTTCCGGATATATTAGTCATTTCAACTCAGCTGCCTTTTGTACCCTACATATTCAAGACAACATTTTTTTTGACAGAATATTCTAGACAACATTAGGCATTCTTATGTGGCCCAATTCTATTTGTTTCGGTACCAAAACATCACTAATAGTAGCCTATTCAACTAAACCACCATCCACATAGAATTCACTGATTGAGACTACACATGTGTATGCGGCGAGCTATTGATTGCATTCATCAATCACACCCTCTTGTAAAGTTAAAAGTGACATTGCACGAATAGCATCCATGACCATATGCTGCAACAACTCCGTTTAGAGAGAAGGATTTCTGACGGCATTTAACAAGCGAGCATTACTTCTTCTGAAAGATTCGAACTGCCTATATTCTTCATTCTGCATGGTCACTTCTTCCAATCCTAGAGTATGTCAGGAAAAAGAAGCAACTTTGTCAGAGTGTTGCATATTGTCCAGCAACTTTACCAACCTGACCCTGAGCAGCGGTGTTGGCGGTGTCAAACATGGTGGCTGCGCCTCACCTGCACCTGCAGAAAAACGCTGCTCTTCCCCCAAACCTGTACATCGCACCTGGATGCACATGTCGCCGTCCCTGTTGAAGTCGGAATGTGCTCTTCTGTCTCACTGTCTGGATGATTGAGGTCACGCATAGCATACCCTATTCCAACACTCTACAAAATATCGTACTTCAGTTTGGTATCATTAGGCAATACTGGTAGCACGCAGGAGCAGGAACGAATACAACTGACCGAGAGTGGCTGAAAAAGGCTGTATTTCTCCATGTGCATTGATTGGATGAAAGCAAGTTCTTGTCCGACATGTACCCTACAAGACACGAGTTAGCAACAGATCCTTTCAGCCCATGCATTCACATCAGCAACAGATTATTACAGCCAGTCTGCAACAGATTCATCGTGGCATTGATGCTCTTTATTTAGCATGTCATTTCATACCCAACTCGGCCAGTCCTAGCAATTTGTACAAGCACAACCTAAACTGCACTGCACAATCTACATGTTGACATTTCAGCAACTGCACTAGTCATCTCAATTTTTTCTACAGAAACAGAGCCCCAGCAACGCAAGATACAATGTGCGTTGGCCACAATTTTCCATTCCCCAACAATGTTGGCTTACGGACAGATCTTGTACAACACCTAGTCATCAATTCCAGTACAGAACATGCAGATCAACATTAAAACTGAAGCATCCCTACAAATTCTGCTTTTGTTTTTACTTTGGAACTTTACAGATGGCCATATTAAATACAGAAGACAGGACAAAATTAATCACTTATACTCCTTAAGAAAGAGGCCTCTTTCTACAAATCAGAGTAGTGCCAGAGGAAAAAAAAATCAACTATTCATTATGATGAGAACATATACCACCGCTCTGCTCGGACCAAGTGGTCAGGTCGTTGGTACAAGACCCAGGTTCGAGTGCCGGTGGTGTGGGGCTCTTCCCTCACACGATACAGTTTTTTTTATTATGATGAGAACATATATTGCCAAAGAAATTAGGGCGAGGAGAGGTTGAACTGTATGCCTGTCTTTCCCTTGTCATGATCAAACTGTTTTAGGATGTGGCAGTAATTCACCTGGATAGGAAAAGAAAAAACCTTTTAGCAAAAAGTAAAACAAGGCAACGCAACATCATATATGACTTTGGTGGCCCATAGTAGCGCGGCCACGGGCCTCGGAGACATCGAGGAGGACGAATCCCTGGGGGCGCCGCGTCGAGGCGACGGAGCCGGTCGCGGGCCGCAGCGGCAGCGCGCACGATGGCGAGTTCGTCGTCCCATCTCCATAGCCGTCTTCCTCCTCGTCATCCTCATCAAAGTTATCGTCGAATTCGCCATCGTCGTGGGTGAAGGAGGGCGAGGAGCAAAGCTTAGAGCAGAGATCGTCACGACCGCAACCTACTGATCCAACGGCTAATATGGCCTCAACGGGTGGTCGGTAAACGAAATACCGACCACCCCTGGCTCGCGCTCGCTCCGCCGCCCCTCGCCTCCCGGCACGCCGCCGCTGTCTTGGGGAGACTTAATACTCGTTTGCGTATGCGCCACGCCACGTCTTCCTTCGCAACAGCAAATGGCGACTACTGCCCATTTACGATGCCTCTGCTCGCCACGCCGCTCTCTGCAGTGCAGCATTGGCTGCCATCACAATTCACAGCGGCGGCGTTTTAGGGCCTCATCCTGAGGCTGCCTCTGCTCGCGCGTCGCCATGACTTGTGGCTCAGTCTTCAAAATCGCACGCGCCGCGGCCTCGCACTTGTCGATCTGCTACCCGCGCACCGCCATGACTTGTGGACCTCCATTTGCCAATAGGAGCGTTCTGTGCGGTGCCGTGAGCAGAGTCACTCCAAACTGCAAGGAAACAGGCCAACAGGTGTAAGGAAAAATAGAGTATGGATGCACTCTCTGAATGTCTGTCTGCTCTCATGGATGATGCCAGGAAATGGAAAGGTGCCTTCCCTTCTGCAAATGCGCCGCTGGCTGCGAATTGCGTATACTGACTCATTCTACTCGTGCAAATACTTTGGAGCATCTTCATAGTCCTCCTCATCCTCCTCGTCATCTTCATCAAAAGTCATCGTCGAATTCGTCGTGGTCGTGGGTGAATGAGTGCTGCTTGCCATCGGGAGGGGAAGCATCTTCATAGTCGTCCTCCTCCTTCTCGTCATCTTCATCAAAGACATAGCTGCAAAATGGTTTTCTTTTCTGAAGGACCGAGAAGGCGACCAGAGGGGGGGGGGGGGGGTGAATGGGAGCCAATCAAAATTCTCTAAGAGAACTTGGCCTATATCCCCCAAAAAAGAGCCATTCGGATGCGTATTTCTCATATCTTCATCGGACAAGTCTGATGGTCATCAGACATGTCCGATGGATCAAGTTGGCGCAGGCTCTGGAGTCCGAGAGACTTGTCCGATGCCTCGGACAAATTGACCATCGGACAAATCCTATGGTCATCGGACAAGTCCGACAGACTCAGAACAGCAACAGCGAACCACAAAGAAAAATTGTAAAATCTTATCAAACGAACTCCAAAAATCATGAAATTTGGACTAGATGATCCTTAATACATCACAACCCTTATTCTAGGAGATCAACTCAATTGGCTCAACAAATCATCACGAATTTCAGATCTCGTGTCAAGAACACCAAAAAGGGGAAACTTGAGAAATCCTTCAAATCGAAGGTGCTAGAGCCAATAATTCCATCAAGGATCTATAGAGGATTATCCTAGCTCATCCTAGCAACAAGTTTCTCAAGAAATCCGGGCCAAAAACTCATCCAAAAGTGAGACCGAAAATCACCACGAAAATGCTTCCGAAAATAGGAAAAAGGGAATTTCGGGATTCAAGTGAAGAGGGAAATCTTAAGCACGAAAATACTTCTCATATCATAGAAAGGTGCTTACAAGATTTATAGGTACAAGGCTAGGAAGCCACCCTCTTCCTCCCACTATTTGAAAGAGCAAGAGATGTCTCTCACACACCCACTACTCTCCTCTCAAACATGAAGTCCTCTCCTAGCACTTTGAATAGAGTCCTAACACAAGGCTAATGGAAGAGAGGCCCCTCTCTCACTAGTCACACCACTTCTTATATAGGCCTAGGATCTATTGTCCATATAACCACTCTACCCTTGACCTACATAACACATCCACCTACCACCGGGGGCATAACCGTCCATTTTTCACCTTATCGCCCGAGTGCCATCGGACGCTTCACGTCTTTGCTTCATCTCGAAGCAAGCTCCGTGATGGTGTCACGTGCACCACCAACCACCACCACCGGTTTTGAGGCCCAAACCAGGAAACTGCCTTGCACACTTCTCAAAGCTCGACTTCTCGATGTCGACACGTGTCACCTTGTCTCACGATCCTGACCACCGGCAAGTCTCTCCCAGTCCCTGTCCATCGGGCCCCCTTGTCACTTGCACCGGCATCCCGTTCGCCTTGACTTGGTCAACACGCCGTCTTCATCACCACCACCGTTTTGAGGCTCAACCGTGAAACTGTTCGTGCTTCTTGCCTTTTTGTGTGTACGGTGTGGATCACCCTTGACTTCACCCGGTATCCCGATCGTCTGGCACCAAGTCCCCTACTTGTGCCCGATCCTCTCGCCATTGACCGCCAAGCTGACTCCAGTGATTTACACATCATGAGACAAGCAAACACATTTCCCATCTCCTGCAACATCACCAATATCTCCACCAACTCTGGTTAGTCATAACCATGATATGCAAACCTATGCAATCTCTGGATTCCCGTATTTTAACTCAAACACTAAATCCGCTCAAGTCAATTACTCATCACAAGTATAGCAAACCATGGCACATATCCACATGGTTTCTCAATCTCCCCCTTGATGAGTACATTGACAACACCAAATGCACAAAGATTATAGATTAAAATGCAAAGCCGAATAAGCACATCCAAATGACCAAACCCAAAGAAAAGGTGAAAACAAGCCATCTAGCAAGTAGGGATCACAAAACCAAGAGTTGGCAAGGAAAGCGACTTGAGACGCAAAGAATGTGAAAAGTACAAGAAACCGCTCAAGATCATGATATGCTCCCCCTCAAGTTGTGGTAGGTCTCATGTAGTGTAAAACGGATCATATGAGTTTCTTAGCATTATTTGTGCATGACCCCAAAAATTTTTTACCCTTTGGCAATGAACTCATCAAAGAGGCAAAAGAACAAGCAAACATGCAATGCATGAAAATGGAAACCTAAGGAGCTTCAACAATTATGCAAACAAGCATTTAACTTTGCTAACCATAATCATAGTGCCATGAAGTGTAAAGGCAATAGCTCCCAATCATGCAAAGATCAAAAATAGATAGCAAGGCATAAACACCATGAGCTATACAGGCTAAGCAGAAAGATTGACTAGCTTAGATAGAATCAAATTTTGCTCATCATGAGAAAATCTGCCACTACATGTGTAAGTACTCACATCCAAGACAAAACAAGCACCAAGTGAATCATAAGAATCTAGCCAGTTTCAATCTCCACAAGGGCAATAGGCACTCGCAGAAAATGAGCTCTACAAACGCTCACATATGAAATAGAGACTCAGTTGATCAAGTGATTATAGTTTATCCTCATGTGTCCTCTTATCCATGCGGAGGGTCACACGACTGGGTACGGCAAACACCCCAAGGCTTCAAGTCACAATGTTTGGATCTAGCATTATTGAGTAGTTCTTGATCAAAGCACTTAGCAGATTTTTCAAGATTATGCACAAGACAAAAGAGTATGCCTTTGCGGCAAAAGGAACACACGTTCCCACAATGTTTTATCATGAGCTAAATATTTGTAAAGCCTTCCATTTCGCAAACACAAGGTGCCAAAGCCAAGACATCCTCTAGACTAGCCTTAATGCAAGCTTCAACAAGGATAAAAGCAATTATACACATGGTGAGTAAGTTTTAGTAATATTAGATCATAAGGTTCACAAGAAGCTTAGTTTACCTTTAAGATTAGCAAGTTGCTCACATGAGTTTATAACAAGCCATCTAGAAAATCTAAGCATGAGAGATTACCATCACATTCACACAACTTAGCTCAAGCTCAATCATAGCAAAGAGAAATGCAAGAAAGTATAAGAATCAAAGCTCATCTACCAATGCATATATTACATATGAGATGCAATGCGAAAATGGTAAGATACATATATACACGAGAAAATCAACTCCCCCTCAAATGATGCAATAGGAATGACAAACACCAAGCTCCCGCCGAAGAAAAGCATATCTCAAAGCATTTAGGGGCTTGATGAGGATATCAGCTAGTTGGTTTTTGGTATCAATGTATTGGAGCTCAACATCCCCCTTCTAAACATTGTCTCTCAGGAAGTGGAATCGCATACTGATGTGTTTGACCTTACCATGTTAGACTGGGTTTTTGGCTAAGCATATGGCACTGGAGTTATCACACATGAGTGGAACACCCTTAAAAGTCAACCCATAGTCTCTCATGGTAGATACAATCCATAAGATTTATGAGCAGCAGCTAGCAGCAGCTACATACTCAGCCTCTGTGGTGGATTGGGCAACACTCGACTGCTTACGAGAAGACCAACAGATCAAAGAAGTACCTAAGAAATGGCAAGTATCAGAAGTGCTCTTCCTATCAATTCTACACCCAGCAAAGTCCGCATCCGAATACCCAATGAGATCAAGAGATGAAGATGCAGAGTACCAAAGACCAAACTCAGGGGTGTATTTGAGATACCTGAAGATGCGCTTGATAGCCTTGCGATGAGTCACCCTTGGGGAAGCTTGAAAGCGAGCACAAAGACACACCGCAAAATATATGTCGGGTCTTGTCGCTGTTAGGTACAAGAGGGAGCCAATCATGCTCCTGTACTCCCTTTGATCCACCGCTTCACAGTCTTCATCAGGATCAAGAGCCGTTGTAGTGGACGTTGGTGTACACAACGGCTTCACATTGACCATGTCGAACTTCTTCAGGAGATCCTTCGTGTACTTGGCTTGATGTATAAAAGTGCCTTGCTTGCACTGCTTGATTTGAAGCCCAAGAAAGAAGGTGAGCTCACCCATCATCGACATTTGAAATTCACTTTCCATAGCTTCCTGAAACCTGGACACAAGAGCATGAGAGGAACCACCAAAAATGATATCATCCACGTAAATCTGAACCATTAGAAAGTCATTGCCATGCTTGAGAGTGAACAAGGTTTTATCAACACACCCCATAACATAAACACGCTCTAGCAAGAAGGTCTTAAGCCTAGCATACCATGCCCTAGGTGCTTGCTTTAGCCCGTACAAAGCCTTCTGAAGCTTGTACACACGGTTTGGATATTTGTGGTGCTCAAAGTCAGGGGATTGTCTCACATACACTTCTTTCTCTATGAAACCATTTAGGAAAGCACTCTTGACATCCATTTGATAGAGTCTAAGGCCCTTGGAGGCAGCAAATGCAAGCAAGATCCTAATGGCTTCTATGCGAGCAACAGGAGCAAAGGTTTCACCATAATCTAAGCCCTCCACTTGGCTAAAACCTTGAGCAACTAGCCTAGCCTTGTTTCTCACAACCTCACCATCCTCCCCATGTTTATTTTTGAACACCCACTTGGTTCCTATGACATTGACATTTTTGGGAGGCTCTACAAGGGTCCAGACTTTATTTCTCTCAAAGTTTTCCAACTCCTCATGCATGGCATTAACCCAATGTTCATCAGATAGTGCGTGTCCAACATCCCGGGGTTCAAAGGTTACAACAAAGAGAGAGTTGGTAAAGCAAGCGAGATGTGCAGACCTTGATCTTATTGTCCTCTCATAGAGATTACCAATTATTTGTTGAGGTGGATGTCGACGCTGAATGTGGTGAGGAGCTTCTCTCTTAGAGAGTACCTCCCCCTCAACCATAGCTGGAGCTTGCTCGACAGCTGCTGAAGTAGATGTAGAAGCTTCAGGACCCTCTGCTGGAGTAGTGGTGGCAGCAGGAACAAGCTCGGATGTGAGATGGAATGAGTCATCATCATCATCATCCAAGCCCTGTAGGTCCTCTTCTACAAAGATGCTCTCCTCCATCTCCTTGGTACCTGCAGACTCAATCATATTTCTTGCACAAGAGTTTGATTCATCAAAGGTTACATTGCAGGACTCTACGATTGTGTTAGTCTCCAAATTCAAAACTCTGTAGGAATGACCATGAAGAGAGTAACCAAGAAAGATGCCATCGGAAGATCTCGACTCAAACTTATCAAGATTGCCGTGCTTGAGAATAAAGCACTTGCAACCAAAGGCACGCAAACGAGAAATCGAGGGCTTTCTCCCAAAACGCAGCTCATAAGAAGTCACATTAAGAATTGAGCACAAGAAAATCCGATTGGAAACATAGCAAGCAATGCTAATGGCCTCAGCCCAGAACCGCCTCGGAGTCCTATGCTCATCGAGCATCGTTCGGGCCATCTCCACTAAGGTTCTGTCCTTCCTTTCAACCACACCGTTCTGCTGGGGAACTCGAGGTGCTGAAAACTGATGCTCAATACCATGCTCAAGACAGAAAGCATCAAAGGAGGAGTTCTTGAACTCGATGCCATTATCACTGTGAATTGCTCATAATGCTCTAGGGAGTTCCTTGAACAACCTCAAAGCTAAGCTCCGAAAGTGATGAAACACTTCATCCTTACTCTCAAGAAAGTAGACCCAAGAGTAGTGAGAGTAGTCATCAACAATCACAAGAACATACCACTTCCCACCTGCCGAACGAATCCGAGAAGGACCAACAGTGTCCATGTGAAGCAACTCTTCAGGGTGTTCAGTCATCACCAAATTGATTGGTGGATGATAAGCGGCAATCATTTTCCCATGACGACAAGGAGCACAAACCAAATCCTTATCAAATTTGAGCTTAGGCAATCCTCGGATCAAACCTAGGCCACTCAAGCGACATAACAAGTCAAAGCTCATGTGACCCAGTCTCCTATGCCATTTCCAGAGCTCAGAAGAAGATTGAGCAAACAAGCACTTGTGAGAACTAGGAGAACCAGCAAAATCAGCCTGAAAAACTCTGCCAATGCGAGAAATCCCACAAACCAAGGAACTACTCGAATCAAGAACACAAGAAACATTCGACTTAAAGCGCACTTCCAAACCAACATCAAGAAGCTGAGAGACAGAGAGGAGATTGTACTTGAGAAACTCAACCAAACCAACATCATTGAGAGTGAAGTTCTTATTTACCTTTACCGCGCCTCTTTTCTTCACTCTTCCTCTCTTGTCATCTCCAAAGGTCACATACTCCTGATGCTTCAAGGGAGTGAGGCTGGAGAACCACTTTGCATTTCCGGTCATGTGGCGCGAACACCCGGAATCCATCAACCACTTATTCTCCAAGCCTCCACCTGCTGCCTACAAAGAACAAGAAGTGAAAATCGATGGCTCAGTGCTGGGGTTAGTCAAAAAGCATTTGGGAATCCAGCACTTAACCATACGACCAGTAGTAGTCATCACAGTTCTTTGCACTTTATCATTCGAACGCATGGGACGAGAACCACGATGGGGAAAACGTGGCCTGTCAAAGCGTCTCGACTCAAACCTAGAGTTGTGAGGATAGAAACCATCTGTGTGAAAGTCAAATCCACCTGAGTAACGCTCACCACAATGGGGAAAACATGGGGCGCCAAAGCGCTACTACGCAAGGCCTCTATTTCGTGAATCAAATCCATATGAGCAATGACCCCGTCCACGATAGGCACGAGAAAAAGAGCGAGGCTGAAAGTCAACAAAATCATCATAAAAAAGATCTCTAGTCAACTCAGCTTGCTTTCTCTCAATCCTCTTACGTCTAAAACAGAATTCATCCAAGTGGCCCTTGCGACAACAAAACATGCAAATGTAGACACTCTTAGGATTAGGCTTGGCTTGCATTGTAGATTTGGGTTTTGGCTTCTCTGTCTGCTTTGGGTTGAAGGAGGGTTTTGGATTGGGTGAATAGTATGTGTTAGTGGGTTTGATGGTGTTTTTCTCATCCTTGTAGCTAGAGCTAGGTACAAACTTACCCACATTCTCACTCTCCTTGTCACACCTCTCAAATCCCAAACCCAAGTTATAGGTTGATCTAGAAGCACTCTCATTCACTCTTGCCAAATCACTCTCAATCTTCTCTTCACTCACTAGGGTTCTCTGGAGCCTAGACACAAGATAGTCATTTTCCTGGACTAGGGCTTTATTTTCCTCCCTAGTGATTACAAGCTTGTCCTTAAGAGAGACACACACCTCACAAGGTGGTGGAAGGACCATAGAGCGAGTCTCATGAAGCAACTTGGACTCAAGCTCTTTGACTTTAAGGGACTGAGCTTCCAACTCATCTGTGAGCTTGGGGCACTTCTGACATGCACCCAAAAGAGTTGGTCTAGCTTTGAACTCATCAAGCTCCTTGAGGGCACTCTCAAGCTGACTGGCAACTTGAGCATGCACACTCTCCCTCTGTGCAAGATCACTCATCACAACTTGACAAGACTCACACTCAACAACAATGTCCTCACGAGCAAGCTTGGACCTAAGCGAAGTAATTTCAAAATCAGCACTCTCCAACTTAGACTTAAGCTGTCTACTCTCACGAATAGCACTGTGAAGCTTATCATCTTGCATGAGCAAAACATTGCGCAAATGATCAAGTTCATAAGAGAGCTCATCGAGAGTGAGAGGTACCTCGCTTGTGTCGGAGTCGAATCCAGAGTCGGTGTCGTAGTCGTTCTTTGCCATGAAGCAAAGTCCGGTGAAGTCATCCTTCCTCTTGACTCGTGGCTTTTCAACCTCCTCCTCCGAGCTTGAAAGACCTTCGCTTGATGTGAGGTCGATATCGCTCAAGGCGGAAACGCAGGCGCGTGCAATGGCCTTGATGAACTTTTTGGAGTTCTTGCCCTTCTTGTAGAAGCGGTTCTTCTTCTGCTTGAAGTCTTCAATGTTGTTGTCGCGGTACCCGGCCTTCTTCTTCTTCTTGGGACAATCAGCGATAAAGTGTCCCGGGTCACCGCACTCGAAGCAGGTTCTTGAACCACCTCCTCTTCTCTCCTTCCGGTTTGTTGTAGAAGTTCCTGAACTTTCTTGTGAGCAAGGACAGCTCCTCGTCAGGAATGCACTCCATCTGTTCATCGGAAGCTGTAACAAGAGAAGACAAAGCAAACTCCAAGGAAGACTTGTCAAGTGAGGGGTTAGTTCCATGAGAAGCACAACTGTGATCACCCTTCTGAGAACTAGAAAGCAAAGCCATGCTAGAAGCAGAAATAGCAAGATTAAGACGAGATTTCCTAGACAGTTCATGAGATTTCAGCTTGCTATACAGTTGCTCATAGTTCAGGGTATTGAATTCAGCAGTTTCTTCTAGAGCAACAATTTTAACCCCCCAAACATGTTCATCAAGTGAGTACAGCAGTTGCTTAGCTATATTATTGTCATTGTACACAAGGGTACCACAAGCCCGCAAGTTGCACACAATTGCCTCAAACCTATGAAAAGCGTCATCTAGTGACTCGCTCGGTTTCTGTGCAAAGGTTTGGTACTGTCTATTGTAAGAATCGTTACGCATAGACTTGACCTGGTTGGTACCCTCATGCTAAGTGTAGAGCTTATCCCAAATAGCATGAGCAGTATCAAAGTGTGCAACTCTATCATGTTCGCTCCTACCAAGTGCAAAAAGCAGAATATTGACAGCTTTGGAGTTGTTCTCATACTTGAGTAACTCACCTGCAGAAGCAGTGTTCAGGTCTTGTGTTATAGCATACTTCTGATCAACAATCTCCCAAATTGCACGTCCTTGACTCAACAGATACGCCTTGGTCCGTGACTTTCAGTAGGGGAAGTCCTCTCCATCGAACATCCACAGCTTGACAGTGCGCTTCTCCATATCGCCTTCGGATCACAAAGCCGGTGAAGGTCAACTAGTGATCAAACCGGCTCTTATGCCAATTGAAGGACCGAGAAGGTGACCAGAGGGGGGGGGGGGGGAGGGTGAATAGGAGCCAATCAAAATTCTCCAAGAGAACTTGGCCTATATCCCAAAAAGAAAAAGAGCCATTCGGATGGGTATTTCTCAGATCTTCATCGGACAAGTCTGATGGTCATCGGACATGTTCGATGGATCAAGTTAGCGCAGGCTCTAGAGTCCGAGAGACTTGCCCGATGCCTCGGACAAATTGACCATCGAACAAGTTCTATGGTCATCGGACAAGTCCGACGGGGAAGTCCGACAGACTTAGAACAACAACAACGAACCGTAAAGAAAAATTGCAAAACCTTATCAAACGAACTCCAAAAATCATGAAATTTGGACCAGATGATCCTCAATATATCACGGCCCTTATCCTAGGAGATCAATTCAATTGGCTCAAGAAATCATCACGAATTTCAGATCTCGTGCCAAGAACACCAAAAAGGGGAAACTTGAGAAATCCTTCAAATCGAAGGTGCTAGAGCCAATAATTCCATCAAGGATCTATAGAGGATTATCCTAGCTCATCCTAGCAACAAGTTTCTCGAGAAATCCAGGCCAAAAACTCGTCCAAAAGTGAGATCGAAAATCACCACAAAAATGCTTCCGAAAATAGGAAAAAGGGAATTTCGGGATTCAAGTGAAGAGGGAAATCTTGAGCATGAAAATACTTCTCATATCATAGAAAGGTGATTACAAGATTCATAGGTACAAGGTTAGGAAGCCACCCTCTTCCTCCCACTATTTGGAAGAGCAAGAGATGTCTCTCACACACCCACTATTCTCCTCTCAAACATAAAGTTCTCTCCTAGCACTTTAAATAGAGTCCCAACACAAGGCTAATGGAAAAGAGGCCCCTCTCCCACTAGTCACACCTCTCTTTATATAGGCCTAGGATCTATTGTCCATATGACCACTCTACCCTTGACCTACATAACACATCCACCTACCATCGGGGGCATAACCGTGCATCTTTCACCTCATCGCCCGAGTGCCATCGGACGCTTCACGTCTTTGCTTCATCTCGAAGCAAGCTCCGTGATGGTGCCACGTGCACCACCAACCACTGCCACCGATTTTGAGGCCCAAATCGGAAAACTGCCTTGCATGCTTCTCAAAGCGCGACTTCTCGATGTCGACACGTGTCACCTTGTCTCGTGATCCTGATCACCGGCAAGTCTCTCCCAGTCCCTGTCCATCGGGCCCCCTTGTCACTTGCACCGGCATCCCGTTCGCCTTGACTTGGTCAACACGCCGTCTTCATCACCACCACGGTTTTGAGGCTCAATCACGAAACCGTTCGTACTTCTTGCCTCTTCATGTGTACGGTGTGGATCACCCTTGACTTCACCCGGCATCCCGATCGTCTGGCACCAAGTCCCCTACTTGTGCCCGATCCTCTCGTCATTGACCGCCAAACTGACTCCAGTGACCTACACATCATGAGACAAGCAAACACATTTCTCATCTCCTGCAACATCACCAATATCTTCACCAACTCCAGTTAGTCATAACCATGGTATGCAAACCTATGCAATCCCTGGATTTCCGCATTTCAACTCAAACACCAAATCCGCTCAAGTCAATTACTTATCACAAGTATAACAAACCATGACACATATCTACATGGTTTCTCATTTTCTCTTTCATTTTTTCAACTCTGATCTAGAGCATGAAGGAAAACATGATACGCCCAACAGCATTCTAGCGATCTCTGACAAATATGGAACTGGATTCAGCAGATAAACCATGTCATGCAGAACACTTTTTTCTTTAATGATTATACAGCAACACAATACGCATTTTAGTTACACTGGCAATCACCTCTCTTGTCACACACACATTTCAAACTACTAGTAAGTAGATTCACAATGCTCCACAGCCAAACAAGAAAAAAAAAAAGACAAGATCGTTGATGCAACTGCATTGCAATCTCCTTTGATTCTGAAAAAAAAAACTTCACCCGGTTTCTGACGAGGCAATCTCAAGCTCGGCCCACCACAAGGGGTTGTCCCTTGGTGTGGCATGCTCGGGCGACAGCGCAGTGACACCTCTCATCATCCTTGCAACCTCAGCCATGGCCGGCCTCTTCTCCTTCTCCGGGTTTATGCACAGTCTGACAACGTCGCAAAGCGCAGCCATGTCTTTGTCAGGTACAGAGGACCTCATCAGCGTTGGGTCAGCCATGGCAGCCAGCGGCCTCTTGCCGTCAAGGTAGCTCGAAGCCCATAGCACGAGCAGGCCGTGGTCTTCAGAGAACGGCAGCCTACCAGAGATCACCTCCAGCAGGAGGATGCCCAACTTGTACACGATGCTTGGCTCATCACTGTCACTGCCACTGTCTTTGTCATCCTTCAAGAAAAATTCGATGTCAGATATCTTGCCTGCGTAGTCCTCGGTGAGGTAAATGGATGAGGAGCTCAGGTTTGTTGGCATGACAGGGGGGTCTAGCTGGCTCATCATGTGCTCTAAACAATATGCCACGCCCATGATGATTCGAAGCCGTGTAGGCCAGTCCAAATCTTCTGCCTCTCTAACTGCAAAACGAGACAATAATTAAACTCAGCTAGCAATCAATCATTGAGATTAACTTGTTCTTCAGAATAATCATGGGTACATACTGAAGTAGAGACAAGACACTCACTATGCAAATGCTCAAAGAGGGTACCACACGGAGCATACTCAAACACCATCATCCTGGTGAACGGCTCATCGCACGTGCAGTGACCGAGCAGGTTCATGAAGTTTTTGTGGTTCACTCTGGACAGCACTGAGATCTGAAAGAGCAACAAAAAGGAAAAAAAATATATTTCTACTTGTTGCACAATTCTTCTAGACATGCTAGTTGACTTCAAAAATGAGTACTTTTGCAGCCTGGATATTATGTACCTTGTTTCTAAATTGTTCCTGGGACCGATCCGACCAATCTTTGGAAGAGTTAACTGTAGTGGAGACAACAGCTATTTCGACTCCACTTGACAGAGTTCCCTTGTACAATGTGCAGTCGGATGAAGTGCCAATCACGTTGATGAAATCCTCGCACGCTGCCTCAAGCTCTGGCCTCCCTAGTGACGGCACACCTGCCCATAAGGAACACCAAATTTTAACATCTTCAATGTTCAGTTTTGTTGTAAATCAAAACAGCAATGTGCTGTCTTAGTTTGAATTAACTGTTTACACATAGGATCCAACTGATAAGAAAATGACCTGTCACAAAGGCTTTTCTGAGTGGCCCACTCAGCCCAGTTGACCATGGTGTGACCGTATAATCTTTCTTTCGACGAGTGAAAACTAGATACAAAGAAGTAGTTACAATGACCATAAGGAGAAGTGCTCCACTAATTGCCAATGTGTAGATTGCCCAGTGAGGTAGGGT
Organism: Eleusine coracana subsp. coracana; assembly: GCA_032690845.1. Lineage (NCBI taxonomy): Eukaryota > Viridiplantae > Streptophyta > Magnoliopsida > Poales > Poaceae > Eleusine > Eleusine coracana. Next base: position 12,818,297 of record CM064426.1, read on the forward strand.
GGAAGACTTGCTGGTTTTAGACTCAAGACCAGCAGACTTAGATGATGGATCAGATCGTGTGTTTTCTCCTGATTTATCAACTAAAGCTGGTCGATGATGCTGGTCCCTTGCTTGTAGGAATCGCCTCTGTGTGGCACCAATAATTGTTCTGAATAAAAGGAACAAAAAAAGGGAATATACTTGGTGAAGTTGTAATGTATAGTAGAATTCCAGTGTCACTGCAATGAAGACTGAGTTTGTTATATACCATTTGGTCACATATATTAAAAAGCTGCTAAAATATTAGGATTTAGCGATTTTAAAAAAAATCTTTACTTCAAAATAGATAAAGAATTAAGACACCGGATTTTATACACCCACCTCTCCATATATGGTCCAGAATGAACGATTCAGACTCTTTAATCTTTTTCTTAGGTTGATGGTGAATATCTAAGGTACTGTATTTTTCTCCTAAATTGTCTGATCTCTGATGCATGCGACGGTCGGATTGTCAATATGAAAAATAAAGCTATCAAGAATCGGTAAAAAGGTCAAATGTTTCATTGACAATCATGTCTTCTTCTAGAAGTATTTATCAAATGCTTGGTGTTACAAGCTAAAGTGATGATGGTGGGCGATAGCAAATATCTCCTGAATTCAAACAAGGACCTGTTCCACTTCCTTTGACTGGTCCACCAAATCATGGGTATGATACAGTTTGAATTATTTTTTTCCTTGTAAAAGGATCGATCCATCAGCAGTAGCAAGTGTTTTCCACAAATCTGAATCTTGTAGCTGACATTAGCTGAACAAAACTGAAGACTGAACAAAACAGCACTTACATCGCCACAACTTTGCCATCATCTTCTACGCCTTCTCTGAATCTGGAACGAACTCTCCCTAAAGCACGAACGAACATTTTAGACGCAAATAATCCATTGCAAACAACCGTTTTGCGATCTCTTTCAGATCAAATTCTTCTCTTACCTTCATCGTTGATAGACACACAAGAACTAAGCCTTTCAGACACAATCAAAGAGAAAAATAGGAAAAAGTAGGCCGCCCGAATGCTCCACATCCCCATTTCTGACGAAAGCTCAATGAAAGAGCTGAAGGCTCTTCTTCCTCCCTGCTCGAAGGACTAAAAGGAAGTGCTACTAGAATGAACTTCTCGGCCACAGCGAACAAACAGTAAAGGATACGCGAAAATTCGATTCTTTTACCTGCAACTTCTGAAGTGTGGCGATGGGACTAGGAGGTGTCCCAATAAAGCTCAAATCTTGTGCAGAGTAAAAGCACGCACGGTTCCATGTATACCACCCTAAGAAAAGAATCGAGGAATTAGAATATTGCTGTTTTGTGTTACCCATCCAAGCTAAATAAAAGGCTTTAAGAACAGCAGTTGACTTCTTGAAGAGCGAAAAGCAGAACAGGCCGATGAATTGGCAGCCAAAGAACGCAGAAGATAGAAACAAGCTGTAAAGAGAAGGAATCCACTCACCACGGTGCGGCCTGTGTTCTGTCGTTCCTCCTCCCGTGCTGCTTCAACTTCAAGAGCCCAGAAATTTCTGCCCTTGGGGAATCATCAAATCAAGCAAGTAATTAAAATAAGGGAGTAGCTGAAGGCTGAAGGCACGACAGGCCTCGTCGAGTAACTAGCTACTACCTGTAAAGCTCAGCTTAGCTCGCATTGCCACTTGCAAGGAATAATATTGAACAGACTGCTTTGTGTAGATATGGCAGCTTGGACGTTTGTCTGTTTGCATGTAGGCTTGTAGTTACTCCATCTAACTAATCTAGTGTCATGCAGATATGGAAGGTAGTGATTAGTAATAATTACTTGCTTTGAGTTTGCTTTACTTTATTATCGAATTTGGCTAACATGTGACTATGTGAGCTCTACTAGTCTCTTCTAGTTCCAGTGAACCTGAACATATGGGTGACTCTTGTATCATTTTCTAGGACCGGATCAGCTAATAATTGTGTTTTGTACGCTAAATTGGTGTGACAGTGACTCTTGTTGCTGGTGGATGGATTTAATATCAGTCATGCACCAGGTCTCGTGTCAAGTTCGAGACGCTACCGACTCGCGTGCGTCAGTGCGTGTTAGAATACTTCAATTAATTGTCCAGCAATTACTAGCCAATTTCAATTTCGTCATTTGGCAGCTTCCCGGTGTCCTGTAGGAGTGCCAACTCTCAAGTCTCATCTTCGATTCAATGCCTGGGTGGTCTTGAAGATTCGACTAATGTTAAACATGACCATCATCACAGAGAGAGAGAGAGATTGTGCAGACTCGTAACAAAATTGAACGGCCTAAATTTTGAAGTCATGACCATCATGAAACAGAGATTGTGCGGACTCGTAACAAAATCGAAGGACCTAAATTTTGGAGTCATGATGACCATCATGAAAGGGAGTTTTGACAGTTTCCCGATGATGAAACAAGGTTGACATTATCATCATGAAAGACCATTATAATAGTAAATGGAGCTACAAGGGCCTAAATTTTCTAAGGAAAAAACGCACAAATAATTGAGAGCAAATCACACGAGGAACGGTGAGACGCAGAAATCATGGGGAATGCATGTGAAAAAACTGATCAAACAGGTCTTGGCATATGCATGTGGGTGGGCACCAATCATATTGATTGGTCACTTGCAGGAATTTGGGTGTGGCATGGGTCACCTACATTTGGCCGTTTGCCTTGTACTAACTCCATCCTAATATATAAATATTTGTTAATAAAAAATTATATTTGGTCTTTTGTCTTATTTAAATTTTATATAAAAAAATATAAAAATAAGATTATATTTAAAATACATCTAATAATAAAACAGGTTATACCAAATTAAATAATATTTTTATAAAATTATTTAAATAAAATAAATGATCAAACATCATTTATAAAATCAACAAACCTTACATTTTAGGATAAAGGAAGTACATTGAAGGAGACAATTATAATTTGTTGCAACTTCGATAATCTCAGCCATGCCGTTCGATCAGACAGATCTCTAATTAACTATGCAATATGCATGCTTGAAAAGTACACAATATCTTGCTCATAGATTCATATATCAAAGAGGAATTGTGAAACCGTAATCAGATCGGGTGTTTGATCTAGTGGTATGCTTCTCGCTGGTCTCGACTCGAAACACTCCTAATAATTTGCATTATATTTCATTCCCATCATTTTGTACTGTATATGCAAGGAGCTATCTTATTTTCGTTTTGTTTTGTTTCTTCTTCCTGAAGACTTTCTCATAGGTTTCTTACTGCCTTGTACTTCAATTTTTTTTGACCGAGGAAAAAACACCTGTATCACCTTCCTTTCATTATAAAAAGCATGTTACACAATTGTTTGGTCATGTTTTGACGTTCATCCCCTAATAGTTTGCATTTTTTTCATTCCCATCCTTTTGTACTGTATATGCAAGGAGCTATTTCATCTTTGTTTCATTTTGTTTCTTTTTCCGAAAGACTTTCTCTAGGTTCCTTTACAATCGCTTTCTCTATCTTGTCATGTATATTTTTTTATCATAAAGGGAAAAAAACCCTGTGTCCTCTAATAATTTGCATATTTTTCATTCCCATCCTTTTGTATTGTATATGTAAGGAGCTATCTCATTTTTGTTTTGTTTTGTTTCTTTTTCGTGAAGATTTCTCATAGGTTCCTTTACGATCGCTTTTCGTGCCTTGTATAGTATATTCTTCTTCTTTTTTTGACCGAAGGAAAACCCCGTGTCATCTTCGTTTAATTATTAAAAGCATGTTACATAATTCTTTGGTCATATTTTGACGTTCAACCCCTAATAATTTGCATTTTTTTTTCATTCCCATCCTTTTGTACTGTATATGCAAGGAGCTATTTCATTTTTGTTTTATTTTGTTTCTTTTTCCTCATGATTTTCTCTAGGTTTCTTTACTATCGCTTTCTCTACCTTGTCTTGTATATTCTTCTTTTATCACCGGGGGAAAAACCCTGTGTCCTCTAATAATTTATATTTTTTTCATTCTCATCCTTTTGTATGGTATATGCAAAAGGAGCTATTCCATTTTCGTTTCATTTTGTTTCTTTTTCCTGAAAACTTTCTCATAGGTTCCTTTCTTGACCGAGGGAAGAAACCATGTGTCACCTTTCTTTCATTATAAAAAGCATGTTACACAATTGTTTGGTCATATGCATTGCACGGTAAAAGAGCTCGCTGTTCATTAGGGAGAAATTCGTTTATGTCATTGGCTTGATTAAAACCCCTTGTATGTCAATGTCATCCTGAGTTCCCTGACCCATATATCATTGATATAGACTGTCTCACCTGTCATTAATTGACATAATAATAAGGTAGTATTAGAAGTTTTTTTTTCCTCGCCACCAAGGATATTTTCCGCCGCCGCAATCCGGATCGAGAGCTTGACCTGATCCCCCCACACGGCCACACCAACACCTAAAAAGCCAAAAAAAAAAAAAAAGAAAAAAAAGAAACCGCCGAGGCGAGAGGACCAACAACAACAACAATGGGCCAGAGGAGGAGCTGGAGAAGGAGGCAAGTTGGATGATGATGGAGAATGTCACGCTCGACGAGGAGGCGGATAGTAAGAACAAGACGAGGAAGAAGAAGACAAAGCTGGTGAAGCACAGGATGAGCCAGGCGTTGATGGATAGGTTGATCAGGAAGAAGCCCCCTGTCAAACAGACCTACTTACCCTCCTACAGCCCGGACTGGCGCCTCAGAGAGGTACAAGCCAGACATGCCGCTGAACGTGAGGCTGCTCTTCAAGTCCGTGACAACATCATCAAGCAGTACAATGAGAAAGGCTTCGCTGAGGTCCTATTCGAGGTCACCGACGACGACGAGGCGTAGAACAATCCTTTTTTCTGCGCACTACTGGCTAAATAATAATTCGTTTTCTACTATCTATGATGTGAGAGGCGGCATGCCATCTCTCTGTAGTAGTTGTGTGTTATCGTGCTTTCCTAAGTTTGGGCAACTCTTGTTCATGTTTGTGTCTAGAGGATTCAAACAAGCTGTAAAGACTAAAGAGATAGATACGAATCTTAACAAATCAATCTCATATACCTATTCTATCCCTAACCTACCTTGTGTTACAAGTATCACTAATCACTAAAGAGCATAGATTTGTGAGTGTCAGGGGTACTCTGACAAATGCTCAAATACACTCCGACAAAAGGATTGTCAAGTCTAGCACTCGACAAAAAACGAGTTAGTAAAGAGCTCTTTATCGAGTTCTTTTTATTGATCACTCGACAAACACTTTACCAATCAAAACTGACACTCAACAAATAATTTTGGAAACAATAAAAGAAAACACACCCACTGTCACCGCATCCAAGGCTCCCTGTTGTCTTCGTCTGCAGGCCGAGGTCTCACCATCGTCACCTAACGCCCCACGCGCCACCCCCCCCCCCCTCCCCCTCCCTCCCTCCCCGTTGCCCATGCGCGAACTCAGCCCCCCCCCCCCCCCCCCCCCCGACTAACGTTGGATCTCCCGCCCATCGCCATTGCGCGCATGCTCAGTTGCCCACCACAGCCCGAAGTCGGATCATACCATTGTTGCCCTCTGGGAGGATGATGGAGAGGTTGGTGCCCTCGGGGTCACGGAGGAGGAAGGAGCAAAGAGCGACGGCCTCGGGGTCAAAGAGGAGAGGCGGAGGGAGGAAAGAGGCCCGCGTGGTAGAGGCGGCACCCTTAGGAGGAGAAAAATTGAAGGAAGGATGCTGGAACTCTTGTTAGCTTTTATACCGAGTCATCTTTGTTGAGTGTCAAAAATAATACATTAGGTAAAAAGCTCTTTGTCGAGTGTGAAAAAAAAACTTGATCCACACAACAAAGAGATCTTTGGTGAGTGTATTTATTTTATCGAGTGTTTTTTTAATCCTCGACAAAGACATTTTTATTGAGTTTCCGAATAAGTACACCGAGCAAGGTTTCACTCACTCGGAAAGCAATGGGTTTCTGCTAGTGTATGTCAGAATATACACGTGAATACAATATATGTAAAAGTGTTAAGAGAGGAATCAGTTGCAATAATATATTTTTTGTTTTCTAAAAAAATATCATTTTTACAATGTCACTGTTTGTGGAATCTATTATTGAGCATGCGTGGTTAGGGTTAAATCATTTTTACAAGTCACTGCTTTGACTTTGTGTGCCTGCCGGTTAGTGAATGATAGATGTCCTGAGTGACTACACGCGATGGTCGTCCATATTCTACTTCCGATGGAATATTTCGGCTTTATTTCACAGACGCTTGTCTTGTTGCCCTCGTAGATCCAATACCCGGTGCAATCTTGTACCCTGCAGTGAGTTAGTACTCCGAGGCAAGACACACATCAGGAAACTCAAGAGATGGAAGAGAAAAAAAGATGAGTGAATTTCCCATTCCAAACTCCTGTCTTTTTTTTTTTTTTGCGAAAGCAAACTCCTGTCTAATTGTAAGAGGACCATGGCAAATAACTGGTTGCTGCTCTTAACTCACGAGATGGAAGAAAAAAAAGATTAATGAATTTCCCATTCCAAACTACTGTCTAATTGTAAGAGGACCATGGCAAATAGCTGGTTGCTGCTCTTGAATAGGACAGAATTAAACAAAGTGCATGTCATGATGTAGTTCGAAGGACGAAAAGGCAAAAGTATTGTGCAAAGTTGTGCAGGCGCACAAACATATTTATTTATTATTTACCTGCATTTAATCTACTCCCACCTTTTTATAATAACATATAACATTTAGGGCACCAATTTTGTTTAATTTGAGATAGCTTAGCTGTCCTAAATTATATATATATATAAGACAAAGTTAGTATATACTAAATTGTGCACTGAGTCACATACAAAATGATAACAAATGTTATACACTTGTCATAGATAATAACTAATTAAAGCTCTGGAAGCACTATATAGTTTGATCACTATATTTCATTGTAACATTTCATATGATGAAACTTGAAACGCAAACCCATGATGAAACGATGGAGAAGATAACCTCCTCTAGACAGACGGAAATTCAGTGACAAATAAAGCAAAAGACCTCACAAAAATCAGCAAAGAAGAGGCATCATAACGTTCCACAACCTCATATAACTAGGATCACTGATTGACACATGTATCAAAGTACTTAAGCAACATATTAAATATCCACAGAGATGATGAAAATAAAGCCTCGGCATAGCTGTTGCAGTTATTACTAAGGGCTCTCATCAAAATCCTCTAAGCATCTTCGATTCCTCCACCAAGCTCCTTGCTATTTCCTGGATGTTGCATAGATTCATAGACTTAGCTCTGGTCCTGCTAAAGTGCAGCAGAACATATAAAGTACCAATGCACAAAGGAAAAAAAATAGAAATATGTGTTTTTTAACAAAATGAATGTCACATAAAAATTAAGCACATCAAACTACTAATTAAGGCCCCTTCTGGTACAGATCCGTTTTCTGATATCCTCGTTTCTTGTTTCAAATTCTTTGTTGAATGCACTCTGATAGTCTAATGTGAGTACTCATTTGTGCAAGTGTTAAGCTGGTTTTGTGGTTTCTGACCCTGAAAGTGTAAGTGTTAAGCTGGTTTTGTGGTTTCTGACCCTGAAAGTGTACGTGGGAGAACACAGAGGCATGACAAAGTCACATTTTGGGTACCTCCCTGCTACCCAAACAATTGCATAAAGAGATTTTGTCAGAGGTAAAATGCATCCAACAAGAACAAAATTCTGGAACCCCGCCAAAGATGCTCTGAATGCCAAACAGTAATAAGGTATCTAACATTCATCATGTAATGCTTATGTGTCAGTCTTCCTTAATGGAATACGTCGAACTAATACCTGAAGTCTGCACAGTTTGGCCATCAGAATGGTTTACGAGTTCCTTGGCTTCAACATGTGTTTCCAGAGACTTATGGTGGTCTCGAAATAAGCCATTCATCTTCTCACATTCATCAAATAAATATTGAATGACCTCCGCTCTAGAAGCAGCATTACGTTTTTCCTTCATCCGATCATATGTTGGCAGCAGCCATACATATGTGTAAATCATGTTACCGAACATCACAAAGCAAGCCATCTTCAATAGGGATTTGTTTGCGCTGACATGAAAAATGCAAGTGAGAAATTATAATGATAAGGGCATCTTGAAAATCCTGTTTGGCGGCTATGAATTGCTGGCGTAGCAATAAGACGATAATGCGGCGGCGGAGCGCGTGTCAGGTTGCTCGACACAGATCGAAGCAGCCCAGCTATCCCCATGCCCACTACCGGTCGATCTACGGATCTTCAAAAGAGGATCGATTGGAACTCCGTGGGAGGTAGCGAGGGTTTCGATGGATTATTACTCGTCCTTACGTAGTACAGGTTCACGTCCTTAATTATCAGTCAGGGAAGAATTCGACAATGTAACCGCACGTGAAACCACGTCAACCATGAAAAAAGATTACACAACATCTTACTCATTAAAATATTATGTATTAATACCTTAAACTTCGTAACATAATTCAATTGGGTGTTTGGTCTAGTGGTATGATTCTCGCTTCGGGTGCGAGAGGTCCCGAGTTCGATTCTCGGAACACCCCTTTTCGTTTTGCATTTTTTTTTTCATTTCCACACCCCTTTTCGTTTTGCATTTTTTTTTTTCATTTCCACTCTTTATTATTACTGTATATAAAGGAGCTATTGCATTTTCCTGAAGACTTTCATAGGCTCCTTTTTGCTAGGAACTAAGGTACTGTATATGCTCTCTGCCTTTTTGCTAGGAACTAAGGCGCGACCAGCAATTTGTAGATAGTCCGTGTGCAAATAAATGGCAACTTGGCGCACGCGACATGGCCACGTTGATGAACGAAACTACGCTTCGACAACAACCATCGCAACCAATTCTTTTTATTTATTTAATTTTTTTTTTGGGAGGGGGGGGGGTACAACTAGGAGTGAAATTAGATCGGATACGGACAGATGTAGCTCATCCTATATCCTATCCCGTAACTTTTTATTAGATCCGAAGTCGGGACAGATAGTATCAGATAATTATTTCTTGATCATGTACCCCATCCTATATTTATATTTCGGAGTTTGAATCGGACACGGATACCATTATAAGGATTAATAGATGAAAAATTATATGATAATAATATAGTTAGAATGACATATGAATATAATGATAACTAATATATAAAAGTAAGTATATTTTGTATCATTATTTTCACCTAAATTATTGATTTCTTTTATATTTTTAATATCGTAATCATTTAAATTTAATTAAATTATATAAATATCAGATTCCGAACAAATATTACTCTATCCCATATCCTATCACACTAGTTTTCCTCATATTTGAATTCAGACACGGATAGTATCGAATGACTATTATTGCATCCTATATTTGACTATATTTGTTTTCTTGGTATTCAGATCATTAGACGGTCAGATGTTATCCGTCCTGTTTTCATCGCTATGTACAACCAATCCCTGTTGATGTACAGAAACATGCGAATGCAATATCTCAGATAAGACATGCTAAAATGACAATATTTGGTGACAGCGATATCATGCATCAGTTACCACATGAACATAAAGTTAGCATCCAATCTTCACCATGACTCTGAACCTCTAACCAGATGGTAGCAAGGGAAATCGCTCTCTTAAAAATCCCACCTAGCTCAGTCGCTAGTGCAAATTATACACCGTCTCTTCTGGTAATGAGCTAAAGGAATCAGTAAACTGGGCAGAAGTCATTCACCGGAAGTAAATGGATACAAGTGGGATGTCCACGTCATTATCATCGTCATCCTCACAGGCCACCACAACATCCAGATGGCGCCGGTATGTGGGAACGTCCACCTTGGCAACCTCCCTAGCCACGTCCACCACCTTTTTGTCCAGCCGCTCCTTGTGCCTCGGGAACATGGAATTGTACAGCAGCGAGGTGCCACAGGATATGCTGTACGCGTTCAAGCCCTTCTCCTTGAGCCAGTCCAGGAGCTCCCTCAGTGTGATGTTGCCAGTTATGGTCCAGCGGTCCCAGACAGTCCAGGCCATGTCTTGGTGCTTGATGGTCTTGGGTGGGACAGGCTCCGCCATAGAGAAGAGGGGGATCGCAAGGTTTGCAAATGTGTTCCGGTAGTCTTCAACCTTGTGCCCACCAGCAAGAACCTTATAAAGCTCAAGGCAGACAAGGCCAGTAGCCATTGCAGTCGAGGTAGCGATGGCTGGGATGATCCTTCCAGCTATAAACTTGGCCTTCAGCTTGTCAACTTCAGGGATGCTGTAGTTCCTAGCCCGCATGTTAGCAAACCCGGCTATCAAGTCCATATGAAAATTGGTGTCATCATCCTGCATATTTAATATACAAAATATGTTATTCTCAATCTGAAAGTGATTCCTAGTCTAGACACATATAGATGCCCAAGTGACTAAGAGGGCATACTGACCTTCTCAAACTGTACTGGGTTCATATGGAACCCCGGTGGCAATGTTTTAGAAATTGCTTCCAACTTTGCGATTAGCTCTTCAATGACGGCAGCATCATCAACTGAAGCAGAGGATAGGCTAGTTGCCTTTTCATCTGTCTCTATCTTAACCCCCTGTTTCGGTTGGAAATCAGGCACAATGACTTTATCAACAGCTTCAGCAAGTTTCTTTGGGTCTTTCGCCCAATCAGGTATGGATATTCCAAATGTCTCTGCCCTTAATATCGAGGCAGCCAGCAAGAAGTTGAGATGACTTGGGTCAGAGGACGAGAACTCCAGAGGTCGTGGGAACCGTTTGGGAGCAGACCAGAAAGGAGCACCAGAGCTAGTCATTGCATCTTCAGGGAATGTGAATGTCAACTGCTTTACACGGTTGGAGAAATAATCCTCAAACCTAAATATACCATCAACAGAAAACAAGAGAGCAAGAAACATTAGATATATATAGTTGACCAGAAGTGCTATGATGGGCAAAGGCTTTCGATGTAGTATTTTCACGTAATACACATGTTGCAATATATGTCAAATCAATGTGAAATTAAACAGGTGTATGCAGCTCATAGATTGACTGACCGATTAAGCACAATTTTGCTGAGATAGAGATTTACAACTTACTTTAGCCGAGCCCAGGTAATACAATCTTGGAATGTCTCACACTTGTCTCTATCAAGGCATTCAATAACTCGCTCGAGTTGATCTCTAGCCTGTGCATCACCCGCAGTTCTTGCTGCTGCAGCATATCCACTACGATTCGACAGGAAAGCATTTACTTCGGTGGGAGTCTTCTCAAGTAGACCCTCAAATTCAGACCTTGCCCATGTTAGGCAGTGATCAATATTGTGAGGAAATGAATGAACAGTACACATAGGTGCCTGCTTTTCAGGTGGATCTCTAGAGGCCCCATAGTTTTCTGTCAGGTGAGGTATGACCATCTGTGTGTTGCATTTAGCACCCAATGTTCCTGATTCAAGAAGTGGTTTCTGGAAATATACACATCTTGAGTCAATGTACATTCTCGCAGTTACATTGTCTAATGCATTGACAACAGCATCCAAGCTTTCCCAGAAGGCATCATTAAACACGTTTTCAGTCTCAGGACTCGCTCTATTCTGAAGGGCCTCAACATGAAGCTTAGGATTGATTGCCATGGCAGCAGTAGCAGCAACCGTGGACTTGGGCTGCCCAATGTTCCAGTCACGGAAGAGAAACTGGCGACTGAGATTGCTCTTTTCTATAACGTCATCATCTGTCACAGTCAGCTTGCCATTAGGACAACATGAAATACCCATTAATGCCAAGTTCTTCAAGAATTCACATCCAAGTGCCCCAGAACCAACCATGAAAAGTTTCGCCTGCTCCAGTTTGTTTTGAAGCTTAGCCCCGAATACACTAATTTGGGCATCATATCTACTATTCTCTGGCTTCAAATCACTGGGCTCCAAGGGTTCGACTGGGAGAGATTCAACAGAATCAAAGTAGAAGAACTGCAAAAACAAGATGGCACAATAGTTATTACTATATTCTTTCTGCAAACAAATAAAATATAAACTCAATTAGGGGGCAACAGGTCCTAACCTGGTAAAGTGGATGGAATTTCCCAGAGCATGCTTTAACAACCTCCTGGCCTACAATACCACCAAACATTGCAGCCATGGGATTCAGAACAGCCCTGGAACCACTTGCAAAATGGTGGAGCAGCTTCTTGTCGACTTCTTCAAGCTTATTATCCCCAAGGGTTTCATTAATACTAACAGCAAAAGCAATCAGCTTTTGTGCATCATCAGCCGATCCAGCAACAGGAAATCGCGTCAACTCATTTCTGAACTTGTCCAATGCTTGGAAGGCCAAATGCAACAGAGGTGGGCGGTCAAACTTCGAGAAATCACTCATGAGAAATTCTCCTGGTTCCTTAATTGCCTCTTTCAGGGGCTTGAATTTAAGAACCTTTGGTGGTTTCACCTGTGTGACAATTCCACCTCTAATATAGGTGCCATAGGAGGAGGTGTCTTCTTCTAGAGTAAAGGAATAAGGTCTAGCATTCTTAATCTTTCTTGGTCTTCCATCATTTAGCTCAGGCATTCCCACAACTTCAGAGAAAACTACTAGATCACCATCCTGGAACTCTAGACGCTCATCATCTACGCAAGAAACAAGTGCTGGGTTGTCATTGCTGATTGATGCCACGATTCCAGTATGTGGTTCCTCTCCATCAACATCCAAAACAGTAAATTCAGGACCGAAGTCACAAAAGACACTGCCGAAAAGTCCACGGACTTCAGACTTGATGAAAGCAATTGGTGGCTGATGGTTATGGCAGTAGTCATCAAACTCAACTGCTTTGTCTAAGCTGATGTCAGTAAAGACCACAGCCTGCAAGTTGATCATGAAATTATTATCATGGCAAAACTTTTACTGAGTCCAAATTGAGATGCGTTGTTAAGTGGTGTCATAACACAAAATAAATAAAATCATCTAATGCTCTTTAGAAGCTTGTTTTTTTTGGGCAATCTGTACAATGAAAAAAAAAAGTCCATAGCTCTAAACAGGATATTCATAATTTCAAATATCCAAACAAAGAGTAAACCTTTGTTGCAGAACATGTTGTGACATATTGATAACAAGTATGGATGATGAATTGATGAAAGAAATTTACTTGGTATCTCTTCTCAGCACACTTCAGAACAGGGCAAGAAAATATTAAGGCCAACATTCATTTGGTTTTACACTAAGCAATGCCAAATACAAAATGACAGTAAAATAATGATAGAAGATGTTGCTATTGTCTTATGGAAATCAGACAATAAATAAAGAACTAAAGAAGGCAGACAACAGAGGCTTATGAATGCAACTCAGGCATGTTAAGAGACTTTAACTATTCAGAATAGCCGTGCAGATGAAGCATTCTTAGGGTGTGTTTGGTAGGGCTTATGCTCAAAGTGCTTATAGTGTCAAAAGTGCTTATTGTGTCAAAACTACTTATAGTGCTTATAACACTTATTGTAGCATAAGCAGTCAACCTGTTTGGCAAAACTGCTTATGCTTATTTGTCCAAACTGCTTATGCTGAGAGAGAGGACCACCATAAGCACTAAAAGCTACGTTTTGCTGTTTTGCCTAAACTGCTTATGGTAGTACAAAATAGCAAAGTGCTTATAGGTGCTTATACCCCATAAGCACTCATGCTATTTTGCTGTTTGGCACTCCAAACTGCTTATAGAGCATAAGCACTTTCAATAAGCAGCAGCATAAGCCCTGCCAAACACACCCTTAGAAGCTAGCAGTATCAAGTATGCATTACCTTACTAAATCCCAATTAAATTGAACACGATGACAGGACGTGGATTTGCGATACACTGTTTATGCAGGTTCTATCAAAAGATCTAAAGCTATTGCGGTAAATGCTAAAAATTAGATACTCCGTTCTGTTTACATACCCTAATCTTTAAAAAAAATGATGAATTTTTCACTTCCAAAACCAACTAACATGATGGACCACCTGTTACTACATCATATTGAAATACACCAATTTTTCTAATGGAAGATTTGCCAAATAAAAAGAAACGCAGGAGAAGATAATCAAAGATCTACTTCATGTTGACATACCTGAAATTTAGAAAGATGCTCTTTGGTCAAATCACCAGTTAAGGTAGAGATAATAACAGCATTGTTAAGCTCTTGTAACTTTGTAACACAAGCTTGAGCTCGGTTTTGACCGACATCCTTCTCTGAGAGGAAGAAATTGCTTGATAGGTCCCATAGCTCCACTTTGCCATCATCATGCAAGGTTACGGACTTGACACCAGCAAGGACAAGGTTTTTTGCTGCAGGAATACATGACAATTAGTTAACAAGAGAATATCAGGAAAGGAAGGAAAAAAAAGATATAACACAACCCATCATAAAAATTGACAATCAACTTCTAAAACCTCTTAAAAAGTCACAAGTTTTCATGATCGACTGAACACTTAGAATGGATGCAGTAAGAGAATAGACAGACTAAAGCAATAATAATTTTACTTTAATTACATTTGAGGCTCCCAGATTGTGACAGGAACTAGCAGCATATAAATTCGATAAAATACAGAACAAGTTTATCCGCCATTTGTTGATAAAATAAGCTCATGATCTAGTCATATTGCACAGCATATGTAAATGACCGGCACTCCAGAGCCAACACAGCTTCAAGATGGCATATGAAAATGTGGACCAACTAAGAGCCAACTTAGTGCACTTTTGTCATGATTCACACACGCGATACAGGAAAATTTCCCATCACACGTGTTGTGAAGACTATCGTTCTTCTGCTCTAACAGAGATCTGTAACAGAAGAAAAACAGGATTGCAGGTACTTCAAAAGAAAAACAGTCCATTGCATAATGCTCCCTCCGGTTCTTTTCAATAAATATATGATGTGGGTTCATATCAAAAGATGAGAAGGACTAGCAAAAGGAAACAATTTGACGGTTCAAATGCAGCCATAAGAGCTCATATATAGAAGAATTATAGATGATTTAAGACAGTTGCCCCTTCCTTAAACCTTAAGTGTTAAGAAGCATTTAAAGAAACATGAAAATAAAAACGATGCAGGGTGCATTGAGGTATATCCTGTATGTTGGTGACGTTAGAGCAGCTAATAACAGAGGCTAGATATGAAATCCTAGAACACAACATCGTTGCAAAGGTTGCAAGAATTAACAGGGTCAGGAAAGGATCCAACTTTTGCACGGATATGCAGTTGTAACACGGCTACTAGTGTGCCTTGACAATATCAGGTCAGGCAAGGAACATAAATAAATAGCAGAATGAAGGACCCCTGTTTCTAGGATGATTTGCACTGCATAAGCTCCAATTCTTCTAAATATGAGATAAATGAAGTCAACTAACTTAAGACAACTGCCCCTTTCCTTAAACCATAAGAGCTCATGGAGAAGCATTTAAATAACGGGAATCCTTTTGTTCAATCGACTGAAAACAGCGACGCGTTCAGTCGATGCGTACAGCCGCACCCCTACGCCCGTTCAACGGCTGAAGATATTTATTTATTTGTAGGATTATATGTATTAATTAGTTTCATGTATAGACTATAAAAGGTAGTTTTTTTTTTGTAATCCATTGGATCTAGATCCAAAGGACGAGAGCGTTTTCCCCGATTTTAAATTGACTGAAAAATAGCAACTCCCTTTAAACATGAAAATAAAATCGATGCGGGGAGCATTGAGGTGTGTCCTGTATGTTGGTGAGGAACTAGGGGAGCTAATAACAGAGGATAGATACGAAATCCTAGAACATAACATCATTGCAGAAAAAAAAAGTTGGGACAATTAAAAAAGGATCAGCAAAGGAACCAACTTAAGCATGGATATATAGTATAGTAGTAACACGGCTACTAGTGTCCCTTGAAGATATCAGATAAACGCAGTTGACTAACTAGATACAGTAATATAGAGCTAGACAGGTGGATGGAAGCAGGCGGTATACCGATCTCAGCGCCGAGTCCCTGGAGACCAGAGACGAGGATGTTGGAGCCGAAGAGGCGCTTCATGGTCTCGCGGCCGTAGACGGCGAGCTGGCGGCTGTGGAGGTCCTCATCGATCTCGGGCGCCCTTCCGGCCATCTCGTTGTCTTGTGGGTGCTCCTTGGCGCGGGGTGCCTTGATGAAGTCCTGGACCTCGCCGGCGTCCGACACCCGCTTCCGGGGAAGCATATAGTGGAGGAGGCCGCCGAGGAGGACGAGAACGGCGGCCGCCGCTAGGAGCAGGTGGTGGCCGGAGGATAGGAGGTGCGTCAGATCCAGCGCGTGCGGAACCTGGACGGATCGAGACGCGGTGAAGACGATTGGTAAGTGGTAACTAACTGCTAGCTATGACGAAGAAGAAGAAGAAAGAATGAAGGGAGGCGGGTTTGGGATGAACTCACCTTGGAATTGGATGGAATCGAACTTTGCCTCTCTGACCTTGCAGGAACCTGCTCTGCCTCTGAATAGCTTCGTACTAGTCTAGGTCTTTGGTTGGATTCGGAATGTGGGAGAGAAACGCGTGCCTTTTTTTTCCTTTGTCTCAATGACAGGTGGGCCATAGCAATTTTGTGGGGTCGACAAGACAGTGGGTGAGGGAGCGTCGCATACGTATGTGCTTTCCTTGCAGGCCGAAGCGGCGAAAGGCAAAGGAAGAATCTGGTTCCTTCTACAGTTCTACTACCCAACCCAGGCTGCAAAGTGGGCCAACGTTACGATGACACGTGGGCCCACTTATACCTCGGAGGGCCAGTTTCATACAGTAAGCTTCACCAAAAGTATGTCGTATGGATTAATTATATACTAGCAAACTGTAAAAATAAAATACTTTTTATTTTTTATAAATATAAATTATTTATATAATATAATTATTAATATTTTTTATATAAAAATTATATTTATATTATTGTTGGTATTTTTTAGTGTATTATTTTATATGTTATAAATAATAAATTTTATCTCTAATATTAATGATTTTCACATGTAGTATTGTTTAAGTGTTATGTTGCAAAATTAAGTAAAATGACATTAAAAACAATGCTCAAATATGAGAAATACCAATATAAAACTCAATTCGCCACATAAAAAGAGATTCTCATAAGTTCATAACACCTATAAAACACCACTAAATTTCTATAAAGTCTAACATATAAGATCAAGGTCGTGACCCAATATGTAAATTTTTTTTAAAACTTTATATGATAGAAAAAATCAATTCACGCATAATAGAAACAACATTGTATTATAAGTTTATAACACAATTTTGAATTTAAAAATATGTTTTAATGAGAAAAATTAAAATACGAAAGTTGTAAATCTCGTTGAAACCTTTTTAAAATATATGTGGATCATATTATTTGAACTCCGGAGACAGGAGATATGGGCGTTGCACAGAGACCTGCGCAAAGAACTCCGAATCAGAATAAATATTTTTATATCTTAAATTTAAAAATAAAAACAGTGAAATCTTGACTTACATTTAATATAAAAGTTGTAGAACTTTTCAAATGCTACAAGATAGAATCTGAGTTTACCTCATTTGATCTCCGGATGAGGGATTTATAATTTTTTAAATTCGATGCTTGATATGAAAAGTATAAAACCAATTTGAATTTAATTTCTAATTTTATGGACATACGACAGATTTTTTATAACGTGAACGATCTCACCTAGATTGTAGAGATTACAACTTCAGTGACAATTGACAGATTTCAATCTCAAGCTATTCAAGCATACATGTCCGGATTTGCAAACAACTCAACATCCTCGGGTAAAATATAGGTTGCTGTATAGATCCATCCACAGTGACAGCTTCTATCATCCATCAGATTTTGAGAACAATATAAAATTCTTCGCAGCTGCACCAGCGTGATCATGTTCTTCAACCAAGCTGTCACAATGATACATTCGAACTGCTAGCATCTGAACAACAATATACCACCCTTTTTATTTCGAATAAAAATCCCAAAAAGGTGTTGTAGCATCATTCCTAACAAGAAGTCATAACCAACAGACGTTCTGCAATCCAAGTGCCATGGGCCTTAATACAAACACCCTCTAACTATTATCCTGAACTGACTGAAAAAACCGTCACTCATTCCTTCTGTTCCTTGAGCAGCAACCCCCCCTCCTTCCTTCAGGCCTGTTCCTCAAGCAGCATCTGATCAAAGTGCCACACCCCTGCACGCAAATCATGTCAACAAAAAAGAACCCCCCCAGTGACTGAATACAAACAGAATAAAACAGATGCAACAGGACAAAGTTCCTAGGGCACAAACTTACCATGCCCCTTGCCCACTCTCCTCAGCTGGGCGACGTACTCCGAGATCTTCTTGATAGAATCAACCTTACAAAAGAAAATGCAATCTTTAAGCCAAGAACGTCTTCAAGTCATTGGATAAAACAGATGGTGCAAAGTTGTTGCTTTATGAAGAACTGTTTAGTTGATTTACCTGCTCCGGAAGAAATTCACTCTCGATGAAGTCAATCAACTGAGGATCATTGCACTTTGTTCCCACCTGTTAATTAGGGATAAAATTCATTAGATTATCCACTAGGAGTGTAGGTGTATTGCACATATTGCTCTACAAATCAACCACTGTCATCTTAGGGTGTGTTTGGTTGGAGGGACGAAGAGGGATGGGACGGGGTCATCCATGGATATCCCACTTTGACACTTGTTTGGTTCAGCGTCAAGCAGGGACAGGGATATCCTTGTTGAGAATATTCTCTCAATATGCTGGATGGCCTCCCTCAAAAACGGTGGGACAAAGCCATCCCATTTTGCTAAACACGCTTATTAGTAAGAGATTAGTGATATTTAGCATATTATATTAATAATTAATCAATATTATCAAGTATTTAGTATTTATAAGTGTTAATGTGTTAATTATCAGATCATTTGTTAACTAAATGGAATATTTATTACTGTTATTAAGTATTTTTTTAATTGATTAGTAATGATTATGATAAGACATTAGTAATTTAATTTAACAAATGTTAATTAGTATATTAATGATGATAATTATACAAGTACAATTAGACAATAATTCTCGTCCCTCTCATCCTTATCCCTCCAACCAAACTAAAACTAGGGATGACTCTGTCCATCGAACCAAACATTATAGTGGATGAGTTCATCCAGGATATCCTGGATGACCCCGTCCCATCCCTCCTTGACGTCCAACCAAACGCACCCTTAACAGATTTTTCTCAGTGAATGTGCATGTCATACAGTAAGAGCAACTTACACTGTGCAGGTTGTGCAGCTTCTCATTAACAAGCTTCTCGAGAGCCAGAGCCAGTTCCATAGCTGAAATCAGGTGAAAGCAAAGTTTAAACATAGCTATCACAAGCTTTTAAATAAGTTTCCAAATACATCATAGTACATGAAACAGGCCAATCCAAGATCCTGTCTGACATGTCAGGCACAGCCAAATACTAGCTGAGACCTTTTTTTTTTAAAAAAAAACATGGCTGAGACCTGCCTGAAAACATACTAAAAAAAGGATGGCCTTTTAATTCTACAAGCCATCTTAGTCACCATCAGTCTTTGAACTTATTATCCATCTATTGGAAGCCCAACCCATACAACTGGAATCAGCTATAGAATAAATTCCTTTGGGCAGCAACAGAAAACTCTTGTTGTTCTCCTCATGCTGCTGCCACGTCATTGAGACACACAATATTCAGATCCCTCACTAACCAAAACCAAGAAAGAATCCAGTAAGAAGCACATAACGGTATCCTACTACTTTACTAAAAATAACATATTCCGTAGCATGAGGGTGCGCTCCTCACGCTGCCACCACATCATTGAGACACACAACATTCAGATCCCTCACTAACCAAAACCAAGAAAGAATCCAATAAGAAGCACATAACGGTATCCTACTACTTCACTAAAAATAGCATATTCCATAGCATGAGGGGCTATCTGCATTCGAATGTATCTATCAGAAAACACGCAGAACCAGAAAGCAACCCACCATACAGAGCGTCGCCTTTTTCAGGGTGGTCGAACTCCGTTAACGGTGTCACAATTGACTGGAGTCTAACCCTTCCTCCACGTTTGTTCTGATGACACCAGAAAACATGTACCATGAGTAAATTTGCACCTATTGTGGTACAATGGTTAGGGGAGCAAAGAAAAAAACAATACCTGGTACTTCATGAGCTTTTCTGCATGCTCCCTTTCCTCATCACTTGATTCTTTAAAGAACCTGGGGAGAAAAAAAAACAAATGCACACAAGGACATTGTTAGCCCGCCTGTTACAGAAAAAAATTTTGACATGATTCGCTGCTTATGGCAAAAAAACAGATGCTAGTGAACGGGTGACTTACTTGGCAAAGCCCTTGAGCGCAACGTTGTCACGATCGAAGTAGGCGAAAAGGGAGTGGTATGCGTAGGAGGCGTTGAATTCCACACTGCAAATTCGCACAAGAATGATAATAAGCTTACAATACTATTATTGGAATGGAATGGTTGGCAGCTAACGACATCCAAAAAGGAGAAGCTCTTTATACAAAGTAAAGTTGTGCCCATTTAAATTAAAATTGCAGACCGTAGGTGCACGTGAGGTCGGTAATAAACTTGGGGGAAATTGGTAACAATTTAGCAGACACCCACACAGCACAGTAATAGCGAAATCATCACCAGAACGATCGACACGTTGTTATGAAGGAACAAGTTAAAGGATGTCCAGATACTGACACATAGCAATCGAAACGAAATATAAATAAAAACGCCTGAATCTAAACAACTATTGTATTCCGAAAGAGTCGAAATGGAAATTAGGGAGGCATAGTGATAGCACTATACTGACTTGATCTGCTCGTTGATGGCGGCCTCGCATTGGTCGAGGAACTTGTGGCGCGCGAGCGACTGGTAGGGCTTCTGTGGCACGAGGGAGAGCTCTCCGCCCTTGAGCTCCTCGAATGGCTGGAAGACCACCCCGCTGAGCACCACCTCCTTCCCCTTGGCCGCCGCCCTGCACGCCGCCACCCTCACGGACGCGGAAGCAGCAGCGACCTGGTTCGCCGGCGCGGCGGCGGCGGCCGCCGGAGAGGGCGGAACCCTAAGCATCATCACCCTCGGACGCGATTAGCTGGACCGGAGCGAAGGATTGGGGGAGATGGTGTGGGCGCTTCGCGTGATTTCGGTTTGTTGGGCAGCACGAATGCACGATGGGATGGAGAGATTGTGCGGTGGAAGTGGAGGACAAGGAGAGGTGGAATAGATAAAGGCGCGTGTGATTCACGGATGGAAGCCACGTGGACGTCTCAGGCACGGGACGAAGCTGCTGGGCGTGTGGAGGGCGCGTGGCAACCGGAGGATTTTTTTTCTTTTATTTGGCGTGTGTGGTTCTGCATACGGGCCAGAATTCAGCGAAAATAGCTGTGGCTCTTTTTCTTTAGTTGCCTTTCTCTTTTCGTGTAAATTCGTAGCCAACTCTGATACATATATGTTTGTTGTGGTTACAAATACAAACAAATAATTAATGGGTTAGCCGATGGTTAGATTGACCGAAGGTCCCTCGGACAAGTTAAACGAACAAAGCTAAACTACAACGCTAATGTCAAAGGGCTCATACTGGTGTCTTTTGGTTAGATTGACCGAAGATCCCTCGGACAAGTTAAACGAACAAAGCCAAGCTACAACGCTAATTTCGAAGGGTTCATACTGGTGTCTTTTGGCTAACGAACTTTATATTTATCTGGTCAGGATCGTACAGTAAGGTTCTGGTAGCAGAGGCACGTCCCCCCCCCCCCCCCCCCCCCCCGCTCAGAGGTGCAGTGAACATTTATAGATCTATGCTCACCTACCCTTCGGTCATGTTTACAGATTTGCCCCGAATCTTTTGACCTAAGGGTATTCTAGTACTTCAATCTTTCTCTGGTACACGTCCCCCGGCTGTCATCCTCTAACGTCTGGGCCCGGGGCTCGCCATGCCATACGGCATTCAGCCGTATCGGCCTTCGGACGCCTGCTGGGCCGAAGCCTTCTAGGCCGGGCCTTCGGACGCCTGCTGGGCCGAAGCCTTCTGGGCCGCCAGTCCAGCTGGACCTTGCTTATTATTGCTGGGTTGTCTTCTGGGCTTAAGAGACTATGGGGTGGGTATTCTCCTAACAGTAGCCCCTCATGGGTGAGATCCGCCTTCGGCAGAACCGAAACCGTGATCATGCGAAATGACCACCCCTAGTCTCCCCCCCCCCCCTTTTCAGGCCTGTCCGGAGGCCATCCTTTCCTTCGGTTACCTGCAGTTGGCCCACGCGATCGTATTCAAAAAAGTTAGTGAGTCATCACAAGCGAAGCGTGCTACCGAAGAGAACATGTTATTTTGTCCCGAACCCGAACTGCCTTTGGGCTCCCGGCCCTTAGCCGCCGGACCCTGTAGCACTCCTGAAGATGCAACAAACGTGTTGTCATAAATGCAGTCCGCGCGTCGCTCTTGCTCATAAATGCGCCCAACGCGGTTACTCAGTGCACTTCCCGGGCGAGTGCGCTGTCGTAAATTCGGCCCCTGCACCACGCGTCGGCCATCGGATTGGCGAGTGCACGATCGGACGCGGGCAATCATCGTGCGCCGCACGCCCCACTGGTTATATAAGTCAGTCCCTCACTCCCTCTCTTGTCACTTTCACTCTAATTTTTCGACCGCTCCGTGAAAACCGAGTTCTTTTGCGAGTAACCCTTCGTTGTGTCATACTTACTATAAGCGCGCTCACACCAAAGGTCGCTTATTCTTCTTTCTTCATACCAGCCAACTACACCCTTTGGCGAGCGATGGGCCCTCGGAAAGCTAAGCCCCCGCTCGGATCTGTGCCGAAGCGGGTTAACGATAAGAAGGACGGGAGTCCTTACCTGGGATCAAGTACCGTCACCGAAGCGCTACTGGACACGTGGGCTGCCGAACCAAAACGATGGTTTGAGAGGTCCCGTGCGTCGGCACCGAAGGACGACGAAACCGTACCCCAGCCTCGCCCAGGCACAATAGTGGTCTTTAAGCGGTTCTTCAAGGATGGGCTCCGGTTCCCCTGCTCCCCGTTTGTTAGCGACGTTCTGGCCTTCTATGGGCTTGAAATCCAGCAGGTGTTACCGAACACCATTGCCCGGCTGGCCTACTTTGAATGGGCTTTCCGAATGGAGGGCTTCGAGCCGCACGCCGGTGCCTTTGCTGCAACGCACCTGGCGTCTTAGCGAGAGCACCCGTGCCCCGGAGACCCTATGTTGCTGTCTAACTACCTAACCATCACCCTTCGGCCGCGCCGTGAACGTGACGTGCCCGCGAAGGGGTCAAGGCAGCACTAGGGGAAGCATATCGCCTCCGGCTGGTTTTACTACGATGTGGGCCCCGACAGCAATCTTCGCAGTCCAAATGCCGAGATCATTTACACACCAAAGTCCGAGGTTCCGGAGGATAGTCTTCTCAGCAGCCGCATCCGGCTATTATCCCGCATGGCCAAGCGATTGAGCATGCGGGACTTGGTGGAGGAATTCTACGCCGCCGGCATCGACCCCCTTTGGGCCGACTGGCACGTGCAATTCATCACCCAGGACCCTGTAAGTGGGGCCTTGCAGTTTAACCGCGAGCGACTCCCGAAGATTAATTTCGCCGAGATAGAGCAGCGAGCCATCCACTATCTCGACCCTCTGATTCATAAGGAATGGGAGCTGGTTGGGGAGATGGGACGCCGCGGGCGGACCAACCGCATTGTGCAGCTATACAATGCGGAAGACGTTCTGTTCCCCCCCTCCCCCCCCCCCCCGGGAGCCACACTAGGCCGAAGCTCGGCAAACCGGAGGCAAGGCGGCTAAGGGCCCCAATGACGAGGAGGAAGAAGAAGAGACAGAGGAGGAAGCCGCCCCTGCTGCGCCGCAAAGGCAAGTAAAGGTGGTTTTCAAGCGCCCTGCGACCCAGAAAGGTGACGCCGAAGGCGCGACCTCCGATCTGCGGCGCACAAAGCAAGCGGCGCAGCGCCCCAGGGGTATGAGGGGCAGCCTTCGGCTCGACAAGGATACCTCCGGTCGAGGGGGGCAGACTAAGAAGCGTTCTGGGGCCGTCGAAGGCGCATCCTCGCCCGCCCCGCAGCCACCCAAGCGCCGTCGCCTCTGCAAAAAATACGGGGGAACCGTCACGAGACTGGCGACCCCGAGCGAAATGGCGGCTGATGAGGACGTGGTGGCCACCTCTCTGAACACAACACCACCGGCGTCGCCGCACCCGAGAACGACGGACTTCGACAATCTGCTGAACGTGTTGGTAGACGTCGTTCCCCATAGATCCGGGGAGTGGCCAGAGGGGGGTTCCGAAGTCTTTGCATCACCTCTGCCCTGGTCCCCCGGTATTTTGATGCCGTCTCTGGATTTCGACGCCGACAGCCCTTCGGCCTGTACAGGTATCCGAGGCTGCTAAATTATTTGTTGACTTTTTAAGCACTGTGATCTAATGTTCTAATAACCCGCTTTGTTATCTTCTACAGAGTAACAGGGTAGTGGCGCCAAGGACGCCGCCGGCTCTCGCCAGACCGAAGAAGCGAGGGTCAGCGCGCGCTCTAGCTCTGAATCCGATGGCGAGAGCTCTGGACCGGCTAGTTCTGGCAGCAGCTCAACCGAAGGCAACAAGGCCTTTAGGGAGGAGGAAGAGGTGGAAATGGAGGAGTAGCACACCGAAGACATCCGCAATGATGAAGAGGAAGAGGAAGGGGAGCAAGCCCTGATGCACACTCGGAGAGCCGGACGTGGCAAAGGTTTCATGGGCGTTCTTCCTTCGGGTGTGCAGCCGGGTGATGTCGGGACGTCTCTTCGGGCAAGCGACTTCAGCAGCCGCGCCGAAGCCGCCACAGCACTGGGGTACGCGTCGCAGATGCTGGACCTCTGCGACAGCGAAAAGGCGCTCGAGGACATCGACACGACGATTGCTATCAGCTATTTGTCTCGCTTAACCACACAGGTATGCGACATTCTATGTTTTAACGTGTTCGGTCAAAAATACTATTATCGGTTTGTAACTCTTCATGTATTGGCGCAGACTGCGTTGCTGTCTTGTCACCTCGAGACGAAACTGTCCCCGGAGGCCACCCTTGCGGAGCTGAAGAAACAACTGGCCGAAAGCCAAACACAAGCCCAGCTAGCTGCCAGTGACCTGAAGGAAGCCCAAGATGCACTTATGGAGGCTAAAAGGAAAGTGCAGCAGGTCACCGAAGAGACGAAGAAGAGTGCCGAGGACCAAGGGAAGCGGCTGGAGGTTCTGCAGAAAGACAATCAGGCACTGGGAGCCGAGAATGTGGATCTGCATAATGACAATCAAAGGCTATCCAGAGCTCTAGAACAGGCCTCCGTATATATCGAAGAATCTGAGCTAATGAGCCGAGGCCTGTTCGACTTAATCTCACAGCTGCGCCTCTTCTTCGCTAGAATGGGACTCGCCTCCCGGGAGCTAGGGCATGCCGAAGGGGAGGGTATGAAGAGCATCACCTGGCTGAGCAAGGGACTTGAACGTGCAAGAGATGGTCTTCGGTCATACGGCACCATCTGCGCCCAGATAGGCTGGAGAACGGCTTACTCTACCGTGGGATCATTGGTCGTGCCTCGACGCTTGGAGATTCGTGAGTCTGCGCGCTAACTGCTATCCTAGTGTCGGGGTGACCGTGCCACGTACAGCCAACTGCAGGAACGACTAAGCCCCCTTGGTAACATCTTAGGGCGGGAGTTCTGGCAGCCCTTCGGCAACGACCTTGCTGAAGGCCTTGCTCGCGAGGCAGCTGCTCGCCTGGCTGCATCCGCCTCCACCGGTAATACCCCGGTTTCTGGTGGACAAAGGGAAATCGGCCCGCCGACTGGTGGTGCGGATGGCAGCACCAACATAGCCCCTGGCGCTCCAGGCCACGGCGGCAGTTCACCCGCTGCTGTCGCCACCTCTGCTGTTCCGGGCTCCGGCACCAAAGAGCCCCTCGACCCCGAGGCACCTTCCACAGCCGCTCCAGAGACCCAGGTGTGAGTTCGTCCTTATCTAAGGCCATCGCACCGTCTAGGTTAGCTAGCGCTTCATGGGTTGTGATTTTTATACGGCAATCGTAAGCGTCTAGCGCTCTGATGGCTCATCTCCTTGTAACTTAGGCATCTTTCGGAATAAAACTTAGTTCATTATTCACCTAAATTGCCCATAGCACTTTCCCTAAGATTGTGTTTGTTACATTTCTCTAGAACACACCTCCCGAGGATGCCTCCGCAGTCCCGTCGAACACCACGATACTGGACATAGCTCCAGTATCTATCAAAGTGCCGGGGGTTGGGGAAGCCCCTGGCGATTACCTGATTTGTGGTGTGCACTGGCGGTGTTGGAAGCGGGAGCACCCTGAAGGGAATTTTACAGAATTCCTGTCTTCCATCAATGAAGAGAATGAGCATATTAAAGCGGCCTGCCTGCGCGTTTTCTCGGAAGTACTACTTCGTCGGTGCATGCATCGTGACGCCCGAAGGGCGAGTGGCGGCACTGTGGCCGAGCCCCTTATTTTGCTGCCAGCACCGAAGGCAGAGCCAATCGAGATTTCCAGTGGCAGCTCTAGTTCGTCTCATGGCGATGCTTTATCAGCAGTTCGTCTGACCTGGACCTAGAGGCTCTCCGGCAAGCAGTGCAGACACCCTTCGGCCGCTTGCAAATTATTGCCGACTTGGAACGGCGCCGACGGAGCATAGCGCAAGGCCGTCGCCGGATAGAAGAATCAAGCACCACACTTAGTGATTTGGCCGAGCAGCACCGTGAGTTATCGGAAATGCTCAACAAACTGAGGCGGTTGCCTTGAAGAGATGTATCTAGCTCAGGGACCTTAAGCCCCTTAGCGTGTTGGGCCTTCGGGCCATTGTATCTCTAATGCCCTCGGGCTGTAGTAAAACCTCACACCTTCAGGAAGATTTTGTATCCTCCTGCCCTCGGGCTTGTGTTGTATTAAAGAAAATGGTATACCAATTAATATTCAAACATACACGGAAATATGCAACCATGGCAAATTATACACTAATTACTATTCTACGTGCCGAAGGCCTTGTCAAGCCTTGGCAAACTTCGAACCGTAGTTGTTCGACATCGGGCCCGTGTAGCACCCGTCTTTCCGGAGCATCGGACCGTAGTTGTCCGGCATCGAACCGTAGTTGTTCGGTTAGTGGTCGTAGTTGCCGTTTAAAAATGACAGGAATTAACTAAAGTAGCATCACCTTACCTCATTGAGCATGTAATGTTTTCATATGCTTGCTCTACTGACCTGTCAAACATTGAACCGAACTGCACGCCCCCACCGGCAGCTGCGGACACAGAGAAGAGCAATTGGGACGCAGCCCGATGAACTCCACGGGACGTAACCCGGCACGACTTTTTAAGACGCAGCCCAAATGGCTCCTTGGGACATATCCCGGAATGACCTTTCAAGACGCTGCCCGAATGGCTCCTCGGGACATATCCCGGAATGACCTTTTAAGACACAGCCCGAATGGCTCCTCGGGACTCTCGGAATGATCTTTTAAGACGCAGCCCAAACGGCTCCTCGGGACATATCTTGTAACACCCTAACTAGGCGACGCATGACACTGGGAATATGTCTGCTCTATTCCAGCTTTAGATACACCAAACCAGTTATGGCAACTATGGTAACGACCAGCTACTCCTTACACATAGAAACACTTCAAAGCATCAGCATTGTAGGTGTGTTGTATTGGGGAGCCGTCCAATTCCAACATATGATAGGCCCCCGACCTGTTTGATCGGTCTACAATGAAGGGACCCAACCACTTGCTGCACAGCTTGCCGACACTGATTGGGTTGGGGTTGCGCCGAAGGACTAGATCACCTGGAGCAAACTCCCTCGCGTGAACCTTGCGATTGTATGTCTTCTCGAAGGATGCGATGTATTTATGAAGGTTGGCGACTACTTGCATGCGTACTTCTTCCAAAATGTCCTTTGCCACATCATCTTCATTGGCATGAGGCCTGATTGTGCGCAGTGATCCGGCCCAAATCTCCTCCGGCGTGACCGCTTCTGCACCATACAACAGCCAAAAGGGAGAGAAACCAGTGGACCTTGTAATAGTTGTTCTGATGGACCAGAGAACATTCAACATCACTTTGACCCATTTTCCCTTCGGCAAGCCAGTCAGAGAATGAGAAATGCCAGAGAACAAGTTACCATTCATTCATTCCACCACTCCATTGGCCCTCAGATTAATGACGGAAACTTCACACTTCTTCACCCCTAGGCTAAGGCAGTATTCTTTGAACTCGAGCTCCTCAAACTGCTTACCATTGTCCACGGTGAGCTCCAACAGAACCCCAAAGTGATAGACCACATTCTTTCAGAAAAATTTCCTGACGTTTCCAGCTGTTATCTGAACCAGTGGCTCGGCCTCCACCCATTTGGAAAAATAATCTACATCTACCACAGCAAACCGATAGCCCCCCGGAGCAGTAGGTAATGGTCCAACAATATCGATCCCCTAACGGGCGAGGGGCCAAATCGGAGGAATTGGTTGCAGGGCTGTGGCCGGTAGGTGAGATTGTCGGCCCATCCACTGACACCCCGCACACACCCGAACTAGGTCTTCGGTGTCACAAACAGCTGTAGGCCAATAGAACCCCTGGCGAAATGCTTTAGCCACCAAGGCCCTCGGAGCCAGATGTGAGGAACACAGTCCCTCGTGCATTTCCCGTAACAACTTCTGTCCCTCCGGCCGGCTCAGACAACGCAGCAGAGGAGCGCAAACACCCCCCTTGTACAGAATGTTATCAACAATAGTGTATCCCCAACACCAATGCAATATTCTCTGTCGTTCCTCCTTGTCATCCGTAACATATCGTCCTTCAAGACATGCTCGAATAGGAGCCCTCCAATCTTCGGTCATGATGGCCAACACCCTTCGACCTTTTACCTCCGGCGCAGTTGCTGATTCATTCATAACCTCATGAAGCACATCACCAGCCACAGCCTTGGCCAATGCATCTGCTTCTCCATTTTCAGTGCGGCAGATATTGCGAACCTCAAAGCCCAAGAAGTACTTATCCATCTCTCTTACTTTACTGATGTACCGAGCCATCTTCGGATCCCTAGCCTGATACCCTTTTGCTAGCTGGGCTGAGGCCAATTGAGAATCGCAGTGGATGACCAACCTCCTAGCCCCCAAGGCTCGAGCTTGCCGAAGGCCTAACAATATGCCTTCGTACTCCACAGTATTGTTTGTTGTTTGGAAAGCCAACGTGGCCGAGAACCGCATGGTTTGCCCCCCGGGAGATGTTATGACTGCGGCACACCCTGCTCCGGAGGCCCCCCAAGCACCATCAGTGTGAACTATCCAAACTGGATCCTCTGGCATATCCTGAGCTAGATCTTCAGCTTCACCATGAGGGGTCCATTCGACCACAAATTCCGCCAACACTCCAGATTTGATGGCCTTGCGAGCAATGAAGGTAATGTTATATTGAGCCAACTCAACTGACCATTTCAACACCGCGCTAGAAGCCTTGCTATTTGCCAACACATCCCGCAACGGATATCTGGTAGGTATGGTGATAGGGTGATCATCAAAGTACTGCCGCAACTTATGTGAAGCCATGACCACAGCATACAACATCTTGTCCACCACAGTGTAATTGCATCGTGATGCCGTTAGCGATTCTGACACATAATACACTAGCAACTGCTGAAAAGCATCATTGCCCTTTGGTGCTTCGTAGACCAAAACCGCACTTACTGCCTTTGGCTCCGCAGCAATATATACCAACAGATGAGCCTTCAGCGGGGGCGGTTTGAGAGTGGTGCATTCAACAAGGTACTTTTTGAGTGCCTCGAATGCCAACTGTTGCTCCTCGCCCTATGTGAATGCCCGGGGACCGCGAAGCACTTCAAAGAAGGATAAGCTCTTTTCAGCCAATCAAGAGATAAACCTGCTCAACGCCACAACATGGCCGGTGAATTTCTGCAACTCACGAATAGATGTCAGAGGCTGCATATCCATGATTGCCTTGATTTTGACCGGGTTCGGATTAATTCCCTCCTTCGACACCAGATACCCCAGTAACTTTCTGGAACGGACCCCGAACATGCACTTCATCGGGTTTAGTCGCATCCCTACCCTCCGCAAGTTGGCAAATGTCTCTGCCAGGTCTTTCACATGACCCGCCTCTTCGACGCTCTTGACAACAATATCGTCAATATAAGCTGCCGCCTTGTGGCCCATCTGTGTCCCCAATGTAGCTTTAACAGTACGCGAGAAAGTAGCCCCGATATTCTTCAGCCCGAAGGGCATTCAGTTGTAACAATAAGTCCCTCCTGGTATCTGAAATGTTGTCAAAGGTTGATCCTCTGTAGCCAACCAAACTTGATGAAACCCCGAGTAACCGTCCAGAAAACTCATCAACACACAACCTGCCATTTCATCCACCAACTGGTCTATGCGAGCTAGCGGGAAGTCATCCTTCGGGCAATGTTTGTTCAGCGTTGTGAAGTCAATGCACATGCGCCACTGGCCATTTGGTTTCTTGACCAACACCGGGTTCGCGAGCCAGGTAGTTCTGTCAATGGGCCAAACGACATTTGAATCCAGCAATTTCTGCACCTCGGTTCAAGATGCTGGCCTTCTCCTCTGTCCAAACTCTGATTCACTGCTTGATCGGACGCACCTTCGGGTGGACGTCCAACCGGTGCTCAGCAATTGACCTATCGATACCGGGGAGATTTTTTGGTGGCCATGTGAAGACATCTGTATTGTTTCTTAAGAACTGCATCAGCTGTGCCTCCACATCCTGTGATAACTCCCTGCCAATCAGAACCGTTTCATCTGGTCGATAGGCACACATCACGACATCTTTGGTGCCTTCGACCGGAGTGACCTTGGGTACCCACTTGGGTGCTGCCGGTGGTTCCACTGCAAGACTCTTGTCCGGACACTCTTCGGCTATAACATGAATGTGATGTTGTCCCGGTGATGACCCAAACTCCAGCCTCCGGGCCTCAACTTGATCCCCATACACCGTGATGACACCCTCTAGTCTGGGCATCTTCATATACAGGTATCCATGGTGAAGCACTGCCAAGAATTTATTGATAACCCTCTGGCCCAACAGAGCATTATAAGGATAGTTCATCTCCACCACGTCAAACCGAATGTCCTCCGTCCGGTGTCCCCCTAAGCTGGAGAATGACACTTTCAGCACAATACTACCTATTGCATGAATGGGTTCTCCCCCAAACCCTTGTAGCGGAACTGAAGAAGCCTGCAGGTCGAACCTGCCATACCCTATTTTTTCAAGAGTACTCCAGAGAATGACATCAGCCGAACTCCCTCCATCAAGCAAGACTTTGCGTACATCGAAACCATTGATATTGACCGCCATTATAAAGGCATCGTTACGTGGAAATATCATCGGCCTCAAATCAGCCGCTGAAAAAGAAATCGGCGTGTCCATCCAACGAGTAACCCCGAACGGAGGGTATGCAGCCACATGATTCACTTGCCGCAAGTACTCCCGGCGCTGCCTCTTAGAGGGGAACTCATGCCCCGAGCCACCAGTGATAGCAAAGATCGTGCCCCGAGATGCCCCCGGATTCTGAATGCGCTGTATGGGTGGCACTCCTTCGGGATGGTCGTCCGGCTTCAACTGTGGTGGAAGCGGTAATTGCTCCGTCAAAGGAGCCGGAAGCGTGAGCTAGGGCGGAGGGGGTGGTAACGCAACTGCTTGCGGCGGTGGGGTGGGATGGTGGTACTGCGGAAATGGTGCCTAGTGAAAATGCGGGGGAGGAGGATAGAAGGCAGCGACATGTGTGTATTGAGTGTGCATCACCGGCTTAGTTTGCTCAGCCTCTCACCGTACTCTAGCATTGAATAGTGCTTTGATATCGGGGCAGTAATTGGAGCTATGGGTGCACCCTGGGCCATGAAATGCGCAGTAAAAAGTTGACCCGGTGAAGCATCTAGGCCCGCTTTAGTGTTTTGGTAATTAATGACGACCCTTATTTTTGACTAACTACGTTGTTGAGATAATTGTGGTTGTAGTCATAATAAGGAATAGAATGATGGACGAAGTGGTATACATATGGATGGCTGAAGGCAAAGGTATCTTGATAGGGTTTTTCTGTTTTGCCGGTCACAAGGAGAGTAGAGTTGAGTGACCGGATTATAGGTTAAATGCCGTACTATCAAGAGGGGTCGATGAGATGACCTTGAGTATCCATGGTTGCCACAAATGCTCAATTCCTATCTTTGTGAGTGGTTCTATGTGAGTTGAGTGTGCCCATATCTTTCAGGAAAGCAAAGAGTAAAAGAAGGGGGGCTGGCAGGTCACTCCTGGCGGTCAGACCGCCAGGACCCGCGGTCTGACCGCCGTGCGCTTCAGAGACGGCCAGAGGAGTGGCCTCTCTGGTTGCTCGGGTGATGGCCTAACGGTTTGACCGTAGTTAACCACGGTCTGACCGTCGGTGCATGTCTGGTGTCAACAGAGACTTTGTTCTCGGGTGAAAGTTGAAAGTGTCCCGACGGTCTGACCATGGGTAATGACGGTCTGACCGTCGGACTCGTGCCAGAAGGAGTTTGAAAGTCAAACTAGCCGTTGGGTTGTACGACGGTCCGACCGTGGGGAGTCACGGTCAGACCGTCCGGTGCACAGAAAGCTGTAACGGCTAGTTTTCAAAGGGTGGCCTATTTATACCTCCTCCATCCCGTGCATAGGAGCGCTCTTGGCCATTTGAAAAGTATTGTACACCCTTTGGAGCTTATTCCTCTCTCACACAAAGTCCTAGTGGAAAGATTGCAAGTGTGTGAGTGTGAGTGCCCTAAACTTGAGTGAGTTGAGCATTGTGGCACTTGGGATCCTCAAGCAAGCGTCATCGACTTGTTACTCTTGGAGGTTGTCGCCTCCTAGACGGCTTGGAGGAGTCAAATCCATGAGCCCTTCAAGAAGTGTGTGAAGGAGGCCCGGACTCTTGTGAGAGGTGCGGTGCTCGCCTCGCCGGAGTGGTGAAGAGCAACCCTAGTGGAATCGAGGTTTGGAGAGGTTCAAGGTATTGATTGTGTTATATCTCAAGTTGTTCTTTGTGAGCACTTCTTGGTGGTGGAGAAGTGGATACTTGAGGAGAGTAGCACATCATACGCTTGGATCCACCTCAATGTGGATTAGGGGTGATCGGCAAATCACCGATACCACGGGAAAATATCCTTTGTCTCTTGTCGTGTTGTTCATTTGTTGTTTACATACTAGAAGTTGCATGATGTATGTCACCTAGGATTGTCAACCTACTTTAGTTCAAACCTAGGTTTAGTTGTCTTGTCCTTGCTTTTATCCAATTGTCTTTAAATTCCGTAATTAGTCGGATAGTTAGCTTTTAATTTTTAATTCGGCTATTCACCCCCCCTCTAGCCGGGGTACTTCGATCCTTCAAGTGGTATCAGAGCGGGTTCTCCCTAAATTGATTGGAATTCATCTTCCGGGAGAAGGATTATGGCTAGCAATACGGTAAACGTTGGTCACGCGCCATTCTTTGATGGTCAAGACTTTGATTATTGGAAGACATGTATGTTGATTCATCTTGAGGCCGTGGGGGAGACCGTGTTGAACATTGTGGAAGAAGGTTATGTGGTTCTTGATCCGGCACACCCCACTCCCGCCGACAAGGAAAATATCAAGGCCAATGCTCAAGCCAAGAACATTCTCATTCGATCCCTATGCAAGGAGGAATATCATAGAGTGTGCAAGCTCAAGACCGCATATGAGATGTGGAAAACTCTATTGGAAGCTCATGAGGGCACCAAGATGGTCAAGAGTGCCAAGTTGTTTATTTGCAAGGGCAAATTTGAAGGATTTACATTGTTGCCCAATGAAGAGTTGAAGGCCGCCTTTGCAAGATTGAACAACATGGTGAATGATCTCAAGGATCTTGGTCATGAAGTTTCCGATGTTGATATATCTCATAAGTTCCTTAGAGCCTTGCCATCCAAGTATGAAACAATTGTTACCATGCTTGTGAGATCAAATTTGGAAGAAACAACTCCTTCGGAAATCTTGGGTGAAGTTCTCACTCATGATATCTTCAAGCAATCTCAAGTGGCTTCTAGGGATGATCAAGTTGATATGAAGAAGAAGAGTGTTGCTTTCAAGGCTAATGTCTCTCACAATGATGATGATGAAGAGAGTGGCTCCGATGATGATGAGGATGTAGCCTTGATGGTGAGGAAGTTCAAGAAATTCATGAAGAAAGGCACATATAGGGGATTCAACAAAAATGGCAAGTCATCCAAGAAGAATCCATTTGCAAACAAGAAATGCTATGAGTGTGGAGAATTTGGCCATATCTCTACAAATTGCAAGAAGAAAATCCATAGTGATGATGATGATGATGAGCCAAGAAAGAACAAGAAATTTGTAAAAAGGAAGTTTCTCAAGAAGTCCTCCAAGAAGAAAAATGGCAAGGCTTATTATGTTGAATGGGATTTTGATGCTAGTTCGGATACCGATTCCGATGATGAAGATGACAAGCCTTCCAAGAAGGGTCTTACCGGCATTGCTATCAAGGAAGCTCCATCCCTATTCGATTCACATTATTGCTTCATGGCAAAAGGTGAATCCAAGGTATGCAATGATGACTATGAGCCTTCTTATGATGAACTAGTTGAAATGCTTAGTGAACTTGATGATGTGTTGGGTGGCATAAAGAGTAAGTACAGGGACTTGAAGAGAAAGCACTCTTCTCTCCAAGAAGCTTATGATGAGCTAAAGTCATCTCATGAGGATCTAAAAGAAACTCATGAGAAGCTTGAGGAAACTCATAAGATTTATGTAGCCCAACACACCAACAAGGTCCAAATTGATGCCGGTGTGTCTTGCAATTTGATTGATGATATGCCTATTGCTCATGTTACATCTTCTAGCATATCTACTTCATGTGATGATTTACTTACTATACCATGCCCTTTTAAGATTGATACTTGCATGAATAATGTGAATGCTTGTGATCCCTTGCTTATTGTTGAAAATCATGAATTAAGGGATACCGTTGATCACCTTGTTGATGCTCTTGCTAAGTGTCATAAGGGTGAAAATGTTTTTAATGAAATGTGGAAGTGTCAACGGTTCACTCTCAAGCATCAAGGTCTTGGATATATCCCCAAGAAAAACAAAAATGCCTTTGTTGCTAAAAAGTCCACATTTGTTAAAGAAAGTGGCTTGTATTGCTCTATGTGCAAGAATACCGGACATCTTGCAAAAGATTGTATCGGTAAGAGAATTGCTAATGTTGCTATGGATGCATCTTACATGCTTGTTAAATCATCCAATGGTGTTGTGCATGCTAAGTTTGTTGGTAAAAATAATGTTCATACTAGGACAAACATGAATGGCATATTTGGAAATGGAATGAAGAAAAGGTCCATTTGGGTGCCAAAAGTGTTGGTGACTAATCTACAAGGACCCAAGCAAATTTGGGTACCTAAGAACAACTAAACTTGTTTTGTAGGTGAACTACAAGTCCGGAGGAAGGCATTGGGTGCTTGATAGTGGATGCACTCAACATATGACCGGAAATGGGAAAAGGTTCACCTCAATTGAAGAAGGAAGTTCGGATTATGAAAGGATCACCTTTGGTGATAATAGCAATGGAAAAGTGAGAGGAATGGGAAAGATTGCTATCTCAAATGACCTCTCAATCTCAAATGTATCGCTAGTTGAATCTTTGAGCTACAACTTGCTATCCGTGGCTCAATTGTGTGATCTTGATCTTATTTGCAAATTCTCATCAAGTGGTGTTGTGATTACAAGTGTGAAGGATGATAGTCTTATCTTCAAGGGATTTCGTCATGGCAATCTTTATCTTGTGGATTTCTCTTCTAGTGATGCAAGCTTGAGCACTTGTTTATTCACCAAGTCATCCAAAGGTTGGTTATGGCATAGAAGACTTGCCCATGTTGGAATGAACCAACTCAAGAAATTAGTGAAGCACAACTTGGTTGTTGGTATAAAGGATGATGTCTTGTTTGAAAAGGATAAATTATGTAGTGCTTGCCAAGCCGGGAAGCAAGTGGCTAATACTCATCCTACCAAGAGTGTCATGTCAACTTCAAGGCCTTTGGAATTGTTGCATATGGATTTATTTGGCCCTACCAAATATCAAAGCATTGGTGGAAATAGCTATTGCCTTGTCATTGCTGATGACTTCTCAAGATATACATGAGTGTACTTCCTTAGTGACAAATCAATTGTATTCACCATATTCAAAGGGTTTGCCAAAAGAGCCGAAAATGAATATGAATTCAATATCAAGAAGATTAGAAGTGATAATGGCTCCGAATTCAAGAATACAAGAATTGAAGATTATTGTGATGAAAAGGGAGTCAAACACGAATTCTCAACCAAGTACACCCCGGAGCAAAATGGAGTTGTTGAGAGGAAGAATAGAACTTTGATTGAAATGGCAAGATCAATGCTCTCCGAGTACAATGTATCGGATAGTTTTTGGGCCGAGGTAATCAACACCGCTTGTCATGCATCCAATAGATTATATTGCCACCGGTTGTTGAAAAAGACACCTTATGAATTGCTTATTGGAAGAAAGCCCAACATCTCCTATTTTCGTGTCTTTGGATGCAAATGCTATATCTTGAAGAAAGGAGCAAGATTATCAAAATTCCAAAGCAAGTGTGATGAAGGATTTCTCCTTGGGTATTCCTCAAATAGCAAGGCATATAGAGTGTACAATCAAAATTCGGGACTAGTAGAGGAAGTATATGATGTGGAATTTGATGAAACAAATGGATCACAAGATGAGCAAGAAAATTTGGATGATGTGGGAAATGAAGAATTGAGAAATGCTATGAAGAACATGACAATTGGTGATGTAAGGCCTAAGGATGAAGATGACTCAAATGTGACCTCTTCCCCTCTCTTTCAAGTGAACCAAGATTCATCAACCTCTAGTGCTCAAGCTCAAGCTAGTGATGGTGGTGAGTCAAATCTTCAACCGGAAAATAGCTCAACCTCCACTCCATCACACCATGCTAGAACAATTCACCATGCCATTGCAAAAGATCATCCGGTAGATCAAATTGTTGGTGACCTAAGCAAAGGTGTTCAAACTAGATCAAGACTTGCTTCATTTTGTGAACACTTCTCTCTTGTGTCTTGTGGTGAACCAACTCGGGTAGAAGAAGCTTTGAGAGACCCGGATTGGGTAAATGCTATGCATGAAGAATTGAACAACTTTGCACGAAATGAAGTTTGGGAGTTAGTCAAAAGGCCACAAGATCACAATGTTATTGGCACAAAGTGGATTTACAAGAACAAATAAGATGAGAATGGAATAGTTGTGAGAAACAAAGCAAGATTGGTTGCACAAGGCTATACTCAAGTTGAGGGATTGGATTTTGATGAAACATTTGCTCCCGTGGCTAGACTTGAGGCAATTAGAATTTTACTTGCATATGCAACTAATCACAAGATCAAGCTATATCAAATGGATGTGAAAAGTGCCTTCTTGAATGGCACAATTAGTGAGCTTGTCTTTGTGGAGCAACCACCGGGTTTTGAAGACCCAAGGAAGCCAAATCATGTTTACAAGTTGTCCAAGGCCTTATATGGACTCAAACAAGCACCTCGTGCTTGGTATGAGAGATTAAGGGATTTTCTTGTCTCAAAGGGCTTCAAAATTGGAAAGGTGGACACCACTCTATTCACCAAGAAAATTGGCAAAGATTTCTTTATATGCCAAATCTATGTGGATGATATTATCTTTGGATCAACCAATCAAGAATTTTGTGAAGAATTTGGTAAAATGATATCCCGAGAATTTGAAATGTCCATGATTGGTGAATTGAGTTTCTTCCTTGGTCTACAAGTGAAGCAAATCAATAATGGGACATTCATCTATCAAAGCAAATATATGAATGATCTTCTCAAGAGATTTGGAATGGAAAGTGCAAAATCAATGTCTACTCCTATGAGAAAGAATGCACATCTTGATCTTGATGAAGAAGGCAAACCGGTTGATCAAAAGCTATATAGGTCTATGATTGGAAGCTTGCTATACCTCACCGCATCTAGGCCGGATATTATGTTTAGTGTTTGCATGTGTGCAAGGTTTCAAGCCGCACCTAAAGAAAGCCACATGATTGCCGTCAAGAGAATATTGAGATATTTGAAGCAAACTCAAGATATGGGTTTGTGGTTCCCAAATGATGGTCAATTTATTCTCATTGGATATTCGGATTCGGATTATGCCGGTTGCAAAATTGATAGAAAGAGTACCTCCGGTACTTGTCAATTGCTTGGAACTTCTCTAGTCTCGTGGTCATCCAAGAAGCAAAATTCGGTAGCTTTATCAACCGCCGAGGCCGAATATGTCTGCGCGGGAAATTGTTGTGCCCAATTATTGTGGATGAAGCAAACTCTAATGGACTATGGGGTTAACTTTGATTGCATACCTCTCTTGTGTGATAATGAAAGTACCGTGAAGATTGCTACAAATCCAGTTCAACACAAGAGGACCAAGCATATTGATATTCGACATCATTTTCTAAGGGATCATGTGAGCAAAGGTGATATTGTCATAGAAAGTGTGAGGACCGATGATCAATTGGCGGATATCTTCACCAAGCCTCTAGAAGAAGCTCGGTTTTGCAAGCTACGGAGTGAGCTAAATATTCTTGACCTCTCACATATCTCCTAGATCCTTGTTTTGTTGCTTTATGTCATACTCTTCATATATGCATGCCTACCTATTTTGTATATCTTGCCATGCCATTTATGCCATGTTGTTGCATTGAAAGTTAGTTCACATATTTAGGGGGAGCACTTTACCACTCATGTGTCTTGCTACCCTCACAATGTGGACAAATCAACAAAGATGCCATACTAGTCTTGCTTTCGCTCATTTTGTTCAAAAAGTCAAATTTTTGGGTTCTATTGGTTGAAAAATGGTTGTTATTGTTCCAAAATACTTTTATGCCTCTTGGTTATGTTTTGGAAGTTTTTTCCTATCACCAAAATGAGGTTGAGCTCTTTTGAAGATCCTCTTTTGCCTTTTCTCACCTACTCTCTCAATTTCTTATCGAATCTTTTTTGAGAAAAGTACTTTTACAAAACTTGTAGAGATGGTGATCATAAACATAATTGGTATTCACAACTTGTTGAGATGATCCTTCGTTTAAGAGAAAATTGGGTTTGAAATTCGTCATGAAAACCTCTTTTGGTCACCTTTTTAACCTAATATGGCGTCTTGTGAGTTTAGCATATTGGATCATATATCTTCGTATATATTGGTTCCAAAATGCTTATGAGACTCATACATTCCCAAAAATATCAACATTCCATCATTTTGGTCATTTGTGCAAGTAATAGCAATTGTGTATGATTATATCAATGTTTCATTCACACATGCATAATTCATGTCATGGATGATCGAGAATCGTGGATATATTTCTTGAAGAGTTGGAATCATCTTGGATATGATGGAATTTATTAAGCTATCAGTTTTTTTTTAACAAGTATGGAATGATTGGAGAAGGTTTGAATTGATTTGGATGAGCAATTTGAAAAGAATGCAGCTGTCAGCAGTCAAGAGTTCAGAAATCTCTTTCACGGTCAGACCATCGGCAGTCACGGTCAGACCGCTAGTCAGCCAACAGAGCACCAGAACTCGTTTGTTTGCTGCTTCTTGTCCCAGCGGTCAGACCGACCGTCTCACGGTCAGACCGTCACCCTCGGCCGAGTCCATACAGCTCGGTTCCGCAAGGGTCTCTTATGTTTCATACCCCTTCGTCCTCCATTCGTCCCCAACTCTTCCAAAACCGAAAGTAGCTCCTCTAAAGGCTCTCCCTTACCCTCCAAGGACCTCCATTGGAGGAACTCCATCCCTAGGCTCCTCGGTCCAACCGAGAGCGGATCCGGTCTCACCGAGGACTTCTCCGCCATGAGTGATCGGTATTTCGTCGTTTTCTCCTCTCTCCCCATGGTTTCCATTGGTTCTCTCTCAAGGGCTATTGCTAGGGATAGAATATTTGAGACATGGATTGATTTTTTGATGATTGGAAAGTGATTCCTAGACCCAATGACAACATCTATGCAAAGTTTTAAGGGTTGATTTGGTGGCTCTCATGAACATTGATGCTAGGGTTACATTTTAGGGATTATTGATTATGGCCATGGATTAGTGAAATTGATGGGTGGAAATGCTTCATAGTATATCTTTGAACATATATGAGAAGAATTAGTGGCACCATTGAGATTTTGGCTAGAGTTTCAAAGTGCAGTTAGTTGTCAGCCGAACCTCACCCGACGGTCTGACCGCCAGTCTCACGGTCAGACCGTCAGGGCAGGACAGACAGTACAAACTCAGCTTTTCTTATGGCAATCCAATGCGTATATGTCTAACCACTAATTATCGGTTGCTTATACATGATTATTGCTCGCTCATTTTCAGTAATCGCCGCACCGTAAGAAAAGTGGTGGCGTCCGTGTTCAAAGCCGGTTCAAGCAAGAAGAGAAGGGCACCCCATTCAGATGATGATTATTCTCCCTCTCAAAGTGCAACTGACGATGCTTCTGAATTTGGTCAGTCCACTAATGAAGTAGAGATGGATGAGGCACATGGAGATGATCTGTTGTTTGATCCCACAGCATACACTGGAGAGAAGAAGCAGTGGGCATCACATGAGTACTACAGAGCGAGACAGGAGGTGGCTTACTCTCAGGATCCAGATTCACCCACTCCTCAGTTTCACACTCGAGTGCAACATGATGCATTCTATGGTATGTTAATGGACAAAACTGTATTCACTCACAAGTACACAGACTGGTCATACCTTGCACAATTTCCAATTGTTAGTCCTCTACTTGAGAAATTTCAAAACTTGGGATTGCATGCTTTTGTGGCACATAAGCAAGATTGGAATGAAACTGTGATCCGACAATTTTATGCCACTGTTGAAGTTGATTTCCCCAACAAAACGTTGACATGGATGACTAACTCAAGGAGGTTCACTGCCACATTTGTAGAGTTTGCTGAGGCAAATGAAATTGACTATAATGTCACTCATGATCAAATTGATGTGCTTGAGCAGGAGCTACTTAAAGAGCCTGAGTGGGTTCAGTACTATGTTGATGATCCTCACATAAGGAAATTGGGCAATGTCAGTGGTCTCCTCTATATGCCCAAGGTCATCAACAAGATAGTGAGGATGACCTTTTATCCTCGAGGTGGAAACTCTGATGCTATTCAGGACTACTATTGGAACATAATTGACTATATCATGCAAGGTCAAGTGTTTGATGTGGTCCTCCTGATGATGAAGGAGATAGAGAGCTACAGCATGGCAGTAAGGACTAGTCTTTACTATGCTCCTTATATTATGTCTCTAATTCTCCAGAAGAGCAATTTTCCAACTCGATATCTTTTTAA
Organism: Eleusine coracana subsp. coracana; assembly: GCA_032690845.1. Lineage (NCBI taxonomy): Eukaryota > Viridiplantae > Streptophyta > Magnoliopsida > Poales > Poaceae > Eleusine > Eleusine coracana. Next base: position 12,859,684 of record CM064426.1, read on the forward strand.
GAAACATCCTCGATATCAGCCTTTTAGCTTGGTAAAGCATGAACTCGTAGCACCACTAGCTGCAGAAGGTGAGGAAGAAGAGGAAAATATTCAGCCAGAGGTTCCTCAGGCACCACAGGGTCCTCAGATGCCACCACCTCCCCAGATGGATTGGTCACAGTTTGCTCCTCCGCCTCCGGCATTCTTTGCAGGGATGACCCCTTATCTTGATCAGTACTTTCAGCCTGTGATGCAGAGGTTTGATCAGATACAAGCCTCAAGTATTGAGGCTCGTAATTCCTATGAGGCAGCCAGGTCTTCATATGAGGCAGCTAGAACATCCTATGAGGCAGCAAGGACTTCTATTGATGATCTCACCACTAGGATGCAGGGTTTAGAGTCTAACTATGATGCTCTATCTTCACACATTTATAGCTACTTTCCTGCACCAGTGCCACCTCCAGAGTTTTTCCAGCCACCATGGTATGCCCCTCCACCTCCTCCTCAAGATGATTGAAGTCTTGACCATTTTTTGGTCAATTGATGCCAAAGGGGGAGAACATGAAGAAGTGATGCTATGATGAGATGCCAGAGTCAGGGGGAGAAAAGGAAACAAAGATGCAAGCCATGATTCTTGATCTATCTATCTTGCATTTGCATGTGCATCTCATATCTTACTTTCATGCACATTTGAACCTTTTTGAACTTATTTGTGTTTGTTGAACTATGTAACTTTGTTGGATTGTAATTTCTTTATGCACCTTGAACCATTTGCTCTTTTATCTGTGCTCATCTCATCTTAATGGTTCAAATGTGTGGATGATGAGGGTGTTCTTACTTGTAATGTTCAATATTGCTATATATTGGTTATTCTTTGCCTCCTCGCATCCAATGGTACAAGGTAAACTCTACCAATTTGTTCTTTTGAAAATATGCATTGCCATGTTTGATATATCTTGATCAATGCACCAATTTAGGGGAAGTTTTACCATTTGGTGAGTTCATTAACTTTTTCACATGTACGTGTATTGAAAATTCTATAGCATGTGATCATTATCCTGTGACTCACCTTAGAGTGTTTTCTTTATTGTCTTTATCGGCTTTATATCACTTCTTATGTTGTCATCAATTACCAAAAAGGGGGAGATTGAAGCATCTAGGCCCGCTTTAGTGTTTTGGTAATTAATGACGACCCTTATTTTTGACTAACTACGTTGTTGAGATAATTGTGGTTGTAGTCATAATAAGGAATAGAATGATGGACGAAGTGGTATACATATGGATGGCTGAAGGCAAAGGTATCTTGATAGGGTTTTTCTGTTTTGCCGGTCACAAGGAGAGTAGAGTTGAGTGACCGGATTATAGGTTAAATGCCGTACTATCAAGAGGGGTCGATGAGATGACCTTGAGTATCCATGGTTGCCACAAATGCTCAATTCCTATCTTTGTGAGTGGTTCTATGTGAGTTGAGTGTGCCCATATCTTTCAGGAAAGCAAAGAGTAAAAGAAGGGGGGCTGGCAGGTCACTCCTGGCGGTCAGACCGCCAGGACCCGCGGTCTGACCGCCGTGCGCTTCAGAGACGGCCAGAGGAGTGGCCTCTCTGGTTGCTCGGGTGATGGCCTGACGGTTTGACCGTAGTTAACCACGGTCTGACCGTCGGTGCATGTCTGGTATCAACAGAGACTTTGTTCTCGGGTGAAAGTTGAAAGTGTCCCGACGGTCTAACCGTGGGTAATGACGGTCTGACCGTCGGGCTCGTGCCAGAAGGAGTTTGAAAGTCAAACTAGCCGTTGGGTTGTACGACGGTCCGACCGTGGGGAGTCACGGTCAGACCGTCCGGTGCACAGAAAGCTGTAACGGCTAGTTTTCAAAGGGTGGCCTATTTATACCTCCTCCATCCCGTGCATAGGAACTTCCTTGGCCATTTGAAAAGTATTGTACACCCTTTGGAGCTTATTCCTCTCTCACACAAAGTCCTAGTGGAAAGATTGCAAGTGTGTGAGTGTGAGTGCCCTAAACTTGAGTGAGTTGAGCATTGTGGCACTTGGGATCCTCAAGCAAGCGTCATCGACTTGTTACTCTTGGAGGTTGTCGCCTCCTAGACGGCTTGGAGGAGTCAAATCCGTGAGCCATTCAAGAAGTGTGTGAAGGAGGCCCGGACTCTTGTGAGAGGTGCGGTGCTCGCCTCGCCGGAGTGGTGAAGAGCAACCCTAGTGGAATCGAGGTTTGGAGAGGTTCAAGGTATTGATTGTGTTATATCTCAAGTTGTTCTTTGTGAGCACTTCTTGGTGGTGGAGAAGTGGATACTTGAGGAGAGTAGCACATCATACGCTTGGATCCACCTCAACGTGGATTAGGGGTGATCGGCAAATCACCGATACCACGGGAAAATATCCTTTGTCTCTTGTCGTGTTGTTCATTTGTTGTTTACATACTAGAAGTTGCATGATGTATGTCACCTAGGATTGTCAACCTACTTTAGTTCAAACCTAGGTTTAGTTGTCTTGTGCTTCAATTCTCCAACTGTCTGCTCAGCTACTCCTGCCGCCTCTTGGCCGCTTCAATTCTCTGGTTATAACCAGCCTCCTGCTGCGCTAGATTTTGCAGAGCCTGTGCCCGCAGCATCTGTTTTTTCGCTACCCTTTTCTGCTTTTCAACTTCCTGTTCCATCAACCTTACGTTCTTCTCCTCCCGTAGTGCATCCTCTTGCTGCTTTCTGATACGCTCCTCCGCTATCCGGCTAGCATATTATGCCTCCTCCTATGTGAGCTGCCCATCGGTAGTCTCTCCCTCGGCCACAACCTCTTGCCCACCTTCGTTGACCTCGTCGGATGCCTCTTTAACAAGGCCTTCAGCTCCTTCCCGAAGCGGGCGCGCCCCAGCCACGACCGACGTTTCCGGGCGGACGACCTCCACTGCCGCCCTACTCCGGGTTGTTGCCTGTTGCGACAAGCCCGAAGCGGGTGGTCTCTTTCCCCCTACCATGCCTACGTGCTTTGTTGTTCCTTCCCCACGGACGGCGCCAGCTGTTGTGGTTACAAGTCCAGAACAAACAATTAATAGGCTAGCCGAGGACTGGATTGACCCAAGGTCCCTCGGACAAGCTAAGTCGGGAAGGAACAAAGCCAAGCTACAACGCTAGTGTCGAAGGGCTCATACTGGTGTACTTCGGCTAACGAACTTTGTATTTATCTGGTCAGGATCGTACAGGAAGGTTCTGGTGGCACAGGCACGTCCCCCCCCCCCCCCCCCCCCCCCCGCCCCCGCTCAGAGGTGCAGGTGAGCATTTATAGATCTACGCTCACCTACCCTCCGGACATATTTACAAATTTGCCCCGGATTTTACATTACACATCATACTTCTTGACCTAAGGGTATTCTATTACTTCAATCTTCCTCTGGTACACGCCCCCCGGCTATCATCCCCTAGCGTCTGCGCCCGGGGCCCGCCATGCCGTACGGCCTTCAGACACCTGCTGGGCCGAAGTCTTTTGGGCGGGCCTTCGGACATCTGCTGGGCCGAAGTCTTCTGAACCGCCAGTCCAGCTGGACCTTGCTTATTATTGCTGGGCTGTCTTCTGAGCTTGGGGAGACTATGGGGTGGTTATTCCCCCAACAATGCTCTCCTTTTTTTACAAATAGATTGATATATAATCAAGAGAGAGAAAATGTAGATCGTACACCACTATATATGACCGAACAAATAAAATGATAATACATTCTAGTGATTAAACGAAAGGATAATGCTAACCTGCCATCAAGAAAAGTTTGCACAACGTCGTCGTGTGGCGGGCACACGCCTGATCATGACACATCAACTGTTTCCTGAGGCCAGCTAAAGATTCAGATGGGTGCCCATTTTGCAAGCACAAAGTATAGTGTCGTATTGGAGCAATGGATGAGTCACATGCAACCTTCTTGACGATTTCCGTCGTGGCAGTGCATGTGGAGGCTAGATTGGCCATGATCGCTTGTCATATGAGAGGAGCTCCCATCCGTATGATCGCTTGTCATATAAGAGGAGCTCCCATCCGTGTGTCCTTTTGTGAGAAAACAAAGGGATTTGTTAATTTTCAGTCATCTCTTTAAACCATTAGATCTAGATCTAATGATTTATAATTATTATATAAATAATTCTATAAAAGAAAAATCAAAATTCAAAGGAACAAAACATTGATTAAAAACTTTCAATCAACTAAAAGCTAGGAAACATGGAAAACAAATGTACTTACGACTACATCTTTGACACCCCTCCCTTGTAGCATCTTTCTACAAAATTATGTCCTTGCTAATCTTCTTGAACCTTCTCCATGAACGAATAATGGATTTTATTTGGTAAAAAAAAACTTTTACCTGCAAAATCTATGACTCCATTCCCACTGCACATTCATACTAGTGTTGTCCAACTGAGCCGTCCGCACGGCACGGCCTAGGCATAAAATAGCTCGGCCCAATTAATTTCAGGCCGGCACAACACGTAATTAATTTTGGACCGTGCCATGCTGATCCACGTACATAGCCATCGGCCCACGGCACGACACGGAGCATGTTAGTCATGTCGGGCCGGCCCGTTAAGGCACACGAGCCCGATTACAAGACCAGCGACTGCAGAGAGGGCGGCACGAGGCGGGAGTAAGTGGGCGGTGCTGCTGCGGAGGGCACCTCACTCTCGGTGTGGCGGCAACGCGGTTGCGGAGGGAGCAAGTGGATGGTGCGAGGCGGGCTAGGCGTCACGAGCAAGTGGGCGGCGGGAGCAAGCGGGCGTCACGACCAAGCGACTGCAGCTGGCGGCGCGAGCGAGCAGCGTGACGGTGCGAGCAGGCGGGCATCACGAGCGGTGTGATGGCGCGAGCAAACGGGCATCACGAGCGGTGTGATGGCGCGAGCAAGCGGCGCGACGACGGGAGCGGGCGGGCAACGCGAGGGCGAGGTAACGGCGGCGGGGCGAGAGAGGAGAGGCGAGAGGGTGACTCGGGAGTTAGGAGCAGGGTTGACATAACCAACCGGGCCGATATAACCGGCCGGCTAGTCGGGCAAAAAATGATTTCGGCTGGGCACGATAGTCCATTGGTTAATCGGTCGGTTACACCGGTTAACCGGCTGGTCTGGGTGGTTAACCGTTTACAAAAGAAACCAACTCGAGAATTGAAAAAAATACGAAATTAATTTGTAAAATAGTAAAAATTTAACCATGATATTTCTTAAATATTTAGCATAATATTAGACACAAATTTACAATATATTTAGTTCATACAACATAACACATCCATATAGTTCAATACAAAGCATCCAATATAGTTAATTTACAAATAATTATACAATGGATTTTCATAAATATTAGTGTGGGATACATAGAATTCAAATAATTGCACTCACACCCATAGACGCAAGTACCAAGCGGGGTGATACTCTTCAGTTGACATGAGCGCAATATACCACGAGTAGACAACAATGTCGCCTTCTAGTTATTCCAAGTTTGTCCAGTCCATGCCGCAGTTGTTTGCCATTTATTAAGCAACAAGTTATAGAAATCAGGGTCCTGCCACTCATAAACCCATTGTGGAGAAGGTTGGGTGTCCGGCAGCGGAACAATATATTGGTCATAACCATGGGCATAGGGAGAAGAACTACTTGCGCTGATTGAGGATTCACTTGTATAAGGAGAAGAGTGAATTCCTAGATGATGTTGCCTACGTCTTATAGTTTCCCCCCACGCATGGTCGTTCTCTGACAATGTGGAGCACCATGGTCCTGATCCTCGGTAACATGAATGGAATCTTTCTCGCCTACAAAATAAGTGATGAGTGAGTGAACTGTCTATGAATTGGTATGATACAATAATCATTGTTTTTGTTACTTGTGAAGTGGACACTTGTTAAAGGTGGAACAGAGGTAGGATCACCAGGTTCCCCACCAGGACCGTCCGAGTCACCAGCAAAAGAGGCTGAACTACTATCATCTGACTCTTGATAGGTCAGGCTCTCATTGTCACTCTAAGTAGAATCATCACTACACACTGATTTTCCTTTAGTTGTCTTTTTCTGTTTCTTTCCTTCCTTCTCATGCTTAACAATTTACACTTTCATCTATGTGTGTCACCCACATGTTTATCCACCTACTCAGCAAGAGAACTAGTCCCAGTAATTCTTTGTAACTCCGATGGTGTGTCATCTTCGATCCTCATTCTTGATGGAATAGGGGTGTCACTCTCGGTGCTCTCCTCATCAAGTAATGGAACAGTATTGGACCGATCGTGCTCCATCCAATCTCGTATCGGATTTGCTTGATTATATAAAGAAAGTTTCATTAATCGGTCGAATGGATCATCTTCTGGTGGCATCAAATGATTTATGAAAATACATCATCCCATTACAATACACCATAAAGTTGATGACGCTCATCTCTGTTAGTCCCGTACATGAATCACACATAAGTGTAATAGTATGAGGTGGTCAATCACGCTGGAACATCTCAAACTGTTTTTTTATTTTAGCCTCATTCTTATCTAAATATACTCCATCAATCTCACGTCCAGTTAGGATTGCAGTGCCCTCATCTATAACATGAAAGAATATAAATTAGTTCACTGCTTTACACACGTGCAACAAAAATAAATAAAAATCAAGTTACCCCATCTTCGAGTCTCCTTGACGGCGACTTGAAAGTAAGGATTATCCGTCATCCTACCGGGAATGCCTTCAATATGGAACCATTTTGATCAAATCCTGCCAATTGTATTTTTTTCAGCCGTACACTTTGTTGTCCATGTCGCAATATCAATCATAGTTTGAACCTTCTCCTTCGTTCCCCTTACGGACGTGGACCGTCAGAGCATACCTAGCAATCCGCCGCCGTCCTGAGATTGAGATGAACCACCTCCATGCTCGTATTGTCCACCTTGATCAAGAACACGCCTCATATATACCTCCTCCTCTTGAGACATATCTATCACACGCTACAACACCTCATCCATATCATCATTAATATCATGGATCATATTTTCTTCTCTAGCAATTTTCTCCCTTTTCAAATTATCCCGTTGTATGTCCTTCTTTCTTGCCATAATTCTATCCAGCTCACGACGATAGTAGTCACGAACATCTGATGAAATATTGTTATAATGTATGACATTACCATCTCTTCCTACCAAATGATGCTTGAATCGATTGGCACCACCCCCCTTTCTAGAAATCTTACAATACTTGCATGACCATCCTGTAAATTGGTTTACATCAGCTCCCACATACCATCACTTTGATTATGATCCGTCATGTCTTTCTACTATAACAAATGACATATATAATTTCTTACTTCAATATTACAATAAATCATAATATGCTACTCCCTCTGTTCAGAATTAGATGTCGTTTTGGAGTTGGGCACGGGAAATAAGGAGAAGTAAAAAGGTGGGTGCACTAAAAACGAGAAGGAGAGAGATAGAGATAGGGATATAATGAGAAGAGAGAATATTGTATTGGGAAGAGAGAAAGGTGCATTGGGAAGTGAGAATGACATGTAATTGTAGAAAAGTTGGAAACCTTAGAATGACCTGTAAATATGAACGGAGAGAGTAGATGTTTAGTACATTTCTTTTCTTTCTAAATTATCTATGTTTCAAAGTCTAAGCTATATATGGCTAACTAAATTAACTACATGCCCTTCCAATTTATAATATAGATATCCTGAAAAAAAGGAAAAAACAAAACTTACCTCAGTGCGCGGCTACCTGGAGGCAGCCGACGGTTAATCATGCCTGGTCGTCGGTTAACCGACCTAACCAGCCATCTAACCGTGCGCTCAACCAGTTGCCTGAGGCGCCCCCACCAACCGGCGGTTAACAGCTCACTTGGCCAGCTAGCCGAGCTCCCCGTCCGGTTAACCGGTCTAGCCGGCCGGCTAATCAACTACCGCCGCGCTAACCGCCGACCACCGGAGCCACATGCCGCAGATCCGCACCTCCAGGTCAGGGACGACGGCTCCGGGAGGAAGAGGCGGGGAGGAGGGAGCAAGATGCGAAGAATGCGGCCTCCCGTGAGCCTCCCCTATGGATAAGGTTCACTTTTTCTATTTCTTTTCTTTTTTTCTTTCATATAATTTTTTCGTCTATCAAAACTTATGATTTTAATTCCATTTTTTCATCGTATCTCTTTATTAATCTTCTAGTTTTTTTATAAAATATTCAATTCAAAATTTTTCAATTTTTTAAAAAAATCAAATCTGGACCGGGGGTTAACCGGTCGGCTGGTGTAACCGGACCGCACTTGTTTCCCGGTTAACCGGGTTAACCGATCTCAACCTTGGTCGGAAGTCGCAAGTGACCTAGGGCACCTGAGCGGCTGGGCTATCTGGACGAGTTAACGGGCCATCCATGCTGGGCCACCAGCCGTTGGAGTGGACTATTGGGCTAAATTTCGTGCCAAGCCTTGCTTTCGTGCAGGGTGGGCCACATGCTTAACTAGGTGAGAGGATAAACAGGCCGTGCTGTGCTAGCTCGTGGGCTCGATCGACGATCCAAACACGATCCGGAGCTTTCCCGATACAAAATTGTTTTGGATCATGCCAGATTTATATCGTAACTTCTTTGCGTGTTTAGGCCGGCCCATGGCCCATGGGCTTTTTGGACAACACTAATCTATACTTAGCCTACTCAAAAGCCCAAATGAATAGGACCTATAACCCATTTTGACCCACGGCCTAAACAAGAGCCCATCACTTCTCTCCACTACACAGTACACACAAGCAATCCTGCTCGACAATGGTCGATTCATCAAATTTAATTTCATTTCAAATTTCAAATCTTAAAACAAAATCATCATTCATCATACCTTGCCCACCGTCGCCGTCGGCTCGCCGCCGCAGGATGCCGGCGGAGGAGGAGGAGCGCGTCCCCGACGCCCTCTCTCTCTTCGCCTCCAGCCTCTCCCGCCACAGGTACCTCGCCGTCACCGCTCCTCTCTCACCACCCCGTCGCTCCAATCCAACCCCTCTCTCCCTCTCTCTCTCCGTTCCCGCGCTTCAGGTTCGGGGATGACGACCTCCGGCTGCTGGAGGCGGCGCTTTCCGCGGGCGCCGACGTCCCCGCGATGCTCGCCACGCGCTCGTCTGCCCGCCGTCTCCTGCGAGCTCGTGCGGCGGAGGCATTCCTGCAGCCACCCGGCGGGGCGGAGGACCATGGCAGGATCCTCTCCGTCGCCGACTTCTTCGCTCGCGCCTTCGCTCTCGTCGGTGATGTCGAGGTGAGCGCCGATATAACGGCAATGGGGATTACTGCCCCTTTTAGGATCCCGAGTCATTGGGTGTGCTCTGGTCTAGGTTGGATCGTTGGGTAGGGTTCACTCTTTAATTCATTTGGGCACAGCACATCTGTTCATGTTCGTATTGTTCATCAGTACTATAACTGTTCGATATTACAGAATTACCGATTGTTTGAATGAAACCTGCTGCAACTGCAAGCGATATTTAGTTATTTACCAATGACGACGCATTTCTCTCATTTAAACTCTCCAGACTTTAAAGCACACTGTTGCCTTTTGCTGACAGAGATTGTTTTGGCTTCTTCTCTGCTATACTGCTAGTACTTCACTGATCCTCTTCCTGTACACTGCCAGAGCTGCCTTGCGATGAGGTATGAAGCCCTGGTTCTTCGAGACGCTAAATACTCCAACCACCTACAACTGCAAGTCTCTCGTGAAGAGTGGTTGACTTTTGCAAAGGATTCTCTTGACAATGGCTTTTACGCCATCGCCTCCAAGGTAATTCCATTCTGTTTAATAACTACCGAAGTTCACTTCAGAGAGCCCCTTTCGGTGATTACTATTGGTTGGCAAGCTGCCAATTCAGTAGGTTCAACACTGTCAATAACACAGCTGATAGTAATTTGGAAGTTCAGAACAGAGATGTAGTAACATATTTCATCCTGTGTTCCTGACCTGATCATTGAAGATTTACCAGATGTGTTTAAGCATTCATCTCTACATTGTCATCTGTCTTTAAATACTGCTGCATGTAGAACTTATTTTTATGGAAGTTATAGTACTCCTGTATGTAGAACTTATTTTTCAGTGCCTTATGGTAACCTTTTTGCTACTCTGAGATCTGATAGCATGATATAATTGACACAAAGAAAATTGCCTCAACGTCAGAAATAATGGCTTGAAGTACTCTCTATCAGGAAATAGTAACTCCGCATTCCTTGCTCGTTTCAGTATGCAAAGAATATAACTCATTGAACATAGTTTCAAATCCGAAACTGAAATTGATTGACTTATTCAAATCGTGAAATATCATCGCTTAGCACGTACTCTTCTAAAGCTTAATGCTGAAACAAGTGCTGAAAGTGCTTGATGACTGCATGTTATATAGCCTTTTACTCTTGTAAAATTGTTTCAAGTTTCACAATTGACTACAAATAAAAAAGAGTAACCTGGAGACTGAAATTGGTGTGTATTGTAACATTTTAGGCTTTTGCAAACGCTCTTGCAAGAGGACATATTCATTCCAGCAACCCAGGACGGTTAGACTCAACTAATTCCATCAAGGAAAAGGACAAGATTAATGATATAACAGGTCTCCAAAACTTGTCCAAGTCATTATCTGGGCAGCATCCAGGTGAGTTTTGCAGTCCATGGAATATTTATTTTGCCTTAAAATAATGTTTAAATTACACACAGAAAACTGAACTTGCATTAAAATTTCAAAAAGAGTAAATATAATGAGTGCATACATGTTGAATCAATAGAGATCATAATCTTAACATTCAATTCACAACTAAGGCACTTAAATCTTTGAAATGTTTGAAGTCAGAACATATCTTTTTCAAATATCATTCCAAAATTAGTACTTCTGTTGCCACAGTTGACACACAGGCTGCTGAATACATGAAAAGGAGAGCTTCAGGAGTTCATGCAAAGTACAAGTTACAATCAGGAAAGCCAAAGTTACCTGGAAGTTCAATGTTTATGTTAGGGATCAAAACAAGGAACATAAAGAAACTTCTTCAAAGTCGTGAAAGAAACTTGAGTGAGATTTGAAGCAATCTTAGTATGTCATCTTCTGCATGATTGAGAAGAACTATCGTGATCTTTGATAGGAGCTATTTTCTGTATTGTAAGAGGTGAATTTTCTTTGTTAATGTACTCATTTATTTACTGCAGAAATAAAATAATTTATTTCCCCACTGTACATTTGTACGTCAATGTTTATGCCTAATTGATTACCTGCAGCAAAATGGAATAATATAAACTTTATTTTCAGTATCTTACCAATTGCTTACTTTTATTTTGGTCTCTTAGACTTTTAGATAGCTTGAGACATTACCTTCCCATTACTAATCTTCATTAGATGCAATCAAACCTTTATATGTGTCTCTTTATGCGATAGAAATGGCTACTTCTTGGATCAAAACAAAAGTTTCTTACATTTATCTTTTTATCAAAGTTCAGTACATGGGGGTTTTCATCGGTAGCATGTGCATGCCAATCCTTATTTTCTGAAGTAAGCCACATCAAGCATGTTCTATACTTCATAAAAAAAAGTTCTATGTGGGGACCCTGTCCATCCATCCTCCAAAATATGAAAGATATTTTCCGTTACCTTGATGACATCAGATTCCTCATATATAAAAGTGTGAGTATAGCATCATCTATTTTTTATGCTCAAAACTTTAACAACAAGTCAATCACAAGAAAAATCGATACTTATGTTGCATCATACTATTGTCATATTTGGTACATACAGTTTGCTGATTGTATTATTGCAAATTTTAACACATATTATACCACCTTTTTTCTTTCTTTTTTGTCTTGACTACTGCTTGATCTCATCAGATAAGTATTGCTAGCTATGGCTGGTTGACTACTGCTCAGTCTTATTGGATGAACTATTTCTAGCTGTGGCTTATTGGCTACTGCTCAATCTGATCAGATGAAGTATTACTAGCTATGCTCAATTTTTTCCTAGTACATTATAAAAGTATTAAATGTTTCTTATTATTTACCTTCTGATCACAGGTGCATTTTTGGTGCAATGGAGTCATGATATGATTTCATGGATCAGATTTTAGAATCTGTGATGACTGCTGATTGTTCATGGATTTCTTTTTCTTTCAAGAGTATGGCAGGGCCTCTATTACTTCATGAAAAAGGTACCGTCAAGCAGAATTGTACTGTAGTAAACTTGTCATTGCAGTAGTCACATTTCAATGAGCAAGAAATTAGGCTTTTTTTTTTCTTTTTGATAAATGCTCTAAGAACCAACTGGAAATCTAGAAGGTTGTTAGCTGGAGGCGACGGGTGTGTATTTCACCTCTTCCTTTTTGAGCGGTATATTTACCATGGAAGGTCAGGTACTTATGTGCCAGTGTCATAAAACGAACATGCAAATCCTGATCCCCGGGCTCATGATATGTAAAAACGGGTCTAATAGTAGCTGAGAAGAACGTAGATTTGTTAGTGGCCCAGGTCCATCCGTTAGAATTAATCATGGAGCCTCACTCCAATCCGAACCGTTTAGACATGAATGAACAAGTTGTCTTGTTTTGAGGGAAGGGCAAACTTAAATTAAATAATTTCCCAAGGACATGCCTGTTGCATGTTCCTGCACTGTGCAAGGTTGCACTGGGGTGTTTAAGTAAAAGAGTTTGACAGAGGAGCACACAAGAGGTGAGAGGACGGTTGCGACTCATGTGCACGCCCATGTGCTAGGTGAGCACTCAGTAATGGTAGATAGAATTTGACTTTGAATAGTATTTGAAGAATTTGCCATAGTCCTATGTAGTTTCTGTTCTGGTGAAAAAGAGCACTGTCGGCAGCTTATTTAAAGGTTGGTGCCTAAGCAGCCGCGGTTGTATCTGATTGGCTGGCAGTACTAGCTAGGCTTGAGACATTGGACTAGCAATGGCACGTGCATGCCTCCTTCAGTAGAAGTCCTGCCTCCTTCGAGATCGTGCACGCATTGAGCAAACAAAGCGTCGATCTGCCATGATTCAGGTGCAGTGCCCACGACGCCAAAATTGCTTTGCTCTGCTCTTTTTACCTCCTCTGTACTAGCTGCACTGGACAGATGTTATGGATGCACGAGACAAGACTTTGTTTTGATATATATATTTGATATGATTTTGTAGTGTTGCTCAAATACGAATTTATTCTGTCATCCGAACTGGAAACAAAATCTGTGTAAAATATATAGGAGCTGGACGTTGTTGTAGAGTCTGCATCACAATTGCTGGTGGGTGCGCTCCAGACCATGATAGACATGTGTCAGCTCCTTGTAGAAATGGAGAGCCATCCGTGAGGGATGTGTAGACTTGTCTCCAGCTACTACTTAGTCTAGTCGTGATGCGACGTTATTAGGACATGCTTCCAGCTATATGATGATGTGGTATTCCTCCTGTTGTAGTGCACGACAAATCCCTAGTCTTGCTGTTGCCATGGCCTTGTGCATATGCATACATACGTGTCAGGTTTTATGTCTTTGCTATGATTGAAAATGTGCACAAGATAAACAAATGCTGCTACTCCCTGTCATGTTTGTGATCTTTGTATGATTAGCGATCTCAGCAGTCATTCACCGATAATAAGGTCAACTCCGAACGTGCACGGGGCTAACAGTAGTGTCTGGTGCACGGTGTTATAGCGGTATGCTTGTTGATTAGCTGCGGTTGTCAGGTCCATTGCCTTGGGTGATCAACTCATTTGTCGAGACGTTTACCACCATGCATAAGAGCAGTTAAAATGTAAGGTACTATTATATATAACTTGGTTAATTTGTCAACGCAGACAACATGCACACTATTCGTAGGTTTGGTCGGTATGTTTGAAGTTTGAAGTTGCTAATAACTTGCAGTTCACATTTCTGTGTAAAGAAGCATAGGCAAGCTACCTCGGTTCTAGTGTCGCATGAAGTGAAAGGAAGGTGGAAATTCCAGGACACACCGGCCATCTGATTGGAAGATGCTAAAGAAAGTCCATGAACACGGCGACCAGCTCAAAACACATGTTTGTTAATCAACGCGTTAAGACTTTCTGAGTGATATTGTATACTAATGTTTGAAGCCAACCAATCTTGTTGCTGCTAAATACAGACAAGGAAGCCATGAAAACCATTACACACTCAAGTTATGTACAGCTAGCAGCAAAGTAGACAGCCCATGCGATGATGCCATCCAGTAGGAACAAAGGACATTTAGCATGACAATATAATATCTACTAATGCACGAACCCGTAATCTATCATGTTTGTCGTGACCTGCTGTAGAGAGCTTTAAACTCTCTCTCTCTCTAGCTAGGGGCCGTCGTTCATGTGGCTCTTCCATCTATAAAAGAAGAGGCTCTGCACCCAGCAGTCTTCCCCCCTTCACTTTGCAACCTCTCCTCTCCTACTAGCTCAGTCAGAGGTTGCAAAGAACTTACGCCACACATACACACTAGCTATGGCTGGAAGTGCAAGCGGGAGCTCATCACCGCCGTGCGCGTCGTGCAAGCTACTTCGGCGGCGGTGCACGCAGGAGTGCGTTTTCGCGCCATACTTCCCTCCCGAGGACCCCCACAAGTTTGCCATTGTTCACAAGGTCTTTGGCGCCAGTAATGTCAGCAAGATGTTGCAGGTACTTTCTCAATTCTTTGTTTGCTTCTTCTCACCTATATATTCCAGGAGGAATGCCTCAACCATCATCTGACTGGTTATCAACTAATGTATCCTCTGCTTGGGTCACTGATTCCAGGAATTGCCTGCTCAACAGAGAGCTGATGCCGTCAGCAGCCTGGTGTACGAGGCCAACGCGCGCATGAGGGACCCTGTCTACGGCTGCGTCGGCGCCATCTCCTACCTCCAGCAGCAGGTCTCCCAGCTCCAGGTCCAGCTCGCCCTCGCCAAGGCCGAGATCCTCTGCGTCCAGATGCAGCAGAACGATGGCCACCATGGACATTATTCAACTGCGGCACCGACATCGACAAAGCAGCAGCAACTTGAGCAAGGGGTGGATGGCGAAGCTTACCACAACCTGATAATGCAAAATGGCCTGATGAACACGTTAAACAGCACTGCTGCTCATCAGCAACAGTTTTTGAGCAGCTTAGGTTCAGGAGGGATGTTGCACGAGGCATGTCTCAAGAAAGAGTCTTTATGGGCATGAATTATTATGTACTTACACCTTTGCCAATTGCCATGCCAATAAGAGAAAATGGCTTCTCACTCTGCCCGTATATGTAGGAAACATGGGAAATAAAAGGGATGAGTTAATTGGTCACACTACATGATCGTGCATCGTAATGCCTCCATTAATTTCCAATCAAAGATTAGGTCAGCTAAGGGGCAAAACTGATATGGATCTTTTAAACTCTGAAATACGTGGATGTTAGCTTAATAAGGTTGCACGACAAGTTACGGATATGCACTTTGCTCTGGACGTGGTTGAGACTTTAAAGCCCGCAATGTGAACAGCTTGGGACTCATACCCAAGTCATGAACAGTAGGATTCCTATATTACATTATTGGTGCTCATCTTGAGCTGACTGGACATGAAGCATCACAAAGCCCTTTTCAAATCATACCAAAATTTAGAATTAGTACAACCAAATAGAAGGCCTGACCAAACAGATTCCTAAGCGTTCTGTATAGGACGTGTGTCCTTGATGCCATGATGTGGTGGGTGTTGCACGATGGCTTACCTGGCTTCACTAATAATTCGGCCTGTACAATAGTAGTGTTAAAAATGCCAAGACAATAGAATACCTGGATCGTCAAGTAGTTGAGTGCCTCGTGTCATCAAGAAACCAACACGAAGAAGCCTAGCTAACTACAGGAGCGTGTTCGCTCCTTAAAGAAAGAATGATGCCGAACTACGTACTGCTTCAATGGATTCGTTAGAAATGATTGGTTACTATTTATAATTATTTGCCAATAATTGGCTTGGTTTTGATATTACCAACAAGCGATCAAGGTCCGTGCATGCATGAGTATAGGTGAATCTAGGACAAACAATTTAAAGTACAATAGTTACGTCCCCACACAACGAATATCTGAATACAATTTGATTTTTTTTTTGGCGTTTAGCTTGACCAAAAACTTCAAATTCTGATGTTGACCACAAATAGTGTTGCTTAGTTACAAACGACTATTTTGCATGATGCATGGCTGTATTGATAGGAAATATACGGTGAATTATAGGGAAAAAGCCCTCCGTGTACCATGAAATAATAATAAGTGAAGAATCTTACCCGCAAAATAAAAAGTGAAGGATCTTAGCTTTTTTTTTTTGGGTGAATTTTTAGTCGAAACCTGCAATTGTGACTACCACTACGTAGCATTTTACATTTGTAAATCTGATCAATCTGTTTCCATAGTGTTTGCATGATTTGTTATAAGCATGATAAAGATAGAACCAGAATGACGACTTGATAAGCTTTATGCAGACAGTGGGTATTGTGTTTTTAGGGTGAGACAAGTTCAAGAATTGTTCAAGGGGCCGGAGTTTTAGTTTAGGCATTACTGTTTTTGTAGCCTTCATGGACCCAGAATGAGTTGGGCCGAGAATGAAGCAATGTATGTAGCCCAGCAGCAACATTTGTTCTTTCGGACTCGGGTAACCACCTGATTGAGGCAGTGAAGCGCGCCTGAGGAGGCTAGGAGGAGGAGGATACCGTGTAAGCTGATCATCCCTTTGCTGTCATGTCCTGTTCTGAAGCAAACCAGAGGCAGGTTCTACATTTTCATGGGAAGCATCAAACTGTAAATCCAGAAAGTGCTTACTCCTCTTTCTTTCATGCGCTAGTTGCTGAGGATCCTCCATCAAGTAGTCATGGGCATGGGCCGTGTACTTAATTAGTTGGAGTACCTTTTTGTTACAGTCCAGCAGTTTCTGAACAAGTTCATCAACTACTCCTGGGTTTTGTTATAACAGTACTAATACTAGCATCTTTACTTTGTTTGCTCCACCAACCTCTCTTCCCTTTCTTGTAATGCAACAAGTCCAACTCCAACTAATTAATGGGGGCATCACTAGCTAATACCCCTACTACTCAAGCATCGTCGTCCAATAATGCAGTCGGTGTGAAAGATTGAATGCCACCGAACTACGTACACTTGTTTGTTATGGCTTAACATTAGTGGAAACTAACTGCGTACGATTGTACTAGCACGTTGGACTTGGAAGCCATGCAATCCCACAATCTAATACGGTCGTTATTAAGAGCAGGTAGTGGATTAGCACACATTAACTTCTCATATAGGTTCCAGTACATCTTTTCGCAAATCGGCATCCCCTCCACTCAATAACCTCAAGGTTCTTCAGAGAGACTTGCATTATTATTGTCGGTCCGTTGGTACTAGTCAAGGACATGCATGGTTTGGTGAGGTTGTTGAGGCAGCCACGAGAGCCCGGGCGTGACATGATCGGTGATGCTTTTTCCTTTTGCTTGTCCTTGACTCTTTGTAGCCTTGTCGTTGTAAATCGGTCCCTTCCCTTCCCTAGCCGTTCGTGAATAAAGTATGCACTGCAGGTGCATCATGTTGCTCTTCCCTGTCTTCCAACTAGTGCTGTAAATCCGGGCCGCCTGGCACGGGCCCGCCATGGCCCGACACGAATGAAAACGGGCTGGCACGGCACGACAAAAAAACCGGGCCATGCCGTACCAGCCCACGTGCCTTGGCTGCGGCCCAAGACACGGCACGGCAAGGTTTTTCGTGCCGTGCCACCCCGTTTAGCTCGTCGTGCCCAAAACGGCCTGTGAGCACATCACAACTTGGATGGTCCCCGCCGAAGCAGGATTTGGAGCCCCGTATGTCGAAGCCGGATCTGGAGCCGACCTCGCTGCCCCAACCTCGGCCTGAACAAGAGATCTCGGGCTTGCAAGATATCCTCGTCGACACACGGCACCACAGAGCGGCATCACGATGAGTCGGCGAGAGGCGGACCATAGAGATGGCGGGAGCGAGAGGAGCAGAGGAGGGCTCGAGCGCGAGGAGCAGAGGAGGGCTCAAGCACGAGGAGCAGAGGAGGTCGTCGTCCGTCGATGAGATCTGAGAGCGAGAGGCCGAGAGCGGAGAGCGAGAGAGACTGCGGCGCGGAGGCGGAGCCGCGGAGGAAACGAGGGGAGGCGGCTAAGGGTTACCGCCGGTTGAGTGACTTTTATATGGAGGCAGGACAGGAATGGAGCGGGCCGGCCTGCGTGCCACGTGCTTAACGGGTCGGCCTGCGTGCCTACCGGGCCGTCACCAAAACGTGTCGTGCTCGGGCGGCCCATCGTGCCGGGGTGACGGCCCAAGCACAGCACGGTGCTGTGGGCCATGCCGCCCAGGCTCCTTTCTTGTCGGGCCGTGCCCGTGCTTATATCGGGCCAAATTGGTTGTGCTTCGGGCCAGCCCGAAAAGCACGGCCCAAATTTACAGGACTACTTCCAACTGAGCCGAGAGGTGATGAAGATATCTACTACTAACTACTGTACATGTGTGTGTGTGTGTGTGTCGAGAGGTAGTTTAGATTTTTCAAACTTAGGATCAGTCAATCCTCTCACGAGTTGAAAAATTAAGATGAGTTTTACTGTCGAAAGTACTAGCCATTAGTTTTAAAAACTTTGACCAACTGTTTGATTCAATGACACATAACTACTAGCCATCTATAAGACATGTAGAAGTACAGGTTCTGTCCCTTCTCACTGTGTTCTGCATCACCATTGTCCATTGATACATCAGGATACACTACGATGTTACTGTGTCAAGCCAACATAATCATTCATGCAGCATGATAATATCAGCGCGGATATCTCGGTAGCAAAGCAGTTCAGGGATACCAAAAGTTCAACTAATACGTGCCTTCACCGCTGGATACTTAAATTAAGAGTAAATTTTACAAAACTATAGGTGTTATAGCAAAACTATCATAAAACTACAGATTTAAAGAGATATATCATAAAACTACAGATTTAGTGCATCTTTGTATCACAAAACTACAGATTTAACAAATTGTATCATAAAACTACAGATTTAGTGTCCATATATATCGCAAAACTACATATTTTACAACGGCTAAACATATAGTTTTATGATAAATTGACATCTTAAATCTATAGTTTTGTGATATAATTTATTAAATCTGTAGTTTTGTGATATAAAGGTACACTAAATCCGTAATTTTATGATACATCTTCTTAAATCTATAGTTTTGTGATAGTTTTATCATAAAACCTATAGTTTTGTGAAATTTACTTTTAAATTAAAGAACTATAAATTAAATGTCGGTAAAAGTTTACACGCCTCTCTACCAACTACCTAGGACAAGAACGTACCAGAAATAGTTGTACTGCTGCCTCTTCATGGACTTGTGCTTGAAGCCTTGAAGCATAAATGTCTACTCCCTGATGATGAGCTGAAAGAACCTTGCATGTGGACCTGCAAGCAGCATTAGGTAACAAGCTAGAATCCGGTGTTACCTACTTCTACTTTCTACTGTACACACCTGCAGACGATCTTCTTACTAGCCTTCTAAGGCTCACTTAACTCATGAATGAAGATGAACCACCATTATCCAGTTTTTGCTTCCAGACAGTTCGCCGAATGCTGCGTGCTCCTCATCATTCATGCTTTTCACTTCAACTGTACCTGCCAGAGGGAATTTTTTTGTGGAAACAGCAAAACGGAATCAGATTGACAGCAATATATATAATGCGAAGTCCCCGTTGATCAGGATAGGGTACCAAACACCGTAGGATTTCACCTAACGCTGCCTTTATATGGTCTTTGGGTGCACTCATTTGGTTCTTGGCTAAAACAGGAGAGACTAGTTATTATTACAGTATCCTGCATCGAGCAGGGTCATATCATTATTCAGCACGCTAAACCATAATTGATGCTAGAATGTGAATATTTATGACGTGGCATGCACCTCTAGTACCTGCATCAGATTGAATAATCTTGCTGCCACCACCAGTTACATTATTGCTACTCTAGCCTTGGCTTCTTTTCAAAGAAAAATTGGAAAGGAAATCAAAAGGAAGACATGGGAAATAATTGGTGGTCAGTGTCATAGACCTTGTGTATGAAAATACACCAATCACAACTTTATGACCCAAGAATCACAATGTCCAGAAAAGTTGCGTTCCTCCGAATTCCGTTATTGAAGAACTGGATCGTCGGTGCATGTTCAGTATGAAGCGTGACTTACTGAGAATGTGACATCTTCTCTCGCCTCACAAGGAATACGGCTGATTAACTCCAGTTGACTGATCATTGGATTCATTTGACCCATTGCAAATGTAGATTGTTTGACTAGCACTTGATAGAACAGAGCATGGGGACTAATTTCTTCGTATATTAAGATTCGGTTAATGATATAAATCGTTCGAGCTCGTTACCAATTCTAAGAGAGATTGCTATTACTATTCTGAACTAGGAACTCTGAAACATCAGTGGACTCTGCTTTGCAATAGCAGCTAAATGACTGCGCTTTGTTTGGAAAAAAAAATGATTGGCAAGGAACATGAGACAAGTATTCATTTGACTATTTACAAAATCCATCTTTTGAAAGCGATAAGCTCGGCCGTTTTCAATACATTTTTTCTTTGCTTCATCCGTATCACGTTGGGTGGGAAAATGTGGTGGATTGACATTTGACAGAACTGTCGGCACCAGAAACCAGCACTTCCGCTTCCTCTCTCTTCTTTTCCCTTTAGCTTTTTGTTAAACAAACTGGGAGCAGGTACATTCATGTCAAATAAACTTAACATGCTGGGATCCATCTTTAACTGATTTTGCAGATTCACACTGAGATTACTAACAAACAAACTGTACACTGGTGTCTAGAAATTTCAAGCTATTTCAGTTTTAGTAGCGCTGGAAAGGCTGAGCTGAGCTCATTCTTTGTTAGATAAAGTTCTGTCATTCTTTGTTAGATAAATTTCTGTTGATTTCACCTCAAAAAAAAAAAAAGCTTCTGTTGATTCATAACTACCTCCCTTTATGTGGTTAGCCCAAGGGTCAGTGTTCAGGTTGTTTGGTTAGTACTGACGAGGGCCACTTAGCCATGTGTGCGAGTTCAATGTTCCCATCGTTATTGCAGAAGAAAGGTGGCTGATATATAAAAGAGAGGGCAGCTAAGCACTGCAACAAATAGACCTGCTGTGAAGAAAGAATGAAGGTAGAGGCCACTCCCAAGATGACAGCAGGAAGCAAGATGACGGCGCTCCAATCTCCAGTTGGACTGAGGAGCATCATGACCTCCCTAGCCGCCTTCTTCATCGTGGTCAGCTCCTTCTCCCTCTTGTTCGAGCGTGGGCAGGAAGCTCAAGTGCAAATGGCGCTGGAGCACAAAAATCAAGAAATGCAGGTGAAGGTGGCTGCTAACAACAAGCACCATGATCAACAATTGAAAGGCCAGGAAGCAGAAGTGCAGTTGAAGATGTCACATTCTGAGCACCATGGTCAGCAACTGAGAGGCCAGGAAGCACAAGTTCAGCTCAAGATGGCAGCGGCTGAGCACCATGATCAAGAGCAACTGAGAAGCCAGGAAGCACAAGTTCAGCTCAAGATGGCAGCGGCTGAGCACCATGATCAACAACAACTGAGAGGCCAGGAAGCACAAGTTCAGCTCAAGATGGCAGCAGCTGAGCACCATGATCAACAACAACAAGTGAGAGGGAATGAAGCAGAGGTGCAGTGGAGAGCTGAGCTCCACGACTCCGGCGCAGAGGATCAGTGCAATTGGGCGAGAGGACGGTGGGTCTATGACAATGGGTCCCGACCATTGTACTCCGGGCTCAAGTGCTCCTTCATCTTCCCCGAGGTGGCTTGTGACAAATATGGCAGAAAGGATGTCATGTACCAGCACTGGAGATGGCAGCCTCACGGATGCGACCTTCCGAGGTACTACGTTGTTCTTATTATTGATTTCACTTGTTTTTATTCTAGCTCAAGTTCGTTCTTAAGAACCCAAAAGTTCCAGATTGTGTCAGTATGGGCTGTAAAGAATTTTCTGAATGGTGGTAATATTTGACATGATGTCTGTATTTCACTGCTGGGAACAGGTTCAATGCCAGTAAGCTACTTGAAAAGCTGAGAAACAAGAGATTGGTGTTTGTGGGCGACTCACTCAATAGGAACCAATGGGTTTCCCTGGTGTGCATGGTGGAGGCCTCTATACCTGATGATGACAGGCTCAAGACGCGTATCTACAATGGATCACTCATTTCCTTCAAGGCACTGGTATGTTTTCCTTCATAAATATACAGCTGGAGCTGGTAGTCAGGTAAAAAATCAACAATTCCTGTCTGTCAGCTGATTTGAACAACTTAATGATCATTTCAGGAATATAATGCGACAATAGACTTCTACTGGTCGCCGCTGCTGCTGGAGTCCAACAGCGACAACCCTATCATTCACAGGGTGGAGTACCGGATCATAAGGGCAGACAGAATCGAGAAGCATGCCAGTGTCTGGAGGGACTCTGACATTATTGTCTTCAATTCCTACCTATGGTGGAGGAAGCAGAAGGAGGACATGACGATGAAGGTCATGTAAGTACCAGTAATTTCCTTCCTTCCTATATACTACTCGCTAAAATATCACATTACTGTCAGTTCCACATATTTGGAAAAAAGTATCAGAACTGGAGCATCATTTTTTTTTTATGTGCAGGTATGGTTCATTCGAAGATGGTGATGCAAAGCTAGACGAAGTGGAAATGGATGATGGTTTCGAGATAGCTATCAAGAAACTAACCGAGTGGCTCGGAGAGAATATTGACAAGAACAAGACTAGAATATTTTTCGCAGGATCATCACCAACACATTCCTGGTAAGACAGTTATGCTTATTGTCAACATCATGCCACCAGGAAGTATGTATATGAAAATGATTCAAGATTTTTTTTTTCAGGGCTAGCAACTGGGGTGGAGAAGACAGCAACAAATGTCTTAACGAAACAGAGCCCATTTACAAAACCGGATACAAAGCTGCCACTACAGATTATAGCTTGATGGCCAAGGCTGAGTCGTATTTCAGAACATTGGAGCCGAAAGGTATACATGTTCAGATACTGAACATCACGGAATTGTCTGACTACCGAAAGGATGGGCATCCTTCGGTTTACAGGAAACAGTATGTTCCTCTCACAAAGGAGCAGATTGCAAACCCAGCCAGCTACGCAGATTGCACCCACTGGTGCCTCCCCGGCATCCCTGATGTCTGGAACGAGTTTTTGTATGGCTACCTCATGTACAAATAATATACCATGTCACATAGTGTACAAATATTATAACTCTGTCTAGATTAGGCTGCCTTATTTTACAATTACATGTAGAGAAAGGAGAAAGTGTATCACCTAATGGGATGCACATATTGTTTGTTATCAGAGTACCAGTTCTTCGAATAATACAGAGCACCATAATTCTACCAAAGTCAGATAAATGTACCATGGGAGAACCTTAAGCACTAAACAATACTGTCATGGGTTCATTCAAGGAGGCAAACAAGCAAGAAAAACACAACCATAGCACGATGATAGTTGGCTTATCCCATGCTTCTAAGCCGACCGTAATGTTGTTTGTACCTCTCGTACATGTAAACTCCACTTATTATTATAACCGCAATGTTCCGGGTCTTTCAAAAAAAGAAACATTTCGGCATGAGAAAATAACAACCTGATCAGTGGGGTATAGAATAGCAGAATCATCAAAAACTCAACCCGTTGCCTCACATTTAAATCAGCCTACGATTGAAAGTCAACAGCAGAAGAAGTTCATTGTTCCTTAGCAGAAATGATGAAATCATTTATTGTTCTTGCTCAAGAGCTTGGCAGATTCCCAATAACACTAAACCATCAGTTATTAATTTCATATGTTGGGAATTTGAATGAAGTAATTGAATACATCAGGAACTGTTCTTTGTGTTCCGCTATTTCTATGTAGCAATTAACATCCAAATGATACTTTTCTTAATCATGCTTTCTTGGCCTTGAGCTTAGGTCCTGGCCGCAGGAAAACAGCCCTGAAGATCCATGCAGCAAGAATGGCACCAATAAAGGGACATATCCAATACACATAGAACTGCTCCCATGTGTTGTGGCGACTGTTAACATATGCCCATCCAAAGGCCTGTACATGATATTTTGCCGTAAGTACATAAGAACAACATAACTAGGGCAGAATGCTTAATTTTGCTACAAAAAGCTTAAAACTGAAAAACTGATGGGAAAAAGAATATGTTGATACTGTTACCACGAAACAAGAATGTGAAATCAGTTCAAATGAGACCGCTAACAGCATATCCAAAAATTCAGTAATGCTATGCTTAGCACTCTCAACTCTGCTAAAATCAGGCGTCATACCAAACTTGCAGCACAAATGTTTATACTTTGTTTCCTATTAACAATCTTCTGTAAGGAAAACATACATAGTTTGAATTGAGAATCTGTTAGTATTAACCGTTCTATGAAAGCTATATCTGATATTCCCACACCATACAGTTGTTTCATTTTCAACATCAGTACCTCACTCTAGTTACCAATGGCTCTGGTGTGCTCAATTTTAATAATGAAACTTCTAAAATTACAATCGTCTAGAACAGAGTACCATGCATCGCAAGAGTACTTATTATTTGGCCTGCCTCGGTGTGATAACGTTCTTCACCTGGGCTTCACTCTTGCAAATGGTACCTATGGGTTCATTCAAGACTAATTTTCACAAACCAATTGACTTTCTCAACTGAGGAATAAAATTTATCTAAGGTTGTTAATTTGACAAATAACAAATTGTAAATAAAGATGGTGAAGGGCGCTAGCAATACTAGTGCAGAAAGAATAAGAGGGAGAAAAGAGAAGGGACTGACATTGGCTGGGTTCATGGCAGGGCCAGTGTAGGCTGCGCCAGAGAGCACGAGGCTGACAGTGGAGACGGATAGCATCCAAGTCTTGAGGATCGGGTTGCGGGGGCCCTTGACGATGATCCAGAGCACAGCCATGGTAATGACGAAGGTGAGCACCCCTTCAGCAATGGCGCCGGTGTGGGGATCGACCTTGAGAGAGGGTCCCCCGAGCATGTGCTTGTACTGCGCCGGCATGAGCTCCGAGATGGCCAGAGCGCCGCCCACAGCGCCGGCGGCCTTGAATTGAAAATCAGTAGCAGTCTGCTTCAGTCTCAGTGCTTTGAAGAACAACTGAACTCAGGTGACTTGGGTCAGGTACAAACCTGGGCTGGGAAGCGGAGCGCGACGGAGAAGAGGGATGGGCTGGTGAGTCCGGCGGCGTAGAAGGCGGCGACGCCGGTGGGGTTGAAGCTGGCGCCGCCGAGAGCGGCGCAGAGGAGGTTGAAGACGAAGAGGAGGAGAGTGAGGAGGGAGACGGTGACGAGGAGCGCGTAGTGGAAGCCGTGCAGCGTCAGGTATGACGTCACCGCCGCCGTCGACGCGCCCAGCGTTGAGACGCACAGCACCCACAGGAACGTCACCACCGCGTCCGCCGCCGCCGCCCGCACCGCCGCTGCCATCTCAGCCATCTCCGCCGTCTCCCTCCCGACTCCCGAGGGAAGGAAGGATGAAGCAGATAGGATTGGGATTGGAATCAAGTCTCCACACTCCACAGAGGAGAAGAAGGGATGGGTAGGTGAACAACAGAACAAGTGTATCACGCTCTTCGCGGGCGTCTCCCACAATCTCTTTTTTCTTTTTCTGGAAAACAAATAACCGTCTCTCTCACAAACTCAACAAATCAAGAAGAAGCTGTTTCTCTTGTCAATCCATGAATGCACGAAATCAGATGGGAAAACATAACAGAAAAAGGAGAACAAGGACTAATCTTCGCTCCAATCAAAAAAATAAAAACAAGGACTAATCAAGAAAAACAACATCAATCAATCAAGAAAGAAAAACAACATCAATCAATCAAGAAAGAAAAACAACGACTTGAACCGCTGTTTTGCAACAAAAGTGCAAGGAAAACGTACGGGAGGGCAGTATATGGTGATCAGACAAATACAGCATGATTCCACATGAAGAGAGGAGAATGGAACACATACATATGCAGGTCGACACACACAGAAAGCAGTACACAGAGTATATGTCACCAGTCAAGATTTTGCAGAGTATGTTATAGATGTACAGATAAACAAATACTGAAACATCTCTCATCTCTGTGACCAGACTAAAAATATCTATGTATGCCGATTTTTGGAGAACAAAAAGGAATACAAGAAGTAAACAAGAGACATCTCCGGTTTCACACTAGAGAAGCGATGCTCAAACAAGAAATTAGCAGCGGATGGTTGTCAATATTTTAACTTTGATGTGGAATGCTCACCTAATCTCATACTCTAAAAACTTGACCTGCAAGAGATATGACGAGATCAAGAAAACCCTTTTCCCCCCTCCCCACTTTACATTGGGGTCACCAGCCTTGTGAGAATCTAGCCCGGGGCGCCGTTACTTTCAGAGGCGGGGCCTTAACCAAATGCTTTAGTACGGAGACAGGCGAGAAGATTTTTTTAATCCAGATCATAAATTCGCTTTCACTGGGAGTCGAACCTGGGACCTGAAAGGTGCTACTCAGTCACCTTACCAGTGAGGTAAAGACCCTTTTACCTAACCTCATACTACACCATGAAGTTTCTGCACATTTGAGTTACTTGCCTGTCCTTACAGTATCTCAAACGAAGCCTCCATCAGTGTACATAGGTGTCACTGTACATGTTAAAGTGGATACCTACTACTACATTTTTTAAGTACAGTGGACCTTGAAGCGCTATGCAAGTTGCAAGCTTAGGGACACTGCAATCAGCACCTGGTTGTTGACTTGTTGTGGATTTGGTTTGTGTCCATGGTCCAATTGTCATTCTAGCAACTGGCCCATCCATGGGGAATGAAGTCCATACAACCTTATGCTATGAGGTCCATTTATGACACACCATGTTGAAAAGAAATGCATTCAGGCAAAAATCAATCATTCCGATTGATGATTCCGTGATGGACCAATTTAGGGTCACTTGTTTTATGCATGCTCAATCTACTTGGATAAAAAAAGAAAAATGTGTAACAGCAGGCCCACAACTGAAGTGACATATACTCTCCTTGATGCACCACGAGTCCAATGTTATCATAATGGATTGTGGATTTGGGATGAAATAGCATAGCAGGACTGTGGATTTGGGATGAAATAGTAGCATATAGCAGGACTGCAGGAGTAGCATATCTCTATAAATAGCGAATGGATTGGTCCCAGAATATTATGCATGGGAAATAATTAATCAGCTTTTAAAGCACATTTTCAAAAGCTTTGATGTTAAACTGCTAACGTTTCAGAATCCCACACTTTCTTTTTAATAGGACTAAATTAACACGGTTTAGTGAGGTGGTTGAGGCAGGCGTGGATGGTACCTTTTTTGTTGCTTGTCATTGTCGACTTAGTTGTACCCTTGTAGGTCGGGTAGACCCTTGGATCTTGGTGGTGGACTCTAGTGCAGCAAACATCCTTCCTAGATGAAGGTGACACCAAATAGCAGCATGTTCACTGTGGCTAGATGTTGCTCTTCCAGCAGCTTACCCATGAAATCCAGCACCAACCAGTCGGAAGTGTCTCAATATTTGTACACTGCCGACTGTGGGATGCGTGGTGTTAGTTCGATCTAATTAGAGATGGCAACGGGTACCCGCGACCCGGTGGATTTTTCTCCCATTAGGGGCTGGGTTTGGAGGAAAAAACGTATCCACGGGTCTGTTAATGGGAAGAAAGCTTGACCCATCGGGTGGAGCAGGTCCGGGTCTGGTTTAGCTGTACCCGAATCCGGTACCTGATAGACCCGATCAAAATAGAAATACATGTCCATTTATAGGCCCAACCCATCAACAGTCCGTCCCAGCTGAAGGAAATAAAAGGATCTTTCCTTCCCTAACCCTAGCAGTACCCCACGGGCACAACCCAGACCAGAACCAGACGCCACCTTGCCTAGTTGCCCTTGCGCCTCCACACGACTGCAAGTACTTTGAAGTTGGACTTGTTTTTATGCTATTGAAAATTGCTATAACTAATGGGTATGGGTACCCAATGGGTAATTTATACCCGGTGGGTATGGGTCTGGAGGAAATTCTTGACCCATAAACTTTAATGGAGGATCCGGTGGGAGATTTCTGAGCTCACGGGTATGAGTCTGAGAAGGTAAAACCCGACGGGTCTAGACCCGTTGCCATCTCTAGATCTAATGATGCATGTGCAGTGTCATCCATGCAGAGCTCCAATAAACTGATCCTGAAAATACATTTGTGTGCAGCCATGTACTCTCTGACATGTCATATCATGTAATAAGATAAAAAAAAGGCAATGATTTTATTTTGTATCAAATACTAATAAAAAGCTCCTGTAGGCAAAGACCTCTATCAGTCACCATACAGCTAGGCTATCAGTAAGCTATTTACATTCTTACGGATCTGAAAAGTTAAGAACCTAGACCTCATTAGCACCATGCTGTACCAACCAAATTACTCTGCTAGATGATCAAAATCAAGGTTTCCTTCGGTTTATGCTAACACAAAGTGCATTTGTGGGTAAAACGGCAATTACGAAACAAACTTTCCAACTAATACGTGCCTTAAACTGCTAACTCGGCCATGAATCTTCTACCTTTACGTTGTCAACAACTGAGGACAAGCGCATATCTGCAACAGATACTGATTACACTGCCTTTTCTTGGACTTGTAAGCAAATCTGATCCAGATAACAATCATGTGGACCAGCATTAGGTACTGCTCAATCAGCTGCAATACCAAGCAGTAATAACTGTAGCGCTTTCCAGTCCGGCAAGCATGCTTCCTGCAGCTGCATACTATTATGGCACTCAATAACAAAAGCAAACCAAATTGACACCACATATAATCATTCCACTCAATAGCCAGGCTTTCTAAAGAAACCCCACAAGGTTAGGACATGACAATAAAGCAAATGTCATTCCAGGATTTCATCTAACCTCGACGTCTCCATCTAGTCTTTGGAGACACTCGTATTATTCTGCCCTGAAGGAGATAATGCATACGACGCTGTAATTAATTAGCACCCAGTAGGGCCATTTGAAGATTCAGCACCAAACCAAATTGATGATAGATTTCTGATGTGTCCTTTACGTTTAGCCATTATTAGGTACCTGCAAGAGGTGAAATAATCATAGCGTTACAAGTAATTGCATTATTGATCACACCGTATTTTATCAAGAAAAGGCCACAGACAAAATTTATTCCCAATATGTGACAAGCACCATGCACCAATAAGTTGAAAAGAAATGAACGCCAGCATCAGTTATTCAAAAAGATAGTGCTCTGCAAGTCCACACATTTTTCTTGGGAGCTGCATGCACTCACATTTGGCCAAAAATACATGATGATGATGGTCCTCTTTTAAGACCAAAAGCATATAGTGATTGAAAGCAAACAAGTTAAGTAAATATTTACTAACCAAATTAATTCTGATTGATACATTGTTAGTTCATATTATCTCTCAGCATTGACTGAATGGGCTTTTCTGTTTACAAGGAGTAATTTCTGCAGATTGGAACTGTGCTAAATCCTTTTGCGTTTTCAGACATAAAAATTGCTCATATATTTGTATACGGAAAGACAAGCAGTTCATAGGTTTATCACTGAAATTTTACATGGGCAGTACGTGGGTTTTGCATTCAGGAGCTGCTTATGGTTGTAGATTAGCTTCTTGTTAAGATTTCTTTGCTGGCCATCACATTTTCCTTTTTGTTGCTGGAGTTGGAAATACTACCTTTTGAAAGTGATGTGCTCAATTTTTCAGTTATTATTTTTTTTTTTTGGTCGCCTCACTGTAATGTTTTGGGTGGTAGTGTAGTGGACTGGCAGGGTTGTCGGTACCAGAATCAGCACTTCAACATTCTCTCATATTTTATCCTTATTCACTTTTTTGAATGATCTAAGGGCAACCTACCAATTCTGGGTAACTGAACTTTTAAGTTTCACAAACCCATTCCCGACATCAGACACTGCCTTCCTTTTTGTGGTTAGGCTGCGGGTCAGTATTCAGGCTGTTTGATCAGTGCTACTAGGCCTGGATCATGTACAAGAGTAATGTTCCATCACAAAAGCAGAGGTTCATAACAAAAGAGGAGAGCTAAGAACCACAGTTTTGTGAAGGAAGAATGAAGCCAGAGAGCACCCCCAAGGTGGCATCTAGCAAAATGTTGGCGCACCAGTCCCCGGTTGGACTGAGGAGCGTCGTGAGCTACCTGGTAGTCTTCTTCATTGTCGCCAGCTCAGTCATCTTCTTGTTCGATAGGGGCCAGGAAGCACAGGTGCAAATGGTGGTTGAGCATGAGAACCACGAAATGCGGGTGAAGGTGTCCACAGCTGAGCACCATGATCAACAACTGAGAGCAAATGAAGCAGAGGCGCAGTGGAGAGCTGATCTTCAAGACTCCGGTGAGGAGTGCAACTGGTCGACGGGAAGGTGGGTCTACGACAATGTGTCCCGGCCACTGTACTCCGGGCTCAAGTGTGCCTTCATCTTCCCTGAGGTGGCTTGCGACAAATATGGCAGGAAGGATATCATGTACCAGCACTGGAGATGGCAGCCTCATGGATGCGACCTTCCAAGGTATGACTAATACAAAGTTCCCTCATACTGTTGCAGCTTTCTGTAGCTCATTTTGTTCTTGTCAACCCAAAAGTTTCAGCAAAACTGAGGCTGCAGTGAACAAATATTAGTATCAAAGATTTAAGATTTCTTTCAAAGATGGTACTTTTTTTTTCAACGAAAGCAGGGAAACATCAACTTAATATGTTACATGAATGATAAATATATACAAAGCACATTGCAGTAATGCAGAAAAAAATGCATTTGTTACTTGTTGAGGTTACAAAATTGATCTGATTACAGTGGTTAATCAAGAAATAAACTGGCATTGACAGACTAGCAGCAAGGGAAATTCCCATCTACTTCCCATCTACTTCTTATTTAACAGGAGATCATATCCGGTGTACTATTCAGTCATTTGCCAATGCTTGGTGTGGCATGTATTAATGTCAGGATGTCTGGATTTTTGCCATGTAGAAACAGATTCAATGCCATCAAACTGCTTGAAAAGCTGAGGAACAAGAGACTGGTCTTTGTGGGCGACTCAGTGAACAGGAACCAATGGGTTACCCTAGTGTGCATGGTGGAGGCTTCTATACCTGACGCCAGGCTCAAGATGCGCATCTTCAATGATTCTCTCATTTCCTTCAAGGCATTGGTATGTTTCCATCACAAATATACAGGCTACAAAAAGGGAGAATTTCTATTAGCTTATTTGAATTTCCTTATTATTTTAGGAATACAATGCAACAATAGACTTCTACTGGTCTCCCTTGCTGCTGGAATCCAATAGTGACAATCCTATTATCCATCGGGTGGCTTACCGGATCATAAGGGCAGACAGAATTGAGAAGCACGCCAGTGTCTGGAAGGATGCTGACATCATTGTATTCAATTCTTATCTCTGGTGGAGGAAGCAAAAGGATGAGACAATGAAGGTCATGTAAGTGCAATTTTTTCCTACCAATGCAACAATTTCTACAGTCGGTTTTGAGTGTCTCGAGAAGCTATCTCAAGTTCTGAACAGATAATTAATTAATACAAGAAAAACAATGTTTCCAGATGTAGTGGATGGGTAACATCTTTTTGTATGTTCAGGTATGGTTCATTTGAAGATGGTGACGCAAAGTTAGATGAAGTGGAAATGATAGACGGTTTTGAGATAGCTATGAAGAAACTAACTGAATGGCTCGGAGAGAATATTGACAAGAACAAGACTAGAATCTTTTTTGCAGGATCATCACCTACACATTCCTGGTAAGTGCAATACCAATGCACCATTTATTAACAGAAATAGTATAAGACCTTGAGTATGTACATGCCCTCAAGTGCTAATTAGATGTCAAAGTGACATAAGATATATAATTTTCAGGGCTAGCAACTGGGGTGGAGAGGACAGAAACAAATGCCTAAATGAAACAGAACCAATCTACAAGGTCGGATACAAAGCCCCAACCACAGATTACAGTATGATGGCCAAAGCAAAGTCACATTTTGCAACATTGGAGAAGAAGGGTATACATGTTCAGATACTGAACATAACGGAGTTGTCCGACTACCGCAAGGACGGCCATCCTACGGTATATAGGAGACAGTTTGTTCCTCTCACAAAGGAGCAGATTGCGAATCCAGCTAGCTATGCGGATTGCACGCACTGGTGCCTCCCTGGTGTTCCTGATGTATGGAATGAGTTTTTGTATGGCTACCTGATGCACAAATAATATACCATCTCGTATATTATGTACAAAATACATACCCATCTAGTTTAGGCTGCTTTAGTCCAGAGAATGCCTGGAATGTTACATTTGTATGTATATAGAAAGGAGAAAAAGAAATATTTTGTGCGTTACCAAACGGGATCACTAACTAAGGCAGGCGCTACTAGCTTCTGGTTAATTCGCATGTACTTTTTTTAATCAATGCATCAATTGTTTGCATAATACAGAGCAGCGTGATTCTTAAAATGTTCATATAAAATGCCACAAAAATTCAACTGAAAGTCAGTTCACTCAAGAAGGCAACTAGGCAAGCAAGAAAGAAAACCACTAGATTTAATCACGGAAGAACAACCTGAGCAATGTGGTCTGGGGTCACCGAGTTGCCCCAAGCTCAATGTCTTCACCGGCTCGCCGCGAGAGAGCAGCAGCACAGCCCACCGAGGGGGAGAACTCGAAGTCATCACCGCGCGCAGCAGCGCGCCGCCATGTATGGCTGCTCGAAATCCGGATTTACACCTCAACTTGGGAAACAGCCGGTTTCCGCCGCCGCTTCCGAACCGGGGATGCCGCCGGCGTTGAGGGGAGAAGCGCAGCAGAGAAAATGGAGAATGGAGGAGGCAGCAGGCCATGGCCCATCAGGACAGCATTTCAGCAGAATAGGCACAACTCAGCCTGAAGTTCACGGCCTATCTACGTAAACTGGGTAATGAGGCACGTTGGGCCCCCACCTCCGCATTTATCAGCCCACGATATTTCACAACATCCAGAATTTGGAAGATAATAATATGCACTTATCGCATTAAAAAGATGTACTTGTATGTAATCTGGCATAGTATGAAGCTGTTTTAATTCATTTATTTTACTGTAAGTTTTTGACTAACAAGATCAATCTCAATAGGAATTTTATTGGCATTAAATAAGGTGACACATCAGTAAAAAGAGTGACATGAATGAAAGAGAGAAAACGAGTTTGAAACTCATTTGATACTATTTCATATGCATGAAACTCAATGAAACTTTTATTGAGAGTAAAAGGTTTTATTCCAATAGATTTTGACCAATCTTAATGGAATAATTTATTATTATGATTTACCAATGAAATCATGAAATAAAACTTTGCATTAAGATAGTCAATTTCATCCTTCAAACTAAACATCTAAGTCTGATGTGACACTCTAGGAAAGAGTAAAATAAAACTATGGATTGAGACTGTCCTAAACAAGTGACTACTTAACACATGACAAGAAATATATTCACCAAATGAAACAAATATGTGTGTTTCATATATGTACATACATCAATATAACCCCGTCGCGGCAGAGACAGCCTAGCCGATGTCACAGGGTCCATAAAAATTTTGAGACCCCCAATTCCTAACCTTTGCTTAAGAGAAACCGACTCATCAAAGCCAGCTATGGAAGAGTTACAGTGTAACACGTGAAGACGAGGTCGTGATATATTCTCTGTCTTCTACTGGAAACCATACTGATGTTCCTCTTCGACCAAATTAAGAACAGCCCAATAGATGATCGTAAAAAAAAAACCCAATAGCACCGGTAGCAGAAACTAGCTACCAATTGTGATCTCCAGTTGTGGACGACCCTACGACTCTACACACTCATGCACAGTTGACGAACGCCCATAAGCAGGGATTTTTTTATCTTCATTTCTTTTTCATTTTATCTTGTTGTGCTAATTGCTAAGAATGTAATACAGCTATGACTGTCCGCCCGCGATTATTAAATAGGACTCAATCTCAATCAATTTTTTTATGTCTCCTAAAAATAGGAAATATTATTTGAGATTTGAAAAGAGTAAGATGAATCAATGATTGGAAGCAGTAATCAATCTAAAAAAAGATACTCTTGACAGATTTGTCATGAAACAATCTTAATTTATGTATGAAAATAAAACTCTAAAATTGTTGGAGGATAGAGATTGCCTGATTTAGTATTTTTGTCAACATTGATAAAACACTTGTTGCCAACAATCCAACACTTGCCATCTTCGGGCGTGCCACCGCCGGTCCGCCTTGCAAATACATCGTCGTCGACTGCTTACTATGTGCCTGGCCCATTGACGCTGGCATTCGCTTTGCTGCATGCATGTGTGAGACCGCTATCCTGCTCCGTGGTTGTGCGCTTTACCGACGTGCCATGTACGTACTGCATGCTAACGCCAGTATCGTGTTGCGTTGCCAGGGGCGTTTAACATATACCATCAGACGTTCATTCCAGATTAGCATGAAACAATGCATGCTAGAATTCACAACTTGTAAATTTAAACTGATAGGCATCATGCATATGACCATACATCAAAATCATTTTTTAATAAAGGGAAAAGTTTATTTTACTCCTCCGAACAATCCACTTTATCTAATTTACTCTCCGAACAAAATCTTAGTTCCATTTACTCCCTCAAAAAATTCAAGTTGGTACAATTTACACCCTAATGTAATTTGTCCTTTTTGTTTCTCGTTGTACACTTAGAATTTGATGTTCAAATTTTGCACTATGAAAGATTATAACAATCACTACATAAAAAATATATTTTTCTATTTTTTTATAAATATGTTGTATATAATTTTAGAGCTCTATAGTTAAGGTAGTATTAGATATTATTAAACTATATAATATATGTGTAAAATATACTTTATATTTTTTAGCATAAAGTTCTATAAAACCTATCATTGTGTAAAATTTCAGCACTAAATTCATATTATACAAATAGAGACAAAAAAGACAAATTACATCAGGGAGTAAATTGCATTGATTTAAATTATTTGAGAGAGTAAATTGAGCTAAGATTTTGTTTAGGGTCTAAATTGGACAAAGTGAATTATTAGGAGGAGTAAAATAGATTTTTCCCTTATAAAATACTCCCTTCGTTCTTAAATTATTGTCACCATTGACTTTTTTATTTAACTTTGACCTTTCGTCTTATTCAAAATATTATTGAAAATATCATATATGTTGACATAGTTTGTTTTATCGTCAAATAAAATTGAAACATAACTTAAAATTTTCATATTTGAAATAATATTTTGAATAAGACGAAAGATCAAAGTTAAATAAAAAAGTCAATGACGATAATAATTTAAGAACGGAGGGAGTAAGTTATAGCGTTAGATTGATTGACAAAAGATTTTGTGACCAAATTACATAGCATCGTGATGCACACTCGGAGCGGTGGTGTTCAATTGTTCACAGATCAAACTATGATAGTCTGCAAATGGATAAAAATACAGAGATTAAATTTTTTCCTCTATTATGTCTAGCAACGTTCATGGTAATAACAACATAGAGGAAGCAGGGAGAACAGATCGAGGTTACAAAAAAGCATTGGAGAAGATAAATGAATAATCTAGACTTTCAAAATCGGGTAAGAAAAAAGAGTTAAAAAATTATACAGACGTTTGCAGGAAAATTAAATCTATATTTTAAACTCATAGCGATGTATGGACAATTTGCTAGTAACTGTATAACTTTACTAAGGTGAATAGCGTCCTAGTAACACGTGACATAAAAAAACGGTCAGTAAATTCATACTGATCATGCTTAATTCCTCAAGGAATCAAGAAGCAAAAGGGGCCTGAGCCCAGGTTTTGGCTTGAACCTGATGTGTCCTCTATACAGCTTAATTCCTCAAGGAATCAAGATCTCAGGCCCCTTTTGCTTCTTGATTCCTTGAGGAATTAAGCATGAGCAGGATTGCTAAGTAGAACCGGTGATTAATCGCCATCCGCCAGTAGTAGTATGCATTATTTATTTTCTTTTACATCGTATATATAGTCAAAAGAAGACAGGTATGAACCGAAGGTTTTTCTTTTTTGAAATTTTAAATCCAGCGGTATGGATGTTAGTCCTAAATTTTGAAATAAATTCGTACTGATAGGGTCTGATGAGTCAATCTACAACCCTGCTAATCAACCCTGCTAATGCTCATAAAAACTAGCAGCAGCCAAAACAGTAAGTGGTTTCATTCATGCGTATGACAGTAGGCAGGGCTAACTGTGTCATACGTATTCCTTTTGTCGACTTGCATGACGCAGCACATGAAAACTAGCAACAACATCTATCATATAATAGTCATCATCGTCTCAAGAAGAAAATTAGCAACAAGAATCAACGGCTGTTTCCATATAACAAAGTTTAACTAGTGAGCATCCAAGCAATCATTGTTAAAACAGTAAGTGCATTTGATCGATATAATGCATGACATACGATGGCCACGGTGGCCACATGCACCGATGATTCGCTCGACTAATTGATACTGGCGTGTATGGAGGGAGTACTTGGAATGGACTGGACAAAATCGCCCCTAGATTTGATCGCCGATGCATGCATGTTGCTGATCGATGGACCAATCACCTATCTACTGGTGAACAAAGTGCACCCATGCATTGCCAGATTTTGACAGCAACCAAATATGTGTATGTGATATGAATTCACACGATTGGGATTAGGGGATATGCCATGTTGCGCACACGTATAGTTGTATGTACAAGCATAGAATATGACTCGCTGATAATAATGCAAGTATATAAATCGATTTATGTTGTATAATAGTGCAAGTATATATATGTCTATTTGTGTCATATTGTCCATGCATCTCCTCATATAGTAATTACTTGTGTACGAAATTGCATTATTTTTTTACATCGTAGTCAAATATTGGTTTCTAGGTAAAAAAAAAACCAGAATTATTGTTGAGAACATGGATGAGGGAGTGCATTTAAATTTTACAATCAAATCAAGGAGACAGAGATGGATAGTCGATCATAAAAATATGAAGTTGTTTAGAATATGATTGTTAACCATAACGCATCAGTGATGTTGTTGGTATCACTGGTTATGGTGTAACCAGTAAGGCTGCATTGACAGGTATTATTCGATGGTTATCATCATAATATAGGTGATGTAAATATTGTTTTATGAATATGCCGATCAAAAGATATCCCTAAAATGGAATTAAAGTTGCATGTTCTGTCTTGAGAAATGTAATAAGAAATAAAAACTATCATATCTCAGATCGTGGCGTAGTGTTCTGTTATATTCTCTCCGTCCCAGTTGTCGCTTTTGACTTTTGGATATCACGTTTGACTATTTGTCTTATTTAAAAAATTTATGTAAATATTATTTCTTTTTTGTGACTTGTTTTATCATTAATATATATTAATTTTGATATACTTATTTTTAAAATCATACAAAAATTTTGAATAAGATGAATGATAAGAGTGATGTCTGAAAGTAAAAAAAAAACAACTATTTTGGGTTGGAGGTAGCCAGAGGCGGCAACGCAGGGCCCCTTCGAGCCATGGTTGCATTATTACAACATGGCGAAATCGTCTGAAAACAGGGGATAATAAAATATAATTATTCAAAAATGTGGGTGCTTGTCTTTCTAGTCTAAAAGAGAAAAATAGTTAATATTATAAGGATCGTCTGTAAATTCCTCGCGCTGGCTCTGGCTTTGTTGTGCCTACCACAAGCGCGCGCCTTTCTCTTTACCCAGATTCGATCCGCACGTACGCTTGAATTTAACTTCTTGTACTCTCTCTGTTTTGGCTCAAACACCCACTGATTTTATTTATGATTCGCAGTCCCTTATACATTAGCCAGCACCCAGCAGTGTCTCTGTCTCAAGGTCATGTGTGTGTTCTTCCCTTTGCAAGTTTGCATGCATGTGATTGGATTCGTCCATTATTGACAAGCTAGCTGGTTAATTAGGGATCAGCTGGGGAGATGCTGGCATGTTGCTCTTCATGCACACTGAATATATATATTAACATAAATAGGAGTCGGTAAACCTTATTAGCATATAGCCTTGTTCATCAAACTTCCATCACGGCTCAGACTCTGGTTAATCAGTCATGGTATATATTTGACTGCCACATCATCTGAAAATGGTGGGCGGGGGCTGCTATAGCTAAAGTAATCAACAGATATATTAGTTGATTCAAAGCTAGTACACGCATGTACTTAATTATATATACTGGAGAGCATGCATTTCTCTTTTTTCTTTCTCAAAGAGGAAAGTATGTATTACAATGGAGATCGAGATGTAGATGGCGGCCGCCACTGGGCTGCGCCGCAACTTCCTCGCGCATTGGTTTGCCATACTCCCATATATGTCTGGCTATACATGGCGAGAGTATTTCATACGTACTCATCCATGCATGGTTGACTATCGATCGATCCATCATACTAATCACATGTTTTTGTCTTGTTGTTTACTAGAGTCGATCTTTAACCACTACTGCCTCTGTTTTTTTATCAACAGCTCACTGATTTTATTGATGCTGACCAACTCCGTACCATAATACATACTCCTTTTGTTTTTAAATTATTGTTGTTATTAAATTTTTAGTTAACTTTAATCATTTATTCTATTCAAAATATTATTTTAAATATATAAAATTATACATTATATTTAAATTTTTTATGATAAAACAAGTTATAACAATATATATGATATTTGTTCAAATTTTTTTAATAAGACAAAGAGAGTGCAGTATAGAGTCAGCTGCCCCTCTGCTCTTCAAGGTCATGTGTGTTACTTGGCTGCACTGAATAGAAATTTTGTCTAGACAGCTTGTACGGTTATATTAACTCGTATTTACATCAATGCTGTTGTGAAGCACATGGTCAACATGCATGCAGACAAAAATATAATTAAAGTCTAGTCTAGATACAAGCACCATATTTTGTTATGTCTGTAAATTTAGCCTGAATTAATAAACTGGATTGGCATGTACAGTAGATTCAGATGCAAACCTCCCTCTCTCCACACGCTCAGGCACGATTCATATTTTGTTATGCCTGTAAATGGCCATATATAACTAAAGTTTAAGCATATATATATATATATATATATATATATATATATATATATATATATATATAGTAGTAGGTATGAAATATTTGTGAATGGAAAAAAGTAATGTCCACGCTATAGCTAGTCTAGATACAAGCATGTTTGGCGGAGAGACATGTATCGTAGGCCATATAGTAGGCACCATAATACCTGGATGTTTGACTTGCAATTTCTATATATAAGGAATTGTCTCCGTATTGATTATAATATTAGACATTACTGGTGAACTATCTGCGTACTCTAGTGTAATAGTTTCCTCTTTCTCCATCAGATGGACGAGCTCTCGACGACCTCTCGTGTTGCGCGTGATCGTGATCTGCGACTGTATATACATACAGGCTTCATTAATTCGTCGCCTCCATTAGCATATGGTTAGGTAGTGCGTAACATCATATATTTTGAGTTGCAGAAAAATACTCATGAAAAATGCAATGAAAATAGAAATTGGTATTTGGACAGTAGCAAAATTTCAAGTTTGAAATGAATATATATTCAAGCCGATCGATTTGACTTGTGTATTTGTTGCATCTCAAATTGTGCATGGTAGTGAAACATGCTTTGTATATCTATATATTCTGCATTTATTGTGATGCTTCTCTTGAATGTGTGAGGGCACCTAATATGTTCTTATTGATTGATGAAAACATCTTTTATGCTTTTATGGGTTAGATATGTATGTTTCTATGGTTAAAATGTGATATAAAAAATGCATGAAAATCTAAAGCACAAAAATATAGTCAGTGGCTAATGTTTTGTCATCTAATATATTATGGATGCAAAAATTGAGGTTTAAATATACTTGTGCAAAAAGTGAAATAAAAAGGATTGAAGTTTGAATAGCTTATTAGCAGGTTGCGACTATATTTAAACTTTTTTTTTCGTTGTCATCATTTTTGCATGAACATTCATCGCATCTTAAATTTCGTGCGATTTATAAATAATAAAATGGCCTGCTCATTTATATTTTTATTATAGTTATTTATAAGTTTTCAACACAATGCTTCTTAGGCGCGGTGAGACAGTGCGTGTGAATACATGGGATGTCCTCGTTGGTCGAGTGCATCTGGAGATGGGCAGGCTCATGGTGGTGAGCTGTTGTGACATACAGGTCTCGTCCTCCGTGTCGCTGACACGCTGTTACTCGATCTGATGATGATGTGTGGTTTGCCTTCACAACACAGCTAGTGCTCCGGTCCTCCGGTACACTGAATAGCTAGAGAGACTACGTACGGTCAGAAAATGGACGCCCATTTCTCAAATTAAAAATCGACAACACATGTTTGGTACTGATCGATTCAGTGCATATATTTGGCACTGAACAAATAAACCACCGCAAGACTGATCGATTCATGCACGATAGATCCATGTTCCTGAATTCCTGATCGTCAACTACTCAATTACATGCAATTTTTTGCCATATTTTGACAACTATATATGTGTCATTGTTTCCTTTGCATGCATGTGATTGGATTCGTACGATTATTGATTAGTTACTGGTTAATTAGCTAGGGAACAGAAGGGAGATGCCAACACACACATCTATACAAGTCCAGAACTTCTTCCTGAAAATCAATGGGAATCATTACCTTAATTAGCTGATAATACTACTGTCCAAAAATATAAGTATTTTTGGCTTTGGTCAAAGTCAAATAATTTTAACTTTAACTATCAATAGAGAAAAAGTTACGATGATTGATCAAATATAACAAATGTTACTAGATTCATCTTAAAAGCAACTATCAAAATATACATCTCTTTATATTCATAACCATTTACTTTTAGAGATATTATCAGTCAAAGTTTAAAATATTTAACTTTAACTAAAGCTAGAAATATTTATATTCTTGGACGGATGGAGTAACTTTTGTTCAAAACCGATCACCGCTCAAACATAACTCTGGCTGTCGAATATTCAAAATCTGTCCAAATTGTATTATTCCCTACCCTGGCATGATTATGGCAACATCACCAACAATGCCTTAAACTAAGCAGAAACGATGAGTCATCAACTGTCTAATTAATCTCACCAGGAATAATCCCGACATTCAGGGAGGAAAAAAAAATCTCATATCAATCTTTCGAATGCTAAAATTTAGAACAAAAACGAACACACACTGATCCCGGCGGCGATATGCAGGATGTCACGTACCAGTGGTCGCATGCAGGGCCTGATGCGGTTAGAGTCAAATGATCGTACATATTATTAACATCGATGACATCCTTTTCTAAATGGGGGCTGCTAACAGCAAAAATAATCAACGGATGAAAGCTGTTATTGCTAATACTGAAGAACGAGGAAACTATTGTAATGGAGATCGATATAGATGGACGACACGGCTGCCGGGCTGCAAGTCCTCGCGCTTGCTTTGATTTAGTAGTGGTGTGTGGCGGCTTTGGCTACATTTGTCAGCATGTCCCGTGTCTGTCTATACATCTTTTTGTGTGTGCTCCAGAGGAGGTTAGATGCTCCTATGCTTGCGCGGTTGAAATGATGCAACAGAATAAAAGCATGAAGAAACTAGACACACAAATATATTTTAAACGGTGCAAAATTGGAGGTGCAAAGGATATATACTACCTCCGGTTCAAAATGGAAGGATTCCAGACATTCAAATTTCAAAATAGTCAACCTGAGAAAAGTCATATATACCTCTCATTTTACACTATCTTATCAATTCCTCACCCACCCACCAACCCACCAGATTTTGTCTTATCTCTAAAAATACTTATATTATGAACAAATTTTTGAATCACTGGAATCCTTACATTTTGAACCGGAGGAAGTACTTGGTGTGAGTAATAAGGAAACAAAATCGATTGTTTGATGTGAATAGTAGCAGGTCGTGTGGTTCTGAGATGCATGTATAGCTTCACTACCTGAAAGCCAACAATACACTCGGCAGCATATTCATCGAGTGAACATTGGATAAAATGCACTCGGTAAGAAAAAAAAATTATTTTGCCAAGCGTATTACATGACACTCGGTAAAGAAAATTATTTGCCTGAGTGTATAATCCTTGCCGAGTATCTCCCCTTGAGATTACACTCGGAAAGCTTTCAAGCACTTGAGATTTCCGGTAGTTCTTCAACCCACACCTATTTAATATATTTGTTCTCTTTTTTTTCGTTGTGTACTGCATAAGTATTTTTAGACATATAATTTTTTTAATATATATGATAGTAAATGCATGATAACATATACATTGTTTGGTTATATTTTATTTTTATAAGTTTTTAGCAGTGTGCATGCATGTTAATGGTGGAGGCATTGTTGAGACGGTGAGTTGACAAACTAGATGCTTTCGCTGGTGGGTTGCATAGATAGGTAGAGGGGGCCCAGAGGCTCGTGCCGCGCGTGGTGGTGAGCTGTGACGACTGTGTTTATATATAGGCTTGCTCGCCTGGAAGGATCAATTGGCAGGTGGGAGGAGGGAACCATCAGCTAGGTGAATTCATAGGAACCCTTATTATTGTTGTGGTCAATTGACATAGACGAGACGACAGACTCTTTTCTGTGTATCCAATCCAACACAAAATTGAAGAAGAAGAAGAGGAATGGAGAGCAGGAAGAAGGAATGGCATCGTTGGGCGGTGCTGGTGGCGACGGTGTGGATCCAGGCTGTGACGGGGACCAACTTCGACTTCTCGGCATACTCGTCGGCGCTGAAATCGTCGCTGGGCGTCTCTCAGGAGGCGCTCAACTACCTTGCCACCGCCTCCGACCTCGGCAAGGCGCTGGGATGGTCGTCGGGGCTGGCGCTTATCTACATGCCTCTCCACGTCGTCCTCCTCCTCTCCGCCTTCCTCGGCCTCGCCGCGTACGCCGCGCAGTACTACTGCCTCACCTTCCTCCATGGCTCCCTCACCGTACCTTACCCACTGGTATATATACGTCTTTCTTCTTCTTCTTCTTGACTCTTTTGCTTTGCTAATTACTGTATCTGATGCTCCATCTGCTGCTGTATCGTACTAATAATTCAC
This sequence comes from Eleusine coracana subsp. coracana, assembly GCA_032690845.1. Classification (NCBI taxonomy): domain Eukaryota; kingdom Viridiplantae; phylum Streptophyta; class Magnoliopsida; order Poales; family Poaceae; genus Eleusine; species Eleusine coracana. The sequence continues at coordinate 12,902,794 of CM064426.1, forward strand.
ATGCATTTGATTCTTGCTTTCCTTCCTTCCTTCGTCTGCATACATGTGGGACGATGAGATATTACTACTAATTAAGTCGTCATTTTTCTCATGGGTCGTCATCAATCAAACCGTTCATCCATCTCCTACTAGCTGCTTCTGGAGCTATAATAACACAAACAAAAAGTAAACCGCGATTGCGACCGGTGATAGATGCCTCGCTAGCTAGAACACAGACAAAAGGAGTATTCACCGGCAGCTTGCAAGGATGTGTAGCTCCACAAGCATTCCTTCGCTACCACACACACAAAATCCAAACAAAAACATTGCGATTTCTTCTTGTTTCGTACAGTGTTGGATCTCCATTTGTTCCATGTATGGTATGGAGGCGGTGGCGGAGCTGAAAGGGCATTTCAATGTCGACACGAGTAACTATGTCTTGAATGTTGACACGAATAAGAAATGTTGTTTTCGCGCATTGACTCGTTGGGATAGGAATCTGTTAGCGTGGCGCGGCGACCCACTAGCATGTTAATGCCCGGGTTTTGGTTTATGGTCCTTTTCTTTCGATCCAAATCACTGGAAATCTATGGCACAAATTCTCCTTGCGATTTTTTTTTTAACCCGAAAACGATCATTCTCCTTGCATTTATCACCCAACCCTCACCTACTACAAGTCCACAGGTATGCCTGCCCCTCGGGGCATACCACTCCACCGCAAACAACAGCTTATTCCCCCTCAGTTTTGACGCCGGGAGAACTCTCCAAATAAAATATGTCTTCAGATCTAGCTACATGATTAAAGTGTTCTCCCTTTAATGTAATCACCCTGTCCGTCGTGCCTCAAAATAATCTCCTCTGCCCAGACCAGATCTGATTGCCCAAAAATAATCGCAAGGGGGATGGGGCAAAGTAGTACTTAATCTCGTGTCAATGCAAACGTGTTCCCACCACCTACCCTTGTTAGTTGTTACTAGACTACTATAGTTGCTGTACAATTAGAAACATCCAGAGACTTCTATATAAGCAAAACTGTCTTAAGACGTAGTACTTCACACATCCGTAACAGAGTATAACAGTTAAGTTTCATCATTATCAGCCAGAGACAGCTATTGTTATCTGCAGCCCAACTCTACCAGTCCTACCTATCAGTCTTTCAGCAGCCCTGCTTTGCTTTGACTGACAGATGAGCCAGCTACACCGCTTCTAATTCATCATAACTGACCGCAATAATGACTCACTTATTTCTCCTTGATTCACTGGTAGGTACCAACATCTAACCTTCTCGCTGTCGAAACATAGTACCAATAATACTAGAGTAGCAGTTTGGTTTCAGAAGGTACAGACAATTGCCAACGATAATGGTGGCCTGCTTCTGGTACCTTCCTCTGAAACAACTAAACACAGGGAATGGACAAGGGCGGCACACCACAACATCACAAAACACGTGAGGCATATATCCAAATATCACATCAACATCACACATGCGTATAGCATTGCATTCTAGAAACATCACCACCACCTGATCTGCATCTGCTTCCTTCAGCAGATCATTCAACAGCCAGAACGAAAAATAACATCAAGCAATAACCAGTACTATCACTGAATTTGGATGTCACGGTATGTGTCATTTAACATTGCTAAATAAAAAATTTTAAGATCACAGAATTTTCAAATCATGGCCTGTGCCATTATTTTCTCATATCCCAAAACAAAGTTAGCTAGATCATTTACTGCTGATTTCCTGAAACCAGCATATTTGCCAAGAAACTACACCTTTCTTCAGTATTGTCTGAGCCAATTCATAGCATCCCCCATATAGTCCTTCTAAAACTGAATAATATTTAGATGTCCTCATGAACTAAAAAAACATATTATTTATCACTTAATAATCTACACAAAGAGGATTTTTTCACTTTGGTGTGCAATGCATTACATATTATGTAGTATCCCAGGATGAAATTTCACCACAGTGTTGCATACATAACAAACAAAAAGGATCCATGAATTGGTCACTGGTGTGTAAAGTACCTGGATGGGGAACTCTGTGCATTCACTTCCACCGAATATATGAAAAACAATATGTAACAACTGATGTTAAAAGATGATTAGGAATGAGTGATTGAATAAAGTGAGTTACACTGATCCTTGTGTTGCATTGCAGGTGTTTTTGGTTTGCCTGGTAGCAGGCTGCAGCATCTGCTGGTTCAACACAGTCTGCTTTGTACTCTGCATACGCAGTTTCTCTGCAAGCAACCGCTCCCTGGCCCTCTCCCTCTCCATAAGCTTCAATGGGCTGAGTGCTGCTTTCTACACTCTCTTTGCAAATGCCATCTCTCCCTTCTCTCCATCTGTTTACCTCCTCCTTAATGCTATCCTCCCTCTTGCCGTCTCCATTCTAGCACTCCCAGCTATCCTCCTCTGCCGCCCTCATGACAATCACCTCCACAGCATGCCTAGGCATGACAGGCGTGTCTTCCTTGGCCTCTACATCCTTGCATTCATCACCGGCATATATCTAGTCATATTTGGATCTTTCAACACAACCAGCTCCACTGCATTGGTCATCCTCATTGGTGCCATGGTCCTCCTCGTCCTTCCTCTCATCGCCCCAGCATCCTCCAGTTGTTCACATGGCCCTGACCCTGTCTCTCCATTAAACCATGACAATGACACACAGAAACCACTCTTACTCAATAACGATCATCAGGTGGAGTTTGATGGCACAATGCAAAAGACAGTGGAACATCAGCTGCAGGAGAGTTCCTGTGGTACAATTCTGGGAAAGGGCCGTATTGCGGTGCTTGGTGAGGAGCATAGTGCAAAGAAGCTCATTCACAGTGTGGACTTCTGGCTCTATTACACAGCCTACTTCTGTGGTGCCACTGTTGGCCTTGTGTACAGCAACAATTTGGGTCAAATTGCGCAGTCATTGCACCAGCAGTCACGACTCACCATGCTTCTTGCCGTTTACTCCTCCTGCTCCTTCTTTGGCCGCCTTCTCTCTGCACTCCCCGACTTTCTTCACAGGTCTGTCTTATTTCCCATACCACATACTACCTCCAGTTTTTTTATTAATGATGTTAGGACAGTGTGATCAGTTCCAAATTGAATTAGCCCCACTGTCCTAATGTCAAGAAAAAAAAATTGTAGGGAGTACATCATAATCATACTCAAATGGCTTCCTAACTGACTAGATATGCAAATTTTATACAGGAAGATATCATATGCTAGGACAGGATGGCTTACAGCTGCATTGGTTCCCACACCATTAGCCTTCTTCTTAATGTGGAAATCGCAAGATGAAGCTATTCTGGTAGCCGGAACAGCAATAATCGGCCTCAGCTCAGGGTTCATCTTCGCTGCAGCAGTTTCAGTGACCTCTGAGCTCTTCGGACCTAATAGCATTGGTGTAAACCACAACATCCTCATCACCAACATACCTCTGGGATCACTCCTTTATGGGCAGATTGCCGCCCTGGTATATGATGCAAATGGCCAAAGAATGACAGTAAAGGATAACCGCACAGGCATCATTGACACAATGGTGGTATGCATGGGATCTAAGTGCTACTCGAACACATTCTTTGTTTGGGGTTGCATCACATTGCTAGGGTTGATGTCAAGCATAGCCCTTTACTTGCGAACAAGGCCAGCTTACGCTACTGCTGCTGGTCGGTCCAGTTGTAAACATTTTCACTGAATTTCATGTTGACAGAGGAACTCCTTGATCAGTTCCTTACTGTTTTGAAATCTGGTTAACTTGTACAAATTTTTGTTTAGTTCTAGCTGGAATGGGTTAGACATGATACATGGAATGAATAGCACCACAAGAGTTATCAAAAGGATAGAAAATTAACGGCTATGCAGCTGGTATATAAAATACAGAATCAGTACTTCATTGTTTTTTTTGACCAAACAACAGGGGAGGCCCTACTGATTATTTTTGTATTTATTTTGAGAAAATATTTACATGTACAAGGCCTTAGGGCCAATGATAGACCGTAATGAAGTTTGTTTAGGCTAAATTACATAACCAATTTCCACTAACAGCTTAGCCAGCACTCCATTTTCAGGGCACTTACACGAACATGATGGCCCAAGATTGTACAGAAACAGGTTTTGAGTGTTTGTTGCACGTTGAATGGAGCTGTATCCAAAGTCCTACATATATACTGTTTTTTATCTACTACTACAGTGCTACTTAACAAATTATCTTGCCTTCATAGGAGGCTCTATCTGATTAGATTGTTTGCTTTCTGTCTACAATTAAAATAAAATGACTACTTATTTAATCGTTGTCAACGTGACACTAATACAGAAAATTGGGGGCTATGAATTCTCCAAAAAGCAGAAAATGAACAAAATAATTTAGAAGATGGTCTAGATAGCTATTCCAGTGATGTGTAACCGAAAGAAAACTGCACTTTAGCAAGCAATTTATGGAAGATTCAATTATCATGCAATGAAATATGTCTATGTCACCTCTTTCAACCCATTATTAATATCATTGGCGTATATTAACATAACATGTAACAGGTGAAATTCAGTCTACACGTGCACAAATCCATACTATTGCCTATAGATCTTTAAACTTTCCCGGAAGCCATCATCGGGCAATCTTAGATAAGCAGGACAACTTATTGACCAACTGTGAAAATTCACATTCATATTACCTCATTCAAGGGTCCAAAACTTGTGGATGCAAACGAAAAAACACTAGATAAGAACCATGAGCCTATGACTATTTGTCCTGTTGTTGCTCGTCATGCTTGCGCCATGGATTCAAGGCTTCTCTCATAGCTTGGGCCTCTGGGCTGCTTTCCCATGCTCGCTTTTCCGACTCCAAGACAGTTACCTTCTCATCTGTAGTATAGAACCATAGAGAAAAAAAAATATAAGATCCATTCCTAAGTCAACAGTGAACAACAGATAAACCATATGAACTTGACAGGATAAATGGCTCTAGGTAGCCTAAAAAGGTTTTATGGCCATATAAAAAAAATCTGATGTTCTGACTGTTGATGAAGGGAAGACGAATTGAACAGTCCAGCATATTAGGTTGCTTCAGGTAAATTTTAGAAACCATGATGTCGCTCAACGATTTAACTAGTACATTAGTTTCATGGTGAGCCACCCTGCTTATTAATGCTGGACCTGGATGCTGATTTGGGTTGGAGCAAGGTATAACATGCCAATTGGCCATAGCAGGAGAGTAGAAATGCTGCATCTGAAAAATTACATTCAGACTCGGTAACATCTAAAGCTACCCAAAAAATCAATTGGAGATTTTTTTTCCTTAGCAAAAGGGTAGGCGCGACCAGCGAATCGAATTAAAGATGATTTATTTAAGCCTGCGTAACAGAAATCTGGAAAGAATGTACAAGGAACTGGGTAGATTGGATGCTAAGCAGGTTGGGAGGGAGGGACGTACAGAAGCCTGTGTGGATCATGAAGAGCTCCATGGCAGCGCCTATCGAGGCCCCGACCGCCGCGATCTTGAGGTACCAACCAGCGAACTGCATATTATGACTCTCTCCCAGTGAGCCGCCCGAGGCAGAGGTCACCGGCTTAACTGTCGAGAGGCGGCGGCGTTGAGGTCCGAGCTTGTGCGGCGAGCAGAGAGACAGGAGAGCTTTTTTTTTTTTTTTTTTTTTTGAGTGGAGAGAGACAGGAGAGCTGTGCAAATAAATCGAAAAAGAATTCCACGACCGCAACTGGCCAATGGGCCGTTTCTTCTCCGCCAGCCCAGCTCCGCCCTGCAGCTTTCGGCCCTTTCCACTTGGCCCCGGCGCTAAAGAAAAAAAAAACGCCGCTGCGGCGCTAAAAGCCCCCCATTGTCTCCCTCTCTCCCGCCGCTGCGGCGCTAGCCTAGCCAACGCCTCCGACGACCACGCCGGTGACAAGTCACCGCCGGCAGGAAGGTGAGCCTCGCCGTTTTGCCCTAGGTATCCCCCCCCCCTCTCTCTCTCCCCGCAAACCCGTGCTGATCTTGTCGTGAAAACAGGCCAGGGAGGAGGGTTTCTCCCTCTTCTTCTTTGTCTCCGTTAGCCTCCCCTCGAGGTCATCGCCGACAACCTCCTGGTAAGGCTCCCCATCTTGCATTGCTTCCTTTTGCATTTTAGCCTGGACTTTTGATGCATGGAATTTTCTGGGTGGTGTTCACTTCATCAGATATGTCAGGGTAACTAAATTTTTATGCTGCAATAAATGTCATAGATCTTGTTAGTGAACTTTTGGTGATAATATTGTCAGTGGGCTCCTTTTTAGTTCAATACTTCAACCAATCTGATCTGCATTGTTATGTACAGCTTCTATTCCCAACCGCAGATGCTGCAATGCCATCCTCCATGCTTTCCATTGGTGACACTGTAATATCTGGTTAGTAATAGATTAGAATTTCTTTTATTTGTGCTATATTACAATTTTGGATTGTTCTTCTGAAACTTGCATGGTAATAGATACTTTTGTATGTCAACTTCATTTGGCATAATCACCTGTATTTGTAGTGAGACCTTAGAAAAATTTTCATACCATTGCAGCTCTTTCTTTCTCTCTCTCTCTCTCTCTTTTTTCTCGAACACACAGGAGATGTGTGCATCATTGCATTAAGAAGAGATGAAGGGCAAAATAGCCAAGCACAACAATCAACGACCATGCAGCTTTTTCTCTTGTTGGTCTAACATGATAAAATAGTATTTATTAGCATTTTCTTATTTAAAATTTGATGTTTTAAAAACTAGTGGAGAGATGTTCACCCTAGAATTAAGACGTAGGTGGTGATAAACTGAATCCTGGTTGGCTGGATGACCAATCCTCTAGCCAATCTCAGGGATATTCTCCAATTCTTGTTCAAATGGACCCTGCGTGTTTGCCTGTTTTAATATGCTCCATATGGAATCCATGCCACTCTTATGTTGTTGCCAGTATGATAAAAAAAAATTGTGGCCCTGAGACAATATGCATTAACAAAAGCAAATTATGTTTTGAAGTTTGAACTGCCTCTTCAATTAACTATTGTATGCAATTCTGCATATTGGAGCACTTGCTGTATCATTCAGCACATAATATGGATTTCTGCTTTTTGGTTCCAGGTATATGTGTTGCAGCTCTCCCGGAGGATTGTGGGGATGGCTCTAAGGATGGTAGCAGCAGTGAATCGGATGATCATGATGGCCATGACAATTATGGAGCGGCCTCGGAGGATAGCGATTATAAAGTTTTTTCACGTCCACGTGCGGTGCAATTGTTGTCATTCGTGCAAACTTCTGTATCAAAGCTATCAACGGCTATGATTGGCGCGAAGTCCGATGCATCTACAGGGCATGCGAGGGGGAAGTACAAGAGGTATATACTAGCTACCAATATGTTATATCTACTATGTGCTTTATGCATTTACATACTTTATATATTATAATAAATTAAACCCCTTCACATTCATGCTTTCATGTGTAGGAAGGAATGGTTGATTTGATACCCATTGGACCATGTAGGATACTAGAGCCTTACGGCTGCTTGGCCTTGAAGGTTTTCCCAGCTGACCTCCCATCATAGAGGAGTGGGATGTTGGTGAGGATGATGATGTTTAGGAATACACACAAACTGTCTATGTAGGCCTTGGCCGCAAGTTGGAGATCACATACTTGGTGATTCCATCAGCTATTGAGATCCATGTTGAGGTCAAGTTGAATCTCAAAGATCTCGGTTCGAGAAGCCGCACCGTGTATGGTAGCATTAAGGCAAGGGCCATTGATTATGGGAGCAAAAGTGTCCATCTCTTCAGTTGCGAATGAGGGAGGAGCTTATCCTTTCCCTGTGGCTCTACATGCATTCTTCCACTGAGTCCATTTGTGATTGCATTGCCACCTCGTCGACCTTTCAAACTCCAAATAGAGGTGGATCTAAAAGTGATCACAACCTGTGACAGCCAAGAAGAGGACAAGAATTTGAAATTCTGTCTAGACTTCACCCGCAGAATTATGAGTCAAGAAAGAGAAGTCGATGGTGATCAAGTTGAAGTGAACACCACCTGGTACCTAGAAAGGAGGTGGTAGATGACTAAAATAAGTGAAGGGATGTGCCACATCTGGACTTTTGTGTATGTTTGCCAAATCATATTATCTATTTCTTTTTATGTTTGACCTATTCATGTATTTGAACTGAACTATTCATGTCGTTTGGTGAGTGGGAACCAAGAATAGTGAAAGAGTCTTCTTGTCGTATTCATTAGCAAACATTTAAATTCGGCAATGTACTGCAATTAATTCTAATATATAAATCATGTAATTAATTTTAATAAGCGAGTGGATGAGTCAACTGCCCTTGAAGACTCCCTAATGGATATCTTCTATTGGACATACAATATGTGATTATGCAGCGCTCGGACTTTGGCTGGAATGGCTCGACCTTCTCGATGAGGTCCATGACTTCATTGCAGGAGATTTGAGTTACCTCGTTTCCTGATATCATCATGTTCACTGTCCAATGCCTGTGAAGAACAAAAAGACACGGGATGTTGATTAATTTGTCAGAACTGTTATGTGAAACTGAAACATACGGCTTACTTACGGTTTGTGCGTTTTCTTGCTCTTGGTTTCATTGGCTGCTTCTGGCAATGATAAGCTTTGTGGTTGCTCTAGATGGTTACTGCCTTAGTGAAAACTCTGCCTCGCTTCTTTTGTGCACATGACACGATGGCTGGTGTGTGAAGCTTGCGGGGCGGCTATTTCTTGTTTGGAGACTGAATTTCTGGAGTCTGTAAATGTGATTTGATGGTGTTTAGAATAATGCTTCGAAATAGTGATAGGAATTAGGAGCAGGAAGCCATTTACCAAGATCTGGTGATGGAATGGAGGTTGGCACCTGCTTCCAGACTCCACCTGATTGGTAATAGCAAGAGGAAGCTGAATTGTAGGCAGTGATGTTTTACCTATTTTCTTGTTCCTGCCTAACCACAGGGAAAGCTGTTGGTAACGCGTCTGTACCTAACCATTGTTTGTAGAGCACTTTATATTCTGTACCTAACTAGTTGGAGAGCACTTTGCTGTGGTTCCTTTTTCGGAACTAATGCCATATGGAGATCGAACACGCACACGCACTTGTATTTTGTTGATCGCAGCAACAACGCAAGATTCTTTTTCGTAACTAACGTCAATCAACAGAAACGATCACTGAGTATACACAAGGTAAAATGTCTTCGGTGACAAAATAAATAAATTAAAAAAAAACACTTTCAGGTGCTCAGATGGTTTCGAAACTAGTACAAAAGATGATGATGCTCATGAAAGAATTTAGGAGGAATTTCATGCTAGATTAGGCCCGATTCTTTTCCTTTCTCCAAAATTCATATACCAGGAGAAAACGTGCATGTACTGGTCAATGAGTTACCATTCTTGCTGCCTGCCTACCGGGCCCCACCCGTCGGTGGCGTGGTACCCACCCTCTCTTGCTGTTGTTGACCTCCCACCGACACTTCATTCATTCCCCGCGCTTTTCTTTTCTTCTTCTCTTCACCACTTCCCCGAGATCAGATCCACCAAATCCGTTTTCAAAAAAAAAAAAAAAAAAAAGATCCACCAAATCCGCAGCGAGAGAAAGAGAAGAAAGAGATCTCAGAGCGCCATGGCCGCGGCTTCTCCCCCAATCCTCCCCACCACCGTCCCCACCGCCACGCCATCCCCCGCCCCGACGGCCCTCTCCTCCGACGACTCCGCCGCCGCGGGCTCCAACCCGGCTGCCGCCCGCGCCTTCTTCGCCCGCATCTTCGACTCCACCAAGCGCGCGCTCGCCGGCGCGCGGCCCTGGTCGGAGCTCGCCGACCGCTCCGCCCTAACCCGGCCAGAGTCCCTCTCGGAGGCCACCTCCCGCCTCCGGAAGAACCTCGCCTACTTCCGCGTCAACTACGCCGCCGTCGCCGCGCTCTGCCTGGCCGCGGCGCTCCTCGCCCACCCGTTCTCCCTCGCCGCGCTCCTCGCCCTCCTCGCCGCCTGGTGCTTCCTCTACCTCCTCCGCCCCGCCGACGCGCCGCCCGTCGCCGCCTTCGGCCGCGCGTTCTCCGACAAGGAGGTGCTCGGCGGACTCATCGCCGCCTCCGCGTTCGTCGTCTTCCTCACCTCCGTCGGCTCCCTCATCTTCTCTGCGCTCGCCCTCGGCGCCGCCGTCGTCTGCGCGCACGGCGCGTTCCGCGTGCCCGAGGACCTCTTCCTCGACGAGCCCGACCAGGCGGCTGGAGCTGGCAACCCGCTGCTCTCATTCATCGCCGGCGCCACCGGAGTCTGAGCACGCCACCAGGTGCAGATCCTCCATAGAGAGGGAGACCTCATTGTACTATTCATTAGTATTTTTTTCCCCCGCTGAGAGTTACTAGACCACCGTATGTCATGTCATATTAGACGAGAATGGATACTATACAACATATACGAGTTACTGTACTTCTAAAGAACAAGTCAGTCAGTCAGTGATAGTTTTGTTTTTAGTATATGCTATTTTGGTGTATGATAAAGTTGAGAACGAAAATGTTAATCTGGAATACCGATATGAATACGATGTGATTCCTCGTAAGTACTGTATGCTTTTGTTGTGATGAGATATATGGCTCATTCACATTGTTTTGATGTTATCCGGATGCCATCCTATGGGATGTTGGCAAAATAATTTCCATCTGTTGTGATCGTGTACATTACACAACTTGTTGTGAATAGCCTGATTAGATTTCCTGGGATTGCCTTTTTTCCAATCTTTAACAGCCACGGGTCCTGCTTGTCTAAGAAATCATTCTCAGAAAAGAATATTTGGGGAAGCTAGTTGGGGTTGATGGTAGAGGATTCCCCTGTTTCCATAACAAAGTGGAATGATCGATAGGGGCTGTGTCTCTACTTTTTATTCATTTGTGAGCACCTAAAGCTAGCTGCCTTGCTCATAACAATTAACGCAGATGTGGGCTAGAAAGAGAAAGAGTTGGTCCTTATATTCGACCAGCCACTCTGGAGATCCTTGGCGGGAAGTCGACTTGACGGACATTCAAGTAGCGTTGAGAAGAGCGGAGGAAGTCTTGCTGCCTCCTGCTCTGCTTCCTCACAAGGAAGACATCCTCATCATCAGGAACAGCAAGGAGCGGGAAGAAGCAGCAGGCTAAGAAGGACGTGCATTAACTGGGAAACGGAAATCGTCTACCCATTCATATGATAATAATTGTTAAGAATCTCTTAGTGGGATTTAATGGAAATAATGGGCTCATACCAAAGGTCATGTAGGTTACTACTAAATCTCCTATATATTGGAGTCATTTGTACACCTACAGATAAGAAAATGAGAATCAAGTTCCACTAAACATCTATCATATGTCTTTTGTGTTCTTTACTTGGATGATCAAGGGAAAGGGAAACGGGTTAATCTCAATCTTCTTCTCACGCCTCATGTGCTGCCGGGAAGGACGGGGATTAGGGACAACATTTATTTCTAACACGTTATCAGCACGACTAACTCTATCTTACAAATCAAGAACTTGAGTTATATTCCAAATGGAGGGCGATGAAGAACCTTGCTTGGTTGATAGTTGTGCCACAAATACAATTCTTAGAGAGACGAGGTATTTTCAAACACTACAGAAAAAACTGAAACACTCTTAACAATTGCCGGAAGCAATGGCCGCATTGTTGGCTCCAGACGAGCCGTTGTGGTCCTCCCTAATAATACTAAAATCTTCATTGAAGAAGCTTTTCTGTATCCGGGAGCTGAACGTACTCTCATTACCTTTAAAGATATTCGACGCAGTGGCTATCATGTTGCTACTGCATATGAAGGCACGACTGAATTCTTATACATCACACAGTCGGATGAAAATAAAACAAATGTGGTTGAAAAGGCACTTGGCACCGCCTCTGGAATATACTACACAACAATTAGAGCCCCTCAAGAATATGTTGCGATGCCTACAATCTTTAGAAACCCAGAATCCTTCAAGATATGGCATGAAAGGCTAGGACACCCTAGAATAATAATGATGCAAAAAATCATAAAAAGTTCCACTGGTCATGGCATTAAGGATATACACTTTCCTCAATAAAAAGATTTTTTATGCACGTCTTGTGCAAAAGGAAAGCTTATTATCAAACCATCTTACCTGAAGATAAAGACGGAACCCTTGGGTTTTCTGGAGAGAATCCAAGGTGATATATGCGGCCCAATAAATTCTTTGTCTGGGCCATTTAGATACTTCATGGTTCTTATAGATGCTTCTACAAGATGGAGTTATGTATGTCTGTTGTCTACACGGAATCATGCTTTCTCTAAATTCATTGCCCAGATTATCCGATTAGCGCGAGTTTCCCGGAGAACAGCATTAAGTCAATTTGGATGGATAATGCAGGAGAGTTCACCTCGAAAGCATTTAATGATTATTGTCTTGCTCTGGGCATTGATGTTGAGCACTGTACCCCATGTTCATACTCAAAATAGGCTAGTTGAATCCCTCATTAAGAGAATTAAATTAATTGCCAGACCACTGTTACAAGGTAGCAGACTCCCTACCAGTTGTTGGGGGCATGCCGTACTGCATGCTGCTGCACTAATCCAATACAAACCAACTGCGTATCACTCCACTTCCCCTTTTCAACTAACACGTGGACAAGAACCCGTGATTTCCAATCTGCGAAAATTCGGATGTGCTATCTATGTGCCGATATCACCACCCCAGCATACATTTATGGGACCTCACCGGAAGTTGGGGGTTTATGTTAGTTATGAAACTCCATCCATAATCAAATATTTGGAGCCTAAAACTGGTGATCTGTTTACGGCTCGGTACGCTGATAGTGTCTTTGATGAAAACCATTTCCCGGCATTAGGGGGAGGATTATACCTAAAATCCAAAGAATGCCGTGAAATAGAATGGTGTGCAACTGGCATCCATTCACTTGATCCACGTACTGAAGATGCTGAACTAGAAATTCAAAGAATAATAAACCTGCAACATTTAGCAAATAATTTACCAAATACTTTTACTGATATAAGAGGAGTGTCAAAATCGCATGTCCCTGCGGCTAATGCACCAGAGAGAGTAGAGATACCCATGGAGGGTATGAACTCTCAAATCCCCGATCCTATGAAAAGGGGGAGAAATCTGGAAAACTCAGTAGAGGCTAAGCGGAGACGTCCGCAAAAACAACATACTGAAGTATATGCATTGCATTCCCAATCAGTTGTCCCAGATGTGACACACCCTGATGGTGAAGGCCCTAGTGCACAAGTGCGCACAACTCAGCGCATGGGGGCACCGGAACAACCAGACTCAAGTATTTTGGGAAATCAAGAAGAGCTGGATAAGTTGAATGAAATTTCCACAAATTATGCTAAAACAGGAGGTTTATATAATAGAAAGACTACAATTGTCGACATACATTTTGTCTCTAAAATCGCAGATGTGATTGATGAGGATCCTGAACCAAAGTTCATAGCAGAGTGTCAGAAACGCTTAGATTGAGTTAAATGGAAAGAAGCAATAGACACAGAATTGCGCTCGCTTAATAAAAGGCAAATGTTCGGGCATGTTGCTCGTACGCCCCCCAATGTATTCCCTGTAGGATATAAATGGATATTCATCCGTAAAAGGGATGAAAATAATGTAGTGGTGAGATATAAAGCGAGGCTTGTAGCACAAGGGTTTACGCAGAAACCCGGCATCGATTACGATAAAACATATTCCCCTGTAATGAGTGGCATAACGTTCCGATATTTAATATCTATGATTGCATGTCTAAATCTAAAAATGCAGTTGATGGATGTTATAACCACATACTTGTATGGGTCACTAGATTCGGACATATACATGAAAGTCCCCGATGGACTAAAAATTCTGGACCTTAATAGAGCCAATCGCAACATGTACAGTGTTAAATTGCACAGATCACTGTATGGGCTAAAACAATCTGGTCGGATGTGGTACAACCGGCTAAGTGACTTCCTCCTGAAGAAGGGTTATGTGAATAACGAAGATTGTCCCTGTGTATTTATACGAAAATCCTATAATGGATTTTGCATCATTTCAGTCTATGTTGATGACTTGAATATCATAGGTTGTGCAGAGGACATTAAGGAGGCAAGCACCTACCTTAAGGCAGAGTTTGAGATGAAAGACTTGGGTAAAACCCGATTCTGCTTAGGCCTGCAGATCGAGCATCTCCCTGAAGGAATACTTATACACCAATCGACTTACACAAAGAAGGTTCTCGAGCGATTTAATATGATAAAAGCTCATCCTTTGAAAACATCCATGGTTGTGAGATCTCTTGACATGATAAAGATCCATTTAGACCCAAGGATGATAATGAAAATATCTCAGGACCCGAAGTTCCGTATCTAAGTGCCATTGGAGCACTAATGTACTTAGCAAATTGCACGAGACCTGACATTGCATTCGCGGTTAATTTGCTTGCTAGATATAGTGCAGCCCCAACTAGAAGACATTGGGTAGGCATTAAGACAGTATTGAGATATCTCAAAGGTACCATAAATATTGGTTTATTTTTCCCGAAGAATCAAGGCCAGACCTTGGTGGGCTATGCAGATGCTAGGTATCTATCAGATCCCCATAAAGCAAGATCTCAGACTGGCTTTGTTTTTCTCTGTGGTGGTACGGCTATATCATAGAGGTCATGCAAGCAGACCTTAGTAGCAACATCGACAAATCACTCAGAGATAATTGCACTCTATGAAGCCGCACGTGAATGTGTGTGGCTACAACGAATGGTTAACCATATCCAGAAGTCATGTGGTTTTGATACCGTTGAAATCCCCACTATTATCTATGAGGATAATGCAGCATGTGTTGCACAAATGCATCTAGCCTATGTAAAGAGTAATATGACTAAACACATAGCCCCAAAATTCTTCTATCCTCATAAACTCCAGAAAAAAGGTCAAGTAAACATTATACAAACAAAATCGTGTGACAATTTTTCAGACTTGTTCATTAAGTCTCTTTCCGCAACCGTATTCAATAAATGTGTTAGAGGAATCGGTATGAGACATTTGAGAGACATGCAGGGTTCAGGGGGAGAAAACCCTTGAATAAGAATTTATGATTTTTGATCTTGAAGATCATGAACTTTGTAATCTAGAAGATTATATATCATCCAGAAGATATCGTTGTACTCTTTTTTCCTTAAGTGAGTTTTCCTAAAATTTCTCACATAAGGTTTTTAACGAGGCAACTAGTGCAATACATCAAATGACAATCATGTACTCTTTCTCCATATTTTTCCCACTAGATTTTTCGGAGTTTTAACGAGGCATGAATTGATGAGTGTTAAGAATCTCTTAGTGGGATTTAATGGAAATAATGAGCTCATACCAAAGGTCATGTAGGTTACTACTAAATCTCCTATATATTGGAGTTATTTGTACACCTACAGATAAGAAAATGAGAATCAACTTCCACTAAATATCCATCATATGTCTTTTGTGTTCTTTACTTGGATGATCAAGGAGAAGGGAAATGGGTTAATCTCAATCTTCTTCTCACACCTCACGTGCTGCCGGGAAGGACGGGAATTAGGGACAACATTTATTTCTAACAATAATAAGTCCATAGTACAGTTCCTGCACCATCCCCTTTTAATAGTGCGTCCCAAATCGTCATTTGTTTCGGCTCGGTCACATTCTATAACGTACACAAGGCCTCTGCATATTTAACCGATATAATCCAATAATAAATCTGTATTTACTCCCATTCTAATTGAAATTAATTAGCCCAGAACGTGAAGGGAGCTATTAGCTATATATATCTATATATAGAGAGGGCCGTGGTGTTCTTTCTCCTCGTTGCTTAGCTCCAACACAACCTTTATACGAAAAAGTCAATCGCAGGGAACCAATGAGAAAGAACGGTGGTGGTGTCCTGCAGGGTATGCTGAATATGTTTGTGTTCGTTATACTACTTGGATCTCTAGCACTGCCTGCACACTGTAAGTATATTTCAGCCTATCACAAAATTCATGACATATATAAAGATCTTTAATCAGCTCTATAAATTAAATAACACAGCAGGTCGACGACAACTGCTAGGCGTGGGAAATTCGGTCGCTATTGCTGCCAACTCCACGGATTTGGATGAAAGAAAGATTAACCTTGTTTTTTTGCATCGTTGGAGGTGCGGATTCTATGATCGTTTGGACGTAGTATGCTATTGCTGCCCGGACATAACGCGAAGTGAGTATTGTCACTTGACGATGGAAGAGTGTAGAAAGAATTGCGCAGCCTGCAATCCCAAATGCGCCTTATTATAATTATGTATTTACTAGCAAAGTGTCTATACATTGCTACAGATTTAAAAAATAAAACATTTTTTATAATTTAAATATAAATTATTTACACAATATAATTATTAGATATATATAATATTATTGATATTTTTTACATGAAAGATCATATTTATATTATTATTGGTGCTTCTTAATATACCATTTTATATATTAAAAGTAATAATTTTTTAATATTTTTTATCATATTTTAGAAGTTTTATCCGAAAAGAAAAATCAATTCACACAGTCTACAAAATAGCACTGTATTGTAACGTGATTTTGAACTTGAAAACTTGTTCCAATGAAAAAAGCTAAAACACTAAAGTTGTAGATTTCGTTGAAACCTTTTCGAAATATATATGGATCATATTATTTGGACTTCGGAGCTAGAAGATATGAGCCCCGCATAAAGACCTTCGTAGAGGAGTCCGAATCAGAACAAATATTTTATATTTTTATATCGTATATTTGGAAATCAAAACGGCGAGATATAGACTTCCATTGAATACCAAAGTTGTAAACTTTTCTAGAGCTATAATATAGATTCCGAATTTGGTTAATTTAAGCTCCGGATGAGGGAGGTATGATTTTTAAAATTCGATACTTGATATAAAATATACAAAATCGATTTAGATTTAATCTCTAATTTTGTAAATATGAAGTAAACAATCACACTTAATTAATAGATTATATAGAGACTAGCCATCGCCGGCAGGGGTGCCCGTCACGCTCCGTCCAAATCACCTGGAGTTGACCAAGTCGGACGGAACGCTCCGTCCGCCCACCCCTCCCGCCGTCCCGTGCTCGGCCATCGGCAGACCGATCCTGCTCTTTTTTTTTCCTCTTGGACGAGTTCAAATTGGCGTGCGCGTAGATGCTGAAGTTTTTTTTTTCGGCGGTGCCCTCCTGCTGTACTAGCCGAACTGTTTTGGGCCACATTTGTAATGTAGTCCATATTAAAGGTAATGTTCACAATTGTTGAATATTGGACTGTTATTATGTTATGGGCAGTCCTTTGGATTGAATTACTGTAGCGTCACGGGTACTATAGTTCTGCTCTTACTTAGTCCTCAAATTAAATTAATTAAAAATTAACAAAATATCTGTGCGTTGCTACAGATTAAAAAAAATAGACTTATTTTTATACAAAACATCTATATGATTTTTAAACTCTTTTGTTTCACTCTGGCTCAAAAGCATGTACTATTTATTCACCTTCTTCGTCAAATCCTTTACTTTTCTAAGAATCAGATTTGTCCTCTCCCCTTCCTCCTTTCCTCTATGATGTTAAGTAGAGAAAGTAGCGATAACTGCAGCAAAATCTATCTACAAGGTACAAACGGTAAGCCATATCTCAATCCATCATGACTTGCAATCTAGCATTACGTCACCATTATCAGTTCTAAACATTCACTGTATAAGTTCAAAAAGAGCCAAATCAGAATGCCAGGGCGCTAGATCAATCAAGAATAAATTAAACAAGACTTTTATGAATCTACAAAACATCAAAAATTAGAAAAAAAAAACAAGATGTCCTTGATTTATTAGAATGGTGAGCTCATTTAGAAATAATCCATCACCGCAAAATAGAGCAATGAGAAAGGAAGAGAACGGCGGGTACCTCAATGGCTGGTAGTTTGTGCAGACAGGCCCTTCGCTGGAACGCTGCAGTAGCCATCATGGATATGGAACGGTGAGTAGCATTGCTTCTGGTCATAGGGATCGGCAACATGATATGGATTCTGGAGCCCACAGGCTGATGACGCACAAAGACGGCAGCGCTCTGAGGGCCTGTAGAACAATCTTTGGGGGCTCACCTGGCTTAGCGAGACATCTATGAACATGAGCAACAACGAGTTGTTCCTATCCATGCCGGCAACGTCGGCAGCGTGCTAGTCACCACATCTTGGTCGACCTCCTCGTTGGAGGACCGAGCAAGTCGCCTGTAAAATAATTCAAGTGCAAGACATCTATGATCGATAAACAATGAGCATAGGTATTAGGCAATGCCAATGCTACTATTGTTCCCTCATAAAGTGGGATGCTGTCACGGAAAAACGACTTGTTGCAATTTTGCGAACTGAACAATACAACCAGTGGCATCAGGAGCGTTCCACCGAATCTGCACAAGGTCGGAGTCCAAGTCTTGGTCACATGAGGCGGCACACGATGGGGGTTATCAAACGGAGCAAAGATCACCGGAGCAGGAGCAGTTGACTACGATGTTGGAGGTGGGTTGCTTGTCGACGCGGTGACCATGGCCAGCGACAACGCCGACGTTCCAAGAGATGTACAGGGAACGATGAAGTGGTTCAAATCATGGACCTAGAGCAAGAGCCGAGATCGATGAAACAAGGACAGGATTTGATCCATGCATGCTCACCGGACGAAGATCAGTATGCGAAGAGGGGAAACATGGCCATCGGCCCTCCTCTGCCCGGATCTCCATGGGACCAGCGCAAACCGTCGCAGCACAACAAGGCGGGCACGACTGGCAAGATTTCAAGGCCGCGCGCGGCGGCTGCTAGCTTCACTACCATCACCAGCGACGACGCATATGTTGTGGAGTATAGATGTGTATAGGTACGGTATTAGGCAATGCCAAAGCACCTTTCGTATTTAGCCTGGACGGTCTATGGTAACATGGCACGAGATTAGGAAGGACACAATCCTACTGGACACGCTAGAAAATTGTAACCGTCTATGATTTTCCAACACTGTCGATCCACGCTGTTTGGACTTGCTGTCGATCAGATCAACACCAAAAAGAAACAGGGCAGACGGACTCACCTAAAATAATAAGGTGTAGAGAAGAGATAATCAAACCATATGATAGGTCGAGTACGTGTATTGAGTTCAGTAAACACTAAATACTAAATTTAAATGATTTAACGTGTTCTGCTGTAATGCGCCAAATGCTACATTAATTGTGTGCCCTTTTATATATTGACTATATATCCATTGGTTCATTCTCCTCTATCGGAGGGATGCTTGCTTCTGCAGCTTTTTATCTCACCAAGAACAAAACAAAGGTAACCAGAGACGAACAAAAATAATTAAGCTCCGTTTCCAAACGTGTATCAGATGGAAGAATTAAGCTCCGTTTCACGGAATAATCAAAGTCGTTTCCTTTTTTTTTTAGGTTAGGCCGGTAGGTATTTGGGGTTTGTGGGTAGGTCTGGCCCATTAACTAATTGAAGCCCCTCCCTCTCGGTCCACCGTGTATAATAACCTAAAAAAGCAAACCAGGAGGGGAGCGTGGCCGCCAGCAGTTTCGATCGATTGTGATATACCCTAAAAAAATTGAAGAAAGTATCGATCGTCGTGACATGGGCGACGGCGCGATGGAGGAGGAGATCATGGACGACCCCGTGTGGGAGAAGGAAGAGGAATCCAAGGAGGAGAAGATGATGAGTACGCCCGAGCCGTGGCGTTCATCATCAGGTCTGACGATGATGCTGCCGGAAAGCCAGCAGAGTGTTGATCAGGAGGAGAAGAGAAGATGATTACCCTCGACCCGTGGGGTTTTGATGATGATGATGACGATGAGCCGGACAGCATGTGCATCTATTCACATGGTCTCTTGCCTGAGGAGAAGGCGTTGCTGCTGGAAGACTACGACGACGACGACATGATGTGGACTATAAATCGCTGGTGGTGCCGGAAAGCGAGAACACTCTGATAATTCCGGAACGCACCAAGGAAGAGAGGAACTTCTGGGGATTCACAGCGAAGACGGAGAAGCAGGAGCGCCTCCGTTCCTCCATGCTCAACGATCTCAACCTCGACGACGGCGATGACGACGTGTAGCATACATAGTTGCATGACTCTTCTTCTTCTTCTCATAATGTGTTCTTCTCTAGCTTGCTACTACATCGTGTAAACATTTTCTCTACTGGTGATGATACAGATGTAATGAAACCGTATACTACTACTAGTAATGTGATTGCTCTGGTTCCTATATGCAATTAATTATGCAAAGCAACAACCACGTGATGTTGCCGTGTATAGCATCTATCTGACGTATGCTGCTGTAGCTTTATCGCACCAAGAACAAAGTAACCAACCTGGGACGAGGAAATAATTAGGCTCCGAGTTTTAATAAGCTCCGTTCCTTGGAATGAAACGGGAAAAGATTGGGCAGCAGCACCTTGCCGTGTTTAGTTTGGCCGGTAGATGTTGGGCTTCTGAGCTGGTCCGGATTATTAAGAAATTGAAGACCATAATGCCATACATACATAGGTTGCTTTTATATAAAACCTACACAATTAATCTTGATCGGTTAGGAGGCATCATGAACGAGGGCAACGGCAGCGCGATGGACGACTGGGTCAAGTGTACCGCATGTTTTGGTTCTGGTTGGGTTCCACCACCCAAGTCGCCGGCCATGGCGACCACTGCTGGATCGAGCAAGGCGGAGGAGACGAATAATCGTTCCCGTTTGATGCCAAAGAAGCTCCAGGATGATGACAACAAGGAGGAAGAAGGTGATGTTGACGTTGGGTAAGGAGTATATCGATTGTGACGTTGGGTAAGGAGTATATCTTGCCTAGTAGTGAACTCATGGTTCAAGTATTTCAAATAGAGATTTGCATGGTTACACAATAACATTCAAAGTGATATACTAAAATTTTAGTCTGTTCGGGTTGATCTGTTGTTGACAAGTAACAGTGTGTTAGCTAGATCGACATTGCACCTACTAGTGGCTACTGTAGCATCAAATCAGATCAGATCAGAGCTGGTAACACTAACTATGCTGCTTCTGCAATTGGAGCAATATTAGCATCCAAACTACAGCTACAACTCTAGAATAGGTCCATAACATCTGCTAGAGTCCTCACATCTCCTGCTTCTCTGGCTCACGCCTTATCAGTCAAATCCTAATTGCCCCAGACGGATCAAAGAACAATAACCCAATTAGTCCTTTTCACTGGCTCATTCAACGACCATAATTTGTCACTACAGTGATACCAAACAACTAATTACACCGAATGCCTCCAAGAATTTAGGATTACAAACATAAACTGGCAAACCAACAACTAACTCTTTAGATCCTCTCCAGATGTGCAAACCCATCAGATAATTACAACACAGCTAATTAGTACTAGGAACAAAATAACATTGAGGTCAATTATCATTTTGATTATAAGTCAGCAGTTATAGTGGTCCGTCTATGATACATTATATGCTGGCCTTAAGCTGACCTTCAATTCTTTCAACCATACCTTGTCACTGAGCCACCAAGCTTGTAGACTCTGAATGCCTTCAACCTAATCCCTGGAAGCAGTCGCAGTGTTCCGAGCCTCATATACTTGCATGGAACTCTGACATTAGTATCGTCCAGCTGTCTAGTTCTGCTGCCTGGCAGAGAATAAATACAAATTAAAATATGTTCTGCAGTTAAGTTAATGGAACATTGATAAGAAATTCACCAATCGTCAGGAAAGCTTAAATGCTCGGAGAGATAAGTTTTGCATCAAAGATGAAAATATATAACCCAAGTTATCAGATAGCACTACTTTTGCTGTTTCAAAAGTAATAACAATAAAATGCATCACTTTTGTATGATTTGGAACTTCCTTCTGCTATGATTTTCATGAGTTTGGTATATTTTATTCTTACTCCCTACTGCTCCAGGCCAGTGTTACAAGATACAGTTTGCTAACCATTAGAATATTAAGCAATCTTCAAATGATGGCGTGAAAATCATTTTGAGGAGACCCATCCCATGTAGCTGGTGTGGAAACACCATCTCAAAGAAACCACATTTCTCAAGTGGAAGGTTAACTAGCTAGAACTACAAGAGCTTTATGCTCTGATATAGGTGGCAAGATATAGAAATGATGATCAATAGATTCATCTGCACAGTGATTCAGAATGCATAAAAATCTAAACATATAATTATCTTTGTCATGATTTCACAAAACTGAACAACTGAAACAATTCTGAAATACCTGCACGTGTATTTGAAGCTTGACATAAAAAGGGTAAAAAAGCAATATGTCTAATTTTATTACAAACAACAGTAGCACTGCTTTCTCTTTGATAAGATTATAAGGAAAACGATCAGTTCTAGGGAGTGAACAGATGGAATCTAGGTTCTACTTATACGCCAGGGTTCAGGTGATAACATTATTTTGGCCATCTTTCCTAGGTATAGGAGCCAAGCCACTGTGATCATCAGATATCAGGCTTGTAACAACACAGCATGGAGAACATATCTTACATTGAGGATATGATTTTCTAGCTTCTATCTCCGAAGGTTATCTCAAACAATTAAGCATGCACAGAACTAGACTGTTTCTCTCGTAATGAAACAAAAAGTAAATATACTTACATTGATCTTTTTTTTCGCATGCCATAACTGAGCTCTCCTAGATGCAGATCAGGAACAAACAGAAATAATGTTAGCAGAAAACACAAGCAGCTGAAGCAGAATAAGCATGCAGCATAATCAGAGGAAGGGGAATACTCAAAAAGGAGGCGGGCTAACCAGATCCGGCCTGCAATATACTCGGCAACAGCGACGCGGGTTTGTGGTGGCGCTGCAACTTGTGCTGATCCTGGAATGTTGTTGTGTGTCTTTTGCCACTGTCATCCGGTGCTCAGCAGACTGGTTCTCCAACATGACACCAGATCGTGGTGGAAAATGGGCACCAGATATCAGCTCAGTAAGAATTCTGAAAGGTTACTCTAGAAGAACAGCATGGCCAAAACAGACATGCTGCTTTGCAACGATGTGTTTAGGGACATTATGCACCAGATTGGAAGAAGCTTTAAATGCAGTTTCCTGTATAACTAGGCTATCCTACAAGCTGTGATAGAAGTCTGCAGTTTGGTAAACATCACTGACATCGATCAAGATCATATCTGCATGACGTTTCAGACATCTCCTTGCCTTTGAATCTCAGAAGACCAACTCTTACTGTAAAACATAACCAGTAAACATGTATCATGCAGAAACTATTCAGTATAATAGAATACTATAGCATGGTATAAATACATTTAAAAGAGTAAACCGTACCTGAAATCTGCTTCGTCACAGCACTCACAAGTTTTGCTGAATATAGAGGCCTTGCGTTCCTGAGGTGGGCCAATCTCATAGTTCAGAGAGCTTTTCAGCCCCAGCATTCAGCTTAATTGTGTCAAATCCTAAGGCCTGCATTCAGGTACTTCTAGTTACATATTAGTAGAAGTAGTCTAACAACTGTAGAAGTACAAAATAAGAAAATTAAAAAGAGGAGAATCTATACAAAGTATTAGTTTTGCAATTGCCACTTAAGCTAAAGGCACAATAGACCTCAATGAAACATACATATATCTATAGATTTTCAGTACTGTAGTTTCTACACTAATAAAAGAGCTGACATTTATCATCTTCGTTCATTAATTATCTCCTTCAGGACAACTATGGTCTTTAGGGGTATCTTAAACTTTTGGACTAAATTTTTGAAAGAATTGTATTCATTGCATTCTCAAGTCAAGATAAATAAACAAAGTAAATGGTGAAATTTATGTTTTCCCAATATTTTACACAGTTTCTTTTCAGGAGTACCTCAAGTGCCAATCTCCTCACACATTCTTTGCATTTGTTGCCACTCTTGCGAAGTGTCCCCCAAAGAGAAGTATCCTATATCTCCCACGATCCCACATATAGCCCTTCTGAAATATGAAGCTTCCATTGGCGTCCAAAATGTTTCCATGCTTCCACGCACACTTTCACAAGAGACTTACATTCATAAAATCCAAGTCAATCACCGCCTAAACCAAATTGATCTAGAGGAATACATTCTGAAGGGTAGTAAATCAGCAATGTTAGTTTTTCAAGAAGTTTGCTCAGCATGAAAAATAGTATTCTTTGTGAACTACAGAGGGTTGGTGGGCATACCCTTAAGGTCATAGCTTGCATCCCCTAAGAATGGTACATTGCATAGGCTAGATTTTAGAATCACTAACCTCCCTTCCGTAGAGAGTAAGTGAACCTTTTGTTTTCTGCATGTTTACAATCACTATTTCTCAGTATTTGAAATTGATGTGAGTTCCCAAGTATTTTCAAAGGTAATGAGTCAGTCTTAAGGAAAATAGTTCCTCCGGTTACATTTAATTTTTAAGGCATCATCCATATTAACTATTTCATAATTATGAATAATTATATCCTCTCCAAAAGTTTGTAAGGGCAACCAAAGGCTTACATTGTTTCTGAAAAAGAACGAGTGCATTGCATGCAGCATACGTGAGCATCAGAACTATACCTGTAACCCTAACCATACCTCTAAAATACTCGAGCAATTTTGGTGCACATTACTGACCATAGCATTCACATCATACCAAAGGGCCTAACCACCATCAGTTTGTTAGATATTAGAGTTTTCCTGCAATAATCTTGGGATTATGGCCATCAACGGTATAAAATGATTATTCAAGCAAAGCATAAAGTAAATTTTAGGATCTTAGCAGTCTCCAGATTATTTGTGCTAGGGTAAATTGATGATTGTATCATAGGTCTACTACAAGTTGGCAACCCATTTGTTCAAAGTAAAAAGATGGGTGGTCTTATTCCCTTATAAGTTTTGAAATAAGGGCCTGTACTACTCCAGAAAAGATGGGTGAAGTCATTCGCGTCTCAGATGGTAAGATGAATAGGTCTCTTTACCTCCCTTGGTCTTCACCCGAAAGGCATTGTCAGGTATAGTAACGTGTAGAAGTTTCTCAAGCTTTTCTTTCCAAGCAGACGAATCAGCTATCCCTGTAATTGGCTCTCCACTTATAGGCAGGCACAACAAACAACTCACATCTTGTAAAGTCACAGTCATTTCACCAAATGGCAAGTGGAAGGTATGTGTTTCAGGACGCCATCTCTCAACTAATGCAGCCACAATGTAGGGATCAACATTGATGTTTCCAAGTAGGGCTACTTGGTACAAGCCTAGGTTCTGAAGATTCTCCTTGCATGAATTATGATGTGGGATGCCTAACCGAAGAGCCCTGTATGATATCACCTCTTTCCGCTGCGCCAAAATAAATTCACATGTTAGCTTATATTTTTATTTACTGCAATAGCAAAACTTAAATGCTTGATATCACGTCTTTTGGCTGTGCCAAAATAATTCACATGCTATAGCTTATACTCCCTCCGTTCCAAAATTGTCGTCGCCATTGACTTTTTTCGCTACCTTTGACCATTCGTCTTATTCAAAAAAAATCAAAAATATCATGTATTTTTTCATGATTTATTTTATTACTAGATAAAATTTAAATATATTTTATAAGTTCTTATATTTGAACAAATATTTTGAATAAGACGAATGATCAAAGATGATGAAAAAAGTCAATGGCGACAACAATTTTGGAACGGAGGTAGTATTTGACTACAGTAACTCAAGGTCTCAAGTGCTTACATGGAGCCGAGCAGTGGAGGACTTGTGATCCCTTGGTGGTACTTTCAACAGTGTGAATGGATCTGTACCCATGTTGTTGTGGGTAGATAGGTTTAGGGCTTATGCTCCCCCGGAGCTTAGGAGGTTTAGGTGAGAGAGAGAGAGAGAGAGAGAGAGAGAGAGAGATTTGTTTAATAATTCTTGCTTGCCTTTGTTCATAATCCCCTCTCCTTATATAGAGAGGTAACCGACTTACAGAATCTCCTAATCTGACTAAGACTCTTCTTTTAGAAGGAAACTATATCTCTACCTATGAGAATCCTTACTGAACTAAATTAATAACTCAAACTTGGCAAGCAACAGCCTTACGGCTTACTCCTTGATGCCGGCAGTTCTATTCCTTCTGGAGTACTGCCTGCCCCACATAACACATGTATTGCTCCTCTGTGCCAGACATGGTCCTGAAGAAATAGATAACTACACTCAGAAATAAGGCAAGCTTGCCCCTTCCTAAATTTTGTGCATGATCCAAAAAACTTCTTAATTAAGTCATGATAGATTGTAATCCCATTCAAGATATGTGATTCATGCAGGGTTCCATGCCCTCGTACAGTACCTCCCCACTATTCTCCAAGTACACGTCTTCCAAGAGTGTGCATTCAGGGAACAAGGGGGATGCTATAATGCTATTCTCTGGAACCATACAAGAACAGAGAAAACTAACCAATCACATATCTCAAACTGTCCAAAAATAGTGGACAACTAAGCACCATCTACTAATGAACAATAAAAATCTAAGACTAGGCATTCAATGATGCTGGACCCACAATACACCACAGCATTGCATCCAGATTAAACTAGGGACTAAATTTAGGTGAAAGGCAATATACTCAATAGATACGAATAAAGCATCTGCCACTCAAGTAATTAGTGAGGCAGAGTTTGAAACAGACCTTGACGTGGAGTGGGAAATGGACCCAACAGGTAATCAGATTAGCCAATTTGGAGAGGAATCTTGCGGGCGGCCCTCGTTATTGAATTTCTCCGCCTTCGATACAACCAAATTAACTATTGGAAGCTGTAAAAGAGAAAAGTTACAGTAGGATCAAAGCCATTCACAACATATGCACTCCAATTGTGTGTTCCTCTCTTGAAAGACAATTACATGAACATGAACAAACATCATGAGAGATCGAAATCAATCAGCAGAAAAATATCTAATCAGAAGCACAAGAAGAGCAATTTTTTTATAAAATATGCAATCCCTAATCATCCAGCTTAGTTTTAGATGGTAGGTAGGCTTAATCACATAAATGCAAAATATGCTGAAATCGGATAAACAATATCCTACCTTTATTGGCTTGGAAGGTCAAGGTCACGTCAGCACGGACACCGGCAAGAACTGGAAAGAGGAACGGCGCTGACGAGCTGCAGCCAGGTAGGTCACCTGAGCACTGGAATGCGGAGGAAGCGAGGAGTGGAGGACCAATGGCGGCACAGGGCGCGGAGAGTGAGTCAGAGAGACGGGGAGGCTAGGGTTTGGCGGACGGCGCTGCTTGCGCTAAAGGCTGTAGCACCGGAGTGACCTAGAGCAGCCGAGCGGGAGGCGGAAGCCGGAAAACAGTTGGTCCGACGGCGAGGTAGGAGAAAGACGACGAAGCTGCAAATCCTCCCATCTAATTTCCTTAGCTATCGACGAATGTCGTTGGCCGCCGGGAGAGCGGAGGGAAAGAGACGCCGCCGCCCCCATTCAGGCAAACGGTCGGTCTCAGCGTAGAATGCGTAAGCACATTTTGCATCTCAGACCCTCCTTTCGGCGCTAATATTTGCAGAAACCTCCCTCAATTGGATCGCGGTTAATAGTCGCGATCCATTTGTTTACAGAAACCCCCCTAAAATGGATTGCGATTAATAACCGCGATTCAATTATTTTCAGAAACTCCTCGCGGTTAATAGTCGCGATCCTATTATTTGCATATAACCCTTCAAACTAAGATAAATATTTATAAATCAGCCCTCCATTATGCCTGCTAAGCTCCGCCGCTCTCTGCGCCGGCCATTTCTGCCCTTCTTCTTCGCCGCGATGCCACCGTTGCCACCGCCGACCGTCTAGACTTGCAGGAAGACTCGCCGCTTCTGATTCAAGTGGATCCACTGGTCGAAACTTCTCCCCTTCGTGTTCCTTCGTCTTTTCGCCGCTTGCTCCCCATGCTCTGCTTCTGGTGGATGCGAGGCGCTCCGGTGTAGAGATTGGACGAACCTCGATGTCCCGAAATTCGCGTGGGATCCCATGCTCAACCACCGAGTCGTCGTCACTCTGTCTTACCCATCCGCCCCCAAATTCAGCAGGTTCCACCCCCTTCCCTCAACCATGCAGCTCCTCCGGTGAAAAGGTAAAAACTGCAGTATATTCATGCATTCAATTTGGCCTAGCGGTTTTGGCAGGGAAGAAATTATTTGGGTTACCGCTCTGCAGAAATTGTTTTCTGCTTGTGTCTTGTGAATAATCCAAAGATAAAAGCTGTTTGGAAGATTGAAGAGAGAGCGAATTTAATTTGGAGCTTCATACAGAACATTGATTGCTAATGATGGCACAGTGCTTAAGCCAAAATGAGTCCTCTTTAAAAATTGCTTGGTTTCCAAGATTGCAAGGCACCTACCAGCTATTAATTGATGAAAAAAAATATATATCTAAAATATGTCCAAGTGAACTATGTTAGTTGCAACACTGGTACAATGCTCACCTTCTCTTGCTAAGATTACTGTATTCGTGGAGCAATTTTGATGAAGTAATTGATATATTGGATAGGCCATGTTCGTCTCTTTAATTTTCAGATATTGTCTTCCATAGAAGGTTATGGTATCATGTGGTGTCAACTTGCAGAAGAAATTGGCATGAAAATCCCAAGTATGAATGCTAAAGCTCATCCTTTTATCTTCAAGCATGTTTGGATGAGATACTGTCTCACTATACTGTAGTATAAACATGAGGACTTGCTTTTCTCTGATGGTGAGTCATTTAAACAGTCAAGTGGCTATGATAGATGGCGCAATTTCCGTACTAAGTTGGGTGGGAGGCAGTGAAAACCGGCTGCCTGTACAAGATGATTCTAGAACAACAATCTAGGCATACCGAGTATTGTACAAAATTCTTTACTGGATATTCCTTACTATGTATTGTACATGATTCGTGTACAAGAATTCCTTGCTGAGTTCTAGAATTATCTTATACAGCATTCGTGTACAATCTGGGTATCCTGTAGAAGTATGGCAAAAGATGGGATATATCAACTGTATCCCTGAAGTAAAATGACGAGTGAATCCGTGTTGCAAACTGCAGAAAGATGCTGGACATGGCATAAGGCCTGGATCATTTTCTGAAGGAAAATACTATAGAGCCGACCCATGTGTCCGACTTTGGTACGACTGTACACTATCTACAGCCACTTAGCACGTGATTTAGCTAATGAATCACATCTGCGTCACACGATTGTTTCAGTCGGATGCAAGTCGGACCTATAGCAGCGTTCTTTTCTAAAATGTAGAGAGCACAAAGGATTGAAAGTACCAAAGAATTTTTTATTTTTATTTTTTGCATCCTGAGGAATATGTTTATATTTTTGTGCACCGTACTAAGATTTGTGGTGAGTTCTTGGAAGAACCATAATAGCAGAAACAAACAGTGCCTGAAATTGTGGAAAATTAAATGCTTTGCGCAAGCTGTCTGAAAACCTGAGAAGAGGCGGCACTTATCCTTGCCCGTTCCTTCTTGCAAAAAGCCAAAAGCTTATGATATCAGTTGTTTCTATGAACAAAAGAGGTAGTTAGTAATGCCTGATTTGTTCTTCTTCTTTCTTCTCATACCTGTTGTACTGTACACAAATTCATTGCCTTCTACATGCAGGAGTAAATAAAAGACTTCCAGTTCCAGAAGGTAAGATGACTTTGCCCCTGTTTTTGCTATTTGTCATTGTTTCATTTCTTTAAGGAACTGAATGCCAGTGATATTATCTGTTACTGATTCAGCTCTGGCTTCAAATAAGGTGCCAATTGTTTTGTTAGATTTGATAGATTAGCACACATATTGCTCCATTCTGGGGGCAAAAGTTATAAAAATTGTTTGCATGTATATTTAGAAATGACACTTTTCCCATCACATGATGTTTTTCTTTTGGTGAATCCTCATCACAGGATGTTGAGCCTATATCATACTCCTATATTATTTTATTTTGGTTAACTTATATTAAACCTTATAAGATATTTGGAATCGCTTGAACTGTGTTTGAATGAATGTAACTGGACAGGCATACAGTACATATATCTTTCCATTCTTTTTTCTTCTTTGAAGCTTATTTAGGGATTTCATCCTTACTGCTACCTCTTGGAGCTTGACTGTTGAGCTGAAATTTGTTTTGCATCTTTCTACTTATATTGTAATCTCTTAAGACAGTTGCAAGCTTTGCTCGTATCCTGACTTGTTTAATTCCAGTGTCCACGCTGAGCTATGCCTAGTAAAAATATGCCATTGCTCGTTGCTTGTTACTTGCATTTTGTTTATCACTTTGAAAGTAACAATTTGGCTCTCTAGTAGTAAACTAAAATATCACCATGTTGCTGTTCTTAGCTCCACCTTTCATGTTATCTGTCAATCTGCCTTGTCTGGACTGGTAAGAAAATTTGTGCTTCCAGAGCAGCAACTACTATTGCTATTCTACTTTGTGCATATAATAGACCAGGGAAATGCTTACAATAAGCACAAAGTAGAAATGTTATGCCAATTTTGAATGGTTATAGAAATAATACTGTGTTTCAATAAAAATACAGGGCCATTCTCTGTTGCAGCACCTAAAGCAGATACAACCGTTGTGGCAGAAATGTTGGGAGGGGATGGTGGCCTTGGAGGCTTGGACAGGAAGCAGGAGTTGATGCAAGCCAGTGCAAGTTGAGTGCGATGCCAGAGATTGATACTGACGGCAGTACAAGACTGAAGACTGGGAAATAATCTTCTTGTCACCTTTAAATTAAGCTGCTTCTGTAATTGCCGTTCGCATCCCATACGGTACCAGATTAAGCTCGGAGTGTTGGCTTTGAGATGGGGTTTCGTTTCATCGCTTGGCATTTGAATGTACGTCTGACATATAAGTGGAGACAGCTGTACACCTGTATGTCATGAGGTTAACTAAGTTTTAAGTGGTGTGATTTGGCCTGAAGACTCTAGTGTTGAATTTAGCTGCGTATCTTGTCGTTTCAGCATGTTTGCCTGAAGAGTTGTGGTCGACATGCTGTCGAGGGGAGCTGTTGCCGCAGCTATTTGCATGTTAAGCTTGTTTCCTCAAATGGCACAAACGAGAGGAGACATGGTGCGAGACAACAAGTGTTTGTCTGTTTCTGTGCGGGAGAAAAAAAAAATAGCCGAAGTTATGATGAAATTGGTAGCTGAGGGGAACTGGAGGTGAAATTTTTAGAGCTTTGGATAGTGGAATGAATGAATGATGTGTAGCATGTGCCCGAGGTGAACTGGTGAAACGTCATGGCACATTCGAAATTTTTTTTTTTTTTGGCAGAGTGGTCGTCTGCTCAGCCCAAGATTAAAGCCCAGCCCGGAGAGATGGACCAATATAGCCCACCGAGTCCTACTCCATATTGTAATCTGAGCGTATCAATAAACAAGTCCGTCAATCCTCAAAAAAAAAAAAACAAGTCCGTCGTCTTCCCCCGAAACTAAAGCAAACCGATCAAAAAAAAAAATCCAAGGAAAAGAAGGGGAAAAAAAGGGGGTGGTGATGACGGCGAGGAGCATCTCACGAGGCGGCTTGACGGGGCTTCGTCTCCGGCGGCTCATCTCCTTCCTCAGGCGCCACCGCCTCCACGCCACGGCACACGCGTACGCCCTCTCTCTCTCTCTCTCCTGGCGCCCCCCCCCCCCCCCCCCCCCCCTCCCAACAGCGATCTTGCCTGATTCAATTTGGTGAGTGAATCAATAATCGCAATCGCAGGCTGGAGCGGCAAACAGGCGTCTTCTTCGACGCGAGGCACCTCCGCCGTATGCTTCTTGACGGCCGATGCGCCGCCGCCTCGTCCTACGCGCTGCGCTTTGTCACTGTCGGGGACTGGAGCCCTGAGGCCGCTGAGCTCAACTTCCGAATCCTTATCCTCCGCGTCGTCGCTGACCTCGCCAATGGTCAGGCCTGCGACGTAGGTGACCTCTTCCAACGCGTCTACGCTTCCCTCCCCGGCTGTCACGGTCTCCGGAACCTCTTACTCTCAATGCACTCCGACCGTATCAAGTGCGTCCGGCTTTCACAATCTTAATAATTTGCTTTAAATTAGGTTTTAAACCTGATCAATTCTTAGTGACACACACCTGATTGATTTGGATCAATGCCGGTAATGATCTTCCATCATGGTTTCTTATAGGGCCTACAGAATATATCGGCTGATCAAGCACAAGCTAGTGCAGGTAATTATGGACCTGGTTGCCAGATGCCCCGAGTTTCAAGCCAAGGCACGGTTGCCACGCTGCACCTATGATCCTGCCTACATCATGTCGCTTGGTCCTAATAGGTATACATTTCATTTTCATATATACGAGCTAGGATTTAATTTTTCCTTTCTGATACTACAGTACTTGGGTGACTGACAACAATGTATATATCTTGTATCAGGTTGCAGCGATGCACGTCACGTCACAAGAACAAAATTGGCCGCATCCCAGCAAAAGTCCTTGCCCGCTCCTTTCTGCAACATACATAGGTATTTAATCCATACAGAATTTCTCGTCTCATTTTTTGCTCGTAGCGCTCGCACACTGAGGCTCCTTGCTTTGTTCAGGCCTCCTCTGGTCAGTGACAAGGCGATTCATCCAGGTATCTGCATGCACAATCCTCCTCTATGCATGTGTGTTCATTCATGTGTTGTGCTCCATTTGCTAGTGTCAATATCTTGTGCCTTTGCTTAATAACATGAGTAACACTACAAATACAGCCCCAACATCTTGCCTATGCTAGCGTTATAGTTTTCACATCAAAGTTTCTACTAAGCATGTTACAGCATTCTGATTGGTGATATGAATCTCTTTTGTTTAAGTTGTACGTACAACATTTGCATTCCTGTTTTTCTATGCTACTAACAATGTAATATACTCGCTGCTAAAATCCAAAGATGCTCCACGTTGTTTGTGAGACACTAGTAGGTATAGCTTTGCATTTCTTTAAATAAACAACAGAGCTTGAGGTACTGAGCTCGATGGTCTCCGTGCAACTCTCATGATTAATGAAATAATTCTCATGGCCTCGATGCTCAATCCCTTTGAGCCACCAGGTATTCATCCTTATATTCTGTCCACGAAAGCTTTAGCTTAGATCGCATGAAAAATTTATCTTTGTGTATGCATTGCTTGTTTTTAAAATATTAAAATATATTGTTGTTCACGTTTAAAATGGTACCATTTAGTCTCTTCACGCTTTGTGGCCTCCTTTATACTATTTCTTATCTCATTCTTTCACATGGACTTTTGATGCTGCATATATATAAGCCTGTGTTTGTGCCTTAGTCCTACAAAATGTCTTTTTGGCGTCCTTGTTACATGATTCACATTGCTCTGTTGGAGTACCACTTCTCATTTGAAACGGTAATTCGTAGTGCTACTGACTTGATGATAGTTATGTCGCGAAGAGCGGATTAAAATTTTCCGATTTCATCTGCTACTGACATGTGTTAGGAGCGGAAAGTTTTCCAGACGTATCTTGCCCCTGCTATATCTCAAATGCCTTGGGTCTAATAATGATTATATTTTGATTATCCTGAGCCATTGCTGAAAAATCGTCCACATTGCAATTTGTGTTTCAGAGCTGTCATGATCAGGTACGAAACGTTCAAGGCATCCGTATCCTCCTTATCTTCCAAATTCTGAGGAAGCTTCTGATTCAAGATGGCGTTCAGAGAGACTACGGACAGCTGAAGAGGTTGAAGTAGTGCCTATATGATGCTCTATGTCAGCTATGCGTAGGAGTTGGGTTGTAAATTTTTGGCATTGATATGTGAAAGATCTTTTGAGAGAACATCTTGTCATTACTTTAATTATAGAAGTACAGAAACGGTGCTTAATTTGATGGCTAGTTGCTAAAATCATACCTGCACCTTTTATTTTGTGAAATAAAACCTGGGGCCGCCATCTTGTTGAGTTTGACCACAAACTACCAACACAAGAATAGATCGTTGCTACAATAAGTTTGGAGTTAAGCTATCATCGATCGTATCGCATAATTTATTTAGTGCTACACAAGAAAAACAGTGTACGAAAGGCAACTACAATAAGTTTAGTGCTGCAGATGCCGAGGAATGTAGCTTTACTCAATGCACCGAGGAATGTAGCTTTACTCAATGCAGAGTAATAAAAAAAAAAAAAACTGCAGGAGACGAGATGGACAGAGCGTCTGCCCTTGTAGCAATGCTGCAGGTGCAGGCAAATACTAGTATATGCAGTATATAGAAAGCAAATCCAGAGCGACCTGAATTCATCATCTAAAAACATGCAAGAATAGAACGGTGCTACGAGACCAAAATGTGTATAAGATCAAGGTCAATTACTACTAGTAATCCCCAAGGAGTAGGTACCAGAACAATATGAATCAGTCTTCAAGTTGCCTCCACAGGAACAGTATACCGTGTCTCTCCAAAACCATCGTGTATTAGCTCAACAGGATTTTAGTAGCTCAACAGGAGCAGTTCTAGCTCAACAGGATTGTATTAGCTCAACAGGATTTTAGTAGCTCAACAGGATGCACAAGAGAACCGGCCGGGCCTTGCTCACTAGCTCGTGTCTGCATGGTGTTCATCGTTTGCTGAAGAAAGGGGAGAAGCTGTGGAAATCGGAGCCGCTGCTGATTCATCGTCATCACCCCTGACGGCGGCAGGAAGGAGAGGAGCTGCAGGTGGACCATC
This sequence comes from Eleusine coracana subsp. coracana, assembly GCA_032690845.1. Classification (NCBI taxonomy): domain Eukaryota; kingdom Viridiplantae; phylum Streptophyta; class Magnoliopsida; order Poales; family Poaceae; genus Eleusine; species Eleusine coracana. Next base: position 12,937,391 of record CM064426.1, read on the forward strand.
GTCACCATTGACAGCAGGAAGAAGAAGAGTAGTAGCTGGCGCTCCATCATCACCATTGGCACCAGGAAGAGGAGCAGCTGGAGGCGGAAGAAGAGCTTGAGCTGGTCCATCATCCGTTGCTTCGCGGGTGGTGCCGTCCGGGTTCAAACCCTCTTCAGCTAGAATTTCTTGCATCAGTGTGGTGATATGGTTGCTGACCGCCGGGCATTTGGCCAGCCTGCCGCGATGCAGCAAATGACACCGGAACTTGGAGGTGTTGTAGCCCCTAAAGGTTTTGTGACACACGAAACAACGGACGGCATGGCCTTCCTGCTCACCCAACAGCCATAGCCGGCTAGTACCTTCCTCCAGGTGAGGCCTGCATATATTTAAGTTCGCGATGTCTATTGATTTGTACACTATGCCAATAAGAAGTACAATAGTACTTATATACTCCCAAGTAAATTGAAGCTTATTAGAGTAGTACCTGAATGCAGGGAAATAGATCTTAAGGTATTCGTACACCGACCTTTCTGTCTCTGCGGAGTCACTGAAGTCTGGAATTCCCCTGTCATATCATGTCATGCGTAGCAGTAAATAGGAGTACAGTGAATATCCGGATTGCTAATTACAATACAGTATGTATACTAGTACGTACAGTAGTACTTTACCTCAGACGTGCCTTTGGGTTTCTTAGCCTTTGAAGTAGTTTGTCTGCAAAACAACTGCCAGTGCTTGCGTTTTCTGCATAGGTAGAGGTGATTGAATCACGGTAGTAATTTTCAGCCTGGCAGGCATCACGTTCCTTCGTCTTAATGTAGTGTTGGCCTCTCAACAGAATGACCAGCTCTGGGTGGCTTCTTCTGATCTCGCGGGGATCTGCTTGAGGGTTATCAACTGCACCACTGATAGCCTGTCCACTTCGAACCATGTCACCAAGAATGCCTAGAGCTTGTTCCCATTTGTTACGGCGGAAACAGTTGTCCAAATTTTGAGGTCCAAGGTTCTCCTCATTTTGGTTCACCTGCAGAACAGCACTGCACGAGCAGCAAATAAAACATCAACCATTGCAGTGTTTGCATAATTAATTAAGAAACAACATCTCCAAGAACCTAGTAGAGTATTAGTACTCACCCTTGACCAACAGCAGGCATGTCATCGTGAAAAACCTGTTCAAATGATGCCAACTGATCTGGCGGTGCCATCAAACTGTAAAACATGCAATTTTTTTAGTTTCACAGAACAGAATAAACTCCATGCCAATTCAACATTTACTGCTACTTACGCAGCCAACTCTTCCATGTCAAGGTTTTCTCCATCATAGGCTTCCACTCGAGCAGGTACACCAAAGAAGTGCAGTGGCCTGCGGTTATTTCAACACGCTGAGCAGTGAGCACTCTCTGTATGACACATGCACACGCACGGTTCCCAACTAACTATCTATGTAGGTTAGTACCTATGAGAAAATTCAGAATAAAAAAATAATGTTCTATTAACTGAACTGTAGCTGATAAAAATATAAGTTTGGCATAAGATAAAGGTGGTCCAATTTGACTGTGTGTCATTGCATATCAGTGTCGCAGATGTTGAAGTTCCTGTTTTAGTTCAACTTGGTAACCAGCAAAAAAATTGAAAATAATGAAAAGATACTTCGAAAAGTCACATGATTATGTTTACCAGATCATATTGCGGCTGCATTCTCATTTTGCTGGTCCAGGCAGAAAAAACAAATATTATGGCACAAATGTTGGTTGGTTAATCAACTGCTAATACCAAGAAATTCTGGAAGAAAGAAAAAAGAATATTGCCTTATACCTTTAAGCAGATCATTTCTTTCTTATAACAGGGATTCATACGTGATAATCAAATTCACCCCAACATTCTATTTGGACTGAGAACTGATTAGGTGTTGGTAAGGTGGAAATGTAAAAGTGGAATGCCTTGGATGATGAACTACACCCTGGATTTCAGATGTTGGTGACTCAACTGTACCCTTTTCCGTATATAAATCAAAAAAGGGTGGAAACAAAACTTATAAGATGTGTAGTGACAAATATTTGTATAATGGGATTGTAATTTGTTATTAAATGTTCTGTTACAATATAGTTTCAGTTAACTAATAGTAGAACCTTAGCAAGATGTTTGCATACAGAATAGTTTCAGGTTAACTAATAACAGAACCTTAGCTACATGTTGGCATGCAGAGTTGAAGGTCGAATGAATGTGTTTCTTTTGCTCCACAGATAGACATTTGACTATATACTTGAAAACATGGTTGCAAGGAGCATATCTCACAAGTGAAATGATAATTTTGCATCCTTTGATTAACATAATTGGCATATCAGAGGAAAAGAATTAAAGAACCTGAACTTATATATTTGATTTTTAGGAATCAAAACAGTATTGAAAGATGTTGATGAAGTGCATTAGTTGGATTAGGCCAATGAATATTGCAAGTGCAAAGGTACGATAAAACAGAACATAAATTTGGAATTTCGAAAATTGATGCAACTGGATGTGGAGAGGCATTAAGCATGAGCCCTAACCTGTCAACTACGGAGATTGACCAAATCAGATGGATCAAATCATAATGGCAACCAGTGGTTCATTTTATTTATTTATTTTATTTTTGCCTGAGCTGAGTACACACATGAGCTCAAATTCTCTCAACTTGTTTTGGCTGTTGTGTGGTGTGTGACCTCATCGCAGCCACCATAATGGCAAGTGACTTGTGGAGCCATATCAATGGATGCTAATGATGGTTCACCTTGTGCCATTGAACTCCAGCAACTTGGATGCTTCAGGAATTACATCGAACATGTGGTGTGGTCGGTGGTCATTGGGTTAAGAATGATCTCAATGTACTGAACGTGGAGTTGAGTGGGGTGTAAGCAAGACAACAAGTCTTGTGTTCTCGTCTGCGCTCACACTGACGCTGACCATGCTTGTTCCTTTCATGTCACCATCCAGGCATTCAATCGAATACCTTATGGGTGACATGTGTTTCTTATGTAGGGAGAGAACAAAGATGGACCTTGCCCCACTACTTCTCACCTTTGCAGCCCTCCTGGCCGAGGACAGGCAATGTTTTAATTCATTTTCGAAGATGAAGGCTTGACTCCTCCTGTTCTGTGGTGAAGGAAGATGGCACCTGCTCACCACCTGGTGTGTGTTTCCGCTAATGGCGACACGGATACATAGTCTGATAGCCATCACACAGGGAAAAGGAGAAGGCACCGGCAGTGCAGGTGGCGGCCTGGAGATGAGGTGCACGGCATTTTGGCGTTGTGTCATTTGTTTCGTTCCCCATCGTGCATTTTGGGAGGCTGGAAGGACGGAGCCATGAGCTGGATGGATTCATTCATCGTGGGGGAGGAAGAAGACAACTGAGGACCTGATTGCAATACTACGCTTCAACGCTACCAGAAGGACCTAAAAGCAAAGGTCAGAAGGAGCAATCGGACAGTCCATATTCTGTTTTGACATGATCGAACGGTGCAAAACACGGCTGCTGACGTGTAGTGATTCTTTTGCGAGAAAACGAACGCGTTTTAATATATTTAGATTTGGTAAGCACAAGCACCCTCTCTCGTTGTGACACATGCACATGCACGTTTCCAACTAACTTGATCACTCTAGTGTCCAAATCCACATGGTACTTAATAAGCACAAGTATTAGCGGATCCAACAAATTAATTTGCAAAAAAGGATTAGGTGCAGTGCAAAAGCACTCTAACGGACCAAATTTCTGTTTTAATCTTCCAAACACAGCTTGTGCAAGTACTCAATCTGCAGTTATTTTTTGGTTTCGGGACACAACACCTGTATCTATCTGCATTCATGGAACAGAGTAACCAAGACTCGGCAAAAACTAATATGGGCAGTCAAATATATGGGCATGAATTTGGTAATCACGGTTCACGGATGCGGCGCAACACGCAACAGAACAGAAATCGGCTCAAGGCACGATGCACCGAGCAGAGCAGCAAGGGAGGAAATGGGGGAAATCATTAGAGGAGGAGACGAGGCGTAGTTGGGACGCACCCGTCGTCGTCAGGGTTGGTGCAGGAGGCCGGTGCAGGTGCAGGTGCAGCGCGGTCGCGGGCGGAGGACGACGAGGCGCCGTCGTTGTCAGCCATGCCCACCCAAACGACGACGCGGCGACTGCTTCCGTGGCGCCGAAAAGTGTTCTATGTGTCGTTGTTGTTCGGTTCGGGCAAAAATAATGCGACGGGATTAAAAGGGATTTATTTGATCCTCCCAGATGCGGCCGAAAGAGCACGAGGTGTTTACCGCCCTTTTACTATATGAGTCCCTGTCCTCTGGTCCCACCTGCAGAACCAACTCCAGCGAGTTGTTGGACCAATAGCAGTTCGCTGAGGGAGGAGGACTCCTGCTGCGATTCACCGATCGACAGGTAGGTCCCATTTTTATTCAGCCGCCGAACAGAGATGCCACATAGGAATTCAAGTGACGTGGACGAACGAGAATGAGAAAAGAGAAGAACACGACGCTTGTGAAATCAGAATTAGGCGCGTACCTAAAAAAAGAAATTAGACTTGTAAATACGGGACAATCCAACAATTGTTTACATAACTACACGCCAAACTTAAACTGTGTTTGTAGACGGCACATGTCAACTTTCTAGTCAACCTTCTTATAATTAACCACACCATTAACTTGTGGAGCAAGCCAAATAATTTCAATATTCTTTCTAAGATTATACAGTAAACATAACACACACACTCACCCCTATGAATACATACATAAATTCTACCCTTATGAGTATTTTTAAAGACACCAAATTCTTGAAATTGACGAAATTACTAATGTTACCTCGCTGTTGACGGAAGCGTTGCCTACCACTGAAAGTACAATACTATTAAATTCTAGAAAATTCACTCCTGTGTGAAGCCAAACTCAGGGTCTGAGATGTTGAGTATCTTGTAACCGCTAGGCTACATGTAAGCTGAATATTTTAAGGAACAATTTCAAACTACTCCTATTTATATAGGTCTGATTCTAATTTTACCTTTATTTCTCAAAGGTTGCAAAATTGTATTTGGGTTCGAACATACCGATTGCTCCTATTTTGGGACTCAGTTATATGTGGTGCTTCTTATGAACATAAAAAAAATCATAAATTACTGTAAGGATGTCCTTGTAATGAAATAGGACAACTTATTGCTTTAAATTAAAAAAGTGTGCAATTTTACAAAGTAAAATATTGAAGTGACGTGGACAAACAGAGGTGCCCATTTTTTTTTCAGCCGCCCAACAGAGGTGCCGCGAAGGAACTGAAGTGACGTGGACAAACGAGAATGAGAAAAGAGAAGAACACGCCGCTTGTGAAATCAGAATTAGACGTGTACCTTAAAAAAAGAAATTAGGCTTATAAATAAGAGGCAATCCAATAATTGTTTAGATAGTTGCATGCCAAACTTAAATTGTGTTTGTAGACGGCACATGTCAACTTCTAGTCAACCTTCTTATAATTGACCACACTATTAACTTGTGGAGCAAGACAAATGAGCTCAATATTTTAAGGAACAATCGCAAGACTGCCCCCATTTATGTCTAGTTCTAACTTTGCCTTCATTTCTCAAGGTTTGCAAAATTGAATTTGTGTTCGAACATATCGATTACTCCTATTTTGGGACTCCATCATATGTGGTCTTTGTTATGGACATAAAAAAATTATAAACTACTTCAAAATTTCTCTTAGTAGAGTTTAAATGCTCCTCTAGTAGGATCAAACCCTAAGGAGATGATAGCCAGGGTGCACCGGGGCTCCATATTGCAGAGATGGTAGTCCAGGTGCGACGAGGCTCGTTTGCCATATTGCCCATCACTTATGCATGGTGTTAGCAACTGTACAACAATGGACAGGACGACAATGGATCGTGTTCTGGCCGAGGTGCATGGAGCAAGGCAGCAGGATGCAATATGTAAGCATAAAGTAGGACATGTGAAAGGACCGAGTGACCGAGAGGGGGGTGAATTAGGAACTCGCACTATGTACCAAATTCGCCAATTCCTAAAACCGACCACTCAAAATAACTCCTACACAATCCTAGTGGTGATCATACTAGCAACATAATGAACCTATGAAAGGAACAACAACCTAAGCATACTAGTAGATCACACAAACACAATACAATTCTTATGCAAGCTAGTTATCAAAGATATGCGAGAGCAAACAACTAGCTAGTAAGGAGTTCTACTCAAGCAAAGCTAATAGATCAACAAGCATATAGAAAGCATATATGTATGAGTAGCACAATATATACTAGGATGATCAATCAACCCAAAGCAACTCCTATACATACTAGTGATCAAGTATGAAGGCTAAGCACTACTAGCAAGTAAAGAAGTCTATTCATGTAAGTCTACAAGGTAGTCAACTAGAGTAAGATAAGCACACAAGCATGAATAGCACAGTATGTAAATGCGAAAAGTAATGCATTAAAGTAAGGAGTACAGTAAAAGATGGCTCATGATTTTTTTTCTCGATGTCTCAGAAGGATGGCGTCTTCCCTACTCCTCGTTGGACCACTCCCGTCGGAGTCCCGGTCCCTCCCGCCACCAAGTAGAGTTCTCGCCCATGAGCCCGCAATCACTCCTCGGGTAAAGACACGATGTGCGTCATCGCTGCACAAAGCACAAGCTTGCCTCCCTCGAGAACTTGCCGTACTCCCCGAGCCGGCACGGGCGCTCACTATTGATGCCCCTTCCAATGGCGGGCTCAAACCTTGTACAAACTTGTGACGACCTTCACAACCAATCATGATAGGCTCGATCACCGATACCTAACCAGTCTAGGTCTCATCATAGACCAAGAGTAACAATCTAGATCACACCTTCAAGGACACCCTAACCTTAGATGTGCAAGATCACTCCATGTTACTCTCACTAGCACTCTCAAGATATTTAATATCCTCTCCTAGTGCTCTCCTCTTTTCCTCTTGGACCTTACCAATTATCCTCAAGTATTCCTCTGGCCAAGAGAGGTCTCCAAGACCCCAGCAACGAAGTTATATAGGCTCCCAACCTCAAACTAGCCGTTGCTCCACGAAATTGCCTTTCTGGACACACTGACCGGACTATCCAGTCACTGCCTGACCGGACTGTCCGGTCACTCTGGTAACGGCTCTCCCAGTGGTTGGCTCCCTGTCCAGGCAATCCCCTGTACTGACCGGACTGTTCGGTCACTGGACTGGACCGTCTGGTCCACTTTCTCTCTCCATTCCAGGAAGGTCCGCAAACTGCATCCTCTCTGTCGTCCCTGCACTCCTATTGACCGGACCGTCCGGTCAACAGACCGAACCATCCCGTATGTATGGAGTCTCCTACAGACAGAGTCCTTGCTCCTCGCGCTAAGTCTTGGAAATCTCCACATAGTGACCGTACAGTCCGGTCACCTCTGACCCCTCTGTCCGGTCACTACATCTAGAAGCTGAAACTTATTATCCTCGCTTGACTTGGTTTCCCAGTTTCTCCAAATAGCTCCTTAGCTTCTCCACTGTTAACTAGTGTCTGTGATTTCACCGAGCAACCTTGCACATCACCGACTAGACATGACCTAAGAGAATGAGCTAGACCCTCTTGATAGTCCGGTTTTTCCTATGGACTCAAAGCCTAACAACTAGACAAGTGTACCAAACACTTGCTCCATAGCTTGTTCTCCACTTTGATCCATCTCCATCAACCCTTGGACTCCATCAAGTTTACAAGCCTCCATGCTTGCGGTCATTATCATCCATTGCCAAGGACGCCGTAGACAATCATCATAAGATAGAAAGGATTTCCTACACGAACAACACTCGTGTAGATATTAGTCATATTTCATGTTTGTCATGCATCACCAAAACTCCATACCTCGGGGTGACCTCAATGGTCATGATCCTTACAATCTCCCCCTTTTTGGTGATGGATGACAACCACTACTTATGATGATCCAAAAATGGACGAGCAAGAAAGAACCAAAGGAAAAGAAAAGATTGAAGGGCATACCTTGGTCCTTACCTTGGAAGTAGTCTCCCCCTTGAGATGTGCTAGGTGTTGAGGGAAGACTATCCAATTATGTAGCGCACTAGATATTGAGCTTGAGCCGAGTTTGCGCCCGCCTTGGTGTCGTGGTAGTCGATCTTGTTGATGTAGACGCATACCAAGGACTTAGATGCTCATGTCGGTGAAGGTGTTCATTGTCACCGTAGACACGCACCGTCGTTGTTATCTTCATGTTCATGTTCATCTTGATGTGATCTTCATGTTCCATTCTTCACGGGTTTGTCTTTTAAATCTTCATGTTCTCCTCTCCCCCCTTTGTGTTATCAACCGCCGTCTTCATGTTTCTTCTCCCTTTTTGACCTAGACGACTTGGCTTTTGGATCTTCATGTTTTCTCTCCCTCTTTGTCACCTATCACCAAAAACCACACAAAAACATAACAAAAACCAAGAGGTATAAGATAATTGGCAAGAGTTAGAATAACTCCCCCTTTCATGGTGCTTCTTCTTGGTTGTAGTGATGTTCCATCGTAGCTCCCCCTACACTTATGACTCAACAAAAGATTTTCTCAAATGTGTAAGAGTTAGTCATTAGGGAGGTGGGAATGTATGAGCCACTTATTTTTGAGCCGCGTGAGTAGATTTAACCTCGGAGCTCGGTCAAACATGACTCAATGGGCATGAAGCACAAATGTCACTATTTGATCGTCTAGAGAGTCATATACTCACATTGTAAATGAGCAACTCCCCCTAGACACATGCTTGGGAGCATGTATGATATTATAATGCAAGGATGCAAAAATGCAAAGAGTGCAAATACAACAAGTATACAATGCATGATGCGATGATAAATAAAAAAGAGAGAACACTACAAACCAAAGTGTCAACAACGAGTTGTTCCCTTCTCAAGCTTGCTCACAATGGACCATTCTTCAAAGCCTTGGGTACATCATGAACCACCTTCCCAAGCTTAACCCATGTCCATTGCTATCTCAAGAAGGTTCGAAGTCAACCTACAAAAGAAGAGAAACAAGCACAAACAAAGACACAAACAAGAACAAACAAAGCACTATACATATGTACAAAGGACAAGCTCAAGGGTTACTCATGTGAAGTTGGAGCGGTCGAGAATATTGAGTTCTCCCCTTAGCTTGTTGAAGGTCTTCTGATCAAGTGGCTTGGTGAAGATGTCCGCTAATTGTTCACGAGTTCTCACGCTCACCAACCTGATGTCCTTCTTCTCAACATGGTCTCTTATGAAGTGATGCCTTACTTGAATATGCTTTGCATGACCATGATCTCCCGTCTTGAGGGCCATTTTGATTGCCGCCTCACTATCATAATATAGTGGCATTTGGATATAGTTGAGGCCATAGTCCGAGAGTGTTTGTCTCATGTAGAGAAGTTGTGCACAACAAGCTCCCGCGGCCATATATTCCGCTTCGGCGGTAGATAGAGCCACCGAGTTTTGCTTCTTTGAGCTCCAAGAAACTAGAGATCTTCCAAGAAATTGACAACCACCCGATGTACTCTTTCTATCCACTTTGCAACCCGCGAAGTCAAAATCTGAATACCCAAGTAACTCAAAGTTTGATCCTCTAGGATACCATAAGCCCATGGTAGGTGTGTACTTGAGGTATCTCATTATTCTCTTCACGGCCTTCAAGTGTGACTCCTTTGGATTTGCTTGATAGCGTGCATATAAGCACACACTAAACATAATGTCCGGTCTTGAAGCGGTGAGATAGAGCAAAGACCCAATAATTGATCTATATAGCTTGGGGTTCACCGGTTTCCCTTTCATATCATCATCCAAGGGTTTGCTTGTAGCCATAGGTGTGTGCAAAGGCTTGTAATTTTCTATGTTGAATCTTTTGAGAATGTCCTTGGTATATTTTTCTTGATAAATAAAGTTTCCCACTCTTAATTGCTTGACTTGGAATCCAAGGAACATATGCAACTCTCCAATCATTGACATTTGGAATTTCCTAGCCATCATCTCCCGAAACTCTTCATTGAACTTCTCATAGGTTGACCCATAGATGATGTCATCCACATAGATTTCTTATACAAAGAGATCATTCTCAACATGCCTCGTGAATAAGGTGTTATCAATGCTTCCAATGGTGAATCCATTCTTGAGTAGAAAATTTCTCAAGAGTTCATACCATGTCCTTGGTGCTTGCTTGAGACCATAGAGAGCTTTCTTCAATTTATATACATGTCTTGGATGTTTTAGGTCCTCAAACCCCGGAGGTTGTTTCACATAGACTTTCTCATTGATTTCTCCATTCAAGAACGCACTCTTGACATCCATTTGAAAGAGGTTGAAGCCATTATGTGATGCATAGGCAAGTAAGATCCGAATAGCTTCAAGACGGGCCACAGGAGCAAAGGTCTCTTCAAAGTCAATCCCCGCCACTTGAGAATGTCCCTTAGCCACTAGGCGAGCCTTGTTCTTGATAATTGCTCCTTCTTATTTTGCTTGTTCTTGAAGACCCACTTGGTGCCAACCACATTATGATTCTTGAGTCTCTTAACCAATTTCCATACTTTACACCTCTTGAAGTTGTTCAATTCTTCTTGCATGGCAATTACCCACTTGTGATCATCCATAGCTTCATCAATGATGGTGGGCTCAATCATAGAGATGAAAGAGAAGTTCTCAATCTCAACATTGGCCTCGTCATTATTATCTTCACTCACATAGTTGGGCTTGTATTTATTCCTCCTTGTCTTTATTCCACGAGATGGATTCCCAATGGTCAAGTCTTGTGAATGATCTTTGTTGATGCCCTTGGGTCTAGGATGGTGTTTTATTTGTGTGGGAGAGGCTCTTGGTGAAGTGTCTTGAGCATCATGAATTATTTGCTCTCTTGATATATGAGTGTCTTGTATCCTAAGAGAGGTGGAGGAGTCACTCTTATGCTTTCTTGTTTTGGACTTTGGGCTTGAGGTGGATGGGAGGTTATCTTGTGAAGAACTAGGAGAAGTGGTTTGTGATGAAGTATGTGGGGAGGTTTGTGGCTCACTTCTCACTTGAGATTTCTCATCATTTGGTGGGCGTACTCTCAATGAATTGGGAGTATTTGTGGCATCTTGGATTGTTTGTTGTGCCTCGGAGGAGGAGGTAGGTTGAGGTGGTGGAGTAGAGGGCTCATTAACATCACCATCATTGGCCTCGTGGGGTAAAACCTCGCCCACGGGCATGTTTCTCAAAGCTTCCCTCATAGGCTCATCTCCAATGTCCACTTCATAAAATTCATCCTCCTTTTGGGACCCATTTGACTCATCGAATTGCACATTATAGGATTCCTCCACACATCCGTGGTGCAGTTGTAGACCCTATATGCTTTAAAAGTCCCAGAGTACCCAACAAGAATGCCTTCATAAGTTCTGCTCTCAAACTTTCTGGGCTTTCTCCTCTTCTTGAGAATGTAACACTTGCATCCAAAGACTCGAAAATAGAAAACATTGGGTTTTTGTCCCACCAATAGCTCATATGGTGTCTTCTTCAACAAACGGTGGAGATAGACACGGTTGGAGGTGTAGCAAGCCATGTTGATTGCCTCCGCCCAAAACCTCTCATGAGTTCCATACTTATCTAACATGGCACGAGCAAGAGTGATGAGTGTCTTGTTCTTCCTCTCCACTACTCCATTTTGCTCGGGAGTATATGTAGCGGAGAATTCATGTTTGATCCCCTTTTTGTCACAATATTCCTCCACTGTGGTGTGTTTGAATTCCGTCCCATTGTCACTCCTTATCTTCACAATGCTAGCATTGAACTCATTCTTTGCCCTCTTGGAAAACTTTCTGAAGATACCACTGGCTAGAGATTTGTCCACAAAAAAGAAGGTCCATGTATATCTCGTAAAATCATCAACAATTACCAAGGAATATAGATTGCCTCCTAGACTCTTGTAATGTGTTGGCCCAAACAAGTCCATGTGCAAGAGCTGTAGAGGACGAGATGTAGACATGAATGACTTGGTGGGATATGAGGATGCAACTTGTTTCCCCGCCTGACAAGCGCTGCACAATTTATCCTTCTCAAAGGTCACATCCTTGATTCCTTCAACTCGATTCCTCTTGACAATCTTCTTGAGCAGATTCATTCCAACATATGCTAGCCTTCTATGCCACAACTATCCCTTGGATGTCTTAGTGAATAGGCAAGTGCTTGGTGGTATATTGCTCGACTTGAAGTCTATGACATACAAGTTCCCATGTCTCACTCCATGAAATACTAGCCCTCTCTTGACATTCTCAATTGTTGCACCATCCTCATCAAACGTGCACTTGAAACCCATGTCACAAAGTTGACCAATAGATAGAAGGTTGAAGTTAAGGGTTTCCACAAGGAAGATCTTGGAGAGATGGAGGTTATTTGTGATGGCCACCTTGCCCGAGCCTCTAACTCTCCATTTTGAGTTATCCCCAAAAGTCACCTTCTCACTCTCTTCGTCTCCATCAATGGTGGTGAACATGGTTGGCTTCCTAGTCATGTGTTGAGTGCACCCACTATCAAGAATTCAATGAGTGCCTTCACTCTTGTAGTTGACCCTAGTAGTAGCCATAAGACAAGCACTAGAGGAAGAGGAGTTAGTATCGAAAGCATTACTTGATTGACTAGCACTAACCTCATGATGTCGAGCAATGAGACCATCCTCATAGTTGGGGATTCTTGCAATCCCATCTAATAGTCTCCTCCTAATGGGATAGTGAGGAGCATGATATCTCCAATGTCCATGATCATCCCCCATGTGCATATTGTCAAGGTTGATGTAGTAATGGGGAGGATCATAGAGTCCAGTGATGTGCTCAAGCACATATCCCACTTGAGAGTGGAGCACAAGTATCATCTCCATTGCTCTCTCAATTGAGAGCTCATGTCTCCTGTTGACTACCTCCTCAAGTAAGAAACTCCTCTCAGGAGTTGTGATTTGTTGGAGGAGCTTGTCAATCACTTCATGTGGTGCAATCTTCCAAAGTCCCCTGAAAGAGTTAATCCTACATACAAGATCATAGATGCTCAATAGATTCTCACAAAGGTCATCATTCGGATTTCTCACAAATTCACCGAGTTCAAAGATGAGATCTTATTGGTGAGCTCGATGAAGATGCCAAAGATGATCTTATGGTGGAGGGAGCGGAGGAGGTGGAGGCGTCAGAGCCAAAACCACAAGATTGATTATCTCAAATGATCGTGCGAGCATTGTTGTTGGTGCTCCCCCTATGCCAATGCTCGGTCCACTCAAAGTGCTTGGAGTAGGACTTGGAATGACACTTGAGGTAGAGCTTGACGAAGCGCCCGATGTGTGTCTTGCTCCAAAGGGGTTGTAGAAGTTGTTGCAAGATAATCTTGTGGAGGGATCAAAGAAGTTTGAGCTCGAAGCTACTCCTTTCCCTTTGCTCGAGGATGCTTCATGAGTTGTCTTGAATGTCCTCTTCCATGCCATGCTTGCGGCAATCTCCTCATATTTGAAGAGCAGCTCAATCACATCTTCTACGGAGAGACTCTTCTCCATGAGAAGGTCAAGTGTGACGTAGAAGAGCTTGCTACTCGGAACCAAGCAGAGGATCTTCTCCACTATCACGATCTTGGGAAGCTCAAAAAAAGTTGCGCCAATCCTGTCCACAATACCTCGCAAGCGAACAAGTCAAACAAGTCCTCATTATCATTAGCATGAAAAGCAAAGAGCTCCTCAACAATTGAACTACTAGCATGATCAATAGGAGACTCACAAACATCATCAATGCTAGTAAAGAAAGCAAGATCAAGAGACACAACATTATCAATCACCATGTTAGGCATACTAGTAGAGCAACCTATTAAGTCATTGCTAGAACAGTCTAGGCACTCACTAGTATAAGGCACATCCACGCAATCATCACAATCATCATACACATCATCATCGGTAAAGGTATTGGTAAAGTCCACAAGAGTATCCATCAACTCATCCGAAATTATGGCATTTAGGTAGCTTTTAAAGCGATCCTTCCATGAGCCATGACCCGGCCCCAAATAGGATGACATCCCAACTCAATACGGTCACTACTCAAGGTGGTTAAGCCTTATGATGAGCACTTGGCTCTGATACCACTTGAAAGGACCGAGTGTGTGACACCCCTAGTGTCACAATAGCAATCCTAGACAGCCAAAGAGGAGAAACAAAAGAAAAGTAACAAATTAAAACTCGAGTTTGAATTTTATTTGGATTTGGTCCAAATAGACCTTGAACTAGAAGTTCAAAAGTTCTAATATACGTGAGCCAAGTAAATATTATAATCTTGATTCATTACTCAAATAAGAATTTTAGAAAATTTTCGGTGATTTTATCACTTTGGCCAGTGGGCTAATTAATTCAACAAAAACCAGAAAAACAGGGTTACTTCAAAATATCACATTTCAAATTTTAGAAGAAACCATTGAACCAGATCATACTCACAAGTAAGATCCAATCTTTAGGAGCAACATATAATATTGGATTGATTTAATAATATCAGAAGAAATCACTTTTGGAATTTTGGGCAAATATCAACTTTCTGAGAAGAATCCAGCCTTAACAACTAAGCAACTTTGAAATTATATAATTGCTACATAATTCCACTTTCAAAACAACATCCTCAATGTGTAGTTGCTCCAAGAATTTCTCTTCATGGAGGTGGAACCATATAAAAATGTGGACCTTATTTGACGCCCTAATTAGAATGTACAAAGTGGTTAAATGTTAAGTAATTCAGTCTACAAAAATTTTTCCGAAGTTTCCATGTCCCTGATATGATATTCAAAATTTATTATCTCTCAGTATTTTTTGCACATTTTTATGCATGTCATCAAAATGATACTTAAAGCAATGCTCTATCGAATGGTGGAAAAATAATTAGTTTTTGGATCCATTTATGTATCGCAAAACAGTGTCAAATTTGCCTACAAATCATGTTTCCCTGACCGACGTCCTGCTCTCCCCCACCCGCTACAGCTCAGCCGAGCTTCTTCCCCGAGCCGGCCGCCATGTCCGCCCGTGAGCAAACCTCGTCGCCCGGCTGCCCTGCTTCCTCCCCGCCCTGGCCGGGTCTCCCCACCGTATCGCCTACTCCCCGTGTCCTTCCCTACAAGCCTGTTTCCCCCCTCGTGCAGGGTCGCCGATGGATTGGCCTCGTCTTCCCCGACACTGCTCGCCATCATTTTTCCTCTCTCGAGCAGCACGGTAAACCCAACCGCCGCAGTTCATTGTCGATTTCTTTCATCTCGGTGAGCCCCCATGAAATTCCTTTCTCTGGTGATCTCCCCTACTCCCCGCGCGTTGATTTGACCGGCCTTGGCTCCCATTTCTATAGCCGTTCACCGAGGATGCCGGCCTCCACCACTGTTGCCGTCGGCTCTGCCCGTCACCCGCCTTCCTACATCGCGTCGTGACCCCAGCTCACTTCTCCACCTATTCCCGCGTGCCGCGCCACCTCTGTGGTCCTCCGAGGCTGCACGTCAAAGCCGGTGACCTCCCTGGCCTCACCGTCCCCGCCGGCGCTGCGCCGCCGCAGTGCCCGCTCGGCACACGCATGCGCCCTGGCTGGCCTTGCCAGCGCGCCTGGGACGCGTAAGGCAGCCTCGGGACTCGTTGCGCCTGGGCCTACTGGCCTAAGGCCACAACCCGCCTAGGCCAGATCTGGCCTAGGGAGCTCCCCCCGCTAGCGCATCGGCCAAATGGGCTGGCTTCTCTCAGCCCAGCGACTAGGTAATCCCCTGTAAATTGGAATAAAGCAAAATAATTATGTGAAACATTAAAATATTGGTACAGAAAGATTTACTGGGTGGAAATTTGCAAATAAATACTTTTTGGAATCCTCAATATATGTACTTTTTAATAAAGTGCTACAACATAGAAACACTACATATTTAGTTATGCATACCTTAGAGAGCCAATGAAATTAATATAGCTACAAACTCAGCATAAAAATAAATACTTAAAATGAAATTACCAATAAATATTTTCGGGACTCTAGAGATCGTGTCCTATTTTATCCAAGCCATAAATCCCTCTAAATACACATGTTCACCATGAGTGGAAATAATTCCTTGAGTTGCATGATTGGTCCATATATTAAGATAGGATGCTTAGTAAATGTTGTAGCTTTGCTTGTCACTAAAACTAGGTTCAGAAATCACCCCTGATATGTCCTACCCATAGTAAATTACACTGGGTCATACCTTCTTACGGAATCATGATTAAATGATTAATTTAGCTCACTTACTATATAGTCATTTAACTTAGGTTTTATATCACATACATGCAACCCATGCTTAGCAGCATGCATCTACATCTTAAGATCATATTTAATTCGGTTAACCACTGGCCATGCTCATATACACTTGCCTTGTTCAAATCATCACATGCATAACATATTAACAAAATAAAGTCAAGGAAGCAAATATGCAAAATAAATTAAGCTAAACTATCAAGAATCATCCCTGGTGCACTCTACTTGTAGTAGATTGCACATGCTCCTTGATATTTTAGAACCATTAATTATTTATCCCTCAGATTTAATATTTCAATTAATTGTATAATTATACTTCAAATCCTTACATCATATATATTTATTTCTTATTTAGCAACCTCCTTAACGCTTTGGAAACATTATTCCGGTCATTACCTACTACCCTTGTGCCTCACACATTTTTATTCATAGAGATCGGCACACCCGTACCTTTGTACTCAGTTGCTGCATTCAATCACTGGAGTCCATGGAGAAAATACATTAAAACGTGTCCACTTTATGCCTCGATCATATATGTTATATTACTGAACTAATCAACACACCCCCGTACACTTTTACATGAAATATTGTCATTATAACATATTTGCTGAGGAGGTGCCATGAATCGAAATTTATTCTCATGTATCGTATCATTCGCATCATATAGGTCACGAGGTGAACCACATGGAAGTGGGTCAGGAGCAGGAGCCAAAAGAGCAAGGAGGGAATTCTGCTAACCAAGAACCCACGCAAGACAAGCCCCGGTGCATTCCACCAAGTTTTTACTCTTTCTATTTTTTCACTGGATAGGGTGATGTAGGGTTACCTGTGCATTAGATTTGTAGGAGTTGTTTGAAAATCTAGAATTGCAGTAGGTTCCCCTTACCTGATAATAGCCTTAGGATGGTAGTCGCTCTGTTTAATTTAGGACGATCAATCGTCGAGTGGTATGGAGACCACTCGTAGATCAGGAAAATGCCATTACTTGGGAAGGATGTCAGATAAAGGAAAGTTTGGAATGTGATAATGATTGAAGACCGGACGGGCAACTAGGTGGAAAGAGAAGGACAATTTGTCTTCAAGGAGGTAGTCCCGTCCGAGTCACCTAAGGCTACGCCTCGTGTCTGGCCCATGGGATCAAGTTTGAACGTACTGTTTGCATGCTGGAGTTATGGTCCCAGTAAACTGACGTAGCTGCGACTACTGTCTGGTCGGAAGGTACCCTGATGCTTAAGGTGGAACTGGGGCTGAGAGGAGGGAGGAATCTACCCACGGATGGCGGCACAGAGCGCATCGCGTTGGGGACCCCTTCTCGGGGGAGCCAGGCGCGAAAGATCTTGTAGTACCGTATGCGAAAGGTTGCTCCATGCGGTTTCCATGAAACACGTATGGATTGTGCAAGCAGGTTTCTCCTGTAGGATGTAAATCGATTCGAGTCCTGCCCCTCACAGTAACGAATACCACTTGATCGCTGCTCCGGAACAGTGTTGATAGCCATTAATTTGTGGAAAGGGTTTAATATTGCTGTTTAGAAATCATTATTAATTGTATTGCAACCATGATTATTGTAGTCAGAGTGCAAACTAAATTTACTATTTCATCTATTAATTTAACTTGATACTAAAACTTGAAAACTAGGAATTTACTCTTAGGTTGGCTTTTGGCAACATGAACCCTACCCTTAGCCTATGCATGTCTAGGAGTCCGCTGTAGTTGGCCACCTTGATGGGTTAGTCTTGCTGAGTAAACTAGTTACCCAGAGCGACGTTCTATGTGGTTTTCAGATGACCAGGGTGGAGACTGCCACTGTGATAGGAGGTTCCACTGGGAAGGCCAGCGACCTGATTGCTGAGACATCGAGTGGGAACGGTGCACCGATGACAAGGAGGAGTAGACCGTTGATTGTCGACACGGTGTTTGGGCAAACACCTACAAAGCCGGATATGTTATTTGAATTGTCGTGAGAGGACGAATGTATGTTACTTATTTTGTCAAGCTATCTATTATGTATACTTATACGGTGCTGAGTGATGGCCTACGAAAAGATGACATGTTCAATAATTGAGTGTAGCAGAGATGCGTATGTTGTGTTGGTTTTGCGTACATACAAGAAGAGACCGAATACGGAATGAAGATATCCGAGACAGGATAGGAGTGGCACCTATCAAGGAGAAATTGGTTCAACATCGGTTGAGATGGTTCGGACATGTCCAACGGAGGCCTCCGGAGGTGCCGGTGCGTAGTGGGGTTCTAAAGAGAGATGCTAATGTTAAGAGAGGTAGAGGCTGACCTAATTTGACTTGGGACAAGTCGATTAAAAGAGATTTGAAAGCGTGAGATATCTCTAAGGAGCTAGCTATGGATAGGAGCGCTTGGAGACTAGCAATATATGTGCCAGAACCGTGATCTTTTTTTCCTTCTTGCTTACTCGTTTCTTCTTTCTTTTGGTTTTTGTTCCTTTTGTTTTAGTTTCTTTTTTTTTGCCTTTTTCTTCTCTTTCTTGTGGCTTTTGTTCATTTGTCTTCTTTTTTGGGTTCTCATGGGTTTCATCTCTAGCCTACCCTAACTTGCTTGGAATAAAAAGGCTTTGTTGTTGTTGTTGTTGTTGTTGTTGTATCTATTATGTAGACTATTTCGCTTCCACATTTTCTAAAAACTCTGGTTTATAAACTTTAAATTTGGATTTATGTAAAACTTTGTATCCTATCTATGTTCTTGTTGCAATTATATCCTCTTTCATGTGTTGTACTATTGGGCATCACAGCACGTGTTGCCATCCGAGAAGATCCTAGAATGGAGCCATGTCCGTGGTAAGGCGGTTTTGTTACAGAGTGACCGAGAGGGGGGGTGAATCGGGAACTTGCACTATGTACCAAATTCACCAATTCCTAAAACCGATCACTCAGAACAACTCCTACACAATCCTAGTTGTGATCACACTAGCAACATAATAAAACTATAAAAGGAATCAAACAACTAGCTAACAAGGAGTTCTACTCAAGCAAAGCTACTAGATCAACAAGCATATAGAAAGCATACAAACATGAGTAGCACAATATATACTAGGCTGATCAATCAAACCAAAAGAACTCCTATATATGCTAGTAATCAAGTATGAAGGCTAAGCACTACTAGCAAGTAAAGAACCCTATTCATGGAAATCTACAAGATAGTCAACTAGAGCAAGATAAACACATAAGCATGAATAGTACGGTATGTAAATGCGGAAAGTAATGCATCTAAGTAAGGAGTAGAGTAAGAGATGACTCATGATTTTTTTACGAGGTCTTGGAAGGATGGCGCCTTTCCCTACTCCTTGTTGGACCACTCCCGTCGGAGTCCCGGTCCCTCCCGCCACCAAGTGAAGTTCTCGCTCACGAGCCCGTAATCACTCCTCGAGTGAAGACATGGTGTGCGCCACCGCTGCACAAAGCACAAGCTTGCCTCCCTCGAGAACTTGCCGTACTCCCCGAGCCGGCACGGGCGCTCACTATTGATGCCCCTTCTAACAGCGGGCTCAAACCGTGTACAAACTTATGACGGCCTTCACAATCAATCATGATAGCCTCGATCATCGATACCTAACTGGTCTAGGTCTCACCATAGACCAAGGGTAACAACCTAGATCACACCCTCAAGTACACCCTAGCCTTAGATGTGCAAGATCACTCCATGTTACTCTCACTAGCACTCTCAAGATATTCAATATCCTCTCTTAGTGCTCTCCTATTTTTCTCTTGGACCTTACCAATTATCCTCAGGTATTCCTCTAGCCAAGAGAGGTCTCCAAGACCCGAGCAACGAAGTTATATAGGCTCCCAACCTCAAATTAGTTGTTACTCCACAAAATTACCTTTCTGAACACACTGACCGGACTATCTGGTCACTCTGGTAACAGCTCTCCCAGCCGTTAGCTCCCTGTCCAGGCAATCCTCTGTACTGACCGGACCGTTCGGTTCATTTTCTCTCTCCATTCCAGGAAGGTCTGCAAACTGCATCCTCTATGTCGTCCCTGTACTCCTACTGACCGGACCGTCCAGTCAGCAGACCAGACCGTCCGGTCTGTATGGAGTCTCCTGTAGACAGAATCCTTGCTCCTCACGCTAAGTACTAAAAAACTCCACATAGTGACCGTACAGTCTGGTCACCTCTGACCCCTTTGTCCGGACACTATGTCCAGAAGCTGAAACTTGTTGTCCTCGCTTGACTTGGTTTCCCGGCTTCTCCGAATAACTCTTTGGCTTCTCCACTGTCAACTAGTGCATGTGATTTCACCGAGCAACTTTGCACATCACCGACTAGACATGACCTAAGAGAATGACCTAGACCTGTTTGATAGTCCGGTTTTTTCTATGGACTCAAAGCCTAACAACTAGACAAGTGTACCAAACACTTGCTCTATAGCTTGTTCTCCACTTTGATCCATCTCCATCAACCCTTGGACTCCATCAGGTTCACAAGCCTTCATGCTTGCGGTCATTGTCATCCAATACCAAGAACGCCGTAGACAATTATTATAAGATAGAAATGGTTTTCTACACGAACGACACTCATGTAAATATTAGTCACATTTCATGTTTGTTATGCATCATTAAAACTCCATACCTCGAGGTGACCTTAGTGGTCATGATCTTTACAACATGGCATTGTGAGATTTGAGTGGCCAGACAAGCCATCCCAACCAAATATTTGCCGCTTGCGTTGCCAACAAATTGGGGACGATGACCAGGGTCGCTATATTTGTTTTGTCATAATATGAATCGATAGAATGCATATTCCAATTCCTTTATTTTTACTATAAATAAACTAAAATTTATCTAAAATTTAAATTTTCCCAATTAAGATGAGAAAATTTGCAGGAAAAGAAAGCATGAGCTATTTTGCAAAGCACATTTATGTCTTTTTGGTATGAGATTTCAAATTTGTAATGAAATAGGGACAACTAGTTGCTTTATAAATTAAAAAGTGTGCAATGTTACAAAGTAAAAAATAGGATAAAATTAGAATTGTCGTAAAAACACTAGCACTTTTGTAATTGCCCCTAAATTTAAATATTTTATTTATACGACCCAGTATAATCAACTGATTTCAATTTTAGATTGAATGCACTAATCACTAGACCTGGTGTAACATCATATCCATATAACTTTCTATTTTTTTAGAATGAATAGGCAAGATGTACTGATCTTGATACTTATTGCCTTTTTTGTCACTCAATAATCAGGATCAGTATCCTGCGCTTGTTGAACAGACAACACGGGCCACCATCATCGGCTAGTTCGGAAGTAGGGCCCATTGATCCAAGCTATAAAATCCACTCTAGCAAGTCAAATGAGCTCAATATTTTAGGAACAATTGCAAGAATGCCCCTAATTACATGTTCAATTCTAATTTTATCATCATTTGTCAAAGTTTGGAAAATTAAATCTATGTTCTGAGGAAAATATCGTTTGCTCCTATTTTGGGACTCCATCATATGTGGTCCTTGTTATAGACATAAACAAAATTATAAATTATTTTAAAAATTTTCTTAGTAGAGCTTAAATGCTACTCTAGTCGGATCAAACGCTAAGAAGATGATAGCCTAGGTGCGACTAGGCTCGCTTATCATATTGCGCGCTAGTAACATGCGGACTTAGGCCCACGTGTCAACGACTATATGACAACGAATAATACAATGGTGGATTCACTTCTGACCCAAGTGAATGGAGCAAGAAAACATGGTGCAATAGGTAAGCATAAAGTAGGATATGACATTGAGTGACTTGAGTTGCTAGGCCGCAGACAGTGTATCCCTACCAAGTACTTGCAGCTAGCACTATCAACACATTAGGGACTAAGACTAAGGTTGCTAAATTTTTAAAATAATTTGAATCATGTATATTACAATCCCTTTAAATTTTACTACAAATGAACTCAAAGTTATATGAATTTTTTTATTTTTATTTGTATCTATTAACACGACCAAATTTGCAGATAAAAGAAAACATGAGCGATTTTACAAAGTGCAATTTTGCAGTTGCCCCTAAATGTAAATATTTAATTCATATGACCTGGTACAATCAACTATTTTAATTTTAGACTGAATGCACTATTCACTGAAAACTAACAACAATCATATACCCTATACAACATCATATATCCATATAACTTTCTCTTTAGGTGTGTTTGTTTTCTGGATGCTAAATATAGTGATCAAATATAAAATAAATATAAAACTAATTATACAGCTAGATGCTAATTTGTAAGACCAATCTATTAAACTTAATAATGTCATCATTAGAAGATATTTATTATAATATCATATTATCTAACATAATTAGGCTTATTTGATTCATCTCGTAATTTAGTGGAGGTTATAAAATAGATTTTATCATTAATTTATATATAGTATTTTTAATTACTATTACAATATTCAACAGAACAAGTCTAAAAATTAGTGGGAAGAAAACAAACATAGCTTGTCTGAAAATAAATACTGAGCTCGACACTTATTGGCTTATTGATTTTTCTTTTTTTTTTGTCACTCCGTCGGTATCCTGTCACGTGCCCCTTCTTGGACGGACAACACGTGCCACCATTATATCGGCCAATTCGGAGCCCGGAAGAAGGAGGGCCCATTGGACCCTGTCTTCCTTCGACTCCAGGAAAGATTTCCAAACCTTCCCAAGCCAAGCCTGCCGGCGTCCTGCACTCGGTAATCGGGATCGGCATCGGCATCCTGCTCCTGCCCTTGTTGAACGAACGGACAACACGGGCCACCATTATCGGCCTGTTCGGAAGGAGAGCCCATTGGATCTTCTTCCGAGTCGGGTCCAGGAAAGATTTCCAAATTCCAACCCAGCCCGAGCGTCTCGACGGCGTCGTTCACCACGACACGAAACTTGCCAACCGCGGAGGAGGGGTTCGTCGCCGACTCGCCGCCAACGGCATGGGGCCTTCATCCGCCGTGCTTCTGCTTCATCTCCGGCGGCTGGATCGCTTCCTCAAGCGCCAAGGGTTCCACCGGGCCGCGCATACGTACGTCCGCTTCTCTTTCCCTTGTGATTCGATTCGAGCCTCGATCAGGTCGAATTGGGGAAGGATTTGATAAACTGGATGGGATTTTCAGGCTGGAGAGGGAGTCCCTGGTGCACTTTGATGCCGCGCATCTGCAGAATCTGGTGAGGGAAGGCCGCTGGAGCGCCGCCTGGCGCTACCTCGGCAGCTTCTCCCCGCTCTGGGAGCCGGAAGGGGAGGGCACGAACCAGCAATACACCGCCCTCATGCACAGCTTCGGCCACCACTCCACGCTTGCTTTTCTCGCATGCCGCGGCGAGGAAGGCGGGCGTGCCGCTAGATGCCACTACCCCCGCCCCTCCGAGCTCGCCCACCCATCTGACGAAGAATTCCGCACCAAATTCCGCGATGTGATTGAGCGCCACGACCTGTACCGCTCCATGGCCTCTGCAGAAGCCAGGCACGTTGTCAAATCCATAATCAAATCACTTCATCGTTTTGGCTGTTCCATCCATAGTTTAATTTGTTTTTGGCTTTTTGCAGGGCGTCGGTGGACTGGGACAACATCAAGCTCACAACGCTGGACAAGATACAGGAGTTACTTCGTCTGCGTCCTGATCTTGATTGCAGTTTGGGGATGCGGTCGCTGCAGCATGCTCCTACGCCGTCTGAAATAATCCCTCTTGGGTAACACTCTTCTTTCCTTCTCAGTTCTTAGCTCTACTACATGCAACCCAACCTGTATGAAGAGTGGATTGTTCAGTTTTTCGCATACCAGTTCTGTATTTAACATCCTTGTTAATTATCTCCCTTACACTCTCACTACATGAGTGTTTTTCACATCGTTCTAGTTTACGGGGGTCTAGAAGGCATCCAAGGAAGAGAACCGAGAAGAAACCAGCACGCCAAGTTGCCCGTTTCCTTCTTCAGAAGAGGTTGTACATACAGTAATCTATCTTCATATTTCAGCACTTAATATTCCTGTCCTTTGAAAAAATAAGTGAATTTAGTTTCTTCCTTATTTCCAGGCGTTCATCCATCCAGGAGACAAATAATTCTGGTGATTCAGGTGTGGTTCAATTTCTGCTCAAACATCTGACATGTCTTTGTTTAGGTTTGATGGAAATTAGCACTCACGTTGCAATGCGCCTTTTTTTGTTCTCCCTGGAAAGTAACATGCTATGATCCTATATGTGCTCAACAGGTTCATATAATCGACCCATGAAGCCAACTGAAACCACATAGTTTTACTTGCAGACAAAAACCAGAACAATGTTGGTGACATATTTGTGTGATCTATATTAAATGTATGCCTTTTTAAATTATTATCTTCTACTAGACCCACTTGAACTGTTTGAGTGATGTCAACTGGACAGTGATACAGTTTTAGGACATAAGTTTGACACCAGTTATTGCTTCTTCAAAACTTATTGAGTTTTTTCTTTTTTAATATGATAGCTACCTCCCAGAGCTGATTATGGAGCCAGAAAATTTATATTTTATTGTTGTTATTTGGTTGTATCATTATATGCACCATTGTTATATCTCTTAGATATATCTGCAATGTTTACTCCTGACCTGCCTTGGCTGTATGAATTCGTGGCAGTTTTCACAGAATTTTCCTATTGGCAAATGTACACCCAATGTCTATATTGCAATATGTACAATGTAAATGTTCTATTTTCCCTGGACACTGTATAGTGTTATTTTGCAATAGTAAAGAAACAAACTCAAAAGTCAAATCTATAGGTGTTCCAATCTGCTCCTTTCTTGGCAAGTTGACATCTGTGGTATCTAGCTTTTCTGAGCGGTGTGAGTAGCAGCTATTGTTGGTAAACTAATTGAACCTGATAAACTAGTGGTCAGTTTCGGGTATGTTTTGTATAAAAAAAGGGTCTGTGGTTTGTGCATTAAATTCTGATGATGGTGAGTAAAATCATTGATATTGACCTGTTAATTCGAGCCTAAGCTGAACCACTAATATGACTACTATCAATAGGTGCATACCACAATCAGAAATTCATTTTTCTTCTCTGACAAAGGAAAGGAAGCACAGATTCACTAAATGTACTTATCTTCTCAGGATTGGTTCCTGCATGTTAGTGTTTGGGGGTGAAAAAGTGCTGATAGCTAGGTGTTCATATGGAAACAATGGAGCTAGAAAATATGAAATAAAATGATAATATTTGGGCTGGGACTTGTTTGATTCGTCACAAGAATAATATTGGGGTTGTTTGAAATAAAAATACATTGCTTGTTACATCTTTCTGGACTCGTTTGACAAGGTTAATTTCCCATGCAGATACAACTGTTGCAGCAGGCATATCTGGAGGAAATGGGAGGTTTGGTAGTGGAGCTGAAGACGAGGCAAGCAAGTCGAAGAAGCCTAAGATGAGTGCAATGCCGGAGACAGATACTGATGCCAGTACAAGACTATCAGGCTAGAAAAGGATCCTTTTGTCCCCTCTGAATAGGGTAGGCTAGCAAGTTAGGTGATCAATTTGAAATGGTGTTTTCTTTAGTCGCTTAGCATTGGAGTGCATGGCTATGATCGTAAACCAGTAAGATTTTGTATATATACATCTTCATCAAGTTAGCTAGGTTTGTAGTTGGTAATTTTGGCTAATTAAAGAGTCTGTTATGCGTATTGGTAACCGTTTTGGGGCAGAATTCCGTTGCTTGTACGTATGTTGACCAGTTGTAAAGACATCATCCCCTCACTTGAGAAGGAGGACCATATGCGGATGGATTATTTTGGGGGTTCTTTGGTTTGGTTCCATGAAGAATCTTCTGTACTGGTTTATTTGGCATAGTGTCAGTTATGTGTAAAGCCTTTGGACTGACTGTACTGTACAGCTCTAATGCGAATGGATTAGCTGACTGGGTCTTATTTAAACGTCATTCCAGTTCCACCCATTGTCTAGCAGAACAGAGGAAGGCGCACTATGCAGACTATATTAAGCAACAGCGCGAGATTAGATGATGAGGTATGAGCCTCCTTGTTGCATCATAGGACGGTATCAGCCTCCGCCGCTACGCCACTTGAGCAACCACCTAGAAAAAACGGAGGAAGCATTGAGCTAGAGTGGTGCGCGGCGCTGCTCTTTTGTTGGCGTGGAAAGCATTAGAGCTAGGGCAAGATGAAGTGGAGCCCGATATTACGGCCTAGCCCAGCAAGTCACAGCCCATTAGGCCTAAGAAAAACAAAGCAAAGTCCTTTGAACTCATGTCCTGTTTTAAATATGTCGCACGAGAGAACAAGGAACCCAAATAATGGAGTTGGTTAGACAATGGCTTCTGCTATACTTTCGGGTTCAATCAAATCAGATATGTTTTGACGGGGCTGGGCAGAAGTTTGACAATCTATAGTCTAGTTTTTATTGTCTGGATTCACCGTTTACTTGGACATATTGCATTCACCCTGCTGATTTTGACAGATCACACCATCGAATAAATTTGGACACTCTGGAAGCCAGTGCCAGTATTTTACTGTTTTAGATTATGGATGTTTCCACTTCTCACAAAATACATTCCTTGGCGAAGACCATATTTTTAGGCCAAAGGCTCTTGACCATGCTTTAATTTTGCTTTCAATCATTTGTTTGTTTGGGGCCTACGGTCCTACCTGTCATCCTTGGCGAAGAATAGTCAAAACAGAATTAGGCGTTGTTGCGTGGACAGGGGGCGAAGCCAGCGCGCAAGGTGGCCGGTGTCAGCACCGTTAGCCAACGGGGTCAGTACGCTTGGAAAACAACGATTAGTAGTGATTTTATACTGGTTTGGCTCAAAACCATCGGTGTCAGCTGGCACCGATAGCCTCACGTATCTTCGCCCCTGGTGTGGATTGAAGATTGATTAACTGAGATGCCGGTCTATGCATGCAGTGCGTAATATGTGGAGTGGACTTACTTCTGAATTTTTCGACCGAACCTTGATCACTCTGATGCTGGTATGGGCAGTGCTTCAAATGTGGATCTACTCGATGAGGTCCAGTCTCGTTGCTATGGCGCATCCTTCTTCCTCCCTGCGCGAAGCTCTCCTCCTCGTGCTTCTTTCCTCTATGGTATCTGCGACGACCCGTGCTACTGTTGGTGGTGATGGCGAGTTCGTCTACGATGGTTTCTCTAGTAGCGACCTGACCGTGGATGGGGATGCTTCAGTCGCCGCTGACTGCGACTAACCAGCGGGCGAGCGGTGATGAAAGGTCATGCTTTCTACCCTTACCCTCTTATTGCTAATTCCACGAATCTTGCCGTCCCAAATGGCGCCTCTGCCGTGCCGTCCTTCTCTACAACCTTTGTTTTCTCCATCATGGGGCCTTACCTTGGCGTGAGCAGCCACGGTCTCGCCTTTGTGCTGTCTCCCACCAACAACTTTAGCAACGCGTTACCTTCTCAGTACCTGGGCCTTGTCAACGGAGAAAATCACGGTACCGATCAAATCATTTACTTGCAGTCGAGCTTGATACCGTGAAGAACACCGAGTTCGAAGACATCGACAGCAATCACGTCGGGATCGACATCAACGGCCTGATTTCATTTGCCTCCAGTTCTGCAAAGTACTATAATGCTTCATCTGATGGTTTGTTTGTGAGCTTGGATCTCGCCACCGGACAGCCAATTCAGATGTGGGTAGACTACGACAGCAAGGAGTCCACGCTGAATGTCACCATGTCTCCTTGCTGCTCGTCTTCTTCCTCCTCGTCAAACAACAAACCAAGCAAGCCACTGCTCTCTGTTTTGTGTGACGTCTCCCTCATATTCCAAGATGCCGTTCTCATGCGTGTTCGAGAAAAAAAAAATATTCCAAGACGCCCAGGTCTCAACGGATCCACCTAGCTCAACTGAAGAAGAAAACGCATGTGCGCTGGTCGAGTTTAGGAAGTCTGTTCATGTTGAAAGGAACAAGGAAGTCAAGTGCAATCATCTTCTTGACCTTTTGAGAAAATTGAAAATTGATAATGCTTTGGCTGTTAGGATATTCTTTGTAGTGGCATTCAACAAGTTGTTATTCCCTGCATTGGACAACAATGTTAGGGGACAAGATGCATTCTTGACCAAGGACCTGTCCCAGTTTCACAACATTAATTGGTGTAAGGCAGTGATAAATGAGTTGTGTCATGCTGCAATAACGTGGCGGAATGAGAAAAAGAAATCCTTGCCTGGCTGTGGAATTTTTTTGATAGTGAGTTACTCTTCACATTATTCTGCTTATCGAGTAGGGGTCCTTTTTTCATGTTCATTGCTAAGTTATGTCTTGTTTCCATGCAGATATTCTATTTGGATAATCTTCAATCCCATAGTTCCATTGATCATTTAGCGACACCCCGGGCGAAGTATTTTCATAAAGGTGTCATGGAAAAAATTATTCTTGAAGACAAACGGATAGACAGTGCTGGGAATGTTACGTATGGGAACCTACAGGTATCTAACAATTTTTGTTACAATGGTATTATTTCGTTTAGAACATACTAATGAATCACCTTCTCATTTCAAGATCATTTGTTTGTCCCATACTGCAGTTCAAAAACAATGCCAATACTTGCTACCGGCACACTGAAACAACTCATGATGGGGTTTCAATAGCTGCGGGATCCTCCTCTTCGCAAATGTACCCCCGTTCTCAAGAACTTGGTGTGCTAATCAAAGAAATAGCTAGCTCATCATCAATAAAGAAGGCAACCGATGGGATGAAACTTTTTGATGCCAAAGCAAGTCAAGCCATCAATGCCATACAATCTGGTTCCGAGATGCTCGTCAATGCACACAAGGAATTCATCCAAACAATGCAAAGTGTTATTGTTACAGAATCTGTTGAAAAGAGAAGAAGGGTTCAATATTCTAGTGAGGAGAATCAAAGTAGATCAAATAATGACTTCTCATTTACCCACTGTGGTGCTCCCTGTTCCAACGAAACAGACCCCCCTCACCAGTCTGCTCCATATCAGTTCATAGATTGGTTGCTTGAAGTTTTCCTTTACTGTACATTGATTTATTTAGTTACTCTAATTCATATTGTTTTGCAAGTTCCTGAGCCTCATACTGAAGGAACTACAGATGCCACCGCTGCACAAGAAAATACTGATATGCATGTGCTGGGTGAAGCTTCCAGTGATTGTAACCTGCATAATGCAGTGTTTGATGATGTATGTACAATGCAACAAATTCTTAATAATTGCATTTTGCACTGACCATGTTGTTGATCATTTATTTATTTCTTTGCAGGGTATGCACATGGCCTCTATTGATCGTTTCATACCTGCTGTTCCAACTGAACGGTGCTCAGAGCCAATAAATCCTATGCATAGTGAGTTGAATACAATATTTCTTCAAACGTATTTTCTTCATTTAATAATTCTAATAACTGATAGACTCCCATTTGCATTGTCCAGTTGACAATCTCCATGGTACACAAGAGTCACCATCGCTAGGCACGGGGGCTGTGGAGTCTCACTTCGAAAGCAATCACGTCTCTGATCTCTTTGTAATTTCCATTTTTTGTTCTGTTGTGCACATGGCATTCTAACAACTGGGCATAGCATAATAATAGTCATGCAATTATGCAGGGACAATATGTCGACACACTGGATGAAGTTTAGTATGCTTCCACAATAATTGCTACTAGTGATATCTTAAATGATGAGATTATGGGTGAGTTTGAAATGTTTGATGCTATGCAGAAAGATTCATTAAACCTTACCCGTGTAAGGCCATCGATAGATAGGCTTGTCAACGTACCAGATAGATATAGATCACCTTTTAGATGGATAACACCACGGCCAGCAATCGATATGATGAAAGCTCATGCCGTAAGGATGAAAATATGTACCGAGCTAAAGGACAAAAGGTTAATGCACTTTAACATTTCACTACCCTTCCTAATTCTGCCTTTAATCTGATTTATTATGCAATGTGGCAGGTGTACTGTCATTTTAGGACCCTCTCAATCTTTCAACTGGATCAGCGTAGCAGAATCTTTTGCAGATGGAGCTGAATTGTGGAAATCGTTTATGACTTATTTCATTGATTGCATCCGTGTTGAGGAGGAAATTTACAGGCCCAAGTGTGTTGGATGTAGAGTTTTCCTTTTCGGATGTCTTGGGGTCAGTACTTGTTA
The DNA here is from genome assembly GCA_032690845.1 of Eleusine coracana subsp. coracana. Classification (NCBI taxonomy): domain Eukaryota; kingdom Viridiplantae; phylum Streptophyta; class Magnoliopsida; order Poales; family Poaceae; genus Eleusine; species Eleusine coracana. The sequence continues at coordinate 12,967,755 of CM064426.1, forward strand.
TATAAATGTTCTCTTTTCCATATAATTTTCCTAATCTTCCACACTCCATGTCTATTGTTATATCTTCAGAATCATTTATTACCTGTGATAAACCTCATCTTCTAATGCAATCCAGGGGATGCTCAATTGGGTTGAAGAACAACGATAATGTCAGTATCCAGACCTTGATGCATTTATCAAACTAAGAGCCGACATCGGTGACCTTGATCTTTATAGAGTTAAGCTTGTAAGTGGAGTAATTGTTTTTTTTTCTCATAAGAGCCGACATTGGCTTGATCTTTTCCATATTGTTCATGATATTTTTATTCTCGGCATCCTAAATTCTATTCACTACTTTTTAGTTTCTTGTACCAATTCCTGAGAACAACTACTACACTATATACTGCTTGAACATGGTGGATAATCAAATCGACATACTTGACCCCTGTAACGAAGATCTTGAATATTACCATGCAGTTATTGGTGATAGGATTGTTCCTAGGCTTAATGATTTGTTCTAGAAAATAACTAATGGAAAGTTTAAAGACTTTTCAAAATGGAAAAGGCCTGTAATCAAAGTGACATGGAAGACTGATTGGAATGATTCTCCCTTCATATCAATGAAGGTCATGAAGATATGGGATGGCAACAATCTCCACTCAAATGAAAATCAGGTTGTTCTTACACACTAACAAAATTTAGGGTCAAATCTTTATGCTCGAGTTTAGCATTTTATATTATAGTTCATCAAAAACTCAAAACATTGTAACAATGCAGGTAAATGTATCTGAGCTCAGGTCTGAGATGTTGTACTATATGTTGTACAACCCAGTCAATCAAGTCAAGCAGCTACCTTACGGCTTGGAGGCATACAAGCCGCTTCATCGATGACGTTGACATTACTGAGAACAAGTAAATGTATATATATAGTCCTAGGTTTGAGCATTTGGCTCTCATTTTCATGTTACCCCAGTACTATGTCAATGTAAATTTGTCAACAGTTATTATTGTGATTTCATAAATATGATATTTACAGACAAGATATCTCATGGGTCTTGTTTTTCAGAACTCTCTCTCTCTCTCTCAGATCGAGCATATTAGAACTATGTGATTTATCTGGCTATTGGCCAAGAGAAAACAAACATCTTTGCCATCTATTTAGTTCATCAAATAATCAAACATTTTTTTAGAAAAAAATAAAAGACAAACACGAGCTTTTTATCTTAAGAGAAGAATCTTCTCTCTTTGGTCATATTTTGAAATAGGAGACTTTTGTTGCCATTGTCCAAACAAATTGTGACATGATCTGATAATATTCATTATAGTCATCTACAACTGGTTAGGGCTCTGGTACAACTAACATAAGCTCTATAACCGGACTAAATTCTGGTACACCTGACATAATTTACATTAAGGACTTTTTACAATCTAAAAATCATGACAAACCTGAATAGACTATTTTGAGTACTATTTACAAACTAAAATCATCGCAAGCATGACATGAATCACCAAAGTCCTAATCATCTCCTATTGAGTCCATCTCTTCATCTATGTCCTCTTCTTCCTCTTCTGCAGTAGCTTGCAAAAAATCCTGCTCTAGTTGCCTGTTAATTGGCGGCCTGCCTCTCTTTGTTCCCATAGTGCCTCGTCTTCCTCTGGAACCACCCCTACCTCTAGCTGCCACCACTGGGTTTAAAGGACATGTTGTTGAATAGTGACCAGTGTACAAACCACATGATTTGCACTGCTGCTTGCTCTTTTCATCTTTTTGACGCCTGCCCCTTGGCTCCTCACAACAAATTTCTTTCCCTGTGCGCTTGCTACCCTTTGTTCTTGCTGGTTGTGGAGCACTCATCGATACCTCCATGTCTTCTGCCACGGGTGGCGCACTAGCTAATATCTGATCCTCACTGTCTGATGACCCATCATTTGTCCTGTTCCCTTGGGCTGAAGGGCCAATGTCAGCTGGTATACTCTTTGCCAACCCAGTCAATGCTTCCAAATTCTCACAGCCAGTCTCGAAACCTATCTTAGACATTCTGTATGCTCTCACAGCGGCCATAGCTAGTGACACTAATTTGGAGGTTCTGAACTGCTCTGTCGTGCAATCAGGTCCCATTGTGACAATGTCATTCCTATCCCACATCAGATGGTACCTTGCATCCCTGGTGTACCGCTTCAGAATATAACGTGGTGGTACTTTTATAATTTGCAGGTGTGTAAATGCTTTTAACAGATGCTCGCAGAATAGTCCTGCACGCAATGCATAACATAATCAATTTCTACAATGTTAACATGAAAACATAATCAATCAATCATATCCTTTAAGTAAAGCAACATCTTTCTTAGTGTTTAGATTATTTATTATTCAATATATAACTGATACAGTGAAACATCTTAATGTTGAGATACCTTTCTTTATGTATGGTAAGAAAAACCTATCAACATGAGTATCGGAGACGTACCTGTGTGCTCCCATGTGCGACATTCACATTCAAATAATCCAGCTTCCACATTGGCGACAACTTTGAAAGAATGTTGGTACCATGCATATTTCCTAGACTCATTAGTGTGGGTAACCAGGTACCCATTCTCTCGGTCTTTATCAACATCGATATGGAATGCAGTGCTATTCATATAGGTGTCCTTGTATATTTGGTACACTGCTCTTGTGTACACCCGACTCAAGTGTAGGTCAAAGGGCTGCAAAGTTGCCCTGATGATTTTGGCCTATTTAATGTGAAACTATGTTAGTTATCAGAATTATACTATCAAAGTGGAATTTTCAAGACCAATACTACGAACATCATATGGTGTTATTACCTGTGAGCAATGTGTTTCTCTAGCACTAGTATGATTTGTGTGCTGAATAACCTCGAACAACTTTCGTGCAAATTTGTTTATAGATGTCATATGGTTCGCGAAGCTGCTATCTTTCACCATCTTGTTCACGCTCTCACTTCTTTATGTTGATGTCATTCTCCCACAATAGTACTGTTTGAAGTATGCTGGAACCTATAGTTCTCTTTGCTTCCAAAGTCCATCGATGGCTTCATTAGTACGTATCTCATACTCGTCCACCAAAGCATTCCATGCGGCCTCAAATTCTGCTGGTGTTAGTGGGTGGTTTATTACGGTGTGCAACTTATCTTTCAATCCCTCATGAAGATTGTACAATTTGTTTAGCTCCTTCTTGTACTTTTTTAGCATGTGCCACCGACATAGCTGATGAATTGTCCTTGAGAAAACAATTTTGATAGCAGCTGCCATGGAGCTATCCTGATCTGTGGAAACATAGTTACATAAACATTTAGCCAAATATCCGCTATGAAGGAATTGCAACAAGAAATTACTACTAGCTCAACAAAATATAGGAACAAAGACATCAATTTTCTATGCACAATTAAAATTTTTACCGGTAAGGATGCATCTAGGGTCCTTCTCAGGTTTCATGCAGTTTTGGAATGCCTTAAACAACCACTCAAAAGTGTCAGCTTGCTCGTTATGCAACAGCGCCTACCCAAAAATATCATTTTGAAGCTGATGGTTCGAACCAACAAACATTGCAAGCGGCATGCTATATATATTTGTTCGATATGTGATGTCAAAAGTAACCACATCTCCAAAGTCCACATATTCCGCACGCTGACTTACATGGCTCCAAAATACATTATGTATCACATTACCATCATCCACCTGCACATCATAATAGAATCGTTCATTCTATGCTCTCATCTCTTTGAAAAATTCTAGCAGCTTCGATATGTCATTCTTCCTCTCTTCCCTAGCAGCAGCAGCAGCTCTCGTGAAAAACAAGGCCATCTGATTTAACAACACCATACCTTACAGTAACAATTAGGGAAGAATAATTGATTTGTACTTATGTTGTACCTATTTTTTAGGTCCATCTCAGTGAAACTGATATTCTGTCTCCCACCATAGATATCAGACAAGAAATTCAGAGTACAATTGGGAGGTACATTGTTGCGGTTACATTGATCAACCATCTCCATGATAACTGGATCTTTATTCTTGTGGGAATTCATGAACTGCACTGCCTTCGGTGATGGTGTCAGTATGTGATTGTGCTCCATTCTGATCCTATCAAAAAACCAATATCCCTTCATTTTAGTCTATTTTGCCTTCACAAATGCCTTGCAGATCATCCTCTTTGATGTCTTATCTTTCTTCCTTTCTTCACCTGGCTTGTAAAATTCACATTTTTCTTGCTTATTGTAAGAAAACTCACCCACTGTTGGATGTGTCTTGGTTATGCGGACATCAAAACCAGCCATTCTAGCATAGTAGCAGTAGAAATTGTATGCATCTTCTCGGATATCAAATTGTAGTTCTTCACTGGGCATAATTTCTGCAGACATCATGGGGTCCTACAAGCCGTGCTCTATTCATTACATTGCTTGATTTTGTAAGCACAAAATTCCAAATATTTTATATCGCCTAAACATGCATGTCAAAATAATAGATACTACCAGTGGACAAATATCAGTTTTTGATTATTATATCACTAGCACTTTAGATATCTTGTTGCAAGCACAACTTTTTAAAAAACAAAGGTTCTGAGCAACGACAAGTGCAGTGGCTTGACGCCATCAACTAAAAGTACTCCCTAATAAGGAAAGTTGAGTCAAAACAGGCCCATTAACTAACGACTTGCTGGGCTGTTAGATGAGCAAATGATTAAAAGGTGGATAGTCTGGAAATTAAAATATGGCAATTCAGTTGACTTACATGAAAGTATGTTTTCTCTGGATCAGGTTTCATCATGGCTGAAGGTGAGATTCCTTCTGGAGGCGTCACAGTGTTGCATCCATGCGTACATTCTGCACTGCCATTTTCTGCAATGCTGATGCCAGGTGCTGGAAGCATGATTCTCTCTGACGGAGTTGCAGGAATTTTTGGAACCGTTGACCCTGGGTTGTGTGCTGCTGATGACGGCAAGCCCGTTGATGGATTTGTTGATGGCTTGTGGGGCTGTGAAGGAGGCGGAAGCAGATTGGCCCAAGCAGATGCAGCGCTCTCTTTGCTGGTGCCTCCTCCGCTACTATCACACGATTTGGGCATCTCCACACTCATCGCCAGGTCAGGGACCCCAACCATGACGCGCCCCAGGACCAGGCACCTGTGGATCTTAGTGACGGGATCGCCTTACAAGCTTATTGCAGTGGACGACGAGGCATCGATGTGGTTGAACATGAGCATCGCTGGGATCGCCATGGGCATCGATGTTGTTGTGTTTTTCGACGGGGAACTGCTTGGGGGTCAAATCTAAAATTTTCGCTTTGAACAACCGCGCGGGTGCGAGGCGGCAAAAATTGCCGCTCGGCTCGGTGCCTCCGCGGGCCGGAACTCGTGGGCTGTTGGTTGGCTCTCGCTGGATTGACTTGCTCGGTGGTCTGACGACCGACCTGGCTACAGAATATGGAATTGTATAGCTAGCTATAGATTATATCCTGCATATATATATTAAGCGTGTGTTGCCAGAGTCGAAGCAAGGGATGAAGGAGTTCATGGCGGAGATCATCATCCTCGGCCATCTCCGGCACCACAACCTTGTTCAGCTTCTCGGGTACTGCCGGCACAAGCAGCACCTCCTCCTGGTGTACGACTACATGCCCAATCGAAGTCTTGACTGCTACTTGCATAGCCAGCACAACACCACTCTAATAAATTGGACCCAAAGGTTCCGCATCATCAAAGGCGTGGCGTCCGGTCTCTTGTATCTTCATGAGGAATGGGAGCAGGTCATCATCCACCGGGACATCAAGTCTAGCAACGTCCTCCTTGATGCCGACATGAATGCGAGGCTTGGTGATTTCGGCCTCGCGAGATCGCATGATCACGGAGCCGACGCCCACACCACACGCATGGCGGGTACTTGGGGTTACATTCTCCCCGAGCTTGCTAGGCTTGGCAAAGCGACCAAAGCAACCGACGTGTTTGCCTTTGGTGTGTTGATGATGGAGCTGGTCTGTGCAAGGCGACCAATTTGGGTGAATGCAGCCGATGGAGAGCCTCTGGCACTAGCAGACTGGGTGATTGCAGCATGGCGAGATGGTTCCATAACCAATGTTGTGGACCCAAGGCTATTAGTCCCTATTGTTGACGATGATGATGAAGCGGCGCAGGAGGCAGAGCTGGTACTCAAGCTTGGGTTGCTCTGCTCCCACCCTTGGCCCAACTCCAGGCCTTGCATGCGCCTCGTCATGCAGTACCTACAGAGAGACGCACCGCTTCCAGATGACCTGAATCCTGATAGTTTGATGAGCAGTGATGTTTTGAATCATCAGAATAATAATAACAACGAGCAGCATGCCCTTTCATGCCCATTCACCACCATAACTGATCTTTCCAAAGGAAGGTGATCTTTTTCCCCCGAATTGTCGTCATATACTTGTTGAATACAGTAGTACTATTTACTTGCTGCCCACGTGATGCATGAGCGATCTGTGCTATGGCAGAGACGTATGTACCATTTTTCAGCGATCTATGCAACTTGTGCAGAACATTATTGCTGACAATATATATTGATAATAAGGACTTCGAAATAATTGGCTGAAAGGTCATGGTCATCTCTCTCTTTTTTTTAAAATATTACTAGCATAGTGTCCATGCATTGCTACGGGCTATAAATAAAAATAAACTACATACACCCATACATTTGATAGATGTATTATGGACAATTTTATTACATAATTAAAAACAACATGTATATTCTTTCAAATTATTTGGTATTTCATAAGGTTTTTATTAAATGTATAGCAAACAACCATTGCTGCTAATGAATTCTATTGCATATTTGCATCGCAATTTTTTTTTCCAAATATTCCACCATAATCATGATGGATTTAGAACATGAAAAATATCAAACTCAATAAACCTGATAAATGGACGAATTGCTGAGAATCAACTGTTGCTTTCATCTATTTGGATTCAAAATACAAATGGAAGATATACCAAAGAAGCGTACTGTTACTTTCATTGTCATATGATCATCTTGCACCTTCTAAAAAAAATACATGTTATTATCATATAATAGATGATAATTGTTCACTGAAAACATGGTCCTCAGCAGATAACTGGGAAATATGGCAAAACCTCCATGCCATTAAAGCTCGATAAACTGAAATTGAATGAATAAAACATGGACTTCAAAATACAAACAGAAGATATAACAAAGAAGCGTACTGTTACTTTTGTTGTCATATGATCATCTTGCACCTTCTAAACAAATACATGTTATTATCATATAATAGATGATAATTGTTCACTGAAAACATGGTCCTCAACAGATGACTGGGAAATATGGCAAAACCTCCATGCCATTAAAGCTCGGTAAACTGAAATTGAAACAATAAAACATCGCTGATAAAGTAGTGTCTTTAAATCCTCCAGATGAGTAATGTGCTCATTATCATCCCAGTCTTCCGGCTGCAATCATTAGCTTGTCATATATTAACACCTGTGAGCACAGAGAGAAAAATACAAGATTACGCAGAATAGGCTATAATCATTCCATAAGTATCGCATTCTTGGCTTCATTATTAAAAATCTAAATTTCATTGCACAAAGTAAAGAGGTTAAGTCAAGTTTTTTAGTTGATATTTCTGGTTGTTCCAAAATTAAGTGGTAGCCATTGATCTTTGCTAAACTATTGACCAAACACAACTTTTATAGTCCGCAGTTCTTGAATTTTTGCTTCTTATGGTCAGTATTGAAGCACCAACCTCTCTTGCCAATTTTTGCACTCCTACTCTCCCTATGTACATTTACTCCACGAAATTCCAAGTGGACCATGGTGTGAGTGTGACCTGCTCTCCCTTGCCAGTCGCATGCCACACCCATGCCCATCCACGACATGCCGTAATCACACCAGTGTTGCTCTCTTACAATGAGTCACGCGCCACGACTGCCCACGCAGCACCGTGAGGCCTTGGCTCGCCGTCGGCAACAGTGCGTGGCCTCTGGCAACGACGATGGCGTCCACCGTGGATTGTGGCCTGCACGTACTGGGAGAGGAGGCTTGCGCTCATCTCGAGATCCCTCAACGACCCAGGAGGACGACAGGGAGCTGAGATTGGAAGGGGTCAAGATGGCTATTGTGTAATTCCTTACGATGCATCTGTATTTGCATCAACATCGGTCTCCAAGTAAAACACAATTACTAAGGACGAACGAAACGATGAGACTCCAAGTAAACAACGATTAAACGATCGGGGGTTTGAATGTACGATAAAATTGGTGGGCAGGGGGCAGGTTTAGGGTCGAAGAGATGCCCTCACCGAAATTAATATATAAGTAGAGATTAAACAGATATTCTGCCTACAGTGCAAATTTTTAATCGGCACATGTGTGTGTACTCTTCAATCTGCACGTGTGTGCACAGTTCTTCGGTGTGTATTTGTTTCGTGCATGTACTCCTCAGACTGCATTTCCATTTTTAGAAAATTAGGTACGGGCCTCCCCTCCCGACTTCCGTTTTAAAAAAACTACTCATTAGATCGGAAATGTCACGGTACACTGGTAAAGTTTGGTGGAGGTTCGCCTTCCGCCGCCGCCGCCGCATTTGATCCAACTAGTCAGAGTTGTGGAAATGTCACGCACGCACACGGGACTTTCTCCACCCAGCGTGTCGGCTCATCCGATCCAAGGAGTCCTCAAACGGCGCTGTGTGCTGTTATTGCCGAGAAAAAAAAAAAGAAGAACAGAAGACCCCGCTGACTAGTACATCTCCATAACAGCTTCCCACTACCAGAAAGCCGTCCAAAGCTAAATAACACTGGACAGCACTTGTTAAACACTCGTCAAAACACACACGGTAAAAAAAAGACTCGGTAAAAAGATCTTTGTCCAGTATTTTTCTTCAGTGTTTTACTGTTTTCGATTATGGATGTCTCCACTCCTCTTTTTTAAAATACAAGATGTAGTAATCTAGTAGTCATCTTGAGTTTTACTTGCCTATCTGCAGTTGTTATGCAAAAGAAGCAGGAAGCGCAAAATAAGGCAAGAGAAAGCTATGGAGAAGAAGGCAGCTAGATCATTCATGAATGTTCAACATGAGGTGAGTAGGAGCCTAGTAGGTGTTTGATGAATTCACAATCCTGTTCTGGAAATTTCCTGCCTGCCATATTTATCTCCTAACTGTACCATTAAGATTTTCGCTCTTGAAATGAAACAAGCAAACCTGGAGCCACTGCCTCCTCATGTGCCAACATATTTGAGGGCTGCTGTGGGCCCACCAAGTACTTCATCCCGACGCCATTATCGTTCAGTCTGTGGAAGTTCTGCGAAATACACATGCGTGAGGTGTGGGACACGGTTCTGTTCATGCCGCCGTCAAGTTATACACAATGATACTCGCTGCCTTAAGTTTGTGGCTTGATACGTCTTGATATCTACAGGGCAGCTGTCCCAAAGGCGGCACTGCATTGATGAGTATATCTCATGCAGGTCCCTAACTATCTGTAATCTGTGCTTCGCTCAAAGGAAATGCTAGTTGTGTATATTGTGTACTGTCTCAGATCCCTAACTATCCATTCGCGTCAGTGGTATGTTGGAACTAGCCCTCTAATCACTCACACTCACGCACGAACGCAAGCAGAAAGATAGAAGAACAGAAGACAGTAGCTTTGGCGACGAACGCCCCGGCCACCGAACAGCCTGTATGTTGGCTTCTATTCAACTGAAAAGGACTCGAACAAGACTAAACACAAGTCCTACATGGCTTTTTGTAGCCCCGCCGGCAACACTGCGCCCACGCAAACCACTTCGTCGATCTTCACGCGCTCCTCTGCTGGCCGCCTCCACGATCTGAGTCACGTACTCCTCGTTCGTGAGAACCGGTCTTCAGTGCTGATCCAAAGCCTTACGTTCCTCCGCGTTTGTTGCCAGCCGCTACGCCGGCCATCCATGCACCTGCACCTCCCTAACTAACCTACTAGCACGCACGTACATGCTACAGACTTGATCAGATCCTAAACAAACTAACTGACTCAACGTGGACGCACGCACACACGCGCGACACAAACGACACAGACTCAACACGCATGCCAGGCACACACCGTGGCGTGGTTTATTCCTAACAGTGGTAACCATGGATGTGGATCGGGTGGTTCTCCGTGGCAAAGATGTTCTGCGGCTTGCACAGCCTCGTCACCGCAGCTTCCTTGATCTACATAGCATGCAGGATCATCGTCAGATTAACTATCAGGCATCAGCAGAGTGATTTACATGCAGTTTACTACTGCACAATACTCAGTTAGTACTTACCACAAACTCCATGGTACTACTGTTTGGCAATGGCGGCCGAGCAGAGGCATAGCAGAGCAAGGCTGATGATGACTAAGAGCAGGGAAAAGCTGCGTGATGACCTTGACATTGCCTGCATTTTTCATCTGAAACTCTGAATGCTGATTAGCTATAGCTGAACCTTGCAAAGGCTCAGCTCTGTGCCTCTGTCCAAGAATACGCTTATGGAGGTGACCACCTCCCTTTATATAGGGGCCGGTAGAGACAGGCAGACCAAGATCCATGAGATCATGAACGCAAGAAAAAGCAAAGATTGCAGTAGCCCCTAGTGGTGAAGACTGGCCGGTGGTTTTGTGGTTGGCAGTTGACACGGTTAGGTCTGTCTTTACTTGATTCTATTGGTGACTGAATGCATACTACCGTATCCATGACATATTTCACACTCGCATTTGCTTTATCCCCTAGCTTTATTTTCTTGTACAGCCTTCCGTCCTTCAAATGTTACATGTCCATTGTTCAACGCGCCGGCAATGACCGTAACTCTTCAATCCAGTTGGTGCACCCGCTACCCTTCCATTTCGGCTCTGAAAGACTGCAACAGAGCAGCACCCGTAATTCTGTTTTGGGCAGCTGGTAATTTGATGAAGTGTCCATCAGGTAACTTCTGTGATCGTGCTTCCATCGCAAGTTTATTCTTCCTCATGGATGAACCTGAAGGCTCAAACATCATATGATGGGCAAACTAATGAGTGTGGTGCTGATCGAAAGATATTCCCCCCCCCCCCCCCCCCCCCCCCTAAAGGATAAACTCTTGCCATGTTTGATAAATGGAGTTCACAAGCTAGTTCCCTTGGCTACCTGAATAAGTGAACCGACATGCAACAACTTCATCATGGGCTCCATTTAGGATTTTCATTTCATATGGAATCAAGCGTCATAGGCTAGCTAGGTACTTCGAAATTTTAGAAGTAAAGAAAGAAAACATGTCTGAAACCACACTAAAAGGATAGGTGCTTATTTTTCAGTTCACCAAATTTCATATACATGTCTACAACTTGCATCTTAGCATTATCATTATACATCACATGGTTGTTTACTTCAAATTATGTTGCTCATGTTTCCATTATGAGAATCATTCATCACGATTTATTTAAAGAATGATAGCCTGAGAAGCCACTAGTCCCACAGATATTTCTTCTCCTACCGCAAAGGACCCTTAGCTTTTGTTTCTTGTCTAGAACCAAAAAAAAAAAGAAAAAACTTGATTCTCTGCATAAACTTTTTTTTTTGGCTTCTAAAGCTCAATGAGAACAAGATGAGTATGGTAACTAACCACTTTCTTCCCTTCTTTCTTTTGATTATCAAATCAAATGTTGCGTGTATCAAGAAAAAAAAATCAAATGTTGCATGAAGCCCTTTTTGAACCCTTCTTTCCCAGTATAGTAGTTACTTGTCGCTTAGGAGATGTCGAGCCAAAATGATAGCTTGCAATTTGTATGGGAGTGCTCTTGAGATAATTTCAACACAAAGTCAAGATACAGTGATTGATCAGAGGGTAACCAACTATATTCTTACATGATTTCATTTGACCATATCTCAGTGAAGGAAAAATAAAACAATGAACCATACACATGATACGATCATACTTGTCTCCATATTCAGAGAAGAACAAACTTCGTGACTTATGCAAGATAATTTGGAACCAACTGGTGAATTATGGTGTACAACAAATGTCACGATCTGGTACACAAAAAGTAGCACGTGTTAACATTTGCAACAACATGGCACTCATTAGCTAGTCACATTGATCGAGAATTTTCGGTGTGGATGACCAAACAACAACTGCGTGCGAGAGACAAGGAATACTGTGGTCGCAGCAGAAAGATTTGGACATTTGATTTCATGGACGGGTTGTTAGTTGATTGGCAGAACATTTATAACAGCCGAAGCTATGCACTTTACAGACTGGTGTAGTGTCACTGTCAAATTCAGCCTGAACACAGCACTTGTATAAAGCTTGCCATAGTCCCTTGTACTGCCTTAGAATCTTCCATCTGGACCTCAGCGAAGCCACTTCCCTTGTACTGCTTTAGAATCCTTTTATGATCTTCACATTGAGAAACCATGTGGATATGTGTCATGGTTTGCTATATTTGTGATGAGTAATTGACTTGAGCGGATTTGGTGTTTGAGTTGAAATGCGAGAATCGTGGGAGAGACTTGCCGGTGGTCAGGATCGTGGGACAATGTGACACGCGTCAATTCAGGGATTGCATGAGTTTGCATATCATGGTTATGACTAACTGGAGTTGGTGGAGATATTGGTGATGTTGCAGGAGATGGGAAATATGTTTGCTTGTCTTATGATGTGTAGGTTACTGGAGTCAACTTGACGGTCAACAGCGAGAGGATCGGGCACAAGTAGGGGACTTGGGGCTAGACGATCGGGATGTCGGGTGAAGTCAAGGGTGATCCACACCGTACACGTGAAGAGGCAAGAAGCACGGACGGTTTCGCGGTTGAGCCTAAAAACCGTGGTGGTGATGAAGACGGCGTGTTGACCAAGTCAAGGCGAACGGGATGCCGGTGCAAGTGACAAGGGGGCCCGATAGACAGGGACTGGGAGAGACTTCCTGGTGGTCAGGATCACGGGACAAGGTGACACGCGTCGACATCGAGAAGTCGCGCTTTGAGAAGCGTGCAAGGCGTTTTCCCGGTTTGGACCTCAAAACCGGTGGCGGTGATTGGTGGTGCACGTGGCACCATCATGGAGCTTGCTTCGAGATGAAGCAAACACATGAAGCGTCCGATGGCATTCGGGCGATGAGGAAAAAGATGGACGATTATGCCCCCGGTGATAGGTGGTTGTGTTATATAGGTTAAGGGTAGAGTGGTCATGTGGACAATAGATCCTAGGCCTATATAAGGAGAGGTGTGGCTAGTGGGAGAGGTGCCTCTCTTCCCATTAGCCTTGTATTAGGACTCTATTCAAAGTGCTAGGAGAGGACTTCATGTTTTAGAGGAGAGGAAAGGGTGTGTGAGAGATATCTCTTGCTCTTCCAAATAGTGGGAGGAAGAGGGTGGCTTCCTAGCCTTGTACCTATGGATCTTGTAAGCACCTTTCTATGATATGAGAAGTATTTTCGTGCTCAAGATTTCCCTCTTCACTTGAATCTCGAAATTCCCTTTTTCTTATTTTCGGAGCAATTTTCGTGGTGATTTTCGATCTCACTTTTGGATGAGTTTTTTGGTTCGGATTTCTTGAGAAACTTGTTGCTAGGATGAGCTAGAACAATCCTCTATGGATTATTGACCGAATCAATAGCTCTAGCACCTTCGATTTGAAGGATTTCTCAAGTTTCCCATTTTTAGTGTTCTTGGCACAAGATCTGAAATTTATGATGATTCCTTGTGTTTTTGGAGTGGATCTCTTTAAAGGAGGGTCGTGATGTATTGAGGATCATCTGGTCTAAATTTCGTGATTTTTGGAGTTCGTTTGATAGGGTTTTGGTAATTTTCTTTCCCGAACAGAGCTGCTGTTTTGACCATGACGGAACTTCCATGACCGTGACGGAACTTCCGTCAAGAACCACAGAACTTCCATGGGTGACAGTGTTCCTGTCGCCCGGAACTTTCGTAATTGACAGAACTTCCATCGGGTACCACGGAACTTCCGTCGGGTACCACGGAACTTCCGTCAGGTTCTGTTCTGTGACCCTTTGGACCTTCCTTGTTTTGATTTTTGGTTCTTTTATGCTTCCGCTATGTGTCTTTTTGGTTTGACTTATTTCTAGGGTTAACACATCATAAGTTGATGTGTGTAATCTTGGTGACTTGGTTAGAGGTTGGTTCGAGTTGTAGTTGGGACATAGGCCAAGTTCTTGAGAAGAATTTTAATTGGCTCCCATTCCCTCCCCCCCCCCCCTCTGGTCGCCTTCTCGGTCCTTCAATTGGTATCAAAGCCAGTTTGATCACTAGTTGACCTTCACCGGCTTGGTGATCTGAAGACGACATGGAGAAGCGTGCTGTCAAGCTGTGGATATTCGATGGAGAGGACTTCCCCTACTGGATGTCACGGACCAAGGCGTATCTGCTGAGTCAAGGACGTGCAATTTGGGAGATTGTTGATCAAGAGTATGTTATACCACAAGACCTGAACACTGCTTCTACAGGTGAGTTAGTCAGGTATGATAACAACTCCAAAGCTATCAATATTCTGCTCTCTGCACTTGGTAGGAGTGAACATGATAGGGTTGCACACCTTGACACTGCTCATGCTATTTGGGTTAAGCTCTGCACTTACCATGAGGGTACCAACCAGATCAATTCTATGCGTAAGGATTCTTACAATAGACAGTACCAAACCTTTGCTCAAAAATCGGGCGAGTCACTAGATGACACTTTTCGTAGGTTTGAAGCAATTGTGTGCAACTTGCGGGTTTGTGGTATCCTTGTGTATAATGACAATGATAGAGCTAAGCAACTGCTATACTCATTTGATGAAAATGTTTAGGGGGTTAAAATTGTTGCTCTAGAAAAAACTGCTGACTTCAACATCTTGAACTGTGAGCAACTGTATAGCAAGCTGAAATCTCATGAACAGTCTAGGATATCTTGTCCTAATCTTGCTATTCCTGCTTCTAGCATGGCTTTGCTTTCTAGCTCTCAGAAGGTTAGTCACAGTGATGCTTCTTATGGAACTAACCCCTCACTTGATCAGTCTTCCTTGGAGTTTGCTTTGTCTTCTCTTGTTGCAGCTTCCGATGAACAGATGGAGTGTATTCCTGACGAGGAGTTGTCCTTGCTCACAAGGAAGTTCAGGAGGTTCTACAACAATCGGAAGGAGAGAAGAGGAGGTGGTTCAAGAACCTGCTTCGAGTGCGGTGACCCGGGACACTTCATTGCTGATTGTCCCAAGAAGAAAAAGAAGGTCGAGTACTGCGACAACAACACTGAAGACTTCAAGCAGAAGAAGCCAATCCACCCAATCCAAAACCCTCCTTCAACCCAAAGCAAATAGAGAAGCCAAAACCTAAACCTGCAATGCAAACCAAGCCTAATCCTAAGGGTGTCTATATTTGCATGTTTTGTGATCGCAAGGGCCACTTGGATGAATTCTGTTATAGGCGTAAGAGGATTGAGAGGAAGCAAGCTGAGTTGACTAGGGATGCTTTTTATAATGATTTTGTTGACTTTCAGCCTCGCTCTTTTTCTCGTGCCTATCGTGGACAGGGTCATTCCTCATATGGCTTTGATTCACGAAACAGAGGCTTTGTGCAGCAGCGCTTTGGCACCCCACATTTTCCCCATCGTGGTGAGCGTCACTCGCGTGGATTTAGCTTTCACACAGATGATTTCTATCTTCACAACTCAAGGTTCGAGTCGAGACGTTTTGACAGGTCACGTTTTCCTCATTGTGGTTCTCGTCCCATGCGTTCCAATGATAAAGTGCAAAGAACTGTGATGACTACTATCGGTCGTATGGTTAAGTGCTGGATTCCCAAATGCTTTTTGACTAACGCCAGCATTGAGCCATCGACTTTCACTTCTCGTTCTTTGTAGGCAGCAGGTGGAGGCTTAGAGAACAAGTGGTTGATGGATTCCAGGTGTTCGCGCCACATGACCGGAAATGCAAAGTGGTTCTCCAACCTCACTCCCTTGAAGCGTCGGGAGTATGTGACCTTTGGAGATGACAAGAGAGGAAGAGTGAAGGGAAGGGGCGCGGTAAAGGTAAATGAGAACTTCACTCTCAATGATGTTGGTTTGGTTGAGTTTCTCAAGTACAATCTCCTCTCTGTCTCTCAGCTTCTTGATGTTGGTTTGGAAGTGCGCTTTAAGTCGAATGCTTCTTGTGTTCTTGATTCGAGTGGTTCCTTGATTTGTGGGATTTCTCGTATTGGCAGAGTTTTTCAGGCTGATTTTGCTGGTTCTCCTGGTTCTCACAAGTGCTTATTTGCTAAATCTTCTTCTGAGCTCTGGAAATGACATAGGAGACTAGGTCACATGAGCTTTGACTTGTTATGTCGCTTGAGTGGCCTAGGTTTGATCCGAGGATTGCCTAAGCTCAAATTTGATAAGGATTTGGTTTGTGATCCTGTCGTCATGGGAAAATAATTGCCGCTTCTCATCCACCAATTAATTTAGTGATGACTGAACGTCCTGGAGAGTTGCTTCATATGGACACTGTTGGTCCATCTCGGGTTCGTTCGGCGGGTGGGAAGTGGTATATTCTTGTGATTGTTGACGACTATTCTCGCTACTCTTGGGTCTACTTTCTTGAGAACAAGGATGAAGTGTTTCATCACTTTCGGAGCTTAGCTTTGAGGTTGTTCAAGGAACTCCCTGGTGCATTACGAGCAATTCGCAGTGATAATGGCACCGAGTTCAAGAACTCCTCCTTTGATGCTTTCTGTCTTGAGCATGGTATTGAGCATCAGTTTTCCGCACCTCGGGTTCTCCAGCAGAACGGTGTGGTTGAAAGAAAGAACAGAACCTTAGTGGAGATGGCTCGGACGATGCTCGATGAGCATAGGACTCCGAGACGATTCTGGGCTGAGGCCATTAGCACTGCTTGCTATGTTTCCAATCGGATTTTCTTGCGCTCAATTCTTAATGTGACTTCTTATGAGCTGTGTTTTGGGAGAAAGCCCTCGGTTTCTCATTTGTGTACCTTTGGTTGCAAGTGTTTTATTCTCAAGCGTGACAATCTTGATAAGTTTGAGTCAAGGTCTTTCGATGGAATCTTTCTTGGTTACTCTCTTCATGGTCATTCCTACAGAGCATCTTAGAATCCTGCGATGTAACCTTTGATGAATCAAACTCTTATGCAAGAAATGTGATTGAGTCTGCAGGTGATAAGGAGATAAAGGAGAGCATCTTTATAGAAGAGAACCTACAGGGCTTTGATGATGATGATGATGATTCACTTCATCTCTCATCGAGCTTGTTCCTGCTGCTACCACTACTCCAACAGAGGGTCCAGAAGCTTCTATATCGACTTCAGCAGCTGTCGAGCAAGCTCTAGCTGTGGTTGAGGGGGAGGTACACTCTGAGAGAGAGGATCCTCACCACATTCAGCGTTGACATCCACCTCAACAGATGATCGGTAATCTCTGTGAGAGGATAACAAGGTCAAGGTCTGCACATCTAGCTTGCTTTACCAATTCTCTCTTTGTTGCAATCTTTGAACCCCGAGATGTTGGACACGCACTATCTGATGAACATTAGGTTAATGCCATGCATGAGGAGTTGGAAAACTTTGAGAGAAACAAAGTCTGGACCCTTGTAGAGACTCCCAAAAATGTCAATGTCATAGGAACCAAATGGGTGTTCAAAAACAAACATAGGGAGGATGGTGAGGTTGTGAGAAACAAGGCTAGGCTAGTTGCTCAAGGTTTTAGCCAAGTGGAGGATTTAGATTATGGTGAAACCTTTGCTCCTGTTGCTCGCATAGAAACCATTAGGATCTTGCTTGCATTTGCTGCCTCCAAGGGCATTAGACTCTATCAAATGAATGTCAAGAGTGCTTTCCTAAATGGTTTCATATATGAAGAAGTGTATGTGAGGCAACCCCCTGGCTTTGAGCACCACAAATATCCAAACCGTGTGTACAAGCTTCAGAAGGCTTTGTACGAGCTAAAGCAAGCACCTAGGAAATGGTATGCTAGGCTTAAGACTTTTTTGCTAGAGCGTGGGTATGTCATGGGGTGTGTTGATAAAACCTTATTCACTCTCAAGCATGGCAATGACTTTCTAATGGTTCAGATTTACGTGGATGATATCATCTTTGGTGGTTCCTCTCATCCTCTTGTGTCCAGGTTATAGGAAACTATGGAAAGTGAATTTCAGATGTCGATGATGGGAGAGCTCACCTTCTTTCTTGGGCTTCAAATCAAGCAGTGCAATAAAGACACTTTCATACATCAAGCCAAGTACATGAAAGATTTCCTGAAGAAGTTCAACATAGTCAATGTGAAGCCGTTGTCTACACCAATGTTCACTACAACGGCTCTTGACCCTGATGAAGACTGTGAAGCGGTGGATCAAAGGGAGTACAGGAGCATGATTGGCTCCCTCTTGTACCTGACAGTGACAAGACCCGACATACACTTTGCGGTGTGTCTTTGTGCTCGCTTTCAAGCTTCCCCAAGGGTGACTCGTCGTAAGGTTGTCAAGCGCATCTTCAGGTATCTCAAATACACCCTTGAGTTTGGTCTTTGGTACTCTGCATCTTCATCTCTTGATCTCATTGGATATTCGGATGCGGACTTTGCTGGGTGTAGAATTGATAGGAAGAGCACTTCTGGTACTTGCCATTTCTTGGGTACTTCTTTGATCTGTTGATCTTCTCGTAAGCAGTCGAGTGTTGCCCAATCCACCATAGAGGCTGAGTATGTAGCTGCTGCTCACAAATCCTATGGATTGTATCTACCATGAGAGACTATGGGTTGACTTTTAAGGGTGTTTCACTCATGTGTGATAACTCCAGTGTCATATGCTTAGCCAAAAACCCAGTCCAACATGGTAAGGTCAAACACATCAATGTGCGATTCCACGTCCTGAGAGACAATGTTGAGAAGGGGGATGTTGAGCTCAAATACATTGATACCAAAAACCAACTAGCTGATATCCTCACCAAGCCCCTAGATGCTTCGAAACATGCTTTTCTTCGAGGGGAACTTGGTGTTTGTCATCCCTATGGCATCATTTGAGGGGGAGTTGATTTTCACTTGTATATATGTATCTTACCACTTTCACTTTGCATCTCATATGTAATATATGCATTGGTAGATGAGCTTTGATTTTTATGCTTTCTTGCATTTCTCTTTGCTATGATTGAGCTTGAGGTAAGTTGTGTGGATGTGATGGTAATCTCTTATGCTTAGATTTTCTAGATGGCCTGTTATAAACTCATATGAGCAACTTGCTAATCTTAAAGGTAACTGAGCTTCTTGTGAACCTTATGATCTAATCTTGCTAAAACTTGCTCACCATATGTATAATTACTTTTATCCTTGTTGATACTTGCACTGAGGCTAGTTTAGAGGATGTCTTGGCTTTCGCACCTTGTGTTTGCAAAATGGAAGGCTTTGCAAATGTTTAGCTCATGATGAAACATTGTGGGAACGTGTGTTCCTTTTGCCGCAAAGGCATGCTCTTTTGTCTTGTGCATAATCTTGAAAAATCTATTAAGTACTTTGATCAAGAACTACTCAATAATGCTAAATCCAAACATTGTAACTTAAAGCCTCGGGGTGTTTGCCGTACCCAGTCGTGCGACCCTCCGCATGGATAAGAGGACACATGAGGATAAACTATAATCACTTGATCAACTGAGTCTCTGTTTCATATGTGAGTGTTTGTAGAGCTCATTTTCTGTGAGTGCTTGTTGCCCTTGTTAAGATTGAACCTGGCTAGATTCTTATGATTCACTTGGTGCTTGTTTTTCCTTGGATGAGAGTACTTACACATGTAGTGGCAGATTTTCTCATGATAAGCAAAATTTGATTCTATCTAAGCTAGTCAATCTTTCTGCTTAGCATGTATAGCTCATGGTGTTTATGTCTTGCTATCTATTTTTGATCTTTGCATGATTGGGAGCTATTGCCTTTACATTTCATGACATTATGGTTATGGTTAGCAAAGTTAAATGCTTGTTTGCATAATTATTGAAGCTCCTTAGCTTTCCATTTTCATGCATTGCATGTTTGTTTGTTCTTTTGCCTCTTTGATGAGTTCATTATCAAAGGGGGAGAAAATTTTGGGGTCATGCACAAATAATGCTAAGAAACTCATATAATCCGTTTTGCACTATATGAGACCTACCATAACTTGAGGGGGAGCATATCATGATCTTGAACGGTTTCTTACGCTTTTCACATTCTTTGCGTCTCAAGTCGCTTTCTTTGCCAATTCTTGGTTTTGTGATCCCTACTTGCTAGATGGCTTGTTTTCACCTTTTCTTTGGGTTTGGCTATTTGGATGTGCTTATTTGGCTTCGCATTTCAATCTCTAATCTTTGTGGATTTGGTATTGTCAATGTACTCATCAAGGGGGAGATTGAGAAACCATATGGATATGTGCCATGGTTTGCTATATTTGTGATGAGTAATTGACTTGAGCAAATTTGGTGTTTGAGTTGAAATGCGGGAATCCAGGGATTACATGGGTTTGCATATTATGATTATGACTAACCGGAGTTGGTGGAGATATTGGTGATGTTGTAGGAGATGAGAAATGTGTTTGCTTGTCTCATGATGTGTAGGTCACTAGAGTCAACTTAGCGGTCAACAGCGAGAGGATCGGGCACAAGTAGGGGACTTGGGGCCAGACAATCGGGATGCCGGGTGAAGTCAAGGGTGATCCACACCGTACACGTGGAGAGGCAAGAAGCACGGACGGTTTTGCGGTTGAGCCTCAAAACCGTGGTGGTGATGAAGACGGCGTGTTGACCAAGTCAAGGCGAACGGGATGCCGGTGCAAGTGACAAGGGGGCCCGATGGACAGGGACTGGGAGAGACTTACCAATGGTCAGGATTACGGGACAAGGTGACACGTATCAACATCGAGAAGTCACACTTTGAGAAACGTGCAAGGCGGTTTTCCGGTTTGGGCCCCAAAACTGGTGGCGGTGGTTGGTGGTGCATGTGGCACCATCACGGAGCTTGCTTCGAGATGAAGCAACGACGTGAAGCGTCCGATGGCATTCGGGCGATGAGAAAAAAGATGGTCGGTTATGCCCCCGGTGGTAGGTGGGTGTGTTATGTAGGTCAAGGGTAGAGTGGTCATGTGGACAATATACCCTAGACCTATATAAGGAGAGGTGTGGCTAGTGGGAGAGATGCCTCTCTTCTCATTAGCCTTGTGTTAGGACTCTATTCAAAGTGCTAGGAGAGGACTTCATGTTTTAGAGGAGAGGAAAGGGTGTGTGAGAGACATCTCTTTCTCTTCCAAATAGTGGAAGGAAGAGGGTGGCTTTCTAGCCTTGTACCTATGGATCTTGTAAGCACCTTTCTATGATATGAGAAGTATTTTCGTGCTCAAGATTTCCCTCTTCACTTGAATCTCGAAATTCCCTTTTTCTTATTTTCGGAGTAATTTTCGTGGTGATTTTCGATCTCACTTTTAGATGAGTTTTTGGTTTGGATTTCTTGAGAAACTGGTTGCTAGGATGAGCTAGAACAATCCTCTTTGGATCCTTGACCGAATCAATAGCTCTAGCACCTTCGATTTCAAGAATTTCTCAAGTTTTCCCTTTTTGGTGTTCTTGGCACAAGATCTAAAATTCATGATGATTCCTTATGTTTTTGGAGTGGATCTCTTTAGAGGAGGGTCGTGATGTATTGAGGATCATCTGGTCCAAATTTCGTGATTTTTGGAGTTTGTTTAATAGGGCTTTGGTAATTTTCTTTCCCGAACAGAGCTGCTGTTTTGACCATGACGGAACTTCCGTGACCGTGACGGAACTTCCGTCAAGAACCACGGAACTTCCGTGGGTGACAGTGTTCCCGTCGCCCGGAACTTCCGTCGAGCACCACGGAACTTCCGTCGGGTACCACGGAACTTCCGTCAGGTTCTGTTCTGTGACCCTTTGGACCTTCCTTATTTCGATTTGTGGTTCTTTTGTGCTTCCGCTATGTGTCTTTTTGGTTTGAGTCATTCCTAGGGTTAACACATCACAAGTTGGTGTGTGTAATCTTGGTGACTTGGTTAGAGGTTGGTTCGGGTTGTAGTTGGGACATAGGCCAAGTTCTTGAGAAGAATTTTAATTGGCTCCCATTCAACCCCCCTCCCCTCTGGTCGCCTTCTCGGTTCTTCACACATGAAGCCTTTTTTCGTGTGATATCCCTGTCTTGAATCTTGCGGAGCAGATAATGGATGAGATATGGTTGGTAGGGCAGGGGAGCGTTGTTTTGCCATGTACTCGATCTGCGCCTTGCTCAACCTCGCCTTCTTCGTCCTCTTCTTTGTATCGAGCTTGAGATTCGTCTTGGGCATCAAACAGGGACGCTGCTTCTTCTTGGTCTTGATTTCCTCTTTGTTCGATCCGGAGGCCACCATCTCCTTCTCCATGTCGAGCACCAGACCATTACATCACCCATTACTGGTACACCGTACACGTCAAGCATCTCCGCTTCTCCTTGGATGTGCCCATCTCCTCCTTCTCCTACACCACCCGACCGGATGTAGGAAATAATCCTTGCCTGTTATAATTAGTAGTTTACTTTCTATAGTTAGCAACTTAGTTTAGGAAGTCGATTATTTGATTTTGTATCGGCTTATGAAAGCCAAAGTTTCCATGTAATAGTCTATATAAGCAAGGGAATAGACTCTGGAAAAGGTATACATTGCAGCACCAAACCAGATCGTGTCCAAGGGGTTCACGTGAGTTGTGAGTGCATGTGTGTGCCTAGTAATCTCGCTGGCAACAGATTGTTGTCTCTCCAGCGTGGTTCTAACAATTGGCATCAAGAGCTAGGTTCGTCCAAGGCGTGAAGATGTCGGGCAAGAAGGCTGGCGACACCTCCGACGACGGCGTCGTGATCCAGCGGGTGATTCATGAGGTGAGCGGCGGGAATAGCTACCCTATTCTCACCAAGACCAATTACTCCGATTGGGCGATGCTCATGAAGCTGAAGTTGAAGGCCAGAGCCCTATGGAACGTCATCGAGAATGGCGGCGCCGATGCCCAGGAGGAGATGATGGCACTCGAAGCCTTGTGCGACGCGGTACCACCGGAGATGGTGCCAACGATCGCCAAGAAGGAGATGGCCAAGGAGGCCTGGGACGCGATTGCGACCATGAGGATTGGCGATGATCGCGTGAAGAGGTCGATGGCGCAGCAGTTGCGCCGGCGATTCGACCTCACCACATTCAGCGACGGCGAGACAGTCAAAGACTACGCGCTCCGTCTGGAGAGCATGGCAGTGCACATCAACACACTCGGCGAGGAGTTGAAGGATTTGGAGATCGTGGCAAACATTTTGCGAAGCGTGCCACCTCGATTCAAGCAGATCACGATCGCCATCAAGACACTTCTCGACGTGTCGACGATGTCGGTCGCCGATCTGACGGGATGGCTAAAGGAGGCCGAGGAGGCTTTCGAGGAAGCTCCGGCATCGCTACAGCATGATGGCAAGTTGTACCTCACGGAGGAGGAGTGGAACTCGCGGAGGAAGAAGCGCGAGGAAGAACACGGCGGTGGCGCGAGCAGTGGCTCGACACGTTGTGGCGGTGTTTGCGGCAGGCGCGAGGGTGGCGGTCCACCAAGCGGGTCGTCAACTACAAACCGGCCCACTGGCGATGAATGCCGGCACTGTGGCAAGATGGGTCACTGGGCTCGAGAGTGCAGGTCGAAGCCGAAGAAGGAGCAGGCTCACATTACGCAAGATAAAGAGGAGGCCTCGCTCTGGCTCGTGACGGCATCACCAACATTGTCACCGGTGGTCGACGTGCATGCCTGTGATGATTCGACGCTGCAGGAGGCTGGTCGGGAGCATGGCGTTGGCGGGTCTAGGGCGGCGTCAACGGGATCCGTCGCCCAATTCGAGATCCGGGAGGAGAAGGTGTTTGCCCATCTCAGAGAAGAGAAGGATCGGGAGGCAGAGACCTGAGTCATGGACACCGGTGCCACCAACCATATGACCGGATCCAGGTCCGCCTTCACCAAGCTGGAGACGGCGCTGCTCGGTACCGTGCGGTTCGAAGATGACTCGGTGGCACGCATCGAAGATCGGGGCACTGTTGTCTTCGAATGCAAGAACGGGGAGGTCAAGTCGCTCCCTAGAGTCTACTTCATCCCATGGCTGACGACGAACATCATCAGCATCGATCAACTTGATGAGAGCGGCTATAAGACCGAGATCGACGATGGGGTGATGACGGTTCGCAAGCCTGGTGGCAAGCTACTGGCGAAGGTGGCACGTGCAGGCAACCGCCTGTACAAGATCCAGCTCAAGGTGGCACAACCGTCGTGTCTGACAGTGCGCGGGTACGATGACGAGGAGGCATGGCGCTGGCACAAGCGTTTCGGCCATGTCAACATGGCGGCGCTGAGGAAGCTAGCTCATGAGGAGCTAGTGTGCGGCTTGCCGGTGATCGGACAGGTCGGTCACCTGTGCGAGGCATGCCAAGCCGGGAAGCAGAGGCGCACTTCGTTTCCAGCACAAGCGGAGTACCGGGAATGACAGCGACTCGAGCTGGTGCACGGTGACCTTTGTGGGCCCATCTCACCGGCGATGCCCATAGGTAACAAGTACTTTTTACTGTTGGTGGATGACCTCAGCAGGTACATGTGGGTAGCCGTGATTCCTTCAAAGGATCGTCCAGCGGCTGCCATCAAGGAGATCCAAGCGCGAGTTGAGGGCGAGTCCGGCATCAAGCTAAAGGCACTTTGAACAGATCGTGGTGCCAAGTTCACCGCAAGGGAGTTTGCGGAGTACTGCGCAGGTGAGGGCGTGCATCGCCAGCACACTACGCCCTACATCCCGCAGCAGAACGGCGTCGTCGAGCACCGAAATGGCACGGTGGTGGCTACAGCAAGGAGCATGCTCAAGGCAAAGGGGCTCCCCGGCTGGTTCTGGGGCGAGGTGGTTAGCACCGCTGTGTATGTGCTGAACCGCTGCCCAACGAAGAGCATGGATGGGATGACCCCATTTGAGGCGTGACACGAGAAGAAGCCGGCGGTGCACCACCTTCGGACGTTTGGCTGCATCATCTACGTCCGGAACACAATGCCGCACCTGAAGAAGCTCGATGATCGTGGCTGGAATATGATCTTCGTCGGCTACGAGCGTGGAGTATCGTGATTCAAGCAAGCTCAATGAGCAGCCGCCAGTCGATGCGACGACATACAGGAGTATCGTCGGGAGCCTGAGGTATCTGGTTAACACTCGTCCTGATCTCGCATTTTCAGTCGGGTTTGTTAGCCGGTTCCTGGAGGATCCATGGGAGGACCACCTCGCCACGGTGAAGCGCATCTTGCGCTATGTGGCCAGGACTCAGAATTGGGGACTCTGGTTCGGTCGAAAGGAGGAGGATGAAGCCAAGCTCACTGGCTTCAGTGACAGCGATTATGCCGGCGATGTCGATGCTAGCAAGAGCACCACAGGCGTGATCTTCTTCCTCAGCAGCAGCCCAATCACTTGGCAGTCCATGAAGCAGAAGGTGGTGGCGCAGTCAAGTTATGAGGCTGAGTATATAGCAGCAGCAAATGCTGCTAGTCAAACATTGTGGCTCGCCCGTGTGCTATCTGAAGTACAAGGAAGGGCGGCAAGAGTACCGATGCTGAGGGTGAACAACAAGTCCGCCATCGCTTTGATCAAGAATCCAGTTCTCTACGGACAGAGCAAGCACATTCGAGTGAAATATCACTTCATCTGGGAGACTGCAGAAGAAGGCTTGATCCATGTCGAGTTCATCAAGAGCGAGGAACAGCTTGGCGACATTCTTACGAAGCCGCTTGGCAAGATCAAGTTTCATGAGCTACGTACCAAGATCGGGCTGATCAACGTTGAGCAGCGTAAGGTTTAGGAGGAGATTGTAGGAAATAATCCTTGCCTGCTATAATTAGTAGTTTACTTTCTATAGTTAGTAACTTAGTTTAGAAAGTTGATTATTCGATTTTGTATCGGCTTATGAAAGTCATCTTTAGTTTCTATGTAATAGTCTATATAAGCAAGGGAATAGACTCTGAAAATGCTGTATATTGTAGTACCAAACCAGATCGTGTCCAAAAGGTTCACGTGAGTTATGAGTGCGTGTGTGTACCTAGTAATCTCGCCGGCAACAGATTGTTATCTCTCCGGCGTGGTTCTAACACCGGAACACGTTGTGCACTGCACCAGGTCCTCCGCCATGCCAGCCATAGTCTCCCTTGATCGAGCCCTAACCTCGAAACCAGCCAATGTAAACTCTGTAATAATCTAGATCAATAATGCCCCAGGCCTAGAGAGCCAGACTGTTCTCCATGAGACCATGGCCCCCCCTACTTATTGACACAGTCTGTCTGTCAATTCAGCCTGAAAGTACCGCCACAGAAGTTGACTAATAATATATATATAAACCAACACAAGTAATCCTGTCATCTGATAGTATTTGTTTGGCATTGCCTTGTTGCAATCACGAATTAAAATGGTGTTTCCAAGTCAGACAAGCAGGATGTTTTATAGCAATCCCAAAGTGGTATTTTCAGCTGTGATTTTATATGATCATGAAAAAAACTTAAACGCACAAGCTGGGTAGTCTAGTCACGGTTACCTACAAATATTTTCATGCCATTGCCAAAGCACTGAGTTGACTACTAGATAGCAGCTGTTTTTTTTTGCCTAATTGATCTCTGGACACTTGTTTTTGGTGATATAAATTATCACAGCACTGTCAGTGACACCTTTTTGTGATACTAAACTTGGTACTACTGTCTAACTGTCACCAGCGACGTACTGTAGTACAAGCTGCAATCTGGACTGTTTCTTTGCAAGAACGGACAAACTTTACGATGGCACATTCAGATACCAACCTGTTTTTTTTAAAAAAAAATCGACAAGCTGTTTCATTCAGATGCTTAAAAGTGATTAATTAGCAACTACCAGCTTCAAGATGTGACAAGTGTAGAACAGGAAGGAAATTATAATGGTATTCTCTTTTAGTCTTTTAATCCTTGTTCGTAGAGCGATTTGATACTAGTGCAAATAATATTTGCCTATACAAGCTACTGAATTGTATTGCAGGAAGGACGAGCCACGCTGACCTTTCAAACTGCCAAACAACAGTCTTCTCATCTATTCATTCTTTCAACTGACTCTTGAGTAAGCAGATGCCGTCACATTTCCTTCTCATCCGGTATCCATTCTTCTCCATGCCTAGCCTGTAATGCAGAATACATCAATGATTTTAGAATCAATGGTACTAGTTTCAAGTAGCAGTACTGAACGAATGATGTGTTAGCAACTTAGCATCAGTCGCAGTCACTGGAATCAAAGGGCTAATTTTAATCATCCTGATAGGTGGGCTGGCCAACCACATAGAATCCTTGGTTTGATATAGAAATTCCTCAATATCGCAAGATCAGTCACCTATCCTGTAAAATACCATATCCAAGGAACCTCGAATTTTTTGTTTTTAAGTTTGAAATTGAAGCCTTAAGGACAGCAGGAGGTAGGAGCTGATGCTGATCTATCAGCAACACTCATCCCTGAGGAAGGTCTACGGTCTACGCTACAGCACCATTTCCTTGAGGAAGGACATTGTCACCGAGACGAGGAAGAACCCACCTGGTGTTGGCTGCCTCCTCCATGGGCCTCGTCGGACGCTGAGGTGGCGCCGGAGACGAGCGATTTCAGCTCCCGGAGCAGATGCTTGCAGTCCTCCTGCTGGGCATGCTTCTTGCGCTTGTAGGCTGTAGCTGCCGTTCCCTCATCCGAGAGGCAAGGAGCCCGTGCGGCGTCAAATGAGGAGAAGCGCTGGTGTAGGGTGGCGTGGAAGCAAGGACCAATAAGAGACGAAGAGAAGCAAGAATTGGAAGGAGCGCGGCCGCGTAGACCCGTTGGGGAAGAGGGGTGAGAGAGCTGCCGGAGTTCATTCGCCGTCGCCGCCGGCGGACAGGATGGGGGAGAGCTGCCGGAGAGCCGAAGGATCTGTTTTGTATGAATTACATCGATTCAGGGAGCTTCACGCAAAAAGTCGATCCCTGTCAGGGGGGTGTATGTAAATATTTGCATCGTGATTATTGATCGCGATCCATATATTTTCAAAAAGACCCTAATTTGAATCACGACTATTGATCGTGATCCGGAATAGGAGGTTATTAGTAAATAGTTGAATCACGATTATTAGTCACGGATCCAATTGAGGGGGTGTTTTGTAAAAATAGTAGATCGCTCCCCGGCCGCCGCCACCGCATCATCTCCGACGCTTCGAATTTTTTTTTTTCGATTCCGCCATTGGCGTCACTCAATCGAAACAAGAGAGGTCGCAGGAATCGTGTAGCCAAGAACCCTTCGGCAGAAGATCTTTTCTCCCAATCTGTGGCGGCGCACTCAGATCCGCTCCTCCTCCCAGCGGTTTGCGTGCTGCGTCTGCTCCCCCTGTTTCTTCCGCGGCATTGGATAGAACATCCTGCTGTTGTTGGTCCATTGAGTTGAGGAAGTTGCAGTTGCAGTGACATCTGAATCGCATGTTTCCTGAAGCTTCAGAACTGTCGCAGGAGCAGAGCTGGTAATAGATTGGAAGAATTTTATGATGATAGCAGATTACACGATTACATGTTTCCTGACCTTGGAATAGTAGCTGGTCGTGCTCTAAGCAATTCTAAGTCTCCTGTTCACTTCGCACAACAGCTACCTAGTAATGCCATGATCATACGATGGTTTAGCACTAGCTGAGAGTCATTCTTCATATCAGTTTGTTATTTGTTACGATGGAGTATATATTTTCTTATGGGCGCAGCTTTGTTCTGTCAGTGGTGAATTCTCGGGTTCAATGATCTGTGCACCTTATTTCGTTATATGTTCAATTCTTCACCAATCATTTTGTAGGCCTCCATTGGCGATTTCTTCAACTATACAGTTGTTCCAGTTGTGCCCTGAAATCGCTTGCCAAGCCACAACCTAATTAAAGCTGCTATGTGAAATGGAACCAACAAACTTAGTAGAGGTAAGTGTTTACAGATGCCCATATATATTTTCACTCAGCATGATCTGCAGCCCAAATCATGCTCATTGTGTTGTTTGATGCACTTGTAACATACTTAACAGAAATAGAACCGGTAACTGACCTCATATTTATATTCTCAGTAAGCATGATCTAATTCTTGCATTCTTATTTCTCAAATGAGACCTATTCTTTGCTGATGCAACAATTTAGTTCCTTGCACACAACACTGAGGAAAAGGAACTCGTTACTTCAGAAAGCAGCTTAGACACATCTCCGTATTGTTCCTTTTGCAAATATAGAATGGTAATAGTTACAAGGTTGCCACCATGTATAACAATTTGGTGACTCAACCTGCCAAAACTGAGATCATTTCAGCACAGAATTGACTTACTTTCAATGAGACGACCAACACTCTAGGTACCACTGAATCTGCCTACAATTCTGGGAATAAGAAGTCAGAACAAAATTAAAATTAAAATGATTCAGTTATCTTCATTGTCGTGCACTGCATCATCTTTACCACTGAATGGAGTGCTGCATTGTTTCTTGTGATGTAGGTTTTTAATGTTGATTACATCACTTTCCTGTAACCATTGTTCACATGATATGCTGCTGCAGAAATTTAATACATACACTATCCTAGCACAATCTTTCCAAAAGGAAAATAAGAAGAAATCAAATTCAGAATGCAGCTTAAAGACAACCTCAATCTTGTCCTTTATGCAGGTTCAGAGAAGCCATATTGCTTTCTAGAAAATGTTGCTGCTGTTGGATTCCTCTCTATCTCTTCCTTTTTTTCCTCGAAATCTTCCTCTCTTGTTTGTCAGTGTACAAACGCCACTGGTGTTACTGAAGTTTTTTAGATGAAGATAACTCTGGGACCCAAGTTGCAGTGGTCACATCAGGGGAAGGTGTTCATGGTATCCCGTTGCCAGTCGACGGGTCCTCTTGCAGGAACACCAGGCACAAAATAGTTGCCTCCTCGCCAGACTGATGTTTTGCACCACCATCCATGACGAGCTGATGCACACCATTAATGAAGTCTTAGCCAAAATCACGGCCGAGGTGCTGCCCGCAGGCTTTAACAATGTGTGCTGGCTGCCAGCAGAAGCTTTATCTCACCTGCATAGAGGTAGAGGATGTGGAGAACATCTGGTTCCATCGTGCTGGTACCTGACAACTGAAGTTTGCAAGGTTGGAAAGGAATGCGTCCGGTAGCCCTGGACCCTAGAAGAAGCTTGGTGAGGTATTGAGCTAATTTCGTTGTGGGACACTGTACATACATTTGCTGAATATGCAAACAAGCGCAGATGAACTCAATGGTAGTGTATTAGATTGTCTGCCTGAATGGCTGAATGAATCCATCATTTTGATGCTTTTACTCAACGTTACTATGCAGTTCTATGTTTATGAATTACTAATAGATTAATAATCCATAAACCGAAAAGCACTAACAGTACTTCACAAACATATTCCAGATTTGCCTCTAAAAAAGAAACATATTCCAGGCTTCTATCATCACCACTCGTTAAGAGTTTGGATGTGTGCCCAGATTCTCCAAAGATTAAAAATATGGATTCACATCCAAAAGCAAGGCTCTGATGAACCAGGTAAAATAAAACTCTTGACTTCAGCATTTTTTTTTTCTGATGCTACTACCTACTATCCTTAGGGCAAACACAGGAGTACAGGACAGAGGAAAAAGAAGGTAAACATAAATGATTTAGACACAGCACATGACACATGAACCATACCTTTCTTCACAACAACATCTTGCGGAAACTAGCTCGACTTTTCTGCATATATGCAGTAGCTAATTGTTACATTAACACGATTGTGAAACTAGCCCCACAGCCCACACTCATGTCTGCAAGGATGGGGAAACAAATGCAATGGTCCAACCTTTCTGCACGTGTAATCTTCTTTGAGAAGCTTAACAAATTTATTGCCAAAGCTAAATTTAACCATAAAACTGGTCTCTGACCATGAAAGTTTGGACCAGTTTGCTTGAAAAAAATCTTCCACCATCAGAGAGCATTGGATAGGACCAGCGGTCTTGTCTTTCTTTATTTCCAACTAAAGAACTTTCAGACTTTCCCTTAAGGACTGAAAATGTACCTCCCCAATGATTTTTGAATTTTCCATTTAAGAATTTTAGTAGCATACACTTCAACAGCTGATGTAAAACGAAAAGAAAAGAAACACCCGACCTAGTTCAGTACTACTTGAGCGATTTAGTTAGTAGAAATAATATGGCAATAGAAATCAATGATCGAAATCTCAAATTGATGTGACGCGGATGTGGCCAGTTTTATTCTTGTGGTGTGACCTGCATTCCCACAACCTGATATACAAAAAGACATAATTGTCACCATGCATGTCTGACATCACAGAATAAGAGGTCCCATTACTGGAAAATCCTATGGTTAAAGACGATGGTTATCACAACATGATCAAGGAAATCATCAGCTGTTCAGTTGTTGACTTCAAGGGAAAAGGCATACCTGAAAGTCTTTTGTTTATCTCCTGCCTGTAGAAGGCAATGAATTCGTGTACATTACAACAGGTACGAGAAAAAAGAAGAAGAACAAATCAGGCATTACTAACTACCTCTTTTGTTCGTAGAAACAACTGATATCACACGCTTTTGGCTTTTTGCAAGAAGGAACGGGCAAGGATACGTGCCGTGATGCGGCCAGTTTTATTCTAGTGGTGTGGCCTGCATTCCCACAACCTCATATACAAAAGACACAATTGTTACCCATGCAGAAGCTGTCTAGGACCAATGTGACCTGCATGACCGAGCCGGTGAAGAAGGAGATGCCTTCCCAGGCCGGTGCCTTCGGGATTGCATTTTGGGAAATTTCATTCTCTCCTCGCCGTCATCACCATCAGCACCAAGAGAGATTTCCTTCTTTTTTTGTTTCTTTGATTTTTGATGATCGGTTTGCTTTGGACCTTTGCTTTTGGGGGGAAGACCACGGATCTTCAGGTTTACTCATCAGAAAATAATGAAATGGAGTAGGATTCGGTGGGCCATATTAGTCCATCTTCATATTGGGCCATTTTATTGGACTAGGCCCAATGTGTGCTGCGAACACGAACGGGCCTTCTGTTCCTAGATTCGTCTCTCTGGGCCTCTTGGGCGGGCTACAACTTGGCGACGTTAACCTTGAGCCTTGACGATATGGGCTACATAGGCTTAACCTCGTTTAATCTGTTTTTGCACCTGTACTATCTTCAAGTAGTAAGGTGTTTTTTTAAGTTATCTCTTCTCTACTACTATTAATTCTAGTACGGTCGTCTCTTCCAAAAGAATTTTATGCCCCCTGCCTTTCTCATCAACCACGTTAAGTTAGCAATCAGAGTCCCGACTGCCCCCGTTAGCGAATTTTTTTGTCTCTCCCCTGTCTCTCTCCCTGTCCTACGTACGTAAGTTAAAAACCAACTAAAACCTGCCCCATGCCATGTTCCGTTACGTGACTTCAGTCTGAGCCGAGTCTATGCTTCGCACGATATCCCCTTTGGCAGCCTCTACTAAAAGGTGAACCCTCCTTGTTTCTCCCTACCTCGCCTCGCACCCTAGACAAGAGAGCCGACGCCGCTATTGGAGATGGCTCGACGAGCTCGTCAAATCGTTCAAGGAAGCTGTCGTCGAACTCGGCAAGTTGCCACTGAGAAGCGGAATAGCACCCATAACCGATCCTGGAAGTTCTGGACACCATCCCAACGCCCATGACACAGGCGACGCCGTTCCTCGACAACCGCATCTTCAACATCAAGTCATCCTGGATCACGAGAACACTACATGAGCCTCTCCTCCCAAACATGGACACGCGCATAAAATCATCAAGGCGAATGTGTATCTGAAACTTCGATGTCATATTATATTCGGGGTGAACACGTCCTAGCTGATCAGTCCGACGTTCCCAAGCACAGGGAATATGCTTCCTTCCCCTAGAAGGGTGGCCATATCGTTTGGCAACAAAGGGTGCTTGAACTGCGTGGACATTTGGTCACACTTGGCGATGGACGTAAACCAAGGTTCGGGAGCCACTCATTCGTCCGCGAAATTCGGTCTCCAATCCTTGTTGCAGCGGCCAAGCAACGCTCCTGCGTTGCCATCTCCTATATAACGACCCTGCCTGCTTCAGTAAAGTGTCTAGGTGAGTACAGATTGCCAAGTCAAACGTTCGTGCACATTAGTCTTCAGCTACAATTCCAACACATAGCTAGCATGGCGTAAGAACATCTGACATCTGGATGCGTGGACTGTGGAGGATGCAGGATGCATACACCATAACCGAGTTCATTCAACTAGGGGACTTGGTTCAGCAAGATCTGTTACAAGATCGGGAAAACTCAATTACGTGGAAACGGAGGGCAAATGGACAGTACACAAGCGATACCTCTCCCATAATTTGGCATGTTCGTTTGCGCATGTATCAAACTGATGGAACGTCGTATCCAGTTCTCTTAGGAATTGTTAACAGTCCAAAACAAGGTTCTAACTGCTAATAAGCTTAGCCAGGAGGAACTGGGAAAAAAATTACATTGTTAGCAGTCCAAAACAAGGTTCTAACTCCTAATAAGCTTAGCCAGGAGGAACTACCCGTGCAACCCAATTTGCACTTCATGTGACCAAGAGTAAGAGACACCAAGCCACCTCTGCTTACTAGCACATGGATAGGCAACAATGTTCGTTGCTGCTCTCTTTCCATGTAGTATATGAAATTTATAACTAAACATGGGACTAATCCTAACTTAAAAGAAAGAGTAGATTGTTCCTGCTCTTTTGTTTTAAAAAAAAAGAAGATACAATAATGTGTCATACAAGTTATTTTATTTTAGTTACTTAAAAAACTAATTATAAGATTTTGGACTTTTAAGTTTCTGATGCACTGAACTCTGATGTTGCCTGACAAAGACAATTTCAAGTGATAGAGAGTCTAACTTATGATCACATCGAAGAATATCATCATACTAATTATTGTTTACTAATCTTATACATGTGTGATAAGCCATATATAGCTTAAGAGAAGTTAAATTTTGTATTGATGCGGGTGTTTGAAGTTTATTGTTATTTTTTTAAACCTCGTAGCAACGCACGGATATTTTGCTAGTTCAAGTAATAAGATTCATCGCAAGCTATAAGAATTTCTTCTCCAGTTCCCAGTTCCCTCACCTGGCAAATAAACTGCATTCCAAATGCATCATTAACCACCATTTGTCTCCAGTAGACATACAATTGTTACACTGGCAGACGTCACTCTGCGTCGCACCGTATTCCAGTTGACATTTCTTTTGTGCCATGATGGAAAACAAGCACAATAATAGACATAGAGATGCAGCAACCTCTCATTCAACAGCATGTTGGCCACAACTCTTCAGATATATATTTCGACACGTCAGGAAACACGACCAAATTCTACAACCAAAGTAAAGCATCACAGAACAGGGAGGATCGACCCTGTTTCTGGAAAAGGAACTAACCAGGCCCAGCGCAAAGAGTGTATAAATAGATGACACTATGCCTAAACAAGCCCAAAGAGTTGCACATGCAGACTCTTCAGGCAAAATCATACAACATACATAACTTAGTTAACCTGATGACATACAAGTGTACTGGCTCCAGTCATATAGCAGACATACACCCGAATGGCAAACGATCAAACGAAACTTAAAGTCCAGTCTCAGTGTAATTTGGTACCCTATGGGATCCGAATGGGCAATTACAGAAACGGCTTATTTAAAGGTGAAAAACAATATTCTTTCCCAGTCTTCAGTCAGCTTGCACTCGCCTGCGTCAAATTTGTGTTATGTACGAGGCTCCCACCCCACCCCCGCATTCCTGCCACAACGGTTGTACCTGTTTTCGTTGCTGCAACAGAAAAACGACCATGTCAAATATGTTCAAAAGGGTGTAGAAATAACAGTATTTTGTTTTGAAACAGAGTACTGTTTACTGTTATTGTAACCCAGTATAAGTAGAAAATGCAAAATAAATTACAGACAACAATCATCTTTAGGAGGTAACAGTAAGGATGAAATCCCTAAATAAGATTCAAAGAAGCAAAAATGGAAAGATATATGTACTGTGTGTCTGCCCAGTTACCTTCATTCAAACGCATTTCAAGCGATGCCAAATATCTTATGAGATTCAATAGAAGGTAATCAAATAAAATAAGAGTATAATGTAGGCTCAACATCCTGGGATGAGCAATGTGACGTTTCTAGATGTACATGCAGACATGCTTTTATAACTTCATCCTCAAAATGTTGCAGTATGTGCTAATCTATCAAATCCAACAAAGTAATAGGCACCTTATTTGACTCCAAAACTGAATCAGTAACGGATACCATCACTAGCATTTAGTTCATTAAAGAAATAAAACAATGGCAAATATCAAAAACAGGGACAAAGTCATCTTACCTTCTGGAACTGATGGTCCAATCTGCATTTCTGACACCGCAGAATAAGAGGTCCCGTCACTGGACAATCCTATGCTTAAAGACGATGGTTATCACAACATGATCAAGGAAATCATTAGCTACTCATACAAATGGTCTCAATAGAAAATATACTAAGTAACATGCCATCTGTTCAGTTGCTGACTTCAGCGGGAAAGGCATACCTGAAAGTCTTTTGTTTATCCCCTGCCTGTAGAAGGCAACGAATTCGTGTAAATTACAACAGGTACGAGAAAAAAGAAGAAAAAAACATGAATTATTAACTACCTCTTTTGTTCGTAGAAACAACTGATATCACACGCTTTTGGCTTTTTGCCTTTCTTCTTATAAGCCCTCAGAACTGGCCGAACTCTATTAAGCATAATGATATAAGGACGTTATCACCAGATGATACTACGAAATGAAAAGCATGCTAACAAGTAACAATATAGTCAGACAAGAACTTGTAACTGACCCAGAAAGGTTAATTTGCCAACGCTTGGGGGCGTATTGTGGCACTGTCAAGTGCAGCTTCCCTTTGAGCTCAGGGCACTTAAGGGCCAAATTCTTCAGCCTTT
This sequence comes from Eleusine coracana subsp. coracana, assembly GCA_032690845.1. NCBI lineage: Eukaryota > Viridiplantae > Streptophyta > Magnoliopsida > Poales > Poaceae > Eleusine > Eleusine coracana. The sequence goes on from CM064426.1 coordinate 13,003,679, forward strand.
CTGCACCTGCTGCCCAAATCTTCATCCAACTTTCCACATCCCTAAGAGAAGAGGCTCATCAGTTAGGACAAGTAACTGTACCACATTGGGAAGATAGCGAAAGGGCTTTGAAACTGTTACTGATGGGTACACATTGCACAACATTATGTAAACACACCATTCTTTTTCTACACATCCAAACTATAGTTTCGTATGCTTAGGATTGTTAGCCATCATTGGTACAGGTAGCCCAAGTTGTTCGTTATAACAGAAAGGGTGCTCAGGCTGTTCATTATATAAACGAAAATAGTTTACATTTGTCAATTGCCACAGAAATACCCAATGTCTGTCTCTAAGGCTGCAGCAACATTTACCTGGGCACGGCTGCAACAATTTTCACGGTGCCTTCAGTATGCAGACAGTGTTCACTAGAAAAGAAAAGAAAAACCACCTCAAAATAGTATTATGAACAAAAAATGGGATGACGTTGTCATGTTCTCGCTTCAGATTTGCTTAAGCGTTCTGTTTCTCTGGGGCTCCCTGCCTCCCTCCCTCCCTCCAAATTCTTGTCACTGGCTGGCTACTCTGTTTTTTTTTGAAAAATTGGCAGGAGCGCTGCCATTCGTTAAGGAAGGAGCAAGAGCATTACAAAAAGAATACAGATCAAAATTACACAAAAGAAAAGCGGTAAAGACACCCCGTGACTCCCAGGCATGGCAGGAACAGAAAAAGAAAAAACTTGACAAACACTAATACTAAGGACTGACGGAAGGAAGAGGAAATAACGCCAAGTTATACAGAGTGATTGCATCTCTGATGACACTATAGGTTCTGGGTACTGACTGCTCTTTGTCGTTGAAGATCACGGTTCCTTTCCTTCCAAATAGAGCTTTGTGGTAGGCTACTCTGTTAACGTCCTGTTTCTCCAGGCTGCTCTGTTAACACAGAGATGAGCAAACTCTAATTCAGTCAGTTCAAGAGGACAGGTTCACTTGCGGTCTTCTTTATAGACCTTTTAATCACTGATGGAATAGAGCTCTGTGGTAGCCTGTTTGATTAACATAAATAATTGATGTCAGAACAAATCAAGAGTGGATTGGAAAGTAACGAACTCAGCGCAGTGGGTGGTAGTGTTAACGATCGGTCATCCAAAGGTGTGATCTGGATAATAATCAATTAATTAAGATGTGGAAGAAACTGAAGACATACCCCTGAGGAGCTGCGTCACACAGTAGATTCCTTTCATGCGGCAATCGTCGCTCGCCTTGCAGCTCATGGCACTTATCAACGGAGCCCTTGATCGTATTATCAATGCCTGAGATTTGAGAATCTCCCAAAGCTTGGAGGCCCTATTATGAACAAGAAGAGCAATTGTGGGTAGCAGTTACTAACAGTGTGACTGCAATTAGCTAGCAATTGGACTTGACATCCTGATTACACTCACTAACCAACCAACCTGATCATCTTGTGCAGGCGAACGCAGGCGGGGCTCCGAAGGATGTGATCGCTCGGGTCTGCAAACAATGCTGCGACCGCGGCACCCTCCTTTCCACCGGCGACGACCTTCGCAAGGGTCTTGAAGACGCCGACATGAACGATGAGCTCGTAAGACAGCGGGGACGCGGTGCAGGAAGAGGAAGCACTCCAGGTAGTGATGGGCGTCGTCCGGATCCCCCGACCGCAGCATCCAGTCGAAATGCGACGCGTCCAACACCCCAACCGGCTTCGCCGCCCTTCAATTCCCCATCCCCCAGCAAGGAAAACAATTCAGTTGCTGAGAAATTCGAAATCGAGGACGGGGAATTGCATGATCGAGGGTTTGCTTGGGTACTGAAATCAAGGAGATTAGGGAGGGAGGGTGGGAGCGAGCGAGCGGGCATACTCGAAGCGGTGCCTGACGAAGGGGGAGCACAATCGCCGGGCGCGGCGGCGGCGGAGAACCCGCGAGTCCAGGACGGGGCGCCGCCGCATCGCCATGACGTCACGTTCTCGGGGAGGTGGAGATTGAGAGATATTCCCCGCCTTTTTACTCGAGAAAAAAAATGTCAATCGCCTCCTTTTTACTTTTTGTGTTTTCAGTAAAAAGGCAAAGTCAGTTTTTTGTTTGTGAGACGCGTCGTCGAAGGAAGAAAAGAAAAACTCTCAATTCCAGCAAGAAATATTTTCAGTTAGACAACATCCAAATTTAAATTAAAATATTTCTTGCTGGTGTGACTAGGAGGAGAGTTTTCTGGTCTGGAGTTACAAAGGGAATGCCCGGCTGCACTGAAATTGGGTTTATCCTCAAAACAATGTTCTATTTTTTTTGTTTGAAAATAGTGTTCAAGTAGGGCTTCCTTTTGTTTTTGTGGAGAAAATGTATTCAGTTATTACTGGACCGTTTTGTCGCTACTTGCTTTTGAAATGTGACCAACACAAGAAAAGAAAGGCAAGGGAGCGTGGGACCCAACCCAGGAGGGGGTGTGGGGGGCAAGGCAAGGGCGGTAAACTGGTTGTGCCTTTTGGGTCTCGTGAAATCGGATCAAAAAAACCCAACCAAACCAGTTTATAATTCGTCGTCCTTTTTTTTCTGGGCAGCGACAAGACAAGGCGCTTTCTCTTTTCGGAGCAAAAAGGCGGGTGTGGCGACTGGCGAGCGCCACCTGGTCGGAGTCCTAGTCGGAGCGATTGCCTCGCCGCGTTCGTTGGAGATGGTCGACAGCGACGGCTCCTCCTCGTCCTCCGCGTCCGGGCCCGCTCCACCGCCCGCCACCAACCTGCCGATCACCCGGTGCGTGCGTCTCGAACTCGCTGCTCTGCTCGTCGTAGCATTTCCTGCTCCGATCCTTGCTTCCTGTGGTGTTCCCGTCACGTGGGCATGGAGCTCACCCCCGATGATTCCGCACGAGTAGAGTGGTTCTAGTAGATGGAAAGGCAATCAAGCGGCCAGCGCGCACTTCTCTGCCGCGTAATTTTGGTTTGGATTATTATTATTGGAGTAGCTAGCTATTTGTGTGCGATCGTGTTAATTGCTGGACGAGTTCAATCAATTCCGCCTCTCACAAGATGGATGCGAGTAGTATGTTGTTCCGCTGCTTATTGGGTCCGTGTTCGGTATTGTATTCTCTGTTATGTGCATAGAGATTAGATTCAGATAAATGCAGTACTGCACAGGTGAGAGTCTCAGGCAAATGCAGTAGTATTCCACACAGGTGAGCGTTGAATATTATTTGCAGAGGTGTTGATAGACTACACTGCATGCATAAGTATCGTGTCCTTTTATGTACTACTATTGTGTTGCAGCAATGCGGATTCTGAGATACAGGAGTTTTTTTTTTTTAGAAAAAAAAAGTTGTAGAGTAGTACACTGCTCGGTACCTGCCAACGTTGCATCATGATGAGACTGGAAAAGCCTTGCTTGCTCTTGCTATATAGTCTGTTTATTGGTTGCATGTTCTTCTCGATTAAGGACAAGGCTACTTGAACAGGTCTGCAGTGTTCTACAATGAACGTGTGGAAACTTATCCAGGCGAAAACCAAGACCTGGACGACTTGACCGCGTGAGTTAATTTTAATAAAGCTTGCCTGTTATTGTCCGTCTACGTGCTTACTCTACCCTACATGAAATCGTGAGTTATGATGAGACATATGTGCAGGCTAATGTTTCCAGCTGAGAATCATGCACCTCTCCTTCACGTTCTTCAACAAGGGCCTGTAGCTGCAGGTGCAGGGTAAGCTTTCTCATTCTTCTTTACCATACTTGTCAGAATTTTGATGAATTGTACCAACAAGTTTCATTGCTGCAGAGCTTCGACACAGGTGGAACCATATGCACCGCAGCTGGGAGCAGAGGATCTGCTGGCGTGTGTCCGCCTACACGAGTGGGACCGTGCACTGGAGATAGTTGATCTGATGGTGAGAGAGGGACGAGCTGTTGCTGGAGCAGTTGAAGCTGAGGGAGTAGATCACCTGGATATCAGGAGGGCCCATCCGGAATTAGTCATTCTGCTTCGAGGCCAATCTTATTGGAAAATGAAGAGCCAAGCAGGCGGTGCCACCAGAGCTGAGGCATACTACCGTAACCATATCAGAGCTGTGTACCCCAACGGAACTGGGATTCCTTTCGTTGACAAGCTGTTGAGAAGCGTAAAACGGCCGAGGTAACTGATCGTCCTTTACCACTACACTAGTGGCACAAATTATTCCATACCCGTTGCTTATTTTTGTTAATAATTGCTCATCGTCAAGAATCGATGACTAATTAATCTGATCGAGTGTATTTGGGTATGAATGACAGTGATGACAATTTCAAACTCAAGGAGAATACACGTCGCTCTGTGATGGACTACCTCAAGATATATTTTCCAGAATTTCGGTAAGTCGTGTGTGTGGATCCGGTTGACTCATCAGCTTATCAATTGGCACTCTTAACTAATTTGCATCGGATACGATGTTCTGCAGCCATGTGGTGGAGGAAGGGACCACCCGGATTGGGCTTTTTGGTGAGAGGAAGGGCTCCATTGTTCGCTGCCTAGCTTGCCACAGAGCGTTCAGGGGTTACACACCAGCGAAGCTGCGATATCACCTGCTTCAGGATGCTGCAGGAAAGCAGGCAAAGTGTCAAGCTTCAACACTCTACATAAGAGAGGAGATTCTAGCTGCCGAAGCAGCAGCAGAAGGTCCCCTTCTTCCTGCTCCGGAAGAAGGACAAGGAGGTGATGGAGCAGCAGGCTCCACCCTGACTCTTGTTCCTCCTCCAGATGCTGCAGTGACAGCCGACGGAGCAGCGCCTCCCCCATCAACTGCTCCTCCTCCTGCAGCGAATGGTGATCCTTCGTCTCAGGCTTCTCTTGACGGTGGTGACGTGGCACCACCTTCGGCTTCCACTGACCCCCTTCCTGTTGATACCGCGGTTCCTGGTGATGACAACGATGAAGCGGAGGAGCCTTCCACTGACCCCCTTCCTGCTGATGACAACGATGAAGCAGAAGAACCTTCCACCACCATTGTTTCAGCCGCTCCTCCTCCAGTTCCCGACGAAGAATGATACAGGGTACCTGGGAAATCTCTTCAGGTGACTAGCTTGTGGCTAGATTACCGGCACTCTGTTTTGCGTATGATGGGTAAAGCATTTGATCCGATTTTGCCGCTTGCTCTGTAGACATGCAAAGTGCACTACGGTACCTGAATCTTCACCGATGACACTCTGACTGAATAGCTGGGATCATACATTCTTTTACAGTTGGCATGCCGGCTTTGTTTTCTTGAATTTTTGTTTTCTTCTGATGCTATGGATCATTGGAACTCGATGAGCTTGTCTCCACTCTCCAGTCCTTCCTATTTCTTGTGTTGAGATACTTATTACCTTTAAATTAGCCAATAGCGCTCTCAAGTCTGACAAACTACAACTCAGATGAAATTCAAGTGTTTCTTTTTTCTCTTTTTAGAAGGTACCTAATTCCTCAATTTCACTTTGTATATCACACCTAGAGGTGAAAGGTGAAATCACGGGTCTAATAGCTTGACAATGAAAAAGTATAATGTGACAAATAAACAATATATCATTGAACAGCTTATTGCGTGATTGACTGATTGTATTTAGGCTAGTCGAGCAGAGCTAAAAACGTGAATAGATTTACATATAGTTAACTACAGATTCTTCATTGCTGTAGAAATGTACAGAAGAGAGGGGTGCAACTTTTGGTCTTATTCATTAGCATTGTCAGGTTTTCGAGAGGGCACAACACTGGAACACACTATCAGTAACAACATCGGCCTTATTTCAGCAAAATATTCAGCTTTCTGTAGCTAAAAAAAAATAACAGTAGACAGTGGGAAGAGAAGGGGCTGGTAAGAAACAGATCAGATAATGATAAACGATTAGATTAATTCAGCTTTCAGTATTGATGAAATAACTCACTGTAGATTGCTAAGAGATGAAAAATTTTTGCAAGTCTAGATACCACGGGATCACGTTTTTAGGAAACAGTTTGCATGTTTTATGAAAAATGGGTCAATCAGTTTAGGGTATGATGCAACCAAAAACTCTTCAATTAGAAAAATCAATATTATTAGATAGAACAGTTGGCCTTGGCCATCAACATTATAACAACTCATAAGAGGTGCAATCGATTTTTTAAAATAGAAAAATGCCTCTTAAGCGATTACAAGGGAAAAGCTCCCTGTCATATTATTTTCATGATAAACTGTAAACCAACGCTTATTATTTCGTAAGCTCACAGCCTCGTATTCACAGCCGATTGATCAAGAATGCTCCAACCAAAATTCCTCAATGAGGCAAGGGTTGCCTATTAGATTTGAAGACCAAAGGAAAGTGGAAAAACAATAACCAAGCAAGGAAAACTGTAACATTTATCCATTTGCATTGCCAGGTTTTCTAGAGAGCACACCACTGCATCGCACTCATTGGACTAATTTCAGCAAAAATCTTCAGCTTTCTGTAGCATATTTGCACCTCTTTTCGAATCACAAGCTCCCTCAGAACATCCAGGAGGAGACTCCTGGTGACATTTCGAAATACCTGACCAAGACATAATTATAAATCATTGAATCCAAGATAACTAAAAGACCATTAATGTTTGTACAACATTGAGCTATTACCAGTGCCAAAATTTAAGTGGGAATTTTCCATGTTTCTAAAACATAAATGCTAGCTAAAGCCATTTATTGTCCTAATTAGAGGATGAGATTGGAAATATTTTAGCTGGTCATAGAGATATAGCCAGCATACCGTCGAGTACTGGAGCACTTGGAACATATGCAGGGGGGATATGATTGCAATTTCAAGAGAAAGCTAGTACTTATAACGGTTTATGCATGTGACAAAGATGCCAGAAGGAAATTTGTAGGAGACAAGCATAAACACCGGTCTATATGTGTATGCATCAAGAGTCCATCTGAAAACAGATTAGAAATAAAAGCAGGCCAGGAGGTGAGGAAGGATAAACAACCCCGTAAGTACTTTTTTAAGTGTAGTCAGCAAGGTTTAAAAAGAGTGAAGCAAGCGGTATTTGGAAATGATAAATGACCAAGAATAAAAATATAATCAGATCTATACTAAAGCTTTCATAGAAAGAATATGAGGAATGGTGCAGAGAAGGTGCAATGTGGTACATCAAGGTAACTTTACAACATAATGGCTCAAAGAGATCTGCTTGTAAGAATCATAGGGTTTGCATCATGGAAAGTGACCTCATAACATAGAATTTGTTACCCATATTGACATACGGATTCAGCAATAGTTACACATAAAATTGTTCATAAAATATGGATAATAATAGAGCAGTAACCCACTATGGCACTATCCAAATTCTTTGATTAACCTTGAGAAAGAGGAGGCCATTGAGCTAAATACACCTTGCCTCACTATTCAATTTAAGAAAATAAGAAGTATATGAAACTTGTGCTCTTGTGCTTGGGTTCTTCAGGATTTCATCTCTAGCCTACCCCAACTTGCTTGGGATTAAAGGCTCAGGTGTTTTTGTTGATGAAACTTATATTGTATCATGTCTAAGATTGGCATTAGGTTTCAGTGTTTTTTTTTCTGCAAAAAGTGCACTGTGATATATAACATATAAAGTAGCAAAGACAAGTGCCGTTCTCATATGTAAAAGTGCAATAATTGTGATACATATCACTGAATCAGAATGCAGCAAAGATGCTTAGTAGTGCAGTGGAACTATACAAAAAACTGTAGTACTAACGCAGGGAAGACATTGGGGTAGTGTTATCGATAATGAATGATGTACATACATGCTGCATTGAGAAACAGTTAAACTAAACCACAAGAACCCAGCATCATGATTAACGATTGATGTTTACAATTAAGATACTACAGCCAAATGTAATACAACGCAGATGAACAGGTGGGGGTGCATACCTGGATTATTCATCTTGTGACCGATGTGACGAGGAGGCCTAAAAAAGTAGCATATGAGCCCCATGAGCGAAAAGAACTAAACACAACCTACTTATGAGCTGAATACCTCTTTTGCAAGAAGGAACAGGCAAGGATACGTGCTGGGATGCGGCCAGTTTTATTATTGTGGTGTTGTGACCTGCATTCCCACAACCTGATACACAAAAGACATAATTGTCACCCATGCAGAAGCTGTATTGAGGACCGGGCACATATATGACAATGAGATGCATACCCAGGACCGAGGGACGGGGTGTAGGTAGGATCGAAGGTGCTGCGCGGTAACCGTGCCTTAGCTTGGAGCTCAGGGCACTTTGCAACAAAGTCCATAATGATCTCCACTGCTTTAGGCTTGAGGCGCCGATATAGAATGGAGGACCTGGAAGAGATTAAGTCACAGAAGCAAAGGTTAATTAATTATTACATACAAGCACTGCATAAATAACTGCAATGCTTCCGTTGACCATTGCTCAAAAACGAATCAATCAATTCAGAGCACTATTGTGCAGTATCGCTGAAAATCTATATGACTCCTGAAGGCAGTGATGACAGGTAAATAGTAACTGAAGTGGAGCTAAGCTTAGGACAGCAGCACAATCAGATGAGGAGGTGAGCAGTAGTAAGAAGGAAGGAAGGGCACGCACTTGGTTTTGTCGGAGCGCATGGATAGCAGGAGTTTGCGTATGGTTTGGCATTCTCTGTAGCCGTCGAGGTTAGCGTAGATGCGCTGGAAGAGCCAGTCGCCGGAGTGGGCCCGGCCTGCGGCGAGGTCGGCGATGACGCGGAGGATGAGGATGCGGATGTTGAGCGCCTCGGCCTCGCGGCTGCAGTCCCCCACGGTGACGAAGCGCAGCGAGTACGAAGAAGCCGCCGCCAAGCGGTCGTTCAGAATCAGCCGCCGGAGGTGTGCCGCGTCGAAGAAGACGCCCGACTCCCGCTCCAGCCTGCAACATGATGCACAGATTGAGTCGATTGGGAGGGAGATTTGCCGAACGCAGAAGGGATGGGGGCCGGGAGAGAGGGCGTACGCATGTGCGGTGGCGTGGAGGCGGTTGCGCCTGAGGAAGGAGATGAGCCGCCGGAGACGAAGCGACTCCAGGTTCAGGCCGCCGCGGAAGCCCCTCGTCGTCATCGCCACCACCAAAGAAGCCACTATTTTTTCCTTCTTTTTTGTTTCTTTGATTTTTGATGATCGGTTTGCTTTGGAATTTTAGTTTTTTGGGGGAACAGCAGCAATCTTCAGGTTTATACTCAGAAAAATAAATGAAATGGAGTAGGATTCGGTGGGCTCATCTTCAGATTGGGCCATTTTACTGGACTAGGCCCAATGTGTGCTGCGAACACACGACACGACACAGACGCCCTGCTGTTCCTCGATTCGTCTCTCTGGGCCTCTTGGGCGGGCTATAACTGGGCCCGCCTCAGTCCTGTTTCGACGAGTGCTTCACCTCATTCTCTCTGTTTTTTGCACCTACTATCTTAAGTACTCCATCTCATTAGAAGTTTCGCAATGATATTCATGTCAGTCAAATTTATTTAACTTTGATTAAATTTATAAAAAAATATTAGTAATATTTATATTTCTAAATAAATTTATTATAAAAATAGATTCAGTGATCTATCTAATAATACTAATTATGTACAATAAATATTTACAATACTAACATAATTTTTTTGTCAAAGTTTAAAGCATTTGATTTCTTCAAAAGAGAGAATAACACTTCCAATGGGACAGAGGGAGTAGTAAGTTTTTTAAGTAATTCAAGTGATAAGAATTTCTTCTCCATTTCCGAGTTCCCTCACCTGGCATGCTTGGACCACAGTCCATTTGTCTCCTACAGATATACAATTGTTACACTGGCAGACGTCACTCTACCTCGTACCGTATTCCAGTTGATATTTCTTTTGTGCCATTAAGAAAACACAAGCACAATAATAGGCAAAGAGATGCAGCAACCTCTCATTCGATAGCATGTTGGCCACAACTCTTCAGATATACATTTTGACATGTCAGGATCCATGACCAAATTCTACAACCAAAGTAAAGCATCACAGAACAGGGAGGATCGACCCTGTTTCTGGAAATGAAAGTAACCAGGGCCAGTGCAAAGAGTATATAAATAGATGACACTGCCTAAACAAACCCAAAGAGTTGCACATGCAGACTCTTCAGGCAAAATCATACAGCGTAAATTAGTTAAACTGATGATATACAAGTGTACTGGTTCCACTCATACATCAGACACATACATCCGAATGCCAAACGATCAAACGAAACTACAAGTCCAGTCCAAGAGTAATTGTATATGTAAAGGTGATCCGAGTGGGCTATTACAAGTCCACCCTATGGGATCCGAGTGGGCTATTACAGAAACTTCTTAATTTATGTAAAGGTGACAACAAGATTCTTTACCCATGAGCTAACAGCACTGCAAGCATCATAAAGACTCCCATTTTAGTACTACCATTTAACTAGTTTAGACATTTGAGAATGCAAAATATAGGCTACTGTTGAGAAGGTCAGTCTAATGCACTTGAGACCAAGTTCAGTGTCTGTAAGACTGTAAATCAATCTATATACACATTGCAGTCTCACTTAACGTGATACCTCCTGATTGCGACATTTTTTTCTCCTTTTAATGATATAGTAGATTATTTGTGATAAATAAATTCAATAATGCAATTTTCCAAGACTTCGCACACGGTCAACGGACCGGGCTGGGCCAGCACGGCACGAGCCGGTGATAGGCCGGGCCATTTTCTTGACAGGCCAGCACGACCTTCTAATTAACGGGCAGTGTCGTGCCGGTCCGATGGGCCTGCGTCGAAGCACAAGCACGGCATGGCTCATCTTACACGGGTCGTGCTGGCCCGGTGGGCTATTCGGGTCGGGCTAGCCCGAGACCCACTTAAATTTTATATATTTAATATTTCTCCAAAAATTGATATTTTTATAGATAAAATATTTTTTATTAATAAATTTAAACTAAAAAATATAATTTTTAATATAAATATTAAAATATTAATTATTTTATTTGATAGGTCATGCCATGCCGGGCCATGCTTCACGGGCTAAGCGAGCCACCTCACGAGTAAGCGGGCCACATTAAACGGGCCGTGCTCGAGGCAGCATGATGGGCTTGTGGCTAGGCCCAGGCACGGCCCATGACAGGCCATGGGCCAGCACGGCCCATCTAACTTCGGGTCGTGCCGTTCTCGGATTGGCCAAAATAGGTGGGTCTCGTGCTGGTCTATTTAACCTAGCCCACTTGACCAGGTATACGCACATATACGATACATAAGCTGCAGTAATCAAGATTGCATAGGTCAGTACAACTCATATAAGGCAATCTTATCTAGCAAAAATTGGATATGAATAGATTATCAGATTGTGTAATCTGGAGGTTCAGACTGTGAAATCTAGAATCAAAATCCAACCCTTCGTTTCAGCTTTTGGATTATATAATTCAGAATCTATAATCCAAAGCTTAAACAAAGAAGGCCTAATGCAGCCTGGCAAGCCCGCGCAGCGCCGTCAGTCGCTCGCCGCGTCCGCTTCAATGACAGCTCGACGAGATATTCTGATCCATCAGTGACCGGCGGCGAGCACTCTGATCTGGCGCGATATTCCGGGCTAACTGTATATTATGTTCATTGGTACGCTGTGATTGTCGCCGAATTAAACACATCATTATTTCTAACCTCGTAATATGATGGACGGCTCTCGACTTTTCTGTGGTTCTAAACATACACGTGGAGATGCAATTTTGTCAAATTCAAACTTGCAGTGCCGGTGTTACTTTAAATACAGCGGGAGGTGCATGAGAAAAAAACTGACTCCAGTCCAAAGGTTCCGGTCTTAGGTCCACTCCACGAGGAACAACACAAAAAATGATCGCCTGGAAGATTTTGGCTGATAAGGGCAATGAAGTTAACAGCGCACCACAAACTGCAAGAACTGCCATGATGTCACGAAATACTGCAGATGCTCTATGCACTGAAGCGTTTACCAAACACTCTACCACTGATCTGCAGATGTTGCCGTCTACAAGTACATCTGAGTGAACACCAATCTGTGTGCCGTGGCTGTTGCATTGCAGTTTGCAAGGTTCCAATCGGTACGCAAGTTACAGGCTCAATCACTTTAAGTGCAACACAAGCAGCTTTCATGAACAGACATGAGAACTGAGATAAAAATAGATATGCCCCTCAAAGTCAAAAGTGGTGTCGCTGTGCTGAACGAATCTTTACCACTACACAAAGTAATTATACTTTGATAAACTGTTGCAATCTACAGAGACCGATCTGATCTGTTAAAATGTGGAATGGATCAAGCTTTGAACAAACAAGAACGAATTCTGGTTCATTTTATAAGCGAATACTAGATACTAAACATACATTTTCAGAGCTAGTAATTATAGTGAAATGTGGATGCGGTAGTTAGCTGCTACTATTCTTTATCATTGGCCATTATGTTCCCCGAGACACGATCGACCTTGTCCAATAACGTCAGACATCAAGAGGTTTCTCCTTGCGCGGCCTGGAGCAGCAGCTTGACGATGGCCCTCATGGACGGGCGGTTGATGGGCAGGCTGGCCATGCAGAGGAGCGTGACGTGCAGCGCCCTGGCCATGCCGTCCCTGCAAGTGATGGTCGCTCGCCATCCCCAGCGGTGGAAGCGGGTTGAGGTGTATCTCCTTCAGGCGCTGCAACAGAAAAACGACCCTGTCAAATGAGTTCAGAACGGTGTACAGTACAAAGGAATGTATTTTGATTTGAAACATAGTTCTATTCTTGCAAGCAATCCAAAGTGCCATAACCATTCTAATTTGTCTTCTAACTGCAAAGATATCCATACTTCTCTGAATCAACACTTCTTGACACATCTTTTTACCATGAACCCAAAGACCCAACAAAAAAATCCTAAGTTGATAAGTTCGCTGAATCATATAGCTTCATTTCTACTCACTGTAATGATTCCGTGTGTCTGACCTCAATGTGACATAGAAAAGGAAACTGGATTTCACATTCAGATGTGATGAATTTGTGCCTAATGTATGCATCTTTCGGGCATGGATCGATTTAATAAGTAACATTTGAGTCATTTTATTCATCATCATCGCATTCAAATCTTTATGCTCAGACCACTCCCTGTTTCTGGAAAAAAAAAATCCCTGATCTATGCAGTTCGGATGCCAACAATAGTTTCTTTTTAGGGTAGAAATGCCAATAATGGTTGCTGCTCCAGAGGAACAAATTTTCTCACCAGGCCACATAAGTTAGATTGCACAGATAACATGAACGGTGGAACTCAGAACCCCAACAGGGCAATATTTTAGTTTACTACTAGAAAAAAAAAATTGTTACTTCCAAAGAGATAAAGCAAAATGCAAGTAACCAGCAATGAACAGGTAATATTTTAGTTTACTATTAGAAAGCCAAATTTTTACTTTCAAAGTGATAATGAGCAAAATGCAAGTGACCAGCAACGAACAAACATTTTCACTACGCATGGCGCAGTGTGGACATTGGATTTAAGTTTGAGCTCAACAATCAGCTCAAGGTAGTATCAGTAAGGATGAAATCCCTAAGTAAGCTTCAAAGAAGCCAAAAGTGGAAAGATAAGCAACATACCTTATTAAATTCAAGGTAAGCAAAATAAAATAATAGTATGATACTGGCTCAACATCCTGTGATGAGAAAAAGTGTTGTTTATACAGCATTTTGTAACTTTACCCCTAAATATTGCAATATGTGTGCTAATCCATAAAATCTAACAAAACAATTGGCACGTTATTTGACGCCAAAGCTGAATTAGCAACAGAAAATATCAATAGAAATTAGTTCATAAAGCAAACAATGACAAATAGCAAAAACAGGGGCAAAGTCATCTTACCTTGTGGGACAGATGGTCCAATTTGCATGTCTGATATCATGGAATAAGAGGTTTCGTTACTGGAAAATCCTATGGTTAAAGACGATGGTTATCTCAACATGATCAAGGAAATCATGAGGTACTCATACACACGATCTAAATAGAAAAATAAATTAAGTAACATGCAATCAGTTCAGTGGCTGACTTAAGGGGAAAGACATACCTGAAAGTCTTTTGTTTATCTCCTTCCTGCAGAAGGCAATGAATTCGTGTAAATTTCATCATGTAGGAAAAGAAAGAAGAACAAATCAAACATCAACTACCTCTTTTGTTCATAGAAACAACTGATATCAGACGCTTTTGGTTTGTTGCCTTTCTTCTTATAAGCCCTTGGAACTGGCCGAAGTTAATAATGTAAATATAGAGACGATGTTATCACCGAAAGATACTGCAAAATGGAAAGCATGCTAACAATATAGTCAGACAAGAACTTGGAACTGACCCAGAAAGGTTAATTTGCCAACGTTTTGGGGCGTATTGTGGCACTATCAAGTGTAGCTTCCCTTTGAGCTCAGGGCACTTAAGGGCCAAATTCTTCAGCCTTTCTGCACCTGCTGCCCAAATATTCATCCAAGTTTCTACATCCCTAAGAGAAGTAGTAGCTCATCAGTTAGGACCAGGAACTAGGCCACATTTGGAAGATAGCAAAAGGGCTACTAACTATTACTGATGGGTGATGCACATTGCACAACATTATGTAAACACACCATTCTTTTCTACATCAATGCAAGGCTATCAACATGGTTAGTAACTCAACAGGTCAGGGCATAGATGCATCTGATAATAGTACTCCCTTCGTATTTTTATTGTTGACGCTACTTAGCTCAAATTTGTGTGCTAAGCAGGGTCAATAAAAAAAAGATTGAAGGTAGTACAATACATGTTTGACATACAAGGATTAAAAAGTTTCACTTTCACAAACTTTCAGGTGGCCTACAATAATGGTATCCTTTTTCGTATAACACTAAAACATGATTCTTTTTGTTTACAGAAGCTGAAAAATAATTCACATTCTACCTATTTTGTCAGCCCCGAGAAAAACCATATATCAACAGCAACGAAATCAAATTTGCAGCATCACATTCACCATGTTCTGTAAATGCTAAACAGGTGCGAGTAAAAATATCTATGCAGCATCACATTAATCGGATCACCTAAATCAGTACTCATTGAGCGAGCATGACCACGGAGTTACTGATTTCATCAGGAAGAGGAGGAACCATCAGTTACCTTGGTGGGCGTTTCCGGACGTCGTGGAAGAAGGCGTGCAAGTTGGCAGCGTGGGGACTAGCCTTGGCAGCGGCGGCGTCGAGGAGTGGGTGGAGTCTGTCGATGTCGCCGGCTCGTTCGCCGCCGGAAGCGATCTTGCCGAGCACGCGATAGATGTGGATGCAGTGCAAGAAGGCGGTTGCCTGAACAGACATGGGCCACGGCAGGAAGGGGTCGACGTAGGCGGCGAGGTCGTCCCAGCGGGCGGTGGTGGCGAGCCACTGGAGGTGCGACATGTCGAAGAATACCGCCGTCTCCCGCTCCAGCCTGCAGCGCATCATCGGAGTTCACCATTGAATTGAGAATCGATGAAGAATTGGACGGAAATCATCAATCAAAAGGATATATATAGGAGACGACGGAGTAAAGAGTGTTACTGGTGGGCGGCGCCTTCGAGGTAGCGGCGTTTGAGGAAGCAGAGGATGCGGCGGGCGCAGAGCTTCTCGGGGAAGAAGACGTAGTCGGCAGAGGTGTCGCCCATCACTAAACCCATGGCTCTCGAACTCGAATCTTGATTCGAAATTTGCTCTGGAATGTCAGGGACGATTTCACAATCCTTGTCGGCTGGTTGCTAACTCCTTCCTCTTCCTCCTTTATATAAGTTACCGATCAGGGGTGCCGTCAAGATGAAGAACCAATGAGCGCGCCGGGCACCTTCCCTTCCCCTTCCCCCTCCCCGGATTGGTGGGTCCACAACCTTTCTTTTTCTTTCTTTTTTTTTTTGCAAAGATAATGGGAACACCTCTCAAGTCTCAAACCGTTGCTGCCTTCAGTTTCTATATCCGATTCGCTGCCCCTCAATTATTTTGTCAGTTAATAACACTATTTTATTTTTATGGGACGTAGCAGTCTGTTTTTGTACAAGATCGACCATAGTGAGGCGTGTTAACTGGTTCATATAAACGATGTTTGTCGACGCACATCTATATGGTCTTTTGTACCATTTCATATACTTATCGTTTATATGCATCGACAAATAGGAGTAATAAGGAATTACAAGAAAAACAAACCACTATTGTAACTTGTCATAAAGAAATGGTATACGAGGATAGGATGGTTTACTTATGCGACGCTGCTGGCACAATAATGGTTTTCTTTTCTTTCTATATTGCCTAAAGCACCAAACAAGTACTTCCTTCATTCTCGTTTTACTGTCGCTAGAACAGAGATCTCAATTTAAAAATGAACTGGATCTCTTGTCTGAACGATAAGAAAATAAAACAGAGTATATATCAACACATGAACAACAATGAAATCCATTAAGAAAAATAAGAACAGCACGTTCATCAGGTTTGCTTATGTTGTAGATAGTCAAACAGTTCTGAGTAAAAGTCTGAGGAGAAGAAGCACATTAATCAGCACAGTTAAGCGAACATGAGTATTGAATGTGAGGCAGCGATGACGTTGAAGGAGTGCACACAGCACAGAGTCTGAGTGTCTGACGCTGAGAGACGAGCAACGGCAAGGGATTCAGGCATTCAGCACTTGTTGAGAGCACTTGAACAGTTAGTTGAAAGGGGCCGGTTAACGCGCGACGCATCGTGGGTTAAGCATAGCGCGTGACCACCTCCCTTTCCTTTTTCGATCACAGACTTCATCCACGTGCTTGTATTTTTCGTTGAGCGAGGCTCGATCTGACGACCACTCTCCCCTGCTCCTTCCTCTCGATCCCCGTCCGTCTCGCCGCTGTGGCTGTGGCTGTGGCTGACCACTCTCCCCGGCTCCTTCCTCTCGATCTTGCCGATGTGGCTGCCCACGCGTGGCTCGCCGCCGCGGTCGCCCACCTCCCCCGCGCGCCACGGAGCTGCAGCCGATCCTCCTCCCCCGCGCGCCCAGGGGCGGCTGGCCGCCATGACAGCTCTTCCTCCGTGGCCGACTACCTCCCCCACAAACCAACGAGCGGCTCGCCAAGGAGCTCGAAGCCGATCTTCCACCTCTGGCGTTGTCCTTCGTCCCTGCGCGCTCGGTAGAGTTAATGGAGTGAGAAGAAAAGAAAGACAGGAACCGTGGAGAAGAAGATAAGGTTCAGAATATTTTTTTAGAAAAGACCATGTCTGGATCTTTATTCTGGCCGATGGTGGTGGTTGTTTGTTTTGCAGAAGCGGACCTATATTGCTTTGTGTTTACGTATAAACTGTCACAGCTATTTCTTGCATTGTATGATAATATTTAGGACTCTATTTTATCTCAAAATTCAACAATGTCGACCACGACGATGTCCATGTCCTTTGTCGCGCCTGACCATGACCATAACCCTATTTTATCTCAAAATTCAACAATTTGCTACTGAGAGTTTAATAGAATTTATTATTGAGAGTAAAAAAAAACTATTTGCAAACATAGAAACAAAGTTTATTGTTATTTACATGTTGTTTTCATGGAAAAAAAAAACTTGAAGAAACCTTGCGCTTCAAGAAAATTATAAGTTGCTGCTAATAATTTACTAGAGCTTGATATTGATATTCAAACAGAATTTGCTACTAGGAGAATAATAGAATTTGCTATTTGCTTAGAATAAAAAAAATAGCTGAAACATAGAAGAAAAAGTTTATTGTTGTTTACATGATATTTTCATAAAAAAGAATTCAGAAAAAAACTTTGCACTTTTAGAAAGAAATAAGTTGCTGCTAATAATTTAATAAAGTTTGGTACTACTATTGAAACATAATTTGCTATGAAGTGAACAATAGAATATTCTACTAGGGGTGCAATAGAATTTGCTGTTGATAGTGTAACATAATTTGCTATTGAGGTTGAACAAAATTTACTTTTTACGAACATAAAAGCAAAGTTTAGTGTTGTTTACATTCATGGATAAAAAATGAATCATGATGAACCTTGCACTTCTAGAAATGTATAAATTGCTGCTAATAATTTACTAGAGTTTGGCACTGCTATTCAAACAAAATCTGCTACTAGAGGAACAATAAAATTTTATACTAGGTGTTGCAATATAATTTGTTAGTGCGAGTTTAAAGAATTGCTATCCAAAGTTGAGCAAAATTTGCTATTTGCTTAGAAAAAAAAAGTTGAAACACAGAAGCAAAGTTTATTGTTGTGTACATATTGTTTTTATGGAAAATAACTATGAGAAAACTTGCACTTTTATAAAGATATAAGTTGTGGCTAATAATTACTAGAGTTTGATACTGCTGTTCAAATAGAAGTAATAGCATGAAGCTCTGATAAATTTGATATATAAAGCAATAGCAAATTATATGCATACAATACTAGCTAATTTGTGATATGATAGCAACTTCTATTCATGCTATGTGATAATAAGCAGACCCATTCAACTAGAAACTAATAATATATTAGCAATTTTGATTCCTGATATGATAACAACTTATGTTAGAACTGCATTAGCAATTTTTACCAATGATATGTTCTAGTAACAATCCGTTTAACAAAAAAGAATGATACAACAACTGAAAGCAATTTTAGTCGATGATATAATAGCAAATCATGTCGTTACCACAGTAGCAACTTTGTTCATTGCAATGTGATAGTATGCTGATAGAGTCTTGGTTGAATAATGATTACATAATGAGTTACTGTTGTATGAATTTACTATTATTTGCTATTTACTTAAAAAAAATAAAAAATATAAAGATGTAAATAAAGGATTTGCCACAATCATCAATATACGAGTTGCTATAATGAATATATAAGACATGTATACCAATAAAAAGATAAGACAATAAAAATTATTAACTTATTTTAGTAGAAACTTAAGCATATTTACACAAAGTCATATTTACTATAGCAATTTATGATTTCTTAAGTAGCAACTTAAGTGATGTTGCCTATAAAAAATTATTTGATTTGTCTACTAACAACTTGGACATGTTTATATCCATGTTTAGTAACAACTAAGTTGTGTATTACAATAAACAAAGTTGCTACTATCACTGATACACTCATCCAATACTACTAGTGTTATAGGAAATGTAAGTGAAAACAAGGAAATGTGAAAAAAGTCAAAAACACTGCTACCATCATTTAATTGGACCCTCGGTGGTGTGGTCTCATTTAGTCATTTCCTAGAAAAGATAAAGAAAAAAAAATATCCATAGCCTCGTGAAGCTTCCTCCGTGGCCACCCACCAAACCTCATTGCCCCTTGCCATGAAGCTTGCCGGCGTGAAGGCCTCGAAACAGCGCCCACAACCGCGTAGCTCCTCGATTTCACATCAGCATAGCTCCTCGCCCCCTATGGCTGAGCAGGTCTTCTCCGTATCTACACCTCCTCGAACCCAAAGAGCAGGTTCTCAAGGGAGGAGGAGCAGGTCTTCTTCGCATCTACGTCGGTGATCTGCTCCTGGGCCGCAACGGTGAGGTGCTCGCAGGCGCACGCGGAGGAGGGAGGCATCGGTGGTGTGCAGCTCCGGACGCGCGTGAGGGAGGAATGGTGGCCACGTGACTCGATTCCGATCCGTTCTCGGAGTAAGGAAGGGGCCGGCAGTTGCCGCTCGATGACAGACAGAACAGGCCCGCGGGTGGTCGCGCCCATCGCTTCATAGACTTTCCGTAGTTGAAAATCATCAATCACATAAAGATTCAAACTTGGAATCACACGAAGGAAAGAATGTTATATCTTCTCTCAAAACCCAGCCGAACGACGATATGTAATAAATCCACAGCTAATTAATTAACAAGCATAGTCCACGGCTATATCTCCAAGAAATCATTGATGGGTTCCTCCAGTGCATCCATGACGGTCTTCCAGCCGGCTTGGGTTGGGTGCCAGAAGTCCCAGTAAAAGTAGTCGGCCGGGTTAGGGCTTGGTTCCCCTGGCATCCACCAGTAGCCGGTCTCCGTATCCGGGGAGTCGCAGCACGGCGTGAACCTAGTGCGGAACTGCGTTGTGCATGGTGGAGATACGTTGTCGGTGGAGTCGCAGCTGCCGTAGTTGTTGTTTACACTCCACCATGGACACCCTGCCACCGTTGGGCTGCACGCCCAGCCTCTGCACCGTAGAGCAGCAAAGAGTTGGATTTGGCGTCATATCATTTTCTATTCAACCAAATAGCTCAATAAAAAACAGCAACACCTACTAATATTTGATTTTTCAGCTTTGGGACGGTGTCATTACACAATTCTTACCCACTTCTCACTTTGGCCCGATAAAAATCGGGACTTCCTATATATAACGTGCGCTAGGTATAGCTTATAGGTAGGACACTTTAAGATTTGTAGGCGCGCATCATCCACCATTCGATTATCAGTCGTCATTCTCTCTCTCTCTCTCTCTCTCTCTCTCTCTCTCATCGTTCGGAGCTCAATCTTCGCTGCCGCATTCCCGTTCGGCTGATCCCGCTTCACTGGCGGCGATGGCCACTGTGCGCCGACGCTATCGGAGGAGGTCCGCCACCCACCACACCCACTGTGCGTCGGCGCCAACAAAGGAAGTCCGTCACCCACCACAACGGCACGCGCGGAGAGATTGCTGCCACCGGTGACGTCATGGAGTGGGAAGCTGCCGAACGAGGCCGAGGCAGATGCGAGGCCGAAGAAGATGGCCGCAGAGGCGGCAGCCGTCACGACGGTCTCAGCTTGATATCGAATGCTCCCTGCAGCTTCCGTGTCCAGAACAACTCGATTTGTTCTTCAAAACAATCGTATTCAATAACTAGAACATTTGATTTTGTTGTGTGGAACAATGTATGAGTCTGTCGACGAGGAGCTTGAGAGCGATCATGGCAGCCACGAATCTTGCAACAGGAGCTGCCTGAGACGATGGAGGAGCACAGGGTGAGGACGAGGACAGCACCGTGTTAGCGCAGGGATTGGCGGCATTCACGCATGGATCTAACGACAAGAGTGGTGAGGCGTGCGTAAGCTAGAACAAGGAACTATTGCTAGAGGTAGAAAATAACATTTTGGGCCGACTTCGGCGCACCGTTGCTGGGCCGTGGGTTGCGCTATGTGTAACCTACGCATAGCACGGTCTAGCAATAGGAGGTTTCATAAAAACCTACTTTTCTTAAGTATTAGTAGGTTTAGGATTTAGTATTTAGAGTTTAGGCCAGGGCAAGGGTACTGTGGTGACTTTTGATCCATGGATATAATATAATGGATCCACTCCTTCCGTTCGCCAATTGTTATCGTTAAGATAGAAGAAATGAGCTATAAAATAATTAACAGGCATTGTCTAAACGCCAAGAATACAAGAACGAAGAGAGTATTGTATAAACTTCAATCTCTTATTCCTCACTAAAAAAACTTCAATCTCTTATTAGTGTAATTTGATGGAGATGATGAAAATTAAAAATCCATGACACTCAAGGGATACTAAACAGACCACTAACGATTTCCTTCCTCATCTGGCCCAGCCCAACTAGAAGTAAGCTTTTGCTTCCTTGGAAAAATACAAAGCAGGCCGTGGACCTTTCTTATTTTTCCCCTCCGGGCCATTGTAGCCCACCAGGCCCAACACGGCATCTTCTTCCCGAAGAGTGCGGCATCATTCGCTTCTCCTTTTGCTCTCCGCCGCCTCTCGTCTCTCTCCCCTAAGGATGGCAATTCGGGTCCTGGGTGTGAGGCCCCGCTGGGTTTGGCACCCGATGGGTGTGGGTACACTTTCTCACCCGCAGGACTCACCCGCACCCGTCCTGCACAGTCACGGGGCGGGTGCGGGTTTTTCTCCCACCCGCGGGGTCCGAAATAAAAGGCGTACAAATAATTTTAATCTAATATTTTATTGTGAGAGTAAAAATTATATGAGTCTAATAATTCTTACATGTATACATATTATTATATTGTGTTAACTATCAACTTATGAATGAAATAGTATTTTTTATTATATAAAATATGTAAAAATCATGTAAAATTAAACTAAAGATATATTTTTCTATACATAAAAAAACCCGCAGGGATCTGTCACCCACCCAAAACCCGGCGGGTGCGGGCGTGGGTGTGGAATTTCACCCGCGGATGTGAGTGCGGGTTGTGGGTGGGCTTTTGCTCCACCCGCCCCGAACCCGCCCCGTTGCCATCCCTACTCTCCCCGGCGTGTTGGCATTGACCACCCCCTTGGGTTTTGTCATGTGGACCGTTCAATTCGTATCGCGCGGTCCATAATAAGCAAGGGAGACTCGAGTAAAACGCCGCCGTTCCCGAGACAAGTCACGACTCACGAACCGAGTCAGCCGGCTTCGCTGCCCTGCCTCTCTCCGGCGAGCTCCCGGGCTTCCTGTAACATGTTGCTCGTGAGTAATAGCATTGAACATGAGACTCGTCGTACTGATCCTCTCAACTGAAAATGTGGTCCTCGGTTGACAGAATCTCTCTCACCTTCTTGTTTTTTTTTCCTTTGATGAAACTGTCATTTTTTTTCTAGATAATTGGTGAAACTGTCATGCTCGTCTTACTTGGTCAGTTGGTCATGCCAATCAACCCACTCTACATAGTTCATGAGTTTGGTATTGAACATACTCGAAAATACTGTAAATAATTATAACTCAAAATTCTGCCTTTAGCTTGTTTTATATACCAACCATCCTTGATCCTTCCAAGCCCTGCGGCCTTGTGTGTGTGCTGCTAACTTGGCATGAGGACATGAGTAGGGATGAATCTTTGCACCCAATCAACCATTTTGACCTACAGCAGCGCAAAATCTTAGTGGTGAGTGAGCGGAGATGTCAGAGGAAGCTGAAAGGAGGTTATGCTGTCAAGACTAGTGATTGTTTGCATCAAGGTGGAAGTAGGATTGATTTCTCCACAAGGAGTTAGGAGTGTCGCGATACAAAACCGAGGCTGCCGCGGCCTGGCGGCCTTCATCAACGACACGGCGTCGTCGTCGTCGTCGGCGGCGGCTGGGGACGCGCTCCAGTGCATCTGATCACTGATGCTGGGGGATGTCAATCACCTTCTGCCAAATCCGATTGATCCGATAAAGATGCTCCACCTGCCGATCGCCTGTGGAGTGACTCTTCCCACGCGAATCATCCACCTGTGCTTCACCAGCAGTAAGTCATCGATCGATTCATCCTCATCCATGCATATGTTTGGTTTCTTTCTTCTTCTGTTTCAATAATGTCTGCATATGATCACTTGGATTGATTGACTTCAACTCATCCACATGCATGACTGACTTGCATGCAGGTCAGCGCCCAGCTCCAGCGGCAGGCCGCGTTCCTACTACGGCTGACAACAAACAACTGATTGCATTATATTGATGGTTAACCTCTCACTTCGCCCATACTAATTCGCATCTTAAATTTATGGTTCGCTGATGTGCTGATCTCTGGTGCGGTTCAGTCAGCGATACGAAACTGCTGAATACAGTCAGCTCCTCCGTAGAGGATATATAGTACTTAAATTTCAAGTTATTGACCCTGTAATGTTTCACCTACTGCTACACATATCTCTACTCTTACTAGAGCTTCTCATGATTATTGGTCTATCTACGGACCATGATGTAAACAAGAGATCAA
Organism: Eleusine coracana subsp. coracana; assembly: GCA_032690845.1. Taxonomy (NCBI): domain Eukaryota; kingdom Viridiplantae; phylum Streptophyta; class Magnoliopsida; order Poales; family Poaceae; genus Eleusine; species Eleusine coracana. The sequence continues at coordinate 13,027,217 of CM064426.1, forward strand.
TATGTATCAGGGGAAAATTATTTTATGTCTCTGCAATACTAAACAGTGTGATCCTCTTCAGTATACACAACTTGCAAAGTTATTTAAAATGATCCTTCTCCTAAAAGCAAAAATACTGCTTCATTAAAAAGTGTTATCCTGCTTCAATGTCAAGCTGAAGTCCAGTTTTAACAATGTAATTTGACATAATGTCAAAACTGGGCCTTTTTCCTTTATACTAAATGGAATATCACTATATAAGCACATCACTGAACCTTTAAACTTTTTCGGATATTCAACATCATTATATTTGTATAGTATGGTTTCAGTTCTTTGGCCACTCTGTAGTCTGTTTAGATAAAAGAAGTTGCTCTGTACCCACAAAGCCTAGCCTTCTCCGCTGTAATTCCCTCAAAAACTCAGCTCTAGGGGGTAGCTATAAGAACAAAATCCCTAAATAAGTTTCAAACAAGCAAAAAAAAAAGGTTAAATCTATATGCCTGCGCGCCCACCCGGGTTCGATCCCCAGGATCGACTCGCGATGTCGCACCACGGAAAAAAAAATCCCCTCGTCCTCCCCAGGTCAAAACACATGGTAAAGACTCGCGCCACAGCTCACACGGCCAGCTGAGTCCTGGTGTATGGTTGGGGAGGGGGTTCGGGGGTTTTCTCGGCCTGCGTAAGAAGGCTTCTTCTCCTTAGCAAATGCTATCGGGGTGGCTTCTTCTCCGGCAGGTCGAGTTTTTTTATATGCCTGCCAGTTACCTTCATCCAAACACAATTCAATTGCTTTCCAAATATCTTATGAGATTCTAATATAAGTTAGGACAAAATAAAATAAGAGCATGTTATAATTTCAACATCCTCTGATAGCAATCTAATATCACTCTCTGCCTAATATAATCTGCAAAGCGCGCCTTCTGCAGTCTCTGGACTGACTGTAGAGCTCTAATGCTGACACTGCCAAATAAACCAGTACAGAATATTCTTCATGGAACCAAACCAAAGAACCCTGAAAACTAATCCATTCGCATCTGGTTATCCTTCTCAACATATGCACAAGTCAATGGAGTTCTGCCCCCAAAGATTTATCAATACGCATAACAGACTCTTTAATTAGCCAAAATTACCAATTAAAAACCTAGTTAAACTGATGGCGATGTGTATATATAACACAAAAGCTTATTGGTTTACAGTCATAAGCGACTAAAGAAAGCACCATTTCAATGAGAACTGTCCACTAGTTTATCAGGTTCAACTAGTTTACCAACAATAGCTGCTGCTCAGAGCCTCAGAGAGCTCAGAGAAGCTTAGATAGCACAGATTAAAGGAGCAGACTGGAATACCTAGAGGTTTGTGTTTTCAGGCCAAATCAAACCGCTTAAAACTTAAGCTGATGACACACAAGCATACTGGCTCCACTCAAGTCAGACATACATTCAGATGCTAGACGATCAAACGAAACACCATCTCAAAGTCAACACTCCGAGCCTAATTTGGTACCCAGCGGCAATTACAGAAGCGGCTTAATATAAAGGTTACAAAAAGATTCTTTCCCAGTCTTCAGTCTTGTGCTGGCATCATTATCTGTCTCCAGCCATCTTGCGCTTCTTGAACTTGCTTGCATCAATTTCTGCTTTGTATCCGAGGCTCCCGTTCCCTCCCAACATTCCTGCCACAACGGTTGTATCTTCTTTAGGCGCTGCAACAGAAAAACGACCCTGTCAAATGAGTTCAGAAGTGTGTAGAAAACACTGTATTTTGATTTGAAACATAATTCTATTCTTGCAACTAATCAAAAGTGCCACAACCATTCTAATTTGTCTTCTAACTGCAAAGATATCCATACCATCTCTGAATCAACACTTCTTGACACATTTTTTACCACGAACCCAAAGACCCAACAAAAATTCCTAAGTTGGTAAGTTCTCCGAATCCTATAGGTTTATTTCTACTAACTATAATGATTCCGTATGTCTAACCTCAATGTGATATATAGCAACATAGAAAAAGAAACTGGATTTCACATTCAGATGTGATGAATTTGTGCCTAATGTATGCATCTCTTGGTATATATATACCCTTGTTTGACCATGGATCGATTTAATAAGAAACCTTTGAGTCATTTTATTCATCATCATCACATTCAAATCTTTATGCTCAGACCACTCCCTGTTTCTGGAAAAAGAACATTTCCCTGATCTACGCAGTTAGAATGCCAATAATAGTTTTTTTCGGGTAGTAATGCCAATAATAGTTGCTGCTCCAGAGGAACAAATATTCTCACCAGGCCAGACAAGTTCGATTGCACAGATAACATGAACGGTGGAACTCAGAACACCAACAGAGCAATATTTTAGTTTACTACTAGAAAACCAAATCGTTACTTTAAAAGGGATAAAGCAAAATGCAAGTAACCCGCAATGAACAATGGCACAATCAACAATGGCACAATCAATCAAACCTAAGGAAATACTAGCACCTTATTTGATTCAGAAACATTTTTTTAGACGATATTTGATTCAGAAACAGAATGAGTGACAAATAACACCACTATCACTTTATTTGATGGAAAAACTGAAGAAGTGATAAATAGCAAAAACAGTGGCAAAGTTCTCTTACCTTCTGGAACTGCTGGTTCAATATGCATGTCTGATATCATAGAGCTAGAGGTTCCGTTACTGGAAAATCCTACGATTCAAAACACAAACAGGTAATCTTTTAGTTTACTATTGGAAAACCAATTTTTTACTTTCAAAGTGATAATAAGCAAAATGCAAGTGACCAGCAACGAACAATGGCACATTTTCACTAGGCACGGCGCAGTGTGGACATTGGATTTAAATTTGACAACAGTAAATTCTGTGAAAGCTACTACTAAGTTCTTGCAAAATAAGCCAGGACAGGATCAAAGCTTGCAACTGTCTTAAGAGACTCCAATATAAGTAGGAAAATGCAATATAAATTTGAGCTCAACAATCAGCTCAAGGCGGTATCACTAAGGATGAAATCCCTAAGTAAGCTTCAGAGAAGCCGAAAGTGGAAAGATAAGCAACATATCTTATGAGATTCAAGATAAGCAAAATAAAATAATAGAATGATACAGGCTCAACATCCTGTGATGAGAAAAAAGTGTCATTTGTAAATATACATGCAGACAACTTTTTATAACTTTACCCCCAAAATGTTACAATATGTGTGCTAATCTACAAAATCTAACAAAACAATTGGCACGTTATTTGACGCCAAAACTGAATTAGTACTAGCATTTAGTTCATAAAACAAACAATGACAAATAGCAAAAACAGGGGCTAAGTCATCTTACCTTCTGGAACTGATGGTCCAATCTGCATGTCTGACACCGCAGAATAAGAGGTCCCATTACTGGAAAATCCTATGGTTAAAGACAATGGTTAACTCAACATGATCAAGGAAATCATTAGCTACTCATACATAGGATGTAAATACAAAAATACACTAAGTAACTTGCAACCAGTTCAGTAGCTGACTTAAGGGGAAAGGCATACCTGAAAGTCTTTTGTTTATCTCCTTCCTGCAGAAGGCAATAAATTCGTGTAAATTCCATCATGTAGGAGAAGAAAGAAGAACAAATCAAGTATCAACTACCTCTTTTGTTCATAGAAGCAACTGATATCACATGCTTTTGGTTTGTTGTCTTTCTACTTACAAGCCCTTGGTACTGGCCGAACTCTGTTAAGCATAATGTAAATATAGAGATGATGTTATCACCAGAAGATACTGCGAAATGAAAAGCATGCTGACAATATAGTCAGACAAGAACTTGGAACTGACCCGGAAAGGTTAATTTGCCAACGCTTTAGGGCGTATTGTGGCACTGTCAAGTGCAGCTTCCCTCTGAGCTCAGGGCATTTAAGGGCCAAATTCTTCAGCCTTTCTGCACCTGCTGCCCAAATCTTCATCCAACTTTCCACATCCCTAAGAGAAGAAGCTCATCAGTTAGGACCAGTAACTGTACCACATTGGGAAGATTGCGAAAGGGCTTGAAACACATTGCACAACATCAATGCAGAGCTATCAGCAAGGTTAGTAGCTCAACAGGTCAGGGCACAGATGCATCTAATATAATGGTACATCACGTGCAATTTTGACATGTGCAAGGATTAACAGATTTCAATATCAGTAACTTTCGGGTGGTCTACTTGTATGACACTGCCGGTACAATACAGGTTTCCTTTTCCTATAACACCTAAAACATGTTTCTTTCTTTATTTTTTCTACAGAACCTGAAAAATGATTCACATTCTACCTATTTTGCCAGCCCCGGGCAAAATATATATCAACAGCAACAAAATGAAATTTGCGGCAGTCATCAGGTTTGCTAATGCTGTAAATGTGGAACATCTTGCATAAATATCTAAGCAAAATCACATTAATCGGTTCAGCTAAATAAATCAGCAGTAATTAAGCGAACATGACTACAGAAGGTATCGTGTGACTGGTATGTACCGAAGGCCGATGCATCTTTTACATTTTCATATATCTTGATGTGCATTTGTGCCGGACATTTGTTGATGTGTGCATCAGTATTTGTTGATTGAAAGAAATATTGCCTTTTCATCCAGAAGGATGAGAAAAGATGCATCATTTTACAGCATAGGCCTTGGGGAATTGGGGGTAGCAGAAGGCAGGCAGTGGAACGGAGGGGAGGATACCTGGGTGGGCGTTTCCGGACGTCGTGGAAGAAGGCGTGCAAGTTGGCAGAGTGGGGATTAGCCTTGGCGGCGGCGGCGTCGAGGAGTGGGTAGAGCCCGTCGATGTCGGCGGCGTGCTTGCCGCCGGAAGCGATCATGCCGAGCACGCGATAGATGTGGATGCAGTGCAAGAAGGCAGTGGCCTGAACGGACATGGGCGGGGGCAGGAAGGGGTCGACGTAGGCGGTGAGGTCGTCCCAGCGGGCGGTGGTGGCGAGCCACTGGAGGTGCGACATGTCGAAGAACACCGCCGTCTCCCGCTCCAGCCTGCAGCCAAGTTCACCATTGAAATTGAATTGAGAATCGATGAAGAATTGGACAAAAATCATCAATCAAAAGGATATATATATGGGAGACGACGGAGTAAAGAGTGTTACTGGTGGGCGGCGCCTTCGAGGAAGCGGCGTTTGAGGAAGCAGAGAATGCGGCGGGCGCAGAGCTTCTCGTGGAAGAAGACGTAGTCGCCGGAGGTGTCGCCCATCACTAAACCCGTGGCTCTCGAACTCGAATCTTGATTCAAAATTTGCTCTGGAATGTCAGGGACGATTTCACAATCCTTGTCGGCTGGTTGCTAACTCCTTCCTCTTCTTCCTTTATATAAGTACCGATCAGGCGGGGCACCTTCCCTTCCCCGGATTGGTGGGTCCACAACCTTTCTTTTTTTTTCTTTTTTTTTTTTGCAAAGAAAATGGGAACACCTCTCAACCGTTGCTGCCTTCAGTTTCTTTTTTCCCGGTTCGCTGCCCCTCAATTATTTTGTCAGTTAATAACAGCATTTTTTTATACGGAAGGCCGGGCACCTCCCCTTCCGGCCTTCCCCTTCCCCTTCCCCGGATTTGGTGTGTCCACAACCTTTCTTTCTTTTCTTTTTTTTTACGAAGAAAATAGGAACACCTCTCAACCGTTGGCCGTTGCTGCCTTCAGTTTCTGTATCTGGTTCGCTGCCCCTCAATTATTTTGTCAGCTAACAGTATGTTTTTTATGGGATGCAGCAGTCTGTTTTTGTACAAGACCATAGTGACACGTGTCAACTAATTCATATAGAGAGATAATTATATAAACCACCTTATAAGTCACTTAAATTTTTAGATACCTACTCACTTTTTTTTGGCAAATTCCCACCCACCCAATATATTTTATTATAAAAATCATCCAAATTGACACATATTTAATTGATTTCATACAATTTCATCGAAATAAATTTAAAATAAAGCTAAGTTTAATAAGTTTAATATTGTTAGTGATTTTTAATATATTTAATTTCTCTTATTTTTATGTAGAACGAATCGAAATTGTAAAGTTTGTTATTGAACACCGTTCAACTTTAATTGATATTTTCCCTACATATTCTCTATAAAATATATGAAGATTATACTTTCAAAAATTTGTATTTTTGATAAGAATACCATTTGCTACTCTATCCAAATAAATAAAAACATGTTAAATAAATTAAACATGTGTAAATTAGGGTGATTTTTGTAATAAAACTTACTAGGTGAGTAAGAATTTGTAACAAAATAATTTATGGATGAGAATCTCAAACTCTAAACGAGTCTAAAGAAAAACGAACCACTATTATAACTTGTCATAAACAAATGGTATACGAGGATGGTTTACTTACGCAACGCTGCTGGGACAATAATGGTTTTCTTTTTCTATATTGCCTAAAACATGTTTTTTTTCAGCACCTGAAAAATGATTCACATTCTACATATTTTGTCAGCCCCAAGCAACTATATACCAACACATGAACAGCAACGAAATCCATTAAAAAAAAGTTAGTACATTCATCAGGTTTGCTTAATTATGCGGTAGATGTCAAACAGGTATGAGTAAAAAACTGTGCAGAAGAAGCACATTAATCGGGATAGCTAAATCAGCACTAATTAAGCGAACGTAAGTACAAAATGTATCTATTGAGTGAACACCAAGTACGACAATTAACAAAATACAAAGATTTGTGAGGCGCTGCTTCTCTCCCAATTTACGTTTAGGGCCAGCTCGATCGAACAAAATAAAAAAACTCGACCTGTCAGGGATAGAGCCACCCTGACGGCATTTCTTAAGGAGAAGAGCCTCTCATGCAGGTCGAGAAAACTTCCGAATCCTTTCTCCGATCCTACACAGGGACTCAGCTGGCCACTGTAAGCTACGGCGCGAGTCTTTACCTAGTGCTTTGATCCGAGGAGAACGAGGAGATTTTTTTTTACTATAGTTACCTTATTTCACCAATGCACCATGATACTGTAGCAAGTTACAGTGCCGCGCGGGTGCCGCGGCTTGAACCCGGGTCGACGGGAGCAGCGCCAGAGGCTCTGACCGCTCGGGACAACGAGTCCAGGAAATTAAAAGACAACAGCACCAAGATTGAATGGCACATTAATCTGCACTAATAATACTTTAGCAGGACGGACAAGTGTATAACCATCCACAGGATGCACGCACGCACCATATTCACACAGACGCCCGGGGGTAACAAAATTCAGCAATTGGCTGGAGAGAGGTATCAAAATCGCGGGTGACAAAAATGTGCCGTCCCGATGGCTCGATCCACCAATAAGAGTAGCACTCACTACCTGATGAGAGGTCGATGGCAATGATAGTAGGCTACTAACTAGTCATCATCCAGTGCAATAACACTGTCATCGTCATCGTCGTCTCCGGGGGAGGAGGCTGATGAGGGGGACATCCACGGCGGGCGGTTGCGTCGCGGGAGGCGGCCCCGAACGGCAGGCGTCATCGCCGGGCAGAGGTCATGAAGATGGTGCACCATGCGGTTGAAAGGGTCGCTGAGGAAAGTAAGCAGCTGGTGGCACACGAGGCAGCGGTAGTCGACGCCACCGACCACCTCCCCGAACGCCGCGGCGGTGTGCAGCGCCTTCTTCGACTCCACAACATCAAAGTTCCTGCATATACATATAGATCATATGCTCAGGTGATGACGAATAAGTTGCATATCCATCCGATCCACATACAAGGCATATAATATGAATTATCCCTTTAATTTGGGACTGGAGCGTTTAGTTTACTAATTTGGTGTGCGTGTATGTAGGTACTACAGTAGAAAATTAAGATGGACAGAACTTGCCTGTTGAAGATGGGGAAGTAAACGCGGATGTAGTCCCAGATATCTCTGACTGTCTCCTCGGGCACATTCCTACATGTGCATGCATGCGTACATTTCAGTTCCAGGAGAACATCTTATTACGAGCTAGTAATAATGCAGTATCTGAATCTCCATTTCACGAGAGATGTATGGTGAATTGTTGGATTAACCGAAATGTGCAGCACGCAGCTGACACAGGCAGATGCACAAGGATTTGACTAGTATACTAGCGTAGTAGTACTTACTGCAGTGGCTTGATCCCACGGATCATGTCCCCAAGTCCTTTGATCAGGCTGTCCAGATGAGGGGTGCGATGGACGAGACGCGTGGGCGCAAAGATGCTGTCGTTGAAGTACTTCTCGGCCTCCTCCTCCTTGCCCTCGGCCACAAGGTCCAGTGCGTGCTGACGGCGAGGCAGTACGAAGAGCTCCGGATGCGCGCGAAGAAGCGTGCCATCGCCGACGCCGAAGGCCTTGTCCAGGTACTTGGCCGTATCCAGCCAGCGGTGTTCGGTCAGCATCCGTTCCAAGACGTCGGGGTCGTTCTTCAGAGCATCCAGCGGCGCCACGACCCGCCTGAACTTGCAACAACACATAGTACATGGAAACCGGAATCCATCAGCAGCATGCACCTTGCCACCTCTGCCTTGTGTAATTAAGCAGTAGTAGTAATTAGGAGGGGGATAAGATGAACGCGCGCCTATTACTTTTCACCTCCGACGTCGGCACCGATCATGGCAGTCAAGTTGAGCGTCCGCGCTTCATCACCAGGGAATAGGGATCTGCAATCAAATTAAGTATCGAGAGCAGTATCAAGTACCTGCTATACTGAACTTTACTAATTGTAACCACATGCATGCATCTTCTTCAAAAGACGGACGATGAGATGAACAAAAGTAAGTAACACAGTGCCGGCAGGTCAGTAATTACAAACTGGACAACACTAATGCATCGAACTAAAACTACCAGGGCCGGCCGGTCATGTTAGCTGCAAAATATTGGTAGTAATAGTTAACTTGTTCCGCACTGCATTTAACTGAATCTCCACCAAACACAAGTTTCACCTGTGCAGTACAGCATTTATCTGAATCTCCATCAGGCAAGCACAAGTTCACTTGTGCAGTACAGCATTCACCTGAATCTCCATCAAACAAGCACAAATTCATCTGTGTAGTACTGTATTTGTCTGAATCTCTATGCACAGAACAGAGAATACAATACAGAACACGGAACCAAGCAGTGAAACAATATAGTACTAGTCGCATCCATCTCGTGAGAGATACACACACAGGCGGAATCAATTGAAGTCGTCCAGAAATCAACACGATCGCGCACACGAATAGCTAGCTACTCTAATAATAATCCAAAACAAAATTAAGCAGCAGAGAAGTGCGCGCTGGCCGCTTGATTGCCTTTCCATCTACTAGAAGCAGCACCGCCGCCACTCTACTCGTGCGGAATCATCGGGTGATGAACTCCATGCCCACGTGACGGGAATCGGGAACAGCACTAGAAGCAAAAGGATCGGAGCAGGAAATGCTAGGACGAGCAGTAGCGAGCGAGTTCGAGACGCACGCACCGGGTGATCGGGGGCAGGTTGGTGGCGGGCGGTGGAGCGGGGGGCCCGGACGCGGACGCGGAGGACGAGGAGCCGTCGCTGTCGACCATCTCCAACGAACGCGGCGAGGGAGGCGATCTCGCTCCGACTGCGACTCCGACCAGGTGGCGCTCGCCTCGCCCGCCTTTTTGCTCCCAAAAGAGAAAGCGCCTTGTCGTCGCTGGCCAGAAAGAGGACGACAAATTATAAACTGGTTTGGTTGGGTTTTTTTGATCCGATTACACGAGACCAAAAAGGCACAACCAGTTTACCGCCCTTGCCTTGTCTTGCCTTGCCTTGCCTTGTCTTGCAGTGCTCCCCACCCTCTCCTGGGTCCCACGCTCCCTTGCCTTTCTTTCTTCACATTTCAAAAGCAAGTAGCGACAAAACGGTCCGGTAACTGAATACGTACATTTTCTCCACAAAAATAAAACGAAACCCACTTTGGATATACTATTTTCAAACAAAAAAAAATAGAAGATTGTTTTGAGGATAAGCCCGAATGCCAGTGCAGCCGAGGCATTCCCTTTCGAACTCCAGACCAGAAAACTAGTCACACTAGCAAGAAATATTTTAATACAAATTTGGATGTTGTCTAACTGAAAATATTTCTTGCTGGTATGGAGAGTGTTTTTTTTTTCTCCATTGACGACGCGTCTCACAAAGAAAAAACCGCATTTGCCTTTTTATTCAAAACACAAAGAGTGTTTTGTATTGAGAGAGAGAGAAAAAGAGAAGCAAGAAAAATAAAGGAGGCGATTGACATTTTTTTTCGCGAGTAAAAAAGGCGGGGAATATCTCTCAATCTCCACCTCCCCGAGAATGTGACGTCATCATGGCCGATGCGGCGGCGCCCCGTCCCGGACTCGCGGGTTCTCCGCCGCCGCCGCCGCGCCCGGCGACTGTGCTCCGCCTTCGTCAGGCACCGGGCTAGCTCGCTTCCTCTCTAATCTCCTTGATTGCCGTACCCAAGCAAACCCTTGATCATGCAATTCCCCGTCCTCGATTTCGAATTTCTCAGCAACTGAATTGTTTCGCTTGCTGCAGGGTGGGGAATTGAAGGGCGGCGAAGCCGGTTGCGGTGTTCGACGCGTCGCATTTCGATTGGATGCTGCGGTCGGGGGATCCGGACAACGCCCATCACTACCTGGAGTGCTTCCTGCTCCGCGTCCCCGCCCGTCGTGGACAGGGTCAGCAGCCCGTTGTCTTAACAGGTTAGTTGGTTAGTTAGTGTAATCAGGATGTCAAGTCCAATTGCTAGCTAATTGCAGTCAGACTTGTTAGTAATTGCTACCCCCAATTGCTCTTCTTGTTCATAATACGGCCTCCAAGCTTTGGGAGATTGTCAAACCTCAGGCATTGGATACGATCATGGGCTTTGGTTGATAAGTGCCCTGAGCTGCAAGGCGAGCCCACGATTGCCGCGTGGAAGGACTCTACTGTGTGACGTACCTCCTCAGGGGTATGTCTTTAGTTTCTTCACATTTTAATTAGCTTTGGATGACCGTTAACACTACTGCCCACTGCGCCGCCTCCGTTACTTTCCTATCCACTCTTGATTTGCTCTGACATCAATTAATTTCTGTTAATCAAACAGGCTACCACAGTGCTCTGGCCGTCCCTGGAAGACAACCAAAACGTGCATCATCAGGAGCTGCTCTCATCCGTGAGTTTCTGTAAAAGAGGTAAACAGCAGACAGGAATATTCTGTTGACTACTTTGTTTCCAGTTTTGATGTTTCTGTAATGTACATTTCTATTTTCTTCGTGCAGGTTAAGCATGACTCCGAGGAGAAAGCGTTCACAGGTATTTTTTGGGGCTTTTCTGATAAGTGCACTGTGAGAGTAACAATATTCTTTGTGTGACCATCTGCACACATCTCTGAAATCTGCAGCTGTTACTAGTTCATTGCTGCTACGTATGCTCACGTTTTACTTTCATGTTTTCTGAATATGGCAGTATGCTCTAGCGATGCATCCTCCCAATCTGCAGCAAAACACATGAAAATGAACAAAATGCTCCACGGCCAGCAAATCGTGAAGCTGAAGGTAAATTTAGTTTGCCCCTAGGTCTGCATTCAATTTTGTTAGTCCCTCGAATTTGATTTATATGCCGCTGATGGCCTGCCACTGAGGACGTACTCTACTGTTGAGCGATATTATTGCTTGTGCTAACCCCACCCTTAAATTTTGGTAGCTTCTAGTAGATTTCAGAGTGCATTTTACATTTATTTACTATGCCACTCTTTTATGTTTGTAGATAACTCTGCAAGCCACTTCCTAAAACCAATGTGGTCCTGCAGCCAGTTTGTTGTGTCTATCTTTCTATCTGTATCTATATGTTTCTTACTTTCTTCTTGATGAACACTTTTGACCTTCCACAATCAAGAGGCAAATCAGTAACGTTCTTCTGTCTATGCTCATGAAGATTATTGTGAATTTGTGATTGTTCCTCTCTTTCTGGCCAAATAAAAAAATTATCTCTTTCAACATTCAGACTATATAAATTGTTGATGATCTCTTTGCTCATGTTTTACTTGCATCTATTGTCACAGAAATTCTCAGCACTGCATCAAATTCTATGGTGTTAAATGTGAAAAGTAAACAAATTGCTCCAAAGGTCATCAATTTTGCAGGTAAATTTAGCTCCTCCCCTGGGCTTGTCAGTTGCTACCATTTCAGTTTTATGATGCGGTGGCTACCATCTTGGTAGCATTTATGTCATGGAAGAAACACACCGCCTTTAAATGTTAACCACAACACAGGGCTGAAGCCAGGTTTGGCTGTTGGAGGGGGCCAGATAAGCTAAACTCCATGGTAATTAGAGATATTGGCAAGATGATTAAGGGTCATTAACACCAGTTTTGGTGGTGTTCGAATACATGGTAATTAGAGATAAGTTTCATTCTTTTGTTGGTGGATTTGGGAGTGTGAATTTATAAAGTCATGATGAATGGCGGAGATGCACTCATGTTCCAGTAGAACAATTGAAACCATTTACCACCCTTGCCCCTCGGTTTAGAATGGTTTGAGTTGAGCTCTCAAATTCAATTTCCAACAAACCACAATCAAGATATTTAGGCTCCTATTCGTTCTCGTAATTCCTTTCAACCATATGCTCCATTTTCAGATAAATGATTTGTGGAGATTGGACCATCATATGGCGCTATAGCCAATTTTTATTCTCACACTTTTTTCCTTTTTCTCGGCTAGAGATGACATGAGAATTTTTTAATCTTAATACGCACACATATATGTAGTTCATGGGTTCTTTGCTTACATGTTCCCTGCATCTATGTGATTTTATGGCAGGAGTTTCCAGCAATGCATTCTCAAGTTCCCTGGCGTTAGATACGCAAATGAACAAAATGCTCTAGGACCCATCACTCTTGGGCGTAGTTAGGTTAGTATTTATTCTTTCTTCATACATAGTGTGGTGGCTAACATCTTGGTACCACTAGAGGCTTCATCAATGTAGTACTTTTGTAACCTGCGACACTAGACTTCTGGGCTTGTTTGTCAGTTAAACACCATATACTCGCAACCAGCTTTGTTATGTTTCAGACCTATACATTGCTATGATGTGCTGCTTCAAGAAAAAGTACTATACAATATATTACTTGAAGGGTCATTCACGGTAGTGACAGGAGCCCAGCTTTCACATTAATGTTATTATTACCTTGGTAGTGTTACTTATCAGCAGCCTCATATTGGTCATAGTTGTGCCCAGCTTTAAAGAAGTTGTTGTAACTTGTGCCATATGACATGCCTTTCTCATGTAAATGTTCAACTCTCTTGCATGCTCGCAAGCATCAATCTTGATAAGGCTTCAGCAGTTCCTATTCTTATGTCCAGGTCTTTGATTTGTTTCAATCGAGCACCATTTACTTGCTTGCTAGCTGACAGGGTATATTTCAAACCTATATGTACCCTGATCAAGATTATTTTCTATAATGTATGTAAACATTATCACGGCACAATTTTCCGGTTGACTTGGTCACTATTTTCACTTTATTCCCTCAGTAGCTAAAAGGTCAATAAAGAAGACCGCAAGTGAACCTGTCCCTTGAACTGACTGAATTAGAGTTTGCTCATCTCTGTGTTAACAGAGCAGCCAATGGAGAATTTGGATGGAGAAACAGGGCATTAACGGAGTAGCCAGTGAAAAGAATTTGGAGGGAGGGAGGCAGGGAGCCCCAGAGAAACAGGACGTTAAGCAAGTCTGAAGCGAGAACATGACAACGTCATCCCAAGTTTTTTTTTTCATAATACTATTTTGAGGTGGTTTTTCTTTTCTTTTCTAGTGAACATTGTCTGAATCTGAAGGCACCGTGAAAATTATTGTTACAATCATCCCCGGGTTAAATGTTGCTGCAGCCTTCAAACATTGGGTATTTCTGTGGCAATTGACAAATGTAAACTATTTTCGTTTATATAATGAACAGCATGAGCACCCTTTCTGTTATAACGAACAACTTGGGCTACCTGTACCAATGATGGCTAACAATCCTAGGCCTACGAAACTATAGTTTGGATGTTTGGACAAAACAAAACTATAGCTTGGAGCCACTGACTGGCTTCCTGCTGGATTATTTGGGATAAATAAGCAGGCATCAAAGCTGTATTGTCACGCGCTCTCTCCAAATGATCAGTCGTCCGCAGTATAACGCCATGTATTGATGTGGTCAGGGCCCAAACAAGGAGAACGACTAGCTACGTAAGTCACAGTATCGAGTTGAATGCTCTAACACAAGATACACATGAAAACTGCAGATCCTTTATTTGCAAATAGCCAAGTCATTTTATTTAGAGTTCTGCTACAGTATCCCATGAATTTCCCTACAATGTCAAACATTATTTGCCATCATGCATGGCCGCAACAGTCAACCATGATATAAGTAGGCTTGCTACGTACCATCCATATTAAGGAATGCTCCACGCCGTCTAATCTATAACATCATTTGATCAAATAGAAAGAGCGTACAGGTTCTTCATGACAGATAAGAATAGGCAAAGACAAAGGATGCCCCTCTGAGGCTGCTTCAACATTTACGGCCCCTTCGAAATTGAAACCACCACGTACGCTGACCGGAAAAATAAAAAGAACATCTCAGGAACAGTAAATCAGGAATGCATCAACCATATGATGGCTTCAGAATAGAGCGACGTCCTGTTTCTTTAAAGCTGCGCTACATTCTCCCTTGGCTGCTCTGTTAACAGCAGAAAGGCAAGTGTAAATTCTGGTTCAGTTAGCTTCAGACGTTTCAGAGGAAATGCAGGACAATACCGGAACAGACATGGACAATATGTATATGATAGTGTAGAAAAAAGGGAGAAAAGTAGATCCCGTCTACAAATATCTTCTTGGCAAATACAAAGGACGCAACTTCATTGTCACAGTCCTCCTTTTAGGCATCATAGCGACAAAGTGTTGCTATTGGTGGTACTCTTTATTTTGGTACAAGGAACATAGCAAGGATTGTGTTCCTTTCCCAATTTGCATTGTGGATACATAATGAAAGAATGCTTTTGTAACTTTGGTAATTTGTATGCTTAAAAATTTGATCACTGAGAGTTGATTTGCGCACAACATAAACACTAGACGAACACAATTATACTAAGATTGTCATGACAAAGTTATCTTTCCACATCTTGTGAAAATTTTCGGCCACGTCAACATTGATTTTAGCAGCTCATCAGCCTTGATATGAAGTTGAGGTTTCATCCTGTCGTGGCGAAGTTCCACTGTAAGATTGTGCAGTACATATCAACGAGAGACATGTGTGTACCTATAAGATTGGTGCAATATTTACATTTGTGCCACAGCAGCAGCTAGCAGTTTCATGCATGGTGGCTCCAATGTTGCCATGGAGCGCGCGGTTAGCTCGTCACAAGATATATGATTTTTTTTTCTTTCTCTTTTTCAATATGGACTCTGCACTACTCGTTTAGGTGTTTCTCTCTGACATGACAAGTCGTAACATTCAGTGTTCTAAATATTTATTATGTGCCCAGCAAATATCGGAGAAAAATAATCCGAAATGAAAATTAGGGATTCGGTCGATCAGGTAGGATGCGCGGAGAAAATTAACAAGAGTTCAATTTTTCGAATTAACAAGACGACGAAATCAGAAGATGGATTTGAACTGTTGTAGGTGCAGAAAGGAGAAAAGAAGAAAGTTGATCGGGGGCGGCTTCCAGTTCACCATGCATGCATGGGGTGGGTGGGTGCAACGATAAGATAGAGTTGCCGGTTTAGCTACGCTCAGAGAGAACTGACTGCTGGCCCCAAATAAAGTTGGTCCACAACGTCAGTGACTGATGGTTTGCAGATGAGGCGGTACTTGCCGCGGCTAGTCTCTTCCCGTTCGTCTCGCTGGTCTTCTGTTTGTGTCAGGGCGACGCGGGCGAGGGACTGGCTCCAGTTGGTAAGATTTTTTTGTAACTCGAAGAGAGGATAGTCTTTCAACCGACCGGTGGGTCTGGCAATTACTGGGCCTACAAGGCAGTGGTAGAATGAACCATGAGCATGCATCTCCCAGTCTGTATAGTCAGCCAGAGCCAGGGCAGGGCAGGACATGAGCCTGCTTTTTTCTGCTTCGTTTGAGAGGGGAGCTACAGTACTAGAGGAGAAGGAGGAGAAGAGAAGACAGAAGAGAGATCCCATCCAATTGAATTGTGCCAAGCAAGCAAGAGGGCAGGGGAGACGATGGCCTCCGGTTCTGGTGCTGCCGGTCCCTCCTCCTCGAGGTAAATCCATGGTTTGATTGATTGCTTGTGCACGGGTGTGATGGTGTCCCTTTCTTTGCCTGTCGATTCGATTGATTGCTTGTGCACGGTGAGATGGAGACGACTGTTTCCTGGTTAATCTCTGTTCGCTTTACTCGGCCATGCGTGCATCCATCGAGATCACGTTGACTCCGCGTGGATTTTAAGATCAAAGGAGAGGGGAAACTGCAGCCTTTTTCTGTCAATTTCATTGTTCTGTTGTTATTTTTAATACCTCGTCGTGTGTTTGCTGCCCTGTCTTGCTTGCCCTGTATCTTCAGTTCTGCCTTGCCCTCAACGTAAACGTTTGGGAGATCCATGGTTATGGTTTGCTTCCTGTCCTGTGTGCACGCACGCGTCCGTCCACGTAGAACTAATCCGGCCTCACTGCAGTGCACGGTAGTAGTAGTAGTAGTATGGGCACGTTGTTCCTTTCCTTCTATAATTGGTCTCTTTGTCTGTCCTCTCCATTCTACTAGTACTTATTAGATGATTCGTCTGGGCTTGGTCCCCTTAATCAATTCCCGTTACACACAACCATGCTTGCATCACGTTGATTTCGTAGATATGAGCCTATGAAGATCCAAGGAGAAGAAAAATGCAACTTTTCTTTTCTGTAATCTTCCTTATTTTGCGGTTGTTCTTTTTGTGTTACCTCTTGCTCAAAACTGTTGTTTTCGAAAGACCGATCAAAACTATTGTTATGCAGTGCACCTATCCCTGGACCCGGAGTCGGAGGAGCAGCCGTGGCAGCAGTAGATGCTGTGCTTCTTGCAGCAGCAGAAGAGTACTTGCTCAACAACCAGGACGAGGGCGTCCAGCAGAATGAGTACAGTTTTCTTTGTTGAATAGCCTTGTACTGTGTCTTCGATCCTGTTGTCTTGAATAGCCAGACCTGTTGTCTTGAATAGCCAGATGTAATATCAATGCAGGTACAGTTCTCAGGAGCTTGATGCATATGTGGCTGATCTTCAAGCCGAGCTCCCGTATGTCTCCTGATCGTAACTAACTCCATCTTGTCATATACGTAGTCTATCCATCCTTCTTTGTGTTACTTGCTGGAGCGATTCAAAATTACTACAGTTTTTTCTCCTCCTGTTTGTTTCAGTCCATATGTCAATCATGGTATCTGTGTCCATCCAAGCAGAGCTCAAATATGTTCTTGTTGGGATACTCTTGATCATAAATTCCATTTCTTCATATTTGATCCATCCGTCTTGTTCATGTCCTGTCAATCATGCATGCACCTGCTAGAGCAAATTAAAAAATGTAGTTTTTTCTCCCTTGTCTGTGTCGATCGTGTATGAAAATAGTTGTGCAAGTTCTTCAATTTATGTTCTATATCGGCTCATTCTGATTTATCTGCTTGTTTTTCTGCACCGTAGCCTACTAATTCCTAACCATGTTGTGTTTGTGTATGTCACATTAGGGTGTTCCCTGCTGAACTAGATAATTTCGATGACGTGCTCAATATGAATGTTAATCAGATTGTGTGAGTATACCTTCTATGGTTATGTAACTCGTTGTTGTTGTTTTTACTGTTATTACTGGTGTAGTAGTAATTATACATTGTTGCATTGGCAGAATGACACCTGATGAGATGGATCAGACCGTGGCCTACATGGAAGAGTTGAACATCATGATGGCTGGGCACTTTGTGCTCAGGGTGTTGAATGACCTGCTGAACGCTGGAAGATGGTTGAACGTGATTCAGTATCTGGAGAACTGCGTGACCAACCATGCACAGGCCTCCGTGGTGCCTGCTCCTGCTGATGCGTCGACTGCAGCACTGGTGAGGATCCATGGGGAGCTTTTCTTGTACCTGCACAGGCAGTACGTGTGGGAGCTGTTAGAGAATGGTAACAGGGAGGTTGCACAGAAGCATTTCATCGACCACGTGTGGCCACTCGCTCAGTCTGTTCCTCCTGGCAGTAGACTGGCAGGTCTCTTCAACAGTCTGTGGATCAACATTGTCCAAAATGTTAATCGTCCTCAGTACGTTTTCTGCAATCTCGATCGATTTTCTGCTTTATTGAAGCTCACTCGATGATATTTACTCCTTGCGTACGCTATACTATGTTTCTTTTCAGGGACCTAAATGTGGCAGCTCAAACTACCAGCACTGAAGTCAGAGACTACATGTTCCTCTATTTCCCAGCATTCAGGTATATCGTTATACCTATGTAGTCCTCTGTAGCTTAAGATTAGTATGAAAAAAAGACATTTACTTACTCGTGCCTCCTATTGTTGATCCTTTTTCTTGTGTTGAATTGACGAACCTGCAGGCCAAGGGGTGACCGGGAACGGAGCCCTTTGTGGGCGTTCGGTGAGAAAATCCAGGCTGAAAACGGAACAACGGGCTTCAGGTGTTACTCATGTCATCGTGTGTACAACAATGTGAAGCCGATCCGGCTAAGCATGCACTTGTTAGGAGGAAACCACCAGCAGGGCATGGCACCCTGTCCAGCTGTTCTGCCCTGCACTCTGCAGCGTTTAGCTCTGATCCCTCACGGCCAGCAGCAGCAGGCGCAGGCAGCAGCAGCAGCAGCACTGGCGCAACAAGGCCAGCATCTCCAAGAAGCTGCTGCTGCTGCTGCTGGAGGAGCACCCGGTCAGGAAGCCCAAGATGCTGCAGCTCAAGTCCAAGAAGCTGCCGCTGGAGGAGCTGCAGATGCAGGAGAAGCTCAACATGCCGCAGGGCAACAACATCAGTAGGAGTAGATATGATAACCTCATGCCTCCTTTTTTCTTTGCGTAGGATATCATTGCTGCAAGGCCCTAACGATTTATCAATTGACTGATAAATCAACAGATATTTTTTTTTTTTGCTGAATTCACAAGGTTCTGCCAAACAAGATGCGCCGCTCTCTTTCTTAATTCTCTTATTTTGCCTTAACATGTGTAAAAGGAAGTATATGAACTTTGATGTTATATTATAGTATATCTGGCAATCTGGATGGTAGCAAACATCCGATGTTTTTGTAACATCAGTCAGTTGACACATGTAATTATGTCTTCTACAAAAGCAGACTGCTAAATCCGATAAAAAAAGATATATACTGCTAAATGACAAAATAATTCAAGGGGCAGCGATCCGGATATATAGAAACTGAAAGCAGCAACGGTTGAGAGATGAGAGGGGTTCACTTTTCCTTCGTGAAAAAAAAAGAAAAGAAATAAAGGTTGTGGGCCTACCAAATCGGGGGAGGGGGAAGGGGAAGGGGAAGGGGAAGGGGAAGGTGGCCCCACCCCTGATCTGTTGGTTTGGTACTTATATAAAGGAAGGCGTTTAGCAAGCAGGGGGAAACAGGGGAGCCACACCCGAGAAGGATTTCCCCATTCCAGAGCAAACTTGGAATCGAATCGCCATGGGTTTAGTGATGGGCGACACCTCCGGCGACTACGTCTTTTTCCACGAGAAGCTCTGTGCCCGCCGCATCCTCTGCTTCCTCAAACGCCGCTTCCTCGAAGGCGCCGCCCACCAGTAACACTCTTTACTCCGTCGTCTCCCATATATATATCCTTTTGATTGATGATTTCCGTCCAATTCTTCATCGATTCTCAATTCAATGGTGAACTGCGCTGCAGGCTGGAGCGGGAGACGGCGGTGTTCTTCGACACGTCGCATCTCCAGTGGCTCGCTACCACCGCCCGCTGGGACGACCTCGCCGCCTACGTCGACCCCTTCCTGCCGTGGCCCATGTCTGTTCAGGCAACCGCCTTCTTGCACTGCATCCACATCTATCGCGTGCTCGGCAAGATCGCTTCCGGCGGCGAACGAGCCGGCGACATCGACAGACTCCACCCACTCCTCGACGCCGCCGCTGCCAAGGCTAATCCCCACGCTGCCAACTTGCACGCCTTCTTCCACGACGTCCGGAAACGCCCACCAAGGTACCTTCCCCTCCGTTCCACTGCCTTCTGTTATCCCCAATTCCCCAAGGGCTATGCTGTAAAATGATGCATTTTTTCTCATCCTTCTGGATGAAAAGGCGAAATATTTCCTTCAATAAACAAATACTGATGCACACATCAACAAATGTCCTGCACAAATGCACATCAAGATATAGAAAGTAGAAGATGCATAGGCCTTGGGTACATACCACTCAAAGAATAAAATCTATAGTCATGTTCGCTTAATTACTGCTGATTTATTTAGTTGACCCGATTAATGTGCTTTTGTTTAGATATTTATGCAAACTGTTTCACATCTACAGCATTAGCAGACCTGACGAGTGCTGCAAATTTCATTTTGTTGCTGTTGATATATAGTTTTGCCCGGGGCTGGCAAAATAGGTAGAATGTGAATCATTTTTCAGGTTCTGTAGAAAAAATAAAGAAAGAAACATGTTTTAGGTGTTATAGGAAAAGGAAACCTGTATCGTACCGGCAGTGTCATATAAGTAGACCACCCGAAAGTTACTGATATTGAAATCTGTTAATCCTTGCACATGTCAAAATTGCACGTACTGTACCATTATATTAGATGCATCTGTGCCCTGACCTGTTGAGCTACTAACCTTGCTGATAGCTCTGCATTGATGTTGTGCAATGTGTTTCAAGCCCTTTCGCAATCTTCCCAATGTGGTACAGTTACTGGTCCTAACTGATGAGCTTCTTCTCTTAGGGATGTGGAAAGTTGGATGAAGATTTGGGCAGCAGGTGCAGAAAGGCTGAAGAATTTGGCCCTTAAGTGCCCTGAGCTCAAAGGGAAGCTGCACTTGACAGTGCCACAATACGCCCTAAAGCGTTGGCAAATTAACCTTTCTGGGTCAGTTCCAAGTTCTTGTCTGACTATATTGTCAGAATGCTTTTCATTTTGCAGTATCTTCTGGTGATAACATCGTCTCTATATTTACATTATGCTTGACAGAGTTCGGTCAGTTCCAAGGGCTTATAAGAAGAAAGGCAACAAACCAAAAGCGTGTGATATCAGTTGTTTCTATGAGCAAAAGAGGTATTTGATACTTGATTTGTTCTTCTTTCTTCTTCTACACTATGAAATTTACACGAATTCATTGCCTTCTGCAGGAAGGAGATAAACAAAAGACTTTCAGGTATGCCTTTCCCTTTAAGTCAGCTACTGAACTGATTGCAAGTTACTCAATATATTTTTGTATTTAGATCCTGTGTATGAGTAGCTTATGATTTCCTTGATCATGTTGAGTTAACCATCGTCTTTAACCATAGGATTTACCAGTAATGGAACCTCTTATTCTATGATATCAGACATGCAAATTGGACCATCTGTTCCACAAGGTAAGATGACTTAGCCCCTGTTTTTGCTATTTGTCATTGTTTGTTTTATGAACTAATTGCTAGTACCAATTCAGTTTTGGCGTCAAATAACATGCCAATTGTTTTGTTAGATTTTGTAGATTAGCACACATATTGCAATATTTTGGGGGTAAAGTTGTAAAAAGTTGTCTGCATGTATATTTAGAAATGACACTTTTTTCTCATCGCAGGATGTTGAGCCTGTATCATTCTATTATTTTATTTTGCTTATCTTGAATCTCATAAGATATGTTGCTTATCTTTCCACTTTCGGCTTTTCTGAAGCTTACTTAGCAATTTCATCCTTATTGATATCGCCTTGAGCTGATTGTTGAGCTCAAATTTATATTGCATTTTCCTACTTTTATTGGAGTCTCTTAAGACAGTTGCAAGCTTTGATCCTGTCCTGGCTTATTTTGCAAGAACTTAGTAGTAGCTTTCACAGAATTTACTGTTGTCAAATTTAAATCCAATGTCCACACTGCGCCATGTCTAGTGAAAATGTACCATTGTTCGTTGCTGGTCACTTGCATTTTGCTTATCATGACTTTGAAAGTAAAATTTTGGCTTTCTAATACATTAGTAAACTAAAATATTACCTGTTCGTGTTTTGAATCCTAGGATTTTCCAGTAACGGAGCCTCTAGCTCTATGATATCAGACATGATTGAACCAGCACTTCCAGAAGGTAAGAGAACTTTGCCACTGTTTTTGCTATTTATCACTGCTTCAGTTTCTCCATCAAATAATGTGATAGTGATGTTATTTGTTACTGATTCAGTTTCTGAATCAAATATCGTCTAAAAAAAATGTTTCTGAATGAAATAAGGTGCAAAAACTATTACTGGCATTCTAACTGCATAGATCAGGGAAATGTTTTTTTTTCCAGAATGAGGGAGTGGTCTGGGCATGAAGATTTGAATGCGATGATGATAAATAAAATGACTCAAAGGTTTCTTATTAAATCGATCCATGCTCAAACAAGGGTATATATATATACCAAGAGATGCATACATTAGGCACAAATTCATCACATCTGAATGTGAAGTCCAGTTTCTTTTTTCTATGTTGCTATATATCACATTGAGGTTAGACACACGGAATCATTATAGTTAGTAGAAATAAAGCTATAGGATTCAGCGAACTTGTCATCTTAGGATTTTTGTTTGGGTCTTTGGGTTCATGGTAAAAAAAATGTGTCAAGAAGTGTTGATTTAGAGATAGTATGGATATCTTTGCAGTTAGAAGACAAATCAGAACGGTTATGACACTTCTGATTGGTTGCAAGAATAGAACTATGTTTCAAATCAAAATACAGTGCTGTCTACACCCTTCTGAACTCATTTGACAGGGTCGTTTTTCTGTTGCAGCGCCTGAAGGAGATACAACCGCTGTGGCAGGAATGTTGCGGGGGAACGGGAGCCTCGGATACAAAGCAGAAGTTGATGCAAGCAAGTTCAAGAAGCGCAAGATGAGTGCAATGCTGGAGACAGATAATGATGCCAGCACAACACTGAAGACTGGGAAAGAATCTTCTTGTAACCTTTAAATTAAGCTGCATCTGTAATTGCCGCTGGGTACCAAATTAGGCTCGGAGTGTTGACTTTGAGATGGCGCTTCGTTACATCGCTTAGCAGTTGAATGTATGTCTGACATGAGTGGAGCCAGTACGCTTGTGTGTCATCAGCTTGTGTAAGTTTTAAGCGGTTTGATTTGGCCTGAAAACACAAACCTAGTTGAACCTTTCTTAACATCTGTGCTATCTAGCTTCTCTGCGGCCAAGTTCTATTCTGTATGTGTTATTCCAGTCTGCTCCTTTCTTACCATCTGTGCTATCTAGCTTCTCTGAGGTCTCTGAGCAGCAGCTATTGTTGGTAACCTAGTTGAACCTGATAAACTAGTGGACAGTTTTCTTTGGAATGGTTTAATTTGAAATGGTGTTTTCTTTAGTCGCTTATGACTGTAAACCAATAAGCTTTTGTGTATATATATACATTGCCATCAATTTAACTAGGTTTTTAATTGGTAATTTTGGCTAATTAAAGAGTCTGTTATGCATAATATATAAAACTGTGAAATGAAACTTTGGATTGAGAGTCTTAGTTTCATTATCAACTCTATACTCTGTGAAATGAAACTTGCACTGAGAATGACCTCAAATACACTGCGGCCGCACGCGGGCGCCAAAGATGACGATTGGGGAATGGCTAGATGGCGTGAAACAAGTTGCGTGCAAGCGATTTTGGCAGATCGATTGGGATTTGGGAGTGAACAAATGTGGCGAGTGAATCAGGCAGAATAGGATGTAGCTAAATATCGGTAGCGCGTTTAAAGAACAGTTGGAGGGAGATTTTTGCTAAGACGCCCTAAACTAAGATTTGAAAACTGTTTTTACATATAACTATTAAAGATGCTCTTAAGTTCATGGCAGATACGCTTATTTGATAGCCTAAATCCACTTACGTAGTACTAGGTACAATTTGATTATAAATTTGGTTTAATCTATGGCTTGGTTGGTGACGAAGGAGCCATTACCACGTCCAGCACATCATCAGATCGATTGGTGTATTAAGATGACATTATAAAAAAAAAAAAATATCAGCACACGGCTACAAATAAATTTTGTTTCAACTTCTTATAGCCAGCTAGTTTTTTTTTCCAATCGCCCATTCATTCATCTCTCGTACGTCTGTGTGATCTTTGCCACGACACCGGCCTTCATGTACTTGTTTGGTTCCCTCGTCAATTTTGCCCTGCAGCCCACATCAAGCTGGCTTGAAACGTAAGTTGGGAGAGAGAAACAGCACCTTCATCTTTGTATTTTGTTAATTGTCGTACTTAATTAGTAAATGTCTGTTTTCTACTCACACCATACATATTTATATGTCTTGGTTGATCCTGCTGAAATTGTCACTCTATTGATGTATATCTATAGAACTGGATAACGAAGTTGTATAGGAGTATATGACGATTGACGATCGAGAAGCGTTCGGACTAACCATTTTGGACTATAATCACGATAAAACTAGTCTGCATGATTTTTGTATAAGACTAACCATAACCAGAATGTACAATAAAACTACTACTAGTAACTATTTATTCATACTAGTTTTTATCATCAAACTGGCATGATAGGCATAGTTTTGGTGCAAAATGTTTTTTTTTTTTGATAATTTGAGGATTCCAAGAAACGGTGTAGTACGTGTCAAGCGAGGAAGTGAAGTGGTCCACTCAGCAGCAATGAAATCGGGGAAGGTTGGGTGGACTACCGGCCGCTTGTCTTTTCTTCGCTGCTAATCTTTGCCTGGAACGGAAAAAACTTGTGCAAGTGGCTGTTTAGCTGCTTCTCCTTTGTTTGTTTGCTGTGGCCGTAAATGTGGACTGCATGAGCCTGAGCGACACAGTAAATGGCATTGCCTTTTCATTTCTGCCCCACACAACAATTTTTTCTCCTCCATTTTTACTTTACGCCTCCCTCTCTCTCTCTCTCTCTCTCTCTCTCTCTCTCAAGACGAGCAGAGCAGTTCCTTGCTTCCCATCCTGCTTCTCTGGCTGGCTTTTCTCTCCTTCCGTTCCCATCTGGAGGAGGAGGAGACCCTGCCGAGTGCCGAGCCTCTCACTGTTCTTGTACTGATCCTCTTCTAATCCCTCGCGCTTCCAAGAGCACACACTGGCAGCGTGTGTGTTTGTCAGCCCCCGATCAAATCCTCTTCCAAGCAAACCAATTTCAAGGTACTCTCCACCGCATTCCTCCCCCACCCTCTCCCATCTCTCTTGCTCATCAACGCTGGCTGCTCGATCCCTAGGGCGCCTTCAACTTTCTTGTTCAAGCAAAAGAAGAAATTCCAGTCCTTCCTCTGTTGCGTTAACTTTTGCTAGTGCTTCCTAGATTTTGGGTGGCTTCGCTCTTTTTTTTTTTAGTGCTGCGGATCGATCATGCCGTGCCCTGGTTACAGGATGGGCGATTGTTGGGTTTTTCCTTCTCCCTCCCTCCCCGAGCAGCGTAATGTAGTTGCCTTGTATGTAGGGCTAGGACTTGTTTTTGGAACCAAATAGGGTTTTATTAGTTCTAGCTGCCTTTTTCTACGAGTATTTGGGGTCGGTTCTTGAAATTACATCACTCAATTGCCCAGGCCATCTAGGTTTTTCAGTCTCCCCATCATTTATTTCTCGTGGGTGATCTTTGCCCTGTTCCTGCCTTCATGTTGTTGTACAGTACTAGTTACTACTAGTGCTTGTTTGGTTCCCTCATCAATTTTGCCCTGCAGCTCCACCAGAAAATCTTGTGGGAGGACCACACCGTGTAGCCGTTCAATGTAGTACTTAGATATTGGTTGGTGAATTCAGCTGCGGGACATAATTCGTGCTGCATTTTTTTCTTGCATTTATCTCTATATGTATGTGGCTAGTACTATATGTGAACAGCCGCATAGAGATAGAGGTACGATTGTGGTTGTTGAAGTTCAATTATCCCTCCGACCATTAATTTATTTGCATATTATTATCATTAAACTTTTATGTGTTGAACCATGCTTTGAGAATTGGTATAAAATGGGTCACTCCCATGCTGCATTTCTTCCAAAACATTGTGCCTTGCTGTAATTGAAGTTATATATATGAAATAATTGGCTCAATTTTACTTCACATAACCAATTTTGTTGGTTGCTACCAATAAAAAACATGTAAGGAACATACTGTGCAACTAGAGTCGACTAGAGAATAGAGATACGGAAATGCACCCAAGTAAATTTGCACATTTAATCTTTGCCATGTTACTTGCTTGATGTACTAGTACTGGTTTGGTTCAGTCATTGATTATGATGTGAAGCCTCATGACAAAATCTTGTGGCAGACTCGCCCTTGTACCAATTCAATGTAATGGGATTCTTTTAGGGTAACAATGTACCGAAATTTGGTTGGTTGAACTGCATTAGATTACTCATGCTACATTTCTTACTTTATCTTGATATATGAACAATGTGAAATGCACAGTTGCGGTGGTGTGGATGTCACATGTGTCAACCATGCAGTGTAGGTGTAGTTGCATAGTTCTCATGATTATGAACCTTTTAGCTTTACATCCATCTCCGAAATGGTGCAAAATAGGCCACTCCTGTGATGTATACCCATATTGATTTTGCTGCATGGTTGTTTGTTGTGAAACAAAATGTACCTAGCAATTTCAGTTATAAGCTATAGAACTATATTAAAGTGATGTGATAGTGTGAAAGTCATGATTATCATCCTGAATTGAACTCTTTTACTTGTGGCTTTCATCTTAAATATTTCTACCTTTTTTTTCTTCATGTCCAGACATGCAAATGTATACCTAACATCAGGGATATCTAACTTTTCTTATCTGTCATCTTTCTAGCCTCTATATAATGGTGAAGAGCAAATCCTCATGGAGTCAGATCGTGAAAGGTGGTAGGCCAACGAACCTGTCTGTTGCCGCAAGAAACCTGCGGGCAGAAGATCTTGGCGCTGTAATATTTGGTTGCACAAACAGTACCATTGCAGAGTGTCACTCACGGCAACTTTTCGGTATGGTCTTGAACTCCGGATTCCTGTTAGTCAGAACTCTTTTGTAAGTGTATGTATGCTGAGATTACCAATTGACTCATTTGCTTTTCTTCCGGTGAGGGGAAGAAATATTTCACGCCTTTCAGAATAGAACTTGTTGTTCGGTAATCCATCAACCCAATAACTATCCTGTATCACATTTCAGGCTTGCCAAGATCACATCTCTCATATGTACAAAACATCAAGGAAGGGCTACCTCTCTTTCTGTTCAATTATGATGATCGTAGATTGCATGGCATTTACGAAGCTGCAAGCAATGGCAAGTTCTGCCCTGAATCAAATGCATGGTCAGACGATGGCAAGGGAAAGACAGGCTATCCTGCTCAGGTATAATGACTTATCTCTGTATTGTTGGGTGCCATCTTGTTGCTCAAGCACAGTGAAATGACTCCAATACACACACCTTTCTATTTGTCTAGGTTGCAGTGCGGGTAAGGGTCTGGTGTTTTCCACTAGCAGAGAGCGAGTTCAGAAATGCTATTCAATCTAATTACTATCAGAGAATGCCTACTGTCCCTGGCCAAAAGCTTCATTTTTTCCAGTTTGAATTGGATCATGCACAAACACATGCCTTGATGAATATGTTTAAACCTTCACCTTCTCCCAACAATTTCTGGATGCCCCCTGTTGCAGCTGCCGGTCATGACCATACAAGAGAGTCCCTATCTCTCCCGTTATCTGTATATGCACCAGAGTCTGAGGGTAACAATGACTGCAAGTCAGAAAACATTGTCATGTCATATGCCGATATGGTGAAAAAGAAACAGATTGAGGAAGTTAGAACTGGAGATGTGAATGCTGAGCATGCCAGGTCAAGTAATGCATCGTCAAATGGTTTTGATGATCTCTGTGGGGACACACCGCCCGAGGGGGAGGTGTATGCACCATCAAATAAGGAAGTTAATGTGCAACAACAACAACAATCTAGTCAGCAGGATAAAGGGCTTAGCTTGAAATGGGCATTGGAAAGGGGCAAAAAGTTATCTCGTCAGCAGCACAATTCTGATTTTTGTGCTAATGCTACTGCAACTCAAGGCAATGACGCATTTAGCACTAAGGGCGTGCAAGTGAAATGTGCAATTCTAAGTAGCCATTCTAATTTGCCGGAAAACTTAGATGACGAACTTGATAAACTCTCCTTGGGGCATTCTAATTCGCTGGTGCAATCACTGGACTTTAAATCATTTACAGAAGCCAAGGTGCATATAGCTGATAACTGCATCCCATATTATCATCATTATTTTGTATACCTGATCATTCAGTCTTTCTATACCAACTTTCTCACGTTAAATCTGTTTGTGTAGTTGATGGATATAATTCAAGAGTTATCTGGGCGCGTAGCAATCATGGAGAAGAAACAGGTATTTTTGAAACTTAATAACCTCATTAGATTGCCTTATATCCGTTGTACTGAACTATGCAATCTTGATTACTGCGACTTGTGTATCGTATATGTACGAAATCTAGGGAAGTTGCATTGTTGAATTTATTTATCACTATAATCTACCATAGCGTTAAAAGGAAAAAAAAATGTAGAAATCAAGAGGTATCATGTTAAGTGAGACTGCAATGTGCAATGTGTATAATGCTTTACAGTCTCATAGATACTGAACTTGGTTGCATGTGCATTAGACTGGCCTTTCTCAGCAGTAGCCTATATTTTGCATTCTCAAATGTCTAAACTAGTGAAATGGTACTAAAATGGGAGTCTGTAAGATGCTTGCAGTGCTGTTAGCTCATGGGTAAATACTTGCTATGTAGAAATCAAACAAACATGATGCATTGCTGTTAGCTTATGGGTAAATACCTGCTAAGTAGAAATCAAACAAAGATGATTAAAAGTTTATTTCGTACTGTTCATGCTTTATTGTCGAGGACAAGGAATATGAATATTATATGTTCTGAGTGAAACTTTTGGATATCTTTGAATATCAATCATCCTTGGTTGCTTAAATCTATTTATCTTCAAACTGCAGGCTTCATCCAACAAAGAAGTCAAATGCCTTGAAGGTGTGAACGAGAGATTACTGAAAAGAGTTGTGGAGTTGAAGAACACGGTGAAGTCATTGAATTCAAAAATAGATCCTCTAACCCTGGATGATTCACTAAACCAGTTTGTTGAACAATGCTTGGGTTCAGAAGATGTCATTTATCTTGTCGGTGGTTTTGATGGCTTCTCATTTTTGCCATCACTAGACTCGTTTTCCCCATCATTGGACATACTAACTCCACTAAAGCCAATGACTGTTGGAAAGTCATATGCCTCAACTGTTGCATTAGGTGGCAAGATATTTGTTCTCGGTGGTGGTGATGGTGCTTGCTGGTTTGATTCAGGTTACTAACTGTTCATTTGGTCATGAGCCTGTACATAGAAATTCCTGCCCTAATCCTGCACTTTTTTTTCCTTCTTCTTTTGTATGAAGTTGACTGTTATGACCGAAGGAGTGATGATTGGACCACATGCCCACCGCTGAATCATGAAAAGGGGAGCCTAGCTGGAGTCAGCTGCAATGGTAAAATTTATGCATTCGGTGGTGGAGATGGAAACCAGTGTTTTTCTGATGTTGAGGTATTTGATCCTGCTTCTGGAAAGTGGATAAAGAGTCAGCCTATGCTGGAAAAGGTAATATTCTTCGCCATTCATTTGATCTAAAATTAGAAAATGTATCTTGGATTACTGGGGCACTTAGTGACAACTCTAGGAAATAATCATCTGTAGAGAAGTGTCAGTTTTGTCCTGTTTGTCTACTAGTCAAGGACTATATTTCTAGGGACTTGCTAATTTTCAGCTGCCTGAAAGTTGGGGAAACTTTCAGTCACCTTATTGAGCCATTAGATCTAGATCTAATGGTTTATAATTATTATACAAATAATCCTACAAAAGAAAAATTAAAACACAAAGTAACAAACCATTGACTGAAAGCTTTCAGCTGATTGAAAGCTAGGAAATATGATATTTCTATTCCATATAGTGTTGAGTTTTGGCGAAAAGTTGCTTCTGAACCATAAATGTCTATATAATGTGATGAATCTGTTTATTTGAAATTTTGAATGACTTGTACTGCTTGTGGTTTCAGCGCTTTGCTTTAGCTGGTGTGGAGCTCAATGGTGCAATTTATGCAGTTGGCGGTTTCAACGGTCTTCAATACCTCAGGTGCTGTCTTTTTGCTGCTTCTACTTGATTGGTTTTTGGCGGAACATGAAGATTGAGGAGCTTATTTGCTTTACAAAAACTGCAACATGTTAAAGCTCATGTAGCGTTGTTGTGACCATAGTTTAGTGTACATGTGGAATAAACTGAAACTTGTCAAAAATACTCATTACCCTGCACTTTTCTGATGTGTGTTGGCAGCTCTGCTGAGAGACTTGATCCTCGGGAGCCTAATTGGAAAATGCTCCCAATGATGAGCGCCGGAAGAGGCTGTCATACGCTGGCTGTGCTTGATGAGAAGATGTAAGCTGATACCTCTTCATACGTCGATGCAAGTGTGGTAACCTTATCTGATGCACATTTGCCCTGTATTTTTGTTCAGATTCTCGATTGGTGGTTATGATACTGAGGCTAAAGAAATGGTGGCTACCGTTGAGATGTACGAGCCAAGGATGCCCTCATGGGTTATGGTTGAACCTATGAACTACACCAGAGGGTACCATTCTTCAGCTGTTCTTGGTGGCTCGATATACACGTTTGGTGGGGTTAAAGGTGAAGCAGACACAATCTTGGATGTGGTAGGTTTCTACTCAAGAAACAGTTTCCATACCATGTCCAATTCACTGTCTTAAATTTGTGTTGTGAATAACAATGAAACCTTGGTGTTGGGTCAGGTGGAGCGCTACAAGGAAGGGTGTGGTTGGGTGACAACCGGGCTGAAGTCGGTTGGCAGGAGGTGCTACTGCTCGGCCATTGTTCTCTGACTGACCACAGGCACCACATGGTGGATTTAGTTAGATCTGACGAGTGATTAGCAAAGAGATGTAGCTCAGCATAGAAGGCTATAGTCTGAACTGAGAGCTGTAGTAGACTTGAGAAGCACCAACTTCCTCGTTCTTGTTTCTGAATTTAAAACTGTAAAACGTTGAGCTTTGGATTGACCAAGCGGTAACAGTTGATGCTTAACTGAATTGGTAGGTACTCGAGTTCCATGGCTGAATTGGTAGGTACTCGAGTTGATGCTTAACTTGTGATTGATACTTGATTGTCTGTCACTCTGTTGAGCTTTGTCTTTGCTGGTTGTTTTTTAGTTTGAGCTGTTTTCTGAATCTTCAGCTTTGACCAACATTTGGTTTGATCAAAATGGTCCATGCAAATAGAAGTACTGCTAAAACTGCACGTAGGCGAGTAGATCTCTGCCTGAGTTTGTCGAGGCGAGTAGATCTCTGCCTGAGTTTGTAATCAAGCTCACGAAAAGGGAGCGAAATGGTGTAGCGCATGAACTCGCACAGCTAGCTAAGCGGACAATGCATTCTGCGGTGTGGCGTCTGCAGGTGCCGGCCTGTGTAGAGTTTTTGACAGCTCAGGATTGTAACTTTGGTACTGAGTAATGAAATGCCCCTTTTCATCGCAAAAAAAAAAAAAAAAAAAAAAAAAAAAAAAAAAAACGCACGCAGTGAATACTCCATACATGTTAAACTCTCTTCCATTTTTCTTCAAACAGTATAGAGCGTTCAGTAAAAGTTTTGGCCAGACAGAGTGATGCACAAGGAAGACGTGCCTGTCTACCTGTGCGCTCAACAACTCCTCAGAAATTTTCAATAAAAAAAAAAACAACTCAGAAAAGGAAAAGAAGAGACGCGAGGAGGAAGGGAAGGTTGACTACTCCTATCTATCCGATGGCCGTCGGCGACAGCGCCACCCCGGCGGTGGCCAAGGTATCCATCTCCGGCGCAGCCCTCGCCGCGCTCCTCCACCGCTGCGCGGCCGCCGTCGGCGACTGCGACGGCCTCCTCTTCGGCCGCGCATCCCGCCTCCCCGCGCCGCCCCCTTCACTCTCCGATTACGACGACGACGCCGCCGCCCCGCCCGCCCCGACCCTCTCCATCTCCGTCTCCGGCCACTGCTCCCTCTCCCACCCATCCTCCCTCTCCGACCCCCTCGGCCGATTCAAGCCTCCCTCCGCACCTCCCGCCTCCGCCACCGTCGGCTTCTTCTCCTCCCGCCGCCGCACCGCGCTCCGCCCCTCCATGCGCGAGATCGCCGTCGCCCGCTCCGTTTCCAAATCCCTCGCCCCCACTCACCCCCTTCTCTTCCTCCTCGTCTCCCCCTCCTTCAACCCCACCCACTCCACCCACTCCTACGACTACCGCGCCTTCCTCCTCTCCGGCCCCCGCCTCGTCCCGGCCTCCCTCACCGTCGTCAACGTTGGCCCCTGCTTCCGCGACCAGTACAACTCCTTCACCGCCGAGTCTCCCTTGCCGTGGCTGCCGTCTTCACAGCCCTCGTCGCCGGCGGCGTCGGGGCACACTCGCACCACCATCGGAGAGCAGAAGGCGGTGGATGCGATGGTGGATGGGTTTGGCCTGGAGAGGCTGCAAGGGGTCATCGGCTCTGCAGCAGGGCAGGCGGGGGAGATGGATGGTATGTACGCCGGGATGCTCAAGAGGCTCGAGAAGCTTGCCAGGGAGGTGGAGAAGAGCAATCTTCGTGTGCTCGAGCAGGTTGTTTTTCCTGATTCTGCAGTCCATATCTCTGAATGCTGTTCATATAGTGATGTCATGCAAGATTGTCTGTTTTCTTCTTTATTTGATATATCGTTTCAATTGGCCAGTGATGTAATTTTGCATGGTTCGATAGACAGAGTAGGAAATAGTAAATGTTATGGTTCTCCTTTTGGTTTGATGTGAGAATTAGCGGTTTCGTTTACTTGATGTATTGCATGACCAGTGATACAATTGTGTATGGTTGAATTAGTTGGAAGTAGATGCTGTTTAAGGAAACAGTGATTCCGCATTTTGGTTAATGTAAGGCTTGTTCGAAGATGATCGTCTGGGTTCAACTGTTACTTCATACCCTTTCAAAAAAAAAAAAAACTGTTACTTCATACGTCCAGTTGCCTAAACTGGCAAGGAACATTGTGTTGTGCATGTGCGATATGTTATTTGACCTGCTAAATGACATCATAGATGCATTAAAGACACTTAATGAATATCAATTCTGTTTAGCTTCAGCTCTGATGGAATGGACAATTCATCCTCACATTGGCAAGTTAGCGTTGGAATGTAGTACTCATAACCGGTGAAAAGTGTTAGGTGTCCACTAATTGGCTAGTCAGCTATTCCTGGTCTCCTGGATTGGCTCTGATAACGCAATTTCAGGAGGAAACAGTAGTTGGGCACTGAACTCCTTCGGACCTGTAGAACGCTTGACACTGGGTCATATTCAATGTTCACCTAGATGTGGTGCCTGTTCTTTCATATTGTTTCTCAATTGCTAGATTATAACCAGAAGGACTTGTTCATATGGGCTGTTACTGGAATCGCTTCCATTTTATTTATTTTCTTGGGCTGTTAATTATTGGGTGGGGTACAGCTCCCCATCAGTAGTGATTGATGTCTGCTCTTTACTTATTTGAGATTTCCATAATAGTGCTTTAACATTGAGTCAGTCATCATTTGGTTTGTTGTATTTTCAGGAGAATCGGAACCTGATGTTGAGATTCAGATGTGCAGGATTGGAATGAGGCCAAAGCCTTTCTTGGGTCTTAGCGAGGTATACCCTGATTTGTGGTTCTGTTAAAACTTCTTTCATTTGTTGGCTCCATGTTTTATTCATGTGCACTGAGCCACACTCTTTTGGGTCTGCCTACTGTTTTTATAGCTACTGGATCGTTATAACTAGGTTGTGTGCCTGAATAATATCTGATCTTGACTGCAACATGGTTTTGATTTGCATTGTACCACAGTTGTGACCTGCACCTATTCTTTACTGCTAGTGCTAGGTAGTGTAATCATTTGTCGATTTGTGTTATCGTTTAAATTATGAGATTCACATCTGCACCCATTATGCCCTAGCTCTGTATTATTCCTAACTCACATAGAAGGCTATGGCCCACATGCAAATTCAAAGTGTTGTTTATCTTTTCGATATGATGCATATTGCATCATGCATACATCTATCTACAAGGGAAAACCTGACATAGTATAACCTTGGAGAATCTGGCTTGCGTGCTTCATATTAGTCTTATGGCCTGTGGTACATTTGCATCTGTTGTCGTATGTTGAGCACTACTAGCATACATCAACATGAGTTCGTGCTGATCATGGAATTCAATTTGTTTGCAGTGTGTATCGTATGCTGTAGATCACTGTCGGGGGCTTCCAAGTTGGGGCACAAATTATCTGAGTCAAATGGGTATATTAGAATTGGGTCAAGCTATCTGAAGGGACATGTGTTTGTTCGGAACAAAAGATGGTGAGAGCAAGTCCTGGTCATGCACAATGGTAAAAGGAGCCCTTATGCGGGAGCTGATGCTGAGCTGCATCATCTATTGGGATGTCCTTACTGAAATGGGGATTACTCTAGTCTACTGTATTATTGTTTCTCTTTCCTTGTTGTTAGACAAAGCTACTACTCTTGTATTATTATTCAGAATATATTATGGTAATGATTATGTGTTTGTGACCATTCTGAAAATTCTTGAGCACGTTTGATGTTGACTTTGAGAAAGGTGCAATCCGTGCTGGACGCTGTGTACCTTGGGTGCGGGTGCATATGGCTGTTTTCCTTGTACGGCTGCAACTATTGTAAAAATAGAAGCTGATGGGGAAGACGAGTGGAGCCATCAATGTCTTCCTGCTGCTCCGCTGCTAGCTCTAAATCTGAAGAACATTTGTAGCGCTGCTGCCTCTAAATCTGCCTATCACCAGTTGATAATGGTGTATCTCTCTTTTCCTAGCCTAATCTAGCATGCTACTCATGTCGATGATGCATCTTAGAAAATGACCTCGTCCATTGCATCTAACCCGTCTCATCACAAGATCATACACCCAGAATCTTAATAATAACTGTTCACAGCACCAGGACACATGATCTGCCGCTTCAAAATTTACATTTGTACCAACACAAGATTACAACTAATTTATGCCTTCAATGGTCCATCAAAAATAAATACCATTAACAATAGTACTAAGCCATTGAGGGGGGGGGGGGGGGGGGGGGGAGTCTCAGGGACGCCCTGTCTCTCCGGCGGTTCCAAGGCATATGCTTCAGTCATGTGACTGCTTCAAAGTTCTCGTCCTGTTTCTCTGGGCTCTGGAGCACAGCAGTCCCCTCATTCTCCTGTTGCTGCTCTGTTAATGTAGTGAAAAGGACAAACATAATTTACTTAGTCCGAGGCTTCCTGAGAAATTTACAACTAATACATGTATATACATCAAACTTCAGAGGGCTTGGACATCCCTATTGGGACACTTGTGTTTGTATCTGACAAAACATGGTGATGATGTTTCTTAATAACAATGGAAATGCAGGTTATCACCGAAAATGTAATTGGTTTATGTTGATAACTTCCCTTTATTTTAATTCAGATGTACTCAATTCTCCAATGCACACAACAGCAACCTTGCACATATATACGTGAACATAAACCATTTCGATTAATGTTAGTTAGGTCAGTTTTACTAGATGGCGATTCAGGAGATCATTTACAGCAGGTGACTCATTTTACTACTAGTTATATAGGCATCTTGAATTGAATTAATCTTTCTAGTAACAATGGCTTCTGTTGGCAAAGTTGCCACACAAGGTTACCCCTTGCAAGCTGTTATAAATCTGATCTAAAAGATTTTGCATCCGTTTTTCGTCTTTATTTCAAGAAATGCCTAGTTTTTCTTGGCCAGGGCCTATGTAAATGTTAATGCTATTTATTTTTGATTTAACAATAGTCCTATTTGGAAAGTAAATGCGACATGGTATATTTGTGGGATGTAGATTACATTGCAAAAATCAATCCAGGTCAAGGTAACCTACAGGCCAGAAAGACACCATAGCGGATTGCATGTAAGTTATCTTTGCTTTCAAAAATAGGGTGTCATTATAGACTAAACAATCGCCTAAATCTTGAACATGTACCTCAACTACAAGCTATCATGACAAAACTGAGGTGGTAGCAGATGGCAGGCACGAGGAAGAAGCTAATTTACCATCAAGAGTGATGAGCTCTGGAGCATTTTGTTCAGTATTCGGCGCCACAGAATTTGATGATGCATTACTTGGAAGTTGGAACTCCTGCAATCAAATTAAACAGATGCAAGTGAAACATGAGCAGAGGCACCATTAACTATATAAGACAGTGTGAATGCTTATAGAAACTACAACTCCCATTTCGAGTCCGATGGAGAAACTAAAGTGGCGACCTGAATAAGCATCTCTCTCCAGAGTTGTAAGCTGCGAGTAGCAAGGGATACAGTGTCAGGAGATGTTAAAAAAGTTTGCAGACATGAGGAAGAGACAGAGCTTCAGTATGTGCCACCTCTTCTGTCGCTTGAAGGCGCGGACAACAACATGTGATGGTGTGCGGTTAGTTGGCTTGCTGCGGCGTCTTGGACTTCCCCGTGCTCTGCATTTGGGTTTGATAGGAGCGGGTTCAAGCTACTGATAATAAGAAACTAGAGATGAGATGATACTCACTCTCTAGGAGTCTCTAGGATTCTAGGCAAAGAAAGGGACCGGATTATTGATTTTGATTTGAATGAAATGAAAGGTAATAAAGAAGAAGAAAAGGAGGGAGAGACCTGGGTTGGTCGGCGTGCATTTTGTGGAGAACATGACGAAAGTTGGAGGCTGCAGGTCCCTTTAATCCGTCGAATGTGGAGGCGAATTCGGCGGCGGTTCGGCCACCGGCGGCGACTTCGGCCAGGGTCCAGGCGGAGCAGAGATGCAAGACGAGGAACATGGACTGCGGGCTCGTGTGCTCCGGTGTGGGAAGGAAATGCTGCATCATCAAGTGCTCCATGTAGGCGGCGTCGAAGAACACGCCCGTCTCGCCCTCCACCCTAAATAATACGACAAAGGGCGCGATTCGATTCATCATTAGACATCCATGAGATGATACTCTAGTACTATACAGTGTTGATCGAGTAACGTACTGGTGGGCGGCGGTGGTGAGGCCGTGGTGCTTGAGGACGCAGAGCAGTCGTCGGAGCCGAAGTCGTGAAGCCATCAGACCGCCGGCCGGGGCAATCGCCGGAAAGCCGCCGCATCGCAGCTTATTATATAACCAATAATAATCAAGGTTTTCTTGGTCTCGGTTTTGTCTCTGCCTCCTAGCCTTGCCTTCTGGCCTTTTGTTTCTTCTTAATAATAACTAAAAGCCGAGAGATATTATAATAATTATTACTTCCAGAGTTTACATACAAGTCCATAATACATTGGGAGAAAAATAAGAATCCTTCCAATTGGAATTTCCTTTCCGTCAAAGCACTGCCACCAGTTGATTCAACAATTTGTAAAACATATTTTCAGATTTTCTTTATATATAGAACTGATTCAAGAATTCATGCCTGAATTGTTGAAACAGTTTATCAAAATCATTATAACATTGTGGTTGATTTGTTTATTTAAAAACTCATGCATGTTGGGCTTGGGAAAGGCGTTGGACCGACTGTCTGCGGAGGTTCCACCGGACTGAGGCGCTGGCCGTGGGTCCCGCCGTCCCAAGTCCTTGCCATGAAATCTGGGATCTCCGTTGGACCCATGCATCCCGACCTGTACCGTACTACTGGAGCTCGCCGCGTAGGAGAGCACTTGACTCGAGCGCTGGAATGATATCCAGCCATCCAGGAGGTGTTCAACCGGACCACCGAGAACAGCATGCGGAGCACTGGTAGATACTAGTACAATGTCATATGAGGAGCTCAATAGATACGTCCTGGCGTGCACTCGATTCATTCATCTCTGTCTGTCTTGCTTTTCGCTGCCTGAGCTTACATCATTTGCTGTTGGCATCCCCTCCATATACTGTCGAATTTCTTTAATTCTTCTGACAGTAAATATATACTACTAGGTTTATTATTTTGGATAAGAAATACTCCCTCTGAATTTAAATTATTCACATAGCTGACTTTTTTTTTAGTTATGTTTAATCATTTGTCTTATTTAAAAAATTTAAAGAAAGTTAAAACCTATCATATAATTTTGTATATTTGAACAAATATATTATAAATAAGACGAATGATCAAATGTAGCTTAAAAACTCAGCTGTGTCATTTATATGGCTTGCATTGAGCCTGAATATATGGACTCCCGGAAATGCAACTTATTGGGGGGATTTATTTGTTTATATCTATGTTTGCTTCTATATTCGAGCATCAGTTATTCATGCTTTATGTCAAGTTCATATCTATGCTTCTAGATTCAAGCACCTCTATTCATGCTTTTTGTCAAGGAACAGTTCTTCCTTCCTTTCCTCTATTTTGATTCAAAGAAACAAGTTGATTAAGGCCTTGCTTAAATCTCTTCAGTTTTTAATAAACTGTTTTTAGAAACTAGAGTGACTCTAAACAAATCAGCATTGATGCTAGTTTCTATAACTAAATTACGGGTTTCATAATCTAGCTAATCTAGCTATGATGCATGGTCATGTCTAGTCTGACCTTGAGAATCTGGCTTCTACGTGCATCTCTTAGACTTGTGACCTGCAGTCTAGGTGCATTAGCACTATTGGTACCTTTGCATCTAGAACTTGTTTGGATTGTATCTGGGAGGCAGCTACCTGGATCAGGCAGCAATCTGAGTCCTAGACGCTTAAAATCAACCGCCTGAAATTGTTGCCTAAGCCAGTCAATTTTCCTAGGGTCCAAAGCAAACAGGCCCCTATTGCCGGACAGTGTGTGCCTTGGGTGATCCATCCCCCGAACTCCGGTTTACCAGATTGCCCCACGACATTTTCCTTGTACAACTCTGGTTTTGTTTGTATATATGGAACAACTTGATGGCGAAGAGTGACGGCAGGGGGCCATATTTTGACAAATCTATTTTGTTCTCTGCATAAATCTTTGTATAATAAAGTATGGTCGTCCTCACATGGTACCACTGCACGTCAGACTATGGATTAGTATTCTCGTGTAGGAGTATTTTTTTTTTATTCAATACAAGTCGATCGAAGTTGACAAATGACAACGGAAGTTTTATTCAGGAATGGAGTGGTTATCTGATAAGTCAACTCGGTTAGAGGATCCAATGAACCTTCCTCGGTTGTTCCTCCGTACACCGTAGCACGTTCGTACGGCGCGCTTGGAATCCTGTACTTGGTCAAAGTCAATGGAATGAAAGGCCGCTGTAATATGAAGCAAAAACAAAGCAGCGTTTTTTTTAATTACTCAGTATAACTCAGACATTCACTCTATGAACACACGTACATAAATCTTACCCTTATAAGTATATTTGAAGACTGAGTCAGCAAATCCTCTAAATTAACGAAGTCACTACTGACCCCTCGCTATCGACAAAAACATCGCCTACTATTGAAAATATAATACCATTAAATTATAAAAAATTCACTCCCACAGAAAATCGAATATAGCACTTGAGATGCTACTGCCCTTTCATAAACAAATCAGCATTTGATTTGACCAATTTCTAACTACACGCCACGACCATGTACACTCAACATTAAAACTGGAGCAATATGCTCATGGATTGAAAATTAAAACGGACAAGGGGTCTCAACTCCCAACCTAGTTGGATTATTAAAGTTAATCAGCTGATATGTTTTTTACTCGATCAACTGATATGATTTAGGTAAGCTTGGCCAGATAGCTTTTCCATTTGCATCCCATCAAGGCAAAACAAGGTACTGATAGGTCGGCGGATAGGCAAAGCACCAGGTAGTACCTTTCCTCAGTAGGAACCCGATTCAGCCCAGCACAAAAATATTTTATTTAATTTTTCACTTTATAAATAGTACTGGTATGTTGTCCTTATCTTGGGTGGGTTGAGAGTGGAGTGGAGTGCTTATCAGGGGAGGTGTGATGTGTGTCCTCCACTGACGGTCGAGTGCACGACTCCGTCCTTTTCTAGGTACGGCTTGCGCCACCCACGTCATCTAAACCTTTGCTTTTGCTAGTGATATATCATCACCCTTTGTTGTCATTTCTTCTCCTTCGCATCAATTCTTTCAAGTCACAAATACAGAATATTAGGTCTTCCGATCCATCTCACATGGTACATTTTTTTTTACCACAAAAGGTGTTACTACTATAAACTATTAGTCATTGATGGAACGGCTTTCACAGAACTCATTGGAGATCACAAAATGTGAAAAATGCAGCAAAATGAATTTAGATTAATTAAGTTGTGCAGAAGAATAATTGAATATTTTCCTATAATTCTCCTCCAGTAAAAAAAAGAGTGTAAAAAAGAAAAAAAATATCATATTATATAAGTTTTGGGAGGTTTAAGCTTGTAGTAACTTATAATTCTCCTCCGTTTGACAATGCTACCATTATATGCACTGACATATCAATGACTAAAACGGAAGCAATGACAGATATTGTTGTTTCATATTTTTTTTTCCCCGAATTTTTTGAATGTGCGCAGCACCAATTATATACTAGAAGAAGAAGGGTCATGGTTTAGGTACATGCGTGAGAAAACACTTTGTAGTTGCCCTACTTATGATTCGAGTGGCCATGCTTTTCTTTTTCTTGAGGGTGGATCGATCCCTCTACAGGTAGGTCTTCAATTGACAAATACCTAACATTCTTTTCTCCGATGACCTTTTGAACTTGTTGCCTTAATTTTGATGCTTGGCATTACATAAGGTCAATTTCGCATAACCCCTATCCAATTAAGGTGTTTCCTGCATTTAGGATTATTAGGCACCTGATGATGCCGCTGACATCTTGGCTTTTTCTGAAATTTTACTGCGAATCATTTTAGACAATCTGCGCAAAAAAAAAGAGAGATTAATTTTAGACAAGAATTTGACCCATTTATGCGACGAAGAAATTGTAAACGGGGAAACGGCTATAGTTAATTATTGTGGCTAATGGCGTCCGTACCCACAGATAAGAGATTGATTGATTAAAAAGCGAGAAGCGCGTGTCGCTGACGCAGGGAGGAGGAGCCGTCCCCAGGGAGCACGCGACCAGTCCACAACTGCTCTCGTGCCTTTTCTTACACTCACTCAGGTTCCTACTCACACAGCTTGGACTGATTCGTGGGATCCTTGTGTCAGTGATAAGAGTAGCTTAACCACTGCAGTACGTTTAGGCAGGGGATTTCGTACCCGTCCGCACTCGCAGGCTGTACGAATGCCGTCCTTTCCTCATTCCTCCCCCGCATCGCATTTTCCCTCTCCTGCCCTCCCCAGCTAGTACTTCCTCCGTACCGTACCTTTCTCCAACAAAATTCCCAGTACACATGCCCGTTTCCAATTCTTAATCCCATTCTTATTCTTCTTTTACCACTAACTTGAAAAGAAAAAAAAAGATCCTACTAGGAATGAAGAGAAAAACAGGCTCGTATCCAGCAGCGAGAACACTGGTGTTTGCTCGTGCTTCATCTAAACAAAACTTTCTCCTAAATGTAAAAAAAAGTTCTCGCATATAGGGTCATAAGAATGACGTGACTTTGTCTTGTTGTATGTCAAGCCTTAACGGGGATGTGATTTCTCATTATTATTGTTTTGGTTTAGATAAGTGCAGAGAGTGTGATGGAGTGCATGGAGCATGAGCGAGGCTGGTGTCATTTTGTTCACATTCACCGTTGTTACTTACCCGCACATTTTTTTTTTTTTGGAATTTATCCGGACATTTGAAGAGGCGTAAAAACGAGGACCAAGGACACTGAGAGAACAACAGGGTCAAGCATGGAAAACACAGTCGTAGCTGGCCGCACCCAGTAGAACACGTGGCAGGGGCAGTCTGGTCATTTTTCTCCTCGGTTGGTTCTTTAGTTAATGGTGACGACGGGCTTTAACTTATTAACTCGTCCCTGCCATAATTGCTCCTCGCTCCATTTCTGTTAACCACCCGCCTTGTCTCGCCAAGAATCCATGGCCATGGCCATGGCAGCACCACCACACCGCCAGCCCAAGCGCCGCCGCTCCTCTACCACCCCGGCTCAGTCTCCGCTGGACTCGCTGGCCGACGAGCTCCTGTTCCTGGTCCTGGACCGCGTGGCCGCCGCGGACCCGCGCGCGCTCAAGTCCTTCTCCCTCGCCTCGCGCGCCTACCACGCCGCCGAGTCGCGCCACCGCCGCATCCTCCGCCCGCGTCGCGCCGACCTCCTCCCCTCCTTGCTCGCGCGCTACCCCGCCGCCGCCATCCTCGACCTCACCCTCTGCCCGCGCCTCGCCGACGCCGCCCTCGCCGCCGTCTCCTCGTCGCCGTGCCTCCGCGCCGTCGACCTTTCCCGCTCCTCGGGGTTCCGCGCCGCCGGCCTCGCCGCGCTCGCCACGGCGTGCCCCGACCTCGCCGACCTCGACCTCTCCAATGGGGTCGACCTCGGCGACGCCGCGGCCGCCGAGGTGGCCCGGATGCGCAGGCTCCGAAGGCTCTCGCTGTCGCGGTGCAAGCCGGTCACTGACATGGGGCTCGGATGCGTCG
This sequence comes from Eleusine coracana subsp. coracana, assembly GCA_032690845.1. Lineage (NCBI taxonomy): Eukaryota > Viridiplantae > Streptophyta > Magnoliopsida > Poales > Poaceae > Eleusine > Eleusine coracana. Next base: position 13,069,803 of record CM064426.1, read on the forward strand.
CCGTCGGGTGCCCCGACCTACGAGACCTGTCTCTCAAGTGGTGCATTGGGGTCACGGATTTGGGGATCAAGCTCCTCGCACACAAGTGCAGGAACCTGAGGACGCTGGATCTCTCCTACGCCATGGTCAGCACCCCCAGCTGCTTTCTTGATCTCCCTCTCTCATTCTCTCTCTCTTTTTTTTTCTTTCTTGAGGTGGATTCAATCCATTTCTTGGACCAGCGCGACGGAAAATTCCCTTTTGTTGTTAATTGGTTGGTGTGCTGTTTTATTTCCCCTCGAATTCAGCGGCACAAAAGAACTGTTTTTTTTTTTCTTTCGCCAAATTCAGAGAATTGGGCGAGTGCACCGTACATTTATTCTCGATCTGCAGACGCGCTTATCTGCATCAAAGGATCAGACCTCTAGTTGCAGTGGCAGTAGCCAACTCCACTTATCATGTTGAACTAACAACAACGTATCTTGCTCTGCAGATCACAAAAGACTCCTTTCCAGCCATCATGAAGCTACCCAATCTTGAGGTGTTGACACTGGTGGGCTGTTCTGGAATTGATGATGATGCCCTTAGCAGCATTGAGAAACATTGCATCAAATCACTGAAGGTGATCATCTTAATTGGGCAATTTGATCCAACTGTTACCATTGTCTCACTTTCATTCACGCTGATAATATTTTCTTGAAAAGTTCTATGATTGATAACACACTGTTAGGTATTGAACTTCTGTAATAGTACCACAAGACCTTGTTTACCAAGCATGAAAGTAATGTCTATCCATTGCAGGTGCTTGATATATCTCATTGTCCGAATGCGACTGATGTGGGGGTTTCATCTGTAGTGAAGTCGATACCCAATCTATCAGAATTGAATCTTTCATACTGCTGTCTGGTAAGTAGTTAACCATGTTAATGGTGCATTATTGTGTCTCCTGGGCATTATTTATTGACATCCTTCTTTCGCAGGTTACTCCTTCTATGGTAAGCAGCTTTCACAGGATGTCTAATCTGCAGACCCTGATGCTGGAAGGCTGCAAATTCATGGCTGATGCACTGAAGTCCATTGGCAAGTCTTGTGCCTCTATTAGGCAGTTAAGTCTGAGCAAGTGTTCTGGAGTGACAGATGCAGAACTTTCTTCTGCTGTGTCAAGATTGAAGAATTTGCTGAAGCTGGACGTTACTTGTTGTCGCAATATTACCAATGCTTCACTAGTTTCCATCACTAGTTCATGCACTTCTCTCATCTCTCTGAGAATGGAGTCCTGCGTCCATGTTTCTAGTGACGGACTCAAACTGATTGGAAAGCACTGTCATCAATTGGAAGAGCTAGACCTTACTGACAATGATTTGGACGATGAAGGTTTTTACTGAACTGGCTATTTATATATTATATTGACACTGGACAAAAAAATGACCACTCAATTTTTTTCTGTGCAGGGCTGAAAGCTATCGCTGGATGTAGCAAACTCTCAAGCCTAAAAATTGGCATTTGCTTGAAGATAAGTGATGAAGGTCTCACTCAGATTGGAAAGTCTTGCCCAGAACTCCGAGACATTGATTTGTACAGGTGATTCTTAGACGTGTCTGTGGAGGCTTTACCGACTTCTTTCTCCTCCTTTTTGTCCTTCAACTAACTCAAATAGTTTCTGTTTCAGGTGCGGAGACATTAGTGATGACGGCGTTACTCATATTGCCCAAGGCTGTCCAAAGCTAGAGTCTATCAATCTGTGCTATTGTACAGGAATAACAGACCGTTCTCTGATGTCCCTCTCCAAATGTGCGAATCTGAACACATTGGAGATTCGTGGCTGCCCCAGGGTTTCATCCTCTGGGATATCAGAAATTGCAATGGGATGCAGGCTACTTTCCAAGCTTGATATTAAGAAATGCTTTGAGATCAATGATGTGGGGATGCTTTACATTTCCCAGTTCTCTCATAGCCTCCGTCAGGTACTAGTGTTTACTTTTGTATCTGAGATCTAGTAGTGCCATGTTTACTATTATGCTAATATAATCTATGTCCATTGCAGATAAACTTGTCATATTGTTCGGTCACCGATATTGGACTTCTTTCGCTTTCTAGCATTTGTGGCTTGCAGAACATGACCATTGTACATTTAGCGGGTATTTCGCCTAATGGCTTGATAGCTGCTCTTTTGGTCTGTGGTGGTTTGACAAAAGTGAAGCTCAATGCTGCATTCAAATCCATGATGCCTCATCATATGCTCAGAAATGTTGAGGCACGAGGTTGTGCCTTCCAGTGGATCGATAAACCGTATAAGGTATTCTACAAATTTCAGCTTGCCTGTTTGCCTAAATTTGTTTTTTTTTTCCTTATGTCCATCAGTACTTTTAGTTGGTTTACATGCTTTGCTACCTGAACACACTCCAAACAAATTCCTTCATTGGAATGTCCCATTAGCTCAAGACTGTATCAACTTCTGAAAAGTTGTGGTGCTTTAACTGTGAAAATGCCTTGATTATTGATTATGCTGATAAACAAAATGTCTTGGAACATAACACTGCCCCTTTATATAGTGTCACATCTATGAATTTGTGCTTGCTTACAAAACTGTGTTGCAAAGTTGTGGTCACTTGGTCTCTAATATTTGCCATGATCTTGGGCAGGTTGAGCTAGAACCATGTGATGTATGGAAGCAACAGTCACAAGATGTGCTTGTTGGATGAAAAGGCTTGAAGTGTAACTGTTGTGGCGATTCATGGCTTTTGATTGATTGCCATTTCTGAAGGTTGGAGGAGATGAAAATTTTGTCTGTAATTGGGTTTGGTACTATGCAGATGTTTTGTTTTGGGGAATCTACTATGCAGATGTTTTGTTTTGGGGGATGCACTATGCAGATGTTGAACAAAGACTAGGATTTTTTTTTTCTTTCAATGCGGTGAACAGCATATTGATGAATGGAAGAGATATAATATAAGTAGAGATCAATTTTGGGTCTTATGGAAGGTCAACTTTTGCATAGCACTGCAGCTGGTGTTCAGTGTTACTTTGTAGGGCTGGGGTGGAGTGGCCTGTGTTTGTTTATACATGATCGTTATTAAAACGTACTGAATATCTGTGTCTGGTCCAGCGGAGTTTTGCCTGTTAACCTTTTGAGGGGTAAACATGCAGTTATTGAGCAGTAATCAGTAGAGATTCCCATAGTCCTGCACACGCAGTAAGGTAGCTTGGCAGAGGACTTGGAAACAGTAAAGGTACTTCACTGGTTCTGCTGGTATCCCCGACAACGCAAGAGTTTCTTATCAGCCTGAACATGAAGACGACGCCTGTGCAATTGTTTGGGCAGGAGGGAAAAGTAGGACGACACACACAGGATTCATGAAACTGAGCTACATCCGCGATTCCAGATTTAAAGCAGGAAGAAACAGGCAGGAGGCACTTGGCATGGCAATCATACTGAAGACTGAAAGCGGAGAGAGACATGGGCGATGGGGCATCACGTTGTTGGCGCCAACTTTTGTTAGCGACATGGCAGTTGTCCAGTTGCCAACCACGGTCCAGCGGCTCCAAGAGTAATAAATGCGTCGCTTCTGCATCTCCGTCTCCCTTGCCGATTGCCGTTGCGCTTAGGCTTTGGTTCCATTGCTGTCGTCCTTTCTCGCCCGTGATTGCTGCCTTGCAGGTAGTCTCTTTCCCTAAAAGGATTTTAAGAAAATAATCGCATCCAATATGTAGCCGGTCCAGCCAGTGAAGCCATCCTGCTCATTTCCTGATGTGATATGCTAGGCAGAGTTTAGAGCGAGCGAGCCAAGCCAACCACGACGGTCGCCATATCCGTCCCCATTAATTACCTCACAACCCCACACACAATTAGTAAGCAATTCATTCAATAACTCTCAGATGCCCACTGCTCGTGCTGCTGCTTGAAGGAAAGAGAGCTCACCCCCACAGTCCCACACGCAGCAGAGCAATGGGGATCTGCTGTAGCAAGGCCGGCGCAGGGGCGGAGCTCGACGAAGACAACAGCTTCCCATGGAAGCACGATGACTTCTTCCATGAGCAGCTCTGGACCAGCGCGGGGGTCTCCATGCACACCAAGCAGGGATGGAAGGGCGCCAACCAGGACGCCATGACCGTCTCTCAGGTGAGCTCACCCCTCTCTCTTCCTCTGCAGCTTTGTTCGATTAATTGGTTGGTTCAAGAAAACAGTGCTGTGTTGCTTGGCTGCTTCCTTCTTGCATGTATCTTGTCATCTTGTTACAGAATCTGCTTTATTTCCCACTGCTCGCTGTATGCCTGTATTCACCAGAATGCACTGGATCCATCCATCTCTAAAAGTTTCTCCAACTGAAGTTCTTCAGACTGGAATGCATTTAAATTTTCTAATCGCCCATATGTACTTTAACACGAAATCTACTATTATACTGGTACTATAGCATATTGCACTGAGTTGGAAAATTAAAATCTCTAGGCAACATCTTTCTCGTTTCCAATGTACTAGGTGTCACTTGCCGTCTTGTTTGTATCTTTCCATTTTATTATGTATTATTATCCTCTTTTATTTTTCACTTTGCTGAACACTGAAATCGTGCAACCTGAAATGCTCTTTCCTGTTAATTGTTTTTTTTTCTTTCCGAAAATGGTTTCCCTGTTAGTTGTTATGTGCACAGTTTGCTTAGTCTTGATGTGGCACCCATCTGTCAAGATGTTTAGGATTTTGCTGGCCAGAATGGCCACATATTTTGTGGGGTATTTGATGGACATGGCCCCCTCGGCCGAGAAGTCGCCCGCCATGTCCGGGACTCCCTTCCGAGCAAACTGTCCTCATTTTATCTGAAGCCGAAAACTGAAGATCTCTCAAGCAATTCAGATTTGGACTCCTTTGACAAGTCAGAGTCCACCTCATTCAGTGATACAAGCGATGAGAACCAGCTACTATCCACATGGAAGAACATATTTGTCAAGACATATGAAGATGTTGATCAGGAGCTGCGGCAACATTCTGGAATCGACTGTATTTGTAGTGGCACAACTGCTGTCACTGTTGTCAGGCAGGTACTGATACTGCACTGTCACAATCTGGCAATTTACTGCACTGGCAATACATATATTTTCTTTCCTTTTTCAACTAGAATTGCACTAGTATTGGATACATATATAGCGATACTGAAAACTACAGTTATTGGCGAAATAGAACCACCAGCTGAACCAGTTGATGAAGTATAATTCTGAATTACTCATTTTTTTCACCAAGTGTCCTTGTTATGTGTAGGGCGATCATTTATTCATTGCCAATTTGGGAGATTCACGTGCTGTTCTTTGCACCCGAGACAGCAAGGACCGTCTGACCCCAGTCCAACTGACCACTGACTTGAAGCCGGATCTTCCAGGTGAGCATTTGAACTTTTCATTTCACCAGCTATATATTGGTGCGAATTCAACACTTGTTGACTGCATCTTGCATTGTTGCGCATTTGCGACAGGCGAAGCTGCGAGGATTCTGAGCTGCAAAGGCCGAGTCTTTGCAATGGACGACGAGCCAGACGGGCCTAGGCTGTGGTTGCCCGACCAGGATGCGCCAGGCCTGGCCATGGCAAGGGCCTTTGGAGACTTGTGCTTGAAGGATCACGGCCTTATCTGTACACCTGAAGTGTATTACAGGAAGTTGTCTGAAAAGGACGAGTTCTTGGTGCTTGCTACTGATGGGGTAAGATTGATACAGTTTCAGATTATTGTTGTTTACATTTCATTCGGCGCCCTTTCCTTATAAAGAAATGTTTCAACTTTGCTTTGTTACTCGATATAAGGTAAAGGCAAAATAGGATACCGCCTCCATTATTGGTGACTCTAGACCGTGACAAAAGCAACTGTTAACTGAAACCGACATATCCTGTCACCTTGTTAATCATGCATGATTGGTTTACCCTGATAATGATCTGTGATGAAAATGACAGCCAAAAGTTCAGACGGATATATATTAACAAGAACAGCAAATGTTGAAAGAATTTGGTTGCAGATTTGGGACGTACTGTCGAACAAGCAGGTGATCAAGATCCTGTCGTCAGTCAGCGATCCTTCCAAAGCCGCGAAGCAGCTGATTGACCAAGCGGTCAGGGCATGGCGGCGCAAGTTTCCGACGTCCATGGTCGACGACTGCGCCGTGATCTGCGTCTTCTTCAACCGGCCGGCGGAGTCATCATCGGAGGAGAGCATTGCTTCAGAGGTGAAGTCGTTCACGGGGAGCTTCCGGAAGGTTCTGAGCCGGCGCGAGGCGTCGGAGTGGAGAGCGTTGGAAGGGGTGGCGCGGGTGAACTCGGTGGTCAGGCTGCCGCGGATCGGCGCCGTGTTGAGCTGGCGGAGGCGGTCGGCGTCGCTGGATGAAGACGACGAGGATTAAGCCAGTCGTTTTCTCTCGGTCGGTACACGTAAAGTCGTGCAAGGCTACGTGCCTTTAATTTGAGCATGATTTTAGCACTTGATGATTGTCATGGGACCATGCATGTCACATTCAGGTTCTTGAAATGGATAAAGAAAACTGAACACTGATGATGAGCTCACTTGTTTATGAACTTGCATATGCATGTTTGGTGGCCGTGGCTTTACATTTTCTGTAACTGAGATGTTAGATATTTGGGGAAAAAAATGATCGAAATAATGATTATCATAGGTATTGAGATACTTATCTCCTGCTTGACCATAAATTTTTGCAAACCGCTGACCATAGGTTATGAAATTTAAACATTGAAATGTTGCACTCGTTGTAGAAAGAAACCGATTGCCGCGGCCGCAATCGTCCCGTTACGCCGAAGTGGGCTCCTTTGCGGCCCGTTTGTGGGTTGTGGCGCAGGACGGCCCAGCGGCGTTGCGGCCCGTCCCGCAGGCCTAGCTGGAAGCATTTCACTAGCGGCTCTAATATCCATCAAGGTGCTTGAGCAGTCGGATTCTATTCTAGTATCCACCCCTGCTTCCTTCACTGTCGCGCATTTTCGCCAAGCTGTAATCAAAACTTTGCCCTCCGCATTTTTCACCACGACCCCAACGCCTGTTTCCCCTGAAACTGAACAAAAAGAAGCATCAGTGTTTACTTCAACCCAGTTCTTACCCTTGCAAAAAAAAAAAAAAAAAGTTCTTCGAGGGCAGTACCTACTTGTGTGTAGAAAAAAAAAACACAGTTCTTCGAGGGCGGTACCTACTTGTGTGTAGTAGCTGACACTCCCGTATCAACCTCCCCACCATGGATTAAAAAACCGACAAAAACCAATCGGTTTTTATGGTTTTCGACCACACCGGTCCGGTCCGGTTTCAACGGACGACCGGTTTTCGGTCGAATTATTTTTTAAATTTTGAAATTTAAAAAAAATTTATATTCGAAAACCAGTAAAACCGAGCGATAAACCGAGAAATTGAGCGATAAACCGGAGAAATCGAGCAGTTTTTCGAAAGAAGAAATTTTCTTAATAAACCGAGTAGTAAGCCGAGAAAACCGAGCGATAAACCGGAGAAACCGACCAGTTAGCTCTAAAATTTCGTTCAAATTTAGGTATTGATATTTGAGCGGTTTATCGAGTGAGTTTTCCGGTTTTCACAAAAACCGTAAAACCGGTATGAAGCCGGTTTTCACAGTTCAATCGGTTTTTTTAAACCCTGCTCCCCACCTCACGTGTGCTCCCTTATCTGAGTTGTTGTCTTGTTGAGCGCACAGGCACACAGGCACGTCTTCCTTGTGCATCACTCTGTTTGGCCCAAACTTTTAGTGAACGCTCTATATTGAATAAAATGAGAGAATTTAACATGTATTCACTGCGTGCCCTTTTAGCAGTACTTCTGTTTGTACGGACCATTTGATCAAACCAAATGTTGGTCAAAGCTGCAGATTCAGAAAACAGCTCAAACTAAAAACAACCAGCAAAGACAAAAGCTCAACAGAGTGACAGACAATCGAGTATCAATCACAAGGCCCCTCAAATCTAGCCATGGAACTCGAATCTTGTTCAGTACCTACCAATTCAGTTATGCATCAACTGTTGCTGCTTGGTCAATCAACAGCTCAACGTTTTACAGTTTTAAATTCAGAAACAAGAACGAGGAAGCCGGTGCTTCTCAAGTCTACAGCTCTCAGTTCAGACTACAGCCTTCTATGCTTAGCTACATCTCTTTGCTAGTCACTCGTCACATCTAACTAAATTCACCATGTTGATGTTGCCAGTCAGAGAACAATGGCCGAGCAGTAGCACCTCCTGCCAACTGACTTCAGCCCGGTTGTCACCCAACCACACCCTTCCTTGTAGCGCTCCACCTGATCCAACACCAAGATTTTATTGTTATTCACAACACAAATTTAAGACAGTGAATTGGACATGGTAAGGAAATTGTTTCTTGAGTAGAAACCTACCCCATCCAAGATTGTGTCTGCTTCACCTTTGACCCCACCAAACGTGTATATCGAGCCACCAAGCACAGCTGAAGGATGGTATCCTCTGGTGTAGTTCATAGGTTCAACCATAACCCATGATGGCATCCTTGGCTCGTACATCTCAACGGTAGCCACCATTTCTTTAGCCTCAGTGTCATAAGCACCAATGGAGAATCTGAACAAAAATATAGGGCAAATGTGCATCAAATAAGGTTACCACACTTGCATCGATGTATGAAGAAAGAGGTATCAGCTTACATCTTCTCATCAAGCTCAGCCAGTGTATGACAGCCTCTTCCGGCGTTCATCATTGGGAGCATTTTCCAACTAGGTTCTCGAGGATCAAGTCTCTCAGCAGAGCTGCCAACACACATCAGAAAGTGCAGGGTAATGAGTATTTTTGAGAAGTTTCAGTTTATTCCACATTTACATTAACCTATGGTCACCACTACACTACATGAGCTTTAACATGTTGCAGTTTTTGTAAAGCAAATAAGCTCCTCAATCTTCATGTTCGGACAAAAAACAATCAAGTACAAGCAGCAAAAAGACAGCACCTGAGGTATTGAAGACCGTTGAAGCCACCAACTGCGTAAATTGCACCATTGAGCTCCACACCAGCTAGAGCAAAGCGCTGAAACCACAAGCAGTACAAGTCATTCAAAATTTCAAATTCACACTATATAGACATTTATGGTTCAGAAGCGACTTTTTGCCAAAACTCAACACTACGTGGAATAGAAATATAGTCCTTAACTAGTACACAAACAGGACAAAACTGACACTTTTCCACAGATGATTATTTCCTAGAGTTGTCACTAAGTGCTCCAGTAATCCAGGATACATTTTCTAATTTTAGATCAAATGAATAGTGGAGAATATTACCTTTTCCAGCATAGGCTGACTCTTTATCCACTTTCCAGAAGCAGGATCAAATACCTCAACATCAGAAAAACACTGGTTTCCATCTCCACCACCAAATGAATAAATTTTACCATTGCAGCTGACTCCAACTAGGTTCCCCTTTTCATTATTCAACGGTGGGCATGTGGTCCAATCATCACTCTTCGGTCATAACAGTCAACTTCATAAAAAAAAAGAAGGAAAAAAAGTGCAGGATTAGGGCAGGAATTGGTATGCACAGGCTCACGACCAAATGAACAGTTAATAACCTGAATCAAACCAGCAAGCACCATCACCACCACCGAGAACAAATATCTTGCCACCTAATGCAACAGTTGAGGCATATGACTTTCCAACAGTCATTGGCTTTAGCGGAGTTAGTATGTCCAATGATGGGGAAAACGAGTCTAGTGATGGCAAAAATGTGAAGCCATCAAAACCACCAACAAGATAAATGACATCTTCTGAACCCAAGCATTGTTCAACAAACTGGTTTAGTGAATCATCTAGGGCTATCAATGACTTCACCGTGCTCTTCAACTCCACAACTCTTTTCAGTAATCTCTCATTCACACCTTCTAGGCATTTGACTTCTTTGTTTGATGATGCCTGCAGTTTGAAGATAAATAGATTTAAACAACCAAGGGTGATTGATATTCAAAGATATCCAAAAGTTTTGCTGAGAACATATAATATTCATATTCATCGTCCTCGACAATAAAGCATGATCAGTACGAAAAAAAACTTTTAATCATGTTTGTTTGATTTCTACTTAGCAGGTATTTACCCATGAGCTAACAGCAATGCATCATGTTTGTTTGATTTCTACATCGCAGGTATTTACCCATGAGCTAACAGCACTGCAAGCATCTTACAGACTCCCGTTTTAGTACCATTTAACTAGTATAGACATTTGAGAATGCAAAATATAGGCTACTGCTGAGAAAGGCCAGTCTAATGCACATGCGACCAAGTTCAGTATAGGTAAGACTTTAAAGCATTATACACATTGCAGCCTCACTTAACGTGATACCTCCTGATTTCTACATTTTTTCCAAGATTATAGCAATAAATAAATTCAACAATGCAATTTTCCTAGATTTGGCATATATACGATACACAAATCACAGTAATCAAGATTGCATAGTCCAGTACAATTGATATAAGGCAATCTAAGAGGTTATTAAGTTTCAAAAATACCTGTTTCTTCTCCATGATTGCTATGCGCCCAGATAACTCTTGAATTATATCCATCAACTACACAAACAGATTTAACGTGAGAAAGTTGGTATGGAAAGACTGAATGTCAGGTATACAAAATAATGATGATAATATGGGATGCAGTTATCAGCTATATGCACCTTGGCTTCTGTAAATGATTTAAAGTCCAGTGATTGCACCAGCGAATTAGAATGCCCCAAGGAGAGTTTATCAAGTTCGTCATCTAAGTTTTCTGGCAAATTAGAATGGCTACTTAGAATTGCACATTTGACTTGCACGCCCTTAGTGCTAAATGCGTCATTGCCTTGAGTTGCAGTAGCATTAGCACAAAAATCAGAATTGTGCTGCTGACGAGATAACTTTTTGACCCTTTCCAATGCCCATTTCAAGCTAAGCCCTTTATCCTGCTGACTAGATTGTTGTTGTTGTTGCACATTAACTTCCTTATTTGATAGTGCATACACCTCCCCCTCGGGTGGTGTGTCCCCACAGAGATCATCAAAACCATTTGACGATGCATTACTTGACCTGGCATGCTCAGCGTTCACATCTCCAGTTCTAACTTCCTCAATCTGTTTCTTTTTCACCATATCGGCATATGACATGACAATGGTTTCTGACTTGCGGTCATTGTTACCCTCAGACTCTGCTGCATATACAGATATAGGGAGTGATAGGGACTCTCTTGTATGGTCATGACCGGCAGCTGCAACAAGGGGCATCCAGAAATTGTTGGGAGAAGGTGAAGCTGTAAACATATTTATCAAGACATGTGTTTGTGCATGATCCAATTCAAACTGGAAAAAATGAAGCTTCTGGCCAGGGACAGCAGGCATTCTCTGGTAGTAATTAGATTGAATAGCAGTTCTGAACTCGCTCTCTGGTAGTGGAAAACACCAGACCCTTACCCGCACTGCAACCTAGACAAATAGAAAGGTGTGTATTGGAGTCATTTCACTGTGATTGAGTAAGAACATAGCATCCAACAATACAGAAATAAGTCACCTGAGCAGGATAGCCGGTCTTTCCCTTGCCATCATCTGACCATGCATTTGATTCAGGGCAGAACTTGCCATTGCTTGCAGCTTTGTAAATGCCATGCAATCTACGATCATCATAATTGAAGAGAAAGAGAGGTAGTCCTTCCTTGATGTTTTGTACATATGAGATGTGATCTTGGCAAGCCTGAAATGTGACAGTCATACAGATAGTTATTGGGTTGATTGATTACCCAGCAATAAGTTCAATTCTGAAAGGCATGAAATATTTATTTCCCTCACCGGAAGAAAAGCAAATGAATCAATTGGTAATCTCAGCATACATCACTTACAAAAGAGTCCTGACTAAAAGGAACCAAGAGTTCAAGGCCATACCGAAAAATTGCCGTGAGTGGCACTCTGCAATGGTACTGTTTGTGCAACCAAATATTACAGCTCCAAGATCTTCTGGCCGGAGGTTCCTTATGGCAACAGACAGGTTTGTCGGTCTGCCACCTTCCACGATCCGACTCCATGAGGATTTGCTCTTCACCATTATATTGAAGCTAGCAAGATGATAGACAAGGAAAGAAATAAACAGATTGTTTGATATCACTGATTTTGGGTATACATTTGTATGTGTAGGCATGAAGCAAGAAAAAGGTAGAAATCTTTGAGATGAAAGCCACAAGTAAAAGAGTTGTATTCAGTATGATAAGCATGAATTTTAAAATCATCACATGACTGGGGTATAGGTCTATAGCTTATAGTACACTGAAACTTCTGGTACGTTTTGTTTAACAACAAACAACCAGGCAGCAAAATTAGTCTGGATACACATCATAGGAGTGACCTATATTTGGTAAAGCTAAAAAAAATTATAATGATGAGAAATATGCAACTACACCTACACTACATGGTCCACACATGTCACATCCCATCAACTGCAACTGTTCATTTCAAATTGTTCATTATATACTGGTACCATATATCAAGATAAAGTAAGAAATGTAGCATTAGTAATGTAATTCTGTTGAATCCACCAAATTTTTCTACAAGTACATTTAACTAGTACAAGGGCTAGTCTGCCCACAAGATTTTCTCGGGGGTTTCACATCATTATCGAACCAAATAAGTACATGAAAGTAACAGTGCAAAGATGAAACATGCAAACTTACTTGCGCATTTTTTGTATTTCTAGTACACTCGTATTTGCTGCACAGTATGTTCCTTACATGTTCTTTTATTGGCAGCAACCAACAAAATTGGTTACATGTGAAGTAAAATTGATGAGGGAACCAAACAAGTACTAGTAATTAGTACAACATGGAGTCAGGAACAGGGCAAAGATCACACACGAGAAATGAATGAAGGGGCGACTGGAAAACCTAGATGAGCTGGGCATTTGAGTAATGTGATTTTAAGAACCGACCCCAAATATTCGCAAAAATGCAACTAGAATAAATTAAAAACCCTATTTGGTTCGCAAAACAAATCCGTGCCCTACATACTGGACAACTACATTATGCGCAAGGAGGGAAGGAGAAGGAAAGCCCCAACCCAAATCACCAATCCAGTAACCAGGGAATGGCATGATCGATCCGCAGTACAAAATAAAATAAGAGCGACTGAGCGAGGTCACCCAAAATCCAAGAAGCTGTAGCAAGTTACCGCAGCAGATAAAGGCTTGGAAAATTATTTTTGATTCAATAAGAAAGTTGAAGGCGCCCTAGGGATCGAGCAGCAGCGTTGATAAGCAAGAAAGATGGGGAGAGTGGGGGAATGCGGTACCTTGAAATTGGTTTGCTTGGAAAAGGATTTGATCGGGGGACCGACAAAATGAACCCACTGCCTGAGCCTGTGATGTGCTGTTGGAAGGAGGGATCAGCAGACGATCAGTACACAATGGCGGAGCTACGTTCTAAGCTGTGGGTGCAGCTGCACCCACGAAAATCCAAAACTCAACTATGAGTTATCAATTTTCACTATGCTAATTTGAGTATCATACAAATTCCCTTATATGTTGCACCCCCTCTATTTTCCTCTAGCTCCGCCACTGTCAGTACACAAGAACCGGAGAATCAGTCGGCAGGAGAAGCTGTCTCCTCCTCCAAAATCCAGATGGGAACGGAAGGGGGGAGAAGCCAGGGAAGGATGGGAAGCGAGAAAAGCAAGCAATGAGCTGCTCTGCTCTTCTTCCCTTGAAGGAGGGCGTAAAGTAAAGTAAAAATGGAGTAGAAATGAAAAGGCCATGCCATTTACTGTGTGTCAGGCCCGCATTTACAGCCAGCAAACAAAGCAAAGCAGCATTAGACGAGTCCCTACCGCACAGAGACTCACTCAGGTGCAGCTTCCATTTCCATTCCAGGCAAGATTAGCAGCGAAGAAAAGACAAACTGAGTCCACCCAACCTTCCCCGATGAGTGGACCATTCCACTTCCTCGCTTGACACGTACACTGCTTCTTGGATTCCTCAGACTATCCAAAAAAAAAAAAACTTTTGCACCAAAACATATCATGCCAGTTTGATGATAAATATTATGAATAAAAATAGTTACTAGTAGTTTTATCGTACATTCTGATTAGTTTCATACAAAAATCATGCATACTAGTTTTATGGTTACTAGTCTAAATTGGTTAGTGCTTCTCAAATCGTCATATACAACTTCGTTATCCAGTTGTACATGACATATATAGATAAATAGAGTGACAATTTCAGCAGGATCAACCATATATACGTATGATGTGAGTCGAAAACACACTTGCCCTAAGTACAATTAACAAAATACAAAGATGAAGGTGCTGCATCTCTCTCCCAACTTACGTTTAAAGCCAGCTTGATGAGGGCTACAGAGCAAAATCGATGAGGGAACCAAAGAAGTACTAGTAACTACATGAAGACAGGAATATGGCAAAGGTCACAACACACACGAGAGATGAATGAATGGGCGACTGACTAAAGTAAAAAAAAAAAGAAAAAGGACCGCGGTGTGTATTGGTTATGCAGTACTAGTAGATACGGAGTATTTTTTTTTTTTTTTTTGCGAGAGAGTAGATACGGAGTATGAAGAAAGGGCCGTGAAGTGTTGGTTTGTTTATTCAGCCGCGGCACACTACTCATACTTTGATTTACAAAATATAATTACTTAACAGTGATTCTGGGTCATGTTACTGTTGCAGCAAGATTAGCCGACAAGGAGGCCCCACCTACACAGAGAGAACATTCCATTCGAGGCAAGATTAGCCGGCAAGAAAGAGAAGCGGAGACCACCCAACTCTCCCTGATTCCACGGGAGTGGACCACTTTACTTCCTGGCTTGCCACGTACCCTCTTCCTAATTAAATTTCAGAGTTTTAAAAGAAAAATGACTGGGTAAAAATTATACTACATTCGTATTTTATTTGTTGAGGGTGGCTATTGCAAATTTACACTGGTTAACGTCAATAAAATAAAACCAAAAGAGTATAAAATATAGTTTATGATAGGTAAATTTATTATTTTTATTGCATATTTTCTAATGAGAGGATTTATTATTTTGCGTTTTGATTTTGATCATAAACCTCTTTTACATTTGCTATAGGATAATCGATAATGAGAGGGTTCATTAGTTACTGAACAATGAAAAAACTAAATATAGTATCTAGCAATAAATAAACCGTATTTTATTGTCTTGTAGAAAATGTATTATGTCCAGCAACAAATTTTACTGGTTTTATTAAAGTAAGGATGGATTTGAAAAAACAACAACGAAACGGAACCAGAGGGGAAAAAAAAAAAGAGGAGAGAAATGCAGCGGGCGCGCGGTGGCCGAAACGGAGACGGCAAAGGCGGTTAAAAAGCAGGAGGAGCTTGTCAGGCCGAACGTGGCAGTGCTTGTAGACCTCGTTGATGTCGTCACTGGTCACTGGTGTGTGGGTCTTTTCTTTTCTCGGGCCCAGTTGTCAGCGTCTGTGTCAGCGTGGGCGCGTGGTGGCATCGGTAAAGAAGCAGCCAGCCAGCGGCGTGACGATGGTCGTCCTATTTCCCCACCATTGTTGTTCCCGTCGTCTCGTCTCGTCCTCCAAAACCAAAAGCGAAAAGCAGGCACCCAAATCAAAGCCGTCGCCATCGTCGTTCCCGGGAGCGGCGGGGTTTAGGCGAGGAAGGGCTATCTATCTAGGGTTTAGATGGCGGAAGTGAACAACGACGATGGGTCCCCGATGAGGCGCGAGGACGTGGAGTAAGTACTACTCCTGCACTCCGTCTGCCTTTTCTCGATCGGACCCCTTTCCGCTTTCCCTGTTCGATTGATGTGACGATGCTTTCTGAGCGTGATCAGTTTGCTTACCTGCTTGAGTTGTGGCGTTTTTCCCTGATCGAGTTGTCTGCTTGGGTTGTACGTGCCACGGAAATGGTGCATTGGTGTTGTACTTGAGATTTGGTTTGGTTCTGGATCGATCCTGCACCTGCAAGGACGTGTACTCCTTCCTACCCTTTTTTTTTTTGGTTCCTGCCTTTTTCTGATGACAGACATGGATGTGTACCTTCCAGTACACAGCAGATTGATCTGTACATGCATGCCTTACTGTTGATTTACTAGTAGATCTGATGAGAGTAGGATTTCGTTTGTACCACACCCATGCTTGATGCCGCCTCATGCTTGATGCATCTCCGACGAGGAGAGTGCTTTATTTCTTCCTGTTTCGTGTGCGATGAATGACTGCGGCTTTTCGATCATGATGATTCATGATGACGTGCAGCTAGTGTAATTTGATTCGCTCGCTCAATTGGGCTTTATTTTGTGCTGCTAGCTGTCTTTTCGCTTGCCACACCACACGAAGAGCAATATAATGCAAGCTGACGAGGGATCGAATTGGTGAGGTGTGTTGTTCAGGTGCGTTTCCACTTGCACGAGTTTCTGATGGATCGGAAACTAGCTAGTAGTTGGTAGTAGTGGACTGCGGCATACTAGATCATCCGTTGTTCCTCTGATGAGATGTTGGCAAAAAACTCTATTCTGCATATATATCTCTGGTTGTCTGATGGAGGTCCGTACGTTTATCTAACTAGTTGCATTGTTGGTACTGCCATGCTGCATGCATAATCATCCTCTAATAAATAATGACAAGAAATGGGTAGAGTAACGGTTATAAGCTAGTACTACTCTGTATTCTGCAAATTTTATCTCTGAGAGTGAATGTAACTGCCTGCAGGGGGATGCTCGGCGCCGTGGGTGACACCCACTACAAGATGCGGGTGGAGCAGTGGCCCAACAACGATGAGAAGTGGCGGTGAGTGTTTTTTCCCTTCCCTTCCTCTGAGCATTTAGGACTGGACTACTCTGAGTATTTGGTAGTGTGTAGAGCAAATTAAAGGACCAAGGAAGAAGGAAGCATTAATCGATGTCTGAGTTGACGATGGATATGCGTGCAGGTTTCTGTTCTCCCGTGGTGCTCTGGACTATCCCCTGGTGCTTGACCCGTTGTTGCAGGAGCGGCGGTGGTATGACGTCGCGATCTACCTGCGAAGGCTCTTCCGATACAATGCTACTGACAGCGAGCTGTCTGGACCCGCTGTGAAGAGCCCGAACCCGGTTCATCAGGTTTGGGATATCAAGTGGACTCATCCCGAGCTGTACATGCTGCCGCGCGCGCAGCAGGCATTGGAGCTACCTGCACAAGGAGACCAGGCGCAGGCAACCATTTTGCTTCAAGAGTTGCAGGAGGTTGTTGCTTGGACCGCCCAGCACAGCAGCGCGAGGCACGCAGAATTCCTTGGGACTAGCATGCTCGCCCTGCTCAGACAAGCGTTGCATCAGCACGCGCCAGTTGTTATTACACAGTAAGTCACTACTACTACTTGTGACATCCATCCATCTTACATTGCATTATTCTTGCTTGACATGATGACGATCGCTGCAGGGAGCAGGTGGATGCCGAATGGGAAAGGACCGTCAAGTCAATTCACTACTACCTGGATCTTTACCTGCCAGAAACATCAGGGTAAGTAGTCTTATTATAAGACTCTTATATACTACCGTAGTAGTAGTAAATATATATACGGAACGGAAATATAAATTGGTGATTTTGGTTCGTGCAGGCGCATACGCAGACCCACCGCTGAAGAGAAGAAGAAAGGGATTACTCAGACTGAGAGTGAGACTGATCATTGGCAATTTGCAAACAAGGACCCCGCAGGGGAACGGCAGTTCGTGTGTCTCCTGTGTCACGCCAATTTCACCGGCGATCTGTGGCACGTGACTCGGCACGTCCGGCAGTCCTGCCCGGCCTCAACCGAGAGCGTCCGACAACGCCTCGATCTCATCAACAAGAACAAGCGCAAGAGGGATGACGACGCTGCTGCAGGGTCCACCTCCCATTCCCATGGCGGCGGCAGCAGCGGAGGTGCGCCAGGAGCCGGCGCCGCGGTCATCGGCGCGGCCTGACGATCGGACTTGGCTTGTTCAATGCATAGCATTCTTCCTCGTGTTTTCCCTCACGTTGAGCCAGATAGAACTAGACTTGCCGTAATTGGTTTGCTGTGGTGTCAGTTGGACTAGCTATTTCCTTCTGTTGCTTTTGCAATAGTATTATATTTGGTGGAGATCTGCATGTAGTGTAGGTCAATTCATTTGGACAGTTGACACAAATTGTCTGGATATAGCATCCCAAAATTTGTCATGACTATTATTCAAACACGCTTTTAGATAATCAATTCTTACTGATGACTCAACCTGGGCTTGTTGATAAACCAAACGAAAATTTGTGAGCCAGTTTTTTTTAACAGACTTTTTTTGGGTACACCGTACACAACCAAAACTATAGCTGGCCATCTGGCCGGGCAAAATGGGCCGGCCCGAGGCCCTATTGTTTTGGCCTGCCATGGGTCATGTTTGGGCTCAGGCACAAGCCCATCATGCCAATCCGAGCACGACCCGTTTAAGACGAATTATTGAGTCCATTGTTCTGGCCTGATTAGCCCATAAATTCTGATCTGGCCCGGCTCGGCACAGTCTCTTAGGCACGTTTATATAAAAACTCCTAATAAATCTTAATATCCTCTCACTCTTCCCACCTCGCTGCCGTCGCTCGGTTTCTCCCTCATCGCGCCATCTCCCCCGCCTCGCCGTTTCTCCCTAGCCTTCCCGCCCTCTCTAGCGCCTCCTGCCGACACCTCCGTCGTTTCTCCCGTGCTCTCCCTCCTCTGATCCCCGCCGCTCCAAGCCCCTAGCGCCACCCTGGGACCGCGCCTCGCCCAATCACCCTCCGGCGCCACCCCGCACGGCAACCCCTTGCCCTCCGAGGCCACCCTCCTCCCCCTCGCCTCCTCGCCCCGCCCTCCCCCGCATCTCCCCGTCGCCGATGCCTTGCTCTCCGGCACTGCTCCGCGCAGCCAAGCCCACGCCTCTCCCTCTTCGCATTGTGCTTCGAGCTGGTCCGAGACGAACGGATCCGTGGGTCGACGATACAACCCAATCCAGCAACAGTGCTTTGCTTGGGCTTGACTTTTAACCCAACACGACCCGTTACATGGCTCGATCATGCTGGTCCACTAAGAAGACCGCCTGGCCCGTCATGACACGACCCGTTGGCCAACTATAAACCAAATAACCCCGGAACAATCAGGGTAAAAAAGAAAACATGTTTTCTAACCTTTAATCGACTGAAAGATTTGAGTTGATAATTTTTTACTTTGTATTTCAATTTTTCGTTTATAAAATTTTTATATAATAATTATAAACTATTAGATCTATAGATCTAATAATTTAAAAAGTAACTAAAAATTATCTTAAACTTTCGATCAGCTAAAAATTAACAATTTCCAAAAAAAAATTAACAACTTCCAAAAGAAAACCCGAATAACTGCCCCCCGTCTCCACAGCTCCAATCCACCTATACCATATACGAAAAGAAAAGAAAAACAAGAAAAGAAGAAGAAAATCCCCAGGTTTCTGTTGCTCCCAAGCCGGACAAGGGAGGAGGGAGGGGACCGCCGCCCCACCGATCGTGATGGTGATGACCCGGCCACTGCCACGCCGCCGGTCACTGCCCCGCCGCCGCGTTCGGCGATTTCTCTCCGCCTACTTCAAGCTCCGGTGCGAGTACATCCTCATCGCTCCCGATCTGCTCCTAATTAACCCTCGATTATGCATTCCCCGTACGTCCTCGATTTTTATATCCAATTAAGTACTGATCAATTGGCTGCACGATTTTGCTTGCTCGGGTGCGGAATTGAAGGGGCGGGAAGCCGGCTCAGGTGGTGGTGTTCGACGCCTCGCATTTTAAGCAGATGCTGCTGTCGGGGCAGTCGGAGAAGGCCCATTACAACCTGCAGTGCTTCCTGAAGCTCACCCCCGTCCAGGACTGGAGCCCAGTGTCCGAGCCGCTCCTGCACCAGGTCGGCCTCTTCAAAATCTTCGCCACGGTCGCCCGCGGTGGGAAGGAAGGTGCCGAGCTCGCATCCATGTTCCATGACCTCAGCGAGGAAGACGCGCTCAAGAACCCCGCCTGCGATCGCCAGATCAAGATGATCGCTCGAATGAACGCACATCCCACCTGGTTAGTTATTGTCATAATAACACATAAGTTGGTGGGTCTATCATGATTAGGTCGGCCGTAATTTGTTTCGCTTGCTCCTCCATGGATTGGATCGTGTGCTTAGTCATGATTATTATTAGGCCTGATTGTTTCCCCACACCAGTGAGTGAACTAGCTAGGATGTCAAGTGCAATAGCTAATTGCAGTCATTCAGACGGTTAATTGAACACTCCAGTTGCATGCTCTTCTTCTATGTAGGGCCTTGAAAGTTTGGCAGCATGTCGAGCCCATTCAGGTTGGAAAGATCATGGAGTCGGTTTCTGGGTGCCCTGATCTTCAACGCGAGGTGCCGTTGCCGCGTAAAAAGATTGTGCGCTTCGAACCCACCACTCCCTGGTTCGTTAATCAGTTTGTTCCTCCAGCATAATTGTTTATCTAGATTCTCTGAGATTGACTCTTTTGATGATTGTTAATACTACTAATCATCATAACGTTGGATGAGTTCCCAGTCCATCCCTGCTGATGTTATGTCATTCTGCTTATTAAACAGGTTGTGCAGGAAGAAAACCAACCACGTGCCAGCACATGTTATTGTTCGTGAGTTCCAGAAAAAGAGGTGATGCACCAAAAATAAAAATAAAAAACTCTGTTCGCCTCGCTTCTCTAATTATCGCATTAGTGGTTTAACGTACTTTTCTTCACGCAGGCTACTTACAGCTCAGGAGATAAATGATCCAGGTATGATTTTTTTGCTTCTCTAATGGGTGCACCATGATGACAGTAGTATCATTTGTGTGCCTGCCTCTAATAATCTGTGCAGTTCAAACCTAGTACTATATGTCCTCATGTTAGCTTTCACGTGCTCCAATATGGCAGCACATTCTGCCGTACAGTACATAGAAATGGAACGAATTGCTCTACAGCCAGCAGTTCTTGAAGCTGAAACTAAATTTAGTTTACCAATTTCCCTCTGGCCTTCATTTTATTCAGTCTCTATTGTCATTTATGTTCTATTGAACACTTGTTGGCACAGGCATTGAGGACATAGTACTCTACTGTTGAGCGGTATTGCTTACGCTAAACCCTACTTTATGGCTAGCTGCTAGTAGATTTCAGACTGCATTTTGCATTTATTTACTATTCTTTATGTTTGTGGATAACCCTGCAACCTACTTACTAAGACCAATATAGTCCTGCAGCCAGCCTGTTGTGCATATCTTTCTATCTGTAACTATTTTTTTTTTACTTTTTTTTCTTGATGAACACTGTTGACCTTTCATAAGAAAGAGGCAAATCAATAATGTTCTTTTGCCTATGCTCATGAAGATTGTTACGAATTTGTGACTGTTCCTCTCTTTCTGTCCAAATAAAAAATTTCACTTCTTTCAACGTTCAGAATTGATTTGCATGATCTCTTTGCTCATGTTTTACTTGCATCTATTCAATTTGGTCACAGACTTTCTCAGCAGTGCATCAAGTTCTATGGAGTCAAATATGAAAAGTGAACAAATTGCTCTGAAGCCCATCAATCTTGCAGGTAAATTTAGCTCCTCCCCTGCGCTTGTACCATTTCAGTTTCATAATGTGGTGGCAACCATCTTGGTAGTATTTAGGACACGGAAGGTAAAAAACACATACACAGACACCATTAAATGTTCACCACAACATATAGGTGGTCAAGATAAAGCTAGTGTACTTGCACAACCTGTTTCATAAGCAGAATGAACATAATATCAACAAGAATGGACAAGCCTTTACTTAGTTAACAAACTAAAACTGGCCCCAGCAAGCATGAATTAGAAAGGTTTCTGTTCACATGTGCATGTATACCTTTGATCTGTGGCATTCAACTTTCAAGTGGATTAGGTGGCTTAGCAGTTAGTAATTTATGGAGGTAAATTTGGCCTCCCTTTGGTCCGTACCTAAAAAAGAGACCCTTAAGCTTGTTGCAGGCAATTACTTTAGTTTGATGTTGAAAATCAATTTGACATATGGAAGATACTTAAGTCTGTCTCTTTTGTTCTAAGGGTTAATTGGATTGGTGCCATTGATCTTTTGTCGGATTCCTAATATGTCATTAAACTTTGTGAAATCAGCCTGATGCCATTACATTAAGTGTTTTTTTTTTCTGATAGATGATATTTACACAGAAAATAGTTTGGAGCTAAGATCTGGCTATCTGTCTTATGTTTCATTGAATGCTGTCATTGCATGCTGAACTAAATTGCTTGGATATATGATGGATCAAACTTGTGCAGAGCAACCTCCTATACATTGTTAGAGTTGCTTTATATGCTACCTAATAATTTGCAATTTGTTGGCAATATATTATGGTTTGGATTATGCTATACACAACTTCATGAAGAAAAGACATTGAGAAATCTGAAGTTGTCATTAAACTATGTTGGTAGAGAGATTAGACTTGTCAATTAAAAAATCTTATGTTTAAGTAGCCAAATCATCGGTTCTTCACCGATATCATTAGTCTCATGTGAAAATAAACTAAGGAGAGTGCTCCTCTGCTCTCCAAAAAGTAGCGTCATTTACACTACATCTTTGCTTGACTCAGTAATGAGGAGTGGGTAGGTTTTGAAGAGCCATTGGCTGTAGCGGTTTTGCTTGGCTCTTCACGGTGCACTTGGTAGTGGAAGGGAAGGGGAAAGTGTTGGAATTTTAGTTCCATTCCCTTTCAGTATGTGTTGGGAATATGTATGATAATGAGTTAGCTGGGAATTCTTCCATTTAAGGGTGTAAATTGGAGAATCTAAGGGGACTTGGGAGTTTTTATAAAGTCATGACGAGTGGAGATGCACTCATGTTCCAGTGAAGAACAATTGAAACCATTTACCACCCTTTCCCTGGGTTTAGAATGGTGGGAGTTGAGCTCTCAAATTCCCTTTCCAACAAACCAATCAAGATATTTAGAAACTCCCATTCTCCCATTCATTTTTGCAATTCCTTTCAACCACATGCTCTATTGTCAGAGAAATGATTTGTGGATATTGGACCATCATATGGCGCTATAGCCACTATTTATTGTGACTTTTTTTTCCTTTTTTTCTGGTAGAGATGACATGCGCATTTTCTTTTAGTCTCTATATATGCACCACATATATATAATTCATGGTTTGTTTGCTTATATGTTCTCTGCATTTATGTGATTTCATGGCAGGAGTCCCCAGCAATGCGTCCTCAAGTTCCCTGGCAGTAGATACACAAATTGAACAAAATGCTCCAGGACCCATCACTCTTGGAGATAATTAGGTTAGTATTTCTGTTTTCTGCATACATAATGTGATGGCTAGTATCTTGGTATGGTACCGTTTGAGGCTTCATCAATGTACTACTATTGTACCTCACAACACTAGATTTCAGGACTAAACACCATATACTCGCAACCAGCTTTGTTATTTTTCAGACCTGTACATTACCATGATGTGCTGCTTCAAGAAGTAGTACAATATATTATTTGATGGGTCGTTCACGGTAGTGACAGAAGCCCAACTTTCTATTGTTAGTGTTACCTTGGTAGGGTTGCTTATCAGCAGCTTCATACGGGTCCTACTTGTGCTTCAATAGGTGTTGTAACTTGTGCCATCTGGCATCCCTTTTTCATGTAAATGTTCAACTCTCTTGCATGCTTTCTAAGGCAAGCATCGATCTTGATAAGGCTTCAGCGGTTAGCTATTATTATTATGTCTATGACTTTGATTTCTTTTTATACATAAGGAGGGTCTATGTTTCTATCGAACACCATTTACTTGCTTTCTAGCTGCCATGGTATATTTCAAACCTATATGTACCTTGATCTAGATTATTTTCTATAATGTATGCAAACATTTTCACGTCACAATTTTCCGGTTGACTTGGTCACTTTTTTCATTTTATTCCCTCAGTGGCTAAAAGGTCTATAAAGGAGACCGCAAGTGAACCTGTCCCTTGAACTGACTGAATTAGAGTTTGGTCACCTTTGTGTTAACAGAGCAGCCAATGGAGAATTTTGGAGAGCGCTCTGGAGAAACAGGACGTTAACAGAGTAGCCAATGGAAAGAATTTGGAGAGGGCCCCAGAGAAACAGGACGTCAAGGCGAACACATGGCTGCCTTGCACGCCATCCCTTTTTTTTTTCGTAGTACTATTTTGTGGGTGTTTTTCTTTCCTTTTCTAGTGAACATTATCTGGAGTACTGAAGGCGCTGTAAAAATTGTTGCAGTCGTGCCTGGGTAAATGTTGCTGCATCCTTCGAGACAGCCATTGGGTCGTTCTGTGACAATTGACAAATATAACTACATTCATTTGTAATGAACAACTTGAGCACCCTTTCTGTGATTAAACTGGATTAGATAAAAACTAACTTTTTTTTGGAGAACGTGTGGAGCACGTGTTTCGTTAAAGAGGAGAGTTTAACAATAGGTTACAATGCAAACTCAGATGCACAACACAGCACACAACTATTACTCAAACGACCTAAGGACCGGTGATGGAGAGGATCGTTTCAAGCTTCCTGAAGCACATTGAAACCCACCAAGTCCCTTTCTTCCAATTGCAGGAGGTCGGGTCCCATGGAACCTTTCTTTCAAACTTTCCGTCACCCATCAGGTTGCTTTACCTCGGCTGCCAAATTCTTCAAAAAAGAAAAAGAAAGCTCGGCTGCCAAACAAGTGCAGAATAAGGCAAGCAGCAGCAGAGAGTAAGAAAGGAAGAGCTTGAAGAAGGTTGGGAATCCTCCATGGGGAACGCCCTCAGATGCTTGGAGGGACAAGAAGACCATACCGGCCGTGATCACTACTACCCTTACTACCGTCCAACCTCCGGGCCCACCCACGGGTTGCAGGCTGGAACAGATGACGAGCCTGCCGCCACACCGCCGCCGACTCATCAGCAGGTCCTAGTAGGTCCCCATGGCGTCGCCGCCGTGGATCAGTGCATCCTCAACTTCAAACCCACATCCGTGGTACTCCATATTCTCTGTTCTTCTTTCCTTCTTTGCTTCTTTGTTTTTCCTCCCCTTTTTGCCACTATTGTCTCTCTGCTTGTTTAGACACTGCACAGTGCAGCTGTTGGTGACTTCCATGTGTCACCATTTAATTTAATTTTGGAAAACCTGGAATCCTTGATTGCAGCTCCACAGTCCACAACAGAGTGTCATTTACAGCGAAAATATCCAGCTTGTTCTCGGGAACAAAGGGTTTGGTTCTTTTTTAGTAATCAAAGTAATTTAACCGGATCAGGGGTGGTCGGTATTTCATTTACCGACCACTCCTGACAGATTATTCTCATTTTCATTTATACATCCCTAGATCACATTACACACTGAAATTTTGCGGGATAATGCGGGTTCGCCGTCCTCTTCTCTATGAATTCTTACTTAGATGGTCCGTACCACAGTCAACTCAGATTAATCAGATCAAGGGGTGGTCGTTGTTTCATTTACCGACTACCCTCGGCACATGATTCTCATTTTAATTTCTCCATCCATAGATTACACCAGGCTCTGAGGATTAACCGGATCAGGGGTGGTCGGTATTTCATTTACCGACCACCCCCGATAGATGATTCTCATTTTCATTTATCCATCCCTAGATCACATTAAGCACTGAAATTTTGCGGGATTATGCAGGTTTGCCGTCCTCTTCTCTATGAATTCTTACTCGATTTTTAAAAGTCCGTACCACAGTCAACCCAGGATTAATCAGATCAAGGGGATGGTCGTTGTTTCATTTACCGACCATCCCCACAGATGATTCTCATTTTAATTTCTCCATCCTTTGATCACATTAGGGTCTAAACTTTTTGCAGGCTTAGAGCATCTCTAACAGTCTAGCTAAAATAATTTTTTAATCTAAAATTAGCTATTATTAGCCAAAATTACTCCCCAACAGACTCGACAACTGGATCGCTAAATTAACCTGCTCGCCATTCCAGCTTTCTCGGTCGCTTAACTTGGCGAGCGAGCTGCGCTCGCCATTCCTCCTTCCCGCGCGCTTGCTTTTGCCTTCGCGCGCATAGGGAGAAAACAGGAATGCTAAATTTCAATCGACTGAAATTCGTGGCTTCGTTCAGTGGGATTGACCAGATCATCTTTTGTTTCTTTTGTTATTTATCTATTTATAGGATTATATATATTAATTAGTGTTATGTATAGACTATAAAAACTTATTTTTTTGTATTTATTAGATATAGATCCAAAGACTAAAAATATTAATTGAAAGAAACCCTCATTTTCAATCGTCTGACGTTGTGTGTCACATTCATTTGGCCGTAGTAGTCTTCTTACGCGCGGCAGTTAGAGTGACAAAAGCATTCAACGGCAACATCATCTACCGCTGGAGAAAGAGATGATCCTGCCACTGACGAACAGTCGAACATGGTGCTCCTACGTTGATTGCTT
The DNA here is from genome assembly GCA_032690845.1 of Eleusine coracana subsp. coracana. Lineage (NCBI taxonomy): Eukaryota > Viridiplantae > Streptophyta > Magnoliopsida > Poales > Poaceae > Eleusine > Eleusine coracana. Next base: position 13,096,180 of record CM064426.1, read on the forward strand.
GTGACGCTGCCATTGTAGGTGAGATTGCGTTGATGACATTGGCAATTTAGATTGGAAGTTCGTGCGTATATCACGTGACGGTGGCTCGTATGTAAATTACATGGACGAAATAATGATTTGGATCAGCGTTTGCCAAAAAAAAAAAAGAATGATGTGGCAAGTGTTTGAATGTAGAGAGTCAAAATTTGGATAGTCTGTTGGAATACCTCATGATTCTAGAGATTTTTTATTTTTACAAATGGGGTAAAAAGTCTAAATATAGCTAACAATATATCTATACTCTTGGAGATGCACATATGCGAGTTTACAGTCCTCTTCTTCACGATTTTTATCTCAATTTTTAAACGTCAGTGCCACTGGCAATCAAGGATTAACCGGATCAAGAGGGTGGTCGTTGTTTTATTTACCGACCACCCCAAGAATAATTTTCACATTTCCGTTTCTCTGTGTACAGATGATTTCAGACTCTGAAACTTTGTACAACTCTTCTGCAATCCATGCCCCGCGGAATGGAGTTTTTCTGTGATTTTAGAGATTATTAATTTGGCAAGGTCGGCTCCGCCCCGATTCCCACACTGCGTGACTATTAGCGTCTCTAAAAGACATACCGGATTGAATATCTCAACATCTTTCTCCCTTTGGCGTTCTCCCTACGGCCGCACTAGCATTTGTTGGCTCGTTCATCACGATGTGCAATTGGCTGTGGTATAGATCCGTAGCATCTTGGTGACACCGGTCCAATTTGCCTCCTCTTGGCCGGCATTAGCTAGTATGTAAATATATCTTTAAAATTTACTACGTATATTGCAGTGATAAATTGTGAAGAAGATACAAAAGACACGAAAATCCTCTAACAGCTTTAGCACCAAATCGGTACGACGTTAATACAAGCTTCTCCGGCTCAATGAGATTGCTGCGTTGACGTGGAGGACTTTGGCTCTGACGACGTATCAGTCATATCTGGCCGTATCGGATATGGGTACCGCGGGATAGCAGCCGTATCCGGATTTCGTAGGAAGAGATCGTTTCGTTTCTGGAAGAGAAACTCTTGAAGATCCATAAAAGGTCTACTACAGAAACATTATTTTTTGTTGAATTCTGGTTGCGTTTTCCTAAGTAAACCTCCTGCTCCACTCTGTTCTTACTCTGACCAGAGCATTTCGTGCAATCTTTTTGCTTCAATATGTTCAGTTTCATGTACTTGATTAGAGTATTTTCAACAGGCTGCTGTTGCAAATTTCGGACACCTGCAGGGAAGCAGTGAGATACTACATGGCAAGAGAGGTGTGGCTCCTCGGTATAAATTCAAGTGAGTTGCTGATCCCTGCTGCTGTTTCAGATAATTGCGAAAAATATTTCCCCCTCTTCTATCGATTCACTTGTTAATTATATCCATACTCCATAGGCTTGTGGATGTCGACGAGTCGTCTGCTGAGGGGTTTTGTGACGCGGTGAGCTACGCCAAGGCCTATGCAATGCTAATCCAGGTCCCGGTGTTAGGAACATCGAAAACATTTTCGCGATTATCTGACGAAGCAACTAGGATCAGCAGAAAACTCGCATTGACACTCAGGAGCCACCACTCAATTGGCAGGTACCTCGCTGCACCTTTGCAGGTGTCCAATGTCTGGATCAGCAGTGCTGGGAATGTCAAGCTCAGAGGGGTACGTTTCATTGGTAATCGCTTCAGCATAGAGCGTTTGCGTGATGACTACAAGTACCTGTCTAGGGTCCTGCAGGAGCTAATTCTTATCTCGGGTGGAAATATCACCAAATTGCCTCCAGACTATATAGAATTCCTCGAACTTTTGGAGAACGACACCATTACCATGGAAGATGAATTCTTCATTGTAAACAATCCTGCACTGTTGCCCATGTCAAACCGGTAAGTTTTCCATTCAGCCAGCTTTTACTGTCTTTGGTTGTGACCACAAACTCAATTTTCCTTCTTGTGTTCACAGCACGGAGGTCTTCCTGATGCTATACGACAGAATTGTCACATACCTCGACCGTACCAAGGCCAGAAAAGCAAAGAGGAAAAGGATACTCTCTAAGCTCCCCTACAAGAACAACGGGTTTGATACTGCCACTGCAAACAAGCAAATCAATCAGTGGGTTATCAAAGTCCAGAAACCGTACAATAGGACTCAGCTCGATCAGCTGCGCCTCAACAGAAATGTGAGAAGCCACTTGCATCAGTACAACGACGAAAACATTGAGGAAATATTGTACTGTGAATGGCCAGAGCTGCTCATGGACATGGCGAAGATGTTACACATGGAAGGTGAGCTCCAAGGCACTCACATTCAAAACAAGTTCGGTGGCTCCTGAGTGAGGAAATGCACCCTGCTAGATGTCCTATGCATGCAAAACAGATATATTCTACAATCTCCAGATCGTTTTCAGTGTGTACGTTTTTCTGTGTAGTCATATGCTACCTTGTGGTTAATTTGAAGCTAAGACTGGACCAGTTTTACACAACTACATGCTGTAAAAGGCTTGTTGTCCATAATCGGGACATGTTAAAACTCTAAAATTCTGCGCCTCCCCATCCCTGCGTGTATACGTCCAGAAACTTTGGTTATCTGCAACATTTCATTTTGCATCTTCTATTCAAATAATGCAACATATAAAAGTAGATTTGATCCGCTCATATTACTGAGACCCGATGGGTCTGGATAAAATGTTACACGTGATCCAGGAAGTACAGGTTAAATGGTAGGGATCTCTTTCAAAAGCTTTTCCAGTTGATAGATTTTCTTATATTTCATACATTATTTGCACCTAATAATACCAAGTTGTTATATCTTTTTTTCCAAAACCGTGGGATTGGAGACAAGACCAAATCTTTTTACATTATGGTTTATTAGTGGAGCTATAATTTTGGTTGCAGCTTTCAAATGAAGTGCAGTGAACGCAAAATAAAAGCACAAGACCAGCCAAAGAGGACAATATCAATTCCTTTCAGCAGAAATAACTGAATGGAAACGGCGCTACAACATTGATCTGCCTTATACAAAGAAATTCTCTGCATGCGTGCTGTAAACCGACTCTTGTACAGCACATTTTCGATCGATGACATGTGTCCAGCTGCACACATCTCCAAGCATCATATTGATCTTTGCCCCGGGGCGAAACGAAGGGAGCCGAGCGAAGCCATAAGAAAAATAAGATCGAGCCGATAGGCCTGCCCGTCCACAAACTCCGCGGGAGTTCTCCGCCTTTCGGCAGCGCGGTGCGCGGCAGTATTGTTCTCTTCTCGTCTGGAAGCTGCTCGTGTGCGATTTCCTCTGAGTAACTGTAGCTGTGGCGACACATGGACGTGGACGCTCACGCCGTAAGTGCAAAAGCAGTTCAATGCAGGGTCGGATGATTTGACGAATGGTGGTTTACAATTTCATTAATTGACTCCTAATCGGGTTACAGCTTCCATGGAGATTTTCGGAGGCATGTCTCGGCTGCTGGTGGCAGGCACGGCTGCTACACTCATTGGTGGCACAATTTTTCGCCTATTCCTTTCATTTCGTCGCTCCGATCAAGCTACAGCTTTCCGAGGAGATTTTGCGGCGGCAGGTAGTCCTGTAAATCCAGGCCGCTCAGCACGGCCCCGATATGGCTCGGCACAAATGGAAGCGGGCCGGCACGGCACGGCAGAAAAACTGGGTCGTGTCGTGCCGACCCGTTTAGCCAGTCAAACTCAAAACAGCCCGCGAGCACGACCTCAACCTCGTCGCCCCGACCCCGGCTAGAACAAGAGATCCCGGACTTGCCGGATATCCTCACGGCGAGTCGGCGACACCGACACGGTGCTTGAAACGGCTACAGCGAGAGATGCACCATAGCACGAGCGCGAGTAGCAGTCAAGCAGAGGAGGGCTAGCGCCGAGCCATCGAAGAGCAGAGGAGGTAGGAGGGCACGAACGCAACTGCACGAGGGCCAAGGAGTAGAGGAGGCAGGAGGGCATGAGCGTGAGGGCCGAGGAGTAAAGGAGGACATCGCCTGTCACCGTCGGGAGTCGAGGAGCACGAGCGTGAGGGCCGAGGAGCGAGAGGTCGGGAGCCGAGAAGGCGAGAACGAGAGAGAACTGCGGCGTGGAGGAGAGGCGAGGCGGCTTAGGATTTCCGAGGGCATGAGTGCCTTTTATGTGGGGCGGAGCGGCCTACGTGCGGGGCAGGAATGGAGCTGGCCGGCCTACGTGCCACGTGCCTACCGGACTGGCCTACGTGCCTACTGGACTGTCGCTAAAATGGACCGTGCTCAGGCGGCCTATCATGCCAGTGTGACGGCCCAAGCACGGCACGGTGCTGCAGGCCATGCCGCCCAGGCCTGTTTCCTGTCGGACTGTGCCTATGCCCATGTCGGGCCAAATTGGGCGTGCTTCGGGCCGGCCCGACCGGTCGGCTTGATCTGATTTTCCGACGGCTTAGCTGTTCACTCGGCTGTTTCAGTTGCGGCTCCGTTCGTTTGGCTCAGGGGACGTGCGAAGGAAACATCGCTTCAGATGCGCGCGGGTGGACTGGTGTCATCTATCAGAAAGGTGCTGCACAAGGGCTGATCTACAGCACGTATGCACCTGTGCTATTCCCCAAGAACGAACAACCTTAGGTGACCAAGTGAATTGGAGTGTTCGAAACCACAAGAAAAATAGTTGACTCTAATTCTACCAATAGTCATTGCAAGAGCATTTGACCATCGCCAAAGCAATTTTTTTTATGAAATCTCCAAAGCAATTTTTTTTATGAAATCTCCAAAGCAATTAAACCATGCACATTTATGCAAAAATATTTTGACAACGCCATAGCAAACATGTGCAATACGAAGTAAAGTACATATACTCCCTCTGGATTTAAATTGCTGACACCATTGATTTTTTTTAGCCATGTTTGATCATTCATCATATTTTAAATATTAGTTCAAATATATAAAATTATAAAATATATTTCAATTTTATTTAGTGATTAAACCAATCATAATAGAATATTTGATAATTTTTCAAAATTTTTAAATAAGACATATGATCAAACATAACTAAAAAAGTCAATTACGTCAACAATTTATATCGGGGGAAGTATTTATGAATCCATGCAAAGCTATTAAACAACACTCGTGAAAGTAAAGAGACGTAGAACAAGGTATAATTTTTTTTTCAAAATAAAAAGTACATTACAGTCATGTTGAAACTGAACAAACTAGTGAAATTTCTGTAAATTAATTGTTTTCAAACATATAAAATACTTCTTTCACAGCAACACCTGAATGGTCAGCGCAAGTCAAGTCTTTATACGTGCGGCCTCTTCCAGTGAATTAGCCGCCTGTCACCCCATGATGAATGAAGGTCTACAGTAGACCGTCTACTGCGAAGTCAAGTCTTCCTTTTTTTTCCTTCTCCACTTGCAGGAGGTTGGGTCCCATGGCACCTTTCTTCCACCCTACCCTTTACTCACCAGATCGCTTTACCTTGGCAGCCAAAGAAGTGCAGCCGAAGGCAAGCAGCAGCAGAGAGTGACCATGAGCTAGAACAAGGTCAGGGAATCCTCTCCATGGGAAACGTCCTCAGGTGCTTTCTCGGGTGCTTCGAGGGAGAAGAAGACCATGTCGGTGGTGAACACTATCCCTACTGCCGCCCAATCTCCAGCTCCCCGTACCAGCAGCCGTACTACAGTCATGATCAACCTTCAATCATTCCTCCTCGACCTCATCAGCAGGGTCTAGGCTCCCATGGCGTCACGGTGGCCACCGCCGGCGTCGCCGCCCAGGATCAGTATATCCTCAACTTCAAATCAACATCCATGGTAACATACAGTGTTCTTCCTTCCTTTTTCTTTCCCCTATCTTTATTGTGCCTGTGAATTGTCTAGACACTGCATCTGTTGGTGTTATTACTTCCAAGTGTGGACATTTAGTTGAGTAAAATGTTGAATCCTTGCTGATATATTTAGATCAAGCCCCACAATCAAAAGTGACATTGATAGTAAACTTTTACCTTCTGTTTAAATGTCGTGCGTGCTAGGAATAAAAGAATTCTTTTGAGCATGCCAGTTCTTCTTCTGACAAAATATGTGGATCATCTTATGTTGGCCTGCGTTTATGACATCAGGAATCTCACCCTTTGATAGTTTTCTTTTTACTGGCAAGATATCATTCTGGAAAAGAAACTTATGAAGGCCCATAAAAGCTCTACACTATAGGAAAATTATTGTGTGTACAAATTTGATTGCGTCTTTTCAAACCTTCTGGTCCAGTCAGTTTGTTACTGAGATCAAAGCAGTTCATGCAATCTTTTTGCTTGAATGTGTTTAATTTCATGTGCTTGATTGAGTATTTTCAACAGGATGTTGTTCCAAATTTTGGACACCTACAAGGAAGCACTGAGGTAGTTGGCAATAAAGTGGTGCCTCCTGGGTATCAATGCAAGTGAGTTGCTGATCCCTGTTTCTCTTTCAGAAAATTGTGAGAAATTTCTTCCCGGTCCATTTATTTTGTTAATTGTGTCTATACTTCATAGCACTGAGGACATCGACGAGTCTTCTGCTGAGGGGCTGTGTGACGCCGAGAGCTATGCCAAGGCTAATGCAATGCTAGTCCAAGTGCTGGTATTAGGAACAACAAAAACATTTTGGCGATTATCTGACAAAGCAACCAGGATCAGCAGAAAACTAGCATTGATACTCAGGAGCTACCACTCAGTTGGTAAGTACCTCTCTTCTTTTCTGCAGGTGTCCAATATCTGGATCAGCAGTACTGGGAGTGTCAAGTTAAGGGGGGTACGTTTCAGAGGTAAACGCTTCAGTATCAAGCATGTGCGGAGTGACTACAGAGACCTATCCAGGTGTTGATCCGTATCTCGGGTGGGGATATCACCAACTTGCCTCCGGACTATAAGGAATTCCTCGCGCTTCTGGTGAGCAACACCCTAACAATGAAAGATGAATTCTTGATTGTAAACAACTCTGCACTGCTGCCTATGTCAAACCGGTAAGTTTTTTTTTTTTAAAAAATAAGTTTTACTGTCTATGTGGCCACAAACTTATTTTATTCTTTTTGTTCACAGCACTGAGGTCTTCCTGATGCTATACGACAGAATTGTCACATACCTAGGTCGTACAGCAGTTGGCCAAGCAAAGAAGAATAAGATACTCTCTAAGCTCCCCTACAAGAAGGACTGGTTGGATACTGCAATTGCAAACACGCAAATCAATCAGTGGGTTATCAATGTTAAACAACAATACAAAATGACTCAGCTCGATCAGCTGCGGCTTAACAGAAATGTGAGAAGCCACTTGCGTCAGTACAATGATGAAAACATCGAGGAAATATTGTACTGTGAGTGGCCAGAGCTGCTCATGGGCATGGTGAAAATGTTACACAAGCTAGGTGAGCTCCAAGACACTCACATTCAAAACAAGTTCGGCTAGTTTTTCTACTTGAAGTGGGACTGCATTGATCTATCCGGTCTTGCGAACTATATGGTTCCTTTGGTGTATGTAGCTAAGGCAAGAAGACTTGCAGACTTGCTGTCCAGTTGGCTCGTTCAGGGTACATAGCCCCTGCTGGCATGATCTCATTTTTCTTTTTGGTGAATTGTGGCGCATTTGAAAAAGTTTATGAGGACTATATATATGAGTGGGTGGTCGGTGGGTCAGAAGATCTCTCCTGTCCTTGTCTTTTGTTTTTCTCTTCTCCTTATGACTATGAGAGGCCTGGAGATTTTTTTCTTTTTGGGATCTACAATCCTTGAGCTATGCTTATCTAATGGTATGGGCACAAGTCTTGAATTTGGTTATGCAGTATGTGAGCAATTTGTTTTTTCATATAAAAAATAGTCACAATGTACCATTCAAAGTCACTATCATGTATAGACAATTAGACATGACGCCCTATACCTTATATGGTTACTCTGGCTAGAAAATTTTGCACTCACAATGGTTTTTTTTTCCTCGAAAGACTTCCACTCACAATGTGGTTGTGCAGTGGGAGAGAGAAGCAAGAGCTGCAAACTGAGGCTCTGTCTGCTAATATAATGCGGCAAAAATTAGAGTTTCAGCTCGATCTCAAATTACCTGATACCCAATATTTTACTAAATAGGTTCTTGAACAGCTTGACGCAATAAATGTGTAACAGAAACCAAAAGCCAAAATGTGTGATTCATGTTTGTGAAAAGATACGTTATCAGAAGTGTTTTATGAAGTTTGAACCTTGGAAATGAAGAGGTGAATCTTTGTTGGCAGTAGAAGGCAACATACATGTAGACGGCCGGAGCACGGACAGTGAGGGCAGGCAAAGGAGGATCTCGTCCAGGGCGTGGTCGGTCAGATCGTCAATCATAGCGAGAGGGAACTCGTTGGGGGCAGAAGAAGCCGCTCCTGACCATGGAAACAAACAGTCCCAGACCGAGCTCAGGCGCACCATTGCGCATGTAGCCCGACACCATAGCCGTCCATCCAAGACACGAGGTTCGGGTGTGCATTTCGTCGAACATGTTCAGAGCACAGTCAAGAAGGCCGCGCCTGGAGTAGGAGATGAGGAGGCGATTCATGGTGAAGACGTCGGCGGCCATGGCGAGCTTCACGGAGCACGAAGCCGGGGAGGAGGAGGAAGCGGCGGCGAGAGCATCATCATCATCTCCTTCCGCAGGCAGCCAGGTTCACGGGCGCCATTTCCGCCGCGGCATTCCGCTTCTGCGCTGGAATCTTCACTACGAGTTCCCAGACATTGGAATGGATCATGGAGCAAGAGCCTATTCGCCGGCGTTCTTCCGTCGGCAGCGGCGTTGCGCCGGCGTTCCTAGCTCCTTTGTTCCGCCGGGGCCGGGCCCAGACCAGGGGGGTTTCCGCAAAAAGTTGGATCGCGATTAATTCAGAGGGGTTTCTGTAAATAGTTGGATCACGATTAATAATCACGACTGAAAATAGGGATCAATTTGTAAATATTTGAATCGCGGTCATTATCCACGATCCGAATTAAGGTTTTTTTTAGAAAAAAATATATTCGACCGCCTTTTGCGGTCCATCTGTAGCCGTTTGGGAAAAAAAAATTCTATACGAACAGTTCGCAAATAACCTCCTGTGCGACCCCACACCGGATAGAAGACGCGTGGACGACCACAGAAATCAACGACTCCGCGTGACCCTCGCACGGTTAGGCTACCATGATGCCCACGGCTCGGCTCACAACATCTCCTGTTCACTCGGCTCGGCGTTTGGCTCCAGTTAAACAACATCTCCTCCCCATATCATATCCAACTTACCTCGCGTTCGGTGAGCCTACAACTTTAAGGTGCTCAGATGGCTGTTCGTTGCTCTCCCTGAAAGAATCCCTACGTGGCTACACAACCACGACTGTAGTGGCATGGTCCTGCTGTGCAACAACGAGATCTCGCAAACCTTAGCTCCGTGTGTATTTTCTCACTTCTCAGTGATTATCTGCTGCTCCTTGCTTCCAGCGACATCTGCTAGTCGATAGCTTTAGTTTAGAAATTTGCAAGGCAATAATGAAGTGAACAAATCGTAAGATGTGAATTGGTGTTGGACGGATGTGAACTAGTGCAGGCCGTGTCCGGAGTTTCCGCACGAGCCGATGCATTTCAGCTGGACCCCAAGACATCCTCCGCGTTCGTTCGATCTTCCACGACGTCCACATGTCGATCATCTGGGGCAGGGTCGCACAGGAGGCTGTTGCGAACCGTCCGCATAGAATTTTTTTTTCCAGCCGTTTGGGCCGGAGGCGTGTGGCCCGTATCGAGCCGAACCAGGCGTGTAAAGCACTGGGCCGAAATGATCGCGCCCGGCACAAGCTAGTTCGCTCGCTCGTGACTGCCTTTTTGTTTTTACCTTTTTTAAAAAAAAAAAAAATGTCCAGTCAAATTCTTGCTGAGCCATACATACCTCGCACCGTTGGCTGTTGCTGGTTCAGCGCTTTTTTTTACAACATTGAGTGGTGTGGTGGTTGCACTGTTCAAAAGACACGTTGCTACTGCCTCGAGGTTTTCCCTCCGGTTGATTTCCTTTACCTGGATGTTTTTTTACAAAAAAAAAATCGACAAGTCGGAGCAGCAGAAAGAGGAGGTCCCTCCTTGTGTTCTATAGTACTAGAGTACACCAAAACGACTCGTGCCCTCACGGGGTTATGAACAATTTTATTTGCTCGTCTTCATCCCCTGTACGTCACCATCCGTATCTACCTTTGTAATATTTTAACATTTGTATAAATGGAATGAATTGAATTGAAGAAGATATGGCTTATTATTAGGCCTAATCATCATATACTTTAAAAACAAGTCGTTCTGGATCTATAGCTGGTTTTACAAAAGAAAGTCGTTTTCTCGAAAAACAAAAAAATATTATGGTTATGGAGAATTGAACAAGCAAACTCATAGGCTAAGCATTTTTGCTTCACAACAGCAACCACTAGTACGAGCACATATTATTGACTTAGTTAGTTCCAAGATGTCTTTAATAAAGACAGAGAGAGAAAATACCTTCTAATTAATGAGTTTTTGGTATGCTAAATCATCTCTAAAACGACTTTCTTTTAAAGTATGGAGGGAGTATAAAGTTGCTACGCAGTAGTAGCCAGGGTTCCCGATGAGGATCGCTCCTGCTGTCCCAACAGCGATCACCATGTTGGGTGTTGGTGGCACAGGCACATGTGGCAGCTCCAGCCGGTGGCGCAGCACCCAACAACAACTGGAATCATCATGACAGGAGTAGTAGTCTTGCAGCAGGGCCCAGATATCTATCGTCAGCGGTGACGTGTTGTTCCTACTGCTACTCTCCATTATGTCGGCGACGCAGAGCTCCCCGTCTAGCTCTAGCAGCACCCTCTCGTCTTTCCGGTGGTGGTGCTCTCGGGATGGCGACAGAACCAGTGGAGGGTGTTGCGGTAACGCACGGGGTTCTTGTCGTACCCGAAGGAGACACGAGGGGGCGTGCCAGGAGCCGTGCACAGACGTCGAGGCCGTGCGGCTCCTGTCTGCAGGATGTAGTAGGACTGCTTCCTTCCCCAAAGCAGATCATCAGCACCTTCCATCATTTCGTGCTCTAGGCCGAGGCACAGAAGGCGATACGTTGAGGAGGAGTCATTGGTTGAGTAGAAAGCGCAGTGGATGGCGACGAAGCAGGGGTCGGGAGCTATGGGCGGCAGGTTGGTCCATTGCCGGGTGATGGGGTTGCAGACGATGAAGAGCCCGTTGCGTTGCCTGATCACGAGGAGGCCGTCCAGAGAGTACACCAGCTTACACTGTCCTGCATCGTCGTCCGGCGATGCTCCTGCTCGCTGGGTTAGGTCGCACAGGAAGCGCCGCCGGCCATCCATGACGACGGGATCCATCAATTTCGTCTCATGTTGGGAAGAATGATCACCAGCATGATGAAGCAGCGGGATGGTGCTTAGCTTCCGGTAGAAGATGGATTCGATGATGAGCTTGTTAGGTTGATCTCCACCAATGGGTGCAATGGCTTATTAGGCCCCTGTCACGCAGCGCCTATAAGAGAAGGTGGAGACCACGTTTTCACGCACCATGAGGTTCGTCGCCGCTACAGTAACACCTCACCTCCAACCCTAGACCGATCTAGAGGGCGGCGCTGTAAGCGACGGGATGGAGCCATCAGCCGCCGCTACGACCACGCCGTGCTCACCACCTCTGCATCAACCGTTGCTGCCCATGCGCAGATCTTCACCAACAGAACCAGTGAAACGGATTGGATGCTAAGGTATGCCAGTTTTGTACAATGCCTCTCTCACTCCCTCTTCAGAACTACCCGAGATCACTCATCAAAAGACAAGAAGAATCCCTCTCGATCTACTACTAGTGATCCCCAGAATCTAACATTGGTATCAAGAGCTTGGCTAGAATGAGTAGATCAGAAGGGACAGATGATTCCTTAGTGAATCGAAAGAACAGATTGAATCGATTTCGATCGGTTGAATGAAATGCAATGTATCGATCCCGGATCGATGAACTTTGATTGCTTCTAAAAGAAGTTTCCGCTGCAAAGTATAAGTTTATCTTCTAATTAAATTGGAGAAATTTTAATTAGAGGCATAGAAAGATATGTGTTTAAAGATAATTATGATACTGTTATGTTCTGACCAATATTGATGATAATAATATTATAATTTCATGAGTTCTACATATAAAGGTTTAGATCTCTGGTAAATTTTGTATCATAGTGATCATTTTTTAGAGAACAGACACAAGATAAAGAAATGTTCTTTAACTAGAGAAAGTTTTTCATGCTTCCGCTGTAATAAAGTTGATGATAATGTTGCTTTCATAGCAAAGTTGTTTAATACATATGTCATCGCTTTATTTATGAGTTATATGCATTTATTCTTCTTCTGCCCAACGGTATTTTAGAATTTATGTATAAAGATTATGTTTATTCTATTTCTACCCAACGGTGATTTAGAATACAAGATAAAGTATTGAAAGTTTAATGTGTATATCGTTGATCAGACCAACGTAGGGTTAATTTTATGCTCATTATTGTTGATTATTGTCTAATTTTCTTAGACTAAGAGGTTTGATACTTTCACTGATGAAAGTAAAAGATTGGGTACTTGTGACCCAAAAGATAACCATGAAAAGATCATAGAGTGAGGAAGCTTTTTCTCCTCTAAAGAATGGCTTTAGAAGAAAAGAATTTTTGGATTTTAATTCAAGAAACAGATGTATCATTGAGAGTTCTGAGAATTTATTTTTCATGTACTCTCTATGAATAAGATTTTATTATTATTTTTAATAATTTTGATATGACAAGACACATACATGTTTAATTTGACCAACGTTGGATTAAACATGTATGTGTTACAGAATATTCAAATTTATTTCTGAATTTGATGATTGAATATGAGCCAATACAAGTATTCATGTTCCTTCAAGGGAATTACCCGCATGACGGGAAAGAGATGATTATAATTATACCCGATAAAGGACAAAGTCTAGAAAAATACCCGCATGGCGGGGAAAAGATGGCACAATGTTTTGTGTCAAGAAAATCCCGTATAGCGGGAGAAGTTTGAGAAAAGATTTATCCTGCTTGGTGGGAGAAAGATATGTTGACTCATGTGCTTTTAATGTATCTCACTCTCAGAGAAAAGTATGAAGTAGTTCTTATGCTTTTCAAGTATTGATTGTGCACTTTATGTGTGATAGTCATTATGATGAGGACATCAACGACATACGAACAACGACGACGGAAGACGGCACGCCAAACCAAGTTGTCACGCCTCCACCTCTCGTCGTCGCGTCTTCTCAAGTTATGGACTCATCTTCCGACAAGACGACGACGTATAAGGGCCCAATCACTAGAGCTCGAGCCCAGGAATTGAAGATGGTTTTGATGCTAAGGAACGACGGTCCAGGATGACGCTCCTCGAAGGCCCAAGTAGCCCAAGTCGCGCGACTACCTCTCCACCGCACGCCTCTCTTCTTCAGTCGGCCCTAGATGTCGCGCTCCCCCTATTTAGTCAAGGGTTGCGCCCCTTGTAATCTTTGAGTTTTGTTTTAAGATTAGCTTAGCTATTCATCCGTCTCTCGACGTGAATTCAGAACTCCACCTTCGTGCAATACATCAGATTGCTCGCCTCTAATTCTTGCTCGTTCTTCGATTGCGCGTAAGAATTGATCCTCGTGATCAGGTTGATCTTGTTTACCGCAAGGTTAATATCCTCCGGAAGTTGGTTCAACGATTGCATTGGCGCTTCGGGCTTGCTCGTCGTAGTCGGATCGTGAGGGTCGACATCCACCGAATCGAAGTTATCTACACTTGCCGAAAGATCGGACACTCTACACCTATCACATTAAGCACTTAATGAGTCAAAAGAGAAGAAAAATCAAAAGATAAGAATGACGTACAAGTACAACTTGCTGAAGTATTAATGATAAAAGAACTCTGTTGAGTTTTTGAAATGGAATGAGGAAGAAGTACTCCCATAAGAGAACTTTACTTCACATGATGTAATCAGGTGAGTGAAGTAGATAATCAAAGTTTCCTTAATTCACAAGAGTTTCGAATGTTTTTTAAATTATGGTAGAAAGATTCTTACCACATTTCGAGGGGGAGGAAGAATTATGAAACTCTCCCATCAAGATGATAATGTGACGCATATTGTGCATCTAAAGTGATCTACCAAAGAAAAATGTGATTGTCTGGGGGAGTATAGCGGTCATATTGATGATACCCCTAAAGTAAAGAAATAGATGTATTCCTATTTTTCTAACAAAGGAATATTAAGATGGTGCTTAAAGTGCCATAGAGAAGAAGAGTGCTAACAAAGAAAACCTGTATACAAAGAAAACCCGTATAGATTAAAGAGTTCAGAGATACGCCATCTTTGAAGGAGATAGATAATCTGGGGGAATAAGACTTGAAGAGAAGTACGACTATCTATCCACTTCAATGATTCAAGAACAGTAAATTTCTGTTTACACAGAGATTATAAATTAATTACCTATACGCAATAAAAGAGAGCCCCATATGAAAGAAGTGCCAATAGTAGAGGACCCTAAGGGTCAAAGAAATGAAAATCAGTTTATTCTGATTACCATGAAGGGTGATCTCACACAAATTGATAATGCCATGATGAGCAAAGATGAAATGAAATTGATAAATCCTAACATTGTTTTGGGATTTTAAAGAAATTTCTGAAGGAGTCAAAACAGTAGGTTGTCATGGGTCTACAATAATGAATGTGACTCCAAAGAGAATACAAATCATAATAGAGTCAAAACAGTAGACCATTGTGGATCTATAAGATTAAATGTGACTCTGTATAAGATATATGATGAAAGGCTTTAGACAAAGAGAAGAGAAATGTTACTATGAGACGTTTTATAATGTCTCGTGTAATAATTTCTTTAGATTTGTAATGGCATTAGCGGCACATCATGATCTTGCGTTATACATCATGATCTTAAGCTATATCAGATAAATGCAAAGACGATTCTTCTTAGTAAGGATCTAAGGAAAATGTATTTATATGGCACAACCAAAGTTTTTGCTATGAAAAGAAAAGGAACTTTAGACATCGTTGACAGAAAATCCATTTATGGATTGAAGACAAGTTTCTAGAGAGATGTTTAAAGGTTCATAGATTAATGAGAAATTTGGGTTTTCCTAAAGAGTAAGAGGATAGTTGCATTTATGCAAAAGATATAGAATGAAAAACTCATTTTCTAATCATGTGGATGGCGTCCTACTTGTTAGTAGTGATGTCGATCCAATGCAGAAGAATGTTCTCGATTGAATGTCTCTTGTTATATGAGACGAGATTCACCGAGATAAAAAGAAGGGGTATTAAAAATATCGCATATGCATGATAAGAAGTCTCTAAAATATGCATACAAGAAAACATACGTCTGTTCTTATAGTCAAGGGTAATGATTTTGGGAACTTTAGTGTTCTAAAAGACAGTATAAAAAGGATCAAATGAATATGGTACCATATGCTTTAGCTGTTAGAAGCTTGATATTACCCTAATGCAGTTTTATGTATCCGAGTTGCTTTGACAATGTCCAATTCAGATATAGATCACTGGAATGGAGTTAAAGATATCAGTCTCATGCTAAAAAAAATAAGTACTCTCAAAAGTTGTGAGTACAAAGATAAATATGTACAAGTGCTATCAAAATATTGTGAGTGCAAGATACAATGCGTGAAATATGTAGCGAAATCCACAACTGTCGCTAACTTTCACACTTGGAGTTTTTGTGTAGAAAAACTTCAAAGAATAAAAGAATTATCATTATTGTGATGACAAGATACGAATTAGCAAAGAATAATAATCAATATGGTAAAAAGATATGACTTAGCATGATATGAGGCTGAGGGACAGGCAAAATGGTTAAGGAAACCTGTACCCGGAATTGATAATGGTTAATAACAGCAATAACCATTAAGTATTTCACTCCTGTGACAACGAGTCAAGTGTGGTGCCAAACATATTGCCACAAGTTATACGTTGTTGAGGAGAATGTTCGGAATTATGTTAGAATGCTTGGAGCATAAAAGGAATGGACAAGTATTAGCAGATCTGCTCATTAAAGGCTTACCGCCCAGTGTGCTCGGATAACACATAGTCAACATGGGTTGTATGGTATAGTCTATGTTTTTCGGACAATAAGAGACCCAAAGTTAAATGATCTGTTTCAGAACAAAGGAGTGTGTTGTAGCTGTTGATTCTATCGGTTACTAACTATGACGACGAAACATGCTCTACATACAAATTTGTGATGGAACAACACTTTAAAATAAGTTATTTCAAAGTATAAAGTTAAAAACATGAAAGACGAGATCAAGGAGGAGAATGCTAGGTTGATCTCCACCAATAGGCCCAACGGCTCATTGGGCCCTTGAACCACGCCTTAATTGGAGGCGTCCAGCCCAATGGACTGGTGGGCCCCTATCGCGTAGTGCCTATAAGAAGACGTGGGGACCATATTTTCATGCACCATGAGGTTCGTCGCCGCTACAGTAACACCTCACCTCCAACTCTAGATCGATCTAGAGGGCGGCGTTGTCAGCGACTGGATGGAGCCACCAGCAGCCGCTACGACCACGCCATGCTCGCCACCTCTGCATCAACCGTTGCTGCCCGTGCGCAGATCTTCACCAACAAAACCAGTGAAATGGATTGGATGCTAAGGTATGCCAGTTTCGTACAATGCCTCTCTCACTCCCTCTTCAGAACTACCCGAGATTACTCATCAAAAGACAAGAAGAATCCCTCTCAATCTACTTCTAGTGATCTCCAGAATCTAACAGGGCTCGTGCGGCTACCGGGCCGTGTGGGCGGCCAGGAAGGAGGCGTCGCTGGTGATACGACGCCACCGCTTGCACACGGCTCGGCAACGGAGCACGGACTGTGAAGGCAGGCGAAGGAGGATCTCGTCCAGGGCGTGCTCGCTCAGACCGTCAATCATGTTCATGCCTGATGATGATGAGCCACCTGACATCGATCGATCGCGTATTGATCTGAGAAAGTTTGATTTGATGATGCCTCATGGCCGCCTTTCCTTTATTATTTATGTCATCAATCAACACAAAGAAGAAGAAAGGAAGACGGTCATCGATCCGAAACTGATCGGATTGCTGTTGGCGTTCCGAATCGGAATTATTATTTTGGCGGATTTTTTTTCATTAATAAAAACAAAACTGACATATATAGCTGTCACCCTATCACCGGCGACAAGGGCGCCACGTAGGTCATGGTGAGCCCCGTCGCCCATTGGCCGTACGGGCGACAGAAATAAATCTCCGGCGATCAGCACTGTAGCAAATTTTTTTTTCGCAATTTTTAAACCTTTACACTTACACCTCTCTAAATTTTCATTAAAAATACTTTTAGACTTTCATTTTTCTTAGATTTTTTATATTGTAGAATAAACATTGAAACACCCATTTTAGCCTCAATTACACCAAAATATGTCATATTTTCTCTAAAAATTCTGGAAAAAAAATACATAAATTCATTTCATACTAAGAACTATCAAATCAATTTTTTGTTAAGATTATGTACCAGAAAAATGTTTTAGTAGTTTGAATTAAACTCAAATTTTAATTTTAATATGAAGTATAGATGACCATACTTTGTGCTTCGACTTCATATTTGAGCCTATTCTTTCCATATTGAATAGTTTACTATAAAACAAGAGGGTTAAATACGAAATTAGAGGTTATGGTAGTCATTGGTACTTCAAATTCAAGTTTGAATTAAATTCAAACAACTCAAATTTTTTACTAGTACTTGATCCTAACAAATAATTTATTTAAGAGCTCTCAGTATGAAATAAATTTAGGATTTTTTCTAGATTTTTTAGAGAAGATAAGGTGTGATAGAAATTCAATTATTACTTAACAATTAGACTCATTTTTAATTTTATATTTTAAAATTACTAGCATGTTTTGGTGTAATTGAGGCGAAAATTGGTGTTACATTGTTTATTCTCTAACATAAAAAAAGACAAAATATTTGAAAGTCTAAAGTATTTGTAATCAAGACTTAAAAAAGGTGTAAGTGTCCAGGTGTAAAAATTTTGAAAAATAAAAAAGTGGTACAGTGCTATCGCCTAACTAATACGCGATTTATCTATGTCGCCCCTCCAATGGGTTACTGGGCCCACCGTGGCCTGCGTGCCATCCATGTCGCCCTATGATTGAGCCACAGGTATGTTAGTTTTGACAAAAAAAAAAAGAATTCACTTGTTATTTTTATTAATTAAATAAAAAAATTTGTTATTAAGAAAAAAAAATCAAGAGAGGCGTTTGTATAAGTCGCACACCATCACGCCGTTGTGGAAACTCCGGTGCTTCCTCCTCAAACACGCTCTTCCTGAGGGATAATTATCAAAACACCATTGATAAAGAAAGGCATCTTCAAAACACCATTAGTAACTAGAGCATCCTCAAAACACCATTTATTTTACCTATTTGGCAGCATGCCATACCATTATGTATTTTTCTTTTTCTTTTTCTCTGGAATGTCTAATGGGATGACCTTCTTATCCTTCCCCTTGTCGCGCCGCCCTACGCCACACCGTTGTCACACTAACCTTTTGGTCCACGACATCCCCGCCCACCGTCCTCCTCTACGGCCACGACGACGTCATTGCCGTCGTCCCCCGAACCTCCTCCGGGGAGCACAAAGCCCCCCCCCCCCTCCCTAACCTGAGAGCCCCTAAGAGATTCGCAGGCCGTCGACAAGGAGGAAGAGAGAGAAGGGAGGGGGTGTGCGACGCGTGGTTTGGGTCCGGGTAACCAGACCCGAGTTTCTTGACAACCCGGCCTTAAGGACTGCGCTGATCAGCTGATGGCTGATCGATATGTACGCCAAGTGCGGGTGCATAGGTAAGGCGTGGGCGGTGTTCCAGCAGATGAGGAGAAACATAATTGTTTGGAATGCAATGATCTTGGGGTTCACTGGCTCCGTTTGGGACAGCTGCAGGCTGAATCGATTCTTTGGAAAACCGGATTCCTAGAGAACCAGCTCCCCAGAGGATCGCGACGCGGAGCGCAAAGCGTTTGGCTCCTTCGGTAGAATCGCGTCCTCAAGCCAGCTCGTGGGGAGACGCTGGTTGGTGGGGACGACGAACAATGGGCGCCAAACAAATTCTTCTCGCCGGAGCTGGAGCCTGGAGGGCCTCGATCTGGAGTGCTGCGACGGCGGCTAGGGGGCTTAGCTCGGAGGCACGAAGCTCGGCGTCCGGACGAGAGGAGCTGTGGGCGGAGCTCAGAGCACGGCGACTGCTGTTCGGGAAGGAGGAGGAGAGCTCAGAGGCCGTCCGCTGGGGCTGGGGGTGGAGATCAGAGGCTCGGCATCTGGCAGCGATGGGCGGCGTGTGGACGAGGCGGGAGGGAGGAGAATCCATTTCTTCCTTAGCGTAGGATATTGTGCGTTGCAGTACAAAATGGACGTAGGAAGAAATCGATTCGACGGTACACGCGTTGGGAATCCGGCTGTTTGGGTCTCCATGCCGATTAATTCCAATACAAGCGGGTCATAATTCGTCCCTTATTACAGGGCCTATGTTTGCGCTGCTCGGTCAGATGAAGAAGCTGGGCATCACGCTCAACGACAACACCTTCATTTGATTGCTCTGCAGCAGTACGCATACTGGCCTAGGCGGCAGTATTTCCATACCATATAAGGTATAGGGCATCATGTCTAATTGTCAATATACATGATAGTGACTTTGGATGATACATCGTGACTATTTTTTTATATGAAGAACAAATTGCTCACATACTGCATAACCAAATTCAAGGCATGTGCCCATACCATTAGATAAGCATAGCTCAAGGATTTTAGGTCTAAAAAAATTAATCTCCAGACCTCTCATACTCATAAGGAGAAGAGAAAAACAAAAGACAAGGACACGAGCGATCTTCTGACCCACCAACCCACCCACTCATATATATAGTTCTCATAAACTTTTTCAAATGGGCCGCAATTCATCGAAAAGAAAAAGGAGACCATGCCAGCAGGGGCTATGTACCCTGAACGAGCGAACTGGACGAACACTTGCTTCCATGGCGGCAGCGGCGGCTAGATCTTGCTTGCCGACGGGAGGGGGTGGCTTCCAGCTGAAGCCGACAAGGAAATGACGGCGGCGGTGAATGCAATAGGTGAACGACGGGCGGGGCTGGAGACAGACGAACACCAGACTCCTGAGTGGCGGTGAACCTCTGCCTCCCATGGCGACGGCTGGATCTGGCTTGTCGATGGGAGGGGGGCGACTTCCGGATGAACACGAAAATGAGGAGGTGGTTGCGTACAACACAACCGGCTCCGGGTAAGGGATTTCTACAAATACGTGGGGCTCATGAATCGAATGTATAGATACATAGGCTAAGTATTCCATCGGGGAAATGGATGATAATGTTTCGAGTAGGATCATGACACGAATCTCAACATGCTGCATTCATCGGGTGCATGTAGCATGGCACATCCCCTCAAGGGTAGATTTAACTATCCGGCCATGGGACCCGACGTCCTGTAAGTGGAGAAGGAAAAAACAAGAAAGACTTACTTTTCACAGTAGACCTTCATTTATCATGGGGTGGCAGGAGGCTAATTCACTGGAAGAGGCCGCACGTACAAACGCTTGACTTGCGCTGACCATTTCAGGTGTTGCTGTGAAAGAAGTATTTTATATGTTTGAAAACAATTCATTTGCAAAATTTTCATAAGTCGGTTCAGTTTCAACATGACCGTAATGTACTTTTATTCCATAAGAAAATATACCTTGCTCTACGTCCCTTTACTTTCATGAGTGTTGTTTAAAGACTTTGTACAGATTCATAACTAGTTCTTACGGATTTAAATTGTTGATGCAGTTAACTTTTTTGTTATATTGTACCATTCATCTTATTTAAAAGAGTGAAATATATCATAGGTTTTTAAATTATTTAGAAATAATTATCTAGGTTCAGGAATTCTTAAAATGATCATCTAGATCCTTAAACTATTTTCGGATAGTCATTCAGGTTCATAAACTTTAGTGACTCCATAGGCTCATGATCTATTTATTTTGTATCAATTAGGTCTTCATCGTCGTCGCATATCCACTCTCCAAACGCAACGTCACTATCCAACCGCTCTCTACGCGTGATGTCACTGCTGTAAAACCGCTCTGCAGGCGAGCACTGTCGAGCCTACGCGACGATGCCAACTAACAGAATGTGCGCTCTACCCACCACGACCTCACTCCCTCCATCGAGACTTGTGCCTTCCGACCGCGGGAATTCCCTTCTGCCTGCCACACGGTGATAGCGGCGACGTGTCATGTGTCGAGAGCATCATGCTGGAAGGCAGGTCGTTTTCTACGGGTATCGGACAAGCCATCTTCATAATTAACAAGTAACGAGCGCAAGAAGACGAGGTTGCGATGGAACAAACGATGCCAGATGAATGGGCAAGACCGCAACAGGCAGAGCGCAACTGCTGCTAGCCGGTGTCGTGGAGGTTTGGTGATACTTATGTGAATACTGATTGTGCGGTGGCAGCGACGCTCGTGTAGAGCTGGTAGGTGACGACGTTGTGGACCTGGTTAACATAATATAAATAGATCGTGAACTTGAAAGGTTACTATAAAGTTCGTGAACCTGAATTATCATGTAAGAATAGCTTAGGAACTCAAATGATCATTTTAAGAGTTTATGGATCTATATGAGTATTACTAAATAGTTTAAAGATCTATGATGCACTTCACTCTGTTTAAAAATTTTGAAAAAATATGAAATATTCAATTATGACTTGTTTTATCATTAAATAAAGATGAAATCTATCTTATAATTTTATATATTTGAACTAATATTTTGAATAAGATAAATGATCAAATATAACAAAAAAAATCAATGATGTCAACAATTTAAATCCAGAGGGAGTATATGTTACTTTACTTCGTGTTGTACATGTTCGCTATGGCGTTGTCAATTTTTTATTTTGCATAAGTGTGCATCGGCTAGGTTTAATTGCTTTGGAGATTTCCTTCATAAAAAAATGCATCGGCCACTGTTGTTCGTTCTTGGGGAATAGCACAGGCATAGTATAAGGCAGATCAATGTTGTAGGCTTGTGGCGCCTTTTCCATTCAGTTATTTCTGCTGAAAGGAATTGATATTGTCCTCTTTGGCTGGTCTTGTGCTTTTATTTTGCGTTCACTGCACTTCATTTGAAAGCTGCAACCAAAATTATAGCTCCACTAATAAACCATAACGTAAAAAGATTTGGTCTTGTCTCCAATCCCACGGTTTTGGAAAAAAAGATATAACAACTTGGTATTATTAGGTGCAAATAATGTATGAAATATAAGAAAATATATCAACTGGAAAAGCTTTTGAAAGAGATCCCTACCATTTAACCTGTACTTCCTGGATCACGTGTAACATTTTATCCAGACCCATCGGGCCTCAGTAATATGAGCGGATCAAATCTACTTTTATATGTTGCATTATTTGAATAGAAGATGCAAAATGAAATGTTGCAGATAACCAAAGTTTCTGGACGTATACACGCAGGGATGGGGAGGCGCAGAATTTTAGAGTTTTAACATGTCCCGATTATGGACAACAAGCCTTTTACAGCATGTAGTTGTGTAAAACTGGTCCAGTCTTAGCTTCAAATTAACCACAAGGTAGCATATGACTACACAGAAAAACGTACACACTGAAAACGATCTGGAGATTACAGAACATATCTGTTTTGCATGCATAGGACATCTAGCAGGGTGCATTTCCTCACTCAGGAGCCACAGAACTTGTTTTGAATGTGAGTGCCTTGGAGCTCACCTTCCTTGTGTAACATCTTCGCCATGTCCATGAGCAGCTGTGGCCATTCACAGTACAATATTTCCTCAATGTTTTCGTCATTGTACTGATGCAAGTGGCTTCACACATTTCTCACATTTCTATTGAGGCGCAGCTGATCGAGATATCTAAGAAACCACGAATCTGAGTAGCTGAAATTTCAATAAAATGAGACCAAAAATCCCAAACTGCAGATTTCACCTGCAAAGAAGATGCAGGAAACAGATGCTTGACTTGGAGCTCCATCCAGCCTGCCTCCCTAACTATGAGGTGCTGAGGGTGGGGAGATCGACAAGCTGCACTACAGTTGATACCAAAGAAATTCTTCGCATCTAAACAAAATCAGACTCAACATCTGAAACAATAAAACATAAAACAAGCTCCTAAATTAGAGCAAGCAGTTGAAAGGATTGTTCCTCTAGGACCCAGACCTTCTTGTTGCGTACCCCGACCATGACAACAGCATTGCTTCAAAGTCTGTTCTCTGACCTTTCTTGATGTATCAATCTCAACATATCACTATCTTTTTATTCAATCAGAAAGTAATTGACATGATACTCAAATAAATGCACAAATGAAGAAATAACTGCAAAACTACCTAAACTGCAAACACATGTAAATCATGAAAGTCCACAAACAAACTGAGAAGTTTACATTGTGATCAGCGTAGTCATGATATGGCCTACTCCTACTAAGGTGTCTCCATTTCAATAAAATCTAAGGAGCGACAAGAGGCAGAAAACTGATGTTAGACCGGGCCTGTGATGTTTGTTTACTTTACTAATAACTATAGATGCAATCTTGAATCTTGCTTAGGAGAACTAGAATGGTCGAAACAAATGATGCAATATTTCAGGACAGCCCAGCATTGCACTTCATCACTCATAACAAGAATTGCCAATTCAAAGCATAGATTAAGATCCACAACAGTTCAAACAAAATGCATACAAGTCAACATGTTTAGTCATTGCAGAAAGTTAGTCCATTTTTGTCTATCTACAGCAGACTTGTTTTTCTATTGAGGAATACACAGTAGGGAAAGCCCTTACTGTGTTAGTTATATTAACACAGCACAACAAATGCACAAATAGAAAACAAGACTGCACAAAAAAGAGAAGCAGTTGTACCATAGAAAAAGAAAGCTACAAAATATATAGGAGGCTCTGAAGATATGTACATTTATAGCAGACTTTTGGGAGGGAGGGTATGGATATGTGTAAAGTTAAGAAATTTAAATTTGCTTGTTTGGACAGCAGCCCAGAATTGTAATGTATGCTCATATAGTTAATTAAAGAGACTTGGTCTTCAGAAGAATAGAGGCCATTGTGTTGCGCTGGTTGGGTGCTAAAGAATAGGGTCACTAAGGTCTGATTTGCACCCCTTCATCATCTAGTTCGAAGTATATAAATAGTAGAAAACCACCAAAACACTGCAGCTTCGTAGCAGCACACATTGCATTGTGTTCTTATTGTTCAGTGAGTTCAGAGTGTGAGCACTTGCCTGATTTTTAACAAACTACTGTAACAACATAGAACTGATGTGGGGGCAGAACCATATTCAACATGAGAAAGAACTGATAAACTGAAGCATTATTTCACCCAACAAAAATATGGGTGCAGGGGCCTATTGCATCATCATCGTTATTTAGCAGGAAAAAACCATCAAAGAACTTGAGCAAGATTGATCAAACACTCTTATCCAATCGGCCTACTGAATCATCACATTTACTTAGAAGAAAAATAAAAAATGGAGCTTACAGCAAGACACTTAGACGCATGAATTTGACTATGATGTTACTGACAGCATGACACAGAAACCTAAACTTTTTTTTTTGTGATGTTGGTGAATAATATATTAATATTGAAGTATTACTGTGGCAGAGACAGAACAACATACTCTATCCATCCTCATTCCAAAACATGAGATACTATATAACTTATTTTTCTTTACTTTTTATATTAAAATTTTGCCACAGTAGGTATTTCGCCTCCTGTAATTTCTTCACACACACGCACACGATATCACACTGCACATTATCTTGTGTAGGACAAGCAAGGTAAAAACGGAATAAAATCAGGCAACCTAAACACTTTCTAAAATGTACTATATAATCTTGCAGGTTACTACAACTAAAGTACTATGAAAAGATATCCCGGCCATTTTGCTGGAGAACTGAAAGCTGCTTGGGCAGTAAACCAGTGAATGAGGAACGCACACTCATTAATGCAACAGATTACTGGCAACTAAATGGAGCGATGGCAAGGTTTTCCGGTTTGGTTAATCTGAGTCTGACAAATACAGTCTTTTTGCTCTTTATTTCCATCATGTTTTAAATATACAAATTGCAGAATTATCTAGTGTCTACGATAAAAGAACTTCAGTCAGTGCAAAAAGGAAAACCATACCAGATCCTTAAGAATCCTTTAGAGCTTTTATAGGGTGAGCACATGATGTTCTTGGCCAGTCAAATGAAGGGGAGAGACTTCCACTCAAGTTCCTTCCTGTGGTCAGGCAATTGTACAAACAAGTTGTGCACCATGGTAGCATGAAAAGGACCTGCACTAAGAATAACTACAGATAATGCACACAACTAATAATATCTGTTTTCCTTTTTTCCGTGTGCATGCATGTATGGGATGTAAAAATGCGTTTTCAGCCAGATAACTGTAACCTGGAGTACTAATCAAATAAAAATGGCTGATTATGGTTCAGATGGAGAATAAACTGACCAATTTTCTTATTACTGATATTAAGCTCAGCAAGGAAGCAAGCAATGACCAATTCATAGGCAACACATGATTAACATTCAACTCTATAGAAGAAATGGCGTCCTGCTTTATTCAGATCAAGGTGGAAACATAAAAATTTAAGACCATAGTCAGTTTAAGATCAGTAATTCAACTAGTTTGGGTCGAACTGCAGAAATCCATCTCAAACTGGTTAGCCAGAACACTAAGTCATACAGATCCATCGACTATATGGTTTTGTATTCTGGTGCTACAGTCATGAGGATTTCATTGTTCATTTCAATTCAAAGAAACAATAGCTAAAGTGTTACTTAGGCCATTCAAAGTAGAGCCCTAGAGCACTATGCACAGATACGCAATTCCTTGCTGATATTGTATGTGAGGAACACAGTAGTATCCGGTAGGTTAATTATGGCTAGAGATCAACATCCAACATGAGCCCTGAACAAACCTGGAAAATTCAAAAAGCAATCAATAGAAGTAGTAATACGACATATTCAAGTAGATGTGTATGAATTTGTAGTGTAGTCAATGACTTTCAATTCCAAATGAAGTCTCCAAGAAAAGTGTGGCTTATAAAAGCATAACACACTAAGGTTTGTGTAAAAAGTACTGGAGAAAGGCAAGTAACAATGGTGGATGGAGGTGCTGAAAATTTTGCCCTTTAAGAGACAGAAAACTTTGTGTCAATAATGCATATGGATGGTGACTTCACAGATAACATTCAGAAACAACTTTAGCCAGTAACTAACACAGAATATTCCTGATCACATTGTGCTTAAAATAGCGACTGTAGATATATGGACCATTAAATCACACATGCAATCCCTAAAAAAAATGACCCACACAAATGCAACACCTCTATATGTTTGTTACATTTGTAGCAAAAACCATGCCATAGGTCTGTTAAAAGGAAGAATTACCAATTGGTATCTTCTACCAAAATAGGGATGACCACTGGAGGAAATAAAACAAAATAATAGTTGGCTACCGCAAACTGGTTTGATTGCTTAAAAGCTGTGCATAAACTAAAGAAAAGTGATCTCATGAGACAAAGATGGTCATGAACTATTTTTTTTTAGAAAATAAGTTTCCCCTGCTTTATTCAAAGCGTCAACATGTTGCGCACATTGTCATTCATAGGCTCATGCCTAAGGATCTCTTCTCCCCTCAAAGGGTTACAAGCACTGTTCTTGTTACTGTTTATATCACTCCTCTCTCCTGTCTCTTCATTCCTACCTGAAGATGATGAACTCCTTTGTTGAGCTTGCGCGTGCAGTGGTTCCCAAGTCTGCATCGGAGGTGCGGCAGCTTCTCTTTGTAGCTCTTGCACCCAGGCATCCAACGTCTACAGCTCCTCCTCTCTGCACAGTATCCGCCAGTCTCTTAGCATTGTTGCGATCTTTCTCAGCACCATCTTCATACCTGTCCATCTTATGTCCTGAAAACAGAGCTCATTTCTTAGTTTCCATAATGCCCATAGTCCTGCTGCAGTTAGCATGTTAAGCATGCCATGTTTCTTGTTGCAGATCCAGAATTTAGCAATAGATTCAAAATCTAAGCCTACTTCCTTATTCACCAAATCTGAGATACTACGCCAAACTGCTTTCACTATGCAACACTCAAAGAATAAGTGGTCATCAACTTTTCTTCTTTTAGCTAAGTTATCTCGAGTAAGGGTTCTATTGTTCGCTAGAAGCCAGAGGAAAATGTGAACTCTGAGGGCACATTAATTTTCCCCAGAATTGGGGTGTAGACATGACTCACCCCTGTATTATTAATTACTGCATACACAGAATGAACTGAATACTTCCCAGTAGATTGAAACTACCATATAATGGCGTCCTTCTCCTGGGATACCTGTAGGCTTACCTGCAATCTGCAGTAACTCATACCACATATTCATCAATCTGCTATCTACTGTTCTTCTGAACGTCATTTTCAAATTCAGACCATCCCGGACCTCTGCAATAGACTTGCCCTGTTCATGAACTATTTGATAAACCTCACAAAACTGAATGGCCAAATACAGGACCCAATCCATTGGTCCTCCCAGAACCTAAACTAACTTGCCATCTCCCACTTTCCATTTATATCCCATTTGGCTTCTTTACCAGCCCACATTACAGCTTCCCGAAAAGGTGAGGAACTTACCCTGCACATCCATTGCACTGATAACAGCATGTGACATGGTAGATCCCAGATTCTGTACTATCTTATCAGCAAGGCAGTAATGAAATTGCTGCATCTCCTTAAACTTTTTGCAGGTCAAGGATAGAGCCATTAGTGATATGTCAGCATCCTTGTCCAAGTGACTTGAGCCATTCATAGGTAAAATCTTTTGTTCCCTGCATTCTCATGTGCATATCAGGGGGGGAAAAAAAAAGAAGCTCAGCAGCAATAGGCAGCAATCAACCCATGAATTTAATGAGAAATGAAGCACAGACATCTGACAGCACAGCTGCAGTAGAATAGGTGTTCCTAATTGAATATCACCACAAACATTTAGAAAACCGAAAAGAAAACATGGTACTCATATCTGCAGAATCCAAAGTTTGCCCCGATCAGGGACCATGAACGAGAAAGGATCAAATGGAAACGCTCTACACCGCTTCCAGTTCATCTCAGCAACATCAACTAGCAGGTCCAATTTAACCAACAGGAATACGCAGGGGTCACAGAAAAATCAGGAGACACGAACCGATTTCAGCCAGATCTACTATATCCCTTGCACTCACCTTGCAGATCGCCGTCCGTCCTCGCTGCAGCCCCTCTCCCGCACTCTTTCACCGGTCGCCCACCCGCCGCGCCCTCGTTGGCTCTCTTCGCCCTCCCCTCCCCTCTCCTCCCACCCCAATAATGACCTAACAGAACTCGGGCCGGGGTTGGGCCTTGCTCCTTGTCAGCCCACGGTGGCGCGAGGCCGGCCGCCGCTCCGCTACGCCACCAATCCCCTCCCCATCCGCATCCAGATCCAATCTCCCAAATCCCAATACATGGGAGGGGGGCAACAAAACAACACAACACACTGCATCCCTGCTCCATGTGTGTGTATAAATAATAAAAAAAAAGGCAAAGAAAAAAAAGGCAAAAACCAAAATAAAACGGTTGAGGACTAATACTCCTTTGAAAAAAACTGTACAAGTCAAACGTTCCTGATCAGTGATCACATCATCATCGGCTCAGCTACCTATCAAAAAAAAAAAAAAAAACATCGGCTCAGCCACCTATCAAAACAAAACATTCAAATATCCTTCCCGCGCCGCCCACTCTTTCTTCATTCTTCCTTGACTAGGAGAAGAGAGTAGAGACCTTGTGCGCTCTTGCTCTCCCGCCCGCGCCCGGCTCTCAAGAAACATCGCAGGGTGTCTACAGCTCCTGCGGCCTTGCCCTCCGCCTCCTGCGGAACTACGGTCATGCTAGGAAAAAAGGCCTGGAGCAGCTTGGCGAACATCTTGTCCTCTTCAGGCGGAACAGGCGCCGCCGTCAAGACGTCCAACAGATATACGAATGTGCTTCTAGAGGATGAAACCCAAATCAGGGACTGCGACATGATTGCTCTTGCACGAGTCAGCAGGTCGGCAAGCATTTCAGTGCTGATCTCCCCCTCCAGAGCACCGGCACCCTTCTTCTTCACGTGAAAGACCCAGACTTTGTCAAACGCAAGCCAGCCGCGCGCGTCTGATATAGCCATCTCGACCTCTGCTCCGCCGGTTACCTCCACAGAAATCACACCAATTAGCGGGAACAAACTGCGTATCGCCTCCAGCTCATCTGACAAGTTGGATGCCCAAACATGTACAACCCCAACATTCGATCCTCTCTGTCGCCATCACTCTCTCTGGCATATGAAGCACTCAGGGTTGGGTCCATCACTCCATGGAGAATGCCCTTGTACCTTCGCATCGGACTGAAGGCTGGCGGCTCACGGTGCAGCATTGCTCTAAAGCAGCCCATAGTGAAAATTGCACGGTTTAACAGCTTTGACGCAGCATATCCCAGGGCGGTGAAAGACCTTGAGATCGTACGAGCTCGGGAAGTGTTCCAACACCAACCTTAGAAAGTCCTCTCTTTTATCTGGCAGAACTTCAGTACACTCAAGTGCCCTGATCAGATAGCCGTAATCATTGTAGGCCTGGAAAGTCACCCACGTAACCCTCCCATTGCTGGTCAGCCCAGATGATCTCAGCAGAGAAGCAAACATGTCCAACGGTATTCCCCGCGCCGCGTGGTCACCAAGCAGCTTCAGGTGACTGCGTAGGAATTCAACTTCACTCTCGGGCCTTGACGAGGCATCAAATCTGAGATTGAATTCGTAACATCCATTACCCACAACCTGAAAACTGCTCTTATGTGTGATTAACAGTCCGACCTGCACCAGGTCACCACCATTCACAGTCTTCTTGGTCTGAGCACAGTGCCCATCGGTGGAACTGGGCTCTCCTGATTCGAAGCTCCTCCCTCTTCGACAGAACTCACTGTCCAAAAACACAGTCAACCTGCAGTCCTTCTGTGTCTGAATTGCTGCCTTTATCTCCTCCGAGGTCACAGAAAAATCCTCCAGCCAGACAGGACGTATCTGCACTTTGGCTTCAATTTCCTGGGGATGAGCTTCAAACATCGGAGCCTGCATCGCCATGTCTCCCCAAATACCAGCTGCGATTGAACCAAGAAAACGATGAATTCGTATCCATTCCATGGACGATCAAAACCAAGAACAACTAAGAAACACAATCGCGATCAAGAAAATGAAACTGCACATACATGAAGTAACAAGGGACTCGTCGGAGCCCGTAGCAACGGAGCCGTCCGTCGTCTCATCCAGATTCAGCTTCCCTTTGCTAATCGCGAGCTGCATCAGCTTATGCCCAGGAATTGCGCCAGTGTCGGCCCCCGCTTTCTTGGATTCCGACGGCTTAGGCTTCTCTGTAGTGTTGCGATCCAATCAAGAAAACGGTGAATTAACATTGGGGAACGGGTTTAACAGAGAGCAGAACCGAGAAAAAGGAACAAAGAAATGGGATTGGGAAGCAATCAAGAAAATCCCAATCCAAGAAACGAAGCGCGATCAAGAAACAAAGGGCAATCAAGAAAGGACGGAACTTCACATACTTGGATCAAGAAGGGGATCGTCGGAGGCTGTAGCAGAGGACCCGTCCACCGGATGCCCAAGAATCGCGTCCACGGCTTTCTTGGACTGTCCTAGCAGCTTCTTTACTGTTGAGTTTGAACCAAGAAAAAGCTGTGATTAGAAGCGCGAATGGGGAAACAGAGGCAAATCAACAAATTCCTAGTCGGCCATGAAACGAAAAACACTTAATCAAAGAACACACCTCTGTCCCCGTCTTTCGTCGCTCTCTCCTCGGAATCTTGATCGGCCATGACGGGTACACGAACAAGAACTTCCCGGTGAACTTGCGCAATAGGATGATTTGAAGACGGGTGGCAATGCTCTGTGAGAGAGGCTCTGTTCGGGGGAGGGAAGGGGAGGGGAGAGACGGTGGGTGCGTCGAGGAAGAAGAGGAATATATAGACTGATGACAGGACAGAGAGAGGGAAAGATTTGAGCAACGTTGCAAAGCAGGCCGCTTTCAACGTGCCGGCAGAGGAGGACTTAAATTCAACCTGGGCCGCTTTTTGCATGCGGGCTAAAGTTGAGTTTACCATCAACTGAAAGGAGTAGTTAATAGCGAGATTTTTTTTTTTCGAAAGCGTTAATAGAGAGATTGATTCTCACAAAAAAAAAACTGAAAGGAGTCTCAACTGAAATCCCGGGTCACAAATTTATCTTTTTCTATTCAGTTAATTTCTTGATAACAACAAATGTAAGGATCTAATTTTGGTTGGTTTTTTCTTTTATTTGGAGGAAGGGATTTTGTCTTGTTCAATTAATTTGACGGTGCAAACATATCGAAAG
Organism: Eleusine coracana subsp. coracana; assembly: GCA_032690845.1. NCBI lineage: Eukaryota > Viridiplantae > Streptophyta > Magnoliopsida > Poales > Poaceae > Eleusine > Eleusine coracana. The sequence continues at coordinate 13,127,652 of CM064426.1, forward strand.
CAGACACTTGTTCAAAAGTTACACGCACACGATGCAACTTGGATGAGTCAGCAGGTTCAGAATGTGCAACTAATAGCTAGCAGCAGTACATTACTGTATTGTCTGATACGAGTAGAAGATAAAGAACAGAGCCAACAGCATATTGTGAACCATTTCCCTGGCGCTTCTTCTCAATTGCCTCGCTGTGAGCGCCCCCGTCCATGCTTGGACTCTGAATAGAATAACATGTCTCAATTTTCCTCCAGTTTCTTCAAATAGAAAATTCTGGCCATCACTGGTTTATATTGCCAGGAAAAATTGCCCAGGCTAGTTGATCACTTAATCCACAGAAGAGTCAAAATCATGGGCAATTCGTCTGTTCCACATGACTATCGTGGATGATTTCAAAACGAATGACGTGCTTTTGCCTGCTGTTTGCTCTGGAGATCTGAAAATGTTGGCGAATGGCAAGAACTAAGACTGCAATAGTCACAATCAGTGGCGGGATGAATTTTGGAAGTCAGCTCCATGGTCTTGTCATCCATAAGACCATAACATGTTTGAGTCTGATACCTCAGTGATGAACATGCTTGTTGGCATGTATTTCAAAGCAGATCTGAAGGAGAATGCCATGTCTATCTTTGGTAAGATTTGGTTGAAGGATACTGTTTTCTGGAACACAGTCAATCCAGTCCAGCACGGAACGGGGTCCTCTGAATTGGTGTAGTTAATGCAGAGAAGCGTTTCTGTACATTAGCCAGCATCGGAGCCACTCATGTGTAAAGAAAGGGCTGGTATTTCTTGCCACTACTTCCATTAAAAAAATCAACAAGGCGCAGTAATCTTTCTTTCTTCCTTCTCTCCGACGATGTTCGGTGCTTAGCCTTCAGCTCCGACGTCTCGACTCTCGATATCGTACAGCTCTGAACTGATGGAGGACCAACGACGACCACAAAAACGAGAAATGCACTACGAGCTTGCCGTTACCGACGCCTCGGTACTTTCAAGTTTTGCAACCGCGGCCATGGAGAGCTAGGACTAGGAGCTTGCCGGAGCTCCCTACTGTGCAAGCGCAACCACCATGGCACCATCCACACAACAAATTGGCACTACCATCCTTAGTCAAAACAAAGCGAGTTTAATCTGGCAGCGTAGTTTTGAGCTCCAAATCACAACAACACGGCATGTTCCAAATCACAGCTCTGGTTATGCTTCAAATCACAGCAACACGACATGCTCGTAGTTATGGCCGGACATCAGCTCTGGTCGCCCGCCTCCGCCATGGGCTTGTGCCACAGCAAGGCCAGCAAGCGTCGCCACACACGACGGAGTCCAGGGGGAGGAACCGCGCCGAGCCGTGATGGGCTATTGAGGTCGAAGTCTCAATGATTCAGGGCCGGGTCGACGAGATTCACGGTTGGCGTTGGCGGTTGACCACATCGGAGACGAAGGGGATATGCAGATGCGATGCCTTCAGCGATTTCTTTACTAAAAATATTGAAGCTCATCACAGCCCTTGATTTGAGTACCAAAGGTCCCGATCCTACCTAATTCAGAGAAGGGCCTCTCTGAATTGACTGAACCAATTCAGAGGACCCCGATCCCTTCCGCAGCTTGCTTTGCTTCGGGGAAAGACCTGGTGAATTCACTTATTCAGCTGGTTTGTCCGCCTTTCAACAAGCTCACGACACAAGGAACCGCGATCAAATCCACGCATGTATTCTGAAACATGGATTTGCATCATGTCAGTTTGTCTCAACTTCAATAATCAAAGCAATGGCATCCTCTGGTTTAGATCAGAGTTCACTGAAAGCCATTCAGGATGGTGGCAAGATGGATTTGGTGTCGTGGGGAGTCATCGTTCTTAAAGCATGGCACGAACGATGATATCATCTACCTTTTCAACTTGTTCAGAAGTGATTGCTCAGAGAATTCTGATGAGTTCATCTTGGCTAGCATCCTGAATGCCTGCGCAAATTCTGCACTAATCAGGCAGTGCAGGTGCATCCATTCACTTGTCTTCAGGACAGAGCACAGCAGGCGCTTCTGCGTGGCAAGTGCTTTGGTTGATGCCTATGCAAAGTGTGGTGATATTGCTGCTGCAGAAAGTGCTTTCACTGCTGTTTCATCAGAAACCGATGATGACATACTGTACAACACCATGCTGACAGCCTATGCCAACCATGGCCTGATTGAAGAAGCCCTCAGTCTCTACCAGGAGATGGCAAACCTTCAGCTGGCTCCAACACCAGCAACGTTTGCCGCGGTCATTTCAGCATGCAGCCATCTTAGGCTAGTTGAGCAGGGGAAGCTTCTGTTCAGTTCCATGTTGTTTGAACAAGGCATGAATCCAACAAGGGCAAACTATGATCGATCTTCTGGCACGGAAAGGTCTCCTTCAGGAAGCAAAAGGCGTTATTGAGTCCATGCCGTTTCAGCCGTGGCCTGCAGTTTGGAGGTCGCTGATGAACGGTTGCCGGATTCATGGGAACAAGGAACTCGGTGTGCTTGCTGCAGAGCATATCCTGAGAATGATGCCAAAGAGTGATGGTGCATATGTTTAGCTGTCGAATGTCTAGGCAGAAGATGGAGAATGGCAGTCAGCAGAGGATACCAGGAGGATGGCGGAGTATCAAGTGCAGAAGGTGCAAGGTTACAGCAGCGTGGAGATTTAACCATTTGCATGTAGGGAACTATAGGGGTTAGTGGCTTAGTGCTCACAATAGAATAGCTAATTTAGGGTAAGGAGTCATATTAGATATAGCTGTGAATGTCAATTGTCAATACAGTTTTGCAGAACAGTTAGTTACAGATAGCTACACACAATACTGAAAATGATTCTGTTGTTTTTGGCTTTTATCAACTTTTACCCAATTTCCAGCTCAGCAAATTTACAAGATAGCAGGAACAGAAATATCAAATTCACTTTGCTTAAAAATAGAGCTCTATAAGCTGAGACACTATTGGGGGTACAATCATCTAACACGGCAAACATGAACTGCACAGTTCACACACTTGCATTTATTTTTTCAGGATACAAGAATTATCTCTATTAGCTACTTCTACATGTGCCAATACGCTAGTACCATTGGAAGGTCATTATTGTTTAAGTCGACTACAACAATTTATTTTGTGCTCATAAATCTCCCGGGGACTTGTTTTCCTCAGCAATACATGCATATTCTGAGTTTTGGTCAGTGTTCACAGATAAATTTGCTGTTCTCAACTCTAGGTCCTTCCTCATGAGGTTGCACCCATTCAGCACTGCTTGGTGGAACCTGTTCCATGGTCCTCGTTCCATCCTCAATCTGCATCGTTGCAGTATTGCCCGGTGGTTCCTCCTTTACACTGGTAGCTTCCCCATTAGGTAGCAACGGTACAGAAAAGCTGAGTGACTCTTCACCTAAGCTTCTAGCTTCCTCATTCGAGTTCATCATTTCAGCACTACTCACCAGGTTGCTGGATTGCAGAATCAAGGTATCAATAGGTTGCACCATATCTCTTGGTGGTTCTGATTCCACTAGCCTAGCTTCCTCACCAGGTTGCAACATTGCAGTGTCACAGGACGGTTCCTGCTTTAGAATTCTAACTTCCTCATTAGGATGTGTTATTGCAGTATCTCTAGATGTCTCCAGGTCTACTCTTCTAGCTTTGTCACCATGTAGCAGTGTCGCTGCAGTGCCACTGGGTGGCTCCTGCTCTGCAATTGTACCATCCCCATTGCATTGCATCATCGTAGTATCTGAAAGAAGCTCATGTTCTACTCTATTAACTTCCTCAGCAGGTTGTGCCGTTGCGGTGTTGGTAGATGGCTCCTCTGGTATTATTGCCTGCATCTGAGCATCAGATTCATGAGCATCCCCAGCCATATGGCCTCCATCCTTTTCATCATCAACAGTTTGGTCTGTCTTCCTCATGAATTTCCTCTTGTTCCATTTCTTCTTGTAACCACCTCTCCTGACTTTAAGTGGTTTTGGGGTTTGAATTGGTTTTTTCTCAGCCTCTTTAACTTGCCTTTGTCCAGGAACAACAATGTATTTTGTGGCCCCATTTGCGCAACCCTCTGAGCGACCTGCACCAAAAATTGCCCATTAATGACCCAATCTTAAGTCAGCACCTGAAAAAGACAAATACATTTGCGCAATGAATGCGCTGCTGGACTGAATAGAAAAATTACCCTGGATTGCAAGAAGAGCAGTCCGAGCAGCTTTTATCTCTGCCTCTTTCTTAGTTCTAGCTGTAGCACCAATGTATTGTATACCACCAATCTCAATAGTGCATATAAAAGGAGCAACTCCAGAAGCTTGTTTAGTGCAACATAAGATGGAATGGCGTAATTCATCTTCTGGGCATACTCCTGAAGAAGATTCTTGCATAGCCCAGTTTCTTGCTGCAAAGCATACCATGATGTATCAAAGGAAACACATCAATCAAGAAGACATACTGTACCGTGCACTGTTATTCTAATTTAGTCATATCAATTCCAAAGAACTAAAGAATCTCTAGACTCTCTAAAGGATACCTTTGGATATGGTAGTGATTTCTGAAAAAAAAAAACCATATTGTGGACTATATGTGGCCAATGGTTCAGAAACTGAGCAGAGCTAACTTTGTGAGCGTCCTCATTACTAACTCCCAACTATATTGAAGAAGCACCCAATCAAGAAGGGATACTGCACTGTTAGTCTAAGGACTCTTTAAAGGGTACCTTTGGACTTGGTAATAATTTTTTAAAACTCTTATTGTGAACTATGTGTGGTCGTTGGTTCAGAACCAGACCAGAGCTAAATTTGGAAGCATCTTCATCACTAATTTCCATCTATGTTAAGAGGATAAGGATACAATGCATAGCCAGGAGCTAATGTAATTTAGTCCCCTACTATATTAAGAGGATAACTTGGCACAATCAGCAGCATAACTTACAACTGCTCGGATGCCTTTGGTTGCTGGTGGCACGGACTGTGCTATCTCCATGAGCGCGACTTCCGCGGCTGACTGCTCTGCAGCCTTGCGGCTGAAGAGCCCCGGCAGGGACTCGTACTTGGTGTTGTTGACGACCACGGTGGACTTGAAGATGGGTTCATGAGAAGGGCCTTCTTTGACGGAGTAGTACTCCGGGGTAGGAAGGCCAGCTTTCTGCGCGTACTCTTGGAGGCGGCTCTTGAACACGTAGCAGTTCTCAACTCCTGCCGGCAAAATCAAAGCACACGGCAGCTAAGAAAATCGGAGCTTCGAATGTATTTCGAAAAGCCTCTCCCCCTCACAGTTGATGTACTAAGCAATCTTCGGTTACAAGTTACCAGTAGAGATAGGAATCGGCGTTAATTAAGTGAATTAGTACTATTTTACGAATGTGATGAGGACGGATAAACAAATGCGCGAGGTAGCGAGGTTGCAATTCAAGAGCAGAGGAAAGGATGTTGGTTTTATTTTTGGTAGACCATAAGATCACCAACAGAATTGAAAGGAAATCTAATTTCTTATGGAATTCGGATCTGAACCAATGTAATTAGTTTTAATTCTGCCTTAATCGGAAAGCAAAACCTGCAGATAGAAACAGACCCGGTCCCTAGTTTACAGTGCATATAAAAGAAGGGTCACTCCCTCGATTGATTCATCGAATCATAAGTCCACCCAACCGATCGCTAAGTCACTGGAAGACTCGTAAGCTCGTCGTCCAGCCTAAGGACATCGCCGCTACCGCCCCGAAAGTCTTCGTCCTCGCAAGAAAATCCTAAGGAACACCTACGCTACATCCCCGATAACGTCCTCATCACCGAGTCTCCCACCTCTGCACCGACGTCAATGGACTCCTTCACCAGCGCTGATAACAGATCGAACCTACTATTCCGCATTAGTTTTAGTTTACTAGATGTGATCTTAATTGACTAAATGATCCTATTTAATTAAGTGTTAATTAGTACTAACAATTAGTATCAGTTAGCCTTAATCTAGTTGATTAGATCCACTAGTTTAAGTTAGAAAGGTTCGGTTAATGCTAAACCAGATTCATGTTAGCTTTTTTTAAGTTTGATCTAGCTCTGTCAGAGGTGTTTACTTTTTGATCTAGTCATGTTTTTAGCTAAGTTTTAATTAATCAGTATCATGTTCATGCCTAGATTAGTTAGATCAGTAAGGTTACTTAGCTAATTATTCATGTTTTAGTTTAGAATTAATTTCAGTTAAGGGGAATTTAGGCCTTGTCACCATTATATCAGAAAAGGGGAAGGGGATTGCGGAAAACACCGAATCAAATAGCACAGACACACACCTGCCGATCCCTAACCCTAACCCTAACCCTAGATCTAAGAATCCTAACCCTAACCCTAAGGATCAGGAGACTTACCTCTCGGTAGCCGTCGTTCCGCAGCGCACTAAGATCAGGCATGCGAGGCGACGTCGCCACCGACTCACTCCTCCGACCACCGACAAGGAGCCTTGCATCAGATATGCACCCCCCCCCTCCCTCGTTGGGACTGGATCGGTCGTACGACGTGAGTCGCCGCACGCGCGCACCCGCCGTCACCCTCGTGCGTCATTGTCGGGATGCCGCCGCCACCGTGTCGCCTTGCTCGCCTCCGCGCGTGCCTCGGCTGATGAAAAGAGTACCACAGACGCACCCCTCGACGATGCCGCGCGTGACCAAGTCGTACGCGCGTGTCGGCGAGAGGCGCGGCCATGGTGCCGGTGGCGCGTAGCTCGTCACGAAAGGCTCGCCGACCGCTGTTGAGCGCGCTGTGAGGAGTGCGGCGGGGGAGAGGAGTGCGGACAGAGAGTGAGAAATGAGAGAATGGGCGAGCTAGGGTTTCGCCCGCCCTTTTAAATGAGCAGCGACCGCGCTCGTCCGTCCGATCTGGACGGATGGCTCAGATCAAGGCGGGGGCGGGGCGCGGGCGCAGCGCTGGGCCACTTTGGCGGCCCAGTCATTGACTGCCTCGGCCCATTGGCCCACTTAGCCGCAGTCGGGCGCTGAGCCGAGCACCGCGCCGAGCCGAGCCGGAGCCGCCATTCGCGCCGAGCCGTTGCACTGAGTTGAGCTGAGCCGTCGTTTGCTGGGCCGCGCAATGCTGGGCTATCTACGATGCTTGGGCTGCTTGCCGGGCCTCGCCACGCGCGCACGCACTGGGCCAAAATTAGCTTAAGTTTTAGGCCAAATTTTGATTCAATTTTATTTATTAAGTTTTAAGTACCTTCTAATCTGAGTTAAGTAATTTTATTTTAAGCTTAATTTTTTTTAAGTGTTGGTGTTTTTAAGCTATTATATTTTAATTTTAAGTATTAATCCACCAATATACTTTGAGATGCCTCTAAATAAATGGAACCACCGAGAAGTTTATTTAGAGTAAACTTGTGATTATTTCTGACCATCGTTGTTTAATCATGAGTATATATATGAATTTTGTTTGTTTTCCCCACCGGTGATGCAAATTGAAATTTATTTATATGATTATAATCAGATCACCGTAGGGTTATTTTCATGCACTAATTTGCATTTCATTGTATATGATTACTAAGTTGAGTTTTCTTACTTTGTTTTTGAGTGAGTAATGTTAATGTTGTTGCTTCCTTCCTCAACAACATCGAGCCACTCAACGGAGCCAACTATCCGGACTGGAGGGGTAAGGTCATCAGGTCATCACATGCTTGGCATGGAATGATCTAGATATTGCACTGAGGGTGGATAAGCCTGCCGCCCCTGTTAATGGAGCTGCACCTTCTCCCGCTTTTGAGAAGTGGGAGAGATCTGATCGGATGGCTACCATGGTTATTCTTCACACCATAAGTCCTGGTATTAAGGGTGCCATCCCAACTAAGAATGCAACTAGAGTTGATCTGACTGCTAGGGAGCTGGTGGCCACGATTAAGGAGAACTTTAAAAGCTCCTCCAAGACTTATGCTAGTACACTCATCATGAAGTTGGTGGGTTGTCAATATAATGGTCAGACTGGCATAAGGGAGCATATTCTTCATATGTGTGACATGACCAATAAGCTTAAAGATATGAAGATGGAAATCTCTAATGGTTTCTTTGTTCATTTCATCATGACCTCACTCCCGCCTCAGTATGCTCTATTTAAAATCAGCTACAACACCAATAAGAACACTTGGTCTATCACTGACCTTATAAGTTATTGTGTTGAAGAAGAGGAGAGGCTGAAAACTGAGAAGATGAAGGAGAATGTTGTGAACTTGGTTGGTAACCTTAGTCTCAACAATACTCCTAAGAATCAGCATGAGGCAAGCAGCAGCAAGCAAGACCAAAGGAAGAAGAAGAAGAATGGGAACAAGTCTGGACCCAAGAACAACAACAACTTCAAGAACCACCAGCCTAAGGGTGGTAAGTCATGCTCTTTCTGTGGCTCACCCAAGCACCTTCAGAATGCTTGTCCAGGCTTTAAGGAATGGTTGAAGGAGTAATGTAATGATAAGTTTGATGTTGTTTCTTTTATTGATGAGTTATTCTTAGCGGATTTTTTCTCTAATACTTGGTGGATTGACTCAGGTGCCACTGTGCACATCTCTAATTCATTACAGGTATTCCGTTCGATCTGAACTATAAGAAGGGGGAAGCGAAGCCTAAGAGTGGCTGATGGGAACGTCGTCCAAGTTGAAGGCGTTGGGAGCTTCCACTTAGAGTTGTCGGGTGGCTTCCAGCTTAATTTAGAGGATGTTCTTTATGTTCCTAGTTTAAAGAGAAATTTAATTTTTGTATCAGCCTTAGATGATTTGGGACATGTTTGTGAGTTTGGCAACAATAAGTGTGTTATTAAGTTTAATTCAATAAATGCCGGTCTTGCAGTTAGGCAAGGCAAGCTTTATATGCTCCCTCTTGATGATTCTGTGATGAATGTTACTAGTATTTCACATAAGCGTAAACGTGATGATGAGACTTCTTCGAAATTGTGGCATTATCACCTCGACCACATTTCGAGGGGGAGAATAGAACATCTCATTAAAGATGAAATACTATATCAATTGGACTTCTCTGATTCAGAGCAGTGCATCGACTACATTAAGGGAAAATACGCTAAGACAATTAAGAAAGGAGCTATTAGAAGTACAGGCGTATTAGAAATAATACACACAGATATATATGGCCCGCTCTCAGTAACATCAGTAGATGGCTATGATTCCTTTATAACATTTACCAATGATTATTCTCGTTATATACATATTTACCCCATTAAGAAGCGTTCAGACGCGCTAGAAATATTTAAAATTTATAAGTTGGAAGTTGAGAAACAACATAACGCTTCCACTAAAATAGTAAGATCAGATCATGGGGGAGAATATTACGGGAAACATGCAACATATGATCAAATTAAGGGACCGTTTGCTAAGTATTTAGAAGAAAATGGCATAAGAGCGCAATACTCCATGCCAGGAGAACCACAACAAAATGGAGTAGCTGAGCGACGCAATCGCACGTTATTAGATATGGTGCGTAGCATGCTTAGTCATTCTAATTTGCCTGTTGAGCTGTGGATGGAAGCGTTAAAAACAGCTGCTCATATTCTTAATCAGGTTCCATCTAAGTCAGTTCCCAAGACACCTTTTGAGTTGTGGAATAGGAGAAAACCGTCACTAAGTTATTTAAAAGTGTGGGGTTGTTCCGCTGAGGCTAAGCTATTTGATCCACAACATAAGAAATTGGATTCTAAGACAGTGAGCTGTCATTTTATCGGATACCCAGATAAGTCAAAGGGATACCGATTCTACTGTCCTGGTCGCTCTAGTAAGTTCGTTGAGACAAGACAGGTTGTGTTTCTAGAGGACTCAGGATCTAGTGGAAGTTCTGCTAAGAGGGATATAAATCTCGAAGAATTACAGGTTAATCTTTCAACTCCGGATTTTCTAGAGCCTACGGAGGTGTATCAGTTTATACCGCCAATTATTCCTCAACCTAGTAGCACCGTGGTAGCCGCTCAGGTACAAGTACCGTCTACTGGGGATCATGCACCAGACATGGATGTTAAGACTGCATTCCTTAATGGAAATTTGGATGAGACCATTTATATGGTCCAATCGGAAGGTTTTGCCGTTAAGGGTAAGGAACATATGGGGTGCAGATTAAGGTAATCCATTTATGAACTTAAGCAAGCGTTCAGATAGTGAAACCTTAAATTTGATAAAGTCATTAAGAGATTCGGATTTAGGAAGAATGATGCAGATAAATGCAACTACATTAAGGAAAAAGGTGGAAAATTGATAATTCTAGTACTATATGTGGATGACATACTGTTAGCATGCAACGATAAGAACATGTTGTATGAGACTAAGAATTCCTTGTCATCACATTTTGATATGAAAGATCTTGGTGAAGCCTCGTATGTACTTGGCATTGAGATACACCAAGATAGAGCCCAAGAAATACTAGGATTATCTCAGAAAGCTTATATTGAGAAAATGCTTAAGAGATATAAGTTAGATAAGTGCAATACATCACCTGTTCCGATTCAAAAGGGCGATAAATTAAATGAAAGTCAGTGCCCTAAGAATGATTTAGAAAGAAAGAAAATAGAGAACGTTCCCTATGCATCAGCTATTGGAAGCTTAATATATGCACAAGTCTGTAAGCGTCCAGACCTGGCATTTGTGACCGGAGTACTTAGCAGATATCAGTCAAATCTAGAATGGACTCACTGGGTAGGTGTCAAGAAGGCATTAAGATATTGCCATGACACCAAGGATTACATGCTCACATATAAGAGATCAGATAATCTTGAGATTGAGTGCTACACTGATGCTGATTTTGCTGGTGACGAAGACGATAGAAAGTCAACTTCTGGATATGTTTTCACGTTAGCAGGAGGAGCAATTTCATGAAGAAGTTGCAAGCAGAGTGTAACTTCTGCATCTACGATGCAAGCAGAATTTGTGTCATGTTATCATGCTACGGAACAAGTAGTATGGCTTAAGAGTTTTATTCCGGGATTAAGAGTTGTTGATAGTATCTCGAGACCTATCACAATATACTGTGATAATTAATTCACAGTTTTCTTTTGCGCAAACGATAAATTAAGTGGTGCTTCTAAGCATATTGATCTTAAATATCGTGTCGTGAAAGAAAGAAATCAGGACAATACGCTAAAGATTAAGCATATAAGTACTAAGGATAATATAGTGGATCCGCTCACAAAAAGTTTACCACCGACCCTATTTCAAAAACACGTCCTAGGCATGGGCCTGGTAAATATCTTTTGATCAGTCTTGATTTTAGGGCCATTTTAATTTCCCTAAATAAGAGTAAGAGTTCTGACAAGGTTTCTCAGTAAGACTATGGTTAATATTGTCCCAGTATGCCGTGGTGCTGTTGATGACGCATTGGTCTGGTACTTGCTGATTTTCTGAGGAAGAGCTTAAGTTAAGAATAAGATTAAGTTGTTGACCTTTTGGTCTGGGGGAGAATGTTGGTTTTATTTTTGGTATACCATAATTGGATCTGGACCAATATGGTTAGTTTTGATTCTGTCTTGATCGGAAAGCAAAACCTGCAGATAGAAACGGACCCGGCCCCGAGTTTACAGTGCATATAAAAGGAGGGTCACCCCCTCAATCGATTCATCGAATCATAAGTCCACCCAACCGATCGCTAAGGCGCTGGAAGACTCGGAAGCTCGTCGTCCAGTCCAAGGATATCGCCGTTACCGCCCCGAAGATCTTCATCCTCGCAAGAAAACCCTAAGAAACACCTACGCTACATCCCCGACGACGCCCTCGTCACCGAGTCTCCTACCTCTGCACCGATGTTAATGATCTCCTCCACCAGCACCTATAACAGATCGAACCTACTATTCCGTATTAGTTTTAGTTTACTAGATATAATCTTAATTGACTAGATGATCCTGTTTAATTAAGTATTAATTAGTACTAACAAAGGACACAAGAGAAGGGAGGCGAGGTTGGGCAACTCGCCGGGAGCCGGGGAAGGGTTCGTGGCGGCGCCGCGCCTCCGCGGTCCATAGCCGCCCACCTGCTGTGTGTTGGTGTCTGCCTGCAATTTGCCCAGTACGGTAGCGGTAGGTAGGCCGCCAGGTGGACCCCACTGAACAGTAGTGTGATAAGTGGGCTGAACTGAAGACCGAACCGTAATAGCAGCAGAGCTGAGCCGTTGGTTGCGCGGCACCATGTCATCCCTGCCCCTACTCCGGCGACGGCGGTCGGTGGATAAGCAACAAACTGCAGGGACCGGTGTGTGAAACTGAAACGCCTTCCATTGGTCGTTGGCACACGGACCTTCCCCGTGGTCGTCGCACAATGCTCCACCACCTCCGATCCGATCAGCTGCTGCCTCAACTCCTTAGAGCATCTCCAGAGGAGGCCTCCCTCGCCGCACGAGCATTTCGTCGAACACCTCGGCGACGGCGTCGTGGTCCTTGCTCGCGCCGAAGGCCGCCAGCAGCATCAGCTCCAACTCCGGGAGGGAGCCCCGGGCCACACCGTCGGCGTCCATCCGCTTCGCGACGACCTCGTAGGCCCCCGCCGGAACGCGTCTGCGACGGCGCGGTTGGGGGAGACGCACCACCGGCGCATGTCGTCCAGGAACGCCACCGCATTCCAAATTTGAATGTCAAGCAAGTCCCAGCTCCTCATGAAACCCACCTATTCACACCGTTGCAGCATGTTAATTTGATGGATTCTTACACAACGTCAACGTAACCATTGCTTAGTTTGTATATATATCCTTCTCAAAGGACAATTTTGGATCGTAAATCTTGTACGAGACACAAGACGATGGGCAGCAACCGCGGTCAGCCCAAACACAAATTTTAATCTTTTGGTTTTTTGTGCGCTTCTGAACCTAGTTACAAACATTCACTATTCAAGAACAATCTCCAGAATCGATAAGAAGAGACTTCTCAGGTTCATTGGGTACCTATATACTGCTACTCATATCCATACAAATTCACTCATAAATAAATGATAACAAGACGTTAGTTAAGCACTGAAAGTGATTGTGAGCACTATGAAAACAAAGAAGGTAAATCTTCCTGTGATGCTGCGCTCAACTAAGAACGGTGGGAGGGGTGCACACGGGTATGTACCTGACAATGTGAAAAAGAGGAGGAGCGAACTGCCTGGCAGCTGGACAAGGAGCTGCAAATCTGCGATGGGTTTCTTTTTTCTCAGACCTGGAGACGACCTTAGCAATGGCAAAACGTTGCAGGCGATGGCAATTATATAGGTCAAAATTTAAAAGGCACATTGCTCCTAGTCTCCAACCAAATAAAGCCCCTTTTATCTGTCACAGAACATACCAGTGTGCTAAAGCTTCATGAAAAAAAGGACCAAAAGTTCACACCAGAATTAACCTCCAGATACCATTCCAAAGGAAGCAGTTACATACCACAAATCTTGATTTCATTTTTCACTCACAGTTACAACCGTGCACACATTCGACTTAGGATCACAACTCTACAAGTGATTGAAATAGACAGGAGGGGGATGCATCCGGTGCTCAGAGACTTGACCATATTTATACTAATTCATTCTAGTACTACGTGAGCAGATAGCATGGTAACCAAGTACTACATCCATATCTGTACAGTGTGCCTGCAACCATATACACAACAAAATTGGCTACTAATCAACCGCCAGGTCATGCCAAAATCACTGTTTGTTACCAAGCAATGAATTGTCACAAAGTATCCGCAGCCCCTTAGAATCTTCCTTGTGCACTGGAACCAACTTGCTAGATCCGAAGCTATTGGAAAACGAACACATGAGAGTAGAACAGAAGTCTTTTGCCCTCTTGCAAAGTAGACCCTGCAAAGAAACGCCAGATGTTTAAGATTTACATTAATACAGATAAACACAGCATCTTTGGTAGAACATGTCCTACCTCTTCCTTAGCTCTCAAACTCAGACTGGTGCTGTCAGACAAAATGATGACAGCTGCATCACTTGTTTCTTTCTTGGAATGATGAGCACATTCCAACACACAATCTTCAATTTCTGGAGTCATATCACCAATTGCAGTGAAGGAAAGATTCTGCAGATTACAGAAGCTGCCTGTAACTCCTTCGACTTGGACGTGTTTTCTAGAAGGTGACTCATGAATCCAGCAACTTGCTATGCACTCCTCGAGCCATTTGAGCACATAAGCAGCCTTTGACTCTGTTCTTGAAAAAATGTCCTGCTCTTTCAAACGTTCTAATGCCTTGATTACTGGAAGAAAAAACAAGTTTCAATAAAATAGCCTATCATGATAATTAGTAATTCACTTGATAGTTTTTTTCAGTTAGAAAATCAAAACAAGAAATTATTATTATTTTGCAGTAGATAATCATGGGCAAAAATAGTATAATTGAGGTGGTATGATTCAGTTGCTTTATTTCCTGGTCCAAATATGCTTATAGTATTAAAAGAAATAATATGCAGCAGTAGAGAGCAATAAACACTAGTTACTGACCAATTGATGGTACAATGAGCTCTGTCCCTCTTCTTTCTTTAAGCTGGATTAGCAACTTCCTAGATTCGTCATCCAGAATTGTATGGATGTCTGGGATGAAGATCACTGTGTTCTCTTCCATGTCAAGGCAGCCAGTTTTTAACCTCTTGTGCTGTAGAACATTGGAATCAGTTTCACACTCAAGAGAAACAAATTATGAAAAATAGTGTAAAATCTGAACAAGTATACTTACTGGTCTTTCTGAAGATTCAACATGCTCAAACGTCTGTCTTGAGAGTGGAGCTGTCAACATATTGGCAGGGATCACATTTTCTTTGTCCGCAAATATGAAGTTCTGTCTCGGATCAGTGTGCCATTGATTCATCAAACTGTCAGGGAAATTGACGGGCTTGCCACCTGCAACTCTTTTCTTCTCAGATGTTAACTTGTGAACTTGCTGCATCCTTCTGCTTCTCCTCACATGCTTCTTCTTCTTGTCTTTCCTTTCACCTTTCCTTTCGTCATCACCCTCATCATCATCACTACTATTTTCAGGTACCAAATCACTGTCACTATCACTGCTTCCTTGTTCTATTGGCTCCCAAAAATGTGGAGGAGCAGGTTTAGGCTCATGGCTGAAAACACCAACGTTTAACCCATCTCGATGCAAGATTCTAACCACCTGATGTATATCTTCTCCTGTGCTTATTATCTCTACTCCATGATTGTTGATAGCAGGAGCACCTTCTTGTTCATTATCAGCATTAGGAGTAGCAGTAAGGTTTCTGTCAATATCTGACATACCCTCTTTGCTGAGATTACTACAGTTTTTACAACACGTATTAAGTGTCATATCACTTCCACTATCGAGCCGACTTACGCTTGGGTCCACAAAAGATAGGCATACTCGATCCAGAATGGGCTGTATTTTGGCAGCCTCATATAGATAAATGACAAATATGCCAATCGCTCTCCTAAGACCAGAAGGTTCAGGGTTTCCTCCTCTGTATTCCCATAATATGTCAAAAGCTTGTCGCAAAACATGGATACCAATCTGGGTGTGTCCAGGAAATCCACCTGACAGACATCTATGATTGCCCGTGACAATTTTTACTTCTAATATAGGGCTCACTCTGATGTTTGAGCTTCAATTGAATGGTACCATTTCTACCATAATACCCAACAAGCCAGCCAGGTCTTCCTTGTATCACAAATACTAGCACTCTACCTCCAGATCTCACAACATGGTAAAAGGTACCAGCTCGTGGGGTGGTGTACACCTCTCTTTGATTTCCATATATACCACTCACATCAACACGGGTTCCCCATAATCTGTTCCAACAGCGAAAATGTCCTATAGATCTTCTGTAATTACCCAGGACTTGCTCTTCATCACCATCCAATGAAGTAGTGACTGTGTTCTGAAAAAAGATCAACGATGTTTCAGTTACATTCCTCAATGGATGGAATAATAAATGTATATAACATTATATGATGTTACTCTTTCCACTTTCCAGTGCCCCCTAAAATTTTCAATATGCTTATTGCTTACCCTTGGTGCTGGCTCATCTTGTGCTGGCTCATCTAGTGCTAGCTCATCCTGTGTTGGTTCGTCCTGAGCATCCTGATCAGCCATTGTAACTTAAATCTTTTGTCCACCCTGAATTACAAAATAATAAGATTAGTATCATGATTTGCACTAACCAGACTACAAATGGGTTATGGTTTTTTGGTTTCTCCCTAGGTGTGGGTGTGGTTCATTTATAACTGTTCGTTCAAACTAAATTCATCTCGCATACGGCATGTCAGCCATATATCAAAAAAAGAAGTGAGAAAAATTGTTGGTCTAGCATGGATCAGTTTGTTGTGTCCTTAAGCAGGATGTTATGGTCTAGAAATTCAGAGTCATGTACATATGCTGCTTTGATTTCCTTTCTTATATAAGAAAGTGAGGCTTTATATCACAGAGGAAGATGAGAAAGATTAAATATACTCAGTAACAGCAATCTAGTAGCACAATGACAAACTTGAGGTGCCGCAAACAAGAATCAAGCATATGGTGACACGCAGCATAGAACCATGAGCTTCTTTATACAGAAGACAAACTGTTAGAATCTGTATAGATAAACTCGGTATTTTGTATTCTCCTTGTAGCTTACGTTAGCTGGTGCTGGTTCGGCCTTATATATATGTTGTAACCAATCCAACAGATAATACAATCGTGTGATTAATCTTCCTAACATGGTATCAGTTTGGTTCGATCTCCCGATCACCCTTCCGCAAATCCAACTCTAGCATCTCCACGACGCCTAAACCAATCGTGTGATTAATCTTCCTAACACAAACTATACGAAACAAATACAACGAGGAACACCTAAGCCTAGTCCATGCACTCCTACCTAGTCCAAAGAAGCCAATCGAGAAGAAAGAGCACAAACGCTATCCAAAACGGGCCTGAAAGTACGTATCCCTAATTTGGCTCGAATTCACTCCAAGAATAATAACGAATCATAGCGATGCGGTGGGGCGAGAGAGAAGGGGAGGGAAGCGGAGGGGAAGGGAAGAGAGTGGAGATTGCTCACACGAAATCAAAATGCTCTTGGAGGACGTCAAATGCATAGGTTGTCGGTGACGCGGCCACCCCCAGTCCGATCGCGGCCACTCCGATCCGATGCGGCCACGCCGAAGGACGTGGAGCCACGTGCCGAGTACTCGCCGCTCGCTCCCGTCGCTTGGCGCTGCTCCGTCACCGCCGATAAACCGAGGAGCAGTGGCAGTGCGTGCTGGGCGGTGGTGGAGTCGCTGGAGGGGAGGAGGGGGCAATGTCTTCTAGGGTTTGACGAGGAGGAGATCGAGAGAAGGGGGGATTGGATTTGGGATTCGAGATTGAGTCGGTGTCGGAATTGAGGGAGGAGACGAGCGGGAAGCAATTTTAGCTAGCATTTCCTTCGAGAATAATAATAATAAATGAACAAAATTAAGGTTTTTTTTTTGAGAGAAATGAACAAAATTAAGGTGCCATCGCGGTGCACTGATGGGGGACAAACAGCCCACCTCGCCAGAGCCCGAGATTCGACCCACTCTCCAGGCCCACCAAGAGGCCTATATACTACTTGAAATAAAAAGCCTTTTTATTTTCGTCTTCACGTTTTGTTCTTTCGTAATCTGCAGCAGAAATATAAATTTATTTTCATTTGACGCATTTACATTGATTTTAAAATTATAAAAACTTAAACAGATTTCGAAAATAGCGATACAACCTTTTAAAAATAATTGAACTATTATGATGCTCTTGCAGAATGCGTGAGGCCGTAAGGGCTATCTTGAATCTGAGTTCGGATCTGGTGCACAATTAATTTAGCCCTTCGTCAATCAGGAGTGTTAAAGCTGCCCAGAAGGCTGCCAATTCATCCAATAGAGTTTTGTGTTTTAGCTACTACAGTATTTCTACAAGAAAATATACTTTTTAGTAGTGCAGTTCATGTTGAGATGAGAGACAATGTGTATTCCACTATGCAGGTTGTACAAACTGTTTGATCTAACTAGTCCAGGTTTAGGTCCAGAAATAATAAGTGGCAATGCTACTATTTTTTTTAAACATTCCTTTTCAGTTGGGATAATCATAAAATGCAGGTTTTGATAGTTTATTGTTAATGCTTGACGAAACCGTTACTCTTCTAAACAGGTGATAGTTTTTTTTCCCTGTGCGTGTGTGCGGGTCCCACATACATCTGTCGCTGCTGTCCACATACACATCCGAACTGGACTTGCATCAGCATTTACTGCTTCTTGTTCACCACAGCGCCTTCGCTCCCGCAAACATTATACAAGTATACCATCTCTAATAAGCATAAAAATATTAATTTGGTGGTTTATATAAAGTACAGATTTTTCTTTGCTATATTTTGTATAACTATTTTCTAATAAATATTATTGTATATATTGTTATCTAACTTGTGTGTTTGTTATGCAACAGATTATGTACCGAACATAAAACGTAAAATGTAGCTTGAATAACAATTAAATTTTATATGCAATCAAATTAAAAACATATAAAGAGTCATCACGTATTACAATATTGTCGTGTTACCAACTACAAAATACACTATAAATTGTATGAAAATTTTCAAAAAAAGGATAGCTTAAATATATTTATTCAAAATTCAAGATGTAATATAATCTTATGAAATATGCAACAAAATAAAAAATCAATGTATAAATACTTGTGGGTTGCAAATCACACAGGAATAATTACATTATGCACCACTTATATGTAGATATAACATTTTTGATATATCATATACACGTTTGCATTACACCCTAAATTTTGTATGAAGATAGATAATGATATGGTTATATGTGTTGTATTTTTTACGTATTTCTTGAATATGCAAAATAAAATATTGACATTGTTACACCTTAAAGGCTTGAAACACATGACATCTACTATATATATGCCAATTTATATTTGTTGCATCTTGGACCGGCTTACTATGAAATAAAATTAAAAAAATATTTGATTGGTTGCGGAATCGCATATCATGTTGCTTTGAGCAGCGCTTATTTACGACAACCAAAGATGCACATATGTAATATGGGAAAAAGAATTATAACATGCATGTATGTACGGTTGTTAGCTGTAAAAAAAAATAACTCATTTCAAATAAGCCATATTTGTTTAAACTTCATTCACCTAGATTGTTAAAAAAGATATATCAAAAATATCTTATTCTAAAATTACTAGTATTCAGCAAATAGTTACTGCAACAGAGTATGCACACGTGGACATATATGAATCACATATTTTCTTAGGCACCATATCCAAGATGCATTAACTATTCTACAGTATCAGGTGGATGTCCCGTGAAGAGGAGCGATTACTTTCCGCGTAAGGCTGTTCGATAGCCTAGATTTCATCCAGTCCATATTTTATTCTTGGGTCAGAGTTTCAGCTGATTTTGCTCAGGAGGATAATAGATAAGGACTGTTTTCGGACCGTGGAAGAAAAGCAATAGTCAGGATGGATCGGATTACAATTCAAACCAGACATAACCGAATGCTTGTTCCGATATGAGCTGACATTCATTCCATATCAGGTTGATCCACGCGGAATAAAGAGAATTTCGAGCTGTTTCGAACCAAACGAACAAGACCTAAACGGGTGATATGATCTATATTTGGTCCATGGTTAAATGGAGGGTGCGGCACGTTTTATTATGGACCGACATGACACATGGGATTTTTGAGGTTGTCTTGGTAGTTCGCGTGCTCCGGCTGCCCACCCATTAGTAAATTAATTATGTAGATGGTTAAAAATTAGAGAAATAGGAGAAAAGTGAGAGTTTGAACTTGTGATCTTCTAGAAAAAATGAACTAGCTTTATTATTGGACCACTCAAGCTTTATTTAAGTGTATAAAATACTATTAAAAAATAAATTGAGCCATGCCCTCCCACCCACTGGACTGCATTTCTGACAACATGACCTTACCGGTTCGAGTTAAAATGATTTGGACCGTGCCTTTGGTCCAAACACGACACGGTAGCTCGAATCATGTCAATCGGGACACGAAATGATTGGGTTGTGTCTTGACTAGGCTGAAAATATTGTACCATTTAACTATCTATAAGAACATTTTTAAGAGTTTCTAAAAAAATTACTCTTAAAAAATCTTTTTTTGGTAACAATTCAAACAATTATGGGACTAATGTTATATCCTCTCTAACAGTTTTTCTAAAAATGAACTAAAACTCATTTTAAATTAGGTCATGTCAGCAAACCTTTTTTGCAGTCATATACCCAAACTTGATTTTGGTTCGGAACTAGTATCACTTGTTGGCTCGTTGTCTTAGGTCTGCGTGGTTGCGCTCGCTGACTCTGTCCACGCGGCCACCGTCTCCGCCCTTCGCGTGAGCAGCAACAAGCAGTTTGTCCTTCACGTGAACAATTTTGTCCTTCGCGTGAACAGCAGCAGTGCGTCCTCCTTCATGTAAGCAGCTAACTGGTAGGTATAATAATAAGGGTGTGTTTGACAGGATTTATCTTTAAAATATTTATAGCGTCAAAAATGTTTATTGTATCAAAACTACTTATAGTTCTTATAACGTTTATTGTAACATAAGCTGTCAATCCGTTTGATAAAACTGCTTATGCTTATTTGTCCAAACTACTTATGTTGAGAGAGAGAACCACTATAAATACTAAAAGCTATGTTTTACTATTTTGCTCAAAATACTTATGGTAGTACAAAATAGCAAAATGCTTATAAATGCTTATATCCCATAAGCATTTATGCTATTTTGCTGTTTGACACTCCAAACTGCTTATAGAGCATAAACATTTCTAATAAGCAGTAGCATAAACCCTGTCAAACACATCCTAAATTACAATCCAATCAAATGGGTGGGAGAACTCCAATCACGTGTGACCTGATTATTTCAGCAATCAACTTCTGAACAGATCATTGGATCGTTTTTGTCAGAGGAGGGGAGGGGACGCGAGTGGAGACGCGTGGGATTGGGATCCCCAATTTCTTTTTTTTTAATTTACAATTGAAATTGTTTAAAGAAATTAATAAAAATAGAAAAGTATTTAAAGAAGCTGTTAGAGAAATATTTTTTTAGAAAATCCTAATAATTTAATTTAAAAATAGTTTTTTTAGCACATGATTTAAAAATAGTTACTAGCAAAGTGCCCCAACGTTGCTACGGGATTTTAAAAAAAATAATAATAAACTTTAAGCATTCATATAAATTGTGAGAAATAGTAAAACAAATTTATTACAATTAATATAAATTGTATGTTTTTTCTGCTTTATATTCTATCTACAGGCAGTAACAACAACCATGATTGGGGGACATTCAAAAACACTTTGCATGGAATTAGTTACTTAGCTATATGCTACTAACATTCATATTGTTTCAGTACCAAAACAAAGTAACGTTGTATTTTGAAATTAGTGCTTTTATGATAGAAAATCCTATCTATTTATTTTTTATTGCATTGTCAGTAAACATCTCTATATGGCTGTATATTGCATGCATGACGAGTAGCCCAAACACGACAGCCCATTTATAACTAAAGTTGTGAAAATGAACAAAATTTATGATGAAAGTGGGGTTTGAACTTAGATGTCTAATGTTTAAGGTTGTTTACTTATCACCATATTGTTTTTATTTAGTATTGAAATATTTTTTTATTTTTAATAAAATTAAACAAGTCTTACCGTGCTAGCCCGTAGACTCGACCTACGGTCAAACATGACCCGCCCCGGCACGAATTGTTATGGACTACGTAAAATTTATGCTGTGCTTTTTTTACTTGCTTTAGGCTAGGCCACGGAGTTTTTGAACAGCTTTATCTGACTCCATCCAACGCTCATAAGTAGTGATGGTCAAATGGGCTGCCCGGCACGGCACGGTCCAGATCCGAAAAGACACGACCCATATCTATTTCAGGCCGGCACAACACGTAATTGCATTAGTGTCGTGTCATGTTAGCCCATGGGTCGACCCCTCGGCCCATAACACGGCACGTGTTGCATTTCGAGTGCCGGGCCGGCCCAATAGGCACGCTTAGCCCGTTACGCACGAAATCCCGTTAGACACGTTTGGTCCAAAAATTTAAAAATTGGCTCAAACACTTAAGAATTAAAGTCAAAATCTATACAAATATCAACACATTTTAAAATTTTCAAATTTTCAAATCAGAAATCACAAAAAAAGATCAACACATATTAGATTGGCCAAAAAGAACAAATTATATTAACATTGACTTAGTGAGTCATTGAGCTGTTTGATGGCTGGCTCATTAAAAATCCTTTGCCCTAAGGGAAAAAAGAGTACAACCCGGTGCAAATTGTAAGTGTTCATCAGTCACAAGTTTATGACAACTACATTATAAAATACAAAATGATTCCATCAGCTCCCAAAATGTCATTACAACTTCACTACTCACTACTCAGGCACCCTAACACCCCCATCCTCACCATCCAGGTTAAGGTTCTCGAAACATTCTTCAAGTGATTTGTGGGACACCTCAACCAGTTCTTACATTCAATCATCGCCAAGTTGTCAGTCCTTCAGGCAGTCAAGTGATGATTTCCACCATGTCACTAGTCAAGCGCCATCTTCTCTCCTTAAACACCCTGCCACAAAGACTAGAGACAGATTCCGAACTGATAGTTGAAACAGGCACAGTCATAATATCTTTAGCAACAGGATCACTATCTAAGTATAACTGCAAGACAATATGATTTATATGCAGCAATTATTTGATTAGAAGAATTCAAAAAAGAGATAGCAGTTCTGAAATTCTCAACAACAAGTTTCAAACGTTTCAAACCATACTTGACAATCAAATTGATGATGTGGCATACACATCTTTAATACAGTAGAAGAGGACCAACATAACCAGAAAATTTAGGAGTTAGCTCATCCATAGCATTAGCAATAGAAGATACATTGTCAAGTGTAATAGAAAAAATTCTATCAGACAAACCATACTCACCAATAACTTGCTCAATTCTTTCAGCAATGTTCACATCAAAATGAGAAATATTAATGAGCCTCATAACAAGAACCCTTTTCTCTAAAATCCAATCAGCATTAATATAATGAGCAACTACACTAAGATAATCTTCCGTAGCTTTACCAGACCATATATCAGATGTCAATGTAACAGAAGAAACAGTAGACTGCAAGATTTGCATCAAAGAGCCACGACGATCATTATAGAACTTAACAAAGTCTCTAGTTGTTGTCTGTCTAGAGACACCAACAAACCTAGGATTATGTGTAATTTTAATGTAACGCTCAAATGCATCAGATTCACCAAAGCAAATAGGTAGATCTAAAGAAACAATCAACCTACACAGTTCTAGACGAGCAACCTCAGCACTATATTCCCAAGAACTAACAGAGCCATCTGGATTAAACTGAAGCACATCTTAAACCCTAGTAGTACGTTCAGATTTAGCAATGCAAGATTTATGGTGTCGCCTCAAATGACCAGTGCCTCCAGAGCCAGCAGCAGAGAGAATACTCTTACAGCGATGACACTTAGCTTTGACCTTTACCTTGACGCCATTTACCTCATTGTAGATCGGGTCAAAGTCGTCCCAAATGTCTGATGTACACTTCCGTCCTCTCTTCCGGCCCGTGCTCCCGGTACTCCCCGGTGTCGCCGAAGCAGGAGCACTGGAATTCATCGCTGTAGCCGGTGCACTAGAATCTGTAGCCATAGCCGGTGCAGACGTGCCCTCCTCCGCGCCGGCCGGTGCAGACGTGTCCGCCGGTGAAGAGCCGCCCGTCGTAGGCCTCGGAGGCCTCGAGCTCGGCGTCGACCCATTACCGAATAGGAGGTTCTTCACCCGTCGCAGCGCCTGGTCGCTCGGATCCAACGGCATGGCTACGGATCTAGCCGGAGCCGAACCAGATCTAGCACCAGATCATGGCGCGACGGCGACGCGAGTAGGGCGAGGAGGAGGGTGAGGAGTATGGCGAGAAGGACGAGGGCACGAGACTACGACGCGGCACGAGGCGAGGAGGACGAGGGCACGAGGCTGCGGCGTGGCACGGGGGAGGGAGGGGGAGCAAAATAACCTAGGGTTGGCAGGCTTTATGTGGGCCGGGCCGCGATATATTGGGCTGACATGCGACCCAACGTGCTTAGCCAGGCAACGCTTAGGCATGCCGGGTCGTGCCGCCCGCCGTGGCCACCCCTTGGCCCAGGCACGGTACGATGGATAGTGTCGGGCCAGCCCGACACATAATTGTTTCGAGCCATGCCAGATCTGGGCCATGCTTTTTTTTGTGGGCGCCGTGCCAGCCCTAAAGGCCCGGCCCATTTGGCCATCACTACTCATAAGTAACAAACGAGGCCCAGCCAGAACCAGCGCAGTTCGATAGACTGACCCTTTTTCTGATACGGAAACGGAACCGTTCTCTCTCTCTTTTTTTTTCCTTCTCATATATACTATATTACTAGCTATACTAGGGTTTCCCGCAGCCGGAAGAGAGCGAATCCACAAATCCTTAACCAAATATGCCGAGCAACGACGGCGCAAAGAGGAAGCGGCCGTATGGCCGACGGGACGACCCTTACGAACACATCATCCTCCCCGGCGGCGGCCGTTTCGACATTCCCGAAGGGGAAGACAAAGGATGAGTGGATCGAGTTTTTCGAGGAGTCAGATCGAGCAACACAGGAGATGAACGCACGCTGGGGCGACGGCCGTCCGCCCGACGGCATCATCCGCGCCTGCGTTCTGCCCAACAGCAGCCACCGGGACGGCTCCATCTACAGCGACACCGAAGGTTGGCATCAAGAGTACCGCATCGCAGACACAACCGAGAGTAAGTACTAAAGTAACTCCCTCCCCTCAAAAATGATTCGTCTAGTTTTTTTTTATCTATAAGATGACTGGCTTCTGATGATCTACTTCATCCATCTCCAGCTCAATTGGAGCCAATGATCTTCTCAAACCCGACCAGATGCTACCCGAATCAAGAATATTGTACCACTCATCATTCTGGGCCAATGTTGCAAATCTTCTCTCTGAAACTGGCTTCAGTTTCATCGCGCTCTTGTGAGGGTCCCGTCCAGGTGTACGGATACATCGCGGCGAGAGACACTCGAGACGCGTTACGCAACTATGTCTTTAATCGGACCAGGTACAATCCCGTTATGTTGGAGCCGGTGAGCATATCATCATAACTAGTACTACTAGTCATACTAATAGTCATTTTTTAACTTCAATGCAATGTATGCTACGTCTTTTAAAATCTTTATACTTAGTTCATAGAATATTTGCTGGTGGTAAATTTACTGTTGTATTGGATATTAAACCAATAATTTGTTTTAACTAGATCATATAACTTCATACTTCTTGTGAGATATGTTTTTTTCTTTCTTAGTTCTTGAGATATGCTAAGGATTAAGCTATACAAACAAAGTCTTTCTACATAAAGAACTCGTTTACCCTTTTTGTAGCTGTTTTTCATTTACTTGTGTTTTTTTAAAAAAATCCACCTAACAACTAATTATTCTAGCTATACAGTTTTATTGTTCTAGTAGTATATATATGAATTGTTTCAACAATACATTTTCATTGTTTCTAAATTTTGACTGTTGAGCCAAATATAAAATTTCAGTTAACTAAAAAACTAGCAAATCTATTTTTGTTTCTACATATATTGTCATGTTGCACCAACGAGTTACTAAATATTAATTTTGCAGGGCTCGCTTATACAGATGACTGGACCTAAACGAGGTATTTGTATGCATGGTGACGTCCTAATAGAATATGACATGAGGATCAAGAAAGAAGATCACCAAGACGACCTACAGTTGATTGATGGAGTATCAGACTATGACCAACATTCCATACTATCATGTCATCCATTCTTGAATCGTATCGATGGTGTTGGTGGTGCAGTTGATATGACATTAGCTTTGTTTTACAATGCGGTGGAGGCAACTATACAACTAAACACAACACGCGTGAATGGAAGTGCTTCTCGTTTGCTACTTAATTGTTTTGTTAGTGGCTTCGAAGAAGAAATCCAGCTTTTTCATGGCAACGTTAGACAAATACCTGAAAGGTTTGTGGTTTCTACAGTGGTAGATACATTGGTACGTTTGAAGTTCAAATTTGGTGATGAAAGAGGAAGCCACTCAAATGAATTTGAGCGTTCCGCTTCATTCAGAGCAAGACGACATGGATGTGCCAGTCAACAAATAAAGCTTGATGAGGAGGACTATATCATGGTGAAAGTGAATTGGTCGACACTTTAGTGTTTCCTATCATCAGACCTTCATATCGATTGTTGATATGTAGTACTAGACTTCCAAGTTTTTTATTCCTTTTATTCTACAAACATTGATGTACTAGTTTTATATTGGTTTATTACTACTTTTGGACATATATATGTACTGCCACTGTTTAAAAATGTTCGTCTAATCCGCATTGGAGGCCTTAAAAAGGTTTGTTAAACAAAATTTCAATGTATCCAATGAGCACATATTTGAAATGATTCATCAAGCCATTACGACGTATCTTAGGCCGACTTCAACGACATACCCATATGCTCACCTAAACTCAAAATGGGTCAAAAATGCTTAAAAACGTCCTCCAACGAAGGACCTAAACCGAGACCCAAACTGGGAGAGGGTCGGGGTCGCGATCCACAAATGGAGCACCTGTGCCTCGCGATCTAGCTCTTGCTGCCGCCTCCCCCGTCGACCGCGGCTTCCCCTTCAGTGGCTTCCCCTCCCGCCGTCGTAGCCGTCGCCGCCCGCTGCGCATTGCCGGAAGGAGGGCACTCTAGATCCGGTCACCCCACGCATGCCCTAGATCCACCGTCGGTTAGGAAGTCATTGGCCGCCGAGCTCCTTCGCCACCTGTTGTACCCAAGCTCCTCTTCCTCTGCCGTCGTCACCGCGCACGAGATGATCTAGTTTACTGTCTCTGTTGGAGATTGCTTCATTTCGATCAAAGGAAGACGCGTTTGGGTCTCTAGACTCGATCTCCACCCTTGAGACAGCCTTACAAGCACCATGTTCTTTCCTCGTGCTGTTGGCACAATGCTCCACATCCGGTCCATCTCATCAGCGCACCCGTCACGCAAAGATCTCCAACATGAGCTCCCGCGCCCGCACCACGGCACGCAGCACGCCGATCATCTCAACCAGCGACGGCGCAGAACGCCCAGCCGCCCGCCGGCGCAGTCCAGCATCCGCCGCGCCCCCTGTCGCAGAGCGCGGCGACGTACACATCGTAGACGCGCGCGGCCGTCAGCAGCCCCCGCAGGAGCATTTCGTCGAACACCTCGGCGACGGCGTCGTGGTCCTTGCTCGCGCCGAAGGCCGCCCGCAGCATCAGCTCCAACTCCGGGAGCCCCGGGCCCACATCGTCGGCGTCCACCTACTTCACCGCTTGATGATGATAGGCCTCTACTGCTTCGGCGCCTGGTGGTTGGAGTGGCTCGGACATGCAGCGCAGGAGGTCGAATGGACCAAATCCTTATCAGGATTGGGATAGAGGGGGAAACTGGAGATCCATCAGAGTCGGACTTGGGATCATTTTGATTCTTCTATGCCCTTGTTATTACAGGGGAAGACAGCCCCATCAATCCCATATGGACTGATGCGCAGAGGAGAGGAGAGCCGAGCCGAGCAGACCCCGTTCCTCAATGGGATGTACCAGCCGTTCTTCTCCCTAGTTCCTGCATCCCTGTCCACGTCAGTCCCTGAAAACAAAGCGCATTTCGTAAGTAGCAGAGCGCATATTCGTGGGCGGGCAGACGGATCGAACTTAGCCGCCGTCCGCCCATTGCCGGCGGCGACCTCAGCTGAAGGTATCTCTCTCTTCCTATCCTAGTCACTTAGTAAAGTACTATACTCGAATGATTGTCTTGCTTCGTGTTAGCTAACTTGATCACTACGATAGCTAACCAACTGTGCCGTCTGTTACGAGTGGTGACCGCGTCGTGCGCTCGCTCCGTGGCCTACTCGCCCACGTCCCTCGCTCCCTCAACGGCACTCTCTCGCGTAGGACTAGCATCTGCAGTTAGCCTCTCATACTCATGTACATGTATAAATACCTTCTACACTTTGAAATCCTGTCGCTTTAGTCGTACCACTATATATTTCGACCTAGAGTGAACAAAAAAATGAGTGAAAAATGTTTTTTTCCCCCCCGTATTACCAACATCATCAGGTCCAATACTTGACTTTAATGCCTCATGTATATCAATATGAGTTCTAAACTGTCCATGCCATGTGACTTGGGACTGAACTCTCTCTCGAGAAGAGAGCAGAACTGCAACTCCACTTTATTTAGTTACCCTTATTATAATCTCTAGTTTTTGTTTCAATCAGAAATTAGTAACAATGCATTCTTGTTCTTTTACATCCTCTGGTTAAAACAAAAGAACAATAATCCGTATACCATCGCTTATGTTTTCTTGTTTGGTCATTTCCAATCACAATTACCAAACATCTTATCTGCTTAGTGCCCCAGGGTTTCTTCTTCAAACGTGCAATGGTTCTAATGGCTCTTGCATTTTTGCACTGCGCTGTATTTGAATATTCTTGTGAAGAAGCTCTTGTAAACTTTTGCAGTTTAATAGCATATTTTACATTTTCATTGATAAAGGGTATATACTTGCATATGCACCAGTCTGAACAATTGCTTCCTGCTTGTAGGCATCATGAGCAGTATCATTTTAGGCAAAAGATCATATATGGAGAATAGAAACTGTCCAATAAACAACAAAAGAAGGTTTACTCTTAGGCCATGTACTAAAGTAGGTTCCAGCAAGGGGAGAGGATTGCAGCAGTTTAATTTTCTCTCTCTTCCTGAGGTATGTAAAGACTCAACCTGAAGTCTATAATACTGATGTGACCAGGTGCTGAATACTGATCATTTTGTCTAAATTCATTACTAGGACATCGTGTCAAGGATAACAGCGGAACTAACATTGAAGGATGCTGTCCAGATGAGTGTGGTATGCAGTAAGTTGAGAAGAGCTTGGATTTACCATCCTAATCTTGACTTTGGTAGTTCAACAATGAATGATAACGTTGTTTCAACCCAACTTGTACGTGGCTGTAAGGGTAAGGCCAGGAGAGATCGAAGCTCCAATCGGCACAAGAGAGTGCTCAGCATTAAGAGATTCATTGACGTGGTCAAATGTATACTGAGTAAACACAGTGGTCTGACACTGAATAGATTTGCTGTTAAGTTTGAATTGTGGAAGGAGCATGCAAATGATATTGATGGATGGGTTTCTTTTGCTATTGCATCAAATGCAAAGGTTGTCATTCTTGACTTCTCTCCATATCGGGGACCGTAAGAAAACAAGTATAACTTCCCATATCATCTTTTCAACAACCAGAATGCATCATATCTTCAAGGTCTTCAGCTTAGTAGTGTTACTTTAGGTCCAAAGCCTGATATTTGTAGCTTTGCAAACCTTACAACACTTGATTTGGAGCATGTCCTTGTATCGCAAGATTTCCACTGCCTTTTGTTGAAATGCCCTGCCCTGGAATGGTTAAGCATCCGACAGTGCTCCCTGCTACATAATTTACATACTGCTGAACCATTGCACCGGTTGAAATTTTTATGTGTGCAAGATTGTGCGGTTAATAAGATTGAGTTGATTGCCCCTAATCTCACCACCTTTGAGTACAAAGGTGGTTCTAACGTACTTATCGCACTTCACAAATGCTTGAAACTGAAGACAGCAGGCATTTATTTTTATGCTGAGGACAACCTTGAATATGTTTTCATGGGGCTTCCAAATGCATTACCTCATGTAGAAACTCTACATGTGAGGGTGACTGTGATGACCCAGGTTTGTTTTTCCAATGCATTCCAAGTCAATTGATTTTAGTCTTTCTATTCTTTTTTTTCTGACTTGTCATTTTTCAGATACATGGATTCATGGAGGCCCCCTTCCAATTTATCTATTTAAGACACCTGACGATGCAGTTAATCTTTTCAAGTGCTAAACGAGTCGGTAAAAATGCAATTATTCAACTAGCTTATCTCTTGGAGGCCGCTCCCTTTCTGGTGGACCTTCATTTGGATGTAAGATGTTATGCTATCTTCATCGTCATTCTGCCTGTACTCTGTCTACTTGCAAATCCTCGACAACCTACTATTTACTCGCTTGTTTAATGTGCCCTAAGACTTGCTTTACAATATGTTTATATCTTTTGGTGTGGAATTCTTGCCTTGAGTCAAATATTGGAGTGGAACAAACCAGCCTATTAGACACTTAAGCGTCAACATTTTTGTCAATCTGGTCCAGTAACAGTTGATCATCAGTTTAATTCGTTCAGTTGAACATACTGCAACAATCTATATACCTTTCATTAGAGTTTTGTAAAGGTTTGCAGTTGAACAAGAATAGCATATATTGATAGGAGGTGACTTGAAGGAGCAATGCTACTAGTTAATCTGGTTTAGACTAAAATAGATTTGTAAATTTGTTTAATATTATATATAATAACTGCAATCAACACTTGCTTTGGTTTTCATTCAATTGATTTCCTGGCACTGACAGAAGGTAGCAAAACTTGTGTGCAGATGCTTTGTCTATCCTTTTGTGATGGCCGCCCTCAACGAGACATGATTGCCGATCGCCCTCACTGTAATCTTAAGAAGGTGTTTATAACCGGATTTATTGGCAATGGAGGCCAAGTTGCACTGGTTAAATATATACTTCGGAATGCAGTA
The DNA here is from genome assembly GCA_032690845.1 of Eleusine coracana subsp. coracana. Taxonomy (NCBI): domain Eukaryota; kingdom Viridiplantae; phylum Streptophyta; class Magnoliopsida; order Poales; family Poaceae; genus Eleusine; species Eleusine coracana. The sequence goes on from CM064426.1 coordinate 13,158,271, forward strand.
CAGTTGGAGCTTATGGCTATAGACCCCAAAGGTAACATAATGGATCAGATACTGGGTGAATACGAGGGCCGTAGATCAGCTAAGTCAAAACTCGTGCCAGCAGACAAGAATGGTGTGCTCGTAATTTTGTAACTCTCATAATTTATAGTTCGTTCCAAAAGACAACGAAAGGGTGTACATTGTTTTTTCCTCTGGGCATTCAGTGCGCTGTGGTTGAACGTTGGGATGGGAGAGCATAGTCTCCACAAAGTTTTTATACGTGTTTGTATAGTGTTTGTGTGTATGGCATGTATGACAAGATGGCTGTGCTATTTCAGTCCAAAACAGATCGCTTTCATGGCTGTAAAAGTTCATCTATACCACTGACTCACGGAAGCACCAGGATGGAATGTTTTTGTTGGTTTATATTCTGGTGGTGAATGAATCTCACACAGATGCCAGATCGCTTAATTCTCTATATGACTAGTTGACTACAGCTCCGTAGCCGTATGTTGCAGATTTCTCAAGTATTATTCTGAAACGCACTTAAATGTACCCATATCTATATAATTTGACGGGAATTTACTCCATGAATGAATCGTAATCTTCTCTTCCTGCGCCGAAGCTCTTTGGGGGCTGATGGGGGATTACGAACACATCATGCTCCCTGCTTGTGACCGTTTCGAATCTCCGAAGGAGAAGACGAGGAATGGATACAATTCTTCAACGGGGCAGATCGAACAACACGGCAGATCAACGCCCGCCATACCTGCAGATCGAACAACACGGCAGATCAACGCCCGCCATACTGTCCAACAGCAGGTACCACGACGGCTCCGTCTACTTCTGATTTACTTCATCTGCAGCTCAATTTTGCAGGGCTCGCTTCTACAGATGACTTGGGCTAAACGACGTATTAGTATGCGTTCTGAAATACTAATAGAGTATGACATGAGGACCAAGAAAGAAAAACACGAAGACGACCTACCGTCTACATATCAACGAATACGAAGATTATGATAAACAGTCCATATTAGCATGCCATCCATTCTTGAATCGTATCGATGGTGTCGGTGGTGCAGTTGATATAACGTTAGCTATGTTTTACAATGCGGTGGAGGCATCTATACAAGTGGACACAACACATGTGAATGGAAGTGATTCCTGCTACTTAATTCTTTTGTTAGACAATTATCTGAAAAGTTTGGGGTTTCTACAGTGTAATACATTGATGCATTTGAAGTTCGAATTTCGTGATAAAAGAGGAAGCCACACAAATGTATTTTGAACGTTGCGGTTCCTTCAAAGCAAGACAATGTGGATGTGCCAGTCAACAAATAAGAGTCTTTTACCTGTATGTCATTAAAAAAGATGGTCTAACATGAGAGTCAGGACCATCTTTTTTAATGGCATACATGTAAAAAGCTCAACAAATAAAGCTTGATGATGAGTACCATATCATAATTAAAGTGACTTAGTCGACATTTTAATGTTTTCCATCAGACCTTTATATTGATTGTCGATATGTAGACTTCCAAGCTTTTAATCCTTTTATTGTACAAACATTGTACTAGTTTTATATTGGTTTATTACTTTGAATATATATGTACTGCCATTCTTTTAAAATGTTTGTCTAATCCGCATAGGAGGCTTTCAAAGGTTTCTTAAACAAAATTCAATATATCCAATGAGCACATATTTGAAATGATTCATCTAAGTATTAAGCACTCCTTATGCATAATACCTTAAAGCGCATATTCAAAATATTCAATATACGGATCGAAGAAAGGAAAGTTGCTACATCCGAGACCTTAAAGCCTCTGATAAACTACATCAGAAAAGGAAAAGCGTCCTTGCTCGAATACAATTGAGACCAGGTGGCTGACAACTGTACAAATACAATTCACTCTTATATACATGGTTATGGACAATCTGTCCAACTATTACAATTCAAGACTACCTCATGCAGGCCAAACTAATCTGATCTAGTGCTATATTAGCTGGAGAAATGATTCTATCTATTCATGAACATCTGTGAGGACACATGCATACATCCTACCTAGGCCCATATGCACAACCACTTGCCTAGGCAGCTCCTACCAAACCTGATTTAGATATGATGAAGCCTTTTTACATTTGACAAAGGATACAATCCCAATGAGGTGACTATTTACATTTTGGCTGAACTAGTCATGATTATTTGGGGAAGCCTCCATTTTAATGAAAGGACCAGGATTAGGATTTGGCAACCTTCGGCAAGGAGGCTAATGAATCTTGTGCTGTATCTTACAAACTGCACACGGTGTCCACCAGGCAATGTGCACTCAAAGCCACAGGGCTATCACCACCATGTTGGCTGACCCACCTTTCCATCTTTGGATCTTGTAGCTGGAGTCCTGGACCATGGTGTGGAGCCATCGTTTCGCCATCCAAACATTGTGGCCTACTGATTGCATTGTGGTTGCATGACATGTCATTGCAGGCCTCATCTTACTTGTAATTTTCCTCAGCATAGATAGAGACAAGAGCATTATCACCAGCACCAGCCGCCAAGAGTGATTTGTATGGGTGAAAAGAAAGGCAATTAACACTGCCTATCCTCTGGCCCATGAAAGATGGTTGATAACGTATTATCGTCAACTGTTCTTCTTCAAGACTGAACACTTTAATCATCTGCTTGGCTGAGCCACTTGCAACAACTGGGGCATGCCGATGAACAGCCAATGCTGTCAGCGACCCCCTGTGTGCCTCAATAGTTAGGTAGGGTTCTGCTGCCCTTCTAACATCAAGAAATTGAATATCTCCAGCTTGTGATGCACTTACAATCTATGACAGCATAAATGATAAAAGGTCACTGTAAAGCTTAAACAAAACCTAGATATTCATAAAAGTAGCTGGAATAAAACACGTATTATAGCAATGCAAAGCAATAATGTTTATATACCTTGTGTGGATCAAAACCAGGTTGAAACCCTATGCCCACTACCTTTTCTGTTCTTGGGGCATGTGGTCTGGCCATATAGACAATTCTGCAGCATTGGAATCCAGAGTTAAAAAAGAATAAATGGAAAAGAGGCAATGGAATACAGAATAGGGCACATGGAACACATCTATGGTCTTCAACAAACGCCAGAAGGCTAAAGGATGTAGCTATGGCTTTACTTACCTATCAGGAGTTCGGACATCAAATATCCTAATAGAAGCATCAGCAAAACCAGCAGCAAATTGACCAGAGCGAACTTGAGATATGGACTGAAACAGGAGTACAAGCAATGGTCATGCATGCTCAAGAACAGACAAGACCAGATTAGCATAAAACACAGAGCTATAGCTAGAATCATATATACATGAAGCCATCAAACAGCCCATTTTCACACAAATGGGATGAAAATACATATGATCCTGACTCCTGAGAAATAAACTTCTATAAATGCTACAAAGAGCTTTTACACACCATCTTTTATCAAAAATGAAGAACAGCAGATAAGCTGACTATACCATTACACCAATAAATTATTTATTTTCTGGCTAAGAAAAAAAATCATAATTTATCACACTATGGAAGCGCATGGTCGGCAAATTTATATTAACCCCTCACTCACATTGCTCAACCAACAGAAAGCCGGCCAAAACCCAGATCACCACTAATAAAACTTGGTTATTTGAACTGCAAACACATATTAGGTGCTGTGCATTAATGTTTTCATGGAGTATTATGATATTTGGATATAGATATCCTTTTTTTTTTACCACACTTGTATTTGACAAATTGAAACAATATTTGGATTATTCAAATAGATATGGAAACAAAACTCACCAGAGCAGAAATGGCACTATCAGCTGATGACTGAATTGTGCTGGTAAGTTGTTCCTTGTCAAGATCCCATACCAGGATGGAAGCCATGTCACCAGATGCATACTATTTAACAACAAAAGGAATCAAGTACTTGCATTAGAACAATATACAATGTTTAAAATGAGCTACAGAATAACTGGTAAATGACACCAGAATATCACCAGATAACCAGATTGCTGCTGCCAATCTATCACAACACCACGACCAGCAGCTCGATGGCCCTGAACGGATGAGAAAGCAGTTACAAGTTTCTGTCCTCCTTTTTGAGTGAAGTTTTTCCATATACGGACATTCCCATCACCTGCAACATGAAAGTTAGATAGCTCAACAGTACAGAACAAGTACAATAACAAAACATGTAAAGAAGAGAGGCATACTTGAGGCAGCTAAAAGCAAGCTCTCATCAAGCTCATTGATAAGCAAAAGCTTAGATAACCCCCTGTCGGATGACTTGTGGTTTTCAAAAGCGTTCACTGGCAGCGCATCGTCATAGTTCCAAACTCTGACATGAGACAGAACTTTAGCAAAAAGAATAGTGCATATGATGTGCTAGCATTTTCACTTTAAATTTCAGAAGTAAAATTTTGACCTTATTTGCTCATTTTCATCAGCTGCGATGACAAATGGAGAAAACGGCATCAATAATGCTGTCTTTGTACCCAACTCAAACCTTGTATCCCAACTAGCAATCTGGCTCGTCATCTTGCATACTGATATTCCCACCATCCACCAAAAAATAACCAAAAAAACTGATTTAAGTATAGAATACCAACAAGAATGTGATGCAGAATAATGTGTATGTGCACGTACAGGAACGCTGGCATTTAGAAATGCAATCAAGAGCAGTTCGTTCTCTCTCTTCTCTTCTTGCATTTGCTTCCTCATTGTCATCAGACCCAGTTAAAAGTGGCCTTGAGAAGTGACCACAACTCCAGTTGTAAATGATTGATTGGGGAAGTATGCTTAGATCAGCATTACTGGGAGCTGCGACAGAGCTTAAAAGGGGATCAGCTAAGCCCTCAGGTGAATTCATTAGATGTGGTCTGAACTCCATAGAACACACTCGGCGTAATCCTGTAAGATAATCATGCTGAGGAGGGCTAACAGGAGGGGTTCTAAATGCCATTGAGAAGTTTCCTGCAAGAAAGGAGGCACGATTCAACAATTCATTTCTTTTCCCGAAATAGAGTTCCAAGCACACAACAGAAGTGATCACAGCTTACCAGAATTCATATCAAACCAAGAAGAAGAACGTGCCATTCCAAGGTTTGATGGAGGTGCAGACGTTTCTCCTTGATGTGCACCACCACTGTTAATTCTTTTGTGTTTCATGACCACTTGCTCAACACCAATGAGGGACAGTGCTCTCCGGCCAATAGTTGCAATTCTTGGGTAAGGATCTTTAGCAACAGAACACATGGTCGATATAAATTGAGAATAAATTGCACTATCAGCAGGTCTTGACCTGTTGTAGCTGAGACCACCATTAGTTGCATTCTCCCTCAGTAATATGCCTGAATCAGAGTGTTGAGAAGAATCATCTGACTGGGGAGAGCCATGCAAGATGCTAGATGTTGCAATCGGACTGCTTGTAGAAATTCTTCCATCACGGCCAGTACCACTGCTATCACTGCCAACCCGTAGAACAGGACCAATATGAGAAGCAAGACCACTGCTGCCTTGTAGAATGTTGGTGGAACTATAAACATTGGTTGGATTATTTATATTAGCAAGTGATGGCAGAGATTTCAGTAATGAACTGGTTTGAGGTTTCCAATACTCAGCAGCAACAGATTTGAGATGTTTGTTGTGACCCAGTGCAAAGCGGGTAAGTGCTGGAAAAACCCAAAATCAACTCAAAATGATTGCCAAGAGGTAAAAAGTAATAGAATATGTTCCACCATTAAAAGGAGGCATCTAGAAAGAACATATTTCCCTAGTGCACATACCTGTAGCAACCTCGGATCTAACAAGAGGGTTACCATCTGAAGAAACCTGCAGAAGGCTTCGAACAACATTTATTTCAGCTTTCATCTTTTCATCATCATCAGAATCATCATCGACTCCACTTAATGATGATGATCCCACATCCAAGAGATTCCCAAGTGCAAAAACAGCAGAAGCTCTGACCTGGAAAAACCAAATATTTAAGATGCAGGCAAAAGAAAGAATTGAAACAATATGAAAGGCATTGTACCTCAGGCTGAGGCTCCGACAATAGCAAGGTAACAATGTCTGGTGCATTTGATTGCAAACCAAGTAATCGGGCCTCAGGGAAATCTTCCCAGAGTTTGCCAAGACATAAACAAAGCCATTGCAAAAGCAACGGCTCTGTTTGTCCATCATGAGGATTCTCAGGTTGCAGATGTCTCAGGCAAACATCTATAAGGCCTGAACTAATACAAGCCTCTTGACCCCTCCTATGGCCATCGACAATAACTGCTAAAACGAATGCAGCCATCGCACGCTGCTCTGGATAAGCATCCAAACTGTCCAGAAATCTGATAAAATATGCATGCCCTCCATCTTTAACCAAGTCGACCTGGCATGACTGTCATTTGAGGGAAAACAATACAAAGGTAAGCACCCGAATGTTGAAAGATGAAATGAACTCCAAAAGATTCAAGAGTAGAATTCATACCTTATCAAGAGAGAGAATTTTTGTCCAAATGAACACAAGAATCTGACGCAATTCTATAGCACTCGTTTGTAGCAATTTGAGTACATAAGGAAAGATTCCGACAGACAAGGCCTACAACAAGATGAAGTGCCTAAGTTTAGAGATTCTCTAAATCTAAGGAGAATAAAGAACAAGTTCAGTACATAAGGGAAGATTCCTATCAGCAAGGCCTATGACAATATGAAGTACCTGAGGTTGAAGACTCTAAAAGATGATAAGGATTAAGCACTTCATATAAATAAACATACATCCAGAAGAGGTCAAGTACATACCAAATCAACTGCCCATGGTCCCATGTCTAGAAATCTTCCAAGCAGAACAAGTGCTCTAAATCTGTGTGATTGACTGAGCAGGACCTACACAAAACATCAGATGTGAGAGGCAAGCAAAACAAGAAAATATATTTTTTTAACAGAACTAAACAGAATGCATGTAAACATTTTCCAAAATGACACTGTAGCAGGCTAGCAGCAAACAGATGACCCGTGAGGCACTTCAAAATAGACCGCAAAGTAATTTAAAATGAATTCTACAAATCATATTGCATTTCAGGTAACTGAAGCTGTAAAATTTCTTACCTGAGGAACTACAGGTCAATGTTCAGAGGTTTTCAGGCACTTAAAAATAGATAGTAAAGTAAGTTAAAATGAGTTCTACAAATCATATAGAACTTCAGGTAACTTAACCGGTAAAATTTCTTACCTGGAGAACTATAGGCAACTGTTCAGGGGGTTTCTTGTCCTCAGAGCCATGATCAAGCCACACTTCAAAAGCCGTCAATTGTTCCGTAAAAAATGGGCTCGGCTGGATTAAGTAAGGACAAACAAACAAACTGATTACACTCAAATGGTACATATCCCAAAAGGAAAGACGTAGCTATTTCTTCATGAGCTGAAAAAAAAGGTTAAAAAAACCTGAAACTCCGCATTGGGATTAGCAATTAACTGAGGAAGCTTGGAAAGACACATCTCAGCAGCCATGTCCCATGCATCCCTGGCATTTAACACATTACCGAGAATGGACAAAAAGTAGCTAATACAAAAACAGAAGAACTAGTCAGATCAGTTACCACATATGGTGCTGATGTGTTGGTGGTAATGATGGGTAAGAAATCGGAGAGCAATTTGCAGATCGCATAATTCGCTCAGCAAGTAAGAAGTTGCGAAAGAGACTGGCAACCAGAAGATCTTGCCTGAAGAGCCTTTGGAATAGATCTGCACAGTGAAACTTGTATCACAAAGCTGATACAGCCCAACATATTATTTTGAAATCAGATGACATTTATTTTCTACAAGATGCATTACCCTGAGGAAGAACATTCCATGCGATAGTATCTGTAATAGCAGTGAAAATCCAGTTTAACTCCCCAAGAAGAGTTTTACGGTCATTTTGCCTTCCAGGAATTTGGTCAACCAGAGATTGATCCAAAGAACCACGGAGTAATGATCGATTACAAAACCTGCATGGTTTACAATAGAAAAAAGGTACAGTTTAGGGGGTAAGGAATAGTTTACAGATATGGTAAGAGAATGCACCAAATTTTATCAGGGAAGATAGATAGGCACACCAGTGCAATGCCATTTTGATTGGTGTTGTCAGGCAAGCAGTAAACACATCAGCGGGAAATTCGGCGCTCTGGGGGAGAGTTTGATGTGCCTCACAGGCAGCAAGAAGAATGCAATCCTTCAGTGAAGATGCAGAGGAGCTAGAACTCCAATCTAGGCGCTGAGTAACCAATAGTCACAATGAACATTAAACAATCCAGGGATGGAAACAGTCAAAAAATACACTAATCAGAAGTAGGGCGGGAGAGCCAACCTCTAGAAAAGCTTTCACAATGATTCCAGCTGCCGAGCAGTCAAAGACATAAATTGATGGTGTTTTTAGCCATGAATCAAGGTCAGTGATAGGAAATGGAATATACTGTGTGTAACTCTGCAAAAAGAAATAGCAAAAATGACCACTTCATAAAGACACGAAAATAAGTACATGCAGTAACCAATGCAGTATCATCGTAACATTTACCTTGTTAAACACCCAAATCTCACCATTAGCTGTGGGCTTTGGTACACCATGACCATTATAGTGGAAAAGGACCCTCTCTGATCTGGCATTTTTGCGGCAAGTATTACAAAGCTTCTTAACTTCCTCCACTGTTGGATCCAACTGAAGCTTGTAACGGGCCTGCAAGTGCCATGCCAATAGAATATGTAAATAATGATTATCAAAATACCACATAAGCAGGAGATTAAATTCCTCACCTTAGGTTGCCACCGTTCATACTGCGAGTGCAATGTTTTTCCAATACTTTCAAGGGCTTTTGGAGGAGCCATAGAAAATGGGTCTGCAAACAAAGGAATGTGGAGTCACTAATCCATCTCAAGGTAATCGTATCAAATCAAATAAACACAATCTTATCTTCTTTTACAAAAGACCATGGTTGTCAAAATCTGGTGTGTTTCTATTTTATAGACCAAAAACCATCATAATTATAAACATTAACAATAACAAAATGAGTATATATTTTCCAGAACAAGATGCGGTGTCTTAACTTGAAAACTTTAATTCCTCTACATCAGATACCAATGGTTAACTTCAAATTCAAAAGTGGTATGGATGAAAAAAAAAGTCTACAAATTTTAAAGAAAAATAGCCTCATTTCAGGAAAGAAATTTTCAACAGTAGCAAGAATAGTTGGTGCCAGATAGTTTTCATTAGATTTACTTTTGTTATAAAATATGCTAAGTGATATACAGGAATTCAGAAGGCCCAACAGAGTAAGAACAGTATCACAGAAATAATGAAAAGCAGTTCATTTTCAGTTTATCCTAGCATAAAAGACTTCTCATCTAGTCATGAGAATTTCACAAATAAGATGGACAGAATTATCAACAACAGGCAACACTAGTTCTGCTCAGCTGACTGGAAATTTGGAAAGAATAGATACATAACTAAAAATTTACCTATCCAACACTCCATTCTTGCACAGGGAGATATTTTAATTACATCCGGAGGATCAACACTAATGTTTAAACATAATACAAGTGCAACACATCCAGTCTTCATCTGCACTACCAAGTCCATTATTAGTAAATGCATTGTAAAAGATGTGAACAACTTTGAAAGAAAATATCATCCAATAGCTAGACTAGACAAAAGGAAACAATATACCCAGATTAAACGAATCAACAACATATCAAAACAGAACAATGTTCCAACAAAAGCAAACAATCAATAGGAACAGTAAATAAAAGAATAAGTAAAACTTTTCAACTGTGGCTTGATTATTATAACTAGGCGTCCGCAGTATTTTATGATATGCAGATTGTACATTTCTGGGCATGTCTTTTTTACAAAGCTCAACAGTGGAGTGCAAAATTGTAGCACAATGCTGAGATACAGAGACAGCAGGCTCCAAGGGATTGTTTTTTAAGGGTGAAAGAGCAGATCAATGTACATGATATTTTGATACACCAAGTGACTGCAGAATTCTAAATATGATCTGAGAAAATGGAACATCTGTATATGCATAAGTGTATTTTACTATTTTGGGGGCCAAAGGATGCGCATCCATAGAATTATCTCCAAGACTCCAATGCTCATAAAGTTCATCTTTACCATAAAAAAAACGTCCCTCAATGTCCATCAACAGAAATGAAAGACCCTCTTTTCCATCTGGCGGTCCATGCCATTGCAATATGCACAATGTGGCATCCCCAAGTGTGTTTGCCTGCCAGCTTTATAGCAGTAAAAGTCAGTAATCCTTCAGTGCCAGCAATACCTTGGGTAGCAAACTTTGCACAGGTCTATGGCCACTAAACAACTTGATCCAGGATTTGCTTGCATTTGAACTAATAGCTTGACAAACAACTCATGGCACTAATATCCTATTATAGCAACATGATGCCATTCAGTCTGTGTCACCGTAAAGGGATAGGAGAGCAGCCATCATTCTGAATGCAACAGCAACTATTGGAGTATTTGATTTCAAGAATTTCATGACCTCAATTATTTTTAAAAACGTGTCACGCATCCACAGAACTTTGTATATGCACGTTGACAGAGCCTACCACGGATCCATGGCTATCACAATACTGAAGACCTATTAGGAAACTCCAGGGCGATACTGTTTCCTATCTAATCTGGATTTTCATCCCAAAAATATTGTTGGCAAAGCATGATCACCACGGTACACTTACTTGGTCAACGAAATTAAGCATTTGCATGACGAGGCATTATAGAATTTTGACCTACTATTACTAGTCCTCTTCTGTATCAATTATCCATAGTTTCTGAGGCCTCACCTAGGTGTTGCAAGGGGGATGGATCTCCACAAGACACCACAGGATATTTGTATTCGTTACGATACAACGCACACAATGCTTAGGTGTCGACTAGGCACTGGGGGGGGGGGGGGGGGGGGGGGGAGTGGATTGCCACACGTCACTAAACCATGCAATTACCATTAAATGAAGGGATAGTGTGATACATTACGATAGATGAGTAACGACAGTTCCCCAAAACTTGTTGAAACAAATAGACAATAGATATCGCTAGTGGAAACAAATAATAGTTCGATTGCCCTCCAGACGCCCGTTACGTACTATGATTATCTTGCTTGTGCATAACGCGACATCTGAAACTTCACTATATATCTCAAAGCACTGAAGTCGAACAATAATTTTGCAGATAAGAGTGATAAATGAAGGTGTAGGTTCCATAACAACTAAGCTCGAGCGGCAACCGACCCAAAGTTCCCATTTTTTAGCACAAACAGCTAACCGCGCAGCTAACTGCAATCCTACGAACTTCTCTTCCAGCGAACAAATAAGAAGCAGGAGTTGCATACTACGGTATATCCATTACCCGTTCCTTGGGTCGCCACTTGGAGACGATCCCGCTGGTGGATGGCCCGGCCCCGGCGGCCGCGGCCTCGTCGAGCCCCTCATGGCGCTGGTCGCACAGCACCACCAGCTGGGGTAGGTACGCCACTGGCGCCGGCTTCTCATCGTCGGCCTCCAGCCCATTCCTGGGCTCAGGTCCGTTGGCGACGGCGAGGTCATCAGTGACGTGGCTGCGGCGGTGATTCGGCAGCGGCGCCGAGGGCGCAGCCGACGAAGGCGACGGCGAGGAGGACGAGTGCACTAGCCTGGACGCCATGAGATCTCCCAATGCCATCTACGCTAGCTCTTCCTCCTGGTCAGCCGGCAGCCATGATGAGGTCCGTCTGGGAGCTTGGTTCATCTACATCGATCGAATCCCCCCGGCGAGGCGAATCCGGTGGGTGGCGCCAGGTCACCTGGGCAGGAAAGATTGGCAGGAGGTTGGTGGGGAGGGGTTTAGGGTTAGGGTTTGGATGGATGCGGCTGCCTCGGAGGAGAGGGAAGCGGCGAGCGGGGAGAGAGAGAAGCAGCCGCCGAGGCGAGAGGGGCGAGGAGAGAGAAAGACTGACGGGGAAATTTCCTTTTTCCTTTTAAAAAAACTCGAAAATGGACTCCCTCTCGTTTCATGTTTTTTTTTACCAGTTCTGTCGCGCGGGTGTGGTCCGACCGTATGAGATGCCGTAGGCTCGTGTCGTGTCTGTGTACTTGTTTTTTGTTCTCTGTTTTCTTTTCCCTTAATTTTGCATTTGTTCTAAGTGTCCAGGGCTGGTCAAACAGAAGTTTGCAATCAAGAACTAGCTTGGTGAATCTTCTACGGGGCCAAGAAATGGATGACAATACGGCGACCATTCATAATCACGAAGCATTTTTGAATTATAATAAGATAAACTAGTTGACCCGAAACATCATTTTCTATCGATGAAAATAAACCACATAAGAATGCTTAAAAAGTAACTTAGGCTAGGGATAGCAAATAGCCAAATAAGGTTTTTTGGCTTACTCGGTCCAATAACATGACAACTGAAATCTAGTTCTTTAGATTTTGAACATTAAGTTTTCTTAAGTACTCTTACGCTTGCAAAAGATAAGGAGTTAGTACATCTGTAGAGTGAACGAAACCGTCATACCATACATGCTTATAGGAAAGGAATGAGAATGGTTTTATGTCACGGCTAATACCAATATTATTGTATGCACAATATAAGCAAGGCTACTTGCTATGAAGCTTTTGAGCGTCCACATTTAGACAACATAATTATCAGGGGAATGAGTTGTCTAAAGTAAAACTCATCAAACACAATATGAAAGAGGAGAGTATTCTCCTTAGTAAACCAAACAAAAGGAGAATATGTTTTTTTTTTAGTTCACACGGCACCAAAATGGTTCCTACCTTGGTTATTTATCTCTACCAGTGCCTACTGCCTAGTAGTGCACCCATTTGATGGTTTCATATATGCACTTGCACTATGGTAATGCAAGTTGTGCACGTGCTTGGCCGGTGAATGATGACTCACGTGCAATTCGTCTTTGATTGAGCCATATAAAAAAAGTAGATACGCATGGGGGGTGCAAAATGTTGCCTATTGGATCAGTGAACGTCGTTTCTTTATGCTGCATATTCCGAGAACATGACATTATCTGAAAAAAGAATTCGGAGACATGAGCTTCTAGGTGATGCCACATCTCCCTCTCTCTGTTCCAGGGCCAACGACCACAAGCCTGGATTAGATTTTGTAACGAATCCCGCACGCTGAATTAGAAAGTTACAAACCCATGTGTTGCACAAACTTTAAGAGAATTGCACAGCGCTACAATGTAGTACAATAATACGGTATAAACAAATGAATATTTTGAAACCAAAAGGATGAACAAAGAATTGTGGAAAGAATATAACGTTCTTGAAAATGATGATGACAGTATGTAAGTAGAGTAGATCCTCTGGAAGGAATGGAGAGCAATGCAATCGATGAATGCTGTTGCCAAGCTGGCTGTCATCAACCACCGTCCATCGGAGGAAGAAAGAAGATGTCAGATGCTAGTTGGCGCACACCCTGGCAAGCCGACACATCTTAAGACCTTTGCAGGCACAGCTCTCCCAGATTTGGTCTGCTCCAACGTTGTACAGCAACAGCAGTGTCTACTTTTGGCTGCAGCTGACATAACACTTTCACCTTTCCTTTCTTCTCCACATGACCACATGCAGCTACTCCTACTACTCTCGTATTAACCACATGATTTTGCCTTGGGTCAACAAACATTAAGAGTACACCTTATGTATATATAATGAAACTGTCTTAGCTCCTGAATGCCATGATAGTACATGAGTACTCCTTTCTATAACCTTTGCTTACTCTGCTTCTTGAGAAAGTGGTGGTGTCAGCCCATCTGGTCCTTCCTATTCCAGGAAATTATCGTTTTGCATACCAGTACCTGCTAACTTTTCCTTTTTCCTTCTGGGGTTTGATAGCCTGAGCTAAATCTCCAGTTCTCTTGAGCCCTACTGTGTTATTTGTTTCTGCAATGGTGACTCCGCTTTTCTTTGGGCCACACCAGCAAAGGAGTCACAGAACAACAACAATAAGGCATGAGAAAAACCTGCAAACAAGTGCTGCAAGACGCTAGCTGTTCACAGGTGGCAGGATCCGAAAGTCAGAATATATATTGATGGAGTGGAGATAGGTGCATGTGCTGCTGCTCTTCTTCTCTCCTCTTTCTTGGTCCATCTTGATCTGTGTGCCAACGTACCTGCAAACTCTGGAGGAACCTGTCCTGTGTAACAGACAACAGGATGTAATCATGTGAATGAACCTGGTCAAGGAGCAACTCAGCTGCAAACCAAAGCAACTTGAAATAAACTTTCATTTCACCTGCCTTTTTATAGCATGATGATGAAGGAAGCAAACTGAAATTAAAGGCCATAATGGTTCATCTTGTTCAGTTTACCATAACCGTTTGGACAATCTCTATCGAGAAATTTAATTACTAATAGACATATCAAACAATGGTATGGTGAGGAGCAATGAGCCCATGAAACACCCTTCCTCTCCACCAACAATAGATTTCTGTTGAAAAAAAAATGTATCATCAAGAATAAAAAGTGCTCTGCACGTTATCAATTGGGGAAACACCATGCAACATAGGAACCATAAGATGTCAGGAACTTGAAGGGACAACAACTTCTAGCATCACATTTCACAAAAAGAACAACTTCTAGCATTGCCGTTTCCATCTCAAGATTCACAATATGTGCAAATAAATTCACAAAGCTTCTGTAAACTACATAAAAATAGGTCCAGAAGCACTTTGGTACATAGGTTTGGACACGACTATGTACAGGTAGCAGTAACAAAAGCTAAGATTACAGAGATACCCCAGGGAAACACTAACACTATCACTCATCTTTCATAGCCATCTCATGCCTCCTTTTCTGTCCAACTTCGACAAGCAGAGTCAGCAGGGCTTCACATTCCTGCGATGTGTCTGCTTGATCCCCAGGCTCCTCTTTCAGTGAGGAATACACCATCCATGCATGGTCTAGCTTCCGCTCTGGCCGGACTGCTACTGACCCGGGAACCTCTGCATCCTTCCTCGTCACAAGACCATCACTCTTCTCACCATATCTTGCCACCAGCAGTTGTGAGCATGCTGCCATTGCAGCTGAAAGTGGCACTACAACCGGTATTCTGGTGGACTTGCCATCAGCAGCAACTGGAAGCTCAAAGTGAGCAACGTGAGACAGAGCCGTAAGCACACTGGGAGTGATGCTTGCCTCTGTGTGGAATGATACAATTGGAACCTCCTGGGGTAACGGATGCTGTCGCAGGAAATCTTTCCTCCTCTCGTAAGTCAAATCTTCTAAAGCCTGCAGATCACCCTGAAGACAAGACAAACAACATAGTTATCTATTGTGCGATCTAACTAATGCTTGCCAGTGATCAAGATAAATACCTTAAGGACTTTGGATACCAAGATTTCCATGATTTTACGTAGCTTGACGTAGTCACCAAGCTGCCCTTCACGAAGGATATCTGAAGCAACTGGGCTTCCCCCATATGGACTTTGGGCTAAGACCAAACCTGCAACCTTGTCTTTCAGCTGTGGCCAGTGCAGGGAAAGGGCTGCAGCCGCATCTACACCGCCCTTGCTATGACCAAGAAGAAGAACTCGTTTCCTTGCTCCCCAGTATATTTCTTCTATGTATTCCTTTATCTCTCTCGCATTTTTACTAACCGAAGACTGCAGGATGGTTTTATAAGTATCGATGAAAATAAATGTGAAGAGCAAAGTACAGGTTAGTATATGAAGTACCTCACTATGGATTTTGGCGATGTGACAAGCCAGACCCATCTTGGAGAAGTATGATTTTGTTTTAACAAAATAAAGTGGCCCATGGTTACTAAACAAACCTAAACAACAAGAAAATGAATATCATCATGAAAGTTGGGAAATTCAGCATTCATAATCGGAGTGCTTGCAGACTAACCTGGAACCAGCAAATAAACCATCGAATCAGGTAGTTTGTGCTCTTTTTTTCTGAAGTTGATTGAAATGATAACATGGGATAAAATTCTGTTACATAAATTACTAAAAGCAAACGTATATATTATGAAAATTTATATCCATGCTTAATTGGGCTAACCTCACAGAGTCCAGAATCTCCAAGAACCTGGCTGTCCCGTCCTCGGTTTCGGGTAAGTTTCTATCCTTCTGAAGCCAGCCAATATCATCTGCCGAACCACGAACCGTTTTCCGAGCACGCTCTACAAGTCTGCACACAGGAAATCAAAGACAATTCACATCAACAGAGTTCAAAGCTGCATCTTAAGAGAGATTACTGCATCTCCTCATGTTGGTTTTCCTGTCTCAATTTATAATCTACAAATGACATGAATTTTTAACTTGTATATGTAATTCCTCGGTATGTCTTATTGCCTGGTAAATGTTATGAAAAGTAAAATTTGACATCTGCATTATTTGTCCTAAACCCATAGGGTTCATATGAATGAGAAAAATAAAACATAAATATGGCAGAAGCAATCAGTACCCTTGAAACAGTGACGTTCCATTCTGGAAAACACTTGAAGGCACCATTTGTCCTGCGTTCTCTTGAGAGCTTCCACTAGAACCAGCCTCGCCAAGGGACAAGCTAGCGCCAGTAAACTCTATAGAAGATGTCTGAAGAGAAGAGCTGCCAGAAGCCGATGGAGGTGGCAGTGTTACTAATTCTTGGTCCTCCTCAGTTAAACCTGCATTAAAATAGTAAAGACAATCGAGTAGTTAAAATGGAAGTACCATAATGGTCCACTTATGCATTTTAGATAAGGGAATAATTTTGCTAAAGTAAGTAAAGGAACTAACCAACATAAGTAGGTACAGGGAGGCACTGGGTGAGAAATGAGGCTGTCTGGGCAAGATAAGATGCAGCTTGGTTCAAAGCTGGGACGGAGGGGAAAAGTTGTGAATCTCCAACCCTGTCAGCCAAATCATAAACCTGTATTTACCAAAAATACTTGTCAAGAAAAAAGAAATAAGAAAAAAAAAAACTGAAGTATGACCACACTTTATCTTTTGCCTAATTTGGATTGTCATATATAAAATCGATGACGTTCCTCATGTAATTAATTATTTCTTACATAAGAATGGGCACATTTCAAGCATTGATATCACCAAATTAAGTGCTGCCAATATGACAGGACTAATAACACCAGCTCGACAGGACCAATGACACCAAGACATCAGAGCTTTTAAATGCTTAAAATTTCTGATATGAAGGACAACAGTGCCAAGGAAATTGGGTGAACGTGGCAGTCTGCTGTGACCGGTCAAAACTTTAAATAGTGCAGCAATCCAGACCACTTGATTAAAACTAGAACGCCATGGCTCATACAGAGACACCAAAAAAAGATTCTAGTCCAAGAATTTGAGTATAGAATAATAACAGAACAAAAACAGAAAATACATATACCGCTTGCGAACTAGATGGTTCCCCCTGCGTTGAAGAAGATTCCTTCATGTTTGGTGTGGTTACGCGGAGAAGAGAAATCTGGTAGCGGTGCACCCATTGTCAGGATCGTGAACAGGCAATCAGTGAATCCTTATAAGTAACATGAAAAGAAGGTGCAACTGATAGCGATAAATTGGAAAGATATGGCACATGGAATGGCAGTATGAAATTGATATTCGATAAAGCAACCAAAGTGAAAAGCTTGTCATTAGCTCCTTTGAGAGCAAAGGAAGCACATCTGCACAAGTAACAAGTGCCAAATAGTACTCTTTTTGAGCATTAACAAGTGGTACTCTTATCTTCATATCAAGAAGGAAAGGATCAGATGCATCTTCAGTCACAGGCAAACATCTTAGACATCAGAAGCTACTGTTTATCCCTTTCTTTCTTGTTATTAAGATTGAAACGAGAACAAGCAACCAATAGGGCATCTGCCATGACATCAATATAACATCTGAAATCAATAGGACATTTCTCCCTCCCTCTCCCTAAAACAGCTTACAACCCTAATATAATAATATGAAGAAGAAAAAATTATCTCGACTATATCCCTCAGCAGGAAGGAATCCTTCGTTCGGGAAAGAATCAGAGAACGATGTGAGTTCGGATAAGTGCATCTGTCTGTCTCTGTCCCCAACGAGCGTGGAATCGAATCAGGAGGGGACATCGAACAATCTCAGCTAAATGATGAAGGGAAGAATCATAGCAACAACAAAATTGGCGTGCGACTTACTCAGAATCAATCGAGAAAGATCGTGGATGCCACCAGGTTTTACAAGTCCTGATATTCTTCCTTCTTGAAGACGAGCATATCCCGTCTTCCTCCTTCCTCCCGGCAGTTTTTCTTCGACTTCTTCCCCTCGCTTCCAAGTTCCAACAACGTCGATGTCTCGAATGCTCTCGTCGCTAAATGGGCCAGCATGGGCCCTGATGCAACCGGCCCAGTAGACCCACAGGCTTTCACAAAACTTTTCCCTTCTTGAACTGTGAATAATTCGCTACAATACGGGAAATGCAGAGATCTCGGTCACTTGTAAGTCCAACGATTGTGCTGGATTAATGAAATTACAGGATTTAATCAACATTTTTTTGAAATAAAATGGTATACCCTGCCCAGCAGCACATAACAGTGTATCGCAACAGCTCGTAGCGGCATTGACAAATTGTACCTAAAACTGCTGTACATCGATAAAGATGAACGTTGAGCAAAGTTAGATCCCTCTTCCAGCGTAAGTTCAACAGAGCGATTCAATAATCTCCGGCTCAACCCGTCTCATAATCAAACATTACATTCAGCTCGCATCAACCATCGCGTAATTACTCACAGCTTCCTACATCATTCATCTTCGTCCACCTCTACTTCTTCCTTCTCGTACTCTGAATCAGAACCTTCCTCGTCTCCAAAAGGATCATCACCATCGCTATCATCACCCTCGTCCTCAGATGGTTCTTCAGGATAATCAAACAGTGGATTATCTTCAGCTGCATTTTCAAGATGAAAGGGTTCAGCTAATTCACATAACAACTGGTCCAAGCAATTACTTTACAAGTAGACTGACTCCATGATTACCATTTGAATCATCTGTATCATATGGATAGTCATCATCATAGCATTCATCTTCTTCGTCATCAACCTGTAACCTAATGAATAGAAAACTGCTTAGGAAACATTCACAGATAAGAGTGGATCCGAGTCAACACGTTAATTAAATTTACCGAGGATATGGAGTTGCTGATGCATCCTCCATATTCGTGTCATCCACCTCCTTGACGGTATATATGTCATAAACTTCTGAATCTATTCATCAAAAAGAAAATGTTGTGGGTACATATTTCCATTACTGTTTCAAAGCACCAAATGCACTGATCCATACAAAGATTAATTTCCTACTTCAACCATGCCAGTAGTAACAGAACAGTAACAGCAGTACCAGGAATGCTTAAGAGAACTATTTTTTTCCCTTCTCGATAGACAACTGATTCCTACCAATTCAAAACTTAGTAACCGAAGCATTGGCACTTGGACCTTGACATGTCCAGCTGAACCTCAGCAATTTTGACAAGAAGCTAATTCGTCCTACAGATTTTGACGAACATCTAAAAGCAAGAAAGTTACAAACCTTCTGATGGTACCAGTGAAATAATATCAGATTCAATTTCTTCTGCGGCTGATGGCAAGTACTCTCGTATAAGCAGAAGAAAGTTGCATAGAACAGCACCCTCTTCAAAAGTGATAGTCCTGCAATGAACACCATAATAAAATATGCAACATTACAATTGTTGTTAATTCAGAAAGGTCTGGTAAATTGTTAGAAGTCAAGATTTACTCTGGTTCTGATGGACGCTTTTCTCCATCAGTATCTACTTGGACAGCATCATAAAGATGACATATTTCTCTTAATGATTCATCCGCTTCATTCCTTTCACCTCTTCGACTCCTCCATATTTGTGCAAAGCGAGAATTTCTTCCCAGGTCCTATATAGGGACAATGAACAAAGCCATATAAGTATGCGGAGAAAGAACACCACAACATTTAAGACAGTTAAATGCAATTTCTAGTCTTGGGAAATTAAGTAACAGTACTGCCCTCATGAAATCCCAATAGGCATAGTCTTGAGCTTTAAGGCCAGGCTATAACAATTCCTGGGACCTTGCTATACTTAGCTCAAAGGGAATACATACTGGAGTGAACCTATCAAGTCTGCTGTTTCAAGGAACCCGATGAGCACATTACATGACTCTTCCCGGAACCATCTACCGACACCCATGCTGCTGGAAACGTACAACATGGAATCTTTCACTTAAACCATATGGGTTGTAGTTATACCGCATACGTAACTTTCCAACGTAATTGTGGCAAGGAGAAGCTCCCAGAGTCAAAGTACCAATCAGGAAAAACAATAGACATGCACCACACATAACCTGATTACTCCTATTGCTATGTAGTAATAAACAGGCTCAACCTGGACAAACTGGGCGGAGCTAAACTCAAATGTGTGACGTATAAAAGCCCATAAGAAAGTGTAAGTGATAATGCTATAGTTTACTTAAAGACACACTACATCACTATTTTCTGACACACTCCAACAGCAGTCAAATATATATGTATGAAACTATGAATCAGAGGCACAGAGCATGCACAACACTTAACACTGGAAGATGGAAAAACAAAAGTACACATATACTGCAATAGAAAACCTACATTCTCACCCAAACCTTGTTTTTTCCCCATAATTAATTTTGTACTTGTTATGACATATTTCATAATCTATGCCACCCATTAAAATTATGCTCTAGTAGTCTCGTTGGAACTCACAGGAACTTGAGCATAAATAATTGACCATTGTCAGAACAAAAGGATGAGCGTACCTCATGCTGGCGCCTGGCTGCTGATCGTAGCTGGTCATGTTTCTGTTGGCACAAAAAGGACCATTTTAGCACTTGAACAATTAAATTCATTTCAACAAGGTACAACACTAAATGCCATATTGTCAATGATATTGCCAGCAATCTTGAAGGAGAAAATAAAAGGTTCAGTAAATACATAATCCTCATAGGAAACAACAATTAATCTAGTAAACAGTAACAGAACTTACTTTGTCTTGCTTGATTCTGTCATTCCACTCCTTAGTCTTACTCTTTACCTCCCTGGTATTTGAGTCAGCAAGCTGCAAAAACCATTGGAATTGATTTGTAAGAGATCATATGTCCCTGTACAGAAAAGATATTATTGACCCATTGCATCAATACATTGATATATAGCTGAAATTAACTCCTCTTTTCCATGCAAATAAAGATGTAAGGTAGAAATGTGAACATCTAATCTATTTCAAAGAAGCAGTTCAGTTTCACCATTTTTAACTCAAAAGAGCATTAAAGTCATTGTGATGAAGATTATTTCTAAGCTCCATGGAATCCAAAGAAAAAAACTTACAGTTACAGCAGGTCCTATGCAGGAGGAGATTAAAAAAACAATGGAATGGGAAGACATTTTACCAAAAGAGACTGCAGGACATCTTCAACAGCTTCAGAATGGTGTACTGTCTCAATGTGTTGGACAAGAAGTTTCTTAACTGAAGCAGCAGACAATGGCATGGCAAGATTGTAAACATTTTGCAGGTGAAGAAATAAACAAAATAAATTTGGTGTACGTCTACCTATCATTTGAATAAGCAAGCCTGATATCATATTATCCACAGTAGAAATCTGACATTATTTATACCAGGTAATAAGTAGACCTGGACTCTAATATTATAAGAGATAAGACTATAAAACAAATTCATGATTTTGCACATATAAGTTATATACTGACGACAATGTGGTAGAAAAGTGTTACACCCTGTTTTGCTCGCACCTTTAGCCGTTGAGGAGGAAGAAGTGGAGGATTCGGAGATGGAAAGGCTGGAGAAATCGACCATCGCCTTCTTTACCGGCCTTTCATTAATCTCTAGCCCTAATACAAAATCACTCCTTATATATTTTTTTGGAGGAAATACAAACTCAAGAGGGAAGGGGAGGGGAAGGAAGAGAGAAGCGGAGCTCACAGAATGCGTCAGGGCGGGTCTGTGAAGGCTTGCGCTTGACCCGGACGACGATAGGCTTCTCCTTCGCCGCAGGCTCCGAAGATGAGGCGGCCGCCATGGCCGGCGGCGGTGAGGTGAGGTCGGGTTGTCAACTTACGAACTAGTCCTTTCCTTTGTTAGCTATTCGAAAACGAGACTGTCAGAGTTGACGACTGGAACTGCTAAGGGCCGAAAGGATTAAAAAACCGTTGGAAACCGACCGGTTCCGGTTCGGTTTCACCGGACGTTCGGTTTATCGTAAAAATCGATCCGTTTTACTGTAGTAAAAACGGTTTTCGGTCGGTTTTTTTTTGCCGAGCCGGTTTTCAGTGAGACGAAAACCGTTACTGTACCGGTTTTTTAATGTCCAGTATGTTGGATTCCCACTGGAGCTGCAAAGGCCCCCCCCACCCCCCCTAGTTGGATTCCGATTGAAATTCAGCAGGAACCGAATAAATTCGGAGGCGGAGTGGACAAATCAGAGGGGAATTTGCTTGATTTCGTCTCTTCACCGTGACCCCGGAGATAGGCATCGCCGCAGCTCCCATCCAGCATGGGGCAGCTGCATCTGATGCGCCTCATGTCCATGCAGCGGCAGCGGCGCCGGCGGCAAGCTCAAGCGCCCCGTAATAGTAAGCCTCCACTCGTCTAGTATTTCTCTCTATTCATCCATTCGTGTTATTTCCCTGCGTGCCTAGCAATGCCTACTTGTTGCAACCTTGATATACTATAATGATATCTTATTATGCGGCAAGACAAAATACATGGTTGCTACTACAGATGCGCTTCTTTCCTTGTGGAGAACAACAAAAAAAGAAGAGAAAACTCTATTTTTATGGGTCTGCTGTTAAGTTTAGCGCAGACTGAATTTTTTTTATGGATCTAAGCCATCTAGGTAAAGCAAAATCTGAATTATCGATGGTTCCTTCTTATCTCCTTGTTTATTTCATGTTATTAATCTGTTCGCAAAGAGCTTCGCTTATTGATTTCTTGGATGGAAATTTCTGGTGGGGAAAAGAATATCTCAATGATCAAATATTGTTACTCAAAGCTAGAAGGGAAGCAAATTCCTTTGGTGCTTAACCAGTTTTAGGATAGGATACGAGATGAGCCTTGTCAGGTAGGTTCAAGGTCAAAAGGTGGATTATCCGGTATTACTATGATATGAATTGCAAAAGCTGCTAGCCTCCCTCGTCTTGTTCCTTTTGTCTCAGAGTAGAGGAAGAAAAATAAATAAATAACTCTTTTCCTTAATCAAGTTGTAAGTGTTGCTGCACCAAAGTTTGACAAGGAAAATGTTTAATTGCTCCATGCGCATTGATGTGCTTGAGGTTGTTGTTTTGTTCCTCATCTCTCAGTACATTTTGTGCCGCAGATGGAATGATTGCTTCACGGACTAAAAGAAAGCGCTCACCTTGCCAACAGGATGGCTATTCTGAGGCTGATGAAAAAAAGATGTATAGAGGCCCAAGCCTTCCAGAGGTACGGCAAAGTATTGATAATGAAAGACTTCGTGCAAGTAAACTATCATGATGACTGCTTGAATTGAACAGTTTGATGAACCTGTGCCAATAGATAGTGTTTATGAACTGATTGTTTAGTGCTGTAATCTCTCACCAGCCGAATACATATCTAGTGTTACAAGCGAGTTAGGTGTTACTGTGTTACCAAACGTAGTAGCACATTCAAATGTATACCTAAAATTATAATAAAAATATGGATTGATAGGGCATGCAATCATCTAATACCATGCAAACATTTAGGTGCAAATCATACTTATGTATGGAGAAACAAAAAAGAGAAACCAGCCTGTGAATAGCAGCGGGTTGCCGGTCTATACTCTAATGAACTGTTACAGTCTGCACTATTCATAGGCTGATTTCTCTTTTTTATTTCTCTTTACATCAATTTCAATTGCATCTCAAGCTTTGCATGATGATAAATGGCTACATGCCCTATCTATTCATATTTTTGTTGTAATTTTAGATGCACATTTGATGATGTTATTGTAATTGGTAACACGGTAACACCTAAAGGCCTCGTAACACCAGAACTTTTCCCCTCACCAGACTGCTTGAATTGATAGCTACACTTTTTTCAAGTGTTACATGGTTGGTATAAAATTGTTTCCATATAATGTTTGCTCCTAGACATATAATGTTGCAACCATTTTCAGGCCTCCAATGCATAAAAGCCGGTGTTCTGTAGATTTGTGTGTTCTCAAGTGTCTATCAGTGCTCAGCTGTTTCTTTGAATGTCCTTATTGTCTGGAACATTGAATATACAGCAGCAACAACAAAGCCTTTTAGTCCCAAGCAAGTTGGGGACTTGGGGTAGGCTAATATTGAATATACAATCTGAAAAAATGTTGGTTGCTTTGTCGGGAGGTCATACCTCAAAAGTCTTAGTAGTCATCATTAAATTATAGTTTCCCTTATAGTCCAAACATATGTGGCATAATTTATCTCCATTAGACATTATTACAGGCAATACATTTTAACTTATGAGCTGCATATCATTGTCAGACAAAGCTCTTTTATTTGGTCTGTTCAGTCTATTATCTCAGTATGTAGTCACACAAAGGTTCATGGAGAGCAAATTCCTTATGTGCCATCAAAATGTAAACGCTTCCCTTATGAGCTATTAGAAATTATAGCATCCCTTCCCCACCATCAATTTAAATTTTCTGTTGCGTAGGTGCCACTTCTGTCACTTAGCTATTAGATGGATGCTAAGTGGTGGTGGAAAAACCAATCTGCCTCTCAAGATGGAATGCAATTGGCCATGGAATCTTGACTGCCATGGTCCAGGAAAAATAACAATTTTTTTTTTTGAGTGAAATACAGTAGGGGAGACCCCTACTGTGGTAATATATATTCGGAAAAAGAAAACCTAATACATCTAAAGAAAGGGAAACAGACCTGTATAAAGATTCAAACTGAAGAAGACAGGAAGACACTAGAAGCTTTTAAACCTAAAGGCTTTGGAGCCAAGCTGAGACTAAGTTGCTAGTTTCTGAGTTCATTCTAGAGATTTACAGTGTATATGAAATGAAACAATGCTTCCAGGCATTGAAGGAGGGGGTTGCATTCCTGGAAAAATAACAAGTTCACTCACGCCATTGGTTCACAGACCAGACAAGATAATAACAGGTGGACAACCAAGCAAAAGAGCTGGAGCACATTTTCTTTTGGTTCTGGTACGTCTCCTCAACCCATCAGCGTTGCCAGCCCTCAATTGGGGTTCCCAGGCTATGGCAAGGAGCAGCTCTCAGGCAACAACTCCCACGTGACTTCCAGGTGACCGCACACGAGCTTCCAGCGACGGCATGCAAGCTCTTAGTCGAAGGACCGTGTCACTCCTGACATGGTGCACGGCTGCCAAACTTGGTGCGTGGCATGCTAGTCTCCCCTTCAGGTGACGGCGACAGCATGTCCCAGCTTCCAGCGCTGTGACGAGAATGTGGCTAGCGTTGATTTTGGATTGCGTGGGGATGAATTTGTTTTCGGTTCCAGGACATAACCAGGGGTAAAATGGTGAATATATGAAAAAGATGACAGGCTAAGAAAGTTTAGCGCTAGGGTTTCAGATTAGGGTGTAATGAAAGTGGCATGTAAGGGACAGGAAACTTGAAACCGATGGCGGGGAAGGGAAGTTATACTTTCTGATGGCTTATAAGGGAAGCACATAAGTTTTAATGGCACACAAGGAATTTGCTCTTTCATGGAAATAGCTAGGCATCAAACCAGTTTATGTGACTCCTGTACAACCCAGCGGCATGATTCACTTCTCTGCCCTATCGAAACCAGGCCTCATCATTGATATGAAGCTCAAGTCAGAACCGAGTCTATCAATAATAATAACTCAACCCTTATGTCATGTCCCTTCACTTTGTAGCTGCTAAAGTTATTTGATTCTATTGTTATCATTATCTGGGCCTGTTGGTGCTGTATGCAAAGTTTGTTCTTGTTTCTGTTCCTTTTTTTTACCTTTGATTAATACAACTAAAATCTGTTCATCTTAGTTGCTGCAAGTGGAAAGAGGCAATATGGTTGAGCATGACACGTCTGCTAAAGTTACTACTCCCTCCGTTCCAAATTATATGACGCGTTAGCTTTGGACACGGGAGTTAAGGAGAGGTGAAAAAGGTAGTTCACAGAAAACAAGGAGAGAGATAGAGATAAGGATGTATTGGGAAAAGGGAAAAGTACATTGGGATGCGAGGGTGTCTTATAATTTGAGAAAACTTGAGGAAGCTAAAGTGTCATATAATTTGGAACGGAGGGAGTAGGTGTATTACTTGTAGTATCTGATCAGCGTACTGTTGTTCATCGCTTTTCTCAATTCACTACCCTGAACACTTTGTGCAATCATGTTACTCCTTTTTTCTTTTTGGCTCCCATCAAAATCAATCATTTTCCTTAACAATTCTACTGTTGAATTTCTTCCCTTGCTTGTACATGCAGGACATTTGGCATCATATACATTCTCTGATGCCAATGCGAGATGCTGCCCGAGCCGCATCTGTGTCACGTGCCTTCCTTCATTCCTGGAGATGCCATCCCACGCTCACTTTCAGTAATGAATCATTGGGCTTGAATAAAAATTCATGCGGAAAGGTTGGGTCAGCTAGTGTGTTCTCCAGAAAAGTTGGCCACATTCTGGCAATGCACTCAGGCATTGGTTTGAAGACGCTCCAAATTTATATCCCTAAATATTTCAGTACAAAGGATTTTTGTTATCCAGTTGGCTTCAGACTGCTCTTACACCAGGGATTGAAGAACTCACACTTATATTGCATCCATTGAAGGCAAAGTACAATTTCCCATACTCACTTTTATCTAATGGGAGCGGAGAATCGATTCAATATATTCACCTTGTCCGTTGTACCTTCCACTCAGCAGCTACACTTGGTTGTTTAAGAAGTCTGACTAGACTGCATCTTTGTCTTGTGCATATTATGGGGGAAGAGTTGGAGTGCCTTCTTTGCTCTCTTGCTTTGGAGCGGTTGGAAGTCAGATACTGTATGGGGATAGTTTGCCTGAAGGTACCTGGCATACTGCAACAGCTCAGCCACCTCGAGGTGATTGGGGGTGAAAGGCTGCAAGCGATAGAAAACGAAGCTCCAAACCTCTCCAGTTTTCTATTTGCAGGAGGCAATGAAGTAACAATATCACTTGGTGAAACACTGCAAATGAAGAGATTAACAATCCAACGTTCTGGTTCAGGTTTTTATGCCCGCACTAAACTTCCATCCATGATGCCAAATCTTGAATCACTTACCCTACGTTCAGGCATAGAGGTATGATACTTGACTGATTTAATGATACACAAATAGATACTACAACAAGGGCCTGCAGCTCGGCGAGCCTCGCCACCGTCACCACGGGGAGCGCCATGGGGGCGGGGGGCGGCGGCAAGCGATTTGGGGGGGAGGTGCGGCGATGGCTGAGGGCGGGGAGAGGATCGGGGGAGGAAAGGGGAGAAGCGAAGGGGAAAAAAGCTGGGGGGCCGGTAGCACAGCGTCTCATCAGCTCTGCCGCCCTTTATTGGGGAACTGGAGTTTGGGCGGGAAGCTATTCTTCTTCCTATTGGCTGACAAGTAAGGTGGTGGATCACCACATCCATGTCACACTGTTTCTGCCGTTAGATATAGATGGACGGCCAAAATTAAATGAAACAAGCACAAATTTATTTCTGTGCTCTAAATTTCAAACAGATTTAGTTTCTACACCGTTCATCACATTCGAAATCCGTTTTCACCGTCACTCTCCTTGCATTTTAATCTACAAGATAATATCAAACATGATTACATTTGACCAAAAAAAACTTTTGGTGGCCCACATGTCATACACACGTAGTATGGTTCAATTATTATCACCTCAACTCCAATTATCAGCAGATTTTTTTTTTTAACTAGCAGCAGGTTTCTCGTTTCTGCAGCAGCAGGGTGAGACACGACGGCACACGGGTGAGTCTTGCAATAAGATTCGTGCAGGGTATCTGGACGGCTGGAAAAGCCCAAAACCTCCGGCCGGCAAGCCAAAGCGAGCCTGACGAAATGGCGGCCACCACCACCACTGTGCTCATCTCCTCCAGCTGCGGCGGCAACTACTGCTCCCCCTATCCATACCTCCGCCACAGCTCCAGGACCACTCCCAAGCCCAACCTGCCGCCCGTCCTCTCCTCCCCCCTCTGCTGCACCTGCACCTGCCCGCCGCTCCTCGCCCCCCTCCCGCGCCGCCGGCGCAATGTCTCCGCGGCCTACGGCGACGACGACATGGACGACGGCTTCGGCGACTTCGACCAGGACGACGCGGACGGCGTCGGCGACGACGACGACATCGACAACGAGCAGGACTACGACGTCGACTACGACCGCCTCCTCGCCCCCGTCAAGCCGCCGCCGCCTTCCTTCTCCGCGGAGGAGGGGGACATCGCCATGGTCGCCGCCGAGAGCTTCGTCTCCACGCAGGAGTCCGCCTCCGACACCGTCGTCGACTACTCCATCGACGAGGACGAGTTCCACAAGATAAGCCTCCTCCACTGCGACTTCTTTATCCGGAAGGTGCCCGACCCTGATGACGACGTCTTCGACTTCAGAGAGGTACATCTTCTTCTTCTTCTTCTCGGCTCTTCCTAGTTCATTATCTCTGGTGGATGGTAATTGCCTGCGACATTCAAACCTATGCTTTTGGTCACTGTAACAATTCGTCAAACATGTGTGTGGCTCTGTGTACTACTATCCAAAATGACACCATCACAAAATCCTAGTACTTATTTTGTTCAATTGAGTTCAGAGAGGTATCCCAACACATGTACATCTTCTTGCTTGTACATTATCTCTGATGGATGCAAACTGCTTGTACCATTTGCCTTACTGCTATCGTGCTTTTCATCACCGTGACATTTTGTTAAACATGTGTGTGGCTCCGTGTACTGCTATCCAAAATGACACAAATCACAAAATCCAGTACTTATGTTGGTTCAATTGAGTACTGCTCAATTTTCCTTTCTGAACATGGCGTTTCTGTGCAACAGATGTATGTCACACCGCCCGACACTGACATCTACTCCATTCCAAGGGTTCTTGCCCTGATGCCGCAAAAGGGGCCTATAGAAACCTCAATTATACAGTGTTTCAGGAGAATTCAAATCGACCTTGAGGTGTAACTGTTGTTTCTCTTGTTGGAATTAGTATGTGAGGTGCACGAAGAAAAACTTCGGCCGATACCACGTTAGCGAGCCACCAGTTGAGCATTTGCGTGATCCACTGTACAAGACCGAGAGGGAGATTATGAAGGTATGTTGACAATTTGTCTGCTTTTTCAGGTCGCTCTGTCAGTCTGTTATGATTATTTCTGTCACAACCAAAGATATGCACCTTGAAAATGTGCCTACAAAGTTACAGTCCATATTCTTTAGCTTAAACAGGAAATAAATGAACTAGTTGTTATGGGAGACTAGGGCCTTGGACCAGCCCAGCGACGCAGCTGCTGCAGGGCAAGGAGCAGCACAGCCACAACAAAAGGATAGGTGTTTGTTAGATAGGATTAGGTTGTTAGCTAAATTAGGGTGATGAGATTGGATCGTGGCCTGATCCTCTGGTGCTGCTGGTATATAAAGGTATACCATCAGGGATTGTGCAGTAAGCAGAAATTTGTCTGCTCTCTTGGGTTGCTCTGTCACTCTATTATGATTATTTCTGTCACAACCAAAGATATGCACCTTGAAAATGTGCCTACAAAGTTACAGTCCATATTCTTTAGCTCAAACAGAAATAAATGAGCTAGTTGTTTTGGGATACTAACCTTGGGCCAGCCCAGTGACATAGCTGCTGCAGGGGAAGGCAGAACAGCAAAGAGCAGCATAGCCACAACAAAAAATTGCTATTTCTCAGTTAGACAGGAGTCATAGGGATAAGTGTTTGTTAGATAGGATTGGGTTGTTAGCTAAATTAGGTTGAGGAGATTGGATTGTGGCCTGATCCTCTGGTGCTGCTGGCATATAAAGGTACACGGTCAGGGATTATGCAGCAAGCAGAAATTAGCCCCTGTGTAATCGTTGCATCTTTTTCTAGTCTCTTCTGGTAGCACACTTCCATTAATGCTTGCTACCTCTAATCATAGCCACGGCTCCCCTCCAACCGATGCTTACCTTATAGAAGCCAGTCCATATCACTAACGAAGATGTAATTTACTTTGGTCTCTGTGTTGCATATTTTGCTTATTCTTAATTAATGAGCTTCTTGTAGGCCAGTTTTAACTCAATTTCCAACCTGAAATGTGACTGTTGTTTTTTTCCTCCTGATCTCATAATCTATGTGCATTACACTTTATCACTGTTTGATTTCTGCTCCATGTTGTGATGCATTGAACTTCTTGCTTTGGGATTTCCTTCAAAATATTAGCCTCATATGTTCTATATTGCAGGTTTTCTTAACTAAACACTACAGAAACAGGCGAGCAGATGACCCAGATTTCTTCCTTGATTTTGAGGAGATTTATGTCATTGACTCAAAAACAAGATCAATCACAAGAGCTAAAGTTGTGGTAAGATATGCGAAATCTGAATCCATCGTAGCTATTAATTAATTTTTTTATATATATTTGCGTTGGAGGAATTGCTTCATCCATAATTATGGAATATTTTTTTCCTAATAGTTAAAGGCTCACAAACTAAGATTATTTTCAATGTCAACCGTACCTCTGCTTTGCTAGCTACTGTTGAATATACATTTGTTTGTTAGTTCTACTATAGACATTTATTTTCAGGTTGAAATAGCACATTTTATCGAAAAATACAAGATGCTCCATGCCATATTGGTTTATTTATTTATTAAATCTCGATAACACTCAAACTGGTTTTACATATTGGGTATCTCAGTGTAATTCCTAGTGCTCTCTGAATTTGTTACCTTGATGTATCTGACAGCAAAAGTCATTTGTTAACACATCGTGATTATCGATCTACTAATGATCTTTGAGAAAATTCTGCATGCTCTCGAACTGACCATTTGTGAAAGAAAATGGCCTAGTTTGGTGCACTTAAATCACTGATATCCACTTGTCCATGACAGGTTAGTGTTCCTGAAGGAAAGACAAGAGATAGGTGGAATGACCTGCTACTTATACGTGATGGAGGGGAGTCCTTCAGAATAACCGACAAGGTAGTCTTGCTTGTTTCAGACATCTATCCTTCTCTTTGTTTAATTGGGCTCCCAATTGAACTTTGGCTAATGGTACCATTTATTACTGTACCAGACTAAAAGGGACGATGCAACCACTGTCATCCAAAGAGAAGAGTGGGCAAAGTCAAGACAAGATGTGGAGAAGCATTTCAGGAAGCTCCGGGACTTTGACTACTCGAATTGGTTCTAGAGAAATGTCTGTTTGATTTTGCTGTATCTGCTGCTGATTACTAGAGTATAGTATTAGAGTAGAGGAAGCAACCACGGTGTGATGAACTAAGAAATGTCATCTGAAGTAGATAGATTGTGTGTTTCATTGGCTGCAGCATGTGAAAGGTATGCCATCAGGGTGGAGCGTGCACGAAAACTGACGTTCTTGCGATTGTGAATCCGAAACTTTAAAAGTAGCCAAGCAAATGAATGTGTCGTTTTGGCTACAATTTCTGCAGACTCGCGTAGTTGCTTTTTTTTTTAATGTAGTTTATATGAGTTTAGTTGGCCAGATGGTGCCACACTTGCTGGAAATCGAACCTTGAAAACACAAATCTTCCAACTCTGCATGTGCGTTTGTCAAACAAAACAAGAGGGCAGTTTACTATGACTGGTGCTGGCGGGGAAATTCGAAACAAAAAAAGGGGGTGTTCCGAGAATCGAACTCGGGACCTCTCGCACCCGAAGCGAGAATCATACCACTAGACCAAACACCCAGTTTGTTAATCAGCCTCTTCTTAGTTGTATAACTAATTGTATTAATTTGCAGACTGTGAGGATCAGCATATTTGCTGCCGCAAGAATTATTCGAATATAATTTTTAAAAATGCCCAGTGCGAGTAAAATTATTTTAAAACCTTAGACGCTTCATTTGCTCCTGAAAAGTATAAACTACTAAGTAAAATTTGAGCATGTTACAACAAGGTAGCATTCGAGACGGCAAGTCGGCAACATGCCATCCATCTTTTGCTGCATGTATAAAGGCATACGTATTTCAATAATTCAACAGAGACATGCCTCTATGCGAAGGAAGAATTAAAGGAGCCCGTCCGCGAGAAGCATCTTGGCACCATGCACAGCTCACGCCCCCACGAGACCTTGTATGTATATATACCCCTCTTCCCGCCAAAACGTGCAAGAACAAGGCCATGCATCTTTATTCCCTTTCCTCATCCTGCTTGGCGTTGGAACCTAACTAGCTCTACTCATGGGCTCATGGCAGCATGCATGAGAGTCCGAAGAAGACGCGTTATGTTTGCGTCATATCCCAGCATGCAAACTCCACTCCGATCCATATCTTAACTGTTCAATCTCTGTACTAGCTTTCTATCTTCACTCTTCAGTACTCTATCTTCTTAATCATCACATATCCTGGATGAACCACAGACAATCTCTGCATAGTTGTACTATTATTCTGCCTTATCCATCCATCCTTTCTCTCTTTATCTGATTTCCTGTACATTATTGGTTTTACCCCAGATCGAGATCACTCATCTCGTATACGACTAGTACAGGAGTCATTGATTTGACGTGCTTTGTGTCTCTTTTTGAGAGCAATCGGGTGAGTGAATGTGTACGTGTTGATGTCGCTGTTTAATTTGTTAATTAGCTTCTTTTGAGTGCATGAAAGCTACTCTTTTGCCGTTTTGCGTGATTGAAACCTCCATCATTCCTTTTCTGGCGGAAGATTATGAATGAAATCGTGTTGACACACCCACATGGTTCCGGGAAAAATGAAAGAAAGGAAGTTAAAGGACCTAGTCTAAAACATTCCTGGTGGAAGATTATTAGGTACAATTGTCTAAATTAAAGGTGGCCACAGCCAACTACTGTGTACCGAAAACAGCCTGTTCATGGGGATGTATATAGGGTGCATTTTACTACTGTGTGAATATATAGT
This sequence comes from Eleusine coracana subsp. coracana, assembly GCA_032690845.1. Classification (NCBI taxonomy): domain Eukaryota; kingdom Viridiplantae; phylum Streptophyta; class Magnoliopsida; order Poales; family Poaceae; genus Eleusine; species Eleusine coracana. The sequence continues at coordinate 13,191,317 of CM064426.1, forward strand.
GAATGGAAATATCATGGGCCAGAATGATGGGAGGGACTTTCCAACCGCGCTAAAGATATACTTTTCTGGGGAACTGAAAGATATTGAGGCTTGGAGGGTCGCACGCCTAATAACAAGCTAACCACTAGCCTCCCACTCACCCAACACCGGGGTCCCCTGTTTCTTGAATGGAAGCACAGGAATATGCAGATAGTGAGACAGCGTTAATCAACCTCTTAAGGCCTTTTATAAAATTGGTAACACACACTGTTTAAGACTTTAAATTAGTAACACCTCTAGAGCAAGCGTGTCAGCCTGATCGCTGAGCCAAACAAAAGGAAAACATATATAAATGGAAACGAATGCAACTGATTCTTCATAACAAGAAATATACAGAATTCTATCCGATTGAGGCGTTTATTATCTTGATATGTGCCTCCGAATTAGTTTGTCTCTGCTGATTATCCATCATCCAATGATTGGGTTTCGTTGGGTTGGTTACTGGTTAGCACATAATAGTCGCCGTAACGAGCTACAAAGCACTAGATGCCGACACTAGAATGGCCTCTCTCCTATCGATCTTTTTTAGGGCCTGTTTGGAACAAGGGAAAAATGTAGGAAAAAGTGAAGGAATGATTCCAGAGGAAAGGAAATACATGCATATGTTTGGAACACAGGAATGAGCAAAAACTTTCCAGAGGAACGGCATGTAGGCATGCACTTTTGGAGGAATGAAAAAATGAGCTTTGAGCTCAGGGAATGGTCTGACGCCGAGCTTCCGCCCATGTTTGCACGCTAATCAAAATTTTTATTATTAGCAAACATTTTTTTTGACAATTGTTTATTATTAACAAACGTTGAGCTGACTTCAAAGATAACTCATTCAGTGGCTTACGGATAAAAAGAAAGTGGTGCAAGATATAGTCTAATAATCCACATGCAACTATTCAATTATTGTATGTTCATATTTTGAGGTTAGCAAATTTCATACAAGAATAAGCAGCTTATGAAGTAAATGAATAGTCTATAGTTAGTTTGACTTGTGTGCATTACCTAATGATAATATAGGTTTTAAAGGTTTTGTTTAATTGCACTAACATTTTTTCCTGTGTTTTCATTCCTACGTTCCAAACATCTTAATTTCTCCATTCCCGTGTTTTAGATTCCTGTGGTTTTATCACTTCTCTAGTTTCTATGTTTTCTCCATTCCTACGTTTTTTCCTATTCCTTTATTTTCCATTCCTTCATTCCAAACAGAGCCTTACGCTTTGTATTTCGGAGGAGATAGGTTGATGTTGTCGCATTGCATGCAGTGGGTGCATCTCACGCTGATCAGATGTCTCCTTTTTTCTTTGAGAATCAGATCAGATGTCTCCTTTTTTCTTTGAGAATCAGATCAGATGTCTCCTACTGGTGATTACAATGGGAAAAATAAATATGATTTCTAATTTGGGCCACTTGCGTTGGGCTTCCTTTTGTTGCATTTGTTTGTATTGGGCCTCTTTCCTGGGCTTCTCTATCAGGAAACGTGTGAATTAATTAGCACAAAGTAGTACCTCGCATTGACTTTGGCAAAGTTTTTTTGATCCTGGTAACAATAACATGGATCCCAGAATCTGTCAGCTTATCCAGAACAATGACATAGCAAGCTGGCCTGAAGAATGAAAACAAAACAAAATGAGTCGGAACTAGCAAGGACAGTGCCATTTGCAAGTCTGTCCATAATCTGGATAATAACACAGGTAGGCAGGCAGGCCATCATAATATATAATTATCGTCATCATCATCATCATTAGAATAATAACAGTACATCAAGAGAAGCAGGCAACTTCTTGCTCCATCAATCATAGAAATGCTATGCTGCTGTCCTTGAAAGCAAGCACCCTACAACCTGTTTTGACAAGGAAATGCATCGTTTTGTGACAAATATTTCCTACTAGTGTACTATACTTGTCTTCTCCAGCTCCGAGGAACCAGAAAACCCATGGATGGGCAACTCCTACGCCACCAGCTGGCCGAACGGGTGGGGTGGATAACACAAAGTAGTAAACTAAACGAAACCACGGCCCCGTCTTAGCTGGACGGATTAGGACTAATCCGCCACGTCACGCTCGTTCAATTATTGCAGCTAATTTATTGGTGGGCGATCTTATCCCCTTCTCTGACGCAACTGTGAATGACAGGTTTACCAGCTCCACCGGTCGTTCTCGTTGCCGTCGGCGTCGGTCGCCGACGGCAGCTGCGAGTAGAAGTCGTAGTCCAGATCCGCCTCTCTGTTCTTGCTGCTACCCTCGCCGTTGTAGTAGTGGTGGGCCAGGGCGGCGCCGCCGAGGACGGCGAGCGTGAGCGCCTGGGCGTGCATCCTGGCGTGGATCAGGCGAAGGTTCGTCGCCCTCTGCGGCGTCCTCCGCCGGCTGTACGCCACCGACGCGCCAATCGCACTCGCCCACACGCCTCCTGATCGATCCGATCATGTGTCACACGCAGGAGATTATATTGTCATTAGAAGAGATTACAGTCGTTTCACTAATGTGATGTGTAATCAGAGGAAGAATCAAAGGGAAAGCACAAGAAATTCGATCAGAGGGCGACTGATTGAAAAGGTTTGCTCACCGATGGTGGCGAGCTTGTGTTCCTCCACCCAGGATTGGACCGACGAACTCATCCTCTCCATCGTCGACTCCATCTTCTCTGTTCCCTTCTCAAGAACAAGAACAAAATCTATCGGATCGGCCGGGCGGGCTTCTTAGATTATTATTGCCGGATGCTTGGTGTGGTGGAGATGAAACTGATGGGGACTGCAAAGCAAAGCGATGGATGGGGAGGTCAGTTTGGTGCGCTTCTTTTATAGCCGAGTGAGCTCACGAGTGGAGTGTGGGCGCCCGCTGGTTTGTGTCACTCCGTCAGCAAAAACGGAAACGTCTCGAAGCTAATATAAACCAATTGGCCCTGCCTCTTGTTTTTCTGTTCCCCTGGTTTTGTTGGTCGCCTGATCAAGGTCTTCATTTCGGCCACCCAAAAAAGAAAAATGTTTACTGCTGCCTCAGGCCCTCAAGCACACAGACATGTGGGCCATGTGTAAGGTCCGGGCACATGTCAGTGACGCAGATCGAAGGAACACCCACCACCTGCGCAGTGATGTGTTAACATGTTAGCAATAGCAACACCCACTCCATTTATTTAACTCATTAACTATACTGTCGAAGATTCAACTTAATTACCTGTCTCTTGGGATGATTCCATAAATTAAAGACCGCACTTTAATTTTTTTTTCCCCTAGTGTTCAAACATGAAGAGCAATTTCTCGAAGACTCCAACAAGCAAAGAATTTAAGCGCTTTGCCCGTCCTAGTTTTTTTTTCTTCTTCTTCAGTTTTTCGTAATCTGTTGCCTGTTGCATGTCGTGCTGACCAAATAATTTGGAACCACCTCCTCTCTATATTTTTAGCACAACTGTTTTCTAAGGACCCATCCGCTGTATCAGGGCCTCTTTTACTTTTTTTCAAAGGAACTTCTTTTGGCTATTTTTATTTTACAGGTTAATTTTACAAAAGCTGTTTGTGTTAAAGCTGCCTACCCTGCTTTTGGATGTGTTGAGAGGTGGCTTTTTAGCTGAAATCATATATGAACAAACCACACAAATTGCATTTCGCATATGAATAACTGAATAAGCATTCCACAGGTACGAGTACGAATGAAGGAGGATGTTTTTCTTTTTTAAAGAAAAAAAATACAGTAATTGTTTGTTTGGGCTCCTGGACTGCTTTGTAAACAGACCCTTGGTCCAGTTCTGAACAGTCCATTCGGTCCAGATAGCTACTTAAGTAGTATATTGAATCCAGCCCAGACCAGCTACTGCACTTGGTTGAGTCGCATCGCAGCCCAACCCACGAAGACCCTTCTTCTCTTCTCCAGGGATGCCGGATGGAATCTTCCGTCCTCGACAAGCTTCTCTTCTCGTGCCCTCCGGATTCCTCTGCTTCCCGCCGCTCACTCCCCTCTTCCGAATCCAACCACCATTCCGCGACGCCACTGCCGCTACCACTCCTATGAGATGAAGCACGCCGCCACAGCCACGCCTCAGGGTTCGCCGGCCCCGCCGCAGCGGTCGAGCCCCAAGTCCGGCGCCACCAAGCGGCCGCGGATGTCGGCGGCGCTGAGCGACGTCACCAACCTTCTCCTCCCCGAGACCCCGACCCCGATCAAGCCGAGGAGAACCGCACGCCGCCCGCTCCCGCAGCCCTCCGAGGCCGCCTCCACCTGCTCGTCCTCCCCCGCCTTGGTCACGCCCGCGCCCAAGCGTTCCTCCGCCGCCGGTGAGTGAGGCCGCCCACGCCCCCATCATTTCCACTCGATCGGGATTCACTGGAACTACCGCAACCAGGGATTGGGAGTGTACAAATTCGGATTCCCGTTGGGTTGGGGGGCGAGATTTCTAATCCTGCTCTTACTTTGCAGTCCTCGAGCCGCAGGAGTGCAGTGTGGTTAAATCGCCGGCCATCTCCACGGTTTACGCGAGGCGGGGGACTACTGAGGCTGAAGGTAGAGGGAGGAGGCGGGCTCCTACCACCAACAAGGGCAAGGGCAAGGGCAAGGAACCTGCGGCCGCCACTGCTGGAACTGCGAGCTGCCCACAACTTGGCAGATCTACAAGGGACAACAGCAGGTGATCTTATTTGCCTGAACTAGTACAGTGTCACTTGCTTAATTGTACCGTCGCTTCAGCCCCTCTGCAGTTTTGATTGTGACATTTTGATTGCCCCTTGGTTACTCTGTGGTGCCCAAGAGTAGTTTGTACCCATCTTCAGTGTTTTTAGTTTGTGTAGAAACTAGCTAACCATACTATGTTTAAACAATGCAGATTCCTATGCACCATCTCTGTGAAGTGAATTTATAATCATGAAAGTTCAGAAATCACATGATACTATAATTACCTTTGGCCAGGTTCAACGTGCTGGTTTCTGATTTGTCCTGTATGCTCATCCAGTGTGCATGTTGCATAGCTTGCAGCAGTGCAGCACAGCCTTATTACTAACTTTCTATGATTCTATCCATGTACTCCCTCCGGTTTTATTTTGTTGTCGTTGATTAGTACAATTTTTCACTAGCCAACGTCAACAAAAAATGTCCAGAGGGAGTATAATATTATTCAGTTCAAGTGCATTTGTAAGTTATAAGACTTCAAGATATTTCTACTGTCCTAGGCGTCTGCCTGGATTTTTTGTGTTTTTGTTATTTTCAGATGATGGTATCTCTGTGATATTATTAACTGTTTCCATGCTCTTTGCAAATTGCAATATAGACCTTTTAGTCTTTCACAATGTTTCTGAATGTTGTGGTGTCAGAACTTACAAGAACAGGGATAGCTGGATAAGTTAATTTTATCATACACCGGCAAATTTGTACAACATATTGAGGCCTTTTGGAACTTATATTGTTTAGTTTTTGTCGGTCTGAGGCTCTTGAGCTTATTGCAGTTCAACTGAAATACTGAATCCACCTTTTCTTTGCATCCATTCAACTAGGAAAACCTCTATGGCTGAGAATACTCGACCCATTTCTTCATCAGCTCCTTGTCATGAAGCTAAAAAGGTAAGCGGCAACTCAACATTGGTGCACACCCTAGCAAGTGCTCTACTAATGTATAGGACTAAGACTTGGATAAGGGTGCTCTGTTTGAAAATTAACCTACCTTTATTCTCACATTCTCAGTTACCATACGCTCATGGTTTTGTTCAAACTTTGTGATGAGTTAGTATTTAATTGGTAAAGCTGTATAAGATCTGTGATTCAGTGTTAATAATTTAATATGTTGCCTTCCATACTACTTTGCATTAGCGCATCTGTTGTGAAATGCTTTTTTGTTACTGCATATGAAAACACAAATCAAACGTCAGCACATCTAGTTGTGTCATTTGTAGAATTAATAGTCTTATATTTGTTCTGATTGTGAAGGCCTTAGTATGCGAGGGCTATGAAAATAGTAGCTAAGGATCTGTAGAAGGAGCTTTCCTGTACATTTAAATACCTAAACACAGAAGTTTTCAAAAACAAATACGTTGGCCATGATATACAGCTTTTTATTGTTTGCATTTTGAACAGAAGCGGCCGTCGTCAAGCACACTTAAATTACCAGAAGACTTTGTGAAGAAGCAGAGAGCATACTTTGCAGATGTTGATGCCATTGAACTGCTAGAGGAAGAGGTCTCGGAAACTGACCTGGACTGACACTGTGCCGTCGGGTACCTCAAAATGCATGGCCGTCTGTACAGAAGTATAGTCAAGTCTATCTTACAGTGTAATGGTGAGTTGTGGAAGGAACGAACAGCTCTTGTAACGCTGAGTAGTGTACCCAAGGTAACAAATAGCGTTCGTAGCGGCCGCAATAGCGCCCGCTATAGCGGTAGCGGTGTATAAACGATTCATCAAATAGCATGTTGTAACTTAGTGTCTGCTATTGTGCTTTTTGAGCTGCTATTGTGCCTATAAAATCGCTATAGCAGCCGCTATTTCAATATAATAGCCGCTTAGTAATAATTTATTATTTTCTATAATTCTAATTTTCTTAAATAAAATATATCAATTCATATGGTTTAAGTTATACTTCAAAACTTAAAAGTTTTAATGCATTAGTTTACGCTTCATGGTTTTTATGATGAAAAAAAGTCATGATCTATACACTATTACATGTAATTTCTAATATTTTAATATATATTGCTATTATAACTTAGCACCCGCAATAGCGTCCGCTATCTGCTATCCGCTACACCAGTACCTATCTGCTATGAACCCGCTATCTGCTATTTATTTCCTTGAGTGTACCTTATAGTGATAAGTAGTTGATGCCCTTGCAAATGTTGTCACCTGGAGTTGTAGCATACTAGTTTGGCAGATAGAATTCTGGAAACGATGGTGCTTTTGCGTGTGTGAAGACCGAGCTACCTGACATGTACTAATCACTCGATCGTTATCTTATTCGAAAGTACTTACTCTGAATTAAACCTGTTTTGATTTTTTGCTGGAAATTTTGTCTTCTGTTAAATATGTCCTTGGGTGAGTACCATGTACTGTACAAAGCAGTACAAACGCATTCATGAAGCGATTTGCATGATATGTGTTTTCTTTTGAATTAATTTGCATGATGTGTTACATGAAACGCTACGTATGGACGCCACAATATGAATTCAGTGACGGCGAGATCCCAAGGACGGAGAAATCAAAACATGAGACAAAGATGAGCCCCGTGACCGCGGTCGGTGACGGATCTGACCATTGGCTGTCGCAGTCCATGAAGGAGCACTGCGGAGTGTGGACAGGACGATAGGAGGAAAGGTCGTTGAACTAGTCACCTTATGAAACTAGACAACACTGTCTCGTATCAAACTGATTACAATAGTCAGCACAAGACAGCCTCCCATCTGAAGGATTGAAACTGAAAAAAAATGTAACCATGAAAGCATATACCTTTGTATGATTTAGCTGGATATTAATTTTATTTGCTACTTGTCTAAAAGAAAAAAAAACATGATTCGGCTAACAAATCCAATTCCTTAGGTCATTAAGGCATCCTGATACAAAAACACTTGCCAAGGATCATTCTGACAAACTTAACAGCAAAATGAAAAAAAAATACTGTTCTGCACAAGAGGGAGCTTACAGCTCACATTATTCCAGTCAGAGCAGAAACGGTGCAATTACTCTGCAACATTACAGTGATGACTGATGGACGCTCCGTATGGCTGCATTGATGCTTTTACACTCAAAATCCATGATCTTCATCCAGTTCTCAAAATCTCCAAATTCCTACAAGTAGAATTGAGGATTCAGCATCAAAAGGGGACACAAAATTAATTTAAACGCATCGGTATCTACAAAAAAAATACTACTATTTAGCAAACCATAGAATATGATATTTTTCAGCTTTAATGATCAATCATAGAAACTGAAAGTGTCAGTTGCATATACTACCTTGAGTGCTGAGTTGACTGCGTTGGTGGCGGCCAGCCACTGATCCGTCTGCTTCCTGTATCGCGTGACTGAACTGAGCAATGCGCGTGCTTCAAGCTCAATGCGCTTCTCGTTGACGAAGAGCTGATGCGCCTCGCCGTCGACCGTGTCCACCAGCAGATCGGCGACCCGCACCGCACTCCTCAGAGCATCCTTCTTGGCTCTCTCTGCGCGCGCATACGCCCAGTTCAGGAGAGAAAAAAAATTGAAAGGGGGAGAAGAAGATGAAGAGTGATGCGTCACCAGTTTGTTGGCGTTGGCGGAGGGATTGCTGGTGGTGCTGATGCACGATCTGAAGCAGCGCCTCTTCCAGGTCGTGCTTGGCTCCGGCCATCCTCTCCCGGGTCCGCTCTGCTCCGTCTTCGTTACCGATCGCCGCAGGTCGACGGAGCAATTCTATTTCCTCTGTTTCTTTCAAAATATTCTCCTTCCTCTGTTTTTTTGTTTTCTTCTTCCCCCGAGAAAAAAATAGAGAAAAGGCCTTCATTTGTTTTCTTATAATTTTTAAGTGGGCCGTAGCCCAGATTATCACAAAGCCCAACACAATAACAAAAAGGGGCTCACCTAGTCCAAGCCCAGCCCATCTAATATTTGATCAAGACCTCCTTTTTTATATAGCAAATATGATTAGTTGGTTTCATAAACAAGGAAACATGTCATGGTACTAAAGCCCATGCTTTATCAAGCATGTTATTCTATATCCTAAAATTGGTTTCAGCAAAGTGACTTAGGGTTAGGGGGTGTTCGATTTTATGAGGAGCTAAAGTTTAGCTCATAAAATTTGTGCTAATTAGCACCTCTTAAATAACTAAAGTTTAGTCCTACTTTTAGATTATTTTCTTCTCTAGAGCTAAAGTTTAGTTTAACTTTTAGTCTTTCTGTTCGTTTGCCAAAAATTTGGACTAAAGTTTAGTTTTAGTCTTTTAGTCCATTGAAACAAACAAGCTCTTAACAAAGTATGAGACAGTGCACTACTATAAACAATACAACCACAGGCTTGGAGACGTGGATATATCATATGAAAAAACATGTGTGATATAAAAAATATAGCTCTATCCCAAAAGGAATGAAAAAGGGTAAAAGAAAAAAGGTTTAGACTCCGTGCTGCTGAAGAAAAGGCTGACACCCTAATAAAGCTAATAACCAAGTTGAGTTGAAGCAATAAAGCAAGTGAGATTGTCAAACTAAGTGCATACGCCCTTGACAACGAGATGCGCATATGCATGTTCCAAGTTTTGTCTGATTATATTGGTTGATCGAGGAGTAAAAGTAATGGCGTCAAGGCTGATAATAAAGTGTCAGGGAATCAGTAAAATATATAGTCGTGCATACAGCTAGCGGCAGACTCCGCAAGTCAAACCAGAGACGGCCGGAAAAGAGACAGTAGAGTAAGATACGTTTATGTGCTTTAACATGATCGAGCTTGCCTGTTGTTGCCGGGTTTGTTAAACACAGAAAGATGCTGAGAGTGAATCTTATTTCAACAACGGCCGGCCGGCCGGAGTAGTCAAAAGGTGTCAAAATCATACAGCTGCACCATGCAAGATGACGGCGACCGCGGCGACGACCTACTCCGGCCAATTCTCAGTATCTATATATCTAGCTAGCTGGTAATCTCCATGCTCCATGCTCTGCTAAAGGAGGAGGGCATACGAAAGTCCAACTTTTCGCCAAACAAATTGTCGGTTTATTTTGCATCATGTGCCTGCCCCTCTAGCTAATTATCCAGACAAACGATGACTCTGCCTAATAAAACTACGTACTGCAAGTGCAACCCAACCGGAAGCCGAACAAGTCAATAAGATTTGAATGTGGTCACCACGAATTTGAGTTGGTTTCTACGCATGTCATGTCATGCCTGTGCTTTTAGTTGGACGTCAAACGGCAACAGTGCACGTGGCTACTGAACTTTCCCCCCTTGTGTCGCTGTACCTGTCGTGCATGCATGGTGATGAGTTTGAACAACAACATTGTACACACACACACGGGCTGGGCCATTCAAGTGCCGATCGATGCACCGGTATACACATGTGGATTAGGCAGGAGTAGTTACGCAGTTAATTATGCTGTTGTCAGAGAAGATAAGATGCAGTTTTAGGTTTGAGCATCATATCCATCGAATCTGCAGCTCTCTGCATCCATCCTCTGTCTGCACCAGCTGTATGACGTCTGACGCCTACAAATGGTGCGTACTTCGATTTGATCGGTAGGCTACTTACTAAACAATATTTGGTTACCGGGAATCTCTTTAATTTAAGTGAGGGGTCAGAGATATACATATGTGCATTTGTAGTCGATTTCGACTGTCTTCATATTTTTGAAATAGTACATATAATTAGGGTAACACTCGATTTACTACAATAATCTAATCAGCGTGCAGGATCGGATGCAAGCTACCTTTTTCTCGACGCTGTTGCTATCGATCGCTGATGTGTTCTGTAGATGCCAAACGCCATGCATTCAGACGCCAAGAAAGAGAGTTCAGTACTTTTTTCTCTGATTTATTAGTTGCTTTCTGGACTGTACTCACTACCGTAAACCGGCATTTTGCCGTGTGCCGGACTCTTTACCGTGAGACAAAGATCGGGCACACGGCAAAACTGCCCTCTGTCGTATGCCAAACGATCAACACATGGCGCAAAATTGACACACGGCAAAATAACCCTTTTCTATATACCAGAAGAACAACACACAGTAAAATACCCTTTTGCCGTGTACCAGGTAGGTGACACACGGCAAACAATCTACCGTTAGTTAAATAGGGGAAGCCGTTGCCCCACCATTAATGTTTGCCGTGTACCACCATGCAACACACGGTAAAGAGGACTCTTTGCCGTGTGCTACTTTGCCGTGTGTCTACCTTCCGACACACGGTAAACATATTTAAAAATTCATTCATCCTACTTCAAATTTTTTCTTTACTTCACAAATAATTACTGTTACCCTATGTTTTAATTTGGGAAATTTTTTCTCTGTTTATTATATTTAATAAATAGATTTTATTTACATGATTTATTTTATGTAAATAAAATTTGCACTACAAGTGCATGAAATAATAGGATATAGTGAGTCAATAAATGATATTCCTTATATTCATACTAGATTGAGACCTTATACAGTAGTTCACATGAAATTTTTAAAATCGTATGCATGAAACATTAACATAAATGTCATATTAAATAGTATTTAAATTGTATAAAATTCAAATGAAGTCTGAAGTTCATCGGATTTATCCGTTTATCCTTTTATCAGTAACCAAGCATGTGATAAATAGTCACTAACTTGATCATGTGTAGGTGCCAGCGTGGTAGTGCCATAACAATGAACAATGCTGAAAACGCATAGTTAACAGATGATTCACACCTGAGTGGGACGAGTTGCACACCACTGGTAGAGAACGATGTGCGCTAATGCCTGGTCCATCACACCACCAAGGCAGTCTTAGCAACGAGGAGTACAGGGCTCGATGGGTATACAACTTCATTTATTTGTTCAAATGCTCTATTGTGCAAAAAATGTGATTAATTTGTTCTTCTTTTACAGTCCCAGTCGCATAAAGGTGCAGAGTGCCCTGAGTTTATTGGATGGGCTATGTCCCACAAGGCCAAGTCTTCTCAGACCACCTACGACCCGAACGACCTGCCCTCAGCGTACAGCAATCCCTCCATGTACTCTCATATCAGTGCGTACACCGAGGTGGGAAAGCAGCTCTATGGCCTAGATTGGGATCCGGCAGCCCACCCTCTTAATGTCGAGGTGATCATAAGGGCAGGGGGAGGAAAGAAGCATGGCCGGTTGATCATCGGCGAGGGCACTGTGGACACGTCGAACACTCCCACCCTCTCCCAGATTCAAGCTAGGGACACGTCAAGTACTGGCCCAATCATACGCCCACGTCAAATAATGGCATAGATGCAAGTGTAGCAACTTGAGGTTATTTCTCTCTCATACATCAATCATTCAATAACTAAACACATATTTGATTTGCATTATAACATTGGGATGAAAATTGCATTGTAGGCTCAGCTGGCCGAAGAGAGAAGGTAGCGGCAGGAGGAGGCGACGAGGCAGCGGGCGGATGTGGCCAACCTGTATGCTTACATTCAAAGCATGCATGCTCACTTGGGAGGAGCACTACCACCGCCTCCGATTTTATCACATCTAGCTCCAGCAACTCCTCAGATAATCTACTACATAACCTTGTTCATTCATTTCAAGTATTAAAGATTTAGAGATGATTTAGAAACTTACAATGATTTAGAGACTTAGAATGATTTAGAGACTTAGGCATTCATTTAGATTCCGCTAGTCTTACAATCATTTCATATTACATTCATTAAGAGACATTAACTTTCTACTGAATCAATCGACGACATCAAATACGCCAAACGTGTCAGCGGGCATGTCACCGACATTCCTCCCGCAGTAGTTGTTCCTGTCTGTGCTACAGCTTAACCCCTCTACGCCGCCTTTCGATTGCACCTTAGTAACTTTGTATAACAAAAGATCGTACTACTTATGAATTTCTTCCGATTTTATGGCGATGTACGTGATATATTATGGTAATATGATATGATATATTGTGGTAATATGATATGATATATTATGGTAATGTCATGTGATTTATTTTTGTGTTGTATTTTTGATGTTGAACAGTTAAAAAACAAAAAAAAATAAAAACTATCAGGCCACTTTGCCGTGTGCTAGGATGGAGGCACACGACAAAAAGGTCGTGGGCTGCCAACCTGGGAACTCTCTTTGCCGTGTACCGCGGCTAGCACACGACAAAGGAGCCTCAATGTTGCCGTGTGCCAGCCTGAGAGGCACACGGCAAAGGGCAAAATGTTGCTGTGTGCCAGAGTGTGGGGCACACAGCACCCCCTCCTCGCATCGTCAGATAGACGATGCCGTTAATGGCCACGTTTGCCGTGAGCACTGCCGTTGGCCCACGGCAAAAACGTTTGCCGTGTGCCCGACCCTCGTCACACGGCAAACCTTTGTTCACCGTCAGACTTGTTTGTCATCCCGTCTTTATGGTGGGTCGCGCACAGCAAACCTTTTGCCGTGTGTAAAACGGGCTTTGACGTGTGTCGCAGGCACATGGTAAAATGCCGGTTTCCGGTAATGACTGATCTGCTACGATGCACGTAGGTTAAATTGTTCAATTTGCTCTGAAACAAATTAAGGGAACAATGTACAACTAATAAAAAGAAATAATCGATGATTATGCTTAAAGGAAAAAAAAAGAAGAAAATAGAGAGAACTACATACTTTTCTTTTTTCATCCATAAAATTTCAACTTCTAGATGCAGATGGCAATAGTGGTTAAGTTGTAGTCAATGTGCAAACGTGCCTAACAGATATGACTATACGTACATAGGTCACCCGCAGACCTGCTGGAACAACGATTTCTGTAGCAGGCAATGGGTGCTCACGAGCAAACCGATCATTATCACTGAACCTCTGCAGATCAACGACATGTTGTCCATCTGTATGTATAATTTTGACCAACATGGGGTGCTCAATAATGGGTGCTCACGAGCTAACTGATCTTTTGATAGTATTTCAGTTCAAGCAAAGTGATTGTTTCCTCTGCCTCACTTCATTTGTATATAGTAAGGCATAATCCTTTCCATTTAACCAGTTCTACCAAGTGCACACAAAGCAATAACCTACCAAATTCCTTGCGTTACTGTAATATACTACTATAACTTTTTTGCTGTCTTGAACTCATATTGACCATAAATTTAATTTTTAACTTAATCTTTCTGATAGACCACTCAAATTGAAGTAACTAGCAAGGTAACCCGTGCTATTAGCACGGCTAGATCAATATTTATTATTTGAATTAGTAGGTTATATTGTGTTAAAAAATATTTACATATATATAATTCTTTATATAAGTCACTTGCTCCTTAGGATTAAAATGCTTAACTCTATTATAATTTTTTTTAAAAAAAAATTATTTGGAAACATTATCATGAAAGAATATTGTTGCATAACTTTTGTACATCTTCGGTCATTATAACCATTATTACCGGTTGAAGCTTTATCTTCTACACAAATACACGTCGTTGGTTCATGAAAAATGAAAGAGTAGGCTGAATATACATAGTGCCATATCGATGGTTACTTGACTAAGCATGTGCCCATTGACAAATGTTTGGAGGATTGTTGTTCATCTCCTCACTATAACTGGTTGCACGGTCAATCGTTGGCACGGTTAATACTTTGTAATATTGACATGCTGATTTCAAATACTCTTGTTTGAAATAAAGCTATAGTAGAGAAACTTCTCTATATGTATGAGTCTTGATCCACCTGCTCAATGACTCATCTCCAGTGAATTGTGATTGTGCGCTTCTACAAAAAAGTACCATATTGGCAACTAATCTTCATCCTTGTTCTCATTTTTTATGCTTATATCAAAGCTAACACACATATCCGCCATAGTGTGCTAGACACCTTGCAGCCATCCTAACAGTCTACAATCATACACATATATAATTATTCACATGGACTTTGTTTTACCTCAATGTCTGTCGCCCACATGAAAGCCTATTAGTTTTTTAGAATACCTTTTTGGGTAGTCTTTCTATATGAATTATTGCTAGTTCTTACCTCTAACTCATGCGTTAAATGCATGCATGAATTTTTCTCTGAAATTTCTCTCCTTTGTATTTTAAACATGATGTTTGCATAGTTGCACTTGTATCACCTGGCGCTGACCCAACTTCATGGCTCTGCTGTTGGTTGATCAAACCTGATCTCTTTTGCTTAATTTTGTTCAGTTATTATTTTCGTATTCTAATCTCCAAACGACCAAAATTAACATTATCTTACAAAATATAATTGTACCAAGGCAACCTGAACCAAGGTCGGAGCACCATCGTAGAAGCATGTAGATCCGATAGTACCATAGATGTTATTAGTGTTTGTTGCTACGCTCAAGCTCCATACACGATGCACGATGGCAACCACATGCGTATTGAGGAGGAGGAAACATGCAACCTGATGGTCTTGTTTTGAGGGTGCGTTAGCAAATTATTAGGTCCATCATGCCTAGGAAGAGGCGAGAAGGTCCGCTTTGTTCAGTTATTATTTTCGTATTCTAATCTCCAAACGACCAAAATTAACATCATCTTACAAAAATACAATTGTACCAAGACAACCTGAACCAAAGTCGGAGCACCATCGTAGAAGCATGTGGATCCAGTAGTACCATAGAGGTTATTAGTGTTTGTTGCTACGCTCACGCTTCATACACGATGCACGATGGCAACCACATGCGTATTGAGGAGGAGGAAACATGCAACCTGATGGTCTTGTTTTGAGGGTGCGTTAGCAAATCACTTAGGTCCATCATATTCCGCCTAGGAAGGGGCGAGAAGGTCCGATGGTAAGAAAGAAATCGATCTTTCTTTTTGTGATTCCCATGGTGCGCTAACTAAATATTGTGACTATCTTTTATTATATTGTTTTCTTATAAAGAGTTTAAGGTTAGGTAAAACACGTTCTTGTGTTTGGACTCTAGAAGCACGTCCAACCCTCACCTGGTGGCAATACGAAATCAAGATCTTTTCATTTCTATTTTCAGCTGGAGCTATTATGTATTTTTTTTTATATGTTTGTAACTTGTTGCACTCGTGTATGCTCCAATATTTTGACGGAGGGAGATCGGGACTTATAGTGAAGATCAGATTTTTTAACTTTTTTAATTAATCTGAATTTTGCTATTTATTAATGGAGTTGGATAAGGACTAATTTTTTCGATCCAGGAGTCTATGCGTGGCAACAGTGAGGAGATCCAAACTTATAGTGGAGATCAGATTTTTTTTTCTTTTTTAATTAATCCGAATTTAGCTATTTATTAATGGAGTTGGATAAGGAGTATTTGAATGGATATAAATATGGACTACTTGGATTCATCTACATCGTTAAATCTTCATAAAATCCAACAGTCTATACTTTGTCTTTTTTAGATTAACATGGTAATTTCGTGACCTTGAGAGTGAACGTGGTGGCTCCTTTTTCTCTTTAAATAAGAAGATAATAGATTCTTTTTTAATTAATCTAAATTTAGCTATTTATTAATGGAGTTGGATAAGGAGTATTTGAATGGATATAAATATGGACTACTTGGATTCATCTACACCGTTAAATCTTCATAAAATCCAACGGTCTATACTTTATCTTTTTTAGATTAACGTGGTAATTTCGTGGTCTTAAGAGCGAACATGGTGCCTCCTTTTTCTCTTCAAATAAGAAGATAATAGATGTACAAGGATGTACCATTTCTGGTGAAACAGATATACGTAAATAGTCATTTCCATTTGGCTGATCATAACAAAGTTCGACTAGACTGATCACTGTTAAATTTTGGCACCATGTGGAACCTTCTTCATTCTTTCAATAATTAGTTTTCCTTGAATTAGAAGCAACATTGCTACTCTAGAATATAAGGCCCAAGCAAGAAAAATATTTACGTCTAGTCCTTACTGTTTGGGTTTAAAGTATGAATGTTGGTTGGGTGTGTGAACAGTGA
Source organism: Eleusine coracana subsp. coracana (assembly GCA_032690845.1). Lineage (NCBI taxonomy): Eukaryota > Viridiplantae > Streptophyta > Magnoliopsida > Poales > Poaceae > Eleusine > Eleusine coracana. Next base: position 13,207,847 of record CM064426.1, read on the forward strand.
ACCGTACCTAATGGCTTTATCATATATATACTCTGATTAAACAGTTACCTAATATTATTTCAAAAACATAAATTAAAATACACTGATGAGAGATGGTTCTGGTCCTGGTGCTGTGGAAACTTCACAGGTTGAACTGCTCTGAACTGTTGATGCCTATTTTTCTGTCCTATTCATATATAACAACTTTAGTACTTTGTTCCAAAACATATATGTTCAATTCAATTCAATCAGCCTGGATAACAATGTTGACTACTGCTCATATTCTGACAAACCAAAAGCGCTAAAACAAAGCTGTCGGTGCGACTTTATTAGAGAAACAGATCACGGGTGCTTATTTATTCTACGAGGTAAATAGTAATCTACTACATATTTTTGTGGCCTTGAATTGAAAGTAGACCTATGACTAGTTGACTAGTCATGACTGCCATACAAATTTGACCATGGCAGGCCTTTGCACCAGCGATGAGGTTGATCCGAGCTCTTATAGTCTGGTAGGTCTTTGAATCCAAAAGGCAAAAAACGGAATATACAAATGTTCTCCCAACAAAGAGGTAGCGTGCTGAGAATGGTTCTTGTCCCCAACAAAGTCCACGGTTGATTCTCACTACCTTGCTAATATACGTACTTGCATGCATGGTGTCAGCTGCTCTGAGAAAATTGTTGGTGAAATCATTGATAAGTTTACCAAAATTACGGGTAACACATCCAGAAATCCTATCATAGTGTCCCCTCGGAAAAGGGAAAGGACTGGTCGGTAGGCCGACTGAGTAGCTTTTGCTTAAGCGTGTCGCCCGGCAGTTTGCTTGGACGCTAGTGCTGCACAGGTCCAACCAAGTGTTCCCATTCACCAAGAGCGAGAGAGAGCTCCACCTGCATGCATGAATGCCGTCCTAGACTACAGCCAGGGCTTTTGCACTTTTGCAAAGTGGTAAGTCACAGGTGGCAGCCATATGTATGCTGCTTCAGTTTGTTCTGCCTCATTCCACGGCCAGACGTCTTCATTCTCTAAAAATCCTCTGCACAAGAGCTAGAGCTAGGTGTGAAACGCATGATCCCCGTGGGCATCCGGCCATATTGATCGAGCGATTTCCTTTTTCAACCCAAAGTCGTAGAGAGTAGGTGAGGCGACGATGACACGCGGATCGTGATGTAACCTAATGATATCTGATGTACGCGCATGGAGGACACTTCTCCAGTAGTTTATACTAGAACCAAATCAGAACCGTGCCCAGCTCTTTATTTGCATTGGGTGCCTATAAATACTCTGCGCGGCTAGCTAGCTCCAGGCAAGACACACACGCAGCACTGCAAGTGCAAGCAGCAGCAGAACTTTGCTGATCAAAACCATGGCTACTGCTCGTGCAAGCTGCATCATCGCTGTCCTCTTCCTCCTCGCGCTCGCCAGCACATCGTCGTCGGCGCAGCAGCTGTCCACGAGCTTCTACTCCTCGTCATGCCCGGGCGTTTACGACGCCGTGAAGTCGGTGATGGAATCCGCCATCGCTAAGGAGAAGCGTATGGGGGCATCCATCCTCCGCCTCTTCTTCCACGACTGCTTCGTCCAAGTACGTACTGCCTGCATCGTGTTTAATTAATAACATGCACTGATCTGCTTATTATTATTGTTATTAACATCATGATGATGATGTACTCTTGCGCTAATTTAACGACTGATGGGTACTGCTTGATGCAGGGGTGCGACGCGTCGTTGCTGCTAGATGACACGTCGAGCTTCCAGGGCGAGAAGATGGCCTCGCCTAACAACGGGTCCGTCAGAGGATTCGAGGTCATGGACGCCGTCAAGTCCGCTGTCGAGAAGGCCTGTCCCGGCGTCGTCTCCTGCGCCGACATCCTTGCTATCGCAGCAAGAGACAGCGTCGTTATCGTAAGTGCTGTTAGATTATTCTCCCTTTCTCTCTTTAATTAGTACTGTAGAACATATATAGTTATGCAACTGTGTCAACTGATGATGAAATGGTGGTGTCAGCTTGGTGGGCCCAACTGGAATGTGAAGGTCGGGAGGAGGGACTCGACGACGGCGAGCTTCAGCGGCGCCAACAACAACATCCCGCCGCCGAGCTCGGGTCTCGCAAATCTCACCTCACTCTTCGCCGCGCAGGGACTCTCCCAAAAGGACATGGTCGCACTCTCTGGTACATTTTTTTTTTATTCTAACCTGCCTGCATAACTAACGACTACTTGTAAACTTCATCTGAGGAAGCTAGTCGCCACAGCTTTGGCAAATACGGCTGGTTCATGCTTTCATCACCAACGGAACTGAAAGCTCTGCTTTGACTTTAATCAGAGAATATATATCAAGCCATAAGAGGATTAATTATTAGTCTATGTCACCCTTAGCTTTTGGGATGATCTGAGCTTAAGCAAGTAATTCTGTTAAAAAGATACGCTCATCAATGGAATGGCAAATTAAAGTAGGTAAAGTTGACAGTGACGCCCCAAAGTTTTTGTCGGTATGGACAAGTTTCTGAAAGAAAAGGAAGTTAAGCGTAAAAGCCATATAAGTTTTTGCATGCTATACACCTGGCGAAGCTTCAACGAACAGTCCATAGTTGATAGATGAATCTGCTAGCAGATTTCTTATATTTGGAGAATTACTAAAAGCAAGCATAAAGTTGATCAGCCGGCATCTCCAGCTGGGTTACATCTTGCAATTAAGCTAATTGCAACCACACATATTTCTTCCTTTGTGTCATCTCATAACTAGAATCAAATAGCTTTTTCTTTGGTTACATATAGAGAACAAAAACGTGCTAATTCAAAAAGAAATTCTTTCTAAAGTGTGTTTCTATTGTTCTTGCAAAAAGAAAGTAAAGTGACCAATCGTCATTCATTTCTTCCATACTTTGGGATACTTACTATAGAACATGTCTCGTTTTTCTTATTTTTCCAGGTGCTCACACGATAGGCCAAGCACGGTGCACAAACTTTAGAGCACATGTGTATAACGACACCGACATCAATTCCCCCTTTGCAAAGACAAGGCAATCTGATTGCCCTATCACCTCAGGTTCTGGCGACAACAACTTGGCTCCTCTAGACGTTCAAACCCCAACTGTCTTCGAGAACAACTACTACAAGAATCTTGTTAACAAGGAGGGACTCCTACACTCTGATCAAGAGCTCTTCAACGGAGGAGCCACTGACTCACAAGTTCGATCATATGTTTCTAGCCAAAGCGCATTCTTCGCAGACTTTGTGACAGGCATGATCAAGATGGGTGACATCACACCATTGACAGGCTCTAATGGGCAGATCAGGAAGAACTGCAGAAGGATTAATTAGACGTACGACACATGCTATGTATTGATCTGCTTGATGACCTTTACAATCACATGTCTCAAGTTTGTATTTGTTTTCTTACATTTTCCATTTCCACAATTGTGAAATCATCACATGTGTTTCTTTGCATAATGAAATATATCATTTGCCCTCTGTTGTGATTTGGCATATGGACGTGGATACATTTGAAGTTCAATGAAGGTGTGATCAATTAAGGCCCCATTTGGATGCAGTTCAGATTCTTAAAATCTGATTTTAATTTTAAGATTTTAGAATTCAGATTCTAAATAAAATCTGTGGTGGCGTTTGGATACAGATCAGATTCTTAAAATCTAGCTCTAGTTAGGTATAAACAGATTATGAGATTTTTAAAATCTGGGGTTCTAGACTTAGAAAAAATATGTCCCATTTGGAGGGCTTATAAATTCTAAAATCTAGATTCTTAAAATCTTAGTGGATCCAAACAGGGTCTAAGGAGGAGACCACAGAAAAAGTTTGTTGAACGCACTAATCTTCCCTTGAAACCGAACAGCATGCATGTATGTTAGTCAACAAATAAACCTTGAGTGGGCCCTCTAACATGTTCGGAAGAGTGAACTCTCACCCACCATCTCTTCATGCACGTTGCGTTGTCTATGGCATCTCCAGAATTTGGGACAGTTACAGGACGTGAACCGGTACGCATACGGGTATATATATTAAGCGAGTAACTCGGCCAAGTCTCTGCCTCATCTTCGGTTTCTATCCGTTATAGAACACTGCTATAGCTACATTATTGCTTTTCCATTCAGATTTACAAATCCTTCTTTATTAGTATGTTACCCTTCCCGTGCAATTAGATGCTTTTCTGTAGCTGAGATGAGCAATTACACTGATTACCTGATACTAGGGTCTAGGACGATATTCGTTGCAAGTGATGGCTACCCGTCAACTAGTCTAGTACCAAACACCGAATCACCGATTTATTCTCTTCAGACCAGCGACATTTCATCTGTCTAATTTGTCACCACGGGAAAAATGGAAAAGAAAAGATATCTCTATTGCTAACCTTTCAGGTCAAATCAGAGAAATAAAGCTCGTCCAGGATCATTTCAACTTTTGACTGCCTCACTTTGTTGGTCTAGTTTAGTATCGTACTATCATCCAACACACATGAAAAGCTTCTTCTCCATACAACCCTTTCAACTATAGTAATTCCAGTACCATGTGCTCGCAAAGCAACAACACTTTTAAACCCAAAAGCAACTTATCATGAAAGTACACCTCCTTCACGTGGAATTTGCCTTCATGACATAATCTGGCAATCTACGTGTCACATAAATATACCAGTATTAAAAGTACCATTATTCAAGCACATTCTTAGAAAAAATATGCTCAGATATAATAATGAACTAGGCAACAGTGTTCCGGTTCCTGGTGGTGGTTAGCAGGTTTGTCATTATTGCCTAGTTCCATTTTTTACATGCGATCGAGTTTTATAGGATTCTTGTGAATATCATTACAAAAGTTTGAAGTTTCAGTACAATCACCGTCAAAACTAGCTTCCAAAACAGAGACGATTCTTTTGGTTCAGGCAATATACTGTATGCTAATAGGTTCTTTGCAACTACTCTGCTCTGACCTTGTGGGTGTACATATTTGTCTTACAACAATTTTATTTGTGACGTACCATTCTCAAATAGGAGGCTGTTGACTCGTGGTCATATCCTGACAAGAAAGGGCAACGAATCACCACGACTTTAGGACAAACAAACACGAAACTAAAGCCTGCTGCTGCATATATTTGATAGCACCACAGGAGATACAGAGTAAAAATACAATATGTCATTGCTGTTGAGGGTGATTTTAATGCTGGCTGGTATTTGCTTCAGAAAGCTAGAAAGGAAGAAGCTAATAAGAGATGAGAAACAGAAAGATAATTTTTTTTCTCTCTGTGGCATGCGAAATCATGTGAAACTGTTCATAGAAAACCTGATCCGTTGATGAGCAGAATTACTGGTAAAGCATCCGGGTTGATGGGGTCAACAGGTAGGGGCAGGTACGTAGCACAAGCAAGCGTACGTAGCTTGCCTTAAGGACTACTAACCCGGCCCAAGAGAATGTTAAGGGCATGCATGCATGTTCCTCCAAAAAATAAAATAAAATAAGAGCATGCATGGCGGGCAGCTTTAGCAGCGAGAAGTCCAAGCGTTCCCATACACCAAAACCTGATGGATGGATAACTTTTTCAACTCAAAAGTCCAACCGGTCTAAAAAACAACTCAAAAGTCCAACCGATTAGGTGACATTCAATAATCTAGTCATGTTCGATTTGATGCGAGCATGCTTGGATCGGATGGACTGCTTCAATCGATAGTTTATACTCCAGAGTTGTATCAAATCGAACAGACACGGCATCTAAGTGCATCCACAATGGTTTTCTATAGCTAGGTATTGTTGATGTTTTGTATCTACATGAATGATAGTTATCCACCAGTGTGGAGGCCCTAAAGCCCTCTACAATGGTTCATTACAGCTAGCTATTGCAGTACTTCGAGAAAAAAGAAATGAAAAAAGGAGAGAGAGGGAAGATATCTATGACACTAACAATCATCTATAGACAATTCTGTGAGACCCACTTGCCCTTTTCCTCTCTATTTTCCGCCTGCATCACCTGCATACTTGTCTAATGTGTAGGAAATATAGATAGCTACTAGTGACTCATCTTTTGTACATATCTTTTACAAATTATAGATATCAAACTATTGGAGCTGCTAGAGTACAAACCAAGTGCAGCGAGCAGCGCTTAGGGCTATAAATATGGGCGTCCCAGCTCAAAGCAACACACACACTGCACCTAATAATACATAGTAGTAGTAGTACACCAGACAGTAAGAACAGGAATAGAAATAACAGTCATTGATCGATCATGGCAGTGCGCAGCAGCATCATCGCTGTCATCTTGCTCCTCGCGCTCGTCGTCGGCGCAGCAGCTGTCCACAAGCTTCTACTCCAACTCCTGCCCTGGAGTACAGGGGTGTGACGCGTCGTTGCTGCTGGATGACACTTCGAGCTTCCAGGGCGAGAAGACAGCCACGCCTAACAACGCCTCCGTCAGAGGCTTCGAGGTCATCGACACCGTCAAGATCGCCGTCGAGAAGGTGTGTCCAGGCGTCGTCTCCTGCGCCGACATCCTCGCCATTGCAGCAAGGGACAGTGTGGTCATCGTAAGTGTTGTTAATTAGTTGCTAGCTTTCTTTTTTCTGATAGAGTCAGTAATAACATTGAAGGGTGCACATGTATATATATGAAATGTTAACAAACATTTTTTTGTGAATTAATTAAATGTGACATAATTGTTAACTAACTGATGCTACGTACGTATGTGACTGGTGGTGTCAGCTTGGTGGGCCGAACTGGAATGTGAAGGTTGGGAGGAGGGACTCAACGACGGCAAGCTTCAACAGCGCCAACAACAACATCCCGCCGCTGACGTCGAGCCTCGCCAACCTCACCTCCCTCTTCGCCGCGCAGGGCCTCTCCCAAAAGGACATGGTCGCACTCTCTGGTAACAAATATCATCTCCTCTCCAAACCTTCGTATATAGTTTTCTGCTTTGTTTCATGGCTAGCATCAAATACAATTCTGTGCAAATATTTTTCATGAAACTAAAGTTGGCTAAAACAAGTGAAGCGTTGCCACTCACTAATTAATATATTTGTTTCTCCTCTGTCGTTGGCAGGAGCTCACACTATAGGCCTAGCACGTTGCACAAATTTCAGAGCCCACATATACAACGATTCCGACATCGACGGCGCCTTTGCGAGCTCAAGGCAATCAGGTTGTCCGAGAACCTCAGGTTCAGGTGACGACAACTTGGCGCCTCTGGACCTTCAAACCCCAACACTCTTTGAGACAACTACTACAAGAACCTAGTTTCCAAGAAAGGGCTTCTGCACTCCGACCAGGAGCTCTTTAATAGTGGACCCACCGATGCACAGTGTGGAAAATAGTTGGAACGTGCTCTATACTGCACGGCTACATGTTGATTATATAGGCTAGAAGCCTTGACATACAAGTTATATTTAACTTACATTGAGATAGAGATAAACTACTCTATCAGGATATCACACGAGATATCACAAGAGAATCTAGAGTCCTACTCGGTTACATAAGCTAAGAGATATAATCTAAACTACTTTCAATACCCTCCTACAATCACAACTTATCTAAGTTGAGATTGTACACAAAATTCTTCATTTTCTGAAAAGACAACGGTTTAGTGAAGCCATCCGCTAACTGATCTTTAGAAGCAATAAATCGTATCTCTAGAAATTTATTTGCAACATGTTCTCGTATAAAATGATAGTCTACCTCAACATGTTTCATTCTTCCATCAAACATAGGATTTGCAGTGAGATATGTTGCACCCAAATTATCACACCATAAACAGGAGGGTTTATATTGAGAAATTCCAAGTTCCTTCAAAATTGCTTGGATCCAAATGATTTCTGCCGTTGCATTTGCCAATGATTTATACTCAGCTTCAGTGCTTGATCTCGACACTGTAGGCTGCTTTCTAGCACTCCATGACACTAAATTTGATTCAAGAAATATTGCAAAACCACCAGTAGACTTTCTATCATCCACACACCCTGCCCAATCTGCATCAGAAAAAGCACTAACCAAAACTGACTTATCCTTCACAAGTTTGAGTCCCAATTTCATAGTGCCTCTCAAATACCTCAAAATTCTCTTCACAGCACTCCAATGAATACTATCGGCGCATGAAGAAATTGACAAACTTTATTAACCGAAAAAGATATGTCACGGCGTGTTAACGTTAAATACTGTAAAGCTCCCACTATGCTTCTATACTTGGTGCAATCTTCTGGACCAAGTGGCGTACCTTCTGCAATGGAGAGTTTTTCAGTTGTAGACATTGGCGTTGCAATGGACTTACAATTCTTCATACATGCTCTCTCCAGCAACTCCTCAGCATACTTTCCTTGTGACAACAAAATTCCATCATTGATTTTGTTGACCTCAATCCCTAGAAAGAAATGCAGATCCCCCAAATTCTTCAGGGCAAACTCACTTCTCAAGTTTTGCAACAAAGCATCAACAGCCTTGGAACATGAGCTCGCAACCACAATGTCATCAACATATATGAGCAAGAAAATATGAACTCCCTTCCGATTATAAATAAAAAGTGATGTATCTGCCTTTGATGCCATAAACCCAAGCTGATGTAACTTAGTACTAAGCCGTGAGTACCATGCTCGTGGAGCTTGTTTTAAACCATACAAAGCTTTATCAAGTTTGCAAACCGCCAAAGGATTAGTAAGATCCTCATATCCAGGAGGTTGCTTCATATAAACATCTTCGTCTAACAAGCCATGTAAACAGGCATTTTGAACATCCAATTGTCGAAGGCACCAGTTATTTGAGACGGCAAAAGCAAGAACCGATCGAATAGTTGCAAATTTAATAACTGGACTGAAAGTGTCTTCATAATCTATGCCATACCTTTGCTTGAATCCTTTTGCAACCAACCTGGCCTTATAGCGATCCACTGATCCATCCAGTTTTCTCTTGACTTTATACACCCATCGACAATCAATAAGATTGCTAGCTTCTCGGCATGGCACAAGATGCCACGTATTATTATGCATGAGCGCTTGATATTCTTCATCCATGGCTACACGCCACTGATCATGCTTTAGAGCTTCCTCCAAATTTTCTGGTTCTCCTGTAGCTGTAAGACAAGCATACCTAATAGTGCCATCAGTATAAGTCTTAGGTTTACGAATATTGTTCTGTAACCTGGTTCTTGGTCGCTGATCAACATCTGAAGTAGACACTGGCACAAAAACCGATTCAGATGGCAGCACAACAGCAGTTGGCGCATGATCTGAGGAAACACCTGTGCCTTCATCCAAACTAATAGGTCTTGTACGTACAGGAGAGACATGCACATCAGGAGAGACGGTCCTAACAGCCTCAACCCTAACAGGCGACCTGTCACGGAGGTCAGCATCACCAGTCGCACCTGGATCATTTGCAAACAAAGGGTCTCTGGCTGATGCAGCACTGTCATCTCCATACTCTCCTGTAAAACTTCCATGATTTAAAACATCCTCAACATCATGATTAGCAAAATTATTCACATCAAAAACTTCTACACCAATATGTCCTTGCGAGTTAAGCAAAGTTGGATGAAGGAGAAGAATTTCAGATCGTAATTGAGCACCAACATTAGGATTTAGTTCAGAAAAGGAAAAACAGTCTCATCAAAAATGACATCCCGGGAAATATAAACTCTTCCACTAAAGATATCGAGACACTTGTATCCTTTATGCTGATTGCTATATCCAAGAAAAGCACACCTCATGGAACGAAAAGCAAGCTTATGCGTATTATAGGGACGCAAATTAGGCCAGCATGCACAACCAAACATGCGCAAGAAAGAATAATCAGGTTTTGTTCCAAACAAACATTCCAAAGGCGTTTGCATATTGATGACACGGGAAGGAAGACGATTTATCAAGAAAATCGCAGTCAAATATGACTCATCCCAAAATTTCAAGGGCATAGATGCATGAGAAAGAAGTGAAAGGCCTATTTCAACAATGTGTCTATGCTTTCGTTCGGCTGCCCTATTTTGTTGATGAGTATGTGAACAAGAAACAAGGTGTGATATGCCAATACGTTCAAAGAAAGAACTCAATTTTTGATACTCCCCTCCCCAATCATTTTGCATGGCAATAATCTTCCTATTTAGTAATTGTTCAACATGTTGTTGGAAAAGACGAAATTTCTCAAAAACTTCAGATTTATATTTTAGAAGATAGATCCATATAAACTTAGAATAATCATCAATGAAGCTGACATAATAATTTTTCCTTCCAACAGAACTAGGGGCCGGACCCCAGACATCAGAAAACACAAGCTCTAAAGGAGCTTTAGACACACTAACTGACTTAGAAAAAGGGAGTTGATGACTCTTTGCTTGCTGACAAGCATTACAAACCTCATTATTTGACTCACTTAAAAAATCTATCTTATTGCTATCAAGGACTCTCTTAACTATGACATTGGAAGGATGACCCAATCTACCATGCCAACGTGATATTATTGGTTTGGTGACACTCAAGACACACTTAGAAGACGATGAATTCTCCAGACTAGGAAGTGGATAGAGCCCTCCACTACACTTGCCGCGCATGATAAGCTTCTTCGTGGCCCGATCCTTTATTAAGAAATAAAAGGGATGAAACTCAATGGAGATGTTATTATCACGTGTTAGGCGATGAACTGAGACTAGATTTTTGGAAGTACTGGGAACATGAAGGATATTGTTGAGATGAATATCACGCAAGGGAGTATTAAGCGTAGAGTTACCAATATGAACAATTTGCATACCTGAGCCATTGGCCGCTCTAATCTGCTCCTTCCCTTGGTACTTTTCTTTCGTTGTCAACTTTTCTAACTCACTAGTGATGTGATCTGTGGCCGCTGAGTCAGCATACCACGCGGTATCAACATCATAGGAGCCTCCTGCAGCAGCATTCACCATCTTCTCTTCTCCTGTATAGTTGCGATCAAAGCGTTTCCAGCACCTAAGCGTTGTATGATTGTCCTTACCACAAACCTGACATGGTGGCCTAGCTGGATCACCTTCATGGTCACCACGCCCTGGGTAGCCTCGGCCAGAACCACCCCGGCCACCTCCTCCAGAGCGTCCTCCTCCACGATAGCCGCCATTGCCGCGACTTGATCCTTCACCACCACGGCCTCCGTGATAGCCTCCGCGACCACCACAAGATGTGGCATTCACGGACAGCTGGTGTTGTTGAGTATTCTGAAGATCGATCCTGGCTTCAGCAGCCAGAAACTAAGCATACAAGTCACTGAGCGATATCGGATCGGATCGAGCACTAACGTTTTCAACAAACGAATTGTACTCAAAATCAAGCCCAGTGAGAATGTATGAGATAAGGTCTTCATCTTCAAGCGGCTTCCCAGCAGTCGCCATCTCATCGGTGAAGCTCTTCATCTTGCTGTAGTAGGCTGCCGCCGTCATCTCTCCTTTTCGCGTACTTGCAAGGCGAGTGCGCAACTGCATGGTGCGCGCCCGAGATTGAGACGCAAACATCAACGGGAGCGCCTTCCAAACCTCCGCAGCGGTGGTGTACATCGCCACCTGGCCTAGCACCTCTCGCGAGAGAGACCCATTCAGAAATCCCAGAACTTGCTGGTCATAAACCACCCAGGCTTCATACTCCGGGTTGGTCTCCTTCACGGTCTTGCCATCCTTCGTAACATCAATGGTGGCAGCCGGCGTAGCCTTCGTACCATCAAGGTACCCGTAGAGCTATGCGCCCCGAATGACAGGGACGACTTGAGCTTTCCAGAGAAGATAATTCTCACGGGTAAGCTTCTCCGAGATCGATTGGCCAAGACTCGAGTTTGAAGATGATGAACTTGATATGGCTGATGTAGATGCGATCTTAGAAGATTTTAGGCTCTAATTACCATGTGGAAAATAGCTGCACGGCTACATGTTGATTATATAGGCTAGAAGCCTTGACATACAAGTTATATTTAACTTACATTGAGATAGAGATAAACTACTCTATCAGGATATCACACGAGATATCACAAGAGAATCTAGAGTCCTACTCGGTTACATAAGCTAAGAGATATAATCTAAACTACTTTCAACACACAGGTCCAGTGCTACGTTAACAGCGAAAACACTTCTTTGCGGACTTTGTCACGGGCATGATCAAGATGGCCGACGTTAAGCCGTTGACTGGATCCGATGGGCAGATCAGGAACAACTGCAGACGGGTTAACTGATGACAGGAAATATATTGAGAACTTCTCAGTCACATTTCAACAAAGTTTTTGAGACTTTACATTTCTGTTTCCACAAATTTAATTGTTGTCAAATCATTGTGTCCTGTACTATCCATGTGTTGTTTCAATAATGTTGGTTGCTCAATGAATGTGTGCCACTTTGTTCTCCACATTGATTCTATTGCATCTAATAATGTACTTTTTGTACAAGAGAAAAATGTGAACTATATACATGAATAGTTTTGCGTGATGACCACATTTGGCCTTAGCCTACGCCTTCAGTCTGACCATGGGTGTGTTCGTTTCTTTGGGTCTAAATTTTAGTGAGGTTATATTAATTATTAAAATGTTATATATGATTATTAAATATAAAACTAATTACAGAGTTGAATACGCATCAGCGTGACAAATTTATTAAGTTTAATTAAATCATCATTAAGAGATATTTACTGTAGCATCACATTATCTAATTATGACCTAATTAGTTTTAATAGATTTGTCTCGTCATTCAGAGAGAGGGTTATGGACTGGATTTTGTCAGTAATCTATATTTAATACTCCTAATTAGTATCACAATATTCGATGTGACAGATCTAAAAATTAGAGGAGTGAAAACGAACACACCCCATATCATGCATCTTTGTCCAAAGGTCCGGTAACATGCATGTTGCCACTTGCTTCAGTCAATGTTTTTTTTCTTCATTCTTTTTACTAACGCTCGTCGGTCAGGAGCAACAGCCAACAGCAAGAGCCAGCGTACGTAATTTCTTTCAGCATTTTTTTAGCATTGGTCCCGATCATCCGCACGATGTGGTGGAGTGGTGGGAAATTCTCTGGTCCATGCAGCTACCAAATTACATCATCAATGATGAATCCAAGCTTTGGGTGATGGCGCGGGAGCAAAAACACTTAGGCTGTTTCATAGTGCGCGAGTAGGCTAAATTTTCTGCGTAGGTAGTCTCTTACGATGTACATTGGTTCACCATGCTTTGTCATGTTTGTACAACTACTGGACTATCGCAATTGCGGTTTCACTTGTGAGGCCATTGAACAAATTTTGTTCCTAATACAGAAGATACATATTTCTGCTGCAAGTTCTATAAAAAGAAGGGAAAAATCTATTTACTCTCTCTAACAATTCACTTTGTCCAATTTACACCTCGAACAAAATCTTGGCTCAATTTACCCCTTCAAATAATTTAAATCAGTACAATTTACTCTTTGATATAATTTGTCTTTTTTGTTTCTATTTGTACAATGTGAATTTAGTGCTGAAATTTTGCATAATAATAGTTTTTATATAACTTTACGCTAAAAAAATATAAAGTATATTTTATGCATATATTATATAGTTTAATAATATCTAATACTACCTTAACTATAGAGCTCTAAAATCATTTACAAAATAGAAAAAATAGAAAAATATATTTTTATGTAATGATTGTTATAATCTTTTATAGTGCAAAATTTGAGCATCTAATTCTAAGTGTACAACGAGAAACAAAAAAGGACAAATTATATTAGGGAGTAAATTGCATCAACTTAAATTGTTTGAGGGAGTAAATTAAACCAAGATTTTATTTGAGGAGTAAATTGGACAAAGTGGATTGTTCGCGGGAGTAAAATAGAGTTTTCCCTAAAAAGAAACAGAGAGAGAACGCTGTTGATTAATGAGGAAGATGACTTGTCCAAATGATGAACTGCTGCATGCATGTACTTTGGTCTCCAATCCGCCAAACATCCTACAATCACGGCACCTACAATAATAAAGTCGCTGCATTCGGCAGCTCGCATTGAACTTATTTGACAACAACACCATGTAAGACTACTAGTAGGTCTCTATAACTAGTAACTGCTGCAGATAGCGGGTGTGTTCGTTTTCACTCCTCTGAATTTTAGACCTGTTCAATTGAATATTGTGATACTAATTAGGAATATTAAATATAGATTACTGATAAAACCCAGTTCATAATCTTCCCTCTAAATGACGAGACAAATCTATTAAGACTAATTAGGTCATGATTAGATAATGTGATACTACAATAAACATCTCTTAATAATGATTTAATTAAGCTTAATGAATTTGTTACACTGATACGCATTTAACTCTATAATTATTTTTATATTTAATATATATTTAATAATCATATATAACATGTTAATAATTGATGTGACCTACTAAAATTTAGACCCCCAGAAACGAACACACCCACTATCCACAATACCATATTTATAGTGAATCAAAGTGACAAACTTTCCCTTAAAACTGGGTGGTATTGTCGGAACTCAGAAAACGAGACTCCAACATAGCGTTTTTCCAACTCACTCATTGAACTGGAGTGAACTTTCCAACTCAGTCCATGGAAGTGAAGAGTTCATCATTTTCTGATGCTTACCCTGGAGAGAAAAAATGGCTGCCTTTCTCTTTGTGGGCAGGGTGTGAACTATACATCTCTACCTGTGATTTTGATCAAACAACACCATCCATGTTAACATACTGCATGGACATATATAGAAAAACATGCAGGATAATAGTATTATGCAAGTGTAGAACTACTCTGGTGAGATGCATGTGGATAGTCTTGGCTCTTGGGCATTCAGGCCATATAAAATGGCCCGGCATGAGGCGCAACCAATTTGGCTCAGTATGGCCGGATGATTAATGGGCCCATACTGATAGGGCCCAACAGTGTGGGCTGTGCTTGGGCTGACCCATAGCACATGGCACGGGCCAGGGCATGGCCCAAACAGGAGCGGTCCGGCTAGTAATGGCCCACCATGATTGCGCGCCTGCCTCTCTGCCTCTCTCAACTTCTATTCCTCCAGCCACATTTTCAAATTCTCCTTCAGCATTCTACCCTTTTTTCCCTTATGTGAAGTTAAACGTTTTTTCTCTGTAGCTGAGATGAGCAATTGAATTGGTTATCTGCTACTATGACAACATTTGTTGATGATGATATAAACCAGTCAGCTTAATTGACCTAACACCTATGGAATCTCTGCATACCAGCGACATCTCATTTGTCTCATTTATCATGGCACATAGGAATGGAAAGCAAAAGGCACATATATTTCTGGTGGAACGGAAAGCACATATATTGCATTTGCACTTTTCACTGCCGCACTTTGCTGGTGTACTAGTTTGGTATCATCCAATACATATGAGAAGCTTCCCTATCCCTTTCAACTAGTATAGTATTCCAGACCAGTAGTGCCATGTGTTTCGCAAAGATACAAAAAAAAGGGTGAAAACAGGAGAGAGAGAGAGAGAGAGAGAATCAAGTGATTGATTGTCGAAATTCCTAAGAAATACCTCTTCTTTGCTTGATATAAGAGGAGCATGAATTCAGCTACAAATTTAAATTTACATCCTTGCACTATTGGGTCCACACATGCTTGTCTTAATTGTGTGACTCGACTAGGAGATTTTTGATTCCTGCCTTCCTGGTCATATATTCTGACAAGAAAGGGTAATAAATTATTGCCACTTTAGACAAACAAACAAGAGACTAGAAAGTAGAACCTGCATATATTCTGATAGAACCGGAGAAACAGTTTGGACACTTCTTTTGTAATCTTGAATCAGAAATATAAATTGTCACTCCTCTGCTGATGATGGTTATCATAATAGTTTGTACGACGGCTGATAAGAGTGATCTTATTAATGCTTTTCCGGCATTTGATTCAGAAAAGTATAGAAGAGAGGGATAAAAAAAAATCACTCTGTCACACGCAAAATCATGGGAACTGTAGATGAGAAACAGGACCGTTGAGCAAAATAATCGGGAGCAGGGTTTAAATAACCGATTTAACCGGTCGGTTCAGTTTGGTGAAAAACCAATCGGTTAATCAGGATAACCAGCTGGTTAACCGTATAGCTATAGTATCAAGTCTGGTTTTCTTCAACTAACCGGTCGGTTAGCGCGACCAGCCCGAATTGATTATCTGGTTAACCGGGATAACCGGCCGATTTTATTCGATTATTCCAACCCTAATCGGGAAAGCACATCTTGATTGATGAGATCAGAGGTTTTTTTTTTTGAGCAACAATTGATGGGGTCAACTGGCAGGTAGCATAAGTACTAGCGTACGTAGCTTGTCTTGAGGAGTGTCCGGCCCCAAAAGAATTTTAGGGAGGGGCATGTGCATGCAGAGGAGAGGTCCAAGCATTGCCATGGACCAAAACTTGATTGATGGATAACTATTTTCAACTTAAAGTCCAACGGATTAGGTGGCCATCATAAATATTAGTTTTATTATACATGATATAATGTAATAGTCATGCTCGATTTGATGCATGCTTGGATAGACTACACTTCAATTATGTACTGTAGTTTATTTATACCAACCAAAAAGACCAGGGCTTTGGACTCCATAAATAGAGATCTTTTACGGTGTTTGTAAGTATATGCATCATCCATTTTCATGGATCTAATGGATCATAATTAAAGATACCAACCAAAAGATATTTAAATATTAATTAATATACTTAAATATAAGGGTAAAAATATATATTTTTATCTATAATAAATTAGGAATGAAATAAATCTATTAGTGAATAGATCGGTACGTGATATGTTCTAATTTACATTGTTTCTATAACACGTACTTGGTTATCATTTACATAGGAGTCAAGATAGAAAATGTACCATTAATTTTAGTTTATATTGTTTTATTTAGATTTACTTGATTGTTTTCTCGTTGAACGTTGTATACGAGAAGGTACACACCATCAGTCTAGAAGCTTGCTCTAAGTTTTTTTTTCTATCACTTACATGTTTTTTAAAGAGATACTCTAGTATTGAGGTTTTACAAGTCGTATATAACTGACACACATCAAGATATAATAAAAATAATTATTTATTTTATATATCGCTAATAGTTAAAACATAATCTGTCAAACTCTAGATCCTAGTACAAATTCTCAGTAATCAGTATATAAATCAGTAACTAGTAAAATAATTAAACAATGAGATATGTCGTCGTTCTAGGAGCATCCATAGAGAAGACGAACATAGAAGAACTAATTAATGAACAAAATACTCTAAATTACCATAATTTATTTATTTTCTATTGATATGATATTTTTTATTTCATATTTTATCCCTCTCTTAATCAACAGTCTATATCATAATACTTTTTGGTACTTGAAATACCTCACAAACACCATAAAAGATCTCCCATAAATATGGGCGTCGCATGCAGCCAAAGGCAAGCAGCAAGCAGCACTTTAGCATCTTGCCGCTAGCCTGTGCTGTGTGCACAAAGAGAGAAGGAATAGCCGAGTAGGACCGATCATGGCATACGCGTCAGGTGCAATGCGTAGCAGCATCATCGCTGTCATCTTCCTCCTCTCGCTCGCCGGCACATCGTCGGCGCAGTCGCTGTCCACGAGCTTCTATTCCAATTCCTGCCCGGGCGTGTACGACGCCGTGAAGTCAGTGATGGAATCCGCCATCGCCAAGGAGAAGCGCATGGGCGCGTCCATCCTCCGCCTCTTCTTCCACGACTGCTTTGTCCAAGTAGAGAACTTTACTTGCCAATAATAATAATAATTAATAATGCTAGTCCAATCAGTATACTTATTACAGAACAAAAGAAAACAAACCGCCAATTCAATCAACCTGACTAATCAAATTAACTTGATCCGTTGGGGTTAATGTTGCTGTGATCATGCAGGGCTGCGATGCGTCGTTGCTGCTGGACGACACGCCCAGCTTCAGGGGCGAGAAGACTGCGGCGCCCAACAATGGGTCTGCCAGGGGATTCGAGGTCATCGACGCCATCAAGACCGCCGTCGAGAAGGTGTGTCCCGGCGTCGTCTCCTGCGCCGACATCCTCGCCATCGCTGCAAGAGACGGCGTTGTCATCGTAAGTACTGTTATTACCTTCTACTTTCTAGGAATAGGTAGGATCTTATTCTTAATAATAACAAACACGCACGGGCAAGCATGCATGTTTATGCACTGTCTAATTAAGCTGATGCGCACACACGACGAAGCTTGGTGGGCCGAACTGGGACGTGAAGGTTGGGAGGAGGGACTCAACGACGGCGAGCTTCAACGGCGCCAACAACAACATCCCGCCGCCGACCTCGAGCCTAGCCAACCTAAACTCCTACTTCGCCGCGCAAGGCCTCTCCCAAAAAGACATGGTCGCACTCTCTGGTAACACAACCCTGTCTTCTCCAAACCTACATACGTACGTACTACTATTTTTTTCTTCTTCTATTGGGCAGATATCAAGAAGTTAATTATTTTTATTTATGTAACAACAGCAAAAGAAATCACACACAAATATGTGCTCTGTTTCCCCTATATAAGTATATTGGCATGCAGGAGCTCACACCATAGGCCTAGCACGTTGCACAAACTACAGAGCCCACATATACAACGACACCAACATCGACGCCGCCTTTGCAAAGAAAAGGCAATCTGGTTGCCCAAAAACCTCTGGTTCTGGCGACAACAACCTGGCTCCTCTAGACCTTCAAACCCCAACCGTCTTCGAGAACAACTACTACAAGGATCTTGTTAGCAAAAAGGGGCTCCTACACTCTGATCAAGAGCTCTTCAACGGAGGGGCCACTGACGCACAAGTTGAATCATATGTTAGTAGCCAGAGCGCATTCTTCGCGGAGTTTGTGGCAGGCATGATCAAGATGGGTGATATCTCACCATTGACAGGCTCTCATGGGCAGGTCAGAAAGAACTGCAGAAGGGTTAATAACTAAGAGGAATTAAGTGAGAATTTTTCAGTCACATTCAGCAGAAAGTTTCCATTTACTTCCATAAGTTCAAATCATTCTGCTATATCGACGCATGTGTAATAATGAATGTGCTGATGTTTGTTCTCTGCAGTGTTGTTCTGCATTGTATCTTTTAATATATACTTCCGTACAAGAAAGAAAAATAAAAAGTGTGAAATACAAATGAATAGTTTGACATGATGTGACACATACATTTGAATTTGAACTTACCAAGGAGCTGGTCGGTTTAATTTGTGAAACCAATTCTGTTGTATCGATGTGTTCCCATGCAAGTCGGTTGGTTTAAATTAATTAACAATGAATATACAACAAAATTAGACCTATATAAATATTCTACGAACAGCACCGTTTAAAAGCGTCGATATGTCCGAGTGGTTAAGGAGACAGACTTGAAATCTGTTGGGCTTCGCCCGCGCAGGTTCGAACCCT
This sequence comes from Eleusine coracana subsp. coracana, assembly GCA_032690845.1. NCBI lineage: Eukaryota > Viridiplantae > Streptophyta > Magnoliopsida > Poales > Poaceae > Eleusine > Eleusine coracana. Next base: position 13,227,189 of record CM064426.1, read on the forward strand.
GCTGTCGACGAAAGTTATCTTTTTTATTTTTCTCCCTTTTTACTTGAAATGGGCTGCTACGACTACGAGGCCTCAAGCAGATACAATTTTTTTTCCCGGCCTTCAGAAATCTGTTTACGCCAGTACGTAATGATGATTGGACAACAATAATGTACGGAGTACAATACAAATTCTAATCCAACACGCCGCGCGCTTAATAAATTGTTTGGCTTGTCTAAACTAACCACCGCAACGAAACTAGTACAAGAAGTTGCTTCGCTCCTTTCCTCATCCCGTTCGATTGCTCCTCCGATCCGTCACGCAACCGGTACCGACTGGGATAGGAGGAATTCGCGTCCGCCTTTCCTTTTTAACGGCCGCCGCCCGGTAGATTTTTTTCCTTCCTCCCGCGCGGCTTGCTCGCTGCTCCTCGATTCTGGCCAATCGATTCCGGTGAGGTGACTACACTTTTCTTCAGGTTCTTTTTTCGTCGTTCCCAGTTCGGAAATCGCCTTCAGTTTCGCCGGCGATTCGTTTCATTTCATCTTCTTTCCGCTGGCAGATTTGCCCGGTCGGCTAGTTTTTCTGTCGATTCGCGTCTTCCGGATTTGGATGGGACGAGTTATTCCTCGCGGCTCCTGATTCTCGCCTCAAATTATTTGCAGCTAAAACACTATGGGGTCCAAAGCAGCTCTCTTTCTCGTGCTCCTCCTGTTCATCGCCGGCTGGGGACCTGCACAAGCCCGCAGTTCACGAGACAGGGATGTTGGTATGTCTTTCCTATCTTCTCAGTGATCTCTTAGTTCACTTTCATGTAACCACCGCTGACTCTCACATGCTGCAAACTGTACTCAACATGACTCGCATATTTCGATGCAGAGTTGCTTCATTATGTTCGTCTCTGTTACACGTATCCATAATTTTATATGCATTAAGTTGGAATAGTTGACCATGTCTTATTTACTACCTTCAGTCCTATATACATACATACATAGATAATAAGATAGCTTCATTATTCCATCCATCTGTGCGACCACCACAAAAGGTTTGACATCTCAGTAACTTGATAAAACCTGTCTCATTGTTAGCCTACTTTGTCAACCTTTGGCCTCAAGCTCCACATAGCTTGATCTTTCTCTGTAACGCATGGATCATGGCCACTGATCACAGTAAACCCCATGGAAGAAACTTAATTTATACCTGACAAATCTTATTCCTCTCTATCTGAATTGTACTCGTTGTTGCCAAGTTTTCCATGTTATGTATTTCAGGGCTAGCCTGGAATTGTACATTATTAACACAGATAGACTTGCAATTATCCAATTTTCGTTGTTCTTTTGCACACAAAGTTGATCATGCTGATTTAATTCCCTTCTCAGTTTTCCTTGATCTTGACATGACTGAGGTCCGAGAAACTGGCCCAATCTACACGGAGCAAATTACCTCGAGCAAAATTCCTGTTCATCCTAATGGTGGCAGCCCGTTTTGCTCAGCTTGTAAAAACTTTGCGAATGACACAGTCAGTTATCTTAGCAACAAACAAACGCAGGATAAAATTGTGGAAATTCTTCATGACGCTTGTTCACAGACCTTTTCCATGGAACAGAAGGTGATTATCTCAGATGTTTTGTTTTTCTTGGTATTTAGGTGTCACTTAGCAGTTTGTTTGTTATACCCAAAATGCCAGCATCGTGAAAGGATATTAACACGCACATATATCTCAATGCCCACTACACACCATGCTGGAGTGACCCCCCTCCTAAATACCTTTAGAATAACGATTCTGTTGGGAACTCTTCTCTCTGCAGTGTGTTGAGTTGATAGACTCCTATGCAACTCTTCTGTTCACCAAGATTACTGAGATCAAGCCAGAAGAGTTCTGCAAACAGTATGGCCTCTGCAAAGACATAGCCCTTTTCTCTGGTGTGAGAAGTGACAGCACATGTGTATTTTGCCGCCACCTGCTTGACGAAGTTATGTCCAAACTGAAAGATCCTGATGCAGAGGTAATGGCTTTTCTCTGTTTACATTGCTCCTTTCTTGAGTTGTCTTTATTCATCAGACATTTTTCATTTGAATTCTGCAGTTTGAGATAATTCAAATTCTTATCAAGGAGTGTAATAAGATTGAAGGCCATGTACAGCAGGTATGCCTGTTTCTTATGACTCCGAAACTCAATTTGTCGTAGTTATGTCCGTGCGAGAATAGCCCACCTGAAACGCAATCTCAAAACTTAATGCTGTGAACAGTTTTGTGCTTATTCATTTGGTGTATAATAACTCGCAATAACACATAAGCTAATCATCTTCCCTTGTGGGCAGTGCAAGAGACTGGTCCTGCAGTACATTCCTCTGATCTTGGTCAATGGTGAGAAGTTCCTTGAGAAGAATGATGTCTGTGCTCTCGTCCAAGCTTGTGACGCCAGCCAAAAGAGGGCAGTCAGCTCATTCTTGGAGGCCGGGTTGCTGAGTGATGCATGAAGAAAACTGGAAGGCAAAAATAGTGTCCAGTTATTTGTGTTGTACATAATAAGGCAATAAATGGCTGTTGTCTTATGCTTCTAGTCTTTGCACCCTTGTTGCATTATAAAGGAAGTGAGCGTTATGAATACCGATCACTGTGTCAAGTTAGTGTGTATATAATTGCACTAGTGTTTACTTTCATATATCCTATTCAACTTGTTACTGAACATTGTGTTCAATGAACTTTTCTCTACATTCAGAGGGCTGAAAAGGAACAAAACTGTGCTAAGCTTTTAACAAAGTCCAAAACCCTCAAACGTTTTGTACAAACTACTTACTCTGGCACACAAACATGATAACAAAATCCAAAATCCATTTTTTCAGTGATTTTTTTCATGAGCCGATCACTTTCAGAGTCTTTTGTCCTTGTAATTTCCGATGTTTCAGACAAAGCAGTGATGATGATCACAATCTTCAACTCTTTACATGGTCAGCAGTAGTTCATTTTCACGTATACAAAGATTTTTTTTTCTCTTTCTGTACAACACAAAAGAGGCTCCAATAAACCGCTAAAACTCCTGCCCTCACGCATATCACACAACTTGTGCACGATTTCAAGAGATTTGACATCAATCCTTGAGGGAATGAGATCATCCACGTAAGTTCATCAGTGGGACGCTTTTCAAATTAATTTCAGCGGAATTGTTCACAAGAAACTTGTTCATAAAATTCATTAAGGAAAAATTAATTTCAGTTGTGGAGGGACACCACAAGCCACCCTCACTGACAAGCAAAGCTGCTATAACGGCCTCCAACGGTTCCTCAACGCACCCAGTTGCATCATACTGATATCATGATGTATTGATGATATGGTTGCCAAAATTATGCATGCGTACAGAACCAGAGTTCAAAAAAAAAAAAGTATGTTCACTTGCTCCATTCTTTAGTTTCAGAACTGCTTCCTTCTCTTCACTGACAGATATAACTTTGATGCAAGTATCTACAATAATGAAATGTTAGGAAGGATGCAAATCATATGTCCATTAAATTTTTTCAGTTGATTTCTTTGTTCGTTCATGAGCAATGCCAATCTACTTCAGAGTGTTTTTTCCTAGTAATTTCCAGTATTTAAGACAAGCAGCGGCGATCTCTTGCATGCGTAGCCAGGTGTCATGTGTTTCAAAAATAAATGTATGATTACCCGAAATTGCCATGCAAGAGCAAGCAGATGTCCGAAAATATCTTTTAGCACTATGTATGATAGTCATTTTTTTTTTTAGCTTTTTGGATGTTGATAGATGAATGATGTAGCTATGAGCAATATATGGGAGAGCTCACGATTCTCTCTCCAGGTGCTTATGCATGATCATCTTTGAAACTTGAAAGTCAGATGCAGAACTTTCATTGTGATAATAGATTGAAGAGGAAAAAAAGGGAATGGAAATTGGTGTTCCCATGCTTATGCTATGAGCCTATGAGTTGTGTGTATACTTAATTGCATGATACATCATGTCTTAACATTTTTTTTTCCTTGCCCAAAAAGGGATTGTTTGGAAGAATAACTTTCTGTTGTATAAGTTATATGCACCGGTAAAAGGCATAATCCTCATGCATATCATCAGTTATATATTTATAAACAACTATGAGGATTAGAATCGTTCAGCATGAAACTTGTTCATAAAATTTAAAGGAATATTAATTTCAGTTATGGAGGGACACCACAAGCCACTCCCTCACTGACAAGCAAAGCTGCTACAACGGCCTCCTCCAACGGTTCCTCAACACACAGTTGCATCACTCTCATACCATGATATATGATATGCAAGCACAATCAATCAAATAAACATGAGCATAGCTGCACAGTTGAATCATGCAAATACAATTGACTACTCATAGGAACCTCTATATAAAAGCATTTGCATCTTTGATTTGCAATAAGCCATTTTTCCGTAGGATGTTGGTGGGAACTGAAATTAGAGACATGTAAAATGATCGAGATATATGAATGAATGAATGATTTGCCAAGATTATGGATGCGTACAGACCCAAATCGAGTTCAAAAAAAAAAATGTATGTTCGCTTCTCTCATGAATTCTTTATTAGTTTCAGAACTGTTTCCTTCTATACACTTGTGCTCAATAAATATAAAGTTCTATAATCCATGTTGCCCTCATGTCATTCCTTGAGGGAACGAGATCGTCCGCTTCTGTTCATCACATACAGTGGGATGCTTGTCAAACTAATTTCAGCAGAATTGTACACCATGAAATGAAACTTGTTCATAAATGAGGAGTTTTACTGTCCAAAATACTGGCCAGTAGTTTGAGGGTAATTTTGTAATTGCACTATTAAGTAATAAATTTATATTTATTTTTACGATAGAATATTAAGTCTATGAAATTATTAAAATGTTAGTTTATCTTTAAAAAAATATAAAATATTAGTTATTAATCAAATTATTAATGTAACTTTATTTATAATAATAAAAACTAATTACTATAAATCTACAACTTTTATTTTTTCCTACGATAGAATATTAAGTCTATGAAATTATTAAAATGTTAGTTTATCTTTAAAAAATATAAAATATTAGTTATTAATCAAATTGTTAATGTAACTTTATTTATAACAATAAAAACTAATTACTATAAATCTATAACTTTTATTTTTTCCGATGTTGCCCTCAAATTAAGAAACTACTGGTTAGTAGTTATGATTTTAGATTATAAAATCTATACCGTTAGATCAAACTACTGGCCACCAATAGTTCTTAATTTTAGTTATGGAGGGACACCACAAGCCACGCTCCGTCAGTGACAAGCTAAACTGCTACAAAAGCCTCCAATAGTTCCTCAACGCACAGTTGCATCATACTGATATCATGAGCATAGCTGCACAGTTGAATCATGCAAAATACAATTGACTAGTACTCATTGGAACCTCTATATAAAAGCATGCATTTGCATATCTTTGATTTGCAATAAGCCATTTTCCGTAGGATGTTGGTGAGAACTGAAATTAGAGACACCGAGCTAATAACTGATCATCCGTAGGTCACAGGCACGCAGCTACGGCCTCCTCTGCCGTGCTGCCACGGTCTCTCCGGGCCGCACTCTAACATCTCGGAGCTCTTCAACAGTACCATGACTACTGCTCGGTTTAATTAGGCGCCTCCGACTCGGCACCTGATGTGACAAAAAACTGTCGAAGGTGAAGAGACCCGCCATGGACACCACACCATGCAGTTGATCATCTCGTGGTCGCCGGGGTAGTAGCTAGGGAGACGACGGCCTGTATATGGGCTTATGGCATTGAACTAGTTTTGAGGATTATAAGCAAGGATAGAGAGGCATCTCTCTCCCAAAGTGTTAATGCGTTTTCCCAGCAGTATATTTGTTTTTAGCTAGGAGGTGGACCATTTTAAGGGACTTGCTAATTTTCAGCTGACTAAAAGTTTGGATAATTTTCAGTCACCTCTTTAAACCATTAGATTTAAATCCAATAGTTTATAATTATTATGTAAATAATCTTATAAAAGAAAAATCAAAATTCAAAGAAATAAATCATTATTTAAAAATTTTTAATCAGCTGAAAGGTAGAAAACATGCCATTTTAAACTTTGTAAGTTGTATACTGAAGAGGAATTCAACAAAAGCACGCAGTAGTAGCGAACAGCTAGTTGCTTGGTTCGTTTCTTGGATATGGTGTGAACGGGTTTTTACCGTAGTGGTAAGGTGCCTTAGTAGCACTTTTTAGGATTTGGATTCTATTTCTGTTAGAAGCAAATTTTTCGGACTAGGTTAAAAAAATTCTCTCGTCTTTTCCCTAAGCCAAAGCATGTGTAAGACCCTGTCTGGAGTCAATCGGTGCGGGCTTTGCTCCCGATTTAAAGGCTGATGCACTATGAAGCTCTCACACAGGCCAAAAAAGGGGTCACCATGTCAGAGAGGGAGAGGGGTTCGGAAATTATCTAGACCTGTGTGAGAAGGTCCTCTCTGCTTAATACAATACCGTTGGAGCGATATTACCCCGACAAATCTAGTTTTTTTTTCTTGGACGTGGTAGCACACGGGCTGGTTCCTTGGGCCATATGTTGGCCCACGCATCGCACTTGCTGCCTTCCGTCATCGCTAATCCCTGCCGCTCGTTTCGGATTTGACGGCATACATGCCCGCAGTGTGGTTCCGACCACTCCCGCTCTCCATCCAAGAGGAGGTGTTCCCGTGACCAGACGCTGCCACTCCGGCTGTCGTACGGATCGAACCATCGATTCTCCTCCGCTCTCGCCGCAATGCGCTATTTAATATGGGACTAGCTAATTTTTAGCTATCTGAAAGTTTAGAGTAATTTTTAATTACTTTTTTAAGCTATTAGATTTAAGATCCAATAGTTTATAATTATTATATAAATAATTTTATAAAAAAATTAAAATTTAAAGAAACAAATCATTGATTGAAATAAAAGCTAGGAAACATGATTTAATATTTGTACATATCAAACAGGCCAGCTCAGCTCAGCCGCCTGTTTGAATGCCTCCAGAAAGAGAAGAAAACTCACGAAACGCTAGTGTTGTGTTCCTTTTCTCGAGTGACGCATGAAGCCCAGGCTCGATCGACCAAGATCGATGATGCTTGATCCTTTACGTCAAACGAATTTAATGAGGAGGCGCTTCTTCTGACTCCTCGAGAAAACGAATTTAATGAGGAGGCGCTTCTTCTACCTCCTCGAGAAATCAGTGATGATCGAGCTCCCGTGGTGACTGAATTTCGTCAGACACTGTACCAGTGCGATGTTTCTTTCTGTATTGGATTCTCATCGATGTCCACTTGATTTTGCTATGAACAGAGAAGCGCAGGGCACGGGAGGTACGTTGACAGCACGACGGATAAACAACTGTATTAGTGCTCATGATAAGTGCACAGGATGGCAGCGGTCGCATGCATCTCATGGGGCCGGGCTGCTACGTACGACAGTGTTCTTCATCCGTGTGATGCTCGTCAAATTAATTTCAGTGGAATTGTTCACCATGAAACTTATTCAAAACAAACTAATTTCAGTTGTGGTCTTGTGGAGGGACACAATAAGCAGCTCTGTCAGTGACGAACCAAAACAGCTACAACGGCGCGGCCTCCAATGGTTGCTGGTTCCTCAGAGCGCATCTATATATAGTTGCATTATAATGATACCATGATATATTATGTTGATATGTAATAAGCGCGCTCAATCAAATAAATGTGAGCATGGCTGCACAGTTGAATCATGCAAATACAATTGATTACCTACCCCTTGACGATCATGTCTTTTGTTTTCTCACCTTTTTACCATTTTTCTCCCAATCAAATACATGCTACGACTAAATCTGTGCTTTTGACTGGACATGTATTATATATATAAACCCAATGAAAACAAAGTAGCTGCGTAAGATGTTGGTGGGAACTGAAATTAGACACACCAAACTATATGGCTTTGCCATAAACGATGATCCATGCCATTCCAGGTTAATGTCCCGTATGCCCACCGTGTGCAGCTCCCGACGCCGGCAACTTGCAAGTGGACTCACTTTCTGCGTAGGTGTATGGTTGACGGCGTCGGCTCATGCGCCGCCTACGCCACAGGGTACGAAGTCTGGGAAGGAACAAAACTTCTTGCCTGAAGTATTTCAGCATGGAAGATGAAGCAATACTATCCATAACAATAAGGCTTCAGTTTGAATATCTTTCGCAGATGGTGTGCACTTTGCACAAGTGTGTAGGTTCATCGGTTACATGTTCGACCCGAACACGTCGTTCCCCATCGAAGTGCATCTGCAGAAACTGATGGACATGGACGACATCACAGTTAACACAATAAGTACTCATAATAATATAGTACTATTTTTTTTCTCACATCTTTTAATCGACGAAACATCTCCTAACGCTGAGATTTCCTGTAGCAGATCTTGCTGGCGTTGTGAAACCTCGAGACTAACCTGTCAGCCCCTCAGTTTGAGCCTGTTGTATGTAGACCGATCCCCCTGGTTTCTCCATCCCTTTTCACCCCGCAATATTTCTGAACTGAACTTTGTTTTCTTCTGAAGTGTTGTAAACTATGTGTCGTAAGTCAATTGTATTTATGTTTGTTCTAAACTTTTAACACAGAAGGTTGTGGTCAATGTATGAAGGGCTCTCCGTGTACTGTATCGTGTACAAACAGAAATCTGCCTGAAATCTGCAGCTAACTCACTGATGGAAGTACAAAATTGGTTAGACACCGACATGGATAGACACCTATCCGGCTGTCTGGTTGACTACATAGTGAATCAGTTCGATGTGCTTTTCTATCTTGCACTTTACTATATTTCTATATAGAACATAGAAATGGAGTGGGAAATTTCTTCAATGTTGAGCACTTCTGCTGCTCGATGTAGGATGTTGGACAGAGCAAATGTGGTAAGTGAACAGCTCTGCATGCTTCTCCCATGGCAAGCCTTCCACAGCTTATGAAAACTGGTTGATCAGAAGCTGCAACATCAGCAGACAAGAACTGTGAGAGGCCATATGTCGACTAGCTGACTCTGATTGTAACATAAGAATAATTATGACTAATATTGTTATGGTAGACCGATATATTTTATCCTAAGTACTCTGCATACCGTTGTGATCTCGGAAATTGCTTATTCCACTGGGTATGTATTCCCAACTAGCCATTTGTTATGTGTAAAAGGTGTTGATGATCATCATTACTTTGTTTTTGATAGCTCTATGTTGCATTGGAGTAATTTTGACAATTCCATTGTCTTTATTAGCAAAATGATATCCAGGTTTCAGATTCTCTGATTTATACGAATGGTTGGAGAGTTACGTAAATTAAAACTTTCTCTACAAGTTTTGAAATTAATTATATGAGGTCAACAATAAAGCTAAATTTCGTCATAACAAAGCTCAGCTCTTGATGCACTACATACGCTAGCTGATATTTCTCTTTACACTTGCATACGTTTATGCATACCTCTATTATGATATAACCTTAGCTTACTCCTTGCCGTTCTATGCTACAAAAACAACAGATTGTTTAATTTCCTGCAACAAAATGATTCCCTGGCAGCTCTTGATGGAAGGAAAAAAAAGGAGGATGAAAATTGGTTTTCCCATGCTTATGCTATGAGTTGTGTATATGTAATTGCATGATACATCATGTCTTAACATACTTTTTTTCCTGCCCGGATGATATGTTTGGATTATTTGGAAGAACAAAATTCTGTTGTCTAAGCTATGCACCGGTAGAAGGCATAATCCTCATGCATATCATCACTTATACATATACAGTCAGAGAAGAGAAACTCCCTCAGTGACAAGCGAAACTGGTACAACAACCTCCAATGGTTCCTCAACGCACAGTTCCATCATACTGATATCATGAGCATAGCTGCACAGTAGAATCATGCAAAATACAATTGACTACTCATAGGAACCTCTATATAAAAGCATTTGCATCTTTGATTTGCAGCAAGCCATTATTTTCCGTAGGATGTTGGTGGGAACTGAAATTAGAGAGACCAAGGTACACGGCTTGCACAAATGATCATCCATGCCGTTCCACATTAATGTGCCATATGCCCACCCACCGTGCACATGCAGCTCCCAATAATAGCAACTTGTTCCGGGCGAGAAACGGCTGTCATGCTCGGGCCGGCAGGCTTGGCATGGCCCATTTGGCCAGCAGTAGGCGCTACGATCGGCGCGCCGAGGTCGCCATTTACCATCATCCGCAAGATTTTTCATTCATCTACGTTTTTACGTCACCTCGGTGAAAAAAGAAACGTCTGCTCACTTGTTTACCAGCAGTCACCTCGTTCGTTGGTTCACGCGTCTTGCGCGGGAATGGAAGGCGGTTGTTATTAACTCCTCTCATATCGTACCATGCCTCCTACTCTTTCTCAGATCACCGTGCCTCGCCCCCTTTCGCATTGCTGCCCCCAGTCCTCCATTTGCTCTATGCCTTCCTGTCGTCGATCTGTCGCTGGGAATGATAATAATAGATTGAAGGTTAAAAAAAAAAAGATGAAAACTGGTGTACCCATGCTTAAGCTATGAGTTGTGTATACCTAATTGCATGATATACCATTTCTTAGCGTTTTCTGTTTTTTTTTCAGATGATATGTTTGGATTGTTTGAAAGAACAACTTTCTGTTGTATAAGTTATGCACCGGTAGAAGGCACAACCCTCATGCGCATCTGGCACTGTAGCAGCACCCTCGTGTTGCTACAGTCGTTGCCTCGTTGGTACTCCATGGTTCCGGCGCCGGCGTGCTCCACTTGAACTACAACATTCAACTAGGGTCTGATGGCCTGTGGCAGGCTGCACGTGATTAGGTTTAGATGATACTCAATTAGGTCGATGGGCTTCGGGAGAACACGATCGGCATCCCGAGATACGTTCAGGAACCTTGACAATTCTAGCTATATGCAGCATTCGCTTTGGGCGTAATTGGTAGGTTGGATACCTGTTCTCGAACCGTATCTAGAGAGCTCGGCCCAACTAAACCAGGTTTCGAAGGTGCAGAATTTTTTGGCAGAGCCGTGATTGGTTGCTAGCATAAGCTCAACCAGGCTCACATTCGTGTTTGATTGGTACCCTGCACAATTTGGTGTGATTACTTTGCATAAAGAAGATGGTAAAGTTACCTATATTTATTTGAGTCTGGAGCCCTGGAGGCTATGTACAGTTTGCTTAACGATGCTCTTCATATGGAATGGTAAAGCACTGACGGGTATCAAAATGGCTCACGTGGGTGCACTCGTGCATGACTCCAGCCAAGCTCTGGAGAAACCATTCTCATTTTCGTTTCTGGCGGGACAGGCTGAGGGGCCTTTCTTGCATCGAATGAGTCTGGCTGGAATTGACATGCAGGCTACCAATCATCCCAAAAAGTAAAAAATGTTGTATCAATCGTGCCGTTCTTGTGACATGTTCTGTGGCAATTGTTTCAGGTTTTTTTTTCATTCATGAACGTGTAAGGCTACCTACTTTCCATTAAACAATGTTTATTGTTAGACTACTATGCATCAACCAGTTCACCCAAAAACTTAAGTTGATGGAAAAAGATAAATAATTCACTTATGGTTCAACACTTCCTCTCACATGCTTTTTTAGAGCGCAAACATGAAAATAAAAACGGCGTAGCGGAAAATACAGTCGTCAGAACTTGAACTCAAGACCTCTGGCTCTAATACCATATTAGGCTACTATGCACCAACCAGTTTATACAAAAGATTAAACTAATAAGAAAGAATAGATAATTTACTTATAATCCAACATTCATCATGTGTCGAGTGGAACAACCTTCGTGGCCTTGATGCATCGCTCATTCGCATCCATCAAAAGCAACCGGAAACGATCATTTGGAGCACTAGTCTTTCTCCTGCAGAACACGGAAAGGAAGCAACATCTTGGTCAATGGAGTCGTGGGAAACGTCATCTAATAACTACGCCGCGTAAAGTGTATGTCTATCTTTGGTATGGCTTTTTTATAAAATGGATTCTTTAAAAATCAGATTTTTCATAAAATAGATTTTTTGAAAAATAGATTTTTTTTAAAAAAATTATTTGGTAAAACGGATTCTCTTATGTATATTTTATATAAAATAAATAGAAAAGTCATGAGAAGTATTAGATTCTAGTACAATACCCTTTGACTAACTTCTCAACAGTAAAAGCAAAATCTGTTTGAGAAGTGCTGCCAAATAGACCCTAAATTTCGTTACGCTTCGACGCTGCTTCTAAACTTGATCAGTATCCTATTGCACCGCAGACCCCAGATCAACTTGCAGAAACAAACTTTCTAGTATTTTGTAGAAGAAGAGAACAAAAAAAGAGATTTTGAGCCCCCATTTTATTCGAAAGTGGCAGGTACAGAGTACGTACGTACTGTTTGAACAGAGACACATGTTGAGAGAAGTGGCGAACAAACAATTGGTTGCTTGGTTTGTTTTCTTCGACCTGGTTAAACAAATGGATGGGCTGGTTTCTTGGGCCGTATGTTGGCCCATGCTCCCTTCCGTCAGCGCTAAATAATCCCCCTCGCCATTGACGGCTGCTATACTCTGCCTGGATGGCGGATCGCATGGTCGATTCTCCTCCGCTCTCCGCCGCAACGCACATCAATGACGAAGGCGCCAGCTCATCTCAGTTCATCCACCTGTTTTGAATGCCATTGACGGCGACCGGTCCTTGCCCGCCGCGTGGCCGGGCTCTATCGTTACACTTGTTGGGTTATCTATCTCTTGCCTCCAGAAAGAAAATTTATTAATTAGGAGGCGCTTCTTCTTACTGCTCGAGAAAACGGTTTGAGTACTGATCGAGCTCCCGTATGTAGTCACTTTGGTTTGGGCTCTGACGCCGATCGACTCAGACCGGTCACCGATGATCGTACTGGGCGAGGTGGCGTGGTCCCTTCTTCACCGTCACCATGGTGCTCCGTAGCTGCAATGCATGGACGCGCGTGATGAAACAAGTTTGGATCAATGCTCCGTAGATGTTTTTTTTTGTCAAATTAATTTCAGTAGAATTTGTTCATAATAAAACTGTTTTGATTTCCAAATTTATGATACAAAAATATTTATTCTGCTTCGGACTCCTTTACGTAGGTCTCTGTGCGGACCATATCTCCTACATCTGAAATCCAAATAATATGATCCACATATATTTTGAAAAGTTCTCGACGAGGTCAACAACTTTTGTGTTTTAACTTTTCTCATTAAAGTAAGTATGTTTTTAAGTTTAAAACCACGTTGTAATATGGTATTGTTTCTATTCTGCGTGAACTATTTTTTCTATCGGATAAAGTTTCTATAAATCTTTGATTCACGACCTTAGTCTTGTATGTTCGGCTTTATAAAGATCCACTGATATCTTATAAGTGTCATGAGCTTGTGAGAATTCCTTTTTGTATGGTAAATTGGGCTTTATATATTTTATTGTAAATCCGTAGCAACACACGGGCATCTTGCTATTACTCTTATCAATTTAGGTGGAAATATTCACACCATGAAAAAAATCTATCGTACGTCCATAAAGTTAGAGATTGAATCCAAATCGGTTTCGTACCATCGATATCAAACGCCAAATTCAAAAAATCAAACCCATCTAGAATTCAAATGAGACAAACTCGGACTATATCTCATATCCCTCAAAAAGTTCTACAACTTTTATATTCAATAAAAGTCAAGATTCTGCCATTTTAGTTTCTAAATTTACGATGCAAAAATATTTGATGTGATTCAGACTCTTCTGTGCAGGTCTTTATACGGGACCCATATCTCCTACCTGCGAAATTTAATTAATATGATCCACATATATTTTGAAAAGGTCTCGACGTGATCTACAACTTTTATGTTTTAACATTTCTCATTAGAGTATGCTTTCAAGTCTAAAATCACATCGCAATACAGTGTTGTTTCTATTCTGCGTGAATTGATTTTTCTTACCGGATAAAGCTTTAGAAATCTTTAGGCATTAGATCACGACCTTGGTATTACATATTGGGCTTCATAGAGATCTAGTGATATCTTGTAGGCGTTATGAGCTTATGATAATACCTCTTTGCATGGCGACTTGGGTTTTATATCAGTACTTTTCATATTTGAGCATTTTCTAATATTATTCACTTAATTTTGCAACATAGCACTCAAACGATACTACATATAAAAATCGTTAACATTAGAGGTAAAAAAAAATATTTATGATAAAAATACAGTAAAAATGATAAAAAAATTATTACTTATGATATATAAAATGGTACACTAAGAAGCACCAATAATAATATAAATATAATTTTTCATATAAAAATGTCAATAATTATATTGTATAAATAATTTATGTTTAAATTATAAAGAGTGTTTTGTTTTTTTTAACCCGTAGTAATACACGGGCACTTTGCTAGTTTATAAAAAATTTAATACTAGATGTTTTTTTGTCAATTTAAATTCATTGGAGTGTTAAATTAGTTTGAAGTAAGAACAAATTAGTTATAGTTTGAGAGGGACACAATGAGCCACTCCGTCACTGACGAGCGAATTAAACTGCTACAACGGCCTCCAATGGTTGCTGCTGGTTCCTCAACGCATCTATATATAGTTGCATCATAATACTGATCCCATGCTATATTGATATGTAAGCGCACTTAATCAAATTAAATGAATACCATGAACATAGCTGCACAGTTGAATCATGCAAAATATAATTGGTTACTCTCATAGGAACCTGACGGTCAGTCATGTCTTTTGTTTCCTCACCTTTTTACCTTTCTCTTCCCCAATCAAATAATACATGCTAAACCTGTGCTTTTGATGACTGGAGATGCTGTATATAAATAAACCTAATGAAAACGAAGCAGCTGCCTACCTGGGGAGAACTCATGCATACATCTATATGAAAGCATTTGCATCTTTGATTGATGATTGCAATAAGCTTTTTTTTTTATAATAAGATGTTGGTGGGAACTGAAATTAGAGACGCCAGACTACATGGCTTTGCCATAAACGATGATCCATGTCGTTCCAGGTTAATGTCCGGTATGCCCACCGTGCATGTGCAGCTCCCGGCGCCAGCAACTTACAAGGGGACTCACTTTTATTTCTGTGTAAGCGTATGGTTGTCGGCGTCGGCGTTGTACGGGCACTAAGCTCGCGCGCCGCCTGCCGTGTGCTGCCCGAGGGTCTCTCGGACCTTTTCAACAGCCAGAAGGAAAACATTCTGATAAAACAGTTTTATAGCGGTTTTCATTCTTGCTAGACAGCTCACTTTGACGGTATTTTGTTGCCCATCTTCCGATCGTCCTCAATTTGCTCCGTTCCCGCATTCCTAATTGATTATGAATAAGTATGCATCAAACCAAACATAAAACTGATGAAGCCTAGTCTATTTTTTTTTATTAATTCTTGATATGATTTTAACAATATTTCAGGGTCATATCCATTCTCGAATTTGGTTACCCATCTTCAGATCGTTCTCAATTTGCTCTGTTCCCGTATTCCTAATTGATTATGAATAAGTATGCATCAAACCAAACATAAAACTGATCTCACGGTTGCTGATATGATTTTGACAAACCAGTCTGTTACTTTTTTTCACTAATTCCTGATATGATTTTGACAATGTTTCAGGGTCATACATATCCTTACAGTATAGCTGGTCTCACGGTTGCTATGTGTGCATCTCCCTTTGTTGCTGCCTTGAATTTGGTTGCCTTGCTCTGCATGGCCAACTTGGATTGTTGTGGCTGTCACTGAAGCAATTAGATTATCACAATCTTCTACTCTTACATGCATAGCCAGGTGTCATGTGTTTCTGTGGCAAAAACAAATGTATGATTACTCGAACTTGTCATGCAAGAGCAAGCAGGTGTCTCAAAAAATCTTTTAGCAGTATGTATGATAGTCATTTTTTTTTAAAGCTTTTGGGTGTTGATAGACGAATGAAAATTGAGTGCTCACTAAGCCATGGTCAGCTTTTTGGGTGTTGATGTCACAACCTCTTGGACCGAAATTCCTGAGGTACTGATTAAGCAAACACAAGATAATACAACAAACGACCAAGTTTAAATTACGTAAAAAGAGTGTTATTTATTATACATTAGAGTTAAGTATTTAAGTGCAACGAAAATATTACAAAGTTCAGTTTTAAAAATAACGGAAGATAATGATTAAACGTCTATAATTTACAACTCGACGATCATAGCAAGTGTGATAAATTCGAGCCCATACGAATTATCACCTAGCATCACGCAACAGCAGCGGCTACTCAGTCTCCTAATGGGCAGACCATCCCTCAGGGATAGACATATCCCAAGGAAGAACACTCATAGGTAGATCATATGCATCAATGTTATTACCTGAAATAAAGAAAACAATAATATGGCAAAGCCTGAGCTACTAAGCACAACAAGTCTTACCCGACAAGTATTAAATCTAGACATACTGAGGCTCAGAGATGGATAAAAGTAAATTTAGCAAACCTTCTAATAACTATAATAATGTAAGATAATTTATATGTCAAAGTAATAAGTATAACAAGCAATTTGAAAATTTAATTAAGTAACAAAGAACTTCAGTTAAGATTCACTAAAATTCAATATTTTTCATCCTAACATTCCATTAATTATTATTAATGAGGTTTTTAAGCTACGATGTGACGTAGTTAACAAGCGGTACTCGTTACTGCGAGGGACAACGATTTCAATCGTTTTACACCAGCTAGAAAAACCCAAAGTACACGGCATATGCATCATTCAAGAACACGTATGACAACTATTCACAAAGTCATAATACAACCCGATCCGGGTCCAAAGACCCGAGTGGGCAGCCATTCCACGATAACGTCAGAAATCTGTCCACTCCTACCGGATCACACGACCAAGCATTTGGGTATCGTCCAGTATGTACATGACAATGCTACATCAGTTTACTAGTTCCCATATACTAGCATGCATTCGGTACTGTTTAATATTTGCTCAGCAGGACCGATAACGGATGGGTCCTAGATCGACACAGAGAGGGCTACAGTCTTGCAAGCCATGTTCTCTGAAGACACATGATCTTTGCCCTTTCAGCTACGGGGCCTGTCCATGTCTCAAATTTTAGTTGCTGACCTAAACGGATTGTCACCTTGCGAGACAAAAACCATCACAGGTATTTTACCTTCGCCCTTTTCAATACAGATTCATTTAGTCTAAATTTTAATATTCTTACTTCATCATGTTATTAATATTTTAAGTATCATAACAATGTACAACCTACAACTAAGTATAATAATTCCTCTATTAACTACCGGTACCTGTATATCATGTCTAAAATAAAATAAGATATTTTCAGAAAATGCAGGTGAATTTTCATCCAACTTCTAAACTTAATGCACAAACAACCTATGTACATCTAGCAATTTAATTACTGAAATTAATCAAATTAATACATGGAAATATTCTAGGGCTTGCCTTGAGCTACAACCATAGAGTTAGTATTGATATTAGGATCTTCTTGTGTAAAAAAATCCGAGGAATCCTTCTGAAAATCCTCCGTAGTAGAGTTAACGTTTCCTATAAAATACCGATATATCAATACAGAGAATACATAGATAATGCAACAAAATGTGATGCATAAGATGAATGAGTATATCGGTAAAAATTTGTTTCTCAACATTGTTCTCGAAGCCATATGCTTCAGAGCTAGCAACTCTAATAATAAGAAATTACATATAAAGTTTCCTATTGTATTTATATAAGGTTATTTAGATATGAAAAGCAAATAATTTATTTAATAAAATAAAAATTATCTTACTAGACATGAGTGATCCACAGGTGATTGATATATGCATGATCAGCAAGTTTATCAAGTTTCACTAATATATAATAAGCAATTCATTAATAATGCATTTAATAATATTTATGACTAAATAAATTCTACTAAATTATGAACAACATATAAATTCCTATAAAAATTCATGATGATGCAATATGGCAAGTATGATTTTTGTGCACAAGCATAAACTCTAAATGTTTGCAGAAATTATTATAATGTATTTTTAAGCATTTCAAAGATAAAATCATATTGAATTTTTATGTCCAAAAACTAGGGTCATCAATTTATCATACAAACTAATAATGTCAAGGAAAGACCAGAACAATTTAATTTACTATTTTATCCAGTCTACAACTAAAGATATAAATTTATTAAGCTTTAAACTAATTAATTAATGCATCAAAACTTTTCATATAAAACATGCAAAGTAACATGTTCAAAGCATAGTATTCATCACAAGTAATTCAATAAAATTTATTTTGTAATTTTTGAAGCTCTAAAACTGCAGATATGGATTTTTCAAGTTTAACAATTTTTCTAGATTTTTATTTGAACTTCGCAATAATTACGAAAATGCCATCCGTTCATTTGAATCTCGCGCGTGAACACGTGCGCGGCGGCGTGGCTGCCGGAGCGGCTTTCTGAGCTCGTCGCCGGGCTCTAGAGTCATCGTAGAGCACGACACGGTGAGCACGCTGGCGGGGTTCGCGAGGCGAGGTGCTCACCAGAGATACGTCGACGTCGAGTGGCGGCGGAACAGAGAAGGTCGGTGACGGTGTGAGCTCGACTCGGAGACTGAGGGGAAGAACGAAGGGGTCGAAAAGCACCACTGAACTTTGGCGAAGCTCGATGGAGTCACCAAGGCGATGGAGAAAAGTCGGACGAAGCTGTCACCGTGGAGCTCCCATGGTGGCCGACGGTGACGGACAAGGAAAAGCTTGGACGGCGGCGACCTCAAGGCAAAAAGAAGAGTTAGATCATGTCAATGATGTGCGTCAAGATGTGAATCACCTTCATAAGAGAAAAGGATCGATGATACTTACTAGAGAGGACAGATTACTCGGATTTGTCAGAATTGAGCTGAGGAGAGTTCATCGGAGAAATGGCAAAATTCTCATCAGCCAAAAGAGGAAACGAGATGGTGTTTGTTCTGGATAGTCAAATGATTCACGACGCCTCCATCTTGGTCATGAGCTTGGGCTTTGGTGAGTTATTTGGCTGGCTCGGGGAGATTGGATGGGTGACGGCAATGGCGGGCGAAGCAGAGAAGAGACCGAGGGAAAGAGTGGGCATACGCATGGAGGAGCCAAGGAAAAAGAACGGGGAGGCCGAGGAGGAGTCGGGAGGAGAATCGAGGCGCGGTTTTCATCTCTGGAGTTGGCAGAGGAGCGATGACACGTGGGAGGTGCGCGTGTCGGCGTGCATGGCGTCGGGTGCCAACGAGAAAGAGAAAGAGGAGAGAAGAGAGAGACTGATGACTGGGTCCCACCAACAGGTTTTAACATTTCCCAGAATTTAACTCGGCCACAACTTCAATAATTGATTTAAAATAGTTCCAAACTCCAAATTAGCTTGGGAAAATTTGTACAGAAAGTTTGAAATGTGTAGATCACAATATGACAGGTGTCCAAGTTCAAAATTAATTGATTTAAATTTGCCAAGAATTTTATTATGAATAAAATTCAAACTTCTAAGAATTAATTAGGGTATTTCCTCTTTGAATAAAATTATGAGAAAATTCCTAAAATTTTCTTATGACATATATTATCACATATATTTTTGATAGCACTAAATTATATGGAAAAATTTGATGTTGCTTCACAATCTAACCATACTTTGATTTAAATTCAAATTTAAATAAATTTGAAATGCAACTAAAATTGAATTATGACTTGGTAAACCAGAACTAGGTGCAATTTATGTAATCAAAAGAGTGTAATGACACTGGAGTGTCACAGTTGATTGACGAATAAAAATTGAGTGTTCACTACACCAACCAAACACACCCTATCTATGCTAGAGTGACCACTCAATTTTCATTTCCATTTTTATTAGCTCAATTCAAGGTTTTTCGTTCCTTTGCATCTCGCGTAGGTGAGTCTGATTAATACAGCCATGAAGAATGATGTTAAGAAATCTCTAACAAGGACCATAACTCAGTTTGATAGAGCAACTCGTTTACACGTGCGTCAATATGGTAGGTAATAAGTTTCCCTCTTTTTGCATCTGGGTTCACTAGTGCACCATGAGAAAGCCGGGGATGACAAAGTTTTGCTTATTCCAACCGGATCCAACAATATTGAGTGAATGACACAAAATTATAACTATTTATATTATTATTGTAGAAAACTACAACTTTTGATTTCTATTTCACAAAACTACAACTACTTTGATCTCGAGTTGCAAAAAACTACAACTTTAACAAATTCCATTCTGGAGTGACCGTGGGTCTCACCTGTCAGTCTAATAGTGCCATTCTGTTTCCCACATCATACGCCATGTCATCGAGATGATATAGAAGATACGAGAACAGACCTAAAATGTAGTTTCTACGTTGTCGCGAGCGTTAACACCATGAGCATCAAGTGAGAAAGAGATGTCAACATATGTGACCAACGTGCTAGCCGGACGGGGGGCACGCCAATCTTTTTACTGATGGTATTGGGTGAGGAGACGAGGTGCGAATACTATATTTTGTTAGGCCCGACCAACGTTCCATCCCGTCAAATCTCCATTGTGATCACAAACACCGCTCTCACGATGATATGACGTCTGACGTGGGAAACAAAATGACACTATTAGACTGATAAATGGGATCCACGATTACTCTATAATAGAATTTATTAAAATTGTAGTTTTCTACAACTCAACGTCAATTTAATTGTAGTTTTGTGAAATAGGAATCAAAAGTTATAGTTTTCTACAACTCAAGACCAAAGTAGTTGTAGTTTTGTGAAATATAAATAAAAAATTGTAATTTTCTATAATAATAATATAAATAGTTATAGTTTTATGCAATTCACTCAACAATATTGGATACACAACGGTTGTCAACAAGATGACAAAGTATAATATGTTCTCGTTCGTGTAATATATGTAACATGTTCCATTTTATTGTCTTTCGTCCCTAAATATATTTTAGGATTTGCAACACATTTAGAATAGCTTACTTTATCATTCGAGAAAAAATGTTCTTGAAATAGTTAAGTCAAAACTTTAGTTAGTGAAGGCAATGTAAACTCGGAAGAGCTGTTGGTTGTATTGACATACGGAGTAAGAAAAACGAACAAAAGAGGATTGGTTCTTAAAAAAGCAATGGCATTGTAAATTTGAATCTAGCTACTAAAAGGAAAATAAGATGATTATCCTTTTTTTTTTTGAAAGGATAAGAGAATTACCAAGCCTTGTTTTGGGGAGAACGGGAAAAAATATTGCCTTTTCGCTATCTTACACGTCTGCTGATGTTTTTTTCTTTTTGTCTCCCTTCTCTTCCGTTGGGTTCCCTCACCGTCACCGACCAAAGAGCCACAGCACAGGACCCAATCCATTCAACAAGAGAGAAAGAAAAAAAAAAGGAAGAAAGGAAAGGAATTGTCAATTTTTTTCACATAGCTAGGGTTTTCGGCTTTCCGCCATGGACATCACCCACCTCGAGCTCGAATCCCTTGTCGCCGAGCTCTCCTAGCCGCCGCCGCCGCCGCCGCCGCATCTCGCATCCGCTTTTGAGGATTGATCGATTCCCCTCCTCCTTTGGAGGGTTTCCTTGTGTCTTTCCCCCAAATCGAATCGCAGCATTTCCGGCGGAGCAAGCAACCGGCCCTCTTTGTATCTCTGGGGTCCGAGGAAGGGCTGACGGCGCTGGCGATCAAGCGGCGAAGGAGGCGGGAGAGGGGATAATGTGTATCCTGTGCGTCGTGCAGCGGTGGTCGCGTCGGGCGGCGAGCATGCTGCCGTGGCTGGTGGTGCCGCTCCTCTTGCTGTGGGGCGCCTCCCAGCTCCTCCTCCCGGAGGCCTACCGCTTCGAGGTCACCTCCCCGCGCCTCGCCTGCGTCTCCGTCCTCCTCCTCACCCTCTTCTGGTACGAGATCCTCATCCCGCGCCTCACCCGCTGGCGCATCCGCCGCTCCGCCCGCCTCCGTGAGGAGCGCCGCGCCCACGCCCTCGAGCTCCAGAAGCTCCGCAAGACCGCAACACGCCGCTGCCGCAACTGCAACAATCCCTACCGGGACCAGAACCCCGGCGGCGGCAAGTTCATGTGCTCCTACTGCGGCCATGTCTCCAAGCGCCCTGTGCTCGACATCAATTCAGCCGGGAAGGTATCCAGGGGATGGCCTTGTGGTCAGGATTGTGACTCCCCCTACTGGCCCGAGCTGCGCTGCCCAGGCGATAACTCGTTCTTGGGGTTCTTGCGCCGTTTGTTCTCGTCTTTTTCGTTCACAATGGGGTTGTTCTTGGGTAAAATTTTTAGATTTGCATCATCGGTGGACAGTGAGGCAGATGGTAAAAGGCTGACCAAGAGAGGGGAGAATGGTGGTGGGAAAGCTGAGGAGAGTAGGGTGGAGAAGGCGAAGAGGAAAGCAGAAGAGAAGCGATTGGCCAGACTGGAGAGGGAAATGCTGGAGGAGGAGGAAAGGAAGCAGCGCGAGGAGATGGCAAAGCTTGTGGAGGAACGCAGGAAGCTAAGGGATGAGAAAGCAGATGCTGAGGAACGATCCAAAGGCGCTACCCCTGTTGGGGAGAAGGATGCCAGGAGGGAAGCAGATAAGCGCCGACTGGACAGGAGGAAGAAAGAGGACAAGGGGTCAAGCAAGAGTAATTCAGATTGCGAGGACATGGATAGAAGGTTGGGACGTGAAGGTGATAGGAAGCGAGACTTGGATAGAAAGGGTGACCCGGAGAGGCGTGATGGATACAAGCCTCATCATTTTGAAGCTAACAATCATAGTAGTAAGGTAGCAGACAGCAAGGCGAAGTACTTTGGACGAATGGCAGGTGGTTTTTTATCTTCTTCAAGAGGGTTTGGTGGTGGTTCTTTCTTTGGCAGAAGCACTCAGGCACCAGCTCCTCAAGTTAACAAGGTTAGTAGACCTGTTGTTCCTGCAACTGACCCAAGTAATGCAGTCAAAAGAGATTTTCAACCTGCAGCATCACAAGCTGCGTCCAAATCTTCTATTGCTGGAGAGACCAGAAATTCGTGGACTAATATCAATCGACCTGTGAGTAACAAGGACATTGTTATTTAGTGCAAACTGCTTTTGTTTGAACAAATGGTTTGAGTTATTTCTGCCCAATTGACATCTGACATCCCATTTATTTGTATTGTTCTACATGCAGGTTAGTCCAAATATTCAGCCACATCCTACTGCCCCTAAAAAGTCATGGCATCAGCTGTTCAGTCGCTCAGCATCGGTTTCCCCCTGTCCTGATGTTACTGCTTCAGCTCATGAGATTAATAGGAAGACAGAGCCACATGGTGCACAAATAAGCAATGCTCATAATTTTCTGTCTCAGTATCCTCCTCTGGACAGCAAGCCAAATTTAAGCCAGCCCATGCAATTTCCTGGCTTTTCACCAGTGAAGGGAGCTCCTTCCAAAACCAAACGACCTCATTTTCCAGCTGGACATATGCGCTTCTGTGAGGCACAACCGACAGTAATTGAAGAACCAGAAAACTTTGAGGACTCATGCGGGGATCTAGATGAAATTGCATTGCTTGGGCCGGTTTCAGAGTCTCTTGATAACTTCCCTCAGGACTTGGATTGTGGGTTCGTCTCAAGTGATGTCACCAAGGAATCACATCGCAGGCCATCACCAATCGAGTCTCCTCTCTCGAGATCTCGTACAATTGAAGAGAATCCCATGGTGCCCCGACAATCATCAGTCGCGAAAGGGCCTGATGGTTCCATTTTGCCTCAGGTTAACAATGAACAAGGCACATGGCAAATGTGGAGCACACCATTAGTTCAGGAAACTTTAGCCCTGCAAGGTCCTCAGAATCAGTGGCTTCTACCGAGAACGAATCAAATTAGCCATGGTTCCGATTTTTTGAATGGTGAAACAAGAAATCCTCTCTGTACTAGTTTGAATGACAGTGATCTATGGCAGCAGAAAGCACCCATCCAGCAATTGCCACCTGGCACACCTAGTTTTTTCCTTCCACATGATATAACAGGAAAAGCTCTGCACAATGACACAGGTTTTGGATCTCCAAACAAATCAGCCCGTGCACATCCCTTTGGGCCGCCTGGTATTTCGTGGTCCAAGTAAGTTCTTTTCGATGTCGTTTATTCCTCTTTTCAAAAATCTTCTGCTACATTGAAGTCTTTCATTAGCAATTTAGCGACAATAGTTTGATACTGTTAACTTGAGCTAGCAGCTTGGTATAACACTCAAGTGAATAGTTGTCATCCACCTCCCTAGATGTTGCTGATAAGTGTTTCTGTGCCCATTTTTGGTGCTGCTAACTTGAGCTTGTGAATTAGTTATTGTTGATCATTGCACAAAAAGTTTCCGTGCTCCATTTTGATGCTGGCAATGATTCTTTCATGTATGTGTGTGTCATTCAGGTTAATTGATTTTCTGTTTAGTACAGCTCCATGTATCAGTACATACCAGCACCTATCACATATGTTTTGGCGATTTCTTTGATACTCAGTGGTCAGTGCATATGCATCTATTTATATGTAGATACCTGCGTGTGTACAATATAGCTTTAAGATCATGACATAGTTCTGACTTCTGATAACTAGTATTCAATCAGTGCCAACAAAAATATGATACCATTAACATGGTACCAACAGAAAATATGGTACAGTTGAAAGCAAAGTGTATTATCGTGGGATCTAATACAATCTAGTGTTTGTAGTTCTGCAGTGTCCTGTTCCATAGGTGGAGTCTTATTACTATGAATTGAATGTAAATTGATAAGTATATGGATGATTGCTTTATTTTTGAACTATCAGAAGTGCCAGTGACATCTATACTTAATTGTTAGGTGGAGGGTTCACATGAACTAATTTTAGAGTAGATAAACAGCATAAGAGCATTAGAAATCTCATCATCTTCCAAGTGTTCATACCTGCTATTGGTTGGTTGAATTATATTTATTTTAAACTTGTGGGATACTTTGTTTAGGACATAATATGGTAGAGCTTGATGGCAAAATATTAGAGCTCACTGCAGGCTTAGGTTGTTGTGTTCCAAGCAATTTATTGGCAGCCAGTGATTTAGTCCCTGTTATCACTAGTGAGTGAAATGAAATGATATAAGAGCCAATAAATTGTGGTGGTATAAGCCACTGCAGTTTGAATGAAAGACTGATTACTTCAATTCTGTAATGAATCATTAAGTATCTTCATGTAGGCTAAACCCTTGAATCTTTGAATGGATGGCTTAATGGGGAGATACTGTCTACAACAACAATAGCAAAGTTACAAAGCTTTTTAGTCCAAGCAAGTTAGGTAGGCTAGAGACGGTGCCTGAAAAAAGATGAAAGAAACAAAAGAGAATAAAATGGAAACAATATTAGTAATGGGGGGTATATTGTCTACTGTTTCTTAATTTGTTACTTTGTTTGCTCTTTCTTCTGGGCTGTATGTTCTTAAAGAAACATATAATTTGATTTGTAGCATTGAACCTTTGTGTCGCCTCTGTTTGCAATACAACTTCATGGGTTCTTGTGCGAAAAGTATTTTCCAGCCAAAGCCCCATGACACCCTGAAATCGAGTTGCACAAGCTGTAAGATAATGTTCTTTCTTATTTCAGTTTAGATTCACTTGTACCTTGTTTGTTTCAACTTTCAAGTTTATGGCCTACATTTTGAAATCTGTTCGTTTGATACTAAGATATGTATGACACATACATGACTTAGAGCCTCTAAAATCTTCACCTTTTACCACACTTGTTATGGTTTGCGGCAGGTTACTGTAACTGCACAACACTGAAAATTACTATATTTTGCAAAATGTCTATTTTGTAAAAAAAAAATCTGTTGTAAGCTATAAATAATGCTCTTTTGTAGAAAATTATGTTGTAGGATATAAATAAACAATCCAGGAAATCAAATAACTGAATCCTAGCAGTGGAAGTCACAATAGTTTATGTGAGGTGATACAATGATTTGAGTTTAGTTAGGATACAACTCTAGAGTTCATGCAAAACTCAGGACTAGCCCTAATGCTGAATTTGGTTCTATCCATGGTGGAGGACGCATTCAAGACATCTGCACAATCTTTGTGCTATTGTCCAAGTATGGCTCCGGTGGGGGAAACCGTTTTCTCAGCAGGCCAGTTCCTTTGGGTCAGGTTAGAATACTGGGGTAGCATGCTGGGAGCATTTGTTTCAAACAGATCAGGTTGCGTGGAGTGAAACAATTGACTCATAAGCTGATGTCAACTTAGCAGAACTAGCTTGCGAGTAGACTAGGACTCTGTCAGAGGATTGAAGCAGATTGCAGTAAGAAAATATGCATGCAGAGGTGCAACATCCTGCTGACTGTTAATATGTAAAATGAGTAGATGTGGATACAGTTGCTGAGTGCTAATGTTTGATTAGTACACTAAATAATTTATAATTATGGTATATAATTTTAGCACCTTCCAAGTCTCAAGCAGTTTTGTCATGCATCATATTTTCTGTATCAGATAGCATTCACCATCTTATAACACTTGCTAGCCCTTAATCATGACAAAATGCCAAAACATTACTTCTTTCACAGGTTGGTGGCTGCTAGGTCTTTTACTGACTGTTAACGATTTAGCCCTGTTTGTTATGCAAGAATTTAGTAATGTCCATGTACCATGTATGAACCACAATTCCCATAAAATTCCTGTTTCCAATTGATGCATGTGAGTGAACTTAGTACTCAAATATATGAGTTGCACAAGATGCAATATAGTTTTTTTTTTCCATTTAGATTCATCATTACGCTGTCAGTTTTACAGCTTATTGCATAATTGTCAGGAAATCCCTGTGTTGCAATTGACCTGTATCAGTTGTGCAAGGTGCAAGATAGGCCTTTTGATTATTTGGGTTTAGACTCAATCCTCCATTTGTTCCTTGTCTAAAAATTTACGGTCTATGTTTTCAAATCTGTTGGCTTGAAATTGACAGACTCACCCACATGGCCCTGCAAGTGCCTAATAAACTTTTCAGTCTTGCTACCGGTGTTATGGTTGGCTTTACTGTGATTTCAGTACAAGTGCTGACGGGATAATTCTGTGATGAAATTAACTAAGCCTTACGGATATTCTACAAAAGGTTTGTGGTATTGAAAGCCTTCGTTATAGACAATACATAAGTAGTCACACATAGCAGTATTCACTCACGGTTTGAGCAAACCGGTGACGAAACCTGGGAGGGTGGCAAAGAGCTGGGTGGTACTGTTCATCGTATACAGGAATCTGTTCATCTGTAGGTTTATAAAATGTTGCCAGTTCCCCTTCCAGTTTATCCAATCTGTGAATGAACTGTCCTAGTCATACAAATGTGCTTCATTTGATTTTTCTTTTAGTCCAAGTTCTTTCCTGAGTGAGATTCATGCTGAGTTGTTAACAATAATAATACATTGTCACTATTGATGTTTGCTTGTGTATTAGTATCATCCTTGGTCGATAAAGTTGGAATGGTGCAACTCATAACTTTGTTGGGTCATGATTTATGCAGGGAAGATCCTATGCTGAATGGGAATGGAGCTAAGGAAAGTGATCAGTTTTGCTCTCCCAGAGGGGTGCACGTTGGTGGTGCCTTTTTTTCATCTAATTCTGATGTACAGTCGATGTGGTCATTCAATGAAAAAGATACAACATAGAACTTCATTATAGAATCAAATATCGAGCCAAGACTTCCTTGCCTCCTGCTGCTGTTAAAGGGGTTTAGGAGATAGGCTTGACTGTGTTCCTTGATGCAAAAATGATATATGATCTCCTTTTTTGTTTAGTAGCACTGACTCGCCTGTATGCGTCCTTGCATTGCATTAGGAGGCCTCTCACTTCATGCGTTGGCGCATTTTATCATCTTAACTTTTTATAGATTCAATGAAATGCAAAGTGGGGATGGGTGGGACTCAAATCCATGCGGAGGTACAATCTCGTCCATGATTGCATTAAATTAGTGGTGACAATGTGAGATTATCAGAGGTGATTCGTTCGTTTTGTGCTTGATGTGCACCCTGAAATGTGCTTGTGTTGACTGTAGCTTGTTTGGCTTTAAGTATGATATGTTGTCATTGACGTTTACATATGTGCAAGTGGTACCTGATGCAGAAGAGGCGCGAGGGTGATGGATTTGGAACTTGGTTGAGTGGTGGCAGCGCATTTACTGGTTTGGTGCTTCTTATCTACTAGGAGACCACGTTCAATTGTTTTTTTAATCGTCATCGATCTTTGGGTGCGGTGACTGAAATGAAGTTATTGTAGAATTTTAAGCCGCCTGCTTGATCACCATCTGCACCAGCTTATATATAGTAGACAAAAATTTAGCCAAACTTCCAAAGTTGTGACGCTAGTGGTGGGTGGTGGTTGATTCACTGGTCATGGAGTGGTTCCTCTCTTATCGGTCACCAGGTTCCACGCACGCAGGCTGCCTAACTTGTCTCGTGCTTCCAGCTAGTAGGTTGACACGGGTGAATCCGCCGAGCATAGTGGAGCCACGGATTGCAACTCTGCAAGTGGTTGGTTTGTCACTAAGCTAGTGACCATCATCACTTAGCACTCGTGGATGGTCGAGCATAGTCATGCATTTAAGAAGCACTGTTGCGATGTGACGAATAGTTTTAGTACGTGCTTGTGCCTTGGCCTCTAGCGAAAGAATTTTATTAGACTGGGTGTATGGATATGCAATATCCCTGCTGGGAAAGCATTGGCGTTTTATAACTATCAAAACAAGAGTTGAAAATCAGGAATAAATTCATAGAGAGAATGGAGTGAATTATACTCCCTTTTTTTTTTGTCTACGCAGATGCATGTCAGCATTTGCAAGTTTCTTCTCTTTTAACTTTAATTAACTATAAATAGCTTATAAATTTCATAAAGATAGATAACGTAAACTTCATTGTGCAACGAGAACGAGTATGATAATATGCTACTGTCTCTATCTTAAAATTCGTAATGCTTGTGGTCGTATGGTATAGAATTTACGTTGCCGCCATACGTGCTGTGTGCAGGACGAGCAGGATTCCGCTACAATCCAGCTTGCCCGTCCACTCTGACGGCCTAACCTCCACTTGTGTTGTGCAGCCGCCCGCTGTCATTTTCCAGCATGTGGCCGCTACAAAATTGGAAGTAGAAGAACCAAGCAGATTCATCTGAGAAGCTCAATCCATGTCCTGACCAATATATGTAGTTATGTACGGAGTGGAGTCATTATATGGTCCAAAGAATTGGAAATAATAAAGCGAGGGGCGTCTCTACCGGATCGAGTACATGGTACCAAGGGAAGGGCAGTTGAGTTCGGTTGGGCTCGCACATGGCTTACGCTCGGTTTTCTGCAACCCCTTGACTCGGCCGTCTGTCACTGTCAGCTGCTTCTTTTTTTTTTTGCAAGGGAGCTAATTATAATTATACTGTATATAAAAAATATGCTAATGGTAGATGACAGTGGCCTCCATGTTTTGTAGTCGTTGACAACCACTAACTCGTTGCATAATTTTGACTTTCCAACAACCAACATATACCAATAATGATTGCCTGATTGGGAAGGCTGAACTGGTACCTCCTCCGTTTCGTTTGCTCTTCCAGAAGCGAGTGGGAAAATTTGGCACTCTACACGTAGTGTGTGAATATGGTCACTGTGCCAACTATTAAATCAAACGGAGCAAGCTTCAAGGCTAGGAAAAGTAAAAAGGAGAGCACAGGGCAAAGTGGCCATCCTGCTGAGAATTTTGCGTGCCATGTTGTGAAGCGGAAAATAGGATTGAACATTACAAAATGCACGTGCCCGGTCGACACGGACGGAGGGTAATGGTATACAGGTCAAAGAAATAAGCGATGCGAGCGGGAACCAACTAACGACCATCGTACAGGTGACTGACAAGGGGGCCCGGAAAGGCGTTTTGACATGGCCATCGCTCTGATCTGGCGCCCACAATAAATAGAAAAAATAAATAAAAACACGGGAGCCTCCATTTTTCCTTTCTTCTCAACGCGCTGAGAAATTTGCCGTTTCATCTTCTTCCTCCTCCGGCTGCTGCGACCCTCGCCTCGGAATCCGAAGCTCTTTCCTTTCTATTCCACCAGTAAAATACTATAAAGAGTCCGAGCCTGCGAGGCGTTTGGTGGCCGGGATTTGGGGGAAGAAAAAAGAAAAGGGTGGGAGGAGTTGTTGGGTTGGGTACCGAATTGGATTTGATACCCCTCGCTTCTTCCCTGCTCCCTCTTCCTTCCTCTTCGCATTGCCCTGCCACCACCAAGCCGCGGCCTCCATTTGATTGGTTGATTCGGTCGGTCGTTGCTTCGGGGATCCGCAAGCAGGGAATTTTCAGAGGTAGAGATGTGCCCGCTGCGAGTAATCCTCATCTTTCTCTCCGCCACCATCGCCGGCTTCTTCCTCATCAGAGGGCTCAACGCCGAGCCTGACCAGTTCCAGGACGACGACGACTCGGGATCCCCCAGGGCCGCCGTGCCCCTCCATTCCAAGGTACTGCTTTAGTGCTTTTCCCCTTCCTCCTCCTTCCCCCTATTCTTAGCTTAGCTTCATTTTTCAAAGGAAAATCATAGCTTAACTTCTTACTTGAGCAAAAAAGGCCCTGCTTGCAATGCCAACTCTAGTTCTACTATTTACAAGGGAAATTTCTAGTAATCAGGAGCATAGCAAAAGTTGAACTGTCGGTCCATGTATGGTTTCGGCTTCTCCTATCTGCTACTGACTACGGTCTTGCTTCTCATCTCCATTCCACTATATAATGACCGCACATAATTTTTCCAGCATCCACGACTGCTGGAAATATGATGCCTGATGATAAATTAGTACCTAAAAAGCTTTTATGGTAGCATTTCTGTGCTTATTCGAATTGCTCAACTGTTACAAACCTGTCACGGATAAGCTAGTCCTGCTCTTGTATACGCATAGTAATCATTAGCATGGTTATATCTTTCTCAGATTAACCAATACTCCTATTATGGGATCGGAACTTCATGGACGCCATCCTCTGATTAGAACAATTGCATATTCAGAACACAAAATGGCAGTTGCTTCAGTAGATCTCTGTAGCGTTACAATTCATCAGAAATTGAAGTACTTGGAGGAATCTTGATTGACATCACCGCCATCCTCTCTCTGACAATTTATTTTGGACTTTGCGAATATATTAAACTGACTAGAGCTAATGCACATTCAGAAGGGAAACAGAAGAAAACAGTTGCTTAAATAAAGCCTACAGCTCTTGGAATCTTGATCATAGCACCCATCCACCTCCACTCTGACTGACAGTAATTCTACTATAACCTGTGCATGAACTTTTGTGGCATCTAGTATCAGAATTTGTTAAGAAGAAAGCTGAATAGAAACATGAGCTAAATGGACTAAAAATTAATAAGCATTTACTGATGCACAATGCATGGTCACTCGATACGACATCTTGGTTTTAATACTAAATCATCAGCCGATGGTTCCCCTTTGTGTGCAAGTTTCAAAGCTACTCTATTGTTTCTTTAATGAGAATCAATTGGTAATCTAACAAGATATTTTGTACGCAAATTTAGGTTGGATCAGCTGTGAAATCAGGATTTTGGACTATGGTGGACATGGCAAGTGGGCGGTACCTTTGGCGGACCCTTGTTGCGCCACCAGCGAAATCTGAATCTGATAAGGCACGGTGATGAAGGTCTGTAACTTATTCACATCTTGCTGATTGGTGGCCACAGGGGTGGAAATTGGCACAATCTTGTTGTGGTTATACGTTGGTGTTGGTTTGTAATACGGCGACCATTGTAATGTGTGGATTATATGCTAAAGTAAATGTGCAAAATTGTTCATGTTTCAGAGCCTTGTATTGTATAAGATTGAGTTGGTGCAATGTTGGGAGTATAGAATTAGGACATGAGATTTGAGTTCAGCTTTGCATGGTTTTGTTTCCACTACAAACACATGCTCAATGTTGGTAGCTGGAATCTGGAAATTTCTGAAAGAAGACAGTTGGATTGCTTCTCTATTATTCTGTTGAAACGATGTTCTATTTTTCAGTTTGGGCCCTTTCAGTTTCTCCCTTTTGAAGAATTGTTTCTGTTTCTGAGCTGCTACCCTGCTTGTAAGTTCTCTTGTTGGGTTTCTGGTATATTTGATGGTACTTGCAGAGCTGCAGTCTTCTTTTGCATGTCAAATTTGTTGATGGTGTATTGTTATCTGTGGTTCTTGTCCAGTGCATTGGCTATTTTGCCTTGCTGTGTGCACAGATGTTGGACAAATTTGTGCATTTTTTTTAACGAACTGATGTATGCATTGTTATTGATATGGCTGCACCGTAGTCTATCTATAGTGTAATGTTTACCTCTAGCTTCTGTAGATTTGGCTTAAATATGCAGAAAGCACATACAAAATGTCATGGAAATTTCTTGAAGATTTTTGGATTCCAAGCATGTACCTTTATTCTGTTGAAGTGATTATGTTCTGTTATCTTTATCTTCCTTTTCAAGAATTGATTTGGATTCTGGAAATGTTTCGGTGTCTACAAGTCATCTTTCTTGGGTTTCTGGTCGGTGATACCACATGCAGCATAGCTGACTAGCCATGCGAAGTGACTAGTCATGCAACATGGATGAATGTATATAGTACTTTGATTAACGTCATTCTCATTACTGCAACATTCAACCACTTATCTGCTAGTTGATCTGACCGATTAACAGTATCCCCTGTCGTGACATGGTACAATAACTGGCAGGACTTTAGTTGGACATCTCTCCTAAGATCCTTGCTAAGATCTGAAAACAGTAGCCCCCTTGTGACATGGTACAATCGAGCGAAATCTATGAACCATTTACCTGCTAGTAGATCTGACTGGCAGGACTTTAGTCAGACATCAAGAATCGAGCAGCATACTGCTCTCCCCAGAAGCATAGAGCAGCATACTGCAGTATTAGACATGTGCTACATGTCTGCTTGAGAAGTTCTCATTTGCAAGTCACAGTTGCAGTAGACTTGAATCACTTTAATTGATGTGATTTTCAATGTGAATTTTATTAATAAATATTATTATTATGTTCCTTTCTACAAACTCGGTTCTTGTAACATCCTGTTCGTTTCTACACACTCTGTTCTAATAACATGCTGTTTGCTCAATTATCTATAGAGACCTTCAAAAAGTCACTTCCAGTACAATATCTCATGGATTTGGTCTCAATCTTAACTTGGCCAATCCCGGATCTTCTGTTTCTACTGCGTGTTCTCTGCTTCTCTGTTACGGGTCTCTTTCAATAGCCTGTCTGACAAAACATACAATCTGAAACTCCACTTAGCAGTTTGCAAGTGTGGTTCAGTATACTGAAACAGAACCTCCTTATCCGTTGTGTTTTTTCAAGGCAAGTGTGGTTCAGTATATTGTCGCCTCTGGGGATGGAACGAGCAGTCCCTAAAAGAAAAGAACGATCATTTGCGGATTGGTGAACCAAAACAAGCAAGAGGATCAAGAAAGAGTATAAGAAAGGAGCAAATTCGCTAATCATCTTGACAGCATGGATTATCTGGAAGCATCGCAACGGTTGTGTCTTCGTCTCTTCGATGGTGCATCTCCATCCGTGGCTGAAGCTTTGCGTCAATTTAGAGATGAGTACATCATGTGGTGTTTGGCTGGAGCAAGAAAACTCCAGGCTTTGGGTCTAGGTGGGATTGGGGCATCTCTTTGAGTGCTGGAGTATGGTCACGCTTGTAACCTTCTCATGCGTTTTTTGTAAATAAACTTTAAAAGAAATATAGAGATCAAACAAGTGCAAAGGTTCAATGCTTTAGATACTAGTCATCTCAATCAATTTGAATCTCAAGCATTAGAAAAGAACAGATAGAGTCTGCTTGAAACGATGAACAGATAGCTACTGACACAACAGATGAACGGATAGCTACTAACATTTTTTATATGCTTTCGGCATATTTAAGCCCAAATCTACAACCAAGTCGAACTGCTATGCAGATGAGCCAAACCACTGAAGACAACCAAGCAAATCTGCAAGTTGAAAACAGGAAAAATTCATCTATAGCATCAGTTTATCTCTTGCTTGTGGATAAGCTTGATAACTATACGTTCATAAAAAAATTATTGTCACATATCGCCGACCATCTTGGTTTTGTTTAGCAATATCCTACACAGATTTAACGGCGGTACAGATGAACCGAAAATAAACAAGAATATTTACAAGTTGAAAGCACGAAAATTTTTATCTGTAGCACCATCTTGGTCTCTTGTTTGTTGGAGAGACATCACATCAGGTATCTATCATGGCTCCTCATCAAGGACAAAAGTTACAACTTGGCATAGCAGCAATTGGTTTGATGCAACTAATCGGATTGGATCTACATTTGACGTATCCAATTACTAATGTTATCACTGGGAAAATATTTTGGTGGTTCAACTGGTATGTGTAAATGGAGCTGGTGAATCTAGCCTGAATCCCGGTTGATAGGGACACTTTATTTTGTTCACAAATGGAATTTAAATATTTCCAGAAGATTAAACTTATCAACATGTGATGCTCTTTTCATCATTCCATATCTTCGTGTTTATTATACTTACAATGGTTTCTTTATGAAGGTGCATGTACCTGATCACTTCATTTATAACTTATCTACAGTACCCACGTTTCCTTATGTTTTTTGCTCAACATGCAGATTGACCAAGCTGTACGTGCTCTTTTTTTTTTCCTTCTGAACGGCAGTCTTTCACTGGGAAAATGTGCTTTTATTGCGTTCAATTTAGTCGACACAATCATTTGAATACCAAACATAATAAAAGAACATATGCAGTCTTCTTGTAGCAAAGGCAAATCACATTTAGCAAAATTTGACTTCAGCAATTTTGACTGTTGCTGCTGAGTGCTGGAACGGTTATAGTTTAATCATTGACCCAGAGAAGCTATTAGCAGAGTAAAGAAGTTGTTTTGTTTCAATGTATAAACACTTTTCAGAATACAATTATTCCATTAGTAGTAGTGACACAAATTACAGAACATAGATACTTTTAAGAACACAACTCATTACTTCAGTTTCTCAACATGTGCTCTTCCGGTCCAACAATGATAGTACTAGCCGTATAGCTCTAAACAGAAAGCTTGAATATAAGAAAACAACTCAAGAGACAAATATTTCCGGAACAAAAATAATGAAATAATTGATACAGGGAAGCTACTCTTGCTTCTGTTGCTGATCATCCCCATGCCAGGCCCAGACTATTTCTTTCAGCGCTGGCCGGATGCCTTCTTCCAATAGTTTCCGATACTCAATTAAATCACCACTTGTTTGTTTCAGCTCAACAAGATGATGGGAAGGTGTGATCTCAAAAATCTCTGCATCAAACTGCATGACACCATTCCTTCCTTCCTTCCGCCCTTGAATCTTGACTATACCATTATCCTTCTTCCTAACCCTAAGATTCAGGGTCTTTGCGACATCTTCAAGCTTTGAGATGATAGCTGAGGCAGACTTATCTGATGTAAATCTTGTCTCCTTTCTACAGTCCTTTTCAATAAATAAGCCAGACAGATCAAACCCTGCTGAGAGAGAGATAATTTCAAAGGCATTCAGGTTTGTCACGGTCAGGGGCTTCACATCTTCAGGAGCATTCTTCTTGCGCCTTGCAGTACCATGTATTGAAGTAGTATTAGTGATGGCATTTTCACTAGGAGTTCTCTCTTTTACTGCACGGGTTTCATTAGGACCTTTTCGGAACCATGTAGACTCTTTTATCTTCTGGATTGAAATTCTTGTGTTTGGGTTGGGGTCCAGGATCTTGTACAGAAGCTTTTTGAGTTTGTGTGAAAACCAACTGGGACACCTGAAATCACCATGTTGTATCTTCCGATACATCTCCATCAAGTTTGGTCCTTGGAAAGGGAGATAACCAGCAACAAGAACAAATAGGACAGCACCACAAGACCATATATCTGATTTCGCACCATCATAGCCTGTCTTGCTGATCACCTCTGGAGCTACATATGCTGGGGTTCCACAGGTCGTATGGAGCAAGCCATCTTGTCTCCTTGATTCTGAAAGTGCACTCAGCCCAAAGTCTGAGACCTTCAGGTTCTCATTCTCATCCAGCAGCAGGTTCTCAGGCTTCAAGTCTCGGTGAAACACACCTCGACTGTGGCAGTGATCAACTGCACTAATAAGCTGCTGAAAATACTTATGTGCTATTTCCTCTGTGAGGCGGCCACTTTTCTCAATCTTGTCAAAGAGTTCTCCACCTTTCACATACTCCATAACAAAGTAGATCTTGTTCCGTGTTGCCATGACCTCATGAAGCTCGACAATGTTCTTATGTGCTACCAACCGCATTGTTGTGATCTCACGTTTTATCTGCTCCGAAAGCCCAACCTTCAGTGCTTTGTCCTTATCAACCATCTTTATGGCGACACTCCCATTGGACTCAAGGTTCCTTGCATAGTGCACCTTGCCAAATGTGCCTTTCCCCAACAGTCTCCCCAACTCATACCGCTCCATCAAAATCTTTCCTCTACTCTCCATGCCTTCAAACAGTATAAACAACAGGGCTATCCTCTGGCCGTTAATCAGGTGGGCTGCAATGATTTAGCCTTCCTCCCCCATGTCATGGTCCATGGCGGTGAACAATATTCTTATGGCTTGGTCGTGTCGGAGTCTGAATGCCGTAGAATTGATGCAAGTAAGGTGGTCGCTCACATCAAGTGTTGAACAGACCAGCAGCCCTTGTGGAGCAGCGATCTCCTTTATCTGGCAGCCAAAATCTCTTCTATGAAAGCACATCTTTCAGCATTCCTTGATGTTTTAACTTGTAATGGGTGGTGTTATCTGCTCAAAAGAGGAGGAAAATTAGATTCAGCAGTTGAAGGCTCCAAAATATTTACAGTCATCAACTTTGTGTTACTTAACTGACAATGAAACTGATATTAGACATGGAATTAAAAGGGCATAATAACCAACCAAGTTCTATGAACATTGGTACTACAGTATTCATTGTTCTGTTCTGAAATCAGTTTGAAGAACACAGATGGGATTAACAGTAAACTAGAGAGAAGATTACAGAGGGATCTGGTGAACCGAAAGTCCGAAACATGCACACTTCTACAATCTCATTGCCGGACCTCTGGCACCTAGATAATACTATTCTATTCAGGTAATCAAAACACAAAAATGAGCAATAATTGGCAGGCATATCAGGATAAGGGGAGGACACCCCTGGCAACCATCAGAAAGAAGGTAACAACTTTCTGCCCCCCGATAAATCAACATGTAATAAGATTGTTGAAGTGAATCTGAAGCAGGTAGGTAACGAGGAAACATATTAAGTAAACAGGGGATGTGGCCATCGACTCAGAAAAATTTGCACCTTTCCAAATCCAAACGCTTAGCAACCTTCAGATTGCTATAGGCTGTACATCTACTGGGGTCCCGACTGCAGGCACAATTTGGCGTACAAGTAATTGAACACTATGGAAATCAAGAAAAGCCGCCCCTTTTTTTTTCTGAATCTACACAAGATTAGGTCCCCTGAACAATCAATGTATCTGCTCTTACAGGCGACAAATCGAAGCAGATAGTAGACAGGAAGAGAATCCGTAAGCGACTAAGCGCAATGCGCCATCCTAGCGATTCTTAGCGTGAACTAAACTGAATTGAGATAAGGGAAAAAAAAAACGGCAGAGAGGAGTGGATTGCATACCTTCAGGTTCCACGAAGAGGAAAGGAGATTGAAGAGGAAGCTCAGAGTTCGTGTGTATTGCACTTTTGGTTTGATTTCTTCTTGTGCGGCGGGCTGTTCTTATATAACGAGGCCGAGGGGGGAAGAAGGAGCCAGGAGGTGAGGTGAACAGGGAGAGAGAATAGGCAATTAGTCCGCGTAATAATGCCCTAATGGGATTGACGATAATGACCCTGCCGCTGATGCCGTTGCCGCCGCGTTTCCGACGCACCGCATCGCAGGAGAGGATATGCTTCCCAACCACATCTCGCCGTGCCTTTTTTTTTTTTTTGATAATTATCTCGCCGTGTTTGAGGTGGAACCAAATTGAAGCTTGACTCGACACATGCTGGAACAGCTAGCACATCTTGTCGCCATCGGGATACAGGCATACAGCAGCACACGTTATTGGTCCCTCTTCGCCGGTCTCCAACTCTAGTTTCTCTTGTGAAATAAATTACTACTACTATCGTTTTAGGCAACGAAATCGTTGTTTCAATTCCTCATTACTTTGTGGAACGATAACTAAAGCAAGTTGGTAAGTTGCCTTCCAAAACGATGTGATGTGATTTTTTGTTAACATTATAACCCGGCAATGCTGATCCCATCCTCTGCTGAGTCAAAAGACAGCCTGTTCCATAGAGCTTGGACCGCTGGAATGACTCATGCCTGCGTGTACAGGATTTTGTCTGATGACGGCTCAGTAGCCTTGTTTATATCATGGGTTCTCCTATTAGCCTCAAATTTTCTGTACAAGATCAAGTTAATAACCTTGTTTGCAACTGATCACCATGCTACCTGTACAGCAAACGAGAAAGATCGTCTTCGACCATGGGTTACATTTGTCAGCCATGCAGCAAGTATCCAAGTTTGTTCAGAATTCAAGTTCACGGAGTCAATCTTGATGTGTATTTGAGTGTGGCACACTCTCTCGATGATGTGATATTGCAGGAGAGAAAAGAGGAAAGAAATTTATTTTGATATCAATAACAGAGACATCAGATAAATAAGCACTTCAGATGAAATAGAGTCGTGTTGCCGCATGCAGATGTAGCCATCTGATTGATATCGATGAGAAAACACGATAACCATCAACTACCCTATCAAACCTTCTTAACGTAGTTAAAAAAAAAACCTTCTTAACGTGAAATAATATAGGATAAATACTGCTAGACATCTTCGAAGCAATATAAGAGAGATATTTGATCTCATCAATGTATTTACTTATGTACCTACAAGATTTTTCATAATCATTTATAATCACTATGGGAAGCAAGAAATGTACAAACATGATAAACATTGGTTAATAGTCACACATGTGTGCCGTACATGTAAAAGACCAGTACACTGTAAAAGGTAATCAATTGTTTTTTAATGGAAATTAATTGTCATGCATTGAAATTGGAGTTAGAAAATATTATCTCCCCTTTTGTGTAATGTATGCACTGTTCATTTCTTCTTTTGTATTTATTTAAAATTTGTGAATATTGTGAATTGAAAATATTAAATTAAACTAACAATATACAAAAACTTCTGCTTTAGATAATGCTCTATTGTTGATTATGACATTTGTTTTTTGTTCCCCTGACAAGACTTGAGTAGAGCAATGAATATGGCCCAGAATTCTAGCTCCATCCATTCACTCGGTGTATGTGTATGTGGTATATTTCCTGAGCAAGTAGTAGCACCTAACATGGCCCGACTTTGTGGTTCCATTCATCTCTAGAACCAACGCTCAACTTATGCACGGCTTAATCATGGAGCGATCCATGGGACCACTTAGATCGACAAATGTAAAAATAGCTATTGATTGAAGAAAAATATTGTTCAGGAATGAGATGCTCTCTCATTTCCAATCCAGGTGAATTCTTGTAGTTGGAATAAACTTCGCATTGGCTGTTTTTTTCTTGTAACATTGGAAATTTGTTAATCCATCAGATTTTGCATTATGAAAAATGGAACAAAAGAGAGTTAGCATTCTAGTTTCACCTGGTCACAAATTTGAAGCGATCCGAAGTACCATTAACTAAGCCGCAACACATTGTCATAGAGACATAATAGTGAAATAAGTATCTCAGATGCTGCAAAAATATTGTGTCATCGATGGGAATGACAGATTTTGAAACCGTCATGCTTTTTTTATTTGGTATTTGATTTTTATTGTTGGTCAGATATCTGGAAGTTAATCAGAGATTGATGCCAACGTGAGGGGTGAAGGAGCCTCGTTTAAGCTGTGGCAAGTTGTACAGACACTATCTGGATCTGGCTGTGGACGACCGAGTTTGTTGTGTGGCCATTCTCAAAGCATGGGTCACTCCTAGCCAGTTCCTACCAATAAACGGCACGTACCACATATTCTGGCACAATGATTTCTTTATTTTTAAGAAACGGCGCAATGATTTCTTCGTGGCATCCTGAGGATCGATCAGTGATGACTCGGATACTCATCAGCATGGAATGGGTAGGCAACAAATTATCAGAGATATTCCAAAAGAGAGACGGAGAGGAACAAACAAAACCATCATTCTCTGTGGACTGTAGCGAAAAATCTCAAAATTGTTGTCAGGTTTCAATTAGTTTGCTCACCTAACTGTGACGAGGAGAACGGTTCAGATATAATCAAAAGAGCCGGTAACGAGACAGCGCACCATACAAAAAAGTGCAGATTTAAGTCATTTCAAAAACAAAAAGTGCAGAGTGAATTATTATCTTGTAGGCAAACAAAGTAAATGTGGCCATATAAATATATAATAAACCACAGTCCAGTGTTAAGCCTACAAGTATGTAGGGACAAAATGTTGATGATGATCAAGTGACAAATATTTGTTCAGAAGACGCTTCTTTAACAATCCCAATGCAAGGGGCTAACGACATGTCATCTGCTGGCTCGCAGAGAAGCATCGTTGTTGGGCATCACTAGAGGAGACCCGAAACAATGTTGAGCAAAACTCAGGGACCAGCTAAAACCTGCCAATCAAGTTCCTTGGCCGGCTGTCAGGATGGATTTTTTTTTTCCTTGGAGATTCCCTAGTTTGGGAAGTCTATATGTGGTAGTATAGTGGAGCTGCTAGGATTGGAGGCCGTCTCCAGAGCTGAGACATCATGATCGACACGGTGATGACTCAGCTCAAGTGATTTATATGAGAGAAAGAAGAAAGCATGTTGAGTTTCCACGTTTTGTCTGTCCCGGTCAGCATCCACGAGTAAAACATTGCATCCGTGTCTAAAGAACGGATCTTTGTTAGTGGTACCGGCGGCATACTCGGATGAATTGGATTTGACACACTGCTGCATCCGTCTTAAGTTGAGG
The DNA here is from genome assembly GCA_032690845.1 of Eleusine coracana subsp. coracana. Taxonomy (NCBI): domain Eukaryota; kingdom Viridiplantae; phylum Streptophyta; class Magnoliopsida; order Poales; family Poaceae; genus Eleusine; species Eleusine coracana. Next base: position 13,268,128 of record CM064426.1, read on the forward strand.
AAGCAGCTTCGATCCTGCTGCTCGGCCCCTACACGTGCTGCGAGTCTGTACATATATACATACATATATATATATATATATATATATATATATATCTCGTACAAAAAAAAGGGGGTCAGAGTTCTCAAATCTGTCAAAAAAATTAAAGAAGGTAGTATTTCAGCTATGGCGTGTGTTAGCCGCGTCCCCGCACACAAAGTGGGCAGCTGATGCTGTGGGCGACGAACCAATCAGCAATGCAGGCCTTGTGAAACTGGTGGCGGCAGATGGGCAGATCTCGCCCTCCTTCAACCTGCGCACGCAGATGCCGCAATCCTCTGAAACCACCTTCTCCTTCCGGCGGTAGGACGACGACGACACAAAGTCAAGCAGATCCTCTTCTTCTTTGGTGGCGGCAAAGCATGATCCGACGACGACGAGCATTATTCTTGCCGTGGCAATACATCTCGTCGATCTAGCTAGGCTACAAATCGATTTTGACAGAATTTTACTTACTGAACTTTAATAATTAGTAACTAGCAAAAGGTATACAACACCCGACGACGTGCCTAATACATATATCCCGACTCGGACACATGATGTGTTGTGTTCCCTACTCCAACACAGACTCTGATCGACCGGATTATATACTACACCTACCTTACCTGCCTCGATCATTTAACAATAATAATTGTTCATGCAAAATTATATGTAACCAGTTGAAAGAAATCACGATAGCAAGAAATTTCGATCGAGCGAGCGAGGCCATCTTCTTCTCTAATACACACACACATGGACGTCGGGGAAACGACGATGGACTTGACGGTCTATTTCATCATGGCGCTCATGTACGCGTCCCTGCTGTTCACCCTAGTCACCGAGGTGCGTGCCTGTCTCCGCCGCCGGCGCAAAAACCGCGACCACCTGATCGCCGTCGACCGGTTGATGGAGACCGTCGACGACGTCCCGTATTATTATCATCATTACCAGCTGCTGCTGCTTCTTCCTGATGATCATCACCATCATCATGCTCAATGCGTGATCTGCTTGGCGGAGTACGAGCAGGGGGAGGGGCGGTTCGTGCTGCCCGGTTGCGCACACGCGTTCCACCGAAGCTGCATTGAGCCGTGGCTGCGACAGGGTAACAACACTTGCCCCGTCTGTAGAGCAGCCGTGATAATTACGACCACCGATGAGTCGTCGTCCTCAGCTGCTGAACATCACCGCCAACAAGTTGTTGTTGTTGTTAACCCGCCGGCGGACGCCGACAACATGGTGTAGCTTGTTTTCAGTTTATTATTATTAGTTTTAATTTTATTGCTCTCCAAATCAAATGCAGTATATTTATGTTGTACACAATAGCATGATCCACCCGCAGCAGCCAGCTGAGTAAGTTCTTTCTGTTGAGATAGACATACAGTTATTGGCACTACTAAAAAATTCGTGCACATCCTAGTTCCTGCATGCACCGCTTCTTTTCTTCTTCTTTTTTTTATTATAGCCGTTACCTGCAGGTGGTACTTAACACGCTTCTGTTGTACGCATGGCTATACTATGACCAGTGAATTAAGACCGTTCGTTGTTGGAACCAATTTCCGTTTCATCGCTCATCATGACAATGGAGTTGCCTGGCAGTACACGTTAAATCCGTGATTAGACACACTAGGTACCCGAGCCGAGTCATATATAAATTGGGCTGGTGGAGACTGCTACTATATATATATACATCATCATGCATACTGTGGACGCCGTAATAGGCAATACGATGAACAAAATTGGGCTGAAATAATAGCCACACAGCGTCTAGCTGCGGTTTGAGAGGTTGGGGAGAACTGAATTACCCAGTTGACACTTGTAGTAGCACGGGTGAGCCCTTACCTGCATCACGCACTTGTTGGCATGTGGTCGCGTACTCACCCAGAGTAGTATCGCCGTCGTCCCCGGCCGACTTTGTACTAGTGCTGATGAAGGCTAGCAGATGGAGTGCGATGATGCTCTTCCCTCTTGTTTTCGTGTCTGATCCTCAACAAACTTGTCTCACTTTCTTCAGAAAACAAAAAACAAACTTGTCTCACTTTCTTCAGAAAACAAAAAACAAACTTGTCTCACTCCAATTAATGGACGCATTCATCAACATGCAGGTTCCAACTTCCAATAATCACGTGGCATGTTCATCTGCTCCCATCCAACACTTTCGCCCTTTGCTTTCGTGTCTTTTGCCATATATTCAACAAAACGAACTAATAACTGACTAGCGTTGTCTTGCCATATATTGCTGCAGTTGGACAGCCCACCCTGCCTGTGGTTGTGGTGACTGCTGAGCCGCCGCATTCATCCTCAACACATGGAAGTGGAACAGTCAAAAGTCCTTAGACAACCGAGCTCAAAACTTGACTCGGCTCCTTATGCTCATAAGTCAGAATCACATTATAATTCAAACACTAGATTCATCCGCTCGTATTTTATATTTTACCACTATTGATCTTATAATTCAAACATAAGACAAAAATATTTAAATAAAAAATAGTTCAGAATAATATATAATAAAAAATAGCTTATAAATATAACTCAATTTGAAATAGGTCTTAAGATAATTAAATATTAGCATAGTATTTTATATTTTACCACTATTGATCTTATTTTTTATGAGTTTTTGAGAACTTGTTGAGCTCGTGAGCCGCTCGCAAGCCAGTTTCACTCAGCTCGTAAATTTGACGAGCTAAATTAAGCTTGACTTGACTCATTAACAAAACGAGTCAAATCGAGCCGAGCTTATCACGAGTAGAGTCTGAGTCATGAGTTCTGAATTTTGTACAAAGCGCCGGACGCCGAGAACATGGTGTAGCTTTTTGAGAGTGTTCTTTTTAAATTTTTTTTCTCTCCAAATAATGCTGTTTATTTATGTTGTACACCACCAAAAAGCATGATCCACCAGCCTGATCAGTAAATTCTTTTCTTCTTTTATAGCCGTTACCTGCAGGTGGTACTTGACACGCCGCTTCTGTTGTACTCTCATGGCGATACTATGACCACTGAAGAGCGCTCGTTGGAACCAATTTCTGTTTCATCGCTCATTATGACAATGGAGTTACCTGCCAGCACACGTTAAATCCATGATTAGACACACTAGTAGGTACCCGAGCCGAGCCACATATAAATGGGACACACTGGTGGTGACTGCTACTACATCATCACATATATGGATCTCGTAAGCAATAGTATGTTGAAGAAAATTGGGCTCATATAACAGTCATGGCGTCTATAACTTGCACTTTGAGATCTAGTATATATATGTAGATTGAGTCATTGAGAGGTTGGGGAGAACTGAATTACCCAGTTGACATTTGCACATCACTCAGTTGGTAACAAGTGGTCGAGAGATGGTTCGTCCTCGCTAGCAGTAGCGCCACCGCCCTACGCTAGCCGTTGTGACGGGCACGAGGGAGTTACCAGGTAAGAATGTGTAGAAGATTTTTGGGGTAGGGTGACCCCGCATGCGATCGGCAAGGGTGATTGTGAAGAAGATTATCGGTGTGATCCAGTATCGCCGTCGCCGGCCGACGATGTAACTAGTGTTCGTGAAGGCTAGTTACATCGTCGGCCGAAGATTTTTGGTGCCATGATGTTCTTGTCCATGGGATCCTCCTGCCTGTTTCCTTTTTTCGTGTCTGATCCGATCAACAAACTTGTCCCTCGCTCCAATAATTAATCGACGCCAACAAACAAACTTCTCCGTCTCTTGAGCTCTGTGCTGTACGTCTGTACACCATGTCTTTTATTTTGCTGGACACCATGTCTTGAGCAACATGGAACCATTGTAGCTGAGCCCTGAATAACAAGCTAAGGGGGCACGTACGTCTGTTGTTATACGCCATCAATAACCAATTCTGGGAATGCAGTCCTTGTGGAACTCAAACTGGCCCAATGGGATAGTGTTCTAGATCAGAGAAGGTTCACACAAATTAAAAGAGTAGACCCGGCCGATCAATTTGTATTGATGATCCACGCACGACCATGCATGATGGACGTTTTTTTTTTCTTCTTCGAAATATCCGATGAGTATCGGCATATATATTGATAAGAAGAAGCATAGTTTTACACATAAGCGTTGTACAACTACTGCCTGTTTTGGAGCGTGGGCTAAACGGCTGTGACATTAGTGAACTACTCACTAGTTGAGATAACAACAAAAGGTGCAAGGTGCTTTTTTTTCCCGGACCAAGAAACGTGGTGTAGTGTAGCTAGCTAGCCATCTTTTTTTTTTCACAGAATGTTTATCAGTAAGTAGGATGAATTCTTGGAAAAATAGTAAATATATGTTCTATTTTTTTTAGTTCGCGTGGCGTGGATGATCTTATCGCACCGACAATGCATCACACATTATTATTATGCGCTGGGCTTTGATTTCGGCCATCAGCTTGTTACTTGTACGTGTGTGATGGGGCTTATTGTTGAAATCTGATAGGCGAACTCACTTACGGCTTTGATTTCATCGCACACGCCGGCCGTGCGAAAATGGCTCTCGTGACCCAAACAGTGCTCCTCGAAAATGGCTCTCGTGACCCAAACATAAATCCCCTACTAATGAGATTTTATTAAACTACAAAAGGTTCTGAAAACATATGTCGCACGCTGGGAATTCGAATACTCCGGACTCGTCGCACGACCATCGTTCCATTACTTTAGTCGAACGCCGGGCATTCGAAAACGAGTCTTCTTCTCCAACTCTCTCTCTCTCTCTCTCTCTCTCTCTCTCTCTCTCTCTCTCTCTCTCTCTCTCTTCGTCTCACGCCATTGCGTTCGCTTCGTCTTGTGCGCTCGCTCGCTCTCTGACCAGCATTGCGCAAGAGGTTGAGGTCGTGGGGGGCATTGCACGAGAGGTGGCCGGCGTTGCTGGTGGTCGCAGCCGGCGTGAGCTGATGTGAACTCCATCGAGCTTGCGGCCGGTGGCGTCCGAGCTCCACGTGAGCTCGCAGCCGGCAGTGTCGAAGTTCGACGTGAGCTCGCGTGCAGCGGGGTCCGAGGTTCGTGCACGGTGCGGGAGGCGTGCGACATTGTTGGCAGGTCAATAGTAGTTGAAATAGTAGCCTTTTATATGTTCTAACATAATATCTCTACAATCTATTAATTGAGGTACGGTCGTCCACTTAGTGTCTATAAAGTTAGTCTATTAATTGAGATACGGTCGTCCACTTCGTGTCCACAAAGTTAGAGATTGAATCTAAATCGGTTTCGTACCTTCTATATCAAGTACCGAATTGTAAAAATTATAACTCCCACATCCGGAGCTCAAATGAGGCAAACTCGCACTCTATCTTATAACTCTCGAAAAGTTCTATAACTTTGGTATTCAATAGAAGTTCAGATCCCGCAGTTTTGATTTCCAAATATACGATGCAAAAATATTTATTCTGATTCGGACTCCTCTACGTAGGTTTCTGTGCGGGGTCCATATCTCCTAGCTTCGTAGTCTAAATAATATGATTCATATATATTTTGAAAAGGTATCAATGAGATCTACAACTTTTGTGTTTTAATTTTTTCCATTAGAGGAAGTATACAATTTCAAAATCGCGTTGCAATATAGTGCTATTTGTGGACTCCGTGAATTAATTTTTCCTTCTGGATAAAGTTTCTAGAATATGATAAATAATGGTGATAAAATTGTTACTTTTGATATATCAAATGATATACTAAGAAGCACCAACGGTAATATAAATATAATATTTTATGTAAATAATGTTAATAATATTGTATATATCTAATAATTATATTATATAAATAATTTATATTTAAATTATAAAGAGTGTTATATTTTTTAAAGTCCGTAGCAACGTATGGACACTTTGCTAGTTAACATATATTTCGTTTGAGTATGTGTAATAAGTATTAATACAATATGTTTGATTATTAATATATTTAAAAGATATTATGAGTATTAATTATGGTTAGGGTGAAACATATTGTGATGTTATAGTATAGTTAGGATGTATTATATATTCTATTTATGTATGTTGTAAGTTCATTTTATTAGGTAGATTTATTTTTGTAATAGAATGAAATATGAAGTCAATATTTAGATAATGCTTAAAATGAGTTGTTATTTTTTGTAGTCATTTAAATGTTTGATTAAAGGAATATATTAGAAAAATAAAAATATATTTTCATGATCACAGACTCGTGAAACATGACAAGTCTTAGAATTTTCTATGAGACCGGAGAAATAAAAATGGATCCATGTGGTGTTGATCTAAGCAGTTCCCGTACGTTGATGTAGTTCACCCTGACCCAACTGCCTATAGGATGAAGGATATTCATATATGGTTGGCCCATTATTTTCTACTAGATCCGGAAGTTTATTTAGTGAAAGTGCAATGTTTGTGGACACGAACTTTTGACCCTGTATGTTGGGAGTTGAAGGTAGTATCTCAGACGGAGAAGTGGTTGAACTGGTTTAGGAAACAACATGCTTAATTCATCATGCTTGTGCAGGCTTGTCCGAAAGAAATTTATGAAGATAATATTGATTCCGAAAGTAGGGCAACATTAGTGGTTGAACAAAATAGTGAAATTAGTGCAATGTCGACAAGGATGAGCGATGATAATCAGGAGGTGGATGCAGTGCAACATATGTGTATGAATGAGCCTAAGGTTGTTGAGGGGCAAGCTGATACGGGAGAGAGGTGAATGAGAGAATTATTGAAGAGCTAGATAATGTGTACTGTAATGCGTTATATGAGCAAGATATGCTGCACGAGGATGAAGATGTGGAGGAAGATGATAATGATGACGAACCCAATAATCCTACTCCTGATGAATGGAACCGGCATGATAAAGCTACAATGGATGTAGCAGATACACATCATTCTCGTTGGGAGTATGGTTCAAGTTTGATTCATAATAATCAGCTATTTCCTAATGGGTCGGAATTGAAAGACGTTGTGGCTCGTTGGGCTGTGATGTCACATAGGGAGGTGCGGGTTATTAACTCATCTCCGGTGAAATATAGTGTGAGGTGTAGGAATGAAGGTTGCCTTTTTTATGTTCATGCTTACAGGCCAAAGCATGAGACATATTGGTTGGTGTCTAGAGTTGTTGAACATAGTTGCACACTTGAAACTGTGAGTCGAAAGCACCATAATCTTACAGCTGTACTCATTGCTAATGAGTGATTCATTGAAGCTATTGAGAAGCAAGACATGGAGTGTTCATACATTCAGCGCTCTGTCTTACGACAATTCAAGTATGAGATTACATATCAAAAAGCTTGGAGGACAAAGCAGAAGGCCTTAGAGAAATGTTGGGGAACATTTGAGGCTTCATATTGCAATATGTCCCGTGTTCTAGAAGTTTTACAGGCCAGAAACCCTAGTACATACATAGCATTTAAAGAGAGTGACATGGGTGATGATCAACCCCGGATGTTTCACCGTGCATTTCTCTCATTGGGTCCTTGTATCCGGTCATTCCATCATTGTCGGCCAATACTATGTGTAGATGGCACGTTCTTGACAGGAAAGTATAAAGGTCAAATATTAACTGCAACATGAGTTGATGGGAACAATCAAATACTTCTCGTGGCGTTCGCATTTGTAGAGGGTGAGAATAAGTTGAGTTGGCTATGGTTTTTTAGGCACCTAAAAGCGGGAATAGTTCATGATCGATCTAATTTTTGCATCATACATGATCGTCATAAGGGGATCTTGTCTGCTATTAAGACATTGCTAGAGGATCCTCAGGAGGCATATCCATGGCATGACTTGCATAGTCGTTGGTGCATACGTCATATGGGAGCTAATTTCTACAAGCAGTTTAAGAAAAAATCATTAATGCAAATGTTTAAAAGGTTGTGTAGTCAGAACCAGACTCGAAAATTTGAGGCTCTATGGATAGAACTAGATAAAAATACAAGGTCTCACTTGGAAGACGAAAATAATAAACCGGCAGCACCTGGTCAAGCAGCACCGGAGCCATTGCCGCCTCTTGGAGATGGACTTGACCCTCCAAACATCAGAAGAAGGTCTGCACGATGCATCAAGTGTTTTTCCCACTGGATTGACGCAGAACCAAAGGAGAAATGGTCGTTGTTGTATGATACAGATGGTGCAAGGTTTGGCATAATGACTACAAATGTTGCAGAGGTATACAATTGGGTAATCAGAGGGTTATGTGGATTGCCCTTAGTTGGAATCATTGATGGCATGGTGCACGGGCTAATTGCGTACTATCAGAAGATGCACGCCGCTGTTGTTATTCATAGCACAAGCATAGATACACCATATGGTTTTCGGATGATGCAACACCTGGCTGAAAAGAATGTTAAGTCTCTGGAGCATATGGTGCGTGCCATGGGTGTAAATGAGCATCGTTTTGATATCACACTAAGGTTGAAAGGAGGGGTTGGGAGTGACACTAGAGTTGTTACCCACGAGGTAAACTTAGGTCGTGAATTAAATGGATGTTGTGATTGTACTTGCAATAAGCCAAGGTTGCTACACATTCCATGTTCTCATGTTCTAGCAACACTATCGCAGGTTGGCGTTCACACCCCATTATATGTGTTAGCTTTCTATCTTAAAGAAAGAGTTGTAGACACCTGGACTTGTGAGTTATACGGATTTACTGCACACATTGACTTCACAGATTGTGACAGAGATACTGTCATTTGTCTACCGGATATGACATTACTTAGGCATCCGCATGGCAAAGGTGGACGTCTGCAAACTAGGCGCATTCATAATGATATGGATGAATCTGAAGATGGAGGGCCTATTCGGAGGTGCACTAACTGTGATGACTATGGTCACAAGACAAAGAATTGTCCATAGAACAATGCTGGTGAAACTGGAACATCCAATGCTACCTGTGGAAGACAACCTTTAGATACGGATGATCGATATCTTGTATAAGTATTATGTTTATATTGCAGATTCTATGTAATATGAGTTATGTGTAATGAGTTTTATATCGTGATACTATATGTCATATGTGATATGTAATATAAGTTAATTTTGTTGCAAAAAATTATACTATATGTGAATATGATTTATATTTCACAAGTTTCCATATGCATTGAATTAACATATTGAACTATTTGTTTTCTTTTCAGGGATGGCGCCACAGTACGAGCTCCTCGACGAGTCTTGGGATAGCTGACACCGTGCTTTTCGGCTATCGATGCAGGGACCAGGCACGATGCCCATGTTGATGGCCCACACACCTTTGAGGGCATGGCGACTTGACCCCCGTTGGTTGCCGAGGTTGAAAAATTATACATTATTTTGTATTGATTACTTTTGTTAAATCATAGATTGACTTCCACATGGTACTTGTACAGGTTGTCTTAGGCCGGGTTGCTTCCCTTGGCTCAGATGATTCAGTTCACAAATGAGGACGACATGGCAGCTCAAGACATCAAAATCGAGCAGTCACAACGATTTCCTTATGGTCGTTCGTTGCTGTCGGCGTTGACAGACCGATGGAGGCCAGTCGGGATCTCAGAGTTGTGCTACAGAGACTCCGCATACTAGATGACATCCAAGAAGCTTGTGTTTGACGCTTTTGTGGAGGACTACGCTCCTCATCGAGTGATGAGGCAATTTGGACGTCACCAGCACGTACCGGTCCCGTTTGGAGAGCATGTAACATCAAACGTGCACTCGTAAGTTAAATCATTCATAAGCGTGTTCTATTGAATTAAATCATTTGTATATTATATGTTTTAGCATTTAATTTAATCTTCTTCAACTTGCAGGTACTCAACAAAAGGAGCACATAGGAGCCAGGCGTCCCTAACAGATTGGATGGCACACTAGATACAGGGGTGGGCCAATGCACTCAACGATTTTATTGATGAGCTGGCACCCTACGATCCTACCACCTATTAGCTCTACCTGTAGTGGTATGTCCCACGCACATGCACAAGACTGCTCCACATTGTTGACCCACCAAGACCACTTGCAGCTAGCACTTCTGCCTTGTACCCAGGCCATGCTGCTGTGGCACTCCACATGGCGGTACGTCATAGTCATAAAATTATATTCAAGCATCATTTATATCTCCTATTTTCTCATACATGTATTGTAACCATGTAATACAGATGGACTTAGGGACAGAAATATACTCAGAGGCAACTGGTAACGCACGGACACTTTGCTAGTATATATATATATATATATATATATATATGAGATATTTTTTCTACTCCCAGGAGTAGGTACTCTTACATGTATATCTCACAATCTAGAGAGCATCATTACATACTTGACGTTTCTAAATATAGTATGTAGTCATACTAGATGGTATATGGACATACTCACTTTTTTTTGTTATAATATATGAAGTATGAAGACATACTTACTTTTATATAGCAGTAAATATGATATATGTTCATATGTTTATAACTTAAAGATCCTTAAAAAAAATTATGGTTATCACTCTAAAAAATCATGTTTTAAGTATATGTATATACTCAAAATGATAAATGGGTATGAACACATACCCAAGATGGTTTTTTGAACGTGTGAGTAACTACATTTGGGAGTAGAATGGAATTACCATATATATATATATATATATATATATATATATAGATAGATAGATAGATAGATAGATAGATATAGATATATAACTCCTATTTAGCACACTACGTGCTAAATAGGCTATTTAATGCTCATAAATTTATGGTTGCAAAGTGAAAAAATTATGGTTACAAGTGAAAATTTTTACGGTTTATGAATGATACATGAAATATTTTATGGTCGTGGTTCAAATATTTTATGATCATAAAAATAATGTCTCATATATATATACACACACGATAGATTATTCACTAGATTCATATAACATCCACTAGACCTGTTTTAGTTGATGGTAAATTTCTAAACAATATAAACCTTTCGCTTCGCTGGTATTAAAGTGTACTTCAAAAATTTGATGGTAAAGTTCTAAAACAGAGATCTTTCAATGTCGATAATGCAACTTTTCCTATCTTCTATGATCCATCCATCCTTTTTTTTGAAAGAACGTCTATGATCCATCACCTGAAAGAATGATGGACAAGTAAAAGTAACAGTAAGTGATACATTTATCTTTTCACAAAAACTTGTTTGATCTCAAAGGTGTGTTGTGGTTTTAAAACTGACTCCAACAACAACATGCAAATGCATTTTTGCCGCTCCAAAGGCTACTGTACACCATGCATTCATCTCCAATAAAGATATGCAAATAGGGAGGCATTTTGCATCTGAGAAGAGAGGAGAGCCAAAATTGCATTCTCTCTCTCCTCCGATGCATTGCTGTGCGAGCGAGGGAGGTAGGCAGGGACGCACGAGGATGTTGGCGGGGACTTGTTACTTGATTATGAAATTGTTAATAAAATTGTTACTTAATTTATGATTAAGTTCAAATAGTACTTCCTCTATTCTGATTAGACCATAAAAAGGGACTATAGCGGCGTTATTAAAAAGTTTGTAGCGACGATTTTATTATGAACCGTCGCAACAAATGAGATTTGTTTTTAGCGGTGATCAATAAAGTCAATTATCATTAAAAAAAAATTTAAACACAATTTATAACTAATCTGTCATTATATATATGCTCCTATTTTTTATGTCGGTCGAAAAGATTAACCGTAGCTAAAAATATACGTTGATATCATCATACTGATTTTTAGAGGCAGGCCACAATGTGAACGCCCTCTAAAAATATATTACGTCATGTCATCGATCGAGTCTTCTCTTACTCAACCAATCACGGACATGTCCACGGATTGTGTGCATTCTCCCTTCCCCTCTCTCTTCAAATCAACCTGCTCCTCTCTCTCTCTTTGATCTCTTTCTGAGGTCCTCCCTTCCCTCCATCAAAGCCCACCTCCATCTCCCGGGCGGCGCCGGCGTGGGAGCCTGGGCGTGGCGGCGGCACGAGAGCCCGGGCAAGGTGGCTCCCTGGGCATGGTGGCGTGGAGCTCGACCGCTCGGGGCTCCCTGGGCGAGGAGGTGGTGTAAGCGGCCGCCCCGTCGCCAGAACTTGGGCAGGGCGACCGGATCTGGCCGCCCCACTCTTCAGCCAGCGCGGGGGCGAGCGGTGGAGGCGCAGGTCGGCCAACGAGTGCACCGGCGCGGGGACGGGCGTGCAGCGGGCTGAGCTCCCTAGCGCGGGACCGGATGAGCGGGGGCCCGTGCTCCCTAGCGCAGCAGCCCGCCACCATGCCTGTATTTTTTTTATTTTTTCCATACATTCATAGCGGTGGGTGGTAATATCAACCGCTGCTACCGTGGTAGTCATAGTGGCGGTTTGTTTCACTTGCGGACGACCCGTCACATCAAAATGATAATTTCAGTTGCGAAAATACAACGGGTTAGTTGTCCTACCGCTACCGTATATTTATGCCCGCCGTAATAGTTCTCTTTTGTGGTAGTGTAAATTGCTTGTCATCGTGACTTTGTACTAGATTTGTTGAACATTATCTGAACCATATATCTAGATTCATTTAATATTCTATAAATATAGACATTAAAAGATACACTTGGGATAACAAATAAACTGGGACAAAGGGAGTATATTCAACTCATATGCTTATAGACTCTTCAACTCATATTCTTATAGTCTGATGAGTATAATTTACGATCTATTCTATATAGAGTAAGTTCTTATTTAGAAAAATGTTTGTTTTTTATCCTTTTTTTGCACTAATGTAATTTTCTCTCTAGGGCCACATCTTGACAATAAAGAATATGATGGTAACATACATAACCTGTAAAAAAATTGTTGATGCCATACGAGTGCATTGAACAATGTATGAATCCCCTCTAAATGTATGAATCCCCTCTAAATATTTTTGTTACATGAGCACTTATTTTTTACATGAGCACTTATTTTTTACATGAGCACTTATTTTTTTTTTTTTGTTTTGAACAATGTATGAATCCCCTCTAAATATTTTTGTTACAACAATTTACTATATATTATTTTAATGTCCTGGTTTAATCGGTATATTACATCATCTTCAAATAATTGGATTAAATAATATATTACATAACCTTCCAATTTATTTTTTAAATATATATAAATAAACATTATTGAAATTATTTTGTTGAGCATAATATCGTGTCCAGAAGTATTTGCACGAGTGTGTCGCACGATCATTATAACTAGTCATAATTTAATAACCATCTAATAGTTAAAACAGCAAAAGTGACACATAGGGATTTGGAAATTTAAAATAATGATATGTAAAGAAAGCTATAATTTTAAATAGTTCATAGGGAATTGGTATAAGTATTGATGGCGTACAAGAAATTTACTCTTTATGTCTATGTTAATCATGACTTGCACGGTAGGCGAAAACAAGGAGATATCGGATTGCATGAAATTCAAGAGAGGAAATAAGCACTTATGAGAATTATTTTGTGAAGGGATTTTTCCTTTAGATGTTCAAGAGAAGAAATATGCCTAGAAATTTTCCACTTTCCAACGTCGAGCTTTCCCGACACCGGATCTAGGCCGCGCGCCTGCGAAGTGGCTAGGGTCAAGCTGCCGACGCGCCGCGTATCGTGGTCACCCGTGCAGTGCCGTCCTGGGTCGCGCAGCTGGACGGGTGCTGCTCGGCTACGGCCTGGCCGAGCCGCGGCCCTTGTGGCTTGGGCTGTCGCGCCGTGTGGTATAGCGGCGCGGCTGAAGGTCGTTGCCGGCCCTGCTGAGGCGGCGTGATGGCGGTAGCGGTGGCAGCAGCTTTTTCTAGCACGCGGCTCCGTCGAGGGCATCTCGACGGTGCGTTACGCGGCTGCGGGATGTGCCGGATCCGGTGGCTATGGGTCCGGACTTGGCGGATCCGGGCCTTGGGCACCCTCCTTCAACAGATTCCTGGCTCGCGCGCTGAAATTTTTTCCTCTTTTTTTTTTTCCTTTTTCCCTTCCTCTGGATTCCTCGCCAGTGATATCAATAGTTTTACTATAGCAATTTGGCAGTTGCTATAAAAACACGGTAATTCTGAACGATGACATGTGTTTTCAGTATTCATGGATGCAAGAAAAATTATCAAGTATATCACACAGCGGAACACAGTAGAACAATGGGGGTTGCAGGCCTGCAGAATTAAGCAAGGAAGAGCAGACATCAGGTAGAACGTGATAACAACTTAAAAATTGTGACGGTACAAAATTATATCGATATACATGACAGTAGAGTTAGGAGGGGGGGGGGGGGGGGGGGGGGAGGTATCCATGTCCAACAGAGTTTACACAGGTACATGATCATCACAATATGTTTAATGCACCATCAAGATTTTGAAACACATTAAAATACCTGCATGCTGATAACCCAGTCGGAATAAATGGCTCCATATATTCTGCATCGTCAAGCAAAAAGTTAGCAAATGGATTCTGAACATTATTACTCAAACCCCTCGAAACAAACCAACAGCAGTCGCTCCTCGCTCCCAATTTCTCAGCGTGTAAAATCCCAAAAGCCATATACCTTGCTGATACAGCAGCTCTGGATCACTGCCCCCAACTTTGAACACCAACTCATGTCGTGCACCTCCTTGTAAGTCATCCATGCCTACTTGCCAGCCTGACGCAAGAGGCAGAGACCGCAACTAATTCACCAGCAAAGCGGAAAACCACTGAGCTGCGGATGAACCTTTTCCTCCACAATTTCACGGCAGCCGAGTATCTTGTTGTCGGGGCACTTCTCCATGGACAAGGTGCATTACGCATGGTTAACCACGGGCATGTAACCAGGAGATTAAGAGAAAAGATAAACACACTCTAATCTAATAGATTAGAGTGTCTATGAGAACATCCGATCTACATGCAGCAGCAGTGCAGATTAACCGAAACACACACAAGCCAGCGATCAATCATCCTATCGGAGGCATCAGCTTCATCACGAAGGGTCAGGAGTGGCAGAAAAATATGTTCCAAAAAACAAAGCAAGCCCGGCGGCGCATCGGTCCGTCGGCCATGCCAAAGGACGCTCCATCGGCCGTCGCTCGCCGCCTCCAACTCTCTCTCTCTCTCTCTCTCTCTCTCTGCACGAGAGCGGCAGCACAGGGACTTCTCATCCATGACGGTGGTCGTCTTCCTCGCAACTCCGTATCGGGTTTTAAAACTCCAACAGTACTTGACAAATAAGATCGAATAACAGAGGGTTGTCGGTTTTGTTTGGGAGACTACGATGTCAGAAATAGAATTGAGAAACGTACAACATCATATATACAGGACTTCAAAGGCTAAACAATCACGTACGCGGACTTCACCCGGACTCCACGAAATACACGATCAGCTGGATGGGGCGACACCAAAAATTTACAGCTGGAGACGACCGTACTTGGATTATAAGAAAGTAGAGATTAATTTCCTCATTGTTTCTTCTCTGCTCTAGCTGTCATCTTCATGTGGTTTGAGAGTAACACTGTACAGGCTGAGATTGTTTTTCCCCTTTTCACGAAGGCATATTCATATATCAACAAGTATTTCACGAAGGCATATTAGGTTGATGAAGTGCAAGTATGCTGAACTTAGCACTGATTTCGTCTACCCTTACAGAAACCAGGTTATCACGCTCATTCATATTGAACTCATTGATAAGCTTTTAGCTGTGCTTGGTTCAAGATGTCATGTTCTGTTCAGCTATAGCTTGTGGATAGTATTTCGCTGAATGCCATACGAATCTCATGAAGACATGAACTATGCTCTTTAGTTAGCTATCCATGCAGTTCTTTAGGAGTATTTTCCTACTTCATTATATGTTTCACTTTGTGACTCGCAAACCCTTTTTTTTAGTGTGCCACAAAATATTTATCTTTGGTATTGCTTACTCAAATCAAGTTGTAAGGTACAAGAAGCTGTTTGAAATTTTGACATCAATATATGTTTTGTCTTTTTAAAAATTAGAATTTTATGGGATTATTGCTGTTCTAGCATAGTTCAATTTCTAAACCTGTAGAAAAATGGATATTGATTTCCTACTATGCGGATGAACAACATTATTTCTGGTACTGCTAATTTGGCAACAAATGTACGAGATGGATGTCAATTTCATACTATACCTACATGCAGCCTCAAAAAAATAGGCTACACTGAAATTGATTAAATTAAATGGCTTACGCTAGCTTGAATAATATGTATCAGTGAATAAAAATGTATTCTACAAACAAAGAAAAGAAAGGTCGGTAACATGATATATCATCAGCCATACCTCCGATCCCAATCCGATGCATCCATGACGCAGCGACTACTATGGCAGCCGCAACTCATCTATGGCAGGCAGAGGCGGTGAAGTCCAGCGGCATCTCAGGTCTCAACACCTTCATCACCACCTCTATCGCCGCTGTCGCGGAGATGGAGGCGGCGGTCGCTGTCGCCGCTTTCTCGATGCGTCGCGCCGCACCTTGCGATCGGCTTTCGTGGATAGGCTGGATCCGGATGGCATGACGCATTAGGCCGAAGAGTCCGGTCACCATGCCGCCACCGCCAGCTCGTCCCGAGCAGGCCACCTCTCCCTGCAGTGCGGCGGTAGTGTCAGTGACCTCTCCTACTCCTCGCCACTGGATGATGGTGGCTGATGCAGGTCCCGGATGCCACCATCGCTGGGAATCGTAAGATTTGTCGCTCATACCTGTCCTGCTTTGCTATTTTCTGTTCCTGTTGCATGCATACCAACTGCTCGATCTCATAGGGCTTCACTCCCATGTTGTTCTCAATTAGAAAATTAGGTATTTTCAAGTTAAATTTAATCCAAATTATTAGCAGCATATAGGTGATGATAGTTTGGACAAAATTGTATCTACTAGTTAAGATCATAACTAAACTAGTAAGCACAAGAGGAATAAGGGTGTACCCTGCAGAGGGACCAGTGCCGGAGGCACCGGCAGGTCTATTCGTACCAGTTGTCATGGTACGTTGCTTGAAGTAGTCAATCAAAGTCGATGCAAGAGAGGTACGCAACAACGTCGGGACTCGTAGATCGGGAACGCGCCGGGAAGAAGTCGACGAAGAATGTGGTTGAGCAGTCGCGCCGTCAAGCACTCCCTAAAATCCTGATCGCCCGCACACCCGAGCAGGTGTCGCCTAGCGGGAGAAGTTCCGGAGGCTTGCACTCCCGAAGCTCCGTACGCGTGGATCGCTAGGACGGGGAAGACTCAGAACGCAATTGACAAAGGATGGGAAAGTGCGGTTGTGTGTCTCTCACCCGGGAGCAGTGCCGGGCCGGACGAATAGCAAGGAGATAAGAAACCATAGGCGACGAAACAGGAAACCGCCATGCAGCAATCAAAGTCAGATTTCAGTTTTCTCGAATCTTTGCTTTCTATTTCCAAGCTGCAAAACTTTCAAACGCACGCGCGCGGCAGGCAGGCACGGCACGGCTCGCCTCGCCATGCCACGGCTCGGCTCGGCAGCGACGGGGCATGTGCGCGTGTGGCACGCCTCTAACCCCTCTCAACTTCTCTAACAGGTGTAACGGGAGTCCACCTATTAAGTCGAGTCAATATACAGTAAATTCTCCATGTGGGATTAAATCATTATATTTAATATGGGCCTAGACTTTATTAAATATTAAATAAAATATGCGCCAGCCCATATTATATCTAACAATCCCCACCAATTCTAGAGCTCATAAGAAATATTTTTGCATTCCCTTCTATTATTTGATATACCAGTATTTCGATGAATACTATTAAATTGAACATCCATCTAGAGTAGAAGCTACACCTTTTCATAACTGAACAATAGACTAACCCTTGAATTGACAGTTTTGTGCGAAAAAGATTTTACCAAAACTCTTTACAGATACAAGGTTGCCAAGAGCATCCCCTCTGGTTGGAGCATATAAGTCAAACTCCTGATCCATTTTATGAGCATCTAGAGATTCTCACCTTCTCATGTATTGTGACTAGCAATCGGACTCATATAGGTGCATTCCTTGAAGATATCCTATAGGATGATATCTCTACTTCTCATAAGCCACTGGAACATATTAAGATAAAGAAAAACCAGCCTATCATACAGCATACAAAAGAAGTACATCTGAGACGGACCGATAAAGGGTCTTTCCTCTCAAACTAGTTTCAGCTTGTTTTGCCATTCCACTTCGCGGGATCTCTGATCATATGAAAGAGATTACCACTAAAACAGTTCATCAGGTGGGTCTCATGCCCATCTTACTCGATGCACTATCTATCATATTACGTGATAACCCCTTTGTAAATTGATCTGCCAAATTTTTAGACGTATGGACATAGTCCAACGCTATTACTACGGAGTTTCTCATTTTTCTGACAGATTTTAGCCGCCTTTTGACATGCCTAGATGACTTCATGTTATACTTAGAACTGTTCACCTTGACTATCATAGTCTGGTTGTCACAATTCATGAAAATAGTTGGTATAGGTTTTTCAACCACCGGTAAGTGCATAAGGAAATAACGAAGCAAACTGAGATAGAATGTTACTCCTTTTCAGTTGATCTCAGCATGAGGCAACTTTCATCATGGTAAATTCTCCATAGTGAGACTAATCACAAGATGACTCAAGCAAAACATTAGTCTCCTTTAACTCAAGGTATAAAGAGAATCTCCCCCTAAATATGTGCACTAATTTTTAACATGTGCACATATTCTATTAAAAACTTGGTGAGATTCAGGTTATATCTCAAGCTACGGCGGCGCGACCTCACATGACGGCGGCATGTCGCGGGGCCGCATCATGGCCGAGGAGGAAGGGAGGGGAGGCGGCACGCGCGGGGAAGAGTGACTGGTGATGGAGAGGCGGGGCCGAGCTGGAGCTCGACGAGAGGCGACCACGCGCGGACGGAGCTCCGCGTCAGCGCTCAACATGGCGTGGGAGGCTCCACCCCATCCCCCACTCCCGCTCCCCCCACCGCAATCTCCACCTCAATCCCCACCCCAATCCCCGCCTCAATAGCTCGCCTCCGCGGCTCCGCCACCGCGCCATGTCTCCGACCTCCACCCCATCCCCTGTTGGACGAGCGCGTGGACGTGGGCGGACGCATCGGCGCGCCAGGGCGGGCGGAGGCAACGACGCTCGCATTTTGCTTCTCTTCTATTGGAGACTGTGTTTTTCGCCTTTCCTTTACTCAACTGTATACATTATGCAAAACACATTTTGCCTCTCTAAAATGCAACACATTGTTGGAGTCAGCCTAAGATCAGAGCAAATAAGGCTCTAAGATCTCTGCTGTTGTTTTTTCAACACTCCACAAAATCTTTTCTTTTCATAAGAAAAAAAAATTACTATCCGGACTATAAATTTGATAGATAACTACACCTTTAATTTTTTTTAATCAAACACGATGTCTTTAATTTGTCAATGCAACCGTTACTCTATGTAGCTAACCATTCATCATTCAAGCAGCTAAAGTTAGTTTATAGATGGGGCCTTTCAACACAAACCCTCCCTCCAGAAACAAACAGAGCCTAAATCGCTATTCTCATTGGCCATGGACATGGCACCGTCCGTTTTTTTAGTGACCATCAAAATTTGATCAACAGCTCCCGGGACGATGACCAAACTGGGCGGCACGAAAACCACGGCCCGTTAAACAGTCCGTCGGCCCACCAGGCCAGAAACCAGCCCACCAGGCCAGACCTAGCCGTCCAGCACAGCGTGTCGACGAGAGACCCCAACCAACCCTAGCGCCGCAACCGCCATCGCCACCCGCGCCGCAGCAGCCGAAGCTCCTCGCCAGCGCCGCCGCAGCAGCTCCTGGCCAGTGCCGCATCCACTACAGAAGTTCCTCGCCGCCGCCGCCTCCCGACGTCGCGCCGCATTTCCATGGACACCGGTAATGGCTCCCTCTTTACTGAATAAAATGCGCTAAATCTCCCATCAGATTTCTAAAGCCTCACTCATCCAACTGCAGGCTGATCTCATCATCCTCACGGGAGATCTGCGAGATGGAGGAGCCCCCGGGGAGGAGGAACCCGGCGGCCAGCTTCACCGATGACCATGGTTTTTTTCTTTTTTGGCGTTGTGGCCTTCTGTGGCGATCAACTCCTGTCACAGCGCCTAGGTGACGACTAGGCTTTGTAGCGTAACTAAAACTATGTGGCGACCCATCACCCTCACAACGCCTAGGCGACGCCACAAAAACAAGGCCGATGACATCATCATCGAGATCCTGAGCCGCCTCCCTGTTCGGTCCGTCTGCCGCTTCAAGTGTGTCTCCCGGTCATGGCTGAACCTCATCTCCGACTCCGACCCTTGCTACCGCAACAAGCTACCTCAGACCCTCGTCAGCTTCTTCTACACAATTCACTACCCTGTGGACCACCACTTCGCCAACATCACCGGTGATGGCACACCATCCATCGACCCCTCCTTCCCGTCCCTGTCCGTCTTGGGCAGCAGCAGCAGCATTGGACTCTTGGATTCTTGTGATGGCCTCCTGCTTTGCTACTGCTTTATGCCTGGTCCGCCCGACAGTGACTGGTTTCGCCCGCTCCATTTTGCTGTGTGCAATCCTGCGACCGAAAATTGGGTTGTGTTTCCGGATGTTATGTTGTCGGATGGCGAGGCGGCTGAGGTTGTACGCCTGTGCTTCGACCGAACCGTATCCCGGCATTTCCATGTCATTCAGTATGTGATAGACCAGAATGAGGACTGTTTAACTCGGGTGCTGATCTATTCATCCAAAACTGGTTCATGGACTTCCGTGGAAAGTGGATGGCATGATGATGCTTTTTATTTTAATCCAGGAAGAAGTGTCTTTCTTAATGGCTTTCTACACGAAATCGCGTATTCTAAAGTATTGACAGTGGACATGGAGAAAAATTCCTACACCACTCGAGGATGAGTATGGCTTCATCCATCAAACTCAGGGTCACCTATCTTACATTTGTGTTCCTGATAATGATTGCTTCAAACTGTCCGTTTGGACTCTTGATGACTATGCTACCGATGAATGGATATTAAAGCATACGGTCAACACATCGCTCATGTTTGGTGGCAAGAGAATGTGTCTTCATAGGGACTACCAAGTGATTGGATTTCACCCGGAAGCTAATATGATTTTCTTTGTTTCTGGTGAGAAGAAAACGTTGATGGCATATATAATGGATCGCAGGGAGGTCCGTGTCATCCATAATCTTGGACAGGGCTCCTATAATCCTTATCTTCCATATGTTCCCTTGTTCTTGGAATCAGTGGTAGACGGGCCGTAAGAAACATTAAGTGCGGGCCTGCAGGGTGCACCTTCACATTTTGTTACTGCAACACCATGCTTTTGCATCATGGATCATCAGATGACAGTAGCTATCTATCAGTTTAGTAGCAGCCGTTGTACTTTCTGAGCTACAAAGTCTGAAGTTTCATTTCTTTTGTAAGCTGAATGTGTCTTTATGTTGTTAAGTCAGACTATTGATGTTCTACCATTATGTAAGATGCCTTCGAGAATGCTACCAAGACTTATTTCATTATTTGCTTAGTAAAAGTCGTTTAAGCTCTTGTTTGTTCAAATGTTGTTTGCTGATGCTATCCTAGTCGTTATAAGCCTTTGTGAGGATAACTGCAACTCTTATTCTAACAAATTCTTATCTGTTTATGGAACAACTAATGCTTCGAGGTACTTTTCTGACATTACATGTTGCTTCATGCTTATTTTGTTTATTACAGACACTTTTTTGTACCTCTGTTTTTTCATCCCCCTTTACTTGGTGTGTTGGGAAAGTACAGTCACGTATATGGTTATAGTAGAAGCAGTTAGTGACTTTGTCTTTTTAGGTTGTTTAATGTTGTGTCCCTATGAAACTATGATCAATCCATTCAGTGTATATACTATTGCTTTTCGTCTTGACCTTACTAGTATTGGACAATTAGCCTTTTGCATTAACATTCTAATGCATTAACACTAATGTGCTGGACTCAAGTTCTTCCTACGTGCCTCCTGAATCGCATTTATCAGGGCCTAGGTGATAGTGTAATTGTGCTTTAGTTTCCACTTTCAGTTAAGTGCGTATCGATCTTCAGCAAGCACAGGTTATGAGGGCCAGGTGGGTGAGGTGATTATCTATATTTGTGTGTCCAGAGTTTCTTCAGTCGGGCACAGAAATAAGAGTTGTATATTTTGTGCCACTTAAACAAAAGAAATCAGGCCCATCCAATAAATACGAAGCTCTTGTTCTAACATACTAGCTAGTAGTTTGAGGATATTTTGTTATTGTATTTTTTAATTAATAAATTTATGTTTATTTTTATGATAGAATATTAAGTTTATCAAATCATGAAAATGATAGTTCATCTTAAAAAAATATAAAACATTAGTTATTAATTAGATTGTTAATATAATTTTATTTATAACAATAAAAACTCATTATTATAAATTTACAACTCTTATTTTTTCGATATTGTCCTTAAATCGAGAAACTAATAGTCAGTAGTTATGATTTTAGATTATGAAATATATACCGTTAGATCAAACTACTAGCCAGTAGTTTTTAAAACTATTAGCCAGTATTTTGAACAGTAAAACTTCTCCGTGAAAATGAGCATCACCAACTTGTTAGTGGCTGACGTCCCGCTAATTTCCAATTTCTGCCGCGACCACAGAGCTCTACGAGCTTGCCGAGGCTCCGCAGCAGTGTGGAAGCACGAGGTAAAGTGGTGATTACCATCTATTTGTAAGAGCAAGCCAAGATTGTTGGCCATGGCTAGCGCGTTGGGGAAAGAACGAAGAAAGGGAATCAGCTGTTGACCCATTGCTTTTTTTTTCTTTAACTGGCCAAAGACCTAGCAACCTGAACCGTTCAATATTGGATTCACGGCTCTGATGGGAGCTAATGCAGACAAAGGTATCCTCTGTATTAAGTACTCTAATGCAGACGATATGGATCCGCATATATGGCCCTGCTCGTACCATATATCTAGTGACCCCAGCAGACGAGAGCCGCCGCCGTGACAGTACGCATAACATTTGATTTGCCTTTTGGTTTCTCTTTAGTGTTATTAATTACATATCTCAAAGGTATGTTGTGGTTCTAAGATCTAAGAACAGAGCAAACAGGGCTCTAAGATCTCTATTGTTTTTCTTTCAACACTAACAAAAGTTTTTTTATAAGAAAAAAAAATCTATCCGGACTACAAATTTGACGGATAACTGCATCTTTAACTTTTTTAATAAGACACGATGTCTTTAATTTGTCAATGGAACAGTTACTCTATGTAGCTAACCATTCATTTAAGCAGCTAAAGTTAGTTTAGAGATGGGGGCCTTTCAACACAAAACCTCCCTTCAGAAACAAACAGAGCCTAAATCGCTATTCTCATTGCACATGGACATGGAGAGCGCTCCAGTTCTCTATCGAACACCTAAATCGCTATCCCGAGCTCAAAACAACACAACTAAACTAAGCTCATTTTTTTTCGAACACCTTAGTGACCACCATATAATAATCTCTAAAAAAGAAACAAGGGGACTTTCCCCAAAAGTATGTACACATGCCATAATTCTTGGCATCCTCTCTCTTCCTCCCCCTTGTTCTCAATCCTTCGGTGGAACACGGGTATCAAGTTTCAGTAATAGGAGAGGTTGCAGCGACATGGTCAATCTGACGAATGGAGAATGACTAGAAATTGTTGGGGTGTACAAAACTGTCTACTTCTGCATAGCAACTCGGTGCCATTGCTGCGCTGGGAGCACACCATTCATCAGTAAATTTTCTTGGCCATCAACAACCCGATAGTGGTGGGAAGTCACCACTGTCCTTGAGACGGTATGGCTGAGGATTCCTGTAAGATGTACAGTGTGTAGGATCAGGCATAGTAACTCAGTGGAAAATTTACAAGGTGAATGTGGTAAAATGATGGAAAGAAGCATATTTTCAAGAAGCAGCATGCTTTTGCTGTTAGGTTCAACCAGACAACAAGGTTTGTTGCCACATTACAGTAAATAAAAAAGTTTGTTTCAGCTAGCAGTTTAGCAGAGTTTAATCACTTAGGTCCATGGATTTGAGAAATGCCCATTAACATCACCGAATTTCGTCTAAATGCGGAAATACTAAAAAGTAACATTAATGCTAACCTAGTGAAAAGTCCAAACACTTCCGTAAAAACTCATTCAAATCCAAGGATACCAGTTCTGTTGGTATGAATAGTTACCAGCAGAAACAATAGCAATAACAAATAAATGTAAAATGAAAAGAGACTTGGTATGAGTGCTTTTTGTTGCAGAAATTGGGCTCATACTTACTTCCTTCGGTTATAACCCGTACCAGCCTTTTTTGCTGAAGAAATGGGGCTCACAGGTCCAGATGCTTGATTGTTAGAGGCAAAATCTGACCTGCTAGCATGCTCTTTGGAGGGAGCTTCCAAAGGCAGTGCCCCCAAGGTCCCAAACTCAAGTTTACTGTCTTGTGGGACCATGAAACCATTGCCATGAAAATCCCTCTGAACCGGGGAAGATGGAGAAAGTGTAGGTAACTTTGGATCCCTTGGTGATTGGGAAGATGGAGATTGTAGTGGTATGTCCATTGGAGATGGTATTCTATGATCATTTGCACCAGGAACATGTATCTGCAATGGTGGCTCGTGCCTTGATTCCTCCAAAGGTATCATATCTGTTCTCACATAGTGGTGGAACTTTTGATAGTTATTTGGAGGAAAATGATTCCTTCCTCTCCCCCCACGTCCAGCAGATGGCCTGTCCCTGTGCCTATTCTACAAAAGTCAACAAGACAGATAAAATTATCAAGGTCAAAGCCGTCCAAACAACATCCATTCAGAAAAAAGGCAGTCTGAACAAATAAATTCTGATGCCAAACACGTTGTTTCTAGTCCTCTATGCATGCAATCATGCATAGAGAGATATAATGCAGAGACAATGTTTCTTTTTTATTAGGCCACACAAACATCATGCAAACATTTTCTGTTTTCTGTAGCTTATATGTTGAACGGAAAAATAGACATAGGTGTATGCCCAACCCCCCCTGCCACGACTCAATCCCAGGTTTGAGCGTCATGGCCCAAACAAACTCACCATGGGTTCTGGCCCCGCCATGAATTAGCACACTACTTGGGTTAGGGCCCTAAGCAAGTTCTTTGTTTAACATGCTATACAAGTAGATATGCAGCATGATTAACTACACACAAAAGTAATATAATTCTGATGTAAAATATATGTTACAATTGGGACATATTCTACATATAAGAATGTTAGTATGTTGTTGCTCCAAGAATTCAAATGCAGCATGTGGAACAAACAAGAACATATGGATGGATGCCAGATGCAGCTCATTCAAATGTTGTTTAAAGTTGCACAAGCATATGAAGAAGAGGAAACATACTGGGTCAGGAAAGTATGTGCCTGTTCCATGAGTCCTCATAGCTGTATGATCATCTGTTTGATGAAATGGCCTCAGCACAAAATAGTGAGGTGAATAAGGAGGACCAAGACCAAGTGCTGGGCGTGTATTCCAATATTGTGCAGGTGGTGGCATCATTTGATAGTAAACTTGATTTGTTGAATTATCCTGTTGGCACCCTTGCGCATACAGAAGATTTTTGAAATTGGTATCGAAATCTCCACTCAGATCTGAAACAATGTCACTGGTGGTACTACCAGGTTGTGAATTCTTAGATCCATAGACTGAATTATATTTTGCCAGACCATCAACTGAGTCGACAGAAGAGTAAGCATGGTGCCCAAAAAATGGTGGGGAACTTCCTGAAAATCCATTGCTATGCTTGGCATCTTCAAAAGAATGGTGAGATCTTCCTGAAACCCGGTTTGATGGCATCTCATGGTTTGAAAGGTTGGTGCCATTACTACCATCAAACTTCTTGCTGTTTCCTGGATGGTAAAAGGTATGTGGGGCATAGTGATGTCTCTCAGATGGCAATGCACAGGTTCCAGTAGCTGTTGAAGCTTCACAGAAACCACCACCATTCTTCATACTTGGCGAATCAGTGCTTACATAACTTGTGGCATCACTATCAAGCAACCCTCTAGTGTGTTCATTTTGCTTTACCAAGCCATGATAATTTGAATCTGAAATGTTGATGTTATTAAACTGATCAGATAGATCACCATTGGAATTGCTACATAAAGGTGAACTGTCCTGGCTGACTCTTTCCACATCTAAGTCCCCTGACACAGAGTCACTGGCAAAATGATCAGTCCTTAGACCACCACTAGGAGAGCTAACTAAAACATCTGGCCTGGACCCAGTGCAGTTTCTATTTAATGTGTTCTTGAAAAACTGATTTACTTCACTGACAGTGGAACACTTAGGCAGCTGAAGAATCTTCCCAAGCTTCCGAGCACCAAAATCAAATGCACTGCGTATTCGGTAAAAGTTTCCTGTGCATGGAACAGTTTATTAAGCCATACCTTTTAAAGCAAAACCTCTTTAAAGAAGCTTGAATAAGGAAAATAAACAGCAATCCAAAAGATTAATACAGATAACATCTGTGTATCCCAAGGAAGGCATCACTGTAGATCAATAGAGAAACACACCAGCCGCAAACTAACGACAGATTCATATTTTAATGATATTAGTATCTGTGTGTTGGCCACTGAGATGAGGAGCAGCAGCATCTTGTAGTGTGGTAGCACACGAAGGTACCAAAGGGCTGCAGATTGGTGGTTAAGACACATCATACATCGAGTTGTTGAATGATCTTTGGCACAAATATACAAACTTGACAAAAACAAGTGAAATAGTATTTCTCCTCCCCTGACAATTCAAGACCTTATAAGGTGTGGATAAATTCACATAAAAGTTTTAAGATTGTAATATAATTTATTTAATGTGTGACACAAACTCAAGAGAGCTCAATCAATCACTGCTATAAATGGATGGATTGAGTACATAAATTCATGATCTTGAGGTAGAATACAAACCTTTGCTGACACTGCGTCCGAGATTGTTATTTCTCTTCAGTGGATCAACTATGTTCAGAAACTTTTGAGAGAAAGCTCTGGTATTTTTCTCAGAGCTTTTAGGGGGAACGCTAAAAGCCTCGACACATTCTTTGAGAAACTCCTCCCGTTGAAGAAAGTCAGCATCATGAGTCCCTGGTGGGTCAGCTGTGCAACAAAGCCATGTTAATGACCAAGAAATTAAAAAAAAATCCAGAGCACACTAGACAATTAAGAGTGTCAACTTACTAACTAGCTCGGGTAATGAAGCCAATGAAACAGGACCAAACAAGCTGATGCCCTTATTATCCCAGTCAAATTTGCTATAATAGTCAAGAAACCTATAGAGGACCTGCGGAAGGCCAGAAAGCATCTCACCCCAAGAAAAACATGTATCTTGAGGAACAATACAAAGTGAAAGTAGCAACAAACCATGACTTACCGCTAATGGACCATCCAGAGACTTGTGGAAGATATGAAAAATATATAGTACTAATGTCTCCAAGGCATACGTTGAAATTAAACCATGGTGAGCACCAAGAATGCGGCTTTCATAATAACACCAGTCTTTGATCAGTATTATGCTTCTCTTGAAGAGGTGGTTTTTTCCAAAATTTTTATCAACCTCCAAACATCATATTTAAGAGTATCAGATCTGGGTTTAAGGATAATGAAAAGAACCAAGCAACTCCATATTTTGAATATTACCTTCTCAAGGAAACAAAGCGTACAGAGTCCACCAATCTGATTAAATGAGATGTCCATAGCAATATTTTGCACCAGGCATTTCACCAACTTAACCTGCATCAGTAAGATTTATCATCACATAACAATATAGGTAATAACATGCTCAACGACGCCTAAAAGATGCCCTGGCCATCCAACATACAAAAGAAAATAACGACTCTCTCCCAATAACATGTACTCCCTCCGTCCCCAAAAGAATGACGCTTTAGTGTTCGAATTTTGTCCCAGGAAAGAGTGTCATTGTGGGTAGATGGACCCCATAACTGAAACAAACAGACAAGTCCGTACCTAAAAAACCGAAAACAAACATGTTTGTACCCAATAAAAAAAGAAAAAAAAAAGGGAACGTCCCATCTAGATCTAGCAGAGCTTGTGCGAAACAATGCTGCCTTCGTCCCCTGCAGCTCCCTGCCCACCACTGGCATCGCAATTAATAAGGGCAGCAGCGTAAAATACACTGGCTCTTAGTTTCACTCTTTTTGCTAGAACGTCATTCTTTCAGGGACGGAGGGAGTACCATGCTAGCACACATAGCAAGAGTGCAAGAACCCCTTAAAATGGCAATAGTTAACATGTTCAACATGTGGGCCTGTCTAGATTTTCTTTTAATTGCTTGCCACTTCTCAGTGAAATATCGGTATATATTCATGTCCCATCAGTGTCATAGCCAAGATGAGGAGAAGTTTTATTCAAATAGGAAGTAATCAATAACCACAGGAACTATATTTCTTTATTTTGCATAAATATAAACAAATGAGCATTAATGGGTGGAATGCCTGAAAATAAAATTATGCTAACTAGATAATTAACAGAACTTACAAAATAAATGGCTCCAATGAAGTGATAAATTTCAGAATTGACATATTGAAAGGTCCTCGACTTCAAATTGCCAAAAAAAAAGTCATAATGAACAGAAAAAATAGTAAACTATGTACCTCAGCATTGATAAGCTGGACATCCTTCACTTCAAATTCAGTATTTTTCTTTTGTTCTTCTGATAATAGAATAGTATGTATTTCATGTGCAAGATTCTCATCAGAGCTCGCAGGTCCGAATGCAGTCAAGTCAATGTCTCCATCAGGAAGATATGTTTTCAATGGAACCGATCCAAACGGAAAGACCTAAGTTTTCCGAAAGTAGAAGGTTAAGTTTGTGCTCTACATGTTGTCCAATGATCAAAATGGAAAGGAAAAGTATGAACACAGCAAAAGAAGCTCAGACATTATGTTGCTTCCCATTGTTCTGAAAAAACGGCATCTAACATTTCCATGTTCATTTTCTAGTGATAAGTGAGCACCTAGATCATTAAATGGGCTCTCAAGCAATAAACCTCTCCAAAAATCTTAATAAGATCAAGTTAATTTATCTGTCCATTCTTATAGACAATACAAAGAGCTTAGAACCCCCCCCCCCCCCACACACACACACAGGATATTTCATTATGTGGTCTACGTTACTCGGGCTATAAGTATGAAGTATCCCTTACATGCTTGACATTTGGGACGATATTGTTAAGCTACTATGCACCAACCAGTTGCACCCAAAAGCCTAAGCTGATGCGGAAGTGTGGACAATTCACTTACAGTCCAACACTCCCCTCACGTGCAGCTCCCTCGGGGCGCAAACGTGGAAATAGGAGCGGTGCAGTGGAAAATGCGGTTGCCGGGACTTGAACTCAAGACCTCTGGCCTGATACCATGTTAAGTTACTATGCACCGACCAGTTACACCCAAAATCTTAAGCTGATTGAGGGCAGCTTTATAGCTCAACCCCCCCCCCCCCCCCCCGCACGCGCAGCCCACGTGGGCGCAGATGGCTGCCGCTGGGGCGCAGCGTGGGAAATGGGCGGCGCAAGGAATGCAAGGACCGGGGCTCGAACTCGAGACCTCTTAGCTCTGATACCATGTTAAGCTACTATGCACCAACCAGTTGCACCCAAAAACCTAAGCTGATGGGGAAGGGTAGACAATTCACTTATAGTTCAACAGATATTTCCCAACTTAACTATAGATACACACGCAGCACTGAAAAAAATTCGATTTTAAAGCAAATGATTCACCACAAAATTACACCTTGGCAAAATAGCAATAGTCACTCACATGCAGGTTCAGATGCACAAAAAAACTGCAGCAATTCCTTCTCAGCATACATCAGTAACCCATGGAGAGCCACGTCACAGAAACAAACACTGAAGTACACGGTATGCCCAGCACTCCTATCTATGACGAGCAATTTCATTCTTTTAATGTGGTACCCAAACACGTGCCAACAGCCAATTCACGTACCCACAAAAGACTTTCCTCCACATACCATGGTCACGTGGAGATTCAAGTGCAGAACCGACAACACAGAAGAGCAACGCATGATAAGCCACGGCATTGAAACAGACACTGAAGTACACGGTATGCCCAGTACTCCAATCTATGATGAGAAATTTTATTCTTTTAATGTGGTACCCAAACACGTGCCAACAGCCAATTCACGTACCCACAAAAGATTTTCCTCCACATACCATGGTGACATGGAGATTCAAGTGCGCAACCGACAACGCAGATGAGTAACGCACGGAGAGCCACGTCATAGAAACAGACACTGAAGTACCCTGTATGCCCAGTACTCCAATCTATGATGAGAAATTTTATTCTTTTAATGTGGTACCCAAACATGTGCCAACAGCCAATTCACGTACCCACAAAAGATATTCCTCCACATACCATGGTGACATGGAGATTCAAGTGCACAACCGACAACGCAGATGAGTAACGCACGGAGAGCCACGTCATAGAAACAGACACTGAAGTACACGGTATGCCCAGAACTCCAATCTATGATGAGAAATTTATTCTTTTAATGTGGTACCCAAACACGTGCTAACAGCCAATTCACGCTGCGAAAAAAAGATTTTCCTCCGCATACCATGGTGACGTGGAGATTCAAGGGCGCAACCAACAACGCGGATCAGTAGGACTAAACCCATCAGCAATAAACACTCACTCATGTCATAGAAACCGACACTGAAGTACACGGTGTGCCTAGCCCACACAAGATTCTCCTAAGCATACCATGGTGACGTGGAGATTCAAGTGCACAACAGACATGCCGAGGATTAAACTCATCACCAATAAAAACTTGACACTTCAGTCCGAATCCAAAAAGAGCAACCATTCAAATACAAGAACATGCATATCAGTTTCGCGCCAACAACTCAGGTTAGGAAATCATATGCCAACCATTGTATCACAGCTAGATGAAATTGCAGGTGTTTTAGGCAATTGCGCCCAGCATGTTACCCTTACTTCAATCCCATGACCTATAGCATGAACAACAAATCTGAAACCAACAGGGTTACTCCTAAAACATCCTAAAAGGCCATTTGCATGATCTTAAGAATATGAAGGCTCATGGCATCAGACACACATCCAAACATGAAGGCATTTCAGTCAAGATATTCATGCATAAAGATCCTGTTACTAAGCTGTAGATAGAAGACTAAAAAGTTTGTAT
This sequence comes from Eleusine coracana subsp. coracana, assembly GCA_032690845.1. NCBI lineage: Eukaryota > Viridiplantae > Streptophyta > Magnoliopsida > Poales > Poaceae > Eleusine > Eleusine coracana. The sequence goes on from CM064426.1 coordinate 13,299,234, forward strand.
CGTGGAAGGTAACCTGACACCCGGCGTGGAACCTGAAGAGGCGCTGGATGTAGTCAATGACGGCGGTGCGGAGGTGGTCGGAGGAGACGGTGGGCTGGATCTTCTGCACCACAGAGAGCGCGGCGCTCTCGAAGCGCCGCCAAGCATCTGGGGATATGGAGGACGGGTCAGGGCGTGCCGGCTCGGGCTCAGGCACTGGCGGCGGCGGCGTGAACTCGATGATTTCCACCATGGGCGTCGAGCCCAACGCCCAGAACAAGAACGACTCCTGCCGAGGAGAGGCGTCAAGCAACCGGTCAAGGAGGAGCCAACTTCAGGCGACACAGGAAACGACCGGAAAACGACGACAACCTGAGGAGCGTGTGCTGCTGGGTGCAGCTCCTCCCTCGCTGGAGGGTGGACGGAGGCGATCGGCGAGGACGAGGTCGAGGGCGGAGAGTCGCGATCTGGGCGCCGTCGGCGAGAGGACGGAATAGGAAAGGGCGGAGTGCAGGATTAGAGAGCACGGGAACAAGGATTTTAATGTGCCAAAAGGTCAGTTTTTTCCTCTCTTTCTGCTCCGTTCCTTCTCTCTCTTCAATCTCTCTCTCCTCAGTGACGACCGCGATGAGATGTCTTCACGCGACTTTCAGTTTCGGGGATTTGGTTTGTAGCGCTCAATACGCGTGAGCGCGGGAGGAAGACGAAGATGAGGAGGCTTCAAGCCACGATTTTCCTTCTGCTCTTCGCCCTTCCCTTCAATTATTTTTCCTCCATCAATTCAGCGGCCTCACTTGCAGACCTGCATCGTATCGAACACACCAACACCATGTTGGATTTGCACGCATTAGTTTTTGTCTCTAATGCGATCTGTTGTCACTTATCTTGCATCATCGATTGAACAAGGAAGACCTTGATTGCCATGGACCGGTGGCAGTTGGGGATGTCGCTTCTGAGTTCTGACACACGGAGGCCTTCCTCCCCTCTGCCGTCCACGGAGGAAGACTTGAGCCAATTTGTCATTCAGAGCTTAGTATATTTTTGTAGAATCAATATTGCAATGTGCCTGTAAATAGCAAATTTACTGCTAGATACTCATCAATATTGTTTGATAAATTCAGATTCTTTTTTCACCTAGGGAAAACCATCGTGGCTCCTTCTTCTTATATAAGGATAGGATACACACATACTACACAGGTTTTGGTGATTACAGTTAAAAGCACATCCTGATGTCAAGCTATGACCATTTCAGCCTTGAGCACACGGAATACGACAAGGCTGCAAAAAAGGAAGTTAGGTATCAATTTTTTTAGATAGGATTTACTACATCCAGAGAACAGGCAAAGTGTGGGTGGCAGCCGCGAGGAATCTGTGTTGTTGCTTTTCTCGCTTTACATTTCCAACAAACAGTCTTGTGCAGAAAATTGACACAAATTCAGAGAATGTATATCTTATCAGCATGGAGATTACTCACATTCCATCAATCGTCCTTTAGTTTCTGAGCTGACTCGAGTTTGTAGCTGCAACACTTAAAGTTTAGAGCAGACGAATTTTTTTTAAAAAAAATACAGACTCGATCTGGAAAAAAGAAATATCAGACTACAGAAAGGCCTTGGTTGATTATGGCCTGCATCAGTAGTGGACCAACGGCCCACCACTCGCGCGAGCCCATGCCATTCACGACGCTTCGCGGCCCGTACACTCCGGCCGCCGTCCGTCCTCTGCATCGTCCATCGCCGCCTACCTCGCTCGTCGGAGCACTCCTCGCCATGCTCCACCATTCTGCCCTCCTCTCCTCTCTTCTCGCGCTTCCCCGTCCCTCATTTCTGCCCTGTCATCGCCGCGTTATCCTCCTCTCTCTCTCTCTCTCTCTCTCTCTCTCTCTCTCTCTCTCTCTCTCTCTCTCTCTCTCTCTCTCTCTCTCTCTCTCTCTCTCTCTCTCTCTCTCTCTCTCTCTCTCTCTCTCTCTCTCTCTCTCTCTCTCTCTCTCTCTCTCTCTCTCTCTCTCTCTCCCCCACACCATACGTCCAGCTCGCTAGTCCCGGCCTTTAACTACGTTTCCATTGAACTCTCTGTATATCTTAGCATGCATTTTCGCATTTAGCGGAGAAAATCTGGGTCCGTCACTGGTCCATCCACGAGAGGTACTACAAGGTCCCCAACAAGCGCTCACAATAAGTCACGAGTAGACCAGAAATTTTCTTGCAAGTACCAACCGGTACCAACGACGACTCTCCGAAATTCGTTTTTGTTTCCCATGATTACGAAAATAAATGAAAAGCCCTCCTGCATATCCCTATATAAACCCTACTAGCTTAGTAGTCCAGTCGAAGAGAGAGCGTGAACGAACTGCAATCTGAGCCACTCCAATCGTCGAAATATATATAGGAAGCCCATATATGGCTCGCCCTGCCCACCATCAGCTCGTGGTTCTACTAGTGGCCCTCCTTGTCGTGTCAGCAGCGCCGCCGCCGGCTGTGAACGCCGCCGGCTTGACGTGCGAGCAGGTGATGACGACGCTAGCCCCCTGCGTGAAGTACATCAACGCCACGAAGCGCTCCAACTTGCCCGGCTGCTGCAACGCCATCTGGAACCTCATCGTCGCCAGTCGCCGCAACAACACCTCCACCGCGGCTCGCCAGGCCACCTGCGAATGCCTCAAGCAGCAGAGCAGCAACTTTGTCCACGGCAACAAGCTCATGATCATGGCCAGCCTCGCAGGAAGGTGCCGCATGAACATCCCTTACCCGTTCCCCATCAGCCCCTTAACTGATTGCTCCAGGTATATATTGTTTATTTGCATCTTTAATTTTGATCAGCACCAGTTTCTTAATTTTAGAGGATTTCATTTTCATGTAGCTAATAAGTAGTATTATTCTCTCCTCTTTTTTTTTTTTTTGCAGGGTTCACTAAGAATCTAAGATGCGAGTATGCACGCGAGAATAATAAAGATTGTCGATGCGTTCCTGGCCATGCATGCGACTCCTTGTACCTGAACACTATTCCTGAGCACTTGTACTGTTAGTGCACAGAGTTTACTCTACTCATCATATATATATATATAGTCGACCCCATCAGACAACGTACCCAGGACCTTACTTATTGTACGCCATGTACGCATGGTTGCAAATCCATCAATGAATGAATTAAGTACCGGTCTTTGATGATATCCACAATCTGGGCACTGTTTCTTTCATTCCAATAAAATTGATATATCCACAGTCAGATAAAAATTTTAATGATCAGATTATCTTGGCTTGGTGTCATACAAAATTTTCGTGGTGTTCAGTTGCAATGCCAGGATTCAGATGCACATACCTTTCTTCCTTTCACTTGTTTCTTTCTAGACATCCAGCAAACACTACTGTTACTTTATACTGTCCTTTCACGCAGGTTTCACTACGCACAAAAAAAAGAGATCTTTTACGGTGTTTGCGAGGTACTTAAAGGTACCAAGAGGTATGATGATCTCGACCGTTGATTAAGAGAGGGATAAGATACGGAATAAAAAATATCATATCAATGGAAAGTAAGTAAATTATGGTAATTTAGAGTATTTGGTTCATTAATTAGTCCTTCTATGTTCGACTTCTCCATGGATGCTACTAGAACGATGGCATATCTCATTATTTAATAATTTTACTAATTATTGATTTATATACTGATTACTGAGAATTTGTACTAGGATCTAGAGTTTAACAAATTATGTTTCAACTATTAGCGGTATATAAAATGAATAATTATTTTTATTATACCTTGATGTGTGTCAGTTATACACGATTTATAAAACCTCAATAGTAGAGTATTTCTTTAAAAAAACATGTAAGTGATAGAAAAAAAACTTAGAGCAAGCCTCTAGAGTCGATGGTGTGTACCTTCTCATATACAACGTTCAACGAGGAAACAATCAAGTAAATCTAAATAAAATAATATAAACTAAAATCAATGGTACATTTTCTATCTTGACTCGTACGTAAATGGTAACCAAGTAAGTGTTATGAAAATAATGTAAATTGGAACATATCACGTACCGATCTATTCGCTAATAGATTTATTTCATTCCTAATTTATTATAGATGAAAATACATTTTTACCTTGAAAGTGCATATTTATTTGTGAATTATGATAGCCCAGGCAAATCACTAGCAACTCTGTTGGTTAGTGATGGAAGTTGCTGTTTGCCAAAGGATTCTGTGAAGTCCAAAACTTGCTTAGTCTCTCAACATTTCTTTATAAGAACCACATATTGTCCAAAGGATCCTCTAAAGTCGAAAGGTAACTGAATCCATTTATTCTGTGTCATCAAGGATGTTGGTTGCAACAAATCCTCCGAAGCTTACCTGTTGTCCTACTATAGCTCCAATTATGCATTCTTTTGTATCTAAATGAACCACAAAAATCCTAAAATATCTAGTTCTTCTCTTTCCTCTATAGATGTTGATAGAGAGTAAAATCTCTATTTCAATAACACTAAAAGTCTCTAACCTGTAAAAACAATCGTTCATCTGTTCAATTCAGCTATGGATGTTCAACAATAAATAATGTTTCTGCTGCAGTATTTCTCTTGGTATTTAGTTGTAGTGACCAGATTCAGGAACACATGGCTCTGTTTCTTCACTGTATTTATATAGTTTTTGTTTTCTTTTTTCCAAAGACCACGTACAACTATCAGATTCTCTGATGCAGCATGTATGTCGGTTTTTCATTATAACTTCATCAGGACATTGAGACCTAGTTTTTAACTCGTTCCTCAATAAATCAACTGGAAAGTTTCTGTTCCTTGTACTTGGTTGGTCCTATCTGATTCTAGAAGGTTAATTTGCAAGTCATGGAGAAAAACATATTACCGATTTAGATTTAGGGATAATAACATAGGTGCCTAGGATCTCTAGTTCTTGGTATTCAATTTATTGACATGTGTCACCAACAGCAAGAAAATCAGAACTGGATTCTCATGTTCAGTTCTGTGGGAGCCTTGCAAACATGGAGCCATGGAGTTGGAGGAAGAATCATATGGGCCTATTATTCTTGTAAAGGCCCATCTTGTGCTTGAATTAGTCCTGGAGAGAGCACTGGTGGACTACGTGAAGGCCAACATATGGGTCCTCATCAAACACACACAACTGGTTCATCTTTGTCACGCAAGAGTCGCTGCAGGCAGATGCCAAGTCAAGACACGTCTCACCATCAAGACCAAATTTCATTTTTTTTTTACTTGCAGTCACCATGTGTTTCAATTATGATTATGAAGACCTTTGAGTAAATTATGAAGGCACTTGTGTGTGATATCATGTGAATATGACGATTATAATCCTTAAGTCATGGTTAAGTTTTTGCAATGATATACACTTGTACACTCTTTGATTTTCACGGTGGAGATATGTTGCAGCTCTTCCCATTCTCTTGCTGTGTCATACGTGTACAAACACTAGTGGCTACAGGAAACATGGGGGCAACAGCATTTCCAGTGAGGTGTGGGTTGGAGAGATATACTGATCTATCCTGACATCTGAAAATTGTCGCTTATAATGCTACTGTATTCATGTGAACGCCGAAGAGGTAGACTATTTACTCACTGCCTGATCAGAGATAAGATCTCAGGCAATGAACTGACCTATGCCTGCACGCCGACGACGCCTGTGATCCATGGACCCATCCACTGTGCTCAAAATTAGTGCCATATGCTCCTCAAGCATACTGACCTATGCCTGCACGCCGACTAACACCTGCAAGTCCACAGGGAAACTCGGTGTTAACTGTCAGTAAGTTGCTGCAGATACTCATACTGTGTGCATTATATTCGCTCCAGTAAATTGTTCGAAAATTTTTTTCACTCCAGTAAAGCTGCCTTTCAAGCATGTTGTAGATGATGGACTTGAACTCAGGAAAGCTGCCTTTGAATGTGTGGACACGCTGCTGAATAGCTTTTTTTTTTTGTGATTCAAATCAGCTCTATATTAAGCACTGGCAGCCGGCAGATCGCCGGTGATAAATTCAGTTACAAAGCTAGGTGCTGCGCACCAGAACACACTCATACCCACAGGTAGAGTACTAACTCCATGAGAGGCAAAGCAATCTGCTACCCTATTACACCTCCTAGGCACAACAGAAACACAACAGTCCGTAAAATGAGAAGCCATGAAAGATCTAATCTTTTGGAACAAGCCACCATCTGGACTCAAGTCCATTTCCTCTGAGCTAATGGCCCGGCCAAGGATAGCAGCATCTGTCTCCAGCCAAATACGAGGCATACCCAACGCCGCCGCTCGATGAAGAGCCTCCAGGGCTGCCCAGGCCTCAGCTTGTAGAGCGGAATTCACTCGCCCCAGATGACCTGCTCCTCCGTCTAAAAATTCACCATTTTCATCCCGAGCCACATAACCCCAGCCCCCCTGGCCAGATGTTGGAAGATAAGACCCATCAACATTCAGCTTGTAGACGTTCCCTGGAGGCGCCTTCCAACTCACGACCTGACTAGCTTGCTGTTGTATCGATGGTGTTCTTAGTCTCTCAATGTCTCTTAAATGATATTCCACTGAACTGCAGACATCATTAACTGTCCACCTCTTGCCACCAGCATTAAGCTTATTTCTTGCTTCCCACCACCTCCATAGCATGATAATGATTATGTTCTGGGTGTCAGCCTCCATTTTCCAGATTTCCTCCAGCACTTCCTTCCCGGACTGACAGTGAAGCAGTTTTAACCGGAATTGGTCGAGGTTCATCACTCGCCAAATTTGTCGGACGTGCTTGCATCTAAAAAACAGATGGCCATTGTCTTCATCCAGCCTTCCACAAACCGGGCACATTGTGTCAGTTTTTACTCCCCTCCTTTTCAGATTGCGCTTCACCGATAAGCTATTGTGCACAAATCGCCACAAAAACATCTTTACCTTGTTTGGGAACTTTGGTTGCCATATCCTGTGCCATTCAAACTGATGGTGGGCAGACGCCGAAGATCCTGAACCTGAAGCATCCCTTCCCACCTGGTTGTCTCTAATTTGCACCGCCAACTTGTATGCCGATTTCACCGAAAATCGTCCCTTTGAGTCAAAATGCCAAGCCGGCCAGTCTTGTAGGCCCTCCCCAATGGACATTCCCATAATAGTTTCAGCCTCCTCAGGCCAGAAAGTTTGCCTAACCAAATGCTCATCCCACGATCCTGTGACCGGGTTAATAAGTTCCTCCACCCTTGTCAGTAGAGACTCGCCTATTGGCGTCGCAGGCCTCCGAGTGGTACCCCTTGGTATCCAAGGATCACGCCAGATATTCAAAGTCGAGCCGTCCCCAACACGCCAAATTATTCCTTCCTGCAACAGCTCTAGGCCAAACAATATGCTGCGCCATGAGTATGAAATCCCGTTCCTGGGTCTGCACTGCACAGAGAAGCATTGGGATAATATTTTGCTTTTAGTACAGTTCTGATCAAGTGAACCCATCTTCTTTCATTGTACCTTTTCTCTTATCTGGCTTAGGCGGTATGTACAGTTCTGTCACTCAGATGTTTTGGAATCTTTCCTTTTCTTTTCCATCTGATGGAAAAACTACTGGACCTTTACCAGAGTAGGTTGCGGTTGGTTCCTGCTGTACTTCAACCATCCAAGTATCTCAGTATTTATATAATGAAACCATATGCTTTCCTGTAAGAATGCATAGACAGTTGCCTATTGAGTGAAGAGCGCCTCATCTGAGTAGAGGGAACTTGCGGATTCAAGCCTGAGATCATTTATTCTTTCACTAATTTCTCTGTTGAGAAAACAGAGCTCGAAACATTCTTCTGTGAATGATTTCCAATTCTCCTGTTGTCTGATATTACTTAGTTCGGCATGTTTATCAGCATGAGCTTTTTAAGATTGTCGTTTTTTCTCAAAATGAGCTACAAACTGTTTTCTGCAGATCATTATGATGTAATAATGTCTTGTCATTTGATTCTCTCGAAGTTGGCGGACAAGTGTCCTTCTGCTGTTCTTGCAGGTCTGTTGAAATAAAGAATATCTCAGTGATGTTTCACATATTACATATGCTTTTCTAACATTTTTGCTCTGCTATTTCAGTTTTGGACTCCTTGGTCGAACCTATCGAGAAAACAATAGTAACACACAAACCCAAGGGTGATCCTGTGAAGCAGGGGGTTGATCGGAATGAAGATATGATTCGTAGTGTCCTTCGGGCAATTGCATCTCTAAGCCGTATAAGGTAATAGATTGTTCCCTGATATCCACACTCATTCCTCTTTAGTAGTATTAAGATGATACTTTATTTTTCCTAAATAACATTTCTACCGTCAGCCTGAGTGAAATACTTTATATCATCTTCTGCAGTGGCTAAAGGCAATGCACAGGAAGAGGAGATTGCGTGTTACCATTTTCTGTTTCTCTAATCAAGAGGTGAGAGGAGTCGAGCAGGTCAAACTGTAACTAATAATATAATAAATACTACTAACACTGGGTAATGCATCGCCTCCGAGGAGTTATTTCCACAGCTAATTAAAGGCTGCTGCTTCTTGATCCGTCAAGCGCACCACTGGTGAAAAACTAGAAACAAGAATCAATTAGGTCGGTGAGGACAAGTCTTTGCTCCAATCAAGTGGTCTTCACCGCGGGACAACAGTGTTTGGCTGGGCAGCAGCTCAGCTCAGATCACCATATCCGCTGATAAGCTCCGCATGTGCGTGGCGACCGCGTTCATTTCTGAGCCATGGTCGATCGGCGACATTGAAGTGCAGTGAAGCCATGGCGATCGACGCTCTTCGCTTCGTGGTGATGCCAACCAAACCAACGAGGGGGCGCAGAGGCAAGCTCAGAGCGCTAATCGCGAGCACGGTTGGTGACCGCTGAGTTTTGACAGACGATGGGGTGGCCTGCCTGCCTGCCTGCGGAGACGACGACGACCGCGAGCGAACTGGAAGGAGCGTTTGATCTAAAGAGTGCGGCGAAGATTCGATTTCCGCATGTCAGGTTAGGAGCGTTTTCTGGGCCAAGCGGAGGCCCAAACACGCGCTTCTGTAACTAATAATATATCTCCCCCTCCCATCCTGTTAGAGATACAACACCCCAAGAAATTATAGTTGTCTGGGCGAATTCTCCCGCCATCTCCACCACCAGCCAACCCCGATCTGCTGCCCTGCCCTGCCCTGCCCTGTAACAACGACCGCGCCATGTGGTGCTCTGCTATCTGCTTCTGGAAATGCCCTGCTCCCTCAACCGCAAAGTCTTTTGTGCTTCAATATAGTCATGGAGAGGAAAGAGCACTGGTGGACTACGTGAAGACCAACAACATATGGGTCCTCATCAAACACACACAACCTGTTCATCTTTAATTTGTCACACAAGAGTCGCTGCAGGCAGACGCCAAGTCAAGACACGTCTCACCATCAAGACCAATTTTCAGTTTTTTTTTTTCTTACTTGCAGCCAACATGTGTTTCAGTTATGATTATGAAGACCTTTCAGTAAACTATGAAGGCACTTGTGCGTGATATCATGCGAATATGACAATTATAATCCTTAAGTCATGGTTAAGTTTTTGCAAATGATATACATTTGTACACTCTTTGATTTTCACGGTGGAGATATCTTGCAGCTCTTCCCATTCTCTTGCTGTGTCATACGTGTACAAACACTAGTGGCTACAGGAAACATGGGGGCAACAGCATTTCCAGTGAGGTGTGGGTTGGAGAGATATACTGATCTATCCTGACATCTGAAAATTGTCACTTATAATGCTACTGTATGCATGTGAACGCCAGACAGCACTGGAAGTAGATTACTATTTACTCACTGCCTGACCAGAGATAAGATCTCAGGCAATGAACTGACCTATGCCTGCACGCCAACGACAATTTAATCGGTGATCCATGGATCCATCTCAGACTAACTCCAACAAGGAGAGCCATTTCTAAGAGGTAAATTGAGTTTTGCCTCTCATATACAGTACTTTGCATATGCTTCAAACAGTAGCATCTCCAACAGCCACAATGCAAAATCAAAGAGGCATCCGGGACTTCACTCAGGCATTTCGTCGAGCAGCTCGCCCGCTTCCTCACCGCTTCGTCGATGGCGACAGCAGCTCGCCCACCCGTGTCAGCCACGGCCGCGCCGCCACCGTCTGCTCCGCCCAGCACCAATGCAGCCTGGTCCGCGCCACCTCCAGCAGATTCGGCCGCTCGTCACCTGTCGATGCCGACGAAATCTGCGCAGCGCCTGTCGCGTTGCTGCTGATGACGTCGTTGGCGGCGGGGACGCGGGCGATGACGGCGCGCGTGTTCGATCCTCGCTGGCCGCTGCAGCAGACGTCCGCGGACTAGTGTCGTGCCCGTCCTCCACCACGCTCGCCTGCCTTCGTGCCGCCCTCCACCGCGAGGTCGGCCGGCCCCGCGTCCCGCCGCGAGCTCCGCCCGCGCCTCCCCGCCATCACGCGGCCGAGATCCGCCTCCGCGTGGCCGAGGTCCGCCCGCGCCTCCGCCTCCGCACGGCCGAGCTCGATGGAGAACGGGCCCGGCACCGAGGTCCGCGCGCCTCCGCCTCTGCTTGTGGTCCGCGTCGCTGAGCTCCGCCCATCGAGGTCCACGCCCGCGATGCCGAGCTCTGCCCGTGCGCCTCGGCTCCGTGCTTGCTTCGCCTCGCGCGCGCTTGCCTCCCGCGTGACCGAGAAAATACATGCAATTTTAGCTTCCCTCCCTCCACAAATGCAAAATAGCTCGCCGGATGCCCCGCGCTGTTGGAGTTGTTTTGACCATGCACAGCAGCATTCGGAGAGGCAAAAATGGCTTTGCCTAGCCTTATTGGAGTCAGCCTCACTGTGCTCAAAATTAGTGCGATATGCTCCTCCAGCTTCACTAACACCTGTACGTCCACACGGTGTCAACTTTGTGTGTGTGTGTGTGTGAACCACCGTTACCACCATACGTTAATAAGTTGTTGCCGCTACTCTGTGCATTATATTCACTCCAGTAAATAGAGTCACTCTACTAATAAATCTTAGGACCTGTAGAGTAATATGGTGTGCTTCAAATGCATATATATTATAATGCATTTTTTTGTGATAGTTAAGGCATGTTTCAGTGGCGATGCTAGTATATGTTTAAGAGCAAGTATTATGGCTGGCGAAATGCTGGCGTTGTCCAACGTGGAGGAGAGAAGGAGGAAGAGAGAGAGAGTGGAGCCGACGATTCCTAAATCGCCAGTTGAAGCCGGCTAAAAGCAGCATTTGTGGGCCATGGTCATTTATTTCTTGCTTTCCATTGGTTTAGCGTACTGGTGAAACATACAAAACAATAAATAATAGTGAGATTTGGTAAAAGAATTTTTTTTAAAATGAATGACGTGGCATTTTTTATCGCCAGCAGCAGGCGCAACCATAAACCTTGCTCTAAGAGACGATGTGAGCTTAAAATGTGAGCCGTCGACCAGCTCACCAACCATGCATGTCTTTGAGCGGCTAGCTTTTACTACGTGCACTTGTCAATCGACCGACATATCACAAGCGAACATGTGTCTCACATTATAGTAAGTCTGTTTACAGTCTGTTAATACGAGTAATACGCTAGCTACTCAGGAGTATAGTACTATTTACAGTCTGTTAATTCACCATGGACCAATGAGAATATGAGAAGATCAGAGCCACACTCCTGTTGAATAAAAGTCTGTGTTTCATCATCTACATTGATTGACGAATGATGAGTAGGTAATTCCTTCGTTCGAAAGGTGCATGTAAATCTGAGCATTCGGGCCGCCCGGACCGACCCGACCCGACCCGTTCAAAGCCCGGCCCGGTTAGGCATGCCGGGTCGACCGGGCCGGGCCGTACCGTGTTTCGGGTCCAGACCTGAACCCGAGGCACGGCCCGTCCAGAAGCAAACGGGTCGTGTCAACCCGTTAAATCGCGACGGCCCGCCAACCCGTTAGCACGAAAGCCCGTTACATAAAATACATCAGTAAAAACTCAGAATTTTGAGAGGAATCCAAATATCCAATATTTCAATCACAAATTCTAAGAATTCAGAGATGATCCATCAGAATTCAGCAAAAATGATCAATAACATGCTAACTTTATTGATTTGGCTGCCTCATTAAAAACCTTGCTATTCAAGGGAAAAAGAGTACAGCCCTAATATAGTGTTCAAAGTGACATTTCACATATTACAGACTCATGCATCAACAACCACAGGAGGCTGGTCATCCAGATACATGTTTTGAAACTTGTCTAGCAGGTCTTTGTCCACTACCCTATGCTGTTGTCTTTTATCTCCTAGCTCCCAGTCCTTCACGCACATCAGTGTCTCCACCGTTTCACTTGCCAGGGAACGCCTCCGCTCCTCAATAACCCTGCCAGATAGACTAAATGCAGATTCCGAGCTAATAGTAGAAACAGGGACAGTCATAACATCCTTTGCTAATATGGATAGAACAGGATAAGTTTGTTTATGTGCATACCACCAAGAAAGAATGTCAAACTCATCATTAAAATCACCAATGGTGTCACTATCAAGATAAGCATTCAGCTCAGAAACATGTACAGTAGAGACTGAAGGGGAAGCACCAGCAGTGAAGGATGGTGAACATTCATCATCACCAAAAATGTCACCCCATGCAGTTTTTTTCTTACCTGTGCCACTTGGCTGTTGTACTGGCCTATGTAATCTAACTGCACCAAACTTTGATTCATACTTGTTAAACATGGAAATTAGTTCAGCACGAACATTCAAGTAAAATGTTGAGTAATCAGTGCCAACATACATAGATAACCGTTGAAGTAGTTTGTTAAAAATTTTTATCTTAGCTCTAGGATCCAAAACAAAAGCAAAGGCATAAAACATAGGAATATTCTGCCAGTATTTAAGAAACTTTGACTTCATAGGAACAACAGATTCTCTAAGCAATGCATCATTTTCAAACCTGGATAATTGCTTAGCAATCAACAAAATATGATGCAACATAAGAGGAGCAATAGCATAGTAAACACCAGAAATGGCAACTGTAGATTCATGGAATTGTTCAAGGAATCCTAGAATTCTAGAAGCAATATACCAGTGATCATTTGTCAACAATGGTCTAGCACCAGCAGGAACTTCATATTTAGTTGTAATGTAAACACCAAATTCATCTTTATATGGAACCAAGTGTTTTAGCATTAGGTAGGTAGAGTTCCATCTTACATCCATATCTAAGCCAAATTTACGAGGCCGTTTACCAGATGCAAGACAATACTGTTTAAATGAAGCAATGCGCTGGTTAGAAGAATTTTAAAAAGATATTGCAGTTCTGAAATCTTCTAGATAGGGCTTCAATCTCTTTAAGCCAGCTTTAACTATCAGATTAATAATGTGGCATGCACATCTTTGATGCAACAAAAGAGTACAATCAATATAACCAGAAAGTTTTGGGGTTAAAGATCGCATGGCAGAAGCATTGGCAGATGCATTATCCAAAGTAATAGCAAAAACTTTATCAGTCAACGAATGAGCATCTAAAACAGCAGCAATCCGATCAGCAATATTCTCACCAGAATGAGATACATCAATCAAAGGTAAACCAATGATTTTTTTCTGCAAATACCAATCAGAAGATACAAAATGTATAACCACACTAAGATAATCCTCCTTAGCATTACTAGACCAAATATCGGAAGTAATACAAACAGAAGAGACATCATTACTCAAGATATCTATCAATTTAGCACGCCTAGAATCACAGTATTTGAAAAGATCTCGTGTAGTTGTGCTCCTAGATGTACGAGTAAATTTAGGATTATGAGCCTTGCGAATATATTCCTCAAAAGCATCAGTTTCACCAATACCTAACGGTAGATCAAGCCTAGCTATCAAGCGAACAAGTTCAACACGAGCAACTTTCGGATCATACACCCAACCACAAACAGCACCATCATCAGAAACACCAAGCATGCTTTGGGTCCTACGAGTACGTGCAACTTTACTAGTACATGCCAGTTGATGCCTAGCTAACGTCCCTGTACCTTGATTAGAGGGCGCTTTTAGTTCTTTCTTACAGATTGGGCATCGAGCACCATACCTTTTCTTCACGCCATTTACCTCAGTGCACAACTCCTCGAAGAAAGTCCAAACAGTCGAACTGTTTCCCCGCCCTCTCTTGGTTGCAGCGGTGCTTGAAGAGTCTGTGGGTGTGGGGGTAGTGTTCGTGTCCGCATCAGTGCCAACGTCCGGATCAATACCTTGCATCTCGAAGTCATAGTCGATGGAGGTCGGATGATCCAGAGAAGAAGATGGCCTCTGAAAAAAAATGGAGGGCTCGAGCTTGACTTGAAGAACAACTAAACATAAAAGCTGAAAAAACTCGAGAAGGGGACCGGAGTTACCTCCATGTCACGGCAAGCCGGCGTCACGTCGAGTCGGGGAGAGCCGGTGCGTCGCGGATCTGCAGCAGATAGCAGGAGAGGCGGGGTCTCGGGGTCGGGGCAGACTGGCGGCGGCGGACGTCCGGCTTGAGGCTGACTGGCGGCGGCGGATGCCCGGCCCTCGGCTTGAGACGAAGTGGCGGCGCGCCGGCGTCACGTCGAGTCGGTGAGAGCCGGCGCGTCGCGGATCTGGAGCATATACAGCAGGAGAGGCGGGGTCTCGGCGTCGGGGCGGACTGGCGGCGGCGGCGGGGGCTCTGGTAGTCTGGTCTGGTGGCGGGCGCGGCGGCCGTGCGGGTGGGGTGAGGGATGGGGAATGGCCGAATGGGATTAAGGTTGGGTGGGAGCAGTTATATATTCCAGTACTGGACTGTTGTTGGGTTGGGCCAGGCTTGCAATCCGTTACCGGGCTTTTTACCGGGCTTGTCGTATCCGGGCCGGTCCACGGGCCGGGTTACGGGTTTGATGGCCAGCCCGAGGCACGGCCCGCACCGTGCTGCGGGCCGACACGAACCCGGCTACTACCGGGCCGGGCTGTGTCCGGGCCGTTCTTTCCAGGCCGGGCCGCGTTTCAGCCCGAAAAGCCCGGCCCGTATGCTCAGATATAGGTGCATGCCAACCCTCCCCTGAAATTTTCAGGCGCCATGAATGCGTGCTGCTTCTTCGATCAGTCTCACAGACTCACAGTAGTACCACTAGCAAGTCGATGATCAAAGGATTCACTATTCCAACTTCCACCAACTCTCTTCCAGAATTACATTCCTTTTCTTTTCACTACGAAAAAAGAACAAATGGAAAGCCCTAGCTGGGACTCTATATAAACCCTGCCAAAGTTCAGTCGAGTATCCTCACTTCCCATCGAGCACAACACACTCCAAGCTATTAGTAACAAGAAGACACGTACTCCAAATTAAAGCTAAAAAGCTGATCCCCACCATCGTGGAAGCCAAAGCCATGGCTCGCGGTAGTAGTGCCCAGCAGCTCGCGGTGTCCGCCGTCCTGGTGGCGGCCCTGCTGCTGGCGGCGGCCGCGCCGCCGGCGGTGAACGCCGCCGTGACGTGCGGGCAGGTGGTGAGCATGCTGTCTCCGTGCGTGAGGTACGCCATGGGCGCGGTCCAGACCCCGCCGGCGACCTGCTGCGGCGGCGTGAGGAGCCTGAGCGCCGCCGCTCGGTCGACGGCGGACCGGCAGGCCACCTGCAACTGCCTGAAGCAGCAGACCAGCGGCATGGGCGGCCTCAAGCCTGGCATCGTCGCCGGCATCCCCGCCAAGTGCAACGTCAACGTGCCCTACGCCATCAGCCCTTCCACGGACTGCTCCAAGTAAATCTCTTCTTAAAAGTTAAAAGTATATCTTATTCGACCGGCTGGAGATTTGACACAATTGTTCTCTTTTTGTTCATACTTAACTTTTTCAGGGTGCACTAATAAAGTGGTAAGCAGTATGCATGAAAAATAATGATGATCGTCGTCGATGTCTGGGGCTTCCGACCGATTCGTCTTGCATCGTCTGGACATGCGACTCGTCTTGCATTCCTGCCCTTAATTAGTTATCAACTTATTCACTTGCTACCAAGTTCCCTGATCACTTGTACTAGTACTACTGCAACTGCCCTACAGGGTTTACTCATGGTCGAGTAATGCCCCAGGCAATCCACAGAGACTTTGTACACCATGTACTGCTACCAATCTATCAATAAAAGTACATGTCCTTAATAATATTGAGAGTCATATCTGTCAACGTGCATGCATATGTTCCTGATAAGGCGAGAAAGCCATATATAGTCTTTTTCTGAATGGTTATCTAAAATCTGCCGCCAGTAGATCCTGGCTAATGAGGGCACAAGAAGAAAAACAAAGTATTCCCTTGCAATCTAGGAAATGACGAAGATGCATTCAGCCATTCAGCGCTCTAAATTCTCACGTACGTATAGAGTTCCTAACACAAACAAAAAGCCAGGTATTGCCACGACGACACCGGGCTTGGCGCCTTGGCCCATTATATTCGCCGCGCATCATCAGAGGCCTTCTTTTTTTTTTCTTCCCACATGTACAAAATCTTGGGCCTATTTTAGACGTTGAAAATAAGTTATGCAGTGTTCCAGTGTCTGTAATGGACGGCCAATATTCACTTAGATCACAGTTTTCCTTGATCTAAAAAAAATGACAGTTTTCCTATATAGCATGCCCACTTAATAATGCAGCTATAAATCTATGTAATTTTTTTGGTGAGAATAACGCATGTAATTCCATTGAGCTATTTTTAAAATACAGCTCTTATGGATGATCCCCTACAATTCTTTGTACTCATTCTTTTGGGATCCCCTGGGGCCACGCATGTAGACCGTCATTAACGATACTATCATATTCGATCAATCTTGGAAAACTTACTAGTCTAGTGAAATGAGGGTTCCCTCTCCTCCTTTAGAAATCCTTCAACTCCACGCCATCGCATTGAACCTTGCAGGGACTCGTGGTGCATGCCTAATGGTGGGTTGCATCTGGTTAAAGTTCGGCACCCACCACACCAGAATTTGCTGGCGTCCAGACACCTCAGTTAATGCAGAGATCTAAAGGGAAAACTTGATTGATCACTTTACTTTGACTAGCTTGGCTACAGTTGCGATTCTAGCACAAATGTGATAAGACTAGATCATCTCAGGTTGCCATAATCAGGCGGTGAAAAGGACACAAGCTAGCTGTCGTGTGTGAGTACTGCTATATGCCTTCGTGTATGGTAATGTTAATTACTCGATCGATCGCGTTTCTAGATGAATCGTCCACGGAATAGGTGGCACACAAACCCAAGTGTGTGCAGTGCTCTGGATCAAAAAGTCCGAATAATGCAAACGAAGCAAGATCACATGCATGCATTTGATCCGATCGTACGGTCCCGGCTCAACCAGTGGACACACTGGTCCGAGGAGAGCTGACCCCAGCAGCTCACATGCCCGCAGCAGATAGCCACCATCCAAATTACTGAACCTTCTATTTATACCCTGCCCCCTTGCTCCATCCCAAGCATCAGCGAATAAAGCTATCACACTCACTCACTCACTCACTCATCTCAGTGCATCATCATCAGTATACTACTTAGCTTGCATTGCTTGAGCAACAAAAAAGCAAATGGCTCGCATTGCCATTGCCGTCTGCATCCTAGCGGTGCTGGTTGCAGCGGAGACGGCCTCTGCCGCGATCAGCTGCGGCGACGTGACGTCATCCATCGCGCCGTGCATGGGTTACGCCATGGGCAGCTCTCCGTCCCCGTCGGCTCAGTGCTGCAGCGGGGTGAAGAGCCTGAACGGCAGGGCGTCGTCGAAGGCGGACCGTCAGACGGCGTGCAGGTGCCTGAAGAACATGGCCGGCAGGCTGAGAGGAGTCAGCATGGGTAACGCCGCCAGCATCCCTGGAAAGTGCGGCGTGAGCGTCAGCATGCCCATCAACCCCAACGTCGACTGCTCCACGTACCTACTTAACTACTACTAGCAGTTTAAATTCCATTTTTTTTCTCAAATCTGTTTGTTGCACAGCTCCAGTTATACCGGCGTATATTGATCTTTGGATCAGTTTTTAATGCAATGTTTATGTTAACCATGCTGCAGGGTTAACTGATGAGAAGGCTCTGTCTATGTTGTTGATTGGCCATCGATCAGCAGTCTATATATGTACCGCTACCACCTCGTTGCAGCTGCGTTGATAGATGACGCGCTCGTGTCTCCTACGCTAGTTTACCATTCATCGTTGAGTCTCTGTTTCATGTACGCCCTGTTTCTTCCACGGGTTGCTTCTGTTGCCTTGTATCAGTAATAAAAATGCAACCCTTTTGAATAATTATTCTTGTGCCTGCATCTAACGTACATGTGGCATCAACTTTTGCACACTAGTTTTAGTTTAAGATAAATTAAAATGTTGTCCTAGTGTGTCATCAATTGAAAAAAAAAGGTTTGTCCTAACATTATTATTTTTAAGAATTCTAGGGTCCAAGACCCCGCCTCAATGCATTGCAAATGACAACAGGTTATAGCGTCACAGGCACCAGTATTACAGTTACCCGCCACTGGGATACATATTTGCAGTACTCAACACGCTCTCCAAAAATTAGCTTCTGGCTCTCGTCACCCAACACCACACAACTTCTTCTGCTTGTGTTGGCGACTTGGTTTCTTCATTTTTTTTAGATAACGGTAAATGAGTTCCAGCCTTGGCTTCAAGAGAAACTACGGTCCATTATTACAAATTGTATACGAGTGTCATGATAAAGTAAAACAAACCAACCATTACAAGATTT
Organism: Eleusine coracana subsp. coracana; assembly: GCA_032690845.1. NCBI lineage: Eukaryota > Viridiplantae > Streptophyta > Magnoliopsida > Poales > Poaceae > Eleusine > Eleusine coracana. Next base: position 13,317,872 of record CM064426.1, read on the forward strand.
AGATGAAAGATATCAAAAGCCAATCCTATTGTTGAATCTCCATCCATGGTTGGCGAAAATCTCTATGGTCACTGTCTCTAACCTTCGACATGTGGTCTTTATTCTCTTTTTGTCATCCTCAAGCCTCTGCAATTGAGCCCAAAATCGGATCCAGTAGGTCGCCCTGAAGAGTACCTGCATATAAGATTTAATTGGAGTCTTATAAAAAACAACATCATTCCTACTAAGCCATATAACCCAACAAAACACAGATGCTCCAACAAGTTGTTGTTTTAGCTTCTTTTCTACTCCATTAAGCCAATTACCAAACATATGTTCTATATCATGGGATGGATGCAAACCTACACAAATCTGCACCATTCCCCAAAGGAACTTTGCATAGATGCAATTAAAAAAAGGTGATGGATAGTCTCTTCCGCTTTACAGAAGCAACATTGTTTGCTACCATTCCAATTCCTTCTTGCTAGGTTGTCTTTTGTTAGAGCTACCCCTTTGTATAGGTACCACATGAAGATCTTTATTTTCAAAGGCATTTGTAATTTCCATAGTCCCTTATTTCTTTCTACAAACCCATTATTTATCATTGCTAAGTACATAGAGCTAACCGAGAATTGACCATGTTGATGTAAGTTCCATATAAACACATCAGCATTGTTATTAAGTTGCACATGTACTATCCTCCTAACTAATTCATTCCATAATCTTAGATTATTATCATTTAAATATCTACGGAAGGAAACATTAAGAGGGACAACACTAAGTACAGATGCTACAGAGTCACTCTTTCTCCTTACAATATTATATAAAGAAGGATACTGTTGTTGAAAGGAGATGTTTCCAAGCCATCTATCTTCCCAAAATCTAATTTGTTGACCATCATTTAACTGAAAAGAGCCATATCTAAGGAAGAGATCCTTTGCTTTCATAAGCCCTGACCAGAAATGAGAGTCACCTGACTTTTTAACCACTTTACCAATGGTTTGGTTTTTTAGGTACTTGTTGTGTAACAATGTTTGCCACATGCCTTCTTTATTTATTAACTTAAATAACCATTTACTGAGTAGGCATTGGTTCTGAATTTTAACAATCCCCCTTGGTCTCTAGGTTGACATACGATACCCCACTTGGTCAGTCTACACTTCTTCTTTTCACTATCATTTTGCCAAAAGAAACGAGATCTAAAATAATCAATCTTTTCTAGGACTCCCTTAGGAACCTCAAATAAAGAAAGCATAAACATAGTTAGACTCGTTAGGACTGAATTTATTAGCACTAGTCGACCCCCCACTGATAAGTGTTTTCCTTTTCAACTACTTAATTTATTTTCTATTCTCTCCTCTATTACTTTCCAATCTTTGTTGCTCAATTTTCTATGATGCATAGGAATTCCTAAATGTTTAAATGGTAACGATCCTCTTTGACACCCAAATATCTCAGCATATTGTAGTTCGAACTCCTTAGCTTGACCAAAGCAGAAAATTTCACTTTTATGGAAATTAATTTTAAGTCCAGATAGTTGTTTGAAAGCACATAAAAGTAGCTTCATGTTCCTAGCCTGGTCCAAATTATGATCCAAGAAAAGTATTGTGTCATTCTCGTATTGGAGAATGGATAATCCATCCTCAATCAGATGCGGTATGACACCCATAATTTGATCATTCTCTTTTGCACGCCTTATGAGTATTGCTAACATATCTACTATAATATTAAAAAGTATAGGTGATAGTGGATCTCCTTGTCTTATCCCTTTCTTTGTTTGAAAGTTGGACCCTATCTGATCATTGACTTTGATTCCAACATGCCCCCCTTGCATGAAAGAAGCTATCCATTGACACCAAGTATCGGAAAAATCTTTCATCCTAAGGGTTTGTTGTACAAAAGACCATTTGATCTTATCATATGCCTTTTCAAAGTCTATTTTCAGAATAATTCCATTTTGTTTTTTCCGATGCATCTCATGTATAGTTTCATGCAAGATTACTACCCCTTCCATTATATTACGGCCTGGTAGGAAAGTTGTTTGTGTTGGATTGACCACCTTTTGGGCTACCTTAGTTATTCTATTTGTAGCCACCTTGGTAAAGATCTTAAAACTGACATTGAGTAAACAAATGGGTCGATATTGTTGGATTTTACATGCTTCCCTACACTTTGGTAGTAAAATGATAGTACCAAAGTTGAGGCTGTATAGAGGCAATGTTCCTTTAGGAAACTCCTGGAATAAGGCCATGAGGTCCCCTTTTATTGTTTCCCAAAAAGTTTGGTAGAACTCAATTGGGAATCCATCAGGTCCTGGTGCTTTATTGTGTTCCATCTGAAAAATTGCTTCTTTTACTTCTTGTTTCGTGACTTGGTTGATTCATGGATCAGCAGGATCTAACTTGTCTCTTCCTCAAGTCTTCAATCGCCTGGTATTGGTGATTTGTCTTCATGAGGCTCCATGGCTGTCTTGGTTCAGTGATCAGCCATAGATTCTTGTTGATCGTGTACCCAACTGCTTCACCCTTTGTATCATAGAGTCTAGTTCTTGCAGGTTCTTAGTCGGGCGTAAGATCTTCCAGTTTTTTAACATCAAGGTGACCCTCTGTTACACCTACGTCAAACCAGTCCATTTGCCAGACTAAAAGCAAAGAACATTCCTCAGTTTCCAAATTGACCACATAATAGCAGATGTGATCATCTTACTATAACTAAGTGTTTCTGATTGCAAAGCTATAAAATAGCAATTCTTTCAAAATTACTAGAAAAAGGCCACCTTGTTTCATATCTTAATTCGCTCCAAACCTATTGTGCAACACAACAGTCAAACAACAAGTGATGGATTGTTTCTTTCTCCCTACGGAACAAGCACTCTAAATTATCTAGCTTCTTTCTTTTGTCAACATTAACTCTTGTAAGAATTTTATCTTTAGAAACTAACCGTAGGAAAAGATGGACTCTGGGAGGGATATGAATTTTCCAAATTGCTGGTTCAACAATAAGCTGCAGGCCCCTAAAATTAATAACCTTGTACAACGATTGACTAGAATAAATTCCGCTAGAGTGAAACTGCCAAATCAAAGAATCTTCTTCTACAAAACTAATGGTAGAGGACATCTGAATCACCTCCTCCCATAACAAGAGTAGTCTCTCATCTACAGTATGCCTAAAGGTAAATTTCAAGTTAGTACAATCCTAGAGGTCATAAATAGTATAATTATATTGATTAATCAAAGAACAAATCTCCCAATATTGGATGGGCATACTAGAAGTGCCCACCCAGACATCCTCCCAAAATTTAACCTTTCTCCCATTACCCAATTTCCACCTATAACCCATTTTTGCTACTTTAATTGCTCAAGTAACACCTTTCTAGAATAGAGAAGTCCCTTGACTAGTATTGTACAATATATTTGGTCCACTAGTGTTATATTTGAAATCAATAACCTCCTTCCACAATTTACCTACATCTTCATTATACCTCCTAATCTAAGAAGCTAGCAAACAAGTATTTAGCTGTCTTAGGTCAGGGACCCCAAGGCCACCAAATTCTTTCCTAAGAGTTACAGTTGGCTAGTTTACCAAGTGAAATTTCCTATTATTATCTGAGTCATTCCACAGGCAATGAACCATTTGAAAGTTGATAAACTGAATAGCCCAGTTAGGAAATTTAACAAATGACAAGGAGTAAATTTCCCAAAACTATAGGTTTTATTACTAAACTATCACAAAACTACAGATTTAGTGCACCTTTGCATCATAAAACTACAGATTTAATAAGATGTATCATAAAACTACAGATTTAAAAAGTCAATTTATCACAAAACTATAGGTTTTAACTTTGTAAATTTTACGATTCACACAGACACTAAATATGTAGTTTTGCGATAACACTTGTTCAATCTATAGTTTACAATAAAGGGTGCACTAAATTTATACTTTTATGATATAACTCTTTAAATCTGTAGTTTTATGATAGTTTTGACACAAAACCTGTAGTTTTGTGAAATTTACTCAATGACAAAAGATAGACTGGGATACTAGCTAAATAAGTTTTAATCAACACTAGTCTACCACTGTAAGAGAGCAATTTACCTCTCAACCTGCAATCCTGTTAATGATCATATCTACTAGAGGTTGCACATCCTCTTTCCTTAATTTATCAAAGTGAAGGGGAACTCTTAAGTATTTCATAGGTAAACTGTCAACTGGGCAACAAAAAACATGAGCTACTTGATGGATCTGCTCCTCATCCAAGTTCATTGGGATCACTTCACTTCTATGAAAAATTATCCCTCCCTTTAAGATTTCTCAGGTGTTGTATGTTGGGAGAGGAAAAGAGGATTGTGTCATCTGCATATTGCAGTGACACAATACCATCTTGTCTAAGAGAAGTCAACAGGCCCTCTACCAGCCCTGCTACAGTTGCTCTACCCAGCATCCTAGTTAACACATTCCCTAGTAGATTAAACAAAATAGAGGAGAGAGGATCACCCTGTCTAAGATCTTTGCCTATCTTAAAAAAATGACTATCTTCACCATTAATAGTAACTCCTATAGATCCACCAATCACTATTTGTTTGATCCAGCTAATCCATTTATTCCCAAAACCCTTGAGTCTAAAACTTCAAATAAGAAGTCCAGGTTAATCCTATCATAGGCCTTTCGAGTCAATTTTTAGTATAACACCTGGTTCTTTACTCTTATGCATACTATGGACTAGTTCATGAGCTATCACTACACTTTCTAAGATATACCTCCCTTTAATAAAAGCACTTTGCTGTAAAGAAATCAACCTCTGACACACCTTACTTAACCTAGTGGCCAAAACTTTCGAGAAAATCTTAAAGCTACAGTTTAGTAAACTAATTGGCCTAAAATTTTTTTCCATGTTCTTGGCCTCATTTTTTTTTTGGTATGAGAGTCAGCGTAACAAAATTTAATCTGAAAAAGGTCTAATTCACCTAGCTGAAAAGTCTTAAACAAATTAAGTAAATCATATTTAATCCATGAACGGCCTTGAGATGCCCATAATTTCCAAATATCCTTGCGTGTGTATATTGTGAGTGCTTGCTTTAGTTACCTGTGTATGGAAGTTCAGGTAGCAACTTGCTTTCTTGACTGGATATGGTAAACAATTTACACAAATCCTGTAGTCCTGCATATTCCCTGATTAATCCATCCAGACTGACATCGTAACACAGGTGAATCTGGATTTGTGTTGAACTGACAGCAGCGCCCCCAAGCTATGTATCCAGGCTAATTCCGAGAAACTGTAGTTATCCTCCAAATTGTCTGTCGTCAGGCATCGATAAGCTTGGATGCCTGGTTCTACTCCCTCATCCACAGGTCGGAAGATGACGCCATTGCTGGACACATCAAAGCATCAGCAGCAAAGCAAAGCGTCAGTTACCCGGTCAAAAATCATGACAAAGAAAAAAGAAAACTTGAACAATCGAGTAAGGAGCGCCAAATCGGCCTGTCGAAACCGCAAGGAAATGGGGAATTGGAAGGGAATTGTACCTAGAATAGCAAGGCGCGGGTTACCGTCATATGCCGCACGCCGCCGCGTCCATCTGTCCTCTCATTCGAGTGTGTGCGGGTGGATCTGGTATGGATAAGCCGAGCTCTGGGCATCGGGGTAGGAAGAGGAGGCTGCCTAAGCACCGAGGCGGCCGGATTCGGGGAGCTCGGAGCCGCCATGGCGGATATCAGGCGGCAGCGGCGGGGAACTAATCGTTTCGCAGAAAGCCCCCCTAGAATAATTTCATTAACACCCCTGAAACGGATCGCAACTATTGACCGCGATCCAACTATTTACCATAAACCCCCTATCTTAGATCGTGGTTAATAATCGCGATCCGAATATTTACATCTATGCCCCTAATTTAGATCGCAATTAATAGTCGCGATCTGAATATTTACATCTATGCCCCTAATTTGGATCGCAATTAATAGTCGCGATCCGAATATTTGCATACAGACCCCTGAATTGGGTAATTTTATTGCAAAAGCGTCCCTCCCTGCTCCCTTCCCCCTTCCGTCCGGCCATGGCGGCGGCGACGACCACCTCGCCGTCGAGATTGAACCTCTGCTCTTCTCGCGCATCTCTACCGCCTCCTGAGATTCTAGAATCCCGTTGTACCCAGTCTACCGTCCTCAATTGCTATCCCTAGTCGACAACTCGACATCTCCGTCTTCCTCGAAGCTCCCCGCTGCTACACCAGCCTCCCAAGCTGCGACAGAGTGGATGGAACCAATTCGGTTGCTGACGACGATGAGGACATATAGGCCTCTATGGACGAAGATGGGGCTCAATCACCTCGCCTCTTTCTGGGTTTCTTTAACCAGCATTGCGCCTTCGCTGGCAGATTCCACTCATGGCCCTGATGCTCAGTGCCTGATGATCCAACAACACAGGGACTTTCGTTTCGTATGCTTGAACACCATTGTTTGGAGATTGCTGCTCACTTGAGCTTGGTATGGCACGAGTGAAGCTGCAGTGAGATTCTGACCTCTAATATTTCGGAAGATTGGCGATTGATTGACAGGGGAGGGGCTGATTTGTTCTGCAGACTGTAACAACAGATGAATTGAACGAATTATCTACGACAACAGTGGTCGTTAAAATTAAAAACTTCTAGTATTTGTAATCAGCTCCAGCTGTGCATGTGCGTCAAAAGAATACGATTTGAAGAAACCGAGCCATGTTGAAAACTCTTGTTCGATTTCAGCATGTCAGACGATAAGGTAACTTGGACACAAATAGCTACAAGCAGCATGTTAGTAGTATTCTGCAGCTGGCAAGCTCTGTAAATTTTTTTGATAGAACATTGCATGAATAGCCGTAAACCATACATTACAGTAAACCATGCAGTGGTCGTCACTCGTCAGCATTGCAAAATTCTAGTATTTGTAACCAGCTGTACATTTGCAAGCATGCATCAAAAGCGTACAATTTGAAGAAACTGAGCCATGTACGAAAACTATATAGTTCGGTTTCACCATGTCAGGCAATTAGGTCACTTGGACTCAAATAGCTTCAAGCAACGTGTTAGTAGAATTCTACAGCTGGTAAAGTTCGTAATTTTTTGTTGAAAACAACGGCATGAATAACAATAAATGATACAATTGTACATCTCCTAATTTGATTTGGCCTATAGTCCCCTGGTTTCAATCCAGGCACTCTGCTTGTATCATCAGCTGCTTTCGTTAGACTACGGATCATACCAGTCTCTGAATTTTGTCTCAGTGCTTATGTACGTTCCATGATATTTTTTCTGGGATTTTTTGAATATCTGCCGCTATGAAAGATATCCTTCATCATCTAGCATTGGAAATGCAGAGCATACATCTCTGCTATTGCAAATGGCTGGAATTATTTGTATATCTAAAAACAAATACATCTCTGTTATGAGTACTTTGTTTATTGTGGGGACAGGGGTAGGGTCTGTTCTCACTTCTCAGGACTTTGTTAGTCTCTGAAAATTTTGCGCTCTTCTTGGTGATGCTACAACTGCAAGACTGGTGAAATAAAGCATAGTGCAGTTTAACAGTTCAGTATTTTCTATCTTCTTCAGGTAGTGGCACTGTCAGTCTGTCACTATATTTTGACACCAGGAAATAAGGAAAACAGAAAAATCTTACAGGGCACTTAAGAACAAAGTTTAGTATAACTTTGATGCTGAAAGAACATTCAGTGAACAAACTGAATCAAACCATGCTTGACTGAAACGATCGGCAGCTCTTTTAAACTGAAGCAAACCGTGCTGACTGAAACGATCGACAGCTCTTTTAAACTGAAGTAAGCCATGCTTGACTGAAACAATCCGCAGCTCTTTTAAACTGAAGCAAAACCATGCTTGACTGAAATGATCGGAAGCATTGCAAAATTCTAGTATTTGTAACCAGCTGTATATATGCAAGTATGCATCAAATGCATGCAGTTTGAAGAAACTGATCCATGTAGAAAATTATAGCTCGATTTCATCATGTCAAACAATAGTCACTTGGACACAAACAGCATGTTAGTAGAATTCTGCAGCTGGCAAAGTTCGTTTTTCTTTTATTAAAACCATTGCATGAATAACGGTAAATCATACATTTGTACATCTCCTAATTTGGCTATAATACCCTGGTTATCCAACACAGGCACTCTGCTCATATCATCATCTGTTTGTATCAGACAGTGTACATACCAGTGTCTGAAATTTTGCTCCATGCTTATATGTATGCTTCATGATTTGTTTTCTAGGATTTTTTAATCACTCACGGAAGCAAGATAAACCAAGGCACCTGGAGGGCCTCTTTTGTGAGGCTGCTAAGATTCATCATAGCTTCATATATGATGTTTTTCTACCATTTGACATCTGGCATTGAAAATGCAGAGCATACATCTCTGTATCAGTTCTTTTTTAAAAAAAATATAAGTATAGCTTTGGCAGTCTAAAAATTTTGAGCTCTTTTTGGTGATTCTACAACCACAAGACTAAAGAAATAAACCATAGTGCAATTTAACAGTTCAGTTCTTTTCCATTCTTCAGGTAGTCAGTCTGTCAATGAGGTGAAGGCCGGAAGTCATTTTTTCCTATTATCTAAAAAGAAAGAAGGTAGTCAGTCTGTCACTAGATTTGGGCATCAGGAAATAAGGAAAAAGAAGAGCCTTACAGGGCACTTAAGAACAAAGTTTAGTCTAACTATTCCTCCCAACCACCATAGATGCTGAAAAGAACATTCACTAAACAAACTGAAGCAAACCATACACAAAAGAAATGCTTGACTGAAATGATCTGCAGCTCTTCTAAACTTCGCTCCTGAACTGGTTTCTTAATTCCTGTATTGGTTTTTCAGCGTTTCTCTGATTTCATGGATCTATAGGGTCAAGCTACTGGGTCATGTTTCAGCTTTTGCTGGTAGCCAAGCATACTATAATCCAGATCTCAGGGTCCAGCATATATCTGAACATTGTATTATGCTTTTATCTTAATGAAATGGCAAGACACCTGCCTATTTTCTTTCAAAAAGGAACATGCTCATGTGCAATTCATGGAAGCACATGACAGATCCATCAAAACAGAGATAAAATCCGATAATTGAAGCAGTGCCAGTATTTGGCTAAAAGCCAGCCACTGCCACCGTTTTTCGCCTAATTCAGAGTGTGGGTACTTCATCAGAAAATAATAACTCAACATCTTGTTTCATGTGTAGCAAGCACTAGTTGTACGAATATAGATTATCAAGTACTATTCAACATAATATTCAGTCACCAGCTCTTCAAAGTTCAATATCTAGATTGAAGCAGTGGCTACTGTCTGTGCCTAACCACGCATTTACATTCATCGACCATCATGAAGCGTACGCGTAAGCGTGCCCGTAACCAAGAATCCTGACACGATAAGAAACAGCTTACCCCAGAATTCGATCCTCCTCTTGCGCCTGCACATGGCACCAGAAACTCCATCGCGTCACCACTGCACGCGATCAATCCCATCAACGTCGTCGTCCACGTGTTGCCGCAACTGCGTCTCCCGTGCTGTCAAGCATGTCGAACCTGCCACAACATCACACCCTCACACACGTCCTGTGTACAAGCGTGTTCCACCACGACCATCTGCATCCGTCGACACAATCTGCTTGCATGTAGCCATGCCGTTCACGCTCCAATCTATCCGGTCTTTGCCACGTCTAGCCCCCGGTCTGATCGCGAGCCGAAGTCGTCGCTCTGATAGCCGCGCTTTCAACAGCCACTTTACCAGCTTGATGACCACGTCTCATCCATCCTTGTCAACAGCAGCTCATCGGATGGTCTAGGCTGCTTATCTAGAGTGTCCAACTCCACCGACCAAATTATCGATCGCTACCATGCTCCACCTCACACCGCAACAAACAATTCCATGACATATGTTGAGAGCATGATTCTCGCACCGCTACGGTAATCTTTTGTATTACCTTTTAGATCCAATCCAACCACGGCTCTGATATCACTTGTTAGAGTTTTCGACGCATTAAAGCAATAACGGATCTATCAAGACACATGATGCAAGATCACAGACAACACCGGGGGCACGATGTTTGTTAACAAGGTTCAACCGAGGCCTACATTTCTGGAACATGACTATGGGCGCTCCTCTCCAATATGAATACTGGCCGCTATGACGTCCCGGCGAGAGCCGCCGCCTACTCCATGCAAGCCTATCGCTATATCGTCATGGTTACAACAGCGACTCTCTTCTCATATTTATGAGGAGTCGCTTACACCGCTAATACAACTCAAAGTTCTAAGCGTAACATAACCTGTACATAATATTCGACACATATTCCAACACCAGTCACCATGACCTGCTGCGTGAGCTCCAGCACGAGGTCGGTGCTGCTCGTGCTCCATCCCGGCCTTGCCGTGGTGGCGGTGATGACCAATAAGTGGAGGATTAGGTCGGTAGGGCTTCGATAAGGGGTGGGTAGGATGTGGCTTCACTAGTTCGGAGAGGCGCGGCGGCGACGGTGGGCACGCGAGCGAGCGAGAGGACGAGAGCAGCCATTGAAGAGGCAGGAGGGGCGGTGGCGGAACGGCGGCCGCTCGAAATAGGGGATGCAATTGTAAAATAACCGAGACGTACATTTTCATAAAGCCCCCTAATTTAGATCGCGATCCAAATATTTACATATTACTACCTATTTTAGATCGTGGTCAATAATCGTGATCCAACTATTTATATATTGGTCCCTATATTGGATCGCGGTTAATAATCACAATCCAAATTAGGTCTTGTTTGGGTAATCTTAATCCATATGAATTGGATTGGATTGAGGTGGAAAATGAACTAAATTCCCTTTTAATTTCTCTCAAACCATATGGATTGAAGTGTATTGATGAGTATCCAAACAAACAAGCCCTTACGGAGTTTCCGCAAAATATTTTCGCCGGCAGCTCATTGCCGGGAGCCGCCGCTGGTGTGCTTCGCTCCGCTTAGCCCCGCCGCCGGCGTGAGTCTCGCGCTCGCCGCCGTCGATTGGAAGCGCCCACCCGCCGCATTCGCACACGGTTCTATCCGATCTCCTAACAGCTTCAAGAGGTGCGCGCGGTGGCTGGAGATGTCGAGCCGACCATGCTGCTCGCCCAATTGCCATTGCTCGGGAATTTAGCGGTCAGCACCCAATATCAGCCCACCTGCTTCACTGGCTGTTCGCCTGGCTTTCGGCTCCCTTCTTCGTCGTCTGTGAAGCGCACATTCAGGCAAGCTGAAAATGTCGCCTCCTCGTCGAATTCTGCATCTGAATATGCTATACGCGAAGGTCTGCGTCTGCACGCTCTACCTGAGCTCAATTTCTTTTCCCCGTTTCTTCCTCTCTAAGACCGCATTACTCTCTGAGATTACAAAGGGGGGTTCAATTCATTTATCTTCCCCGTTCTTCTTTTTTTTTTTGCGCGTCACAGGCACCTGCGAAACAGCAATTGAGGGTGATGGTTACTTCATTTACCGTGTTCACCATAGAAAGAAATTTGTCCTTTTCATATCTTCATCTACAGAAGATCACACCAGTCTCTGAAACTTGGCTTGATGCTTTGTTAGGCCGAGGTGATACATCTCTGTCTTTAGCAGCTGAGAGGCCTCCTTGTCTTCCTGTCTAACATCCACCCTCACATGACCAGGTTTCTGAATGTAAAGGTGTCAACTGTGATGCGGCACTATGACAATCTTCGGTTCCAACACATGCACCGGATGACACCAAATAATCGGTATCAGCTGCTCCTGACAGTGCTAAACACAATAATTTGAGCAATCGAGCTGGTTTGAGAATTCAGTGAGAGAAAAAAAAAAACTGGTTCAGTGGACGTCCGTTTCAGTCTCTGTTTTTGTATCATAATCACGCTGATCCGTTTGCCTTCGAGCCATGTTTGTGATCGCCATCATCGCTGGGGATGGGACCGTGCGTGAGGTGGTGAAGAATGCCAGATGTTAGTTAAGCCTGGTCTGGGCATATCAAAGTGCCAGCTTTCCAATCGCAAAAACGAAAGCGGGTCTGCTTTGCTGGGCGATGAGTATCTGACGCCAAACTCTGACTGTGTAAAGTAGATGGAAACAGAGCAACCAAACAAGTGTCGCCATTTTCATTGTTCATCAGATATCCAATCTCAAAAACGCAGGATGGATGACAAGGAATGTTTCTTCAAGCTTCTCTTGTTCTGGACTGTAATATTGCCTGTCGCATTTCTATTTTCCTGACACTTCATAAAAATAGTCAATGTTCACTGTGGAGAAAAGACTGAATGCAATTTATACAAATATAACTATGTATGACATTTAATGTTGCTAGTATTTTTCATGATGGTCATTTAGGGCGACACGGGTGGAACCCTAAATCGCGTCGCCACCGGTCCTGCTGCCGCTCGAGCGCCTCGCCGCCAATGCAGGCGGGCGCGAGGATGACGGCGACGGGGCAGTTCCTTCCCCCGAGATGCTCTCAGCAGGGCACCCAGGGCGATTCCTCCTCCTCCAGTAATCGCGCGCCGCCGCCACCTTCTCCGGTCTTGCTGCCACTTGAGCGCCTCGCTACCGATGCGGGCGGGCGGGAGGATGGTGGCGACGGGCGGTTCCTTTCCCTGGGGTGCTTCTCCCCTCGCCGTAGGGTGCCCGGGGCAACTCCATGGCGTAGACGGCATCTCCGTCGGCTTTGGCGGTGGATCTACATCCATGAAGGTCAGATTCGGTCATTGGCGAGCAGATCTGGTGGCCCCCTGAACAGAGGTGGCGGCTGCGGCGACGGTGGCAGCAGTTCCTTTGCCGAGGCGAGCATAGCTCCTTGCGCGGTGGCGACGGCGGCCCCCAAGGTGGGGGAGCGGCATGCGCCGTGGACTAGCATCGGAGGCCACCTGGGGAGGTCGTGGGCCTGGTGCACGGCGACTGCAGCCTTCACGGCGGAGGGCGCGGTGGCTTGGGGCGCAGTGGCGGGGAGTGCCTGTTCTCGACATGATTTGACAATGGCAAACAGTGGTTGGTGGTCGTGGGTGTTAGCGGTGAGCTCTATGATGGGGCTGCCCCTCTCGTATTCTTACTGCAGGCTCATTTGGTGGTGCTCATCGTTATCATGTTACGGCTTTGTACTTCCTACTTTGAAGTCGTGGTGTGTTTGAGGTCATGGTGTATTATTTTTAAGTGGTGCTATATGCTGATCTCTTGTACTTCATGTGTTATCTTGTGGTCGTGTTGTATCAAACTCTTCTTCTTCTATCTTAATATGAAATATGCAATGCACAATTCTGAAAAAAAATGGTGGTCATTCACAATGAACTTGTATTTTTTGTGGAAATAATTTTTCTGACCACATGTTTTCCTTATGCTTTCTCAGAGACAGCTTCGTCGTTACCCTGGGCTATTAGGATGTCAATTGCACTGGGAGCTGCCAAAGGGCTGGCCTGCCTCCACCATGCTCAAAAGCCTGTCATCTACAGAGACTACTTTATCATGCCTAGTTTGTTCCTTTTCAGTTCTATGCAGATTCACTGGACATATTTTCTGACATAATGACACTTTCTTTTGTTTACATTGCCACAGGACTACTGCTAAACTGTCTGATTTTGGCTTAGCAAAGGCTGACCCAGAAGGTTATGAGACCCATGTATCAACTCGGGTGATGGGAACTTATGGTTATGCGCCCCCGAATACGTGATGACAGGTACTTTCCCATTATCAAAATTTGTTTGCTAACTGCGTTTGTTACAAGATATTAGGTGATTGTTTTGATGGGCTTTCAGTGATGTAATATTGTGTAGTCACAGGACTAATGGTTTTACTCCAACTGATGTTTTTGTGACACATTTCCCTCTTGTTTGAGTGCTAGAATATTACCTTATAAAATAGTGCCCAGTGACAAAGTATTATTTGTACTGCTTGAACTGAAATTACTATCATTTACTGCTTATTCAATACTGGAATAGTACCTTTTAGCAAAATTACTACCAATTGACACGCTGGAGTATGCAACATTTATTTAGATAGGTTGGGTTGTTGATATAGCATATCGTGATGTTCAATTGACGCCTCTTTTCAGAATTCAGTGTACAAGTGCTCTGCAAATTTTCCATTGACAGATATCCTTTCACAGGGAAGAACAATTACTGGTTGCTTTGCTTTCCTCATCTAATAACATCTTAGTGTAATGACCTATTGATGCATGAAGAACAATTACAGGGAAGAACAATTACTGTCGAGAAGTTTTATTGTCCAAAATACTGATCAGTAGTTTTAAAAATAGTTTTAAAAAACTACTGATCAATAGTTTATAGGTAATTTCATAATTGCATTATTAATTAATAAATTTATATTTATTTTTATCATAGAATATTAAGTTTACTAAATTATTAAAATATTAGATTATCTTTGAAAAATGTAAAACATTAGTTATTAATCAGATCATTGATGCAACTTTATTTATAATAATAAAACTAATTACTATAAATCTACAATTCTTATTTTTTTTCGATATTACCCTTAAATTAAGAAACTACTGACCAATAGTTATGATTTTAGATTATGAAATGTATACCGTTAGATTAAACTACTGATCAGTAGTTTTTAAAAACTACTGGTCAGTATTTTGAACAATAAAACTCCTTACAGAGAAGAACAATTAGTGTCATGACCCGTTAATACATTTCTTAAAAGTCTGGGCTTGCTGCCTATGCTTGGCTTCCTGCTCGGGAGCTTTTCTGGAAGGAGAATCTAGATGTCTGAAGTCAGGGGAAGTTTTCATCTCCTCCGCCGGGGATATCCGCCGGGTTCTGTAGCTAATAATGCACTTCGGGAAAGCACGCCAAAGAAAACAAATTAATCCCTCCACTACCACGGCTATATATATGAACTGCTTTCTTTTACTGGATCTTGCATAATTGTTTTTCACAGTGTAAAATTTTCAAGCGCATCTAGGTGCATCTCTTCACCGCGTGAAAGCGTTGAAACACTTAAATTTATGGATGCACTTATACTTCAACAGCACGATGTTCACAACATGCATCATAAAAAGATTTAATTCTAAAATAAATTAAATAGTGCATAAAAAATGCAACAAAACTTATGTATGAAGCAAAGAAACTTTTCTTTAGTCTGTAACCTATTATTATTAGTAATGCAACAAAATTTATGCATGTTGTAATTATATTGAAAAAATTAATTTGAATAGTTGACAATTGTAACATTTTTTTTAGATCGAAGTTGATAATTGTAACTACTTAGTCAGGAACCACAAGTCCATAAGTTTTTATTTGATTTATTTTATTTTATGTTAAATTAAATTTTGTATTGTTAATATATGACAAGATAGATTATTCATCTAACATAAAAAAATTGCACCATCTCAAGTGAATACTACTAGACTATTTACATAAATATTTTAAGTTTGTTATATTATTTTTATAATTAAAATTATATTTCATATTGTATTTATCACTCTCACCACTACTATTTTTCCGTGTCCCATCTTGCACGATAGCATTAACTCCTCTATGGTCCACCGTTCAGCTATTGCAGCTAGGCCGTCCACGTATCCACCCTGCAGTGCTCTCCACCGTCCAGATTTCCAGAGGCTGTCCCACGCGGAGGACATTAGCCGCTCCCGTCTGAAGCCAGTGGCGTTTTCTCCTGTTTCTGTCTGTGCCAAAAATTTGTATCAATATCAAAGGATCTGTGTCTTCTTGGGTCTACAGTCTCCACGAATGGCCTTGAGATGACGATAATTTCCAAATATCCTTGCATGTGTATATTGTGCTGCAGGGTTAACTGAGAAGGTTCTAGCTGTGTTGTTAGCCATCGATCAGCAGTGTATGTACCACTACCACCTCGTTACAGCTAAGCTGATGTATGTTGCGCACGTGCCTCCTACGCTAGTTTACCATTCATCTTTAGTGGTGGTTTGTTGAGTCTCTGTTTTCATGCATTACCTTTGTTTCTGTCACGGGTTGCTTCTGTTACCTTGTATCAGTAATAAAAAATGTAACTGTTTTCAATAATTATTCTTGTGTATGCATCGAAAAGTTATATATATCATAAAAAAAATTCATGCTACTTTAAAGTTTAAGATAAATAAAAATGTTGTCCAAGTGTCATCAATTGAAAAAGAAAGTTTGTCCTAACATTATCACTTAAAAATCAGAGGGACTATGGCTCAGCAGAAGAATGTTGGCGGACACGTCAGATTACTAGCGGAAGACTATGGTCTGTCGGCATGTGCTTTCTTAATTGTGCTACATGCAAATTGTGCGAATTGCAAGGCACATACCTAGCGGGTAACACATTATGCACAATGACAATTGCAGCTTTTTGTGTTGGGCTGAAATCTAGGATGGACCTGAATGTGAATTGGATTATTCTTGACCTATAGCCCAACAACCTTCACTGGGCCTTCTTCATTCCCATGAATTTCTCATTTTTCTTTCACTAGTAATGTTCCAGCACAGTAAGGTTTTGAAACGGTAGATTTATCAAGCATATAAAGATATATATCCGGGCATCAATCGGGTGAGCTGAGGTGTGAGGCTTATAAATGGAGATGCTCTAGTAAAGTCCGAATCTGAAGTGTATTAAATTTGCCATATCAGTAAGCTGATACAGTAGGAAATAAATAGAGAAGTTGTGAGGCAAAATATATTAGGTGCTCCAAGCACTTTACTTGCTTCGTCAGTGAGGCTACGAATGCACAATACTGTAATTGTTTTTTAACAAAGATATGAACGAATTGTGCAAGGACCAAGGAAAAAGAGAAATCAATTTGTATCATAGCAGGTTGTAACTGTAATGACTACTGATGGCAAACCCATAATTTGTTACACTATAAACGTATACTCTAGTTTTTCGTTTTGTTACATATTGCACAGGTCTTCATTGCATCTTAAAACTTGCATAATTATAGATGACAACATGCACCCACCACGCATGCATGTTTTAGTTTTATTTAGAAGTTTTAACACCACAATAAAAACACCGAAACGTGTAACCCGCTGCAAGCACCAAAAATGTTATAGAAGCAATGACTATTTGAGTTTGGTAGAGAGAGATCTTCCTGCTACGAGAGATTAATTATACGAAGCAAACTGTTATGAGAAAATGAGGGAGGTTATAAGAGAATTCGGCGGAAACTACTCTCCACTCGGTGAAAACCCTAGAAAATCTCTAAGACATGGTACATGCTTTTTAAAAGTTTTGAAAACCTCTAAAGATATACTCCCTCCGGATTTAAATTGTTGACATAGTTGACTTTTTTAGTTATGTTTGACCATTTGTCTTATTTTAAAAAATAAAAAATTTATCAAATATTTTGAAGTTGAAGCCTACTATATAATATTATATAGTTGAACAAATATTTTAAATAAGATAAATGATCAAACATAACTAAAAAAGTTAACTGTATCAACAATTAAAATTTAGAGGGAGTATTTTACAGTGGGAAGATTTTATTTAAAATTTTCTCTTATAAATTACTATTATCAGAGTAAAAGATGATATATGTAGTAGGAACACGTGTCATGGCGAGGGCTCAGCAGCATTAACTGTGAGGGGAGGGCAGTTGGCAGGCCGATGAGACACCCGACCCATGAGGCTACGACCTTGGCCAATACACAGGAGATGCTTTGGATGATAGCTATCGACGAGAACAGACATACATGAAGAGCCAAGTGTAACGCCACTCTCAGTGGGGTTTCATAAGCATTAAATAAAATGCCACATAAGCAAAAGAGATGATGTGGCATAGTAATTAATGTGAAACTGGATAAATGGGTTTCATAGGGATGAAACTTATTTGACACTATTTCATAGGTATGAAACTCCATTGAAACTCCCATTGAGAATATAAAGTTTCATCCCAACATATTTTGACCAATCTCAATGTAACAAATAGATGTTAATTTAATGCTATAACTTATATATGAAATCGTGAGATAAAACTATGCATTGAGAGAGACTATTTCACACATCAAACTAAATCTTCAAATCTGATATGACACTCTTGTAAAGTGTAAGATAAAACTATGCATTAAGACTGTCCTAAGAGGCAACATGGGCTTCAACAATTCAATTGAAGCCGCCGATCGAACCGCTGCCTGTTGTTTACTGTACCTACGATTTGACGTGCGTACGAGGAGACATCAGCTTAGCAGATATGTGTGGCAGAGGCATGGACAAGAGATGATGCTCATACTTCGTCCATGCATGCAGGCATGGACAAAAAGATGATGTCACGGAGCAGAGTACCTAGCTATAGAGTGCGTTCTCGAGCAGCTCAGCTCGATCAGCGGCGTGTAACGCATGCATGCACTACATCATGCAGCTAGAGAGTATGACCAGCGAGTGCACCGAGCCACCGAGATTGATCACGTTGGAGATAGTCAGATAGAGATCGAGCGAGCTGTGTGGATGCAGCTGGTGTGGATACATACCAAAAGAAGAGAGAGCGAGCCTCATGACTGTTTTATATATGCTGCATAAATCACCTTGTGACAGTGAGACCGAACACGCATGCATTACAACAAAACATCACGTTATTTACATGCCATTTTTATCTCTCAATATCCATGCAGTGCTTTCCCGATCTATTTGTCATGGGGCGAAGAATAAGAACATTTTCAAAGTCTGACTCTAAGCTGTTGCTCTTAAAATTATTTATTAGAGAAAAAAAGAGAGAGAAAACATCTAGCGAATCAGTCTATAAGAAAAATAATAGACTTAAATATGGACCAAACTCCTCTTTAATCTTTTATAAGAGCTTGCTGCTAGCTCTAATTTTGGAGACACTCTAAGCAGCTCCTCTTAACATAGCTTGGACCCGTAAGATTATTGTTTCCTAGCTTCTTTGTTTTTTTTTTCTCACCATGTCATCAGCTATTCATAATGTAAAAATTACATTGGTTTATTTCCCGCTGTAATTTCCATGGTCCTTTTTTGCATGGTAGGGTTTCCATGGCCCTCTTTCTCACCATGTTACCAGTAGATGAGAAGTCAAACAGAAAGAGACATCTGTGGTAGTTGCTGGACATTAATTACCGTTTTGTACGTTTAACCGTCCCCCCGTTCTACGTGTCATGTGGTTGTGAGGAGACACCGCCGCTGGAAGCATCCATCGACCGACGCATGCATGTTTTATTGCCTGATAAGCACCCACACCCAACGCCAAACACACGCACTAATAATAATAATAATAGCGTGACTACATTCTGCTGCAAATAAACTTAAGTCGTGTTAGGCTGTGGCTGCTATATGTGTCGATGCTAATAATTGATTAAATCATCCTCTCAACAACCAACTGTGATCTAATGATCTCCTCCAACACCCAACTGCCTCCTGCCCCCCGGCTATTAACTGCGTCCGGCCGATGCATACATGGACCCATGCATGATGAGTCCACACCGACGACTCAGAACGGTGCATGCATCACTAGCTACTTCACACACAACTATAGACCATGTTAATTTGGAAGCCTATAAAAGGACCAACATTCCTTGCTATTCTCTCATCACCACTACCTGCTCCATCTACATCTCCATCTCCATCTCCATCTCCATCTCCATCTCTACTCGCTAGTAGTACATCACAGCTCAAGAGAAGAGAAGAGAGATGGCTCGTGCTCAGCTGGTTGCGATCGTCCTTGTGGCTGCGCTGCTCGTCGCGGCGGCGCCTCACGCCAACGCCGCCATCAGCTGCGGGCAGGTGAGCTCGGCCATCGGCCCGTGCCTCGCCTACGCCCGCGGCGCCGGCGCCGCCCCGTCGGCCTCCTGCTGCAACGGCGTCAGGAGCCTCAACGCCGCCGCCAGGACCACCGCCGACCGCCGTGCCGCCTGCAACTGCCTCAAGTCCGCCGCGTCCAGGGTCAGCGGCCTCAACGCCGGCAAGGCCTCCAGCATCCCCGGCAGGTGCGGCGTCAGACTCCCATACGCCATCAGCGCATCCATCGACTGCTCCAGGGTCAACTAATAATTAATCAAACCACACTATTATAAATACGCGTGTATCATATCATCATCGTCGTCTGTGATGATGATGATGATGAGTCCACTCCGACCATGGTCAGCTCCACTGATGAATAATAAAATCTCTCCCTCGTGTACACTGCTACTCCTATACGCTCCGTAGAAGAGTATATGTGTGTACATTCGTGCGAGAGAGGGTCCATCCATACTCTCCTGTGTTGTTGTTTTGTTGTATCTTCCATATATGGGTACGGTATTTCCAGCATGTTCCTTCACTTGTTGGAGGACTGATGAGTTTGTTTGTACCATGTTTTGTTGTGTTCATCTCCAGTACATACAGCTCTTCCTTTTTTTATATATATTGTACTATATACATACAGTCCACAAGCATGTATGTTTCTTGACTTGATGCACACATATATGACGTCGAGCGACACTCCAAATTGATGCAAAAAAAATCCCACTCGAACGCGACCTAAAAAGTGAAGCATATGTGTCGAAAGATAAATATAGCTAGCCCGGGAAACACGGTTATATGGTGCTCCCTCGATTCTTAGCATGCTTAAGACAACAAGTCTAGTTCGCAACTAGATATGTACTTAATCAGTTTGGACAAGATAATAAAAACGTCACATATTTAAGAACAAGGTAGAACTAGGAAAACAAAATTAAAACTCTGGTGATGAACAAGAAAAAAAAATAGAGGTGCGTGAGAACACTTTTTGCAGAAATTTAATTAGCTAGTTATGATGATTAGCTATTATCAATGTAACGTCCCAACGAGTTAAGAGTTCTGCAGTTCACGAAGGCCCACTGCCACCCGTATTATTGTTTTTGAACAGGACACTACGACAGAACGCCTCAAGAGCGTCGAAATGGATTGGTGTCATCTTCAGGCCTTGAAGGTGTCTTGAGTGCAGTAAAACGTTGTTTCATATTATTTGAAATTTCTGAAATTCATTGGTGCCATCTCACAAATAATACAAGGTAGCTTCGATCGGCACCACTTGTGCATGTGTAAGAAAATCAACAAGATTAAATGTACAGAATGTGCAGGATAACAAAAATTGGAAGCACATTTTTAAATTTAAATTGGAGAAAAACTAATGAAGAAAATAAAACAAAGATGACGCTTAGTGTTTGTGTGTGTTGGGTTTAGGCTTCTGCATGTACCACACAACATGAGGTCTCAGAACGGTCATCGATTTTTTTTAAAAAATAATGGGCCTTTGATTCCAATAAGACGGCGGCTATGGATCCACTGCTACAACCTTGGGCCCAAGAGAGATTGGCCCAGAGAGATTTGCTGTCATAGCCGTTGTTGTATCATATTAAAATAACTAGTCAACCTACCTGCATATTTATACAGCTAATCTGATGTATTATCCTAAATATTATAAAAATTATTATTAATATTTGATTAACTATCTAAGTAAAACTAAAAAATAACTTATTATACGTTGACTTGTATTTATTGATATTGCTCTACTCATTCAAAGATTAGGTAATAAATCAGAACTTTTCAACTACCATGACACTATAATCAAAGTACTCAGATTTTTATATATTGAGTGTAGTATTATCCAACAAAATTTTTAATGTACATATACATACTTGATTATTTGATGGAACATATATATTTAGGTTCCAATGTTTTCTGAAGACCGAAAAATGCATTCATGTTCTATGTATGTATCCTACTAGAGAGTCAATATACAGGAAGTCTCATACATTGAATGTAGGGTGTATTCGTGAATAATTTTCTTTTTTTTTCTAAAGCCATCTAGGAAGTATTCTTGGAATCGGTATATGCGTATTTGTTGTTGATATAGATATTGTTGCCACAACCAGAAAATATATTTGTTTCAAAAACACATATGTTTATATTGTTGTGTGTTCATGAATTCTTTTTGAATTTTGTTTTTCTAACAATCATGTTAACGTGTTGCTACCACAACACATGTTTTTCCCTTTTGTTCTCTAAATAGGTTAAATTTCCAAAGTCATATATGGATATCGTGCATATATTATCCCAAACTGGTTTAGAATTTTTGTTTTATTATATAATAAAATTAATGATGAGTAATTTAAAATTATATGGAATGATATTTTAGTCTATCCTTTTTTTAATGGTAGTGGTGGGTAATTTACATAATACTATTTTGGGTAATTTAAAATTATGTGGAAGGGTATTTTGGTCTAAATTTTTCATAATGGTAGTGATGGATATTTTTTTTTCTTTTTCTTCAATTAACGTGATAATTTCTAAGTCTTGAGAACGAACATAAAGGCTTCTTTTCTTGATCATACATATAACTCCCTGGGTGTGGTATAATATTTCACACCCCAGCCATATTCCTTTCAACCGACCCAGCCAAACATGCATGCGTGCATTCAACTCACAAGCGACACCTCTGAATGCATGCATTCCATGCTAGTTACTTTCAGCTTTCACTAATTAAATGGCTCCATAATTGGACGTATTAACTGATAGCCATAATTCAGGTGAGATTTTTTCCTTTCCTACTTATAGCCATCGGCGTCATTCTTCCACCAAACTTTCTCCACATCCTTCCCTTTCGTGCTAACAAAAGCAAGTCCAGCATATCCGGAAGGTGGCCTGCTAAACTGTGACGCCAGGCGAACATCCTCTCCACTGCTGCACCGGTGACTCTAAGTCAGATTTCATCTGAAATCATTTTTTTTGATCATTTTTTTTTGCATGTGGGTTGGAATAAATATTTGAAGCAAATGGTGGATGGGAAATAATCAGCTGAAAGCGACCCAATCAACCTCTTCAAGTGCGGCTTGATTGACCAGCCTCAGACATGTTTTTGCCGATGAACCAGGCGTCGTCGATAGCATACCAAGACATGGACGTTAGCGCTCACCAGCCGCAACAGTTCATAGCTTTGTGATTATAAGTGGAAATTACTCATAGCTTTAATAGTTTATGGTTGTTTTAATTAAATGTAATTTAAAGTATTGAAATGCAAAATGTGTATTTGTTGACACCAGACATGGTCTTTTTTTGTGATGAACACTCACAAGACAAGCTCTTTCCCGTGGCACTAATGTACTATTTCCAGATAAAATGTAGAGTATCCACTTAATTGAGATCAGTTGAGTTTCACAAAATCGCAAAATGCTCCTGTGATTATAAACAAACCTGCACTTGAGTGTAAAAACCCAACCCACATTAACTTGCCACGTGAGAAATATATGTCAGTCACTTCTTGTTCTCCCAATAACAAAACCTTCTTCATTTGTTGCAATCAAATAATCAGGTTCTTGTGATCACATAAACACTATATATCATATATAAAAAATGTCAACCTATGGTCACAAAATGTAGCATGCAAATTGTGATCACATAAATACTAGACTTGTGATCTGACATAGTATTTGTGGTTCTCTGTTGGATCCAATCATCCAAGTCACAAACAAGCACAATTTATGTATTTATTCTCAGTCGTGTTAAAGTTTTGACCTGGCAAGACACGACTCATAGGAAAACATGTTCTCATATTGTTTTTCAATATTTTGAAACACATTGTCGAAATCAATTGATACCTTTTTCTGTTCTAAGTTATGATTTTCTGTGTTGTTACGAGTAAGTAACTACAATTTGACTAGTTTCTCTAGGAAAAAAAATGAATAATGAGTATTCCAAATAGAATGTATCAGCATGCATGCGCGCAGAAGAAACTTGATTAGGTACAGCACATCGTAGGTAATTAAGAAGGAATAGAGAAATGTATTGATTAGGGTCTCACGCATGCATGGACGCATGCAGGATTCTGATTAACTGGCCAAGTAAAAAACGAGCATGGGCAGTGGGAAAATTAATGGGACGTTCCTAGTTGATACCGTATAAAAGCAAATGCATGCATGGATGCGTGATCACCTCTGGTCCGGCTGCAATATGACCACAGTTAATTACTTTTATAATGAAGAGGATGAGTAGGCATGATTTTCTGGTCCGGCTGCAATATGACCACCTCTAGTAGGCATGCATATGCATGGGATGGTTAGGTGGAGGCCTTGCATTGGGCTAAACGCTCCAACTAAAGGCCATGATTAATTACTTTTCATATGATTGAAATCCTTAGCAAACAGCAAAATATAATTATGTTTACAATCATGTAAGAATTTACTTACGATTTCGGAACCTTATGTGGTGATTAGAATTTTTGAATTTATTCCGCATATACATGCTATGAAAACAAATTACGTCCTATAAGCTAAAAGTTTTTGCGCTCTAGTGGGCTATTTGCAATTGACTAGTTAGTAGAGGAAAAGAAATATCGGGTGTCAAATACACACGCTATATATGCAAAATTAAATTGATTGGCTAATTTATATGGCAGGTAATTAGATGAAATTAAGAAAGGTATTAATTACTTCACCATGAATGGACGCATGCCGATGCGGCGATGCAAGTGGACGAATTGTCCCGTTTTTCTGGCTCCATGAGCCAACTCGAGGGTCTGGTTTGTAAAATAATACTACTGTCTATAAGCATAAAATCCCATATGGTGCAATAGTAAATAATCAATATGATATATGCCAACAAAAAAATAATAATGTTTCCTATGATCAAACGAGATTCTATGATCGCATGTGCATGGTTCTTTAATGGTAGTGGTGGGTAATTTATATAATGATATATATATATATATTTAAAATTATTTGAAATGGTATTTTAGTCTATCATTTTTTAATGGTAGTGGTGGATAATTTACATAATGCTATTTTGGGTAATTTAAAATTATGTGGAAGGGTATTTTGGTCCAAATTTTTCATAATGGCAGCGGTGAGTATTTTTTTTCATTTTTTTTCTTTTTCTCTGATTAACGTGAGAATTTCTAGGCCTTGAGAGCGAACGTGAAGACTTCTTTTTTTGATCAAATATATATATATATATATATATATATATATATATATATATATATATATATATATATAATAGATTGTACTGAGTATGTATCTGAACTCAACAAAATGATAACTGTTGGCTATCGTATAAATTAATACGGTAAGTGTGATATGCTTGAAAATTTGATTATAGCATCATTACTTTGAATATGCTACTGAAGTTTTGCATTTTTTTTATTTTACTCGACAGCAATGTCAGGTCTCTATAATGGTTTCTGGCCCCTGCTTGCTCTAGGACATATTGTATTTTTGTCCAATTTGTACTCCCTCCGTCCACAAAAAGAGGGCGTATTCTCCTTTGTTACAGAGACCAAGGAATACCTGTTCGGAATTAAGTTCTATTTATTTTGATGTTAATTCTCATAATTGCTTTGTAATTAATCTCTATAATTAACACTCTGTATGTAAATTCTTCATTACGGGCCCACATGTCATCCAGCAAAGATTTGTTTGCATTAATAGGCGCGGGAGAGGAGAAGCCAAACATAATTACTCATTCAATGGTAAAGCTCAAGAAACGAGAAGTTAACTGAACCACGCCCTCTTTTTGTGGATTTTCAATATGAGTGAATGTGCCCTCTTTTTCTGGTCGGAGGGAGTATTACTTAGGGTATCTAGCTCAATGACATATAGCCATACGTATTTATAGTCCGTGCGTTGCTACGGACTTAAAAAACAAAACACTCTTTATAACTTAAATATAAATTATTTATATAATAGAATTATTAGATATATATAATATTATTTATATTTTTTACATGAAAGATCATATTTATATTATTGTTAGTGCTTCTTAGTATACCATTTTATATGTCAAAAATAACATTTTTTTCACTATTTTTTTACCATATTCTAGAAGTGTTATCTGAAAGAAAAAAATTAATTTACGCAGTATACAAAATAGCACTGCATTGCAACGAGATTTTGAACTTGAAACCTTGCTCTAATGGAAAATGTTAAAATACAAAAATTATAAATCTTGTCGAGCCCTTTTCGAAACATATGTGGATCATATTATTTAGACTTCAGAGCTAGAAGATATGGGCCCCGCACAGAGACCTGCGTAGAGAAGTCCGAATCAGAACAAATACTTTTGTATCGCATATTTGAAAACCTAAACGGCAAGATCTGTACTTATATTGAATATCAAAGTTGTAGAACTTTTCGAGAGCTATGATATAGAGTCCAAGTTTTCTTAATTTGAACTCCGGATGAGGAAGTTATGATTTTTGAAATTTGGTACTTGATATGAAAGGTACGAAACCGATTTGGATTAAATCTCTAATTTTGTGGACACGAAGTGAACGACCGTACCTTAATTAATAAATTATAGAGATTATTTATAAACATCTTGGAGGATAATTTTTAAATAGGAAATAAGAGACAGATTTCTTTGGTCCGATGTACATAAGTCAGTCTTTTTTAATATTACATTAGAGGATTAGCTTCCAGATTTCAGTGTAATCAAGATATAGAGTGGATTTCTTTAATCTGATATACATAAATATATATTTTTATTTAAGATGATACTATACCAGATTATTTTGCAAGGGTGTATACAGTTCCTTTAGGGATATATATAATGTGCATATACGTACCGATGCCACACGCGGTGAAAAAAATTAAGTCACGGCCATGCGCTAGACTTATTCACATTTGTGACTTGCGAGGTTATATGACTTTTTTTTTTCTTTTGTGGCTACCGAGATTCGATCCCTGCTTGTCACGGTCTGATGCATTGCACAACAAAACAACGTGGGGTGCATTATATGTTGGGAAGGGCTATATGTTAATAGGAGATCTAACAGATGCGAGATTAATGGTTGAATGTTTTGCTTTTTTTTAAAAAATTTCTAAGCTATTTTTCTTTTTTTTTTCTAGATAACATGGTGAAGTATTTATTTCCTTTTATTATTAAATAGATAACAATAATTTGCCCATTTGCCCAACCCAAACACATGGTTCCAATGTTGGCATGTGAATGTACGTGTACACCTACATATATTCTCAATGTGTGAACATCAAAATGGTAGAAAATTTTCTGCCTTTTTCAGGCTTTGATGAATTTGATAGTTGATATGGTAATATGACCCAGGTTAGCAACACAAAAACAAGATCATGTAGATTTGTAGCCATTTCTAAGTTGATTTACACTGTTCTAATTCTTTTTCTTTTTGTGAATACACTGTTCTAACTCTCGTTAGTATGTTACATCACTTTAAGAAGAATATAGGAAATAATTAATGTTGCTTATGAACTTTCTAGATGAACCCTAGCTAGCTTATTGTCACATGCTAAAATTAAATGACTAATAAGAAAATAGCCAACGAATTATTCGGTGCTGGATGCTCTATGACATGCATGATGTGAGGATGGAATTGGAGTTAGCTGAATCTTGAATGCATTGGCACACAAGTCTTGGCTGAGAAGCATCCATGAATTCGTATGTATAACATGTAGTGTGGTGGAGATAGCCAGTGGTGGAGGACTCAGTATAGTAAGGTAGGGTCCTTGCCATGCCTTGATTTTTTTTCACAAGTCT
This sequence comes from Eleusine coracana subsp. coracana, assembly GCA_032690845.1. Taxonomy (NCBI): domain Eukaryota; kingdom Viridiplantae; phylum Streptophyta; class Magnoliopsida; order Poales; family Poaceae; genus Eleusine; species Eleusine coracana. The sequence goes on from CM064426.1 coordinate 13,345,285, forward strand.
CTACTTTTCAACAGTCGTGCATTGCTAGTTGCTATGATTGAGCTTAGCTCAAATTTTGACCCTTAATTTTTCTGTTTTCAACTGCTTTTACTTGCTACTGCTCGGTGTTCATTAGTATGGATGCAAAAAATTATAGTCATTATAACAGCTTTGCCACACCTTAAATATTTTCTGTCCTCCGCCACTGGAGATAGCTATGGCTAGAGGTAGCCATGTAGGTACAACGTTGCCCATGATCGAGCGCGCGATCAATCGAGATGATGATGAGCTTGGCTTGCATGTAACGCCTTTTGATTATTGTAGTAGTACAAGAAGTAAAGTGGTCGTCATTAATGAAATGCATACGATGGTTTCACGCATCACATCAGATTCATATCCTTCCATATCTTTGGAGACTACTGAGCTACCGTGCCCTCAGGTAACCACAGAAAGTGCCACACATATGTATTTACTTTTATTTTTTTATGCAAATGTGTTTACTTTTCTAGTAGGTCATCATGCAAGTTGCCAGCAAGAAAGCTCAGTTGTTGCGGTAGTAAATTTATATATAGAGATTGCAGTTATCACGTTCCGTTGGCACGTAGTTCATCAGAGTTCTTTAAAAAAAAATAATGTCATTGTGTGGGATACTTGCTTTACGGGTATCCTTGTATAAGGCTAAGTCGGTGGCCGACCGGGTACTTCATCAACAAGGAAGCCGATCAACTCGGCTTAGAGTGCAAGACAAGAAAAATTAGACTTGTCATATAAAATTCTTGTAGAGTACGACTAGGAGTCTGTCTGAACCTCCCTGCCGACCGGATATATAAGGCGGCAGGGTACCCCCCATCGAGAGGGGCAATTAGACACAACTAGAGATACACAACATCTCTTGATAATCAATACAATATAGAATATAGGACGTAGGGTTTTTACTCTCATTGAGAGGGCCCGAACCTGTATAATCGGCGTCTTGTGTAACCATCGTAGTTCTTGGTCTCGACGTAGCCCTATATATTTACTACCGGTCTTGAGCATCGACAGTTGGCGCGCCAGGAAGGGGACAAGGCTCACCGGGATTCTCCGTCGACTACGATGGCCAAACTTCCCATCATCCAATACTCGCCGGACTTCAAAATCTCTTTTGGATCGCTAGACTTCACGGTCGGCGACAATGGAGTCCTAGGTCTGAACGACTATAGATCAGACTCGACCGTAGCCAGACCCATGGCGCGATCACCGAGTCCGTCTGACATTATCCCTGCATTGATCCCACTCAGATCCGAGTAGGAAGACTCTTCCTTTGGATATGACTCGACGTCAGATCGGTCTTTTGATGAGGACACAGTCGGATCGACCTACTCATATCCCCATACAATCTACATGGTGGATATAGTAGATCCTGCTGCTGAAAACCAGGATGAGGATCCAGATGCCGAAGAAGAAGGGAATCCAGCAGGTGGTCTCCAAAACCAGCCGGTCGAAGGAGGCCGACAGGACAATAACCCGCCAGCTGATGAGTTATTGGTCGGTCACTGCCGTCGACCAAGAGGGTCGCGCGGATCGCGTAACGCACGCCGACTGGATCTCGGCCCTGAACTTGAAGTGGATAGTGTTAAGGTCTACCACACCCCATAGAACAACATCACCGGGGCCAAGACATTGCTTGACACTTTAATGGTTGATGCCCACTATCAAACTCCTGCTATGCAGAAGGCGGTGGCTATGCTCAAGGCCGCAGCAGCGCAAGATGCTGTAAAGTCTCAGTCGGTCGCAAGTTCCAGCCATGTATCTCCTCAGGGTTGGCGAAGGCGCGAAGACCTGAGAAATTCTCTCAGCCTCCATGATGGACGAGACACCATCAACTCTCACCATGAAGAGCGCGCTCGGGACAACCGACGCTATGAGGAAGAACGGCGTGAACGAAGGATGGATGCCCGATGGGAAGACCGATGGGATGACCGACGAGAAGACCGACGGGACAACCAACGGGATAATCGTCAGAATCCTCCTCCAAGAGACAACCGCGATGACCGACGTCGACATGACGATCGGGATCGGCGCGATAATGATGGCAATCGACGACGTCATCATGATGAGGATGTTGGCCCACGCCACCGTCGTAGCCCAACTACGTCCCCAGACCGACAAAGGCGGTCACCAACGCTGACTGATGACGAGATCGATGGCATCAAGGCTTACGTCCCTCGGCTTCGCATTGCTCGATGACCGAAAGGATTCAAGCTGGTTCCCATCATAAAATATGATGGACAAACCAACCCCCGAGAGTGGTTATAACTCTATAGCACGGCGATTAGGTCGGCTGGAGGTGATTCCTATGTAATGGCTAATTACCTTCCGGTCTGCTTAGATCCTGCTGTTCGGATATGGCTCACATCTCTACCTGAGGAGTCAGTCACATCTTGGGGAGACCTCAACAGAAAACTCATAGAAAGTTTCCAAGCAACTTACAACCGACCGGGCAACCACTTCGACCTCACTCGGATCAAGCAGAAAGGAGACGAGCCTCTTCGCAACTACATCAAGCGGTTTTGTGCTAAGAAGACTGAAATCCCCAACGTCCCTGATCAGCAAATCATTACTGCGTTCCTAGGTGGAATTCACAGTGACGATCTGGTCCGGGAAATCGGTCGAAGGAACCATGATCTCAAGCTCACCGCTCAAGAGTGCTTCGAGATTGCTGATAAGTATGTATCAGGAGAGTCTGCACTTGATGATATCCGAGGAAAGGGCAAGGAGAAGCGGTCGGACAAGCCTGAGTCCTCCAAGAAGGACAAGAAGAGAAAACCTGACAATGCTGTCAACACAGTGGACCGGTTTCGGAAGAATCCTCGGATGAACCAGCCGTCTACTGATGAGTTGCTGAGTGGCATTTGCCCTTGGCACCCTAAGGGAAACCACAAAGCAAATAATTACTATTATCTGAAGGGTTTTGCAATAGCTGCGCTCAAGGTGGCCAAAGATCCCCCGAGGCGCAACAACAGCAACAAAGACAAACCCAAGGATGATGATGACGAGGATGATTCAGGAGAGTTCCAGGAGCCCTGCAAAGAAGTAAACTTCATCTTCGGAGGCCCGGATGCCTATACATCCAAGCGCAAGCAAAAGTTAGAGCTTCGAGAGATTAACTCGGTGGAGCTAGCTACGCCTCAGTACATGAGGTGGTTTGAGATGCCAATCACCTTTGATTGGTCGGACCATCCTAAACATCTACCAAAACCAGATCGCTATCCATTGGTGCTTGCTACGACTATGAAGGAGGTGAAGTTCAACAGAGTACTCATCGATGGAGGAATTAGTTTGAACTTAATCTTCACCAGGACTCTTCAGGAGCTTGGTCTATCAATCAATGACCTCCAACCGAGTTCTTCACCCTTCCATGGGATTGTGCCTGGCAAGACTTCAGTCCCAATTGGACAAATCACTCTGCCAGTCACCTTTGGCACTCGTGATAATTTTAGGACAGAGCGTATCCTCTTTCAGGTGGCAGACTTTGAGTCAGCATACCATGCTATCATCGGTCGACCGGTGATGGCCAGGTTTATGGCTGTTCCGCACTATCCGTATCTCACCCTCAAGATGCCAGACCTGAACAGAATAATTTCCCTCCACTTTGATCTTTGGAATTCTTTTGATTGCGATGTACAGAGTTGTGAGATGGCTACCAAATAGTTGATGCTGTCAGACCAAAAGGAGATCCAGAAGGCTGTCGGTATAGAGGAGCAGACTGGAACGGAGGTTCCGACAAAGAAACCTACCAAGGACAAGATCCAGACCGATGACGTCCAAACCAAGGAGATTTCACTCGATCCTGAGGACCCCGATAAGGTGACTTATGTTGGTGTCAACCTAGATGAAAAATAGGAACTCGCGCTCACTCTTTTCCTCTAGAAAAATAGGGATATCTTTGCATGAAAACCATCTGACATGCCGGGAGTTCCTAGGGAAAAGATTGAGCACGTGTTAAGGGTACCTCTAGGGGCTACCCCTGTTTGCCAAAGGCTTAGAAGATTTGCGCAAGACCGCAAGGACGCTATGAAGAAGGAGATAGTTAGATTGTTAGAAGCTAAGTGTATCATCCCGACTGGTTAGCAAATCCAGTCCTTGTACCTAAAAAGAATAAAGAGTGGAGGATGTGTGTTGATTATACCGATCTCAACAAGGTCTGCCCAAAAGACCCCTTCGCTCTTCCTCGTATTGATCAGATTGTAGATTCGACAGCCGGGTGTGAGCTTTTAAGCTTTCTGGAAGCCTATTCAGGCTATCACCAGATCCCACTGAGAGCTGAAGATCAGATCAAGACTTCCTTTATAACACCCTTCGGCGCCTATTGCTATATCACTATGTCGTTCGGTCTGAAAAATGCTGGCGCGACTTATCGACGAGGCATTCAACGCTGCCTTGCCACTTAGATCGGTCGGAACGCTGAAGCGTATGTTGACGACATCGTTGTCAAGACTCGGAAAGTCAAAGAACTTCTCTCTGACCTGGCAGAAACCTTTGACAATCTGAGACATTATTCAATAAAGCTGAATCCTAAAAAGTGTGTTTTTAGGGTTCCATCGGGAAAGTTACTCGGTTACATCATTTCAAAATGAGGTATAGAGGCTAACCCAGATAAAATCAAGGCAATCCTTGATATGAAGCCGCCTAATTCTCAAAGGGATGTTCAGAAGCTGACCGGATGCATGGCATCCTTGAGTCACTTTATTTCCGATTGGGGGTTAGGGGGTTACCACTCTTTCGATTGCTTAAAAAGCAGGACGACTTTGTTTAGACTGAGGAGGCACAGTTGGCACTGGACGAATTAAAGATTTATGTCAGCAGTATTCCAGTGTTGGTGCCTCTGGAGCCAGGAGAAAAACTTCAGCTTTACATCTCGGCCACAACCTAGGTTGTGAGTACTGTTTTGAAAGTCGACTGAGAAGAAGATGGACATGTGCAAAAAGTACAGCATCCGGTCTACTTTGTGAGCGAGGTTCTCAGCGCCTCTAAGACAAGGTACCAGTAGATCTTGAAGTTGTTATATGCATTATTGATCACCTCGAGGAAGTTGAAGCACTATTTCTAAGCTCATCCAATTGAAGTTCAAACTTCTTTTGCACTTGGGACAGTATTACATAACTGAGAAGCTGAAGGAAAAATAGCCAAGTGGGCAGTCAAACTTGGTCGGTATACTATTATGTTCGCGCCTCGGTCGGCTATAAAGGGACAAGCGTTAGCTGAATTCGTTGCCGAGTGGACAGAGATTCAAAATCCTCCTACTGCCCAAGATATCGAATACTGGAAAATGTACTTTGACGGTTCCCTTCAGTTACAAGGGGCAGGCGCGGGAATTGTATTTATCTCGCCTACTGGAGAAAGGCTTTGATATGTCCTTCAAATCATGTTTCACTCGTCTAATAATGCTGCAGAATATGAAGCTCTCCTACACGGTCTGCGCACTGCTGTGTCACTCGGCATTAAGTGCATCGACATATTTGGTGATTCGGCCTTGGCCATTAATCAGGTCACCAAGGATTGGAATTGTGTAGATGATAACATGAGTGCTTATTGCCAAGAAGTGCGAAAATTCAAAAACAAGTTTGATGGATTGAAGTTCACACATGTTCTTCGAGATAATAACCAAGCGGCTGATGAGTTAGCCAAGATAGGATCATCTCGGTCTGCAGTATTGCCGGGTGTTTTCCTACATGTTCTGGATTCCCCAACAATTTCTCCCCGGTCGTATCTCGCCTGCTGGAGAAAGGCTTTGATATGTCCTTCAAATCATGTTTCACGCGTCTAATAATGCTGCGGAATATGAAGCTCTCCTACACGGTCTGCGCGTTGCTGTGTCACTCGGCATTAAGTGCATCGACATATTTGGTGATTCGGCCTTGGCCATTAATCAGGTCACCAAGGATTGGAATTGTGTAGATGATAACATGAGTGCTTATTGCCAAGAAGTGCGAAAACTCGAAGACAAGTTTGATGGATTGAAGTTCACACATGTTCTTCGAGATAATAACCAAGCGGCTGATCAGTTAGCCAAGATAGGATCATCTCGGTCTGCAGTATTGCCGGGTGTTTTCCTACATGTTCTGGATTCCCCAACAATTTCTCCCCGGTCGGACGTGTTGATGAGTATTGTTGCTTATCTTGTTGACGATGACGTCTCCAAGACCGACTGGCGCGATCCACTCATTTAGTATTTGGATAAGGGAACGCTGCCCTTGGATCCTGATGAGCAGCAAAGATTGAAGATCCGATCTCGAGGATACTTGTTGGTGGGGGACCAACTTTACAAAAGGGGTGGTTCCAACATTTTGATGTGATGCATCTCAATTTCTGAAGGTCAGAAGTTGGTAGAAGAGATTCATTCGGGAATATGCGGCAATCATGTAGCTTCCAGGACTTTGGTCGGTAAAGCTTTCCGGCAAGGGTTTTATTGGCCCACGGTGGTCGAAGATGTACACCAAGTTGTTCGGAAGTGTGAGGGTTGTCAATTCTTCGCTCAACAAATATATGTGCCTTCACAACAACTTCATATGATACCATTGACTTGGCCTTTTACTGTTTGGGGGCTTGATATTGTCGGTCCTTTCAAGAAAGCACCAGGCGGGTTCACTCATTTGTTTGTTGCTATCGACAAATTCACCAAGTTGATTAAAGCGAAGCCGGTCGACAAGATTACATTCAAGAAGGTGATCGAGTTTGTCAAAGATATATTCACTCGGTTTAGAGTTCCTCATGATATCATTACCGATAATGGCACTATATTCACTTCAGTGGAGTTCTGAGACTTTACCGATGAGATGGGAATAAAGATCCACTTTGCATCAGTGGCTCATCCAAAAAGCAATGGGCAGGTCAAATGGGCCAATGGTATGATTCTTCAAGGATTAAAGCCGCGGATATTTGACAGACTCAAACCTTATGCCGGTCGGTGGGTCAAAGAGGGCCCTTCAGTCCTTTGGGGGCTTCGGGTAAACACCAGTCGGGCTACTGGACAATCACCTTTTTCATTGGTCTATGGCTTAGAAGCTATATTGCCGACTCGGCATGAGTTCAAGCGTACGATGAAAAGCTTTCTGAGGAGAACCGAGAGACTGATTTGATTGCGGCAGAGGAGTTGCGTGATCGCGCTCTGTTTCGATCGACACTCTACCAATAAGGCTTGCGTCATTATTATGATAAGAATGTCTGCAGTCGCCACTTTCAAGTTGGAGACCTAGTGCTTCGCCGAGTGTAATCGACAAAGAATTAACATAAGCTCTCTCCGAAGTGGGAAGGACCGTACGTAGTGAAGGACGTCACTCGCCCGGGGGCTTATCGACTGATGTATGAAGATGGCGATGATATTCCAAACTCCTGGAACATAAATCAGCTACGTAGTTTCTATACTTAGCTATTATTTTGTGTATTTATCTCGGTCTTTTTTAATGAAAGATTTTCTAATGATTTTCTATAAATCAGCTATGATATTCCAAACTCCCGGTCTTTTTTAATGAAAGATTTTCTAATGATTTTCATTCTATATTTATCTCGATTCCTTAATTTATACTATTAAACAATCGAGCCAGGGGGCTAGCAATAATGTCCCATCTTGGTCTAACCATATTTTGGTTTTGGCCTATTTTTTGACTGACTTATTATCATGAGATCTTGAGTTTTGGTCTTTATTATTTTGGTCTTACGCTTATACATCATGGTTAAATACTTTGTGCTGCACATCAGACTACCACTACACTAAACCCAGAGCCAAAAGTGTGTGAGGTCATGTGTCGATTGGTCAATTCTGTTTGTTACGCGGTTACGGGTTACAACCTAATATGTTATGGCAGACCGATGCAATCTTTGTTTCTCTTGATAGAAACATGTCAATGATATCTTTGTCAAACTTATAAAGCTATAAAAGCATAATATTAGTTTATACACAAGTATCATTACAAAAACACTACTAATGTTTTACAATATTATAGGATTATATCTCCTTTGAAGGAGAGGAAGAGTCAGCCCGAAGTTCAACCTCTAGAGTTGTTGGGGGAGTCGGCACGGTCAGATTGATTTCTATATTTTCGACCAAGGCCTGGGAAGTCTCTAGCATGGAATCCAGGAGCAGCTGACATTGGTCGTCGGTCAGATTGGGGTTAAAGCCCTCTTTGATCTTGTCCAATGGCAGAGCAGGAGACCAGAATTAGCAAATCGCCAGCACTTGACTCCCGGCTTCGGTTGCCACTCGCCGAGTGTTATGAGCAATGGCTTCCGATGCATGCTCCAACAAGTTGTCTAGAGAGTGACCGGTCTGCTCTACTCGGTTAGCATGAACATAGTTCATTGCTTGCCGAGCGGCGTAAGATAGAGCTGCAAATAATAATTATTGGTCAGTATGATCAACAGAAGAATCAAGCAGAAGGAAGAAGTCGAAGGCTTACTGGCAAGTTTACATTTGAAAGATTTGGAGACAGTCTTAGCCTCCTCTATCTTCGCTTCAGTCCCCTTCAGCTCCTCCTGCAGCCGAGTGATCTCGGTATTCTGGTCTTAAACCAATTTGGAGAGGCTTTCCTTCTCAACCTTCAAGGCGTCAACGAACCTCTGCTGGTTGGTAGTCAACTTCTCCAGATCGGTGATTTTTTGATCGCGAGCTAAAAGTAAAACTTTTAGCATTAGAGTGGTCAGCATATTGCTTAAATATAGATGGTAGGAAAACTTACCAGCCAGATCTGCACGAACTTGGTCTAAGACCTTGTTTATCTCTTATCGGTCGGCCAACAGCTTCTTGTTTTCCTCTCGGGCCTTGGAGAGCTGCTGACCGGTGACTAGCAAGACAAATAAGAAGTTAGTCTAAAACATAAAGACAAGAAGAATAGGCGACCAAGTACATACCGAAAGTTTTGGCTTCAAGATATTCCACTCTAGCCTGCTTTCGCTCCACAAGAGCATACACTTTCTGATATGCAGAAGATAAATGAGCTAAAAGATGAGAGCGAAACAAGGTAAAAGCATAATGTTGAGTTACCTTGTTGGACTCACGGTGTTGGTGCAAAATCTCCACATCCTCCACCTCAGGCCGACCAAGCATATCTACAGGAAGAGTCGTTTTACCTTTGTCAAGAGGCAAAGAGACATTAGTTGGAGTGGTCTGAGACAGAGGCTCGGGAGTGGAGGCAGGAACCGTCTTTTTAAACGGTTTATCCACTTCAGTCAGCGTGTTTGTAGACTTGCCAACCGAATGGGACACGCCAGTCGGACGAGGTGGGAGCTCAGACCGAGTATCCTCAGATCCCTGAGCACTCTAAGAATCACTTGTCCGACTGCAAAAAAAAAATAGAAGAAAGAGATCAGGAAATATTGAGATCAACAATAAGAGACAAGGAGTATAGGGTTTAAAGATTAAACCTGGGATCCTTCTTGAGCTTGATCCGACATAGCCTCTTCTTTGAAGAAGTCGACTGAAAATCAGTCTCTTTCCTCTTTTGAGAGGGCTAGTCAGTCTTGCCAGTCTGCACCACCTCTTCCGTTGACCTCTGAGTTGGGCTCGGGGGCTCTGGTCGGTCTGAAGGTCGGTTGGAGGTTGCAGGAGCAGGTTGACCAGCATCTGTAGCAGTTATTTCTTCATCCTCATCCTGGTCCCCCACATATTTGCATTGGCGCGTGATAGTCCACTTTTGGAGCTTGTCAGGGGAGGCCAGAGTAATGATGGGAGTGACGCTGACTGGCCGAGCACCTGCGGAGGAACTTGAACCCCCAGTGCCAGTCAGCGGTGTCTTCTTGACATAATCAGGTCCCTCAGTATCGGTCTGAGGGAGCGGGGGATGAGATACATTAGTATCCAGCACCTGCATAAAAATCAAAACATTGAGTACAACATCAAAATAGGATAACAAGGGATAGTTAAAGGCAGACTGAGGCTTACTCGGGCTCGCATTGTGCCCTTGTTATAAGCCTTTTTGACCAAAGAATGGTCATGAAGGATATCCCCTTCGAACATCTTCAACAAGCGTTTTCGGCGGAGTTCGCCATTCGATGGATCCGGCACCTCCCTGGTCTCATCCTCATTAACATAGTCCCATGCCGGGTGACATTGAAGCGTCAGGGGCTAAACTCGTCGGATGATAAAGGTTTTGGCAACTGTGATGCCATCGACGCCTTCAGCCTTCAGATCGGCAATTTTCTTGAGCAGAGCGACCACTTGGGGATCGGTCGAATCGGGTCTCTCTGTCCAATGCGCTTGGGGAATAGCCTTTGCACCAGTGAAGTCGGCAAGAATAGGGGGAGGATTGTCACAATAGAACCACTCATCCTTCCAATTCTTGTTTCCGGTCTTCAATGGGACATTGATGTAGGCCTCCTTCTTGCATAACTGGACGCCGACTCCGCCTATGGCCACTTGGTTATCCTTAGTTGGCAGCGGTCGAAGGACAAATAGATGGCGGAAGAGATTGAAATGGGGGATAATGCCAAGAAAACCTTCGCACAAATGTACGAAGATGGCAATATGAAGAATGGAGATGGGATTGAGGTTGACAAGCTCAATCCCATAGAAAAAAAGGAGCCCGCGCAAAAAACTGCTGCAGGGAACTCCAAAGCCATGCTCAAAGAATGAGCGAAACACTACGATCTGCTGGTGAATGGGGATGGAGCAGGATTCGCGAGGTACCTTCCAGTCGATCCGAGCCTGCTCTGGAAGGACGTCGTCCACCACCATCTTGTTCATATCAGCCTGTGAAAGGCTGCTCTTCAAATACTCCCAAAGTTGCTCCGGGATGTCGACCTCCGACGAGGACGACGCAGCAGCGGCGGCGGCGGAAGAAGCTGGGATTGAAATGGAAGTCCTCTTGCGACCCATTGCAAACAGGATTGGACATGGTGAAGGAGTTCGAAAAACTTCGCCAAAGCTCGAGGGCTATACGCGGTGGGATCTGTGGAGGCCGGAAGCGAGAAAGCTAACCCTAGCCGGAAAAACAGTGGAGTCGCGAGAGTAGAGAAGGCACAAGGAAGACGAAGAGTTCGCGGACAAATACGGTGTGGACTGAAGGTCAACTTGGTGCAGCCTTTTATACCCTTGCCTTTTTTGACCTAAGGGTCCCATGGGCTGGGGTGGACTGTACTATAGTGCGACCCTAATATTATCTCAAAGGTTAATTAAGGGCTTAAGCCCATTAGGGTTACAAACCCACAAAAATGAGACTCGGGGGCTTCTTTGATGAGAAGTACCCGAGAATTATTTTACCATATCTATGTGATTTGATGATCATGTGGCAAAGGACTTAATGGTCATATGGTTACAAGTTCAAAGGTTATGGTACTGACTAAAGTCAAATAACCAGAATTACCAAATTTGGACTTAAACGGGTGATTGGAATTAGGAAAAAGCTATATTATGACTAAAGTCATTTAGCTTAATATTGAATATGACTAGAGTCATAAAATTCTGACCGACCCATCACTCGGAAATAATATGTGCCACTCGGCCGGTTTCATGATCGGTCGGCAAAGTGTTCACTTAGCAATAGGACCCAAGGGTTTGATAACCAGAGGTCTGAAAGATTCAAACTTGATGGTTCAAATATCTATAAATGAATTAATAAGAGCTAATACAATTAGACTCTTGCATTATTTGTTAGTCACCAAATTATACAAGAGTCGCGGGCTACACTTGATCAGGTGCACCAGATCTGTCGGAAACTTCGATAATGAGGTCTTCCTAATTTATGATCTTTAGATCATTTGGAGAATTAAAGCTCAAAATCAGAAAACACTCGGGGGCTGCTGTGGGATACTTGCTTTACGGGTATCCTCGTATAAGGCTAAGTCGGTGGCCGACCGGGTACTTCATCAACAAGGAAGCCGATCGACTCGGCTTGGAGTGCAAGACAAGAAAGATTAGACTTGCCATATAGAATCCTTGTAGAGTACGACTAGGACTCTGCCTAAACCCCCCTGCAAACCGAATATATAAGGCGGCAGGGTACCCCCCATCGAGAGGGGGCAATTAGACACAACTAGAGATACACAACATGTCATGATAATCAATACAATACATAACATAGGACATAGGGTTTTTACTCTCATTGAGAGGGTCCGAACCTGTATAATTTGGCGTCTTGTGTAACCATCGTAGTTCTTGGTCTCGTTGTAGCCCTATATATTTACTGCCGGTCTTGAGCATCGACACATTGGTTTGCAGCAGTACCAAGACATACATGCACTTTCAACATGCCTGTGGAATTCTCTGGTTACTACAAACAATGAGTTGGGCCCTCAGAGGAGGAATAGTAATACTCTAGCTATAGTAGTAGGGATCGTTGTCCAAAGTACATCCCCAGCAAGTGCCGCTTTGCTGTGCCGTTCCCCCACAGGCTTGTCCACCGACTGTGCAGCAAGTATACACACTCAACTTATTACTCATCCTTCATGTCATGATGCTATATTATTAAGTTGACTCATCACTACGATCATGCATTTGTCTCGATATATATATTTGTGCATGCATGATCAACTAGTAGAGGAATTGGCAAGGGAGCACTAAGTGTTACTTTTGTAGTTCTCTAGAAACTATATAACATCTCTTCTTTTTTGATTGCCATTTTGCTAGATTTATCTGGAACATTGTGTATATCACTTTTGGAATTCAACCGTCCAATATTATCTCTTATATGTTTGATTCATGGCTTAACGATGTATCATCTAAACCCAAAAATCAAATATTGTTAGGAGCAGCGGTGATTTGTTAGACTATATGGTTGGATAGGTATGATATGGTGTTCAATAAGACTAATTCCAACACTCTCTTGCAGGTGATTTTCAAAGCAACACACTGGATTTAGTGGTGGTCGTTGCTTCTTAAGGAGGAGGAGCGTAGCAAGATGAAGGAAGGGTGCCGACTGTTGGAGACAGTCATTATGCAAATTTTTGCTAACTTTGGGTGGAACAACTCCGCCTATGTTGAGTCTCAATATAGCCAGTCCCAAGCCTGGGTAAAGGAGGAGGGTTGTGTTAGGTTTGGCAAACCAACGTCAAAAACCCAGCCACTCAAATGGATATGAAACCCATAAGAAATCCGTTGGGGCGTAACCCTCTTAGCGACGTGCTACATCGGAACCCGGGTGTGGTGTCAAATGGGCAAGGGCCGGGTCATCACAACCTTAGTGGCGCGTTGTATCGTGACCTGGGTACGATGAATAGTGAGTAAGGGTCGGGTCGTCGCAACCTTAGTAGCGCGCTACATCTACGCCCGGGTGTGGTGAAAAATGAGCAAGGGTCCTCGCACTTCCCTCGATGGGTGCAAAGGGTAAGAAAGTTAGCCGAGCCAACTAGGATTCATCTAGGGAGTTGGAACGTAGGGTCCCTAACAGGCAAGTTATGAGAGCTAGTCGATGTGGCAACTAGGAGGCGTGTAAATATCCTATGCGTTCAAGAGACTAAATGGAAGGGCCAGAAGGCGAAGGAGGTGGAGAATACGGGCTACAAGCTTTGGTACACGGGTACAACATCAGGTAGAAATGATGTAGGCATCTTGATCGACAGGATCCTTAAGGATGGAGTCGTAGATGTTAGGAGGCACGGGGACCGGATTATCCTTGTTCGGCTGATAGTTGGAGATTCAGCTTTAAAGTGCATATGCCCCTCAGGTAGGTCTTAGTGAGAGCATCAAGAGTCAGTTTTGGGAAGATCTAGATAGCATGGTTAGTGCCATACCTATCAGTGAGAAGCTTTTCATAGGAGGAGACCTTAACGGCCATGTGGAGACGTCTAATGTAGGGTTCGAGCGAGTCCATGGGGGGTTCGGGTATGGTAGTCGGAATCAGGAGGGGGAGGATATACTTAATTAGGCGCTAGCTTATGACTTGTTGGTAGCGAATACCCTATTTAGGAAGAGGGAATCCCATCTAGTGACCTTTAGAAGTGCACAACACTCGAGCCAAATCGACTTTATCCTTGCCAGGAGGGAGGACAGACGTGCTTGCTTGGACTGTAGGGTGATACCTGGGGAGTGTGTCGTCACTCAACATAAGCTTGTGGTGGCGGATTTTCGTTTTCGGGTTCGTGTATATAGGGACAAACGTACCAAGACCGCGAGAATGAAGTGGTGGAAGTTTAGAGGGGAGCTGGCGCAAACTTTTAAAGAGAGGATGCTAGGAGAGGGACCCTAGGAGGAAGGAGAAGGACCAGATGACATGTGGCTAAAAATGGCAACATTTGTTCGGAAGGTAGCTTCAGAAGTGTTTGGCGTGAGTAGAGGAGGCAAACAAGAAGCAAAAGACACCTGGTGATGGAATGATGAGGTGCAAAGGGCTATCAAGGAGAAGAAGGAGTGTTTCAAGCGCCTACATCTTGACAAGAGTGCAACCAACATAGAAGGCTATAAAATAGCCAAGAGGGCTGCAAAGCGAGCAGTGAGTGTAGCAAAGGGTCAGGCATATGATAACCTTTATCAGCGACTAGGCACGAAGGAAGGGGAGAAGGACATCTATCGGATGGCTAGGATCCGTGAGCAGAAGACGAGGGACATCAACCAAATCAAATGTATCAAGGATGGGGTAGACCGACTCCTGGTGAGAGATGAGGAGATCAAGGACAGATGGCGAGAGTACTTTGATAAGTTGTTTAACGGAGAGGAGGAAGGTCCTATACTTGAGTTGGATGACTCATTTGATGATAACAATAGACGCTTTGTGAGGAGAATTCAGGAGACAGAGATAGAGGAAGCTTTGAAGAGGATGAAGAGTGGTAAAGCGATGGGCCGTGATGGTATCCCCATCGAAGTATGGAGATGCTTAGGTGCCAGAGCCATAGTATGGTTAACTAAGCTTTTTAACCTCATCTTTCGGTCAAACAAGATACCGGAAGAATGGAGGAGTATACTAGTACCGATCTTCAAGAACAAGGGATATGTTCAAAGTTGTACTAACTATCGTGGGATTAAGTTGATGAGCCATACGATGAAGCTCTAGGAGAGAGTCATCGAGCATCACCTAAGAAGAGTGACAAGTGTGACGCAAAACCAGTTTGGGTTCATGCCTGGAAGATCGACCATGGAGGCGATTTTCTTAATGCGACAATTGATGGAGAGATATCGGGAGCAAAAGAAGGACTTACACATGGTCTTTATTGACCTCGAGAAGGCATATGACAAAGTGCCAAGAAGTGTCATGTGGTGGGCCTTGGAGAAGCACAAAGTCCCAACTAAGTACATTACCCTCATCAAGGATATGTACAGGGACGCGAGGACGTGTGTTCGGACATGTGATGGCGACACCAATGACTTTCCGATTAAAATAGGACTACACCAAGGATCAGCATTGAGCCCTTATTTATTTGCTTTAGTGATGGACGAGGTCACACGTGAAATATAGAGTGATGTCCCTTGGTGTATGCTCTTTGCTGATGATGTGGTGTTAGTTGACGAGAGTAGGGATGGGGTTAATAGGAAGTTGGAGCTGTGGAGGCACACATTAGAGTGCAAGGGTTTCAGACTTAGTAGGGCCAAGATCGAGTATATGATGTGTGAGTTTAGCGCGACTAGACATGAGGATGGAGACGTTAGCCTTGATGGACAATTGGTGGCCAAGAAGGATACATTTCGTTATTTAGGATCGATGTTGCAAAAGGACGGTGACATCGATGAAGATGTTAGGCATAGAATTTCAGCCAGCTGGTTGAAATGGCGTCAAGCATCCGGCGTCTTATGCGACAAGAGGTTGCCACAAAAGCTAAAAGGTAAATTCTATAGGACGCCAATTCGTCCGGTGATGTTATACGGTGCTGAGTGCTGACCTACAAAAGGACGACATGTTCAACAACTAAGTGTAGCAGAGATGCGTATGTTACGTTGGTTTTGCGGGCATACAAGAAGAGACCGAATACGGAATAAAGATATTCAGGACAGGATAGGAGTGGCACCTATCAAGGAGAAATTGGTTCAACATCGGTTGAGATGGTTCGAACATATCCAACGGAGACCTCCGGAGGCGCCGGTACGTAGTGGGGTTCTAAAGAGAGATGCTAATGTTAAGAGAGGTAGAGGCCAACCTAACTTGACTTGGGACGAGTCGGTTAAGAGAGACCTGAAGGCGTGGGATATCCCTAAGGAGCTAGCTATGGATAGGAGCGCTTGGAGACTAGCAATAGACGTGCCAGAACCGTGATTTTTTTTCCTTCCTTCTTGCTTACTTGTTTTTGGCTTTTGTTCTTTTTGTTTTTGCCCTTTTTTTCTCTCTCTCTTTTCTTTCTTTCTTTTTTTTCTCTTCTCTTTCTTTTGGCTTTAGTTTCTTTGTCTCTTCTTTTTTGGGTTCCCATGGGTTTCATCTCTAGCCTACCCCAACTTGCTTGGGATAAAAAGACTTTGTTGTTGTTGTTGTTGTTGTTGTTGTTTGGGTGGAACTATATGAGGAGACATGGAGCCTAGATGGGTTCTATCACGTCTTCGTATCCCCTCCCATATTGTTGGGACAACAATGGGTCGCTTGTATGGTGGAGCCTTCGTGCTCAAGTGAATTTTCTTTAGCTAGTTTGAACCTTAGTGTTCAAATGTGTGTTGGAGCCTAGGTGCCCATTTGGTTGTAATCGGCTTTGTATATCTCTTGGGAGGTATAGAGGCTAGAACTCGTTTCCATTATCTAAAAAAAATGATCAACTAGTAAATGCTCCATCCTACTATAGCATATATGTAATGGACGGAGGAGTAATGGAGCAAAAGCTAGCTTGAAATGAGAAATAAGAAATGAAGTATGGTAGCACCGTCGTTGTGACACTCCGAGTTTGAACAAACAAGCAAGGAGAACACTACGCAAATGAGTAACCCAAAAATATGGCCCCTCAAAAATTTTCGAAAATATTTGAACATCTTTTGATCAAATTAAAATATCATTGAACTACACGTCAAATATTTTTAATAGAATGTTATGCCAACAAAAATATATGTTATAATTTATGATGCAAGATAATATTTAGGAAAATCTCACATTTTTATTCCAAGACTAAGTTCCCTAAATAAATGCCCAAAATACTCAAAACATCCTAACTTTGGAAAATCCCCATTAAAATTTAAATTCAATCCAAGAGTCATTGTAATTCAGAGAACATCGTGCTTGACACACACATATTTTTTGTTTTTGCAGAGAAGCTCTAGAACCTAAGATATGAAATTAGTAAAATGAGACAATTTGGTAAATTAACGAAAAAGAAAAACCTGGACTTGTAAATAGCCTTTAACTTCAAAAAGGCATAACTGAATATATATTGCGAATTTTGGAGCAAACAAAAATTCTCTAGAATCCCCTGGACTTGTACTATGGTAGAAAAATGGTAAGCTCCTATGCATATTAATATAATTGTCAGATCAAAAATTGAAATGGAAAACACAAATAAACCCATACCTTGGTTTATTGAATTGATTAATTTCTGACCTTTGTCCTGTGGTCACTACTTGTCACCCCTGAGCTCCATGAAAAATTCCATGTTTTAATCTCCATTGTTTTGGCCTGTAGGAATTATTTAGCTTTTGCATTAAATTAATTATTTAAAATAATTGACTCTATGCATGTCAATGCAACTTGGCACATAAATCACTACTGACACCTTCTATCTATAGTAAATTGCTTCTAGGCATGTACATTCCTGAACCATGTTAAATTAAATTATTTTGTCGCTTAGAGTTGATATGTTACTTAATTATAGTCACCTAACTTAGGTTGCCTTGTTCACATCGGTACAGGCCTAACATAGTAACAAAATAAAGTCAAGAAAGAATATATGTAAAATAAATTAAGATAAACTGTCAGAATCATCCCTGGCGCACTCTACTGTAGCAGGTGGCACATGCTCACCGGTCTTTCAAAACCGTTAATTATTTATCTCTTAGATTTAATATTTTAATTAATTATATAATTGTATTATAAAGCTTTATATCATATATATCTATTTCTTATTTAGCAACCTCCTTAATGTATTGAAAACAGTATTCCAACCATTACGTACTGCCCTTGTGCCTCACATATTTTTCTTGATAGCGATCGGCACATCCCATACCTTTGTACTCAGTTACTGTGTTTATTCACTAGAGTCCATGAAGGAAATACACTAAACTCGCTCGCTCTATGCCTCTACTTTATATATTCAATTCACTGAACTAACCGATAACCCCCCGCGCGCGCTCGGCCAATGGGCTGCATAAGATTCAGCCCACGAGCATTTAAATGAATTATCTCAAATTAAATCAATTCCTAGAAATTGTCAAAAGTTGTAAAATACATAACTAATTCATTATTAGGTAGTTTGAGGCAAAAATAAAATTCTCTGGACTCCTCTGACCATGTACTGTTGGGGAAAAAATATCAAACCTTCTTGCATGTTGGCATTTTTATCAGAACTAAATTAATTGAGCAACACACTAAATAACATAGAAGTAATTCCCTGTAATTGGTAAATTAATAAAACTTGGTAGTTAATCCTAGTTTGCAACTCCTAATCAGCATGCAAAGTGACAAATGTTAGTTCTCTGTATTTTAGTCATAACTAAATTATTGTTTGTTTTCTCGTTTTAATTATTAAAAATTCATAGCTCAAGATATGTATGTGAAAGTTGGCCAGTAAATCACACCTAGTAAGTCCTATATCCAGTAAATCACCTTATGAAAATAAACGCCAGAACCATACTAACATATTAATATTTTCTAAGATTCAATAATACCATTAAACCATATAAGGTTGGGTAGCATTTTCGGTGAACGACACCCCCGTTCACTTATGCATACAATCTCGTCATATTAACATATTTGTTAAGGAAGTACCATGAATCAAAACTTATTCTCATGCACCGCATCATCTACATCATGTAGATCACAAGGTGAATCACGTGGAGGCTGAACCAGAGCAGGAGCCAGAAGGAGGTGTCGACTCAGCTAACTAGGAACCGGATCAAGGCAAGTCCTGGTGCATCCCACCAGTTTTACCTTTTTCTTTTATCACTAGCTAGGGATGTAGGTTTGTATGTGCATTAGGTTATAGGAGTTATTTGAAAAACTAGTGTTACAGTAGGTCCCCTTACCTAATAATAGCCTCAGAACGGTAGTTGCTGCGCTTAATTTAGGACGATCATTTGTCGAGTGGTATGGAGACCATTCGTAGATCAGGAAATACTAGCACTTGAAAATATTGTCAAGAGGAATAAAAGGTGGAATGGGATAACAAATGAAAACCGGACATGCAACTAGCTGGAAAGGGAAGGACAACTTGTCTTCAAGGAGGTACCCCGTCCGAGTCACACCTAAGGCTACGCCTCGTGTCCGGCCCATGAGATCAAGTTTGAACGTACTGTTTGCATGCTAAAGTTATAGGCCCAGTAAACCGACGTAGCTACGACTACTGCCTGGTCGAAAGGTACCCTGATCCTTACGGTGAAACTAGGGCTGAGAGGAGGGAGGAATCTACCCACGGATGGCGGCACGGGGCGCATCGCATTGGGGGACCCTTCTCGGGAGAGCCAGGCGCGGAAGATCTTGTAGTACCGTATGCGAAAGGTTGCTCTATGTGGCTTCCATGAAGCGCGTATGGATCGTGCAAGCAGGTTTCTCCTGCAGGATGTAAATCGATTCGAGTCACTCTCACTCACAGTAACGAGTACCACTTGATCGTTGCTCCGGAACAGTGTTGGAGATCATTAATTTATTGAAAGGGTTTAATATTGATGTTTGGTAATTATTATTAATTGTATTGCAACCATGATTGTTGTAGACATAGTGTAAACTAAATTTACTATTTCGCCTATCAACTTAACTTGATGGTAAAACTTGAAAATTAGGAATTTACTCTTAGGCTGGCTTTTGGCAACATAAACTCTACCCTTAGCATGTGCATGTCTAGGAGTCGGCTGTAGTTGGCCACCTTGATGGGTCAGTCTTGCTGAGTAAACTAGTTACTCAGCGCGACGTTCTATATGATTTTCAGATAACCAGAATGGAGACTGCCACTATGGTGGGAGGTTCCACTGGGAAGGTTAGCAACCTGACTGCTGGAACATCGAGTGGGGACGATATACCGATAATGAGGAGTAGACCGTTGATTGTCGGTAGGGTGTTTGGGCAAACACCTAAAAAGCCGGATGTGCTGTGTGAATCATCGTGAGAGGACGATTGTATCCTACTTATTCTGTCGAGCTATCTATTAGGTAGACTATTTCACTTCCGCATTTCCTAAAAACTCTGGTTTGTAAACTTCAAATTCAGATTTATGTAAAACTCTGTACTCTATCTATGTTCTCGTTACAATTATATTTTCTGTCATGTGTTATACTATTGAACGTTGCAGCGTGTGACGTCACCCGAGAATGATCCTGGAATAGAGCCGGCTTCGTGGTAAGCCAGTTCTGTTACAGTCGCCTATAATATTATATGTATGAGCATGTACCTACTATATAGATTGCTTTCTTCTATTTTTATATATGTTCTCAGCGGGTCTCCCATCACTTAAATGTTTTCCTGTTATTATTTTTTCCCTTCCTGCTGTATTTTGACTGCCATGATAATGTTATGGTATCAACAATTATTGAAGAAACATGAAATGGAACATTCAGAATACTACCCACGTAATTACGATGGCACCCCAATAGTTACAAGTAAATTTTGAATCCCGAAGAAAAATATAATAAAAATCAAGGATTATGAAACAGATGTGGGATCCAACATATTTTGTGTGACATCAAAGGTTGAAATTTTCTAATGCTATATTATAAATAGTGGCATTTTTTGGAATTTACACATTATGATATCACGGATTCATAAAAAATATTATTAAAATCCAATAACATTACTACAAAAGGGTGGAAAATATATTAACATATGGGACCGATCAACAAACAATACAGGCAGGTGGAATTGAACAAAAAATTGTGACGGAGAAATGGGGAAAGATTTGTGGGACAAATGTGTTTTGAAATTGTTGCTAATCCACAACAGATTTTGCTGTGTCACTAAATTTTAATTGCTAATCAACAGATTTCTTGTAGTGTTTGTTCATTGAAAAGTTAATGGTTCATCACTCTAAAAGGGTGGAAGGATATCTTATTTGTTTTTATTTTAGTCTAACTACTCCTGAGAGGTAATACAACACTTTTGGTCTACCGTAAAAGAGCTCTAATATAAAGGTGAAGGGTACTAGCATATTTACATTCTTAATATGCCACCCACACAACAACTACAGAGATTACTCTTAGAGGGCAACAAAATATATTGTGATTTTTGTCACATGCACAGAATTGAAAAGCTAATGGCCTAACAATTTATACGGCGTGCGCCAATAACACAAGGGTGCATGATGTGCAATAATAATTTGAATTGATGATACTATTAGAGCCCGTTTGGTATAGCTTTTAAAACAGCTTCTTCTTCTGCTTCTCCAAAAATCACTATCAAACGATTTGATAGAAGCGTTTTTGATATCCTGGATGTGAGAAGTGATTCTCCCAAAATAACTAGAAGTATAAAACTGCAAAATAATGCTTTTTTCAACTTTTCTCCCACCCCTCCACCTCAAGAATGAATAGAAGCTGTTTTGCCAAACACCTCAAAAAGTTATTTTAGTAAAGAAGCTGTTATTTACACAAAAGCTGTTTTGAGAAAAGCTAAAATGAAAATAGAATCTGTTTTCCTAAAAATCCATATTAAATGGACCCTTAATTTATCATATGTGAACAAGTCTGGGCTGAGAATGTTGTGGAATAAACTAAGTCTCTTGGCTGACAAGCGTCCACGCAAATTAAAGGTCACCGATCGATGGACCAGAGAGCTAATACCCTGGTCAGTCAGCTAAAGAATATTGCTTGTGATATATCGATGGAGAGCGATGACCAGGTAGCCAACCATATCTACTACAGAGACGTGAGAACAAACGTACATTGAAAGCTAGCACTGTTAACGATTCATGGTGCGAAAAAGATAGCATTATTGCTATTATAACTTATGTTTTAGCTGGTACCACATGAAACGTGTGAGAAGGTGGCAGCTCCTTAGAATGTGCATCGTCGTCACATCAGCACAAAGTGTGGCATCCTTAATTATTTCGTCTCCCCGATGGTTACAAGATTAACTTTTGAGATGCCGCTTCCTGAGGGAACTCAGATCGGAAATCATCAGTATACAGTGGTATATACTACTTCAACTACCAATAATCTAAGAAACCATATTAAGATATATCATGGTTTGCAATATTTGTGATGAGTAATTGACTTGAGTGGATTTGGTGTTTGAGTTGAAATGCGGGAATCCGGGGATTGCATGGATTTGCATATCATGGTTATGACTAACCAAAGTTGGTGGAGGAATTGGTGATGTTGTAGGAGTTGGGAAATGTGTTTGCTTGTCTCATGATGTGTAGGTCACTGGAGTCGACTTGGCGATCAACGACGAGAGGATCGGGCACAAGTAGGGGACTTGCGGCCGGACGATCGGGATGCCGGGTGAAGTCAAAGATGATCCACACCGTACACATGGAGAGGCAAGAAGCACGGACGGTTTCACGGTTGAGCCTCAAAACCGTGGTGGTGATGATGGCATGTTGACTAAGTCAAGGCGAACGGATGCCGGTGCAAGTGAAAAGGGGGCCCGATAGGCAAGGACTGGGAGAGACTTGCCGGTGGTCAGGATCACGGGACAAGGTGACATGCGTCGACATCAAGAAGTCGTGCTTTGAGAAGCGTGCAAGGCGGTTTCCCGGTTTGGGCCTCAAAACCAGTGGCGGTGATTGGTGGTGCACATGGCACCATCATGGGGCTTGCTTCAAGATTAAGCAAAGACGTGAAGCATCCGATGGCATTCGGGCGATGAGGTGAAAGATGGACGGTTATGCCCCCGATGGTAGGTGGGTGTGTTATGTAGGTCAAGGGTAGAGTGGTCATGTGGACAATAGACCCTAGGCCTATATAAGGAGAGGTGTGGCTAGTGGAGAAGGTGTCTCTCTTCTCATTAGCCTTGTGTTAGGACTCTATTCAAAGTACTAGGAGAGGACTTCATGTTTTAGAGGAGAGAAAAGGGTGTGTGAGAGACATCTCTTTCTCTTTTAAATAGTGGGAGGAAGAGGGTGGCTTCCTAGCCTTGTACCTATGGATCTTGTAAGCACCTTTCTATGATATGAGAAGTATTTTCGTGCTCAAGATTTTCCTCTTCACTTGAATCCCAAAATTTCCTTTTTCTTATTTTTGGAGCTATTTTCGTGGCAATTTTCGATCTCACTTTTGGATGAGTTTTTGGTTCGTATTTCTTGAGAAACTTGTTGCTAGGATGAGCTAGAAATATCCTCTATGAATCCTTGACTGAATCAATAGCTCTAGCACCTTCGATTTGAAGGATTTCTCAAGTTTCCCCTTTTTGGTGTTCTTGGCATAGGATCTAAAATTCATGATGATTCCTTCTGTTTTTGTAGTGGATCTCTTTGGAGGAGGGTCGTGATGTATTGAGGATCATCTGGTCCAAATTTTGTGATTTTTAGAGTTCGTTTGATAGGGTTTTGGTAATTTTCTTTCCCGAACGAAGCTGTTGTTTTGACCATGACGGAACTTCCAGGACCATGACAGAACTTCTGTCAAGAACCACGGAACTTCCGTGAGTAACAGTGTTCCCGTTGCCCGGAACTTCCATTGGGCATCATGGAACTTCCGTCGGGTGGCCCCAAGTTAGCTCGTGACCGAGAATGGCTCTGAAGAAGAATCTTGTTGAGGCATTGGCCGTGATGATGGTGGTGGCGCTGCTGCTGGCGTCGGAAGCTTCAGCGATCACGTGCAGTCAGGTGGGGTCAAGCCTTGCGTCGTGCATCCCGTACGCGACGGGCAGGTCCAGCACGCTGTCGTACACATCGTGCTGCTAAGTTCCAGTTTTGACCTGCATCACGGATGTTGGAAATGAGTTGAGCAGCGGTGGAGTTAATGTGCTGGAAGACCCTTCGATTGCGCTCCTTCCATAACTCCGAGGTGCACAGCATTACGAAGGTGTCAAACCCCTTTCAAATGTCCCTATGTACCCTCTTCCGTGCAGCTAGCCACCAGTCAGCAATGCTGGAGTCCGGAGCCGGCGTGATGGCTTGATGGCCCAAGCTCTAAAGTAGGGTGAACCAAATTTGGCGACTGAAAACACATCCCAGCAGCAGATGATGGATTGTCTCTATTTGCTGATCACATATATAGGGCACAAGGACCATTGTTTTGTAGATTATGACGCTGCAATTTGTCGGATGTCCAGCACTGACCAAGAAGAGCCAGCCAGAAGAAAAACTTGCATTTTGCTGGTGCTCTTACCTTGCGAAGCTCTTTAGCGCCTTGTAGAGGAACCTGGCCGTAGAAGAGGAAATGGTATGCTGAAGAAGCCGAGTATTGCCTAGTCTCTGCCCAGCGCCAAAGGAACCGATCGCCCTCAGATGGCCTCAGCTGAATATTGCCTAGCTCGTTGATTAAGATCAGGAAATCGCTTATCTGGGGTACTGTCCGAGCCCTCCGAATGTCCCTAATCCATGTGTTAGTAGTAAGAGCTTTGGCGACTGTGCGAGTGTTTCTTATCCTTGGTGGGACTGCCTGGAATACCTTAGGTGCCAGCTGCTCAATGCTCTTGCCCTATAGCCATCTATCTAGCCAAAACAAGGCCATGTTCCCATCCCCCACCTCGATTGTGACCGAGGTGTAGAACATGGCTTGGAGCACCGGATCATGCCCCGAAGGCAAGGAGTTCCAGGTGCGTGAAGGGTCTGTGCGTCTTAGTCATTCTCACCTCAGTTGCAACGCGTATCCTTGCTTTGTGAGGTCAGTAATTCTGAGCCCCCTCAGATCTGATGGACTGCAAGCTTTGTCCCCTCAGATCTGATGGCCTACAAGCTTTGTCCCAAGCTACCATGCATCAACCACCCAAAACCGCTGGCGAGCCGGTCCAGACAAATCCTTTGCGGAACTTATCGATCGCTTTGATGGTCCAAGGTGGTAAACCGACCGAGATGGAGAGATGTATAGGGATAGCAGATAAGGTTGCCTTTGTTAGAGCGACCCGACCTGCTCTGTTGAGAAGACCGGCTTTCCATGTTGGCAGGCGATCCCCAACGCTATCCATCAGTGGTTGAAGATTAGCTTTTCTTAGCTTATATATGGAGAGAGGTGCGCCTAGGTATTTGCAAGGGAAGGATTGCAGCTGACATGGGAACAATTGTTGCACAAGGGTTATTTCCTCCTCACTGCGCTGTATAGGTGTGAACTAGCATTTGGCAACATTTGTGTGAAGCCCCGTTGCTGCAGCAAACAAGTCTAGCACAACCCTGATCACCTTGATATCCTTGGAAGTTGGTTTGATGAAGACAACCAAATCATCGGCATAGATAAAGGTTCTGTTTTTTATTGCGTTGATACAGAGTGGGTCAAGTAAATGAAGAGCATCTGCTCTCCGTATCAATGCATTAATGGTTTCCATGACCAAGATGAAAATAATCGGGGACAGGGGGTCTCCTTGGCGCAAACCTCTGGCATAACATATTCTCCTGCCCGGGTTCGTTTAGCAGTATCTTGGTACTTGTTGTAGATAGTAGTATTGAAATCCAGTTAATCCATCTCCGTGAGAAACCCAAGTGGTGCAAGAGATCAAACAAGAATTGCCAGTTGACCGAATCAAATGCTTTGGCAATGTCTAACTTTAACAGAATGGTAACCTTCCGCCGAGCATGCAGGAGCTTTGCAGTTAGTTGGACCGATCTGGAATTGTCATGGATTTGTCGACCTTTGATGAAGGCGCTTTGGTTTGGCTGCACAAGTTCATGTAACCTCGGCGCCAACCTTCTCGATAGGCCCTTAGCGAACATCTTGCTGAAGCTATTGAAAGGCTGATTGGGCGGTAGTCTTTGATTTGGGAGGCATCGGGTTTCTTCCTAAGGAGGAAAAGGAGCACGTCATTTACCAAGTAGAAGCTACGACTATCCAGCGACCACAGTGCATTGAAAGCACGGACGATATCAGCTTTGACGATCAGCCATGCCATCTTGAAAAATAACCCGGTGAACCCATCCGGCCCTGTGGCCTTGTCCGACGGCATGCCCTTTATCAAGCTCCAGATTTCGTCTTCAGAGAAGCATACATCCATCGATTGGAGGTTAAGTTGTGGCAGGCCAAGAGAAGAGAGATTAAGGCGGGTTGTCCTGGGCCTTTCGGTGCCAAGAATGTCATCATAGTAGTGATACAGAGCTGAGGACTTTTCATCCTCCCCCACAAGAGTATGAGTGTTGTGGTGCAGGGTGTGGATTATGTTCTTTCTGCTCCAGTGACATGCATGCAAGTGGAAAATTTTTGTATTTGCATCACCTTCCCCCAGGAACTGTATCTGAGATCTCTGCCTACCTATAGTGCGTTCCAGGGAGGCAAGACCTAGAGTTTTGCATTTCAATTCCTTACTCAGACTAACCTCCTGAGACGTTAGCTGCCTTTTTTCTTGAGCCACCTCAAGCCGAAAGACGACCTCTTTAGCAACAGCTAGTTGCAGGCGAATACTCCCAACAAACTTTTGGCTCCAGCGCTTTAGCGCCTTGGCAGTGTTTCTGATTTTGTAGTCGAGGGACCTGAAGGCACCAGCGTTGGACAGGGAGGGCCATCCTTCTGCGACCGCCTGCGTGTATCCTGGGAAACGAGGCCAGATTGCTTCAAACCGAAAGCATTTCTTAGAGACCACCTGACACTTAGTATGAAGGAGTAGGAGGGCGTGATCGGAGCAGTCAGTGGACAGACAGCAGAGGTGATGGTTGCTGAACAAGTCTTCCCAGTCCAACGACACAAAAATGCGGTCGATGCGCTCTAGTGTTGGGTGGCCTCGCTCATTACTCCAAGTGAATAAGCGATCATGGAGATGTAGCTCCTTTAGCTCCAGGTCATTTAGGCCTTGTTCGGTTACTCCAGATTGAATCTGGACCAAGAATTATTTTGGGCCCGGATTGAGTCAACAAGAGAGAGAATGAATCCGGACCTCAGGAGGTAAAGTTTCATTCTGGGTCTTGAGACACAGAAAATGACTGAAACGAGCCAATTTTTATTCCGTCCAGCCCATAATCGAACAACAAATTTTGAGAAAACAGGTTTCATTCTGGGTCATTTTGTTCCAGCCGGATTGGGCCTCATTCTGGCCCAAACCGCTGGAACCGAACAAGGCCTTAGGAATCTCCTAAAGCGGCCCATCATTCGTCCAGCCGGATTGGGCCTCATTCTGGCCCAAACCGCTGGAACCGAACAAGGCCTTAGGAATCTCCTAAAGCGGCCCATCATTCGATGGTGAAGAAGGTTGTTGTTTTTGTCTTCCGCCTTGTAAATCATGTTGAAGTCCCCACAAAGCATCCACGGCCCAATTCTGTTCTATTTGATGTCACTGAGTTCTTGTAGGAATTCGACCTTTGCCTGATCATCCTCTGGGGGCCATAGCCTGTAGTTAACCAGAAAGTGAACCCGTCTGAGAGCAGCGTGAGTTTCGCTGTGACAGCATTATTATGGAGAGAGCAATTGGAGGCGGCCCACACATCCGTGCGCCAAGCAAGCAAGATGCCACCCGCCACATTGTTTGCAGGTACATAAGAGAAATCAAAAGCCGAACCTAGCATATCACGGACCAGTTGTGGCTCAATGGCTTGCAGTTTTGTTTCCTGTAAACATACCAGTGACACTCGCTCCTGATCAACGACCAATCGAACCACATCACAACGGGCCCGGCCATTGAGACCACAGACATTCCATACTAAACAATTTTCGTTATCCATTACATGCTGGAAAGAAACGACCAGGTTGATGGTAAGCCGATCAAGCGACCACTTTGTCCGGCACAGCAGCCCCGTTCGGCGGGATGGCCTTGAACAGCTCCTGGAGCGTTGAAGACTTGTTGGTACTCTCCAAAAGCAGCCATGTCAGGTGGTTGCGAGTCTGATGTGATTCCCCACTTACGCATGAGCACGTTCTGGGCTTGCGTGATTGGGTTGAAGACGCGGACTCGTCCTTGTGCAGCGACCCGTGCTGGCTTCGTCGAGGCAGGGGGCATTCAGTTGTGCCTGAACTCGGGATTGGGGATCTAGGCCTCCACCGCAGAGGTGGCGTTGGCAGCACCGGTAGAGTTACGGACACCTCGGCCACAAATGAAGCCACCAAGGCATCGACCTCATCCGACAAAACTATTGAGGTCTTGTTTGGTTAATCTCAATCCATATGAATTGGAGTAGTTTGAGATGGAAGATGAACTAAATTCCCCTCCAATCCCTCTTAATCCATATGGATTGGACTGTATTGTTTAGTATCCAAACAAAGCCTGAAGGGGTGAGATGCCATGGTTGGGGTGGGAGGGGACCTCTCGTAGTTGTAACATTGGGATGAACTGGGGAGGATGGTTGAAGGGGGATTTGAATGCCAGAGAATCTGACCACTTTCAGGGACGGTTCCGCGTAGCGCGGGCTAGCTGTTTGGTGATGCGTGAGATCGCGACAAATACTCCCCGACGTGCGGTTGTACCACGAGACTGTCATTGACAGCTTCATTATGGATGGCACAGGAAAATAGAGGCGGAAGCGAGGCTTCCAACAACATCGGGTCTGGGAACTGCGGAGGGACAATGACCATGTTGTGGGAGCTCGAAAGTGCCCATAAGCTCGCAGCCGGGTCCTCAGAAATGTGGAGTTGTCGATGCTGGCTTTCAGAGCCACCGCCGTGCCCGTGCTGCAAAGGTCCCTCCCCTCTGCTTGACGAAACCTCACCTCCCGTTGGGGTGAATCTTGTTATTTTAGGCCATGGTTGCGAGCGCCCTGTGAAGCCTGGCCAATCATCCAGGTCTTCATCCGATCGAGTCCGAGAACCATCGGTCAGGCCGCATTCCGTCATCACAAGAGTGTGACGGCAACCTCCAGTCACGGATTTCAATGAGATGAATATCGACCCGCATAGTGAAGTGCCGGGAGATTTTGATGGGTGATATCTTCTTCGTTGAGGTAGAGCGGGGGTTCACGGACATGAGGTGCCCTGGGCTCTGGCACAATCAACATGCAACCAATAGGGATAAGGTCTGGATCCATGCACCAAGCAGTGACCCTGAGCCGCGGAAGATCATTTTTGGCGACCGTTTCAGGCAATGGCCTGATATCAGAGCAGGATGTACCGAGCAGCGACTTTGCTGTGGAAAGGCTGAGCACGTGAGCTGGGATATTGTGCAACTCAATGAGAACTTTGTACTGCAGGGGGCAATTCGAAGCCGTCAATTCCCGGCGCCATTTCTTGAAGATGAGCTTTAAACCCACCTCCGTTGGGAAAGGCGACACGAAAACCCTTTCTCTCCTTTCTTAATGCAAAACGTGCAATGCACGATCTTGAAAAAAAAACCTTTTCAAAGTCCACCGAGTTCTTGAGAACAATAAGGAAATCCTCAGGCTAGTACAGAAGAATGTCAAAATCCTGGATCCCGTAATGTTGCTGAGAGGACACTGCAGGACGAGTGCCACCGACCACTGCGACCAGGGCAAAGCGAAGACCATCTTCGGCCACCGTGAGAACATCGTCTCGTGGGATGAAACAGTAGTCTGGCGTTGCACGGCGAAGGAGGTGGCCCGGCAGCCGCGACTCTTGCTACGACGTGCCTCCTGGTTTATTTGCACATGGACAGCAATGCCACTTAATCGAGAACTGAATAAAAATTGGTTTTACGTGCCTCTCTCTACGGGTCCAGGGGTATCCAGGAAGTCAAGTGGTTATAGAGTTGGGCTTCAAGTACTTACTTGGGTGACCTTCTCGAGCGCCTCTTCCTCATCGTCGTCGTACTTGTCGACGGCGACAAGGCGGTCCCGGGCGGAGCTCTCGAGCTGCACGCCGTACTGCGACCCCTTGATCTCCTTTTTTTTTTTTAATGTCCCCTTGATCTCCTTGCATTGATCACCAACACACAGAACAGCTTCTCTTCTCAAGTCTCAACGGGTGCAGAGACGAGGGCATCCAAGAACGAGTCGTCTTCCGCCTTCTTTCCCTTCCATTTCTTTAGGCGCTCGAGCAGCAGCACGTCGCTCTTCTCGAGGTAGATGGCGATGGGGCGGTGTACTTGATCTGGAGGACGAAAGTGGATCTCCATGTCCGTCAGGCCTGCAATTTCATCAGTTTTCAGTCCAGTTGGAAGGCAGAGAGGAAGAAAAAAAAAAACAGATGATGGTAGAGAAAACAGAGAATGAACAAGTGTACAACACAACAAATTCCCGTGACTCCTTTTTCCATTGTAACGATCACGGTTCGTGATAATAAGAAAGATTGACAACGGAACATCAACTTACTTTTTTCTTTGGCACTTGGCTGATGTGACTGATGAATTTAGCTTTTTTTTTTCTTTTGAGAGAGAGAGAGAGAGAGAGAGGATGACTTTTCTATGCTGGTGCAGGGAAACACACGTAGAAATAAACCTCAAGAGCGATTAGAAGAGTGTGCGAGGAGGATGACGAATATATATTTCTGATGTCAACCGGTGCTTCTGAGCATTACAAACACACAGGTTGGAGCGATCAGAGTTAGGTAGGTACAAGGAGATAAAAAGAAGGAACACAGAGACAGGTAAACCTTTGAAAAATTCTGACCGACAATAACTGAACGATGCTCAGTGCATGTTCTTGCCTTTGTGGATAAAGGATAACGGATTGGCGCCTGACTACTTACTGGTAGTGTTGAGAAATGCAAAGAGAGTGATCTTGTTGGTAGGAGCGATTAGCCCAAGAGCTAGGGGGGACAGGTTAAGGATAGAGGATTGCTCAAGTGAGTTAGGATGTCATCGTCCTCTTTACTTGCCAATTACAAATGCAGTACCGTCGAAAAAAAAAATTACAATCATCGCAAAAAAAAATAAATACAAATGCTAGACGTGTGATGGTCTCCAAGTCCTGACACCATAGCCCAGCTGAATGTTGGGCCTCCACGATCCAGTTTTGCCGTGTGATGGTCTCCAAGTCCAGTGGGCTACATCTACCTGCATTTCAAAAAAAAAAAAGAATTCCTTTAAAAAAAAGGCAAAAAAAAACCTGAATGACAGGTGGGTCTGCTTATCCCCAGAAGGCCAGAAGAACCACCACCAGCGGCGCGAGGCGCAACGGAGAAGGAAGCCATGGCCGCGCTCCGCCACCTCGGCGGGCCAACCCACATCCACATCCAGTTCCACCGCACCTACCTCCGCCCTCTTCGCCTCGCTCCCCTCCGCTCCCGCTTCACCCGTAACTCACTAACACCCATCATTTCTTCTCTGCTCTCTCTCCTCTCAAGCCGCCGTCATTTCTTCTCTTCTCTTGTTGATAACCTCGTACGTTCTTCATTGATACCACCATTCCCCTGTTATGAATCTGTGGTTGTTTCTTACAGGGGTTTACGCGCTCTCGAGCAATGACATCAGGGTCGGCACCAACGTCGTGGTCGACGGCGCGCCCTGGAAAGTTTTAGGTAACCGACAAACACCTTTCTAGTGCACTGCATTTCATTATTGGGAGGCATATCCAGTTAATTAGCAACATTCTAGCATCATTGTTGTTCTGCTAGAAATTAGGCCAATGTACCTCTCCTCTCAACGATTATTCAATGTTCCCGCTAGTTCTACGTACCTTATTTTAAGATTTATTTATTCAGCTGCATTGTTTCTGTAGCATACTAGTACTACACCTCTGTGTAATTAGAGGACCTGTAACCTGAGCCTCTACACAAACTTTGGATTCTGAACAAATTGTCTATCGTTGTCATGACAAATAAGTAAGCTGATTTATCCCCCTCCATCCAACAACAGAGTTCCTCCACGTCAAGCCTGGAAAAGGTGCTGCTTTCGTCAGGACCAAAATGCGAAATTATGTCACTGGCAACACAGTTGAGAAAACCTTTCGAGCTGGTAATTCGGTAATCACACCTCAAACTCAGAATCTGGACTACTGCTCAGCAAATTTTGCCATAACTTTTCTACTGCTGTGGATTGCCGTAGCACTTCACCTACACCTACTCGATTGCCCCTAATGTTTATTATCTCTCCCCAGTGTGTGTGTTTTTTTGCTGTGCAACAACTAACAGCCGCTTCCATTTAAAATTTTCAGCTAGAGGAAGCATCCCTTTCAAAGGAGATCAAGCAATTTACATACAAGGATGGCGCCCAGTTCGTGTTTATGGATCTGGTACAAGTTTTGCTTAAATATGACACCAGTGAAAGTACTAGTTAGCTACCATTAAATTTTTAACAGATCATCTGTTGTTAAAATTGGGATCTATTCAGAGTTTTTTTTCCCGCCTTGAGAAACTTCTGTTAAACATGGTATATAGTCTAACCGGTAATATATATTAGTCGGGTTATATACAAACTATGGAAGAAAAGGTAATGAATATTTAGCATCATTAAGACATTAACTAATCACAAGGTTTCATGTCTTCAATTCTGTGGAAACTTCCAATTTCTGATGTCAAGCAACTAATAAAAAGTCAATAATTTTATTCATTCCCTAGTGAAAATTGTTCACATCATTTCCCATTTGCAGACGACCTTTGAAGAAAGTCGATTGAATGAATCAGATGTTGGTGACAAGCAAAAATGGTTGAAAGAGGGGGCGGATTGCATTTTGCTGTACTGGAATGGACGGGTATTTTTTTATTTGTTTTCACATCATCTGCTATCACTTATATCAGTTAATTATTGAGGTGCCTTCTCATATTTTCCTAGCATGCAAGGTGATCGTGTTATTTGTTCTTACACAGCCAAAATATTGGTCACTAAAAAAGGATATAATTTTTTGTAGATCATTGATTTTGAGCTCCCCATCACTGTCCGGCTGACAGTAACTGACACTGACCCAGGCCAAGGTGATAGTGCACAAGGTAGGAAATTATTTACCGTGCTTCTTCTAAATGTCCGTGCTGTTGTGTAATCATCCGTGTCACTAACAAAAGCAAGCGCATAACAGTCTGCATGATATTCCTCCTATTCTTGAATCTGATCAGAAATCACTATTATTGCTGTACTTTTGTAGGAGGAACAAAACCGGCGACCCTGGACACTGGAGCTGTAGTCACTGTACCTGCCTTTGTGAATGTAGGTGATGATATTCTGGTTGATTCAAGAACTGGCCAGTACATGAGCAGAGCGTAAAGGATTTAAGAGGATGCTAGACATGAAGAGAGGCATAGTATTTTGTTCGTGCATTTTGGGCTATTCACTTGTTCGAATGATATGCATCTTTTGCCCCTTGAAAATTTACATGGTTGATCCTTGATATCATTCAGAAAAAAAAAATCTGATGAAACAATTTCTGACTCATATCTCAAATTCTTGACAACCGGAGAAGAGTGTAAAGAATATTTTTTGCATTCCTGATCAAACACATCAGAACAGGTCCATTTCCACAACAACTCGTAACTGGAACCCCAATGGTCTATTTTATGATGGAGCTACGAGACAACAAGCTTTAGGTGCCTTTGACGATCAACACCAAAATCAAATTAATCATAGCCATTGTTCAAGTGAAGATATAATCAGCACTAGCTCAATAAATTTCATATTACTTGTATAGATCAGATCCCACAATGTAGAACTGCAGAGGTTGTGCTTCATTCGTCAGTTAAGAGCTAACCAACCAAAACTAAACAGTACAGAGGAAGCAACACATCTCAATGTTAGACGCCATCCACAATTATGAGACACATATGGCTCCAGTTCTCTGCTCTACTGATACACAATTTGAATGACCATCCGTGAGCCAAACAATTGATTCTAGGCACTTTTTGGTCATGTTAGGTACTCAACTTCCACTAATACTGCCCACAAGGCCACAAGTCTGACTAAACAGCAATTGGGGCTGTCTGCCATATCCTTATTGCTACTGAAAGAAAAGAGAAGGAATTATTACCTAGCAAGTCGGCAACGGTGCAGCCTAACCCAGAACCATGTAGATACAAACCATATAGTAATTTACAAGAGGATCTTGCATTGAAAACTACATAAGATTGTTACAGACACATCTATCACACGTGTATATGGAGAGCCCATGTCGGTATTCTCTCCTCAAGTCTTCATCCTCTTCATAAGCTACTTGCTTCACTCTTCACATCTCGATATGATGAGAATGATTTGGAACATCTCCTTGGTTGTCCAGTGGCATATACTGGGCCATGATGGCACGGATCTCCGAATCCATATATCTCTGAAAGCACAAGCAATACAACAGAATTAGATACTGGACTAGAATCATCAACAGATAATAGATGATAAACCTGTACAAGCAGTTCATATCTTACCTGAATTCGGTACTTGTAAACTGCATACCCTCCAATTCCTGCTGCTACAAGGCCGAAGAAGGTGACCCACAAGAAGCTCCAACCGACTTCTTTTGCTGCATTTTTGCCTGAGGACAAGAAACGTTGAATTAGCATTACTTTAGAAACATGTATTACACTTTGTGTTGTCAACTCATTATTGAAGAAAAGCTATTATTGTTGAAGTGCCTCATAGAAGATGTAGCCTCATTGGCTAACTTAAAAAAAATGTAAAGTCAAAATATGACTTGCAAGTCAATAATAAACTAACAGTGTGCATGTACGGTGACTACATACTTATGCACGTATCATGCTCCTTCATGTACAGCAAGCCTCCACTGCAGCCACACTCATAGCTTCCCCAAGTGTTCTTGCATCTGCATTCTTTACACTGACATGCAGTCCTCTCCTTGCATTCATCAATATCTGTCAACAATATTCATATCAGCATCACACCAACAGAGGAAACCAATAATATATGATATTGATAGACCACAGCAGCCAGTTTTGAATTGCATATTCACATTTGCATAAACCAGAAGTCTTGAAACAAAGGCAAACACTTCTAATAGCCTAATGGAGTCCATGAATATACTCTTACCTTCACATTTGTGGGTACCATCACCCTTGAACCCATCGGGGCATTTACATCCATCATCCTGCAAATTACAGACAGCAAAATATAATTTCATATATTAACAAAAGATATGGTAATCCTAAGGAAAAAAGATCCACTCCAACTGATACTTACAGTGCAGGCAGAGTATGTGTGGCCATGCTTGGTCTCTTTCCAACATCCTCCGTTGTTAATTTCACACCGTCCAGATCCCGAAGCTAGAATAACAAGAACATGTGTTATAAATCAGAAGCGTCTAGTAACAAATGTTGATCCAAGTCTTCTATGTTATACTCCCTCTGTCCATGTATACAAGGCATATTACATGTGGGTACAGAGAGCAAGGAACAACCATCTACCCATTAAATCTCCATTATTTCCAACAACTACACCTAACTATGCTTCGTTCCACATAAAAAACATGTTCTACGATTGAAGAGGCCACCAATCGAAAGAAAACAATGCCTATAAGTACAATCATGAGGCAGGCTAGAGTCCAGTTCGTATTTACTTTTGGTCAAGCGCAACAGCTGCATACGAGCAACGAGGAGGCCAACCCTAATGCGCACTGTATTCGTGGAAATTTTGTTGCCGCGTATACGCCCTCTAAACATGGACAGAGGGAGTATTATACTAACAAACTTCAAAAGACAAGGGAAATGTCAAAAATATAGTTTAGTAGCCCCTTTTGTACTGTACCTTCACAGTGAGTGTAGCCATCACCAACAAATTTTACACCTTTCACAACTGGACATTCACAAACTCTTCCACGGAAAGTATCCTACATATACATAAAACAAATATGGTATGCATAAGTTGATTTGAACAAATCTCTGATAAACCAGACAACAACAACTACAACAAAGCCTTTAAAGCAAGACCAGAGAAAATATTAACACTGCAGTACCTTGCATGCAGTGATGTTAGCAGCCCTATCTTGCCAACAGCCACCATTGTTCTCCAGGCACTCGTTTGTTTGTATATCTAAGGTCACACAAAATTAAAGTAAGCTGTTTAAGAGCTCGTTTCCTCAAGTTCCACAGGAAGTAAGATCAAAATGTAGCACACATGGAAAAATTAGGGTAAATCAATGCACCAACCTTCACTCAAGCAAACAGGGGGCTCGGTAGTTTCCTGGAAACCAGCACATAGTGCTTTAAGAACTGGTCCTTTGTCAAGCTTACCTGAGAAGCAAAGTCTTGATAAGTTCACCGGTAATCTCAAAGGATATTTGTATGGTATTTTTACCATATAGAGAGCATATACCTCTGTATTGTCTATTGTTGATTACTAGAGTTGGTAGGATGGTAACATCACCACGAGAGCCCTTGCCAATCTATGCAATGTGGTAAATGATGATACATTCAGATCAACAAATAGAATTGATAGAAAAGATCATGCATTCACACTGAAGTACTAACTTGTGCATCCTGTTCAGCTTTCAAAACAGGATTTTCTT
Source organism: Eleusine coracana subsp. coracana (assembly GCA_032690845.1). NCBI lineage: Eukaryota > Viridiplantae > Streptophyta > Magnoliopsida > Poales > Poaceae > Eleusine > Eleusine coracana. Next base: position 13,381,621 of record CM064426.1, read on the forward strand.
CATCAGCATCTGGGTTACCAATACACTTATCTATTGCTTTATGATCAAGGCCTGTAATTATAACAGAATTCAGAATAACTAACATATGTATGCGCCTAACTACAGAACATAGAAAACCAATGCAAATACAACATACCAAGTGACTTGATAACTCCATCAGCACATTCCTTGGTATACTTCTTCTCCTTCATAGGGCACCGAATTGCAAAATCAGTGACATAGTCCCACCATAACCAAGGCTTCTTGTGCTCTTTAGCAACTTTAAACACACAAACTTGACGCAAATTCTGGACCACCACATCTTTCCCATCATATCCTTTGCTAAAATCCTGTTCCGGGTCAGGCGCACAGTATCTTCCGTGATTGATACACTGGGACTTACACTGCTTGCTCAGAATAAACGCCTCTGGGCAATACCAGGTAATGTAATGAGGAGTGAACTGTGTGTAGCCCTTCTTCTCAAGTACATGTGCTGCTCCCTTAAAGCTCTTCACAAATTGAATTTGGCTATCACATTTTGGACCACATTCGTCATTACTGTTGGTCCAGAATTCATACTCTACACGCTCATCAGGGTGGGGCAAGGCCTCCCTCCAATCCAAATTCACATTAACCATGTCACCGTTGGCAATTGCTTTCTTGAGCTTGTCCCCAAAGCTTTTGGTAATCAGTGCTGAAGGAATCGTGATGTTCTCTAAGTAATCTGCCCTCCCGGATTCCTCAGGGGTGTCCATTGTAATTAGAGGCTCATCTTTGTCATCAGCCACGAGGATTGCCGCCGCTCCTGCGTTCTGCGCATTCCATGCCTTCTTTGTGAAGAAGCAATCTGAATACAACCAGGAAAATTGTATTGTGTTATCTGCTATGTATTTTAACTACTCAAGTAGAACAAAATGTTCACATATCAGACAAGAAAGATCGTTAAATAAATAGCAAATTGGTTGAAAACAAAATCAGTGGAACATCATGAAAGGGTCAAATAAAACAAGACAGTGACATTGCTACTAGAAAATGCAGGAGGGTTTGACAGGAGGGTATCAGATTGAAATCACTTGGCGGCTGCACACAACAAGCTCAGGATTTGGACCATGTACCAAATTGGATCAACGGACGTTCAACTCGATTACATCAGCACATGCAAGCTAATCTTTGATTATCCTAACTAAATGCCATATCTCATTAAACAAAATAAAATCGCTCACTTAGGTCAAATCTTGAAGTGAACTGCATTCATCTAACTATAACCAACTGGGAGTTGTAAAGGCAACTAAATAATCGCGAAGTAACACATGGATAACCTAACTAGGACTTAACTAAATACTACAACTACAGTAGCAAGGAGAAGCAGCAAATCTTGCGGATTCCTCACCTCCCCTGTCGACGAGCAAGAAAGTGGGGAAAGCCCCCGGCTTGGACTTGTAGGAGATGTGAAATCGTCGAAGTCCTTGCAGGCCTTCTTGTTGGCCTTGGGGTAGGCGACGAAGCCGACCATGGTTCCGCCGTACTGGGGAACGCCGAAGTTGCCAATGGCGCACTCGTAGGTGCCCTTCAGGTCCTCCGGCGCCGTCACCTTGAGGCTGTTCTTCTCCACCACGAACCTCCCGTGGCAGGAGCCCAGCAGGAACAGCGCACACACCAGTAACCGCAGCATCGTGCCCGCGGATCGGAACCCCGTCATGCTCCGATCCACGGCTGGGCGTGGCAACTTGCGAGACCCGGCCGCGGCTAGGGATTGGATTGGATTAGCTTAGATTGTTATGCCTGGTTCGATCGGGGAAAGGAATAAAAAGAAAGACCGATTTTGGGGCGACTACACAAATAGGAGTGGGAGTGGGAGTGGGAGTGGGAGAGATTTTTGTGTTCCCTCTGTTTTTCTTCTCGCTTGAGTAAACGAATTTCTTTAGCTTCTGGAGGTTTTGGGAGAGTTGTGGGGAAGGAAGGAAACGGAAACGACGAAGACGCCTTGTCCAGGACTCCAGAACCAGAAGTGCACGTGCTGCACGTGTTGGAGGGAGCACCTGGGCCCGGAGAGCAGTCTGGACCACAGAGTACTGGGTGTCGGATAGCTTTCGGCCCAAATTCAAGCGGGAGACACTCCTTTTATTTTCCTTTTTTTTTTACGAAATGGGAGGCACTCCTTTTTGTTCTGTATAAACTGGTATGACCAGGAAAATCTCAAAAAAAAAATTAAAATACTAAGGTCTTAGTATTAAAAGCGTGCACATTAATCTAATTTGGCAATAGCTTGCATCTCTAGAATCAACAATAGGTATACTGAACCATTTCATTGTTAGTCCGGACCTATAATAGATTTAATTAAATTAGGGTGCAAGGAAGTTGGTTCGATTCTTCAGTCAGAAAATATTTTGGTTCAACGCTTTATATCTTATAATATTTCAGTACCGTCTAAGCCAAAGAAAAGAAAATTGACAATTATTATTCCATCAAAATCCATCTCTACTGAAAATTGTTTAGGCCCTTTGTATTATATCTTATGGCCAACTAGTAGTGCTTGAAGCTATTGTACAGGAGACGAAGCTCGAGGTCTTGAAGTTCAGGGTCATCTCCCATGAGTATTGATTCCATCATGATCAGATCCATATCGCCAGCACCTATAGCGCCGTAGTGGTCAGCGATCGGGAACGGCATCTGATCGTCCAAAGGAACATTTGAAACGTCAGACAGAGGAGGCAGCACGACAGTTGCCTCTTGCTTGATCATGACATCATGGTGGCCAATAGGAGGATCACTACTGGCAAAGCTCAAAAGATTGTTGTTTTTCTTGGCAGCTGAGGCAGTGGTGCAGTTGCAGCTGTGGTCGTTGTTGTATGTGACTTGGAACACGGGTGGGTAACTGTTGTCCTTCTGTTGGATGTATTTTGTGGCCTGGCAACCTTTGTCGTCCTTGTAGGTGCACCTGAAGTAGCTCCTTCAAATAAAACGTACGGCATAACGAACTTTCAGTATGTCAATTAATCGACCTCCTGTGAATTACTAGGCCATACGTCGTTAAGACTTAAGAGAGGCAGAAGAAAGCAGAGGGTAACCTTGTGAATTGGGTGCCGTTGATCCTCTTCTCGCCATATTTCCTCCACTCATAGCCATCGTCATAAGGAACGGTGGTTAAGTTGACCCATGATGATGAGTTCTTCCTCCCTTCACCTATTACTGATGTTCTGCAATTAATAATACAATCACAAATATTACTGTCAGTTTAATTAGGAAGAAGCACAAATTCTGATTGATGCACACCAACAGATGGATAAACAGATGCATATACCTTCTTCTTTTGCCGCTTCTCGCCGACGTGCTGGTGGCTCCGTTGGAATCGGCTGCTGCAGTTGCAGAGCTGGACGGTGACAGCTGAGGCTCGGCTTTGACTGCCAGTGGCGATGCAGTACTACTCTCTTGTGATGATTGCTGCTGATTATTCATGACGAAGAGGGCGATGTTAAGTGCTCGCAGCGCTTCGCTGAGAAGGCTCTGCGCCAGCTTCGTCGTCGCCGGCGGTGGCTCCTGCATCCCCCCCAGGTGGCTGACGACCAAGAACGGCTGGTGGGTCTTGATGAGCTCGTACACCTCAGCAACCTCCCTCATCGCGGCCTCACGATCGTCATCCGGCACGCAAGCCATAGATGGTATGGTATCTATCTGATCGGTATGTGCTTAGTTCTTAGAGCGAGAGGTGATGAGTAAGCAAGTCCAGGATGGCTGAGCAGTCTTTTATATTGGTCGACATAAAAGGTAAAGTAGCTGGTACTGGTAGTAGCGACAGATAGATGATTAGTGGAGGAGCAGCTAGGTGCGGTCTCTAAATACTATTATCTATTGTAATGAAGATTCATAGAAGCTCTGCTCGTCTACAATTTGCTACGTACATAGAATAGAAAGCTCAGTCATTACTCATTATATCTATATACTATGTGTTTTCCCTTCTTCATTATCAGTGTTGACAACGCGTACAGTGAGCACGTAAGCTAGCGGAGTACGATGTAGTGTAAACATGTGCTGGTGGACCGATTAAAATTTCACCCCCTACATTATTTTTAAAACCGCCTATTCATCCCCTTCCACATATACAACGAAATTTAATTTTCTCATCAAGACAAATGATTGCACCTTCGTTTAATTAGTATAGTCTTCGGGCGCGCGAACAAAATTGTCCAACCTTCATGCTCACAACTGAGCCGGGGTTTCTTTTTTTTTAAAAAAAACAACAACTGAACCGGGGTCAGAAGCAGAGTCACGACCATGCCCTGCCTCTGCCTCAGAGGAAGAATCAGCTAATTTACTCTTCTGTATTTCAGCTTAGATTTCAGAAACGGGCATTCATGATTCATGCGTAGCGTAGCTGGAGGCAGAAACAATTAAACAACTATAGCGCGGCATAATAAAAAAGTATTTTGCAGGCACGTCCTGAGATTAATATAGGAAATCATCAGATATAAAATCAGTAGACCTCGATTATCAACACGTGCTGTTGCAAGGAGCTTGAGAAACGTTGTCTGATCAACCAGGTTGCATTGGAATAATCAAGACTCAAGAGCTCTTTATGCTTTGATTGGTACGTGCGGTTCATCAAATACTAGCAACTTGCTGCATACTATACTAGTACATCATTGTACGTTGCAATAAAATTAATCAGCCCACTACTACTCTCCATCACGTCTCACTGTTATATATAATTGCCTACTCATCTCATTCTATGCGCCATGCCTTCTCCTCTGGGGATAAATTTGCTGTGCAAGTTGTCAAATACTTCACCACCTTCATTGGAAAGTTTTTGCTTATTTTCTCTCTTAAAAAATGTAGTGCCGGGTGTTCTCTGGCTTCACTTAAGTAAGAAATAGAAATCTGAATTTGAACCTCGGATGGGAATGGGGATCCATGGCAATCCCTCTAGCTACCAAGAACCGAGCGAGAAAGCACAAAAACCCCATGCCCGTCATCATGTGATGCCAAAACTAATTAGTTGGTGGATTGCTATACAAGTGGGGTAATGTTGACATGAGAAACCAGCTGAATTTTGACATCAGTGGGGTGCTGTCATGCTTACATGCTCAAGTCCAACAACGACATTCAACGCGGATCCTTTGCTAGATGGTGGCTAGATCTTCTTGTCTTGGCGCTTTACCTATTTTCTATTTTAGTTTGCCCTTTGTCTTTTTTTCTTATATTTTGCACTTCGACCAATATCAGTCCGTACTTGATTTTCACACGCGCTGCGCACATATAGAGTGCCCTTCTTTTCCACACGCCCTCTTTTGTTTCCTGGTGCAGCGTGCGTTCACATGAAAGAAAGTGATGCCAGGAACGAATGGAATTAAAGCAAAAGATCGGTCGTCCGAGGAAGATAGGACGATCCAGGACCATGGACATTCCTTCTTCTGAAACAGGCCTTGGTGGCGGTCAACTCCAAAGCATGTGTGTGGGTCAAAGAAGCAGTCAGCACACAACCAACGTACCATCAGTCCACTGCCTGAAACTCTGGTGCATTCCTATTCTAAAAAAAACAGGAAATTCAATCACATTCCTAATTACTTTTTCTGTAATTATTTATGCATTCGCGTCAACTTGACGCACAACACACCAGTGCATCATGCATGTCAACACAATTCTGGCTCAGGGGCCGGACTGATGACTTGAAACAATACTCAGACTCTGTTCAGACTTCAGACTCATACCCTGTGTGTCATTCTTCTAGTTGGACTCGCAACAAAATTAACGCTTGCAGACTTGTGGCTTGCTTGAATTCAATACATACTGATATGGGCCTTTCTTGTTCTTTGTTAGCTGTCTCCTTCAGCCCAGCCTATTCCACAAGATGATACTACTTTTTTCAACCAAGAAAATTTCATATGTCACAAATTTGTTCAACCAATGCAGAAACATGGCAATACATGGGTCCGAATATTTTGTATTGTGTCTTGGTTGAATACTAGTCGGACGAGCCGGTTATACCTACAACAATTTTCAATGAATTTATACCACACTAGGCGACAATGTAAAACGACTAATTTGGAAGTTCTATAGTTTTACAAAAATGAACATCTAGAGAGCTCCTCCTCCGTAGGATCATAGTATAAAAACGTGATCTTTTTTTTTCCTCACTATGTTACTTCGACTCATGGGACTACAGTCAAATATTTTTCATATGTTTACAGTCAGTGTCTATAGTGGTCCGACCCACATCAACTAACATGTTTTTAATTATATAGGCATCAATCTTAGAGGGGGACACGAGAGATACATAGAATCCTGCTTAGAACCTGCAATGTGCATCAACCAAGCACAGGAACAAGGAGAGTGAAAATTCCAACTGTGCCTTCTCGGGAAGGCACCTCCTTCACCGTTTATCTCCCAGATGTGTGTAGGCTCTCACTCATTCATGCAAAAGTAGGACCCACATACACAAATCACGAAGTGAACCAACGGCAAATGGGTGCATGCCTCCCTGGGCCGGTAGCCTTTGGCATTGTATTTCCCAGGAACAAGTACCAAACAGCTGAGGCCACAATCTCATTATCGCTTTTGGGGGGGGGGGGGGGGGGGGGGGGGGGGGGAAGACTTCTTCAGCCGGTGGTGTAAATAGTTGGATGCTTGGGACCTTATGGGTTGTTATGCGACTGGCCAAATGCCGGTCAATTCAATGAATAAATAAAGCAAAGCAAGGATTATACCCTGATCGCTCAGATCAAAGCCTCCATTGGAGGGAAAAGTAAGCAGTCTTGACAATTGGTAAACACAAATTACCTATCCGTCTACAAATTACCTACAGATGGACTGACCCATGCATCTTTTTTTCTTTTTTGAGGGCAACCCATTCATCTTTGTTGATACTCCTACAATGAGCTGAAAACCTGCATCATATAGCTTCATTTGTTTATCAATCTTTCTTACTAAATAACACTTCTTTGTTTTGGGCCTTAACAAAAGTCAAATAAGATAACTTTCTACATTTTTTTAAACTACTTTATTGATAGAGATGACCTTCTAGATATTTGTGGGAAATCGTTCTCTGCATGAAGTACTTAACATGAAAGTCACAAAGTTGTTGTACAAAGGAAATTTTCATCATGCACACTGAGGAAAATTCCGTGCATATTGAGCGATATGGCTGAAATTATGTAATAACTTTCCTTCAGAAAAAAAATTATGTAATAACTTTGACACTATGCATGGACATACAGAGGAGGGAAGTCTTTTCAATTTTCTAAAGAAAGAGTGAGGGTTTTTACTTGATAATTTAGTAGGTGTACATATCTATTGAATAGTTTTAATTGCTTTGCTGTCTCCGTTGCTTATATATAATGAGATTATTGTGATTTTACTCTTGCTTTGAAGTCTAATTGTGATTTTACCCCTTATTTTTTAATTTTGTGATTTTACCCCTGTGATTTAAAAACGAAGACAAAGATTACCTCTACCAGGGGTAAAATCATAATATTTTGAGCATTTATTGCGATTTTACCTCTGATAGGGGTAATTTTGTCTTCATTTTGAAATCACAAGGGTAAAATCACAAAGTAGAAAAACGAGAGATAAAATCACAATTAGACTTCAAAGCAAGAGTAAAATCGCAATAGCCCCATATATAATATATATATATATATATCCGACTTGCCTGGCACTATGAGTAATACGGACCCAAAACATGAGATAACATGCCATATTATGACTGTTTGAGCTAACTTACTACAACGAACATTGAAGATATCTTTTGCATGATATCTAGCATGCTCTCAAAACATCTCGACGTTGGCCACCATATTAAGAAAAACTCTAGCGCCACGAATTAGCAGCAAGACTACTGCTTCTGACCAACCGATAAATGCATGCACTTAACCTTTTCTTTTGAAAACCACAGGAACCTGTGGATGATTAAATTAGGAAGAAGAAGAAAGGCACCAGAGATGCCTATATGATTCAGATACTCAAAACTGGCAGAACAGCCAGACCGTAAGATCGTCATGCTCTCTGACTTCTTCAGCTGGTGGTGTCAATAGTTGGATGCTCGGGACCTGGGTTGTTATGCGACTGGCCAGATGCCGGTCAATTCAATGAATAAATAAAGCAAAGCAAGGATTATACCCTGATCTCTCAGATCAGAGCCTCCATTGGAGGGAAAAGCTATCCGGCTACTGCTGTCACCAACTACCTACACAGTACAGATGGACTGACCCATGCATCTTTATTTTTAGGGCGACCCATGCATCTTTGTTGATACTCCTACAATGAGCTGAAAACCTACATCATATAGCTTCATTTTTTTATCAATCTTCTTATTAAGTAACACTCTTTGTTTTGGGCCTTAGCAAAAGTCAAATGAGATGACTTTCTACATTTTTGAAAACTACTTTATTGACAGAGGGCTGCGGCTTCCCTGTGCCGCAGGCGTGTGCCCATCTATGTGCCGGTCACACATGGACGACATCCCATAACTCCTGGACAAGGCAGCAGGCCCACGGTATTTTTCTAACGTCCGTACAAAACAGCATCGTGAGCATATAAATTCTAGTAAATATTTTCTTTCTATATGTCACCTGATGTAGGGGAAAATGAAGGGGAAATTAGGATGACAGAATCGAATATTTTACTCCAAATTAGATGAGCTACCACCCTAATTTTGGATTTCACTTGAAAATGATAGAATCAAATATTTTACTCTAAAATTGAACTCAAGGGTGTTCTCAGCGCAATCCGAATCGACTCTTGTGCCATCGAGCAGACCTTCATGCTTCCTAGATCAAGATCATCGCCATGAACAGGGAGCACGCTCGAGAGTGGAACAATCCTTTTTTTTAGGGGGGGGGGGGGGGAGGGGTGGGGAAGGGGAAGGGGAGGGGTCAACTGTGTGTGAGAGTGAGAGAGAGAGACGTAGAGCAAAAAAAAGCACCATGAGTGATGGATGACGATGCCGTTTCCTGCAGTATTAGGCATGGGCTACGGGATGCCATCCACGTGTACCCGGCATACGGATGGGCACCCGCTTGCGGCATAGGGAAGCCGCAGCCTTGACAGAGATGACCTTTTAGATAGATGTCGGAAATCATTCTTTGCATGAAGTACTAAACATGGAAGTCATAAATTTGATGTACAAAGGAAATTTTCATCATGCATAGTGAGGACAATTCTGTGCATAATGAGTGATATAGCTGAAATTATGTAATAACTTTGACACTGTGCACAAACATATAGAGGACAGAAGTTTTTTCCATTTTTTTAAGTGAGGGTTTGTACTTGATAGCAGTAGTTTACATCTCTACTACCTAATAATTTTGAGACGGTCTTCTTAGCTAGGCTTAATCCTCCTTAATCCATTCTTATTCCGTCTCATCCACCCACCAATCCTCGGTGCTGACATGTGGGGTCTGCCACATCTCTCACCCTTCGCACACTCCAATTCCCTCGCTCGATCCGCGCCACCACCACGCCTTGCCCTCCCTCTGCGCCGCCTCGACGCCAAGACGTGGCTCCGTTTCACCCCCGCGGGTCCATGCAGCCTCCAACCCTAGCGCCTCCGCACACCCCAGTCCCAGTCTATCTCTTCTCCAGCCCTAGCCCAGCACATGGTCGCTGCCTTCATTGTCAAATCGGCTGAAATAGCAAGAATGCCGCGTCTTCCTCGCCATACGGAGGTCATGGCATCCGGCAGCACCGATGGCTCCGTCCATCTCTTAATCTGTACCGCCAAGGCGACTTCACCATCATTAAGCCCCCGCCGCCTCCTTGTTGGATCTTGTGTCACGACCACTCTTCAGATGATCTCGAGGAGGGAGGAGGGTGTCGATGAAGAACAGGACGAGATGGACCACGCTACAGATGTGCAACAGGCAGACCTAATGACCATCGTGCGATACATGCTGATCTGAATGAGCAGAGTGCGGAACCATGAGTCTTGCAGGCAATTTCACCGTCCTCCTCTGCCACATTGTCTTCGGCTACAAGTATTCACCATGCCTCGATCGATGAAAGTCGATGAACATGGAGATGAAAGTTGTTTTATGGTAGTTTATCCCGAGCCCCATGGTGATGCAGAAATCATCAATGATGAGCTTTAGACGTTGGACGGCAACGAGATCGCCGTGAATAAGGATGAGAGTGTCATCCGCATGTTGTAACACCGGGCACGACAGCGTTGGGCTTACCGGGTGAGCGATATGGCCTGCGCTCCATACCTGGTGGATGAGGCGCTGGAGGACATCCGCAACGATGATAAACAAATACAGTGAGAGTGGATCCCCCTGCTGTAGCCTATTTTTGCAGTTGATCCAATTGCCGGGCACACCATTAAGCATAACCATAGTCTTGCCAGTGGCTAGAATTGAGTTTACCCAGCCCCGCCATTTAGAGCAAAACCTTCGAGCCGAGAGGATGGCGTCCAAGCTCGACCAGTTCACAGAGTCGAAAGCCTTGTGGAAGTCAAGCTTCAAGACTACCCTGGGTTTCTTCCATTTGTGGCAGCAACTAAGGAGTTCCGCCGCATAGATAAAATTTTCAGAGATGCAGCAACCCTTAAGGAAGCCAGTTTGGTCGGCATCAATTAGTCTGGGGATTAGAGGTTGCAGGCGGTTGGTCATAACCTTAGTGAAGAGTTTGACTGGGCAGTTTTGAAGGGAGATGGGGCGAAAGGCATCCGCGGTGCGGGCACCTTCTTTTTTCGGGAGTAGGATAAGGAACGCTCGATTCAGCCCATCCAAGTCCAGGGTGCCATCATGAAAGTCCGAGAAAAGGGCCAAGATATCATCTTCTACCAGAGACCAGAAGGCATAGTAGAAAGAAGGACCAAAGCCATCAGGGCCTGGACTAGATTGGAGGTTCATGGCGAAGAGAGCGTGACGAATCTCCTCTCTGGTGAAAGGAGCCGAGATGGCCCTGTTGGTGACTGTGAGCATGGGGTAGATCGAGCTAAGAGAAAACTGCCAGCTCGTGGGAGTCACCGTGCCTAGCAAATGGGTGTAGAAGTTATGAAGGATGGCTGCTTTCGAATCGTGGGAGAAGAACTCTGAGCCTTCATGCTCAAGGACCTTGATGGAGTTCCAGCGCATCCGGGAAGAGGCGTGAGTGTGAAGGAACCGAGTATTAGCATCTCCCTCAATCACAACGCGAATGTGAAAACGCTGCTTCCAGTAGAGGACCTTTTCTTCAAGAGTATGTTGGAGGGCGTCAACCACCAGGTGTCGGAGCAACTCCTCACCATCAGTTAACGGCCTAGCTTCCTCCAGGAGATCCAAAGTGGTAATGAGCGCCCTCGGGTCTTTTTCTTGTTGAGCAGCCGGGGACGGATCGGCGCTTCTTCCATTGGCGACCTACGCGCCAGCAGGCTTTCAGCCTTGTAGTGAACCGCTTGCTAGACACCCAGTGTGTTTCAGAGGGCCATGTGGTGATGATTTTTTCTTTGAAGGCGACGGACAGCAGCCAAGCATTTTCAAACCGGAAACACTGAGCGCGGGGGATTGCAGTGGAGACAGTAGTTACTAAGGGGACGTGGTCCGACGTGTGCCGAGCAAGGGAGGAGAGCGAGGTGTTTGGGAACGCAACATCCCATGCTAGGTTGATGAACACTCTGTCTAGCTTGACTAAGGTGGGGGTGGTCCCTCTTGTTCGACCACGTGTAGGCCCTGTCCATGAGAGGAATCTCTAAACACTGCTAGTTTGACCACGTGCAGTGCTTTCTTTTGTCAAAGGACGATGAGGAAGCTACACATTCATGGAACCTGTTGGCTATGTGAAAAGTGAGTAAACTATTAAACCTTCAATACGATGTACCCTGCTTTCTGCATAACAACCCACTCAATCACCATCTGCTTCGTTTCTGATGAAGTGTTTCTTTTTCATTATTGATCAAAGGCATTGCGTTTTCTTATCCCCTTGATGGCTCATCCAACATCGACTATGGTGTCTCCATTGGAACGGTATGTAGATAAATAAAGGATTGAAAGACTACAAAAGAACAGAAATTTGGAGCACACCGAAAGTCATTACATTCACACTTTTTGCCTTACTGCTATTACTACTTTCCAAAATCTCAGAATGATATATGGTGACTTGAAAAGAAAGACGTAGAGTCTGAACTATAGAGTATAGATTGATTTCTCTGCTAATAGGGCTATATTTTCTTAAACTTAATTTTAAGTATTTTGTGGAAGTAGGAAATTTTAGCACCTAAAGTGTCGTGGCAATAGAATATACAACCTGATGCATACTTGATAAACTACTTGCCAGTGATGTATTCATTCTTAACCAAGTTTGTTCTGTTGCGTGTAGATCAAGGTTGTAGGATTTGATGCATTTGTCTTTGATGGTTTGGTAGCAACATGAATCCATACTCTCCCCAGATCTCCCTCCTCCCACGCACTGTAGACCACCACAGCTCTGAGCGTCTTCTGTGGCCATGATCTCCTCCAGCGAGATCCAGTCCAGTCCAACGGTAATTCCAGCTTTGTCTCAACTCTCAAGTTCATTGACTCTATTGGTAGTGCAATATGTGTTTCATTTGTATGTGTAGATTTTTTATTGGGTCTCTTTCTTAGTGTGTGATGATTTTGATTTTGCAGGGAAGTACCTAAAGATTTGACTGGGCGTCGGATCTATTATCTTATTATTTGAAGGTCAAAAGGAGTCATCACGTTCGCTCTCAACCTCACGAAATTATCACGTTAATCTAAAAAAGAGAAGAGATAGACCGTTGGATTTTATGAAGATTTAACGGTTTGGATGAAACTAAAGAGTCCATGTCCAACTCCAACTATTTTTCATAAAAAATAATAAGTATATAAATTTGGATTAATAAAAAATAGAAAAAAATCTGATTTTCCACCCACCCCGATCTCTCTCACTTCTCCTTCCTATTAGTCCATCCAATTAATTTATTTGAAATAATAATAAATACATAAATTCGGATTAACAAAATTGAAAAAAAACTGATTTTCCCACCCACCCTGATCTCTCTCCCTAATCCTTCCTATTAGCTACCATGGTTTCAATTCAACTTTTTTTGTCTAGATAAAACCAATAATCTATATCCAAAGTTTGCTCTCAAGGTCACGAAACTATCATGTTAATCTAAAAAAGAAAAGAGATAGACCATTTGGATTTTATGAAGATTTAACGGTCTGGATGAAATGAAAGAGTCCATATCCAACTACAATAATTTTTCATAAAAAAATAATAAATATATAAATTCAGATTAACAAAAAAAATAGAAAAAATCTGATTTTCCACCCACCCGATCTCTCTCCCTGCTCTTTTCTATTAGCTCCATGTCCAACTCCAATTAATTTATTTAAAAATAATAATACATACATAAATTTGTATTAACAAAAAATAGAAAAGAAATCCGATTTTCCCACCCACTCCGATCTCTCTCCATGCTCCTTAACTACCGTGGTTTCAATTCAATCATTTTTGTGTAGATAAAACCAACAATCCATATCCAACTCTAATTAAAATATAAAAAATAAAATTAATAAATATATAAATTTATATTAATAAAAAACTGAAAAGAAATCTTATTTCCCCACCCACCCTGATCTCACTCTTTCCAGTTGGCTTTAGAAAAGACAAACTATTAACCATTGGATTTTATGAAGATTAAATTATCTATATCAAACTTAAGAGTTTGTGTCCAACCAAAATTCGAAAAGAGAGACAATTCAGGAAAAAAGAAAATAATTAATATTAGAGTTAATCTAATAGCTTAGGTGTGAAATTATGTAACTTACCATGGAGATTATACCGACTCTAACTCAATGTCTTGGGTTGTAATAGTAGTAGTAACCATGCTTAATTTATATATCATACCATAGATAGAGCAAATATCTCAGTCATACTATTACAAAGGAAAAACAAACTTACGTGGCGATGAATATGTGAGCTGGATAACACGCCCAATGATAATCATGCCCATAAATGACCTAGGTCAACCCTTATGTGTAGCAGACAATATGTGAAAGGGTGACGATGAGACAATGAGTTGGGTTGACGATTAGCTAGATGGCATAGGCCCTTGGGCCATAAGAATGACAAAAAGGTGATCAAACAAGAAATGAGTTGGAGGAAAACCAACCCAATAGCACCACGAGTAGGCAAGGAGGACGGTACAAGAGGGTGATAACAACAAATTTAGACAATGCCCAACCGAGTGACATGATGAGAAGATGAGAGAGCCAATGGGCGATGGCATTGATTCTTGGTCAAGGGGGGTAACAAGAGGTTATCTATTAATTGGGGCAGAGAGAGAGAGAGAGAGAGAGAGAGAGAGAGAGAGAGAGAGAGAAACAAAGCATGATGAAAGTGGCTCTTCATGGGTGATAGAAAGGTGATTGGGTAGGACAACAAACTGTATAATGACCACACAACATAGAGGGCGGGTTTGTTTGCACTTCTAAGAAGAGGATAGCTCAACTGTAGCATCTCGGCTCGGCACCGAAGAAATCAACGACAATGAAGGAGGTGGTGATGCATCTAATGGCATAAAGGCAGTAGCGATGGGAGTTCTTCCAATTCTCTGGCCACCAGTGGGACATAATAGTGTGATGCCACCCAAGGCCCCTAATATCAACAACGTAGTTGGGGTAGAGATCCGCCAAATCCGTGCTCCTCCTCCTCCTGTATCGACACCTACCAAGTGGTATGACGAGTAGCCGAGAGAGCTGATGTGTGGTGGTAATAGCTCTTGGCCAAGGGGTAAGGGAGTGACGATGAACTAAGTGGTGTGACGAGCAGTCGAGAGAGCCGATGCTTGGTCAATAGGGGCAATGAGAAAAAGGAGTCACTACGACAATGAACTGAGTGGCACGATGAACAAGCGAGAAGAGTGAGAGAATGGCAACACATGACGGAAACAACTGTTGGCTAAAGATGGTGACAAGCAATCAAAAAGGGATATATAATACTATATATATTGATGATATATATGATTTTTACATAATAAGCAATCCATCATGCCTAAATGTTAGATTATATTTGTATAGTATTACCATCAACCACAACTCAATATTGCTTCGCTAAATTAATCAATTGCATTGATACACCTTTATCTAAGAAAAAAATTATTTCTTACTATTTTTTTGGTAAGACGTAATATGAATTGTTGACTTGAGGATAATAAAAAGACAAAGTATGACGCGTTTGTGTAGTGGTTAATTAAAAACTTTAATTATGGGTATGAAATAAAAAAGACAATATAATATAGCATATAATCAAATTTAGTATTTATTAACTTTTTTGTATTTGACCGCAAAAGACTAGTCACGCTATAGCGCGGGTCACCTTGCTAGTTATCTATTATTGCAACACTAGCAATGATGTTTCTATTTGGAATGGTACGCATTATTTAACAGTTCCTTTAATTATCAAATAGAGTTGTCCTTGTCAAATATTTGTATTACTAACATTTGTTTTATTAGTGGTACTACAAATCAAAATGATGCGACTTCAACCATATGGCTTCCTGTAGCATAGCTCACTACTATTGCAAAATTCCCTTACTTACATTTGTTCTGTACATTCTTTAACCAATCGTGTCACCAATGCTTAGTGCGTCTCTATCCTCTACCTCTTCTCCAATGACAAATTTCATAGGTGTTTATATGCCTGTGTGAAATCGAATGTGAATAGATCCGTGGAACTCTGCTGCTGTATAGGTGAAATTTTTTTCCATCGCAAGTATATAGCAGCAGCTAATACTTTTTTGTTGGCTAAGTTTTATCCACTCGACCTCGCAAGCCAATGATAAATTGTGAAGTTACATAAAGGTTCGATGGTTAAGTACATATGCCTTCTAAGGGTATGTAAATATGTTTTTTTTTCAAGTGGTCTATTTTCAATATTCAAATATTATAACACATGTTTAGACAGTTAGACCCTTGAATGTCACGTAAATATGTTTTGTTTTTCAGATTGTCATGTGTCCGGTTGGTTGTATCAGTTTTGTGGAAACAATGATTCACTTGAGCAATCAAAATCGATGAGTATTATTTATGTTTTTTTAGCATACTTTACCCTATAGGATTCGATATAATTGGAACTCTTCTTCTTTTTTTATTTGTTAAACTTTAGCAAACCTTCAGGTGTTTGAGTTGATTATATAGCCTTAGTTAATTGGCTACACCTCTCACAACCGGGCAATATTTTGTGGCAATAGCTGTAACAGAGGTAACAAATATGTCAAACTAAGGAACAATTTTAAAGTTATATCATTTGTTTCATGAGTGTTAACTGATCAATAAATTTTCAGTGGTATAAAGGTCAGATACTTCAACGGATTTACATTTGTGCATTTGTGCGATGTGATGTCCAAGCGATTTGGGAAGCATTTGTGCAAGTCAAGTAGACCAGAAAGGGATAGGGAGTGAAGTGTGATTGCAGCGAGGAACAGATACACATGGTTTTACATAATTAGTGCACATTTGGACTCGTAAAGTTTGGCATGTAACACTCACTTTTTTCCCAGAGACAAAAGATTATGCGAGTGGTCACTGTTAAAAAAGAGTAGTCAGTTTTGTTTGCAAATGAAGATTCTTACATCTCATTTAGCGAGCACGACAATTTTATTATGTGAAGCTTGGTGATGACGGGGATTAGTTGATATTGTAGATATGGCATGTGAGTGTAAGAGTTGTCAATTAATAATACTTTGTAAATACTCTCTATTTTCATGTGTATGACATTATGACCCATACTTTTTTAAAAAATCAATAAAACTTAAGTACTTGGTTGCCTTATGCTTTTCTACTAGATAAGGACTACAAGAGTTATAGTTTCAAGGAGACATTTACCTTAAGTAGTTGTTTTAAAAAATGAAGCATGTGCAGCATAAGTTGTTCAATGCATATTTGACTTACGTCTTGATTCCTCTACATAATAATTGGTGCTAAACTATGTAATATAACATAATTATGAAGAATATAATAATGAATTTTTCTATGTAAATAAATATATATTGTCTCATGTACTATGCCTAATAACTTCACTATGGATTAATATGACAGATAGTCTATGATCTTTTTCAATTATGAATAATTTGTTATTTTATTATGCCCATTACAACGCACATGTATTTTACTACTCTATTGAATAATTTTAATTGCTCTGCTGTCTCCATTGCTTATATATAATAACTAATTGACTTGCCTGGCACTATGACTCTGTGAGTAATACGAAGCCAAAACATGAGACAACATGCGTGAATTTTTGAGCTAACTTACTGGAAGGAACATTGAAGATATCTTTTTCATGATATCTAGCATGCTCTCAAAACATCTCGACGTTGGCCACCATGTCAAGAAAAAACTCTAGCGCAACGATTTAGCAGCAAGACTACAGCTTCTGACCAACCGATAAATGCATGCACTTAACTATTGTCTCTGTTTTTTTTTATACCTTGGAAGTTAGAATCCCCTGCCAGGCAATGTAGTTACCGAAGATGTTGACGAGGCGGCTGACATGCAGTGACACGAGGCCTAGAGTCCAATTTGACTACAATCGTGGTGATCTGAACAGCACACCTTTAACAAAATTAATAAGTACAGTACAGATGTAGTTTTGCCACTTACAAGACTCATGTCAACTAGATAAAGAAAACAGTCCAGGTAGACTCTTGTTTGCCCTTTCCGAAGGGACCTACATATTCGTTGGTTATTACATGCTAATAATATTTCAGTACGCATCTGATAAGCTAAAGAAAAGAAGAGATATATTGCTTGGCATTTCATCTGAATCTATCTGTATATAGTACTGAAAATTATGTTGACGAGGCAGCTGACATGCAGGGACAGGAGGCAGCCCAATGGAGTCTAATTAATAACATTTCAGCACGCCAAGAAAAACTTTTCCCAAGGGACTTACATATTCGTTGGTTATTACATGATAATAACATTTCAGTACGCGTCTAATTAATAAGGTAAAGAAAAGAAGAGATACATGTTTGATATTTCATCTGAATCTATCTATACTGAAAATTATTTTGACCCTTTTTTTATATTTTATATATAAAATCTTATGGCTACCAGTACTTGAAGCTGTTACAAAGGAGTAGGAGATCGAGATCTTGGAGTTCAGGGTCATCTCCTATCAGTGGTTCCGTCATGATCTGTTGACCCATATCTAATTCGTCGCAGGACACAACAGGAATGCATGAATTATCGCCAGCCACACCTACAGCAACGCATTGATCAGCGATCGGAAACGGCTCATCACACGGCACCAGATCGTCCAAAGGAATAGCAGGAACGTCTGCAAGAGTAGGCAGCACAACTGCCGCTTCTTGCTCGATGACCATGACATCATGGCGGCCAATAGCAGGAGGATTATTAGTAGCAGCGGCTCCTCCGGTTGGAAGATTGTTAATAATATTGCAGTTGCAAGTGTGGTCGTTGCTGTAGGTGACTTGGAACTCAGGTGGGTCACTGTTGTCCTTCTGCTGGACGTACTTTGTAGCCAGGCAGCCTTTGTCGTCCTTGTAGGTGCACCTGAAGTAGCTCCTGCATGCAAAAACGGCAAATAAAACAAGCTTTGTTTCAGCATGTCGATCCACCTCGCTCTTTGTGAACTAGTAGTATAGGTGAACAAATTAATTCTTCAGAGAGGCAGAAGAATGAAATCACTTTGTGAAGTCGGTGCCGCTAATCCTCTTCTCGCCGTATTTCCTCCACTCATAGCCATCGTCATAAGGGAAGGGGGTTGACTTGACCCATGACGAGTTTTTCCCACCTTCAATTGCCGGTCTGATGCAGTGATACACAGTCACAAACATGTGGATTTGCCAGTTTAATTAGGAATAGGTACATGCTGCTCTGAATAAACTCTAAAAGAATGAACATCAATAGATATCTACGTACCTCCTTTTGCCGTTCCTCGCCGGCGTGTTCGCTTCTGCTCCGTTGGAATCGGCTGCTGCACTTGCAGCTGCTATGCTACTACTCTCTTGCTGTCGTTGCTGTTTCATGACGGAGAGGGCGATGTTGAGGGCTCGCAGCGCCTCGCCGAGAAGCCGCTGTACCAGCTGAGTCGTCGACGATGGCGGCTCCTGCTGCCCCTGGTGATGGTCGTGGAGAAGGAGCGGCTGGTGGGTCCTGATGAGCTCGTAAACCCGGGTAACCTCCCTCACCGCCCCCTCACGATCATCTGGCCGGCAAGCCATGGTATATTATTGGATGATCGGTATGTGTGATTATTACCCGGCCGTACTAAGTGCGAGAGGTAATTAAGGAGTAAGCTTGTCCATTCATGGATGATGAGAGGATTTATATCGATGGACATGAAAGGTAAAAGCTAGCAGCTGGTAGTAGCGAGAGGGGCAGGTGTGTGTGCTCACTACTAAATACTAGTATAATCTAATTAAGGACCTGGAGGATGGCGTAATGAAGATTCTTAG
Organism: Eleusine coracana subsp. coracana; assembly: GCA_032690845.1. Taxonomy (NCBI): domain Eukaryota; kingdom Viridiplantae; phylum Streptophyta; class Magnoliopsida; order Poales; family Poaceae; genus Eleusine; species Eleusine coracana. The sequence continues at coordinate 13,400,999 of CM064426.1, forward strand.
AAGCTCACTAGCTCGTCTGCAATTGCTACATAGACAGAAAGCTCTCAGTCATTATCTATAGGTGTTCCCTTCTTCATTAGTGTTGACAACGCGTAGAGTTCGCACGTAAGCAGAATACGATGTAGTGTAACATGTGCTCGTGGACTGGAGCCGGCTCCTCAATATCGTGCCCACGACCATGTCGTTCGTTGAGAAATCAAACATATTTTTTACTGTCTAAAATACTGGCCAATAGTTTTAAGAAACTACACTGTATGCTAGTTTAATAATATAGATTTTATAATCTAAAATCAGTATTTTATTAGTTTGAGACCTTAAGAGTAATATTAAAAAAAATATAAGATTGATATATTTAAAATAATTACTTCTGGTTATTAATAAAGCTAAATTAATAATCCAATTAATTACTAGTGTTTATATTTTTTATGATCAATATAATGTTTTAATAATTTTGTAGGGTTAATTATATCATAAAAATAAATATAAATATATTAATTAATAGTGTAATTATGAAATTACTCTCAAACTCACTACTACAAAAAAGCTCTACAGTGGCGGACGGAGTAAAAAACTCAACAGCAGGCCTCATAAGAGCCCTCAACTGAGATTAGGGAGGTACCCGGGACCGCTACTACCAAGCAAACCATAGTAGCGGGCACTGTATGCCTGCTACCGAGGGCACAAGGCCCGCTACTACGATTTACACTGCAGGAGTGGGTTTTGCCAGCCCCGTAGCTAAGGCCTGAAGGCCCAATAGCTGTGGGCCTAACAGTGCAGGCCCGCTACTAAGGGCACCCCACGTATATAAAAAAGGAGATGGTGCGGCCGTAGGGTACATTCCACGCGCCGCACCGCCTCCTCTAGGGTTACAGTTAAGCCGTGCCGCCATCGCTGACGCACCGCCTCCTCCTCCCTCTCCGCCGCACCACCTCCTCATCCTCCTCCAGCCGCCGCACCTCCTCGTCCTCCTCTCCGGCCGCCACACCGCCTCCTCGTCCTCGTCTGGCCACCGCACCGCCTCCTCCTCCTCCTCCATCGCCGCATCATCTCCTCGTCCTCCTCCGGCCGCCGCACCGCCTCCTCCTCCGCCAATGGGGGCCAGGTGTCGTTAGGGCCGCTCGCGCCACGGATGGTGCTCGTGGGGTCTGGTGGTCGTCATCTACGCCAACACCAGCCTCTGCCTCCCTTCTCCACCTCCGGGCCCCATCGTCCTCAGCCCTTCGTTGTCGGGCAACGACGCGTCGGTGGCAGTGGCCGCGGAGGGCTCGGCTCCGATGGAGGGCTCGGTGGCCCCTCCTCCACCGCCAGCTCCGGTGGAGCTCACGGCGGCCCCTCCTGCGCCCCCGGCTCCGGTGGAGCTCGTGGCGCCCCCTCCTCCACCGTCGGCTCCAGTGGTGACCTAGCGCCAGACAGGCACGGACGCGGATGCAGCGGACGGCACGGACGCGAAGCAGGCGGCGGGTGATGAAGTGAAGAAGAGGCACTGGTAGAGAAATAGTAGCGTTTAGGGACCGTAGCTCATTTTGGTACATAGTAGCGTTTAGGTAATGGCGTCGGTGGCAGTCCCTAGACCGTCATTGACGCCCTTTTTTTAGGGTAGTGCCACATGTGTCAGTAACGGGCATTAGCCCGCTACTAAGTATGTAATTAAGTAGTAACATGACTTTAGTGGTATTTTAGTGTTCCGCCACTGAGGCCCTTTTTGTCCCGTCGTTGTAGAGCTATATTCTAGTAGTGACTATTGACCAATAATTTGTCAAAAATTACCAATATTTTAGACAATATATATAGCAGACATGCATATGCTGGAATTTTGTAACTATCAGTACGCTCTGAGGTTAGTATTACAAATCATAATCACGTGTTGCAATGAGCTTAAGAAATGCTGTGACCAACTTGTAATAATCAAGAGAGTGTAGATGTGTTCGGAAGACAGGCATGATTGGTATGTGCGGTCATCAAATAACAGCAACTTGCCCTCTCATCTGGCGATCGATTTGCGGTGTAATGATTATCAGTCCACTACTCTCCATCACGCTTCATTATTATAACGAGAGGATGAGGGAAGACGTGAGGATCACCTCAATGCAAGATGTAGATGAAGGGCTGGATATTTAAGGTAGATTTTATTGGCAGAGGATTAACGGCTAGACGTTTTGCTTTTTTATACAAATTTCTAGACTATTTTTTTTTTTAGTTATCATGGTGAAAAAGTTATTTCTTTTTATTAATAAATAGATAGATAGCAATAGCGCCCAGTGATCTGATTCTAAGCCCTGTCCTCTCATCTGAAGATCGATTTGCGGTGTAATAAGTTGAAAATTGCTTGACCACCTTCTTAGAGAGCTCTTATTTTTTCCTCAAAAGAAAAGAGAAGAAAATGTAATGCCAAGAGCTATCTCTGGTGTTCACTTACGTAGGAGACGGAAATCTGAATTTGAACCTCGGATGAGCGTGGTATCGACGATACCCTCTACCACGAGAACTAGGAAAGCACTTCGGTCCTATCATAGAAATTTTGGAGACACGGAATCAACAAAATGACAGAGCAAAATCGTGGTATAGTTTTAAGTGATGCCAAACTTATTAGTTGGTGCATTGCTATACAAGTGGGGTAATGTTGACATGACAAACCAGTTGAATTTTGACATCAGAGGGTTATTGTCATGCTTACGCTTACTACAACAACGATGTTCAACACGGATTGTCGTTGCCCAGGTCACCTTGTCTTTGGCGCTTTCCCTCTTTCTATTTCTACTTTACCCTTTGTCTCTTTCCTATAGAAGTTTGCACTGCTATCAATAGCAGTCCGCACTCGCGATTTCCACACGCGATGCACACAAGTAGAGTTCATTCCTTTCCACGCGCACTCTCTTGTTTCGTGGTGCATCGTGCGTTCACATCAGAGAAAGTGATGACGCCAGGAACGACTGAAACTACAGGAAAAGACCAGTCGTCCGAGGAAGATAGGATCGACCCTAGAGGACCCATGAACATTCCTTCTCCTGAAACAGGTCTTGGCAGTGGTCAACTGCAAAGCATGTGTGGATCGAAGGACCAGTCAGCAAAGAAAGAAATGCACCAGTCCACGGGTTTAATTCTTTTTTGGACTACAACATATATACTAATGGATTTATTTTGATAGAGACATGGTCTGTTTTTAACTAATATCTATACATATTAGAGTTATAATTATTTCTCTTGTGTTTATACTCTTTTTATATTAGCAGTGTAGTTATTGGGCTGCATGTCTCTACAGGATCCACTTTTTATGGTGTGATATACAGCCCATCATACCTAGATCTTGGACATGGCATGGCATACAAGACCATATCTTGCTCACACGGTCCGTTATTCGGTATCAGGAGAAACTCAATCCGATGACGGGTCGCACGGAAGCGATAGCGTGTGACCCCCACGAGCGAGGCCCGGCCTATCCTGGCCCACTATGGAGCGGCGGCGCAGCGTGGCGGCTACAGAGCGGTGGTGGGGTGGGCGATGCGTCGCAACAATGAGGACGTCGTCGTGGTGCCGGTAAACGGTTATCGGCGGTGGCTTTGTTCAGGTTACCGGTGAAATTTATATTTATTGATCTTAGAATCTTTCAGGAGGGTGGTGGGTGGTGGCGTGATGGGTCACGCTTCCTCTAATGTGTGATCCATCACGTGATAACCGTTCCTATTCGGTACTGTAGATGGATTGTGTTCTTTGCTGATGTATAAGTGAATTATCCATTCTTTCTCGTCTTTTTAAGTTTTTGGGTATAACTGGTTCATGTGTAGTAGATCAACATAGTATTAGATTCAAAAGTCTCAACTTCAAATCCTAGTAGATATGTGATTTATTAAATAAAGTATAGTAGATTCATATTTCACATTATAGTCTCAGAGAGCCTGTACATAAGGGAGAGTGTTGAAATGTAAGTAAAATTTTTTTATGCAGTCGGTAAGTTTATAATAGCTCAATAGCCTTAGTAAAATAGTGGTTGTTTTAATATTCTTGTTTTTTCGAATTGAAAACGCACTGATATGTAAGCATGAATTAAATTGATTTTTTATGTTGTGATCCTTGCAATTCTAATATAGTGTTTAGTTCGGCATGTCGCTTTTTTGCTCCAAAACATGTCCTTGTATGGTCACGGATTGAAAAGCCGCTTTAGTGTCGATTTTTTATATCGTCAAAACCGACCGAAACCCATTTTTACTGTAGTATTAATATTCGATTTTTACGATAAACCGATTGTTTGATGAAACCCGACCGGATCAGTTTCACCTATGTGTATGGCCATATGGGCCTGCCTTGTTCTTTATCAGCTGTCTCCTTCAACTCAGCCTAGGCCACAAGATCATACTTTTTTTATAAGTAAAATTTGAAGAACTACAGGTTTAAGGCCCAACTTCATAATAACAACACATTTGTGCACTGTTTATCGGAAAACAAGAGAGATTCTAGCCCTCTTCTTCCCAGCCCCGTGAACCTGACAAGCACACCCCAGTTGCAGTCTGATAAAGATCCACAACACCCCGTTTGCACAGCTGGCACTATGCCACGTCAGTTTACAAGTGTTATGTCTTTTTATCACTATGTTAGTTCGAATCGTGGTAATCAAACATTTTCCATCTGCTTACAGCCACAGCTGCCCCATCTCTATAATGATATGGGTCACATGAACTAACACTGTTTCTATTTCATCGACCTCAGAGCTAAGAGGGGAACGCGTTAGATACAGAGAACGCATCTGCGTAGGGCCTGAAACGTAACCTTCAGAACATTACTTTTGTTTTCAGGCAGTACACTGCTTTATTTTGTGATGGGGGATTCCACTATTACATCTTAAGTACCAACTAGCAACGTGACCCGTGCTACAGCGGGTTAGTTTTTTGCGGTCAAATAAAAAAAATTAATAAATATATTATAATTAAATTTGATTATATGCTATATTATATTGTCTTTTTTTATTTCATACCTATAATTAAAGTTTTCAATTAACCACTATATAAACACATCATATTTTTTCTTTTTAGTATCCTCAAGTCAATAATTCATGTTACGTCTTACTAAAAAAATAGTAAGAAATAATTTTTTTCTTAGATGAAGGTGCATCAATGCAATTGATTAATTTAGCGAAGCAATATTGAGTTGTGATTGATGGTAATACTATACAAATATAATCTAACATTTAGGCATGATTGATTGCTTATTATGTAAAAATCATATATATCATCAACGTATATAGTATTATATATCTATTTTTGATTGCTTGTCACCCTCTTTAACCAATAGTTGTTTCCGCCATATGTTGCCATTCTCTCACTCTTCACGCTTGCTCATCGTGCCACTCAGTTTATTGTCGTAGTGACTCCTTTTTCTCATTGCCCTCATTGACTAAGCATCGGCTCTCTCGACTGCTCGTCACATCACTTAGTTTGTCATCACTCTTTTACCCCTTGGCCAAGAGCTATTACCACCACACATCAGCTCTCTCGGCTACTCGTCATACCACTTGGTTGGTGTCGATACAGGAGCAAGAGGAGCACGGATTTGGCGGATCTCTACCCCAACTACGTTGTCGATATTAGGGGCCTTGGGTGCCATCACACCATTGTGTCCCACTGGTGACCAGAGAATTAGAAGAACTCCCATCGCCACTGCCTTTATGCCATTAGATGCATCACCACCTCCTTCATTGTCGTTACTTTCTTCGGTGCCGAGCCAAGATGCTACAACATCCTCTTCTTAGAAGTGTAAACAAACCCACCCTCTATGTTGCGTGGTTATTATACAGTTTGTTGTCCTACCCAATCACCTTTCTATCACCCACAAAGAGCCACTTTCATCATGCTTTATTTCTCTCTCTCTCATGACCCCAATTAATAGATAACCTCTTGTTACCCCCCTTGACCAAGAATCAATGCCATCGCTTATTGGCTCTCTCATCTTCTCATCATGTCACTCGGTTGGGTATTGTCTAAATTTGTTGATATCACCCTCTTGTACCGTTCTCCTTGCCTACTCGTGGTGCTATTGGGTTGGTTTTTCTCCAACTCATTTCTTGTTTGATCACCTTTTTGTCGTTCTTATGGCCCAATGGCCTATGTCATCTAGCTAGTCATTGACCCAACTTATTGTCTACTCGTCACCCTTTCACATATTGTCTGCTACACATAAGGGTTGACCCAGGTCATTTGTGGGCATGATTGTTATTGGTCGTGTTATCCAGCTCACATGTTCATCGCCACGTAAGATTGTTTTTCCTTTGTATTAGTATGACTGAGATATTTGCTCTATCTGTGGTATGATATATAAATTAAGCAGGTTACTACTACTATTACAACCCAATACATTGAGTTAGAGTCGATATAATCTCCATGGTAAGTTACATAATTTCACACCTAAGTTATTAGATTAATTCTAATATTAATTTTTTTTCTCCCGAATTGTCTCTCTTTTCGAATTTTGCTCGGACACAAACTCTTATGTTTGATATAGATAATTTAATCTTCATAAAATCCGATGGTTAATAGTTTTTCTTTTCTAAAGCCAACTGGAAAGAGTGAGACCAAGGTGGGTCGGGGAAATAAGATTTCTTTTCAGTTTTTTATTAATCTAAATTTATATATTTATTAATTTAATTTTTTATATTTTAATTAGAGTTGGATATGGATTGTTGGTTTTATCTAGACAAAAAGGATTGAATTGAAACTACGGTAGCTAATAGGAAGGAGCAGGGAGAGAGATCGGAGTGGGTGGGAAAATAGGATTTCTTTTCTTATTTTTGTTAATCTAAATTTATGTATTTATTATTATTTTTAAATAAATTAATTGGAGTTGGACATGAAGCTAATAGGAAAGAGCAGGGAGAGAGATCGGGGTGGGTGGAAAATCAGATTTTTTTTCTATTTTTTGTTAATTTGAATTTATATATTTATTATTTTTTTATGAAAAACTATTGTAGTTGGATATTGAATCTTTATTTTATTATCCAGATCGATTAAATCTTCATAAAATCCAAATGGTCTATCTCTTCTCTTTTTTAGATTAACATGATAATTTCGTGACCTTAAAAGCAAACTTTAGGTATGGATTGTTGATTTTATCTAGACAGAAAAGATTGAATTGAAACCATGGCAGCTAATAGGAAGGAGCAGGGAGAGAGATCAGGGTGGGTGGGAAAATCAGATTTTTTTTTCTATTTTTGTTAATCCGAATTTATGTATTTATTATTTTTTTTAAATAAATTAATTGGATGGACTAATAGGAAGGAGAAGTGAGAGAGATGGGGTGGGTGGAAAATCAGATTTTTTTCTATTTTTTGTTAATCCAAATTTATATACTTATTATTTTTTATGAAAAATAGTTGGAGTTGGACATGGACTCTTTAGTTTCATCCAAACCGTTAAATTTTTATAAAATTCAATGGTCTATCTCTTATCTTCTTTAGATTAATATGGTAATTTCGTGAGCTTAAGAGCGAACATGATGGCTCTTTTTGACCTTCAAATAAAAAGATAATAGATAGATTGTCACATATCAACTGTTCGGCAACAGTCAGTACATCAGTAGTCTCAGAATAAATAAGCAAATCTGCTGTCAGGACTTCAGACTTCCGGTAGTATATATCATGAACCTTTTTTGTGTAGGTCAATGTATTACATAAAGAACTCGAATGCCATTCTTCACGTCATTCAAGCACAAAAATATGGCTTGAATACGAATGCAGAGGAGTAAGGACCATGGACGGTAATGTCTATATATATGGGATCAGTCGGTTGGTTCCCTTCCCTGTGCTTCAGGCTCAGGACGGCAATACCGCCTCCAACTCGAGATACAAACTCTACTTGGCACTAGAAACATGCACCTAGCGGCTTCACAGATATATATATTGCCTTTGTTCCCCTGAACATGATCACAAGAAATGGAAGTACTCGATGCACCTGGACTGACCGATCGGTAGCAATGTCCTCGCCAGAGCACCGGTGCTGCTGGACGAAGCACTTGCTTCTGAAAAATTGTCAATCATCGTCTTCACCGGACTGTTAGTCGTAGGAGACGAAGTTACTGTCCACTGGAACTGGCGTTGTGCGTAGGCGCTTCTGTCAAGCTGTCGGTTCGCACTGTAAGACTGTATGCTTGGTGACGGTGGTGTTGCTGCAGATGTCAGGAATGTGGGCTGCTCACTGCTGCTGTGGGAGCTGAAGCAGATTGATACCGGCTTCTTCAAAGATGACTGCGCAGCGGCATCTCTAGTGCTTCCCATGGGATTTGAGCTGGTGCTGCAGGTGTGATGGTTGAAATAAGTGACGGAGAACAATGGTGGATCACTGGTGTCCTTCTGCTGGACTTGCTTTGTAGCGGCACACTTCAGTTCGTTCTTGTAGGTGCATCTGTAATAGAACCTGAAAAATGGAACAATATGAGACTTCAACTTTTTATTTCAGAAGGAGAAGAATAATTATTCAACAACGTGATGCATGCAAAAGTAAATATCAAAACTGGAAAGAAGAGATTTCAGAAGGAAAAGGGACATGATCTATCAACCCAAAAGGTTCTCAACTAATGTTCAACAGTTGTATTCCCTTCACATAAGAGCACATCTAAATTTTAGCAGTCTTTCTTCAAGAATAGTATGGGGTTAGAACATTACTGCCCATTTTTCTTTCTCTTTTCTTAGAGGGGGGAGGCAGCATGTCTCCCATTAATACATTACAAAGAGGATATAATCAAATGACAGCAGGGTAATGAGGGGAGTTATCTTGGCACTAATTATGCCCCGTATTTGATAGGAAGTCCCAGATTGTCATACACCAGTAGTCTATTTCAACTTCACAAACACTTTCAGTTATCAAAAAAAAAAAAACTTCACAAACACTTTACTTTTCATGAGTTACAAAAAAGGGACGCTTTCCTAAACTAATCAAGGTTCTTTTTAGACGGTTGAACCAACACCATTTAAAGGTTCCATCGCACCTTCAGTGTATCAACTTGTCCTACTCTCCTTAACAGTTCGAACTGAACTTTGCATTAAAAATGAAATGTCTCATTGGCGGTCCGTCCCTTTTAACTCAGCAAGTAGGAAAATATTTGGATACTGTTTCTACATTGTCTACCTAAATTAGGTGGAATAGCATTGCTAAAAAAAATTTAATACCGCTTCATCTACTGCAGTCACCGTCCTTAGGAAAAGGAAACTTTAGCCGCCCCCATATATTGACGAACTCTTGACGGGTTAACAAGAAGGACGGGGGTCTCCACGCATGCCAGTCACTTCCCAAGAACGTTGAAAAGAATATGGTATCTCAGACTGTCGGTGCGTATACTAATAGTTGGAAACTGTTAGACAACAAGTGTGTCAAGAGACTCAAGACAGGAGAAGCGGTTTTTATTTCCCAGTAAAGTAGTATTAGATTTCAAACTAGTTGCAAACGACAGGTAATAAAGGTGGGCAACCTGTCAATTCTTTATTCATAGCCAGCGAAGATTCTATATATCTTTTTGAGGTGTTAGTTAGAAAAGAGATTGCGGCCGTGAAGGTTCTTCCCCTACGGTCAGTACATCAACATCTTTTAACTGGTAAGCATTTCTTTTCTTTCGCTCAACTAGAGTTTTGCTGACACCTGTCCACCTGACAATTCTACCACGACAAACTAGTAGAGAACATCATAATTTGATATGCCCAGAACAGCTTTAGTTGAAAAATCCAAATACATTGACCAAACCGTCCCATGACATACAAAACGTTAGGCGCACTTAGCGGCAATATAATTTTGGGACATTTAAAAAATCTTAGCCCACCAGATGTACAGACAAAAGACTACAAATGGACCGAAGGCGAAAACGTCTGTTCCTTTTCTGGGCATGATAAAGACATGTAAATTGAGAGCGCACTTAACTAATTGCCCTACTGTGCTCTGTATCAGAATTACCAACATACAAGGACCTTGGTGAATTGTCATTTGCCATACTTGTACTGCACAGTGCACAAGATGAACGGGAAATCAAGAATACACAATGAGCACAACCTACAGTACACTGGTGAAGATTTGTGACCATGGAACCACTGTAACATGGCTCATTCGAGAAGACCACTAAAATATTTAAGGTATAAAGTACACCCTCATTTATATTTCAGGCGACACAGTCACCCAGATAGCATCAAGATACTCAAAATCAAGAGTTCTTCATGAGTCAAAAAAGTAAAAGCTCTCTATGAGTTCAAAGGTTTCAGGGTCACCACCCATCTAAAGCTTCTGCAGTTAGTAGATCTGCTAGTAACTAAAATCGACAATTTTTTTATTTAAATCGTATCATGATTCATGAAAACGGTAAATAAGAGTTTTTGCACATAAAAAGATGCATGCATAGACTGAAAGTCTAAAAATTGGGGAAATAATGGTATGCCGAAGGGGCGGTGAGACCAAGAAGGACGAACCTTGGGAAGTTGGAGTTGGAGAGCTTCTTCTCGCCGTACTTCCTCCACTGGTGGCCGTCGTCGTACGGCGCGTATGTGTCCGTCGTCCAGCTGATTCTTTGATGATTTCTGCTGGATCCCAGGTCGCCGTTGGGGTAAAGAAGAACAGAATCCAGAGCCATGGCGACGATGATGGAGAGAGATGGAGAATTGGAGAGGGAGGTTGAGCTGGATAGGAGACGTTTCTTCGGAGAACTCGCTCGGCGGCCTACTCTCAGAGACTCTGACCATCTTTATTTATAGCATTATATAAACAACGACGGTGCAGGCGCAGGAGCAGTCTTCAACGTTAACACGCGTCGCCACCTCTGCAACTCACCTAACGGCGCCTCCATTCCTTCTCTTCGTTCATTTTGCATTTTCGTCCTTTCCTTCTCGTCTCGAGAAAGAAGGCATGCGTAACCAAAGCCAAAGTGGTGCCACTTTATTTGCCTCAGTATATGGAGTAATTCTTTTAACATTTAAAACAACGTATAAAAAACAAAAAAGGAAAAGAGAAAGAAACAGTCGACAGGGAAAAACATTCTCACCGGATCTCCCGCGCTAGGAGCTAGCTGCGATCAGTAACGGGGAGTTGATGACGGAATGAGGCTGGAATAAGAGAGCCGGCAACATCTGAATAACATATTGCAAGCGTCAATACAAATCCATGTGCAAGACAACAGCTCATTCCCTGGCTGTGCATTTTTTTGAAAACTCACAGCTTGGTCTTATATTACGTGTTATAAATAAAAAAAGGAGGCATAGCTTTACTACAAAATCTGGGGTTTGGTAGATATCAATCCCGCCGGCACAGGCTAGCATTGGAATCCATAGCTTACAATATACCTCGTCGATTTAAATAAACTTCCACGAAATAGTCTTTTTCAAAGCAGTTCCAAGAGAGAGAAAAGTAGGACTTGTTAATTTTCAGTTGATTGAAAGTTTAGATAACATTTAATCACTGCTTTGAGTCATGGTATTAGCGATATCATTCCATGTATATGTTGTATAATTATGTTAGGAGATAACCATGTACCATATAGGTTTAGTCCTCCACTAATCGTGGATCTTGTAACATGTACAGCTCCGATCCTATATATACAAGTCACCCAGCCTTCTACAGGTGTGAGGTGTTTTCCAAATCATTCTACATGGTATAGGGCTATCCTCAATCTTTTCTTCCGCTGCCCCACCCGCACCAACCCTAGCGCCACCGGCCCTAGCTGCACACCGCGCTCTCCCTTCCTTGTGCCGCCATGTCAGCCTCCGCCGCCTCCAGCGCCTCCATGCCCTCTACCACCTCCGCCGCCCTCGGTCTCACCACGACCATTGCCCTCGACCCCTTCTGCACTGTCAACGTGAAGACCCATGTCCCTATCACCCTCGAGCTCAAGAACCCCAACTTCTCCCGATGATCCTCCTTCTTCCGCACCATGGTTGGCAAGTTCGATCTCCTCGAGCACATCAACGGCTCTGATGCGCACCCCACCGATCCCCTCTGGGCCACCGTAGATTGTTCCATCAAGAGTTGGCTTTCTGGCTCTGCCGCCGACGATGTTCTAGCCCTCACCGCCGATGATGACCAAACCGCCCATGATCTCTACACCACCATCAGCAACCTCTTCACCACCGACAAAGAATCCCGCGCCATCTACCTCAGCCACCAGTTTCACTCCCTGGTCCATGGCGACCTCTCCATCAATGAGTACGGCCAACACATGAAGGAGCTCGCTGCCACACTCAAGGGCGTGGACATGCTGTCGATGACTCCCAGTTGATTTTCAATCTCTTGCGTGGGCTCAATCCACTGTTCTCCAACACTGCGGAACACATCGTCGAGATGACACCCCTTCCCGACTTCCCTAAGGCGCTCGGCATGCTCCGACTTAAGGAAGCACGCCTCACCAATGAACGCCAGGTCGCCGCCAACACCGCCCTGGTCGCTTCTACTCCACCCTTCGGCTCCGACGGTTGCCGCGGTGCTGCCCCCCCCCCCCCCACCTTGGCGCGGCCCTCCCTTCTCGGCACCGGCCTAGCCCCCTCAGTCGTGGGCCAGCTACCCAGGCTGGCAGCCGCGCCCCGCCCCTCCTCAGCAGGCACCCGACGCACGCCCTCCTCAATAGGCTTCGAGTGGGCCTCCTCAGTGCAACGATCGCAATCGTCGTCGTGGCAGGGGTCCGCGTCCACCACCGCCCAACTCCTATGTCTGCTTCAACCCCTGGGCTCTTCTGGGGGCCTATGCCCCGGGTGCTCCCCCACCACGACCCACCGGCCCTGGCATCGTCGGCCCCTACCTGCAGGCCCACACAGCGTTCACGCCGTCCCAGTCGGCTCCAACCGGCGCCCCTCAGTGGAAGCAGGCCGGTCTCGTCGCCACCATGAACCAGCTTGCTCTTCCACCCAATGACGGTTGGGTCTTTGACTCTGACGGCTCTACTCATATGGCCTCTAATGAAGGGATACTCCTCCTTCGCCTTCCTTCATACTCTTCGTCCATCACGGTCGGTAACGGCGCCTGCCTTCTCGTTACTACACGTGGTGCCTCTGCTCTTCATACACCTTCATCTAATTTTCTCCTGAACAACATTTTAATTGTTCCCTCTCTTGTTCATAACTTACTCTCAGTAAGACGGTTCACGGGGGACAATCTTTTGTTCAATCGAATTTGACCCCCTTGGTTTTTTTGTTAAGGACCTCCGAACCTGGTGCGTGATTCTTCGCTACAATAGTGCTGGCGACCTCTACACCATCACCCCGTCTGATGTCTGCACTCTTGCTGCCCACGCTCTCCTTGCCGCCGCCTCCTCCACGCTGTGGCACAATTGGCTTGGTCACCCCGGCCACATTGTTTTAGATACACTGAATAAGCAGCATTTTATTTCATGCAATAAGCAGCCTCCTGGTCTTTGTCATTCATGCCAAGTTGGCAAACACACTCATCTACCCTTTTCATCATCCACATCACATACTCGTGCTCTATTTGATCTTATATATTGTGATGTTTGGACGTCTCCTATACCCAGCACCGCTGGCTATTCTTATTATCTTGTGATTGTTGATGATTTTATGCACTTTTGTTGGATGTTTCCCCTCTGCCACAAGTCTTAGGTTCTCCACCACCTCGTGTCCTTTTTTGCATACGCTTAGACTCAATTCAGCTCCACAATTAAGTCTTTGCAGGCCGACAACGGTACCGAGTTCGTGAATGGCGCCCTCACCACCTTCCTCACCTCGCGTGGCATATCACTGCGTCTCTCCTGCCCTTACACCTCCCCACAGAAAGGCAAGGCCGAATGCATGCTCCGCACGCTCAACAACTCCGTCCGGACTTTACTTCTCCATGCCTCTATGCCCTCCCATTTTTGGGCTGAGGCCCTTGCCACCGACACATATCTCCTCAATCGTTGTCCCTCTTCCTCGGTTGCCCACGCCATCCCCTTCGAGATCTTGTTCGGCACACCTCCCTCCTATGATCACCTCCGGGTCTTTGGGTGCCTCTGCTACCCGAACCTCTCGGCCACCTCCGCCCACAAACTCGCCCCCCGCTCCATAGCGTGTGTCTTCCTCGGCTATCCTAGCTCCCACAAAGGTTACCATTGCTTAGATATCTCCACCAAAAATATCATAATCTCACGACACATCATCTTCGATGAGTCCGTTTTTCCTTTTGCAAATTGTGAAACCCACGCTCTGGCAGCCTCCCTCGACTTCTTGATCGATGAGGCTGATGCAGCGCCTACTATCCCCACCATGGTGCTTCAGCGAGCAGCAGCTCCATCCCCCTCGGGTGTTGAGCAACTGCTCTCCTCCGATGTGGCGGCTCCGTCCCCGGACATCGAGCAGCCGCTTCCGGGTGCGATGCAAGGCCTTGGCCCGTCGCCCCCGCACAGTACCGCGGCACCACCGCCTTCGGCTACGCCTGCGCCTGCACCACTGGCGCACTCTGCGCGCTCGCCGCCGCCACCACTCGTGCCCTCCACCGTCACCCGTCCCGGCCTGCACCACATGGTCACTCGGGCGTAGACGGGCATTGCCCGGCCGATCGAGAAGCTTAATCTCTCGGTCGTGCACTCTCTGTGTCTCCTCTACTGGCCAACTACCGCAGCGCCCTGGCCGACCCCAACTGGCGTGCAGCCATGGCCGATGAACATCAGGCCCTTGTCGAAAATGACACTTGGACTCTTGTCCCACTACCCGTAGGCGCCAATGTGGTCACCGGTAAATGGATGTTCAAGCACAAGTTTCACTCTGACAGTTCTCTTGCTCACCACAAGGCCCGTTGGGTGGTTCGTGGTTTTTCCTAACAGCACGGCATTGACTATGATGAGACCTTCAGTCTAGTGGTAAAGCCGTCCACCATCCGTGTTGTCCTCAGCATCGTCGCCTCCCATTCCTGGTCGATACATCAACTCGATGTCAAGAATGCCTTCCTACATGGCACCCTTGACGAGACCGTCTACTGTCAACAACCCTCGGGCTTCGTCAATCCATCCCAGCCGGACCATGTGTGCCTTCTTCGGAAGTCTCTTTACGGCCTCAAGCAAGCTCCACGGGCCTGGTACCAGCGCTTCGCATCCTACATTTGTCGCCTCGGCTTCACACCTTTGGCCTCCGACACGTCCCTCTTTGTGTACAAAGATGGTGACCATGTCGCATACCTGCTCCTCTACATCGACGACATCATCATCACGACTTCCTTGGACTCCCTGTTGCGGCGCCTCACAGGACATCTCCACTCCGAGTTTGCCATGACCGATCTTGGGGACTTGCACTTCTTCCTTGGCATCTCCGTCACGCGCTCCCCCGACGGTCTCCTCCTCTCACAGCGTCGGTACACTGTGGAGCTGCTCCATTGCGCCAGCATGGCCAAGTGTCAGCCCACGGCGACACCCATGGACACTCATGCCAAGCTTTCAGCTCTTGAGGGTGCCCCGGTGGCCGATCCCTTTGCCTATTGCAGTTTGGCGGGCGCTCTTCAGTACCTCACGCTGACTCGGCCGGACCTCGCCTATGTCATTCAGCAGGTCTACCTCTACATGCACGCTCCGCGGGAGCCTCATCTGTCTCTCATCAAGCGCATCATGCGCCATGTCAAAGGTATGCTTGATGTTGGCCTTCACATCGGCACCTCGCCGTCCACTGCCATCACCGCCTACTCCGACGCTGATTGGGCCGGCTGCCCCGACTCCCGTCGTTCCACCTCCGGCTATTGTGTCTACCTCGGCGATAACCTCGTGTCCTGGTCCTCCAACCGACATACCACGGTGTCCCGGTCCAGTGCCGAGGCGGAATACCGTGTCATGGCACATGTGGTTGCCGAGTGTTGTTGGCTTCGACAGCTCCTTCAGGAGCTTCACTTACCCATTGCCACCGCCACGGTGGTCTACTGTGACAATGTCAGTGCCATCTACATGTTTTCCAATCCTGTTCAGCACCGCCACACCAAGCACATTGAGATTGACATCCACTTCATGCGCAAAAAGGTTTCTCTTGGTGAAGTCCGGGTGCTTCATGTGCCCTCCTCTCACCAGTTTGCTGATATCATGACCAAAGGCCTCCCTGGACAGCTCTTCAATGACTTTCGGTCCAGTCTTTGCGTTCGCTCTCCTCCCGCTGTGACTGCACGCGGGTATTAGCGATATCATTCCATGTATATGTTGTACAATTATGTTAGGAGATAATCATATACCATATAGGTTTAGTCCTCCACTAATCCTGGATCTTGTAAGCTGTACAACTCCAATATATACAAGTCAACCAGCCTTCTATGGGTGTCAGGTGTTTTCCCAATCATTCTACACAACGGACCTAGATTCAGAGATTTATAATTATTATACATATAATCCTATAAAAAATCAAAACACAAAGTAACAAACTATTAAGTGAAACCTTTCAGTCAATTGAATGCTAGAAAATCTGACTTCTAATTAAACATCACTACTAGTTACTTTCTCCATTCTAAAATAATTGATACATATTTTAGATATCTCCAATTCTTCAAAATAATTGTCATTTTTATTTTATCCATGTAACTTTTCTTCTTCCTAATATATCTCTATCTCTCTCCTTCTCGTTTTATAGATGGAAGGTAGCAATATCTCTCTCCTTCTCGTTTTATAGATGGAAGGTAGCAATATAGTTACTGGCGTACCCTTTACACATTCAAATCTTCAGAAGCAATCTCATTTGTCAAGAAATTCAACTCCATCTAAGATAACTTAAACTACCTAGCTACTAGAGTAGAGAGCATGATGTCCTTTAAGGGTTCAATTTGATTTTACCTTGAGAGCCAATGGAACAAATGCCCTGAGACCTGCTTGCAACCTTTGGTTGAATACTGAGAGACTAATGAAAGAGAGAAAAATAAGACGATCTAGTTGATCTTCAATGTGGTGTTGGTACAAACTACAAAGTGCTACCATGTGCTATTGTGCTGGTTGCGTGCGATTGCTTGATCTTAATAGATCTGCGGGATGCCTCTAGCTGATTATGTGCTAAACAATTTCTGTGGTACACTTATGATGGATCGGAGGCGGTGGGATGGTTCCTGGAAACTTAGAATCCTTATGATGAGGAGTTATATTAAGATAAAAATTAGTAAATGCTAGCTTTTGACAACTTCTTAATTACCTCTATGTAAAAGTTTGTATGACAAAAAAAATACTAAAGAGATATTGTTCAAGTTGGTTAGCTTCAAAACAAATGTTCCAATTGGAATTGATCCAATGGCAATAATTTTGCCATTTGAATCTTGTGAACATTTTAAACCTTACTTTTTCTTTGTGAATTGTTACTCTGCTTAAGAAAAGAATTTTACTCTGCTTAAGAAAAGGACTGTCTCAGATATGACAAATATAATGCAGCGCCCAAATAATAATGCCAATTTGATAATACCCCCACCCATGTGTAGGGAACTAGGAATCAAGTGGTTGGGCAACTTCATAATTTTTTTTCTTAATTCAGAGATGTTGAATTGGTTTGGAATTTCTAGTTAATTATATCTTATGCGAAAAATTAACAGCAGTGTCATCTAGAAAGCAAGACGAAGCAGCCTGGGACACGGCAGTCTTCGGGAAAATGAACTGCTAGTAGTATTATATTATCCTATAAGCAAGCTATCTTTGAGGCTGCAGACCTGCAGTCCAACAATATTATATCTTCAGACTTGTGGTGGCAACGTGACACTGAAAATAACTTATTAGGATTCCGTGACATCATTGGTGAGAGTGATGGGGATTGGATTTTATGCATCAAAAGAAGTTGAACCACTGGAAAAACAAATGCTGCCTAGCTATAATTCAGAGACAGAGAGACGTGTAGAGCCGCAGGTAAAAGAAAAGGACAGAGCGGGGTATTGGCATGAACAAACCGTAGGGTTCCAGGGTTGATTGGGATTGCTTTTGTGATGCTTTGATTAGGATTGCAGGGAAGGTTAACACATGGAAATCAAGTAATAAGACAACAATCCTGAGCAACATGTATTAGTTATGAAAATATGCTACCTGACGTTGCATTAGAGAAGAAGGTAATGCATTCCCGATTCCCGTCTCTAAAAAAATCAGAGGAAGGTAATGTGTTCCATTCTGCCGGTAGGGAGGAGAGAGAGAGAGAGAGAGAGAGAGAGAGAGAGATGGCTTTGGGCCCCTTTTGTTAGGGGGCTGGCTGGAGGGCAAGCAGGCTGCCGGGCCCTTTCTAAAACAAAAAGCTACTCGTCCTTGGGCCTAATGCTTGGCCTATCTGTTGTTAGATTAAATGGGTTTGAATTTTTGTAGTTAGTATTTGATAGACATGGACTAGAGGCCCTTACATGAAGAATCATCAATGTCCAGCCCAGTGAGATGAGATGAAGCAAGAGCAAGATTGTTTTGACGAAAGGAGGCTCCGGCAACGGTGACGTGTCCCGGCGGTCAGTTCCTCCACCCTCCACTCTCATCCTTGTGATTTGATTTCTTTTGTAGATAATTGTGATTTGATTGCTTTGTTGTTCGGTTCCTTTTGTAAACGATTCACATGAATCACTTCAGAGTATCGTGCTGCCGCGGCGGTTCCCTTCGTTCTACCTTCACCTGGTCGATTTGATCCGCAAACAACACTTCTTTCCCCTCACCTTTTTCTATCTTTCTTGATCCATTCGACAAGAAATAAATTTCTTTTCAACGCTCCAGCTTTATGAAGTGTCCCGCAGTAGAAACAATTACCTGGCAGGCACATACTTCAACACTGACAAAAAATATACTTCAGGATATGTGAAGAAGAACAATAATATCCAACCGTTTCTGACAGAGTACCCACTATATATATTGGCGAGTTTGATTTTATTAATGCGTTCGTTGTCTGGTTTGGATCTCGTCAGGTGTTTGATGAAACGACATATACGGTTTAATACTTACTATTGAGCATCAATCAGTTGGTTCCATATTTCTGAGATGAAGTAAGTATCATCCAACATATTCTACTTTCTTTGAGAATATAGAGAAAGATCAACTTGTGAACTAAACTAAACTTCTGATCCACAAACATATAACCTTGTTGAAAATTTCTGGTTGCAACATCTATTCTCTGAGCGGCTGGCCATACTTGCACGTGGAACAAGAGCATATACGACAAACTTGTGGCGGCTGCCGGTCAAAAGTACCTGACTATTAACTATTCATCAATTATCTACCTTATATGTCAATGTCATCATAGACTAGTTAACTATGCGTAGTTGGTCGCTGATGCCAAGCATGGCCATGAACATTGATATGATTTCCCATTTTAGGTTGTACTAGAGTATCCCAAATATAGAAAAAATCTACAGAACATTGTAGGAATCCAATGCCTTCAGTGTAGAAGATGCTTCCAAGAGATGAGACAAGTTCACGCTGATCTCCATCTGCCCTTTTATGCACACAGCTGGTTCACCACGTAGTACTGCTTATTGTCACTTTGCCTTTCCCAATGCATGATTTTTCTTCTTCTTTCTTCCCTGCCCTGGTTTTTCACACTAAGGATGATGACACACAGTTCTATTACCTAAGGTTAGAGAGCCATATTGGATTATAGAAGAAAATGGTTGTGAGCTATGAACGTATAGAGCTCTCCTCTGGACGACAAGTATTTTATGAACGAAGATAATGTCGCTGAATGCGATCAAGTTGCTAATTGCATTAATTGAGGAGTTTGATGTAAGTAGTAGTGCGATCACTGTCTTGCATGGATCCCATAAGATGTTTGGCGAAATGGAAAAAAATTGGTATAGTGATAAACATGTGCGGTTCCTCATGTCTATTCATTGACATCATCAGTGCACTTATATTTGCCGGGTGATGCAAGAAACAGTAGTTACTCTAATCCCTGCCGATATATCTATTTATTAATATGATAAGCATATAATACTGCATATATAGAGTTACTCGATAAGTAGACATACATGGGTCTAGCCAGCTAATTTCTAATTGCAATATACTGATCCGATGAATGGTACGTGGACATGGATAATTACAAAGCACATAGGACAATCTTGTGACATTTGATGCGCATGCGCTAGATTAAGGCAACACATGACTCATTATGGGAAAATCAATCTTTACCGTGTGTCTGAAACTTTGTTATATGTATTATTTCGGACACATGACAAAGATGGTGTTTGTCGTGTGCTAAATTAAAACACACCATAAAATCTTTATCGTGCGTAAAAAAACTGACACATGATAAAGGTGGGTATTTGCTATGTGTTTTTTTTGGCACGCGGCAAACATGATATTTGTCGTGTGTTTTTCTCTTGGCACACGATAAAGATAAATTTAAATTATATTTTGAAACTGTAAATTAATTTAAATTAAAAAATTTTGAACTACAAAATTGTATAACTTTTAAATACCTACAATTTTTATTTTGATCATTTTTTATTACTCAATTTAATTTATAACATTATTCATAAAATCTAATAATCTCATATAGTTTCATGAAACATTCTATGAGACATATAAGATTCATGAACAATATTACTACCACTTTGTCGAATGAACAAATCATCGAAACAAAAGTTGTAGATCTTCATAAGTTATACAATCTTGTAGTTTAATACTTTTTTATTTGAATGAATTTTATCAATGAAAAACACATTTGAACTATAAAAGAGAGTGTTTGTCGAGTGCAAAATATAATACACTCGGCAAAGTCAATGTTTGCCGTGTGTATTATATTTTGAACTTGGCAAACACTCTCTTTGCCGAGTGTCCGATAGAATGCACTCAATAAAGAGGTAAATTATAAAAAGAGTGAACGCGGTTAGTAGTCATAATTGAATGTATGGTGCAGTGGTACGGGAGGCTACGCGTGAAGGTGAGGTTGCAGGTTCGATTCTTGGCGGGTGCACTTTGTCATGTGTAACTCACGACACAGACTTTACCGTGGTGACTACCAGTGTCATGAGAATGAATTAGATTCATCGATATATCTTTTGACGCATCGAAAATCATGTTGATTTAGAGGAGAACCACTTTATACAGATATAAATCTGTCAGAGCTTCACATATGACCCAAAATCATTTATACGCGAAACCGTTCTAGAGTGGCCTGAAGAGCGCGGGGACTTGATTTTGTTAGTTAATAAATGTGTTGTAGAGACCACCTGGTAGCTGTAATGTAAATTGAAGAATGATCCAACACATTTTTTAAGGTTGTAAAAGTGGATACTTTTCTCCTTCTCTCCCCGATTACTTGTTGATACCATGAATGTTTTTTGACTAGATAACAAATATTTGAAGTGATAAGATATAGTTTATCAGGTTTGTTCACACGGTGCTGCTTGATCACTAGTTTGTTCGCCGATTTTTTAATTACCAGGCACCAGATCTTAGGAGTACATCCAACTCCCAGCTGTCGAACTCCAAGGATGCAAACGCAGTCATGTCGAATGCTTCATACGTAGTGTTTTCTGCGATCAAATCTTCAGACTTGTTGATAAGCTTGGTATAATCTAGGGAGTCCTGATAGTCGCAGGGATCTGAACAATTCCCTGAGACGCTGGATTGGCTATCGCTGCTTCTTTGCATTGTTGTCTTTGTTTCAGAGTCATCTGTGCCTGAATCGCTACAATTATTGTTACTGTTGCAAGTATGCTGACCATGATAGACGACCGTGTACATCACCGGATGATCAGTGCTAATGCTCTCATCTTGTTGTTGTACCGTTTTTGTTGCTATGCAGCCTTGTTCTTGTTTGTAGGTGCATCTGTAGTAGCTCCTGAAAAATGAAATATACAAGTTCGTACAATTTAATGTCATATAATATACAGGACAATTTATTGGAACGACATGGAATCAAGTACACGTTGTTCATTACTAGATTGAGAAGAAGAAATTTTTTTATCTTGGGTATTTTTCTTTGTTGATGTTCTTTTGCCCATATTTCCTCCATTGGCGGCCATCATAGTGTGGAACAGGCGTTTCAAGTAACATTAAGTCAGCAAATCTCCTGCTTAGAAATTGTTTGCAAATAAAGGAATCGTAAAGACCTTTAATCACGCATATGACGTATTAAAGCATTGTACATGAACAGAGGCAATAGTTCACTGAAATATACTAATTTAATTAGCAGCTCACATGCATTCATACCTTCGCTTGTGCTTATGATGGGGCTTAACATCCTCCTTGTTGGAGTCATCAGGAATCCTCCTTAATCTCTTCTTGTCATCCACCTGGGTATCATCATCTCGAGCATCATCAGACTGATGAAGAAGCTGCAACCCAGCCATGGCCTTGCTTGAGCAATCCAGTATGTTCTGGAACATCTGGGCCACAAGCTTGGAGCGTTCGTCGGTCTGCAGCGCTGGCAGGACGATGGCTCGCAGCTGCGTCAGCAGAGACTGCTGCTTGGAGATTTCCTTCATCACCGACCGGTGGTCGCAGACGCCATGAGAGAGATCATCAGAAACTGGAGATTGACCAGGAGAGTACACCCTGCTATTGTTGGGATGGTGGCGTTGCTTCATCTCCTCCTCTCCTCTCGATCTCCTCTCTAAATTTATGGTTCTTTGCTTAGCTGCAGATTCAGTTCCTTGCAGCTGCGGGAGAAGGAAGAAGCTAATTGCCTGACTATGGAGATAAGGTTAGCACTAATGTCCTGTACTTATAGATGGAGATGTCACCTCATTATGCATCTTAATTAACCAACTTGACACTAATATATTCAGGACAACTTTCTATATAGCCAGGGTTGAGGACAACGTATGGAAAGGTAGTGTCGTCTGTCTAGGAAAGAACCTGATAGGTTGGTCATATGTTGTACCATTAGTGAAGACTGAAGAGTAAAGAAGGTACATGCGAAGAAGCTTAGATGCTGCGTTCAGCGTCAGCTAAATTAACATGACACAAGGACTATTGGTTAATTTCATCCTAGTCAAATGTCGTTTCTGTTCATCAGCTTCTATGCTCTTAACTAATTAAATTTCTATGGTCCGCAAGCAATCGCGTACACTACCATACGTTTCCGTCATAAGTTTCCCACCGGACCGTACCTTTCACGGTTCACTACTACATATATATACTTGAATGTTACTCCAACACCCAAATAGGACTATAGGAGCCTGTACACAAAAGAATAATCAAGATAATCCCGAAATGGAGCATTAATTTCAAATTTTACTTTTCTTTTTCCCAAAAGTAGCTCTTGAATTTTCAAATACAAAACTCTGTCCTTAATATTAAGTGGTATCACTCCGACGTGATAAGTGACTATGTGCATGACACTGCTACTGTTTATTCACATAAAGGATATTCACGTGCAAACTAATTAAAGATCAGGAGGCACCTCAGACTTGAAACATGCACGCCTAATTAGGGTGTGTTTGGCAGGGTTTATGGAACTGCTTATGCAGCAATAAGCCATAAGCCCTGCCAAACGGGTTGAACCCATAAATACTTATTGACATAAGCAGCTATAAGCAGTTTTGGAATTTGTACTAGCATAAGCAGTTTTATATAAGCATAAAATACTAGCTTTTTGGTGCTTACTCTCTAGATAAGCCATTTGAATAAACACTTTTATCAAACGGTTTGATTGTTTATGCTATATAAGTCAAATAAGCTAAATAAGCATTTTTGATAGATAAGCTAGAGCATAAGCAATTTGTTGCATAAGCATAAGCCCTGCCAAACACATCCTTAAGCTTGTTGGAGATAATTGCTCTCTGCACATATGTTTATGCCACCATATTGATCGAAGTTCATGTCACCACATTCGTCACCTCGCCTTGCATGTCACTACACTCGTCACCCTCTGTGCACACGTCACCGCCCGAATGTACAACATATTAATAAAATGTCGTTTCCTGACCACCAGTGCCTACAATTTCAGAAGTATGGTAGGAGAGAAATGCTTGACAATCCATTTAAGCTGTGGAACACATTTTAACAATCAGAATTGTTTTTTTTTCTATCAAATTAAAGTTTTCTACGTACAGGGGCATTAGTTCTTAATTGGAGTGCTTAATTAATTTATTAGTTAACTATTAAAAAGAAATTGTTGAGTCAGATCTCTTCGCAAGTGTAATGCTTCTTAATTGTTCCATACATTTTTTTTAGGAATATGCAGTAGTGACGGGGATTCAAAACCTTGTCTCTAACCTAGCTAGAACCCTGTCTCTAATTCTTGAAATAAGTAGTGATGGTAATTTAAAATTCCGTCTCTAATCTAAAACTCCGTCCCTATTGCTTGGAGCTATAGAGACGGATTTTTTGTACACGTCACTAAATCTTCTGCTACAGACGGATTTCTAGAAACGCGTCACTATATATAAGTACCTTTCAACCAAATAGCAGTGATACGTCTCTAGAAACCTGTTTTTATAAGTGATCTAGTGACATGACTATTTTACCCATCTCTAAACTCGCGTCACTAAATCCCTATTTTGAGGTAGTGGTGAGCATCCATATGTTGTCCTTCATACAATTGCATAAGCTAGTATGGCTCACTAACCCTTAATAAACCCTATAACCCACCGCACACAGGACCAAAGCAACCTTTCCCACATTCCTTAATTAGCCAACAATTGCATTCTCACTAGCTAGGCACTGATTTGATTAGACTGTCATATATGCCTCTTGTTTATAGGGAATTTGAAGACTAGCTTGTTCCCTAGAAAAAATGTTGGAACGTAGTGGCACTGCACGTTTACACACACTACAATCTTCTCATCATCTCTATTGAGTAGCCCTTCATCGAAGGCCAATAATCTATATATTTCATATGTAAATGTGCCATTCCATGGAAGCGTCCATCCATATTTGATTATACCCAACATTTAAGATCAGATAAGTTTTGATCATTTGGCATCCACATACTCAATTAGAATTGAGGATGCCCGCCACAACAAAATCAACATGCATTTAAATTAAGGAGGTACTAATAATAAGGGGTAGCTTTATTTTCATTTCAAAACCTGCAGATTTACCGTTGTAAAAAGATAAAAAACTGATATATGAACGCAGTTATTGATGGTTTTCATGGAAAATATTTGTCAATAACGAACTAAACATTTCTCAAGTTACATTCAGGAGGGAATTGAACGTGCTTTGAGGCCCCTTGAATAGAAAGATGGATCCTACACAGCTTGCACTGGTGGACCGTTTACTTCTGTAGCAGGCTCAGACCAACTAATTTATCCAACTAGCTCGTGGGCATAGACTCATGCATGGTACAGTATTACTTGGCCGTTTCATCTCGCGCTTTCCTTGGTGAGATTTAGTGCAATCAATAAATACGTAGCAAAAACTTTAACAGGCATGTATGCTGCTGCATGGAATTGTAAAGCTAGAGCTATATACTGAGAAAAAGAATAGAAGCTATTGCGCGTCCACGTCCATTTCACAATGTGAACGCATGGGTGTATGCATGAGCATGACTGCCCACGCGTGGTATTCCGTCATGCACGACCAGAGATTAGGCTTTTAACTCTTTCCTCTCGCCCAAAATACATAGAAAAAATCATGACTCGGTCTGCAGATACACCCTCCAGTGTCCTACAAACAGTTACAAAAATGTAACTAGTACCAACCTTCTGAGGATGTTTTCTTTAACAAAACATGTGGCCCATGGTGTTTAAGAAAGAACATTGACCGAAATTTTGGTATTTTTTACCCAGAAATGGAAATTAATTTCAGTGAAAAAAAAAGAATAAAAATAAAGAGACCAGTAAGTCGTTGATGAAGTTGAGCAGATGTCTGTCCCTAGAACAGAATTGCCAAATGAAGTGGAGACGATAATTTTGCCACCAGCAGAATGCTTAGGGACTGACAACTAACACGATGTGATGAGCATGAATGTGTGCATATGTTCAAGCAAAAATAATTAGGCACATGTTGCAATCCCGTCTGTCAACGTTACGTGTGATTAGATAATAATTGTGCCTATATAATACATATCAGCGACATCATCATCAGATGCAATTCGCATGCATGGTGGGGTAGCTAAACCTTTGTCCCTTGTAGATGACGGCCATATATATGATAAGATGTAGTAATTGCCAGGGTCGTATATTGCGTGCACTGCAACATAAACACAAGAAATGTATTACTACGTACATACTGCACTGTTAGAATTGCCGCACGTGCGTGTGTATGTACATTATAATTAATTAAGACAAGGTAATAGTAAGTGCCTTTCCAGAGAGTAAATAATCTATGATTCCATCGGTCTCTATGCATGGAGAGATCACTGTCATAACTTAGCAAGTGTCACGAGAAACTGCATATATTCACACCAGCTGACTGGCAAGTGGCAGCTCGATCATCATGCAGTAAGCAGCACACGAGAGGTGAGTGATGTCACCAAGCTGATGTCATGGACGAAATCGTGCAACTCGTGTGGCATGGGTGCTCACTCAGATGGAGTCAGCTAAATGGGACGGACCTGGACCATCGAATTTGAAGTTGACTGGATCGGAGTTATTAGGTGCACTGGTGGTATATGCTGATGCCAGGTCATAGCTAATAATTATACAGCAATAAGAGATGTTGGGCCTGAGATCTTGAGGCAAAATATATAGGGCTTCAATCTGGGTTCTGATTAGCAGGGCCTAATTGTCCATTAGATAGCTTATTAGGCATGCTCCATCCACTGAATTCTAGCCCATGAGGCCATGAATAAGTGAACCATCACATATTATTCGCATCGTGTGGCATGGGTGCACGTGCTGTCACAAATAGTATAATGCAGGTTAAATTGATTAAATGGCAGCATACAGTAATGTCCTGTGAACTCATCACAGCAAATGCGTCTATCTAGGAAGAGAAACCATCGCATCTAGAAACGGCCAAGAATTAATGGGGTCATTAACGAGGTGCAACAGGTAGTACTGGTCCATAGTCCAACAACCGCCTGCCGCGATGTGCACCGGTGACCGGATCGGCCCGGTGAAGTCGTCCATGTCCTGGACTTAACAGAGAAGTCGTCGTCTAGGCCCACCTGTCATTGACGGGGAACAGCCCTCGTACAAGCAATCGATGACATGATCACTGCTCCACGTGACGTCAGAGGCCGCTGGAGATGTCTTTGTTTGCCGAGTCCTCTTTATCGACTGTTACACTTGATAAAAGATTTGTCGAGATGTATTTAGATCTTTGTCGAATATTTTTAGTACTCGACAAAGGCTGGAATTCTGGTAGTGAAATGACTAAGTCCCGGTGCTGTTGCTGATAGCTGTAGGACTTAGGGTTTGTTCATTTTCACCCTTCTGATTTTTAGACATGTTTTATCGAATATTGTGATACTAATTAGGAGTATTAAATATAGATTACTGACAAAACCTAGTCCATAACCCTCCCTCTGAATGACAAGACAAATTTATTAATACTAATTAGATTATGATTAGATAATATAATGCTACTCCATGATTAGGTCATCTCTTAATGATGACTTAATGAAGCTTAACGAATTTGTCACGCTGATGCGCATTCAACTCTGTAATTAATTTTATATTTAATATATATTTAATAATCATATATAGCATTTTAATAATTAATATGATCCTACTAAAATTTAGACCCAAAAAACAAACACACATGATTCAGCATGACGAGCCTGATGATCCGTCACCGGCAGGAATGCTGCTGATCCTCCGGCAATGACATTTTTGTTGTCATCGGCGTCCACGTTTGTGCCCATACCTCCTATCGGCGCGATGATGTAAGGGAAGCCAGCCAGGTCAGCTCCCCCTTCACATCATGCAAGTCGATCGTCTCAAATGCTGATTGGCTCCGATCGACACGACCCCAGATGATTTATAGGGGTCCTTAATTATATCATCGGTTGTGTTTGTTTTGGAACCTATAATAAGCAAAATTAGCGCCGTATGTGGTGTCAAGGCGTGTGCAGTATCAGCTTCCGTGAAGGAGGAGATCCATGTTCACATGGAAAAAAATGCATTGAAACTCTGTTGTTTTAGCATCTATAACTTTTATGACAGAGACTATATATGTTCTGAACTTATGTGTGCGTCTGCTATGTCATAATATATAATACGTAAAGTATATATAGTAGTATGCATACTCGCACCAATACAATTCTATCAACTAATAAAATTAAGTCAGGTGCATGTTTTCGTCATGAACCCTTAAGACAAGATAATAAGTGCTCTACAGCAGTAGGGATCGGAGGAGTAAATTTACGATTACATCTGTGTGGAGGGCGAGATCTATCGCGAGAAGCTGCATGCGTCAGCTACACACGGTGAGGGAGTGATGTCACGAAGCTGGCGTCATCAACCAAATCGTACAACTCATCTCGTGGGTGTGGGTACGTGCTCAGATGGAGTCAGCTAGGTGACGGACCATCGATCTGCATCTATAAAGTTGACTGGAATCATTAGGTGCACTGTGGTTTAGCAAGCTGACTTGGCAATTTAAATTTGGTGGTCAATGCGTGATGAGCGATTGCGATGCGTGTGAACCTGATAGGAGAGTGGCCCATGTACCATTTTGTCTAGAACGGCAATTTTTAGTAATTATATTAGAACAAGGGCCATTTTTTTTACTATAGTAATTACAGTAATATATCATCGTTGGGCCTGATCTTCAGGCAACATTTGATGAGAGGATTTATTTCATCAGGGTTCCTAGTCGGACCTAATTCTCTCCATTATTGATGTTGAGTTTAGGCCAAAATCAAGGGACCGGACCATGCCATATATACTCATGTAACAATAATTGAGCTAAAATTAAACTGTACTGGCGTCTGGTCTTAATTACTTGGGAGAAGCCGTTGCATTGTTCTGTCATCAGTTAATCACTAACATAACGAAGAAGCCTACATCAAGTGACAGCTGGGGCTTGAGAGTACAACACAGTACACACGCACTGATCTTCACACAGTACTGTACTGTGAACTCATCACAGCAATACATCATCTATCTAGAAATTATTAGAGAAATAAAGCAGAAGAGAAATGGCTAATAGGGTCATTAACAAGGTGCAGCATCAGGTACTGCTGATCCATCTCCCAACCGCCCGCCGCGACGTGCACCGGTGACCGGATCGGTCCGGTGAAGTCGTCCATATCCTGAGACGTCTGATGAGTCCACCTGTCGTCGTAGAAGAAGTCGTCTATGACATCCGAGGTCACCGCCGGAGACGACTCAATCCGCGTGGTGCTAACAGTTGTAGCAGGACTACCAGTAGATGAGTCATGACGAGCCTGATTATGACAAGTCTCCGGCGGGAATAATAATGGTCCTCCTGCGAGGATGACATTTTGGGTGTCATCATCGGCGTGACAAGGTCTCCTCTTGTTGTTGTTGGTGGCTGCTGGGATTATTGTAATTGCGGTGGTCTCGAGGATGACTGGCGCGGCCTCTTCCATGGAATCGTTGGCCCTGCAGCTGTGCTCAGCCATGTACACCACCGTGTACTTTGGGCTTGAGGTGTTGTTCCCATTCCCATCGTCGTCGTTGCGTTGTACCGTCCGTTTGGCCGGGCAGCCTTGCTCTTCGCTCAGCGTGCACCGGTAGTAACTCCTGCAGGGTATTCGATCAATAATGTGTGTTTAGATCTCATCAGCTCAAGTTTGCTCTTCATTTGATTTTATTTTTCTGAAAGAACGAAGAATTCAATATGGGCGTGGCAGCTTCATCGTTAAGAAATTACTCCTTATCTTGTCGCTAGGACAAGATATGTGATATGGCTTGTTCTAACACAAGAAAAATACAACTGTGAGGAGTACTACAAATTTCCAAGATACAGCTTCTTCAACGGATGATGATGTGACAATGCCCAGCCCAACGTGTAACACGACGGACGACCGTGTGGTGCAGCCCTGCTTTTTGCCGAAGTGGGCCAAACGAAAGGACACGTAGTATCACTAGTGTCACCATCCAAAGATTGGTGAGATCTCAATTCTCAAGAGAAATATGAATAATTCTGTTGGCCCCTTGTTGATTCATGAGAACACACAAGGATAAAAACAAAGACTGAATGATTACCTTGGATACATGGCGCCCTCAATATGCTTCTGGCCGTACTTCCTCCACTGGTACCCATCGAAATCGGGCACGGATGTCACAAGACATCTGCTCTGCTGCTTCTTCCTGTATCACATCACCATTCGACGGATCCATCGTCGTCAGAGACATGAGCAGCCAATAATACTAAATATTACTACCTTCGTAACATAAAAAGTGTCGTTTTTGACTTTAAGACATCACTTTTAATCTTATATCTTATTTAAAAAATTTATGTAAATATTAAAATAAATATGTTATGATTAAAGTATATCTATTGATAAAACTAATTATAAATAAATAATATTTGAAAAAAAACTGAATAAGACGAACGGTCAAACATAATGTTAAAAAGTCAAAAGCGACATTCTTCATAGAACAGAGGGAGTAGTACAACGACATATACAACACAGCAGTATCAAAAAATTAATTAGTACCTTCTTTTGGTACAACAACGAGTCTGTGGATTTGAGCTGCCCGCCACTCGCTCATCTTGTTCGGCCTTGGCTCGGGCTCTCTGCTTCTTGCTCGCCCCGCGGCGCCGCGTCCCTTCACACGCCTCCTCATCCGCCATAGACAACGCTCCAGGAATAGCTGCGTCGCCCAATAACGACGACCATGCAGCAGCAGCAGCACCATCACTCCCATTATTATTCGGCGGAGTCCACGGAGACGGCAAGAGCATCATCGCCAGCAGCCGTGCGCTGCTAGCTGAGATTAATGGAGTTTGTTACTGTTGGCAGATAATAAAGATTGCACTTTCTATATATAGCTTAAGTCTGGATGTGTATGCTTCTTAGCTAAGGCTCCTCTCTCTGGGCGCATCTGAAGATGGATGACTCTCTCTATATATAGCGGCTATGATCGCAGCTTATACAGTACTACTTTGATATAGTGATAAGGCCAGCCAGCTCTCACCTAGCTAGGATGCGGCAAATCCCTTCAAAACGCGTCGTACATCGTGGGCCCACGCTTTAACGATAGGAACTGTGCACATGCATGTGTGCTCCGGGACCTTGGACAAATGGGTGGTCCATGTCGCCGGTCGTGTTGCACGAAGTAGCATATCTGTTTCTATCAAAATAAAGTGCAATATTCGGAAAACACTACATGCCCCATGGGTTCAAATACACGTATACGGTACACAAACTCATCAATCATAGAGGCACGCATACCCTACCTACATGAACATCTTGGAGTGAATGAGCCACCTAAAATCTTGAGATTATATTGACCTAGGTTGCGCTCAAGGCTTGTGCCCACACACCTCCCGAATGAGTAGTGATGACCTCAGCACGATGACATAAGCTTAAGCTAAGCAACCAGTTGCTCTCTCTATTCACACCAAGCCGATCGTGATTGGCTCCGATCCACACGACCCAAATAGGGTCCATCATCTATCGTCATCGGTTGAGTTGTTCAGTTCACTGCAAGACTGCTGCAACCTAGCTATAAGCAAAGTCAGCTCCAGGGTCAAGGCAATGTGTCAGCTTCCACAAACGAGGGTGTTCACATGCATGGAAAGTATGTGTCAATTTAATTAAAACGCCGTTGTGTAAGATAAAGACGTTTTTGTTTCAGCATTTATAATTTTACGGCATACACTATGTTTGTATGCGTGTATTTGTTGTGTCACAATCAGCAAATAAGACATAAGTATATATAGAATGTAGTTGCTCTCAGACATTTATTTTTATCAACTAAAATTAAAGAGGAAACTTGAGCTTTCAAGATAGGAAACATTTATTCTACTTTTTTTCATAACAAGAATGCACAATCAAATGTGTAACACATATCACCTAATGTAAACGAACTTTTCTTCTATCTTAATAAAAGGGCAGTGCTTCTGTCCCCTTTCTGAAAATAAATTCTAGTAAATGCGTCCATCGGCTAATTTATGAGATAAAATTGAATATGATTGTCTCCTGAATGTTGAAAATTATGGACATACAAGAGCTTCCTCTACAGTAGCCATGTGTCCATCGGCCGTATACCATTTAATATGATCTTGAAAGAAAGAGAATCAGAGTGCATATATATCTTCCATGTGGACGGTGAGCCAAGAGTGCTCGACGAGATTTTTGCAAGGCGTGTGTGTGGCATAGAAACCATCGGAGCGTTTGGTGGTCTCGTAGTCCACACGTACGGACTCGCAGGTACTATTTGCTGTTCATTCTGTTTCAACTCCACATCCACGTTGATTATGGTGATGGCAGCAACCGGTACATAGACAGTTGCATGCTGCTTTCTGGACTAACGAATAAGCAGTCCATGTGTCCCATCCAGTAGAGAGACACGGCGGACAGCGTCTGAACATAGCATTCACACGTCTCGCTTTTACCTTGAATTATTCTTATATATATACCGTTTTAAGTACACGTGTAATCGGGAAGAACGGCGACCACATACGCAGATAGCCTCACTCAACTGCTTGTGCTTGATTTTTGTACTAGGACAAAGGCAACGTTGAAGGGGACGTAGTGTTGCCTTGCTGCTCCCTCGTGCCTCACGTTCCAACGCATCGATCTTCACTTTTTAAGCTAGATTCCTTGATACAGGGTACTATTGGGTAACTTTGCTTACACTAAAGTATATATACAGCATATATACATCCAAAAGGTATTCTGCTGCTCACACAGCAAGTAACAACATTTTACAAATCAATATATATAGCTACTCTTCTCAAACTTGCTTTCATGTACGTACGCGCGCAGGTGAAAAGCCAGCTCCCACGAGGCCCCCGTGTTGCTCCCACGAGGGCGACATGGGTGGCAAAACCCTAGCGCCGCCGTCAGCCCACCTCTATCCTCTCCTCCTCCTCCTGCCACCGCCGGAGCGGGCCGCGTGCCAAAGCTGCGTGGCCGCGATGAAGACGGCGGCGGGGCCTTCTTCCACTTCTCCACTGCACCCCCCCCCCCCCCCACGACTACCGGTGACACGACGCAACGAGGGGCCCTGATCCCGTCGGATCTGGGGGCTAAGCAGTCGGATCTAGGAAGAGGGGGCCCGCGCCCGGCGAAGGATCTCTCTGAAGGCATGTAAGCTTCATGACCATTGATGGTTGGATCCTCAAGTTATGAATGTTTTAGTGATTATTGACAACTTTGAAATTATGGGCTAATATCTACATGAGTATTGTCTATGTAGGAACCTTCATTAAATCTCTACTATAAATCATATGGATGATGGTTGCCTTGGCGATTGATGACAATGACCACAAGCATAGAAGCTTGATGAGCTTGATGGAGTCCAAGGATTGATGGAGATGGATCAAGGCTAAGGACAAGCTACGGTGCAAGTGTTTGGTATACTTGCCTAGTTGTTAGAGCTTTGAGTCCATAGAAAAAACCGGACTATCAAGGGGGTCTAAGGTCATTCTCTTAGGTCATGTCTAGTCGGTGATGTGCAAGGTTGCTCGGTAAAATCACAGGCACTAGTTGACAGTGGAGAAGCCAATGAGCTGTTCGAAGAAGCCGGGAAACAAAATCAAGCGAGGACGAGGAGTTTCAGCTTTAAATTGAAGTGACCGGACTGTACGATCACTCAGAGGGTTTGCCCGGAGGCTACAACACAGAAGCGAGGAAACTACCAGAGTCAGGACTCATAGAGATCGGACGGTCCGGTCTAGTGATTGGACGGTCCGGTCACTATGGAGTACTCTGGGCAGCGAGGAAGCTACAGTGCCAAAATGTTTTTGGACTGGAGAGAGAAATGGACCGGACGGTCCGGTTAGGTGACTGTACAGTCTGGTCAGTTGGAGTTCAGCACAGGGCCAGAGCCGTTAGGGCTCGAGTTACAGTGATCGGACTGTCCGGTCAGGGAGTGACCGGACTATCCGGTCAGTAGGCCCAGAAGCTAATTTCGTGGAGCAACGGCTAGGTTGAGATTGGAAGCCTATATAACTTCGTTGTTGGGGTCTTTGTGACCTCTCTTGGCCAGTAGAATACCTGAGAGCATTTGGTAAGATCCAAGAGAAAAGAGGAAAGCACTAGGAAAGGATATTGGTTATCTTGAGAGTGCTAGTGAGAGTAACAAGGAGCGATCTTGCACATCTAAGGCTAGGGTGTCCTTGAGGATGTGATCTAGGTTGTTACTCTTTGTCTATGGTGAGACCTAGACCGGTTAGATGTCGGTGATCGAGCCTATCGTGATCGGTTGTGAACGTCGTCACACGTTTGTACACGGTTTGAGCGCGCCGGTGAAAGGGGCATCAATAGTGAGCGTCCGTGTCAGCTCTGGGAGTCCAGCTGAAAGTTGCCTAGACGGGAGGGGGGGGGGTGAATAGGCAATCTAAACCTGAAAAGGCACTAAGCTTGATCAAATAAACAGGGATGACGGAACTTCCGTCAGTTATGACGGAACTTCCATCACCACGGAAGTTCTATCAAATGACAGAACTTCAACCACCCTTCCTCTAAACAATGATTTAAGTGCGGATAACAAAGAGGAAGCAATACAATACTTGATAGAAGTGAAGCTACCGCAATGCACACCTAGGATTCTTTGTTGAATAGCTAGCAACACAAATAACAAGTGATACAAGCACAATAATAAGAAATAAATACACAAGCACAAATATAAAGGTGGAAATGTAAAGATAGACACAAGGATTTAACCCGAGGTTCGGCAACTACACTAAGTAGTTCCTACGTCCTCGTTGAGGAGCCACACAAAGTAGCCGGATCTCTCTCAACCCTTTTCCCTGCCAAGCAATCACAAAGATCGTGCTCAGATTTTTTTTCTCCACTTGATTCTTTTCCTCTGGAGGCGAATCACACCTTCACAAACGTCCCCGTCTCACCACAACGAGTTGGGAGCTCAAGGGCGACGCCTAGCCGTTTAAGAGACCAAGTCTCCAAGAGTAACAAGCAAATCAAATCTTGATGGAGAGGGAAAGATGTGCTCAAGCTTTTGAGTGGATGGAATCAATCTTTTTATGGTTGGATCTCTCTCATTTTGATTGGAAACTCAGGAACAAGCTTGGGAGTGAGAGGGGAGAGGTCTAGCTAAAAAATGAGTGGAATAGCAAAGTGTCCAACCCTTCCCACGGGGGAAGGGGAGAGTATATATAGAGGCTCTTCAAAAACTAGCCGTTACACAGCTTTTCTGTGTCTGATGGAACTTCCGTGAGAACCCACAGAACTTTTGTTAGTTCAAAAAGAGCCATTGTGCGGTCAGCTTTCAACTAGGTTAGAGTCGACGGAACTTCCGTGATGGACATCACAGAACTTCCATCGCTCTCGGGTCAGAAACAAAGAGCAACCCGAGGACGATGGAACTTCCGCGCAGGAGTCCATGGAACTTCTGTGAGACTTGGGTAGCTAGTAAAAGGAAACCCGAGGACGACGGAACTTCCATGGGTGAGCCCACGAAACTTCTGTAACCCTCTGGTTGGCTGGGATAAGAAGCTTGGCTATGACGGAACTTCCATAGATTGAACCACGGAACTTCCGTGACTCTCTGTTTAGCTCAAAGATGAATGGTTCTTTTTGGCTTTGGTTAGCTAATATCTCACAAAACTTTTTGGTAGGCTTGAGCACATGCATTTCCCTTCTAGCAAGATCGGTTTACCCCCCTTTATAGTTCGGCACTCATATGACTCAAAATAAATAAAAGAGCTACTCTTTGAAGTGCTTCTGAGTCCATTTTCTTTTCTTCTTTTTGGGAGTAAAAGTCATCTTGCAAATGTGGGTTTATTCAACAATTTTGATTATTTGCATATTTACTTCAAGAACAAGTTAGCACAATTTTAATCTTTCGTCATCGTACACCAAAACCCACTAGGGGATCCTAGATGCATCTTCAATCTCTCCCTTTTTGGTGATTGATGACAATAGATTAAAAAGGATATAAAGAGCATAATCAAAAAGAGATAAAGAGCAACATATAGCAGAACTCCCCCTAAAGATATGCATGATTCACACAAACATGTGAGGAAGCTCCCCTTATATTTTGCAATGAGTGGGGTGCCTAAAAGTGTACAAGTGTGTAGAAACATGATAAAGAAAAAAAAAGCAAACAACACTCTTGACACAACCAATCTACAAAAGTAATTAAAACAAGCACCACACATAATCATAAGAACAATAGAGTTATTACAATAAAGGTTCACAAATAGTTTTCACACACAAAGCAAATAGAGAGATACTTGTCCATATTTTATATCACTATCCTGTTACAATAGAGAGGAAGACACATAAAGATCCTTTTTCATCGCTTCTCTCCCCCTTTGGCATCAACACACCAAAAAGAAAGAAAAGAGAGAGAGGGAAGGAATGAGATCACTCATCGGCTTCCACGG
Source organism: Eleusine coracana subsp. coracana (assembly GCA_032690845.1). Taxonomy (NCBI): domain Eukaryota; kingdom Viridiplantae; phylum Streptophyta; class Magnoliopsida; order Poales; family Poaceae; genus Eleusine; species Eleusine coracana. The sequence goes on from CM064426.1 coordinate 13,437,227, forward strand.
ACTCGTCATCCTCACCTTCATCTTCATCTTCAGGAGGTGGAGCAGTTGTGGATGGACCGGCCGAAAGATCATTCCAATCATAGCCGGCAAGAGGGTCGGTGAAGATCGGGGGCTCACCATCGGGCTCACACTCAGAGCCATCAGGAGACACCTCATGGACTTGAGTCCGTTGATCCCTCTTATAGCGCCTCACTTGCTTCTTGATACGCCGCTTGTTCTCCCAGTTCTCCCTGGCATTGAAGCAACAAGCATCGAAGATGTCTTTAAGAAAGGCAAGAACGGGGGAAGAAGGACGGCGCTGTCTGTCTTGGGCTGAGGAGGAGGCCCCTGTTGCTGCTGCTACTGCTTCTTGCTCGGTGGCTTGCTCGGCATAGAACCTATTGATGCCGGCTCTCTCAGAGGATGAAACACCTAGAGGAGGAGCAAACATTGGTCTAACTTTAGATTGCACCCTTGGCCTTAGAGGAAGATGCTCACACTCCTTCTCAAAGACAAATCCTGTCTCAACCTCAATCATCCTCATGAGGTAGGGAGCATAGGGGAGGCTCCTTCTAGTGTCAATGGAAGCTAGATGGATTTCATTTGTGATGAAGTCCATGACACAGAAGGGTCTTGCTTGGGGATTGAACCTAGCAAGAACGTTCCTAGAGCTCTCCACTATAGCAGTAGCATACCCTCCTTTAGGAGCAATGGTCACTCTAAGCATCTGGTTGAGCTTGAAGTAGTAGTTATGGAGACCATTTGTTGAACCAAAAAAGCACTTGCTTGGTTCATAATACATGAAAGCCATGTCATTGTCCTTCATCACCGGCTTATTTGAGATGAGCTCCCTAGTGCGATCGTCACTGCCTTGGAAATAGTAGCTAGCAAACTTAGACGTAGAGACAGAGTACTCCACACCCTGAGTCCTCCAGTGAAGAACACCCCGGTCATCTAGGTAGAGAGTTGCATAGAACTAACAAATGACTTCTTCATTCCATCCAGTCTATTCTTCCAGTTCTTGTCAATGAACATAGACATGTAGTAATCCTGCTGGAACCAAGTATAGAACCTAGGATCGGTGGCCTCTTGCTCACAGAGCAACATAGGGTTGACCTTTCTTTCTTCAATGAGTGCATCCAAATCTTTCTTATAGTCCTTGTAGACATAGTCATTAGGGTACACTGGTGCATGACTGCTGCAGGGTCAGTTCTTGCTGCTCTTGAGGTGGTCTTGGACTTTGTTGGCCTCTTTTCCTTCATCGGCTGCTTCCCTTTATCGAGAGACCTTCGTGGGGGAAGAGATCCTCCTAGTTGCACATGCATAGTTTGACAATCCCCGCTCGATCCTTGACCACTTGTCCCACGCTCTCGAACAGCAGCGGCTTTCCTCCTCTTAGAAGCTGGCACAAGTTCCTTACTTGGAGAGGAGGAGGAGGAGGAGGAGTCGCTTGCCTCAAACTGAACAACTGCCCCTTGCTTGACTCTCGTCATGTTGAACTGTCATGTGCATGGAAAGAGACCAAGGTGAGTCACATGTGTGAGCCAAAGATTTTGGAGAGAATGGACATTAGTGCACTGAACTGCACACGATGGAAGTTTGTTTCTTGGATGACCATGACACAAGGGACCTATCCAAGAATTGGCACGTCCCGGAGGTACTTTTCCTATACACCTTACATCCGGCGTAGTCGGCATCGGAATAACCAACTAGCTTGAACTTAAATCCCTTGGGATACCACAGTCCTAGGTTTGGGGTGTGAACCAAATATCTTAAGATTCTTCTTACTGCCACTAAGTGACTTTCCTTGGGAGCACTGTTGGTTGTTACTACACACCCACTTATATACCGCCAAGAGGACGGTGTATATTGTAGCAATTTTTCCCTTAGAGTATTCTAAGGTTTAATCGAATCCACAGGGATCGGAAGAAAACCGTGTTTAGAGTTTACTATTTCGTCTAGCAAATCAATCCTATCATGAAGTACATATTGCACATACGTGAGCATGAAAAGAAGACGGAAATTGGAGGTTGCACCGATCGGCTCAACTGGTGCGCCAATCGGCACGAAGTCTTACCTGAGCCAAAGTGTGCCTGATCCAAAGCTTGGGGAGTAGGAGCATACACATCGACCAAGGAGTATCACCTGGAGTTAGCCTATATGCATCTAGCGGTCGGAGAAAGGCTGTGCCGATCGGTGCAACTGGTGTGCCGATTGGCACTGAAGCAGTAGTCGTTATCATCTTAATCCTAGCTTACTTGGTACTTTAAACAATCGGTAAACATCGAAAATAAGCAAGACCACCCTGCTTTCCAAGCGGCTCCCGATTTATCACTATCGAGAGGAAACCCTTAATCACGCGAGTATATTAACCCTACTTGACTATCTAAAAGTGTTGCACAAGCTTAGCTCTGTCACAACTAAACCACACCCTAGCATCATCAAGCAATCATGATTCATACAAGATCCAGATACTAGCCTAATCACCACGATTAAGAGAGCATCTAAATACTTATATGTACCTCTAAGCAATTAAATATGCGCATGTAAGATCAATCAATCCAGATGAACACAAATTACAGCCAAGGATAGAATCAAGATAGATAACATGAATTGATAAATGTACCGATATTCATCACCGTCAGGGATGCGCCGATCGGCGCAACTGGTGCGCCGGTACAGCCATGATGTATCATTGATGACTCCTAAGGTACATGGCTCTACTTCTCCTAGCTCCGGTGTAGTGCACCTGCAGGGTCCCTACCCGACTAGACTACATCTCTTCAATTTGGTGGCTCTTCAACTCCGGCGGCCTCCTGGCGATGTGCAGCGGCTCCTATAGCCTAATTCTCCCCTGTTGTCTCATGTCGGACGTCATATGGGTGATTATATAGCCTCTGGTCACGTCCTTCCTTGCTTGGCCTCCAAGTTTAGCTCATAGAGATTGAATCCAAGTCGATTTTGTACCTTCCATAAACTGCGCTGACTTACTTTAATTATAACTGATGCTTCCGGAGTCCAAATGAGGCAAACCCAGACTCTATCGCGTAGCCCTCGAAAAGATCTACAACTTTGGTATTATTTACATTCTCAGATTCGGACGTTTAGATATCCAAAATTGCGATACAAAAATATCTATTCTGATTCAGATTTCTCTGTGTAGCCTGCCTTGTAGGGCCCATATCTCCTAGCTCCGGAGTCCAATAAATATAAATAATATATGTTTCGGAAATCTGTCAATGAGATATTCAACTTTGGTATTCTGAGGATTCCTATTTGACCACGTCTTGAGCTCCGAAATCGTGTAACAATACAGTATTGTTTCGCGAATTGAACTTTCCTTCCAGATAAACCTTCTAGAAATCCTTAGGCATTGGGCCACGACCTTGGGCTTGCACTTTGGACCTCATGGACGTCCAGGTGTTTCTTGTAAGCTTCATGGGTTAGTGAGAAGTCCTCCTTGTATGGTGAGTCGGGTTTTATGTCGGTACTTCTCATATAAGAGTCATTTTATCGTATTTTCACCTGTTTCTGCAATAAAGCACTAAAACAACACTACATATGGAAATCGTCAATATTAGAGGTAAAACACATGATTATGATGAGAATATGGTATGATGTTGGTGGTCATTGGCATATAAAACGAGTACATAAGAACCACCAACAGTTTCCCCATGCTTAAATCTTTGCTCGTTCTCGAGCAAATAAATCACCCTTAAGGAGAGATCAGCATTGCAATCATATTATCTTCACTCGCATTCATCAAGGCACATGCATATCAAACCCTCTTTAAAAGTGTAGCACAAAAAGTTTTATGTTGCACCAATTCTACTACTCAAAGATACTAGTGGAGAACAGAAAATGACTAAGATCCGACCACAATGATCAAATAAAGTAGCTTCAACTCTCAAATCAGATTGCTTCTCAAACTAGGCCTTAAATAATAAAATTTTTCCAAAAATTTAGTCTCATTTATCTAAACAAAAATGTTCTCTTGCAAAAAATCAAGGCAACACTCATTTTACAAATCTCACAAGCCAAACAACTAGAAGTGATCCTATCTACAAATATTTGGTGGAAGGCTTTATGTGTAGCTTGGTAGGAAAATAACTAGCAACAATGTAACTTAGAGTATTGTCAAATCAAGAGATAGTTCTAATTAGTTTTATAAAGACTTGCTAAAAAGGTCATTGGAAAACATTATGAAGAAGAGGAAAAACACACGCTTTTGAAAGGTGGGCATGTGCAAAAGGTAAAGAATCATCTCAAGACACAAATGAAGTTCTCAAAATCGGATTGCACATGGTTGGAGTGATAGAGTTTTAGCCAATTTGAATACACTTACTTGAAGAATAATGGTTTATGCACAAATCTTGTGAATTCCTCTCTTGTAACTTGATATAACTTGAAACATCCTTGATCTTCCTTCAACAATATTTGAAGTCCATTAGCTAGTGCTTCGAAATGATGAATGACGTCCATCCCCCCATGCTTAAACGTTACTCGTCCTCGAGCAAAGGGAGTGACAAAAGATAAGCACTAGCTAAATCCTTTATTTCTTCTCTTCAACCATCTGGAACATATATAATTAATTTATGGAGATAACAGAGCGCTTTTTATCCTTGCGCCAATCGGCACGACACCTGCGCCGATCGACACACATATGATTCTGCCTTGTCTTCTCCTTCTATTGATGCTTTGCATTTCAGAGAGTCTTCAGAGGTGTTTATTGATGAAAATCATCGTCTTTAGCAAGAGGTCTTGATAATTTGTGCATAAAACCATATAAATAGTGCAACGGCTCGATGAGTAACTTATATCATAGGTTGTGGACAAGGAGAGGACATCACCAAAAGAAATATGGGTTTACAGGTGGGAATATTCAGCGAGCATTACTAAATATGAAGAGGCTAGCAAACAAGTGATAGTTACGCAAACAAAATGGCCAACTTCTAAGTCTCATACCAAAAGAACACAAACTTGAAATGACTCACCAAATTACATGTTGCAATCTACAGGTTTATCATAGAAGTATAGCAGATTTGGCTTTGGTAGGTATGATCAATACAAGAGAGCAAAATTTACAAGGGTTAGAGACCACATGTAACAGTTTTGCAAAAATTATTAAGTTCACTAGCTATGTTCGAGTTTTCTTCTTAGAGAGCAAAGCATATTGTCATGAAGAATAATTCAACCATATGGGGTCTTTATCAAAACATTTGTCAACAAATAGAATTTATAGAATTGGTGCTTAGTTGAAAACTAAGCGGTGGATAATTATGTGCAATGAATCATGCAAGTTCCAATAACAATAGCAACTTTCATCATATCTCTAGCAAAGATCCTCATCATAGTTATACATTTATTCATCATAAAAGCATTATAAGACAACGGTGATGATACAGGCAAGCTCCCTAAGATAAATTAATGATATTTGGTCATCCTAAGGTAGCTATTAGGGATATGTCATTGTCCATTCTATGTTTTATGTGACAAATTACAAATAACCTTTCGCATGAACAAAACGAAAAGGGTATCCCAAAAAGAAAAAGAGAGAAAATTCCCAAGTTGAAAGCAGACAGCAAGTACAGGTTTGAGAAGAAAATAAGATTAGGAGAAATGAAGAATCAAAGGAATGTTACCGCATTTTAATCGATTGAAGCTCAGCTTGTACCTCCCCCATGCTTAAAATCTTGCTGGATTGCACGAGAGAAGGGCGATAGTAGGGGTAGCGAGGGTGCGCCGATCGGCACGAGGATGCACCGATCGACGCAGGCGGTTGTGTATCTCGTCACCTCCATCTTCAGCCTTGATGTGCTGTCCTAATGCTCCCTCTTGTATATGCGGCTATTGTCACCTCGTTTTCTTCGACTGTCCTCGTTCAAGAGTACTTCTTTCATTCCTGCAAAACATTGAAATGCACATACTACCCCCGATATGATGGTCGGGGATAGAATAATATCTACTGTCTAGCAACAACCTCAAAAGTTCAACTTGTGGCATTTTAATTCTAGTAGCAAAAAGAAAACAAAATCCTAATGGGTGTACTTGTGTGCACAAGTGTGAATGCATGGAGTTAGTATCACAATGTTAGCAAAGAAACAAGACTATAATCAATGTTGTTCCACAATTTCATCTAAACACCATGTTCATATAAAATTGCTAAATGAATGTGTCAAGTATACAATTCTAGGATCAAAATACTTTCATCATTTAGTATTGAAGCAAAGCAAACGAGCATGTTAGCAATAAAGGTTAGCGGTGTGAAAGCTAAACAAGAACAATGTTTACACCTAGCTCTAAGCACCATGCTTACAACTAGATTGCTAGCAATCTAAACGAAATTCGTTAATAACCAAAGTCTAAACACCATGTTTATGTGACTTAGCTATTGCAAAACCCCGTTGGACTAGAGAGATAGCGCAATAAAAAAGATTAGCAACCAACCAATACAAATGATGTAAAATAGAGCAAGACAAATGAACTGTCCAATATTGTTCAACAAATAAGCATAAACACCACGTTTACACCTAAATTTGCTAAGGATATTGTGCACAAGCCAATTAAGTGATAATTATCAAGTTCAAACCAAGCTATTATGAGTGGGAAGGTGAATATAAACATGTAAAGTTAGAGGTTTGGGCGAATCAAAACAAAAACATGTTAGGCGGTAGTGAAGGAATGCTTGGAAAAGTATTTGGGTGTTGTGCTGATCGGCAATGGATATGTGCCGATCGACGCATTTGAAATTGGCTATAAAATTTGATGAAAAATGAAGGGTGGATGGCTTAGATGGGCTGAAGTTAGATGGTTAAATGCATGCAGGCGAAAACATCATGTAAAAATAAAAACAAAAACAAAGCAAGTGTTCACAAATATGCATGCAGTGGATGATTTTCGTAAACGAAACACAAAATGATGGTGGCGAAGGTCTAAAAATAAAAAGTTAATCTAGAACTAATTTGCCACAAGTGAATCAGTTGAGTTGGGTTATTCTCACGATGCAAAAATTCTAGGTTGCTCTCCTAGTAGCACTAGTCAATCCAAACAAAACAAAAAGAAACACAAAAACACGGGTTGCCTCCCGAAAAGCGCTTTAATTAGAGTCATGTAGCTAGACTTCTTACGTACCTTGTTATCGCGAAGCCATGGTTCTTGGTGTAAGATCCAAAGATTTCCATGTAGCTTATACTTATGCAATCTTCATCGTGGTTCGCTCATTGCTCGTCTTTATTGTATTGCATAATGCTCAATATGTGTATGTGATATAATGCTCTGGAGTCTTCAATCTTGTTCAACTTCTAACCATTTGCTTGTAGGAGAATTGCTCGAGCTATCCTTGTTGTCATCTTCATCTCCAATTTTGTCATTGATAATCTGCAGATCCTCTTTTTTCTGAATTTCGCCTTACCAACAGGATAGAACAGGGCCAAAGACCTATACCATCTTGTAGGTTGCAAAATTATCTTTCCAAGAGTGCTCATACACTTCAAATGAACACGGTATGTGGGATTTATGATGTTTTTGCTCCAGGGCAACGTGCTGTTGATAGATTGCACAGCGTTCAATGATGTGTTCATAAATCCTTATAGAAAAATCCAAATCTAGCACTGTTTGTTGCATTGGAAAGAAGAATTGAAACTCTATTCAGATATAAAATTTTTATCTATTGGTCAGCGAAGGAAGTATACAGAATTACCAATGATTTCAGCTTCTCGCTTTGTTTTTCGGAGAATCTTGATGACTTCGTCTTTTAAGCATTGGAGCATATGTGGGCTTGTCCTTTGACATGTGAATCTTGATCTTTGTTGCACCAGCAAGTATTGATGATAAAGAGTGGATGCAACTTCTCAATTCTTGTCCAATGATCCATCAAGTCGACGGTGAAGAAATCCGAAGATATCTGCTGTTGCTTCTCTGAACCGACGTCTTGTTTCGGATATTGCACCGCGACCAGAAGGAATTATAGGCTGAAACCTGTGCCATTGCGTCGGGCATCAAATTATCTTTCCAAGCAGTGCTCATGCGTCCCAATCAGACTCCGTGTGAGGGAGATATGATATTTTTTCTAAAGGTATGTCAGGCTGTCTCGCGATGAATCCAAATTGAATTCAAACTTTCCAAATATTCAAACTCCATATTTGGAACGACTTGAATCCGTGTCAATTACCAAAAGGAAGCTTCTTAAATATCTGGAAACCCATATATCACATAGATATAGGACTTTAATTCCATATTTGGCTCAAACTTCCAATTGTTTGCAACTCTCGCGAGATATTCAAACAGTCTGTGCAGCATCTCTTGTTCTAGCCATAAATCCTTGTAGGAAACTGCAAATGACGTGAGGTTTAAACCGTTGGAAACTAAACTTGATGTTCTTCCATAATATCAAATTTGTAGGTCTTTCAATCCTCTGTAGAATTTCGTACACCATCTTTTGGTCTGTGGACAACATATCTACTCATGATCAAGAATGTATTCATCGTGTCTTCATTCTTTGCAATTGAAATTCTTGATCTTCATGATTCTTTTTTCCCATTATTTGTTGCTATGAACAAGATATAATCCTTACAAAGTGGAATACCTGAGAGGCTGTTTCATGGAGCAACGGCTAGTTTGAGGTTGGGAGCCTATATAACTTTGTTGCTAGGGTCTTTGTGACCACTCTTGGCCAGTGGAATACCTGAGAGCATTTGGTAAGATCCAAGAGAAAAAGAGGAGAGCACTAGGAGAGGATATTGGATATCTTGAGAGTGCTAGTGAGAGTAACAAGGAGCTACCTTGCACATTTAAGGCTAGGGTGTCCTTGAGGGTGTGATCTAGGTTGTTACTCTTGGTCTATGGTGAGACCTAGACCGGTTAGGTGTCGGTGATCGAGCCTATCGTGATTGGTTGTGAAGGCCGTCACAAGTTTGTACATGGTTTGAGCCCGCCGTTGGAAGGGACATCAATAGTGAGCGTCCGTGCCGGCTCGAGGATTACGGCAAGTTCTCGAGGGAGGCAAGCTTGTGTTTTGTGCAGCAGTGACACACACCATGTCTTCACTCGAGGAGTGATTGCAGGCTCGTGGGCGAGAACTCCACTTAGTGGCGGGAGGGACCAGGACTCCGGCGGGAGTGGTCCAACGAGGAGTAGGGAAAGGCGCCATCCTTTCGAGACCTCGGGAAAAAAATCATGAGCATTCCTTGACCCTCTCTTTACTATTCCGCAATTGTGTGCTCTAGTGATAGGGTAACTTGTGGCTTGCATAGGCTAGTGTGAATAGCTTCCGCGCATTGCTTTGCATCATGAACACTAGCATATGTAGGGTCTTGGCCTACTAGAATTATTTAGGTTGCAACGATTCGTTAGGTTTGAGAAGCGTGAAACTGAAGTTTTCGGATTCATGGTCAGCCACCGATTCACCCCCCCCCCCCTCTCGGTAGGCCTTCGATCCTTACAACGGCTCTTGTGGGCATTTATTCTTCCAATGACTTCATTCGTTATGAAGCTCTCAAAACCATCCTTCTCTTCAATGATGGTGCAAAGTGTAGGATTCCACATTCTAAGAGCCATGAGAAGCTTATAATTGACTTCTTCATCTTTAATATTATCTCCATAGGATCTTCTCTCATTGACAATGTCCATGAGCCTAACATGTGTTTGTTGAGGCTCCTCTCCTTTGTTCATCACAAAGAAATTGAATTGATTCTTGAGAACTTGAAGCCTTGACTTCTTCACCACATCTACTCCTTCATGAGCACATATGAGCTTCTTCCATATTTTTTGGGCATTCTCAATTTTAGCAACTCTTGAATACTCTTTAGGGTTCAAGGAAGAGAGAATGGCTGACACCGCTTGGGCATTCCGATGTATGTTGAGTAGGTCCATGATTGTGGGATTATCCTTGTCTTGCAAGGTGTACCCTTTCTCCATAATTTCCTAAATTGGTGGACCAATTGACATGAGATACGTCTTCATGCGATACTTGTACCAACTAAAATCTTTGCCTTCAAAATAAGGCAATCTTCCACTTCCACTACCATGAATATTTGCCACATCGGCATAGTTGAATGGCATAGTTGTGTTCAATTCACTTCCTTTGCTTGCCGAAGCAAGATTTCGGGGCTTATCACCTTCTCCCAGCTTTGACATATTTTAATCTTCAAGCTTTCAAGTCTTATAGAAGATTATGGCTCTGATACCAATTGAAAGTTGCCTAGAGGGGGGAGGTGAATAGGCAATCTAAAAATTAAACCTAAAAAAGCACTAAGCTTGATCAAATAAACAGGGACAACGGAACTTCCGTCAGTTATGACGGACAGATCTTCAACCACCCTTCCTCTAAACAATGATTTAAGCGCGGATAACAAAGAGGAAGAAATACAATACTTGATAGAAGCGAAGCTACAACAATGCACATCTAGGGTTCTTTGTTGAATAGCTAGCAAAGCAAATAACAAGTGATACAAGCACAATAATATGAAATAAATACACAAGCACAAATATAAAAGCGGGAATGTAAAGAGAGACACAAGGATTTAACCCGAGGTTCGGCAACCACACTAAGTAGTTCCTACGTCCTCGTTGAGGAGCCACACAAAGTAGCCGGGTCTCTCTCAACCCTTTTCCCCGCCAAAGCAATCACAAAGATCGTGCTCGGATTTCTTTCTCCACTTGATTCTTTTCCTACGAAGGCGAATCACACCTTCACAAACGTCCCCATCTCACCACAATGAGTTGGGAGCTCAAGGGCGACGCCAAGTCTCCAAGAGTAACAAGCAAATCAAATCTTGATGGGGAGGGAAAGATGTGCTCAAGCTTTTGAGTGGATGGAATCAATCTTTTTATGGTTGGATCTCTCTCACTTTGATTGGAAACTCAAGAACAAGTTTGGGAGTGAGAGGGGAGAAATCTAGCTGAAGAGTGAGTGGAATAGCAAAGTGTTCGACCCTTCCCACGGGGGAAGGGGGAGAGTATATATAGAGGCTCTTCAAAAACTAGCCATTACACAGCTTTTCTGTGTCTGACGGAATTTCCGTTAGTTCAAAAAGAGTCGTTGCGCGGTCAGCTTTCAACTAGGTCAGAGTCGACGGAACTTCCGTGATGGACATCACGGAACTTCCATCGCTCTCGGGTCAGCAACAAAGAGCAACCCGAGGACGGCAGAACTTCCATGGAGTAGTCCACGGAACTTCCGTGAGACTCGGGTAGCTAGTGAAAGGAAAACCGAGGACGACGGAACTTCCATGGGTGAGCCCACGAAACTTCCATAACCCTCTGGTTGGCTGGGATAAGAAGCTTGGCTATGACGGAACTTCCATAGATTGAACCATGGAACTTCCGTGACTCTCTGTTTAGCTCAAAGATGAATGGTTCTTTTTGGCTTTGGTTAGCTAATATCTCACAAAACTTTTTGGTAGGCTTGAGCACATGCATTTCCCTTCTAGCAAGATCGGTTTACCCCCCTTTATAGTTCGGCACTCATATGACTCAAAATAAATAAAAGAGCTACTCTTTGAAGTGCTTCTGAGTCCATTTTCTTTTCTTCTTTTTGGGAGTAAAAGTCATCTTGCAAATGTGGGTTTATTCAACAATTTTGATTATTTGCATATTTACTTCAAGAACAAGTTAGCACAATTTTAATCTTTCGTCATCGTACACCAAAACCCACTAGGGGATCCTAGATGCATCTTCACCGGCAAGTTCTCGAGGGAGGCGAGCTTGTGCTTTGGTAGCAGCGGTGACGCACACTGTGTCTTCACTCGTGGGCGAGAATTCCACTTGGTGGTGGGAGGGACCGGAACTCCGGCGGGAGTGGTCCAACGAGGAGTAGGGGAAGGCGCCATCCTTCCGAGACCTCAGGAAAAATTATGAGCATTCCTTAACCCCCTCTTTACTATTCCGCACTTGTGTGATATAGTTGGTAGGGTGACTTGTGGCTTGCATAGGCTAGTGTGTTTAGCTTTCGCATTTTATACTCATCATGAACACTAGCATGTGTAGGGTCTTGGCCTACTAGAATTGCTTAGGTTGCAACGATTATTAGGTTCTAGTGGCGTGAAACTTAAGTTTTCAGATTTGTGGTCGGCTACCGATTCACCCCCCCCCCCCTCTCGGTAGGCCTTTGGTCCTTACAAGGCATCGACAGCCGAGCGGCGCGTTGAGGCGGTCGCGGGCGCAGCTGGCTCACGGAGAGGCGGCGCATGGGGCGAGTTCTGCGGCATCAGGTGACGCCCGCACCGCCTCCCCTCTCGATCTGTGCCCTTGATGACCATGGCAGCAACGGCGACCAAGATGCGGGCGCTGTCCAGGGGCAGCAAGGCCAAGGCGGCCGCGATGGCTGCGCCGGCTATTGTAAGCCGAGATACAGGTTGTTTGTGGTTCGTGGAGGGGAAGGCGGAGTCCTCCGAGGAAGAGTAGCGGCGGCGGCGCCCTCTGATGGTGGTGGCCGCGGCGTGAGCAAGAGCTCCGGCTTTACCTGAACCGGCGCTTGACGGCCGGATCTACAATCTGGGGGGGCTGCGCTCAACGGTTGTGCCCTCCTAGGAGGAAGAAACGGCAACAGTGCCATGGCATACTGTGGTGGCGAGATTGCGAGGCCGAGAATGCCGTGAGCGGCGAGAGCGCAGCGCTGTCTACGCGGTCATGTGCTGAGGCGGTGGCAGCACACGTGGCGACTGCGGGCGGAGCTACGAGCGGTTGGACACTCGGCTGGGGGATAGAGGCGCGGCTGGTGCGCAAGCGTTGATGACGCAGTGTGTGATGGCAGCGTGATGAGTCGAGCAGGGGCGCACGCGCGTTCATGTCGTTGCGAGCGTTGGGGGGGGGGGGGCAAGGCTGGCGCGGTGTGAGGTAGGGCGACGGGCTGCCCAGGACGGGGTTGCAAGCTTTCTCGGAGATGGTGAGTCTAGCAAAACCGGGAGAAATTCCGCTTGGTGCTCATCAGGCCAGCAACAGTGAGGCCTTGGGTTTCGTTCTCCTTGTTGAAGGCGTTGCCGAGGTGTAGACTTCCATCTCTGTAGTCCTATGGGCGAAAGCTGAGATCCAGCCCGCCGGATCAGATGGCGGTGGCGTCTAAACATCATGACCTTCCTGAAGGTGCCATCTTAGAGCAACCCCTGACCTTGCGGCACCCTTGTCGTTTCTGTGTGTGTGTTCGTGTATATGTGTGTCGTCGTCTGTTAACATGTATCTATGTTATGTGTGTGGCGTCTTGTTTTTTTTTTTTTTTGTTGGGTCCATTATGGGTTTTTTTTTTCGTTTTCTCCTTAATACAATAAAGCGTAACTCTCCTGCGTTTTCGAGAAAAAAAAAACTTGCTTTCATAATGTTTTATTTATGCTGTATTTGGTTGAGTTTTGCTAAAATATGCTTGAGAAGAGTTTTTTAAGCGGACAGAAAGCAAATTATTGGGCCGACCAATAATTCTTCATTGGGCCTGACGAGCTGGGCTTAAATGGCTGTACGTACCGTTGGATAAATAAACATCTGCTGAGCTAATTGTCTAAAACAAAAAAAAAACTGCTGAGCTAATGAACGATGTACTCGAACGACGTGATATTCACCCTCTCACTCAAAAGAAAAAGCGATATTCTGTCACAGGTGTAACAATATGTACTTTAACGATTTGTCCAGTAGAGTAAGAAAACTATTTGTATGATTGATTAAATTTTAAAGCAGTCTTCCTCTGCTGAGAAGTAAGGCTTAGCCACCGTATGCGACAGATATCTTCTCTCTTGGACACAATCACATGCAATCGTTGTTCAAATAGAAAAGGTTGCTTCACTTTCTGCTGCCTTCCTCAATTGCAGAACCACGGTTCGGGCCCGTCGCTTGGTCACCAAAACAAACTGCAACAGCTGCTCAGTCATCAGCCACAGTCAGGTGCCTGCTGCTTTAGCCACAATATGCACTAGCCTGTCGCTTGGTCACCAAAAATGCATTAGTCCGTCCCTGTGCATCATATAAACCGAACTGACAACTTACCCAACTCCACACAGTCCAGTTTGGCCTTTTGCACAGCCTCGATAAAACAACACAAAATGTTGTAATGAAACAGCTACTGCAGTTATAGCATCAGTAAACACTAAACAATGGAACTGTATGTGACTGGTGCTAACCAGCCATTAGTAGACATCAATCAGGTATCCAGGACGCGTTTCATGAATTTCAAAAAAAAAAAAAGACGCTTTCACCTGTCAGAGAGACAGACAAACTCGCGATGTCCGCTGCGGTTGACAACTGTACTAAACCAGAGGACGGGCTGGAAGCGAATTACTTGCTTCACATTTTCACTTTTCATTTTCAGAGTATATATTGTGCACATAAAAGAGCTCAGTACGAAGAAACGAGAATAATACGAGTTATGAGCCCACAATCTGCCTGCAAACAACAGACAAGGAACCGAACAATTTTTTTTGCAGAACAAGCGCCTCACCAACAGCTGTATTGGCCTGTCCTGAGCCTGACAACTCACACTAAAATCAACTCTTAACAGCAACTTGCAACATACTATTTGTCTATTGAGATCAAAGGACACAATCATTCATCAAAGTATTTGCCCAGATAAAGGCACATGAAAGGATACTTTTCTGCTCCATAGTCGTTGGACAGTCCTGTTCATCTCCACATGCACATGCGTGCGCGCCAACATAAGCAGTGTATAACCTTTAATTGCTCTGTTTGCAATGCCATTGTCAATCTTGGAATAAAAGATAGAGAAACTGAAACAGAGGCATGGCATATGGAGATAGTAGGGAAAGGGGATGGAAAAGAAAAAGAGTGGCAAGAAAGATGTTAGTATGAGCCAGTTTACCTCCCCCCCCCCCCAAAAAAAAAAGAATCTATCTTACCAGTACTTCAACCAAGAAACCACTAGACGCTAACAACACAGTTCAGTAACTGTCATTATACAATAAAATTAGGATGAATAAACAATATCTATACAATCGGTAAAGAATTTGAGAAAAATAGATGTATTCAAGAAATTTGAATTCTCTGAAAACTTATGAAACTATTTCCAGGCAAGGTGTGGGCCTGTCTTCATAATCATATAGGAGACCTGCATGGCTAAACCATACTCCAAAATTTTCACGCCTTTATCCTACTTGCAAAGACTAACTTCGCATGTTCTTTCTTCGGGATACTCTACTGGAAACTGGCACCATTGACTCGAAGCTATCATATCCATCATCAAACGCTCTACTGTGACATAACAACTGGCTTGCTGTATCATACCCCATGAGTCGATGAAGTGCGGAGTCAGAAACCTTCTTGCCGCTCTGTGTGGCAGCAAGGCTTTGTCCAGCCTGTGTAGAAAAGCTTCTTGTAAGGTATTCCCCATATTCTTCATTTGTACTAACAGGCCCTGTCAGACACTCAGCAGAATGACAAGTAGCATCCTTATCGTTAGCAATTGTGTTACCAGAAGGCTTATTTGATTCTTGCAAGACACCCATGCTGATATTTCCTTCTGCATGATATGCAGCAGGAAAGGATAAAACAAGAACCTTGGAGCACCGACCGCACTGCATTCTGCCAACCTTTGCTTTTGATATGTACATATCTGATGGCATTTGAATTAAATTGAAGCAGCCGCTGCAGATACTAAATGGCGAAGCACCTGACAAAGGCCGCAAGATATGCTTTCTCACCACTCGTTTCCGTTCCTTGTAACTTGACATCATAGAATCGTAGTCACGAACTGTGCTTTCAGCATATGAGGACTGGTAATATGAATTGAACTCCCACACGTCATAATTGCAAGGTATGCGTGCTTGGGCATGTCCAAAATCACAGTGTGGGTAAGTATGGGTTGGAGAGAAAATATTTGGTGGCTGGTACCTTGGTGGCCTTTCAAAACCATAATACGATTCTATGGTACAAGAATTTGGGACAGAATCAACATCAACATTTTGAATATGCTGCTCAACATCATAGGTATTGGATTGTTGCTGGTACTCTAGGCCTCTTTTCTGATACTTTTCCTCCAGGCCTTTTTGGCTAGAAAGCCTATTCAGCTGATCTCTTAGTTCATCCATCTTTTTTAGGCGTTCATGTCTCACAATATTATTGACCTCGTTTGACCTTCCATGCACCAAATCCCCTTGGCTGGGAGACCCACTTGAAAAAGAACTAGAGGTACCATCCTTCTGCGACTCGATAAAGTTTTGGATTGACCTGAAGTCTTTAGCATCAAGTGACAGTCCCTGACGAAGTTGGCGAGCTCTATATTTGTAAGGCGCCTCTTCTTTGTTCTTATTAAAGCTAGGCAACTTGCACTGAGTCCTCTTATTTGACCAGCTTGAAAAACTAGCGACAACTGCACTGTCTTTTTTAAAAGAGTTGGCTGTATTGTCATCTCCCATGTCATCCTCTTTCTTTTGTTTAGTTCCATCAGCTATTACATCCTCTTGTTTAAAAATTACTTCAGATTTGACATGTACGGTGTTGGAAAATTCAGCTTCCCAGGATTGCTGATCCTTGCCATGCTCATTTTTATCGACTTTTTCTGTAATGTGCTCATCTGCAACTGCAACATTCTCTTCCTCATAAACATAGTTATCTGTATTGTCATCTTCCACATGGCTCTCTTCATTTTCTCCAGTGCGATCAGATGTTACTTCTTCAATACCATGAACTTTATCTGCTATGTCCTCATCTGTAAACACCATATTCTCAATCCCATTAATGTACTTGGTCATGTTTCCATCATCCATACAGCCTTCTTTATTTTCATGGGTGCCATCTGTTATTATGCCATTTGGTTGAATAGTCTGCTCAACTTTCATATTGCTATCATCGATAGAAGAGACGATCCTTTCAGATGGATACACATTCTCTGCACTTGCAGGCTGCAAATCCTTGCCATGCCTTTTCTCATGGAATGTCTCTTCACTAGCCTCATTTGCAACCACAATATGCTTGGTAGTACTGTTGTCACCTTCAATATCACCCTTTCCTTCATTACCATTTTCTACTACTTTGTTTTCTTGAAGAAAAGTTTGCTCAGATTCAAGATGTCCATTGTCAAGTGAAGGGGTGCTAAATTCATAGGGATGTGCACTAATCAAACCCAGGGTCTCCAGATGTGTGTCACGATCATTCCCATGAACATCGTTGGCTAAATTATTATCATCATCAATATCTTCCTTTCCTTCATTGCCATTGTCTATTAGCCTGTTTCCTTGATGAAAAGTTTGCTCAGATTCAACATGTCCACTATCAAGTGAACAGATGCTTTCTCCACAGGGATTTGCTCTTTCTGCATCCAGGTTCTGCGGATGGTTATCACGTTTGTTTCCATGAATTCTATCTGCGTCCAAGGCACGCTGCTCCATTGGCTCTTCTGCATCACTGAAAGACATTTCCAGTTCTTCAATCAATCGACCATGGGGATCATTTCGAGAAGTCTCATTTATTTGGGCCCCTAACATAATTCTGCGGCTACCAATTTGATGACGTAAAGTATCACTGAGCCCACTAGTTTCTGCTTCATCCGAAAAGTAGTCATCATCACTACTAAATGATAAAGACCTCTCCAATTCTTCAATCAGGGATTCGTGAGATTCAACATGCACACCTTCATATGTGTGCAGCCTCTCCTCCCTTTGTACCACCTCAGTTTTCTCATCCGGTGTTCTCATTGCACTCATGTCAACCTTATCTATTTTGCCTCTATTTGCATTTTCACTTGTATCAATATTCTCTAACTCCCCAATTAAATTGGAACCAAAACTAGCTCTTGTGTCTTCTCCATGCATTTCTTTGACTGTAATCCCAGGATTTTGAGCGTTTTCATCAATCAACGAACATGTTTCTTCCTTCTGATGCTGAGCAGGGGTTATGTTCTCTTCAACGGACACTGCTCTTTCTTCAACTGAGTCATCGCAGGAATTAGTATTCTTGATACAGGAGGACATGATGCCACCAGCCGCAGCTTCACAAGTCTGATCCACAGAGGGCGCAATTTTGTGTTCATCCGAGCAAATTGATCTGCTATCCTGAAGGGAGCCCTTCAGGCTACTAGGAAAATTGTTTCGTTCATGAGATTCTGATCTATCTTGCACGGCAGGCACAGCTCGGTTTTTTGCTGCATCATATAAATGAGAAAGTGATTAAATCTTGAAAGGTAAAAATTATCTTGGCCAGGTAATGGAAGATAGATAAAATAATTGTACCTCTGAGGACAGTATTGCAGCCACCACATTTGTAAACAGGGATGGAGGGATATTCGACAAGAAGCTGGTAGCATTTCGGACATCTCACAAACCGGAGCTTATGAGCTTCCATGGCCACTATCTCTGTTCTCCCCTAGCACTTGAAGAAGCTAGAGGCACGGCAGTCAGACAGCGTCAACCATGACAATTATAACCTGCATGTCGATAAACAATAGCAACATCAGTGGTCTTCAACTATGCAGATTCCGTTAGACCTTTAACTATTTCAACGCCTCCAACACTATTGTCACTTATGCATCATGTAAGACGAATTATTAGAGGATAGAAGAATCATGTAAGACGAATTATTAGAGGATAGAAGAACAGGTTACCAGTACCAGATTATCATGAAGAAGCAAATGCAACAGAAAGGGGACGGCACTGCAATATCGTGTACAAGAAGGGGAACGCGAGACGGTGGTTGTGGGATTCGAATGCCCAGTCCACAGCAAGTACGGATAAGCTGATGAATCAAATCGTGTCTACTTACTACATAATTCATTCCACGAAAACAAGCCATATTATGATTGAATCTCGAAGCGCTCGCAGACAGCACTCTGTTCTAGAGGAGAATCTCAAGGCAAAGGGAGGGGCGAGGGGGCGGAAACAATAAAAAACCTTTCTTGGAAGACTTGATTCGGTTCCTTCTTCCTGGGTCGCCTCCTTGCTGGCGCTCAACAGATTAGGTTCCTTCCTGGGTCCCCTCCTTGCTGGCGCTCAACAGAGCAGAACTCAGGAGGAAGACGAACTGGTTGAGATGAATAAGCTGCATCCGGCGGCAGGGAAAGGAAAGGGGAGCAAAAGGGGACGCGAACTCGGGAAGATGTTGAACAGGCAGCTCATGTTTCTGCGTGGTACAGGATTCAGAGGAGGAAGAACGGAATGGAACGCCACGGCGGGGGCCCAGCAGGGGACGGAAACAACCAAAGCGGCGACCCGACCAGCAGAGCATGAATCATGGGATGGGGACTGCTGCTGCCGGTCCTGATTGTGGATAAATTTCTTTTTGGTTCTGTTTTTGACCTTTTTTAGTGAATCTGTTTCGGTCAAAAACCACGCGAATACTCTATCGTACAACTTCATACCACTCTATCCTAAAAGTTTTTTTCTTTGAACTGCTATCGTACAAGTTCATACCAGCACCACTCTATCCTAGAAGTCTTTTTTTCTTTGAACTGCTATCCTACAAGTTCATACTACTCTATCGTGGTAAAATTAAACAATCCTTTGTTCAGTCAATATCCATTTATTGGGCCACGACCGTAGCCTGAGTCACAACTTGTGGTTGTGACCGCATCATGGATTTGCTTTACGCAGCATATGCAAACAGATCGATAATCACATATAATGAAGCTGTTGCAACTGTGTTAGTAAGTGGTTGTTGCCGACACACTATGGAGTACGGAATGTATTTAGCATGGCCGCGAAAGAATCTGTGTTCATCTGAAGTTGGGTCTACCCGTCCACCAGTCCACGTGTGTCGTTGTCAAGTTTCCTGTTCACGGGTGTTTCCAAAACGCAATTATTCCCCACGGAATGTGACGTTCAACCCTCCGCTGCAGGTCATTTGCTTCCATCAGGAAAAGTGCCAGTCTTGATCAATACAGCGATTGCATGCCGAATTTTTTTATCAACGAAACAGAACAAGTCACTAAAGATGTTATCCGATTTCCCTTTCCCTATGCTCGACTGCTCTCTGCTCATAATTTTCTTCCAAGTATCCTCTTAGGCAAAGTAACAGCTAGTTCTCTTAAACTTTCAACTAAAAACGTATATCCGATTCACCCGAGGTGGATCGGGGATGCGTACGATCTGAAATTTGTTTGGTCCGGGAGAAGCTTTTCCACCTACAAGCACTGAAAAAGTGCTAGCAATAAATAATTTGAGGATTACATTTTTACTAATAATTTTTTTTTAGGTCAGCAAGTGAGCCTTCCATCCAGCTGCGACCATGGCCACGATGTAATGGCATAAAGTTTAGATGTGAACAAGGTACTAGGATGTGTGAACATAAAGACAGTGCACGACCACATGGTGAAGCAGGAGGCCAGGATCTACCCCCAAATATGGTTATGGACATCGGTAACAGCCCCTTTCTTCACTGCGACAAAGCGTATCCTGGATCTGAACATCATGTCCTTACACCCATCCCAGTAGATGCTTCAACTTTTCGCCTGTGATATTATATATAGTAACTAAATTATCAATTATCAATTTGGTGTTGTTACTTCTTCACAAAAAGAAAAAGAGAAGTTGAAATGCAGATCAAATTAATGCACACCACACTGGAACAAAATAATCACATGTCTATGCAATCTGCATGCACTATATTTGAGTTTTATTTTTAATGAAGAATGCACTATATTTGAGGTCTCAATATTATGGCGATGAACAATCAGCAATGGAGCAAGTTAGCAATAAACAGAAAGGGGGGAAAAAGAGACATCAATCAGCCAAGAAGGTCAAATGCCATACACAATGAGATGAGACAAACTAGCTGGTCCACAAGCTATATCCTGCATCATCTGCCATTTTAAGCCATTTTGCATGCCACAAATGTAGGCATGTCCGGAGAACCTCTACTAAAACTGAAACCTCTTGACATCTGCTCGGTTTGACATTTGTAATTGGCCACACAAACACATTCCCTTACAGGATGTTCATCGATTAGTTCCATTCCATCTGTTGGTAGGAAACTTAGATCAATATGAAGAGGTCAAACTAAATGGGCATGGCAAAAGAGCACTTTGTGCTTGTTCATGGTGAGGGTCATGGTGGCTGGTGCTGGTTCAAGCTCCGTTGGCTCCTTGAGGGCTCTGGCTATCGTGTTACATGCATCGACCTTGCCGGAGGTGGTGTTGACCCTACAGACCCCAACACAATCCTGTCATTCACTCACTACAACAAGCCACTCATAGACCTCCTCTCATCCTTGCCGGAAGGCGAGAAGGTACATGTATATGCTCAGCAGTTCCTCCATTTCATCCAGGAATTTATTATCTCAGTGAATTGAATATATTAGCTCAACAAAAGTGTCATGTATTACTACATATTGCCAAAAATAATTACTACATCACAATAAATAATAATATACGCTGCCTATCCAACTTGCTCAGGACTAAAAGTGTTGCTGTTGTTAAAACAATAATCTATTCTGTTGTGAAAAAACAATGTGAGATAGTAATTATGAATCCATTTGTAAACAAAAATTAAAAACCTGTGAACAACAAAATGCATCAAAAGGGGTTACGGTAAATCTTGCTAATTGGGTTTAATTAAATTTTTAGGTGATTCTAGTCGGACATAGTACTGGAGGGCTGAGTGTGATTCATGCAATGCATGAATTCATTGACAGGATCAGGCAAGCAGTTTTTGTGGCGGCTACAATGCTACCATTTGGACTTCAAACTGATGAAGATAAGAAAGACGTATGTTTTCAAGCTTCTCTTTATTCTCTTATAGGATATGTAGCAATTGATGAACAGCACAGAGAAAATAAAATGCAGTAACTACTTTCATCGGACATGAAATCTAAAGTACAGCGAGTGTTGAATTAAATCTGCAACCTATCAATGAGTTGAAATCTAAAATACATCAAGTATAGACATGAAATCTATTGTTACTTATTTCATGATCACTGACTTGAAACATTATGAAAGATTGTATGTTAATCCGTAACAGGGTTTACCAACTTTGCCTGAGGAGGAGGTTGAGCTAACATTTGGTGCAGGACCAGATGATCCTCCAACTACTGTTGCCCTACGACACAAATTCCAACGTGATCGACTATCCCAACAAAGCCCTGAAGAGGTATCATAAATGTATATAATTTTGAAATGTGTTTTAAGAATCAAGAACATTGAAAATGAGAACGGGGGAAAATATGTCTCTTTGCTTCCAAAATACACAGGAGAGCTATGTATTTTTCCCATTAAGAAGATAAAACATGATCTATATATACAACTTTACAATGTGAGGTTGTAGGACACTATGCATATCCAAAACAATTAACACATGTGGTTGCTTTCCTTTGATATTCAATATCCCCACACATTTGTATGTTTCACATGTTTAAAATGTGTCTCTTCAAGAGTACAATTATGCACATTGAAAAATTTTAATAGTGCAACTATGCATATTCAAAATATGTCTCTTTATAGGTTGCTAGAAGTAGGCACATGACAACCTACAAAAGGAAAACACATGTGGCCATGTTCTCATGCGATCATGAAATCTTGGACTCTTAAACTGTATCAGTTACATTACCAAAAAACAATTGCTTATACTGATGCGTGCTTGTGTTTACCTGATTCAGGAATCAATACTTGCTTCAATGTTAATGCGCCCATGGCCAGAAACCGCTATTAGTATTGCATGCTTCGAAGGAGATGACGAGAGATTGAATCGAATCAAACGGGTTTTCATAAAGACAGAGCGCGACCACATGCTGGACCCTCAACAGCAAGATTCCATGATCAAGAAATGGCCACCCAGTGAGGTTTTGGTCATAGACACGGATCACTGCCCCTTCTTCTCTGCACCAGAACAACTCTTTAATCTAATAGTCAAATCTTTATGATGCAGACATACAGAAGAACTATATAGTGAACTTGTCCAAATTTTTTTAAAATGTATACACAGTACACAAAATACTAATCACTTGATTTAGGATCACATCCTTGTGACGGATATATTCCTTTTTTGTCGTGCTCAGAGAAATCTTAAGGTGTTTCAGCATAAATGGTTTGTGAATGCCACTAAAACCTGATTAACCATAAACTATACTTCTTCTCTGAAAATCAATGCAAGTCATAGCCATTATAATTTTCATTTTGAATATGCATACATGACATTCCTAAATGAAAGGAAACAGTTTGAGTATTGACTACACAGAAGCTGTCTAGCATCTAACCAATGCAAAATTGAATTATATGCATTAATAGTGACATGCTAAAACTCCGCCTATGTTGAGTCTCAATATAGCCAGTCCCAAGCCTGGGTAAAGGAGGAGGGTTGTGTTAGGTTTGGCAAACCAACGTCAAAAACCCAGCCACTCAAATGGATATGAAACCCATAAGAAATTCGTTGGGGCGTAACCCTCTTAGCGACGCGCTACATCGGAACCCGGGTGTGGTGTCAAATGGGCAAGGGCCGGGTCGTCACAACCTTAGTGGCGCGTCGTATCGTGACCTGGGTACGATGAATAGTGAGCAAGGGTCGGGTCGTCGCAACCTTAGTGGCGCGCTACATCTACGCCCGGGTGTGGTGAAAAATGAGCAAGGGTCTTCGCACTTTCCTCGACGGGTGCGAAGGGTAAGAAAGTTAGCCGAGCCAACTAGGATTCGTCTAGGGAGTTGGAACGTAGGGTCCCTAACAGGCAAGTTACGAGAGCTAGTCGATGTGGCAACTAGGAGGCGTGTAAATATCCTATGCGTTCAAGAGACTAAATGGAAGGGCCAGAAGGCGAAGGAGGTGGAGAATACGGGCTACAAGCTTTGGTACACGGGTACAACATCGGGTAGAAATGGTGTAGGCATCTTGATCGACAGGAGCCTTAAGGATGGAGTCGTAGATGTTAGGAGGCACGGGGACCGGATTATCCTTGTTCGGCTGATAGTTGGAGATTCGGCTTTAAATGTGATCAGTGCATATGCCCCTCAGGTAGGTCTTAATGAGAGCATCAAGAATCAGTTTTGGGAAGATTTAGATAGCATGGTTAGTGGCATACCTATCAGTGAGAAGCTTTTCATAGGAGGAGACCTTAACGGCCATGTGGGGACGTCTAATGTAGGGTTCGAGCGGGTCCATGGGGGGTTCGGGTATGGTAGTAGGAATCAGGAGGGGGTGGATATACTTAATTGGGCGCTAGCTTATGACTTGTTGGTAGCGAATACCATATTTAGGAAGAGGGAATCCCATCTAGTGACCTTTAGAAGTGCACAACACTCGAGCCAAATCGACTTTATCCTTGCCAGGAGGGAGGACAGGCGTGCTTGCTTGGACTGTAGGGTGATACCTGGGGAGTGTGTCGTCACTCAACATAAGCTTGTGATGGCGGATTTTCGTTTTCGGGTACGGGTATACAGGGACAAACGTACCAAAACCGCGAGAACGAAGTGGTGGAAGTTTAGAGGGGAGCTGGCGCAAACTTTTAAGGAGAGGATGCTAGGAGAGGGACCCTGGGAGGAAGGAGAAGGACCAGATGACATGTGGCTAAAAATGGCAACATGTGTTCGGAAGGTAGCTTCAGAAGTGTTTGGCGTGAGTAGAGGAGGCAAACAAGAAGCAAAAGACACCTGGTGGTGGAATGATAAGGTGCAAAGGGCTATCAAGGAGAAGAAGGAGTGTTTCAAACGCCTACATCTTGACAAGAGTGCAACCAACATAGAAGGCTATAAAATAGCCAAGAGGGTTGCAAAACGAGCAGTGAGTGTAGCAAAGGGTCAGGCATATGATAACCTTTATCAGCGACTAGGCACGAAGGAAGGAGAGAAGGACATCTATCGGATGGCTAGGATCCGTGAGCGGAAGACGAGGGACATCAACCAAATCAAATGTATCAAGGATGGGGTAGACCGACTCCTGGTGAGAGATGAGGAGATCAAGGACAGATGGCGAGAGTACTTTGATAAGTTGTTTAACGGAGAGGAGGAAGGTCCTATACTTGAGTTGGATGACTCATTTGATGATAACAACAGACGCTTTGTGAGAAGAATTCAGGAGACAGAGATAGAGGAAGCTTTGAAGAGGATGAAGAGTGGTAAAGCGATGGGCCCTGATGGTATCCCCATCGAAGTATGGAGATGCTTAGGTGCCAGAGCCATAGTATGGTTAACTAAGCTTTTTAACCTCATCTTTCGGTCAAACAAGATGCCGGAAGAATGGAGGAGGAGTATAGTAGTACCGATCTTCAAGAACAAGGGAGATGTTCAAAGTTGTACTAACTATCGTGGGATTAAGCTGATGAGCCATACGATGAAGCTCTGGGAGAGAATCATCGAGCATCGTCTAAGAAGAGTGACAAGTGTGACGCAAAACCAGTTTGGGTTCATGCCTGGAAGATCAACCATGGAGGCGATTTTCTTAATGCGACAATTGATGGAGAGATATCGGGAGCAAAAGAAGGACTTACACATGGTCTTTATTGACCTCGAGAAGGCATATGACAAAGTGCCAAGAAGTGTCATGTGGTGGGCCTTGGAGAAGCACAAAGTCCCAACTAAGTATATTACCCTCATCAAGGATATGTACAGGGACGCGAGGACGTGTGTTCGGACATGTGATGGCGATACCAATGACTTTCCGATTAAAATAGGACTACACCAAGGATCAGCATTGAGCCCTTATTTATTTGCTTTAGTGATGGACGAGGTCACACGAGAAATACAGAGTGATGTCCCTTGGTGTATGCTCTTTGCTGATGATGTGGTGTTAGTTGACGAGAGTAGGGATGGGGTTAATAGGAAGTTGGAGCTGTGGAGGCACACATTAGAGTGCAAGGGTTTCAGACTTAGTAGGGCCAAGACCGAGTATATGATGTGCGAGTTTAGCGTGACTAGACATGAGGATGGAGACGTTAGCCTTAATGGACAATTGGTGGCCAAGAAGGATACATTTCGTTATTTAGGATCGATGTTGCAAAAGGACGGTGACATCGATGAAGATGTTAGGCATAGAATTTCAGCCGGCTGGTTGAAATGGCGTCAAGCATCCGGCGTCTTATGCGACAAGAGGGTGCCACAAAAGCTAAAAGGTAAATTCTATAGGACGGCAATTCGTCCGGTGATGTTATACGGTGCTGAGTGCTGGCCTACGAAAAGACGACATGTTCAACAACTAAGTGTAGCAGAGATGCGTATGTTGCGTTGGTTTTGCGGGCATACAAGAAGAGACCGAATACGGAATGAAGATATCCGGGACAGGATAGGAGTGGCACCTATCGAGGAGAAATTGGTTCAACATCGGTTGAGATGGTTCGGACATGTCCAACGGAGACCTCCGGAGGCGCCGGTATGTAGTGGGGTTCTAAAGAGAGATGCTAATGTTAAGAGAGGTAGAGGCCGACCTAACTTGACTTGGGACGAGTCGGTTAAGAGAGACCTGAAGGCGTGGGATATCCCTAAGGAGCTAGCTATGGATAGGAGTGCTTGGAGACTAGCAATAGACGTGCCGGAACCGTGATTCTCTTCTTTTTTGGGTTCCCATGGGTTTCATCTCTAGCCTACCCCAACTTGCTTGGGATAAAAAGGCTTTGTTGTTGTTGTTGAATAGTGACATGCTAAAGAACCAACTCAGGTGTAAATAAAAAGGTTCATCATCTGTATAAGGATACCACTGAAATGCAAATAGGTAAGTAAACAATGGAAAGATGAAACTTTATTCGACAATGAAATAATTACCATTTTATTTACAAGAAGCATAATACTTTGGTAATATTAATAAAAATAAGAGTAAAATAACACTATACAAACCCACATGTATGATAATATCACTTGGGACTCACAATTTACATATTGAACAAGAACCATTTTAGACATGTTTTGGCTTCAAATGAAGTTGCAACATGGGTATGTTATAAAACAACTATGAAGGCAGCAGCAAATTCTCAAAATTACAGGCTCCTCGAGTGATTTGCCAATAAGTTCAATATTTTTTTTTTGAGGTAAATACAATAAGTTCAATATTGATGGTGATTTTGCGAAAATAACTGCATAACCATCATCCATGTGCTCTGCACTTTCAGGAAAGAGCTGCCAAACGAGGCAGCCTCCTCCAATGACTCCTCCCTTCCACGAGCTCAAGAAAATGCTATATACTGTCTCCATAAAAGCTTCACGGAATTCATTGCTGAATTTCCCATCCTGAAGTGAGACACCAAACTCCCCAATCAGAATTGGCATCCCAAGCAAGTTGGCAGCATCATCAATATGTTGTTGCATCCAGGTTTTGACGAAGAGGAGGTGAAGATCCTCCACAGAGTGAGGCAACCTGGCGAAAGGATCTTATCCTTGTTACAAAGACTAATTGAATTTCTTGAAATAGCTAAATTTAAAACTGCAAAAAGCTAGAAAACACGATGGGATTGAACATAATGACTTACCAAGTGTCAGAATAAACATGCACAAAAGCTAAATCAATTCCTGGTACATGATGATTCCTGATGAAGTTTGTTCCAGCATTTGCCGAATAAGCATCTGGGTTTACATCCGAAAATTCTGGAGTGGAAGGACCATAAAAGCCCTCAAGACCAATCTCTAAAAGGTGGACATGGTCTATAGACTTCACATAAAGATGCCATCTCTTCTATCCATGCCTAAAAGAAACACAAGTGTTATACAATGTGTAGTATATATATAAAGAAAGGAAAAAAAAACAAATTAAAGCCAAATAAGGACCTGTAGTGTGTCGCCTAATGGATCTGACGGGCAGCATGGTTCATTAATCAAGTCCCAGGCAAGAATTGTTGGATCATCTTTGTAGGCTTCATTTATGATTGTGTTTGTTCTTGTCAAGACAGCCTAGGAAGTACAAAGAGAAAGAAAATGTTACTGCAACCTTTAGAAATGAAAGACAGGCAAGAAAACAAAAGGTTGCATCGTAATCGGCTGTTATTATTAGCAACCCAATTTGTGAGGCTCCGAATATGATTTGTCTAGTCGAGCCAAGAGAGAAGAATATCTACCTTAACAAAAGTTTTGTAGTAGCTCTTGACTGTAGGATCGGAGAAGAAGTCATCATCAGAAGTAAGTTTTAGGCCAGCCTCCTTTCCCCAGAGTACATATTGTGGTTTCCCTCCATAGTCTTCCCAGTTATTGCAAAGTGAGAGTATCAACCTCGCATTGTGCTTTCTTGCCTCGCTCATCACGAAGTCTAACGCCTGAAAAAACAAAGTGGCATTCTAAAATCAGCTATCGATAACTAATATTACCAAGATATAGTAAGTGACTGAGATCAACTCATTGGTGAGAGATCCAGGAAATATATTGCAATCAAGCATCCAATTTGTAACCGTAAATGACGCCAAGCGCAACACGGAAACGGGAACCATTCCATCAGTGCAGTAGCAGGACATGTAAATGAGAAGATTGCAGCAAGGACAAAGTCAAACGGCCAACCCGTTGCAACCACTGCACCGGGCCACGCATTTCATCAGACAAGTTCCGTGCAGTCGTATTGAAGGTAGCGCGCGCTCACCTGAAATACCTCGTCGTCGTATGAGAACCGCCTGATCTGCAGCGCGCGGTGTCCGACGTCGTTGAACGCCTAGGTGCGGCACACGTTGAGCCCCCCGGCGTCCGCGGCCTCGGCGAGGGCGGCGGTCACAGCGGCGCGCGTGGCATGGTCGGCGGCAAAGTACATGAGCCAGTAGGTGTTGAAGCCCACAGGTGCGGGCCCTGGCGCTCCACCATTGCCCACTCCTCGTCGGCGCGCGGCCGTCACTGCAAGCGGCGGCGGGGCTGCCAGGTGGGGACACGTGGCCGATGCCATGCCGGTCAACGGCTCCACGCATCATGCGACTCTGGTCTTGCGAGAGGACGACGAGTGGGCCCTAGAACAAATATTTTTTTTTCTTTTCATGGGCTGCGCGGGTTACGAAATACGAACTGGGCAGCCTTAAAGGCCCAAATACACCCGTCCTCATCCTCCTTCTCCTCCACGCGTCCCCACTCTCCACCGTCCACCGCAACGACAATCGCTCCACCGCCGCCGGCCGTCGATGAGGCAGCCGCCCCCGCAATCAACTGCTTTACCCGCCGCCGTCCATCGCTAGCTTCTACCCGCATCGCCAGTCAGGAAGCATCCGGCCCGATTGCAGCTCTAGTCAGCAGAGCTGCATCGCCGCGCATGGCGACCGCAGCGGCGGCGGCTCTCCGCTACTTCCCTAGCTCGCTCAGAACCCGAGATTACCCAGGACCTAACAGCACTATTGGCTCGGTCACGGTCTCCTCGAGGCGGAGACACTGCGCGGCGGCCGTGGCGGCGCCGTCGCGGGAGGCGGAGCCGTCCTCCTCGCTGGGCGACCTCACCCGTGCCGACTTCCCAATTCTTCACCAAGTATCCATCTGCTCCTGCCTGTCTCGTTCTAATTGCTAATTGCTACAATAATAACAGCATGAGAAGTTGAGTCATTTTTCTGTATGTACCAACAAGTGTTACAGTCTTAACGCCTGTTACTTGTGAGACTTATTTGTTTGTTTCATTTGTTACCTCTGGATGGAACTTGCAGGAACTTGATGGTAACAAATTAATTTACTTTGACAATGGTGCAACGTCCCAGAAACCTTCTAGT
Source organism: Eleusine coracana subsp. coracana (assembly GCA_032690845.1). NCBI lineage: Eukaryota > Viridiplantae > Streptophyta > Magnoliopsida > Poales > Poaceae > Eleusine > Eleusine coracana. The sequence continues at coordinate 13,466,696 of CM064426.1, forward strand.
GTGATCAAGACGTTAGACGAGTACTACCGATCTTATAATTCAAATGTTCATCGTGGCATTCATGCTCTCAGGTAAATTCTAAACTTGTCTCTCTCCCGCTGCTGTAGTGATTCATAGCCATACATTCACCACTGCTCCACTGTGTTCTCTGCAGTTTTTATTCTTTTGTTTTTTATTCTTAGTTCTCACAGGTTACTTCTTAGATAAAAGTTTGTATTTTATAACATATATTATTTGCGGTGGAAAGATATATATTTGGTTTAATGTTCATAGGATCTTTTTTCGTATATGTACAACTATAAGGTTACTTTAATTGTATGCCTTTTCGTATATGTACAACTATAAGTGCATATATACTCAAATTGTACTTGGCCTGACATGCTAACTTCTCTTGGGAAATAGCGCGAAGGCTACTGATGCATATGAGCGGGCAAGAATAAAAGTTGCAAACTTTGTCAATGCTGCTGATAGCAGAGAGATTGTTTTCACTCGTAATGCTACTGAAGCTATCAATTTAGTAGCCTATCCGTGGGGCCTTTCTAACTTAAATCAAGGAGATGAGGTAAATCTTTGTTGTCTTGCTGTTCCATCATATATTTATGTGTCTCAATAATGATGGATGCTATTAAAATTGTGCTTTTGTCACTTTTATATCATCTTCTACCACATATGGGAATCGAGCCTTTTATCATTGTCTTTTGTAGTTTATTAGGTAAAAATTGTTCAGAATATCTAATATAGCCCACCATTTTGCCCAATAATAGTCCTAGCTTACCACATCTGAGTTTCACCAAGCGTCACTGTTTTTATTATGTCTCTGTAACGTTTCATCTGTTATGGCGGCCAGATCATTCTTACAGTTGCGGAGCATCACAGTGCTATCGTTCCTTGGCAATTTGTTTCCCAGAAGACTGGTGCTACCTTAAAATATGTTGGGCTGACTACAGAAGAGGTTCCGGACATTGATCAACTAAAAAGGCTTCTGTCAAACAAAACAAAGATTGTTGTCGTCCATCATGTCTCGAATGTACTGGGTTAGTTGATGTTTTATTTATTAACAAAAAAAGATCCACTCTGTAGTTAGCCCTTGACAAGTGTAGATGAGATGTCTTCATTAATGTAAAGATCCTATAACTAACACAAGTTAATGTTATCAAGGTCAAAGCTTGCCAAAACAAAGGGTTTATCTTTTTTCTGTGAATAAAAAAACGGTTTGAAATGAGTAGTGCAAGAAGTTAGAATCCCTGTCAATGGGTGTTGAGCTAGACAGAAAAATGTTCTGTGTTGAAGGTTTAACTGCTGATCGTGATTCAACTACAACTATAACATTCATGAATTGCAGGTTCAATGCTTCCTATTGAGGAGATAGTAACATGGTCAAACAAAGTCGGAGCTAAAGTTCTTGTAGATGCCTGTCAAAGTGTTCCTCATATGGCTGTTGATGTTCAGAAGCTCGGTGCAGATTTTCTTGTGGCTTCCTCTCATAAGGTTTTTGTTATCTACCAACCCTGTAGCTTAATAACCTTGTAGCGTTGTCAAAGTAGCACATATATTGACCTTAAGAAGTTATGGGCTAAACTTCTCAGATGTGTGGCCCTACAGGCGTTGGATTCCTGCATAGCAAATTTGAGACCTTGTCATCTATGGAGCCTTTCTTAGGTAAGACACCGTCATGTGAAAGGAATCTGTTCACTATATCATAATTCTGGTACTTGACATTTACTGCTGGATTAAATCCATCACTAAGCCTCAGTTCTTTTCTGAGGAGACTTTTGTGGAGCTTTAACTACTGATATTTCTGCAGGAGGGGGTGAAATGATCGCAGATGTGTTTCAAGACAGATCCACATATGCTGAGCCTCCTTCTAGGTGAGGAATCTGATAATAACTTCTGTTTATTTCAGTCCTCCAAAATCTACCATAAGATTTTCATCTTATCTTTTGAAGGAAATCATACGAGCTATACTATATATCAACTGGAAAAAACTACTAAACAACAGGACAGAATATTACAGTCATCTAGAATTTGGTTATGAATAAATCTCCATCAGTTGTTCTCAACATGACCTTTACGATTTTCAAAATGAACATTGTTTTGCTTAGCTGCATATGTTCTGACTTGGAAACGAATAATTGATTGTATCCATCCTCAATAGCAAGTAGACATTACATAGAAGTACTGGAATTCTAGAGAGATGAAATCATGGTTCAACCAAAGTTTATTAATCTATTTTCTGTCACAATTGAGAGGGCGCACCTCTTGTTTTTACTCGTTTTGATTTTTCTTCCCATCTTGTAATCTAAATATTCTACTTATGATATGTTTATGTTCTTAAAAGGTTTGAGGCTGGAACCCCTGCAATTGGGGAAGCAATAGGACTGGGAGCAGCCATAGATTATTTGTCACATATTGGTATGGAGCAGATTCATGAATATGAGGTCAGTACAAATTTTATGTCGTTGGTTATACTTCCCTTGTTTAAACATTATCTTACATTTCTATGTAGATTGCTAGATTGTGCTTGTTAGACTCACTTAAAAGGATTAGAAAGCATCGTGCCTGATAGTCTTTCTCACTTCTATTTATTTATATGTACAGAAAGAGTTGGCTGCATATCTCTATGAAAACCTTATTTCTGTTCCAAATGTACGCATCTACGGCCCGTCTCCTTCACAAACTGGTCACCGCGCCCCTTTATGTTCTTTCAATGTTGAGAACGTTCATCCTACAGATATTGCAGAAATTCTTGATCTCCAGGTATGCTGAAGTTCCAGTATTTATGCAGATATAGTTTTGATTTTATCAAAAGCTCCAATAATTGCTCTGAGCTTTGTTATTATTGCATTAGCAATGTTTCAATGACAACTTCATAACTCTACGACTTTACTATCTCTCTGGAATCTGTTGATGAATTGCCTAACTTTGACTGTGCAATATGAAAGCTGTAGAGCTCTGGATATTCCAGATCATATTGCAGGCAGAAATACTAACTATCAGGAAGCCAGCAGTGTTATGAACTTATGATGCACTGTCATGTATCGCTTATGTTGTTTGTCTCTCTTGATATGTGTGTATCTAGTTGGGATGCATGTTGCACCAAAGTAACTGCTTCTAACCGGGTATTTGGGGTTAAATTATTTGTCATTATGATTCATTTTGTTTACATCTGTCATGCTGGCATAAGTAATTTGCATTGATAAGCTGACTCCTTGTTTCAGCATGGAGTAGCGATTCGGTCAGGGCATCATTGTGCACAGATTCTGCATCGGACTCTTGGTATTAATGCAAGTGCATGTGCAAGCCTTCATTTTTACAATACAAAAGAGGAGGTGGATGTCTTCATCCATGCGCTTAAAGACACAATTGATTTCCTCACTTCTCAGCACTAGAGATTACGTCCAAAGTGTACATTTACTTGAACTTTCAAGTTACCTTCCAGCCGTTCTTGTAAAAGTGAATACAGACTAGTGACATCCTCATTTTAGTGGGGCGTGTATTGCAGAAGTTTCTGTGTCAACAATTCAACATGTTCAGTTCGGTTGCTTCATGCACTTGTCTGCAACAGATATAAGCTGGAAACAGATTAAGTACAAGAAAAGTATTGTACCTTGCTCTTGCTTTTGAAGTTATATTTGTTGGTATGGTGAATTATGAACTAGAGTGTCTGGCGTTGTATCTGTCGAGGTGCATCTGAATTTAGGACATATTCAACGGCCATCTGTTTTTCTTCATTATTTCAACTTGGAAGAGATAGACAGAGCATAGTGCTGCTATTGTTGCGTCCTTCTTTTTGCTCACCCCGCCTCGGAATGATTGGCTATAGGAGAGGAGTTCCATTCTCATGGCTGGGTTCCATGTTTGGACTGAATTATAAATCGATGTTACCTTTTGAGCTGCACACATGGTCAGTTTTAAGCAAATGAATCGCCCACGCTGCACAAGCGTAAGCCGATGAGGAAACATTTGGAAGAGGGTGTTCAGAAATCATAGGACTGGCGGGGCTCTCTTTTGATCTGTAGTGTTAACTTTTTTGCCTGCTGCATCTCAGCAAATTGGGAAATCGGCAAGGGTCGATGTAGATGGACAGGTCAACTGATTCTGTTGATCTGACTAGTATGTGTTTCACATACTGTGCCGACATGGCCTGTACATTTTCTGTTGAGTGATGTGCAACTCTTTACAAGATCTAAAAACATAAATGCTGAGTTTGATCCCGAATTTGTTCAGAAAATAAAGTGACATCCTGATGCCTGACCGTGAGGAGAGATGAGAAGAGCTCTCAATTTTCCTCATTTGACATCGTTTTGTGATCTGATAAAGCTGTGAACATTAACCGGCTGCATCCTCGTGCGTAGCTGAGCTCACTAGGCAGTGGGATTACAGACAAAACTTATCCGAATGTTCACTGTCTATCTTTATTTTCTCTTCCCACCGTTAACGTGATATGGCAGGCAGTGAACATTCAGCGAGACAAATGTAGTAGTAACGAAGAACTGTATGTACTGCCTCGTAGAGTAGTTGTATTTTTTTATTTTTGCGGAATAACTATTGGAAGGACTCAGTATACATCAACCAAACTTCGTTTTCTAAAAAAAAAACATCAATCAAACCACTCTCGAAGACAGGTGATTATATTTGTGGCCAAAATTCAACTTGCCGCAGCATACTACTACGGTTATATATAGCCTGAAACGAGGACAAAAAGAAAAAAAAACGATTTTTCCGTACTCTCCCAAGTCTCAACTTAAGATTACAAGCTCCCCCCCCAAAAAAAAATCGCAGTCTCTGCTGCATTTCCACATTTGTGGGGTCAAAACAGAAAGGGTCAGACTGGCAGGAGCTCCGGCGAGAAGAGGTCGTCGAGGTCGGCGAGGTCTCCGAATTCGCATGCCGCCGGCGCCGCGCCGCCCCACAGTGGGGCACCTTCCACCGGCAAGCCGAAGTCCACGGACTCCTCATGGAACCACATCGTCCCAGTCACCGACGACTCAGACGACGCCGCCGGAGAGGCCTCCGCCTCAGGCGACGGACCCGGTGGAAGTAATGGAAGAGGCGGCGCGGATGTCAGGGCCGATGAGGAGGAGGAGGAATGGAGAGAGTTGGTGAGCGCGCGGGGCCCACGGAGGCGGAGCGCGGCGGCGTCGTAGACGGCGGCGGCCTCCTCGGCGGTGTCGAAGGTGCCGAGCCAACGCTTGGTCCCGCCGACGGGGTCCCGGATCTCCGCCGCCCACTTGCCCCCACGGCCGCCGCCGCACGCCGCGGAACCGTTTCCTCTCCCCGCCGCCGCCGCCGGCGTCGCCCCGCTTCTTCCTCCTCTTCCTCTTCCTCCGGCGCGCCTCCTCCTCCTACTCCGGGGACGGGAGGAGAAGGTCGATTTCGTGGACGCAGCGGCGGCGGGCGTCTTGGTGAGAGCCTTCGTCGGAGTCGGTGGCGTCGGCGTCGAGGAAGTGGACGAGGACGACGCGGGCGTGGTGGGGTCGCCGACGGAGATCCATCATGCTCCTCATCGAGGGAGGAGCTCAGCTGGGTAATGGTTTTAGCAGGGCTTATCGTTCTCTCCACAGGAAAAGAAAAGAGTAGAACAACGCTCCAGGGCCCAACAAGTCTCTGACATATGGGCCCGGTTGGACCTGAACGTTTCTTTTGCTTTGTTTCGGTCCATGCTTTGTCCAGTTCCTTCCATTGCATCTGAGTAGATTGTTTGTGGAGTTTACTCATTTTTAAAAGTGTATAAGCATACAATAGACAGAACATACTAGTGATTAGTGAAAAAAAAATGATACTACAAGTCACCCTCTTCTTCAAACTAACACTATCATACCATGCATGTGTTAACCAATGGAGAACCAACCTCTCATCCTCTTGGGCTTGACCACATGATCGCGCGTTGTGTTCCCGTGACATCGGTCGGCCATGAACCGGTTTAGCTTGAGATTGCAATAGTCCCTCCGTCCCTCTGTCTCAGGGTCAGGGATGAAGTATGCTCTATTCTGCTTGCCTAGCCATTTGCCAATGCATACGCCACCAAGTCCTCGTCTGTACTTGCGATTGTGACATTGGAACTTCTAATCTACTGTTGCGACATGATTATCATATAGAGCGCATAAAACAAAGCTCCCGCAGCCAAGTGTTCTACGAACGAATTTCATATCAGAACAACGTCCAATTCAGAGTGCTGACGTCACGGGTAGGAGAAAACATTGCAGAAGAAACTACAAGAAACCATTTATCAGAGGGCCCTAAACTCCTTGAACAATCACACTAATACGCACCATGGCGATAAGAAAGAAGTATCAGGTGACAAGCCATGCAATCCAAGCTAGTGATATCTGCGCATACGTGAATGATGGACAGGAAATTTCTTTCACCCTTTTTATCCGTTCTTCTCACCTACAGACTGCGGGGTAGCAGAAGCACCGAAAGAAGAAACGCCTCCATGTACAAGTGTCACATGATCCTCTTCATCAAGTTCTACAACCTCATGCAAATCCTCCCAAGTTGCTTCACTAATCCAAGTTACCTGCAGATTAATATGCATAGAGTCTTATGGTTAAGTAGTTCAGGTTATGGATACATTTACTAGGATTGCATTCCTTATATACATCAGCACACTGGATTGCAGTTTGTTTTCTGTTTAGCTGAGCGTGACTCTAGTGGTTTGATTACACTCTTATGTTGGCTCACTGGACTCAACATGAGGAATTTTATAAGTTCAAGAAACAAGGAAAATTTAAGGCCAGATTAACCTGGTATGTATAGTGGTGGAATTGGGAGTTTCACATGATGTAAAGGCTCTCGATTTATCCAGTGCCGTAGGTAAACAATTTGATTTCTACTAAGAAAATACTTTCATATAATTTTATTTTTGTCTATGGCCAAAGCCTGCTAGAAAAGAAAATGTATCAACATCCAGACCTTGAGAGAAGAGCCAGGTTGCTGGGACTTTTCCGCTCTTCCATGAAACTTTAGGCATGGGAGAATAGACTTTCCCATCTTTCATGTCATACACACCACAAGATGTAGTTGTATTCTTCCAATACCAGCCATCAATGTAATCATCTACGAAGAAGATGCAGCCCCGTGATAAATCATCTGGAGAAACACGGACAGCTCTTGAGCACCCTCGCCCGAGGAACAATGCTAGGTCCACCCCCAAACTCCTCGTCCCAGTCCAAAGCGAACAACCAAAGTCTGCCTTGAGCACTTCAAACTCACTGATGCCTGACACATGCAAGGGAGATATTCTTGTGGCAATCAACTCTATTGTGTAGGATATTTTTCTTCGGATCATCAGTAGTGTGTCATCGGATTCAAGAAGGTAGGGCACTCGGTTGAAAAATTGAAAATATGGCATGGGGGCTCCCTTGATGATGCGCAAAATTTGAGACACCCTTGGCTCACTGTTATCATCCTCATCTACAATGTCAACGGCAAGAAGATCCTCGGTAAAGGCATCAATCGTGTAAAGCTTCCCTTTTAAGAAGACCATGTCAGAAAGACACCTGCGCTGCTCCTGTGCTCTCACAGACCATGCGGCAGCCCCTGGCCGGGCACAGTGCAATCGTACAAAAATACTCGCCACAATCACCAACAGAAAGTACAGCAGCAATGAGGCGTGTGGAGCACACGATTAGTGTGATTGCTGATACATCCTTGCTGCCCATGAAGTCCATCCATGTACCGGGCATCCCATAATTTGGAACATGGTCATTGTCAGTTACCACAGGCTCATAGTAGGGACTATACGAAGACAAATTAGGAATTTCCATGGTGGCCTTGGTGAAGGGGTTCATCAGGAAGCAGGTGTCATCCTCGCGTGACAAGAGAATCCACTCGCCATAAGAGTTGTGATAGCAAGTCCCTTGAGGTAAGTGGAAGGTCTCGCTGTGTGGAAAGCTGATGGCACTGCCGTCTGGTAGCACAAGCCATGGCATTGGCGATGGAAGTGGCAGGACTGTCTCCTGCTGTGCGGCGGAGCCCCACTGGCGGCATACCGCAGGGAAGCGGGCGCGGTCCGCACGTGTAGGAAGGCGGATGAACACCATGCCCAGGAGCTCTGGCGGGAGATCCGCCCATGGAGGTGAGCCTTGATCGTGGCAGGGGGTCATCCTGCCAACAAGAGTAAAAGTCACGACCGGACAACGAGCGAAACAAGGAGAGAAGCGTTTAGGCATATAAACAAACACCTCGCGGGCATGAAATTGTACATCACCTTTGTTTAGATTTTGGGGGTTGGCAATCTCACGGATGCTTGTCCTTCAGAAACCGCGAGCACCCAACATAATCGACAATCGAATGCGAAATCTGCAAAAATAAAGGGACGCAATTATATATGCAAGTGATTGTGTGCGCGGAATGGACACTAGTAACAACTGAAGCAGAAGAGGGCGCACCCGCCGTTGCGGACTGACACAACGACGACTGTTGAAGTGGAGACAAGGGCAGATAAGAGGGAGGACAAGGAACAGAGAACGCAAATATCACCTTGGTTTCTTGACTCGGCGATGGTGGTGGCCGCCTGAACGGTGACGACGGCAGCGCACAGTTGAGGGCGTTCCCTTCCCTTCTACAGTGTCTATGGCTCTAAGGCCTAAGCTAAACAAAATGGGCTTGTTCGGCTGTTAGAAGAGTAGAGTGCAGCTGCAGGCCTGCAGCCCAGCCCATTCACTCGCAAAATATAACTGCCGATTATTACCTTCGTTTTTTTTTTCTTGTATGTCAATGCCACTAATCTTTTTTTGCCTTTGCATGCGTGTCATGAAGCAGTTAAGACTCTTTGCACGGCAGTAAGTCAGTAAAGCAGCCTCTCTCATTTTGGAATTTGCACAAGACTCGATTGCTACCATCTGGACCCCTGCTTTATTACCGGTTTCGTTACACATTCGATGCCCAACCTCGTGACAAGGACTCTATACAAAGATGCGACAACTATCAAAAGTTTGCAGCACAAATCTCACATCAGCACAAGATCACGCGGATGCACATTCAAATGGTCGTTATCATTCAGCAGATGTATTGCATAAACGAACCACTAATCATTATCATAGGTCATCAACCTCTCAAAACAGACGATCTCATGGACACTAGCAACAGAGTAACAAGCACCATGCTGTCAGAACTTGTTTTCAAGCAGGTCCAGGCTAATGACATCTTATTGAACAAATCCGACTGATGATAGCCTTTTGTGAAGGAACGCATCAGTACATGACGATACAGTATTGTCCTTTTTAGCAGGCTTGTTCAGCAGCACAGGTTGCACTCACTAGAACTCTAAAATCTCCACGTCCCAAGACCCTCTTCATTAGATTCCATTAGTACAATTGTTTCTCTTATGCTCCTAGGTCTTCTGCAACATATCAGTTTTACCTGCATTACATCGAATACAACAAGAAAGAGAAAATCACATGTTTTGCCATAGATGAAAAGGAGGTTAATTTTACAAGATGGAGTGATTTCTTATGTCCCATATTTCGTTAGCTTCTCAACTGATGTTTACTAAATAGTAAATATCCTCCAAATCTTTTTTTCTTAAGTTTCGCATCAACAAAATGTCTCTATAACATAGATTTCCATTAGCATATGCCATCTCAAGACCACATCCACATAGAAAAAATATTTCATTCCAATGGCGGGCCAAAAATTTAAAAATGGGCATTCAAACTTTGATATAACATAAAAACAGACAAAAGTTATAGTGTAACATAAGTCTTCAAACTATTTGCAAATATATAACTAGATTCAAGCTTTGATGAAAGCAAAATACTTTTTTTTAGAGGAATACCCCAAGGGAGACCCCTGAGGTGCAGGTGTGGCACCCAGGGGTCGAACCCTGGGCAGGACCACTCTGTCCAGTGGCCTTTGCTACTGCACCTTGAGCCCCTTTGCATGAAAGGAAAATACTTGTACTTCTTTAGAAAAAGAAATACTTGTACTGTATATTTGAATTTTCTTCAAAATTTGAGCATTCAGTTGAACGCTCTTCAATCAGAGTGTGCATATAACACCCTCATATTGCATAGATGCCACTGTTGCACACCCTCATGTTAGCTTTCATATATTTGTCTGTCATGCCAGTCTTGATGCCTACATCAGCTCACTGGATTCCAAAATAAAAGAAAAGAAAAAACCAGGGCCATATTTGATGATGGTGGCATGGTAGTGTTTAAGTAATTTTTGTAAGGCTCTTTGTTATCTACACCCATAGGTGGTTAACAAACTACAAGCATTTACAGTCCAATAAATAGTTTGATTTTGTTGAGAAACAAGTGAAATTATAGTTTAATCTATTTCTGAAGACAGCAATAAAAAAAACATGATCATGTTTACCCTGAGAGAAAAGCCAGGTTGCTGGGACGTTTCCGCTCTTCCATGGTGCGACAGGCAAGGGAGAATAGACCTTCCCCTCTTTCATGTCATACACACTGCAAGATGTACTTGTTACTTTCCAAGAGTCGAAGTAATCATCTAGGAAGAAGATACAGTCCCGTGACAGGTCATATGGAGATACAGAGACAGCTCTGGAGCACCCTTTTCCAATGAACAATGCTAAGTCATTTCCCAAAGTCTTCACCTTAGCCCATGAAAAATGCCCAAAGTCTGCCTCAAACACTTCAAACTCGTTCCAACCTGCCACAGCAACTGAGGACCTACTTCCAAACACTGGTAATGTTTCTCCTCTGCAGGAGAGTCTTCTGCGTATTATCAACAGTGTGCCATGGCATTCTAGGAGATAGGTACGCTGAATGAAATAGCTGTGGCTACGTAATTCAAATCTCCGAATAATGCTCTCAATTCGAGACACCCTTGGTGTAGCGTTGTCATGTTCATCCACAATGTCAATGGCAAGAAGATCCTCAGTGCCCGCGTCGATTGCATAGAGCTTTCCTTGGAAGAAGACCATGCCCGAGAGCCACCTGCATTGCTCATGTGCATTCACTGACCATGCAGCAGCCCCTGGCCGGCACAGCGCAACTGTACCGAGATTCCCAGCACCAACAGCGACAAGCGCAGCAATGAGCTGGGTGGAGCACACAACCAGCGCGTTAACAGATATATAATCCTTGTCCTTGAGGTCCATCCATGTACCATGACTTTCACGGCCTATGTTCCGGACATTGACAGTTTCCACAGGCTCGTCAAAGGGGCAATATGAGGACAGGCTGGGAAGTGGCATGGTGACCTTGGTGAAGGCGTTGAGCAAGAAGCAGCTGTCGTCATCCCGTGACATAATCAGCCACTCGCCACAAGAGTTGTGATAGCGAGTTCCTTCAGGTAAGTGGAAGGTTTCACCGTGAGGTACCCTGAAAACGCTGCCGTCTGGAAGCACTAGCCATGGCAACGGAGACGGAAGGGGCAGGTGGCCTTGTTGCACAGTGTAGCGCCATTGGCGGCAGATGGCAGGGAAGCGGCCACGGTCTGCTCGCGTAGGGAGGCGGAGGAACACCAGGCCCACGAGCTCTGGCTGTAGGTCTGACCATGGAGGCGACATTGGGTCGTGCGCCATCCTGCAAACAAGTGCACGGCACGATCAGACGATGAACAAAACAACGGAACACGCATGTAAGCATATTAACAAACACCTTGTGAGCGAGGGACACAGGCAGCGAGGAGAACCGGGCGGATGAACCTCGACGACGACGCAGACCCCGCAGACGAGGGTAGCGAGGAGAAATGGGCGGATGAACCTCGGCGAGGATGCAGATCCGGCAGACGAGGGCAGCGAGGAGAACCACGCCGATCCGGCAGCCGGGGGACGGAACGAATTGGCCTCGGCGCGCCGGGCTTGGAGGAGGAGGGAGGTCTGTCACAGCAACGATGTCGCACCGTCGAATCGGCGCCGTTTCTCCCCCGCAGTCGACCGCCTCCGCGCAACGACGCCGCACCTCTGCAGGTACAGGCCACGTCACGACCGCGTCCCGGCCGCCGCCGCCGCGCGCCGGTTGCCACTTGGCACTTGCCAGGTGCGAACGAGAGGGGCTGGATGCATATGTTTCTTATAAAAAAAAGGCCTATTTGCATATATTTGGATTACGATTAATAGTCACAATCTAAATTAAAGATGTATTTGCGTATATTTGGATTGGCGGTTAATAACCACGATCCAATTTAGAGGATTAAATGTAAATAATTGGATCTTGGTCAATAGTTGCGATCCAATTTAGGGGGTTATATGTAAATGTTGGTTCTTTGATCCCAGTCCACCATCCTTCACCGTTGGATCAAAGTGTACGGGCCGGATGGAGTCAGACTAGTCATCGATCTCCCTTCTTCGTCAATTGAATCGAAAAAGAAAAAAAAAAGAAAAGGCCACGTCGGAGTGTCGGACGCCATGGCCGGAGAGCGGAGACCTTCTCGTTTCACCTCCTCGTCTCCGTCTCCGGACCCGAATCTCGACCTCGCCATCGCGCTCGCGCGGTGCCGCTGCCCTCCTCTTTCTCGCACCAAATCCAGCCTCAATCGGCTACCTTCCCACGGGTCAGGCCGCTATGGACTCGCCGAGAAATTCCCCTGCGGACTACTCGTACTATTTCACCTCCCAAGCATGCTCTGCTCTGCTCTGCTCTCCCTATCCGTTCTATTAAGCATTCTCTCCTGCGGCTCCCTCACATTGCACAAGAGTTGGACATCTTCAACTCGGAAGCTGATCCGAATCCCAAAGTCCGATCAAAGCTGATAACGAGGTGATTCAGGATCATCCTGAATCATCGGAGGAAAACGAGGATGTCAGTTTTGTTGTTCATGTATTTTTGCTCCAGCGAAAGGAGAAGAAAGCTCCGATTGAAGCATTGTCACCATCTGAATTCTGATCCTGCATTTGAAGCAACAGGGGAGGATGCGGGCCGGCCGGCCCGGGGAGCACGACAGGGGCGTTCCTGGGGTCGCTACAGTAGCATTGGACGGATCACCATGTTCACGCCGGAGAAGAGGAGGAAGAAGATGCAGAAGATGTCCTTTTCCTCATATATAACGATGATGCGTGATCTTCCGACATTTTCGAACAGGATGTTTGATACATCATTTTCGAATTCATCAGTCAGGAACTAGGCATGTCGACGGGGGCAACAGCCATGCATCCATTTCTCTCCCTTCTCAAGCCACGAATGTTGTGCAGTTCGTGCTTGTGTAGTGTGTACAACAACAGCAACTGCTCCAACATGACTAATTAGTAGCAAATGATATTTTCCAAGATCATATTAAAAAAAAAGTCTTGATTCACATGTATAGTGAGCTTTCTAATTTAATTTTTCAATCTAAAAAATTCTTCCTAATAATTCATCCACCAACATTGTTTTCAAACAATCTTTAGTAAAATATGGTGCTCACCATGACTAGTGAACTGAGGATTACTTCCTCTTTCTGTTTTCATCGTGCTACTATTTTATATAAGGATTCTAGAAATACTTATAATTTGAGATGGAGGGGGTACATCCCTTCTCATAATTTTTATCTTTGACACCATTTTCCTTATGACTGTCTCCTATAGGTCTTATATGGGCTATGTTCACAGCCGCCACCCACCTCCATTCAACAGACGATGTGAGCGACCATGTTGGTGCCAATGACCTCTTGCTTGCACGTGGCCACCAAATGAAGTACATGGTGAATAGGTGCTAGGTGGTGAGGCATCGAAGCCCATGTTAGTCTGCGTCAGAGAATAGGGCGAAGCTCTTGGTGTGGTGAAAGAGGAGGTAACACACCACTTCCTTGATGAGGTCCTCCGTGAACATCGATCCGAGGAAGATTTTTGGCTCGTCATGATGAGGTGGGTGGAACCGACAAAGAAGGACATCAATGTCTCGCAGCTGTCGATGGCATGTGACATCATCTGCCAGCATGCAGTGCACGAGGGGGCTGGAGAATGTGATGACCTTACTCCCTGGATCAGATGGTGGGCAGTAACTATAGGACAAAGTCCACACAGAACCTACGTGAGAGGCATAGGTGAACAACATCGACGATGAAAGCCACGAGGAGGAATGTAAGTGAGTCCTCCAGCCTGATGGTCACGGTGAGCACTATACTTTGCTAAAAGTTGTTTGAAAGCGATGTTGGTGAGTGAAGTGGTGTGGGATGGGAGCGCTGAAATAGAAAGTCTAGCATACTATAGTCCACCGATTTGGAAACTGCTATGCCAAATATTATTTTATATTATTAAAGTATTTTTTACTGTCGTTATAAATTATATATACTCCCTAATAAACACTGATTTTAGATATTCCCAAATGTTATTGACATGAAACCACATATGATTTATTCTAAAGGTTTGAAAGAATTTTTGCTAACCAAAATCTATAGTTTTGATCCAATTCATAGGTTATTATATATAATTTATTTTTACCCCAATTCAGTGTTCACTGGCATGCATGTTGTCCCTCCACATTGGATCAAGATGTGCAATCCGGATGGTTAACAATCTCCCTTAATCCACTCGATCAGAAAAAGAAAAAAAAAACAGTAGATGGGGGACCTTGCTGTTTTAAACTGAATCACTGGCTCAACTCTGCTTCGATACTACTCTGTACCACCTCTGCTTTGATAGTACTAGTGTGGTAAAAAAACCTGCGGTGATAAAGAACGGAATGAGACTATAGTACATATTTTTTAAGAAACAAAAAATACACTAAAACAGACTCGGCTTTGATGACTGGAAGAAGAGGATGATCTGCTATGAGCGGAATCACAGAAACAAATATGTGTTTTGATAAAGAAGGAACGAGAGGTAGAACCACAAAGAAAAAATCTCTGCTTTGATCACTTGAAGAGCATGCATGCCTCAGTGACACGAAGGGTACACTTTGGGTGTTCAATTTGGGCTAGGATGAGGAGTTTTTGTTATAGACAAAAGAAAATTGTATTAAAGTATTTTCTTAATTGGAATCAGATTAGCTATCCTGTCATGGGCTAAGATTCTGGGCTGCCATGCTACGGTGGTTCGGTCCAATACTGTAGCAGACCGCCTAGGAGCCTACTTAAGAAATGATTAGAGAGTCATTAGAAATTAGGCCAGAACAGGTTAGATCTAGTATCAATATCCCTGCCATTGAGGTGAATCCAGACTGTGAACAGTTATAATTCTTTGACCATTTTTTTACACCAGTGAAATAGATAAATCAAGAGCCTTTAAATCATGTGAAACAACAAAATTTCACCACAATACATTACTGAAGTGAGCATAAAATTTCCTTGTTTTCTGAACTTGGAATTTTTTCCTTATTTTGAATCCAGTGAACCAATGTAGAACTGCAGTCATATCAACAGTAGCATCACACTCAACGGAATTAATAAAACAACTGCAATCCTAAAAAGTATAAGGAATAGCATTACCTTTTGGGGGACATTTATCCATCACCTGAACTACAACTACGCCATGAGCCTCTGTGCTGTCTTTTGTACAGGTGAGACATCAGGCAAACAACTTGGGAGCATCTGCATGAACTTGTAGAACTTGACGAAGAGGATCCTGTGACACTTCTACATGAAGGCATTTTTTTTTTTGCGCGTGCTTCAAATACCCTGTCGTAATGAGCAGAATTGATAATAACGGGAGAAAGAAATATTCATGTGTCATTCACATGTTCTCAGATATTACTCAGACCTGCAAGGAAACAATTACATGTCCATTTTCCTCATACTAATTTATGATCCCTATGGTGCTGGAATTTCATACACCTGTTGTAAGGATGTTTGGTATTTTTGTTTGATAAGTTCAGGCGCGCTCCGATAATGAATACTTCTTTCTTATGTAATGTATGTGCCCACTAGGATCTTGTCTGTTTCTTCGCTCTGAATTTTGATATGAAATTGTGTTCTTGGGCCTTAGGAGTTTTGTTACATTCTTTCTTGTAGCCGAGTTGGCCCTGATGTGCTTATACTTTCATATTAGTGTGTACTGCCTTAATCTTTTCCTTTTGGTTTTGGTTTGTTAAGGACAGATGGAGGCAGATTCCAGTGAGGTCAGGATCACATCATCTCATTCTCTATTGATTATGTAAGTGATCGTCTCTTCTACTTGTAGAAACTACAAGTTTCGTTATCAAAGGTTATGCATAACGAAACTTGTAGTTTCTATAATTGAGTGTTGAAAGCTGCCTGTTGGGTCAGCCGCTTTTTTCTTTGGCATTAAGTAATAGTGCTTATTTAATAACCTTAACACTTTGAACCAGTTAGCATGGAGCCTTGATTGTTTTGCAAAAAATATGCATATCTATCTGCAATCTGAAATATGCATATGTTTTTATTAAATAATGGTTCAAATGTTTTGGAGCCAATTTATTTTGTCTTTCTTTGATATGAGTTATTTTTATCTATATCATTTTCTTACGATACATAGCTTATTCCCATGATCTACAAATGCGTACTCCCTCCATACTTCAATTAGATATTGTTTTGACATGATTTAACATATCAGGATGTGATTAATTAGAAGGTACATCTAAATTTCCATATTAAAGGGCATGTTGGGGCTACTCTAGTCAATAGTCTACAACCACCTTAGACCAGTGTCAGTGGGGATTTCATAAACATGTAATGAGGTTCCACATAACCAAAAGAGATGATATGGCATAGCAATTAATATGAAACCTATGAAACCCATTTGACACTGTTTTATACTCCATCCGTTCTAAAATTGTTGTGGCCATTGATTTTTTTCGTTACCTTTGACCATTCGTCTTATTCAAAATATTTATTCAAATATGAAAAATTATAAGTTATATTTAAATTTTATCTAGTGATAAAACAAATCATAAGAAAATATCTAATATTTTTTAAAATTTTTTGAATAAGATGAATGGTCAAAAATAGTGAAAAAAGTCAATGACGATGACAATTTTGGAACGGAGGAAGTAGGTATGAAACTTTATTAAAACTAAAGAGATAATGTGACCAGCATGATACAGCTAAAGTTTTCAACCTAACAGGTCATGGGTTCAACCCCTATGGGCAGCCAATTTTTTTGCATTGAGTCATTAATTTGCCTCGGGGCTGTATGCGAGCACAGGTAACAAAGTAAAACGACATCTATTCGTATTTTTTTCCCTAACCCAGAGCAACATCTAATTGAAGTATGGATGGAGTATTTGTTTCCATGTTTACTAGGATGCACGCTAGGTGCACTGACTTAAGCTGTTGGCAATGCGTGGGATCTCATCTAGTATGAAATAATGTTCCTTTTTACTTGCCTGAGCTCATGTTACACGGTTGCTACTTAAAAAGCCTCTGAATTATCATTTACAGTACACATGGTTGATTTGATAGAGTTATGATAGTATTCTTGTCTGGAATCAATGCTGCGTATTTGCATATTGTGTTATACTGTAAAATATTATGGAAACACATTGTGCCTTTGTATCATGGGTGGTTCGTTTTTAGGTGAAATCATCTTAGTTTGCTTCTCAAATTAATTACAAGGCCTGGAATAATGTTGTTTTCCTATAGAGTTGGATGAGTGATAGTAAGTTTTGAAAGGTTGGGTATTGATGTTGGTGACTCAAACGAGATCATAGTTGGTTGTTTGATTTGCATTATATTCGGTAGCGCTTTTAGTTTAATAGCATGGGCAATGTACTAGTAACTCGTAGGAGGTTGTTTACGAGTTGAAATTTCAGTGTGGTGTGAGTTGTTTTTGAGTGTTTGGACTACGGTTGTGGAGGAATGTATCAGATGCAATACGTGATCCATTAGGATTAGTTATGTGATCTCGTGGATACATAGCCAGTAGTAACAAACGAGAAGAATTGAAACAAAAGATAAACAGATCACAGGATTGTAACAAGGAGCTTGCTTATTATTGAATACAGTGGAAAAAACCTGGGTTCCAAATAAAAATCACTTGAAAATGCTGAGTTGGGATGGAATATCCCCTACATCAATATCATAACAAAACACTATTGGCGCATCTCCACTACTGCCTCCAGGATGGCCATTTTGCAGTGTTAATGTTCTATGATGAAGTCTTTCACTTCGTGTTCACCTAGGCGACGCCAAATCCTGCCATTGTCAACAACCCACTCCTCTTTGAAATAATCTGTATAGCCCACCTGCGTATTAAACATTCAGCATCATCCTCGGCGACAGATCACTGGAAACTGCTGAATCAAAATATTTCGAATTGAATCCTACCTCAGTATCAGCAGCACATGTGTCAGGCTCCAAGTCAGTGGCCATGGGCGCATCCATGTTTCCCACCAGATCCTTGGTTGTCGCTTCATTCTCTTTGGGATACACATCCATAATACTATGTGCTCTGGAGCCCTCCTACGTATTAGAAAGAGAGTTTGAACTGGAAAATGCTGAATCAAAATAGTTTGAACTGGAAAATCCAGATCAATCGGAAGTGGTGAATAAAAATAATTAGGTAGTACTATGTCAACAGCGTTTGCTGTGGCAAGGCGCGGCGCCGCCTCCCTCTTCTTCAGTTCCGCTTCCTTGTGCTCCAGCTCCGCCTGCTTCACCGCCGTCGATTCGTATGCTATGGCAAGGTTCAGCTCCGCCTGCTTCACAGCCGCCTCCCTCTGCTTCATGGACTCCTCGCTCTGCTTCATCTCCGCCTCCCTGTGATTCATCGACTCCTCCCTATGCTTCATCGATGCCTCCCTCGCCTCCAGGTCTGCTGCTGCCTCACCATCTGCATCCTCCCTCGGCGGCGCCGCCACAGATTCGTTTGCCATGGCAACAACAAGGTTGGGCGCCCGGGGGCTACGGGAGACCTTGCAAAGGACCAGGCTTTCTTCTTCTTCACCGAGCCGGAATTCGTGCAAATTCCAGCCCGTCCTCTGCTTCTTGCCGTCCTCCGCCCGAGTGCTACGGAAGGCGAAGAGGTTGGATTTCCCAATCACCCTGTTGCCCTCGCTCGCGGCGCAGATGTCCTTGCGTTTCCCCTCGCCCTTCCACTCGCCATGCTCCGTGCTCCGCTGCTTCCGCTTCTTCCCGGGTCCTCCTCCTCTCTGGCTCTTGGGCTGCAGCCGGCTCAAGTAGTACCACGCCACCTCGCCGTTCTCCGCGACGGTGCCCTGGGACCGCCGCGTAAGATCGGCGGGATCTTCCGCGTAGACGTCGGCGATGTGGATGATGGGCAGGTTGTTCACTACAGCTGGTGTGGCGCTGCCGCTGATGACGTGGGCGCGGAGAATTTTGATGACCTCCACTGGGCTAGGATGGGAAGAGATCAACGCCGGAGCAGGAGGATCGGCGGCAGAGTTGGAGTTGGAGGAGCCGGCCGCCATGGCGTCTTATTAATTCTTATCTGAGGAAGGATTAACAGGAGGAAGGTTTGGCTGTGCTGCTGCTTGATGATGATGGATGCCCTGATGGCTGAGGTCCCTATTTATAAAAGGGGAGAATCGAAGGAGGAGTGGAGGCAGGAGAGGACCTTCGTCGTTCCCGGCCGGTTGACTAGATGAGCATAATGTCGGATTCCGACGGCGGGGCGGCGTCCTACCTTCTCCGACGCCGATTCGGTGAAAGAATGAGTTGTATTTTATGGTTTGATGAGGGCCCCACGTGGGGTTGGTGGGGGAATGTGTTTATTTTAGAGTGAATTGTATAAAATTATAACTATTTTGTATTATTGTTGTAGAAAACTATAACTTTCGATTCATATTTCACAAAACTATAACTATTTTGACTTAGAGTTAGAAAAAACTATAACTTTAATAAATTCCATTCTAGAGTGACCGTAGGTCTCACCTGTCAGTCTAATAGTGTTATTCTGTTTCCTACATCATACACCATGTCATCGAGATGATGTAGAAAATACGAGAACAGACCTAAAATATAGTTTCTACGTTGTCGCGAGTGTTAACGCCATGAGCATCAAGTGGAAAAGAGATGCCAACATATGTGATCAACGTGCTAGCCGGACGGGGGACACGTCAATCTTTTTAGTGATGGTATTGAGTGAGAAGACGAGGTGCGAGTATTATAATTTGTTAGGTCTGATCAGCATTCCATCCCATCAAATCTCCATCGTGATCACAAACACTGCTCTCACGATGACATAGCATCTGACGTGGAAAACGAAATGGCATTATTAGACTAATAAGTAGGACCCACGATCACTCTACAACAGAATTTATTAAAGTTTTTTGTAACTCAACGTCAAAGTAATTATAGTTTTATGAAATAGGAATTAAAAGTTATAGTTTTCTGTAACTCAAGATTAAAATAGTTGTAGTTTTATGAAATATGAATCAAAAGTTGTAATTTTCTGTAACAATGATATAAATAGTTGTAGTTTTATGCAATTCACTCTTTATTTTATTATTCGAAAGGAACGGAACGGCGTCTTCAGTCCTGGACTTGCACTGCTGTAGATGGATACTCCATTTTTGAAACAACAGTAACGGAAGTGATGTTATGTTGAACATATGAAATCAAGTTAATTTTTGTTATAAGCATCTCAATCATCTGAATAATAAACCCGTGTGATTTGTGCTCAAATGCAGGTACTACAGAAAAGTTGCAGACTACCGGGAAGCATCTGCAGAAAATTCCGGAACCTCGAGGAGAGGAGGATCCTAACTGAACAGACTTGTTCTGATGATGCTTCTACTGCTCTGCAGAAAAGTTGGAGAGAATTTCAAGTGTTTGAGGCAGACTTTTGTTCACTGGGAGAGAGACGGGGTGATCAATTCCAGAGCTGTCAATGTATCTCCATATGACCTGTCACGGAACTGTATCTTCTTCCTAGATGATTACATAGACAGTCATTTTCTTTTTCAAATCCATGGATAATCATTGGAACAAAATAATTACATCTTGCTGCGTGTATATGACATGAAAGACGGGAAGGTCTATTCTCCCTTGCCTGTGGGCTGTGGTTCCATGGAACAGCGTAGCGGAAATGTGCTAGTAGCAACCTGCCTTTTTCTCTTGAGGTAAACATGTCATGGTTTTTCTTTATATAATTGCAAATGAATCAAAATATAATTTCATTTGTTTGTCAGAAAAAATTGAATCATTTGTTATTAGACTGAAAATATTTGTAGTTCGTTAACCCCCCACGGGAACGGGGGCAGATAATATAACCAAGAGCCTTACAAAATTTATTTAAACACCACCATGTCACCGTCATGCGCAAACATGGGCTTTGTTCGTCTGTAGAAGAGAAGCGTGCAGCCCAGCCCATTTTCAGTAGAGCTCGAATCCTTTTGCAGTGTATGTATATTCGATAGTAATCAGTGGAGTTGAAATATTTTTAATTTTCATCAGTAATTTTTCACAACACCATATTTACTTTGATATAAATGTATCATAAAGCTACAGAATTCAATTTTTTTAAAGAAGAAAAAAAGAATACACTACGTGCATGCAGCCACACTATTCTTCAAAGTAACATGGCCATACTCCATTCCAGAATCGATGGCATTTAGGATATGTGATTTTCACTGGTCCTAGCTCATTTTTGTTCGTTGGAAGAGCTCACCAGGCTTGGGGTGCAGCCCACGCCCGAGTTGAACGGGTTGAGACTTGAGACGGCTCAGCGTCCGTGATCGATGAGGAGCGTAGGTTGAGCTTGTCGTACGTATGGTACGTTCTGGGAGGCGTGGAGAGGGGCTGGCGGTGGAGGAACGCCGCTGTGAGCTCCGCGTACGTATGTTCTAGGTTGAGCTTGAAGAGGCATGCTCTTCAAGTGATCAAAGCAGAGATTTTTTCTTCGTCGATTCTACTTCTCGTTCCTTCTATATCAAAACACATATTTGTATCTGTAATTCCACTCATATCAGATCACCCTCTTCTTTGCTTATTTTTTTCTTAAAAAATATGTACTATACTCTCCTTCTGTTCTTTATCTATCACAGCAGGGTTTTTTTTTACCACACTAGTACTCTCAAAGCAGAGGTGGCACAGACTAGTATCGAAGCAAAGTTGAGCAAGTGATTCAGTTCAAAACAACAAGGTCTCCGGCCATTGGCTTATGGCCTCCAACTTACTGCCGTTTTTTTCTTTGTTTTTCTGGTTGAGTGGATTAAGGGAGATTGTTGACCATCCGGATCGCACACCTTGATCCAACGTGGACGGACAATATACGTCACAGTGAAGTGAACTAGGGTAAAAATATAAAATAAAAAATCATGCATGACAATGAACTGGGGTCAAAAAATAAAATAAAATTATATAAATTATAACATGTGTGGTTTCCTCTTAATAATATGTTGTGGTTAAAAATCCAGAACAAACACTCTATGGGCTAGCCGGGGGCTGGGCAGGCCGAAAACCTCTCGGATAAGCTACAACGGGAGTAAACAAGACTGAGTAGTGGCGCTATGCCGAAGGGCCCGACCAGATACCCTTCGGCTAACGGACTTTTTATTATCTAAACGAAATAGTATAAAAAGGTTCTGATGTCAGAGACCCATCCCCTCGCTCAGAGGTGCAGGTGAGCATTTATAGACTCATGCTCACCTATCCTCCGGGAGTGTTTATAGATTTGCCCCGGGTCTTACATTATATATCTTACTACTTGATCTAAGGGTATTCTATTACTTCAATCTACATCCGATACATGTCCCCGGCTGTCATTCTCTAACACCTGCACCTGGGGCTCGCCGCGTCGTACGCCCTTCCGCCGTACCGGCCTTCGGACGCATGCTGGGCCGAAGGTCCTCTGGGCCACCAGCCCAGCTGGGCCCTTGTTTCTTGTTGCTAGACTGTCTTCTGGTCTTGGGGAGACTAAGGGGTGGGCTTTCTCCCAACAGTAGCCCCTTATGGATTTCTCGTAACAACTTCTGCCCCTCGGGCCGGCTGAGACAACGAAGCAGAGGAGCGCAGACGCCCCCCTTGTACAGGACATTATCAACAATAGTGTATCCCAACACTGATGCAGTATTCTCTGCCGCTCCTCTTTGTCATCCGAGACATAGCGCCATTCGAGACATGTCCAAATGGGAGCCCGCCAATCCTCGGCCGTGATGGCCAGCACCCTTCGGCCTTTCACCTCCGGCGCTGTTGCTGATTCACTCATAACCTTGTGAAGCACATCACCAGCGACTGGACGCTGTCCGGCCACGGCCTTAGTCAATGCATCTGCTTCTCCATTTTTGGTGCGGCGAATATTACGAACTTCAAAACCCAAGAAGTACTTGTCTATCTTCCTCACCTTACTGATATACCGAGCCATCTCCGGATCCCTAGCTTGATATCCTTTTGCTAACTGAGCTGAGACCAACTGAGAATCGCAGTAAATAACCAGCCTGCTAGCCCCTAAGGCTCGAGCTTGCCAGAGGCCCAACAATATGCCTTCGTATTCCGCAGCATTATTTGTTATTTGAAAAGCCAATGTGGTAGAGAATCACATGGTTTGCCCTCCGAAAGATGTAATAACTGCAGCACACCCTGCTCCGGAGGTCCTCCAAGCACCATCAGTGTGAACTCACTAAACTGGATCCTCCGGAACATCCTGAGCTAAGTCTTCGGCTTCGCCGTGAGGAGTCCATTCGGCCACAAACTCCACCAATACTCCAGATTTGCTGGCCTTACGAGCAACAAAGGTGATGTTATATTGAGCCAACTCAGCCGCCCACTTCAACACAGCACTGAAAGCCTTATTATTTGTCAATACGTCTCGCAGTGGATATCTGGTAGGTATGGTGATAAGGTGATCATCAAAGTACTGTCGCAACTTACGTGAAGCCATGATCACATCATATAATATTTTGTCTACCACAGTGTAGTTACATCGTGATGCCGTCAATGTTTCCGACACATAGTACACCAACAACTACTGAAAAGCACCACTGCCCTTCGGTGCTTCATAGACCAAGACTGCACTCACTATCTTCGGCGCCGCAGCAATATATACCAGCAGAGGAGCCTTCGGTGGGGGTGGTTTGAGAGTGGTAAGTTCAACAAGATACTTTTTGAGCGCTTCGAACGCTAACTGTTGCTCCTCACCCCATGTGAATGTCCGGGGCCCGCGAAGTGCTTCGAAGAAAGGTAAACTCTTTTCAGCCAATCTAGAGATAAACCTGCTCAATGCTACAACACGACCAGTGAATTTCTGCAATTCCCGAATAGAGGCCAGAGGCTACATATCCATGATTGCCTTGATTTTGACCGAGTCCAGGTTAATTCCTTCCTTTGACACCAAATACCCCAGCAGCTTTTCTGAATGCACCTCAAATATGCACTTCGCTGGGTTCAGTCGCATCCCTACCCTCCGCAGGTTAGCGAATGTCTCTGCCAAGTCTTTCACATGGTCCGCCTCTTCAACACTTTTGACAACAATATCATCAATATAAGCTGCCGCATTACGGCCCATATGTGTATCCAATGTAGCTTTAACAGTACGAGAGAAAGTTGCT
The DNA here is from genome assembly GCA_032690845.1 of Eleusine coracana subsp. coracana. Lineage (NCBI taxonomy): Eukaryota > Viridiplantae > Streptophyta > Magnoliopsida > Poales > Poaceae > Eleusine > Eleusine coracana. The sequence continues at coordinate 13,490,998 of CM064426.1, forward strand.
CCGGCATTTTTCAACCCGAAAGGCATTCGGTTGTAGCAATAAGTCCCCCCTGGTATCTGAAAGACTGTCAAAGGCGGATCTTCTGTAGCCAACCAGACCTGATGAAATCCCGAGTAACCATCCAAAAAAATCATCAGTGCATATCCTACCGTTTCATCCACCAACTGGTCTATACGAGCTAGCGGAAAGTCATCCTTCGGGCAGTGCTTGTTTAAAGTTATAAAATCAATGCACATGCACCACTGGCCATTTGGTTTTTTAACCAACACGGGGTTTGCAAGCCAGGTGGTTCTGTCAATAGGCTGAATGACGTTTGAATCCAGCAATTTCTGCATTTCGGCTCTCAAGATCCTGTCCTTTTCCTCTGTCTAAACTCTGATTCGCTACTTGACCGGACGTGCCTTCGGCTCAGCGACTGATCTGTCGATACCGGGGAGGTCTTTTGGCGACCACGCGAAGACATCTATATTATTTCTCAAGAATTGCATCAACTGCACCTCTACATCCTGTGATAATTCCCTGCCAATCAGCATTGTTTCATTCGTTCAATCGGCACACAGCACAACTTCTTTGGTGCCTTCGACCAGTGTGACCTTCATACCCACTTGGGTGCTGTCAGTGGTTCCAACGTAAGACTCTTGGTCTGACAATCTTCAGCTATAACATGGATATGATGTTGCTCCGGTGATGACCCGAACTCCAGCCTCCGGGCTTCAACTTGATCCCCATACACTGTGATGACACCCTCTGGTCCGGGCATTGTCATGCATAGGTAGCCATGATGAAGCACCGCCAGGAATCTGTTGATAACCCTCCGGCCCAACAGGGCATTATAAGGATAGTTCATCTCTACCACATCGAACCGAATGTCCTCTGTTCGGTGCCCCCCTAGTCTAGAGAATGACACTTTGAGCACGATACTGCCTATCGCATGAATGGGCTCTTCTCCAAACCCCTGCAGCGGAACTGAAGAAGCCTGTAGGTCAGATCTGCCATAACCCATCTTCTCAATAGTACTCCAGAGAATGACATCGGTCGAACTCCCTCCATCAAGCAAGACTTTGCGAACATCAAAGCCATTGATGTTGACCGCCATCATGAAGGCATCATCATGTGGAAAGATCATCGGCCTCAAATCAGCCGCTGAGAATGAAATCGGCACGTCCATCCAGCGAGTAACCCCAACCGGAAGGTATGTAGCCACATGATTTACTTGCCGAACATGCTCTCGGCGCTGCCTCTTAGAGGGGAACTCATGCCCCTATCCTCCAGTTATAGCAAAGATCATGCCACGAGATGCCCTCGGATTCGGAATGTGCTGTACGGGTTGTGCCCTTTTGGGACGGTCGTCCGGCTTCAGCTGCGGTGGAGGCGATAACTGCTCCGCCGGAGGGGCCGGAAGCACGAGCTGAGGCAGAGGGGATGGTAGTGCAACTATTTGTGGCGGTGGGGCGGGATGGTGGTACTGCGGAAATGGCGGCTGATGAAAATGTGGGGGAGGGGGGGGGGGTAGAAAGCAGCGACATGTGTGTATTGAGTATGCATCACCGGCCAAGTTTGCTCAGCCTCTCGCCGCACTCTTGCATCGGATAGTGCTTTAATATTAGGGCAATAATTGGAGCTGTGTGTGCACCCTGGGCCATGAAATGCACAGTAGAAAGGTTGACCCGGCCGAGACTGCCTCGGTCTCGGACGTAGCGGAGGCGGCTGAGGGCATCTGAGTGCTGATCCCGAGGTCCCCCATGCTGGAGATTGAAAACCTCGTGCCGAGTAAAGCCGCGGCCTGCTCCGCCCTGATTCGAACGCTAGCCTCCGATGTTCAAATTCTGCCCTCGTCCCATCATCACAAACGAGCACGCCTTCCGACGCTCTTCCTCTTCATCCTCTTCTACCCGTACCTGCCCTTCCAAGATTCTCAACAATTAATACAGGGTCTGAGGTTGCTCTACCCGAATAACACTCCTGGCTGCTCCCATCCAGAGCCCCTTCGCAACAGACTCGATCACCGTGGCCTCATGAATGTCGGACACCTGGCACTTTAAATGTATGAACCTCCGGGTATAGTTGGCCAGTATTTCACCCTCTCTCTGCACACAAGCCGCCAGATCCCGGACTCTCACCGGCCTGGCATGATTTCCCCTGAAATGTATAGAGACTCCCTCTTTAAGTTGCGCCCATGACCGAACGCTCCCCGACGGCAGCTTAGCTTACCAGGTATCCGATATTCCTTCCAATGCTAACGGAAAAGCTTTGGCCTTTACTGCATCATTCCCTTCGGCTGACTCCACAGCCGTTTCATACCTCATGAAAAACTCCTTAGTATCAGAAGTCCCTGCAAACATTGGAAGCTTGACCGAAGCCAACCTCGCGGGCCACTGCACCGCCTGTAATTCGACCGCCAGAGGAGAGTTAGGATCCGCTGGCTGCACCAGGTGAAGGCTTCCAGTTGAATGTGCCCTTGCCCTATCTTCACAAAATTTCTCATACACTGGAGCTTGCTCCATCGGTATCCGACCTTTCCGAAGGATCTCCAACTGTCTACTCAGCTGCTCTTGTCGCCTCTTAGCCGCTTCAATTCTCTGGTTATAACCAGCCTCTTGCTACGCTAGATTTTGCAGAGCCTGTGTCCGTAATATCTGCTCTTCGGCTACCCTTCTTTGCCTTTCGACTTCCTGCTCCATCAGCCTCACATTCTCCTCTTCCCGTAGGGCATCTTCTTGCTGCTTTCTGATACGCTCCTTTGCCACCCGACTCGTATATTCCGCTTCCTCTTGAGTAAGCTGCCCCTCAGCGGTTTCTCCCTCAGCCACAGCTTCTTGCCCACCTTCGTTGACCTCATCAGACGCCTCTTCGACAAAACCCTTGACCTCTTCCCGTAACGGGCATGCCCCAACCACCGCCGACATTTCCGGACGAGCGACTTCCACTGCCGCCCTGCTTCTGGTTGTTGCCTGCTGCGACAGACCCGAAGCGGGTGGTCTCTTGCCTCCTGCCATGCCTACGTGCTTTGATGTTCAACTCCCCACGGTCGGCGTCAGCTGTTGTGGTTACAAGTCTAGAACAAACACTCTATGGGCTAGCCGGGGTTGGGCAGGCCGAAGGCCCCTCGGACAAGCTACAACGGGAGTGAACAAGACTGAGTAGTGGCGCTATGCCGAAGGGCCCGACTAGGTACCCTTCGACCCGTCCCCTCGCTCAGAGGTGCAAGTGAGCATTTATAGACTCATGCTCACCTATCCTCCAGGAGTGTTTACAGATTTGTCGCGGGCCTTATATTACATATCTTACTACTTAACCTAACGGTATTCTAGTACTTCAATCTACATCTGGTACATGCCCCAGGATGTCATTCTCTAACACCTGTGCCTGGGGCCCGCCACGCCGTACGCCCTTCGGCCGTATCGGCCTTCAGACGCCTGCTGGGCCGAAGGTCCTCTGGGCCGCCAGCCCAGCTGGACCTTGTTTCTTATTGCTGGGCTGTTTTCTGGCCTTGGAGAGACTAAGCGGTGGGCTTTCTCCCAACATAATATTTAGGAATATCTAAAATTAATGTTTATTAGGGAGTATATACAATTTATAGAGACAATAAAAAATGCTCTAATAATATGAAATAATATTTGGCATGGCAGTTTCCAAATCGGTGGACTCTAGTATGCTAGACTTTCTATTTCAGCACTCCCACCCCACACCACTTCACTCACCAACATCGCTTTCAAACAACCTTTAGCAAAGTATGGCGCTCACCATGACCATCAGGCCAGAGGACTTCTTCCTCTTCATGTTTTCGCTCACCTCCTCACTTCCATGGCTCCTCGCGGCTTTCATCATGGATGTCGTTCTCCTGTGCCTTTTTCAAAAAGGTTCTATGTGGGCTCTGCCATATAGTTGTCGCCCACCATCTGATCCAATGAGTGAGGTCACCATATTATCCAACTCCCTCACGCACCGCATGCTGGCAGGCGGTGACACACGTCATCGACAATGGGGATCTGAGGCATTGATGCCCTTTTTTGTCGGCTCCACCCACCTTGTCATGATGAGACACGGATCTTCCTCCACTCGACATTCAAGGAGCACTTCGTCAAGGAAGTGGCGTGTTACCTCATCTTTCACCATACCAAGAGCTTCGCCCTCTTCGCTGACGCGGACTAACATGGGCTCTGATGCCTCGCCGCCTAGCACCTATTCAACATGCACTTCATTTGGTAGCCACACACAAGCGAGCGGTCATTAGCACCAACATGGTTGCTCACATAGATCACGCTTATTGAATAGAGGCGGTGGCGGCGGCGGCGGCTGTGGACAAGCAAGCGGTCATTAACACTAACATGAAAGATGAAAATTATGAGGAAGGGTGTAACTGAGAAGGTGAGCAAAAGAAAAAAGAGGAAGTAGTCCTCTAGTTCGATGGTCATGATGAGCACTGTACTTTACTAAAGGTTGTTTGAAAGCGATGTTGGTGGGTTAATTTTTATAAATGAAAAGATCAAAATAACAAGCTCCAATACAGTATACATGTGAATCATCATCGGAAGCAAGGATAAATTAAGACTAACCCTTTTTATGTGATCTCAAAAAAAATCATTTGCTATTAATTGGTCATGTTGGAGCAGTTGTTGTGGTGCACAAGCACAACACTCATGTCTCGTGGCTTGAGAAGGGGGAGAAGTCGATGCATGGATGCTGCCCCCGTTCACATGCCTAGTGCCAGACTAACGAATCATCGTTATCATCCTGTTATTAGAAAACGTCGGAAGATCACTCATCATCGTTATATATGAGGAAAAGGACACCTTCTGCATCTTCTTCCTCCTCTTCTCCGGCCTGAACATGGTGATCCGTCCAATGCTACTGTAGCAATCACAGGAACTGTTAGAACCGAGGATTAATGGACGATCACAAGAACACAAGAGACTCGAGTTTTGCGGGGCGACAAAACGCCCGCCCCCTGGCGACAAACGCCATGACTTTTTTCTCTATATTTCTCTCTCAGCTCGTTTATAACGAAGGAATACATGGCGTTTTATAGTCCGGGCACACACCACAGGAGCACGAACTCCATGCCGGCTAACTCGCTCACAACTCGCATGATCTGGTACATCGTCATACCAGAACCACTCGTTCCAGCGCATGACGTGACAACCTCCTCCGCTCTGATCGCCACGCACTCAACTAACTGCTAAACGCATGCACACGCAGCTCACCAGCATGCAGCCATGCATTAACAGACTCACGCGACGCACGCACTCACATCCTGCTAGCAAACTAATCTAATATACATGCAAGTCAGGATTAGTGCTAACAATGCCTCTCCTAATCTTGACTTACTTCAACACGGCAGAGCACGGCTCAGCGTCGTCCATCAAGGAACACCTCTCCCGGACCGCCGTGTCCTCCATTGTAGAAGATGTTGCAGTCTTCCACTGTCATCGTCGCCCGGGCCGCCACAACAGCCTCCTGACTTGACGCGACATCCGATGCATGCTGCATCTCCTTACGAATGCCGCACCATCCTTCCTCAGCAACACAGACCGGCGTTCTTTCTCCCGATAACACACATCACTTCTGCGGCAAGACACGCAGCTGCGCACATCACGCCACACCAAGGCAAGATCGACACTCACGATCTACTGTCTGGCCACAGTGTATCATGCCTCAAACTTCTTCCTCAGCGACAAACGCTGAGCTGCTACTCCGCCGGCGGCACACGCCTGACGGTCCGGCGACAAACGCCGTCGAGCACAAGACGTACGGCAGGACCGACATATGATCCGCTGCCGCGGCACCGGCTCCCATTAGCGATCAACCAATCACGCGCGGGCCAAGGCACGACTTGGCAACCTTGCCGTCCTCTTCTCCGGCGACACAACGCCATTGATTCTGGCCACCGACGACACACGCCGCCACTCTTGGCCAGCGACACATGCCATGGAGCTAGCACGCCCAGCAGAACCAACGATCCTCTCCCGCGGCACCTCCAATGGCGACCACGCACGGCATGACACATGGTCTGATGATCTTGCCACCATGCCGCCATGAACATCATCACGCATCAGCCACCACCAGCGCGACTTCGGTGATAGGGGCGCAACCCAGCTCGAACCAGCTCTGATACCAATTGTTAGCCCAGTCCGTAGAACATTCACACTCACGAACAAAGAATCAGCAAGGGAGACGAGCTTTGCCGGCGACGAACGCCACGGAGCTGCTGCTCCTGTATCTTCGCTTCTATTGATTTTAAACTAGACTCAGCAACTAAAAACTAAAGAGCGTAGGGGCTACATATAGACCACAAACTTGTCAGGAGCACGCCTCCAGGTCCGGCTTTTGCCATGATCCGCATGACCTGCTCAGCGTCGTCGTGAGCCATTCGCTCGCCCGGACGACGCGGCTTCCTACATGTAGATTGACCATGCACACCTATACCTCTTAACTGCCTAACAAACTCCAATCAAATCTACAGCTATCCTGCAACCTCCTAGACTCATGCGTGAACACACATAAGCACGTACAGACACTGGACACTCTACGCGCCACGGACGCAACACGACGCCACACACCGCGCGCCATGGACGCGCCGTGGCACAACACCAACACACAATACATGACGTCATAGCACGTTTATTCCTAACAGGAACGCCTCTGCCGTGCTTCCCGGGCCGGCCGGCCCGCATCCTTCCCTGCTGCTTCAAGTGCAAGTAGGATCAGAATTCAGATGGTGACAAGGCTTCAGTTGGAGCTTTCTTCTCCTTTGGCTGGAGCAAAAATACATAAACATCCAAATTGATATCCTTGTTTTCTTCCGATGATTTAGGATGAGGTTGGCATCCTGAATCACCTCATTATCAGCTTTGATCGGACATTGGGATTAGGTCAGCTAAGCTTTAGAGTTCAAAATGTCCAACTCTTTTGTAATGTGTGGGAGCCGCATGAGAGAATGGTTAATATACCGGATAGAGAGAGCAGAGCATTCCTCGGAGGTGAAGCGTATGAGCAGGGGATTTCTCGGCGAGGCCGTAGCGACATGATCGAAGCACGCAACTGACGGTGGTGAGTGGCAGAGTGCCGGGAGTCGGGACTCAGGAGAGGGACGAGGGCAGCGGCACCGCTTGAGCGCGACTGCTAGGTCGAGATTCGAGGCCGGAGACGAAGACGAGGAGGCGAAACGAGAAGGTCTTCTGCTCTGCGGCCATGGCGTCTGACCTGGCCTTTTCGATTCGGTTGACGAAGAAGAAGGAAGATTGTTGACTAGTATGACTCCATCCGGACCGCACGCTTTGATCCGATGGTGAAGGACAACACGCGTCGGAGTGGACCAGAGTCAAAGAAAAAATATTTACATATAACCTCTGAATCGGATCAGGATTCTTGACCGCGATCCAATTATTTATATTTAAGACCTTAAATTGGATCGCGGTTATTAACCGTGATCTGAATATATGCATTTACACGTCAGATCGTGACTATTAATTGCGATCCGAATATATGCGAATAGGCCCCTATTTGTCAGAAAACATATGCATCCAGCCTCCTCGCTCGCACCTGGCGACTGGCTTACGGCGGCGGTCGCGTCGTGCCCTGTCTCTGCAGAGATCCATGAGATGCGGCATCGTTGTGGGGAGGATTTCGACTGCGGGGGAGAAACGACGCCGATTCGACGGGCTCTTTGCACGGAGGCGGCACCAAAGATCTCGAATCTGATGGCGATGGGTCGACAGAGGAGCGTGACGGTGACGGGGGCAGATTCCGCTGGTCGGTGGAGGAATTCGGGATCGCGACCTTCCTGCCGAGACTGTCAATCACAACATGATTCGATCATCAGTGCCAGTTCTATTCTATTTCATCTGATTTCAAGTTCAGTCCAAGCTGCCTACTTAGTCAGTCAATCGTACGCGAAGGACGCGTTCTGCTGCCGGCGCCGGTCGTCATCTTCTTCCTCCTCCGCTTCTCCAGCCCGAACAAGGCGATCCGCCCAATACCCCTCGATAGCGACGCCAGGAACGCGCGGCCGTCGCATGCCCCCTGCTGCATCGTGATCCCCTGCTCCTGCTCCAGCTCCGTGAGTCGCATGCGCATCCGCTCCACCTCCAGCTTCAGCTCCCGGTTCTCCCGCCGCAGCGATGCGTAGTTGTCGCGCTGATGCCACCGCCGGAGAAGAAGGACGACTTGAGGCGCGCGGAGCTGCTCCAAGTAGAGCACGCGCACCACCAACTGGATCGGAAGACGGTTGTTCTGCGTCGCGTGGCTCGACGCGTACCTTCTGCCACTCGACTCTGTTTAAAAAAGCGACTGCCTTAAGCGCTAGACGGAGCTCCACCACTTCGCTTTCAACTAATTTGTTAAAAAAGTGTTTTGCTCTATTTTTCTAATAATTTTGTGATCATGTGCTATATTATTATTATTTTTGTTACCTTTTTTATATTTATTTGATAAAAGTACAAATGCTTAGTTCCGTCTAGAACTGCTTAAGATCGTTTAAGCGCCGCTTAAGCGTTCGGAGATGCTGACCGCTCGCTTAGTTTATCCACTTTTTTAAACATTGTCACTCGATCAGCTTGCACAGCTTCTTGCACTCCGAGTCTGTCACAGACAGGTGTGCCTGCATATCATCACAAGCAAATACAGCCCATCGTCAGTCAGACACGAAACATGATCAGGTAAGTTTTATAATCAGATAATGGAACAAATTTATTCCAGTGTCAGTGATCAGCCAAATTTTTATTCTATTCATACTGTACATTTCACTTTCTGATCACAAGTTAATATTGTTGTTTTGCTTTGTTACTAGTTTCAGGCCACATTTGAGCCAGAATTTGAACTATGATCAGAAACACAGCAGGCTAAATACGATCAGCCATAAATATTGGTCAGGTAAGTTTTAGTCAGACATAGCAAATGTATTACAGTGATCAGCTAATGTTTATTATAATGATCCTGTACATTTTACTTTCTCATCAGAAGTTAATGTTGTTGTTTTGCCTTGTTACTACTTTCAAGACATAATTGATTGAGCCACAACATGAAATTCGGTATCACTGAATCAAGTGTGTATGCTGAACTACTGCTAGCAGAAACACCAAAGAACAAGAAAAGATTGCACAGCTTCTTGCATTTCGAATCTGTCAGAGACGGGTGCGCCTGAATTTGATCGGTCATAGAAAAAAGGTCAGGTAAGTTTTAATCAGATACAGAACAAATTTGTTCCAGTGATTAGCCCAAGTTTATCCTACTGATCTTGTGCATTTCACTTTCTGATCATAAGTTATTAATATTACTTTGCTTTGTTACTAGTTTCAGTACATATCTGATCAGAAATTTTAATACGATCACAAACATAAAAGGCTAAATATGATCAGCCATAAATATTGGTCAGGTAAGTTTTAATTATACACAAGAAAATGTATTACAGTGATCAGATAAATTTATTCTACTTCATCTTATACATATCATTTTCTGATCACAAGTCGGTAATGTTCGAGATTGTTACTAGTTTCAGGATACATTCGAGTCAGAATATGGAACTCAGTGTCACTGAATCTAGTCTGTATATTAAACTACTGCACTAGCAGAAATTTCGATAAGAGCCATGAACTTCTGCAGCTTCAGATATGGATCCGGTGCTATTTCTGCGAGGTAACCATCCATCAGTCTTCCAACCTTCAGGATTGAACTGTGGCTCGGAGACTTCAGTCCATCGGAATCATATCCGCAAGGTAACAACTCTCCTGAATGATCCTCATCAATCCTCTGCAAGAAGTCACCAGTATGCGATCGACAGTGTCAATGTCGAACATTGAGTCACTTGTCTGTACCGAGGGGATAAGAAGATCATCGAGTGATGCCAAGCTGCAGACCAATCCTTTTCTCGATTTCGATCCTGTACTTTAGACCTGCGTCAACTTCTATCGCCATTCTCAGCATACCAAACAAGAACGCTAAAGTAAACAGTTGTGATGTTTTCAGTCGCCACCAGATCAATTAGCGTTTCCACGATCACTCTCTGCTTGTCTCCACCAACAATGGGACCAGAGTCCCATACATGCCTTTCAGAGATGTTTGAGCATAGTGCACAATAGAGGTGCCAATACTCTCTGGCCTCACCCCACTTCTCCTCATTGCAGCAATCACATGCCGATAGTAGTCGATTCTCAGTGAAGAAAGGTCTTCAACCCACCAATCCTGGCAATGCATACGCAACTTTCCAGAGCCCCCATCACATTCCAAGTGAGCCAAGCCTGAAACCAGTTGCCCCTTGCATGCATTCAGCGCAATCGCATCAACACACCTATCCACAAGCGCCACTTCCTCTACCACCGGGTCCAAGCCATCACATCCACGAAGAAGTTCTAGTGATTTATCCAACACAATATCATTCAAGTAAATCTCTGTTCGAACAATGGGGTTCTCCTCCTTATAATCATCGGTCATTTCCAAGAATTCTGCAATGCACCGGAGATGGTCCACATTTCCCGTAGTTATTTCAAAATTACTCCATAACAGGATTTCGCAGCAAGTTCAAATGCAAAAGCTCCCCCTGGTACATTTACAAGCTCCAGCTTTGAAAGATCTGGATTTACACTAAAGGGAACTGCAAAACAAGGATAGGGATAGGAATTATACAATGAAACTTATCCCAAGCTTATAATTTGCTGATTTTATATATGCAATTTTCAGTCTGTAAAAAAGGATGTATCAATAGCATATGCTTGATTTAATATATCATCCCAGAAACTTTAAAATATGTTCCCATACATGTAACAGTAAATTTCATAATTTTCCTGTTAACTTTTACTTTTCAGTCATTCATATGATCAGAAATCTCTATCAGGTCTGAATTCTAGTTCTCAGACATGTAGAAGTTGATATTCAATTCTTTCTTCCACAGGCCAATATATTTATGCAACTATAACTAGTGGCATTCTAAGAAAAATAGACAAAAACTCTATGCTTGTGTCAACGCCAGATTTGCAAGGATCCAAGGTCATTTTTAATGTCCTCGGTATATCACAATTCACAAATATTAGTTCCAGACTTGGTCAAATTGCTTCAAAGTGACACTGCTGTGGAATACTTAAATATGATATATCACTATATCTAGTTGTCCAAGGTGTAGTCTGGGATTTAATTGTTTGCAAATAAAAATGCAACTGCTTCACTGAACAATTGCCCAACAATCACCTCAACAGGCTGACTACTAAAGGTAAAGTTAAGTACAAGTAAAACAAGCATGGAAATTCTAGGGGAAAAGAAATGGGAAATAAAGATGCTAGTGACAAGTCAAGCTACAAAAATAAATTAACACCTTGTGTAGTAGAAAAGATTGGCCATCTGCAGCTACCGTTACATCCGAAAATATCCTGCATAATAGGATGCGTTCGTAAGTATTTAAATGCCAAGGTTTGCATTTAATTTCATACAATATAAACATAATGCAGTTTCTGCACACTCTTAAGAACACGAAGGAGTGAAAAAAACATTATTTTCTTTGACAAATTAAACATCACCAATAAAAATTAGTATGTTTATTTTTTGAGAACGTACTCAAGCACCTATATTGACAGAGAACTTGATTCAGAGAGGCATACATTCAGGTCTTGATTCTGAATAACTAATGAGTATGGGTGAAACAACCTTTAGCCAGAAGAATAATGAAATGCCGAAAAACTACTACTAGAAACAAATTACTGTGTCAATGCAGCTAGCTACTAGTAACTAGTAAGCCCATAATTTCCACAACTTTGTGTAGAAACTGGTTATTCTTTCGAATGGTGATTTATGACCTAGTTTGGGTATAGGTCACCATATAAAGCATTCATTGGAGATAGCCTTACATGAATGAGATGGGATGTTGTAAACACTTTCCATGCATCTCCCTGTGGTGGTAAAGACTGGCATTTTGATGGCTCCGGATCCAAGACATCCATACGGGAAGTTACATCAGCTTTGTTTATCCGTTGCAAAACTACACAAAAAGTGTTACTACTACTAAGCCGCAGCCCAGCCCATACATCGTCTAGAAATAAGCCCAAAAAGTCCACGACGTAAAATGGTTCGTTCACCCACCCAAAGACTACTATCTAGCAGCCCAAGGCCAAAACAACGAACCATTTGTTGGATGCCTTTTAATGGTTTTTGTTGGATGCCTTTTATGATTGATTAATCTGATCCCTTCTCTGTGGCTAACAAAATCATTTGTTGTTAGCTCATATCATACTATCATGCGGATGCAGCGCGTCGATGGATTCGTGTCGCCTACAGGTGACTTCCTGCCGACACCTGAACGGGCAAGACGGCTGATCACCATTTTTTATTTATTGAACCAAGTTACAGTACAGGTGTATCGCACCAGAATACTACTACGTAGATCAGTTGCTGTCTTGTACTAGTATTATTGTATGGTGATGATGACCACCGACCTCCTCTTTAACTATTAGTACTACTCTACGACTGCCGCCAAAACACCACATCTCCATTCAAACTCCAGTGAAAGAACTATCAAATCCTACTTTATTTAATTTATTTCAAAACCTTGGGCCACCCTCTTAATTAAACAACCATCTGATCCCACCCTACATTAGTCGCTCGCCTCACGGACCACCAAGAAGCAGACACACCTACTATTCCAAATTTCAATAAGGCCCCATCTCACAGTAGTAAAAAACGAAGCAACCTTTTTACCTGCCTTGTTCCGTAATGCCGAAACGAGTGATTTCAAACACTCACATCGACCTGTTACTTGCGTGCTGCTGCATATGCAACTAGTATGTCTCATAATGTTGGGCATCAGTCCTTTCTTTTCATTGTTCAAAGTTCTAACTGCTTCTACTTCCATTTATACTAGGTAAATAAATTGTTCTATGTAACCAGATCGATTCAGTCAGCCTGTTCCAAAGTAAACACAGCCGCCGCCGCCGCCGCCGATTTCTCTTTCAGATTCCAGGAGCAGCTTTTCTGGATACTCAAGGAACCATGGACAGTTGGAGCTGCATCAACATAGATAAAGTTCACGAGTTAGTGAGTTACTCAGCACACAAGAAACCGTGCACTGTCTGATTAATTTAGCACTCCGGTACACTTGAGCACAGCACTAGCCTCCAGCAAACACCTGCTGCTGCTCACATTAGAAAACAAACAAACATACATTCCAGAGCTAGGACATGGGGCGGCCAGGCCGGCCAGCCAGCGCACATGAGCTGTGTGAGTAGAGTTCTTGCAGTGACAGCAAAGATTCCGCTACCATGCTAAAGTCGCCAGCACCAGCTCCAAAAAAAGCTCTATTGTGTCTGACACAAACAAATCCACCAAAGCAAAGTTACGCCATTTTCTCGGCTCATATCATAGTATCTTGTTCTCCCTTCATCCTGGTTTCTCCAGCAAAAGAAGAAAGCAATCAACCTTCACCTTCAGAAACCTGTTTCTCCATAGCACCATCCTGGTGCGAGCTTGCTTCTGCTTGTTCTAGCAACCTTTAGTAGTTCGTCAGATTAAGCTTTTCCTTGGCTGGCATACTTGGTGTCATCTCATCTGTCCAGGAGCCAGCCATTGCAGGATGACAGATGTCACTCACGTGTGTACAAATTCTTTATCCCAGATACATATGTTTGTGAATGCAGCAAGTGCTACTAGTTTACTACTCATGGTTGCTTGATTGCTTCAGCACCATATACAAAGGAATTTTAAGTACCTATGTGAACTAGCAATCACGTTTGCCCTCTACTCGATGAACTACAACTATAAACATGCAGATGCAAAGTGTAGCCCAAAAGAACTCTGCATGCTCTAAAAGTGTGTTGGCTTAAAGTTTTGGTCAGCCCTCTCTTATATTAGTACTGTAGATTGCTCATGCTATCTTCTGATGCAATAAACATTTCTAACCACTCAAAAAACAACTTGGAGAGTCCGAGTATATATGTTAAAGTAAACTGTAGTATTTAACAGGTTCCTCTTTCATGGTTCCATGTTGGTAATACTGATGGGCAATATTAAACACAGGCAGTTCTGGAAAGAATTTACACCAAATTGTACAAAAAAAATCCTCTTCACGATCATCTAGGCACTGGGCACCACAGATTCACCCCCTACTTCAAACCTATGATATCTAACTACCTTGATAATGGTGGATCATCCTGAATATTATTACCAGTTAAAAAGGAGAAACCTTGCCATTTGCATTCTTGGATACAGTTTTTCTGTCTCATCGTAATATGCCTACTTATATTGCTTACTTAAAATGCTTACATTGTGCCATTAAAAATTAAAATTTGAGGAAATTCAGTATCGATAAAAACAGAGTTTGATTTGCTATAAAGTAGAAAAATAATCACAACAATCTGGTAAATTTGGAGTCTAGCGTTACTACACAGTAACGGCTAAAAAGTATAAGCCCGGACCATCAAGGAAAAACAAAAGTAGGGATTACTTTTGTTTCCCAGATGATAATGGAAGGTTCTCTCAAAGCATAAAACCCGATAATGACAACAAAATATGAATCACTAAAATGAAAACTATTAATCACAAGAACTACATGAGTGAACAATGTACATAAGCTTAACATGTATGTAAACATGAAAGTCATATGGCGCAAAACAATAATTGAAACTTGATAAATGAATTTCACCAACACAGGACAGGGCGATGCCATGATGTTACCTCAGCTTTATTGCCAAGCCCATTTTCTTTTGAATACAGCAACCCAAAAAATGTACTGAGTACCCCAAATCAGACATGACATACGTTTCTCCTCCACTGCTTGCTTGGAGATGAAAGGAACTCCCCACATATGAACAAGGCAACTATGTGATGGAATAAGTCTTGTACTGTTTGGTCTTGGTCTTTGTTTGACTGCTGGTCCTGTCCAGGACAGCATATTAGTCCTTGTATAGGACAGCATATTAGTCCTTGTATAGGACAGCATCTTGGTCCTGTATAGGACAGTAGTTAGGACAGCATCTAGGACTGCATTAGATCATCTAGGCTGCACTTGCTTTATGCTTTTAGACTAGCATCTTAGACCAGCATATTAGAATATGCTGGCTCTTGGCCAGCTATAAATATGTATCCACAACCCCTTGGGTTGGCATGGCATTGTGTGAGTTGTGTGAGAAATAAACCAGAAAATTGCCCCATCTCCTAGTGTCATCCTCTCTCAATGAGAGTTACAGTTCAGTTTCTAACATCTGGTATCAGAGCCGTGTTGTCTTGTAGCCTAAACATCTCCTGCTCATCTCCCTCCCTAGCCTCTCAGTCAGCAGCAGGAACATCTGTTGTCCCTGCACATCTTCCTTCCCCTGCTCAGAGCAGCAGCAGCTCGTCAGGGACAGCCTCTTCCCCACGCAGCAGCCCCCTAGTGGCGTGCCATGTCCGCAGAACATTCTCGGCGTTCGGTCGCCTCGAGCGAGCGACTTCGGCAGGAGGCCGAGCTCGCCGTGGCAGAGGAGCGCGAGCGTGCAGCGGCAGCAGCCGCTGCGGTGGCGGCGAGGGCGTCAAGGCTGGCAGCGGCGGAGCTGGCAGCAGCAAGGGCGGAGGCGGCGGCAGTGGCGGCGGCGGATGCAGCGCGTGCGGCCGCGGCAGACCTTGAGGCTCTGCGTGGTGGCAGCGTTGGCGGCTCTGTTGCTGATGGCAACATCGACGAAGAGCTCAGGGAGCTAGAGGCGGTGCGGGAGCAGGAGGCAGCGCAGGAGCGGGCGGCGCGGTGGGTGGCTGCGCACCCCCACGGGCGTGGTGGCGGCAGCCCAGACGGGCGTGGACGCGCGGGCAGCGTTTCTGGAGGGAACGCGTGCGGCGGTCGCACTCCTAGTGGTGGTCGGGTCGACGGAGGTCGTGGCTCTCACAGGCAGCGCGACTCTCCCTCCCCGGACAGGCGCTGTGGACACCACGGGGTCCAGGCTATCATCAGGGAAGTCGGTCCCGGTGGCGGGTGGCCTACCCTCACCAAGACCAACTACGTCGAGTGGGCTGCGGTGATGAGGGTGAGGCTCCAGGTGCGGCACATGTGGGATGCAGTCCGGTACGGCGATGTTGACTACGACGACGATCGACGGGCACTGGATGCCCTCATTGCCGCTGTCCCGCCTGAGATGCAGTTCACGCTTTCCAAGAAGCGGACAGCCAAGGAAGCCTGGGACGCCATTGCTGCGGCACGCATCGGCAGCGACCGTGCCCGTAGGTCCACACTACAGGCATTTCGCAAGGAGTGGGAGAACCTGGCCTTCAAACCAGGTGAGGACCTTGATGATTTTGCTTTTCGTCTCAACACTTTGCTGCACAAGATGGTGCAGTTCGGCGATGACACCTACGACGAGGAGAGAGCTGTAGAGAAGCTCCTTCGCTGCGTCCCCGAGAGGTACAAGCAGATTGCTCGCTCACTCGAGTCAATGTTGGACCTCTCCACGATGTCGATCGAAGAGGCGATAGGTCGCCTCAAGGTCGTCGACAACGACGAGCCACGGCCTCACTCGGGGCCTATCACCATCGGCGGGAAGCTCCATCTCACTCGGGAGCAGTGGGAGGCTTGCCAGCGTGACGAGAAGAAGGGGGAGTATTCCTCCTCGACAGGCGGCCATAGGCGTGGCAAGCCGGGCAAGCCCCGTGGAGGCGCTCAGGGCGGAGGCGCCCAGGGCGGCGCCACCGGCAAACGAAAGCCGGCACGAGACGACATCTGCCACAACTGTGGTAAGACTGGCCATTGGGCTAGGGAGTGTCGGCAGCCACGACGCGGCCAGGCTCAGGCTCAGGCTCAGGCCCACGTCGCACGTGTGGAGGAGGAGCCAGCTCTGCTTCTGGCACACGCGAGCATCGAGCTACCTCCAGCGGCTTCAGCAGCAACAGCTCTTCTCCACATCGACGAGTCAAAGGCAAGCGCCTTCCTCGGCGACGGCTCCAACGACGACAAGTGTGACGGGTGGTGCCTCGACACCGGCGCCACCCATCACATGACCGGACGGCAGGAGTACTTCTCCGACCTTGACACGAGCATCCGAGGCTCTGTCAAGTTTGGGGACGCCTCCGGGGTGGAGATCAAGGGTGTCGGCTCCATTCTTTTCACCGCCAAGTCCGGTTGTGAGCATAGGCTCCTCACCGGAGTCTACTACATCCCCGCGTTGAGGAACTCCATCATCAGCTTGGGACAGCTGGACAAGAACGGCTCGCGCATGGAGATTGACAATGGCCTCCTACGGGTCTGGGACCCCCGGGGCCGTCTTCTCGCCAAGGTAAAGAGGGGGAGCAACCACCTCTACATCCTTCACATCGAGGTAGCACAGCCACTCTGTCTTGCAGCAAGACGGGACGACGACGCGTGGAGGTGGCACGAGCGTTTTGGGCACCTCAATTTTGAGGCCCTGAAGCAACTCGGTGTCAAGGAGATGGTACGAGATCTGCCGCACATCGACCACGTGGAGCAGTTATGCGACGTCTGCGTGCTGACGAAGCAGAGACGGTTTCCCTTCCCTCAGCAGACGAGCTTCCGAGCCAAGGAGCGGCTCGAACTCGTGCACGGGGACTTGTGTGGCCCGGTGACTCCGGCCACACCAGGAGGACGGCGCTACTTCCTGCTGCTCGTCGATGACCTCTCCCGCTACATGTGGGTGATGGTCCTCGGTAGCAAGGGAGAGGCTGCAGACGCCATCAGGCGTGCGCAGGCTGCTGCAGAGGCGGAGTGCGGCCGCAAGCTGCGCGTGCTACGCACAGACAATGGCGGCGAGTTCACGGCGGCTGAATTCGCGGCGTACTGCGCGGATGAGGGCATTCAGCGCCACTACTCCGCGCCGTACAGTCCACAGCAGAATGGCGTCGTCGAGCGGCGCAACCAGACGGTTGTGGGGATGGCTCGGGCCCTCCTCAAGCAGAGGGGGATGCCGGCTGTCTTCTGGGGAGAGGCGGTGGTGACCGCTGTCTACATCCTCAACCGTTCGCCCACCAAGGCTCTTGATGGTAAGACGCCGTATGAGGCTTGGCACGGGCGCAAGCCGACGGTCTTCCACCTGCGGACTTTCGGCTGTCTCGCGTTCGCCAAGGAGCTCGGCCACATCGGCAAGCTCGACGACAGGAGCACTCCAGGAGTGTTCATTGGCTACGCGGAGGGCTCGAAGGCCTATCGCATTCTCGACCCGAAGACACAATGTGTGCGCACGGCGCGCGACGTAGTGTTCGACGAAGGGCAAGGATGGGCATGGGACAAGGCGGTGGATGACGGCTCGACTCCGACGTACGACTTCACCATCGAGTATGTTCACTTCGAGGGAGCTGGGGGAGCAGGCAGCTCCCCCTCACCAAGCGTTCCCGAGCCTCCACCGACTCCAGCGCTCACTACAGCGACTAGCTCTTCGTCGACACGGCCACAACCGGCGTCCCCGCGCACTCCAGCACCGACAGCCACTCCGTCGGGCACGTCTACTCCAACACAAGCTCATGTCGAGCAAAGCCCGGTGGAGTTTGCTACTCCGCTCTCCCGCGACGAGGAGCGTATCGACGCGTACCACGACAGCGAGCCGTTGCGGTATCGTACGATGGAAGACATCCTCGGCGATCAACCAGTGCCGGGACCGGCGCTTCGTGACCTGAAGGCACAGTTGCACCTTGCGTGCGATGATGGTGAACCTCGGTCTTTTGCAGAGGCCGAGAGAGACGGTGCATGGCGTGCCGCGATGCAGTCGGAGATGGACGCCGTTGCGGAGAACCGCACTTGGGAGGTTGCTGACCTCCCTCGTGGGCAACGTGCGATCACCCTTAAATGGGTCTTCAAGCTGAAGAGGGATGAAGCTGGTGCCATCGTCAAGCACAAGGCCCGCTTGGTAGCTCGTGGCTTCGTGCAGCAGGAGGGGATCGACTTCGACGATGCCTTCGCCCCTGTAGCACGGATGGAGTCCGTGCGACTTCTCCTTGCACTAGCTGCCCAAGAGGGCTGGTGCGTCCATCACATGGACGTCAAGTCGGCGTTCCTCAACGGCGACTTGAAGGAGGAGGTTTACGTGCACCAGCCGCCGGGATTTGTGATCCCCGGCAAGGAGGACAAGGTGCTGCGTTTGCGCAAGGCTCTCTACGGCTTGCGGCAAGCACCGAGGGCGTGGAACGCCAAACTGGACTCCACGCTAAAGGGGATGGGCTTTGAGCAAAGCCCGCACGAGGCGGCCATCTACCGGCGGGGCAATGGAGGCAATGCCCTGCTGGTGGGTGTCTACGTCGACGACTTGGTGATCACCGGCACCAAGGATGCGGAGGTGGCGGCATTCAAGGAAGACATGAAGGCCACTTTCCAAATGAGCGACCTGGGGCCTCTCTCCTTCTACTTGGGGATCGAGGTGCACCAGGATGACTCCGGGATCACGCTTCGACAGACCGCCTACGCCAAGCGCATCGTTGAGTTGGCCGGGCTCACCGACTGCAACCCAGCACTCACTCCGATGGAGGAGAAGTTGAAGTTGAGTCGCCACAGCACGGCAAAGGAGGTGGATGCTACACAGTACCGGCGTCTTGTGGGGAGCCTCCGCTACCTCGCCCACACACGGCCGGACTTGGCATTCTCCGTTGGTTATGTTAGTCGGTTCATGCAGCGACCGACGACGGAGCACCAGCAAGCTGTGAAGAGGATCATCCGCTATGTTGCGGGGACTCTCGACCACGGTATCTACTACCCGAGGTGTCGTGGAGAGGCACACTTCATCGGGTACAGCGACAGCGACCACGCCGGCGACATCGACACTAGCAAGAGCACCAGCGGGATACTCTTCTTCCTCGGCAAGTGTCTTGTTAGTTGGCAGTCAGTCAAGCAACCGGTGGTTGCTATGTCCAGCTGCGAGGCCGAGTACGTCGCGGCTTCCACCGCCTCGACTCAGGCGCTCTGGCTTGCTCGGCTGCTTGGTGACCTTCTCGGCAGAGACACTGAAGCAGTGGAACTTCGAGTGGACAGCATGTCCGCTTTGGCTCTAGCAAAGAACCCCGTTTTCCACGAACGGAGTAGGCACATCCGGGTGAGGTACCACTTAATCCGTGACTGCCTGAAGGAAGGAAGCATCAAGGCAAGCTACATCAACACCAATGACCAGCTTGCGGATCTGCTCACCAAGCCCCTTGGGAGGATCAAGTTCCTTGAACTCTGCTCCAGGATTGGGATGGTTCAACCTCCTCACAAGACAACGCACAAGACTTAGGGGGAGAATGATGGAATAAGTCTTGTACTGTTTGGTCTTGGTCTTTGTTTGACTGCTGGTCCTGTCCAGGACAGCATATTAGTCCTTGTATAGGACAGCATATTAGTCCTTGTATAGGACAGCATCTTGGTCCTGTATAGGACAGTAGTTAGGACAGCATCTAGGACTGCATTAGATCATCTAGGCTGCACTTGCTTTATGCTTTTAGACTAGCATCTTAGACCAGCATATTAGAATATGCTGGCTCTTGGCCAGCTATAAATATGTATCCACAACCCCTTGGGTTGGCATGGCATTGTGTGAGTTGTGTGAGAAATAAACCAGAAAATTGCCCCATCTCCTAGTGTCATCCTCTCTCAATGAGAGTTACAGTTCAGTTTCTAACACTATGAACATGAACAATAGCTATTGCTGCAGTTGGAAACTGAACATCCACACCGCCAAAATAATGCACAGAAGCTAAGCTCTAACTAGCTGACGGCACCAACCTCACGGATAAGGAACATTTGCTGCCTCAGGCGACGATTCCATCTCTATCCACCATCTACAAACCTTGTAACCAGAAATCTGCAGAAAACCCAAAAACCCACTATGCAACATAATCATTCTCAATCACTGGTTGTGTCCGTGTCCCGGATGCCACAGGTGCCTGAGAATGTCCAACCTGCGCCATCCGAAATGTCTCCCCAACCTCTGCATTCCGTTCCATCGCCTCAAGCTTCTTATGCTTTTTATGCATAACCAAGCAAATCATAATGGAAGCCAACAGCCCTAAACCTAGCGCAGCACCAACCACGCTGCCAGCAATCTTCCAAGCCTTGGAGCTTCCCTTCTTCCCATGACCTCCTGCAGGTGGTATAGGTGGAGCAATTACGCCAGACGGCGCTGGAGCTGGAGCAGGAGGAACCGCACTGGAGTTCACCACAATTGAGAAGTGCCCTTGGCGATACGTGGAGCACACATTGGTTTCGTTGAGGTCACTGAACTGCGGCACACCATTCAAATCGAAGTAGACACACCGCAGCGATGGACCCCCTGCCGGCACCTCCCTGACATTGCTGAAAGTAACCGAAATCGGACTCTCCGTCACAATGATGTTCTGCTCCTGCAATCCTACCGCTGTCAAGTCGAAGGCGTCGTAGACCAGCAGCCCGAGCACCGGCGCGAGGTAGGTGTACCCAGGGATGGGGTAGTAGAACTCCGACCAGTTGCCGAGGCTCTGGTACACGAGCACCACCCGCTCAACGTGGGGCTGCACGATGACGCCGGTGGGGATGGTGAACTCGAAGTAGCCCGGGAAGCCCTTCCGGCGGAGGCTGCCGCTGCGCAGGCGGAGCGCGGAGACGGCAATGCCGGTGAGGTTGGCCGGCAGGGTGGCGTTGAAGACAATGCCGGTGCGCGGGCGCACGAAGGCCCGGTACGCGTAGTCCTGCAGCGTCGCGTCGAGCATCCGCGCCGGCGAGAGCGGCTGGGATTGCGCCGCCGCTGGAGAAGACGACCTCGAGAAGAGCAGATGCAGGAGGAACGCGCAGATCAAGAAGCCCATCGGAGCAGCCGGCGGAGGAAGTGTCAGGAGGACGCGCTTCTCCTCCTCATCTATGAGCAGTACTAGTATCAGGAACGGTGCCCATAAAAGAATCTTGCTCTGCTCTTAATTCTTAGAAAAAAAAAGGACGAGATTTGGGGGGCAGAAATCCTCTGCAAGGACGCGCATTTACGCCGGGCAGGGTCCAAAGAAGCAGGAAGCGGCTTGAGCAGAAAGAGCTGGCAATGGCGATGGAAGCTAGGAGGACAGGTGGATGGGCGAAAGAGTCCAGTTAGTGGCGGGCGACGAGGACGAGGGCGACGGATTGGAAGAAGAAGCCGCGCGGGACCAAGATGGAAAGAAATGCAGAAATCGGGAGGGAGGTGGGTGATTACTCAATCTCGACGAAATCCGGGTGGCGAGAGTTGAAGCCACACGAATTCGGGGTGGATTGCTCTGCTTGTAGTGAAGCGCGCCCCACGAATGATTGCGACGCGGAGGGAGTGACGAGAGTGAAGACGAGGGAGGGGTTTGGGGATGGATTGAAGAAAGAGAGAAAAAGATTTCATGAGGAGAGAGAAATTCCTTCCCTGTTTTGGCGAGTGTTTTTAATGACAGTATAATATTTTTTCCAAGGGTTTAGCTGGAAACATGCTTTTATACTACTTTCTGCCTGGAATAAAAGACACGGGGCTACAGTACAGTTGTCACATCGTTCGCAGTTACGGATTTGCCCCTGGATCGCCGATCCCGTTTCACTCGTGCAGTTACCGTTCCTACTCACTGAAAAGTAGGCCCAGAACCAAGCTGTTCACAGTGACAGTTCTTTTTCGCTTTGAGCTGGTCACGTTTCGATTCTTCGCAGGGCCTTTTGTGCAAGTGAAGTTTCTTCACTTCGACTGTCCGCACTTATATTTCTCTAAATTTATTTTCTAAAAAAATATTTTATTTTAATTAATAAGATTTTTTTATACTAATTTTTACAGTACTCATCATACTCTATGATATCCTCTATATCATTATCATATATCTTTACAATCTATTAATTGAGATGTGATCGTCCACTTCGTGTCCACAAAGTTAGAGATTGAATTCAAATCGGTTTCGTACTTTTTATATCAAGTACTGAATTTTAAAAATGATAACTCTTTCGTTCGAAGCTCAAATTAAGTAAACTCAGACTTTATATCGTAACTCTCGAAAAGTTCTATAACTTTGGTATTCAATGGAAGTTCAGATCCCGCCGTTTTGATTTCTAAATATGCGATACAAAAATATTTGTTCTGGTTCAGACTTCTCTACGCAGGTCTCTGTGTGGGACCCATATCTTCTAGCTCTGAAGTCTAAATAATATGATCCATATATGTTTTAAAAAGGCCTCGACGAAATCTATAACTTTTATGTTTTAACTTTTTTCATTGGAGCAAGTTTTTAAATTCAAAATCGCATTGCAATACAGTGTTATTTTATAGACTGCGTAAATTAATTTTTCCTTTCGCATAAAACTTCTAGAATATGAAAAAAATAGTGAAAAAATATTATTTTTTATATATAAAATAATATACTAAAAAACATCAACGATAATATAGATATGATCTTTCACACGGACACTTTGCTAGTATTATTATATTATGCTATCTCTAACTACTTCAAAATTTAATGTAGAAAAAACAAAGCAGCAACAAAGCAGTGGGCTCCACATCATTTGTGCCTTTACCGTTTAGCATGTGGAAAGCGGTACGGTGGGATAGCGTACTGCATAACGCACGCTGGTGCAGCGCCGATTCTGCAGAAACGCATGGCGTTCGCCGGTGTGGGCAGCCTTAGTACTTCACTGCGGTAGATCCACTGACATGTGTTGTCATATGCTTAGACTCACCGCACCGAAGATCTGTACGCCATCCTCGGACGCATATAGCGTAAAATTTGCTCCACCGAGAACCTCTACAGGCGACGCTATCGTAGCGGAGTCGCTCCCGCACGTCAAATACAGCGGGTGTAGCGTGCGTGCACTACACACGGACGTGGCGTGAGGCCCACACATCCCAACCTCTTGGATCCGATGGAGGTAAGGAGGGAGCTTGACTGCGGCGTAGGGGAGGAAAAGGAGGGAGCTCGACGGTAGCGCGGGGGAGGCGGGCCCAATGGCGGCACGGGGGAGGAGATGGAAGGAGCTCGACGACGGCGCGGGGGAGGCGGGCCCGACGATAGCACAATGGAGGAGAAGGAGGGAGCTTGATGGCGGCGCGGGGGAGGCGGGCCCGATAGCAGAGCAGGGGAGGAGAAGGAGTGAGCTTGACGGTGGCGCGGGGGCCCTGGGCAGGTCACGTAGGCGGCGGGGAGGGCCGGCGAGCTCGAGGTGGCGCCCTCGCGCAGGTCGTGCAGGTGGTGGCCCCTGCCTCTCCGCTCGACGACCGACGACGCGCGGGCTAGATCTGGGGAGCTCGAGGGAGGGGGAGGCAGGCGCGGGCGTGAAGGGCGACGGGGAGCTCGGCGTGGCGGGCGACGCAGGTGTTGGGGGGCGGTGGCGGGCGAGGCAGGTTCTGGCGGCGACGACAGGATGAGGGCGCCATGGAGTCTCGGGTGGGCGGACGAAGCGAGGGGAGAGGGGGGGGGGGGAAGAGAGAGAGAGAGAGAACAGGAGGATAGAGGGAGGCCGACAGGTAGGGTTGGTGGTTGGTATAGACTGACAAACGGGTCCCACATATGGTGATTGGTATAGAGTAGAAAATATAGAGGATAACGGGTGCGAAAAAATTAGATATAGATTAGAAAATATTGCTTATCAGAAGAAAACATTCCTTTTAAAAGATAGATTTAGAAGACCACAAATGCAGCCAGTCTTACAACCAAACAAGCACCGAGATTTTTGGTCCGTGCGGTACATTGATTCTGAATCTTACCGTCAGGGAACTTAGTTCAAGCACAGAATATGTCCGTCCACATTTATTTTTCCAGTGCAATTCGACACATTCATTGGCGTCGCAGACGCAATGTTCATGTCTGAAAATGTGTAAAGAGATCAGCACCGTAATTTTTTTTTTAGCTTAGATTTTTGCTCAAGAGTGAAGGGAGCCTGGACTCGAATGATTCGTCCTCCATTCTCAGTATCATGACGAAATCATGTTTTGGCCATGACGCAACCTAGTTGGCACTACGAGTTCCTACTTGGCCCTTTTATCACCATTTAGTTTATACAATATTGTCTGCGCAAAAAAAAAGTTTATACAATATTTCCTTAATGTTCAAGGGATTGAAAGACAGCACTACCACTATCTAGAAGAAGAAAAATGGAAGGTTCATATATGTAGTAGTGGTGATGGGGGACCACGGTCCACTTTGGTTCTCCCATGACCATGAATGGGAAATCATGACACAGTGATCCGGAAATTAGGTTGATGCTCAACGATACGGTTACACATGTGTTAGATTGTGATGATGATGATGATGGTTCAGATAAAACCGGTCAATGCCTTTTATTATCAGGACACCTCTTTGCAATATAAAAAGAAATATTCACTGATAGTGACATTTAGATGCAGTTTGACAATCAATATTCTGCAGTTATCTACAAACAGGTGTGTGTTCATTGACCTGATCCAATAATGGCATTATTAGTACCAAATGGTTGTCCTACTGTGAAAGCTAAACAAGAACATTTCTAGTGATAGTGACTGTTCAATAAAGGAGCTTCTGGTCATACATAGAAGGACAAAAAGGAAAACACCTGGAACTAATTCTGCTGACCCTTATTGTTATTTTCATCCCTTTGGTTAACCGCAATCAATCTGAAGAAAACTATTTCAGGTAATCTTTACCTCCGAAATCTGAAAATGATGGCGACGAACTTGAAATCCCAATTGACGCATGCTTTTGGACTCTTACCATCGTCGTGGAGCATACTTACTGATCCTGCTAGCTGCGACTGAAGGTTTGATGGCAGTCATCAATGTACATTCCTGCTAGTGGACGCTATTATGTGTATGTTGAATTTGTCACTGTTGGGCCCTCCCGGCTTGCAAGGTCCTGGCCACGGCAAGGAGGAAAATTCAGATCGTAGCCAGCTCGTGCTTATGTCAGCAGACTCATATAGCCCATGTGGTGGGATCATCTCATCTGTCGAAGTGTCAAGCTGAAGAGTTCAGTTCCCCGCTCTTGTTCAGAGATACTCGTACAAGTCATTGTGACCAGAAGTCGCATACACGCCAGGAAATCGAATTCGAAGGGGCCTGCTGCACTAGTTTTCTCACTGTTAATGAAGTACCAGAGATTTAGTGACATTTGCCTTCCGAACAGGTAGCGTACCAGAGAGATCATGATTCATACTGCTGGACATGAGGTGTCAGTTTAGCCGTTATCAAGGGTTCAAAAACCACAATAGTAACAGTTTTTTTCTCACTAAAAACCAATCGAAAACTATTTTTACTATAGTGTCTAGGTTCAGTTTTTTGATAAACCGGATATCCAATAAAACCGAGCCGGACTGGTTTTCAATCCATTGCCGTTATATCTTGCCCACATAATAGCCTTTTGTGATGTTTGCAGCTGTGTTGGATCATCAAAAAAAAGTTCTTTGATGAATCGATTCCAAATAAACTGGCTGGTACTGGTCGTAGTGTCTTTACTTGCACACTACGTCTATGCGGCACGTACTGCATCGTGTTGTGCTGCAGCGAAATTATCAACAACGGAATTGGTCCTCTTTGTCTCTTGATTTTTTAAGTGAAAGAAAAACAAAGAGGAGACCGGGATTTGTATATCTGTGAGCAGGGGGAGGCGAGCTAGGTACAGACACACCAACCCTCGACGTTCAGACAGGCATTTGTTGGGGGTGAGATGGAAACTTGAATGAGCAGCTGCGATTTGTTTTCTTGTCTCATCTGCTGACAGTGACACAGAATTGTTTCTCGCATCACATTCAGAGTATGGTAAAGTACCCAAATGTCGCTTAGCCTCCAGCCTCACTCTAGCTGCACCGGTTTTGCTTGCAAAAAAACTTGCCCTCACACAAATCGCAAGGAGCAGAGCAGGGTGGTTCTCTCTCATGATCATGTCATGTTGGATCTATCTATCTACCCCCTTCCCTCACACAAATCACAAACAACTGGGGATTAATTCACCAACGGCTTGGTAGATGGGAGGATGCGGCAGCATGGGACTATCTCTCCATCCCTTGTTTGATCCAGCAGGGCAATGTACTCCGACAGAAACTCGCATGGTTTAATGCGACACTCCCTTCTTTTTGACCTATGCTGCTAATTGCCGTGAAGATCAGGGAGACATGCAGACAGGTGAATTGAGTTACGAACCTTCAAGTGGTGGCAATGGAGAAAAGCTGGGTAGAATGGAAGTTCAGGGCAAGAATGCACATCTTTTACTGTTTTCATTACCATATCTGCTAGCAAATGAGCTACCTAGTGCGCGAAGCAACAGCACAAGTGCACGATCAAAGTGGCTGCAATCATCAACGTGTTTCACAACAGTTCTCTGGCTTCTAATCCTTGTACTTTCCTGCCATGGAAGATGTGTTAAATGAAATAAACGAGATGCAAAATGCCTCAAACACTATGCAAGTACTGTTCTAAAAAAAAGAAGCTAATGCAATCATTGCCCTCCTCAAAATTACTGTTCATTTTGCTTATACGCACCAGCCAAATTCACCAATATTACCAGCTAACCAAACCATATGCATTACAAACTCACACTATCAAAACGTGTCAGTTGCCTAAAACAGAAAACAGAATATTGAAAGGAAACCAAACTAGACTTTACATAAAAAAAAGCATAAACAACACTTTATACAAAGGCAGAAACCTGTAACTATGTTACAGCCGAAGACCATTGTGGAGAAAGAATGGACAATTTTATGCACACAAATAACAAAACCAACCAGTTGACAACAGCAAAAGAAGACTTGACATGCATCAAACAGATGCTGATGCATTTGACTTTGTGTTTGCTGAGTTGCTGGATTCTGGTGATGATGTTTCTCCTCCACCGAGGATAGGATATTCAGGCCTAGAAGAGACATGGGAGAGTTCTTCATGTTCAGAGTTTTCTTCAACTGCTGGTAACTTATTTTGGTATGGATGAGGTTGCTATCTTCTTCTTGGTCATCGTCGTCTTCCATGTCACTGTTAACGTCATGGGCGGTGAATTGATGAAACTCCACTATCTCACACAGGAATCGATTTTCACGGGCATATGTGGAATCCTCCTGTGCCAGCCTTGATTTCTCAGCCAGTAATGTCTCCAGTTGCACACGAATCTGTTCCAACAATGGGTTGTTCAGAGAGACTAGTTCAGTAGAAATCAGAGAAAACATGTTGTCTACTCAGTTGACATGAAGAATATCACTCATCTAAAATGATGTCATCAAACTCTCGGCAATACCAACAGTTAATAGTTTTTTTAAAATAAATGAGATAGTGGTCAGACCTCACATCATCATCTAGTATATACTTTCGTATGACTCAATTCAGCACACTACATGTACACATTACTGAGTTTAAAAGGAGGAAACCTGTAAATTAAAGATGAATACTTGATGGAAGTGTTCAGAAATGGAATAAACAAACAACAGAAGGTTATCTAATAAATTTTTAATAATAGCTTATCAATCAGTGGAGGAATTATTGCCAAGTTCAGTATTCTGAATATAGCAGAAAATCAAGATATATGTAATTTAAAAGAACGTTTACTTGGAAAAAATAATGTAGCTAACTGGATCAGAAAGTGTACCATGTCATCATCTTGTTCAGGTTTCTCCCTTTTGGCTTTGTTTCTCGCAAGAGTTAGTTCTCTTGTTCTAGCTGAGCACATCTCTGCTTTGCGAAAGCTAGATCAGCTTTAACAGATTTTAGTTGACGGGGTAGAAGTTTTGCTTCAGCAACCTGAAATATTTAGAGGGGATGAAAGAATGGCATCATTGCAGGTAGGTAAAATGAAAGAATCATAGATTACTTATCTGAAGCATCAATTAACAAAGCCAAATGAAAAAAAAAACTAATTTGCTGTAACTCCAGAAAAGATCTGTACTTTGCCAATAAAATGGTGAAATCTATATGCTGTCCTTTATTTATACCAATAATCAATGATCTTCTTATTTCAAGAAACAAGAAAAATCCAAATTCAATAGTCACGAGTTAAAATAGCAACTTTTTCATAGAGATATAAGCAGCGTCACCTTACGTCGCGAGAAGCTTTTAGTTGAGTCCCCTGAGCTGCAGGTTCAGTTTGATCTATGAGAGATCCGGAGTACTAAGTGTATCTACTGTTGAGTCCAGCATATGAGAAGCTGAACTGCTTATAGGCCTCCTTGTAACCTGAATTTTCTTTGTTTCCTGAATGAAAGGAATAAGGTGTCATGACAACAAGAAGTATTCAGGGCGTCACCAGTGCGCTTAGAATTTACAAATGACGGCAGAGAGTAGTGACATTAATATAGTGCGCAAAAGAAATGTTTGACAGAAGCACTTTTCATTCTCCCACTAAGCTGGTTGACAGAAGCAGATAGAGCCACGGGCCTTATTCGAGAAGCAGCATCTCCTTCCAGCGGTTTTCAAATGACCAACGGGACTTCAGGACCTGAATAATCACATAAAAAAGTTGCAGTTGGGTATGTGAGCTGAAAAATGCTACTCGGGACATTACGAGAAAAAAACCTTTTGTGAATCCCTGACCTGATGAACACTTGATGAAACTGGGCTGCTACGGGGTGATTCTCTCCTCATTCCTCAAGTCCTCAAACTTGTGCACCAGGGAGTCCTCGTCAATAATTCCCTTGGCTTTCCTCACAAGAGTTTCCCACAATCTAAGCTTGGGCTCATCCATGTTTCTGAACGATGTGTAACTGTATGATGAAGCATGAGTCCTAACATAGTTGCAACTGGGGTACTCATGGGCCGAGAACGCAGATCGACCGGCAATGGAGGAAAACATACGTGACACGGAGAATTCAGGACTACATGATTCAAGCTAGCTATCAAGTAGTTCTAGTTAAGAACATGGAGAATCAAAGCACATAACACCCTTGATGAACTTAGTAATAATCACATACTATACCTACTAGTTAAACTTGGTTCACCACTCAACTGCAAAACACAATTACAGAGCAGCATACAGCCGATCATCACCCAAGCTGTCATCCAAACGGACAAGCACTGACCTAGATCACTAACAGTAACCTTGCTTGTCAGGACTGCATCAATCAAACTGTATAAATTCAAGCTAGCAGCAAAGTGAAGAACATGTAAAATCAAAGCAGAATAATAGTGATGACATATTAATAGGACACACTACTGTCTAGTACTAACAGTTAATAGTACTTGGTTCACCACTAAACCACATAACATTAGGGTACTAGTAGCATACAGCCTGGTGCACCGATCACCACACAAAATAAAAAAGACGCCAGATCACTAGCCTGATACCAGACTCCAACCAGCTAGCTACAGAGTTCACCCTGCCATCGTTACTGATTTCAGGAAGGAAATGGGTGCAATGAGATTATTACAGAACTGGGTAGAGTGACACTACTCTGGTGATTCAGGTAATGAAAGAAAAGGTTCAAAGGTGATAATGTGACCAAAGGAGCTGGACCAGATTTAGTGTCATCATGAACACCACTTGATCACCTGCACATTCAACAACCCAAATAAGTATATATTGTTGCACTGCTCATGCAGTAAATATCATGTCTTAGCAAAATTATATAGGCTGAATGGTAAAGTATCTAGTTTATTTACCATGGAAAAGAAAATAACACAAAACATGATGCCGAACGGTATTGTGGAAAATTGATAGCTTACCTGGCAGAAAAGCAGCATCATGATGCTTCTGTGCCCATGAGAACCTGCAGTTGTCAACAATTAATCAGAGCTATCACATTCTGTTTTTCAGTGTTTATTATACTCTCTTGCTATTTTGCAGCACCAAATAAAATCTTGTGCATACTATAAGTGCAAATAATATCATAAATAGAAAGTCTGTGTTATAGGCATTAAGAATAAATAGTTCCGTGCAGAAGGTAATTGGCTAGCCAAATGTTGTATACAGCCAACAAGATAATTGGGACCGCATAAACTATGAATGTCCTATCAGATTCAGAAAAACAAAGTTGGGCAACTTAATAACATTGACAGTGAAAATTAGGTGGTACCTTGAGATGTTGTGTTCAGGCCTTCAGCTTCTTGGCTCTGTCCTGGGAGTCTTCATCTGCAAGCACAGCGCTTGGTTCTTAGCAAATTAGCTTTGGCCACAGCAAGCATATCCTGCGCCAACACCTGCACCGGGACAGCCTCTGGCGCCTGCATCGGGACAGCCTCTCCTGCCTGCACCGGGACAGCCTCTCCCGCCTGCAACTGGCCCACTCGGACGGCATGCGGCAGCAGGTCTCGATCAGCGCCCTGCTGTTGCTGTGCCACAGCGTCCTCCACAACATTTTCCTCAGCATGATCTTGTAGACCGACATGGATATGGTGCACTTTGGTCATCAGATTTGGCACATCTGATGAGCTGCTAGAATAATGGTGGTGCTTGTTTCTTAGCAAAATAGCTTTGGCCACAGCAAGCATATCCTGCGCCAACACCTGCACCGTGACAGCCTCGCCTGCACCGGGACAGCCTACTTGGACGCCATGTGACAGCCTCTCCCGCCAGCAGCAGGTCTCGATCAGCGCCCTGCTGTTGCTGTCCCACAGCATCCATCACAACATTCTCCTCAGCATGATCTTGTAGACCGGGTACTGTGTTATGGATATGGTACACTTTGGTCATCAGATTTGGCACATCTGATGAGCTGATAGGACCATTCTCCTCGATTGTTTTTGGTGTCTCAGATTGCATTGGTGCCTTGTTCTTTGCTGTTACTATCATTCCCGTTGTTGTCATTCCTATCTTGTTCGTCCCCATCGCTGTCGATCTCGATCAGCACAGGATTAACTTTGTATGGATCAGCGCCCTCGTGTTGCTGTCCCACGGCGTCCTCCACAACATTCTCCTTAGCATAACCTTGAAGACCAGGTACCGTGATATGGTACACATTGGTCGGATTTGGCACATCGCCATCCATCTCCATGGGCACAGGATTAACTTGGTACTTTTCTGCCGGTGGCTCCATACGGAGGTGCAGCTGGAACATGGAGTCACCAATTACCGCAAACATGGTGGCAGGAACCAACTTCGGGTCAGCCACCATCACCTGCATCCTTGCCACACCATTTTGCCGAGTGAAGAGCATGTCAACATTTTTGGTCGCCCCTAGAATGGATCCAATTTCCCAAATGACCTCAAATTTTCTGAGTTCTATAGGGAGGCCGGAGAATTGGATCCATATTTTAGGCAGGACACCCAGCACCTCATCCGCCACCAGCTTCCTTTCCTCAACATGCATCTTTGCACCTTGGATTTTTGTCTTCACTGTGGCCAAACCAATCATCCACTGCAACTCCGCCGTGGACGGGAAAATGGTCTTGAAAGTATTGTGACCATCTTGTTGAACCGAACATTCCCATCTCACGGGGACGAGTCGATTCAATTCAGCTGCGACTTGTTCCGCATTCATCACACCTTCAGTGACCCTTACACGAGCTGCTCTTCCATCTCCCTTTTTCATGGGGACGGCAACCGAGTGTGGGATGTAGAAGAAGCCTTTGACACTAAATCCACATGGCCTTGCATACCAATAACTTTCCGCGAGGTTGTACTGTGGGCAGCGTTCCCTGGCATGATCAATGCTTAAACATATGTCACACACAAGCTTCTTGTGGCATAAGATTCGTGCCCTTCCCCTGGCTGCCCCTTGAGCCGATGACTCAGGTGGCTGATCATGTGCATCTTTGTCACCTGCATCATGGGCGCCTTTGCCTTTTTCCTCACCACGCTTGTTCATGGTCGGGTTTGCGCCGTGGTTGTTCGCCTCTATCCCGCTACTACGTACCACCTCCCTGCGTGTGAAAAAGAAAATAAAAAAAAATTGGAGCTAGCAACAATCTATGATGACAACCAAATTATTATTTTATTTTATGAGGAATGAGGAAATCGGGAGGGGAGATGTACCCCTACCTGAAATTGCATTGAACCAAATCAATGAAGCGTATGCCGTTATACTACAACAGTAGTCACTAAAGCACTGCAACTTAAAAAAGACACTACTACATCTATGGCGGAAAGTGGAAAACCCAAAGTAATGTATAATGAAGCGTTGATCTAGAACTCCAAAGTAGTAGTATGCCTTAATCGACAAGTCCACAGCGTTGGGGGTCTGGGGATAATTATTAGTAGCAACAAAGGACAGATCCTAGAGGGAGTGAATCATCAAGCGAAATGTTGCGGGGGTGTTGGGATGAGGGAGCATACCTTGAGAGACAAAGGGAAGGAGGAGAAGCTGAGTCCTTGCCCTCCAGTCTCCGGCGCCGTGGAGGCGGGGGAGAATGCGAAGCTCGGTGCAAAATGCCCAGCCAGATCGAGATGTTCTCTTCCAGAGTAGTGTGTTCAAGTTCAACTCGCGGAGAAACCGAGCAAGAGACAAACAACTGAAACGAGTGATGGAGGAAACGGGGTGAGATTTTTTACTGCGGTAGAAGTAATTTTTTTTTTACTTCGAGTGGTGGCAAATCCGCTAGTGGTGGCGTCAGTAGGATCCATTGACTGGTGCTGGTTGACGGCAGCGGCAGCGGCATTCAGGGTGGGTTCGTGATCTGATTTTTAGACCTGGTTTATTAAATATTATGATACTAATTAAGAATATTAAATATAAATTATTAATAAAATCCAGTTTATAATCCTAAATTTATTAAAACTAATTAGGTGATGATTAGATAATATGATGTTACAGTAAATATCTCTTAATAATAACTTAATTAAATTTAATAAATTTATTATACTGATACACATTTAACTTTGTAATTAGTTTTATATTTAATATATATTTAATAATCATATGTAGTATTTTAATAATTAATATAACATCACTAAAATTTAGACCCCAATAAAAGAACACACTCTCATACTGCATCAAAAAGCACAAGGATTGATGCGGTGGGCGATCCTGGTCAAAGAATCGTTCCTCGGACCCGGGTTTCGTTGCATTGGTGCGCTTGCCGTTGGATGGATCCTCGTTGCAGTTGTGGTGCTGCTGATGCCATTGTCCCGTCAGCTTCTGCTCATCCCTGCTTTATGCTCCCGTTTCACACGCACGAGTAGTCCATTGTTTCACTTGTTTTATCATGATCCCAGTGTTTTTATTGTTGTTAGTCTATTTTTAATAGGGATTTTCATTTCACT
Source organism: Eleusine coracana subsp. coracana (assembly GCA_032690845.1). NCBI lineage: Eukaryota > Viridiplantae > Streptophyta > Magnoliopsida > Poales > Poaceae > Eleusine > Eleusine coracana. The sequence continues at coordinate 13,524,955 of CM064426.1, forward strand.
GTTATCGAGATTATCACATCAATTTTTTAGTTTTTTCATAGAAGAATAAAAGTGTCTCTCTCAATAACTCATTTCATTTCACAATTTTATATGTTTGTTGAACATTAGATTGTTGCATGATATGATATTAAATAAGTCATACAAATTATGTAACCACTTGAAGAATGAAAGAAAGAGTCCTTAATGCATCTTTTATCAGCCTTTTATTAACTTGAAAAAAGTGCAACGTCCGTTCACTAGAATAAAAGGATTTTCATTTCTTTCATATTAAATGTGTTGTCATATCACCCTTTTTTCTGATGTGACACCTAATTAAATATGAATGAAAAGCCTATTAAAAATAACCTTATCCTATTTGTCAAAAGCACACGCACACATCATGTCTTTAGAGCACCGACAACGTCGCGCCGAACCGAACAGGCACGATTCAATTCGATTTTACACGGTGCAATTTCTCCAACGTGTGTGGGCTCTACTTTGGGCTCTCCAAAGCTCTTTCGCAGGTCATATAATCTGGATTCTATAATAATTTAGATTATATAATTTATATAATTTAATCTGACTAGGAAACGAACAACCCCTTAGACCACTACTTAAATAAATAATTAAGAGGAAAATAAAAGAGATAAATCTATGTTAAACTATTATTATGTTGCAATCTATGATTCGCTTATTCGCTTAGTCTTTATTTATTTATACGAATACTAGTAGTACTACACACCATGTGATTTGCAGGTGCTGCTGCCGCCCTTTTAGATGGTTATCTACTCAGCAGGTCTGCTCCCCGCCTCCCCGGTGGTGAGACACTGAGATGCACGTTTTGAAGAGCCTGTGTGTGTGTTTTAACTCTTTTGAAGAGCTTTTTTTTTTTGGAACTCTTTTGAAGAGCCTGTTGATGGACCAGTGTGGATGCAGTTTTAAGAGCAGCCACAATGTTACGAAAGAGCGAACCATGAAGAGAAAAATGAATGGTTCAAATTAATCCGCACCAAGCAAATAAAATACTGTTTTTTTAAGATCTATGCCTCCGGCCGGTTTGCAGTTAGCTATTTCTCACATCAAACCTAACAAAGTGTAGTTATTTAATCACAGTTAACACAGTATTTTAGGGTTTATTTGGAATAGTCTATGTCCATAAGCTGAAAAAAGCTACATTAAGCTGTGTTAAACGAGATGGTTAGATGAAAGGCAGAAAGTACATGCAGCTGGGGTAGGAGTTTCTTTTTTGTTTGCCTTTTTAGTAGGTCTGAAATTTCACGGGGTGTTTATCTACTTCATTGCTTGTACGCATGATTTTCCACTAAGATTTTATGCGTTATATATAACGCTGCAAAATCGGGATTTTTCATGTGGACAGGTGTGGTCCGTATGTACTTCATTTACCGACCATCCCGCCTCCAAATTTCGTATTTTTCTTTCTTCATCTGTGAGCCACATGGTTAACCCTGAAATTTTTGCATATGGTGGTTCTTGAATGCATGACCGTACTCCTGTGCATGGGATTTTTAATATGGCGGGAGTATCCATGAATTTTACTGGGATTTTTACCGCTCTCCTGTGCCGCTGCAAAACGACGTACTATGGTTTATTAACCGTAGTCATGGGAGCGACCAGCCATAGACCGCCCTTCCCCGTTTTTTTTTCTAGGCACGCACGCAGCTCTCGACGCCCGGGCCGTGGCGCGAGGCTCCGATTCTACGGAAATCGTCGCTTCAGGAGGTGCCAGTCCGGAGATTCGACCCGCCGTTATGCCCAGTTGCCGATGACCGTGCTCACAACGGTTCGACATACTTATTCGCTGTTCAGTAGTCCATGTCATACCTGATCGTGAGATACTTAATTGGTTATTCTTGGTTGGTTCTATTGCCATTTCTCTTGTGATCTTGTATGTATATATGAGGTCGTTTGGTTTGGCAATGCATGATTTTTTTTTGTGAAAAGAAAAACTGAAACTCTGTAGCGAGCGAGAGTTAAATTGCTATGGATTATTACATTTCGGTGGTTAATCCATTCCTAGTGTTGGGTCTGATAACCGGCGAATTGGAAGACCCTAATACACGAGCAGCCATTTCATGAATTTGATTACCTCCTGCAAGTAATTTTGCATGATGGAACTGAGTTTTTTGCACGATGCATGCAAAATTAATTAGTGAAACTGAACCAGATGCAGCACGCACTGCTCCGCCGCTGACTTGATAGAGTCGGCGCTGCGCTTGCACTTGCTGTGTCCACTGTTGACACTGTCAGCGAGGCAGGGATCGAGCCCGGCGAACGGTGACCACCACGAACCAGAAAGCATCGAGGGATTTGGGTATGCCCATCGCCACCGCGTGTTGCCGGGCCTGCCGTGTACCCGGAGGAGATCGACGATCGACCTCAGGAACGGACAAACCCCTCCTCGAAGATGTAATACATGGGCCTGAAAACTTTTTTTTGGAAATGCAGGCTCCTGGCCCTGCCCCATTTCATTGAACGAGACTGAGTACAGTACAGCACATTTTCATCAACCATAACCCAGACTAGCTAGAGAACTAGCTAGGCCTATGGAGATCAACCTTTAGAGTTTACAGACCTTAAACTTCAGTTACATGAACCAACACAACATCCAGAGTGAAGGTTTAGACTATCGCCATGCGACTGGGAAGCTCCCTTTGCAGGCGAAGGAGTTCCAGTTCTTCCTCTTCCACTCCCCAGGACTTCAACCGCTTGTAAGTTGAAGAGGGGATCTGATCTTCTTCTCCAAAAAGGAGCACCATTATTCCATCTTGTGCCTCACGTCCGCTTTCCACATGATTTCCCAGCTTCTGCCTAGCTTCCAGATCAGTCTTATCAACATTTTGACATCTGACCAACACTGATTATTGAAGACAAAGTCATTACGCAGAAGCCAAATACTTCTCAAAATCATAGCAGAGATGATGTTAGCGTGCCCAAAACGATTCCTACTTAGCCATTTGACAGCAATATTCTCAAAACTTATGCCAATTTCCTCCCCAAGGAAACTGGACGCCATCTCCCACAGAGATTTCGCTACCACACAACCAAAGAACAAGTGTTCTACAGTCTCACCCTCACAGCAAAACACACAAGCTTCAGGTTTGTGTATATTTCTCTTTTTCAGATTATCGATAGTCATTAGCTTATTCCTTGACATCAGCCAAAGGAAAAGTTGAACTTTTGGGGGAACTTCTACTTGCCACACCGAAGGAATAAAAACCGGTGTAATCCCCCTATAACTAATAACTGAATAAAACGAGCTCGAAGAATAGATCCCAGATTTTTCATATTGCCAAACCGGTGCATCAACTTCATCCCTAAACTGCACTTCTCTAATGATTTCTTCTAGTTCCAGCCAGCTTTGGAACATAGCCTCATTAAAAGTTCTTCTAAAAGTTAATCTTAACTCACTCTCTACCCAGATTTCACTAACAGTCTTATTTTTCTCATTCATAATAGTATATAAATCCCAAAACTGGGTGGCTAGTGGAGCATTACCATGCCAGATATCCTCCCAGAATCTGACTTTTTTCCCGTCTCCTATTACCCATTTATAACCAAACTTAATTGCTCTAGCAGCATACATCACACCTTTCCAAAAAGGAGAAGCACTCCTATTAGTCATACAGAAGATATTTGGCTTATTACTACCATACTTCCTATGAACGATATTCTACCACAGCTTATTCTCATCCTTGATGTACCTTTTGATCCACGATCCCAAAAGACATAGGTTAAGGTCTCTTAAGTTTGAGACCCCCAGTCCACCATACTCTTTTTTCATGGCTACTAAATGCCAGTTTGCTAGATGTATCTTGCCATGCCCTTCATAATCGTCCCAAAGGCAATTAGCCATTTGTGAGTTAATCAGGTCAGTGGCCCACTTAGGAAATTTAAAAAAAGAAAGGAGATAAACTGGAATGCTTTGCCAAACAAGTTTTAATGAGGATCACTCTCCCCATATGGGAAAGAAGTTTTCCCCTCCAACCTGCAATTCTTTTAATAATCTTGTCTATTAAAGGCTGAAGATCTTCTCTAGAAAGATTCTTATGGTGGAGAGGAATCCCTAAGTATTTAATTGGGAAATTCCCTATAGGACACCCAAACACCTCTCTCATTTGGACCAAATCTGGAAAATCTATATTAATTAGGATGAGCTCACTCTTAAGATAATTAATTCTCATGCCTGACATCAACTCAAAACAAGTCATCACCCATTTTAGGTTTTCAGCATGGTTGAGATCATCATCCAGAAATAAAATAGTATCATCCGCGTATTGTAGACTAATAACCCCATTTTCTACTAAGCTAGTTCCTAAACCTTTAATCAGATTGTTATTGGCAGACTTTTGAAGCATCTTGGTAAAGACATCTACCACAAGGTTAAAAAGGATGGGCGAGAGAGGATCCCCCTGTCTCAGCCCTTTACCAGTAAGAAAAAAATCACCATCAGTGTTATTGACAGTGACTCCTACAGAGCCGTTCTCTAAGATCATTTGAATCCACCTAATCCATCTACCTCCAAACCCTCTTTTCTTTAGTACATCTAATAAAAACTGCCAGTTAACTTTGTCATAAGCTTTTTCATAATCAAGCTTCAAAATAACACCACTTCCCTTATCTTGAACTATCTCATGAATGACCTCATGAGCAACAACGACACTTTCCAAAATAAAGCGCCCTCTAATAAAAGCAGTCTGGTTATTATGAATTAACCTATCAACTATCTTACCTAGTCTAGCAGTCAAAACTTTCGTGAAAATTTTATAACTATAGTTTAGCAAACTAATCGGCCTAAACTTACTCATGTTTTTTGCATCCTTTTCTTTAGGAATTAAAGTCAGAAGGGCAAAGTTGATTCTGTAGATTTCCAAATCACCCCTGTGAAACTCCTCAAACATGTTCATAAGGTCAAATTTAATGAGATCCCAGAACTGATGGTAAAACATGAAGGAAAGTCCATCTGGTCCTGGAGTACCATCAGCGTAGGACTCAGATATGGCTCTTTTCACTTCCACCTCTGTAAACCTATCTTCTAGTTCTAAGTTTTCTATCGAGGTTACTTTATCTGCCTGGGTAAAAAAATCTTCTGAGATATTTATGTCTGGTCTGGGTTCATACTTGAATAAATCCTTATAGTAACTAGTAGCAACCTTAAGAATATCTTCAGTAGTATTTACTTCCCCTTCAGGGCCTTCAATACTATGGATCATTGACTTACGTCTTCTTTGATTTGCCACCGTTTGAAAATATTTAGTATTCCTATCTCCCTCTAGGACATCTCTATCTCTAGCCCTCTGTCTAGCTTTTGTTTCCTCTCTCCTTCTAATACTCTCTAGTTCTATAGCAATATTATCTAGTCTCTCTTTCTGGTTAGGGTCTAAAGCTTGAGACTCAGCTAAAACATCAAGTTTTTCATATTCTATACTAAGTCTCTCTTTAGACCTTCTAATTTCAGCCTCCACATTGTTACTCCAACCTTTAACTACCCGTCTAAACTTCCTAACTTTACAATTCCAGATATCTACAACGTTGTTACCCTCTATCTTTCCATTCCAAACTTTCTCAACCACTTTCCTAAAGTCAGGGTGCTCTAGCCACCACTTCTCAAATTTAAATCTAGGCTTAGGCAATCTACAGTCACAACTAGAGTCCCACAAGATTGGGACATGATCACTAGGCTCCCTGGGAAGAGCTTTAGAGCAGGCAAGAGGAAAAAAAGCATCCAGTTCAGTTGAGCAAAAGACCCTTTCAATGTTGGAAAAAATAGGATTATCTTGGTTGTTTGACCAGGTGAACTTCCTACCTGTGAGCTCTATTTCTAACAGACTTTTAGTATCAATCCATTCATTAAATTTTTCACACCACCAAAAGTCCACCACCCCATTGCTTTTGTCTTTTTGGTACCTCACTAGGTTAAAGTCCCCACCACACAACACCGCTTCATTTCTCAAATCCCAAGAGTGTAACTCATCCAAGAATTCTTGCCTGAACTCATCTTGCGAAGCACCATACACAGAAATAATGCTTTGCTATCTTATCCTGTGCTCCCGATGGAATTTCCCACAATTGTCCATAGAAATCTTCAATATCTCCTAAATCTTCTGCCACTGGACCCCTGCTTGCAGTGACTCGCCTCTCTGCTTTTGACCTGTTGGTTTGACTAGGTCTCTGTTTCCTATTCCCGCTTCTACCCTTTTCTACTTTCTCTTCTTCCACCTTCAGTTTCTGACTCACATCCACTGCAACTTCAATTCCCGTCTCCATCCCTATCTTCCTCACAGAATCCATCACCAACAGCGGAGACTGAATGTTTGCCTTGTTCCTCATCGAAGGAGGTACAAATTTCTCCAGTCTTCTGCCCGTGATCTCCACACGTCGCTTTGGTTTTTCTTTCTTTTTTGTTGTCAACCTGAGCAAATCCATCAGTCTCACCTCTACTGGGCCATCTGGTGGGATACTGGGCGTGAAATCTCCCACCGGAAATTCCTCATGAAATATGCTCGAGATGTCTTCCCTCTGAATATTCTGATTCTCAGCTAAGAATTTGCAATCAAGTTTACAATTCGATTTCCTCTCTGACCCCATGACCTTTTGCAAACTTCCGTCGGTACCAATCGATGCAGTGACGACCCGGGCCTGAAAACTTTAGGGATGTATTATTAGCCAGTGTATTGGTCGCATCCATGATTTTTCGCAGGATTTTTGTGGAGCCATACCATTACAAAATCAGGATTTTTGTACCCCCCTCCTCTCCTCCAAGTTTAGCCATTTTCTTTCTTCGAGTATGGGTCATGGTTAACCCTGAGATTTTGTACGATGCATGATTCTTGGATGTAAGACCGGTGTCCATGAATTTTACCACCCTTGTACTTACTTGTACCTACCGCAGGGAGACGATGCTCGGTTCATCGACCGTCCTCCGTGGACCGGAACGCTTATTAGCACGTACTTACGTGACTGATTCTTATGGGAATCATGAACCGAGTTTTGATGGTCCAACTAACGGTTCTCATTTCCCTTTGGACACCACAAGCGAGTATGCTCAGGCCTTATTTGGATACTAGAGAATATACTCCAATTCATATGGATTGAGAGCTTGTTTGGATATTAGATAATACACTCTAATCTATATGGATTAAGAAGGATCGAAGGGAAAATTAGTTTATTTTTCATCTCAATCCAATCTATATACTCCAATCCATATGGATTGAGTGTACCCAAACAAGATCTAAGAGGAATTGAAAAGAAAATCAGTTTATTTTGTACCTTAATCTTAATCCACTCCAATATGATGGATTGAGTGTACCCAAACAAGGCTCAGCGGACTGACGACGCTGCCTTTCGCTCTCCAGCCGGCGTGAGCACGCTGCAGCTACACACGATTTCTGTGTGCCAATCCGCTGCTCCGCTCGTACTGTTGGCGCTCAGGACAGGACTACCACGCGCCATGGCCCGTGAGGGAGAAGGTGCAGTCAGGAAAGAAACCCGTGTGCCTCGCTCGCCAATAACGTCCATGGCGTTCGGGCAACAACCATGCCTGACCGCGACGGCCGATTTAAATTAGGGGCCTGTTTGGATTGTGCCTGGCAGGCAGCTGCCTGGGCCAGGCAGCAATCTGAGTGCGCGAACAGCCGTGCCGGTACTTGTGGTGGTACTGCTCTACAAGTCCACTAGCGAACAGCGAACAGCCGTTGCCTGAATCGGTACGGTGATGATCGCGCGTCCTTCCTGTACTGCTGTACGGCGACTCGCCTTCCGATGGAGGAGGAGAGAGGACGGCAACACTGGCTGGATTGGATGGACACAACACAGGCGTGCAGGAACGGCCTCCACTCGTGCGCTCAAGGTCGTGCTGTCACTTCTGCTCACCAAGTTTGAATTTACGCCTTCGCCCAACTATGTGCACTGCCCTAATGCCCTCTGCATTCAGATTGACCATTGAGTCCGGGAATAGCTAGCATGCCTTTGATACTTGAGAAGCTCTACAATCTATATTTGAGGGTATGCTATAAGACCAACTCATTATTGAACATGTGATGTGAGAAACCAACCCATCTGCAGAGACTTGAACTCCTTTTGGACGGCAATCTCATCCAGCTTGTGAGCAACTAATCCATCTGCTTTGTGATGAGCTAGGCTAGACCGTACTGTATATCTTAGGAAGAAGAACAGTTGTAATTAAGATGGTTATTGTACTTTATCTTTTGAGGGCGAGGATATTCTAGTTAAACGGTAGGTATACGTTGACTTAACAGTTCAGGTAGCTATATTATGGGATTAGTAGCTATCCTGTCATCCGTAGATTGCAAATATTTACGAGATTAGCATGCAATTTATTCGCATGAAAGGTCAGGATGGCCGAGTGGTCTAAGGCGCCAGACTCAAGTTCTGGTCCTCTAACGAGGGCGTGGGTTCAAATCCCACTTCTGACAATATAATTTTTCTAGTTAGTCAGCATTTTTTTGTTTTATTTTTTTTCCTATATACTAGAAATGCTTTATGTTTTGGCAGTATATCCTGGTTTAACGAAAGCAGCAATTGAGGCAGGCTCAAATGGTCTTGTCAAACTATGTTCGATACTAGAGATGTCATGGAATGTTTTCGCACGCATCACTCTTGACACGGTAAAATCTCTACCGTGTCAATCTGAATTTTGTTGATCTTGTTTTTATATGGAAAAGATGCATGAGAGTACTCTGAATAAGGCGAATGTACAGACCTGTGCTACGTACATGAACAATACTACATATGTATAAATCAAACGGCTCATCATCACACAGAAAAAAAGAAAAAGTGCGTAATAATCAGTGCAGCTATGTACTTCTACTCCAGACAAGGGAAGGGAAGAAGTAGAAGAAAGCGGGAGGGAGTTTAACGATGAGGATTGGGAGGTGATTTGGTATCTGACGGATGATGGCACGAGCACGACGATGCCCCTCCCAACCATCCATCATCCGTTGCGCACAATGCAGTTCAAGAGACCCACAACGACCCCTGCTACTGCTGCTGCATCTTGTTCTGTTCCACATGAGCGTAACCTAACCATCATCAGATTCCTAGTAGTACAAATTGGCAAACATACCTCAAAAATAAAAACTGGAAAACAAAAGCTAAAGAGCTGCACATGTTGCTTCTGATACAAAATTTACAACACACCAAAACCAATTCAGTTCGTGTGATCTCTCGTACCAATGGAGGCGCCAGTACTTGTGGTGGTACTGCTCTACAAGTCCACTAGCGAGTCTACCCCAGAGGTCAGACGGACATCAACGCTTCAGGCGGCAGGGCGTCCCTGTCTAGCAGCTCTCAGCACGACCTTTTGTCCTTGTGTTCCGTTTCACGTCGCCGTCCCGCGCTAACTGCCTGCGCCTCTCCTGGTGCCATGTTTCCACGCTCATGCTCATCCGAACCCAAGTGGTACTGTGGATGGCACCGTCCAGATACTCTCTCCTGGCCGGTCTTCTCACGCGTAATTAGTGGGTATCCCTCACCGGCGGGATACAGATCTGCTTCCTCTCGTATGTGCAAAAAGGAAACGTGCAACACGGGATCACAAACATGGAAATTCTGTCATACTACATCATAACAACAAGGCAAATTGTAGCACGCCAGTGTTACACCCACTAACGAAACGTTAGTAGTAACAAGTATGGCCCTCAGTTGCCTAGACGGCAAGCCATTTCCATGTTTGTATAGCTCCAACAGAAACCCCACTCTAACAACACAGTCTGCTGCAAACACATGGTACAACGGACTAGAACTGCGACTTGTCAAGGCTGTTGAAGTAGGGATGCTCCATTGCCGCTTTAGCTGATATCCTGTTTGCCGGATCAAGCTGAAGCATTTTCTGCAACACATAAATCACACAGACCATCAGCTCAAGTCTTGCTAAAACTGGACATAATTGGATTCAGTTTTTGTAACTTGCTTGCTTGTTATATGATTTCTGCAGTTCACTAAAATCTTTGTACAACAACATGCACAATTCATTTCTTTGACCATGCAGTTTTTCTCCACACAAGTACATATATTGCTGTACCAGTTTTCACTACAACAACAAGGCATTTGTCAAATATAACTCAAAAAAAGGCAAACAGGCATACCAAAGATGCATCCAACAGACCACATATCGACACCAGTGGAGTAATGTGTTGCTCCAAGCAAAACCTCGGGTGCTCTGTACCAGAGCGTGACAATCTACACAAGTAGAGAATATGAGGGAGCTTGCTAGATCATCCTCAGAAACTAATCACGTGTTAAACACTGTATATGACTATCCAGATGCCATATGAGTAACATTACCTCGTGGGTGTAGCTTTTCATTGGCACGGTAAAAGCTCTACCAAGCCCAAGATCTGCAATTTTCAGTATCCCCTTCTCCTTGTCAACCAACAGGTTTTGTGGCTTTAAATCCCTACAAAAGAAGCACCAATCACATTAGTGACAACTGAAAAATGCATTGTTGTCCTATAAGTCCAGCAACATAAATCAGGGAAAAGAAATCCAACCTGTGAAGAACACCATGGCTGTGGCAGTGTGCCACTCCTTTGCATAACTGAAACAAGAAATTCTAGAAGGAACCAAAAAAAGTACATCAGTCTGAATTCCAAAAGCAACCAATTTAAAGGAGAGAAAATTACTGCAGTGCAGCTGCTGAGTAATAATCATCGATTGACTACTGATGACATATTATGAAACATGAATACAGATATGTAAGGATCCATTGAGGGCATAAACTTCTAGCTTTTTGCTATGTAATAATCATTATCATCAATTAATTGCAGATTTCAGAATATTAAAAGAATCAAGAAAATAAAAGGCTGCATCCAATGCTAAGATCCTCATGATGATTCATAAGTAACAGTATGACTAAGAATAGCCATTTCTGAAATAACAAATACGAGGATATCAATTAAGGACACCAATATGTGCCCTCTCATATATCAATGAGTGGTGCCTTTTCAGTTCCAAATTACCTTTTGCGAATGCAAGAGAAGAGTTCACAACATTTCTGTTCAGTGTGAAATCAGTACAACATACAAGTTACAAAATCAAATGAACATTGCATCGTTCAGTAATTCGATTTCACACATGATTGTCATTTATAAGGCTCAATGTTTTAATATTTCAGTCCAATTAGGATTGTACTTTCTCAGAATCATGGGACAATGTACTAACTTGTAACACACAGGCAGTTTGTTCTGATTATGAAGTGTCGAATTTTACAGATCCATGGGACAATCAGGGAAGCTATCATATTAACAGTTGATCGAATTGGACGAAGAACATTGAACGGTGCTACTGGATCACAAAGTAATGATAACCATTACAATTTTTTCTGATGGCGAATTTCTAAGACAGGTTAAAAAATGAGATAGGCAGCAGCAATTTGACATCAAAATAACTGAACTGCATTAGGAAAGAATAGTGGATGAACAATCAGTATCAGTATTGGTACCTTGACGAGTTGGGTGGGGAGCGGCCTTGCGTTGGGCCCTCTTTTGTAGACGTCCATGAACTTCTTGAGGTCGGTGTCCAGGAACTCGAAGACGAGGTAGAGGATGGGCTTGCCGTTCTTGGCGGCCTGCTCGACGGCTAGGAGGCGGACGACGTAGAGGGAGTGGGAGAGGAGGTTGAGGAGGGAGATCTCGCGGAGGGCGGTGGGCGGGATGCCCTCCTCGTCCATCTCGAGGCGAGTCTTCTTGAGCGCCACCAGCTGGCCCGTCGCCTTGTCCTGCGCCTTGTACACCTTGCCGTAGGTGCCCTCCCCGACCTTCTCCAGCTTCTCGTACTTCTCCACGATCTCCATCGCCGGATCGGGCAGCCGCAAAGGTGAAGGTGAAACCCTAGTCCAGTAGGGTGAGGGGGGAGCAGTGGTTGAGGGATGGATTTTGAAATTGGGGAGAGAGGGAAGAAGAAGAAGGGAAATGGAGAAGCGGGTGAGAAAGCGATGAATGATGCATCGCCGCGGGCCGCGTGGGAGAGATGGATTCCAGATGGGCCGCGAGCGTGCGTGCCGTGGGCAACGGTCGGGTCGGCGAGGAAAGCCTACCTGTCATGCACTGCAGCGGACAAAGCCCATGTGCGCAACGGCTTCTTCTTCTTCCTACCAAATCTCAGTCTGAGTTTTTCACCGAGTTTTTTTTTTCGAGAGCATGCCTTGGCATGTGTTTCACCGAGTTATAAAGTCCTCATCTCCTGCTTAACGGACTGATCTCCTACCTGGACTTTCTTTTCCCCAATTGATCTGACCATTTCCCTTACTGCGCTTGGTCCACTGGTTGCAATAAAAACTCCTCGCAAATCTTTTCTTCTTCGGGGAACTACAACACCTCACAAATCTTTGAGCAATACTACAGGCGTGTATGGTGCATCACTACGTACTTCCGTTACAAATAGTAGTAAGTAGAGGCGCGAAGGGCTAGCGCCTCTTTTTTTCTACCGTGGTCACTCTCCCAATGAAACACGTCATCTGGCCCATATGTACGTTGGTTCCTCCTCGTGTAGCAGCGTCGCGGGCTGTGGGCCGTTGGCCTACATGCCCATAACGGGCTTGGCTCGTGTCTGGACATGAATTCTCTTCTTTCTTCTCCATTCACCTGATGGCCTCGAATGGATGTGTTGATAGTACCCTATCAAACTAGGTGTGTTTGGTTTGGCTGTGACTTTGAGAAAAAGCTGCTGTTAGTTGTGGCTGTAAAAAAAGCAGCTGTGAACTATGAGCTGTAAAAAAGTTAAAAGCCGTTTGGTGAAACTACCTGTGGCTTTTACAAAAGTAGCTGCCAGCAGGCCCCACATGTCATTCTCATCATTATCTCATCTTCTCCAACACGCTAGATCTGGCGGCTAACCGAGGCGGCGTTGGAGCTCGCGAGGTGGCCGGCGGTGGAGCACGCGAGGTGGCCGGTGGCGACGCTCACGAGGTGGCCGGTGGCGGAGCTCGCTGACTCCCACACGACAGCGGGCCGAGCTCCGGGCGGCAGAGGGCTGAGCTCGTCGCGGTGGTGGCGGCGCTCGTGAGGTGGCCAGCACTCGCGAGGTGGTCGGCAGCAGAGCTCGCTCACCGCAGCGGGAGCTCGCAGCGACGGAAGAGGGCCGAGCTCCGGGCAGCAAAGGGCTGCGCTCGCGAGGTGGCCGATGCTCGTGAGGTGGCCGGCGGCTGGCGAAGTGGCCGGCGGCAGCGGTCTGCAGCGCTTGCGACAAGACTTTTCTTTTTGGGTTAATTGGATTCATACCATTATAATTTTCACGTTTCTGAAATTTACTATTGCAACTTCTGAAATTAGAACCATAGCATTACAATTCTACACAAATTTGAACCATGCCATTGGAGTTGTATTTGACCAGTTTCTCTACTATACCGCTGTACAAATATTTTGTATGGACCAAAATGCCCTAGGTTGTACCTGTTGAATTGCAACACCCTAAGGCCAGTCAATCCATCTCCAGATCCAATCGAGAGGGAGAGAAGAAAGGGAGGACGACGGCGGCAGGATCTGGCGATTGAGGATGACTACCGCAGCGGGTTCCTGAGGCAGTCGGCGTCCCGCAGGTGGTGGACGTCGCGCACGCGTAGGAGGAGGCGGCCAGGCCGTCGTGTAGGAGGAGGCCATCGTGCAGGAGGCAACCGTCGTGCGTGCGCAGGAGGGGGTTGCCGCACACGCGCGGGAGGAGGAGGCCATCGCGCAAGAGGCAGCCGTCGTGCGTGCGCAGGAGGGGGTCGCCGCGCACGTGCGGGAGGAGGAGGCCAGGCCATTGCGGGCGGCGCGGGGGTGGCCATCGGCAGCGCGCGCCCGTCCTGCTTCACGCCCGAACCTGAGGTAATGAAATTTTACTTTTTTTTGCACTTTGTATTAGTGATAGAAATACAGCCGTGTTGTTAACCAATTGGTGATAGAATTGACTGGATTGGTGATGCTATGTTTAGGATGTTTCATCTAGAAATTAAGGTCGATGGTTTCATGACCAGGGAGCCCAGTGGTAGGAAAGCATACACAAAAGGAAAGGTTATTAACTGGGATATCGAGATAGGATCATTTTCTCTAGATCATCTCATGACTAGCTTGTCCAAGGAGGTAGAATGGGGCTCGAATCAGCATGCCAATGTTTGGTACTTTGATAAGTCAGTGGGGGAGGATGTGAGACTAGTTGATGAAACTCAGATGTTAGATGTGTTTTCCTTGTATAAATCAAAGATGAGTTGCCAGTTTGTAGTTGCTATATTTGACAAAGGTAAAGATATCTGCATCGAAGATGAATTTGTTAACTTGCAACCTTTGTGTGTGTTGCCGCGTGAAGTACAAACTATTTGTAACCTGACACCTGAATCACCTAGTGCTATACAACCGCAGTCAGATACACAACTTGTGCTTCATACACAACCTGAGCCAGAATATACAGGCAATGGAGCATCTGCATCTAAGGTAGCAGATCATGATGAGCCTGCCTCTGAGGAAGCAGATGCTATTGAGCCTAACATCTTTGATAATGAGGAAGAGTATGTGGGTGTGGATGATGAACACATGTACATCTCAATTCCACCATCAAAGCCAACAAAAACTCCCCAGAATGCAGAAACTACTAACAATATGCCAAATGTTGAACCTGAATCATCTGAAACCATTGCTGCTCTTGAGGCAGAAGTAAATGATGCAGATCCATAAGAAGTTCAAGTACTTCATGACCCAGAGAATCCCAACATTATAAAGGGTGCACTTTTTCCTGATATCATATCATTTAGGAAAGCAGTGAGACACTATGCAGTGAAGAGAGGTTTCAAGTTCAAGGACTTGCAAACTGATACTAGATTCATAGCCAAGTGTGCGCATCTTGGTTGCCCTTGGCGCATTCATGCTTCAAAGATACATGATGGGAAAATAATTCAGGTATGTTATGTTGTGTAATTATTTAATTTTCATTACTAAATTATTATCTAACTATAACTGCTCCTTTACTTTTGCAGATCAAGAAATTGCCTGCTCAGCATGACTGTCCCACTACAAAACTTAGGATAGGGAAGATGGCTACTCAAGATTGGTGTGCAGATAGGCTGCCTGACTGGTTGAAGAAGAATCCACATAAGGGACCAAAGGATGCAAAAGACAAACTAGAAGGTGATTATGGGATCAAGTTGAAGTACTCAAAGGCATGGTCAGGTATGAAGTTGGCTCTAAATCAAATTCATGGTAAATATGAAGAGAGCTTTCAGTTGCTGTATAATTGGAAAGCTTAGATGGAGATTAATTCACCTGGTAGTATCATAGACATAGAAGTACAGAAGGTAGGCAAGAAAATGAGATTCAAAAGGATTTTTGTTGCTATGGCACCATGTACAGATGGCTTCTTGAGAGGTTGCAGACCATACATAGGAGTCGACTCTACTGTCCTAAAAGGTACATACACTGGACAATTGGCCTCAGCAACTGCTGTAGATGGCCACAATTGGTTATTTCATTTGGCATATGCTATTTTTGACTCCGAGACAGAGAATAATTGGACTTGGTTTATGATCCAATTGCGTAGAGCTGTTGGTAGTCCTCCTGGTTTGGTCATATCAACAGATGCATGCAAAGGTTTAGCAACAGCAATGGAAACAATCTTCCCTGAAGTTGAGCACAGAGAGTGTATGAGGCACATGTATGGAAATTTTATGAAGCGATATTTAGGACCTGACTTTGTTGAACACTTATATCCAGCTGCTAGGAGCTACACTGAAGACAAGTTCATTTGGCATATGCAATAAATTTTTGCATTCGCTCCAGATGCTCTTGACTATCTAGAGAAGAATCACAAGAGGATCTGGTATAGGTGTGCATTCTCTGAAGATAGTAAATGTGATTACTTGATAAACAATGTCTCTGAGAGTTTCAACAAACAGATAAAAGAACTCAGAGGCTTGCTGATACATGAGTTAGTTGATGCTTTGAGAGAGCTGATCATGGAGAAGAGGTGCCTTAGAAGAATGGTTGGAAGGGAGATGACTGGTAGAATTTTGC
Source organism: Eleusine coracana subsp. coracana (assembly GCA_032690845.1). Classification (NCBI taxonomy): domain Eukaryota; kingdom Viridiplantae; phylum Streptophyta; class Magnoliopsida; order Poales; family Poaceae; genus Eleusine; species Eleusine coracana. Next base: position 13,540,950 of record CM064426.1, read on the forward strand.
CTAATGTCATTACAGAGCTAAATAAAATAAGCAACAACCTGAAGGTTGTCAAGGTTGCTCGAAGTGATGATGATTTTGCTGAGGTAACACTAGTGGACCTTGACAACATCACTAGAAGGCACCAAGTCGACTTGGAGAACCATAAGTGCTCTTGTAGAGCATGGCAAATAACCGGCAAACCTTGCAGACATGCCCTTGCATGGATATTGTCCAACAGAGGGCTACAAATCTCTGACTATGTGCATGAGTACTACTCCACAGACAAGTTCAGGGCAGCATATGAAGCTAGAGTTGCAACAATGCCAGATAGGTCCCAATGGCCTGTAGTTGACCTTGGCTTCAAGGTATTCCCACCAAAGCAAAAGAGAGCAGCAGGTAGGCCTAGAGTGCAGAGGATAAGAGGAGTTCTTGAGGGAGGACCAAAAAAGAAGGTGAAGTGCAGAAGGTGTGGTGGTTTTGGACACTTTGAGAAGACTTGCAAGCTTGCTGAACCTTCAGAAGAAGATGAAGAAGACACACAAGAAGATGAACCTGAAACACCAAAGAAGAGGTGCATCACATCTTCAGTCATTTCAGTCTTTTCTCATTCCTATATTTTTTTAAATGTCACTAACACTTTTGTTTGTTTTGTAGGAAGAGAGTGCCAGATGAAGGGGACTCTCGGAATGGGACACCTAAGAAGAAGAAGAACACACCAAAGAAGAAGAGGACGCCCAAGAAGAAAAGGACACCTCAAAAGAAAAAAAAAACCCTCAGAGCTGCTGCTGCACCACCAGCTAGAGTGGTTAGGAGCCTCAGATCATGGCTTGGAATGTGATGTCGATATATGTAACATTGTGGCTAGAGTGCTATTTTGTTGAACTTGTAACATTGTGGGTGTCAAATGCTATTTCAGTTGAACCTATACTACTACTTATTTGAACCTATTTTGCTAGTCACTATGTCATGAACCTGTAATGGCCAAATATGCCAAATATTTGAACCTATTTTGCTTGTCACCATGTCATGAACCTGTAATGGCCAAATATGCCAAATATTTGAACCTATTTTGCTTGTCACAATGTCATGTGAACTTGGTTTATTAATCATGGTCAGTAATCTCAGTACAACATTCTTCATTCATTCAGTACACCAAAGTGTTGGTTGACAGTACAAGGGGACTCTCACAATTACTAGTTTTGTTTAAGTACAATTGCTAAAACAATACCTACGAAGCACCCAATACATGCTGCCACTACAACAATATTATCAATTACAACACTCCTCCTAGTCAGTCGTATTTCACGCTTCACTTCATCAAATTGGTGCTTCAAGGTTTCTACTTCACGCCACAACTGCATTTGACCTTCAGTTCCTAACCGAAAGGTGCCATCAGAGGAATCTACAACTTCAATCTGCCTACCTATTTCTTGCAACCCATGCGGATGATGCCGGCATATATATGCCTCATAACTACCTTCCCATTTGTAGAATTCACAAGAATATGGATCATCCTGCCCACATTTGAATAGAATATTGCCCCAATTTCAGAAATTTGAACACAAACCGAAATATAACAAAAAAATGATGGAGAAAACCGTACCTTGTCGTGGTTGGGGCATGCATAGAATACCTTGCCGTAGCTGTGTGGTTGCTTGCTTACCAATCTTAGCACAGGTACAAAACACCCGGGACAGTCGACAATGGGTAACGCAATGCGGCGGTGGGCGTGGCTGCTGCTGTTGGATCCCGCTGTTCCATTCATCCTTCTTTGCGACATCTTGAAAGGGAGAACGCAAGGAGGGGGCCAAGCTACCTAGGGTTCTTCAGTTCAGAGGAAGGGAGAACGCAGGAGAGAGAGAATGACAGGGAGAAAGAAGACTATAAGAGAAATGTTTGTACAGCGGTACAGTAGAGAAACTGGTCAAATACGACTCCAATGGCATGGTTCAAATTTGTGTAGAATTGTAATACTATGGTTCTAATTTCAGAAGTTGCAATGGTAAATTTCAGAAACGTGAAAATTGTAATGGTCTGAATCCAATTAACCCTTTCTTTTTCCATCTGGACAGAATCGAACCGGTATCCACTTATCAAGCAATGCGGGTAAATTTTCCAAAGTTCTCACCCACAGCCAACGAAAGTACTTTGAGAGCGGCTGTGAAACTGATACTATGAAGAAAGCAGCTTTTGGAAAAAGACGCACGCCACAGCCGCGTCATTTGGTTGGCTTTCTGACTCTCTCATAGATACAGCCTCTAAAAGCCAAACCAAAGGGACCCTAAACTGCAAGCCAGTGCCTATGTCTACCTTCCGGCTCTTGCCTTTCAACTAGCAACCAGTGTTGGACCAGTGAGGGAAGAAAAAAAGATTAAGAAAATACAACCATAACATCAACGACGTAATAGAACATGAAATTACAAAAATGATTCAAGGTTCAGATCTGCAAGAAAACTCTCCATCCAAATAAAAAAAAATCTTCAATTAATTTTTCTAGACTACTGCCAACTCCCCTCAAAATATGATAGTGAGACACATGAGTACAGGATACTACGTTGACGACAAGGTGTAGGAATCGGCCTCCATGGCCAACCTGGCGTCTTCACCTAGCCATGCAAATTTAGAGAAGAACTGAGAAATCGAGGAGGATTGTGCATTGATCTTGCACGGAGCCCCTCGGCGACCGAGGCGACGGTGGATCCAGCAAAAGATGAAAAAGGTTGTGCGTGCACTACTTCGGTCAGCAATGGGAGAGTGAAGAGAGAACAGCGGGTGGCAACGGCCGAAGGGAGAGGGGTGCTCAACTTTTGCAAGAAGTGGTTGTCGGTGAGTAGCAGAGAGCTCCACCGCGTGGCAAAAAAGTAGCTGCATGTGTGTCATCAAAATGGAGGAAAGAAAAATAGGATAAAGTAGCCAGCACCTAGGAGCCATGCTTCCTTTATTCAAAAGAAAAAAATGCCGTGAGATGTCCGAGACGTTGTGTATGAGCTTGCAAAGTGACCCTTCAATTTTTCTTTTCCTATTCAACTTGCAAAACAGAGAAAATGCCGTGAGACTAAAAAGGACATTGAGATGAGTTACTCTTTCATAGTTTTCTCTCCAGATCTGCGACTACATGTTTATAAGAGCACTACATCGAATTATGCAGATGCGGCGAAGCGCGTCAATCTATCTAGTGATGTAGAAGTATAAAAAAGAGGGCATCACTACACCATACAAATCTTTGAGCAACACATACGACATCTGGAGGTAGCTTATTCACACAGAAAAATATGTCATAAATCATATGAGAAAATCAACCCACTGGTGCTACAATTGTAGCCCACAACCCTTCACTACTGAAATCTGTAATCTTAATCTCAGCAACACACACATAAAAAAAAATCAAGCTTCAGAGCATGAAGCATCCATCAACATCAACTTTCTATGAAACCGAGACTGAACTCTCAAACGCAGAGCCCATGTGGCTGATGACAAACCCGTAAATTTTGCGCTTCAAGGACTCAATCTTCTCCTTGGTTGCCTTGTCCTCTGCAATCTTCCCGACTTGATCCAACCAGTCGCTGATCTTCTTGAACTGTGACAGAACCATGGTTATGTGGCTGCTGTGCTTTACCTTACTAGCAACATTCTGATCCTCAAACAAGTGGAACCCCACATCCAGCGCCTCATTCACAAAGTTGAGGAACCACATATGCATCTCCCGCCACAAGGTCTTAGCAAGTTCAACTGTCTCGTTCATGCTCTCAGTGGTACTCCATGTGCATCTCACGGGAGAGCTGGGTGAGACCTTAGACTGAACCTTTGCTGAAGCTCCAACTGATTGCTTCTTGGGCATGCTTGTTCTTGATGGTTCCACCACTGAAAGAGTTTTGGGCTTGTTGGTCCTCTTCATCCGAGAGATGGATTCAGTAGCACCATTCAGCAGCTTGAGGACTTCAAGGTCAGTGGCTAGTGCAGCATCAACCCAATGAGTTGATGATTTCTCCAAGAATGCCTCATCTTTTCCATTGGTCACTAGAGCCTCAGCCATGGTCTTCCATTTTAGAGTGTCTTCGTAGATAATGAGGAAAAGATCGATTGTTGGGAGTGGATTGGAGGTCTTTGCCGACGAGCAAATCTCAGAGAACTTGCTGTACACAGCAACAGACACAATATTAGCACATCACTTTCTGCAGAATGAAATGCATCAGTATACTTTTCAGATAGTGAAAATGGATGGCCCTGAATACCTTAGATTCCTGATAACAGATTCAGTGATCAATGCCTCCTGCAGAGCGCTAGCTGCAGCAGCAGCTGCAGCATTTCTTCGTTCAATAGCTTCCTATAATTTCATCAATAGAGATATTAAGTAAGGGACTCGAGCATTGAAATTCAGCATATGAAAAACAGTGTATGGAACTGAAAATAGCTTACCTTTCCAACATTCGAAAGTTTATCAGAAACCGCATCCAATGGGATACTACCATCAGTCCATTTAGGATCATGAAGGGTAATTTTTGGAGCTGTGTTTTTCATCTTCACCGAGGAAGAGTCTATCTTCTTGCGTGGCTTTGGCCTGTCATCAACAGATGAGCCATCATTACTGGATAGTTCTGACGTAGCATCACTGAGTCGCCTTGACATGGCTTCCTGCAGTTACATCCAAGTAACTTGTCAACATATTGGCCCCGGTGCTCAAAAATTATTTGACAGGATGCTGTCCTAGGGCAAACAAAGTAGTAGACACAATAACAAATGGCAAGTAGTAACCTATTCCATATTCTGCTGTAACTGTGTATCTAACATACATTTCAAGCAGTAATCACAACATAAAGATGCATAAAAATAATGGACAACAGCAGCACAATTTTTCTGTTTTCATCATGCATATTAATCACGACAATTAAAATTAACAGCACCAGTCCAGCGCTATCAGGCTAACAAGATCTTTGATTTATGTAACAAAGTTTATCATCCATCTATAGTATAATGCAATTGAAATTGCAATGACATTTCCTAAAAAAATGCGTACTTCATGTATCCATCTGCCTAGATTTCCCGGTGAAAATGATTAATCTTTAGCATACACTGTATCTAACATACATGTCAAGCAGGATAACTGTGTATGTAAAATACATGTTAAGAGGTAATTGCAACATACTAAAGATGTGCTAAAATAATGGCGAGACAGCAACACATTTTTTTTTCTGTTTTCAATCGTATATATCAATCACACACACTATAGGCGTTGCTACTTTTTCCCACAAATTTCCAAGCAGATGAAATTAAACACAGGTCAAGACAAAATTGACAACCTTAACCCAGCATTATTAGTTATACAAGATCTTTGATCTGTGTAGCAAAATTTAGTGTGTGTTTATAGTATACTGCAATTGAAAATGCAGTGGCATTTGTTAATTAAATGCTTCTACTTTACCATGTATTCATCTGCCTAAATTCCTAGTTGATCGTCAGGGGTGAAAATTTTAAATCTTCAGTATACACACACACATACAGATAGTAGACTAGCATGCTTAAAATATTGTACTATGATTCAATCTGTAGCACAATGTAACAGGATACTGACCTGAGTCCTGAGAATGGTATCCTTGTCAACCTTGGCCCTGGGTTTCATCACCGAACCTGTGGCCGCAGCTGGAAGTGCTGATGTCGGATCATCCCAGCTCTTCCTCCCAGGCTTGGCAGCCGACCCGTTCCCCAAATCCGTCATCTTGGAGATCCCAGCAACCAACACCCCGACCTTCTTCTTGCCGGTCCCTTCCACTGACAGCCGCCGCGAACTCGGCGACAGGGACGCGCGTCTCCCACCGACCGCCGGAGACGCCCCGCCCCTCCTCCCTGCAGACGGCGAAGGTTGCCGGTACCTGGACGGCACGACGATCGCCGGCTCCCTCGCCGCCTTGCGGTTCTCTTCCTTGGCTGCCACGAGGCTGGGCACCACGCACTTGGACGGCGCAGGGGAGGTCGCCCTCGGCGTTGTTCCCCTTGCCGCCGGCGAGGACGCCCGGGAGGTCGCCCTGGTCACCGCGGGAGACGAGGCCCGCGAGCCGCCGCCTTTGATGCAGGGCGACGGATCTCGCTGCTTGGACGGCGCCGGGGACGAGAACCGGCGCTTGACTGCGGAAGCACCCGGCATCGGCGCGGCGTCGGTGTTCTTGGGCGCAAGGACTGTCCTCTTGACGGGATCGGTTGATTCAAAGATGTTGGAACCGGATGAAGGCATGAGCGGCGGCGCGGCGTCGGAGGCGGAGGCGGCGGGCTGGATGACGTAGCCGCGTGCGCAGGCGGCGGCGCGGGCCACGAGCGGCTCCGGGCTGCCGGCGCAGGGGAGGGCGCGTGAGGAGGACGGGACGGGGCGGAGGCCGACGGCGCGCGGGACGGGGCGGGCGAAGCGGAGGCGGTCGAGGTGGACGAGGTGGCCGACGAGGTGCGGGCGCGCGGCGGAGAGCAGCGCGTCGGCGTCGGCGGGCGGGAGCTGGACGTAGGTGGAGTGGAGCCCGTCGGAGAGGTTGAGGAGGAAGCCGTTGGTCGGGGAGAGGAGGGAGTCGGCGGTGGACGCGGTGAGGGCTGGGACCACGGCCGTCACCTGTAGCACCGGGGAGCGGTGTTCGCCGGCGACGCGCTCGTCGGTGTGCATCGCCTGGAGCAGCTTGAGCAGCACCCCCGGCGTCAGCGTCGCCATGGACGGCTGCTGCAGTGAACTGGAGATGGGGAAGGAGGGATCGGGATCGGGATTTGGGAAGGGAGAAACTGAAGGAAGGTTTTTCGGGAGCGAGATTTTGGGGTGGAGTGGGTCGTGAGGAGAGAGAAAGAAGGAAGAGAGACGTTGGTTGGAACTTTTGAAAAGGGGGAGTTCGAAATTCAAACGGCCTCTAAACCCGGGATGAAGTCACTGATAGGTGGGGTCTCAAGTAACGAAGGGGAGGAATCGGTGGAGCTTGAAGTGGGCCAAAAAATGGGGTGTAAAAAGCTGGTCCAGTAAAAGATCTCGGCCTTGTTTCTTTGAGCCCGCCATGGCCCAACTGGTCTGCTCTCTGCTCCTGAGCACGCACGAGGTTCCGCTGACTTAAGCACCCTCACCTCACTGACGAGCGGGACAGCGGCCACGCGGACTCACGTGCAGTGACCTAGTACCGTGACCCACTGCCCCCTGCCTTTAAGTCTCTCCAGTCCCCACAAGGTTCCAGCGAGTGCAATACCACAGTCCACAGCGGCGCAGCAAGGGAGCGCGGCGGAGGCAGGCACCCACAGCGGCAGCGGCTCGGTCTCGTGTAGCCAGCGCCTCCTCCTCCAGGTGAGATCCGAGCTCTCCTCGCCCGTCCTCTTGACAATTTTCCACCTTCCTTTTGTAATTAGCATTTCAGAATTGCCAGAGCATTTGTAGAGGCTGCGGAACCGATTTATTATTATTATTATTTTGGCTACCGTAGGTTGGTGCGGTGTCCTCTCTTCTCCAACTCCAGCAACCTTCGGCGAGATCTCCAACGGGTTAGGGGGTTAGGGTTTTCGGGTTTGGGGGCTCACCGGAGACCACCGGAATTAGAAGGAATACGCGGGGCGGAAGGCCGGCCCGGTGGTGGGGGTGGTTGGTGGGCGGGCGGTGGTTGGGTGGGTCACGGTGGGGGCAACATTGATTTGACGGCGGTGGCAGGGGATGCAAGTAGGATGCCACGGGCGGGGTAGAGTCTTGCCGGTGTGGAGGTCCAGCCAGAACCTACCCCGCTGCGGCAGGGTGGTGGCACGCACGGGCGGCGGTGGGGACGAGCTTGTCCATGGCTGAGCCTGAAGGAAGAAGAAAGGGTGGGAGGAGGAAGAAATGGCTGGACCGTTGAAATGCCCCCATCCACGGCCTCAAAATCGAGTGCTGGGCACCCAAGAACAGCCTGTAACATTTAGGCTGGACGTAGCGGTGATGGGTAGATCCCTGTGTGAGAGCATCTCTTATGTATAATTGGTTCCTAAACGTGAATTTAGGATGTCATTAGTAAAAACTTGCCTCCAACCGTTCTGAAAACGGGGTCTCCAAATATACACACCTCCAATTCTCCCCCATGAGCTCGCCACATTTGGCAATGCTTTTCGCACTCCCAATAGCCCACTCCCGCTAATCCCGCACCAAAATGGCCCATGTGTTTCTCGCTTCGCGCCATCCCGCCATTCCCAGTCGTCTTCATTGGCGCCTTGCGTGGCCAGTGAGGAGATTCGATTTCGGCTTTGTCATCGACCAGCAGAATGGAGTTCGCGCAACCGGCGTGCTCAACCTGAGAGTATGCACAGACACCGTTGTGGCCTGCTCTTGTGCCGCCACTGTCGTGGCTTGCTCCGAGGGTTTGCACTGCTACCGCCGCCGTGCTCAGGATGTTCGTGCCGCCGCCGTGCACTTTCTGCATCGCAGCCAAGAAGCCCGAATGCCGTTAGCCTATGTTCTGCATCAACCTGCAGGCGGATGAGCTTCTCCTGGATTGAAGTTGGTTGACGTATTTCTCTTCTTCAATCGCCTGACTTGGTCGTCGAACAACGTAGTTTTTTTTTTTTGCCATAATCAGAAGTATATGCCCTGTGATTGCAGTAGTATGTTTAGAGTTTGCTCTCTGAAATCTTTGGATGCCTGAAAGTATAGGGACAAATTGATCGTTTCAATTCCAGCAGAAATCTCCCTACTATACTATATATCAATCCATCCAAATTTCTTGAATGTATTGGGACAGATTGATTGATTTAGTTACGCACAGACTGCCTGAAAGTATCAGAATCCGCGCCTTACATTGTTTCAGGTGAATCCCTCAATCCATGCTTTTCATTGTTTCAGCTGAGACATGCAGAGCAGCAACAAACTTAATCGATCAAGCAGTGCCTTCGTTGTTTCAGCTGCCTTGCTGAGGCATGCACGAACAACGGTATCGGGAAAACAGATGCCCAGCCTGGGAAGCACGAATGTTGCGGCTAGGTTGGATTAGATAGTCCAACAAACAAGCTGACGTGGGCAGTTTTGAAATTTCTTTAGAAACTACTATCGGGAACTGTTGGAGCACGTGAAAGTTTTTACTCTCTATAGTGATATGGAAACTCCCTAAACCAGTTTTTAGGGAGTCTTTTTTTACATAACTGTTGGAGATGCTCTGAGGGTGTGGACAGGAAGATACCATCACAATCACGGATGGTATGAGGATTGGGACGGGAATTTTCATCTTCAGAGGAGATGGGTCTCTCTGCTATAGCTTTAGGTAGGGGCGGTTGCCCTACCTTACCCTATTGCTCGGTGTGCCCCTCCCTCGGCAATTTTGGTCCAATTGTATTGCTGTTTTTAGCCCCTAATGGGGACACTGTTGTATTATCCAAGTACGTTGCGTGATTGTTGTTCACCTTGCACAGGAAAAAAATGGCTCAACATCTCTTTGAGGAGACCTTCCAAGTATCCAAGATTGACCCTGATGGCAAGAAGTTTGACAAAGATGGTTCATCCTGCACATTGTCATTAGTTGTGGCTCAATGAACTTTTGCCATTTTTTGCTGATCACTTTGTATTGCGTGGACCAATGTTTTTTACAGACTTGTGTTAATGTCACTACAATGATGGATCAAATTAATGTTGCTGTCTTTCATGTTCATGTGAAGTGAATCGCATCGAAGCTAAAAGTGAGGGTATGTACATGCAGCTGGATGTTGCCATTGCAGTGTACCCAATGAAAGAAGGTGAAAAATTCACCATGGTGTTAGCCCCCACTGTGAACCTCGACGGGACACAAGACACTGGCTACTACACACAGGTGATGCGCCTATCTCAGAATATCATTAATTGATTGCTGAATTGTACCAATTTAGTGATGGAATTGCAGCTCAGCATGTTCAGTAGCCAAATTGTTGTCTTGCTTTTACTTAGTATTATGGAATAGGCACATTGGTATGGAATTGCTTTTACTTGACAAATGGTCCTAACTGTATGCTATTTCTCATTTCAGGCTGGTAGGAAGACCCTTGCTGACAATTATCAATATGTCATGCATGGAAAACTTTATAAGATCTCAGAGGGTGGTCAACAGGGCAAAGTGTATGCCTTTTTTTATCCGAAATTTTAATTAACGAATTTAATCCTCTAGGAATAAATTGTCAGATATGTTTCTGCATTTATTATGCTATTAATTACACCTGTTCTCTTGAGATAAATTTTCTTTCTACTTTCTGCATATTTATGGAGCCCAGGATCATATTCTACAAACTGATCCTTCTGATAACCTGACACAATGATTATTGGAATGATCCTGTGATAACTGAAGTTTCTTATGGGATATGCTACCTGAAAGTACTCCCTAATCCCTATAGTTGGTTTGTTTATTGTTCTACATGCCGCTCGTGGAACATCAAACGAATGACTGTGATGAGTACATAACTTGAGTATATGGCTTATTTCTTTTTCTTTTTTTTTCACTTGCCAGTTCTTAATATCCATTGTCACTACTTTGATCTTAGTAATAACAAATGATTCCTGCTAAATCTGAGCGTGCCAAAATGTTGTCATTGATTAGCATGATGTTTGGGCACATTTTTTTTATTATAAATACCATTCTTTTCTGCTGGTTTCGTTCAGAACAATTTATTGTCTAGATGAAATCACTTGCCATGGCCTGTGGCCATATGAGCTAGCCTAAGTTATTCTATATAAATCATGGCAGGTGGCACTATATGAAGATCTGATAATTGGGTACTTACTGGGTTATATTTTACATATTTTGTGTCCAAAATTAATGGAAAATTCTTTCCAGATCATCAGCTAGTTCAAAGTTACTGAAAAGTAGTTAAAATAACTGCCTTAATAAGTTCAGTTTGGTGTATAATGCAACAAAGACTAGGTTTTCATTAATATTTGAGCAGCAAACGTCTCATACAAGGTCAAAGAAGAATGGTTTACTATCTGAAACACTTGAGGTGCACTATTTTAGGCGCTCAAATCAAACTACTACTTCATAAATTTGTGTTTCTAGGAGATTTACGAATTTGAGTTGCTTGTTCCTGATCATGGTTCACCTAGTTTGCCTTATGCTATGTTTTTCTGATGGAATGCCTCTTGTTGTGATTACAGGGAGATCTATGCATCGTTTGGTGGCCTCTTGACGATGCTTAAGGTTAATCCTACCAGTGCCTCTAGCTTCGAGCTGGACCAAAGGTTGTTTCTTCTTATTCGGAAGCTGTAAATGCATGGGCTGCCCTGATAGTTAGTGTTGTTGATCAAGTTAACCCGAACCCATGCTCCGTTTGTCTGTACTCTCTAGTCCTAATGCACCCTTTATGCACTCTTGTGGTAGTAGTATAACTTATCTTTTCCTTACATTAACTTGTACTCCCTTTATGCACTCTTGTGGAGTATTTAATATCTATCATGCTGTTTGAAGCACATTACCAAGCAAATCGGCCTCTTTTCTTAAAGACATTTTGGTTATGTGTTGAAAGCATTGGATGAACAGTTGACTCGTCTGTTTCTCAACCATCAATTTGAAGCCTAAAACTCAATGTACAATGCAAGAAATAATCCTGAAAAACGTATCAATCAATGTCTACAAAAACAATTAGAACAGCAAAGCAAACATGCATGTTTACTCGTCGTTCAAACATGAAATAAATAGAAACATTGACAGATTATAAAGCAAATTGGCCCCGCGTGCGATGATGCATGTTGTCCGCGTGCGATGAAGCAAATTTCAAACGGCCGGCGTGTGATGATGCATGTGCCTCCGCGGTTCAGGAGTCACTAACAGGTGGGGTCTCCCAAAAATAATGGGAGGAACGAATCGTAGCACAATCGTCGGCGCATCATGAAGTGGCGCTACTCGCTGATCCAGTGGCCTTGTTTCTTTCAGCCCGCCATGGCCCATGGCCTATAGAGCTTCCTCGTCGCCGGTTCCCACATACGCTCTCCTAGATTGTGCTATGATTGTTTCAAAAAAAAAAAAACGAACTGCCGGTAAGACCGTGTCGACGGTATTTTTTTTAAAAAGAAGGATCTTCTCACACAGATTTAGAAAATTTTCGAACCCCTCTCCCCTCCTGACATGGTGATCCCTTTTTTAGCCTGTGTGAAAACTTTTTTATAGTGTACCGGCCTTTAATCACGAACAACGTCCGTACGGATTGGCTCTAGGCAAGGTCTTACACATGCTTTGACTTAAAGGAAAGACAAGAGAATTTTTTTAACCTAGTTCGAAAAATTCACTCCCACTGGGAATCGAACCCGAAATCTAAGAGGTGCTACTAAACCACCTTACCACTACACTAAGGCACCGTTCGCTGCTATGATTGTTCTATTTTTCATCCCAGCCAAATGCCAGAATAATCGTTCACATAATACATTGTTCAACACACGTTCCAGGGCTTGTGGCCACCACCGTGTAGGCCACTTAGAATTCTCCATTGTTTTCTCCTTGCTGCACGAAGCAAACTGACCATATTTTTAGAGATATTTTGGTTGCTAATGAACAACTGAATCGTCCGTTTCTCGACCATCAATTCGAAGGCTGAAACTTAATGTGTCCTCGGGTACATCCTAGGAGATTGCAATGATGGGCACGATTATTGGATAAATTAGTATTTTTAGTTTTATATTAATCTAAAAATAAATCATAAATATAATTAACAGATTGTATAATGAACTAGATAAGTCTACGTAAAATCTAGACAGGTCTATTAGACCAGACAAAAGGTCTATTAGGTCAGACAAAAGCATAACATCTACTATACTAGCAACATCTATCATAGACAAATAGACTATGAAAACTAGTATGAAAAACATGGTGTGAGATGAGAGTCCGTACATTTCCTTCTGTACTAGGTAGAGGAGGCGGCGACGACGTGCAGCACCGTCACATTGTTGACGACGGCGGCTGAGACCGACTCGACGACGAGGAAGACGAGCCGTGCCGACGAGCTTGACGAATACGAGGAAGCGATCGAGCAGTCGCGCAGAGCGCTTCCCAAAAATCTTATTTGTCCTCTCCCGGTGCAGGATCACAGAGTACGACGGTTTCGAAGACCTGCTCTCCCGTTCACCGGTGCACGCCGACAATCGGGATGGAGAAGACTTGGCGGCGTAACAGTAGCGAGAGACAAAATCCTAATCGATTGCGTGATATGGTTTGCGACGGTACCCGTACGTATTTATAGGGGAGAACCGCTAGGATTGAGCGTCCCGCAACCGAGTTGGTTACCATATTAATACGTCGGTTTTCATAATTAAATATAGCAATATTTAGTTGCATCATCAATTAAAGTTATGAAATATCTTTTTACACCCTCAGTCAATATACCATTCATTTCACAAAGATCTGAATGTATAAGTTCTAAAGGTGCCAAATGTCTCTCCTCTACAGTCTTGTGAGGCTTTCGAGGTTGTTTAGATTGCATACAACTTGAGCACTTAGAACCTTTGACAATGGAAAAATTCAGAATTAAATTCAAACTGTACAGTCGAGACATAGAACCAAAATTGAGATGACATAAACGTGAATGCTAAACACTATCATCACTCTCATTAACACCATCACAAATATAGTTTACAGACTTATTGCAATAATCTGAAAAGGAAAAGCAGAACAAACCTCCGCACTCATAGCCTTTATCAGTAAATTATCCACTCTTACACACGACAACTTTATTCGACTCTAGCACTACCTTAAAACCATCCCTATACAAAAGGGAGCCACTAACGAGATTCTTGTTAATAGAAAGGACATGATGTACGTTCTTCAATTGGATAATCTTCACCGAAGTGAACTACAGCTCGACCGTGCCAACACCATGAATAGAAGCATGTGACCCATTCCCTATTAGGACTGAGGAATCTCGGGCGACCTGGTAAGAAGTAAACAAAGAGGCATCAGCACAAACATGAACATTAGCACCAGTATCAAGGCACCAATAAGTAGATTGAAATATAGAAAAAAAATATGATAAATTATCATACCCACTATTTTCTCCAACACTGGTCACCATGTTCACAGACTTCTGCTGAGGAGGCTTCCTTACTTTGTGTTCTAGACACTTCTTTGCCCAATGCTCATTAGAACCGTAAACAAAGCATATTCTCTTCTCCTTGTTCTTCTTCTTGAAGGTAGTGGTCTGCTTAGGCTTATAATTCTTGCCCTTGCCCTTATCACCACTGTCATGAGACTGTTGTGGTTGATGCACCATATTGGCAATAGTGTTTCCCTCGTTAACTTTAGAACGTCCATCCTTCTCACGAGCTTTCTTCTCAACGTCAAAAGATGTGATCAAATCTGAGACATATATGTTCGTTCTCTTGTATTTAAGAGTAATGGCAAAATCCCTCCAAGTTAGAGGCAATTTGGCAATAATGCCCCCAGCCACAAGCTTCTCAGGTACGATGATCTTGAGCAATTCGAGTTCCTTCACTATGCACTGTATCTCATGAGCCTGCGCGACGACATATTTATCATCTACCATCTTAAAATTATGGTACTGCTCAATGACATACAGTTCAGCGCCAGCATCTGAACCACCATAGTCAGCGATTAGAGCGTTTCACATATCCTTTGCGATTGTATGATGGATATAGACGTTCTGAATATGATCTACCAAAACTCCAATAACAACGCCCAAGAATATTATGTTGGCTTCACTGTAGGCCTTTTCCTGATCTGCAGTGAGATCGCCTTCAGAATTGCCAGTGGACACCCAGAACATATTCATGACAGTAAGCCATATAGTGACTTTCACTTGCCATTTTTTGAAGTGTACGCCAGTGAATTTCTCTAGCCTTAGTGCATCAACAAATCCAGCCATAAAACTAAAATGCCTATAATAAGATTTTTGAATTGTTGGATAAATTAGTACTTTTAGTTTTATATTAATCTAGAAATAAATTATAAATATGATTAACAGATTGCATAATGAACTAGACAAGTCTACGTAAAATCTAGACAGGTCTATTAGGCCAGACAAAAGGTCTATTAGACCAGACAAAAGCATAGCATCTACCATACTAGCAACATCCATCATAGACAAATAGACTACGAAAGCTAGTATGAAAAACATGGTGTGAGATGAGAGTACGTACGTTTCTTTCTGGACTGGGTAGAGGAGGCGACGACGACGTGCAGCACCGTCACGTTGTTGACGACGACGGCTGAGACTGACTCGACGACGCGAAAGATGAACCGTGGTGACGAGCTTAACGAAGACGAGGAAGCGATCGAGCAGTCGCACAGAGCGCTTCCCAAAAACCTTATCCGCACTCTCCCAGTGCAGGATCACAGAGTACGATGATTCCAGAGACCTGCTCTCCCGTTCGCCGGTGCACGCCGATAATCGGGATGGAGAAGACTTGGCGGCGCAACAGTAGCGAGAGGCAAAACCCTAAGCGATTGCGTGACATGATTTGCAGCGGTACCCGTACATATTTATAGGGGGGAACCGCTAGGGTTGGGCGTCCCGCAACCGAGTCGGTTACCATATTAATATGTCGGTTTCTATAATTAAACATAGCAATATCTAGTCACATCATCAATCAAAGTCATGAAATATCTTTTTTCAGCCTCAGTCAATATACCATTTATTTCACAAAGATCTGAATGTATAAGTTCTAGTGATACCAAGTGTCTCTCCTTTGCAGCCTTGTGAGGCTTTTAAGGTTGTTTAGATTGCACACAACTTGAGCACTTAGAATCTTTGACAATGGAAAAATTCAGAATTAAATTCAAGCTGGACAGTCGAGACATAGAACCAAAATTTAGATGACATAAACGTGAATGTCAAACACTAGCATCACTCTCATTAACACCATCACAAACATAGTTCATAGACTTATTGCAATAATCTGAAAGGGAAAAGCGAAACAAGCCTCCGCACTCATAGTCTTTACCAATAAATTATCCACTCTTAGACATAACAACTTTATTCGACTATAGCACTACCTTAAAACCATCACTACACAAAAGGGAGCCACTAACAAGATTTCTTCTTGATAGAAGGGACATGTTATACGTTCTTCAATTGGACAATATTCCCTAAAGTAAACTTCAGCTCGACCGTGCCAACACCATGAACAGAAGCATGTGACTCATTCCTCATTAGGACGGAGGAATCCCGAGCGACCTGATAAGAAGTAAACAAAGAGGCATCAGCACAAACATGAACATTAGCATCAGTATCAAGCCACTAATAAGTAGATTGAAATACAGAAAAAACATATGGTAAATTACCATACCTACTATTTTCTCCAGCACTAGTCACTATGTTCGCAGACTTCTGCTGTGTAGACTTCCTTCCTTTACGTTCTAGACACTTCTTTGCCCAATGCTCATTAGAACCGCAAATAAAGCATGCTCCCTTCTCCTTGTTCTTCTTCTTGAAGGTAGTGGTCTGATTAGGCTTATTGTTCTTGCCCTTGCCCTTACCACCACTGCCATGAGATTGTTGTGGTTGATACACCATATTGGAAATAGTGTTTCCCTCGTTAACTTTAGAACGTCCATCCTTCTCACGTTGTTGACGACGGCGGCTGAGACCGACTGGACGATGAGGAAGACGAGCCATGGCGACGAGCTTGACGAAGACAAGGAAGCGATCGAGCAGTCGCGCAGAGCGCTTCTCAAAAACCTTATTCGTCCTCTCCCGGTGCAGGATCACAGAGGACGACGGTTCCGGAGACCTACTCTGCCGTTCGCCGGTATACGCCGACAATCGGAATGGAGAAGACTTGGCGGCGCAACAGTAGCGAGAGGCAAAACACTAAGCGATTGTGTGATATGATTTGCGGCAGTACCCGTACGTATTTATAGGGGAGAACCGCTAGGGTTAAGCGTTCCGCAACCGAGTTGGTTACCATATTAATACCTCGGTTTCCATAACTAAATATATGGAATACGTAGTAAAAAGAAAGTGCAAAAGGAAGTCACGCCCCTGCAAGGCAAGGGACCAAATTTCGGCGGACCATTCACGCAGGTGATGCGCGACCGCGCCCATCGCCCACACCCACGCCCGACGAGGTAAGGCGAGCGAGCACGCGCGTGTGTTCTTCCTTTCTCCCATCCACACACTTGCAAGAGATGCTAGAGCAACCAACCTTATAAGTTGGACTCCATACACCTTCACTGTCAATGTGGAACTAAATCTTTGCACTCCCACCATTCATGAATAGTTGTTTGAGATTTTCAGGAATTATTGTTATTATTAATAGGTCAAACCCATATAATTTCAACAACGATAAGATCATGCCCGAGCAGAACAGATCCTTAGCCAGCAGGTTGATACGTAAGAATTATATATTGTGAGCCGTAGGAATGGGATGGATGCTTTGTTGACATGCCTGCTCTCGGATGTTAAAACTGTGCATTCCCGTTGATATGGCTATCGTCAAAGAAGATGCATGTCATCGCTGACACATGCTACCATCCAAAATTTTGTCTTTGTCCTAATCAGCAACGAGAACAGAGCATCTAACCACATTTTGTGCACCTTATTAGCTTGCTGTGAACGTAACTGAATTGGCTTGGCCGCATCTCGAAGGTTATGGGAATAATGCAGGTGTGGCGTGTAATTATGCATGTCGTGGCTGCCCGCCTGCTCGCGTGACGCAGGACAGACAATCCGATTCAGCAAAAAGTACATAGAATTTCCTCAAAAAGTTCAAAATATTCGGCTAGAAAAAGATGCAAAAGCACCCCAGAATGTCGCATGACCAGTGGCATCCGAAAATGACAATCTGGATGAGCATGAGCAGAGCAGAAAAATTAAGGCGCTTCACGAACTCATTGCTTATCACGAGAAGCGTCTGAAATGTGTTTTGCATGAAATGTACTTGGCTGCTCTATAAGTACTGTTTAGGTGTGGGCACCCTTTTTTTTTATATGTTCTGAACTGTACAAAACCAACCTAGTGGTCCAATCAATACTTATTACATTTCGATTGGCTTAAGCATATCTAAGCATCCATTCACCCAGCATAGATCATGCAAATTAGGTGCCCACACCTGCTGATGATGTTTCATCAGTAACGTTGTAATGGTTGGCTTTAGCCTCTTGAGGTCAAGGCTGGAGTTTTATCTATTATGTAAAAAAGAGCAGTTTTATTATGCATATTACCTCCGATAATTATTAGTAGTAATACAGTAATTACTGGTAATAATATAGTAATTATTAATGATAGAGCATTAATTACTACTAGCAGTAATGGTTTTACTAGGGCATTATTGGAAAGATGAAAATAGTAAACTTGTAATTAATTTTGTTAATTAGGCGTAAGTGTCTTTTTTTTTTTGCTTTCTACTCTTACGAAGCTAAATTTCGGATCAGCGGATGAGTTCAGAATACTTAGAAATGACCTCTTTACCCCTGATGATAATATGGGTAAATAAATAAATATGAGTAAATTATATTATTATCCCTAAGCTACTGGCGGTAATATACATAGTAAAACTGCTTAAAAAACATTAGACGGCTAAAGCATTTTGTGCCTTACAAATCACTAAGGGCATGTTTGGATGATGCCCTGAGAAACGGACCTGAGTCAGGCATCGTGCTCAGACGTCCGCCACGATGTGTGCCTGACGAGGGTGCTGCCTGGGAGGTCACCAACCGAACAGGCCATTACATTATTAATAAAACCTTTTATAACTCGTATCACCATTCTATTCTCCTCTAACAAAAAGAAAAAGTTAAACTAGTAGTAGGTGACGTAGCGCCTGTATTGGGTTTATTATCGGCAGTGGCGTCTCTGTCGTAGATGAGCCAGCAGTGGAGGTATTCAAACCTTCATCCAAACCCAATTCTTTCAGTCACAAAACACGCTGCGATGGCCCAAACCATCCGTTCACCAATCGAGTTGCAATTCGTCGCTGGAAAGGAGGTCAACAGCACATATTTCTTCCATGCCGCTCTTGTGGATAAACTATACATATCCCACATATTCCATCCAGTCACATCCCCCATGAATTTTTCCCTTATGTACTCACACACACATATTCCCAGACATTGGGGTTCTTCAAACTCTAGTCCATCCAAATTAACAAATTACGACATTTTCTCCATTATGTACTTCCCTGTGGAAACAATATCCTTTTGCCTTCTCCATCTGGGCCATCCCAAGCGAATCAGGATCATACCACGCATGCCATGACGCATGTTCATTCCTAGACTTTTGGCTGCAAATCTGAGGGGTTATTTATGTTTATATATCCCTGCTTGCGATCTCATCATCACTGTGCTATATGAGTACTAACCATTCTAGGACCTTTGTATTAATTGTGCATCATATACACCTGTGCACAGAGGAATGAGTTTAATATAACTATTCCAGGTCCTTGATTAATAGGCCCAGCAGAAATAAATTCATGGAAAATTACAAAAAAAGAATATGTGCACTTAGGTTTTGACAAACAAGAGCCAAAACGTAGTTCTAATTATTTATGTGTTTCTCAACAAAGTAAAGGGATAAGTATATCATGAGGTTCTTTACATGAAATTGAACGGATTATTTTCAAGACTTCTCTATCAATCATAGTCTAGGAGATTGCCACTATGAATGCGGGAAGATTGTGCTCGAGTGGAACAAGCCTACACAACATGCAGGTTGATAAGAATCGTGAGCTCAAGCACCCACATCTTTGCGTTGACATACATGCTTGCTCTCAGATGTCAACCGTTCATGTATCCTATGGGCTATGACTGGGACCGGGACAGACACATGCTACCATTCATATTGTGTTGTCTTTGTCCTAGTCAGCAATGAGAATATGCGGTTCGTGGTCCTTTTTTGAGCAGCTTGTTGTGAAAGTAGATGACTTGGCAGAACCTCAAATTAAAGTTGACTGGAATACAGGCGTGTTATATATGTGCATCTTGTGGCTGCTCGCGTGTTGCTTCTGAGCATGCGCGGGAAGCCGGACAACAGGAACTTTGATTCAGCAAAAGTGCATAAAGTTTCCCCAAAAAGTTCTCCAATTTCGGCTAGAAAAAGTACAAAAAAGCATCACAAGGTTGCGGGGATCTGAGGTTTGAAAATGACAATTCGGATTCGATGGATGACAATAGCAGAGGAATTCTAGCACCGCACGAGAAGAAAATGACCCTGAAAATGTGCTTCGCATGAATGAACATGGTTGCTCGAATTAACATTGTAGCAGTATTTAGGTGGGTGCAGAGTGGCAGCCGCCATTCTTCGCCAAAAGTGCATACAGTATAGTACTACAGTAGTAGTATACACTTATACACTAAGCATAGCATAGGCTTAGTAGGAACTTGAAAGGGAAAGACAAGCAATATGCACGAGTTTCTTGTTTGCAAATTTTGTCTTGGGGGGAAGATGGTTGGAACGTGTCCATGATTTGTTGGGGGTCGGGTAGCGGCACTTTGGTCATGCAAAAGAGGCACTGTGTTATACACTGAAGCCAATAGACACGTATGACAACCAGCTACTAGCCGGTGAACTAGGAAAACTACCAGGTGTTAACTGTACTTCAGTTTAGTGGACTACGAAAGCGACATAACTAACTGTTGTCCTCCAACTGAATTTGGGCTTTGCAAGTAATGCGTGCAGATGAGTCATAGAAATGCACTCAAGTATTAGACTAGCTGGTGGTTGGTTTTTGTAAAGTTTTGGAACAAAAATTACAAGTTAGTTAGGCCCAGATTAGACGCATAGGACTTCTCTATCAATCATAATCTAGGAGATTGAAATTATGAACGCGAGAAGATTGTGCTCGAGTGGAACAAGCCTACACAACATGCAGGTTGATATGAAACGTGAGCTCAAGCACCCACATCTTTGCGTTGACATACATGCTTGCTCTCAGATGTCAACCGTTCATGTATCCTATGGGCTATGACTGGGACCGGGACAGACACATGTTATCATTCATATTGTGTTGTCTTTGTCCTAGTCAGCAATGAGAATATGAGGTTTGTGGTCCTTTTTTGAGCAGCTTGTTGTGAAAAGCAGATGACTTGGCAGCACCTCAAATTAAAGTTGACTGAAATACATGCGTGTTATATATGTGTGCATGTTGTGGCTGCTCGCGTGTTGCTTCTAAGCATGCGCGGGATGCGGGAAGCGGGAAAACAACAGGGAGTTTGAGTCAGCAAAAGTGCATAAAGTTTCCCCCAAAAGTTCTCCAATTTCGGCTAGAAAAAGTGCAAAAACATATGACAATTTTGCGGGGGTTTGAAAATGACAATTTGGATTGGATGCATGAGCAGAGCAGGGGAAATTTCTGGCACCACACGAGAAGAAAATGGCTCTGAAAATGTGCTTTGCATGAATGGACATGGTTGCTCTAATTAACACTGTAGCAGCATTTAGGTGGGTGCCTACTTTGCATGATCTATGCTGGAGTAGTACTACAGTAGTACCCTAAGCAGAGCATAGGCTTAATAGGAACTTGAAAGGGAAAGACAAGCAATATGCACGAGTTTCTTGTTGGCAAATTTTGTCTTGGAGGGAAGATGGTTGAAACGTGTCCATGATTGGTTGGGGGTAGGGTAGCGGCACTTTGGTCATGGAAAAGAGGCATTGTGGGATAGATGCGCTGAAGCCAATAAACACGTATGACAACCAGGTATTAACCGATGAACTAGGAAAGCTACCAGGTGTTAACTCTACATGAAAAAATGGTGGACCACGAAAGCGATATAACTAGCTGTTGTCAAACTGAATTTCGGCTTTGCAAGTAATGCATGCAGACGAGTCATAGAAATGCACTCAAGTATTAGACCAGCTGGTGGTTGGTTTTTGTAAAGTTTTGGAACAAAAATTACTCCAGATTAGACGCATAGATAGTCTGCTAGAGTGATGCTGCTAGGAATATGTGGAGAAGGCGTTATCCTAGCCGTTGATTTAAACATCAACAACTATAGCATGGCTGAGATGAAGGAGAGATGAATATTAAACACGAATCTCAAAGCATTGCAGTTAAAAATGGATGGTTGAGATAAGTCTTGTGTGCACATATACATGTGGACTTGCCTTTCCCCATTTGTGCCTGTCGATTCTCAGCAACTTTGAGGTCCACAGAAGCACAGCCACGAGTGGACCAGAAGTTAGGGAACATTTCTCAACGTAGTAGTATTTGATTTGCTGGCTACATGCTTCATTATCAATATGGCAAACTGCATTGGTTGGTGATGGCATCAGAGTACTTAGGTATTGTCAGCTGTACAAAATCATGACTTTGTTTTTTTTTTTTACTTGAGCCAAATTGCGATTTTTTCCTCTGTAAAAAATCATGTACAAGCAGCTATGGGTGCACTAGAACGAGTGAGGTACAATCGAAATGAGCTTCATCTACAATACTGTACTGATGAAGGGAGAAGAATGCTTCTTTGTGATGGTGGTGCACACACTAGTTTCTCTGAAGAAGGGCCCTCCTGAAAGCTTACTTGAGCCTGCTTGCTAAACTCTGCAGACTCTTGACAACTTTCCTCACTCTTGTGCTGCTCTGCTCTCTGTACTGCCTAGAGTAGAAGAAGAGGTCTGTACAGAATGGTAAACATGTCCATGATTGATTGCATCATCAAGGCTTGTACTACGCGGACCATGTCCTGCGCAGCAGCGATCCGGAGCCGGAGGAGGACGGGGAGAACATCTCGTCGAGCGCGATGACGAGTCCCATGGCGAGCGGCGCGCCCATCCGGCGCGGGTCCGCCACGACAAGCCGGAACACGTCGTCGCCGACCGAGAGGGACTCCTTCCGGCGGCGCACCTCGGCCACCGCGTCGCCGTTGCCGTTGAGCACGCAGCAGGCGCGCCGCCCGTACGAGCCCTCCACCACGTACGAAGAAGAAGCCTCGCCGGAGGAGCCAACCGGCGTGACGTGCGCCAGGGCCTTGCCGGAGGAGGAGGAGGAGCGGAGGCTGACGTGGCGGCGGACGGAAAGGATCGGCCTTTTGCTTGTGCCTTCGTCGTCGTCAGCGGCGGCGTCGCCGTTGTAGATGAGCCAGTGCTCCGCCAAGCCGAGACGGAGGCGCTTGCGGCGGACGGTGAGCAGCGGCTTGCCGGCAACGTCCATGAGGACCACCTCGGCGCGGCGCCGCCCCGGGGAGCCGTAGGAGTCGACGCGGAATGCCAGGTCGCCGTTGGCGTCGAAGACGGTGAACCCGTCGCAGTTGAACAGCAGCGACTTGCGCCACACCGTCAGCACCGTCGCCGGCGGCTCCTCCTCCGCGTGCTCTGTTGGTGGTGGTTGTGAGGCGCTCCGGCTCCGGTGAGCGGCGTCGGCGGCGAGGTCGACGGAGTTGGGATGCACCTTGGCCATCTCTTCTCTGTTTCGCTGCTTCTGTGCTCTTGGAACTTGGAAATTGATCTGAGGTGGAGTCTTGTTTGGAGGGAGGTGTGGGGAATTTATATCCGCAACGGATTGGTTGGGGGGTGGGTGCCTGGGCGGCTGGGAAGGGACGGCGAGGAATTTCATTTCAGAGTGCAACGAATCGCATCGCATGTGCAGACCAGCCTCACCAAACAGTGAGAGGAGTGCCCGTCTTGCTGACGACCTCAGATACGACCTGCAAATACATTTCTTAATCCACTTTTTATTTCTACAGGTTAAGTGCCCGCGAATCAGGATATGCGTACGTATAACTCAAAGTTTCATAGCTAGGCCGGGCGGCCGCCTCAATCCCCACTTTTTTTCTTCTTCTTCTCAATGCCGAGAACGCCAAGTTATTCCCCCATAATACAGTCGGTTCGAGATAACGGGATGGTACTGTGGCCAATAAAGTTGTTGCCTCCACATCAACAGGGTCATCAACCATCGCACACGTATTACTGCGGCTCTCTTTGCACGCAGTCTCCATCTGCTCTTTCTCATCACACTACTATTGATCAAGCCATGACACCTAGCGCACCTATTAAAAAAGTTCACTATCCAGATTTCAGTTTTTTCTGGCTCATGATATACTTCTGTTCTATAAAACAAAAAGTATACTAAGGATGTATTTGACAAGATTTATATAACTGCTTATTGAACTGCTTATGCAGTAATAAGTTATAAGGGTGTATTTGGTATAATTTTTACTTACACTTTAAATTATTTATGTTTATACTTATATATCAAAAATACTTATTCAGCTTATCTAGCTTATTAAAGTATAAATAATTCATCTATTTGGCGAAAATGCTTATGCTTATCCTGTGTAAGTATGGGGATATGTGTTTCATAAACTAGAAAAAAACAGGTTTTTGGTTGCTTTATCTCTCTAGTACAAAATATCAAAATGTTTATAGTTACTTATGGCAATAAGTATTTATAGGTCCAGGGTGTTTGATATAGTTTATTACTTATCACATCATAAGTTGTGCAATAAGCTAGACTATAAGCTGTAACAAACACACCCTAAGCCCTGTCAAACGGGTTGAATTCATAAGTGCTTATTGACATAAGCAACTATAAGCAGTTTTGAAATTTGTACTAACATAAGCAGTTTGTATAAGCACTAGATACTAATTTTTTGGTGCTTATTATCTACATAAATCATTTGAATAAGCACTTTTGTTAAACGATTTGACTGTTTATTATGCTATATAAGCCAAATAAGCTGAATAAACATTTTTGATGGATAAACTAAAGTATAAATAATTTGTTACATAAACATAAATCCTGCTAAATACATCCTAAATATTTACTATAATATACTACATGCAAATATTCTACTAAAATGTAAGGTCCTGCTACAAATAGTATAAATCTCAATCACGTAGCCACAAGGACAATCCAGAAACGAACAGAAAAAATGTGTTCAAGGTGGCAGCTTCTATCCTGATGCATGTTTGGTACCACTCGAACAGGAGCAGAGCTCCCCTGTTGGCTTAATTTGGTCAAAGGATGGCGGTGGATGTTGCTTTGAGCTCTCTCTCCAGACCTTGATGACGCGTGTATGGAGGCCATCGAAAATGGCGAGCTCGTACTTGGATTGACATGACTCGTCCTTTTTTTTTTCTTGGGCTGATGGCTGTTGCTCACGCACGCCAGGATCTCTCATTGCAGTTGCAGACGTTATATTGGAGTTTCATTCCAATCCGATCTATTTCTTTCTTGTATTCATTTCTTGGTTGCTTTGTTTATTTCTACTTCTTTTTTTTATCAGCTAACCCATCCTGCACCCACAAAGGTCTCTCTGGATATGAACTGTAGTACAATACTAGTCTCTATAATCTATTAATTGAGGTACGGTCGTCCACTTCGTATTCATAAAGTTAGAGATTGAATCCAAATTGGTTTCGTACCTTTCATATCAAGTATCAAATTTTAAAAATCATAACTCCCTCATCCGGAGTTTAAATTAAGCAAACTCGAACTCTATATTATAGCTCTCGAAAAATTCTACAACTTTGGTATTCAACGGAAGAACAGATCCTGCCGTTTAGGTTTTTCAATATGCGATGCAATTCGGACTTCTCTGCGTAGGTCTCTATGCGGGACCCATATCTTCTAGCTCTGAAGTCTAAATAATATGATCCACATATGTTTCGAAAAGATATCGACGAGATTTACAACTTTCGTGTTTTAACGTTTTCCATTAGAGCAATGTTTCAAGTTTAAAATCACGTTACAATGCACTGCTATTTTGTAGACTGCGTAAATTGATTTTTTTCTTTCAGATAACACTTCTAGAATATGGTAAAAAATGGTGAAAAAAATATTATTTTTGATATATAAAATGGTATGTTAAGAAACACCAATAATAATATAAATATAATCTTTCATGTAAAAAATATAAATAATATTGTATATATCTAATAATTCTATTATGTAAATAATTTATATTTAAGTTATAAAGAGTGTTTTATTTTTTAAATCCGTAGCAACGCACGGGCACTTTGCTAGTATTTTATAAACTATAACATGTGCATTCAAGTTTGAACCGTTCTTCCATGCATGATGCATGTTCAGTTGTACGAATTGACAGCATATCTTGGCTCAAACGAAGATGAACACAGAAGTTGCTGCATAACTGCAGTTTGGATGATTGGAGGGACATGCTTGCAATTGGTTGCAATTTTAGTAGTAGCTGCGTGCATGTGCTTCAAATTTTGTGCAAACCCCAGGAATGCAGCTGCAATTCTCAAGAGTTTGGGTACCACACAAGGCATGGGCATGCATTGCAGTTGCAATACAATACTACTAGAGCTGTTGAAACAAAAAGAGAATATAGTTGGTGCAATTATTGTTGACCGTTTTTCATGTTCCATGATTGGTGGAGCCCTCAAGATACCACATCATTCCCTTATCCGGATATGCATATGCAACTTACTAGTAGTAGCTCTTATCGTGTTACTCTAAAAATATTTGACAAACCAACGAGGCACTACAAAAAAGAAACCTAGCTAGATCTTGCTATGCTACGGCTAGTATAACTTATTATGGTGTTGTTATCTTTTTGTTTTGCATCATAAAGTCTGTTAGGATAATTGGTCGAGTTGGTCCGTCATTTAGCTCAGCAGTTCGGACACGGATCCTCTAACGTGAACAACACGAGTGCAGTAGCGACTGACAAGTGAGGTCACGCGGCATACAGTCACACCTGTCAGTGACAAGTGCACGTCTGCATGCGTGCAGTTAACGCCAGGACCCTGATCCCAGCAGCTCAAGTGTTGGATCAGAAGCATAATTCCTCGCAGCAATTGCCCCATCCAAAATATGATAGTCAATACGTCTACTTGCCGATCGATCCTAAATTATATTTGGAAAGATGTTCTTTACTTTGGATCCAAAAGATTGAACAGATGCTGGATCCCTGGATCAACACTATGGGCGTGATTGGTTGGGTGCATACCCTTCAACCAGGCCGAGTGCATGCAGCATCTTTTCAGCACACGCTAGTTTGGTTGTCTGCATGTGTTCGGACCAGGCTCAACTCGTGCAAACAGTGCCACTGGGCCAGGCTCGAGACGAACGCGGATTTTCTCCGTTTCCGCAGAGCCATGCTGCGCATATGCTCACGTGCCTTCACGTGACCATTCTGCTCACCTTCTTCGGCTTGCCTACCCGACTACCCGTCACCGGTTCTGGGCTTCTAGCTCCTGTCGGCTATCGCTCTTGTTCGCCGTTGAGGTCCACTTCGCTGCGCCATAGGCCATAGCCCTCGACTCCACGCTTTCCTAGCTAGCTAGTTGCCGGCACGCCATGGCTTCAAACGAGATTCCCCCGCCGTCACGGTTTCTCCGTCTTCACGGTTTGACGCTCAGATCTACTGCTTATGAGTCGATTTTTGGTTGCTTCTATCAACTGTGAACTGTGATTGATCTTGAATCCAATTTATGACTGTTTTTCTTTTTTCGTTTTGCTGCCATTGGGTAGAGCTTCAGACTTAGAATCATGTGAGCAAAGCTGTGATTGATCTTGAGTCGATTTTGGTCTGTTTGTTAGCTCTTCATTTTCTTTACCGTACAAAGATGAAGAGAGTTGTGGTAATGTAACCACTATGACATGCGTGGTAAGCTTATCCAACTTGTCCAGTCATCCAATCAAAATCTCGATGGAGCCTGGCTAGGTTGTGAAATCAATCAAACACCCACGTACTAGTTCGAACTGCATAAGTGGAGCCTGGCTTTCCTCAGCCTGGCTCAATCGACCAACCAGGCCAGGAGACTACACACAACCAATCACGCTCTATATTCTCCGGCGACGGCATATATCGGGCAGCAAGATATATATATAGGGTCCCTTTGGTGCAGCTTGGGCAAATTCAGCTTTTGATACTGTAGCGTGGGACCGGCTACAGTAGCGTGAGCAGGGATAAGCTGCAAAAACCCGCTTGGCCGACTTGAGCAAAAATCGCTTCGCGCTACAGTATTTCTACTGTAACTATAGTAGCATAATCTGTTGCATACTCAGCTCAAAAAGAAAGGGACCCATAGTCACAAACTGAATTTCGGTCAGCTGGCATCACACTACTGGAGAAATTCGGCCTTATGCTATTCCGATCCTTTGGAGGAGACGATGAATGAATCGATTCGCATGGGTAGTTCGCAGATGCATGGATGTTGTCATTTATTGGCGTGCGGCCGGGTGGTACTGTGCAGTCACTCTCGTCTTCACGTATTAATTAGTACTACAATATACTTCCTCCGTTATAAAATTATCGTCGTCATTTACTTTTTTTATTATTTTGATCATTCGTTTTATTTAAATTTTTTTTAAAAAATATCATGTATTTTTTTATGATTTGTTTTATTACTAGACAAAATTTAAATATAATTTATAAATTTTCATATTTAAACAAATATTTTGAATAAGATGAACAGTCAAAGATGACGAAAAAAGTCAATAACAATAATAATTTTGAAACGGAGAAAGTAGATGCGATGAGAGACATGGAGATGCAACGAGCGCTGCAAATTCAGATTAGCGATCGGAGTGCTCGTATACAGTAAACAAAGAGATGATTTGCAATTGCGTGGAAGGTGAGACTAGTTGGGGTGGCTACACATTTTCAGGTCCTGGTGATTGTATTATTTTGGTCTTCGTTTCAAGCTTCATTAATTGGTGTGTCGATTACATGCATCCCCATAGATTACGGTGCATCGACAAATCGCGACTGTGTACATAGTACATCGAAGGCAGGGGGGATTTCTGGCACCACACGAGAAGAAAATGGCTCTGAAAATGTGCTTCACATGAATGGACATGGTTGCTCTAAGTAACACTGTAGCAGTATTTAGGTGGGTGCCTACTTTGCATGATGATCTGTATATATGATGGAGTAGGGAGGGCGTGATGTTAAGTTGGCCAAGAACTAATAACGCGGCCACGTGTATAGTAACTACAGTAGTAGTATACACTTATACACTAAGCAGAGCATAGGCTTAGTAGGAACTTGAAAGGGAAAGACAAGCAATATGCACGAGTTTCTTGTTGGCAAATTTTGTCTTGGGGGGAAGATGGTTGGAACGTATCCATGATTTGTTGGGGGTAGCGTAGCGGCACTTTGGTCATGCAAAAGAGGCATTGTGGGATGCACTGAAGCCAATAGACACGTATGACAATTAACCGATGAACTAGGAAAGCTACCACATGTTAACTGTACTTCAAATTAGTGGACTACGAAAGGGATATAACTGTTGTCAAACTGAATTTGGGCTTTCCAGTTAGTTAGGCTCAGATTAGACGGATATGTAGACTGCTAGAGTGATGTTGCTAGGAATAGGTGGCGAAGGCATTTGTGCCTGTCGTTCGCAGCAACTTGAGGTCCACACAGAAGCACAGCAACCAGTGGACCAGAAGTATTTGATTTGCTGGATACATGCTTGTTGATCAATATGGCAAACTGCATTGGTTGGAGAAGGCATCAGAGTGAATACTTAATTACGATCGTTTGCATCTGCCATTGAAGCCGTGAAGCGTCAGTTAATTAAAAAAAATCAACCTTAAGTTCCAACTTCTGATGCAGTGAGCCAATGATGACTATAGTTTGTCATATTACAAAACTGGCGGATTACAGATGCCCAATCTTATTAGACGCCTCGAGAAAAACGCATACCACGTTCCTGTTGAGATGTACATATACTGCCCTCAAAAAAAAAAGCGAGAGAGAGAGAGAGAGATGTACATATAGTACTTAGGTATTGTCAGCTGTACAAAATAATGACTTTATTTTTTTTTACTTGAGCCATATTGTTTTTTTTTCTCTGTAAAAAATCATGTACAAGCAGCTAGGGGTGCACTAGAACGATTTGGGAGAAGAATGCTATCGTCTGTTGCTGCACACTACTACTAGAGTCTCTCTCTGAGGTGAGGAATGGTGCACACTTGTGCTGCTCTGCTATGCTCTGTACTACCTAGATAGAGTAGAAGATCGAAGATGTCTGTACAGTACAGAATGGTAAACATGATTGATTGCAGCGAGGCTTCATTCTACGCCGACCATATCCTGCGCAGCAGCGATGAGCCGGAGGAGGAGGAGGAGGAGGAGGACGGGGAGAACATCTCGTCGAGGGCGATGACGAGTCCCATGGCGTCGCGGGTCCGCCACGACGAGCCGGAACACGTCGTCGCCGACCGAGAGGCACTCCTTCCGGCGGCGCACCTCGGCCACCACCGCGTCTCCATTACCGGCGTCGCGCACGCAGCAGGCGCGCCGCCCGTACGAGCCCTCCACCACGTACGAAGAAGAAGCCTCCTCGATCCGACCGGAGTGACGCGCGCCACCGTCTTCTTGCCGCCGCCGGAGGAGGAGCGGAGGCTGACGTGGCGGCGCACGGAGAGGATCGGCCTTTTGGTGGTAGATGAGCCAGTGCTCTGCCAAGCCGAGACGGAGGCGCTTGCGGCGGACGGTGAGCAGCGGCTTGCCGGCGACGTCCATGAGGACCACCTCGGAGGAGGCGACGTCCATGACAGCACGATCACACTACTATTCATCAAGCCATGACACCTCAGTTTTTTTTTTGTGGCTTATGATATACTTCTGTTCTGTAAAACAAAAAAGTATATTAAACACTAGTTGGATGCCCGTGCTTCGCTACGGAGTACCAACAAACTACCAACAAATTTGACATTGTCCGAAACATTTAGAATTTATAAGCAATGCTTAGATTAGATTCAATTCAAATGTTGGTTCTCCTATTAAATTACAAAAAATGCATAGGCCGTTCCTGATTACAAAGTGTTAGACATTAAATAAGAAAAATAAAAGGCACAGCAACAACAAAATACGTAGTCACTTGTTCCCTCAGAACAATTCTTCGCCCATAAGACAGTCCAGTGACAATATGTTAATCCTACAAAATTTCAAACATGCAAAAGTTATTAATAGAAGAGAGCTGATGTTGCAATATGTATTATGCATATTTGATTTAAGTGATTCATACCTGGACTACCCAGTGAGAACTTCTTTATAGACTATGTTCTTGGTAAATGTCCCAGTAGAGGTAGATTGGCTATAGTTTTTCTTTTCTGGGATAACAAGAATCTTGATATTATTCCTTGAGGTAGCTCTAGAAAGAGCAACATATAGTTGTCCATGTGAGAACACTAGATCTGGTAGGTACACTCCAATATTTGGAATAGTCTGCCCCTGTGCCTTGTTTATGGTCATTGCAAAGCTAAGTCTAATTGGAATTTGATTCCTCTTGAACTGGAACGGGAACATCTCATTATCGGATGGGCAAAGAGGAATTCGTGGAAGGAACACCCTCTTACCAGCGTGTTGTCCTAACACAATCTCAGCATCAATTGCATTTCTCATGAACCCCCGAACCACTAACCTTGTTCCATTGCATAAACCATTTGGTGGGTCAATATTTTGCAATAATATTATTGGGCAATTAATCTTCAACTTCAAGACATGAGGAGGTAGTCCATTGGGTGTTAATGAATTCAATAATTCTGCTGGGTAATAGTTATGTGGATCATCAACTGCATGATCAAAACTATAATATATCATCTCCTCCTCGGGGAATTGCTCAATCATCCTCATGTTGATCTTGTCAACGTACTCATTTCGAGTTGATAGAATTGCCCGAGATGTTATGTAGTTTGGATCCGAGATGTTCCCATCTAGCATTGGGAAAACATTCTCTATAAGCACGTTGATGTCAGAATCCTTACGGGTATATGGCACACAAATCTCATCTGGAAGCCTTACGCAGTCGTCATCCACAGTATCTTCGATGCCATTACCAACACGTAAAAGATAATCAGCAAACAAGGGATCGCTTTGAGCCCTCATATTATGAACAAGCTTAAGTTGTTGCATACTCTGCCAAAGGTAAGACTTACGCAATGTTGTATCTGTTATTTGTGCCCTTGTTCCCTTATGGACAACCAGAAGAACTTGTCTAAAGTCTCCCCCAAAGACAATTGTCTTTCCACCAAATGGCACATCAGACCGACCCGTAATGTCCCTCATGCTAGTGTCAAGGGCCTTGAAGGCCTGTCGTTTTGTCATGGGTGCCTTGTCCCATATGATGAGAGATGCCATCCTTAGAAGCTTAGCAGTGCCACTTTGCTTGGTGAAGCTACAAACACCACCATCTTCAATGTTTGATGGGATTTTAAACCTCGAGTGCGCTGTCCTACCTCCAGGAAGGATGGAGGCAGCAACTCCAGATGTCGTTGTTGCAATAGCTATTTTACCCTCGCTACGTATCTTAGCAAGCAATGCTTTATATAGATAAGTCTTTCCCGTGCCTCCTGGCCCATCGACAAAAAAGACACCTCCATTTCCACCATCAACCGCTGCAAGTATCTCATTGTATGCATACCTTTGTTCGGGATTGAGGGAAGACGCCAAACAAAGGTACTCATCATCAACCTCGATTACGGACTCCTCAATTATCTCTCTATCCTCACTTATTGTCGCATTGAATGACTCATCAATTTCTGGAAGAGGAAAAGATGATATGTCCTTCCCCATTGATTGGAGCATATTCCTGATATCTAGTAGAGCCATTTGCTCGACAGTGTGAGGGCACATGTGGGATACTCGATAGTCCTCTGTCATTGCTTCTAGGTGCCAATCCCAGAGACCACGCACATCGTTGGGCTTACAAAAAACCAATATAGTGGCAAATAGCCTCCTAAGTGAAGATGGCATCTAAAAAACCTTTGCCTCATTAAGGCAATCATCAGTAGTATTATCAGACTGGATAAGACCCCTCTTTTCAGCGGCTTCACAAAATGTAGGCAAAGTAATACCATCTACGGTTCTTAGGTCTTCAAAAGAGGTGGTGCCCGTGACATGATTTAGAAGAACTCTTAGATAGTATCTCTCCCCTTCGGCTGCATGAGCAGACACAATCCTCCCGACTTGTGTGCGTTCTTCCCTTTCTTTCCAATACTTTCCATGAGGGACCCAAACAAAATATTCAGGAAAATCCTTATATAGGATATCTCAAGCCCTCTCATATTTTTTGTTCACCTCAAAATATTCAGTTAACATAGTCCTCTGAGCTCCATCCTCTGAGACGACATCATTTAGATTAGCTTCTGCTTGGTAAGACGCCATATGCATATTGGGGAGATGGAGTTGTAGCTGCCTGACCGATGGAAATATATCGCTTAGATCAAAACCATAGATTCTCCATAGTGCTTCTGGAGGAGTAACCACCTCGAATCTCTGTACTCCTTTATCTCATCAATATTTGCATTACTATATGCTTCATCTATAGAAATCGATGCTCGATCATGGTCCTTGTATATGTATTTAGAGGTATTTCATAGCTTTTATGCTTGAGCAAATCTCGATATTGATGTGACAGTTATATCTTCATAGTATGTAGGGGTTGTACGGAACTACCCACCTATTGTCTAGCTCTTCCCCTCTCACCTTTGCGGTGCGTCCATTATCTCTCCTCCTATATATAGGATATGAGTCTTTTCCTTGGAGTGTTTCTGCATTAAATGGTCGTGGATAGTAGTTTTTGCATGTGCCATTTTGCATGCAAACATTTTTGGAGTTCAAGGATCCACATGGACCATGCATCATGTGCTTGACCACCATTTTATATAGCTCAGGGTACTTGTTTTTGTCTGGCAACTCGGCGGATATTATACAGTTGTACTGCTCTGGGCATGTTAGCTTATACCTTCCCTCCATGATTAGGAGGAAGTGAGCATGAGGTAGACCCCTTTTTTGAAACTCAACGACATAGGTGTATGCAGCTACCTTACTGAGGATGTGCCTTTTGAAAAGTTGTATCTTGAGGTCCTCTAATTTTGCTCTAAATACTCGAACTATAAGATCAGGATGATCTTGTGGTGTTTGTCCGGGCTCAAGCTCACTTAGTATCTTGTCCCAATTTGGGTTGCAAGTCATAGTCAGGAATATGTCAGGTTTTCCATACTTTTGGACCAAAGCCATGGCGTCATAATATCTATGCTTTTTGTCTCGTTTTCCTCCAATAAATGATCCCGGAAGCACAGTTCATTTGCTGACTGCATTCCCACGATACTCTCCAGCTTGAAGGCAATCAACAATACCTTGTTATAAATCAGCTCGTATTTCTTTCTGATGGTGTCTAAAATAGTCTAATCTCGAACTTTCAGTTTTGACATACATGTCAACAACATACTGTTGGAATAGACGTTTTCCATAAAGCATGGTGTTAAATATACCACGACGCATTTGAAACTTGCAGCAATAGTAATCTCTAACCGAGACACACAATCGGCTATTTGTATATGTACCTACAGAAATGGTGAGTAACAAATAAGTGTTAGAAGAAGAGGTCTAATAATGTCGGCTATTTGTATATGTACCTTGATTGTGTCGACGATTACGACGCGCTTCAAGTATCTCAGCCAAACTGACACCGGCCTTTGGAATATCAGGATGCCAGCTAATCTCCCCTTTTGGAAAGAACAAAGGGTAAGACAAAGCATCATAGCATCCATAATATGGTTGGATTCTGTACCTCGAGTTGTTGTTACCAAATAGAATGACACTACGTTCAAAGTGCTTACGGAGGTCATTACTTTCAACCCACACAGCGGCCACCTCAGATGATATAGGTATGTTATATCTTCGTTGATCCAACCTCATATCTGTGTTCAGTTCAATATGACATTCCTCAAGGTCATCGACTCCACCAAGATTTTTAAATGTCTGAGAATATGGATTGTCCTTGAGAATGTTGACAAGTCTCCGAGTGACATCTCGATCCAAGTTCGGGGAGTGTCGAAATCTGTGTTGTAGAGTCAGATCATCATCATAGAAGTAGAGCTCCAAATGCCTTGGTCCATCTTCTGACTGGCCAAATGAGAACACGTTGTGGTAAATCTGGCCATGGGCTCGAAATGTATATACTCCTGACTTCATGTTGGTGTATCTATTGTCCAAGCTAACTCCAAGTGTGGTGAATGAAAAATGTCCATTGAAGTACCGGATGTTATCTCTAAAATGCACGACGTCGGGGTCAGGACTTGTGTATAGTCTCTGGAGTTCCAAGGGCGGTTCAGAGTGTGCCAATTTGACTTTTCCGGACCGGCAACAAAAACTGTCTGGCTCATATTGGAACCTCTTTGCGCCACAATGCTTGCAATCTGGCTTTGGCACCAGTTTGTGAGTACTGTCCGGAATATTTTGATAGACACGATCATACGGGTCAGGAATAGTGGTTTCTGCTGAAAATAAATCCACTTGATCATCATGATCTTCATCGTCCTCTAGATAAATAAGTTGAATGGTATTATATATTGCAATCTTGGGTTACGTACAAGAAAATAAGAACATGTCTAAGAAATTGCCAATACCTCTGCTGGCAAATATGAAGTACTCCTCATCTGGAGACACGTTACCATCGTCATCTGTAACAAAAGTTTCTGTGATGGAATCTGAGTGGTCAACATCATCGGTACCTGATACTGGATTTTCAATTGATGTTGACATGGGACAATGCATTAATACATGTTCCTTGCAATGGGTAGAATTGTCATCACCTAAATGTTTAGAGGAACCACGTTATTACATAGTATGAGTAGTAGAAAAAAGGGCCTACACACCGTGAGCATACCTGTGACAGCAGAAACAATGTGCTCCTGTTCCACTTCTTCAAGTGTGCTTTCTGGGATTCCTATATGTCATTGACGATATAAATATCACTTCAACTTTAGACAATTTAAAGAAATGTGTATGTGAGAGTTACCATGGGTTGTAGTAGAAATTTGCGGCAACATGTTTGGGCAGCTAGAGACATGTGATTTTAAGGAGGAATACTCCACCAATGAACCAGACGGGCATTGTAGTGCAATGCATTCCTCGCATGGGGCATCCCGTCGAGTTGCATAGCTTGCATTACGTTGATCTAGTAGTTTTTGTCGTTCCTCCGGGGATAAGCTTTGTCTGTGTGCCCTTCTCCGTGCATTTACCTCTTCCTTTTGCTCCGGTGGCAAATTTTGCCTACGCTTGCGTTGTTGTTCATTTATCCTTTGCCTCTCCTCGTGTGTCAAGAAATGTCGACTTGCTCTCCTGCGAGTATTTATCTCTTCTCTCTCCTCTTAATTTTTACGTCGTTCTCTTCTACGTGCATTTACTTCTTCCCTCTCAGCGGCTGTCAAATTGTGACGTTGTGCTCTTCTACGAGCGTTAATTTCTTCCCTTTCCTCGAGTGGCAAGTTGTGGCGACGTTCTCTTCTACGTGCATTAATTTCTTCCCTTTTATCGAGTTGTAAATTTTGACGATGTGCTCTTCTGCGTGCATTTATTTCCGAGCAGTTTTACTATACACTTTACCTCCAGTAATTATTTTCAGTAATTACTGGAGGTAATAGTTAAGGGTAATAATGTAATTTATCCGTATGTTCATTTATTTAGCTGTTTTGCCACTAAAAGTAAAGGGGTAATTTTTTAGCATCTCTACTCTATCCGTCTAGTATGTTCTTGTTCCTCTACACGCACACTCGCTAGGGTGCCGCCGCCGTATATAGGCCCGATTACCGTCAGCGGCATCGCGAGTATTCTAGAACGACGTCGCCCGCCTCCGCCGCCGGTGTTCTCGCAAGCAGGTCGGCATCACGGCACCGTCTCCCTCACGGGACGCACCCCTTTGCCGACTCTCACTGCTCGTACCTGCACGGGTCGTCGCCTCCCGGTGCCCCCAATCCGCGGGTCGCCCCGCTCTTCCCCTACCCATACGGGTGGACCGCAGGCGTCAGATCTTTGCCGCATCCATGCCAGCATCCTCGTCGCTTCAGAATTACTGACAGTAATAGTGATGGGATAAAAAATAATTTTAACTATTAGATTATAATTACTGTCAATAATTACTGCATTACCTCCAGTAATTACTAGAGGTAAAGTGCATAGTAAAACTGCTCTTATTTCCGCCCTCTCTTGAGACGTCAAGCTTTGTCTACGTGCTCTATCACGTTCTCGTCTGAAGGATTTCTGTTCTGATGTACGCTCTATGTTTGTCCCATTTGGTAGATCAGACTGGGCAAACATTAGTTCTATGTTAGTTGACCCTGGCCGTGTTGGAAAGCTGGCATCACAAACTTCACGATGCCGCTTGCGCTCTGGAACAATTAGAATATAAATTACTTTGATGCTTAAAGAAAAAAGTTATATGATGCATCTTCTAGAATGACGTTACCTTTGGAGCTTTCACCTTTCTCGAACACGTTAGCAGATTTAAATATATTATCATTAAGTACAGTTGTAGCTAACTGAATTGGAACATCTTCGTCCGAGGATAGATAACTGTAGTTTATGCTATTGGATGGCTCAGAAATGGTAAGACCCGTTGGAGCACTCGGTGGCACATAAATGAGACGGCATCTCTTTGCATGTTTTTGGTTATGTTCATCCACCACTGTAATATTCGACATTAATATTATTATAGTTGTTATTATAATTAGCTTGTAGAGACCTATACTTAAGCTCATATGACACTGTAATATTCGACATTAATATTATTATAGTTGTTATTATAATTACAAAGTTTGAGTGTAGAGCATAGGGACGACCTTGCTTTCCTTTATCCTGCTGCCTTCCATTCTGTGACATATTCTCGAAAAATAAAAATGACCTTCCAGGTGGATCAGGAAGCGATAATAATAATCAATAAGCAAACATCGGAGAGTGAAAAACAAAAGCCGTTGTGATGCTCTTCTGCAAAATATATTGCTATTAGCGACATGGTTTTTTCTTTCATTAAGTGAACTCTAATGCTTTGCCTAAATTTTTAACAAACAACCCCGTTGGACGTGAACGAACTGCTATTTTTCTGGAGTTAAACATCACAGACATTTTAAAAAAGATCAGACAGTACCAAATATATTAACAGGTCAAACAACTTTGCACAGATTAAGGCAAATAATAATTAGCCATCACAACTTTAGCATCAGTATGCTGCGAGTTCTAATATCACACACAAAAAAGTGCCAGTACTGCATCAGTCTGGCAAAATGGGCTTCAATATATTGGTCCTGGGAACATGATTCCAGGGCAGCAGCAACACATGCATCACAAGATTGAGATATCACTGATCAGAGATTATCCAAGGGCTAAGGCACAAGTCAGATGAAAATAAGAAATAGAACAAAGTAAACTTCACGTGGACCAAAAAATTACACTTCATGGGTTTTTTCTAGCCAATATATTCACTTCAACCTGACAAAAGGAAACACAGATGCACTATCTTAAAACTGAAAACCAAATGGGTCAGAGGGGGCTGCTACGATATCTCCTGTAGGAGCACTACTATGAGGTTACTTCAGGTAAACATTTTGAAGCATTAGGAAACAACTCCAGGGTGACTGTTTCTACAGAATGTTTCTAATCAGGATGGAAATTTTGTTTCATTGTTACAGGAGCCTGTTTATATAGTGGAAATTGCCCCACAGGATCAGCGAGGTGCACTTGGAGCTGGTTAGTGTTCTGTGCTACAGTATTTTCTTTTCCCAGGTCAATAGCATGAGCTAAATGGAACAGACTGCTGTTTCAAGCAAAAATGGGGAAGACAGAAGATTTTGAATATTCACTGCAAGTTCTGCGAGGATTTCAGACTGACATCGCTGCTGAAGCAAATGAAATAAAGGTACTCTCTAATACAGACTTTAGTTTTGTTGCAATCAAGATATACATCTATCCACTTGTTCATCTTGAGCTTTATTTTTAACCAGTCAAGTTGTCAATTGATTGGTCTCAAGGAGTATGGGTTCATGCCTCGGTGGGGATATCCTATTGGTCTGCAACATAGCGTAGCAATAGGATATCTGAGTGGCATAATGCATAATTCTCTACCTTGTTTACACAGAGATCAGTAGCATCACCAATGAGGAGGACAACAATCCAGTTCGCAGATATATCAAACATAAAGGATTTAGTGTTCCCTTAATGGTTAGTGGCTTGCTGTTAACCGCATTCTGGACTGTGGTTACAACTTAATTTCAAATATTATGATTATGGATTTAAGTTCACTCTAGCCAATTTCTTCGCTTCAACCTGACAAAAGGAAACACAGATGCACTATCTTAAACTAGTTCACTTTTTACAACTGAGAAAAACCAACAGGATAAGAGTGGGTTGCTATGATATCTCCTGTAGGACAGTGGCGGACCTGCTATGATGGCTAGGTATTCCCAGGAATACCCAACTATTTTACAAAAAAAATAAATATGTATATGTCTGTATATATTGGTAACTCGTATAGGGCCGAATTTACATTGTGTTGGGCCAAATTAGTGTACAAACAGCAGACTGTTACATACAAAGGCCCAAATAGTCATTGAGGCCCATGTGAATTGCTGAGTGTCAACCGAAGCCAACAAAATTGCCATCTCTCTGCCTCTCTCGTTCTCTCTCTCATGAACAGACCGACACCCAAATCACCGAAGCCAACTGAAGCATTGACTGACGCTCAAATCGTCCAACCCTAAGAGCGGCTAAACGGCGGGGTGGCGAGCGACGACATCCGGTGGCATTAAGCTCTAGCTCTCCCCATCCAGCAGGCTGCCGACGCGACATCACTTGTCGAGTTGCAGTCTAGGCGTCCAGCCAGTCCGGTCCCTGGTAATAGAAACTCCACATCTTTTATTTCTGGTTTCTTTGCTCAAATCTAGTGAACTTTTTTTTTATTGAATGCATACGATTTTGTAATGTAGACCCTAGTTCATAGAGGAAAATGAAGAAGAATTGTGGTCCTGATCTGAAATCATTGTGGGAACGAGCTGCAAAGAAACGGAATAGAGATTCCTTGTCACAACCGATTACCATTCAGAGTCAAGCTAAAAATCAGAGTGATTCCCCTTCTGTCGAGTTGCGGCTACAGCTAGAGCTAGAGTGAGACAACGATGTTAATATGATACAAGCCGAGATAGCAATAGCAAGCAGTGGACCTGGAGTTACAGAGGTAGGAAACAACGACCTTGTCCCTGAGCCTGATGTGGCACCGAGCATTCAACTAGAGATAACAAGCAATGATCCTGAAGTAGCAGAACCATCCTCTTTGCCCCCTTTCAGAGAAAGTAATGCATCGGAGGATGAATCAAGTGATGATGAAGCTATCTATGATCTTGACTTTCTTTCTCATGATCCTGGAAAGAGAATTCCTATCAAATACTATAATGCCAATGAAAGAAATTCAGTGATAAGGGAATACATTGCTTTGGGGCCATGCCAACCACGTGAACATGATTTTCCAATAACAAAAATTGGTGGTAAGCCTCGATGCTTTGTTACTTCTTGGTTTGATGATTATAAATGGCTTGAATATAGTGTGGAACTAGATGTTGTATTCTGTTTTGTTTGCTATTTGTTCAAGCATACAACTACTAGCTCTGGTGGAGATGCTTTTGTGAATAATGGATTTAAAAACTGGCACATGAAAAAGAGGGTTGGTAAACATGTTGGTGGACTAACTAGTTTTCACAATATGGCTCAAGAGAAATATGATTTGTTCTGCACTCCTAAAATGCAATTGATGAGACCTTTTCTTCCATTTCTGATGAACAAAGGCGTCTGTACATGTCTCGCCTATCATATTCCCTTCAATGCTTGAAACTTCTTTTGCGTCAAGGCTTAGCTTGTCGTGGGCACAATGAGAGTGAAAGTTCATTCAATAAAGGAAATTTCCTTGAGCTTCTAAATTGGCTAGCAGAAAATTTTGAAGAAATCGTAAAGGTGGTCTTAAAGAATGCTCCATTAAATTATAAGTTGACTGCCCCAAAAATACAAAAAGACATTATCAATTGTTATGCCAAAGAGACTACAAAGCTCATCATGGAAGACCTTGATGGTGATCATTTTGCAATACTTGCTGATGAGTCTAGTGACGTGTATCAGAAGGAACAATTGGCTGTTTGCTTACGCTATGTTGCCAAAAAGGGAAAGGTAGTTAAGAGGTTTCTGGGTGTTGTCCATGTTGAGAACACTAGTGTTGTGACACTTAGAGCTGCAATTGTGTCATTGCTCATGGACCATTCCTTATGCTTGTCCATGGTTCGTGATCAAGGATACGATGGAGCTGGCAACATGAAGGGTCACATCAATGGTCTAAAGAAACTAATCATGGATAATTCTCCTTCTGCATATTATGTGCATTGTTTTGCACATCAACTTCAATTAACACTTGTTGCTGTTGCTAAAGAGAACCCAGATTATATTTAGTTTTTTGAGCAACTAAGATTTTTGTTGGCTGTTATTGGGAATTCTTGTAAGAAGTTACACATGCTTCGGGTAACACAAGCTCAACATGTTCTAGAAGCCCTAGAACTAGATGAAATTGATACCGGAAAGGGGTTGAATCAGGAGAAGGGTTTAAGCAGACCGGGAGATACTTGTTGGGGATCTCACTACAAAACTGTTATGAATGTTATCTCTTTATATTCCTCAATCCGACAAGTTCTTATAAAAGTTGGAAATGACCGCTCTCAAGGCACAGAATGTACTCAAGCTCAAACAATGTTGAAACCATTTCAGTCCTTCGAGTTTGTTTTCATGGCACACTTGCTACTAACAATATTTGGTTATACAGATGACTTAAATCATGCTATGCAAAGGAGGGATCAAGATATTGTTAATGCAGTAGATCTTCTTTTCTTGACAAAGCTTCAATTGCAGTCACTCCGGGAAGATAAAGGATGGGATAATTTTCTTAAAGGTGTTAATTCTTTTTGTGTGAAGCATGGCATTAATATTCCTGATATGGATGGTTTTTACAAGCCGGTGGGAAGAGATAAGAGGTTCTTTCCAAAAGCTAAGAATTTGCACTGTTTCCATGTTGATATGTTCATAAGTGTCATTGATAGGCAACTTCGAGAGCTTAATGATAGATTTGATGAGGTAAACACAGAACTTCTTATTTGCATGGCAGCATTCAATCCAGCTGATTTATTTACAGCTTGTGACAAGGACCACTTGATTAAGCTTGCTAAGTTTTATCCCAAGGATTTCTCAAACATAGAAATGGTCCATCTTCCTTTTCAACTGGATCATTTTATCATAGATATGCATGCAGATCAAAGGTTCCAACAAGTGCACAATCTAGGCGAGCTTTCCATTATGCTTGTTGAAACAAAGAAACACATCAGACATGACGTTGTGTACGAGCTTCTGAGATTGGTGCTCATTCTTCTGGTAGCAACTGCTAGTGTTGAGAGTGTATTCTCCTCAATGAATTATGTGAAGAACAAGTTGAGAAACAGGATGGGTGATCAATATTTGAATGATTGTATGGTTATATTCATTGAGCGTGATTTCTTCCTGAAAGTTAAGGATAGTGAAATTATCGAGCGTTTCCAAGCCATGAGAAAACGCAGAATTGCATTGTAACTAGTCATTTATTTAAATAGTTTGACAATGTGTTATTATTTTGTACTTTAAATTGTGTATTGTGGAAAAAATTCTCTGTTAAATAATATTTCAATTTTTTTGTGAAACAATTTTTTCTCCTTCAAAGAGTCAGGAATACCCAAGTTTGGATTCCTAGGTCCGCCACTGCTGTAGGAGCACTAACAATAAGAGAATGTCAGTTGAAACTCTTGTTTCACATTGTACTACTATGAGGTCAACATTAGGAAACAAATCCAGAGTGGCTACGGGAAGAAACAAATCAAACCAAAATAAAAATAAAAATCGCATAAGTTCAGAGAGCACAACATTGCACAATCATCCACAAACAGTCTAATATGGATTGCTCCAACTGAATCTAAATCGACACCAATACCTTTTGATCCGAGTTAATCCAAATCTCCTGGCACTCCTTTCGACCTGAGCAATTTTGAGGGCGAGGACCAGTAACTGCGGCTGCTCTCCCATGCCTCTGGTTTATACTGACCAGCGAGAGTAGCTTCCAGAAGAGAACATTTTGGAGAGCGCGAAGGATTCAGGAGGGGAGGAATTAGCAGTGAGACATACGACCAACGAGCCACCTTGGGGCGTCTGCATCCTCCGTAGTGTGGGTCTCTATCTCCTCAGCAAAACAACGGAGGGGAGAAAATCAGAAAAACAAAACTAAGAACAATAGGAAAGGTCAGAGCCCAGCAAGAGAGAAATCCAATGGACGCAGACGAAGCAGCGCCGCGCGTGAACCAGGGAGAGCGGTGTGACTGCGCGCGCGAGACCGAGAGAAGCGCCGTTCACGTTGGCGCCCCTTTCGGCGTCCTCGTCCTCATCAGCGGGCGGCAAGGAAGATCGAGACTCCCTAACCTCGTCGTCGACGCCGTAAGGGAGCTCGCGCAGCCGCGTGGGAGCGGGATCCACCGCCGCCGCTGTCGCAAGGGATCCCCGCGCCGGCCGCCATCCCTTGCATCGATGGAGCACGCCGGAGGAGCTCATCAGAGGGCGGCAAGGGGGTCGAGACTCCCTAACCTGGCCGTCGACGCCGTAAGGAGCCGCGTGGGAGGGGGATCCGCCGTCACGAGAGATCCCCGTGCCGGCCGCCATCCCTCGCATCGATGGAGCACGATGGAGGAGAGGAGAGAGGAGGGGAGGCGAGCAGTATTCGACGGTGATCCAGCCAGCGATTTCGTCGGGTTTTTTTTTTTTTTTTTTTTTTTTTTTTTTTTTTTTTTTGAACTTGATTTCGTCGGGTCGGTTGGGAAGACAAACGAATGGATATGGTTGCACGTGTGCGAGCCACCTCTATCCTTATGTTTCTTTTATTTACTTCTTGGTTGCTTTTGTTTTTGTTTTCCTTTTGATCATCAGCTAACCCATCCTGCACCCACAAAGGGCTGGGCTCTCTGGATATGAACTGTAGAGTATTTTAGAGTATACTATCATGCGCATTCAAGTTTGAACCGTTCCTCCATCATGCATGTGGAGTTGTACGAATTGGCAGCATGCCTTAGGTTCAAACGAAAATGAACATACAAGTTGCTGCATAACTGCAGTTTGGATGATTGAAGGGACATGCAATTTTAGCTGCGTCCATGTGCTTCAAATTTTGTGCAAACCCCAGGAATGCAGCTGCAATTCTCGAGAGTTTGGGTACCAACACAAGGCATGGGGTTTTCCTGTTCCATGATTGGTGGAGCCCTCAAGATACCACAACAGACAAAACTTATCATGTTTTTGTTTTTGCATCATAAAGTCCAGTTGGTCCGTTATATTAAGCTCAGCAGCTCAATTGTTGGATCAGAAGCGTAATTCCTCGCAGCAATCGCCACATCCAATACGATCGTCAGTAT
The DNA here is from genome assembly GCA_032690845.1 of Eleusine coracana subsp. coracana. NCBI lineage: Eukaryota > Viridiplantae > Streptophyta > Magnoliopsida > Poales > Poaceae > Eleusine > Eleusine coracana. Next base: position 13,584,997 of record CM064426.1, read on the forward strand.
GTCTACTTGCCGATCGATCCTCAATTACTTTTGGAAAGATGCTATTCCGATCCTTTGGAGAGGAGACGATAAGCTGAATCGATTCGCATGGGTAGAAAGATCGCAGATGCATGGATGTCGTCATCGCTCGCTCGGTGTGCGGCCGGATGGTACTGTGCAATCACTCTCGTCGCCATACAAAGCACGTATTAGTAGATGCGATGAGACATGGACATGCAACAAATGCTGCAAATTCATATTTTAGCGATCAGAGTGCTCGTATACAGTAAACAAACAGATGATTTGCAATTGCGTGGAAGGTTGGGCTACACATTTTCAGGTCCTGGTGATTGTATTATTTTGGTCCATCGTTTTCAAGCTTCTTTGGTTCGATTACATGCATTCCCGTAGATTGCGGTGCATGGACAAATCGCGACATGCGGCGCAGGGCTGAATGGCTCCCCGCCATGGGAACATTGCAAGACTTGTTAATTTTACCGTCAGTTTCAATTCGGATGGAGCAGGATCCGAGGATCTCGCGAGAAAACTGCGTTCATCTATTCCTCTCTTAAATCCCCAGTTGAGGATTGGTTAAGTTGCATCTTCCAATGATCAAAAAATTAATTAATGCATCGCCAACACCAAGAAGATCCGCGCTGAGATGCAGTGGTTACCATTGTACCTATCTCATCAATTTTCGTACACATGCATACACCTTGCTAGTGTAGTGTGGCAAAATTAAAGGGGTCTTCGAGGACATCAGTGGCTGACATGCATTACTGTAGTTTGTAGAGGAACCCAACGCCGCATGGACACGCAAATGCAGCGATCTGCCTGTAAATTGGCAGGGAACACAGCCTATATATGCAGCCCTGTCACAGTGTCACCTGAACACCGTCCAAATTAAAACTCAAGATATCAAGCACATGTGGATGCTTTGGCCGGTGCTCCAGCCGAGTTGATAGCAACTAATCTTCTATCGGTTTAATTTTGCGATTTGTGAGCTACTAGAGTAGAGCCAATAGGGCTTTTGCCAGGAATGTCTTGTCACATGTATGTTGTAGCTGCACCTGGAAATTAAATGTCATTTAATTTCGCAACTGAATTTAATAATCTCACCTGATTTCAAATATCAGGAGATGCATCACTTCCATCGATCAGTAAAGTGGAGCTGACCGGCATTTATAGTATGTTATTTACAGATCACTACACACACACAAACACGTACGGGGTCAACACACTTGATGAATGAGACAGTCTCTAATTAAGGATCTCCAAGCTAGATGACTAAATAGTTTTGTTGATAGTGTGATATAGGAGTACTACATAACATGGCCTATGCTCTGTTGACTTATTACCACTTGTAATTAATTTTGCTCTGTTGCCAATCTGTTCGGTCATGTCGTTGAATAATCCAATGCAAGTAGTGCGCCCATGCATGGTGCACTCATGATGCATCGAAATCTCGTCAATGGAAAGCCTACGCGGCATGCACTATCAAACCAAGAAGATGCGGAAACTCTGGTTTGAATATGTTAATCTGCAACTTGGATAATGTCAATCCACCAACACAATGCCATTGTGTTTGGTCACGCAAATGCTCGCCTTTTCTTGCGTGGAACTTTGCATATCTTCGTGGCCTCGTGTTGTTTTGCGTTGATGATGCATGTTTTCAGTTAGTAGTGAGTGGATGGCTAATCATGATTCATGAACTGGATTATTATCTTGTTAGGTTCGGCCACAAGTTAAACAGGTTCTTGTTGACTCTCATTACGGTGGGTTATACTATTTTAAACCTTAATATAGTATAATTTTAATCTAACCGTTGATTTTAAAGTACATAATTGTAATTGACTAATAATCTAACAGCACCGTAATTAGTCAATCGAATCCATATCTGTCTTAGCAAAAAGAAACCAGACGGCATCGCTGCCGCTCGCACAACGGCCATCGCGTCACTGCGCCTTTTGCCACCACTCGCAGAACACCGACAATTGCCAAAACCATGGCTGCGCCGAGAACCGGACAGGAAAAATCAAGTCGCCCATCGCCTGGCCGCCGCCTCCGTCTCCACAACGCCTGGCCACTGCTGCCGACTTCACCGCTGCGATCAAGTCGCAGTCACCACGCCGTCAATCAAGAGGCATCGCGCGAGCGACGGTGTCTCATGTGAGATCCCAATCGGACTGCAGCCCGCCAGAGTCGGAATTTCTTCTTCCTTTCCCGCCCATAGCTGTGGTATGTCCTTCGATCAATGCCGTTTCTTTGTTGGTTGGAGTACGATTTTCAAGTGACCTCCACTGTTAACGAATTCACTTATGTCTCATGCATCATCAGTTAAGAAAACTGTATAAATTCGTAGGGAGACTTGGAACTGCCGTTCAATACTTGATGTACTTGATTACTTGTGTAGTAGTGCAAATGTCCATTTTCTGATGAAACTGCTCTAGTTATTTTGTTCTTCTCATGTAGGTGGTCTAAAGGATACGCCAATTGAACTTGTGCTGGAGAAGACCTATGATAAAAATTGAGATTGGTATGCCTGATCTATAGGTGCCGAGTCGGCTGTGTTGAGGGGGCCAGAAAGAGTTCATTATCTCTGACCAAGTCTCATAGTTGAAATTAAGTTATTGAGGGTTGATTATTACAAATCCGAAGGTGTACATGTCTTCTTTGTAAATCATGTATTACCAACCATGTATGGAATCTTTCTCTTACCAACGTTTTTGTTCGTCAGAAATGAGTTCCTGAATGTGAGTTTTAAAGATTTGTGTTTTCGTTATCAGAAATATATAAAAGAGATGGAAATTTAGACCTGACTTTCAGAAATATTTGCAATTGTATGTGTGTGTGTGTGTGTGTGTGTGTTTTACTTCTGAACCATCTACTGTTTCAGCTTGTCCATGTTGTTCTTTTTGCAGCTTATATATGAATCTAGTTCATATGTCATTCATCACTAGTTTGATGATGTATAGTTCTTGCACACATATTAGAGAAATTATTCGGACAGAGAAATACACACACTACGACTTCACCTGCAAAAAGATATACAGATGGTAATCCTAGGCATCTACGGTCTAATCATAGATCATCACTTCGGTTTTCAACTGATTACAACGTCAACCAGATCGCTTTCCTTACCCGTGCTGCTTCATCACTGCATCCGAGAATGCAAACCAGGCTGTATCATCAGGAGCTTCCGCAACACCTTTCTCCTCGCTTGTTGTTATGACTCTATGGTGCCTTCAATTAAATGGATGATGTGTCGTGCATCCAGTCGCCGTCGGCGGCGAACAGCCGCATGACGCCCAACACCACACGTGCGCTGCTAAGTGGCGCAGACCGCAGACGCCGTCGACCGGAATCGTACGCGATGAAGGACCACATCCTTCGGGGAATGCACACCGCGCCGCCGCCGTTCGGAATCGTCGAGACGCCGGCTTGATGGCGCGTGTCACTCTAAGCCAATGCGCCGAGATGCTCCCTCGACTTCAACCTCGATAAACCACCCTAAGATTGCTCCAGGGGGGACCTCACCACACCCGATGGATTGAAATCCATGTCGGCGACGGGACCTAGGGTTTCATCAAGAACAAGAACAATATCCCTAGGCTTCGACAACCACCGCGATCAGGTCGCTCCTCAGTGCGCCCACCAATGTTGTCGTCGGATCTCCGATCTGTCGCACCACCGCCGGAAACCAACTCTATCGACATGAAGAATGCAGTGGAACGGAGGAGAATTGAAATGAAATGGGTAGCGTACCAAAAAAAAAAATGAATGACTTATTAAAAAAATTAAAACAAGTTAATGTTTTATTTTATCCTAAAAAATCTTTAATTACAGACTTTTTTTCCTATAACACCCCTACTTATTTTATACTACTTCACAAAATTGATTTAAACTACTTAGAGAATCAATATAGTATAAGTAAATCGAAACCGTTGGATCAAGAAAAATGAACGGTACATATTGATTCCAGCCCATTATAAAGGTGCTCTTCTTGTTCAACCTTCACGCTCTACAGCTCACTTACTTTTTCATCATGAGTTTGGTAGCAGTAGCAGCAGCCAGCAGGTCAACGCATGCATCATCATCATCATTCTCAAAGAAAATAAAAAATAAACCATGCATAATGCTCTAATCTTTTGAGCCGGATCATCATATGCATTACATGTACAGCCCAGCCTGCTTAACTATCAAGCAGTAGTGCTCGAGGCCCAGTGCCGGTGACAGCCCACAACAGTCGTTGCGGGAGAATCCTGCTGCTGCTTTCCTCTCCGACTCCGAGTCTCCGACGGACTCTGTTCCGTTCGCCTCCAGATGCTCGGGAATTTCTCCGTCCTCCGCTCGCGTGCCTTCCTCACCTCCTCGGCCGCCTGCCGCCGCCGCTGCGCGCCGTCTCGTCTTCTTCTCCTGTTCCGCCGCCGCATCCGGGGATGGAGGCGCCCTACAAGTTCGGGCCCTACAAGATCGACGCCAGGGAGGTCTTCCACGCCACGCCCCTCTCCTACGCCATGGTCAACCTCCGCCCTCTCCTCCCGGGTAATAACTGCTTCCTGTTCCCCTCTTCATTTCGCCTTTTGTGTTGTTCACTTTTGCTGTAGCATTCTCGAGCTCAGTAGTACTACTACCGTTTATTGGTTTGGGAGTTGCCAAAACTGTAGTTATTGCGAGAGGGGAGAAATAAAGGGTGTGTTCAATTCTTGAGGTCTTAATTTTAGTAGGGTCATATCAATCATTAAAACACTAAATATGATTATTAAATATATATTAAATATAAAACTAATTACAGAGTTGAATGCGCATCAGCGTGATAAATTCATTAAAATTAATTAAGTCATCATTAAAAGATGTTTACTGTAGCATCAAATTATCTGATCATGATCTAATTAGTTTTAATAGATTTGTCTCGTCATTCAGAGGGAGGGTTATGGACTGGGTTTTGTCAGTAATCTATATTTAATACTCCTAATTAGTATCATAATATTTGATGGGACAGGTCTAAAAATCAGAGGGTGGAAACGAACACACCCAAAGATTGAAGCTTGCCTTTGGAAATGTGAATGCTGAAAGCTAGACTAATCAGATTGCCAGTTCCCAGATGCTGTATAATGCCGTAGAAACTTGCATGTTGATGACCAGGATCAGTGCTCTCTTTCTAGAGATTTCCCACAGGGACCAGTCACCAGGTACCCGAATTTGCTTCGATAAGTATGCGCTATGTGCAATGCCTTCAGTGTGGCAGCGTAATTCTAGTAATTTTCCTGCCAGACTCAAGATCATTGAGTCTAATCCCTGTTAAAGAAGCCCTGGTGATTATACTCAAGATATTTCTTTTTTGTAGATGGGACAGAGTTTACTGCATTGTATTTTTTTCCCCTCTCTACCAGTTTGTGTTCTGATGCATTTTTATTACCTTCCCAAACTTTTTTTGTGCAGGTCATATCCTTTCTGGAAGCCCCTGTTTGGGGATGTTTTGTAGTCGGTTGCTTGTGATGATGGTTTCTCTATATAGTATTGATTGAACTGTCTGGTGTCTGCATTAGTTAAAGTTCACAAAGAGCAGTTAAATTAATACAAAACAAGCAAAGCAGTGGAACACTTTATCAGGACGTTGCATTAGATTTTCTTTTCTTGTTCACGCCTGAACATCAATTCTTTCAAAAGGATCATGTCAGCTTCATGGATTCGTTTAATAGGATCAACTATGTTTATTTTGAGGAGATGTTCCAAATCGAATGTCATTTGTTGCAAAGCTGTCAAAATTTTGATAGGTTAGACATCTATAGTTGACTTTCAATTTGCTGTCTTGTGCTATATTATGAACACCATTTTTTCCTTGACAATACACAAATGTTCTTGTGTGCCCTAAGCATGAAGTGAAACGATTTGCTGATCTAAGTTCTGATGAGACTAGCGACTTGTGGATCATGGCAAAGGAAGTGGGTACACGGCTTGAGTAGTACCATAAGGCATCGTCACTTACATTTGCCATTCAGGTGAGATTGTTAGTGTTATGAGAAACCTATCCTTTCAGTATTCAATACCAAAATTTACAACATAAATGTGGTGTCAGGATTTATTCCTCGGGTCTAAGTAGGATTGTAATATTGGAAAATATCATTAATATTGTGCTTCCTTGCTAAGACATTTCGACATGTTTACCTCTACTTATTCCTTTAATTAGCTCAGTAAGAATTTTCTTTCATGTTTTATTCTACAAAGATGAATATTGAGTCTTTTTTTTTTTCTTTTACAATTGATGCTAATATCAGGATGGTCCTCAAGCTGGTCAAACAGTTCCACATGTCCACATTCACATCATTCCAAGGAGGACAGGAGATTTTGAGAAAAATGATGAAATCTATGATGCGGTTCGTTGCATGATTTCATTAATCCGCCTGTACTGTACTGGATATGTTATCGAATAAAGCTTACGCTTTTCTTTTCTGATAGATTGATTCAAAAGAGAAAGAACTGAAGGAGAAGCTTGATCTGGACATAGAGAGGAAAGATAGAACCATGGAGGAAATGGCTCATGAGGCCAATGAGTACCGTGCTCTTTTCTCGTAGAACTAGAAGTAAGTCTAACGTAGTACTATGTAGTTTCTAAATTCAGCTGACTGCTTTCGAGAATTCAGACATAAGATTTGTTTGTGTTGTGGCTATAAAGTTGTGCTGCATTTGTATGGTGTTGCTCAGTGATCCAAACTGGTGTGGTAGTCTGTTATGCGATATGGGCAAATCTTCTAAATTAGAAACCAGTTTGTTGCACTATGGCCTATGGGGCATCAGTATGTTGGTGGGGACAGATGTATTTCAGCGTTTACCAACAAATCTTTTCTTTAGGGAAGTACAAGAGAGGTGATATCAGTTTACATTACTAGACATAGGAAGCTATGAGTGATGGGAGCATCACAGCAGGCTATGATTCCTCAATCACAAATAATGTTAAAAAAATTGGTCTTTCTTTCCCTTAACCTTTATTTTGATGTGTAAGGTTCTGAAACACAAAACCTGCCAAAAGGGAAAAGTTTATTCTTCTAGATCAAGTAGAAGATTTATACAACATCATTTGCACTGACTTGAATTGAGATTGCCTCCACCCTTGTAATTGATCAAACACATTACTCTGTTTTGAAGTGCCTTGAAATTGTTTTGAACTCTGAAAAATTGCAAATCACGTAACTGATAGTGAAGTGAATAGAAGTCTGCATGTAGTTCTCTTGTGGTGAGCTAAAATTTCATTCCTTGTGCCGACTAACAACTTTTTTTTTGTGCTTATAATAATCTTTGCCGGCAATGGGCTTTTTACTGCATGTTTTTATTACCATGATGTATTTGTTTGTCCATGCATTTATCTAACATCAAAAGTTAAGCTGACCCATGAATACAAGCTACATGTTAGGTCACAAAATCCCACGGAGTCCTGACTTAACATTATTCTATGCTCTTTCTTCTGAACGTAAGTTCTTGGTAACCTTTAATGTTCAGAATAGAAGGTGTGCTGATTTCTTTTGCTTGTTATTACCCTTTCAGTAGATATTAGAGCCCCAACCCATCTATCCCATTTGCTGTGATAAGAATGTAAAGAGGGCGCTCATTTTGCTTACTTAGTATTGAGTGTCAATACCCATATGAGCTTGCTTAGCGCATAGGTGAAGACAATATCTTCTGACTGGTTAGATCTTGATCCTCTCTTTTTTCTGATTTGCATCTTGGATTTGGTAAACTTTAGTCACTTTCATCTTTTCCATGCTCTGCTTGGTGTCCAATTGCCATTGTCCATTGTCACGATAGGATACCCTGGACTGAATATTTTATTTATGTCGTGTCTTAGATTGCATTCTGATTAGTTTGCGGCGCCCTTTAGCTTATGTACGAAAATGCACAGGTTGTCAATTGGCTAGTGTGTCTTCATTCATTATGACGTGAGACTTCAAAAGGCAGCCGGGACGTGATACCTGGCTGAGTGGCTAGGAGATGGTCTTGTGCAGTATTTAAAGACATTGCCATTGTAGTACCAGGTAACCTGTCAGTGGCAGTCATGGAGTTCTTGGCAAGTTGGTATTACCAAGAAGTGGTCATTTTTGATGAAGCAGCACTTGTTAGTTGTTATGTTCCTTTGCGGAGCTGAGCCCTTGTGAATGGTGAAGAGCTGTTGTGGTATGGATGACAACTTCTTGCCGAGGCTTTCTTTCGTTGCTGTGTTGAACTTCCGTGCATGCTAAGAAGCCTTTTTATAATATTAATTAAAACCGTTTATTCTGACTTGAAAGTCAGGAAAGATTTATACAACATCATTTACACTGACTTGAATTGAGATTGCCTGCACCCTTGTAATTGGTCGAACACATTATTCTGTTTTGAAGTGCCTTGAAATTGTTTTGAACTCTGAAAAATTGCAAATCACGTAACTGATAGTGAAGTGAATAGAAGTTTGCATGTGTGAGCTAAAATTTCATTCCTTGTGCCGACTAACATTTTTTTTTTTTGTGCTTATAATAATGTTTGCCGGCAATGGGCTTTTTACTGCATGTTTTTATTACCATGTTGTATTATTAGCTCGTTACAAACTTTTCTTCGATGTTATATATCGACGAAGAAGTAAGAAGCTCGATTTCATAAGGAAAAAAAAAAGTAAGAAGCTAAAGTGCTATCAGAATGGTCCTCAGCAAGCCCTGTTAGTTAAAAACTTGAACTGGAGCGGAGGTGCATGAGTAATTGTCTCTCGATTTGGAAAGCCAGCCAGCCTTTACCTTACTGGTAAGGTGTCTGAGTAGTACCTCCCAGGTCTCATATTCGACTTCCAATAAGAGCGAATTTGTGATCTGGGTTAAAAAAATTCCCTCATCTCTCCCCGCACCAAAGCATTTGGTTAAGGCCTCGCCTCTGGAAGCAACGGTGCTCATGGTGGTCCCGGCTCAGGTTCTCACAAGGCTGGTGGCAGGGGGAGGGGGGAGGGGGGTTTTCTTGATCTGCGTAAGAGGATCTTCTCCTTAAATACAATACCCGGGGGGCCGTCATACCCCCTGCAGGTCAAGTTTTTTTTTTCATCCTAGTCCGAATCAAACTAGAACCCTAATAGGATAGGACCATTAGAGTTCGCGGGGGCAGTATATTAAGCAAACAAAGGAAAGTCTGCTGTTCCCCATCCTCTCGATCGGTCAAACAAAGGAAAGCCTCTAGCCGCCGCAAAACTCGCAATCCAAAGTCCCCCCACACCCGATCGGGAGCTTGTTGCGCAGTGGGGGGAGCCGATGATGTTTGAGTCGAGTTGGTCGTGTTCCAGTTTGGGGTTGAACAAGGAGAAGACGCCTCGCCGGTAGAGGAGCTGAAGGAGCTGCTCAAGATCGACGAGAATACGCAGACGATGGTGCTGCCACGATCGAACAAGGAGAAGACGACAACGAAGAGAAATAATTCCAGCTGGCCCGACGACGACAAGGACGAGTCCAACAAGTTTTCAGAGGAGCTGCCCAAGAAGAGGAGAAAGAAGGTGATGATGAGTCTGAGCAAGGAGTACATCGAGTACCTCAGCGACATTCCACCCCCCCCCCCCTTGTTCAAACTGCGATAGGACTTCCTTGTTCAAAGTAGCCCCTCGCCTCATCACACGCAACACAAAGATAAAGAGTAAATTGTCTGTCGACTTGAGGCCGTCAGATTTTTCTCTAACTCTGTTTCCATTCCGAAAATGCCACATTTTTTCCAACCCCCATTCTAAACGAACTAGACTCTAAATCGAAGTAGGGTAGTCTCATTGGCAACGTATCCTATATATGAGAACTAACTTCATGTGAGAACTATGAGAACTTCAATCAAGATCACATGATCCTCATCCGATGGTCCTTGAGGCAGTGTAGGATTTTTTTTGTAACTCCCGCCCGTTTCCTTTCCGGAAACGACGACGTGTTGTTTCCAGTCCCGGTCCTAATCGAACTAGGACCCCAATAGACCCATCCATTAGTTAGGCAGTATATTAATGAAGGAAAGACACCCCCTCCCTTCCCATTATTGGTCTGTTCCTCATCCTCGATCGATCAAAGAAACAAGGCCGCCACCACAAAACTCGCGATCCACTCGATCTAGAGCTTGGGGATGTTTGAGAGGAGTCCGGGCGAGGTGTTGAGTTGGTCATCGTGTTCCAGTTCGGGGCTGAACAAGGAGATGAAGACGTCGGCGGAGGAGCTGAAGGGGCTCCAGATCGACGAGAACAAGAAGATGCTGCCACGATTGGACAAGGAGATGATGACTAAGAGGAAGAATGATCCCAGGCTTGACGAGTCCAGCAAGTTATTTTCAGAGAAGTCACCAAAGAAGAAGAGGAAGAAGGTGAGGAGGATGAGCAAGGAGTACGTCGAGTACCTGAAGAAGCACCCCCCCTGCCGCCCTACAAACCCGGACCCCCCCCCCCCCCCCCCCCCCGCCCTCCTACAAACCCGTCAAGAGCATTTGTTGCTTTTTCCTCGAGGAGCAAGCCCTTCTTGTTGCTGATGAGACGTCTGAGCGTGAAGAGTATGATAGGATCCTCAAGCAGTACGAGGACCTTGGCTACGCCGAGAAGGAATTCGAGGTCACCGACGACGAGGAATAGGAGGTGTAGAACTAATTGTGTCATCTCCCATGGGCGTTTGTATGCTAGCTGCTGCTTATACTGTCGATATTTCAGTGTTGTGGATTTTGAAACTTCTTGTGATACGCGGTGTTGTGTGTCAATATTCCCAACAAGGACGTGTGTATAATCACCTTCTGGAAGCCATTCTTTGTGACGAGTTTCCTCACTGCTGGTTTAATTTCTCCGTCATAGTATTATTCAATATATCATATTTCTGTCTTCGTAAAGTCGATGAAGGGCACTCAATCATTTAATATTCAGGTAAATTAACGCAAGAGCTATAATATATCAATGATGAATTATCCAAAAATGTCTTAATTAAGGAGTTCCTCTCTTTTACAAAAAAAAAACAAGATATTGATACTTGGCAGGTCTATCTTTGTATATTCACCAATAAATGTCGGAAGAGCTTTGATGCAATGATGCGTCCTAATGAATTTATGAAATTCTAGAGAGAATATGACCTTCCACGACATGGTCAGAGGTACGAGATAAAAAAAGATGATCAGTCCAGTCAAGAAAGTTTTCAATGCAAGGAAAAGATAACAAAACCAGGAATAGTTTAGTGTTTGACAGAAATGCAAGTATAGTGATATTATTTGTAGGTTTATTTGAAATAGTGATATTATTTGTATACTTATTTCAACAAGAACAATGCATATTAAAATTCTTAGTGTATCTCTACTATACTACATACTAATTTAGGTGGAAACGTTCACGCCATAAAAAAAATCTACCGTAGTCCATAAAGTTAGAGATTGAATTCAAATCGGTTTCGTACCTTTCATATCAAGAACCGAATTTTAAAAATCATAAATCCCTCGTCCGGAGTTCAAATGAGGCAAACTCGTACTCTATCTCGTAGCTCTCGAAAAGTTCTACAACTTTGATATTCAATAGAAGTCAAGATTCTACCGTTTTTGTTTCCAAATTTATGATGCAAAAATATTTGTTCTGATCCAGACTCCTCTGCGCAGGTCTCTGTGCGGGACCCATATCTCTTAGCTCCGAAGTCTAAATAATATGATCCATATAAGTTTCATATAGTTCTCGACGAGATCTATAACTTTTGTAATTTAACTTCTCTCATTAGAGCAAGTTTTCAAGTCTAAAATCATGTCGTAATACAATGCTATTTATATTCTGCGTGAATTAATTTTTTCTTCCGAATAAAACTTCTAGAAATCTTTAACTATTGGGTCACGACCTTGGTGTTGTATGTTAGGCTTCATAGAGGTCCAGTGATATCTTATAGGTGTTACGAACTTGTGGGAAGCCCTTTTTGCATGATGAGTTGGGCTTCATATCGGTACTTCTCATATTTGAGCATTTTTTTAATGTCATTTCACTTAATTTTGCAATATAGCACTCAAATTACACTACATGTGGAAAATCATTAATATTAGAGATAAAAAATATTTATGATAAGAATCCAGTGAAAAATGATGGAAAAGATATATAAAATGGTACACTAAGAAGCACCAACAGTAATATAAATATGATCTTTTATGTAAAAAATATCAATAATTATATTGTATAAATAATTTATGTTTAAATCATAAAGAGTGTTTTGTTTTTTTAAATCCGTTGCAACGCACGGGCACTTTGCTAGTTTATACAAAATTATTGTAACATTTATGTAACTAATATTTATATTCATGACAATGCATGGATACTTTTTGCTAGTATAATTATAATATAAAAACCACGTTTATCCTGAATGGTTTCATGTAGTTACTGCTTAGTACTCCTTGACGCCGAGTACTAGCTCTAGTCGAAGTAGTCATCGTGATATAACAGTCCTAGTCCGAATCAAACTGCGATAGGACTTCCTTGTTCAAATAGCCTCTCGCCTCATCCCACGCAGCACAAAGATAAAGAGTAAATTGTTTGTCGACTTGAGGCCATCAGATTTTTCTCTAACTCTGTTTCCATTTCGAAAACGCCACATTTTTTTCAATCCCCATTCTAATCGAACTAGATTCTAAATTGAAGTAGGATAGTCTCATTGGCAACGTATCCTATATATGAGAACCAACTTCATGTGAGAACTATGAGAACTTCAATCCAGATCACAGGATTCTCATCCGATGATACTTGAGGCAGTGTAGGATTTTTTGGTAACTCCCGCCCGTTTCCTTTCCGGAAACGATGACGCGTTGTTTCCAGTCCCAGTCCTAATCGAACTAGGACCCCAATAGACCCATCCATTAGTTAGGCAGTATATTAAGGAAGGAAAGACACCCCCTCCCTTCCCGTCATTGGTCTGTTCCTCATCCTCGATCGATCAAAGAAACAAGGCCGCCACCACAAAACTCGCGATCCACTCGATCTAGAGCTTGGGGATGTTTGAGAGGAGTCCGGGCGAGGTGTTGAGTTGGTCATCGTGTTCCAGTTCGGGGCTGAACAAGGAGATGAAGACGTCGGCGGAGGAGCTGAAGGGGCTCCAGATCGACGAGAACAAGAAGATGCTGCCACGATTGGACAAGGAGATGATGACTAAGAGGAAGAATGATCCCAGGCTTGACGAGTCCAGCAAGTTATTTTCAGAGGAGTCACCGAAGAAGAAGAGGAAGAAGGTGAGGAGGATGAGCAAGGAGTACGTCGAGTACCTGAAGAAGCACCCCCCCCCCCCCCGCCGCCGCCCTACAAACCCGTCAAGAGCATTTGTTGCTTTTTCCTCGAGGAGCAAGCCCTTCTTGTTGCTGATGAGATGGCTGAGCGTGAAGAGTATGATAGGATCCTCAAGCAGTACGAGGACCTTGGCTACGCCGAGAAAGAATTCAAGGTTACCGACGATGACGAGGAATAGGATGGGTGTATATTCATGCCAATCCAGATCCTTTGTGGATGTAAAGATTGCGTATCCATTTGAATGTAAAAAAGTGGCACAATCAATAATTCAATAGATGTATGTTGCTGCATGTGCAAATAAGATTGTGCATCACTTTTTTTTATCTCTAACTCTCAATGCATAATAGAGACCGAGAGACGGAAGATGTTTCCAGGGAAAAAAAATCAGTAAAATCACCTTGTGACACTCCTTGTCCGTCCATGAACATCAGCTCACCGGCGCAGAGCTTTCACCGTGCGTAGTTGTTGACGCGGAAGGCAGAACACCAGGCTGACCATGCTTCTGAATTTAGGTTTTCTGATTGAAGTCGCGCTTGTTTCTTCAGTTCCCTTTTTTTAGTACTACATTTCATTAAAGATTTGGGGGCCATTGATCCCAGTTGATCCGATAAGAATGTAAAGAGGGCGCCCATTTTGTGTCAATACTTGGGCTTGCTTAACGCAGAGGTGAAGACGTCTCTTCTAACTGGTCTAGTTCTTAATCTGTCCTTTTACTGATTTGCATCTTGGATTTCATTTACTTTAGTCACTTTCATCTTTCTCGTTGTGCTCTGCTTGACTGCTTGGCGTCTGGATGACTTTGCTTGACATGGTCCATTGTCACGATAGGATGCCCTGGATTGAATATTTTATCAGTGTTGTGTTCTGAATTGCATTCTGACACGCTTGCAGCGTCCTTCGCTTATTTACGAAAATGCACATGTTGCCAATTGGCTAGTGTCTCCTTCGTTATGATGTTTAGAGGCAGCTCGGTCGTGGTGCCTGGGCCGGTAGATAGTAGTCGCCAATTTGCTGGTCTGCAGTTTTCTGAAGACATTGCCAGTGTACCAGATAACCTGCAAGTGCTTGTCATGGAGTTCTGGCAGCAAGTTGATAATGCCAAGAAGTGGTCGTTTCTGTGCCGAAGAGTCTATTAGAGCATCTCCAGCAATGGACCTCAAATCAAGCCCTCAAAATCGATTTTGCAGGCCGGCCTGCAAAAAACGAGGCCCCAAAACTTGGGCTCAACTCCAGCAGCAAACTGGCCCGAGACCCTATTTTTCTCTGAGTAGTGGGCCCCACTTGTTAGCGAGTCGATCCATTCACTTTCTTCCTCCACGAATCGAGCCGCCGTGCCGCCCGCCCTTCTCTGGCGCCGCCGTGCCTGTCCGCGCCGCTCTAGAATCGCCTGTCCCCGGCGACGCCATGTCGCGGTCGCCCATCGCACCTGGCCCCGGCGCCGCCGCAGACCACTCCAGCGACGCCTCAGATGCCCCCTCTCCTCTGCAGAGGCCCGCGGCGCGGTGGCTTTGCCCGCTGCCGAAGCCCACCCCTCTGCGGACGCTACAGAGCTCCTCCGCCTCCAATCCAGTCCGAGCGGCCCTCTGTCGACGCGCGGCCACAGCGGCGCCGAAGAGCTCCTCCGCGCATCGCCTGCTCTTCCCCCGTTGCTCCCCTCTGCGCCATCTCTTCCTCACTTGCTCGCCCATGCGCCATCTCCAATTGGCTCGTCGGCGGCGGGGTGGCTGGGGGCGCGACGGAGTGGGGAGAGGAGACCGCGCGGGGAGAAGACGCGAGGGCGAGGGGCGGCGGTCGGCGGGAGGGGAGGGGGCGGCCACCGGTGGCGGGTGGCGGTGGAGCCTGGAGGAGATCCGATCGGGAAGGAGAAGGGAAAAAGAAAAAAAATAGATGCCCCATTATGAACAGTAGATTTGTTGAGGAGATTGGGGACTCCAAAAGTTGGGGCTGGGAGGGGGTAATTTGCATGTTCATATGGAAGCCCTGCTGGAGTAGAATTTTTTAGATTGGCATGTAAAAATAGAATAGGGGCCTAGATAGGGTGTTTGCTGGAGATGCTCTTATCGTGTCATATGGGGTTTGTTGAAAATAATGGTACTGGAATGAGTACGGTGTATCAGACGGAGATGAGGACTTCAGAGCTTCTTCAAGTAACCACTCGGTGCTATATAACAATTAATAACAAGTGGATGTTCGTACGGAAATTCGCATCCTGAAATAAAGCCCCATTATGCGTATCTATACTAAACTAGAACCCAAAAGTTTTTTTTTTAATTTCGAGTGGACATTTTAAGCCACACGAAGTGGGTTAGCAGTCGTCGTTGCATCTACATGCTACTTCTACAGCTACATTTTTTACACTCACCAAGTTACCCATGATCATGTCAACAAACAAAAACAAGATTTTGGACGATGTGGCATTGCTCCCGGTACTGTAACTTAGCTGCAGACTGTCTAGCTGAACAACAATTGAACTCATACAACATTTTCTCCTTAATATCACTAAACAAAACAGTCTGCAGCTAAGTTACAGTCAGTAATGGAACTCGGGTGTCGCTGAACCCAGCGAATGGCTGGGTCAAGCACCAGAATTTGTAATTCCCTTTATCTCCGGCGATCTGCCTGGAGTGAGTCAGTAATGGAACTTTGCTTCAAAAAAAAAATTCCCTTTATCACTTCTGTAACGATGTTATTTTTTAAACATCCCCGTTCTTGCAGCATTTCATGCTTTTCTGTTTTGGAATATCCAAACCAAATCCTTCTTGCAGGGTTTAGCAATTTCTTTCAGCCCTCATTGAGATATTTACCTCTACATATGCAGATAAACTTCCCATCACTTGACAATTATGATTCAGACCTTGCTTGGCCTTTGATTTTGGACAATTTTGTTGAATGGCTACGAGAGAATAAAAGTTAGCTCCAGTGCAGAAGATGTCTTCCAGGATGCAATATAGGTGCGCAATATCTGAGTAATGAAGTTGCTTGTTATTATACCTGCCTTGAATTGCATTTATAGGTTCTGGCTTCCAAGTTTATGATTCTCATGTCATAAATTGATTTATTTTACAACACTGTACATTAGACGAAACAGTTACTCATATATTTGCATTCATAATAAGCAAGAATTTGTATTTTGCTTGTAACCACTATGCTCTCACCGATTTGCAAACTCAATAATTTCAGGCCTTGGAGGCTTTGGAGGATGATTGCTGCCGGTGTGACTGGTTCCAGAAATCATCAATTGTCTTCTAGCCTTTTTCCTTTTTTTTTTCATTTTTGACACTGGAAATTGTCTATACAGATGTCTAGAAATTTTATCAGCATGCTCTATATTTGTTGGCTCAGTGACATGCAATTAGTTTTGGTATAGTTTTAAGCTTGCAAAAAGGCACAGCTTCATGTAGCTCGAGCATGTGTGGGTGGATATGATGTTTATGCGTGGAGTGGAGCAAGCAGGATTTCAGACCTGTTTCGTTGGTCGCCGTAGTTACTCACACACCATTTGAGGTCGATGTTTGTTTCTTTACCGAAACGTGTGCCTCGGAATGTAAGGCGTGCGATTGATGCACCATTGAGTTACACACCTGGACAAGGTAACTCAAATATGGGGCATACTATTGATTTGTCAATTCCACAGCAGAATCACAAATATGGGGCAACCACATCGGATTGATATCCTCGGCAGTTGTCCGTCTCGGCAGTTACGCCAGCAGTTGCTTGTGGACCGTTCGATTGGAGTTAGCTCATCCTATGGCTTAAAAAGAAATGCCACTGTGTTCCTTCTTCCTGACGAGGCAACAGCTGCTTTGAGGAGATCGATTCTCAACTCTTAGTTCCGGCTCGATGGGCGTTGGGAATCACAAGAAAACTCTTTGGGCACATGTGGTTGGTCCGTTACTCCCTTGCTGTGCTTAGCTTAACCGTTGCGGAATCCTTACCGTGTTGGCTCTGAACATCTGGGGACACCTGCCCGTAAAAGGTTACACATAGAATGACATAATATCAGGTGAAGTGAAGAGAACACGGAGAAGCTATTGATACTTGTGCAAGTAACAGAATGAATGTTGTTCAAAGGTTGAATGCTATGCTACTTGCAAATGGAAAACTCAATCCTAACCAACAAGCAAAAAATACAGATACTGGCATTGTTCTTCCTTAGATTAATAAGAAGAAAACAAAACTGAAGAGAGAATCCGAGTATGAAACAAATGTAGTTATAGGAACTTGACGTTGATTTGCAAACTCTGTCAAGAAGAATTTTTGATCCCCTGTTCAGTCTGAATGGAGCTAAAATAACGAGTCAATTCAATTTGAGCCAATGAAGTATCTGAAGAGCGGCAAAATTCTCTTGCCTCATTACGGATGATGCTAGCAGCATATCGGCATTCAACTTATGATAACACATGGCTAGACACACGGTTTTCTTTTTTTGCTTGGCGTCGAAATTTGATCTAAAATGCGTGCCTCACTTAGAAATTATTAATTGCCCCTGTTCTGTCAGCCACGGCATGGAGAGGCTACAGGTCGGTAAGATCAATCTATCCAGACATCAAGAACTACTCTCACGCAGAGATCATCGAACCGATTCATGGGAGAAATCCGTAAACCGCACGTAACACACAATCAACTGGGTGAAATAGGACTATAAGAGGAAATTCCATCTATCCACCAGCACAACCACACAAGGCTGCCACATATGATGAAGCATCACTGAAATATCTAATTTGCTCGCAGAATGAAAAATCTGTTTAATCATGAGAACAAGAGAGCTTAATTTGAACCTAGAGGGTCAAGCTCAACTGAAATACCACCAGTTCAGAACAAATTTTTGATACATTCTTTTTGTGCACTATTTCCTCAAGTACAAATTCGAATGCTGCCCAGCTAAACTATAAGGCACGCTAATGACAAACATGATCCACACAATACCCCAATGCATTATGTGATGGCCACGATTACGTCTTTTTGGCAAACCGCTGCAAGGCTTTTGGCAGCTCCACCTCGCCCACTCTTTGCTTCTTGTCAGGTCGCCCATCATTTTCCTTATATTGATCCAAGAAAGGCCTCTTAGCTCTGAAAACTTCTTCCTCTTTCTTCTTGGCCCGCTTGCTGGGCTTGCTCCTACCCTTAGTTTTCTTCTTCATCTCAGTCTTCTTGGCAGACTCAATAGCTTCTTCCATCTCTTCCTCGATCTTTTTCTTGGTTTTCTTCTCCTTTTTCGGAGGTCTAACAGTGGCAATCATATTCGGGTTAAGCATGATAGTTTCTGGTGGAAGCTTATCAAGGAGAGCATGCACCTCCTTCTCCCTCTTTTGCTTCGTAGTTTCATAGGGGTTGTCAACAAAGGTATCAAAGTTTGGCTCACCAGACCCTGGAACAATAATGGAAGTAAGGCCCATTGAGTGCCCCATCCCCAAAATATCTTCGTAAGGCCGGAATGACACCTTCCCAACCTCATAGCCCTTCGCTATCTTGTGCTTCATATAAAGTTTATAATCATGCCCACCGAAATCCTTGTATATTTCCACCAGAGATCCATTACTGCAGGCTAACAACCCTTTCTGGCTAAAATCCAAGGATTGAGCACGATCTGCATAAGACTTTACAACCTCATACTTCCTTAGATCCCAAATTTTTATCTTCCGGTCGATACCCGCGGTTGCCATAAGATGACCGCCCTTATCAAATGCAACAGCAGTCACGGACCCACTATGGCACAGCATAGTGACAAGGGGTTTAACACTGGTTGGCTTCCACATGGTAACTTTGCCATCAGAATGTCCTAGGCCAATAACAGCATTATAGGGATTGACCCGCATAACATCAGCACGGGCCGGACCGGTCCTGTAATTTGCAGTCATCTCACCAGTGCTCACATCTTGGTAATGGAGCTGCCCAAAGCTATTTATCGATGCCAATAGAAATTGCTTATTCAGAAATTGAAGCTTCAATGCTTTACCATGTTCCTGTTGACGTAAGAGAAGAAATAAGACTCCCGAATAATACATCTACGATATATTGCTATGCCATGAGAGAAAACAGCTCACAAAATTTATGTTGTTAAACTGTTCTGATGCAGCTTGCAAAACAAAATTACATTCCAAGGAAATTCCATCCCATACTGAACTTCTGGTAAATAAATAAACTAACTGTTTAGGATAAATACATTCTTTGGAACATCAGTGTACAAAACAAAATGTGCTGAAGTCCAGGCCATTTTTACTCCAAAAGCTTGTGTTAATGAAAAAGGCCACTGTATATCCAACTTCCCTATTTGACCAAAATTTCATTTTTGGTTCCGTATTCTACTCGGCCCTTCAGTGGGCACTTAACTGTGTTAAATGGATGTTGAAATGTCCATTTTACCCCTGGACGTAATACAATATTTTTTTTAAAAAAAATGTTTGTATTTCATTTTGAGCATTATTTTTCTATTATTTTGCAAGAACTGATGTTTCACAAACTTTAGCGCAATTTTGAAAAAAAAAATAATTCTTGCAAAATAAAGGGCAAAAATAATGCTTAAAATGAAACATATATAAACAGAATTTTATTACGTCCAGGGGTAAAATGGACATTTCAACATCCATTTAACACCGCTAAGTGTGCAAACTGACAAACTGACGGAAGGGCCAAATAGGGAACAAAAAATGAAGGGGCAATTG
The DNA here is from genome assembly GCA_032690845.1 of Eleusine coracana subsp. coracana. Taxonomy (NCBI): domain Eukaryota; kingdom Viridiplantae; phylum Streptophyta; class Magnoliopsida; order Poales; family Poaceae; genus Eleusine; species Eleusine coracana. The sequence continues at coordinate 13,604,893 of CM064426.1, forward strand.
CAAAACAAGTTCTGTTTTTTACTTCAATTCTGAAAATGGTCCTCTTTTTTCAACTTTGCAAATTCAGTCCTTTTTTTGAATCTGAAGCTACCGTTAGGTCCTCTTTTTACCATCCGTGAGTTGACTAGTCTTTTTCGAAATAAGAAAAACAAAAAAACATTGAAAAGTAAGGAAAAGACATGACTGTGGCTGTCTCCTACCTGTGTGTAGCTCCTGAACGGCCAAATCTATTCCCTTCTCTCGCTCTTTCTCCCCTCCTGGTTGAAACCTAACCCTAGACGGCGGCTCGGTCGCGGGCCAAGGTTGTAGGCGTGGCAGCTCGGTCGCGGGCACTGGCCAAGAACGAGAGGTGGCACAGGCACGCCGAGCGGGAAACGTTGTGCCCGTGCAGAGCTTGAAGAGCAGCATGGGTTTCACCTGCTGCTGCTGCCTAGTGCCCGCGCCGTCCATGCGCACCTGCGACCGTGCGGAGGCGCACCACGAGGGGCCACCATGGACTGACTGCTCATGTGTATTGTTTTGGAATTGCCTGCTATTGCTTTTCTGGCTTTCGTGAGAGATGGAGAACGATGGAAAGAGCTCGAGGAAGGAGATGCTTGTAATGATTAAAATAATATGGACCCCACAATTATTTTCGTTCCTCTCGTTGAAGTATCTGCGCATGGCATGTTGGAATTTTCTGAATTTATTTCTTTTCTCTTTTAAACAAACTGAATTCATTTCCGTACATCCCTAACCTCCATCCATCTGTATATACCTTATGTTTAGACTGTCCAGCCGTATATCTCTAACCTGCGTCCAAACTGAACTGGGAGTAATGGTGCACAAATTTATGAATTCTTTTAAATTATACCACAAAGTCCTGTAAATATTTGCAGTTTAGTTTATATTGCCTGTACTCAAAACGGGACCATATTTGCAACTTTTTGATAAAAACATGTCTGCTTTTGCAAAGGGTATATATGTCCTTTTGCACGCATATTAACACCGTTATAGCCTATAAACGGAATAGGACCAACTTCTTGCTTCAGATTCAAACAACAGGACCAAATATGCAAAGTTGAAAAAAGAGGACCATTTTCAGAATTGAAGTCGAAAACAGAACCTGTTTTGCAATTGCCCGAAAAATGAAATTTGGGTCAAACAGGGAAGTTCAGCTCCAAAAGGCCCAAGAAGGGAAGTCTCATATTTTCAAGGCAAAATAAGGAATTCTCTCTATTTTTAAACATTATATCCGTGAACATTTTTATCCTATTACTATCATACTCAAGCATGTGAAAATCAACATCCAAAAAAATAATTCCACAGGGGAGATGCATACTCAATGTGCTTACCTTTAGACAGTGAATTTCTGTACCATGTCGATTATAAACGTAGGTGTACCTATTTCAGTAATATTTCAATGAGTTAACTATGAAACTGTAAACAGTAAAAAGGAATTAAAGATTAGTAGGTTTGTACAACCACCATGACGAATGAAGCTTCAATTGGTAGCACATACTCCTCTGTTCTTTTTTTTTCCTCGCTCGCTGGCTAGCTCAATTTTGAGCTAATCAGCAACAGAAAAATAAGAATGGAGGGAGAATAGGTTTACTTGTTCTATTATCACATCGGTAGCACAGTAGAATGGAATGGATATTCCCCATATCTATAGCCATAACGCGCGACAGTTTTTCATGTACTCTATTGTATGCAAAGGTCAGTGTGTACACCCTAATTTCCTCTTTTATTCATACTTCTTTTCGGACTAGTAGACAAAGTATGTTTATATATTTTGGTACTAAACTATAGTACAAAATAGAGCAAAGTCAAATAATTACTTTTTCTGAGCGACTGCATACATATCCTCGGTATGCAAAAATGCTACATCACGAACAGTTTCCCTCACCTGGAGAAATAAATACCAGATCAGAGAAGTTCAATATGCATGACAGGCATTCTGACACAACTATGAGATGTAGGATTGCAAATTTTGGCAGAAAGGTCCACAAAATAGGGCTCATCGACAACTTTAAGCTACTGTCAAGTTTTTAGATCCAATTGCAATGTTCTTGCAAGTTTTTACATATATGGTGTCATTCAGTCCATTTACTAACTCTTGGAACTTTTTGGATCTCCTGCCACATGCTGCATAAGATAATTTTCCTCCTCAATCATAACAACATAAAAATAGCCCATATTTTCAGTATACTTTCATTCGTGTCACTTGTTATTGTTTACCCTCTAATAAACATATAGTTCCATTACCAAGGGAAATTCAATTACAATGCAATGAAAATACAAAATGATTTTCAGGGAAACCTGACATAAAAGGAAAATGATTAAGTATTAAAAGCTGACCTGAAATTCCTTGATGAGATCCAAATGCAACATATCCATCAACGCGAGATGTCCCTTTCGTCCAGCTACTAGCATGTAGCGACCATTTGATGTGTATTCTAGAGTGTAAGGGCCAAGTACTGCAGAAGTCAAGAGCAAGTCAGACCACCATAGTTCTCAGTGGCCACAGTAGAAGTTGTTTTCTCTACCTTGTCAAGGTTTAGAAAGACAAAAATATCAAACAGGCTGCACAGCTTCATAGAACACTAAGATTGTTCAGCACACTTTACCAGGTAAGTTCATATCAAAGGCATTTCTCGAACTTGACAAAGGCACGTCCTTCAGGATATCAGTTTGCTGAAATCTGTACGTCTTCTCCAAACCTTCAGGCTCTAAGCCACCATCTTCTGTAGGTTTAAGCCACTGCAAACAGAATAACAGAAAATCAATCACCAAAGGAAAATTCTCAGGATTTAAGACACTCAGTTCAAGAGTTCATCCATCAAGTAGATCAAGAAGTATAAGGAGTCAGATAGGATGAGTAAGATATTAAATGATGATAGTGCTCATGTTTTTTGTTATGACGGCTGACGACCCAACCTCCTCGTAATGCCTAGATGACGCCTACTCGATGCCTAGGTGATTCTGATGACTCCTAAACTATAACTGAGTCGAAAAAACACCATAATATTACAGATCACGAGTTTTAGAACATCAGATTCCCTTGTATCAATCATTTCATGCTAACAACGTACCTCAAATGTCTAGTGAGAAAGCTACTTGCAAGATTTTGAAAATCTGAGTACAAATTTGAAGACATATAGCAGCAAGGTCAAAACAATGCGGGAAAAGAAATTGCACACACCTTGTCAGCCTTTGCAGCAGCTTTCGCAGATTGGCCATAGAGATTCTCTTTCACGGTGAGATTTCCTCTCAACTTCTTATCCGGCAGTCGCTAAGAAGCCATTCAACAACCAGATAAGTAAATGTACAAGTTCAAACTTCTAAAAGAAACATAGCAGTAGCATAAACAGCTAACCAAACTCATGATAACACAGCACGACTAAACTTCAGAAGTTCTAAGAGCAAAGCAACGGATTACCTTCACATTAACGGGTTTCCCCCGTGTGTACTTCTTCACCACCATCTCCAAGTCGTGCTGAGAATCAGAGGCGGACTGCGCAATAGGGCCAGGTAGGGCAGCTGCCCTACCTGACCCCGGTCCCATCGTCCCCGTCCCCGCTTGCGGGGACAAATTTTTCCCACACCCGCCCCCGCGCGGGGAGCGGGTACCCGACGGGGAACCCATCCCCAAACGCGCGCCGACCGGCCGGGGAGGAGAAGCCGCCGCGCGCGCCTGCCGAAGAGGGGAGGAGAAGCCACCCACCGCGCGCGCCTGCCAGGAGGGGAGGAGCGGCAGCTGCGGCGAGGAGCGTCGTGCGGCACCGTGCGACGAGAAGCGGCAGCTGCGGCGAGGAGAGGCGGGGAGCAGCGGCGGCGTGGCGTGAAGAGCGGCGGCTGCGTGGTGTGAAGAGTTGCGGGCGGCGGCTGCGTGAGAAATGAGGAGAGGAGGGGCGGGTAGGGGCATACTAGGGTTAGGTTTTGGGCTTTTGGGCTTGCTGGGGCTGCGTGGAGAGGTGGGGATATTTCTATATTTTCTTGGGCCTGTTAGGCTAGATTTACGCAATTTATTGTATTAGCGGGTGTGCGAAAAACGGGGACAGAGATGCAATCCCATATCTGCATCCGCATACCCGACGGGGAAATGATTTTGCCCGTTATCCTCTCTACGGGGTAAATATTTGACCCATCCCCGTCCCTTAATAGGGTTTTTACCCATCGGATAACGGGTAACCGTTGATATCCCTACCCGTGTGTACTTCTTCACCACTATCTCTAAGTCGTTCAGAGAATCAGAGGTGGACTGAGCAATAGGGCGAGGTAGGGCAGCTGCCCTACCTGACGCCGCCATCGAGACGAGCTATGTGCAGCTCTGGCCTCGGCGACCGCCGCCTCAGGTACTCCGCGCGGTGCGTCTAAGGTTGTAAACGAGCCGAGCCCGAGCGAGCCTCGCGCCTCAAGCCCGAGCTCGTTAGAACTCGAGTCGAGCTCGAGCCGAGCCTGAGATTTATACGAGCCAGAAGGTAGGCTCGTATTTGGCTCGACTGAGCTCGAGCTCGGCTCAGCCAAGCTCGTGTACGAGCTTCTTTGTTCGAACATGCATCAGTGTGCAATATAAAAGTATTATTAAAGAATTAATATAATAAAAATATTTATTTACTTAATAATAGCTAATCTTAAAATCATAACGAGCCTCAACGAGCTACTCGAGCTTGAGCATGATGAGCTCACGAGCCTGTTAACAGGCTTGAGCTTGGCTTGAATTAAAGTCGAACCGAGCTCGAATCGAGCTTTTCGCGAGCCGAATTCGAGTAGCTTGTCAAGCTCGAGATTCATTTACAGCCTTAGGTGCGTCACAACGTGGAAACTGGCGACAAGAGAAAGTTGGCGGCGGCACGGGCTAGGGTTCAAGCGGGGTGGTGCGAGGGTGGGATTAAGGATGGATAAGGGAAAGACCTGTTTTCCTGTTGGGGTTCAACCAGCACCCATCGCCCACCTCTATCATTTCAGCCCACTAAAAAACTAGTGGCCCAAGAACGGGTAAGAACAACCATTTCATGTTAACAACATAACTCACATGTCCAGTGAGCAAACTACTTGCATGATTTTGAAAAATTTGAGTATAAATTTGAAGACATGTAGCAGCAAGGTCAAAACAATGCGGGAAAGGAAATTGCACACATCTTGTCAGCCTTTGCAGCAGCTTTCGCAGATTGGCAATAAAGATTCTCTTTCACGATGAGGTTCCCTCTCAACTTCTTGTCCGACAATCGCTAAGAAGCCATTCAACAACCAGATAAGTAAATGGGCAATTTCAAACTTCTAAACAAAACATAGCAGTAGCATAAACAGCTAACCAAACTCATGATAACACAGCACGACTAAACTTCAGAAATTCTACGAGCAAAGCAACGGATTACCTTAAGATTAACGGGTTTCCCCGTGTGTAATTCCTCACCACCATCTCCAAGTCGTCCTGAGAATCACAGGCGGACTAAGCAATAGGGTGAGGTAGGGCAGCTGCCCTACCTGACGCCGCCATCGAGACGAGCTATGTGTGGCGGTGGCCTCGGCGATCGCCGCCTCAGGTACTTCGCACGATGCGTCACGACGTGGAAACTGGCGGCAAGAGAAAGTTGGCGACGGCGCGGGCTAGGGTTCAGGTGGGGTTGTGCGAGGGTGGGATTAAGGATGGATAGGGGAAAGACCTATTGTCCTATTGGGTTCAACCAGCACCCATTGTCCACCTCTCTCATTTCAGGCCACTAAAAAACTAGTGGCCCAAGAACGGGTAAAAACAACCATTTCATGTTAACAACATAACTCAAATGTCTAGTGAGAAAGCTACGTGCACGATTTAGAAAAATCTGTGTATAAATTTAAAGACATGTAGCAGCAAGGTCAAAACAATGCGGGAAAGGAAATTGCACACACCTTGTCAGCCTTTGTAGCAGCTTTCGTAGATTGGCCATAAAGATTATCTTTCACGGTGAGGTTCCCTCTCAGCTTCTTGTCCGGCAATCACTAAGAAGCCATTCAACAACCAGATAAGTAAATGCGTAAGTTCAAACTTCTAAAAGAAACATAGCAGTTGCATAAACAGCTAACCAAATTCATGATAATACAACACGACTAAACTTCAGAAGTTCTAAGAGCAAATCAACGGATTACCTTCACATTAACGGGTTTCCCCCATCTGTACTTCTTCACCACCATCTTCAAGTCATCCTGAGAATCAGAGGTGGACTGAGCAATAGGGCGAGGTAGGGAAGCTGCCCCACCTGATGCCGCCATCGATACGAGCTATGTGCGGCGATGGCCTCGGCGATCACTGCCTCAAGTACTCCGTGCGATGCGTCACGACGCGGAAAATGGCGACAAGAGAAAGTTGGCGGCGGCGCGGGCCAGGGTTCAGGCGGGGTTGTGCGAGGGTGGGATTAAGGATGGATAAGGGAAAGACCTGTTGTCCTATTGGGTTCGGCCAGCACCCATCGCCTACCTCTCTTATTTCAGCCCACTAAAAAACTAGTGGTCCAAGAAAGGGTAAGAACAACCATTTCATGTTAACAACATAACTCAAATGTCTAGTGAGAAAGCTACTTGTACGATTTTGAAAAATCTGAGTATAAATTTGAAGACATGTAGCAGCAAGGTCAAAACAATGCGGGAAAGGAAATTGCACACACCTTGTCAGCCTTTGTAGCAGCTTTTGTAGATTGGCCATAAAGATTATCTTTCACGGTGAGGTTCCCTCTCAACTTCTTGTCCGGCAATCGCTAAGAAGCCATTCAACAACCAAATAAGTAAATGGGCAAGTTCAAACTTCTAAAAGAAACATGGCAGTTGCATAAACAGCTAACCAAACTCATGATAACACAGCACGACTAAACTTCAGAAGTTCTAAGAGCAAAGCAACGGATTACCTTCACATTAACGGGTTTCCCCCGTGTGTACTTCTTCACCACCATCTTCATGTCGTCCTGAGAATCAGAGGCGGACTGAGCAATAGGGCGAGGTAGGGCAGCTGCCCCACCTGACACAGCCATCGATACGAGCTATGTGCGGTGGTGGCCTCGACGATCGCCGCCTCAGGTACTCCGCGTGGTGCGTCACGACGCGGAAACTGGCGGCAATAGAAAGTTGGTGGCGGCGCAGGCTAGAGTTCAGGCGGGGTGGTGCGAGGGTGGGATTAAGGTTGGATAAGGGAAAGACTTGTTTGTCCTATTGGGTTCGACCAGCACCCGTCGCCCACCTCTCTCATTTCTGCCCACTAAAAAACTAGTGGCCCAAGAACGGGTAAGAACAACCATTTCTTGTTAACAACATAACTCAAATGTCTAGTGAGAAAGCTACTTGCACGATTTTGAAAAATCTGAGCATAAATTTGAAGACATGTAGCAGCAAGGTCAAAACAATGTGGGAAAGGACATTGCACACTCCTTGCCAGCCTTTGCAGTAGCTTTCGTGGATTGGTCATAAAGATTCTCTTTCACGGTGAGGTTCCCTCTCAACTTCTTGTCCGGCAATCGCTAAGAAGCCATTCAACAACCAGATAAGTAAATGGGCAAGTTCAAACTTCTAAAAGAAACATAGCAGTAGCATAAACAGCTAACCAAACTCAAGATAACATAGCACGACTAAACTTCAAAAGTTCTAAGAGCAAAGCAACGGATTACCTTCACATTAACGGGTTTCCCCCGTGTGTACTTCTTCACCACCATCTCCAAGTCGTCCTGAGAATCAGAGGCGGACTAAGCAATAGGGAGAGCTAGGGCAGCTGCCCTACGTGACGCCGCCATCGAGACGAGCTGTGTGCGGTGATGGCCTCGGCGATCGCCGCCTCAGGTACTGCACGTGATACGTCACGATGCCGAAACTAGCGGCAAGAGAAAGTTGGCGGCGGTGCGGGCTAGGGTTCAGGCGGGGTTGTGCGAGGGTGGGATTAAGGATGGATGAGGGAAAGACCTGTTGTCCTATTGGGTTTGACCAGCACCCATCGCCCACCTCTCTCATTTTGGCCCACTAAAAAACTAGTGGCCGAAGAACGGGTAAGAACAACCATTTCTTGTTAACAACATAACTCAAATGTCTAGTGAGAAAGCTACGTGTACGATTTTGAACAATCTGAGTATAAATTTGAAGACATGTAGCAGCAAGGTCAAAACAATACGGGAAAGGAAATTGCACACACCTTGTCAGCCTTTGCAGCAGCTTTTGCAGATTGGCCATAAAGATTATCTTTCACGGTGAGGTTCCCTCTCAGCTTCTTGTCCGGCAATCGCTAAGAAGCCATTCAATAATCAGATAAGTAAAATGGGCAAGTTCAAACTTCTAAAAGAAACATAGCAGTAGCATAAACCGCTAACCAAACTCGTGATAATGTAGCACGACTAAACTTTAGAAGTTCTAAGAGCAAAGCAACGGATTAGCTTCACATTAATAGGTTTCCCCCGTGTGTACTTCTTCACCACCATCTCCAAGTCGTCCAGAGAATCAGAGGCGGACTGAGCAATAGGGCGAGGTAGGGCAGCTGCCCTACCTGACGCCGCCATTGAGACGAGCTGTGTGCGGTGGTGGCCTCGGTGATCGCCGCCTCAGGTACTCCACGCGGTGCGTCACGACGCGGAAACTGGCGGCAAGAGAAAGTTGGCGGCGGCGCGGGCTAGGGTTCAGGCCGGGTTGTGCGAGGGTGGGATTAAGGATGGATAGGGGAAAGACCTGTTGTCCTATTGGGTTCGACCAGCACCCATTGTCCACCTCTCTCATTTCAGGCCACTAAAAAACTAGTGGTCCAAGAACGGGTAAGAACAACCATTTCATGTTAACAACATAACTCAAATGTCTAGTGAGAAAGCTACTTGCACGATTTTGAAAAATCTGAGTGTAAATTTGAAGACATGTAGCAGCAAGGTCAAAACAATGCGGGAAAGGAAATTACACACACCTTGTCAGCCTTTGCAGCAGCTTTCGCAGATTGGTCATAAATATTCTCTTTCACGGTGAGGTTCCCTCTCAACTTCTTGTCTGGCAATCGCTAAGAAGCCATTCAACAACCAGATAAGTAAATGGGCAAGTTCAAACTTCTAAAAGAAACATAGCAGTAGCATAAACAGCTAACCAAACTCATGATAACAAAGCACGACTAAACTTTAGAAGTTCTAAGAGCAAAGCAACGAATTACCTTCACATTAACACGTTTCCCCGGTGTGTACTTCTTCACCACCATCTCCAAGTCGTCTTGAGAATCAGAGGCGGGCTGAGCAATAGGGCGAGGTAGGGCAGCTGCCCTACCTGACGCCGCCATCGATACGAGCTATGTGCGGCGGTGGCCTCGGCGATCGCCGCCTTAGGTACTCCGTGCAGTACATCACGACGCAAAAACTAGAGGCAAGAGAAAGTTGGAGGCGACGCGGGCTAGGGTTCAGGCTGGGTGGTTCGAGGGTGGGATTAAGGATGGATAAGGGAAAGACCTGTTTGTCCTGTTGGGTTCGACCAGCACCCATCACCCACCTCTCTCATTTCAGCCCACTAAAAAACTAGTGGCCCAAGAACGGGTAAGAACAACCATTTCATGTTAACAACGTAACTCAAATGTCTAGTGAGAAAGCTACTTGCATGATTTTGAAAAACCTGAGTATAGATTTGAAGACATGTAGCAACAAGGTCAAAACAATGTGGGAAAGGAAATTGCACACACCTTGTCAGCCTTTGCAGCATCTTTTGTAGATTGGCCATAAAGATTCTCTTTCACAGTGAGGTTCCCTCTCAACTTCTTGTCCGACAATCGCTAAGAAACCATTCAACAACCAGATAAGTAAATGGGCAAGTTCAAACTTCTAAAAGAAACATATAGTAGTGACATAACAGCTAACGAAACTGAAAGTTGCCGGGAGGGGGGAGGGGAGATGAATAGGCAATCTAAAATAAAACCTGAAACTAAACACTAAACAGTCAAATTGAACCTGATGGAACTTCTGTCGATTCTAATGAAACTTCCGTCACTACGGAGGTTCTGTCTAGTGACAGAACTTCGGGCCAAACTCTATGTACTAGCTAATTGAATTGCGGAATGTGGTAAGCTAGTGATTCACTAGATGTGTGAAACTAAGTTTGGCATAATGAACTACTCAAGTTGCACTAGAAATATCTATCATAAACAACTACAAGAATATTTGATACTACACAATAGAAATCAACACAAGCGCAAATAAATGTGAAGAATATAAAGAGAGAGACAAACGATTTGTTACCGAGGTTCGACAACTACACATGGTAGTTCCTACATCCTCGTTGAGGAGCCACGCAATGTGACCGGGTCTCTCTCAACCCTTTTTCCAGCCAAGCTATCACAAGGATAGTGCTTGGTATTCTTCTTTCTCTTGATTCTTTTCCTCCGGAGGCGAATCACACCTTTACAAACATTCCTGTCTCACCACAACAAGTTGGGAGCTCAAGGGCGACGCCTAACCGTCTAGGAGATCAAATCTCCAAGAGTAACAAGTAAATTGAATCTTGATAGGGAGGGAAAGATGTCCTCAAACTTTTGATTGATTGGAATGAAGCTTTTTGTCATTGGATCTCTCTCACTTTGGCTTGGAATCACAAGAACAAGTATATGAGTGACAGGGGAGAGCTCTAGCTGAGATATGAGTGAAAAACGAAGTGTCCAACCCTTCCCACGGGGGAGGGGGGAAATTATTTATAGTGAGAGCTCAAATACTAGCCGTTGAGGTGTTTTCTGGGTCTGACGGAACTTCCATGGGCATCCACGGAACTTTCGTCAGTTCAAAATTGAACTGAATTGAACTAGGGATCGAGCCGTTGTGCGGGTAGGTGCAGATCATTTATTCCGCCGACGGAACTTCCGTGAAGGGTCTCGGAACTTCCGTAGCGCACGGTTTGTTGCTCGGGTAAAGTTTCAATGCGACGGAACTTCTGTGAGTAGCTCCGCATTGGCTTGGACGGAACTTCCGTCGATGGTGTGACAGAACTTCCGCAACTCTCTATTTGGCTCAACTCACTGGAAAGCTATTGACGGAACTTCCATGGTGGCAACCATGAAACTTCCGTGACTCTATGTTTGGCTCAACTCACTGGAAAGATGTTGACGGAACTTCCGTGGTGGCAACCACGGAACTTCCGTGACTCTCTGTTTGGCTCAACTCACTGGAAGGCTGTTGACGGAACTTCCGTGGTGGCAACCACGGAACTTCCGTGACTCTCTGTTTGGCTCAACTCAGTTGGCTGTTTTTGGGATTTTGTAGCTAGTTTTCTTTCAAAGCTTTTTGGTAGGCTTAAGCACATTAAATCCCTGTGAGCAAGATTAGTTTACCCCTCTTGATAGTCGGCATGCCTATGACTCAAATAAATTAGCAAATCTACCCTTCAAAACTTTATTGAGTCCTTTGCATTGCTTTTCTTTTCTTCTTTTTGCAGAGGGATGACCAATCTTTGATTGTGGGCATTACAAATTCTTTTGAACTGCACATTCTTTCAACTAGTCATTAGTACAAATTTTAATCTAATGTCATTAACCACCAAAACCCACGTAGGGGCCTAGATGCATCTTCAATCTCTCCCTTTTTGGTGATTGATGACAATAGATTAAAAAAAGATATAATGAGAGAATAAACAAGAGAACAACATCCAAAATATAGTGGAACTCCCCCTAAAGATATGCATGGTCATGAGAAAAAAAATATGGAAGAGCTCCCCCTATATTTTGTAGCATGTGGGGTGCCTAAGAGGATACAAGTGTGCAATAGATGAATAATCAACAAGAACAAGCACACTTAGTACAATCAATGAATAAACAATCACCACACATATGAATATGAGAATGTACGACATAAAACATTACACATGGTTCATAATACAGTAAGGTACACAAGTAGTTTTGCAACACAAATAGCAAATAGCTTGTCCATGTCAAAAATTAAACTAGCCTATTACATGGTAAAGCGCCACACCCACACATCCTTTTTCATATGCTCATCTCTCCCCCTTTGGCATCAAGGCACCAAAAAGAAGGAGAGAGAGAGAGAGATAAGAGCAAGGAAATCACTCATCATCATCTTCACCGCCCTCGGACTCGGTCTCCTCTTCATCATTGGCACCTTCACTTTCTTCAACATAGGGAGGAGAAGAGGGAGGAGGAGCGGAGGTGGATGCTTCAAAAGGGTCTTCAAACTGAGGTTCCGGACCGCCACTCTCACACTCAGAGCCGTCCGGTGAGACATCACAGCCTTGATTCCTTTGCTCACTCTTAATCCTCCTAGTGAGCTTCTTCATCCTCTTTTCATTCTCTTAATTCTTCTTGGCATTGAAGTAGGTTATTTTGAACATGGACTTGAGAGCACGAAGAATGGAGGAGGACTCTTGCCTTGGGGGAGAGGGAGGAGCTACTGCGGATGCCGCTTGCCTAGATGATCCACCCCGCCTAGAGGTGGGTGCAGCAAATCCTGAGACCATGGGGCGAGTAGGCTTGGGCACCCTTGGCTTTATCAGAGTGTGTTTGCACTCCTTCTCAAATACAAGTCCCGTCTCCTTCTCTATCATCATCATGAGGAATGGGGCATAGGGCAACACCTTCCTAGTGTCCAAGGAGGCTGAGTAGATCTCTTGGGTGATAAAATACTTCACATTGAAAGCAGGTGCCTCGGGCCTAAAGTGAGCAAGTATATTCCTAGACTGCTCAACAATGGAGGTAGCATACCCGGCCTTAGGAGCGAGGGTGACTTGAAGCATCCTGTTGAGCACAAAATAGAAGTTGTGGAGTCCATTTGTAGTTCCATAGTTGCTCCTGATCTTGTCAAGGTACTTGAACTCCAACTCACTATCCTTCATCACAGGCTCATTGGATATCTTGACTCTCTCACTGTCATCCTCATCCAAGAGAAAATAGCTGGCAAATTGAGAGGGGGAGACAACATATTGTACTCCCTGAGTCATCCAGTGGACATAGCCCATGCCATCAAAGTAGACTGTAGCATAGAACTAGCAGATGACCTCCTTATTCCAATCATAGTTAAACTCCATGAGGTCATACACATGCTTGTCCTTGCAAGCCCTAACAATGTCCACAAAAGCTGCAATATCCTCAAAACTCTCCATATACCTCCAATCCACCCACTGATGAGTGGTCAACCGGTTCTTTCTGTTCTTCTCAATAAGCATGGATATGTAATAGTCCTGCTGAAACCAAGTTAAGAACCGCTAGTCACTCGCCTCCTTATCTGCAATAGCATACTGATTGTGCCTTCTACCCTCACTCAGTGTCGTTGCGTCCTTTTTGTAGTCTTTGTACACAAAACCTGCTGGATACTGAGGAGCATGGACTCGAAGGTCCCTCACAATGTTGAGATCATCATCAGCTGATGCCCTGGACCCTCTCCCTCTAGCTTGGGAAGTCCCACAACCACGACGGGTAGGAGGTGCACCACCCCGTGGCACTCTAGCTGTCTGAGCTGTCCTTGACTGCTGATGTTTGATTAGTATGCCAAATAATCATAACTTATTTTGCTCCTTCCAGTGTTGTCGCAGTCTGGCCTGGCCATGGACATAGTATTTCTTCATGAGACTAATAACACTTATCATCTAACAACTGTTAAGCATTTAATCCTGGCAAAATGTTAAAACATCACTTCTTTTACAGGTTTTTGTTTTCATGGGTTGTGGCTGTTAGGTCTATTGTTTACTGATAATGTTTTAGGCCTTGTTTTTAATGTAAGAACTTATTTAGGCCTTTGCAGGAACCATAATCCATCCTGCAAAATCCTCATAAAATTTCAGTGTTACATTGACATTTGTGAACATAATTCTCAAATTAATGATTCGTGCAAGATGTACGATATTTTTTTTTCCATTTAGATTCATTGAAAGGTGATAGCACCTTGCTTCTTTCAATTTTATGGCATATTGCAAAGTTACCATGAAGTTCCACTGTTGCAGTTAGGGTGTAAGCTGCGCTATTGGATGCTGTATACCATTTAGACCGGTCTAGACAGCAGTCTAGAACCCTTTAGGCAAACATGGTGTCGTCGCACATTGCTCGGGATCTTGACAGCATGCTAAGAGTGTGTTATTTCTTCATTTCAGGATGGCAGGGAGAGCCTGGCGGACCATTATGAGTACGTCATGTATGGCAAGATTTACAGAATCAGTGAAGATAGGGGGAACGGGTATGTTTCTTGCTCACGTCGTCTCTATTTTGAGTTCATATATCCACTATCATTAATAATTTGTTAATGAAAAAGAAATCTGCTCTCTGGTGTCCAATAGTGCAGCTTTTGGTTAAAACAACTTACTTTGTTAGATAAATTTCGGTTTTCGTCCATTATTTGAGCAGTAAGCATTTCACACACGGTTAAAGAAGTTTGAATGAACAAGTAAAGTGCATAACATAGCCAGCTGTCATGTTTTAGTTGCTTAAACTGAACTGTTACCTCATAACTTTCTTCCATATCCAGTTATGATTACGAATTAGGGCTACATTTTACTGAATCTGATTTTGCCTTTTTTTTTTGTTTGTAATGACAGAGTGATAAACACATCTTTTGGTGGACTTCTGATGTTACTCAAGGGTGATCCGTCGAGTATCGCAGACCTGGATTTGGATCAGCGGATTTTCCTTCTTATTAAGAAGCTGTGAATGTAGGATTGGGTAGCCCATGGATTGAAAAACCGACAAAAACCGGTCGGTTTTCGCAGTTTTTGACCAAACCGGTCCGGTCCAGTTTCGGACGACCGATTTTTGGTTGAATTATTTTTTAAATTTTCAAAATTTGAAAAAATTTGTAATTTTGAAAACCGGTAAAACCGAGCGATAAACCGAGAAACCAAGCGATAAACCGGAGAAACCGAGCGGTTTTTTAAAATAAGAAATTTTCTCAATAAACCGAGTAGTAAACCGAGAAAACCGAGCGATAAACTGGAGAAACCGGTCGGTAAACCGGAGAAACCGACCGGTTGGCTCTAAAATTTCGTTCAAATTTGGGTTTTGATATTTGAGCGATTTTTCTAGTTTTCACGAAAACCGTAAAATCGGTGTGATCCGGTTTCCACGGTTCAATCGGTTTTTTAAACCCTTGGGTAGCCCCAGTAAATTATCTTATCTTGGCCACCACTTGATCGAACGTACTTTGTAGTCCACCTTTTATGCACGCACTCGGTAGTTTGTGTTGTGGCGCTGACTTATACTTTCAGTATGCATGTTGTTGTTGTTAGTACAAGTTAAAGGCAATCAAGAAAAAATGATGGTGGATATAATTGCTTCCGATGGCATTTGGCGTGTTGTATAGGGTCAAATTCAGATTATCACGCCAAGTGATTCGCATGTTTTTTACTCTTACTACCGGCTGTTGTATGGACTACGGATACCCCATGTTTCGCATTGGCGTTTGAAACTAAAGCGCGTGCGCAAGCCTGTGGCTAAGTGACTTTTTTCATATATAATCTATTATTTTCATTCATGGTGTACGTGTACAGATAGATGCTTTGCTGAATCATGTATTCATATCTTGCAACTACTAGTACTTCTAAGTAGTAGTACTAATCGTCCAGCCCACAACAACAGACCTCTCCAACTCCGAGAACACCATGTGGCATCGAGAGAGACTCGACATGATCTCTTTTGTGATTATAAAATACTCCTTGACGGTTAACCTTTATTTGAAACTCTACTTGAAGAAGTGTGGAGGGGAGTATGCTCCGAGTTAAACTCGAAATGGATTCCAGTCCTAGTCCTACTCCAACCTTTCATTTTTGAGCCTTTTAACTATATGTCATTAAAAAAGATAGTCCTTAGGCTGTTTTTTTTGTCACAACACATATATAGGCTCCAAAATAAAATAACAGAAATTACAGAACAAGTAATATGAGCTCACGGAGACCACAAAAATTCGAAATTCGAAATCAAATTTCAAATTCAAAATCAAATTTCAAATTCGAATTCAAAATTCAAATTCGAATTCACTTTTCAAATGCGAAAATCGAATTTCGAATTCGAAATCAAATTTAAAATTTGAATTTCGGAAATAAAATCAAATTTCAAATTCGAATCTCCAATTCCAATTCGAATTTGAATTTGAAATTTGATTTTGAATATCAAATTTCAAATTTTTGTGGTCTCTGTGAGCTCATATTACTTGTTCTATGATTTCTATTATTTTATTTGGAGCCTATATATGTGATGTGGAAAAAAACAGCCTAAGGGCATTTTGGATATTTTCAAACCCGGTCCCACTCATCAGGAGATGCTAATGGTGAAAAATGGATGAAATGCAGACGGAATGATGTAGAGGTAAAAAAAAATTAGATGGATGGCATCAGGGTTACCTTTGAAGGTTATTGTGCCTATAAGATGGACCTAGCAAAAGCTTATGATAGAGTTGATTGGCGTTTTCTTGAACGAGTTATGGAGAAGATGGGCTTTCGGAATGACTGGATTCACTAGATTGTGGAATACGTGTCAACCATTCAGTATCGCATCAAGTTAAATGGCGAGTTGCTACAAGCTTTCAGACCGACGAGGGGATTGCGGCAAGGTGACCCCCTCTCACCATATCAGTTTTTATTTGTGGCAGACTGCTTATCGAAGTTGATATGGGGAGCAGAAGAGAATCATAGTCTAAGTGGTGTACAGGTGGCGAGGCAGGCATCCGTAATCTCTCACATTCTGTTCGCAGGTGACTCGCTGTTGTTTTTCAAGGCCTCTGCCCAGTAAGCAGCAATGATATGAGAGATATTGGATACCTTTGAAGGTGCAACAGGTCATCTCATTAGTCCTCAGAAGTGCTCCATCTTGTTTTCTCCAAATGTAGAACAAGGTGTAAAGGAGATGATCTGCACAATGAAAAATGCTAACGACGAAAAATGGACGGAATGCAGATGGGATGGTGTAGAGGTTAAAAAAATTTAGGTGGATGGCACCAGCTGCGAACGAACTTTTTTGTGACACATAGATCAGGATCATCTTTTTTAATAACACAGGTAAAAGGCTCTTCATTTTTGAGAATATAGTCCTAGTCCAGCTACTATAAACTCGAAACGGATTCCAGAGTTCTTTTCTTTCTTGGATCAGAAACGGATTCGAGTCCTAGTCCTAATTGAACTAGAACTCCTTTTGTTCTACTAGTACTATATCGTATATAAGTATAAATACACACGGAGACGGAGAGAAGGAAAGGAGATCTGGCGGTGGAATCTCAAGGCCCAACCTAATAAGGAATTGGACTTGTGGGGGACCCATTAGGATTAGCGTCACGGGACAGTTATCATCATCAGCAGTATATAAAGGGAGGCTCCCCTCACCCTTGCCTCCCCGTTGGCTGTTCCTCATCCTCACCTTGGCTTGCAGCCGCCGCAAACCTCGCAATCCACCCACCCACCCCGATCTAGACCTTGGGCACCCGATCTGCACCTTTGGGCTGTCGCCGATGGAGACCGGGGGAGCGATGAGGCCCGACGAGGTGTGGTGCTCGGTAATGCTATCCAAACGGGTCGCCCGGTACGGCCCGACCCAAGCACGAAATGGCACGGCCCGTTATATTTCGGGCTGGCATGGCATGAAATGTATAACGGGTCGTGCCGTGCTGGCCCACGTGCCCAGGCAACGGCCCATGGCATGGCACAAAAATGGCCTGGCATGCCGGGCCGGCCTGTTAGGCCCGCTACATTAACAACCAGAAATTAAATATGCGGCCCATTAGTTTGAAATCAAGAGTAAATAGAGCAAAAATTGATGGTTGTGGCCAGGAATTGAACCAATGACCAGTTGGAATATAGGCAAATGCTGCACCACTAGGCTACATTAGTTGTTGTGTATATGTAAAAGATATATATTCTATTTAACTTATGAATTGTGTCGTGCGGTGCTAGCCCGTGGGCTCGACCGATGGCCCAAGAACGGCCCACGACCTCGTGCCATGCCTGCCCGACACAAAATTGGTACGGGCCGTGCCGGACTCGTGCTGGGCTTTTTTTGCGTGCTTCGGGCTGACCCACGGGCTTCGTGCTTTTTGGCCAGCACTAGTGCTCGGTGATCGGCGTGCTCGAAGTTGACCAAGGAGAATGTTGTAGTTACGAGTCCAGAACAAACAAGTAGTGGGCTAGCCGACGGCTGGGCTGACCGAAGGCCCCTCGGACAAGCTACGACAGGAGTGAACAAGACCAAGCAACGACACTCATGTCGTAGGCTCATACTGGCGCCCTTCGGCTAACGAACTTTGTATTATCTGGTCAGAATAGTAAAGGAAGGTTCTGGTGGTAGGGACGCCTCCCTCTCCGCTCAGAGGTGCAGGTGAGCATTTATAGATCTATGCTCACCTACCCTCCGGGCATGTTTATAGATTCACGCTGGACCCTACATTACACATCTTACTACTTGACCTAAGGGTATCATAGTACTTCAATCTTCATCTGGTACACGCCCCCGGCTGTCATTCTCTAGCGCCTGCACCCGGGGCCCCGCCACGCCGTACGGCCTTTGGACGCCTGCTGGGCCGCTAGTCCAGCTGGACCTTGCTTCTTGTTGCTGGGCTGTCTTTTGAGCTTGGGGAGACTAAGGGGTGGGCATTCTCCCAACAGTAGCCCCTCATGGGTGAGATCCGCCTTCGACAGGACCGAAACCGTGATCATGCAAAATGACCACCCCTAGTCTCCCCCCCCCCCTTTTCGGGCCTGCCCGGAGGCCATCCTTTCCTTCGGTTACCTGCACTTGGCACACGCAACCGTATTCGAAGAAGTTAGTGAGTTGTCAAAAGTGAAGCATGTTTCCGGAGGCAACATGTTATTTTGTCCCTAACCCGAACTGCCTTCAGACTCTTGGCCCTTAGCCACCGGACCGTGTAACATTCCTGAAGATGCAACAAACGTATTGTCATAAATGTAGTCCACGCGTCGTCCTGCTTATAAATGCGCCCAACACGGTTATTCAGCATAGTTCCCGAGCGAGCGCGCTGTCATAAAGTCAGCCCCTGCACCACGCATCGGCCATCGGATTGGTGAGTGCTCGATCGGACGCAAGCAATCATCGCGCCGCGTGCCCCGCTGGCTATATAAGCCAACCCCTCACCCCCTCTCTTCTTATTTTCACTCTGATTTCTTGACCGCTCCGTGAAAACCGAGTGCTCTTGTGACCAACCCCTTCGCTGTGTCATACTCCTTATACGCGCGCTCACAGCAAAGGCTGCTTGTTCTTCTTTCTTCAGAGCAGACAACTACAGCCTTCGGCGAGCGATGGGCCCTCGAAAAGCTAAGCCCCCACTCAGATCTGAGTCGAAGCGGGTTAACGACAAGAAGGCCGGGAGTCCTTACCTGGGGCCAAGCGCAGTCACCGAAGCGCTACTGGACACCTGGGCTGCCGAACCAAAACGATGGTTCGAGAGGTCCCGTGCATCGGCGCCGAAGGACGGCGAAACCATACCCCAACCTCACCCTGGCATAATAGTGGTCTTTGAGCGATTCTTTGAGGCTGGGCTCCGGTTCCCCTGCTCTTGGTTTGTCGGCGATGTTCTGGCCTTGTACGGGCTCGAAATACAGCAAGTGTTGCCGAACACCATTGCCCGGCTGGCCTACTTCGAATGGAGGGCGCCGAACCGCACGCCGGTGCCTTCGCTGCAACGCACTTGGCGTCTCAACGAGAGCACCCTTGCCCTGGAGACCCCACGCTGTTGTCTAACTACCTAACCATCACCCTTCGGCCGCGTCGTGAACGCGACATGCCCGCGAAGGGATCCAGGCAACACTTGGGGAAGCAGATCGCTGTCGGCTGGTTCTACTATGACGTGGGCCCTGACAGCAATCTTCGCAGTTGAAATGCCAAGATCATATACACACCAAAGCTCGAGGTCCGAGAGGATAGCCTTCTCACCACCCGTGTCCGGCTATTGTCCCGAATGGCCAAGCGACTAAGCATGCAGGATTTGGTGGAGGAATTCGGCGCCGCCGGCATCGACCCACTTCGGGCCGACTGGCACGTGCAGTTCATCACCCAGGACCCCGTAAGTGGGGATCTGCAGTTTGACCGAGAGCAGCTCCTGAAGATCAACTTCGTCGAGATAGAGCAGCGAGCCATCCACTATCTCGGCCCTCTGATCCACAAGGAATGGGAGTTGCTTGGGGAGATGGGACGCCGTGGGCGGACCAACCGCATTGTGCAGCTATACAATGCGGAAGCCGTTCTGCCTCCATGGGAGCCACACCGGGCCGAAGCTCGGCAGACCAGAGGCAAGGCGGCTAAAGGCCCCGACGACGAGGAGGAGGAAGAAGAGATAGAGGAGGAAGAAGAAGAGGAAGCCACCCCTACTGCGCCACAAGGGCAAGTGAAAGTGGTTATCAGGTGCCCTGCAACCCAGAAGAGGGACGCTGAAGGTGCGGCATCGGCTCCGCGACGCACGAAGCAAGTGGCGCAGCGTGCCCAGGGTATGAGGGGCAGCATTCGGCTTGACGAGGATATCTGAGGCCACCGAAGGCGTATCCTTGCCCACACCGCAGCCATCTAAGCGTCGACGCCTCCGCAAAAAATACAGGGGGACCATCGTGAGACTGACGACCCCGAGCGAAGCGGCGGCCGATGAGGACGTGGTGGCCACCCCTCTGAACCAAACACCACCGGCGTCATCGCACCCGAGAACGACGGGCTCTGAGAACCTGCTGAATGTGTTGGTAGACGTCGTTCCTGATAGATCAGGGGAGCGGCCAGAGGGGGGTTCTGAAGGTTTTGCGTCACCTCTGCCCCGGTCCCCCGGCATTCTGATGCCGTCTCTAGATTTCGGCGCCGGCAGCCCTTCGGCCTGCATAGGTATTCGAGGCTGCCAAATTATTCGTTGTCCTTTTATGCACTGTGATCTAACGTTCTAACCACCCACTTTGTTATCTTCGACAGAACAACACTAGGGTGGCACCAAGGATGCTGCTGACCCACGCCAGACCGAAGAAGTGATGGTCAGCGCCCGCTCTAGCTCTGAACCCGGTGGTGAGAGCTCCGCACTGGCTAGTTCGAGCAGCAGCTCGACCGAAGGCAGCAAAGCCTTTGGGGAGGAAGAAGAGGTGGAAGGGGATGAGCATCAAGTTGAAGACATCCGCGACGATGAGGAGGAAGAAGAAGAGCTCGCCCTGATGCACACACGGAAAGCCGGACGCGACAAAGGTTTCATGGGCGTCCTTTCTTCGGGTGTGCAGTCGAGGGATGTCAGAACATCTCTGCGCGCAAGCGACTTCAGCGGTCGTCCCGAAGCCGCCACAACACTGGGGTACGCGTCACAGATGTTGGACCTTTGCGACAGCGGAAAGGCGCTTGAGGACGCCGACACGACGACTGCTATCAGCTATTTGTCTCGCTTAACCATATAGGTATGCGACATTCTAAGGCTTATCGTTTTCAGTCAAAAATACTACCACCGTCTTGTAACTCTTCGTGTATTGGGGCAGACCGCGTTGCTGTCCCGGCATCTCGAGGCCAAACTGTCCCCGGAGGCCACCCTTGCGGAGTTGAAGAAACAATTGGCCGAGAGCCAAACAGAAGCCCAGTCAGCTGCCAGCGACCTGAAAAAAGCCCAAGACGCACTCACAGAGGCTGAAAAGAAAATGCAGCAGGTCACCGAGGAGGCGAAGAAGAGTGTCGAGGACCTAGGGAAGCGGCTGGAGGCTCTGCAGAAAGACAACTAGGCACTAGGAACCGAGAATGTGATCCTGCACAACGACAATCAGAAGCTATCCCGAGCTCTAGAATAGGTCTCTGTGTATATCGAAGAATCTGAGCGAATGAGCCGAGGCCTATTCGGCTTAATCTCACAGTTGCGCCTCTTCTTCGTTGGAATGGGACTCGCCTCCCGGGAGCCAGGACATGCCGAGGGAGAGGGTATGAAAAGCATCACCTGGCTGAGCAAGGGCCTTGAACGTGCTAGAGATGGTCTTCGGTCTTACGGTCATCACCATCTACGCCCGGATAGGCTGGACAACAGCTTACTCTACGATGGAATCACTGGTCACTCCTTGACGCTCTGAGATTCGCGAGGCTGCGCGCCAGCTGCTATCCCAGTGCCGGGGTGACTGCGCCGTGTACAGCCAACTGCAGGAACAGCTAAGTCCCCTTGGTAACATCTTGGGGCGGGAGTTCTGGCAGCCCCTCGGCAATGACCTTGCCGAAGCCCTTGCTCGCGAGGCAGCTGCTCACCTGGCTGCATCCGCCCCACCGGTAACACCCCAGTTTCCGGTGGACAAAGGGAAACCGGCCCACCAACTGGTGGTGCGGACGGCATCGCCACCAAAGCCCCTGGCACTTCAGACCACGGCGTCGGTTCGCCCGCTGCTGCCACCACCTCTGCTGTTCTGGGCTCCGGCACCGAAGAGCCCCACGACCCCGAGGCACCTTCCACGGCCGCTCCGGAGACCCAGGTGTGAGTTCTCCCTTATCTAAGACCACCGCACCTTCTAGGTTAGCTAGCACTCCATAGATTGTGATTTTTATATGGCGGTCGTAGGCGTCTAGCACTCTGATGGCTCTCTCCTTGTAACTTAGGCGTCTTTTGGAATGAAACTCTGTTTATTGTTTTACTAAATTGCCTATCGCATTTTCCCTAAGATTGTCCTTGTTATTTTTCTCTAGAACATACCTTCTGAGGATGCCTCATCAGTTCCGCCGGACGCCACGATACTGGACATAGCTCCGGTATCTATCAAAGTGCCGGGGGTTGGGGAAGCCCCTGGCGATTACTTGATTCATGGTGTGCATTGGCGGCGTTGGAAGCGTGAGCACCCCGAAAGGAATTTTACAGAATTCATGTCTTCCATTGATGAGGAGAATGAGCGTATTAAAGCAGCATGCCTGCGCGTTTCCCTGAAAGTGCTACTTCGTCGACGCATAGGCCACGACACCCGAAGGGCGAGCAGCGGCACTACAGCCGAACTCCTTATTCTGTTGCCAGCACCGAAGGCAGAGCCGATCGAGATTTCCAGTGGCAGCCCTAGTTCGTCTTATGGCGATGCTTTATCTAGCAGTTCGTCTGACCTGGACCTGGAGGCTCTCCGGCAAGAGACGCAGACACCCTTCGGCCGCTTGCAAATTATTGCCGACTTGGAACGGCGCCGTCAGAGCATAGCACAAGGCCGTTGCCGGATAGAAGAATCGAGCACCATGCTTAGTGATTTGGCCGAGCAGCACCGCGAGTTATCAGAAATGCTTAACGAACTGAAGCGGTTGCCTTGAAGAGATCTACCTAGTTCAGGGACCTTGAGCCCCGTAGCGTGTTGGGCCCTCGGGCCATTGTATATTTAATGCCCTCGGGCTCTAGTAAACCTCACGCCTTCGAGTAGGTTCTGTATCCCCCTGCCCTCGGGCTTATGTTGTATAAAAAAATGGTTCGGGGCCTCTTGCCACAACCTCTTGCCTGCCTTCGTTGACCTCATCGGATGACTCTTCAACAAGGCCCTCATCTTCTTCCCGAAGCGGGCGCGCCCCAGCCGCGGCCGACGTTTCCGGGCGGGCGACCTCCACTGCCGCCCTACTCCGGGTTGTTGCCTGTTGCGACAGGCCCGAAACGGGTGGTCTTTTTTCCCCTTCCATGCCTACGTGCTTTGTTGTTCAACTCTCCCCAAGGACAGCGCCAGCTGTTGTGGTTACGAGTCCAGAACAAATAAGTAGTGGGCTAGCCGAGGGCTGGGCTGATCGAAGGTCCCTCGGACAAGCTACGATAGGAGTGAACAAGACCAAGCAACGACACTCATGCCGTAGGGCTTATACTGGCGTCCTTCGGCTAACGAACTTTGTATTATCAGGTCAGAATAGTACAGAAAGGTTCTGGTGATAGGGGCGCCTCCCTCTCCGCTCAGAGGTGCAGGTGAGCATTTATAGATCTATGCTCATCTATCCTCCGGGCATGTTTACAGATTTACCCTGGACCCTACATTACACATCTTACTACTTGACCTAAGGGTATCCTAGTACTTCAATCTTCATCTGGTACACGCCCCCGGCTGTCATTCTCTAGCGTCTGCGTCCGGGGCCCCGCCACGCCATATGGCCTTCGGCCGTACCGACCTTCGGACGCCTGCTGGGCCGAAGGACTTCTGGGCCGCCAGTCCAGCTGGACCTTCCTTCTTGTTGCTGGGCTGTCTTCTGGGCTTGGGGAGACTAAGGGGTAGGCATTCCCCCAACAGAGAATCTCGAGGCGCATCTCCTCTGGTCGGCCAACGACAAGGGCCGCCGATGTGGGAGGTGTGCCCGCTTTGAGTTGAAGGAGCTCAACATCGATGACACCGAGCCCAAGGAGGTGCTGGGATCCAAGAAGGAGACGATGAAGAATCCCAGGCCTGATGACAAGTTCAACAAGTTGGATGTCGCATCATCGGAGGAGTCACCGAAGAAGAAGAAGAAGAAGGTGATGAAGCGGCTGAGCAAGAAGTACGTCGACTACCTGGAGATGCACCCGCCTTCGCCGCCGCCCCAACCCATCAAGACTTGCGATTGGTTTTTACGCGAAATTCAGGACAGCATTATTGCCGAGAAGAAGGCAGAGCACGATGAGCGTGACAGAATCATCAAGCAGTTCTACCAATTTGGTTATGCTGACAAGGAATGTGAGGTCACCGACGACGAGGAAGAGGAGGTGTAGAATCAGGCCAAGCCAGATCCCGTGTGTATGGAAGAAACTAGAGGGCTATCTATCTAAATAATTTATTGGACCTCTGCGCTGTGTGATGTGATCTTGCTACATCCAAATGATGTATTATTTGTGATTATCAAGCCAGCTTTTAGGCAATGAAACAAGCTTTTTAGGCATTTGTTTGCTTCTCGGCAATTTTGTTCTGGGATGATAATCATTATGGATTAAATGCAATTTGTCGTGTGTGCACCTCTCGTGCGGTTCACTTCATTTCCTCGCAAATTAGTTCGCCAAAAAAAAAGAGAGAGACAGATTATGTTATGATCCGGCAGTAAAAAAAAAACTAAACAATTTGAAATCAGGCATCTGATACTTCCCTTACCCGTCGTTGTCCTACGTGTGTTACAGTCCCTCGTTTTTTGTTTGGAATGGAGTGATTAGCGCCCCTTGATTTGTGCTCTTTCCTTTCCTGCAACACGCACGTATATTCCTTTCCATTTTGTTTGAGTTGACACGGCAACACGGCAGGTTCTTTCCTTTCCTGCAACACACATCTCTTTGTCTCGTCGCGCCACTGCTCGACCTTGCTAACGTCGCTCACCGGTGCATCACTCAAGAGGCAGCCTGCCGGGGAAGCTGTTGTTGCTTTGCGCTGCAACGATAATGATCTGGACGTTGTTGTGCTCTGCTTGCCGGGTAAGGATTATTTGTTTAATGTTTACCCCCCGTTTTTACCCAACACAAGATCCTGCAGCTCAATGTTGTATGAGTCGTGTTCCTCAAAAAAAAGAACTGCTGTATGAGTCGCTAATGGCCCAGTGATATCCGACACCAAAGCCTGTTGATTTTTTTTTTGTTTCAGTGACTCGTCATTAGTTTTTTTTAAAAAAAAAATAAGGCAGGAGCACTGCCATTCATTAAGATAGAGAACAAAGTTACATCCTAATTAGAACAAAGTCTAAACCCAACCACGGGTTAGAAGAAACACACACACACAGATACAACACACCAACATCTACTCGACAGAACTGAAAGCCAAACCATCAGAAACTGATAAATATCACCAACCAACAGAGATGCACTTGTGAAGAGAACCTCTCTTGTTGCTTTGTAGCTTCTATTAGTATTCCTCTACGAGCATTGAAGAGTTGGTCAGTTTGTGTTAACAATCCAACTCGTCATTAGTACTTGCTTTAGATTTCGTTGAGTTGGCAGTTGAATCATGTCCTTTTGTTTTTCCTGGTCCGATTCTATATTCTATTTGCTGCAAGGCTTTCACGGTTTATCTGATCACAGGATGTAGAGGAGCCAGTGGTTATACTTGGATTGCCGGATATGCTACAATGATTATACTGATTTTTCTTTTGTGTTTCAGGTAACTGTTGTGCTTATCTTTTTCTTCTTTTTCATGTATGGCCTTGTAACGTATGTTGCTTCAGATTTTTTTCTTTGCTCTAACAGGTACACATGGGCACTTACAGATGTCTCATTCAGTACAAAATATGCCGCTGGGAGTTCGAATAATTTGAAAGGAGGGGGTTTGTTGTATACTCTATTTTGGTTAGATTTTTGGCTGAATCAGGAGAAGATTGAAGTGCCGGTGACTGCAGACGGGGCGCGTACTAAACCTGCCAAGGGTCAACAAAAGTGCCTGTGACTACAGATGGAGTTTCGGTATTACTTTTCTAATATCCATGCTAAACATTGTCTTCTGTTCATGTAGGTTGATTTTTTTTTCTGTTCATGTAGGTACAACAAAGTCTGAAGTCGAGGATCCCATCTTACAATCTTGTATTTTGGAGCCTGACCATGTGACAGAACATACCGAGGATGTGTACTCATTTTTGCATTTTACCTGCAAGGTTGTACTGTTTGTTTATTTGCTAATAGAAACATCATTTGTTTTCTATATTTTATTCGAGGAAGAATTAGATCGCTAGAACCCACGTGAGAATGAAACATCAGAGGACACTGAAGACAAGGAAGAAATGATTTTTAACGGAGGAGGTAATAAACATCTTGTTTCTTTTTTCAGACTGAATTGTATATGGACTGCTCCCATGCATCTCATTTGAAAATTACAGAGGTCCATTACCAGTTGTTTAGAGAGGAGAGGCCTGGCCTCGATATGCGTGATCATTTTGCCTTTGTGTTCTGTGTGTATTTTTATGTTCTGAAAAACTATTTGGCTCCTTGCCAAGCCAAATAAAGAGATTGATTTAGAAGGAAAAAGCACGAGGAATATTGTTTATAGAGATGTATTAGAGTGTTAGTCATCATGTTATATGATTCTTTAGTGTGGCGGTCCATTGATGTTGTTATTTTTGCAATATTATAAAACCTATATTTTGTATACGTAGCTGTTGTGAATGGTGCATCAGTCATGCGATTTTCAATTATTTATATCCATGCATCAGCTATTCTAGCTTTAGGTTGCATCTCAAAAGTTTTATATACAAAAATAGGAGAGTTATATCTGAGTCATTTTAGAATCTTTGTTGTGACATAATTTGAACATAAGGCTAATATTTGTAATGTATTTTGTTATTTTCTATCCTTGTGGCATATCAGACACCATCGAAGCACTCAAACCGATCGACAAGACACCACAGGATTATCCATGTTCTTCATCATAGATATTTTACTCAAATATCATGTTTGATTGTTTCCTTTATTTAATTTTACTCAAAATAGGCACGCGTAGGTTTAGTTTTTGTGATTTCTTATCATTTGCTAAAGTCAGTATACTGAGTTACATTTACTGGTATAATATGTATAATATATTCCTAGATTTTTTATGATTGTGTATCACTATGTTGGTACAATAGAAAATATGCCTGGATCATTTCAGTTGCACGTGATGCAAGGAACACCATTTTTACAAGTGTAATATCCGGTCATCGTGTGTTGTCTCTACAATGGCTTCTTGGAGTGGAATAGATCATCCTCGCAACATGGATCAGTTTAGCACACTGATTCTTGTTTATTGATGGTATACTGATAATACTTTTGGCAAATATTTAATTAATAATAGCATCCAAATGACACAATGACTTGTTGGCTTTTGACTGCAATGGAGCAAGTTTCTTCTTACCCGAAGATATCAAAGGTTGTGTCGAGCAAATCAAGAATACAAAGTTTTAATGTGCTTTGATATGATATGAAACAAAACTGTCTGACTCTATATTGTCTGAATTTCATGTGCAATAAACGAATAATTGTGGTTGTGGAATAACCACATGACATGTGTGCAATATTTACGTAACATCTTATATTTATATTAATCATTATACCTTAAGTTTTACTAATAATAATATGTCTTCTTATTAAATATATTCATAGTGTGAGTATAACACGTGTGTGCCGCATGTGCAAAGTACTAGTGGGTATAAGTGTAAAAACCCTCGTATCATAAAATGCATGATGATCCCAATAGATTAGAGTTTCAACTAATCTAAACATATATATAATTTAAATCGTTCTCTATATATTAGCAATTAGATAAAATTTAGAATCTTTCTGACCATAAATTCAGAATACATACATATAGAACTAACATATTAGAGCTACTAGAGAACGATCTAAATTCAGAACGGATGATGATCTGAGATAAATGCTTGTTTCATGAAACATTAGGTAGTAGTCAGGTAATTTTTAAGAGATAGAAAACTCATCGTCATATCATTATATACGATGAAACAGGGGATGCCACTGAAAAAAAGCATTCAAGGTATGAATTCAAAATGACTAGTCTACAAATTTACATCCATTTAATAAAATAAATAAAGTAAGCCAAATCTTTGTATTCAACTTACAGGCTCTAAAACCATATATGCAATTGCAATTTAAGAAAAATGAAGAAGGATACAGAAATTAGGGCTCCAAAGAAAAATATGAAAACTACAGTTCAGTTCATTTACAAAACAAATTACAAAGGTAGATGGTGTCAAATTTTGAGAACAATTGTAGTATGGTTCAGGACAAATTTACATAACCAAACAAACTACTCGAATGACAGAGAAATTTAAAGGTAGGATCATAAACGATTGAGGTTAGATATAAAATGACAGTATCAGTGCAAGTCAATTGACAGTGACAAGAAACCACATTGAAAAGGAACCTCAACACTGAACAATACAACCCGAATCTAAATGTACTGTGGGGCCCCAAGCGTGAAGTGAAACGATTTGCTGAGCAGCATGAGAAGCCAGCCGTACCTGTATATCGACTCTTTTAATTAATTAACGCCAGCCAGAGAAGCCGGAAAGGCCGCAAGCTTCCAGCGTCCTGCTAGTCCGAATCAAACTAGAAATCCCAATTGGACCATTAGGGTTAATTCGCGGGGGCAGTATATTAATTATTAAGGCAAACGTTTCCCCTCCGTCGTCTCGTCTCCTCACCCTGGCCTGTTCCTCAATCCTCATCCTCTGCCAAACGAAGGAAAGCTTTTTGTAACCGCCGCAAAACTCGCGATCCACAGTTTTCACACACCCGATCGATCGAGAGAGCTTGCATGAATTCGGGAGCCGATGGCGGAGACGGGAGAGATGATGACGATGTTGGAGCAGAACAAGGAGATGACGCCGGCGGATGAGGGCCGCGGAAGTCCGACAACTCTGAAAGAGCTCAACAAGGAGACGACGACAAACAGGAACAGTGGCGGATGCAAGATTCTCATATTGGGTGTACAGAACAATTAGACAATGGCAGTTGAGTTCTGCAAAAATCGATTTTGATCAGGTTTACTAGATTTTTTAAGATGCAAGTTGAAATAGATGTCATTATTATTTGATGTTTGAGGCTCAAATAACTCAATTCAAATCCTATTTTTAACCAATAACTCATCATACATATAAAATATTAGTTGTTTTAGTAAAAATATTGGATGTACATTTGTACACCCTTGACCCATGCTGCGTCCGCCCCTAAACAGGAAGAGTCCAACATGAGGAGTCGCCGAAGAAGAAGAGGAAGAAGGGGTGAGGATGAGGATGAGCAAGGAGTACCTGCAGAAGCATCCCCCTCAAGAGCATTTCTTGCTTTTTCCTCGAGGAGCAAGGACGTGTGTGCATGGACGAAGTAGAAGTGCACATGTATGTACGTCATCATCAGATTACAATTCCCAGCAGAGCAGGCTCCGAGCTTCCGCGTACAAGGCAGTGCAGTTTCTGGAAGGAGAAGCCACACATATATTCTAACTGAAAAGATTTTTTTATTTCGGGTGGACATTACTGTAAGCCACACAAATGGGTTAGCAGTCGACAGTCGTCGTTGCATCTATATACTTGTACAACTAGCTAGTATATTTTTTACACTCACCAATGCAAGTGAGCCATACTCACCAATGCAAGTGAGCCATGACCATGCATGTCGACTACGGGCAAGCTACTACATACTGTGAAGACGCACAGACCGTTGGCGAGAGATCCTGTCCATGACAAGGACCATAGCCATGACCGTACGTCGCGGCGTCCACACCTGGCCGGCTGAACACGTGGTGGTGACGTGTTTCGACGCCACCCCGGCTCTCTTCCTCGTGATCCAGGCCACATGCATGGCCGTCCATGAGCAGCAGCTCGCCGCCTTTTCTCGTTCATGTATTACATGAAGTGACCATCATCAGATGGAAATCAATAGTATAATTGTTCTCAGCAAACAAATGCAGATCGAACTCCTCGGATGTATTCGTCCCAGCAAGGAATTTTTCTTTCTGCAATTTATTAGGGATCTGAGGTAGGATATATATATATATATATATGAACTTCAGTATATATATATATATATATATATATATATATATATATATATATATATATATATATATATATATATATATATATATATATATATATATATATATATACACTGAAGTTCATAATTAAGTAGCGTCAATAACACATACTGTGTGCGGTGCAGTTAGATATTGTAACATGCATGGCCATTGACCATTGTGTTGCCCCTCTTTCATCTGCAGGAAACAAAGGCCAGCATTTGGATGCATCGTTCATTCCATCGTCAGGCACTTTTGAGTTTTGACCCAGAAAACATCAATAAGCACCTTTTCATCACGTGTTTAATTAGTTGAACAATCTTCTCGGCAGCTGCCGACTGTGCATGTGTCTTATTGTGAGTTCTTCCGTTATTTCAGATCGCTGGAAATGGAGCCCCATGCTCGACCTCTTCCACACCGTGTACACCGTCGGAGTTTTTTTTTTTTCTCGAACACACAAGAGAGCTGCGCGTCTTTGTATTAAGGAGAAAATAGTAAGATGCAAGGTCCGGTCCGAGTGTTTACAGGATTACATGGAAGGGGCGGGTATTCTGCTACTCATCATCTTTGTCGTCGATGGTGTTTGGGTTTTGGGAAGAGACACGCTCTAGAGGGAGTTCGTTGTAGGATCTTGCCTGAGGGAGCTGGCGTCTCTGAAACTGAAAGCGCGCGCGTACAGAGCCTCCTGTGACTGTGGGCTGTGTCTTTCATGCATCAGCATTTATTTTTATTAATTAGGGGATTCGATTCTTTCCTTCTTTTTTAAGTGCAAGCTGATATTTGTTGAAGCAATATACGAGTGTCGCCGCTTGCATTGCTCACCAGAGCAGCGCTGCATAGCCCGCAGAAGAGGAGGCCATCCCATCTCTTGGTGTTATTGGTCACCGTTGAAGTAGATCTCTTGGAGGCTGTGTATGTACGTACGCTCGTCCCGCCCTTGGTCGCCTCAGGAAGAGCGAAGAATCATGCAAGCTTCACGTCAATCGTTTTGTTCCTCTTCTGGTCGTGCATGATTCCTTCTTTCGTTGATTATTTTATTTCTGATGCCACAACAAAAGTCTCAGCTACGTACGGCTTTTCCACTAATTAAGGCATCCCTAATGACTCCATCTTTCCTGCTGTGAAACGATTTGCTGAGCAGCATGAGAAGCCAGCTGTCAGACTCTTTAAGGCCGGCGTGAGAAGCCGGCCGTACGTCGGACTCTTTTTTTCTGGAACTCCGTTTTCTTTCCGGAAAGGCCGCAAGGTTAACAGTGTCGTGTCCTAGTCCGAATCAAACTAGGACCCTCAATAGGGTTCGTGGGGGAAGTATATCCGATTAAGCAAAGGTCTCCTCACCTGGCCCATGTTCCTCATCCTCGGTCAAAATCAAACCAAGGAAAGCTTGCATTATTGTAGCCGCCGCAAAACTCGAGATCCACAGTTTCCACACCCGATCGAGATCGAGCTTGCATTCGGGAGCCCATGGAGCCGGGAGAGATGATGACGATGTTTGACCTGAACAAGAAGAAGACGCCGGCGGACGAGCAGGGCCGCGGAAGTCCGACGACGCTGAAGGAGCTCAACATCGACGAGAGCAAGAAGAAGACGATGCCGCCACGATCAAGCAATAAGGAGGAGACGACGACAAAGAGGTCCGACAAATTATTTTCAGAGGAGTCGCCGAAGAAGAGGAAGAAGATTAGGATGAGCGTGAGCAAGGAGTACGTCGACTATCTCGAGATGCACCCGCCTTCGCCGCCCTACAAACCCATCAAGACCTGCGACTGGTTTCTCTGCGACATTCAAGACAGCATTGTCGCCGAGGAAACGGCTGAGCGTGAAGAACGCGACAAGATCCTCAAGCAGTACCAAGACCTTGGCTATGCCGACAAGGAATTCGAGGTCACCGACGACGAGGAATAGGAGGATGTACAACTTATTGCGCCATCCCATCCCAGGAGATCAGAGTGGGACCATAAATTCTTTATCACCTTGTATGTTGCTTAATTTATGCAGTTCTAAATACAGCCCACATGAAAAGGGTAGCTTAAGTACATGGTAGAAGACAACTGATGAGTTGTAGTAATAATATTCCCTTTGACCTTGTCCTTGTTCTCGATTCTTCTGATTTTCTTTTTTTGTGCAAACAAAATTCTTCCTCGTACTGAATATGACGCACCGCGCTGGGTCAAATATCTTGTGAGTCGTTTGTCTTTTGACAGGGATTGCATATCGTGGCATATCAATATGCATGGAAGTAAAAGAAGCAAACTAGTAGTGCTGTTTTATCGGCTCTTGCTGCAAACGAGCATATCATGAGTTGTACTTGTACCACGTTTAAGTTAGGAAAACACACAATAGTCCAACAATTGTTAGCAAATTTAACATGATATGCTCTTTTGCATAATGTTTCACTACAATAAAAAAATGGTCATTAGTTACCAGGTTACTTGGTCACTATATGTAGAATTCTGATCATTCCTGCTATTTTGTCACTAAAACCCCTTGGTCACATTATGGTTTTCACGAACGTGCCTTAGCACGTGTTTCATTAAGAGGAAAGCATAATGAGTTTCTACAATCACAATGGCCAAGGAGGAACTTACACACCGGGCACCATGCATGACGCGACCTAATATAAGGCTTACAGGCTTACTACTCACTACTGAATATATTCTGACAACGGGGAGAGCAGCCAGCCTGGATCCAGACCTCCCCTTCTTCTCGAATCAAACTTTCAAGTTCCACGGCCTGCATCATTGCGTTGTTAAACACCCTGTTGTTGCGCTCCTTCCAAAGCATCCAGGATCCTTAAATTACTGGGAGTCGAAACCTTATGGTCACATTATGGTGACTAAAACCTTGTCAGTATTTGCATATAGTGACAATAAATTACATTGGTTGGTCACTAAAACTATATACCAACCAAGTAACCCTTGGTAACTATATGTATTTATCAACCAATGATCATGCACGTTGACCAAAAAAAATAATAATATCTGAACCAACAAAATCAAAACTTTCTCACTAAAGATCTATTTTTAATGACTGAGAGGAGACCAAAATTCTTGGTCACTAAAACTTGGTGACTAAGAGCATCTCCCAAAGCTCCCCCAAAAATTGATCCCAAAAGGGTGTTTTTGGGAGTAGCCCAAAAATTATTAGGAAGAAGTTTTATTATCTCCTCCAACAGTTCTCCCTAAAAATAGATCAAGAAAATTTTTAATTGTGTCACGTCAGCATCTGGGACTACAACAGCATTAATTTCCTTCTAAATACAAGTATTGGGGTCTCTAATTTCCCCCTCATTTCTAGCTACAAATGGGGAGAATTTAGGGAGAGAATAAATCTGTGAGTCGTTTAGGGGAGCTGTTGGAGATGGTTTTTTAGACTAAACCACATTAATATGATTTAGGGAGAGTTTTTGGGGAGCTTTTGGAGATGCTCTAAAGCTCCATTTCTTGTAGTGTTTGTTACTGGCATCATTCTTGATCTGGTAGTGTGATCTAGAATTGTGTGCATTTCCATAGATGCAGTAAGCATGGAGAAGAGTAAGATTACCTTCACCTTCCAGTATGAATGCTTCAACTGCTCTATATACTGTACCGCCAAATATAGCCGAGGTCAGTGGTCAGATATTTGAGTATATTCAATTACAGATTCCTCTTTCAGGATTCAACAAACTTTTAATTGTCGTTTTCATCTTTTTCATTGTCCTTGCCATGCATATTTCTTAAACTACAAGTTGCAATTAAGTAGAAAAAAAAAGGTAGCAGCTAGTAGCAGAGCTGGTATACCAGTAGGTTCATGGAAATCACATGGGAGAGAAGCAAAACAATGCAAGTTGCAACTAGGACAGGTAGTACAGTGACTTATATGGGTTCGTATATGTCACTCTTTTTCTTTCCTTGATCCTTTCTAGGAATGAAAATTGTAGTAGCATTTCTCTTCTAAAGATAACATAAACACCCAGGAACTTTCCCTGAGTATTTGCACTATGGGATTGCAATACTAGATTTCAGTGTCAGTCCGAAATGTTCATCTCTTTTGCTTTGATAAAAGTTATTAGAGCAAGTTACATGCTGTTGGCTGCTCCGGTCAGTAGTAAAAACTGCAATTAGTAACTACACTCCTATACCTGTCTTAACCTGTTGCTTACTCAGTGCCTCAT
This sequence comes from Eleusine coracana subsp. coracana, assembly GCA_032690845.1. Lineage (NCBI taxonomy): Eukaryota > Viridiplantae > Streptophyta > Magnoliopsida > Poales > Poaceae > Eleusine > Eleusine coracana. The sequence goes on from CM064426.1 coordinate 13,639,358, forward strand.
TGCCCTTGTTTTTTCGGTCTCATGATCATCACTTACAGAGTCTAATTTCATGCATGGATTCAAATAGGGCTTCCTCGGTACCATCAACTATGATGAGGAACAGATCAATGGTTTGTATGGCTTCTGGCAGATCCGGTCCATGATAACAACAAAAGCCATGATCATTGCACAATCAGCGTTCGGCATGACGGTAAGGCTGAACACGTCGTCTCCGAGCGTCACCGACTCCAGCGCTGCTCCGGCCCTTTTCCTGGTTATCCTCGCCACCTCCTCGCCGTCCCCGTTTCGGATCTTGCAGCTTCTCCTCCAGAAGCTGCCTTGTACGCGGAAGCTCGCAGCCTGCTGCTGGGAATTGTGATCTGATGATGACGTACACATGTGCACTTGTACTTCGTCCCCGCCGCCGCTTTGTACCAGCGAGCATTTCTTCATCGAGAAGAGATGTTGCCGTCTGTTGCCCTTGTCACCACCGGCTTCTTCTCCTGATGATGCTCTGTAACAGTTCCATTGGTCTCGCATGCTTAGAGTCTGTCACAGGCAGCAGAGAAAGGGAGCATTGTTTAATAATGTCACATTACATTGGTAGTTGCAAAGTTGCTTTGCTTGGTCAAAATTCAACACGGGCAGGCAAAGAAAAATTAACCAGGGAGAGGGAGATACTAGTGATTCTTTATTGGCATTATGGACAAGTAATGTGGTACGGAGAAAACAAAGCATGCATCTTGTTAATTTGCATGCCATTTTGGGCTTTTGCATACCAGTGTTAGCTTAATTTCTTCTCCTAATTCAGAATTGGTTTTTCCTAAGTTTAATTTTGCAGAAATATCAAAACTTGAACATGATCGACGATTACAAGACCCAGTAGAGCGCAGATATGTTTGTCCATGTAACAAGAAAAGGTTATGCATTTGTAGGGGGTTGTCAACATGGACGAATAATTGCCTGCCTGCTATGACAGATCTATGATTGTAATAAGTAAGATCTTAACAATCAGACACCCTTAATGAGTAAAATGACTCGATCATTTAAGCAAGTATATACTAGTAATTAATCACCTGTGGGCGGAGTGCCAGAAGGGGCGCGCCATGGCCGTCCATGAGCAGCAGCTCGCCGGCGAAGAGCTTCCGCCGCCGGGAGTAGTTGTCGACGCGGAACGCCAGGCTGCCGGCGGCGTCGTAGACGGAGAAGCCGTCGGTGCCCTGGAACCCCATGCTCGATCTCTTCCACACCGTGTACACCGCAGCCGGCGTCGTCGTCTGATCCGCGGCGCGACTGGTGGCACGGCCGCCGCCGCCGCCGCGGTGAAGGTCGGCGGCGTCGGAGGGGTGCACCCGCGTAGTGGCCATGTTCGGACTAGATCGAGAAGGCAAAGGGTGCATTTCGTCTCGGTTTTGTTGATGATGATCGACAAAAAGAAAGAAAGCTGGGAGGAACCGGTTGTGTGTGCCGCTCCGCTGTTATATATAGCTCTGCACCTGCACGTCTTCACTGGTATTGTACCTTCACTTGGGGTTTCAGTAAAAAAGAAACAAAATTCCATCAAAAGTTGAAGATGGCATGAATTTTGGTCGAAAGAACACTCCCTTGTGATATTTTAGGAATTGACCTCTTAGTCGTAGTATTTTTAGAACGAACGCGTTTAGTAGTGGCAAAATTCCAATTCTCCCGATTAACAGGGGGAAAGGCCGTACCTCTGCTACGGAGGGAGAACAGTCATGCACACGTCATACGACAAACACAATTCCAAGACCACCACCACTTTCAGATTTGATATACCTAGAACGGAATCTTCCTTGTCCTTTTTTATTGTACTATTTTACTTTTTTAATGAATTGTACTAATTTACTAGTAGGAGTATGAGAGCAGGGCAAAAGCACGTCCTGACAGGGAACAATTTGGCTATGGAAGCATCATCCTCCGCATTTAGTATTCTATTTCCTGCATGCACCTGATGATGTGAGTTTGATGATGACGGACCAATCACCCACCACAACTAGTGCTGCGTTGCTTGCTTGATCATGCAGTCATCGTGGCAAATGAACCCTTTAGTTTGTTTTGGCAACTACCGGTCTATATGAGTAAAACTACTTGTCTATATGCTCGTAGCCTCATGCGTTATGAAATAGATGATCTTGGAATCACTCGCACTATGATATACGCGCAGAACCACCATTCAGCCGTCACCATATATTTCTTTCCGTGATTTGTAACTGTCTCACGCATGCGCAAAAAGTTGTGCAACATGACACTGGTAACAGTAGGGCAGATTTTCTTCCAGTTGCCTGAGAGAAAATGGTTCTTTTTTTTAGAAAGATATATATATATATCAGACGGCTCTTACATATTTACTATTTACAAGTTGAATAAATCAACCACTGATGATGATAAAATGACATAGAAGATGCATTGGCAGTGGCATGCGTTAAGGGACCAGACACGGCCCCGTGAAGAACATTGCTTACTGACAGAATCATCCCGTGAATTATTGGAAATTTTATATAACAATGCCTAAGTTAATAATCTCTGTCAGGCCGATAAGAAAATACATGGCTCGGGGGCGTGTTACTCTGGAATCGCTCTGTACTCTGAAGCCTGGGCAAAGCAAAACACCAAAATAAAATGCAAAGGCTGATGACGACAAGATTAGGCACGATCAAGAGGACAATAACCCTGATTTCCAGTTAGTTCACACTCTGATCCTCTTCATGTGTGTTCCTTAATCTACTGGTCGCCGACTTAATGGTGGGTTCGGTATTTTGGCATATGTGACTTGAACGAATATGATCAGCATAATCATTTGCAAGTTGAGATTTAATTAAATTAACCTCCTTTTGCCACTTGCAAGTTGGATGAACTGCTTGTTTAGAACGCTCGATAAAGTGTTTTATATTGTGCCATTTAGACATTAGTGTAGCGACCTTATTAGGGGGGGGCTAGCAAAATTTAGAATTCCCAATACATATGTTCATTAAGATCTTGTTTAAATCCTCTAAAATTAATGGTTAGTAGCTGCTGAAATCACCTCAGGAGGTTTGGAACAAGACTAGATTGCTTAACTATTAGTATTTTATTAGCTGGTTCAATCTAGCAAATGTGCATTGGAAAGTGAGAATGCCACATATAGAGAGCTGATTAATTCTGCGAACGTATCTTGTTGAGCTTGGAGGGAGCAGAAGTGGAGAGCGAGCAACAGGAAGAGGATGAAACAGGTCATGGAGGCAGAGCGGCTGGCCATGGCTGACGATTTTGGTTTGGTGGGAGATGGAAGGGAATGAAATAGTGATGCCTTTATATATATGGGTTCACTAACGCACTAACAGTACTGACATGACTTTGCAAACCTATGGTATGGTATGGGACCATGGGTGTCTATCTACTCTGGATGGCTGACTGCAGCATATCTACAGTTACTCCCAGTCAAAAGTCGTACAGAGTATAGAAACTGCAACGTTCTCATGACTTCTATAAAAGATGCCACAGATTGCAAAATCTACCTAAAAGATCATATAACTAATTAATCAACTCAATATTGATGCCCATGATTCACCTTTTTTTTTCTTTTCTTGTTGCATACATCACATCCCCTAAACTAATGGAAGTCAATATATATATTGGCACTTTATGTTAAGTATCAGAGTGCTCGGAGAAACTTCTTGAACTTTCTTGATCTTTGATTTGAACATGCAAATGCCATATAACCTACCACTCTCAACGAATTTGTGCAGACATGCACCAAATTCTTTGTGTCACGTGGCATGTTGAATATGGTAAAAAGAGGGCATGTCGACCAAGTCTTTGTGCCTGAATCTTTTATCTTTCTTTGCATTTCCTGTTTCATCATCGCCGTACCCAGTGCTGAGAGCTTCCGCACTGTGCGGGGTCTGGGGAAGGGTTTCAGCGGCAGGCCTTACCCCCGCCTGTGCAATGCGGGGAGACCGCGGCTCGAACCCGGGACCTGTTGGTTACAGGCGGTATGCTCTACCGCTGCACCAGGCCCGGCCTTCTTCCTGTTTCATCATCATTCAACAAAATTGTATATCCAATCAACATGGACAAAAAGAACACATTTACTAATGAAGCCAAAAAAAAAGTATCTATGCCATTTTTTAGTTGCAATTGAGCCCTCGTATGAAATATCAATTCATATATGTTTTTGACATCAAAGAGACTTAAAATGAAATCAAATGCCAAATAGTAGTCTCCAGAGGAACTCAATTGAAGTTTTGACATAAATAAATCTATAAGAAAAAAGGTTGTGCACAATCGGTTTTCGAATTGGACTTGACTATTGTCAAACTTTGCCTAGTCGGTTGGACCTCAACCTTCAAAAATATATATAGGAAAAAGAGGAGAAAATTATTTATATGCCATTAGCTCAAATCTGCTTACATGATACTGTATTATAGTGAGTGGGTCCTACCCAACACAAGTCAACAATGACATTCGATCAAGATATCAGAAGTTTTTTCCAGATACATTCATAAAGGAACGATAATGCCTTATTGGCTTTATTATCAGAATTCAGACGACGAGTTTCTTTGAGTGCAGTTGTTGGGGCCGCAGCCGCAGGTGCGCGGCGAGAAGCTGCGGGTGCCGAAAGGCTTCCCGGGGAGGTTGCAGTTGATGCCGTAGCAGCACCGGGTCTGGACGCACTTGCTGTTGTCGGACTTGGAGCAGCAGCGGCACTCGCTGCACGTCTGGAACGGCTCGCGATACGCCAGCGACCGGTACACCACGCTCTGCACAGGCACGAATTCATCCTCTTCAGACAAGTACTCCTCCTCCTTGTTGCTGGCTCCTGCTTAATTATTATTCAATTGCATGAATTAATATAATGCTTATGGTGTTAGAGAGCTGAATCAAGACGACCTGAAGATGACGACAATGCATGCGAGATCATACATACCTTGAGCATGCAGGACAGCAAGGAGAAGCAAAGCGAGACAGATCATGTCCTGAAGGAAATCAGTACGAGCCATGGTTAATCTTTGCGAATTGTGATGAAGATTGAAGAGGCCAGGGAGGGAGGTACACTTTAAGTAGGGATTACCATGGGCGTTGTACACGGTGAGGGCTTTGAATTTGGAGGAAACGCAGGTAAGAGTAAATAAATCGCAAGTTATTTCTTATAACTGCACGTCAACACATCAATGCAAACGTATATGTTGACTATGTGCTCTCATGTAACCAAATACATTTCTTATTTTAGTTAATGCATTTTTTTTTTCACTTCGCTTAGCAAACTTTCTCAATTATTAATCACGCTTTCATATCCCCATGTTTCTCTCTTTTACTTGAGCAGGTGTTATATTTCTCACTTTCAATCAAGCAGAAAATAGATAATATTTGCATTTTTTCAATTGCTTTTTTACAACAACAAAAAAGCAATTGAAAAAGTAAGAGTATTTTTTTCAGTTGCAGGGGTGCATTACTAGGTAAGTGTGTTGTTCATGAAAAAGGACGTACCTACTAACTAGAAGCATCAGTTCGTTATAGGAAGATAAGGTTCCAAACTGACGCTGACTCGACAATCTTGTACCAACATTCCTTGCCGTCCATCCTTCGTTTTTGAGATTGTTGGATATCTGATGAATAATGAAAATGGCGACACTTGTTTAGTTGCTCTGTTTCCATCTGCTTTTACACGGGCCCTTTTTGTTTTTGCGATTGGAAAGCTGCCACTTTGATATGTCCAGACTAGGCTTAACTAACATCTGGCATTCTTCACCACCTCACGCACGGCCCCAACCCCCAGCGATGATGGCGACCACAGACATGGCTCGAAGGCTAACTGATCAGCGTGATTATTATGATACTAAACAGCGACTGAAATGGACATCCACTGAACCGTTTTTCTTTTTCCTGAATTATCAAACCAGCTCGATTGCTCAAATTATTGTGTTAGCACTGTCAGGCGCAGCTGATACAGATTATTGGTGTCATCCGGTGTATGTGTTGGGAACGAGGGAAGATTGTCATAATGACGCATCACAATGTACACCTTTACAGTCAGAAACCTGGTCATGTGAGGGTGGATGTTAGACAGGAAGACAAGGAGGCCTCTCAGCTGCTAAAGACAGAGATGTATCCCCTCGGCCCAACAAAGCATCAAGACAAGTTTCAGATACCGGTGTGATCTTCTGTAGATGAAAAGGGCAAATTTCTTGTTATATAGTGAACATGGTAAATGAAGTAACCATCAGTCCATCACCCCCAATTGCTGTTTGCAGGTGCCTATGACACGGAATAAAATGAATGGGGAAGATTAATGAATTGAACAACCACCCTGTTGTAAATTGTAATCTCACAGAGTAATGCGATGTTAGTGAGGAAGAAATGGACAAAGAAATTGAGCTCAGGTAGAGCGTGCAGACCCAGACCTTCGCATATAGCATGCAGATGCAGAATTCGACAAGGATGCGACGTTTTCAGCATGCCTCAATGTGCGCTCAATTCTCCGCGCCGCCGTCTCCTGAGAGCAATGGGCCATCGCGCGCGCCTCTCGAAGATGCGTGGAGGAGACCGGCGGCGGGGCTAAGCGGATCGAAGCACACCAGGGACGCCCGACAATGGTTGCCGGCGAAACTATTTACAGAAAACCCCCTGATTTGGATCGCGTCTATTGACCGCGATCCAATTTAGGAATTTAAATGTAAATAATTAAATCGCGACTATTAACCGTGATCCGAACTAGGGGGTTTATTATAAATATCTGGATCGCGGTCAATAGTCGCAATCCGTTTTAGTGGTGTGTATGCAAATATGTTAGGGGGCTTTTTGCGAAACGTTTTGTTCGTCGCCGCCGCCGCCTGCCATCCGCCATGGCGGCTCCGAGGTCCACGAATCCGGCCGCCTTGCTGCTCAGGCGGCCTCCTCTTCCTACCTCGCCGCCCAGATCTCTTCTTCTCCATACCATACCCCACCGCCCGCACTCGGCGGCGGTCCTTGGACGCGGCGGCGGGCGAGCTCCGGTCCAGGCGGTGTGCGCCATGACGGTGACCCACGCTTCGTTCTCCCAGGTACAGGTCCCTTCCAATTGACGCCATTTCCTTGCGGTTTCGACAAGTCGATTAGGAGTTCCTTGATTGTTGAAGCCTTTTTTTTTTGTCATGATTTTCGGGTAAGTGACCCTTTTGCTCTGCTGATGCTTTGATGTGTCCAGCAATGGCGTCCAAGCTTACCGACGGTATCAGATCCATCCTTGATGACAGTCAATTTGGAGGATAACCACATGCTATCTGTTTGTTCAACACAAATCCAGCTCTTTACATGTCAACCTGGATGGATTAATCAGTGAATGCGTACGACCTCAGGATCTTGTGTAAATTGTTGCTGTATCAGTCAAGAAAGCAAGTAGCTACCTGAACTTCCATCGACAGGTCACAATATACGTATTTCAAAATCATGGTCATCTCAGGGCCATTCGTGCAGAATGTAGACCCAACAAGACACAGCTCCATTGCTACAAGTATTTGGCACGGGCAGAAACAGGAGAAAACGCCACTGTCTTCAGACATCTGAATTCTCCTTCCAGAAAAAACACCAGAGCAGGAAGCCAAAAATAGGATAAGGCAGGAAGCCCAGACTTTTACGAAATGCATCAACAGGTCATGCTATTAAGATGTTATTAGATGAGGAAAGAGGCATCAACTGAACACCACCATGTGCTATATCAACCATCCAACCTCTCTTAGTTTAGCCTTTCATTTCTAGGGTTAAACTTGCCGGTTTTGGCTGGGCCCACTCAGTCAACCATACATAAGACCACAGCGAAAATTAGAGGGCCTTACAAGCAGCAGCACACAGATCTAATTTTACACATCCAAAGGCTAGCCTAGCCAGAAGGCCAAAAACAGAAAAAAGAAAAAAAAAACGCAGAACGCACGCAGTAGCACAGCAGAGGTGCCTCCATGCACCCACACCACCAATGGTTTCTAGACCTTGCAATGTACAACTGAACCTATTCCAGCAGCAACTGGAAAACGCGCCCTCACCTCACTCGGCATGTCGGAACAGCAGGGGAGCACTTAGGGTCATCAAAAGCATGTTTTTTGTGTATGTTTTCCTTCAGTTTGTTTAGTGAATGTACTTTCAACATCTGTGCTTATTTGGGAAAAAACGATAGCTAAACATTTTTCCCTGTAAGGCTCTTCTTTTTTCTTATTTCCTGATGTCAAAATCGTATCTAGTGACAGACTGACAGTGTCACTACCTCAAGAATGAAATAGAACTAAACTGTTAAGTTGCACTATGGTTTATTTCGTCACTGCAGTGGTTGTTGAGAGACTAATACATCTGTATTGATTCCCTCCTCCCACAAAAAAAATGTATTGATACAGAGATGAATGCCTGAATGTAACGCGTGGTTTGGCACAGACAGTGGCCACTGTTTCAATCAAGATACTGAACGTTGAAGAGCTGGTGACTGAATATGCCGAATAGTATTTGATAATCTATCTGTACAACTAGTGCTTCCTACCCACGTAACTATGCAAATGATTTACTACCATGCCATTGATGCGTGCCTCTATCAACAATATTTTAAGTTTTTCTTTTCTGGTGAAGTACCCAGACTCTGGATTTGGCAAAACGATGGCAATGTGTGGCTCTTACTGTTCTGCCAAAAATTAGCATTGTTTTTAAATATAAGATTTTATCTCTGTTTTGATGGATCTGTCATGTGCTTCCATGAATTGCACATGGGCATATTCCTTTTTTTAAAAGAAAATAGGCATGTGTTTTGCCATTTTATTAAGATAGAAGCATAATACAGTGTTCAGAGATATACTGCACTCTGAGGTCTGGATTATAATATGCCAGCTTTGGCTAGCAGCAAAAGCTGAAACATGTCCCATTAGCTTGAGCCTATAGACCCAAGAAAGCAGAGAAACGCTGAAAAACCAATACATGTGCGAACCAGTTCAGGAGCAAAGTTTAGAAGTAAGGTTGACATAACCGACCGGGCGGTATAACCGGGCGGGCCTGGTTCAGCGGTTAACCGGTTAACTGGTGTAACTGACCGGTTAGCCGGGCAAAAAATAATTTCGGCTGGGCACGGCCGTCGGTCGGTTAACCGACCGGTTACACCGGTTAACCGGTCGGTCTGGGCGGTTAACCATTTGCAGAAGTAACCAACTTGAAGAGTTGAAAAAATAGGAAATTAATCTGTAAAATAGTAAAAATTTATGCATGATATTTCATAAATATTTAACCCAATCTTAGACACAAATTTACAATACATTTAGTTCATAGAATATAACACATCCATATAGTTCAATACAAAGCATCCAAATATAGTTGTTCTACAAATAATTATACAATAGGTTTCCCCAAATATTAGTATGGGATACATAGAATTCAAATAATTGCACTCACATCCATGGACGCGAGTACCACGCGGAGTGATACTCTTCATTTGACATGAGCGCAATACCACGAGTAGACAACAATGCCGCCTTATAGTCATTCCAAGTTTGTCCAGTCCGCGTCACAGTTGTTTGCCATTCATTGAGCAACAAGTTATAGAAATCAGGGTATTGCCACTCATAAACCCATTGTGGAAGAGGTTGGGTGTCCGGCGACGGAGCAATGCATTGGTCATAACCATGGGCATAGGGAGAAGAACTACCTGCACTGATTGAGGACTCACTTGCATAAGGAGAAGAGTGGATTCCTAAATGATGTTGCCTACCCCTTGTAGTCCCTCCCCATGCATGATCGTTCTCCCGTGACCCTCCCCTATGGATAAGGTTCACTTTTTCTATTTCTTTTCTTTTTTTCCTTGACATAATTTTTTCGTCTATCAAAACTCCTGATTTTGATTCCATTTTTTTACCATATCTCTTTATTAATCCTCTAGTTTTTTTTTACAAATATTCAATTCAAAATTTTTCAAATTTTTTTAAAAATCAAATCCGAACCGGGGGTTAACTGGTCGGCCGGTGTAACCGGACCACACCAGGTTTGCTGGTGTAACCCATTGTTGGACGGAGGGAGTAATTTGCAGCTGGGTTGTTGGTAAGGAATCGAGGCTAGCTAAATAAATTTGTTGCTATGTGACCTCTGCGTGTGAGAGACATCTTCTCATCAGTAGTAGTATATGTCGTTTGTGATCCTGTTATTCCAAGTTAATTTGCTTCTTCTAGTTAATCATATTCTTGTCGGTGATATATTGAGTCAATCATGGTGGCAGTTATGTACGTTGTGGTATAATAGGTAGCTTGCTTTTAATGCTTGATGTCGACATACATTTGGAGCGGAAGATATCAGCTGCATGCTTGATGACAGACATTTGGAGCTGAAGATATTCGCTACCATGCCATTGATGCGCGCCTGTGTCTCCACAAGATTTTGAGTTTTTTCTTTTTCTGACAAAGCACCCTGACTCTGAATTTTGCTCAACGATTGCCTTCGCGCTAGTGCATTGTTTTTCTCTAATCTCCGAATTTCATATCTGTTTGATGGATCTGTCATGTGCTTGTCCATGAATTCCACATGTCCATATTCGTTTTTGAAAGAAAGTAGGCAGATGTTTTGCCATTTCATTAAGATAGAAGCATAATATAGTGTTCAGATATACTGGACTCTGAGGTCCGGATTATAAAATGCTAGCTTTGGCTAGCAGCAAGAGTTGAAACATGGCCCAGTAGCTTCGCCCTATAGATCCAAGGAAGCAAATAAACGCTGAAAACCCAATACAGGAGGAAACCAGTTGAAGAGCAAAGCTTAGAAGAGGTGTCGACCCTTTCAGTCAAGCATGTAATTTGTTTATGGTTTGCTTCAGTTTGTTTAGTGAATTTTCTTTCAGCATATGTGCTGAAGTTAGACTAAATTTTGTTCTTCAGTGCCCTGGAAGGCTCTTATTCTTTTTTCTTATTTCCTGATGCCAAAATCTAGTGATAGACTAACAGTGTCACTAACTGAAGAAGGGAAAAGAACTGAAGTGTTAAATTACACTGCGGATTATTTCGTTAGTCTTGTGGTTGTAGCAACATAAAAAAGAACTCAAAATTTTGAGACTAAAAAAAAGAGTACTGATGCAGAGATGTCTCTGCATTTCCAATGCCAATGTCAAAGAATACAAATCACCTCATACAGGATGCATCTTAGCAGCCTCACAAGAGGCCCTTTAGGTGCCTTGGTGTACCTTGCTGCCGTCAGAGATTCAAATATCCTAGGGAAAGAAAAAATCATGAAACATATAAGGATGGAGCAAAATTTTAGACATTGATATGTGCACTGTCGAATGAAAGCAACTGATTATACAAGCAGAGGGCCTGGGTTGGATAACCAAGGGATTCTAAGGTCCAGATTATAAAATGCCAGCTTTGGCTAGCTGCAAAATTTGAAACATGGCCCAGTAGCTTCACCCTATAGATCCAATCCAAGGAAGCAAATAAACGATGAAAAACCACAGTTCAGAAGCAAAGTTTAGAAGAGTTGTCGGTCGTTTTAATCAAGCATGTTTTTCGTATATGGTTTGCTTCAGTTTGTTCGCTGAATTTTCTTTTAGCATATGTGCCAAAGTTAGACTAAACTTTGTTCTTAATAAGTGCCCTGTAAAGCTCTTGTTTTTTCTTATTTATTACTGAAGCCAAAATCTAGTAACAGACTAACAGTATCACTAACTGAACAAGGGAAAACAACTGAATTGTTAAATTGCACTATGGTTTATTTCCTCAGTCTTGTAGCTGTAGACCCACTAAAAGGAGCTCAAAATTTTGAGACTAACAGAAAAAAAAAAGTACTGATACAGAAATGCATGTTCTGCATTTCCAATGCCAGATGTCAAAGGTTAGAAACCACATCATATATGATGCATCTTTGCAGCCTCACAAGAGGCCCTCCGGGTCCTTTATTAGTCATGCTGCCATCAGAAATTCAAAAATCCTTGGAAAAAAAATCATGAAACATACAAGCATCGAGCAAAATTTCAGACACTGGTATGTACAGTGTTTAATGAAAGCAACTGATTATACAAGCAGAGGGCCTTGGTTGGATAACCAGGGGATTGTAGGCAAATTATGAGATTTACAATAATGTATGGTTTACTGTTATTCATGCCATTGTTGCATAAAAAAAATTTACGAACTTTGCTAGATGCGGAACTTGTAGCTATTTTGTGTCCAAGTGACCTTATTGTCTCACATGATGGAATCGAACTATAGTCCTATACAAGACTCAGTTTCTTCAAATTGTATGCTTTCCATGCATATGTGCAGCTGGAGCTGATTACAAATACTAGATTTTTTTTTTAATGCTGACGACCACTACGTCGTAGGTAATTTGTTCAATTTGTCTGCTGTTACAATCTGCAAAACAAATCAGGCCCCGTCAATCAATCATCAATCTTCCGAAGCGTGAGAGGTCAGAATCTGAATCTCAGTGCAGTTCCACTCGTGCCAAACAAAGCTCAACTGAACAGCGAGCTCCCAACAATGGTGTTCAAGCATATGAAACGAAAGTCTCTGTGTTGTTGGATCATCAGCCTCAGAGCATCAAGGCCATGGGTGGAATCTGCCAGCGAAGACGCAATGCTCAACAAGCCAGAGGTAATGTGAGCCCCATCTGCGTCCATAGAGGCCTATACGTCCCCGTCGCTGTCAGCAACCGAATTGGTTCCCGTCCACTCCACTCTGTCGCAGCTTGGGAGGTTGGTGCGGCAGCTTGGGGAGCCTCGAGGAAGACGGACTGGGGATGGCAATGGAGGATGATATACTTGGTACTAGGTGATACTAGAAGCTCAGGGGCCAGTGGAGACGACCGGAGCTTCAATCTCGACGGCGAGGTGGCCGTCGTCGCCGCCATATCCGGACGGGAAGGGGGGAAAGGACTGCGGAGGGACGATTTTGCAATAGAACTATCTGATTCAGGGGTCTGTTTGCAAATATTCGGATCGCGATCCAAATTAGGGGTATAGATGTAAATATTTGGATACTGTGATCCAATATTGGGGGTTTTATGTAAATATTTAGATCAAAACTATTAACCGCGATCCAAAATACGAGGTTTATTGTAAATATTCGGATCGCGATCCGTTTCAGGGTGTTAGTGAAAATATTTTAGGGGGCTTTCTGCGAAACGTTCTGTTCTCCGCCGCCGCCGCCTACCCTCCGCCATGACGGCTCCGAGCTCCGCGAATCCGGCGGCCTCCTCTTCCTGCCCCGCTACCCTGAGATCTTCTTCTTCATCTTAGATCCCCCCCAATCCGCACTCGAATGAGAAGAAAGGTGGACGAAGCGGCGGGCGGCATCACGGTGACCCACGCCTCGCTCTTCCAGGCACAGGAGGTCCCTTCCAATTATCGCCATTGTTTCGACAGGTCGATTAGGCGCTCGTTTCTTTATTGATTAAGTTTTCTTTTTCTTTGTGATGCTTTGATGTATCCAGCAATGGCGTCATCGTCTTCCGAGCTTACCGACGGCATCAGCTCCATCCTTGATGACAGACAATTTCGAGGATAACTGCATATTCTCTCTCGGGACTAGGCTGGATACATACATAGCTTGGTGGATTAGTCAGTTCAACACAAATCCAGCTGCTTACGATGTCAATCTGGATGGATTAGTCAGTGAATGTGTAGGATTTTTTTTTTGTGTGTGTGTGAATTGAATGTGTAGGACTTCAGGAGTCCGGAAGTTGTGTAAACTGTTGCTACCTGCACTTCCACGGACATGTAACTCAAGGCCATTCGTGGAGAATGTAGACCCAAGACACAGATCCGTTGATACAGATTTTAGGACAGAAACAGGAGAAAACGCCACTGACTTCAGGCATCTAGATTCTCCTTCCAGAAAAAGCACAAGAGCAGGAATGTACCAACATGTCATGCCACTAAGATGTTGTTAGATGAGGAAAGCAGGCCAACCAGTTATTGTTTTCCCCTGTGACAGGATATCTGTCAATGGAAAATTGGCAGAGCACTTGTACACTAAATTCCGAAAAGAAGCATCAATTGAACACCACTATATCAACCATCCAACCTCTCTTAGTTCAGCCTTTCATTTCTAGGGTTAAACCCGCCGGTTTTGGCTGGGCTCACTCAGTCAACCATACATAAGACCACAACGAAAATTAGAGGGCCTTACAAGCAGCAGCACGCAGATCTAATTTACACATCCAAAGGCTAGCCTAACCAGAAGGCCAAAAACAAAAACAAAAAAATTCAGAACGCACGCAGCAGTACAGCAGAGGTGCATCCATGCACCCACACCACCCATGGTTTTCAGACCTTGCAATGTACAACTGAACCAATTCCAGCAGCAACTGAAACAGCGCGCCCTCACCTCACTCGGCATGTCGGAACAGCAGGGGAGCACTTGGGGTTTGGGATGGCCCTGTAGTGGACAATGTTCCCTGTTAGCTTGTGGCGAACTCTGTAGTCAGTAAGGCCAGAAGATTGACCAGCTCCATCACTTCCACCGCTGCCCTGCAGTGGCTCGAGGGTCTCAACGACATCACTCATAAGCGGCCTTGCCTTCGGGTTGTGATTCAAGCAGTAGTATGCAAGGCTGCAAGCCTTGTAAGCGGCTCTGACTGGATATTGTCCCTCCAGTTTAGGGTCCATAATTTGGAGAAGCCTCCTCTTGTCACAGAGCTTCGGAAGGGCCCAGTCAACCAAACTCTGCTCCCTGTTGGGCCGTGACTTGTCAATAGACTTTCTCCCAGTCAAGAGCTCGAGAAGGACGACGCCGAAGCTGTAGACATCACTTCTAGCAGTCAAGTGACCTGCACATATTAGGTATTTACATGAGAAAAATTAAGAAACAAATGTTGCATCTCCGCATGTTGATTGGTTGTAATTTTGCTAAATGGCAGTATTCCAGTATTGAATAAGCAGTAAATGATAGTAATTTCAGTTCAAGCGGTACAAATAATACTTTGTCGTTTGTCACTGGGCACTATTTATATGGTAATATTCTAGCACTGAAACAAGAAGGAAATGTGTCATAAAGACATCAGTTTCTGGAGTAAACCATTAGTCCTGTGGCTACACAATATTACACCACCAAAAGCCCATCAAAACAATCAGCAGATATCTTCTAACAAACGCAGTTAGCAAACCATTTTTAATAATGGGTAAAGTACCTGTCATCACGTATTCAGGGGCAGCATAACCATAAGTTCCCATCACTCGAGTCGATACATGGGTCTCATCACCTTCTGGGCCAGCCTTTGCCAAGCCAAAATCAGACAGTTTAGCAGTATAGTCCTGTGGCAATGTAAACAAAAGGTGTAATTATGTCAGAAAATATGTATTTCCAGTGAATCTGCATAGAACTGAAAAGAAGGAACAAACTAGGCATAATAAAGTAAGTTAGCACTAAACTGAGTCCAGAAGAATATTTGAGGTCTTGAAATCTCTGTAGATGACAGGCTTTTGAGCATTGTGGAGGCAGGCCAGCCCTTTGGCAGCTCCCAGTGCAATTGACATCCTAGTAGCCCAGGGTAACGACGAAGCTGTCTCTGAGAAAGCATAAAGAAAACATGTGGTCAGAAAAATTATTTCCACAAAAAATACAAGTCCATCGTGAATGACCGCCATGAAAAATACTAGCAACAATAAATGTCATACATACTAATATAAACTAAACTCAGTTCTTTTCTCCTTGGCAAACATTGAACATTTTTATGAAGTGTCAAGAAAATAGAAATGCCACAGGCAATATTACAGTCCAGAACAAGAGAAGCTTGAGGAAACATTTCCACAATGACAAATGAACAAAATTTCTTTTATATCTTCCTGCAGAAAAATATTTGGATTTTTATCATTGGATTTGCGCCTAAATAAGTTGAAAGATGCCATGAATTTGAATTTGCAGGTTCCTTCAAATTTTATAAGAAATCCGGAAACAAATATATGGTACCCAAGAACTAGCTGCCACCAATAATTAAACATTACTGGTAATTTACCAAGCAAATAATGATCCAGGATGTTGAGTTATCAGCAAGTTCAAGAACCAGATGAGTAGCTTTTTATTGGAAGAAATATTGGAAATGAGATGTAAATATTTTAAGCCTAAAGATGGTGTGCGTCCTTTGGCACTAGATAAAAAAAACATACATAACCACCTGCTGGAAAGAGAGTTTATATCACACCAGCAATACTTGAATAAAAAAATTGCATCATTAATTAATTTATGAGCTTAAGATAATGTCATCAGTGGACGGCACTAGAGAAAAATAATGCCAGTACTTCAAAATGAAAAGAGAAGTCGCACAAACACGAACTCATAGACAAGCAGCAGATATTTATGACAAAGAGAAAGCAGCAGATATTTATGACAAAGAGAAGAAGAATTACTTCGGAATAAGTGATTTTCTAGACTTCCTCGAAACATGAACTCATAGACAAGCAGACGGTGATCATCTTCGCAGCAATATCCAATTAGCTTTACAAGATTTGGATGCCTTAACTGTCCCAGGAAATTAACCTCAGTCTGGCAAAGAAACAAAAAATGAGCCAAACTTTACATATCTTTTGCGAAACACACAATAGATAATTTTACTTTCTAAGTTAATAATATGCTAAAAAGAACCATCAAAGTAATATGCGCACAAAAGTTGGCATTTCCCTAGCAGTCAGGTAAACTTGTTAATGGATTACAACTGAATCCATTTCTGTTAGATATTTTGTTTAATTCTGAGCATGCTTCAGTATACTGCTATGTTTTTAAGCTGCAATAACAACAACAACAACAACAACAACAAAGCCTTTTTATCCCAACCAAGTTGGGGTAGGCTAAAGATGAAACCCATGGGAACCCAAAAAAGAAGAGACAAAGAAACAAAAGCCAAAAGAAAGAGAGAGAGAAAAAAAAAGGACAAAAACAAAAAGAACAAAAGCCAAAAACGAGTAAGCAAGAAGGAAGGAAAAAAGATCACGGTTCCGGCACGTCTATTGCTAGTCTTCAAGCGCTCCTATCCATAGCTAGCTCCTTAGGGATATCCCACGCCTTCAGGTCTCTCTTAACCGACTCGTCCCAAGTCAAGTTAGGTCGACCTCTACCTCTCTTAACATTAGCATCTCTCTTTAGAACCGCACTACGTACCGGCGCCTCCGGAGGTCTCCGTTGGACATGTCCGAACCATCTCAACCGATGTTGAACCAATTTCTCCTCGATAGGTGCCACTCCTATCCTGTCCCGGATATCTTCATTCCGTATTCGGTCTCTTCTTGTATGCCCGTAAAACCAACGCAACATACGCATCTCTGCTACACTTAGTTGTTGAACATGTCGTTTATTCGTAGGCCAGCACTCAGCACCGTATAACATCGCCGGACGAATTGCCGTCCTATAGAATTTACCTTTTAGCTTTTGTGACACCCTCTTGTCGCATAAGACGCCGGATGCTTGACGCCATTTCAACCAGCCGGCTGAAATTCTATGCCTAACATCTTCATCAATGTCACCGTCCTTTTGCAACATCGATCCTAAATAACGAAATGTATCCTTCTTGGCCACCAATTGTCCATCAAGGCTAACGTCTTCATCCTCATGTCTAGTCACGCTAAACTCACACATCATACACTCGGTCTTGGCCCTACTAAGTCTGAAACCCTTGCACTCTAATGTGTGCCTCCACAGCTCCAACTTCCTATTAACCCCATCCCTACTCTCGTCAACTAACACCACATCATCAGCAAAGAGCATACACCAAGGGACATCACTCTGTATTTCTCGTGTGACCTCGTTCATCACTAAAGCAAATAAATAAGGGCTCAATACTGATCCTTGGTGTAGTCCTATTTTAATCGGAAAGTCATTGGTGTCGCCATCACATGTCCGAACACACGTCCTCGCGTCCCTGTACATATCCTTGATGAGGGTAATGTACTTAGTTGGGACTTTGTGCTTCTTCAAGACCCACCACATGACACTTCTTGGCACTTTGTCATATGCCTTCTCGAGGTCAATAAAGACCATGTGTAAGTCCTTCTTTTGCTCCTGATATCTCTCCATCAATTGTCGCATTAAGAAAATCGCCTCCATGATCGATCTTCCAGGCATAAACCCAAACTGGTTTTACGTCACACTTGTCACTCTTCTTAGGCGATGCTCGATGACTCTCTCCCAGAGCTTCATCGTATGGCTCATCAACTTAATCCCACGATAGTTAGTACAACTTTGAACATCTCCCTTGTTCTTGAAGATCGGTACTACTATACTCCTCCTCCATTCTTTCGGCATCTTATTTGACCGAAAGATGAGGTTAAAAAGCTTAGTTAACCATACTATGGCTCTGGCACCTAAGCATCTCCATACTTCGATGGGGATACCATCAGGGCCCATCGCTTTACCACTCTTCATCCTCTTCAAAACTTCCTCTATCTCTGTCTCCTGAATTCTCCTCACAAAGCGTCTATTGTTATCATCAAATGAGTCATCCAACTCAAGTATAGGACCTTCCTCCTCTCCGTTAAACAACTTATCAAAGTACTCTCGCCATCTGTCCTTGATCTCCTCATCTCTCACCAGGAGTCGGTCTACCCCATCCTTGATACATTTGATTTGGTTGATGTCCCTCGTCTTCTGCTCACGGATCCTAGCCATCCGATAGATGTCCTTCTCCCCTTCCTTCGTGCCTAGTCGCTGATAAAGGTTATCATATGTCTGACCCTTTGCTACACTCACTGCTCGCTTTGCAGCCCTCTTGGCTATTTTATAGCCTTCTATATTGGTTGCACTCTTGTCAAAATGTAGGCGCTTGAAACACTCCTTCTTCTCCTTGATAGCCCTTTGCACCTCATCATTCCACCACCAGGTGTTTTTTGCTTCTTGTTTGCCTCCTCTACTCACGCCAAACACTTCTGAAGCTACCTTCCGAACACATGTTGCCATTTTTAGCCACATGTCATCTGGTCCTTCTCCTTCCTCCCAGGGTCCCTCTGCTAGCATCCTCTCCTTAAAAGTTTGCGCCAGCTCCCCTCTAAACTTCCACCACTTCGTTCTCGCGGTCTTGGCACGTTTGTCCCTGTATACACATACCCGAAAACGAAAATCCGCCACCACAAGCTTATGTTGAGTGACGACACACTCCCCAGGTATCACCCTACAGTCCAAGCAAGCACGCCTATCCTCCCTCCTGGCAAGGATAAAGTCGATTTGGCTCGAGTGTTGTGCACTTCTAAAAGTCACTAGATGGGATTCCCTCTTCCTAAATAGGGTATTCGCTACCAACAAGTCATAAGCTAGCGCCCAATTAAGTATATCCTCCCCCTCCTGATTCCTACTACCATACCCGAACCCCCCATGGACTCGCTCGAACCCTACATTAGACGTCCCCACATGGCCGTTAAGGTCTCCTCCTATGAAAAGCTTCTCACTGATAGGTATGGCACTAACCATGCTATCTAGATCTTCCCAAAACTGACTCTTGATGCTCTCACTAAGACCTACCTGAGGGGCATATGCACTAATCACATTTAAAGCCGAATCTCCAACTATCAGCCGAACAAGGATAATCCGGTCCCCGTGCCTCCTAACATCTACGACTCCATCCTTAAGGCTCCTGCCGATCAAGATGCCTACACCATTTCTACCTGATGTTGTACCCGTGTACCAAAGCTTGTAGCCAGTATTCTCCACCTCCTTCGCCTTCTGACCCTTCCATTTAGTCTCTTGAACGCATAGGATATTTACACGCCTCCTAGTTGCCACATCGACTAGCTCTCGTAACTTGCCTGTTAGGGACCCTACGTTCCAACTCCCTATACGAATCCTAGTTGGCTCGGCTAACTTTCTTACCCTTCGCACCCGTCGAGGAAAGTGCGAAGACCCTTGCTCATTTTTCACCACACCCGGGCGTAGATGTAGTGCGCCACTAAGGTTGCGACGACCCGATCCTTGCTCACTATTCATCGTACCCAGGTCACGATACGACGCGCCACTAAGGTTGTGACGACCCGGCCCTTGCCCATTTGACACCACACCCGGGTTCCGATGTAGCGCGTCGCTAAGAGGGTTACGCCCCAACGAATTTCTTATGGGTTTCATATCCATTTGAGTGGCTGGGTTTTTGACGTTGGTTTGCCAAACCTAACACAACCCTCCTCCTTTACCCAGGCTTGGTTTTTAAGCTGCAAGAGTCACAAAAACAAGTACAGACTTACTAAGTGTTACACTTATATCTGTACTAGATGAAACCAATAGATAACTGTCAGTATCAACTTTACATGCTCTTTCTTTTCAGTCCTGTTTTTATATATTTTGGTTCAACGAAAAATAGAAACACTCCACCACTTAAAGTGTCCAAAAGTAGTCCAGATATGGAAACAAGACACATCAATGAAGTAACTTTTGCATGCAGTCCCTGAATTTGGGCTTAACTGTGAGCATGCTCGCTGCTGACATGAGCTTGATAACGGCTACGCGCCTTTTGTGCATGTGACATACAAAGAATGTACATATATGACAAAGGAAAACATAACTAACATTTGTCATGTTTTTGTACCAATCGTTATTCATTCCACATGTCCATGCAAATAACGGAAAGTAGTGCATGCCATATATTGAACAACTTAGCTACTCACAAGCCATTCTCTGTGCCCTTGATGTCCGTCTTTGTTGAGCACCTTGACTGCAACAGGCAATGACTTCAGACCAACCCTGACATTCTCGTCTATGTAACCCTTGTAAACAGTCCCAAATCCTCCTTCACCAAGAACATAATCAGCACGGAAGCTCTTCGTGATTGTCTCGAGCTCAAACAATGTGAAGGAAATCACATTATTGTAAATGGAAATGTTCTTGGCATCTTCGATTTTCCTAGGTGTTGAAGGATCACTTGTATCTGATGAGGTGCGGGTGTGTTTCCTATCTGCATTTGTGCTCTTGGTAGGATTTTGTAACAAGTGGAGCTGCTGAACTGAGAACATGAGATTCAAACAACAGAGTTTAAGTTATTGTCCATTGGTATTAACAGAACTGAAGTTAAAAGAATTCCTCATGTATATAAGATAGAATAACAAAAATCCACCATCGGCGAAAGTGCACGTATCCTGTTTTATATCGCTGGTATGGTGACAAATATATTAGGAAAAGATTACTACACTAGGATTCACACTATATTATCAGCATTTGGAAACAGCCACTGCAGAAAGATAGGATAGCTAATACAAGGCTAAAATGAAAATTATCAATGTCCAAAATATTGAAAAGTAATATGAGATCAAGTGGAAATGAGTGCATTGTAACCACTAGCATCTATTAAGTGGCCTTTTTCCCTAAAATAATACGTTCTACTGTACTTGTTCTCAGTGGGAAGCAAATAAAAAGAAGAGGAATACATGACAAATTGATTACAGTAAGGGTAAACAGTACAAGGTGACCAGATCTGCTGCACAGTTTGAGGTAATTGAAAACCTCGAAATCGCTTAAAAATTTGCAAGTGGCAATGGATGAGATTATGTTTATTCAACTTGGAGGATCATGATATTTTAGCCTTTCAAAATTGGAAATCAATAGTGGAGAGCAGAGCACAGAAATTGAAGTGTCGTTGGGGAAAGTGCCTTTGATTTTACCTATGTACACAATCAAGTAGAATTTGTGACACAAAAATCAACAAGATGAAGAAAGCACAACTTGACCCAAAATATACAGCAGAGAAGAGAGGGCAAATCAGCACCTAGAATTATAACAGAAAAAAAAAATGATAGCGCCACCAAAAAAGGATGAAACTTCAGCAAATGCAGATTGTGAAACCAAAGGCCTGACATTGGATTGGAACAGAAACAATGGATCAAAGACCCAGCTCAAGAAGTAGTAAACAAAATCAAACGTTCCAAGACCAAATTTCGCACGAGATTTCAGTCCAGAGTGGCCGGCCAGCCCGTCTTTCTACGATGCCGATATTGAGCAGGATCCAAGCCAAAATCAAATTTTGTAACTAAACTACCAATCTGAATAAACCTAAAAGGCAGAAACCATCCATCTCTCTTAACGGAGACAAAGATCGTATTTTGGCAATTCCGCACCAAGCCAGCCAGGAACCGAGGAATAACAATCCGCCAAGGTAACTTTTGATGCGCCCAACAGGGATCCCCAACAATCACCGACGGACCGATCCCGAGAGGGCACAGGAAGTACGGAAGAAATCCGAGGAAGCGAAGGCAGCAACAGGCAGACAAGAAGAAAGAATTACCTTGCGCGTGCGCAGGAACGACGGCATTCTCCTCTCTCGTCCCGCAGTTGCCCATCCCCTAATCCTCCTCCTGCTCCTGCTCGCGATCCGGTGGGCGGGGCTCTTCTACTTGTAGCAGGGGTAGCCCAGGCTCTCATTCTTGGCAGGTTGCTTCATGCCATCAGCTTTCCGAGACGAGACGAGATAGTTGAGCTGTGTGCGTTTCCTCTTTGGTGAGGAGAGCAAAGCTGTATGCTTGCTTCCTTCCTGTGGGAAGCGCAACAAGGCAACTTTGGCAGGCGGGCAACCAGCAACGCCTCAGCCGGTAGGGGCTGTGAGCTGCGAGGAGCGTGAGAGTGAGTGAGATTGTGTCAAATGGTACGGTAAGCGGTAAGGTGGAGGAGGCGGAGTGCCGCTCCTAAAAGGTGCAGCATTTCACTTGATGTAGCTTCTCTATTGTTATTAGCTCTCGGTTCACTAACCGTTTCGTTTAAGGATGATTAGTCAGATAAAGAAATCTTACAAGTAGAGCTCAATTCACTTTTTGGGGTTTTAGTTCATCAAAGGAAAAAAAAATCTTTATTGTGACGATAGAAGCAAGTAAGATATAGAACACGTTGTCTGAATGGCAAGTAGAATGGATACTGAAGGTTATTTGAATGGTGGAATCATGGTAGTGTGTAACACGATCACTAATTAAGTTGACCTGTTAGGTATTTTAGAAAATGGTCTCAATCCTTCCGGTTGTAGTACGGGAAGGTACTAAAAAACATGAGTAGAGGATGACTCTACTACTATACAAAGAAGACGTCTTTTTGTTGGGTTGCTATTTCTTTGACAAGATGATTAACAGAGTGATTATATATGGACCGATACATAGGAACCACATAGAAGTGCCGTCCCGGTTCCATTGTGAAAAGGACCAACATTTTCTTCAAATGAAAGCTTTGTAGGGACGACCACCGCGGCTGTTTAATTTGTTGTGATGGACAGCATGATCTTCTCAATTCTTTTGGGTGTCCAAGAGAAAAATCGATTTTGATGGCCCTCCACTTTAGAAGATATTTCCTCCCCATGTCTCCCTTTTTGGTGGTACGAAGCTGCCGGGCCACGATGTGAAGTTACAATCACTTAACTGCATGTCTCTAACTGAAATGGAAAGGAATTTATGCCCACAATGACATCTGAAGTGCTCAAATAAGTCATGGGGCCCTCTCGCTCTGGTAAACATATATATAGGGTGATTGTTATGATTTACCTAGGGAGAAAATTCACCCCCGGTATTTTGGTCGTACTCCCGAGCATAACTACACTATTCGGTCTATAATGATAAAAGAAGCACAATGGGAAAACATAATGAAATGGGAAAAAAAAAGTGCAGAGTAGACCCAGGATTAAGAATTCAAGAAGTGGAAGGACCACAGACAGAAAACGATAACATGGTGGGTCTTGGCGATTTGCCCATGCATGTCGTAGTACCATGTGCAATTGCGCACGGGTGGCTCCTGCTTGCCGCACTAATTACCAGCAACAACAGGGGACTGGTCCACTCCAATCTGATGAGCACTGCTGAGTGCTGAGCCTCTCCTCTTCCCTTTGAACCGCGGCCAAGCAGCCAAGTGGAAAAAGCTTCTGTCTCTGTGAATATTGGGGAGGCATGCATGAGGCCATGATGGGGGCAACCAAGCCCACTCACTCCACAGACCACAGGCCTCTCTCCCTGCATGTGCATCACCATGGAAAGGAAAGAAAAAGGAGGAGATCTTCTACCTTGGAATTAGCAAAAGACACTACTAGACAATATCACGTCGATAAAGCTGCTACTGCTACGCTGCATGAGTACAGGTTTGCAGGCCCTGAAAGCAAAATACAGTTAGCATTTGCATCTAACTACGTGCTCTCAAAGTGCTTAATTAATCAGGTCCCGTAGAAGAGTACTGATACAATAGTACAGAAACTGATGAAAGGATTCGTCCTAGCTAGCTAGTGTCTGCTTAACTTTTACTAATGCACAAGATCACTTTTGCTACTAATCTAGGTGTTTTGCTGCTGCTTTAGATCCACCATTTCATGTCACAAAACTGCCGTATCAAAGCATGAACAGCACTGCTGGCTGCTGCAAATGATGCTGCTACTGCAGTTGCAAGAGAAAGTTAGTTGGGGTGCAAGCGTGATAAAAAGGAGCAGGGGATGGCAGGGGCATGTAAAGAAATGGCTGCACCGCGGTGACAGTTAAGGGTAGAACGTGCAGTGGTTCAGTGGCCCACGAATATCGTTACGCCTCCACGTTATGTTCAGTTAATTTACTCTGTCAGCATGCGAGCTTTTAACTAAAGAAGAGGTAAATGTTGCTTGATAAATATGTTAGGAACAGAGAAAAGGTTGACGAATATATAACAACCCTGATCTCTCATGGTTCTTAGCGGAGTTTATTACTTGTTAATTATTAGCAGATAAAAATTAGTCGCCATCCCTAGGTTGATGCCTACAGGACTAGCTAGATGTCAACTTCTAGTGAGACGAGACGGGCATGGTACGTGCAAAGCGCTTGTCCTGGAGTGATAAAGCAAGGATTATTATACATTTATACGCGCCTGCATGGAAGAGCAGCTAGCGTGCACGCACGTGGTTACAAGTTTTCAGACCTCTCGGGATACGTTAATTTACTGATTGGCAGGCCTACGATATCATAGTTAACGAGATTAGTTCGTTGGTTAACGCCAAAAGCTCTTCACAGGAGGCTTTTACATTTCCTTCTTCCAGGTGCACGCTCAGCTACAGGACAAAAGCTGACCTGCTCTCTCTATTTTAGTTAATTGTCCAGTAATCAGTACTACGTGTTCAGTAATCAGTCCCACACAGAAGCAGAGCACATGCTAGGATCGATCCATCGAGGGAGAGAGCGTTTGATTGACTGTAGGGTCGTTTATCGAAATCTGTAATATAAAAATTACATTTTTAATTTCTCTATAAAATCAAGATATGCTCGTGCACGATCCATACATATCATTATATGTATAAAGGCAGCTACAAGTTGCATGAAAAAAACGAACCAGAGGTGAGGTGAGCAATTAATCGTGGAATACATTATGCAGAAAATGGAACAAAAGGAAGGTGACAGACATGGGCATATAATCCAATGACCACCATGTGATAGAATCGCTCGTCAGAGGCGGTCGTTGGAAGATGCAGGCTGGATCTTCATCCTTGTCCTACACCTCGTCTCGGCACTACTCCCTCCGTCCCGGATACGTAAGCATTTCAGGCTTTTCAAACTTTTGTTAAAATGTAAGCATTTGTACGTGGGACCCACCGTATTTATCTCTCTCTACCCTAACCTTCCCCACGGCATCCATCTTTGTTTCTTCCCTGTCGCATTTTCCTCTCTACGAATCCTCCCAAAATCTAAAGTTCTACTCCAAATTGGACACCACTCCATCCAAAGCCGGCGAGCGGATGTTGTTTCGCAACATCTCTTCGATTCCATCGGAGTTGGGAGGGGCTCTACGACGCTCTGCGGCAGCGCAGGTGCCACCAATCCGGATTCCGTGAGAACGAGCTCGTTCTTCCAATCGAAGTGTTGTTTGTCGGTCGCCCCGCGCGCGTTTGTGAGTGTTGGCCGCTGCCTGGGCTTCGGCACGCCCGTTGAAGCTATTGGCCGATCCTTGCAATCGAGCTTATGCACAGCTCGGGCTCTGAGATGACGGACCTTCTAGGGCACCACCAAGGAAGGGGCTACAAAAAAGCTTGCGGCTTCCCTGGAATGCTTATATATTCGGCACGGAGGGAGTATCAAGTATCAACCCCTCTTCTATATCATCATCAAGACCACCACTCTCTCTCTTTTTTTTTATCTTGCGTTACTCATGATGTTCATTGCTAAAGGTGCTCTGTGACCGTTGACGATTTAAGTTCAGAAGGAAAAAAAACTACTGAAGAACAATGGAAATGGTGATACTCCCAAGTGAGAAAATTGCCAAACATTTCAAAAGATGGGTTTCTGAAAATTGCCACATATTTCAAAAGTTGTGACCGTCGACAATGACCTCCATGCCATGTCGTGCAAATATCCTGGATTTGACCACTGAACAGCATCGAAATCTAATGCTTGATGTGGGGACGTGTACAGTGAAGGAAAGACGGATAACATTTTAAAAAGAGAAAATGGATGGTGCAAAACTGCTGGTGACGGGAGAACAGTTTCTTCATCGATTTCCCCCCGTAAACAAAGCCAAATGATTTCCTAAACAGAACAAAGCACTCGAGTCTGTCAGCGCAGGCAGGCGTGCTCACAAGTCATGACTCATTCACTTCACCACAGCTGCGGCATCATGGTGCAGGTCACTGGCATAGAAACATGTGAATGTGATCCCCAGGACACCAAGAAAATAGGAGACAGGTGTCATAGTCCGAAATAAAGCCGACCCGATGCAGGGAGGCAAAGCAAATCAACGGTCAGACACAGTAACACTAGAGTTGCTCGCAAGGCACCAAGCAGCACAGCAGCCCGCCCCATCTAGGCGCACTATTATTTCATTTATTTGATCACAGGTAGCGCGTCTCTTTCACAAGCAAGCAGGAGTCCAGGTCCAGCAGAGTGGCAGCGACGAAGAAGCTAGTCCTTAGTTTCAAGGATGCAGAGGAGGTTGGGGTTTGATGGTTTGCTGGCGAGTGGATCGAACTCGGGTCTCCTGCGGCGGTGGTTATCGTCGTCGGCGAGTTTTGATTCAAGCCGGAGAGAGCTTGGGGCATGGCCCCGACCGACTATGCGGTCAGCGATGGCGCATCTCGTTGATGGACGAGTGTCTTTTTCGGCTCTCTTTAAAGCCTTGGTGCGATGGAGTCCTCTCCGGCATGGATTTGGTGGCTGTCGGATTTGGAAACGATGGCAATGTCCGGTGTCGATGGATCTGGTTGCGACCTGTGGGTGAAAGGTTCAGGGGCTTCATTGTAATTTTCTTTTTTTCTAGGGACCTTTCTGCAACAAGGGTGGGACAACAGTCCTCTGTATCCTTATCTCATGTATCTCTGTCTGTACTCTTTACTTAACTCTAATTATATATGTTTGGTCAAAAAAAAAAAGCAAGATTCAGTTACTCACAGATCCATATATCGTATCATCAGATCCCAACGTGCCAACAAACCACGTTCATCCAGGTGTACCATCCAAACATGGTTTGCTATCACCGACTGCACACGTATCCGTCAGTCCAATTTCCAGTTCAACGACATAACAGAACTTAAACCAGGTTTTAGCAAAAAGGACTGATACAAGATGCCACATAGAACACCAGCAGCAAATAGTTAATCAGGCTAAACATTCATAGATTCATACTGCAGTACAAAATTCTATCATCAGGGGAAAAAAATTATATAGATCACATATGGAACTGAAGATGGCAACAACCGTCAAAGGCACATCTACAAGGGGAAAATCCCTATAAAAGTTTACAAGGGGAAAGTAGGTGGGGAGACACCTAAGGAACGATGGGAATGCTTCTAATATCACCTCGTGTCAACACCTCTGAACTCATCAAGCTAAAAATTCCTAAGCTATATCAGCAACACATTAAAGATCCTGAGAAAAAGGTAAAACTGCAGATAACACCAGAGTTGCCTTTGTCGAAGGAAGTTGAAATCCCAAGAGATCTAAACAGCAATCTTCATGCAAGGTAAACTGATAAGTTACTCTCCATTGACGAACCTTTTACCCTCATAGTACTTCTTCTCACTGGCTTCCTTCTTCTCATTCCGCTTCTGCACAAATTACAAAGAAAATTGAATGCAGACCACATTAGATCAATGAACCAGAACAAATGAACAGCATGCCAAACTCCACACCTAATATACAAGTTGCTGAACATTGTTTTATGGGAAAAGATTGGTCCCAGGAAACATCCTATATTTAATGTATACATGCAAGGGACTCACTCAAGTGCTAATGCATCATCATAATATCAGTTACCTGGTAGGCTTCATGGTTAGCGACTATCCTCCTGATAATAGTGCTTGTAGTAATATCCAAAGGGCTCTCAAGCCTATGGTAAATGCCCATAGCCATTGGAACAGCATATGGATTTGAATCATCCTGAAAAATACATAAGCAAAAATTATTAGTTATCAGTGCTGTGCATTTGCATATTCAAATAAAAATACGTAATTACCTGCATAAAGTCCATGTTCTCAGCAATTGTTCCATGAACAACAAGTGAAATATTGAATGTGGTAATCTGTGCAGGAAAAAAGAAGAAGGAAGTTAGGTAACTCCAGTCTCCAGGTACACACAAAACCTGATAGTTACAACTAAAATTTTAGAAGGCGGTCATATGCATGGACTGGGTGTCAATTTGTTACATGGTATGACAGCATCGAAGCCATATATTTTGTTCCAAAGGAAAGGGTCAAGCATTAACCTTCAAAAAATGTTTGGGTCTGTGCCTTCTAATGGTGATTTAATGCAAACAGTGGGGATCTTGATCAAAACTGATCTGGTGCATAATGCTCAACAGGGATGCTTTTGTTTGCGAAAGAAATTCAAGCATCGAGACCAACTGTGTTTTGGTTTGCAGCATAGCATGGACAATGTGACCAAATATAAGATAAATCAAGATTACCTTTGCAACTAAGTTGCAAGGCCAGTTTCTCAAACAAAGATCATTCTACTCAGTTGAAGAGATAAGAACAAGATTATGGAAAAAATTCAGGTTATTATTAAGGATATGGCCTAATGAGGATCTGTTCATGGTCAATCATTGCTTGCTCTTCTTTATTGCTAGTGAAGTGGCACTCATACAATCATACTTGCCCATATCTTAGTCTTTCTTGACTCTTAGCATTTCAAGGTTAGTATAGAGTCATTTTTGTCAGACTAAGTATGGGTAGCGTTTCTATATGGTAGTATTATGAATATGTATAAATTGTATTTTAAGTCAAAAATGTGTAAATTATATAATTCAATTCATGCTTCCAAAGGAACTGGGCATAACATTTTATCTCCAAACAATGTAAGTAGCACATCCAAAATGGAACAAGGGATGCTAATAGGCTTATACCTATTTGAAATTTGAAATCTCCATAAGATATCAACCAAATTAGTTTGTCCAGGGCCTAGATAAGTGAAAGTTGCCTAGAGAGGGGGCGGGGGGGGGGGGGGGGGGGGGGGTGAATAGGCTATCTAACAATAATCCTGAAAATCACTTGAACAAAAGTCAAATCAACAGAAATGATGGAACTTCCGTCGGAACTGACGGAACTTCCGTCGCCACAGAAGTTCTGTCAATCGACAAAACTTCTCCCTATTCTTCCTCTAAAGCAATGAACAACGTGGATAAATAAAACAGAAGGAAGTACTAACTTGGTAGAAGTGAAGCTAGTACAATGTAAGCCTAGAATCCTTGAATGAAAGACTAGCTACACAATTAACAAGTGACACAAGCACAATAATATGGAAGAAATAAGCAAGCACAAATATAAGAGCGGGAAAGTAAAGAGAGACACAAGATTTAACCCGAGGTTCGGCAACCACACCAAGTAGTTCCTACGTCCTTGTTGAGGAGCCACACAAAGTGGCCGGGTCTCTCTCAACCCTTTTCCCCGCCAAGCAATCACAAAGATCGTGCTTGGATTTCTTTCTTCACTTGATTCTTTTCCTCCGGAGGCGAATCACACCTTCACAAACGTCCCCGACTCACCACACAAAGTTGGGAGCTCAAGGGCGATGCCTAGCCGTCTAGGAGACCGAGTCTCCTCGAGTAACAAACAAATCAAATCTTGAAGGAGGAAAGATGTGCTCAAGCTTTTGAATGGACGGATTCAATGTTTTTGTGGTTGGATCTCTCTCACTTTGGTTTGGATCTCAAGAACAAGCCTAGGAGTGAGAGGGGAGAGCTCTAACTGAAGAGTGAGTGAATTGGCAAGCTATCCAACCCTTCCCACGGGAGAAGGGGTACTCTATTTATAGGGAGAGCTAAAAAACTAGCCGTTGGAGACTTTTCTGGGTCTGACAGAATTTCCGTGGTTACCCACGAAACTTCCGTCATTTCAAATTTAGCCGTTGCACGCGCTGGGAGTGAACTCAGATGCTGTGACGGAACTTCCGTCAAGGGGTGACGGAACTTCCGTCACTCTCGGTTTAGACAAGGTTCGCGCTCATAGAACTTCCGTGAGAGCCACGGAAATTCTGATGACGGAACTTCCGTCAGAGACTGACAGAACTTCCGTCACTCACGGGAAGGCGAGAGGCAGGAACCCGATGCTGACGGAACTTCCGTCAACCTCGGGTTGGAGAGGAAATGCAAACCGATGTTGACGGAACTTTCGTGAGAAGGCTCACGGAACTTCCGTCACTCTCTGTTTGGCTTGGAATAGAGCTGGTTTAAGGCTTGGTTGATTACTCTTCTCACTAAAACTGTTTTGAGGCTTGAGCACACACAATTCCCTCTTAACAAGTTTGTTTTACCCCCCTTTATAGTTCGGCATACCTATGACTCAAATTAAATAAAAAACTAATCATAGTAGAGCTTTTGAGTCCATATCCTTTCCTTTCTTTTTGGGAGTCAACAACAACTTGCAAATGTGGGGTTATACAATAATTTTGACTATCTGCACATTTATCTCTTAAACAAGTTAGTACACTTTTAATCTTTTGTCATCGTACACCAAAACCCACTAGGGGATCCTAGATGCATCTTCAATAAGCTAAGCGCAAGCATAGTCTAAATCCAAACTACAATTTCGATGCAAAAATGAATGGAAGTTTATGGGCGTGCTGAGACTTGGTTGGTCTGTATCAATCCACGGAAGCTTCTAGGCATGCTATGAGATTAAGTCAATCTGTATCAACCCATGGATGAGAGAACGTGAGCTTTAAATTTTTATCTCCATCAGCAAGTGCTAAAAACTACCTGTATATTGTTGGACACATGGAGGGAATTTCAAAACAGCTTTGCTTATTTTGCAAAGAGGTTGATTTAAACCCAGGACCACATGTGGTGAGACTCTTCCACAGCGCCAGGCATCCCTTTCCAATTTAGGGGGTTACATGGTGTTATGGTCATTATGCGACCCATGGTCCGTTGAGCTGCCCAGAGGCCCAAAGGGCAGGCCCAGTAACAAAGCCGGTACTGTTCACGTGCGTGAACAGTACCTCCGATACTGTAGCATCGGGCCCACGTGTAGATCCTTATCCATTAAGATAGATAATATTAGATCTAGGGTCTTCCATATTGTAATAGGTTATTTAGGGGTCAAGTTATGTTCTCTCTATATAAAGAGAGGCAGTTTATCAATAAAGGACAAGAAGGAATTAGAGGGGTAAAACCCTAAAATCTCTCTCTCTCTCTCAGCCACCGCCGCCTCCTAGCGCCGCCGCGGCAGCACCATGCTGCCGCCTCCCTCCTCCAGCGCCTAGGACAGCAGCCCTAGGGCTGTTGCTTCCCTCCTCCCTCCTCTCTTCGTTCTCTAATTCCCCAATTCTCCTCTTCTTGATTTATGCACACAACACATGGCATAGCATAAATACAAGTATATGTATTTGTTATATTGCCTTAAGGGGTTACGTTCAAGCAACAACCACAAAAAGATGCAGCATGCATCTTATACGAAAAAATAATATGATTACGAACAGAAAAGATATTTTACCATGTCTTTTGAAACATCCCATGGTGCACCAATGATCACCTCATCAACATAACGACAAGCCAAAACACTCAAACTTCGCTCATGGAGGTTCATGATAGGGCGATGCCGTCCTCGTGTTGAACTGGAAACAATAGTAAACAGCAATATATGGATGAATGCCATGTTAAAGAATTGATTGTATATGCACTGTAAACAACACGTGCTGAGATGAAATGAAGTTACAATAAACAAAAGAGGGGAACAAAAGAGCAAATCAACATACTAACCTTATGGTCTGATCTGTGTGAATGCCCACAAGTAGAAAATCTCCAAGCTCTCGAGCAAGTCGCAATATCTACATGGAAGAAACGATAAATACAAGAACGTCCGAATAAATGTGTTTTGGAAGTGTTACTCTATTTGCTCTATTGCAAAAAAAAAAAACACATTTATTGCAATATCTACATGGAAGAAACTATAAATACAAAGGATGTCCGAATAGATGTGGTTTTCTATGCAGTTATTTTTCCGTTTGAGGTGGGTGAGTATCTGAGAAGGATTGTCGATTGTCATTTACCTCAACATGTCCAGCATGGAACAGATCAAATGCACCATCTATGTACACTATCCGAGAATCTGGGCGTGGACCCTGCATTGCAAAAGTCTAAAGTTAACACAAAGAGCAAGTACCATATTCAGAGTCTCAGTTCTATGTAGTAAAACAATGAAGCCATTGCAGGCTCCTAAGAATTGAGAGTACGCTATAGCAAACAAAATGTCACGTTCATGTAATCAACAGGTGAATAGGTGAAGAGTTGACTCACAATCATATTAGATTATTAGTTTTTCTGATAATTCAATGATGTGTAAGGTTTTGCATCCTTTTGTTCATGAAAAAAAAAATACTTTTCATGATAAGCTAAGGTATCCAGTAAGCAATTTTGACTATCAGTTTTCATATCAACATAGTATGACAAGTATGTTACAAAAAAAAAAATGTATGTGAAACTACATAAGAGGTACCTTGCTATTTGAGAACTGAACTATTCGCCTAGATGTAGGAAGAAAATGAGATACTCTAGTCCCACTTCCAGATCCACCATCATCAATTTTCTGACCATGTCCACTACTGAACTGCCTTTGTAGAGAAGAGTGATTGTGGGCATCAGAAGATGCTCTCTCTCTAACACAAAGAAGCATCCTTCCTGCCATGTTGAAAGATAAGATTGATATAACTCATGACTCATGAGTATAAAATATTTACATCAATCATCACTATATAAGTTTAACAGAAGAATTGTTGGAGAAAAGATACATCTAAAATCAATTGCAATATTGGACAATAACTATGACATTCAATCAGAATTCCTAGTTTCATTTTCACACTTCTACATGGAACTCAAATAGACATATTCCTTGTTTCACACTTCTACAGGAAAGGAAATACTAAAGCAGAATTAGTACCAACAATATCTGTTGTCGACACTCCCTCGGTCCTTTTAATCTGCTTATACCGGCCAGCCTTTTTGGCAAGAGCATATGCATCAGTACCATCCGGTAGCAAGCAAGGATCGTCACCATGGATAATGTAATCAATGTTATACTCATTGAATAGCTTGTTCATGAAGTCTTCAGTTATGGCATAAGGGGCATCTGGAATAATATCATCCACCCATTTCACAGCACCGACCATTATCATTCTGTATTGTCAAAAAGGGAAACATCATCAGAAATAACTATAAACACTGGTGTGATCACTCTGAGCACATGTTCATTCGAATATCTACATACTGCCACTATAGCACAAGAGACCACATGATATTCCCTTTATGGGTAAACTGCAGAAGATATACTGTAAGAAATTTGTAGTTTAGCAGGTATGCAAGTTTTTTAAAAACCAGTTTTGTCAGGGCATACCTGGTGTCAAAATTCAATTTGTCATCATACTTTTCTATGTAAAGGTTTCAAGTCATGAGGCCCGTTCACAGATAATGTTATTTGGATTCATATGAAGCATAGACTAATTGGTTTATGGTTAGTGTCTTCGGCGTGTGAGAACATTCTCAGCTAGTATTTTCAAATGGAACAGAGCTACCTTGCCAGCTAATGATCAGAATGCAATAAACATAGATCCCACAAATTGGCCAAAGCCCAAAGGTTTAAACTTTGATGACAAACTTAGTTGGTCTGCACAAAAAGATTGCCCGGGAGCAGGCGAAGCAACATCCAGTAGTTGTTTCCCAGAAATTAGAAACTGAGCTGCTGAACTATTGAACTGTTTAATTGGGACTTCAGCGTGGATAGCTATGGCCTAAACGTTACTTTCATAGACACATTTGATCGAATTATTATAAAATGACCTGTGTCGCATAACCATGTGGTAGGATTGCACCGGGCATCATTACACGAGAGCGAGAGAACAGGAAAACTGAAACGACGAGGTGAAATCAAAAGGTTTGGGTGTACCGCTCGTGCATCGGCGTGACGGGCGGGCCCTTATTGGCCTTGATCTCCTCGTCGCTGATAACGCCGACGATGAGCTCGTCGCCGAGGGCGCGCGCCTGGCGCAGCGCGTTGCAATGGCCGTAGTGCATCATGTCGAAGCAGCCGTCCATGTACACGCGTACCGGGCGGCGCCGGAACCGCCGCCGGAGCGCGTCGACCGGCGGCAGAGACGAAATGGACACGGGGCCGGAGAGGTGGAGCGCGAGCACCGAGGCGCCCAGCACGATGCCGCCGCCGACGACGCACGCCGCCAGCGTCCGAGCGCTGCAGCCACTGCTTCCCGCCTCCATGGAGACAACAGAAAAAGAAGGTGGACGGCCGAGCACACGGAGGCGAGGGAGTGGGTCGTGTTGTGCGAGTGTGGGGCTGGGATCTAGGGTTTACGTATCAGGGTGTGCGACCGGAGGGCGTGTCGCCATGGGAGGTGAGGGAGTGAGCGATGCTGGCGGCGAGGCGGGGACGAAGAAAAGAGAGGGATTCCGTTAACGTGTGCGTTTGCTGTGTGGTCGTAGCATAATCCTGATGTTTCTGCGCCGGCTGACATGTGGGACCAGAGTGTCAGTTAAAAGTGAGGATTATGGAGTAGCCGTGACCCCACGTCACGGCAGCATCCTAGTCCTGGACCAGTTGTTATCCTGTGTTGATTGCTGCAAGAATTGAAGTTTCCCTTCTTTTTTCCTTTATTAGAATAAATTTAAATGGTTTCTGTCACAAGAGTAAATGAAATCCACCGTCCAACCTGCCCATAAGGCAAACCATAGACTAGATGGATCGTATCGTGCTGCTGTACTATATGATCATCTCATATCTAGCACGATCCGACAAGCAAATTTGACTTCTCCGTTCAAAGGTCAAAATGTCCAAGTCATAGCATCCAAATTGTAAGGACATTTGATACGTGGGATATGCTCTGGACAACACGCGGCAAAAGCATTAGATGCACGTTTGAAAGCGAAATATG
Organism: Eleusine coracana subsp. coracana; assembly: GCA_032690845.1. Classification (NCBI taxonomy): domain Eukaryota; kingdom Viridiplantae; phylum Streptophyta; class Magnoliopsida; order Poales; family Poaceae; genus Eleusine; species Eleusine coracana. The sequence continues at coordinate 13,674,564 of CM064426.1, forward strand.
ATGAGAACAAACAACATCATAGAGATGGCTTCGGTTTTTTGATTTATTTCTTTGTTATATTTTTTTTAGAAATTATTGTCCCTTTCTTATATTTTTAGAAATTATGTTGGCTTGATATAGTCGAAATCAAGCATAATTGTACATAGTATTTTGTCCTACGTTCAACTATGGAATTTGGAGTACTATGATTTTTCGAGTATTGGATTGGAGGATGATTCCCTTTCCTTTTCTAATAGATAGAAAAAAAAGAAGAGTTCAAAGGAGAAAAAACTATTCAAAAAAAGATGCCCTGGTATAGAATTTGACATAGTGCTCAAATATCTTCCGTAGCTCTTTGACCCATGCCCCGCGTTTGACTTGTCCACAACTATGACCGCTTCCTATGCATCTGGAATCATTTTAAGATGACCAAATGGCACAATGGCACAAGTTACAGAGCTCCAACGAACATCCGGCGGCTTCAATAGAGGATTTGCCGACTTGGGCACGCCTCGACACCTCACTGCTTGTGTCAACATCTTGATCGACAAACAGATAGTACGACAAGAAGATTATGCCCCTTATTATTGTTTCCTATCGCTCAAGAAACATATTTCATTTTTTATCACAAAGTCCCTGGTCAGGATAGCACTCATGAAGCCGCGAATCCCTGGTGCAACAAACTCCAGTCTCCATGTAAAAGCTTTGATTACTCGGAAGGGATCTTGTACAACAACCAAAATTTACAACACGTTGTACGCAAACGCACCAGGATATCAGTGAATAAACAAACAGGTTGCAATGACGCCGGTATCTTCAAATGTCAGTCTAAAACTAAAGTGCCATCTCTGCTTGAAGCTTAGTCAGTTCAGTCAAGTCACTGGCTTGTTTAGAAGAGGATGTCTCTTTTGGTCCTTGTTGTACAGGCACAGATAGCCCAACCGGGGCTTCAGGAAACTCTTCATCAAGCTCTTCCTCCTCCAGATCTTCCAGCTCAGCTTCTAGCTCATCCTAACAAGGAAAAAAAGGAATTCAAACCCCTTGAGAAAATAGGTGCTGCATTTAAAGTTATCTTAACAGCACACAAATCATTCTGATGAACTGTATGGACTTTAGATTATATGAACATGGAATCCTTTTAAAGTAAAAAATAAAATAAAAATAAAGAGAAGTACCTCATCAAAGTCAGCGGATGCACCGACTGGTGTCGCGAGTGCCTCCTGTATCTGCTTCATATTCTCAGTCTGTTCATTCGCCTCATCAATGGCATTTTCAATATCATCGATATTCCTATTGAAGAATTACCACAGACAGTTCATTCAATTATTTGGAATTATAATTTTATTATATAGATTCATGACTGAGTAAAGCATCAGGAGTTTACAAACACAAGAAAAAAAAAGATGAAAAAAAAAGAAATACCCTGAGTGCTTGGACACAAATATTGAATCGAGAACAAGTTTTCATTGTACAGGAGGAATGGTAGAAATGTGAACCCTTGTTAATTTAGTATATAGCAGACTAATAACCCATTTTAGTAGAAGCAAAAAAGGGAAATGGAATCTTACAATGAGTTCTGAATAGCTTTGACAGCAGATGATCCGGAGCGCAAAGCATCAACAGTGTCTGTAGTTGCCTTTGCACTTTCGAGCATTATAATCTAATAAAAGAATAATGTCATATCAATTTTATGCAACCTTAATCAAGATCAAGATTGAAAGTATGCACAATTATCTTCCGTTACCTGGTCATGAACTCGCAATTGAAAATTTGACAGCTGCTCAATTTGTGTCTCGTACAATTTCTTTTTCTTCAGACACTGAATTGCAGCTGCAAGACATAACAAGGTATTTGTCATAGAAGTCGAGTAACAAATGCTGAAAAGAACCGCAAGGTAAGAATCACATTGTCCTCACTTTAGTATTTGTTACTTTGCATGTTCATTGGTGGATTATGTGCAAGGTATAGTATCAATGTTGGTTCTTGACCAAAATAAAATGGGGGAACAAGTATTGTGACCATGTTAAGCTCTTTAGTGTCAAAGATTTTGAAATTCTGTAACGAAAAAACAATGAAATCAAATTTGGCAACCTTTTACAATTGTGTATTAAGAAAATTCTCGTATTCTGTAACAAAATGAAAGACAGACAAAGAAACTTGGTTACCATTTTTGTTCTTCGCTTTTGTATAATCCTTGACCTTTTCAATTTCTGCAGAACTCTTTTTCTGAAGGAAGCGTTCTTTCTTCTCCAACATCTCTAGAGTCTACAAACAAGCAGTAAAAAAAAAGGTTACACCGACATGGAAAAGGTTACACCGACATGGATGGTAAATCTTAGGTAGCAAGCTAATATTTTGATATTGCAGGCATAGTTTGAGGGAAATGCAGCCATAACCTTGATAAACACCACACTATATTGAATTTATCTTTGACACACATGCTTCCTAATTAATGGTCAACATCTACAGCTGGTGGCAGCTTTGTCCAAGAAAGACTCCTGTTTTTCTTTTTCCTGCAGATAAGAGGACTTCTATTGTTCTCTACCAATCTATCTTCTGAAAAATCATTGAATTTAAAAACCTACATGATCACATTACAGTGCTCATGTGATCCCGAAGATGGATAGTGCTGTTTTAAGAAATTGGTTTTAACATTAACTTCTATTGAACTGTTCCTTTCTATATAACAATTGGTCATATTTCCACTTCTAAACCTTCTTTCCAGGACAAAAAAACAAATAAATTCTAAAGCCCGCTGAACTGCAAATAAGCCAGTCTTATTACTGCCAACAAAAGAAATTACAGTACTCTTATTGCTGATATATTAGTATATTACTACTTGGGAAACAAAAGCATAATGAGAGGAAAGCTCGAGAACAAGGAAGACAAGCAAAGATTTAGGTATGAAGGGGATGAAATACCTCATGGAGCCGATCCAAAGTGGGCAGAGCAGAGGAGGCAGCCTCCTTCTTCTTGCTCTTAGTCTTCGGCAGCAATTTCTTCAGCATCTTCTTGCCAGCCCTTCCTGATTCTCACTTTGGTATGTGATGGCCTGTTTATGAAGGAATAGGTGGATGATGAGTTGGGGATGACCCCCTCAAAGATGAAGCGAGGGAAGAGGTGCTGAGAAAAGGTTCCTCAAAGAATAGTAGTTGGAAAATGTGAAGAGAGGACTTGTCTGCTCATGAAAAAGATCAATGATGTCACTATCCAACGATACATGCTCCAAGCTGGAAAGTATGCTTTGTGATACTGACTCGTTTTCATCAAATAGAAGATAGGTTTGACACATTTGCAAGAATAAAATAAAAAAATATTTGTATATAGCTATAAAGTTTATTTCAAAGAGGGAAACCCCTGATGAGATGGAGCAAGGTTTATGTGAAACTACTTTAACGGTGACAATTCTAAAGTAATACCAGCCACATAAGGTTTCTAGTTGTGACCGTAACAACAGTTTAAGAATATAAGAAATATCTGTAGCAGGTAAGTTGGATTAGGTCGGCCTAGAGACCTATATAATTTGGCATCTTGCTGTCCTCAGCATTCATAATTCATAGAGTAAGTTCACAACTTCGAATCTTGCATTATATTACTTCATGCTTACTACTTGAGACAAAGTTCTGAAGAGAAACCCTGATTCATCGTGTTTTCCTTGTATGACAAGTAGTTGAGCTACCATTTCTTATCATCTAGTATGCTTTAGCTTTTGAGTGGCTAAAGTAGATGAACTGCACACTGCTAAATTTTCCAGGATTCTATTCTGAAAGCAACCAACTTTTGCAAAAGGGCTTACAGATCGGAATCCTTTTGAGCACCGCTTTCCTGTTTAACTGCCCTATTTCACTTTTCCACCGTTCTCCCTCCCCTCCTACAAATCTACAACGGAACAAGCCAACAGATGGGATCTGTTCAGAATCAAAAGGCATGTGGTAGAGCGCACATGAACAGCACCAAGATACAGGAATCTGTAAGCTAAGCTGCGCTTCCGTCGATCAAAATCCCCGCAAACGAAGATGCAAAAGCCTGAACTAACGCAAACAGAGTCTCTAAGCACATGGATGAGCAGCGGGATCTGCAAACAAATCAGCGGCGAGAGTGAGGGAGCTCAGTACCTGAATAACAACCTGACGCCACCGAACCGCCCTAGCTCCGGCGACTGCCGCTGACCATTTTCCTTGCCGTCCCAGGACTGGGAAATGGAAATGGAAATGGAAATGGAAATGGGAAGGAACTACGGAGCCGTTGGGCCCAAAATTTCAGGGTAGGAGAGAAGGTCCGTCGTTCAGTCTAAACTCTAAATCAATCGGCCGGCCCAATTAATTGATAGAAATATAAGAAAACAAAAAGAGCAAATTTCAACAAACCACAGGTTTTGGGACCATTGTAACACAGAACCACAAGTTTTATATTTTGTTGCATCAAACCACAGGTTTTGGAGTCAAACAACATCAAATCTCATATTTTACAACTTTTCACTATCTCACACTACATGACCCACTTTCAAAAACAGATGTGCACACAAACATTCAATAGAAATCGGATATCACATTAAAGCAACCAACCAGTTATTCTAATCATAAACGTTTCATACTTACAAAATGATTCAGTGATCTTTCTATGTCACGTAGAGATATATAACTAAAGAACTTGCTAATCTAGTTTGCATCACATGATAAATCATCTCACTGACTATATCCGAATAAACGTGACCTAGGAAGTAAACATGACCTTTGTCCTCCTGTCGTTGGACATGGGACCCACATGTCAGATGATGGAAAGTTGTAAAATTTGGGGTTTGGTGTTACTTGGTTCTAAAAGCTGTGTTTTGATGCAAAAAAATTATAATATCTATGATTCTGTGTTACAATAATCCTAAAACTTGTGGTTTCTTGAAATTTACTCAAACAAAAATGATGCCATGTGCATATGCATATGCATGTCCTCTCTCCTTCGCTGGATACCGAGGCAGTAGCAGAGGGGTGGTCTGTCGTGCTACCGGTGCACCGCGCAGCTTGGACAGAGCGAAGAAGATGCACGAGTGCCCCGTTGGAGCAAAAATGATTACATTGACACAATGACTCTCTTCCCCGGCAGCGGCAGCGATCGATCAGTCAACATCGATCTCAAACGAACTGGGTTGCAGATTTTCTAATCCAAAACAATCGTAAATTACACTCGAAAACACAATTACGAACGGATTTCCTGGTCCGTCTATTTATTATGACGAAGCCCACTCTGGCCTACAAATGGAAAGCTCGTCGCCCACATCGGTGCCTGCCCAACCTTAAATTCATATACGGGCCTTTAGTGAGCCACGCGCACTCAGGATTCATGTCCTTTCATACAGGTTCGAGCAATACGTGATCATGCAATCATGACTCAGAGATATCAAAATTTGAATATGATTTGGTTGGGGTACGCCAGGCAAGGGCTGTAGTGCAACGCCCGAGCGACATTTGAGAATCCTAGTGGCTAGCCACTATAATGGATCCTCCCCCACAAAAAATAAATTTAATATCATTGTGAGAACATGTCCCACGTATCAGATATTAAACTGATAAGAACAGATACTACACTTGATCTTAGCCAAAAGGCCGAGAAAGGTATAATTTGAATTGATGCAGTGCCCCTTCTTTTGTATCCGGGTTACGGCTTCTGTCTCTATTAGCTTCACGATGTGGTACTAATTCTCTATTGTACTAGTGGTAATCAGAATCAGTGGGTTGTCTAAAGGGTGTGCCAGCTTGTGGGCTGTTTTAGTCCTACAATACGATTTGTCCGACGGGCCTCTTCGATCCACTGGCTTTCCAATTTCCAATTGCTTGGACCACACGCTGGGCCGGGTAGGCAGCCCACGGTGAAGGCAGCCCGGGGAAGTCTACTGCGGCCTTTGAAAGCCCATCTCGCAGGGAAGGCCCGGCCCGGGGTTGCTCTGTTTTCCCGGGCGAGAAAAGCCCGCCCGGCCTCGTGAGGAAACCCTCGCCTACTCTGACTTGAACTGCACACGTGCAGTATTCAATGACGTGTGGGACCGGGCCCACGTGTCAGTGACTGCTGTTGAAGTCGGAGGATCCCCGTCCCTCTCGTCTCCCCAACCTCGCGCCGCCGCCGCCTCCCGATCGAGGAGGAGCCGTCGGGACCTCCTCGGCCACGACTTTGCTGCCTCCCCCACGACTCGCAGCGTGAAGCCGGCGGCCTCTACCTCGACTAGAGGCGTGGAGACATTACTGCATCCTCTCCCCTGCTCGACGCGCGGCGCGAAGCGGGCCGCCTTTATCCTCAACTCGCGGCGCGAATCCGGTGCCGCTGCCCCTCCTGTGCTTGCGTTGGGTGAGCTCTCTCTTCTCTCTCTCTCTCTCTCTCTCTTTCTCTTTCTCTCTCTCTCTTTCTCCCTCTCTCTCTCGTTGCAGGAATCACGGGTTGCCGTCTTTCTCTGTAGATTTGAGATGAGGAATGCTCTGCTGACTAGGTGAAGACAAGAACGTGAGGGGCTCAAGGTCACGGCTCCTCTATCGCTTTAGTGGAATGCAGCGGAGGTCTTGCCACCTAATCGCGTCGATTGGTTCTCTACTTCAGGGACGTTGGTGAGTATCCAAGCTGCTTTCTCTTTCTTAGATTAGGTGAGTTCCCTTGTTCGAAAGAGCGTGTTTTCTCAATCAAGAACAAATCTGTCTTGCTTTGCTTACCTCCATCTAGTTGCGCCTTACTTTTTTTTTCCCTACCTCCACCCATTTAGGCTCGGTTAGGTCGTTGGTCTTCTTCCTGAGAGCGTTAGAGATTGCCATTGGTTGATACCAAAGGACGTCTTGCTGTGCAATTGAGTGTTTGCTCCAAAAAGAGTTTCGAGGGTACAACACAACCTCCTTACTCCGCACCAAGCCCTCCCGTGCTCTAAATTTGTTTCTTTTGACTGATGCATCCCCCCATAATGCCAATGTTTGTAACTGGAATTCTTGGTGACCGCACTGAACTGATAGAGCCATGTTTTTTTTTTTTTTTTGCAGAAAAATAAGGAGTAGGCTACTCCCTCTGTCGCTCTTTCATGGGGCAGCCTGGGGCAGACTCTGTTCAAGGGAAGGAGTGCAATGGTGTTGCTTGTGACCGCAATTGTGGCGCTTCTCCATCTAAGCAGCAGTTAGAAGGGAAGGAGGCACTGCGATATGCAAACATCCTCCGGTCGCGCAATAAGTTCGCTGATGCCCTCCACTTGTACAACGTTGTGCTTGAGGAGGGCGCCAACGTGGAGGCCCTTATTGGGAAAGGGATTTGCCTCCAGGCACAGAGCCTGCCCAGACAGGCCATTGAGTGCTTCAGAGAGGCTGTTAAAATTGAGCCAGGAAATGCGTGTGCTCTTACGCATTGTGGAATGATCTACAAAGATGAGGGTCACTTGATCGAAGCTGCAGAGGTATTTTCAAGATTCATGCATGTGCATTCTTCTGTTCTTTAATTCGCATGTTACTGAAAACTGATTATATTGTGACAGCCTTTGTTGCTAACACTAGTCTTAGATAAATGGATGCTACCTAACAGAAAACATGTTGATGATTAAAATTATTCCCTGGCTGTCTTATTAACTATCGCAAGATCTGTTATCCCAATTCATACTTTTTGCACTTGCCTGTACTGTATTCTGTTAACCGTCTTTGCCAAAGCATAAATGATTTGACATAATATAGTCAGAAAAGCTTGATATTTCTAATTATAAAATGGTTTCAATTGAAAAAAAATGGATCAGGCATATCGAAAAGCTCAAGCAGCGGATCCTTCCTACAAACCTGCTGCTGAATTTCTAGCTATTGTGTTGACTGATCTTGGAACTAGCTTGAAGGTAGCGGGTAATACAGAGGAGGGAATCCAAAAATATTGCGAAGCTCTGGAAGTAGACAGCCACTATGCGGTACCGTCGTAAACCCTTGCTTGTATCCATGTCAGTAATATTTTACTTCAATGAGCAATTTTATATGGTGACGATGTCTTGCATCTGGAATGCAGCCTGCTTATTACAACCTTGGGGTGGTTTATTCAGAGATGATGCAATTTGATATGGCTCTTACTTGTTATGAGAAAGCTGCACTAGAGAGACCATTGTATGCTGAAGCCTACTGCAACATGGGAGTTATATATAAGAACCGAGGAGAGCTAGAAGCAGCGATTGCCTGCTATGAGAGGTAACCTGTGATTCTTTGGTACACATTAAATTGCTGGCAATATACAAGAATGACATATTGGAATGATTTTTCTTGTAATTTGACTCTGCACCAGGTGCTTGACTATTTCCCCCAACTTTGAGATTGCTAAGAACAACATGGCAATAGCATTAACTGACTTGGGCACAAAGGTGCTAGCCTCTTTCCTTATTATTTCAACAAACCATATTTCCTTTTGGTGTTTGCTGTGTACATCTGGTGGTTACCATCATCTGCCCTTATTTCTCTCTGTAGTGATCATGCCTGATAGAATGAACGACTCCACCCCAGCCTTGTTTTGAAAAATTATAACAACAATGACAACAAGGAAGCCTTTAATCCCAAGCAAGTTGGGATAGGCTAGAGATGAAACCCCGAAGAACCTAAACACGAGCAAAACAAACAAACACAATAAAAATTAGTCATTCAAATTTGTTGCCCTTACCGAGACAAATTTACTGCTTATCATTGCTCGTCTGCACATTTTTTATGTTGGGCTTAGTGAATTTTACTGGCAATATATGATTAATCTCTACTGACCTTGAAAAGAGAATTAGCTTACATATCACCAATGCCACCTATTCAGTTTAGCCTGCTACTCTATTGGTGTTTGTCTGATGATCAATGAGTTGGCATTTGCTTGTGATTGATTCACCTATCAATTAAAACTTTGAAAATGCTCAGGTAAAAATTGAAGGTGATATCAATCAAGGCGTGGCATATTACAAGAAAGCTCTGTTCTACAACTGGCATTATGCTGATGCTATGTACAATCTTGGTGTGTCATATGGTGAAATGTTGAATTTTGAGATGGTTAGTTATTAAAAATTGTCTTTAATTTTCTTTTTACCAATCAAAATTTACCTTTCTTGCTGATACTATATATTTCCATGATGTGTGAAGGCTATTGTTTTTTATGAGCTAGCCCTGCACTTTAATCCTCGCTGTGCGGAAGCGTGCAATAATTTGGGAGTAATATACAAGGACAGGGACAACCTTGACAAAGCTGTTGAATGCTATCAAGTAAGTGAAACTAGTTATACACTTCTGTTTAGGTATTTGTGGACTGGTATTGATTCTTTTCTATTTTTGTATGTTTTAGATGGCCCTATCAATTAGGCCAAATTTCTCTCAGTCACTAAACAACCTTGGAGTTGTCTACACCGTTCAGGTCTGTTCTTTGGTTATCATATTATTCTAGCACAATTCTTGTTGTCATTGTCTGCTTACTATGTGGTTCTACCTTACCTAAGTATGTGTTCATTAATTCATACAGGGTAAGATGGATGCTGCTGCAAGCATGATTGAGAAGGCTATAATTGCAAATTCCTCGTATGCTGAAGCATATAATAACTTAGGTAATCAAATTTCACCAACCAACAGTTGTCAATTGTCATGTGGGACTCATTCTATCATTTGATAGTAGAGTATTCTAAACATTCTTCTTCTTTCTTTTTTTTTACCTTTCTTGCCTTCTAATTTTAATATTCCATTTTTTATTGACTTCCAAATTCTGTCTTAACTCAGTAATATTGGAATTATTAACTGACAAATGACCATTGCTTTCATCCTAGGTGTTCTTTACAGAGATGCTGGAAGTATTACTTTAGCAATACAGGCTTATGAGAGATGTCTTCAAATTGACCTTGACTCACGTAATGCTGGCCAGGTTCTGCTTTTGGCCCAGATTGTGTTCATTAAGATATCAGGGTTCCTGTATAATATTTTAATTATTTATTAGTTACAGCTAGTAAGTCTAAAGTGCTGTTGCCCAATTGGATGAACTACCTGCATCAATATCATAAATGCTAAGCATCTACAGATAATTTTCTTGTACCTGCATCCATATCATAAATGCTAAGCATCTACAAATAGTTTTCTCATTTCTTTCTACCTTTGCTTTATTTGTTCTCTTGATGTCCTTTGACTTCTGTGGACATATGGTTAATTGTATCAAGCCATTTGCAATTGCTGGTGCTCTAGATTCATTTTGCCAGAACTGCTTGCTTGCTATGAACTATATTGATGAGGGCTTTTTGCAACAGCTGGCGCTCTAGATTCTCCCTTATGTGTTAAAACTCACAACAATTCATTTTGCCAGAACCGCTTGCTTGCTATGAACTATATTGATGAGGGCTCAGACGACAAGCTTTATGATGCTCACAGGTCATTATATTTACAATAAACATGACAAAATGTTTTTTTTTTTTATAAATTTCTATGTGTCATCATTGAGTGTCTATTCACTGTCTTTTTATCTATTTCACAGGGAGTGGGGCAAGCGCTTTATGAAATTGTATCCACAATATACTAGCTGGGATAACTCAAAAGTTGCTGATCGCCCACTGATCATTGGCTATGTATCCCCTGATTACTTTACTCACTCTGTATCATACTTCATTGAAGCTCCACTTACACACCACGAGTACACAAATTACAAAGTGATTGTCTACTCTGTTGTTGTGAAGGTACATACAACTGTTTCCTTTTGATATATACACCGATAGCGAAGTGGTTGCTTTGCTTTAGGCACCACGAACCAGATTTTGTATTGAAAAGTAAGCACACAAAACATCCCTTTATGAAAACAGAGTTGGTAATCCAGTGACCAACATGATAGGTAATTACACTTGTGTATGGAAATTGAGCTCATAATGCAACAAATGTGTAAACTGGAAATATAATGTCCAGTGGTTGAATGTTGGATATCTAGTGCCACATAGTCTTTCCTGCTTGCATGATCATTATAGTGGCATTTAGAAAATTGTCCCATTTATGTATGGCTAGCATTAGCATCTACAGCTGCACTGCTTTAATCATTTTTCTTTGTCAATGCAACCTTCTTGTCTTCATCTGCTCTTCTTTACTATACTTTGTTCTCTCGTTTGTCATATTTTTCTTCATAGTTTCTTTCATTGATGATTATTCAGGCAGATGCCAAGACACTTAGATTCAAGGATAAAGTGTTGAAAAAGGGTGGGTTGTGGAGAGATATATATGGCATTGATGAAAAGAAGGTTGCTAGCTTGGTGAGAGAGGATAAGGTGGACATACTTGTGGAACTTACTGGTCATACGGCGAACAATAAGCTAGGAACAATGGCATGCCGACCTGCTCCTATTCAGGTACTTTGGTGCTTCATGATGCATATATGTTACTTAATTTCATACATCTTCTTACATTCTGTAAACTTGGATGTCTATTTCTGCAGAGCTTATCTGCTACAATATGATTGCATACTTTTCTGCCTGTCTAGTTGAACATTCAAGATTTTTTTGTAAATGGTTATCTGATTATTAGCTGAAAGAGTTTAACTTAAATGTCTATTTCCACTCAGGTTACCTGGATCGGCTACCCTAACACTACAGGTTTGCCAACAATTGACTATCGGATCACAGACTCGTTGGCTGATCCACCTAGTACAAGACAAAAGTAAGAGATGTTTGATAAATGGTTATCTGATCATGCTACTATATATATTATGACTGTAGTTTCACTTTCAGATATCTAGAGGCTCATAACAGAAATTTTATACAGGCATGTCGAAGACTTGGTGTGCCTTCCTGAAAGCTTTCTTTGTTATACTCCTTCCCCAGAAGCTGGGCCCGTTCATTCCACCCCAGCCATTTCAAATGGTTTTGTAACGTTTGGGAGTTTTAACAATCTAGCAAAGGTGACAATTTGGCACTTGAATACTTCAGTTGTCCATTAAATTGCAGTCATATCATATAGCATTTTCTTTTTTGGCAGATAACACCAAAGGTATTGCAAGTTTGGGCTCGAATATTGTGTGCAGTCCCTAACTCCAGGCTTGTGGTTAAATGCAAGCCATTCAGCTGTGACAGTATCAGGCAGAAATTTTTGTCAACACTAGAGGAGTTGGGTTTGGAGTCACTAAGAGTTGATTTGTTGCCACTCATCCATCTCAACTATGATCACATGCAGGCATATTCTCTTATGGATATCAGGTGAGCAGTTATGTTGTGTCACCGTTGCTCTTCTTGCCATTCAGGTTAAGCTTAATTTATTTTTTCGGCATGCTACTGTCTATAAATGGGTAGATCTATGCTAGCAGATACATTACATTGTTTGAATCTTCAGCTTCCACACAAATATTCAAAACTGCTTTCTCATTTATGGCCCTCTGAACAATAATATGAATTTGGTTTCATTTCTTTGTAGCCTGGATACATTTCCGTATGCTGGAACTACCACTACATGTGAATCTTTATACATGGGCGTTCCATGTGTTACAATGGCTGGTTCAGTCCATGCTCATAATGTTGGTGTCAGCCTACTCAGCAAAGTTGGTATGTATCTGATACTCATGCCTCACAACTATAGGTTGTGCTTTATCTTTCTCCTGCATGATTTATACATGACATACATTGAATGCTCATTTTTCATGGCTCTGTTATGTTAATTACAGATAATAGTGCCATAAAATAATATAAATAATATGAACATTTTGAAAACAGATAATGTTAATCTGTGTTGCTACTTGTCCTTTTGCTTTGGTTCTTCAGTGTTTTATCTCTAGCCTACCACAACTTGCTTGGGATCAAAGGCTTTGTTGTTGTTGTGTATTGAATTGTGGATTGACAAAATTTGCTGTTGCTCTTGCAGGGTTGGGGAGGCTGGTTGCAAAAACAGAGGATGAATATGTCAGGTTAGCATTAGAATTGGCATCGGATGTTACTGCCTTGCAAGAACTGAGAATGAGCCTCCGTGAGCTGATGATGAAGTCACCAGTGTGTGATGGTGAGAGATTCACACGTGGCCTGGAAGCTGCATACAGAAACATGTGGCTTAGGTATTGCGATGGAGACGTACCATCTCTCAAGCGCTTAGAATTGTTGCAGGAGCATTCACTTGCCAATAAGCAAGTTTCAGAAAAAACTGCTGACAAACTTGCAGATCCGAAAGCACAGAAAGCAAATGCAACTGTGGAGGTAAATAAGCAGCCCCCAACTGTGGAAGTAGACAAGCAGCCCCAAATAACGGTGAATGGTGTTATGTCACCAGAGTCATCTGCTTCCGTGAAATGCAAATCAAATGGTCACATTAACTGATGATCATGAAGGCTCACTCCTTTGACGTGGGTGGAAACTTGTTACCATCTATACGGCATTGGTGTGGTTGATAGCTTAGAGGGCTCTGCTGCTAAGGAACTACACCTGGGTGTCACTTATTGACACTGGAATTAGATAAGAGCGCATTATGTGCCATCTAGATGCAAATCGCTGTTGACCTGTGACTTGTAGCAAGTGTAAGATAATTGATGGGGAGAGGCCTAGAGTTTATGTGTAGAGCTGTATCCCCTTGTAGGCTTATTATGCGAGAAGATCAGTCGCAATGTTAGGAACAATAGAAAAAGGCACCATTTGTGTATGTAAAAACAGAAACCTTGAGTCTCAATTTAGTGGAGGCAATATCTAGATATCAGTATCTCTTGTGCCCTTTGAGTCTTGTGTGTGTGTGTGTGTGTGTGTGTGTGTGTGTGTGTTTTGAAAATGAGCAGGACCACTGCTCTTTTAAGTATAAGAAGAGTGAAGAGACGAGTCTTGTGATTCGTGAGGTAATTCGCCCATTTGTTTGTTCGTGTGGTAATCCGTGAGTCTTTGATTCGTGTAATCTGTGAACATTTTGTGTAAAAACAGGAGGTTGCGTTGCATGAAAAAACAGATGGTTGCACGATGATTGATTTCTTTTCTGTACTCAAACACGTCGTCATAGCGGGATTACGCATCTTGCATGGTTCAAGATGCATCTTTCAAGTTTCAAGATGAATGCTGCGACCACAATCATACTACTTTGATTGATTCTTTACAGTGTTCTCAAGTCATCTCTTGTGCCTGCGACTTCCAGCTCGGACGCTGACACTCTGGGCCCACCACAGTTAGTTAAGGTGGTGAGCACAAGGAAAGAACCGACCTCTGAACGCCGGCACTCATCAGCCGCCGCTGCTCATCACCACCACCACGGCACCACCATGTGGCGCGCGGCCGCCTCCCGCCTCCTTCGCCGCCCGCCGTCCACCTCCACCGCCACCGCATCCTACGCCTCTCTCCTCCACGCGCGCCTCTTCTCGCCTCCTCCACCGCCGCGGTGGAGGCGCTCAAGCGGCGGCTGCGGGACGGGAAAGACGAGGTGGTGGGGTACGACCAGCTGCTCGACGCCTGCGTGGAGGCCGGCGCGGCCCGTACGCACGCCGAGGCCGAGGCGCTCGCGCGGGCCATGGACGACGCCGGCGTCCTGCTGCTCTTCAGGGACAAGGCGTACCTCCACCCGGAGAAGGTCGCATTCCTTCCTACCTATCATCATATCCTCTGCTCTACATTTCTGGACGCTTGATCTGAACAAACGTGTACTAGTGCCTTTCATATGATTTCATTCCGGATTCCTGCTCCGAATTCCATTGCGTTCTTATGATACTCTGAATGTTACTGCTAAATGTTCGTCACAAAAATTGATGGGGACTCAAAAAAAACTCGACCAATTTAGGAGGAACTAGGTGGCATTTAATTAAGAAGAAATATGCACCTAAATTCGCGTCAAAGAGGACTTGAACCTGGGTGGTCAGGGTGTACAGCAACACCCGTAACCAACTGAGCTAGGCTCAGTTCCTAAATTAATGGGGACTCAATTCAATTCAATTAAAAAAAATGATGGGGACTGGGATTCGGATCCTGAACGGTTAGTTCAAATTTAGTTGAATCCTACGGATTGGTACACAAATCTTCCCTATCCAAACGGTTAGTTTTATCACTGTTTACCAGAACTCGAAACAATACCTATGTAAGATAGTCCTCTTGGTGAAATGGAGTAGATTGAATAACTGGTGCAGAAAGAGAGTAACACACTGACACTGGAGTATAATCAATATGTAGAATTAAGCTACGATGTCAAGAAGATTCACATTACCGAAATGGTGTGTCTCGTTAGTTTCAGAGCTTTCTTTCAAGGCATTTTCGTCAACTACCCTGGTCATAACTTCCAAAAAAGACCATATCATGCTCCGTTATGAAAGCGGTGAAACAGCTAAGTATCAGCCTGACACCTCCACATTTATACCGTGAGTTATGTACACTAAATCAGTGTTTAGCATTGCATCATCAAACAGTATGAGATTTGTTTTCCTTTCCTTTCAACATTAGGATTTTCCAAAGAAAAATACTAGTACTCTGGTGAAATCAAGACTCTAGCATTCTTTACCAAAATTCAGAAGAATGTGAATCCCTATGTATAAATCCTCTTGGTGGAATGGAGCAGACTAATGACTGGTGCTGAAAAAGAGTAAACTTGGTCCTTGAGAGTGTAACTAAGATGTAGCATTATTATTTAGCTAAAATTACACCGCACAGGGTCAAGATATAGAAGGAAATTACGTGCACAATCATGATGTGATGGCTATGATTTGCACTAGTATTGTGGTTTATGTAGTTCATTTGACTGTTTCAAAAGCCTTAGGTACTACTTTTTTTCGTCACCTACCTGTCACCACAAGAGACCATATAGGGCTCCAAGGGGAAAGTGGAATCTTGTTAGTCTAGTTCACCACACTGAAAACAGCTAAGGATCCACTTGACAGCTAAAGGTTATTTTGCTTTTGTGTTATGGAAACTGCATCAACAAAAGCTTTAAATTTGCTCGACAAGTATTCTTTAGGAAAATGACAGTTTTGCTATTTTCTCACAATGAACAATTATACACAACTGTGTAACTGATTCATTAGGGGGGGCCTGCAGTTCTTCCTGGGGTTATAGAATTTGATAAAAAAAAAGTGCACATGTTGGAAAAGTTCAACTGAAACTTGTGTTGATGTATTCTTCTGTTCGTAGGTGGTGGACCTTGTTAGAAGAGCGGTGCCACTTGCACTGGAACCAGTGAATGACTCAAGAAAAGAAGAGTTTAAGAAGCTCCAGGAAAGGAAGGAAGAGATTGACAAGCTGGCACACATGCAAGTCCGTCGTATCCTGTGGTCTGGCTTAGGGTTCTTCATGTGCCAAGTTGGTCTCTTCTTCCGCCTCACTTTCTGGGAGTTCTCATGGGATGTGATGGAACCGGTCGCTTTTTTTACGACCGCATCTGGCCTGCTTGTTGGTTATGCCTATTTCCTCATTACTTCGAGGGACCCGACATATCAGGACTTCATGGAAAGGCTGTTTTCCTCAAGGCAGAGAAAGCTTTGTGCCATGTACAAGTTTGATATGGAGAGGTACCTGGAGTTGCAGAAACATTGTACCTGTCCTCTGGAGGGCCATCACTCGCATGGTCCATAGCTTTAGAACTTGTTCACCACAACTAAAATTTCTGGCTTCCATGCTACGTGTTCTTTCACAGTGCATGCTCTAGGTTGTAGGACAGCCAATATTTACATGTCCTTTTGCAAAAGATAGTTTGAGGTACTGTTGTAGTCACAATAGAATAGAGGGATAAGCTAATAACATTCGTTTGACAACATGTCAAAGGATGAATACAACTGAAGTTCACAGGGTCCTATTATTTTGACAAATTATTTTAGGACAGGCTGTACCAAACTATGCTAACTTCCAAGAATAGTGTCTTTTTTTTTTCATTTGGTGTGTGCTTGGTCGCAGAACTGTTCTTATCCACATCTGTATGAATTCTTAAACCATTTATAGTGCCATCAATGGGATATCAGCATCCTGTTATATCGACAATTAGCCTTGCGGCAAAGAATTACAAGTAAATACTTTCTAGGTCAGACATCAGTTCTTTGCACATTTGTTCGACATTAGACTCCATAAGTATTGCTCTTATACAACGAGCAAAAGAATAGCATGAAGAATTTATACAAAAAAAGTGATCAGCAAGAAACTGCACTTTTGCATTTCCAAGCTGCACATGAGAACACTCACCCAACTGTGTACTAAGCAGGTCAATCTTGTCTTGGTAGTCTTTTAGACACCTTAGGCAGTCACTCATGCAGAAAGTAATTCAGCTTATCCTCCTTTTAGGACTTGGAACATTGCCTCATTAGAGGTGCATTTGATTCGTCATAACAGTTCTGCTCATCAGTCCGTCTGTTTAAGCAAGTGCATGAGGTTTGCTTTGAATTCTCACAAAAGCATTCTATGCTGCATCTCATACCACTGTCATTAATGTATATTGCATTCTGTCATGAATCTCTCCCCATTAGTCATGTAGTTCGTCCAGTAGCTCTTATAATCGTGTATCCCCAAATCGAGCCACGGTTTCATGACACCATTGTAGTGCAGAGTAGCAGCATTTTCTATATCGAAACTACTAATTCCATAGTCATATCCAAGACCTGACTGAATCCATGAGTCTTCCAAAGGATATATCAGATCTTCAAATGCATGTAAACTTGCTGGGAGTGATTTGAGTTGCTGTGATGTCAGGCTGTCCTTCTGCAGCTACAAAAGTTAAGGTAAAATAATTAAGACGAGATCATGGTGAGAGGGTAGCACAAGGAATGCTAGAAGAACCACAAATTATTGTTATGATTACTGGTTTGATATGATTCATTAGGAATGACTGTATAAAGGAATAATGAACATGACTAACCTTTTGGACTAACTGATCATACAAACCGGTGATGCCAAGGTCCCTCCATTTTTCTAATTCAACGACATTTAAACCAGACAGCCACACACATGAATTGATGTTAAAACTATGTTCTGCAATATAAGCTCTCAACTGGCCGAGTGTTACTCCACGAAACTGGGCAGCTCCAATCACTTTACTACCCATATTGAGGTTCCACAGAGATGATAAGTCTTTCTGGACAATCAAATCATCATCCAGAACAACTACTCTATTCAAGCTTGGAAGAAGGTTGGGCAAGAGGAAATGTGAATGGCCAAAAACAGATATGTACTCAGTTTTCATCTGTGTTTGGGAATGTTCAGAGTGATTACGAATTGTGACACGGAATTCTTCTGCAGGCCATAGTTGTTGCAAAGCAAGAGAATCTACATCTTCAGAGAGATTATGGTGGTTCTCAATGTTAGTTACATGAACAGTAGCCTCCAGGTATGAATTTCAGTCAAACCAATGCTTCATTGCATAAAAATTCTGCACATCAGTGAACACATGGAAAACAGTGCTGCTAGAATCCTGAAATGCATAACAGGAAAAAACTTAGCACTCAGATCAGTTCCCCATAAGATTTTGAATTATTTGGAACATACAATTACCTTAGAATTCGTAACTGTTGAGTTAATAGTGGTCGAAGCTGTAAGGAGATTCCTGGAAGATATTACATAGCGTTGGAAGGTAGGGCTTTCAAGCTTCTGTTTGTTTAACCGGTCCATGTGAATTGATGTGGATTTGAAATATTCAACAGTCAATCTCATGTTGAAGCAATGGTGAGTTTTTGGCATAGTCTGGATGCCAAGATGATATAGAAATGCACTCTGCCGTGTATGGAAATAAGCTTCATCTTCAGTAATATCAAGTAGCTGCCTGAGTTTCCGTTCAACATTTGAGCATCCTACTTCACAGGACTTGGCTCTCTCAATTGCGTGCTCCATTTTGTCTAGCTTCTTTGCAAAGCTGAAATGATTAGAAGCCACTGCCTTTAGAAATAATTAAAGAACAGAAATAATTAAAGAACACTAAGGGTCCATTTGGCTGAGTGAAACGTTTCAGATTCAAGGCAGAATTACCTGAATCACTTCCAAACAGCAAAAAGGTGAAACGTTTCAGGGGTGAATCACTTGAAACGTTTCAAGTTTTTTACACTACCAACCTGAATCATCCAAAATGGTGTTTCACCTGATTCATGAATCACTTAGTTCATTTTGCTTTAAGAATCCGAATCCAGGATTTTTGCCAAACGTTTTCGAAAAATTGGAGTGATTCACTAGAGAAACGTTCCAAGAGAGAATTTAAAATATTTCTGATTCAAGATGAATCTGGAGCTGTACCAAACGCACCCTTGTAATGAGTAATGACTACTTTAAAGTTAAGTCTTGTGAAGCAAACACATTCTAATCATTTATATACACAACAGGTTTTTGAGAATAAAAAACTACGAAATTTCTAGAGGTAAAATGAGACTAACAATGATGGAAGATCGGCATCTGCAATGGTGTCACTCAGCATTCGTTCATGTTCTTGGATATTTTGCTTCAGTTCACGTGTAAATGTCTCCTGATGCTTCAATTTTGCGATACTAGGATAATGAGCTCTGACCATAAAAAGTTGATCTGTAAGCCTCTTCACAATAGCATCTTTGATTACTTCCTTATGCTCAACAGACCAGAGGCAGTAACTTCCATATTCAAGCTCACAGGATTTGGGATTCTCCTCATTCTCTATCTCTTGGTCATGGTTCTCTTCCCCATTAGAAGTAGTGTCCTCCTGTGGAACAAATTCAGTAAATCACTCTCGTAGAGTAAAGATACTAAAGACAGCTCTGAATTATCCACTAATTAAAAAATGTCTGACTTTTTTTTTCTAAAGCATTGATCATAACAGTACTTCAAGGGGTTTGCTGAAGAACTAATGATGAATACATATATATTTCTGTCTACTTGATAGTTACCACAAAGCAGTTGACACAACACCGTATCACCACTAAAAAGTACTTGATCAGTATGTGTTTAGATGTCGAACAAAACAATGATATCTCGAGATGTCACCAAGGACCTTATAAAATTCATACAGCAGATACGGAGATCTTAAGCAGTTGGCAAAATTGTCTGTAACACACTGAGAAAACATGACTTCGTCTCCAACACATCGACAAAGTAGAATTTGTCTGTAACAAACTACGATTTTGTGATTTCTCGTCTAGAACACATTATGATCATTTAACAATTATTTTCAACTTTTTTACAATACATATAATACATTAGAAGTTGAAACTTGACATAAATATACATTGTTGCAATATCTATCATTAAAAAATAGGACTAGATTTTATTATTATTATTTGCATGATTTTTTGGACAAATTTAATATTAAAACAATGAGCAAACATGAAAAACATTTGAAAAAAAATTAGCTCTATTTTTTAGTGATAGATAGTGCAATGATGTATATTTATGTCAAGTTTCAAATCCTAATATACTATGAGTATTGAGATAAAAAAATTGAAAAAAATTGTTAAATGTTAATAATGTGTTCCAGACGAGAAATCACAAAATCGTAGTGTGTTTCCATCATGGATATAATAGTAAAAGTGAAAATATACAGTACATTTAAATCACTTTTATATTGCACCTCAAACTAAGTCAAACTCACATATATTGTCACCAGATCAAAGTACTCACAAAAGAAAGCATCTCATGAACAATAGTGAAGGTACAAAACCAAGCTTGAATAAGTAATTGTGTTAGTGAAATCTTACTGCAAGTTTAACCTACACAAGCATATAGGAGACTAATAGTCATATCACACAGATGGTCAACAATATTCCCATACTAGAGGCTATTAACCGCTGTTCAATGTGAAAAATCCAGTGTTGCGGACTACTTACATTCCTCAAAAGTGTAGGGCTGTAGGCAAACAAAGAAACTGTCTGTAACCTTTGATCGCAAGGACAAATCCTTCAGCTGATATCTTTTCAGTGTATGAGGTCCTAAAACACCATTGAATACAGTAAGATGAGTGCCGGTAGTATATTTTTCCAAAAAAGGTACAGATAGATGTTGAGCTACATGTATTTTTCCTAATGCTTACCATTATTACTGAAGGTGCCATCCTTTAGGTCAGTTAAAGAGAAAGCACCCTTGACCTTTGCTTTTGATTGGAAAGAAAGATTCTTAGACTTTGATCTAGTAGATCTCTCAGTCGAAATCCTGCTAATACCATACGTTTTCTTTTTGGAAACATCCTGCTTACAAAGTTGAAAAAGAGTAGGTCAGAAAAATACTGAAAGAGGTATATGATTTTTAACAGCGGGGTCCAGACGTTTGCTATAGCCAAGGCAGGAAGTATCAATGTGGCAGATCGATTCACTTGACTAACTAATTATGGGAAAGTTCTCCAGTATCAAGCAAAGTTTCAGCTCCAGTATAGTACTGAACATGTGGCACGCAATGGATCAATATAGATGATATTATTAGATACATAGCAACACGTTACTTCAGATGATTTTCAGACGTCTTTTGTGTGATTATAACTCACAATTTAATATAGCTGTGTATGTTCATGAATGTGGTTGCGGGATTTAGAAAACTCACAATTTAATCATCTAACATAATTTTGGAACAAATTGGAGAGGGTCTAGACAGAAGCAGTAGCGGTTTTAGTAACCGTTGGCATCGAGAAAGGAACAAATTGGGATGTCACGGGCAAGAATAGCAACAGAGCGCAAGGCGGGAAGCAAATGCAGTAGGTCGCTGAGCGTCAGAGCACGCAGCACACGTCCACAAAACACGCGCACACGCTTAGCGCATGAACCCCCTCTAAATCTTTGAGTCCCTCAGGAACACGAAACCTCAGACACAACTGACATCACCACCTCGATTCAAAAATCGCACCACGGCCTACGCGCAATGCTGCACTGCAGTGGAGTAGAAATTCGTTTTGTGGGGGGCACACGGAGGAAAGGAAAGAAGCGGTACACGGTGTGAAAGCAAGCAAAATTACCTTGAGCAGCTTGTGCTTCATTGACATGGTGCTCCCATCTCGGTGCTTACGCGCTCCAAAATCCAACTCCTAGTGAAGCAGGAAACAGGAATCAGAATTCAGAATAGAGACTCCAGGAATGCAGCTTCCGGCAGTGCAGCATGGACAAAAAAAAAGAAGAATTTTTGTTTTGTTTATTTATATCAAAAAAGGAAAGGAGGTGGCAGAAGAATGTTTACAGTACTGATGACAACGGCGGCGCGCTCCTCCGATCCATAGCCTGCAGGAGCAGAGCAGGGCAGGGCACTGTAAGCAGAGAAGCACGCATGGAATTGGAATGGGCATAGATCCATGGGATGGGGAGGCGTAGGTACCGGGACGGTGGAGGCGAGGAGGAAGACGAGGGGCAGGAGGATTGAGCAGACGACGAGTGCCGGCACGGCGGCGGCCAGGCCACTGCAGCGGCGCTTGGGCGGAGAGGAATGCTGCTGCTGGTAATGATGGCCCTTCATGCCTCCCCTACCTCTGCTCCCAGTTCCTGGTTGGCTAGGTGGTGATAATTACTAGTACCTCAGCATTAAGCTCGACGAAGCCAAGGATTGCAGCCAGGCGGTTGTCTTTCCTCGGGGAGCGTACAACAAGAAAGCCTCGGGAAGAAGAACCAAATTAACCAACCACAGCAGCACTAGGCGAGGAGACTGAAGCGAAGCGGGGCCCTTCCTTCTCTCAACTTTGATTTGCTTTGCTTTGCTTTTGCATTTGCACTTTGGATTCGTCTGACCAATCTCATGTGATACCGAGTAGTCGAGTACCATGCTTTGATTTCCTGAGAGTCACTTGTCCAAAAAAAAAATTGAAAATCAGGGAGCATTAGGTCAGTTTTAATGGATCTTTCATTTGCATTTAATTAGTTGCCACATCAGTAAAAATAGTAACATGGCAGATAATTTATTATGAAAGAGAGCAAATATCTTTCATCCCTATTAAAGACTATATGCACTATTTCTAACAAAATAAAAGATATATAAAAGTGCATTGAGAGTATTTTCTTTCATCTCAATCAACCATAATCAATCATTGAAGTTCACCTAACAATAATTTAATATTTTGATAAGCATATAAAACTGTGATATAAAACTAAGCACTGAGAGATATAGTTTCATTTTATAGTATAAAATCTCAAAATTGATGTGTCACTATTGGAAACTGTGCGATAAAAAATCCTATTTAAAAACTGTACGATGAAACACCCTATTAAGACTGGGCTAAACTACTCATGTAAAAAAGATCCAATTTACATGATGCAGTGCACATTGTCTTTTCTTCTTCAATCAGTAGACTTAGTAGAGTTTGGTGGCCGATTGATCTTCTCTTTCCAGTGAGACGTCGCTCCTATGTATAGCAGAAACGGAAAAAGGCATGGGAAACAAGCAAACCGAGCCGAACCGAATGAAGAAAGAAAGAAGTGGACGGCTGATCGATGGACGTCTTTCTCATTTTGGTACAAATGGTTAAATTTCCAGGAGTTTTACTGTCCAACCTGGCGAGTAGTTTTAGAAAACTACTGCCTAGTAGTTTAGGGGTATAATTGTAATTGCACTATTTAATTAATAATTTATATATTTCAGAAAAAAAATGTTATCGGACTTTTCCATAGCGAATCGTGCGGCCCAAACTGAAAATGGCCTAGAACTCCATCGATCACAGTTCACCCTGCCTGCCGCCGCCATCGTATGACTTCGCTCCCGGCGTTGACGCCGCCGCCATCGCGCGACTTTGCTCCCCTTCCCCTATCACCCACGCACAACGCCCCTGCCCCCCCCCCCCCCCCCCCCCCCCCACACACACACGCCGTAACAGCGCACCACCTTGCTGGCCTTCCGCTACCCCTGCGCCGCCTACGTCGCAGACGGCGTTCGTCTCCTCCCTAGCGCCGCCACAACGATGGAGTCGCCCTCATCTCCTTCCCCTGCGGTGCTGCTTCGTTCTTGGTGAGTACTAATTTTATTTCTGATTAGTTGTCGTTTCTCTGATCCGGGTGTCATATCACTGATGTATCCGTATGTGTGCAGGTCTGAAGGTGCCTCGCTTCATCGATGCTTGGATCTCCTACACTTCCTCCTCCAGTCTTAGTCTCAGGTGAGTTGGGTCAGCATTAGGGTTGGCTCTCCTCTAATTAATCTTTTTCTCGTTATGTATGTGTTATATTGTTATTGCTGTGATGAGATATGATGCAGCCTGCTGGTAAAAGACGGGCTACTAGCTAAGACATCAGCTTGCAAATGAGTTTTGGTTTCAGTCTATTTGAAGTTTCTTCAGTCCATTGATATAAACTTGGATTTGTAGATTGCTACTGCCAATACGTTAATAACATTTCACAACTCACAACTAATTATGGACATATATTCAATTTATTTTCCTTACATATTTTACCCAAAAATCACTTTTGTTGTCATTTCGGCTACAATCTATCCTCATTGATCACATATAGGCTCTATCATAGATTGAACCAGAGTATGATGTGACCAAGTATAAAATAAGGTTATGGAGACTACATAATCAAGTTATTCAACATTTTAATGTATGCACCCTAGTTGAGGGTCCGTCAAAACTTTTTTTCTATTTGAATTACTGGTTGAGAGAATCACTATACCAACCTAGTTTTCTAGCTTTTTACTACTAGCCATGTACTTCTAACTGATCCCATCCTTTGACGAGGCTTTGACTCATGCACATGTTAATGTTGCATTATTACCAGCAGCCATGTAATATGCTTTGACCACGGAATAGTACCATTGTCACATCACACGCTGAGAGCACTTCAACGCATATTTTATCATCTATGGGCGCATGCACTTCTTAAATATCTCTCAAATTAAACTGTATCGGCTAAAGAACTGGACTATGTAACAATGAAGGACTCAAATACTCAATTCATAATGTGTATTTGGCCTAACATCCATCACAATATTATGAAAGTTAGTGAAAC
Organism: Eleusine coracana subsp. coracana; assembly: GCA_032690845.1. Classification (NCBI taxonomy): domain Eukaryota; kingdom Viridiplantae; phylum Streptophyta; class Magnoliopsida; order Poales; family Poaceae; genus Eleusine; species Eleusine coracana. The sequence goes on from CM064426.1 coordinate 13,699,290, forward strand.
CGAGGTCTGTCATACTTCTACCCCATACGGATGCAAAGTTTGACTATTTGAAAGTTGCTTTATGAGCTGCAATGGATTGATCCATTTACATTGATTTTTCCTGTTGACTAAATGTTGATTCGTTTGTTGTTGTCTTTCAGGGTTTACTACTTTTATTGTTATGTGGACATCAATTTCTGCAAGTGAGCTGAGGTTTACGCTATAATAAATTGTGATGCTCTTACTAGAAGTGATCTGTGCAGTTAAGATCAAGTTGTAGGTGAAGGAAGGCATCATCCACATCCTTTGTACATCGAGCTTGTTCAGATTTTAAAGGTTAAGATGACACCATAAGAGGGAGTTTCGTAGAAAAATAGTTTGATTGTGCCATTTTTTTTTAATTTTGAGACCAGTTTCTAGTCACCAAGCTGTGTGGAAAAATTACTCGTGTGAACTTGTGTTTGGCTGCATTTTTTTCATAACTGTAAGCTGTGAGAAACTAAGAAGCACGTGATACTGTGGTGGCTTGAAGGTTGTATTCAGTTTCAAATATTGAATGGCATCGGATTATCTTGTGGGAAATTTTTTTTCTGAGGCAACACTATTATTTGACTATGATAGCACGGACATAACATATGGCCCTATGAGATATCGTTGCCTTTATTTATCTGATATAATAATACTTTGCTGCTGAATTAAAAATTAAGTTGTAGTCTTACCGGAATTTAGTATTGTGTGTATACGTGAAAAGGGATACAGTCCATGCTTGAAGGGATCCCAGATATGTAAATATAGATGCACGAATGTAAAAGGCATAGGACTATGACATATCCTTGTTTTAATTTAGCTAATATAATAATACTTTGCTGCCGGATTTTAAAATTAAGTCGTAATCTTACAAGAATTAAGTATAGTGCGCATACATGAAGCGATAGAGTCCATGCGGGAAGGGATCCAAACCAAATATGTATATACATATAAAGCACATTGTACAGGAAAAAAACAGTCCTATTAGATTATTCGTTCATAACTTCGAAGCCATGAAGAGGAACAAGTCCTCAAAGTCGAAGAGGTCTTCTCCGATGAAGTCATAGCCGGCAAACAAGATAGGTGGTGGACATAATCCTGAAACACCTTCCATGCAGATATCGGCGAAGGAAAAAAGCGAGTTCGAACCACTTACACCTACGACAAATCAACATGTAAGTTGCATGACTTTGTCAGATACTCAGATCCAATCTGCAGTAGACAAAGAGATCAACTAATTTATTCCTGTATTGCAGACTCAATTCGAGACCATGGAACAACGTGATGAAGAAAATAAACTACAAACAATACCACTCAATTATACTGTATTTGTCCACTAATTGAAGAAGATTATCTAATTTGAAAGAAAGATAAACACTGCAGCTATCATCTCACAAAAAACAAAGAAACTAGTATTTCTAATCTAAAAACAATGAAAATACTGGTTCAGCAGCCAACTTCTAGTACAAATTAGGCTTCAACTTTAATTACGTGCACCAATCTCTTAATAAGACAAAATAAAAATCTCATGACAACCAAATAACAACAGTACCTTACCCCAGTTTCCTTCCAATTCTGATTAAATGAAAAGAGTGCACCCTCCCTGATCAGATACACACAATTGTAGCAGTCTAATTACATCGATTGTAACATTAACTTACTACAAATATAACCTTATTAAAGACATTTGGCAGCATGAATTCGAATCACAATTTAAGGGCTTCTTTTGGAACACGGATCTCGTAGGAATTTTGCAAAAATAAAATGGTTCAGCTAGATGCAAAATGGAATCTGAAAATACAAAGTGTGTAGTCATAATTCAAACTTACTGTGTCTCCATTCGACGAGAGGAGCTAGCCGCAGGGCATTGGCACGATCCACCGCCTCGTACTATCGAGGAGCAACTCGATCTTTCTGCCCAGCAATTCCCCCCCCCCCCCCCCCCCCCCCCCCGCTTCGATCGACAGGAGCACGCCACTCTCAAGCTAGCCGCAGGTCGATGGACCTGTCGCCATCAGCCACGGGCTCTGTGCCTTCCTCCTTCACCCGCGGCCAGCGCCGCCGTCCCCTGGCTACAGCACGGCCCGGGCCGTCGCCGCCGCCTCCTCAATCCGCGGATCCCACGCCGCCCTCGCCTACCTCATCACCTGTCGGGCACGCGCCACCGCTCCCTGCACATCGAGGCCCCCGCCCATGCCGCCGCCACAGCCTACTTAATCCACAGATCCCACGCGGATCCTGTGGTGCCGTCGCTGCCTTCTCAGCCTGCGGCTCCCACGCCGTCGCAAATTTCTCCTTCGCCCGCGTATCCCGTGCCGCTGCCACTGGAAAATCTGAAGTGAAGGGAGGAGAAAGCAGGCGACAGGACTCCAGCAGTCAAATGAGGAGATGACCCCTAACCCTACCGTAATAAGAACAATAACGAACTCATTGTAAATCAGATTAATTAACACTATACATTTATTATGTTACTAATTTTATTTTATATTATAAAATTAACACTAGTTTTTAAAATTGATACTTTTACCATATTACCCTTAGCCCGACAAACTACTGATCAGTAGTCTGAGATTTCTGATATTAAATCTCTACCGTTGGATCAAACTACTGGCTATTAGTTTTAAAAAACTATTGACCAGTATTTTGGACAGTAAAACTCCTCTAAATTTCACTCGTGTTGGATGTTGCCGGCTGGCTCCATCCACCGTGACAATCAACACCTTAATTCCTGGCGTTACTGCTCGATGGACCTCTTCAAATGCATGCACATGGCTGTCATTGTAGAGAGAGATCCATCCCGTAGCCGTATCGAGCTTGAGTTTTTTTTTTTTCCTTCATCCAAGGAAATCAAATTGGTCAGCAAGCAACTGAATCAGCTTATGTTGTTAACACTTGCTAAAACTTGAAATCAGAATGGTCGGCAGCAAAACAACTGAAGAGCTGCGTAGTTTGTCTCGGGGTTTGATATGGTGACGATTTTTCTGTGTGTGCTGACGCGCAATTGGTTCGGTGGTCCTTGTTCTTGCTTTTGCCCCACGCCTGGCTGAATTACATGAAGCCTGTCGGATCTGACATCACACGTCCGGCTGCAGTGGCGGACCCACAGGGTGGGCCGTCTATGCCATGGCCCAAATAAGCAGGCCTATAGCTTCGTTTTTTGCCTAGCGTCAGCGTCAGCTGCTGTTCAGAAATCAGAATTCGATCGTGCCATCGTGGGCTTGCCTGTATACGTCGGTACACGCTACATGATATACGTCGAGTAGGCGAATCGTCGTTGGCGGCGAGGGCGATCGCAAGACGCTCGGGCTAGGGCCGATCGGAGCTTCTGCAGTTGGGCGCGAGCCGCCGGCGCCGAGCCGCAAGGCCAATCACGTCACGCATCAGCCAGTACTGAACATACTCAAGAGAGTTGTCTGCTCTTGCTATTGGCTCTTGCGATTACTGATTAGGTATGCAATAATACAACATTGGAGTTTGTGAAATCCGAATATGCACGAATATGAGGTTATTGTTAATTCGTTTATTGTTTTGTTGTCTGTAGAATTATTGCACTATGAAGCGGGATGGGGATATTATAACTCTTTTTCAAAAACATGCAGCAAAGAAACTTGATGTTTCATCATCTCTTTTATTTGATCCTGCTCAAACAGATATCAAAGAGGAAGAACGTGGTCAAGAGCAAGAGAGATTTACTGGAGAGATTTACTGTGTTTATTGATTTTTTTACTAAATTATATATAAATTTTTTATAATTATATATAAAAATTTTGTCGTGGCATATCCTTCGAAAAATTCCTGGGTCCGCCATTGTCCGGCTGATAAACTAATAAAACTATCATGATTTGCATAAACAATGCAACAACACCAAACATACTGCCAACGTTTGCGCTCCACGCATGTGTCCGTCGTCAATAGAAACAAGGATGTGCAGATTAGATTAGTATTAGCTCTTTCCTGTCAGTGAGTAAGTAAGTTTGGTCAGGAGCCAGTCAGATTTTCCTTCAATCAATACTTTAAAAAAGAAAAATGCAAAACTAACTAACACTGTCAGGACTCGGGTAATAAGTAGTAATAATGAAAATGAATTGAGAAGAGGTGACTGATGGAACCTGCTTCTGATGGACAAACAGGCTGGAAAATCTTTAGCATGAGGACGACGGACGGTGTTGCCCGCTTGGCCGCACCGGATCGCATTACAAGTGTGCTGTACCGCAATGCAGCAGCGAACAGAACAAAATTCTCTACATGCTGCAAACCGAGTCGTCTGTAGCACCTTCTCGATTCGCACCACCTGTCCATCACCCACCAATCTAACGGCAACCGAAGGCAAACTCCCTTGGCAGCGATTTACAGCAACCCCCTACGAGTCTGTTTTAGACTGATCGTACTCTAAATTTATCATCTAAAACTGGTAGCACTGAACTAGGACACCGCGGTCTGCAGGACATGTTTAGAGGAAAAAGGCCCGCAGCAGGGTACGCGACTAATTTCAGCGACGGGCCGCTAAAGAAAGATTCCATAGCATCAACTGTTGCGTGAAATCAAGAGAGAGAAAAGATTGATAAAGAAAAGAAAAAAATTAGGAGAGAGGAGATGAATAAAATATAGGATATTTAATATAGAGTATTCTTGAGATATAGAGAATGATGGATACGGAAGAAATAGATATAGAGAAGAAAATATTGATGACTAGACTAGAATATTCCTACAGAGGGTGAAAATAGAGTATAACAAGTGAACAAGCTTCTCTTCTTTATATCCAGTTTTTTGTACCTATTCATATTCTATATTCATCATTTATCTCAACTACTATATATGATATATTAAAATTTTTTCATATACTAACTTTCCTCTATTCTTTTCACTATTCTTTGCTCTATTCTCTGAGTCCTTCCCACAAGATAATGTAACCGGAACCGCAGCCGCTGTGTCCGCTTGATTTACCGGAACCGGAACGCGACCCCTGCTGCAGGCATGTTTCCGCTAAACGCGTACTACTGTAGGTTGAGGATAGCGGGATAGTCTCATAATAAACCTACAGCAGCAAGGCATGCAGATCCGCATCCAATAATGGTTCGGTTAACAATCTCGTGTCCCCGGCCGGTCGTTAGCTTCTTGCCGGCGAGTCCTACCGGTCACACAGCGGCACGATGCGTCGATTTGTAGTTCAAATGCCGTCATATTGGCTCCAATCGAAGCCGCATAGGCGGTCAAACGACAAAACCATCGCCGGTCGCCGGCTCGGCGCCCATGTTCGTCACGAATCAGCTGATTTGTTTGTGGAATCTGGATCGGGCGAAACCAATGAGATAGCCGGCTCGTTTAGTCGCCATCGAGACGAGCCGCTGAGCTGAAGCAAAACCCAGAGAGGATACGTGGTTTGGGGACGTGGCGAAAATCGGGACGCTGCTGCACAGGACTCGGTTTGCAGCATAGAATTTTTTTTTTCCAGCAGGGACCTTGCCGTGCTTGGCCAAGAGGTTGTACTGGAATTGATATTCAAGCGGATGATCTTCACGTTCGTGCTAGAATTTGGCAATATTCGTCTCAGGACCAGATCAGAGAAAGCCCCGCCAAAAGGGGCAATCACTTTATAAAAGAGGGGGTGGGTGGATTCATCACAAACCGCACATTAAGCAAAGCAACAAAAAACATAATGCTCCCAGGAGCTCAACCTTTTGGCGATTTTTTTTTTTTGGGGGGGGGGGGGGGGGGGGGGGACCATAACACCATCTGTGGCATCACATACCAATTAATAAAATTGCTATTTGCAGTCTGTTTCCTTCTGGATACAATAGAGACTGGAAGGCAAAACATCAGCAACTACAATACAGATCTCAACATCATTCCCTACCTGCTAATGTTTCCTTACATTTCAACAGATCACGTTACTTCCAACCAAACCAATAACACAATCAGTCAAGAATGTGGAAATATCAGTGCTTCCCTGCCGTATCTTTACTTACAATAACAAAAAAAAATCCATCTCTATAAACAAATGTCACTACACATTTCACACTATGTATATAGCCTCATGTTAAGCATATTTTATGACCATAAGGAATCCAGTTCATATACAGCGATTGCTTAATACTACCCCAAACAAAAAGCAATTCTGCAGACTGTTATGCTAATGACAAATAGGCCCTAAATTATCAAGGTCCATTGCTTTGAGTCCTGGCCTCCTGGGCATGTTTGGTTGGAGACGTGGAATGCAAAGGAAATTGGTAACGGATAAGCATTGGTCTATTGTTCAAGCCACACTGGCCATAGCTCGGTAGGGAAGCATGGAGCAGGCATACTGCCACAGAACCGTTGATCAAGCATGTCCAAATAATGGTTGAAGCCAATATAAGAAAAAAAAGATAGCCACCTATATCAGCAGATAATACATGCCAACGAACCAAACCATCCAGATCACCAGATAACCCATGGCAATGAACCTACCTTCAATGCACATTATAGCAATATTGCAGTACAACAAATCCAGAACACAATGAATCAACAGCTTTGTTCACAGTGAACAATCAATCAGCCACACAGTAAACATGTGTTGAAGGGCAAACCAGCATACCAAGGAAGTGCGTTAGTGAAAGATTAAATATTTTGTAGCAGTTGATGACTCATAGATAATGTCAAGTTTACAACACAGAGGGATGGAGACTTTCTAATAATTGGCTTAAACACGTACAGCATCAGGCATACTGCCACCTGTTCTAAAGGAAGATGGAAGCATAGTAGTTGCTTAGTCATCCCCAGATATCAATAGCACCCATAGAAGCAGCAGCAGAGATATATCTGAATATAAAAGGGAATCATTCAAGCTACTGGAGATTCTAGCAAACTTTAAAAGCAGGCATGGAATGCAAAACATATTGATAATTGGTAACTGGAGAAGCCCTGGTGGTCTATTGTTCAAGCCACACCGATGGCTGCCTAGCAGGTCAGCATGGCGCTGTCAAGGTCAAAAGGGTCCCTGCATGAAACATCTACTGCCATGCGGGAAACTCCAAGGAGTAGGATTGGATGGAAGCTTGAAGTAGATCAGCTTGAGGTTTTCATTAGCCCATTTCTGTAACAGAACCGACTTACCACGGAGCCGGTTTCGTTCCAGGATCATTCTCGGGTGACGTCACACGCTGTGACGTCCAATAGTACAACACATGACAGACGAATATAATTGCAAAGAGAACATATATAGAGTACAGAGTTTTACATAAATCTAAATTTAAATTACAAACCAGAGTTTTTAAAAATGCGGAAGCGAATAGTTCATCAGAAATAAAATGGTCCAACGGGATAAGTAAGATACATTCGCCCTCTCACGACGATTCACACAGAATATCCGGCTGGTAGGTGTTTGCCCAAACACCGTGCCGGCAATCAATGGTCTACTCCTCCTCATCATCGGTGCACCGTTTCCACTCGATGTTCCAGCAGTCAGGTCGCTGGCCTTCCCAGTGGAACCTCCCACCACAGTGGCAGTCTCCACCATGGTCATCTGAAAATCATATAGAACGTCGCCCTGAGTAACTAGTTTACTCAGCAAGACTGACCCGTCAAGGTGGCCAACTACAACTGACTCCTAGACATGCACAGGCTAGGATAGGGTTCATGTTGCCAAAAGCCAGCTTAAGAATAAATCCCTAGTTTTCAAGTTTTAGCATCAGGTTAAGTTAATAGTTAAATAGTAAATTTAGTTCGCACTATGACTACAACAATTATGATTACAATACAATTAATAATAATTTCCAAACAGCAATGTTAAACCCTTTCAACAAATTAATGGCTTCCGACACTGTTCCGGAGCAGCGATCAAGTGGTACTCATTACTGTGAGGGGCAGTGACTCGAATCGATTTACATCCTGCAGGAGAAACCTGTTTGCACGATCCATACACGCTTCATGGAAGCCGTATGGAGCAACCTTTCGCATACGGTACTACAAGATCTTCCGTGCCTGACTCCCCGAGAAGGGTCCCCCAACGCGATGCGCCCCGTGCCGCCATCCGTGAGTAGATTTCTCCCTCCTCTCAGCCCCAGTTCCACCTTAAGGATCAGGGTACCTTCCGACCAGGCAGTAGTCGTAGCTACGTCGGTTTACTGGGCCCATAACTCCAGCATGCAAACAGTACGTTCAAACTTGATCTCATAGGACCGAACACGAGGCGTAGCCTTAGGTGACTCGGACGGGGCTACCTCCTTGAAGACAAGCTGTCCTTCCCTTTCCACCTAGTTGCTCGTCTGGTCTTCATTGGTTATCCCATTCCAACTTTCTTCATCTGACCTTATTCCCAAGTGATAATATTTCCTGATCTACGAGTGGTCTCTGTACCACTCGATGAATGATCGTCCTAAATTAAGCAGAGCAACTACCGCCCTGAGGCTAATACCGGATAAGGGAAACCTACTGAAATTCTAGGTTTTCAAACAACTCCTATAAACTTAATGCACAGGCAAGCCTACATCCCTAACTAGTGAGAAAAATAAAATAGTTAAAACGGGTGGGATGCACCGGGGCTTGCTGATACATCCAGCCCAGGTGGGGTGGAACGAAGCCCGACACACCAATCCAGATTCCCTGAATCCCGCAATCTTAGCACCACAACTCCTGTCGAAAGCCCGACACACCGATCCGATTCTAGGTCCACGACCCGAATCCGCAGTCTTAGCACCGTAACTCCGGCGCCCCCACTCAGGAAAAGGCCCAATCTCCCTAAAAGACTAGTCTGATAGGGGAAGGGTGGCTCTCCCTTTTAAGGTGGCTTCCACCTCCCAAGCTAAGCAAGGTGGGATTATTCAGAGGCTCACACGGTCGCCGCCCTAGCGGGTAATAGTGGAGGATGTTCTCATCATTCTCCCCTTCTTAACAAGGGCCCAGCTCTGATACCAAATGATACATCCGACCCAGGTGGGGTGGAACGAAGCCCGACATACCAATCCAGATTCCCTGAATCCCGCAATCTTAGCACCATAACTCCTGTCGAAAGCCCGACACACCGATCCGATTCTAGGTCCACGACCCAAATCCGCAGTCTTAGCACCGTAACTCCGGCGCCCCCACTCAGGGAAAGGCCCAATCTCCCTAAAAGACTAGTCTGATAGGGGAAGCGTGGCTCTCCCTTTTAAGGTGGCTTCCACCTCCCAAGCTAAGTAAGGTGGGATTATTCAGAGGCTCACACGGTCGCCGCCCTAGCAAGTAATAGTGGAGGATGTCCTCATCACTTGCCTTGAGCAGGTTCCTGGTTACCGGAGTTCCCTCCTTGCTCTTCTGGCTCCTACTCCTGTCCCGCTTCCACGTGGTTCACCTCGTGACCTATATGATGCGGATGATACAATGCATAAGAATAAGTTTTGATTTATGGCACTTTCTCAATAAATATGTTATAACGACAATATTTCATGTAAAAGTGTACGGGGGTGTGTCGATTAGTTCAGTAATATAACCCATATGGTCGAGGCATAAAGTGGATGCGTTTAGTGTATTTCCTTCATGGACTCCAGAAACTAGCCGTGAAATTTGGGTACAAAAAGTACGGGGGTTCACATGTTCGTGCCCGAAATACCAATGCTAGGCACATGAGGAGTGGGCATGGACCGAAAGAATACTACCAGCGTGCTAGATATGTTGTTATGCAACAGGAGCAACTACGACATAAGATCTTAGTGAATAATCTTAGAAATTAATTAATAGCTATTAACCCCATAAGGTAACTAAATAATCTAACATGGTTCTGGATATCAAATGGAAATGGGTGATTTACTGTAAATAGGAAATATCAGGGGTGCTTTATTGGCCAAGTTTCACTTACATGCAATGAGCCATTGATTTTAAATAATTAAAACAACATATAAGGTTAAGTAATTAATTATGGCTAAATTACAGAGGAATAGGTCTCATGGTTTTACAGGAAGATCTAACAAATCAAAACATAATATTTCACCAAGTATCAAGAATTTACCAAACCTATATAATTAAACTTAAATTTATTAGTGTTTTGGCCACTTAATTTGGTACGGTGAAAATACTGACATGCAGGGAGATTTCATATTTTTGTTAAATAGTACATGTCCAGAGAAGTCTGCTACATTTTTACTCTACCCCAAAATTCGCAGTATATAATTTACTATGCATTTTCAAAGTTTATTTCATTTACTAGACATAGAATCTAATTGAAAAGGAAATGAAAACGAATTTCTGGCCTCGTGGGCCAGATCTACCACGGCCCACCGGCCGGACGCGCGCGCGGGGGCGATCTCGGGCCAGATCTGGCCCGAGCGCGGTGGAGGCCCAAGGCCATTCGGCCGAGTGGCCGGCCTGGCCATTGGCCAGCACAGCCGAGCCGAGCGCGCAGCCGCGGCGCCCTCGGTCGTGTGCGGTGGCGCAGGCACGGTGGCCAGCCGGAGCGACAGCAGCTCCCACATTTGTGCGGACATGACCAAGGGAGTGGTGCGGGTGCGCAGCACGCGAGAAGGGAGGAAGATGCTCACCGGAGTGGGATTTCAGCGGGGAGACACCACGGCGGCGGACGGCAACGGTTGGCGACGAAATCCCGGCGGCAGATCTGCACGGGGTCAGGCCGAGTGAGGTCGAGGGCATGCGCTATGGGTCCAAGTTTTTACGGGAGCGAGGAATCGACGAGCACTCACCGGAGCAAAGAATGTGAGGTGGGGAGAGGGTCATCGATGGCGGAGAAGAAAAGGGCGATTCCCGACAGCTCGGGCCGCGAGAGGTGGGGTGGCTTCGCGTGGGGCTTGAGGATGCCGAGGTGGAGCCCAGGAGGTTGTCGGCGGAGACGGTGAGGCAGTGCAGCGACCGGTCGCCTGAGCTCGGCCCGCGCGGCAACAGCGGGTGGGTTTCGGCGGAGGCGAGCAGAGAGAGCGGGGCGAGAGAGAGAGTGAACTGGGCTCGCTCCGACCGGATAGGGGACAGAGAGGATGTCTGGAGGGGAGTGTGGGGGCGTCGATCCGCAGCAACGGGCGTTGCCCGTACGCCGGTGGCCACGCGGCGCATGCCGGGTCGGGCGAGGGCGCGGCGCCCGGGTGTGCTTCCTCAGTGTCGCCGACAAGTGGGGCCCGTGAGGAGTTTTTCTTTTTCATTTCTTTTCCAAACCTGTTAACTGCCTGCATTTGTTATTTTTTGGGGGTTTAATCGGTGACAGATGAGTACCAACCAAAAATATGGGCGAGTTCATCATGATGTGCTTCAATTTATAAAAATGAATAAGCTCAGTGTTTGCAATTCAAATTTAAATGAGAAATTTTCAAAGAGGGCAATTTTTGACCTTTTTGACATTTCTTTGGGGCATTTATCAATAGCATAAAAATCTGAAAAATTTCTCAAAATTCTAATTGATCATGGACTCCAACATATATTTTTTGTGGGGGTAAGTTGTATTAAAATTTTTAAACTTATAGTTCAATGGCAACCTAATCGACTTGATTTCAAATTTGACTTTGATCAATTTAAATTCAAACTTCTATTTTTGGCTCTGATACTTGTGGGGTTTGATCCTAGGGCGTCATGGGAGTGCCTGACACTAGGGGTGTCACAATTTTGCAGTAGTGAAAGGCTTCATCTCGGCGTCATAGCCAATTTCCGAAGAGAATGATTGAGGGCAACGCATAATTACCACCTTCTCTAGCGCTTGTACTGTCTCTACCATGAACTTGACGAACACAACCTCATTTCTCTTCCCGTGAAACTCGTGGATGACCAACTTTTTGATGTGATGGACAAACTTTTCAGGGCAAGCCTTCTGCCAAAAATCGAGGTTGACAAGTCCAGTGGGCTTATCTGTTTTCAGTGACTGCAAATTGAATCAGGGCACAGAGAATTAATGATCAGGACAGCAAAAATTTATCTGATCATGCTAGCAAGCTGGTGGTGACATTGATACAAAATTCCAAATGAAACAAGCAAGGTTGGCAGGTTTTACTTTGATATAGAGTGTCTCCGTGTTGGGAAAAACACTTGATGAAGGCAGGCACTGTCTTGACCTCATTGCAGATTTCAAAATGCACATCCAACGCCAAGATTTGGACGCTCGGGATGATGGTGCTTGGGATCACCTTGGTACCTGCCTGGGATGAGAATAATGTACAAATGCAATGCACTAAATCAGAAACATATAAGATCACATATTCGTATTGGCACAGTTACAGAACAGAGGGGAAGTGGAAAATATGAACGACATTATATTGTTACCTCGATGACGGTGTTGCCGATCTTCAGTTCATGCTGTCCCGGGTGCCAGTATCCAAGCATGCTCAGACTGGGTGCCTTGCCAATCATTATCCTTGAGAACTTGTTGTCCCCAGTGCGACGAGGGCGTGTCATCAACAGAAGGAGCCTCTCCAAGTGAGGAGCGTCTGCCACGGCAATGTCTCCCACGGAAGACAAGCCCAGCTGCAGGCACCGCAAGCTGTGGCTAACCAGGCAGAGGCGCACATCGGTCTGGCTTGAGATGATGGTGAAAACCTCCAGGACAGGGCTCTTGTCGAGGAGAGGAAGGCAATGTCTCGATCCTTCATAGCAATCAAGCTGAGGAAGAGCTCCTGCAGATGGGGAAAGGAAGTGGCTTTCGGAAGGGCGGCGGTGTCGGGGATCCTCCAGGCGCCGATGTGCAGGCGGGTGAGGGAGGTGCAGCTGAACAGCGTGGCGGGGAGAGGAATGTGGAGCGGCCATGGGCGGTTGATAAAGGCGAGTTCTTTGACCTCCTTGGTGGCGATAAGCTCCAGCCATTCCTCGATGTTATCTCTGTTCAGCTTCATGTAGCAGCAGGTGATTTGGAAGCAGCGGAAGGGGCCCGGGTGCGTGTCGAGGAGGTCCGTCACGGCGTTGTAGACGTCGAACGACTGCTCCAGGCCTGGCCGCCAGAGCGGGTTCTCTTTGCATCCCAGGACGATGTAATGTGGACGTCCGAGAAGACGAGGGGTACGGAGCGCCAGCGACAGGCGAGCGCGCCGGTGTGCACGGCGTCCTTGGCGGGGAGATGTTCTGCAGGATCTGGTTGGGGAGGCTGCTGATGCGGTCATTGGGACCCGCGGACCGCACGGCGGCGGCGAGAGGCGCATCAGGGGTGGCCGGCGGGGTGGGGAGAGACTCGTACGCCGCGTTGAGCGTCGTCGCCGTACCTTTATCGTTGTCATCGACGACCCGAACCTGTCTCATGCCCCGGATGGGCCAGAGCCTCAGATCCATGGCGGCGAGGGTTTGGTTCGGGGAGCGAGTAGGGTAGAGGCGACGGAAGTGAATGCGGCGGGCAAGGGGGATGGCGTCCTCGCTCTTCGATTGAGATGATGGCTTTGTAGCTGAGCAGCTAGGGATTCGGGTTCTCTAACAATCAAACACTCGGGCCAATAAAACCAGTAATGTGCCGCCCAATAAATAAAATGATAATAATATAGAAAAAGTCTAATTTTGGTTCCTCACCTCACCTCACCTATTATAGTTGTGATATTTTGATTCCTTATTTATAAAACCGGCTACTCAGAATTCCATTTGGTTTTCATTCTTTGACGGTTTCAAAAGTGGTTTTGGCTGACATGACATATGGGGCCCACCTATCTAGTGACACATCACCCTTTTTAATTTTTTTCTTATTTTCTTTTTCCCCTCTCGCCTTCTCCTCCCTACACGTCGCCGCCATCACCTGCCTGGCGCCGCAGCTCCAAAACGCCGATGACGACGCCGAAAGGGTAGTGGATGCGGCGGCGGCGGACAAGTGCGGACGCGAGCGGAGCCGGTCGCTGCGGAGGAAGGCATGGTCCATGTACCCGTTCTGCTCGCACTGTGGCGGAGGTTGCCGCCGCCCATCAACGCCGACGAGCCAGCTTCGACGGCGGCATCTGAGGCCGGTAATCGCGCTCCTCGCCGTCCTCCTCAATGGCTTCCTCCACATCGTCCACCTCGTCGTCCTCTTCCAGAGGCTCCCGCCGGTGGGGATTCTTCAAGGACCTCCTCCACCGGAGCAAGTCCGACGGCGGCAAGACCACTCCCGCCATCCCACCGCTCCTCTTCACCCACCCGTCGCGTCTCCAAAATAGGTAGTGAGCCATTCTCCGTCGTCGTCTCCGTCTCCAGCAGCCTCGATGGCGGTGGCGTGCAGGGAGGGGAAGGAAAGAGGGAAAATAAGAAAATAAGAAAAAAAAAAGGGTGACGTGTCACTCAGATAGGTGGGCCTTACATGCCATGTCAGCCAAAACCACCTTCAAAGCCGTCGAGGGACAAAAACCGAACAGATTCATTAGTTCAGGGACTCTGAGTGACCAGTTTTGTAAAGGGCAAATTTCTTGAGAACCATTGGCATAAACTTGAATCTCCTACATGCCACCTAAAAAACTTGATTCCTGTCAATGCTAGTGGCAGTTAAATTTTGTCCCTTTGGTACCACTATTGACTATATTATGGCAGATTTTTGTAACAGAGACACTCTAAAAGACCTATTTGCCCTTCCTATTTCGTTGGGCACAGTTTAGGCACAAAACATGGTAAATTAATCCACTTCATGCCATCAAATGAACATTAATTACAATCACAAACTGAGCACTGATTTTTCATGATGATTGAAAGGGACAAGTTTGCCAATAGTGATTTTTGCCAGCCATAGAATATATCAAAATAAACACCCACACAAGTCATGCATCAGTGAGCAAAACAAGTTTGCGCTTGTTTACAAATGACCCAAAATATCAAAATAAACACCCACGCACGCATCACAGACTAAGCCTTTTCTTGCTCCTAGTCCCCATAGTTGGACTCTCTTGACCCCTTTTCTTGCTCCTAGTCGACATGGCAGGGCTATCTGCACAAGAAGATACTGCAATTGGTGTTGTTTGAGCAGTCCCCTTATCCTTCTTCTTCATCTTTGAAGCTTCACTTGCACTTGCCGGCTGGCCAGATGATGCACCATATGGAACAAGGGGTAGACAAGTTGGTGCCACCTCAACTTGAGTTGCTAGAGGAGCTAACCGTGGCCTACACAATAGATTGAATAGGCAATAAAAAAAATTGACATAACCAAAGATTGATTAGTGTAGTTTTTCTTTACCTCTTTATTTTATTGCCGCCTTCAATACTTGCCTTTTCTTGTGCCTTTCTTTTCTGTTCAGCTTTTTTACAAGGGAAAGATACAACAATAAAATTCATCTTTTTGTGCAATAAGAAATGGTGTTTGTGCTTCAAAGGAAATTTGTAAAATACACACCTTTGAGCTACCAACAAAGCAAGTGCTTCTTTATCTTCATGATTTCCATCTTTACAAGTGTTCCAGTGATGTCCATGCCTATGGAAGATTTGGCATTCATGTGCACTTCCTCTCCTCTTTTTCTTAGAGGCCCCAGGTTCATGAGAACCCTTGTACCTATGAACTTTTGGCCTACCAGCAAATCTTCTAAGCAATGGTGGGTACAAGAAGAAACCCTTGTTGTCCTTGGGCCATTGTTTCTTGCCGGTCAGAGCAGGTACCATTCCCTTATTTGTAGCTCTAAAATTTTCAATTGTGTAGCTACTATGCACATAGCGTTGAAGGTTTTCTTCTCTAAGATATGTGATGAAAGCTATAGCATGGAGACATGGTTTACCTGAAATATGTCATTCCCACATGTGCAAGTCATTGCCTCTAGATCAACCACATGTTTGAAGTCCACAAGCTCTTTAGTGAAGGTCCAATGCTTCACATACACTTCAGCTACATCATCACCACTTCGTTGAATCCTATACCACAATCCATGGCTCTTCTCTTTCAAATCCCTATAAATGTGTGGCAGGATCAGACCACCCATATTCCTATCAATCCTCCTCCTCTGATCAAATTTGTCCATTAGCTTCTGCCTAAGCTTTTCAGCTAGATCACACACATTCATTGCTTTGAACTTCCTTATCCAACTAATGAAACTCCCAGCCAAGTTATTTGTCACATAGTCAACCTTAGTGAGTTCATTGAATTTGCTCCTTGTCCACAAATTAGGATGATTTTCCTCAAGGTATTTCACTATCTCAGGATTAGCTGCAACCATCTTGGACATGTGTTGTTCATGCTGATCTAGCTCCCATGCATATGCAACAGGCCATAAGTTCTCATTGAACACCCTGCCATGAAACCTTTTCTTGAAGTTTGTTACCAAGTGCCTCATGCACTCCCTGTGCTCTGCCATCCTAAATACAGTTTTAATTGCACTAAGTCCCTTTCTTGCACCGGTACAAATTGTCAAGCCTATAGGGTCACCAATGCAGTCATGTAGCTTTCGCATGAACCACTCCTAGGTTTCTCCATCCTCGCACTCCATTATTGCAAACACAACTGGAAAGAGCCAATTATGCCCATCCACAATACATGCAGTAGCTAATTGGCCTCTAAACCTACCAGTTAGAAAGGTGCTATCTATGGATAGATAAGACTTGCAACCATTGAGAAAACCATCTACACAAGCTTTGAAAGCAACAAACATTCTTTAAAAGTGGTGCTTCTCTCTCACTATGTGATGCTCAATAATGACAACACTGCCAAGACTCCTCTTCTCTACCTCAGCTTTCCAATTGTACAAGATATCAAAACTACCTCTCCAATCTCCATACACTTTATCAAGTGCAAGCTGATACCCTACATGCACTCGTTTGTAGTTAATCTCCACAAAATAAGTCTCAAGAAGTCTTCTTTAAAGCTCTTTGGCACCAACAACTGCATTCTCCCTCACCCAATCCATCACTTTGTCACATATCCAGAACTTTGTTACATGTTTTATTTTCTTGCTTCTTTGTCTACTACCACATGTGTGTCGACATGGATTCTTCCTCACCTGACAAATATACACAACTATTGACATGGTTGTTTGGTCGAATAAGGGAGAAAAAGAAAACAATAATTCAACACCTACAAATATTTACTTCTATGGTTTTTCTATCTTCTAATGTCAATAGTTCAACTCACAACGACACTCCACTGACTCAAATCTGAATCCCGCACCAGCACTGCCGATGGCAACTACCGGCACTGCCGATGCGCTCCTTTTCTGAGTCCTGAGAACCCCGCACCGACACTGCCGATTGGTGTAACCGGCACTACCGATGGTCCCAATCGGCACTGCCGATGGTAGTCCAGAGAGGTCTGATTTGTGTGCGTTTCTTGATTATTTCGAGTTTTTTTTAGTTATCCTTTGTTTCCACTGTGTTTTATTGCTGTTGTTGATCACTCCTAAGGGTAGCACATCATAAGTTGGTATGCGTAGTCTTGGTGATCGGTTTTGAGACTTGCTTGGGTTGTAATTGGAATATAGGCTAAGTTTTTGAGAAGAATTTTAATTGGCTCCCATTCACCCTCCTCTGGTCGCCTTCTCGGTTCTTCATCATCACTTTCCACACCCTTCCTTTTGGATGTAGAAGACACCATCCTCAAGAACTCATGATCTAACTCACGATCTGATCTATTGCCCACCAACATGCGACGTCTGCTAAGGCCGGGAAGCTAAGCAAGTTAGCACCTTTATTGGCTCGAGCTTCCGATGACACCTTGAAGAGCAATTGCTGGTGAAAACCCTCTTCCGCCTAATCGCCATTGGAGTTGCCGAAGCCCTAGATAAACCCTATGTTAGAACCGTGTACTAGAATTGTCGTGCGGCAGCCTTGCCGTACTGTATTTATTTTTGTTGCTCTTCATGATATATTATGATTTTTAGACAGATGCCTAAGACAATGATGTATAATTATTTGGATTATAAGTGTTTTCTAACTCAATATTTCTTTAAGCAAACTATATTGTAAGTTTATTCATAACCATATTTACGTGTGGACATAGAAGAACGATGTGCTTAAATTATGCAACAAATAAGATGTGTTCTATCATTATTTTTAAAAGTGAGACATTTAGATACTAAATAGGATTTCAGAATAAAATTTAGAGGTAAAACAAACTGTAAGTTAGTGATGCGGAAACACATCATATTGTCATTGTTAGTGCTTCATTGTCATTGTCAGGAGTTGATTTTCAATGGTCTTAGGACCGCGCATGGGCTCGGTTGGTTAGAGTCTCCGACTAGGAGCTCTACCACCCGGGTTTGATCCCTGCATGGAGCATGGGACACCCGGGCCTTTAGCCTCCAATGAAGACTGGGGTTGAAGTCCCTATCAAAAAAACAAAAATCAATGATCATTTTATTCTCAATATTTTTTCTATATACATTTAAACCATTTAAAAAAGCAATCCAATACCATTTTAAGAAAAATTGTTGAACTACACATATTTCCTATTGGTAATTTGATGCAAGGTCTAAAATAAATTAATTGCTATTCACTTATCAAACAAAATGAGTATAAAATAAATCCAATATGTATCATTGTGAAGAAATATTCATAAAAGATGATAGCTAAGAATAAAATTTGAACTCACAAATAATCCAAAGAATAAATTTGATGATTTGTAAATGCTTGATCTTAGATCATCTCCAACCATTATCTAAATGAGGTTGCTAAACCAAAATTTAGGAAGTAACTAAAAAAACAAACCTCCAACCGTTCTCTAAATGAGGTCCCTAAATATAGCAACTTCTAAAACAAGGTCCATAACTCTCTACATTTAGCAACTCAATTGGAACTCGCTAAAAACAGATTCTTATGGTTTTTTTTATTTCCAACAGATTATTGCGCCACATGTGATATGATTTTAATTTTTAGAAAACAAATTATTGGGAGTTGTTGGAGGATGAGACTTTATTTTACTCCCAATAAATTTAGAAATCTTTTAAATCTTGTGTTTAGGGAGTAATTTTTTACATAATAATTGGAGATGCTCTTATATATTAATTTCTTATAACAATACTTCGAAACAAATTTTTATTCTATTTTAAAAGATCAATCCCATCTTCTAATACATACATAGTAGATGGCAATGTTAGTCAAGTTTTATTTTGTATATTTGCTACATGCCTATATCTTATTACACAACATATACTTTTTTTGAAAAAGATAAATGAACTGAGAGATTGATGGTCTATGGTTTAAAAATCTTATATCTTTATTCTTAGAACAATGTTTATTGTTTTGAAAGAAACTTTATTCTATTTCAAAGATTACTCTCATTTTTCTCATACATTTATGGTTAGAAATGTAAATCAAACTCCATTACTTATATTTGTTGCATGCCTAAGCGACATATATATATATATATATATATATATATATATATATATATATATATATATATATATATATATATATATATATATATATAAATTTTGTTTTTTTAAAAGACATGTTATATCCATATATCAAAAGAATAAAAAAATACTTATTTATATAAAAGATGCAAAACTAATGAGTATTGAATCTTTGTTGTATGCTGAGATTTTTTTTTTAAAAAGGATCAAATGGATTACCAAATACAATTAAAAAATCAAGATAGTTATCCATAAAAGAAATGGGAGCGTATCAAGTGCAAACCAAGCTGTGTAAACTTGCAAACTTTTGATCAACACCATAGAATCCCATCTGATGGCTAAGAAGAGAGCTGTGCTAATTTTGCGAAACAACGCCCGTCAGCCCCTGCTAATCCCATCTGTTTTTGCAAATTGCCCCCTATCCTAAACCCAGCGGACAACATATGCATCGTTACGATCGGCGCCGACGCCCAATTCCTCCGTCGCAGCCGACGCACGATGAACACACCGCCGCCGCCTGCGAATCGCCGCCAGCAGTCGCCATGGACTCCGGCGGCCGCAAATCGCCGCCCGCCAGCGACGCCATGTACTCCAGCGCCCGCGACGTACGGCCTGCACTCCAACGCAAGTGAGTCATCAGAAGCCCGCGATGCAATGCACTCCGGCCTGTACTCCAACGCGAGTCCCAAACTGAAACCCTCCGGACTCGTCGATACATCTCCGAACTACTGGACATGCATGTCGATGACCTTGCACTCCACGATTTCCCATGGCAGCCGCACCTCGCCTGTCGCCGCCGGGGATGGCCTCCACGATGTCGCCATCGTCGAACAGACAATAATCCATCATGTCCAGCATCTGCTGCATCGTCCTCATCGCGGGCGCCGGAGTGCATGCCATCGCGGGCTTCCGGCAACTCGCATGCATCGGAGTAGATGGCGTCGTGAGCGCCAGACACTACAACAAAAACTACCTATAGCGGCGGTTCTATATGTACTGTAGCGGTGGACCGATCCTAACGCCGCTGTATAAATGCAGCTAAAAATACACATTATTTGTGGCGGATCTTTTATGAGCCAATTCAACCGCCGCTCGAAACGTTATTGTAGCGGTGGGTGACATTACAAAATCAGAAAAAAAAATGGATCTAGGCCCCTCCGCCATGGGCCCTGACCAACGCATCCGAGCCCACATCTAGGCCTGTCCGGGCTGCCGCCACACCACCACGGCAAGGACGCCCCGTCGCTGCCGCCGCGCCGCATGGAGAGGGGGGTGGGCCAGATCCGGCCGCGCACCACCACGGAGAGGACGCCCCATCGTCGCCACCGCCATGCCTCCCCGACCGCCGCCGCACCGCATGGAGAGGGGGGCGGGCTAGATCCAGCCGCCACCGCGCCGCATGGAGAGGGGGGCGGGCCAGATCTCGCCGCCACCGCGCCACATGGAGAGGGGGGCGGGCCAGATCCGGCCGCCACCACGCCGCATGGAGAGGGGGCGGGCCAGATCCGGCCACCGCTGCACCGCATAGAGAGGGGGGCCCGGCCGCCTCGGCCACCGCCGCGTCGCCAAGGAGAAAGGGACAGCCAGATCCGACTGCCCCGGCCGCCACCGCTTCGCCAGGGAGAAGGGGGAGGAGGAAGAGCGCGTCGCCGGCCACCTGCTCGCCCGTCGTGCCAGGAGGAGAGGAGGGGGAGGAGGGAGGACGCGCCGTCGGGGGAGCCCGCGCCATCGGAGGAGAGCATGCCGCCGAGGAAGGGGCGCCGCCGCGCGCATGGTCGCCAGGGGAAGAGCGGAGGAGCCATGCTTGCGGGGGTGGGAGAGGAGAGAAGGGAGGAGAGGCCGCCGTCGGGAGAGGAAAGGGATAGGACGGGAGTTCTCGAGGAGAAGGGGAGAGTGGCTGCGGGTGAGAATGGGTGAAGTGAAAGAGGTACCTAGGGTTAGGATTCTTTTATACACAATAGTGGATAAATGGGCCTGGGCTAAAAAGTAGCGGCGGTCTGATTAGTGGGCCACCGTTAAAGATGAAAATAGCGGCGGACTGAAAAGTGGACCACCGCTAAAAATGAAAATAGCGGCGGGCTGAAAAATGGGCCGCCGATAAAAATGAAAATAGCGGCAGGCTATTAAGTGGGCCGCCGCTAAAAATGATTTTATGTTTATAGCGGCGGTTGAGTTTTGAATTGTCGCTAATACGTTTTTACTGCCGCCGCTATAGGCATTTTTTTGTTGTAGTGAGAGTGCGTGGTGTCACGGGCGCTGGAGTGTGTGGCGCCGCGGGCTTATGGCGACTCACTTGCGTCGGAATACAGGCCGTCGCGGGCGCTGGAGTGCATGACGTCGCTAGCGGGCGGCAATTTGCGGCTACCGGAGTCCATGGCGATAGTGGAAACTATGCATCTGCTGTCCGCTGGGGTTTTGGTAGGGGGCGATTTGCAAAAATTGGGCGTTGTTTTGTAAAATTAACACAACTCTCTTCTTAGCTATCAGATGGGGTTATATGGTGTTGATCGAAAGTTTGCAAGTTTGCACAGCTATCTTGGTTTGCATCTGATACGCTCTCAAAAGAAATATACAAAAAAAAAGAAGATGATTCTCATACCTTAAGTTCACATGTTGGCATTTTAATATTCTTTCTTGAGATTAGAAATTTTTTTACTGCATGAGAAACTTTCATAGATGCATTATATTCTCTTCCTTTGTGAATTAAAATCTCTTTTTTGCAAAATTTTAGAGGTGAAAACAAATTACATATTGATGAAGGGGCTAAAGAGAATTTGTAGATGTGGAAGGACCAGAAATTAAGATATTTATTAGGGAAGGTTCTAGATAGAAGTTGTGGGGAATGGTGGAAGGACTAGAAAATAACAACTACTTCTAGAAAGATCTTATTGTAATTGTTACATCTGCATATCCAACGCTCTGTGTTTCTTTGAGAAGAAATCCAACAGCTTACATTTTTATAGATGATGTGACATAGCTATTTTGCATGAAAACGCACGCCTTTTATTTTTTAGACATATAAAAGATGTGTGTCCAAACTTTATGTACCAAGTACCACTATGGAAAATAAAAGCCCGTGAAATCAGTTTATTTCTATTCGGCCCACGCCGTGGTAACGAAATTCAACAACATAATATCGGCCCAAGTGCCCAACTGAAACATTGTTGTTGTGGCGTATAGATATAAGTCTTCCCAACCCTAGGAATCGCGATGCTCCCCGTCCCCTGATTTCCGCCGCCGCATCTCCTCTGACCATGTCTACCTCTTCCTCTCAGCCTGACTGTGTTCTCCTCGCCGCGAACGCCTATCTCGGCCAGCACAGGGACGTCACCACCGCCAGCGCTACCACCAGCAGCCACGAGAAAATCGAGGTATCCTTGTGCCCTGCGAAGCCGCCGCTCCCGTCCAAGCTCTACGTGCACTGCCCAGACCTAACTCTCACCGTTCTCCCCCGCATCATCCGCGCGGCGGAAGATCTCTTTCTCCTCCGTGTCACCGTTGGTACTCCGCCCGATAGCTCCTCCGCGATGGACGACTCCGACTATTTTGTCTACCGGGCCGGCAACCAAAGGCAAGCGTCGCTTCAGCGACTCCTGCGCCCGCATCCCTTCTTCCATGACGACGACGTTGGTATCCTTAGCTGTGGTGCCAATTACACCGTCGCCGCTTTACTCGCCACAGGTACGCCGTTCTACGACCTCCACATCTTCCACTCCGACCACCCCACAGAATGGATCTATCTGAAGGTGTCGGTGACAGAGCCACAGCGCACGTTGCCGCTGCTGATTCCCAAGAATTGCGGTCGTCTCTTGTACCACGAGACGAGCACCGTGATCTCTATTGGAGGTGAGGCCGGCACCATGGGCTGGGTCGATCTTTGGCACGGCATCCTTCTATGCGATGTGCTCTGTGACAAGCCCGCGCTCCGTGGTGTGCCCATGCCGGTGCCTCTGGAGCTGGTGAGCTGCAACAATGGCCTAGGCACTGAACTAGGCTCTCCAATCCCCTTTAGGGGTATCGCCTTCGTCAAGCAAAGTCTCGAGGGGGGGAACTGCCTCAAGCTTGTTCATTTGGAAGCTAAGGCCACATTGGTGACCGGTAGCCATGATGATGATGATGATGATGATGATGAAACGGGGTCTCATTCATACCAAATGCACGACTGGACGATCATCACATATACCAACACTGCCATGACGAGCTCCTGGAAGGATTGGCGCAGGGATTGCTGGATCCAAGCTTCAGACATCACGATCGACACCCAGGTCAAGTCAGAGTTTGCTGAAATCCGGACTGCTTGGTTCAGCATCAGGCCAAGCCTTGCACAACCTATTGGTGTCCCACCCTGCTCCAGACATCTCTGCTGCTGATCATCAAGGTATTGTTTACCTCATGGCTAGGAAAAAATACCAGCACCCTGAGGGGTGGATGCTTGCTCTTGACACGAGGAACAAGACACTGTTAGGTGCAGCTGAGTTTGGCGTTGAATTGCTGCCATGTGCATCTGTCACGTATTACCCAAGCGGCATTGCCAGGTATGCAATTAATTTAGACCATCTCTTCCTACATGAAATGCAATGTTCTGTGGCTTCAATTGATCTGTCTTTATATAAGTATAATGAAGTAGTTACTAGGAACAACTAATTTGATATCAGCCTTTTTTTTTTAATCTACTGCATTTTCGATACTGAAATCTGCTTGACCACTAATTGATTGATTTGCTAGTTCTCAGGTGACTGAGATCTTGCATCACCTTAATTTGAGCTGTCAAATGGAGATCAGAGTTGGGGATTTGGGTGTTACCTTGTCTAACTGATAGTAGAGGCAGCTCTGGGGAGGTTTGCTGGCTGGCAGTGGTGACAAGGGGCAGGTGGGTCAGCACTGTCACTGACGTTTCGTTGTCCAAGTGGTTTGCATGGGTGGCGGTGATGCAGCTGCAGGAAGGCGGAAGTAGTGGAGGCAGATCTTTTATTTAATTAACTAGGGAGGTGGATCCTTCATTTAATTAACCACACTAGACGGCTAATTAATTCATTTGTAGTTTTCAAACAAATATGGCCACCATTTGAAATCAGATAATTCTTTAGGGATCTTATGACTGAATGGATAATTTGGGATTACAAAAGGAGAAGTAACATCACTGGTATCATCATTGCTTTCAACCTTTCATGGTGAAAGATTTGCGAGCCTTGGATCACTGGGTTTAGTTTAGGGTGTTGCACTGGAATGTGAAAAAAAAAAGATAATCATAATTATTGTGGCTTCTGTCATAACTATACGTGATGAACAGATGACATTTAATCATAGTTTTATCAATCAGCTGTGATTGGACTATTATTTTGTCATCTGCATCTGCACACTGCTTGAAATGTGGCTTCCTACATGGCTGGTTCTCTGTACTTGCTTATACTATGACTAGGTGTATGATTAATTCACAATTTCTCTTTTTATTTGTGCCCCCAGTTGAGTTTTAGTAGCAAATAATGTTAATGATGCAGCCTTGTCCATGAGTGTTTATGCAATTTTCACTGGATGTTTACAGGTGATAAACGAAGGATGCTGGCAATCTTTGAAGCCTGAAAATAAAGATTCTGCCTGGATCTATTAAAGGGCCTGCCTGATTTCATTACGGTGATCAGCAAGTGTTTTACCTTTAGCATGCAGTTTTCTAAGCATATTAAAGTGTTATTTTCAATTTTTTGGCATGCAGTTTTCTGAGCATATTTTGTGTCTCGTTGTAGGTTGAGCAGGGAGAGCAGAATCTTTGGTGACCTCAGTAGCATGAAAATCATAAGCCTAGAAAATTTTACCTTTGGTGCCTAGGAAGTTTTTACCTCTGGTGACCTCAGGAGCATGAAAACTGTAAACCTAGAAAAGTTTACCTAGCTGTGTTGCTCAGTTCGCCTACCTGTTGTAGGATTGAAGGACCCCGGCTAGGGGGGGGGGGGGGGGGTTGAATAGTCGAATTAAAAAAATTAAAAGCTAACTATCCAACTAATTGCGGAATTTAAAGACAATTAGATAAAAGCAAGAAATTAACAACTAAACCTAGGTTTGAGCTAAAGTAGGTTGACAATCCTAGGTGACATACATCATGTAATTTCTAGTATGTAAACAACATATAAAACTACAAGTCAAGAGACAAAGTATATTTTCTCGTGGTTTCGGTGATTTGCCGATCACCCCTAATCCACGTTGAGGTGGATTCAAGCGTTTGATGTGCTTTTCTCCTCAAGTATCCACTTCTCCACCACCAAGAAGGGCTCACAAAGAACAACTTGAGATAGAACACAATGAATACCTTCAACCTCTTCAAACCTCGATTTCACTAGGGTTGCTCTTCATCGCTCCCTCGAGGTGAGCATCGCATCTCTCACAAGAATTCGGGCCTCCTTCACAAGCTTCTTGAAGGACTCACGGATTTGACTCCTCCAAGTCGTCTAGGAGGCGGCAACCTCCAAGAGTAACAAGTCGATGACGCTTGCTTGAGGATCTCAAGTGCCACAATGCTTAAATTACTCAAGATTAGGGTACTCACACTCACACACTTGCAATCTTTTCACTAGAGCTTTGTGTGAGAGGGGAATGATGATAAGGACATTACCATGCTGGATACGCGTATATCATGGCCTTCTTCAAGTTATAAGTTGTCACCAACTCGGTCGCCACATTCGTCTTGGATTCAGCCGACATCCCTTTACAGTTTTGATGATATCTTTCACATCCGACATCCAAATGAGGCGTTCTTTGATGCGTTGGAAAGGGGACAACGACACCGTTGTTTTATTTCTGGTCCTAGCTTCAGAAGGGTCATGAGTTATGCTGTGTGGCCATGACATGGTGTTGCGCCACCTATTTTGGGCCAACTTGGCCATGTATCGTGTCGGGTTTTAAGCCCATGTTGTGGGCGCCCCCCTGGTCGCCCCCAACCCTAGGACGCTCCTGGTTCCTACATAAACTCAGCAGCCGCCTTCTTTTAGTTTTGGATTTTGTTTAGTTCAGTTTTCTAGAGAGAAACTTGATTGAATTATTGTAACTGTGGCGACAAGTCCTTTTACAGTAATCCAGTACCCATGTTCTAGTTCTACACCACTGTGGCGATTAGTTCTTGGTGTAACGGTGTGGGGTTGGATCGTGTCTGATTCAAGCTAGGTCATCGACGCCGAGTTTCTCAAATTCGAGTTTATCCTCTTTCCTCTTGGAAGATCGAGTCATACCTACATCAAGTGATATTAGATTCCTAGATTTCCCGTGAGGTATTATCGTATTTTTCCCTTTAGATTCGTTTGTGTTCATCACCTTTTATCCACGAAAAAGCTTACAAGAAAATATTTCCTCACCATCCCAGACATTGTTTAGCCTTTGCATAATTAATTTCAGAGTCCGTAGTGTTGAGTTTGTGTTCTAGTCGAGTTCGGTTGCTGGTTTGAATGTGTTTCGATTTGGTTTGTGTTTTGATCTCTACTACACACCACCATCACCATTGTGTTTTTCATTAGAATCATCATCGTGTCACCCACCCATCACACCCACAATCCGTTGCCAACAAAAAACTCTACCCGATTCTGTTTCTGTTCACCCCCCCTCACCCCTCAAACCCTATTTTGACCTACCTTCGGTAAAACAGGCATAAATTTTCGCTCGTTGCTCCGATTGGACTGAAATTTTTACAGCAGATTCTCCGCCCTGTGTGCCCTTGTCAAAAAATTCAAAAAAAATTGGAAAAAAATAGAAAAAAATTGTGAAGTCAAAAATAGCACTTTCAGTGAAACTTTGAGATTTTGCCTACGCTTTGTTTTCTCTCTGTTTGAGTTGAAACTTCTTGTGGTTCCTTCCTTTGTGTTCCTCTATCACAGAAAAATAGTGGAAAAATCATACAAAAAAACAAGATTTTGATTTGCACCCTCCCCACCCTGAATATTCTAAATCTGTGAAGTCTGTTTTGATCTTTGCTGCCTTTGCCATTGTTCTTGCTGTCACAACTGTTTTTGAACATGATTCTTTTGCCAGCAATTAGGACACTGCTTTGGATATTTATTCAGTGCTACTATCTGTTATTGAATTGTGTTCCACTGACATACATATTAGTCTTCGAAGCTATACATATTGTAGCACAGGTCTCTTCCTTGTAACTGTTACACCCAAGTTCGACTACAGATTGTGTTGACCTATTTGCCTTTGGTAAGAACACTTGTAAGATTGTGATACATTGCTTCTGATATTGTTTTCTACTTTTTACACCCTCTGCTGCCTGTTAGTTGATAGGGTTAATCCTTTTGTTTAGTCTTGCCTTTTGCTTCTAACCATGGCAGAGAAAGGGAAAGGGACATCTGGAGAGTCGGAGTTTCCTATAGACTTCAATGATTACATGTCCAAGGTCGAGCTAACGAAGCTTCTTGCGGACCAGCGTACATTTATGGAAACGAAGTTTGTTGAGTTGATGGGCTATATTAACACTGTTGCCAATCGAATGGAGGATGTTGAACGACGACCTCCATCTTAACGAGCTGCTGATGATGACGATTTTGATCGTGATGCAGACCGTCTTCACCGTAATCGACACGGTATGGGAGGTAATAACAATCGTGGTAATATTGATACTTTTGTTAAGCCAAAATTTAACATACCTCCTTTTGCTGGTAGTGCTGATCCTAAAGCATACTTAGATTGAAAAATTGCTGTTGAATAGAAATTTAATTCTCATTTAGTTCCTACTGAGCATAGAGTTAGACTTGCTACTAGTGAGTTTACGAGTTTTGCTCTATTTTGGTGGAATGATCTTTGTAATAATAATGTTGCTATACCCAACACTTGGCCTGTTTTGAAACAACGCATGAAATCTTGTTTTGTTTCTACTTATTACCAACATGATTTACGTTTAAAATTACAATCTTTAATATAATGCAGTAAAATAGTAGAGGAATATTATCAGGAATTGCTTATTGGTTTAGCACGTTGTGATATACATGAAGATGACGTTGAGACTAGTGCTAGATTTTTTTGGTGGTTTGAACCGTGATATTCAGAATATTGTTGACTATAAAGAGTGGAATAGGTTTAGCCAATTATATCATATTGCTCTTAAGGCTGAATGAGTAAGTACAGGGGCGCCTTACACAACAATCTTGCAGGTCCAGCACTGCAGTAAAGAACTTGAAGAGTCATGTTGCTAAGCCATCAGCAACAACTCTTTCACTTGCGTCTATTTCAGAAGCGCAATCGTCTAGTGTGTAGCACCAACACCAGAACAAGATTACTACTTCCGGTGCTAGGAGTGGCTCCTCCACCACCATTATTTGTCACCGCTGCAAGGGCATGGGACATGTCATGAAGGATTGCCCTAGTCGTCGTGCTTTCATCGCTACTGCTGATGGGTATGAAAGTTCTAGTGATGTTGAAGATGAATTCGCTTGTATGCCTAACCTTGTTGCAGATTTAACGGAGGAGCAGAAGACTATCGCCATTTATTCCATTGCTGCCACCGCGGGCTTTTCTAGTCTCATTGTACAGCGTGTGTTCACCACTCAGTTGGGACAAGAGGAAGAACAACAACGTAATAATTTATTCTACATGTATCTCATTGTCGCGGACCGCCGTGTTCTCACCATTATTGATACTGGGAGCTATAACAACTTGATAAGTTCTGATTTGGTAAGCAAACTTGGCTTGACCACGCATGCACTACATCAGTCCTATCACATCAAATGGTTCAACAATAGTAGTACGACACAGGTAACTCGATCAGTACGCATACACTTTTCAGTAGGTTCATATCAGGATTCTGCTGATTTTCATGTTGTACCTATGCAACCATGTTCGCTTTTATTAGGCCGTCCATGGGAATATGATACGGATGCTGTCCACCATGGTAGAACTAATACATATACTTTCATGCATAAGGACAGAAATATTATTTTGCGTCCGTTATTGCCTTCTGATATTAGAAATTATTTTAAACTGCTTGCTGAAAATACTAAGAATAAACATGATAAGAAACAACTTTCTGATGTTAAACATAAGGCTATTTAGTTAAAGGGAGGTGCTTTTTTTGCTATAACATTTACTGTTGCTGAACTTTGTGATAATTATGATGCACCTTGCTATACTATGCTTTGTCGTGATATATCTTCTATCGATGATCATATATCTTGTACTTTGCATTCTCCTAGAACTAACCTTTTGCAGGAGATTGATGATGAGATGGAGCCGAGAGTGACTCCAATTCAAGAAGAGGAGGATGATGAGGACATCACCATGCTGGATACGCACATATCATGTCCTTCCCCAAGTTACCAGTCGTCATCAACTCGGTCGCCGCATTCGTCTCGAATTCAGTCGACACCCCTTTACAGTTTTGATGATATCTTTCACATCCGACATCTAAACGAGGCGTTCTTTGATGCGTTGGAAAGGGGACAACGACGCCATTGTTTTATTTCTGGTCCTAGCTCCAGAAGGGTCGTGAGTCATGCTGTGTGACCATGATAAGGTGTTGCGCCACCTATTTTGGGCCAACTTGGCCATATATCGTGTCGTGACTTAAGCCCATGTTGTTGGTGCCCTCCCTGGTCGCCCCCAATCCTAGGACGCCTCTGGTTCCTACATAAACTCAGTAGCCGCCGTCTTTTAGTTTTGGGTTTTGTTTAGTTCAGTTTTTCAGAGAGAAACTTGATTGAATTATTATAACTGTGGCAACAAGTTCTTTTACAGTAATCCAGGACCCCTGTTCTAATTCTACACCACTGTGACGATTAGTACTTTTGTGTTCAGAGTTTGAACCTTTTCTTATGTTTCGCTTCATCCATATTTGCAATTTCAGATTGCGTGTTTATCCTCTCTTGCTTGTGTTTTCAATTTCGTTTGCAAAAACAATCAAGTTGTGCTTGGTGTAACGGTTGCGGGGTTGGATCGTGTCTGATTCAAGCCGGGTCATCGATGTCGAGTTCCTCAAATTCGAGTTTATCCCCTTACCTCTCGGAAGATCGGGCCATACCTACATCAAATGAGCTCCAAAGGGTGTACAATACTTTGAAAACTAGCCGTTACAGCTCCAAAGGACCTCTATGCACGGGATAGAGGAGGTATATATAGCCCACCATTTGAAAACTAGCCGTTACAGCTTTCTGTGCACCGGACGGTCTGACCGTGACTCCCCACGGTCGGACCGTCGTACAACCCAACGGCTAGTTTGACATTCAAACTCGCTCTGGCACGAGCCCGATGGTCAGATCGTCATTACCCACGGTCGGACCGTTGAGACACTTTCATTTTTCTCCCTGAGAGCAAAGCCTCTGACGACGCCGGACTTGCATCGGCGGTGAGACTGTGGTGCCCGACGGTCAGACCGTCGGGCCACCATCCGAGCCACCAGAGAGTCCGCTCCTCTGGCCATCTCTGGAGAGCACCGGCGGTCAGACCGCGGGTCCTGGCGGTCTGACCGCTAGGAGCGACCTGCCAGCCCTCCGTTCTTTTCTTCTTTGCTTTCTCTCAAAGATTGGGGCAATCTCAACTCACAAAGAACCACTCACAAAGATAGGAATTGAGCATTTGTGGCAACCAAGGATACTCAAGGTCATTTCATCGACCCCTCTTGATAGTATGGCATTTAACCTATAATCCGGTCACTCATCTCTAATCTCCTTATGACCGGCAAAATAGAAAAACCCTATCAAGATACCTTTGCCTTGAGCCATCCATATGTATATCACTTCATCCATCATTTCATTCCTTATTTTGACTACAACCATAATCATCTCAACAATATAGTTAGTCAAAAATAAGGGTCGTCATTAATTACCAAAACACTAAAAAGGGCCTAGATGCTTCAATCTCCCCCTTTTTGGTAATTGATGACAATATAAGAAGTGATATAAAGATTTTGAGCCGATAATGATATTCAATAAAGATATAAGGCTCTAAGGTGAGTCACAAGATAAAGATCACATGCTATAGAATTTTTAAGACACGAACATGTGAAAGAGTTAATGAACTCACCAAATGGTAAAACTCCCCCTAAATTGGTGCATTGATAAAGATATATCAAAAACATGGCAATTCACATTTTCAAAAGAAAAATTTGGTAGAGTTTACCTTGTACCAATGGATGCGAGGAGGCAAAGAATAACCAATATATAACAATGTAGATCATTTCAAGTAGGAACATCCTCATCATCCACACAATTGAACCATTAAGATGAGATGAACATAGATATTAAAAGAACCAACATAGTTCATCACATAGATAATAGAGCAAATGGTCCAAGGTGCATAAAGAAATTACAACCCAACATAGTGACATAGTTCAACAAACACAAATAAGTTCAAATGCGCATGAAAGTAAGATACATATGAGATGCACATGCAAATGCTAGATAGATAGATAAAGAATCATGGCTTGCATCTTTGTTTTCTTTTCTCCCCCTGACTCTAGCATCTCATCTTAACATCACTTCACTTCATGTTCTCCGTCTTTGGCATCAATTGACTAAAAATGGTCAAGACTTCAATCATCTTGAGGAGGAGGTGGAGGTGCATACCAAGGTGGCTGGAAAAACTCTGGAGGTGGCACTGGTGCAGGAAAGTAGCCATAAATGTGAGAAGATAGTGCCTCATAGTTAGACTCTAAACTCTGCATCCTAGTGGTGAGTGCATCAATAGAAGTCCTAGCTGCCTCATAGGATGTCCTAGGTGAGACTGGATCCGCTCTCGGTTGGACCGTGGAGCCTGGTGACTCCAACAACAATGCCAATACGAAGAGGCAAATGGGCCTCTGCCACCACCACTGCTCGTCCTCCGCCTCTACTTGAGCCTCGACCCTGCCAAGCTCGTCCGCTCCGCGCTCGCCTACCGCTACTGGGTCTGCGTCGCGTCTGCCGATGCGTCGACCTCGGCCATCTGGAGCTACATTAGCTGCAGTGTCTCGACGGCCATGTGGACTTGCTGCCCAATGGCCGCGCCCACGCGGAACACGCCGCCGCCGCTGCCAGCGCGGTACTGGCCCTGCTCGCTGCTGAAGTTGACGTCCTTTGAGACGGCGGCGGTCGTGCCGTTTAGAGTGGAGATGAGGGGCGGAGATGGGAGGCCCATCTTGCTGGCGAGGAGGTCCGAGAGGAGGCGTCGGGTGGAAAGGAAGAGGCAGGGGCCGTTTGAGAGGGATGGGGCCGTAAGGTTGATCAGGAGCATTGTGGCCGCGTAGCTCACCATCGAGTCACCAAGCACGAACAGGGCACTCGCCGGTGGACGCGACGCTACATCTTCGGCAGCGGAAGTAGCGAGACAGAGGAGGAGGAGACGAAGAGGCACCGGGCGTCACTCGCCTATCGCCCGCCGCCATCTGAAATGCATTTGAGGAGAGAGGATGTGTATTTTTACATCACCTCTCTCCTCCAAATGTAAACTACCACTTCTGATACCCATTCTATTTGAGGAGGAGACGGAGAGGCACAATATCGATTGGTGATGCATTTTTGGTTTGCTTCTCTAGATGCATCATCTGTTGGACTCGGTCTAAATTGAGACACCAATATCAAAATGCAGTTAGAAAAGGATCATAGAGCAATGCTAGCTATAGGTCTAATCTAATTTATCCAATCAACATCCAACTAATACCAAATCATGTGAGCATGTGGAATCAAAAATATCACATGTATCTTCGTTAGACACTAGTTAGACAATTGAATTATAAATGCTGGACGAGGATAGCCTCTCGAGCAAGAAAACCTCGTAGGCGGAGCAAGCGAGACACAAACGGAAACCACGACGACCACCTTGTACATGACCACATCAGCAACAGTGACATGTGCAAAAAATGGAAATAATAAAAAGAATCAAGAATCCAGAGGAGGGAAAAACGAATAGAAGAACAGTAATTGCTGGCGGGCATGAGAGGACGGAAGGCGACGGGGAGAGGAAACCAAACCTACGCGAGGAATACCAAGCAAGGCCGCGACCACATGATGGCCGTGTGGGCAGTGTGGTGCGGCAATGAGGTCTACGTCACCACAGGTGAAGGAGGGAGATGGTTGCAGAGCGCGTCAGAGCCATGGTGGGCATGGGCATCATGGCATTAGAATTTAGCGCGGCTGCGGGTGTAGGTGGTGCGGCGAGGGTGAGGCTGGAGGCGGTGTGGCGCGCAGTGACATCATTGAGGACGGTGACAGAGGCTCAGGGTTGCGACGCGTAGGGGCGGGGTGTTGTGGGAAAGACTAAGACAACGACATGACACGACACTAGCACGTGGAAGGAGATGATGGGATTGGTTAGAGCATCTCCAGCACAAGTCCCTAACAAGGCTCCAATCACAAATTTTACATGTTAAGAAAAAAAACTTGTTCCAATAGGGTTTCTATTTGAGCATGCATTTCGCATGGGCATGCAAATTTCCTCCTCCCATTCCCAAGTTTTGGAGCCTCCTATTCTCACCTCAAACATGGGCCCCACATATTTTTTTATTTTTCTTTCACCTTTTCCTTTCTCCTCCATTTCTCTCCTCTCTCTCTCTCTCTTGCGTTCGACCCGACGGTGCCCTGAGAAACCATGTGGATATGTATCATGGTTTACAATATTTGTGATGAGTAATTGACTTGAGCGAATTTGGTGTTTGAGTTGAAATACGGGAATCCAGGGATTGTATGAGTTTGCGTATCATGGTTATGACTAACCGGAGTTGGTGGAGGAATTGGTGATGTTGCCGGAGTTGGGAAATGTGTTTGCTTGTCTCATGATGTGTAGGTCACTGGAGTCGACTTGGCGGTCAACAGCGAGAGGATCGAGCACAAGTAGGGGACTTGGGGCCAGACGATCGTGATGCCGGGTGAAGTCAAGGGTGATCCACACCGTACATGTGGAGAGGCAAGAAGCACGGACGGTTTCGTGGTTGAGCCTCAAAACCGTGGTGGTGATGAAGACGACATGTTGACCAGGTCAAGGCGAGCGGGATGCCGATGCAAGTGAAAAGGGGGCCCGATGGACAGGGACTGGGAGAGACTTGTCGGTGGTCAGGATCACTGAACAAGGTGACACGCGTCGACATCAAGAAGTCGCGCTTTGAGAAGCGTGTGAGGCGGTTTCCAGGTTTGGACCACAAAATCGGTGGCGGCGATTGGAGGTGCACATGGCACCATCGCGGAGCTTGCGTCGAGGGCAAGCAAAGTTGTGAAGGGCTCGATGGCATTCGGGCAACGAGGAAAACAATGGACGGTTATGCCCCCGGTGGTAGGTGGGTGTGTTACGTAGGTCAAGGGTAGAGTTGTCATGTGAACAGTAGACCCTAGGCCTATATAATGAGAGGTGTGGCTAGTGGGAGAGGTGCCTCTCTTTCCATTAGCCTTGTGTTACGTGTTCATCCAAAGAGCTAGGAGAGGACTACATGTTTTAGTGGAGAGTAGTGGGTGTGTGAGAGACATCTCTTGCTCTTCAAAATAGTGGGAGGAAGAGGGTGGCTTCCTAGCCTTGTACCTATGGATCTTGTAAACACCTTTCCATGATATGAGAAGTATTTTTGTGCTCAAGATTTTCCTCTTTGCTTGAATCCCGAAATTCCCTTTTTCCTATTTTCGGAGCAATTTTTGTGGTGATTTTTGATCTCACTTTTGGACGAGTTTTTGGCTCAGATTTCTTGAGAAACTTATTGCTAGGATGAGCTAGAACAATCCTCTATGGCTCTTTGACCAAATCAATAGCTCTAGCACCCTCGATTTGAAGGATTTCTCAAGTTTACTCTTTTTGATGTTCTTGGTACAAGATCTGAAATTCGTGATGATTTCTTGAGCCAATTGAGTTGATCTTCTAAGATTAGGGTCGTGATGTGTTGAGGAGTCACTGGTCCAAAAATCACATCATTTGGAGTTCGTTTGATTAGGTTTTGACCAAGTTCTTGCCATTTCCTGAAAGTTTTCTTGTTCAGTCGGGGTCGATCGGCACTGTCGATGATCAGGACCGGCACTGCAGATGGGTCTGAATTCAAATTGATCTACCGATAGGAAGAGTCTGAATCCCGCACCGGCACTGCCAATTGCGCCAACCGGCACTGCCGATCAGTTTTGTCTGTTGATTCCAGAGAAGTCCTTCTGTCCCGCACCGGCACTGCAGATGGTGCCAACCGGCACTGCCGATGGTAGTGCGGTTCTGAACTGCATTGTGCAGTTTTTGTTCTTCTTTATTTCCGCTGCTGTTGTAGATCACTCCAAGAGTAGCACATCACATGTTGGTGTGTGTAGCCTTGGTGATCGATTAGGAGGTTGGCTTGGGTTGTTTTTGGGATATAGGTCAAGTTCTCTTGGAGAATTTTAATAGGCTCCCATTCACCCCCCTGGTTGCCTTGTCGGTCCTTCACGCCCCTACCTCCCACCCCACGCTGCCCGCCGGAGCACCGCCTCCCTTCCCCCCGCTGCCGGCCAGAGCACCGCCTCCCTTCCCCCTCCACCGACCGGAGCGTCGCCTCCCTCCCCCCGCTGTGGCCGGAGCGCCCTCGCCCTCCACGGCCCAGATCTACGATACGGGGGGGGGGGGGGGGGGGGCATAGACGGGGACAGGCGGCGTGCAGCGTGCTGGGCGGCAGAGGCGGCCACGTGCGCCGACATGAAGTCGGGCGCGGATGGAGGCGGGGACGGGCACCGATGGGGCCGGAGGCTTGGGTGGGCCGCAGCGAACGTCGGAGTTCGGGAGATGGAAGACGAAGATGTGCTCGACTCAATGACAAGAGGGGTCCACTAGTCAAGGGGGGGGGGAATGGGGGCTCGGCTGGAAATGTGGCTAGAGTTGAGGTCGTTTTTTGGAGGCCCGCATTCTCCAGGCCGGCCTGCAAATGAGAATTACGGGCTCAATTTTGCAGGCCGGGCTGGAGATGCTCTTAGAGAGTTGCTATGAGAGGTGCTTAAAGAATTAGATGAGAAAGACGACCGCTAGAGTCCTTTTGGCGGTTGAGCGCCTGAGTCATGGAGGTGGAGCTGGAGGGAGGCGGCGACTTGTGCTTCAGTGCGCCTAGGCCGTACCTGGGTGTTGAGTCTCGGCCGATGGTTGTGCACCTTGGCTACCAACATAAAGATCGTGTTATTGATGCCTTTGCCATCTCACATGTTTTCTTTTTGGGACAAAACATATTTTCATTAATCACGTGCCGCCAAATCTTCGGCAACCAAGTTCATGATACCATCAGACATGTTGGGTCGTCGAATTGTTGTCGTCCCCCTGCTATATCAACACCGTTCTTGCCAACAATTTAGGACCACCTTCTAAGAGCATCTTCAGCGAGACTCTCAAATGTAGTCCTCTACTTTCCCTTTTGAGAGCTCACTTTCAGATCTAGGTTCTCGAACTCCACTCACAACTCCAGCAATAGTACTTAAAAGTAGGCTCCTATTTTTCTTTGACAGGTAGGACCATTTGTAAGTCGGAGGAAGAACAAGAACAAAGAAACAAATTCCCCGGTATTGCCCGCTGCAGACTGCCCGCCTCACTGGTGTTGCTCGCCTGCGCATCTCGTCGGTGTTGCCTACCAGTGCCCACCTCGCTGGCCCTAGTTGCCCCCCGCCTCCCCATCGAAATCTTGGAGGTAGAGATCACGAGGCTGGCCCTATTCGAGGCTTGGAGAGCTTTCGTTGGGGCTAAGCATGTGGCTACCACGAAAGAAGGCCCTCGACTGTCGTAGGGCAACTGAACTGCGGGAGGGGGGGGGGGGCACGCTATGCCGCTTTATGGGTCAAAAATGTCCTATTTTAGATCTTAAATATCACTATTATAGATCATTAACTCCTAAAAATGATAGAAAATTTGTACAATTATCATTATTAACATTTATTGTAGAAACAGGTAAACAAACAACAATTTGGAACATTTCTAGTGGACTTGGACTGTGAAGAGGAGAATTATAGCAGTGAAGGCCCAGGTGCCAACCAGCACGTCCACCATGCCGATCGGCACAAGGGCAATCTGGGTTGATCAAGCCTGGCCCACTCCTCATGACCTTTTAGAAGGAAGATATTCTCATAAACATTGGAGATATGCTTTGTGAAGAGATAAAATGAAACACCAAGATCTCAAATGCGCAATACAAGACTTTACTTTTAGAAGAGAGATCGGGCCAGACACGGAGTATGCCGATCGGCACGTGGACCTTTTTATAAGGAATCGACTTTATCTCGAGTTATGCCTATATAAATACTATAAACCCTAAGGTTAAGGGGGACACCATTGAGGGACAATAGATCTTGTGAGTTAGAGCCACCGAGGCTTTGCCTCGTTTTTCACCTCTCTAGCTGCTTGGTTTAGCTTGGCTAACCTAGCCAAGTCAATGATCGCAAGGTCATAGGTTTGGAGTTTCAAGAATCACTGGTGCTTGAGGTAATCCATCAAGGTAGGCCTACTAATATGTTGATGAATGATTTTGGTTACTTGATCACCTGAATTTAATGATTCTTACATGTGCTTAATCCTTACTTAGTAGATAGGCTAGGTGTAAGATTCATGACCATTGATGATTGTATTTCCGAGGTATGAATGTTTTGGTGATTAATGAAAATTATGAAAATATGGGCTAATATCTACATAAGTGTTGTGTATGCAGAAATCATCTCTAACTCTACTATAAATCTTATTAATGATGGTTGCCTTGGCGACTAAAGACAGTGACCACAAGCATGGAGGAGGCTTGATGAGCTTGATAGAGTCCAAGGATTGATGGAAATGGATCAAGACTAAGGACAACCTAGGAGCAAGTGTTGACGAAGTCAAGCACGGATGAGGAATTTCAGCTTGTGAAGATAGTGACCGGTGTCATATCCCCAAATTTTAATACCAAATTACAACAACAACAACAACAACAACAAAGCCTTTTTATCCCAAGCAAGTTGGGGTAGGCTAGAGATGAAACCCATGGGAACCTAAAAAAAGAAGAGACAAAGGAACAAAATCCAAAAGAAAGAGAAAAAAAGAGAGACAAAAACAAAAGGAACAAAAGCCAAAAGAGAGAAAAAAACGAGTAAGCAAGGAGGGAAAAACAAGATCATGGTTTCGGCACGTCTATTGCTAGTCTCCAAGCGCTCCTATCCATAGCTAGCTCCGTAGGTATATCCCACGCCTTCAGGTCTCTCTTAACCGACTCGTCCCAAGTCAAATTAGGTCGGCCTATACCTCTCTTAATATTAGCATCTCTCTTTAGAACCCCACTATGCACCGGTGCCTCTAGAGGTCTCCGTTGGACATGTCTGAACCATCTCAACCGATGTTGAACTAATTTCTCCTTGGTAGGTGCCACTCCTATCCTGTCCCGGATATCTTCATTCCGTATTCAATCTCTTCTTGTATGCCCGCAAAACCAACGCAACTTACGCATATCTGCTACACTCAATTGTTGAACATGTCGTCTTTTCGTAGGCTAGCATTCAACACCATATAATATCGCCGGACGAATTGCCGTCCTATAAAATTTACCTTTTAGCTTTTGTGGCACCCTCTTGTCGCATAAGACACCGGATGCTTGATGCCATTTCAACCAGCCGGCTGAAATTCTATGCCTAACATCTTCATCGATGTCACCATCCTTTTGCAACATCGATCCTAAATAACGAAATGTATCCTTCTTGGCCACCAATTGTCCATCAAGGCTAACGTCTCCATCCTCATGTCTAGTCACGCTAAACTCACCCATCATATACTCGGTCGTGGCCCTACTAAGTCTGAATCCCTTGCACTCTAATGTGTGCCTCCACAACTCCAACTTTCTATTAACCCCATCCCTACTCTCGTCAACTAACACCACATCATCAGCAAAGAGCATACACCAAGGGACATTACTCTGTATATCTCTTGTGACCTCGTCCATCACCAAAGCAAATAAATAAGGGCTCAATGCTGATCCTTGGTGTAGTCCTATTTTAATCAGAAAGTCATTGGTGTCGCCATCACATGTCCGAACACACATCCTCGCGTCCCTGTACATATCCTTGATGAGGGTGAAATACTTAGTTGGGACTTTGTGCTTCTCCAAGGCCCACCACATGGCATTTCTTGGCACTTTGCCATATGCCTTCTGGAGGTCAATAAAGACCATGTGTAAGTCCTTCTTTTGCTCCCGATATCTCTCCATCAATTGTCGCATTAAGAAAATCGCCTCCATGGTCGATCTTCCAGGCATGAACCCAAACTGGTTTTGCGTCACACTTGTCACTCTTCTTAGGTGATGCTCGATAACTCTCTCCCAGAGCTTCATCGTATGGCTCATCAACTTAATCCCACGATAGTTAGTACAACTTTGAACATCTCCCTTGTTCTTGAAGATTGGTACTACTATACTCCTCCTCCATTCTTCCGGCATCTTATTTGACCGAAAGATGAGGTTAAAAAGCTTAGTTAACCATAATATGGATCTAGCACCCAAGCATCTCCATACTTCGATGGGGATACTATCAGGACCCATCGCTTTACCACTCTTCATCCTCTTCAAAGCTTCCTCTATCTCTGCCTCCTGAATTCTCCTCACAAAGCGTCTGTTGTTATCATCAAATGAATTATCCAACTCAACTATAGGACCTTCCTCCTCTCCGTTAAACAACTTATCAAAGTACTCTCGCCATCTGTCCTTGATCTCCTCATCTCTCACCAGGAGTCGGTATACCCCGTCCTTGATACATTTGATTTGGTTGATATCCCTCGTTTCCCGCTCACGGATCCTAGTCATCCGATAGATGTCCTTCTCCCCTTCCTTAGTGCTAGTCGCTGATAAAGATTATCATATGCCTGATCCTTTGCTACACTCACTGCTCGCTTTGCAGCCCTCTTGGCTATTTTATAGCCTTCTATGTTGGCTGCACTCTTGTCAAGATGTAGGCGCTTGAAACACTCCTTCTTCTCCTTGATAGCCCTTTGCACCTCATCATTCCACCACCAGGTATCTTTTGCTTCTTGTTTGACTCCCCTACTCACGCCAAACACTTCTGAAGTTACCTTCCGAAGACATATTGCCATCTTTAGCCACATATCATCTGGTCCTTCTCCTTCCTCCTAGGGTCCCTCTCCTAGCATCCTCTCCTTAAAAGTTTGCGCCAGCTCCCCTCTAAACTTTCACCACTTCGTTCTCGCGGTCTTGGCACGTTTGTCCCTGTATACACGTACCCGAAAACAAAAATCCGCCACCACAAGCTTATGTTGAGTGACGACACACTCCCCAGGTATCATCCTACAGTCCAAGCAAGCACGCCTGTCCTCCCTCCTTGCAAGGATAAAGTCGATTTGGCTCGAGTGTTGTGCACTTCTAAAGGTCACTAGATGGGATTTCCTCTTTCTAAAGAGGGTATTCGCTACCAACAAGTCATAAGCTAACGCCCAATTAAGTATATCCTCCGCCTCTTGATTCCTACTACCATACCCAAACCCCCCATGGACCCAATCGAACCCTATATTAGACGTCCTCACACGGCAGTTAAAATCTCCTCCTATGAAAAGCTTCTCACTGATAGGTATGGCACTAACCATGCTATCTAGATCTTCCCAAAACTGACTCTTGGTGCTCTCACTAAGACCTACCTAAGGGGCATAGGCACTAATCACATTTAAAGCCAAATCTCCAACTATCAGCCGAACTAGGATAATCCGGTCACCGTGCCTCCTAATATCTACGACTCTATCCTTAAGGCTCCAATCGATCAAGATGCCTACACCATTTCTACCCGATGTTGTACCCGTGTACCAAAGCTTGAAGCCAGTATTCTCCACCTCCTTCGCCTTCTAGCCCTTTCATTTAGTCTCTTGGACGCATAAGATA
Source organism: Eleusine coracana subsp. coracana (assembly GCA_032690845.1). Lineage (NCBI taxonomy): Eukaryota > Viridiplantae > Streptophyta > Magnoliopsida > Poales > Poaceae > Eleusine > Eleusine coracana. Next base: position 13,740,204 of record CM064426.1, read on the forward strand.
TTTACATGCCTCCTAGTTGGCACATCGACTAGCTCTCGTAGCTTGCCTATTAGGGACCCTATGTTCCAACTCACTAGACGAATCCTAGTTGGCTCGGCTAACTTCCTTACCCTTCGCACCCGTCGAGGAAAGTGCGAAGACCCTTGCTCATTTTTCACCACACCCGGACGTAGATGTAGCGTGTCACTAAGGTTGCGATGACCCGACCCTTGCTCACAATTCATCGTACCCAGGTCACGATACGACGCGCCACTAAGGTTGTGATAACTTGGCCATTCCCTATTTGACACCACACCCGGGTTCCGATGTAGCGCGTCGCTAAGAGGGTTACGTCCCAATGAATTTCTTATGGGTTTCATATCCATTTGAGTGGCTGGGTTTCTGACGTTGGTTCGCCAAACCTAACACAACCCTCCTTCTTTACCTAGACTTGGGACTGGCTATATTGAGACTCAATATAGACGGAGTTATTTTAATACCAAATTAATTAGATAAAATTGTGGCGAAATTTAATTTTCAAAGTTAAATGTGATCTCATGATTTGTTTTGTAATATCCCCAAATTTTAATACAAAAAATCACGGTAAAATTAAATTTTCAAAGTTAAATGAGGTCTCATGATTTTTTAAAAACAAAACCTAACTAATTAATCGAACTAGGATTATAATTAAAAAAATTACAAATAAATAAAACCAACCTTGCTCAAGTGGTTGATTATTTGTTTGCTTGTATTTGTATTTGGGATCGGATCCATTTAAAACTCCAAACGATTTACCCTTTTTCCCTCTCCTTTCGGGCCGAAACCCACCCCTCTCCTTCTCCCTTCTCGCAGCTTAGCCCAGCCTACCCCGCTCTCACTTCTTCTCACGCTCGGCCCAGCTCGCTTCGTTGCCCAGCCAACCGCTCTACCTCTTTCCCCTACTTCCGCCTAGTGGATACTGCAGTATGGATGGGCAAATGGGTCGTGCCTACTAGGATGGCCCGAAGCACGATATTTTTGGCCCGGCCCAGGCATGACGCGGCCCTCGTGCTTGGGCCGGAGGTCTGGCCCGGTGGGCGGCACAGGCACGTCCCGAAATGTTTATTAAATATATTTTGTATTTTATACCTTCCCAATAAGGATTGAGTGGTGTAGTGAAAGAGCTGTAACTTTGATTCCAAGAGGTCTTAGGTTCAAATCCCCCAGCTTGCCTCTCTTTTTTCCTTATTTTTCACCATTTACATAATTAATGGGCGAAAAAATCACTAATGGGCTATCTATTAGTGGGCTTAACGGGCCAGCCCGACACGAAATTTCCTACACATGCTGGACCATGGGCCGACGGCTCGGCATGTGGGCCGGCAAGGCACGGCCTAAAAAGGCCCACGTGCCGTGCCGGGCCGCCCGTTTGGCCATCTATAGAGTGCAGCCTGCCCCCGTTCTCCCAGAGCGGCCCACTCGTGCGCGCGGCCTGGCAGAATGACCTCGACATCCACCTCTCGACGCAGCGTGTCGCGCGTCGCTCTGCGCCTCGGCCAAGCGCTACTGGCCCGAGCGTCCGCGCAGCTGCTGGCCACGCTGGCCTTGGCCCAGCCCCGCCGTCGCCTTCCCCCTGACGTAACGTAGCACACCTCAACCGGGCCTGTGTTGACCGTGCGCACACCAACGCACACTGTCAAAGGTCCACCTGCTCCTCCCTGCTCTCGCACGAGGTCGCCATTAACGCGAGCTCCCCACTGCCAACCCACGCGTGGCTGCTCACTGCCCGAACTATCGCCATCCCCTTCAACTGCATCGCGCCTTGGCTGCGCCAGCATTCCGTCGCCTCAGCCTGCGACGCCATGCCAAGTCGCTATCGGCCCCGCGAGATGCGACCGCACCCTGCCGAGCTACCCTGTCGCCGCGCCATTGAAGTCGCCGAACGCGTCGCCTCCAGCCGGCCATGCGATTGGCTCCGACCTCCGAGACTCAACTCCCCCACTCCACGCCTCGCCTTCTCCGCTCCACGACGGGCGCACGCGCCTCGATGTCCGACAGCCCACGCGCGGCTCACAGTCCCACCATTGATGGCGAGGTGAGCTCATGGTTGAGCTGCTCGGGTCTCGGCTTCGGCGTGCCGAGCACATGGTCATGCTGCTCGCGCTCGCTCCTCATCTTCCTGCTCGGCACAAGGACGTACCGCTTCTATGAGTCCGATGATACTGGTGGTACGTTCTTCAACGTCGGCAAGGCCATCACGGCGTGGAGGAAGAATTGGTCACACGAAGCTAGATTGCTCGAGCTGGAACACAGCGTGAGCGCTCCGAGAACTCGTTCGTGGTCGCGGCTGAGGAGGTGAAGGGGCTGGCACGGCTGTTCCCGATCTGGGCTGTGCGGCGTGCCTGCTCTACGGCGTGGTGTTCGCGCAGCCGCCGACGCTGTTCATGAAGCATGCGACGACGCTGCAGTGCTTCCTCGGCGTCAGCATCGTAGCCTATGTCGTGCTGTACGACTGCGTGCTGGTGCCCTCCTCGTAGTTCCGCTGGAGAACGCATCCTGGTAGAGATGAAGCTGCTGCGTGCGGCGAGGGACGCCAGCGTAATGGACGTTGCCGGCTTGGCGGTGCCCATGAGCCTGTGGTGGATCGTGCCGCAGTACGTGCTGCTAGGCGTGGCGGACGTGTTTGCTGGGGTCGAACCATCTCAGAAATCGATTTTGCTGAGGCGACTCATGCGGTTCGGTTCGCACCACCATTGCTGGTGCTCTTAGGAGGAAGGCATGAACAGAGTAAGCGAATGTACGTCAACTTGTGGGTTTCTGAGTTCAGATCGTAGCATATGTACATAGTATATGACAATTCAGTGAGTTTAGATCGTACAGAGATCTATGGTAGTGATAACAAAGTTGCATTTGCCACAATTATGCAGCTCGGTATAATTTTAGTGAAAGACGAAAAGTAACAAGAATGATTCGGTATTGTTCTTCTGAGTTCACTAATCTGTATTGCTTAATTGCTTCACAAAGAAAAATATTGATGTAATGAAATTCAGAGATAGGGCGAAATCACGTTGGGGTTCCAACTTGAAACTAGAACAAGTCTCAATAAAATTTGTGTCGCTCAAGATTTTTGGACATTCCCAGGTCTATTGCTGTTGAGATGTCTGCAATCTAGCTAGAACCTTAAAGCCTCTGATTTATGTTGACCTATCAAAATTATATTCATAGCAAACAGATACAAATGTGACAGTATTTCACTTGGTTAGCTGGTATAATGACAATGTGTCTATATCTATGAAGAACTAGCATTTAATTCAATTAAATGTAAATTAACCCGTTTAACATAATATTCTAAAACTAAAGAAAAAATTTTACCATGTATTTAATGGACAAATGATGACTTTGAATCCGTAGCAACGCACTTTTTTTCATGGCAACAGACACACTACATAATTCTGTATTGTTGAAAATAAATTATATAAAACACCGAGAATATTGATTCTACACATATAAATCCCTATTGTTAACAATATTATTGTATCAGTTCTTAGATTCGTTTTTTAGATACTTTGCGTGATGGTACTTCAACTTTGATAAAAGGTATAAATGGACTTGATCTGAAGACCCACAAAAGAACTATTCCTGAGGTGGACCTCATTTTTTTTGGACTTCAAATTTATGTTATCAACCATGTCTATTAATTTGTTTTTGAAGTTTTAAAGCCCGTGGCAACGCACGGGCACATTGCTAGTATTTTCACAAACAAGTCTCTGCAGCCTTATTATTCTCACATATGAACCACTACAACTTCCAGAATTTGTATCTTTTGATCCGTAGCTCTGATCCGGGTGATTCATGCGCTCACTCGATCGTTCCGATACAAAGAATATTTTGCCACCCAACATATTTCTGTTTCCTCCATTAAATCCACCTTGTTCCCCTTAATGCCATATCTTTACCGCGTGAACTCCATTTCTAGTGATTTTTCCGCCAACCGTCTCCTGAGACCCAACTTACCCAAATCATACCCTGTAAACCCGAACCTTATCCACCATTCTCCGACCTACCTATGTCCCTCAACGATACACATCAAACCTCCCAAAAATCCTATCTCGAGTTTTACTTGAAGTTTGTCTGATTGTTATTTTATTTTATTTCACGCTAACACCACGTACCATAGCACGCAAAGAACTTGAGGAGCCCAATGCTAGAGACGAAGCCCGAAGGACCAAGTCTCGAGATGGACTCTGACACATTACGTGAAGTGACATAAAGCACGATTTAAGGACTCCGACACATTACGCGCTAACACCACTGTTACCAGACAAGCTCTAACTTTCCTTAATTATAATTATCCCACTTAAGCAGTCTAGAACCTACTCTATATTGCATGCTCAATTGAGTGCTATTTCTAATACTTGCTTGCATGAATTACTACCTATTTGTGTATCGGTAGTTCTGTTGTTGTTACCACAACCCCTCCTTGTCTGTCATACCCTACCACTCCATAAGCTCCACACACACCGACATTAGATGCCTAATGTATGAAATGTAGTTATGCTTAGAACCGCTTAGGAACCCCACGATGAAGTTTATCGCAACACCATAGTATATACTTATATTTCGAAAATGGCTGAAAATATGTTTGATGGCCTATGTGTAGTATGGGTGGGTGTTAGACTAACTGTGTTAAGGTGAAGTTGGGTGGGATACACTTGGCTGTGGGCAAGACTCCTAGTACTAGTGCAGAGTACTCGGTGATAGTGTCTTAGGTGTAGGTCCACCTATCATAGACGAGTGCTCGCCCTGCCACATAAGGATCGGTTCGCTAAGACCTCAACTTGGTGATATTTTTAGTACGACCACAAAACCTGTATGGGTTGGACTAACACGAAACCTGGGTTACGTAGCAAGGAAGTGTCACCCAACAAAGTAGGAACGGACTCAGGGGTTGGAGTTGGTGCAAGTGGTGATAAGTCTTGTACGCGGCAAGAATATATAGTGAATGATGATATGACGCGTGTGTCACAATCACTGAACCCATGAGATCCATGGTGGGCTTGTGGGCGTGCCTGGGTGAAGTGAAAGCATTATGCATTTACTTGCAAATAATGTATAGTATGTGGGTACAACATACTAAGCTCCATAGAGTTATTAATAAATCATTTGAATGTCTGTCACTGGTTATGACACGACAAATCATTGGGCTCTTGTCGATTAGCCACAAACCAATCTCCTAGATGTATGAGTGGGTGCAGTGGTACCCGTGTTTTGGAAATGCAAGGTTTGGATGGTGGAGATCTGTGACACCCCTCTCCGGGGAGATTTTGTGCTTCTTGCACCAATCTATGGATGAGTAGTTAGTATGCACATATAGATTATTTCAAATCCATACAATACTAAAATACGAGAATATATGAATAAATTACCAAGCATGGCTAAGTTACAATCCAGACGATGCAATAGAAATTGGGTGCGGAAGACTGGTTCACTTCAATCCACAGGCAAACTTGAGCATATGATAAAACCCTAATGCTTTTAGTCTTCCATGGTTCATTCAGTGAAAACCACAATTAACAAACCGTGAGTACATAAGTGAAAGTGCATCTACATCCCTAGTGGGTTTTGGTGGTTATATGACAATATGATTAAAGAACTAATCCTCTTTATGAGTATGTGAGCAGGTTGTACATGAAGAATATACTTCATATGAATACAAATGATCATCTTCGATATTGTACAATTGTGTAAGGAAAATGGGCCTATGTGATGAAAAGGAGAAGTGTCAACTAAATAGGTTCATATAAGCAATATTATTAAGAGCGAAGATTTGAAATGAATATGGGACATTGTTGACATGAAAATATTCATGCGTGACCTGGGAGATCTGCTTAGCTCCAGTGCAGGCTCAATACAGGAAACCGGGGTGTGTCAATCGATTTTCCTTGCAAATCGACAAAGATACAAACAGTTAAATTTTATGGGTCACCGGCCCAAGGCAGGCTAATGAAGAAAGCTGATAATCACTATTTGTGACACCAGCCGACACTATTATATGAACAATTATCAAATATTGTGATCCAGTCGGCTGATTGTATCGGCTTACCGGCAAACTAGATGTATAAAACAACACGTATAATTAATGCCGACAAGGCTCAAAAAGCAGAGTTGTAAGCTTCATGACCATTGGTGAGTGGATCACCAAGGTATAGATGTTTTGGTGATAGATGACAACTATGAAATTGTGGGCTAATATCTACACGAGTGTTGTCTATGTAGGAATCATCTCTTAACTCTATTACAAATCATATGGATGATGGTTGCCTTGGCGATTGATGACAATAACCACAAGCATGGAGGCTTGTGAACTTGATGGAACCCAAGGGTCAATGGAGATGGATAAAAGTGGAGAACAAGCTATGGTGCAAGTATTTGGAACACTTGTCTAGTTGTTAGGGCTTTGACTCCATAGGAAAAACTAGACTATCAAGTGGGTCTAGGTCATTCTCTTAAGTCATGTATAGTCGGTGATGTGCAAGGTTGCTCGGTGAAATCACAGGCACTAGATGATATTGGACAAGCCAAGGAGCTATTCGGAGAAGCCGAGAAACGAAGTCAAGCGGGGACGACAAGTTTCAGCTTCTGGACATAGAGACCAAACTGAGGGGTCAGTGGAGACCGGACTATATGGTCACTATGGGGAGTTGTCCAGGACTTAGAGTGAGGAGCAGGAAGACTGTCAGTAGGAGATCCTGTACAGACCGGACGGTCCGGTCAGTAGGGATGCAGTAGCACAGCGAAGAGCTTCGGCGTAGAATGTTTCTGGACTGGAGAGAGAAACGGACCGGACGATCTAGCCTAGTGACTGGACAGTCCGGTCAATAGAAGAAAGTTGTCTGGATAGTGCAGCCAACGGTTCTGGGAACTGTTCCAGAGAGACCGGACGGTCCGGTCAGGGAGTGACCGGACAGTCTGGTCATTGGGTCCAGAAAGGCAACTTCGTGGAGCAACGGCTAGTTTGAGGTTGGGAGCCTATAAAACTTTGTAGTTGGGGTCTTGGAGACCACTCTTGGCCAGTAGAATACCTGAGAGCATTTGGTAAGCTCCAAGAGGAAAAGAGGAGAGCACTAGGAGGAGATATTGCATATCTTGAAAGTGCTAGTAGAGAGTAACTTGAGCATCTTGCACATCTAAGGCTAGGGGGTCCCTGAGGGTGTGATCTAGATTGTTACTCTTGGTCTATGGTGAGACCTAGACCGGTTAGGTTTCGATGATCGAGCCTATCGTGATCGGTTGTGAAGGCTGTCACACGTTTGTACACGGTTTGAGCCCGCCGGTGAAAGGGACATCGCTAGTGAGTACCCGTGTCGGCTCAAGGAGTCCGGCAAGTTCACTTGGAAGGCGAGCTTGTGCTTTATGCAGCGGTGACGCACACCATGTCTTCACTCTAGGAGTGATTGCGGGCTCGTGGGCGAGAACTCCACTTAGTGGCGAGTGGGACCGGGACTCTGGCGGGAGTGGTCCAACGAAGATTAGGGGAAGGTGCCATCCTTCTAAGACCTCGGGAAAAAATCATGAGCATTCCTTGACCCTGTCTTTACTATTCCGCAATTGTGTGCTCTAGTGACTAAGGTGAATTGTGGCTTGCATAGGCTAGTGTGTTTGGCTTTCGCGCTTTATAATATCATGTACACTAGCATGTGTAGGGTCTTGGTCTATTAGAATTGCTTAGGTTGCTTATCTTGTTAGACTCAAGTAGTGTAGCTTGAAGTAATTGGATTCATGAGTGGCTTACCGATTCACCCCCCCCCCCCTCTCGGCACGCCTTCGGTCCTTACAAGTGGTATCAGAGCCAAGTGCTCATCGTTGAGGTTTCATCGCCTTGAGTAAAGATGTCGGGATAGGTGGGGAATGTTCCCATATTCAATGGGGAGAAATTATTAGAAGGCTCGCATGCAAGCCTACCTTCAGCCCCTTGATCCAGAGATATGGACGGTCACTCACGAGTCCGATGCGGATGTGAACTTACTTGAGCCTGACTACATTTAGTGTAATGTTAAGGCCAAGATTGCTTTGTTTGCTTGCATCTCTAAGGATGTTTTTGCTCAACTAGATGCTAGTTCCTCAACATATGGTATCTGGACTGAGATTCAGGGTCTATGTGAGGGCACTAGTGATGTCAAAGAGGAAAGATACTATGTGCTGAAGAACAAGTATGGTAAATTCACTAGATTGCCACATGAGAGAGCTAACACTGTTCATTCTCGTTTTCATGTACTAGTGGAGGAGATCAATGCATTTGGAGATGATTTCAAGATGAAACCCGTTGAGGTGATAAGAAGATTCTTGAGGCTGTTCAAGGATCCCAAGTATAAGTCCATTATCACCTTCATCTTACAAGGTGACCTCAAGACCAAGACCATGAAGGATGTACTTGGCAATATCACCCGCATTCGAGAGCTACCAATTAGGGTTGGATAATCCTCAACCATCCAATCTTGCTCTACCGGCTGACAAGCAAGAATCTAGCAAGAGCAAGAAGAACAAGAAGAAGATGATCATTGAGGGTGATGATGAAGAAGATGATGATGAGGGTGACTTGACCGAGTACTTGGCTCTTCTCATGAAGAAGATGAAGAACTTCAAGAATAAGTTTGCTTCCAAGTCAAGGGGCAAGTGCTCAAATTGTGGCTCAAAGAACCACTTCGTCCAAGAGTGCCCAAAGCCCAAGAAGGAAGCATTCAAGTCACAAGATTCAAGTGAAGAAGAAGAAGAAGACCCCAAGGCCAAGCACAAGAAGAAGAGGTACTTCAACAAGGACAAGAGCAAAGGCAAAGGCAAAGCTCAACACTACAAGAAGAAGTTCTCTCGTAAGGCCCTTGTTGGAGAGTGGACAAGCGACAACTCATGTGATGAGTCCTCTTCCTCAGGTGATGAAGAAGTGGTCGGCCTAACCATGATCAAGACCATACCTACACGAGCTCTTCCTCCACCCCCCACATGCCTCATGGCCACGAGCCAACTTGGGGAGAGTGAGGATGAGAGCAGCGATGATAGCGATGATGAGGAGCTCTCATGTGTCGAGCTTTGGAGTATGCTTGAGCAAGCCCACGATATCACCGTCAAGAAATCCAAAATGTTGGATGTGGTAAGAAAAGAGTGTAAGTTGGCTAAGGACCGTGTTGGTGAGCTTGAGAGTGAGCTCAATGACCTTGTCACATCTCATGAGGCCCTAAACAATAGTTATGACAAACTCAAGGGTGATCATGTAGAGCTTCATGAGAAGTACAAGGCCCTTGAGATTACTTGAGGCCATCAATGTTGAGAACCTTGCCTCTCCCTCCCCTAGTTCATCTAAGAGTGCTGCTTCTACTATGTGTGATGAACTAACCACCTCAATTGAGTTTTCTTCTCTTGAACCATTTGTTTTGAAGGAACTTCACAAGCTTAAGGAAGAGAGGGAGATGTTGATGGAAGGCCTTGAGAGACTTAGAGCCACCCATAGGGTGATACTTTGAAAGAACCAAGTAAATGAAGTCTCCAAGACTTCGTCTCTTGAGCCATTTGTTTTGGAAGAATATCACAAGCTCAAGGAAGAGAGAAAGATGGTGATGCACGGCTTTAAGAGGCTCACACGTGGTAGAGCCATCCACAAGGATATTCTTGGGAGGAACCTTGTGAACAATGTATCCCACCAGGGACTTGGCTCGTATCCTGCCGCCATCGACATCATAGGGACGAGTGATTCCATTCTCGCATGGATCAAACCCCTTCTCACCGATGACTACTATTACGAGAGGTGTCGCAAGGATGGCCACGCCACCAAGGATTGTCCCATGGTGAGAAGTTTCATTGTTTTGCCTAACGCTTACTTGTTTCATGAGAACACACATTTCATGTTTTTTAGGAACAAGGATGGCAAGGTGAAAGCTAGGGCCTTGGGACCACTAAACAAGAAGAGGAAGGTCAAGAGCATATGGGTGATTAATTGCATTGTTGATCTTGAGAGATCGGCTACGTACAAGTGGGTGCCTAAGAACAAGACCTAGATGGTGGTGGTGGTGGACCGAGCGCTTTCATGAAGATCATGTAAAGTCCACCACAAGTGACATGGATCTCAACGACCTATCTACTCATGAGGGAGGTAACCGTGTTTGTTCTTTGTAGTTGTAGTGTGTTTTTCTTTCTCTTGCATTGCATGGTAATTAGGACTCCTTTGTGACTAGTATGTTTTGCATCCATGCATGTGTAAATAACTAAAAGAAAAACACATAAAAATTAGTCAATATCTAACCCATCCAAGATAGCTATAAGCAAGGGGGGTGCTTGAGATGGTGGTTTGACTTCTCTCAAGGCAAGGGCATGGCTTATAGTGAGTAAGCTTGGGAGGGGTTCAAACTTGACATTGTTCGTTTTCCTTTGTGTCATGTTTTTAATATTTCTTGTATTCACATAGCATGTTTACCTTCATTGCATAGGTAAAATGCTTGTTGCATGCATCATATAGGAAACACAAAGGAGGCTTGTCCTACTTGGAGATATTTGTGCCTCATGTTTTATATGAGATTACATCTTCATAAGTGTGACCAAAGGAAAGGATTGTGCTTCATGCCCATTGAGCAAGCTCTTATGAACTCCGAGGTTAAATCTACTCGCGCGGTTCATGGACCAAGGCTCATACATACCCTTTGGTTCTTATTTGCTCGATCTTTCTTTTGGCATTTGCGAAAATTCTAAGACCATAGTGTGCCACTATTTGAAAAGGAGTGTTTGAGAGTTCCCTCTATATTCCAAGTGTAGTGTTTATTTGAGTGTTTGGTGAGAACACTTGGAAAATAGAGAAATTCCTTGATTCAGCAAAAATCTGATAGTGACCGTACAGTCCGATCTTCAGACCGTACAGTCCGGTTAGTGCCCACGGACACAGAGTTCTGGAGAGTCTGGTCATAGAGATCGGACAAAACGGTCCTAGTGACCGGACCGTTCGGTCTGTATGGTATGCCTGTAGACCCAGAGCTGATCGAACCATCCAGTCTAGAGACCATACCGTTCGGTCACTCGAGTTGATCACGCGATGTTGTTCCTGATCCTAAGCCGTCGATCTATTCCTTTTGGATCTCGGCTGTCGATTGCTTTTGACCTAGGTCAAATCGACATGTCTCCTTGTTCATTTGACAACAAAGCCGAGGACTCGCTCCCGACATGCCGACCCCACTGACGCCGCCTCCACTTCGTCGTCGTCGACCCAAGCCATCGTGCCGCCGCTTGCCTCCACTCCAGTACGCACCAGCTCGACGCAGCACCGCACCCGCGCCATCTCTCTCTCCCTCGCGCAAGCACCACCGCGCGCACTGAGCCGCCGCCACCTCCACTAAGCCACTGCCTCCACCGCAGCCACCGAGCAGTAGCGCCGCCATCGCACCCGCGCTGCTGTCCTGCCCTTCTCCCTTGCACGCACGCACCCAGGTAGCCCCTCGCCGAGCTACACTGACCTTGGGCAAAGCTTGCCCCCTTCACCTCCATAGCTGACACCTCAAAATCCGTCCTTTTAGGCAATCGGCTGCGATTCTCCGCTTAGTTTTGGCTTCGTGATCTTCAGGGTATCATGCTAATCCCTCTTTCATCGATATATGCCCTGAATTCCGAGCAATTTAGTTAATTGATGCAATTAGATAAATTTCCCATCTTTTAATTGCATTAATTGATTAATTGGCTCAACCTAGCTGTAATTAATTTCAACCCTAATTGCATGTCTAGGGTTTGTCTTCTGTCTAGTCTATAGTTAGATGTTATTGCCATTATTTGACTGTACACTAGATGACTCGCACCAGCCACATATAGTCGGTGATCATTGTTGTTACTTTGCATAATTGCCTAGTGATCATGTCCTTCATTCAGTGCTAGGATTTCTATTGCGCATTCTTTCCTAGCGGTGCTTTGCTTGTAGATTTATATAGGTTTCCATGCTTATCATGTCTCTACCTACGTGCGTGTAGTGACAGCAGCAGTAGTCAGATGGTAGGGTTAGGACAGGACAAGAGCAAGGGGAAGATGCCTAAGAAGCCCAAGACCAAGAAGAGACCGAGGCTGGACCCAGAGTCAGAGAGGGCCAGGAGGGTTGCTAGGCACCTAGAGGCCATGGAGCAGTCATGCAGGACACCTGGCTCACGTTTGAGGATCAGTCAGCCAGCTAAGGACCAGGGTCTCAGGAGGAGCACCAGATAGAGGACTGTACCTCTGGCCATCGGAGTTGTACCACCACCATGGCCGCAGCGTATTCCAGTTTCCCGTCAGGGGAGATCGTGGAGGACTACAGAGCAGGGATCCTCCAGGCAGCAGGAGGAGGAGTCTGAGGAGGAGGAGACCGCAGAGGAGGAGACCTCAGAGTCTGAGTCTAAGGAGCTAGTTGAGGAGGAGACTGAGGAGATAGAGGAGGAGGCTGAGCAGACTGTTCCCCAGAGGACAGCTCACCGGGCAGGAGACCCAAAGTGCACCTGTACAGTATGCACTACGAGGCTGCAGAGAGTAGTTCTGGCAGCCGGAAAGCCGGATATACTTAAGGTTCCTGCAAAGGACCTTAAGGTACTTTGCTTGGTGCCTTTCGAGCAGTGGGTTCTAGTGCCTAGAGACACCGCTGCTAGAGAGAGGTACTGGACACCCCTCCAGAGGAGGATTGGAGAGGGTTTGAGACGTTACCTTAGCCTGAGAGGCAAGGACAAAGTCTTCGTGCCACAGTAGTACACGACGTATGAGGTCATGAGGAGGACCACTGGCACAGACATGGAGTAGTACTTCACGTACTTGCCAAGGCTAGTAGATCTAGTTACTGCTCCACACAGAATCAAAGAGGACGTGGTCCTCGAGGTGGTCATCTCTGAGAGGGTTGGAGGATGTCACTTGGTCTACGGGCCCTACATCTGCTACCTCTTGAGGAGGATGGGCCTAGTGATGGAGGAGCAGAACGAGACATTCCCTAAGGTGACCACCAGCTACGCACCTCGAGTCCCCAGGGGATCATAGTCAGCCTCCAGCTAGTAGACAGGAGAGGAGGAGCAGGAGTCACTACCAGTACCACACGAGCAGGCAGCTCAGCCAGAGATGATGGTTCCTGAGTCAGCCAGTACATGAGCACCTCCCCAGTTGACAGGTTCACAGTCTGAGGATGCTGTCACTGTGGCAGCACTAGCAAGATGAGTATGAGAGTTTATCCAGAGTGTGTAAGAGGACAGATGTCAGATGATGGACATCATCAGGAGCCAAGCAGAGATTCAGAGGTAGCAGACTGCACTACTTACAACCCTGATGACGCAGATGATGGAGTTGACTCAGAGGCAGGCTGGTCAGCACCTAGGACCTTCAGTGTTCCCTCAGTACCAGCAGCTGTAGACTCAACCAGGACCCTTCACTACTTTGATGACAGCTCAGTCTAGTGGACTGTCACTCTCAGGGGTCTTACCGACAGGGGGAGCAGGACAGACTTTCTCTTCAGCTCAACTCTCCCCTATGTCAACCTTCTCAGTTTCTGCACTTATTGGTCAGGAGTCTATTCTCAGACATTGTGCACACTACCCGTGCAGACTCCCAGCTAGCTTCAGAGATAGCTATAGCTTCAGCTCCACCTCTTACTGCCACTGTTACCACTCTTACTCCTTAGGCAGCAGAGGATCTTCTCTGTGGAGGCTTCTCACAGCACGACATGGCAGATCTCTTTCTTCTCCAGACTTCAGCTCAGGAGACTGCCACGGTCACTCCAGCAACACAGGACAGTGGGTCTGAGTCGCCTGCACACCTTGGTTTCTTTGATCAGCTGGATGCTCAGGCGACACAGGCTCAGGGAGCACAGCAGGATCCACCTTAGGAGCAGCTCGGAGCAGAGCCTATAGAGGACGTCGCTGCACCACTTCCTTCGACCACGAGTGCGTAGATGTTCATCTTTTCCACTTTTTGGTGCTTGTTGCCAAAGGGGGAGAAGATACTAGGTTTAGGGGGAGTGGGAGTGTGATCCTATGCAATCGAGAGTCGCTTGTAGCTAGGGGGAGCTACGAGGTTTTTGGGAGATAGATACCATTTGGTTCTTATTTTGGAGGAGTTATTCATTGTTCGTGGATTTTGATGAGTCATGGCTTTTATACGCTTGTGTTTGACTCATTTTAATCTCACTTGATTTATTTCTTTTACATATGCAGTGCCTTGTATTCATTAATTATCTTGTATGCCTGTGTATGATATCATGATGATGAATGCTTGTTCTTAATTCTTATGCATTGCCATGCTAACTTGTTGCATCTCATCACTCATGTCTTGCATTGTATGTCCTTATGCTTTCATTCAATATATTGCCATGGCATGCATGCATTTTTCATCTAGAGTATGCTCTTCACTCTTTTCCTTGTATCTCTAGATTATGTTTGATTGAGTAGGACCTTATGCATTTCTCTTATATGTTGTTTGGTTCCTCTCGATCTTTGTATAGCTTGTTTAGCCCGATTGTTTATTGATTAAAGTTTTCGATTAAGTAGTGGTTGTCATCAATCACCAAAACGGGGGAGATTGTAAGCTTCATGACCATTGGTGAGTGGATCCCCAAGGTACGGATGTTTTGGTGATAGATGACAACTATAAAATTGTGGGCTAATATCTACACGAGTGTTGTCTATGTAGGAATCATCTCTTAACTCTATTACAAATCATATGGATGATGGTTGCCTTGGCGATTGATGATAATGACCACAAGCATGGAGGCTTGTGAACTTGATGGAGTCCAAGGGTCGATGGAGATAGATCAAAGCGGAGAACAAGCTATGGTGCAAGTGTTTGGAACACTTGTCTAGTTGTTAGGGCTTTGATTCTATAGGAAAAACCGGACTATCAAGGGGGTCTAGGTCATTCTCTTAGGTCATGTCTAGTCGGTGATGTGCAAGGTTGCTCGGTGAAATCACAGGCACTAGGAAATAGTGGAGAAGCCAAGGAGCTGTTCAGAGAAGCCGAGAAATGAAGTCAAGCGAGGCCGACAAGTTTCAGCTTCTGGACATAGAGACCGGACAGAGGGGTCAGTGGAGACCGGACTGTACGATCACTATGGGGAGTTGTCCAGGATTTAGAGCGAGGAGCAGGAAGACTATCAGCAGGAGATCCTGTACAGACCGGACGGTCCGGTCAGTAGGGATGCAGCAGCGCAGCGAGGAGCTTCGGCGCAGAATGTTTCTGGACTGGAGAGAGAAACGGACTGGACAGTCCGATCAGTACAGGAAAGTTTTCTAGACAGTGCAGCCAACGGTTCTGGAAACCGTTCCAAAGAGACCGAACGGTCCGATTAGGGAGTCACCGGACAGTCCGGTCATTAGGTCCAGAAAGGCAACTTCGTGGAGCAACGGCTAGTTTGAGGTTGAGAGCCTATATAACTTCGTTGCTGGGGTCTTGGAGACCATTCTTGGCTAGTGGAATACCTGAGAGCATTTGGTAAGGTCCAAGAGGAAAAGAGGACAGCACTAGGAGGAGATATTGCATATCTTGAGAGTGCTAGTGGAGAGTAACTTGAGCATCTTGCACATCTAAGGCTAGGGTGTCCCTGAGGGTGTGATCTAGATTGTTACACTTGGTCTATGGTGAGACCTAGACTGGTTAGGTGTCGGTGATCGAGCCTATCATGATCGGTTTTGAAGGTCGTCACATGTTTGTACACAGTTTGAGCCTGCCGGTGAAAGGGGCATCGCTAGTCAGCGCCCGTGTCAGTCCAACAAGTTCTTGAGGGAGGCAAGCTTGTGCTTTGCTCAGCGGTGACGCACACAGTATCCTCACTCTAGGAGTGATTGTGGGCTCGTGGGCGAGAACTCCACTTGGTGGCGGGAGGGATCGGGACTCCGTTGGGAGTGGTCCAACAAGGATTAGGGGAAGGCGCCATCCTTCTGAGACCTCAGGAAAAAATCATGAGCATTCCTTGACCCTCTCTTTACTATTCCGCAATTGTGTGCTCTAGTGACTAGGCTGAATTGTGGCTTGCATAGGCTAGTGTGTTTGGCTTCCGCGCTTTATCATATCATGAACACTAGCATATGTAGGGTCTTGGCCTACTAGATTTGCTTAGGTTGCTTATCGTGTTAGACTCAAGTAGTGGAACTCGAATTAATTGGATTCGTGAGCGGCTTACCGATTCATCCCCCCCCCCCCCCCCCCCCTTCTCGGTACGCCTTCGGTCCTTACAAAAGTTGGTATAATAGAAAGAAACATGTTGAGACTTGCTCAATTGATTATGCTAAGTCGATGGGATAGAGTCGATAGTACTAAAGTATATGCGCAAAGACTCGCCCTATCGATAGTGCTAAGTCGATAAATCTGGTAGCTGATATTGCAAATATGCCTAAAATTATTGATCTATCTTATCATAATAAGGGGGCAATCGACTCTCAAAATATATGAGTAATTAAGTTTGTAACTTAGAATTGATCGAACCGTGATAACCTATCGGCTAAACGTCCCTATAGGACTCTATTGACTTTACCTATAAATAAATATAATCTAGCCCTATCAACCCAGCGAGAGGTCAAAGTCGATGCAACCTCGCTGATTCGAACAGATCGAACTTAACCAAGACAATATTCAAACGCGGTAAATATAGCTAGATTTAATCTATTATAGATGAAATCTATAGTGTGACTTGAATAATAGATCTAAATAACACCTATAAAGCCTACTAAAATTACAATAGATCGGACTCAACCGAGACAGTATTACAATCAAAGTTGATAGAACAAGCATCAAACAGATCTAATTACCGGATAACTAGCAATTCTACCCATAGCAACTAGAATATCAAATCAATGAGAATGTACAAGTTGGAATTGATAGAATTACCGAGGGTGACTAATCCAAGTCTCTCGCCGAGATCGGAGCCGATGCAGCCCACGCGAGACGAAGGTTTCGTCGAGTAGGAAAGGTTGGCGATACGCCGAATTGTATTGAACGAAAGTGTTAACCTTTTTCGTATAGATCCTATTACATATTTATAACCTCATGCAAGAGGTTCTAACCTGACTCGGTGAGGACTCCTAAACAAACTGACTTAGTTTATTTCAAAAAAACTTTAAACTAATATATAGAAAACAAGACTAAAAGAAAAGAATAAAATAACCCTACATGGGTCCACTTCTTCTCTTCTGGCCGTTGGGCTCATTGACTTCAGCTGAATCCTACTCATGCAGCTGATCCCCTGGGCCCGATCAAATTCCGGTGTCAACACATGCCCCCCGAGTCCGGGGTATGAAATCCTTCGTGCGTCGGATTTTATCTCCTCGTTTACTGTGCGCTTTCACCGCAATCTACCGGCGTCCCATCCTTATAAATGCATCTTCTTCCTCCTTTTACCCAAGCTCGAGCTTTTCACCTTCCTCTCTCTCTCTCGCTTCGCCGATGCATCGTCTGCGTTGAGCTGCATTGAACCCCGAACGCCGACGAACATCCGCTAACTCTCCCTCGGTGATGGCGACTTCAGAACATATCCCTGAGGTAATTCTTCACCCCTTCCTTCTGCTGCTAGGTTAGATTCAATCTATTATTTCCCTTACCTCCGTCCTGTCCACGATAATCCCCATAGCACTTTTATTCCTCCGCCAACCCTTTTTAGAGACATTAGCCCCTTTCTTAATAGCAATTTATTTTATGCTTGTGCTAGGAACTCAAGAACCAGATCTGCATTCCTTTTAGTGGAGATCAGCACCGCTTTCTCCTCGGCCCTTGCGGCGATTTTGACCCAACAGAATTTCTCAACTATGAGACCAACCGGGTTCCTTTTAAGTCAACCTTAGCCACCCTCGAACCTTGGAAAACTGTTTTTAGGTCATGACCATAATAAGTCCCAGGCTGGAGAAACTAGTATCATAGAATCACCTCTGCTCGTGCCACTGTTCGTCATGATGCCCAAATCAACCTGACACTTCCTTTTTACTTAGTCGATATGGCTAAGAATGAACCATTGCTAGCGGCAGCTTCTTACTTCTGGTCTGACACTTCCTTTTTACTTAGTCGATATGGCTAAGAACACCTTCTTATTCAACCAAGGACCCATGGCTCCTTCTCTTATGGATGTGATGATGTTGACTGGCTTAAACGTCAATCAGTATTACGATCCTTTTCGCATCCTGAGCAACCACAAAAATAACAAGTTCGTAGCCAAAGATTCAAAAAGATGGCCCACATATATCATTGATCACCACAAGATCGGTTCTGTCACCAGTGGAGAATTATCTGCTTTCCTGAAAACTTAGCTCGAACATTTCATTTTTTGTGGCTCATCTTGTATGCCTACCATCAACTTTCTGGGCATAGCCGATATAATAGCTGAGGGCAACAAATTCCCTTCGGGCAGATTCTTGTTGGGATTTGTATACTAACTTCTGCATCGTACCTCTGTATACCTTCAAACCAACTAAACCATCTCAGCAGGGGGCCCATGGTGGTTTATACAATTATGGCTCGTCGTCTACTATTCTCGAGCCATGAACTTGGCACCCTTCACAGATAACTCATTCCCGTCGGAAAATGCATCCAAAGGTGAAGAAATTCTGACCCGCCATTGTACATCGCTCAGTGAAGCTACTATGGTGACCCCTGGACAATGGATGACCGTAGAAAACTTTAATACCTGCTTCACTCTCTTTTACCAAGGCCTCCAAGTGGACAAACGGATATGGTTCCCTTATCATGAACTAGAATTCGAAAATCCTTCTATCTTCCGTCCAGAGAATCCCTTGCAAGATAGAGAATCGACTCTTATCTTCGAATCTTGTAGTAGGCCTGGCATCCTGCCCGTTGACTTTCATGGAGGACAACTTATGACCCGTTCATACGAATTCTAGAATCCCGTCATAATCTCTTGTCAACTCGGATTTGGTCGGCTGCCTGCTAGCTCCTTCTTCATTGGGCGTCTCCGGGCCAGACAGGAGCTCAAGAGCGTGCTGGAGTACAAGAAAATTTATGACATGGCTCAGGACATCCCAATGGGCAAGACCTGGTGGATTGAATGCAGAAGGCACCTTTTCTGTCATTCGTTGTCCGATCATCTCATTGACTTTGAAGACACGGTAAGCTTGCTTATCTCAATATTACCTTATCATATTTCTCATCGACCTCCAATAATCAACTCTTCTTGAATGCAGGAACCAACCTCTACCCCTCCAACAGTGAGCAATAGTGGGAATCTGATCCGATAACTGTGAACGGCCAATAATTTGAACATTGCACGCGATGACCTGACCCCTGCTCATATCCTTAGTGGTAGCGGTTTGAAGGAACCTCGCAGAGTGGTAGCCAAGAAATGAAGAGATGACCCTTCATTGACTCAGGCTGCCGAACAACAACAACAAGCCAGACTAGCGGCAGATGCATCAACTCCAACCCCTCAAGTAATATTCTTAACATCCCCCAATATATCTTCATTTATATTTACCATCCTTATTCTTTCTTCATATATTAGCTTGCTCCGACGACTCCAGCCGTTCTCCCAGAAGTATCCCAAGAAGTCGTTTTCGAACTTGCCCATGCTGTACATGTATCATGATTATCTCCACATTACCTTTTGTTTCCTTTACCTTACATTATCTTTCCTTTCAGATTCCACCATTGACTCCGGCAGTCTCGCCAACTCATGTGGCCTCGACCCATCAAGCAGAGGAACCGACGCTTTCGGAGCCGACATAGCACCCTTCTTCTATGGTTGAGGTATAAATCTTCATTTATAACAAAGAACCATTTCCAACAAAACTCCTGAACTTTGAGCTCTTCTCTATAGGAAACTGCATAGAGTCATGGTAATCGATCCACTAGTGCCACTTTATCAGATATTCCCTCGGTACATGCAACATCCACCGACTCTGAAAATGTCGATACAGCACGCTCCGTAGAAACCTCAGCTATACCAACTGTGGCACCGTCCTTATCAGCACTAGCTATCGTACCATGGGTCGATCCACAGATATCCATATCCCATTTTTATTTCAATCATTTCTTATTTTCATCCCCTAATCCCTTTGTTATCCAGGAATTTCAATCCTTAGCCATCGGTGTGTATATCTCCGAACATTCAAGCGCCCTGATGTCTCCATCGACTCCTGTACATGATGCCTCAATGCCCTCATCAACTTCGGAAACAACAGTTCAAATAATTACCCTTATACCACCTTAATATTTATCATCTCTCTTCTAATCCTATATGTTTCCAGGTTCAGGCTGCTCGGCGTACGTCTTTAATTATTCTCCCTCCAGAGATCAAAGCTACCCTCCTTCAAATTTGTCAATGCCTTGATGGGATCCCAATTGAGCAACTCGTGCTTGACACAACTCCCATCAGGCAACGATACTTGGAGATCAAGGACACATTGCCCCCCGGTCTTGCTTCGGTGCTTCATCCAACTGCCTATATTGGGTTCCATCAACTTTGAGTGTTTGAAGCAAAAGCTCGCATTGAACAAAGATTGGAGCAGAGAAGCCAAGTAGAAGCAGCTGATCAGATGGCAGTCGAAGAACAAGACAAATACACATCTTTGATCTCTAGGTCGACTGAGCTTGAGAGGAAGCTGGAGGGTTTGAAGAAAGAGCACGAGGAAATCCAGGCCGCACTGGATGCAAAGAATAAAGAAATAGTCGATGTGGAAGCAGATCTTGCCAAAGTACCTGGGGAAATTGTAGCGCAAGAGACCGTCATTGTATCGACTTATGAGCAAGCCAACATCTTGTGGAACATAGCATCCAGTGCCCCCGGGTCAATTGAAGAAGATGCCCTCATCATCTCAGATGTTGATCAATTACGCTTCCACGCAGTCGACATCATCGACTTTTATTGTCCTTAAGAATAGATGCATGCCAGTGTTTTGTATAAAACTCAATATTTTGTCTTGTAATATTTTTGAACTAAGGACGACATCTGTAATGATTGGCCATCTGAAGGCGATAATAACTTCATCGACTGTAAAACATTCCCTTTTATTTTATTTCATGCTAAGGACGATATTTTGTATTGGCCATGATCGAGCACTCGAGATGATGAGCCAATCTAGACGTTTAAGTAACATCTTCATTCAACTCCTTACTGATAAATGTCGGCCTTGGTTTGTCACCGTCTCCTATATTGACTTCTTGAAGTTCATCGACCGACACGAATCCCTTCCCTAGCTTTCCATCTTTTGCAAATTCCATTGGGGTGCCTGTCAGAGAAACAATTTAGAATTTGATTGATCCACCACTTCAAGACCCTGTGTAGTAATCTTAATGTAGTCCCCATCCCAAATCTTGCCAGATAAACACTCCATATCATCTGTATGCCATGGAACTAAATCGGCTGATGCAACATTGACGGTTTCATCGGCCGGGATCACCTCCACTTGATCGCCAATCCATTGGGTCAACGATTGGTGCATCATCAATGGAATATAACAGTTAGCATGTATGCAATCGCGACCCAACAGTAGGCTGTAGGTTCCCTTTCCATCAATAACAAAGAAAGTAACCGACAAGGTTTTGCTGCCGATTGTAAGCTCCACATTCAAGACTCCTTTGGCTGCTGCAGTACGACCACCATAATTCCTCAGAATCATATTTGTATTAATCAAATCATCTTCAGTCTTTCCTAATTTCCTGACAGTAGTGATCAACATGATATTCACTGCAGTACCTCCATCGACCATCATGTTCCCCATCGACATCCCATTGACAAAGCCTCTTAAGTATAAAGCCTTCGAGTGTCAATGCTTAGACTCATCCAGTTTATCAAATACTGCCTGTTGGGTATCAAAAATAAGCTGAGGCTCACACTCTTCAGCAGCAATCAATTCTCTTTCTACAGCCATAAATTCTTGAGGCAACATCATCACCATACTCACTGAAGTGCTTGGTGTTTGTTCCTGTGATTTCACCTTTGGTCTCCAAACTCTCTTTGGCGGCTGATCATCTTCTTCATCATAATAATATTTGTCGGCCCATATCTGCCTGCAATGCATCCTTTGAACCCTGTGCTTTTGATTTCTGGAGAAAATACCAGATTGACACCAATAATCATTTCGCTCTTGCTCTTGCATCTCTCCATCAACTTCTTTATCAAACCTAACCTATTCATCTTTCTTTGCTCCAAGTCGATCAAACGCAGAAACCCTATGACGTCACACGGCTAAACCCACCATCGACTCTTTGGAGTCATATGCACAGTACTGGTACTGATGGCCTATCGCAACTTCTATGTACAGCTGATTTGCACGTCTACTGCACCTTGGACAGTTGTCAATTGATGGAAAGTTCATGTTATTATCCAACAGTACTGAAAGAAAGGGCATTCCCAATGTGGATCAAATTTCTACGACTCTTTTACCTCTCTTTACCTTTTCTTCTGATATCGCTTTATAAACGCTTCTACATTGTCGATATCGGCCATGTTGGTATTTGCAGGGAACGGGTGCCCATCAATCTTCATGGTACCCTTAGTGCACTTCATCTTGCCTTGCTCAATCGCCATCTGAACTTGTGTAACACCCATTTTAAGAAGCAAAACGGGTGCAGTCGTACGTGTGCCCAGGATCAAGTTACACACACATACAATACATCATTTATGGTAAACAGAATAAATATCCATATCCCTTAATTATTACATCGTATCTTTGTTACAAAAGGACCCGTAGGTCTAAAAGAAAAGTTCATCAATGCAGCGGAAATAAACTAGCGTAGACGTCCCAAGACTCCACAGGCACCGACTGGTGGACCATCGCGTAGTGATTCCATTCCTCTCCTGTGGCTGAGCAGCGATAGGGTATAGCAACGGTGAGTACGTGTCATACTCAGCAAGTGGGGGAAAAGATGACATGAGGCTAAGACAAGGAAGGCTATAAAGGGGTTTATTACATGAGCTTTTAATGTCCTATGCAACCTAATTACTAAGTGGGGTCATCCCATCCCTCAAATCCATGTGGTACTACTCAATCCAGGTCCAAACCGTCCCAACCATCCCAACCGAACCAATCCGTACCCAATTAATCTTGTGAGGATTCCAGGCCGCTCTTGACCGTGAGCACGGCTATCATGATAGTTTGATACTCTGCAGAGTTTGTACCACTTTACCCACAAGTCGTGATTCCCTTTGTGCCCGTGGACGCGACCCAAATTACACACTTCCTTTGGTGTGTGGCAGGGTTTCGCTACGAGGCTTTTCCAAAGGGTCTTCCAGTACATGCTGGTCACTAAGGTTCCACTCCCGTCCATAAGTGATAGCCCCTCAACAAGCAGCTCATCACCCCAGGAGCCCCCTCTTGAGCCACTCGGATACAAGGATAGTCCTCTCTTGACTTCTATTCCCCGCTCCACCAAATGTTGCACCGATACTGGGAGAACACCTAATTACTAGGCCAAGCCTTACCCATGTCGGTCTTGTTATGGCACTGTTTTCCTGGGTTATCGCTCCAAGAACCGGTTCCTAGGATCTACAACAAGCCTACCACCACCAACCATGTGCCCACGGCACCACATCCATTCCATCCGGCTTGCATAGATCCCTAATCCATGTTGCTAAAAGAATTACCAATCATTCCCCATGTGATATTGTTCATTAATTCACATTAAATTGGACCCAACCACCCAAATAAGCAACTAAGCATGTCTACCCATTAAAACTCTAGTTCAAGGCGACAAGGACAAGGTAAAACAATGCTAGTAAACCCTATCCATAGGTTCCCAATACATTGACACAAGCATGCAATTCTACAATAAAATTATAATAGGTGCAAAATGCGTCAAGGATACTTGCCTTCGTCCTACGCTGGAGGGTGCTCTAACCCTTCAAATTCCTGCTCCTGGAAGTCCTCGTAGGGCAATCCTTGTGTATGGTCATCTTTACGTAATAGTACCGACACAAGCAATACAAACAAAATCAATACACATCCATGCAACAGAGGAAAATCAATATGTAGATGCACTGAATGCAAAGGTTATGCTCCTATGAGAAATTTGGCGCAAGACCTAATTTGGAGTTACGAGTAAAAAGTTATGCTAGTTTGAAGTTTTAGGGGCAAAAAGGTAAAAACAAGGGCTTTAAGAACCTATTTGTAATTTTATAAAATTACAGGGACTAGAGTGTAAATTGTTAGGACAGAAAAATAATTACTAAAAAGTATAAAGTTGTTTTTGCAAAATTTTAGGACTTAAATATAATTAATATAAAGTATAGGGGGCTAAGTGTAAAAAGACATGGCCAAAATATAATTAAATATAAGTACAAGGGTGTTTCTATAAATTTTCAAGGCTAAAATAATATTTATAAAAATATTAGGGGCTAACATATAATTTAAACTAAAATTCTGGAGAAAAATAGGATTAAAAACTAATTAGGTCAAAGCAGAGGGGCTTAGGTGCAAAACTGCCTTTTTCCTGGAATTTAGTGAATTATTTTAAAGCCTAAAAGGGTGTGGATCGGGTCCACGGGGCTCATGGACCGGGCATTGACCTGCGGTCCACGGTCCACGGTGGACCGGGCGCATACCCCTTCGGGGTGCTTTAATCGTGGCCGCTGGATCGGGATGGGGTGGCCAGGGAGGGGCGATGGCGGCTGTGTGGCGGCCGGTGGCGAGCTAGGCGGCAGCGGTGGCGGAGATGCTCGCCGGAGTTGGCCGGGAAGGCGCTTCGACCGGCGGTTCCTCGCCGCAAGAGATCGGGGAGGGAGAGGGGAGAGAGGCGATCCTTACTGGAGTATCGCGTGGCCGGGGAGGTGCTCCAGGGGGCTCGATGACGAGGGAGTCCGGTGACGCTCGGCGGAGCTCGATGGGGAGGGGTTCCAGGGGGTTGCGGGTGGGTGGGGAGGAGCGGGAAAGAGGCGGCGGTCTGTGGCGATGCCGAGGGGGGCTTTATAGGCGAGGAGGGGAGGAGATTCGAGCGGCGCGGCTCATCGGAGCTCAATGGCCGATGGTGGTCATTAATGGCCATTAGAGCGTGCTAGTGCGCGATTAGAGCCCAGAAGTGGGGGAAGGGGAAGCGGGGAGGCGTGCGGTGCTCGGGGTCAGTTTCGGGGAGGTGGGGAGGCGAGGAGGAGGGGGATCGACGGTGGTTTCCGGCGGCCGTCAGTGGGGAGAGAGAGAGTTGGGAGGAGGAAGACGGGCGGGGTGGGGCCGGGCTGTCAGTCGGAGTGGGCGGGGCTGGGCTACGGTGGCGAGTGGGCCGCGCCCGGCTGGCTGGGCCTACTAGCGGGAGAGCTGGGCTGGGAGAGAAAAAGAAGGGAGGGAAGGGAGAGGCGGCCTCTGCCGGTGCGAGCACTGGGCCAGAAGGAGGAGTGGAGGGGAGATTGAGCTGGGCCAGGGAAGAGAGTTGGCCCAAGAGCTAGGAAAATTCCCTTCTTCTTTTCTTTCTCCATTCTTTTTCCTCTCTAATTCCTTTCCTAATTTCTATTCCACTCTTCTTGGTTATTGTTTTAATAGACAATTAAATGCTAAATGCAGAGAAAATTCTACAAGGATATGACATGCTATGCACATGCTATAAATTGATTAATTATTTAGAAAATAATTTGCCCTAGGCTAATTAACCAATTGTTTAATGGTATTAATTGGCATTTTTTAAGAATTGTAAAAAGTAGGGTGTTACAAACCTACCCCCCTTACAATGAATCTCGCCCTCGAGATTCGGAAAGATCGGTGAAGAGATGGGGAAACTCGGCTTTCAATTCTTCTTCACGCTCCCAGGTGGCTTCTTCTTCTGTGTGATGATTCTAGAGTACCTTGCACATTCGGATCACCTTGTTTCTGGTAACTCTCTCAACAACTTCTAGGATCTTGACTGGTTGTTCCGTATATGAGAGGTCTTCCCGAAGGTCTACTTCATCAATGGGGAGTTGTTCTTCAGGCACTCTAAGGCACTTCTTCAGTTGTGACACATGGAACACGTCATGCACATCCGTGAGATGGGAGGGTAGCTTCAACTGATATGCAACTTCTCATCTTCGATCGAGGATCTTGAAAGGGCCGATGTAACGTGGTGCTAACTTCCCTTTGACTTTGAAGCGTGTAACACCCCTCATGGGTGATACCTTGAGATACACAAAATCTCCAACCTCGAAGGATAGATCTCTTCGCCTACGATCGGCATAGCTTTTTTGTCTTGACTGTGCAACTTTCAGGTTCTCGCGTACAATCCTAACTTGTCTTTCTGCTTCCTGTAGTATCTCAGGTCCAAAGACTTGGTTCTCTCGTGTCTCATTCCAGAATAGAGGTGTCCTACATTTTCTTACATATAGGAATTCGAAAGGCGTCATCTCTATACTTGCTTGATAATTGTTGTTATATGAAAATTCTGCGTAGAGCAGGCTCTTGTCCCAACTCTTGCCATATTTCAAAGCACAAGCCTTCAACATGTCTTCTAGTATCTGGTTCATCCTCTCGGTCTGTCCATCAGTCTGAGGGTGGTAAGCAGAGCTGAAGTTCAGCTGGGTGCCCAGGGACTCATGTAGTTTCTCCCAAAACCTCGAGGTGAACTGAGAGCCTCTGTCAGATACTATCTTCTTAGGGACCCCATGTAAACACACTATCCTTGACATGTATAGTTCTGCCAGCTTCGCACCACTATAAGTTGCCTTGACGGGGATGAAGTGTGCCACCTTGGTTAAACGATCAACTATAACCCATATAGAATCATATCTCGACTATGTACGGCGGTAGTCCCACTATAAAGTCCATACCGACTTGTTCCCATTTCCACTCAGGAATCTTTAGAGGTTGAAGCAATCCAGCGGGTCGTTGGTGTTCTGCCTTGACACATTGACATGTATCACATACAACAACATACTCTGCGACATCGTGCTTTCATGCCATGCCATGCCACCAATAACGAGTCTTCAAGTCTTGATACATCTTAGTACTCCCTGGATGAATGGAGTATGTAAAATCGTGTGCTTCCCGTAGGATCATGTCACGAAGGGGCTTCTTGTCTGGCACACATATTCGTTTACCCATCCATATAGTACCCTTCTCATCTTCTGTGAAGTCGGTAGCCTTTCCTGCCTTAATGAGCTTTCTGATCTCACTTAGCTTCTCATCATCTAGTTGTCCCTTGCGGATTTCCTCGTCGAGAGTGGGTTCCACTTCCATTGCAATTGTCTCTAACTCATTCACAAACCCAAGTTTCAGTCACTCAAACTCCTTGCAGAGCTCTGGTGGTAGCCTTTCCACAATTAACTGGCTGCAATAGGTCTTTCTACTCAGGGCATCCACAACAACATTCGCCTTCCCTGGATGGTAGTTGATACCCACATCATAGTCCTTGATCAACTCTAACCAACATAGTTGTCTTAGGTTCAACTCCGTCTGAGTGAATATGTAATTGAGACTCTTGTGATCCGTATAGATCTCACAACGGTGACCAAGAATGTAGTGCCTCCATCTTCAGAGCATGTACCACTGCTGCTAATTCCAAATCATGTGTTGGGTACTTCTCTTCATGCTTTCGTAATTTCCTAGAGGCATATGCCACAACATGACCTTCTTGCATGAGCACACATCCTAGTCCTTGCCTAGAGGCGTCACAGTATATGTCGAAACTCTTACTGATGTCAGGTAAGATCAAGACAGGGGCTGACGTTAATCTCTTCTTCAATTCTTCAAAACTGGCTTGACAGCGCAGATTCCACTCGAAACTCTTGTCCTTCCCTAACAATGTCGTCATTGGCTTTGCTATCTTGGAGAAATCCTTTATGAATCGCTGATAGTATCCGGCTGATCCAAGAAAACTGCTAATCTCCTTTACTGTCTGTGGTGGTTTCCAGTCTAGAATGTCCTTTACCTTGCCTGGATCGACTGACACTGCTCCAGCAAAAATCACATGACCGAGAAATGCTACCTCCTTCAGCCAGAATTCACACTTACTCAACTTGGCGTACAACTGGTGCTCACGTAGCTTCTCTAGAACTAGCCTCAGGTGTTCCTCATGCTCTTCTTCATTCTTTAGAAACACCATGATGTCATCAATGAAAACCACAACAAACTTATCCAAGTATTCCATGAACACCTTATTCATAAGGTACATGAAGTAGGCCGGTGCATTGGTCAACCCGAATGACATCACTGTATACTCGTATAACCCATATCTTGTTCAAAAAGCCGTCTTGGGTATGTCTGATGGTCTGATCTTCGACTGGTGATACCTGGATTGTAGATCAATCTTGGAGAAGACACAAGCTCCTTTCATCTCATCAAACAAGTCTTCAATCCGTGGTAGTGGATACTTATTCTTGATGGTCACCTCATTAAGAGAATGATAGTCCACATGCATCCTCTGAGTCTTATCCTTTTTCTCGACAAAGAGTACTAGAGCTCCCCAAGGTGAGGAACTAGGGCGAATGAAACCCTTCTCTAGCCTCTTGTAATTGCTTCTTAAACTCTACCAACTCATTAATTGGCATCCTATAGGGTCTCTTAGATATAGGAGAAGTTCCCGGTATTAAGTCGATAACAAACTCTATGTCACGGTCAGGCAGCAAACCTGGAAGTTCTTCTGGAAAGACATCAGGGAAGTCACAAACCACTCGTATCTCTTCTATGGGGGTGGCGGTGGCTTGGTTTAGTATGACCTCCTTGACGGTAGAGTTGGCTGCTACGAACTCAACCTTGGTACCCTCTGCACTAGTCAGCTGTACCGCTTGCTTGGCGCACTGTATCACTCCATCATACTTGCGTGACCAATCCATTCCAAGTATTATATCTATTCCCTTGGAGTCTAGGATTATGAGATTTGCTGAGAAGTCTACCCCCCTTATTTTAAGGGCGACCTTTGGGCATATTTGATTGATTTTCATTTCTCCACCAGGAGAGCTAACTAGCATGGTATGCTTCATAATAGCAATCGGTAGGTTGTGCTTTGCAACATATGTGGATGTTATGAATGAATGTGATGCTCCCGAATCAAACAAGATGGTTGCAGGTTGGGAGTTAGCTAGGAACATACCGAGCACCACATCTGCAGCTTGCTCAGCCTCTTCAGTAGTGACATGATTGATGCGCCCTCGAGCATAATTCTGCTGTCCTCGATTGCCTGGAAGCATGTTGGTTTGGGGCTTGCCTCGGTGCGTTGTTCCGTTGGGAACATTGTCCCACGAAGTGACCTTCCTGTCCGCAGTGATAACATCCACGCTTCGGACCACTAGTGTTTCCAGAGGTAGGGCAGTTCTGGTTTTGTGGGGCTGCTGGGGCTATAGGGCATGGTGCCTGCTGATAGATGGGGCGAGGTGCCTGCTGCGGGTTAGGGTGAGGTGCCTGATAGTTGGGGCGTTGCATTGGAAAGTTGGGATGTGGAGCTTGCATGGGTGGCCTATTAGGGTTGGGAGCACGGTAGTATGGGTTGGGGGATGGCATCATGCGGGGATGAGTGTTACTACCAGATGATTGTCCTTGGAATGGCATCTTCCTCTTGCCTTCCCTCTCAATCTCATTACGCTTGTTCTCCACAACAATGGCCTTGTCCACTAGTTTTGGAAGTTTGCGTAGTCATTGTTCAGCAACTGAAACTGGATGTCATTCTGCAGGCCCCTCATAAACATGTATTGCTTCTTCTCATCTATGCTCACATCTTCAGGAGCATACCTGGATAGCTGGATGAATCTATTCAGGTACTCATTCACTGACATGTTTTCCTGTCTCAGATCTTGAAATTCTTGTCTCTTCAATAACTTGATGCCCGTAGGGACGTAGTGAGAGCGGAAGTTATCCTTGAACTCATTCCAAGTGATGCTTTCCATATCAGCATGGGCATTGCAATAAACTTACCACCAGTCTGCGGCTACACCAAACAACTAATGAGCTGCAAAGAGAACCTTCTCTCGATCATTGCATTGAGCGACCATCAACTTCTTCTCGATTGCCTTGAGCCAATCATCAGCTTCCATCGGATCCTTGGACTGGGAAAAGGTAGGTGGCCTAGTCCTTTGGAACTCCCCCAACCTATTCTGGGGTGGAGGTGGAGGTGGAGGTGGAGGTGGAGGTGGAGGGGCATGGTGGTTCTGCTGGTTGTTGTGGTTCTGTTGTATGGCGCCCAAGGTCTGGATCATCGTCTGCATAAGCTGAGTCTACATGGCTAAGAATTGCTCAAGGTTCGGAGCATTGTTGCCATCCTCGTTGTTCTGATTGCTACCTCCAGCGTGGCCCCTAGTGCGAACCATCTGATAGAATAGGTGGTGGAAGTAGTATGAGACGAGGTGTGGTAATAATGAAAAAGAAAGATACCCAACTAAATGCATCAAGGAATGATAAGTAAAAGATAGTTCATTTAATAAGCAAACAAATGATGAGGTTGTGAACAAGGTGCCGAGGCATCCCACAGCTCACATCAAGCACACTCCTTTTAACCAAGCAAAAGAGTTCATTACATCACACCATGAAAGTAAATCGATCAAAGCGTTTGATTATTACAATCTTTATTCATAGGGTAAGGGAATCTCCTAGGCACGAGAGTTGGCTTTGTCGGAGACCGAAGGTAGGGAACTTGCGTGCTTCGGGGAGTTTGCAGTCCAAGTGCGGATACCAGAGGAGTAGAGGTCACTCTGCTCGCCCATCTTGACTCGCTGGTCGCACTTTATATAATCCTCAGTATCATGCAGCCTCTTTCGAAGAGTGTGGTTCTCCTTCTGTAGCGCCTCCATAGTGTGGCTTAAGTCCACCGCGACTGCCTGAGTCTCGTCCATCTCTCTGGTGCTCACATACCATTCTGTAGGAGCGACGGTGTACTTCTCCGTGCCTGGCTTCCGACGGGGAACGTGAGCAAAACTTGTCCTTGCTATTCCATGACGGTCAGTGTAGCAAAGGCTAGTGAGAGCCCTCCAGGCAGCGTCATCCACTACGGCCTCACGAGTAGCCCTGGGGGTGCAGCCACGGTGAGTAGATATGACGCGGTCGCTGTCGTAGATGTTGACCTCCGCTGTCCATTTCTCACGGAAAGGGCGATCCACCTTCTTGAGGAAGTACTGAGGCCTGTTGGTGATGCCAATCTTCTCAAGTAGCTTCCACAGGATCTTGGAGAAGGTCTCACCCTCTAGTCCAAAAGAGCGGTACTTCTCGGCCTGACAGACGGCTGGGCCTTCGTCCTCCTCTGAGTCATCACCATCTTCAGGATCTTCAGGGTCCTCAGGCTCTTTCGGGTCTTCTTCCCCTTGTGGTTCCTCAGGGTCCTCTTCTTGCTCAAGTTCTTCAGGTTCCTTGGGATCTTCTTCTCCCATGGGATCTTCCGGTAGTGCCTCTAGAAGCTTCTCATCCATCACTGGGGTCTTCTCGCATTCGGGCTGGTTTACCTCTTCACTTTCTTCCTTCCGAACACGCCTAGGGGCAAGGCGTCCACAGTGGCGTCCAGTCGTAACCTTACGAGCGGTCTGCTTGGTGCGGGCCATCTACATTTTTAAACTAATAAGGCATGAATAAGCAATGGTTAAAGAAATCTGAAAATAAACAAAAGCAAAAATAAGAAAATAACAAGGATTAATATTTTGTTAAAATAGTTTGTATAGATGTAAGACAAAATAGGGTTCCTAAATGCATCCATGGCTAACTAGGCTGACGTCCTACAGTCGATATGGCTCTGATACCACTTCTTTAACACCCATTTTAAGAAGCAAAATAGGTGCAGCCGGACGTATGCCCAAGATCAAGTTACACACACATACGGTACATCATTAATGGTAAACAGAATAAATATTCATATCCCTTAATTATTACATTGTATCTTTATTACAAAAGGACCCGTAGGTCTAAAAGAAAAGTACATCAATGTAGCGGAAATAAACTAGTGTAGACGTCCCAAGACTCCACAGGCACCGACTGGTGGACCATCTCCTAGTACTCGCCTCCATCGTCCTCGTAGTGATTCCATTCCTCTCCTGTGGCTGAGCAACGATAGGGTATAGCAAGGATGAGTACGTGTCGTACTCAGCAAGTGGGGGAAAAGATGACATGAGGCTAAGACAAGGAAGGCTCTAAAGGGGTTTATTGCATGAGCTTTTAATGTCCTATGCAACCTAATTACTAAGTGGGGACATCCCATCCCTCAAATCCATGTGGTACTACTCAATCCAGGTCCAAACCATCCCAACAATCCCAACCGAACCAATCCGTACCCAACTAATCTTGTGAGGATTCCAGGCCGCTCTTGATCATGAGCACGGCTATTATGATAGTTTGATACTCTATAGAGTTTGTACCACTTTACCCACAAGTCGTGATTCCCTTTGTGCCCGTGGACACGACCCCCATTACACACTTCCTTTGGTGTGTGGCAGGGTTTCACTACGAGGCTTTTTCAAAGGGTCTCCCAGTACATGCATACCACTAAGGTTCCACTCCCGTCCATAAGTGATAGACCCTCAACAGGCAGCTCATCATCCCAGGAGCCCCCTCTTGAGCCATTCGGATACAAGGACAATCCTCTCTTGACTTCCATTCCCCGCTCCACCAAAAGCTGCACTGACACTAGGAGAACACCTAATTACTAGGCCAAAACTTACCCATGTCGGTCTTGTGATGGCACTGTTTTCCTAGATTGTCGCTGCAAGAACTGGTTCCTAGGATCTACAACAAGCCTACCACCATCAACCATGTGCCCACGACACCACATCCATTCCATTCGGCTTGCATAGATCCCTAATCCATGTTGCTAAAAGAATTACCAATCATTCCCCATATGATATTATTCATTAGTCCATATTAAATTGGACCCAACCACCCAAATAAACAACTAAGCATGTCTACCCATTAAAACTCCATGTGATATTGTTCATTAGTCCATATTAAATTGGACCCAACCACCCAAATAAGCAACTAAGCATGTCTACCCATTAAAACTCTAGTTCAAAGCGACGAGGACAAGGTAAAACAATGCTAGTAAACCCTATCCATAGGTTCCCAATACATTGACACAAGCATGCAATTCTACAACAAAATTATAATAGGTGCAAAATGCGTCAAGGACACTTGACTTCGTCCTGCGCTGGAGGGTGCTCTAACCCTTCAAATTCCTGCTCCTGGAAGTCCTCGTAGGGCGGTCCTTGTGTATGCTCGTCTTTACGTAATAGTACCGACACCAGCAATACATACAAAATCAATACACAGCCATGCAACAGAGGAAAATCAATATATAGATGCAATGAATGCAAAGGTTATGCTCCTACGAGAAATTTGGCGCAAGAATCACCTAATTTGGAGTTACGAGTAAAACGTTATGCTAGTTTGAAGTTTTAGGGGCAAAAAGGTAAAACCAGGGGCTTTAAGGACCTATTTGTAATTTTATAAAATTACAGGGATTAGAGTGTAAATTATTAGGACTGAAAAATAATTACTAAAAAGTATAAGGTTTTCCTGGAATTTAGTGAATTATTTTAAAGCCTAAAAGGGTGTGGACTGGGTCCACGGGGCTCATGGACCAGACGTTGACCTGCGGTCCACGGTCCACGGTGGACCGGGCGCATACCCCTTCGGAGTGTTTTAATCGTGGCCGCTGGATCGGGATTGGGTGGCCAGGGAGGGGCGATAGCGGCTGTGCGGCGGCCGGCGGCGAGCTAGGCGGCGGCGACGGCGGCGGAGATGCCGCCGGAGTTGGCCGGGAAGGCGCTCCGACCGCTGGTTCCTCGCCACAAGAGATCGGGGAGGGAGAGGGGAGAGAAGCGATCCTTACTGGGATATCGCGCGGCGGGGAGGTGCTCCAGGGGGCTCGGCGACAAGGGAGTCTGGCGACGCTCGGCGGAGCTCGACGGGGAGGGGTTCCGGGGGGTTACGAGCGGGCGGGGAGGAACGGGAAAGAGGTGGCGGTCTGTGGCGATACCGAGGGGGGTTTTATAGGCGTGGAGGGGAGGAGATTCAAGCAGCACGGCTCATCGGAGCTCAATGGCCAATGGTGGCCATTGATGGCCATTAGAGCGCGCTAGTGCGTGATTAGAGCCTGGAAGTGGGGGAAGGGGAAGCGGGGAGGCGTGCGGTGCTTGGGGTCAGTTTCGGGGAGGCGGGGAGGCGAGGAGGAGGGGGATCGACGATTTCCAGCGACCGTCAGTAGGGAGAGAGAGAGTCGGTTGGAGGAAGACGGGCAGGGTGGGGCCGAGCTGTCAGTCGGAGTGGGCGGGGCTGAGCTGCGGTTGCGAGTGGGCTGCGCCCGGCTGGCTGGGCCTGCTGGCGGGGGAGCTGGGCCGGGAGAGAAAAAGAAGGGGAGAGAAGGGAGAGGCAGCATGGGCCGGAGTGGGCGCTGGGCCGAAAGGAGGAGGGGAGGGGAGATTGAGCTGGGCCAGGGAAGAGAGTTGGCCCAAGAGCCACGATAATTCCCTTCTTCTTTTCTTTCTCCATTCTTTTTCCTCTCTAATTCTTTTCCTAATTTCTATTCCACTCTTCCTGGTTATTGTTTTAATAGACAGATAAATGCTAAATGCAGAGAAAATTCTACATGGATATGACATGTTATGCACATGCTATAAATTGATTAATTATTTAGAAAATATTTTGCCCCAGGCTAATTAACCAATTGCTTAATGGTATTAATTAGCATTATTAAGAATTGTAAAAAGTAAGGTGTTACAATCTGCCTCCTAAATTCCTTGCAATCATTTGTACTGTGAGAAGGCGAATTATTCCATTTGCATTACCTCATCTTCTTCAATTCTTCAATAGGAGGTATCACATGATTGGACGATAATTGAATGTGCTTTTCCTGCAATAGCATATCAAATATCTTATTGGCCTTGGTGACATTAAAATCATACCTTTCCTCTGGTTTGTTCTGTTTCACCCATGGGCACGATAACACATTCTTGTTTCTAGTCCACTCAGCCATATCGACTTTTGTAGTTTCCTCATCAGATTCAGAGTCATAATCATTATAGCTGATTTGAATCGGCCTTGATCGTGCCCCCCGAGTCAGGTTCTCCTGGATCGACACCTTCTGCACCAACTGGGACAAACTCTTAAATTCGGTCGAAGGAAACTTCTCTCTTAGTGGTGCAACTAAACCATTAAATGATATCTCTGTCATCTGATTATCAGTCAATTGTAGGCTGAAACACTTGCTGCACATATTTCTGAATCTTTGCACATAATCATGCACAAACTCCTCAGCCTTCTATCTTACATCAATCAAATCAGACTACCTCAACTCTCTAGTTTCGGCAAAGAAATATTTATGGAATTTCTATTCGCGATCGACCCAAGTAACGACTGAATTTAGGGGCAACGATGCGAACCAAGAAAACGCCAATCCGGACAAGGACAACGAAAATAGCCTGATTTTCAAAGCTTTAGTATTGCCAACTTCTCCACACTGTACTAAAAATCAGCTGATATGCTCAACAGTAGTAGTACTATCTTGTCTTGTAAACTTGGTGAATTCTGGAGGTCTGTATCGACTCGGCATAGGGATCAAATCATAGCTCGGAGGATACAGAGGTCGATACATGTACGTTTGCTGTTTTGGTTTCAGTCTAAGCTGCTCCCTCATCACCTCAACAATCTTCAAAGCCCAGTCATCAGTCGACACATTGACATTTGGAACAGTTGATGTGAGACCAAATGTTGGTGTATGTGAGCCAAAGTTAACAACTATATATTGACCTCCTAGTTCTCCTGGCACAGCAAATAATGATGGCATTCCAAACATGCTCGGCTCAGCATTAGGTGCAGTACTATAAGTGATGTTTGGTTCTACTGTCTCCTGTTTGTAATGTTGTGGATGCGTCTGTGGTGTAGATCTTTGCAGTATTATCCTCTGAGGTGTTCTTCCTCCTGTAACACCATCAACATTCTTCTGAGTTGTAGGAACCTCAGAAGTCGATGGACATGAACCCGAGACAGGCTGCGTTGTACCATCTTGCTGTGAAGCGGATGCTTTATTTGCAGGTCGAGGAACACTCTCTGGTATACGAAAATACACCGGCCCACGAGCTAAGTCTTCATATAGGCATCCCTCCATAGTCTCAATGATCAAGCTCCTTAGTGTATTAACCAATACAGGTGATTGGTTAATTAATGCGTGATATATAGTCGTATGAATCATGTTATATAGAGTTGCTTCATCAATGACTTCCATCGGCTTACTAGCAGGCGACTCTTCTGTTGCATCTTCAATCACTGTGGCAACCGGTAACTTTCCTTTTTGGATGATCGTGTCGTTCCTTGTCTTGCTGAAGGTTCCCAACAGAAGACTCTTGTATTCAGCCATTCTTTGACTAACCTGTGCTTTTGCATTATCGCTTAGTTTTACTGACAGCCAACATATGTTCATTTTTTAAGATCTGAGCTGGCATTGTTCTTCACTTGAAGCGCTTCATCTGGTGGCATTCCGAGTCCAGACATGACGTGAGTTTGAAGTTCTTGATCCCACCAGGCGTGCCCAAAAGCGTGTTGACACGAAAATCTTCATGAATGAACTGGGAGATCTGCTTAGCTTCAGTGCAGGCTCAATACAGGAAATCGGAGCGAGTCAGTCAATTTTCTCTGCAAATCAACAAAGATACAGACAGTTAAATTTTATGGGTCACCGACCTAGGACAGACCAATTAAGAAAGCCGATAATCACTATTTGTGACACCAGCTGACACTATTATATGAACAATTATGAAATACTGTAATCTAGTCGGCTGATTGTATCGGCTTACCGGCAAACTAGTAGATATATAAAACAACACACATAATTAATGTCGATAAGGATTTAGGTCAAAAAGAAAAGTCGATATAATAGAAAGAAACATGCCGAGACTTGCTCAATTGATTATGCTAAGTCGATGGGACAAAGTCGATAGTACTACAGTATATACACAAAGACTCATCCTGTCGATAGATCTGGTAGCTGGTATTGCAAATATGCCTAAAATTATTGATCTATCTTATCATAATAAGGAGGCGATCGACTCTCAAAATATATGAATAATTAAGCTTGTAACTTAGAATCTATCGAACCGTGATAACCTATCGGCTAAACATCCCGATAGAACTCTATCGACTTTATCTATAAATAAATAAATAGAATCTAGCCCTATCAACCCAGCGAGAGGTCAAAGTCGATGCAGCCTCGCTGATTCGAACAGATCGAACTTAATCGAGACAATGTTTGAACATGATAAATATATCTAGATTTAATTTATTTATAGGTAGAATCAATAAAGTGACTCGAATAACAGATCTAAATAACGCCTATAAAACCTATTAAAACTGCATAGATTGGACTTAACCGAGACAGTATTACAATCAAAGTCGATAGAACAAGCATCAAACAGATCAAATTATCGTATAACTAGTAATTCTAACGATAGCAACTAGAATACCAAATCAATAAGAAAGTACTAGTTGGAATTGATAGAATTACCGAGGATTACTAATCCAAGTCTCTCGTCGAGATCGGAGCCGATGCAACCCGCGCGAGATGAGGGTTTCGTCGAGTAGAAAAGGTTGGCGATGTGTCGAATTATATTGAACGAAAGTGTTAATCTTTTTCGTACAGATCCTATTACATATTTATAACCTCATGTAAGAGGTTCTGACCCAACTCGATCAGGACTCCTAAACAAACTGACTTAGTTTATTTTTAAAAAACTTTAAACTAATATATAGAAAAGAAGATTAAAAGAAAAGGATAAAAGTAATCCTACACGGGTCCACTTCTTCTATTCCGGCCGTTGGGATCATTGAATTCGGCTGAATCCTACTCACGTAGCTGATCCTTGGACCCAGTTAAGTTTTGGTGTCAACAAAAGTATAAAAAGGGAGACCCTTCTTCCTAAGAGAGAGATAGACATCTTAAGAAACCGCACACACACACCCACTCATCGAGACTTTGAGAACTCTCTCACATAACCGTTGTACACTCTGATACAAGTAACATGAGCAGATATTCGAACTAGATGTAGGAGGATACTCAAAACCAATATAATCCTCTGTGTCCTCTTGTATCACCATCACCGAGTCTAAACACGCATCCCCGAAACAAATTCTACCAACCGTTGATTAAAGCACCGACAATAATGAGCGGGCATTGATTACCACCAAGACGCGATTGGTTTGATGCAATGATTAATGATCGAGTTGGATCAACGATCTGAATAAAGATTGAGAATTCTGATGGATAATAACATATGTACCTGTTGATTGGAAGACTCTCGCTTGATCAGGAGGCTAGGGCGTGTGAGCTGCAGAGGCAATCCAGCACGAGCTACAGTGGAAGTCAATTTGCACGAGCTGCTAGCGGAGGCTACCACGCACGAGGGCCTAGGCACGAGCTATCGTTGATGTACTGTTGTGCGGGCCAAGGCGCGACTTCTCCGTCATCAGAGCATCTCTAGTGGGGCATGTAAAATTGAGCTTCTTTTTTATTTTATAATCCCATTTGTAAAATTTAGTAGTCCAATTTTGCACCTAACTCTAGTAGAAGTCTTTATATGAGTCTCTATATGCTAAAAAAGTGATGAGACCCATGAGTATAAGGGAGGATAGGAGGGTCCTACTAGAGATTTAAGATCAAATTTTAGGAGAGCATGAAAAATAGGATTTTATTTACAAGCCTACTAAAGCTAATTTTTTTCTCTCCCCTCCTAAAATTTAGATTAGAGACTTGGATAGAGATCTCCACGGAAGATGCTCTCACGCTACTACGGATGCGATCGCCATGACAAACTATGGCGGCGAGTGGCACACATAGGCTACGACCTCGCTCACGTATGTAGACAGGAAATTTTAATAGATTTGAGACTGACGTGACCTAATTTAAATTAGGATCTATATAATTTTAGAGATATTGTTAGAGAAGGATAAATATTTTGATCCAAATATTTTTTATATTGTTATTGAAACAAGTTTTTTAAGGTCAAATTTTAGAGAATTTGTTGGAGATGCTTTTTTTTTTCCTGGTTGGGCGGTGGATTTCGTTTACTCTTGCTACAGTTCTCACAGTAACTGACATTTTGGCCCCACTTGCCAGCCGGTCACACAGTAAATAGCACACCTGAACAGAGTCCCTCTTTGAGGAACCAGCACTTATGTTCCCGATGACCTGAAAGGGTTAGGGGTCAAACCCAGATCGAATCCCCCCTCGCTCCCTCCGCCGCCGCCTGTTCACGTCGATCTGCACCCATCCCCGGCTCCCCGCACACCTTCGCCGTCATCCCTTCTAGGGTTCGTCGGGTCGCCTCCGTCCCGCCGTGAGCGGCAACGCAAAGCCCGACGCGGAGGCCGGCGCCGAGCCCGCGGAGGTTCGGATGAGCAGCGACGCGGGGCCCGACGCCGCTGGAGCCCAACGCGGAGACCGACGCGCTGGAGCCCGACGCGGAGCCCGCGGAGGACCCGAGATCCGCGACTGGTGGTATGTTCCGATTCCGACTCCTTCCCCCTTCTCTTTTCGTTGGTCGTGGTGTCGTTGCTGTTTTTTTTTTCCATTCTGGATGAATTTTCGAACCCTAAATAACGTGACATATGTCTCTGTTAGGCCCCACGTCGATCATATACAGGAAGCGGGGGTTCGAAACTGGTAAATGTAAAGTTGGCATCTTCCTTAGGAACAGCGAAAGATCGGATTATTTGGTTGGAATAGCGAGTATGGTCGCTTTGCGTTATTCTACAAGTTATGGGCGCGATTGAATAACAGAAGAGAATCTGAAATCCTATGTGCTTGAACAGCTACAGGGTTGTGCGAAAATATTAGAAGACATGGAACCTGACCATGAGAATGTAGTTTCAGCTAGTCAAGTCCTTGAAGCGATTCATACTGACTTTCATCTGCAGCCACGTTTGATTGGGCATCCAGAATTTGAGAGTAATGCGGCAAGAAAGCTATGTTCTCTGTTGGGCTTGCCTCTTTACCATGGTTGGGTTCTAGATCCTGAGGTTACCAACTATGATATTCTTAAAGATATGTCTCGTGCTCAGCTAGAGCAGTACCACAGAGATTTGGAGGACCCAGCTGACCCAGATTATGCTATCTGTGAGGAATTACTGAATGTCAATCAGCTGACATCTTTTGGGCTTAGTACTTTGCCAGCGGAGATACATGTAAAAAATGGACTGGCACTGTTGTACTGGCGGAACAGATTGGATGTTTTCCTTTCTTGTGAAGAGACTATATTCATATTAGTAGTTGATGAAGACATTTTGGAAAAAATGCCCAAAGCATATTGGATGCTCCTTGAAATGAATCAAGAATGCAACATTTACTTCACATGGGAATTTGAACCTGTAAAAGGACAACCCTCTGAAGCAAGGGCTAAGGAATGGTACAAAGCTTGGAGAGCTCAAATTAAAGCACGTGAAAAAGCAAGAAAAGAGAAGAAGACACAGAGAAGGAAGGAGCAAAGGATGGCCTCTGCTGCCATGGTTCCTGCAGATGGAGCCCAGAAAAACAAAAATACTGGACGCAACAAACGAAGAAAGAAGAAGAAGCAGAAAAATAAATTAAATCAGCTAGGACAATCTTCTTATCAGACTCCTGAAGGTTCTGAATCTAGTGCTGATGAAGCTGATGGCAAAGGAGATGATTCTTCGGCTGAGCTAACATCAGATGAAGGAGCAAAAGCAGCGGAATCCCATCAATGTGAAGGTCAGGATGATGCTGGAAGCTTACGAGTTGATCATAACAGTGGCATTCCTCTAAATCAAAGTGCTGAGGCATCTGCGCGTCCAGATATTCAATATGTGCCTAAGGGTGACCTTTCAGATTTCATGAATTTTTAGATAAAGTAAGCCTCTGAACTTATTCCTGGAGTATTTATTTTCTAGACTAGAGGTTTGTTATTATAGACTAGGGGTTCTGTTCTAACACATTTTGTTTCTGTAGCTTCA
Source organism: Eleusine coracana subsp. coracana (assembly GCA_032690845.1). Lineage (NCBI taxonomy): Eukaryota > Viridiplantae > Streptophyta > Magnoliopsida > Poales > Poaceae > Eleusine > Eleusine coracana. Next base: position 13,780,946 of record CM064426.1, read on the forward strand.
AAGATGATGATTCTGAAGCATATTACTTCAAAGGCATTGTAAGATCATTTGCGGAACATTCTCCAATTTTTTATGTGCCTTACCATTTTATTTTGGCATATGATCAACAGTTGGCATCGAAGATCCAAAATCACTATCCCAGGTATTTAGCCTGTTACATTCCTTAGACTCCCTGTTTACAGAACTGTTAGGCAATATCTTTTGAGCAACGGTACCAAGGAGCCAATTAGTGAATCTGTTGCCCATAATTAAAGTGTTTAGTAGCTGATGCTGCATGTGAGAATGCATGCATGCAGGCCATTAGGAATTCCTGGCAAGGAAGATAAAGAAGCTTCATAGCAGTATGGTGCAATACCATGAATAGTTAGGTGTACTACTTACTAGAATAATAACAATATATGCATGTGGAAGTAACATACACCTAAGATTGCTACACAAACTGTGAAAGAAAATATGGCTAAGAATTCTAGTATTTGAGTAAATTGCATCATAGTGCTATACTTCCATGATAGAATTGGCATATTGCTTAGCTTTGCGATCATTTTTCTGTAATACAAGATTTATGGAGATCTGAGGAAAAACATTTACTATTTATCAAAAAGAATCAAGTGGTACTTTCGTAATGCTGTGCTAACAATAGTTGGTCTTCCTGAACCTAAGTATGGTTCTGTAACATGGATAGTTAGGGGTACTACTGATCAAAACAGCAAAAACATATGCATGACAGCATGAGGAAGAAAAAATACGCATAAGATTGCTGCACAAGCTGTGAAACAAAATATGGCTAAAAGTTCCAATATTTGAGTAAATTGCATTGCAGTGCTGTATTTCCATGATAGAATTTGCATTATTGCTCACTTTTGTGACCATTTTTCTTAATGCAGTATGTATGATGATTTGAAGAAAGATGTTGTTTCATATCTATCAATGAATGAAGTTAACTTTCCTAACGCTGTACTAAAAATAATTGGACTTCCAGAACCTGAAAGGTTAGCTTCTGAACTAAATTGATAAATATGGTGCTAAATGTTGGCCTCTTACAGACTGTATTCATTGTTTTTTTATGTAGCATCCAACTTTTTTTGGATTTTATTGAGAGCATCAGTCTGCATGAGCGTTATGACATTTATGAGGGGGGATCTGAAGCGTTACCATCCTCTGATAGTAGGAGGATGGGTTTGGGTTACCTCGCTTGTATTGTTGCCATGTTTAGAAGAAAGAAGTGCTGGAACCGAGAGTGGTCAGAAGAAAACCTGAAAGTTAAGGGCAAGGGCAAAGATTTCACAATTGATTGCAAAAATGAATATGAGCTCACTGCTGAGCGTGGATATCATGATTTACAGAAATTCACTACAACTGTACTCGAACGTCTCAAGTTTAACGGGAAACTCCCGCCTTATGCTGATCAATTTGGCGAAGATATTATGCTGATAAATCAATGTTTTGCACATCCTGTGAAGTGGGAGAGATTTCTTCAGCTGATCAGCTATCCATTGGCTCTTAAACCACCCCTGGTCCGAGCTGCATTTATATGCAATGTTTATATAGGCGCCAATGCAAATACCTCTGGGTATCCTCCTAGATACAGTCCGTTTTTCAGCAGGAAGGACTGTTTCGATTGGCGAGCCACAGCTGTAGAGCATGAATTATTGAGAAAGGTTTATGAACATCAAAATTCTCGCAAGGTTAAAAAGGTGAAATATCTTATGGATATCTGGTCCGTTTCGCACTGGCACGTATTTAAATTCTCCAGACATTTCATACAGCATGTTCTTCGCCACACTAAGGTGATTTTTTTTGGCTTTGTGTGCTATTTTCTGCTTAAAAAAATCAATTTTCTTTTAAAAAACTAATGGTTTCTGCAGGGAAAAGATTGGAAGCAGAAAGTCAAAGATATATCTGTGGTTGATATATTGCTCTCCCGTACGATTTGGAAAGCCATTGCCCAATCTGTGAGGTTTCTGGTGATAAATTGTGGCATCAATGGCCTATTTTCCAGTGCGTGGAGGCATTATGCTGGATCAGAGTATGTAACTTTGATATTTCTCGATCTGTTTTATTCTTTTTTCTTAAACATGTTTCTGAATTATTTTCTGAAAGTGTTGTATGTATGATGGTTATAGTTATGCTGACAAGCCAAATGAAATTCTGGAAGAAACAACAGATGACGTGTTGGAGTTGATGGACGACATTTCTGACAAGGTTATGATGTTTTCCATATAACGTTTGTTTGATAACACTATTCTTGATCATGTAATTGAATGCTAACACAAGCAATATTTGCAGAAATATGGATATGTGGTTACTGAAGTTGAAATATTTTCAAAGCCCCAGCATGTGTCAGTTATAATCAGTGATGCTACCTTAAATCAAATTGAGACAGAGCTGAACTCTAATGGCTTTAAGGTATGTCCAATTACAGACACTTATGTTACACTCAACATGGAAGTTAAATAGCAAATATTATTTTGTGTGGTAGATGTATAAATTATGTTTTATTGATACTTTTCTTTATTTAGTTTGCATTACCAGCATAGTCTCAATTGAAAATTGAGACTGACAGTTTGCATTTTTGTCCTTTTCTTATATAGGATATGTGTAATATACTTTTAAGTTGTGAAGTATATTTTGCAGTGTATAATTCTTTTATGTTCTGAAATTTTGTTCACCTAAAATAATTCATTCATATTAGTGTATTAATTGGCCCCTCACTGTTATATGATATATGGCACGTATTGATCTGATGTTGTAACTTGTAGCAAGTAGTCCATGATCTCTTTCCTTTTATATCATTTTTTGCTGTTATGGTTTATTTATTTATGTTGTATAACATGATTCTTACTAATTCTGTATTTATTGTTTTATATCACTTTCGTGGCTACGAAAATATGAAAGACTAAACCATTTAATGATAGAATAAGAATATTCCTGAGATCGGAATGGTGTTGGAGTACACGTCAGATTAGAATACTTTGTCAGAACTTCACCGGAGAGATGACACCTCGCCGCCGCTGAGTTCGTCCTTGCCTTCACTCACAATCTCATGGAATAGAGAGACCACTAGAGAGTTGGTGCTGCGCTGAAGTAGCAGCCTTTTCTGTTATTTCCTTGGGTGCATATAAAGGGAATACAACTGACTTTTAGGAGTGGTGACCACAACCAGCCACCCTGCGTAGCATGGCTGGTATCCATACCGCGAGACACACCAGCCACCCTGTGTGGCATGGCTGGTATCCATACCGTGAGACGCGCTCTGGCCTGCAACATGCAGCCATGAGCTCCCTAACTGCCCAGGCCAAACAACTTGGACCTAAAACAACAACTACCTGACCGAGTCAACAGTAAAAACAAACAACAACTACCTGACCGAGTCAACAGGAAAAACAAACCAACGACGATGTGCTCAAGACTTATTCGAACATACTTTGCGTTGCCTTGAAATCATGTGCAGAATACTCTTATCATTAAATGTGCACATGATTTCTGACTTGTGGCGTTTGTGGTCATTTAAGTTCTGTACATTTTGCTGACTTGTGGTGTCTGTCATTTTAAATAAATTTTGTTTATCAATATGTGTGTGCTAGAATATAGCCATGGCCATGTATTCTTTTTTGGATCTTTCTGTTGCGATGAAGGGTGCTCTGTATATTGTTGATGCATAATTTTTAGTGTACTTGTTTCAACTTTTTAACAAAGAATAGTTCAATCTTTCCTCTGTCGAAGTCTATTATAGGGCTGAGGAATAGTTCAATCTTTCCTCTGTCAAAGTCTATTATAGGGCTAAGTAATATCTGTTGATGCATTTTTTTTTCAGTGTAAGCGTACTGATGCTTGTACTCTACAATGTGGATCGGTTTACTTACACAAACACACACATGCTGCACAGGTACATGTTCACGATACCCTAGTTTGACTACTGTGTGACAGTTTCCTCATCATGGATTTAACTCCACACTTATTTTCTGTGATCATGTGTTGCAGAGTAAAGGTGATCCAGGTCGCACAGTTATCGTTGTTGAAGGAAGATATTCTATGGAGTATGATTCCCTGTTTATTTTTCTGACTGGGTTGCTGTGCATATGATGTCATACTGGTTGACCTTGAGAATGCTGATTAAGGTTCCTCAGTAGTTTTATTACTGGATTGGAAACTTTGTAGGAGTATTTTTTGTGCTAGCCTCAGTAGTGATGCTACGAATGTAATTCGTTTTTTGGTCTAGCAGAACGATGGTCTGCTGTAGTTTCTTTGCTGAATTTGGAGGACCGTCATGCTTTGCACTTTGAACCGTCATGCAGTGCCTTCACACTTTGAACCAACATTCGAAGGAATTACTGTAATGGAACGACAAACCTCAATTCAGGGGAGGATTGATATGCATCAACTTTTTTTTTCCTTTTTCTTTATAAGCATTAACTTTTTCCTTTAACCTGAATTTATAAATAGTTAGGAGTAATCGATTGAGAAATTGATTGTTTGGAACCAGAGGCTAAGCTTGCCTGTCCCATTTTTATTAAAGGAGACTGTTACACATTTTACCGCCATGAAGATCATTGCGTCTAGACACACTGGCTCAACCTAAGCTAGTAAAGCTATAGCTGGAGTCGGATCACGGTCCTCTCAATTGTTGTAGAAGCTTTCATCTACATTAGAAAGCTATGCGCCATGCGTAAGTATGATAGAGAGGTACTTCTTTTTTGAAACTATATGGAGAGGTACATACAGTTGCAGAAGTAGTGTAGGTTCTCGAGGGTCGAGGCACCAGTCAATCCATCTACCAATGATAGTGATCCACTAACAATAGGAAAAGACACTAATCCATAATTAATGTGAGCCAAGTTACCATTATTCCAGAAATATCCTTATTAAAAAGTTACCATTATATATAACATACCCTCGGGCAGACCTTTCGAAAATAAAAAAGATGCCATAACGATTGGTTGAACATATATCTGGCTAACGGGCCGTGCCGGGCTGCCATGGCACGAGCCCGTGATGGGCCGTGTTGTTTCTTAGACGGGCCGGCACGACTCTTCTAATTAACGGGTCGTGTCGTGCCGGCCTGACGGACCTACGTCAAAGCCCAAGCACGGCACGACTCATCTTACATGGGCTGTGCCGGCCCGTTGGCCTAGCGGCTATTCGGGCAGGACTAGCCCAGAGCCCACTTAATTTTTATATATCTATTTTTTTAAAAAAATGATAGTTTTAATAGATAAAATATTTTTTATCAATAAATTTGAGCATAAAAATATGATTTTTAATATAAATATTGAAATATTAATCATTTTATTTGACTGGTCGTGCAGGGCCAGGCCGTGCTTCACGGGCTAAATGGGCCACCTCACGGGCTAAGCAGGCCATGTTAAACGAGCCGTGCTTGGGCCGGCACGGCAGACCTATAGCTAGGCCCAAGCACGGCCTGTGACAGGCCGGCACGACCCGTCTAACTTCAGGCCGTGCCGTGTTTGGACTGGGCTAAAATAGACGGGCCTCGTATCAGCCTATTTAACCCGGCCCACTTGGCTAGGTATAGTTGAACACAAGGTATACAGTGCCAGGTATTCCAGAAATATCAAAGCATGGAGGTCCCCTAGACTGGGGGACCGAGCGCTCGTGTGTTTCTCGTGCGCTCAGGTCATCAATTCGAGCGACCACTACCATCGCCCACTCATTTGCCCATTTACAAGCGATAGAGGTTTTTTTTTAAGACAATGGAAAATTGGACCTTTTACATGTTTTGCATATAGCCTAAAGTTTACGATTATTTTAAAGAATTTGAACAGCGTCGGACTAAGAAAAACTAGGTACACAACCTATGTTGTAACGGGCATCCATGTCTCGCGATCGCAAAGATATGCATAGTCACCACCTCTAACAGTTGGCTATGGTAAAGAAAAAGAAAGGGTCCATGTGGATATTCTTTTGCAAAAGTCTACAGTGTTGAAGCCAATAAGTCTGCCCTACAAGTGATACAGTTATGCCTCTGCCACCTCACCTCTTCCCGAATTTTCACTCTAGCACACCAGATCGTGAGAAATAGTTGCTCCCGGAACAAGATTATGATAGCTGTGGACTTGAGGTACCATGTTGCAAATATCAGCACAAGCAACGAGCGAGAAGTATTTCCTGCTCCCAGCGCTGTGCTTGGCCACTAGGGCTCTGAAGCAGTGGCAATGACTCGATTGGTCGGCCTCGCTGCTGCCATGCTTCTCGTCCTCGTCCACCTGGGCTCGGCTGACAGTAACATCGCACTTGGTCGAAAGGGCGGCGAGCCAGCTAATAACAAGGAGAACATGGCATCTTCAGAGGGCACGAGGTACCCTGTGATCTTCGATGCCGGGAGCACGGGCAGCCGGGTTCATGTCTTCAAGTTCGACAAGAAGAGATGGACCTCGTCGAAATTGGCGACGACGTCGAGTTCTTTGCCAAGGTACACATCCGCAGAAATTCATTCATGTTTCATATGCAGGTCCTAGCTACTCTATCTTTGATGGTCCTGAGCTTCAAAAGGGAAAAACAACTAGTATAATGTAACTTGGACTATTTTCTCCCTGATGCTTAAATGAAAGAGCAGCGCTGCTGCTCTTGGTTCGAGCATAAAGAAAAACAATTCAATGCCTAAACGGGATAGCTAGCCAAGCTTTGGAGATTTTGGCTAGCTAGAACCAATTGTAATTGATATAGGTTCAGAAATTGACAATGCTGCAATGATACTTCACTCTCCGACGAAAAAAAAAACAGTATACTCTATGGTATTGTGTCACATAGGCATCACATATTCGGTGTATGATGCTCATTCTCCGGCGATCGTTCAACTCATGGCCCAATTTCAACTGACGTTCGTGGCTAAGTCCCCACTATACTTTAGGTATCCCTCCGAATTTAAATTATTGACATAGTTGTTTTTTTAGCTATGTTTGATCATTTATTTTATTTAAAATATTTATTCATATATAAAATATTATAAGATACTCCATCCGTACCAAAATATTTAATATTTTAGCCAACTTCAAATGTCCCAAAATAATTGTCATTCTGACTTCCCAATGCAACTTTCTCTCTTTCCAATACACCCTTATCTCTATCTCTCTCCTCATTTCCTGTACACCTATCTTTTTCACTTCTCCTTAATTCTCGTGCCCAAACCCAAAACGTCAATTATTTTGGGACGGATGGAGTAGGTTTTAACTTTCTTTAATGATAAAATAAATTGTAACAACATTTGATAGATTTTCAATTTTTTTGAATAAGACAAAAGATCAAATGTAACTAAAAAGATCAATATGTATCAACAATTTAAATCCGGAGGGAGTAGGTCACAGTGGCTATGGTGGATGCAGCAACAACATCGGTGAAACCATTATGGATTACAATTGCTATGTCTTTGCAGATATTCTCATCGTTTATTATAGTGCTGCATAGGAACTCCATCTATAATAAGGTTATAGTGAGGAATTATTTTTCCTTTTGCTTCTAGTTTTAATTGTTTTATTTTATCAATGCGGCAATTGTGCATGATTGAGAATGGCCGATACTGGTGATTGTATTTGGTTGTAACTCTATTGAAGCTAAGGCAAAATACAATTTTCTTTAAAACGAAAACTATAATTAATATAACCTTTCTATTATTTAAAAATATATTATCTTCTAAACAGACCAAAGATGAGGAACCAGGCCAGCTGGCACCATGCCTATATATGCTAAAGCAGCTAGTGGCACGTGAAATATCCTTTTCGAGGACCACGGCTCATTTGTACATACCAGAGAGTATAGCAACATGTGTGGATTGCACGCAGCATGTGCATCTATTTGTTATCTCCGATCTTTTTTTCTTTGTCGTTATTAGGACAACGTGCATAAAATTACTAATTTGAACTAAGCACTTTGTCCTAATGACAAGAAAAAAGTATATGAAGGGGAGTAAATGCATATATGCACATGTACTGCTTCGTAGTTGACGGATTTGAAAGTAGTGCTTCCTTTATTGGTGCGCAAAGTGTGAGTTTAATAGAAAAAGGAAATCATTAATCCTCAGCCCTCTAAAAAAATTCCAATGAGAGAACTTCTGTAATTAATATAAAGTAAAATAGAAGGAAAGAGTAATAATCAAAGACATCATAAAATCCATCATGTAATGCCTTTATGAGTTCCTTTTAACGTGCAAAATAATTATTCTGTATAATAAAAAAATTAGTTACCTTGATATACATAGTGAGTATGTTTATTATGTGTTAATGATGCAGGTAACTCCTGGCCTGAGCTCGTATGCGGGTCGACCTCAAGAGGCTGCAAACTCCATAATGCCTCTTCTCGAGGGGGCTAAGGACATCGTCCCTCCTCAGCTTCAAAAAACAACTCCACTTAAACTTGGGGTAATGAATTTCAACATTGTATATATAGTCCAGTCAGTAAAAGAACGTACCAATAAGTTTTTGGATGAAAATAGTTGTGCATATTAATTTTTTCTTAGGTCAGCAATAAATAAATACTAGTAAAAATTAAATCATGCTCTTCTGCTCCATCAAATTAAAGTAAATTGGCTTTCTACTCAAGCTTACAACTGTGCTTGGCCCATCTACAGGCAACCGCTGGTCTGAGATTAATTGGAGACGAAAAGGCAGAGCAAATTCTTGAAGCGGTAGTTTCACCTTATCAATTCAGTTTGTCATTTGTGCAATATAGGATTGCTTCATCCATACTTTGTGCAGGTTCGAGATCTTGTCCACACTAAAAGCGAATTTCAGTACAACCCTGAGTGGATCACTGTTCTTGAAGGTTCACAAGAAGGCTCTTACATATGGGTATGAACCTGATCTCGTGCCCATGAAAAGTCACGGATTACCACCAACGACTAGTAGGATAGCATCCTTCGTATTCAGTTTACAAACCTTCGTCACACGAGTGGCATGCATTGTAGGTTGCTTTGAATTATCTGTTGGGTAAGTTGGGAGAGGACTACTCGAAGACGATAGGCGTGGCTGATTTGGGAGGTGGATCAGTGCAAATGGCCTATGCAGTCTCTGCAAACGCGGCAGCTAATGCTCCAGCTGTACCCGATGGGAAAGATCCTTACATCACAAAAGAGTACCTCAAGGGAAGGGACTATAATTTATATGTTCACAGGTTTGGCGCTCACTCAATACGCCTTCTTTACATTAAGATCCCTCAATATATACTCTACCCTTGGAAAGATTTCTAGGTTTTCCAATGCCGATCAGTACATGTATTCTAGATAAACATGATTTCTTAGTGCATCCAGTAGACTTAATCATGATGGATGTACATTCTTTACTAAAGAAAAATTGTTATCTCGATCGGAATCATTATTATTACCATCTCTTTATCAAATCAGGAGAAATATTTACCATGTGAGACTATGTTAAAAAAATGATCTGCTCTGACTGCTTCTGCATGCAGTTACTTGCTCTATGGTACTCAAGCTGCCCGTGTGGAGATCCTCAAGGCAAAGAACGGGCCATTTAGCTATTGCATATTACGTGGCTTCACCGGTATGCTGGCATCGCCCTCCTTTATTTACTGATGCATGAAGAATATATGCCAAATTGTTAACTGAATTATTTTTCTTCTGTTCATCAAGGAAAATACAGCTACAGTGGGCAAGAATATGATGCTACAGCAGCACCAGAAGGTGCAGTGTATGACAAGTGCCGGGAAGAAATAATCAGTGCACTAAACCTGAATGCACCTTGTGAAACCAAGAACTGCACCTTCAATGGCGTGTGGAATGGCGGCGGCGGAGCTGGCCAGGACGACCTGTACCTTGCCTCTTTCTTCTTCGACAAGGCTGCTCAGGCTGGCTTCATTGATGGCGAGGCGCCCAGCGCAAAGTCTGCACCTGCAGCGTACAAAGCTGCTGCGGAAAAGGTTTGTTCGATGAGCGTCCAAGAAGCCAAAGCTGCACACCCTAATCTTCGTGACGAACCATACATATGCATGGATCTCCTCTACCAATACACGCTGCTTGTTGATGGGTTTGGTAAGTAATTTAATTATTTTCTGCCTTGCGCAGCGCACGTTTAAGTATTCTGATGACTATATATATTCTCCTGGTTTAATTTGGTTATATATATACAGGTTTGGAGCCAATGAAAGAGATTACGCTGGTGAATAGAGTGAAGTATGGAGAGTACTACATTGAGGCGGCATGGCCTCTAGGAACTGCCATTGAGTCTGTCGCACCCAAAAAAGTTCACCAAGATGCATGATAATGAATTATTATTATTGTCTATTTAGTCATCGAGCTGGACATGAGGCCCTAATAAATAAGGAATCATATAGATCATGTTATACGATAGAGACAACATACGATGATGGGACACTCTGTATCCTAATTTATTTGTCAATCTGAGAGGTTTATGAGGTGTCCAGATCCATAAAATGTTCAATGAGTCCAGGTTCAGAGAATGTTCAAAGAATCTGAAGGAAAGCCAGAATGACAAATAATTTGATATATAGAGAGTATTAAATAAAGTTTGGGAGAGATGTTTTGAATACAAAGTAACTGGTGTGGTGACCACTTCCGCATTTGTGTGAGTAGCATCCACACTTTAATTCTAGTGCTAACCCAATTATTATCATTATTGTATTATACTCCCTCCATCCAAGAGTCTCCAGCGTATTTAGGAGAGACACAATGACCAAGGCGCCAACCGACGCGTATTAACTTGTCTCCTCGATTCAGCTCCTAGAATTAAGGATTGTATGCCTGCATGGCCTCACGGACCCACACACATTTACTGAGCCTACATGCAACCAATGAAAAAAAGCACCAAATTTTCTCCTCCCGCATGCTACTACATGCAATCAAAACTGCAGCCGTGAAACACATCCCACCTAGCACTAGTTACGATAGGCTTAACTAACCAACGGAAATACGCGGATGACTCTTGGAAAAAAAAATTCTCTAATACGTTGGAGACTCTTGGATGGAGGGAGTATTGAACATAATATTAATTTATATTTTTGTTATTTTATCGATCACTATTATTGTTTGATTGATTTTCATCTTTAAAGATATTTTTGACTAAATATTTTTTATAATGATAGGCATGGTAATTGTTCTATCTTAATTTTTTTTGTCAATTAATGTGGTAATTGCTTGACCTTGAGAGCCAATATAATGGCTTTTTTGTTAATCAAATATATTTAAGTGAGCCTAATTAAACTAGACTAACTGATCTCCTAGCTTAAATAATTATTGCCAACGCTGGGGCCGTTAATTGAGGTACACACATATTTCACACCATCTATCTCTATAGGTCCAATAATTAAGCATAAATATAGTACTACTACCATTCTATAGCTGGGTTCCATTGTTCTTTTTCTAGCAAGTTTCAGCCGGGCCATCAATCTGTATTTTTGAGGAGGCTGAATTATTAGATGAAGTAAATAGCTTGTACTTTTTTTTTTGACGAGGCTGATTTCGATGCATCATTCATTCAAAATAACTCAACATTTCCGTGCACTAGATTTGTAACATGTACTATTTGAATTGCTTTGAATATATATATGTACCGTACTAAAAATTTGGGATATCACAAATTGTCACCATTTTGTTTCTTCTTACTGTTTGGCGTGGCAATAACAAAAAGGCTATTAATTATTACTTACACCTATGCTGTGAGTGATGTTGCAAATAATACAGCTATTGACGGTACACACATATAAACAACCTGTAAGATCGAAAAAGTCCAATCTGGTGGTCATTATCTCATCAGCAGCTGATGGTGAAATGTTGCGACTCAATTATCCGGCCACCTAAACCCTACGACTCTTGATGAAGAAAAAGGGATGTTAATTTGTCTAGCTAGAATTAGTTCAGAGCTAAACTAACCACGTCATATATAAAAACAGAGGGAGCATGTTCTTGGGTGCTGGCCCCTCAAGTTAAAATAGAAAAAGAAAGTATAGAAATAGTAGTTCGAACTGGAGCACACAATTTGCTGGTTAGCTTGCTCTGAAACTTCTGAACATTGAAGAAAGGTACGTAAGCTGCACGCAGAGAGTAATTAAACCTTATATATGCGTCTTCCTTTTGAGCTGATCAATCGATATGATTGGGCTGCCGACATGGAAGAACCACGCCCTGCAGCTGATGTGATACTATGCGACATAAAGTTGTAGACGTTTTAGACTGGCCTAATATGTACGTGGAGCTGCTAATAAGTGGATGGACCTCGCTGATCGAGGCGAATATTCTGCACTAAACTGTACTATGCTGGAAAACACAACAATAATAACAACACATACTTTGACTTTTGTAGGTTATTCGAGCAACAATACGTGCAGTAGGTAGCCGGCCTGATGACCTGATCTGCTTGATGAAAGCGAGTGGATAAGACCCCGCAGCTTCTTGGTACAACAAGTTGCACACGTGCTCATCGTCTCACTTGACCTTGCGTGTGTAAAAGAACGGGTAGTTTTCTAAAACTAATGGCCAATATTGTGCACAGTAAAAGTCCTCTTCAGACTTCAGTTATTGATGACCCGTTATACACGTTGCATGTTCACACACCCAAACAGCGCTGCACTACGAGCTGCTTACAAAAATGACAGATACGGCGGTGTAATTGTACTGGATCGATACGTGGATCGACGCACACTCGCACAGGCTTCAGTGATCCATCATTGTACACGCCCCCTCTCAAATCCACGTGTTGTTCTCATGCTACTGGTTCACCTTTTGCCACCCAGACAGGCATCCTCCGCCAGCTTACTATGAATGTGTGTCGTTGTGTCAATTATATGATCTGCACGATCCTCGATCTCCTCGATTGCTCATGTATTGGGGATGTTCGTTTTTAAAAAAAAACTTAAGTTTAGCTTTTAAAATTTGAGCTAAACTTTAGCACCTCTTGAAGAGCTAAATTTTTGTCCATTTATAGTTATTTTTTTCAATAAAACTAAAATTTAACTTAATTTTTAATTTTTTTATTCATTTCTTTAAAGTTAAAATTTATATTAAAGTTTAGTTTTACCTCTTTTACCCATAGAAACGAACAGACCCTATATATCTATGCATGAGTGTGCCATGCTGCCATCTCGATCAGCATGCATGTATATATCTGTCACTAGAAAAGCTCTATATGCAGGTTAACCATGCATGCGTGCTGATTCATCAACCAATCAATGCAACGACCAATTAGTTGGCTAGCTTCTCATCTTATCACACACACACAGATGTCAGTATCACTGCATTCAGATAAGCTGATCGAGCGAGAGAAGAAGCTATAGAGCTATATATACGCGTCAGCTTTTTCATGGAAAGCTCAATCAGCTGCTAATGAATTGAAAGCTTCTACTACCTTGTTGCTTGTCAAAAAAGTATTAGGCGGACGGGCACACCTGTGTGGCATGTCAGCACAAGCAATTCAAAACTAGAGCGCGCATATGAATCCCTATCGCAACATTTCGTTATTGGGGCCGTCAGCTCCATCATCGAACGCACGCGCGCGTCGAGATTCTTGACCTCGTTTGTCTGATTGTCTCTGGAGCCACGCGCCTTGTTTCCACGCTATGCTATGCTATTTCAGATTCAACGTGTTTAGAATAACATACGTCCGTGGACCTTATGAAATTCAACCATACTGGACAGTAGTTTTCAAAAATTATTGGCCAGTAGTTTTTGAGGATAATTTCGTAATTGCATTTATAATTAATAAATTTATGTTTATTTTATAATAGAATATTAAGTCTATTAAATTATTAAAATGATAGTTTATTTTAAAAAAATATAAAACAGTAATTATTAATTAGATTGTTAATGTAACTTTATTTATAATAATAATAACTAATTACTATAAATTTATAACTCTTAATTATTTTTTTCCTAATATTACCCTCAAATTAAGAAACTACTGGCCAATAGTTACGGTTTAGATTATGAAATCTATACAGTTATATCAAACTATTGGTCAGTAGTTTTCTAAAACTACTGGTCAGTATTTTAGATACTAAAACTCCTCTCATAATAACATCAGTACATACCACTACTATAATTCGGCTCTGTAGTGACACATGTCCTTTTTTACCTCAGTAGCGGGCCGTTAAAGAGACCATCGCTAAGGGTAGGTACAGTTCATAGACCGCAATTGCGCATAGAAAATAGTGGCGGACATCATGAGCCTACAATTATATTTGTACAACCCGCTACTAAATTAAACAAAATAGTCGTGGTTTCTGTTAGGCCCATATGTATGGACTAAAGGCCCATTTAGATGCATGCCTGATAAATAGGCCCACAACTATGCACAGCGACGTTCTATAAATAGATGGTGGTGCGGCCCACGAGAGTGTTGGTGGTGCCCGCGCCGCACCATCACCTCTAGGGTTAAAGTTTCCTGCAGTCGTTGTCTCCTTCGGCTCCGGCCTCCTCCTCCTCCACCACCACCACCACCTCCTCCTCCTCCTCTTTCTCCTCACATGGCGAGCAAGAAGGCCACGTGCCGTTGGGGCCACGCACGATGTAGGTGGCGCTTCTGGTGCGGGCGGCTCCTCGTCCTGGCGAACAAGAAAGCACCACCCCCTCCTCCTCCTCCTCCTTGGCGGCACCGGATGTGCACGAGCTCCTCGCATGGGCTCCTCCTCCTCCTCCACTGGCTTCAGCGGTGGCGGCCGTCGGGCGACGCGGCGAGCCGCAAGGGTGGCGCGGCGGGTGGTGGACGGCGGAAGGGTGGATGGTGTCGACTGCGGCGGGAGGACGGGCACATCGGCGGTGACGCGTCTTGGGCGGGTCCTAGTCAGGTGCTGGAACCCGTCTTATTTTGTAGTAGTGAATAAGGCGTCAGCAACAGTTCTGTGGTTCTTAGACCATCGTGGACGTCTTTTTTAAAGTTAAGTAGCACATAGGATAGTAGCGACCCCTAGACCGCTACTAAGATTATAAGGCTACTTCCAATGGGAGTTTCATTTTTATTAAATAGGGTGTCATGTCATCATTTTAGATGATGTGGCAAGGAATTAATAAGGAGAGAGAGGAGAGCAGTTTCATCTAGATGAAACCATGTGTACACTATTTCCAACATACTTTATGTCTTGCATGTACTTCTAGGAAACAACAAAAATGAAACTATGCATTGTATGAGATGTTTCATTTTTAAAACAAATGTCTTATTGCTTATGTGGCAGTTTTGGAAACAACAAAGTGAAACTCACTATTGGAACTGGCCTAGGTAAGTAGTGACAGAGCCCAGTGATAAATATCTTGTCCGTCATTGAGGCCCTTTTTGGCCGGCCGCTACAGAGCTGTATTGTAGCAGTGTACTTGGATTTGTTTTTGTGTATATATATTGCTCTCTTAATTAAAGAAAAAAAGAAGAAGGGGAAGAGAAAAATTAATAATCTTGCGTGCAAACTGCATCTGATATAATTGTGAGAAAAGAGAGAGAGATGTTTTCTTTTTCAAAGACTCGTCAAAAGTGGCAAAGTTACGGTGTGACAAAGTTTGGCTACGAACCAAAACTGAGCATATAGTGAGTAGCTTAGGTTACATATGTTTGTCCAACCTACTCATCAACAACCAACACTATGATCATGCCTCTGTCCATGATGTGTTTAGTAAAGAAAAATTCAATTGAAGATAGAGAAAAGAAGTTGAATTCCTTTACCAAAAACTTCTCTCTATTGCAAGGTACTTTTTTTGTTTTAGAAAAAGGCGCAACAACATTAATAGTCGTCATATGGTCAGTCTTGATTTTTCTTGCTATTACAATTGTGCAAGTGATAAAAATGAAGCTTAGAAAACAGGAACAAAAAGGTTCGACCCAAGTAACCTGTGAATCGACCTCACAAGAAACTAGGGATGAGAAGCAACAAATAGGAGGCAAAGGATCCAAACCATGTCACATATCATTGGCGGCAGGGGCACGTCGACACGTGGAACGGGACGTTTCGTCGTCCTCACTCACCGTCTGCATCTTATCGCACACCATTCTTTTGCTTTCGTTATCCCATTCCACCCCCCTTGCACACGGGTGCCTGACGTGGAGCCACACCGATAACTACGTACGCCTCCAAGGGCAAATTATTAGACAAATGTAATGACTGTTATGTTTCTTTGACATTGCAGTAAACTGATACTAGTAACTTGAGCTGGTTAGTCACGTGTGAAAGGGATTTTGGTCCCCACCAGGCTGAGGATCGGGGAAATGGTGATTGTCTATCGTGCCCTTGTAGTACGTCATACTAATCCAAATTATATCACCTTCTGCCACTCTCTCGCAAGACGACAATGGCATGGCATCTATAAATCCGAGGCCAAGGCCCTGCATCTCAAAAATTTCAAATCTCATTTCTTCGTTGCAAGTACGCAGGTGGCTTAATTCTTAGCTGTATCTCAACTCTGGTCAGGATAAACTCTTGCCTAGAAGAGGTAGAACCAGCAACACATCACTAAGCTACTGGCCATTTTTACCACCATGCCGAGCTCCAGTAGGATGCCTTCACTTCCAGCTGGTTTCCGGTTCCACCCCACAGACGAGGAGCTCATCGTCCACTACCTCAGGAACCAGAGTGCCTCCATCCCATGCCCTGTGCCTATCATCGCCGAGGTCAACATCTACCAGTGCAACCCATGGGACCTTCCTCGTAAGTAGTAATTAATTAATTAACAAAACTGTGTTTATTTAACTATCATTCATGTTCTTGATGGCCACATGTATCTATCGATACAGAGGTTAGAATATTAATATATATTCTTTTTTCTAAAAAAATCATTCATGTTTTTGAGCAAATTATATATGTTGGCACTTAATTAACCTCATGTATCTTTTTCTATTTTTTTTCAGAGAAAGCTTTGTTTGGGGAGAACGAGTGGTACTTCTTCAGTCCAAGGGACCGCAAGTACCCCAACGGCGCCCGTCCCAACCGCGCCGCCGGATCAGGCTACTGGAAGGCCACTGGCACCGACAAGGCCATCCTGTCTACTCCGACAAGCGAGAACATCGGAGTCAAGAAGGCCCTCGTGTTCTACAGGGGCAAGCCGCCCAAGGGCATCAAGACGGACTGGATCATGCACGAGTACCGCCTAGTCACTACAGTGGGCAACAACAACAAGACCAACAAGCGCAGAGGATCCTCCTCCTCCTCCATGAGGGTAATTAAGCTTACTCCCAATTCCTTTTCAGTTAGTACCTTCTTTCACACGCTTAATACACTACTAGCTGATAGATGATGATGACAGTGATGTTTGCTGAACTAACTTGTTTGATCTGCGTTTGATTGTTTCATCAGTTGGACGACTGGGTGCTGTGCAGGATCTACAAGAAGAGCAACAATTTCCTGGTCTCCTCTGATCAGGAGCAGGAGGAGGGCTCAACCGTGGAGGAAGACTCCTCCCTCAACAACAACAACATTCACTCGCCAAAGTCTGAAGAAGCTGCTCATGCTACTGACAACCACCAGTTCCATCCGAACCTGAGCATGACCAAGTCCTGCTCGCTCACGGATCTCCTCAACACCATCGACTACTCGGCGCTCTCGCAGCTGCTGCTCCTGGACGCCCCAGCTGAAACTGAACCACGACAGCAAAGCCCCCTAATCTACACAACTCCTCCCGCATGCCAGCCACTAAACGTGAATAACAACAATAATAACAGCGTAAACATGCCACAGGTCGATGAAAGGTTGTTTTCGGATTATTGTGGCGCAAATTACAATGGTCTGAAAAGGAAGAGGATAATGACGACGACAGTGGATGGTGGCTCCTTCGATGATGGCACCAGCAGTTTCAAGAAAATACTGCAGGTGCCAACAAGTGATTCCAGGAGCGGCACTTTCTTCGGCGGTAGTACATCAAGCGGCAGCTACTGCAACCAGCAACTTGCAGAAGCTGCTAGCAGCAACTTTCAGTACAGCGGCCTGCTGAGCCATCCGTTCCTGAACAGCCACCTCGAGATGCAGTAATATACACGCACGCGTAAATTACCGCAGCAAATTAACTAGCTTTAATTCATCATGTATAAGTCACTACAACTGAAATTGCGCATGGATAAACAGAGCAGGATGACAGGATTCTTACTGTCACACGGACGAAAGAACCGGAAAAAAGGTTCCTAAGATTTATTTTCGTTTTCTTGTAAAATGCTAGCTGTAAATTATTGGTGTACTACTGAAAGTCAATTGGAGATCAATGAATGACGACCACGTTTTATGTACTATATACTGGTATCTTTGTTGAGAACACTGCAAGTAGCATGTGCTATTGATTTGAATCCTTATCCACTTGTTCAGAAGTACTTCTCTGTTCTTTTTTTTTTGTTATCGCTGGCTAACTCAATTTAAAGCTAAACAACGACAACAAAATTAGAATGGAGAGAGTACTAAATACTAGTAGATTGATTATTTATTTGGTTCTTTAGGAATATACCTTATACCCATGGATGAATCGGGGGAAAAATATATTACTATCTAGTAGCACGTAGACCATGTCCTTGCGCCGTTGATGCAACGGTACTAACTTGATGTGCAACGACTAAGTCATACAGCTCCATATGGTTAAGCAGCAGCATCTTCATCAGTTACTCCACATCACAATGCAAACATTCACATTCTTGCTCAATTTCCACACGACAAGAGCTCCAGGACAAATAAACCAATTTTGATGTGCCGAGACTCCCAACCAAATGGCAAATAAATTAACTGATCATTCGTCAACATTTGAAGCACAGCATGCATGCTCGTCCACACATATCTGTGCGCGCGTTGGTGGACCAATGCAATGACAAAACGTCATCACCAGAACTACTCATATTTTAATGGTACGGAAACGGCGGCGCACGTTGCTCAAATGTATTGTTTATGTGTTCATGATTCTTTTGATATTTCATTTTTTTTTATTAAATACGTAGGAGAACTTTACGTCTTTGTATTAAGAAGAAGAAAGTGGTTCGGTTGCATATATAGAAACACCCCATTTAAATCTTACATTCACGACTTTTAAGCATTCGCAACCCAAAAACCCTATCTACCCCTACGACAACAGCTGATGCAGTTTTCTTGCTCCTGTCGTGGCCCATAGTTGTGCAAGCAGAAGCTAGACGCAGGGGCGTGCCCCATCGAAGACAACATAATTCCTGTGCTTCCAAATCTCCCGTGCAACAAGGATGATGATAGAATTCAGCGCCTTGCGGTGCTCCCTTTCCGCACGATGGCTTGCTCGCCGCTACCAGAACTGGATCATGAGATCTTCTGCTGATGGCGTGAGTCGCTCCATGCCAATCCAATGGAGTTCACAAGAATGTGGTTGATGCATTCGTCACCGTGATCACAGAGTGGGCAAGTCGAAGGGTGCGGCAGCCCCCGCTTCTGTAACCTGTCCGCCGTCCAGCACCTGTTCCACAACACAAGCCAAATAAAGATCTTAGATCGGAGCGGAGCCCAAGTTCGCCACAGCTTGGAGTGTGGCTCAAAGGTAGTGCTCCCAACAAAGAAGCGTTTGTAGGCCAATTTCGTCGTGAACTCCCCAGATGCCTCCGGTAGCCAAACATGTCGGTCCGATTGGTCCTGGATCAAAGTGACTTGCATGATGCGGTGCTGGAGCTGGATCCATTACCATATTGCCAAGACAGATAGATCGACGATGATATACGTCCACCATGCATTCCCCCTGCAGCGCGTTACACACTTTGCGCTTTTGGCATCCCCGATGCCTGACAAACGGCATGAGGTCCGGCGCTAACTCCGGAATTGATTTGCCCGCAATCCACATCCACCGGTCTGTCCAGAAACTGGTGGACTCGCCATTACCAATGCTGCTGGTGGTGGTGATGGAGAACATTGCTTTAGCCTGCATTGGGACTTGGACGCTCAGGAATGACCATATCCTATCGGGTTGGGTCTTTTGAATCCACAGCCAGCGCATGCGCAACGCCCAAGCCATCGCATTGAGGTCATGCAGTCCAAGCCCACCGGACTTAGGGGTTGTGTCACCCCTAAAGTTCAGAGGGCTTGGACTGCATATGACATGGTAGCTAGTTAGATAAGCCTAAGCCCTGCTAGTTGATCCTTCCCCATTAGGTTAAGAAAGTCTCCTCATTGGCGACAAACATTTGTTTATCTCGCAGAACATTGTACAAGAACAAAAAAAGATAATATAAACAATACAACAAGAAATAACTTTTGATCCTACGTCAAGTCCACCTCTACAAACCCATGATTTGAAGCAATCAAGAGGAAAGCAGCTAATAAGGCATGAAGTCACAGGCTAAAGGCCTAACTACGTACGATTGGTGCTTTGTGCCGTAGCCTAAGTGTAGTGAGAGAAATGATATCCAGATAGGGTCCAAAAGGTGGTGATGTCAAGACGTCTAGTCTAGATAAGAGAGGAGGGTGGAAAGGCGAAGCCCGTCTCATCGCGTAAGCCTTAATCGTATCATTACATTATCTCAAAGCATGCCATCTCAGGTTTTGGGCTCTGGTAGGATACTATATACTATACTCCAATTATGTGCTGCATCTGCTAAGGACGTGGAGATACGTTTAACGCTAGTCGCAACTTATCCATAATCCATTGCATGACATATGCAAGGTGATCGACTTCTCGTTTAGAATTAGCCGCTAGCCATTATAATAAGGAAGTTGCTAATTTTTAGCTGAACTTTCAGTCACTTCTACAAGTCTTTAGATCTAGATTTAATGATTTATAATTATTATATAAAAAATTTTATAAAAGATAAATCAAAATACAAAGTAATAAACTATCAATTAAAAGCTTTTAGATGATTGAAATGAAGAAAATATGTTATAATAATCGTAAAATGTTGTGTGTGAGTCGTGTGACTTATAGACGAGGCGGCAAGACTCTTTTATTTTAAAGAAAACAGTTTAATAATCGTGAACCAATCAACTGACTTGGAGTAATCTTTTTTTTTTTTTTGAGAAACTGCCTGCCTTTCATTAATCTGGATGAAACGAAATGTCATCTTCCAGCAGGCCGGTAACACACAACGGAGGTTCATGTCACATACCCGTCGTAACTGTGTTACTGACCTGTCTGGCTAATACATGTGCTACTTGATTACAACTACGACTCACATAAGAGAAAGAAAAATCAGAAAATGCATGGTTAATCTCCTCCATCATCATGATCAGTGTCACTACAGACTTCCGACGCTTTCAAGAGCAACATGGGCCAAAATTCGCATGGGCCGAGAAAGCCCACCGGCACATAATTGAGATCTAGAGATCCAGGCCAGAAGCTACTGTTACCTTACTGTGCAATAAGTGAAATAATTGGCACTCATTAGAGCTGTTTGAAGCTATTTAGGGGAATTTGAATGAAGGACAAACCCGGCTTAATGCTGTGATTCTTGCAGAGAATAGATTGAATCTTGTCACATATTTGAGTAACTAGGTGTATAAAATACAACTCGTGAGCTGTTTCCCTAGTACTGATGTTTGATTTTTCATTGGGTTTGTCTACAACAGACTAGAGTAGTAGATTCATGTGTATCTGCTATATACGTAGAAGATATATATTCTTATTATTTATATGTGCAAGTATAGCTAGCTAAGAATTTTTCTTTACCACTATCATCTAGCTAACGTCATGCAATTGATTAGGTCTTGAAGCTCAGATGGGCCAGCTGTTTATTCCATTATCTAAAAAGATGGTCGAGCTGTTAATTTTACAGAAATATCAAACGCAGCAATTAACATATGCGTGTTTCCAAGAGTTTATTTTCTTCTCTTTCAGTCTCCGTAGATATTTTACATTTTGGCTTGGATACTATTTCAAGGTCAACAAAAACTGTGCCAACTTCTGGATAAACTGCATATGGTTGCTGAGCTATAGCTGAGCATCCTTTATTTTCCCTTAACGGGATTATGGTCAAGATCGGCTTTTATTCGAACGTACAGCTCCGGGGCGGCTGGCCGCCAAATCCAATTCCACCGGCGGGGCCGCCAGATCATCACATCAGATCTACGCCGCACACTGTGCTCTGGACCAAGCTTGCACGCACGTTCCGTACAGCACGAATAGAGAGACCGACCGCTGCGCTCGCTAATGAAGTTCATAGACGGCCCGACCAATTTCGATTGTTCCATGGTGTGAACAGCCGTCATTCATTCATTCAGGTTCTGACGACCATTCAAGAGCTCAGTCATATTTTTCAGCTGTGCCAACAACTAGTTCGTGCTGAAAAATATTGAAATTAAATTATGCATCCGCGCGTAAATGCACGGTTTGTTCCTCCCTCTTACATACAAAGGCAAGCTTAGCTTGAAAAAAAAAAACACAGCAATAATATTGTAGAAACAACATATGATCGATTAACCTTTTATTTGGGCGTGATCATGATTCAGCCAAACTGTGGATGCTCTGAGCACAATACTAATCCAATTAGCATAGTGTGAAAAGGCTCACGTAGAATACGTACCGACAGCGACGTGCCTAGTTTGTCAAAAGCGATGGCAATTACCAAGAAACCGAGCCCAATTGTACAAATCAACATCGTCTCATATAAAAATGGTACTATATATGAAGTTCTCCACTAAATATCAATCTATATACATACATATGTGAAACAGTCTCATCTAAAGACACCTACATTTCTAGAAGACCATGACAAATTACCAACCAGAGAAAAGGTAATTGGTAAAATATATACGCCCTCCATTCCAAAATGTAAGTATTTCTGAGTTTAATCAAAGTCATACTTTTAAACTATAACTAATATTGTCTACAAAATGTTTCATATTATGATAGTTGGATTAAAGATGAAACAACTAATATAAAATTATTTGTACATGTTTAAACATTATGAATTATTTGCTATTTGACATTGATCAAATTTAAAAATGCTTATATTTTGAAAGTGAAGGATGCAAAACAAAACTAAATTGTAGATCCAGAAAAGATATCCTTAAATAAGAGATTATAGCACAATATCATTCTCAGCAATTCCATCAAAAGAAAAGAATAGAAAATCTAAATAGAGGGTAAATTTGTTGAGTTTGAATTGTACCAACTGTTTCGGTTGTAAGTTGAGACATAAAGACCTTTTATTTTTTTTAAAAAAAACAAACAAACACCAAGTGGCCTCTGAGAGAAGCCTCCAAGCAGTTCGTATTACTGTTACCAGCTGTAAGCAGCTGTCACACACACACTGTAAAAGGCTTATCAAAGCCAAAGATTAAATAATAATATGACACCTTAATGCTGATCCTATGGCCACAATGGCATTAGCTAGCTAGCTAGAGCCACATAAGAGAGATAATCAACTAAACCGACTTGATTTTTTTTTTCCTACAACAAACCGAGTGAAGACTGAAGACTTCCTTCCTAGGCAAGCTAGAGGCTTGGCTTGTGTGTGCGCGCGCGCCGCTATAAAACTTGGCTTCCTTCTCTCTTAATCCCCTTTCTAGCGACTGAATCCCCATCTCATCCACCTTTCTTGTTCGGACAAGTTTCCTTCTGCGACCTCTCTACAGCTTGCTCAGCTTCTCTTTGAGATCCCTGTTCCTCTCCTATTCCTAGTCAATAAGCTTCCAATTATAGCATAGCGTGTTTGCAAGATATCGATCATGGTGCAGCGCGTTGTGAAACAAGAGCAAGGCGACTTGTTCTTGCCTCCCGGGTTCAGGTTCCACCCCACGGATGAGGAGGTCATCACAAGCTACCTCCTTCAGAAATTCTTGAACCCTAGCTTCTCCCCACGGGCCATGGGGGAGGTGAACCTCAACAAGTGCGAGCCATGGGATCTCCCAAGTAAGTCATCATATATATTTTGACTTGTTATTTTTTTTACATTAAATAATTAATTTGAGATGATGATTCTATTGATATTTCGTGATGATACAAACTAGGCAAGGCGAAGATGGGGGAGAAGGAATGGTACTTCTTCAGCCACAAGGACATGAAATACCCTACGGGCATGCGTACCAACCGGGCCACCAAAGAGGGCTACTGGAAGGCCACCGGCAAGGACAGGGAGATCTTCAAGCAGACATCTTCAGCTTCTGGAGGAGGCCGTGAGCTGGTGGGCATGAAGAAGACGCTCGTGTTTTACATGGGCAGAGCGCCACGGGGCTCCAAGACCAACTGGGTCATGCACGAGTTCCGCCTCGACGGCAAGTCCAGGCAAAACACCAGCCTGTACCATAGTCCCAAGGTACGGATTTACAAAAAAAAAAAAGATTTAATTTTATTTGCCCTTCGACTTCTTCTTCCTCCTTTATTTGAAAGTTTCTTGCTCTTCATTGAGAGTTTGATACTAACTTGAATTTTTCTTGCTCTGGATATATGCCAGGATGAATGGGTCGTGTGCAAGGTGTTCCACAAGACTAATGGGGAAAACAAGAAGGCCGCTGTGGACCAGTACTCTGCCGGAACGCCCAACGTGAGCTCCATCTCGGTCGACGCCGCCGCCGGTGACGACGGAGACGATTTCCTCGACTCCATGATCGATCCCATGTACTTCAACTCTACCAGCAGCTTGCCGGATACCATGACCATGAACGCCACCGCGGCGCCACCGTACAACGAGGTTTCTTGTACCTCCACGGCAGCAACGAATAGCACTGTTGGTGGTAGCAGCTTCGTCGATCTGCCTAACTACGCCTTCTTCAATGACTCGACGACAAGCCGCAATCTGCACCAGGCGGCTGTGGCCAATATTTTGACAGTTCCAACAAGCAGCAGTGGTTACAACTCCTCATGGAACTTGCTTCATGCAGGCCATAATCCTATGGGCGGAAGCTACAACTTGCATCACCAGGCAATGATGGCGAAAGCTCTGGGAGGTGTCATTTCTCCAAATTTTGCTGCCGGTTTAATACCGAGTTCGTCGGTCACTGGGATTTCGCAGCAGAATTCACTGGTGCGGAACTACGGTGGCAGTTATGCTACTCATTATCCTGCAAGTGGTGATGCTGCTTCTACTGCTACTGTTAATATTGGACAAGCTGCGAAGAATTTGGGTGATTGAGTAGTGCACTACTGTGTGGGGTGTATAGCTCTTTCAGTAGTTCTGTGGCAGTTTTGTTGGTTGCTTCATTAGTTCATTATAAATTTCCTAGGTTCGTACTATACTGAGAAATCATACTTCTTGTGTTTTAGGTGTGCTGTAAAAAGAGGACATTGTTTTATTGTTGTTTGTGAAACTCTGATAGTTTGTTTGTTTCTTGCTGGTGCTGAACTGCTAATCCATTTTGCTATTTGGTGTCAACAAAAAAAATCGATTTTGTTATTACAGCATATAGTAGCTTTGTATTCTTTGCGCACAAGTAAGGATGACAGTAGCCTTGATGTTAGATATACAGCTTGGTGCAAGCTAGATATGTCAGAGATGAGAATCGGTTCAACAGAAAAGTCACGTGCAGCCAGGTCGGTTAGCATCTTGGACGGCGCATGCAGTCCCACATGCATGGTGAGGTCACGCTCCATCAACTGCTTAACCCAATAGAAGTGGAATGGCCACGGAAAGCGCGTAGATATAAGTACAAACAAATGCGTGCTGGCCAGCTGCCAAACCATACCAGCATGGACATCCTCGGATCGAATTTTAAAAACTCCTTCAAGTGTTTATATGACTTGAACCTTATGTTTGCTCTTGTTCTGAATCTAATTATAACGCTACATGATTGTTTGACAGTGCTTGACTTCTTGTCATAATAACCTGTTTCTACTGAAACTAGACTTCCTCATTCCAATACTTATTTTTTCCTCAGTAATAAATAAGGGTACTGTCCATTTTAAAATGTGTATACAATTCGTGTGAGAATAAGCTAACTAAGTTAAAACCACGAGGAAACATATGTAAGTTCCACAATAATTGGTTCGTCGTAAAAACTGTACCAGAAGATGTAGCGACTGGATCATAGCTGTGGGCAGACGATATCTGTGATGGCCACTAGCACCCATGGAATTATCAGAATATGGCGTCCAGCTTTAATCTGCATATTCTTGTTTGCAAAATGAAAGTGCGGAATGACTGGTAACAGTAGTCACCTTTTTTTCTCCTGCATTTGGGCATCTTTCCTGCACCAAAAGCCGGTGTAAGTGGTCCCTGTGGGCAGCCATTGAAATATCGCTACAGTGCTGTTTTTTTATTGCCAAAAACCGGTTAATAAACTAGGAAACCGATCGAAACCTGATTTTACTATAGTGTCTATGCTTGGTTTTTGCGATAAACCAGACCAGAGTGGTTTTACTAAAAATCACAAAAACCAAACGATTTTCAATGGTTATTCAATCTATGGCTGTAACATTAATGCAGTGAAAGAGTTGTTAATTAATTTTCCTATCCTGGGGATTAAAAAAAAACTTTCAGCAAGAACTACAGCACGCATTAACATGCTTTAAGCATCACGTTGATCGTCAATGTATTTCCTTTACTCCCAAGTGATGCCTACTTGCGTACTTTCAATTTTTGAAAGAACTCTCTGTCTGTCCATTAAATTCTTTCATGATCTTTCTTACAAGTCATACTTCGCAGGCTACACTTGCGCGTGGTTCCTCAGAACCTAACCTGCACATATGCGGCAACAGATATATGGCCAACATGCATTAGTGGGGTCATATCAATCATTAAAATGTTAATATGATTATTAAATATATATTAAATATAAAACTAATTATAGAGTTGAATGTGTATCAGTATGACAAATTTATTAAGCTTAATTAAGTCATCCTTAAGAGATGTTTACTGTAGCATCACATTATCTAATCATGATCTAATTAGTCTTAATAGATTTGTCTCGTCATTTAGAGGGAGGGTTATGGACTGGATTTTGTCAATAATCTATATTTAATACTCCTAATTAGTATTATAATATTCGATGGGACAGGTTTAAAAATCAGAGGGGTGGAAACGAACACACCCCATGTCGTTCACTAGTCCTCGCCGACAATAGGAAAATCAGTGCCAGTAGCCTTTAACAAATTTGCTTTCATCAAAGTCGTTTTCAGGCCAGTATCGGGGATAGCTAGCAAGTATGGGAGCTTTGTTGGCGTCTAGTAGACGAGTATTTCTAGATTATTGTGTATCGAACAGGTGGCGGTCCAAGTATGGTAGGCTGGTCAAGAAAAAGAGCAAGAAATAGTTGCATATGAACATGCAGATGACGGAATGAATGACCTTTTTCCATGCTTGATCTCCCGGCCGGTACTCCATGTGGTACAGCTGATGAATGCCAAATCGCAGCAGTTTGTAGTTGCCGTATGCTTGTTCTCAGTTTCTATCCTTGTGTGGACATCTTCCTCAATTCTAGCATTTGATCGAGAGTAAATCCCAAGGTTGGAGAACGAAATCATCGAACCAGTTTTTTTTTCTAAGGGAAAAATGAATTTTAACCATAGAGACAGCTCCTTCGTATTGGTTGGAACGTTCGGTTGCATTTACCTTCAATGACGAGGTGACCGTAGCCTGTCACAGACAAGTTTTGTTTCCATTATCTATAAGAACGAGATAGACATGCATGGGCCACAAATTTCCTGATACTTGAGTGCTAAGGCAAGAGAGAGACCAGAATATTGAACAAATTGACCCCAAGACTGGACTGTATTAGGTCAATACCTGTATCAATAACTGATCACTTGGGCGATAAGGTTGCTCTGAAAACAACATCACCAGTGATAGCTAGGAAAATGAAGAGAGCGACAAAAGGTGTCTCTGTATCCCAATCACTCTAGTCAGTTCCTAACAAAATAAAAATCATTTTACTACCTGTTGATTAATTAGCAAGTAAATAAGCGATAACAATGTGGGGACTATACCCTGGACAGTGACAAGTGATGTAAAATCTTTTTTCTGACATGTATATACATAATTATTATATACAGAAATAAGCAAACATTTTGGCAAAGATTTGCGCCAAGGAGATGATCAGCCAGCAAATTTCTGATGAAGAATCAAGCATTGCAATCCCAGACCATAGTGTTGACAACACAAATTGTAAACTACATAGACAGTGAAGGCATGAAATTTAAACAGATGTGTCTCTTGCAAATGTTCAGTAACATCTGATGAAGTAAATACTAACATTTTATTTTTATTTGATGAATAGTATCACCTTATTGGCTACCTGAATTCCAGGTATTCACAGAAGCCACCACAAGCAATGCTAAGTCTGGTACAACATGTAGGCCTTTGCGGAAGCTGAACTGGAACACCGTAGCTATGAATGTAATATTACACCAAAAAATCATCACTGTAAATACCAGTTGGCTCAGTAAAATACACATTGGCTCAGTAAAATACACAGTAACTTCATTCAACAGGAATCTATATCCACAGTGCAGGCCAAAAGTACTCCATGTGCTTCATCAAGCTCTCATATCTGATATGTGTTAAAATGGGATCAAGATTCCTGGGGAGCTTCAAACCTTGACGGCGTATCTATTCCCATCATACACATGAGTCCTGATATCAAGATGATAAGAAGCACTATTCCCTGCATGTAGTAGAAGTATGAGAATATCATAGAAGAACATGAAAATTGATCTACAAACAATCATTTTAAAGGTGAGCTCATGGGTCAGAACTGGCTAATAAAAGGGGAACAATTAACAACTTACAACAAAAGTGCCTTCCAGAAGAGTTGATTTGACTAGGCACTCCCCCTCACATTTGCCCAGGCCAACTTTAGTAGTGTTGGTTTTCTCGGCAAGAAACCTGCCTACGTTGGAAGGGCTCTCCAGTAAACTAGATGGTTGAGAAGCATAAAGAATCGTATATTTAGCCCCAGACTTCTTCAGCATAGCTACCAGCTCAGAGAGCAACTCTCCTGCAGTGTAGCAGAAAATTAGCTTTCGGAAATAAAGTTAAAGGGCAAGAACAGATAAGTGTGATTAACCAAACCTTCTGACTTTGCAGAGTCTAAATCCTCGAAACCACCACCACAGAATACAATTAGATCAGTCTGTCCACTTGGGTTGCTTCCCATCCGTGTCATCACCAAGTCCTGCGATGCATATGCTGTCAACTATATAACGAATATGGATAGATAATTCTAAAACGAAAAGAGATTCAGATAACTTACACTGACAGAATCCATGTTGTGATGCTTCTTCAGATCTTGACCACTTACAGCACAAGTGTCAGTGTAGGTGATCTGCATTCCTTCAAAACCACTGTTACAGTTCTCAGCAAATCCAGATATCAATGAGTTCTCCAGTTTCTCATCATCTGTCGTGGCAACATAGGGGAATGCCATGGAAAACTCGGAACTTGTGAACGAAAGCTGGTACAAGCATAGCAATCGTAAGCAACTGAAAATTCAATGCTTCATATATATATATATATATATATATATATATATATATATATATATATATATATATATATATATATATATATATGATAATTGACTTAAAATTGAGTGTCTGTGTCTACCTTCAATGTGTCTGCTAAAGCTGGATCAACTTGCTTATCTTTAGAAATGTCTGATGATTGTAACTGAAAAAAAAAATAGACATCGTCAGTAACAACAAAGCAATATCAAAAGAGATAACATCTTAATTTTAACGCAAATCAAACAACAATTGCGCAACCAGATAATTCCATACAAACGAATACAAAAAACATCAAATATGTACCTTGGAACCAAGAAAAACAATGGCAACATCAACATCCTTATGTGCATCCTCCCTTGAACACTAACAATAAAGACAAAAACATGATTAAAATCATGAGATGATGAGAGTTTTAAGTTTATCCAATGCGAATATGGGATGGTTACTCACCACCAAGTTGGACCAGCCACCTTCCTGAAGAACAGATTTAGCTAAGCCCTTAGGTGAGATTGTCTGATAGTGGACTACTTCCTTTGCCCCATCTGAAGAGAATCTGTAATGGCCAATGGATTGTAATCAAAATTATTTTCGGATACACTTGCTTACAATGATTGGAAAGTAAAAAAAAACATTTTTGTGTTAAAAAAGGTAATAAAATATTCAACGTGAGCAGGTAAGTTTTTCTCAAATCAGCAACAAACATGAACCAATACAGTGAGGCATCCGAAAACATCTGAATTACTGGTGCTTAAGATGCATTGGTTTGATAGTTTTTACATACTCCCTCCGTTCAACATTATATGACACTCTAGCCTTCTTAAGTTTTCTCAAATTATAAGACACCCTCGCTTCCCAATGTATCTTTCTCGCTTCCCAATGTATCTTTCTCTATTCCCAATTTTCCGTTATCTCTATCTCTCTCCTCCTCGTTTCCTGTGCACCCACCTTTTTCACCTCTCCTTAATTCCCATGCCCACAGCCAAAACGTCATATAATGTTGAATGGAGGGAGTATCATTTTAAAACCAGTCATTATTTCTGTTTAACTGAATTAATAACGGAAAATTCATTTGCACCAAAAGATGAAAAGAATATTGCTCCCTACAAGAAGAGTAAGGGGCATGAATACATGTTAGGTTGAGCAAAAATCTGCAAAACATTAACAAACTGATGACAAAAATACAAGCTCTGCACTATTGGTCTATTCTAATTGATGATGATCCATCACTGCAATGTGAGCAAGAATGAAGGGAACAAGTTGTAGGGCTTTCATCCAGTGTTTTCATCACCCCTTCAGTACTACCCAAAGTAGGATGAAGTTCTTTTTTCCAGCCAAGTTACTACATCATATCTATTGGTGATTTGGTATGCAACTCATTGATCAGCATAGATCACTGTCTGCAAACATCACAACCACAGTGCTTCGAGATCCCTAATATGGACCCAGAAGTCTAGGATTGGTTGCATCTACTAACGTTGGTGCCCAAAGTGGTCCAGCAGCGAACAAGATAAAAACCATGAAACACAGATGGACATTTAGCTGTTGTTCACAAGGATAATCACATTTATATTTGCCCTAGGCCTAAATTCTGACAGAAGTATGCTGAACTAACATGCATTTATGAAGAAAAGTGGGTGATCAGATATAGTGCTGACAATGCATTAGCTAAACTAGTGTGCGCTCCAAGGTCCAAACAAGTTGTGCTCAGCTCCCTTATTATTTTACTACTTGACAAGGCAATAACAAAATAAACTAAATATGCACTATTTATCTTTGGTAAACAAAAGAGGAAAATACATTTGTCTTGTGAGCCGTGTCAATACTCTAACTACAATCCAGTACCAGTTTACAGAAGTTTCGCCATTCTATGTGAATTGGAGCTTCCGAAATCCCTAGACATTATCAGAACGCACCATATCCACTAACACAAGAGATCTAGAGCAAGGAACAAGATGAGAAGCGGAGCAAAGTTACCCACCCGTAGTTCTTGGGCGCCCAGAGGAAGGCTGGTGCCATCACCGGCGCCGCCGATGCCGCCTGTGCCGCGACCAGCATCACCGCCAGCACCGCCCATGCCGCCGCCATCTGATCGAATCGAATCCGGCCGATCGCCCAAACCCAAAAAAAAAATTTGAGGAAAATTGATGATGGAAATCGATCTGAATTGTTGAGCGCAAAGACTTCGCAAATAAAATCCTACCTTCGGGCGGAGCAGAGATCTGAGATTGGGGATTCGAGCTTGGTGTCTCTGTTGGTCACCGCGAGGCGTGATCTGAATCGGTATCGCGCTAATTCCAGAGGCGAAGGGTTAGTTGCTTGCCACGCTTGCTCCAGCGAGGCTGACATGCGGGCCCGACACAAGAGACTATCATAATGTGTCTGAGTTTGTCTTGTGGCCCTCTGGCGCTTACAACAACTCTCTCAAGCTCGCACCGGCACCACTCGCAAGAGTATCAGACAGGTGCACCTTGTAGTTTTGAAAAAGAAAAAAAAAGTTTAATTGCGACAGTGTGTTCTATTTGGATTTTTTTTTTGAATGGATGTCTTGAGGTGATTATTTCTTTCTTAGAATTTGTACTGATTTATTCATTAGTACACAGGTTATAAATTGTACAGTATATCTCTAGAGTACAGGCGAACCCATTTTTACAATGACAAAAATGGTCATATTGGGCCCGTCGACGAGTTGCAGATGACAGACCGGAACGACTGGCCGTAAGCACCGGAGTAGGATTGTGCACAAGGACAAACGAGGCAACAACCGCCTGAGCTCTTATCTCCACTGATCCACAAACGAAACGAGAAAGCAACAGATGAGTGATTCTCTAAGAAAAACAACAGGGCCCTTCTTCTTCTCCATTGCCCACCAGCGCCTGATCTGATGGAAGCAACAGCCTCCTCACTGCTGCTCCTCCTCTCCAGTCCCACGAGGTCATCACCACATGGCTTCCGCTCTTCCCTCGTTTTCCATCATCGGCTTCCCTGCAAGAACTCAACTTTCAGCGTGAAGCGGCAGCATCTGATCTGCCAGGTCGCACCAATAAGGTTGAGCAGCAACAAGAGTTCTTTCAGAAGCAGCAGCCCGAGGTGTTCTTCCAGTGCCGCTGACGGCGCATCAACTGTCCGTTCTTTAGAAATATGGGTTCTTGATCCTGCAGGTTTGCTACTGCCTCTGAAAACTATGTTGCTTCCTGACTCTATATCCATGCCATCTGCAATTTATTCTTCATTATAACAAATACTGTTCAACAACATTGATATTAGCACAGCTTTAACCATCCCCATAAGCAGTTTTCAAAGCTAGGACACTAATTGAAAAAATGCGAACGATGCAAGACAGAGGTTAGCATCATTTTGGTTATATATTGCATTATCAATTTCAGGTGACGGCGATTGGCGTCATATCGGCTACAAAGTTCCACGCCCAGGCGCGTTCGAGATAGCCTCCGTATGTGCTGCCACCAATACATGCGCCCACCAATTTCTGAATGTTACATGTAACTTGTCTTGTTTTTACCATAGTATATTGCACCTCAACATATTTCAACATTATGTAGTACCCACCCACGACATAATGAGCTATTTTTTTCCATGTATCATGAAGCAATGCACCCCTGCCACTTTTTCTCTAGCTAGCTTGGCAGTTTTGTGTTCTATGAACAGCTAAAGTTAGCAGCTTAGCAGATATAACATAATGAGCTGTAACTGCAAAATGTAGTGGTGTACTAGCTTAGTCGCATTGACAAGCGATGCATGTGGTGTCCAGGATTCGGTGACCGTTGGCCGGGTTGCTGAGACGGCAGACATCGTTCTCCCAGTGGCCACAGGTCAGTTCTTGCAAAACTCAGTCACAGGCTCGGCTGTCTATTTGGCAAGTTGACGAAAGATTGTTCGAGTATGAATGATCTGACTGTGTAGTTGCTGCACGCGTAATTTGAGGAATGCAGTATCTGGCACGCACGCTCGGCTGGAGAAGAAGGACGGGAGGCTGTTGGTGACGGACCTGGACAGCACCAACGGCACCTACATCAACGAGCGCCGCCTCGTCCCTGGATTCCCCATCTCCATCGAACCCGGCAGCCTGCTCATCTTCGGTTAGATTATATTACAAGCAATTGTCACAAGGTTTTCAGAGAAGATGGGACTCTGTGCTTTGTGCTTTGTGTGATGGATTTGTTTCATGTGTGGAATGCATGCAGGTGACATCCATTTGGCCATGTTTCGCGTAAGCAAGACGAGAGTCAAGGAACCCACCGAGGCCGACGACCAAGAAACCGAAAAGACCGAGGTGGTGTCGGCTGCCGTTGAAGATACCACAAGTTAAGCAAACCCGGATGCATGCACATGGTAGTAGAACGCTTCGCGCAAAGCACAAAGACTATGCGCCGTCTCTCTGGAACCAAGCTCGACAAATTAAAGGCAGCAACTACAACAGGGTGGTTTTCAGTTTGATGGCGGAGGTAACAAATGCAACACCGCAACAATAAGCATGCACAGTAGTAGCACCATAGAGTGAGGAGCAAAAAAATCTTTATGTACCCCCTATGCATCTGTAGAAGTTCAATAAAACAGCAGAATTTTGATTATGTAAGGGAGACCCGTCGTTTGTTCTGGGGGCTTCAAATAAAACACATTGAATTTGATAGTACATATTTCTGCACTTAATACAATTACATAACAGGGCAGTTCAATATATTCCTCCATGAAATGTGATGGTCAAGTTAGAAAATGGACATGGGAATGATAACCAGTAATACTTTTGTTCATGTCAAAGCTGGTAATAGGAATCAGCTTTGACTTGCATTCTCACATCATATGTCATGATAGCAAGGATATTTCTCAAATTTTTAATTCATAACAAAGTGTGCATGACTGCTGACGAATGTATAGTACCTCAAAATTCTCTGCGATAATCAGACCTTTTGGAGTTTGGATACCAGAAAGTGTGCATCCCCAAGTCCAGGTCAAACGTGCAAAGTGAGCATGGACCTGTAACATTTGCAAAGAATTAAAAGTAATCAGAAAATGAGCTCTGCAGCGAATCTACACAAGGGGATTGTGCCTTGAGGTTGTAATAATAAAATAAACTCACCAATCGTGATGCATGCACAGGTACACGCATGCCTTCTATTTTGTTTTTGGTAGATGAAGAGCTAAAAGACAGTCTCCCGGCCCCCTCCCCATCTAACAAATAACTAGATGAGATATGTGGGAGATGAGGTGCCAGTCCTCCCCCTTTTCTCTCTTGCAACGCCTCCCCAGATCAGGGCAGCATGAGATGTCCACTTGCTGGAGAGCGGTGAGGTCTTTAATCCCCTCTGGCAAGGATTTGATGCCCGGGCAATCATGGATCACAAGCTGTTCAAGGGAATTCAGGCGGCACATACATTGGGGCAGGCAAGTCAGACCGCGCAAATGCTGAATCACAAATTTGCGTAGAGAGCAGAGCTGCCCCAAGCATTCAGGCAATTGGTCAAGTGCATCACACCATTCTATTCGGAGCACCTGGAGGCAGGTGAGGTAACCCATTGATTGGGGAAGTCTGCTCAGGTTATCACAGCTCTTGATAATCATCTTTTGAAGACATCGGAGTTCCCCCAGCCACTCAGGCAGCACATGAATAGCTGAAGACCCATCAATACACAGAGATTGGAGGGACGTAAGGCTCCGCATGCTCTCTGGCAACTCAGCCACAGAATCGCACTTGCAAATATGCAGTGACTCAAGTGCAGTCATGTGTTGTAGTAGCTCCCAACCACGTTCAGATCCTAATTCTGGTGGCGGCAATGGTGCTGTCATGTACCATAGCTCAAGCTCCCTGAGGTGGCAAAAACTGAAAGAGGGTAGACAACTGGAGGACGAAGAGGACCCTTGGCCTAGGCACAGCGATTGCAGCAGCTGCTCATTGCTCCGAAACAATGTGAACTTCTCTAGTGATAATGGCAAGTACGGCTTAACCATCAATTTAGGACATCGCTCTATTTCTAAATGTGATAGACGAGTACCAATTAGCACTTGCCCCAATTGATGAGGATCGCTACAGCTTCCTTCCTCATCTCCGATAACCAAGGTACTTGCTGTTACCATCCACATCTCTTTCAGACTCGGCAGTCCGAATAATTTTAACTTCACCAGTGAAGGAAATGGGCCTCCACTTATGCTCTCAAGAGAAGGCATCTCCAGCAGACGAAGATCCTCCAAACAAGGCAATTTGACAAGGCCCTTCAGATCCTTCAGGTTTGGAAGATCTGATAGCTTCATAAAGGTTAAAAATGGGAACTGACGAACCTCCTATGGTGTAACTTGCGTGAGCATCCACTGCGCATATCACCCACCTGCGTACTGCCTAATGTATAACTCTTTAATCCTTAGAGGCGGTTCCAGGCCATCCAGTACAGCGTGCTCCAATTCAATGTTCATCCCATCCGCATCGCTCCTCCCCCAATTTAGCTGCAGCCTCTGTAAGTTAGTCTTTTGTTCCAAGTATGCCTTGTACGCATCATTCGGATCCAGCGCATGTACAATACCTCTGATAGTAAGATTCACACTGTTCCTAGCTATATTTCCAAGTTCCAATATACGTGCAGCTGTTTCATCCTTTCCTACAATAAATATACTCGGATTCTGTAGTCGATTGAGCCGTCCAATGCCTATCGGCATGGCTCTCAAATTATCACATTCATCTAGGTTCAGTAATTGCAGCTTCTGCAAGTTTTCAATGCCTTCGGGCAAATCTACCAGGGACTTGCACCATCGAAGGTCCAAATACTCTAGATTACCTAGTGTTATGATTCTTGATGGTAACCTCTCAATTCTAGTATGACCAAGTCCCAACACTCTTAGCTTTTTATTATTTCCAGTGGAATTTGGCAATGCTGTAATGTTAAAGCAACCCCAAAGATCAATGCTTGAAATCATGTGACAGTTACCAATAGAATCTGGTATACTCAGTAGCCCTTTACAACCTGAAAAGTTCAGTGTTCTCAATTTCTGCAGCTTACCAATGGATTCAGGTAACTTTTGAAGAAATAGAGAGTTTGTTACATGAAGAGCTTGCAGACACCTAAGTTCTGAAATAGCCTCCGGAATTGTCTCAAAACTCACAAATGAAATGCAAAGATACCTCAAATGTTTTATTCACAGTACTCCAGTGATTACTGGCGTTGATGTTGCATGGAAGGATTTCACAGTGATACTGCACAAGTGCTTAGCATTCTTTAATGTCTTTCCGAGTCTGAAATCATCATCCACAGCGATATACAAAGCACATGTTTTTCTAAAAATATTTTTGGACGGAAGATTTACTGAATCTTCAATCAAAGAAAAGTACCTGTAGCTCGTTACAGAACTGGTCGATTCCATTGGCACAACAAGTGACAACTCATCGCCCAAGATGGAGCGGGCAAGATCATGAACCAAAATACCAAATCATGCATCCTGCATATTACTCTCCCATTATATTCATCTACATTTTGCAGAAAAGACATTTTCACAAGAGAGTCAAAGCATCTTTGGCCAGTATACTCCAAGTAGTCAACAACATCCATTGCAGTGATCATATCATGAGCAATCCATTGGTCAATCAATTTTTCCTTATCAATTTCGTGACCTTTAGGAAATACAAAACATAATTTGAAGCACTCCTTCAAATGTGATGGCAAATGGAAATAGCTCAACCTCAAGCATGCAGATACTGATACACTATCTTCACCCTCAACATCTAATAAATTGCTGTCTCTCAAGGATTTCCACTCTTCTATCCGTTCCTTACCATAGAGCACGCCTGCCAGAGCTTTAATGGCTAGTGGAATCCCACCACATTTTCTCACAATCTCTTTTCCGACCTCTACATATTCCAATTCCAAACCTTTTGCAGGAATTACTAAGCTTTGTTGGAACAGTTGCCAGCTGTCATCCGGAGATAAGAATGGCGACACAAGTTGGTCACTGGATCCCACTGTTTCCGCTACTTTTCTACTGCGAGCAGTGATTAGAATCCTGCTCCCAGGTGCACCACTATTCAGATGCACCATGAAGTCTTCCCATTGAATTCGAGATTCAGTCCAAACGTCATCTAATACAAGCAGAAACCTCTTTCCAGTCAACTCTTCTTTGATTCGTTTGGTCATATATGGCAAGGCATGTTGTCCAGGATCTTTATCAGCAATAGATTCAAACAGTTTCTTGATGAGACTTTCTATAACAAATTCTTGCGACACATGAACCCATAGTCTAGCTCCAAAGTGCTTCTCTACAATGTTAAAATCATTGAAAACCAGGTTAGCCAAAGTAGTTTTACCAGAGCCACCAAGTCCAATGATGGACACTATCTTAAGTTTCCGTTGGCCTTGAGTCTCTAACAGCTTAGAGATTATCTGCTGCTTCTCTTGGTCTCTTCCGATTACTGATGTTGCATCCACGATGGGCAACGATGCTGTTTCACCAGTTGTCTTGACTATGTGCCGAATAGAATGACCAACTGGTAAACTGTTTACTATTGCGCTGATATTAGTCCTTTGCCTCACAATGGCAGCTAATCTATTCTTGATTGCTCTGATCTTGTGGGCAGTCTTACATTGAAGCAGAAGTGATGTCGGTTTTCTGCACAGATATTTGGAGATAACATGCTTGCCGATGTCACCGTCAGTTTCATGTTTCTCAGCCTCCAAATGGAACTCATCAATAATATCATCGACATCATAAGTCACATCTTTCAATAGTTTGAGCCACCTTAATGGCGGTCCACTCCCCATAGTTTTATCTCCCGTGCTTTCAAGCCAATAATTGATCTCCTCAACTAGAGTCTGGAACTCCTGGAGATCTTTTTTCACACCCATGATAGAACTGTACTCTTTGATTACCAATGGGGCTAACCTATTGCTCACAATCTTCAACATTCCAGAAACTAAAGCAGCCTCCATGCCAAACAGTACTTTGAAACTCTCTCTTTTGTTCAATTAAGTTGAATTTCAAAATACCTGCTGTTTTCAAAAATAAACAAATGAAATTTGCCTGAGTAATAAAATTTACAGGTAGCATTAAGTACCTTGATCCTATATTTCTTATGTTCACATGTTATTAGTTCTTTCTGAATTTGCTGCCTCTGTATGAGTATTGCAGCAATGTTCAGATAGACGTGAATTAAGTAGCGAGTGATGATACAGGAAAATTGAAGTTTTGTTCTTGGCAATATCTAACCAAAGAAAAAGAGGTAGTCTAGCTGTTGTTCATTGCCATTAGACTGTTGTATCTTTCTAAAGATACTCTAGCAAATTCTGTTGTATCTTTGCAAAGATACTCTAACAAATTTCTTGGTCCAAAAATAATAAGGAGACAAAAAGAAGGAAAACATTTGTGACATTGTGATAGAATCAGGGAAAATATGATATATACATGTGCAAGAACTGTACTTTTTATATTACAATAAAAAAGGGTAATCCTTGACAATACCAAGAACACTATTTGTCTTGGAAGTGGAGAAAAAACTAGAAAACTAAATGTCTAAATGTGAACACAAGACATCTAGTTAAGGCAAAAATCAACATACCACTACGTCAATAAGAGAAGAACTAACAGTGTTCTTATTTCTTTCCTAATTAAAAGCAAGTGTTCCTTTGTCTCCTTTATCAATAGAAAAATAAGGTAAATATGATCTGTATTTTTGGATACTCCGCCTTAGGTGTCTGAGAATGGTTGGAATAAACCCTAGTTATTTGCTAAAAGAATGGGCAGAAAGCAGGAGGTGTAAATATTAGAGAAATGAGGAAACATATCCGAAGCAAGGAACAAAATGTTACATCCATGGCTAATAGTAAAGTAGATACCTGGAGCTCAGATTGGTGGAAGGTCTGCTTCTTTGTTCGTGCCATCTCCAAACGTGGCCATCATGGGGACTAAATGTGTCTCTATTTTCTATACTGTAAAAGTTGTTTCCACAGGGAAAAAAAAGTTGTTGTTTCCATCTATTACACTCTGAAAATTTCCAAAAGTAACAAATACTTCTCACCTGTGGCACATTTCGTCGAACGGATGGTGCGCCCTCCAAGGATTATCCATCCACATCCACGCCCCCCTCTCGTTGGCATGGACCATGGAGGATCGATCCAGCCCGCACTAAGAAGAGAGGTGGTCAACACATCCTCTTGATGACACGCTGCTTTTTAATGTGCGTGACAACAACGCCGCCAGCGGCATCCAAATGAGCATGCCGTCCTTTGCTTGGAATAGTTCAATCCCACTCAATATCGATCAGATGGACACACAAGCGAATGGGGAAGCACATGCACTGGGCGAACCGTACGAACAACACTTCAAACGGTGGGAGAACATTTCGTCTCCTGGTCTGCCTGCCTACTACGTCAGGCCACCTCGCGGCTCTGAAGCCGAAGTGCCAAACGGTGAAGGAGGTCGGAATCGTAACAGCAATGAGGTAGTGTCACACTGTCCACTATTCCGGATCACGTTTTCGTTTGGCTTTAAATTGCAAGTACAGGAGTCTCAATCCGGGTCCGGGTGAAATGGCAGTGCTTATCATTTAAGTTAGCAATATGAAGCTCTCATACACTTTAGCTTCATTCATAAAGACTACCAATCTGAAACAAACAAGCTGGGCAACAAAATAACTCGCAGCATACAATTGATAACCACAACACACTGAAATTCAAATGCTACAAATGACAAGAGACATCTACTTTAATCAAAATGAGCACCATCAAAAAACAAATATTTCAAACCACTAGATAAGAGTGTTTCCAAAGTGCTAAAAAACAAAATGAGAAAGCAAGCGATAATTTTCACAAATATAGAGAAACAGTCGGGCAAGAGACCATTTCCAACAATCATCAAAAACTCGAGCAAGACAAGCATTTACAAAGAACTCATTCTACTCTCTATTTTAGCCACAAAAATACTAGTGTACAAATAGTGTAACAAAGCTCTATGCTTATCTCAACAGTCCGGAGAAATTCTGAATCTCTAAAACAAAACAAGCACAGCTTGTTGAATGATACAAACTAGCAAACAGAAAATGATAGAACAATACCATTCAGAACAATGACATCTAATCAGAGGCAACAATCCATACTTTGTTTAGCTTCAAAGTGACTAGGCACAGCACAATGAACATGCGGATGGAACCACATCAACAAAACAGCAGTAAGGATTTTACAGTCCACCAGATATATGTGGTACATGTCATATTAACTCACATTCTAAAATTCCAGTGAACAGAAGTGAATACTCAGGTTTCCAATCAACAAAATCTGTGGGTACAAGGACTTTAACTAGGCCACATTTTCTGTGTGAATCCCTCGTGAACTGAATGCCAGTTGCCAGTTCTAATTAACTCAATCAAACAGATTCAAACAATCCAACATGACACCTCACCAGATATACTAGTAACAACCATTAACCTAAACAGCCAATAACAATGAAAGAAAGTAGCTGGACTGTAGACTAAACAGTACAAGAAAACAATAAGCCAGGACCATATCAAGTCAAGTGAAATTGAAAAGTAAAACCGAAGCAATATTCATATAGCATAAATATAAGGCAAACATATCATGATACCACAGCATAGGTAAACACAACCATATTCTAGAGACTAACCAGTAGTCTTCAACATTTCATCCCACTCATATCACAATGTCAAAGGTACGAGAAAGGATTAAAATGTCTAAACCTTAAAAGTCATATAAAGCAACAACTAGATATAGAACCAGACAACCAGTTGCCTATTGCATCACATTTAAACGACAACAATTTAGAAACACATTTACAATGCGTTACCTAGGGCTCAATAGTCACAAGTTACAAATAAACCATTATAGTTTCATCATGCATTCGACTGAGAATAATCCCAAACCAATAGCAAGTAAACAGAGCCAGAATATGATCGAGTCGAGTATAATTGAAACACTATCCATACATAGCATAAATATAATATAAGGCAGACATACCATAATTCCACAGCACAGGTAACACGCAAAACCATATTCCAGAGACTACACACTAGTCTTCAACATCTCATCCC
Organism: Eleusine coracana subsp. coracana; assembly: GCA_032690845.1. Taxonomy (NCBI): domain Eukaryota; kingdom Viridiplantae; phylum Streptophyta; class Magnoliopsida; order Poales; family Poaceae; genus Eleusine; species Eleusine coracana. The sequence goes on from CM064426.1 coordinate 13,822,231, forward strand.
ATTCATTTCACAATGTCAAAAAGGTACGAGCTAGGATTAAAATGTCTAAACATTGAAGCAATATAAAGCAACAACTAGGTATAAAACCAGACGACCAGTTCCATTTGATGACAGGAGACGAATGCGGTAACACCCACAAACGATCCGGGCTTGCCCTCTCGCTTAACGGTAGGACTTCTGGAACCTGGCGCGGGCACCGCGACCACCGAACTTCTTGGGCTCGCAGCGCCTGGGGTCGGCGACGAGGAGGGTGCGGTCGTAGCGGGCGAAGATGTCCTTGACCTCCTTCTTGGCGGCCTCGTCGACGTACTTCTGGTAGTAGGCCACGAGCGCCTTGGCGATGGCCTGGCGGATGGCGTAGATCTGCGACGTCTTCCCTCCGCCGCGCACGCGGATGCGCATGTCGATGTCCTTGAACCTGTTGCGTCCGGCGAGCATGATCGGCTCGAAGGCCTTGAGGCGGAGCATCTCCGGGCGGATCAGCTCGATGGGGACGCCGTTCACCTTGATCAGCCCACGCCCAGGCTTGGTGTAGGCCACGGCCACCGCCGTCTTCTTGCGGCCGAAGCACTGGACGGTGCCCGCCGCAGGGCGGGTGAGCGGGGCGGCCATGGTTGCGGTGAGGGGTGCTCGCAGCGGCAGCGGCAGCGGCGCGCTAGGGCTTTGGCGGCTTGGGGGAGGTGGCGGCGAAGGGAGGGGGAGCCAAAGGAGAGAGGGCTTTTATAGCTTGGAACCGTTTAGGGTTTTGTCTAATCACCGCGGCTAGGAGAATGACTTGTGGGCCTGAATGGGTAGTTGGGGTCCACAAGACAGTCAGATTAAGGCAATAAACGGGCTTGATGGGCCGGTGAGATGTGATTGGGCGTCTAACGCTTCATGTTGAACTGGGCCTTTCTTTGGAATCAATGGCGGTAATGAGGCCCGAAGTTTCTTTCTAGTGAATTTGTGATAAAAAGGCCACGGTGGAAGGAGGAAGAAGTTAGGGTTTCGGCCCTCACGAACACTACTTGATCTTATCCGAGCGAGCCGTCCGGCGGCGCCGCGGCGGCCGGAGTGGCCTCTCCCGCCGCATCCGTGTTGCCCCCGCGCGGCCCTTCTGAGGGTTGTTCGTGGGATGGTAGCGCGGATTGTTGGGAAAAAGGGGTTGCTTTGGCTTCCGCGGTTGCCGCCGGCGGCGCGCGATGACGATTGCCTGCGGTCGGAGCGCGCGCGATGATGGCCGCGCGGGCTCACCCAAACAACACAACAATTCGCAAGATTTTCGTTTTATCTTTCTTTTGTTTCTTTGAGCTTTAAAACCTTTACATGTAGTTGTTTTTTCACGCTTACAGTTCATCGGGGTTTTTTTTTTACAAAATGGAAGAGTCTTCCCCCCTACGGTTCATCGTTTAGTTTGTCTGATTTTATTATCTTTTACACAATGGCCTTTCCCAAGCCTTTCATTGACATAGTGATGTAGTTTGTGAAGAATATCTGGCCATTGCAACATATTGATGCTTTTCAAACCTAATAGTTTCTTTCCATTACTACCTGGGCTTAGTGATTTAATATTATGCTGATGGATGCAAACTACTTGTTGCATTCACATGACCATTAAGCTTTTATATCTGCTTAGCATTAAGATTTGTTATCTGTTATCCATTGATGCCTTGAATTAGTCATAAAATTGCATCACTAATGATCTACATGCTTAAAAAGTAAGCCTGGTTAGGCTTGCAGAATTTTGGCTTACTGCTTGGGACCAGACTTTTTAAAAAAAAGGTTGAATTGGTATCAAATGTTTGTCTGCTCTGGTCATGTTTAGGTATTGAGGAGGTCTTATCACTTAGACTGGTGCGGCATTGCTTGACATCTTTTATGTGTCTTTCGTGTACAGGAGGATGCTCGAGTGTTCTCTCTCACAGTCAGCAGACAACTGAAAAATCTGTTATTCGGTCCTCCTTTGAGTTGAATTACAAGGTAACATTTAGTAAGCTCCATCGAGGACTTGTAGATTTGGATTTAGAACAGTCAGTCCTCCATCAAAGTAGGGTTTTAATCCAGTCATCATCTTGTCTATAAAGGGCAACAATATGGTGAAGACAAAGAAAGAAGAGAATAGTGTGTGGAGTCAGGGAGGAATGAGCTGTCTGGTTGTTCGCTAGCGCTAAGTAGTGCTAGTTGTGCACTAGTTGTACTGTATCAGTAATTAGTTTGATGATGTTAGTTTACTAACCTAATGTAGTTTTCTCAGTTATTTCAGTCAGAGAATTAGTTTTCTTCTGTTCTGTTCTCTTTTTTTTTTGATATAATACAAATTGCCCTGGCTCGTGGCATGTGCACAGAAGTGTCTTGAATATCACACATCCCCTTACTCTACCTTCTATAATTGATATCAACCCAGTGCAATGTATGTTTTTTATGCATATTCTTTCATGTTTCTCCCTCGTATCAACAACAAATCTGATCTGTGCTTTGCTTCATAGCTCGAGCTGATCCTCTGCTTTTTCTTTTTTGACACCACCCAACCTGGGATTTCATTACACAGCAGCTCCAGGCAAATCGCTGGAGGTAAGTTCAGAAACAAAGGTGGGGACTTGGCTCATGTACACACTTGAGCCTGAGCTAACCTCGCTTGCCCAATACATCGCTAGGCAATCAGCCACTTTGTTACAAGACCTCGGACAATGCCGAACAATGCAGGAATCAAAAGCCAAGTTCATGGATCTGTTTGAAAAGAATCCCATCAACACTACGATCCAGTTCATCAGCAGTAACGATCCTCTGCTTCTTGCTTAGGGAGGATGATGCTGAAAGTTTTTGCAATATGTTAAGTTCAATACTTCTGGAAAAGGCAGGGCAGGTAACCTCATCGTCCTGCTAAAAACAGAAAGCCATAGGTGCCTCGGTGTATAGAATCGGAATCACAGATGTTCAGAATTTTCCTCCGTGCCCTGCATTTCTGCTGCCTTTGTTGTCACCTGGCAACAGTAAAACTAACAAAATGCTTGTTGATATGAAGTTATTATAACCATGTTTGTAACCTCTTTCAGAACTGTGATTCTGCCACGTGTTGGCTAGATCTATTTTGAAACAATTTGGGTTTATTGGTAGTCCATTTCAAGATATCGTGACTCGTCAAAGGTTGCTTCTCTTGTATCGCAAATGCTATATACATATGGTTTGAGAAAAATGCAGCTAAAGAGATAATAAAAACTTTGTGCATTTTATGTAAAGCAGTGTCTAGCTGCTTGTTATGTAAATATTTTACATGTGTCATTTATCAGCGAACTGAATACTGTTCAGCCAGTACATCTCAAAACGCTAGTGTGTGTAGAGAACAAACGGAGGTGTTTGACTATTTGACGGTCGATTCATGTTAGGTTGGTTTACATTTTTTAGAATGTTTTATTTTGGACACGTTGAATTAACATATTATTTTGTCGATCCAATTTTTTAGTTACTTTGAATATAATAAGGTGGCATATATAAGCTAAGTTGTTTGGCGTGATGGCATCCAGATTACTAGAGACGTAGATTGTTGGTTTTGGATGATATGCAATGCCCCCTAGCTATTTGCAGTTGTAAACTTGTGTAGCCAAACGAACACAGTACATGGCGATGCGATGAATGGTTTTGCTGTTCTAATAGCTCACGGAACCACAACCCAATTGCAAATTCGAGTTGTACAACATGTTCCATATAAAAAATCCAATAAAAAATCAAGCACAAAAGTTTGTTGTGCGATGAAGTCCTTAGTTTTAATGTTGTTCTACGTCCACTCCATGGAGGCAGGGAAGAACATGACAATTTGATGCGTGTCTGTAGCTGAAAGCCATATCCAACTTTTTTATTTTTTCAGAAACAAGCATGCATTCACAATCAACTTCTCAGTTAACTACCAACTGGCACCAAGTATGAAATGATGAGAATGAAATGAAAACTAAAACCTGTAGTATATTTATTTCGACATACAAGTGTTAAACATACACGACATAAAAACGTGGATTGATATAAGTGTTCACAAATACCAAAACTATATTCCTATTTCAAAATTACCTAGGACAAATATCACAAAACATCAAAACTGTGTGTTACTAGTATACAACTCAACTGTACTAACAAATCCTGAGTTGTTTTCCTTTTCCACGAAACAGCTAACAAGATTGCTCTTAGCTTACAGTACACAGTTTCTTTGTTCCAGTCAATCTGTTTCTATGCAAGTACCTGAGAGCCAGAGGGCTATGTCAGCAAAATGCTATGTTAGATTAGCCTAGAGATAAGACAGGATTATAGATACAACCCTTCCTTTTATTTGCCTCCTCTGTCAGATTTTGAAAATCTACTAGATCTATGCACCTTCAGCTCGATTGCTGGCACTTTTCTTGCCAATGCTTGCCAGATCATCTGGACTGCGTCATCCTTCTTGGATGGATATTGGTACTCATAATGTTTATCCACCTCTTTCAGCCTCCTCCACATACTTGTCCATTTTTGCTTGCTTACGCCTCTAAGCAGTCCCATCAAGTAACCCTTTTTAACGGCATCAGATGAGCGAACAAAGATGGAGAACTTTGAATAATCTAACACATCCTCGTATGGTAGCTCAATGTCGTCGCTGATGATAACAGGAATGCAGTGGCTCACTATCGCATCAAATAGGCGGTTCGACGAAGGGGTGTCCCCAGCAATGTTCAGGCAAAACTTTGATGAGTGCATTCCCTGGCTGGCTTTGCTAGCCCCATGGTCCTGGACGCTTCCAAATGCAAAGTAAACATCCTTCTCATCTTTGAGCATATAATATAGTTCCTGCCGGATGCTCCCTCCCTAGACAAGGATGATGCAGCATATTGGCTTATTAATTATCAGTTGTCGCAAAATACAGGACAAACACAGGACACTGGTAAAACTAGTAGCACGACTTCTCTTCATCATGAATATATATTATCAATGAAATAAGATTCACGAGTAGAAGCCAAGAATCAAAGCAGGTTTGGCTCAACAAATTTGTTCATATGTTCATTAGCAAGTAACTTATTCTTTGTAGAAATTTCTAATACAAAGTGATTGTTATAATCCTGTAATTATAGGTGTTTATATGTCAAGGCTACTAAAAGGGAGTACTATATGTCTACATATGCTAATAGTATATTAACCTTTGGATTTTGGAAACTGACAGTTTGATGACATAAATCAGGAGTATTTGTTTACGAAGATGGAAAACCAACAAAGTCTAGTATCTTGTGCAAACTATACTAAAGAGTTTCAAGCTACATGATTTCATCTACAAGTTCAACTGTTCCATTAAAACAATGAATGTAGATCAATGCAACAAACATCAGAACAAGCATTTTTTTAGCAGAAAAAATTGGCACATTGGCATGTAAACCTACTTAGCATTTGACATCATCATAGCAACTCACAATTGTAGCATTCCTTAAATAGCAGAAATTTCTGCTATCAAAATTCATTCAAGTGGAACATTATGTCTCAATTCTAAAAGATCTTTTTTAATAAATTAGTTACGTGTAAGTGTCCCAGTTATTCATCTAAGGCACATTCCATATCTCATGTAGTTGTATAAAGAAGTTCTGGTAAAATAAGCAAATTTCACAAAGTCCTAAATAACACTAAAGCTCAGTTTGGATCTCTGGATTGGTTTTGTTGGATTGAACTCTGTTTCAATACCAAATCCAAGAACGAATTGCAATACTCCGAGCTGTTCAGCTTGCAGCTTCCTAAAGGTAGTTTGTGTTGTCAAAACAATCCAATGAAAACATATTTTTAAAAGAAGCATTATAAGGAGTCAAAACAATCCAATGCTAGATTACTACTGGTAAATAGAAGCTTTTGATGGCACTAACACCAGAACCATGTAACTACCATTCGTAATTTAGTAAACAAGATAAGGATCATTTGACAAGCATCACATAGCAACCTAAAACCTAAGCAAAAGTTTGCAGTTTTAGCAAGTTCATAAGGGATAAACTAATAACACATATGCACCCCCTATTAACTGCACCTACGATCAAAACATTTCACTAAATTCCTGAATGACACAGACTCTCACTCTAAAGCTTACCAGCCTAAAAGAAGTCTTTGTCGCGGTGCTAGTAGAATTTGAAGACTATGTGACTACAGACGAGTGACTAAATGAAAATGTCAAAAGGAAACAATCAATAAATTACTATAACATTATTCCATTTACTAGTAGAACATAATTATGCAATTGGGGATCAAGAGTAGCAAAGCATAGTTACCTCCTTCCTGTAAATGGCTCCACGGAAGTACAACAAGGTCGGTCGTTCATCAAACCCGGATGAGTCGTTCACGAATGTCTTGGCCATGTGCTTGTAGGGTGCAATGACATCCTTCTCCAAGTTGGCCACTCTGGGGTGGTACCTTCCAAAGTCAGATAGCACGAACACCGCCGGGGACAGCACCGCCCGGGCGTGCAGCAAGCTGTTGGGGTGGTGCGGGACAATGACATGGTCCACGCCACCGGACCTCTTCCACTCCGGCCGCGCCATGAGGTATTTGACAAGCTTCTCCTGAAGGATCTTGTCCCTGCTGACCTTCTCCGGCGGCACGGGCCTGGAGTGACGGTTGTAGCTGAGCGACGCGAAGAAGGGGACGAAGATGAGGTCGGCGTCACGGGCGTCGGCGACCCTCACGGCGGCGCCGCAGGAGGAAGAGGAGAGGAGGTCCAGGGTGAGCCAGTACGCGACGCTGTGCTGCTGGTTGAGCCCGCCGGGGTAGCGCGGCGGCGGCGCGGCGAGGTCCGGCCAGACGGCGTCCTCGGCTCCGGCGGGCGGGGACCAGCCGAGCAGGCCGAAGTGGAACTCCGGCGGCATGTCGTACATGAACACCCGGACGGCGGCGGCGCGCGGGTCGCATCTCCCGGCGGCGGAGGTTGAGGTCGAGCCGCCGGGGTCGTCGGGCTGGCCGTTCTCGTCGAGAAAGGAGAGGTCTTTGCTGCCGGAGGTGGAGTTGGAGGACGGGGTCGCGGTCACCGGAACGGCTGAGAAGTCGGTGGATGCGGCGGCGTCGGTGGGGACGGGGAGACCGGCGTCGGCGGGGCGCCATCGCGCGCCGGCGGCGGCGAAGAGGAAGATGGTGGAGGCGACGAGGACGGTGGCCGCAGCGAGCGGCAGGAGGAGGGTGCGACCGCGGGGCGCCATGGAGGGCAGGTGGGGTCACTCATGGCTGGATTTGGGGAGGGGACATGGTGGCGGGGATCTGGAAGGGGGTGGAAGAGTCACCGCTGATGCGATGGAGACGAAGGGCGAATCCGAGAAAGATGGTGATTTTCTTTTTTCTTTCTTTTTCTTTTGAACCTTGGTGATTTTCTTTCTTTCGTGTCGTTTGGAAAGTGGAATGGTGGTGACTGGTGAGGTGTACGAATTACGTGGCCCCAGGTAGGTCACCATTTCCATTTTGTAGAGCGATCTGGTATACATGAGACGCGTGCCTTTCAAGTTTAGGAGAGTGAGAAACACGAGTAGTTTATTAGGGCAGATACAATGTTATATATAGACAGTCGTATAGATTATTGTATATATTATCATCTAATATTTTTGATGATGTAGAAAAGAGAGAGTGGGTGGTAAGAGAAAGAGGTGGTTGTTTCACGTAATAACCATCTCATGTGCTAAAATTTAGGAATATGAGATGACTCTCACACCATTGTACGGGTTCTATTAGTCTTTTAATTTATAATAATTTTTTTATATCCATAAATTAAAGAGCCATATAATTAATAAATGACAACTAATAAGATCATTCATTATATGAGTCGTCTTAAGATTATGTGACATACATGAGACAACCTATGAGACAACACTATTGTACTTGTCCTTAGCTGATGAATAATCTTACTTAGATCAATTCAGTAAAGTTGCTCAAGAAGTAACAACTTACCATTTTTTTTAATGAAATTAACAGTTTAACAATACGCCAAAGCTTGGCAAGATGAGGTGTTGTCACGTAGAGAACTTAAATGTTCATATCGTTAAAAATGTGTAGGGTGGAATCTTACTTCACCTCTAATCTACGCCAAATTGTTAGCTGGTTATAACTATTCTTAAACCGGTGCTAGCGCAACGAAGGTGAAGGTACTGATGATTCCGTAAATTAACATAGCAGGATAATATGCAGGTTTTCATCCCTATTTTCTATTAAATAAAAAACTGATCATGGAGAGAAAAAAAAACGCTGAAATAAGATGCTCAACTGACAGGTCTTTCAGCCAGCAAACTATAAATGCAAGTATATCATGTTCCAGTAACAATCACGTCGCAACGAAGGTCCTTTGATTTTGTTTTGTGCCACTCGATCAAAAGCACCATCACCAATCTGTCCAGACCTGCAAAGAAGCAACACCAGTTTTCGAGCTCGGTTGGCAAAACCAGTTCATCATGTAAAATTCGAGGCAGTGTCCTTCACAGCTGCTAGCTAGCTGCCCCTGTGCGTCCTGTGTCCTGTGCAGGAGAGCTGCGTGCTCAAGCAATTCAGGCAGGCCACCTTTCGCATGATGCATATCTCAATTGGACTAAAGACTAATACTCCACGACATGTTAATGTATCTCTCAATCAGCTTCTCTCGTAACGACGCAATATTATTATCAGAGCACTTAGCAAGAGGTATCATGGTTTTAATCTAATCGTCCATTTGATTGGGCATTATTCTAATTATCTACTAATTAAAGTAATTAGTTTAAAGATAATTAGATCATTGGCTAATGAGTATCGTTTGAACTACTTTGTCTCATGTGAATGTTCTTTAATTTTGCATCACATCTCCGCGCTGGCACTCGAGACACAACGACAAGCCGCCGGTGACTCGAACTATCACCTTGCGCCGAGCAGATCGATTATGCTGTCAGTTTTAAGGGCCACTAGTTCCTGCCTTGCGTCACACTGGCAGCCGCAGCGATGATGAGGACGGGCACCGCTGAACCAAAGATCTAGGCGGCCGCCGCAAGGGATTTTGCCAGAATGGAATAAAACGATCTATTTGGCATCGGCGTGGGAATTGGGATAGAGAGAGGGCAATGAACACTTTGACGAACAAAACAAGCATTTAAGATGAGAAAGAACATTAATTCCGACATTTTTTTATCTCTATAATTTACATGTCTTTTTTTTTCTAATAATACCCATATACTACTCATGATACTTGAGCGTGATACTTATGATACCAATAGGTTAAAACAGTATCATGATTAAAATCTAAACCGTTAGATGGAAAAGATGGTTGGCATACATTTATTTTGGTCTACAGTAAAACTCCTCTATTATCAACCGACAATACAGAAAGAGCCCAGGCGCGCCACTACTACAGATACAGCAGACATCGTTCGTACGTTTTGCTTTGAGGGAGAAGATTATTACAAGCCATCTATGATCGATCGTTCGATCTACTACTCCTATGTTGTTAGCTACTATCGTTTAGACAGACCTACATATTCGGATCTTTTTACGACCCCTTCTTCCAACTTCCTTGCCCGGAAGTAAAGCAGGTACTGGAGGTTTTCTGGAAATTGAGATCTAAAACAACGTGGCCAAGTCAACAATGGCGTTGCTCCTCTGCTTCCTCTTCCTAGCCGTCGAGGTGATCTATCATTCAGTAATCTGCTAATACTTCTTCTGCCCAGTAATCAATCAGCTTCTGTTTACATACAACACGATCCCTTTTGCATTGTGCTTCCAATATCTGAATTCAGATCACGCCATCGCCCAGTGCTGGGATTGACCACGACGACCCGGACCATGGTGCTGCTGACAACCACAAGGTAGGCATTCACCGTCCGTGCTTAAGACCAGCAAAACAGTATCAAATTGATCCGTGAACACTGATTATATTCTGTCTTTTTTCAACAACAAAAAACTGATTATATTTCGTGATTTGGCCTGTGTGCAGGGGGTAGCAACGACGGCAAGGGAAACCTGAATCCATCCCGTAAGTCATCATGCTTTTCTTTTTGAGTTTTCCAACTACTGGTATAATAACATATAGTTAGAAGATTTCGTATCATTATGTGTGGGAGGAGCAACTGCTGATGATGAATGCAACGACGGCAGAGTGCGCCGGTGAGTGTGATCGGAGGTGCTCGCGGACGCATCACCGGGAAGCTAGTTTGGTTGCTTACCTGAGAAATGTGCCTGAGTCAGGCGTCGTGCTCTATTCTGTCCAGTTGATTTTGGACGCCTGAGGTCACGATCGCTGCCTGACGGACAGTGTGCCTGAAAGGGCAGCATCCAAACTGCGCCAAGTGCCTCTGCGTCCCGCCCGGTTACTACGGCAACAAGGAGATCTGCCCGTGCTACAACAACTGGAAGAACAAGCACGGTGGGCCCAAATGCCCTTAACCGTTGGCCCAGCTTACTGTCCCGAATGGGCCGTTTATTTTCTTATTACTGGGCCTTTTAGTTAGATCAATTTAGGCCTTTCAATCTGTTCTGCGTCTATACGTAGTTAGTTTCCTTCATGCTTCCAGCAGATGTTCCGGACAATATTATGGATCTTACTTAATGTAGCAATCAGTTCAAATTTTCTAAAAGGAAAAAAATAGGAAGAAGAATAAGAAGAAGTAGTAGGGCACTTTCACTAGTAGTGTCGTTTCAAGGAGAAGAAAGAAATGGCACTTGCATGTTGCAGCAGCCACCTAGCGCGCGTGCCTGTCTTTCTAGTGTTGCCGGCAATATGCCTGCCGCACTAACACGTATAGTGCTTAATCTTCCCAGACAGCAATCACTTTCGTTCCATCATAGAAGAGTAAAGACCGATCACTTTAGCTTGCCAAGACTCAATCGATTCTGTAGCCATACCGATTTAAAAACAGTTGACCTGTGAAAACATGCTGCATATTGCTGCTATAAGCATTTAAGCAAGGCACTAAGAGGAGGCATGCAAAATAGATACTACAACGATGCCTTTTGTCGACGGGCGACCCATCTCTCCGTTCCTCTATTCCTTCCGTCAGTTTCTAGCTAGGCTTGAATTGGATGGCAGTGGGCAACAACGCAATCACTTCACCTCTTCTTTCAGTCCAATCAGATACTTCGATGTCGTTGCTCGCGGCGGCCGATTGGACGCGAACCAGAAACAGGAAACTATCCCATTCACAAATGGCAGACACGCTGATCCTGATGCTGCCTCCAGCACCTTCCTCTCAGGTAAGGTTGGAATAACTGGATTAACTGATCGGCTCAGTTCGATGAAAAACTGATCGGTTAATTAGGATAATTGGCCGATTAACCGAATTGCTATAGTATCAGATACTTTTGTTTTATTAACTGGTCGGTTAGCATGACCGATCGGGACCGGATTTCTAGTTAACCGACGGTTATTACCGATTATTCCAACCCTGCTCTTCGGTTCGGCCGATTTTAATTTATGTCTGCAGATTCTCATCTCTTAAACAAATCAAATATATATATAAGCATTACAAGTTGTTTTTGTTGAATTATCACGTGTTTTCATAACAAAAGGGGTTCCCTGTTGCAAAGCTATTCTTTCGTTCGTAGATGAGAAGACAACTGCTCGTCTAATTGCTGAGGCATACGTGCGCCTGTTACATTACATTCGTAGAGCCCAACAAACAGCTCAAGTCCAACCATGTTGGCGGTGCTTGGAGCCAACCTGGCCGAAAAGAAAAGGCCTTCAATTGCACGCAACCCCCTTCACGTGCAAATTCACATCCGCCTCAACGGGTGCCAGCCAGCCAATTCATCAACCACTACAGTGCTCCCACACACCACATGAACAAATTGGTAGGGGACCTTCCTTTCACATCTTCCACTCAAACAGTGTTCCATTTGTTTGATGCGAGCCCCTTCCCTTCCTTCTCTGGAACCGCATAAGGTCAAACAAATTGAGCCATGTTTTATTGCCAATTGGCACTCCGTTTAACCTGGTGTACTTTACTACCTTTTTTCAAGATTTGCTTCAGGGAAGCTCGTGGGGTACTAGTACCACTAATATAATATATTATTGTCCATTCTAGTTGCTTGTGATGATAAAAAGGTGCATCTTTCATTCTTTCTCGAGTCAAAAGTCGGGATATTACTACTTTATATATATAGCTAATATAATTAAATGGTAATTGAGCTCCAATTTTCTGTCAGGTTGACAAAAATCTATCAACTTGTAGGTGCACGTGTACTGCAATTCTTAAACCATTACGAGTACCCTTGTCAAATGCACAATTAAACCTTAAATAAGCCTGAGAAAACATATGGAAATAAGAGTAATGATATGTACTTAACAAAATGCTACGGAAAGTGTTAAAGACGTCTGATGCAAGAATTTTATCAACTTATTATTCAGGGGAACGATCACACTAACAAACTCAGGATTCAGTACAATGTGCATCCCGGAGAAACAAAAATCGGATTAGAAATTATCTTTGGCCTTACAAGTTCAACTCTTTTTCTACTTGAAAATATATGAAGACAATGGCCCAGAAATTATTCTCTTGTCACTAAGAATAGTTTTAAGCAGGGGGGAATATGAGATTTTTTAAAAACTAAATTACCAATGATTCCCCTCTTCATCTTTCTGGGAGAACAATGCATAAATTGTTTGATCACCAGTTCCACCACAGAAGACGAGTTTCGGCTGCTGAAAAGGACCTTTCTCTCTAGTCGGAGGTCTAGTCTTCCTTCGTTATGGCCAAATACAATCTCAAGTAATGATGCCATATCATCAATTCATCATGTATAGTTACTAGTCAATGAAATGTACTGGTAACTGAGTGTTTTGTTCCAATACTAAGTTATTATTACTGAACACAAAAAAAAACTGTCATTTTATATAGTATTATATAAGGGAGAAGATCAATTCACAAGCACTTTTTTTTTATCATTTTAGCAGACGGAATTGCTTTGGTCTAATTTCTTCTATCTAAAATAAGAAAAAAATATTTAGTTGAATTGTTATTTCAGTTCTAATGATCAGGAATATTGACTCGGTATCATACTCTGTATATTTGTGTAACAAATCATTGACCTTTCGTGACCGGATGAATTGCAACACATAACCAATTGTTTCATCGCTTGCATTTCTATTTAAAAAAGGAAAAAAAAAGAGAGGAACGATGGCACAAGCAAAGGAGCAAATAGAGAAGCGAGAGGACGAAGAATCAGTTGGAGAGGAGTGTTTCTCTATCCAACCTCCCGTACGAAACCTTCTTGTCATACCTAATTTTTCTTCTTTTTCCCCGTGTTCCTACACAAGTCGCTGAATCTCTCAATTTTGACATTTGGTTTTTCCTTCCACATTTTTTCCTTATCAAGATGTCAATATCAAATAACAAGAAACCCGCCTATAACGTTAGTAGCTACAGGCATCTCATTCCACTGAAAACCTCTCAAGACGTTTATAAAAGTCAATTTAGAAATAATCTTGTCCCCTAATGGACGTACTGAGAATGTTGATTGTTGCTCATGCATATGGTGGTCTTTGACTAATAATAAAATGGCTCACCAAATTGCCATTTTTGTATTCCTCTGGTTCTGGTAGCAACACCATACAAAGATAGTATACAGCTTCGTTCTGCTAGCGCAGATAGTCTATCCTTCCCAACAGAAATAAAGACCAAACAGTTGATCCATAATAGCCAAATAACACAGTAAGATCAAATCAATTTATCAATTGTTTTCTCAAAGAACTTGACAAAATATTTCTTAGTACCTCATGTGTTGTAATATGTTGCATTAACCAACAGTACTCATGAAGAGAGTAACAATATAAACCAAGTATGCATGGTTATGACTTAGTAACACCAAGAACCAAGAGATGAATTATTGCGTAGCCGTGTGATTATATTTCTAAAGTAGTATTGGATCAGTACGTGACTCATTCCCCATTTGGAGAAGTTAGCTCTAACATAAAACAAATGAAAAGTATGCGTGTATATTATTTTAGAAATCATATCATCACGCAAAGATAAAGCATTATTTTTATGTGTATTCCTAAAAGTTAGTATCCATTGATATGCTTAGTGACTTATTATCTGTCTGGAAAGTAAAACCGGTGTCAAATCATGAGTACTCTGTCGCGCGATTTGAAAGAGCGGTAGTGAATACCTTGTGAGTAGTGGCCATTTTCCTCTCAATACACAAATTACGTGTAACTTGTGGAAATGACAAAATAAAAAAAGTGTATTCACATTGCGGTTTTAGTAAACGAAAAGCAGCGCCAGAAATTAGTTAGTATATCCGACGGTGCTTTATGACTCATTGTCCATCTGGAAAGTGAAATACGGTGGACATGTTACAGTTTGTGAACAAAAACACTTATCGAAACGACAAACACTTCAACACGTGATTTCAAAGGGTGATACTGAACTACTTGTTGTTTGCGGTACTTCTATTTCAAAAAGACGCAAATTACGTGTAAAATTACTGAAACTCCTCAAAAATAAACAAGAGAGTATTCCAATCGCGATTTTAGTATTTTGCGAAACAGAAAGCAGCCGTTTGCTCTCTTCACCGGTTTGCCACCCGTGATCTTGGTCCAGCCACCTAGTAGTGTGGCTTCTCCCGGTATAAAAGTCCCACCCTCCAAGCTGTGACAGCAACACAGCCCCTTTCTCCTTCTTCCTTTCCATCTCATCAGCTCATCAGTTTCCCTTCGGGAGGAGCTGCCATCACCATTCCCCAGCACCTATATGGGGCCTAAGCAAGATCCATCCATGGCGAACGGCACCGCGAGGAAGGAGACGAAGGTGGTGCACTACCGGGAGTGCCAGCGCAACCACGCGGCGGCCATCGGCGGGTACGCCGTCGACGGGTGCCGGGAGTTCATGGCGTTGGGGGCGGAGGGCACCGCCGAGGCGCTCGTGTGCGCCGCCTGCAACTGCCACCGTAGCTTCCACAGGCGCGAGGTTGAAGCCGACTGCGACTGCGACTGCTCCTCCACCACCACCTCCGGTTGATGATGAATTCAATTCAATCATCTCAGCAGTGTGCTTTTGCTTTGCGCATGTGAGCTGTTGATTGGGTTGGGAGATCATGCATGGGGGCATGCATTCAAATGATTTGGTAGGTGCATTGTATTCAACCATTTATGGATTGATATTTATTTTGTTTTCTTCCCTTTTCTTTTGGTCTTGGATTTTTTAGTCCTCTGGTGATGTAACTGTAACATATGTGTTGGTTTGTTCGTATATGTGTGCTTGTTCGTAACTTGGTCAATTGGATGGCATGTGGCTGTATATATATAGTCGAGTGATTACCCAGTTATGATTTACTTATAGAAAATTATGAACATCCTGTGTTTGGAACTTATGCTCATGGATCCTACTTGAAGTTTAATTAATTTGCTGGTGGCGGCGAGATGAATGATTGTGAATTTAGTTGGTGGGTTTGCCGCTCTTGAAGCATTTTGATTGTCATGCCTCGCTTTGAAGTTCTTTGTTTTTTACTATGCAAAGCATTGGCTTCTGGAGCATTATCCAGGTGATGATGCCTTTCGTCCTTTGAGAAGGACGAATCATCACACTTTTATCGTTTTTAAATTCAGCGTGTCGGGTTATTGCATATATAGTAATTTACTTTTATCTTCCCACTATATCCGGGATGATGGTTCATCATCACGCAGATCTTCATGGGTGGAACTCTACTTGAGATAGTATGAGTGTACTATCATGAATTCACGCAAATATCTGGACTTTCATACACGAATCAGTTCACTGCTGCTTCTTAATACCTATGGCTGCTTATTGTGGATGAAGGATAATCTTAGTTCACTGAATGTACTGTGCGGGCGGGGGGAGGCACATGTTCTTGGCAAACGTCAACGTTTGAATACCCTCGCATCATTTTCACCGCTGCGTCGCTGTCGTTCCTGCCTTGGAGTGCTGTCACTGCCGACTTGCCATGGAAAATCGGCAAGCGACGACGATCTTCTAATTTGTTGTAACCTGGAACCACTTTTCTGAACTTTTTAATTACTAGCACGAGATTTTCAGACTAAGACAGGGCTGCATGCCTGCTTATTAGTATTAGTACTCTCGACAGATTAGAAGCAGTAGTGTAGAAACGATTTGTGTTTGTGTAAATCGACAGATGTTAGGCGGCTGTGAAATTAAGGCATCTGAATTGCCATGTTCGACGGCGATGGTGACAGCAGCAATAACTCTCGATCGGATAACTGCAACTGTTTGCTGAGGAGATACGGCTCAACAGTCCAGTGACTGTGTCCATGGCTGTGAGCTTCCTCGTGGCACCATCCAAATCCACTCGATTATCACCATATTATAGTACTAGACTAGAAGCAAGCAAACATCATGCTCATCTTATATCGTATCCATCGAACCCCTTGTCGTTTTGATTCCATTTTACGCGCTACCGGTGGGATCTTCCTCCGGAAAAACACATGGGTTGAATCTTCGTCACCTACTATTCTTGATTGTGATCAGTGTGTGGATCACTAGAAGGTCAGCTGGTCCTTCTTTAGGTACGAGCCAAAGTGACTCCATGTGCCATGCTCTCCATCTCCAAGGTTCAATTTTCTCTGCCAGGTACATGGATCCCATGACCTCGTCTAGTTCGGTAGCGCCCTCTCGCTTTCCGTCAAGCAACACCACGCGATCGATCCACATGCATGTTCTTGGGTCTCAATCCATCTGGACATCTTGTGGGGTTGCTTTCTTCTTTCCCCGCTTGAAAAAGGTTGTCGTGTTGATTATTGGAGTGGATTTTGCCATGTTGGGTCGCACCTTTTTTATGCATTTGTTTTTGAGCTTTGGTTACTCTTTTTTTTTTCTCTTTTTGCGAATTACTCTTTGTTGTTGTTGTTGACAATTCGATGATTTATATTATTATACTTATGTTTTAAGTGGATGTGGCTGGATTTGCAGTTTGTAGTGCTCATATACTATTAGTTGCGATAATTCTCTGGTCCCATTTATTTGTGAATATTTCGATGAATGATTGCGCAATAGTGGAAGCAACTGAGATAGTAACAGAATATTTTTGGACGAGACCGATGGCATCAGTTCTTTCTGATAGATACTCCAGTTGTGCCTGCATCACGAGCTATCCAAACTCGCAACAATTGGCAGCTGGAAACACATATATCTGGATTTTAGAGACTTGCTGGCTAAATTTCGCTTTTGAAGTACACACGACACATGCTCCAGCAACATGGTAGAAATGGGGGAAAAAAATCTTTTCTACGTGTGCCTTATTATCATCAGTTAGGGTGTATCAATGTTAAAAGAAAAAAAAAAAGAATAAGAGAAAAGGAGCGGTTGCCACACAAAAGGTATTAGGCGGCACATGCACGCGCTAGAGGGCCTAGCTTGAAATAGACATGTGAGCTACAAAAGGCTGCTGGATGTGTTGTATTGCAACTGTGTACCAAGCTCCGAGAGTTGATGGAGTTTCTAACAAGCAAATTAGACGAGAGCTAACTAGCTGAAACTGAACTCTAGAGGAGACTACTCGTAGTACCTTGATGACGTATGCAGCAAGTATACATTGGCCAAAACCATACGGCACAACTAGCGCGGTGACGTGCAATGTTCATCCAACATGATCCTAATTTCTCATATTATGCATGTGACATATGCATAACTTGCAGATGAATATCCGCAATAATGCTAAAAGTTGGGGTTGTTAATAGTCAAAACATGTCCCAGACTAAAATAGAATGTATTTTTCTATAGAACTGTTCAAAGTTCAGGTGGCTTTTTCCAATATGAAAAACCAGAACATTCGATTTCCAAGGCATTTGATTGTTTGGACTCTTGGATGGATATATCTCATCATTGGTGTTTGTTTGCTAGAGTATGCAGAATATGGTCATTATATATCGCCATTTGCTAGCTCCTTACCGGAAATTCTAACTGTTCTTGTTTCACATGAATAAAACAGTTAAAGAGTCGTGTGAAACAATGCAAAACAAAAAGATGTAACTGTTTTTCTTCATATTTTTTTAGGAAGTTCTAAACGGTTGCAGTTGACATAAATATTTTAGACGCTGAGTTGGCGGCGCCCACAGGTTTTCTTCTATTGGGCCCAAAGGCTTTCTACCCAGATACTAGTAGTATTTTGATCCAGCAACAATGTAGGCCGACAAATTTCCTATGGGCCGAGCCCTTCTAGGACCAAACGTGCATATGCAGCCCAGAAGGAGAAGGATCCAATCCACATGACACGCCACACGCTACACGTGGTTCGAACGCGACGGATCCCCGAAATTTTCGCAGCTTCCCTCCCAAACGAAATTCCAAATTCGATCCCCGCGCGCTTCATCACTTAAAAACACACCCAAATCAAAAATGCCAAATCCTTCCCCCCTCCTCCCTCTCCACCCACCACCGCTAGATCCCTCCAATTCCCCACCCCCTCGATTTCGATTGATGCGGCGGCGGACATGGTGCGCGAGCTGCGGGTCGACTCCTTCTACTCCCGCCTCCGCGCCGCCGCGACCGCCGCCGGCGCGGCGTGCTCCTCGCCGCTGCTGATCCTCCCCTCCGCCGCCGACGCCGACTCGCTCTGCGCGCTCCGGGTCCTCGCCCACGTCCTCTCCGCCGACTCCATCCGCTTCTCCGTCTACCCCGTCGCCTCCGCCGCCGCCGCCGCCTCCCTCCTCGCCTTCTTCTCCGCCGACCAGCCGCTCTGCCTCCTCCTCATCAACTGGGGCGCGCACCGTGACCTCCGCGCCGTCATCCCCCCCGCCGCCACCGCCTTCGTCGTTGACTCCCACCGCCCCATCCACCTCCACAACCTCTGCGCCGCCAACGACCGCGTCGTCGTGCTCTTCACCGCCGACGACGAGCACACCGCCGATCTGTCCTACGACTTCGACGTCTCCTCCCTCGCCGACGCGTCTGACCTCGCCGCGGCCGCGGGGGACGCGGACGACCACCTCCGCGTCGACGCCGATGCCTCCGACTCCGATTCCGAGGCATCGGACTCAGATTCCGACGGCGAGGGCGGGAGGAGGAAG
Organism: Eleusine coracana subsp. coracana; assembly: GCA_032690845.1. Classification (NCBI taxonomy): domain Eukaryota; kingdom Viridiplantae; phylum Streptophyta; class Magnoliopsida; order Poales; family Poaceae; genus Eleusine; species Eleusine coracana. The sequence goes on from CM064426.1 coordinate 13,841,174, forward strand.
CGGCGGCGCCTCTCCGACGACGCGGAGGCGGAGGGCGACCCGGCGAGGCTGTTCGGGAAGCTGCGGCGGGAGTACTATCGCCTCGGCACCTTCCACGGCAAGCCGTCGGGGTGCCTCATGTACGACCTCGCCCACGCCCTGCGCAAGAACACCAACGAGCTCCTCTGGCTCGCCTGCGTCTCCCTCACCGACCAGTTCGTCCACGAGCGCATCACCAACGAGCGATACCAGGCCGCCGTCATGGAGCTCGAGCAGCACATCAACGGCTCCGGCAACCTCGACCTCTCCGGCGTCGGCTCCGTCGTCACGCTCAAGGACGGCACCAAGATCCGGGCGCCCGAGACCTCCCGCATCGCCTACGAGGACGAGCCGAGGCTCATGCTGCTGCGGGAGTGGAGCTTGTTCGACTCCATGCTCTGCTCCTCCTATGTCGCCACCAAGCTCAAGACGTGGAGCGACAACGGCCTCAAGAAGCTCAAGCTGCTGCTGGCGAGGATGGGGTTCCCGCTCGCTGACTGCCAGAAGAACTTCCAGTACATGAGCATGGAGGTCAAGCTCAAGATGCGAGATGAGTTCGACAGGTTCCTACCCGAGTACGGGCTCACTGAGTTCTACTACCGGAGCTTCCTCAGAGTGCACGGTTACCGGTCCAAGGTTTCTGCGGCGGATGTTGTGTATGGTGTCACAGCTTTGCTTGAATCTCTGAATGCTGAGTCCAAGGACTCAAAGGGGTCTTCAGCTGCTGAGCAGTTTTGGATCGCATACTCGGCATTGTCACTGACCAATGTTGATCAGTTGAGAAAAGGGATGAAGTCTGCAATTGAGATACAGAGGGCCATATTGAGGCAAGGAAGCTCAGCAATTACAAAGACTGGGTTTATACGCAGTGCTAAGAAGTTTCGGTGGGTGAAGCTTGATGACCCAGTGGACACAGGTAAGCTGTGCCAACCACAGGCGCTTACCAAGTTCTGCTTCTTTCTGATGGATGCACTAAAGGAAAGGGGTGCCAGGATGAAGCCACTAATATGTGCTTGCTTAGCAAAGGAGCCTGAGAAGGTGCTTGTCGTTGGGGTATGTGGGAAGCCAAGGCTTGGGGCTGTTCAGGGGAATGCGTTTGGTAATGCTTTCAGATCAGCAGCAGAGGAAATTGGTGCAGACTATTTCCATGACATGTTTGAGTCATCATGGATTGTTCTGGACGTTGTTGCTGTCAGTTCTTTCATGATTCGGTTAACAGAGAAGCTGTGAGGGACTGAGGGCATGAGCTTGTATAATTTGAGTGATTCTTTCAGGTTCCAAGATGGGAGCCTAAGGCTTGATTCTCTTTAAATAAAGGAACTTGATGCCTGATGATACAGGAAATGTATCTGCTCAACGGTCCACCTGACATTTTACTGATATAGGAACAACAGCCTAACAAGCATCAGCTTTGCTAAGTTTGAGCTGCCCAATGTTCAATCCTTCAGAATTTGAGAGCTGAGGAATCTCTCACTGTTCAACCGCCCCATTGGTAAATGATAGATCAGATGCAATCCTGATTGTAACATAGAGGGGGCAAGGTATACTTGCTTACTGATCTCTTTCTGATAGAACTGATGTAGTGATGTTTGTGTTTGTATTTCCATAAACATGTTTGTTGTCATCAATTTTGTATCAGTTAGTTTCTTGAAATTCAGTGAGTTGATAACAAGTGCCTTTATTTAATATACAAGTGCTGATGTTCACATCCATTACAAGGATGCAGAGAAATAATGAATCGTCAGTAGCCCTGTGAGTTGATAACCCATCTTCATGGCAGATTTCTTTGCATCTATTACTAGGATGAAGTGTCAATTATCCCAATTTCTGTTTTTAGCATAGAGAACTGTAATTCTGTGTAGCTGTGTTCTTGACATTTATTTGCAGTATGAATAAACTTGCACTGTTGATCACCACACAAAGAGAGATCAGCCCATCAGTATCAGGTATGTTATATATCCTGCTCCACATTGGTCGGTAATAAGGTGCAGATCTAGAGGTTTACTTCATCAATGGACCAATGTTTTTTTGCACTTATGTTATGATTTGAGAATAAGATTCTAGTATTCCGAATCAGTATGCTACTATCGTTGCAGTGCAGAGAAGGAATTAGCTGTGTTAATCCACCAGGCTACATTGATCCAAACTCTACAGTGTTGCCTTGTGTGTTTCAGATCGTATATGGGTTAATATAATGTGTCAGTTGCAGAGATCTCAGATTTGCAGTATGGCAAACCGGAAAATTTCAATCATTATCACAAAGTGGTGCTTCTGTTATCAGTCTGATAGCAGAATAACTGAAATGTACATTTCATCTTTTCCTTGTCAAGTGCGTGCATTTCTGTTTGAGGTGTTGGACTGTTGGGCATCTCGGTTTAGTCTTATGCATGAGAGTTTAAATATATGCAGTTCTTGTGACTAAAAACACATTTGGAAGTTTAAATCAGAAAGCCGATTGCTTTCTGATTGTATAATGGTGGCAACCAAAATCTTGGTGTATCTTTTTCCTCCATTCGTTTGCTATACATGCAGTTTTTATCAATAAAATCAGTCTATTTTGTGAAATACCATGGGGATGCATGTCTCTAGATATGGGTTGACATAAATAACTGTCTCAGTCAAATAGGTGACTTCGATCAGAATCAGATGTTGGAGTTTCGGAGTTTGTGCTTATTAGCATATTTTTTATATTTTCATTTTGAATGAATATCAAGAGCTCGCTGGTGAAGACGCAAGAGTAGGGTTGGTCCTTCACTTCTTTTTCCACATTGTGTGGCAGTGTGGGGAGGTTGGCTGGCTGGGCGCTACGACTACGAAGCGGAGTTCAGGGCAACACATATATGAGTGGCGGACCCAGCTCCAAAATTTAGGTATGGCAGACCTCAATTAACCGAGCTATTAATATAGTATTTTGCGTGCATGAAGTTATGTAAATTGTGGCGCCTCTCGTCTCGTGAATGATAACCAAGGTTACAGTGAAAACATGCATGCTGTAAGTTTTTTTTTTTCACTGGTTCATTCATGAACAAATTGGAGAGGTTCAATACATAATCTGCATCATAACAGATTGGAGAGGTTCAATACAAATTGGATGGGCCTTGTACTTACATCTTGTGATCTTGGTTTGGATCCTAGCGAGCGAGCGGCTGGACTCAAATCTTGCCATGGCATTGCCAGAGAGAGATCGAATGCTCTGCTTTCTATCTACAACTGAAAAATGTTCTGTTCTCTACTCTCTGCTTTGCTTTGCTCGGTTCGGTTCTAGCTTGCCCAGGCCTAGTGAATTGTTATGGGCTTTTAGGTTTTGGGTTGCTTGCAGCAGCAGCCCACACGACACGAACAGGACTATATATATATATAAAATCTGAGTCCATTGTGGTACGATTCCGATGAGGAAACTAGGCTAGCGGCGGCCTTCATAGATACAACAAATAAAGATAGAGCCTGCCATGGCGGATGGCGGCAACCTTCAAATTGAGTCCCCAACCAACAATGGCCGTGACCATAGCCGACTGGTCCAATCTGCCGTTGGACATCCTTAACACCATCCAGAAGGAGCTCGAATTCCCTGATCTGTTCCGCTCCGCCGCCGTCTGCACCTCCTGGCGCGCCGCCGAGCTCTACAGCCTCGCCGACAAGTACACAATCCTCTTCCAGACCCGCCCATCATCGACCGCATGATCGTCGGCTCACCCCACGGCTGGCTCGTCACCGCGGACGCCCGCTCCGAGCTCCACCTCCTCAATCCCGCCACCGGCGACCAACTCTCGCTCCCTTCTGTCACCACCATCGAGCAGGTGACCCCCGTCTTCTCCGACGCCGGCGACCTCCAAAGGTACGATCTCTCTTACTATGACGCCACACTCCCGAGGAAGGAGTACAACCCGCCGAAACCTTATGCCGTGGACAGGCTCCGGCGATCCCTGTATTTTAAGGTCGTGCTATCCTGCGATCCCTCTTCTTCGAATGGTGATGGTGATTGCGTCCTCATGATGATCCACAACCCATACAGGCAGCTCTCATTCGCAAGACTTGGAACGGACCATCAGTGGCACTGGGTCACCACCTCGTTCCGCCACTCCAAATACTCTGACTGCATATACCACGATGGTGCATTCTATGCAATGAATCGTCAGGGGGGAATCCATCGCTACACCATCCAAGGTTCTTGCTCCACGCTCGATATAATTTTCAAGGACACCCTCCCATACACCCCAGCATATAATATGTACATTGCTCGGACCATGTGTGGCGATGTGCTACAGATCTTCAGAATCACGAGCGAGTCAGGTGAATCACTAGAAACACACACAGATGCTACCCAGGTATACAAGGTCGACTTTGACAAGCAAGACATTGTGGAGGAAATTGACGACACCTTGTTGATGAAGGACAACGCGTTGTTCATTGGGCATAGCTATTCATCTTGTTTCCCCACAGAGGATTATCCTAGCCTGCGGGCCAACCATGTTTATTTCACTGATGACGATGAGTATTCACTGATGGAAGATTCTGATAACCCTCGAGATGTTGGGGTGTACAACTTGGAGGATGATAGCGTGGCAGGGGTGGTTTCTCCCCAGCCATGGTTGAATTGGCCAAATCCCATATGGATCGTGCCAAGTTTTACCAAGATCGACAAATAGGTATGTGTATTCATATGCTGCTATTCTCAGTATTTGGCAAATGTTTTAGTTATGTATTCATTTCATAACTTCATAACCATCAGATAACTATTCAAATTAAAAATGGGAGCAAAGAGTTAATCAAATCTTTGTTGAGATTCTCAGGCAAAATATTACATATCATTTCTCTCCGTTATTTTATTGCTTAGTGCGATTTTACTTGCGATAATTCCATCTTGGGGCTAAGAATTAGCAACCAGTGCTTTTCTTCTCATTTCTTCTGTAGGGATTTTACTTGTTAGGCATTTATAATACCATAGCAAACCGATTTTACCTGATTTTACTATGTTTGTTTGTCTGCATATTTCATCTTGGAGTTTTTCTCTTTTACATATACACATTAAGTAATGGTACTTTCAGCTCATGACAGGATACATTTCCTTTTGTTGCCTTTATATAGTTTAAGTATGCACACTGAAGAAAACTGTTTGCTATTATTCATAATTAGGATTCTTTATTATTAGTTAAGTATAGGCTTGATAGGCATATCAGACAACATCAGGAAATTAATCAGGTGAAGCTTGTTGTATCTCTTGGCATATCTGAAATCATTGTATAAAATGAATCTCTTAGGTTGCATTTTGAAATACTTTAAAAATGAAAGATTATATTAATTCTAGTTTTGGTTTTAAAGAAAATATTATTTTGCCTTAGCTTTCAATAGAGTTACAACCAAATACAATCACCAGTATCGGCCATTATCAATCATGCACAATTGCCGCACTGATAAAATAAAACAATTAAAACTAGAAGCAAAAGGAAAAACAACTCTTCACTATAACCTTATTATAGATGGAGTTCCCATGCAACACTATAATAAACGATGAGAACATCTGCAAAGACATAGCAATTGTAATCCATAATGGTTTCGCTGATGTTGTTGTTGCATCCGCCATAACCACTGTGACCTACTCCCTCCGGATTTAAATTATTGATATAATTGATTTTTTTGGTTACGTTTGACCTTTTGTCTTATTAAAAAAATTAAAAATTTATCAAATGTTTTATTACAATTTGTTTTATCACTAAAGAAAATTAAAACTATCTTATAATATTTTATATTTGAATAAATATTTTGAACAAGGTGAATGGTCAAACATAGTTAAAAAAGTTAACCACATCAACAATTAAATCCGGAGGGATACCCAAAGTATAGTTGGAGCACCATACACCGAATATGTGATGCCTATGTGACACAATACCATATAGTATAGTGGTTTTTTTTTTTCATCGGACAGTGAAGTATCATTGCAGCATTGTCAATTTTTGAACCTATATCAATTGCAACTTGATGGGTTCCCAGAGAAAAACAGATTATCTAGCAAACTAAGAATTGGTTAGGTTCTTTGTGTTGGAAAACCCACTCAAGTTGAAATTCTAGATTTGATATAGATGTTGTATTTACAGTTAAATATTTTTTTTCAATGGGAGTGATATATCGACAGCGAGACGTTTATGATGACTTTATCAATATGACCTAATCTTCTAAAGATGTTGACAGGAGTAATTACTCATTCATATGTTCATTCACAAAAAAAATGAATTATTTAAAAATTAGCCTAAGTAGTGGCATGCATGAGAAATTGTTGTAGACTATTGCCCAGTTAATGCTCTGCAAGGTACACAATCCAGTGATGTAGGAGCAGTGCGTACATGCATGGGACACGCGTACAAAAGCCGTCCTAAGAAACTTAACCAAATTTGTATGTAAGCAAAAAAAAAAAAAAACAGAGGAAAAACAGACTTGTGTACCCTCATGTGTGCACTTTATTAATAAATTTCAAAACATCCATCAAGAACACAAAGTGGTTTCCGTGTGATAAATATTGCGAGGATTCAGTACCAAACCCATGAATCAACAAAGGTTGTACCGCCATCTTGTAACTACTTGAACACTAAACAATGTCATACATCTTGGAGCTTCTTTCTGGGTGCGACGGCCTCAATGGCAGTTCCTAGAGGCCATGCCACCCACCTCAATGTAGTACTCTCCGTATTTTACCCTAGTCACCAGTGTGATCTCCTTAGTTGGTTCCAAGCCTGTTTATCCAAACCAGGTGGTGAATAAAAAGGTCGCATTTATTTTATCTAATCTATATTCATATACTACTTACCAAAGCCATCCACGAGCAATAATGTATATTGGTAAATGAGATCCATGCATATGTATGGCACGTCAAGGACATTAGGGTAAGCAGCTTTGGCTTCTTGAACACTCAATGAACAAACTTCTCCGCGGCAGCTTTGTACGCCGCAGGTATAGACTTCGCACTGGGCGCCTCACTGTCAATGGAAGCCAAACTGTGTTCCATGTTTCATGCAAATTATTTTAGGATTAGGTCGCACAGGAGAGTTATGCATATTTTCTCTTGTCATTAGAGAGTAATACTTTAAGAAAGATGCGTTAAGAAGAGAACTACTATGAGTTTACAAGATGAACACCTGAGCTGCTTTGTCATATAGAAGAAAGAAGCAAGGTAGAGGTCGTCCTGACCAGCTCCACCGCCACCATTCCACGCGGCATTGAAGGAACAGTTCTTGGTTTCACAAGATGCGTTCAAGTTTAGTGTTTTAATTATTGACTTTCATTACGATGGACTAAAAAAAAAAACTTAACCTGTAGGGGGTATAATGGTCCCCGGATATTGCATTTAAGGAGAAGATCATCTTACGTAGATCAAGAAAACTCTCGAACCCCTCCTCCCCCCATACATTAGGGTCACCAGCCTTGTGAGAACCTGGGCCGGGGTCACCATGGGCACCGTTACTTCTAGAGGTAAAGTCTTAACCAAATGCTTTGGTACGGGGAGAGACGAAAGAATTTTTTTAACCCAGATCGTAAATTCACTCCTAGTGTGAGTCGAACCTGAGATCTGGAAAGTCCTACTCAGGCACCTTATAAGTGAGGTAAAAGGCCCTTTCGCTATAATGAACTATACTACTTAGAAAAGTAGTATAATCAAATCAAACCTTTCATTTATAAGGGTAAATTCATAACTAATTAGTGAATCGTTATCTCTGAGAATTAATTTTAAACAAAAACTCCATTTAACACAATACGCCTCACGGCTCCCTGGTAACGTGTCACGCCGGCGGCAATCATGCGAGTGCGACAGACGTCTTCTATTGTGTTGAAGTTGCAATATGCTCATTGTTGAGTAAGATAAGCAGCATGCCCATCCGGTCATGGGTTGCAGTTGTCGTTGTCAATGTCTCTTCCATCCGTTGCATCCACCGGTTGAAATTTTCGCAGGATCTGTATCCCAATGTCCATCCGTTGCATCTCTTTATTGTCAGTTTGTCAACATCGATTGCTTCGGCCTTTAAACTGTTTGCACTCGTCATACTCTATTTACATCCTCTAAAATGAATATTTTGTCTTGTTCATCAGATTTTTTACTCTAAAGTTATTTCTACCGCACTCGTCATCTTTTATATCTCATACTCTATCCTAACTACCTCTTCGTGGGATCCACATGTCATCCTATCCCCTCTCTCTCTTTCTCCCTCTCTCTCTTCCTTTCCTCCCCGACCTGTCTTTTCTCTTCTTCCTCTGCCTCTCTCCCCCCGGAACCGACCGAGCCCTACCGCCGCACGTAACCGAGCCCTGCCGCTCGTGCCCCCTCCGTCGCATGCGCCCCCTCCGCCGTCGGGGCGACCTCCCTCGCTTGCGCCGTCGCCCTTCACCTACTCCCCCGCGTGCGCCGTCGCCCTCCGCCTCCCCCGCGTTCGAGCTCCGTCACTCGCGCCACCCTCCCTCCATGGCGTCGGTCCTCGCCGGCGCCTGCGGTCGCGCCCCTCCCTCCTCGGCCTCTGGGCCCCTCCTCCTCCCCGTGCGCTCCCAGGGCGCGGATCCGGCGGCCAGTGCGTGGATCCAACGGCCAGGACGCGGATCTCCTCCTCCTCCTCCTCCCCGGCGCCGCCACCGAGCCCGCCTTCCCCCGTGCGCTGCGGGAGCCCGCCTCCCCCGCGCGCTCCCACCGTTGGAGCCCGCCTCACCCCGCACGCTCCCATCGTCAGAGCCCGCCTCCCCCGCCGCTCCCGTTGCTAGGCCCGCCTCCCTCCCTCCCTCCTCTTGCCCTGCGTGGCGACCGGGGCACGGATCCGGCCGCTGGGGCGCTGATCCGGCGGGCTCTCCCCTCTCCTCTCTCTCCGCCTCGAGCTCTTCGGCGGCGGATCTGGAGACGGCGGCGAACTGGCTCCGGGCGCTGGCAGGAGAGCTGGGGGTGGTTGGGCGCAGACGCTCCGGTGGTGGGCTCCGTCCGACGTGGCACCATAGTGGACACACGGTAAACATGCCAGGAATAGCGGACGCTGGGTCGTCCGAGGCCGTAGCGGACGCGATAGCGTACCGCGGTGCAGAGTGTTTTCCACTACCGTGGTACTGTAGGGCGCGGTCCGTAGCGCGGTGCAGTCAGTCTTAGGAAATTCAACACCGACTCTATTGATTGGCCAAAATGGATTAATTAGCATGTTTACAAGATAAGGATGTGATCAATTTGGTCGATTTCATTAATTTTTAGAAAATTTTTATTGTTTTGCATCTTGGGGTTGGAAAGAGGAGAAGGAAATTTCAGGACGAAACAGAAGCAGGTGCGGCTACCGTTGTGTACGGGCTCGAGCATGGGAGGCGCGTGGTGGTTACGGATCCGGCAACATGCTCCCCGCTGATCATGTGGGTCGGGAGACATAAATCAGTGTTCGCTTTCTTGGAGAGAGAAACTGAGAAAGAAGTGATTTGTTCTTGGCGTAAGGTAGAAGAAGAAGCAATACCGCTGGATGTTGATCTCACCAGAGAACGATCATCTGAAAAGATGGAAAATAGTAAATTCCATATAATTATATTTTGTGATTATTTTTTTTCCTGAAATACCCATATTATTTTATACTACTTTAAAATACTATATCATATTACTTAAAAGGTGAATGTAGTATAATTACATCTAAGCCATTAGATCAAGAAAAATAAATGGTTCATAATAATTATAGTCCATTGTAAAGATGCTCTTATTATTTCATCTCGGCACTTATCATACATTGCTCCTTCTGGGGCAGCTGTTGCATCATATTCCTCCCCATTGTAATTGTATTTTCCTTCGAGAACAGAAAAAGATATTCTTCTTTAACAAATAATGAAATGTATCAATAAACTATAGGAGGGCGGTGTTTGTGTATGATACCATACCGGTGAACCCAAGCATCATGCAGTAGCTAAATGGCCCGTTCTTTTCCTTCAGGATCTCTACACGAGCAGCTAAAGCACCATGGTGCAAGTAACTGCAGATGCAGATGATCAGAGCAGTATCATAGGAAAACAGTTATTTAGTGACAATTTTCAACATATATAATTTGTACATCATCATGATTCGATGTGACCTGCCCACTAACAAGTTATATATATCTTTACACAGAATACACATACTAATAAGCATATAGAAGAGCGACAAACCTGTGAACATATAAATTAGGGAAAATTGTCTGAAGGACACTAGAAAGATTTGGATTTGGACGTAGATCATACGATTCGTATTTTGCTCTAGCACACTGAGAAGTCATGAAAATTAGCTGCAACACACCGTCTCTATTAAAATATCATTTTTAGGTGTTAGAAGAGAGAGAAACTTTTCAAAATGACATCAGTGCCCCTGTTCCCTTCTCTCTCGATGCGCTCCTATCCACTTCACCTGAGCAGATCGTGCCAGAGGCATCGGCGAGCTCGATAACGAGGCAGCGGGGGCGCAAGACGTATCCAACGGCTGTGAGGCGGTCGACAAGGTGTGAGCACTCGGGGAAAGGAGCTCGCAAAAGCGGCAAGGTAGAGCTTGAGCTGGAGATAGAGCCGAGCAGAAAGGCGATGAAATCACGAGCAGGTGTCAGGAGGCAACGAGCGCAGCTGGCACCTCGCCGGTGAGACAGTTGAACGCTGTGAGCAGCGAGCGCTGCGAGAAGCTCCACCTCTTTGAGCCCAAAGATTTCAAGCTCCACCTCTCCTTGCTCCTCCACCTCTTTGAGCGCCGCCTCCTCTTCCTCCTCCGCCTCCTCCAGGTCAGGGATGCCCTCACACTGATGGCCGCGGTCACCTCCTCCGCTCTGTAGAACGGGTTGAAGAAATCCCACCCGCCGATGGCAGACACCGAAGGGGGCGGCGGCGCATTAGGCGCGTAGTAGTACGAGCACCCTATATCCAACGTCTGCACGCTATCGTCCTTAACCTTCGCGGGGGCACGGGTCGCCGGCGCCTCCTACATTGCCACTGCCGGTGGTGGTGGCGGCGTGGCGTGCGCGGGAAGGAGCTGCGTCTACGTCGGCGCCGGTGCCGACGAGGGGGAGCTCGGCGACGAGATGGTCGGGGTGGGCAATGTTATGAGGATCAACGCTCTGTTTCCGGTTGAATTCCAGAGAGAGAGAGAGAGAGAGAGAGACCATGGGTGAGGATGAAGACGAAAGGCACAAATGTCTTTTTGCAAGCGGAAAACATATTCTATTATGTGCGGTGTGATACAGCTAATTTCCACAACTTCTAAATGTGCTAGAGCTAAATACAAATCGTGTGGTATACTATGCCCGAATCCAAAGCTTTCTAGTGTCCCACAGATAATTTTTCCTACAAATTATAGTCCTTTCCTTTGAGGTATTCTTTTGTAATGTAAGGATCTTTCCCATCTGGTACTGTTGGAGCGCTGGCGGCAGCGTTGGCAGAGATGGTATAAGCCATTTGCACTGACCCACCTCCCATACCAACCACGTCAATTGTCTTCGAGTAATCCCCTCCCAACTTACCTAACAAATAGTTCAACACCTATGGTTCAATGTAACACAACAACTCCTCAACATCAAAATCAGCTTCACCAGGCGAATCCATCACATCTGTAGAGGTAAATTAATAGCCTTGATTTCAACTTTAATATACTCATCAAATTCCATATTGACCACACTGTTCTCACCATATTTTGTCCATCTCGTATACCCCTCAACAAAACATCTCCGTACTAAATGTGACATTATTACTTCTATATCATTTCACAGCTTCTGATTCTTGCAATCAAAACACGGATAATATATATCAGTCGTACGTTCACGTCGAGCATGTTCTGCGGCCGCTTCGATGAATTTAGAAACTTCTTGTAAAAATATTGGACCCAGTCTAGATGTCTCGTACATCCAAGATCTATCCATCGCGAACAATCTTGAATGAAAATCAAAAATTAATTAATAACACAAAATTGAAATATTCACTAAATATATAAACATTGAAATATAATATACATGAAGTGAAAAATATTATGCAAGGTAAAATCAAACAAGCATCAAATTATTTTATATATTATTTAATTTTTATCACAATCTATTCAAAATATTAGAAATTAATTAATTAATTATGTGTAATAAAAAATTTAAATATTAACTAAATATATAAACATTAAAATCTCTATATTTTATTAAGAGAGGTGAGGTCATCTAAACCAGATTTTCGTGTCCGCAATCACACGAATCACACGAACGGTGTCACTCCTCCCCGTTATTTCCCTGTTGTACACAGTTAGGAATCAGTTTTTTCGATAGAGACTCCTCATATCATACAAGAGTCCAGTTCTAATCCGTAAAATATTATGAAGTTGTTTCCCATTGTAAAATACGTGTCCTATCGTCCAGATGTTTGATCATCCACGCCGTAGTTTGCCCTCATCAACCTCCGTTGAACACCACCTCCGCCACCAACATCAGCATATCTTCGAGCCGTCGTCGCCTTCGTTGAGCCTCCTTTTGAGCGAGCCATCATCCCCTCTTAGTTTTGCCCCAATTCCGGTCGATTTTGAAGCCTTGTTGCACATTCTATACCGTCTCCAGCGAGGTCCACACGGCAGCCATGGCCCGCCGTGTTTAGTTGCCGGTGGTGGTCTTTTTATCACCATTGAGTTCTCAAACGTTGGATCTTCTAGGAACAGTTAGGATTGGATCAGCTGCAGACCCCTTCGTGTGGTCCACCGTGAACCATGGACCAGGTGATTGGCTGCAGGTTCATGAGTTTATGAACCTGGTCCAAAAAATTTTCCTCACAAAAATTAATATAAGAATTCTCAGGAAATGTACCTTTTTAGTTTAGCCCCCCACCTTTTGAGTGTAATCAAACCCGCAATACGTCTGAAGCCTGAACCTTGCTGTATTTCACATTAGCCCTTTTTCTTTTATTAATTGTGTCCCCTTTCACTTAGACTTATATAAATCTTATAATTGAATCCTTCTAAACGTTCTCTATTCATATTTTAGTCCCTGAAACACGTAAGTACTCATATCTTTATCTCTAACTTTCATTTGGGCAATTATTGCATCTAAATATTTGATTTATCGTAATCTACCGAGCCACAATTCTTTTATTATTTATTTTCTATGATGTACTGATCTTTATTATATGTGTTTTTCTCTTTGGTCATTAGTTTGTGCGAGTAGGGTCAACATCAGAAAGCAGTAAAAAAAATCTCAAGGAGCGAGATTTAAGATGACTGAGCAGCTATTTGAAACGGTGAGTGTGTCCTTGAACACATTGACCCCATTTTTAGGATGTATTTGTTCTATAAATTGCATGCTTCTCTTAATTATGCTTACATTGAAATATCATCTTTATCCTTCTTCCCTTGTTTCTTTGCCATAGGTTTGTAGAAATAAATACAATTGAAAATTTTGAGAAATTTTCAATTTATGCCGGCTTGGTCAACGAGAGTAGTAGTTGAGCAACAAAAAAGCGATGTTGGTGGCGGACGCTAAACTTTGCTACCTACAGGTGTTATTTTTTCGCTAGCTGGAACATTGTGATCATCAAAAGTCTTGAAAATTTAATTCTCATACACACCCTGTATTTTAAGTCTGTTGCAACGCACTAACATTTTGCTAGTATAATATACATGAAGTGAAAAATATTATGCAAGGTAAAATCAAACAAGTATCAAATTATTTTATATATTATTTAACTTTTATCACAATCTATCCAAAATATTAGAAATTAATTAATTAATTATGTGTAACAAATTTTAACTAAATATATAAACATTGAAATATAATATACATGAAGTGAAAAATATTATGCAAGGTAAAATCAAACAAGCATCAAATTATTTTATATATTATTTAACTTTAATCACAATCTATCCAAAATATTAGAAATTAATTAATTAATTATGTGTAATGAAAAATTTAAATATTCACTAAATATTTAAACATTAAAATATTATATACATTAAGTGAGAAATATTATGTAAGGTAAAATGAACTAGATCTAGATTCCCATTGCCATAATACTACCTTCTCTCTCTTCTAAAAAATAAACTAGATCTAGATTCCCATTGCCATAAAACAAGCTAGATATAATAATTTTTTGTGTAGTGATAAAAAGAGATGATGTATGCCTTCATAAACTTCAACTATAGGCAAATAGGACCATTCAAATCAAACGAATTTAGCTAAAATTTAATGAAAACTAAATAAACTTAAACCCAAACATTTTACTTATTTCCAAAATGAGAACACAAAAAAATCAATGGGATGAGTTCTCCTTACCTCAAAGATCAAATTTCTGCAAAAAAAAAAAAAAACAAACTCAAAACCTTTCCCCCTTGATTTTCGTGATTTATCCAAATTTTCGAGCCGTCACTGTTCAAGTGAGGGCCGGAGCTGTCCGAATGAGGTTTTTATAGCCTCGGCAATTTATAGCGGCGGTTGATATTGCCAACCGCCGCTAGTATGCCCTAAATAACAGCAGTATGCCCTAAAGGGGCCTCTGTAGCGGTGGTTTTCGTTGGGGCAGTCCCCATTGGCTCTGTAGCGGCGGCCGACTTTGGCTCGCGCCGCTACGGCGGTTTGCCTGCCGCCGCTGCATGCCCTATTTGTGGTAGTGATGCACATCATTTTATGTCACCATTTGTAAAATGAATAGTAAGTCATTTGGGTTGGGACGTGGTAAATTTCTCTGGTTGACACCAAGTTCATACCCATAGGTAAGAGCCTTCTTGAGATCCTTCAAGAAGAGTGATCTATTTAGGATTGTACTGAAATTTGCTTTTAGTATGAACAAGATCCCAAACCTGCACAAGGTATCAATTTTATTTTGTTCTATGTTACACAAAATGACATCAAATTGAAAAGGAAAATTTATATATACCGCTTCAAGAATTTGCTCTGCCTTCTCATCACCGATCAATCTTAGACCAGTTGTCGCTTGTAGTTTTGATAATAGGCAGACACTATTGTAAGCTTAGAAAATTCAGAGTAGAAGAGGCTGATTGAATATTTAGTGCTATCAAATGCTGAGAGAAGAAAAAATTAACATGTATAACCCTTTTTTGTCCTTCAAGAAAAGTAACCATTTTTTATATAAAAGTTGTTGAGACATTTTATTTAATTTTATTGAATTACTCTGCTAGTATTTAAACTATTAACGTTAGGACAACAATTTTAGTTCAATTTTTATCTTGACTTGTTATCCTAACAAAATCAATTTGAGAATGAGGACATAAATTAGAAGATTGAAATTCTCTACTGACCCCTAATTTAAGCGGAGTTGTTTTCTGCAGCTGACGTGGTACAACATCCTTGACCTTCACAAGAAGAGGTTGTATGGAATTTGCAGCCTCTTGGGGTTGACCAGCATACGAGCTCAGACCAAGCTTTACCTGCATCAACAATGACTATTGTATTATCACTACATAATTTTGTTAAACATGTAAAAGATGTATTAATTCTTAGAGTCTAATTCTTAAACCCACTACAAACTTGAGAAAAAAATTATTACGTACTCCCTTCCCCAAAATAAGTTTATGTTTGAGTTTGGTAAAATTTAGCTTTGACTAATGATTTTTATACACTTAATTAAATTCAAATTCTAGTATTTGTATTTTTAGATAGAGATTTTTGTACACTAAAAATATTTAAGTGTCTACATCTGTAATATTTTGGTAGTGACGTTTTCAAATTGCGTCATAGAACATGGCACCTACGTTTAGTTTGACCAAACCCAAACATAAACTTATTCTGGTGTGGAGGAAGTAGTTTTTTTTTTTACTTTACTATTTCATTTAGAGGATTCCTCTTGTTGTTTTTTAAGAGAGAAGAATCACTTCCTTTTGCTGTTAAACTCTCACTTTTTTGAATGAAGGAAGCTATTCACCAACCAGGGAGCACACACAGGTTGCTCTGCTCTGCTCTGTTATAGGAGCTCCTGTTATTGTACATGTTGTAACCTAAATCTGAATTGCTTATAATGGCAGGACAAGCGGACAATTGCTTGTAATCTGAATTGCTTATTATACAAGTCCTGCAACATTATTATTGCCCATATATTTGTACGCGTATTAATTGCAAAACATGGTTCTAGTTATCTATCCTGTTGATGAGGTGCTGACTTTTATTTTCTCTAGAAGCTGAAGATCATCGAAGTAGATAGAGCAAGATCTGATAATAAGAAGCCAGTGACGATGAATGAATTTGTTTGTGCGCATGTGTACCTTTGCAAAGAACTCGATGTTGTCGTCACCGATCTCGACGAGGTTCTTCCTCCTATCGAACTTGAAGACGTGCTCCCGGCGTCGAAGATCACGGCGTACCTCCCGGCCGCTGATGCCATGTTCTCCTTCTCCGCTGGCTCATCGACGGTGACACGGACCTTTCGACCAAACACGACGATGTTACCTCTGGCAGAGGCTGCAGAGGTCAGGTTGAGAAGAAGGAGAAGCACAGCAGCAACGAGGAGAGCCATTGCCACTGCAGCAGATAGCTCTAGTGGACGCTCTTGTCTCTCTGAAGCACTCTCGACTGAGCATGCATCGGCAATATTATTAACAAGAGACGATGGGGATGAGCTTTGCAAGCTGGTAGCTCAAGTCTGCAGGTATCGTATACTTCCTCTATTTCAAAATTATTATCGTTATTGATTTTTTTAACGAACTTTGATCATTCATCTTATTCAAAAAATTACCTCAAATACACGAAATTATTGATTATATTTTAAATTTATCTAGTAATAAATCTAATTATAAAAAAATATATGATAATTTTTAAATTTTTAAATAAGACGAATAGTCAAAAATAACAAAAAAAATCAATGATGATAATAATTTTGGAACAGGGGGGTAACTCAATGTATCTTTCACGAGCTGGGTGTCGATCTACGGCGAAAATTTTAGAAGAGAGGAGGTGGCATAGGCATATAACTATGGCATTTGAAACTTGGCGTATGAATGGTGAGTGGTTGTTTAGACTAACTTGAGCCGAGCGCACGAACAACGCCATAGTTCGGTTTCCTCGTGCATCACGTATAGGGGTCCTCCATGTTTAGTTTATTCCGGAATTTGTATACCTTTCGTTAAGCCAAATCCTCGTGTATCATGATCGAGAGCGTGGAGAACGACGCTTGGACAAAAGCTTCATATGATGACATCACATATATTATTGGTCCTTTAGCCCAACCAGCCGAAATGACGTGCCCTATTCAGACATTATTTTACTATATTAATTCATATTTTTTTAACCTTTAATCAACTGAAAGATTTAAGACTATTGTTTGTTATTTTGTGTTTTAATTTTTCTTTTATATAATTATTTATATATAATAATTATAAATTATTTGGTCTAAATTTGATGGCTTAAAACTATAGTTGAAAGTTGCCAAAATTTCTAGTCAGCTGAAATTTAGTAAGTCCCGTATTAATTTACTATTAGTCTAGACTATTGGTAAGATGGAACAGTCCTTCTTTTGTCAAGTGGCTCAAATGCACATTATTGACACTTTTTCTTATGCTATTAGTCATTGATTATAAAGAAGTTGTAATTATAGTTTACAGTTGCAACGAGTATGATAGTACATACTCCCTCCATACTTCAAAAGAAAGTCGTTCTGGGTTCATAGCGGATTTTATAAAAGCAAGTCGTTTTTTCGAAAAAGAAAAAAATATTATGATCATGGAGAATTGAACTAGTAACCTTATAGGTTGAGCACTTTTACCCATAAGTAACAACCACTTAGGTGAGCACATATTATTGACTTGGTTAGTTCTAAAACATATTTAATAAAGACAGAGAGAAAAAATTCCTTCTAATTAATAAGTTATTAGTATGCTAAATCATATCTTAAATGACATCCTTTTAAAGTATGGAGGGAGTATATGTGTCAGACATATAAAGAAGTCACTAGATATACCACGGCAAGGCCTGTGACCGACTTCATAAATCACAAGATTTTTTTTTTGCGACAAGTAAATCACAAGATTTCAGTCGGTCCAATCTTTCGAAGACGCTATAGGGTTAGAACATCTATATTGTGTTAGTGAGTGTTCATAGAGTTTGTCTCTATATTGTATTTCAAAAAAAAAAGTCACTCTACCATAGCCCACTTTTAATCTTGCCAAAAGCATGATGATCCACGTGACATTCACTACATGATGTGACAGTACTAGAGGGATTTGAGAAAAAAATCTAGATGGACACATATTCTTGGGCGATCTTTTCATATGAGAAAAAAAACAAAATAAAAGAAATATTCGAAGAACGAAGCACCATGTATCTTCCTGTGCAAATTATCGATTGAAACATTGAGAAAAAATAGTAAAAATATTGGAGAATGTGGTCCTTCCACCATCATCCATCTACAATTTCCAGAAAACCCCTTCACAAAACATAGAATAAAGGAGCAGTCCACAGCCCGCCTCCTGGCTCGCGCCCGTTGCCGCCGCTCGCCTCCGCGGCCCGCCTCCCTGTCACACCCGCCACCGCCGCTCGCCTCCGTGGCCTGCCTCCCTGTTGAGCCCGCCGCTGCTGCTCGCCTCCGCAGCCTGCCTCCCCACACCGCGACCCGCATCCTAGCTCGCGCAGCTCGCCTCCGCGACCCCTCCTCCCCGCGCCGCAGCTTGCCTCTGGGTGGAGGCACTGGACGTAGTCATTGGCAGGAGCAGCCAGTGGCGAAGCTAGCAGCGCAGCGACCCGAGTGCCACTTTAAATGTGCACGGCTCAATAATTCAACATGACAAAGAAGTAGAGACAGGAAACTTACCAAAGTCAATATTTTTATATGATAATACTGTACATGAGTTGTAACCATGATCAAAATATATTTAGCACTAACAAAATGCCTCAATTAGTTTAATATCCTGTAAAAAATAATAAAATATAATCAGATTAATTTTATGTGTAACTATGTAGAAATCAGAAATGTAACTATTAAATTATCTTCTAATACTTGCGTTCTTTCATAGCTCTGAAGCGACGAATCACTATGTCATTTGTCACATTTTTCATTTTTTCCTTCTCCACATAACAAATAAGGCTGTGACTCATGTAATCATCAGCCATACGATTGCGCAAATATGTTTTCACAATCTTCATTGCCGAAAAGCACCTTTCAACTATGGCTGTGGCGACAGGTAACACAAGCACTAGCTTCAATAAGCGATAAACCAGATGATAGCAAAGATGTTTCCTTGTCTCCACCATTAATTTAGAAAGCTCAACAATAGTATGTATGTTGGAGAATTTAGAATTTTCTCGCACATCAATAATGTAAAGAGCAAGTTGATGGTTCAGTTCCCTTAACTCCACAGAATCAAAATCATTAGGATATAACTTTGCTAGGCTCATCAAACTCTCAACAATGAAGTCCTGAAACTCATTTCTTGGATTGAAAGCAGCTGAAAACATAAGAAGCTGAGAAGTAGTCTCATTGAAGCGACTATCAAGCTCTTCTTGTATTCTTTGGGTCAATGTATGTCTCAGTCATTTCCAACTTGACAATATCATGCTTGTCACAAAATGCATACACTTCTTCTAGGAGTTTTTCCCACCCATCTGTTCTAAGCTCATTCAAATGGCTTCTAGTTGCCTTCACACAATTAATAGCATTTACAATATCTTGGTCTTTCCTTTGTAGTGCAACTGACAAGGTGTTTGTGATCATTAAAATTGTCAACATAAGATGCAAGTAGAATACAAATGCGAATGACTGAAAGTACACTAGAAGACCCCATGCTTGTTCTCTGTGATTTCCATCATTGTCATCTTTTTCTAAAACTCGAAGCACTTTAACAACCGTTGGGAACAAGTCAGCCAAACTTTGAAGAGATTTATGGTAAGAACTCCAACGAGTATCTCCAGGCCTTTGAAGACATTTCTCTTGATTCAATCCTGTCCCAGTTTTAAGTGAACCACAATCTAAGGCTTTTTGCATTTCTTCAAGATTGATATCACGAATCATGTCTTTTTTCTTTGCCGACCCACCCACCACATTCAACAAGGTGGAAATCCAACTAAAAAAATTACTAATGGGTGTATGCTTTTTAACAACAGCCACGATCACTAACTGAAGTTGATGTGCGAAGCAATGTATATAATATGCTGAACTATTTTCTCTCATGATCAGTGACTGCAAGCCATTAAACTCACCACGCATGTTGCTGGCGCCATCATATCCCTGACCTCTTACTTGCTTCAAACTTAGCTTTAGTTTTGCAAATAGAGAATCAATACATGACTTGAGGTTCGAAGAAGTAGTGTTTTTCACATGAACCAGTCCAACAAAGCTCTCTTTTACATGCCCACAATTATCAACATATCTTAAAACTACTCCCATTTGTTCCTTACAAGAGACATCTCTAGATTCATCCACTAGTAAGCAGAATACATCACCTCCCATGTCCTGCAGGATAGAGTCCAAAATCTCCTCTACAAAACACTTCACAATGTCCTTTTGAATATCAGAAGACACCAAAAGACTGTTGTCTGCAGCATCAATTGTAAATGCCTTGCGAAGAACTGGATCATGCTCTGCTAAACATTCAAGAAATTCTCTATAGTTTCCTTTGTTGTACGATGTCTTTGACTCATCATGGCCCCGAAAAGGTAATCCTTGCTTCAATAGATATCTGCATGAATCAATTGCACCATGAAGTCGGATAAAATATGCATTTTTGGAAATTTCACTCTGTTTATGAAGAGAAACATCAATGTGTTGTCCCCTTTGCAACAAAGCATCACAACTTTTCAATGCTATATTATGAGGGCTGCTAACATCACCTACATGCTCTTTCAATCTATCCTTGTTATTCCAACAATTCCAACCATCAATGACAAATGACTTATATCCAGCCATCTTCTTAGTAGGGTCTCTCATCAAGAAACAAGTAAAACAATAAGCTCTATCAGTAGACTCGCTATACTCAAGCCAGTTCCCAAATTCATCGAACCATTCAGGATTAAACCTTCTATTTCTCTCTCCAATCCAAGTCCCTGGAAAATTAAGAGTACGAGGTTGACAAGGTCCATTTTCTAAATACTTTCTTCTTACCACATCTCTGAGATTAGGATGATATGCTCTTATTTCTTTCCTTTTTCCTGGATCAAATTGGATCTCCTCTTCCTAATTGATATCCTCTGGAGCTGAAGGTCTAGCATTGCTCTCCCTCTGCTGTTGACGAGAAATATCAGTATTGTTACAATCGTCTGGTGCTTTCCTTTTCAACCATCTTTCCATAAACTTACTTGACATGATTTGCTTACTGGACAGAACCCCCAATTCCTAACCCTAACCCTACAATTTGATGAACATGAGCATAATCGGTGAGCTAGAAATTAAAATAATGATCGATTGCTTCTAAAAATTGACTAGCAGGAACAAATATTGGGAATAAATTCGTTGCATACCATCAGTAGCATCCAACGTGGTTGCAGTAGGGAAACGGAGCAGGGAGAGCCAACAGGAAAGGATTGAGGCCGCGGGGATGGATTCTGGGCTTCCGGCAACAAGGCACGCATGCGACTATCGATGAGTGGATCAGTTAGCTCGCCGGATTTGGTAGTTCTCGGCGGCAAATTTGGGCGAGCTTGGTTTCGCCCTTTCGCGGCGTCGCGGATGTGCGCGTGGCTTCGCGTCTTCTTTCCCTCGCCAACGAAACAGAGCAACTCGATGCTTTCTGTTGTGTGGCGTCCAGGCAGTTCCAAGCACTATGATTCGTTTTTTACCCTGGTGCCATGGCACTCGGGACGGTATACGTAGCTTCGCCCGTGACCAGCAATGCCAGGGAGGTGGATCCGTGTCGTAAGCTCCGAACGCAAACTGGAGGCGATGAAGAATATCCCTAACTCCTCGTCTGTCTCCATCCCGGCTGGGTTCAGGCGCCGTACGTGTTGTCTTGTGTCTCTCCTCCATTGCTACCGACCTCCCACCTGACAGCACAAGCTCCCCACGAAGGTAAGAAACCTACGTCCTCTACTAATGTGTGTAGAAATATAGCTGAATGCAAGTGTGTACCGATTTTGTGGTAGCTTTTGAACACTTTCTGCAACTATAACGTCAGACACAATGATACTGATTACTGAATTTTTCTCTTCCTCATCTTTATTTACATGCTCCGGTGGCCTTAACATGCTGGGATGACAAGGTTTTGTTATGTGTACTGCCTGATATAAAGTTTATGAGTTGATTTTATCTAATTTAGAGCGAATAAACATGTTTCATTGTTTTGGGTTCAGGCAAGAAAAGGAAACCAGAGCATTGGAGAAAGAGAATAATTGTTGCTTTGGTAGGTTCCATCGAGAACGCTTGCGCTGGAATCTTATCCTTTTTATCGCTGCTCTAAGTAGAAGATCTGATCATATTTTCTTCTTGCTGCTTTGGTTGCAGAGCTCCTAGCAGTCAAGTGAAAACAAAAGACTGGTGTTTGTTGCCAGCAAGTGTGTTGATAACTTCTTTGCTTTTGGCATACCCCTGGTAAGTAATCTCACTATGATATTTGATTCTTTCTATCTGCTCTTACGGTGTCCTGGAAAAATGCAAGGGCCAAGCAAAAACGTTGGGTGAATGAAAAGTAGTGCACTGGCCAAATCGCAGCTGTTGGTAAGCTCCAGCAGCTAAAAATCAACATACGAACTATACTCTTTCCCTTTCTTTTTCATTTTAGTTGTTGAATAGAACTCCATTTGCACTTTGCTTTTCTAGTACTACCGCTTGGACTTGTCTACTGAGGGATATGGACAAAATATGGGACAATCTTAGCACTACAATACCATGTGCATAATCATTAACCAATCCCACCATCTTAGGCTTTACAACATATATTCTTAA
Source organism: Eleusine coracana subsp. coracana (assembly GCA_032690845.1). NCBI lineage: Eukaryota > Viridiplantae > Streptophyta > Magnoliopsida > Poales > Poaceae > Eleusine > Eleusine coracana. The sequence goes on from CM064426.1 coordinate 13,863,974, forward strand.
ACTGATTATATAATAACAGAGGAATTTTTTCGCTATGAAGCATGGATGAGGATTCAAGGCTGACTTATGATTTATGAACTGCATGATTTGCATTCAAAAATGAATTCACATAAAATGGTCGATCAAGACCTTTATTTTTTTGGAATAATTAATAATTTGTCTTCTGACTCATGTTAAATGTTTTGGAAGGTGTTCTGAATGAGGAGTTTTGAAGATGGCTATATCAGCATGCTGGATGTGCATGTGGTTGCAGGGAATGATGCTGCACCTGTGACCCTCTGGTATAAATTTAAAGGATATAGAGGGACCTGAGCTAATGCCCTCTTTCTAATTTGCATTATGTTAGCTAACATTCCAAGCTGTTCTTGCCTTGTCTTTGCAGAATTTTGCACAGTTTTGGCACTTTTTTGTGCTTGATGGCAGCTAAGATGAGTGGAGAAAATATAGGTAATAGGAACTCAGGTAATAAATATGGGTTAATTTTCAGCAACTCGATCAGAAGCTTACTGCTTTGAAAGTCCACACAATAAAGTTAAATGGCACAAGAAAAATCCTTCAGAAAATATAACATAGATGTCCAAAAAAATGCATGACAGTCAAAAACACAAACCTACAATGTTTCGGGGGGGGGGGGGGGGGGGGATTCTTGTTCTGATTTTGATCATTTTGTGTTATTCATATAGACTCTATATTGTTACTTAGATCACACAGTTGCCCCTCACAACTTCAATTTTGCATTACAGCTAAAATGCCAAAACTGAAGAAGTTACTGTACAAGTGAAAACCGCATCTATGTGACCTTGAAAGGCACCTTGTGTCAAATTTAGAGAGCTTGAAAGCTGCTGAAGGAGTTATTGTACGAGTAATTATGTTTTTTTCTTGTAGATCATCTAACATTGGAGACTTCATTTGCATGTTTGTACTGCAAATTTTGTGATTGATAGTATGATTTCTTTCAGTCATCTATGCTTTACAATTTTGTTGCCCATGAAGTGCGATAACTTATCCTCGCAGGAGTAAGCTAATTTTGTGAAATGATATGAGTGGCAAGGTTCGACTCTTCCAGATTTTATTGTTGTGAAATGGTTGGTGAGGTTTGGTAAATTCGTTGTTGGAATGTACGAGGTATTCAGTGTTTTATCTTACATGAGGGCTTAATTGAAGTTCACATTAGATTTGTTTATGAGGATACTATGGCTTTCTGATAATTTGGTTTGCATTATCTATTATCGCCGTAGTGTTAGCACGGGCATTATACTAGTGAAAACCAATTTTTGATTCCTTTCATGGCTCCTTCGTTAATATAGCACTCCATGATATCTGAGTGAAGGGTAAAAAGACTACTTTTTCCCTCCAGTTTGACATGAATGTCAAAAGAATATCTGAATTATCCTCCACTTAACACTGTTAAATGTTAAAACTAACGTCATGATAAAAGAAAATTTAAAACTGGTTTTGATCTTAATAGAAAATTCGATACAGATAGGATCAAGGAAAGAAGAAGCAATCCGAGTATAGCTAAATTAGTTTGGTTTGTTGTGATAAAACTAACCTATTCAGAATCAAATTCTAATCGGATCAGTCTTTCTAATATCTCATACAGGTACTATGTATGTATTTGTGTTCATAAGAACTAACTATTTGTAAGTATCTACGTCTCTACTTGTTCATTCATAGATTAAAAGATTTCAAAAATATAAATGTTTGAAGGGTTGAAAGGTTTTGATTGCACTCAAGTTATATGGATTAAAGCTTTCGTTTCATCTGTCGCTGTCATTGAAGTTAGTCTTTCACTACAGTTAATATTTTTCATGTTAGATTCCTTTGTTTTAGATGTCAAGTATTTGTTTCTTTGTTTTTTACAAAAGAAAATTTCATACCATACTACATCCCCTTATTATAATAGAAACCCAAGCAGTTCAAACTCTATAAAAATGATAAGAGACAAAAAAGAACATTGAAAGAGATCTAAATTCCACTATCTAAGATCACCATCCTAGACGGATATGCCACGAACGAGAACTTTGATCTAAACAAACACGACCACACCATCCACCATCACCGTCCGCATCTGCAACGGGAGAAAATAAAAAAAACATGGAGTACATTGTCTCATTTACATTCAACACGTTATCATACACGCTCTAACACTGAGCACTTGTATTGTATGAAAACTCTCAACTGCCGTTTATCGGCAAGACCATAGGCACGAAGTAGAGACCATGGCGGCGCGACCCACCGGCAGAGATTGTGACAACACCCCTCCCTCATCAGAGGACCATGACAGCTACTGCTCTCAACCGCTGAGAACCGAAGAGAACTTCTTGCTTTTTTTTGGCGAACACAATGACCAAATCGTTGGCATCTTCAACAACGACGAGAGGCACTATGGCTTCTGAAAGAATAGGAGTCTGTTTCTTCTCTGCATCAACATGGAGAACCAATTCTTCACCAACCACGCTAGAGGAATTTGCTCTTTATCAACAAGAAGAAGAAAGGGAAGGCACAAGCACCTCCGAACCATCGGCAAGATGAGGACATGCTTCCAAATTGGAATGACAAATTTATCTGAGAGACACCAAGAAAGTGTGTCTTTATCTTCAACACACCGCTCAAAGGCATTTTTAGCTGGAACATACTTCAATTTCGTGGTTATTATCTGGAACACACCGTGTCCAATAAAATAATATTTTATGTTGAAAGCTTATGCGAAATGACCATTGTGCCCTTTTGCCTGGTCTTCTTCCTCCGAGGTGGGATGCGGGCGCAGTGCAGCACTGTGCGGGCGCGGGGTGAGACGGCCTCGCCTGACCCTGACGCCGCCAACCACCTCACCGGCAAGCACCAGCGCCTGCCCCTCGTCGCTTATACTTGAGGATTTTTCTAGACATTAGGGGGAGAATACCACTAAGAATGCCAGGAATCTAAAAGAATGCCAAATACATTCATATTGAGTCCTCATGTCCACGTAACAAGAATATGAATTTAATGTTTATATTTCTTTTATTTTTGCAATCATATTGCAAATAGTCTGTCAAATGCATTTACTTGTCATGAAGGTGTCATCATATCGGACTCCCTGTGCTAGAAAGAGTGAAGGTACCTAATAAAAATCACTCAACCCCTAAATCAAGAGATGATGGGGAGAAGTATGAGCATAAGGAATATAGCTTCTTGTAAGCGTCCTCGAGATGACCGGGAAAATATCCTCCACGACAGTAAATATAAATCAACATTGAATTGATTGACACCTTCAGGATATTTAATATCCAAAGCCTATGGATTTAACATCCAAAAAGACCAGCACTATGTGTACACAACTTCAGGCGCTGAGTCATCGGAACATCCTTACTTCAGTGTTTAGGAAATACATGAAGTTAAGAAGGATAATATTTCCACAAATTATATTGGTTCCATTGAATCAATAATTCAAAGACTACAAATTGTCGACATCTCCTCAAGATTACTTCACACCTTTAATTGGATCGAGACCAAAACCCTAGCTAAGTAGAGTGCAACAACATTCAAATTGGTCGAACCAGAGGTTGTAATCAAGAAGAACTGCTTCTGGCCGTATTGGGGAGTAATATCTTCCCTTCACAGTCTTACTCATGGAAGCATAATGAAATATTCATTTCATTAGGTGGTGAATCGGCGAAGCTTGTAGCATATGGGTTCATGCGGAGACCCGACATCAGTTATGATGTATGTATGAAATTTTGTTCCTATATCTATGATCATTTGACAGATCAGAGAATTGGATAGGTTCAGTCATACAAGTTTCAGTTGATAAACTTTGTACACTAAATCCAAATTCAAATCGCAATATATATTAAGTATATGACTCGAGTCACTTCATGACTTGAGCGGTTAAGTTGTTTGTGGTACAACAAACTAAGTGAGTTCCTTTCACAGAAGTAATACTCAAAATATAATGATTGTGCATGTGTGTTTGTACTAAAATTCGAGTTTGATTTTATATCATCTCCAAACCACAAGCTGAAAAACAAGTAATTATTTTATGACAGAAATTGAGATGAATGATTTGGTTATACCAAATCTAGCTTAAGTTACTTTACAACTTGAACATATTCCTTTAGGAATATTTAGTCAATTAATATTCAATTAATATTGTATATCAATATCTGAATGATATTATATAATCATATTCAACAAGTACTCATGGTCTTTCCATCCTGAAATATAAATCCAATTGCATTCATACATCAGATAGAGAAACAAAAGAATACCGAACTTAAAGTTCTATGTCGTTGGCATCAAAGCGCACATATATCTTGCAAATAGCAATATGCCTGATATTGCATTTGCAGATAGCTTCCTAGCTACATGCACTACTCTATAAGGCCATAGAGCAGGAGTTCAATGTGATATCCATAGATATCTTTTAGCATCGTAAGATCTTGATTTGTTAAATCAAGACAAGACCATTGCGGAATATGCATATATTAGCTATATAAATGATCCTCATATTTACTTTTATATAATAGTAAATACGATATATGTTCATATGTTTATAACTTAAAGACCCTTCAAAAAAATTATGGTTATTACTCTTAATATATATATATATATATATATATATATATATATATATATATATATATATATATATATATATATATATATATATATATTATGGTGAAACTTGTAAATATGAATCATCTAGATTCTGACTACTATTTCGCCTATCATTCCCAAACATCACTATGTGTATGTTACATTGGAGAATGGTTAACTACGTTAACTATGTAGTATTGGTTTTATTAAACAATACAAAGTACTATTGACATTGTTGATATTGCTTCTTGTTTTGTATAGATGCAGTTAAGTAACACAAGAGTAATTGTTCCTTGCTCCTAAATATCTTATCCTCATGTACTATAGCAGATTGAGGAGACAAACATCTTACAAACTAAACATTATGATAAACTCATAAAATCATTCATGAAGTATTGCAAACTTCAAGAAGAGATTCCTTTTAAAGAGTAACTTGTCTAAATATCATATTGCACTCTTTTTCTTTATGAGTTTTTCCTAAATAGTTTCTCATAAAAGGTTTTTAATGAGGCAATATCAGTACAAGTAAATGTCATATCTCCTTATTTTTCTCTGCTAGGGTTTTTAAAAGTGATATCAAATGATATAATATTATCATCTAAACTCGCTTATGGATTTTTTCTCGAAAGAGTTTTTCCCATATGAATTTTCAACGAGGCAATATCTAATATATACTGTTTCAATTTCTCCTGATTTTCCCACTGGATTTTAAAGAGTTTTCACAGCTTATCAAAATATATTTTCTCATATTTTTCCCATAGGATTTTTGGAAAAGTTTTATAATAGAGTACGATGATGATCGATTAATCAGGGGAAGTGTTAAAAATCCTTGTGATGGATCATTGACCAATCATGTCACTCTACTAGGATTAGAGTGTGAACATATAATTAGTGTGACATAAGGATTACGTGATCCTTACTTTTTCCTCTACTATAAATTATACTCATCATCATCAATAAAGAACACAGTTCGTTGTCTCATTTACATTCAACACATAGGACACTTTTCTTCTCCTGATACACAACCAATCAATCCGATCTCTATTCATATGCGTCCTCACCATTTTTCCCACTGTCATAATCATACTCACGTCCTCTCCACGCTCGTCCTCAATTATGATGATCATTCAGTGTTTTTTGCTCCCAGAATGTCGTCGAACCGCGCGCATGATAGCAAAGGGGGTGCAGCACCCTAAAATGCACGCAGCGATGCATCGTGTTTGCATACCCGCTCCTCCCCGACGACGCCTTCGAGAGGCTGGACGGCGCGACGCTGGCCTGGGCGGAGCCCGAGTCCGGCACCGAGTTGGCGCTCTGCTTCCTCGACGACGCCGCCTGCGCCCCGGCGATGAGGACCCCGGCCAGCGACGGCGTCGCGGGGCTGCGCGTGGCCAAGGAGGAGGAGGTGCCACCGCTGGGCGGAGGGGACATTGCGACGCGCCTCGCGCAGCTCAGCATCGGCCGCGCGTGAACCGAATTCGAGCTCTCAGGTGCCGGCTTCGAAGCAGAACCGAACTAGGTTTCAGTTAGAACGTCGTTGTCTTCGTCTTCACGCTGTTGTTGAATTCTGTACCTATGGAGCATCTGATGGAAGTTGTGAACAATCCTAGTGTTATGCTTTCACTTTGTGTCAGCTTGCAAGAATGATTCAGACACCCTATCATGACCAGCACAACTAAACGGCTTGAACATCAGATAATGGTGTCTGATATACACTAGTATGAACAGAACAACACACCCATATGCTTGCTATTATATTTCACAAAAATATGTCTCAACATTTTTCAACATGAAAAATGAAGCATTAAGCCGACATTGCATTTTGTGACACCACCAGCCACCCACCGATAGGTGCAAACAAGATGTGTACTCTTAACTTCCTGATGGAAAAAACCATTCCCTTTTCTAGAACTAGAAAACACTGGCAAATAATTATATGAGCAGCAATCCAGTTGCAGAGTGGCATCCGTTGCCAGTCCATGCTCCGTGAATGAATCACCAGTAACCAGAGAGAAGCAAAGCTCACAGCAGTGCAGTATATCTCCACCTGCGCCACAAGAAACAATGAATATCTAGTTTTTCGTATCATCAATAACAAAAATGAATTTTGCATATTGATTCAGGAGATAAAGAGATTATCATTGTTGAGCAAAGTAACATCAAAACCAGGGCATCAAATAGACTCATGTGAAGTGCAGTCAACAACTACACATGCAAAAGTAGTCTCTATATTTTATTTTCTCACTGAAGAAACAAGATTGAAATGGTTTTCTTGCCTTGTCAGCATTTATTTACTTGCATATTATAAGACTTGATGATTATGCTGTTTTCCAATATGCAGCCCTCGAACAAGTGGACCGTGTTAAGCTTTTGTTCAACAATTTCAAACTTCAGAGCATGCAAATCACAAGAATATTTAGAGTAATGACTGCATATATATCTGTTAAAAACAAAGTAGTACCCTGTACAGATCATATAGTCCAAAAAAAGTGGCAAAACTAAAATGCATAGATAAATATTCAGTTGTGATACAGGTGCATTTCAATAGCTATTGAAGAAAATGCTCACTGGCTATTCATCAAATGAAGCAAACCATACGCCCAAGCTCTCCATATCAGTAACATACCAATAATACACACTGCATATATCTCACGTGAATAGTGAAACGATGAGGACCAACGGTGTCTCTGGAGTTATTAGTTCCCTCCAAATAAATATCTCAGAAGTCCAGTGGCATTCCAAACATATCATTGATCTCCGCCATGACATCACGAGTAGTGATTGTGGGCTCAAATAGACCATTCTCAGCATCAAATTTGCAGGACTTGCTCTCATTGGTTTTGCCAGTGGCTTTCTCTTCTAGGTCATCATCAGCCAATATGAAGAAACCAGAAGCTGGAGCTTCTTTTCTATCTGACAGTGTATTGTTTTTCCTGTTATTTGCTCTGTCACCCTTAAAGTTCAATGGTTTACCAAACATGCTGTTTATATCATTCATAGCCTCCTTTAGATTGACAGTTGGATCGACTAACCCATGGTGGCATGCATTTTCCACCTGAGGCTCACCAACAACAGTAGACCCAACAAACCTATGAATGATAGTATCTTCTCGTTGTCCAGAAATCACAGGGTGTGAACTTTCGTGGTATCTTGTTTCTAAAGCAGCTTGTTCTGCACAGAGCATAGCATTCTTATCATGAGTAGACTGCACATTGCTAGAATTTATGTCACATTGTTCATCTTCATCATCATGTAGTATTGCAAATCCTCCAACAAATGGCTTCTGGAAGTCACTGTTGCCTCGCTGCCTAGATGAATCACACAACGGTCTAGGACAAGACATATTATTCTTATGGCGCATAGCATTCTGGATATTTCCACTAGCCTCATGTTCATTGACAAATATTTCAAAACCACCATTTTCCTGATTTAATTTCTTGTTTTCACATTGTTCATCTTCATCATCAGGTAGTATTGCAAATCCTCCAACAAATGGCTTCTGGAAATCACTGCTGCCTTGCTGCCTAGATGAATCAGATAATGGTCTAGGAGGACATCTAGTACTTTTGTGGCACATGACATTCTGGACATTCCCATTAGCCTCACGTTCATCAACAAAGATTTCAAACCCACCTGACTCCTGATCTAACTTGACGTTGTCCTTCTCATAATTCCTGATTTGACCTGAATTTTGGTTGTTATTGTTAGGATCATCTTCGTCAACAAAGATCTCAAAGCCCCTTGCTTGCTGACTGACCTTTGGATGCTCTTGCTTCATGGTATTGTTGCGGTTGTTGTTTGGATCATTACCATTTGGTTCATCTTCATCAACAAATATATTGAATGTACTTGCCTGCTGATTATAATTTGGTTTCTCATGCCTTGATCGCCTCTTGAGAATTGTCTCTGGTTCCAGTGGCTCCAAAAACATGCTATTGATAGCCTCCATAGCCTCTTTAGTGTTTATAGTTGGTTCAACAAGGCCATGATGGCAGGCATCTTCAGTTTCTGACCTCCCAACCAGTGCAGAGCCAACAAACCGTACAACTACTGTATCATCACTATTACAGCGAGACAAATTTATGTGACCTCCTGACTTACCTCTGGATACCATACCAACTTTAGCAGGCCCTAATGGAGGATGGCAACCTAAGGATGGATTTGAACTGCTTGCTGAATTTTGCACTGTACTGGATTTATGTTCTTTACACTCGATGCTTTCACCTGCAGCATATTTGAAAAATAAGTAAGGTGCCACTGGATCAAACCCTACAAAAAAACTGATCTTGTGTGATGAAAATTGATTTTTTTTTCTTTTCCTCTCAAGAAGATTGATCAATAAGCTTTGACTAGAGAGATACTTGACACGGGCAACAATAATTAAACCATTGTTTATGTAGTCCAAGGCAGGATCTTGTTTTTCCTCAAGGCTACCTTCAGTTCGGTGCGTAGATGTAGCATTTGACCCAGCTTTGCTTGGCATTCTTTCTTTCAGCTGATGTACATAGATAAAAAAACCAAAAGAGACGAGTCAACAAAACCAATATTGCCCATGATTTAAAAGAAGAAATACATGAAATTAGAAATATACTTTATCTTTCCTCCTCTTGTATGATTCCATGCGAAAAATAAATTGCTCGTGAGCTTTGTGCAACTCCAAAATAGGCTCTGCAAGTCTATTGGACATTTTAGTTAGTACCCAGCTTTAGCCATTTAGGAACAAACACAATAAGATTTAAATTCTATTTTGAGACGGAGCATCAATTACAACACTTGTTCCTTAATTATCCTAGCTTTTTCTGAAATGTTTTGTAACATAGCTTTGCACTGCATGCTTTGTAACACAGTTCTTCATGTTGGATATGTGACATAATGTGAATTTATATACATACAAGCAGCTGCAGGAGCCCCTGCATTTTCTATGCTAAAGATATACGTAGTAATGATTTTCTGATGTGTTGTAGGCGGATCTGATACATGGCTAGTTACCAATGATGAAAGTACAGGAAAGATTCTGAGCATTGATAATTTATCAGATACCCAGTTGAGCTTGAAATCAATCGCAGTTATACAGATGGCATCAATAAAAAATATTGGGTACACGCTTACTTCTGGATCCCCAAACAGTACATCTTCTCCGCGGACTCAAACCTCCTGTGCTTCTCATAATATAGTGCATAAGCCATATAAAATGAGGCTCTCTTGAGGCCTATTCCTTTCTGTTCCATCATCTTGAGCAGAGGCTTTGCATCCTTCACATAATCCATCTAAACCATTCAAAAAGAAAGGGGGTAAGACGACCTTTACCACATTTTGAGCAAAGGCTTTACTACTAGAGCCGAAGCTAAATGGAGGTCAGTACGGTTGAGCCATTTCCTGAACAGAAAATGCCTTGTTCCGCTCTGAAGCAAGTTACATATGTCACTTGCTCACTATTGACTATCGAGCACTGTGATACTTGAATCCAGAAAGACGTTCTTTTTATGCCAAGATATGATGTAATTTACATTAGGACGATGAGCAATTAAATACTACCAGTGTGATTCAGTATATCAGTTGGACGAAACAAGGATAGATTGAAAATGTAAATTCTAAAATCTTGAGGCCCCAAGGACCAAGTCCTATCAACTTCAGCAAAGAACCGCAACCAATCAAACGGAATCCTTTTTCCCAGTGATCCCCATTGAAACGAAATGCACGTAAAGGCTTGTGGGCGGGAGGCTGACCAGCTGGATCCAGACGCGGAGGTAGCGGGCGTCGTCGCGGTACCGGACATCGTCCTGGAACTCCTCGGCGCACTTCTGGAGGAACCTGGGCAGCTTCTCCCGCAGCGTCTCCGGCGGAAGCGCCCTCTCCATCTTCCGAATCCCCCTAACAGACGAACAACGGGTGAATCGATCGATCGACACCAAACAAGGAGAAGAGGCAAGCAAGGGAAGAGGAAGGCGATGGCGTACCGGAGCCACGGGCGGAGGGGGTCGGATCCGGCGTAGGACCGGACTTCGCCCGCCACTGACGAGAGGAGCTCCTTCTCTTGCTTGGCGGCCGCCATGGGGTGGATTGGATTGGATTCAGTCGCCTCCAACTCCAACGCTGGAGCAACGGAATAAGAAGACGGGGATTTTTCGCATTTTCTATAATTTCAAACCGCATCACCACCGCGAGAGGACAAAGGCAACGTTCATCGCAGCGGTAGGGACCACCTGTCATTCCTCCAACATACGGCCCATCTGCGAGTGGATCACGGCCCATCAAAAAGAAGGCCGTGCACCATCCAGTGGGCTGCTTGTGACTATGGAATAAAAAGTGTGTGCAAGGCAAAATGCATGAGTTTGCTTCAAAACAAAATAAAAAAAAAATGCAAAATGCAGAGTTTCAGCGTTTCCAATAGGATGGATAGAACATTTGCACAAAATTCATTACAATTCGATATGGTATCTCCAATAACAATACAATGCCTAATCAAAAGCAGCTCAAGCATCTAGTGTACCGATTTCACGCATGCTAGTATAGACAATGCAGCAGCAAAATTTTCAACACACACCACACTAGCACTCATGTAGGATATGACAATCCAACACTCTTGTGCCACAATACTTCGAGGACGCCATTGCCAGTCATGCCGTCTTCTGGAATAGATCTTGGAGATCAAAGATATCAGCAAGAACACCTGCAGCAGTGGTGTCGTTGCCAGCTCCAGCGCCCTGGATCACCAGAGGGGAGCTCTCGTAGCATCTGCTGTAAATCTCCACCTGATCACACCACAATACACATGTGTAAGTTGTGGTGTTGATTCTTCAAGAAATGAGAAGCATTTTCCAGACTGAGATAATCATCTACTTCTATTCATGAAAATGAATGATACAAGAAAATGCTACTGTGCAAAGAGTGAAACAGCCACCGCATTCTGACTTCAAGAGATTTTCTTCTCTTCAAGAAGGAACCAGTAGAAAATAGTGGAATACAAGAGTAATCAAACAGAGAGAGGGAGCGAAAACAAGAAAACATACCACATTGTCACTTCCCCTCAATCTACCCAGTGCAGAATTTTTTGGGAGCTCTCGGATGCCTACTTGGCACCTGAAAACTTTGGTGGTTAGACCACAAAAATACTGAAAACTAACCGCAGCATGCAAGAAATAAGCATTTGGAAGATGTGTCAAACAACTGCAGTGGATATCATGACATACTGATAAATCAAGATATATATATTCAGAAAACACATTAGAAATTGATTTAAGATGCAACTGGTCACTGCATAATATCATCACACAGGGCACGATCCATACCCTGCACTTCCAATTTCACAGAAATAGCGAAGAACATTTCCTTTCAGAGATGCTGCCCTAACTCTTTCTTCCATGCTCTTATCAAGTTGTGCTACACCATTTTCAAGGAAGTCCTTTGTGGACATGACATCAGGTCCTAACTCACTAGGATATAAACTCTCAACCTGAAGAAAAAATACTAAATGAGCTCACTAGGTAAAAAAAAAACAAATAACTATAAGTCAAAACATAAAGAAATGGTGCAAAATAGTCCTATATCATGATAGTTACTATACAATAAAATAAATGATGCAGTCATCTAGGGAATACTCTTTCAGACTGTAACATAGCAACTTTACAAGTTTGGAATACTCTTTCAGACTGTAACATAGCAACTTTACAAGTTTGGAATACTCTTTCAGACTGTAACATAGCATATTTGTGTATGATTAATGTAAGAGAATTCTAGGGAAGTCTTATCTATGGGATAGTGAACCAGGAAAAAGTCTAAAACTCTAAATTAGCCTCCAGTGACCTGAAATGATTTAGTGTGTATCTCATATATTAGACAAAGGCAGCCATTATCATAACAACCCATTCACAAAAAAAAAAAAAAAAAAAAAAAAAAAAATCATAGCAACCCAAGTGGTAGGGTATCATAGAAGCACAACTAATTGAACAAAAAGAAGATCACCAATTTGAAAAACAGGAGGCAAACTATCCATGATTAGAATTAGAATGATATGAACAGGAATTACTTTGTCCAAAGATTAGTGTCAATATTGAATAGTCAAACTAATAGTGAAGTAGCACATGCATACTCAACCATAACCTATAACAGTAAAAACATAACCCCACGTACAAAGCAACCAATTTGTACAAAACAATTTTATCAAAGCTCAAGCCAGAAATCTGAGCAATACTAAACACAGTCATACATTGATATCCTCCATACTGATCCGTTGTCCCAAAAGCCTGGCAAGGATCAATGCCTGCATGCAAAGATGAATTTCTTAGACCTGACTACCCAAGAACAAAAGGATGGCCATATTAAATTCGAACTTGAACAGAGTATGACATAGACTTCCTCATCAAGGAACAATTTTTGCATCAACAATTATGTAGGAGACAATTGATGTAACTCAATGTGTGATTCATAGAATATATACAAGAGTGCCTTTAGACAAAACGTATGAAAAACTGTGAGATTCCTCACCTTTCTAGCCACATCCATTCCACCGAGATCATCACGTGGATCTTGCAAAATTAAACATATCAGTAAATAGCCATATCAAGCAGTAAATAAAAATACCAGTAATGTATACTTGTACTGCAGGTGCTAAGAGTATCTATATTACTTTAATTTATTTTATACTAATTACATATCCATATAACGAACTGTCATGTAGCCAAAGTTAATCCCATTTCCTTAACAATATTAATGGTTTTTTTCCCTGAATTCCATTTTGTAGAAAGAGGCAACTAGAACTTGATATGTAAGAAAATCAGCATTATATTAGTAAGACCTGGTTCTGTATAGCCAAGTGATTTGGCCGTTTTGACGACTTCACTAAATTTCTTTCCATCCTCCAGCTCACTCATCACATATCCAAGCGTACCTGCAAACCCATGCGAAGGATAACTTGAATGCTAATTTTAGAAAACAGACAACTTTTTTTACATGAATGATAAATAGATTAATAAGTGCATACCACTCAGACTTCCAACTATACGAGAAATAGGATCACCAGATGCAATAATACGGGTTACAGTGGCTATCACAGGCAATCCTGCTCCAACCTGAAAGTAAGAATTGCACATAGAAGTCACCAGGGGTCCCAAGAGAATGTGAGACAATATAAAGAAGGAAAGCCTTCTAAACAGAACTACAACTCATGTGACTAAATGCCTGCCCGAAGTTCTATCATGCATCATGGTTGCCTTTGTACATCAGACACTGATTCGTAACCCTCGGTGGAATTCAAATTAACCCATCATGAAACATTGAAAGAATGAACTTGCAATGATATGCATTGTTGTATCATAAAATTCGACTTATTACATAACAGCAAAACGCCAGAAATAATTGCCAGCATATTGAACAATGTAAATGCATCAAATGGAGAAAGAAAAAAAAAATTAGTTGCATGAGCATACAGTGGACTCAAATCTTATACGCCGGAAGTTAGACACCAACTTTTCAAAGTCCTCCTGCAATGGAAAAGGACACATTTGGTAAGCAGATAGGTCCTCTCTCACACTGAATTACAGGAGAGATTGTGATTTTGGCATTAAGTAACAACAGCTATCAGCAGAAACAAAATAGAAGTAAAGCAGTATTACATAAGCACCAGTAAGAGGTTTCTTGTTTGCCAGTGCAATACAGCATCCATGATCCACAGCATCCTTTAGCAGAGGAACGGTGTCATAAGTTGCAGAACAGTCAACTAGTACCAGACCTAACAATAAGTGTGTGACACAAGCAGTCAAAAGGATATCAAGATTCAGTGTCACAAAGAGCACTGAAATCAGTCAACTTTTTGTGTTTTTTGATTGATTGAAACATCAAATGCAAGCATAATGCCATAATATGCTATTTGAAAGGAACATATAGCTCAAATTACAGTTGACCACAGAATAACGAACCAGTCGATCTTCCAAGCGTGGTAGCAGCTTCGATGACCTTTCCACTTGCCTCAGGGTTCTTGAACAACTGACACTGCCCTAAGATTGAGCATCCATGTTTATCACTTAACTCGTCATGCCAGCAATTGCAAATGCATATTCAGTACAAAGTGTAAGCAACAGTTTCATGGCTGCAGCCGAATTGCCACGCCATCAATAAAATGGGGAACAGCTACCTTGGCGGAGCAGGGAAGAAAGAGGCGAGCCGGCTGACTTGACATTGCAGATATTGGTGAGGAGCGCATCGTCGAAGCCACCGGAGTGGACGTCGTCGGCGACGAGCAGGGAGGAGCTATCTCCAACGCCCACCACCTGGACGGCCACGCCCTATCGATCGGTGACAGTAAGCAGTTAGGAACAAAGAACCCATCATCAGTAATAACCGATCGCGAAGTAAAGTGGAAAGAGAAAGGGAAGGGGGCCCCACCTGTTTGGCGTGGAGCGGTCGGCAGGAGACGATGTGGTGGAGGAGGTGGCGGCCGACGCCGCCGCAGCCGAGGAGCACCACGGGGAGCACCGACTTCACCGCCATCGGCATTTGCGCAACTTGATTTGCCCGCCGGAAAAATTAGGGGCTGGGAAATTGATGCAGCCCCGGCCGGGCGGGTGGGTATCCTCCGCCGCCGTCGCCTGTGTGACGCGACGGAGAGGAGAAGGGGGCGAAGTGCTTGTATGGTCTACTCGCACGCACCTGGCTAGTGTCACTGGTCCGTGGGCCCAAAAATGTGGTGCCTGGTGTTTCAGCCTCCACTACTAGAAGAAGCGTAGGACAAGGGTGTCAGAGAGTCGGAACCTTCCACTGGTTTCCGGACTTCCTGCGAGCTTTACACTCTTCTTCCCCAGCGACGGCAGCGCCGGCGGTGGATGAGCCCTGCGGCGGCGACGGATGAGGAAACCTCGGCGTGCAGTCATGGAGGGGGAGCGGACGGCTGCCGGCGTTTGAGGGTGTAGTAGAGGCGCCGCCAACCCATCATCTCATCTTGGTACGTCTCCTCCCATCCCTTTTCGTCGCCGTTCTTCCGTCGGCGAACGCCGTCGCCAAGCGCCGGACACACGCCGCAGCCGAGCATCCCAACGCAAACCAGGGGGGTTTATGTAAAAAGTTGGATCGCGATTAATGACCGCGATCCAATTTAGGGGCCTTTCTGTAAATAGTTAGATCGTGATAAATAATCGCAATTCAATTTAGGGATATTATTGTAAATATTTAGAGTGTGTTTGTCAGGGCTTATGCTTATATAACAAATTGATTATGCTCTAGCTTATCTATCAAAAGTGCTTATTCAGCTTATTTGACTTATGTAGCATAAATAGTTAAACCATTTGACAAAAATGTTTATTCAAACGACTTATCTAAAGAGTAAGCATCAAAAAACTAGTATTTGATGCTTATACAAAACTGTTTATGCTAGTACAAATTTCAAAACTGCTTATAGCTGCTTATGTCAATAAACACTTATGGGTTCAACCTGTTTGACAGGTCTTATAGCTTATTGCTACATAAGCAGTTCAATAAACAGTTTATAAGCCCCACCAAATACATCCTTAGATCGTTATTAATAGTTATAATCCAAATTAGAGTATTTTTAAAGTATTTGGATCGCGGTCAATAATCGCGATCCAAATTAGGGGTCTTTCTGTAAAATTCCGGATCGCAAATTAGGGGGCTTTGTAAAAAAACGCAATCCTTTTCCTCGTCCGACGGCGGCGGCGGCCTTCGACCCATGGACGCCGGCGGGGGAGCCTCGATCTGCTTTGAATCAGGGAGGAGATCGACGAGGGGAGCGCGACGGCTCGGCGATGTGGACCGGCGAGCCTGTAGCAGCGATGAGGTGAGCAGCAGGCCCATCCCCTGACGGAACTCATCTCGACCGGTGCGTCTCTTCCCCTGTCATCTCACCTCGGATTTTTAATTCGTTTTTGCTTGCGCTATCTTTCTCAGATTACTGATTTTGGTTTATGCGGTATGCACTTGCATAATTTGATCCTTAATAAGCAATGTGAAAGCAACAGATTTGGAACAAATCCATCACATCGGGCTCATAATTCCGTCCATTTCATTTCCACAAATCATATGGGCTCGAGTCAATAAAACTAGATTTACAGCAGTACAAGGCTACAAGTGCTCAGTGGATCCAATTAATCACATCCATGTACACACACGCTGCAAGTTCCAAAAATTACAAGCTCTACGCTGGTGAGGATTTGCAATAGCAGATAGCACAACCCAAGATATCTGGCTTGCAAGTGTACTTTTTTTTAAGGAATGCTTGCAACTGTACTCAAAGCTAGCAAACATGAGCTCGAGTATGTCTGTTGTGCCATTGCTGAAAAACAGGGGAAATGAATCGAGAGTTCCTTGAATGGCACGGTGTTTTTCCCCCTACTAGATTAGATGGCTGCTACTGTTGATGATCACTACCATTACTTGGCTTAAGTAGGAATACAGTCTAGATAACTTTCAGAAGAATAGCCACCTTCTTTGTGCTAAAGCCCTCTTACATCATTTTTGAAATGGTGTGGAAGTGAATGCATCCGTTATGGGATCACTACTGCACATGTTAGTAAACCAAAAGACCCACTTTCAAGCATTTCCCCTTGAAGCTTGTGATCTCCTGTTCTCATCCATGTACCACCTCTTCAATCTTTCTTGAGCAATCTCTACCTGCAAATTATGAACAAAATGTAATTTACCAGACTGCCCAATCTTCGAGAACTAGGTGACCATGTATTATCCAGTGAAGTTTAATAACTGGTTGAGTATTTACCTGTTTTTCCCAGTTAGTCCTTAATGTTATGAATACAAGGATAATAGTTTGGACTAGTGTCCCAAGCAGCATGCCAATCCAAATGCCCTAAAACAAACAACCAAATAGAGTGAGGAACACAATTTAAAGCCAAGATGCACCAGACCTAGTGGTGCCACCAAATTAAAAAAAAAAAAAACTAGACCTGCCGGGGTAAGACCGTCCTAACGGTATTGTTTTAAGAAGAAGGACTTTTTCACACAGGTCTAGAAAATTCTCGAACCCCCCTCCCCTCATGACATGGTGACCCCTTTTTTTAAGCCTGTGTGAGAACTTTTATAGTGCACTGGCCTTTAAATCGGGAGCAACGCCCGTACCGATTGGCTCTAGGCAGGGTCTTACACATGCTTTGGTTTAGAAGAAAGGCGAGGGAATTTTTTTTAACTTAGGCCGGAAATTCACTCCCACTGGGAATCGAACCCGGGACCTAAGAGGTGCTACTAAGGCACTTTACCACTACGGTAAAGGCCCGTTCACGTGGTGCCACCAAATTGTAATCCTATTTTTACCTTTACATGATATCCCACAATGTAGCCTAGTACTGCTCCAAGAGGGATTCCAATCAAGTAGTATGATGTGACATTTACATAAGCAACTACACTTTGCCAGCCCGCCCCAACAGCGACACCTACATAAATAAAGTCACAACATCAGTAACACAAGCAAAACGTTTGTACTGTATTAGTCACTCAGTAAAATTAGTAAGCTGACCTGATAGGACTGGCTGAACACTGTTCAACAAAATGGAGAATGCTAGCAGAGGCGAAAGGTCAGCAACTGCGTTGGCTACTTCTCGACTCTCGGTAAATATATAAGAAAGGTTCCCACGGAAGAGCAGGAAGAGTACGAACAACACAAATCCAATCGAGAATGAAGTGATGACCACATTGACGATCGCAAACTTGGCCCTTCTTGCACTTCCAGCACCAAGCTCATTTGCCACCCGCACTCTGAAGATACACCGCATTAGCATCAAAGTTGTGGAAAGTAAAAGTAATGAGTAAAAAGATAAAGAAATTACCCTGTTGCAGCCAGAAAGCCAATAGAAATCATCATTTCCCAACCATTGATATTAAGGCTGCACATTTCAGAAACAGATGGACAATGCTTAATCATGCTGTTTGTGACCACAAAAGGAATACGAGTACAATGGCGTGCACGCGGTAGCATGTAGCCATTGTTCCCAGTTTTGATACTGATTACACATGGAAAGGCCAAAGTTTGAGTGATCTATATATTACCATATTGAAAGGGCATCAAGAGCAATCTCTGCATTCTTCATGTACCCTGTAAGGAGCACCAGTATGGTGTTGTACCATAGTTCCAAACTGAAAAGGCAAGGTAGAGAAATGAATGTGTTTCTTCCATGCCAGAATCATGATAAAAAATCTTTGTAACAGTTTATGGCATGTTACTGCTGAATTGTGTGATCATAATATTATTCTGCTTCTGCAACTGTATATGCATACTCAAAGAGTATTACTGCTTACCAGAGCATCACGCCCGAAGATAATGAGAGCTTGATGAGGGCACTGAGGTCAGTGAGCGCAGCAGATGAGAACCCTGTCCATGTGAGAGGGCAACCACCAAAGAAGACGAAGGCAAGCTGCCCAAGCACCGGGATCCATGTGGCGATAACCATGGATCCCATGACCCCGGTGAGGCCAAGCTGGAATTTGACTGTCATGAGCCACGACAGGGCTAGGTGGAGGCCAAGGTTGAGCATGGCAAGGTATGTGATGATCATATTCTTGCTCTGTGACTGCAGGTACATCTGGAGCGTGAAGGACCAGACGTAACTGAACATGACCGGGATGTACCAAAGTGAGATGGTGCCAGCCACAGCGGAGATTTTGGGATCCTGGCCAAGAGCAACGAATAGCGGTTCGGTGAAGATGTAGACTGGAAGGAGGATTACGGCACAAGCAAAGAGGATGATCCAGGAGCGCTGCAGGTAGATGCCTAGCATGTGGTACTGCTTAGCACCGAAGGATTGTCCACAGAGTGTCTCTAGTGCGCTCGCCATGCCCAGCTGCAGTTTAAGACAATGTGAATGAAAATGCATAGTTAGTTGCGCTTGTAGAATGTATCATTGTGATCGAATTATTATCAGGGTAGGCTTATCTACACATGCCAGATATTGTAATGTTTAGCTATTCTTGTTTATACAGATTGATGCATGGTCAGTGATAATATCAGAGTAATATATGCAATTCCCAGCAGGGATTTTTAAGATTGGATGCCCAAATTAGACAATGTGTTTGGGTAAGCCTATATAAATGGAAGCAATAGTTGAGTTGTTCATTGCATTTTCTACCATGAGCTTTTGTTATAAATGATGGTCATGATGACTCGTTCACTGATTGGAAAGGTTGCTTTCGCTGTTTTCTTCAATGGGAGAAGAACAGAGCAAATGAAACATGAATACATTTAATGCCTCTGTTTCAGACTACTTGTCCACTATGTGCTCCCGATTCTGCGATGCTGCCTTTACAAGTAGTAGTCGAGATCAAAATGAATTTTAATTTGTGGGCCAAAAATACGGAAGAGACACGCGAATTGAAATTGATGATGTTGGTTGCCTGGCGCTTTCAGTCCAGATGGATATGGTTCGTGCGTATAAAGCAGCTGTTTGGCTTAGCATAACTTGTTAAGGTCAATCAACTTGCACTTAACTAACTCTTGTGCCTGTCACATAGATCAATCCATGCAGACGAGGTAGAGAAAATTGTACTGTTACTATATGGCAGGTCGTTGTCCATCTGCAAGGAAAGGAAAGGCATATGAAACCCGCAACTGATGAAGCAGCTAGAGGGCGCCTTGGTTTAGCAGACTATCAAGAGGAATACGAGCTGAACTTTTTTTTATAAGGCATATGAATCTCTGCATCCATCGCCTAAACTAGTAACAGATTTATAACTTGCTGGCATGCATATATATACGTGCACGTTAAATGTTAATGATTGGGGGAAGAGAGTAACAGAAAATTGTCTTGTTACTCTGGGGCGGGTCGTTGTCCATACGCAACGCAAAAGAAAAGGCTTATGAAACCGCAGGCAAACCAGCAACTGACGAAGCATAGGGCGCCTTGTTGGTTTAGTAGACTATATACAGGCAGATACATATGCATGAACTTGAACAGGGGAATACAAGCTGAATATATTTTTTATAGGATGATGAATCTTCATCCATCTTCTGAAACAGTAACAAACTAATAACCTGGCTTGCATATATGTGCATATGTTAATGAGGAATGAAGAGGAACACATAATTACCAGTATGCCGCAGCTGAATCGCATGAGGACAGTGGAGACGAGTGCGTAGGCGGCGAGCTCAGTGGCGCCGATGTGACCGACGAAGGCCTGGCTGATGACGGTGACGCCGAAGGAGGAGAAGCGCGTGAAGATGGAAGGCCCGGCCACCACCCACAGCTTCTTGTTCTCCTCCCACACGCGCCGGCCAAGCGACAACGACGAGTCTTCTTCTTCCACCTTGCCATCTCCGGCAGCTGCCGGCCTAGCCTCCAGCAAAGCCACCTTCATCGTCGTCTCCTCCTCTGCTCGTTTCTCCATGGACAAGTGCTACGTCTTGCTACACAAATAATAATGCGCTACTCCTTCAACAAAGGTAAGTGTAGTGCGATTCAGTATGTAGCTAGAGAGGAGATATATACAAGTCTGGCTGAGGTGAGAATGTTTTATAGGCAGCACGCATATACATGGCATATGGCCTGCGCTGCGTTTCTGTAAACGGGAGTAGTTAGGTAGCTGTGGAGAGCACATGTGTGCTAAGCTGAGAGGACGAGACTGCCCATGTGGTATGAGCTGCATTTCGTGTTGGCATGGAGGGCAGAACGGGCATGATGCGGCTTTTGTGTCTCGCTCGCTGGTTTTGTGGCCGCGAGATCATGCACGTTGCTGTGTTGTGTTATCATGAACATGAGATCGAGCCAATCCCCAACTGGCAAAATCATTAATCGCTTGATTAGTGTCGTCCATTATGGGTAAAAAGGTACATTCCCTGCATGCATGCATATGGATATGGCCACGGGGAGAGAAAAGCTAAGTATCTCTATGGACTATTAGGGCCTACTAGCAGCTACGTGGAGGCGCCAGTGGTGTTGGTTTGGGTTGCGGCGCAGCTAGTGGCACGTCGACAGATTACCAAATCGACGACTGGCAGACAGAAAATGGATGGCACACGGCCGTTTTGTCCTGCCAATGCATTAAATGACCCAGCAAGGGACGGAATGCCTGCCTTGGTCCCTCTATTTTGCAAAGGGAAGGAAACCTGCAGGATGTCACGGGTGTGTGGATGCCCGTTCGATACATCTAGTATTGATTTTGTGTAAAATGTTGTGACGCCCATGTTCTGTTCATAGCTGCTAAATGCTAATGCTAGCCTGTATCAGTGCAAGTGGCTTGGATGCAGTCAGTTCTGTATGTAGAGCAGAGCAGAATAGCTAGAGAGCGGTAGCGACGCCATCGACTCCATGAATGCGTTTTTGTTTGTGCTTGATGCGGTTTCGTGTGGCGGGTTTAGGGTACACGCCGCCGTGTATACGTGGTTGCCTCTGCAGCAGTCTTCATGCATGTGTTTACCGATCGATCGACTCCCTTTATTGCTCTCTCTCTCTCTCTCCCCCCAGGTAGGAGTACTTAGTATTTCCCTTATGCATGTCATCGTCAAGCATTAATGCACGACAGCACGAGCAAAGGTCTATCTCTCGTTCTCTATCGGGACACCACAGCCACATGCAACTGAGCTACCCTACTATACCCACCTTCTAATATCGTACTTATACTACTAATTCCTTGATCCGCATTAAACTTGCACGGTGTAGTGTCGTACAAGCTGCTGCGGAAACCTATATCTACTACTTCCTGTTGATTTTAAAAATTATTTTTAACTTATTGTCTTATTCAAAAAAAATTATTAAAAAGTATTTATTTTATTATAATATATTTTATTATTAGATATCTTTTAAATATAATTTATTTATTTTTGTATTTATTATAATAAATTTGAATAAGACAAAAGGTCAAAGTTGATCTAAAAAATCAACAAATGCTTATATTTTGGGATAGAGGGAATACAAATTAATTCCACAGCAAACGCGCCTATATATGCATTGGTTTATTTTTGGTTGCCGTTTTGTCCTGCAAAAGGCAACAATAAATGATGGGTCATGGATGGGCTCATGCATATGCAACTATATGCAAAGGCTGATGAAAAGGGACGGGACAAAATGCGCTTTTCACAACAACGTTCACGGGTGGATATGCCTCAGATGCCTTTGTGGAGGAAAGGAATAGTTAATGTGATCGAGTGTACGTGTCCTATTGTTGGTAGCAGTGTACCGGAGATCGGATGATATATACTACTCTATCACTACATAATGCAGCTAGTATATATGGTAAATGCCCGGATGGGCGCGGCAGCCCGGTGTTGGTACATGCCATTTCCATGCAAATAGGCCTGGAGCGTGAGAGGAATGCATGAAGAATGGCCAGGTAGGGGGTTCACTAGATAGTACCGTGCCCATTGCCATCTGCATGCATCACATTCTGCTGCTAGTGTGTGGCCGCGCTGTAGGTGCACGGCGGCATGCATTTTGGCTCATTTGTGGCAAGGCAAGGAATGAGCGATGCTGCTCATGCTGGAGCCGGAGCTTTTTGGCTACGGCGGTGACCGTGACCAGTTCAGTTCAGTTGGAGTCTTGGAGACGAACGGCCTCTCATCCCTGGGGATGTATGGCACATCAAGTGTGACATCTTCGGACCTTTTCCTAGCTATTCCTTCCATATTTTATTGAGTGAATTGCATAAAACTATAACTACTTGTATCATTGTTGTAGAAAACTACAACTTTTGATTTCTATTTCACAAAACTACTACTACTTTGACTTTAAGTTGCAAAAAACTATAACTTTAACAAATTCCGTTCTAGAGTGACTGTGGGTCCCACCTGTCAGTCTAATAGTGTCATTTCATTTTCCATGTCAGACGCCATGTCATTATGAGAGCGGTGTTTGTGATCATGATGGAGATTTGACGGGACGGGACACCGGCCCGGCCTAACAAACTATAGTACTTGCTTCTCGTCTCCTCATCCAATAGCATCATTTCCCATGTCAGACGTCATGTCATCGTGAGAGCGGGCATAGGGAGCAACACTATGTTGGTGATCATATCCGTTGACATCTCTTTCCCACTTGATGCTCATGGCGTTAACGATCGTGACGGCATAGAAAACTACACGGTAGGTCTGTTTTTATATCTTCCACATCAAAAGTTATAGTTTTCTGCAACAATGATACCAATAGTTGTAGTTTTATGCTATTCACTATATTTTATTTAATAACGTCCGGCAGTTCAAATTTTAACAACAGAACGTCAAGGGAGCATATGAACAGAACAGCAACTATAACATCCTGAAATTTACTGAAAAATTAAAAAAAAAACTGAAGTTCAAATTAAAACCAAATCAGGGAAAATTCAATTTTCCTTTTCCTTTCTGACTTCCTCTGATCTGGCGGACTCAATCTGATCCAACACACTGGCCCTCTTCCTTTTTCAGCCTGGTCCAACCTCCTCTTGATCTTTTTCCCTTTTCCCTCTTGGCCCAGCCCAGTGTTCTTCTTCATGCAGATCATACTGACTTACGTGAAATAAAATCAAAGTGTATATCAGGGGTTGTTGTGTCTTTTTTTATTTCATGTTAAAGTTGAATAGACATGATCAATCAACGTTTAGTAACTAAATGCGGTTAGATCATGAGAACTTGACTACTGTACATGAAAAATAAAGTATGACCCCTCATGTGCTTTTGTTTTTACCTCTTCTCATAACAGACAAGGTCCACTTGATGTGTGTGAGCCAGAAGGGCCAAGCAATATATAAATACCCTTTCACATTCATATCTTGAAAGCATGAAAAGGACACTTTATATTTTTTTTTGTGTTGCACCTATATTTGAGTGAAAGAACTATACTTTAAGATGTGAGTGAGATGTTGGCGCAAGCTGAAGTGAGATAATCAATCCAAGTATGATCATCTCCGCGTGTCCAACACTTCTAGACGATCATAATTACCTGTTTCATCATCTGTCGTCTTCTAGAATTCGGCTGGAGACCGAACAGAAAAAAAATCCGGCAGGAGAACAAACAGAAATTCGGAGCAAAGCAGCTTTTGCGTGACAACAGAAGCTAGGCGTATCTGGTACGTATGCATGTACACGACGAGATATATATACGTGGGAAGGGAACAGTTGATGGACACACCATACAATGCAAGCAGCTAGCAGGAAGATGGCGAAGGTTCTCCCGATCCTGCTGCTGCTGCTGAGTATCGCCGTTGTCCTGGCGCCACCCATGGCGGCCTGGCAGGGCCCCCCACCGTTCCCTCGGCCCCCCAGCCCCTGGTGCCGCAGTTGGTGCCCGGCGCCACCGCAGACGGAGTGTCCTGCTTGTGGCGATGATGATTCACTTGGACCACCCATTACCTCACTATCTCCAGCAGAGATCAAGTGCCACAAGATCTACATAAGTCCTTTGGGTATCTCTCTCTCTCTCTCTTAAACACACACATTTTTTTTATATGTCTAACATACATCTGCCTTTCCCATGCAGCAGGTTCACCGCCCTCTGTCGGCCACAACCACAACAAGCCCTGAGCGAGAGTGGTCTATAATTCAAGGATACTATTCAAGAAAATAAACAAGATATTCAGCATGCATCAGAGTGTGTGCATTATAGCTAACTAGTAGTAATGCACGTACGGCACGTACGTACGAATATTTGAACACGAATTTAAACTAAAGATAGCTAAAATTATTTGATTAATAAAATAAATTAAGTATCATCATTACTCATTCAAACAGACCATTGTAGTAAATTTAAATCTAAGACAAGAAAAAAACACATTGAAAAAATCCATATTATAAATCCAAAAAAGAATGAAACACACACATTTATCTTCAATACTGTTTAACAATGTCAATGACGTTTTTTGAGGTTTTATAGTAAGTTCCCATCACATTCATTTTCTTTGAGCTTCAACATTTCTATTAAAAAGCATGTCATTGCAATTGTGGCTCATGAAATTAAATTTTAGACCAGTGATGAAACTTGGTAAACAAAATAAACATGCTTCTAAATAAGAATTTACTTTACAAAATCTCTTATATAACCCTATCTCACGTCCACATGCGCATAAATTGAAAGAACAAAAAGGCCTAAAGCTTTCCTGCAAACCACAACCATGTTAGAATAAAGCAAGATATTGCATGACGTAAGAAAGAAGTTCTTATCTCCAATGTACCGATTTATGCTTCCAATGTCGACGTTAGACCAATGTACTGCAACCTTTAGAATGAGATGACACTGAGAAGGGTCTAATACATGTACAGTCTTTTTTTTTTTCATGTCAATGCAAGACAATGTGTACTCAGCACCAGTGGTGGAGCTACAGTGCAAACTCAGGGTGGGCTGTCAAAGGAAACTTTATAGGCGTGCGTACTGCAGCGTCGCTACAGTTGATCTACAGTGTGTGAAACGGTGCTTTTCAGAATTCCAACACCCCGTAGCGCCTCCACTGCTCAGCACTACTTTTTATATCAGGGAACAAGACTAAATGGAAAAAATTTGTAGTTATCATTTTATATCAATCAAAGCATCAAAATTCACGGCGACAAATAAAGTGAGATATGATTATATGTTCGACATTAGAGATTTTGTACTACATAATTGCCGGTGGTCAAGGGTCTCGGATAATTCCACAACATCTTCTTATGAAAATCCAGAGGCATGTAGAATTTAGGATAAGATCTAAAAAAGCAGAAATAAATATTATTAAAAATATATTAACAAGTTGAAAACTATGTTAGAGAAAATAAGATGCATACTGAAAATTTTAGGTCCATAGTGATGGGAATAATCTACATGTGCCAGAGACAACAACATAGTCCCACAGGAGTCGCATGATGTCTGAGCCGGTGCATGACCTTCTGGAAGCAGATGACATCGATCTGAATCTACAGCTAGCTGCACAACAACTTGAAAGCCAATCGTAGCAAGAAGCGAAAAAGTGAGTCAGAAAGGAGAGATGGAGCCAGATTCGAACTTTGCCGGCGTCATGGCCAAGGTCATACTCTGACGGCCTCACAGATCGCACCTCGTGAGCTTGTAAGTGGTGGCATAGGAAAAACATAGCCACCCTTGAAGCAGCAGTTCATGGAGCAGTCTAATATAGGATCACAATATAATGCAACAAAAAATTGGGAAGTACGAATATAAGGATGGAAAACAAAAATTGATAAGTGCCAAAAAGAAAACTCACTGCTCGCAGGTAGGTGAAAGATGTCGCCACCAGGCCGTTGTTCAGACAACACTGGTCGCACTCACGGCAGAAGCCAACATCCATCATCCGTCGTGCGATCTGGTGCACGTTGGTGATGGACTCCGGCAAGAGCGCATGGATGACCACATCGTAGTCCGCGACCGGCTTGGCGATCATGATTGGCTCATCGTCGTAGCTGCCCTCGCCGCTGCATTCCTTCTCGTCGTCTCTTCCGTCCGCACAAATCATCAGCCACTCTATGGCCACGAACTGCGATCGAGTGCGAGATCTGGCGGTCCACTCCATCAATGTCATGGGCCCCCAAAACCGACGTGCGGCAGTACATGCACTTGAGCGTCTCGTAGGCGTAGAAGTTGCAGTTGCAGGCCACGTACGCTACCACGCCGATGAAGCTCGATGCTAGTCCACGATACAGCTCCGACGGGCCCTCATCGATCAGGGATCTTCACGAACGCGTGCACCATGTTCTTGTGTTGCATGACATACTATTGTTATTAGATCGAGTTGCAAAATTTTAATTAAGCAGTGATCTGGGAAGGAGTTTGCTCGATTGTGGTATAATCTTTACCTCGATGGTGAGCCTGGTCTTGATCAGCTCTAAATCGGCCGGGCTTCACAGTCAGGAACTTCTTGGCAGGGTCGTGCATGCAAACAATCAACATAGTAAGAAAGCTGCAAATCAACCATCACGGATACAAGATCTTCTTTAAACAACGCGTAGGTGTAAGGAGGTACCATCATGGTGTTCATCAGGCAGGGCATGAAGTAGAGGTAGGGGGTGTCCAGACTCCAGAGCCGGGACCGAGGACGCTTCACACGGAGACACGAGAACGACAAGGGCTGGCGGCATCAGCGGCTGCCACTCTCCACCTCCAATCGATCTTCTCTAGCATGACGTTTCATGGACTGCCACAGGGAACGTGTGATGAATGGAAAGGGAGCAAATCATGGAAATGTATCAATCATTTCAATTAATTGCATTGATTAATTTTGGATTGGTGGGTGCTAGACAAAGGTGTGTATAAAAAGGTTTTTGTGTAATTTCCTTTACATGTAAGAGTGTAACTCTTTTGTATAACTTTTCCTTCATCTTTAAATCGTGTGGCTAAATAGGGTGGTCCCATCTTGGATAGGTAAGATCTGAGGGTCTAGATTGGTGGGTTTGATGATACGTCTGGTGAGCATATACGCCTGTGAACTCGTTCTTTATTGGTTAGAATTATGTTCAATAATTTTATTGTATTTCATCTATGTCATCCCACAGCTAAGTCTGAAAAATATACGATACTGATTGTCAAGTTCTTAGATACGCTTCAAGTTAACTTCATATATTGATTGATGGGTTCAAAGATGCTCTTGAGTTTGTGAATTTGTAAAGCGCAAATGGTTTATGCAGCTTTCTTTCTGTTAGGCACTCTGTTCTTGGATATAATTTTTTTGCTCGGTTTCAGAAATCCCCAAGTTTAGTGATGGCAATAACTAAATGTTAATGTAACCCGTTTTTGTTATAGGCAGCGTGTTCTTATGTACTTATTTGCCCGGTTTCAGAAATCCACATGTTTAGGAAGTTCAGAGATATGCACTACCATAGAAAAGGTCATTAGTGACAGATTTTTTTGTCATTAGTTACGGTAAAAAAACACATCACTAAAATTGCGTCGCTAAAGGTAGGCTACTAGTGACGGGCCCAAAAACCATCACTAGTATCAGAGACGGTTTATTATAACCCCGTCAGCAAGCATTAGCGACGGCTTTACATAAATCCGTCAGCATGTACCAGTGACGGCTTTACATCAATCCGTCAGTATTTAGCAGAGATGTATTCCTCTAGACCGTCAATATTTATCAGCGATGATTTATTTAAAACAGTCAGTAGTACCAGAGATGGTTTTTACCGAACCCGTTACTAAATTTTAAGACGGCTTATTCGGAAACCGTCACTGCGGAAGTGTTTGTATATATCAATGACGCTCCTTGCGGGATACCTGCTTTACGGGTATCCTCATACAAGACTAAGCCGGAAGCTGACCGGGTACTTCATCAACAAGGAGACTGATCGACTTGGCTTGGAGCACAAGGCACTTAGAGATAGACTTTCTATGTAAAACCTTAAAGGTTACGACTAGGACTCTTCATGTATCCCCCTGCCGATCGATATATAAGGCGGCAGGGTACCCCCCATCAAGGGACACGTGACACAAGTTTTACAATATCAATACAATACACATAATATAGGATGTAGGATTTTTACTCTCTTTGAGAGGGTCCGAACCTGTATAACTCGGCGTCTTGTGTAACCATCGTAGTTCTTAGTCTCGACGTAGCCCTATATATTTACTGCCGATCTCAAGCTTTGACAGTTGGCGCGCCAGAAAGGGAACAAGGCTCGCCAGGATTCTCCGTCGACTACGATGGCCGAAATTCCCATCATCCAGTACTCGCCGGACTTCAAGATCGCCTTTGAATCGCTCAACTTCACGATCGGCGACAATGGAGCCCTAGGTCTGGAGAACCATAGATCCGACTCAGCCGCAGCCGTCTCTATGGCGCGATCACCGAGTTCGTCTAACATGATCCCCACATTGGTTCCACTTGGATTTGAGGAGGAAGGTCCTTCCTTCGCGAACGATTCAAAATTGGATCGGTTCTTTGATGAGGATTCGGTCGGATCAGCTTACCCATATCCCCATACTGTCAATATGGTGGATATAGTAGATCCTGTTGATGGAGACCAAGATGGTGACCAAGACGGTGAATAAGAAGGTAACCCCGTCGATGGCCACCCGAAGAAACTAGGCGAAGGAGGTCAGCAGGAGAAAAACCCTCCGGTTGATGACTTATCGGTCGGTCACCACCGTCGACCAAGAGGGTCGCGCGGTTCACGCAATGCACGTCGACTGGATCTCGACCCCGATCTTGAAGTGGATGGTGTCAAGGTCTACCACACCCTACAGAACAACATCACCGGGGCCAAGACATTGCTCGACACTCTAATGGTCGATACGCATTATCAGACCTCTGCAATGTAGAAGGCGGTGGTTATGCTTAAGGCTCTTGCAGCTCAAGATGCTGCAAAATCTTAGTCGGTCACAAGTTCTAGTCACGCATCTTCGCGAGGTCGGCATAGGCGTGAAGATCTGAGAAACTCTCTCAGTGTCCATGATGGACGAGACACCATCAACTCTCATTATAAAGAACGCGCTTAGGATAACCGACGCTATGAGGAAGAACATCATGATCATAGCAAATTTGTGTGGATTTACCTTCTCAAGCATAAATTTGAGGTGTTTGATCGTTTTGCCTAGTTTCAACAACTTGTAGAACGACTCTTTAATCAAAAGATCATCACCATGCAAACTGATTGGGGTGGTGAATATCAGAAATTACACTCCTTCTTCACACGAGTAGGCATCACACATCACATCTCTTGTCCACACACTCATCAACAAAATGGTTCTGCTGAGCGTAAGCACCGCCACATTGTAGAAGTTGGTCTTTCCTTCCTTGCTCATGCCTCTATGCCCTTAAAATTTTGGGATGAAGCATTCAACACGGCTGTTTATCTAATTAATCGCATCCCGTCTCGTGTCATTGGTCATGACACACCACTTGAGCGCCTTACTCATACCAAACCTGACTATGCCTTTCTTCATGTGTTTGGTTGTGCGTGCTGGCCTAACCTTCATCCATACAACACCCGCAAGCTTGCTTTTTGCTCCAAACAATGTGTTTTTCTTGGGTACTCAGAGGATCATAAAGGGTACAAGTGTTTAGATGTGTCCACTGGTCGGGTCTACCTCTCTCGGGATGTCATCTTCGATGAACATGTTTTTCCATTCTCTACTCTTCATCTAAATGCCGGTGCTCGACTCCGTGCTGAGATTTCTCTCCTTGACCCTCTTCTACCCCCCCCCCCCCCCCCCCACACACAAACAGTGGCCTTGATCATGAGACTAACCCTACTGATCATGAAAATGAGCTTGTGTGTGTGCAGGATACAGAACCGGTGTTAGGGCAAATCTCGCCTACCATGGGTGTGTTGCCTATTGTGCTACCACCCCTGGTTGCCTCACAATTTGGTGCAGAAGATCTTGGTGCATTACCTAATGCTGATACGCCCACCTTGGCATCTGCACCTGCCCCTTCTCTGTTGGAACCAGCTCCTACGTCGACATCTGGCTCTGAGCCGGAGCCCCTGGTTCCGACCATGTCTGTGCCGGCTCCCAACCTGACACAGTTGCCACGTGCTGCACCCCGAGTAGCTATAGCCTCACCTGATGTCGGTTCGAGATCCAGTATGCAAACAGTCCCTGTGGATCCCTCTGCTACCGGAGATCTACCTCCACCTGTCCAGCGACCGCGCACTTGCCTCAGCCATGGCCTTTGTCAACCTCTGGTTTGTACAGATGGTACCATTCCCTATGGTTTGTCCTGCTCCTCTGAGGAACCCCATGGTCTTAAGGATGCTTTGTTAAATCCCAAGTGGAAGGCTGCTATGGATGATGAGTACTCTGCTCTCATGCAGAATGAAACGTGGCATCTTGTTTCTGCCCCGCCTCGCACAAATCTAATTGATTGTAAATGGGTTTTTCTGGTCAAGCACAATGCAGATGGGTCTGTTGAGTGTTATAAAGCTCGTCTTATTGCCAAGGGGTTCAAACAGCGGTATGGCTTGGATTATGAAGATACATTTAGTCCAGTGGTTAAAGCTGCTACAATTCGACTTGTTCTCTCCCTTGGTGTATCTCGTGGATGGTGTCTTTGTCAACTAGATGTTAAGAATGCGTTCTTACATGGCATTCTGGAGGAAGAAGTTTTTATGTGTCAACCTCTTGGATATGAAGATCATGTTCATCCATCTTTTGTGTGCAAGCTTGACAAAGCTCTATATGGTTTAAAACAAGCTCCCCAGGCCTGGTACTCAAGGTTAAGTACCAAACTTCATGCACTCGGTTTTTCCTCCTCTAAGGCTGATATGTCACTGTTTTTCTTCTCCAAGGATGATGTCACTATATATCTTCTTGTTTATGTTGATGACATTATCGTTGTTGGCTCCTCTGATCGTGTTGTAGCTGCCTTAGTTCGCACGTTGGGTTCTGAATTTGCCTTAAAGGATATGGGCACACTTCACTACTTTCTCGGCATTGAGGTCACTCACAGGTGAGATGGTATTATCTTATCTCAAGCTAAATATACTCGAGATGTCATTGATCGTGTTGGGATGGGAACCTGCAAACCTGCTCCAACTCCTATGTCAGTTTCTGATCATCTATCTCTTCATGATGGTGATCTCCTAGATTCTACCTCAGCTACTCAGTATCGTTTGTTGGTGCCCTGCAGTATCTCACACTAACTCGGCCTGATATTTCATTTGCTGTTAACAAAGTCTCCCAGTTCCTACATTCCCCTCGGACTGCGCACTGGACGGCTGTCAAGAGGATCCTCAGATATCTTCAGCATACAATTCATCTTGGTATTAAAATTCATCAAGCCTCCTCGGTATTAATTAGTGGTTTTTCAGATGCTGACTGGGCTGGCTGTGTTGATGATCGTCGCTGCACTGGTGGTTTTGCAATTTTCCTTGTTCCAAACCTTATCTCTTGGAGTGCTCGTAAACAGCCCACGTTTCTCGTTCTAGTACAGAGGCTGAGTATAAGGCACTTGCTAATGCTACTGCTGAAATTATCTGGGTTCAGTCTTTGTTACAATAACTTGGGATCTCTTAGTTTCGAACTGCCTGTCTTTGGTGTGATAATCTTGGAGCCACTTATTTGTCTGCCAATCCTGTGTTTCATGCTCGGACGAAGCACATTGAAATTGATTTTCACTTTGTTCGGGAACGCGTTGCTGCCAAGAAATTGGACATTCGGTTTACTTCCACGGCTGATCAGTTAGCTGATGGTTTCACGAAGGCTATATCGTCTCGTCGACTTGAGAATTTTTGGCGCAATCTCAATCTGTGTCAGTTGTGATTGAGGGGGGGGGGGGGGGTGAGTCGATATGTTTCCTAGTTGTATTGTAGATAGACTCTTGTAGATATTGTAGTTGTAACCTAACTTGTACTCCAAGCATGTATTCTCATGACTATATAATGCAAGGGTGTGGCACACGTTTGTGTATGCTATTCTACAAATCTCACACTGATTCCTGGGGTTTTGAACCTAGCGGGCCTCGCCTGTCAGCCACCCAGCTACGTGCCTCCCACCTTGCCCGAGCGGCTGCTCGTCGCGTAGGCATCACCAATTGGCCAGGTGCAACGACCCCACGACCGAGGCCCGCACTCCCATGCCCTCCATTGCACTCTCTCCATCTCTTGTTCTCAGTCTCGCTCTCTTGTTTTTCTTCTCTCCTGACACGCCATGGCCCCGATCAAGCAACTCGCGTTGCCCGGCCGCTCGACTGCCTCCCCGTCGTGGTCGAGCTGCCTCGCGGCTTCGCCTGCACCCCCTCTCCCTTCTCACCCCGTCAATCATCCACTCCCGCACCAAGCCACCTTAAATCGATGTCGTCGTCCCCACCACCGACTACCACCATTTCTTCAATTCCTCCCTCCACATCGAGCTCGCCCTTGATTCCGCTCGCCGGAGGACTCCTCCCTCAGTCGCGCATCCCCTTGAAAGATAAAAGAAAATGAAAAAAAAAATAGGTGGGGTTCATGCTGAGAGGGGGGATAGGAGGCTCCAAAACATGGGATTAGGAGAGGGCAATTCGGGTCTCCATACATTTTGTATTGCCAAATAGGGGTCCTGTTGAAGAAAGTTTTTTTAACATGTAAAATTTGAGATGGGGTCTAAATGCATGTCCCTGCTGGAGATGTTCTTACCCAACCACTCCTGGCATCATTTCACTTTTATTTCCTATCATTTTGTGATCCGTCAATTCATAAGTTATGAAATTTGCACTCAGGTGAGGTTTTGGCATGGTCGGTGTTTCATTTACCGACCAGCAAGGACGGCGCTGTGCAGGACGGGTCTACTTGTGCACGCAGGGCATCAGGGTCAGATTTGGCCGTGTCTCAGCGCGTGGACCTGGTCGCGCTTGCTTTCCAAAGTCCAAACAACTTTCGTGGAAGTAGCCATGGAAAACAATCGCGCTTCCTCACCTGCTTCGCGTTGACACGCTCGCCTTGATGCCTGCACGCAAGCATTCAACTTCTAGGCGTACTGTATGGCAAAACAATGATGAAATTCACCCACACCAACAGCGGCAACATTTAGCATGTATGGCAAACAACAATTACAGGGATTTTGCATTGATTACTGCAATATCATATTCCAGAATTAGCCATGAACGGCAAACAAATCGCCCACATAGACAGCAACATAAGTGAAGCAATTGTGAGTCCAGCTCAATAAATTGTTGCTGCCAAACAATGGATGAGACCAGCTGGCTCCTGTTCTGAATGTGCAAGAACTCACCAAGAGTCCCCGTCGCCGAGTCAATCACATAGTGACCTCCCTTCTGAGCTCGAGAACTATCTTGCCAACCTAGCACGTGTCGTGCCAGCGTTGAAACTGTACATCAACAGGCAACCTCACCACCCGAGTCTGAGTGAGAGAGCACCAAGGGTTCAAAAACCACTACAGTAGCGGGTTTTTTTCTCATTAAAAACTAATCGGTAAACTAGAAAAACCGATCAAAAACTGTTTTTGTTACCGTGTCTAGATTCAGTTTTTCCAATAAACCGGACGTCCAGTGAAACCGAGCTGGACCAGTTTTGCCAAAAATCGTAAAAACCGGTCGGTTTTCAACGGTCTTTAACCCATGGAGAGCACGCTCTCCGGTGAGTTGAATCAGGAGATGCAAGGAATAAGGTTCAAAAAGAGTGACCTTGGCCTTTCTCAGTTTCTATCTCAGCTCGGAATTGAAGTGAAGAAGAGGGGCCAGGGATGGCATCACTCTAAACCGACGTATGTTCTCGAGAATCGAGATGGCTGGCATGGCCAATGATGCAGCCACGGTGCAAGCTGATTACACGTTCAGCGACACAGACATATATAGTGACGACACCGGCGTCCGAACCCCATGACATGGCAGTCACAGAAGCAGAAGGTCCTCCTGTGATTCTGCGAAGCAGAGTACATCACTGGGGCTTGCAAGACGTCCTCTGCAACTGAATGACCACACCGCCACTCTGCTCCGAATCCGATCCACCATCACTCTACACCAGCAGCCGCAAACCACAGCCAACCCATACGCCCAACTCGCCTTGCATCTCACACAAATCCGATCTGCATCGGTGCAACCGCAACAACACTTCTTGCGATGACCTCGGTAATCCGATCGCCGGTGGCAGTGATGATCATTTAATTTGAGACTGCGCCCCAGGCAGAGCACTGGAAACAATCGGCATGGCAATCCTGGCGGCGTCCAGTGATGATGGCCTGCACGTTGTCAACGACGCATCCAACAAAAGCTGCTATCTGAAAGGCTCAACAGACCCAACGACAAATGAGAATACGATGGCCTTGCATGTGTGCCGATGAGAAGAATAAGCGACAATATTATTCTTGACGGCAACTTCCGCTGCAACCCGGCAGCCGGCGCCGCAGTCCAGTTAGCTGACAGCAAAAGCTCACCGGTGACATGAGCAGCAGACTAGTAATCCTGAGAACGATTCGGGTCGGTGCGACCCGTTTCGTTCATGCGCGACCCAGCGTGGGCTCGGGGGTTTGAGGTTTGCCCCGCTCCGGCTGGTTTGGAGGAAACCGCTGAACCGTGGGTCGTCCCGTCCTGTGCACGTATACGTCCGTCGCTCTTGCATTGCAGCAAAGTTTCAGACTGTTTTCTTAAACAACTACTAGCTCCTAGGAAGCCTACCGGCGATGTAATTGGTCCCTGACCAGTGACCACTATTCGTAGCCCATGTATACGTATATGCATCTCTAGACAATTAGTTTATAGAATCACCAGTTCTAATAAAAGATACTTAAACTATGTCTTTATGAGTTATCATCAAACAATCCACACAACCACGTCAGATCTTGTAAGATACAAAAACGACTACAATTGGCTGGATATGTGATACAACAGTGATTTTAGTATAACATGTCTTGATCATACGTACAACACTAATCATTAATAATTTAAATGGACAAGTCTATAAACAGCTGCTGATTTCATCTAAAGAAAATCACGCTCCATATCTCCAAGAACATGCTACAATTTTCATAAACAAAATCTCATTGTTCTTATAACAATGATCAACAGAGAAGATGCCACTTGCACATTGCATCTGAAAAGTAACTGACAAACGAAAGCACCACTTCATGGAACATCCCTCAGCTCCTTGCGCATTGCATCTGAAAAGTAAAGACCAACGAAAGCATCACACACATGGAAAATCTCAGCTCCAAAAGCACCGCCACCAAGAAGAAAAAAGCCAAGCCTGCTAGCCTGTGCTACCAAAAGCAGGCATCTTAAACTGTTACAAGCTACCAAATTGAATCTTTATTAACATTATTATATGGAACTGAACAACTACAATTATTTGTGGCAAAACTGGGAGTAAAATAAAATGCTACTCATGGTTTAGTAAATATATAATAAATACATATATCGGATGCCCTTTTTCATTGTTCACATTTGCATATCCTCAGGAGCAACTTTAAACCATGGCAAGTTAGGCTGGATGTCATATACTCTACTTAATCCATGAGACAGTAACTGGATGTCCAAAAAGGCTAAAGTTGCACTTTGTAGGAGACGGACTCGCATCACATCACAGGGCAGGGGCAGAATGAAACTAGAATGAAGAACAGATACAAAAGAGTTAAAGACACATGCTACTCAATGATTCTTATTAAAAACAAATCAACTTTGAACCATTTTAAAATACAGCATCACATTAATATAGAAGGTCATATAGCTTATTAAACTAGCTACCTAAATCTAACAACGTGGAAGTGAAATTATAACAAAGAGAGAATGACACTGAATAAACCTCAAAGCAGCATCTTCTAGCTCAGGTGCTCCACACCAGCAGCAATGCACTAAATAAGTCACATATTCAGTTTAGGGGAAGCATTCAGACATTCAGTTGAACTCAGGTGCTCCACACAAGAGAAACACACCATCCTCTACAGCTCTTCAAGACCCAAAACAGTTCTGAAGTCAATTCATTTACCCTTCTCCTAAATAACATACAGAGCTTGTCAGAAAGGTATGAACAGGAGTTTGACCAGTAAGTTATATACTACTCAGTTGAAACAATAATCAGCTGACAATATATATGTTATGCAGATAATGAGTTGCGTTGTCAAGAAAATAATCAACAGTTGACGAAACTGATACAGCAGGAAGCTGCAAAATAAAGTTTGTATCTATATATAGATCCTGCTAGCTAACATGCCAGGGAACATCAGATGTATCAGGACAAGTAGTTTGAAGTTATTTTGTGACAATGAAACCCGGAATGCAGGAATCAAAGAACACACATCCTTTTTTTGGAGAACAAGAATTATGAATCTAAGAATCTTCATCAAGGAAGGAATGCGTGATAGTTTTCTACAGTTTTTTTAGACGCACGCACCTTTCAGGAACTATGCCAGTTTGTCGAGGTTGCTGACGGCAAGCTTGTAGAGGTCGTCTCCCGCCCAGACCTTTACCTGGAACTCTAGAAATCGTTGACCGTTGCACAATGCAAGAACAGCAGCACAAGAATCGGATGGTCAGTCAGTCGGTTAGATTCAGAGAAGAGTGAGAAAAGAAATGAATCTGGATGAAGAGGACTCACCGTGATGAACAGGATACTGAATCAGCTAGGGAGAAGAGCCACCGCCCATCGGAAGCTGGACGATGGAACAGACGCCTACTGGATTCGACAAGCCACCACAAGATTGGGAAGGGCCGGACAGGCGGCGCACGGCTTGGCCAGCAGCGACCAGATCGGCGGCACACCCGACGGCACGCAGCTCGGCCGCTCAGCGGCGGTACCAGGTCGTCGGCGCGCAGATCGGCCGCTCAGCGGCGGTGCCAGGTCGGCGGAGCATGGGCGCAGCTGTAGTGTGCGAGACGGAGGAGAAAGGGTTCGGTTCGACCCGTGGGTCGATGGGTTCCGCAGCCCAGGTTATCCGGTCTTATTTGGGTTCGAGCCGAATCGAACCGCTGCAAAATTTTCGGACCGGATCGATGAACCGTTCGGGTCGACCCGAACCGTTCTCAGATTTACAGACTAGCATGCTAATCCTGCAACTGCAAGATGTTCAGTGAATACAGAGGCAAAGGTTCTTGGAATAGAACCACACAAATGTGTATGTGCACTATACAAGAAAACGTGAATGAGTCATGTGACTCGGCTGTACGTACTTGGATACACCACTAAGTGATTAAAGCCTGCTGCCTGTCTATCAATGATCAAGTATTGCACTAATGATACGTGACATGATTAGCTTTGCCCTGAACAAGTATTGCAGTAATTTATTTATTTCATTAGTTGCCTTTTTCATGAAGAGTAGTACATGCAAGATGTAGGCTCTCAGGTTTTGCAGGCCTCTCAAATGAGTAGTACTTGATCATTGAGTAGTACCTTTTTTTCTTTACTTTTCAAGCATAGGATCCATCTCTCTCTCTCTCTCTCACCAATGCAGGCTGGGGTGGGGCGCGGCGACGCCAAGCATGGATGTGGCGGGGACCTCCTCCCACGTCCATGCCGCGCCTCGTTGGGGCAGAGCGTGCCGAGGGCGATGGCGGCTATGGGCCCACTCACCTTGCCTCCAAGCGGGATCTAGCGGCGGTGCTGTCACGGGCGAAGAGAGGGCGGCGGTGACCGATCTGATTTCACCCCCGCCCGACCTCCTCACGTTCTCCGAAGCTGGCCGCCGGAGGCTTGGGCGGCGCAATTTGGTGCTGCATCTTCGCCTCCCTCAACCGCGGGCACCGACGTGTCATGCCCGAGCTCTCGGCCGCGGGCACCGATGTGTCATGCTCGAGCTCGCCGTCCTCTCCCCTCCGCCCTCTTCTCCCTCCTAGATCTGCTCCATCGGGTGGCGTGCCACGGGGTAAAGTGGGGGGGGGGGGGGGGGGGTACAAGCTCACCAACGGTGCGCGCTGCCTCCAAGATCTGATGGGCAGGCTAGTCGGCCGGCTAGGCTTGAGGTGGGCAGAGTGTTTTGTTGTGTTCATACACAGAGACTAACAGATCGGGTCCACTAGTCAGGAAAAAAAATAAGAGCTACATTTTAAGAGGAATTGCTGGAGTTGAAGGTAGAGTTTGAGAGTCCAAATTGAAGTGTGGGCTCTCAAATGAGGAAGTAGGAGCTTTTATTTCGAGCAGCTTTACTATGCATATTACCTCTAGTAATTACTAGAGGTAATGCAGTAATTACTGACAGTAATTATAATCCAACGGTTAATATTACTTTTCATCCCAATACTATTACTGTCAGTAATTTGAAGGAGTAATGATTTTACTGGGGTATTACTAATGTCGACGACTTTAATCGGACCTACGTGTGACGGCGGCGCCAGTGGGCCCGCGAGCAATGAATAGGAATGCACTGCATGGATGAAGTGAAGATGCTAACAAATTATCCATATACTCCTAATGATAATATGAGTACTTAAAGAAATATATGAATAAATTACATTATTATCTCTAGATATTATCTCTAGTAATTATTAAAGATAACATGTATAGTAAAACTGCTCGACTCCACCAGAGATGCTATTATGAGACCCAACATTGATGGCTGTCGAGTAGTCGGAGTGGATGATGAGACGAGGGCTGCGGTTGTTGTCGTCTAACGTCCTGGGCGCGCGCAAGTGTCCACTAGATAGAGAAGGGATCGGTATCAGTTTCGCCTATGGAGCTTCGACGCGGAGGATCTTCTCTAGTGGACACTTGCGTGCCGCCTGTGTCCCGCCCGCGCTGCTCTGGCTCGGCGCCCACGCCCGCCGCCTCTAGCCCCATCGCGCCCACCCTCCGCCCGTGCCAGAGTCCCCTGCCGCACACCACACAAATTAAACCTGTCGTGTTCGTGTCATGTGGTCGGGCAGGATGCAGTGCACTGCATTAATTAAGCTCCCTCCGTGCTGACTGCTGAGCCACACTGCTCGAACTGGCCGTCTCCATGCTCTGGGACGGCCGATTTCTCCTACGGTACCTGCGGGATGCTGGTCGACGGCGGTCGAAGCAAGTTCATGCGGTTTGACACTACTCTAGAGTCTAGACAAAGAACAGCCATACAGAGGTTCAAGGTCGTTACATATAGGCACAACTCCTCAGGCTGCAGTATCACTAATTAATTGAAGAGGATGCAGCGAGTTTATTGTCCAGCACATCGTCACGCTGCAGCAGCACTTTCGATCAGAGTTCCTGATGAGAACTAGAGTGCAAGAACAGATGCACCTCGAGCTGGTATGTCAACGATATCGTTATCACGGAACGAGATCCTCTGCTGAGCGGAAGAGGGCAGTGCGCCCGTTCATCTGCCGATCCTATTCTTTTTCTCACACCCACAGCCAAGTGCACGCTGCCCGCGACGTGGTTTTTTGTGAAGGAAAAAAAAGCACAAGCAACAGTATGCCGTGAAGGAAAAAAAACATACCATGAACGAAAGACATCAAAGTACAAAAAAAAAAAAGAGACTAACATGTTCGTTTCGTGCTTACTAATATTTAGGCTCATCATATCAAATATTAGGATACTAATTACAAGTATTAAATATAGATTAATGATAATACTAAAATTTAGATTTCAAGAAACGAACACATGTGTTTTCATAGTTATATACTCTTTCCGTTTGCCAATTCCTATTATTTCGACCGTCATATTGAAATGAAGAAGAACTAGTCTCGAAACGACAATATTTAAAAATTAGAGAAATATATAGATTATGATTCAAACTTGTTTATGCGTGCATTAGAAGAATACCCAAAATAAAATCAACATCAAAAGAGCAACCAAAAACTAGTATTATTTACTCAGGAATTCTACTTTTGAATCCACTGCAAAGTAAAGCAGATTCAATCCATAGTGAAAAAAAAATGCTTTGATGGGAAGAGAGAGAGAGAGAGAGAGAGAGAAAAGTTATTTTATTTGCTATTTTTATTTATAAGACTATATGTATTTAATTAGTGTTATGT
Organism: Eleusine coracana subsp. coracana; assembly: GCA_032690845.1. NCBI lineage: Eukaryota > Viridiplantae > Streptophyta > Magnoliopsida > Poales > Poaceae > Eleusine > Eleusine coracana. Next base: position 13,904,756 of record CM064426.1, read on the forward strand.
ATAGACTATAAAAAAGTTGTCTTTTTGTATCCATTAGATTTAGATCCAAGGGCTAAAAGTGTTAATTGAAAGAAACTCCTATTTTCAATCGATTGAGAATTAAACGCTCCCTTATTTACTTATTGAATCTTTGATGCTTCTTCTTCCATCTTTACAAAACTTGAAAAAATATTACTTTCGAACAAATAGAATTGCTTAACTTTTCTCCGCCATCCTTCAGCTCTAGCTTTTAACTGAAATGTTTTTTTTTTGCTTCACGTAATACTATTGCCTCCGCTTTTTCCCTCTACAAAAAACCGCGTCACGGGCAGCGTGCACCTGGCCTGGTGGGCCAAACAGAGATAGGACTCTTCTTTCATTGGCCAATAGTTGTGAGAAAAGGAATAAGATGGCCAGTGGCCATTGATCGGCAGATGAATGGGCGCACTGCCCTCTGCTGAGCGGTAGAGGATCTCGTTCCCGTTATCACCACAGGTAACGACCCCGGCTGAGGAGATACGTAAGTTGAAGCAAGAGATGCATGGAATAAGGTTCAGAAAGAGTGACATTGGCCTTTCTCTCTCTCTCTCTCTCTGGATTATTCATGATCCTTGAGCGCCATGGATGGATTGTAGTCCTCAACATGGTAGGAGTTTTTTTCTGGAGAAGACATGAGATCAGATTTGGACAATGTTTATATATGTGACAAAGAAAAAGTTGATAGTTTACTAAGTTTTCTGTTTGATTGCTCAATTCATACTATTATTTTGTTCATGAATTGATTAGTATTGTAGCCTAGAATTACAAAGACACATGTAGAAGATTCATGTGTGAGGCCGGGTGCGAGAAAATATTCCATGCAAATAAAAAAAATCATATGACAAACTTAAAAATATCCTGCGGCACTCTAAGACCGTCTAAATGGTAGAAAGTGATTCAGGTTTTTTTAAATGGCACAATTATGTCTCTAAAATTTGGTGTTATATCTTAGTAAGCAAGATTTTGTCATAATAAATTTACAAAAACTTTATAAAAAATCATAAATTATGTACACGAGAAAACAAAATTCATATGATCCTTTGGCCACATCTTGTCTCATCCTCCTGATATCGACCATTATAGCTATATATCATGGCCATGGTTCTCATTATTTTAGTATGCAACAAATACTTCACTCAAAATAACATGAAATAGCTCATCAATTATAATTGACTAAATATTAATACAATGATGCAAATAAGCACCATGGATATCTAGACATGCTTCTCCTTGTTTTTTTTACAGATTAATCAATGGTAAATTGCAGTACCTTATCATGGTCCACTATCAAACGTGATCCCGCAAAGAAAGAATGAACTCAAGTGCCATTGCCACTGCACTGCAGAGATGTGGGTTCTCCATTGATCGATCCATCACAAAAGTCGGCAAGCAGGTTTTTAGTGACCGGACAACCCTGACCGACTACATTCTCATGATTGGCTCCACAAACTTGGTGTTTGATGGATTCTCTCGATATCGATCATTAGAAATTCTAGAGCTTAATGTTGTATCTAGATTGTTGAAGTTTCTTTATTTTCTGCTTTTCAATTGATGAAATTTGTAAACACTATTACTTTATTTAATTTAAATGAGTGAATTTAGGTGGATAACCCTCACAGTAGTTTCCTAAAAAAGCGATCGATCCATCTGCTATGGGTACGAGGGCACACATCCATGGCTTGCCTTGCCACCAGCTGCTAACTAAGGTCAGTCAGGCACACCATTGTTGTGTGTCATGGGTGGCGATCCTCAACTGGCAACTGGCACAATACACTACAACAAAACTAGTCTATAGCGGCGAGTCAAACACTACTGTAGCAGTGGGTTGACTGTCCTGTGCTACGCATCCACTCAAAAAAAAAAAAAGGTCCTGCCCGCACCCCGTGCCGCCACCCACCGGGAAGAGAGTGTTGGACTAGGGTGGGGCGGCGCCGGTTCACGCGGGCTGGCCAAAGAAGAGGGCCGTTGCGTGAGTTCCCTGGACGTCGGAGGAGGGGGCGATGTAGGACCACCGTCGTCTAGCCGCAGGATCCAGGCTGCGCCACCGCGAAGAGAGGGAGTCAGGGGCCGCCCGGATCCAGGCCGCGCTGCCACAAAGAGAGGGGGGAAGGGGCCACCGTCGTGGCACCGCTCGGATCCAGGCCACAAGAGGTGGAGGCGATGCCAGAGCCACCCGCTGCCAGGAGAGGAGCGGGGGTCGGAGTTGCCGTCGTTGGGAGAGGAGCCGGGGCCGCCGGATTCGTCATTGTGCGTGTGAAGTCTGGCCACTGCCGTCGTCGTTGCGAGGGGAGCCGTGGCCAGATCTGGAGGGGGAGTGGAGGCGGTGGTGGCCGACAGGAGAGTGGAGGAGGGCAAATCCAGCCACCGTCGTGACGCCAGGTAGAGGGGGTGGCCAAATCTGACCGCCTCGATGCCGCGTGCTGCCAGGGAGAGGGGGGAGGGCCCTGGCCATCGTCGGGCCGCAATGGAGAGGGGGCGGCCAGATCCGGCGCGCCCCGTCTGCCACCGCGCCGCCAAGGTTGAGGGAGAGGCTGCACCGCCGTCGTTGGGAGGGGAGTCGTGGTCGCCTCCAGAGAGAGAGAGAGAGAGAGAGAGAGAGAGAGCACGCGCATGATGGCTGCTGAGTGAGGAGGGAGGGAGTGGGGGTGGCCGCTGGCCGGTTAGGGTTAGAGGATTTATACGGAAGACGGGGAAAGATAGAGTGGGCCGCAAGTGGAGTGGGAAGTAGGCTTTAGTGGTTGTCCGTGTTTTGGGCCGCCGTTACTGTTTGTTTTTTTGTGGCGGGTAAAGTTTTGGTCCGCTGTTATAAATACTTATTCAATTATAGCGGTGGGTTTCATTTGGATCGTTGCTACAGGAGTTTGGGTTGCACCGCTATAGGCTTATTTTATGATAGTGATAATATTGTGGTGCCCTATACTAACTAGTTAATCTCTTGATTAGTTTCCACTATTTTGCGTTGATTCAAGTCAGATAAATAGGCTCGTACTGATACGAATTGAGACCTTCTGCGTGAGCTTGGTGATGGCTGCAGACAAGGACGCCTCCAGTTCGTCCATCATCTTCGCCACAAGGAAACACACCTACGGGTCAGGCTAGCTTGTTTGATGACGCTGTGCTGCTTTAGTTTTCTCCTCCAAGTGGATTCAACCCGGGTAAGTGGATTTACAGCAACCACTGAAACTGGACTCACGTCGAGAGATTGCGATAAGAGCAGCATCAATAACGAGGATGTGATACCAGTGTAGTACCCGCCAAAGGAACCAACAATTAAGACACAGAAACACACAATTCGATAGGTGGTAGATAATTGTATTTCTTCACAAATAAGTGGCGATACATGACCGATCACAAGTTAGCGGTACATAGGGTTGCTCTTCCTCTCTGAATGGTAGGTACTTATGTTAGTTATGCTTCTTGAACCTTCATGGCTCGTTGCTTGGAGCTCTGGACCGGCGCCTCTGTTCCTTGTCGTCGCGCAGTTGAACGTCAGAATGGGCTGTGTGGTGGCGGACAACATGTGCGGCACCATATGCGGGGCCACGGGAAGACAGGGAGCCCCGACCGCCATGGCCGGCGCCAGGATGACGATAAGCATGAGGAGGACGGGCAGAAGCTTCGCCATCTTCCTGTGGCTAGTTGCCGGTGTGTTCATCAAGTGATGCTATGGGAGCTCAACACCTTGCCACTCTCACAAGCTGAATGTGAAATGCCTTAGCTTCAGTTTGCGCCAACATCTCACTCATCTAATAGAGTTTTCTCACTTGAATGATGTATGAAGATGCAACATAACACTATATCAAAACCCAAAAATTGGTATGGAGTTGTTTATCTGAAAAATGGTAGTATAATATACTCTCTCGGCATCTTGATCAGTGTCTTCTGGATTACTTGTGGTAGTGTATATATGATCTCGTCTCGTGTGGTCACACACACATTTTGAGCTTGTTTATTTGTTGAGAAAGGGTGAAAATAGAAAACACATGAGCATCTTCAAAAGCTTCTTAAAAAATAGACCCTAAAAGAGTTGTTAGGGATAATTTATTAGGTCTAAAAATCTAATAGTGGTGCTTTTATGGGGTTGTGGCGCAGGCAGTGGCACGCACCCCGTCGACAGTTCACTTTGACTTGCCACGGAACCGATGTGTGTTTTGTCCTTGCATGTAAAATAAATGAACGAGAAGCAAGGGACGGAACGGAATGGCTCTTTCCACATAGGAAGAAACATGCGCAAAGCAGGATCATGGGTACTTGTCCGTGCGATGGATGTGGATCGCCTCTGTGGTTGGAAGATTTTTACATATGGATGTTATTGTATCAGTACAATTGGCATGCTCCCAGCTGCTAAGGTCAGGCATGCCGTTGTTGTGTGTTGTTGCGATCCTCAACTGGCAACTGGCACAATAATATTGTGACGCCCTATAGTACTATAAATAATCTTTTGATTGATCAGTGCCCATTACGTTGGTAAAAGAGCGCATCCATGCATGCATGTGGGGAGAAAAGTTTCTCTAAGCACTATGGGTTTGCGTACGTGGACGCGCCAGTGATGCTGGGCGTTCCAGCTTGTGGTGCGTGCACTGGCAGTACCACTCCCTTGTGTCATGTTAGCAGTATATATGCATGTCCTCGTCAAATTAAGGGAACATATGGCTGTAACGGATGACGATCCTGCCTAAAAAAAAAACCGGATGACGATCCTCTGTATTACTACTAGTGCCTTGAGAGTCGCTGACATATGGGTCCCTACCCTACCCACAAGTTAGTGAGAAGGCAGGGACGATCGAGGGAGGGAACAAAACGCTCAGTGTTCACATTACGGACGAGTTAATTATCATGCCACCCTCTAATCTTCACGCAGATCATACTGACTTATGTGAAATAAAATCAAAATATACATCAGGGTTTGTTGTGTCATTCTGATTTCATGTTAGAGTTGATTAGGCATGATCAATCAACTTTAGTAACTAAATGCGGTTAGATCATGATAACTTAACTGTACATGAGAAAATAAAGTATGGCCCTCATGTACTTTTATTTTACCTTTATAACAGACAGGGTCTACTTGATGTGTGTGAGCAGAAATGGCCAAAAAATATATATTTTTTAGAAAGGAGGCAGGAGTGCTGCCATTCGTTAAGAAGAAGAAACAATTACATCCTAGTATTTACAAATAAGCCAGCCGGCCACAAGCGGCCCTGGACCAAACAACATAGCATCAAGAGGATGCCATAAAAACAACAAAATCAAAGATGCAGATTAGAAGCTGTGGTGAAAGCCAAGATCTCAGAACGAGCAAGTTTAACGATACGAGCCTGCGATGAAACCTTTTGATCAAATATTCTTCTATTCCTTTCTTTCCAGATTTGCCACCAGAATTGAAAAAGCACTCCAGCTACCTTGCGCTGTTGACACCTTGGCAAGGCTGCTACTGATTGCAACCAAGGAGTAGTGCTGTCGAAGTTGAAAGCTGACACTTGATTTGGTAAATTAGTGTGCGTTAGTAAGCAATTTCACGCAGCCTCAGTGAAGCTGCATTTAGCAAGAATATGATCTGCCGTTTCCAGAAAGCAATGGCACAGCGTACAGATGGGAGTGCATTGCCAATTTTTCTTTTGCAGGTTGTCGGCCGTAGGGATCTGATACTTTAACGCTAACCATGTGAAGAATTTACATCTTGGCTCTGTGTGTGCTTTCCACAGTAAATTATGTTGAGACATCTGTGTTGAACCTTGAAATTGAATCAGGTAAGCTGATTTGGCTGTGTAACAACCATCGGCCGTCCAGCGCCACCGCACTGTGTCTTTCTGATCATTTAGTTGAATGTCAGCCAAAGCCGAGTGGAAGGAGAAACTCTTCCAGTAATTCTGGTGAGTCCAACATGCCCAAGTTATGCATCCAGTTGCGATTATTCAGCTCTTTCTTCACAGAGCGCGTTTTAAACCGTGCTCGTTGATAGAGATTGGGAGCAAGCTGTTTTGGGGCTTCACCATGTAGCCAACATGTTTCTAAGAACGGCGTATCCTCACCATTGCCAACAGTCATCTCAGTTGACGCAAAGAAAAGTAGTCGCTCAGATTGATCATTATGCTTCTGTAAATGTTTCCATGGTTTAGGTATTGTCGCCCAATGATTCCAAAGCCAACATAGCCTGAGGGCACGATTAAATTTTTCTAAGTCTTTTATGCCCAATCCACCGAACTTCCTAAGCATAGTGCAAGCTTTCCAATTTACAAGACAATGCCCACCGTTGAGTCTCTCTAGGTCAGTTCCTCTCCAGAGAAAAGAGCGCCAGTATCGGTCAACTCTGTGAATGGCCCATTTTGGCAACTTGAAAGTTGTTAAGAAGTACGTGGGCATTGCTATGAGAACCGTATTAATCAATAGCTCCCTCCCTGGGTAAGAGAAGAAGTCTCTTTTCCACCCAAGCAGCCTGTTGGCTACCTTTTGGACTAGAGGTTGCACCGAGGTCCTAGGCATTTTTCTTGTGTGCAGTGGTAGGCCAAGATAAGTAGTTGGAAACGAGACCAAGATAACCTCATACATTGTCCCGTATCAGGAGGCCAACTGCCTACCATATATGAGAAGATTTGTGCTCCATTGGTTTTGCCTTCAGAGCACTAGCTCAGATAAAGGGTGTGTTTGTTTCACTGGATTGGGTTAGATTAACTTGGACAGACTCATCCAATCCAGTATTTATTTCACCATCAGCCTGGATAGGATGGACAGGAGCAAGGAATATTCTTCATAGATGCTGGATAAGCCTGTCCAGGAAAATTGGCGGACAACATTGTCCAACTTCTTTAAGCGTGATTGTTAGTGAATAATTAAATATTATTCGTATATTATTATAATATTAATATATTATATTATAGGATTATGGTTAATAAACATTCATATGTTAACTAATGTACAAAATATACATAGATTAGAATATGATTGTTGGTAATTAGCATATTTATTATTAATTAAGCATTATCATAACAAGATTATCATTTACAAATATTAAATTAGGTTAATTAATATGTATTTTATTGTTATAATTTGCAAGTAAGATATATAATTAAGTTAATTATTCTCATCCAATTTCTCTTATCCCTTCAACCAAACAAAAAACTTGAATTACCCTGTCCAATCAAATAAACACTGAGTTGGATAGTTCTGTCCCAAAAAATATGGATGAGATGATCCAATCCAACTTTGACGCTCAACCAAACGCACCCTTAAGAGGGCCAGGTTTCTACGGTCCTCCTCCACGTCATAGATTAATTGCTGCACATAATTCCTTGTCCAAGCCCGTACGCCATGGCATGGTTAGTTTTCAATCAAACTTTTTAAGGTGCGACTATGAGCAGTCTGGCGTGCCTGGACTGTAACACCACCCTGATGAGTATGCAAGTTTCATCGATGAAAGCCACTAATTATTTACTCCCCTTGTGTTCTTAATTGATTTCTTTGCTCGAATTTTACTAAAAGATCATCCAGTTGCCATCAATTGGAAAACAATGGGAGCATTACAGTTCACCCCTGAAAAACGGCAGAAACTTTAGTTAACTTGGACTGGTCGGTGCCCTTTCTCTAAGGATTGGTTGAGAATTAAGTGTTTCAGAAGACTTCAGAAAGTCTGGCACCCTATGGTACAGAGGCAGTCTGGGCTGGGGAAAACACATTCAGCGGCAAGTAGGGGAGCCCGGGTCAAAGATGTTTAGAAATGAGATTAGGGAATCAAGAGTGTTCATTCATTGATAGAGATAGTTTATATTTATACCCAGCCAACAGTCGGGAGAGGCGTCCGTACGAACGTACGAACGCGTCGCCTGGGGTGGCGGTCCCCAAAACATGCCCCCTGGGGTGCCGGTCCCCGAAACATTCACACATGTGATATAATATGAAATGGTCTCTTTATCTAATTAATCACTAATTATATAATTAATTAAGTTAATTGATCATTAACGGGACGTTTCACAACACTCCCCTTTGATCAATTATATCTTGTAATTGGTGATTTGATTACTCCTCTAAAAACCCTATGAAAAAAATATGAGGAGAATATTTAATATGAAAACTCCCCCAAACCCCATTGGGGAAAATAAGGAGAAATGATGTGTAGAACTCCCGTAAAACCATGTTGGGAAATAGAGAGGAAATAAGATATGTCATAAAAAACTCCTTTTAGACCATATAGGTAAATTTAAGGAGAAAAATGATATGACATACTTTAATACTTGTATCACATATATTGCCTCATTAAAACCTGTGTATGAGGAAAAACCTTGATAGGAAAACTCATCAGGAAAAAGAGTGCAATATTTATGATTTGAATACTATTGATAGATTATATTAGAGTGATTTGCTCCCCCTAATCATTGCAAATCTTTGAGTCGTCTCATACCTATTCCGTGAATGTATTTCTGGAATAATGTTGTTGATAGAGACTTTGTGAACAAATCTGCAAGATTGTCACATGATTTTGTTTGCAATATTTTTATTTCCCTATTTTGTTGTAACTTATGTGGGTAAAATAGTTTAGGAGAAATATGTTTTGTGATATTACTCTTTATATAACCTGTATTCATTTGTACAATACAAGCAGAATTATCTTCATAGATAATTATTGGTTCCTTGATAGGACCAATACCACATGACTGTTGTATGTGGTTTATTATTCTGCGAAGCCAAACACATTCACGTGAAGCTTCATATAATGCAATTATTTCAGAATGATTTGTGGATGTGGCTACTAGTGTCTGTTTTGATGACTTCCATGATATAGCCGTTCTACCATATAAAAATACAAACCCTGTCTATGATCTGGCATTATGGGGATCAGATAGATAGCCAGCATCAGTATATCCAATCATAGTTTTATCTTGGTTAAATCTGTAGAATAAACCAAGATCTTTTGTGCCTTGGAGATATCTGAAGATATTTTTAACTCCCGCCCAATGGCGTTTTGTTGGAGCCGCGCTATGTCTAGCTAGTAAATTTACTGCAAATGCGATATCAGGCCTGGTGTAATTTGCAATATACATAAGCGCTCCAATGGCACTGAGATATGGAACCTCTGGTCCCAATATCTCTTCATCTTCGTCTCTTGGTCTGAATTGATCTTTATTCATATCAAGAGATCGAACAACCATAGGTGTTTTGGAAGGATAAGATTTATCCATATTGAATTTCTCCAATATTTTATGAATATATGTAGACTGGTGTATTAATATCCCTGTAGGGAGATGCTCAAGTTGAAGACCTAAGCAAAATTTGGTTTGACCCAAATCTTTCATCTCGAATTCCGTCTTGAGATGATTGCGTGCTTCATCAATGTCTTGTGTATTTCCTATGATGTTGAGATCATCAACATACATCGAGATAATACAAAATCCGGTTGAGGATTTCTTAATGAATACACATGGGCAATCATCATTGTTAGAATAACCCTTCTGCAGAAGGAATTCCTTTAATCGGTTGTACCACATTCTTCCCGATTGCTTTAAGCCATAGAGTGACTTTTTAAGCTTTACACAATACATGTTACGATTTTGATTTTGATTCGGAATTTTAAGCCCTTCAGGAACTTTCATATAGATATCCGAATCTAGTGACCCATATAGGTATGCTGTCACTACATCCATGAGATGCATGGATAGACCTTTTTGTACTGCCAATGATATTAAGTATCGGAATGTTATACCACTCATAGCTGGAGAATATGTTTCATCGAAATCGATGCCGGGTCTCTGCGTGAACCCTTGTGCTACAAGTCTCGCTTTGTATCTCACCACCTCGTTGTTTTCATTCCTTTTATGAACGAAAACCCATTTTGATCCCACAGGGAAGATGTTTCGAGGAGTAGGCATTACTGCGGTAAATACCTCTCGTTTCTTGAGCGAGAGCAATTCTGCCTCGATTGCTTCCTTCCATTTGATCCAGTCCGAGCGTCGTTGACACTCTGCCATGGTCTTAGGTTCTGGATCCGGTTGAAGGTCATTTGCAATCTTGGAAGAAAAATGAATGTCGACAATTGTAGTCTTTCTATTGAATGATTATCTAGAATCAATGTAATTGGTGGAAATTTCTTTTACCCCTTCTAACTCATCATGTTTTCCCAAAACGATCAAGTTGGGGTCTTCCGATGTCCCAGCATCTATATTTGTGTGCACATTTATGCTGGGTATGTGATGTATCTGTTAAACATCCATATGAATTGGATTTTCATTATCCAATTGGTGTCTATCAACTTGATGTTGATTTGCATTTACTATTTTGGAAGTAGTCTTCCTTGGTTTCCACGGAGACTTCTGTGGAGCCTTATCCCTTGTAACCGTACTTCTCCCCCTCTTATTTTGATTTGGGAGTTGAGTGGTTTTAGTTGGTACCTCCACTCTTTCTGGTACATTGATAGTGGGATTGTGTGATTTTGTGACACCTTTATAGTCAGTAAATGCGTCTGGCAGGTTATTTGCAGTGTTTTGCAAATTGATAATCCTCTGAACTTCTTGTTCAAATTCGATAGTACGTGGATCAAAGGACTGAATACTAGTGGCATTCCAATTTATTTCCTGGCATTCTTTTTGGTACATATTGTCTCCCCCTAATGCCGGAAAATTGTCCTCATCGAAGATGCAATCAGCGTACTGGGCAGTGAATAAGTCCCCTGTAAGAGGCTCGAGGTATTTTATGATTGACGGTGATTTATACCCCACATATATCCCCAATTTCCTATGGGGGCCCATTGATGTACATTGTGGTGGTGATATCGGTACGTATACAGCGCAACCGAATTTTCGCAGATGGGAAATACTTGATTGATTTCCACATACTAACTGCAACGGGAAAGCCGTATGATATGCAGTAGGTCTGATTTGAATCAATTCTGCGGCGTGTAAAACCGCATGTCCCCAACTTGATGTTGGTAAATTGCAATTATGTAACAATGGTCTTGCAATTAATTTTATTCTCTTGATAAGAGATTCGGCTAATCCATTTTGTGTATGTACATAGGGCACAGAGTGCTCTACATTTATGCCTAGAGCCATACAATAGTCATTGAATGCTCTTGAAGAAAATTCAGCATTATCCAATCTAATGGATTTTATCCCGTGTTCGGGATAATGTGCTCTTAATTTGATAATTTGAGCAATTAACCTTGCAAAAGCATGGTTTCTAGTTGATAGTAGACATACATGTGAGTACCATGAAGTACCTAAATGGTCCAGTTAATGGATGTATAGGCCCACAAATATCTCCTTGAATGCATTCAAGAAATTGTAGTGGTTCAACCTTAATTTTAAGATAAGAGGGTCTTAAAATCAATTTCCCTGTGGCACATGCGGTGCACATAAAATCTGAAGGTTTGGGAAACTTTGTATTTTGTATTTGATGACCAATTGAATTGCTGATAATTTTTCACATCATCCCTATTCCAGGATGACCAAGGCAATCATGCCAAGTCTTGAAGATATCAAGATTTTGAAAAATTATCTTATATGCAACATGTTGTACGGGTTTGATGTATGTATAGTACAATCAAGTAGATAATGAAGGAATTTGTTCAAGCACTTGCTTGTTATATCTGTCGTTTTTTGTAATGAATAGAAATTCATCTTTGTTGTCATTATGTGTTTCAACATGGAAAGCATTACGACGGATATCTTTATAACTCAGTAGGGTACGAGTTGAGTTAGGATACAGGAGTGCATCCTCAATTATGAGTTGTGTATCCATAGGCAAAATGATTGTGGCTCGACCTGAACCAACAATCACAACATCACGGCCTGCAATGGTCGTGACATTACCCTTACTCTTAGTTAGAGTTTGGAAATATTTCATTTCCCTGAGTATAGTGTTAGTGGTGCAACTATCCACTAAGCAAATTTCTTCCTCCATTTGGATTGATCCCGTAAGATAATCTATAGTGAGTAAATCAAATGTATTTAGATTTGACTCAAAGATTATACAATACATACTATATTAAGTAACTTATGTCTTAATACAAGCTGCAATATAAAATGGCAACATTTATTTTACAACATAATACACACATACTATAATATGGCTAACATAAACTAAGTCTTGGGGGTATATGGAGACTATATGAGGTCTCCAAACATGTCATTGGATTGAAACTCCATGATCATGTCATCAATGATTACAGGATTGTCCAATGGTGATAGGATCTTGTCATCCACTTGTTCTGCTGGAACACTCTTGGAGCAACTTGCTTCTGCAGGTTGAGTGTTGAAGTGAGCTTCAAACTTATCCCCTTGTACTTGTTTTCCTTTGCCAATGGATTTTTGGTATAAGTCAACCAAATGCTTAGCAGTATGGCACTTCTTTGTAATATGATTATTACAACCACATCTTTGACAAACTTGAGAGTTGTCGTTGTGGACTTGTTTCTTGAAAGTGCCTTTACCTTTGTATGGACCTCGGTTATTCTGTCTCTTATTCTTGGCCCATTTCCCCTTGAAGTGTTTGTTCTTCTTTCCACCATAGTTGTTGTTATTCTGAACATTGTGGTGTACTTCTGGCACTGGAGCAGCACCCACAGGGCGTATTTGATGGTTTTTTGTTAAGAGCTCATCATGCTTTTTTGCTTCAAGTAGATTGTAGATTAGTTCAGAATACCTGGTGTATCCTCTGTTCCGGTATTGCTGTTGCAACAACCGATTTGAGGGGAGAAATGTGGACAAGGTCTTTTCGATCATCTCTGCATCATCCACTGGTTGATCACAAAAACGAAGTTTGGAGCAAATCTTGTGGACAGCAGAGTTGTACTCTGTGACGGATTTGAAATCCATGAGACGAAGTAGCGACCACTCTCGCTTTGCTTCAGGCAGAATTACCGCCTTTTGTTGCTCATATCGCTCTTTGAGTGCAACCCAGAGAGCCCTTGGATCCTCTTCCATCATGTACTCATTTTTGAGATCATGATGGAGATGGTGCCGCATAAAGTGTAATGCAGCAAATTTGGTTGTTTCTGGAATTGCTTGGGCTTGATCTTGATTATTGAGATCGGCTTGTTGGATAGCACCAATCCAACCTTTGGATGAAAGATAGATCTTTACATTAGTAGCCCATGTCAGATAGTTGTTACCATCTGGTGCAAGTTCAGTGAAATCCTTGTTGGCAATGTGAGTCATATCCTACATGAAAGATTCATGTATGGAATTAATTTACTGTGGTAAATTAAATAATATGTGATGTTGTAAATCATGCAAAAATATTTGAATACAAGAGAATCTTGTTTCAATTATAGGTATATGGATCACAAAAATGAGCAATGTAATTGCTACTAATATGTTGTTAAATTCCGGAGGGAATATATGATTTAACAACACATATTCATTATTTTGTGAGAATTTTGGATGTGTGGTTTATAAGATGATCATCATAGAAATGATGTAAACCTTTAATAATGTACCATAATCTTTAAGATTATAGTATATGATTTTTTCCATTATTTTGTTGAGTCCAAAATTATTTGAATATACCATTAAATTATTTTGCATGTTATCTACTTAATTTAATAACATAGAATGATATTTATTACATAATGAGGAGTCATATATGTAATATGTTATTTTCTGTATGTGATAAAAATTAAGACCGGAAGGTCAAATAAAATATTTGTGAAGATAATATTACTGCAGTAATATAAATAATAGCATCCTTAAAATAATTAGGTGCTAATACTAGACCTGAGGGTCTACATACAATTATTACACAAATATTTTACAAGGTGCATCACTAATACAGAAAACTATAGGGTCTAAAGCATAACATGACAACTAAAACAACTAAATAAAAGAGAAACGTAATTTCACAGAAGCCTCACGGTGGTTCTCCTGGTGGGTGCTCCTTGCGCTAGGCCTTTGTGGGCTCCCTTTTTTTTTTCTTTTAGCCTACGGGCTCTTCTCTTGCTTGGCCCATTTGGCCCACCCAGGGGAGACATGCTATATAAGGCCGATTGAGGGAGCTCAACCCTAACTGTCACTCCCCCACCCCCAACCAGCCGCCGCCACCGCCACTCCTGGCCGGCTGGCCAGATCCGCCGTCACCTGTAGCCGGTCGGGCCAGATCCGGCGCGGGGCGAGGTCGACGCAGCGGGGCCAAGCGAGGCTGGCGCGGCAGAGGCCCATGCGGGGCCGGCGGAGGCCGGCATGACGGGCGCTTGATGGGGGCCAGCGGAGGCCGGCGCGATTGGGGCCAGCGAGGAGGTGCGGCCCGTCCCACCCAACGAGGAGGCGCAGACGCCGAGGCCGGCGTGGAGCCCCGTCCGGCCGAGGGCCCGTCCCTCCCCCCTCCTCACGCGTGCCAAGGCGCGTGCTTAGTTGGTGGAGGAGAAGCCCAGCGCCACCGGGCTCCAAGTGCCGCGGCGGATGCTACGGCGGTTGTTGAGGAGGAGCGTCGGAGTGGGTAGGGCGGAGGGTGGTGGACCTGTGGGTGCCCCGGAGGAGATCGTCGGCGAGTCAGTGTAGAAGGGCGGCACGCCGCTCCTAGCTGCCATTGTTGGAGGTGGTCCGGCCTGAGGGCCGGGGCCAGCAACCGCCGCCGGGCGATTGAGGTCTGGGACCTCCCCGGATGGAGGTTCAACGAAGGCGATGCCGTCGGGGAGGCCTCCCTGGCGCCGGATGTGGAAGACGAGGCGGCGTGAAGGCCCCTCAGTGGGTGGAGTCGACGTTGGGAGACGCACAACCCCGGAGGAGGCTCCCTCACCGGGATCTGCCATTGGCAGAGGCTGTGGGTCCAGGTCTATGTTATGGACGATGCTGTTGATGTACTGCGGCGTGGAGGGCACCAAGGATGCTGATGAAGCCGACGAAGTACTGCTGGTGGTGTTGGAGAGTGCCGGCGAGCCTTGGCGGTTGCCATGGACGTCTCCAGCTATGCCAAGACGTCGGAAAACACTCTGGCGTGCATGGCCAGGAGGGCCCCTAAAGGGACGGAAGCGGCGGCCACCAGACTGGTAGATTGGCCGGCCAAACTGCCGACAACCAAGACGGCCAAACGGCCGGCCGCCAAAGTTGCGGCGGATGCCACCACGGAAGGAACGGAGGCCCCTCTGAACGGGAACAACGAAGACAATGAATGGTGAGGTTCTGGGATCCATTCTTACCCAGATGGATGAAGTCCGGTGGAACTTATGTTGAGTGCTCTTGGACTCAGAGTCTTCGTGCTGATAACGTGTTTAGAAATGAGATTAGGAAATTAAGAGTGTTCATTCATTGATAGAGATGGTTTACATTTATACCCAGCCAACAGTCGGGAGAGGCGTCCGTACGTTCGTAGGGACGCATTCCCTGGGGTGGCGGTCCCCGAAACATTCACACATGTGATATAATATGAAATGGTCTCTTTATCTAATTAATCATTAATTATATAATTAATTAAGTTAATTAATCATTAACGGGATGTTTCACAACAAAAGAGACAATCTTTGGCATGAGGATCTTCTGTCTTTATATATATATATATATATATATATTATACTATATCATATCCTGAGTGTGATATAATATTCTATACCCTAGTCAACCCAACTGGCCACGTCACACCAGCCAAGCGCACCCACCCACCCTTTAGCCTAGAGCTAAAAAAACCAACCAAGAAAAAAACTAGGATCAATTAATACCATTTCCAATTCAATACCCATTAATAAATCCAGTAATTATGGGTATTTGCTGACCTAGGACAGCATTATGGTGTTATTCCTTACATTATATATAGCAATCGTGATTTGCTCGTGGGTCGACGATTCCATCTCAGTGCAGGTTTTAGATTGTCACTATTTCTCCTACTACAACCATCTCGAATTCTCGATGTCGATGGCCGTAGGTCACGCGCAGGGCAAGTTGGGCTTCCCTCAACGGCCGCGAGGTCGCGTCGTCCGCGGCTGATGGAGATTAGATGGATCGATCGACCAAAGCCAAATTTTGATATGTACATATTGAGCATGTATTATCTAGATCATATATTATATACTGAGGTTGGTGAAATCTTATTTTCATATGTATTTCATCATGTGATCTTTTAATTGTAGTGTATCTAACACGGATTTCAAAACAATATTGATGATGTGAATAGCTATAAGAAGTTTATCACCGATCGACCCTGACGGCCAGCACAACCTTGGTCGTTGGGTGCCTTGCACAACCGAGGGGCCCTCATCGATATCAGCGCATGCTGTTTCTATGCATCCCTCGGCGACTCTATCCAGCGGCCGCGCAGTCGACTTCTTGTCGTGTTCATCCGTTCGGGAGGTGTCGCAAATGCTTTGCCCTGTCCAAGGAGAAGAGTCCTTATGATCCACAAGCCGCTAGATGCACACAACGGCGTCAGCTTGGTACATCTGCTCTGGGTGCACAGCGTCAAATCCACACGACCACACAGCTCACCATGCAACAGGTCGCTGAACAAGAAAGGAAGGATTCAATGCTTCATTGACAATTTGACGAGGCTCCGTCATGCGGATCTTTCTCTGACCAACTAGCAAGGAGGCCAGGACGGACACGCTGGGCTAGGAAGAAAGCTAGCAGGAGGGTAGCCAATGTGCTTTGCTTTGTTGCTGTACGTGTGTGTAATATTTTTCTATTTGCAATCAGATTTTTTTTTATTTCATCGATATGATAATCAAATTGAGTGGTACACGCACCGAGTCTGAAAGCAAACCTGTTTAAATTTTGCGCTCACAGGAGGCACTGTACATGTTGAAGACTAACTAACCTGCGATCATAAGTGAATAGATACAAGGACACCAAATATGATAAACAATATTATCTACTGCATCAATCGAGTTAATATAAAAGATTCTGTGATCAAACATGATTACATTTTGTCCTCACAAGGGTCAATTTTATTCACCTCCAATCAGGACCTTTCTCTCTCTTGACCTTCCATTTCTTTGAGTCCTTTTCTACAGGAATAAATAACCAACCCGTGCGAGAAAAAAGCAGGTCACTGGGTTGAAATATTATTTGAAATGAAAACAATCAATTAAAACATTTGTTTTCTCATTCACGTTTTAACCATATATCCTATCACATTAATCAGGGAGAAAATTCTCAAAATTTCATGGCTGATCAAATTCATTTTAAATTGACCAATTACAAAGGTACAAAAATTTCAAACATGTCACTATTTGTGCTTTCGAAACAAAATTGGTAATTGATTCCATATAAATATAGTTTTGTATTCACACACAATATTACTACTGATGAGGGTAAAAAATATTATTGTTCATAAACAACATTTTTTTGCTATCAAGCTTTGCAAGGAGCAAATACTTGAAGTTTTTATGGTTGACCAGGACTGACCAATGTCTTTGAGGTCAATTTCATGTTAAAAATGTCACTATTTTTGCGACTATGAAACAAAGCCGATACTTGATGATATAGAGTTTGTAACTTTTGTGCTAAAAAAATAGAAATACTTGCGATCAAAGGCAACTTGGTTTGAATAACTAAGATTGTCAAGGAGACCAGCTTCAGTGAATGGAGGGTACTATCACTGTTGTTGCATATAAATTTAGTTTGAGAATTTTGACAGACTTATACAAGTTTCCTTCTATTCGCAGCATGGAATATTTGCATTCAATTATAACAGGTTTTGTGTGACTGCCGTCTATATCACAAAAATATTAATATCACGAATTAATGGACTTGATTAGCCATTTAATATAGGAGCCATACTGCTCTCCGGCAATCTCTGTCTTTTTAAAAAGTTTTACATTCATGCACTTGCCTAATGACTTGGGACCATAAAATTCTTATAGATTTAACGATAATGGCATATAAATTTCTACAAGCAAGGTTTGTGAGCATAGAACAAGTTGTGACCATAGAACTTTAACGATAATGGCACATAAACTTCTACTAGAAAGGTTTGTGAGCATAAAACTAATAATATTTTATGGTTAGATGAAAAGGACTTTAGAATAGCTTATCTGTTCCTGACCATATAGCGGGATAAGTTTCTTACAAAAGACCTGTTATTTTTACTTACACTAAAAAGTTGTATGATTATAATGTGAGTGACACGAAATAGAAACCTCAATTGAACCTATGTTGACCCCAATTCCAAGAGTACGTGGCTTTTGGTGTGAAACATGTCATTATCTGTAACTTGGAAATTAACAAACCCCGATAGTCATACCCATATAAGACATAATTTTGTGTTTTCAAACACAGTACTATTTGCGACCAAGGTACTTTGAATACAAAACTTTACGTCCATAAACAATATTGTTTGCGATCAGGCCAATGAAAGAGCAAATAATTAATTTTTTTATGGTTGACCTGCTTCATCCTAAATTGACCAATAGCTAAGGAAATGTCAATTTTTGAAATAAGAATTACCAATATTTAATGGTTCAAGATAATTTTATAATACTAGTATTTTACAGTTTAGTGAGTTTGAAAGGCTAAGATCATAAGAACTACGAACATATTATGGTTACATGAAGAAATTTTTACACTACTATGAAAATGGACGTTGTGGTTATAGACCATCAAAATGGGATTTTATGCTCATATGATATTCAAGGGCTGTGACCATAAAACTAATAATGCTAATATCAGTGTAGGGCATCTGAAAATAGGGTTGAAATTGAATGTGCTATTACAGCGGCACGAGGGCCAGTCTCGCTATCCGTCACTAGAGACTGCAATGGTTGAGAGATTTCTTTTCAATACCTTGCATGAGCATTCTGACATATGAACACAACACAAAGTTTGCAAAGATCATTTAACTCTTGGAATTTTATACACGTAAGATGCTCAAAGTAGTGTACTTTATGCAATCACATTTATGCACATTTCTGCGCACAGGATTTAGTCTAGCTTCTGTGTGTTCAGAGATGTTGGTATATTCTACAGGATTTTTCACGCTAAGTTAGATGCTAAAAATAGTCAATTTTTTTATTACAGCGAGACATATTTTTTCCCCTACAAAAACGCTGGTTGCAAACATGTATTGTCGTGACCTTCCTGCACCTTCCATTATTTTAATGGAATCGGATCCCAATTTCATGGCTTAATCAACAGGTCATTATTACGGCAACCGCAGCTCAATCGGTGGAGCAAAAACCAGTTGGGTTCGGTGTCCAACAAAAAAACCCGGCTTGGTTTATTCTTGTCTACAAGATGGCGCACCATCAGAGGACACCTAGGCACCTTACTACCAACCTGCCATATGGGAGTGATCTAATATATCACACCCTGAGTGACATCTGATCACAGAGTCACCAAGCCATCCAGTGCAATCCTCCGGAGCGCTCTTCCGCCTCCACCACCAAGTAGTAGTAGGAATCCACTTGTAAAACAGAGAGTGTAACTCTACTGTAAGATACCATCTATAAGGTAATTTTCTTTCTTGTGTGTAAGTATTTGGGGGGTTCCCGAAAGGAAAAACCATATATAAGCTATATTTGTGGAAATAAAGTAATGTCGTCTTTGAACATCTCTTGATATGATTAGTTCTTGCATATAAATTAAGTTTTTATGCTAGGGATCCTATAGGAGAAACCTCTATGGTGTAGTCCTCGTTTTAGCCCAGAGTTGTGGCGTTAGGGAGGACCCTGTGTGACCGCAGAGAAGTGTTCCCTTCGGGTGGAACTGCCTAGGGAGACGATAAAAACTTTCTGCATATGCTTGTGACTAGCTAATATAGGGAAAGACTTCATTACTTCTGAAACAAATTAGCGAGAAGTATGGTGAGTATTGAGTAGGATTTTTACAACTGAAAACTTATATGCCCCGCAGACTATTGGCCTCGCCAGCCAAAAGAACGATCCTGAAAGAAAACAATTAAGAGCAACCATAATAAATACCCAAAGTAAATTAATACTTGAAGTGCTCAGAATAGTTACAAGCACTAAGTAAGTGCACAATCCACCAGGATAGTGGAATAACACTATAGAAATTCAGAATTTGAATAGTAATAGAGCAATTTGAATAGTGTCTCGAAATTGAATAGTAACCAGAATTTGAATAGTATCCTGAATATAAATAAGCAAACAAAGATATAAATTCTTGCACCATAATTATAATATTTCTAAATAGTGGTATCAGAGCCGGTTACAATTGAGAAATTAAAGTATTTAAATTATGAAGTAAATACTGGAAAGGTAGTAAATACGAAAGAAAATATCAATATAAGGTGTAGATTTAATTCTTCAGAAGAACATACTTGGCATAGCTCATAAGGTCAATTAAATTTATTAGTTGATTTACTACATAATCTTTATATAACTTGGGGTAAAAGGCAAGACGAATTAGACATAAAATTTGATAAACTTTATAAAGATCACAAGGAGATTGAAGAAAATTATTCTCTGTTGCAGAATAAAATAAATCTTGTGTTACAAAAATTAGAAGAAGGAAAAATAGAACAAATAAAATATTGTCAAAATAGTGATTATATCAAAGAAGAGGTCTCTCTGATCTATAAGAAATTAGAGTCTAAAAAAGTTACAATAGAACAAAAGGAAATCAAGTTACAAGAAGAAGAGTCAAAAATAGAACAGAATAATACAATAGTTCAGCTATTAACCCAAATCCTTAAAAAGGTGAATACCGAAAGTATTGGAAAAGAACTCGTGCTATCTTCTAACGGAATAGTTTCTTTCACTACAATTTTAAATTTAGATAAATGGACTTATCTAAAGGTGTCTGCAGAGGAGACCAATCCCTCCAAATAGTAAATAAGGATGCAAGACCTCTAACTCTAATGGATAGATTAAAAGGTAAAAGTGAAGACATAGAAAATCTTGAAGAAATAATTAATGTAGAAAGTGATCTAGAAAAATATCAGAAGGATACATTAAGAAAAATAAAGCCACAACAAATATATCATATGGGATTTTTCAAAAGTAGAAGTGGATTATATAGAATATCAAGGGAAGTTGAATTAAGTGTTTTAATAAAATCAGTAGAATTAAAAGTTGTACGCAGCCAAATTAAAAATAGTTTGAAATATTCAGGTTACAAATATATTCATCAAAGAATGTATATAATTGGAATTAAAAGTATGACAAGAAAGAAATTAGGAACTAAAGTTTTAATATCTTTGTTAGACAAAAGATGGGACATCATTAATAAAGTTGCATTAGAATTTTTAGAAGGAGATACGAATGAAGGAAGTTTAATAACATATATAGCACCAGATTTATTGATGCCTATAAAAGAATTTATAGAAAAAAATGAGTTTTGGCTTTCAAACGAAAAGATATGAAGACTTTAAGGGAAAAAATTTACTAGTAAGCATAGAATTTATTGGAAGATTAACAAATAAAAGTGGGACAAAATATAAGGTAAATGTTGACGATGTTATTCAAAATATGAAATCAAAAGAAATAAATTTTATGAGTCCTTTAAAAGTAAGTTCTGAAGAAAGGGCAGGAGAAGAATGGAACATTAGTGAGTTAATACAAAAGAAGACTTTACAGATACCTGAAGACTATATCAGCTATGAGAATAATAAAGGAAAGACTAGCATTAGATTTATAAATTATAAGGCAAAATCTTTAGATGATTCAGTTTCTGTAACGACAGAACAAGAAATTGATAATAATAGAAGACACAGTATCTCAGAATTTATGGAGAAGCTTGATATAGACACAAAAATAAGTTATTGTGAAGACAAATTAAAACAAATAAATACTAAATATAATAGCTCTATACTGCATGAATGGCCAAAAATTAGAGATAAAGAACTTTACTTTTTTAGAGAATTGACAAGGCTAAAAAGAATCAAAAAAGATAAAGAAAATTTTGTAGGGAGTTCAGAGACCAAGAAAGAGGTTAAGGATAAGAAAGATCATACCCATGAAGAAAATCAATTAAATACTAAAGGTAAGAATATAGCTTAAGACAATACTATATCCATAAGTGAAGAAGAACAATGGAGCATGAATGAGAATTATTACAACAAAGTTATGAGGAAGAAGAAGAATTAATAAATGAAATTTATAATGAACAACAACTTAGAAATGACGCAGAAGATCATAATCATTTCATAGATTCTTTAGATGATATTGGATTACATAACTTAAAAAATGCTATAGAAGCAATGGATGTAGGGGTTAGTAAAAGAAAAAGATATGATGACGACTCAGTAAAAAGTGAAGGGGAGCAAGAAAGACCCTTTAGATCAGTCGGAACTTGGCCGCCACCAAAAGAAGAATTTCCATATAATTATATCCCAGGTCAATATGCATACATGGGCTCCAAAAAATGAAATTTTGAAAAACCAGTAAAATTCTAAAATTATAAGAGTGAGGGAGCAATACTAAATTTATCTGCATATGACCCAATAGATTGGCCAAATGTGCTAAGTGTATGGAAAGGATTAATAGTTCAAAAATATATACAAAATCAGCATAATATAGGAAATAGGGTAGAAGATATGATAACATATTTAGAAACATTTTTAGAAGAAGCAACAAAAGTTCTATGGGAGCAATGGGTAGAATCTTATCCTGATAAGTATGAAGAGTTGAAAAGAGCCGGAAGTAATCCATATAACTTTGCAAACATAATATCACATCTTATTATAGCAGAAGACCCAGAATTAGGAAATACTGCATTACAAAATGAAAGATTAAGAGAAATAGAAAAATTAACTCTAACTAATTGGAAAGGTATAAAAGAATTTTCACAACATTATTTATACAATGCAACCACTGCAAAGCAATGATTTAATCAAGGAGTAGTAGAAAGATATTTCAATAAGTTACCAGATCCCTTAGGCAGTATGATATTTGAAGAATATAAAAAAGAAACTCAAGGACAAGTTATTAATATATCTCAAGCTATAACATTTATGTTCAAGCAGTTAAGAAAAATATGCACAAGCATACAAGCTCAAAGATCTATGAAGCATTCAGATTATAATTTTTGCAATAACATAGTACAAATACCTTTAACATATGGAGAAGAAAGGCATAGAAGTAAAAAATTCAGAAAACCTCAAAGAAAATACAGTAATCCTAGAACAAAGAAAATATATTTTCTAAGAAGATCTGATAATAGACCTCCATTTTTATATAAAAGAAATGTAAGATGCTATAATCCCCGAAAGAATTATAATAAAATATGTAGATGTTTTATATGTAATTCACCAGATCACCTAAGTAAAACATGTCCAAATAAAGACCTGAAAAGATACTCTAGTAAATATGAAGAACAAGAAAAGGTATTCATAGTGCATAGTGTAAATGAGAATATCTTAATGTGTGATGATGAAATAGAAGATGTTGAATCCATATATTCTATCATAGAAACAGACGAAATAGAGAATATTGAAACAGAATATGAGTCAAGTGATGAAGAATTAGATTTAATAGAAGATTTAGCTGGATTAAAAATTAAAATGATGAATCAAATAGAATGTGAACATGACTGGATAAGAGGAAAGGGAGATTATAATATAAAGTGCATTTTTTGCATATGTTATCCAAGTCAAGATAATAGAGCTACTTGTAGTACGTGTCTTAAGCAAGCATGCATTGAATGTTTGAAAGTAAAGAAACAAGTTTGGAGATATGAAGTAGAGCTAGAACCTGAAGATAAAATTTTATCTAGTAGAGTCAGAATACTAGAAAATAGAATAAATAAATTAGAAGTAGAATTAGAAATACTACATACAAAGGTTGGTAATAGAATCACAAAAGAAGGAGAAGGTATTGAATGTCAAGAACAGACTTTAACTATAAAAGACAATAAGAATAATAAGATTATACAATTAAGAGATACTTTAATAAGCTTTGGAAATAAATACATAGTAAAATTGCCATTCAAAGAAATATTAGACATAAGAATCCTAGTAAAAGTCAAATTAAGACCAAATGTTACATACAAAATACTAGCATTAGTAGACACAGGTTGCACCAAAAATATCATCCATGACAAATATTTTATTAGATGCCCTGAAATAGTACATACTATAGATGATAGTAAGGCAGAAGTCTCCACAGATATGTCAGGCATAAGAAAGATCCATAATAAATTAGCATATAATATAGAAGCATACATAAATGATACAAAATACATAATAGACAAGATTACAATAAGAGATCTATCTATGATAAATGATGATATGATAATTGGTTTAAGATTTTTACAACAATCAGTACAAACAACAATTATACATGAACAAGGAATTACATTTATCCCACGTCAAGACAATGTACCATATATCTCCAAAGTTAGAAAGCGCCATAGTACACAACAAATTTACAATATAGATGTAGATACATCTAGTTCAGAACCATAGTACATAAAATTTAAACTTAGTTCAAATATAGAAGAATATTACATAGAAAATTCTAATTTAGAATGCATTGGATTGCAATCATTTGCACCAAACTGGTATAGAGATATAAAGTCTAAAAAAAATATAGAAAAGATAGTACATAGGCTTGAAGATATCTAAATTATTGGGGAAATACCTATGAAATATTGGGAGAAAAATGGTATAGTATGCAAGATCAATATAATAAACCCAGACTATATAATCAAAACAGCTCCAATTGAGGCTACTCCAAAAAATATAGAAGATTTTAAAATGCACATTGAAGAATTATTAAAATTAAAAGCTACAAGAGAAAGTAGAAGTCCACATAGATCTGCCGCTTTTATAGTTCGAAATCATGCTGAGGAAGTAAGTGGAAAATCTAGAATGGTGATTAATTACAAAAGATTAAATGATAATACTGTAGAAGATGCTTTTAATATCCCTAATAAACAAGAATTGATTAATAGAATATAAGGTAGTAAATATTTTTCAAAATTTGACTTAAAAGCTGGATTTTGGCAAGTTAAAATGACAGAAAAGTCGATCGAATGGACTGCATTTACATGTCCTCAAGGCCATTTTGAGTGGCTTGTTATGCCACTAGGATTAAAAAATGCGCCTACCTTATTTCAAAGAAAATTGCAAAATATTTTCAATGAAACTCAAGATTTCATATTGGTATATATAGATGACATATTAATTTTTTCAAAAAATTATAAAGAACATATCACGCACCTTGAGGTATTCTTTAGAAAGGTAGAACAAAATGGTTTAATATTATCCAAAAAGAAAATGGAAATTTGTAAGGAAAGAATAAATTTCCTTGGTCATGAAATAGGAGAAGGAAAAATTTACTTACAAGAACATATTGCTAAAAAGATATTACAATTCCCTGATGTTATGAATAAAACGAAGGTTTTGCAACAATTTTTAGGAATTGTAAATTATGCAAGAAATTATATAGATAATTTAGCAAAACTTGCTGGACCATTATATTCTAAATTAAGAAAGAATGGTAAAAAATATTTCAATTCTGAAGACATAAAATTAGTAAGAACTATAAAGGAGAAGGTGAGGATTTAAAGCCATTAGAGTTACCTCTAGATGATAATTATTTCATTATAGAAACGGATGCCTCTAAGGAAGGATGGGGCGCAATATTAAAACAAAAGGCTAATAAATATTCCCCTAAGACAGAAGAAAAAAATATGTCGATATGCCTCAGGAAGTTATAAATTAAAAACTATGAATAATACTAACAGAGAAATTTTAGCTATAATTTCTGCAATAAATGCATTTCGTTTATATCTTGGATTCAAAGAATTTACTGTACAAACAGACTACAAAGTAATTTGTAGATACTATAATCAAATTAATAGTAAGAAAAGTTCTAGTAGAAGGTGGATATTATTTGAAGATATCATTACTGAAAATGGCTATAAAGTCAATTTTGAACATATAAAGGGAAAAGATAATAAGTTGCCTGACTTGTTTTCATGATCGTCTATTTTGCAGGAATGAAGAGAGCAATGAACCCTGAAGTTGAATACTATACTTTTGGGCAAGATAATAAATTGAAAGTTTTCCCGGAAAATACTTTTAAATTCAAGCCTAAGAATCATATTTTCATAGATGAAGTACAACAATGTTTACTGGATAATTTCTGGTATCATTACAACAATAAGAAGGAAGATAAAGGGTATTATTTGACCATATTAAATAGCCTTTCAGAATACTTTCATATGATTAATGGAATGTTACCATTATCTGAATGCCCAGAAAGAATACAATCAAGACCTTTATATGTGATATTTAATGGAAAACGACCAGGAATATATACATCCTTTGAAGAAATTGTTATCCTAAAGAAAGACATGGAAAGAAGAAGGTTATCTCCATTATTTACAAAATACATTGATGTTGATGAAGCATTGGCCAAAGCAAGAATGGCTATAGGACCAAATTATTATATTGAACCATCTGTAAAAGAATATATACAAAGTTACAGGCTGGTTCAAAGAAAGAATAATAACACCTTTGAAGGACAAATTATAACAAAATCGAGAGAGCCAATTGCAATAAAGGCTAAAGAAGAAGGTACTACATCTATGAAGTTGACATACAAAGAATGTTTAACAAAAGAAGTTGATCCCTTGGATGGAGAATATATTGATTGGAAACTAGAAGAAAATTTTGAATTAATAGCACCTGAATGGAAGAAAGAAATAAAAGAAGATATTATGAAAGAGCTAAAATAGGAAATAAAAGAAAAGTTTGAAGAAATGCAAAAGTCATATGATGATAAAATTGCCAACTCATTCTTAGATGAAGATATCATGGATATTGGCGGGCATGGGCAACCTCCAGAACCCGAACAGAATTAGCCAATCAAATATAAATAAAGACTCAAAATATTGAGAAATTATGGTCTCAAATACAAAAGCGTGGTGAGACTCATAAAAATATTGAGAGTGATACTCTCAAATAGGAAGCATGGTGTGACCCTATAAAAATTTAGCTCAAAATAATAACATAGTGACATAATTCTGCAAGACACGTTCGTGCAAGACAAAGGAAATATAGATCACATCATGAGGCAAAAAGAATAAGAAGGTAAAGGTTACTGTTGATAGTACATAGCGTGTCCAGGCTATGCATACAAGACCAGTAGCCTAAGTCATTGTGAGCCGTTGAATAAGAATATTATCATGCAAGGCCACCAGAAGGAGAAAAATAAGTGTGCACTGAGTGTCCTTGATACAGGAAGATGAAGGATACGTGTGTCCTTCATACAGGAAGATGGAGGTTACGTGTGCTAAATAAACAGGAAGAGAGTACCGCTCGCTCGACTATAAAAGGAGGACCTTGGCTTCGGAAGAAAGACACTCGTTCACAGAGTCACCAAGCCATCCAGTGCAATCCTCCGGAGCGCTCTTCCGCCTCCACCACCAAGTAGTAGTAGAAATCCACTTGTAAAATAGAGAGTGTAACTCCACTGTAAGATACCACCTATAAGGTAATTTTCTTTCTTGTGTGTAAGTATTTGGGGGGTTCCCGAAAGGGAAAACCATATGTAAGTTATATTTGTGAAAATAAAGTAATGTTGTCAATGAAAATCCCTTGATATGATCTAGTTCTTGCATATAAATTAAGTTTTTATGCTAGGGACCCTATAGGAGAAACCTCTATGGTGTAGTCCTCGTTTTAGCCCAGAGTCGTGACGTTAGGGAGGACCCTGTGTGATCGCAGAGAAGTGTTCCCTTCGGGTGGAACTGCCTGGGGAGACGATAAAAACTTTCTGCATATACTTGTGACTAGCTAATATAGGGAAAGACTTTGTTACTTCTGAAACAAATTAGCGAGAAGTATGCTGAGTACCGAGTGGGATTTTTACAACTAAAAACTTATACGCCCCGCAGACTGTTGGCCTCGCCAGCCAAAAGAACGATCCTAAAAGAAAACAATTAAGAGCAACCATAATAAATAACCAAAGTAAATTAATACATGAAGTGCTCAGAATAGTTACAAGCACTAAGTAAGTGCACAATCCATCAGGGTCGTGGAATAACACTGTAGAAATTCAGAATTTAAATAGTAATAGAGCAATTTGAATAGTGTCTCGAATTTGAATAGTAACCAGAATTTGAATAGTATCCTGAATATAAATAAGCAAACAAAGATATAAATTCTTTCGCTATAATTATAATATTTGTAAATAGTGGTATCAGAGCCGGTTATAATTGAGAAATTAAAGTATTTGAATTCCTGCATGACTGGGATATATATCTCCATCTCGGCAGCGTCATCGTGTTTTGACCGCCAGTCCACCACCACACAGACCCGGAGATTTTCACTGTGGGCCAGTGGAGACTCAAAAATCAGCTGATAAGATGTGGCCCACCCATAGAGCCCAAACGAGCCTAGGCCCTGATATTGGGCTCAGGCCATATTGACGCCCAATAACATTTGGTCCGTTTATTAGATAGAGTGGGCCAGGCCCATGCTACTGTTCACCGTCTCAACGCGCCTAAATTCCAGGAGTTCATCCGATCCGATCGTAGATAGGTCCGCTTCTGATCCGGCCTCTGCACAACTTAACCTTATTTCGATTTGATGCATGCGCCACAGGGCAGGCAGGGACGAGAAGAGGAACAGAAGATAGTAGATCCATGGCCATGTTCGAGAACTTCATTACATCTTAACAATTGTAGTGATTCTACTTCTACAAGGAGAGATTCATCTCTTTGAGATTCGTGTTTAATGATTCAATCTTAGCGACTATATAGCTATAGCTCAATGTGCTCTTACAATCCACCACTAATTACAATCTTTGATTGTAAACTTCTCAATAAGAGTGTTCACTTACTTCTTTGAAGAGACAATAAAATGACTAATCTTTCAAAAGTTTTCTTAAACATGGTGTAATTTTAGGATTGCTCCCCTTATGATCTCAACTTACATAGCTGTTAATTTTAATAAAATACTTTTCATAAAGTGTATGGTCAATTTTGAACTGCTATTTTAAATTTCTCTTACCATACAAGAACATTTCTCATTAAGAGAATAAAATTTAGGGCATAAGAAAGGATTATATTTTTTAATACATAAAATTCAAAGTGAATTTGAATTAACCTTTAACTAAAAAATGCATATCAATTAATTCAACATTGGTTAAATTAATAATGTACATACCTTAACATTATAATCATCATTGTTAACTTATTTTGTATGGTTTACAATCATAATAATATCATCAAACACATTGGTTGAATAACAAAATCATTATGCTTAAAACTTAAGAGTGGATTTTAGTTCAATGTCACCATTGGGTTGAAAAAACAATTAACACCTGAACTTAGTTATCATCATATGCAATTTATTCGTCATGATACTTAATCACAATAAAATTGTCATCAATGTTCGTCAGAAGACAAAATTACAGTGTCAAACAAATGTACTGAAAAGTGTGAGGAAATAATTCTAAATGAGAATTAATCCTCAATCAGGCATTCAGGCTTAATAGCATGAAACATGATCATGATAAATTCATCATCAATGTTGATTTGAAGATAAATTTATCAGACCTACATAAACAATCTGAGATGTGAAAGGCATAAATTCTACATCACCGTTGGGT
This sequence comes from Eleusine coracana subsp. coracana, assembly GCA_032690845.1. Lineage (NCBI taxonomy): Eukaryota > Viridiplantae > Streptophyta > Magnoliopsida > Poales > Poaceae > Eleusine > Eleusine coracana. Next base: position 13,934,205 of record CM064426.1, read on the forward strand.
AGAAAAAAATAGATGCACTTAGTAACAGCTCAAAAAGTTATTAACTTAATACATTATCATAATTATTGATATTATGATCTTCATGCTAATTAAGCCTGACTACTACACCATTTTGTCATGTGCCACGCAATAAACGACCGCGTAGCAAGAGGAATGGAATGCAGAAAGGAAAGCAATGTAAACCGTGTGTCCAGCAGAGGCAAGTATATGGATGGGTGTAAGTAAACTGCCGAATATGACCGCTATAATAATATTCAATTCTGGCTGAATCTGCAACAGCCACGCAGGCAATGCTCTACCCCTCATGGTATCATCTTCCCGTTGTGGCTTGTCATGGTGACGAACGTGCATGCAGATACACCTATGTGAGATAAAATCAAAAACATATCAGGGGTTGTTGTGTCATTCTGATTTCATGTTAAAATCATTCTTATTTCATCTTAAAACTGATTAGCATGATCAATCAACTTTAGTAACTAAATGTGGTTAGATCATGAGAACTTAACTGTACATTTATAAAGAATGTATGACCCTCATGTGCTTTTGTTTTACCTCTTCTCATAACAGACAAGGTCCACTTGATGTGTGTGAGCCAGAAGGGCCAAGCAATATATAAATACCCTTTCACATTCATATCTTGAAAGCATGAAAAGGAACTTTATATTTTTTTTGTGTTGCACCTATATTTAAGTGAAAGAACTATACTTTAAGATGTGAGTGAGATGTTGGCGCAAGCTGAAGTGAGATATCCAATACAAGTATGATCATCTCCGCGCGTCCAATACTTCTAGACGATCATAATTACCTATTTCATCATCTATCGTCTTCTAGAAATTCGGCAGGAGACCAAAGAGAAATCCGGCAGGAGAACAAACAGAAATTCGGAGCAAAGCAGCTTTTGCGTGACAGAAGCTAGGCTTATCCGGTAAGTATGCATGTACATGACAAGATATATATACGTGGGAAACACCTTGATGGACACACACCACACCCGAAGCTAGATTGCGAAGCTTGTTGTTTCCATCCTCCTGCTGATCCTGGGCATCACGTTCGTCATGGCGCCGCCCATGGCGGCCTGGCCGGCGCCCCCACAGCTCCTACGCCCCCGAGCCCCTGGTGCCGCCTGTGCTGCCCCTCTCCTCCACCACCATGCAGCTGTGGGGAGGCTGGCGACGACGACATGCTAGGCCCTCCCATCCTGGCCGTCACCGTCAACCACGCCGCCGGTCCTGCTCCAGGCGAAGAAGAGCCATGAAGCCACCGGGAAGCTACAAGTGAAGAATAAAAGGTGTTAAACATTGAATATACTATGCACGTGGCGACACGCATGCGTGAAAATTTATTCCAACAAATATATATTGATATAATTATTATAATATCAAAGGCAAGATATAATAGAGTATCACAAACTTCATCAAGTACATTTCAGGAGATTGATATTGTATCTATAATGGTATTTCTCCTGTTAACAATTTATATTTATGTCAATGCTGAATCTATTTTAAATTTTAAAAAAAAACTTGTCCTAATAACGATTAAATAAAACATCACTCACATACATATACATCTGACACATTTGGAACTATCCACAAGACCATTGAATAAGATGATTTTAATGTTATAAATGTGGCAAATGAGCATAGATGTAATATAATATTTACATAGCGTAAAAAAGAGTTACCTACAATTTATGCGGCACCCTATGATTATCTACACACTCCTCATATCTGACTTTGGTTCAATGTCTAATTCCGATTTTAACCACTGGATTGGTACCCGGATCCATGTAATTAAGACTGAAAGTGCCTAGAGGGGGGTGAATAGGCAATTGTTCCTGAAAATCACTTAATAATAAAAGTTAAATGCGCAGGGTCAGACTTGTCCGACGATAGTGAGGAAAGTCCGATGGACTTGTCCGATGGCACAAGTTAGAAAAGTAGATCGGCCGATTAAAACTTTATATTAGTGCAAGGCAAGCTAGAATCTAGTAGTTATAAGCTAGAGGAAGTTGTAGAAATAAGAAGAACAACTAGCAAGCAACCTACACAAGTTAATTTAAGAAAAATGAGGCAAACCCTAGCTAGCGAGTTATGAGCAAGAGCAAGTAAATAACAAGTATGCAAAAGAAGACAAGGGGAGACACAGGATTTGTTCACCGAAGTTCAGCTCCACAAAGAAGCCTACGTCTCTATTGAGGGATCCACAAAGTACCGGGTTTCTTTCAACCCTAACCTCTTCAAGTGACCACAAAGATCAAACTTGGCTTTCCACTAGCAAACTCCACAAAGGAGGGGTCAATACAAACTTTCCAAGGCGTCACCACATAAGTTTGGAGCTCTACGGGTACCTCTAACCGTCTAGGGGATGAATCCCCAAGAGTAACAAACACAAACGTGGTCGGCGGTGAGGATGAACCAAGAGCTTGAGAGAATGGAAGCTTGAAGTCGATAGAGCTCTTGAATCTTCTCTCAATCCCTTCACAAATCAAGATTGGAAGTAAGGAAGGAGAGATTTGGAGAGCAAAGTGAGCTTGAGAGTGTTTTTGAGTGGAATGAGTGACCCACCAGACAAGGAACGAAGTGGGGGTCTATTTATAGCTCAAGAAGAAAAAGAGCCATTTGGATGTGTATTTCTCAGATCTCCATCGGACAAGTCCGATGATCATCGGACATGTCCGATGGAACAAGTTGGCGCCAGTTCTGGAGTCCGAGGGACTTGCCCGATGCCTCGGACAAGTTGACCATCGGACAAGTCCGATGGCTAGGGTTTGACACAGGTACTGGAGTCCGACAGCGAAGTCCGATGGGTCGGACTTGCTGGTCATCGGACTTGCCCGATGACCGTCGGACTTGTCCGATGACACAGAGTGGCAAAGGTTCTAGAGTCCGATGGACTTGTCCGATGGGTCGGACAAGTCTGATGATTTTGCCTTGGAAAAGTGTTTTGGCTGTGAAATTTTTGGATTTTGCTCTTAGTTCATCATTGCTTCACACTTTTGTGTTCCTCTTAATAGTACAGCTTTTCCTATACTCAAAAATAAAGTAAAAACTCCATGAGCTTTTCATATTTGAGCAAAATTTTGAGTATCATCTTGAAATTTCATAGCCACTTTGTTTTCTCCTTTTCTTTGAGTATTTGAGCTTCTATGCATTTTGTCATCAATAATTGAACCATCTTCTATACATATGCTCATTGAAACATTAGTCCATTCTTAATTGTATTGGTGCCAATCACCAAAATAAAATTAGGGGCCTAGATGCACCTTCAATCTCCCCCTTTTTAATGATTGATGATAATACAACTAAAATTTATCATAAAGATATGTAGAAATGGAACAATTTGTGAGGAGCTCCCCCTAAATGTGTGCATAACTAAACGATTGGAGATAGTATAACAAATGCACATATTTAAAGAGAGAGAGTGAGAGCTCCCCCTAACACTATGCATACATGATGATTTGCAATAGTTAAGCATATGAATATAAGACATTGCATATGACAAGTATTATCACACAAATGCATCTAGTAGTAGAAGATAAAACAATACATCATCACAAAGAGGCATGCCCAAAGGATACAAATAAAGAGATATAAGTACCACAAGCAAATAGTCTTACAAAACACAAACGACACAAATAAGAGTTTTACAAACCAAGCCAAAAAGAACCAAATTGTCCAACTTCATCACACTCACAACTCACAAACTAAGCAAATGTATAAAACAATAGATTACACTTCGCCCCCTTTGGCATCAAGACACCAAAAAGGAGAAAAATACGAGTGGATGGTGATGAGATCTCTACTCCTCAGAGTCTTCATAGTCTTCATCATCCTCATCGCCTTCTTCTTCTTCGTCTTTGTCATCTTGAGCGGGAGCTTTTCCCTTGCGCTGGCGAAGATCATAGGTAGCGGGATCTTCTTCTTGCTCTTCTACTTCCTCTTCTTCTTCATCAAAGCGGACATGTTGCCCACTAGAGCCAGCTCCTGTGTGAAACTGAGAAGGTGGAGGATAGTACCTAAAATAGTTCAACTCCTCTGTAGAGAAGTTGGGAGTGGGGTCCTGAAAAGCAGGTGGGTAGGAATCTTCTGTCGGAGGTGATGGAGGAGGAGTAACTTCACATTGCATCATCTTCATGATGATCTTCTGGTTCCTCTCAATCACATCCATCCTTTGGTTAATGCTCTTGCATATGCCAAGGAGGGATTTGAACATCTTCATAACCCCACTCTTGCCACGAGAAGGTGGGACACCACGAGAAGAACCGGTGGCCTAGAAGAAGCTCTGGGAACCTGAGGAGACGGAGCAGAGGATGGTGGCTGAGCTGCACCAAAGAACTGACCAGAGGAGGTGTCAGGAGTCCAATTAGAAGGAATCTGAGATTTGAGACTCAGATGCTTCATGTCCTTTTTGAAAGTCAAAACTGAGACCTTCTCGATCATATACATGATGTGCGGGGCATATCCACAGCCACGCTTGGAAGAGATGGAGATGTCCCATATCTCCTAATATACATAGTCAAATACATCAAATTTCTGATCCCTATGAACCCAGTGCAAGATGTCCCTCTAATATGCAGGAATACGGTCAGAGTTGCCACCCCTTGGAGCCAAAGTGCTCCTACAGATCCTGAACAAGACTAAGAAAAAGGGTAGCAAGCCATTTGAGTTGGGAGGGACACTGTTCTCCGGATCCATGTACATATGCCTCATGTCCTCATCGCTCATGTAGCTGCCCGAGTGAATCTTGTGCTTTGCCTTGCGTGAGCTTTTGAGTCCTATCATAGAAGCAAACTGATTCAAGGTGCAACTGTATTTAGTGCCATTTGTCACCCACACCATAGACTTGTCATCCTCAAAGAACACGGTGGAAAAGAACTGAGAAATGATTTCCTTGTTCCATGAGTAGTTGAGAGTCAAGAAGGTCTTAAGACCATGATGCTCAAAAGCAGCTAGAACTTGGTTGAACAGATGGTGCTTCTTGGACTTCATATAATTCCAATCTAGCCACTTGCTCTCAACAACAGGGTTCTTCATACAGAGGTAGGTGGAGCGGTACCAATCCGCATGGAAATGAGCATGAAAGCGAGAATCAACAGCCTCCTTATCACGAGCATAATAGTTGACCAACCTTGCTTCAGTGCATGTCTCAAGGGACGCGTGAAAGAAGTCCACCCTCTCTCGGTTGGAGTTGAGCATTTTGAAGGGAGGATGCATGACTCTGTTCAGCTCTTCGGACTCAGCTGGCTCCTCCCTTTCTATTGGTTGTTGGAGATAGGTGCGCCGAACGCGCTTGGCGGTGATTTTCTTTCTCTTTGGTTGGCTTTGACCTTGATCATCACTAGCTTTGGCCATCTTCTCCCTCAAGGGGGATGCTTCCACATCCGACATGCTGACAACAGGAGTAGCACAGGTCAGATGATAGACAAAAGAGAGAAAAAAGGGGTGAGGAGAATCAGTGAGGGACTTAGACTTTTGGAGGAACTGCAAGCCGTCGGACATGTTCGATAATCAACAGACTTGTCCGACGTCCATCGGACTTGTTCGATGACTCACAGTTTCTCCAAAAACCTAGATCCTCCACAAATCCACCTACCACTAGCGACCAAACTTTGTCTACTCCTATCACAGCATGCTAGAAGCTATCTCCATGGATCAAAAGTGCAAGGGAAAAAGGATTGAAAACTAGCATTGCCCTAGAACCCTAACCCTAAGGGAGAGAGAGGGAAAGAGGGGAAACCTTGCAAAAATGATGGGGGATCCGACTTTGCCGATGGAGGAGGACCTCTTGGCCTCCAAACTTGCTCCAATGGATGGTGGGAGAGGGAGATCACCTTGGGGGCGCCTTTGGGGGAGTTCTTGAGGAGAGAGAACGTGAGAGATGTGAATGAGGGGGTGTTGACCGAAGGGGTAAGTCGGGCTGGGTTAAAGGGGTGAAAGTTGGACCGTCGGACTTGTCCGATGAGTGTCGGACTTGTCCGACGGGGTCGGACTTGTCCGTCATGCATTGGACTTGTCCGATGAAGCGTGTCAACAGAAGGAAGCAGACAAGGCTAGGGATAGTTTGAAGCAAATAAGTGTAAATGAGGATGGACAAAAAGGATTCTTGCCAGCCTATGGTCAGTCAATCAACCAACCATTCAAAACTATGACCATATTTTAACAAGATTGATCAAGAGATCAAGAATCAAGGAACAAGAAAAAACAAACAAGTTTTGACATAAAACCAGGGTTTTTGTAATAATTAAACAATCAACACTCAGATGTGCACATCCTCTACATCACATTGCTAGAGTCAAGAATATTTAGTTCACTCCTAAGATAGCAAAATATTTTCTCATCTAGTGGCTTGGTGAATATATCGGCTAATTGATCTTCGATTTGCACATGACTCACTTCTATATCCCCCTTGATAGAATGATCTCTCAAAAAGTGATGGCGGATATCTGTATGCTTTGTGCGCGAATGCTCAACGGGGTTATAAGCAAGCTTTATGGCACTCTCATTGTCACATAGGAGTGGAAAACAGTTCAACTTGTAACCGTAGTCCCTTAGAGTTTGTCTCATCCAAAGTTGTTGTGCACAACAAGTACCGGCTACAACATACTCCGCTTTGGCGGTGGAAAATGCAACGGAATTTTGTTTCTTGGATGACCATGACACTAGGGACCTACCCAAGAATTGGCATGTCCTGGAGGTGCTCTTTCTATCTACCTTATCCCCAGCATAATCCGCATCGGAATAGCCTAAAAGGTTGAACTTTGAACCCTTGGGGTACCAAAGCCCTAGGTTGGGTGTGTGAACCAAATATCTCAAGATTCTTTTAACGGCCATCATGTGACACTCCATAGGAGCGGCTTGAAAACGTGCACATATACACACACTAAGCATGATATCGGGCCTAGATGCATAAAGATAAAGTAAAGAGCCTATCATGGAGCGGTATACCTTTTGATCAACGGGCTTGTCCTTTTTGTTGAGGTCGATGTGTCCATTTGTTGGCATGGGTGTTTTGATGGGCTTGGCCTTGTCCATGACAAACTTCTTCAATAAGTCTTGAGTGTACTTGGCTTGACATATGAAGGTGCCCTCCTTGAGTTGCTTCACTTGGAAGCCTAGAAAGTATGTTAATTCTCCCATCATGGACATCTCAAACCTCTTGGTCATTATCTTGCTAAACTCATCACAAAAGTTTTGGTTAGTAGAACCAAATATAATGTCATCGACATATATTTGGCACACAAAGATATCATTGCCAAAATGCTTGGTGAAGAGGGTTGCATCGGCTTTGCCAATGACAAAACCCTTTTTAACAATAAAATCCCTAAGACATTCATACCATGCTCTTGGAGCTTGCTTAAGCCCATAGAGCGCCTTATGGAGTTTGAAAACATGGTTAGGATACTTTGGGTCTTCAAAGCCCGGTGGTTGCTCCACATACACTTCTTTCTTGATTGGCCCATTGAGGAATGCATTTTTCACGTCCATTTGGTACAACTTAAAATTATGGTGAGTAGCAAAAGCAAGTAATATTCTAATAGATTCAAGCCTTGCTACGGGGGCATAGGTTTCATCAAAATCCAAACCTTCCACTTGTGAATACCCCTTTGCCACAAGCCTTGCCTTATTTCTTGTCACAACACCATCTTCATTTTGTTTGTTGCAAAACTCCCCCCTTGGTGCCCACAACATTCTTGTTCCTTGGCCTTTCCTCCAATGTCCATACTTCATTTCTTGTGAAGTTGTTCAATTCTTCTTGCATGACCATCACCCAATCCGAATCCTCAAGTGCTTGTTCTACCCTAAATGGCTCCATAGAAGAGACAAAAGAGTAATGTTCACAAAAATTACTAACTCGAGATCTAGTGATTATCCCCTTGTCAATATCTCCCAGAATTTGCTCGACGGGGTGATCACGTTGTACACTTTGATGTACTATTGGATGTGGTGGATGTAAGCTTTCTTGACCACCATCTTTATCAACCTCTTGATCATGTCTTTGAGAATCATCACTTGATACTTGCTCATGATCCCCAACATCTTGATCTTGACCACTTGCATGATTAATTCTTTCATTTTCACGATGTTGATTTTGTCTTGAGGGAGAGGGTTGACTTTCAACACTTGATGTTTCTTGTGGTCTCACATCACCAATGGCCATCCTTTTTATTGCATTTCTAGGAGCTTCATTATCTATATCATCAATAGCAACTTGCTCCTCTTAAGAGCCATTAGATTCATCAAATGTCACGTCACATGAAATTTTAACAAAACCGGTGGTTTTGTTGAACACACGATAGGCATGAACATTCGACCCATAATCAAGCAAGAAACCTTCATTAACTTTTGGAGCAAACTTTGAAGTCTTGGGTTTCTTGTTTAGCATAAAACATTTGCTCCCAAAAACACGAAAGTACGAAATATTAGGCTTGTTACCGATTAGTAGCTCATATGGGGTTTTCTTCAAGATTCGGTGGAGATACAACCGGTTGGAGGCATGGCATGCGGTGTTGATGGCTTCGGCCCAAAAATGGTCGGATGTCTTGTATTCATCAAGCATTGTTCTTGCCATCTCAATGAGTGTACGGTTCTTTCTTTCGGCCACCCCATTTTGTTGAGGAGAGTAGGGTGCTGAAAATTCATGCTTGATGTCTTCTTCATCAAGGTACTCTTCAACTTGAGTGTTCTTGAACTCGGTGCCGTTGTCACTTCTTATTTTCTTGATCTTCACTTCATATTCATTTTGTGCTCTTCTCATGAACGTCTTGAGCATATCTTTCACTTCACCTTTATCATGCAAAAAGAACACCCACGTGAAGCGAGAAAAATCATCAACAATAACCAGATCATATTTGTTACCATCAATGCTTATGTAGGAGACGGGTCCGAAGAGGTCCATGTGCAACATCTCCAATGGCCTTGTGGTGGTCATCACATTCTTCGCGGGGTGTGATGCTCCAACTTGCTTTCCCGCTTGACACGCACTATAAATTCTATCTTTCTCAAAACAAACATCGGTTAGTCCTATGATGTGGCCGCCCTTTTGGAGTTTGTGAAGATTTCTCATACCAACATGGGCAAGCCTTTTATGCCACAACCACCCCATGTTGGACTTTGCTAATAAGCATGTACCAAGTCTAGCTTCATCCGTGGAGAAATCCACAACATAAAGCTTTCCTTTGAGCACACCCTTAAAAGCAACTGAGCCATCACTCCTCTTATAGACGGTCACATCACATTCATTGAACAAGCAATCATAGCCTATTTTACAAAATTGTGAGATGGAAAAAAGATTGAAGTCAACGTGATCAACGAGCATAACCTTGGAAAGAGAATACGAGGGAGTGAGAGGGACTTTACCATAACCTAGGACTTGTCCCGTTCCATTGTCACCAAATGTAATATATTCATTGTTGTTGTGGCTTGGCTCAAATGACTTGAACATCTTTTTGTCTCCGGTCATATGATTAGTGTATCCAATATCAATTACCCAACTTGACCGTCCGGAGACATAGTCCTACAAAATAAGTTAAGCTTTGTTTTTAGGTACCCAAATTTGCTTGGGTCCTTTTATATTAGTCACAAGTACTTTGAGCACCCACACACAAGCCTTTGGTCTCTTGTTGCGTGGCCCAACATATTTAGCATATACACGACCATGCATGTTTCTCATAAGCACATATGAAGCATCAAAATCATGAAATAGTGCACATATAGAGTTAGGCACATTAACATGAGAATCATTGGCAAAAGAAGTATGGTTAGTGTTCATGTTGTTAGCTTGCTTCTTTTGATAAGATCCTTCCTTGGTGAACTTAAGGAATTCCTTCCCATTCTTGTTCTTGCTTGGCACCCTCAATATAGCCAATGCCATCCATGACATGGGGCATTCTAGTGTATGCGTATGCACCTCTTGCATACTTTGCCTTTTCATTGTCAACAACATTTTTCCCATGTTGTATCTTGCTTTCAAGAGCCCTCACTTGCTTGTTCAAATCATCAATCAATTTCACATTAGTAGTACAAGCATCAACATCAATGTTATAACACCTATCATATCCTTTGCTAGTGGAAGCATGAGAGTTGTTGGTGGAAGTGGATGTGAAAGTTGAAAGAATTTTGTATTGTTCTTCAAGGGACTTATGAGTCTTTTCCAAATCCTCATATTTCTCTTGAAGTTTGTCTTTATCACTTTTAACATTTTCACAAGTATTCTCAATTTTAGTGATAGACAAGGTTAATTCTTCATTTTTATTTCTTTCAACTTCTAGAAGCTTCTCTAGTTCAAGGTTTCTTTTCTTTTCAAGAATAAGCAAGTCTTCTTGTTTTTCAAGAAGCTCCTCTTGTCTATCATTTTCTTCCTTTTGTTTCTCAAGCAATTGCATGAATTCAAGCATTTTAGGAAGTGAAGCATTTTCAATATCATCATCATCATCACCACTACTACTACCATAAGAGGAAGGCTTGTGTTTAGATTTTGTTACCTTCGATCCTCTTGCCATTAGACACTTGTGAGTGTTGCCATCATCATCACTCAAACTCCCAAATAGTGAGGTGTTGGTGGGAGTAATGCCGATGGCAAGTGAAGCAATGCCTCCGTCATCCGAGTCGGATTCGAAGGAGAAAGATGATGAGGAGGATGAATCATCGGAGTTCCATTCTTGACCAATATGAGCTTCACCTTTCCTATGCTTCTTGTATGTCTTGTCTTTCTTGTGATGCTTGTCTTTTCTTCTTTCATCTTTGTTCTTCTTCTTTGGACATTCCACAATATAGTGTCCTTCATCACCACATTCATAGCAAGTCATTTTTGACCTTCTTGCTTTGCCCTTGTCAAAGCTTTTCCTCTTGTACCTATCCTTCTTGAGGAATGACTTGAACCTCCTTACAAGCAAGGCCATCTCATCATCACTATCTTCACTACTAGAATCAACTACTTTGTTATTCTTCTTCTCTTGCTTCTTTTCACTTGTGGCATTGAGTGCCACATCATTCTTGTCACCATTGGCTTCCGCAATTTGCTTGATCAACTCATTTATCTTGTTGGCTTGATCATTTTGTTGTTTTTGAGATAGAAGCTTCCCAAGTACCTCATCGGTGGAGAAGGTTTTGAAATTGTCCTTCTCTCTAATATTTGAGTAAATGTTGCAATCCCATGGTCTCAATGCTTGTAATAGTCTCTTGTTGATATCCAAGTCGGACATTCTAGCTCCAAGTGCTCTTCTTTGATTCACAATTCTCATGAGTCTATCATGAACTTCTTTTGGGCCTTCTCCCGGACCCATGATGAACAAGTTGAACTCATTTTGCAATTCTTCAAGCCTTGCATCTTTCACGGAATCAATACCCTCATAGATAACCTCAAGCTTTCTCCATAATTGATTGGCATTCTTGATTCCGGCTACTTTTTTATATTCGGCATTGCGATGGATGTTGAGTTGATCCTTTCGAGTTGGATTATCTCTATTTTCCTATAAGAAACTATTCTCCGTTATGCTTGCAACATGCGGACTCATTGATTCCAAGTACATCATCATCTTGCATTTCCAATGGTTATAAAATTGTCCATCAAAGTACAGAAGCCTACCAGACCCTTGCCCAATGCGATCCTCTTTGAGATCTTCATAATCAAACATGACATTGTTGTAGGTTCTTGGTTGAGCATCATGTCTTCCAACTACATCGTCTCCATCATGAGTACCACTAGCACCATCTTTGATTGGGAGAGCGGTAGTTAGTTCTTCTCCCAGATTTGACATCTTTAATCTTTAAGCGGTTAAGCTTTTTAGAAGATCCTCGCTCTGATACCAATTGAAAGTGCCTAGAGGGGGGGTGAATAGGCAATTATTCCTGAAAATCACTTAATAATAAAAGTCAAATGCGCAGGGTCGGACTTGTCCGATGATAGTGAGGAAAGTTCGATGGACTTGTCCAATGGCACGAGTTAGAAAAGTAGATCGGCCAATTAAAACTTTATATTAGTGCAAGGCAAGCTAGAATCTAGTAATTATAAGCTAGAGGAAGTTGTAGAAATAAGAGGAACAACTAGCAAGCAACCTACACAAGTTAATTTAAGAGAAATGAGGCAAACCCTAGCTAGCGAGTTATGAGCAAGAGCACGTAAATAACAAGTATGCAAAAGAAGACAAGGGGAGACAAAAGATTTGTTTACCGAAGTTTAGCTCCACAAAGAAGCCTACGTCTCCGTTGAGGGATCCACAAAGGACCGGATTTCTTTCAACCCTAACCTCTCCAAGTGACCACAAAGATCAAACTTGGCTTTCCACTAGCAAACTCCACGAAGGAAGGGTCAATACAAACTTCCCGAGGCGTCACCACACAAGTTGGGAGCTCTACGGGTACCTCTAATCGTCTAGGGGATGAATCCCCAAGAGTAACAAACACAAACGTGGTTGGCGGTGAGGATGAACCAAGAGCTTGAGAGAATGGAAGCTTGAAGTCGATGGAGCTCTTGAATCTTCTCTCAATCCCTTCACAAATCAAGATTGGAAGTAAGGGAGGAGAGATTTGGAGAGCAAAGTGAGCTTGAGAGTATTTTTGAATGGAATGAGTGACCCACCAGACAAGGGATGAAGTGGGGGTCTATTTATAGCTCAAGAAGAAAAAGAGCCGTTTGGATGGGTATTTCTCAGATCTCCATCGGACAAGTTCGATGGTCATCGGACATGTCCGATGGAACAAGTTGGCACCGGTTCTGGAGTCCGAGAGACTTGCCCGATGCCTCGGACAAGTTGACCATCGGACAAGTCCGATGGATAGGGTTTGACACAGGTACTGGAGTTCGACAGCGAAGTCCGATGGGTAGCGAAGTTCGATAGCAAAAGAATATTTCACAGTACAGGTAAACAAGTCTTAAAGGGCTTTGCAACTCTTGCCATTCTTTATACTTGTGTGGGTTTCTGAAATATTCTTTTAGGGGGTTCAATGAGAGAGTACTTCGTAACAGAGGCGAGCAGCAATTCTTTGTTTTGTCTTAACGATACCTTTTTTCTTCTTACAATAGCACTATGTACAACGTGACATTGTAAAAAAAATAAATTAGTGGAGGCCTTATTTCCACAGGGCCATGTACATTCAACTTGTAAGTGTAAATTTTATGATCAACAATTATATTGTCCTAATTTTGGGGCATATATTGACATTGATCTGAAGTCGCATCTTCTGGTCAGAATATGAAATGAGGCTTGTACAGTTACTGCCAATTAGTTTGAAGAATTAAATGCTCTAAAGGTTAGGTAAATGAACTTTGCCATTAGCCCATTATAGAAGGAACGTGAGCAGTCTGTACAATATTTTGATGGTAAACTTTGCATTCTTAGACATAATGTGGCAAATAGTTCGTATCATCTTATATGGGCTGCACAACAGAGGTTAAAAAAAAAAGGAAAGCAAACGACACAGTTCAAAATATTGCGCAAGTTAAACTTCTTTCTTTTGACGTGAAAGAAAGTAACAACAGATGAGGAGACGAATAGCAAATGCTAATTGCCTTTTTTTTTTAACCCAGATGCATAATAATGCTTAGATCTTAGAAACCGTATTACAAGATCTATAGTACAATAAGACCAGAAGATTCAGATACACACTTTTCGTAAATAGCCTAACTCTACATGTTTCAATTTTTTTCTGTTCGCAATTCTGATTGTGCAGTGCTAGGTGAATGTAATTATATAGGCAGAAAATAAGAATGTAAGCGATAGGAGCCTAAGCTATGAGCTAAAACTCCCAACTCCACATCCGTTCCAGCAAGCTTTGTAGATACATTCCAGTCTGCAAGCTTTCACCAAACAAAAAGCTCCAGGCTGTGTTCCTTGATCTCATTTGCTGTCAACCTCCATTTCGTGTTCATCATGTGTAGAATGAACGTCATCTGCAATTGCAGATTTAAACACCAAGTTTTTTAGCTCTTGCAGTAAAAAAAAAACATTTCATAAGATGATATATTTTTTTCAGGCAACATAAACAGTCTATGTGATTGCATATGACATTACTACGCATGAAATGTATTCTGGGATCATAACTTCCTCATAACATTGGGATTCAAATTTCAGACACCATCCAAGGTGCCATGCCAATAACTCACTAAACAGACAGTTGCAAGCTGAGTTTTTACCTGCAACAACTGATTTTGAGCCATCAACTCCTTTCAGGACAACATTCTGTGTCTTCAGCAGATCAGATTTTTCCGCTATGTCTAACCATTCATACCCACCGCATTAGATCTGGTCAATCTTAAGTGTGAGAAATATAAGGATAATATATCACCTGATGGTTCCTTGGAAATCTGGTGCTCACAGTTTGCAGAATTTGGCTGATCTCCAGTGTCTGAAGAAATCCCCTGCTCAACATCCTTTTTCAATAGAAAATGTGAAACGAGGAGTATAAATTACATTACCTAATGCTATCTTGTTCTCATCATTTACAGTTATCTTAATATGCGGTTTGCCTGCCAGGAGAAAAGGTGCTTAAACTACATACATCAATCCATCTATATTTCAAGCCTATAATTTTAGATTTCACGGTGCAGTGGTAAAAATCATTGGCTGGGGAGCTCCCACCCAGGGTTCAACCCCTGGGTGCTACATAATTTGTGGAAAAAAAATTTACTCGTTGCGTCCCATTTACTCGGTTGAAACCGACCTATGGTGGGTGGGCCCTCATGTATGGGGTGGGCTCAAAGCATAGGTTAAGGCCCGAACCAGGGATTGAAATCCCGGTCGGATCCCGGCCGGTTTCCACGGTTTCCGGGAATCCCGGTCCGGGCCAGTTTCATCGGAAGACCGGGATTCCGGTGAATCTCAACCCTATTTACTGTAGCAATTCCGGATCCCGGCCGGGAAGTCTGGAATCCCGGTCCGGTTTTATCGGGAAAAAAATCCCGCTACAGTCTGGGATTTCAATCCCTGGCCCGAACCATAGGGGGCGGCTCCTTGAGGGTGAGACCAGGGTTCATGGATTTTCTCGACCGAGGAAGGTTGAGCTTCTCTATCAAAGAAAGCCGTGGGGGCGGTCTTACCCCCACCGGTCAAGTTTTTATTTATATATAATTTTGGATCTTACCAGAAGATTCTCCTACCTCATCAGTTCCTTGAACATTAAGTAGTTGCTTTTCCCCTAAAGTAACAAAAAAGAAGGAAGCAAATCATACTATGTTAGCTGAACTCTCTTTTCGAACAAGAAGTAAAAAAAAAATCAACTTTCAACCTAAAAGGGATAGTGCATAAGTTAGAGTTTGACCTGGAGAATCCTTGACTACTACATCCACAAGGGCAGCATTTATCTTCTCAGTTTTCACTACAAAAGATACCTGATGACGTTTCAAGCCAATGCAGTTAGTGATATGAAACTCAGCAGGATATCTAAGCCAGCAAAGTATACCTGATGAATCCTTGGCTCCATTGGAAGATTTAGAATCTTTTTTAACATCATTGAAAGACTTTTCTCTAACAAGTTCATTTTGATTAGCCACTTGCTTGCCTGATATGAAAACATGCAAATAGCATTTATATTCATCGCAAAAAAAAAAAAGAATAGCATTTATATTAAACTGTAGCCTCATGCATGGGGACTATATATATGGGTACATTAGTGCATATACAGATAGCAAAATGATTCTATAACAAAGACTCCTAATATGAATCTTAAACATGTAACACCCCCTCAAATACAATACATATGCAATAGCATTGCATTTGAAAGAGTAGACACTAAGACTCATATCCTTATTACATCAAAAATCCAACTCTTCATGAAGTCGTCGTAGAGTAGAGCCTTGATAATCCATCAAATCAAGCCGAAGATGTTTGCAAAATGATGTTCAAATGTAGAGTTGTGATGGTGACATCAAAAGAATATCATTGATCTATAGTCGCATAAAACAACATAGAAAAAAAAGATGACATACAAAATGCCTTAAGTAAAAAAATAAATAGCCAAGCCGACAAACAAAATCGACAAGAAAGCTACATTATTTGGCTAATCCAAATAAAAACTTTGGTTGACAAATAATTTGTGAACTTACTCAGCATAGACGAACACAAAGAGAAAAATAGACTTGGATATGATGTGGATGCAGTGGAAGACCAAAATTATGAGAGACGTACTAGGCAAATAGCAGGTCGCATGAACTAGGCAAAAGATCTAAATATTCTGCAAGACAGAAGGAGCAATTTGGATAACGAAGCCAATCGGCAATTGGATGAAGCAGCACACGTACCGGTACCACATGATTCATGAAAATGTGCCAAACACGTGCAGTCCAATAAAAGGCCAAAAGCAGTAACTACCACAACCATATACATGGATATTAGCATGAAAAGCAGCCACGCTTGAAGAACCGCAGAGGCAGCTTGGGGTTTCCTGCCACTCCCCCTGCTGTATATTAAGCATGCCTTGCTTAGCTAGTTCATGAGCAACCCCTATTACAAACCCTACTAGCAAAGGAAAACTTAAAAGCCGAGAAGAGTATACTGGTTGATGAGATGCTTCTCAGTAAACCCATAATCGGTGATCGCTGCGTCTCCTTCCTTTCCCATAACTGAGTCAGCTCCAGGCAATCCGTCTCCAGGTGCAATCTCTGCACACCCTTTACGGGCTGTGAGTTGTACACCATCCCTACATGCCATGATCTGTCGGGTTATGGATGATTGGATGATATAAAAAGCTCTAAGATAATCTTTTCACTTTTTTCCTTGGTTCAGCCACTCTTGTTGCATTGAATCTCGGCTCATGTCTGATGAGGCACCAAAAATCGAGCGTCCTGTGGCTCAGAGAGAGAGAGAGAGAGAGACCATGGTTGTTTAGCTTTTTCAAACGGAAAGTTTCCCGCGCGACACTATGCCCATGGACCGCCGCTGCGCCATGACGGTCAAGCCTGGTGTGACTTTGGGCCTTAGGGCTAAGCAACTGCGGTGGGCTAGGGCTTCTCGTGGACTGGGGATGATTGATTAAACTAATTTGGGCCTTTTGACGGTGGGCAGACGCGTCACCCGCGAACGGGCCTGGTTTCAATTCCTCGGCTACGAGCGCGATTGCTGGCTAAGTAGATTACTTGGGCTGGAATTCGCTGCAGAAAGAGGCACGAGGTAGGCCGAGCATCTGGCCGAAGAAGAGTGGATCACCTGGGCTGTATTATTAGCTGAGCTGGGCGGGCGAAATAGGAATCTTAACGTTCTTTTGAGTTTGTTGAATGTTGATTGAATGAATCATGCATATCTGTAACGTTATATCGATCTGATCTGATGAACGAACACACCTTTTACGTAGCCTTCAAATTGGAGATAGATAGATATGTCTATATATCTGTTGGATGGATCTCGAGAGTAGGAATTTTGTACGTGTTTTCTCGATACGCAAGTAGACTGGGAAATCTTATCGCCAGTTTGTTAACCTTGTCGATCGTGCCGTGCCGTTTAAAAACTAGGTCGTTTATTTTATCTTTAGCTTACAGATACGACTTGGTGAGTAGCTATAAATAGCGACGGAACAGTTCCTCACGTTGCATTCATCAGCTCTGCTTGTTTCTCCCTCGCCGCCCTCGACCACGTGCCTCTTGCAAGCTACCCAGCATGAAGAAGAGCATGATGGTTCTTCTGGCCTTGTGTCTCCTCATTCTCGTCCTGAACGGTGGGTTATTAATCAGCATGCATCAGGCTCGGTATATATATTGATCTTGTATGAATAATTAACAATGCGGTTTTTATTTGTTGCAGGTGGTGATCATGTGGAGGGCCGGCGATCTCATCACCGGAATCAGCCGCCGATGCTGCTGGTGTTTGGCGACTAGTTCGTGGACGCGGGCAACATCCCAAAGACAGCGATGAGCGTCTTTTCACGGGGCTGGCACTACCCCTACGGCATGTCATGTAAGAACCGCGCAGCAACAGGCCGCTTCTCTGACGGCATGGTGCAGTCAGATTTCGTGGGTACGTACGTTTTTCATCGTGCATTATTATTGATACCTACTACATGCATCGTCATTATTATGATTTATCATACTTTCAAAATTCCATGGATTTTTTGTGGATTATTAATTGCAGCAAGGATGATGGGGTTGGATGAGTCCCCTCCGCCGTCTGCTGGGGGGCCAGAACGACGATGTGGACCTGTCCGGCGGCGTCAACTTCGCCGTGGGTGCCACTGGCGCGTTGGAGGGGACGCCTTCGCTGGCGCAGCAGGTGGATCAGCTGGATGATCTGTTGAAGAATCGGACGATCCGGAGTCGTGACCTCAAGGACTCGGTGGCGCTCATCTCCATCTCCGCCGGCAGAGACTATTCAGACATCAAGGGATGGAACGGCGGCCGCGACCAGGTGAGATGATCAGTTAATTAATGATCGATGAGTATTTGTATGTACTAGGTAGATAGATGATGAGACTCATGATTTGATGATTAATTAGATGACTTCGCTGGGCCGAAGAGTGACTGAGGAGATGAGGAAGGTGGTGAAGCGTCTTCTGGACGACGTGGGCGTGTCCAAGGTGATTGTGAACACGATGGCGCCCATGGGGTGCTCGCCATGGCAGTCGGTGCGCAACAACCACGCCTTCAACGTGCACAAGAAGTCGCGGCGCTGAGGCAGAAGCTGGCCGCCGGGTTCGGCAAGGACGAGGTGCTCCTGCTCGACCTCAACCACGCCTTCAACACCTTGCTGCAGCAACACCAAGACGAGTTCACCAGCGGCCTCAACGAGTGCTGCGTCGCATCCAAGGGCGGCTACTGCGGCCAGGTGGATAACCGGGGAAGTGCCATGTACGGGCTCTGCCGTGACCCGGAACACCGATTCTACTGGGATTACATGCACCCCACGCAGGCCGCGTGGAAGGCAGTCATGGAACTCCTCCGTGAACCCGTCAAGGACTTCTTAGGCAACGACGACGACTATTAATCTATCTCTCCTCTCGATCGAATAATTATTATTAGCAGCGAGGGAGTCAAATTAAACAGGGTATAGATATAGCTTCATTAGGTTTCATTAGGAGAGTTTAATTTGCTTAATTAGCAGGGCTTTGTGTTGGCTTCCTCTTATAAAGCGCATATCATCAGTCATGGAATAATACAGATCATTTGCTAAGCACCGATCATCAATAAATAAATGCCATCAATCTCTCACCCTTATTTGAGCACACCGAGACCACGCGATCCTGCCAACTGATGCAGAGCGATTCAGAGGCACTGCTCCCTTGCCTCCTCCAATCCTATATATAGTTAGAAGAATCCAGTAATGATTTTTCGCACGTTGTTCAGCCTAGTAAAAGGTTGGCAACAATACAATGCCGAAATTTAATTTCAATTTTGAAATGCACAGCAATCTTGGTTTTTACAGAGTACAGAGCATGACTGGAGATCAGGGGGCAGAGCAGCAGTATTCATCAACCTCTAAATAAGCAGAGTTGCAACGAGTCTCAAATGGAAAAACCGTGTCTTTATTACCGTATCTTCCTAGATTGTACACGGCTCACCGTGCAGCGAGGCAGAAGAGAAGCAGTAGCGCCATGCCGTGGGCGTTGCTGTGGCGTCAGCAGCCGGTCACTCAGCGACATTTGCATGGAATAGATATTAGACAGATCTTGTTTTTTATAATACTTCTCACTGGAATCTACAAAATAGGAAAATGTGCAACGGATACATGCACTTGGCAAGATACAACTCAGTTTCATTGAAATTTGTTTATAAATATAGTTCAAGATTCAATGGTTGAAAATCAAATGAATGATATCAAGTACATCGAATGGTTTAAATGCATGATTGTACATTTGTACTCAAAACGCCACTTGTACGCAAAACTGTGCATGTAAAGTTTTTGCCAGTGTCCTGGAAAAAGAGCACCGTATACTTAGGCCTCCTTTGGAACGGATGATTCTCAAAACGTAGGAATAGGAAAAATACAGGATCGAAGATGCACATCTTCTCGAATCCTATGGAATAAAAAAACACAGAAATTGCTCTCACTAGGTGTTTGGATGCTTCACAGGAAAAAAACACATAAATTTTATGGTTATATGCTCATTAGTGAGAGGAGCAAGGAGAAGAGAGACACATCATGCCTTGAAACTTTCAAAGAAAATTTTCCAAGAGATTTTAGCTTATTGTTATTTTTCTATGAAATGAGACATAGGAAAGGATTCCTTAGAATTTTTTTCTTTGTAATTTCTATGTTCCAAAGGACTCTCATAGAAAAAAATCCTTAGGAATAAAATCTTATAAAATTCCTGTGAAAATTCTCCAATCCAAAGGAGGCCTTAAAAGTCCAGAGAGAAGCACCACAATATATGCTACTGTGTAGCTCCAGCTCCTTAGGCCAAAATGTGGACGCTGCAATTGTGATCCTCACCAGGATCCATGAACTGAAGACCAGGGGCAAATGCAGAGGATATGTGTTCATGCTATCCGCTGGCATGAAGCATCAATTAGTATTTTTGAGGTGTCTCTTGCTTGGTTTATGTCGATGATTTGGCCAACAGGAAAGCATGTCTACGATGATGGTGAAAGAGATAGCACGTAGTATGTCTTCATGCGTCACCTTTTCTTTTTCATTTTTCTTTCCTTAAAGAAGCACCTTAACCTTATGTTTGAGTTTCTTTCTCCAGAAACATTATCCTTCTATGTGTGCTTATGCTCAGCTCACTATATCCTATGGTTTCATTTTTGTACACACTCCTTGAGAGAGAGAAAAGACGTGTTATGAAAACGGAATTATAATCACTAATCAAGCGTTGATGTACCCACAAGTTCTAGACTAGTTTAGTCGCAACTCCCAACATTCTTTCCCTTTCCTGTTGATCTTTTTCCTTCCTTGGGCAGCAAAACACGCACATTCTGACACACCCACTCCTCTCCTCCACTCCACCCCCTCAAGCTCGAAGCTTTTTGGATGGGGAGCACACCACCTCCCACTTCCATTCGCAGAGAAGGCGGCGGCGAGCAGCAGAAGCACACTACACCGCATCTTCCTTCCCCGTCCGAATGCCTGCCGGGAGCATGGCCAGGAGCAGTACGGTGGTGCTCTTCCTCCTCCACGCCCTCGTAATAACCCTTCCCCTTTCACGAGCTCCCCATCTGCTCTGCCTCTGCTCCAGGTATCCACTGCTCCCCTCCTCTACTTTCTTGTTTCTTTCTTTCTGACCTCACCTCTGTATCTAGAACTGGATTGAGTAGCTATCATCAACTTTAATTTGTGAGAATCGCCTGCATCGAATTTTGTTTAGGAGCAACCCTATCTCTCTCTAATTTGTGTTCTGTAGTAGTGAATATAGTAGTGGAACTGTTGGTTTGGCTGTGTAATATGGAACGGGCAGCCTAATTTTCTCTGGCACTATTGACAGTTAGACCACCGATGCTACCAGTACTTATTAGTCGTTACAGCTGCAAGCATTTGAGTGGCCCTTTTTTTTTAAGATCCAAGAGCTTTTTTTTAAAAAAAGATAGAAGTCATGCTGAATATAATGCACGTTAGAAGAAAGAAAAGCTGGCAATTAATTCAACCAGGTACAACCCAACATATAGTAGCCGATGCTTGTTTACCAGTTAGATGTGCGGATGTACTGCCATATTAGCACCCCCATTTTACAAAAGCAATATGCCAATATCATAGGAATTGAAAATCCTGCTAAGCCCTTGATATTCCAAACAGCAGCAGTGGGCTTAGATCTGGTAATCAGTCTCCCTGAGTCCATGACAATGTCTGGTGTACCCCAAACATCGATTAGTCGACTCCATCCCGGCTTGCATGTGATTCAGCATTTGTGGAGGCCACCCAAAAGTATTATTCTTGATCTTGCAAGTAGGCGCACGAACTTCAAAACAGCTCATAGAATGAGTAGGATAGACTGATAAACTGATGATTTTTTCCATCCTGAGCCACCAGAAGTTCTTTCCTCCCATCGCCCAAGGAGTCCAGCATGCTATACATATCAGATGAACTTTTGCCCACAGTACTCGGCAAACCAAGATATTTCTTACCGAGACCCTGGACCATGACGTTAACATTTTGCATGGCTTTCATCTTAGCCTAATCAGAATGATTTGCACTTAGAAGATTGCTGATTAGCCCCGCTTACAGTTTGCCCTGGCCCTGGTTGATAGGTCTCAAGAATTTCAAGTATTTTTTCAGCTTCCTGACATGAAGCTTGTGAGAAACCCAGAGAACCATCAGTACGCAAAATATTTGATATCTACGGAGCATGCACATCTACTCTGATCCCTTTTGCAAGATACACCAGACCATAGTTTGTTTTAAAATACTTGATAACCCTTCTGCACATAACAGAAACTGGTTGGGCTATATTGGATCTCCTTGTCTAATACCTCGTGTGGGATAAAAAGTATCATATAAATGTCCATTTAAATTAACTGAAATATTTACTTTCTCAACACAACTCATCACAAATTGTATCCACATGCCATTAGCATTCAATTTGGGCATAATATCTTTGCCATGTCAATCTTCATGGCACATGCATCTTCCCTTTTTTTGCCATGTCAATCTTCATGGCACTATGCACTTTGCTCCTCCTGAATGATTTCATCTAAAATGTTACGACTTCTATTCACCAAGGCTTTTGAACATGTTAGATGCAAAATATAGCAGAGGGAATCAATAAGTTGTCTTGTTTATTTTGGTCAGTATGCAATACATAACAGTGTCTTAATGGGCCAGAAACATAGTTTTCTCATGAAATGTTGTTCCTTTAGTTTCTATGCTATAGTTAGTAATAATCAGTTCATCATGTATCGTGCATAGTCAACTTCCTAATTAGTGCTATACCTGAGCTGAGGCTAGATAGATGGACATAGGAGTAACTTAATTTGGTGTTCATGAGTGACACTTGGCTAACTGAAGAATAATCACTGTACAGGTAAACAAATTGTCCATGATGACTTGAATCCAGTTCAAGTGACCAACCCGACAACGCCCCCCATCACTGTCCCCTCAACAAACCCAACACCAACAATCATCACTGTGCCTTCCACGAACCCTACTGCCACGATCCCTTCCTTGAACCCTCTTCCCACACCCATAACAGCCCCTTCAACCAATCCTCCTTCTTCCAACACACCGGCTCCAGTTGTGTATCCACTGCCAACACCTTCAACCTCCTCACCGAATGTGCCAGCCACCAATCCTGCAGTCACCGCACCATCGACATTCCCTCCATCAGCGCCATCGACCAACCCAGCAGTGCCCAACCCGACAGCGCCTCCTGCTCCAGTCACAACACCAGCTGTGTCAGGGCAGCAAGTCTGGTGTGTGGTCAAGGCTGCTGGCTCAACCGAAGTTGCCCTCCAGAATGCGCTGGACTATGCATGTGGCATAGGAGGAGCAGATTGTTCAGCAATTCAGTCATCAGGGAGCTGCTACTATCCAAATACCCTCCAGGCCCATGCATCTTATGCCTTCAACAGCTATTACCAGAGAAACCCTGCACCTTCCAGCTGTGACTTTGGGGGGACAGCAATGCTCATCAGTGCTAATCCGAGTAAGAATGACTTCCTCGTTCCAGGTAGATTAATAAGAAGCATTTCCTTATCAGTTTATTATTCTGAACGATCTATGTCTTTATCTTCTTTGCAGGCTCAGGCAGCTGCGTCTATGCATCATCATCATCAAGGTAAAGTATAGCTGGATTGTGATAACAAGACACTCTTGCATGTGTATGTGAAACTAATGTTCCATCTTTGCAGCTCTACTGTTGGGTACAATCCTGCATCCACTTCTAATACTCCATCAGCATCGTCATCCAGCAGCCCTGTTACCGGTGCGTCTGATTCTGATTCGGGATTGCCGGTGCTGAATGCGAGTGGGTCAGGCTTTTCCCAACCATCGGAGTTTGGGTCGGACATCTCAGGAGCCGCCAGCAAGTGGTCTGGATGGTCAATGTTACCGACCCGCTGGCCATGGGCAGCCGTGGTCTGGATGCTGGTATTTTGTGCATGCGTCGAAGGACTGGTTTGAAAACATGTGGGAGCAGCCCAGCATTCTGGGAGTAATTGCAACATAGGTGATGTAGTGAGCTAGCTAAGCTAGAGAATCAGGCTTTAGTTTGGTTATTATGCTGGTAAATGTGCAATTAATGTTGACTGATGATTAGGGTAGTAGTAGGAACTGGGAACTTGGTAGCTAGGCTTGTAAATTAGTTGTGATGGCTCTTTTCAGAAGATGAGTGATGAGTCCCATTGAGTTAAAGATACACGCCTGAAATTGCCTCTGCGGAAGACAATGTGGCCTATTATCTTGCTCATGAACTATCTGAAACTGTCACTTAGTTGTTAGCTTTATGAGAGATTGGTTGAGTTGATTCTACACTCAAAAAACTCACCAAATCAAGCAACTTCATTTGTTAACAGCTTAATCTGGGATTACTTGGGTTACAGCCTTGTAAAGTATCATTAGTTGAATCTAGGCTAAGTGAGCCACCCTGGATGGGACTAAAAAAACTAAGAAACATTGATACACTACTCTTCTGCCAAGCTGAATGCCATGAGGATTTCCTCTGGGCAAAGGAGGAACGCATGAATCTCCATGTTGATGAGTACCCAAGATGGACACCTGAAACGTGAAAACCTACTTGGATATCTCACACAGATACACACGAAGACAGGATGTTCAATTGCACACACTGATCATTTTCGGTGGATGTATACCCTCTTCGATGTCTGAAATGTCCTTCAGCTTCTCGTCACCCTTTTTGAACAAACTGAATTCTGCCAGACCAGCTCCATCGTTACTGCCTTCATCAGCCGCAGAACCGCTCTCAAACAGGATATTGCAATCGAAGGTTGCATCATCGTTGAACCACTCGCTCAGATTGATTGAGCTGCTGAAGTTGGATCTTGACATAGTATCCAGTTCGTAATCCATGCACGGGCTCCACAAGCTCTCTTCTATCTCGGCGTGAACCATGGTGAGAGGCTCTGCAATGTCATCTGGCGTCTTCGCTTCATTTGATTCCGGCTCTTGGACTTCACTAGATGAGTCTGGCTCTTGGATAGCATTTTCACTTTGGTCAGGCCGTGGTTCTTCGTTGAGTGCTGGCACCACCTGTGGATCCTGTTGGAGCTGCGCCAGTAACAGCGGGTGGTCCAGGTAGCAACTAATGTCGAAGTTGGTTACAGCATTGGCACCACGGTACTCAATGGCTGCAAGATCATAGGCCTTGGCTGCCTCCTCTTGAGTATCTGTGTAGAAAGAGGAAAATGTTGAGTTTGTCTGAATAAGAGCAGATAGTTCTTTCAAGATAACATGTTTTGAGGAAAACAGATGTTTAGGCATGATATGAGGGATTCAGTAATCATTAAATTGAACATTTCAAAAATTGTAAACCGATGGTGTCTCGTGTATGCTGCAAGAAGGTCATCTAGAGGAGACTATTAGATATTCAGATCTGGGGGTAAATATGTAGTCTTCTTCAGACATAGGTGTGTTGAATGGGAGACACTGAATTGCAATACTATGGTTGTTTCAATGGACGGTGATCTGCTTGCTACTACTTGCACATGTGCCAGTGTCCGGACATGTAAAAATCTTTTGCCAGTACCTAAAACTTTAACTAGAAAAAATCACTCTCTCTTTTATTATGATGTTAGGGGTGGTATCAAAATTGTAGTTAGATCCTGAATCTTGATCTAGTTTTGACACAGGGCTTGCTTGAGGCACGTGACGCGATCACCGTCTAATGGTGCTTAGTCACAGCCAAGTGAAAAGAAAAGGCCGGCAGTACTGAGCAATTGAAGATCCCTAGGCACCATCTTATTATTACCACTACAGGCACAGGCATGGCAGGTGACTACTCTCATCACGTGCTTGTCAGATGCGTTTGGGAGTCATGTAATTTTGGCTGGTGATTAGCCAGCAATTTGGCTGTTTTAGCCGAGTATTTTAGGGCAAGTTGGAGGATCAATCTTCTCGGGATCGCTTATAGCATAGTATCTTGGTCTTGTGGTCTTGCTCTGGGTGGTCAAGAAAAGGACAATCTTTTGCCAGAAAACTGCATCAAAATTATGCTTCTGTATCCTGATCTGATTCGATAGCAAGTGTATTTTTTTCTTCTTTTTTTTACTCAAAAGAAAATATTGGTTAGACCTAGGAACACCCAGATTGGAGTAGTACATTATAGTAAGGGAAGTGTCAATTGCGTAAGTCTGCATTGAAGGGAAACAAGAAATGCAAGCCATTCAATTGTGTAGTAGTTAGGTTGATCAACCATCATAAAAATTGGTTAAAGTTAGGTGCCCTCACAGTAAAGTTTGACGATTCTATAACAGACTAGGGTAGCATTTAAATGCTATTAAAAACTGTCCTCCTCAAAGAAGAACAAAGAGCATGAATGCTAGCCTTAAGGAGCAGAGGCCATACCGAATGTTCCCAAGTAGAGGTACTTGTTCCCAAAGACTCGCCCAATCCGTGCCTCCCATCTCCCGTTATGGTGATGCCTTGATAATCCAAGCAATGAGAAATTCAAAATTAGTTGCTTAAAATTTAAACCTTTAGAGAATTGAAGACATGTCTGAACAAGGAAGATGGAACAGGGTGATTCCTCCAAGACACTAGTAAGATAGTACAGCTTATACAGAGCCGTCACAAGAAGGAGCTCATCTTTCATGCATGGCTCTGGCTGTGACACCGACACGTTGCATAGGCCACTGACGCATGTAACTTGACGTTACAAGTGGACCTCGTCCTATGCCGTGTCAGCCTAGCATAGAACAGAAACGTCTCTGTTTCCGAGACACTCTGCAGTGCCATTTTAGGCACTTGAGTTGCACACTTTGGCAGGTGTGTTTGATAACTATTGCATGTGCTAATTGAGCACCGCACATGATCCTAGTGACTAGTGAGGAGGTTAAGTGCTTAATAAGACAGGGATAGTGATATGACAGTGGGAATTATATTGTACTGGTGTTTGGTTGGTGTACCTGGCGACGCCTCTGTACTTGGAAACGCCCCTGGAGAAGCCGCTGCTGCGGCGGCGGAGGGAAGCCAGGTACTCCTCCCGGGACACCCCTTCCATCTCCAACCTCTCGTTCACATAATCATCGACCTGCTTCAACAACGCATCATTTATATGATTCCAATATTAATTTGATTTCAGTTGCTGGTTAACATGCGTGCGGAAGTGCGATGCGAACAACCAACTTTGACGGACAGTTACTCCTAATTGCGACCAGCACATTCAAGGCTGGTCTCGTCTGGGTTTCTTTATATGATTCCATCTACATAGACATGCCGACAGGGTAGTGAAGTCATTGCTCAATGTGATCCTTGTTACTAGCTGTCTTGTTCATAATTGAGCAGCAAAAGAAGCGGTTGTTTGGTCATGGATATGTGTACTACAGGCCTTAGATATAAATAGGATGTAATCCTGGCAGCTTGCTCCAGATAAATGGGGAGCACACTAGATTTATGATTAACTCCAGAAATGTCAAACTTGCCCATAAGGAACGAACGAATAATTCTTGTAACAGTAGGATAACAGTTTGTTTTCTTGGAGCAGGAACTTACAGGGAAATTCAGCACTGTTTCGGGGCCCCAGTATTTCAGAGCTGCAAGGTCATAGGCACGAGCAGCTGCCTCCTCACTATCATAAGCCCCTGCAGATCATAGATAATTGGCTTTGTATTAAGACAAGGATGCAGGTCACAAGACGATCGTGCGACAAGTAACATGAATCTGGCAACGACGGCTTAGATATATTTAGCATTTGCTTGTGGGACTTACCCAAATAGACTATTGATAGAGGTACAGGAACAAGCAGCAGTAGATCACAGTCACGTGCAGGTCACCAGGCAAGGTCCCCCAACGATAACAAGAAAAAAAAAGATAGGAGATACAAAAAGTCTGATCAGAATGTCAGCCTTATAAAATTCGGTGCGCTTTAAACTGAGCTTTATACTAATGGCAGAGGCATCAGGATCCTTGTAGAAGGCAAGAACATGGGTTTAACATTGGTGTTACTGTGTGTAATCCTCGTATCAGACTCTAGATTTTTCTATCCTTCTTTTTTCTAAAAGAAAATTTAGGAACAAATTCTAAAAACTAATGATAATAACAAAAGTAGTACTTGAGATCATTTATGTTAACGCCTAGTACTGCTTCAAGTAAGTACGTCTGTGATTATGGCAAAAATAAAGTAGTACGCACCTTGCCTGCCTTTCTTCTTGTTTTGGAGGGAGGTGAGGCAGTGCTTGTCCCAGAGATGTGCCTCGAATCTGCCCGTCCACCTGTGCCTGTTTACACGCATGCAACGCCACGCGTAGTTCGTTGGATGAGCAAGCCGCATTGATTTACAGTGGAATTTTACAAGGAGAAGAAAGAAGAAAAGTCCAGGAAAATTGAGCATCAATCTAAATCAGTATAAACCGAGGCAGTAATGCAGGTCAACCAACTTCCTACTTCCTAGCCATCCCGAAAACGACCTTTCTGTTGATAATAATAATAATAATAATGTGTGGCGGGGCAAGAATGGAAGGCGAGAGACTGTTTGCCAATTCAAGAAAACGGCCTTCACTTGCATGTCGCTGCACTTTCGGCAGCATGGGCTGATCCTGAAGACGAGGAGCAATCCAGAAGAGAATCGACAAAAGAATCATGCTTTTGCGGCATGCAAACGAAGATTGACACTGAAACCATTTCGTAAATAAACTGAAGTAAATAAACAGCTGGCTGGCATTGGCAGTAGAAGCCCCGATCGAGAAACCGAAACTTATGGGGAATTATGGTGGGGAGCGGAGATCAATCAGCGCATCGATCCGGGTTGCATTCTGACAAACACAGAGCGGCAATGTAGTGGTGGTCGCGGAAAGAATCGCACCAAAATCGGCAACTGAAACCGAGAGTGCACAACCAGGCCGCAACTTTTTTTTTCCCCCGTTATCTGGAAGAAAAAACTGAAATCGACAATGCAAAAAGGCCGAACCTTTTCCGTATCTGCGAAAAAAACCGAAATCGAGAGGCGTACCTGGTGACGCCCCTGTAGATGGAACTGCGCTTCCCGGCGGCGGCATTTATAGGGGGATCAGCAGAAGGCGGCTCCTCTTTCCTGGGCCTCTTGGCCTTGGTGCCCTGCTTGATGCCGCTCTTCTGGGTCCTCCTGGCCCTCTTGCAGGGCGGAGCAATCTCCACGGAGATCGACGAGGAATTGGAGGACGACGACGACGGAGACGATGGTTGTGAGGAAGGAGGCGGGGATCTCTCCATGATCTCTGTCTGTTTCTTTTTCTTTGTGATGGTGGTGGTATAAGCAGGAGTATTTGGTGGCTAATTGCTGACTAAGAAGGCGGAACAGGGGTTTTATAGAAGAGAGAGAGAGGAGGAGGAGGTTTTGGTCAAGGGCTCTCTCTCTCTCTCTCTCTTTCCGGAATAAGCAGTTTCCCATGACACCCTGGTTCTGGTTTGTAAAATCTTTCTTTCTTGCTCATCTGGTAGGGCAGCGGTGACACCTGTTTTCCTTTTTTTTTTTTTCGTTTCTACCGTGCGTGACTGCGTGTGCAGCATCAGTCTTGGCCGAGGAAATCAGATGACAGGTCACGTACGCTGGCAAATCAGAGCAAGTAAATTAAGGAATGCAGATGCAATCTGGCAGTAGGAATTGATCTTACTGAATAACTCACTGCAGAAATCGCTCCACAGGTGGATTCAGCTTCTTAATTACCGTAGCATTAGTATAAGAAAGAGACAAAACGCACGTAGATTTTTTTTTAAAATCAGGCCTTTCTTACTCCTGCTAGGTTTCCTCTCAACTCTCTTTTCCTTTCCCAAGATAAGAAAGAAGCGGAAGCGAGGCACTAAACACACGAGTCACTGGCATCACATTTTACGGCCACTTTGCATCACGTTTTGCATCACTAAACACAAGAGTCACTAGCACCACATTTTGCATCGGGTCCCGGTCATGCGATAGATGCACTGAGCCGTCGTCAAAGACTTTCTGAACGTACCGCGTTCAGAAATTCAGATATAACTGACAGCCACTAAAATCGATGGCAAATGCGGGTCTTCTTCAGTCATGTGGAACATGTGATGGCCGCGTGCTAGTCGATTTCCCTGCGTGCTATCCAAACCTCACTGGTACTTTTGCCAGGGCACACACCCATCGTAGCACATCCAAATCACTTTCTGTTTATGTTCTGACGAAAACGATACAACTATGCATTGGAAGCACTTCCGCAGCACGACTTTCCATTTACCAGCAATTTGCTTTCATGCGTTATTATGTACCTTGAATGGTTACAAGAGACAAAGGCAACGCAATCATCCGAGTTCTGGACATATCAAATTGTGCATTCAAGTTTGATAATCATGCTGTGTTGTGTGGGCATTTTGCAACTGCGAAGGAGCTTGACCAATAGTTGAAGTCAAGCAGTATTCAGAATGTACAAGCATTATTACAGTATATGTGTCCAGCCTTTCCGCATTCAGGTACAGCAGTACGTGTATTCAGAACAATCAACCGTATCAGCAATTTCAGTCGTCCCTTGCAGCACTTTTGAAGTTTGAAAAGAAAAAGGATCAAATAAGTTACTTGTACTAGACTACTAGGTGGTCAAGCGCGTGTTTGGTTTAGTAGTTAACCTCATTTCTCATCTACTTTTTGTCTGTGTTTTAGTTTGCCAAATATTTAGGTCGCCAGATTCGCGAAGACTAAGAAATTCCGAACCTTTCCATCTAATCTCTCCCCAGTCGTACGTGCAGCAGCATGCTTGCTTGCAAGTTACCTGGAGATACTACGCAGTGTCCACGTACTCTAAAGAATATCCTCACCAATGGTTCCATAAGCTTGCAAATTATGCCGTGGTAGTGATGATATCATACTAGCATAACATGGCACAAGTCAAACCTGTTGCAGTTTTTCTGAGGATGGGCAGAAGGAGAACCAAATCTTGGCACTGACACGGGCCACTCAACTGAGATATATATATATATATATATATATATATATATATATATATATATATATATTTTTATGAAACACTGCCATATAAAGTCTACACTCCAATATAAGAGGGGTGTGATGATAACATGGTATGTTCCCTATAAAGAAAATTATAACATGATATGTAGTCACAACAAACAAAACCTCAATAACAATATATTTTGAATAGTAACACCAAAAACAAACTTTCAGGAATGTGCTCAATAACAAAACAGCATGCATGAGCATGATTATTACAATATCATGTGATTGCAGTTGCAGAAAAAGGGATCTGCTAGGACAAAATAGAAGATGGATAACACAATATCTGCACAATATCAATCTCTTCATAGTTACATGATGATAATTACTTACATTACATTCCTTTACTATTGGGCGCTGTTTGCCACGTTCAATCAGAATGTTCTAGTGTTACAAATAAGAAGACCCCCATATTCTATTCTACTCTGAAAGGTCAACATATCCGTTAGTAGGTCCATGTTTGCTTTCTGGAAGGTGTAGTCATCAGCAGAATAACTAAACTTCGTCTCTTTTCGGTCTTTATTGCTTCCCCTTCCAAAATTCCCAAGGTATTGCTGAACACCACAATTTTCAACAGATTTTTCCAACCTATGAGTGAAAGAGAAACAAGAACTTCTGCTTCGTGGAGTGTCGAATCCATCAATATCATCACTGGAGTTGCTTCTGATTTTCAAACCAGGGGCATTTATGTGATTTAAGGCAACATTGTCAGACATATCCGATCCAATTATACTAATTGAGCACTGGGTTTGGTCGTCAGACTCCTGGGAGGAAATGAAACCAATTCTGTCACGGATAAACTCGATAGAATCCTATGGGTCCATACATCAAGAATTCAATAGTACATCACACTGTAAGAAAAAGAAATATAGGTAACCATAGGATATGAAAACAACTGGAGAAGGTGACAGAAAGTGATGTTGAGATTATGATTTTTCATTACAATCACTGATGACTAGATCATGATTTTGACAGCCTATCAACAGAAAGCATAGTACAGTAAATTTTAGGACAAACCCCAGTCCAGGACAGTGCTGATCCTGATCTCATGGGGCCTTTATCTGCTACAGCAAGAAGCAGCACATTTTCATATCTAAAATCAATTAATAGGTATCTTTACATTTTTATTTTGTTCCTTCACAGGAAGAAATAAAAACCCCAAGAATATTTCAAACTCAATAGCCTTAATACAGGACCATAATACACTAATACAGTGCATTTCCAACAAATGAGACATTAAAACTTTAAAAGAACCCAAAAGACTCCACTTGAACAAGAAGTTCCCTAGCACAAAGGAAATCGATTGACTAACCTCAAGATGGTTATGCTGACCAGCTGTAGTGTGGGATTCTTGAAAGTTTGATCTCCCTTTGTGGAAAAATCTACTGTTGTTCTTAGGTGGTACACTCACAATTGAATTTGGTTGAGGGTCGTCAGGCGACGAGAAATCAGTGCTATCCATTGTTGAAATTGAAACACATTCCTCAAAATAATTCATTGCCTCTTCAGCTAAATGCCTTGACACTTTCAGTCTTTCAATGCTACTCTGAAACCACAACACAGATATAAAGGTCTGTTCAAACAGAAAACAGAACATGCAGCTCAAGATAGAATATTAATTCTAAACACAAATCAATTTCTAGAATGCATAGCTAAATCAAATAATTTTAAAGTCTAGAATTGCAGCAGGTGTCACATTTATATTACCTTTCTTCTTGTCCTCTTTCTATGTGTCTCAGAAAAACTTGGATCTGTTACTATATCCTTTAGCATTCTACTCAACTCTTGTTCCCTCTGCTCTTCAACAGCTAGATCTGCCCGAAGCTTTCGAGCACGTTCATGTGACTGTAATCAAGCAGTAAAGATTATAATTTATGACTGCATTTAACAGAAAGAATAATTCAATTTCGTAACAGTTATCAGACCTGTTTGAGTTTTATTGTATATTCTGTTATGCCCAAAGCTGACTCAGAGGAGTCTGGATCAAACTCAAGAGGAACTCCCATCTCCTCCAATTGCTGATTTGCGTCATGGTGCTTCATATCTGAAACTGGCTCAGCAGCATCTGGATCAAACTCAAGAGGAATTTCTATTGGCTCCCAACCCTGATCTGTTGCATTGTGCCTAATGCCCAGAGCCACCTCAACAGCATCTGTATCTGAATCAAGAGAGGTTTCTGCAGCATCTTCATTTCTATATTCTGTTGCATAATCACTTATGTCAAAGATAAACTCAGCAGAATCTGGATCGAACTCAGGAGGAATTTCCAGAAATGGATCCACCGTGTCAGCGGAATGGTTCTTCTGTAAGATGGCCTATTTATGATAGAAGAGTATTATTATCAAGAACAACTTAGCAGGAGAGAATACAATAAGAATCAAAAGTTTGAACAGAATATCGTAAAGCAAAAAAAATCAATAAAGTCATAGGAGTCAAAATTAAACCGAAATCTGGAAAGTGGAGAGAAAGGCAACTTTTCTCCTTTACACAACAAAAGCGTTATGATTAAAGTATTCCTCAAAAAGGAGTATTTCTTAATGTGTTGCTGACACATTGAGAAGTAAGAGAAACAAGCGGGCATCTTATTGGTGTATTATAAGAGTGACATTTCCATGTGCATATGAACATAAATGGACAAAGACATCCTTTCTGGTATCCATAGCTACCTACACCAGGGAAACACAGTGGGCAAATATCTTAAGACCTTTGATTCACTAATTCTTACATGCTCAAGATGGTATCCAGGTGGAGAAACAGCAGTACTAGATACTGATTGGGAAGTTTCATCCATTTCTGTGCGTGTCTGTGTATGACAGAAGATATCTCTTCAAGTCAGTTAATTATTCGTGCTGCGGCAATCATAGTTAGATCAAACTCAACCAAACCATTCACATACCACTTCAGCTGCTGACCCTTGAGATGAACAGCTTGCATGGATTTGTTTGTCCTGTCAGGGTGTTACTTCATCATGAGAATAAATACCAAGTTCTTTGAAGGGTACAACGAAACCGTCACACAAAAGGGAATAAGCTTACATACCTCCACAACCGAATCCCGCGTCCTCCGTGATTGCAATTTCCGCCTGGATTCTGTGTCGGTCTGTTAACAAGACAAAGCCCCCCTCTTTTTATCAATCAATTGGCACACCCTGATGTCAGTTTGATTGATGCACATGGATGCAGATACGATCTCGACTACTCTGTAAATCTTGCCGGATGTAAGCTTGGTGATGTACATAGTTCTACTGTCTGGGTCCAACTATCACTACTTGGCAGTCAAATTAGTACTAGCATTATCTTTCTTCAGTCTTTTACGCGCCAAATTCGTATGGTAAGTAACAGACTCTAGCAGCCGAAATGTGGCACCTTTTAACATTTTGCAGACCGATGACAGGAAAAATGGGGAACTTTTGTGGAACTACAATCCCCATGTGATGAGTTGCAACTTGGAAAGCAGGGACTGACCTCGGAGCCCATGTAGGGGCGCGCTTCGCCGGTCACCGACCGCGCCCGAGAAGACCTCCTCCCGCCGACAGCGGCAGCGCTCTCCGTCGACGAAGTGGCGCCGGTGCGGCGCCCCTGCGGAGCGACGGACACCGACCGCACTCTCCCGCCGCCGCCGCGTCCCCTAACTTCGACCGGCTCACGCCCTCTGTCCCGTTCCCGCCTGGCCCCATCCCCATCGCCGGAGCTAGTGGCAGCCAGCGGCGGAGAGGCGGAGGTAGATGGAAAGGCCGTGGAGTCGAAGAGCGGGTTGGTGCGGGTGTTGGCGTAGTCCTCCTCGACGCCGCGGCCGCGGAGCGCGGCGCTGACGCTGCGGGAGCGGGAGCGGCGGGGGCAGGGGCGCTGGTCGGAGGAAGATGAGGCGCCGTGGCGGGAGCGGCGCGTGGTGGACTTGAACGCCGCCGACGCCATTGGTGCGTACGGCGGAGGAAACGAACCGGCGGCAAGGCGGGAGGAGGAAAAGGGATGGGGATGGCTGCCGGCGAGGCAGGCTCGGCTTGTGTGGGGGCGGCACGCGCGGTTTAGGTGATCACGAGTGGGTCCCACTCGTTCGTAGAAGAAGAGCCGACGATTAGGACCAGCTAATGACGCCGAATTTTGAAAAAAAAAAAAAGATGAAGTGGAGATGCGGGGGATCGAACCCCGTGCCTCTCGCATGCAAAGCGAGCGCTCTACCATTTGAGCTACATCCCCGACATGCTAATTATAAATTAACAAACTTTTTAATCTGTATACTATTGCAAGACAATTACAGATTGGTTTATAATAACAGAATCAAATTACGGAGGACACAGAAAACGTATTAAAAAGATGGAGATACGGAGGACACTCTACCAATTGAGATGCATCCCTAATTGTTGCTTGATTATGTAATATAATTAATTTTATAATTTTACGTTGTTTAGTTTCTACGGTGATGATGTTGTGCAAAATCCCTCCAACGTGAACTACACACACATTTGATCAGGATCTGATGCTGCTCCACAGAGAGAAGGGTGAGATCATCTAAAAAGTCGGCCGCAATTAGCTACACAGTTGGGACAGGTACATGTCTGTATCCCTCATCAACTGCTTAGACAATTTTTCAAACTTATGAAATAAACCTATTAATGTTTCTCGAAAGAAAAGAAAAATAGTAAGCGGCCCTGGCCATGACGAATTGACTTAATTGAACAGAATCCTTTGGTACCACTCGTTATTCCTTTGGAATTGCACCCAACTGTCTCGTGGACCCTAGACAAGAGCACCGTGGAGCTTTTCC
Organism: Eleusine coracana subsp. coracana; assembly: GCA_032690845.1. Taxonomy (NCBI): domain Eukaryota; kingdom Viridiplantae; phylum Streptophyta; class Magnoliopsida; order Poales; family Poaceae; genus Eleusine; species Eleusine coracana. Next base: position 13,969,937 of record CM064426.1, read on the forward strand.
TCTCCCATGCGACGTCATCCAAACAGTACCACATAGATCATTTGCTAGCCAAAAAATAAATAACAGATTGGAAAATCGATTTCCAGTTAAAAAATAAAACAGAAATCACATAACATTTGACGACAACAGTAGAAACAAAAGAAATTCCTTTCCTGATTAAAAGAAAGATTGGAGATGCAAGGAATCGAACCCCGTTCCTTTACATAGCGTTATATAATGCTCTACCAATTGAGCTACATCCCCAATAACTATTTACTTATCTAATTTAATTAGTTTTATAACCTTAAATATATACCACTTAATAATTATCTATAAGCATTACGAAAGGAAACAAACACCCCTGAATTCGTGTTTTTTTATGGCAAGTCACAACTCACAAAAGCTTGTATTATTAACTGATAGTAGGATTACAATTGTCTGCAAGATCATCATCTTTAAACTTTTTTAGTGACAAATTTCGCTGCAGTACGTGGTCTCCAAGCAGAATTCCCGTGCATGCGGCTATGCCTTCCTGTTAAAAGCGATCAGCAGCAGCAAGCAAAGAACGATCAACGATGCCATCTTCATCGCTGCAGAATTGCCAAACTAAAATATACTTGGCCCAAGTGCTTGGGTGGAGTACCGGTGGTTTCTTTTCTTCATGGTCAGGTCATTGACGCATTCCCAAAATATGTGTGCAAAGGTACACACTGAAACATTGTGTGATATATCGGGTGTCTGCAATCTGAATAGTGGTTCCACTGTGTCTGTGTGCGATATGGCTGTGTAATAAAATCCCCTTTGCCGGCAACAAATCGTGAATAGCTCCCCAGAAAATATGTACTTTTGGGCGTACTTTCAGCTTCCATAGATGCTTTCACCAAATATCTGAACCACCTGATTAGCTCTTTTTTTTTTACTACAAGTAAACTGATATTTCTGGGATTCATTTTGTACTGATTACAACCGAGAGTAACTTTGTTGATCTACCACTTTTTCGTTCATGGCTACTTCATTTCATTCTAATCTCTTACTCTTAACAGGAAAAAAAAAAATAGTGGCATATATCCCTGAACGCGGAGTCACGCACATAATCAATGTTTTGCATATCCTGATTCCTGATGACCTGCACCTGGCTGCGCATCAGAACCAATGTTGTTGCTAATTAATCGATCCAGGGTTAATTATTTCTCCGTATGCTTTTGCTTAGGGTCCATCCGGCAGCTGGATATAATTCCAAGGGGATAACGACAACAAATTACAGATCACAGATGATTTGGTATAGCAAAAAAACAATAACATAACAGAACATATGCATAGCATTTGACAACAGAAACAACAAAATATATTTCCTTTTCTTCAACAAAAGGAGTTGGAGATGCGAGGAGTCGAACCCCAAGCCTCTATCGAGCTTTGATCAGTTCTCTAACAATTGAGCCACATCCCTGTGTTTCATTTATGTTATAATATATAAATATTAAATTTTGACTATTTAATAATTACTCCTTCAGTCTCAGAATATAGCTAGTTGTGGGTTTGTTCTAAGTCAAACTTTTTTAACTTTAACTAATCATAACAAAAATATTTATAATGGTTAATAATAAAAGAATACTAATATTAGATTGGTGATGAATCAAACTATCATAATATATAACTATTACGTAGTCAATATTAATAATTTTTTTACTATAGATGGTCAAAGTTATACAAGTTTGACTTAGGACAAATCTAGAACTAGCTATATTCTTAGACGGAGGGAGTATCTCTTATTACGAAAGGGAAACAGGGATCTTCTTGTGCTAAATTTTTTAATCCTGATCGAATTATATAAACTGAGAGAACTTCAAACGAGGCAATTTTTTTCTTGGTTTATATAAACTAGATTAGTAATTTATTAGAAACTCATAATCTACTCCAGACCACCTTAAGCCAGTTTATGGATTAGAAAAGACAGAAACACTGATTTATGATTTATATAATCTAGCCTCCAAACACCACCATTCAGTTTTTGTTCATAAATCAATTTATAAAAATTATAATTATAAACCAGTTTTTATATAAGCTGAGAGGATCCAAACAGTACCTTAGACAGGAACCAACCTTGCTGCACTTTAAATCTATTCTTGCAGATATAAAATGGAAAGCGCTCTTAATTTCTTGTTCTAGAGTCCTTTGGACGGACGGCTAGTGCCTTTTTTTTGTCACTTTGTTGGCTTATCTTTCTTTCACTTCACATAAGATATGTAAGTAATAGATCTTTATTCATATTTTCTAGCGTTCAATCGATTGAAAGCTTTTAGTTGATGATTTGTTATTTTATATTTTGATTTTTCTTTTAAAAATTATATATATAATAATTATAATTATTGGATCTAGATCCAATGGGTTTAAAGAGATGATTAAAAGTTGTCCAAACTTTCAGTTACCTAAAAATTAGCAAGTTCCATCTTTATTTGCTTCATTTTATGACTGATTGCAACACACTGACTTTGTTGTTGATCTAATCCTCGTTCGCTCACGGCTACTACTTGACATAGAGATATCCTGAACATGGAGTCACGTAATTGATATTGTTGCACATCCTGATCTGCGTCAGCGAGGTTTACCAATGTTGTTTATTCAATCCACTTTAATCGTACGATTGATAGATTTCATTAAATTGTCCCAAAGGGTTTGTAATTTTTTAATAACGTTTAGCAGAGGGCCTTAAATTTCTGAATGATGGAGAGGAGAAAAATAAAAAGGAGAAATTAGAGATGCGAGGAGTCGAACCCCGAGCCTCTATCAAGCCTTGATCAGTGCTCTACCAATTGAGCTACATCCCCGTTTTTTTTTAATATAAACATTAAATTTTGACTAATTATCTCTCATTAGAGAAATATAAAGGAGAAACTTGAGATGTGAGGAATCGAACCCCAATCCTTTATTTCTAGCGTTAAATAATGCTCTACCGATTGACATACATCCCCAACTATATTTATTTTTGCACTGTGATTAACTTATTAATTATTTTCTTATGTTGTTTCTCTAATTGCACACATAAGCCATCCAAACAGCAATGTATGACAGCATTAGTAGTAGCACGATCCACCCATGTTACTTCATTGTGCCATCGAACCAGCAGTGTGGTGGTCCAAGAGGCAACAAGAGCATAAGCCATGCAAACAGCATGTGACGACAGCATTAGTACGTACTAGTAGATCTACTGCAAGTGCCCCACTGTGCCATCTAACTACTACTCCTAAGGCTACTCTCAATGAAAGTTTTATTTTTAATAAATAAGATATCACATAAGTATTTTTGGTGATATGGCAAAGAAGTTATGAGGAAAGAAAAGAAAATAGTTTCATTTAGATGAAATTGGGTATATACAGTTTCATAGATTTGAAACACTATGATACTTTATTGGAGGAGAGGAGTTTCATTTCATCCTATAGACAACCAATAAAAGAACATTAAATTAAGTGCAATGAAACATCCAAATAAAACCATATATTAGAAAGATTATTTTATTTTTAATTTCAAATCACTTTTAATAACATGTCATTCTTAAAAACAATAAAATGAAATCCTCCGTTAAAACTAGCCTAACTCAAGAGCTACGAAGACCAAGAATGTTCCAATGATTGCATAGGAGAAAGAGCCACGAAACCAGAACTTCGCAGCTGATAGCTAGTCCTTCTTGGCCGGGCTCTGCTCCATGTGTGGAGACCCACCTGCGGCTCGTTAATGGGGCATTGTTTACTCTTGACTGGATCATGGCATAAGTCTTTCACTTTTGGTATATAGCCATATAGAATGTTCATCAACAAGCGACTTATCATCCCCTCATGCAAAAGCTAGCTAGCTTCGTTCAGAGTTGAGACAGGTAAATAACCAGATAACTTGTTGGACTTGTATGTCCAATACTTGGTCCGGCCGGTGTCTGATGCATCGAAGGCGAAGCACAAAAGCTATTGCTGTTGCAAATGATCTGAAGCCTTGCTGTACATGGAACCAGTGCTGGCCGATCGATCAAATTATACGTTCGTGAGTCGTGACTATATCTGAGCATACGGGCCGGGCTTTTCGAGCTGAAACGCGGCACGGCCCGGAAAGAACGGCCCGAACACAGCCCGGCCCGGTAGTAGCCGGGTTCGTGTCGGCCCGCAGCACGGTGCGGGCCGTGCCTCGGGCTGGCCATCAAACCCGTAACCCGGCCCGCGGACCGGCCCGGATACGACAAGCCCGGTAAAAAGCCCGGTAACGGATTGCAAGCCTGGCCCAACCCAACAACAGTCCAGTGCTGGAATATATAACTGCTCCCACCCAACCCTAATCCCATTCGACCATTCCCCATCCCTCACCCCATCCGCACGGCCGCCGCGCCCGCCACCAGACCAGACTACCAGAGCCCCCGCCGCCGCCGCCAGTCCGCCCCGACCCCGAGACCCCGCCTCTCCTGCTGTATATGCTCCAGATCCGCGACGCGCCGGCTCTCACCGACTAGACGTGACGCCGACGCGCCGCCACTCCGTCTCAAGCCGAGGGCCGGGCAACCGCCGTCGCCAGTCAGCCTCAAGCCGGACGTCCGCCGCCGCCAGTCCGCCCCGACCCCGAGACCCCGCCTCTCCTGCTGTATATGCTCCAGATCCGCGACGCGCCGGCTCTCACCGACTCGACGTGATGTCGGCGCGCCGCCACTCCGTCTCAAGCCGAGGGCCGGTCATCCGCCGCCGCCAGTCAGCCTCAAGCCGGACATCCGCCGCCGCCAGTTCGCCCCGACCCCGAGACCCCGCCTCTCCTGCTGTCTGCTGCAGATCCGCGACGCACCGGCTCTCCCCGACTCGACGCGACGCCGGCTTGCCGTGACATGGAGGTAACTCCGGTCCCCTTCTCGAGTTTTTTCAGCTTTTATGTTTAGTTGTTCTTCAAGTCAAGCTCGAGCCCTCCATTTTTTTTCAGAGGCCATCTTCTTCTCTGGATCCGACCTCCATCGACTATGACTTCGAGATGCAAGGTATTGATCCGGACGTTGGCACTGATGCGGACACGAACACTACCCCCACACCCACAGACTCTTCAAGCACCGCCGCAACCAAGAGAGGGCGGGGAAACAGTTCGACTGTTTGGACTTTCTTCGAGGAGTTGTGCACTGAGGTAAATGGCGTGAAGAAAAGGTATGGTGCTCGATGCCCAATCTGTAAGAAAGAACTAAAAGCGCCCTCTAATCAAGGTACAGGGACGTTAGCTAGGCATCAACTGGCATGTACTAGTAAAGTTGCACGTACTCGTAGAACCCAAAGCATGCTTGGTGTTTCTGATGATGGTGCTGTTTGTGGTTGGGTGTATGATCCGAAAGTTGCTCGTGTTGAACTTGTTCGCTTGATAGCTAGGCTTGATCTACCGTTAGGTATTGGTGAAACTGATGCTTTTGAGGAATATATTCGCAAGGCTCACAATCCTAAATTTACTCGTACATCTAGGAGCACAACTACACGAGATCTTTTCAAATACTGTGATTCTAGGCGTGCTAAATTGATAGATATCTTGAGTAATGATGTCTCTTCTGTTTGTATTACTTCCGATATTTGGTCTGGTAATGCTAAGGAGGATTATCTTAGTGTGGTTATACATTTTGTATCTTCTGATTGGTATTTGCAGAAAAAAATCATTGATTTACCTTTGATTGATGTATCTCATTCTGGTGAGAATATTGCTGATCGGATTGCTGCTGTTTTAGATGCTCATTCGTTGACTGATAAAGTTTTTGCTATTACTTTGGATAATGCATCTGCCAATGCTTCTGCCATGCGATCTTTAACCCCAAAACTTTCTGGTTATATTGATTGTACTCTTTTGTTGCATCAAAGATGTGCATGCCACATTATTAATCTGATAGTTAAAGCTGGCTTAAAGAGATTGAAGCCCTATCTAGAAGATTTCAGAACTGCAATATCTTTTTTAAATTCTTCTAACCAGCGTATTGCTTCATTTAAACAGTATTGTCTTGCATCTGGTAAACGGCCTCGTAAATTTGGCTTAGATATGGATGTAAGATGGAACTCTACCTACCTAATGCTAAAACACTTGGTTCCATATAAAGATGAATTTGGTGTTTACATTACAACTAAATATGAAGTTCCTGCTGGTGCTAGACCACTGTTGACAAATGATCACTGGTATATTGCTTCTAGAATTCTAGGATTCCTTGAACAATTCCATGAATCTACAGTTGCCATTTCTGGTGTTTACTATGCTACTGCTCCTCTTATGTTGCATCATATTTTGTTGATTGCTAAGCAATTATCCAGGTTTGAAAATGATGCATTGCTTAGAGAATCTGTTGTTCCTATGAAGTCAAAGTTTCTTAAATACTGGCAGAATATTCCTATGCTTTATGCCTTTGCTTTTGTTTTGGATCCTAGAGCTAAGATGAAAATTTTTAACAAACTACTTCAACGGTTATCTATGTATGTTGGCACTGATTACTCAACATTTTACTTGAATGTTCGTGCTGAACTAACTTCCATGTTTAACAAGTATGAATCAAAGTTTGGTGCAGTTAGATTACATAGGCCAGCACAACAGCCAAGTGGCACAGGTAAGAAAAAAACTGCATGGGGTGACATTTTTGATGATGATGAATGTTCACCATCCTTCACTGCTGGTGCTTCCCCTTCAGTCTCTACTGTACATGTTTCTGAGCTGAATGCTTATCTTGATAGTGACACCATTGGTGATTTTAATGATGAGTTTGACATTCTTTCTTGGTGGTATGCACATAAACAAACTTATCCTGTTCTATCCATATTAGCAAAGGATGTTATGACTGTCCCTGTTTCTACTATTAGCTCGGAATCTGCATTTAGTCTATCTGGCAGGGTTATTGAGGAGCGGAGGCGTTCCCTGGCAAGTGAAACGGTGGAGACACTGATGTGCGTGAAGGACTGGGAGCTAGGAGATAAAAGACAACAACATAGGGTAGTGGACAAAGACCTGCTAGACAAGTTTCAAAACATGTATCTGGATGACCAGCCTCCTGTGGTTGTTGATGCATGAGTCTGTAATATGTGAAATGTCACTTTAAACACTATATTAGGGCTGTACTCTTTTTTCCTTGAATAGCAAGGTTTTTAATGAGGCAGCCAAATCAATTAAGTTAGCATGTTATTGATCATTTTTGCTGAATTCTGATGGATCATCTCTGAATTCTTAGAATTTATGATTGAAATATTGGATATTTGGATTCCTCTCAAAATTCTGAGTTTTTACTGATGTATTTTATGTAACGGGCTTTCGTGCTAACGGGTTGGCGGGCCGTCGCGATTTAACGGGTTGGCACGACCCGTTTGCTTCTGGACGGGCCGTGCCTCGGGTTCAGGTCTGGACCCGAAACACGGTACGGCCCGGCCCGGTCGACCCGGCATGCCTAACCGGGCCGGGCTTAATCGGGCCGTGCTTTGAACGGATCGGGTCGGGTCGGTCCGGGCGGCCCGAATGCTCAGATATAGTCGTGACGTACTAGCTAGAGCTAGTGCTGGCCGTACATGGATCTGAAGCCTTGTTGTATTATGAGTTAATTATTGTAGGCACAACCAAATGCCAGTCTCGTAACTATAAATATATCCTACCTAGCTAACTGTCCAATCTGATGAAGCAAACGAGTTTCATTCTCATGACAAGGTGCTGCTTTACCTGCAGAGTTGATAGAAGCACCTCCAGCTTATACCGCCCGATATATCGAACAGATCGAATGTCTGTATACAGAGAAAAAAAAACATTTTAAACCAGACGGACTGAATATACATCGAACTATTAAGGGAAAAAAATAATGGAGATGTGAGGAGTCGAACCCCAAGCCTCTATCTAGCATTAAATAGTGCTCTACCAATTGAGCTACATCCCCAATTTTAGTTAATTATTTAATATTTTTCTATTTAAATAGTTTTTATATCCTTCAACTGCTCTAAAAGTTACAAAGAATCGACAATGGGCATTTTAGCTCTTAACCTAAATCTACTTTAAATCGTGATCGATCGAAGGCAGGTATCCAACTTCTGCAATCTGCACTTTAAATCCCTTTTGCATATAATATGGAAAATGTTGATTGAAGCTCAGGTTGTGGTGACCCCGCACCTCCCTAAGAAATACCGACGCGAGCGGACTAATGGGTGTAGGAAACTCATCGACGGTCGGCTCTATGATGATCTCCATCTCCTGTTCGATCGAAGTAGAGTGGAGCGTTTTGGTTTTTCTTCGATAGCATACTCTGTTCTGACTGCATTAGCGAATTAAGATCAGTTGGTTGTGTGAAGTTTGCAGAGCGTGGATCGTCCAGTCCACTTCAGAAAGTCGCAATTGCTGACATCTACTTCTAAAACAGCATGTGGCCATGTAGACTTCCACTGCCCAATGTTACTTCAGCATCTACCTATTGTCCACGAGCAAAAAGGCCAAGAATGTCCCAATTAGATAGCAGTGCGAGATTAGAAGGAGCAATGCCATTACTTGCAAGCCGGCCGGTCAAATCTGCTTAACTTGAGAGACAGATGGTCCTTGGCCAACCCTTCTTGTTAACTATTTAGATCACTAGGCGTAGATCAAGTAGGAATCTTTTCTATTTCAGATTTGCCAAGCAGAGAAAGGTAGGGAGAGAGAGATAGATGCGTATCATGGGGCTTGCTCATGGAACTCGAACTGGAGGCGGCGTCGGCGATGAGCTCGGGGTTGATCTCGGCGAAGAGGTCGCCGGTGAGGGGCTGGCGGCCATCCCGTCGCTGACAGTCCACCCTCTGAGATCGATCTAGGGTATGGAGGTGGAGAAACACTATAGCGGTGACAAATCTCGTGATCTATATCGTGGTCCCCACCTCCTTTTATAGGGTTGCGTGACAGGGGCCCCCCAGCCTGGTCTTAGGCTAGACGTCTCCGATCAAAACGTGGTCAAGGGGCCAATGGGCCGTTAGGCCCACTGGTGGAGAGATCAACCTAACATTCTCCCCCTTGATCTCTTCTTTACATTTTAACTTTATGCTTTGAAATGATTCTTTTTAAAGTACTAGTTTCATCCCAGACTTGTATGTATAGCATGTTTCGTCATCACGGTTAATCACCGATAGAATCAACAGGTACAACACACTCCTCTGTTCTGAAACAGATTATTTAACCTTGGGCCTCTTATTGTCCAAAAAACATCGACTATACCATTAAACCCATGTCGACTGTGTGTTCTCCGAACACACTGGACGGTAAGCCTTTAATAAGCAGATCTACCAATACTTGTTCATTCCTTTTATGCTCCAAGCATTCTAACATAATTCCGGACATTCTCCTTAACAACATATAACTTATGTCAATGTGTTTGGCACCACACTTGACGCGTTGTCACAGGAGTGAAATACTTAATGGTTATTGCTGTTATTAACCATTATCAATTCCAGGTACAGGTTTTCTTAACTATTTTGCCTGTTCCTCAGCCTCATATCATGCTAAGTCATATCTTTTTATCATATTGATGATAATTCTTTGCTAATTCATATCTTCTCATCACAATGATGATAATTCTTTCATTCTTTAAAGTTTTTCCACACAAAAACTCCAAGTGTAAAAGTTAGCGACAATTGTGAATTTTGCTATATATTTCACGTATTGTATCTTGCACTCATAACATTTTAAGAGCACTTATACATATCTATTTTTTTACTCACAACCTTTGAGAGTACCTGTTTCTTTTAGCATGAGACTGATATCTTAAACTCCATTCCAGTGATCTATATCTAGATTGGACATTGCCAAAGCAACCCGAATACATAAAACTACGTTAGGGTAATATCAAGCTTCTAACGGATGAAGCATATGGTATCATATTCATTTGATCCTTTTCATACTGTCTTTTGGAACACTAAAGTTTTTAAAACCATTGCCCTTGACTATAAGAACAGGCGCATGTTTTCTTATATGCATACTTTAGAGACTTCTCATCATGCATATGCAACATTTCTAATACCCATTCTCTTTATCTCGGTGAGTCTCGTCTCATATAACAGGAGACACTCAATCGAGAATATTTTTTTAAACTTTAAGGACAAGAGCTTCTTCTTCTTCTGCATTGGATTGACATCACCACTAGCAAGTAGGACGTCATCCTCATGATTAGAGAATGAGTTTCTCATTCTATATCTTTTGTATAAATGCAATTGTCCTCTTACTCTTTAGGAAAACCTAAATTTCTCATTAATCTATAAACCTTTAAACATCTCTCTAGAAACTTGTCTTCAATCCATAAATGGATTTTCTGTCAACGATATCTAAAGTTCCTTTTCTTTTCATAGCAAAATCGTTGGTCATGTAAATATATTTTTCTTGGATCCTCACTAAGTAGAATCGTCTTTGCATTTATCTGACATAGCTCAAGATCATGATGTGTCGCTAATACCATTATAACTCTGAAGAAAATATTACATGAGACATCAAAAAATCTCTCACAGTAACATTATTTCTTCTCTTTGCGTAAAGCCTTTTATCATATATTCCTTCCACAGTCACATTTAATCTTATAGACCCATAACAACCTACTGTTTTGACTCAATTAGGATCTTTGTTCCCTTTGGAGTCACATTTGATATTGTAGACCCATGATAATCTACTGTTTTGACTCCATTAGGAATATCTTCTAAATCCTAAACATCGTCAGGATTAATCAATTATATTTCATCTTTGCCATTCGAACATATCAATGCTTATCATGATCTTGTCAATTCAGGTGGGATCACCCGTCTTATTCTTTGCTACAGACACTTCTTTCATATGGGGCTCTCTTTTATTACGCATAGGCAATTAATTCTATAATCTCTATGTAAAAAAATTTACTGTTCTTGAATCATTGAAGTGGATACATAGTCCTACTTCTCTTCAAGTCTTATTCCCCCAGATTATCTGTCTCCTTCAAAGATGACATATCTCTGAACTCTTTAATCTATACGGATTTTCTTTGTTATCCTTTTCTTCTTTATGCCACTTTAAGCACCATTTTAATATTCCTTCATTAAAAACTAGGAATACATCTATTTCTTTATTTTAGGGGTACTATTAATATGACCGTTGTATTCCCCCAGACGATCACTTTTTCTTTGGTAGATCACTTTAGATGTATAATATGCATCACATTATCATCTTTATGGGAGAGTTTCATAATTCTTCCTCTCCCTGTGGTAAGAATCTTTCTGTCACAATTTCGAAAATATTCGAAACTCTTGTGAATTGAGGAAACTTTGATTGTCTACTTCACTCACCTGATTACATCATGTGAAGTAAAGTTATCTGTGAACTCTTATAGGAGTACTTCTTCCTCATTCCATTTCAAAAACTCAACAGAGTTCTTTTATCATTAATACTTTTACAAGTCGTACTTGCATATCATTCTTATCTTTTGGTTCGTCTTCTCTTTTGACTCATTAAGTACTTAATAACAATTGCACGTAAAGTGCACGATCGATACTGAAATGACATAAGAGTTATTCCATACTTTTCTCTAAAGGCACATGAGTCATCACATCTTTCTCCTGCCAAGCAGGATTAAACTTTTCTCAAAACTTCTCCCACCATGCGGGATTTTACATACCCCGCCATGCAGGTATTTTCTCAGACTTTGCTCGTTATATGGTTATAATCATAATCATCTCTTTTCCGTTATGCGGGTAATTCCCTTGAAGGGACATGAATACTTGTATTGGCTCATATTCAATCATCAAATTCAGAAATAAATCCAAATATTCTATAACACATACATACTTAATCCAATGTTGATCAAATTAAACATGTATATGTCTTCTCATATCATAATCATTAAAATAATTATAAAATCTTATTCATAGAGAGTACATGAAAAATAATATTTCAGGACTCTCATTGATACATCTTTTTCTCGAATTAATATCCAATAATTCTTTTCTTTTAAAGCCATTCTTTAGAGGGGAAAAACCTTCCTCACTCTATGATCTTTTTCATGGTTATCTTTCAGGTTGCAAGTACCAATCTGTTGCTTTCACAAGTGAAAACATCAAAACCTCTTAGTCTAAGAAAATACAAGCAATAATCGATAATAAGCATAAAATTAATCCTACATTGGTCTGATCAATGATATGCATATTAAACTTTTAATACTTTATCTTGTATTCCAAATCATCGTTGGGCAGAAATAGAATAAACATCATCTTTATACATAAATTCTAAATCACCGTTAGGTAGAAAAAGAATAAATGCATATAACTCATAAATAAATTGATGACATATATTAAACAACTTTGCTAAGAAAGCAATATTATCATCAACTTTATTACAGCGAAAACATGAAAAACTTTCTCTAGTTAAAGAGCATTACTTTATCTTTTATCTGTTCTCTGAAAATTGATCACTATGATACAAAATTTACTAGATATGTAAACTTTTATATGTAGAACTCATAAAATTATAATATTATTATCATCAACGTTGGTCAAAAAATAACAATACCATAATTATCTTTAAACACATATCTTTCTATGCCTCTAATTAAATTTTCTCCTATTTAATTACAAGACAAACTTATACTTTGCAGCGGAAACTTTCTTTTAGAGGCAATCAAACTTCTAATCTTTTATGCACAGAGAATTTAAATAATTTCTGTGCACTCATTTCATCTCCAAACAATTTATCTCGTTGGTTCAAAATTATAAGGAAATTCTATTTTTTTAATCTTTCACATGAATAAATTCATGAAAACAATACTTTCAAAAGTATTTTTATACTTTTATATTTTCTAATCAATTATGAAATTTGAATAGAGATACAACTTTTGACAAAATTCATTGTCGTAATTCACTTTTCTATCCTATAATTAAATTCTCATGTTAGTTCGAATTTAATCAAGGTTTCACTTTGACATATACATGAACAGTAGCAACAAGATCTTATTAACTCTCTGTAAAACTCAAATTTTAACAGAGGTAAAACTATTCAAATTCTCTTTAAAACAGCTGAAAAGACAGCCAAAACACATTTAGATTTGCTACTGTTTCTTTCTCTTCTTAAGGCACAAAAATAAATTCGTGGCCCGACATCTTTGGCGCGCGCGCGCTCACGTGAGGGCCTTTCGGCCTGACGTTCCCTCATGGGCCTGAGGCCAACGGCCCAGCCCTGGCCTAGCGTGGCCTGGCCTTCCCTTGCAGTGCGCGTCTGGGCTCGGGGCCCAGCAGCCAATAGCTGGGCCGCGGAATCGGCCCAGCGCTGCGCGGCACCCTCTCCCACCGCCTCCATCTGGACCGTCCGTCCAGATGGACGACTCCCCTTTTTTCTCGGTGGATCAAAACCCACGGCTGGCCCTTCCCCTGGCAAACCCTAGCATCATTCCTTCTCTCCCTTTTTCTGAGCAGCGCCGCACGGCGGCGGCAGGGAGGCTCTGTCCCACGGCGGCAGTGGCCGTCGACGGTGGTGAAGAGAGGCGCCGCCTGCTCGAGGCCGCGGACATCCCCCTTCGTTTTCTTCTTCGCGGCCATCACACCCTCATGCGACTGTGGCGCTGCCATCTCTCTCCCACGACCAGGGTGGCCGTCGGGGTGCGGGAGGTGCCACCGGCGCGAGGGCCGCGGTGCCTACCCATCCCCTTTCTTTTCTTTGCTCTCCCCCCTTTCCTAGCCCCACCATAGCGAGGTCCAGAGAGAAAGAGAGAGCTCGTCGCCAAGAACGCCGCCGCCCCCTGCGCCCTTGCGGGCCTCCTCGCCGGCACCGTGTGCGAACGAGTCGCGCGCGGCTCCGTCAAGGAGCTCTGTTGGGGTGCCCATGTGATCCTGCGGCGGCGGTTCTGACTGTCCCGGTGAGCTCACGGCTCATCCGGTCTACCCGCACAATGGCGGTTCCTTTCCGCACGATGGCGGTGACCACGACGGCATAAGAAGAACGAGGTAATTTCCCTTCTCCTCTCCATCTATTTTCTGGATCTAGGGTTAGGGTTTCTTTGCCTTTCTCTTAGTCTGTTCGATTCGAGATTGAATTCCTTTCATTTCTCGATCTACGCCGTAGACCGGCTCATGATACCATTGTTAACTATTTAGATCACTAGGCGTAGATCAAGTAGGAATCTTTTCTGTTTCAGATTTGCCAAGCAGAGAGAGGTAGGGAGAGAGAAAGAGATGCGTACCATGGGGCTTACTCATGGAACTCGAACTGGAGGCAGCGCCGGCGATGAGCTCGGGGTTGATCTCGGCGAAGAGGTCGTCGGTGAGGGGTTGGCGGCCATCCCGTCGCTGGCAGTACACCCTCTGAGATCGGTCTAGGGTATGGATGTGGAGAGGCACTGTAGCAGTGACAAACCTCGTGATATATGTCATGGTCCCCACCTCCTCTTATAGGGCTGCGCGACAGGGGCCCACCAGCTTGGTCTTGGGCTGGATGCCTCTGATCAAGACGTGGTCAAGGGGCCAATAGGCTGTTGGGCCCACTGGTGGAGAGATGAACCTAACACTTCTTCCATGTGGAATGCCACTTGTCTTCTGAAAAAAACTGTGGAATGTCGGTTGCAGTTAGTTAGTGGCCCATAGTTTAAGTCGATCATGGTATATCTGAGCATACGGGCCGGGCTTTTCGAGCTGAAACGCGGCACGGCCCGGAAAGAACGGCCCGAACACAGCCCGGCCCGGTAGTAGCCGGGTTCGTGTCGGCCCGCAGCACGGTGCGGGCCGTGCCTCGGGTTGGCCATCAAACCCGTAACCCGGCCCGCGGACCGGCCCGGATACGACAAGCCCGGTAAAAAGCCCGGTAACGGATTGCAAGCCTGGCCCAACCCAACAACAGTCCAGTGCTGGAATATATAACTGCTCCCACCCAACCCTAATCCCATTCGGCCATTCCCCATCCCTCACCCCATCCGCACGGCCGCCGCGCCCGCCACCAGACCAGACTACCAGAGCCCCCGCCGCCGCCGCCAGTCCGCCCCGACCCCGAGACCCCGCCTCTCCTGCTGTATATGCTCCAGATCCGCGACGCGCCGGCTCTCACCGACTAGACGTGACGCCGACGCGCCGCCACTCCGTCTCAAGCCGAGGGCCGGGCATCCGCCGCCGCCAGTCAGCCTCAAGCCGGACGTCCGCCGCCGCCAGTCCGCCCCGACCCCGCCTCTCCTGCTGTATATGCTCCAGATCCGCGACGCGCCGGCTCTCACCGACTCGACGTGACGTCGGCGCGCCGCCACTCCGTCTCAAGCCGAGGGCCGGTCATCCGCCGCCGCCAGTCAGCCTCAAGCCGGACATCCGCCGCCGCCAGTTCGCCCCGACCCCGAGACCCCGCCTCTCCTGCTGTCTGCTGCAGATCCGTGACGCACCGGCTCTCCCCGACTCGACGCGACGCCGGCTTGCCGTGACATGGAGGTAACTCCGGTCCCCTTCTCGAGTTTTTTCAGCTTTTATGTTTAGTTGTTCTTCAAGTCAAGCTCGAGCCCTCCATTTTTTTTCAGAGGCCATCTTCTTCTCTGGATCCGACCTCCATCGACTATGACTTCGAGATGCAAGGTATTGATCCGGACGTTGGCACTGATGCGGACACGAACACTACCCCCACACCCACAGACTCTTCAAGCACCGCCGCAACCAAGAGAGGGCGGGGAAACAGTTCGACTGTTTGGACTTTCTTCGAGGAGTTGTGCACTGAGGTAAATGGCGTGAAGAAAAGGTATGGTGCTCGATGCCCAATCTGTAAGAAAGAACTAAAAGCGCCCTCTAATCAAGGTACAGGGACGTTAGCTAGGCATCAACTGGCATGTACTAGTAAAGTTGCACGTACTCGTAGAACCCAAAGCATGCTTGGTGTTTCTGATGATGGTGCTGTTTGTGGTTGGGTGTATGATCCGAAAGTTGCTCGTGTTGAACTTGTTCGCTTGATAGCTAGGCTTGATCTACCGTTAGGTATTGGTGAAACTGATGCTTTTGAGGAATATATTCGCAAGGCTCACAATCCTAAATTTACTCGTACATCTAGGAGCACAACTACACGAGATCTTTTCAAATACTGTGATTCTAGGCGTGCTAAATTGATAGATATCTTGAGTAATGATGTCTCTTCTGTTTGTATTACTTCCGATATTTGGTCTGGTAATGCTAAGGAGGATTATCTTAGTGTGGTTATACATTTTGTATCTTCTGATTGGTATTTGCAGAAAAAAATCATTGATTTACCTTTGATTGATGTATCTCATTCTGGTGAGAATATTGCTGATCGGATTGCTGCTGTTTTAGATGCTCATTCGTTGACTGATAAAGTTTTTGCTATTACTTTGGATAATGCATCTGCCAATGCTTCTGCCATGCGATCTTTAACCCCAAAACTTTCTGGTTATATTGATTGTACTCTTTTGTTGCATCAAAGATGTGCATGCCACATTATTAATCTGATAGTTAAAGCTGGCTTAAAGAGATTGAAGCCCTATCTAGAAGATTTCAGAACTGCAATATCTTTTTTAAATTCTTCTAACCAGCGTATTGCTTCATTTAAACAGTATTGTCTTGCATCTGGTAAACGGCCTCGTAAATTTGGCTTAGATATGGATGTAAGATGGAACTCTACCTACCTAATGCTAAAACACTTGGTTCCATATAAAGATGAATTTGGTGTTTACATTACAACTAAATATGAAGTTCCTGCTGGTGCTAGACCACTGTTGACAAATGATCACTGGTATATTGCTTCTAGAATTCTAGGATTCCTTGAACAATTCCATGAATCTACAGTTGCCATTTCTGGTGTTTACTATGCTACTGCTCCTCTTATGTTGCATCATATTTTGTTGATTGCTAAGCAATTATCCAGGTTTGAAAATGATGCATTGCTTAGAGAATCTGTTGTTCCTATGAAGTCAAAGTTTCTTAAATACTGGCAGAATATTCCTATGCTTTATGCCTTTGCTTTTGTTTTGGATCCTAGAGCTAAGATGAAAATTTTTAACAAACTACTTCAACGGTTATCTATGTATGTTGGCACTGATTACTCAACATTTTACTTGAATGTTCGTGCTGAACTAACTTCCATGTTTAACAAGTATGAATCAAAGTTTGGTGCAGTTAGATTACATAGGCCAGCACAACAGCCAAGTGGCACAGGTAAGAAAAAAACTGCATGGGGTGACATTTTTGATGATGATGAATGTTCACCATCCTTCACTGCTGGTGCTTCCCCTTCAGTCTCTACTGTACATGTTTCTGAGCTGAATGCTTATCTTGATAGTGACACCATTGGTGATTTTAATGATGAGTTTGACATTCTTTCTTGGTGGTATGCACATAAACAAACTTATCCTGTTCTATCCATATTAGCAAAGGATGTTATGACTGTCCCTGTTTCTACTATTAGCTCGGAATCTGCATTTAGTCTATCTGGCAGGGTTATTGAGGAGCGGAGGCGTTCCCTGGCAAGTGAAACGGTGGAGACACTGATGTGCGTGAAGGACTGGGAGCTAGGAGATAAAAGACAACAGCATAGGGTAGTGGACAAAGACCTGCTAGACAAGTTTCAAAACATGTATCTGGATGACCAGCCTCCTGTGGTTGTTGATGCATGAGTCTGTAATATGTGAAATGTCACTTTAAACACTATATTAGGGCTGTACTCTTTTTTCCTTGAATAGCAAGGTTTTTAATGAGGCAGCCAAATCAATTAAGTTAGCATGTTATTGATCATTTTTGCTGAATTCTGATGGATCATCTCTGAATTCTTAGAATTTATGATTGAAATATTGGATATTTGGATTCCTCTCAAAATTCTGAGTTTTTACTGATGTATTTTATGTAACGGGCTTTCGTGCTAACGGGTTGGCGGGCCGTCGCGATTTAACGGGTTGGCACGACCCGTTTGCTTCTGGACGGGCCGTGTCTCGGGTTCAGGTCTGGACCCGAAACACGGTACGGCCCGGCCCGGTCGACCCGGCATGCCTAACCGGGCCGGGCTTAATCGGGCCGTGCTTTGAACGGGTCGGATCGGGTCGGTCCGGGCGGCCCGAATGCTCAGATATAGATCATGGCATGCATTTTCAACTGGTATACTGTGTTCAACAAGGTCATCCTCATGCATACAACGTCCACATCTGCAATAGCCATCTTCGGAGTTGAGACACCGGTAGATTCTGTACTTGAATCGGAATATATTTGATATGTAATATCCAAATTTACTCTGGTGACAGGAGTGCAGAGCTACTGCTGTTACAAAGGAAGGAGCATGCTATCTGTGCCTGATATGTTTGTGACCCACTGGCCGTACACCTCTATGCATACTGATCCCGATCCGCATGTGGAGCTTGCTTGATACATTATTGTTGGCACGCACAGATAAATGAGATTCAGCTATCCTATATAACTGTTATCCAAAAAACAAAATTCAGATCTGATCTGATCACATGATGACGAGGCACGGCTTTGACAGAACTGCCTCCAGTTTATTTATACCGCCGGATATGAACAAATACCGGTAGTTATATTATTAAGTCTCAGAAATGAACACCACATGGTCGGCCTTTATGATTTCGATCGTCTGCACTGGAAAAAAGCGTTTGACGAGCTGATGGATTACTCAAACAGAGCCGCTGAGAGAGCAAATGAGACAAAGGCATTATTCCACAATGCAAAAACAGAATTTTGATCCTACTAATTAAATCGAACTACTGAGAAACAAAGAAAAAAAAACCAACACCTTGGAGATGTGAGGAGTCGAACCCCAAGCCTCTATCATGCATTTGAATAGCGCTTTACCAGTTGAGCTACATCCCCAATTTTGATTAATTATAAATATACTTAAATATATTATTTTTATTTAACACATCAAACAAGATCGTCTAAAAATCAACACCTTGGAGATGTGAGGAGTCGAACCCCAAGCCTCTATCACGCATTTGAATAGCGCTCTACCGGTTTAGCTACATCCCCAATTTTGATTAATTATGAATATACTTAAATATATTATTTTTAGAGTGAAGTGCATCAACGGTCCTTAAATTTGTCTCAGGGTATCATCTAAGTTCCTAAACTCTCAAAATGTATATTTGAGTACCTGAACTTGCTAAAGTGTATCATTTAGGTCTAAAGTACCGAAAATATCCCTATGGCTAAAGATGTGGATGATAAACAAGCATAATTTTTCAACCACTAAATTAACTTTGATACCACAACAACAAAATAATACTGTATAGGCGATTGAAAATATACGGGCATGCCTGTCCGTTGTTATGACTCTGTAATTAAAAATAGGCTTTTAAGCAGTGGATTTTCTTAAACACAAACATATTGCCATTGTAAATCTCTTTCTACAAGCGGTTGGAGTTACAAACTGCTGCTACTTTATACCTCAATATACCTTAGTAATAGCGACGGTTGAAGTTACCAACCACCGCTACTTCTTCGATAAAAAATAATTAAAAATTCTGATATTCGTTACAAAATTCAAAATTGCATACAAAAATCATAGAATATTCACAAATATACCTTTTAGCATATTCAAAGACCAATATATCATCACACAGTCACATATATCATCACAGCATAGTCACAAATGTATACATAATTATAAATTATCACATACAAAATCTAAATCATAGTCATCTACCATAATTCATTCTAAAAGCTTTTTAGTTTTTACTGCAATATGTATAATCATGGGATATAAGATGTTATAAATTAAAAAGATGTAAAAGGGGTATTTTCAGAACTTTGAACCTAAATGACACGCTTTAACAAGTTCAAGGGCCCGAATATGCATATTGAGAGTTTAGGGATCTAGATAACACCCGGAGACAAGTTTAGGGACCGCTCGTATATTTTGCTCTTTAGCATATTCACAAATATACCTTTTAGCATATTCAAAGACCAATATGTCATCACACAGTCACATATATCATCACAGCATAGTCACAAATGTATACATAATTATAAATTATCACATACAAAATCTAAATCATAGTCATCTACCACAATTCATTCTAAAAGCTTTTTAGTTTTTACTGCAATATGTATAATCATGGGATATAAGATGTTATAAATTAAAAAGATGTAAAAGGGGTATTTTCAGAACTTTGAACCTAAATGACACGCTTTAACAAGTTCAAGGACCCGAATATGCATATTGAGAGTTTAGGGACCTAGATAACACCCGGAGACAAGTTTAGGGACCGCTCGTATATTTTGCTCTTTAGCATATTCACAAATATACCTTTTAGCATATTCAAAGACCAATATGTCATCACACAGTCACATATATCATCACAGCATAGTCACAAATGTATACATAATTATAAATTATCACATACAAAATCTAAATCATAGTCATCTACCACAATTCATTCTAAAAGCTTTTTAGTTTTTACTGCAATATGTATAATCATGGGATATAAGATGTTATAAATTAAAAAGATGTAAAAGGGGTATTTTCAGAACTTTGAACCTAAATGACACGCTTTAACAAGTTCAAGGGCCCGAATATGCATATTGAGAGTTTAGGGACCTAGATAACACCCGGAGACAAGTTTAGGGACCGCTCGTATATTTTACTCTTATTTTTATTTAACACATTAAACAAGATCGTCTAAAAAACAACACCTTGGAGATGTGAGGAGTCGAACCCCAAGCCTCTGTCACGCATTTGAATAGTGCTCTACCAGTTGAGCTACATCCCCAATTTTGATTAGTCATGCAATACAATTAAATATATTATTTTTATTTAACACATCAATTTCATGATATAATATAATATAGTTTATTTATTATTACCATAATGCATCCGATGAGAAAGTAGTAGCAGGCGACAATGTAGCTCCTTCGATTATTTCCTTCTTTCCTTGCTTCTCTTGTGAATGGAAGGACGACAGTTGTATGACAAGTGCGAATTAATATCCAACCAACTTAGAGAAAAATAAGGTATTTTAGACTTTTTAGTCAAAGAGACTGAAAGCTCATTATAGGGTTTCTCCACTGCAAAATTAAGAAATTATGCAGATCTCATTTCTAGATGAGACATGTTCACACAGCTCGCCCATATGACCAGCCATATGCTCCACGGTTCGCCCTTTCGGTCCCCTACACTACTAAAGATACGGAGAAGAAGAGCAGCATGTTCTCTGCATGTTCCTGGGTAGTGGAAGTAGCGTGCTTCCACTCTGCACACATGTTAACTGTCCAACACAGTATATATACACAGCTCGCAGTTACTAAACACTCTCCAAACAGCAGAGAGAGACATTCTACATCGGTCACTCCAAGACAGCACCCTCTGGATCTACCAGTCCTGCCTTTTGCTCACAAGCCACAGCTCAAAGGCTCTGCAGATGAAGGTTCCTCAATGCAGCAGCGCAGCCATGAGCACCATGATCTTGCTCCATCTTCTCCTGATCCTGAGTACTACGACAACAGAAGCATCACCAACAATCTTCTCTCTTGGCAACAATGCCGGAAAAGGTTTGGTGCCGCATCGCCTTGGAGCTAGGAGGTTGCTACGGCGGCAACCAGCAGTGGCCACGGCCACAGCAACCAACACATTCCATGTCAAGGACAACGGCATCAATCAGACGATGAGAGCGCCGGGCAGATCGAAGCCGAAAATGGAGTTCAACGCCAGCATGAAGCCTGCGCCCCGGAGTCATTCCAATCCCAGGCAGAATTAGTAATTAGCTCTCATCTTCCAGTCATTACCTTGTAACAACCAACAAGCTAGCAGCTTGGTGTTTCTTTTTCCATCCCTTGGGTAGCAACTTTTTTGTAGTTACTTATTAGAGATGTCATTGGTTCTTGTAGGTGGTACTAACCTGATGATTCTTTTTGTAGTTACTGTACTTTTCCTTGTACACCGTACTAATCTGATGTATAGTGCTAGCTATGCGGTGAACGTACTTTTCCTGCAGAGTGCCAGGTCACTAGTGTCTAGTTATGTATGAGATTCTCTGATTAGGCCACACTGAAGGCTCATGTTTGCTATGACATTCCACGAGATGGAATTGTGGGGAAAAAATGCCAGCTTCTACCCACTGGCGCCAATTTGGGATCAATCTGTGCTTGATACTCATTTTCTTTTCCTCATAATCGTTACCGCCTTTGAGCCCTTGGTCTAGGAAGCAATAGTGTGTAGTTCTGATTTAATTACAATTGGCTAAACTGACCATTGTACAAAATAACTTCAGCAAACTGGCTATTATATACAAAGAATTTATTCACAAAAGTCATCTTTGCTGACTTCATCTCATTTAAATCACCATTCCTTGCTTCAAACCAGCTGTTGTGTAGGAACCAAATGAAGGAAAACAGCAATTTCGATCCAGACACTACAATAATAAATTTAATAAATAAATTTGAACAGAACAAATATTTGCAGTTCACATCACATCTATAAGACTATGACCAGTAAGTTCTACAGCTGTTTCAGCCCTAAAACTGTTTTAGCATTGGGCGACTCTTCTTAAGCAACAAAGTCACCTTTTTGCCTCAGGTGTAATTAAGGAGCAGCACAAAGAACCCAAAAAACAAAAGTCTAACTACTACACATAAAACAGAAAGAGTTCAACAACGTCAGTTATACATCACGACAGCCACATGCCTATTCTACAGATTTTTCCGATCCATGAGCATTTGTCCTGCTTTCCTTGCAGGACCAGTCGACTAGAATCTCAATACCCGAGGATTATTGTTTAATATACAAAACTAGCATAGCCTTGTGCTGCATTTAGCCCAATGGTTGCCATTGAGTTACTGTCGTTGAACAGATGGAGATTGCTGCACCTGCACCGGTGGGAAGAACCCAATGCCTGATGAATGAAAGAATCCAGCAGATGTCGGTGATTGTTGTGGTGCCTGTGGAGACTGCTGCTGGGGTTGGCCCGGAGCTGGTGGAAGTGGTGGTGGAGGTGGTGGTCCACTGGGCGTTGCATAACCTGCTGACAGAATGTTGGGCAATGGAGGTGGAGGTGGCATAGAACTGGCCATCATACCAAAAGGTCCCATTATTCCTCCAGTATTTTGGCCAAATTGTTGCATGAGCGGTGGCAATAGAGATGGCAATGATGGTGGAGTCGGGGGAAATGAACCTGGTGCTTGGTTCGTAGGTGTTGGTTGTAACATGCCTCCAACAGAAGTCGGCACTCCACCGATCTGTTGTTGCACTTGTGTCACTTGACCAAAAGAGGAAGGAGTACCCACACTATCACTAGCATTTGTGGGTTTCTCGATCCTAGGCCTCTTTTCGAGCTGGAAACATGGTGGCCCTGCAGAGTTTTCTTCAGAAGGAGATCCGCTATTTATAGAGGCAGCATGATGAGCTTTCAGGGAATTGAAAATGGAGGACAACAGTTCCTCAGGTGCAGCCAAAGAGGCAAGTTTATCTGCCATGGCTGCTGCTGTTTTTTTGGGTTCATCACCCACTACACCGACTGTACCGGGAACTGAAGTGGCTGGATGCAGTGGTAACTGGGGAGACATCGGCCTTACTCCAGAACTCTGCATCATTATAGATGTTTGCTCTGATGGAGGAGCATTCATGATTGGACTAGAACTGGATCCCATGCCATTGATAATAGGGGCAACATTAAGACGTTGTCTTAGTTGCAAAACGCGTTCAGCTTGTCCTCGAGCAACCTATTTTAGAGATTGAATCAGAAATTAGAGACTACAACTATAGTAAATTCTTGTACAATTGCTAATAGACAAATAGTGGCAGAGAAGATACTATAACAAACATACATGGTAATCTTCAAAAGCTAATCGCATCCGCATTGGATAGACAAGGCAACAAGGGATGAACAAAACAATTCTAAAGCAGAGGTGTCTTCACAAAAATTATGTACTAAACTTGAGACGTGTAACAGCACATATACTTGGCTCATCAACAGTCTTATTTTGCTATCAGCACATGCCCATCGGACAGAGAAATGCAAGCCAGGTTGGGAGATGTTAAAGATATCATCAGCCTATTGTTTGGCTGATGCAGTAGAAGGCAATTCAAACCAGTCAAGATGCTATTGAAGCAGAATAGTTTGACATTTTCAACATGTTTGAACTTTAAGAAAAAGGACTATGTTATCTCTATACATTTGGGCATGTCTGTTGTTCTTTCGTAATGGTATTATCAGAACTATTCATGTAAATAACTTCGTCAATTGGAAGGCATTTACAACTTAAAAAGCAAACTCCACTTAAGCCTAACATTGAATGGAACATTCTGGGTGCCATCAGGATTCAAGAAGATTGACAAGGATAAAACAGCTGGCACAAGGCAAAAAGGCATCCTATTAACTCGGTGAGAATCCTTACAGATATTACAAGAAAATGCTTTGTTAACAAAAGCCTATGTAGTTGGGCATTAAGAGTAAAAGCATCATAAAAAAACGACCACTGATGCGAATTTCCAGAAAATATCAGCAAACAGTAATGAAATGGACAATAGCATACTCACAAAAGGAGAGAGAGGAGAATAACGATATGAGGATATAAAAGAATAGCGCTTACTTGCAACTGACTACGAAGAAGCTCCGACTTTGATTCCTGTTATACATAAGAAAAGCAAGCTCAGAGATGACTGTATGAGACATGCAATAAAAATAGAACACTTGATAAAGATCAAAAGAGTGCTTAAGACCTGTTCACTGAGGGCCTCTCTTAACTGATTGATCAAAGTTGCCCTCACCGAGTCGACACCTTCAAGTTGCTCAATGCACTGCTTTAGGATTGTTTCCTGTTCTTGAAGGTTGGAGATCAATGATGATCCTTGCTGAATTCCTTAAGAAAAAATGCAGGCCACAATAGAACAATACATAAGAATGGGGGCACCAAACTTCCTTGAAGGCAGTCCATTCATGACATTAAAGAACGAAAGGGAAGCAAAATCTTACCATGCTTACAAGCATCTTCTGCATCTTTATTAATATTCTCTAAAACAACAACAGTACTCTTGCATTTATTTAGAGCTGTATCTTCATCAAAATGTTTATCAAGAACACTTTGGTATGCAGTTACAATTTTTTCAGGCATCCCACCAACAATCAGTTTCTGTAATAAAAGATCATAAATATAAAAGCAACTCCTAGTTCAATTAAATATGCTAAATCAATCCGAAATACAAGAAAACGAAATTGTGTCAGAGGATTATAGAAAATTTACTTTAACTGTTGTACTGGAATTGAAATCCTTCCTTGCAGATTTGGAATTTGAAGATGGATTAAAGCTAGGATTTGAATTTTTCTCATTGCTGTCTAGTGTAAGAAGGCTGCCACCAAGAATATCATCTTTCAGACTTTCGATACGTGATCCAAAGACCTTTCGTTCATCCCATATCCCTATCTGCAGTTCCAAAGAAAAGGATTGAAAAACTTAGATTTCCAGTTCTGAACTTTATTCAAGGAAATAATTCCAATTGTAGACTTGTAGTCATAATAAACAAAGTAGAGGATACTGGCCAAAGTCACTGATAGTCTGATAGCATAATTGACCAAGTGTCAATGAAATTTGGTGCCCTAATGAACATGTCCACAGCATAGACTGAAAATCCAAGAAAATCTGATAATGGTACTCCATTAAAATATTTAAACATTTAATAAAGACCAGTGAGAAAATGTCTGTATGCAACTCAATATCAAACAAGAGTCTTTGTGGTAAAATATGCATTCATAAAACTTGTGACTATCAAGAAAGAAAGGGCTAGAAACTAATAATATATTCAATCTCATCAACAGTCGTATGGCCTGTAGCATGCTATATGTATGTCTGCACAATGCACCACAAATGACCATGCTTTCAAAAACACACCAGAGGGCAGATAAATACTGGGAATCCAGATAAATATACCAGAGGAAGAATCAAATAACATAAATTAGCAACAAATTACAATTTCAATAGTTTACTAGATTAACTAAACAACAGTGAACATTAAACCAACGGTATTGCTGTACCATGATGATACTGACATTGGTTAGATTCACCCCAGTATTCTAGGACAAGGAACAAAGCACTCGAACAACCATTCCAGAACAAACATAGTTGCCGGAATGCAAAGCAATAAGCATGTAACAGCGAAAGGTAAGAAACTTACTAATCTTGCCACCACTTTCTTTCCTTCGTCCTCCCCATTTTCATAGACATATTTCAGCGACCTAGGAAGAACCCTCCAGAACTCATTCACATATTCTCCTCCCTTGCGTTTGCTGTTTTGCAAGATGTCATTTGATAGATAAAGGTACGATATTTTCTTACCATTGATTGCACTGTTAAATTGCTTCTCCCATGTGTCTACAACCCTTCTGGCTCTCTTCCGGTGAAAAATGCACCATTGTGAAAGTGCTACTTGAGAATTAAGAAATACAAAAGAATAATACAATTATAGCAATCTGGATTCAAACTGTGAAAGGAGGGAGAAAAATGGACGCTCTGATTAAATTTTGCATCATGCATAGTGATAGGAAATGAGGACATAGATACAATTTAATATGGTTGTCCACTAACCATAGAAAATTACGTCATGCACAATGGTTGTCCACTCAGAAAATTGCATCATCAAACTACATCATGCCAAGACAAATTAAGCACAAAAATTTAGTCTATAGAAGAAGGAAAAGGATGCATATGACCTTGTGTCACCCAGTTATAGGGGTTTCATCTTTGCCACATCGACAAACCTACCAGCCAACGGGATACGGTCCACAGTTTCAGGGATCATTCTAACTGGATAGACTGATAGTAAATGTTGTTGAATATACACCTCAAAAGAGAGAGAGAGAGAAAGAAGGATATTTGCACATAAAACATTTGGTTTAGTGATTACCATGACATCAGTAATATGGATGAGTGTGGGTTGCAGAAAGTTACCAAGGGGTAATATCCATGGGTTGGATACAAATCAATGGCATGTGAGACACGAGCTCAATATTTTGAGGTACATAAGAGTTCACAATAGCTAGCAACGAACCTAGAAAATAAGTGGCACAAAGCTGTCACACAGGATGCAAAGCACACGTTACACAGGATGCAAAGCACACAACTTGTCAAAATGGTTTCTATGTGCAATAAATGGTTTCATTCTGTATCTCAACTAACAGTCATTATATTATTTGAAGGATGGATGTATTGTATATGGTAGAAGCACTCGTTCCTAATATGCAGGTGCATAGAGACGTTTGCAGAATATGATGCTAAATGTTGCTCCCCTACAATAAAGTCCTGTAGTATCTATGGTAGGATCATGTTAAAATCAGCGTAGGATGTTAAATCACTGAACTGATTAACTGACTCGGAATAAAAATAGAATGTACAATGATAGAGGACAAGTTGGTTCACCATTACAGTTTACAACCAACCAGCAAAATAAAACGGTAGTATAAGCTATTGTTTTCAAGGATTAGAAACGATCTTAGATTACATGACTCACTAGCCCTTCTAGAAATACAAGAGGCTTACTGCATACCACTACTATAATGGAAAAATAGAGGAAATCATCTGATGTTTAGAAATCCAAAGTACATGCCAAACTTAAGTTCCCTATCGAAAGAATGTGTTCTTTTTTATTATTTTTGCTCACTAATTTAGTATAAAACATTAAAACTGGAGATACCTAATGTTGTATGAGCCCCTGCCATTGTTTGTCATTTCCCAGAGACGAAACCCTCAAGACGCATGAATATTTTACCCCCGAACCAGAAACAAGTTGAACCATTGATAAGATTTCTTAGTAGCGACCCCAAACATATAATCGATTGTTAACGCTTATTTTTGTCAACCTCATTTCATTTAAAAGTCAGCACAAGAGTCCGCTCTTACTATGAATCAATAAGTGGTCATAAAATAA
The DNA here is from genome assembly GCA_032690845.1 of Eleusine coracana subsp. coracana. NCBI lineage: Eukaryota > Viridiplantae > Streptophyta > Magnoliopsida > Poales > Poaceae > Eleusine > Eleusine coracana. The sequence continues at coordinate 13,997,720 of CM064426.1, forward strand.
ATGTTAACAGTCTAAATCTTAACAAAGAAATGGACTCTTGTCTCCTTCAGAGATGATCAAATTCTACATGGGCTGTTGGGGATGCTCTTAAGAGGAGCAACAGTTACCTGGAAGGCAGCCTGCACATTTCATTTTCCCTCTTGTAGCATCGACAGTGATAATAACAAACAAAACTAAATAAACCACTAACCTAGTAAGTCCAAAGCTTGCACTCTGGCTCACCACTAATGCACAACAATAAAACTATCCCCCCAAGAAAAAGGCGAGCCAAGAGAGACACTACAACCCAAAGACTCTCGAAATATTAGTCTATGTACATATAAACTCAGTAAGTTGTATACTCATGTGAATCAAAACTAGCAACAATGTGCACTACATGAGCAGAAGAAGACGGATATATATACCACTATGGACCAATAGAGCAGCTTAAGAGGCATACTTCGAGGGGCCAAACGGGATCACAAAGCTAGTTTTAACTCACGTATATTTCAATTTGCGATCTAGGGCTTTACTTGTATACGGTACTGGACTAATCAAAACAACAGGAATTTTAACTTGCTAGCGTGCAAGGAAGAAACCACGGGAAAGGATACTCTGGATGCTCGCCGCCGAGTTGTTGAGCTTGTTGAGCTTCTCGGCCAGTCTCTGCTCGCTAAAGGAGCCACTTCCCCCGCCTCCGCCGTCGGCGGCGGTTGCGTCCCCCGCCTCCGTGTTGGCATCTGCCTTCGCGCCCGCCATCACGAAGGCGCCGCCTGGCGCAGGTCCCTCGCAGATATGCTAAAACCCAAACAAAACCGTCCTCCTTGGAGAAGCAAGATCGAGCCAATCTTGCCTAGAAAAATTCCAAAAAATTGCCCATTAAATCAGAAATTTCGAGGGGTTGAGATGAGAGATTGGAGCTTAGTAAAGACTCCGGGGGATAGAGACGCATACCACGGCAGGCGGCAGGCGGCAGCGAGCTCCTGAGCTTGAGATTGCCCCAGCGGAGAGGTCTCAGAGAGAAGGGGGGAAGACGAGAGGGTTTGGTTTTGGGGTGGCTTTCTGCTCGTTTCTTTCCCCTTGGGTGTAGGTTCGGGAGCGGATTTTGCACGTGAGACCTCTCGCGGAACGGAGTGAATGAAAACGATTAGAAATTTATCAATGCAAAATATTTCACAGTGTTATAAATTATAATATAGATCTTTTATAAATATTTATATATTAATTTTTTAAGTGACTTTCTCCCACCATGTTATTCGTGTCACACTTCACCAATCAAAGCACGCCGAGCTGCTCTCTACCAATCAGTGTATTCATACAGTCGTGTCTTAATGAACATACCATAAAGGTTTAGTCTCACTTTTCTAGATATGTAATTATTTATATATTAATTCTTTATAAGAGACTTGCTCCCACCATATTGCTGAGCGTCACATTACACCAATCAAAGCATGTTGAACCACTCATCACTAATCACTGTGTATGCACTGCTCAATGCTGTGTTTTAATGGGCTCACTGTAAAGTTTAATCTTATGGTATTAAATATGGGATTTATGTATTATTTGGTTACGGTCTATCGCTAGTGTTTTCTGTTGTTGATTTGTCTCGGTGCGTCACATAGATCATATGGTGATATGGTGGGATACAGACCGATTACATGACGTGACGTAAAATGATCACTACATGGTGGGAGCGTTGTTACAATATAATCTTAATGGTAGAAAAAGTTTTCGTAAATTACTATTTTTTTATAAAAATAGACAAATTTCTTATTTACCATTGTAAATTTTATCAATCTCTTATTTTTTTACTATTGTTTGATGAGATTTTGACACGATATGTATATATCATTACTAGTAGAAAGCATGTGCATAAGCAAAGAATTAGTGGTAAACATATAAGACAATCGAGTAATGTTAATCAAAAGGAGGTCAAGACTAAAGGGAGACTAAGATGCATATTGAGTTCTTTGATCACGTCATCCTAGTCTCCGTGTTTTGGGCCCAAAGAAAACAGACAAAGATTTTTGTACGTGTGAATGAATGGACCAAGAAGAAACAGGCCTGAAGCCTCATAAGTGCACTCATGGCCCATCAGACACGTATTTTGTCAATCCTTCATAGTATACGTACGTATATAGCTCGGCACGATGTCGGCTCGCCGCTGCCAAACCAAACAGAGAAGGAGCAACGAGTTTCACCGATACTTGCGCGACTCCACGCAGCGCTCACAGTACGAGTCTATACCTCCATTTGAATTTCAAAAGTCGAGACGTCGACGCCCGGCCATGCACGAACGGCTCCGCGAGCGTCGCTCCGTTCGGCTAGCAAAGGCGGCGGCGCTCTAGAACGGCTTGAAGGACTGAGGCAACCCTAAGCCTTGCCTATAAAAGGGAACCACTGTTGTGAGTGCCAAAAGGAAGAAAACACACACCAGCTGACCCTCGACCTCGTTTGTGCGGCTGCCGGCGACTCACTACGCCGCGTGGCCGGATCGACATCTACTGCTGCTGTGATCATCTATGAGTCCGACCCCCTACCTCCCATTCCTCATGTCATCACGGCAACCTCTGTGGGGTAAGTGATCATGGTTCATTCTTGAGATCCTACTAATGTTCGTAGTGGTAGATTGATGTGCAGGTACATCAATATTTTTAGGCCAGCAAGAAGTATGGCAAAAGAGAAGATGTATGCTGACTCTCGGGAGAGCAGGGCAGAAGAATCAAAGCAGAGGGAGAGAGAGAGAGAGAGAGAGAGAGCAGGAAGTGATCCGATTTGTTCTTGATGAATCCAGATCGAAGGGGAGAAGAAGATCAGAGAGGTCGGCTGTTGCGGTCGGAGGCTGTAGTCTTAAGGTGCGAGAGTTCAGAGAGCGTATCATCAGTGCAATCCAAGTACAACAAAGAATACAAGATGCATGTTAATTTCGGATTGAAAGATCAGAGGCAGAACAACGAGCAGTTCGAATAAGAGGTGAGCACCAGAGAGATCAGTCGTAGTGTTCAGAGACGGCAGTCTTAGTAGTAGAAGATGTAAATGTTCAGAGGATAGATCGGCGGTGCAGTTTCAGTTTAGAGCAGTCTTGCCATAGTGTTCAGAGGAAGAAGATGCAGATCCAGTACTAGAGTTAGAACACCTCAAGATAGTTAGAGAGGGTAATGTTCAGATACGAGTTTGGAGTGTCACGACGTGAGTACTTTCAGAAGTCAGATGTGATCATCTAGGTCAGCTGTCAACAAGAGAAGAAGAGATGGCCAAGAAAGTGTGTATACCAGAAGTATAGCCGCCAAGAGTCTCGAATACTAGTGTGCAGATGCCCTACAAGTCAATCATGGCATCACCATAAGTTCGGATTATCGGAGAAGAGTACAGCATCTTCGGAGCTCGAGATTCAATCCCCGTGAATATATTGGCACAAGCATCTGTTGTGCATTTACTTGGGAGGCAACAGACGGCTAGTGGTCAGAGTCATAGTGCCCCAGTTCAGTTCGAAAGGAAGATGTTCAGTATAGTATAGTCAAGAAGTCCACCTGAAGATGTTCAGAAGCGAATTGTTGCCTGACTCGCATGAACATAATATCTAGTCTGTAGTCAGAGTGTTCTCTCATGGGCCTGAAATGCAACTGACAACACCATATAATCAACATATGAAGTCTCTGCAATAATGATGATACACAAAAATCGGCAGAGGTTATACTGTCAAAGCTACCACGACCGGCAAGCTAAGCTCAATATGCATTCAGATATCCTTGACCGATGAGGCAAGAGTAGTCTTTTTTCCACCATTCTGTTTTCGTGACCGACGAGGCCGAAAACTCACCTTAGCCTGATCGACGAAGCAGGACATCTAGTGTTTGTGACTAATGAAGTCAAACACTGACTTGAGTGTCATTTTTCAGAGTTAGCTTGTGTGTCAAAGCTGAGACAGTTTGTACTAATGTTATTCATGCCAAGAGTTCATCAAGTAGAGAGCTATAGTCTGAGACGATGACCAATTGACGTAGCTTAATCGGAGGTCTTCTGCAACGTTCATCCTGCAGATGTAATTAATTGGATGCTTTTCGAGGCTCCAAGAACCAAAAACCAACATGATCGTCTATAGAGTCAGGTGCAACTTGAGAGAATTGTATGAGGAAAAGGGAGAATGATGCTTGTAACATTTGAGAATTAATAAAAGATAAGTTCTCCGTGCTTATGATTGTCTCATTTTATTATTTTAATTTGTATACTACCGTATATTGGCACGCCCACACATTACATCAACACGCTGAAAGGACACCCCGTGGCGGGGTGTTTCTCTTCGCGAAACAACCATCTGATTTGCATCCCATATCTGTCACTCTAGTCATTTTGTCTGATATAAAATATTGCTCCTGTTGTTAAATGTGCATGCTACAATATCAGAATATAGGCTGATATCAGCGATATCGGCGTAGGATGTTAAAACACTAAACTAATTAACAGACTTGGAATAAAAATAGAATGTACAATGGTAGAGCACAAGTTGGCTCAGCATTACAAGCAGCAAAATAAAACAGTAGTACAAGCTATTGTTTTCAAGCATTAGAAACGATCCTCCAAATAGATTACTTAACAGATCCCTCCAAACAGATTACTTAACAGATCACTAGCCCTTCTACAAATGCAAGAGGCTTATTGCATACCACTGCTATAATGGAAAAAATAGAGTAAATCATTTTATGTTTAGAAATCCAAAGTACATGTGAAACTTAAGTTCCCTATTGAAAGAATGTGTCGTTTGATTATTTTTCTCACTAATTTAGTATAAAACATTAGAATTGAAGATATCTAATGTTGTATGAGCCAATATCATTATTTGTGATTTTTCGGAGACAAAACCCTTAAGAGACATGAATATTTTATCTCTGAACTAGAAACAGGTGGAACTACTGATAGGATTAATAGCAACCTTTGTATAATCGATTGTTAACGCTTTTTTATCAATCTCAATTCCATTTAAAAGTCAGAACAAGAGTCCGACTATGAATTAATAAGTGGTCATAAAATAAATGTTAATAGTCTAAACATTAGAGCTAATCGATGTGGTAATTAGGAGGCGTGTAAATATCCTATGCGTTCAAGAGACTAAATGGAAGGGCCAGAAGACGAAGGAGGTGGAGAATACTTGCTTCAAGCTTTGGTACATAGGTACAACATCGGGTAGAAATGGTGTAGGCATTTTGATTGATAGGAGCCTTACGGATGGAGTCGTAGATGTTAGGAGGCACGGTGACCGGATTATCCTTGTTCGACTGATAGTTGAAGATTCGGTTTTAAATGTGATTAGTGCTTATGCCCCTCAGGTAGGTCTTAGTGAGAGCACCAAGAATCAGTTTTGGGAAGATCTAGATAGCATGGTTAGTGCCATACCTATCAGTGAGAAGCTTTTCATAGGAGGAGACCTTAACGCTCATGTGAGGGTGTCTAATGTAGGGTTTGAGCGGGTCCATGGGGATTTGGGTATGGTAGTTGGAATTAGGAGGGGGGGATATATTTAATTGGGCGCTAGCTTATGACTTGTTGGTAGCGAATACCCTCTTTAGGAAGAGGGAATCCCATCTAGTGACCTTTAGAAGTGTACAACACTCGAGTCAAATTGACTTTATCCTTGCAAGGAGGGAGGACAGATGTGCTTGCTTGGACTGTAGGGTGATACCTGGGGAGTGTGTCGTCACTCAACATAAGCTTATGGTGGCGGATTTTTGTTTTTGGGTACGTGTATACAGGGACAAACGTACCAAGACCACGAGAACGAAGTGGTGGAAGTTTAGAGGGGAGCTGACGCAAACTTTTAAGGAGAGGATGCTAGGAGAGGGATCCTGGGAGAAAGGAGAAGGACCAGATGACATGTGGTTAAAGATGACAACATGTGTTCGGAAGGTAGCTTCAGAAGTGTTTGACATGAGTAGGGGAGGCAAACAAGAAGCAAAAGACACCTGGTGGTGGAATGATGAGGTGCAAAGGGCTATCAAGGAGAAGAGGAGTGTTTCAAGCGCCTACATCTTGACAAAAGTGCAACCAACATAGAAGGTTATAAAATAGTCAAGAGGGCTACAAAACGAGCAATGAGTGTAGCAAAGGGTAAGACATATAATAACCTTTATCAGTGACTAGGCATGAAGGAAGGGGAGAAGGACATCTATCGGATGGCTAGGATCCGTGAGCGGAAGACGAGGGACAGCAACCAAATCAAATGTATCAATGACGGGGTAGACCGACTTCTAGTGAGAGATAAGGAGATCAAGGACAGATGGCAAGAGTACTTTGATAAGTTGTTTAACGGAGAGGAGGAAGATCCTCTACTTGAGTTGGATGACTCATTTGATGATAACAACAGACGCTTTGTGAGGAGAATTCAGAAGGCAGAGATAGAGGAAGCTTTGAAGAGGATGAAGAGTGGTAAAGTGATGGGCCCTGATGGTATCCCCATCGAAGTATGTAGATGCTTAGGTGCCAGAGCCATAGTATGGTTAACTAAGCTTTTTAACCTCATCTTTCGGTCAAACAAAATACCGAAAGAATGGAGGAGGAGTATAGTAGTACCAATCTTCAAGAACAAGGGAGATGTTCAAAATTGTACTAACTATCGTGGGATTAAGTTGATGAGCCATACGATGAAGCTCTGGGAGAGAGTCATCAAGCATCGCTTAAGAAGAGTGACAAGTATGACGCAAAACCAGTTTGGGTTCATGCCTGGAAGATCGACCATGGAGACGATTTTCTTAATGCGACAATTGATGGAGAGATATCGGGAGCAAAAGAAAGACTTAGACATGGTATTTATTGACCTCGAGAAGGCATATGACAAAGTGCCAAGAAATGTTATGTGGTGGGTCTTGGAGAAGTACAAAGTCCCAACTAAGTACATTACCCTCATCAAGGATATGTACAGGGATGCGAGGACGTGTGTTTGGACATGTGATGACGACATCAATGACTTTCTGATTAAAATAGGACTACACCAAAGATCAATATTGAGCCCTTATTTATTTGCTTTGGTGATGGACGAGATCACACGAGAAATACAGAGTGATGTCCCTTGGTGTATGCTCTTTGCTGATGATGTGGTGTTAGTTGACGAGGGTAGTGATGGGGTTAATAGGAAGTTGGAGCTGTGGAGGCACACATTAGAGTGTAAGGGATTCAGACTTAGTAGGGCCAAGACCGAGTATATGATGTGTGATTTTAACGTGACTAGACATAAGGATGGAGACATTAGCCTTGATGGACAATTAGTGGTCAAAAAGGATATATTTCGTTATTTAGGATCGATGTTGCAAAAGGACGGTGACATCGATGAAGATGTTAGGCATAGAATTTCAGCCAGCTGGTTGAAATGGCGTCAAGCATCCGACGTCTTATGTGACAAGAGGGTGCCACAAAAGCTAAAAGGTAAATTCTATAGGACGACAATTCGTCCAGCGATGTTATACGGTGCTGAGTGCTGGCCTATAAAAAGACGACATGTTCAACAACTGAGTGTAGCAGAGATGCATATGTTGCGTTGGTTTTACGGGCATACAAGAAGAGACCGAATACGGAATGAAGATATCCGAGACAGGATAGGAGTGGCACCTATCAAGGAGAAATTGGTTCAACATCGGTTAAGATGGTTCAAACATGTCCAACGGAGACCTCCGGAGGCGCCGATGCGTAGTGGGGTTCTAAAGAGAGATGCTAATGTTAAGAGAGGTAGAGGCCGTCCTAACTTGACTTGGGATGAGTCGGTTAAGAGAGACCTGAAGGCGTGGAATATCCCTAAGGAGCTAGCTATGGATAGGAGCGCTTGGAGACTAGCAATAGACGTGCCGGAACCGTGATCTTTTTTCCTTCTTTCTTGCTTACTCGTTTTTTTTTCTTTTTTTTTTTGGCTTTTCTTCCTTTTGTTTTTGTCTCTTTTTTTTTGTTTTGTTTTTTTTCCTTCTCTTTCTTTTGGCTTTTGTTCCTTTGTCTCTTCTTTTTTGAGTTTCAATGGGTTTCATCTCTAGCCTACTCTAATTTGCTTGGGATAAAAATACTTTGTTGTTGTAGTCTAAATCTTAACAGAAAGCTGGACTCTTGTTTCCTTCATATATGATCAAATTCTACACAGATTGTTGAGGATGCTCTTAAGAGGAGCAACAATTGCCTTAAAGGCAGCCTGCATATTTCATTTCTCTCTTCAAGAATCAATAGTGGTAGTAACATAAAAACAAAAACACCATTAATCTAGTAAATCCAAAGTTTGCACTCTGGCTCACCACTAATGCACAACGAGAAAACTATTTTTCCCTCCAAAAAAAGGATCACAAAGCTAGTTTAACTTTAACTCATGACTCACGTATATTTCAATTTGTGATCTAGGGTTTTACTTGTATATAGTATTGAACTAATCAAAACACAAGAATTTTAACTTGTTAACATGCAAGGAATGAACCATAGGAAAGGATACTCTATGTGCTGCCATCTTCCTTCATGGTTGTCATCAAGAAGGCGGCGTCTGACTCATTTCCTTATAGATACACTAAAACCCTAACAAATTTGTCCTTCTTAGGCCCATAAGATTGATCCAACCTTACGTAGATTTTTTTTTTTGAAAAATTGCCCATAAAATTATTAAAATAATAAGGGTTGAGGTGAGAGGTTTTAGGGGGAGAGTTGAGATCCATACCACGGCAGGCGGAGCGAGCACCTCAGAGGGATTGCCGAGAGGAGAGGGTTGTTTTTTTAGTTCTTTTTTTTCTCCTTAATCGAGAGGGTTTGTTTTTCTATTTTGTTCTTTTTTTTTCTTAGATCAAAGTCTTGTGCACGGTTGTGTGCCAGCACCCTTCACGGGTGTGTATGAACTTAGTTTCATAACATTGTTTTTCTCACCAATCATTTCATTAACCTACACAAAGCACTGGACAGTGGTGTATTGCTTTTTCCTCTCTGTTTTGGCTATGTATTTGAAACCTATGAAAAAATTTATTCTTTCCTAGTCTGTAACAAAAGCATGAATATAATGTCTTTCAAAGACACATGTGTCTCAGACATGTTTCATGTGTTGCAGTTCAGAGTTCAGACATGGAGCGCCACCGCCATGGAGGCGGGGGCGAGCTCCGCCCTACCGCCTGAGTTTATTTTTTAGTGTAATGAGCTCGAGGTTGAAGATGACCTCAAGGACACTTTGGTCATTTCTACAAAAATAAGATGCTGAAAATGATGTGGATGACAAATTTGTGATTGATTTTAAAACTTAATGGCACCTATCGAATAAGTGGTTTTATAATGACAAATCCGAGATTAATGAAATTTGTAATGGCATGTAAGAAATTGGCTCTTACTACAAACACCATTAACATAAACACAATTCACAAATAGAATCCAAACACCTCATCCTCCACATGTGGCCTCGATAAAACTGCTCCGTATATATCTCCACTGCACCTAAAAACAGAAACGTTAGGGGGTTTTATAACTCTTCTAAGATATTGCTGATGGTTGCCTTCCTGGCTTTTTTCTTGCTTCTTTCCACTTCAAAAGGCTCAGCAAGTTCTATGTCCCTATATCACATCACAAGGAAAAAAAAACATAGATGTTACTTATTAAAGTTCGGTAGACAAAACCATTCTGAAGGATCTGCACTTCTGCAGCGAAAGGACTGAAAAAGAAACATGCATTCAGTGACATACAGTGAGAGAAACATAGCAACTGGAGTCAAAACAATTTGTTACTATCCAAAGTGTCAGAAACGATCACAAAGTAATGTCGATTAGACTGCTTATTATGATATAACATATAATCTGTTAGCTGCTAAACCATATTCTTCTACAAATAAAGAGAAATATTGTTCTGATTCCAAAACTGTATGATAAAGCAAATTCCCATCGTGAACTTTAAAAGTGGAAACAAAAGCAGGACATGTTATCTGGCATACAAGGCAGAAAGAACCAGAACACTTTGACATGACACGCCACAGTAGATTAGACTGCTTACATATTGAAACCAGCATATTAATTTATGAATGTAGTCAAAAGTCGATCAAGAGCCACAAGCTAACAAAAATAACAGTGTTATAGGTCCAACACAATTTGTTCAACCAGCGTCTAACCAATGAAGAAGCATGACAGCATTTTCCTAATAAAAAAGCAAGGTATTAGTTACCTAATGCTTCTTCCAAGGTATTAGTTATCACCATATATAGTGACACTTCAAAGGGATCGGATATCATTTCATAACAGCTAGACTGCTAGAAAAGAAAGACAACTTACTATTATGTTGTTCGAATAAAAATTACTGAATGTTTTGACAGGAAGCTCAAAATGAAGCACTACCAACAGAAAATATTGTATATGAAACTCATCATAGCAAACACAGGGCACATCTATTGCTGTGGTAGACCACAAAACCTTGGTGCACATAAACTTAGAATAGAACTGCCTGATTTTAACTTTCATTGAAGCATGATATAAGAATGAGATAATCCCTTCAGTATCATTGCAAATTAAACTAATCCCAAATATATCATCGTAAAATGACATATCCCATATATACCATTCAAATACAATTTTTATCCCTTATATGCCCATTGTTGACTGGTCAATCATGTTAAAAGACAAAAATGCCCCTGCCATCTTCTTCCTTCCTCCTCCTCTCTTCTCTCTGCCATGGCTGCCTATCTCTTGCTCCAGACCGAGGTCGCCGCCCCGACCGCCGCACCCTGAGCTCGCTGCCCCGACTGCCGTGCCCGAGCTATGGCCGCCGCGCTCTGAGCTCAGGCCGCCTCACCCCGAGCTCGCCTCCCCGGCCGTCGCCGTTGTGTGCTCGCCTCCCCGTCCGCCACCGCGCGCTCGTCGCCCTGCCCGCCGCCGCGCGTGCTCGCCCGACTGCCACATGAGCTCGCCTCCCGGCCGCCACCGCGCAGACCCGACCGCCGCCGCGCTCGCCTCCCCGGCCGCCACCGCACGCTCGCCCGATTGCCACCGCGAGCTCGCCTCCCCGGCCGCCACCGCGCACACCCGACCGCCGCCGCGCTCGCCGCCCTGGCCGTCGCCGCGCGCTCTGCCGAGGTTAATTAATTTAGTGATTATAATTAGAGGGCAAGGGTAGATTAGTCATTTCAAAAAATATTAGCAGTTTAATGAGGTGAATGGCACAAATGGCATAAATTTTGTAATAGAATGACATGTATAGGATAAGTGCTTTTGCGATGGTAGATTCGGGATTGATGAAATTTGCAATAGCATATACGAAATTGCCCCTATAAGAATACTGCGAAATCAAGACACAATAAAGGCACATAACTTTGTTCTCCGCTCTCATAGTTGCTAGAATAAATATTTCTTGATCTACACTTTGATTTGTACACATATTTGGGAAAAAATTAATCTAGTCAGAGCAATATCAATATAAATAACAGAAGATATACTACGTACACATCCAGAGAGAGGGAGAGAGAATTCTTCAATGGAGAGAGGGAGAGAGATGTGCTTACATGGATAGAGCAGCAATCACAGGCATGCGAAAATTCTTGAATGGAAATGGACCGTGCAACGTGCATGGCTGATTCTGATGTTGCACTTGCACTACTGGAACCTGGGGAGACTCTGTCTGGCAGGCAGTCAAGACAGCCTTGACGTTGTCGATCTTAAAGGTAGCCAAGATAATCTGCTGACGATACGAGTCGTAGTTGTCTTGATGGAAGCCGTCATGACATGATCCCAACTTGATGGAACAGAAGCTGCCCTTCCCCGTGGGGCACAAGAGCGGCAATAATGTAGGACAGAAGCTGCCCCCCTTCCCCGTGGGGCACAAGATTGGCAAGGTAGGATCCCCCTCAGATGCCAACGGGTGGATTGATAGCAATCTGACGGTGAGCTTGGCAGCAGAAGCCCCAGCAGCTGGGATCGTTGATGAGGCCTTGACGATGATGGACATGTGGAATACTGCGGCAGTAGTAGCTGTGGCTACTAAATCGTTGTGTCTGGTGGTATAGCAAGCAGCAAAGAGACCGTCACCAAGAGCAACGGCCTGGCCAACAAAAGGCAGATTATCGTCGCAGACTTTCTCCCACTTTTTCTCCACCACATGAAACGCATAAGTGCCTGCTGCTGATTGCAGAGAATCATGATCTGGGGAAAGCAGTATGTGGGAGCCGATGGCAGCATAGGACGATACTGACACATCGGGCGGGTTACGATATTCCAACGGGTCCAGGGAGCAAGGGAAAAATGGCGGCGGCGGCAAGGTCTTCCAGAAGCTGAAATTGTTACTACCGGAGATGGTGGGGACGCCCTTCCTGAAGCTGAGGGACTCGAACCACGGCTCGAAGTCGAACTTCTTTTCGTATACCCTGGGGCGGCGCGAGATGGCGTATACCTTGCTGTCGAGCGAGATGAGGATCGGGTTGTGCTTCGGGTAGGAGAGCTCCGGGCCCTCGAACGTCTTCGTCGTGATCGGGTCGTAGATGACCGTGGTTCCTCCTTTCCCGCCCACGCCGACGATCCAGGAACCTTGCTCTGAATGGGTAGCCACCAAGGACATGCCGCGCCTCGCGCCACGTATCATCCCGGCGACGGCGCGCGCGTAAGGAGGAGGGTCGGCAAGGGCGGCAGTAGTCGCATCGACCGTGAAAACGGAGAAGGTCAGCTGCGGTGACAAGAGCGGCGAGACAAGGTAAACCGGCGGCTTGCCGTAGTCCGTGGACGATGATTTCACCTTGCCATCGAAAGATCTCTTGGCCTTCTTCTTCGTCATCTCTTGGGCGGTTGGGAGGCTAGGGCTTGGTCTATCTGGTTATGACGGCGGCAGCGGCAAGAGCGATGCCGACTCAACCTATATAGGCGACTCCCAATACATATGGATTACTAGCAAAATGTCCATATGTTATCATAGATTTAGAAAAAAAAATGTTTCCAGAACATCAAGAGGTTAATTCATTAATTTGATGTGATCGATAACGAGATGACCAGAGTCAAAAAAATAATAAAGAAAATAACAGTCATCTAGAGTGAGAGCGTTCTACAGTCGCGACAACGTCGAAAGTGGTAGACGACGTAACATCGTCACTTGGTGCAAACGGTCGTAGATAACAAGGAGCCATCAGCATATTCATTCTTACTTACAGTTGGGACGGTGATGGTATGACTATCAAAAGTGGAGTTGAATTGCATATACGTACTGCTATATCATATGCAACATACTACATAGCTGGAACATGGACTGATTGTGTTGCTTTTGAGCTATATTTAATTTTGATCCACGATGTCTTGAAGAAGTATCTAAATTTTTAATTTTTTTTATTTAACAGACTTGGTATATATGTATTTATGTCGTATCTGCTTTGTATTCGTTTCTGGAGGACGGCATGAATGCTCGTGTCGTGCAGTGCAGGTCCTTCCGTTCCGTTGGGATGCCCGGCCTTAACAACTGTCAACGAAGGAAACTATCCAGACGGCCCGGCCTTACACAGCTGTTCTAGGCTTAGTGATGCTGGGCCATGTTTCTCTAGACAGAACTAGGCCAAGCCCATTTATTACCTCTCCTATGGTCCAGAGTAGTCCATTAGGCCCAACCCCCGGCTGCAGTTGCACAACGCCACGACGTTTCCTTTTCCCGCGCGTCGGTTCGCCTTCCCGCGAACGCCAAATCCACACGCGACGCGACGAGGAGGAAGGCGACGAAAAAAAGGGGAGTAGTTTCCCCAAATTGATTTCGCCACCATCTACCCCGCATCGAGCAAGGGTCTCTAATCTCTCCCCAATCCCGAATTCGCGAGCAGAACGGAGCCGGAGGAGGCATATGGCGCCGCTGTCGTGGCGTCACCACGCCCTGCTGCAGGGGCTGCTCTCCCGCGGCCCCCTACCGGAAACCGACTTCCACGCCATCTTCGCCGCCATCTCCGGCAAGAACCCAGGTATTACTGCACCTGCTTGCCTCTTCTTCCCGCCCCCCGTGCCAATCCCGGTCCCGCCTTTCTCTACTCATGCAATCCTCGTAGCGCGCCAAGTGTTCGACGAAATGCTCCTGTGGCAACTTCTTCTTGTGGTACGCTGTAGTACGTTCCTTTGGAATGTTGCGTTCGTCCCAATTTCGCTGATTCATGAGCTCCCTTTGCTCTCTGGATTTATGGGCTGCGAGCATCGATGGGGATCCGAATTGTTGGAAGACATTGTAACGGCCCGTCGATGGGGGGTTGGCCGTGCTGGCCTTAGCTTCTGCGGTGTACCCAACAGCAGTACACACACTGACATGCATGCACTCTTGATGCGGCCTCCCGCCCTTCTCCTCTTCCCCATTCTTCCTGCGGAAGCCACTCCACCATTACTTCACTTCACCTCCCACCTGCCCGATCATGTTCCTCATTGCTTCTTTCCTCCCATATATACATCAATCAGCGCTCCCTCCTCATCCTAAGCGACTGTTGGAGGCACTGAGGATGTCACTGCCCTGGCAGCAGCGGCACCACATTCTTCTGCAGGCATTGCTCTCCCGTGGGCCCCTCCCTGAGCCCCAATTTGATGCCATATTCGCGGACGTGTCCGGCAGGCACCCTGGTACTCTACAATCTACATTGCTTCTCTGCTCCTCTACCTCTAATCTTGCTCCATTCTTACCTTTACTCGTAACCCAGTAGGCCATCAACGAAATGCTTCTCTCCCAACCTTTTTTTCCCTCTTGTGGCACTAGTATTATGCTTGGAAGGTTGTGCGCAGCTCTGTTCTTTGCCATGTACATCTCTAGGTTTTCAAAGGTGATGCTTGTTTCAGTCTTGCGTTAATCCTGTATGTCAATGCAGCTATTTACGAATCTAGTTTGATGTTTAGCATTATAAAAAAAGATTGCCCTGCTTGAATATTGTTGTGCTTGCCTCTAGTAGCTGAATTGATTGGATATGGTTCCTTTGTACCACAAGTGCTTTTATCATTTAAATGGACAGAGCCTAGGCCTGTATCAATTAACTGACAAGTGAATATGATCTCTGGAACATATATTACGAAATTTTTGTTTCATTGCATTAGTCCAAAGTTGGTGCACTTTCTTTCATGGGATGCAAGCATATCCCAATTCATTCTGCCATGTTTATTGTGCCAATCACTTACTTTTTGTATCATGGATTGCAGCTACTCATCAGCAACTGTTCAATGATACACTTCTTAAGATCAACAAGGATCTGGCATACCTGCAGTTTGAGTTGCGAGCGTGCATAAACCAGTACGATGGAACAGTGTACTATGGAGTGGTCAATAACATTGCTGACGATGAATCAAAGCTTGGAACAAAATATTCTTTGCCACAGATTGCATTCTACAAGGGTCTGGTAAGCAAAATTGCTTGACACTGATCAATTTAAAATATTAACCTTCACATATGTTCTTCATGAAACTTTATCAACAATGATTCTTATGGCAGTTAGAAGCAATCATCCATGAAGCTGGAAATGATGGGAGCATAACTACTATTGATGCTCTCAATGTCCGACTTGAGAACCAGGTTTGTTGTACAAACATTCGGGAAACATGGCTCTTTGTTTCATTTGACCATAGCATTGTAATATTTCTGTTTCAGTATATTAAGGGCACACACTTTCATGTACATGGCTGTACTGTATGGTCGTTTTTGCAATTGGTGTACCCTTCATGCAATTACGATTTACAAGTATTTTCATTAAGATAACGGTTGTTTCTTATTTTTATGTTACCATGTCATCATTTGTATATGCACCTTTCGATATTTTATATGGCATTACAGTACTATATTTTCTGATTACCATATCATGAGTTATTGAGTATTCTGTTCCCAGGTTGTAATTGCAGATGCAGATGGTTCACAGGACAGTCAATCCCGCCTTCCTACGTCCATAAAAAACTTCACATTAACCCAGAAGGAGAAAACTCTTACTGAACTGATACGAGATCGTTGGCTGTCATACACCTCTTCAGGCAACATTGGTCTGGGCATCAGATCATTTCTTGATCTTCGAAGCTGGTTCCGTGGTAATGATATCCCATCCTGTGTGGTCTGCAACGAAGCTTGCATAAAGGTAGTGAAATGTGATGATTCTAAGATTTTCATTTGCCTTTCTCTTGTTTCTAATTTACTGTATGACCTGCTAACATTGCTATGAAATATTTTGATCATCTTTGTTCACATCAGGCTTCAACTTGCCCTAATGAAGGATGCAATGTAAGAATCCATGACTACTGTTTGAAAAAGAAATTTTCACAGCGGAAGGTAGCTGCCTTATTCTAGTTCACACTGTTACTCATGTTGATGCTAAAGGCATCGTTTACTGATTTGTTTTGCGTATGTAGGCTTCAAGAGCCTGTCCTGGTTGTGGTGCTGAATGGCCCCGCCAGGAGGGTGAAGTTGATGACAATGATGATGTAAACGAACCTGGAGAAGATGAAGTTCCATCAGCCAACCGTTCCTCGAGGAAGAGACGCAAGGGAGTGAAAGCTGAACTGGTGGAAGAAAATGAAAACGCAGGTCCATCAACTGCAGCTATGCCCAGGAGAGGGTTGAGAAGGACTAAAGCTGAAGCAGTGGGGGCTGCTCATCAAGAAGCCTCGTCAGCAGCATCTTCACAGCCAACCAGGGCTTCCAAAAGAAGGAAGAAGTGATTATACGTGTTAATCAGTTAGTGGCAGCTTATGAAATTGTGCTTTTGTCATGTACATACCGTAGGTGGTACCAGGTAGCTGTAGATGGCTCTTTTGAAGTGGCAACGCTGCAACTTCCAGAGCTGGTGGAAGATATGTAGGCTTTAAGATGATCTTGTCGCAAATTCTTAGGGCTTATTTATCCTGTGATTTCTGACAGCATTAATCTAGATGGGTGAATCTAGTACGAACTTACTGTTTGGCAGTGGATGATTTGGGGCACATTAAAAGCTTGAGAAAGGAATGAGGTTCAGAGGTTGTTAATTGATATCAGACTTGCTGTATTGATTTTCATCGTTTTTTTCGTCAGTGCTCTTATATTAATAGAAACAAGGCAAAGTCATTGCCAATTCTAAAAAGTTTCAGACGGGACGAGGTCCATGATATCTTGTACCTGAAGCAGAAAGTGAATGAAAGGTGCAGGACGAGGAAAGCTTCAACCAGGACTGGCTTCAACTAGCTGCTAGTCACGGTGAAAACGTGGCTGATTTATGACAAAATTTTCACCTTGTGACGCATAATTCAGACATAATCCGTGCGATTTTGAAGTCTGAACAAAGGACCCGACCTTTTAATACACATTATATTTTCTTGATAAAGTGCTGAGACGTCTGAATAAAAAATGGTACCTCCTCTGTCTATGCGCTTCAAATGGAGCTCCCATCCGCCATGCTATGAAGATGATGAACACATCATTCCGAAGCCATTCTGACATAGGAAATCACAGATCGGTGATGCTAAATTAAACTTCTAGCGATGCATGCCGATGATGCTAAACGTGCGGTAATGCGACACAGCAGATTTTTAGCAATGCTGGGCTGCGGAGCTGCGAGGATGCAGACGACTGAATTTGACAATGGCGGAGAGGAGGGCCGGAGTAGGAGAGCAAATACGACGGCGAAACGACAGGGAATATCGATCAGGAGGAGCGGAGCCTCGTTCGCGACGGCGAGGTGGCCGTCGCCGTCGCCATGGCCGGACGGGAAAGGGGGAAGAAGCGCGGAGAGACTATTTTGCAATATAATGCTCCGAGTCAGGGAGCTAAGTGTAAATAATCGGATCGTCGCGATCCAGAGTAGGGGGTAAATTATAAATTAACCGCGATCCAAATCAGGGGGTTCCGTGTAAATATGTTAGAGGGGCATCTCTGCGAAAAGCTGGTTTGCCGGCTTGCCGCCGCCGCCTCCGGCCTCCGCTCCGCCATGGTGGCTCCTAGCACCCCAAATCCGGTGTCCTTGGTGCTCATCCTATCTCCAATCCGTGCCCCGCCGCCCAGATACCCATGCGCACTCGAATGAGAATATGGGAAGAGGCGGCGGCGGGCGTTGTGCGGCGTGACGGTGGTCCACGCTTCGCTCTCCCATCTTCCAATTTCTCACAACCCGTGGCCACCGAATTATCGCCATTTCCTTGGTAGTTTCTTCCGCAGGTCGATTAGGCGTTCCTTGATTTCCCTCATTTTCTTTTTCTGTGTCATGATACTCGACCTCAGTGGCGAAGCTTGAGCAAAGAGTCAGTGGGGGCCGGCCCCTTACTAATGCATCACAAAATCTCAACAACAGTACTAAATTACTGTTCACTTTAGTGTTGTTTTGCAGTGGCCAGGGAGCCATGGTCCTAATGGACACAACGAAGCTTCGCCCCTGCTCGACCTGATAATTGACTCTTTGCTATGCTGATGCTTTGATGTGTCCAGAGCAGTAACGGTGTCATATTCCAACCTGCGTCGATTAAGAAGCTCGTCCACGATATTAGGTCCATGCTTGACGACAGACAATTCGGAAGAGGCTTGAGAATGGAGAAGAGCTAGTTGTCTTTGCTGTTCTTTGGAGTTGCTTGCTTGACGCACTCTGTTTGCTTTGCTTGCTGATGAAACTATCTGGAGAAGATGAAGTACCATCGGCCAACCGTTCCTTGAGGAAGAAGGGACGAAAGGGGGTGAAAGATGAACTGGTGGAAGAAAATCAAAATGCAGGCCCGTCAACTGCAGCTATGCCCAGGAGAGGTTTGACAAGGACTAAAAGCTGAAGCAGTGGCGGCTGCTCACCAAGAAGCATCATCTGCAGAGGAGCTTCACAGCCAACCAGGACATCCAAAAGAAGGAAGAAGTGAGATTATACGTGGTAAGTAATCAGTTAGTGGCGGCTTATGAGATTGCCAGGTTCTCTTTCGAAGTGGCAACGCTGCAACTTCCATCGCTGGTGGAGGATACATAGGCCTTAAGATGCTATCATTACAAACTCCTAGGGCTTATTTATCATTTGATTTCTGACAGTATTAATCTAGAAGGGTGAATACAATTCCAATTTACCATTTGGTACAGTAGAAAACATATTTTGGGCACTTGGAAGCTTGAGCAAGGAATGGCATTGTAACTTGATGTCAGACATTATTCTGTATTGATTCTTTTTCCATCGTTGTTTGACTTGTTAACGGAGAAGGCAAGGACATGTCCAACACCAGATGACCAGAAGTCAATGAAAGGCGCATGATAAGGAAAGCATTTTCTTCATTCTTTTTCTTTCATTTTTTTATCTCTACTATTAAGACTAAATTTGGTGTCTAGTACTACTAACGTGAGTATACATCCAGCCCCGATCTAGGAGTCCTTGATACGATCTGAATGGCGGGCCCAAATTTTCTTTTCTCCCTTCTCGAGCTCAATCCTGTGATCCAAAAATTGTCCCCTACACCTAAATGTTACGCTCCTTACGCATCATAAAAAACTGTGTGTCATTGATACTCTATCTGTCATATATATATATATATATATATGTTTACTTATTCGTGCATTTGAAGGTTGACCCTGGTGCAGCGGTAGAGTCTTACCACCTGTAACCGGAAGGTCCAGGGTTCGAGTTTTAGCCTCTGCACATTGCACAATGTGTAGGAAAGGCTGTCCGCTGACACCCTTCCTCTAGACCCCGCGCAGTGCGGGAGCCTATGACACTGGGGTATGCCCTTATCCTACATTTCTGTATAGGTACTTGATGCCACTTTATGTATACCCGTGGAACAAATAAATCCACTTGAGTAGCAGCTAATAATTCTTTGTGCTATGAAGTATTCAAGAATTGCCACTAGAGTATTTAGTTTGTTTCCTAAAGTTTCATGTCTTAACTCTGAATTATTTGTTTCTCATACAGCCACATGATTCTTGCTTAGCGTATTGTATGAGGGTGACATTCACCAAGTGAAAATGTTCTAACATTAGGCATATCTAACTCAATATAGCATGCATACCTTACCCGACCTATTGTGTGAAATACCAGGATCACAATTGCCACATACTATGATTATGAGATATGGCAATGCACGTCAAAATAATTTTCCTTAATGGAAACCTAAGTGAAGATGTGTAACACAACCTGAAGGTTTTGTTGATCCACAAAATGCTGGAAAAATATGCAAACTTCGGAAGTCTATTTATGGACTGAAGCAAGCATCTCGGAGTTGGAACCTTCGTTTTGATGAGGAAGTCAAAAGGTTTCGCTTTATCAAGAATGAAGAAGAGCCTTGTGTTTACAAAAGGGCTAGTGGGAGTGCACTAGTATTTCTAGTCCTTTATGTGGATGACATATTGTTGATCGGAAATAATATTCCAATGCTTGAAGATGTTAAGTCTTCATTAAGAAATAGTTTCTCAATGAAGGACTTGGGAGAGGCATCATATATTTTGGGCATTAAGATCTATAGAGATAGATAAAAAAGGCTAATTGGATTAAGCCGAGACACGTATATCAACAAGGTATTGAAACGGTTCAATATGCAAGATTCTAAGAAAGGTTTCTTGCCCATGTCGCATGTCATTACTCTTAGCAAGACTCAGTGTCCTTCGACACCTGATGAGGAAAGAAGATGAGAGCAATCCTGTATGCTTCGGCTATCGGATCCATCATGTATGCCATGATATGTATGCGTCCAGATGTAGCTTTTGCTCTAAGTGCTACAAGAAGATTCCAATCAAACCCAAGAGAAGCTCACTAGGTGGCTAGTAAGAATATACTAAAGTACTTGAGAAGAACTATGCGTATGTTCCTAGTTTATGGAGGTGAGGAAGAGCTCATTGTAAATGGTTACACCGACGCTAGTTTCTAAACCAACAAGGATGATTCAAGATCGCAATTTAGATATGTATTTTGCCTCAATGAAAGCACGGTGAGCTAGAAGAGTTCCAAGCAAGATACGTTTGCTGACTCAACAATGGAGGACGAGTACCTTACCGCTTCAGAAGCTGCGAAGGAAGCTGTTTGGATCATAAAATTTGTGTATGAGTTGGGTGTGGTTCCTAGTGCGTCTAGTCCAATGGACCTCTATTATGATAATAGTGGTGCCATTACGCAAGCTAAGGAGCCTAGAGCGCATCAAAAGAACAAACACATACTACGGCGGTTTCAACTCATCCGGGACATTGTTCATCAAGGTGACATGAAGATATGCAAGGTGCACACGGATTCAAACATCGCTGATCCGTTGATAAAACCTCTCTCTCAGCCCAAGCATGAGGCACTGTTGGTGGCCCTTAAAACCCAATATCGGCCACCAATCGATCGGGAAATGCAAGGTAAAGACCAAAGTTTCATGAATATTTATTTAAACTAATAAAGTTCCACGAGCTTTGGTGAAATATGCGTTTGCAGGGTCAAAAGAGCCAAAATTATGAAAAAACATGAAGAAACACCCCGTCGGCCAATCCTGTCGTAAAACAGCCGGCCGACAGGGTCGTATGAGGCTGAAATCAGTGTCCGAGAGGGTCGTGAAGGCTGAAATCAGAACTCAGCCTGACAGGGTCGTGAAGGCTAAAATCAGCCACCCAAAAGGTCAAAACAGAGTCTCATCAGGCTGAACCATCCGACCCAGCCGATCCTGAAAAACACTCCACCATGAGGCCGTTTTCCATCCTCGGACTAAGTAGGGTAAAAAGTGAAGAAGTAAAGATGGCATCCACGTGAACATGACCCGGAGGGGGTTGGCACAAAAAATGTGCCGTCGCCCGGCACAGGCCGCCGGCCAGCCTAGGCTGCCGGTCGGCCTGCCAGGCCGCCCGGCCTACCCCGCCGCCCGGCCTGGGAACTTTCTCCCGGAGTATCCAGCCCACTCGGCCCATCGTGCCAACCGACGCCAAGTGGATAAGATGATTGAAAACCGACTCAACAACCGTCATTCAGACCAAATTTGAAACGTCCAAGGAAAGTCGGTCGGGAAACCGACCTCATCCGACGGCCGCCCGGCCTGGGTTGCTGCCCGGCACTGCACGTTGCCCGGCATGCCCGGCCGCCCGGCGTGGCCCGTCGCCCGGTGGGGGATTTTTTGCCCACCGACCTTACTTCATCTACAAATACCCGCCAACACTTCGCCACCTATAAATAGAGGGGGAATTCCGAAGAAACAATCATCGATGATCATCAAGCAAGTGAAACACATTGGAGTTCATTTTCCCACTAGTTTTCTTACTAGTAGAGTAGGTTAGTTAGTCGGGAGTTAGAGTCTAGTCGAGAGCTTCGCTCGAGATTCTAGAAATCGTCTCAGAGTCTTGATATGAGCTCTCTTGTATCTTTTCTCTTTTTGTGAGACTTATCATTTATCAAATATAATTGTCTTTTCCTTATTTATCTTGTCAAGTAGTTATCTTTACTTAGTCAATTTCCTCAAGTTACAATTATCGGAAAGAACTTTGAAGCATAGTTTACGGGATTCCCGGCTAGGATTTAATTAAGTTTAGTTCTTGAATAAAACTTAGACTTGGTTAGTTCCCGGCTATTCTTCCGCTAGGCCAACGGAAGAATATCTAGTGAAAGCGTAGGCGTGGAGCCTAAGTTAACACTAGCTGGATTTGCATTCCTCCCCATGGGCTATGTGGTAGGTAGCAGGTGGTGACAGTCCTGTCCGTCCAATATTGAATTCCACCACGTTCGGGAAGTCTCAAGCAGGGTTGTCTAGCGGGAAGGTGCCCACTAATGAACGAGGTTAGTTATCGACCCTACTAGTGGATCTTTGTCGTGCCCTGAAGTAAGCTTATTGGTGAAAGACTCGAGGCTGTACCATGGATATGGTGTAAGCACTCAACCCGTTCAACTAGGAATTTTGACGCTTGACTAGATTTAGCAAAGTTTATCTTAGGAATTCTAGACTTAGACTCGCTGTCCTCCAGGCTAGCTTAACCGACCTCTCTTTATCTATCTTAGTGTGGATTTCTCCTATTTTACTACTCCAACTATTATTATTGAACATCCTTACCCCCGTCTTTGGTCAGTTGGTATAACTCTTATAGTCATATCATTGTTAAATCAAGATACTCTTACGCCAAGCTTCCCTGAGGAAAATAAATACGATACCTTGGAATACTCCCGGGTGAAATGCTATAATAGATGTTCCGTGCGCTTGCGGATTGGTTCACTCCTCTCTTAAAGCATAACAAACATTAACACTTCGAGCATTGTTACCAGATAATATTTTGGTGCGACGTTAGGAAGTGTCAACATGCACATATGAGATCCATGGGTATTAGATATCTTTATGATTAATGTATGAGAGATTGTGTAATGTCAATGTTTATGTGTGATTGAATAAAATGTTATTCTGTTCTATGAATAATAATTATTACATTTATTGATAAGTATGTGACTTATTTGTGAAACTCATTGTTGTTTCATAATATTATTCTAAATAATCCCTAGTTCCTTATCATTATGTGGGACAATAATGATTCATGGACTAGCACATGTATTGGTTGATGATCATATTTCACATATCATTGATATGAAGATATCAAATCAATAATATGGACACATGTTGGAGAACATGGTGTTGGATTGACCCACTCATAGACTTTGCTGAGATGTTATTGTTGTGCCATCAGTTGTTGTCTTGTATGATGTACCTTCGGGATCTTTAGACCTGAGATCGTCATTGATTCCCAGAATATGTAATAGCACACTTAGGGGTTACCAAACACTATTCCGTAACTGGGTAGTCATAAAGATAATTTTCGGGTATGTTATAAAACATGTCGTGGGGTGTGAGCAATCAAGATGGAATTTTCCCCTTCTGATAACAGAAGAAATATCTCTGGGCCCCTCAAGTTAGATGGATTTGGAAGTGCATGGCCATGCCGATATGATTAAAAGTTAATCACGATGATCAAGAGTTAGTTATGATAAATCCACTAGACGTTCGAGTGAATGGTCGAGCTATTATAGGGATGGCACGTATCTCGCCTTGAGCTTGACTGATATTGTGAAGCAAAGGGATTAGTGAATGTGTATGTCAAAGGTTCAGCCGATATGATCTTTATGTGTACACGAGAATCAATATGTGCTGCTAGGTGTCGCTATTGAATTATGATTTAAAAAATGGTTTTCACATCATTGTCGTGTACATGTGAACCTAACGGGTCACACACTTGACAGGTTGAAACATTGCTTGCCTATGTGATTGTCTCTAGTGCAAGTGGGAGATTGTTGCAGATATGTCCAAAAGACAATACGGATTTGATCCATATGTGGTCATATGGATATTGATCCGTGAGGGATTAGTCTACTAATGGGCCAACTAGTTGAGGCTCATTAAAGGGATCTATATAAGTGGAGGGGAGGCAAAGGGTACTATACACCAGAAGTCCATAACCCTAGCCGCCGCGCTCCTTTCTCTCGTCCACTCCCTAGCCGCTGCGCTCCTTTCTCTCATCCACAAAACCCTAACCGTGTTGCCGGTGCTAGCACGCCATGCACGGTGCTCCAATCTTGTACGTGTGGATACCGCGAGGAGGCGCTGGTGTTGCTGCGGTGCCGGGTGGCTGGACTAAGAATAAATGATTGACGTGATCGACTATTTCCTCTACACTAACACGCGACTATGTTGGATCGAGTTGTTCTAATATTCGCTTCCGTTCCGCCAGTGCGTCTAGTGGTAACGATCCATGATTCCCTCTTACAAGATTTCCTAGTTGAACAGTAAAAATTATTTCATGCTATCGTAGCTCCCTGTTCCCCAACACCTAGTGCCACACAGCCACGATGGTGCCTACCTGGCTGGGGGTTGTGATATAGTATATCACACCCTATGTGTGATTTAGTGTTGTCCTCAAGGGATATATATTCTCACGTTAATCAAATAAAATAAGAAAAAAAATTCACCCATCACTACCATTTCAAAATAACTAGACACAAATAACCCTAGACATGTTTTTAAAATAACCCATCAATGCCATTATAAAAAAATAGACTAAAACAGTGCCAAAGTAGAAATTTTATGTGGGTGAAGAAGCACCGATTTGTTTGTGAAAAAACAGCCCAAGCCTTCAATGTATATATGGAGGTGGGATTCTATCGCCATCTCGCTGAAGTGCTAGATGGAGGTAGGACGGGAAAACACAATGATATTTTTTAAATCAACAAAATATTAATGGTATGTGAGGTAATTCATCGAATCGAATGCTAATAAGACAACCTTTACCTAACAAGGGAGCGAAGTTCTTGAATCAAAAAAGTTGAAGAAAAAAGATATCCTGGTACTAGAGATAAAGAACTATATTTAATTTTGTTAAATAAAAAAGTTGAAGACAAAAGAGAAAAATGCTATAAATCATCTTTGTAGTCGAGATAAAGAATCATATTCGATGATAATGTATTGATAATAGAATTCCTATAATAAAAATATGTACTAATCTAAATTTTAACAATTTTTGACATAATAATTAAGATAAAAGATATTCAACTTTTTTGTTTGGACACTTATTTTTATGAAATAGTTTAATAATTGAATTATATAGTAAGGTATAAGTATAATATTTAAATACGTAGGCAAATTTACTAGTTTCTACTCACTCCGTTCTATTGTTGACATTATTGACATTTTTAGTTAATTTTGACTATTGTATTATTAACAAAAATAAAAATGGAAAAAGTACTATATAAGCACCTTCCCAAATTACTAGCCCGTTCGCTTGCAGGGGTTGGTTGGCTAGTTTGCTATAATTGTGGGGGCTTGAGAGTCGGGTTAAAATACGAAGCCATAATAGAAAAGTCGTAAAACCATCATCCAATTGCAGAAACTTGTCAGTATGGTAGTACGTTCAATTTAACAAATTAAAGGAGATTACCTGATTGACGGTAGCAATGCTAGTTAATTATTAGAAAGCCTTGAATATTTGTGTCAGTGCTGTCCTCTCTGTCAGCATGCATTACTGATCCTTAGTTATACTAACTTGGGTAAATAAAAGATGTTCGGACATGATATGGTGGTCTCCAATAGCACCTTTAATTTTGAGGTGAATGGTGGTAACCATAATCTATCTTAGAGAAATTAAACAATTCCTATGTGATCGTAGTGGGAACTGGGACAGGCCGAGAGTCCGTATAGACCCCTGTACCATATCGAATATAGAGTGGGTAAAAGGTAGCAACGACTGTCATTTAGCTAGCGTGGTGCACGTTCTTTCCTACCAGCAGGTGCGCTTTTAGTGTGTGGTAGTTGGCTTGTGCTCCGACCAGTGGCTTGGCTCAGATTCCATTCCTGGTACTAGCTGTGCCTTGCGTGCTACTCAGATCGATTGATCGATATAAATGTAGTGTCAAGGGAGAGTGAGCAGATCTCAACGAACGTAACGAAGATACTGAGATCCTCCATTATTGGTCATCATCGACTGGCAGAGCAACAGGAGGTACTTACATCAGACTCAACCTCATTCTATCTAGCAAAAACTAGTTTCCATCAGTTACGTGTACCATGCTTGTGCACATCAGTTTCAGTTTAATTGATCAGTCGGAGTCTCAGACATTATATTTATGCATGCATGAACGACGACGCCTGTCTCCATTTGATGTCAATCTTAGAGTCCCGTCCTATAATATTCAGTTTAGTGGTGCTGCTGCTACCGAGAGAGTGATGACGATGCTGTTTGGTTCGTGAACAAGGTTCCGCCGCCACATCTGATTCTAGTTCATTTTGCTACATACGACGCTTGGGCCGCCGCATCCTAAGCGTGACGGCCAGTGGCCTGTAGCCAAAGCACCCGGCAATCTAGCTCCTGCTGGCCTGCTGTTTTATTTTCCTAATACTCGTTTTCCTTTCTCTTTCAGCTTTATGCTTGTTTCTATCTCTATACTTTTCTCGAGGGATGAAACCTAATGACATGGTATTGAACTTAGAGTTTTACCTTATGACCTAGCAATTTGAATCATTTCTTGGCTTTTGTAACCTCAATGCATATCTCACACGGACTACAACCTGACAGCTGAAATATAGTTCCTTTCGAGATGACAAATATTTGCTTTGGCCTCTAAGATACAAGTAAGACTATTTGACGACACAGTCCATGCGAGCCCAGTAGGCGGAGAAGGCAGTAGCGGCGTCGATGTCGTCGAGCACATGGTCGAGCGTGTTCAGAAAAGGGACCTTCCACTTGGAAAAGTTGGTGGAGGAGAGGTCGAGGACGATGGGAATCATGGCCTGGACATTAGCAACGGCGACCGCTTGAGCATGGAGAGCGGCCACCGATGCAACAGCCTGGGCATCAAGAAAATCTTAATAGGCAGCTTCCTGATCTACCTTGGCTTTGGCGTCCTGAGCCGAGTCGGTCTTCGCCTTCTCTAATATCATTACCAGAAACTTAGCATCTGCCGTGTGCAACATTTTGGACATACAGTAAAGAGCCTCTTTGCTGTTTGTAATATCGGAGGCTCACGACAACGAAAAAACACACGGCAAATTCATGCTTAGCCGTGTGCTATTTTTGGCACACGGTAAAGAGGCTATTTTACTGTGTGTTTTGTTTTAGACTATAGAAAAGACTTGATTTTGCCGTGTATTTTATGGTGGCACTCGGCAAATGGAGGTCGTTGCCGAGTGTTTTTTTGTAATACTCGGTAAAGATTATTTTTTAATTATTTATAAATTAAACAATATGTTGATTTGAACTCAAACTTACAATGTAATTGTTTAAAGATAATTTCAACATATTTATATTTTTTGTTTTGTTTTTTTTTTGATTTTATAAAAAAAATATGTGTTGAAATAAGACTATATGACTATTATGAAAACATATAGTCATAGTCTATGTGTAACAAACATAAACAAAAGTAAGTTTTTTTAAAATTTTAACTAAAAATTATACTCACATGTGTGTATGATTTCTACATACACACTAATTTACACCACAAAAATCATTAAGATTGTTAAAATAAAAATCAATTAAGAAAATATAAAAAGTGATATTATATTTTGTCGAGTGTTTTTTTTCTTGGCACTCGACAAAAAATGTCTTTATCGAGTGTATTATATTTTGCACTCGACAAACATGGTCTTTGTTGTGTATCCGATATAAGACACACAACAAAGAGGTAAAATATAAAAAGAGTGAATACGAGGTGTAGTCACAAATGAATGTGTAGTATAGTGGTAGGGGACTATATACATGAAGGGGAGGTCTTGGGTTCGAATCTTGGTGGACGCACTTTGCCACGTAGGGTGTGAAAAAATACTGCAAGTAGAGGGGTTCCTTGGTATGATTTTTTTTTTTGCTAATTTTTAGGTTTTTTTAGTGATTTAGATTTTACCAAGTGCAAGTCTTTCCCAAGTGTTTTTTGACACTCGGCAAATCCTTTGTCGTGTGCCCGGTACACGACAAAGCCGGCTTTACCAACAAATCTTTTGCCATATGAGAAATATCGTGTGCAGCCCACGACAAAGACTTTGTCATGTGCCCTGGACACACGACAAAGGTGCTGCTTCCCACAGTGAATTGAAGACGCTTAGTGCGAGCGGCCTGGAGGCACCAAAGGTAATTGCGGCCTTTGGAGATGAGGTTGGGATCTTCCGTGGCCTGCTCAAGGCAATCTATGGCAAATTGAGCAGCGTTGAGGGCAACTAGTTCGGCTGCGTTAGGAGTAGGAGAAGGAGCCATCGGATAGTCAGGCGTAGGAGAAGGTAGGCCTGGTGGGGTGGTGGATGTCGTGAGCCGGTGCGACACGACAGGAGAGGAAGAAGAGAGCGTGCAGCGGCCAGTGACGATGGCGGCGACAACGACACTAGAAGGGGTAGCGGAAGTGAGGTGATCGAACCACCTGTGATACCATGAGAACAGAAATAACTTGTTATTAAGATTAATTAATTTAGGCAATGCCAGGTTACATATATAGGGACCCACCACAAGAGGTAGCTAGGGCTTAAAGCAGTGTGGATAATTTCTAACTTTGATCTGATCTGAATCCGATTTTTGAGGATGTGGTGTAGCGTTTGAGGTTTTTTAGAGGATATGTGTAATCTGAATTGGATGACATGTAGATGTAGTATAGGTTATGGTATTAACAAAATCCGACGGATACAGATTATCCGATAAGTATAAGTGGATTATCCGAAGCACATAATAGTATTATCTGCTAATAATAAGAAAAACATGCTACCGACTAAAAATGCTGAGTTGTACAATATGTTTTGCTATTTGTTTAGTTGATTAAATTAACCTTTTATACTATATTATATTATAGTTAAATAGGTTTATTGCATAAATTATCAATCAACATTTGTTTTTCCATAGTTAGATACATAAGACGTATTATCTGATAAAATTATGCTTCCCATCCACCTCCGGTCCGAATCCATTCCGTCATTCAAAAAAAATTCATATTCGTATCCGCATCTGCCTATTATCCGTTTCGCTCCGAATCCAATAAATAATTAAGGATTAAGATTTGAAAAAGGTATTATCCGATCCGATCCGATTCGATCCGCTTTCATCCGTAGAGATAGCCAAACCTTAGCACATCACGTGCATGTATGGAACATAAGGCCCAGTAAAGGAACAAAGCCTAAAACTAATAAAGCAAGCCCAATTATCTGTCTAAAATTCCTTCAAACAATTTAACCTTTGCAACATATATCGAAAAAAAACAGTTATTCAGTCCTTGGGCTCGCTCTCTCCATCGTGATTCCCATCCTATCCAGGGTAATCCTTTTGATTTCTATAAAAAAGGTTCGCGTAGTTAGAGCAGTTTTTGAAGTCATCATTTGTGACTGAAACATGTTAGATTCCACATACATTAAGTTTTTGTTCTCACGCATGTTATTACTGGCATCAACTACTTTAAATAAATTACAGACATTTAAGTTTTTGCTTATATTATTACTTGTGATATAGTGAACTGTAAATTTTAAACTAAAAAAAATATTTTATTGCCGTCTGTACTCACCGATAGATGGTATTATTATTTGCAACCAAGGTACTGCAACTTTTGTCCGCACACATGGTATTGTTTGTGGTTAGGCCTTGTAGAGTGTTGTGCTCACACTTTATTAGTTATCGTAACACTTTTGTGGTGAGTACATCATGTGATTTGACAACCAGATGGTTACATATAATTAAGGTTTTTTGTGTACTCTAGTTTATAAGCACATATATATCCAAGTACCAGCAGGTAGCTGTGTCTCTGAGTTCCCAAACGTTTGATGGGATCTTGTTGGTTACATGTAATTAAGTTTTTTTTGTGTACTGATTAGCCTTCCGTACGTCACAAATAATTTATTATAGTTACTTTAGATTTTCATAGATACATATAATTTTTGTTATATATGCACGTAGAAGATATATGTTATTTTTATATATATACGACGTAGCAGAAAGTATACATGGATGAAAAAAAGGCCAAAACGAGACATAATTTGGAAGAAAGCTAAGAGAGTAATAACTAAATTTGAATACAAGTTTGGATTGATCTCAAGGATATATATAGTCTAAGGGAAGGGCCCTATATATTATGTCCGATCGAAGGGTTGAACCATGGACATAGCCAAATAAAGGTTTGTGATCCACACGAGAATTGGATGTGGTATCTGCATGCATATGGAAGTGAGACAATAATGAGTAGTACTTGTGAATTACTCGCTCCATTCTTAAATTGTTGTTATTATTGACTTTTTTAGTTTACTTTGATTCGTTGGTCTTATTTAAAATATTTTAAGTAATATCATATATATTGTGACATTAAAACATAACTTAAAATTTAAATAATATTTTAAATAAGAAATGGAGGGAGTAATAAACAATTACAGTATTAATTAGGCCATGTTCTGTGCTCTATCTGAACGACTATACTTTGTGATTTAATTTGGGTGCAGCTCGATCGATCGGAGGCACAGAGCTGGGGAGGCCACCACTTACTGTCGTGTGGATCGATCGACCATGATCTGGTTCGTGTTGATCCTGACCATGATCGTGGCCAAGCTGTCGCAGTTTTGGAGCAAATGGGGGTTCCAGATATATGTGATTTTCAGCTTAGGGGCAAATGTGGTCCTGGGCCTCTTGTCCAGGACACGGTGTCGCTTGGCGTCCAGTAGGTGTGCGAGACGATGGCAGAAGGTTCTGGTGTTCATCGTGTGGGTTCTGTACCAGCTCGGCGAGGCAGCGACGACGAGCGCCATCAGCGGCCTAACGCTGTGCGGGTCCGATGTGTCGGAGGACGAGAAGCAGGTGGTGGCGCTGTGGGCACCGTTCCTCCTGCTGCACCTTGGTGGCCCTGACAACTTGACGGCGTATGCTCTGGAGGACAACAAGCTGGAGAAGCGCGCATGGTTTGAGATGACCGTTCATTTTATTGGTGTTGGTTATGCCATCTTCCAGTACACATATCGCGACGACCGCAGCTGGGTTATGATTGCGGCGTCGGTCATCATCTTCGTCGCCGGAGTCACCAAACACGTCGAGAGGACGTACGCGCGATGGAAAGCCAACTTCGACAAAATGCAGAAGGACGCCTCGTCACCGTCGTCGTCATCATCATCGTCATCATTATTAGACGACAGCAGCAGCAACAACAACAGCAATAAGGAAACAGCACCATCAGGGTCCACTGAGGCCAGGATGGATCGACTGAAAGACATAATCGACAGCAAAACGAGGCGGTGGGTGCTGTGCGACCTAGAGGCGCTGCTTCTTGCCCAGGATCTGCACCCTATCTGGCGCCAAGCAATGGTCGATTACTCTGTCCAGCCAGAATCAAGCAGGCAGCAGGCCAGCCAGAAGGTACACTCGTTGACGTGGAGGAGCGTGTGCAAGGTGGCCGAGATGGAGCTCTCCCTCATGTACGAGGTGCTCTACACCAAGGCGATGGTGGCACAAAGCTGGCTAGGCTGGTACTACCTCGTCCGCTTCTTGTCGCCCGTCTTCACTGCTGCTGCCGCGTTGCTCTTCTGGATTCATCGTCAGCAGCAGCAGCAGCAGGTCAGGGTATCCTTTGTCAGGATCACCTACGCCTTGCTGCTCATTGACTTCCTCCTCGACCTGGCATGGCTGCTCAGAGCCCTTGGATCCACATGGGCATACGCCTACGCCCGGGAGCACGCACCGGGTTGGCTTCACCACCAGGTTATATGCCCACCGAGGAGATGGTGCCGCCTCCACCGCTTCGTCAACCGCATCGACCCCACGTGGTGGCTGCTTCGCCGCGATCCCGTCAGCTACCGGACGTGGTCGGGCACCATCGGCCGGTACAACTTGCTGAGCGAGTGTACTACTACTAGTTGTTGCAGCCTATGGTGGCCAGAGTGGCTGAAGCCAAAGGAGGAGACGCGGTATCTGAATTATAAGCTTCCTGATAAAGTCAAGAAACTAGTGTTCGAGCGAGTGCAGAAAATATTGCTGCAGGCCATTTCTCATAATAAAGGCAACACAGAGGCCCAGGACATCTCTCCGAGAAATACTACATCATGGAGGACATCAGGTCAAAATGGGGCTTGAAGGCCTTCGACGTGAGGGACCGCGAGCAGCTATTTCCAGGACTTGATGATATTCATGACGAGGATGAGGCGCCTAGATTCGGCACGGAATTCGAGGAGGACGTCCTCGCGTGGCATATCGCCACCTGCATTATCCTCCCGTACATCCGATCGTCCGAGAACGACCATGCCACGGCGATCGAGGTGATGTCGGAGTACATGATGTTCCTTGTCGCTTTTCGTCGAGAGATGCTTCCTGGCCTTGTCCTCCACAGCCTATGGAAGGTAACCCGCGAAACCTTGGTTAGCATATGGGGTGAGCACCTTGATTATCGTAAGCAGCCAGATTTGGCGGCACTTAGTAACAAAGAGAAGCTTGCCATCATCTTGCGACGCATGAGGGTAAAGGACGCCAAAAAGGTAGCGGAAGAAGCTGAAAAAGGGAGACACAAAAAGATCATGAAACCCAGTGAAGGTACGACACTTATCTGGGATGCAATAAATCTCTTTGCTTCACTGACGCTAGCAGCTGATACGGTTGACCATAGAGAACAAAGAAAGAATTCAATAGAGTCAGGTGACAGGCTCAAAAGAAGAAAGAGTGTACCTGTAGCACAGCTGCTGGACCTCATCTTCAATGTGTGGGTGGATAAGTTGGTCTACGCGGCCCTTCGGTGCAGCAGGGAGTCCCATGCGAAGCAGCTCAGCGCCGGGGGCGACCTCACCACCGTGCTGTGGATGGTTATCCAACATGCTGCCCCGTTTCGCATGGGACCACAAAAAGGATGGGGCTGCTCAGCCGGCCGTGCCGGACCCGACGGCGGCGGCGCCCCCTCAACCGCAGCCATATGAAGAGGAAGACAAAGACGATACTGACGACTATAATACGCCGATAACTTATTTTCTATTGTCCTGATGCGCGTATAATATATACATGGTGCTGCTAGAACATTGCCCGATCAATAAAGTTGTATGCTATCAAATCTCGCTGTATGCTATTAAATTCACGACACTATTCAAAATACGCAAATTATATGAATAGCAAAAGTCCACTCTGGTATGAGGTGCGTGGATAGCGACTATTCTGCAATCTATTCTCAGCAAGTACTATAGCACCATATTGATTCACGGTGATCAAAGCACCGCTTTCACACAACTATTATTATTCAAGTTAATATATATTGGCCAAGTACGCGTTTATTAATTCTCAATTCTCAACATCTTTGGCAGCAGGCTGGCGAGGATGCGAGATTTACCGTGTTGGGAAATTTATGTCCCTGATTAACACCAACTCCGGAGAAATGATATCAAATACTACTTTCTTCGTTGGATCTAAACCCAATACTTTAATCTATATTTATTCATCACATAAACTTAATACAATACAATATTTTTTTTCTTAAATAAAATTTCAGTAACGTTTTCTTACGGTGACTACTTAACATGAAAAGGCCACTCGACTACAGAATCGACTACTATGCTTTTTTCTTGAGCCGCTACACGCCATCTATACAGTACTTTATAATTCAAGGCCTGTTCATTTACTTTAGCATCTGGGACCACAACAACACTAGTTTTCTTCTAAATATAAGTATTAGGGTTCTCAATTTTCCCCTCGTTTCTAGTTACAAATGAGAAGAATTTAGGGAGAGAATAAATCTGTGAGTTGTTTAGGAGAGCTGTTGGAGATGTTTTTTTAGACTAAACCCCACTAATTTGATTTAGTGAGAGTTTTGAGGAAGATTTTGAAGATGCTCTAAAGTGTTTAGTCTAGACTAAACTTTAGCCCCTAAAGTTTAGTTATAGGGGTGTTCGTTTTCATGAGCTAAACTTTAGTTCTTTCCATTAATATGACTCATTTGTCCATAATTGCACTACAAGAAATTATATGATCAGAGACCAAAAAATTTATAACAAAGTTGTGTTCCCTCATTAATAAGTTATAGATTTCCGTCACTAAGACCATTTTAGTCATTTAGTGACGGAAATTTAGCGACGATATCAGGTTTGTCACTAAAAGACACCAAAATGCTGCTTTTCTGACGTAAACAGTATTCAGAGCCTATCTGTCGGTGCTTTTGAGGTCACTTGCGATGGAGCAAAACTTCTAACGTCGGAAATCAAGCAACAGGACAGGCCAATTGTCCTAAATTAAACTTATGTCAATGAGAGCCAATGATGGTAAAATAAACTTTTGGCAATGGCGGAGGAGGTACATGCTCCCAAGGTATCAAATTTTATAGGCTGTGGTGACAGGTAGACTAGTGGAGGTGCAAGGATGATGATCATGTCGATTGACGATAGGATTTGGCAATGGCAATGACGGAGGGGAGCGCGGAGTAGGAGAGCATGGCGGCGAAGCGGCAGGGGAAACCGACCAGGAGGAGCAGAAATTCGTTCGCGATGGCGATGTGGCCATTGCCGGTGCCATGGCTGGATGAGAAAGGGGGAAGAAGTGTAGAGGGACTAATTTGCATTATAATTCACCGAATTAGAGAGCTAAATGAAAATAATCAGATCACAACTTTTAATTGCAATCCAAAATAAGGTGCTTGTTGTAAATATTTGGATCACGACTATTAACTGTGATCCAAATTAGGGGTTCGATGTAATTATTTTTCAGGGGGCCCTGAAAAGCTGGTTCGCCACTGCCGCCTGCCGTTCGCTCCGCCATGGCGGCTCCTCGCACCCCAAAATCTAGCTGCCTTGCCGCCACGGTGCTCAGAATGTCTCCATTTCGTGCTCCGCCGCTCAGATCTTTGCTTTCTTCATCCCTAACCCCTCGCTCGCACTCGAATGAGAAGGGAGGAGGCGGCGGCGGGTGAGGTAGTTCCGACGGTGTGCGGCGTGATGGTGGCCATTTACGCAGGCAGGTAGATTAGGTGTTCCTTGATTTTTTTTTCTTTGTTGTGAATTTCCGTGAAATTGGTGCTTGCCATGCTGTTAATGTGTCCAGCAATTACGTCAACTTCTTACCTGTTGGATGAAGAATCTCCATGCTTGATGTCTTGATTACAGACAATTCGGGAGATTACAGTCTCGGGACTAAGGCTGGATATCTTGCTGTCATCTAGGAAATGTGGTCCGGCACTGTAATAGATTTAGGTTGAGATCAAACTAGGCTTCAGAATGCAGCACAGCTGCCTTTACTATTACTAATCCCTGGAGGCTGGAGTTGCTTGCTTGGCGCACTCTGCTTGCTTCCGAAACTACTCTCTGGAGCCATGCTGTATTGTTTCTTTTTCACTGCTTTCCATATATTAAGAAAGAAGGCAAAGGTATTGCCAACTCTAATAAAAAGTTTGAGAATTGAGAAGGGACGAGGTCCATCACTTGTAACTGAATCAGAAAGTGACTGGAAGGTGCAGAACGAGCACTGGCAATGCCCTCAACCAAAACTGGCTTCAACTAGTCACTATACCTGGCCAACAGGCCGCCTTCTAGTTAACGGGTCGTGTCGTCCCGTCCGACGGGTCTGTGTTAAAGCCTAAGCACGGCACGACTTGTC
This sequence comes from Eleusine coracana subsp. coracana, assembly GCA_032690845.1. NCBI lineage: Eukaryota > Viridiplantae > Streptophyta > Magnoliopsida > Poales > Poaceae > Eleusine > Eleusine coracana. The sequence goes on from CM064426.1 coordinate 14,033,558, forward strand.
TTACACGGATCGTGCTGGCTCGTTGGCCTAGCAGGCTATTCGGGCCGTGCCGGCCCAGAGCCCACTTAAATTTTATATACCTAACTTTTCTCCAAAAATTAATATTTTTTATAGATAAAATATTTTTTTATCAATAAATTTGAACTAAAAAAATAATTTTTAGTATAAATATTAAAATATTAATCATTTTATTTGACGGGTCGTGCCGTGCTTTGCGGGCTAAACGGGCCACTCACTGACTAAGGGAGCCATGGTAAACGAACCATGCTCAGGCCGGCACGGCGGGCTTGCGGCTAAGCCCAGGCATGGGCCACGGGCCGGCACAACCCGCCTAGCTTCAGGCCGTGCCGTGCTCAGACCGGGCCAAAATAGACGGGTCTCATGCCGGCCCATTTAACCCGGCCCACTTAGCCAGGTATACTAGTCATGCTAAAAACATAGCTGATTTATGGCCAAATTTCACCTAGCCATGCCTAATTCAGATATAAGAATCCGTACGATTCTGAATAAGGGCTCTGATCTTCGAAAATGAGAACGTACACATTATAATTTTCTTATTGATTAAAGTGTGGAGATGTCTGAATAAAAATGGTACATCTGTCTCTGCGCTTCAAACGGAGCTCTCATCCGCGCTCTGCTTGCTGCTGATGCAACCACCTCGGTAGAGCCAGCAGGGATGAGAAAAATGAAAGCACGACGGCGACCACTCTTTATGTGACATCTTTCAGGTATCTGGCACCTGTTGTATGAAGTTTGTCAACTGACATACAGGCGCACACAATTTGCAAACAGTTGAGCTTAGACTGAATTAGGAGGTGACGTACTGACGTGAGGTGATGGTTACCTGTGGGGGAAAAAACTGCAGCTTTTTTTTGAATTGTTTCATCACTTGTGCCACCGGAGCCTTATTATGAGTCTTACGGTAATGAATTACACAGTGCATACCGGTACAAGATAATGCGGTCTGGGTGCGTATGTAAAATATGCCATTCTGACAATCTGGGAAATGAAGCAACCCAACATACAGGCCAGTGACGCTGAACTACGCTTATTATGAGTGTTCATGATTTTGCGTTGGATGTGTTCCGAAGAAATGGCGTCATCTTCCGATCCGTGGATGAAGAAAAGGTCGCCGACGATATCAGCTCCACGCTTGATGAGAAACGATTAGGAAGAGGATAACTCAAATGGAAGCTGGCATCTGCAGTGTACGGTTTCAGGTTGAGATCAGACTAGAGTATCTTCGGAATGGAGAACAGCGCTGCCTTGGCTGATGGCCGATCTCTGGAGTTGTTGGTTGCTTGACGCACTCTGCTTGCCGCTGAAACTGTCTGGAGTCAGCTGGGACTGCCCGGAGAAGGGGGAAAAAAAACAGGACAGACCAATGATGCTAAATTAAACTTCTGTCAATGCGAGCCACTGACGCTAAGAGTTTCGGCAATGGCGGAGGAGGTACACGCTAATGTGCAGAAGACTGCGGAGGCAGGCAGGGGAAGGGGAGCTGCGAGGAAGATGAGCATGTCGATAAACGACAGGGGATTGTCCGTATGGCAAATGGCGGAGGAGAGGCAGGCGGGCATTTACCACAGCGAAGTGGCAGGAGACATCGATCGGGAGGATCCCAGCTTCATTCGAAGACGGCGAGGTGGCCTTCGCCGCCGCCACCGTCGCCATGGCCGGAAGGGAAAGGGGGGAGGGAGCCGCCGAAGGTCTATTTTGTAATATAATTCACCGAGTCAGGGGGTTAAATGAAAAATAATCGGATCGCGACTATTAATCACGATCTAAAACAGAAGGTTTATTGTAAATATTTTGGATAGCGACTATTAACCGTGACCTATTTTAAGAGCGTTCGTGAAAATATGCCAGGAGCTTTCTGCGAAAAGCTGGTTCACCACCGTCGCCGCCGCCTTGCCGTCCGCCATGGCGGCTCCTAGCACCCGACTCCGGCTGCCGCGGCGGTCAGACTTCCTCCACTCCACTCCACCATGCCTCGCCGCCCAGATCTCTGCTTCCTTAATCCTCGAGCCCCCCGCACGCAATCGAACAAGAGGAAGGGGCGGCGGGCGTGGTACAGCCGGCCGCTCTCCCAGGTGGGTCCCGCAGGTCAATTGGGCGTTCTCATTGATTCTACTTTTTTCTTTATCATGATTTTCTACCGGGTAATTGACGCTCTGGTTGGTAATTGAGAAGCTAGCCATCCTGCTGATACTTTGATGTGTTCTTTTTTTTTTTTGAGGTATACTTTGATGTGTTCAGTCCAGTAATGGCATCATCTTCCGAGTTCGGGCCTGTGGATGGAAGAAGCTCCATGCTTGATGACAGACTACAGGCTATATTCTGGAGATTACTTCCTCTATTCTTAAATTATTATCATTATTAACTTTTTTATTTAATTTTAATTATTTGTCTTATTTAAAATATTATTTAAAATATAAAAAAATTTAAGTTATGTTTCAATTTTGTTTGATGATATAACAAACTATTTTAACATATATGATATTTTTAAAAATAATTTAAATAAAATGAATGGTCAAAATTTATAAAAAAAATCAATGATGATAATAATTTAATAACGGAGGGAGTACGCTGGATAGCTTGCTGTCAGTTTGGAAATGCTACCCGGCAAAGTAGTAATGGTTCTAGATTTGAGATCAAACGAGGATTCAAAAAATGAAGAACAGCTGCCTGTACCTGATCCCTCTGGATTACTTGCCTGACTCACTCTGCTGCTTGCTTGCTGCTGATAAAATTATCTAGAGCCCGCTGAGTTGGGATCAGTGGACCAGCATAAGAACAAAAATAAAGAAGAGAAAGATACAACGCTACAGAATTATGTTTCCAGTGGGTTATTATATCATTCAGGTACGTATTTGCATTGCATGGCCCTGTTGTGACCGGATTAACAATCCCAGCTAGTTGATGACATGCATCTGCACGCCGGTCGCCAAAAAAAATAATAAAAATAAAAAATCCTGCAGTACTCCTATTGAATTGATGTTTATTGTGTACAGCAACATAACCTTATCTCGATTAATCTCCCCAACAGAACAGTTTTAATATATATACTGTATGAAATCACCAGATGATATCATCAGCTCGGTTTGCACAAAAAGAAGTCTCTAGCATTCAGTAAATAAATTTACTTCACAGGGAACTCTACTAATCTCTCTGCAGGCGATCACCATTAACCGGTCACCACCACCACCACAGCGGCTTCCGGCTTGACCATGACCGTGCACCCCCAGTTCGTCGCCGCCGCCAGCGACCTGTCTAGCCTGCTGACGGTGACCTTACGGATCGCCTTGACGTCGACAGTCCACGTCCGCACATCACCTTCCCCGACGGCACCGGCACCGTCAATTAAAATCAATTCATCAGTCCATCATTTATCTAAACCCAAGAATAAAATACAGTGGAACTTAATTACTCTCTCTGGATTTAAATTGTTGACGTAGTTGACTTTTTTTGTTACGTTTGACTATTTATCTTATTTAAAAAATTTAAAAATTTATCAGATATTTTGCTACTTGTTTTATCACTAAAATAAGTTGAAAACCTACTATATAATTTTATATATTTAAATAAATACTTTGAATAAGACGAATGGTAAAACGTAACTAAAAAATCAACTACATCAACAATTAAATTCTGGAGGGAGTAGGTCAGAATACAGAAGGAAATGAGAGAAGCTAGACAGACCAGCTGGAGCTAGCTCACCTTCATCTTGATCACGACATGATGATTCATCATCTGAATCTAAACGAGACAGAGGGAGTTAAGGTTAGAAGAAACGGGTGGGGATGCAAGAGAGAACAACGGGAACTATAGATCGATCTTATTACCTCCAAAACTATAAATTTTGAATGTGGGATGATTTGGATGGATTCTAGTCGCATGACTTAGCATGATTGTTGCTTCATCCACCTTGTCCCTGCTGTCGAATCGAGAATCAAACTGAACCTTGACATCCTGGAGTGATGGCAGGTTCCCTAGACCCATATCAAAATCACCATCACTACTGAGGATTTCTCTTTCCTTCTGCTCATGGAACTCGAATTCAAGTGATCTGAGCATTGGCATAGCTCCTTGCCGAAACACCATAGCATGTCCTAAAAGTCCCTTTAACTCGCACTGTTCCAAGCATGGGAATGAACCAACACCTACATTGACAAATCTCTGACGGACTCCGAGATTCTCCAGTCCTAGATAGCAGAGAGCTGGCAACAGTCCCAGGATGTCGAAATCCTCTTGCTGTACATCCCTCAGGATTATATCTAGCAAGGAAAGGTCAACAAGAAGCGACGGTTTGGGCATCCAAGCTGACATCGTGGAGAGCCAGCTGAACTTATACGCAACCTACGGAGATGCGAAGGGGCGACCCAGCCATCTAGGTTGCTTTCACCATTCCCAATCGAGATATCTAATATTTGGATCTTTTGTAGCTTGCATAGGCATTCCACCAGAGATTTATTTAAGCTGTCGTCCCATGTAACAGTGTAAGAGCAGAAAGACAAAACCCTCAATTCCGTTAGATTGCTCAACTCTTCTATATTTCTTGTTGGGTGGTCCTCGACCCAACAATATGACAGCTCCACGAGGGATGTTAGGCTTCCAAACCTTTTTGACAATGTGACACCGGAGTTAAACTTTAGGCATATCAAATCTTTTAGCTGAACAACAGTCGATGGAATTCTCATAATTGACGAACCAGCTACGTGCAGTATTTGTAGATACTTCAGGTTTCCTATTTCTTCAGGCAGCTGAGCCATTGAGCCTGTAATAAATAGGCACCTCAACTGAACTAAATTTCCAAGGCACTTAATAGGGGAACATTTTGGTATATGAGAACCTTTCAAACATAGTACACGTAAACCTCTAAAGGCATGAAGGGAGGGTGCCAGTAGATCAACAACAGAATCAAAGCCAACGACTGACCTCACTCCTTGTGGCATGCTCATTGTTACGCTGAGCGTAGCATGATCCGCCTTGTCACTTTGAAGGGACAACCTCCGATCCTTTTTTGATGGAGAGTTGTGACGCACACCATTCGATATAGTTACAAAGTTTTCTTCAGCTGACAAAGAAGAGATAAGCTCAAGAACCATATCATGTACACGACAATCGAATATGTCCTTCACTATATACTTGTACACGGGTTGGATCATACTTCTATTTATGAGCTCGTTTAAGTAACTCTCTCCAACTTCAAATAGGCTCTTCCCTTGTTTTCCAGACTGGATAAAACCTTCGCCTATCCACAACCATATCAAATCATCTTGCTTAACTTCATAATCTTCTGGAAACACACTCATATATAATAGGCAAGTTCTTAAGTGAGCTGGCAAATCATAATAACTGAGAGACAAAATCTTTCTCATATTCATTACATCTTGATTATTCTCCAACCCAGTACCAATAGAGTTGTGCACCTCATACCAATCCATTTTATTTCTTCGTTTACTCGCAAGCAAACCAGCAATGGTTATAATAGCTAAGGGTACTCCAGCACATTTCTTTAGTATCTTGTTGGATACTTCAATAAGCCCCTCCTCTGGACATTTGTCCATTCCTTCATTGCCAAATATTCTTCCATACAATAATATTCTAGAGTTCTGAAGAGAGAGTGGTTTTAGGTTGTAAGCACCGCCAATATGTTCGGCAACCGTCATAGTACGGGTAGTTGTGATAATTATGTACCCGGCATTAGTATCCGGCAAAGCACATCTAATCAACTTCCAGTGTCCGATGTCACATATGTCATCCATAATAACGATGTATCTGTTTAGTAGGTAACAATAATGTTATAGTGATATAAAGGACTATTAAACAATATTATGGTCTACACTACGGCATAAAAGAGTGTGTTTTACACTACCCGGCATAAAAGAGATTAAATTGTTGCACTATGTCACTAATGGAGGATGTATAATTCAAAATAATATGTTTTTAATAGACTGTACCACCTTGTTTGCCAAATATTTTGCAACTGTGGGTGTAATTCGCAACAGGGAAAAATAGCTTCGTATCAATAAAATGGTGGCTAGTATGTTATGTGATCCTTAATTTCATACCTCTTATCTTGAAGAAATTGTCTGAGCTCGTTGATGAGTCTTCCCTCACCCGTCATTTCAGTATTGATGCCAGCAAGGTCCTTGAGCATATCCTTGAAAAGATTCCTCATGTTAGGAGTTTGAGACACAGAAACAAAAGCTCGGCATTCAAATGTTGCACTGATCTCTTGATATATTGCATTAGCAAGGGTTGTTTTCCCTAGCCCCCCAAAGCCAACTATGGAAACTATCTTGCCTCGATGTTTTGCCATTCCATCCCCTTTGGTTAGGTTCTTGATTATCTCATCTCTTGTCTCGTTGATGCCAACAAGCTCTTCTGCTTTCTTGTACTGACCCCATAAACGAGGATCAATAGTAACCATGCTTGGCTTTGCATCAACACCTCCCATCTTGTACCTATCATGCCGCTTGGCGACCTCTTCAACACGGATCTTCATGTCTCTGACATCCTTACTAATCTTACGGCGAATCCTAGTCCGTGTTAAGAAATCGAGGCTCCTATCAATGAACTTCTTGAAACCACGCTGACTGTCCGACAGCTCACTGCCTTTGCCCTGGACCATAAATGTGTCAATACTGTCCTCTATGTCATAGGACATCTCTCTCACCTGCCTGCCCCAGATCTTGTCTTGGTCGTCAAGCTGGTCTGCTGGTGTCTTGGAGATCTTCTCTAGGGCAACCTGCATGCTCTCAAGCTCAGATTTCAGGAATGTGATTCCATTCTTCACATCCTTTTGCAGATTATACTCGCCGACGAGCAGCTTGCCAAGCTTGGGGAGGAGATTAGGAAGTGCTCCCATCACAACCTCCATTATCTCTCCCTGGTTGCGAGTAGCAAATTAAAGGTTGGAGTTGTTATGTGTGTGGGCGCGCAGTATGCGGTGCTGTATGGATAGACTTGAACGGTGGTGCTTAATAAGCTGCTAGCTTGTTAGTTGTTTAGAGAAACCTTGGCTGTAGCCTCCACGGAGGTCAAGAGCTGGTGGACTAGCTCTTGGAAATGTCAGGCGCGCATGCGGGACATTTAAAGTATTATTTTTAACTCCAGTAGTAGCACGTAGAAACGTGGACGCATGTTGTGATCCTCGAAAGACACTTTCTTTGTCGGGAGAAACTTGTTGTAGTGTGTGACTCATCAACGGGCACCAGCCATTGAAAAACATCACCCAATTGTTCATAGGATGGTCTCGGGAGTATGATAATTGTTTCTACAAGTGGCACTGCACCATCATGAAATGCCAAATAATCATGCTAATAAACTAAACATAGCTCAACAGGTTATATTGGAACCATACTTACCCATAGTCCTAGATTAAGCATAGATTTTTTATTTACAACTAATTATTCTTTATGTAGAGGGTGACGTCAACAGCTAGCCAAACATCAACAGTGATTTCCATTGAATTTCAAAATCAAATTGACCTAGTATCTTTTCCCACATAATCTCTTTTATTGGTGTTCTCTTGATCAATCAGTGGATATTAAATATTGTAATAATGTAAGCATTATGTGCGAAAAGCGCAGAGATGCAAAGTCTCTTCTATTTTGTAAGAAAAACTAGATGTGAACTACAAAGTCCTCTACGGAATAGATGTAGCTTTTTGAAACATGCGGCATGCAACATTTTATGTATCAGACAGCATGTCTGAATTTTTTTTTACGCTACCATCGAGAAAGAGCACAGGCATACAACAATAACTGAATCACTCACTGCTTATTATAACTAGCTTATTTGGACCACTGCTTATTACTTTTTAACTCAGCTCCTCACATAACACTTGTTTGGATCCTTTAGCCAGCTAAATTTTAGAAGGTTTATATTTGTATTTATGATTAAATTCCCTGGCTAATAAAAAAATGCATATGCCTTCCCTTTATCCATGGCTAACTAAAAAATGGACACACACACGTAGGGATAAGAAAAATACCGCGTGTGAGGAGGGTTAGTTTTGACGACTTTGATTAATTGTTTTCTTGAGTTTAGGAGTTTTTAGGAGGCCGAATTGAGATGACTAGGAATCAAAATTTTAGGAGATATGCTGGTTAAAGTTTAGGAGGGTTCAGAAGATCACATTGAATCAAAATTGACTAAAGTTTAAGAGGTGGATCCAAATGACCTAAATATTAGAATAGGAAAGAAGCTTTTTGTGCTGCGTTCAACTTTTTGTTGCGTTATAATTATAAATGGTTCACACAATCAACATGACTTCCCAGCTAAGTGCATGCATGTAAAAAAGTGTTAACCAGATGTAAGCATCTTGAAAGAGATACAGAGTATCTATAAAGATACGGAGTATCTATAAATAGACTTAAAATATAGGGTAATAAAAATATTTATCTATTTATTTTTTAATAAAAAAGATGAACCTTACACCAAATTCTCTATAAAAGGGAGAAATAAAGGGCAACACAAGAGAAATAGATTAAAAATTCTAGAAGAAAATGAAGCAAAACATCTAACCTTGATTCCTCTTCCACAGTATACCTAGGAGACGCCCGTCCCTTTGTCTCTGATGCAATATTCATGTGAAAAAAATGTGTGTGCAATGTATATAGGTGATACTAGCAAAGTACTCGTGTGTTGCTACGGTCTTTAAAAAAATGACAAATAAACTATATGGCTCATATGTCTGATAGGTAGGCTGTGATAGACATTTTCATTAGCTAGCAATACTAATCCTAGTAATGGTATACTACATAGTCTAACATGAATTCTCATATAAAAATTCTTCAACCTTTTCTAGTCTTTCGCAAAAGAAAATTAGTCTTTCACATTGTACCTTTAGGCTTATATATCCAACGTACTAACTCACCTTGAATATACTTTCTGATTTTTAGAGACCGTTTCTTCTTTCCAGCATGATTGTGATTTCAATGTTGTATAGGGTTAAACTTTTTTCAATTTACATTAGCCCACAATCATTACTTTAAAAGAAACAAAAGACATGACAGTCTTTCACGGATTAGACTTCACACATAGCTGGTGATGATAAAAAAAGATATGCGAGAAAAAATTAAACGTTGTGACCTGTGAGGGCTGTCCTGTATGTCTCCTTCCAGCATAATAATTTGATTGACGTAGTTGATGACAGATTGGCGGGAAAGTCTTCCTCCACGGTCTAACTGCCGAGAACTTCCTCCACTTGCAACTGCGACCCCTACGCCACGGACGATGATGAATAGTGCACTGCGGATTCAACATTGTGACTTCCTGGATTAGCGACGACCTTTGGCAAGGCGAGGAGGCTCGTTCTGGACCTGGAGATCGTGGATGTTCGAAGGCTTGTCTTCTTTTGTATCGCATATTCTTGTGTCGTAGCAGCACTGTACCCAACCCGAGACAATGCTTCATCGAGGCGGCGAGAACGCGCGTGGTCAAAGCTCCATATGATGCCCTCATCCTAGATGATGATATTAAACAGGACATCAAGGCTGAAGATAAAGTATGCACGAGAGACAGTGCCGGGACAGCCAACCCGTCTTGGCTTGGTGGAAGAGACTCGGACTCGTAATTGACTTTGATTTTGGGGGCAGGAGATAACGGACAACAGGACTTATTAACTTTTGGAGGCAGAATAACCAGGATAGAGGGGCGGACGACGTTACCTAATTTAATAAGAGGTATAATAGAAGGTATGATCTGCTGTGAGATGTTGAGCACAAAGGATATTGCTGAGTTGGGGAGCAGATGGAACAAGGGTGCAATCTACAGGCAATGCAATCATCAAGGTGAAGCGTCAAACGCGAGGTGTATGATCGAGTATATACGACCGACACGACTGTGAGCCAGGTTCACAGTTGCACGCGGACAAGTGGAATCACACGGCCTACGGCTTCAAGTTGAGAGCCATGAGCAGCGATGTTCCACCACGTACGCTTGGATTCAAGGTATGAACGAAAGAAGAGTGCATGATGAAGCATCAATGCCAACATGCTTCTTCACCTGGAGCACTACAGTGCGGGAGCAGTTCGTACGGTCATCTGCCACATAGAGCTTGGATCCCAAACCTGTCATGTATGGATTCCTGGATGTGCTGGACATATATTTGGCTATACTGAGTATGCATGTACCTTTTTTGGCAAACGGTCGGCCGTGATCCTTATTATTGATCATGTAGACTATTCTGTTTTCTGAAGCCCCAACAGAGACAACGGTGCCCCCGATCAGCCAAGCTGCGACCTGACCTCCAAATTTGTCCTAACCTACGATCGTGCACATACATATGAACATTTGCAAGGAAGATACTTATCTTACTTTTTGTACTGCCAAGAAGATAATGGCTATGAACCAAAACCAGGTACCCGTACCCTCACACGCAGAGCAGGGCTGTGACACTCATAGTGTCACCTTAGCACCCTAGACTTCCAAGAAAAGAAAACAAAATCAGGAATAATAATTTTAAAACTCAAGTTTGAATTTATTTGAATTTGAGTCAAATAGGCCTTGAACTAGAAGTTCACATTTTCTAATAGAAGTGACCCAATTAAATTTCATAATCTTGATCCATGACTCATATAATATTTTTTGGAGAATTATTGGTGATTTTACCTCATGGGTAAGTAGGTCAAATAAATGAAACGAAGCTCAGAAATAGTGTAATTTCCAAAATTTAAATTTCGAATTTTATAAGAAACCATTGAACCAGATCATACCTATAAATTATATCCAATATTTATGAACAACTTATAATTTTGGCTTGATTTAAAAAAGTAAGGAAGAATTACTTTTGGAATTTTTAACAAAATCAAGCTTTCTAAGCAGATTTCAGCCTTGTCACTTACCACTTTTTGAAACTGAATAACTTTTTCTCTTTGTTTCACTCTTTGAACAACATCACTTAAATTCGTATTCTAGACCTATTGGTATCCCTTATTGCCAAGTATCATCTATTTTGGACTTCATATGATGCCCCAAATCTTAGTCGCAATCTACCTAAGTGCTAAGCAATTTCAGAGTCGTGGTCCGTTAACACATTTAAAAATTTCTTAAACTACATCATCCATGGTTTGGTGTTATAACTATTTCGCTTCCTGTATGCCAAGCCCTTATTAAGTTTGACCTTGTTTGATGCCTCATTTGGAATTTCGAAATACCAACATTTGCAGCTTATCCAGACTTCAGAAAACTTTCCGACTCGAACTAACCAATTAGCCATTTTCAAAATTTAATATATCATAAATCTTACCATAATTTTCTGTATATATCTACCATTAGCTTCCCCAAACTTTTGTCTGGAGTTGGATGCCATTGAATTGTTTCGTAAAATTGGTTTAGTGCTTCAAATCCCGGCTCCAATGTACCTAAACATTCTGTTTTTTCTGGAGAATTGAACTCAGGGGCCCCATCCGTGAGCCTCTCTGAGAAAGCACAACCCGCCTTGACTCACCGCTCGCCATGAGGACGTCGGATCATGCGGCCCACCACTGCCGAGGTCATCTCCTCAATCTCTCCGTTTCTTCCTCTCTCCCGAAGCTCACCCGCCATGGCTCCGAGCAAAAGTAGCTTCCACCAGCTCGCCAGATATCGGCTGTCTTGCCCAAAGCCGACGCCGACGTCGAACCTTCGATTCCAGCCACCAACGCGAGCCCCTCTTCTATTCCTGCCTTGGGCCAACTCCCCAAGTCTCCGCTCACCATTTCGACCCGGCTCGTCTCGGGTTCTCGCAGCCGTGCGCTGGGAACGCCGCCTCGGCTCCGCATTCTCGCGTCGCGCTGCGACCACAGCCCGCCTCTCTCTCGGCCTAGATCCACGCGCCGCGCCTGAAGAGCTCTCTCTGGAAGACGGCTGCCACCGCCGTCCGCCTCTCTTCGCCTCAGGCCGCCACCGCCGTCAGCCTCTCTTCGCCGAGCAGCACGCCAGACACCTTCTTCGCCCGCTCCCGCGCGCCGCGCCTCCGCTGGATCCCGCTTTCGCCGCCTGTGCCGGCGGCAGCCCTCGCCGGCCTCGCCTCGCACCACCGTGCCCACGCCACCACCTGGCGCCGAGCGCCTGGGTCGTCGCACGCCTCGGGCCACCCCTCGCCTCGGCCGGATCTGGCCCAGGAAGCCTCTTCCACCACGATGTGCTGTTGGGTCGAGGTAATGAGGCCCATTGGCCGGGTAATTTCCTGGAAATTTAAAATAAGCCAAATACTATTTATTGTTTACAAATTCAATATTCGATACGAAAACAATTACTTGGAACAAAAATAATAATAAGTTCCTGACTCCTGTAAATATTCTATATTTTAATAAAATGCTAAAACAGGGCACCTACAAACATTTAATTGTGCATGCATTTAATGAGCAAAGAAAATTGATTTAAATTCAAAACTCCACTTGATAGAAAATTAATCAATACCTTTTGTACTCCCCTATATATTTACTGTTTTAATAAATTTCTAAAGCACACCAAAATTTATATTTATTTATAAATGAGTTTAATAGTCAAAAACACAAATAAACCAACTAATTGTCAGAGCACTATTAAATATCCCATTTTTTTCATGCTTGTTTATTTCATCATTAACATTCATATCACAAAGTGGCATATTTAAACTCTAAGTAATTTATCTACAATTAATATTTTAGTGTTTGTACCATCTTAATTAATTGAAATTTTTGATTCATATTCTTGCCATTCTATTTGGTACTAGCAAAATACCCGTGAGTTGCCACGGGCTTTTGTTAAAAAGATTTATGGTTAGAATATTTTTTGTAACTGTAAAAGATTTTTAATTAATCAATTTTTTTTGCCTGAGCATTGGCTCTATTTTTATTTTGCTTTACCTTTGAATATTCATTATAATAATTTTGGAGTGAGTTATTATTGGAATTCTTGTTATTAGTTTCCATTCAAAATATGATATAAATCATAAAGCAATAGATGATTAATTATTATTAGTATGAAATATCAAATTGAAATCGGAGTCCAATTCAACAAAGGATTAAAAAATGAGTCAAATTGATTGGTGAATCATTGTAGGATACAAACTGAATATGACAATGTTACGAACACATATGGATACGAAAAAAGTGGTCTAGACGACCTCACCTCAATTAATATATTGTAGAGATATAGACCTCATATCATGCCCCGTGCAATATCGAATCTACCACTAGTATATGTGTTTCAGAATCATGTTAAATAAATTAAGAATACAAATATGCTTAGAATAACTATTTTAAGTGTATAATTAATAGCTTAAGCAATTAATCAATTAATTTGTGCTTGAACATTTAAATATCAATGAATGTCAGCAATACTTATCTATAGTATAATACTTGATTTAGTTTATTTAGCTGCTTATATTGATGCATTTACCTGATAGGTCATTTAGTGTATGTTATTACACCGTTGTTTTTGTAAGAACTTACCTTTGCAGTTAGAGAGTTAATGAAAGAAATAGACAACTATAGATTAACTCACTTCATCATATCATGATGAGTATTATTTTACTTAAATGTTTAGTCATCTTTCTTATAAAATAATCTCATGCTCATTGTCATGCATGTTAACTAAAGATTTATAAGAGAATTGGATTACATCTTTTCTTTTATTCCAAATCCGGTGAGCAAGATAACAGCATCCTAATGATCATCTTAGCACATTGTTAGTATTAATTATTTAATTTATTATGATGTCTTACCCCTACACTGCTTAAGTTGCTCGCATCATTGTTAGTTGCACTGCATAACTAATCTCGCATGTCAAGGAAGGAAATATGAGTAGTAAACGAATTTAATACTTAATAGTAATATTGAATATCTACTCACATGCATCATGTTATTGCATCTATTTGTTAAGCAATTTTCACGAATCTCCTTATCACATTTTTTACTTGGATTATGCATCATTTTATTAATAAACGAGCCGGTAACGAGAATGAGGAGATTTTCTACAGAGGTAGATGATGGATTGATTTCGATTTTTAGTGTGCTAACATTACTCAAACTCAAGGCCGGTCATTTTATATTATTAACAATGTTAAAATGTCTGATTTTTTTTTATACACTGATGATCCAACACACAACGTTTCATTCATACTCTGCTTCACGTCCAAAAAAAACAATACTCTGCTTCACGTCCAAAAGCTCCCTCTGGTTTTCTTCTAGCGCGAGAGCAGTCATGTGATTTTCTCAAAGATTTTCACTCCCCAACTGAAAACATTTTTCCTTTACGGAACAACACGTACTGAATGCCTGCTCATTCCGTAGTTAATCATACACACACACAAAAAAAAGTTCTATACTTCTACCGTACTCATGTACGGACCATTGGTGAACAGCGCGAAATGGAAAAACAAAGAACTGGATACGCGCTCTCTCATGCTTTTTTTTCATGTTTTCTAGCTTTTAGCTGATTGATCAATTAATGGTTTGTTTCTTTGAGTTTTAATTTTTTCTTTTATAGGATTATTTATATAATAACTATAAATCATTAGATCTAGATCTAATGGCTTAAAGATGTGACTGAAAGTTATCCCAATCATTCAGTCAGCTGAAAATTAGCAAGTCTTTTTTTTTTCACCAAACACTGTTTCTGCCTCATCTTGGTGAATTAAATGCAGTATTTAGATTTTTGTTTTCGATGCACGTTTGTTGTGACTTGATCATGCTTCATAATGATACCCGCGCTCGAGGTTGAACAAAGTTAAAAGCCTGCCTTGTCTTTTACACACTGATCCAGTATACAGTACAATAATGCTGTTTTTCTCTCGCATAAAGGGATTTTTCTTTCCTGGTTTCTCAAACCATTCACCTTCCGGCCGGGTGGGCGAAAATTGGTTTCCGGAGGAGTTTCTGAATCGTTCCTGGTTGGAGAGTTCATCCTTCACATAGTTACAAACAAAATGTTTCAAGGTTAGCTGCTGCATAATCCGTGTAAACATAAATGCACATAGAGTACTATATCAGCTGTCCAGATAAAAGCTCCCTTCATTTCTTAAGAAATGGACGACGCCGAACAAGTTATTTTCTCCATTCACAAGTGGTGATGCCAATCGTGTTTGAGCTTAACATTTTCTCTTTTGTTTAATATCCCGTTAATGTGTGCATTTACAGTTGAACAAAAACGTGCTGCACGGACTATCTGACAAAAATGTGCTGCACGAACCGTCTTTTATATCAACGGCCGAGGCCTTTCATTCAATCGCTGCAACCAGCTTGCCCTAGTAGTGACGGATGACTTTCAGTAGCTGCAATGAAAATTCTGCCGTCAGATTCGCTTCTACCCCCACTACTACAGGCGCATATATTCGTATAAGAAATAAACAATGACCAATGAAATTCAACATAAGTGACATTTTTTTCCAAACGGATCAATATTAGTGCTTTAACTGATCACTGAGTATTACTTTTTACCTCGTCCATAAGCTGCAATATGAAATGCACTCGAACATAGTTATCCTTAACTTGGTGGAGCACCTTGATGCACCTGCAGATGGAGAACCACATTTTATAAGCAGCACATATCGAGACAATTGACAAGGAATAATATATCTAGGTATAAAGCAACCGACCTTACAACATCTTTTTCTTCACACCGCCTGATAAACTTGTCGCACTTTCTCTTCAATTTCAAGGCGCTGATTCTAAAATGTTTAGGTCACAAGTCACATGAAGAATTAATCCCCACTACAAGAAAAAAGCTAACAAAGGAGTGAAAGAGAACTCACGCCATGGCATTTTTGTTGAACTTCTCCATTGTTTTTTTCACATCAACAAAGTCTACTGAAATCCTATCCCTAATCACACATAATAACCAAATCATTAGATGTATTAGAGTGCCAAGAAACATTCACCAAGAATCTAACAAAAATAAGAGCATACACTAGCTTAAAAAGCTCATCGATCTGCCCAGCACCAGATTCGCTAAAGCATTTGACCAAAGAATCGTCGGGAAGGAGACTATGACAAAAGTTGTCACCTACATGCCCCTGGTAACAAGAAAAACAATTGAGGTTGTTGCTCTCTAGATCAATGCAGTGGTACCGAAAGTAAATAGAGCTTGATATACCTTTGAGATGGCGAAAGATTTCAGAGAATCAAGCTGCCTTTTAAGCGCTGTGACCGCGAGCACTGAAAGTAAGAAAAAAAAGATGTGAGTGCAATATTATTTGTCTAGTAACAGCAGAGCATGAGGAGCAAAAAATTACAGGGATCAGCAGCGCCCAAAAGCGATGGCTCCTCGCATAACTCTCGAAATAAGCTGATCTGAGCTTTCATTTGTGCTTCATAAGCATCTCTGCCGCAAGCTTTCAAAGATGGCCGGCTTCGGGCAATTTGTTTCTGCTCACCCCAATCTTCAGTTGCTAATATGCTCACCAGGTCACAACTAAGCTCATCAATATCAGCTTGTTCAGAGTACGGGAACATATGGGAAATGTCATCAATCTGTTTTAGAATTGCTACATGACCATCATCATCGGGCTTCTCCATGGGGATAATGCTATAGACTTTTGGGTACAGTTGTTGAAGCATCTTGCGGGTCATCGCCCAATTGCCTGCACAATGCAACAATATTATGAAACACCAACTGAGAAAGCAATGGAAAATTGAGCACACTGACATCAGAGAAATGACCTCAATCACTTCTACACTACATATACACAATTAAGTAACATTTGGGTCAATTACCTGCACAATGCAACAGCTTTACCAAACATCAACCGAGAAAACAATCAAACATGGAACACACTGACATAAGAGAAATGACCTGAATCACTAGTACACGACTACGCATACAAAATTAACTAACATTTGGGCCAATTACCTGCACAATGCAACAGCATTACAAAACATCAACCGAGAAAGTAATCAAACATGGAGCACACACAAGTACACTAACATTTGGGCATGACTGCAGTTGCAATTGGTGAGAAATAACACAAATTAGAATCACATTGGAGCACCAAGGCCCACTGCTGTGGGCGAGAAATAGCACCAATTATAGCACATCGGAGCTGCTGTCGCTGCGCCAAGCCGCTGACCAGTGCATCCATATCCAAATCAAACCAAAGGACGTGCGCACGCTGCCGCAATCAACAACTCGAGAACGCCGAAATAGCCACATCGAGTCTTAATCGTTTGAAAACGGAAATGTAACTAGCAGGCAGCAGAGATAAGGACGGGGGCAGCGCGGGTACCTTGTCGAGCGTGAGCGAAGAGGAGGCTGTTCTGTTGGTGGCGCCGGAATTTGGCGAGGCCCCGTGCGAGGCACTCCTCCTCCTCCTCCTCCTCGCGGTCTGAAACGGGAAGGCGTCCATCGTCCTCACGGCTGTCCAGCTTGTCCTCGCCTTCGAGCCGCGACTTCAGCATGCGAATCTCTTCTTCGATTGTTTTGAGGATGGAAACCTTGGAGGTGAGCAGCTCAGGATTGAGCACCATTAGCCAAAGGCGCCCGGCTTCTACCTCCTGCTGGATTTTCGCGGCTTCCAGCAGAGGAAGGTAAGGCATCAGATACAAAGACGCGCAGTCCTTGTCGACGGCGAGGTTGAAGCCCTCCAGGCTCCATACCCGAACGCAATCCTTCTCCATCGCCTCGCCGGGATGGTGTAGCGCTCCGCCATCGAAGCCTCGATCAAACTTCGCTCCTTCTCCATCGCCTCGCCGCCGGCGCAGACCTTCCCCTTCTCGACGAGGTCCCCTGCGCGGACCATCTCGAGCCGCTCTCCTCTCTCTCTCTCTCTCTCTCTCTCTCTCTCTCTCTCTGCAGTGTGGGGTGGAGTTGTTGAGGGGCCTGGAGGCTGGAGCACGGGAACGGGACGGCTATTTTTTTCGAGAAAGCAGAAAGCAGAAAGCAGGATTCATGACAAAACAACTCCACCCCACACTGCAGGATTCATGACAAAACATCCCCCCCCCCCCCCCCCCCCCAAAAAAAAATAGCAGGATTCGTGAACAAAAATTCCTTTCATCTATACAAAGCATACAAAATTCCCTACTTTACTTGGCCGGTATTGCAAATTGTATTGGACACCCAATGATGTAAAAAAAAAACTCGATTGATTTGCGGGGGTAAGACAGCCCCCGGATATTTTTCTAAAAAGAAGATTTTCTCACATAGGTTGAGAAAACCTTCGAACTCCTGCCCCACTTTTACATAACGGTACCGTGACCCGTATAAGACGACCACGACCCGTGCCAGGCCTTAGACCTGTGCTTTAGCGTGGTGACAAACAAGGGGATTTTTTTACCCAACCCGTAAATTCGCTCCCACTAAAAATCAAACCCAGGATCTTAGGGGTGTTACTAAGCCACCTCAACCACCCAATGATGTAAGATCACTCCTCTCTCACGCAGCAGCGCAAAAGGAAAGTCAAATTTGATAGTAATATAATTTGCCACCAGCTCTAATAGTAACTACTCCCTCCGTTCTAAAATTGTTGTCGTTATTGACTTTTTTTTGTGAACTTTGATCATTTGTCTTATTTAAAAAATTATTTTAAATATATAAAATTATTAATTATATTATAAGTTTATTTAGTAATAAAACAAATCATAAAAATATATGATATTTTTTAAAATATTTAAAATAAGACGAGCGGTAAAAAGTAATGAAAAAAGTCAATGGTGACAACAATTTTGAAGCAGAGCCTGCCTGTCTGTGCAGATTTAGCCAAATTTGGTCCAACGCCGTTCAAGATTTTGATGTTCTCAAATGAGCTCCATCAAAAACATCGAATGCAGTCAGCGGTCTCCAAATCTCCCAGAACACTAGAATGACGATCAGAGTTAAGGCCTTTCCTAAAATC
Source organism: Eleusine coracana subsp. coracana (assembly GCA_032690845.1). Taxonomy (NCBI): domain Eukaryota; kingdom Viridiplantae; phylum Streptophyta; class Magnoliopsida; order Poales; family Poaceae; genus Eleusine; species Eleusine coracana. Next base: position 14,052,366 of record CM064426.1, read on the forward strand.
CATGTCATTGGTCAAAAGTATAATTACAAAATAGTGAGTACATTATCCAAATCGAATGGAGCAAGTTTTTCCTTGGCTTCCTTGCGCCCATGGCATGCATCAACAGTTGAGGTATGTCCCTTTAATGTTCCTCTTGGATTTATAATTAGATGCTCCAATATCAAAGCATTTTTCAGGATGTATTTCACTAGCTCGACCTCGCCACCATTCCCACAAAAACCAGTGATGCAAACTGTCTTCAGATGACGGTGAGGGAGATCCATTATGTCATCCAGATCTACACCAAACACTGGAGCTAGGCCAAACATCTGCAAACAAATTTTCCAAGGTGTATCAAAACAAAATCAGAAAATTAGCTAAATGACTATTGTCATAGAGTCATAGTGTAAGCTGAGATTGCTCCACGTGCTAAGAATTGAAAATTCATAAATGATCACGAGAAGCAATATCAGATACATATTTAAACGATAAAGAAAGAAGTTGGAAGTGATCACAAAGATCCCTGACCCATACATATTTTTTTTCCCCAAAATAGTGAACATATTTCAAAGAAGGCAAACATATATAACAACATCAAAGAAGGCAAACATATATATAACAATAAGAACAGATGGCAATAAGAAGGCAGGGCAGATGAAACAATAAGAATGAGATGGCAAACATATATAACAATATCAAAGAAGACAGGGCAGATGAAACAGTTACTTACTTTCAAATGAAGATCCTCCAAAAGAGGAGCTGCTTGCAACAGATAAGATAATTGAAAAACTGAATTTGAACCACCCCAGAAGGTTATTTCCATTGTTAAATGCCTCAAATGAATGAACCTAAGAGGCGATTGTGTATATCCAGGCATCTGAAATATGGTGAGCACAAGTGAGATGATACGATGTGCACTGGAAACCAAATAGCATAATTAAAAGGTTTATAGGTACACTAGACCTCTTTGGTGATGCAAAGTTCCACATATAGAGTCTCAACATGGGGCAAGATACTTGGAACTCCAGTCAGCACGTACTCAAGAGGTTTCTGACAGTTGAGTCTGATAGTTGCGGTCTTAAGCTTCAAGGACTTATTAAGATTCATCAATGCAAGGGAATCTCTATACTCAAAGTCAAATGTTCTGAGATTAGGGGCATGAAACTCAATGCTCTGGAAAATACAATCCTGAACACATAAATATTTCAGCTGGCTTAATGGCTCCGGAACACGCAAATCTACCAGCCGGAAGCACATCCGGATGCTTAACCACTCGAGTACACAACATTTTGATAATAAATGTTTTAAATCTTGAGATACACGCACATTGACAAGGGCAAGCATTCTAAGGTTCGCAAAACCACAAAAATCTGGAGATGGATCCAAAGCGACACTGTCAAGCCTAAGAGCCTGAAGGTAAGATCCATTCTGGCCGTCAAAAAGTTGAAAAGGGAAGCTGTAGTTGTTGGAAGCATATGGGACCCTATTTGGAGAAAAGTTGAGAACAAGAACCCTTGCCTTTGATGCAGTCACAAACAAAACCCATCTGTTGATGTGATTAGCATGCTCCATCGAGAAACCAAACTCAACAGCAAACTTGTTCACATGTGTGCCACAGTGGTTTTTCAGGATGGCATCAACTCTATCAATGAACTTGTTAATGGTAGGCATTTCATTGCCAAGACAAGAGTGTATTCCTTCTCTCTTGGCATGACTTCCAAGCACTGTTTTAATATTGAAGTGCAGATTAGGGTAGAACGTACATGCTTGTCTCCACATGCTCGACAGCACGCTGACCTGAGCTGATTCCCTTATTGTTAATTTTGATGTTATCCTTGGCACAATGTCCTGAAAGTGCAGTTTGAACAAGCATTAGAATCAGTCTGTTAGCACATGAGCAATGTTCATAGGTTCATGTCGAGGAATTTCATACCTCTGGAAGCCTTTGAATATTAATCTTCGAGGGTATTGAGCTCTGACTGTCAAGCTGCTGCCGTTTTATCCTCCAAGAATTAGATTGTGATTTTTTTCTCTTGGAATTACAGTTTTCACATGATGTGCATGCCAGTTCCTTCTCTTTGGTTATTGGAAAGCTACTGCATTCCATGTGCACCATCTTGTCTTAGGCTGTCTCACCTCTGAAATAGAAAAATAAAATGTGTTGATCCCACTTGATTTAGTTGGTTCAAAACATGCATGGTAATGAAAAGAGCCATGTGGTCTATCGATACACGAAACTGTAAGATATCTGCATGATTAAATTTTTTGATTGAGGGAGTATGCATAACAAAATCTCAACAGATTTTATTAGAAATTCCAACGTGTATCTATTATTCCACAACCTACTCCCGAGCGCTAAATAATGTACAAAAAAATCGATCCCCTAGGAACCAGAAGATGCATGATTTTGAATAAGTGTAATATTATTGAATCCTTTTGCATTCGCTTTGTAGCACAGTGCTAGAAACCTATATAACTACCACCAGAAAGGTAAAATTATTATCGGGCCTCACGAAACAAGTAGCATGTGAAAAACAATGTGTAAAGCATTAAATTGTTTCTCGAGGGGAATGTAAAGCATAAATTAGGTTGAACCCTACAAACTTCGTGTGTTTTTTTTCACTAGATGACATAGCACTAAGTGCTAGATCTGCATAAATACCAATGTTAGGCATAATTACCTTCAAGCTAGCCAAAACAAAGTATCTGCAAAAGCCTCTGCAGAACATAAGTTAGGTTTTCAACAATAAATCAGGTATAGGGGGCAACTGAGACCAATAGACATATCGCGCTGGAGAAGAACCTAATACATCGAATCATGGGTGGGCAGAACAATAAGTCGAGTGAGGTACCATGTAACAGGATTTGGCTTTGACTGAAAAGAAAATGAACTCTTTGAACAAGAGGAAATAATAACAATCCAGTCAATCCAACGAAGAGCTGTAGGATCACTCACCCACGAAATAAGGAATCAATCCACGGGCGTATCGATCTTTGCTCGGCTAAACTGGATGCGCTGCTGTCAGGCGGCGTCAATGAATCCCGGAGCGACGCCGGCGGCGTGTGAGCGGGAGAGGGGGACCGTGTGCAGCTGAGTTGGGAGGCTTATGACCTCGTCGCCCCGCCTGGAAGTAAGGGAGTGGACCAGCCCGAGTCGGAGGCGAATCTGAATGAAACCGAGTCGGATCCACGCCGTTGACGCTACTGCATGACGTGACGTTTCCAGATTTACGGCTGCTTCCGACCGTTCCGTCAGTTCCGACTGTAAGACTAAAAAAAAAGTTATCAACTCTGTATATTCAGATTGCCATCGTTAATTAAAAAGTAGTACTTAGATTTAACTTACGTCCATGTTTTATTAACCACGAAAACATAATGCCAGCTATAACTAATGAAACAACAATAGCATTCTTGGACAAAATCGTGCACTCTGCTGTGAAAAAAAAAAAAAACTACAGCCTCATGCTACTCGGAAGCTACACCTCTGACATCACCCGGTTTTTTTCAACAATGAAAGACGTATGAACAAAGTTTAAGAAAAAGGAAGAAAAAAAACATAGTCTCTCACTATGTCAGAGATAAGTAGAGGAGTTGATTTCTAAGAATCGTTCATAATTCTCTCACATAAATCTCGAGAAGTACCAAAAGCTTGCTGCTCTTGAACAACAAAAGATTCAGTTCAGCCTTCAAGTGAGTCATTCGGCTCAGTTACCTTAAAGCCAACATCAGATTTCATCATCATCGCTTGTAGTTTTGCTCTCCATAACATGAAATCTTGAGTTAATATTTGTTTGATCCAGATTTACTTCACCATTTTCACATAACTTTATGGCATGTCCATTTCCTAACTGCACAAAAGCAGAACTGATATCTTCAATGGATTCTGCTTCAAGGATAAGCATATCAGCTTCTAGAACAGGAAGCTCATCATAGTCAGTGTCAGTTAGTAGCTTATTTGGCTTACCTTCAGACTTCACGGCCATTGCCTCATCAAGAGTAGAATCTGAATTGCGCCCATCTTCAATTGACAGTAGTGATGAAGTAACTTAGTGTCGATTGCTCACCATCTTCAAAAGTATAAGCCTCAACTGAGCATTTTCAAAATGCCGGATTTGTTATAATGTGGAAATGAACAATCTTACCTGCAGGAACCATGGTTTACAATCCCGACCGGATCCCGGCCGGTTTCCACGGAATCCGGGGATCCCGGTCCGGGCCGGGTTCATCGGGAAATCGGAATCCCGGTAGTTCGAAATTCAAATTTTTGAATTTTTGAAAGAATTTATAAAAAAAATATGTAAAAAACTAGATGAAAAATGAAGATTTATGGTGAAATCAAATCATAAAAATAATCAAATTTGAGATAGAAAAAAATTGATGAAAGGCAAAGGTGAATAAGAAATAGTAAAAAAGACAAAAAAAAACTTTATCTACTCCAACCCTATCCCCATTCGTGAACCCCCCCCCCCCCCCCAACAGCCGCAGGCGCGGCCCCTCCCCCCGCAACAGCACCTCCGTGCCACCTCTCCCTCCTCCGGCCGTCGCCGCCGGCTAGACGTCACAGCGAGTGGGCGTCCCGGCCCCAGACGTCGGGATCCCGGGCGGGATTGGCGGGAATCGACCGGGAGCGCCGGGACGGGCGATCCATGCAGCTCCCGCACGGCCGGGCGACGGTGCGCACTCGGGATCCCGGTCGGCATTGGCGGAAAGCCGCCTTGAAGGGGCGGAATCCCGAACCTCAGCAATCCAGTGAATCCCCCTTCCCCCCTCACCCAAAATCCGAATTTGTTTTGAAAGTTAGCATTGTTGGATTTGTTCCAATTTATAGCTATTAATTTTTGCTATCATGTTATGAATATTATGCACATTTAGAATATGTAATGAATGAAATATGTAGTGAATGAAATGATTTATATGTTCATTGGTTTAGTAACTTATGCATGATTTGTGTTTGTGTAGTGAGCAATGTTGGATCGTGATCGGGGTAACACCATTTGGGAGCATGGTACAACTCATGTCAAGCGAGGAATACAACCACGCAATGTATAATTCTTTTAACAAGCGATGGTCTTAATTTCATGTTCATATGTCATATTATGTATGTCATGAACTTATTAGTTATGGACTTGATTTATATACTTGTAATTTGTGGACTTGAACTATGTGTGATTTGTGAACTTGAACTATGTGTGATTTGTGGACTTGTAACCACCGATGTTTCATGTATTGTCTCATGAATTTATCATTTTACTTCAGCTTTGTCGTATTTCATTTGATTATATATGTCACAAATAAAGTAACAAATATTCTACAAAAGTCATGCCAAAATTTCTAATTTTTACATATATTTTTTAGGTTTTTTCCAACATTCGGTTTTTGGAGCCTCGGGACGGAATCCCGGTCATCCCGGCTGCTTCCGACCGCCCGGCCGAATCAAAATTTGCCTGGGATCCCGATCGAAATTACCGGAAACCGCGGTTTCCGGCGTCCCGGTTTGGACCCGAATCACCAGGACATTCGGGATTGTAAACCCTGACAGGAACTGAATCCTTCTCTTCTGAAGCTCTAGTTACAGATATTTTTTTATACAAAACAATTATGTACCATCACTGAGATTAGTATTTTTTTTTACCTTTGTCAAACTTCACAATTTGTTTCTATAACACACACGCATCTGAAATTGCTGCGCTTATTAATTTAATCTCTTCGCTGATACGAGCCTCGAGTGAACCGAACAACTTTCCACTGTTTCCTGTTTGCTTAGAACCACTGTCTGACCGACTATGACAAGCATCATTTCTGCTTAGTTTAGTTTTTTCTGCCATGACACCATTGTGATTTTGCAGATAATTAGACTGCCATGACACAATTGGTCCATTGCCCATGATTCCTATGCTGTGTTCATGGAAAGTACGAACGAGGAGTCCATGTGTCCTGCAATTTCCTCTCACGATCCACTGTTTGGTCAAATGGGAAGTCAAATCAAATGGTTTGTTTTTTTCAGGGAAGGAGAACAGATGGTGCTGAATCAGGAATTTGTGGTAACTTCATCGTTTCCTCGGGGAGGAGGGGAGGAATCGGTAAGGCAATCAATCCTCACAACCGCCTCCGAATCGAAGAGGAGGAGAATCCAGAATCGGCAAGTCGGATTCCAATCCGCCGGCGCAGACTTCCCCGATCACCTTCCCCTTCTCGACGAGGTCCCCTGCGCGGACCATCTCGAGCCGCTCTCCTCTCTCTCTCTCTCTCTCTCTCTCTGCAGTGTGGGGTGGAGTTGTTGTTGGGGGCCTGGAGGCTGGAGCACGGGAAAGGGACGGCTATTTCTTCGAGAATTGTTTTTTTTTAAATGTCCTTCTTCAAGAATTGTTTGGCAAGAAAGAAAGGAAAACTGGGGAAGGAAGTTAATTGGGTCGCGTGCCTGCTGTTTGTGTGGTCGGTTTATGACTCTACCAGCAAACATTTCATCCAGGAAAAGAAATTTCGTCTCATGTTTTCAACGATGCCATTTTTCTTTACATTCTCAAGAAAAAAAACGTAAATACCAGATGGAGCTTACATGACATTTAATAAAACAGTTCTAATTTCATGAGCAAAAGCAGGATTCATGAAAAAAAAAATCCCGCACCCCTCCCAAAAAAATGCAGGATTCGTGAAAAAAAATTCCTTTCATCTAAACAAAGCATACAAAATTCCCTAATATACTTGGTCGGTATTGCAAATTGTATTGAGCACCCAATGGTGTAAGATCCTAGCTCTAACACTCCTCTCTCACGCAGTGCAAAAGGAAAGTCAAATTTGATAGCAATATAATTTGGCACCAGCCCTAATAGTAACTAAATTTGAGCAGAGTGAACCTGTCTGCAGATTTAGCAAAATTTGGTCTAGCATTTTGATATTCTCAAATGAACTCCATCAAAAACACGAATGCAGTGAGCGGTTTCCAAATCTCCCAGAACACTAGAATGACAATCGAGTTAAGGCATTTCCTAAAATCCATGTCATTGGTCAAAAGAATAGTTACAAAATGGTGAGTACATTATCCAAATCGAATGGAGCAAGTTTTTCCTTGGCTTCCTTGCGCCCATACCATGCATCAACAGTTGAGGTATGTCCCTTTAATGTTCCTCCTGGATTTATAATTAGATGCTCCAATATCAATGCATTTTTCAGGATGTATTTTGCTAGCTCGACCTCGCCACCATTCCCACAAAAACCAGTGATGCAAACTGTCTTCAGATGATAGTGAGGGAGATCCATTATGTCATCCAGATCTACAGCAAACACTGGATCTAGGCCAGACATCTGCAAACAAATTTTCCAAGGTGTATCAAAACAAAATCAGAAAATTAGCTAAATGTCTATTGTCATAGAGGCATAGTGTATGTAACTGTGGATCAATGATGAGCACTAAATCTATTTGCTGATGTAAGCTGAGATTGCTCCATCTGCTAAGAATTGAAAATTCATGAATGATCATGAGAAGCAATATCAGATACGTATTTAAACGATAAAGAAACAAGTTGAAGTGATCACAAAGGACCCTGATTCATCTATTTGTTTTTTTTTTCCGAAATAGTGAATATAGGCAAACTGGAAAAATAAAACAATAAAGAAGCATATGAGAATTACTCGATAAGAATGAGATGGCAAACATATATAACTGCATCAAAGAAAGCAGGGCAGATGAAACAGATACTTACTTTCAAATGAAGATCCTCCAAAAGAGGAGCTGCTTGCAAAAGATAAGATAATTGAAAAACTGAATTTGAATCACCCCAGAAGGTTATTTTCATTGTTAAATGCCTCAAATGAATAAACCTAAGAGGTGATTGTGTATATCCAGGCATATGAAATAGGGTGAGCAGAAGTCAGATAATAAGATCATGCACAGGAAACAAAATGGCATAATAAAAGGTTTATAGGTACACTAGACCTCTGACATGATGCAAAGTTCCACATATAGAGTCTCAACATGGGGCAAGATACTTGGAACTCCAGTCAGCACGCACTCAAGAGGTTTCTTACAGTTGAGTCTGATAGTTGCTGTCTTAAGCTTCAAGGATTTATTAAGATTCAACAATGCCAGGGAATCTCTATACTCAAAGTCAAATGTTCTGAGATTAGGGGCATGAAACTCAATGCTGCGGAAAGTACAAGCCTGAACACATAAATATTTCAGACGGCATAATGGCTCCAGAACGCGCAAATCTGACAGCCGAAAGCAAATCCGGATGCTTAACCACTCGAGCACACAACATTTTGATATTAAATGTTTTAAATCTTGAGATACACACACATTGACAAGGGCAAGCATTCTAAGGTTCGCAAAACCACAAAAATCTGGAGATGGATCCAAAGCAACACTGTCAAGCCAAAGAGTCTGAAGGTAAGATCCATTCTGGTCGTTGAAAAGTTGAAAAGGGAAGCTGTAGTTGTTGGAAGCATATGGGGTCCTATTTGCAGAAAAGTTGAGAACAAGAATCCTTGCCTTTGATGCAGTCGCAAACAAAACCCATCTGTTGATGTGATTAGCATGCTCCATCGAGAAACCAAACTCAACAGCAAACTTGTTCACATGTGTGCCACAGTGGTTTTTCAGGATGGCATCAACTCTCTCAACGAACTTGTTAATGGTAGTGGTAGGCATTTCATTGCCAAGACAAGAGTGTATTCCTTCTCTCTTTGCGTGACTTCCAAGCACTGTTTCAATATTGAAGTGCAGATTAGGGTGGAACGTACATGCTTGTCTCCACATGCTCGACAGCACGCTAACCTGAGCTGATTCCCTTATTGTTAATTTTGATGTTATCCTTGGCACAATGTCCTGAAAGTGCAGTTTGAACAAGCATTAGAATCAGTCTGTTAGCACACCATCAATGTTCATTGGTCCATGTCAAGGTATTTCATACCTCTGGAAGCCTCTGAATATTAATCTTCGAGGGTATTGAGCTCTGAATGTCAAGCTGCCGCCGTTTTATCCTCCAAGAATTAGATTGTGATTTTTTTCTCTTGGAATTACAGTTTTCACATGATGTGCATGCCAGTTCCTTCTCTTTGGTTATTGGAAAGCTACTGCATTCCATGTGCACCATCTTGTCTTAGGCTGTCTCACCTCTGAAATAGAAAAATAAAATGCATTGATCCCATTTGATTTAGATGGTTCAAAACATGCAAGGTAATGAAAAGAGCCATGAGGTCTATCGATACACGAAACTGTAAGATATCTGCATGATTAAATTTTTTGATTGAGGGAGTATGCATAACAAAATGTCTAACAGATTTGATTAGAAATTCCAACATGTATCTATAATTCCACAACCTACTTCTTGAGCGCTAAATAATGTACAAAAAAATTGGTCCCCTTGGAACATGAATATGCATGATTTCGAGTAAGTGTAATATTATTGAATCCTTTTGCATTTGTTTTGTCCTTAGTGATGTAGCATAAGTGCTAGAAACCTATATAACTACCACTAGAAAGGCAAAATTATTATCGGGCCTCACGAAACAAGTAGCATGTGAAAAACAATTTGTGTAAAGCATTAAATTGTTTTTCAGAGGGGAATGTAAAGCATAAATTAGGTTGAACCCTGCAAACTTCGTGTGTTTTTTTTTTTTTCACTTGATGACATAGCAGTAAGTGCGGGATCTGCATAAATACCAATGGAAGGCATAATTACCTTCAAGCTAGCCAAAACAAAGTATCTGTAAAAGCCTCTGTAGAACATAAGTTAGGTTTTCAACAATAAATCAGGTATAGGGGGGCAACTGAGACCAATAGACATATCACGCTGGAGAAGAACCTAATACATCGAATCATGGGTGGGCAGAACAATAAGTCAAGTGAGGTACCATGTAACAGGATTTGGCTTTGATTGAAAAGAAAATTAACTCTTGGAGCAAGAGGAAACAATAACAATCCAGTCAATCCAACGAAGAGCTGTAGTATCATTCACCCACGAAAGAAGGAATCAATCCACGGGCGTATCGATCTTCGCTCGGCTAAACTGGGTGCGCTGCTGTCAGGCGGCGTCAATGAATCTCAGAGCGACGCCGGCGGCGTTGCGAGCGGGAGAGGGGGACCGTGCAGCTGAGCTGGGGAAGGCTAGGACCTCGCCGCCCCGCCTGGAAATAAGGGAGTGGACCAGCCCGAGCTGCCCGACTCGGGAGGCGAATCTGAATGAAACCGAGTCGGATCCACGCCGTTAGTTGGGATCCGACGCTACTACATGACGTGACGACCGTTCGCCAGTTTTCAACTCTGTATATATTCAGATTGCCATCGTCAATTAAAAACTACTACTACTTAGATTTAACTTACGTCCATGTTTTCTTAACCACGATTACATAATGCCAGCTATAACTAATGAAACAACAATAGCATTCTTGGACAAAATCGTGCACTCTGCTCAGCCTCATGCAACTCGGAAGCTACACCTCTGACATCACCCTGTTTTTCAACAATGAGAGATAAGTAGAGGAGTTGATTTATATAAATCGTTCATAAATCTCCAGAGGCACCAAAACCTCGCTGCTCTATGACACTCAAAAAAACCTCGCTGCTCTTGAACAACAAAAGATTCAACTCAGCCTTCAAGTGAACCATTCGGCTCAATTACCTTAAAGCCAACATCAGATTTCATCATCATCGCTTGTAGTTTTGGCGTCGATAACATGAAGTCCTGAGTTAATATTTGTTTGATCTATATTTACTTCACCATTTCCACATAACTTTATGGCATGGACATTTCCTAACTGCCCAAAAGCAGAACTGATATCTTCAACAGATTCTGCTTCAAGGACAAGCATGTCAGAAGGAGCTTCTCCTCCATCCTTCAGCTGAGTTTGCTTCTAGAACAGGAAGCTCGCCATAGTCAGTGTCAGTCAGTAGCTCATTTGGCTTACCTTCAGACTTCACGGCCATTGCCTCATCAAGAGTAGAATTTCAATTGCGCCCATCTTCAGTTGGCAGTAGTGATGAAGTAACTTAGTGTCGATTGCTCACCACCTTCAAAAGTATAAGCCTCAACTGAGCACTTTCAAATGCCACAGATTTGTTATAATGTGGAATGAACAATCTTACTTGCAGGAACTGAATCCTTCTCTTCTGAAGCTCTAGTTACAGATATTTTTTTTATACAAAACAAATATGTACCATCACTAAGATTAGTATTTTTTTTACCTCTGTCAACTTCACAATTTGTTTCTAACACACACGCATCTGAATTTGCTGCGCTTATTATTTTAATCTCTTCACTGATATGAGCCTCGAGTGAACCAAACAACTTTCCATTGTCTCCTGTTTGCTCAGAACCACTGTCTGACCGACTATCACAAGCATCATTTCATTTCTTCTGAGTTCAGTTTTTTCTGCCATGACACCATTGTGATTTTGCAGATAATTAGACTGTCATAGATGTAAGTGCCCATGATTCCTATGCTGTGTTGATGGAAAGTACGAACGAGGAGTCCATGTGTCCTGCAATTTCCTCTCACGATCCACTGTTTGGTCAATGGGACGTCAAGTGGTTTTTTTCCAGGGAAGGAGAACAGATGGTGCTGAATCAGGAGTTTGTGGTAACTTTATATCGTTTCCTCGGGGAGGAGATGGGAGAATCGGCAAGGCAATCAATCCCCACAACCGCCTCCGAATCGAAGAGGAGGCGAATCCAGAATCGGCAAGTCGGATTCCAATCCGAGACGAGTCGCCAATATCAGGAGGAGTCGCTCGCAGATGGATCGATCCGTAAGAAGGCATCAGTGCTTCTTCCCTGATCCATCGTTTCCTTAACTTCTTTCTGTCGATCCTCCTCGTGCTGCTGCTCACAGAGAGGTCGCGAGATGGGGGATCGCCGCGACGAGCAACCGAGAATTACTCGTGATGGAGCCTATGATCGGCTTACCTTCGTTCATGGTGGCCGGACCAGAGTGATCCGGAGGCGGCGGCCGGACGACGGCTTCGCCTACTACAGCGTCCCGGAGTCTCTGCGGGGCCCATCCATGCTGCTTCTCCCGCTTGACACCCTCCTATCCGCCGCCGCAGCTGCCAATGATGACACAGGAAGAAGGAGAAGAAGCAACAAGCGCGCGCGCGTCGCCACCTCCACCGAGGCCGCAATCCAGGGCCTGCCGGAGGTGACGCCAGGCGGCGGCGGCGCCAAGCTGCTCCAGGCGGAGTGCGCCATGTGCCTCAAGGATTTCGACGCAGAGGAAAAGCTCAGAGCCATGCCGTGCGCCCACGCGTTCCATGAGCAATGTATCTTCCAGTGGCTCCGCCGCAACGCAGCGTGCCCTCTCTGCCGTCAACAGCTTCCTCCTACTCAGGACAAGGACAAGGACGACGATGAAACTGCTATGTCATCAGCAGCTCAACTGTCTGCTGGAACCAGACGGGATGACTGAAGAACCATTTTTATTGAGAGTGATTTGAGTCTGTTGAAACCTATAAGATAATTTCTTTTCCCTTTTTGTCAGCTCTGTGTAAGACTCAAATTTTACGGCTTTAAAAGGATGCAAAAAAAAAATTGTTTGGAGCAACATTGTGCAGCCACTCAGAGCAGCAGGCCAGCAGCCACCAACAGAGCAGTATAAGCCAATGTTTGCTGCAAATTGTACTAACCATCAGAAGCTAAAGTTCTCTCCTCCTCAGTCTATCTAAATTGACTATAACATTCCCTTAAAAAAATATTCTCAACCTCATCAACTAAACAAAACTCGAATTCAACTGACACAGCTTCAGAACAATGCATTAACTGTTTGGATGTCAAAGCAGTATATTTTCTTCCCCCCAAAATAAACTAATTCTATTAACTGTTTTATTACAGTTTAGTTTTGCTACTTCTTACCTTATTTAGCATTATGCAATCATATTGAATTCTCTCTTCTGAATAGAAAGGAGTGACGAAGGGATCAAGGCGATCGAGTCCGGCTGTTTGGTCCGTTTGTTTCATCGAGGAGGGGATCCGAATTCTGAATGGCAAGTTAATCCCCACAACCACCTCCAAATCGAAGATAAATTGTAATAAAATATATTAAGTCGAATGGTCAAACGTACTAAAAAAATCAACTAAGACAGGAAATACAATTCATAATATGACCTTCGCTAACAAAATATATATGACGGCTTCAACAATTTGTAAGACTTAGATGTGTAAAATATTGAACTAACATATTCACAATCTTGATATAGTAAAATATTGAACCAGTATATTTTAAATATTAATAAAAAGTTTGAGTTATATAAAAAATAAATTGCTCATGTTGGATCTTGTATTGTAAAATTTAGACCTAAACAACATAATGATCCAACGAACTTGAAAGTAGATTTATGACTCGGGAGAAAAATGCATTCAAAATTTTAAAACCGAGTTTTTCTTCCATCTCCCATGTGCACTAGATCAAGATACGTTGCAGTGTCTCTTTCCGTTTCCTTACCCACACATATTTTCTAAAAAAAAAACTCGATCCACGGGGATAAGACATACTCTAGAATATTCTGCTAAAAAGAAAATCTTTGCACGTAGGTCGAGAAAACTCCTGAACCCCTTCTTCCCTTACATTGGGACCTGTAACCTTGTGACAACCTAGACCGGAGCCACCATGGGTTACCATAGTTTCCAGGTGCCTAGGCGCAACCTTGACCATATGCTTTGGTGTGGGAAGAAGCAAGAGGATTTTTTTTACCCTAGATCGAAAATTCACACCCGCTAGAAGTTGAACTCGGGACCTTGAAGGTGCTACTAGGTCACCTTAACAGCTAGGCTAAGGGACCGTTCGCTACCCTCGCATATCTCAGGCGTTCATCTACTCATCTATCCCTTTATGTAAAAGGGATTGAACCATATAATTTGTCTCAAAACATAATGAATTGTAGGAAGAAGGCAAATTTTTTGGAATTAATTTGGTAGGTGAGAAATGGGTGGATGGAGATAAAATTAGGGATACAATACTATTTTAGCTTCACTGCTATTTTTATTTGAAATTCTATAATCTCTTATACTTAAAAGGACAAATGGAGTATTTATCAGTATATAAATCTTAAGGTCAGTCTCAGTGTTGTTTTTCATTTCATAATTACTAACGTTGCAATGTTAGACTTTTGTTTTTGAAAAGAGAATGAAACAATCTCTCTCAATGCCTACTTTCATTTCTCAATTTTATATGTTTGATAGAGAATTAATTGCTACATGATATGATGATAAAATGTGGCATATAAAATATATGAGGTGAAAGAGAAAAGTCTCAACCCATGTTCATTTGCCTTTCATACTCTAGAAAAGGGTGTAAATAGCTTTTCATCTAGATGAAAGTCATCTTCTCTCTCTCCTTAAATTTTCTGCTATATCATCTGCTGATGTAGCAGCTAATTAATTGTTAATGAAAGGCTAATTGAGACTGGTCTAAAGGTCATTAAATAGAAGATGCCGTACAAGTGTATGAAATCTGAGTCTGATTTGGAGATGGGCTCCTTTTATTGATTGTGTTAGGTTTGATTGCCAATTTCATTCCATCCAGCCCATTTCCAAGGCCAATTCTTGGCCTAGCAGGCTAGCACCATGAACCAGCAATATACCGACTCCGTCGTAGCCCTGCAATTCGAACGGATCTAAACGGCTCTTCTTCGCCTTCTTTCCCCTTCCCCCTCCTCCTCCCCAAAATCCCTCTCCCTGTCCAAAAACAGAAAAGAAGAAGAAGAAAAATCAATCCCTCTCCCTCCCCGCCCGTCCAGTCCAAGAACTCTCCAAGAAACGTTCGCCTGACCAAGAAATGATGGAGCGCACGGCGGAGCTCCTCCGCACCGCGATACAGATGCTTCCCCCTCCACGGGACTCCACCATCGAGCTGTCTGTTGAGGTGGGAGTTCTTGACGCTGGCGGCGCAGCAGACGTGGGAGGAAGCGCTGCGGGAGAGCTGAGCGGCGGCGCCGCGCCCGAGGGAGCGGGTGGACTGGAGTACGGTCGCGCCGCAGTTGCGCTGGACGGCGGCTCCGCGGGCAGCACGGCCGAGGGCGAGACCACGCTGGGGCAGAATGCGTCGACCACGCTGGCGACGACGTCACCCACTCCACAGGTGGTGGGCTTATCGATTACAATCACAATTTCTATTGCCAATCCTTCGATCTCTATCTCTACTGCCGCCCAGTGTCGGATTTCTGGGAGAAAGTTTGGAAGGAGAGCCCTTTAGTTCTTCACGACAAGGAACTACTGGATACTAGCAAAGAAATTCACTGCGAGGAGGGCGTGGCCCTGATCAAGGACAGAGGCACCAATTTTACTCGGGAAATCACTGGCATTCTTAGTAGTCATCCTGGTCCAGTATCCAGTTTTAGGCTTGATTCCTCCGTTTGGAGCGGAGGCGGTGATCAGCTGGGTCGCTGGATGGCAATGGCTTCAGGGAAAGGCGTTGAGGAAGTTATTATCATCAACACTGCACTTCCAACTGACGTTTCTTTCCTGATCACTAGACTTCAAAGCCCCATTCTTAGGCATCTTTCTCTGGGATTCATGCATATTGATGGTTTGGCGGTCGGCGAGTTCAATTACTCATCTTTGGCAGAGCTTTCCCTCTTTGGGTGCACATATGAAGGGGAAGCCTTGTCAGCCGTCGTCTCTGAATGCTCGTCCTTGAGGCAATTGGTGATTGGGTGTTCTGACCAAAGCATTAGAGTTGTTTCACAGAGCCTGCTGAAGATAAAAATATGGAAAAGTACTTTTGATTCGCTTGACATTGAGTATGCTCCCAAGTTACGAATTCTAGAAACTTATGTCAGGCCGAGGAATGGAGGCAGCCCTGTTCTCATTGATATCAATAGTGCTCACGCATTGACTGAAATTTACTACTTGATGCTGCCCCATCACAACCTAACTATAAGAAGTGCGTCTGCAATAGAGGTACCAGTATTTCATTGCCTTTCTCCTTGTTTGATTTGATGATACTGATTGTACACCAAAGTTGTGACCAATTCTTATTTTGTGCCATTTCCCCAGGGTATCATGTGTTTATCTAGTGTCCGAAAGCTGTATTTGGGTGTAGCGATGGCAGATTCGCACCAAATATCTGGCCTGGTACAAGTATTGCGGCGCTTACCTTGCTTGGAAAGCCTTGGCATTTGGGTACTGATTCTTCTTATTTTGTTCTGTGGGTTTTCTTTTTGATCCATCACTGTGTAGTTACTGACTATAAGCACCACTCGTTTCAGAGGATGGACAAGGCCAGTCTTGCCGAAAGCAGTTCATTCACTGCCCTCAGCTCTCTGCAATGTGTAACATTTTGCTTGACGCATCTTGTTATGGAGGATTTTCAAGGAGGACGTACAGAAATAGCTCTTATCAGATCCATCCTTGGGCATGCCCCAAACCTGCTTGAAGTTCGAATTGATCCAGATGTAGCCTCAAAGGAACAAGCCAACATAGCTGCTACTGAACTAACCAGTTATTCTTGGGCTTCAAAACAGTGCAAAATCATTTTCCAGGAATCCAGTAAATGAAAGGTTGGATGCCAAGGTAGTATATTTTCTTAAGAAAACTAATTTCATAACTATATTACAGTTTTGCTACTCCTTGCCGTGTTTAGCATTATGCAATCATAATGAGTTCTTTGAGGTTTGATGTATTATTGACCTGCCACTGTGTTGTTTCAATTCGTTATTTCTATTTCTTCTGTACCTTGCAAACACTAGCTCAACTGTTTATGGTTGCATATTCTCATTGTTCTCTACCTCGGGTGTAGTTTTGTTCGCCCTGGGTGTTGTATCGCTACGTGCGAACTAAGTAGAAACCAATATGAGCAATAAAAGATTGTTTGAATGAAAGGTCTGTTTATGTTAGTTTTTTTAACCCCAATCTTGATTCAGCTTAAAATATGTTAGTTTTTTAACCCCCAATCTTGATTCAGCTTAAAACAGAGAAATAGGTGATTCTGAATCCTATTTCGTTCTGAAAATAATTATTCTTTTGTACTAAGGTAGTTAGGTGAGTAAATGTTTCCTTTCCTTTTTCCCCATAGAATTGAAGGAAGGGTGAATAAGTTTATGAGCTCAGTTTTTATTTAGGATATAAGAGATCAATCTTGAATGAACATATCACGGTTGGGGCAGTACCCAAAGTGGCAGTTTGTGACGATGGTGTAATGCTTCTGGACAACATATGAAGCTGTGAAAAATGCAATGAAAAATTTAGTTAGGCATGGAAACCGGCATTGTAATAAAGAATTATTTGTGCGTGTCCTTTTGAATGGTAACCTGATTGTGATTAACAAATATAGCATCTTCATATTTTGAAATCAAAATTTCATTTTATTATTGTAACAATCTGAAATCTGTGGAATACTTTCACATTTCACACCCTTTTTGCACAATTGTTTATGGACATTAACCTCTTGTTTGTATTTATTACTCAGAGCATATCATACAACTTCAGGTTTGCAATGGCACTGTTAAACCTCGGCCAAGATATGCATCAGCTGACATCAAACAACAGATTGTGATCATCCTCATCTGGCCACAACTGTACATTTGTGTACTTTGACCCATACGTAACTTCAGAGCTCCAAGATGTGGCTGGGGCTATTTTTTGACTGACATCAAACAGCACACCGTGATCATCCTCATCCAGTCACAACTGTACATCTGTGTAGTGACCCATATCTAGTTTAGAGCTCCAAGAACATGTAGTCTACACGTGGTTGGGGCTATTTTTTGATGGGAAACTTTTGTTCATTTCCCTTATGACTCTGAAGAGACGATCTTTCTGTGTGCTGATGTAAATGAGTAAATCAATTCTGCAGTATACAATATCTCTGTGTTGATATGTTATTGAGCAAACCGAGCTGCTTGCTTCTGCCATACTTAATGGTTAATGTTGCCCAGGAGTGTTTTTGCTGTAATACTGTGATTTTTTAGTGATATATTCATGTGCACAGCATATGAGTAAACATGAGTTATTTGGTTCTTGTTTTCTGCTCCCTTTTGTCATTTCTGGTTGTTGATGTACAAGTAGGGGCATTGATTCGTGGCACATGAAAGGTGACCATATGATGAAAATTTATCAAACAGAAATATGAACTCTGTATTCAGTGTAAACTTATTGCCCTTGCATATGAACTCTGTATTATTGTATTGACATGATAAGCTTGTGAAGGAACCAAGCCCAACTCTGGGGTGAAGGGAGTATAATAAAATATCATTTTCATTTGAACCCTGAAAACAAGGTTGGAATGGTACAAAACAAGGCCAGAGATACGCAGGAAAATTAGGCAGCATCTCACATGAATGTATTTCTTATATTTTTATTTAAAAATCAACATTTTTATAAACATTTTTCTTGTCTTGTTTCAACACTTTATGTAAAATGTTGAAACTATTCATTAAAAAAGTTGAAATAGTCATTGTAAGATGTTGAATCTAATGTTTTATAATGTTGAAAGATTTCTAAGATTTTTAAATAATTTTGATATATTGTTATGATATTTTTAAAAATGGTGTTAAAAAATTGTGGAATTGCATTACAGATAAATTTTGAGGTGAGTATTTCAAAGATTAAATTGTATTTAAATCCATAATAATTCGAAATAATATATTTACAAACTGTTAATAAAGCTCGAAATAAAAAATACCTGTAATGGGCCACCTTGCAGTTGGGCCGCATGCTGCTTTGCTTGCTAGGCCAGTTGATGGGCCGCAGGGTGCGTTGCGTGCCTAGTGGGCTTTGATGGGTCGAGTACCCGCGGGGCATTGTCTCTTTGTCTCGCCGTGTTTTCTATATGTAGCGCGCGCTACGTGTAGCTTACATGTCGGGCGCCTATGTGGCGTCCTTTGATTGATCAATGGATGTAAGTTTATTTTCCAATTTTCAAATTGATTTTTTTATTAAAATATATATCTGTTTTCGAATCCGTTTGAACCACCATAATCTTTGGAATTGTGACATTTTGACTATAAAAAAAAAGAAAGAAAGAAATTACCTTTACTAGTGTGGGACCCGCTTGACCTCATTCACCGTTTCCCTTCTCCCGTTTCTCCCTTTCTAAGAGCATCTTCAAAAGCTCCCCAAAAACTCTCCCTAAATCAAATTAATGGAGTTTAGTCTAAAAAATCATCTTCAATAGCTCTCCTAAATAAGTCACAGATTTATTCTCTTCCTAAATTATCCTTATTTGTAGCTAAAAATAAGGGGATAATTGGAGACCCCAATACTTGTATTTAGAAGGAAATTAATGTTGTTGTGGACCCAGATGCTGACGTAGCCCAATCAAAAGGTTTACTGATGTATTTTTAGGGAGAACTGTTGGAGTAGACAAGAAAACTTCTTCTTAATAATTTTTGGGTTGTTTCCAAAAACATTTTTTTAGAATCAATTTTTTAAGGAGCTGTTGTAGATGCTCTAAGCGGAGCTGCACCTCAGCAGGCGCTAGCCTGAGTGCCACGCAGGGGCAAGCCTGCTTGCGTGGGCTGATGTGCTGGCCTCCATGCCGCTGGTGTCTAGGATAGACATGAGTAAATATTTTTTTTTCATCCCGTCTTCGCTCCCTCAGTTCTCTCATTTCTCTCTCGTTCAACTCTCTCTTTCTTTCTCCCTCTATTTCTCTTCCGCCACCACCGAAGCAAGCAGAAGCTCGAGTACCGCCCACCGCCATCGACGCCCCGGCCAAGCCGTCGCCCCAAACCGACGCGCAGACCGCCTCCACTCATCGCCATGGCCGCCCAACACCTTCTCCCGTCGTAGCTCGTGAATTGGAGCCATTTTTCAGAGGAGGCCGAAACTGCACCGTTCTGCCCCTTCTCAAATTCTCCTTTTTCGGTGAGTCATTCAAATTCGTCGCAAAGGAAGAAGTATAGCACGGTTGCGCATCTTCTAAGCTCGAGCCTGACCTCAGAGATGTTGCTGGTTGCTCGAATTTTTGCAGCTTCTTGCCGCCGTCACCGTGCTTTGTTTTCCCCACTGCCGTTGCTGTTTCTGGTGAACACAGCCATCGTCGACCTCTCCTCTACCTCTCCCTCGCAGCGCCGCCCTGTCCATGGTCTTGGCCAGCCGAGCCGCGCTCGGGAGCGAGCTCGAGCTCCGGTGGCAGAACCACCGCGCGCAAGCATGCGCGAGCGAGCCGAGGCCCCGAGAGCTCCCTGTTCTTTCGGTAGATGGGCTGCCCATTTTTAGATTATTACATATGAAAATAATTTCAGAAACTTAGGTAATTTATAATCTATGTTTTAGGTTTCCTAAAATTTTGGGACCAATTTTATTAGGTTTAAAATAATTTTCTCTACCACTTTGGGAAATAAAATTAAATATTTATTTCATATGTTTTTCAAGCATTTAATTAAGATTTAAAATATCCTTTAAATTGTTAATTAAGTTAGTACTTCCTGAATTAATGTTTTACCCTAATAATTGGATTATATTTTTTAATAGGCTGATTAAGGGTAATTAACTATAATTAAGCATGTCATTTCCTTTTCATTAGTAGACTTAATCACATTTAATTTGAAGGAAATACTTCAGACAAGAGTAATTAAGTTCTTGTCTACTACTTATTCGCACCATTATTTCTAGCATCACATTTCGCATTCATGCATCCTAGCACTAACTTGCGACGTATCGACGAATCGTATAGCACCTGAGATCGTCGAGCAGTCTGTCGAGAGTGGACCCGAGGTGGTGATCGTCGAGCCTGACTTCGCGCCTGCACTGCAGTACTCGGATGAACCTCAAAGCAAGTCCCGGTGCATCTCACCTATATTTTTAAAATTCTTATTTTTACACAGTCAATCGAGTCATGATTGTGCATTAGGTTTCAGGAATTGATTGACACCACCTGCATCACAATCATATTCTATGATGTCTTTATACTATACAGGTACAGGTAGCACGATAAGAGCTATGCTTATGTTATATGAATATTGGTAGCACTGTATAGGATGATCTTAAAGCATGGAGGCTTTAACTTGAGTGAGATCTTTGAAAATTCAAATGAAAGATGATGATGATGAGACCGAACGGGTCTCGTAGAGGAAAGGGCAAAGACTGGATCTTGCAAGATGGTAGCTCCGTCCGTGTCAGATTTAGGACCAAGTCGTTGACGGCTCTGTGAACAAGTATCGAACAGTACCGCCTACATGCTGGTATATGGGACCCAATAAGCTGATGTACCCTAATTACCTCAGTGGTAGGACGTAGCCAACTTTCTTTCTCGGCTGTTAGTGAGATTGAAGTCTCACAGGAGGGAAATGGTGGTCGCTCACGGATAACGTCTGGGACGGGTATCACGTGGGGTCTCCATATTTCCGGGAAAGTTAGAAACGGATCAACCTCTAGTTGGGGTTAGCGGGAAAGGTTGTTATTTATGACCAATGCGGTGCGTATATGTCATGTAGTCGAGTTTTACCCAGCTGGTAGAAATTGATTTGAGTCGCTGTCCCTCGCAGCAATGAGTACCGCTTGTTCACTTGACGCGAACGTAGATAATTGAGAGTAATGAGAAAATGAGAGTTGTTTCAGTTAAATAATTTCTTTGCTTGCAAGACTTGATTACAATAGTACAGGATGCAAACCTTATTACTAATGAACTTAATCTTGAGTTAAAAGATGAAAGTAGATATCCACTATTAGTGCTGTTTTTCGCAAGTCTGAGTCAACTCACTAGCCAAAGACCTATACATTCTAGGTGTCGGTCTTAGCAAGCCATGTTGACGGGTCAGTCTTGCGGAGTATATTAGATACTCAGAGCTTTATCTATGTTGGTTTTAGGAGGTGAGCCATATCCCTATGGCTGGTCCGAGAATATGCCAGGAGAGGAGCACATTCCAGAAGGAGGATCTATCTAGTGGAAACGCATCCCGTATCTCGAAAAATAGAAGGCCGTCGGAGCGTAGTTTGCGATAGTAGAATAAAGCTCCCCGTTGTTAAGCAGTTCACGTTTAGCTTCTCAAACACTTTATTGTAATAAATATTTTTTCCACTACAAAACTCTGTTTTTTTAGAAAAAAAACCTGGTTGTATTATATCATGATGTAATATATTCTGGGCTTGTAAGAATGTATGTGTTGTTGTAACTCGCTTTGTCGAGTGTTCTCCTATACTCGATCCTGATTATCCCGGAGGGGATGTCATAGGAATTAATGTAATAAAATGAGATCCAACATCACTATAAAATTATAAAAATTTTGAATTTAAATTTTTGATTTTTTATTATTCTAACTTTAAAAACCAGTTGTTCTAGTAGTAAAAATCAATTGTTATAATATTTTTCAAAATTTTAAATTCTGAACTTTTTATTTTAAAATTTTATAAAAGTGTTCTAAATAAAATGAATTGTTCCAGTGAACACACAAGCAGTTATTCTATAACTAAAAATTATTTGTTTATGGATTTTGGTTTTTTAAAAAAATATTTTTAAATATTTTAAAATTATTACAGTAGCAAAAATGAATTGTTCCAACTGTGTATTTAAATTGTTTTAGGAGTATATATAAATTGTTCTAATAGTGTATATAGATTAATTCCATGTTAAATATTTATTATTGCAATATAATGAGTTTTAATAAAAAGATTTTACAAAAATAATAAATATACGTATAACTTATATTACTATAATATTTTAAAAAATAATGAAATTTATAAAGAAATAAACCATATATATAATTTATGGGTCTTAATGGGCCGCGCGGCCTATGTATGTATAGGAGGTCCCCTGTCTCGCTCGCCTTCTCTGATTCTCTCCCCTTCTGTTTGTTTCATCCCAGAGTCGGGGGATCCGAACGGCAAGTCAATCAATCCCCTCCGCCGCCTCCGAATCGAAGAGGACTCCAGGAGCCAAATCGACAAGTCGGATTCCAATTCGAGAGACGAGCCCGACCGCCGCCTATATCAAGAGGAGACGACCATCGACAGTTCATTCCCCGATCCCGTTTCCTACCACTTCTTTCTGTGGATCCTCCTCCTGCCTGTTCAGAGGGAGATGGATCGCGGCGAGCAAGCAACCAGTCACGCGGGCTACAATCTGTATACCGTTGATTATGGTGGCCGGCGGTACGTGGTCAGGAGGCGGCGGCAGCCCGAGGGCTTTAGGTTTTACAGCACCCTCCCTCCTGCCATTGCTCGGAATCCGATGGTGCTGCTTGACCCGCCGCCGCCGCAGACCACCCAATCCGCCACCGCTGCTAATGATGGCGCAGGAAGAAGAAGAATCAACAAGCGCGCTCGCGTCGCCGAGGCCACCGAGGCCGCCATCCAGGGCCTGCCGGAGGTGACGATGCCGCCGGCGGCGGAGTGCGCCGTGTGCCTCAAGGATTTCGACGAGCTGGACAAGCTCAGGGCCATGCCCTGCACACACGCCTTCCACCAAGACTGCATCTTCCGCTGGCTCCGCCGCAACGCCACCTGCCCTCTCTGCCGCCACCCGCTCTCTTCTGAGGCACACGAGACTGCCTGATCAGTTCACCATCCCTACACTAGATCTGTCTCTCTTCTGCTGTGTTCCCTCCCTTCTCTGTTTATTATCCTCGTGATTGTAACTGAACATTTTGTTATTAAGGGTGATTTATCAGTAAAACAAGTCTGTCCAAATCTCTTTAAAGTTAATAGATTCTTCCCCTTATTGTTGCTTGTGCAAGACTTACTTGAGATCAATTTTACAACTTGAAAAAGAAATTATGCTTGGAGCAACACAGTTGTGCAGCCACTCAGAGTCAAAGCTGGCAGGCACCCTCTGTTTAAAAAAGCGACCGCTTAAAAGCTGGCAGACACCCTCTGTTTAAAAAAGCGACCGCTTAAACGCTAGGCGGAGCTCCACCGCTTCGCTTTCAACTAAGCTGTTAAAAAAATGTTTTGCTCTATTTCTCTTATAATTATGTGGTCATATGCTATATTTTCATTATTTTTGATACTTTTTTATATTTATTTGATAAAAGTACAAACGCTTAGTTCCGCCTAGAACCGCTTAGGATCGCTTAAGCGCCGCTTAACCGTTCGGAGGTGCCTAACCGTTCGCTTAGTTTATCCATTTTTTTAAACATTGCAGGCACCAACAATAAACGTTTGCTACAGATTCTACTATCAGAAGCCGAAGCTCTCTCCACCTTGAAGTTGCAAAATGGTTTCATCTCCTCCTCAGCTGAGCTTGTTCCAAAACACATTTCAGGTCACCATCTTCAGTTGACAGCTCATTTGGCTTACCATCAAACGTCAAGGCTATTGGCTTGTCAAAAGTAGAATATGAAGAAGTATATGCCCATCTTCAATTTTTCTGCAGGCAATGTTTCACTTACCTGTGTTGAACCAAGTCATTACCACAACTGGGCAGTGAAAATTGTGAATTCAATTGTTCAACAGAACTTGTTTCAGTGATAGGCATCCCATACCCTTCAGACAAGATGACTGAAGAACCATGATGTCCTCCCTTTCTCCTCTGTTTATCCTGATTGTAACTGAGCATTTTTTTTATTATCAGTGATTTATCAGTAAAACAAGTTCGTCAACATCTTTAAGCTAATTTATTTCCCCTTTTTTGTTTGCTCTGTGCAATACTTGGAGGTAAATTTTACAACCTCGAAAGAATTTATGCTTGGAGCAACATGGTGCACCCACTCAGAGCAGGCAGGCACCAACACTGTATCTGTATACGCCAATGTTTGCTGCAAATTCTAGTACTAACCAAACCTGAGACCAAGAAGCTAGAGTAGCTCCATCAATATAATCAGCCTTTTCCATACAATGACTTTGGTTTTCACATATGTACATGTTTTGCACAACGGACAATACTGTCTGATACAGATATTAGTAACATCTTTCTGTGGTGAGGATCAATGCCAAAACACATGACCATCTGAAGTTGAAGCTCTCCCCCCTCAACCTGTCTAAATTGATCCCCCCCCCCTCCCCCCCAAAAAAATTCCTTGGCATAGACATTGTCAACCTCATCAGTTATACAGATATCAGATTAAACTGACACAGCTTGTTAGTTCTCCAACCTCTGAAGAGAAATCAAACTGTTCCCAAAAGAAACATGGTCATATTAATGCCGAACAGGAACACAGCAGGGTAAAGTTTGTGCAGGAATAGCATCATAACGATGGTAGCCCCAGAGGGGAAACTGACAAACCCACAGGAAAAAAAAAACAGAAGGAACAAAATCAACAGTATCTCTTATAATAGCTTCAATTTACTCCGTACGCCACAAAACTCGATTTACTCATTTACATGAACATATCAGCAAAAGAGTACACATGACTGAGACCATATGGCTCTTCTCTGTCGTGAGAATCCAACGGTGCTTGTTATAAACAGCACCAAACACATGTGCACTATAATTACAGAGTATGCATGAAAATTAGAGACCTGTGCTACTAGGAAGAATTCATATCTCTGGAATTATCCTGTTGGCAGCTGAGATGGGTCACCTCAAAGCTTCAGCGTCAGATATTTCAGATAGTAAATTAGCTACGATGTGAGAATACAGCCTTACCTGACAAAACTGAACCTTACTCTTGGATGCAATATGGATATGCATCATTACTGAGATCAGTATATTTCTTACTTTCATCAACTACACAATTTGCTTCTAACCCACATTCATTGTAATCGCCTCACTTTATTATCTTAAGTCTTGTCAGTGACTCCATTCAAAAAAAGAGAGAGAGAGCTTCTAGTTACCCAAACAACTTTCTGTTGCTCCCCTTTGTTAAAAGTCAGATTCACAGTTTGACCGGCTCTCACAAGCATCACTTCTGTTGAGCTCAGGTTTTTCTGCCTACGAAGAGGCGAATCCGAAACCGTTCCGAGCAGATCAAGTCGGATTTGGAATCACGTCTATACATGGCCGGTCTTGAGTTTTGGGGGGCCCAGGGCCAGTAAATAAGCCGAGGTCCCTCTCTCTATATATATATATAAACTAAAATTTTGTATGTATATGGAGAAATACTGTTATTATTAGTAAAACAAACAACATGTCAAAATAATATTCATATAAAATGATTATACATATTAACTTAACAATTACTTTTAACATTTGTAGATGCGAAGTTATTGATAATAATGGTGTTTGTGTCAATCTCGTCAAACAATTTTTTTTCAATGCATAAAGTGACCAAACCGTTCAAAGCCTGATGCATGCTTTCTTGTCGAAATGATTGCTTGCTAAAAATTATAGACAAAAAGTGACGGAGTCAGTCGTTTGATCATGTTATTATAAACTTAGGTCATATACAATTATACCAATTAGCAATGAAATTAGGGAAGCCATAGATTGTAGAACCGTAGACAACATACCCCTTACAGCAGCCTGGCGCAACTTGCAAAGGACCAGAGCAGCGCTAGCAGAGAACACCGCAGCGATCGTCGAAGTTGAACTGTTGTTGCGCCGCCACACAAGAATTGCGATGCGAAGAAAAACTACTGTCGTAAGGCAAGCTGAATCCAAGCGTTAAGTTACATATCCAAGTGAGATCTAGTTTTGTTCATATTGTCACGTACGGTGAAAGCGAAATACAAAATAGATAATATATGAAGGATTTATAATATTTTTTAAAAATTATACCACTTTATTTGCTTATGTCATCATGAAAGAGACATGTCCATCTTTTGGTTTCATGGAGACACGCCAAAGGCTTTGACGTGTCTCCTTAATTAGTCATGCCAAATAGATTGACGTGATTTAATTAACCTTAATCTACTTCTGGACCGTCCGAAGAGTATTGAGTCTCAAACACGCCAATCAATATGGCATGTTTTATGCATAAGACACGCCAAATAGATTGATGTGTTTGCGGTCAACCAGAGTCCCCGCTCGGATCCGACGTGGCGGTCGACACTGACATGGATTCAATCACGCTAATTAATATGGCGTGTTTTATACACGAAACAAAAATGTCTAGATCCTGCAATTTTAGTTTCGGGTAGACTTTTTTTTATAATAATAGGTTAAAAATGATTATTTTAAAAAAAAGACACCATTACATCATGGTGGGCTGCTTCTCTAGAGTCCTGAACAAAGCTCGTTTTTTTTAGATTTTTTACTAAACAAAGTCCAAAAACAGGCTGACACAGGCTACGGGGAGGGACCCCTCAGAATTGGGGGCCTAGGGCAGCTGTCCTGCTTGCCCCCCTCCAGGGCTGGCCCTGCATCTATATCAGGAGCTGGTCAATCAATCCATCAAAACTCTCCTCTACCCTCTCCAGAGTAGAGGGATGCAATGGATGCTTATGACATCCACCATGGTCACTAGGACCCATCGTTTGTAAGAACTAGTATATGCTCTGGCAGCTACGTTGTATGGTTGTTTCGACCTTATTTTTATCTTAATAGAAAATACACACCTCTCCCGTGTATTCTTGAAAAAAGGATCTTCGATGACGATGATGACCACGAGGGTATGAGGCCCCTTGCCTTCCAGGCACAGGGGCCGTGATTATCCTAGATCACGAGCCACAGCCGCGGGACCTATCCGCTCTAATGGATGGCAAGCATCGTGAGTCCTTGGGTAGAGCTATAGATGGAAAAAATGGGCGGGCTGATATGACTCAGGACTTAAAAGGTCCAACATATTTAATTTCAGGCTATCATGACACACGGACCTTTTCAGGTCGTGCCTTGCAACCCACATGCCCGGCTATCGGCCTATTGTCTGGCGTGAATTTGTGTGTGTGGGGGGGGGGGGGGGGGGGGGAGGGTTTGAACCTGTCACCTCTTGGAAACAAGAAAAAAGGCTTTTCACTAGACCACTCAATTCTTTTTGAGGATGTATGAAATAGTAATTTATTTTTAACAAACTAATAAAGTCATGCCTGAGCCGGGACAAAAACATCGTGCTTCAGCCTCAACCAACAAGCGCGCCCGTGTCCGCCGAGGTCGCTATCCGCAGCCTGTGGCTATCAGATTTTATCATCATCTTTTGTGGTTTTGATCTATGTAACATCAAAACCTAATATTTGCTTGATCCAGATTGACTCCACCATTTCCATTTTGGGACAACATTTCCTAATTGCCCAAAACAGAAGTGATATCTTCAATGGGCTTTGCCTGAATGACGAGCATGTCAGAAGAAATATTTCATCTTGATTGACCAGACTTATGCATTGATATTCGAAAAATCTGATCCTGCGCCTATTCTATTTTCTTGAATGATGAATTCATCTCTTCAACTGAGCTTATTCTCAAACAGAAAGCTCACCCACCATAGTCGGTTAATAGTAGCCTTTCGAACTTCACGGACGAGGGCTCAAAATCTGAATCGTGCGCTCATCATCAATTAAAAGTTGTGAAGAATGCCCATTTTCTGCAGGAAATGCTGCGCTTGATCTGTCTTGAACCAAATCATTATCATCTGGCTTTGAGCTGTGTTTCGAAGGAGCCTCCCAGCCGCACGATAGATATACGCGCACGAATCTCAAAGCCGCACACCACGCCTTTTGGCCCTACAATTCGAACGGGATCTTGCAAACGGCTTTGGCCTCTTGGACTCTTCCCCTCCAAGCCTCCCCCGTCCCCCCCCCCCCCCCCCCCATCAGACCATCACCCGAGAAAGAATTCCTCAAGAAATTGCCATGGAGCGGACCGACGATATGCTCCGTACGGTGGTGCGTTTGCTTCCCCCACCGCCGGACTCCACCCTCCTGGCTGAGGGGGACGCATGTCCAGATGCCGGCGGCGCAGCAGGCAAGGGGGCTGGCGAAGCGGGGGGAGGGTTGGGCGGTCCACATGGCGGCGGCGCGGGCGAGGGAGGAGGGCTAGACGGCGGCGGCGCGGGAAAGGGCGGAGGGCTGCACGGCTGCGCCGGGGACAAGGGTGGAGGCACCGAGGCCGACGCTGCTGCTGAAGCGATGGAGGGCGGCGCCACAGCCGAGGGAGGAGGACTCGCTGGGCAAGAACCGCAGGACCAACCCAGTCCACGGGCGGGCCGAACGATCCAAATGTTTATCACCAATCCTTCGACCTCTATCTTTATGGCCACCCTCTATCGTCATTCTGGGAAAAAGTGTGGAAAGAGCCCCCCCCTTGTGTTTCACGACAAAGAACTGCTTGATGCTAGCAGATTCATTCACGATGAAGAGGGCGTGGCCCTGCGCAAGGACAGGGGGTCCGATTTTACCCATGAAATCACTTCTGTTCTGAATAATCACCCTGGGCCAGTGTCAAATTTTAGAGTGGATTCTTCTGTTTGGAGTGGCGGCAGTGGCCAGTTGGGTATCTGGATGAGCATGCTATCAAGAAAAGGCATCCAGGAAGTTGTTATCATCAATTCTGCACTCCCAACTGATGTTTCTTTTCCCATCACCGCACTTGAAAGCACTGAACTTCGAAGTCTTTCACTTGGGTTTCTGAGCATTAGTGATCTAGCAATTGGTGCATTCGAGTATTCATCTTTGACTGAGCTTCGCTTGTTTGGGTGCACTTACGATGGTCAAGCATTATCAGCTGTTATATCTGAATGCTCTTCTCTCAGAGAATTGGTGATTGGGTTTTCTGTGCACGACGTTAGTATCATTTCCCAAAGCTTGGTGTCCATAAAAATGTTCAACAGTAATGCAACTTCTTTCACCATTGATTATGCTCCCAAGTTACAAATTCTGTCAACTGGTGTTAGCCCGAGGAATAGAGGTCAACCGGTTCTCATTGATATCAATAGTTCTCACGCATTGAAGGAGATTTACTGTTGGATGCTACCCCACCATAGCATTACTATAAGAAGTGTGCCCGTAGAGGTACCTACTTCTTTCATTGTCACAGCTGAATTCCTTTCTCTATGTGATTGTACACCAAAATTCTTATCCATGCCATTTCGCAGGGTCTCATCTGTTTACCTAATGTTCAAAAGCTGAGGCTGGGTCTGGCTATGGCAGACCCGCATCAAAGATCTGGTCTTGTACATATATTGGAGTGCCTACCTCACTTGAGAGATCTGGGTGTCTGGGTATCAACTCATCTTCTATTCTATATGATTTGTTTTTTGTGGTCAATTACTATGGAGTAATTGTAAACATACCGCTACAGAGGATGGATGAGGTCTGTGCTGCCGAGGCAATGGATGGTTCATTCACAGCTGTCAACTCTCTGCATTGTGTTAGATTGTGCTTGAAGTATCTGCTGATGGAGAATTTTCAAGGAGGGTGTGCAGAGATAGATTTTATTACCTGTATCCTTGGGCATGCGCCGAACCTGCTGAAAGTAAGCATTGAACCTAATGACATGTCCAAGGAAGATGCCACAGTGGCTGCTACTGAACTGCAGAGTTGTCCTCTGGCTCCAGGAGCATGTCAGATTATCATCAAGTCGCCCAGGAAACAAAAGTATCGAGTATAAGGTAAAAACCGATTTTGTAACCATGATCACTATATAGCTGTTTTACAGTTTAGTTTTGCAACCGCTCCTATTATGCAAACTTTGGAATAAAATAAAGGCTGCAGCTACCATATTCGGCATTATGCAATCACAATGAATTCTTTGACTTACCATATTATTTAACTGCCAATATATTGGTTGTATTTATTGTTTCCTTTTCTTCTTGACCTATGCAAAGATCACCTCAACTTTCTATGCTTGTATATTCTCATTGTTCCTGACATCATCAGGTGTAGTTATGTTTGTCCTGAATGTTTTGGGTGTTCTATTGCTATGTGTGAACTAAGTACAAACTTATCAATTAAAGATGGTTTGAATGAAAGGCATGCCTGTTTTCGTTTGTTAACCCCCAAAGAATCTTGATTCAGCTTAAAATAGAGACATTCATGATTTTGAAACTAATTCTATCAGAAAACAGGTCTGCTTTCATACTGAGGTGGGTGATTTTTTTCTTTTTTCTTTTTCATTTGAAGGAAGGGTGACTTCTGAATGGGTTTGGGAGTTCAGTATTTTTTTAGGATAAGAGATCGATCTTGAATGAATATGACATAGGGGTTGGGGCAGTATCCAATGTGGTAGTTTGTGATGATGGTTTCATGTTTCTGGACAATATATAAAGCTGCTAGAAACATATAATGCATAAATAATTTAGGGAGGTATGGAGTCTGGTCTGGCATTGGGATAAACATGTAGTGTGAATAACAAACGAATAGTTTGCACCAAATTTTCATTTCATTATTGGAACAATCTGAAATCTGTGGTATTCATTATACTATTACAAGTATGCTTTAACGTTTCATCCCCCTTATGTATGATATTTAGGCATTAACATCTTGTTAGTATTTCCTGACAGGACTCAAACAAGTTCAGAATTACATCGGCTCTGATAGCCCGGGGTGGACGTGTGCATCAGCTAACACTAGACAGCTGAGAACAACGTAAATGATTAGTCCAGATGGAACTTTAGAGCTCTGCGTGCATTTAGTCCAGCAAACTATTGTTTGTATTTCCTGACAGGATACCATACTTCTTCAGAATTATATTGCCATTGATAGCCCAGAGTCGATACGCACATCAGCGAACTCCAGACAGCTGACGGCCATCATCCAATTGTATAATGTGTAAATGATTAGTACAGATGCAACTTTAGAGCTCCAAGTGAATTTTAGTCCAGACGCAGTTAGGGCCATTTTCTGACAGGCCCCTCCCTTTTTTTTTTGGGTTTCCCTTGTGACTATGAAGGGAGGCCATTCTTTCATCGCTGATATGTTGGTGTAAATGAGTAAATCAACTTGTCAGTATAAAATTTCTCTGCATAGGCTTGCGAGTAAACCATGCTGCTTATTTCTACCGTACCACAAATGTTGGGCATGAGTGTTTTCACTTGTTCAAGAGTGAAGACCTTGTGGCGGATCCACTGCAGAACTTGAATGAATACGTCATCGTTTGTCTTGTGCACGTGTGCGTATGAACTGATTATGGTCTTCCGTTGTGTGTACAAGTACTTCAATTTTCAGTAACAAAATAGAGACGTACAACATGTAAAACTGTATGAGTTTAACCTGTATGTATGAACATAAACATCCACACTGCAGAAACATGTGGGTGTGGCAGATCTTTTCTTTGTTACTTGTGAGAAATCAGCATTTTTATACATCTTGAGACACCTTTTGTCACCATTTGTTTTTTTTTTTTTGGTTCAAGATCGTATTCTTGACACCAGTTATAAACATAATCATCTTCCAAAGTTCCGATATCTGCTGGCTGCGTCTCACTTGCCGCCGCCATTGACGAGGTGATGAGCTGCTCTGGTTTGAAACGAACGGAGAGTCTTCGCACTCTTATAGACGAGGCCCAAGCAATTCCAGGAAGCCCACCGAGGCCTGCTTCAACTTTTTCGATGGATCGATATAGTATAAAATTTTTCAGCAAAAAAAAAAACGAAAGATCGATATTGTGTATAAATAAAAATAATAAATAAATAAAAGAGTGAAGAGAAGGGGATCGGGGCCGCCGCCCCTGTTCTGTTTCAGTTCCATCATCTGATCGGCAACCGCCTCCGACTCCGAGTCGAAGAAGACGAGAGGCGAAGCCAAACCATTCCATTCCCACCAGAATCGACTCGGATTCTGAATCGCCGCCGCCTATATCAGGAGCGTTTCGCACAGATGGATCGATCCATCCATCGATCGGTAAGACCACCCCACCCAGTGCTTCTCTCTCTCTCTCCCTCCCTTTGTGTTGATCAATCATCGATCCATCAGCTCTCCTCTCCTCAGAGCAGAGGAAGCCGCGATGGAGCGCTATTACGCTCGCCATGGTGGCCGGACGTACGTAGTCAGCAGGCCGCGGCGGCCGGTCACCAGGATTTCGACGAACTGGACAAGCTCAGGGCCATGCCCTGCGCACACGCCTTCCACGAGGACTGCATCTTCCGCTGGCTCCGCCGCAACGCCACATGCCCTCTCTGCCGCCACCCGCTCTCTTCTGAGGCACAGGAGACTGCCTGATCTGATCAGTTCCGATCAGGGATCCTGTCTGTTCACCAACCCTACACTAGATCTGTCTCTTCTGCTGTCTCCTGGAACTATACCCAGGAGCCTCCTCTCTTGCTGTTTCCTTCCCTGTTTGTACAACAGAGAGAGAGAGAGAGAGAGAGAGAGAGAAGAACTATGTTCCTTGTTCCCCTGATTGATTGTTATGATGACATGTTGTGGATTACAAGATCTATCAAGTTAAATTGCTTTTGTTGTTGCTCTGTGCAATTCAATTTACAGCTTTAGAAATATGTATCAGCCACTCAGATCACAAATGCTGCACTAGTCGCTCTTGTCAGTGTACTATACTACTGCAGATTCTACTAAACAAACTACAACAACCTTAGACCAGGAAGCTAGAGTAGCTCCATGAATTGTCTACAACACAAATATTAACATCTCTTT
Source organism: Eleusine coracana subsp. coracana (assembly GCA_032690845.1). NCBI lineage: Eukaryota > Viridiplantae > Streptophyta > Magnoliopsida > Poales > Poaceae > Eleusine > Eleusine coracana. Next base: position 14,085,614 of record CM064426.1, read on the forward strand.
ATTATGATGACGATCAGTGCCAAACACACGCGCACACATAACATCAGAACCCTGAATTTCATCATGTCATGACCATTGCTAAACTACCCAAAAGCAGAAACTGACATCTTCGATAGACTTTGCTAGTCCTTGAAGCATGTCAGAACAGGTGTCTCCATATCTTAACATAACTTCCACAGGCTAGAATAATGATTTCATCTACTCAGCTGAGCTTGCTTCTTAAAAAGAGGAAGCTCACAATCTTCATTCTTCAGTTAACAGCTCATTTGGCTTACCATCAAACTTGCTTGCTTCAGTTAACATGCACCCAATACTCTGCAGATAACAGCTTTGTTTAAATGACAGTTATCCCATACTCTGCAGGTAACATGCTACTCAACTCGTCTTCAAGTTTAGCTGTCAAAGGCTGTCCGCCACCAGATTCTGAGATGAACCGCACTAAAACTTCCTCCGTGTAACACTTATTAAACATGTTAACTTCACTGACCGAGAACATAATGCAAATCAATCACTACCTACATCTACAAAATGTAAGCCTCAGCTGTTCAAATGTTTCAGGTAGTAAATTTGCTTCGATGTGATGTGAAGTGCAGTCTTACTCTGTTCTTCGATTTTATTGAATGATGAATTCGTCTCTTCAACTGAGCTTGCTTCGAGAACAGAAAGCTTACCATAGTCTGTTATTAACAGCTCATTTGGCGTACCTTCAAACTTCATGGCCACTGGCTGATCAAGAGTAGAGTCAGAGTTGTGCCCATCTGCAATTGGCAATTGTGAAGAATGCCCATTTTCTGCAGGTAATGATCCACTTGAACTGTCTTGAACCGACAAGAGTGATCAGAAGCAGCACATCTCAGTGATCCTTTAGTGAGTTGTGAAGTTTGTAAATTCAGTTCTTCAGGTGAACTTGCTTCAACGACAGGCATCCCAGGGTCTGTAGATAATGTGTCACTCAAACTCGATTCATCTTCAAGTTTAACCGTCAAAAAGGCTGATCTATGCCGGATTCTGAAATGGACTGCACTGATGGAGTCTGCTTCAACAATATGCTGTTCGGAATTATTTCCTTTGGATAAAGAAAGCAATATCAATTGCTCGGTATCTAGAAAGTGCAAGCCTCAAATGAGAGAATGTTTGAAATACCAAATTTGTTATAAAAAAAAGGAGTTACAGATTTTTTTTTGTTCGGCAGCCGCCGCCTGCAACTCCCGCGCTGCTCCACGAACTTCCTGATCTCACTGTAGCACGTGCTACGGTGACACTTCGTGACGCGCCTCCAGTCCTGTGACCTGTCTCCTGTGGCGTGCGGCCGCTCATGCCCTGATCGACAGACTCGGAGGTCCGAGATGCCGTCGTTGCAGGTGAGGATTCGTTCCGGATTAAAAAAAAAAATGTCAGCGATAAGTTTGTCTTGCAAAGTCTATTTTTCCATCCTCTGTGTTTTGCTCTGTTCTCCGCTCTGTTTTGCTCTGCTCTCTTCCACTCTCTGCTCTGCTCTGTTCCCTTCCGCTCTCTGTTCTTGCTTTCTCGGGCCTAATTATTTGATTGTATATTGGGCTTGGGTTTGATTGCTGCAACCCCACACATGGGCTCTCTCCGTCACGGATTAGGAGTATAAAATCTCCACTCCAGTTCGGAAACTCTCAAGTTGTACGATTCCGACAAGCAAACTAGGTTAGCGGCGGCCGGCGACGGCCGCCATAGATTAAAGCTTGCCATGGCGGAGAGCGACAATCCTCAAATTGAATCAATAGAGATTTTTAAGACATGATTTAAGACAGCAAGTTGATCTGATTTAAAACTTACACAAAGGTTCTTTATTTCTCGTGTGGCGCCAATGCTTATTCTCTCTATATTTAAAAGAATATCATTTAAGACATGATTTAATATACTAATAACTCATTGATTAGAATACTAATAACTTATTGATTAGAAGATATTTTTCCTTTCTATCCTTATTAAAGATGTCTTGAAAGTAATCCCAATTAATAGTATATGCTTATGAAGCAAAAATGCTTAAATATATAATTTAATTCCTATAACAATAATATTTTTGTTTTCTGAGAGAAAATAACTTATTTTTATAAAATCAGCTATGCACCTACTTCTTTTTGAAGTATGAAAGAAATGTACCTTCTAATCTTGGGAAGAAACAATACATTCAGACCAACCTCTGGGCCGCCGTGACCCATTCCCGCTTCGTTTTTGGCTTGCATTCAGATGCCAGAAAAAACATGCTAATTTCTGTGAAAAAAAAGGAGTCAATCTGTTGCTATTCGTGATGGTGCAACATGCGGTCACTTTTTTCTTGTGGGCAAGGGAGCGACGTGCTGTATGCGGCAAATCAAATGTTTGCTAACAAGTACCAGACAAATTTTAGCTTAGCAGAGAAATTCTGCATTTCACTCAGCTGTTGGAAAGTTTAGTAGAAAAAAGATCACTCGCTCGGCCAAAACGGACACACTTTAACCTGAACACGTAAAAGTCTGACACGAAGAAGTAGCGATACTTGCGCACTGATCGTCCTATTCCGTGTATTTTTTGTCTGGAAGCGACAAAATTTTAAACTGGCAAGTTACGTACTCTTATTATCTTTGTGAAAACAGCAAGTTGTTTATTTGTTTACAAATCACACTTTTTTTTATCGTTTATACGTGATTTTTCCTTTCACAGATTGTTCAAACTGATGTCACTAATTGCTGAAGAATTACAGATCGACATACTACTATTATCGAAATTTAAAATTTTGGATTGTGTTTCTTTCACAATTTGTTCTCCCCTCTTTCTTTTTTTAGATGAATTTCTGGACTATACGCGGCGGTTGCAAAAAAGTAAACCCATCGAGTCTGATATTCGGAGTCGGATCTCAAAATTCATCCGCCGATAAGGAGGGGAGGGGAGGGGAGAGGGAATGAGCGTTCAAACCCTAGCTGGGAGAGGAGAGGGGAAGGCGTCGAATCGATGGAGGATGAAACATCCGATTGCCGGCGGCCGGACTCCACTGAGGAAGAGGAGGTTGGGCTAGTTTGGACTTGGGACAAGGCGAACTGTGCGATGCTCAGCTGCAGCAAGCATCGTGATGGATCCATCTACAGGGGTACCAACTTTTGGCATAGAATGTACAATGTCGCCGATACCAGAGACAGTACGTCTCCTCTCATCTTTGTATATGGCCTTATTTTATCTCAACCCCTTTACCAAGCACTTGATGTTCTAAGTTTTATCTATACCAGTAATTATAATTTATAAGTCGACTGTAGGTAGATTGTATAATACATGTTTTTGTGTTATGAGTTGTGCTTAGGATATGATCCTTTTCCCTCTTACCTGAACTTTTTAGGCTTGTGATACTGTTGTATCGCCAAGCACTTTTCGGAAATTTGTGGAATCTGTTATAACATGGTACTGATATGAAATTTAACTTTTGCTGCGATCATACGAACATCAGGTTCATTCATCATAAGCTTTTCATAAAGAGTTAAAAATGGCTACCGCTTTGTGCCTGTCACATTGCCCAGTTTGCTATTTAGATCCACCCCCTTTTGATTTGAAGGCGGGGTTCAAATTTTAATTTATTTTCATTTCCTCATGCATGGCATCACTATTGCTGCTCAGCCCGCCTAGAACCAATGATGCTGTCAAATCCAACAGATTGCAGGCCAAACAAGCGGGCTTGCAAAGTCCACCTTGAGTGCGCCATGATGCAGATCTTCTCGTTGAAGCTAGCTCGAATTACTGCAGCTGTTGATGGCCCAATTCAATTGTATGGATTCTTGGCTGTCCGGCATCTGCTGAATCCATTGCGTAATTACATCTTCAATCGAACTAGGGATGGTCCTTTTGTTGTCGGGCAGCAAATTGATGACTCTGACTCATATATACCAATGGTTGGCCCCAAGAGAGGCATTCAAATGAAAGCTCGTGTGCTTGTAGAGTATGACATGAGGATCAAAAAAAGGAGAAACACAAGAGGAGGATTTGCAGCTTATTGATGGGGTGGCTTGCTTCAGTGAATTGGCAACATTGCACCGTAGAGTATGTACGCAAAGGATTGAGGGTGATTGTGGTGCAGTGGACATAAGTTTAGCTCTCCTCGACAATGCCGTGGAGGCCACAATTCAAGTCAGGGTATCACAAGTGCATGACAGTGGCTCACACTTATCTATAAGTTCTTTTAGTAGTCGATTACCCCAAGAAATTCAGCTCTTCCAAGGTGTTATTGCTGAACCATGTGATCTAAACAGGTTTGTGATTGCTGTGGTCAAGGGTTCCATATTGATTATAAAATTAATAGTTAGCCAGGTAGATGGGTCAGGTCATGCTCATCCATGCTGTGCATTCAAAGCTAAAGTGCATGGATATGACAGGCAAGAGGTCAAACTTGATTTTGCTACCATATTCTTGAAGGTCTCTTGGTCAACTTTGGTCCGACATAGAGTAGGCCTGGGGCTTTTGTAATATACTATATGCAGACAATAGTGATCTCTATGTATTTACTGTTTGGCAATTGTTCAGCGCTTCTACTCTGCAATATCTTTGTCATTTAACGCATTGTATATTAAACAATATAAACATGCAGACCTCTTATTTATTTGCATCAAAACATCTAACCAGTTTGATCATATCCAATACCAGAACATGGATGGGTCCTCATAATAGGTTTCCAGCATAAGATTTGTCAGACTGAAGATGACCCTTCCAGGATTATTATTGCACTGAAGATCAGTTCTGGCAGCTCAACCTCCTCCTGCAGGTTCCCTTTACAAGTTTGCATGCTCTTCTCCTTCCACACTGAAATTGAACTCTGACATATGTGCATGATTTTCACAACGAACAGCATTGGCTGGTACAGTTGTCATATTTCTTCATCTATACAATGACTCGGGCCAAAAAACTGTCAGTAGCTTACACTCTCCTCAATGTGTATAACTTGTCTATTACATTAACTTGCCTATTACATATCTGATATCTCCTGTGCATGAGCGTTGTTTGAAATATTCTCAAACTCATCAACTGAACAGCTGGTAACGGAGACTCTGGATTCAGCAGACCAAGCTAGTTTGTTTTCCAAAGTTTTCCAAGGTGAAGTGTGGTTTACTGTTGACATGAACACTGAAGAGGAAGGCAGCAGGAAAATAAATCGAGATGGGCTAAATTTGTGCAGGAACAACAAATTGTTAGCCCAAAAGTGGAAACTCACACTATTACAAATCATAATTCTGTACCAGACAACTAAAGCTAATTTGATAACTGCCATCTTGTTTATTATCCACATTTTCACTGCACACCTGGAAGTGATAACATTTTACACTACCAGGCTCATTTACTGATTTAAACATATCAGCAAAAGAGAAATACTAAATCTTCCTGTCGCAAGAATAGAACTGTGCCTGGTAAAAATGGCACCAAATCTATGCTAAACTCGCTTTGGACTCCAAAATTTTTTCAGGGTCCAACTAATCAACTAGAAATGTATTGTTGAGACTGGATGATCCTTGTCAGCTGCTTCAGGTTAGCTAATACATGTCTCTGCCCAAGACTTTCAGATCCAATGTAATCCAGAAGTTGTTCAGTATCCTGCCAGGAACCCAAAGTGACAAGTTAATATCCAAAAACAAAGAATGCCTTAAAAGTATGGAATACAACATATGTTCATCGGAGTTTGAATAACCACAGGCACAGACTCAATTGGTTATTACAGTAATAAAATGGAACTTTTGGCTTCAAAAGATGAAGCAGTTCAACGAGTATAAGTTCTCAGTTCGGGTTATCATAGAATAGGACGCCTAATTACTTGTTAATCGCAGTTACAAGTTCCAAGCATCGCTAAATTCTTCATTGGTTTATGTTCCTCAGCTTCATACGTTTTTGCATTCGAAAACAAAAGAGCTTCATATGTTGTCCATCTTCACAACCAGACAGTTTTGGCAGTTGGCACTCTTTTTTTGAGGGGAATGACTACTTCCACAACATACTGTCAAATCCACTAACGATTATTTTATTCTAAACCAAGTTACTTGAACTCATTCTCTTGAATGGCGAAAATGCCTATTTGTCTAGTTGAAGAAAGCCAGAAATTTAATATTTCCAGATTGGGAGAACTCGATGATAATAGAGAGAAAAAGAAACATGTTTACTCTTAGTTCATTTTATGTAATCCGGATTCCAAGTCAACAGTGTTAAAAAAAAGTGCCCAGTTTGATTTAAATGAATATGAAATATCAAAGAAGACTAACCTTATTAAAAAAGAAAACGAAAGGTGCCTGATAAAAATAGCACCAACCACCTCCTGACTAAACTCACTCAATACTCTAGAACTTGGCTTTTGGTCAAATCAACCAATTAGAAACATAATGCTGTGACTGGATGATCGTTGTCAGCTGCTTCAGGTTAGCTAATACATGTCTCGGTCCAAGACTTTCAGCACCAATGTAATTTAGAAGTTGTTCAATATCCTGCCAGGTATCCCAGGTGACAAGTTAATAAACAATGCCATAAAAATATGGAATACAAAAACATGTTGGTCAGAGTTTTGATAACCACAGACTCAAGTGGTTACAGTAATAAAATGGAACTTTTGGCTTCGAAAGATGAAGCAGTTCTACATTTATCAGTTCTCAGTTCGGGTTATCATAGAAAAGAACACCTAATTACTTATTAATCACAGTTCCAGATTCCAAGCATCACTAAATTCTTCATTGATTTATGTTTCTCAGCTTCATATGTTTCTGCGTTAGAAAGTGAAGAGCTTCAAATGTTGTCCATCTTCCCAAGCAGACACTTTTGGTGCTCTTTCTTCAAGGGGAATGTGTACTTCCACAGCAAACTATCAAATCCACTAGAGATTATTTTATCATAAACTGAGTTATCTGAACTCGTTCTCCCGCTCAAGTACCAAAACACAATAATTTCTGCTTAAATAGTGAAAATATTTATTTGTCCAGTTGAAGAAAGCCAGAAATTAAATATTTCCAGATTTGGCAAACAGGGTGATAAAAGAGAGGAAAAAAACATGTTTACTCTTAGTTTATTTTACATTATAGCATATGATGATCTCGTTGAAAGTCAACACTAAAATGTAAATGTGGAAAGTGCCCAATTTGATTTAAATGAATATGAAATAGCAAAGAAGACTAACCTTGTTCAACAAGAATATAGCATATGATGATCTCGTTGTCTCCGGGCCATAAAAAAACAGAGGGAATTCCATCGTCTTCATGCTTGTACTTGAAGGTACAGAACTTACTACTGATGTTATAGATGAACGTTCAACTGAGGGTGCGTGATCAAGAATATATGACCGTGAACCTCCAATTCGCAAAGGATACCGAAGGGGAACATTGAGATATGATGCAATGAGGGAAACTGCCTATGATTTTAAAAAAGGTGAAGAGTTAAGTATACATAATTGTAAAATAGTACAAATTGAAGAACAATATGTAGTTACATGTCCACCTAACCTGAGTATCTCTTCGTTCAAAAATTAAATAAATATAAGCCAACATAAAAGTTCAAAATCCTCTATAAAAACAAATTGTTAACTCATTTTCATTTAATAATCAGTAATGATCAATCAAGTTAATTTATACATACATGTGCGGAGTATCCCAGAACAGTAGAAGATTTCTGAAACTCTGTCTTATCAGTGAAGTAGCCAGTCTTTTTCACAGAAAGCTTTGATAATTGCATACCCAATATGGCCAAAGGTCTGTTTTGAGGACCATTTGGCAAAACTGATTCAGCACCACCTGAAAAAATCTATAGCATTGAAATCTAGACTAAAATATTCTCAGAATTGAGAATCATAAGACAGATAAACTAGTGGTAGTAGTGATAGAGACCATTAAATCTGAGAAGAACCAAGTATCCATTTTCAACATTTAAGTCTATATATCTGAGCCTGTAATCATAATTACTATTGGCATATCAGTTGGCTTTCTTTTATTCTCCATTACTCTACACCGGTTATATAATATTTTCATTTGTGAAAACATATCAATAGCATTTTATACCAAGAATAGGTAAGGAGGTTAAACCTCTCTTGACAGCTGGAGATTGTTCATCCAAAGGCCTCACAGGATATACGTGAGCAACTTGTGTTATCATATGTTGCAGTCTCATCCGCAACTTTTGTTCAAGATTTTTCAGACGCCCATGACCATTTTCCCCTGATAGCAACATATTAGCCTCCTATAACAGCAAAATAAAATGTTTTACTAAGATTAGTGGAGGAGAAATGTGTGATATCCAGCCTGAAAGAAAAGAAAATATCATTTTTAATGGTATATGCACTGAGCAAGACATTAAAGAGAAGATTGTATATTACACAAGTTTAGACAAATACAATAGCTACAATAAGACTTCATTTACAAAGTTGTCTTTCGTTTGTACACAAAAGCTTCTCTCAACGAAAAGACTTGCTCCTATTTTATTACAGGTAAATGTCTGTAGCATTTTGGCTTTGGTACTGAGTACTGACTATTGAGAGGATTATTAGAGCATGAAAAGGAACGAAAGAAAGTGTAATCTCACTGATAGACTTATTGCAACTTGACACTGTATTACCAAGAACATGAGCTGCAGTCAGAATTATGATGAGGCATTTATGGCTTTACCTGAGGCTTAAAAGGCAGCAATTAGAGAACATGAATTAAAAATAAGTAAACTGTGGTTTGTTTTAGCATCAGTAACAAGGCGGTTAAGTACTCGACAATGAGGGGAAATGTTGAATACCTCCAGTTTACAACGAGCTGCGCCAAGAGTTTTGCCTGCCACTGCCAAATTTCTGATCTTGACAGCGAGTTGTTCCCTTTGGTCTCCAACATCGTCAGACATTATCTTCGTGCACATCTTCAAATCCCCCATGTGATCAGAATGCCCTTGCAGCCGCCGCCGCATTTCAGCCAGCTCATTTTCCTGCTGAAGAAACGTCCTTCTTGCCTGTCCATGAACAGATTAACACCACAAATCAGACATTCAGGATGACTCGCTAGATGCAATTCATCAGTCAGTAGCAAAGGCTTGCTCTGTAGCTGATTGGGACCCAATGTGGGTTTCCTTTCAATCACATTTGAGAGCTACTTAAGCTAGGGAAACGGAACATAGAAATCTTATTAATTCCTAATATTTTTTTTCTCCTAAATTTTGGACCAAAAAGGCACCAGGAGATGAGAGCATATGCATCAAATCAAACGTAATGAAGGTAATTATTAAAGTGGGCACGATCCGAATCCGGCCACCCCACTGGGTACAATGAACGGAGCAAGGAGCAGAAACCCAACTACCTCAAGCGCTGAGTCGAGGCGCGCGGCGAGGTCTGCCTTACGTTCCCTTCCGGCTTGGAGCGCGGCGGAGAGGCTCCATAGCCGCGCGAGCTCCTGCTGCAGGTCCTCCCAGTGGAACACCTTGGGCGCGTCGGCGCCCTGGACCTCTCTGGCCGGCACGAGCACCCACCTGTCCCCCTCCTCCTCGTCCGCTGGAGTGGGGTCAGCGGCGGAGGGCGGTCCCGGATCGTCCATCGCCGCCGGCGATCATGTCCGCGCGCAGGGGATCCGGAGAAGCGAGCGCGGCATGAGAGTGGTTGTCTGGCTGTTGTGGGTGTTGTTAGGGTTTGGCCTCCGGGAGTCTCGCTCGGGCGGAGCGGAGCAGAGAGCAGGACGGGGAGAAGCTTCTTCTCCAAATCTCCAGCCGGCGCCGGTGGACGGTGGTGGAGGAGGAGAAGGACGTCGTGTCGGTCCATCTCGTATGGAGCAGGCTCATAACGGCCCATTTCCAATTTGGGCCGGGTTAGTTTCCATGCACACCTTTGGGCCTTATTTCCCATGCTAATAAAAGACTCGTGCACCACCGGCAGGGGGAAACGAAACGTGGAAACCCTAACTCCTTCTCCTACCTCGGACTGGGAGGCTCGGGCTACTAGAAGACCCCAATCCATCATGAAACGTGGGAGGGGGATTCTGGGCAGAACGGTGGATTATCCTCCATCGTCGTCGTCGGTGTACTTTTCGGTCTGTCGTCGGGAAAGCGGATTCGCACCTGAGCTCCGCTGCCCACTGTACAAGGTAACAACAAACGTCGACCCCGACCACCACCGCCGCTCTTCCTCCTCCTCCTCGCCATCACCGGCAACAACAACAACCAGCAAGGAAAAGAAGAAGAAGAAGCCCCGCCACCGCCGCGGCCGCTGCCGGGTCGCCGGAGCCGGAGTAGTGGAGACCGGCGTAGGCGGCAAGACCTTCATCTCCTTATTACCGGCGGCGTCGTCGTCAGCAGGCCGCGGGTGGATCATCGGCGTCGGTGGCGACTACCGCCGCGGCAGCACCACCATAATCGACACCACCACGAAACCAGCCAGGCTGATCCGCGGGCCAGATCTGCTCGCCGCCAAGTGGAACCCCGTCCTCGCCGCCGTCGGGACAAAGGTCTACGCCCTCTGCAACACTGCAAGTTACAAAAGGAAGCCGAATTTCGTGCCATGGTTCGAGGTCCTCGACCTCTCCAAAGCCACTGTAGTCGTCGTCACAGCAACAGACGGGAATAATAGCCTCAGCCTCCATGGCTGCTGCTGGGAGGAACTGCCCTGCCCGCCCTTCTTCCCTCGCAAGCTCACCCCGACAGGCTACCTCCACCCGCCCACCATATCAGTCAGCTCCTACGTGACCGTCCTTCCACACTACATACTGATATCACTCGTTCAGAAGAGCAGCTGCACGTACGTGTTCGACACCAGCTCCGGCGAGTGGCACCAGGTCCAAGATGACAAGTCATCCCTGCCTTTCATCGGACGCGCCATCCCGCACGGACCCTGATTTTTCCTTGGCACCTCGCCGCGCAACGGGATCGTCAACGCTTACCGCATCCGTGTCGTCGTCTCCTCCTCTTCAACTTCATCAAGCCGTGCCAATAAGGGAGGAAGCAATCATAACAATAATAATGTTCTTGTTAGGTTATCCATCACCGAGTGCTCGATACTAGACGAGACGCGTCAACGAGTTGGTACCATGCAAGGGCAGCACATCGTTTCGTCCCTGTTGGACGCCAACAACAACAACGGGGCCGACCGGCGCTACTACTTCTCTTTGCTCACCTTCTCGCTTGGCAGCAACTGCTACAGACACGTCAGGACTACCAGCAGCTGCTTTTTTTGTGGCCATGAAGAAGAAGACGGTGTTGGTGAAACCTACTATGCGACGAAATTGTTTGCGAAGATGACAACCTACAGCGTACAGGATCCTGCGCTTATGGAGGAGACCTGGGACCAAGCACAAAAGCTGCTGGCTGCCAAGTATGAGATCACAGTGTCCAAGCAACGGGAACAGAGTTTTGAGTTCTTCAGCGCCTATGGATTCTCTTCCCCGCCCATCCCCTTCGTTTTATCAATATAAGTGTCTGCATTATTTATTTTCTCTCACAGGGGTTTTATAGTTTCCTTTCCTTCTGTCTTGGCCCTCTTACATCCATATACAACACTATCGTGATGGTATTAAGGTTAATTATTATTATCTTTTAATACATTAGACAAAGATGTGCTCACACCACAAGGTAACTGTACTGCAATGTGAAGCATGCATGCGTTTGCGTTGTTCTTCTAGTGAAAGCAAAACTTGCTGGCAGGATGCACACCAAACCGGGACAGCAGACAGCCAGGAGTATATGCACTAGTGTACATGAAGAGCGACATATTCCTTGGGAATCACGGATGCCAGTACCCAGACTTTGGAATAAATATTTCCGATTCATAGTAGAACGATCATTCAGTTCTATATGTACGCTCACAAGTTAATAAAGGGCAAAATAGCTATCTAGAGCACGCAAGAACGCGTACTTGAATTAGCTGCCACGTTAAGTGCACGGCGCATTGAAATATAGTTGGGCCAGATATGTTTCGTGCCTTGGGCAGTTGGGCTGGGCGAGTTTCGCCTCTTCTAGTTTTACTTGTGCCACATCCACATCCGTTGACCTTAATTTGACACATTGTTGCAACAATGGCAAACTTCTTATAAGACTCTGCTCGTTGCATTTAATCCTTGTCTCATGGATGACAAAACTCTGAGCGAGATGTCATCATCTGGGCTTGTGTTTCTTTCGAGAACAATGCCATCTGGGCTTCTCAAAGGAAAACGTGACAGCTGACTTGCTGGCTCAGAGCTGGATTCAGTGTCAATGCAGGAACCAACCGTCCATTTCACCTCTGATTGGATGCACAATTACGGTGCACAGACATGCCGCCTAAACAACACGCAGTGCAACCATTACTATGTCACGTTGGTGTGGGCTACTATCGGATTAATTGAGGGGCACATTACCTACCAGACCAGATCATCTAAGCCGTTCCTTTCATCTATTGACACATATGGCTCTCCTCGATCTTCTGATAGCTACAAGCGTCACTTTATTGTTTTGTTCTTCTTTTGCGGTCAGAGAAAAGAGAAATAGGAAGACCTAACAATGCCGGCTTATTAGCTTATTGCAGTTGAGAATTATTGTAACCTTGTGTTGACACTAGAGAACTTGTGGTCTAATACGAGTCCGCACTGCCGTTTCTGTGCACACAAACACAATATTTTTAGAGAGCACGACTCCCTGATGTTGCTGTGAATGAACTCCTTGTACAGGCTGCTATTTCTCGATGCGGAGTACTACCACTGTTTCAGCACACTCATTGTGTCATCACTGACTGAAAGATGTCGATTTCATTTCAGAAAAAGAAGACAGGAGAGGGGGCAAGAGATAAAATAAAGTCCCAGTCGATCCGGCAACGCAAAGTGAGGAAAGAAAGACAGGAGACTGGAGATGGGGCATGCATATACTGTATGTCCTCGTGCTTGAAGATGGCACAAGTCATCATCAGTCAAACCCGGAAACAGTCGGTCAAGTAGACGCCGGCAAAACCAAGGTAGACCTGACATCGGCCCTGCCCAAAACAGTCGTCGACTGCTTGATGGATCTCGCGTGGCCCATTTGATGGACTCCAACTAGGACAGTCAGTATTCACACTTGGGTTTGGATGGCATTGCGTGGAGTTGAACAATCGTGCGTGCATCGTGGCGCAGCAAGACCGCCGTGGACCGAAAGCTGTCCCGTACGTACGTGTATTCCTGGTGTACAAGGCATGTGTGTCAAATTAATTACTGTAATTCGTATACTCCCTCCATTCTAAAAATGTTATCATTAGGATAGTAGAATTAGTTCAAATTTAAACTAATTTTATTATCCTAACGATAGCATTTCTAGAACATAGGAAGTATACCATAATAGGCAGGAATAAGTGTCACAAAGAGTATGTTATAAAAGGGCCAGAAAAATGGACTAGATTTTTTTTTTAGGATAGGATCAAAAAGAATTAAGCTGAAATCTAGTTTATTTTTAAATTAAAAATATGTAAAGTCTGATTAGAATTCTTAAAGGGAGCATGGACCGTGACCCAGGCTGCCGATCGACGACCACCTACATCATCAACGCCGGCCCGGCCAGCTTACGCCGCATGGTCCAGCAGGTCACCGCCGCCGAGGAAGACAACGACCTCACGCCGCCGCACCAGCAGCGGCCCCGGTCGTCAACACGGCGCTGCTGCTGCCCACGCTGGACACATCGGCGCTCCTGCTGGTCCGCAGTCGCGACGGCGGCGCATCGTCATCGGCTACTCCTGTGTTGGCCGCTTCGGCTGGAGGGGCTTGCTGCAACAACACTAGTACTAGTACCTGTGGCGGCGGCGGCGGCGGCGGCGGATTCCCGACCTTGGACTCATGGGGCCCTCCTCTCTTCTGATTTTTTTTTTTTTTGAGTCTCTCTTCTGATTTCTGAGCATCATCTTCCTCTGGATGCAGCCTAATTAAGCACACAGCTCTTATCGTGTTGTCTCTCTCTGTCTCTTTGTAAGCTAAGCTCTAGCCTGGTACTCATTGGCATGGGTTAATCAGATTTCAGGATCATCATCCATCGAAAAAATATAACACCTTGTCTGATTGTTCACCAGAGCTCATGGCAATTATTGAAGGAGCGAGCACAATAAATTTGCAGAGATTGAAAAAATCATGTACATCCAAAATCCAGATTCCTCCCTTCAAAAAAGAAGAGAAAAAGCCTGTTGAAGCAGGACAGGTTAGTAGGATCGGCATGCATGTAATACAGCTTAGACCCCACGATGCGACACGTTAAGATGAATCAAGCCAAGCGTGAGGAGCGAGAACAATGCTTGGACCTTACCTTGACGAGGATCTCCCAATTACTACCTCCGGATATAAAATGTTGATGTTAGGACAAGGTTATTAGTTCAAATTTGTACTAATGATCTTGTCTGAATGCCAAAAAAAAATCTGGAGGGAGTATTTAATTTCGATCCCTGTCACTGCTAACCCAATCAGGGCCACATATAGGTCATTTTCTGAGGCGTCACTTGTAGTACATGTTACTATCGCCCGCTGCACTTAATTTCTACCCCCAGTACCAGTGCATTGAAGAAGAAGAAAATGTAAATACAAACCTATAACTACTTACGCGCATCGTGTTATCTACTCTTCCATTCTTTTTCTATTGTCGTTCAAACATGAATTCCTAGTTCATTTGTAGGTCATTTTCCTTGTCTGAAACGATAGGAATTTCAGACCGGAGGAGTACTACATTTGGTAGGTGTAAGAGAATAAAGACCGGATTAACGGGGTACTCAAAACTAGCGGCTTTTGACAGGGATGCTGTCGGAGTTCCTACGGGCACACGGAGACTCAGGACACGCAGACGGCTCGATCGGGTTCCAGAACGTTGGTCTCACTCCATCTTCCTCCTCCTCCATGGCGGCGCCGGCGCCCTCGTCTCGGTTCTAGGGTTGAGTCCCCGCTGCCCGCCCGCCGCCGCCATGATACGAGACCGCTTCCGGCCCTCCTTCATTGTCCCCGTCCGTTACTTGAGGGAGGCGAAGGAGGCTGTGGCTAGGCACGGCGCGTCCACCCGCGTTGGAGCGGATGTTCCGATGCTGTGATCGAGGTGCTGCGCCCCATGGTGGAGAGTAAGGGCTGGGCCATCGACAGCGTACACGTGCTCACCAGCGCCGGCGAGATGTATCGGTCCCTACAGGGTCTGCGGGCCAATGTGGATGACCTCCTTGAGACTTGAGTGCCTGGACGCCGCAGTTGAGTACTACTTCGACCTCCTGAGCGACAAAGATGCCTACGCTGCTCCGGCGACCGAGGTGCTGTTTCCTACCCTGATCGTCGTGGGAGACCAGCCGGGGGCAGGAGCTGAAGCGCTACTTTGTGGATGTGTTATCTGTGAATTTGGGGACAATGCAGCTGAAGCGGCCAAGACAGGTGCGGCGCTGCTCGATGCTCTTGAAGGATTGGGGGATCTGGACTACAGTTCTGAAGACCTCCGTAAGACGTTGCTTGCCATGAGAGGCCGACTCACCAAGAATTGTGGTCTCGCGTCTGTCATGAATTACAACACAGCTTGTGTGAATATGGCTTTGGCCGGACGCGAGTTGATCAACACGTTTGGTATCCTTCCCTTACCGTCAGGTAAAGCCACCAGCCACCTCCCCTCAGCGTTGGACGGCACCGTCAAGGATGCTGCTGCAATTACAAAGAAGCCATATGACACCGAAGAGATTGCTGCATGCATCTCTGCTCTGCACAGAGTCCAAGCGGCGACATGGCAATTTGCACAAGCAATCGATATCATGCTTGCTGAGCCAGTGTCTTGCTGTCGTTCCACACACGGAATTCATGTATTTAGCCCAAACCGTGGTGCTGATTACCCAAGGTATGTTCCTAGTCCTGATGTTTCTAGTGACGAGGAGGAGGGGGATGACGATGAACAGGAGGAAGACCATGAGGATGACAATGCAGAGGGGGATGACGATGAGCAGGAGGAGGGGGATGACCATGAGCAGGAGGAGGGGGATGACAATGAGCAGGAGGATGACAATGAGCAGGGGGGTGAGGATGACAATGCAGAGGGGGGTGATGGCCAAGCTAGTGAGCATGAGCAGGCGGGTGACGACGATGATTGCGAGGAGGTTGCAGCTGCTGTTCTTGATGCAGAAGAGCGTCTATCTATTGATCACTGAGCACAAGCAGAAAGGAAGGTGTCAAGATTTTGAATCCTCATCAGGCTTAAAGATACATAAGTTTTATTGTTTGTACTGTTCGTTTTGCATGAATGTAGATGAAGAGATAGCGTCCTTGGGTTCTTCTTAGCTATGTAACACCATGTACCTTCTTATATTCAGATAAAATTTTGAGCATTCCACAACTATTACAGTGACCATCGTGATCACCTTTTTATGTATGCTTACCATCCTGATATAATATGATAAACTCGCTACTTTTGCAACTGTTCTATTTTTGCCCATCATGCATGGTTGTTTGTGCATGTTGCTGATGCTACAACACTTGTTGCGTTGAGGTTCCAGCTTCCCTGATATAACACTCAAGAACAGTCCAGAGTGCTGTTGAAATAAAGGTAGGTGCTAGCTGTCCCTAATTTGGAATGTACCAACGCTGATAAAACAAATTATTTGACTGTACGGCTGTTAAATTCGATTTACAAGCTCAGTATGTGTTGTTACAAGGCAGTGTGTTTGCCTTCATTCATATGTTTACACGTTCATAAGATTATACTATTGACCATATTACAGGTTCTGAATATTGCTGAGATAGAGCCGACTGACCAGATAGATGATGTTTATCAATACATGCCTCATCTGTGAGGCATTTGATGCATGGCTCTATAACCTCAAATTTAACACTCGAGGGGACTTTACCCTGGATATATCTCTTGATAACATCTACAGCCTTCCTAGCTTCTAAGAGGGCAGCCGTTGTTAAAGATAAGCATCTGTGAGTCTTACAATACCTCCTGCCGTAACCATACGTGATGTCTAATATCATTTGCTTCATTGATGCTGCATTTTGAAGGATGTGATTTGCCAGCTCAACCATGCCTTTTGCAAAGCAGAACCCACTTATCACTACTTTCTTCAGCTTGAGATGACGCCGTTGTCTTCTTGGATGCGTTCTTTGTTGTCCAGGAATGGGTTCATGCATGCTTGCATCTGGCATTTCTAACTACATGCACACATAATGTATTAGTACACTGTCAAGTCTATATGCATCATGCGTATCTATCTTGCATAAACGAAGAGTTATCTTATAAAGAAATTAACAATAAAAGGTACTACCAATCTAGTATCACGCTAGGTAATATTTATCAGTCGTATGTCAACTGGTGGCAGTTAATTTCATCAGCGACAAGCTTACTTACATGCAAGATGAAAGTATCCAAGGCAGGAGACGCATTTACAAAAGAAACAAGAGAGTAAAAATCGTAGTCTGGACAGCGAGTTGGCGTATCAATGCGTATCTCCAAGCACTTGAGGCGGCGGAATTTGTCAAGTAGCATTGGCGTATCTGTCATCTGAAAATTAAAGATACATATGTTCCAACTGTTAACAGTTATTCTTTGTATTACAATAACAACAAGAAAACAATAGGAAACATAAAGCAGAGGAATATATATATATATAGAGAGAGAGAGTATATAATGACCTCAAAGCACGATGCAAGAGAAAGTGTTCGGAGATTTGGTGCGATGGAAGGAAGCTTGCTCGCGGCATAGAAGAGCGTACCATCTGAAGATTTATCATCCATGCTGGAAGACATTTGCACCTCCCTCACGGACGGTCCAAGGGAAATGTGTATCGGTGGCGTCCCATCATATCCAAAGCTCTTAAGCTTTGGTGCATAGCATTCAATCATTTGCAAACCTTTGTTGCTGCTGTTTCGTACGCGCAGCAGCTTGAGGCGTGACATGAGACGAGGTATCTTGAGGCAAACCATGTCATGGTCGTCTCGACAGATCGAGATTTCCAGCCGCACCAAGGCAAGACAACTAGCAGACAGGAAGCAAGTGAGCTCCTCCGAGGTAACACCCACGTCGTGGAAACGCAGTCGAGTCAAGCTTGTCGACAAGCAGCCCGCCGTGCTGCCAATGGGATGAAAGCTGCAGCCAGCGAGACTGAAAGACGTGATGGAAGCCGCGACGGTGGACAACAGGGAGCACGGGAAGCTGTAACAGTAGTAGCCTATCTCGTCGTCTCATCTCGTCCCATTGCTAGCAGCAGCTCAAACGACGTGATCGTCCCCGGCGTGATGGCGGCTTGAACCCAGCGATCGAGAATGGCTGGGCTTATGTAGAAGCCATGGGGAGGACGAGCCCTGAATGTCTTGAGGCCGGTTTCACTGTGGTGTTGCATAATGTTGTCGACTCTCGCAGCGAATTCCCGTACCATCGGATCGTTCTTTTTGAAGTACTCCTCTATAGTTGTAATCCTCATTTGCTCCTCTATAATTGGCAATAATTCCTCAATAAGCGATTCTCTGGAATCGTTAAAGAACGGATCCTTTAGGTCAAGGAATCCTAGCGTGTCCATGTCAAAGTCAGAGGACCTTTACAATAGTCCATGATACATGTGCTAAAAAGGTATCATGGATGCAATCTAGTCGTCCATTTTAGTGGATAATTTTGTAATTAGTTCCTTAATTCATAGGCAGTTTCACAGTAGATGGCAGCATCTGTTGTCGATGCTGCAGGTGACGCCATCTGAAACCTCTCGCTGGCGCCATATCTTTGATCCGATCCTCAATGCACGCCTCTCTCCGTCCACTTTGTGCGCTATCTCCCTGCCGCCGTCCGGCCTAATCAAATCATCATCGGCGATGTTCTTCGTCGAGCCTACGAATGCATGATGCCGGCGGCGTTCTCTCCCAGCATACTTGTTCGTCCCCGGCCGTGTGTGCTTCATTGCGAGTGCCGTCATCCTCCTAGCATAGAGTAGATCGAAGAAACAAAGCCAAGGGATCGAATCGGATGCAGAACATCATTTCCATTCAGTTTGCCACTAAGCATCAACAGAAATCAATTTTGCATTACAAGGGAACATTCGTTCTCACTGAGTTTGACATCACATTTCAAAAATTTAGAAATTCGGAGAGAACGAATGTGTCGATCCCTAGCACAGAAACATGTCATCCGCCGTGCAGTACCGGCTCTCATGCCGGCGCAGGCACCCATCACACGCCCACGCCGCCTTGCTGTGAAGTGCGCCGACGGCCGCCGCCTTTCACCGAGCTGCCCTTGGAAATCATTTCGTCTTCCTGTGATTGCACCATATGTCGAATCAAAACATTGAATTTACAAATCTCTCGTTTTCTTCCTAAAATACCTATATGATACCTATGATAAGCCACCATGATACTTATGATACTGATTTATTAAAAATGTGTCATGTTAAAGATCTAAACCGTCCAATAAAAAAAATAGACGATGGGCATTTATTTTAGTCCATTGTAAAAGTCCTCCAAAGTCAAGCCTAGGATAGCATCTCCAAGAACGCAGAAAGTCATGTGATACGCAGGCGAGCAGCATCTCGCAATGGCACCAACGCGTGTATATGCCCAAGGATATCCTGCAGTCCGGAATGATAATTATTCATCATTGAATTGTTCGTTTATTATCTCTACAATCTATTAATTGAGGTGCGGTCGTCCACTTCGTGTGCACAAAATTAGAGATTGAATCCAAATCGGTTTCGTAGCTTCTATATCAAGTATCGAATTTCAAAAATCATAACTTCCACGTCTGGAACTCAAATGAGGCAAACTCGGACTCTGTCTCGTAGCTCTCAAAAAGTTCTACAACTTTGGTATTCATTCAAATTCCAGATCCCGTAGTATTGGTTTCTAAATATGCGATGCAAAAATATTTGTTCTGATTCGGACTCCTCTACGCACGTCTTTGTGCAGGGCCCGTATCTCCTAGCTCCGTTATCCAAATAATATGATCCATATATGTTTCAAAAATGTCTCGATGCGATCTACAACTTTCGTGTTTTAACATTTTCTATTAGAGCAAGTTTTCAATTTTGAAATTGCGTTGTAATACAATGCTATTTCTGGACTTCGTGAATTGATTTTTTCTTTCGGATAAAGCTTCTAAAATATGATAAATAATATGATAAATTATTATTTTTGATATATAAAATTGTATACTAAGAAGCACCCCAACGGTAATACAAATATAATATTTCATGTAAAAATGTCAATAATATTATATATATATATATAATAATTATATTATATAAATAATTTATATTTATATAATATTAAATATAAATATAAATACTGCAAAATTTATATTTATATAATATCGCATATTTGGAAACCAATACTACGGGATCTGGAATTCTAATGAATACCAAAGTTATAGAACTTTTTGAGAGCTACGAGACAGAGTCCGAGTTTGCCTCATTTAAGTTACAGACGTGGGAGTTATGATTTTTGAAATTCGATACTTGATATAGAAGGCACGAAACCGATTTGGATTCAATCTCTAACTTTGTGGATACGAAGTGGACGACCACACCTTAATTAATAGATAACTAGCAAAGTATCCGTACGTTGCTACGGATTTAAAAAACAAAACACTCTTTATAACTTAACTATAAATTATTTACATAATATAATTATTAGATATATACAATATTATTAATATTTTTTACATAAAAGATCATATTTATATTACTATTAGTGTTTTTTAGTATATTATTTTATATGTCAAAAGTAACAATTTTTCAACATTTTTTACTATATTATAGAAGTTTTATCCGGAAGGAAAAATCAATTTACATAGTCTATAAAATAGCACTGTATTGCAACGTGATTTTGAACTTGAAAACTTGCTCCAATAGAAAAAGTTAAAACACAAAAATTGTAGATCTCGTCGAGACCTTTTTAAAACATATGTGGATTATATTATTTGGACTTCGGATATAGAAAATATGAATCCCACATAGAGACCTGCGTAGAGAAGTCCGAATCAGAACAAATATTTTTGCATCGCATATTTAGAAACCAAAACGGCGGGATATGTACTTCTATTGAATACCAAAGTTGTAGAACTTTTTGAAAGCTACAATATAGAGTCCGATTTTGCTTAATTTGAGCTCCGGACGAGGGAGTTATGATTTTTGAATTTCGATACTTGATATGGAAGGTACGAAACCGATTTGGTTTCAATCTCTAACTTTGTGTACACAAAGTGGACGACCGCACCTCAATTAATAGATTGTAGAGATAGAGATATGATGATGGTTTCAATCATCAGACGGATCAGTATACCACTGGAAGAGTCATCGACACTGCTGATCCTGTTCCTTCTTCTGCAGACGATCCGTGGCCTGCATCAAGGCAACTTACTATTATATATATGAACTACTAGATCATACGGTGAAGGATCATATCACACCTGACGATGCGATAATTAACTACTTCATATCATACCTGACGGTGCGATATATAGTTAACTATCGGATCACAGCAGGATTAGTTACTCGTTGACGAAATCGATTACATACCTGATGAGGCCATCGTTGATGATGGATCCGGACTTGAGCAACGTACCCGGCCAATCGATGCTTGTGCAAATCGACTTAAATTGCCGTGGATTGTAAAAGCATGATGAGACTTGGCCGGAAAGACGAAAAACTTGACGAGGTGGAAACCAATGGATCTCGATCTTGCGAGGGCAGTTCAGGAAGAGGTAGGGGCGCTTTGGGCGTGACGCTGTGTATGGCCTGGTACCTCCTTTATTTTCTTTCCTTTAGAGCAACTCCAAGAGCCTCTCTAAAACGAATCCTGAATTTCCAGATTTTAGTCATTCTCTAAAATAAAAAAAAACCTCTAAAAAACTGGAGTAATCCAATAGACTCTCCAAACTTTTCACTCTCTATATTTAAAACTGCCATGTCATCAATTTGAGCTTCTATTTTTGATCCGTTGGCCATTTTATTCCACTGGTGGGTCAAAAGTTCATTGTTTCTTTCCTTTCAAAAAAAAAAAAAAAAGTTCATTGTTTCTTGGGCTACGCATGCACTGGAGGCTTGCTCGTCCATGCATGTTGGGCCAGACCATTCGCTAATGGCAGCAAGGCACCATGTTGTTGTGCCATCTACGTGAGGTTTCTAAACCAAATCCTACGCGAGTTGTTGACGCAAGAAGCAACACCGCCGCCGTCTTCGATCTGTCCTGCACAACGTTGACTTGGCCAGTCGTATCCACGAAGGAAGGCGTCGCTGCTTATCATCGCCCTCAAAACTCGATTTGGGCACTGGCATAGGCGTATAGCAGGCGGAGGAGGGGGCACAGCGATTTGGAAGACACAGGGGCGCTGCTTTTGTAGCCAGGCCGAGGACGCGCGGCACGGAAACGGGATCAAGGCGTGGGATCCGGCACGGGAAACAGGCGATAGCGAGCAAGAAAGCCGGGATGGAGGTGACGCTATTTTGGAGAGAAGAATGGAGAGTCTGTTGAAGCCCTGGATTGGAGGAAAACCGCCAAATTTAAAGAAGGAATTGTTTTTAGAGAGACTCTTGGAGTTGCGCTTACTTGTTTGCGAAATTTCCGGCGAAGTTATATTTCAGTTGCCTAGAAATTTTTTGGCTCCGGTGCAGGCAGGGGCCCTGCACATATTAGATTAGATGTTGGGCCAATGGGTGTTCACACCTGTCCTAGGTCCAACAAAATTAACAGCATCGAAAGATTCGGAAGGTAGTCGTAATACGATTGATACTCGCGCGTGACCAATCACCTTCGAGATCGATCTTGTCACCTTGAACGCGTAAGCAAGCCGAGGTCTTCTCATCTTGGTCTGGTTGGTTTGTAATGCCAGCAAGTTGTTTCATATCGAGACTTGGAGAGAGAGAGGGAGAGTCGGAGAGAGACGAGGGAGACTCGGAGAGAGCACGGAAGATTATTTACCATCTAATCTCCAACATGCACAAGGCCCAAGGTACAAGGATCATATGGTAAAATGTTGCTTCCAACTGATCCTCTCGCAGATATACAAGCATGCCAAAACAAAGACATGTTCAGTTTCTACTTTGATCACAACCAACCATTGCACAGGGTAATTTACAACCTAATATCTTCTACATATAAAACTGCCACGGCAGTTCAGATTGCTACAACATGGCCATCCTGTTGTCCTGGTCTGGACTTCACTCTTCAAGGAATAACCTACTCCGGTTTGACGATCAGTTAAATTTACCAAAACCTAATAAGACAGTTATAAAGGGAGCGGGAGATCAGTGGAATGAAGTTCATAGCATAACTGTGCCAAAAAGAATGTGAGTTATTAACTGTGAAGAAAAGGGGGGAGAAGTAAATACTACCAAGGAAATCAAGCTCAAATCCACAGTATGGGTACAATGCTACCAGCCATGCCAAACTATAATCCACAGCAACAACACATTGACCAGATTCGCCCCCATTTAATTTTAGTGGACTGTTGTAGGAAAAAAATAAAAGGTACATCTAGCAACAGTCACAATCATGATAAATTCCAAAAGGTGGAAGCTGTCAGGTTTGACTCTAGGAAGGTCAAGTTACAACAATGTGTCACAAATAGTCCTTAGTGTTGCTTTCAGGGGTGGCAGAAAATTAGGGTGAGGAACGAAAGATTACTGACATGGAGAAAAGTATGCAGAAATAGATCAATGTGGCTCGCATGGCTAGTCAAAAGGAAATGAAAGGGAAGCTCAGAGGCTTATATATCACCTACTGTGACATCTTCTCCTTACATGTTTTTGACACCAATCAGAGATAGAGACAACACCTAGTCCATGATAATACTGAGGAAACAAAATATGCCTGAGCATCATCTCTAGTTGTGTCAATAAAGTAGAGTTCAAAAAACCACACAATCTGCATTTCCAACAGAAACACACAGGCACACTAAGACTAGTAGAACACTAAAGCACTGTGATTCATGACATTATAGAACACACATCTGTTTAGGACAGATGTCAAATTGGGACCAAATCAAATGAACCATTAACCCTTCCTGGTTATAAACACAGGCAAATTACAGGCATAAAAATGGGACAATCACTTCCTTTTTTTTTTTTGCGCGCTCAAAATGGGACGATCACTTCAACAAACTAACATAACATAATGAAACTTGGGTGGTTCTATCTACCAGATGAGATTTCGTACCTATTTTGCTATGATCTCCTTGTGAGCTTTAAATGACAAAATCACGTTCCATGCAAGGGCTACAAAATTGGCAGCAAGAACCTGAAAATTTAGGCAGTAATTTAGGTGAGACCAACACACGCTGAATGACCAAATCCAATATTTTAAAAATTGTTGATATGCATTTAAAAATACCTGAAGCTTTTGTGGAACAAAGTAGAAATTCAAAAACTGAAATGGTATCCACAGTTGCCAATTTGCCATTACTGATGATGACCATTCCTGCAAATATTTAAACGAAAGTTAGACAACAGTGAAAGAGAACCAATGCATAGTAAGTACTGTGGTCTGAGGGAGTCTATAATAAAGTATCATCTCACCTGCTTAAGTTTTGGTACCACAAGAGATGGTTTTCCCTCCAGGGTGACCAGTAAGCTCATAAACACTCCAATGAAAATTGGAGAAAAAATAAACTGAACAGGAAAAGCAGACAAAAAATATGTTAAAAATAAAAAAGATATGTTAAAAATAATACTACAGTTAGAACAGCACATGCAAGAACATAATGTTGCTGTACACTTGCGATTGGGAGAGACAAGAAACAGGGTCAGGACCTGGTCAAGTAAAAGGCGAACAGTTGCACCTGATGCCCCACTGATTGTCACCAATTTACTCAAATACAAATACCTGCATGTGGGGACCAATTATCAAACAAACTGCAGTGGACAGAGAATACTAAATAGTGAACTGATAAGCAAGTATAGAGCAACTATCATGAATAAAGAAGCATAGACAAGATTACCAGACGTGTAACGTTGGCCCAACCAGGACAAGTCCCAGGAATGTGAATACAAAGGTTCTCTTTAAATCTAGCTTTGGCGCTCGATCAACAACAAGCTGAAATATAAAGGCAGGCGGGCATGTTTATAGTAGCTAAGAAGTAAACAACAGCAATCAATATCTACAAATCAAAAGCAATCCAGTAACCCGTTCAGTTTCCAACGAGGTTACATAATCATAGCGAAGACTTTTATTTTCAACAAGAGATTTAACATCAACTACAACAATAATGGTAGATGTACAAAGAAAACTTTAAATGTATGAACAAAGTCAGTTTAATTTGACAAGTAACCTTGATAAGGTGTAGCAACTACATAACATTTAAACACCGCGCCTAATTTCGTATCGCTGTAGAACTAGCCATCCCTCTAAGCTCTAACTTCAACAATGGCAGCAAATGGCAGTGGGTTTAGCATTCATTGTGCAGGACTAGGAATGTTGTAAAAAGGACTGCTAAGCAATAGATCGTCACTTGCAACCATGGCCCAGGAAAACTTCAAACGAAGAAGCCCACATTGCATTGCATAGAATGCTGCAGGCACAACATTTGCAGTGAGAAGTGATAACTAATCACCTGGCATATCAGGTCCCCTGCCAGAGTCAGGACAGCTGAAGTGACCGCCTTTGTCATCACGGGATTCTTATCAAGAGCCATCAAATACCTGCCATGAAACATTGCAATTCCAAAATGAGCGCACCTGGATTCTAATACAGTTCTTGTCCATTTAGGCATTGAGCCATCAACCAAACGCGGAGTATAAGTGGTGAAGCATAATCAAATTACCATGCCAATAGCCTCCAATCCTGTACGCTGCCACCGCTCCCTCCTGCGGTGGCGGTGCCAGCGGCAGCAGAGGAACCGCTGCAGCAGTAGGCAGTACAGAGCGGTTCTCGGCGTCCGTCCTTGCGCGAGAGGGTGGCAGCTGGGACGGCGATGGCGGCGGGTTGGGGAGGAAGTGCAAGGCGTCGGGCACGGAAACCAGACACGGTGGGCAACGCGGAGACTGGCCGGGATACGAAGAGGAGGGGGAGGGCGGACGCCATCGCCATGGCTCAACTCTGCTGCAACAACAATGGAGGTTGATGGAGCTTTGGGTTTTGCTCTCTCAACTTGGCTAGGTTTTAGCACGCGGCTCTTTTACGTTTCTCTACCCTGAAGGCGGAAACACAGAATGGGCTCATTTGGGTTCTCCTTCCTTGGGTAGCCCATTTAGTTCATAATTTGACCTAGCTCGATTGGAAGGCCTGGCCGGTTCGGTTCTCATCTCGGTGTCTCTGAACTCTGATTGTGCGGCGGCGCCGGCGCCGGCGACGCCTCCATTTCTAGATCTCTCGGACGGCTGGGCGGAGATGTCGTACATGCGCGGGGACCTGCTGACAAAGACGCGGAAGCTGGTGAAGGGCCTCGCCAAGCCCGCTCCCACATGGCTCAAGGCCATGGAAGAGTCAGTGCGCTACTCTCTTATTATCTCCGTTCATTGCGGTGCTGTACATTTTTGTTGCTCAATTGCTCTTCCTGCTCGTACCGCAGTTAGGGTCAGATCCGTGATCTGAATGTTTCCTGCGCCCACCAGCTGATCGCTTTCAGAGTCGCGGAGCAATCGCATAGGTTCCAATATGTGCAACTCTTTACAGGAAACTCGATGTGTATAATGGCTTTGTCTTCTCAATCATCGCACCTGGAATATCATATGTGGATGGTTACTTATCTGACTGAATTTGGCATTGTTTTCTTTCATTGGTCGAATATAAAAGAATAGGATGCACGTAATACAGACCTCAACTCTAGACTTTCCTACAAATGCAATTCAGTTACAAGAGCATATTGCTAAGGTATCACTTTGGATGCGCACAGATATTTTGCAGCAGGGGGAATTAGCATAGTTATGGTCACGTCCAATTGTCTCATCCATTACCTCTTTACTCATGTTTGATCCAACCATCCAAAATGGAATTAACTGCAGCCTTCTCCTTTTTCACCTTGCACATTGTATAATTATATGCTTTGGAGGGCTTAATTGTTTCATGTTCTTGCATTGCACTGCATTGTAGCTTTCATATTTGTAAACCAAAGATGAGGCAAATATATTCATGCTTCTTTCAATTGAAGTATCTGTTATACTCTTTCTGTTTTTCATTCCTCATGTTGCTTGTGATCCATTGAAACATATGGTGCTTATTGATTAGGGCCCCTCCAGTGACATTTCCTCGTACTGATGGGAAGATCAAGAAGATAGAAATGCCAGAGGATGTGTATGTTAAGAGGTTCTTCAAAATACATCCAGATTTGCTCTACCATGATGCAATCAAGTAATTTCCTTCCCATTTCTTATTTGATTTCTTTATAAGAAAAATGCATTTTCAGGTTTTCAGTGGATTGGCTGGTATGCCACCAGTAGCAAGAAATGTGTCTCATTTTTATGAAAACCTGTTCAATCTTTCAGGATAAGTGGATTTGATCCACCACCCGCACGTATTTTTGCTTGGCGTGTCTTAGAGTTGAAAGAGCAAGGAGTCAGTGAAGATGATGCGATGACTGTAGCTGATGTAATATCGTCTCTAAAGACTCCATTTGTTTTCTATCAAATATCCAAACAGAAAAAAAAAATCTTATTCTGGGCCCATCTCTGTTTAGATTTGAATGCTATTAATCTGTGTTAGAGCATGACCATCATCCTTCTTATAGATGGAGTACCGAACAGAAAAGAAAGCAAAGAAGAAAGCATACAAGGAACTGAAAGAAATTGCTCGTAGTGAAGGAAAGACGCCACCTCCAAATCCATACCCAAGTGCCATCAAGGAAATACAAGCAGAGGAAAAGAAGTATGTGGATGAACGTAGGAATAACCCAAAGATCATTGAGATTGCTGAAAAGATGAAACAGGAGAGAGATGCGCTGTTTGAAGATAGAAGAGCATCAGGTCAGTGGTAGTAGCTGGTGTTAGTTGTACTGGCTGATGAAGTACTCTTGTTTAGTTGTCTATGATATCAGTGAACTCGTATTGTAAAAAATAATGGATGCATAACATATTGATCTGGCAAACAAAACCACTATATCTTTTTATACATGTTTTATGAGATGGTATGTATTCTCACAAATGCAATTATATCATGTTTCTTTGTGGTTTGAGTTCAGATTTTTTTTTAAAGAAAAAGAATCTATTGTTTCTATGCGTAATGCATGAGCCTTTTTTTTTTTCTTTCATTCTTCTATAATCTCAATAATAGATGGTTGTGTACCATTACACACAAGCATGACTGCTTGGGAAATGTTGTTGCAATCCGCTCATATTTATTATTTAATGTAGCATTATGCCCCAGGCCTACCACATTCAAAGTTCTCTATTTTGAGCTGGAAAAAAATCGTAAATTAGCTGCATTTTCGTGGAGAATATTTTGTTTCAGATGTTAAAACTTCATTGTATTGGCAATTGCATTGTGACATGTTACCCATATGTCATTGACCGTTTTGCCTTGTTAGTCACAAATGCAATATCTATACATCCCTGTGATGAACATTTTAGTAATCCGAGCACTTGTTCAATTGGTGCTCCCTTCTGGTTACTAGCTGGGAGGTTGAAGGAACCAATAGTTCCATGTGCACTGTTGAGATCTGGCGTTCTGAGGGATGTTATTGAAATGTGTTTGCTGGTTATTCATAGTTCACATTCAATACCTATTATTCTTCTCTTTTTGCTCTCTTTAATGCAGTTTAAGTTTGTCTTCTGGTGCTAATTGTTGCAAAGCTTTACGTTGTTCTTAACTTTATCCCAATTTGATTTTTACCTGTTGAACCAAAGAAATAGCAAAGCTACACTTCATTCTTGCCATATTAGGACAAACAATTTAAGTTCATTTATGAACTAAAATTGTTGTGAGTAACAGTGAACTAGAAGCTTAGGTTGTGGAGTAAAATTGAACTATCGTTGTCGGTGTATTCTATGTACATTTATTTTCCTGGATCGGAAGAATGTGTAATTATATATTGTGCATGCTTAATAGTTTTCTACGGAAGAAAAAATCGCTATGCAATCGCTGTACTGAACTAGCAATTCTACTGGGGGCGGCTCCATTTACTTTTTGAACGATGGATGACAGCAATTCTACTGGGGTTGATCCATAGCCACCACTAGCCCAACTGGGGCTGCCAGTTCGATTAGGCAACGCTCAGAGTTCCGTAGAAGAAAAGATAAACACTGCACATTTCAAATGTGTTGCAAGCCAAGATGAAAAGTATAGCATGTTCATTGATTTCTTCCAAATACAACATACGTAACAGCACTTTAATTGATATATCCATATCGATTGTTAATATCTAGAATCTGAGCCTTCATTTCTACAGTTTAACAACTTCCTGCACAACTCACAACAATTTTTGAATCACATATAACAGGCTGTCTTGCAGACAATTACACTGGTATACCGAGTAAAGAAAGAAAGAACCGTCTAGTCACTATTCGGAGAGCCAAAAAAATGAGGTTCTACTGTATACCTATAACTACTAACTATGCCGAGTTTCTAGACCCAAAGAGTATGGTTCTCCGACAAGCATTACGGCCTTTGATCACATCTTAGTTTCAGTCAGAGAACAAGACTTGTGATACATGCATCACCAGAAATTAACTCACACGAAAATTACTCATCTCAGTTTCAGTCAGATAACAAGACTATTTATCAGCACCAACTTTCTCTTCTGAATCTCCCTTGTGCTTCTCAGACCTCATTGGAAGGATGCTACGCCGCTCTTTACCACCTGGTTTAGCTGATGCGTTTCCATACCATATCATTCCAAGAACAGCGAGTACCATCCCAACGACCACCTGAAGATTCAGACCCTCCTTGCCGAAGAAGAGAAACCCAAGGGACAGAACAAGCACGGTCTTCATGTGGCCCAAGACTTGGAAGGATACAGCAGAAAACCGCCCAATGCAGATGAATTGGCTCAAATTAACACCAATGGCAATGAAGCATGAGAGTGTGAGGAAAAACTGCAGAGTCAGGGAAACACTATGATCAGGATGACAAGAAATCCAAAATTCTATCCAGGATGACAATTAAGAATACATGTAAATGCTGATCTAAAGGAACAAATGCAATTGCATTAAATATTATATTAACTACATAACATCCACAAGACCATAGTATAAAATATTCAGTTAACCTATAAACCATAGTATAAAAAAATTCAAACTGCAGAATAAGCTTATCATCATTTTATCTCTAGCAAACAGACAATGTATTATTTCTGAAGAAGCTGTGGCACTCAAAAATCACTGAGGCAAAAACATGGTTATGAGACTGCCGTTACCAGTGCAAGAGATGAAAAATTAAAGTGGTCCACCCTTTTGCCTGTCAGCATGAAATCTACAAACGGCCCCACTAGCAGGAGGGATCCTGCTTGCGCTGGTGCAGTGTGGCCCAGAAGGTTGAATGAGTTCAGTGAGTACTTCCGCTGGAGAAAATGAACATACTGCAAAAAGAGCATAAATTACAAAAGAAGACAAGATTGTGCCTCTTGGGTATAGGATAAGACCAAAATCTATTTGGAATGCTAATGCAACAATTACTGAAAATGTAAGAAAACAAGGAGCATCAATAATACAAAAATAAAAAGTTGTGATATTAAACAAAATTATGTGTTCCATATTTAGGGGCCAGAGATACCTTAATGAGTGCATTACACCAAGTCTTAAAATTTACAGAAAATGTCAAACATCAAATACTGGCATGATCTTTACTATCCGTACTTATTTACTCAAACAGATAAATAGCACTTTTGTAGCAAAACCGCTAAATGATTCAATAACTACTAAACTGTCATCCTTTAATATTTTGACCTTAAAAGGGTTGGAGGTATACCAAAGAAGTAGCATTTGAAATGCAAATAGAAGCAGATCATCAGTTATAGCAAGCAATCTTACATGTGAAACTGCAATGTAAAAATTCACCATACAAAGGTGGTTAAACTTACATATTGTTGGAAAGCTGTGCTCCAAACAGCTATAACAGCGGCCATTAGACCTTTTGCATTCACACTGACATCAGTAACCGTGCAGACAGCAACACCTATAAGGACAACCATTATGCTCAGCTTTGTGTCCCCGGAATAATGTACGTGATCAAAGACAACCTCCAGAAGACATGATGCGGGTATCATGCACAGCTTTGCTATCTGGACAAGGAAATATAATAAATTAAGTTGTTAATAATTTAAATTCAAAGAGTTTACCTGAAAAATTCACTAACCTGATAAAAACCAACAGAGTTCCACATCAAGCTGACATTCATGCCAACAATTGATAAGTTTGAAAAGATCACAAACTTAATCAGATCTGGAAGTGGTAAGTGGGATGGTTGGCTCAAGCCTAACCATCGAAATACAACAGTCATCAACGTAGTAGTCACAAAATGAAGCCCGGTTAATGTAGTGGCTGCATCCAAAAAGGAGAAAAGGTAATCAATAACATGGCAGAAGACACATCCAAATTCCTATACAGATACGGTTTGTTGAGATGGTGCAAAAATATGGCAGAACCTGAAACTGCTATCTAAAAGTAAGAGATCACATAATGTTAGCAATGTTTCTATCTTTACTGAACCATTTTGGAGAATGTTTTGGCATAAATTGGAATTTGCAGTTAAAAAATTATTGGCAGAAGAGCATACAACATTCAAGTTGAGGTAGAAATACATTATATAAAAAAGAAAAATATAAAACATTTGCACTAGCATTGTCAAAACTACTATATGATTGTAATTGCGCATGTTAAAAGTAGTTAAAATTCACAAATAAATATGAACCAGTATTACTTTATTGACGAAAGGGCAACAGGAAAATTACAATAGTCACAGACACAAGAAATAATAGATGGTAGCATTCAGATATATGACAAAAAAAAAATCGGCAAAGTACAGGCATACCAAAACTGAATCCATGTTTAGCCATTAAAGCTTTGTTGACCATGATGATTCCAACCGATGTAGTGATATTGAAACTCCATGCGGCAAAATCTAGGACGGCTTTCTTGTCGGATTTCTTTAGAGAACTCATCTCAGTATCAGGATCTCAGTTCAAACTTAATGTATTACAATCTCCAAGGGACCAATGCATAGAATTCAGGATCCAAACTTGAACTGCAGAAGGTGATGTGACAAAAATAATTGAGCAAATGTAGCACTGATCAAACTGCACTGCACGGACCGGTATGAATTGTTAAAAAAAAAGGAGTTCACCCACAAGCCAGAAAGCAGAAATATCAAATTACAGAGCAGTATAGCACTTCAGCAAACTTAAAAGGGATATACACAGGCATTAGAAAAAATAAATAAATGAGTCATACTACAATTCATTTGTCTTCACTTGTAACACTGACTCTCATACTATACAAGTAACAAATTGTGTAAGTGCATCAGTGTGAAATATAACCAGAGCAGTTCATCCAGTATACAGAGCACAGACTGTTTGAGGCTGTTCAGTTCAGGTATCCACTACTCTCCAACAGGCAAATGAAAGAGAGAACGAATTTCATGAAGGGATTGTCTCATAACAGCCTGATCCAGCAATCTCCATTAGTTTCCCACCCCCTTCCGTTGTTAATTGTACCCTCTTCAAGGAACTACATAGCCGCAGCACAAAATGTAGTACGCCATTTCAGCAACAACATACAACCAAACGACCATAGATCCGAACAGCAGCCAGGTACCAGTCTATCGAAGGCTGCTCTATCTACATGAGTGAGCCACAGTTTCAAATCCACATCCTAACAACGAACCCAATCCCAAATGCGCACTGGTGCAGCGTAGCAAGCCTAAGAACCAGCAGAAATCATCCCCCCCCCCCCCCCCCCCAAAAAAAAAAAACCCGCAGAAAGCAGTGAAAACGAGAGGGAGAGAAGAATTACTTGCGGCGCGAGCCCTCTCCGTCCCGCTGGATTGGTACGAACTGGCGGATCCCTTCCGCCCCCGCCTTCTGATCTGCGAGATTTGGGTGCGTTCGTCGGGAGGTGGGCGCGGTGTTGTGCGCAGGATGAGTGCTTCCTTCTTCGTTTTGCTCTGTTTTGCTTCTTGTAACGATCACAACAGATTGCCAGATCTCTGCCGCTTCCAATGTGCCTCGGGGCTGTTTATATTTTATAAGATAATTAGTTTTTAATCAATATAGTTTCTTTGGTTATATCGACATGATTTCGTTCTCAGGTAAAGTGACAGGAAAATGCCGTCCCATCTTTTCCCCTCCTCCAAATGTCTACTGTGAATCACCATTTTGAGGCTTCTATAACAATAAGTTGTCATAAAAACTAAAAATTAAATTTTGTAGGATAGCAATTCGACCTGTTATCTTGGCTACTATAAAAGGTGATACCACAATTGGTGGATTTTTTCATTGAAAAACTAATAATAAGCGAGCATAATTTAATATATAATATTGACACGCGGACAATTTATTTTCCAAGCACAGAGTAAACCTTGCTAAAATGACCATTCTCAAATTGGAGGAGGACGCACCACATCGCCAACTCATACACACGCTCCTCCGTCCCACCAATAATAAAATTTGGTGCAACCTTTTGTCAGATTGCAAGTCATCTCAATCAATTGGGCATGACTTCAAGCTACGGCAATTGTGAAATCTTGTTTCATGTCACACTTTTTTTTGTAGACGGACATGTCACACTTGTGCATTGGGGGAAGCAAGAGGTTTTGCGTGTCTTGTCTTTTTACTTAAACAAGTGTGAAGTTCACTTGACTAGTAAAAAGCGTGCGTCCCAACATGCTTAATTGTGTCAAAAGGTGGTAACAAAGTTGACCACCTTTAAGTTTGAATCAAGATTGATTCGATAATGCAACAAGCTCCAGGAGGATAATTACTAGTACGTTAAACAAAAAAAATGGTTCGATACAAAACCCAATGTTCCATGTGCATCGAGGAACGGTGATAGAAATTCGATCAGAATTCTTATAAAACCGAACATGAACCTAATTCATTCATTTCATCGACAAGATTAAAATGGAAGTTTTGTACTTGTAACGCTTGAAATAATTAAGATTGCCTGTAACGTCTTCATCATCAGAAAGAAAACGCGCTACTCGTACCGGTTTGGATATTTTAATAAAGGGGAAAAAAAAGCATGATGAACAGGCAGAGGGTTTGGAGTCAAGCATGAGCACACTCATGTCAATCACAGTTATTGTTATTTTGGTTGTACGTAGTACGTACATAAGTATCCCGAACTTAATAAAACTTGATATGTTAACTTGAAGACTTGTAACAACGTTGCGTATGAGTTCCTAGGAAAGCACACATGATAAAGTATGTGTTCTCTTGCTCTCTCTCTCAAAAAAAAAAAAGAAAGAAAAGAAAAGTACGTGTTCTCTCCTTATTAATGGCTTACGAGCAACATCAGAACTCCTGCATCTTCTCATTCGAAAAGAAAAGAAAAGAAAAAAAAACAGAGAACTTCCTGCATCTTTGATCTGCATTTCCATCCATACCAGTATTTTAAGATGTCGGTAGGATGAACGTACACGTACGTACTTCCCGGGAATCGATCCGTTGTTACACATTAACGGCACATGAGTTGTTGGAAAAGAAGAGATGAGACCTGCGTGACCTTTGGCCTGGCTCCTGAGAGAGGAGAAGAGTGAAATCATGAAGCATGTGTGACTGCCTGCCTGACGGCCGGTCGTTTTGGACGACGAAAAAAAAAAGAGATTACTAGTATTTTGCCGATGGGCGTGGGCTGGAGAAGGTTGGCTGGGTACAACTGAGAAGTGGCAGCCCACTAAAAAACTCCACAGCCCACCTCCCTCAGACGGTCAGATCAGCCCAAAAGCGACGCGCGCTCCTCCCTCATCACTGCTCGCCTCACGCGCTGGGCATCGTGGAAAAGCCCTGACTGCTACTGTACACCGACGTGGGCGTTCAGTAGTAAAGATGGCAATGGACCCTGAGACCCGCGACCGGACGGGGAATTACTCCATTGAAAGCCGGGGGTGAGCGATTTTTTCTACCCATGGATGTGTTAAAGGGGAAAAATAGTACCTAACGAGTGGAGTAGGTACGGATACGTTCTCATTGAACCCATACCCATTAACCCATGGGTACTATGTTTGATCCAGTTTACTCATTTGATTCGGCCCAACAATTAATATTTACTTATTCAGTCCAATCTTATTATTATATTATACTATAAAATATGTGATTAGAAACCCTAATAATCATCAACTAGGTAATAAACAATTGTTCCAGCCGTCGCCACACGGTTATTCCAAAGCTCTCATGCACACGCATGTGGACTTCATGGGGACTCATTTAACCTCCAACAATGACAGCTGCCGGTGATATTTCTTTTTTTTTTCTATAACTATTTGTGTCCATTGTCGTTGAAGCTAGTTATTGAACCTTTCGTCTTTGGCTCTCAGCTAACCCAGAGTCACCCCAACCATCAGAGATTTTGTTTAGCTAGTTATTTAGACATATCATTTTGTTTGGCTGTCTCACGGATCTGGGTACCCGCGGGTGATTTTTACCCATACGAAGATGGGGATGGGAAAGAACTTATACTTGTGTGCGGGTATAGGTTTTGGAACGTGAGACGTGTTTAGTCACGGGGACGGGTGTGGGACAACAGAACCCTACGGGTGCTCACCCGTTGCCATCTTTATTCAGTAGTGGCCTTTTGATGATGTTCCTCCTCCAATCGATCGGCACATGGGCTATGCGCCGCGGGCGGATCTCGATCGCTGGATTGGATCTCTCATCATGCCATCCCATCGAATTAATTGTTGATAATACAGGGAAACGCACGGTCGGTCGAGAGGGAGA
The DNA here is from genome assembly GCA_032690845.1 of Eleusine coracana subsp. coracana. NCBI lineage: Eukaryota > Viridiplantae > Streptophyta > Magnoliopsida > Poales > Poaceae > Eleusine > Eleusine coracana. The sequence continues at coordinate 14,121,302 of CM064426.1, forward strand.
CGGCCTCGCCGATGCCTTCCAAATTCCAATCACTCGATGAGCAGCAAATCTTGGCTTAAAGCAACTGTCCTCATCATCTCCGGCATCGTGGACGTGAACCACTGCACGCCGTCCCGACCTCCACCACGAGAACCATGTAAGAGCATGTGACATTATTATATCATGTTTTCTAGCTTTCAGTTGATTAAAAGCTTTCAATCAATGGTTTGTTCCTTTGAGTTTTGATTTTTCTCTTATAGAATTATTTGTATAATAATTATAAATCATTGAATCTAGATCTAATGGCTTAAAGAGGTGACTGAAAATTATTTTAAACTTTTAGTCAGTTGAAAATTAGTAAGTCACTTATTATATTGCAGGCAAGAGCTCGATCGCTGCGCGTTCCGACGACGTGGGCATTCAGTATGTAGCCTTCCTAGCTAGTATATTCCTCGTCCAACCGATCGGCGAATGATCACTGTCAGTCTACTTGGGGCTAGCTACCTAGTGCTGATCTCGGCGTTTAGGGACGCCACCGTCGGCTCAACTCAAACTGCGTCTGTGCTGCGCCTCACCGGAGCTCAGCCTCAGCGCCGCGCATTGCAAAAAAGGATCGTAATTAACCCGCCATATCGATCTCGGTCGTCGGTAAAGTCTGATCCGGCGGCTGGGAAAGACCCCCCACCCACGGTTCGCCGTTCTGAACCTCCACCACGAGCTCTCGAGCCACCCCGAGATAGATGCCGGAGTGCTGGCCCCTCGCGCGCTCTCGGCGTGTTCCCTCCGCGTTGGAGTTGGAGGCGCGTCCACCTGTTCTTCACTACGCGACTGTCTCTGGAATTCTGGAGTCGTCGCCCCATCGCACGTAATAACGAGACCACACTATATACGTGTGTGCTGTTGTTTGCATTCTTATGGCTTTTGATTCTCCTTCATCTTCTTTGCGTGTAAATCCAGAGCGTAGACGCGTGCATATCCTCGTTATTTGGGTGGTGTAGTTGGTTGCTTGCATTCTGATAGCTTTTGACTATCCCCAGTTTATTATTTGATAAAGAAATGACGTAGACGTCGCGTAATACGTCTGGGTGGTGTAGTTGGTTATCACGTTAGTCTCACACACTAAAGGTCCCCAGTTCGAACCTGGGCTCAGACATTACTTTTTTTTTGGCCATAAACATGTAGTTTTGGCAATATTATCTCACTTTTCTTTTTACCACCAAACACCCTCATTCTCATTCTGGTGCCTCATCCCCATTTGCAAGTTGCATTTATATTTTAGGATCATGAGTGCTCCATTGTTATTGTACAGAACATGCGCTAGCGCAGGATTTAAAATCCATATACTGGCACAACATTGTACATAAACAGCAGCATATACCAGTCATGCATTACAGGAAATACCAACTACTACTCTACAAGAACCATACAGCAGAACGTGCATAATACAAGTCTGGTGCCCCTCTTGCAAAACACCGTCCACATTACCATACAGGAACACAAAAGCCTGAAAGGAAAAAAATAGGAGCATTAGGCAAAACCAAGTCCAAATTAAATTAGGCTTATAAAAACTATTTGCTCGGTTCAATCATTAACTAAAATTCGAGACTAGATATACATTTCCTCTCTAGAATGACTAGAAAAGATAACAGATGGGTGAAAAGAAAGGTGCTACAAGCCTACAAAATGCATTACAGAGAGATCATCGTTTCTTACCGGCTCTAGTTCATTATTAGTTCAGGTTCAGGCGTACCTTCACATCTCTTATCAGAAAGAACCTCGGCAATTGGTAGATCCACAGAGGCATGGCTTGAGTTTGCAAGCATTGGGAAATTCACCCTTGACGCCAGGAGTTCCTCTTGTACCATAATCATAGGTCAGTTCTGTCAAGGGAGGAATATGTTTCATTGCAAAGAACATGATATGAGGGTAGCTGTCATCGCCATGGTCGTACTGTACAGGTTGCCACAGGAGATTAGGGGAACAGCTATGGTTCAGAAAACGAGCCACATTCCCTGAATCTTTTGCACTTATGACGATAGGTAATTTCTTTAAGCTTTCAGTTGTCACATTACCACCCACTTCTTCAAGTAATTCTGCTCCTACATTCCATTTTAAAACCTTATCACCAAACCCTGATGTTTGAAAGGCATATTCATGTTCCTTGTCATCCATATTCGTATGCATTTCATCAATGACATGACCAGCATACTCACATATGAATGCGCCGGCACGGATAGGGTCCCAAGACCGGAGACCCCATCCACGGTCCCCAGTCCAGAAGACCTCAAAGTTCAGATAAACACACTTCTGAGAGACTCTGTTTCGGCAATTTTGAGAACACTGGCAATTGGAAGAGCATTCATAAAGCATTGGAACATGCTTTACAAGCAATCCTGTTGAGCTGTAAGGAAGATCACCGCCATTCAGTTGTACACATGAACAATTAATGTCACCAGGCAAGCACACATTAGGACAGTTGCAGCTCTGTAATGGTCTCATATTGTTAAGTGCTCTTGAATACTTCACTCCAGTAATATAGTTGAAGTTGAAGGAGCTTGGCCCTTCCTCATCATCAACATCATTAACAAGGCACACAGGTAGATTCTCAATCTTTGATGATAAGTCGCGTAGTATAACCTTGTCTCTTGTCGCGGGATTCTGTTTCCACTTCCCTGTCATCTTCCAAACTGAAATTCCATCGGGCTGTCCTGGCTCCCGTCTCAGCTTATATTTGAAAACACTAAAACCATTCTTTGCTTTATCCATCCAAGAATCTTTAATTTGGTAAAGCCCATCATAAATGTAAATTTTGCTCGATTTGCAGAAGGGGTCTTGTGCACTGCGCACGACCCTGATCAGATTTTTCTTTTTCATGCTGTTCATGAGAGCAAGGTTACCTTTTTCAAGTTTCTGGTCATGCTTTTCCTTGTGCCGACTATTCCCTCCCTGTCCTGTGTACACCAAAACGTCTGAGTCATTGTCGTCATTCTCATAACCACCAGATGAGATGATACTGACAGCCAGAGTCTCATCTTTTCCGACATGCTTAGCAGAAATGTAATCAATGCCAGCCATGCCAGGTGCATGCAAACCTACAATGCACATTTCAATCCTAAAGAAGAAAATATCTCCAATTTCAACTCCTGGGACAGGTCCTATGATCTTCATATTATTGATTCTCAGTCCATTCTGCATCATGAGAGTACCGGCCTTCAAGTCAGCTCGCCTGCATGCATCCTCTTTTTCATCCAGTTGCAGTATACGGCGACGGAGTGAATCAAACATCGTCATGATCACTTCCACTGATTCACTAGGGCCCTCTGATGTGGATGGACAGGAGACAAGATCTTTGTTGAGGCTTCTCCTTATCGACCGGCGCTTGATGTTGCCTGCATCACAGTCCCCAACCTGCCGAGTCCTCTTTGTTGGCTTCTGCAATGTTGGTTTCTTCTGATTAGGAAACGGCTCATAATCTTCATCTGATGTTTCATATTCATGTTGTGGCACAGGAAACGCCATTGAGATTGGAGTAGCCATCAGAGGAACTGGTGATTGTTTCAGCTTCATCGGAGCTGAAGATTGTTGATGTCGTTCTGATGAGAAGCAAGGCCTGAACGGCATGATAAAAACTAACGTTGGATTGGCTGATTGAGTTTCCACATCATATCCAAAGGTTGTCGGCAACATTGGTGCTAATGATCGTAAGGGCTTCCGTTCCAGGGGTTGGGCGTCAGTTTCTGCTTCGACTTTCGAGTTCTCCATGGTGAAACTCCTAAAAGCGGTAAGGACACCTGTAAACAAAAAAGTAACTGAACAGTTTGAACTCACGTGATGCTCGACAGTTTGAAAATGACACGTGAAGTTCTGATATAGGAGTAGTATAATCATGTAGTAAAAGATGTTTGTAACTTTTGTGCCGCCTAGAACTCTAAATATGTGAGATGGAATGTGAGAGTGACATGACAGGAACAAGTTTCAGAAAGAACAGAGATGGCAAACAAAGAACAGGAGAAAATAGAGATGATGAATAAAGAAAAACATCACATCTGCGTATTCTAAAATGACATCTTCTAAACTCGAAAGTAAAATAATAGGAGAACACTACCATGAGCAAGATATATGTTATCAAGTGTTAGTGGCATCTAAGTTTGCAGATCGAAGTGGATGTTCACAAAAGACGTACTGTTTCAACATGCCTACACCTTAAATATTGTCTGACAAAATGATGCGTATGCGTCAATCAATATAAAAAGAAGAATGGAAAAAAACTTAATACATTCAGGAGCTCGTCCAACGTCCAACCAACCAGGAAAGAGTACTCATTCCATTCACAATCTAAAACTGAGGGTGAGGTAATTCAAATATCAGCATATACTAGAAGAACCACAAGAAATAGGAGAACAGGATAGTCAGAAGCTAAAAGATTGAAGCAAAGTAGCAGCTACGAAAGAGAAAGACGAGAGGTACAAGCACCTCGAGGATGTCGTCGGAGAAAACGTGAACAGTAGTCTTGAGAGCTCGGTAGTTTGGGAGACAGAGAGGCACCAGTTCTGTACTTGTAGTGTTATACAGTAGTTCCTCGTTGAAATCGCTGAACAGTAGTCGTGTCAATAATCCCTGGCTCACTGTATTCCACCATCAGCCTTCCATCGATCTCGAGATTTGTGTTTGATTGATGGAGCTTGCTGGAAACGACTGAAGCATAATGGCAGTGAGAACTGAGAATAGCGGAGCAAGCGGTGCAATCCATGTGGCCAAGGCTGGACGGTAACTTCGTGCTACGTGTTGCATCACAGGCACGTCTTGTTTCAATTCAACAAAAACATTTTTTTCCCGTAGCCACTGTTTCTCTCAGCTTTCTTCCATCCAGGTTAAACTTAGAAACACCACAAATATATCTTTCTAGCATATCACCGACGACAATATAACTGCGGAAAAGTAGGCACAATTACTGCACAGTACAGCATTGGATTCCATCAAACTCCGGAGAGCTACAATTCCATGAAACAGAGTAAAGCCTCTGTATGTGATTCTAGCGACTACTAGTCAATTTTTGCATGGTCAGCATCTTCAGTTCGGCTAGCGCTTGGCACAGTTGGAGAGACACGAGGCTTCGCTCCTACTGAAGCTGCTTCCGATGCTCCCGGTGATGCACTTGTCCCAGCAAACATCGGTTAGCTGTGCCACAAACTCATTTGCCAGTGCCTTCGTCCTCTCCTCCTGCACCCAATAAAAAAGAAGATATCAATGGATTTCTGCAGAAGCAAGGATAAACATTCGAGTTTGTGTTTAACCATTCTAGTTCAGATGCACAAGTTTTTTTTCGAACAATGAGCAGGAGCACTGCTCTTTCATTTAAGATTGATAGGAAAAAAAAGTACGTACAAATCTGTTACATGCTTGATAAACAAACAACACCCGTCTCCCTCAACAAGTGGTTTAGACTATTACTACTCATTTTGCCTTAAAGGATCGCCCTCTCCTTGGTGGCTGAAAGCTAGGTGCCTTTGTCTCATTTCTTGTTTGATTAGCGTCAGCACCTGTTTCGGTTGCGCTGCTTGTTGTTGGAAAATTCTTCTGTTACTTTCTTTCCATAGCTCCCATGATGTGTATATCATGATTGAAGCTCTTTTCCTCTTTTCATCCTTCGGTACACCTGCAAGTGTTTTATTCCGCCAGGTCTTGATGTCCAAATCCCAGTCTTCAGGCCGCAGCAGCTCCATATTTTGCCAATTTTTTATCTCGTGCCATACTTGTTTTGCGAATGCGCAACTTAAAGAGATGTGATCTATGGTTTCCGGTGCCTGGTCACAGAGGGAGCATTGCTCGTTGCAAGGCCAGTTCCTTTTCATCATGTTGTCTGCTGTTAACACTCTTCAATGCAGGGCCAGCCAGGTGTGCAATTTCTGTTTCCCCTCTGCTCGAGCCTTCCATAACGCCATAGCGTCGAATTGTGTAAAGGAACCATGACATTGCACCATGTATGCCGATTTGCTAGTGTAATGTCCTGAGGCAGTCCATTTCCATGTTATGGTATCCTCTTGATCCGTGAGCTGCGTCTGGGCAACCAAGTGCCACAGGTTGATGAGTTCTGCCAACTCCTCTGTAGTCTGCGCTCGCCAGAGGCCTCTGGTCCAGTTTTGATTTTGTAGGTCGTCCCGCACAGTTTGATTTTTCCTCCATGCTAGCTTGTACAGATTTGGAGCGATGTCCATTGGCGCTTTCCCTTGCAGCCAGGATGAATGCCAGAATTTTGCTTTGCGGCCGTCCCCCACTTGAACCGTTGTGCTTGCTCTGAATAGCTGTCGATCCACTGCATCACAGGGCACGATAGTTCCTACCCAAGGCCTGGTGGTATCCACCCATTCATACCATAGCCAGCGCAATCTTAGTGCTCGCCCGAACATCTCCAAGTCCAGCACTCCTAAACCCCCTTGCTTCTTTGGTCTCTTCACTTTCTTCCAGCTCAGTAGACAGTGCCCAGAATTTATTTCCTCGTTTCCTCGCCAAAAAAAGTTTCTTCTGATTTTGTCTATATTCTTGATTGCCCATTTTTTAAGAGCGAAAACTGTCAAGTGGTATGTTGGAATGGAGGACAACACCATGTTAATGAGGTTCAATCTGCCTGCTCTGTTTAGGAATTTTCCTTTCCAGGGTGGTAGTTTCCTGGCGACCTTGAAAATCAAAGGCATGACCTCATTTTTGGTGAGGGTTTTTGTGCTCAGGGGGAGTCCCAAGTATTGACATGGGAAGTGTTGTACTTGACATGGAAAGGGTTCCATGACTTCTTGCAGGTTGATTCCTTCGCACCTTATTGGGTATACAGCACATTTATTTAAGTTGACGGTGAGACCAGATGCTGTACCAAAGGCTAGTAGTATCTGCTGGATAGTGCTTATTTCTTCCCTGACCAGGTTCAGAAACAGAGCTGCGTCATCTGCATACATGCTAGCCCTTATTCTTGCTGCTTGGTGTTGGATCGGTTGCAGCACTCCTTCTGCGGTTGCCATCTCTAGGAGCTTTTGCAAAGGATCTATTGCTATAATGAATAGCATGGGTGACAATAGGTCTCCTTGCCTCAGTCCTCTTTTGTGTCTGAAACTCTTCCCTCTCGTGCCATTTAGAATCACTGCTGAATTTGCTGAGGATAACAGGGCTGAAACCCATTCTCTCCATCTTGTGCCAAAACCCATCTGTGCTAGGACTTCTAGAAGATAATCCCACCTTACAGTATCAAAAGCTTTTGCAATGTCCAATTTCAGAAACAATGTAGGCTTGTGTGCTCTGTGCAGTTCCTTGATGAGATTTTGGGTGTAGAGGAAGTTATCTTGGATACATCTTTTTTTGATGAAAGCACTTTGTCCTCTCATGATCATTTGGTCTAGGCACGGAGCCAGCGTAGTTGCCATCATCTTTGAGATGATCTTTGCAATGCTGTGAGTTAAGCTAATAGGTCTAAAATCACTGATGCTCCTGGCCTCTGCGTGCTTGGGTATGAGGACAATGTGTCCCAAATTGAGCAGGTTAAGCCAATGTCTTTGCTGGCTGCCAAAAGAGTTTATAGCTGATAGGATATCCTGCTTTATGATTGGCCAGGCCGTCTTGAAAAAAATACCTATGTATCCATCTGGTCCATATGCCTTTTCCCCCGGCAAATCCATGATCACCTCCCTTGTTTCGTCCTCTGTGAAGGGGACATCCAGGTGTTGTAGATGATGCCTCTGTAACCCGATTCTACCCCAGTCCAGCGTGTGTTGCCTTTCTTGCGGCTCTCCGAATGCTTGTAAGAAGTGCTCATAGATAGCCCTAGCTTTTTCTGCTCATAGATGCCCCTTGTGTGTGCAAACATTGTATGTGGTTCTTCCTTCTCCTGCCATTTGCACTGAGGAAAAAAAGACTTGAGCAGGCATCTGTTGCTTTGATCCATGTCAGGCGTGATTGATGTTTCAAACGTAATTTCTCCACAGCTGCCAGGCCCAGCAGTTTATGTTTCAGGGCCGTCTTCAGATGCACAAGTATGAAAACAAAACAGAGGACATGAACATTGACTTTCAAAGCTATAAAAGACACAGTAAAGAGGGAGTGACGAACTTCTTAATTTCCCAGCTTCGATAAGAAAACACATTGAGGCAAATAACTTCTGAATATAGACATAGCAAGCAAGAAAGCAATTTCTACCCATTGACATATACATTAAAACAGCAACCATTTTGAAAATCAATGAAGCAACAAGTACAGGATCTAAAATAACATTGTCTCTTGCAATCATTTCCTTCAAATTTGGTAACATCACCCACTCACCCTCAGGTTGGACTGGCTCACAATAAAATGCAGACTTTGATTCCATTTTCGACCTAGTAAATTTGCCGTGCCCCGTTTTACCAAGGAAGAACCTTCAAATTACCACAAAACATTGCATCTAACAAATGTTCCTCTACAAAAAGGCTGGTTACAAGTTGCAACACCCACTAGCATTTAAATAAAACAAATGTGAGTTTATTAGGCATCCCTGAGTTCCATTCTGTAATGCTAAGCAATTACGAAACTTCATGCATATGTTATACTGTGTGCCCCTTATATTTCGATTATGTAGATGCATACATGCTCAGTTTCACAGCGGAAAGATAGTAAATGGCACACAAAGATGGAATTGCTAATGAGTATCCCAAATGCCTACTGCAAATCATTAATCTTTATTCACTGGTGCAATGTGAAGTAGATTTGGTTCGGTCAAAAGCAGGCATATGTGGTCTTCTATTAAATCTCCAGACTATTTTTACAGGTCCATGATTTTTAATTTAACATATACGTGGCCATGGTATCCACTGCCAGCAGGTCGTACAACGAATTTGGGACAGTTGAGCCAGTGTTAGGACATGCGAACCCCTAAGACCAATATAGAAGAAAAACTTGCTATTCACCAGCTCTCCCACAAAAAAGAGGAAAATAAAGCCGAATTCCACATGGAGAACAACGCTTGGAACATTATACAATAACATCAATAAAATCTACGCCCCTGTTCCTACGACTTTCGATGCTTGGTGACGAGCTATGGAGAAATACCACTTATTCTATAATGTGGACGATGAAAGAATCACTGCAAGAAAACCTGCAGCTGGGGACATGGCTTAATAGCTAGCAGCACAAATCGATCGACGGAGTGGAAATTGTAAGACTTCCTCTAGGTCGAGTTCTTCATAGCATGTGTAGGTTAGGTTACGTACCTCCATGAGCGCCTTGAGACGCGGGTCGTTGAGGGCCGAGGCATCATGGCTCAAGCTCTGCTCTCGATTCGGCCGCGGTTTGTACCCTCGCTCGCGAGAAAGAACTTTTTCCGCCTTCTGCGATGCTCCGCCGCCGCAACAAGGGGAGGAGGAGAGCCGGCCGCCGGCTGCCGTGGGAAGGGGTAGACGAAACACTTGGGCCAATTTTCTAGATGGCCCAGTTCGAAGATGGGCTATGATCTGTTTGGGTTCGAGATCGGATCTGTAGGCCACGTCTCTTCCTCTTTACGGGAGGCCCAAACACGCTTAAGCAACAGAAGCATCTGAGCTTGCCTCAAAAAAAAAAAAAAAAAAAAAAAGTCAACAGAAGCATCTGAGCCTGTGGATCGGTGGTTACGGCTTCAGGGCAAGCAAAGAAAAGAGAGGATTAATCAAGAAAAAGAAAAGAAGAAAAAAAAAGAGGATGATGACGAAGACGACGGCCATAATAATCTCTGATACTAACTGATGAAACAACCACAAACGTCATCGACTCTATATGTAACACATTAGCAGTAGCAAGTGGCCTGCCGATATGGCAAGATATGCATGAATTAATAATACTCCACATGATGACATGCATGCATATATAGAGAGAAGAGTAGGATCTGAACGCCATTACATGTGGTTCAGTTTCAGTGGAAGCAAGCTGGCACGCATGGAAGAGGAAATAATGCATCTTATCCGTGCCATGGCGCCTGCTCTCATCCTGCTTGCTTCCCAGAAGTAGATGCATCGATCGGCCTGGCAAGTGTACGTGAGTTCTGCAAAAATGGAGAAAGAAAAAGCCAAGCCGACAAGGTCACAATTCTGCGTTGTGTTTGCTTGTGCGATCCACACAACACGATAATTTCCTCTTGTCCACCGGCGACGCAACACGACGTAAGCAAAACGACTCATAGGGACACTGACCAAGTTCCTCTCTCGTACTGACCTCTAAAAAAAAAGTTCTCCCCACTGATCGATGGCGATACCATGCGTACTACACGAAGAAATGGCATCTACTATACGGGCACTCAATCGTGCCTCATCGAATGCACACCCATCAGTCCAATCACTGACTGACTGATAGATGTTCTTTGCGTCAATTTAGAGCTAAGCAACGCTGTGATATGCCACGGAGATAAGATAAGATGTATAAGCCACGCATACAGAGTGTATATATGGTCAAGGCCGGCCGAGTGACAGCAAAACGTCGAAATATGATGATTCCTCATCAGCCTCTGGCCCTATCTATATCTGATGATCGATTGAGTGTCTGTCCCTGAATAAAATCCATGCTTGCAACAACACTAATGTGTCGAACCCATGCATATATGCCACGCTAGCATAGGCTTAGGTTGCTATCGCCGAGATCGTGTGACAGCGCGCGCCCCAATTTCTGAAGAACGCAACAGGCGTGTGACTGTCTTTTCTCTTGCTCCAACCCCAGTTGTTTACAGACAAGACAATGTAATCTTTACTGTTGAGTGAGGACTTGACCAACCAGAGCAGATTGAACAAGACTATCAAATGATTGAGCACGGGAGTTTTATTAGTCGGTCTCTTCGTTCTTATAATAATTATTAAACTTGGTTTTTGTAAATAGCGCTTCTTGTCTATGATGGAGGCATCGCAACCACCTCTTTCCCCTTAAGTGGCAGCAACCATTTTTCTACATACCTTGATAGAGGATCAGGGGCGGAGCTGCACCGGGCTGCAGCATCCCCTGTATCCAAGGAACTAGGCCTATCTTATACTAACATAATCTATAACACTTTCCAGTGTCAACACTTACTTCAATACACGTGGAAAATAATTACTTCTATACTTCAAGGATAAATTCCTTGGCGGCATTGAAAAAATGTGTTTTTCTTATTATTGGCCATCAAAAAGTTTGAACTTCCCAAGTGACCATCGAGTTAAATTGTTTTCCCTTGTTGGCCATTGCAATGTTAAAGTTGAAGAAGAAAAAATAATTTTGCCCCTAACAATGTCTCTATGGCCAATGGTCTTATTAATCATGAAATTAGAAAAATGACATTTAATATTTAATTTGGAAATTAGGACATCAGTATGTATTTTTTGAATTTTCAGTAGCAACAAGGTTTATTTTTTTTACAATAGTAAAACTATTGTTTCAACTAAAAAACTCAAATGTACATACTCACGTTGTCCATATTCACAAATTACATGTTAATTAAATTTTATATTTAATAAGAAACATTGGCCTAAAAAAGCTATTACGGGTAAAAGTGACTTTTCATCTTTAACTTTAACACCAGATGACCAATAATATAAAAAAATTAAACCCAATGACCATTCAGAAAGTTCAAAATTTTTAATAAACACTAAAAAATCATAAAAAATTCTAATGACCTCGAAGAAATTTCCCCGTAAAATTATTTGTGACTCCGGCCCTGCAGAGGATGGAAAGAAGCACCATGCTAGGTAACATAGATAGGGCCGCAGCGAAATCCAGACTCGAAGTCGAAGCCGTTCGACAACGACCTGAATGATAAATGCGCTAGCCGAAAAAAAATATCCAACAACAAACAAAATGGATAATCACACTGGGCCCGACGTGTCGGTGACCGCGTGCAGCCAAACCGCCGCCGAAGTCCGCTCCGGCAAGCAACGGGCCGCCTCTCCCCCGTCGCCGGCACCCGATCAGCATCTGACGACGGAGGTCTGCCCCACACTCATTGCGTGGCGCCCGTAGGCTCACTTCCCTTCAAAGCCACTCACTGCTTTGGTGTTCCTCTACTTAAGCACACGCCTCCGGGGCTCCTACTACGCACTTGCAGCAGGGCAGGGAGGCCCACTCTTCTTCCTGAGGTGTTGGATGGTGGATGCATGGTGAGGAAATCTCTAAAGGCTCCGCCTTTCGTCACTGAATTGCGACATAATGCTTTCTTTTTGGGTTGAATTTGGACAATTGGATGTGCTGACAAGCTGTTTGATGTAATGCCTGTGAGAGGGGAACTAGTTAATCTGTTCGTACTTCTTTCTGATGATGATTTCATTAGATTTTCCTCTGGTGAAGTGCCAAGATCATTTTGAACTCATATCCTGTTTTCCTATTTAAAGTGCCTGTTTACTTTAGTTGTATTCTTTTGAAACAACTATTTATACTTAGATAGACTTCAACTAATGGCTGTAAATTGTTTAATGGAAAGTGTGTTGGACATCAGTCAATATGAGTTCGCCTGTGTTTCTTTCTTCCTTTTGAGGTCCTAGCGGCAGCTCTCTAATCCGAAGTACTAGCTTATAGGAGTTTGTGCATATCATTTTCCACATAATTAAATTGATCTCTAACTCTTGTAACCTTTATTTTGTCCAATATATAGTGTTTACAATTTAAGCATGGGTTCCAAGGAAGCATCCGCTCGTACTGCCTTCTGCTTCCTGCTTCTATTCTGCGTAGGCAGCAAAGCTCTGACCTCAGAAATAGAGGCCACCCAGACAGCAACGCTTAAGATTGATGCTTCACCACAGCTTGCTCGAAAGATCCCTGAAACACTCTTTGGGATATTTTTTGAGGTGAGACGGTGTTGCTTGGTCAGTTTATTGTTGTCTCAAGTTCTATTTCATAGTCTAGAATAATCAAATTACTCTCAATGCTGCTTTCTGTTCTCACAATAACTAGCTTTGTTAATACTGTAGGAGATCAACCATGCAGGAGCTGGTGGAATATGGGCCGAACTTGTTAATAACAGAGGTACTCCGGTTGTTCTTGGTTGTGTTGTTTGAAAAGTGGCTAGATGCATGCATTTTGGGGTTAAGGATAGTAGAATCTGACAATATGATGTGCTCTATGTTGACTCGATTCTGTTGTGCCAGAACATCATTGAGCAGGCCATCCGTACTCTGATCCTGGCTGTAGTTCTACATAACATAATAAGTATATAAAAATCATTTTGAGCATAATCTGGAGGCAACATAGGCATTTTCCTTCAGAAGCTGCTCTCAAGCCTTGGTGTTCAAAGGCTAGGATAAATAACTTGTGGATTTATGCTTCAGGTTTTGAAGCTGGAGGGCCCCATACTCCATCAAATATTGACCCTTGGTCCATCATTGGAGATGACTCTTCCATATTTGTGGCGACTGATCGTACATCATGTTTCACTCGAAACATCATCGCTTTGAGGATGGATGTCCTCTGTGATGATTGTCCAGCTGGTGGTGTTGGCATTTACAACCCAGGGTTCTGGGGCATGGTAAGATGTCATCACATATTGTTTACTCATATCGCATGAGGAATGGACAAATTAAAACTATTTTGTTAGACAAAATATTTTTCATTTGGATTTTGTATAAGTAATTTACGACATCATTGAGCTCCTACAGTTTATCATTGACCTTTCATGCTTTGATGTCAGGAAAATGTTCAGTATATGTTCTATTTTTTGTACCTTCTCCACCTTTCTTTTTAATAATGTTACCATTTCAACCTACAGAACATTGAAGACGGAAAGACCTACAATCTTGTTATGTATGTTAAGGCACCAGAAACAACGGATTTGACAGTATCTCTAACAAGATCAGACGGGCAGCAAAATCTGGCTTCAGCCACTATAACGTCAGTATCTTATCTATAAATTCTGAGACCTTTGGAAGATATTTGATTCTTAATATTTGTTGAGTGACTGCATTGCTGCAGAGTTACTGGCGCATCAAATTGGACAAAACTGGAGCAGAAGTTGGTCGCTGAAGGAACAAATAGAACCTCAAGGCTCCAAATAACAACTAACAAGAAAGGAGTCATATGGTTTGATCAAGTATCACTAATGCCTGCAGACACATACAAGGTATTTGTATTTCTATTCTGTTTAAAATTATATGTGAGACTGAAAAAATCTGTCTAAAACTTAATAATACATACAGATGAAGACTGAAAGAGACAGCATGCTAACCTGGCTAAACTCCTTACAGCCACCAAACTAGTCCAGTAACTTTACTTGTATAGTTTCTTTTGGGTTCATACAAATTAGATAGTCTTGTACAGTAAGTTTCCTCTTTTTCTCTTACATAAATAAACACAGTGGGAGCCTCTCCTACTGTTTTCGCGTCAAAAAAAGATGAAGACTGAACCACATAAATATGGATCATCAATCAGCTAATTCTACCTATCAACAAAGTGTAACTCTGAAATAAAAGCACTGAATAAGTGAATATGTCTAGGATTTCCTTTCCAGTAACATGTAATCAAGTCTGATACTCTCATTTGCATTAAATCTTGGGCTAGCCACCTTGTAAGACAAATATGGCTCGAACAATTTAGTTGTGGTCTATGCTGCAAGCCCTACTGTGGTTCAGCCACTTGTAGCCCTTCACCTCAAGAAAGCAGTAACCTAGCACTCAGTTCACTGTGTTGGTTTCTTTGATCAATTAATCACGAAATACCTGTTTCTGATGTTACCTTGTTTGACTGGACTTGCCTGTTGATTTATCATTTAGCATGTGCCTGTTGATTTATCATTTATCATTTAGCATGCTATTTATTTTATCTTGCCAGAAACTTGAAATGAATTCAACCTCACTCTAGTAGGCTGGTTATTTTGATCCCATGGTTTGGATGAGTATCTAGCAACCAATTCGCCTCTGCATACACAGGGACATGGTTTTCGCCCAGAACTTATATCCATGCTTTTGGATTTAAAACCACGCTTTTTGAGATTTCCTGGTACGCTCTTTGTCTTCCAAATGAAAAGTCAGAATTTTATTTTCAGACATTTCTCCGAACGTTGACTACATTGTATGGAACAATTGTAGGAGGTTGCTTTGTAGAAGGTAAGAAATGCATTCCGGTGGAGGGAATCTATTGGTCCATGGGAAGAGAGGCCTGGACACTTCGGGGATGTTTGGCATTACTGGACTGACGATGGCCTTGGATATTATGAATTTCTTCAGGTACCATTTTATACATTCTCAACCTTTCCTTTTCTTTGCTATCATCTCCTCCTAATTTTTCACCTTTGAAATCTACTTAAAAGCTTGCTGAGGATCTGGGTGCTGCCCCAATCTGGGTATTCAACAATGGTAATCATTTTCAGATTTGTTAAAAGGTATGATCACTACCGGCCTTTTTAACTGATGAAAATTTCGCTCTTAATACTCAGGAGTTAGCCATCATGATGAAGTTGACACCGCTGTTATTGCTCCTTTTGTAAAGGTATGCTTTGAACTCCTCTTTAGTTCTGGAGGGAAGTAACATTTCATGGTATAGTGATATACTAGCCTTCAATTTTTTGGTACAATATGTTTGAGAAATTTTTCAATGCACTGTACTTTATCAGCAACGTCTACAACTACACCAGAGTATTTGATGTTGTACTAGTGGCTTTGTTTTCCTATGCAAGAACATATGTTAAGATTTGTAACTTGATTGCTGTGACCATAATGAGAAATCACATATGATCAGTTCTTTTGAATAATGCTACGGAAAGGATACCGTGACAGGCTTGATTCGTTACTTTGTTATTTATGTAGTTCACATGAAGAGATGATGCTTCTCTTGAGTTTTACATTTATATTACCATAAACTAACTTCTTCCATTAAGCTTGATAAGATCATATATCTGTTATGAACTTGGCTAATTTTAAAATTCATGATCCTAGTTTCATCACATGAAGCTGTTTGTCTGTTTACAGGATGTATTGGACAGTCTAGAATTTGCAAGGGGCAGTGCAGATTCAACATGGGGCTCTGTCAGGGCTGCAATGGGGCACCCTGAACCATTCCCGGTTAAATATGTGGCAATTGGAAATGAAGATTGCGGAAAAACATTTTACCGTGGTAAATTGGTCAACTAACATGTTTATTGCATCCTTGTTATAGTATAGGTCAAATAAGCCTAGTGCAAAAAGGTAGTTTCTACTTGGTGTTCCTTCTAGCAAGAAAACAAAAGTTGATCATAGTTCCCAGTGGTAGTCCACAAATTTAACTTAAACTGTAGCTTACCGCAGATGAAACCTACATCTAATTACATGATATCCTGTAACTCCCTTGAACAGGTAATTACCTCAAGTTCTACAATGCTATAAGACAGGCCTATCCAGACATTCAAATGATTTCAAATTGTGATGGTTCATCTCGACCACTTGATCATCCTGCTGATTTATATGACTTCCATGTAAAGTTCTTGCTGCTGGGCCTGTTGTCTAGATTCAGTGGTTTTGTTTCATTATTTGTCATCAAGGTCAACTTGCCTTCTCATATTTCCCCACAAAATTTCTTTGTTTTCTAGGTCTACACAGATTCTAAAACTTTGTTTTCCATGAGGAATACGTTTGATGGAACATCTCGTAATGGACCCAAGGTAGGTCTCAATTTTCTTAAGATTTTTGTGAAAACGCCTTCTTCCATGACATGTTATTTGCATTGATTCAGGACATCCTGACATTTAGCATGTTCTCAGGGTAGCATAAAAAGGGTAATGCATTCAAATACTCCCTCCATTCTTAAATTGTTGTCTTTAGGACAGCAATTTTAGTTCAATTTTGAACTAGATTTCTTGTCCTAATGACATCAATTTGAGAAAGGAGGGAGTATCTATAATGCACAAAACTCTGAGCATATCAACTAAATGACAACCAAAAGGGTTGCAACTTATTTCTAATGGCAAATCCTAGGAGGTAAAAAAGAAAGAATAAAGTAAGGTCCTAGCTCTTAGGGGCATTGTAATTCTAAAGGACAATGACAAATGTATATCTGGAACCTTGAGTGGTGATTGAATAATTTAATGTTATTTGCATGTTCTGGAGACTGTTAAGAATTTTATTAATTTCTTATTTATTTACATCATCATACCTTCCCATTGACACGTGTTCTGTTTAGACAGTAGATATCGTTCTGAGTATGGTTCAAATGCAGGCTTTTGTTAGTGAATATGCTGTTTGGAGAAGCGATGCGGGTAGAGGAAGTCTTCTTGCTTCATTGGCAGAAGCTGCTTTCCTTACAGGATTGGAAAAGAATAGGTAATTTCTCCTTTATTGAAATTCTTGGTTGTGGGTTGCTTGGTGATCACACCTGAGTTTTACTGGATAAATTTTAGCTGTTGTGTTTACTCATTGAGCTACCATGACCTGACATAGTGTATCAGCTAGATGACCTTTTTGTTGGTTCTTTGCAGTGACATTGTTCAAATGGCCAGTTATGCTCCACTGTTCGTAAACGACAATGATCAAACGTTAGTGTGTTTGGCATTATGCTTTATTTCTTTCTTGTGATCTTTCTGATTTAACATTGGAGTAGCTGTGTTTGAATAATCAGGTGGAACCCAGACGCTATTGTCTTCAACTCATGGCAACATTATGGAACTCCTAGTTACTGGATGCAGACATTTTTCCGTGAGTCCAGTGGTGCTATGATTCATCCGATCACAATCAGTTCCAACTACTCTGGTTCATTGGCAGGATCTGCAATTACTTGGCAGGATTCAGAAAATAGCTTCCTAAGAGTCAAGGCAAGTAAAAATTCTTGCATCCAAGGTACTCTGTATATCACTTCCACTTGTACTAACCTGGAAAAGCTCTTGTGCAGGTGGTAAACTTTGGGTCAGATCCTGTGAGCCTAGCAATCTCCACAAGTGGACTTCAGGCCAGTGTTAATGCGTTAGGTTCAACTGCCACTGTTATGACATCGAGCAATGTGATGGATGAAAACTCCTTCAGCAACCCAAACAAGGTAATCTGCCCATTTTTGCTTTTTGTTTCTAAATGGGAAAATGTGCCGCAAATTTCTTTATATTCGAAAGAAGCTTAAGACTAGTTCTGAATCCATGTCTTGCCTGTAAATAATGGTTCAGGTTGTGCCGGTGAAGAGCGAGCTGAACAACGCTGCATCAGAGATGCAAATCACACTGGCACCTCACTCCTTTTCATCCTTCGACCTCGCGCTGGCTCAGTCCCAACTTGTCGCGGAGATGTAAAGTAGTAACACCCACACGAGACTGGCAACAGACACACATCACAAACTAGTAGTCTCAGCATCTTGGTAATGCAATGTATAGCATAAAACTTCGAGATACTAAATAAAAGTCACTTCAGGCTTTGTTTATGGTTATTCACTGTTTCTATGTTCGTGTTTGTTTTGCATGTCAGCGAGGCTAGAGTTTCTTGTTTCTGCCATAAGCATAACTCGTAAATATAGGACTCTAATTCATATTTCTTTTTTACTTCTTACTATAAATCTGTTGTATTTATTTAGACGGTCTTTTAGTAGCAACCCGAAGAAGACTTCGTGTTTAGGTCGACAAGCACTTTTTTGCATTTATATATCTCTAGGACGACATCAGCCCAGTACATACAAGTGGAATTCGTTCCATTATCGCTGCATGCTTAAAAAGCATGCGGCAGTGCGGTGCGAGACAAATAATACAGTTTCCTAATCTGGTAATAGCAAAGGGGCTACGCTGACATGAGATGGAGACCTGTAGATGCATGCTAGTTGGACATATTATCATTGGTACTTGCTCTTTTTTTTTTTTGGGAATGCCATTTGGCTCACTTTATTCATCAAAAAACAATGTTACATCATTCATCATTGCACCTATAATGAAACTAGGGGGTTCATCGACCCAAATACATTGAGATTTTGATGGAAAAGCTTCCCTAGCTATCATATGCGCTACCGAATTTGGTCCCTATTACAGTACTCAATTGAGACTTCTGCCAAATCCCTCCAAAAGATATAGCATTCGTCGTATAGAGCCGCCGCCGAAGTTGTCGAGAATCCTCCTCCTTGCATTGTTTGCACCACTTCTACGCAGTCCGATTGGACGATGAATCAATTTGTGCCCACCTGTTGCGCCAACATCAAACCCTCTTTTAGAGCATGAGCTTCAACCATCTGTGCATCCACCACATGTTCCAGGAAACATGCGCCTGCGGCTATGAATCCTCCACCACAATCCCTGATGACAATTCCTGTTGCACCTGTCCTCGAATTTGTATCGAAGGCAGCATCAACATTCACCATGAGTTTACCTTCAGGGGGTTTCTTCCATCCTTCCCGCAGTTTAGCACTCTTCCTCGCTGCCCTCATGTAATTGGTGGTTAAGGCCACTATAGACAGGGCTGATCGGTAGGGCCTCTGGATTGCCTCATCATGAACTAGTTGTCGCCTTTCCCACCAGCTGTACCAGCCCGCCGTCAGGATTAGCTCCGCGATCCCCACATTCCGCAGAGCCGCAAAATGATCATCTCGCCTCAGTACCTCTTCAATCACCACTGATCCTGACCGGTCGACTGAAGATAACTCTTGGATGTAATTGCCTATCCCTAAGGCTCCCCAAATTTGCTTGGCTCTCTCACATGTAAGTATCATGTGTTTTATGTCCTCACATCCTATTTGGCATATGAGACATGGACTCTCTTTTCCGATGTGTCGGTTTGCAAGTATCGTACGACACGGGATCAGGCCCTTTAAAGCCCTCCATTCAAAGATTTTTAATCTTTCTAGGAATTTTCAATTTCTACAAGTTCTTCCATAGCTGGCCTTCGCCGGTACCTCCTGCTTGCGCTGCAACCTGGTTATGTCCATATTTCTACTTCCATTGGCAATGGTAAGCTGACCTGACCGAAAAATCCCGTTTCTGTTAAAATGCCATGCAACCAAATCTTCTCTCCCTGGACTCAAAGGGATTTGGAGGATCCAATTAACATCCACCAACCATAAAATGGACTTGATCATATCTTCATCCCAAGTGCCATCAATTGGGTTTATTAGCTCATCTACAGTAGTCACCAATCTATTTCCTCTCGGTGCTTGGACCTTCAAATTGTTACTACCCGGGATCTACTGATCCTCCCATATTTTGATCTGAGTGCTATCTCCAACCCGCCAAATATATCCTTTCTTGAAAATATCCAAACCAGCTAGTATACTTTGCCATGTGAATGAACTTCCACTCTTTGGTTTGGCATTGAAGAGTCTCCCATCCAGATAATATTTTGCTCTCAAAATTCTGGCACATAGAGAATTTGGCTCACACAATAATCTCCACACTTGTTTTGCTAACATTGCGAGATTAAAGCTTTGTAGGTCCGTGAAACCTATGCCACCTTCATGCTTTGGGAAACAAAGTTTCCACCATGCTTTTCAACATATTCTTATGTTCATCATTATCACCATAGCCAAATTGAGATATTTCATCTGTGATTCCCTTACAAATATTCTTTGGGATCCGAAACACCATCATAGCGTAGACAGGCACACCTTGTGCTATTGATTTAATTAGGATTTCCTTTCCACCCATACTTAAATTTTTTTCCTTCCATCCACTAATTCTCGATCTTTCTCTATCAACAAGATGCCTGAAACAGTCACTCCTTTCTGCTCCCACCAATGCCGGTTGCCCCAAATACTTGTCCCTTAAAGATTCTGTCATAATATCTAGAGCTTCACATACCTTAGCTTTATCATCTACATTGGTATTACCCAAGAAATAGATGCCGGATTTTGCTACACTAAGCTTCTGCCTCGAACAAGCACAATACATGTCTAGTATCTCCTTTAATTTTTCTGCATTTTCCTTGTCTGCATACATTAGCATGAGGGAATCTTCCAGAAATAATAGATGTGAGATCGTCAGGGCATCCCTGCAGACTCTCAATCCTTCTAACTCTCCCCGTTGTTCCGTGCCGGAGATCATACTTGATAACCCCTCCGCCACCAGAAGGAACAAATACGGGGATAAAGGATTCCCTTGCCTCAATCCTCTTGTTGGAGTGAAACACTCGGTTTCCATAGAATTGAAGTGAACATTGTAGTGCACCGAGCTGACACACTCCATTATAAGCTTCACCCATCATGGGTCAAAACCCATCCTCAACATCATCTTTTCCAATAACTTCCACTCCACTCTGTCATATGCTTTGTGCTTGCCCTTCTTTTTTTATAGCATAAACACATTCATATGCAATTAGAGTATTATCCGAAATCAGTCTACCTGGCACAAAAGCGCTCTGTTGCTCACTTATGATCTCTGGTAAGATACCCTTCAACCGATTTGCAAGCACCTTGGAAATGATTTTATAAACCACATTACATAAACTAATTGGGCGGAATTGAGATACATTTTCAGGGTTATCAATCTTCGGAATCATGACTATGGTAGTTTCGTTCCACCCTTCTGGTATTTTGCGGTATTCAAATCTTGCAAAACCTCTTGTACTAGATCATCCCCCCAACATGTTCTAAAAGCTTTATAGAAAACAGCATGTAAACCATCCAGCTCGGGGGCTTTCAGGTCACCAATATTAAAGAGAGAATTTTTTACCTCCTCGCTCGTGAAGGGTGCTAGCAGATCCTGGTTCATCCCCGTTGTGACATTATTCTTTACATCTTGCAGGACTCTCAGATCCTAGTTTTGCGTCTCCGAAGAGAACATATCAACAAAACACTCCTTCACCATCCAGCGTATTTTATCTTTGTTTTCGTGTCGCTCCCCATTATCGTCAACAAGACTCTTGATGTAATTTCTTTTCTTCCGGCCTGAGGCAAAATGTTGGAAAAAACTAGTATTACTATCACCATGTTTGAGCCAATTCGCCCGTGCCTTTGCACCCAAACAATCTCCTCTTGTTCCAGCTGTAGTTTGATGCGAACCAGAATTTCCTTTTGTGCCGCACTATTATCATCCGTGAGTGAGCCTCTCCTGATTCTTTCGAGTTCTCTCTTCAGCTTTTTAACTGTTTTGCCGGCCCTTTCAACACTTCCTTATCCCAGGTGTGCAGATCCTCATGTACATCACACATCTTTTGCAAAAAGCTAGGTGCATCCCCTTTTGCTTTTTCTCTTGCCCATGCTGCTTGTACTATGGCTTCTACCATTTCTTCTTTCAACCATCTAGCTTCAAAGCGTTTCTTCTTATTATCACCATGGTTTGTTTCCTGGATTTTAGTATGCATGATTAGTGGTCTATGATCCGACTTTGTCATCTCCCCGTTTACCAGGCAGGCATTTGGGAAGATAATGTTCGAGTGCACATTTGCCACACCTCTATCTAGCCTTTCCTGGATCTTCCCTCTCTGCCAGGTGAATATATCTCCTCTTCCCTCTCTGCCAGGTGAATATATCTCCCACAAATCCAATGTCTGATAGTGCACAATCATCCAGAGCATCATGAAACGCCTGCAGCTGATGCTCGGACCTCATTCTCCCTCCCTCCTTTTCATGATTGAACAAGATCTCATTAAAATCGCCTAGAACGAGCCATGGTTGATCCATCTATGCAAGAAGCACGCGGAGCGCCAACCATGTCCTCTCCTTTTGGTCCCAGCGTGGATCACCATATATCCCTATTAGTCTCCACTCCTCTCCATTGTTGATGATTACATCAATGTAATTTTCGGTGATGCCCCCGTTGTAACCGAAATACCCTTCCTCCAAAACAGCACCAAACCCCACTGCGGCCACCGCTCTTATAAATCAACAAACGGTCACAGTGTATCTTCCTCCTCAATTTTTTTTGCCTTAGCTTTATCCAAATGTGTCTTAGATAGAAAAAACACATCCGTTTGTTCACAGTTTTGGATGTTTAGAAGCGCTCGAACTGCACGAGGGCTGTTAAGCCCCCGGTAGTTCCATGCTAGGATTTTCATTGCTCCCGGTGACCCTCCTCAAAGGATGACGCCGATGTATCAATTTTTTCCTTAGCGCTAGGCGCTCCTACTTCCATCCGTTGCCGCTTCTTCTCCTGAAGTTTTTCTAGACTTTCTTGCATTGAGTTGTTCTCAATCATCAACACTTTTCTAGCGACATGACCCACCGATGTAGGGACTAGGTTCCATCTCGGTCCTCCTGCTCATACTCCATATGATCTCCTTCATAATCCTCGTTTAAGCCCCTACTTCGACCATGACCTCTACCACGACCGAGGTGACCTCCTCCTCGTGTGCCACTTTGGCCACCATTACCCCCTGGTGGTGGCCTGAATTTCAGAAGCAACCAATCTCCCCATCCTCGTTTCTTCATTGGGTGCACCCCATCCCCACATTCAGTGAGGGAGTGGCCAATGAAGCCACAGACATCACAAAACGTTGGGAACTTTTCATATTGAACTAGATACCTATGCCTTTCCACCAAGGTATTGGATACCACCCTAACCAATGGTTTATCAAGGTTCACATATACTCTAGCTCTTAGGTACGGAGTTGGATTGATCCTCCCCTTATTGACTATCACTGTCGTGGGCGGATCACCCACCTTGCTTGCCACCTTCTCCGCCAATTCCTTTTTCTTCATTAAGCCCTCTGGAACTTCCTGGATGCGAGTCCATACTAGTATTTTGGTTAGATTGTAATCATGGATGTTGTTGAATCCATCATATTCTTCCATCACAACCGCAGCTCCACAGAATAACCATGGTCCTCCCTCCATCACTCTATTTGTCGAGAGATATTCTCGAAAGTAGATTCAGGTATGTGTATGAGCACGAAAGATCAATGGACACAGGACACAGGGTTTATACAGGTTCAGGTCTCCCAGAGGATAACAACCCTACATCCTGTTTGGTGTTCTTGTATTGCTAGGGTTCACACTGGAATTAGAGTTCTAATACGAGTCTCTACCTTGCCGAAGGCCCTCTGCCCTCCTTATATATCCGAAGGGTAGAGGTTTACATGGTAATCTTTTAGTCAGTTACAACAGATCCTATCTATCAACATATCTGCTAACCTAGCTTGCTGCTTACTCAAACAAATATCTAAGTAAATATCTCCTGGGCCAAATACATCATAACCGAGCCCTCTGCCCATTCGGCCATATAGCCGAGTGGTTAGGTATCCCGTGTACATATGTCCCACAGTAGCCCCCAAGAACTTTCCAACATGAAAGCGTTGCCTGGATTCATCTCGACATCTTTTGAAATTAGAAAGTGCTTCTTTTGTTGTTGGTGATAACTTTTCTTCACAGACGCCTGAAAAAAGGCATACTCTATGATTAGAGCCCCAACTCAAAAGGTGTTGAGTCTTTACCAAAGCAACATGTGAGTTCTTTGAAAAATAAATATCTAATATCCAGATTCAATCATAGCCCCCAGCTTAAAAGGTCATTTTGAAGAAAATATCTTATGAGCTGAAACATAATAATATCCGAGTCTTCCACTTCTCATAATGATCTTCAAAGCTCGATTATACAGTCTTCAGAGAAATTGCCATCATAAGCCAAGTGATGCATCATCAATTTACAAACTACAATCCCAAAATTGATGCTACCTCCATCCGAGTGATTTATCACAAAATTCAAATTCCATAGCCCCCAAAATTGGTGATGGATCAATTGGAATATGGTAACTAAAAAATACAGCCTCCAAGATTGGTGCTGAGATAATTCGAGTGATTTACCACGAAATCTCAAAAGGTACAACTTCCAAGGTTGAACCCGTAACAATCCGAGTGATTTATCGCGAAATCTCGAAAGTTACAATCTATAAGGTCAAAATCGTAACCATCCGAGTGATTTATCACAAAATCTCAAAAGGTACAATTTCCGAGTTTGAAATCATAACCATCCGAGTGACTTAACCCAAATTACAAAATTTTCAGATTTCAAGACCAATCCTGTAACAAGCCAAGGGATTTGCCACTAACATCGAAACCCACAACATCCAAGGTTAACTCTGAAATGATTTTCATTGACACAATAAATATGCCTACCAATTCACGAGTCTAAACTAATGGGTTATGAGAACCCATGACCCGTTAGGTTATCCGTCCCTTATATAAGTGCCGCCGAAACAGTGGAAGCCCTTCGTCTTCATTTGGCAGCCGTCGTCATCTGACATACTGAAGCCCTAGATCTCGAAGCTCCATTTCCCCCAATATCTTTGCACAGCTGCTCGCTTGCCTTAATAGTAATGGCACCAAAGAGAACCCGTCAAAGCACCAGAGCCCAGTCCAAGAAGCAATCATATCCTGAGAAAGGCGAGGAAGAAGCAGTGTTTGACATCCCCGCCGCCATCCAAGAATTCCCGGCGTCGGCCATGGATGCGGAAAAGATCAACAGGATGGTAATTCACGGAGTGCTTCAAGATCAACAAACCGGTGGATGGATCAAAGCTATAGGTCAGAAATTTCCCCAACCTCCGATCGACCAAATCACTGTTTTCTCCTCTTTTTTCTACTGTGGATTTGGAATTCCCTGTTGCGACTTCTTCTGTAGTCTGCTTTTCTTTTATGGCATCAACCTCATCAACTTGAACCTCAACTCAATCTTACATATTGCCATCTTTATCCATCTATGTGAGGTATTCTTGGGGATTCATGCCTATTTTGATACTTTCAAGGAATTATTTGTCTTGAAATCGAACAACAACAATGTGATAGGAGGGGCTAGCTTCCAGTTAAGGAATAAGTCCAAGTACATTGAAGTACCCCTCCCCTCCACAAATAAAGGTTGGCACGCAGACTGGTTCTATCATGGGAACCATGCCCCGCCTCTATCTAAAACGACAGCTGAAGCTCCCATGCCACGTCTCGAGTGGTCAGAAAAAGCAGCTCCAAACAAGCAATCTCAGGTGGATGCCATACTCAAAGAAATTGCATTTCTGAAGTCCAAAGGATATACTGGCGTACATGTTGCCGCAAGCTTCATATACTGTCGTGTGCAACCCATCAAAAAACGGCACATTCCTGGGTGGAAGTTTCAAATGGGTTTAGATCCCACAATGGAGGTGCCAGAAGAATTATCAGATAGGGAATTATCTCTGTGTTTAGAGAATATATTTTTGTCGCTGCTTAACTGGACTCCAGGGAGCACAAAATGCGGACATCATGCCAAAACTGACAGAAATCTTGTAAGTTATCTGTTCACCTCTTCGATAGTTGATACTATATCCATTATCTTCAGTAGAGATTAATATACCGTACATATTCTAGAACCTTGATGTTTATTTGTCCAATCCGCCATTGCCTCCGATGCCTCGAGTAAAATCACCCAGTCAGCCATCAGCCCCTAAGCGTCGCAAAGCACATATTGAGGATTCTGACGAAGAAGAATCCTAGCTGAAAGGACATCTAGACTTCAAGAAGAAGCAAAGAAAAAACATCCACCACTTGGCAGATCATGAAAAAAGACAACAAAAAAGAACCCGCAAAAGAACAAGTCCATCCAAATAAACAATCAAGCAAGGGAAGCGTAACTGAAGAGACAACTAGCGCAACAGAGAATCCAAGGCCAACTAGCCCCCCGCCCAAGGTGTCAGGCTTGAAATTCAAACGCCGCCCAAGGTAACCAAATCAAAGTAATCATGATTCTTAGTCTAGTAGTGGTGGCTCGTGTAAACTTGATTTTCTTGATAGGTCATCAGGGATATCGTCTTCTCATGAGGCCCCACCACAAAGCTCAGTTCCTGAAAAGGACCAGGCTGCTCTGACCGACCAGACATCAAGAGATGATGTCCCAGATCACTCGGCAAAGAAACTGAGTGATTTGGAGAATGCGCCGAAATCATCTCAGCCCGAAGCCAGCCATTCTAAGGCCTCCCCAGTGCCGGACTTAAATGTTCCTGAAACATCTACAGCTAATGGTACTCCTGCCTCTTCTGAACCAGAAGAACCATCTTTGATTTTTGAAAAGATGCCAGAGCCTTCATATGAATATCCAATTGGTCTGAAAGAAAATGTCACGCCTACTCCCATTCACCGAGTGGTGAAAGAGGGCGCTCCAGAAAAGACTCCGCCTGCCAGGTCTATATACCATGTTGGTAAATTTTCCGTTGCAGGGTTCGATGAATCGGCAGAGCAAGCTGAGTTGAAGGCCTTCAAGGAGTACACCGAAAAGGCATTTCATTCATTCCAGGTATATTTTCCTTCTGTAGAATTGAATATATTTGCCAATCGACACATCTTTATTCTTACGTTGTTGCAGGCATTGAAATCCCATATGGCTAACAAAAGCAAACTTCTACAACTTGTTGAGTGACATTGTGCCAAAGTCGTGGACTTAGAGGATCAACTTGCAAAGGAAAGGCTTGAAGTCGGTTGCCTATCAACTGATCTAAAGGCCCGTTCATCCTAGGTGGATGAACATCAGTTTAAGCTACAAGGTATGAAAACTGTAGATTCTATGGCATAAATTGTATTTGGTAGCCCCAATTATTTGATCTCTCCCTTACAGAGTTGTCGCAAGAGCTGATGCGGAAACATAAAGAAGAGACCAACTTGGCCACAGAAATTGCAAACTTGCAAGACCGCATAAAAGAACTAAAATCATCTTCCATGGACACCAAAGCATTAAAGAACAAAATTCAAGGCTTAAAAAAGCAGCTTCAGGACTCGGAAGAAGTCAAAAACCAATTTGAAAAGCTAAAGGATGACTTCAAAATTATGCAAGAATCTCAAGCCCACTGGAAAAAGAGAGCAGAAGGTATAGACTTATATTCTTGTATTCTTAAAAAACTCTTTGCTACCAACTGATCCTTTTGTAAATGACAGAGGATGAAGAAACGATAAAAGCCCAAAGGGAAAGGAACGCCAATCTAGAAACCCAGCTGGCCAAAGCCGAAGGCATTTTCAAAAAAGCTATAGACGAGCTGAACAAGTTTCAAAATTCCTTCAAGGAACTTGAAAAACTCAAGGAAGAATACAAGGCAAAGTTGCTACACTCGAGGCTGAAAAATTGGAAGCTGAAAAATACCTAAGAGGTATATTCTGTTCTCGTAATACCCTTGTAGCCAAGTTCATATATGCCAGACATATGTGATTATTGCACTTCTGTAGGGTCAAAAAGGTCCTATGAGCTTTTGTAGAGGAAATTTATTTAGGGTGATGAAAACCTTCGATGGTCTCTTGCAGCTGTGCAGAAGGACGCAAAAGTTGTCGCCCAGTACATCTTCCTCGAGGAGAAACTACCACGGTACCGAGACCTGCTAACTCGGCTACAGGAGGCTCTAGTCCAGGTGAAAGAACATGCACGACATATTGTAGAACTAGCCGGCGCTCAATTGCTGGCCATAGCAAAGTCTCAGATTCCTAACATAGATCTAGATGTGGTCACTGAAGGTTTCCATGAAGATCTTACTAATGAGCAGTGTGAAGCACTTGTGGCCGTCGCACAAAAAACTGCTCATATATTAGCCGACCAGATAGAATTACATCCCTTACCAAGGGTGTAAGTTCTTGTAACAATCTGCTGGGTGATGTGCTTCACTACTGATGTTGTGATAAGACTAATTTCAGTAGACCACCAGAGTCTAGATTCATTACTAGGTTTGTAATGAATTCTTGGGTGGTGCTGCTTCGTTCGTGTATTGTATGAACTCATGCTAAACACTTACAACCAATACACAACTCATGTCAACCCTCCAAACAATGCTCTCGATAACCGATATGAACCATGGAGACTAAGAACTCTCTCGGTCAAGCATATGCGAATCAGGAGAATTGTCTTGGTCCTCAACAGATGACATGAATCCTGGGGACTAAGTAACCCGCTTGATCAACATGTACGAGTTGCGGTGACACCAAGTCTCAGAATTAAAGTCATGATTTGAACAATAACAATAGACATTTCATAGAAATCATAAATTGTATAACTAATCATCATGACTTATGATATGTATATAAGTATTGTAATTAAACAATCCAAAATGAAAAAATTACAATGAACTATGAAAATTAAGCGTAGAAATGACGTAGGTGTGATATGTTCCATGAGCTTTGAAGGTCCGACCATCTTCATCCATCAATCGGTATGCACCTGGCCGAGTGACTTCCTTTACTATAAAAGGTCCTTCCCATGGAGCCGACAGCTTGTGGTTACCAACCGTAGACTGAACTTTCTTCAAAACCAAGTCACCAATCGAAAAGCCCCGTATCCAAACATTTTTGTCGTGATAACGTATCAAGCTTTGTTGATATTTCACCGACCGAATCCAAGTGGCATATCGTTGTTCCTCTAACAATAGTAGGTCGTCACACCTATGCCTATTGGATGTACTTTCTTCATATGCTATCACGCCTGGGGAGGCAAATAACACCTCGGTTGGTAACATTGCTTCTGAACCAGAAACCAAAGAAAAAGGAGAGTGTCCCGTAGCGCGACTAACAATGGTTCTAAGACCCCATAATACCGACGGTAACTCTTGAACCCATCGTCGAGCATACTTTTCCAGTCGGTCAAA
Source organism: Eleusine coracana subsp. coracana (assembly GCA_032690845.1). Lineage (NCBI taxonomy): Eukaryota > Viridiplantae > Streptophyta > Magnoliopsida > Poales > Poaceae > Eleusine > Eleusine coracana. The sequence continues at coordinate 14,150,652 of CM064426.1, forward strand.
TATGCGCGGTTTAATTCCCAAAAGCAGGAGGCCATTTGCCCTCTCGACCTGGCCGTTACTCTACGGATGAGCGGCCGAAGCATAGCCGATCTTGAAGCCCACTCGGCTCGCAAAATCTCTAAACACGTTGGCCGTGAATTGACTGCCGTTGTTGGTGATTATCTTGTTCAGGGCGCCGAACCGAGTAACTATGTCAGTCATAAACTCAATGACCTTCTTTGTCGAGATCTTGCCGACTGGTTTTGCTTCAATCCATTTGGAAAATTTGTCCACCGCCACGAATAGGTGAGTAAACCACCTTGAGCCTTCATGAAGGGTCCAATAATGTCCAGACCCCATATAGAAAACGACCAAGTTATGGGAATGTTTTAGAGCTCAGTGGCGGGTACGTGCGTCTGGCGGGCAAAGAACTAACAACCTTCACATTTCCGTACAATATCCTTAGTGTCGGCACAAGCAGTTGGCCAATAAAACCCTTGCCTCATTTCTTTGGCTGTAATCGTGGATGGACCCACGTGATTCCCGCATATGTCGGCGTGAATGTCCCCTAATATAGCTATGCCCTCATCTTGTGACAGACATTTTATCAAAATCCCATATGGACTTTGCCTGTATAGGAGATGATCAACTATGCAATATAACCGGGACTTCCGAATGACGTGGAGGGCTTCTTCTTTGTCGGTTGGTAACATGCCATGATCCAAATACTCAATGAAGGGAGTGCGCCAATCTACTTCGATGACGGCTACATGAGATGTTCCTCCCTCCTTTGGTACCTACTGCACCACAATTTGCTGGGGTAGTACATATGGCTTATGTAAATCATCGAGGAATACTCCATCAGGTATTCTAGATCTACTGGACCCAAGCTTGGCCAGTTCGTCCGCCTCTTCGTTATACTTGCGCAGAACTTGTTTATACTCGATGCCATCAAACTTGTCTTCTAGCTTCCGAACTTCAGTGCAATAGGCTGTCATGCTCTCGTGAGAACAACATCACTCCTTTGTGACTTGATTGATTACTAATGCCGAATCATCCGAGATGCTTATTCTTTGGACGCCAAGTGACACAACTATTCAAAGTCCATGTAAGAATGCTTCATACTCTGCGGCGTTATTAGACATGCGAAAATGCATTCGAAGAACATACCGCAACTTAGTTCCGTCAGGAGATGTCAATACAACCCCTGCTCCGGCGCCTTCCAGTTGTAAGGAACCATCAAATGTTATTCTCCAATAGTTTAATTCTTGTGGGGTGGGCGGTAATTCGCATTCTGTCCTCAGCAATGAAGTCGGACAAAGCCTGGCCTTTGATCGCATCGCGAGGTTTGAAGGTGGTATCATATGATCCAAGCTCGATGGGCCCACTTGGCTATTTTTTCGGTTGCCTCTAGGTTGTGAAGTAGTTCCCCCAGCCCGAACGATGTATGGACCTCAATTGGATGATCCTCGAAGTAGTGCTTCTACTTCTTACATGTCATCAGTAATGCATAGACTAACTTCTGAAGTTGAAAAGATCGTACCTTGGATTTTGATAAGACCTCGCTGATGAAATAAACCGGCCGTTGCACCTTTTGAGCCTTGCCATCTTTCGCCCGTTCCACCGCCAGCATCGTGCTGACCACGTGTATGGTTGCGGAGATGTACAATTGCAAAGGTTCCTTTGGCTCTGGGGGGGGGGGGTAATACCGAAGGACTGCTAATGTAAGCCTTAAAGTCGTCCAGAGCCTTCTGTGCATCATCGTTCCAAACGAATGATTCATGTTTCTTGAATAGCTGAAAGAAAGGTAGTCCCCGGACGCCGAGTCATGACACAAACTGATTGAGTGCTGCCATGCAGCCGGTTAGCTTTTGAATGTCCTTTTGTGAATGCGGGGGTCCCATTTGTAATATGGCATTTACCTTTTCTGGATTTACTTCAATCCCTCTATGTGACACTAGAAAGGCGAGTAATTTTCTAGATGGGACGCCGAAGATGCATTTTTTTTGGATTAAGCTTCGTATTGTATTTGCGAAGGTTTCCGAGTGTTTTGTCTAAGTCGGATATCAAGTCGGAGGAGAGCCGGCTTTTGACCACCATGTTGTCCACGTAAGCCTCGATGTTTCTTCCTATCTGGCTGTCCAGGCATCATTGCATGGTTTGCTGGTAGGTGGCGCCAGCGTTTTTCAGACCAAAGGACAATGTTGTGTACCAAAAAGCCCCGAATGGCGTGATGAATGAAGTTTTAAGCTGGTCAGATTGACTTAAGGGAATCTGATGGCACGCTGAATAGGCATCTAAGAAGCACAATAAAGTGCATCCAGCCATTGAATCGACCACCTGATCAATACGTGGGAGGGTGAACGGATCTTTCTGGCAGGCTTGGTTATGGCCGGTGTACTCCACACACATCCGCCACTCCTTATTCTTCTTTCACACTAGGACTGGGTTGGCTAACCAGTCGGGGTGAAAGACTTTCTTAATAAAACCGGCTGCCATCAGTCGGCCGATTTCTTTTCTAATCACGTCCTTTCGGTCCTGCAAAAATCGTCTTGTTGCTGCCTTACGGGCTTGGCATTTTCTCGAACGTGAAGTTTGTGCTCAGCCTTTTCCCTTGGAGCACCCGGCATATCAGAGGGTTTCCATGCAAATATGTCTTTATTATTTCTAAGAAAAAGGATGAGCGCGCTTTCCTATTTATCACCTAAATTGATCCTAATATTGGTGGTCTTGGATACATCACTATCATCTAGGTGAATCTTCTTGGAATCCACGGCATCTGCCTGTACCGTGGCCTTCAGCGCCTTCTTGGGGGGTAGGTCGAGCATGGCCTCCTCCGTCTTTGTGATCACTGCCTTCAACTCGGCCAGCTCTGATGCCGTCACCTTCTTCTCTGTCAACTCACAACTACCGTTGTCGCATTCGTATGATGTCCGAACATCCGAACAAAGTGAAATGACTCCATTCGGTCCTAGCAGCTTCATCATCATATATGGGTAATGAGATATGGCCATGAACTTGGCGATGGCTGGCCTCCCTATGATGGCGTGGTATGTAGAATCGAGGTCGGCGGCCTCAAAGGTAATGCGCTCCGTCATGTAGTTCTTCTGAGTGCCAAAAGTCACTGGTAGAGTGATTTGCCCTAGGGGAACTGTCTGCATGCCAGGGATCACGCCGTGGAACGGCGATCGGCTGGGCTTGAGGTCGGTCAAAGGTATGCCAAGCTCCTTGAAAGTTTTCACGAAGAGGATGTCCAAACTGCTGCCGCCATCCACCAGGACCCTATTCAGCTGAACTCGGTTGACACTCGACGTCAGTACTAAGGGGTATTTCCTGGGCCTGGGGATATAATTCGGGTGGTCTGATCGATCGAAGGTAATCGGAACCTTAGACCAGCGTAAGTAATGAGGGACCGCTGGTGAGACCGAGTGGACCTCTCTGTATAGGATCTTCTGCTGGCGCTTCGGATCTGCCGTGGACCTGCCGCAGATGTAGTTGACCTCATATTCGAGATCCTGGAATTCCTCCTTATCCTCATCTTGGTTGTCCTATCCGAATCTTTTCTACCACCCTTGGGGATCCAGGAGTGGTCTTTGCAGACTTTTAAAGCATGATGTGCAAAATTCTTCAGCTTAAAGCACTCTCTGGCTTTGTGAGCGCCATCATGTAAGACACAAGGACCATCAAACATTTTGTCAAAGTCATCCTGAGTGACTTGTTTCTTCCTGGTGGGGTGCTCCGTATTGGCCACCGTCCGGTATTGCTTGCGCTTCCTATCGCCGTCCTTGTTTTGGTCGGACGGTCCCGACTGATTATGGTTTCGAGGTGCCTTGTCTTTGTACTGGCAGACTTGGAACAAAGCCGAGTTGCCAGCCGCGTATTTGTCAGCCACGGTGAAGAGTTCCTTGGCCGACAACCCTCTAGCGGCATCTAACCTGCCGATCTTCTTGATCAAATCGTCATCACGGAGTCCACTCTAAAAGGCGGCAACGACTTGAGCATTCGAGATGTTGGGGATGGTATTCTTGACTCGGTAGAAGTGCTGGATGTACTCTCGCAATGGCTCCCAGTCCCACTGCTTGATCCGGGCGAGTTCCCAATGATTCCCCGGCCTATCAAAGGTAGCTTGAAAGTTGGCGATGAACTATCAACAAAGCTCTACACAAGAACTTATTGAATTGTCAGGCAGATTAGTGAGCCAAGTTCTAGCCGCTGGGGATAGACAAACATGCAAATAGTTGGCCATGACAAAACTGTCCCCGCCGAGTGCTCGTATGGCGGTTGAGTAGACGTGAAGCCAGTCATGTGGATCTGTCTTGCCGTCATACTTTTCGATGCCGAGTGGTTTGAAACCGACCGGCCAACTGATAGTCCAAAGCTCCCGAGTGAAGGCCCGTATACCGGCCTCGTCGTCGTAGTCTTCAAGGGAGGGAGTTCGCTCCCACTCACGGCTAGCTTCTCGGCGACTCCTGTCTTCATGCCAACCATCATCTCGTTGATCGTAGTGTCGACCGTCTCTGGGTGGCTCTCTTCTATCATTGCGCTCGTAATACTGGTCGTGGACGTAGCCTTTACACCGTCGTTCCTCTTCATACTCTTGGCGGGTCGCGTTATCCCATTCCTGATATCTGCTGTCCAATCGAACTCGGGCGTCGTGGGGTGGTATTCCATTGCGGAGGTCGGCGGCAGGGTTCCGATCATGGTAGTCCGTGATGGGCCTGTGTCATGATGCAGTCGATGGGGTTACCTGTTGCTTGGTGCGCTTACGGTCCCTTCGTTCCTGGCTGGGTACCGAACTGGCGGCCCCAAATGCCGTCTTACTTGGTGTTGATCGTTCCGCGTGCATTTCCAGTATCGTCGCAGCCTTGATGTGTGCCTTTAGCTTGTTGACCTGAGGTGTCAACTCTGGGGTGACCTAGAGCATGGGCTCTAAGGAGCTCAAAAGGGCCGCCGCAGCTGTGATGTTATGTTGTGGGGTTTTGAAGACGTCCTCGCCGTCGAGTTTCAAGGTGACACCACCCATATCTAGATTCTGCACGACTCGGGATCTCTGCTGAGCATCCGGTCTTCGAAGTGAGGGAGTGACAGCTTCTGTGTCGTCGTCTTCAAGATAAGTCTCATGTCCATCTTGGGGGGGGGGGGGGGGGGTTCCACGCGCGGCAACCGCTACTGATGCTTCTCCATCGGCGCCCCCTTGGGAAGTTGGTGCTACCATGAACACCTCATGATAGCCTAATGAGCAGCTTTCAGAATCACTCGGCCCTTCAATCAAGTCCAGGACTGACTCATTTTCAAGGCCGATCATGGCTACTAACCTCGATTCATGGAAAAAATTGGGATTTGCATCGGACTGATCTGTATGACAAGTTGGGAGATCGACCGTAGTGAGGTCTGAGTCGGCCAAAATTGTTGATCGGCCTATTGCAGGAAATGTTGAGTAGGGACCCAGGAGGGTTTCCATCTGAAGGTCTGTCACCGCGTTGCTAAGGCCGAGTGGGAGCCGGTCAGCCGGGTCAATCCGATTGACCATTGAAGCTCTGCTGACGCCTGGATCTGAAGGCGCGATGACCGCCGGAGGGGTCATCTGATCTTGCTTGACGAGGCTCCCGCTTTGATCGGCCACGAAGCTGACGGTGCCAAAGCAGATCTTGTCTCCCGGGCCGAACTTGATGTCGATGAAAGCCATTGACTTCGATAAAGTTGAACTCACCGCTGCCCCTACCTGGCGTGCCAACTATCGAGAGATATTCTCGATAGTAGATTCAGGTATGCGTATGAGCACAAAAGATCAATGGACACAGGACATAGGGTTTATACAGGTTTGGGTCTCTTGGAGGATAACAACCCTACGTCCTGTTTGGTGTTCTTATATTGCTAGGGTTCACACTAGAATTAGGGTTCCAATACGAGTCTCTACCTTGCCGAAGGCCCTCTGCCCTCCTTATATATCCGAAGGGCAGAGGTTTACATGGTAATCTTTTAGTCGGTTACAACAGATCCTATCTATCAACATATCTGCTAACCTAGCTTGCTGCTTACTCAAACAAATATCTAAGTAAATATCTCCTGGGTCAAATACATCATAACGGAGCCCCCGACCCATTCGGCCATATAGCCGAGTGGTTAGATATCCCGGGTACATATGTCCCACACTATTCCAATCCCCAAGGCACTGGAATTGAGCGAGGAATAGATTTTCACCCTTCACCTTGAAGGTTACTTCTTTAGCGACCGACCAGGCTATGCATATTGCACTCAATAGGGTCGCATGGCTGAAGATTTTTAAGGTATGAACCCAAAATATCACCAGCCAACGGACATCCTTTATTAACTCTTCAATGTTCTCCGAGAAATATAGATCCTCATCCTCTTCTCCCATCAAATTCAATCCATCCAACCTCTCCTCAATACTTGGCTTCAAGACCTGCGAACCCTCCTCTGCCTTGCCTTTGCTCATCTATGCCTCTGATCTCCCCTGAGAACCCGCCATGCAGCGTGTGCATAAGGTTGGGGTGAGTTAGAGCTCAATCAACTAGCGTGATCAAGCTCTGGAAACGGTGATTGATCGATAGAATCGATAAAAGAAAGGGTGTACTCTGGTAGCATCGCCGCCGCCAAAGGAAAAGAGAAACCCTAGGGGTATGAGGCGCCTTGTGCCATATTACTAGGCATAGGTTGCTCTTTCCCTAAAAAAAAGGCTTTAGTACTTACTTGCTTGCTTTGCCTGGACATTAACCTGGTCATTTTATATTCATTGAAAATATATAGCAGTATTGGTACAGGTTACGCCATGCAAGAAAAATAATTAAAGGAAAAAAGCCATTGATCAAGCCATCAAGGCGACAACAAGCTTGGCCAACTTGAACATGTTCTTGTCCTGGTTGTGTGGGGGCTTGAACCTAGGTGGCTAGGAGGTGCATTCCAACACTTCCTCTCCCCCTCTAGCCAACTAGGACAAGCCCAGGTCCTACTAGCTAGGCAGTATGATATGAGGAAGGAGAGGACAGAGTGACTCTTCACTCATCACCTCATCGTCACCGTCCTAGCAGTGAGCTGTTGCAATAGTGGTTGTCAACAAATCTATGCTCAGGCAGTTGCTCGGCTGGCGGTGGATGCATCATCATGACGGGCTCAGAAGCTGCATGATACCCTCTTTGAAGTATTCTTGGAGGTAACTTGCTCCTGCATTTCAGCCTCTTTCAATAGCAATGATGGAGTTTAAGACGATGTGGGGGGGGGGGGGGGGTCAAGAAATAGCCTATTTACTCAAATAGCTATTGTTCCTCAAAGCAAACAGGACTGGGGGGGGGGGTAAATACCCCGTCCGGTCCATCCTTTATCACAAACTTTGGTTTTGTACATACACTAAGAAGGAAGTTCTTATGTTACATGTAGCATGTTAGCAGGACGTGTCCAGACTGCCTGTGTGAAGTTACACTACTTCAGTAGATGATGAGCCTACGTTTCTTCCTATTCACGTGGCATTTCCTACCATTTATTTCTTAACATCTCACTGCATCTGGAATTTCCTTGGTTTCGGCTTCCTGGTTGAGACGTTCACGTGTGGGCTGGCGTGGCGAGCCGGAGCATGCACACTGATCGATCTAGGCTTGACGAGCTCTGATCGCCTTGGCTCGTGATGAGCGAGGGGGACTTTTTACCGAGATTCTAGTGGTGCTATGATTCATCCTATTACAATCACATCCAACTACTCCAACCCATTGATAGCATCTACTATTACCTGGCAGCACACTGAGAACAACTTCCTGAGGATAAAGGTAAAATCAGCAGTTTCTTTCTTTCTTGACTATGTATGATTGCTTTAACTCATTAGAGAAGCACTATAGTGTTTGAAGTGACTTAATTCATATATCCATAGATGCAAATTTGTTATAACCTTATATTAATTCAAAATGTTTTTTGCAGATTATAAACCTTGGGTCTGGTGCTGTGAACCTTACTATATCCACTAATGGACTTCAGGGGGTGTCAGTGCAAAGAAATCAAGAGTCACTCTTCTGACTTCTAGCAACGCAATCCATGGAAATTCATTCGGCACACCAAATAATGTTAGTGGTAGACTACTTAGTAAAGCTTTATTCTATTGCTTTCAACCTTTCAACCTACTTAGCTATTGTTCCTCAAAGCAAACAGGGGTTGGGGGGGGGGCAAATACCCCATCTGGTTTGGTTTTGTGCATACACTAAGAAGGAAGTTCTTATGTTACGCGTAGCATTTTAGCAAGACGCATCCATACTGCCTCTATGAAGTTGCACTACTTCAGTGGATGATGAGCCTACATTTCTTCCTATTCACGTGGCATTTCCTACCATTTATTTCTTAACATCTCACGGCATCTGAAATTTCCTTGGTTTTGGCTTCCTGGTTGAGACGTTCATGTGTGGGCTGGCGTGGCGAGCCGGAGCATGCACGTTGATTGATCTGGGCTTGACAAGCTCTGATCGCCTTGGCTCGTGATGAGCGAAGGGGACTTTTTTCCGAGACTCTATGATTCATCTTATTACAATCATATCCAACTACTCTAACCCATTGATAGCATCTACTATTACCTGGCAGGACACTAAGAACAGCTTCCTGAGGATAAAGGTAAAATCAGCAGTTTCTTTCTTTCTTGCCTGTGTATGATTGCTTCAACTCATTAGAGAAGTACTATAGTGTTTGAAGTGACTTAACTCATATATCCATAGATGCAAATTTGTTATAACCTTATATTAATTCAAAATGTTTTTTTTGCAGATTGTAAACCTTGGGTCTGGTGCTGTGAACCTTACTATTTCCACTAGTGGACTTCAGGGGGTGTTAGTGCAAAGAAATCAAGAGTCACTCTTCTAACTTCTAGCAATGCAATGCATGGAAATTCATTCAGCACACCAAATAATGTTAGTGGTAGACTACTTAGTAAAGCTTTATCCTATTGCTTTCAGGGGGGGGGGGGGGGGGGGGGGCAAATACCCCATCTGGTTTGGTTTTGTGCATACACTAAGAAGGAGGTTCTTATGTTACGTGTAGCATGTTAGCAAAACGCATCCATACTGCCTCTATAAAGTTGCACTACTTCAGTAGATGATGAGCCTGCGTTTCTTCCTATTCATGTGGCATTTCCTACCATTTATTTTCTAACATCTCACTGCATCAGGAATTCCCTTGGTTTCGGCTTCTTGGTTGAGTCATTCATGTGTGGGCTAGCGTGGCGAGTCGGAGCTTGTGCACTGATTGATCTGGGCTTGACGAGCTCTAATCACCTTGGCTCGTGATGAGCGAGGGAGACTTTTTTCCGAGACTCTAGTGGTGCTATGATTCATCCTATTACAATCACATCCAACTACTCCAACCCATTGATAGCATCTGCTATTACCTGGCACAGACACTGAGAATAGCTTCCTGAGGATAAAGGTAAAATCAGCAGTTTCTTTCTTTCTTGCTTGTGTATGATTGCTTCAACTCATTAGAGAAGTACTACAGTGTTTGAAGTGACTTAATTCATATATTCATAGATGCAAATTTTTTATAACCTTATATTAATTCAAAATATTTTTTTGCAGATTGTAAACCTTGGGTCTGGTGCTGTGAATCTTACTATATCCACTAGTGGACTTCAAGGTGGTATCAGTGCAAAGAAATCAAGAGTCACTCTTCTGACTTCTAGCAATCGTAATGCATGAAAATTCATTCAGCACACCAAATAATGTTAGTGGTAGACTAGTTAGTAAAACTTTATCCTATTGCTTTCAGCCTTTTCAGTCCACAAGAGTTTTTATATCCATCAAGCACATCAAACAGAATAACACGTAATCTTTAATCGATACAGGTTGTACCTGTTTCCACAGAGCTACCCCCATTCAGGCAAAGTAATGCAGGCCCTGCTGAGTCCCTACGCGTTAACTTCATTCGACCTAGCTCAGGTTAGATGAGCAAGTCTTGAAAGAGCTATACTGGACGATATGTGTGACATTAACCAGCAGTGAGGACTTTTTACCGTAGACTATGATACATCTAAAATTAGAGTATCATAGATTAAATCCAACTGTTTATTTAAAGTGGCATAAATTGTTATTACTGTATAGCTTACGAGTTAATTAAGCAATAGGCTATTTGGTCGTTCAACCTTTCCATCGTCGCAGCAGTTTGGCACACATCAGCCGCAGCACTTTGGGTTGCCGCCGCCTACAGCTACAGGATCTTTGCTGTAGTCGACAACCGTCACCGCACCGGGTCCTCCTAGAGCCCACGATGTCACTGGAGTCGACCACCGCCGACACAACGCGATCTTGGCTGGAATCGTAGTTGTCCCTTCCTATCATGCTCCATGGTCACCACGGCGCCAGCGAAGAGCTGCTACACTAGCGCACCGGCAAAGGGCCGCTGCACCGCCATCGCCTCACCCATGGCACGCGCCACCTCCTCCAGTACCGCCCCATGCCTCCTCCTCTCCATCCGCTCTTCCTGTCCGCCAAATCGTCGCCGACCTCCCCATCCGCCCTTCCTGGCTCCTACGCCATGTGCGCCGCCGCTGATAGAACCCTAACATGAATGAAAATGATATGACAAGTACACCTTACAAAACGTGAAAAATCACAAGTTTGCCATCACGTAATTTTTTTTTGAAACTCACATAAAATTACTATATTACCCATATAATACATATAATCCATCTTCATAATACTTATGATACCGGTGGATTAAAAAAGTATCATGATTTAGACACCGATATATCTAAACCATCGGATAAAAAATTTAACAGTGTGCATTCATTTGGGTCTACTGTAAAACTGCTCTAACTAGTAGAGAAGAGATGTTAGGATGGTTATTAGTTGGTGCAGGGATGATGTCTTTGTTGCTCTTCTTTAGATTGACTCTAATTTCTCTGAGGTTTAATGAATCTGTAGATTGTGTTTGCAATCGAATGATTTGAAGCAGTCATTAGATGGAGTGTCTGCTGATTTTATTAGGGCGCGCACAGAATGTATGTGAAGTTCTAAACAAGCACATCCCTTCCACTGTCCCACATGAAGCGACAGAAGGAAAACAGTTAACTCCCCACGCTGCAAGGAAATGCCATCCCACAGTATATTGCAACGAAATGCAACCGTGATTCCTCTGTGTTTGAGGGGGGAAATAATTGATATGACCCTGGGTTAAAGCTTTTGTACTACTAACTTTAGATCAGTTTGTCCATGTATGCCGGGTTGAAAACTTGAAATAAGGGGAGGAAAGATAAACTTAAGAACATATTCTTGGCCATGAATGCTTCGATTTGCCCATTCATGCCGGGTTGAAATAAAAAAAAACTTAAGAATATATTTGATATTCTTGGCCATCAAATCTGTCAGTTAATGCAATGGGGATACACGGATCTCAATATCAGGAATGGCAATGGAATTGATGCAACAGATTCGCGTTATCAATTTTTTTGCCTATAACGTTTGACTTGTGTGATTCGCGTTATCAATTACTACCTTTAGTTGTTGACAAGCAAAAGAATTCGCATATAAATAAAAATGAACTTTTATCTGTGGGATACTCAATAAAAATAATTTTGTCTGTTAGACATCGAAACTCTATATTTTGCCTCTCGGACACTTAGAAATTGAGGATTTTGTTTGTAGAACACTTTAGCAGGAGAAGTGAATATTTTTAATATTTTTATGTCAATCTACACAATGAATTTGCAACTTTAAATTTGGCACAAAGATATATTGGTGCATTTCTTATACATGTGTTTTTTTGACAGATTTATTATTGATGTTTGCATGACTTTTCAACAAAGAAAATATTTATTTTCAAAATAAATTTGTACAAATAATCGACAAAAAATAAAGAAAAAATTAATATAGATAGGAAATATAACAATGTATCGTTGTGTCAAATTTAAACTTACAATATCTTTCATGCATTAAGATAAAAATATTACAGATATTCACTTCTTCAGCTAAAGTGTCTTACAAACAGGAGTCACAATTATTTAGTGTCCAGGAGACAAAATATAAAATTGTGATGTCCAACAGATAAAACAATGTTTATTAAGTATCTTACAAATAAAAAACCCTAAATAAAGATGACACACCCACCCACAAGTTAAGGATGACTTTTGTCCTGCTCCGCCGGCCTCGTCCTGCTCTTGGCGATCCTGACTCACAACAGTGAGGTCGAAGCTGCCATTGATCCTCTGCTTCCCATATGCAAGTCCATCGGCGGCGGCAGCAGGTTCGTCGGAATCGACTTCTGCATGCGTGCTCTCGGCTCTGACAATCGTAGCCGCAACGCCCAGGGCCAAGTAGACCTTTCCATCATCGCCGTCGACCTCCGAAAATATGTTTGTAACACAGGTGGGAGCTACCCTCCCTTATTCTACGGTCATAAATATTTCGAGATTGTGTTAATCCAATCTACATGGACAATATTATCCTAGTCAGCATGTAGTTATTATGTATAACTACCGTTGTTGAACAGCACTTAGATGTTGTCAACGTTTTACTCTACCATGCATGGTTCTGAGTTCTGACAATGCAGCAAGGGACGTTAGTTGGTAGTTGGCTGATGGTCTGCTTCTATTTGTTTCTTTCTTTTTTTTTTCTTCTTCGATTTTTTAATGCAGTGCGACGACAGTAATTGGCCGCCATAAAAAATACACGTAGGCACAAGTTCATTTTGAAGAAGTCGGGCAGCATAAATCTATAGTTTTTCATCATTAAAAAACACATATATAAACTAGCAACTCTGCACGTGTGACTTTAGTTGGCTGTTAGTTGGTGCTACACTCATCATATAGAAAACAATTTTGCATCCTGGATCTGGGTTAACCAATTTGAAAATATCTATTTTGCTTGCTTCTGTTTCTTTGTTTGTATTGTTTTCATTTCATTATTGTTATTGTGAATTCCGTTTTGAAGAATGCAAAATTATGAGTTCTAAATTAGAAATTTTGAAAATAATATTGTGCAACAGATTCCATATTACATTGGTCATTTCTGTTATTTTGAAATATTTTTTTGTGTAAGCCTGATGATCATTGTCTCACATACATATTTCAGAAAATGGTATGGTGTACTAACCGATTTCATTTCATGCCATCATTTCAATGTTGTATTTGAAAAATGACAGGTAATATTTGGGAACTCCCATATTTATTTTGTGTAGTACGTGGAGTCATTGTTTCATATACATATTTTATAAAATGGCATGACCATGTTGTAATAGATTTCATGTCCTCATTTTTAAGTGGTTGTTGAAAAATGGCACATGGTATTTGGGAACTTATCTTTGCTTTGTGTACAACGTGACTCTAGTTTTGAGAAATATGCCCATCTTCTGATTAGAAACCAAATTTCAGAATATTTGACGTAAAAAATCAATTCCATTTTCATTTTTGAAAATACAATAACATTTCCGTAAAATTCAAATTCCGTTTTTCCGCCCTCTCTCAGATATGCCTCACAAACCGTACCCAATTCAATGATTCGATCAAAGACTTGGAGTCGTGCATGCATGCATTTAGCAGTGTGCCTTCTGCCTTGTAGTAAATTTTTGTTCGGCCATCACGTGCACGTGCGCATCTTAATTTTGTTGTTAATGTTCCACTTCAGATGGATTAACAAATCCACGCTGGACAGAGCACATGAATCTCCAGACCCTCTCCTCCACAGACACGCTTCCGCACCCGTCCGATAAAGGGCGGTAGCTCGCCTCCGCGCGAGAAAATCCGGGTTGGTCGACCTCCTCATGGCCAACGTCACTAGCACTGCCGCCATGATCGACGGTCTGCTGCAGAAAGGCGGCGGCGACGCCTCGACGACAAAGTGTCTCCGGTCGTGCCAGGCCTTGTACAGAGGCGTCGTGGGAAGGCAGCCCGGTTGCGCCGCCGCTGTGAAGAAGGGCAAATACGGCGAGGCGAAATCGAGCCTGGAGCAATCTGCGTCCGCAGTGAAGGAGTGCGAGGACGGGTTCGGCAGGAGCCACGTGGCATCGCCGCTGACGGTGGAGGACGACAACACGTTCCAGCTGGCCAAGCTTGCTGTTGCCTTGCTCCCTTATGCTGGCTAATAGCTGAGAAAATGTTCTCCTTTTTTTTTTGGTTCAATCAAGCAATATAATGGCGACTGAGGTGACAAGAGGATGTGCTCTGATTTTTTAGTTTTTTACCGGTGAAAAGTTGCAGCTGCCTTTTGATTATATCACGAATCGTCAATTGCCTTTCCCTATCATGAAATTTTGGTCACATTATGATGCATGTGTACTATTAATTAAACAGACAATGCATTATGATGTAATCTTCTTCTTCTTTCTTATCTCTACTCCTTATTAATTCAGGTGGCCACCTCCAATTCTGCCGTACGCCTGACTATATCGTCGAACTTGTATTTAGAGTCTGTATAATCTGGTTCGTATCTGTGGTAGAGTCTCCGCATCCAATTCCAATTTGAGTCCCCCAGTTTCACATAATTATTGTTTTGTTGTAGAGGCAGAGCCCCGCCTAGAGACAAAAGCCTAGCGCACGAAAACTTCCTAACGGTAGGTGTGTCCTTGCCGCCAACTCATCAAGCGCTCTGCTTCCGACTCACAAAATTCCTGTCGGTAGTTGGATCAGTTTCCCTACCTCACGCCCTAGATTCTTGGCTTAAGCATTGGCAGCAAACTCTCTCTCTCTCTCTCTCTCTCTCTCTCTCTCTCCTTTTATGATGCGTCTGTCTCCAGGAAGAAGATGAACAGAAGTGGCTTGGTGAGCTGGGCCTGCTGGGCTCAAAAATAAAAAGCCCATGGACATATATCAATTGCTATTTTCCTTTTGTTTTATTAGTTACGTGGTGCAACTCCAGATACTCCAACACAGAAACAGTGAACACTAACCAGCTTGTCAACATTTTTCAACTTTTAACGGAGAAGAAAAATGCTCAACGCTTGCTGTTTGTTTATTAGGGCAATGCCTGTTTGTACCAATTTTTCAGATTCAAAGTGTAAAATGTGTTAATGTGACATGAAACTTTAGTCATGCCAACGACAAATATAGAACTAGGTAGCATGTGGATTGTGCGGATCCCATGTTGCAGTCAAAATTTTCTTGCATGAACCAATTCAAATTTACTGCAACACAGAGGTCCATCATCTTTTGACAATTTGAACTTCCCATAAACTCAGATCAACATCAAGTTCACTGCCATACCCTTGTATCACCACCATAAGATGTGGCACTGGACCTCCCACAATAATCAATTCATCTAGGGAATCATTTTCATTAAGTTCATCATTTGCCCAAGTGTCATGGAAAACAGACACTGGGTAGGTTATGAACAAGAGGATTTTGTTTTCGAAGAGGATTTCTAAGCGTTCTAGAAATTAAGCATCACAATTCACATGCATCGTCGTCCCAATTGTGATCACGCGAAACCTTGTGTTCTGATTCGTTCCTCCTGCTGCTTGTTGCAGCGTTGATGAGTCTCTGCTAATTGGATCAAGGTATGCACAATCTGCATGCAAAGATATGTGTACGTTCTTTGTTCTTATCCCTCCTGTCTCTTTTGCATTCTACATGATTGCATTATATAGTTTGATGCAATAGCAATAGCCTGCATTCTAACACCTGCAGCACCGCATAATCTGCAGCGTGGCCTCTCGGCGGTGACCAGCTGCTCTGGAACGCGAACATCGCCATGATCATATGGAGAAGCACGCTTCTAGCATGCCTGCAACTATAAGGTGCCGGCCAGCTACCGTGTCCCGGCCGGAGCGGATTCTGGAGCACAATAAGCTTTTCTATCTCTGAGCTCCAACATCATTATTAATCATGTTAATTACTTAAAGCAGTAGAAGATGGTGAAGTACAAGAAGAAAAGAAGAGTGCTTCCATACAATGCAAACACCCCTGGTAACCGTCATGCATGCATGTTGCTAAAGATAAATTGTTCGTGTTAGTGGTGTAATTGAATATTGTCAAACGGCCATAGCATCAAACATTGCAATACCTGACTATAACTGTGCGGCGAGTTGAGGTTCTCCTATCAGGGCACAGTCTGTAGCAAGTAGCATGTTTGTGGACAACGGTAGAAAGATCAAGAGGCGGTAATATCCATAACCTTAAATAATGATGGATTGTGTCACAAACTAATTGAGACACTACAAGAGTTAATTTAGAAATAAATATGTAATTCACATTCACTTATTAGTCCAGAACAAGGCGGTGGAAGAGTATAATATTCATATTTACATTTTTATAACAGTTAAAATTATAACGATAACACTTATTAGTTTATTATATTTTTTAAAAAATCCATAGCAACGCATGAATAATTTGCTAGTTATACATTATAAAGGCTAAACATCCTATGATTTTCTATGTACCCTGCGATTTTCTACCCACCCACATTCTCTACCCTTGATATAATCTTCCTAATCATCTCGTAACCACACGATTAGTCGGGTCCACAATCAAAACCAACTGAGCGTTACATATGTTACGCGTAACCTGTTGTACGCTCGCCTCCGCATCCTTTTTTTTTTTCTCACCAAGCCTTACTGTAGACTCTTCCCTATCCCACGCCCTCAAATTATGTGATCAATTTCCATCAGCCGTAACCCGCGCTGAGAAATAATTCTGCCAAGAGCCATTGTTCCTTTTTTTGTGTGTTTTGATTTCTTTCCTTTGTCTACCGTCAGCTTGGGGTCTCTTTCTCTCTCAAAATAAACTGATCTGGCGATGGCGAGCAGCAACGCCGCCGAGGAGAAGGCGCCGGCGACGGTGGGCGGATACGAGCTGCGGGAGTGCCGCCGAGGAGAAGGCACCCTCCGTCCAGTTGGTCTGGCGTGGGTGTCGCGTTCCACCGGCGCGCCCTTGGCGGTGAAGCAGGTACGGCTCGTCGGCCTCCCCGTCCGCCTCCGCGTCGTAGAGTTGTGCGACGAGGGGGGCCTAGTGGCCTACATCTAACGCAACGGAAGAGTAGAGGAGCGTGTCGCCAGGAATTTCCTGAAAAAAATAAGTAATTTTCCGTCATCCACTATTCACTCCTCAGCAGTTGTCCCGCAGGCTAAGATATCAAGTCAAACTTCTCAAAACTTACATCTTCTGATGCTGGTTGCACATTTTGGAATTTAGAATTGTTTTCTTTTGAGACCGAGTACACTTATCATTTCTATGAATGATTATTTATTCTCTTGACTAGCAAGGATCTTAGACAGAGTGAATAGTATACTGTTTTTACTTGCCAGTTTGGATGTACGATAGTTGGCAAGTTAAGCCACAGTGCTCGCACACGTTTTACCATGACAGTTTATCTTTTGTTTGTTAATTTTTTTTAAACTCACTAATGTAATTGTTTCCTGATGATGATGGCCACACATGCTTCACAAATAATATCTACTATCATGATATGGCATTATTTGGCACTAAACTACCGAGATTATGTTCAACCAAAATTGTTTATTTAGCTTATTTGTCGTGTGCAACAAAAATTTAATCGAGTGACATCTTAATTTCTAGACCAAGGGTCGTTTTCTCTCTCCTAATTTTGTGGTTGCAATGAGGGGATTTTGTTCCGCTGTTTGAACTACTCTTGATTTTTATTTCTTGTTAATCTGCAGGGTTGGTCCTGGTAGTGCCGGCAGTTTAGCGCTTTCGGACACACTACTAGGAATGTGAAAAAGCTTGACCTGGTCTCTTAGCTGCAATTCATGACCAATAGGCCACATCCACGAAGGTGAGAATGAATACTATTTATCTTTCCTTTAACGTGAGACTTATTTTGTGATTTAAATTTATACAAATCACGAGTGTAATAGCCAATATCTTGTGACACTTTTGGCTTACAAAGAGTATATATGTGGTATGTGCTTTCTTATAGAGTTGGGACTAATCTCACCTTCAAGAGGCTCTGCATTTTTTTTTTTACAGAACTCATTCTTATTCCAGCTCAACTCAACTCAATTTAATTTTTTATCTTATTGTTGCTATAGACAGTTACATGTAGTGGGAGATGATGTCGTTGATTTCTTCCCACTATTGGTCTGGCTCTTTTGTTCCTTCATGGTGAACTCTAACGTTTGTTACATCTGCCTGGCCATGGACTTCGACAACTATTATGGATTGACCTCAGTTGCAATCGCATATATATTTTGTATTTTCTCAATTAGAGGTAGATAGTTGATGACTAATTCTTGACAGGGATGCGTATACATTTTCCTAGAGATAAGGCTTGACCAGTAGTTATAACTGAAATTGGTGCCTAATATTTCATCCATTGGACTAAAAAATTAATACTTTGCACTGCAGGATTACACAATAAGGAGTTCACCGTCAGCAATATATTTGTTGTTCTGCTTGGCAACAAAACTGTTGTCCGTGGTGGGAGTGGCAAGATCACTGATAGTGGCCTACAAAAGTCTGGTGAGAGAAGTTAATGTCTGTTCTTTCGTTTTGTGCTGCTTTATTAAATTGCTTGAGCTATACATGTGTTTGTTCTCCTGTTGCAGTATTTTTTTTTATCTTTAAGCATGTGAATCTGAGATCATGTTTGAGGGTATGCTGCGGAGTGATATCAATGTCTATCCAACAAAGACTACCTACTATTTTTCATAAGTTTTGGAGCGCACAGGCTTGGCAACAAGTTTTTTAATTCGTACCACATATCATAGCAGTTGATTTCAACCATGTAATATGTACTGAATGAGCTGAGCACATTATTATTGCTGCACAACTGCTTTAGTAGATGAGAGAAACGAAATAGTAGGACCATTCGCTGTCATCCTACCCTTACCAGCTCATAGTCTACTCTGAGATGGCCAAATCTATATTGCAAAACATACTACTGCTGCATCTTGGATTAAACATATGCTTCCTAGACCTTGTTTTCACCATTTTAGTGCTTAGCTAACGTATTTCCTATTGACAGTGGTGTGCACATCTGCAAACTGAATGTCTCAAGCAACAATATGACTCGATAAGTGTTCAGACTTCAAACCTTTACTGTTCCCTAATCAGTGCCACTTATTGGTTGAGCAAGTCAAGGAAATGACATTGGTTCAGTACACAATCAAATATGGTTCCCATGTCAAGCAATACGTGATTCTTTAATTTGGACCAGAGCAGGCAGCATCTTTGTACATGCTTGGCTCAAATCCTGCTTACGACAATACAACTATTGTGGAAGATAACTCATTGCCTTCATTCTCAAAAGCTGTCAATCAGCGTGATGTTTACCTTGTTTACTTCTACCAAAAGGTTAGTTTATCACAGAATCTGTTTACCTTGATTGTTGGCTCAAGAGCCTTATGTCTTGTCTTAGACACAGTTATTACTTCATCCAATTTAGTGAAGAAACAACTAGTTGATTGGCTTCTTTTCTCTCGTGTGAAGTACTGGAAATTGGCTGAAGCCTTACCTAAGCAAAATGATGCCTGGTGAAATAAATTGCTTCAAGTGATGGCCCACAAGTCAAATGTTAACAACAGTATTGAGCTGATTGGAAATTGCTTCTGCCGTAGGAAAAAAATGTTGGGAGGGGGGAAGGCCCATAAAATGGCAGCTTGAGTTATTGTAATCATCTTAGTACTAACTTAAGAAGAAAACATTTTGGTCTGCACTCTTCAGTCTTCATTCCTGCATTTGTTCAATGCGATGGCCATCAGCACACTAATGACTCCACTTATGTTCTCTGAAGTCCTTTGAAGTTCTGATGCTGGTGACTGGTGATATGTTTACTTTTGATCAGATGCGCATGTCAGCATATAAAGATAGCACGTGTGTGCCACACGTGCAGAAAACTAGTACAATTTAAAACACAAATGCTCCAATTCATGGTTGTGCTTTTCCTCCGCATCTTCTTCAGGCACTTTCAACTACAGCTCGTAATAATAATAGGACGGTTGCTGAGGGTCTACCAAATGCACCATGGAAACTTGATATAACTGGGCCTCTCACAATCCCCGTTTTAATTGAATATATGTGCAACTCAGTCAGACTTTGAGTACGTTTACCGTTCAGAATGACACGCCAGATAGCTTTTCCTGGCGTTGGGCGTCCAATGGTGAATTCATAGCCCAATAAGAGCTCGTTTGATTCTACATGATTGATTCTTAGGCTTGAATTATTCGAGACCTGGAATGGATGGATCTAGCTAGGCCTGGTAATGGATAGCGGCCCGTGGGTCCTAAGAGGACCCTAGCTTGTCGTTATACATTTTTAGGTAAAAAATGAACTAGATAGCCCAACCCTTTTTTATCCGGCCCTCAGAAAATCTAGTACAAAAGTTTTGGCGGGCCTAGATCTAACTGGTTCACTTGAACAGTTTGAAACCGGTTGTTAGGAGTAATAAATCCCTCTAGAATAAAATTAGGTCACCCAAAAAATGTGTTCGGTTGTTCCAGCTAGATTGAAACGGTCCCATAGAGCACTATTGGAGATGTATCTTCCATAGCTGTGATGACTGAACAAGTTTCTTGCTTCACTAGAAACATTGCTGCCTTAAGAATGGAGGTGTTATGTGACAAGAGTCCAGCTAGTGGTGTTGGCATCTACAACCCTAGATTTTAGGGCATGGTAAGACGTCATCGAGTTTTTTTTTGACTGAAGTCATGGGGGAAGTCCCCTACCTATATTTTTCATATATATAACAAAGAAAAGGAAACCGCTATGCATGTTACAAGGCTCTAAGCCCCAAAAAAGATCCTACTGCTATCAAAACTAAGTTAGGTTACATTATAGAGGAAAGCATCTAACAAAATCCTGAACTCTGGTTTTGCTTTCAAAGCCACCAGAGCAAATTCCCCTCTAAAACTTCTTTTCTAGGCTCTCAAGGAGGGAGAGGCATTACCAAAAATGATACTATTTCTATGGTACTAGATCGTCCAGCACCCTACAACGATCACCTCTCTAAAGATTCTTGAGTTGAATGCTCTTCTCGCCGCCATCTTCACGTTGTCAGGATTGAGTTGGGTGTTCCAGGTTACCTTCAAGAACATCCAACACCACTTGTTGAAGCTACATTCAAAGAAAAGATGCATCAGGATTTCTTCACACTGAGCCAAGCAGAGGGTACAATTATAACTGTCCAAAACTATGTTCTTCCTTCGTAATAGATTCCTTGTGTTGATTCGATCCCTTAAGAGGAGCCAGAGGAAGAATTTGAGGCTACTTTTGTAGCATGAACTCCAAAGCCATTTGAACCAGGGTGATGCATTAGAAGTGCCAATCAATTTGAGGTAGGCATTTTTGACGAGAAAGGTATCACCACCCCAAATGAAGGACCAAACATCATGTCTCTCCATATCAAGATGAAAACTAGCCAATGAGTTCCGCAGATCATCCCACTGATTCGAGGCAGTCATTAGCATGGGTAACCAGAGTAAATTTTCAATGTCTCCCCTAAGGAAGCCCTGGACTGTGGTATCTTTTTTGAGACAGAAGTTATATAATTGTGGGTACTGCCACTTCAACACACCAAAGTCCCAAAGTGTCAGTCCAAAAGGAGGTAGAAAATCCAATTTTCACCGAACATGATTCCATCATGAAGAAATTATCTACTAGCTTAATGACTGATTTCCACCAAAAGGAACCTTTTGGCTTACATGAGTGAGGGGCTACCTGTCTTCTGTATATTTTATCCCAAGTGAGTTTTACCTAAGGCAGATCGTGATGATTGTAGAACTTATGCAAGAATTTGAGGAGAAGTCCTATGTTATGTGCTCTGAGGTTGATGATCCCCAAGCCACCTTGATTTTTAGGTCTACAAGCTTTGCTCCAAGCAACCAGACATGAACCTATTCTGTTGATGTCGCCACCATCCCATAGACAGTGTTTTCTATACTTAATCTGTTCCAGAACAGAGAAAGGGACCTTTAGTGTGCACATGTAAAATGTTGGCAGGGCAAAGAGTAACTGAGTAATTTATTTAATCCCATGAGCCTCTTCTCTATCCTTGTTAAAATGGGAGAGTATTCATCAACAGTTGGCTTGTAGTACCTAGAGGAAGTCTTAAGTAGGTGAAAGGCATAGAGCCCACTTTGCAACCCATTGTGCTAGCTAGGTGATTAGCTCTATCAGGCTCCATATTCATGGGCACTAGAAATGATTTATCATAATTTACATGAAGCCCCGTGGAGTCAGCAAATGATCTCGATAAACCTTTGAGGGTTAGCAGCTGCCATGCATCTCCCGGTAAACAAAGAGTGACGTCATCGTGTATTGCTTATTCATATCATCATGAAAAATGGATATATTCAAACTATTTAGTTTGCTTTCTCATTTCTTCTATTATTTTCTTTTTTATTATATTATATTTTATATATACTATAAAGACTAAACATCCTGACTACTTTTTCCACCCCTCTAAAAGTTACCCACACTGCTAATTAGCTCTTAGATCAACCCTGTCATCCAGTTTCGATCGATGGATTTCATCCGGGCCCATTTGCAATTTCAAAAACCTGACATCGGTCAGGTTTTGTTTATGCACCCCTATTCATCCATGTTTCACGCGTCGCTTATTTTTCACCTGCTGTTTTCTACCCAGCGCAACCCACCTTCGGTTGCTTAATAAACGTCCTGATTGTTGACAACGACTGTAGTTTCCTTTCGGCCAGGCGATGAATCCGGCCCTACCTTTTTTTTTGGTCCATAGTGAACATCAGGTCTTATGTATTTTGCTCCTTCCATAACAGCTGATCTCATCAGTTAGGAATATCCTGTAACCTTCTATATCAATCATGAGCCTATTTTTTTATTTGTATAACATTCTATATCAATTGTGAGCTCCTTTATGAATTATCTTGTATCCCGCTGCGGAGTTTCGTGGTTGGCGATCTCAGTGTGATTGACTTCATTCGGCGGAGGGCACGGGCCTCTGGCGTGATTCATCCTGGAATTCTACGTGTTCAGCTTCGATCAAAAGATTAGTGGCTCCATGTCCTACTATTCGTGTGCATGGACTTTGACTTCTTGGAATTCTCCGTCTCCAGCTTAGATCAAGGTTAGTGTCTCTGTGTCTTATCCATCATATGCATGTACTTTGGCTTCTTATACAAGTTCAATCTCAGAGGGAGCTAGACTCTGAAAAGGTATTTGATGTTTGGTTGTAAGCATTCTACCAGGTTTTTAATTTTGTCCATTGTTGTTGATTCCTCAGTGTTGTAGGTCCGCATGGATCAGCCCGTGCCATCCATCAGCACCGCGGTCCCTAATTCCGTTGATTGTATGCTTCGACATCACAAGCGTGCAAGTCAATGGTATGAATATATTAGTATGCAGTGTTTTTTTAGATGATTATTTTGTAAAATTCCAGCAGTGCACAGGCAGCAGCCAGGTTTTTGATTCATCGGCAATGCAGCAGGAAAAAAACAGAGAGTGCGAGCAGAAGAGTCGAGCGCGGAAGAGGAACGCGCTGCGGTGACACGAGAAAAGAGCCGGGCTTATAAGCTTCAGAGTCGTCAAAGATTGATGATTGATGTAACAAATCCAGGTACAGGACTAATACTGCTTCCTAATCTTTAAGGTTATATTAAAATAATCATATTCCTTATAGTCTTATACGCGTTGGCGCATGCAGTTAAAACAAATTCTTAGTTTCGCACCGTTGGTGGAGTAAATTTACCTGTTAGCGAGATTGAACAAGATGATGATACTTACAGAGATGTCTTAGAGTGTCAGATCGGTGATTTTTCATCGCCACTATTTAACTCAACCATGATATCTGATTGTTTCTTTTATTGTGCTATGCGTTACAATTTCTAAGGGACAGTATATTTTGTTAGTGTTTCATGGCATGTGTTTGTTTATTTTGTTTGGACGATTATTATTTGTTAAAGTATCTATGTATGAGTTACATTTGCTTAGTGTATGACGATTTTGTCTCACTGTGCTGGTACAAAATAAAACAACTCACGTGGATTATACTGACGTGAGGCAAATAATATAAAATAACATTATTTAGATGAACTTTTTGCATGTGCTGCAGTGATTCATTTTCTTAGTTTGTTTATGCCTTATACTTCTACTACCAACATGCCTATGCCTTGCTACGGGCATAATAACATCAGAAAATTAGAAACAATCTTGCATCATTATTGGAATCTCATGCTCCATACAATGAAACAAAATACGTCAGATTTCTGTCCAAGAAACTGATAATTTGTGTGGCATCAAGGTGCAAATAATTTCTGAACCAAAGGATTGACCACATGTGAAAAGAAGTAGTACATACGCGCAACATGGGCGGTGCTAGGAAAAACTTAAATATATAGTTATAAATACAGAAGATTCAATACAAATAATAGTGGTAAGCTTAAGAGTATAAAAGTAAATTGGTTATAGCTCGAACATATACAGATGCTACACTAAACTTTATCTCCCAAATTGAATGAATGAAATATAAGTCTTAGATTCCTAATTGCAGCAAGGTCACAACATTTTGTCCCAAAGGTATTGTAGCTGTGAACTAAATAATATGGATTAATGATCTTTACATACTAATGATAACTTTGAATCATACTTGTATCTTTAGCATATTTCATGTAAAAGAAACTATACAAATATTAGAAAACAGGACAACCTATGATGATATATGTAAAATACCTAATAAAAAGTGCATGTTAGCTTTCTATTGCATACATGTCCAAATTCAATTAAAGCCATGTGCATGTGCATGGCCAGTATAAATGTATAATATAAGATGGCAAGGTCCATAAATCTGGTATAATATATAGCACTTCTTCTCTCTAGGTCAGGTGGTTACAGTTCGACAACATGATATCGATGGCCATGCACAAAGAAAATTTAAAACATCCATGCTCTAGTACAAAATAAGAGAGCTTTACTGTCTGCGTATCTGGCGGCGTTGAAAAAAAGTAGCAGAAACGTGGTTTCTCTACTATGGAGATTGGAGAGAGACGTGGGCTTCGCTTGTTGGCTCCATCACCGACTAATGCTTGCTGACTTGTGCTCGCGGCCGTTTTTCTTAAAACCACCTCCGGCAATCACGAGCGCAAGTCCTTAACTTCAATGCCGCCGGTCAGGGATAGAGCGAAAAATCACGGATGAATCCAAATAAAAAGCAACATACACGGACGATGGCGTTGCTGATAGGCCTAGAATATTAGTGTCAAGAATGTGCATTCAGGGCTATGAAGAAAGTGATGCACTTGTAAATCTAGTGCTGAGCGAGGACTTGTCGCCGACAGTCAAACGTTGAAGACAACAGCGACTTGCCGGCAGTGTGTATGACATTGGGTAGGATCTTTTAGCGACTTGGGTGATCTGGGCGACCGCCAAGGTCGACGACGGCGCCGTGAGGGATCTCCTGGACCAATGGTTGTCGAGGTTGGCGACAACGCATGCTGACGATTTTCCGTTTGGATCTTAATCGACATCCACTGCTTCCCGATGAGGGCATGGTGGGTGAGGCTGGCTTGTTAGCTTCTACTGCTCGCTCACGGGACGTCTTAGGATTTCGCTTCGAAGACGCGATCTTCCGGACATGAGTTTGATCGTGTAGACTAATTCCCTGGTGAAAAAGGCAGGTTCACTTGGCGGGGGCCTAGGCCGGGGAGGTCACGATATGAAGGAGAGACCGTGCCTGCATGTTTCCCTCGGTCTCTTCATTTTTAGACTGTACTCTACTTTACGTGGGCATATGACAGATTTTTAATACGGGGCAGGGGGCAGAAAAAACTGGGAAGAGACGACTGCATCGTAATTAATATATAGTAGAGATTGCAAATATATCAGGCCGCCTTTCCCACGCTGCAATTGCTTTGCAAAATAGTTTTACAAGGAGAACTAAAAATGAGGAAGCTCTCACTTTAATTTCTCTCTTATCAATTTATTTGAACAGAGTTTATCCTGGGATTTTAAAAAATGATTGGCGAGCACAAAACAACAATTTGATTACATGAGCCTTGATCAAACTACGAAGGACATTGAAAATGCATTCAAAAATATATTTTAATTTGCTCCTTTGATTTTTGAAGTGTAATGGGCTTTACTTTTTCTTTTTAATTTATGGAACAAACCAATAAGCGGCAAGGTGTACTTAGCATGTGCGTGTTCTTATATTTTACCTTAGTAGAAGGAAGTTGTACTATTTTTTATGCACATATCTTTTACTTTAAAATTGGTGATATTATTATGCATCCGTTGTGTTATAAGTTTTAATGATATAATATATATGTATTTACTACAAACTTTTATACGCCCATAGCAATGACACCTAAGTATGAATAAAGCATAAAGAAAATGTGCATGAGTAATAAAGGCGATTCTCAGCAAGCACTAATATTAGTATAAGTTGTGCGGATGAATAATCGCACGTGTCGTGTCGCACGTGCAAAAAACTAGTGGATAAGTAGCTAGTGACATTACTGAGCTCTGTGCTATTTATTCGAATTTTCCTGGTAGTGCTGCTTTCATGCTTTGATGTTAAGGAGATATTTTGTATGTGTGTTCTATTTTCATATCTTTTTCACTTTTTTATTTTCTATAATGTTACAATTTCAACCTATAGAACATCGAAGATGGAAAAACATACAACCTTGTTATGTTTGTTAAGGCACTGGAAACAATACACTTGACAATATTGCTAACAAGCTCAGATGGGCAGCAAAACCTGGCTTCAACCACGATAACGTTAGTATCTTATCTATGAAGTCTAAGACCTTAGGAAAATATTTGATTGTTAACATTTGTTGAGAGTATTGCATTGCTACAGAGTTACTGGCGTATTAAATTGGACTAAACTGGAGCAGAAGTTGGTCGCTAAAGGAACCAATAGAACCTCAAGGCTTTAAATAACAACTAACAAGAAAGGGGTTGTATGGTTTGATCAAGTATCGCTAATGCCAGCAGACACATACAAGGTATTATATTGCTTTTCTGGATTTTGATATTGAAGTACAAATGCTAGTTTGACAAACAAAAATCTGCATGAAACATGACTAATACATAGAAATTGAAGAGTGAACTACATAAATATGAGTGATGAGTCAACTAACTCTGTTTATGGACAAAGTGCTACTCTGTAAAATTATAATCACTCATCAGGTCTAGGATTTCCTTTCAAGTATCATATATTCAAGTTTAATTTGCATTAAATATGGTGTTAGAAATTAGGAACCTTATGCAAAAAATGTGGCTCAAACAATTTGGTTATCGTCTACCCTGCAAGGCATGCTATGTCGTAGCCCTTCACCTCAAGAAAGAAATAGCCTAGCACCCCAGTTAACTCCCGTTGGTTTCTCTGATGAATTAATAATCAAGTATTTACACACTTCTAATGTTACCTTATTTAGCCGGACTTGTCTGTTGATGTATCTATTAGCATATGCCATATCCTTGTTTTTATTTTATCTTGCCAGAAATTTGAAATGAATTCGGCCACACTCCTGCCACCAGGTCTGCAGAGAGGGTTGAATATTGTCAAAGATTAGGCTGTTCCTTTGTTTCCATATTTGCCATGCCACCAGGATAAAGATTTCCATGAAGTTGGGTGCATTATATCTTCCTCTGGCTTGTTGAATCATTGGGAAGAAATCAAGTGATGTGTTCCATTCGATGCCAATGTGTGCCCAACAAGATTGACTGAAGGGGCATTGAAAGAACATGTGGAAGGCTATTTCTTCTGGTGCTAAGGTGCACATGCCACAACTGTAGTTATTTCTTTAAATTGGAATTCGCTTTCTTTGTAGGATGTTCCTTGTGTTTAGCCTATTCATGTATAATAGCCATGTAAATACTTTAACTTTCTTTGAGCATTTTGATTTCCATATCCACTAAAAGGGCTGAGGAGTCTGTAATGTCAAGAAAGAGATAAGGTAAAAATTTGTAGCCATATAAGTCTTGGAACCCCAGATGTAATGCCATTCATCTACTTGTTGTTTATTTTGCTGTAGTTGGTGCATGATGCCATTAAGAGTTTGTAATTCATTATAAGCTTTTGTACTGAGTGGTAGATAGAAGTTTTCTCCAATGGATTGGTTAGCCATATATTTGACCACTGAAATTTTACTATTCTTAGTGAAGGAGTATAGCCTTGGCAGTTCTTCTCTCAGGACATGACCATTCCAAACATCGTTCCACAACATGATTGTTGTTCCATTCCCCACCTTTCATGTGGTGATTCCTCTGTAATGGTCACTGTAAGTCATAATGTCCTTTCACCAGAATGAGCTTCTGACAGCTGTTTCATATGGTTTGTCCCCCTGCATAGTATGTATGCCAGATCAAGTTTACCCATGGAATGTCCTTTTTGTTATAGAACTTATCTAAGTGCTTGAGGAGCAATGACTCATTTTGTAATTTGATGTTTTTGATGCCCAATCCTCCTTTATGTTTGGGGATGGTGCACATGTTCCGTGCCACCAGTGCTTTCCCTCTTGCATCCATTTCTCTACCTCTCCATAGTGCAGCTCTTGAAAGTTTGTCAGTATGATCATACACAACAGCATGTAGTTTTAGGGTACACATTGCATAAACTTGGATGGACCTGGTGGCAGAGTTAATGCAGGTTACTCTTCCAGCTAATGCTAGATAAGTGCTTGTTGCCGAGAGTTTCCTTTCCATTTTATTGATGATAGGGGCATGATTCTCTATTGTTGGTTTCGTGGTCCCTAGTGGTAGGCCTAGGTATGTAAATGGCATTCAGCCAATTGAGTAGCCAAATGTTCCTGCTAGTATCTATGTTTGCTCACGGCTGACATTAATAGGCACCATACAAGATTTGCTGAAATTTACCTTGAGGCCTGTGGACATAGTGAATGCTTGTAGGATTCCCTTTAGGTAGAATAGCTCTCTTCGGGAGGCCTTCATGATGAGTATGGTGTCATTTGCATATTGAACAATAGGGTATTTCTGTTCTCCTGTGTTTTCTACCGGTGTTGTTAGTAGACCAATGTCATGGGCTCTGTTGATTATAACTTGAAGCAGGTTTGCTGCCAAGACAAATAGCAATGGTGATAAAGGATCTCATTGCTTGAACCCCCCCCCCCCCCCCCCCCTTTTACATGGTACCCCATTTAGCATAATAGAAGTAGCGGCTGACTGTAGAATACTTTTAATCCATCCAATCCATTTTTCATGGAAAACTAGGTGCTTCATCATTTGAATAATTGCCGAGTGCTCGATAATGTCAAATGCCTTTTCAAAATCTAGTTTTAGGATGATGATTTGTTCTTTTGATTGGTGACACTGGTGCAAATATTCATAGGCCCATGCCAGGCAATCCCGGATTGCTTTGGTTTTTATGAAACCATATTGGTACTTGTGTATAGGTCGTATGATGACCTTCTGTAGTCTGTTTGCCATGAGCTTTGTGAGGAGCTTTAGTACTGAATTTAGCAGTAATATTGTACTGTTGTCATTGGCGGTGATCGGATTCTACAAAACACGGATACGTCGCATGAAGCTTGGATACGTATCCAAAAAGTATCCAAAAAATAAATATGAATAATTCCGATACTCGGGCCGATACATATTGGGCCACTGTGGCCCATTATGAGATACGTTTTATCCCAGATGAAACCCATATGAGGGATTTGTCGTTGAGTCAGGCGGCGAGCTAGTGACCGGAGCTAGCTGGCCAGAGGGGCGACGACTGTAGATTCATTGCGGGGGATGCTACTGGACCATAGCTGTTGTCTGCTGAGGGAGGGAGGGAGAGCGCCGGTGACCGAAGGGAGGGAGGGAGGGAGAGCGTCGGCTGTAGATTCGTTGCGGGGGATGCTACTGGACCATAGTTGTTGTTTGCTGAGGGTGGGAGGGAGAGCGCTGGTGACCAGAGGGAGGGAGGGAGAGTGATGGTTGTAGATTCATTCGTTGTTGTATGTGCTATCTGCTAAGGAGGGACCGAGGTAGAGGTTGCTGGACTGCTGGTTCGGGAAAGGGAGAGAGAGAGAGAGAGAGAGAGAGAGAGAGGCGGCTGGTTCGTGGTGGCTGGTGGACCGGGGAGCATATTTATACCCAGGGTAAAAGTGAGAGGAGAATGGGCTCCTTCATAATGGGCTATGGACAGTTATGGCCCAAATGTACTCTCCTTTGATTTTTCCTCCTCTTTCTCCTTTTCTTTTTTTATTTTCAGTTATTATATGGTTCTAAAAAAAGCTATTGTATTATATTTTTAAAAAAATATTAAAATGTATCCACATATTGGATTATTTGATAAAATAGCATATCAACGTATCCGTATCCATGCAGGATAGACCAGATTATTGTTCTTAGGGATGAGTATGATGAAAGCATTATTTATGGATTTCAGATCTAGTGCCCCATCATAGAAGCTCTGGCATAGTTCATAGAAGTCCTCCTTTATCATGTTCCAACACTGTTTGATGAACATGCCATTGAAGCCATCAGGCCCTAAGATTTTTCATTTGGCATCTCTTTGACCACTGCATATATCTCTTCTCTGGTGAAGTTTCTGCTTATTTCTTCTAGGTTGGTATGCGTTGTAACAAGCTCCTGCAAATTAAAATGCATGACTGGATGTTCTGTTCTTCCCATCCTTTGTCTGAATGTTTATAGTAGTACTGCTGCCTTCTCAGTATGTTCAATGACTACCCTGCCATCCCCATTTTCAATCTGTGTGATAGTATTGATTCTATACCTTTCAGTAGCTGCTGCATGGAAGAACTTTGTATCTTCATGTCCTAATTTGACCCATCTCACTATATATCTCTTCCCCCAAGTGTGGCACGCCAGTTTACTATTTTTGGTTTTTTTATTAGTTTAATCACCAAGTAAATGAATTTGATATTTTAGCATATGCTATGCTTGTTTTTCTTGTGCATAAGTTCACATGTGCAATTAAGAACTATTTATTCTCCATACATGCAGCAACATAGTTTTCGCACGAACTTATATCCATGCTTTTGGATTTAAAGCCACAATTCTTGAGATTTCTTGGTATGAGATGCATTTTCTTGTTTATAATCAAGTTATTGATGATTGTACACATATGATATGTATGTTCATAAATATTTATGGTAATATAACAGAATGCATGAAACTACTATAGGAGGTTGCTTTGTTGAAGGCAATCAGTTGAGAAATGCACTTAGGTGGAAGGAAACTATTGGTCCATGTGAAGAGAGACCCGAGCATTATGGAGATGTCTGGAATTACTGGACCGACGATGGGCTTAGATATTTTGAGTTTCTCTAGGTAAATTTTTGAAGTGTCATCTAAGCTTTTCCTCTTGGTTTCACAATAACTTTGTTTGTCTATTTTGAAATGTACACAAAAGCTTGTAGAAGACATAGGTGCTGCCCCTATCTATGTCTACAATGCTAGCAAATATTGTTTTCTTTTTTTCTTGGAAAAACGACATTTGTCTCTTGACTATATTCTTAATCATTAAGATCAACTCTGTTTAGTTGCTGCAATTTTTATTCTAAATTTAGGTAATAGCCACAACAAGGAGGTTAATGTCACTCTAGTTGCTCCTTTTGTAAAGATATTGCTTTTTCTAATCCCTATATTTTTCTTTCAATGCACTGCAAGCAACTTTTGGAGTGTATAGTAATGTATCGATAGATCTAAAAATGATACTAAATTCATTATTTCTCAAACTAATTTTATTTTGTTTGTATAGGATGTCTTGGATACTCTGGAATTTGCAAAGGGGAACACTGAATCAATGGTGAACCTGGACAAGCAATAGGGGGGGGGGGCATCTGCTCCCATACCCCCCTCCTCCTTCCCCAGGTAGGGCACTTGTGAACATCAATCATACCAAGGTAAATTTTGACTAATGGACATAAACAAACTAGAAATATGCCAATGCAATAAATAATTAGTACAAATTGAACTGTTCAGTTTTTAACTTCTGAAATGTCCATTAAACATTGGTTATGGTTATCGACATGAATGGAGATATATTAAATTATATTTTATGGAATTATGTCAACTTTTACAGTGCCATAAGAGAGGCATATCCCGACACTAAGATGATTTCAAATTGTGATGGCTCACCTAAGCCAATTGGCCAACCTGTAGATTTGTATGATTTCTATGTAAGCTTTACTGTTTTTAAGTTTCTATTATATCTTATGAATTATATTTTGCTAGTGATTATGAAACAGAGTATCTCCTTCCTTTTATCGGCAAAGAGTTATGATATAACCTTTTTTTTTTGTAGGCTTATAAGATTCCTCATATTCTATTTCTCATGCAAAATCATTTTGACAAGACGTTGGGCCCAAGGTTAGATTTTTTTTTAAAAGATGAGTCTTAACTCTTAACTAAGAAATACTGCTTTTGCTGCTCATTATAGTTTTCTGTTATATTGTCACCACTAGATGCTAGGTAGTCAGGAAATATAATTAGTTTGCTATATAATATTACAGGTGTTTGTTAGTGAGTATGCTGCCAAAGAACCAGAGAATGGTAAAGGAAGCCTTCTTGCTGCTGTAATATGATTGACAAGATTTGTGCGTCTGTATTCCAATGGAGCCGAAATACCGCCGTGAATCAAAGTGATTTCGCTGACATTATGAACTTCAGTGGGGCAACAAGCTTCCATTACAGTAAATTGTGCTAATTCGATCCAGATGCTTTAAGTTGCTTACATGGCTCCCGGAGTCATTATTACTGCATGGTTGGGTCCTTGATTGCATCTCTCCTCAGACCGCATTATGGCGTTGATTTCAAATTTTGAAACTTGGTATTAGTTATGCAATTTTTTAACTGCTTGATATTTTTGGGGGTAATTAATTTTCTGATTTTAGAATTAATTGCTCCTTTTCAGGTCTACACCGTCAAAATGAACTTGAGTGATGAGGTTCATTGGAAGATTATGTCTCCGAACCAGATAAGATCAGTGCTGCTCATGTGAGGCTCTTTTCACAATGAATTGTTTGACTTTCCTTACGTGCTTTTGAATGTTGAAGCCCTATTGTATTGGTCTTTTTACAATAAATTATGTTATTTTCGGTATATGCTTCGGAATATTGAATCCGTGTAGCATCAACTATAGGTCTATGTTCCAAAGTAAAATTTGGTGTTTGTGCATTTTCTGTATAATATGAATGCACAAAACACATTTACTGCTAATGCTTCTTCTTACCTTGTTCACAGTCCTAGGCTCCTTTATCGGTATAATGTGAATGTAAAAAACAAACATTTAATGCAAATGCTTCATCTTTGTTTTCAGTTCTCGAGTCCTATATAGTTGTATAGATATTCACACATTTAGTTACCTTATTTTCAGTTATTGGCTCCTCATCTGTATAATGTGAGTGTGCAAAAAAAACACGTTTAGTCCTAATGCTTCAACTTTGGTTTCAGTTCTCGACTCCTGATATACTTGCATAGTACCTTTAGTCTAATATATTTAGAAGTTGGTAGACCACGATGACCGTAATCTGTCGTTAAACCGATTGAATTAACCAATTCATTGAGTGAACCTTGAGCTAGTCCCACATTACTTGCGCTCGTATCGCGTGAGCAATTACGAATGGAAGCAAAGTAGTTAGTAAATGAATGTGACAACGTCTTTAATATGGTCGAAGAAAGGGAGACGACAAGCAATAGAGGACGGGGAAGTCAATCTACTGTTGACTTTTTCCTATGACCCATCCATGAATCGAATGCCAGCAATGAGCTTCAAAAAATAGGTTTTGTGGATCCATTAATTTTCTTATAACTCATCCATGAATCTAATGCCAGCAATGATCTTAAAAAAATAAGTTTTGTCAATCCATTACTAAGGTAACTATTGTTTCGTCCTCAACATAGCGATAAGACGCATCACACACCACAATCAATTATATCCCATAAATGAAGGATTCTTCCCTAAATCATCAGTTGGTGTGATTAAATCATCACATTTAATGCCATGCAAAACTTGTGCATAAATAGCCAAGCACCGTAGCTTAGCATCTAGCCGCCATGAAAATGACCGTGATGGCTTCCTCTTGCTTGTATAATAGATGCGTGAGTGTCATCTTGCTCTTTGCACTCGTCTTCAACTCCAGGGAGGTCACCGCGGAGGTTGACCCACTTCTCCCAACATGCAAGAGCCTCGGCGGCGGCGGCACCTACTTCGGCATCGACTTCTGCATGTCGGCCCTTGGCTCTGATGACCGGAGCCGCCACACGAAAGACGAGGAGGAGTTATCCGCCATCGTCGTGGACCTTCTCAGGCAAACGCCACCAGCACGGCAGCCAAGATCAATGGCCTGATCTAGAAGAACAGCGGCGGCGAAGCGATGAAATGGTGCCTCCTGTCGTGCCAAGCTCTGTACGGTGGCATAGTGCAAATGCAGGCAGGCTGCACTGCCGCAATCAAGAATGGCAAGCTCGACGGAGCGTCTTCATCCTTTGAAATGTCGGCGAGCGCAGCAAAGGAGTGTGAGAACGGGTTCAGCAAGAGCAGCGTGGCATCGCTGCTGACAGAGGAGGACGACAATGTGTTCAAGCTCGCCAAGCTTGGTGCCACCTTACTCAATTTCCTGCACTGATGATGATGAGAGAAAATTAATTGTTTCTTTTTTACCTTTCATTTCTTTTGTTTGTGAGATTTCTGAGAATAAAAATTATACTAGTCGAGATATCTTGCCAAAAAAAAAAATTGAAAGAATGAAAGGTAAACCATTGCTACAGAATCAATTACATATCAAATGAGCAGATTCGTTTTATCAAATCACTTAATGTCCATCATGCATATGCATTACATAAGAAATTAGTGAGAGACCTTATAAATGTTTGAATATGACATTTGTGTAGCTGCACGACCTGCAGAATTTATAAGACACATGAAGAGCACAAAAGTTTCTCAACCAATTGGCTCACACCATCAATTAATTGCAGACATTTTTTTTTCTCAAACAAATGTATCATTGTGTAGCTCATGAAGATCCAAGAAGAAATATAACAAGAAGAATACCAAAGATGATTTGCATTGTTTGTTAGCTGGCAGCCATTCCCTACCCCCCCCCCCCCCCCCTCACATTATATGTGCCTTCAGTTTTTTTTTAGTCAGAAAGCAATCATCTCATTGCTAATTAGTTAGATCAAATCAGATGAACTATACTCATTTCTAAAGAAACTTTAAATAAATATAACCTTCATTTTCTAATGCTAGGCGCCCAGGACATATGCCTCTTTGACGTTGACATGAGCTTCTAATTAAACTTTGTTCCGCACATACATGGCCACAGATTTTGCAAGGAACTCATGTATATGCTTTTGGATCTAAAACCATGATTCCTACAATTTTCTGATACTTTTTAGGTTTCCAATCAAAATAAACTATGGATTGTATTCCATGGGTTTTCTCTCAATTTCTACTCCACATTCCACTGTATTAGGGTCCGGCAGAAACTAGAATAATATAGGAAAATGAACTGACATGTGCTTTTATTATACCACTATAGTAAACACAATGAATATCTACCAACTTAATTAAAATATAGCAATCATGGCAAATGGTCCATTTGACACAGTAACAAACTATTTTGATAACACAATCCTTTCTAATTTAGTGTCACGCCACATACCATTTCAAGGGAAATCAAGATTTATCATTGGTATAGTATAGCATATACACACTTTTTTAGAAATGTAGTACATGAACACATAAATTCTTTGATAATTCATTAAAAACTAATGGTAAATAAAATTGGAAATGCCATTTCAAAATTTAAGGTGAATTAATTTAGCATTTTTATATTTTTCCAATGGTTACCGTCATGCCTAGTTTTTTAATTCGTAATGTTGATGACGATTTGAACTAACTTTACAATAATACTCAAAGAGTACTTGTTGA
Organism: Eleusine coracana subsp. coracana; assembly: GCA_032690845.1. Lineage (NCBI taxonomy): Eukaryota > Viridiplantae > Streptophyta > Magnoliopsida > Poales > Poaceae > Eleusine > Eleusine coracana. Next base: position 14,186,384 of record CM064426.1, read on the forward strand.
GTTACAATATGTATGTTTGCTTTATTTTTTGTATGGAGATGTGTGTAATTATTGGATTGATGTTGGCTTGGATATTTTGAGTTTCTTTAGGTAAATCTTTCTTAATGTCATTTCACCTTGCATGCTTACCACATGTGTAATTTTGAATTTACATGAAAACTAGCAAAACATCTTGGTGTCAATCAAGTGTATGCACAAAGCCAAAGTCTGTGATGCAGGATGGACCAGAGGGGGTCTTTGCCCCCTCCCCCCACCCATGTTTGCATTTTTTTTTCCCTTTGAGGAAAAGTAGCTATTTGAGTAAATAGGCTATTTCTTGAAACCTTTCACCCTGAATTCGTCTTAAGCTCCATCACTGCTATTAAGCTTAGTTGTTCATTCTAAACCATTTTTACAAGCATATTTAAAGTAGGCAAACTTGCTAATCTTGTTAGAAGGAAAAACTACATGGACTTAATTTCTAGAAATTGAATTACACAGACACATATAAGTTTATGTTTCTCAGCCATGTGTCTCTATTTTAGATGAAACACACAGTTAGTGTAATTATTTAATTTACCACTCTTAAGGCAACACTAACTAATACAATTGGTCTAAATGTGTGTTATCCCTCTAATATCATATCTAACCATATTAAACATCTTTTTCAAACTTATGCATCATCATGATCTCAATTTCATCGCTTGAGGATATTATGCTATGTTGATATAGGATGCAATTGATAGTCTTGAGTTTGCTATGGGAAATCCAAAATCAACATGAGGCTCTGTTAGAGCTATAATGGGACACCCTGGGCCATTTGTAGTTAAATATATTGCTATTGAAAATAAGGACAGTATATTCAAAGTTTACGTGGGTGCAAGTGCATATGAACAGTGATGGTATCCATACATCCCCCCCCCCCCCCCCTCCGCGGATTTGACACATGGTACAAATAACCCCCCCCCCCCCCCCCGAGTGGGCACGTGGTACAAATTAAATTTGAACCAGATGCAATGATTGCATTAGTCAAGATTCACACAACGTTGTAACCCATATAACCCTACTTTAATCGATGGGAACCATGTACATAAGAGATGTAGGAACACACATGTACAATAATGCATGAACAATTTCACCATATTATTATATGAGTGTTAGATGTGTGTCTGTATCGCGCATCCTTTGATGAAATGTTGGAATGTTCAGTGTTACATTTGGGAGGGGAGGGGGACATAAATGCAGGTGAGCAAAGAGTGTACGGGGTTGGATCTCCCTGACTTTAGGAGCGACACCTCTACAAATGTTGGCAATAGTTGATAGGCCGCATCAACTGACTATGACTGATTTCATTTTGCTTCGGCAGCCAGCTCGTTTGCTTTGATGCTCCTCTGCCTGCCAACATGGTTCTTTCACTCCGGTTCTACACAGCACTGCTGACACCGATGGAGCTGATCTGGATGGTTGTTCTAGCAAAGGGCATATTGTTTGAGTGTTAGACTATAGATCTTGTTTGGATCTATGGGACTATTATTAGTTGGCTAATTTTAGTTCTTAGAGGATCCAAAGAGGTGGACTCATAGAGGGACTAATTATTAGTCAAAGGTGAGACTAATTATAATCCTACTAGTCAGGATAACTCAACTAATGCAGACTAGTTCCTCCAACAAAACCAAAAAAGACACACCTTATCCTTTATCTCTTTTCTTCGTGCCTATTAGCTACTCCCTCCGTTCTTAAATTGTTGTCGCCATTGACTCTTTTAATCAATTTTGACTATTTGTCTTATTCAAAATATTATTTCAAATGTGCAAGATTTTAAGTTATGCTTCAATTTCTTTTGATAATAAATAAACTTTGATAATATATATGATATATTTTAAATTTTTGTGAATAAGACGAATGGTCAATGTTAACTAAAAGAAGCCAATGATAATAACAATTTAAGAATAGAGGGAGTAACTATTAGTCTGGAATCCAAACTTACTTTGGCTAACAATTAGCCAGAGGCAAAATAGGTTAATCATGATTGTCATGGCTAATCATTAATCTAGGCTCTAAACAGGTATAAGACTCCCTCTATATTTTTTATCAAATTTGTGCTAAACAACATCAACAAAAACAGATCGGAGATAGTAGATGACTAATTATTAATCAGCTAATTTTTAGTCCGAACTAACAATCATGGATCCAAAGAAGACCTAATACACAATAATCCAGAGCGTCGGTGCACCTATCAGCAAACTCGCTGGCTAACGGTGTATTCCTTTGTGAGACGCAGATGCTCTCAGATCAAACACTTTGGACACGTCCGGAAGTGACGGACCCAGGATGTATTAGCTAGGCATTCAAATATGCAGATAGCATGAAAAAAATTCTTCATAAAACTCTGTAGTACACTGTCAATTATCCATAACTCTTGTTGTTAAGAATACATATCCTTAACAACAATTAAATATGCATTCAAGTGTATGGTTGCATATATGCATACTTGAGAAGAAACACGATGTTCTATGCTTGTACACGCACTCAGAAGAAACACGATTCTGGTCCTCGTTTCTTGTGTATGGGTGCATGCATCAAATTAAATACGCATACATACACTTCATTCTTTGGCCAGTTTTTTGAGCATTCAAGGCCCTTGAATGAAGGGAGGTCCACCCGGCCCTCTGCACGTCCAGCGGCTCCAGGTTTGGGCATGAAACTAGTGGATGGTTGGATGGCTTCTTGGACGAGTGTGGAATAATCCGGGCGGCGTTGCCAGCCTTGGACGACTTTGCCAAAGGGGATGGACGGGTTCGGCAGGCGCCGTGTGGCGTCGCCGCGCCGGTGACGGTGGAGGTCGTTCCAGCTCTCCAAGCTCTTGTTGTCGCCTTGATCTTCATTTTTCATTCTTTTGTACCAATATAATGCCGGCTGGGACGTGGCAAAGGATGTGTTCTGCTCCCTGTGAAAAGATGCAGCGTTTTGATCACATTAATTGAATCGTCAATTGCCTGCTATAGTATATATGAACCTCCAGCATCCGGTAAGTCTGATTTACCGTCGGTGGTACATGCCGTCCCACATGCAACCATTGGATGCAGCGCTTCGATTTGTGCCGGGCCCAGCATATTAGCAATAACCGGACGGTAAATGGATGGAATTACTATCATTGTTTTGTTTTCGAGAGAACTAAAAATGATTGAGATTGTACACACACACCAAAAAAAAAAAACATGGCGATGATCCTTGCGACATCGATTGGAATACAATTTTCTCTCATTATTATAATTAGGCTACTAGGCAGCGTAATCCAACAATCCATCGGCAAGCTTGGCCAGCTTGAATGCGTCGTCGTCCTCCACCGTCAACGGCGACGTCACGTGGCTCTTGCCAAACCCGGCCTCGCACTCCTTGGCCGCGCTCGCCGATTTCTGCAGGCTCGCTTGCGCCTCCTTGAAACTACCCTTCTTCACAGCGGCGGCGCAGCCTGGCTGCCTTCCTGCTATGTCCTTGTACAGGGCTTGGCACGACTGGAGACACGCTACATCGCCGCCGCCTTTCCGCAGTAGACCGTCGATCTTCGCCGCCGTGCTAGTGACGTTGGCCGTCAACAGGTCGACGGCGATGATGGACAAGTCTCGGTATCCCTGCGTGTTGTGGCTCCGTTTATCGGAGCCGAGAGCAGAAAGGCAGAAGTCGATGCCGACGTACATGCTTCCGCCGCCGACGGTCTTGCATATCGGAAGCAGAGGATCGATTTGCTGGCTACTACTGTCAGTGGCCAAGAACACAAGCGCAAAGAGAAGAACCAAGGAGGAAGCCGTGATCACCTTCATGGTGACGGATGATGAGATTTGTGCGGGGACGGGCACCTTTTATTTATAGTTTTATTTATACGCTAGCTGAGCTTTTGTTGCATGATCTTCTGTGCTTTAAATGAGTTGATAGCGCGGATCCCCTCGCATGGTATGTAATCGATTGTGTGGCGATTGCACAATCTTCGTCGTTAACTCATTCTTTCCATTGGCCATTCTTTCTATCGTATGTGATAACGGATGGAATGTTTGGTGCACTAAATCAGAGAATTTATGAGATTTTTATTCGACAAATCACACGTACAATCGAGAGAGAAAGTGCTCGTATTACCCTTTTTTTTTTATCCTTTGTTCAACCAACCCAACCCAAAAGCCAAAACTAAGAAACGAATATATATGAATGTAAAATAGATCATGTTATAAGGAATATACATATAATAATAAACTTTGATTGAGGAACAATATCGAATGATTCCTACTTTTCATTTGTGGAGAGAGATGTGATCAGGGGTATCACTTGTACATAGTCCTGGGACTCGGCCCGTGCCGAGCTAGCATGGCACGGGCCCATCGTGCTTTGGGCCATCCTGTGCCGGGCCCATGGCGGCACGTCGTGCCTAGTCGGGCCGTGCCGGCTGGCCCGACATGGGGAAACCACGGCCCGGGCATGGCACACGGCATGACGGGCCGTGATCATGCCGAGCCAAGCACGGGCACGGCCCAATTTTCAAAGATGCTATTATTTATCTTTTTTTTATCTATTAAAATAATTTAAATTTTGAATTGGTTTTTGTTATGTGGCTGTCTCAAGACAATATTAACCTATAGAAATTATGATATTTTTTTAAAATTTATTTGTATCAAAGTGTGTTCAAATTCTACTCAACAATATAGAAGTTATGATATTTTGAGATAAATGAAGAGTATTTCGATCTTAAACAATTTTAGATGTTTTAAATAAAATTATACAAAATTTCTATGAGTGGTTATATAGAAGTTATACATATACACAAAGTCTCATTTAATATTGCAATTTCTTTGAATATTTACAAAAAAGAGAATAGAATGTTGAATAGTGTAGCGCCCTGTTTATTAGAAAAAAAAAAACAAAATCCTATTTAGCCTAATGGGCTCTCTGAAACCATGTCAAAGGCCCACTTCGAAGCCCAAACTTAACCCTAAAATCTCCCCCCACGTATTGCTACAGTAGCACCTTTTCTTCCAAGTGTTCTGATTGCCACGAGAGAAAAAGAGGCGGCGCTTCTTCCATTGTCCTCTCCTCCGATAGTCAGCACCCATTGAAGATACCACTCTGGTCGTGATTTCTGTAGGGAAAACAAGAAAAGGACACCGGCTGTTGGGTGCTGATCGTTTATCCTTTCCATTTGACTGCAGATTGCTGCTGCAGTGTTGTGAGTGGATCGGGTGGAGGAGAGAAGGGAGAGTAGGCTAGGGAAAAGCCAAGGTCTTCTTCCTTAGGTGATTAACCGAGTTTACTTCCTCCCTCTGTATCGAATTGTTTGGATTCAGGTCCACAGTTAGGCAAATTGGGGTTATCTCACGTAATCCCTATTTTAGTTGTTTCAAAGATGCAGTAGCAGTTTTGGCTCAGATTCACAGTGTTAGGTTCTGAATTTTGATCTGACCCTCTTACAGTTTTTGTAGAGTGTTTCAAGAGCTTTCGAGCGGGTATTTACTTGCATTTTTCCATTGAGTATTCTAGGAGTTACAACCTTCTGATGTTGACAGCTGTAGTGTTGCTGTCAGTTCGAACAACACCTGTTCTAAGACGTTTTCAGCGACCTTAGAGGGTGCGTCTGGGCAGGGACTAAAAGAAGATTTAGAATTCATTTCAATACCTTTTCAACAAGTATTTAAACACATTTTTTCCTTGAGAATTGGGAGAGTTACGGCTTCCTGAATCTGACTGTCGATTTCAGTTTCAGTTTAGAACTGAATGTGTTACAGTTCCAACGATCAGTTTGAGTGGCTATTTAAAATACTTTAGAGGCCGAATTAGTCCAGGAGTGTATGGAGCATTTTGTAGACCAATGTATCCTCTTTCCATAGAGTACTTAGATGCTTGATTTGACACACTGATCATGGAGCTATGAGTCTCCAAAGTCAATGCTGTTTTGCTATTCGATAGTTTATGTCAGTCATATTGTAGAGCCAATTAGAATTAGTAAACGCTGAAATTAAATTTTAAAATGAATACCAAAGTTGTAGTCCTTATTCTCTAGTTTCCTAATATGTATTTGTTTGCTATCTTTGCTGTTATAGATTTAATGCTACAAAAAAGACAAGCAGCACTGCTGCTAGTGATCAATTTGTTGATTTTGATGATTGTGGGTTTGGGCGTAGGAGCGCTATGTATATTCTTTGTAAATGATACATGGAGTGTTTGTACTAAGGTATTTGTTCTAAAACAGGTGGTAGTGCTCTGGAACGTGTCTAGTGTATTTTCTTCATCGTTGGAGGCAAGTGAATGTAGCGGTGGTTTGCTACTGTTTTGGCTTGTTACTTTTATCACCTACACTTTCATATTTAGAACCTTATCACTTAATTATAATCTGAATACTTGTGCCAAAGGAAGGTTTATTTATGTCTTGTTACATATTTATTCACTTGAGGCTTATTGCTCTATCTCTATTATGAATGAAGTTGAAGTTGTGGAGACCTTTTTCTTACTATGAGGCATATCATGAGCATAATCATCTCATTTGCATTAAAGTTATTGTAATCCTATGGTTACAATTGTACCGGTACACATCGTACGTTGCCTGAGGAGGGGTGCAATATAAAAGTGGACATGACATTGTATTCATATGCATTCATTGAAGTTATTAACATATATATGTTATGGTAGAAGTGAAGTGATCTTTTATGCTTTGGAAGCCTTTTATTAATCAATTATTATTATTGTGGTTTATAATGAAGTATTGGCTTTGTCATATTGATATCTTTAAATCGCTGCTTAATTGAACTTGTGGTTTAAATAGCTTGACAAAACAGATTTGCTTGCTGAGATTTTTATCTCACCCTTGCTCTACTCTCTCCAGGTGTTTGATGATTGCTAGGAGGGAAGGAGGGATTAGCTGCACATCACCCACTTTATCGCTTATTAGGCTCTTGCTTTAGTCTTAATAATGAAATTTTGGATAATATAGTCTTGAAGTTAATGCTTAATGTTTGTTGGATGATAAAACTTTGCTTTTGGTTCAGTTATATAATTTTGCTAGGATGCTCTTGATAATTCTAGTGTGGTGTTTCTTTAGTATTATTTATCTATGTGCTTATGCTTTCGCAATGTTTGTATTTACAAAGGAGATGCTATCGAAATATCTATTTCTTTATTTAGCTATTTAGTTGTGTGGATTTAGTAACATCCTGGGGTGTTTGTGGATTCTTGGGTGTTACAAATAGTGACTATTAATAAGTTAATGAGTTGTTATATAATTGAACTAAACCAATAAAATAAAAAAGATTTCTAGTGTGAGAGCATATTTTTCTGAGATTATAGAAAAAAGAATCATTACATTTGGATTACCAACGTAAAATCTATAGAAGTTTAAAATTTTAAATAAGAATGAAAATAAAAAACAGACCTTGATACAAGAACTGGCGCATATCTACTGTCGGGCCGCATTCGTGCCGTGCTGGCCCGAGCATGGCCCAAAAAATTGTGTCGTGCCGTGCCATGCCGCCCAACGGCCTAAAATCTAGGCATGGCCCAAAACTCTTCCATGCCGGGCCGGGCCTTGGGCCGTGCCAATTATCCGTGCCATGGGCCGCCCGAACTTGGCCCGGCCCAAAACTCGATCTATATTCTGAGCAACCCTAAATATTAGAGCAAATTTCTTATGTGCCATCAAAAATTATACCATTACCTTGTGAACCATCTAAAATTACAACTTTTCTTCGATACCATCATTTTAAATTTTACATCTCCTATATGTTATTTTTGGTATTAACCTATTAGATTATTGTTAAATAATGATAGAAAAGACCAATATACCCTTAAGATGAAATCTAGAAAATTATATTTGTGGGTTGTATCTCTACTATAAAGGCTAAACATCCCTCCAAAAATCTGTTACCTGCCACAATTTACCCCCTCTAATATCATCCTTAGATCTCAATCTCGTTTTTAATCTTAATCATCAGATTAGCCTACCTAAATCTGCTTGTGGGTCAACCGTGACTATCGACACGCTGTTTACGCTCTCTCCTATTCGTTTCATCCTACTAGTTGTTATACATGTGCGACACGCACGCGCTTCTACTATCAAAAATGACATCTTAATAGAGGGTAATAGTATTTTGTAAAAGTATAATTGCCATCTTTAATTGTGGGATTTTCCTAAATTATAATCACCGTACTTAAAGTAATAAGGCTGCATCTTTCATTCATAAAATAAGTAAAACCATAAACCGTAAATCCTCTATTCCTTCCTATGTCCAGCAATTAGGGTGTGCCTTTCTCCCTTGTAAAAAAAAAAAGAGCTCGTAGGTGGCAAGAAATACAGTTTATTCCTTTATTTCACTTCAATGAGTCTAGACCCTAAACTGCGGTAGTTGAGTCTTCACTGCTAGAATTGGTGGTTGAGTATTTCTCCGCATGTACAGGTATTTCAAAGTCACTATCGCTATCTATACGTCTACCATGTAAACAGATGAAATGATGAAGAACAAAATCAGCTGCGAGCCGAGTGTAACCAAGCTTTCCGGAAACATGCAAAGTTTCCCTTAATGACAAAAGAACCATTTATTTCCACGACTATTACATCAGGTTTGGACATATTATTCAGGTACTCTTTAACCAACCCAATTTCTCCAGAAGTGCATATGTAGTCTCCGAGTAAAAAAAAAGACACATTAATCTAAATCAATGAAATAAATAATTTATGATTGCTAAATCTACAACCTCCGTATAACCGCGTACCTTGAGGAATTACTTCAGTAGACACCACTCTCTTGGGTTTGTTACAAGAATATGTGCCGCTGCTATATATGATCGACAAGGGAGTCAGAATGACTGCTGGACTTTTCTGACATAATTTATGTCAACTATGTGTAATTAAAAGTTTGTGTCAACTATGCACAATACATTGACCACAAATGTAAAAATGATTTTAAACCGCCCTATGTTTAAGTAATAGATTGAGAAATCAAAGATCTAGGGAAAACTTGAAACCATAAATGACTTATACATATCTATAGATATAATATATAGAAAAAAATGAAATAAGAATAACTTATGCTTGATGTTTGTTAAGTCCAATGTAAGAAGAAAATAATAAAGATATAAGTCATACACATTATTCGGGGTGACATGCTCTACAGTCTGTACAGCATTCATCGGCTCCACATGGTCCTCATCGTTGACTGTTTTGTCATCGACGTCCTGGGCATAGTCATCGCCTACGTGCTCGACCAACTTGTCCAACAGATTCGACTACGAATTAAAACATCGCCATTAGTGCACCGTGTTAGAACGATTGATGATTGTCGACATCTAGGGATGGCAATTCGGATCCCGGATGCGGGGTCCCGCCGGGTTTGGCACCGGCCGGGTACAGATGCGGGTGCATTTTTTCACCCGTGGGGCTCACCCGCACCCGCCCCGCACAGTCACGGGACGGGTGCGGGTTTTTTCTCCCACTCGCGGGTGCTCCGTGGGACCCGAAAAATAAGATCTATTAAGAGTTTTATTTAAATATTTTTTTATGAGAGTGAGAATTATATGTGTAATAATTGTTATTATATACTTATGTGTTGTCATATTATGTTAACTATGAAGTTATGAATAAATTATTATTTTTTAATTATATAAAATATGCTAAAATAATAATATATTGAACTAAAAATGTATTTTTTTATGCATCTAAAAAACCCACGGGGGACCTGTCACCCGCCCGAAACCCGGCGGGTGCGGACGCGGGTGTAGATTTCCACCCACGGGTGCGGATGCGGATGGGAATTTCTACCCGCAACATCTATCATTGGGGGTGGGCTTTTGCTCCACCTGCCCCGAACCCGCCCCGTTGTCATCCCTATCGACACCACCAATTTGTGACCTACAGAGTGGAAAATAAAGGTGTAGTAGGCTTACCATGTCTTCAATTGTGAATGGTGACGTTGTAGTTAATAATGGAGTTTGCATCTAATATAAGAACACTCATGAAAATATGAGGCAGCGGGGGCAATGGCCTGACCCAACTTTTAACAATACGTTTACGGGAAGCACACAAATGTAGGCCTGTGATTGGCTTACCATTTATTCGGAAAGACCAACAGCATGGAAAGATATATAAAATCACGGCAGGAATAATCAATGAGTGTCTCCGTCAAGGGTTCATTCTTTCCCGGTTATTGCCGGATCCTGATTTCCTCGGTTGAAAATAATTATTTTCCATCGTTGATGCATGGAAAGTTATTTATTAACATAGAAAAGAAAAACAAACATAAAGCACTCCATAAGATATGTTGGGACAATATTTCAGATACAGATTACTCTATAAATATTGGTTTAAAACTTTCCCATTTCAATGATAACGAAATGTGTTGGGACAATATTTCAGATAGAGATTACTCTATAAACATTATTTTAAATGAGTTAACGAAATGTTTTTTGGAAGGTCCAGATTTACTTACTCTCTGATGATGGCTATCGATGAGGCAAAATGAGCTAAGTCGCCTATTACCAGAAAGTTGATTCTATATTTGGAGAAACATCGGTATATTCATAGTATGAAATAGTAGATGATCAATATGCAATCAAGTCCGTGAGCACGATCATTTTTTAGGAGTTTTACTGTCCATAATATTTGCTATTAGTTTTTCGAACAATTGGCCAATAATTTGACAGTAATTTTATAAAAACATCATTTGATCTTTATTAACAAATAACATAAAAATGTAAAATAATTATTAAAAATCTAAAAATGTTATTTTCTCTGATATTACCCTCAAACTAATAAACTATAATCTAGTAGTTATGTGTTTAGATTATATAATCTAAACCATTGGATTAAACTATTTGCTAATAGTTTTTCAAAACTAATGGTCAATATTTTGGATATTAAAATTTTACTTTTTTCCTGGTTCAGATTATATTATTTTTAGGTTACGGATTGTTTAATATCATGAATATTTTTACGTTATCAAATATTGGTGGGACAAGAGTCTTGACAACTAATAACTACATTCTTTTGCAGCCGCATCTCTATTCTATATTTTTCTATCAGAATAGTGACGAATGATTAGATGGTGGGCTTTTTTGCATCGTCCGCAACGCAACGTGATTTAAACCCTCTGTTGTAGCACCTGGTATAGCAGATCCAAATGAATATTGGGTCATGCCTCGTTAATCTAAACCAACAATGAGTTCAGTAATTATAATAACAGTTCATAACATAAATGTAGAACAACAAAAAGCATATAACAACACCACAAACATATATATTTATTATGAAAGGTAGAATGAGAGTTCATCACACCATAGTTCAATAATTATAATGACATAAAATGTTGGGGCAACATGAGTAATAAATGGTTGTTAACTTTCCAAATAAATGATCGACACGTTAATCAATTAACAGCTAAAAACTGGATGATAAGCCGGCCTTGCGGCCTAAACCACATTGAAGTTAGTAAAATTACGCCAACGAATAAAAAAAAATATAAGGTGCCGATATATTAAATTTTGAAAAGAGAAATATTATCAGGTATATTATTATTATGTTCGTCCATGGGTGTTGGTCCGACGGTGAGCATTCTCGCAACAGTGAGTTTTCTGAATCCTTCCTCGCATTGATGGACTGATGCCTATGGGTTTCATCACCATTGCCCATGGTAGAGGCCTAACCAACATCAGAATAATACCGTGAATTAATTACCAGCTCAAAAACGAAACCTATGCATGAGGCATTTGAAATCTTGAAATTGAGGTGTAGGAAAAAATAACTCACAATTACATCATGGGTAGATTAGAACAAAGATATTGCAATCAGAAAACGTCAAATATAGTGAACAAAGGAAGAAATAAAAACTTACAGAATTAGATCTCCTTTGCTCAGGCGCCGAGCCAGACGCCTCCATGGTTCCAATTCTCAGCACGAGTTCCAGATGACCGGCGACAATAAGCTTCGACGGCACCGTTACCGTCCCGCTCTACCCAGCCAGAGACCCGACCGGCAACATCTCTGCTCTACCCTCGCCGTCTCCGCTCGAGCACCTGGAGGCCTACAACGACGCCTTCACGGACCTGGAGGCCGTCATCGGCTCGTGCCGCTGTGCAGTCAGGAAATGGGCTGAAGAGGTCGACCCTGAGGTCTACTGGCTCGCGTCGCAGTCCCTTGCATAGTGTAGGTTTCAGATTTGAGATGAAAATTTGAATCCGGCAAAACAATTGTGCAAGAAAAATAATTGTGCAAGAAAAACAATTGTGCAACATAAAAAAAATAAGGAGAGAAAAATCCAAGGAACTCTTACCCGAATCCAATAGAGCAGCGCGCTTGATCTCTACGTCGTCATGAAAGGCTGGAACAAGTGATATATGGGTTTTGGAAGGAACAATTTACTCAGGGAAGGAGGGTGCAAAATTGAAAAAGGAATAAATGAGTGAGCGAAATTTTTGAAAGGCGGCGTCAGGGGGCACCGTGCACAGGCGAGATGCGCGTGAGTGTGTTATGGGTGTATGGGTGAAAAGTTTATGAATAAAAAAAGTTTGGTTGACACAAGACTGTAAAAGGTGTTATGTAATATAAATTTTTCCTTCATCTTCTAAATATGTTATTAGATAAAAAGTGACCTACATAAATTAAAGGTTGTAGATTTATGGGTATATAATTCTTTTGGTGGAAAAAGATATCGTAGAAACTCACGGTTTATTGGTTTATAAGAAGATCTGCGATTTTTTTCACCCAACAACGGACGCACCCGCCCACACTAATTGTCCGTAAATCACGTTGGCGTTGCTCCTCTTTTCAGATTTCATTTCACATTAATCCTTCCCCTTTGCTCCGCTCTTCTCCTCCTCGATTCAGATCCACGCGGTGGCCCTGGCTGCTGCTACACGGGGCGAGGCAGGGTAATCCAGTGGGAGCGGCGGCGGCGGCGGCGGCTGCGGGAGGGTCGAATCACGCCTCGCCTTCATCTCTCCTCTTTCATTCCCTTCCCTTCCATGTGCTTGGCCGCCAAGATCTCCATCGCGGTGACGAGATGCGGGCGGGTGGAGGCTAGGAGGACCGGTTGGGCATGGCGGATATGAGCCGGGGCACGACGGCTCCTCCGGCCGCAGCGGCCCCTGTTGTAGCAGCCGTCCTCAAGGGAGGCAAGCAGCGCAGGCTCGGGTGTGCATCGGCGGCAGCCTCCGGCGGATCTGAGCTGGGATGCGGCGGCTCCTCCGGCCGCAGCGTCCCCTGTGGCGGTGGCCGTCGTTGAGCACAGCAAGCGACACGGGCTCTTGCATGCATTAGCGGCAGTCTCCGGTGGATCTGAGCCGGGGCGCGACGGCTCTTCCGGCCACGGCTGACCCTGTTGCCGCTTCCTTCCTCGAGCACGGCTTCTTCCGTCGTTAGCAGGCAGAGGTATCTCGGACCCCCCTCCCCCCTCGATTCCTTCTTGATCTGGGTTGGACTCTCATTTTGGTTCTTCTTCCCCTGAACCCTGCAGCGCGTTACTCAATCTTGATTTGAAGGGCTTCGATCAAGGTAGTGCAGACTCATATCTGGACCAGCCGCCTCATTCTGGGTGGGTCTTCAAGCTCTCCGCGTGGAGCCCTACTCCAGTAATGGTAGGGTTCCATAGCAGAACACGATGGCATGGGGAGCGATCCTGTCCTCAAGCGTGAAAGAGATCTATTTCCTCCTGTGTTGTCATCTCTAGCCATCATTCTAGATTGGTACGAGCCTCACCTCCCTCCCCCTTTACCCCCATTTGTTTTTCTCTACAAGTTTGCCTTTCTGGATCTTGGTGGGATCCGTTAAATTTTAGGGTGTTTTAATGGACTGCATATTTAGACACTGATTCGCAAGTCTTTGAGCTCTATTTGGTCATTTAGGCCGTCTGGTGGAATGGTTACCTGGTAGGGTGAATTCTGATCTCCCTTGTGGTGGATTCGTTGATTAATAGTAAGACATTTTGGATTTAAAATCAGAGTGAGTTATCTGACATGACAGCATCAGGCATGGTTCAGGTGCTGTTTCTTGGGCATGAATGGTTGAATATATATGCTTGATTAAACGAAACGTTGCTTGCATAAAATTAGTATCGATTGGTGTCACTTGATTGAATCTGATAAAGTACACGGGCCTTCTTATATCAAAATCATTTTAGGTATGAATTGGGATGCATTTATTAGTTTTCAGAATTTCAGGTGCTGAATTTGTGACCAACAAAAAACGTTACAGTTTTTCTGCATAGTTTTTTTTTTCTTTTAAAGATTGTCTTGTGAAATTGAGATTGCAGCTGTGGGATATAACATTCCCGTGACCTTGACTATATTTTCATGAATAAAAATGCTTAAGTTGAGTCTATTTGGCTATTCATTTTGAAGGTCAATGGCATTTTTGCCATCTTATATTATTTTCCTTGGTTTACTTTTATTGTCATATGAATAAGTCTATTTTCATTTTCTGAATACAGTTGTCGCTTATATGTAGCATGAGCTCCCTAGAGCAAATGATAGCTTATTTCCAAATCTCTCGGACCAGTTAAGAAGCAGATGCAATGTGATGCACACTATTTTATATAGGGTTGAAAACGGTGACGGAAATTTCCGATATACCGACAATCGTTTTCGAAGAAACAAGAAATAGGAAAATGACTATGGGAAATGTGAAAACAATAACGGAAATGGGAAAAAATCTTGACAAAAATGAAAATGAAAACAATAGAACTGATTTTCGATTGAATGGATGGTATACCGTATTTGTTCAAAATTTTCTGTGGAAAATATCGAATTTCTAAAAAAGTAACCTTTGTTACGAAAAGAACCAAGCTCAAATGGACCTTAACATCACATGCCTAAGATCCATAGCGCTAAACTTCTTCTAGGACTCCTCATTATTGTTGTGTATACCCTACAACACCTCTTAAAACTATTTTTTCATGCATCATGTCACTCTAATTTACATGTCAACTATGTCGATATTGAATTATTTTCATCATGCCAGAGATGAATGGTATGATTAACTATGTGATTGTGTTGACATGAGTATCTAGCATAATGTAATAGCCAACAGTTATCGATCATGACTATCGTTTTTCGATCGATATCGACATATTTTCATACCGATAATATCATTTTCGATTCCTGACAGTATCGTTACTGTTTTCATTTCCGACCTTATCTGTTTCGTTTTCATTTTCGACTGAAAAATATAGTTGAGAAATGGTAATGCTAATTTTCGATCGTTTCCGATCATTTTCATCCCTAATTTTATACTATCTGATTTTCCTTCCCCTCTCTCTTTTCTTCGTTTCCTTCTTCCTTTTTTGTTTGTTTGCCCTTTTCCTTTGGCTCTTCGGTGTTTTATCTCTAGCCTATCCCAACTTACTTGGGATTTAACACTTTGTTGTTGTTGTTTTATACTATGTGATAACTGAACAATCAGTTTTATATTACTTGGCAGCATATTTGCATCATGTGTATTCACAATGGTGGTCTGCTTTTTTGCTACACTATGTATCTAATGGAGATACCAGGGTGAAATAGGGAGTTGAATGATTGAACCTCAATTTTCCATAGATTTTAAGTTGCTACATGTGTATTGTTTTGAGCTACTGTGTGACCTTACAATTTTTGGTCCTTAACCAAATTTGTTTATTTTGTGTGTTGATGTTTTGCCATTCCAATCTTGTGTGGTGGTTGGACGAGTGCAGTGAGGAGAGGTAGAGCGCGGCGTGGCAAGGGTCCATGGGGAATTGAATTAGGTGGCGGACGTGGGCTTGGTCTCCCTTGGAGTTCATCCTCAAAACAAATGGTAATCTATTCTATTTTTTTCCTATACAATTCAGTTGTTTCCACATTATTCGCTTGTGACACTGTTTTTTGTCTCCAATTTAGTTTCACATTGTTCTGTAGTATTTTTTCCCATGATTGATTAAAGCATAACTTGCAGGTTTCTACAGCTGATGGGAAGTTTTCACAAATTTTGGAGGAAGCGATTAAGTTAGGTCCCGAGGCATTATATTAAGAATCATGTGTCGTTTTGAATTTGGTCAAATAATGTGAGATCTATCAGCAGGAAGCTATTTTTTTTAATTTTTTAACTCACTGATTTATCCTGACTGGAATAATGTGCCAGCAATGGACAACAATGAAACTAACCATTGTCATGTTAATTATGATTTGAATAATCAACTGTATTTTGGCGTGATGATTCTTGAATGAAGACATATGTTCTATTATTGAAATTGTATTCTTTGGAAAGGCTATGTGTGGACCAATTTGAAACAATCAGTTTTATATATTATCATTGAGCAATATATGAAGCGTGGCTGTATTGGGACTCCAAAATGCCGATAAGAAATGAAACGTGTGAATATTAATCTCACTTTCTATGTTTCATTATCAAAATGTTATTTTCTCTTCTGATTATTTGATTCTACACTTTTTCGCTTTTATATAGTGTAAAATCATCTTCTGATTATTTGATTCTACACTTTTTCGCTTTTATATAGTGTAAAATCATCTTCTGATTATTTGTGTGTTACATCATAAAATATAAGTATTTCAGCCTAAGAGAAAGAGCGTTCATAATATGTCATATGTACGAACACAATTTTGTGTTCAGATTATTTAGATGATATAAAACTAAACCAAGACCAAAAATGCTGATGTATTAGAACAATGAAGGTAGGTAATAAAGCAATTGAGTAGGTATTTTCTTTCTTACTTTTTGTACTTCCAATTTTTTTATAAAATCTTTATATACATTTTTTATTGAATACGGATTGTTGTGGTTAATAATCGCATGTGCGTGCCCCACGTGTAAAGTACTAGTCATAATAAAAATATATGATTATTTTAACTTTTGGTATATTTTTAATACCAGTATTATAATAAAAAATTAAAATTTTTATTATATCCATATGAGAATTCATCCATAGTTTTAAAAATAATATTTCTAAAATTTTCTAAATTTCATCTTGAGGACAGATTGGTCTATTGTATCATAATTTAGCAACCATCTAATAGATAAAATAGCAAAGGTGACACATAGAGGATTTGAAATTTAAAATGATGGTATACAAGAGAAGCTATAATTTTGAATGGTTCATAAGTGATTGGTATAAGTTTTGATGACATAGAATGAATTTGCTCTATATATTACCCCCTCCAAGTTAGCGCACGAATTGGTTGTTAACATTTTTGAAACGATAAATTCAATGTTTTTGTGAAGAGATTTGTTACGGTGTTTGAAGTTAATAATAACTATTGATTGTCTTAGATCTAATGGTTTAAAATAGAGAGGTTACATACCTATTAAAAAGTACTTTAAGTTGTGAACCGATACCAAATATTCTCATGCCAATAAGCACTTTTTCTAATTAGATAAAGGGCAGAATGGTAACTTCAGAATCAGTATCATTATTACATATCCATCTACTGTATATGCATTCATCGACAATATTAGTATGGCCAAGATGTTCATAGACCAACTGTTTTATTTCCTCCCGAACTTTCCGTGCCTCTCTTTTGTATGATGTTGCCAGCGAACCCCAACGATCTGGACAACATCTGTCCCGAGGATCTCCGTGGAATGCACCTTTTGTTTCTCTATTGAGACTGTGGTTACCTGGTTCGGTGTCGGACGCTAGAGCACCATGCAGCTGCTCAAAGCCTCAAACAACTCCTCACGTGATACAACCAGCAAAAGAAGTGTCCCTATGACGCAATAGAGGAAGCAGAGGCTCACAAGGATCTCATTTTAACTGTCAGCATTCCTTTCTGCGCACTTCATGTTTCTTCATATATTTGATTCTGTCATGCGGCCGTCACCCACCATGGATTGAAGCATGGAGCTTTCACCACGAAGAGAGCGGAGGGAGAGGATTTTTGAATCGTGGGGAAGAAGAGACCCGTGAATTAAAGAGGATGCAATTGCTAAGTACCCTTAATTACCCCCTTAATTACAACTAATTGGTCTCATAATTAACTTTTTTTATGAACCGCTGAGATTAACTGAGGGGAGAGGAACCGGAGGGTACCTCCCAAACGTAGTAACAAATCTCTTTTGTGAATCTAGTCGTTCACCATCCTTTCAGAAAATAGAATTAATATTTTTAACAAAAATGTTTGTCTATCATGTACCCCATGCATCATTCTCCTAGAGTATATACCAACTGGATTTCAGAAGCAGTAATAATGTCTTGATATGTAGTAACAATTCTTCTTTTTTTTCACATAGTAAGTAACATTTAGTACTTATAATTTTTAAGGTTACATGGTTTCGAATGTGACTTTAGTTGCTAAGCATGTCATATGAATAAAAATAGGTAAGAAGTAGCAATTGTGCTGCTTGAATCAAGTTACAACTGCACACTCCTTAACCTAGAGTAACTAAAGTTAGTCTGGCGGCCTAAAGTATACTAAGCGGCCAGGTCATCACCATTACTCATGCTTCACATCTCATTCACAGAGAGATCTAGTGCAGTGAGCGAGTAGGGGTTGAGCAGCACCTGCATATTTTCTGCTGCATGGTGCAGCTTTTTGGTAACCGGCACAACCTGCATCATTCAAATGAACGAATCATGTTAGCATTTTGTGTTTGATTAAGTATAACAGGTTCCTGGAAGTTTGTAAAAGGTTGCTAAATCCAATACTGAACCTAACATGTTTTTTTTTAAGTATTCTGTTACCTTTTGAGGGTTCTCAAAGGAGTTTCCATCCAACATGTTGTTGGACGTGAGAACAGTAAAACTTGACCTCAGTGAGTTAACACCAGACTGGAGTCCAGTCACAGATATTGTGACATTCAAAACATTAGGACCAAACTAGCGGCTCTTTCAAACCATTACAGTTTGAAATTATTTGGATATCAGGATATGACTGTCTTATCGCATTGTAAAATTTAATATAATTTGTTAAGAACAAATAAGAAATATCAGTTGTAGGAGTAGAATATTCATGGTAGTTCTCTACACTAAAGCATACATACAGTGTTCTTGTATATATAGACAAAGTAAAGAATATCAAATTGAGCAGGATTAAGTTAAGAGCTTAAGTTAATTACAGTTGGAAATGATATTTTTCAGTCCTAGATAAATATGTAAATTATTGCTAATGATACTGCAAAAAATTGGTTAGGTAGAAATTTGAAAGAAAAAAATAGGTTCTTCAAGACCTATATGTGTTAGTTATAATCAAAACTTACCAAGGTAAAATCTCTTCTCACAGTCCTCATTTCCAATTGCAACATAATTAAGTGGGAATGGATCTGTATGACCCATCGCAATCCTAAGAGATCCCCATTTTGATTCTGGACCTCCCCTTGCAAATTCAATGCCATCAATGGCATCCTGTCATAGAACAAAGAAACTATTTTCAAGAAATAATGAATTTAGAATCGTTGAGAAATGTGCACTGCTTGCATTTTATCTGCTATGACTGATAGAAAGAGACAGAAGGAACAAATAACTATTTTTAGGAATATGGGCATAGGTAATGAACGAACCAGTCTTATTTTGTTCTCTTTTCCTTTTTATAAAGATCAATTCTATTAAACATATAAATGCTACTGTATTCATAATGAGGGCACTAGGCCCAAATATATACATATACAGGTGTGGGTAAATATGCACAAATTCCCTTATACAATGGGGAAACTACAAGAATACATATACATCTAACAATAAACATTATAGTGGTTCTGGCATTCAAATTCTGAAAACAAATTCTTACATGATTTTTTCTTACACAATAGATTAAAGCACTCAAAACAACAAGTGTCGGCAGTTCATTGAATAAGGAAAATTTTCTGTTGCGACATGCAAACAAGGAAAGATATAGGTAGTTCAAAATGTACCTTGATAAAAGGTGCAATCATACTGCTGTTAAGTCCATCATTGATGCTTATTCCTATTATTCAAAATAAATATTCCATGAACTTAACAGGTTTGCTATGAAAGGTTCAAGATATAACAGAAAAGGAAAAGAAATGTAAATTAAGCAGTCATATTTACCAGCATTGAAAACCCAGACCGGCAGAGCACCAAGGTCTTCTGCAAGCTTTTGTGATCATTTCAAAATAAACATATGATCAGTCAGGTGAAATCAAAAGAGGCAAACTCAGATGACTTTAAGCCTTATTTACCTGGAGAAACTCATAAAATCCAAGGCCATCATCAGTCCAGTAGTTCCAAACATCTCCATAGTGTCCAGGTCTCTCTTCCCATGGACCAACAGTATTCTTCCATCTGAAAGCATTTTGCAACTTATTGCCTTCAACAAAGCAGCCTCCTACAAGAAGTTAACACAAAAATATTTGAACTCAATTATGCATTTCAGCTCATCTATCAAGACAAAAATATGGGATGCTTCATGGAAAACATAAGAAGACTACCCTTTTGAATTATTTCACCATTAATTTTAAATATGTAATTCCAGATTAATGCACCATAAATATTTGAGTTATACTGCAACAGTAATACTTCAAGAATTCCCTAGAAATGTACTAGAATATGCGACATTAAAATGGCAATTAATGTATTTGCAAATTAGTTTACCTTGGTCCTTAAAAGGTATATAATTAGTGTTGCAGTCTTTTGTTTTGAAAAAACGTATAATAAGGTGTTTTCTCATGTGTTAGGCTATACTACAAGATAAAATAAAATGCCTCCCCCTACTGTACATTCCTCTAAAAAAAAGCCTCGGATGCCATCGGCCATAATTTCTCTTTTTTGTCAACTAGACAAATCTTAGAAGGTACATCTCAAGACATAAATTTCTCAGTGAATCTTGTGAGGTTCATGTATTATAAAGAATGGATGGAAGAATTGATAGATCAAACATTTCAGCCCAAAATAAAACTCAGTAGCTTTCTATTATATCATGATCAAAGCATGATTCATGTTATTACTTGTATTCTAGTTTCTGTCTATACGAAAGCAAAGTAGAAGTTCAGAGAGAAATCAATGAATACAGTCAAGACCCACTTCAATCAAAAAACATGGAAAGTACCAGGAAATCGTAGGAAGCGTGGTTTCAAATCCAAAAGCATATGTACGAGTTCCTTGCGAAAACCGTGTCCCTGTATGTGTAGAATACAATGAAATTAGAAACTCATATCATTACCAAAGTAAAGGATGATCTTTTGTTAGAAAGGGGTGATTAAAATTTATTTCAAATTTATGCACAGATGAATACAGATCATCTTATTTGATCTCATTATTTTGCAAGGTGAACTCTCAGTGCAATATTAACTCAATTATGTTTGATAATTTGAAGAAAGGTGCAAGGAAAAAAAATCCACATAGATCTTTTATTGGTGCTGAATTCCTAGCAAAAAAAATAAAGAACAAAAACTTTAAAGCACCTTGTATGTATCTGAAGGCATGAGTGACACTTGATCAAACCATATTACTCCCCTTTTGGAAGTTGTTATGTCAAGTCTTGAAGTTCTGCATGTTCCTTGAGCTAATAATTGCACTTCTATTTTATTCCAACTTGCCATATCAATTTCCCTTCAGTCGTACAATATGAAGTTATAGCAATTATCCATGAAGAACAACTTCTAATTACAAGGCATGTAAGGGAAAAGATCCATACTGTATAGAAGCTGATGCCAGGTTTGGCAATGCACTTGAAGATCTTGCACAAGTGAGTGAAACTCTCAACTCCACAGATTCTGGTGATTTGACGTACATGACTAGATTATACATCTTTCCTTCTTCTATGTTCTAGAAAATCAAATGTAAACATCAGATGAAACCAAAAGGGAAAGGTGGAAATAACTCATAGGAAAAAAACAATACAGCAAGTGACATGAATCTAGTCGCTTTAAAAAAACGCGAAATCTAGGTGCATCTATTATTAATCCCGTGGAAAGATGGCATTACGCACAAAAACATAAACATAGGTCTTACCATGCCCCAGAATCCGGGGTTGTAGATGCCAACACCACCAGCTGGACACTTGTCACATAATACCTCCATTCTTAAGGCAACAATGTTTCTAGTGAAGCAAGAAACTTGTTCAGTCATCACAGCTATGGAAGATTCATCTCCAATAGTGCCCCATGGGTCTGTGTTTGAAGGTGTGTGGCGTCCTCCTGCTTCAAAACCTAAAACAATAAAAGAGTTAGTTAAACTAAACTATGCAAGTGATAGAAAAGGTTGAATTCTGTTCCCATCTGTTGCTGGTTTAATTTAAATTTCACAGTATTTAGTTATTCCTCCATGCATTTTTTTTTCTTGTTGTCGTTGGTTAGCTCAAAGTTGTTTAATAATGTAAGAGACATAACTGAGTTAACCAATCGGGAGCATAAAGAATTCAAGACAATAACACGGTTGATAGAACTTTTAGAACTGTCCTTGTATAAGAAATGTGGTGTCCTCCAATTGGACGAAGGAGCAATTTACTCTTTTGTTTTAGTTAAATTAAACCATTTGGTTTGTATTAACCTCTGTTATGAGGCACATTTCAGATATATGCTGCTGACCGTTAAGGTTTTGAAAAAAAAAATGCTACTAGGTGTCCCACTGTGTTAACAAGAGTAATATATTCCCTAGAAAAACTGGAAGTAATAGTAGTACCTCTGTTGTTAACAAGTTCTGCCCAAAGTCCGCCGGATCCAGCGTGGTTAATCTCCTACAGTAGTCAATGTTATAGTTATCACAAATACTGGATAATACCGGAAGTTCATATGTTTTTACCTTGCAGTGAAAATGAAATCAATTTGATCTCAAATCAGCACATACAGACACTTTATTTCAGATGGTGAGATCGAAGGTCAGAGTTGGAGGTTTTCCCTGCCTAAATCCATTACAAACCGCAAGAGGTACTTGATCTTCTTCCCTTAAATATTTTTATGATTTCATTTGGTTTTGAGCAAAATAAGCTAGAAACCAAGATGGGTACTACCTTTGCTCTCTTGCATGTGCTAGAAAATTAAAGTTCCCTAAGAAATCACTAGAAATGAGACATTTGTTTGGATAAAACTAGAAATAAGACATGGATGTGCGGTGCTACGGTAGTTTAACGAGTGCACGGCGGAATGAACAAATGCTACAGAGGAGATGAAACTACAACACAGCACAAAACCTTTTTTGGAACAATCAGAGAAGTGCAACGCCATAAGAACATGAACAAAATGGAAGTTGAAGCAGAAGCAAGATGCCACCTCAAAGAATAGTCCGAACAATGTTTCAGGGATCTTCCGAGCAAGCTTCCATGAAGCATCAACATCTAGTCGTGCTATCTGACGCGACTCCAGTTCTGCAGCCAGGCCATTGTTGCAGCTCACAGAAAAGAGGAGGGAGACGATGATGGCACAGGAATAAACTCGTCCGGAAGCCATATGCGCTGTGCTGCATTCAGAAAAAAGAAAGGCGATTCTCAGTCAGCGTACATGAAACTGAAAGAACAGCAACCCGAAGGCAAAGAAACAACAAATAAGATTGCAAGCGAGAAATAAGATAAGATCAATGTAATCAGCTGAAAAGGTAAAAGGTTATGAAATAAAGGAGAAAGTAAAAATGATCACTGGATCAGGGGGGATCTCTGTCTCCGTAGAAATCAAAACTGTCAGCTCCTACATCATAAATCCTCAAACTGAAACAAATAAAGACGCTTGGGGATCGCCGCTCAAAGCACACCAAACTTGCAACGGAACGGAGGCTAAGCAATCACTCACAAAAACCAAGAACAGAAGAACTCAAAGGTAAACACTCGCTGTTGGCATTTCACCGAACAGCTCATCAGCTCAGTCTAGAACAGAGAATTAGAAGAGAAAAAAAAAAGGAAGGCGTGTACGTGAGTCACCTGAGGAAATGCGCTCAAGCACGCGGGGCGCGGCAGAAGTGCGAGTTGGGGAAGGAGGCTGTGCTGGTTTAAGTAGGCCATGGCGCAAACGTGAAAGGGGTGACATAGCAGAGCAGAGCAGAGGAGCGCGCGTGGGGGGCAGCAGAGTGATCTTGTTTCGGCCGGCGACGTCAATGGAGTCGGGCCCACAGGTCAGGGAGTGACGATCGCCCTCCCTACTGTAGCAACAAAGATAAAAACGTTAGTAGGCAAAACGTCGCCATCGTCGATCAGTAGTTGTGGAGGGACACAGAGGAGGGTAAAACGGAAATGTGAGCATGTGACACGATTTACTTTTGCTTGTTCCAAGTCGGGCGCTATGCGTACGCCATACATGTTCCTTTTTGAAGCTAAGATAGACGAGAGACGGTAAAAACAAAATGGCCGGCCAGGCTTCTAATTAACACTTTTGCATATAATTAAGCTTTTACCGCACTTGTTACAGCTCCAGTTCAATCATATCGTTCTGCTACCTTTGATGGTGCCTCAGGAACGTTCATTTGGGTCGACGATTTGGCCTTGGTCGCCATCAGCTGGTGATGGTCGCGCGAGCGCCAAGCTTGAGTTTGACGAACGAACTACTACCCACCCGCCATGTCGCAAGGGAACAACAAAGATCGATTTGTTTCATACGAGAGATACTGGTACTGCATATATCTGCAGCCACTCGATCGGATGTTCAGAACGGCGAGAATAAAGCAACTGTGCCTGTCTTGTACATCATGAACTCAGGCTAAGTAAGTTCCAGTGCAAGCCAAGGTAGCAAGTTAAAAAGATAATGCCAGTGCAGTGCAATCTGCACTTGCATTTCTTGTACCTCTGTGTACCCCTGTTCTGTTACCTGATCACAGCCATGTGATACGAGGAGCGAATGGGATTTGGTCAGCAGGACAAAATTGGGCAGGTATGGGCATATGGCCCAACCAAATGTGAATTCTAGGACAAGAGGGTCTGGGACAATGATACTCTGTATAGCAAGCCAGCTATGGCATTTGCCGTCGGTACTACGCGTTCCTATCTTTCTTTGCCAAACGCCACGCACCATTAACTGATTACTATCCCCATAATAGCTCCAACATTGCTTCTTGTAAAGGGTTCGGAGCTGCTGAGCTAATTCTATTTCATGAACGGAAATTATTTCTGCGAATCATCAAAAGTGAAGCCAAACAGACAGCCAAAGTTTCGGTGCACATGCAGAAGCAGCTGACTCCTCTGCCTTCGCGCGTAGCATAAACGACACATGCAGCAGCACTGCAAGTGGTAACAGGAAAAAAATGCATGCATGCTTGCTACCGCATATATATGCATAGTTATTACTTTACTTACACCAACAGAATTTCTCCAAATAACAAAAGATGACATTACTTGTACTCCAGTCGAAAGAATATGTATGCCCATGGTTAACATGCATGCTCCGATCGGTCGCCCGTCCCTGACATGCGGCCCCACCTGGAGGGAACGGAATGTTTGCCTACCACAACATGCCATGTGGCTTCTGTTCTTCATATGAATGAGACGTGCGACGACAGCGAGCAAATCTCCATGTGTTCTTTAGTGCTTCTCTCTCTATGTTGAATCCGCGTTTGATTTCCAACTTCAAATCTCTGCACCATGAAGCAAGGCTAGTAATACCCAAGAACGAAGCTCGCCACCGTAAAAAGAATCGACTGGATTCATCGGAGATACATGCAGGCAATGCAAGCTTGAAGTCTGCATTATTCTGATGCAGCCACTCAGAATGTTCACAACGGCGAATTGCAAGGGAGAACCAAATCAACTTTGTAGCTGTCTGGTTACTACATCGTCAACTCAGGGGCACTTTACAATCTCAAGTGGCACACAAAAAGATTATCAAGTTTCAGTGCAAAGTAGCAAGTGTACGCCACAATTTCTTGTACCTCAAACTGAAAATCAAAATCAAATCATCCCCAGTATCGACATGTTCTGTTCACCCCTGCCCTTACCTGATCGCACTGCATGCGAGAAACAAAGATAGCAAAGCCCAGAGCCATGGCATGGCAACCTTGCATGCAGATGCAGTCGTCTTTGTCGCGTTCCATCTGTCATTTTCTTTCCGAAATGTGATGGAATATGGACAGCGTTAGCTTACTGTCT
This sequence comes from Eleusine coracana subsp. coracana, assembly GCA_032690845.1. Classification (NCBI taxonomy): domain Eukaryota; kingdom Viridiplantae; phylum Streptophyta; class Magnoliopsida; order Poales; family Poaceae; genus Eleusine; species Eleusine coracana. The sequence goes on from CM064426.1 coordinate 14,212,310, forward strand.
ATATACCCTCATATAGCTATAGTGCATTACAAGTACAACATTGCTTGCTGTTGCTGCAAGGGTTTGCCAGCTACTGTGATATGACTATATGAACGTCAGTTTCTCGGATAAGAAAGGAGCTGAGACAATGATGTGTGGCAAGCCAGCCATGGCATTTCACATTTCCTATCTTTCTTTGCCAAACGCCACCGCACCATTAACGGACTACTATGCTCGTAATAGCGCTGACCTCCGTTGATATTATCCTGTATCATGTATGGAAATTTCAGCAACTCAAAAATGAAGCCAAAACAAACAGGTGAAGTTTCTGGATGCACCACTACCTACTACTACTTTTCTGTAACATAAACAAAGCAAAAGGAGTGGTGAAATTGGTAACAGGACAAAATGCATGCTGCTGTATATATGTGCATGGTTACTTACACTAACAAAATTCCTCCAGTAATAGCAACAGATGACATTACTTGTACGCGAATCGAAGAATATGCACATGCCCCGATCGATTGTCAGTGAGGCCTACGTGTCTTCTCTCCAGATGAATGAGATGTAAAACTTCTGTCCCTGGGCCTGGGCGATGGCGCCGCATCAGAAAACGGCACGGAGCACGTTTAGTGTGGGATTAGCAAAATGAATAGCGCGGCTCGCCCCTGTCCTATGCGTGTCCGTTGACACGACAATTCCTTTATTTTTTTTTGATGGGTTGTTTATTAAACCTACGCGCGCGTCGTCCGTAAACTACAGTGCACATAGTGTGATCTCTAGCAAAACACATCCGTGAAACTTATGCTTTATTCTCCAAGTTTTGCAGAAAAGGAAAAAAAAAAGGTACAACATTTTGTTCTCTCATGAGTGCGGGGAACTGAGTAAGGCGGACGCAAGCTTGACAAGCTTGAACGCATTGTTGTCCTCCGTTGTGAGCGGAGACGTTATGTTAGCGTTTTTATACCCATTTTCGCACTCCTTCACATAACTCGCCGAGTTATCCAGGTGTGAGATCGCCTTATCCAACTTGCCATCCTTGATCGCGGCGATGCAGTCTGTTTCTTCTCCTCGTATGAAAATGTATTGGATTCGGCATAAATAAAGATAACCTAAGCTCTCATTCGAACCTTTGTAGTGGCCATCGTTGTCCCACATCAGGTTATGGATCTTGGCTAATGTACTGGTGACGTTGGCCGCGAGAAGGTCCAGGGCAATGCTAGATAACTCCACCCCATTTTTCGCGTGGTGGCTCTGGTTACTGGAGCCGAGGGACGACAAGCAAAATTCGACGTCGAAGTACGTGTTAGCGGCGGCGATGCTCTTGCATGTTGAGAGCAGTGGGTCGACATTGACATCCGCGGCGACCTCCTTGGTGGTGTTGAAGAGGAGTGCAAAAAGCAAGAGAGCACTCGCACTTCTGTAGAAGAAAGAGGAAGCCATGGTCATCTTCATGGTGGCTAGATGCTTCTTCTATGTGAGAGATGAATGAGATGCCTTGCTAGGGTGCTTGTTTATTTATATACAAAAAGGTGTACATGACATTTAATGCAGTGAATTGATCACACACCAAGTGATAATTGAGGGAATCCCTTCACTATACTGCATATGTGAATGATGATTAATGTAGTGATTATTAATTGAATCTTCCTTCTTTCCATGCAAGTTATGTATAGATAAATAAACCAATTCTCATTATCTAACAATATTGTATAGATCTATTTAGATATTTTTTTACGAAATATCAATTTAGGTATTTGTACTGTATCGCATTAATTTAATGCATAAAGGATACTCCATATTTACCTAATTACTTATTTTTCTTGGCAATCTAGGATATTCTCATATCCATTGCATTAATTACTTGGCAATCTCGGATATTTGTACTGTATCATATCCATTGCATTAATTACTTAATACAAAGTAAAGGATACTCCATATTTTCCTCACCAAGATAACATGCTTTTTTTCTTACAAATTATTTAATTTTATTCTAAAGAAATCAATCACGAAGTAAAAGGTAAATACTATTATCCTCGTGAACTGTTTTCAAATGCAGAATTATTTTGAGAGGACTTCGCTTACTGGACCTAAGGTTAGACATCATTTTTGTTTCTTTTGGAAGGATGAGTCTTATCTACGAAGTACTGCTCATTATATTACAGTTTTTCTGTAATTTTGGCATTACTGGATGTTAGGTGCTCAGGAAATAAATAAAATTAGTTTGCTATGATCATATTTCAGGTGTTTGGTAGCGAGTATGCCGATAAAGAACCAAAGGGTGGTAAAGGAAGCCTTCTTGTTGCTCTAGCATAGGCTGCGTTTCTTACCGGACTAGTGAGGAACAGGTGGACTCCCTCACTCATCCTTGATCCTTGTCATGGGGTCGGAGAAGTATTATTCTCTATTGCCATCTGATCACTCGTGATCTTTTTTTTTATGTATTGCTGACATTGTCTTTAATAATTGTAGCCTAATTGTGAGGAAAAAATTGTTCATAATTTACAAGAAAATATATAAAGAGATTTGCGAAGGGACTGGATGACTATATGGCGTGTAGTTCATTATGAAAGCATACTGCAGATTAGTAAGCGTTGGTGATGGTGACTGTGTGATCGAGAAATATATAAGGGTGTGAAATAAATTAAACCAGGTGCGTGGCCACTGCTTGATGTCTCTGTAAGAAGCAAAAATAACTACTTATATATTGCCTAACGAACAATCATATATATATAGTCTACTAATAATAACAGTACTAGTAATTAACAAATTTGAATAGTATAGCTGATGATGCATGATGATAACTCGATATTAGCTGCTTGTCAGACCAACTGCTTCATGGCAAACTTCATCAAAACAACCGGACTAATCTTGTCAAAGTCTCGAGTTTCCATGATCGCCTTGAGGTTTCCAGGACGTCCAATGAACTCCAAACACGCAGCCTTGAGTGCATCACAATGGTGTTGCTCGGCTACCGCCAAGGTGGCAGCCACCGTGCTCACTTGGATACGCTTGCACAAGGCCTCCTCGCACATGAGCTTGAGCCTCTCCATCTCGTACCTGTGTGCCGCTGCAAGCAAGTCTCGGGCCATGGCCACATCATCAGTGTGGATCTTATAATCAGCAGGCAACGAGTCGGTGTACATGAAGTGGAGCACCGCCTTGAACACTTGAGGCTCTATTCCTTCAATATTCATGACGCCGAAGCCAGATTTTTCCTTCTTCATGGAGGCAATGGCGGCCTCGAAGACCGGAGACCGCGCCGTCAGCAGCCACCCGTGCGCGTCGAACGTCTCCCCGCCGACGTTGATCATCAGATCCGTCCCTTGCTTCTTCCACAGGAGGTTGTGAAGGTGCTTGTGCAGGTCGGACGAAGGCACCGTGATAGTAGTGCTGTTATCATCATCGTCGACATAGACGGTATCCGTGGTCCAATCTCTGATGGCGGTGATGTCACACTTGACCGTGAAACAGTCGTCCTTGAGGCACCCAGAGGTCTCAAGATCTTTCCGCTTCATAAAGTCACGGAACCCGATCAACTTCACCGTGGGGTCGCGGCTGGAGAAGGATCTTGTGGTTGTGAAGCTGTATTCACCTTCCTGGGTCCAAAAGGTGGACGCTTGCTCCAAACGGCTGTGCTCGGGCACCGGGTTCCCGGCTTGATCGAGTAAGGCGAGCTTGAACTGTAGAGGGTCGGTTTCTGGGAGACCTGCATGACGGTCGGCGTCGACGAGCTTGAGGTAGAGGGAGATGTAGTCGTCTCCTGACCACCAGCACCTGTAAAGGTTGGGGTAGTATCTGATCTGCCAGCTGTAGCCCCCCGCCTCGAAAATCGGCGATGAGTGGTAAAAGGTTTTGACGGGGATCTTGGTGGACGGACTGTAGCCATTGAAGGTGACCTTGTGAGATGCCGTCAGTTCTCGCGTGACGATGCTGGAGGCGGACTGCGCAAACCGGCGAGCGGAGGACGCCATGCTTCTCCCCTCTTCCCTTCCTTCCTTGCTTTCCTAGCCCTAGTCTATCTAATGAGCTTATTGCTTATGGATGTTGGCAGTCGGCAAATGAATAGATCTACTAGGAGGCACCGTGCAATAAATATATATATGCGCATACATGAACACATAAAAATATGGCTGACTTCAACGATGACGACGTCTGCGCCAAGGACGCGTGGGCTGCCTGGGCTCCAGTTAGCCGTACAAGAGATTTACTACTCATTCGGACCTTAGCTTAGCCTGAACGAGATTAGGCCAGTCTCAATGCATATTTTTATCTTACACTTTCTAAAAATATCTTTGAAGATTTTATTTGATATATAAACTAGTTTCTCTCAATATATAAGTTATATTATTAAATTAACATCTATTTATTATATTAAGATTAGTCAAAATATGTTGGGATGAAACTCTAGATTCTTAATGAGAGTTTCAATGGAGTTTCATACGTATGAAACAGTGCCAAATGAGTTTCATTCATTTGTCCAATTTCATATTAATTACTATTACTATGTCATATCATCTCTTTTGCTTATATAGCAACTTATTTAATACTCATGAAACCCCCACTAGAACTGGCCTTAAAGCGAGTGCTCCTGTTATAAGGTATTTGCCTGTTAAGCCTCATCTTGTCCTTGCAGTACGTGCAACTATACTGCAGATGAAATAAGCGTGCGGATGACAGGCTGATTTCATGTGTGCTTTGTTTTACTTGCTCAAACGAACTCTCTAGTTTCTCCAGCTTCTACAAGTCTGCAGTTATTCTGATAGTTGTAAATATGAGCGTCATCCATGTTGGCCATGGATTTATGTAGATCATTGCGACTGCTGGATCTACACGGTCAATCCAAATTTCATGAAAAAAAATGAAGCAGGGCAAAAAAAAAAAAAGCTCTGCTGGGGCAATTGGCTTATCATAGCCAGCGCAAGAACTGAAACAATATTTAGCCATAGCCACAGAAACCAAAGCATTCACACACGGATGGGAAGGCACACATGACTAAGGGACACATGGGAAATGAATGAAGATTGTTAGAACTTTGTGGCAAATGACTAAGATCTTTTATGCACCATTCGGAAACATCCAGACTAACATGCACTCTGAATTGAACATGATAAAGATGGATTGTTGTTCTTCAGAAACTTGTAAAATCAAGATAAAAATATGTTGCAAGGTTCCCTCACCTCTACACCTTTGCTCAAAACAAAAACATAACAGTTGCAAGGTTCCTTCTAGCTGAAAACTTGAGTGCAAACTTTCATCTTCCACTATCGATAATTGCCCACCAGGAGCTTCTGGTACTTCAGAACTTCATAAACCAGCTACAGCAATCAGAACAAGAGAGCAGAGACATATGACACTATCAATGGGGCAGTACAACGTACACCTCCTCAAAGTTCTACAACTTTGCATATAGACATGTGAAGCCACCAAACCACTTTCTCTGGATATGGGACTCTAGGTGTAACAACAAACTAAGGGTTTTCACTTGGCTGCTGTTCATGGACAGGCTGAACACAAGAAACATGTTGCGCAGAAGAAACTATAAGCTTGAAGGGAGCAACTATAACTGTGTTCTCTGCCAGCAGCACGTGGAGGAAACGGCCTTTCATTTATTCTTCGCCTGCCCCTTCAGCCAGCAATGCTGGACAAACATCTCAATTGCATGGGATATGAATACAGACTTCTTCACCATGATGGCAAGAGCAAAAATGGCGGCCCAACACCAATATTTCATGGAGATCTTCATAATTGCCACTTGACAAATCTGGAAGCAGCGAAATGACTACATATTTAACAGGAATAGGCCATCAATTCACACCTGGAAAAGAAACTTCCTCACAGAGGCAGAGCTCCAAGCTCACAGGCTTCCTGAGGAAAAAAACAAGCTTTCTTGGCTCTAATAGAATTGTACAGATAGGATCCTTTTCTTTTTGTTTTCTTTCCCTTACCACTCCAGTAGGCGGGAGGGGGCTAAGCTGTAGAAGTTGTTCCTTGCTTCTTTTCTTATATATAATATAACTACCACAGTGGGGGCTTCCCCTGCTGTTCATGTCAAAAAAAAAGATAAAAATATGTACATCTCAAGCTGTTTTGATTTAACATACTCCCTTTCTCAAGTCGAATTTTACATACATGACATGATGGCCTCCATTCTTTGCATTTCTCATCGACATAGAAATCACACCATGTTAACAAAAATAAGGTCGCAGCGCATGTATACCAAGTCATCATTCACCAACAGATATTTTTCACCAAAAAAAAAAATCCAGTCTTCTAGGCTGTCAACAGTAATGAAGCGTCCCGTCCGGAACCCAGTGAGACACCACACTAGACAAAAGAAGAAAATGAACTTCAAATGATAAGATGGTACGCAACATAAATGTAACTAAAGATTCAGTCAGCTGTAGAAACTGACCTTTAATGGAGTTAATGAGAATGAAGTATCAGTGGATATGTACAGCACCAGCCACTACTCCAACACTGCATATGCAGTTGGGGAAATATGAGAACATAACAAGTTGTACATACAAGTATGTCATTCTTCAGTGTGCAGCATTAACAGATATCTTACCACAGAAAGCAGTGGTCCCTGCTTAAATTTGTTATGAAACGCAAAAGCAAGCGGTTTTGCTTCTTATCCAGGTCCTCTAATGAATCCACTAGATTTGCACACAGGATTTCATCATATAATGGTTACGAAATGCTGTGAGAATTAATGATCAAAACAATGTAGTAAATCACAAGACTCTGCTCTTACACTAGTGACAGCGAGCTAAGTGGAGATCTCCTGACATCATATACAGCGAAAAGACCACGATACATTTCATTTCCATCTTTAAATGATAATGCCAGACATTCCCCGGAAGCATCCCATGCCATTTTCTCTATTCCTCGGCTAGATAGCAGTTAAAGCACAAATTACATATGAACTTCATTAAAATAAAGTGTCTAATAAATGAAAGCATTTGTGATGGCAAAAGGTAAATCTAGAAGATAAAAGTTAAGGGAAATAAATTGGCACAAGCTTCTGTTGGTTAACGAGATCTTACTTTTATCACAGTATATTCAAGAAAATAATCGTTATCACTGCAGTGGTTCCCCTATGTATTTCCCTAAAAAAAATGAGAACTGATCTTTCCTTGTGATCCTAAAAACCTATGTTATATACATCAACTCATCAAGAATGTTTTCCAAGCTACATAATATGAGAGCATATTCAATTCACAAATTTTACATCAGATATAAAGATACCCAATAATTGTGAACAATGTTATTTGAAATACCATCAGCTAAAATTAGCAATCTGCTGTTACCTAACAATCAGGGGAGAAATTTCTGGAAGTTCAACTGGTACGAGATGGGCATCTGATGATAAGGAACACAAAACAAATTATCGGGATTCTTAAATATTGGAACAGAATTGCTTTATAGCATCAAATATTCAGAAGAAGGTCAGTACATACCTAAAGATGGTGGCTTAGATGAGAAGTGAATTGAGCCAAGTATTGTCGAGTTAGAAAAGGATAACAATGCAACACGACCTTCTGGGTTCCAATTCGCTCCCTAACCAAGCAAAAAACGAAGAAGAAGCAAACATGAGAAACAGCTGTAGAGCAATGATGCAAGATACTGCTTGAGAGGCAAATAGAATGCAGATCCTAAATAACTTCTAAACGTAAGAAGTAACCAAAGAAATGCAGTGAACTGCTTATTGCAAACTTCACTAAAGAGTAGTGTGCTCGAACTGTCAAATGTATTTTACATGTTTTGTTTGACCAAAACACTCATATGTAAATATTATAACAGAGAGACATAGCATTAAAAGGCAAATATTATATGTAAATATCATCGTTCCAAAAGAAACAAAAATGATGTCTAACCTTTATTAGGTCTAGTAAGCGAAGTCCTGTCAAAATAATTCTGCATTTGAAACAGTTCATGAGGATAATTGTAAACCTACAAAAAAAAGTCAAATGAGAACTCCTGCAGATAAAAGGGTGTGTATACCCTGTTTTGAAGTCACAACACAAAATCTAAATAGTAAGACAGAACAGAAACTTGGAAGCAGTAAAGCATACATGGTAATCATACAAATACGCAGGATGACCAATTGGCTTAGTTGAGCCGTCACAATTTGAAATCATCTCAACGTCTGGATATGCCTCTCTTATGCCATTTTAGAATTTGAGATAAAGTGTCATAAGGTGGGTAGTATTTCTTGGAAGCTAACTACGATATCAACAAATTTTTTAGACTGATGTAACTGTAAGATATGACCTAATATAGCTCCAGTCATGTGCATAAACAGTGTCCAATGGACACTGTGGAAGTTGGAAACTGAATAGTTCAGTTACTAATTATTTCTTACCATCTAATGTTCTTTTACTTTAGTTTAATGGTGTGTATGCAACATACATCGCCTTTACTCATTCAATTTCTCTAAGTAATTGCAGGATAAAAGAATTGAAAAGGAGGAATTGAGAAGAAGAAAAAAAAATGCCCTCGTACATGTAGATAGACACAGTTTTAAATCTCGGAATGTTTTGACTATACTTGGCCATGGCATCAGTTCAGTCCTTAGATAACTAAAGGGTCAATTCCTTACATACCATTGCAAATTTCATTAATCCTAAATTCACCATCGTAAAATCGCTTATCCGATAGGTGCCATTGAGTTGCAAAATCAATGCCGTTTTTGCCATCCACGTCATTTTTGCTGTCCACACCTACCATGGTGTCCGGGATGAAACTTGCTCGCGCCTACTATGACGGCCGGGGCAGAACTCGCCCATGCTAGTCGTGCCAGCCACGCCAGCGGGGCTCGAGCTCACCATGCCTACCAAGGGAGGCAGGGTCAAGCTCGCCCGTGCACGCCACCCAAAGCAGCAAGGCCTGAGCTATTTGTCTTTTCACACCTTTGACCATTCAATATTGGCATATTTAGGGATAAAAATTGTAACATGATGGTATATACAGGAATACTCATTTAGGATAAAAATTGTAACTTGATAATAAATTAATTCAATGGATATGAGAATATCCTAGATTGCCAAGAAAAATAAGTGATTTGGCAAATATGGAGTATCCTTTATGTATTAAGTAATTAATACAATGGATATGACACAGTACAAATATCCTAGATTGCCAAGTAATTAATGCAATGGATAATAAATTAATGCAATGGATATGAGAATATCCTAGATTGCCAAGAAAAATAAGTGATTAGGTATATATGGAGTATCCTTTATGTTTTTAATTAATGTCATACAGTCGCATTGGGAAAGATATGAATTCGAAATCTATAACATTTCAGCACGCACTACAATGATTTCATGAAATGGATAAAAAGGTGGACCTAATCTGACCTGTGGGGTGGGACGGAGACGGGGATAATAACTAGGCTTATCTCCCCACCAAAATCCAAACCATGTCAAACGTGCGGAGTTTGGAATTGACTCGGAATTGAAAGTCAAGTTAAATTGAAGTTAAAAAAAATCAGGTAATCCTCTATCAATAAAATGGGGGCAGGGCCAGGTGCCGGCAGTTCTAAAAAAACATCAGGTAAATGAAAAAGGAGTTTTCCTTGGACGTTATTTTCCTTGGGCTGAAACCAAACCACCGTCGCTCTGCTATCTCCATGTGCCAATAAGCCCATCCCGACATAGTGCCAGCCCGGCCCAGCAAGAAAGCACAGAACGGCCCAGTAGCTGCGGCCTGTTACCTTTTCTTCTTCCACCTCGGCACTTCTGCCGTCGCAACGCCGTCGCCGTGGCACTGTGGCAGCCAAGCCAACATCAACAGGGCGCCGCCTTTCACCGCACTTGTTCGCGTTTCTGTCTTGTCATCGACTACCGCTGTTTTTTTCTGAGAACCATCGCTCGTCTTCGATCAGGTTCTCCAGAACGCCTGTGCTGCCAAGTTCGTGCTCGTGCTGCTCTCTGGTGCTCTCTGGTCGAGGACTCGAGCATGGACACAGATGAGCTGCTGTTGGACGTAACTCCTTCATATTTTCCCATAGTGGACGCGTCCCTGGTCTTCCTGCCCCTTGTGGTGACCTCCACATGACGCGATTTCTTGTTGCCCGCAAGGTGTTCGATGAATTGTTTTGTGTCCAGTTCACCTGTTGCCTTAGCAGTAGGCTGGTCAGCTAGGTTAGCTTGTTCAGCTTCATATTCGGATATAAGAACCCGTACATCAAATCTGGTTTAGAGTTGTTGATGATTCGAAGCAAATTTCATGGAGTTCGTCGTGAGTTAAATTGGATCACCTTGGATGCATGTTCACGTTGGAATGGTACCCACCAGGGTAAACAAAACAATTAGCACTATTAGCTTCATCCTCATGACCAGAACCATTATGGGAGGCCTCCTTTGTTGCAGCGTCACTAACAAGCACATGTCACGGCAATTCAACGGCCAGACCAGCTAACCGGCGTCGCCTCCTCCAGGCCTCGGTTCGCAGGATCAGAGGTAACACTTCTTTACTCTTATGAAGAAAAAAAGTATCTTAGAACTATTTGAAGTTTGAACACTGATATATTTTAGAAATATCTACATGTAGGAGTCCTTGGCATCATGACAATATTTTCTGGTCAAAGATATTTAGGACATGGCCTAAAGCTTGGATATATATGGCATAGATATAGATAAGTCCGATACTCATTTTGCCCAACTAGAGAACAAAGCCCAATCCATTTGAAGGGTTATACATTGCCTCCTTCCACCTTGCCATAGCTGCCATCCATAGCAAAGTTGGAGAAGCATGCACGAACAGAGAAGTAGCTTAGATCCACCCAGCAGTGCACGACAACGATGAATTAACAACAAGTCAGAATAAATAAAAATGAATTAATTATTATGGTCTAAGGAAAGAAAACTTATAGAACCCACCATATCTCCAAGCTGATCCTGTGATAAGAATGCATAATTTTGTTACTATGTCTATATAATATTGTTAGTAAATAAGAAGTAAATTAATTATTTTCTTGACAGTTCGAAGATCCTGGGTCAATTACTCCCCATATGCATGCAGAATGATGGTGGCGTGCAATTGCACTGCTTGAATCACGATTGTGGATTTATTCAGACCAACAATAAGTTCATACTAGGGACTAGATTCAGAAACAGTGATTCAAAGGTTGGAGGTGACCTCCACTTCGTCGTGGTTGCCATCTACAGGGACACAGGGCCAGAGGTGTAGTAGTTGTCCATCAATGATGTGGCCATGGGCTACTTTGACTTTGACCCTACCTGGTCCCAGTGCCCTTTATCGAGACATATTAAGAGACGTTTGAAGTCTGTCAGGAAAATGAGAAACTCCGGAGTTATATCAGTAGAATATATTTCAACTGGTGAGAACGTGGCAGATCAATTCACCAAAGGGCTGTCATGTAATATGATAGACAGTGCATCGAAGGAGATGGGTATGAGACCCATATGTGCTATTCCATAGTGGTAATCCAACCTATGTGATCGGAGATCCCATGAAGTAGGACCTAGGAAGAACAATCTATTGGTTAGCATGAGAGTAACCTTTTTGTGACCCACTCGAGAAGCGATGCATTACTCTTGATATCTCTATGGCAGGTTGGTTGTTGCCTTAAATATATTCAGATGGCTTTAAATAGCGAAGATGTTGTTCTACAGAATATTCTTGAATGAATACACCTATATGAGCCTGATTATTGTAAGGTCACAATCTGTGAGATTTGGGTGATCTCTATTAAGCTCATGAAAGACCAAGGGAGTACGACCTATATGCTCCATCCGCGGAGAAGTCTACTGGAGGTCTAGTATCAGTTATGACAGTAAGTGAAACTTGTTTGTACAAAACTTACAATTCAAGGCGTAGTCCAGTATTCAAGTTGTGAATGAGTGTAGCTTATTATTGTAGGTCAAAGTTCAACTTAACAGTCTTCACTGAAAACACTGGTATATTAAACAACAGTGGGGTGAGGCAAAGTCTAGCTGGGACTTTGAGATCTGGTGGGGGATTATTGGAATTATATGGGCTTGGCCCATTAATAATAACAATAATTTCTAAAAATCTCAAAGGCTCATTCATTAGTGGTGGGAGTACAAAGGTTTAGTCCCACATTGTTAGTGGAGGTGGATGGAGTCCAACTTATAAGGTTGGTTGCTCTATCATCTCTTGCAAGTGTGTGGATGGGAGGAAGGAAGAATATACGCGCGCGCTCGCTCGCCTTGCCTCGCCTCGCCGGGCCGGGCCGGGCCGGGCCGGCGTGGGCGATGGGCGTGGCCGCGCATCACCTGCGTGAATGGTTCGCCGAAATTCGGTCCCTTGCCTTGTGGGGGCGCGGCTTTCTTTTGCACTTTCTTTTTGTTGCATATTTCATATATTTAATTATGGAAACCGACGTATTAATATGGTAACCGACTCAGTTGCGGGACGCCCAACCCTAGCGGTTCCTCCCTATAAATACGTACGGGTATAGCCGCAAATCATATCACGCAATTGCTTATAGTTTTGTCTCTCGCTACTGTTGCGCCGCCATGTCTTCTTCATCCCGATTGTCGGCGTGCACCGGCGAACGGGAGAGTAGGTCTCCGGAACCGTCATCCTCTGTAATCCCACACCAGGAGAGGGCGAATAAGGTTTTTGGGAAGCGCTCTGCGCGACTGCTCGATCGCTTCCTCGTCTTCGTCAAGCTCGTCACCACGGCTCGTCTTCCTCGTCGTTGAGTCGGTCTCACCCGCCGTCGTCAACAACGTGACGGTGCTGTATGTCGTCGCCGCCTCCTCTACCCAATCCAGAAGGAAACGTATGTACTCTCATCTCACACCATGTCTTTTATACTAGCTTTTGTAGTCTATTTGTGTATGATGGATGTTGCTAGTATGGTAGATGCTATGCTTTTATCTGGCCTAATAGACCTGTCTAGATTTTGCGTAGACTTGTCTAGTTCATTATGCAATCTGTTAATCATACTTATGATTTATTTCTGAATTAATATAAAACTAAAAGTGCTAATTTATCCAACAGCCTGTTGGTGCGCCATATTGCCGATCACTTCGGCGATAGAATTTTCCACTTGGTACGCTTCAGTGCAGACCAGAGATGGGTTGACAGATACGAATAGGGTGCCAAACCAGGTAGAGGTCATCGCTCATGAGCAGGGTTCTTGTGTGCCAGACCGCTTCCATCGATGGCAGGTCATCGCAGCGTACACTACCATAAAATAGGGATTTAGTGACACATGTTTAGAGACGGCTAAAATAGTAATATCACTAAAATACTTACAGAGATGGGTTTTTATAAAAGCGTCACTGCTATTTGGCATAGGGAAAACAACAGTGACGGGGTTTTGTAGTAGAGACGGTGTTTCTAATCCCCATCACTATAGGTGTAAGCTATAGAGACGGATTTTTATAGTAGAGACGGGGTTTCTAATCCCCGTCACTATAGAAGTAAGTTATAGAGACGAATTTTTATAGTAGAGACGGGGTTTCTAATCCCCGTCACTATAGGTGTAAGTTATAGAGACGGGTTTATAATTTAGGGACGGTTTTTAAACCCCCGTTCCTAATACATTAGACTATAGAGACAGATATATGTCAAGTACATCAACTGGTGCAATGGTAGAGTCCTTCCTTTAATTCTCAAAGATCTTGAGTTCAAATCTCAGCTGCTCCCTCTTTCTTTTTTTGTTTTTTTCTTCTCTTTCCCCTAACCCTAGCCGCCCCCGCGCCCATTCCCTACTTCTCCCTTCTCACAACCGTCCTGCTCTCTTCCTCCATCGTGCGCGCCTCCTCTCCCTCCCCTTCTCCACACCCTCCTTTGTCGCCGTCGCTCTTCTCCTCCATCGTGCATGCCTCCTTTCCCTCCCCTTCTCCATGCCCACCTCTACCACCGCCACTCTTCTCCCCCATCGTGCGCGCTTCCTCTCCCCGCTCTTCTCCATGCCCACCTCTACAGTCGCCGCTCTTCTCCTCCCCCGTGTTCGCCGCCGCTCGACCAACATAGGGAGACGCTTGCGCTGTCGCATCCCTCCCCTCCCTCCCCCTTCTCCTCCCTCGGGTTCACCGGATCCGGCGGCGGCGGCCTCGGGCTCATCAGATTCGATGGCGGCGGGCCTCGGTGATGCCTTCCTTCCCCACCCCTCAGGTGGCATCGGGCTCGCCGGATCCGGCGGTGGTAGCATCGGGCTTGCCGGATCCGGTGGCAGCGGGCCTTGGCAACGCCTTCCTCCCCCACCCCTCAGGCGGCATCGGGCTTGCCAGATCCGGTAGTGGCGGCCTCGGGCTTGCTAGATCTGGAGGCGACGGGCCTTGGCGATGCCTTCGTCCCCAGCCCCTCAGGCGGCATCGGGCTCACCGGATCCGGCGGCGGCGGCGAGCATGGCGACGCCCTCCTTCCCTCCCTCTCAGATGGCATCGGGCTCGGCGGATCCAGCGGCGGCGGTGAGCTCGGTGACGCCCTCCTCCCCTCCCCCTCAGGCGGCATCGAGCTCAGCCTAGTCTGGGCCCATCTTGGGTTCCTCCGGGCCGGGATGGGCTGGTCCGCCTTCTTTTTTATTCATTTAGAACCCTTTTTAGTGACAGGGATCAGTTTCGTCCCTATAAAGGATTAGGGACGGGGATAGATTTGACGTCCATATAGATCCAGATTTAGTGATGGGTAAATCCCCGTCGCTATAGGCTAAGATTTAGAGACGTAAAAATTAGGACGGTCGTGTTTTGCGTCACTAAAGGCCATAGATACCCGTCACTAAAAGCCTATTTTGTAGTAGTGGTATTTGCCTGTGGCCGCCATCCAATATTGCAGAATCCATTGAGCTTGCATTTGTGACTAATATTGGAGAGGGATCAAAGGAGGAAGAATCAGAAAATAAACCGATCCAAAGGAAAAACAAACAATTACGAAGAGGACAAAAGAACACCCACCGATCAGATTCAAGAGGCAGACGGATGAAAGCATAGATCTAGATAGAGGAGTGAAGAAAGGAGACCAGCACACACCGAGCTCGCCGTCGAAGCCGGGCGCTCGAATTCTAGAGGCACCAAAGCACCTCGGTGTAGGCCTTCCAAGCCTGACCGCCGTGCCCGACGACAAGGAGGACATCGCTTAGATCAAAACCACAAATCTGCCACCGCTGCCGCTGCTGTCGACCATGGCCTCGATGCCGGCAGCCACCTTCCTCACCATTTGTGCCCTGCGCCCTCGGCCCATCACTTGATATTGAACTCCCTTGAACTCTCCCGCTCTAGGTTGTGGAGTAAAAAAGGAATGTAAGAGGTTTTGAATCGATGCTTTAGGGGAGGAGCAAGATCACATAACGCAGTTGAAGAATGAATAAAAGTCTGGAAGGAGGAAAGACCCGGCGGGCGCGGGCGTGATTAGCTCGTGGGTGCACGCGCGGTGGGTAAGGATACGATTGGTGAGAAAAAATGGTTCGGGAATCGGCGATGAATAAGGAAGCGTAAACATTTTCTGACTCATGTCAGGTTTTTGAATTTGTTGATGGGCCCAACAGTAATCTAACAATTAGTAGGACAATCTCACGTTGATCCTATGGGCGATGAGAAGCATGGGTACATTTTAGAGCGGTGGAAAAAGTAGGCAGAATGTTTAGCCTTTATAGTATTGATATGATATAATTTAAATTTTTTTGAATAAAATAAATGGTCAAACGTTGTAAAGAAAATCACTGATGTCATCAATAAAAGAACAGAGGTAGTACCTTTTCCTTTATCTAAAAAAACACCTATGCCTAAAAAAAGAGGAAGAAAAGTACATCTACAAAGAGTTTCGAGAAAAATCGATCATATGAACTTGTTTAAAAATCTTGACCTCTTTTTTTCTCGAACACATAGAAGAACTGCGTGTCATTATATTAAGAAGAGAAAGATCATTCGTACAAGACCATTAGTGACCTAGGACATTGTAGTTAGTACATACGCGTCGTCTCAATTTGATCACAACCATTCTAAACCTATAGAGTTTCCTACATGAGCTGCCTCAATTTCTTAGCCCCTGCCACCATCCATAGAGTGGCCTCATGTTTGATTTCTTTCAGCAACAACATCAGGTCCTGTCGCATATTGTCAAATACGCAACGGTTCTGATGTTTCCACATATACCAGACCACTAACATTACCATAGTGTTAAGCCCCTTAGGTTTCTCTGCCCTGCTCTTTTTAAAGCCCACCGCCACCATTCTTTGAAGCAGGAGTCCGATGCTGTTGGCGAGAGATTCTAGAGACCGATCCACTGGAGTGTATGGAACCATGCTTGTCTCGCAAAGACGTAGGAAGTCAGAAGATATTGGATATCTTCTTGGCCGTGGTCACACATAGGGCAACACTACAGATGAGGAAGGCCACAACGCGCAAGACGGTCCGCCATCCAACATCGGTTCTAAATTGCTAGCCAAATGAATATTTTGACCTTGAGTGGTGCCCAGACCTTCCACAATCTCTTGTGTGGTTCAAAAAGGATACTACCCACAAAGTACTGCTCATATGCTGACTTGGAGGAGAACTGAGCAGAAGGCGAAGGCATCCAGATGTGTTGATCATGTTGTCGTAGGGATAGTGTGAACATGCTGATCATGTCCGACAACAACAACAAACTGCCACATTGCAAGGACCGAGAGGTCCTGAAAAAAAAAATCTTGATCTCTTGATTAATGAATTTATTTATATTATATAAGTAAATTTACATAAAACAATCCAGCCCACGCAATTAAATACCTTATTTTTTTTTAGATTACACAGTACAGCCCAGACACTCACAATGCACATAAATTCTATTCCTATGAGCATCTTTAAAGACTAAGCCGATAAATTCTCTAGATTGAGACGGGAGGGAAGTCGAACCCTGGAGCCGAGAGACTTTTGTAACCACTAGGCTATAAGTCCTTTCGCAATTAAATACCTTGTTTAAAGACACATAATAACGTGCACTTGAATGTGAACTAGCTAGCCGGTGACAACGTACTGACAACAAAATGAAATCGATGAGGAGTAGCCAATAAGACCGACATACACACAATCATTAAGCAGCGGCAGCGCGCACGGCTTGTTGGATGCCGCTGGCGATGCTCTGCACGCTCACACGGGCCATGTCCTTGGCGCCTTCCATGCTCATACCCGGCAGGGGGTCGCACTCGAAAGCCCAGGTGAGCTTGCACGCTCCTCCTGCTCCCTCGTCGACGCTGAGCGTCGCGACGTACCTGCCGGACCCCATGTTGGTCTCCAGCACGGAGTACTTGAGGCGCCTCGCGGCGTGGTCCATCTCGAGAAGCTCCTCCCTCGCCCAGCACAGCACCTCGCCGGAGGAGCCGCCGCCGTGACGCGCCACGTACCGGACGCAGCCGGGCTGACCATCCTCGCCGGACTCGAGCTTGCACGTGTCTATTCCCGCCATGTAGAGGTGCAGGGAGGTGAAGCTCGCGAGGTGTGGCCATGCAGCGGCAGCTGGCGTCTCCGGCAGCATCGCGTCCAGCTCGCCTTGCCGTTGTCGTAAGCCACCAGCAAGCCCTTGTTCCGGTTTTATATCGTTGGACAACCTAACTGGAGTACAGGTGATATGATACTGCTGTGACTAGCTTTGTGATATCATATATATATAAAGGTAGGCCGAGTGTGATGATCGCAGCAAAACATTATTATTTGCATGCATGATTGAAGCTGTTATATATCGAGCATGCATGTTCCAGTGTGATTGCAGCAAAACATTATTGCATGATTGAAGCTACTATAATCATCGAGCATCTTTAATTTTCACATATACATTTCATTATCTGTTGTTAAATACTCCCTCCATTCTAAAATTGTTATCGTTATTGACTTTTTTCGTCATCTTTGACCGTTCGTCTTATTTAAAATATTTGTTCAAATATAAAAAGTTATAAATTATATTTAAATTTTATCTAGTAATAAAATAAATTATGAAAAAATATATGATATTTTTAGAATTTTTTTAAATAAGACGAATAGTCAAAGTTAGTGAAAAAAGTCAATGACAACGACAATTTTAGAACGGAGGGAGTAGTTTTTTGTGTTAATAATGTAAGAGTGTGTGATACGTTATGTATCCTGTCCGTGATAATCAAATTCCGATCCCGCGCCTAATTAATTTCTCTAAGTGCAAGACGTAAGGGAAATTAATGAGAAAATATCTCTTTTAATTTCCTATTGGGTTTGCCGCCCTGTCGTTATATCTCTGGCGCCTATAACCTCACGGGAAGCCGACATGATATACTACTTAGAATTCTAAGTTGCTAATATACGTCGACCAGGGTTAAATTATATAGGAGTACAAGACAATACTTGGCCGCCGTAAGCATATTTCAATTTTCAACTGCCGACGGTGGAATCTCAGCAAGATCAGGACAATGACGGAGTACCAGAAGCAAATAAATGGATTTTTTTTTTTTTGAAACACAAGAGTACAACAATTCAAGAGTACTTAGACTCACAACCAGACCGAACAACGACCTCTCGCCATCTTGCACAGGAGATCAATGGCGTTTAACAAAAGGGGGTGCTCTCTATATATATATCATGCATGTCTTAGAACTAAGGTATTTTATTTTATGTCTTAAAATATTTTCCCAAACTCCATCAGTTTTTAAAAGTTTTAAAAACCACTTGCTTATTAACAAACATTTATTTTGTGTTTCCAAATTGTATATATACCTACACCACCTTGGTCTTTTGTGTTTATCTTGTGTCTCTCATTTTACCAAAAAAAATCTATATCTATAATATCTTGCTTTTTTCTGGAACCCTTTTGAAAACTTAAAAGAAAAAGAAAACACAAACATCAGAAGGCTACTTAACACTACCGATCGAGTTTATGAGGGTAAAGCGTCTTGTCCCCCCACAGAAAGCATCTTACTCTTCTAACAACCTAGCCTTTTTTTGAACCGTTCTTCTATGTATCTCCAATCCAAATTAGCTAATCGAGGTAAAACTACTCCTATTAGTAACCAAGAAGCCTTCCATGGGAAGTAGCTGTTGCTTTAGCTAGCAGCGATCAATGTAAATGAAGTGATGGAGGTTAGCTGGAGGGAATGTACCTCGATTAATGAAAACAATAATCCATCATTGATTAATCAAAAGCAATGTACATGTCAAGCTTATACTAAATCGAACATGGTGGTTTCCATATGAAGGACGGAATATTACAATGCAAGAAGAATTCTCAGCTATTGAGAAGAACAATACATGGCACCTAGTTGATCTTCCTCTAGGAAAAAAAAAGGCAATTTGCCTCATCAAATGGGTGTTTCATGTAAAGTCAAATCTTGATGGAAGTGTACAAAACTATAAAGCTTCGACTTGTTGTCAAAGGGTATGCACAGAAAACAAGGTATCAGCGAATGAATTAAGCACACCTTCATTATTGAGAACTGACATATGGTACGATTGTTCGTGAATCAAAAGTGTTGTCATCAATATAGACTAGCACACAATCAGCATATGTGCACATGGTAAGCTAATAATGCCTATCTAGTCACAGTAGCATGCTTCATAGGAGCACGCTATGAAGATAAGCACCACCATCAAACAGTAGTGAAGCTAGAGGAAATACAATAGGGATGCAAACCATATGATTTAGCTATCTTTGGGTGCATAATGTTGAAAATAGGGTGTGCTTATATGGTAAAAACAAGCCAATTACAAGCAGTTTTTTGAAATTCATGGGTGCATTTGCACCTAGTAGCTACAACCTAGTTTCGCCACTGCCATCAAACCTGCTAGAACGTCATCGGAAATGACGGTGAACTGAGCAGATCTTCCAAGCAAGTGAACTTGCCCATACACGCACGATGACGAAGCAGTCAACAACGCAAATCAGAAATGTCAATGAAAGGGTGTAGAAAAAGATGACGATGAGGACGAACCCTGGCACCATCTGTCGCTGGAAGCGGAGAGCTTGTCAACCCTTTTCTTGGACAAGAATGGTTATGGAGAGAGTGTTGCTGCAGGTGACATGAAGGCGGCGAAGCAAGACAAGTACATCGTATTGAATACTCCTATGCTAGTGGTACACCTGTCCAGTAAGTAGCACGTAGGCTGATACTTGCGGTCAGTTGTGGAACTGAACATCAGATTAAGGAGGGGCGAGGAGGGAGGGGGGCGCATGGCCCCTACTCCCCCCCTTCAGTACCGCCATTGTCTGCGGTGGTAAAATTAGTCCCACCGTGCAGGATGTGATCCCGGTGACGAAAGTGCCCAACCACATAACTTGACTAAGCAATGAGATCGAGACCCCCTAGATTAACTCAATAATCAAAGATTAATGATTCAAACAAGCATCCGATAAAATTAAATCTAAAAGAGAGAAAATAGGCTGATCCGCCGGAACAGTTCGACAACTGATGAGCGAGAACAAACCAATAAAGAGCGAGACTTTGAAATCCAGCAATTAAGAACCGACCAAAAAAAATTACACGCACACCGGAGAATGAACTCATCCCAGGAACCACTGATCGATCATCACAACCTCATCTTTTGTTAGTGAAGAGAAAAACTAGACAAGTACCCTAATTTGTAGTATCACGCACCAAACAGCCCATGTGTTGCCAGTATATCCTCTACTAGCTCATCTTTTCAAACTACCCTCCCCGTCTTTCACCGTTGAACATGTCATGTGGAGTATTATTCTTTTTTTTGTCCAGTTTGCATTAGTAATATGGCCATTTTTGTGGAGCTAGCACATGCGCAGTCAATGGCAGAACTGAAGGGGGCATCCCCCACCCCAAAGATCGGTAATTTTCGTAAGCATCCACTAATGTTCATTAGTCTAGAGCCCACGTCCAGACGTTTTTTATGAGAGTAAAGCGCTAGCTGTTGGGCATATTTATCTAAAAACTACTCCCTCCGGTTTCGAATTTCAGCTCGTCCTGGCGAAATCAAGGATTTCACAAAGCTCCTCGTTCTGTGTTTTTTCTTCTTTCTTTTCCATCTTTACCCTCGCCCAGCTTTAAAACGGTGTTTAAGTTTTGCACGGTCCCGATGCTGACGTTCGCGGACCCAAGGTCCCGTTTCACGCGCACGACGCCCTCCCGTCTCCTTTGACCTTTAAACCGAGCCGCTCCTTTTCTTTCTCCCGCCATGCGCAAACTCAAGCCACGAAAAAAACGGCGATAGCAACGGCACGATGCAGAAAATTCGGAAGGAAATGCGATGCGAACGAAAATTTCGGCGTGAGTGCGGCAGCCACGTCCCATGTACACCGCCATGCAAAACGAACGAATGCAAAGACGTATGCTTTGAGTGAGATCACGAAGACAGACGCTGACAACTCAGAGGGCGCTCGGCGGCTTTAGTTGTCACCGACGACGGATCTCAGCGGTGCGCCTTCTTCTTTTTGAGCAGTTTAGAGCAACTCCAACAGGCTCTCTTTAAAATCTAGTTTTAGTCTAAAAGTAGCTATTATATGTCACAAAACCAAAACCGCTCTCCAACAGAAGCTTCTCCGATTTAAAGACCGACTATTTCGCTCGCCACATTTGGAGCGTAGGCCATCGACCAAATCTGCGGGCCCAGCGGCTGACTCGCCTGGTCGACGATGCGGGCCGCCACGTCAGAAGAACCAGGTCTCGCGCCTCGCGATGAGGAAGCTGAGCACGACGTCCCGGAGCGTCTCGTTGTTCGCCACAAACCTGGACAGGACGTCGTCTCTGTTCTGCTCTGACGCGTTCCGGCCTTCTTTAATCGGCGTCCTGGACCAATGTTCGCTGCTAGCCGATGGTGCCGCAGGTATGCGACGGCAATGCGAAATGCCAAGACGAAGTGAATACATGCACCAAAAATGCTATGGGCTAGCATCGGAAGCAGGAAAAACAAGGCCCAAGCAAGTTTGAATATGGAGATTCTAAACTTTTAGAGAGTCTGTTGGTTTACCCTATTCTTATTTACTGACAGCAAACTCTATCCCTCATTGGACGTGGCTTTAGGAAATCTAGGTTAAACAAAGTCAATTTCTTTCTTTCTACAAGAAAGTAGCAGCAGAATTATGTGTGTTTTGTGTATTGCCATGCTATGGTTAGTGCATATATGTGTGAAAAAGCAAAAAAATTCAGAGACTATTGTTTGCGTTGTTCAGTTTCGCCACTGTGTGCAGTTCCCTGTCTACTATATCTAAGACGAGTGAGAACGGATTTGCACGTTCATATTTTGTAGGGAACCTAGGAGTTAGGATATTAGTCAGATAGCTTAAACTCCCATGAAATGTATTGTGCTGGATGCGCTCCTGAAAAATTACAGCTTGTTTCAGCTGTCCTTAACTAAATTGAATGTTCTTCCTACTTGGTGGAGGTGTAAGCATGCAGCAGTTACTAGCCGAGCTAGGTTAACGTTTAGGCAAAGAAACATTACTATGTATAAGAGTAGGACCAAACACAGGTCAGAAAAGGAGCATGTTGAGTAGTGAACACAAAAGCATCACCATAAACCAAGCATATTTTAGGCAAAGAGACGTATTGTTGGTATTCCTCATCATGAGTTCTAAGCCCCAAAACAAAAATATGTTACCAATTGACAGATTATCATACTTTCAAAGGGTTTTCACAGTGGAGGTAAACTTGCGGAAACCTCTTAATAAGCACCCTGGCATTTTCTATATCTCGACCAAAGGAAGCACCCAGACAGTCCTAAAAGAGAGTTACAGTAAAGGATATCTGATTGAGACTAACCCAGAAACAACTGATAAAACAAAGCTCAAAAGAATCAAATATAATATAAAAAGAGAGAAGTAGAACAGGACTCTACTAACGTGATATTATCTGCAGAAGAGCATCCTGAACCACATTTAGCAGTTTCAATAATTTTTTATTTTGCTCAGTTCGCTTAAGGACAGCCTTGCGTGATGCCCCAGCTCTATACCTACAATCCTCCAGAACCCTCGCATACTAACATGATGCTATTCAAAATGAAGCTATTTTAGCCTTCAGATGATTTAATCACAACACCAATATGATATCCAATGATTTTCCATTTAATCCTATTTTCCCCCTCCAGTATCTGCAGAAAGGAAAGAGTAATGAGCACTGTCAGAACTGAAGGAGGTTTACTCTACCTTCTTGCAGAAACGAAAATTCAAATAAAGGTTAACCAAGCAAGTGACTAAGAACAAATTGCAAAATTCAGATGTCAGCGCAACAGGATTAATTCTGTTCTTTCAATTGTATAATGTCAACTGTTAGCAAGGAAAGAGGATATGAAAAAGAGCTGTTATTGTCCTTGTCACTAGGACTAGACGCTTATTATTAAGTTGAGCTGAACATATTGTCCCAACAAGATGAAAACAGATATCAAGGGAGTATGGTGCAATCAAAAGCTCCCTGAATAAAATAACATATGAGAGATAGCCTTGTCATGTGCAATATACAAAGAACAAGTTAACTTATGCTGGGCAGTAGGCCTTAACTTACCAAATCTCAATGATATATTATGACACTATGTCAAGTTCCGTCTCTTCATATGTCTCAGTGAAGACATCTAGAGTTTCCTGGAGCTAAGACATATAGAGTTTCCTCATCCAGAATTTTCCCATGTGCTGCAGAGCAGCAATGCAACACAATCAAAGCTTTCGCAACTGCCTTCGAGCAACCCTGCAACACATTACCCTCCATTTCAAACTCAAAGAAATTTTGTAAGCTAATATAGACAGAATCTGAAACCAAAAGCACTTAGTAGCTCAACCCAAATCTTTGAATCCAACATGACTTTTAGGGAATCGGGGGAAACTTAAGTAATACTTGGGACGAGTCGGTTAAAAGAGACCTGAAGGCGTGGGATATCCCTAAGGAGCTAGCTATGGATAGGAGCGCTTGGAGACTAGCAATAGACGTGCCGGAACCGTGATCTTTTTTCCTTCCTTCTTGCTTACTCGTTTTTGGCTTTTGATCTTTTTGTTTTTGTCTTTTCTCTCTCTCTCTCTCTCTTTTCTTTCTTTCTTTTTTTTTTTCTCTTCTCTTTCTTTTGGCTTTTGTTTCTTTGCCTCTTCTTTTTTGGGTTCCCATGGGTTTCATCTCTAGCCTACCCCAACTTGCTTGGGATAAAAAGGCTTTGTTGTTGTTGTTGTTGTGGGGGAAACTTAAGTAATGTTTTTTTTTTTCATAATTTCTCTACTTGGGCAATCTAGGTTACCAAAAACACAACTTCATAGGCCCATATATGAATTTTATTGTCCTTAGATGCACATCCCGGAAAGTGACTAGGCTCAATGTTCAAAGTTCCCTGCATTTCAAAATACAGAAACAATAATCACACAGATGTGATTAATATTGCAATGTCCAGAAGAGTTAAAGGTCAAGCAGGGTTAGAAATGTTGATTAGCTTGCAAGAATAAGAAATATCCGTGTGATGGAAAATGCATATCTGATACCTGTCAGTACCATACTTAATACCAACATATATGAAATGAAGACTAATTCATGGTTGGCAACAAAATGTGAAGACTAGAGCGACTGGTAAAAAAGAACAAAAGCACTAGTAGGGCCATATGAATATCTACATCAAATATTTTGAGGCCATTGCATATATTGCTTATAGCATCATAATGTGATACTCCCAGGCACAAAACTACCAAACCACTTCCTAGGACACCCTTGTTCAAACAAATCCAAAAAATTATACGGTACAAAGAGAACACATCTGTCAACGTTTCAGTCCAGCCTATATATACACTTATTCCTCTTCTACAAGCTACAAGTATATCTATCCTAAATAATAGAAACAAAACTAAATCTAGCATATGAAAGAAATACATAACGCACTTACAAGAATAAGTTGTATTTTAGTGTTGCTGTAGGTGGAATTTGCACTCAGTGGGCAACTATGTACTGGCAGAAAATACATACATTGATCTGAGTAGTATCTGACAAGTGACAAAGCAAAACCATGCAAGGAATCGTAACTGACTGCTGAAATCAAACCTAAAAGCATTAGATCATGGCCAATCCTAGAAATCAAATCTCAATTCATTGTTCATTCAAAGGGACCAACGTCTCACCTGCATTCCCTGCATTCGGATGTCGTGCACTGCTAAACAATCCTAACCAATTTTGTTCTAGTGCAATCACCAAGACAGTGAATCACCATCGACACTACTCTATGTTCTTAATAACACATTTACACGGTACGGAGCACAAGGTATGTCACTTGTAAAACTGTTCAGAAGCATCGGTTGGTACCTTTGAGCACGGTCCGTGACAACCATTCCATGGTACTGGGAGAACCCTCCTCTCTCTCATGACAAATGGGCACAGCATCCCAACCAGGTGCTGCTGCACCCCGTTGCAATCCTCCCGCGCCGCTAACTCGATCCTCCCCCAACCAGCGGGGGTCGCAATCCTCCCACCATTCGCGCGCCCTAGGTCACCAGATCCGGTTCCGGGTCACCAAGACAGCAGCACCTGATTCAGGGTCATTCAATCTACCGAATCTTTCAAGTTCCGGGCAATGGCGCCTGGTATGCCGGAGAGGCTGGGGAGGGGCAGGCGGAAGGCGGGAGAGTGCGGTGCGGGAGGAGCAGCCGAGCGGTGGTGCCTCACCACCGATCACCGAAACGCCCAGCGCGGTGGAGCGATGGTGTCTCACCGACTCAAGCCCTCCGCTGGTACCTGGTCCCGCCATGAGCGCCCGTGGTGGCCTCCGCAGCACCCTCAGCTTCCGTGCGCCGTCCCTGCACCTCAGCCGCGCCGCCGCCTCGCCTCGCGGTGGGGAGTCTGGCTGGGTTGGGCCCGGCCCGGCCCAGCTCGCACGACCAAGAGTACCACGAGAGAAGAAAAACCTGACTGGTGGGACCACAATGCCGTCGCGCCCCACCGGTCAGCCAGCCACGACTGGTGGTCGCCGGGCCACACGGACGACGGCACCGCCCGCGAAGGTGACGAACGCTGACATGTGGGGCCGCGGGTCCCACCTGAACCGGTGGTTCGAAATTCAAACCCTTCGCGCTGCTGGCAAAGCAAACCAAAGGCAACGACGCTTCTTCGGCCATGATCACAATGGCGAACCAGAGCCAGGTGGCCGCTGGGTGCGGCATTGCGCTCCCCGCTCCGAGCAGCCCGTCTCTTCCCGGCGGCAGCGCCGCCGCTCCGACGAGCTCGACGGCGACCACCTCCTCCTCGACATCGGAGGTAAATGCTCCGCTTCACTCCAATTTTGCCTTCCTTTGCAAGTTCGGGATTCGCGGTTGCGGATGATGATTGACGGTGGGGTGTTGGGCAACGAGTAGCGAGCTTAGAGACGGAGAAGCGCGCGAGATGAGGCGGCGCGAGCTTCGAGTGCGATCGCCCTCTCCGTGCTCGCGCACTCTGCACGCGTACGAGCAGCGAAGTTGAACTCGGGGTGTTGTGGGCACCATTTGGTGCGAACTTCGCGATTGTGCTGGCTTCGGAGACGCAGCCGCAGGCGGTGATGATTTGGCGGCGGGAGTGGCTTTGTGGCGGGCTGGTGATCGATCGCCGCCGTAATCCGCGCGGTGGCGCGTTGCTGGAATGGCGTGCAGAGCGGCGCACGCGCGCTATGCGTTGTGGCAGCGCCGCATGACGATCAGGGGAGCAAGTGAATGGCATGCGGGATAAACAAGGAGGAGGCACTCGTGGATTTGGGATGTAGAAACCAGCGCCATGGCCTCATTAGTCATAGTCTGCTGCACTCTGCAGCGCATCACAATGGAATACGCTGACAACAAATGAGCGAGGCCGTGATGGCAGCGTCCTTCGTTCAGGCAACTGGGGACAAGTTTTGTTTTCCGTGATTTGCAGTTTGTTCGGTTAATAATGATTTGTGGAAGGAAATCACTATTTGATAATAGGGAAACCTTTTTTTGCTGCTTTGTGTAAAAAATGCATTGCTGATTTGATAACAGGTTTTCTAGTAAATTTGAGGGCATCTCTAGGACAACTGAATTCTCATTTGCATTAAATGGCTGCCTCCATAACGCTAGAAGCCACACCACATGTTGATTGGTCCGTGTTCTTCAGAGTATTTGACATCCACGATAGACATAGCCAGATACTAGTGGACATATTTTTTTTTTCCTAGGAAAGGACATTTAGCTATTTCACACAATTCAGGAAGATGATGACCCGTACTTTTAAGTCACTCGTATGGTAACCGAAATTTAATACTACTCCTTCATGTTTGTAGATGAAAGGAGATTATGCTGAATGCACGTCTTTGAATCATTTTTGGGCTGGGGAGGAACCAATGCCTGACCTAAATGAAGAGCAAATGAGTGCTCTGAAATCTATCATCCTTGGCATCCACTGTGAACAAAGGCACATCGATATCATACTGGGTCAATCAGGAAGCGGGAAGACCAGGCTGGTTGCCTCTGCGTTGCTAGCACTTGGTGAGGGCAAGAGAGCAATGGTTTGGGTGCCCAACACTACCCATGCTATCGAGTTACTTGATGCAGTGGAAGAATTAGGACATATCAGTGTAGGACGCCAGATTGGAAAGTTTCTGATTCTTTCCCAAGAAAATAATATGCCAAAGAAATATCTACTGCAGCAAATACACATCTTAGCATTTGTGTATAGCAATGCCTTCCTATTCTGGAAGCATCACATGAAAGAGACAGTTAAGTCTTTCGATAGTCTCAAGGTGCTTTATGAGTACCATTTCAAAAAGGATGAGAGCTTGCAATTTCTGGATTTCTTCAAGATCAAAATTTCCTCAGCAATTGAGGACTTGGCAAATACTTTCCAATTCATTCGGAGACTCCCAAAATCTTTTGTTACTGGCATTGATGTTGCTCATATAAGAAGGCTATTGCAGCAGTTGAACCATGTGTATGATGATTTATCGAACAAAGATATTGGCAATGATTCGCTGTGTTCTGTTTTTGGTATTCTCCTTCCTCCAGAGAAATCAATCAATCATGATGATGATATAGCTGCTGCAAGAGAGATAAAAGAGAAAATGACTCTCTGTATTGAAACCATACAGTCCATAAAAGATCATATGAAGTTAAAGGATTTTGCAACACAAAATGAGTTCAAGGATTACATGCTAAGGACAAGTCAAGTTATCATTTGCAATCTGTCAAGCTACTCCAACTTGGACAATATCCTCTTCAACAAGATTCAGCACACTGGACGCAAGATTGATTTGGTCATCATTGATGATGCTTTCAACAAATCATCAAGAGACTTTCTCAGCAAGATAGATCTTCTTGGTGGGCCTGGAATAAAGAACATTGTGCTCACCACTGATACATTAGATCAAGAAGAAGCCCAGCAAGGAACTATAATGAAAGTGCTATCTTCTATGAGCACTAAAATACATGAGTTAACAAAGAGATATCGGATTAAAGTAAAACATGAAGCCCTTGC
Organism: Eleusine coracana subsp. coracana; assembly: GCA_032690845.1. Lineage (NCBI taxonomy): Eukaryota > Viridiplantae > Streptophyta > Magnoliopsida > Poales > Poaceae > Eleusine > Eleusine coracana. Next base: position 14,240,613 of record CM064426.1, read on the forward strand.
AAATAACAGCTCTCAGGTAACTTCAATTGATTACTATTCCTTGTATTAATGATTTTCCCTAAGTCTGTCTTTCACCTGATATTTATCTATGTAGTGCGCCTTATGATTACTAACTCATATATGAATGAGATTTTCTCATTATTTCAAGAGAATAATTCTTTGACATACTTTTTCACAGGCATCATTTACACCACTCTTATGGATTGGAATTTCACAAGACCTGTTGGCTCCCGTGAGAGACCAGGGAAACACAGGTAAGTGTGTTGCATAATCTAGTTTATTTTCTCTTCAACTAATCGAACTGATGTGTTCTTCTATTTCCTTGGTTTCAGATACGTGCACACTACATTCTTCTTTAGCTGCTACTGAAACTATTTACATAGCAGATGCAGCAGCTGATGATCCACCGCGGAAATTCCCCATTGTTCTTTGCATAAAAGACATGGAAGGCCAGTACCAAATATTCACTGGGATGGATCTTGGTTCTGAAACATCCAGAAAAGAAAAGGGAAAATACCGAGTAGAAAAGGCATTCACAATTCTGAAGGAAAAGGGAATTTTGGGAAAAAGCAAATCTGGTGAAGAAATGGTAAGACACTTCACTATGTTACATGCTAGACTTTTAGCTAGTAATTTAGGATCCATGTGATGTGGTTCTTTTTTCATGAAGTATGAATATGAGATATGTGATTGGAATCAAAATTAACAACTCCCTTAGTATTTAACATGTTCTTTCATGAACAGCATTCACTGAATACAAGGTCGAAGATTTTGATGAAATCCACAAGCTTCTGAAAGAAGAAAATGTTTTTGTTGGGTCCTTTCGTCTATCAAGGAACTTCTTTAACCTGTACCCCAAGCAAGCGTACAAGTACAATGAGAAAGAGCCAATAATAAATCCAACCAGCAATTTACCGTGCTCTCATGCCGTCATGATAGTTGGATTTATCCCTACTGAATCATCCCAGAATCAGAAGTTAACTGAATATGAAGACAAAAGAGCAGAAAAGGGGCTTCCTCTAAAGGAGACAGCAAAAAATAACAAGCTTGTGTACCAAAACAGCTTTGGAAGGCTATTTGGAAAATCTGACGGACTAGGTGTAGTGCAAGCATCTTCAATACGACAGTTTTACCGCCCAATCCTATAGGTAACTGGTATTTCGTCAACTTACTCTATTATGTGCCTTTTACACTTCACACTGTGCATTGGTTAATTCGTCAACTTACTCTATAATTCTGCTTTTCAGTACTCGTTGGACCCTAGGTGTGGAAATCTTCTCTATGGTGTGGCCTCAATAAAGCAGGAAACTAAGCATCCATTCTTAACGCTTCATCCTAGGAGCCTGGCCTGGCTGATATGGAAGGAGTGAAATAACTCCATACCTTCCTTTCATAAATGGAAACAAGGATTCTTAGAAGAGATTGTCATGCAAGCGCACAGAATGCAATCTTACAAGTAGCAAGCAACACTTGTTCAACAACCACATCAATTGTACAGATCGATTTGACTCTTGTATAGTAGTTTTTTCTTCCTTCATGACTTGGGACAATGAAGAGCGGCTGATAATCTATTATGACTCAGTGCAATGGTCAGATAAACTGTTTCTTAAAAAAAAAATACTCTGTTGAAACTATCAGGCATGCATGTGTGATAATGTAGATAAAAAAAAGGCTTAACTCTATGGGGACTCAAATTGATATCCAGTCATCACATCACAAAGAAGGCGAAGAAGAAGAAATGCGTTCTTTTTATCTTATACTGAATATAACTGGAGCTGGACTAGTGAACAATGGGTAGACGTACAGTTGCATATCTGATATAAATAGATAATTAGGGAGCCCTGAATCCACCAGAGATTGGATTAGAATGGCCTTGGCTGCTCTGCTCAGACCAACCGTTAGCACATGCAACAAGCTCTCTTCCGAGTTGTGCATGGCTAGAAACTGAAGCAGATAAGAGTATAAGACGAACGAGGCAAGCGCCACCCGTTGTTGCTATGTTGTTCCCACCGATTGCTTGGTGCTCTGCTTTCCTAGTTGTGGTTGAGGCGAAAGGCGAGCCGAAGAAGACATCCTCTTAGTCATAGATTAGCTGACGAAGAGAAGAACACACCCATTCCGGTTGCTGCTCTGCAAATCCTAGTTGTGGCCCAGGATTGAGATTTGTTTAAACCAACTGCATTCCGTCAGTCTCCAGTATCGATGATGACGTGGTGATAAGAGACGACACGTGGTAGTCAATCTGCTACCCGAGTACCCGTCAACAAATGAGCTGATCTTCACAAGGCAGGTCAACCCGTGCTTTACCATTTCTTATACAAAGGGGGAAAAAGAGGCGGAAGTGGCTTATATATATATAAATATATAAAAATTTCCTCGCTCCTTCCCGCACATCAAGCATACAACAAGCTAAGGCAACTGGCCTGCTCTCCAAATAACTTTGACTCTGTAATATCAACAAGGTATTAGGTGCTTACATGCTTCATCTTTCTCTCTAATTAAATCTTAATATCAACTGTATTGAGCAGCTGATCCAAAGGTATTAGGTGCTTACATGCTTCAAACTTCGTATATAATAATTGAAGCAATATTTTTTGTTAAAATTTTTAGAGCAATTTTTATGGTGCATCCCGCCAGCGCTGGGAGCACTAGATATGCTCACGATGGCACAAAACAACCACCATAGGACCAAATATAGATTAAAAATGAGAGGTTACAAATAGAAACAAGCACACCTCTCAGGACACAGGAGCATTACTAGGAACATACACAATATATTCAGAGTCAAGTTATTGTACATCATAATATCTACCTTCTCATTGCGTCAAAAAAAAAAAAAAAAACTAACTTCTCAGCATCCAAAGCCACAATCATCATCACTGCCAGAATCAGTTTCATCTACGAAAGGCCAACAGATATCAGCATTCCCTTCTTCATAACCACCTCGACTAGGATGCTGCAGGTCACACTTCATGTTCTGACATCCATAGCACCGACCTAAATCCACAATACAAAAGAAACAAAATTATTAGATACAACATTGTAAATTGTTTACACAAAAAAGATTAGAGATGTAAGAACACTGTAGGGAGTAATTGTAGCAACTTTTGCAGAGGTCAGCACTCAGTACTCGAATGAAATATTTCTGCCTAGTTTTGGGTAACATGGCTGCAGATTGACCTAAGATTTCAAATATAACCACCAACACCCCCTTAGCGTTTACTTCAAGCAACTATCAAAGAAGAAGGAAATTACACCATACCATCATCAGTACGCTCCAGCAGGCAGCAGAAATATGACTTGAGACCAAAAAATTGCTTTACTTCAGCAAAATAAAGTTCTGAAGACCATATATCAGAACTTCCATGCTTTGCCTCAATAGTAAAGTTGTAGTGATGAAATATCTTGTCATAAGCCTCAATGTTCAAACATTGGCTGCGAAGCTCACCAAATCTGTGTTCAATGCCCTAAAAACCCAGAGGGAAACAACTATCAACACAATCTCGATTGAATTACACAGAAAAGAAAGTACAAATGATGAGGATTGACAAACCTCAAAGCGTTTTCTTTCTGCAGAATCAAGGAAAGCAAGGAAGCATTCCTCACTCATCCATTTGATTCCATTCTCAAGTGTTTCTTTATTTGAAGCTCTCTTTACACTCGTATGGGGGTCCTCCTCTACATCCTCATCAAGATCAGATAATTCATCTTGCACATCATAACTCACATCTGTTTGATCCAGATCAAATTGTGACAATAGATCATCACGTCCGCCCTTCTTCAACCTACATAGTCCGTTTTAATCTTATCAGAAAAAATATCTTTGAAAGATAAGGTAGTAAGTAACTCGGTTCTTACGGACTATAGTAAATGACAATAAATTGTTGTTGGGATTGAACAGTACGTTACCATATCAATCGCTCAAATCAAACACCACATTATTTGTTCCTACTAAGATTCTCAAGTCAAAAGATGAGAAAATGAAGGCATGAAAAAAATACTTACATATCCACAATCCAATCTAAAAATGCATCCTCATTGCCAAAGTCACTGTCATCCACCACAGACATCCACTCAAATCCATTGATATCTGTGTGAGCCCTACAAAACATGCAACTTTCACCATAAGCTAACTAATATCCTGACATTGTCACACAACTACACAAGTAATGTTACAGAGGCCCATACCTACCATCTCAAATTGAGTGTAAAATAAAAGGAATTTAGATTTCGTGCCCATGCGGATGTGTGCCCCATATTCAGGGGCTGACGTCTAAATTGATGTGCAGTCAAGACCAGCTGCTCCCTAGAGGAGCTCCCGCTGGCAGTGCACAACCCTGACAACGAGGAACTCACATGGCACCGTGGAAGCACAAGCATCAGTTAAGAGAGGGGAAAAGAATTCTGCAGCAGAGGTTACTGGTGGCAGCTGGATGGCCTTGGCAAGAAGGATCTCAATTGGTGCCTAAGACGCAGATACCTACACTGCTAGTTGCAATCTTGAAGGAAAGGGCATCGACTTGGGCTGGCTCCCGTGCTGATCCAACTACAGAAAGCTCCATTCACGACTGACATATTGGGGTAGGTGGACATGGGAGTGAGCGAGTTTGCATTGGCCAGAGGAGGACGACCATCCAGGAGAGTAAAATGATCAGAGAGGGAAGAGAAACAATAATGCAAGGGAGGAAAGTCGTGATTGTGCAATTAAATCTGTAAAGTTGGCTCCCACTTGTCTTAGCATCTGGAAACAGAGCAAGTCAGTTGTGAAGTGCAGGATGTGCTTAAATACCAGAGCATTTGTAAATTCCATAGAAACGACAAAGGGGAAAAGTAATAGACTAAGGGATAGTCAATATATCAAATTAATTATGGGCATAAATTAGCGCGCAAACATATAGACTGGCATGCATGATAAGCCATTACTAACTGGTACGTGACTGATATTCTGCTGCCTACTAGAAGCTTATGAAAAATGACAAGATGTTTTCAACAAGGCAGTCTCCTAGGCATAGCTGTGACCACTATTTTTGTTTTGAGGGGAAGGGATCTCTATTTTCTACTACAATACAATTGTGGAATCCTAACATTATGATATTATGAAGGTATTCTCGATACTAATGAACACACATAATTGCTATGCTTGCAAACCAAATATTTTTAAAGTAATTAAAGATAGAATGCTTGATCCAATCTTGTCCAAAAATCATGCAGCTTTAACTGGAAGGAGTAATAAAAGAAAACTAACAACTGTAAAGATTGGAACAGGTGGGGACAAACTATGGTATAAAGGCTCCTTACGAATATTTAAGCCGTAATATAAGCAATCAGAGAATAATATGTTCGTATTCAGAGACCAAGGAAGAAAAAACAACAATTAATTATTACTTATTAAGTCAGATGATTCAGATCAAAGGGCTTGAAGTTCGCAGTTAAGTAGAGAATGTTAAATATCTACACTGGTAGAAGAAATTTCAAGGTAGAGACAACATACATGGATGAATCTTTCAACTTAGTCGGCATGTGAATTTTTGAAGAAATAACTTCCTTAGCAACAAGATGTGCCTCTACTTGAGTCACATTTCCAGTGGAACAAATATTATCCTCATTCACCTCCAAGTCCAACTTCTCAAACCTGGTCCACTTTGATGGCATTATTAGGAATAATATACTCATTATAGCTGACAATAATAACAGAACATCATTTAAAAAATTCTACTTAAGCTAGCATAGTATAGGATATAAACCTTACAAAAAGAAGATATTTATTAGTATACTCTAGAGTTAACTTTGTCTAAGATCAAGATAAGTTCAACAGCGCAAGGACCACAGAATGCTAATAGGGCGTGTGATTTGAGGAATTAGTCGGTTCATCACCATACTACCATCTCATGATTATGCTTTGATGACCATTCCTTGCTCCTATACTATGCAAATCCTTTGAAGGGCAGGATGGTGATAAACCAACCCGTTCCATTAAAAATACAACAAGTGGATAAGATTTGAATTACAATTTGTCTTGTCCCTTCAATGTCCCATATCGCTAACCAAGCACCTCATAATTATGTTTTGAAAATTGGTAGGACTCACTAGTCAAAAGAAATGGAAATAAACGCATGGAAGAAAAATACTTACAACTGTGACATCCAATCTGATAATTCTTCATGTATGCCAGAATCCATCTCAGCCCTAAGCAATATTACAAATGTCATAGATGTTAGGATAAGGCACCTGATGAAACTCATGGGTTCTTTTTTCAAATAGGTTCACGAATTTATTAACCAAGCCAGGTACAACAGCCATGTTTATTACTAAGATATCATAAATAACATGATGATGTTTGTAGAGGTCCAAGTGCTCCCAAAAAAAAAACTGTAAGCAACAACAAACCATAGATAGCTAAACAGACAACACCCTGAGCATTTTTTAATACTAATCTCATAATAAGGACCACAAATTATGCAGTTATAGATAAAGAAAAGTAAGATCTAACAGAGTGATAATATAATGCAGCATTCTGAGAATAAGTTTGTGCGCAATTTGAATATATAGATAAAAGGAATAAACTTGCAAGCAACAAGAGCATTAAGTGTTATGTATGTGAGCCTAGAAAATTCAAGGCAAAGGTAACATAATTAAGAAAACGAAGAAAATGATCACATGCATAACTGAGGTTAGCATAATAAAGGTTTTAAGACAAGGAACCTATGGAGCGAAACTGAGGTTGGAAATAAAGGCTCCTTATGAAAGCAATATAAGTTAGGCCACATTATAACAGACAGTATTTATAAGCAAGCAGTAAATATTGCATGTAGACCAGATCAAAGGCATCATATACATTAGCAGATGATAAGGCACATGACAGCATACGTGATCAAGTCTTCCCCCTCCATGGGCCTGTGGATCTCTGAAGAACCGCACTCCAGTGGTGGATGTATGTCTACTTGGTCCACCTTACCAGTAGAAGAAACAATATCCTCCATCCCCCCTGAGTCAACCTCTTCAAGCCCAATCCATCAATTTGAATATGATTAGAACAATCGCTAAAAGATGCAATCACTCGTAGCTTAGAGCAGATGACAACGACTTCAGTTAACTACATTTGGTTTAACTTTGTGTGGCAGAGGACTGAAACCTTCGAACAGTACTGCAAACTTTCATAGTATGTAAGGAAGTTAACAGTAGCTCAAGAAGCAGAAAACGAGCATTAATTCAAATGGGGTGTTTCATTTTAGTAACTTAAAAGTCCAAGAATTGATTGGTCACTTGAAGTCACCCCCATGGTTATGATGGGATGATAGCACTCTTCATTTTATAATAACAATAATGTGCTTCAGTGAAATGAAATGGAAGATAGGGAATCTGTTCCAGTACGAAAACGAAATAAAAGGTTATATACAAGAGTTAAAGGTTAGGGTGGTTCATCACGGTGCGGAGACGAAACAAAATTCCGATAGTAGGTGAAAATTCTAGGCGGAGGTAACATACATGGTGGGAACTTCCTCCTCCGAGGGCATGTGCTCTTGTGCAGATGACTGGGAGAAATATTTCTTTCTCTTAGCTTTCCTTTCCTTAGCACGTTTACTGGTCTGTTCTATCTTCCTCCTAGATTTAAACACAAAACGAAATTTTGAGGGTTAATAACAACGCTTTCAGGAAAACAATAAGGAAAAAAATGCAACATGATTGGGGAAACAGTACGAAGCTAAAATGATAGTTGGTGCTATCTTGCCAAGCAGAAGCAGTCAAACTCGGATTGATTGGAGATCAGGAGAATAGAAGCAGCAAACGCACCGCTCTGCCTCTGCAGCTTCACGCGGTTCCCTCTTCGCCTCCTCCTCCTCATGTTGTCGGTGTTTATGAATTACATGTTTAGATCTGTAGCTAAAATCTTTGATTAAACAAAAAATAGATATGTCTACTCTTTATTAACTAACTAAAAAATAGAAATATGTGTGGGTTGAAGAAAAATATCATATATGAGGAGCAGTAGTTTTGACTTTAGTAATCTTTTCTCAAATTTAGGAGATTTTAGTAGGGTTAGAATGACTAGAGAACTAAAGTTTAGGAGGTGGGCTAACTAAAGTTTAGGAGATTTTAGAAGATCATGTTTGAGCAAAAGTGACTAAAGTTTAGCCAATTAAAGTTTAGGAGATGGATCTGGATCCTCTAGTTGGCTAAATTTTAGGCTTCTAAAGTTTAGTTTGGATACATAGCTAAAATATTTGGCTAAACAAAGAATAAACATGTGTACCCTTTATTAAATAACAAAAAAGTAGATATATGTGTGGGTTTAAGTAAAATATTATATGTAAGGAGGGGTAGTTTTGACTTTAATTGTCTTTTCTCAAGTTTAGAAGATTTTAGGAGGGTTGGGAGAACTAGAGAACTAAAGTTTAGGAGGTGGGTTGGCTAAAGTTTAGGAGATTTTAGGTCATGTGTGGAGCAAAAGTGACTAAAGTTTAGCCAACTAAAGTTTAGAAGGTGGATCCAAACAGGGCCTAAATACTGTTATGTAAACGGGCGGGTCTCACCTGCAGGACGTGTTGGCATCCGCACGGTCTCGTCGTCGGCGTCCATTGTGGGTTAGAGTTGGGGGGAGATGGGCTGTCGGAGGTTGCCTGAGTGCCCCCTGAGCCTAGAGGGAGGCCTTGAGGCCCGTCGGATCCGTGGGTGGCAGGAAGGCCGGGTGGGGCCGCGCGGGGGGGGGGGGGGGGGGAGTGAGGAGTAGGGAGATTTTTGCTATTCTACTACTGAAAACATGAGGGCTTCTCTCTTATGCAATTCAAAGAGTGGGCTTCTCTCTTTTACTATTAGACAATTATTCTCTACTCTCTTTTACCATTGCTTAATGTTATAATATTTTAACCTCTATCAACAGACATGTAAAGACAGAAATATTCTTCAACTTACACACACAAGTCAGGAGCACCTTTTCTCCCTTACGCACATGGTCAGCCAAAAGTAAACTAAAAAAATTTAAAAAATGGATATGAGCAACCGATCACAATATTTAGGGCACATCTTCATAAATAAAACAGAATTCCATATTTAAGGACATATAATAATTATATTTTGTAAAGCACTGAAATTTAATAACAATAGAAGGTATGATATGATTGTTTACATGTCTTCTCATACTAGTTTACAAAATACAAGACTGTAACATTATATTCATTGAAGAATGAAGACATCAATCAATCTTTCTGTCTTTTTTGGAGTGGGTAGGAGTTGAAGTAAAAAAAAAAACAGTCGCACGGCAAGCTTCGTCCACCGCGCTGAGGTCCCGTCCATGGTGTGAGGGCGGCCATGGTGGGGATGTGGGAGAGAGACTGACATACTGGCCCCACTGCGCTCTTTTTTTTTTCAGGAGCCCCACTGCACTCTGGTGTTGTGTTTTGGCTACGAAAAAGCACACTCCAGCGATTTTGGCCTCTCAAACTCTTTTGTATCTCTCCATTCAAACGTAATCGAACTGAAGACGCACTCTAACACCGCCCAACGAGATCGAGGGCACAAAAATTTGAGTGACGAAGGAAAGAGAGAAATGTTTCAAGTTAAAATAGAATTCTTGTTTCATGTCGACAAAAACAAACCTTTTGACATCTTGCGTATACTGTACTATATCCTTATTACTAGGATGTGGTGATCTTTTTACATGTTTTTAGATGCGTCTTACACCAAATTTCCACAGTATGAAAAAAAAAGATCCAGAACAACGATGAGAGGGTTGCTGCCATGCAGGGTACCTGTCGCCGCCGCCGCCGGAAAGTTTTTGATCGGTGAAGGAAGTCCCAATGCCTCGATCTAAAGCGTCAGCGAAGGGTTCGTCGTCCCAGAATTGTAGGGTTTGGTTTTCCTTGATTGTAGTTTTTGGATATAAGATGAGGCAACTTGTGGATCGTTGTCGACTCAAAGTACAATTTGCTGTCCGTTCGCGTTTCATACATATGGGCAACAGGCCTCAACAAGCCCATCCGAATCCGTCTGTGACTCTCTGGAGTCTGGAGAAGATCCATCGGTTTGTTTCCTTTTAGGCGAAAAATATCCCAAAATTTTATTTTCTGGAGGAAATATTGTTTCACAAAATAGGAGTTTATACATACACGCACCCTCTGTTTTCTCTTCATTCCTACTATAGTATCTGTTTTCTCTTCATTTCAACAAAATAATAATAATAATATGTTTTCACGCACAAAGACTTGCATTTTTCATCATTGATCAGTTTTTTACAGCAACAGATAAGCAGTAACACTTTATTCACATAAAAAACGGCCAACCGCAACAAATTAACATTTTTTGGGACACCAAAACAAATAAGCACGTGTTCGGTGTATAAGTCTCTCTCTCTCTCTCTCTCTCTCTCTCTCTCTCTCTCTCTCTCTCTCTCTCTCTCAAATAACGCTTGTATCATATATCCGTAATCATCCTGTAATGTTAACTACCATAAGAAATCATTACACTTATCTAGAATTATAGATACAATGGCTAACTAACAAGTATGAAACAGAAGCTAGCCAGCCTACGATTCTACAGACCCCTGATACAACATATCATATAGTATCTTTTAGTAACAGATCTCTAATTATTGTGTGGTCACACTCTTCGCCAGATTCCTTGGTTGGTCGACATCAAATCCACGAAGAACAGTAAGATGGTATGCAAGCAGCTGAACGAAAACATAGCAATGGTGAATAGAATTACAATACAAAATATGCAAAGGTGCAAAATGTCACTTTGGAATATTAGCATGACAATAACGAAGTAAAGCTTGGACGAACCTGTAACGGAATTATGTTAATAACAGGCTGGAGACAATCTGCAACCTCTGGAACTTCAATAACTCTACAGGATCCACTACGACACACAGCAGACGCATCCCCCTTTGAACACATGACTATCAGGCGCCCCTTGCGTGAAAGGAGCTGTTGGATTACTGATTGTTGTTTACTGCAACACATGAAGAACTCGTTAAGCTGAGCCTAGTTAGCATTGAAAATAAAATAGGTAACCTGGTTCCTTTTCAACATGACTACCTGAAGCATGCATCGCGTGTTGCAATCACAATGATAGGAAGATTTTCATCCACTAGTGCCAATGGCCCATGCTTCATCTCACCAGCAAGCATGCCTTCACTGTGCATTAGTGCGACCTCCTTGACTTTGAGAGCACCCTCTAATGCGGTGGCATAGTTATAACCTCTTCCAAACACAAGGAGTGACTCTGAGTCAATTAGAGAAGAGGCAAGATCTTTCATTTCAACATCAAGTTTGAGAACTTCACTGACATTTCCTGCAACATGGAAGATGCACATTAGAATGTCGGTCGCAGACAATATTTTCCTTGGACCACATAATACATCTTTAATCCAATGAAACATACTTGGGAGACTGGAAAGACCACTGATGATAGCATCCCTTCTGGCTTGAGTGGATATCTGATCAGATCCAATAGCTAATGCCATCATCGCCATTGCTACTATTTGACTTGTATACGCCTGCAAAATCACCAGGTATTGTTAACTTGAGAAATAAGATGGCAAAGGAAACGAAAAGATGGCACAATATGAAGATGTATATAGACTAACTTTGGTGCTGGCAACACCAATCTCACAGCCAGCATTGATATGAACACCACAATGTGTTCTTCTTGACAGTGTGCTTCCAACGGTATTTGTTACGCCAACACAAAGAGCTCCATTTTCTAGAGCATAATCAAGAGCAAGGAGGGTATCTGCCGTCTCCCCTGACTGGCTGACCAAAACTGCAGTGTCTTCTCTATATATTGGACCTTGTCTGTCCAGCAAGTCACTTGCAACCTCCATAGTCACAGGAATACCTATCATCAAGAGATTTGCATGAAAGGTCAGTAAACAAGTATTCATTCAAGTGATGATGCCTAAAATTTCCACACCAGCACAACAATGTGCTAATTCATTTGACCTACCAGTCAGCTCTTCCACAAAAGGTCTTGCAGCTAAGGCAGCATTGTAACTTGTACCACAGCCAATAAAAACCACCCTTCTACTACGCCTAATTGTTTTCAGATGCTCCTTCAGTCCACCTAAAAGGATCCCACCATCCTTCAGTCTACCCCTCATTGTTGTTGTCAGCGAATGTGGCTGTTCGTGGATCTCTTTTTGCATGAAGTGGTCATAACTTCCTTTCTTTATTTGCTCTACTTCCATCTCAAGAACAGACAATGCTCTTTGCACAGATGCTGGCTTTTCTTTGTCTTTGTCAAATTTAAGGACAGACACACTGCCATCCTGAAACGTGAAACAGTTAGAACTTAGCGGAAGTCTAAGCGTAAGGATAATATAAGAAACACAAATTCATTAATACAGTGTGTCTCGGTTTTTTTTAGACAATGAGAAAGAGGGATGAAAAGTACCAACTGCTAAGGCAGTGAATTATATTCTTTGATATCATGGTAGGCTGGAATTAATGAATGGTGTTGATGAAAAAGGAAAACTCAAGATGGGGGAAAATACAAGATTACAGGATAGTATGTGACAGAACAAGCCGTAAAAGAATACCTTAATGTGAACGATTTCATTGTCCTCAATAGCTAAATATTTCTTAGTATGCTCTACAATAGCACATAAATCACTGGAAAAGAATAATTCTTTGGGCTTTCCATTTGTGGTCAAGGCTTTAACATCATGAAATGGTTTCCCACTGTTTTGACCACTCAATTCCTGAAACACAGAGATAATAGTCATGATTTATCACAGAAAGTCAAATTCAATATAAGAGGAAGTGAAAATCTGTATAATCACAATAACAAACAATGAGACAGCACCATAAAGTATGTTAACATGTGAGGTTATTCATAAGTCATAACTAAACAGAATTCTAGAAAATTTATGATCAATTTATAACCAATCAACTGCCTAGTCCAAACAGTAGCAGAACACATGCCAGCTAGGTAGGTAGGTAACACCTATATTGAATATTGGATTGGTGACCATGTTACAAATTTCTATTCATAGATAATTCAAACTAAGCAACATGTAGAGTGTGTACCAAGAAAAGAGGTAAAAGTTCATGTCTGACATTATTTTTTTCTCATAAATGCAGAAGAGTAATGCTTGTCATTAATACTTTAGGTTTTGCGCTGATTTGTTTATTTGACTAATTTGTTTTCCTTGCAACATGTTTCCGAAGCAGATGTCGGCAAGTAAAAGATGGCTGCAATATTTAATAAAACAGAAGAAAAAACAATGTAGCAATAGCATGAAATATACACATATTGCACCAGAGATTGAGCACATCACTCCTTCATTGAACATGTCCAATAGCAAAACGTGAAACGAATGTATCTGCTTACATTTACACCCAATATTAGTGTGCTGCCTCGTTTGCATGCAATTAATTCATTTGGATAGTGTGGACTTTTAAAGATAAGTGCATAAGCTCCTTCAAGCTGTCTCATAACTTCCATTACGACTTGGCTGAATGTCACATCACCTGAGAACACATAAACAGTGCAAACATAGGCTTAACAAGGAATTATATAGATGTGTTCAGTCAGTATTTAGTGTGATGAATAAATCTGTAGTACCAAAAAAAAGATGAAGTATTAAAGCAAGACACTGTTACTATCCACTAAGTTCTGTATAATAAAATTTCCTAATATGTTCTAAATTACAACAAAACGTTGAACACAAATAGCATAACAGATGAATCATTTTTTACATCGTATGATTCCTAAGGAATTTTTTTAGCCATAATACAATTGCTCCACTAAAATAGCTAAGAGCATTTATGGGACAAATGGCCTGGATAAGGATCAAACTGTATATCTTCTAAGTTTAAGCTATGATAATATTACAAGGACAATCTCTACCTTTTTCATCATGAGCCTGATCAAAAACAAACTTTGCCAGCTTAGGGATAACTTCGGTGTCGGTATCAGACACAAAGATGAACCCATGCCGAGTTAATGTCTCTTTAAGAACCTGAAAAGATATATAAACATAAAAACACAAGAATAAAACTTCATGTCCTATGATATGGGTGCCACGTTAGTCTACGATGTATCGGGGGGTCAATACTTGAGCAAGCATAGATGCTTGACAAAGAAATAATCAAGGTTTGAAAATCTTGCATTTTGCTAAATAATGGATGCAAATATATAATACAACTTTTCTTGATACTAGTTGTACTATGAGCTTGAAAAGTAAAGGGCAGATTCACTTTTAAATGAATACGATGGCAATGGTATGATAATGAGACATCCCATGTGGAGGGGAGTAAAAACAAGAGACTTTGGCATGAGGTGCTAGTTGGTAAAAGCATGCTATTTCAATGATCCATGTGCACGGACAACTGTAAGGATCTTAAGGGATAAACAACACGTCAAGGGCAAAGTATGCAGACCTCGTAGTTTGTGATGATGCCATTGTGGACGACCAAGAACTCATCCCCGGCGCCAGATGATTGAGGGTGGCTGTTCCTTGGAGCAGGCACACCATGGGTTGCCCACCTGGTATGAGCAATGCCAGCATGAACACTAAATGCGGCATCTAAGTTCACATCCTTCTCATCGACCTCTGAACAACATAAAACGAAAGCTGGAGTAAGATTTAGCTTCAGTGCTACTCGGTGGTCTCTGATTTCGCATGTGTAACAGGAGAATCAAAGTTGCAAATGGAATTGCAATGAAATAATGGACTTGACGCGTCATAATTCGCAAGGAAATCTCGAAATAATGGAATTGATGAAAGGCTCCTTAATAGTACGGAATTGCAAGGAAATCTCGATTTAATGGGATTGCAAGCCGAATATACTGACAAATGGTGCCATTATGAAGGTACAAGCTTGATCCGAATGACAAATTATATATTTTGTTAGAAAACTAAGTAGTAACATTTGAGATAAGGGATCTTGAATTTCAGAAGCTCGCGACTCCAATATCAAAATGCGAAGCAAGAACAGCACAATTTTGCAAAATCACTAGACGACAAATGATTTTAAAAAAAAAACACCCCGAACAGACCAGAACGCGATCAAAATCGAAGCTTTACCGCGTCAAACAGCCGACTCAGACCTCAAACGAAAATATCTCATCTCGTTGTTTTGCATCATGATGCATCTGAGGAGCAAAATATTTTTTATTAAACAAGCGAGAAACGGGAAGGGAGAAGTACTTACCAGCGTATACGGATCGCACGAGGTTCTCGATCTTGCCCTCCTGGCGGAACACGAGCGGAGGCACCCCGGCGTACGGCGCACCATCAGAAGAAGAGGTAGATGAGGCGAGGTCGGCATCGACGGCGATCCCGGAGGAGTCGTAGCCGCGGTACTCGAGGCGGCGGAGGCCGTTGAAGAGGACCTCGAGGATGTAACGCCGCTCCCGCGACACATTGTAGTTGAGGTAGGCGAAGATCCCGCACATCCTGGGGTGTCGGCTGGCTGGCGGCAGGACTTCTCCGACCTTCCCTGCGACTCGCTTCCTGGAACAGCAGTGGTGTGGGTGTTACTAGTATTAGTAGCAGAGGAGATGAACGGTTGCCCCGGTTCAGAACGTATGGAGGAGGGAGGAAGAGGTCCGTCCGAGAAGACGACAACGTGTTGGGAATAGTGACTTTGATGGGCTCGTGGCAAGTTGCCGAGTATGACTAGCGAGTGCGTCTTCTACTGTTTGGTTAATTTCCAATCAATTCACGGAAAATCAATACTGTTTGGATAATTTTGCCTCCGATTTGAACTGAGAATTGCACTTGGCTGAGCTGGAGCGATTAGATTGGTCCGAGCAAGTTGCCGGATTCAGGTCAGCCAAAGCAGCAAGACTCACTGAGAATCTGAGGAGATCTCCTCTTCCGGTCCCCCTTGTCGTTTTCAGCTTTCCACTGGTCGCTGTCATCGTCCCTTTCAGTGAACAATGAAAGAACGTGCGTAATTTGGTTAGTGGCAATGGTTGTGCGCGGCGGCCGGAAAAATCATCAGCGGCATCCTGACTAGCCAACCGTCTCCACAAGTGCCGACCGACAGTGACGCGCAACGTCATATTCCCTCTATTGAGTGCACTCGTCACGAGCAGCAGCTTCTGAGGACTATCATTGACCGTCCAAATACAGGCCGAGTCACAGAAACCAAAAAAAAAAAAAAAAAAAGATCCATCAGCAGACATCAGCATAGCGAACGGACCAAATAGCAAGGTCGTTCATTGATGTTAACCAGGTTGCATCGACATATCATTCCAGGATGATTGATTCTTTCTACTCTATCCAACCTCCAAAAATGATGAATGCATGCTGTCATAACGAACGAACCGTACAAACAGCAAGGTCGTTCATTGATGTTAAGCAGATTGCACCGACATATCATTCCAGGGGGTGATTTTTCTTTCTACTCTATCCAACCTCCATATAAAATCACTCCCCAAACAAACAGCAAGTAAACCAAACAAAGCCGGAAACCGCGGCAGGAAAGGATGAATGCACGCTGTCATTTGTCAACATACACCTAACCTAATCTTACCTAAACAAGAGGACAAAATCAAGCACCCTAATCCCAATGCTGTAATGCTGTATCCTCACCGCATCTCCGGCCCTTGTCCTTGGAGGCTCCTTAAATTAAAAAGCGAAATCCAGTTAGCACCAAGCGTGGCAATAGTCCGTCCTCCTCCTCCGGCCATTACAACGCTTCTGCTATCTGCCATCCGTTCAAAGCAAGGCGCACTAACAGATTTGCCCCTTCTCTCCTCGTCATGATGTCATGACTCCTCACACAGGAGAGCTTCAAGCATCAGCAAGGACTGGATTCAGAGGGCATGATCATGAAGCCGGAGGTTGATGAGCCACTGCAGCAGCTGGACGACAGGCCCAGAAGGCTGTATCAAGCATGGAAGGGAAACAACGTGCGTACGCCTCCTTTGTTCACCTCGTCATCTATCTTCCCCGCATATGTGTGGTTCACAGCCACATAGACACAACATGTTTGTGCTGCACCGTTCCAGCATCTCATACTCTTGTCATCTTACAGTAATTTCATCTTCAGGAAAAAGCTTCACGCTGGCAGCAACATTCGACTGGCATTAGAATTCTTGAAACCTCCAAGTTCAGAGAGCGAAAGTTACTGACATAGATCATACGCTTGATCTGCAGGTGTTCCTGTGTGGTGGACGGCTCGTACTTGGACCAGATGCTGCGTCGCTGCTGATTACAACGATCCTCATCGTCATCCCAACCATCATCTTCTGCTACCAGATGAAATCCAAATTCTACCACTCGCAGGGGCGCACCACAGGCCAACAGCATATGCATCAAGCAGCAGTGCTGATAGTGATCCTCACAACAATTATGGTCAGTATCCACCATGCTTGCTACTGCATATCTTTAAGGAACAACTTTGTCATTTTTATCATCGACCCAACCAACAATCATGGATTCCACAATGATCTCCGCCTGAATATCTGAAACAAGCTCAAACAAAACACCAAGATTGAATATTCCAACGGACGCTTGAATACACACTGAAGAGTCTCTGTCCATTTGAACACAGGACCTGGTCTTCCTCTTCATGACATCCGCCAGAGACCCAGGAATAGTACCAAGGAACACAAGAGCACCACCTGAAGCTGACGAATTGCTTGGTTCCAACACGCCATCTATGGACTGGAGCGGCGGGAGAACCCCCCGGATGAGGTTCCGCCGCACCAAGGACGTCATTGTGAACGGCTTCACTGTGAAGGTGAAGTTTTGCGAGACCTGCCTAAGGTACCGCCCGCCACGATCCTCGCATTGCTCCATCTGCAATAACTGCGTCCAGAAGTTCGATCACCACTGCCCGTGGGTTGGTCAGTGCATAGGACTTGTAAGTAACCAACAAGCAACACTGTTATTGTTAGCGTGGTTTCATTCTGATATTGTAGCTCCAGACACATTAAAGGCCGTACCCAGTGCTGAGAGCTCCCGCACTGTGCGGGGTCTGGGGAAGGGTTTCAGCGGCAGGCCTTACCCCCGCCTGTGCAATGCGGGGAGACCGCGGCTCGAACCCGGGACCTGTTGGTTACAGGCGGTATGCTCTACCGCTGCACCAGGCCCGGCCTTCTAGCTCCAGACACATTCTTGAAAAGAAAAAAAAAATTCTACTTCTAGACATAGAGTGAAAGACTATGACTCAGTTATGTCAATGCTATTATGCATATCACTGATATCAGACAGAGATCAAATCATTAGAGTGATTTAATTAAGCAATGTGTAATGAATTTTGCTTTCAGTACGGAAATAGCAAAGACACAAGCATAGCTTGGTTTCCTGTAATCACATCTGACCTTTGTTGCTGAAGTTACAGAGGTCATCAAACAATTTGGACTTTAGGCATACAGCTTTAGTCATACCATCAACCAAAAAGGTTCCAGTTTGTTGGGACCAAACTGTTAATAGTAGCTTACCTCTTAACAAAATCATCAGTGAAGTTGCTAGCTCTGACTGGATTTGCTAATCACGAGATTAGACACGTAATTAGGAAAGTGAACTTCCAAATTTATATAGGAACAAAGTCTCACTCACTAGCTGACTTTTGATCCTTAGAGGACATGTGTCATATATATGTCAGAATGGTATAGTATTTTTGCCAGTAAATACTTACAAGTTCCATTGAATATTGATATCTTCTGAAATAGTTTCCATTGACCTAGAATAATCACCATTTTTTAATGCTGCATGCAGAGGAACTATCGCTACTTCTTTCTGTTCATAGCAACATCGACTTTCCTGTGCATATTCGTCTTTGTTTTTGCATGGCTGAGTGTCAACAGCCAAATGGTGAACAATGGCGGCTCTATCTGGAAGGCATTGCACAAAGAACCGTACTCGTTTGCCCTAATCATATATACTGCCATTGTTGTTTGGTTTGTTGGTGGCCTCACAGTATTTCATCTCTACCTAATCAGTACCAATCAGGTGGTTATACTTCCTTATGTTGCTTTGTTTTAGGATATTGTCAGAAATGTGCTTAACTTATACCAGAATTTGCATGCATTTGGCTAGACTGTACAATTACTAAGAGGGTTTAAATCCCTTGAAGTAAAAAGTCCATAGATTAAGATGATTAACAAGAAAGCAAAATTAATTAATTGCTCAGAGTGTTAAGTAATAAGACATATTAAAAGCAGCAGAAATTCGTACCGACCATTTGTATTTTGGTTGGGTTCTTTTTCTCACACAGGGAGATCTTTGCTAAAATGTTAAAAAAATGCAAAGACTTGACAAGCTACATACAAAGAGAAAACAGGGAGAGAAATTGTGATTTTCTTCTTTATGAAAAAATCCCAATTCAAATGAATGATAACTCAATGACCCAGTGCAATATCCAAAACCTCCAATGAAGATTATGAACAATATAATATCCAGTTTTTTTTTTTTTTTGCTCCCTGCTTTATTATTTGCAGAGTAATGTAAGAGTTCCTGACATCTGCAACCATATTAAGAGTAATTATTAAAACCTCCCATAGTTTAACCTATACTACACATTCTGCAGACAACATATGAGAACTTCAGATATCATTACGACAAGAAGGAAAATCCCTACCGAAAGAGCATTGCAGCAAATTTTGCAGAAGTTTTCTTTACCAGGATACCTCCTCCAATGAACAATTTCCGCTCAAGGGTAGGAGAGGGTGCACTTGAAGCAGGATTCTACACTCCATATATTGGACTGGATGTGAATACCCCAAGGGAAAAGATAGATGCGGACATGAGGAACAAAGAAGTACTTATTGGGGGTTTGCAGGTTCCTACAGTGCTACAGAACAAAGATTATGGCTCCTTTGAAGATGGTTCTGACAGCAAGAATAGAAATGAGGATGAAAAATCAATGCATTTTCCTTCAGCTTGGGCACAAGGAAATGAAGGTGCTGGAACATCTACAGGAACAACTACAGCATGCAACGATGAAACAAGCGAGGAGGATGTGGATGAAATTAATTGTTCAAATAGAAGTTCCATCAAGATAGCAACAGAATCTAATGCAGCATCTGAGGATGAAAAATGTGAGGATGATGCTGAAGAAATAGAAGTTCAAAAGGAGCTACCCAATGATCAAAGGACATGAGCTGATACTTCTGTCGTACTAGTGTATTTTAAGAATTTGTTCATAGATATTATGATTTGTTAGTCGACATCATTCTTCAGAGAATACATGATAACTGGAAAACTAAAACAGTAGTACTGAATTACTTTATACATCTATCATGGCATTGTTCATATAGTTCTGCAACACACATTTCTATAGTATGTTAATCTGGGATGAGAATCGGGCATTGCAAGTAAAGTAGTACCATCACCGGATTGCTTTCCAGACTTTGAAATATTATATCAGATTAATATAAAATGACAGCAAAAAGAAACAACCAATAATATAACAAACTCAAATGTGCATGGAAGTGATTGATTTTCATATACAAACAGAAGGAATTGATACAGCATAGACAAGATAACATTATCAAACCAATGCCAATACTCATTATTGCAAAAGGAGTACAAGTAGAAAGCTAAAACTCTCCAGAACTGGAATGTAGGGTCAAACTGAAACATAGTTTGGTAGCTAAAGACAGTACCATGGACCACATAGGAGTGCAGAAAAAGCTATCATGGCTGGTATACATCTGGAAGCTGAAGGCCTACGCTGGCAGCTGATTTGTCCAATATTTTCTTCATCTCATCAGATCGGTCCACGGCTATATTATATGAGAACAGCAGGCCCTGGAAAATCAATCATGATATAGCGTCAATGTAGTACACAATGGAAGACAAACCAGTGTTAACATGATATAACTGAATTGATGCAAGGAATTTGCTTGGGATATATCGGTGAAGCACTTGGGTAAGTTATTTAAGTACATGTCATGGTATGGTAACAGGAATACACACACACAACGCAATTTAGCATCCTATTCGTTTTGTGCATAAAAACCAAACTCTTGCAAAGGATTGAGCGAGCTGCGAGCATACAGTCAGCAATGCCTGCATAGAAAAATTACCTCTGGGACTCCAACACAGATTCCTCACGACTGTAAGCGCTCATTTAGATAAAATCTCACTCTTGTACTCAGATAGCACATCGAAACAAATGAAATAAACTAAAGCGGAAGAAAAAACACTTCTGTTAGGCATTTCATCAAACACTTACCCTCCGTCGAGAAAACTAACTTGCAGATCCCTCTTTGTTCTAATAAGCGCCAACTAAAAATTTGGTATCGAACCATCGTGGGTAAAGTTCCTACCTTGTGGTGGTGAACGCTGGTGAGGAGGTACGCGTAGTCCCCGGCGAGCCGCAGTCTCGCCCTGGCGTCGGCCTCCGAACCGGCGGGGGCGCGGAACTCGGCGGCCACGAAGTCGCGGAAGTGCTGCTTGGAGGCGCCTCCTCCGACGTGCTTTTGCACCGCCTTGAGCACCCGCCGGTACGCCGCCGGTGCAGTCGCCATGTATGTATCCGTCTCCTTCGACTGAAGCAGCGGGAGTGCGGGACGACAGGAAGAGGCAGGCCGCAGGCGGCGACGGCTCGATGTGGAGACGGAAGGCACTGCCTGGATCGCTGCGCTAACTGTACGATCAAGCTTGTGCGGCTCGATTGTCTTTTAGCTCAATAATAATTTGATTAATTTTTCGAGGGGAGTGAGTTTCACAGTTGCGAATTGCGATTGCAGAAATTATCATAAAGATATTTTTGATTATATATTTCCACTGGTTTTACTATATTTATTTTAGATCCATTTCATGGGGAACTTAAATTGTTTCATATGCAAACGCAACATTCCGTAGGAATTTGTATTGCAAAATTAGACCTTCGGATGTGTAGTCTTGTGAAATTGAATGACAACATATCGACAATGACGTGTGTTTTCTGTAGATTCGACTCTAGCCTGCAGTTGTGTAGTTTCGTCAAATAGCTGCATCAGAAAGTATTTCCGTGATAGTTTTTACAATTTTAGCATATATTTTATGATTTGATTTTTAAAAGAAACGAGGGCCCAGCTTTATAGCCTCGTAGCTGTTCGTAGGTCTTTTGATGGACTTCAGGCTGAACCCGTCAGGTCTGCAAACTGAAGCAAGTCACAACGAGGACAAAACCTGGACAAGTTGTGTTAATCAGACTCCAAGGAAACACAATTAAGGAGCATGTTGCATCATCCATCCATACACGGTGATCAACATGCTCAGAACACCTACACATAACAATCATCGCAATATCTCTCGTTGCGATGAGGAAGAAAAAAATGATCATATCACCATCAGAGAGCAATTTCTTGGTGCATCGGGCGAAGTCAGTGACGGCACACAAATCAAGGCACAGCAGTTTCAGGAAAAGGACTTTGAAGCACTGAATTAGATACCATTTACAGGAACTTGGTGCATTGCACCCCACAAATGAAATGTCAGAACTCGTGACAAAATGCTATTATGCCAAACCACTTCCATTCACCAATTCATTTCTGATGCAGCTAGACAGGCAAAAGAAAAATGACCAAACTTTTTCTACTATAACACACGCTCGAGAGTTGAGAGACACATTACCTGCTGCTTAAACAGTCTAAACACTGGCCATGTTAAAAAAAAAAGCACCAATGGGCCCACCTGTCAAGAATAACATGGACCAAGAAACTCAAAGGGCAACCAGAGCATAACTCACCAATTCACCAAAAACTAGTCAAAAAATACATCATGTTGCTGATATCCTCAAAGATCCATACCTAGTTACTTACATTTTTGTGTGAGGGGCTGAAGGCAAAACCACTAAACAGTGAAAAATGAAAGTGATCCAAGTTGAGGATAGCAGCAGCAGGTTGCAAGGAAATACCATTGTGAAATATGAGAGACCAATGGGCAATACTATGAGCTATGGACCTTTCACAAATAAATTATCTACAACAACAACAAAAGGTAGTCAGGTGACCATTATCTTCCACATTTTGGATAAATATGCTGCGTAATCAACTTGATGTGCCAATCTCTTTCCCATGATCGTCATTGATTGTTCTTCGCAACCTTCTTAACCATATCTCATAGTCCATTGGGTATGGGGTCCCACAAAGGCTGTCAACATAATCCGCAAAAGCTTTCAACACTGCTGAGACATCGCCCAACTGCTGTTGTATCACTCTCCTCGACCATGACGTCTCCCTCCACTGAAGTGCACTTTCAACTGAGTCAAGCTCTGGGCAAACTCCGCCACAAGAGAAGTAGAGAAGATAAATTAAACTCTCCGCGTCAGATGCTGCACACAGCTTGCCTTCCTGGAGCGCAAATGTAGAGGAGAAGAACAGATTCATTACAGGTCGGTCCCTATCTTCTAGGATAGCATGACCCCATCCAGTAAGTACAAAATACGGGTGTCGTGAACCGTTACTCACACGGATCACATTCTCTGGTCGGATATCGCCATGACGGATTCCTGCCGATGCTGCAGCAGCAAGAGCAGACAAACAGTCATGGCAACATCTCAGAGCCTCCTCAACGCCAAACAATCCATTCCGTATCAGATTTGAAATGGTCTCACCAACTGGTGAGGTGACAAGGATCGGAGTACTACACCATGGATGACCACAACTCCCACTAGAGTTAGGTTTGTTACATGGACCTGGATGGACGATGCGCCCGGAAGCTACCATCTGAGGTATATACCTGCTCGAAATGCCTCTTTGCTTCATCAGAGTAAGTACTTTTGTCTGCCTTTGTACTTGGTACCAGGAATTCATATCCTCCCATGCCGGCTCCAAATGAGACGGGCTGGAACCCACATACAATAAATAGGTTTTGGTAAATTCTTCTACAGGAGTACAAGTGTAGATAGGAGGGTCACTGTCTGTTAGAATATCATTGATTTGAAAACCCTTCTGGCAGTAAGCATCCTCCATCAATACGACATATCCTGTTTCAAGCTTCAAGGTTTCCTGTGGTTTCACATCAACAGCTGCTTCCTCCTGTACTTCAACAATTTCAGGAGAATGACTTCGTTGTTGGAATCGAAACAAACCATTTTCATTAGCTTGTCTGTCAACCAAATGCCTTTCTGATCTTCGACTTTGTAACCGGGAACTATGTTCTGTTACCAGTTCATCAAGAGAGTACTTAGGTTCTCCGCAAAATCGGATCATTGAGTGGAAAATTGCAAGGAGAACTTGAAGGGTCCCAACATCTCCCCAGTTAGCATTCCCAAGTTTGTTCCAAACTCGATCTACTGAAGAAACTGTAATTTTCGCATGTTTCTTTATCCATTCAGCAGCACAGTCATAAACATTGTTCAGGTTGAAATCCAGCATGTTCAGATCACCTTGGACCTTCACCACTCCTCCAAACTGTGAATCAACTAGGAGTAAATAGACACAATCTGAGTTCCGAAGAACAGTGGAGGATCTGCTAAGGCTTCGAGATAGAAGAACACGCAAGGCAAAGAACAAGGCCTCCCCCAACACAGCAGGAGATGGCTCCTGGTCATCTTGAGCAGAAACCATTCCAATATCAGGTCTCAACAAAGCCAATACAACAATATGATCCCATCTTCCTTGTGAATGCTTTGAGTTCTTCCGTAGCACAGCTGTCGCACAAACACCATCAAGTTTTCCACTGTTAATAGCCTTCTCAGCAGGATAAAACTTGGAACTTGTGCTGTGTATGCAAGCAACTGAGAAAGGCATTGCTTCATCAGGTCCCCAGAAAGTTTCCCACAATCCTTTAATGCCGGCATGTAGGAAATCCTCCAAAGCAAGA
The DNA here is from genome assembly GCA_032690845.1 of Eleusine coracana subsp. coracana. Taxonomy (NCBI): domain Eukaryota; kingdom Viridiplantae; phylum Streptophyta; class Magnoliopsida; order Poales; family Poaceae; genus Eleusine; species Eleusine coracana. Next base: position 14,265,328 of record CM064426.1, read on the forward strand.
TATGCAGTAGCTTCAAATACCTCAGATGTTGATGCATGAAGAGCATTTGGCATTCGTACTAACTGCTGAAAAGTAACACCCTCCAGAGCATAATCAAAACTCTGTAATTCAGTAAGGTCAAAAGGGGCAACAAAAGTTAGTTTCCTGAAACCATAGTCCTCACTGTGACCGGAGAACCAATCCTCCAGGCTCGAAGTCAAGAGCTCATTGTCCACAAACTCCCGGAGAAAATCTTTACATGTTGATGATGAGAAATTGCGCCGCCAACCCCGTGATGAAGTACTAGACTTTTTTGGTGCTGAACCAACTGATATGCGGTCAGGTGATGTGCCTGTAAAACGATATCAAATTAATAATTACAAAATATGAACCTTCTATACAAAGGATGTTTAAGTAATTGAATATGAGGCTGTCAAGACCATAACAAGAAGTAACAGATAAACACTGGTAACCAAAACAAAAGATGAAGTATGAAACCACACACATGACAAAAAAAAAAAATACTGACATCAAGCTAAGGTTACAAATATTGTCCACTAGGTTTAACCAACAGTGACATGCCAAATACCATCCCAACACAAAATGAGCATGTTTTTGTGTGTGTGTGTGTGTTTCTAGACACACAGAAGTCCGCAAATGAGTAATGTATTCTGGATAAGAGCAGAAGCACATAAATCAGCCTATTGGTGTAATTGCTTAACTGAATATAGTAATCGCACATTATCTGTTAAGCTACTATGCACCAACCAGTTGCACCCAACCAGTTGCACCCAAAAGCCTAAGCTGATGGGGAAAGGTGGGCAATTCACTTTATACTTCAACACTCCCCTTCATGTGCAGCTCTCTTGGCGCAAACGTGGAATAGGAGTAGGCTACAATTTATTTTAATAAATCGTGCCTGCCAGGATTCGAACTCGAGACCTCTGGCTCTAGTACCATGTTAAGCTACTATGCACCAACCAGTTGCACCCAAAAGCCTAAGCTGATGGAGAAAGGTGGGCAATTCACTTTATACTTCAACATTATCATTCATGCTTTCAAGCACAATTGTACATGTATACGACAACTATGGTGGTACAAGGTCATGTGTGATCAGCCCTAATATCCAACCTAACCCAGGCACAGTTATTAGTGGTCAATAAAATGTTTCAATGTTTTCCAATATCACAAAAAAAGGCGAAACTTGGTAGTCTGTATACTGAAGACTGCAAAGTAGCCCCTGCACATGACTACCGATGCAAGAGATGCATTTTGTTCTAGCATTTTCAAGTATTGCAGCTTCCTTTTTATCTTTAATAACTCAAACTCAAATGGTTGAAATTCTAAATGAATTGACTTGACAAATATACTATGATTTTTCCAATGGTCAATTCATTAATACTCTAGTCATGATGACGGATAAAAACATGTACTGCTCTGGCCAAACTACACATGGCATCTACAATGGATCATCACAAAACTCAGAAACTTAGGTGGTACAAATACAAATGAGTTCTCCAATATGTATTATTATTTGCTACAGTACTAAAAGTGGCAAGCTCAGCTGCACTTACTGGTGCTTGTTTGTTTTCCATAACATCGCTATGAATTGGAATTGGTCTCCTTTCTGTGTTGCAGTGTAATCTCCTACTACATACCTATCTTAATTGTGTTCATTCACTAATTGCACACATGATCCTGGAATAATTGAGCGACACAATCTTCATACTGAATTTATCCTACTTTCGAAAAAGAACATTATCTACGAATCTCAATCACCACACGAATTTAAAGATGAACAGCAAAAGCTCAGTGGCATCCTGTCATGTGAGAGTTTATTTGGCCTTAATCATACACAAAACAAAAGCTTTTTTTTTATATATATGTCCCTACAGCACACAAAAGCTAGAGCTAAAACTCCAGGGAAAGAATCTACCACAAGACCTGCTCCTGCATAATCGCCCAGATGGTAGGCAATGAGAGCAAACCTGGACTCTCCTGGTAGCTAGCTTCAATCAACGCGGCATTTTCGAAACTAAAATCCCAGAATGGCATCCTACAGGTCTTTCCTCCGCAAAGGAAAAATCAAACCTGTGTCTTTCACCCCACAATCCTCGTCGCTATATCCCAACCCAAAATCAAGAACAGGGACAAAAGATCGACATAGAATTTTTGCATACTTAGACAGCTTGGACTACGAAGAACTAGCCAGGAATCGAAACAAGAATTAAGGAGAAACAAAGCAGCCAAGCCCCACACAGATCTGGAACAGAAGCTATCTCGCTAGAATGGAAACCGAGCCCCAAAGCGAGAGATTAAGATGCTACCTTCCATGAGGAGGCGATGACGGGCCTGCGGCGGCGGGTGCTAGATTGGAGCACCTGCTGGTGGACTGGCAGGACGACTACTCCCAACTGCCTCCGCTCCCCGTGGTCGCTGGACGGCCACTCCAAGAAAAGACATCCGTCTCCCTCCGCCACCAGATGAATAGAGGAAGGCTTGTAAAGGAAGCCCAGTTTTTTCTTCAGTTTCTACCACTGATCCCCGAATTCCGGTGGTGAGCACGGCAGAGCAGGGAGGCGATTGAGTGCCTGCTCCTGCCGTCCCCCGCCTGGCTGGCTCAACCCCCAAACCCAGGCCCGAGTGGACTTTTTTTTTTTTAAACTACTGGTAGGGAGGGAGCTCACCTTTTTGTGTGTTCAGTTCTGGCTTCAGGGTGGGTGTCGCTGTAGCTGCGCTGTGCTGTTTTGGCTTTTGCTCTTTGTTCTTCGTCGTCTCTTTTGAAGAGGCCTGACTGCGTTTGTTGGTGAGACGAGATAAATGGATTAATAACATTTCATTCCATGATGGGGGTTAACCTTTGTGGAGAACTAGATCAAATGATCAATGATGCAGGCAATAAGCCTTTCTCCCGTGAGGTTAGTAAATTATTGTGGGAAAGAAAGAGGAGAAAATGGATGATGCACAGCACCTCCGATCCTCATCTTGCCATTGGGCCTTTCAGGTAAGTTTTGTTGACTTGTTTTGCAGCAATCAAATCAGCTGGCAGTTAGGTACTAGACAGCTGTACGCGAATTTCATACTGAGATGATATCGATCAAGCGTCCTACACGCATTTTTTTTCCCTGGACCATGATATATGAGAAGAAACAACAAGCTGCCATGACTTTCTTCTGCCTAAGATCATTTTCAATGTATAGTTTTATTTTGCAGTTTCTAACAATGTCACATCAGATTTGAAAATTTAGATTGATATATAAAATAGTCTTTCTCAATACATAGTTTCATCTCATGATTTCATATATAAATTATATAGCATTAAATTGACATCTATTTGTTATATTGAGATTGGTCAAAATATGTTCAGATAAAATTTTATGTTCTCAATAGAAGTTTCAATGGAGTTTCATACTTATGAAATAGTGTCAGATAAGTTTCATCCCTATGAAACCCATTTACCCAATTTTATATTAATTGCTACATCATATCATCTCTTTTGCTTATATAACATCTTATTTAATACTAATAAAACTCCCACTAAGACTGACCTAATATACATACACATAGAGTAATTTCATACTGAGACAAGTGTAATGTCGTGATTTTCAGTAAGCGAAGAGAGAGAATATATATGCAGCTGGTTACTGGCATGTTGTCCCTGTCCGCATAAAACCTGACCAATGTGTGGCAAAACCGAATCAATGGATACTGTATGTAGTCAAGAGTGGTGACAAGCATGCCGTTCCAAGACGACAGCATGATAAGAGATGGCGAAAAAGCGAGCCATGCGCTCGCTTTGTTTGCATGGCATGCTGCATTCCTAACTAAAAGGTACTGAGATCCAAACTGAAAAGGAAAAGAAAAAAAAAGCATACAGCGCACGCATGCTCTTCTTCTAGGGTAATGTCCTCCGTTTTTGGAGCAGTTTAACAGAGTGTCATTTTGTTACTGTCGTATGATGTGAGCGGTGATCGATGACACTGATCAATCTCTACTCTACTCTGTGTGTGGTGATTGGTTGGGACCATCATGATCGTGTTGTGTGCTCGGCATGTCATGGGACCATGCATGATCATTACTATGCTACAAAGTCAAGTCATCAAGGGAGAATGGGACAGGCAGGCACGGGGAGATCACTTGGAGGTCACGCTAACTATAGCTCCGAACTATTTGTTTGTTCCTTAATTATATTATCTGAGCTTTAACGCATGAACACACCTGATTAATCCAACAGCTCGCATCAATAATGCACTATCATCACTTTTTTTTTTTTGAGGAAGTTTTTTTTTTTTTGAGACAAAATGAGAAGTTTCTGTTGTGATGTTGATTGCGGCGCGTGCAACATTTTTGCCATTTGAAGTGGGGACTTCCCTCACGGCGTTACATAGACCAGGCCGAAACAAAGAGATAAATCCACAATAAAGGAAAGCGCAAATAAAGAGGAAGCCCATGTTGTTGCTACATTCAGGGAACGGGCCTACAAAAGTACACAGTCTGCGAGGCAGATCGACTGACTGGGCCAGGGCCGGATCTGTGGGGAGGCAAACAGAGCTACCGCTCTGGGCTCCCGGAATCCAAGGCCCCGCGCCATATAGAGTATACTGAATATGTGGCCCACTATCTCAGAAATTGTGGCCATTTTAGACAGGAAATAACGGAAGGAGCGCAAATTAATTTGGGGAACTCTACTTTGTTTTTCATGATTTCTGTCCTCCCGTTCCTGTCAAATCACCTAGGAATAAATTTGATTCATGGGTGAGGGATCGAGTATTGTTTGGATTTTGATAATAAATTAATAAGAATAAAATGTATTTGGCTGGTGTAGAACTTTTGTAGCTTTGCATTTAGTTTTCAACCATCATCAATTACATCGTATTTAGAATGGTAGAAGAAAAGTTTAAGATAACATGTAGCAATTATTTGATAAAATTTGTTCTTTAATTTATTGGTAAAGTGTACACATCTATATTAATATTAGTTGCAATAATTTGGTACATATAACTTTACAAAAAACAAATAGGTAACTTTTTTAGAACCAAGAAAGAACCTAACTAGCTGAGCTACAATTCATTTGTCCAATAGAATTTATTCAAATAGCTGTGGGAGGTCGGATGCAGCTAGTGCGTCCTCAAGTTGTAACTTAACTGTGCCTTAATGAATGAAAGCCTTTTTTTCTCAAAAAAAAAAAAGAATCAAATAGCTGAAACATGAACCCTCTCTATCTTTGTTATAAGAAAAGCAGAAAGTGTCATGAGAGTCAGTGATATAACTTGAGCAAATAAATAGGGACCAACATCACTAAATTACCTTTGAATTGCTTGTAAATTGTGTCATTTTACTGTTCAATCAATGGACTTTTACATTAGAAGGGGGAAGGGGAAGGGCATAGCTTTGTTGCCACAGTCGGATAGCAGTAGGACCAGGTATTCGGCCAAGCTAATAGCCTCCATGGTGTTGAACTAGTGGGTCATCGGTTCTAGCGAACCCATGTCATGTATCTTCCATATTTGCATGCATCATCACCATATGTCAATAGACTCGTGACTATATGAATATGTCTAACAGCTATGTGTCACGCCTTTGTCTTAGTGAGCATCATCTTTTTCACCTTTGTCATTGTCATCACTCATCACCATCATCTCCTACTACTTCATTATCATGAGGATCGATGGTTTAATCCTATTTAAAAGTGAAATCAAGATGGACATATGCCCCCCCACCCACCCTGCGCTAAAAAATCTCACTCTTGATTATATTTCACACTTTAAATAAAGTATAGCCTATTTCATTCTACAACAATTGCTACTAAGTGTATGTTCATACTCTAAAAATTCTACAAAATTCATAGAAAACATGCTTATTGTATCAATGATCATGAGGGCCCTTCCAGCCGGACATAGTCATACATGACACCAAAGAAGATGCTGAAGGCCCTCGGCTGTGTGATGCTAATAATGTTCTCTCCTCGGTTGAGCAGGTATCCTCTGATGGGGAACTCGAGATCCCATTGCACACCATGGATGCCGTGTCGTGCGATCGCATTGCCATCCCCAAACTCCGATGACGATAACATGTTGCCTCGCCGCATGTTCCCGTTCACATGGACGTGCAACCTGGACATGTGTGCAGCGGCAAGAGCAATGCGTAGCGTGTAGGTGCCTTCTGGCACGACATGGTCCAGGTTGAACCGAATTTGCCGTGTCGTTGGCATGACATTATCACCTACCTTTCTGAAAAAAAAGATATATGTATTTTAGTATGATTTACTATTTTATCATTGTTAGTAAATAATGCATAGTATAGCTGGTTATGAAATTATTTAGATCTTCAGCATTACCTTGTTACATGAGCAAAGAACCAGTCCTTGGAGGGATCGCTTCTACCAACGGTGAAAACAAGATCGTTTTCAGGGTATAGCTCGGCATACCTGTCCCACAGACCATACTGCCTGTACCTGTGAAATTAACCAAGCCAAAGCACGTAGATTAGAGAGCTGTTCAAAACCACGCGTCACACAATTCAGTTTGAGAAGTGTGCACGATCTAAAGATCAAAGAACTAACTTGTCTTTGGTGAGAAAGAGTTTGCTAGCATATTTGGGGTCGGCGTCAGGGACGAAGAACTCCTCCGCACTCCGGTCGGGGACACCGATCTCCCACAGCGTCGGGCCTGACCTTGGAGGCTCGAACACGAGGTCACCAAGGTTAATTGCACTACCTGCGTGAATGATCGAACAAATGGTTAATAATAGAGTAGTAATAACTCTGAATTAATATTGCTGACGTTGAAACGATGATTGACTGTATATATTTGTACCAACCCGGCGTCACGGTCACAGAAGAAGTGTACATGTAATCTCCAAGGAACCCGGGCACCCAAGCGTAGAGATTGTACACTCCTGCCCGGACATTGTCGATGGTGAATGTGCCACAGGATGTGGCCCTCGTCCAGAACTGGTAGCCCTGTAGGATCATATATATTAGGATTTTCTTATATCTAAGGCTCGTGAGAAATTTAGAAGAAAAGTGCAGATGTCTACAGAGTAGAAATCTCCTTGCTTACCTTGCTGTCAGTCACCCACGAACCAGGCTGCCCGGGCGCTGCAAGCCCGATGTAAGCCGCATCAGCAGGCATGTCCTCTTTGCTCATGTACCTGTCTCTGACCATGAGCTTGCCGGTGATGGAGCCTCTGTCACTGGCCTTCGCGTAGTCTTTGGACTGAGGGAAGCTGTACGGCCATTTGCCGATCTCGGCCTGTGCCTGAGCTTTGGCGTCGTCCCAGAGAGCATGGATTTCGCCCTTTTTCGGGCTCGAGTTGAGGTAGATGAACACCGGGCCCATCACCTTCTTCCAGTACTCACCATCCTTGATGTTGAGCACCATGTCCTTCCCGATGTAATGCGTTCCAAAGAACACCTGATAATGTAGTACAAGAGCAATTCATTTTTTTTTTGAAAAAGATACAAGAGCAATTCATATATATACAAGTATTTTTGAACTGGAAATGCAGATGCCAACATTGCTGGAAACTTGCAATAACATGTTTTGACAGGGGGTGATGGAAAGAGAAGAAGAAGATTACTGCAAGGGAGGTGGGTCCGACATGGGAGGTGAGCTCCCGCTTTGTGGGCCCGCCGCTCTTGAACTCGTTGCTGGGTGTGATGACCCAGAAACCCATGGGACGCGGGTGGTTACTGCTGATCCAGCCATGGACGATGTTGTCCTTGTTATCCAACGTGTACTCGTACTTGTCATCCACCTGAAGAAAATTCAGCGACGTTATAATATGTTCATAGTTATGTCAGTGTAGCCTGTCGCTGACCTCAATTTTGGAGTTCTTTTTCGTGACATTTATTAGTTATTTTAATTTACCTCTCCTTTGAACTGTGGCTCCTTGGGGTTAACTAGCAGAACAGCCTCCTTGTATGCCAGTGGCTGAGCACGAGGTTCTTCTCTGTCTGCGTCGCTGGGCATGTACCTCTGAATGTCGTCTGAAACCGCCATGTAATTGAACCTAAGCACACGTTTGTTACAATCTTGTTAGTAAGTTGTCAAGGAAATCTTGTGAGACTTGTCGAGACAGATGAGACAAGAAAACAGTGATGAGGCACTCACTTTCCCGTGTTGAGTTTGAAGGCGATCCGAGCCTCTGAAATGTTCATGGCAGGCCAGCCGCTTGCGTGCTCGTAGATGGAGTAGCAGTAGAACCCAGAGCTGCCTTTCAGCATCACAAGCCTGAAACAACAAACACTTGTTACCAATTTCAGTTGTAAGTAGTTTGGTAATAACGAATAATTTCATTACACCAAATAATCTATTGCTTGTGTGCTCTAATGAACGGTAATTAATATAACGAAGGGCTGGCGCACCTCTTGTCGATGTTTAGCCGAATGGCGCTGTTTGGACGTGATGGATTGTACGTGCTTTTGAAAGAAAGCTCCACTTGTTCTTCACTTGAAGACACCACGCTGAATTCCGTCGCATCCAACCTGCACAAATGAACGAAGTTAGTAGTTAGTGCTATATGTTCATTGTTTAACATATATATGATTGCTGCAAAAGGCACCAACTCTCTTTCTTCCAGCAGTTGTAAACCGTTAATAAACAAAGACAGCAAGCACACAAAGGTCCTATGCATGCCTTGGAAGTTGTGTTTGAAAAACATTTTCTCATTGGATATTATACCTGAGCCAAATAATTAACCGTTATGTTTGTTGGCCAATAATTTCAGCCGGTGTTCGATACAATTGCTTTGTGGACAGATTATTGCTAAAGAAAAAAAAGAAACATCTTCAATTTCGGTGTTCCTTCAAAAGAGAAAAAAAAACCATCTTTTCAGTGCACATTTTTTATCACACGCATTAACACTAAACATGTTACTAATAGCTAGTACTTCGTTTGAAGGAAAAAAAAGTAGTCTCATAATAATGTATTTTCTTGTCAGTAACACCTAAATTGAAAGAGGTGGAAAAGGTAATTTTTGGGCGGATGCATGCCGCCAAAACTTAGATAAGAAATCAGTGTTCAGGCAATGATAGTACAAAACTAGTACCTCCGATCTTTTTTTTTGTTGACGCCCTTTTTAGCACAAATTTAAGCTAAGCAACACCAACAATAAAAATATGAAGGTCTAATTACTAGACCTCAACTACTAACAGATTGTGAGCATCAGCGGCACTCTTTGGAACTAGCAGTAGACCAATCGAACAAGGCGGAAATCATAATTCAACACACACCAAGGGAGCTGATAAGGTGATGGTCATTAATTAGAATGAATCAGGCATGAGAGGTTGTTGTTAAAGAAGCAAGTACTACTCACGTGTCGAGCATCCCTGGTCGACTTGACCCTGGATAGTTCCAGACCACGTCCCAGTAGCCTCCCGTGTTGGAGCTGCCGGTGTAGTGCAGGAGGTTGCGCTCACCGTTGTACCGCACGCCGATGATGCGGCCTTGAGGCCGGGACATGGTCACCTGCACCAACCCGTTGTCCACGAGCACCTGCAATTAATAACCCATATATATGCTTCATTATTATTACTGATGATGACTGAGAACAATAATTGTGTGTTTTTTCACAATAAAAACTGACCAAGCTTAACTAGCTAGGATCCTATATAATCAATCAACTTACTTTTATACTAGTATAAATACTGCACAACATATCCATGCAACACTAGTACCCATATACATACCTGGCGATGGTCGACGCGTAGCGTAACGCCACCATCATCATGTCTGGCTGCTGCTGGGCCCGTCGTTGCAACGGCGAGTTGCAGCAGGCACGACGACGCTCCAACAACAAGCAGGAGGAGGAACAAGAAGAAGGATCTCGCACCAGCAGCCGCGGTCATGGCGCCGAAGCGAAAGTTTGATCTCTCTTGTTTAATTTCTTGCTAATAAAAGGGATGAGTGTAGCAGGCGGCCGGCTCGATCATGTGCACTCGCTCGCCGACTTAATTGCTGGAGAAGAGATTACAATGCAAGGCGAGCCAGATGCATGTGCACTCGATCGATCGCCGACTTATTGCTGAAACAACACACCAAATCTATCTATTATTACAAGCGAGCTCAGGCACGGGTTGCTCGATTTCTACGTGCAGAGATCGATCGAGGAGACGATCGATAGATAAAGATGCTTGTTGTTTCCGGCGTGGGCGTCGGCGACACAAATCTCGATCTCGCCGTTTTATTATAAATAAGGGCACACACGGTTGACGTTGTTGCAATTGCAAATTAATCAAACAGTAACAAGTTTCCATGCCGGAGCCGATCGAACTCGACCGTGTGTCCATGCTCTGCGTGTCGGACCCGGCTACGACTATACATCTCTCTCTGTCGCCGTACGTCATGCATGCATGGTCCCAACAAACGTGGACGAACAGTTCGGCAAGACCTGCTGACGTAGTACAAGGGAAATACACTTCAACAAAAACACACAAAGTAGACCGTACATTAGTCACACCAACAAATGGAAAACGTGACGCTAAGCTGAAACACGTCACTAGTATTCCTTAAGATGTCATATCTAATCGAGGCATTAATAGTGGCGAGGAGTAAAAATACTTGTCATATATATCACTAATAATAATATAGGTACCCAAAAAAAAATTAGAGACAGGTTTCTGAAAAAGCCTTCACAGATAGAGAATTACAATTAGTGATGAGCTTTAGTTCTTAGGTCTTGTTTGGATCCCTCTAGTTTCTAAGAAACTGAAGGGCCTCCAGACAGGCCAGTTTTTATATAAGTTTGTATAAACCAAATTATGAGTTTCTACAAAAAAAACCATAATCTGGCTCAACCCAGCTAATGCCAGTTTTTACCTTATTCCAATATAATTAACTACAAAAAAGCTAGTTTATAGATTATAAACACTAAGATCTGAACATCCTCATCCAGTTTTTATTTAAAAACCAGTTTCTAAAATCTGAAAGTAAAAAACTATTTTTAAGAAACTATGGTGGATTTAAACAGGGCCTTAGTGAAGTGACCTGAAAACCGTCACTATTATTGTTATTGTTATTTCCTAAATATATACTTAGGAAAAAAAATTACATAAACCACATGCATGAGCACAAAGGCCCATCGATAATATAGGTAGTTTGGGTGACGATCTCTATTATTTTTGGTTGATTGATTGTATTCTTATTGGTAATTGCATGTAATTTCTACACTTTATTTGGATATTTGAATTTATTTATTTTGTAATGACAATGGTGATTAATTTAAAAAACATGTTGTGTAAGTATTTTAGCCTACCTTTTATAGCCAGTAATAATGGAAAATATATTTTGGGTCATCTTAATGATAGATAATTTTACAAGCATCTGAAAAGGGTGTTTTAGTCTATTTTTTTATAATGATAACGGTGAGTAATTTTCTTTCTTTTTTCCTCTAACTAATGCGGAAATTTCTATCCCTTCATAGCGAGTATGGTGCCTTTTTTTTCCTTGGTCAAATATATGTATTTGATAGATAAGCCAACTAGCCCACAAGCTACATTAGTCTGTAACAGTACTTTCCATGTTCCATACATCCTATTCATTCTTCATTCCTCCTTCAGCCGAACCAACAAACGACCAACAATTATAGATGCTATATATACATTGACCTTCCATACCTTCGACCTTTGGGGTAGCAAAAATCAAGATTATGAGGCAGTTGAAGCATGTGTCATTGTGTAGGTGAAGCAAATGAGATTTTAAGTTTGATCTGAAATTGAAACAAACTTTTCTATAAATTAATAACTCTGTTGTGTGATCTGTTCGAACCACTCCTTCGAATGAATGTAAAAAAAATGTGATCCCACATTGACTCTAGCATTTTTCCAATTTATTTATAAATTTAACATTTGAAAGAATATATTATTTTAGAATTTTTCTTGTACCATATCAATATTATATATACAAAATGTTGAACTAATGTTTCTTGTCAATTTGCCCCAGAAAAAGCATTTATTGATATCAATATCAAATCTTTTTAGCTTTGACTGTCATAGAAAAAAATCATAAAAATTTTCGACCATGTACAAATGATATATTTAGATTCATCATGAAATCAACTATCTTAATGTATTTATAAATCTTTACATCTAAAATCATTTATTTCTATAGATATTTGTAGTCATATTTAACAAGATTTAACTTTTTTTAAAACAAATCCATAAATAAATACTTATATTTTCGGAACATGAAGTAGAGAGAGTGTAGTCTATTTTGTTCGCTAGAAAAGGAAACTATCGGAGGTCCAACATGTAATGCGGGCACACTTTTTTGACCATCGAAGAATGCGGGCACACGTAGAAACTCTTTCCGTTGCATTCTTACATCAGCAAGTCGTTGAAGTGGGGCTACAAAGACTGCAGTCCGTCTCTATACGACGACGTACGACGTACGTAGACCGGCAGCAGACGTCGTTGGGTTGGGTATTGGGACATTATTATTGATTGATACTGCGCCATTAATTGAATGCGCGGCACAATTACCGATCGAGCAGCTGTGTTGTTTCAATCTGCAGTGACGTACTATGTAACTGTCTTGTAAAAAAAAAAAAACGCCGAAAGATGTGTGACCATGCCTGAGCAGCAACAACCTCGCTCTGACGCCGTACCTTCACCAGCTGATCTGTTCGGTTTCGTTGGTGCGCGTTCAGCTTCTCTTCTATATAAGCTTCCGTCAGGGTCAGTCAGGCCTTCCACACAAAGTCGATCTCTCGTCCAAAGCCTTTCAAGTCTCGACCAATGCACATGCATGAAGCTGATGAAGCCTAGTCTCTCTCGTGAGGTTTTCTGAAAATAAGGACAGCGCACACGTACATTACATATCGCTGGCCGCCGGCCGACGGCGACCAGCAGCCTCGTGATCGAGAGAGCCGATCTATATAGAGACTACTCATACACTACGCGCGAGGACGGAGCCTTCTTCTTCGTCCATGGCCGTGGCTGCGGCTGCAAGCAGGTTATCATTTATCATCATCCTGCTTCTCATCGCCGCCGGTCATGGTGCCGTTACATTACACGTCGACCGTAGCCAGGTGCGCGCGCCTATATACAGTAGTTAATAACTCTGATTTATTGGTATCCATAGATGCATACTCGGGGTTTCCTTCTGTGTGCAGTACGAATTGATTGATCTATTTATGGTCAAAATTTACAGCTTGTGGGTTACGCACTCCACTACTGATTGTGTTTCTAAATATATGCATCTTTTTCATGATTCGTTATATTTTAAAGGAATGCTGTCACCTCTCAATAAATACACATGTATCTTTCCAATTTTGTTGCTAACCCCCTATGCATCTTTTTCATGAGTTACTTATATTTTAAAGGTTAAAGGAATGCTGTCATCTTTCAATATATACACACGTATCATCACTAACCCGATCTCGTCACTGACATATAGAGAATTCTAAGTGCTGCCTTTGTTTGTACACGCACTGTTGCATCTGCGTGGATGGGTGCAGGTGCTCGTGGACAACGGCGTGGTGCAGGTGACGCTGTCCCGGCCGCAGGGCCACATCACCGGCGTCCGATACAACGGCGAGCGCAACCTCCTGGAATGGTGCGACCAAGAAAACTCGGGAGGGTACTACTGTTCTTTCGCATGCAGCCAATGCAACCACCTCATCTCATGTTATGCATACTCTATAAATTATTGATTGTGTTTGCATGCACAGGTACTGGGATGTGGTATGTGGTTTGGAACTATCCAGGCTCCGGTCAGCCAAAAGGGATGATCGATATGTGAGTGCCAATTAATTAACAACCTGCTGCTTAATTTTATGATATATGCTTAACCACTTCACCTCACCTCCTTGATGTGTGTCGATGTTGTGTGAATTAATTTTCCTTGTTCACTCTGTTAGTTTATAACAATGGACGAGCCCGATAAAAAACAGAACTAGTCAATCGGCCTATATAACTTTTTATTGGAGTATTGTGATAATTTCCTCTAAACATTATACTGCATCTATATAAATTTAATTATTAAACTATTTCATAATAAATTTGAGTCTAACATAAAGTTGCTGAATTTTTTTTTTGAGATTATACAGTACAACTCTGCACGCACACTCACCCCTATGAACATCCTCGAAGACTGAGCCGGCAAATCCTCGAGATTGACAAAGTCATCATTGGTCACTGAAAATATAATGCCGTTAAATCCTAGTAAATTCGCTCCCACGGGGAGTCGAACCCAGTACCTAAGGTGTCACTAAGGCTCTTGTAACCACTAGGCTACATGTCTTTTTGCAAAGTTGTTGAATTTTCAGTGTTATTGATTCAAAAACTTCATTACCTTGTTACATAAAGTTGCTCTCATAGTACTCGATGGACAGAAATTATTGCTGAACAAACCACTAATATTATGTTATTAAACACTGTCAGAACAAAAAGTATTGCTGAACAAACAGAGGATCTATATCTTTCCCGAGAACGTGACTGCCTGAATGGACAAGCATTTCATCAAGAAGAAGTGGAGTTGCTACAAGATTGTGTTGTTGTCAGCAAACAACAACTATAACACACACACACACACCGAACTAAAGAGTTCCAATAATTACATGCACAAAACGAGACGACCAACAAACAACTCCCACAGCATGCATGACGGTTGTCATACTGGAACACTAGCGTGACAGAGTGCTATTAAGAATTATATTACTAGTTTCGTTCAGATGATGTCAAGATTTTTTTCTCCACGCGTTACTTTCAGAGAGTAGTAATTAGCCTTGAGCTATAGTACTCTCTCACTGTAAAGTACTACAACTGAGGAAGATTTTGACATCTGCACCAATTATATTTCTCAACATAACTAATTGCATTTAAACAGGTTGGACAGTACAGAATTCAATGTAGTTTCCTCTAGCCAAGAACAGGTGGAGATTTCTTTCAGGAGTACATACATTCCATCACGTCCAAACAGCGTTCGGCTAAACATCGACAAGAGGTGCGCATTTGTTTTATTACTCCATTCCACGCAAGAAACAACTGATTTAGTACTTTTTTTTATCCAGCACAATAGTATCAAATTGTCCCTATCTACTACATTTCTTTCAGGCTTGTGATGCTGAAAGGCAGCTCTGGGTTCTACTGCTATGCCATATTTGAGCACGATAGCCATTGGCCTGCTCTGAATATTTCAGAGGCTCGAATCGCCTTCAAACTCAACACTGACAAGTGAGTTGTATACACAGAATGTCGTCTATTCGTGACGTTGCAGGTCACCAACTATTTGCAGCCGTCGCAAGTGTTTTTACTTTTGACATATATGTGTGTGTCTGTCAGGTTCAATTACATGGCTGTTTCAGATGACATCCAGAGGTACATGCCCTGCGCGGCAGACAGAGACGCGCCTCATGGTCTGCCACTAGCCTACAAGGAAGCTGTTCTGCTTGTCAACCCCAAGGAGCCACAGTTCAAGGGAGAGGTAAATGATTAGTTAAATGACTGCAACAACTTGTTTGTTTTTTTAGTTCGGTTCTACGTTCAAAACAAAATTTCAGTTCAGTGACAAGCTTTAGACTGACCGAGCCACGAACCTGCAACTCTCTGAATTTTGTTCAGGTGGATGACAAGTACGAGTACTCGCTTGATAACAAGGACAACATTGTTCATGGGTGGATCAGCAGCACACACCCCAATCCCATGGGCTTCTGGATCATCACCCCCAGCAACGAGTTCAAGAACGGCGGTCCGCTCAAGCGTGAGCTCACCTCACACGTCGGCCCTACCTCCCTCGTTGTAAAAATCTCCTCAATTCCATCACCCTGCAAAGTCGTTCAAGCCCAATCCAAATCACAAAAAGTAGAGATCAGGGGTAACTGAATTTATATTAGAAACTTTAATTTGTATGTTTTCTCAGATGTTTCTTGGGACGCATTACATTGGAAACGAAATAGTCCTGAAGCTGGCCGACGGTGAGTACTGGAAGAAGGTGATGGGCCCGGTGTTCATCTACCTCTACTCGAACCCGAACAAGGGCGACATCAGTGCCCTCTGGGACGATGCCAAATCACAGGCGCAATCCGAGGTCAGGAAATGGCCATACAGCTTTCCTGAATCTAAGGATTTCGCCAAGGCCAGCGAGAGAGGCTCTGTCTCCGGCAGGCTCTTGGTCAGAGACAGGTTCAAGAACAATAGCGGGAACGCCATGCCTGCCGGTACCGCGTACGTTGGGCTCGTGGCGCCCGGGCAGCCTGGCTCATGGATGACTGAGAGCAAGGTACATACGTATAACATATGCATATCTTTTTGCTCTGTATATATTTGCACGTTTCGGAATCATTCTTCATGAACTTTGAGGTAAGAAAATCCTATAATGCTGTGGGTACGATACGATTCTGCAGTGCTATCAGTTCTGGACAAGGGCCATGTCTTGTGGCACATTCACCATTGGCAATGTGAGGGCAGGGGTCTACAATCTCTACGCTTGGGTTCCGGGGTTCCTTGGAAATTACATGTACACTTCTTCGGTGACCGTTAAACCAGGTCCGTACTTACTGCTACTGTCCGTTCAGACGTTCAGTATCAATAATATGATGCAATCAATATGAGGCAGGCGGTGCTATTACCCTTGGCGATCTGGTGTTCGAGCCTCCAAGATCAGGCCCGACGCTGTGGGAGATCGGAGTCCCAGACCGGAGTGCGGCAGAGTTCTTGGTTCCTGACGTCGACCCCAAATTCGCCAACAAGCTGTTTCTGAACAAAGACAAGTTAGCTCTTGATCCTCTTACGTCTTGCATACTGAAACATGTGCCGTGAGTTTCTGATGTGCATGATCTTGTTTGGCTCGACAGGTACAGACAGTACGGTCTGTGGGAGAGGTATGCAGAACTGTACCCGGAAAACGATCCTGTTTTCACTGTCGGTGAAAGCGATCCCTCCAAGGACTGGTTCTTTGCTCATGTCACAAGGTAATGCTGGTGAACTAAATAATCTCGAACGTATATATTATGCTTTTTTACTGACAATAAAAGTAATATTACTCCGTTCTAAACTTATTGCCGTCCTCAACATTTTTAGTTATATTTCACCATTCATCTTATTTTAAAAAATAAAAATTTATTTATATCTTTTTAGATATATTTTATCACTATTAAAATATAACTTATATTTTTAAATATTTAAATAAATATTTCGAAAGACCAATGGTTAAATGTAACTAAAATGTTAAGACAACAGTATTGAAACGGAGGAAGTATACTATTAAATATATTTTTGTAGGAAGGTAGGTGACAAGGTTATTCCAACGACGCGGCATATACGGTTCAACCTGGACTATGTCGTGTCAGACAACACCTACACACTCCGCATTGCTCTTGCCGCTGCTCACATGTCCACATTGCAGGTAAAAATCCTTCCCAAACCCCGAACACATGCACATAATATATTTCCTTTCATCATGGTGGTGATATGAATTTGGCTCATTTTCACATTTCCATTTCAAAGGTGCACGTGAACGGGGGTGAGCGTAGAGGCGGCGTGCTCGTGTCGTCAGAGTTTGGTGAAGCTAATGCCATCGCGCGGCATGGCATCCACGGCGTGCAGTGGGACCTCGAGTTTCCCATCAAGGGGTACCTGCTCAATCAAGACGGAAACAACATCAACATCACGCAGACGAGGGCCTTCAGCGTCTTTGCCGGGGTCTTGTACAATTATGTCAGGCTTGAAGGGCCCTTTGGATGATCATGGCGACACCCCACGCGACGTGCTTGAGAAAGATCGAATTGCTAGGAATTTTGTAGAGTTTATCCAGATGATATATACACAAAGCATATACCGGCAATTGTTCTAGTTTAGCGAACTGAAGATTTTCCGTGCACAATAGCAATCAGAGGAGCTGTTTCACCTATATACACTGTTTCTAAAGTTTTGTACAAGTGTGGATTATTCAAGCACCTATATATGTCCCCAAAGCTTCCTATATAATACAACTTGGAAATCCTTACACCTTTTTTCTTTGAGTTCCTTTTGGAAAGTTAATATCTATTTGCTTTGAAATGTGTGATTGTAGTGAACCAGTTCTAAGTATCAGAGAAATGGTAACGGTGCTTCTCGAATCTGGACACTACAAATCCGGTTATAACCTATATATATATATAGCCATTGACGAGTAATGACCCAATGGAAACACTGAACATCAGTTCTTTAATCTTTTACTAGCACTATGTCTTGCTACGGGCGAGGATTTTTTTTTTCTGAGATATGGGTTTTAAAAATTTCACAACGGGGACTATTTGGTGTAATTTATAATAACATATAACCAGTATGAGCTCTGCTCATCCCGTTTCTTTAAACAAAGGCTAACCAATAACTTTGCTCAAACCAGAACCAAGCATATTGGCAACTTAAGAAATTTAAGAAATTGACAACTCATTGTATAAGTTCAGGAATTATGTCGTTTTTCTTGTTCTTGAACTCGCAGACTTCCCACGGCTTACTTCGCATTGCTCCTTGCAGGGAAAAGATCGCAGCCACACGTCACCAATCGAAGTCTGGCAGGCGTGCTACCACGGCAGTAATCACAATATTCTGAGCAACACAGAGAGGACATGAAAGAATGTGTGTCGTGTATTGGTGACCATGCAGGCCGGTTCGACACTTCGACTACTCGCGTTCATTCGGCGTGGCAGCGAAAATCCTTCCCACGTCACCGGAGTGCTCACACGGTCTCTAGGGATTCCTTCTCTAAGCTATGCATGCATCCGGCAAACATAGGTAAGTTCGTAAACCAGAAGGAACTGTATGCATGTTTCGATTTGTTTTTCGAGATGTACATAGAGTCCAAGATTGTACGTCTTGATATTTTAGATGGGCTAATCATTTGGTATCTCTTGCAGGCCTCTTTACTTGGCCAAGAAGCGTACGTACGCCTGTTTTGAGTTATTTTCTTAAAACCCGATACGATTTATATGTAGGTAATAGGTGGATACGTTCTGGTTTAAGGCAGAAAAATTGAAAAAGGACAGCAGTTCCCGACGCGGGGAACGAACGAAAATAACCAAAGGAGCCGATTTATCCGATTTTGCTCAGCGGCCGAGTCGCCGCCTCGTCGGAGATGTCGTCATCCAGATGAATATGATCATCAGCTGGTGGGCGGTACGCTTCCAGCTTGTGGGACAAGCAAGTTAACCCAAGAGTCCCCCACGCGTGTATATATATATATATAGAAGATGTATAAATAGATACCGCCGCTCCCTTGTGTCCTCGTTCCATACGTATACCTCAAGCAGGGAACCTCATACGGCGGCGGCCCGCATCATCTTCGGCGCCGGCCCAACAGGTCTCTGCCCACTGCCAGGTCAGATTAGGCTCTTCTTCACCGTGTCCCCAATTCCGCCTCTCCTCGCCTCGATTTCCTCATCGTCTCCGCCCTCCACCAGGATTTTTTTTTTTTTTTGCTCACTGGAAGAACAACGTACGGTTGTGTGATTTGAGCAGCATGTACGGAGGCAAATTGAAGAAGGATGGTGACCGAGGGGATGATAATGATGCCACAGCTCTCCCGGAGGATCGTGGCCATAGATTGGATGATGATGATGATGGGCAGGATGATAATGGAGCGGCCACAGAGGATCGCCATGAAAAAATTGATATCGCATATGGCTCACGACGGATGCAAATATTGGCCATTTGTGCAAACTTTTGTATCTGCGCTATCAATGGATACGACGGGAAAACGGCTCAGCGCATTTATCTTCAACGCGTGGGGGAAGTACAAGAGGCAGGGGCGGATCTAGGGGGTATGCTATATGCCATGGCATACCTAAGATTTTGGTAAATATTAATACATATAGTGTAAAGTGGGTATAAAAATAATAATTTAGTATCTAATTTTATATAAAAAAATATAGCTCAACTGGTTTATTTGTTATAGTTAGTTTTCATACATAAAGATCTTGAGTCCAATTCTCAACAATAGCATTTTTTTTACATAAACTTTTTTGTGGCATACCCTAACATTTAAGTCTAGATCCGCCACTGACAAGAGGTATACCCTAACCACATTATATTATGTACTACTATCACTTTGTCCGTGCGTTGCTACGGAAGCCAAAATTTTTTATATGAGACTATAATTGTTAGCAACGTTTGCTTAATTACCCTAATCAATGAGTACCGCAATCAAAAGTGAAAGAAGGAGAGTCTGGGGAGAATAACCATGATGGTTTTCCATTGATCTATTGAATATTTATAATACAACAACCCTAGAAGGGTGACTTGGAAGGCAAGTAATACATACATAGATATATATTCTAACACCCTCCCACAGTCACAACGGGAGGAAATGAACGTACGTTGAGACTGGACCAAAAATCAGTGAATATAACGGTCGGCAACCCCTTTGTGAAGATGTCAGCGTACTGAAGGGATGTAGGAACATGAAAAACATGTACAACCACAAGAGCAACACGTTTCCGAACAAAGTGTAAATCAATCTCCACATGTTTAGTGCGTTGATGATGGACTGGATTGGTAGAGAGATAAACAACGCTGATGTTATCACAATACACAACAGTGGCCTTGGATGGTGGTCGATGAAGTTCACCCAACAATTGGCGGATCCAGCAAGCTTCAGCTACCGCATTGGCTACATCACGGTATTCTGCCTCGGCGCTGGACCTAGAGACAGTGTGTTGACGTCGGGAGGACCAAGAAACAAGATTATCTCCAAGAAAAAAACAATATCCAGATGTAGATCTTCACGTGTCTGGGCAGCCAGCCCAGTCAACATCCGAATAAGCAATTAAGTCATGTGAAGAGCTGCGAGAGAGATGAAGACCAAACCCGGTGGTACCTTTAACATATCGTAGGATCCTTTTGACAAGGGCAAGATGCGGTTCACGCGGGTCATGCATATGGAGACATGCTTGCCGTACTGCATGAGCTATATCGGGGCGTGTTAGTGTGAGATACTGTAAAGCACCTGCGAGGCTACGATATGAGGTGGGATCGAATACTGATGATCCTGCCGATGTGGGTAGTTTGGAGCAAACTTCCATTGGCGTGGCACAGAGATTGCAGTCGGTCATGTTGGCCTTGGCAAGGATTTCTGCAGCATACTTTTCTTGGGAGAGAAATAGACCAGTAGAGGATCGATGAGTGGCAACACCAAGGAAATAGTATAGGGCTCCAAGGTCTATCATGGAGAACTCCTGACAGAGAAATCCGATGATGCGCTGAAGGCATGTTGTGGAAGAAGCAGTAAGTATCATGTCATCAACATATAGTAGAAGATATGCAGTCTCATGACCTTGTTTATAGATAAACAAGGAGGGGTCACACTTAGAAGCTCGAAATCCAGTGGAGATGATGAAGGATTGAAATCTGTTGTACCAAGCCCGCGACGCTTAACTTAAGATCGTACAAAGCTTTGTTGAGGTGACAAACATGTTGAGGGTGAGTAGGATCGAGAAACCCAGGTGGCTGCTGATAGTAGACCGTCTCATTGATAGTGCCATATAAAAAGGCATTTTTGACATCTAGCTGATGGATGGGCCAATCACTGGAAATCGCTAGGGACAAGATTGTGCGAATGGAGGCTAGTTTGACAATTGGGCTGAAGGTCTCATCATAGTCAATTCCAGGTTGTTGAGAGAAGCCACGAACCACCCATCGAGCTTTGTACCGAGCTAAAGAACCATCAACATTGAACTTGTGTCGAAACAACCATTTTCTAGAGACAATATTAGCATTAGGAGGAGGCTCCATAAGATCCCAAGTCTAATTGGCAGTGAGAGCAGTGAATTCATCAATCATGGCAGAGTTCCAATTGGCATCGACAAGCGCGTTATGATATGTCTTGGGTAGAGGACTGATGGCAGCAGGCGTGACCACGGAAAGATTGAAGATCTGCTTCGGTTGACTGATGCCCTGTTTACCGCGAGTTGACATATGGTGTTGATTGGCCACAGGTGGTACTGAGACAACTGGTGCTCTGGATGATCTCTGTGAGGCAGGGACGATAGTTGTGGATGGAGCTGAGGTAGTCGTCACCTTCTATCGGCGCGAGTAGACCTGAGTGATCGGTGGTCTAGCAGAGACCACGCGTGGATCAGGATGACCATGCGTAGCAGTTGTGGAAGGCAGAGGTGTGGGGCCGCTCGTGGCTGGTCCAGGCGTAGGTTGAGGCGACGATGTGTCGGGGGAGCTTGCACCTTGTGTGCCAGATGACAATTGCACCTTGTGTGCCAGATGACAAAAGGTCGAGGCCGTGCATAGCCGAAGCAGGCGCGGTGTCGTTGTGGGCGTCGCTGTGTGCTCCAGTGTTTGGCGGGGCATTAGGTATGTGTGCCACCGTCGGCATGAAGGATGTCGGAGGGTCGTCATCTGCAGTGAAAAAATTATAGGCACTCGGGGGTGCTGGTGAACGGGAGGCAAAATGGAATGTGAGTTCGTCGAAAACCACATGCCGGGATGTGATAATCCGATTTGTTGAGAGATCAAGGCAGCGATAGCCTTTGTGGTTGTCCGAATAGCCGAGGAGAACACATTCGGCAGAGCGTGGTGCAAGTTTATGGGGCATAGTGGCAGAGAGGTTTGGGTAGCATCGGCAGCCAAAGACACGGAGATGATCATATGTAGGTGCGAGGCCAAAGAGGGCTTGGTGGGGTGTAGTGTTTTGTAGTGTTTTGGTGAGATGAAGATTGAATAGGTGAGTGGCGCTGCGCAGAGATTCGACCCAATATGCAGGTGGTAGAGAGGCTTGAAACAAAAGAGTGTGCATGAGAGGCGGAGGTGTGGGGGCATGAGAGGCGGAGGTGAATGCCATGGGCAAGAAAGAAGGAGCGTGCGGCATTGTTATCAAACTCACGACCATTGTTGCATTGCACAAGTTGTATGCGGCTTTGGAAGTGCGTGAGAGCGTAATTGTAGAAATTTTGTAAAACTCCAAGTGTGTCAGATTTTAGTTTGAGAGGAAACGTCCACAAATAATGGCCGTAGTCGTCCAAACAAACAAGGTAGTACTTGCAACCAGAGATGCTCGTGAGTGGTGATGTCCACAAATCACAATGAATGAACTCAAAAGGTTTATTGTTCTTGATAGTGATGGAGAGAAAGGTAATCTAACATGCCGACCTAATTGACAAGCGTGACACAAAGAAGTGTCATGTTTATTGGAATCTAAAGTAATAGCATTATCAAGACGCAAACGCGATAGAGCTTGGGCGCCGGGGTGTCCAAGGCGACGGTGCCAAGTGATCTCCGACACAGCAGCCATGGCAAAAGCAGGACGTGTAGACTCCGGGAATAGTGGGTAGAGATCACCAGCGCTATTGCACCGGTGGATCACCGCCTTGGTGTGCAGGTCCTTCACAGACAAACCAAAAGGATCAAATTCGATAGAACATCGATTTTGTTTAGTGAATTGATGAACAGAAATAAGATTAGTAATGAGGTTGGGTGAAACAAGGAAGTTATATAATTGGAAAGGGTGAGATGTTGTTGGAAGATTGATAGAACCTGAACAGGTGATGGGAAGTAAGGTGCCATCACCGACAATAATTTTGGAGTGTGAGGGGGGTGAGGTGGAGATAGATGAAAGATTACAAGGGTTGGAGGAGAGGTGTGAAGAAGCACCGGAGTCCATGTACCAACCCTGCTCCGGTTGTTGTAGAGACATGGAGTTCATGGCGTTGGTGATGAGCGCTGCCTGATCCCATGTTGGAGTGGGCACGGAGTAGCCGTAGTGTGTCAGGGGCAAGGAGCAGACCTGGAGGAGCGTTGTATCTAGGAGCAGAGGGGGTCGTGCCAGCTGAAGCATCTAGGCCCTTTTTAGTATTTTGGTAATTAATGACGACCCTTATTTTTGACTAACTACGTTGATGAGATGATTATGGTTGTAGTCAAAATAAGGTATGGAATGATGGATGAAGTGATATACATATGGATGGCTCAAGGCAAAGGTATCTTGATAGGGTTTTTCTATTTTGCCGGTCACAAGGAGATTAGAGATGAGTGACCGGATTATAGGTTAAATGTCGTTCTATCAAGAGGGGTCGATGAAATGACCTTGAGTATCTATGGTTGCCACAAATTCTCAATTCCTATCTTTGTGAGTGGTTCTTTGTGAGTTGAGTTTGTCCTAATCTTTGAGAGAAAGAAAAGAAGAAAAGAAAGGAGGGCTGGCAGGTCGCTCCTGGCGGTCTGACCGCCGGGACCCGCGGTCTGACCGCCGGTGCTCTCCAGAGACGGCCAGAGGAGTGGCCTCTCTGGTTGGTCGGGTGGTGGCCCGACGGTCTGACCGTCGGGAACCACGGTCTGACCACCGGTGCAAGTCTGGTGTCGGCAGAGGCTTTGTTCTCGGGTGAAAGTTGAAAGTGTCCCAACGGTCTAACCCTGAGTGATGACGGTTTGACCGTCGGGCACGTACCAGAGCGAGTTTGAATGTCAAACTAGGCGTTGGGTTGTACGATGGTCCGACCGTGTGGAGTCACGGTCAGACCGTCCGGTGCGCAGAAAGTTGTAACGGCTAGTTTTCAAAGGGTGGGCTATTTATACCTCCTCTATCCCATGCATAATGGGGCTCTTGGCCATTGAAAAAGCATTGTACACCCTTTGGAGCTCATTCCCCTCTCACACAAAGCTTTAGTGGAAAGATTGCAAGTGTGTGAGTGTGAGTGCCCTAATCTTGAGTGATTTGAGCATTGTGGCTCTTGGGATCCTCAAGCAAGCGTCATCGACTTGTTACTCTTGGAGGTTGCCGCCTCCTAGACGGCTTGGAGGAGTCAAATCTGTGAGCCCTTCAAGAAGCTTGTGAAGGAGGCCCGGATTCTTGTGAGAGGTGCGGTGCTCGCCTCGCCGGAGTGGTGAAGAGCAACCCTAGTGAAGTCGAGGTTTGGAGAGGTTCAAGGTATTGATTGTGTTCTATCTCAAGTTGTTCTTTGTGAGCCCTTCTTGGTGGTGGAGAAGTGGATACTTGAGGAGAGAAGCACATCATACGTTTGAATCCACCTCAACATGGATTAGGGATGATCGGCAAATCACCGAAACCACGGGAAAATATCCTTTGTCTCGTGACTTGTATTTACATATGTTGTTTACATACTAGAAATTGCATGATGTATGTCACCTAGGATTGTCAACCTACTTTAGCTCAAACCTAGGTTTAGTTATCAATTTCTTGCTTTTATCCAATTATCTTTAAATTCCGCAATTAGTTGGATAGTTAGCCTTTAAATTTTTAATTTGGATATTCACCCCCCCCCCCTCTAGCTGGGGTCTTTCGATCCTACACCAGCGAACTGCGCCTGGGCGGGGCCAACACTGGGAGCGAAGCTGGGGCAGGGGCCAAGGATGCCCTGACTTGGGGACGGCCACATCTGGAAGGAGCCATTCCACGGCTGGTGCCATGGACGAGGGAAACCACCACCTACGCCAGGGTAACCGGGACCCCCACGACGAAAGTTCCTCCTATTCTTCTGATTTGGCCGCGGTTTGAATGGCGCCATTGGAGCCTGCGGTGGCACAGGGCAGGTTTGGTCGGTTTGGTGGAGGGAGCGATGAGGGTCGTGGTGTCGGGCTTGGTGAGGTTCAACTCAGATTCCTCGAGGGCCAGGAGGGACTGAGCTGTGAGGAACGGCGGGAGCGGGTCCTTGGTCCTGATGATGGACGCCATCGAGCGGAGCGGCGCATTGACAACCTGAAGTAGGGTGAGCAGGAGGGTGCCAACACTGACGGGCTGCTGTAGATCGGCGAGACCGTCGGTGATGTTCTTGAGCCGGGTGGAGTACTCCAGCAGAGGGAGATCCCCCTGTGCCAGATTACAGAACTCCGCCTCCAAGGCGAGGGCACGGGACAGACCATTGTCGAGGTTGGCAGCCTTTGTCCAGACTGCGTGCGCCGTTGCTCCTGGGGTCATGATCATGCGCATCACCTGCAAGGACGCCGAGGCGTAGATGAGGGAGCGGACTGAGCAGTCGACAGCAAGCCAGGTGGGGTCGATAGGGTCAGGGGCAGGGGTGCCATCGATGTGTGAGACAACACCAAACTTGCCGACGAGCGTGAGGAAGAGTTCGCGCCAGGTGGAGTAGTTCGGCGGGTTGAGTTCGAGGGCAAAGGGGATATGAGAACGGACTTTGATCATGGCGAGAGCAGACGTCAGGTTTGGTGGTGGGGGTGGCTGGGGAAGAGCAGCAACGATCGCGGCAGCCAGGGCGGCGGTAGGATCGGCGATCTGATTGTTGGCCATTGGAGAGTAGGATTAGGGTTGTGGTTGGTAGCTGGAGGGAGGAGCGGAAGCGAGAGATCGTTAAGGATTGAAATCTCGTGATACCATGAAAGAAGGAGAGTCTGGGGAGAATAACCACGATGGGTTTTCCATTGATCTATTGAATATTTATAATACAACAACCCTAGAAGGGTGACTTGCAAGGCAAGTAATACATACACAGATATATATTCTAACAAAAAGTGCTGGACCCAAGACATCAATAATACAATTCGACGCATATTTAGGAATATTTAAATTTAACTAATGTTGTGAGATAGCAGTTTGGGAGTGTGGAATATATAATCAAACTATATTTAGTGAGCACAAAGTCCTTTAATTCCATGGTTGAATTTCAGATTGGATGAGGAGGTGAGAGGTCAGACAATTGATTAGATGGACTTGGTGCATTGGATGAAAGGGGCCGAATTGTCGATGACGCCGGGGCATCTGGCTGGAGCCACGAATGATTAGCTGGGAACACTTGAACATACTTGGTCAGGGTTACAGTTGTTAGGCGCCCACGGTGAGGTGACAAGTCCTGCATGATCGTCTTCGTTGTCGAGGTCATGCTGCTGCATGCGACAGTGGTGGCGGTGACACAAATCTCATCGGCCCCTGTTGTGACATCCCGTAAATCGTCTTACCTTGTGGTTGTAGGGCCCGTTAGTTGTTATCGTAGTATCAATTCCGGTAACACCTGCGGTCTGAAATACATCTCGAGTGCTAGGTAACCATAGTTTGGAGGCGGTATCATCATTGTCATTAGGGATGCAAGTTTGTTGATTTTTGGGTCAATGGGTCGGCCCAAATTTATCTTAAATGAATTAAGATTCATCTCCATCTTATCAATCTAGAAGATCAAATGAACTAGAGGCTTGACCCACTATTACCCAGTGGGTAGCCCACTTACATCCCTAATTGGCATCTGGTCGGAGGAATTGGGGTAGGGTGTGATCACGTTTTGGTAACCGTGTCTGATCGTTGTAACCTGCTGGTTGAGATTGAGCATCGACACAACTTGCTTGTGATGGTCTAATGGCGTGACTTCTTTGGTGACGCAGTTCCGGCGGGTGGCGCACCCGGACGACTACACTTCTGGTGATTGCTTGTCGGCCTTCCTCCCATGAAGCTCGGACTCGCTGTCACCTGATTGTGTTGCGCCTCTTCACACGTTGAGGTGGCGTTTGCCTTGTCCTTAGGGATGCAAGTTTCTACTTTTTTGGGTCGGTGGGTCGGCCCAAAACTTTCTCAAATGAACTAAACCCCACCTCCACCCTATTCAATCAAGTAAAACAAATGAACTAGAGCCTTGACCCACTACTACCCATTGGGTAGCCCACCTACATCCCTACTCGTCCTTGATTGCCTTGCGCATCGGCGACACCGTACACATACTCATCCAACTGCACCCAAACGCCCAGCTAATTCACGACTTGCACGTATAACTTATGTACGATTCCGATTCTAATAAAAATTATTAGGTAGAGCAACCACATATTCGATAGATTGCACGACCGGCTTTATAAGAAATTAATAGGTAGCAGAGATGCAACATAACATTGAGTCGTATTTGTTTTTTTTTCTCATGTAATTCTATGTTAGAGCCTGTGCGTATTTTATTTCCTCGTGCAACTCCACCCATGTAATGCAACAGAGAACATGTTCACCTTTTTTAATTAAGAAGTAGAGACTATCTATATTATATACTTTACTAGCAATATGCCCGTGCGTTGCCACGGGCTTTAAAATTTCTAAAACAAATTAATAGATATAGTTGATAACATTTAAATTTTATAGCCACCAAGAATGAGGTTCACCTAAGGCATAGTTTTTTTGTGGGTTTTCAGATCAAGTCCATTTGTATCTTTTATCAAAG
Organism: Eleusine coracana subsp. coracana; assembly: GCA_032690845.1. Lineage (NCBI taxonomy): Eukaryota > Viridiplantae > Streptophyta > Magnoliopsida > Poales > Poaceae > Eleusine > Eleusine coracana. The sequence continues at coordinate 14,293,393 of CM064426.1, forward strand.
TTTAACAACCATCTTGCAAAGTATTTAAAAGCGAATATAAGAACTGACATAATAATTCATATGTGTTTGGAAGAGGTGCCGCTAAGCTATCTTATTTTTTCTGCTAAGCATTGTCAAGTGTTAAATAGTGGCTAAATTCCGCTTTAGCTGCAAAAAGGGCTGTAATATTAGAGGTTAAATGGCTGGATAGCCCATTTTCTTAGTCCGAAGTTCTTTTGCTCACGAAATCTAGCAGCCCATCGCCCATTTATTTTACCAGTAAACCTAGCAGGCAGCAGCCCCGGCCGAACCTAACACAGACAGCAGCAGCGGTGTTTGAGAGCTAGAATGTTGCGGCGTTGAGCTCATTAGTGGCGTCGGCGTTTAGCGCAGCGGCGAGCTGGCTACAGCGTTTAGGCGCGAGTGTAGTGGCGGCGTTCAGCTGAGGCGGTGGTGGCGTTCTACTCAGCGGTGACAGTGGCGCCGTCCTTGGTCGCGACCCTGGAGCATCTCGCGCCGCCGCTCCACCTCACCCGCGACCAAGGAGCACCTCGCCGACGGCGCCCCGTCCACCCGCGGTCGAGCAGCAGCTCGCCAGCGCCAGCTCCTTTCTTCGTGGCATTGTAGCGCCTCGCGAGCACCGCCATCCTCCCTCGCGACCGTCGCAGCTCGGCCTCGCCTCACCCACGACCGAGGTTGTAAGTTCGAGCCAGTGCCGGTCTTGTGTATTCTGTGGCCCGGGGGCCAAGCTACAAGCTGAAGCCCTATATATATACGTGTATATATGTACTTAAATTTTGTTAATATAATAAAAATATTATTATTAATTAAAATAAAGTTAAATTTATAAAAAATAATTATATATTATTTTAAAAATTCTTATGAATATTTTTAGCGGCAAAGTCACTACTCGTTCAATATTTTTTTCCCCATGTTTAATCTTTCGTGAGATATTATACATCTTAAATAGTTTTTCAATAATTTCAACTTTGAAAAGCTTATTTTAGCTGATGCCACATTAACGAACATAGTAAATAAGATTCGATGTGTAATAAAAATATTAGGATATTTTTTAGTTGACATGATTTGTCAATGACTCCTTCATCAGATTTGAAGAACTCATCTTTTTTTTTTTTTCTTATTTCTCCTTTTCTCATGTTCAAATGAATATTTTCTAGGTGACATGGCCTAAAAAAATTATAAAAATAATTAGTCAAACAACCTTCTTATTTGATTATAAATTTTAAACCAATTATACAAGAAATCAATCGAACTCGAATCTAGTCGTAATGACTGCTCTGCTTGAACTCAAAATATGGGCCAAATTTACTTGTACATGTGTATACATATGCTATGGGTCAGAGCCCCTCGGTTTTGGGGGCCCAGGGCGGCCGCCCCCTTTGCCCCCCTCCAGGACCGGCCCTGGTTCGAGGTTGACGCAATGCAGATTTGGGCGCGACCCATTGGGTTCTTCTTTGGCCACATACGCCCTATTGCGCGCCAACGAAATCAAAAGGTTGGCGCGGAAGCCGATTCTGATTCAGGGAGCGGCGGTAGCACATACACCGATGTTGGCCGTGTATGATACTCAGAAACGGAGACAGGCAAGTGACTCTATCACAGATACGAACGTGACTCAACAAAAACTATAGGGCGTACGGCAGAATTTACAGTGCGAACATGTTCTCCTAAATTAATAGATTATAGAGATTTATACCTGGTATTACATACTGATATATATATCATAATAAGTTAAATCCCTTAACATTCTTGCTTTGACGTTTTTTTACACCATTCTTGCTTTTATGTGCAGAAAGGAATGGTTGATTTGGTGCCTGTTGGACCTGATACTATTCTAGATAGTTTTGACTGCTTTATCTTAAAAATGTTCTTTTTTTTTGTCTGAAGTCAGTAGGGAAAGTCGCAACCTATTTTTTTTTATTTCAGACCCGGTTAATTTACTCTCAAAGAGAGTTGAACCTAGGTTTGCAACATGTTACTTAGGTGCTCTAACCACTAGGCTAGAGACCCTTTCACTTATCTTGAAAGTATTCGCAGCCGACGGCGAAGGATCTTGTATCTATCCTCCCATCAAGAAGGGGTGGCCTGTTTGTGATGACGAGGATGATACAGAATACACACAAAACCATCTGTGCAGGTCCTGGTCGCAAGTTGGAGATCATGTACCTGCGACCGCGCTTGAGACCAATGTTAAGGTCAGGTTGAAGCTCAAATACCTCGGTTTTCTAGAAGTCGTGCCGTGTATGGTAAGATCAAGACAAACGTTGCTGACTATGGGAATAAAAACGTGCATCTCTTCAGTTGTGACCGGGAGAGGGGCTTGACCTTTCCCTCTGGCTCCACATCGATTCTTCCACTGAGCCCGTCTCAGATTGCTTTGCCATATCATCGACAATTGCAGCTCCATATAGAGGTGGACCCGACAGTAGCACAATCTATGACAACCAAGAAGAGGAGGACAAGAGTTTGAAATTCAGCCTGAATTCACCCGTGTAATTAGGGGTTAACAAAGAGAAGTCGATTGTGATCAAGTTGAAGTGAACATCACCTTGTGGCCGAATGTCTGATACTCCGTACCATGAATTGAGACGCGGAGGGGTGTCGTAGCCGTAGTACCTTAGTCGCAGAGCGCTAGAAGATGACTATGAAATAAGTGATGGGGTTCGTGGTAGTCACTGCGCCAAGTTTGAAACTTTCTGTATGTTGGGTCTATTCATTAATTGTCATTTTTAGTTGAACTGAATTTTTAATTGAACTGAATTATATAGCAAAAAAGGGTCTTGTTGTCTTATGCATTCGTAAACATTTATATTGTGCATCTGTCACTGTCATAGGCTGTGACTGTGTGCCACTTAGCTTATCGTATATACCTTGGCCAAAATTTGTTTGACCATGCAAAGTGTCCATGCATTGTTACGGATTTAAAAAAATAAAACATTTTTTATAATTTAAATATAAATTATTTATACCATATAATTATTAAATATATATACTATCATTGACATTTTTTACATGAAAGATCATATTTATATTACTATTGGTGTTTCTTAGTATATTATTTTATATGTCAAAAGTAACAATTTTTTACTATTTTTACCGTATTCTAATTATAAATATGTTTTTAACTTTTAATATTAATGGTTTTCACATGTAGTATCATTTGAGTGCTATGTTACAAAATTAAGTGAAATGACATTAAAAAATACTCAGAGAAATACCAATATGAAGCCCAACTTGCCAAGCAAAAAGGGCTTTCCATAAGCCTATGACGTTTACAAGATACCCCCGAACCTCCATGAAGCCCAACACAAGGTCAAGATTTTGGCTCAATGACTAAAGATTTTTGGAAACTTTATCCGAAAGGAAAAATCAATTCACACAGTACAGAAATAGCACTGCATTGTAACATGATTTTGAATTTGAATACTTGGAACAGTTAAAACATGAAAGTTGTAGATCTTGTCAAGACTTTTTAGAAATATATGTGGATCATATTATTTAGATTTTGAAGTTAGAAGATATGGGTCCCGCACAGGGACCTGCGCAGAGGAGTTCGAATCAAAATAAATATTTTTACATCCCTAAGTAGCATATAAAGATTTTATTTGTAGCACATCAGTTCTCTTTCCTCTGGATATGATAACCAAGGCAACGCTCCCTTCTGCCTAAACGCGGGAAAAAGCTCCGTGGAATTCTCGATTCTGCCTCCTTGGTAGCCTTGTCATCCATGGCGGCGTCACACGGGCTGCAGGGACCGAGGACCCTCAACTCGATGCCGGCTGGAACATTGAGCACGACGTACCTCCTCACGGCAGCTATAGCGCTCACCCTCTCGGCATGCTGGAGAGCGTTCACGCGCAAGGGGAGGAGCGCTTCCTGTGGTAGCCGGGGAAGGCGTCTTGGCCGAGCAGAAACCGTTGATGGTCGCATATTACTCGATCAGGTTGCCGAGGCCACCGTGACGAAGTTATGGGATTTGATGTTGGGGTTGGGATGTATCTTCGTCGTCTGGTTTCCCGACAATCACGTACTTGTACCATGTGAACGGGGGCGAGCGTAGAGGCGGCGTGCTCATATGTCGTGAGTTTGGTGAAGCCAATGCCATCGTGCGACATGGCATCCACGGCGTGTAATAGGACCTCGAGTTCCCCATCAAAGGGTACCTGCTCAACATAGGTGAAAACAACATCAACATCACATAGACGAGGGCCTTCAGCATTTTTGCCGGGGTCTTATACGATTACTGAAGCACAAGCAGTTAGTGAAGAAAGTTGGGAGAGATTTATACCGACTATGAGAAAAAGAGGACTTTTACTGTTCAAAATACTGGCCAGTAGTTTTGAAAAACTATTGGCCAGTAGTTTGAGGATAATTTCGTATTCGCACTGTTAATTAATAAATTTATTTTTATTTTTACGATAGAATATTAAGTCTACAAAATCATTAAAATGTTAGTTTATCTTAAAAAATATAAAACATTAGTTACTAGTCAGATTGTTAATGTAACTTTATTTATAATAATAAAACCTAACTACTATAAATCTATAACTCTTATTTTTTTCAATATTACTCTCAAATTGAAAAACTACTGGCCAGTAGTTATGATTTTAGATTATGAGATCTATACCATTAGATCGAACTACTGATCAGGTCAGTATTTTGGACAGTAAAAGTCCTCGAGAAAAAAAGGTTCTTCAATCTGGGTCACGTTCAATCCACGCTTAGAGAGTGACTTTGTATGACAACGCTTTGTTAAATATCCCACATCAAACGCTTACATTGTTCAAGTCAACTTGCCAGATAATCCTTTTCTATCATTCATATTATATATGCGTAAGACTTTAAAGGGTGAACCCAAGACAAATAGTAAGATGATCTAATGAGCAGTGATAATATAAAAATATAAGAAGAAGATAGTGTTTTTCTTCCAAGAAAAAGAGGTCCTCACATATAGGTATTAAAACTCGTAGGGATTGTTTGTTTTCATGGGTTAAAGGGTTAAAACTAAACTTTAATTCTAGAGAAACGAATGAAAGGGCTAAAAATTGAGCTAAACTTTAGCTCTAATAAAGAAGAAAAGAGGATAGAAGGACTAAACTTTAGCACCTAAATTTTAGCTTCTCAAATAAACAAACACCACACGTCAGGCTTGAAGGCACCTCTGGATCATGGCGGGACCCCATGCGACGCGCATGAGAAACATCGAATTGGTAAGAATTTCCGTGCAGAATAGCAACCAGAGGAGCCGTTAACACTTCAAACTCTGAGTTTTGTGTCCTCGAGTTCACGTAACTCCCTGTCTACCTCAACGACTGATTAAGATGAAAGCTCTGTCTATATAAAGATGAAACAAATCATTCTTCATGAATCTGTAAACCTTTATGAAGGGAAGAAGACCGAAGAAAAAACATAGGCTAGTTGGTAAATTAGCCACATTAGTACGAGGGATCAATGGCTTGGGCACCAGGAGACCCAAAATATTGGTCGTTAGATTACAGAGGAAAAGAATGCAAATCTGCCTAAATCATATGTCCCAAAAAAGCATGTCATATAAAATGTTTATGCACGAGGGAATCTGGAGAGCTCTAAGTTATAGGAGAAGTCATGTAACTCATTTGGTGCATTGCAATAATCGACAAGACCAGCCATATAATGTCACAGATATTCTCAAGCCATATAATAATCGACAAGGCCAGCCATCAAACGAATGGTCCCAGAATCTCGAGGAGCGACAAGAGCACAACTAAGCAACTTACTAAAAAGTATTCGTATGATATAATGTCACAGATATCCTCAAGGTTTTGTTTAATCTTCTTATATAAAGGCAATAACACTGAACAATCAGAGAAATCATAGGTAAAGACAGATTGGAAAGACCCTTATGGTTAAATGTAGGAAGACAAACTTTGAGCTATGGTCTGTTGCACAGATATTTCATTAACAATCAGAGAAATCAGAGGTAAAGTCTTGATTTTCCTATTGTAAATTTGCAAGAAAGTGATGTTGTATGATTACTGATATCTATATTCTTTCCATAATATTTTCATCGTTCTTTGCAATCACCTCTGCCACAATGTTTGTCTATTGAACTGCATGCCTAGATGATTTTGGGACTTCAGAAATCTTGAGAGATGCAAGATTAAGTACAAAGTGGATGGACTAAAGGACCAACTCTAAAGTGCTAAGATAGAATGTGCCATTATCTGGAATTAAATTATATAAATAATAGGAACAAGTACATGTAAAAGGTGGATTTACTGTACTAAATTTTAGCAAATAACAGTACATTAGTACATCAATATTATTTTTGTTTATCTGTTGTTCTAGATGAACTCAACCTATACAGATTAGAAAATTTTTACCAATCTACTAAGAAAGCACACCTATTAGGTTACTCTGCTTCCAACAAACTGGTGACCATGTTTTCAAATTCAATAGATACTACTTATACAAGTCGTGCGTGAATATGACAACCAGATAGTGAACTAATCTAGTGAAACAGTGGCCTGACATCCCAAATGTGCATCAGTACCATAGTAAGCAACAGGAAGCAAGAGACTTGGTCGTCTATGTCCCATAACCATACCATTGTTACTTCTTCATGTAACTGATACCACAAGAACAGAGTAGCTGTTTTTGTTATGATACTAGTGTGACTTGAATTTCTATTTTTTAGCGGAATTGAAATGACAAATTATACTTCAACCATCAAGCATCAACATTATGCTAACAATCTGTCTTTTATGCGGAATTGAAATGGGCACTAGTGTTCATTGAAAATGGTTGAAGGAGAAGAATATCTCAACCATGAAGCAAGCGTATAGTCTTTTATGCTAACAATCTGTCTTCTTGTTCGGTGCTTGCACAATTGGACCTACGAACTTAACTATTGCAAGATTATACTAGGACTCTGTTTCATGAAATAGATCGAGAACGCAATATGATGTTCCTTCAAAATCAGAGGGCAAAGCAGAGTGAGGCAGTCTAGCTGTTAACGTCGTTACCATGGTCTTGTACTGCATCAAAGTACCTAGTTCATAACGTTAGTAGATCACCATGCAGAGAGATGTCTGGATCTCCCGTCAAGAGGAAATCATAAAAAAGGAGATGCAGTTCTACAATAAAAACACGAGAAAAATGCACATTTCCAAACATACATGTAGTCCACAGCAAAGCACAATTACGATGACACAAAGCATAATTTAGTGTTCACTGGGTAGCTTAAATTAGGACGGACTTGTCTAGTCTGACACTCATCGAACATAACAAACGAGACAATTCTGGCAATAAATTAGCATAGATGATCAAATGGCGAAGGGGTTAACATCTGGAAGGTCCACCGGGGTATCCTTCAGCAAGATCTGCAGGTCCCGATACACCTTCTTGACTTCCTTATGGAGACTCTTGGCCGGCAGAATCTTCTCTGACACCGCCGCCGCCTCGGCCAGGTCGGCCACGGCGAGGGTGTCACGCTTCAGCTCCGCCTGCAGAACAGCAGCCCCTGCATCCCTTGCACCCGCGACCATAAATGTCCACCTGATCACAAGCGCTGATCAAGGTGTCACACAACAGAAACAACCTTGAGGGCTCTACCTGGTTGTTCATCATCTCTTCTGCCTGCAGATCCTTAAGCATTTTGCGCACCTTCTTGAGTTCTGTGCCGAGCTTGAAAAGAGATGTAGCGACGTTGGCTACGAGCTCGAGGTGGTCGATGTTGAGCACTTCCCAGTCGGCCTTGCTAGACGCCTTTTTCTTCAGAAACTTCAGCATGGGGACAGCATCTGCGATGGGCTTCACCGCCGGGATGAAGACGAGCATTCCGCTCTCGAACCAGTAATGGAGACCAAGGGCGGCCGTCTGGAGGAAATTCGTGACTCTGCTTGTCTCCGGGATCTCCCCCTGGACCCCGACGAGGAGGTAGTGGAAGAAGTCACGGACAAGCACGGGGTCGAAGGGCTGAGCCGCCGGCGCCTCCTCCACCGGACCCGGAGGTGGGAGTTGAACCATGGTGGGGGGTGGGTGGGGGAAACGAGAGCCGGGTGCCAGTCTTATAGCCAGCAAAGGAGTCGTAATAAGAGAATGGAGACCACCACAGGTCCCTGGCATATGGGCCATTCTTAGCTGGGACCCGGCAACAGCGAGGATCTCCGCTGATCAATTCGGTCATAGTCGAGGAACATCACTCGGGTTTCCTGATTCGCAGGACCAGGGTCGTATGCTCCTGCCCGTGGGCCTTCCACGTCCGGGTCCATGTGTAAGCCACCGTTTCTGTTGCTCTGGGCAAGTGGAGATAAAAACTGAAAGGTGATTCTTGCTTTAATGAAAAAAAAAAAAGCAAGTACCCTATCTGACATGATGCTTGTTTGATTCCAGAGAGGCAATTCTGTTTTGCCCTCTCTCTCTCTAGAGCCTTTGTTCTTTTTTTTTTTGGCAGATTACTTGTGAGACAAGCATGTTGTTCTTGTAAACATGGTTTTTAGTTTGTATTAGATGTAATTCATCGGTGTAAGATTTTACTTTGGTTTAATATATACTCCTATGTGGAAAGACGAATGAATCCCAGCATTGAAATGATCTCTAACGTCCAGTGATGGTGCTACACGGTGGGAGCAACCACGAGTTGCTGCTCTTTTGCTGCCGGCCATTCGTCTTTTTCGTTCCCCTACGGCTTTCGTCTTTTTTGTTCCCCTACGCCCGTTTCTGCCGACCCAGTACACAAATTTGAACGAGTAGTCAGGACTGTAAAAAGGATCAATCTGTAAAAGCAAAAAGGTGTGCGAGGTGGCAGATCATCTCTCTGATCCCAATGCTGATCTTTTTATTTTTTTGAGAGGAATCCCGATGTTGATCGGTTCCAAATTTGACTCACTTTCCATGCAACGACTGCCTGTCTAACAGCAAACAGCGGGCGGGTAACGGATGCACGTTGTTGCGTTCGCTAGCTTTGCCGTGATGGTTTCAACGTACAAAATCATAACAGTCGTGAGTCCATGACACCGGCTCTCCCAGTAGTGGGCTCTCTTGATGAGATGAAATGAAGTGAAGTATGAAAAAGATTATGTAATTTGTGATAATATTTGACAATGTAAATTTGTGATAATATTTGACAATGTAAATATAAGTTTTTACACATACTGTAGTTATGTAATAAGTGATATTTAAATATCTTAGGATTTTATAAAAAATATTAAAATTATTAACTATATTCAGAAAGACTATAATGCTTACAAAATAATTAATACTTTTAAAAATAATAATTCTACACAAATTTTAATATAGTTAATTATATGTTGAAAATATTATTATGATGTCTGATGTGTTCGAATTAGTTGAAAGCGTAAAATGGTTATTTGAAAAGTTCTCTCTCTTCTCCCATATAAGATAATCATCATCTATATTTTGATAACTAAAGTGTCTATATATTAGTCAATTATCACAAATTAATAATGCTTTCTATCAAATACAACATTAAATAGTATCATAAAGCAAATGTCAACATAGAAGTGTTCATGAGTAATTTTTGGCCCTGTTTATTTACGATTATCTCACCCATGCTTTAATTATAAGTAGGGGTCAGAAAAAGCGAAGATTTTCTCGCTTCTAGTTTTTCGCTTTTTGTAGTTCGAAACTATGAAGCGGTGGTTAAAATAAATGAGAATTGATGAAAATAAACACAACGTTTGATGATTATCGCTTATTTTCATAGGAAAAAGCGAGAATAAAAAATAAACAAAAACAAACAGGCCTTTGTCTTTTGAATGTACGAGTACGACCTCAAGTCTCCTCCGCGCGCTCATCTCTCTCTTCCTGTCTCGTTTTCCTCTCCGGAGCTGAGCTTAATGTCCGTCATTGCCAAGCCGACGTCAAACTCATTGCACCGCCGTTCTGCTGCATCCCAGTCCCAGCCCGATCCAAGACCACCACAAGCTGCGCTTGGATGCTCTCTAGCTCCTCATGGCCACCAATTGCATTCTCCCTTTGTGATCTTCGACAACGAAGCAGATTTCTTTTCGAATCACTCACATTTGACAGACATATGCCTTTCCGTCAAATACAGTTCGCTCAGTAAGCCTCGTCCGTGCGCATCTTTGTGGTCTTGTGGAACACATCTCTGACATGGCGGAATCAATATACACTGCGTGAGCGGTAGTGGATATCTACCGCGCACGCCGTTTGGGCCGAATACACCGGCGATTTTCAGTCCATTACGGTCACACCTTCTTCCTTCTCCCGTCGCTTCCTCTGTTGTTCGAGGAGCCACCTCGTCATTTCCTCTATTCGTTTCCCTCTGCCTCCCAGCGCAGCCACCGACCACAATGATCGTCGTCTAGCATCGCCACCGAGAACAATCGACCGAGGTCTCGAAATACTCCAATCCCCTAGCCCGGTACAAACGCCCCCGGACAGAAACTCTGACATAAAATTATAAAATATGGATTATTGTACTCCTTCTGTTTTTAAATTTTGTCGCTGCTAACTTTTTTTAAGTTAATTTTAACCATTTATCTTATTTAAAATTTTTCAATAAATATCATATATGTTGTGATAATTTGTTTTATTATAAAAAAATAAAGTATAACTTAAAATTTTATATATTTAAATAATATTTTGAATAAGACAAATAACTAAAGTTAATTAAAAATTAATAAAAAAATAATTTAAGAACGGAGGGAGTATTGTCTAGCCTATGCTTCAACAAATCAGAAATATCGATTCATGAGTCGGTTTGTTAGAAATTAGACTAGACATTCACATATGTACACCACCTCTCACTACGGGAAGGCACCTATTTGCCGAGTGTCCGAAGCGTTTAGCAAAATACAGAATACACTCGACAAAGTGTTTGTCAGAATGTAACTTTAGGCAAAGAGTTTACGACATCTTTTTATCGACAAAGAGTTTGCCGAGTGTCAAAGTCAATATTTCGCAAACATTTTTTGCAATTTTTTTTAAAAAATACTAGGCCAGCATCAGGATGCTTGTTGCCGTCTGTCGCTGCCACGATGCCCTGCGCCTGCCACCGTCGAGCCACCGCGCCGCTTCTTCCGCACCTCACCGAGGCCCCGAGCCGGCCGGGCTTGCATTGCCTCCACCGCCCTCCCCGGGCCTCGACCCGGCCCGGGTCGTGCCGCCTCCACCGCCCCTCGCCGGAGCCCCAAGCTGCCGCTCCTAGCCGGCCTGTCGTGCCGCCCTGGCAGGCCCGCCCGCCAACGTCGACTGGGGAGGAGGAGGAGGGACTAGCGGCGGCTGGCGACCGGGCTCGCCCGCCCACGTGCGGTGGCTCGCCAGGACTATGTCTTATTTTTGACACTCGGTAAAGCAAGCTTTTGCCGAGTGTTTTTATTTTGCCGAGTAGGTAAATATGTATCTTTACTAAGTGTCTTATTTTTGACACTCGGCAAAGCAAGATTTTACCAAGTGTTTTTATTTTGCAGAGTATTTTTTATTTTGCACTTGATAAACATGTTGTTTGCCGAGTGTTTATAACACTTGGCAAACAACAAATTGGATTTTCCCGTAGTGTCTATGAACACACCCATAGATGTAAGATTGAGCCGACAAATTTTGAGATTCATGAACTTATCATAGACGTCTCATTTCAATAAAGACATCATACTTTATTAAAAAATAATTAATTATAAATCACTACCGGAAACGGCTGTTTTGCCAAGTGCTATGGACACTTGACAAAACCCCAAATGCACATGGCAAAATCTTTGCCGAGATTCACCCTCGCTATACGACACTCGAAAAAACAGGTGACGGCAAACCAGCCTTTGCCAAGTGCCTTTTCTCACACATTCGACAAGGTGCAGAAAGAACCAGAAAAATAGCAAAAACAAATGTTGAAATGTCGGAAGGACATCCAACAAGTTGTAGCATTTTTTTGTGTGCTACATCGCTGGCAGGATTGAAACCCGCGACCTCCCACTTGCACCACTCTTTACTTTTAGACTAAACTCTATTTTTATTTTTCTTATATTATATCTCTTTGTCTGTCGAGTATAAAAAATTATACACTCGACAAAGATCTTGTTTGCCGAGTGCCAGGAAAGACGCACTCGACAAAGATCTTGTTTGAAAAATTCAAACATACTTTTTGTTGACAATGTTAACTCAAAATGAAAAGTGTTCAACTACAAAATTCTATAACTTCTAAAGATCTATAACTTTTATTGTGGTTATTTGTTCATCTGACATAGCTATAGTAACATTGTTCACAAAATCTTTATATGTGTCACTTATAGTTTCATAGAACTATATGAGACATATAAATTTTATAAACAATATTATAGATCAATTTGTGTAATGAACTAATAATCAAAATGAAACATGTAGATCTTCCGAAGTTATACAAATTCATAATTAATTATTTTTTTATTTAAATTAACTTATGGTGTCAAATTATAATTTAAATTTATTTTTGTTCAGTGTAAAAAGGAAAAATATTTGGTAAAAACATTCGGTAATTCCATGTTTGCCGAGTGCCAGAAAAAAAAAATACACTCAGCAAAGTATTTGTCGAGTGTTTTTTGAGTGTTTTTTTTTACACTCGATAAAAAGTCGGTTTGCCGAGTGTCGATAGGATGCACTCGACAAACCTCCGTACACTCGTGAATACAAATTAACGAGTCCATGAGAGGACTGAGTTTATTTACTTTAACGAACTTTGCATGGATCCAAATTTTTTATTGTTTTAAAAAATCAGCTCCTAAGCATAAACAGAAGCAGATATTATTATGGCACATCAGTTCCCCTTGGCTGGATGATAACCAAGGCAATGCTACCATCTGCCTGACGCTGCAAAAACCTCCGCGGGGTCCTTGATTCCGCCTCCTCCATAGCCTTGGCATCCATGGCGTGGCACCGGTCGCAGGGTCCGAGAACCTTCAGCTGAACGCCGGCAGGGACCCTGGGCACGACGAACCTCCTCACGGCGGCGATGGCCCTCTCGGCGTCCCGGAGAGCGTCGGCGCGCATGGGGAAGCATCTATCGCCGGAGAAGCCTTTCCTGTCGTAGCCGGGAGAGGCGTCCAGCGTGAGGCACTGGAGTGACGGTGTTGCTCGCTCGAGGATGTGGCATGTCAGTTTGATCAGGCTCTTGGCCGAGCAGAAGCCGGTGATGGTCGCCTTTTTGAGGTTGCCAAGGCCACCGTGGTGAAGTTCTGGGGTCCCATCATGTTGAGGTTGGGATGAATCTTGGTCGTCTGGTTTCCCGACGATCGCATACTTCTTGTACCATGCGAAACCATCTTCAATCTGCACAAAATTCACCGCCAAACAGTTGATTAATTAATTAGGACACTGCGTACATATGCCGCCAGATGGTCAATCATCACTTACACGTAAGGTGAAAGTCTCCAAGGATGGACACGCATCAAGAAAACAAGCCAATGACGACACGAAATCGTAGCCTGTACAAAATCCACCTGATGCTCCCAAACAGATAACAAGATGCTTCAGCTTCTGGAATTTGTCAAGCATCATCACCGGTGCCTTCAGCTTCTAGAGTGAGAGAAGGAAAAAAAAAACATCGTTAAAATATTTGACTACTATATGATTCCATCATTGTTATACATGCATCATGAATACATAATAACAAATGTAACTAATGGCCGGTACCTCATGAACTGTTGACAGTACGAGTGTTTCAAGATTTGGCGCGACGGACGGGAGGTTGCTTCCCGCGTACTGGATCACGTCCACCACCATGCTCGTGGCGTGCACGTCTAGCTCCTTCGTCTCCAACGAGTCTCCGAGTGAGAACCTCAACAAAGGCGATGATCGTCCTCCTTGGTAATGAAAGTTTGAGATCCTGGGTGCGTTGCTCTCGATCGTCTGCAGCGCTCTGCACATCTGCACTCGAACCATACTGAGCTTCTTCAGAACACGAGGTATCTTCAGGGAGGTTATCGTGTCGCAGTCGGAGATGTCCAGACGCTCCAAAGCGTAGCATCTCGAAAGAAAATGCTCTAGTTCCTCTGAGTTGAGGCTGACTTTGCGCAAGCACACTTTCGATAGGCTCCTCGAGCAACCGAGCCGCCTCGGATGATGACCTTTTGGTGTGGGATGATGGAAGCCACATGAGGCAAGGTAAAGAGACTCAATTGATGATGATGATGATGACGACGAGGCCTCACCATCATCACTTGTTGATTCAAGAATGGAATAGGGAAAGTTGTATTCATGTGCGTAGCAGTGAGGCAGCATCACAGTGAGCTCTGCGATTCCAGGCTTGACGAAGGCGCGGAGCCATTGGTCTAGAAGGCCGGTGTCGACGTCATCCTTGCCACAAGTGGAGAGGTTCAGCCTGAGCGCCTTCACTCCACTGCCGGAGTGCTTCTCCAGCACCTGCTTCGTCTTCCTGAAAACGTACTTGCCTCTGTCTTCGCGTGAGGGTTGTCTTCTCGCGGCAAGAGTTTCCTGATTGAACGCCATGTTGGGGTAGCACCTCCAGAAACGTAGGACTTTGTGAGACGCGCAGGCTGCGCGAGCTGCATCTCGCAGTGGCAGCAAGGAGTATATGTGCCGCAACACGTCCTGCTCTCAAATGACAGATAAAATGTTGGTTGGTTAACATCATCGTTATCATTATTTTAATTTGTTTTTTCCTTGATAGCACGTGACATAGACAGAAACTAGTAGATCAGTGTTTTTTTCCTAGAAAAATAAAATTATACTATATATTTGCATGTCCTCTTTTATATATACCTCAGATATAAAATTTCTCTAAACCTTTCACTCTAGACCAAAATCCAACAGCCAAAGTTCACCCATCCATAGGAACAGTAACCATCGGCCAGCCCAACGCATGGCAACTAAGTACTAGCGAGCAGAGAGTACGTGCATACCTGTGGAAGATCAACATGTGGAATGCCTTGGGAAATCACGGTCAACTGGGGTGGTTGACTGTGACCGTTGGTACAGGCCGGTGAGCCATTTCTTCCGTCCACTGCAGATGATGAAGAAGACAACGAATTCGTGTTCGCGTGTGGCCGCTGGCGATCGCGCCGTGGCGGCGGCGGCCGCCACGAACACGGGGAGCTCTGGATCTCCATGCATTCTATGCTACTAGTAGTGGAGTCACTACTCTCGAGAGGGAGCCTTCTTCTTCCCCATACTTTGAGAATCTTTTTTTCTTTGACGATGACGGGAGGTTGATGAGCAATTGAGCATGGAGTGAGGCCTTAGACCCCCCCCCCCCCCCCCCCCCCCCCTATAACAAACTTCAATTTGACTCGATCCATCGGCAAACAGGAAGGAGCGAAAATTGTGTGCGTGCATGGTGCCCCTGATTTCGTTCCTATCCTCTCGATCAGTGGGCCTCAGTTGACTGGACTGGACAACAGACAGGGTATGGGAAATCAAGGGCCGGCCTGCCCATACTAAAAGTGAGGCCCGGGTAGCTTCTCAACGTGCACTCTCTCACATATTGGTTGCGACTTGTCAGGCCCGTCCTCTCTGGCACTGCACCTGCTTGGCTGCATGCATGGTTAACTGTCTCTATCCAGCAAGCTGTGTGTGCTGATAGGTGATAGCCTGATAATCGCGTCTGCAAAAATGGAACACGCACGTGGTGACTGGTGATGCCAGGCCAGACTATAGATACATCACATGCGTGCGTGCAATACAATCTTTGAAGTTTCAGAGTAAAATGTATCGGCGGTACTTAAACTTGTCCAAGACTTAGGATCATATATTATTATCAGTTTGTCTAGTCATATACTCAACTTAGGCCAATCTCAATGTATTATTTTATTGTACTTTTTTCAAAACAGATTTTTAGGTACTCCCTTTGTTTATTTTTATAAGATGCTCACCAAGAAACATTAAGCATTATTCACCGAAACCAAGAAACATTTGTTGCTCACCATATTGCAATTGCACTGACCCCAAGGCAAATACTCCCTTCGTTTAGATATATAAGGATTTCTGGACGGAGCCATTTATCCAAAAATATAAGAACTTTTGAGTGGGTTCCACACATCTTTAATTGATCTACCCAATCTCTCTCCCATCCTTATCTCCTTCTGACCGGATCCCAGGCGCACGCGTGATGGAGACGCCCGCGGTGCTCCTTCCATCCTCCAACTCCCGAAGAATCTGATGCCCTGCTACTTGGCGTAGATCCACGACAGCGCAACCACGGAGGTGGCCAGCCCCTAGATCCGGGCAAGGTGGAAGGCGTGCATGGAGGCAGAGTAGGCATCGTGCGGCCTTGGTGGCGGAGGAGGCGGCGGCGGCAGCGACCCACGCGCGGCCATGGAGGCGGCGACGGCGACCCGCACGTGGCCTTGGAGTTGGAGGCGGAGGCGGAGGAGGCGACCGGCATGCGACCATGGAGGCGGAGGAGGGAGCGTTCTGTGACCTGTGGGCGGGCTCGGAGGCGGAGGAGGCAGCAGCGGCAACCCATGGGCGGGCTTGGAGGCGCCAGTGACCCACACGCGGCCTCGCAGGTGGAGGAGGCGACGCGCGCTCGGTCGGGGCGGCACGATGTGGCCAGCCGAGGGAGATGTGGGTTGTGGGTTGTTGGGGGTATTAATTGAGGGCATTTTCGTCATTTGACCTATGCCTTATTTTCGCCTCACGATTCTAGGAATCCTTATATTTTTGAACGGAGGGAGTACTAGTAGCTCTTCATCGCATGTACAAGTACACACATGGTCCACCTGTAGAGAGAAATTGAGTAGGTACCACAGTGATTTTTCGATCCACATTGGCAATGCATTCAATTGGTGCTTGGTTAAAAGCGTGTCAATTTAATCTCAGGAACCAAGAACGTTATCTAAATTAAGAAAATCTGAAGAGCCTAAGACGTTCTATATTATAGAACGGAGGGAGTAAGTGAATCAACATACTTTTATCTTAATAAAAGGCTCATATGTGATGAAAGAAAATCTTCCTTTTTTCATAACTATCTAGTCATGTCAGAAAAAATATATATATGATAGAAAATTTAATACTTATGAAAGGATCCACTAAGATTGGTGTTAGACGTGATCGACACAAGTAATGATGAAGTGGTAAATTATAAAGTCTCAAATCTCAATACGCATGCATGTAAACCGATATCTTTGACGAATATGTGTGATGCATGGGGGAATTGACTGACACTGATAGGTCGGTACCGGGCACGTTGAAACCTGGAGAATGCATAAAAGACATGCATTGCATGCCTTGCCGGGCCTGAATTCATGATTACTTTGAAGTGGACGCAGCTGTGTTCGCTGATATGGTTGCCATTACTTGTTTAAACCGCTAGCAGGGGCCTACGGGCTACGGGGGACTATAAAATCTTTAAGTTTTGAGTAGTGCCTTTCAACGAATGGTCAACGATGGTTATTGTCTTCCTAATAGTACATTTTTTCTTCAATCAGTGGCGAAGCTAGGATGAAAAAAAAAAACTGGTGCACAATCCTTAAGTATCCTGTTGCGCAGCCTCAAGATATAAACTAATTAGCCTGAAATGTTGGTTGAGACCCTGGTGCCAGTGCACTAGGGTGAGTAAATTAAATGATACATTAGTAGTGGTTTAGTCTAGTTAGACATTTTTAGTGTTATTTAATAAATGGTTGATCGATAATCATCCTTTTGTTGGGAATCTTTGGTATTTGATTCTTTGTTGCGCTGATTTGTTTTCATCCTCCAGAATTGTCTGAAAAATACTTAGATGTACGAAAAACCTTGTAGTTGAACCTATTTTTAAAATCCTTAAATGGCCATTTATGAAAAATTATCCATGGTGTTTATTTTTAAAAAAAAATCATGTAGGATCCACATGCATCAACAGCGTCGTAGTCAAACCTTTGCATGCATGATTGTCTCTTCTTCTGTTTATGTATTTTTTTGTTGTTGTTTGTATTAACGAACTGATTGCTGCTATTTGTGTTTAGTAGGTATATCCGTATATACGGTGCAATGCAAAAGGCTAGGCCTGCCACTTGTGCAATCAACGATTAAATAAAAGATGAAGTTCGATTGATTAGCTGATGGAACCCACAGTGCAAGCATATCTCAACTCAAGGTAGCTGACGTGGCGTTATATAGTGCAAGAGGATCAGATGGAGCTGACTTGGCCTCAAACCCCTGGGCAAGGAAGTTATAGCTAATTAACCTGCTGACGACACTTATATTTATTCATTGGCATCGATGTGTAGCAATAAACTAAATACTAGTGATTAGACTGCCGCACAAAAACTGAAACTAAAATAATTGTCTAATTGATTATTACTACTTCTTCGCCTTGATTTTCTGAGCTGTACTTATCGCACGACACTGAATGTGGAACAGTACTATACTACTCCCGACGCAATAATTAACAATTTGTAGTTGTAGGACTCAATTAATAAAATTTAGTTTCTGCAGTCGTACATTACCGATCTAATTCACATGCGAACTGATGTCGTTCTCCCGTTCCATTCTATTTTATACGTGTTGGAACAAGATACATCATAGAAAAGTAACTCAATTGCCTGAATAAAATAGAATGAAACGGGTGAACATCAACAAACGTGTATCTAAACAGAGTAGTATATGATAATGGTCACAACAAACGTGTCTAGATACATTGTAGTAGCAGCGCAAACGTGTTTAGATACGTGCTGAAATATATTACCTTTTCAAAAAAGAAAAATGACTGAGAATACTCTATCATCTGGAGTTACCTACGGTAGCAGCGCACGAGCAGAGGCTTCCGTTGATCGTGCATGAATTGAGAGCAGAGCATGAGCAAATGCCAGCGACCGAGACATCCGTAGAATCTCGATCGCAAATCTTGGAATAATCAATCAATCATGCAGCAGGCCGCCGTACAGAACGACGTGGATGGATTACCGTACCTGTTGTCCTGCGCCGTGCCGCATTTTTAATGGTGGCTCATGCACTCTGGAGCTTGTCTGTCAGGTCAGGTCCATGTGGAGCTGGATCGTTCTATCGCAAATTCCCATCGTCTCCTTCCTTTGCTTTGCTTTTTCCCCCACCTCTCATGTTATGTGCCCTTTTATCGGTCGTCTTCTCTCCCCAAAAAACACATGCTCTGCCGCTTGCTTTTCGCCTCCTCCCACGAGTATAAAGCCAAGCAGCTAAGCTAATTCTCCATCACAATCACAGCGCAAAGGTGACCCTCCCAAGCTGTTCCTTGTTGAGCTGCCTCCTCCCGTTTGGCTGGCTCTTCCTGACACCGCCAGCCATTTCCTCGGATCCCTTTTCAGGCTCCACCAGCACAAGAGAGGCGAGAAGAGAGAGATAGAGACACTGAGAGAGAGAGAGAGAGAGAGAGAGGGCGCCTTCTCTGCATTCTGTAAGTTCTTCTGCTGCCTCTGCTCCTCCTTGTTTCCCCCCCTTTTTCTCTGCCATTCATACGCTCTGTTTCGCTCTGTTCCTTCTAGAGATACATTGATTTGTGCTGTTCTATGTGCTCGAATGTGGATTTTGGCTTATGCTGAATGTCTCAGTTAGGTCTACTTCTGTTCTTTTCTTTCCACTGCAATTTTTCGTCATGGGGATTCCCTTAGTCTTATGCATATCCTTGAGCCTCTGCAACCTCCATTGTTCCTCGAGCAAGGCTGCAACCCCATGATTTCTGTCCAATTGAAATACTGTATTGCCTAAATTGGTGGAATATGCCTGAATCTGTTAGATCGTTTGCCTTTTTTTTTATTGGAACCGTTTGCCTTTCTTATTCTGAATATTCAATGGCTTCCCCCATGTGACCGATTGACATATATTCTGTCCAGATCCCAAGGAAAGTCTAACTTCCCTTGGACTCCCAGTTGATTATTGGCGTTTAGGTAAGAAAATAAACTAACACCAACCATGTATTACCAATTCTGTGACCGTTTAGGGTGGGGGAGTAGGAATGGCTGTTCACCACTCCAGCAGTCCAGCGCATATGAGAGCACTAATTTGTAGCCCACCATAATATCTGAGCTAGGGCAGATGAATTTTCTATGATCACTTTATTTTAAAAAGTTTATGGCTCAGGACACTTACACGCTTAACCAGGAAGAAAAATGTCAGTATGTCATCGTTTCCCTGTACGAGCTGTTACAATCTGAGTAACTGTTTTCTACACAGGACAGTGAGACAATTTGACTGCGCGTGGAAGCTTCTTGAGATTCCACAGAGAGGGAATAAGGCAGGGAATGAGTACAACCAAGGTGAAGAGACGTGTAGGGAAGTATGAGCTTGGCCGGACCATAGGCGAGGGAACATTTGCAAAGGTCA
This sequence comes from Eleusine coracana subsp. coracana, assembly GCA_032690845.1. Lineage (NCBI taxonomy): Eukaryota > Viridiplantae > Streptophyta > Magnoliopsida > Poales > Poaceae > Eleusine > Eleusine coracana. Next base: position 14,313,619 of record CM064426.1, read on the forward strand.
GGTTCGCACGGGACACCGAGACTGGCGACCCGGTGGCCATCAAGATTCTGGACAAGGAGAAAGTTCTCAAGCACAAGATGGTTGAGCAGGTCACTTTCAAACATACCTCGGAGTTATTGTCCCATTTCAAATGTTTAGAGATATTTCACATCTTTCTAGTAGGCTGTGGATCCATCCTTCCAATGCTCTTCCTTCTTTCTAAGATCTAATGAGCTTGGCAACTTCCTTCAGACTTAAGCAGGTCTTGGCAGAAGTGATTTATTTCTGATGAATAATTACATTTTTAAATGCAGATTAAACGAGAAATTTCGACGATGAAGTTGATCAAGCATCCTAATGTGGTTCGCATATATGAGGTGACAGGAAGAATTATCACACCCTTGTTGATATTGCAGTTAACCTTAGGAGTAGTGATAAAAAAAAGTCAAGTCAGAAACTCTGGATGTAAAACAAAGATCTTTGACAACTGAAATGTTTTCATTAATCTTCAGGTGATGGGAAGTAAAACGAAGATCTACATTGTGTTAGAGTATGTAACCGGCGGCGAGCTCTTTGATACAATCGTAAGTGATATGCTACATTGATTGTCCATTCCCATTATATATTGTTTCTGTTGTTGTTTCACTGTCCTCAAAGTTCAATTTACCATTGACAAATTTTCATTGATTGCTCTCCTCATCATAAAGGTTAACCATGGCCGGATGAGGGAAGATGAGGCAAGGAGATACTTTCAACAGCTAATCAATGCAGTCGATTATTGTCATAGCAGGGGAGTGTACCACCGGGATTTAAAAGTATGATTAGCATTTTCTTTGCACGTTTGTTTTGTTCAAAGAGAGATTTATCTCAGAATCTAAACGGCAGTGCGCTTGCAGCCAGAAAATTTACTTCTTGATTCATATGGAAATCTGAAGGTTTCTGACTTTGGGCTGAGTGCGCTATCTCAGCAAATCAAGGTACATGCCTCTAAGTTACTGTTTAGTTCTTGAATGCTGACAGGTTACAAGTTAAGACTTTGTGAACTAACATCCTTGATGTTTGAAAACAATTTCACAGCCCTCAACATATTTTACTGTAAATTTCTAATCATATTTTTTTCAGGATGATGGCTTGTTGCACACAACTTGTGGGACTCCAAACTATGTTGCACCAGAGGTAAAACAAGAAACCTGTACAAAGTTGAACCGTAATATATTTTCTTTTTTGCGATTACAATTTCGTTTGATATACGAGAACATAAATATTTCAACCCCCTTCACAATAGGTTCTTGAGGATCAAGGTTATGATGGTGCGATGGCTGATTTGTGGTCATGTGGAGTTATCCTGTTTGTTCTACTAGCAGGGTATTTGCCTTTTGAGGACTCTAATCTTATGACGTTGTATAAGAAAGTGAGCATTTCATGGATGTTAGATCACTGCTGTTATCTTCCTTATTTTGCTTATTTCACTTTATCTTGCTATTCCTTGCAGATATCAAATGCAGTGTTTACATTTCCTCCTTGGACATCGTTTCCTGCCAAGAGGTTGTTAACAAGAATCCTTGATCCAAATCCAATAACGGTATGCCATAGCACAGGAGCTGCTTGGAAAAAAAAATACTAACAGAAGAAAAACTATTAACATAATTAAACCGAACGAATCCATTCCCTCTATCCATGTATCCCTTAGTAGTCTTTTTCTCAAAACCCGTTTAGAAACAGTTCTTCTGCGCCTATTACTCAAATGGTCGCTGATAAGTTTTAATTGACGAAAATTTGGTTATGAAAACGCACATAACTTAGAGATATTTGAGTCGAAACTTTCTGACAAAAAACGAGAATTGTGGTTTCAAGAAGAATATTTACATCCAGTATGCTCATGTTTTGATGAACTCTGGCAGAGAATAACAATTCCAGAAATACTGGAGGATGAGTGGTTCAAAAAGGGCTACAAGCGCCCAGAGTTTGATGAAAAATATGACACAACGTTGGATGATGTGGATGCTGTCTTCAATGATTCAGAAGTGAGTTATGTGCAATCTGTCATCTAACTAACGCAGAATGTCTCTCATAGATTTTATACTTACCAAGTAGCTTTACTACTGTTATTTGACTACATCAGGAGCACCATGTGACAGAAAAGAAAGAAGAAGAACCAGTATCTTTGAATGCATTTGAACTAATTTCAATGTCAGAAGGCCTAAACCTTGGAAACTTATTCGACTCGGAGCAGGTACAGGATGTTCCTGGTTCCTCTTCTGTAAACTTGAAGTCTCAAACACTAAAATTTCATTGTATGGTTGTTTGAATATCATCATGATTTTCTACATATTGCCTCATAACTAATATTTTCAGGAATTCAAAAGAGAAACGAGGTTTACATCAAAATGTCCACCCCAAGAAATTGTCCGCAAGATTGAGGAAGCCGCAAAACCTCTGGGATTTGATATTCAGAAGAAAAATTACAAGGTTCTTTCCTACAACTCTATGAACACTCTTTGCTAGAAAAAAATAAATAAAAAGTGGTTGATCGCATATTTTCTTTCTGACTATCTATAACAACTCTAGATAGATTATTTTCCATGCTGAAATTATCTTTTATTTTGTGAATAGTTGAGGCTTTCAAAGGTCAAAGCAGGGAGGAAGGGAAACCTAAATGTAGCCACCGAGGTAATTGGGAAAACAAAACCTACACTGTAATCTGCTTTAAGTAAAGCGTTTTCAGCCTAAAATTGCATTTTCATTCAGATATTGCAAGTTGCACCCTCTCTTCACATGGTAGAAGTCCGAAAAGCAAAAGGTGACACTCTGGAATTTCACAAGGTAACTATCACTCACTCTACCATATATTGAAAGATAAATCTCATAAATGAAATGTATGTTTTCTTTCTTGGACTATAACTGAGAAGCTGTGATTCACTGGAAAAGTGGATAAAATTCTAACCATTAGATTCTCCTATCAATAGTAGTTTATGAAAACCTATAATTTAGCACATTTTCATTGAAAAATATATGACTAAATGTGTAACCTGTAATTTTGTGCAGTTCTACAAGAACCTTTCCAAGACCTTAAAGGACGTTGTCTGGAAATCCAGTGACATGCAAATGCAACCCGCTTCGTAGCAGAACTTCTAGAAAGGAAGGATGACAACTATTTGTGTCCCATTCTTCCGAGCAGAATGTTTTTTCATATTCTGAAACTCTGAATCCATATGTAAGTCCAGTACATTTTGTATGTAGTGGTGGGCCGCAATGCAAAACGTGCTTGTCCTCCACCATTGTTGTAAATAATGCTGCATGTTGAGAGGTTGCAGCGTGTTGTAGTTGAAGTGAAGTTCATTCAGAAGGTTTTGTGAGGATTTCAGTTTTGTAAATCCATATTCCTATGAGTTATGCCGAAACACTCTGTTCAGGATCTGTGAAATTTACCATTGTTGTCAATCCTGATGTCAGCTGTATTCAGAGGATTTGTGCAGTTACTAGGGGTGAAAGTAGTGTGGATAATTTCCGACTCGAATCCGATTTTTGAGTATATGGGGTAACGTTTGAGGTTTTTTAGCGGATATGGATAATCCGAATCTGAGGACATGCGGATGTAGAATAGGTTATGGTATTTTGACGAAATCCGATGGATACGGATTATTGGGGGAAAGCCCACCCCTTAGTCTCCCCAAGGCTAGGAAACAACCCAGTAATAAGAAACAAGACCCAGCTGGACCAACAACCCAAAGGACCTTCGGCCCAGCAGGTGTTCGAAGGCCGTACGACGCGACATGGCCCCAGGCGCAGGCATCAGAGAATGATAGCCGGGGGCATGTACCAGATGAAGATTGAAATACTAGAATACCCTTAGGTCAAGTAGTGAGATGTGTAATGTAAGGTCCGGGGCAAATCTGTAAACACACCCGGAGGATAGATGAGTATGGATCTATAAATGCTCACCTGCACCTCTGAGCGAGGGAGGACGGGCCTCTATCACCAGAACCTTCTTGTACCGTTCTGACCAGATAATACGAAGTTCGTTAGCCGAAGGGTGCCAGCTCGGGCCCTTCGGCATTGTGTTGTTGATCAGTCTTGTTCACTCCCATTCTAGCCTGTCCGAGGGGCCTTCGGCCTGTCCAGCCCCTGGCTAGCCCACCACATGTTTGTTCTGGACTCGTAACCACAACAGCTGGCGCCGTCCGTGGGGACCTGAACATCAAAGCGCATAGCATGGTAGGAGGCAAGAGACCACCCGCTTCGGGTCTGTCGCAGCAGGCAACAACCCGAAGCATGGCGGCAGTGGAAGTTGCTCGTCCGGAGACGTCGGCGGCGGCCGGGGCATGCCCGTTTCGGGAAGAGGCCAAGGGGCTTGTCGAAGAAGTGTCCGATGAGGTCAATGAAGGTGGGCAAGAAGTTGTGGCTGAGGGAGAAACCGCAAAGGCGTAGCTCACTCGAGAGGAAGCAGAATATGTGAATCGGGTGGCAGAGGAGCGTATCAGAAAGCAGCAAGAAGATGCACTACGAGAGGAAGAGAGTGTGAGACTGTTGGAACAAGAAGTCGAGAGGCAGAGAAGGGTAGCTGAAGAGCAGCTACTACGGGCACAGGCTCTGCAAAATCTAGCGTAGAAAGAAGCTGATTACAACTAGAGAATAGAAGCGGCTAAGAGGCGGCAGGAGCAGCTGAGCAGACAGTTGGAGATCCTTCGAAAAGGTGGGATCCCCGAGGATCGGGCTCTAGTGTATGAGGAATTCCGCGAAGATGGGGCAAGGGCACATTCAACTGGAAGCCTTCACCCGGTGCAGCCAGCGGATCCTAATTCTCCTCTGGCGGCCGAGTTGCAAGCGGTGCAGTGGCCCGCAAGGTTGGCTTCGGTCAAGCTTCCAACGTTTGCAGGGACCTCTGACCCTAAGGAGTTTTTCATGAGGTATGAAATAGCTGTAGAGTCAGCCGGAGGGAATGATGCAGTAAAGGCCAAGGCTTTTTCGCTGATATTGGAAGGGATAGCTGGCACTTGGTATGCCAAGCTGGCGCCGGGGAGCATTCGGTCATGGGCGCAACTTAAGGAGGGAGTCTCGGTGCATTTCAGGGAAAATCATGCCAGGCCGTGGGTGCCCGGGATCTGGCTGCTTGTGTGCAGAGAGAAGGTGAAACACTTGCCAACTATACTTGGAGGTTCATACATTTGAAGTGCCAAGTGTCTGACATTCATGAAGCCATGGTAATTGAGTCTGTAGCAAAGGGGCTCCCGATGGGAGCGGCCAGGAGTGATATCCGGGTGAAGCAACCTCAGACCCTAGATCAACTATTGAGCATCTTAGAAGGGTAGGTACGAGTGGAAGAGGATGAGGAGGAAGAGCGTCGAAAAGCGCACTCAGGAGTGATGATAGGACAAGGGCAGGGTATGAACACCGGAGGCTGGTGTTCGAATCAGGGTGGAGCAGGCCGCGGTTTTACTCAGCGCGAGGTTTTCAATGTCCAACATGGGGGGGCCTCAGGATCAGCACCCAGATGTCCTCAGCCACCTCCACTACGTTCGGGACCGAGGCAGCCTCGACCGGGTCAACTTTTCTACTGTGCGTTTCATGGCTTGGGGTGTACGCACAGCTCCAATTATTGCCCCGACACCAAAGCATTATCCGAAGCAAGAGTGTGGCAAGAGGCTGAGCAAACTAGGCCAGTGCTGCACACTCAATACACACATGTCGTTGCCTTTTATCCCCCTCCCTCTGCATTTTCACCAGCCGCCATTCCCGTAGTACCACCATCCTGCCCCACTACCACAAATAGTTGCATTACCATCCCCTCCGTCTCAGCTCGCGCTTCTGGCCCCTCCGGTAGAGCAGTTACCACCTCCACCACAGCTGAAATCGGAGGACATCTGGAAAGGGCACAACCTGTACAGCACATTCAGAATTCGGGGGCATCTCATGGCACAATCTTTGCTATTATTGGAGGATTGGGTCATGAGTTCCCCTCTAAGAGGCAGTGCCGAGAGCACGTTCGGCAGGTAAATCATGTGGCTGCATATCCTCCAGTTGGGGTTACTCGCTGGATGGACGTGCCGATTTCATTCTATGTGGCTAATTTGAGGCCGATGATCTTTCCGCATGATGATGCATTTGTGATGGCTGTCAACATCAATGGTTTTGATGTACGGAAGGTCTTGATTGATGGAGGGATTTCGGCCGATGTTATCCTCTGGAGTACTATTGAGAAGATGGGTTACAACAGATCTGACCTACAGGCCTCTTCAGTTCCGCTGCAAGGGTTTGGAGGAGAGCCGATCCATGCTATAGGCAGTATTGTACTCAAAGTGTGTTCTCCGGACTAGGGGGCACCAGACAGAGGATATTCGGTTTGATGTGGTAGAAATGAACTATCCTTACAATGCCCTGTTGGGCCAAAGGGTTATCAACATATTTTTGGCTATACTTCATCATGGCTATCTATGCATGAAAATGCCCGGACTAGAGGGTGTCATCACAGTGTATGGGGATCAAGTTGAGGCCCGGAGGCTGGAGTTTGGGTCATCACCGGACAGCGTCATATCCATGTTATAGCTGAAGATTGTCAGGACAAGAGTCTTACGGTGGAACCATCGGCAGCGCCTAAGTGGGTACCAAATGTCACATTGGTCGAGGGCACCAAAGAGGTTGTACTATGTACCTATCGGCCGGATGAAACAATGCTGATTGGCAGGGAATTATCACAAGATGTAGAGGTGCAGTTGATGCAGTTCTTGAGAAACAATATAGATGTCTTTGCGTGGTCGCTGAAAGACCTCCCCGGTATTGACAGATCAATCACTGAGCATTGGTTGGATGTTGATCCGAAGGTGCGTCCGGTCAAGCAGTGAATCAGAGTCTGGACACAGGAAAAGGCCAGCATCTTAATAGCTGAAGTGCAGAAATTGCTGGATTCGAACGTCGTTCGGCCTATTGACAGAACCACATGGCTTGCAAACCCTGTGCTGGTTAACAAACCAAATGGCCAGTGGCGTATGTGCATTGATTTTACAACTTTGAACAACCACTGCCTGAAGGATGATTTCCCGCTGGCTCGTATAGATCAGTTGGTGGATGACACAGCAGGATGTGCGTTGATGAGTTTCCTGGATGGTTATTCGGAATTTCATCAGGTTTGGTTAGCTTCTGAAGATCAGCCTTTGACAACCTTTCAGATACCAGGGGGGACTTATTGCTACAACCGAATGCCCTTCGGGTTGAAGAATGCCGATGCGACCTTCTCTCGCACTGTGAAAGCTACATTGGGTACACAGATGGGCCGCAATGTGGCAGCTTACATTGATGATATTGTTACCAAAAGTGTTGAAGAGGGGGACCATGTGGTAGATTTGGCATAAATATTTGCTAACCTTCGGAGAGTCAGGATGCGATTGAACCCAGCGAAATGCATATTTGGGGTGCGTTCGGGCAAGTTGCTAGGTTATCTAGTGTCAAAGGAAGGAATTAATCCAAACCTAGTCAAGATCAAGGTAATTATGGATATGCAGCCTTCGGCCTCTATTCAGAAGTTGCAGAAATTCACTGGCCGCGTTATAGCGCAGTCTTGGTCTATGAAGCACCAAAGGGCAATGATGCTTTTCAGCAGTTGCCGGTGTACTATGTGTCTGAAACATTGACGACATCACGTTGTAACTACACTGTGCTAGACAAGATGTTGTATGTTGTGGTCATGGCCTCACGTAAGTTGTGACAGTATTTTGATGATCGCCCTATCACCATACCGACCAGATATCCACTGCGAGACGTGCTAACAAATGAAAAGGCTTCCAGTGTTGTGTTGAAATGGGCGGCTGAGTTGGCTCAGTATAATGTCACCATTGTTGCTTGCAAGGCCATCAAATCTGGAGTATTGGCAGAGTTCGTGGCCGAATGGGGTCCTCATGGCGAAGCCGAAGAGTTAGCCCAGGCTGTTCCGGAGGACCTAATTTGGACAGTTCACACTGATGGTGCATGGGGGGCCTTCGGAGAAGGATGTGCTGCAGTTATTACATCACCCGGAGGACAAACCATGCGATTCTCTGCCACGTTGGCTTTCCAAATAACGAACAATGCTACGGAATACGAAGGCATATTGTTGGGCCTTCGGCAGGCTCGAGCCCTCGGGGCTAGGAGTCTAGTTATTTATTGCGATTCTCAGTTGGCCTCAGCTCAGTTAGCAAAAGGATATTGATGTAGATATGGCCCGATCTTCCGAGAGGTAAGGGGATAAACTCGAATTTGGAGAACTTGGTGTCAACAACCCGGCTTGAATCACACACGATCCAACCCCACAACCGTTACATCAAGTACAACTTGATTGTTCCTGCAAGCGAAATCGAGAACACAAGCAAGAGAGGATAAACACGCAATCTGAAATTGCAAATATGGATGAAGTGAATCACAAGAAAAGGTTCAAGCTCTGAACACAAAAGGACTAATCGCCATAGTGGTGTAGAACAAGAACAGGGGCCCTGGATTACTGTAAAAGGACTTGTCGCCACAGTTACAATAATTCGATCAAGTTTCTCTCTGAAAAACTGAACTAAACAAAACCCGAAACTAAAAGATGGCGGCTACTGAGTTTATGTAGGAAACAAAGACGTCCTAGGGTTGGGGGTGACCAGGGGGGCGCCCACAACATGGGCTTAAGGCCCGACATGATACATGACCAAGTTGGCCCAAAATAGGTGGCACAACACCTTATCATGGTCATATATTATGACTCACGATCCTTCTGGAGCTAGGACCAGAACCAAAATGACAGCGTCATCGTCCCCTTTCCAACGCATCAAAGAACGCCTCGTTTGGACGTCGGATGTGGAAGATATCATCAAAACCGTGAAGGGGTGTCGGCTGAATCCGAGACGAATGCGGCGACCGAGTTGGTGACGACTTGTAACTTGGGGACGGCCATGATATGCGCGTATCCAGCATGGTGATATCCTCATCATCCTCCCCTTCTTGAATTGGAGTCATCCTCAACTCCATCTCAGCATCAATCTCCTGGAAAAGGTTAGTACTAGCAGAATACAAAGTACAAGATACATGATTATCGATAGAAGATATATCATGACAAAGCATAGTATAGCAAGGTGCATCATGATTATCACAAAGATCAGTAATATTAGATATCATAGCAAGAAAAGCACCTCCCTTTAACTGAATAGACTTATGTTTAATATCAGAAAGTTGTTTGTTATCATGTTTATTCTCAGTATTTTCAGTAAGCAGTTTAAAATGATTTCTAATATCAGCAGGCAATAACAGACGCAAAGTAATATTCCTGTCCTTATGCATGAATGTATATGTATTAGTTCTACCATGGTGGGCAGCATCCGTATCATATTCCCATGGACGGCCTAATAAAAGCGAACATGCTTGTATAGGTACAATATAAAAATCAGCAGAGTCTTGAAAAGAACCTACTGAAAAGTGTATGCGTCCTGATCGAGTTACCTGTACCGTACCACTATTGTTGAACCATTTGATGTGATAGGGCTGATGTAGTGCATGCATGGTCAAGCCAAGTTTGGTTACCAAATCAGAACTTACCAAGTTGTTATAGCTCCCAGTATCAATGATGGTGAGAACACGGTGGTCCGCAATAATGAGGTATATGTAGAATAAATTGTTGCGTTGTTATTCTTCCTCTTGTCCCACCCGAGTGGTCAACACACGCTGTACAATGAAGCTACGAAAGCCCACGGTGGCAGCAATAGAATCAATGGCGGTAGTCTCCTGCTCCTCTGTCGAATCTGCAACAAGGTTAGGCATACGAGTAAATTCATCTTCAACAACACTAAAACTTTCATACCCATCAGCAGTAGCGATGAAAGCACGACGGCTAGGGCAATCCTTCATGACATGTCCCATGCCCTTGCAGCGGTAGTAAATAATGGTAGTGGAGGAGCCACTCCTAGTACCGGAAGTAGTAACCTTCTTCTGGTGTTGGTGCTGCACACTAGATGATTGCGCTGCAGAAGTAGGCGCAAGTGGAAAAGTTGTTGCTGGTGTCTTAGCAACATGACTCTTCAAGTTCTCTACTCCAGTGCGTTGCTGGAGATATTGCTCAGTGTTGGACCTGCAAGATTGTTGTGGAAGGCGTCCCTGTACTTATCGTTCAGCCTTAAGAGCAATATGATACAACTGGCTGAACCTATTCCACTCTTTATAGTCAACAATATTCTGGATATCACGGTTCAAACCACCAAAAAATCTAGCACTAGTTTCAAGATCATCTTCATGTATATCATAAAATGCTAAACCAATAAGCAATTTCTGATAATATTCCTCTACTGTTTTACTACCTTATGTTAAAGATTGTAATTTCAAACGTAAATCACGTTGGTAATAAGGAGGAACAAAACGAGATTTCATGCGTTGTTTCAAAACAGGCCAAGTGGCAGGTATAGCAGCATTAGTATTGCAAAGATCATTCCACCAAAAGAGAGCAAAACCTGTAAACTCACTAGTAGCAAGTCTAACTCTATGCTCAGCAGGAACTAAATGAGAATTAAATTTCTGTTCAACAGCAAGTTCCCAATCTAAGTATGCTTCAGGGTCAGCACTACCGGCAAAAGGTGGTATGTTAAATTTGGGCTTAACAAAAGTATCAGTATTACCACGATTGTTATTACCTCCCATACCGTGTCGATTACGGTGAAGACGGTCTGCATCACGGTCAAAATCATCATCAGTAGCAGCTCGTTGAGGTGGAGGTCGTCGTTCAACATCCTCAATGCGGTGGACAACAATGTTGATGTGACCCATCAACTCGGCAAACTTCGTTTCCATGAATGTACGCTGGTCCGCAAGAAGCTTCGTGAGCTCGGCCTTGGAGACGCAATCATTGAAGTCTGTAGGGGACTCCAACTCTCTAGGTGTCCAATTTCCCTTTCTCTGACATGGTTAAAAGCAAAAGACAACACTAAACAAAAAGATTAGCCCTATCAACTAGCAGGCATCAGAGGGTGTAGAAAGTGGAAAACAATATCAGAAGCAATGTATCACAATCTTGTAAGTGTTCTTACCAAAGCCAAACAGGTCGACACAATCTATAGTTGAGCTTGGGTGCAACAGTTGTAAGGAAGAAACCTGTGCTGCAATATGTATAGCTTGGAAGGCTAATATGTATGTCACTGGAACACAATTCAATAACAGATAGTAGCACTAAATAAATGTCCAAAGCAGTGTCCTAATTGCTGGCAAAAGAATCATGTTCAAAAACAGTTGTGACAGCAAGAACAATGACAAAGAACAATGAAAAAGGCAGCAAGGAACAAAACAGACTTAGAATTTTCAGGGCGGGGGGGGGGGGGGTGCAAATCAAAATCTTGATATTTTTGTATGATTTTTCCACTATTTTTTTGTGATAGAGGAACACAAAGGAAGGAACCACAAGAAGTTTTAACTCAAACAGAGGAAAAACAAATGGTAGGCAAAATCTCAAAGTTTCACCGAAAGCGCTATTTTTGACTTGACAATTTTTTTTCTATTTTTTCCCGATTTTTTTGAATTTTTTGATGAGGGCACACAGGACAAAGCCCAGTGTGGATCACCTCAACTTTGAGTCAAGAATCTGCTGTAAAAATTTCAGCCCAATCGGAGGAACGAGTGAAACGTTATGCCTGTTTTACCGAAGGTATGTCAAGATACGGTTTCAGGGGGGAGGGGGGGGGGGGAACCGAATCGGGTAGGGGTTTTTTTGTTGGCAACAGATTATGGGAGTGGTGGGTGGGTGACATGATGGTGAATCCAATGGAAAACACGATGGTGATGGTGGTGTGGAGTGGAGATCAAAACACAAACCAAATCGAAACACAAATTCAAACCAGCAACTGAACTCGACTAGGACACAAACTCAACACTACGGACTCTAAAATTAAATTATGCAAAGGCTAACAGTGTCTGGGATGGTGGAGAATTTTTTTTGTAGGCTTTTTCATGGATAAAAGGTGATGAACACAAACGAATCTAAAGGGAAGAACACGATAATACCTCACGGGGAACCTAGGAATCTGATTCCACTTGATGTAGATATGACCCGATTTTCCGAGAGGTAAGGGGATAAACTCGAATTTGGGGAACTCGGCGTCAATGACCCGGCTTGAATCAGACACGATCCAACCCCACAACCGTTACACCAAGCACAACTTGATTGTTCCTGCAATTGAAATCGAGAACACAAGCAAGAGAGGATAAACACGCAATCTGAAATTACAAATATAGATGAAGCGAATCACAAGAAAAGATTCAAGCTCTAAACACAAAAGGACTAATCGTCACAGTGGTGTAGAACAAGAACAGGGGCCTTGAATTACTGTAAAAGAACTTGTCATCAGAGTTACAATAATTCGATCAAGTTTCTCTCTAGAAAACTGAACTAAACAAAATCCAAAACTAAAAGATGACGGCTACTGAGTTTATGTAGGAAACAAAGACGTCCTAGGGTTGGGGGCGACCAGGGGGGCGCCCACAACATGGGCTTAAGACCCGACATGATACATGGCCAAGTTGGCCCAAAATAGGTGGCACAACATCTTGTCATGGTTACATATTATGACTCACGACCCTTCTGGATCTAGGACCAGAACCAAAACGACAGCGTCGTCGTCCCCTTTCCAACACATCAAAGAACGCCTCGTTTGGACGTCGGATGTGGAAGATATCATCAAAACCGTGAAGGGGTGTCGGCTGAATCCAAGACGAACGCGGCGACCGAGTTGGTGATGACTTGTAACTTGGGAACGACCATGATATGCGCGTATCCAGCATGGTGATGTCCTCATCAGATATCAAGCTAGGGATCCGGAGATGGCTCGGTATATCAGTAAGGTGAGAGAAATGGACAAGTACTTCTTGGGTTTTGAAGTTCGCAATATTCGCCGCACTGAAAAATGAAGAAGCAGATGCATTGGCTAAGGCTACGGTCGGGAAGCGTCCGGTTGCCGGTGATGTGCTTCATGAGGTTATTAGTGAATCAGCAACAGCGCCGGAGGCGAAAAGTCGAAAGTTCTGGCCATCACGGCCGAGGATTGGCGGGCTCCCATTCGGCCTTGTCTTGAAGGGCGCTATGTCTCTGATGACAAAGAGGAGTGGTAGAGGATACTACATTATCGATATTGTGTTATACAAGGGGGGGGGGGGGGGTGTGCTCCTCTGCTTCGTTGTCTCAACCGGCCCGAGGGGCAGAACTTGTTACGAGAAATCCATGAGGGGCTGTGTTCGTCACACTTGGCTCCGAGGGCATTGGTTGCCAAAGTATTTCGCCAAGGGTTCTACTGGCCTACTGCCATTCGGGATGCCGAAGACCTGGTCAGGGTGTGTCCTGGTTGTCAGTGGATGGGCCGCCAATCTCACCTACCTACTACAGTCCTGCAGCCAATCCCTCCGATTTGGCTGCTCACCCGATAGGGGATCGACATTGTGAGGCCATTGCCTATGGCTCTAGGGGGCTATCGGTTTGCTGTGGTGGCCATAGATTATTTCTCTAAATGGGTGGAGGCCGAATCGCTGGTTCAAATAACAGCTGGAAACGTCAGAAAATTTTTCTGGAGGAATGTGGTCTGTCACTTCGAGATTCCGCTAGAGCTCATCGTGGATAATGGTAAACAGTTTGAGGGGCTTGAGTTCAAAGAATATTGCCTTAGTATGGGGATTAAGAAATGTGAGGTCTCAGTCTTTAACCCGAGGTCCAATGGGGCTGTGGAACGAATGAATGGTATGCTGTTCTCCGGGATCTCTCATTCATTGATCGGTTTGCCGAAGGGCAAATGGGTTGAGGTGCTGTCGAGCGTTCTCTGGTCTATCAGGACAACTGCTACAGGGTCCAGTAATTTTTCACCCTTTTGGCTGTTGTACGGTGCCGAGGCGGTCATGCCAGAGGAGATACATGGTGGGTCGTTGTGCACACTCAGGACTCATGTCAATGAAGATGATGTGGTAAAGGACATGTTGGAAGAAGTGTGCATGCAAGCAGTCGCCAACTTGCACAAGTATATCACGTCCTTTGAGAAAACATACAACCACAAAATTCACTCAAGAGAGTTCGCACCAGGTGACCTAGTCCTTCGGCGCAATCCTAACCCAATCAGCGTCGGCAAATTGTGCAGCAAGTGGCTAGGCCCCTTCATTGTGGATCGCTCAAACAGGCCGGGGGCCTATCATCTGCTGGAGTTGGATGGTTCTCCGATGCGGCACACCTACAATGACGATGCCTTAAAGCGGTTCTACGTGTAAATCATCGTAGGCTACTTCGGCAGTAATGATGTCTGTTTTGGTGTAACAAAGGTTGGGGTTGAGCATGTGTGCTATACTTTGCCCAGTTAGTGTTGTTCCGGGCGGGGTCCTGAGGAGCCATTTGGGCTGCGTCTTAAGAAGTCGTTCTGGGCTGCATCCTGAGGAGCCGTTCGGGCTGCGTCTTTAAAAATTGTCCCGGGCTGTGTCCCGAGGAATTGGTCGGGCTGCGTCCCATCCCCTTTTGTTCCAGCGCGAGTTAGCTTATGTCTTGGTAGGGTGCCGTCTTCAGCGTGGCGGGTAAGGAGGATTGGCAATGTTTAAATGCCAAGGGGCTACGACCCTTATCTTGTGGTCCAACATTCTGTGTATCGTGTCGTCTACAGCAGCCGTTCGGGGGCTGCTCGTCCGTTCCAACGCATGCCAGTAAAATTCTATAAGGTAAGTGTGTGTGGGCACCGCGTCTGCGATAAGTTGCAATGTTATTTTCAGCAATTTCTATTTTTATCATGGGCAATTACGGCCCTCGTCCGAACAACTACGGTTCGATGCCGGACAACTATGGTTCGATGCTCTGGAGAAATAGGCCCAAAAAGCCGAGTGCGACACATGCCCGATGCCGAACTACTACGGTTTGAAGAATGCCAAAGCCTAACGAGGCATTTGGCACGTAGAATAACATTTGATAAATAATTTTTTGCTCTAGTATACTTTGGCGTAGTTCAAGTTACAAATAAGCTTAAAATTTATGAATGTAGCAAGAGCCCGAAGGCAAAAAATCTTACAACAGCCCGAAGGCACCAAACATACAACAGCCCGAGGGCTTGAGGCATTAAGAAGCCGAAGGCCTTTGTAGCAAGCAAGTCCGTTCATGGCAAGCGTCTCAATTCGCTCGGCATGTCTGATAGCTCATGGTATTCTTTGGCTAAATCATCTAGCGCAACCCTCGTCAGTTGTATTTGGCGGTTGGTGCACATTATACTTTGTCGGTGCCACTCCAAGTCAGCAATAATTTGCAAGCGATTGAAGGGTGTCTGCGCGGCTTGCCGAAGGACTTCAATGTCCATGTCAGAGGAGCTACTAGGCGAGGCATCATCCCGAGAAGGGCTTAGGTTGCTGCTTGAAATTTCAATAGGCTCGGCCTTCGGTGCACGCGACACGATAACGGGTTCGGTCGTGATACTTCCGCTCGCCCTTCGGGCGTCGTGAGCTATGCACCATTGGAGTAGCTCCTCCGGGGAAATGCATAGGCATGCCGCTTTAATGCATTTGTTGTCCTCATCAACGGAGGACGAGAATTCTGCAAACCCCCCTTTAGGGTGTTCGCGCTTCCAACGCCTCCACTGCACGCCACGGATCAAGTAGTCGCCAGGGGCTTCCCCGACCGCCGACACTTTGATGGATACGGGAGCTATGTCCAATATCGTGGCGTCCGGCGGGACGAAAGTTGCATCTTCGATAGGCGCATTCTAGAGAAAGACAGGGGGTAAATCATAGGTAAAATAAAACGGCAGTGTAGATAGATAGCAAACTGGGTTTTTATTCAAAATAAACACCTAAGTTACAGAGTAAGAGCCGTAGGAGTGCTAGACGCTTACGACCGCCATACAATATTCTATCCTTCAAAAAACGCTAGCTAGTGTGAAGGGCGCAGAGTCCTTAGATAAGGGCGAACTCACACCTGGGTCTCCGAAGGGGCTGCCGAGGGCATCTCGGGGCCGTGGGGGTTCTCAACACTGGAGGCCAGGACAACGGAGTCAGAGGTACCGATAGTAGGGCCGGTGTCATGGCCCGAAGTACCAGGGGCTTCGGTGGTGGTGCCAGCTGCACCGCGAGTTGTTAAGCCAGGCCCCCTTTACCCACCGGAAACAGAAGTGTAACCAGTAGTGGGGGCAACCGCAGCCAGGCGAACAGCCGTGTCATGAGCGAGAGCTTTGGCAAGTTTTTTGCCTAGGGGCTGCCAAAATTCCCGCCCCAAGACATTGCCGATCGGACTCAACCGTTCTTACAGCTGGCTATATTCGGCCTGGTCCCTCCGGCATCGAGACAGTAGTTGGCGCGCAGTTTCTCGGAGCTCCGAACACCTTGGGGTAGCCAACGACTCCAGCGTAGCGTATGTCGCCGTCCAGCCGATCCGAGCGCAGATAGTGCCATAAGAACGGAGACCGTCTTTGCCTCGGTCGAGGCCCTTGCACAGCCAGCTAACGCTCTTTATGCCCTCCCCTTCAGCATGCCCAGGCTCCCGGGACGCTAGTCCCATCCCAACGAAGAAGTGCCGCAGTTGCCCTATCAGACCGAACAAGCCCCGACTCATCGTCTCAGATTCTTCAGTATAGACGGAGGCCTGTTCTAGAGCCTTTAGTAGTTTCTGGTTGTCGTTGTAAGGGTCAAGTTATCGGCCCCCAGTGACCGATTATCTTCGCGCAGCTTTTCCAGTTGTTTCCTCAGGTCTTTAGTAGATTTCTTCGCATCTTCGGTCAGCTGTTGGATGTTCTTTTCAGCCTCCGAGAGTGCATCTTGGGCCTTATTTAGATCCGTGGTAGACGAATGGGCTTGCACCTGGCTCTCGGCTAGCTGCTTCTTTAGCTCTGCAAGGGCATCCTCCGGCGACAACTTGGCCTCGAGATGCCGGGATAGCAGGGCGGTCTGCACAAGTGCACGGGAAGTCAGAAGCTTGTGGTCACATTTTTAACGAGAGCAATGAGGCCAAGGAAGTAGCAAACCTGCGCAGTAAGACGAGCCAAGTAGCTGATGGCTGTGGCTGCATCCACACCTTCTAGGGCCCTTTCGCCGTCGCAGAGGTCCAGCATTCGGGAGTCATACCCGAAGGCAGTCAAGGCTTCGGCGCGACCGGCAAAGTCTGCCGCACGCAGGTTAGCCCCCACGTCCTCCAGTTGCACGCCCGAGGGGAGCACACCCATGAAGCTCTTCCCCCGGCCAGGTTGTCGCGGGCGCGCCAAGAGCAATGCCGCAGACCCCTCTTCCTCACCGCTGCTAACGTCCTTGGTCTGTGGACCCCCTCCCCTTCAAAGGCTTTGCTGCCCTCGGTTGAGCTGCTGCTCTGGCTGCTCGATGTAGAGACTTGGCCTCCGGATTCCGCCTCGAAGCCTGCACCCATGGCCGCCTCCTCGGTCCGCCGCTGTTTGGGGGCATCTTCGGAGCCACCCTCGTGTTGCCCTGCCAAAATTAAGAAAACAAATCATTAGAACACTAGAGCGGGCGCACGACAGCACAACAAATAGGTAGAAATATCGGAGCACCTGTGCAGGCCGATGGACTGTCTACGCCAAGGTCCAGTGTCGGCATCTGGATGTCGGGCGAGCGGGGTAGAGGTGACGCTGTGCCTCTGGAGCCACCCTCGCGTCTTCCACCGGACTTATCCGGGATGACACCCACCAGCACATTCGGGGGAGGTGCGCCTATTGCGCTAGGAGTCGGGGTCGCAGGTGGTATCCGAGTCAGGGTAGCGACGGTAACCTCACAGTCGGCGGTCGCCTCACTAGGGGTCGCCTGCCTCTGAGGGGTCTCTTAGAATTGCTTCTGAAGGCGTCGACGCTTGGACTGCTTCGGTGCGGCAGGAGGCACGGCAGAGGCTGCCCCAGAGCATCTCTTCTTCTTCCCCTGGTTAGAAGTACCCTCGTCCGGTTGGACGCTACCTCTCATGCTTAGGGCCCGCTTCACCACTTGTTTTGATCGCTGCGGCGTCGACGCGACGGCTTCAGCATCCCCCTCCGGAGCCACTGTACGCTTAATAACAACCTTCACCCGCCTCTCCGACACAGCAGACGTGCCAATTTCCTCCACCTCCTCTTGCTCCATCCCTTCCTCCTCCTCCTCATCATCTGCATCCTTGTCCGCCCCGCCTCCGGGCTGTCGACCCTCGGTGTTATGCGGCTCCCGCGATGGCAGCACGGCCTCCACATTGTACAGTTGCACAATGCGGTTGGTTCGACACTGGCGCCCCATTTCCCCTAGCAACTCCCATTCCTTCTGGATTAAAGGGCCGAGGTAATGGTTCGCCTGCTGCTCTATCTCAGCGAAGTTAATCTTCAGAAGCCGCTCTCGGGCAAACTGCAGATCCCCACTTACAAGGTCCCGGATAATGAACTGCACATGGTAGTTGGCCCGAAGAGGATCAATGCCCGCGGCGCAGAACTCCTCCACCAGATCGCGCATACTCAGGTGCCCAGCGATTCGGGATAGCAACTGAATGCGGGTGGTAAGTCCACTGTCCTCCAGGATCACAGGCTTTGAAATATATAAGATCTCCGCGTTTCGGTTACCCAGGTTGCTTTCGGTGCCCACATTGTAATAGAACCAGCCGGCGGAGATCTGTTTTCCCCAGTGTTGCCTTGATCCCTTTGCAGGCACGTCACGTTCGCGGCGTGGCCAGAGGGTGATGGTCAGATAGTTTGATATCATCATAGGGTCCACGGGACAAGGGCGTTCCCGTTGGGAAGCCAGATGCGTAGTAGCGAAGGCACCAACATGCGGCTCGGTGCCCTCCATCCTGAACGCCCACTCGAAGCAGGCCAGCCGAGTGATGCTATTCGACAACACCTGCTGTATCTCGAGTCTGTAGAGGGCCAGAACATCTCCCACGAACTGGGAGCAAGGGAATCAGAGCCCTCCTTCGAACAACTGTTTGAAGACTACTATGGTGCCGGGCCGAGGTTGGGGCACGGTTTCGCCTTCCCCCGGAGCTAACGCTCGGGATCTCTTGAACCATTGCCTCGGTTCAGCAACCCAGGTGTTTAGTAGCTCTTCGGTGATGGAGCTCGGCCCCAGATATGCACTTCCGGCCTTCTTGTCGTTGACCCATTTCGGTTTAGATCCGGACGCGGGCTTAGCTTTTCGAGGGCCCATTGTCTGCCATAGGGCGTGATCGAGTAGCTTGAAGAAAGGATGCCGAGCAGCCTCCGGTGCGAGCGAGCGCGCGATGAGTGGTGCGCAAAAAGGGGTTAGCAACAAGGCGCTAGGGTTTCACAAGCAGTCGAAAAATCAAGGTGAAAGTGAAGAGAGAGGGGGGTGAACGTCTGGTTTATATAGACGGTGGAGCGCGGGTTGCGTGGCGATCTCTCGCGTCCGATCGAGCGCTTGCTGATCCGATGGTCAACACGTGGTGCGAAGGCCGAGTTTATGACCGCGCGCCCGCTCGGGGAGTGCGCTGGGTAATCATATGGGCGCATTTATAGCAGATCGGCGCAGGGAATGCATTTATGGCAACACACTTGTCGTGTTTTAAAGGATTTTAAAGAATGTCGCACGGCGCGGCTACCGAAGGTAGGGAATTCGAAGGCCGCTCGGGCCGGGGAGGAAAACAACGTGGTGACTAAGGTTAGCGTGCCTCGCTTTTGTTGATCAACTAACTTCGGCGAATATGGTTATGTTTGGCAGTTTTAGGTAACCGGAGTAAGGATGGCCTCCGGACAGGCTTGAAAAGGGGGGAGGGAGACTAGGGGTGGTCATTTCACATGATCACGGTTTTGATCCTGTCGAAGGCGAATCTCACCCATGAGGGGCTAATGTTCGGGGAAAGCCCACCCCTTAGTCTTCCCAAGGCCAGGAAACAACCAAGAAACGAGAAATAAGACCCAGCTAGACCAAAGGACCTTCGGCCCAGCAGGCATCCGAAGGCCGTACGACGCGACATGGCCCCATGTGCAGGCATCAGAGAATGATAGTTGGGGGCATGTACCAGATGAAGATTAAAATACTAGAATACCCTTAGGTCAAGTAGTGAGATGTGTAATATAAGGTCCGGGGCAAATTTGTAAACACACACGGAGGATAGATGAGCATGGATCTATAAATGCTTAACTGCACCTCTAAGCGAGTGAGAACGGGCCTCTACCACCAGAACCTTCTTGTACCGTTCTGACCAGATAATACAAAGTTTGTTAGCCGAAGGATGCCAGCTCGGGTCCTTCGGCATCGTGATGTTGATCAGTCTTGTTTACTCCCATTCTAGCATGTCCATCCCCCGGCTAGCCCACCACATGTTTGTTCTGGACTCAGAACCACAACACAGATTAATAAGAACAAGTGGATTATCCAAATCTTATAATAGAATTATCCACTAATAATAATAAAAAATATAATATTTATGATACCGACTAAAAATAATTGAGTTATACAATATACTTTACTATTTGTTTAGTTGTTTCAATCAATTTTTTATACTATATTATATTATAGTTGCATAAGTTCATAAGTTTATTACATAAATTATCAGTTGACATATATTTTTCTATAACTAGATATATAAGACGCATCAAAATTCTGCTTCCGAACCAAAAGAATCCGATAAATAATTGAGGATTAAGATTTAGAAAAGACATTATCCGATCTACTTTCATCCCTAGCAGTTACCTTCGTTTAACGTGGGCCGATTAGCAAGAACCGAAATGCAATAACGTGGGCCCCAGAACCATTTTGGGTCAAAATTGGCCCACGCAACATCAGGTCTTGCGGGCCGCGCACAGGATCGCGCCGTAACCGACGCCGCTGGTGGCCGCCGCTCCAGCGGACGCTCCGCCGCCTCCTCCGCGCCCTCCCCTCGCCATCCTTCGTCGAGCAGCTCAGTCCTTGGCACCAACTCCGGTCGTTGCCACCTCCTTGGCACCCTCTTCTGTCGTTGCCTTCCTCTCCATTGGCGGTCACCTCCTGTCCTCCTCTGACCCAGGGCGCCGCCGCCGCCGTTACTGCCGAGACGGATCACCGGAGCCCTACCGCTTCCGCGCCGTGCCAGGATGCATACTCTAGGAATGGCGACCTCGGGGCTGCTCCGGGCGCTCAGAAGGCCCTCGTCCGAAGCCGCGCTGCGATTGGTGAGTAGAGTTGATTCTCTCTCTTTTTTTTTTTGGTAATACATGGTTTTTCTCGCATAGGCAGCTATGTCTTGCAACTGCTATAGTGTCTAGAAGGAGCAATTTGTTCATCCTTGCAGTTTCATAAGAAAAGTGATTCATTTGCTTGCTTTGTGCCTGTGGTGCCAGCGTCACAATTACAATCTCTGTAAAAGTTAGTTCATTCCTGTGATCTTAGTATACCTGACACACACAAGGGAAAGCTAAAAACTTGTTTTTTCACCTTCCTTCAGCAATGAAACGCTTGTTATTTTCACCAAACAATATTTTTCTAGTTTCTTAGTTCGATGTGCTTCACGAAATGAGGTTATCTTCACCTCTTTGTTATGTGACCTAACCAGCTTGGAACTCTGCTGGAGATTGTGTATTATGTACCCTCTTTTCATGTTATCACTTGATTCTCATATATTTTACCGATTGCAATACATTATGGTTACATGTGTAGGCAATCAGTACCAACAGGCAAGCAGCTACTGGATATAGTCATTTGAATAACAGGAATATGAGTGTTTTCAACGAGTTTTCAAAGCAACTAAAGGGTGAGGCTAAGAGGTATGTGTTACTGTCTAAGTCCAACACTACCACGAAAACTCAAATAAATGAAATGATTTTCAGCACAACAAGCTCATAGAAATTAATATTTCCTTAGGTACTCCTCCTGTATTCATTAAGCAATGGATATTTTTTGAAAGGTAACTATTCTTGTTTAATTTCTTATTATGGTTGTTTTTTGTTGAAGTAATCCTGAATTCCAGAAAACCGTGAAGGAGTTCAGCAAGAAACTTGGTGTGGTAAAGGAAGATCTCAAAGTAAGGTATAAATAAATTGGTAGAATTAACACACTATTTTCACTCAGAATCTTTTGCATAAGGGGTACATTAGGATATACTCTGGATGAAAGAAGTGACAAACTTGAGATATTAAAACATGACTTATGCAGAACTAAGAAAACAACTGAGACAATTTACAAGAGTGTCGATGGTGTTTGGAGTGAAGCTGAGGAAACATCTAAAAAGGTAAGTCAGCCAGAGTGATTGTAAAGGGTGATCGTTCAACATAGAATAATATGTTCAATTCATTTCTTTCTTTGTTTTATTCTAGGAAATGTATGGTTATTTGCTCATTTTCAGGTTACTGCAAATATCAAAGAAAAAATGTCTGCTGCTAAAGAAGAGGTAAGTGATATCCTACAGTCACTTTGATGCAGTATGAATCATGATTTTTCCTGAAACATGTATTACTTTTGTCTCCTTGAATCATTCACAGGTAAAGGAAAGTTTTGGACTAGGAAAAGAAGAGACTGCAAGCTGTAGTGATGGCTCTCCTGAAGCATCAAAACATGATGCAACTGAATCTTCCTCAAGTTCAGATGGCGCATTCAACTATGGCACAAGTAGCCATACAATGTTTACTAAGTTGAAATCAGTATCTGGTGCATTTGCAAAGTTGAAGGACACAAGAGTCTCAACATTAGCTAAGCAGGGATATGAAATTGTCAAAGATGAATTAAGCTCTACCTCTGGCAGAAAGAAGAAAAATCCTAGGCAAACTTCTGCTGCACCAGTAGAAAAGAGTACAAGAAGTGATTTAGTTATTGTACCAACAAAGAAGTCAGTCTTGGGTGAAAAATGGGAAGCCTTCAAGAATAAGGTATTTCAAAGAGGACATAGTTGATCGTCCTCCTACTTTTTCCTCGTAAAGCCCGTATCTTAAATCCCTTTTTGCTCCACAAGATGCAAGGTCATCCGGCCTATAAGAGAGTGAATGAATACACCAAGCCGGTTGTAACCGTTGGACAAGAGGTACCACCACAATGATCTGCAGCTGTGTTTGATGAAGCTGGTAAAATATTTTTTCTTGTAGTGATTTCCATTTTTTGCATTTGGGAATGCAGGTAGCAGAGGATGTCCGAGAAAGATGGGAAACAAGTGACAATCCAGTAGTTCAGAAAATTCAAGAGTATGGCGTACTCCTTCATTCTCTGTGCTATCTAGTTATAATATATAATGAATTCAGTTAACTGTGCTATTCTATTTATTTTTCTTAGCACTTAGTACAGTAGCTTTTGTGTCTTGAACACACTAAAGTGCGGTAACTTGCCTGATGCCTTCATATTTGCCAATTTGATTTGTGAATTCACATCGTTAATTGCACAAATGTGGGTGAAAGTACTTGCAATAAGCCAATAATCTCATTTCTGCTGTTGCAAGTAATTTGAAATATTTTCCAATTTCTTTGGTCATATTCAATAAATTTTTGTCACTAACACAGTTTTGACTTGCCTTTGTTCTTTCCTTGTAGTTGGAATGAATCTGTTTTCGAAGAAACCACTACTGCAATTACTTTCAAGGAAATCTGGCAACGAGACCCGTAAGACATGTAACTCAACTTTGAACAACTCAGGATGTAGCTGAGTATTTATTAATTTTGTGCATAGATCGTTTTCCATGCCTGATTTTGTTGCTGATGTTCAAGAAATGATCAAACCTGTTCTCACTGCATATTCTAAGGTAACTCTTCTCTTGCTAAGAAGAAATTCTGTGGAGGGTTATATATTATAAATGGGTGTGGTTTTGGAACTAGCAATCATAAAAATTTGTAATGTGAAATTCAAAAGGATTAGCTAAGTTTCTTATATATCCACCAGTATATAATTTTGGCATTTGTTGTCATCTTACAATAACATAACATATAATGGTTTCAGGGTGACTTGGAGACGTTGAAAAAGTTTTGCACCAAACATGTAATTGAACGCTGCAAAGGAGAGAGACAAGCTTATGCAGCACAGGGCATGTTTTTTTATCACAAAGTAGGCCATTGTTGATCCATGTCTTGAACATTCCCTTTCCCCACATATTTTTGGATTTAGTATTGAAATACTCTATAAACCCAGATATTATAATGCGATATGTTCTGTAGATTTTTCTTTTGTCATTCTTGACTGTAGCTTGTTGTTACTAAGATTGGAGGAACTTATGGCTTTGTTAAACAGAACAAGTAAATGCACTTGTATTTCATTGCCTTTCCAGATTCTGCACATTTCAGATGCTGATGTATTGGAAACAAAAATGATGGGATCTACGCCTATAATTATCGTAGCTGTAAGTGCAACAGTGTTATATTGTTCTTTTTTCCTTCTAATAGTTGTTTGGCTTATTTTATGCGATCATTTCCCCCCATATCTCTTTCAGTTCCGAATGCAGCAGATATACTGTATTCGAGATAAAGAAGGACAAGTCACAGAAGGAGGGCAGGTAGCTATTTGCAGGGGATATATGTAGCCTCCTTTTTCTGTTTATGTTTGTCATGTTTGTGCTAGGCTGATTATAAGGTAGATACATCGTTATCTCATGATTGAATTTGTCTTTTAAGATGAACTCGCACTCCATGCTTAATAGAATCTACATGAATTGATTCCTGCCAAATTAGGAACCTCATTTTGCAATTAGTTACAAAATTAAAGCAATTCATGACTTGAACGTTCTGCCTGAGTATTGTTTACCGGTGAGATTGCAGTTGATTTTTGTAAAATAATGAAATATTAATTATTCTCTGTTTCTGGGTTGAAATGTGCTAGGATGTCATACAAACTGTCTTTTATCACTGGGCCATGCAACTTATGGACTGCGATGAGGTGCCAGAAGAAGAGTCATATTACCCTGTTTGGCGGCTGCGTGAGATGCAACAGGCTGGTGTGAAAGCTCTCATATAGAGCAGTTCGTCCCCCTTTTTTTTATTCGGGGGTCTGCTCTTTCTTCAGTGGATCAAATGACTACTTTGATTGCTTAAGGAGCTACGTGCAAGAATGCGGAGCCAACAGTGGTAGCAATTTTCCACAGATTGTTTCTGTTGATGCATGCTGATGGTAGCAATTTCTTCCTATTCTCTTTGCTGGTGTTCTCTTTCACATGTTGGCTGAAAACGATTGGCAGTGCAAGAAATAGGAGGTGCACATGAGTCATGCTGGAACATTATGATCAGAATATGTGACATGTACCTAAGTATGTTATTGATGTTACATATGTATCCTGTTGTCATCTCTATTTTTCAGAGGATTGTACAGCAGGGGCTGCTCCCGTGGGAGTGCGAACCACTATCGTCGTCGTCCATCATCTGGTTTCTTCGTCTGCATTGCATAATATCCATTGTTACAAGAACCCAGCATAAATTTCACATCCTGTTTCTGCCCAAGTTTGATCAAGGACTTTTGATAGAAATGGTAATAACACTAAATGCATTTGCATGTGAGAATATGCATGTAACCGATCGAGAAGAATGCACGGGACAAATGAGAAGGGAGAGGTTAGTAGAAATCTCAGAGAGATGATGATGATGATAGGTGACTCACTTGGCCATCATGACCTTCGCGAACTCGTTGTAGTTGATCTGGCCGTCCCCGTCGACGTCGGCCTCGCGCAGCATCTCGACGAGCTCCTCGTCGGAGAGCTTCTCGCCGAGGTTCTCGAGGACGTGGCGCAGCTCGTCGCGGGAGATGTATCCGTTCTGGTCCTGGTCGAACACGTGGAAGGCCTCCCGGAGCTCGTCGTCGGCGCCGGCGTCGCGCATCTTGCGCCCGAGGAGGACGAGGAACTCGTGGAAATCAATGGCGCCGCTGCCATCGGCGTCCACCTCCGCCACCATCTCCTGCAGCTCCGCCTCCGTAGGGCTCTGCCCCAGCGAACGCATCACCGTGCCAAGCTCCTTGCTCGTGATCGTCCCTGCATTGCATTGCCCATTTGGCGAATCAAAAATTGGAGAATGCAATGGCAATTCCCCTTCGAAAACACAGTAATGGGAGTGCCTACCATCGCCATCTTTGTCGAAGAGGCTGAAGGCTTCCCGGAACTCC
This sequence comes from Eleusine coracana subsp. coracana, assembly GCA_032690845.1. NCBI lineage: Eukaryota > Viridiplantae > Streptophyta > Magnoliopsida > Poales > Poaceae > Eleusine > Eleusine coracana. The sequence goes on from CM064426.1 coordinate 14,339,539, forward strand.
TTGATCTGCTCCTTTGTCAGCGTCTGCTCCACCTCATCCATTCTTCTTCCGATTCAATCGATCAATGATCTCTTGAGAGATGGCATATGCTCCTGCAGGATTGATTGAGGTATGCACCCAAACAATTCGATGGGAATGGGCGTCAAATTTTCTCTTAACCGTGGAACGGCAAACCTGAATCCAGGTTCGCACTCTGTTGTTCTTGCTCCTTGCGTTGGCTAAAATAAGGAGCCTACCCTTTCTTTGTTTTTTGAAAGATAGGTTTGCTCGACCACGTAACCGCGCCTACCCTTTCTTTGTTTTTTGAAAGATAGGTTTGCTCGACCACGTAACCGCATGGATGCTTTGGAGCATGGCACAAATGCAGCAGCAGCCAGACGGATTGCCGGATTGGTACATTTCCACCCAACGGCCATCACGAGGTGTACAGTTCAGATCCAACGGTCCACGACTGTACTCTGCATTCTATAACTTCATATTTTCCCAGGCGTCCTTTACTTTCCATCCAATTTCATCAGATAAAAAAGTCTCCGAAATGTTCTGATGCACCTTTTCCGTGAGTAAATTGGTGAGAGTATGTGCCGACCTGGCCAGAAATTTCCACCATAGTTGCACTTACATTTTGCAGGCCAGTAGCATAATGGGTGGGTACCGAAACTTCCATAAGTTGGAACAAGTCACCGGCTGGCCTAAGCTTTATCTTCATCCTTCCGGTTTCTGTTAGTGCTGGTAATAGTGAGGCAGCCTGTAACATAAATGCATAATAGATGCCGCAACCGCCTGCCAACTCAAGATTCCAGGTTTCAGACATTGACTAACATCTTAAAATTCCCTGTGAAGGTGAACTGAGTCTACCCGCACCAAGCATGCGGCAGATAGAGTTTAAGTTCAACAACAGAAGCTCTATACAGATTTTCACTTACAAAAGCCAGGCCAACATTCAGCTGAATTGTCTGATTATAAATCATAATGCATTTTGATAAAGAACAGAGACAAGTTACCATAAAAAAAAATAGAACAGAGACGAGTGTAACACCATATGGTATGCTAGCAAGAAGAGGTGGCACACTACATATTGTCTTTTGTTCAAAGAATTTCAGTCCATCAAAATTCCTATCATCCCCTAACTGAGGATCATAATAATTGACACATATGAGAGCAAAACTGGGATACACATAAATCTCAGAGTAGTTGCATTATGCTACCAGAAATATCTATGTCTCAGCAGATGACATGGTCATATCATTGTTGGATGGCTCAGCACCTGGAATGGTTGTATCAATATTACTAGGCATCAACACATTGAAGCCATCAGCAGCCGTTGATATGATCATGGAAGGTATTTGTGGGTGCCAATGCAGTTCTTTCAAATCCTTTTGTCCCTGCTCAAACAAAAATGAATATCATGAAAAGCAAAGTTCTAATAGCCATTTTAATGGGGCTACAATTGATTTAAGTTTCAATAGATATAGCATCATAATATAATTGGAGAAAATGAAACACTGTTGCAACATATGTGATAATACTACCTGATGAACAAACAGAAGTTGAGGGGGTAAATCGTCAGGTGCATTTGCCTGCTCTTTCATCTTCGCTCTGAATTCAGCCTCCTCTTCTGCATCTTTCTCCAATGCAAAATCCCAAATTCTGAAAAATCCAGATGTCAGTGAATAGTAGGCAAAACGTATAAGCAAAAAACATAAACTAGCATTTACGAGAGATGTTTACGTGAGTTGATGATCTCCAGATGTTACAGCCAATGTTGACGCTTCATGTGGAGACCACTCAATAGATGTAATTGCTTTCTTGTGGTACTCAAAATGAGCTACCACAGATTCCAACTTTTCCTAGCAGTTCAATAGAAACCATAAGGGAAAAAGGTTCAATGAGAACATATACATCATTCACAAGCAAATTCTAAAACAAGACGGTAAAAATGATATCGTTTGGTGGGCATTGTCATATGTGATAAGACAAAAGGTGCATGGTGATATAGGTAGTAAGCCACGTCACTAACAGCATGCACAATGCCTATACTTCCAGCACTAAAACAAAATCTGGCATATCATCTGTTAACTTGAAATATAATAGCGAAACCACTCCCTATTTTACCCATGAAAACCTCGCTAAATACATAGATACAAAATGAAGCCCACTTGAAAAAAAAGAAAAAACATATTTTTTGAGAAAAACTGCCATGTAGTCTAATTGGGTTACACATTGAAATCACATGCAAAGAAAAGTGTGTTTTGTAAGGGATAGGGATACCTTAACAAATCACATGCAAAGAAAAGTGTGTTTTGTAAGGGATAGGGATACCTTAACGAGTCTGAGATCATGAACGGAGAAACTGCCATCATCAGATCCTGAAGCTATGAAGGGGCTAGCAAGCCTGAGAGTGAAAGAAAAATCATCCTTAGATGGTTAAGCTTTGTCACAGAAGTTATCATGCTCATAAGTAATATGAGAATTTGCAATGAACATACCGATTCCATGAGATAACATTCACATCAGAATTGTGAGCTTTAAAAGGAGCCACACATGGTTTGTTCCCCGATCGTGTATCCCATATAGCTATCGTTTTATCCACTGAACAGGAGGCAAATATGTTGGCTTGCGTGGGACTCCACTGCAAGGACACAACTGAAGTAGTTGAGACAATCACAATCCAGAAAATACAGGCTAGGCTACGCAATACATCATTCAGTGGCCTACCTGTAGATCTTCAACACTTTTAGAATGTCCAATAAATGGTTTTGCATCTACGTTCCAGCTGCTTGAAGTTGGCTCCCACAGATGAATGCAACTATTGCAATCACCTGCGTAGACAGAATTAAACAATATGGATACCTTATGTAAACAGAACTAAAATGGTGCACCCATTAAACACCATAGCAGATGGCAAAAGTTGCGAAATGATAGGATTAGATGCACACCAGAAACAAGTCTTCCAGTAACAAGAGGATCCCAATCAATTGCATATCCCTCATCTTTATGACCGCTAAACACTTTCAGTGGTAAGTGTTTGTGGATTATATCTTCCTCATTGTGTGGATGTGTCCCTGACTCTGCTAATGAATTAAGAAAGAAGCTCATGTCCCACACCTGCATATTTCACAACAGTTACGCAAAAAGTAGTTAGCACATTTTGTTACTGGTTAAAGGTTTTCAGCAAAAGAAAGGTATGAATTCTGTTGCCAGGTAATTAAGAAAGGGAATTGGCATGCAGTTTGGGTGAGCAACCCATAGACATGCAGTTTGGATGAGCAAACCATCACACCAATAAGAATAAACTGTGACAAAAGAACTTACCTGAACATGACCAGTATCTCCCCATGTGGCACATATATGTGGTTTCTGTGTCATTGAGCGGATCCGGTTTACACCGCCCGCGTGAGCCACCTTTTTTAGCTGGCACATTTATAAATAGCAACAGAATACATCACAATATGTATGCTGGATAGTAAAATAATTACTTTATGGCAGAGCTTAGATTTGTGGACTTGGGTAAAAAAAAATACATGCACGATGGGCTTCGTATCTTCGTTAGTTTCTTCAGCTTCATCATCACTGCTGCTGTCACTATCCTCATCACTTTCGCCATCAACTGCAGAAGCTGGTATAGGTGCCCGCTTCTTCCCATTTATGTTAGAAAGCTTGAAAATGCCAATATAATTCCATGCAGCCTTCTCAGCCTAAAGAAACCAAAAGTCTAGCTCTTTAACCAGATAGACAAAAGCTTATTGATTATTTGGGCTCAGTATTAGAGACAATATTGTTGAAAAAAATACAAAACATAACGAGAAAACATGTAGCATTGTTTTCTTGTCAACAGATAGTTTGAATCTAATGCTTGTTGTCTAACAATCCAAGTTAGATCTCACTTACAAGACATCACAATTTCCCAATCATTATACAACTACAAGGCAGTCCTAAATTTCGGTCATGATTTCACATGCTCAGCATCAGCACCAGCATGATATTCTATCTAAAGTAACTAAATAAAATTGGTGTAATAGAGAACATCATAGAAAAATAGGATGATATCAACAAATACAAGAAACTAGTCCTAAATTTTGGGTCATAATTTTACGTGCTCAGCATTAGAAACCAGCAGCATGAAATAAAAATATAGCAGCATAAAAACGCCTTTAGAAGACCAAAGGGTCAATCCGTGGGCGAACATGAACATGACAGTTAATTCAAGTTTTGGTGGTACGCTAGAACATTGGCTGACCAACTTGATGTGTGGGTCAAGGTTTCAATAGGTGTAAACAGAAACATTACCTGAGTTCCAGCAACGCCATAAAGTGTATGTGGAAACTCTGATCGGACAAGTCCCAGTTGATCACGCACGATATCAAAACTGCAATTGAAAATAATTTCGTTGAGAACAGACGATACAGTGGCCTCAAATAAGGACAAGCGAACAATGCCCAGGTGGACAAACGTTACCTCAAGCAAGGCCATCCAATGCTAAATCCTCGGAGATAATTGTAAGCCTCAGGGTCAAACTGGAGCTCCTCCCCCTCTTCCAATTCATCTACACCCGGTTGCCATACCTGAAAAGAGCCACTAGGTGAGGATACTTCACACAGAGAAAAAATGAATCTTCTTGCAAACAAAAGATGAGGCATTTATGCGTGACTTATATATGTAAACAACTGAACACCACTCACTACTCGGCTGTATGGGAAAAAAATTAACACGGGAGCTCACCTTAGCCGGGCCAGACGCAAGAGCAGGAATAGACGACGAGGAGGCTCCCTCTTTCTTCAGCCAGGAAATAGAGCAAAATCAGTAAAGCGAAGCAAAGAACATACTGTACTGGAGAAGAAAAAAAAACAAAACAGGAATAACATCTGTAACCTTGGCTTTCTTGGCTTTCTCCTTCTTCCTCTTGACGTCGCGACCCATCGGAAGATTGGAGGGGGGAGGGCGAGGGAGGAGCAGAAGTAGGAGGAGGAAGGGGGCGGTGGCCGGAGTAGGGAGGGGACAAGGAATTGGCGGTGGTGGCGGCTGCCGTGCCCAGGGTTTCAGTAGCAGCCCTCCGAAGATGGCCGGGCCGAGAGGCTCTTGTGGTCCGGGCCGTAGTCTACAGACTTACAGTCCATTAGCCCATTCAATGATATTATATTCGTTCCGAAACTCTCAAGGATATTATTCGTTTCGAAACTTTTTAAACTGTGTATGTTTTTTTTCTGGAAAGGAAAAGAAAATTCCATTAGGATTTGCTAAAGGGCTCTGGTCATACTTCCACTTCTTTCCTTGAAGCATGTAACTTAAATGCTTCATACTTTTTTTTTCTTTTCCTGTCACCGAAGAAGTACTTAGCTCACCGTATGGAAATTTTGTGTGTCTCTTTGAGCCGTTGGGTGAAAAATTTAACCTCAGTTGGTGCGCTTCAGCAGAAGAAACTTTACCAACCAATTTTCATAAACCACCAGGGGTTTGCTCAGCACCCCGGGTGCTGAAAGCCCCGCATGCCTTCTTCTTCTCTTTGTTGTTGTCACCCTTCTCCTCTGCCACGTCATCACCATATGTTTTCATACTTCCACTTCTTCTTCTTAGGGTGATGTCTGCGGGCAGAATTTTTTTATCGGGTCCAGTTACCCGGACCCTATTCTCATGCCACACACCCTTTTCCTCCCTCGTCGGCAGGCACAGCTGCTGATGTCGACGGCCAGAGAATCCCTTTATGATATTTGGGTTGTCGGTGGAGCTCTCTGCTCCCCGGCCATGGAGGAGGTCGAAGTGGGGGGTGGGGGGGGGTGTAACATTCTAGTTTACTAAAAAAACAAAATTGATGCTAGCTGGTATATTATCCATAGCGGTATGTTTAAGGCCCAATTAGAGTCCAATTTTCATGGTCTAACTTGCATCCTAAAGGAAACCCTACGCTACTTATAGTATGTGTTAAAGTATATTTGGTAGTTTAGATTATGTAACTAGTACTTCCATATATAGGGATGAAAACGGATCGGATCGAAACGAATAATGTTTTTTCCATATCCTAATCCATTTTCTTACATCGGATTCAGAGTGGAGCGGATGATATGCGGATTCGGATATGGATGCGGATTTTTTTGAATGTCGGAATTGGGACGGATCCGGATCGGATGCGGATCGGAAGCGGAAATTTTAATATCGGATATAATACGTCTTTTAGCAGAGAATTATATGGTGATCAATAATTCAATAAAGCATATTGAATAGCTAGGAGCATCCATATAGTAGCCAAGTAAACTATACGGCCCAAACTAAAAGTTATAACTTTTAAAAATATCAAACCCACAAATAAAAACTAAAAGTTCTCAAAAGAACTCCTTCAATTTGTACTTATTTCTCCGCTCTAGGCATGTCATGACACCATTTTTAAGATTCATCATAACTAGATATTAATTTTACTTACAATGTTGATACTTATTATATATTTGATGTATCGATAGAAATATATTTACATATATGTTTATTGAACCTTAAATATTGTTGGATAATTCTATTTTAAACTTTGGATAATCCTCTTTAATATCTCGGAAATCCACATCCATCAGATTTTGCTAATCCTATATCCTAATCCACATCCGCATGTAATCGGATCAGAACCACTAGGATATCTAAAATGTCATACCAAATCCTCAATAATCGGATTCGGACCAGATCGAATTGGATAATTATCCACACCACTTTCACCCCTATCCATATGTATCCCCAGAGGTGCCTTGCGCTCTAAGTCTTGTACTCTCATATATATCATCCAAGAAACTCATTACAATATATCCCAACATATTTACCAATCTATTTTATCTTAAATAGTATCACGAGTTCGGTCTGCTCGTTCCTAAACCCAGTCTTCCGCTGTCACGCCGCTCCCGAGAGATCAATCTCCATGATCTCTGCCGGGGGCAGCGCCCAAGTTTTGCCACCGGATCTTATCGATTTTTTCATTGTCGTCGCTTTAGCATCATGTCGCAGCAAATAGATCTAATAATATTCTCATTATTGATCCATCAAGACGTCGGTCAGGTTGTGCTGAAGTCGGCGACCTCCGTTGCTAGTGCGGTGTCGTGCCATCAATTGGGTCAGCGCGCCATCACGTGATCGGCCAGTCATCCAGCGAGTTTTTCTCAACAGGACAACTGATTTTTTTATGCATCCATCTGCTCGTCAAGATGATTTTGGAACAACATCCTCTCCACGGCTACGATCACGTCCACCTCGACTTCGGCTACTTCGGCACTAAGGGGCTATCATTTACATGAGGTACTCGCTAGTTTTCTCTCCAGTCACAACATCCGTATCTTGACGCTTTAACTGCGGGGGGATGTTAATCCGTCGGCTTTTACCTTCAGTTTCTTCTCCAGTCTCACCGTCTGCGGTGCTCCCGCTGTGACTACGGGGGATGTTAGAGTATATTTGGTAGTTAAGATTATGTATCTAGGACTTTCATATGTATTCTCGGAGGTGTCTTGTCCTCCAAGTCTTGTACCCTCATATATACCAGCCGAGAGGCTAATTGCAATATATTCCAACACATTATACCAATCTATTCTATCTTACAGTATTCGATCTCTCCCAACTCTAATTTTTCTTCTTCTCTTCTTGATCATGTACCACCTTCTCTTCCTCTTTGCTCTTGTTGCTGGAGAATCATCATTCGGATGTCATGTTTTGCCTTAGTAGAACATAGGTGGACAACAGGTGAGAACGGTTCAATCTGAATCCATTTTGCTCATGTCCCTCTCGCCTTTTTGGTTGCTGATCGTCCTGGTGCAGCTAGGCAAAGGAGGGAGATTCAGAGTTTTGCACGTGGGATGAAACAGGGAGAGGGTAGGGAGTGATCAGTTCAGGGAGAGGGCAGGGAGAGGATGAAGGTTGATGTTGCTAAGTATGTTGCAGCTTGTGATGTGTGCCAGCATGTGAAGGCTAAGCATAAGAGGCCTGCTAGTTTATTGAAGCCTTTGGAGATTCCAAAATGGAAACGGGAGCATATTACTATGGATTTTGTAATTGGTTACCTCGTTCTTCTCAAGGTAGAGATGCTATATGGGTTGTGGTTGATCGACTCACTAAGTCGGTGCATTTCATTCCAATGAAGACAACTAACGCATCCCATGAATTAGTTTCTTTATACATGAAGGAGGTGATACGACTTCATAGTATGCCTAAGTCTATTATTTCAGATAGAGACTCAAAGTTTGTTTCTAAATTTTGAGAGAGTTTTTACAATGCTTTGGGTATGACACTTTCTCTCAGTATTGCTTTCCACCCACAGACCGATGGTCAGTTAGAGCGTACCATTCAAATTTTAGAGGACATGTTTCGAGCTTGTGTCCTTTCTTGAAAGGGCAGTTGAGAGAATCATTTACCATTGGTTGAGTTTTCTTATAATAACAGCTTTCATGTTAGTATAAAGATGGCACCATATAAGGTTTTATATGGTAGACGGTGTGTGTCTCTGTTGTGGTAGGAATCTTCAGAGAGATCATTGGTTGGTCCAAATTGGATTCAAGGGACGGTTGGGAAGGTAGAGGAGATACAGCAAAATATGTTGACCGCTCAAAGCCGCCAGAAGAGTTATGCTGATAAGAGGAGGTGAGACCTTGAGTTTGCAGTGGGTGATCAAGTGCTTCTCAAAGTATCACCTATTAAAGGAGTTGTGAGTTTTGATGTTGCGGGAAAGCTTAGTCCGAGGTATATTGGACCCTTTGATATTATAGCCCGAATTGGTAGTTTGGCTTATCAGTTGCAGTTACTCGAGTCCATGAAGGGGGTACATAATGTCTTCCATATCTCTATGTTGAGAAAGTATATTCAGGATCCAGAGCTGAAGGTCGAGTTGGAGCCAATTATTGTGCAACAAGACTTGACTCTAGAGTGTCGTCCTGTGCATATCTTAAAATCGTCAGAGCATTTTATGAGGAGAAGGAGAATCAAATATGTGAGAATATTATGGGCTGGAGGATCTAGGATACCAACTAGAGGGGGGTAAATAGGCGGTTTTTGACAAATTAATAACCTTTAAAAGATTAGCAGAAATAATACAATATAATAATAGTAAAAATGAAAAACAACACCAAGGTTCAGAGCTAAGGGTTTGCAATTCTAGGTGACATGCAACATCATAATCTCTAATAATGTAAAGAGCAAGAATTAAACAAGAGAAAGGACATGAATTTGACCCGTGGTCTCGGTGACTTGCTGATCACCCATAATCCACGTTGAGGTGGATTTTGCTTCTCTATCAAGAACTCACTTTTCCAACAAGAATCGCTCATACAAGAGCAACTTGATCTTAAGCCAAACCAATCCCTTGAACCTCTCCAAACCTCAATTTTACTAGAGTTACCCTTTACCGCTCCAGTGAGGTGAGTACAAGACCTCTTATAAGCACGCCGTGCCTCCTTCATAATCTTCTTGAAAGGGTTTGCAGTTTCCACGCCACTAAGCCGACTAGGAGGCAGCAACCTCCAAGAGTAATAAGCTGACGTCGCTTGCTTGATGAACACTAGTGCCACAAAGCTTGAATCACTCAAGAAATATGCACTAGAATCTCATACACTTGCAATGGATCAATGGAAGCTTGTGTGAGAGAGAAGAAGACTCAAATGGCTCAACAATATAGCTCAGAGTTTCAAGAGAGCTCAAAACCACGAGAGGAGAGGATATATATAGCCAATGCATCAAAAACTAGCCGTTACAAGATTATGCGCACCTGGCGGTCAGACCACGCCTCCCTGATGGTTAGACTGCCACAAACCCAACAGCTAGTTTAACTGGCATTCAAATTGGTCAGAACACTAATAGTCAGACCGAGCTCTACTGGTGGTCAAACTGTCAGTGACATGCTGAGACACAGAACCCTCTGGACGAGCACAATCAGACCATCCAGAGCATGCGGTCAGACCGTCAATACCTGGCGGTCGGACCGACAGCTCCAGGCGGTCAGACCACCAGAGGGACTAGGTCCTCAGACCTCTCTGGACATGCACGGTCAGATCGCAGCACACTGATGGTCAGACTGCCAGCCCTCCTTCGGTAGGAATTTTCAGGGAGAATAATTGAGCATTTCTAACATATATTTTCGGGGAATTTGTTGAGGAAAAATACCATAGGATAAGCAAGAGATATTTGGTGAAAATTGCATAGGATTTTCAAAAAATATTTGGAGGTGCACTTTGACAACGAGTTGGATAAATGAAATCTCACAAAGTGGCAACTAAATATTCATCAAGTACTAGAGCATCGACCCCTCTTAATAGTTCAGCAACTATACTAGCAATTCAGTTATTTTCTCCTCTAATCATCATATGACCAGTAAAATAGAAAAACCTATTTTTATACATGTTGCCTTGTGTTGCATTCTTCGTCTTCATTGAAATGTGAATTTATGAATTGATCATCATTGGAGTATAATAAGCCACAAGTCTTCATTAATTACCAAAAACCTTAATCTAGGGCCTAGATACTTCATGGACCAATCAGTCCGAGCGTGAGGCTACATGGGAGCTCGAAGAGCATATGCGCAAGAAGTATCTGGAACTCTTCGAGACCGGTAAGTTTTATGCGGTTGTTGTCTTCCCTTGTTTGATATATGTGGTAGAAATAGCAGAATTTGAGGACGAATTCTTTTGTAGGAGGGTAGAATGGAACGTCCTAGTTTATTTCAAAAACAAAATTGATGCTAGCTGTTGTATTGTCCATAGCGGTATGTTTTAGGCTCAATTAGAGACCAATTTTCATGGCCCAAGTTGCATCCTATAGGAAACCCTACGCTGCCTATAGTATCGATCTCTCCCAACTCTAATTTTTTTTTCTTCTCTTCCTGATCGTGCGCCGCCTTCTCTTCCTCTTTGCTCTTGCTGCTGGAGAATCATCATCTAGGTGTCCTGTCTTGCCTTAGTAGAACACAGGTGGACAACAGGTGAGAACGGTTCCATCTATATCCGTTTTACTCATGTCCCTCTTGCCTTTTTGGTTGCCGATCGTCCTGGTGCAGCTAGGCAAAGGAGGGAGATCCCTAACAAAGTTTTGCATGTGGGATGAAATAGGGAGAGGGCAGGGTGTGATCTGTTCAGGTATGAACTGAGTTGATCATTCATCTCTGAAATTTGCCCTCAGGTTCAGTGTCAATTTGTGCAGTAATTTTTTGAGTTTGTTTTCTGTTCCTTAGGTTTGGAATCTGAGTAGTCCATTAACATCAAAGTTGTAGTTCTTTTCACAACCTTTATGGATTGTATTTAGGCGCTTTTTTTTGTTAAGAATTGAGAAAGTTATGGGTTTCTGAACCTGACTGTTTTTCTCATCACTCAAATGTGTCGGGTTTAGTTTAAAGGCAAGTTTCAGGTCTTTAGAGACCAATTCTGACTAGGACCATTTAACTAAACGTTGTAGAGGATTGCAAGACCTTTCTAACGAGTACTCATACGTATTTTTTCATTGAGTAGAACTCGAGTTATTGCAATCTGAATGTACTGTCGAAATCTAGTCAGATTTCTAATTGACAGATTTTCAGCTTCGGCATTCAGTTTTGAGTGGTATTTTAAAATAACTTAGAGGCCGAATTTGTGTATGGTTATGTGGAGTGTTTTGTAGTCCTATGTATCCTCTTTCTGTAGAGTTCTTATACACTTGATTTGCCTCACTAGTTTGGGAGTTATGATGTTTGAAAGGCATTATCTTGCTGTTGTTCGACTGATTTTGTCACTTAGTTTGTAGAGGCCATTACAATTTATAAACCTAGAAATTAAATTTGTAAATAAATATTAAAGTCGCAGATTATTGAATCTAGATGCTCATGGTGTATTTATTTGCTATCATTTCTGTTATAATTTTAATGCTACAAAAAAGACAAATAACACTGCTGCTAATGATCAATTTATTGATTTTGATAATTGTGGGTTTGGACATAGCAGCACTATGTATATTGTTTGTAAATGATCTATGTAGTGTTTGTACTGAGGTATTTGTTTTATAATAGGTGGTAGTGCTCCGGAACATGTCTAGTGCATTTTCTTCATCGTCAGAGACAAGTGAATATAGCGGTGGTTTACTACCGTTTTGTCTTGTTATTTTTATCACCTACACTTTAATATTCAGAACCATACCACTTTATTTATAATCTAAATATTATGCTAAATGAAGATTATATATATTATGTGGCTTATTTATTCACTTGAGCCTTATTTTCATATTCCATTATAACTAAAATTGAAGTTGCAAAGATTTTATTTCTCATTTATGAGACATATGAGACATATCATATGCATATCATGTCAATTACATTAAAGTTAATTACAATCTTATGATTGCAATTGTACCTGTACACATCATACATTGTCCGAGGAGAGGTGCGATGTAAAAGTGGTCATGAAATTGCATTCATTAAAGTTATCTATACAACTTATTAATTGAGGTGAGGTCGTCTAGACCACTTTTTTCGTGTCCACACATGTCCGTAACATTATCGAATTCAGTTTATATCATACAATGATTTATCAATTAGTTCGAGTCGTTTTCTAACCATTTTCTAATCCTTTGTTGAATTGAACTCTGATTTCAATTTGATATTTCATACTAACATTATTAATCATCTATCGCTTTAACATTATATTTTGGATGGAAACTAATAACAAAAATTCCAACAATGACTCACTCCAAAATTATTATAATGAATATTCTTTTTAAAACACAAAAAAATAAAGTAAAATAAAAATAGAGAAAATGCTCAAGCCAAAAAATTAATTAATCAAAAACCTTTTATAGTTAAAAAAAATATTCTAACCATAAAATTTTTTAACAAAATCCGTAGTAACGCACGAGTATTTTGCTAGTTAACATATATATATGTTATGGTAGAAGTGAAGTGATCTTATATGTTTTTAGAGGTCTTTTATTATTTAATTATTATTATTGTGGTTTATAATAAAGTATTGGCTTTGTCATATTGATATCTTTAAATCATTTCTTAATTAAACTTATGGTTTAAATAACTTTACAAAATAAATTTATTTGCTAAGATTTTATCTCACCCATTGCTCTACTCTCTCCAGGTGTTTGATGATTGCTCAGAGGGGAAGAGGGATTAGCTACACGCCACACATTTTATTACTTATTAGACTCTTTGCTTTAGTCATAATAATGAAACTTTGGTTAATATAGTCTTGAGGTTAATACTTAAAGTTTATCGGATGATAAACCTTTGTTTTAGGTTTAGGTTGTCCTTCATAATTCTGGTGCGATGCTTCTTAATATTTTCTTTCTTTTGTGGTTATTCTTCCGTGATGCTTGTATTACAAAGTAGATACTATCGAATTTACTATTTATTTGTTTAGTTGTTTGGTTGTGGGGTTTTAGTAATGTCCCGAATGTTTGTGGATTTCGGGATGTTACTGGAGGGCGATCGTGGTCCGGCAGTGGCGTTATCGTGACCGCAAACGGCAAGAAGGCGGTGAGCACGGTCAATGGCAAGGGCATCGGAGTCCAAGTGGAGGCAGTAGATGTAGACAGTGCGACGAGCCGATGTAGCACCATCGACCGCTGGTGGTGGTGAAAGGTGAGGAGGGGGGGATGGGGGGGCGGTCATAGAGGTCGGAATGTGCATCGACCACCAGTGACGAGTCCCCGTCTGCTGCAGTGTCAAAGCTGAAGTGGGTGCCAACTGCCGTTATTGATGCAACCGCGAAACTCGAGCAGTGTAGTTGGAGTTGCAGCCTACCAATGTTGCTAGCCGCTTCGGGTTCAACTTCGGTATCGTAAATATTAGCTATCTTCAACTTGCTTCTGCACCTTGCTGATATTTACTTTTAATAATAGTTTCTTATAAACAAAAGCGTGCACCATTAATATCTCAAATAAAGCTTCTTGAGTCCAATGATTATCAGAATAAATAGGCTACTGATTTATATAAAAAATAAGATTTTATATTAGTACTAACAATGTGCCCGTGCGTTACCACGTGTTCAAAACCTTAAGAACACATGCTTGATAATATTAAAAATTTAAATTATATTATTTATAATATATGTTTTATATAATTATATAATATATTAAATATTTAACATTTGTGAAATTACACCATGACTAGTTTTATTATATATATATATAATCTTAAATGTCTTGGTCTATTTTTTTGAGCTATTTTTTTATGCATGCCAATACTTTTATATATAATATATGATTTTTAAGTGAATGTAAGATTTTTTCGTTTGTTTCTTCCGTAAAACAAAGTGTTATGGTAACTAATGTTTGACCAGATGTAGGTTTGAGAAAAAAAAAACTAAATTAAGATAACGGGCTGTTAGAATTAGCTTTATCGGAAATTCGGAAGTCCCCATGATATATTTTATTTCATGAGCCAGCCTAAACAATATTTTTCTCTCTTTCTGTTGGATGACCATGTTGGTGGTTTTCACTTGGGTGTTGACTTCTTCGAGCTTGCTTCGTTCCTGTTCTTCCATCCACCTCCGGGCTCCGGCTTCCAGAGCTCCCCACCAAACTTCACCCTTTGTTGCCATCACTGTCGTCAGATCAGCCCGAGCAGCCGAACTCCATCCTCGGCGCTGGCCTTCCCGGCAGCGGATTTGGTGTCGGGTACAGTTGCTTTCTAGCCCGTCCTTCCTCAATATTCTCTCTGGTTGAGCAGAGGCCAGATGCTGGTGGGGTGAGTGTGCTCCTGGCTGCGGGCGTAGGTGTCCGTTCCAGGGCAGACTGGCGGTGTTACCTGGGGAGAAGCTAAGGTGCGCGTTGACAGCGATGGCAAATGATTCGGCTGGAGCCTACTGCACGCTATGGGGCGCCTCACCGTCGGGTCCATGCACGGGATGCGGTCTGCATGCCTACAACATTCGTGGGAGAGGGCCTTCGATCCTCTGTAAAGCTTATGGATTCTCTGGTCTTGTTGTGGTGAGACACAACCTTCGTTCCCAACATTTCCCCTCTCCTAGGCCGAATTTGATTGATGCCTACCAACTGTTCGATGAATTGTCAATTTTAAATTATGATTTGTTCCAGTACACCATGTCCATGATTCTTGTGTAGCTCGCTCCAGCCAAGCAAAGAACATCTTGCTTTGCAGTGTTTTGTGCTTCTGATTTGGTTGTGTAATTCACCTCTTGTAACAATTTCTAACTTGTTGGGGACTCGGAGCATACGACAGATTTTTGACGGTATGGACGTTTCACCTAACTTAATAAGGAGTAGAGATTAAAAATAGTTCACTTCCTGCCAATTTCATGGAATAGATCTTTACCACGGTTGGTCAAACGATAAGGCATGACTAGTAGACAACCTTTTTGTAAATGTTTTCATGACATTTGAAAATAAATATGGAAACATCTCATTGTTTATTTTTTCTAACATCTACATACCATATAAATATGTGTGGAGTATCATTGCTTTATATGATTGGGGCAAGATGCAGACCAGAATTTGCAGAGCAATACATGGTTTAGGTTCAAAAATTCCTACCACTAGGCAAGAAATTTCACATAGTTGGGTTAGCAGCAATTGCTTGGGCTATCTGAAAATTAAGAAATAGAACGTGCTTTGAGAAAAAGCTTATAAGATCTCCAAGTGAGATTGTATGTTATTCTGTTGTATTTGGCAATTCTCCAGAAAGGAATCAACAAAGAAGCATTCGAAGCTGGAGCTGTTGTACTGCAGCAGAATGCAATCGCATTCCACCCAAGACAGGAGAACCCTCCACTCGAGAACAACAGAAGAGAGTTGATGAAGATTTGAAGGCAAAAACTTTGGTAAATTAAACAAGAAGCAGTTACGAGGTGTTGATCAAGTTCAAAGGAAGATGCGTATGCCAGAGAGCTACAACTCTTTGTTGGCCTGTCCGAAGGTTACAGCTGTAATTTTCTTTTTTTCATCTTGTAGTGATGCAGATCCTTAACCCAGACCGAGCAGTATGACCTGTCGTCAAACTAAACTTTGTAATTTCGTTGCTAAGGTTTCATGTTGATATTTTTACATGTTTTTTAGCTTTCAGCTGATTGAAAACTTTCAATCAATGGTTTGTTCCTTTGAGTTTTGATTTTTTTTTTTATAGGATTATTTGTATAATAATTATAAACCATTGGATCTAGATCTAATGGCTTAAAAAGGTGACTAAAGTTACTCTAAACTTTCAGTCAACTGAAAATTAGCAAGTCCCATATTTTTAAGACCCTGTTTGGATCCATTGTAGATTATAATAATCTGATTTATGAGTGTAGATTATAAAAACTGGTTTATGAAAATAAACTGGGGTGAGTGTGTTTGGAGGCCAGATTATAAAACTATAATCTAGCTATTTAAACTTTGTGATGACATGTCTGCCCCTCATTTATTATTGGAATTGAAACAAGTTTTGTCCTTCCCGCCGTCTACAAATTTGGCGCCAACCGCTGCTGTTACGTTTTTGCTTGCTACCATTCACAATCGCCAAGCGCAATGCATGTAATTCCATCGTGTCCCAAAAAGCATAATAAAAATAAAGCACAAATTTTAATTCTGATTGTGAATCTTAAATATCCAAATTAACAGGATGCAATTTGTAATGTTCATGGAAATGTAAACACTGAAGTACACAATTTTCGTATCACACAAGTTCTAGTGTACATCACTCATCAAAGCATGACATATGGAATCACGAAAAGCATTCATATCACTATCTTGAGTGTTGTCACTATTTTGTTGAGAATGATATTGAGCTTGCATTGGCATGTAGTTCTCGTCTTCGTCACACATGTCAAATTCTACATCACTCAATGCACTCTCTCGAATGAAATTATGAAGGGCCATGCATGATAGAACGATTTTACTTTGCTTTTCCAATGGATATGCTGGTATGCCTAATAGAATCCTCCATTTCATCTTCAAAACTCCAAATGACCTCTCAGTGATATTGTGAAGAGATGAATGGTAGAAATTGAATAGTTCTTTGATACCTTGTGGTCTAGGACTGTTGGGGATAGCCACATGTGCCATGGGCTAGGATCCCCTTGTTGTATAAAAGAGGCCCATCTAGAGATCTAGGGATCTTGTTGTAAAGTCTAAGGACTTGCTTGTAATATTCAACCCCACCAATGAAATAAACATTAAACCCTCCCCCTCCCCCTCTATAAATAGAGGGGTAGGACTTGAGGGAGAGGACTTTTGGCCATTCACTCATTTGCCTCTTTCTCTTCCCATTTCCTCTCATCTCTCATGTTCGAAGGTTAAGACCCCAACATTGGCACCCACCGTGCTTGGCACGTTAATTTTTTTTAAGAGAGATTGAGAAGAAAAAAGTGAGTGCATTAGAGTGCACGTGAGCAATTTTATTTTTTCCTTGAAATCATACCTTCATTCGGGAATGTGCCGGATAACATTCAAAAATGCCCACGAAGGGTCAGCGAAGCCACACAATTGTTATCAATCAGCAAAGGTCATGTCACTTTCCACAAGATATTTTTTTATTCTATCATCTCCAACAGTCCAATTAATTTGACTTATTGATTTTTTTTAAAAAAAGAAGCACTTTCTAACCATTCTGCTCCTTTCGTTGCTCATAGCGAAGCCTCGATCGAGCAAAAGAGAAAGCTGACAAAGCAGCAACTCACCACCTTCAAAGGCTCGTTGCTCACAGTGACGCCTCGATCATTAAAAAAAAAAAGCTGACAAAGCAACAACTCACCACCTTCGGAGGCTTGTCGCTCATCAGCATACCTCGGTCACGTAAAAGTGAAAGACAACAAGGCAGCAACCTCGCAACACCTCGAGCGACTGAGTGTGGAGCACTTCGAGCAGGCAACCTCGCAACACCTCGAGCGACTGAGTACGGAGCACTTGGAGCAAGTAACCTCGCCACACCTCGAGCGCCTGAGTTTGGAACACTGTGAGCAGCTCCACATGGCAAACTTTGAGCGGCAACGGCAAGCTGTGATGAGCCTTCACCCTCATGCGGCAAGACCTAAAACCCTCGAAGTACAGTTGCTCAAAATCGCCAGCAACAAAACTATTGGTCACCCCTAACCTCCACAGAACTTAGCAAGTGCGGAACCATCCCAAGTCAAGCTGCTCTGCACCCAGAACCTCCGTGCAGCTACTAGCAACCGAGAGTCAAGCCAAACAGTGTCAATATTGAAGCTGCAGGCAACAGAGACGACATACAACATCAAAGGCACCTAAAAGCTATGGTGTCATGCCGCACATGATCACCTCGGTGACCCCGGCAAGACATGCCGCACCACCTGCGAAGGTCATTTCCAGTATCTTGGGACATCCAGCTCACTAGGGGCAAGCACGGAACCCCCCAAAGTCATCAAGACAACCTCGGCAAGTGCAATGCCAAATCACTTTCCTGTGACATCCGACTTGGCAAGACCTACCACATCAACTTCGAGGAGTATTTTCAATGTCTAGCTATTCTGGCGAACACCACAGTCACACCTCGAGGCACCCACGGAAGTCGGAACCCTCGAGCGGCAAGTCACGCTACCCTGGAGGCACCCTCGATGGGTAAGGTCAATCAACCTCCGTCTGGAACTCCCATGGCACCTCAGGAAGCTCTGAGAAAACAAACTACCCGAGGGGTTCAATCCCTCGATTAGCCTAGCTTACCTTCGCATAATTCAGAAACTGCAAACACGGAGCCCTCGCAAGTCAA
Source organism: Eleusine coracana subsp. coracana (assembly GCA_032690845.1). Lineage (NCBI taxonomy): Eukaryota > Viridiplantae > Streptophyta > Magnoliopsida > Poales > Poaceae > Eleusine > Eleusine coracana. The sequence goes on from CM064426.1 coordinate 14,358,176, forward strand.
GCTGCATTCAGAACCTCCATTTGGCATGCTCGACACCCTCGTGCGGCATGCGCGAAACCCTTAAAAAAGCAGCATTTGAAACCCTTTCGCGGCAAGCCGGGAACCCTCGCAAGTCATGTCGCGCCTAGAACCCCAGCGCAGCAAGCATGGAACCCTCGCAAGCTTTCGACTGCTCGACATTCAGAGCGCTAAGCTCTGGAGCCGGTGTTCGAGCATGGAACCCTCGCAAGTCAAGCCATCGCTCGGAGATGCCTGGCGTCACCTCCGAGCACTAAACTGTGGAGCCTCTGTTCGACATTCAGAGGCGAAGTTACAAGGTAATATTTCAGTATTCATCATTATCAACATTCACCTTGGTTGGAATGCCGTGCATGCCACACCAAGGTACGTAAGGCATGGTCCTAGATTCTCTATTTTTTGCAAGCATAGCATGTGTTAGCTACCTGCTCGATATGGTTCTAGACTTTTAGGCACTATACGCACCTAATCACACTAGAACCTCCATTTCTTGCCTGCAAATATCATATACATTGGTGCTCATTTTCTACTGTTGCAATATAAAAGTCAACATATGGAAGTGACGGACCTCCATGTGTAGGTCACTGTCACACTTTTCACATCTCGTCACAAGTAGCCTACGCACAGCAAAATGCATATGACTGCCAGTTAACTGCTTAGTGCTCAACATAGTGTAAAGCTGACTGCGGAAAGATTTTCAGGCCTCAGGTTAATTTGGCTGGCGTGGTTACCTTCTACTTTCACCACGTCATTTTTGTCGGACGTGGTCGTTTGTTACGGCAGAACGTGTTCTTTTCTCAGCCGTTCGTTTTCTGTATAGTCCGTGTGTGGTCCTGCCCTGGCAACCTTTTGGTTCTTTGGGTAGATGGCCCAGCCCAGGTAGCTGGTTTGCTCAACCCACTCACGGGCCTCTAAAAACAAACATGCAAAGCCTGCCACGTTGTAAAAGCCAAAAGTAATACAAATAAGAAACAAAAAAGACAACGCGTGCGGACATAACTAATCCAACACACACAATTTCAAAGAGCCCTCATCAGCGCGGCGGAGCGCAACCTTGCCTAGTAACTACATGTGACACCATGCACCTCGCGCCCATGCGAGGGTCTTCTGGACGAAATAACACCTTCACTTGGCACTGGGCCTGCTAGTAGATAGCATTGGAGTAAGAGTATCAAACACATGCACCATCTATCGGAAGATTTCCTGTATTGGCTTGACAATTATTAGACCTTACCTCCGACCGCATATTCTAACTAGTATTTCATGAGTTCTGATATGCATCACAAATGATATTATTCTCGTAAGCTGTGAGCATGCATGCATGTGCAATATACACCTTTGCCTCAAATTTAGTAAAGGCAACATTGGAACCTTTTGGTATTAATCAAAATATAGCAGTACACGATTACTTATTTACTTCCAATATGGTCTTGTGTATCAATTTACGCGCTTTATCATGTTACAATCTTTGATCCCTGCTAGAAAATAGTAACACATATTCTGGTTATTGTTATGCATGCATTCCCTGACCATGGCAGACAAGTAAGATATAACACACTATATTGTTTCACGCAAGTATTTACCACCTCCGATCTATTCCAATGACTCATTCGCTATCTATTGGGCCTTATCTTGATTATTACCCACCTCAAAATCATTTAAATATTTACCCACAAATTTAGAGCTCAGCAGCCTTCGTGGCAAGCTTGGCAGCCTCCACGGCAAGCTGAGCTATCTTCACGGCACCTTCAGAACCCCGGTGCGACAAGGGCGGCAACCTCCGGCACAAGCACTGATCTCCGTCAGCTCAGCATCAAAGCAGCGAAACCTCCGCCCCGTACCTCCACTCGACATCGAGAGACTGCAGAGGGGACGGGCAGCATGCCACTTGCTACCTCGGAGTGTAACAGATTGCACCTGATCCACTGCTCATGTAGACCAGCTAGCATGCATGTAGAATTGTAGAGCAGCCTCACGGTACCCTCGAAACCCTTGCATGGCAAACCCTTCGTGGCATCCTTGCACAACAAGTTAAGTAGCTTTGAGGTGTCCTTCGAGCATCCCTCGAGCTGTAAGCCAACAAAACCAAAAACACTAGATGTCGTAACCCTCGCACCATCAAGCATCTGCTGGCCGCGTGTTCCATAGGCTCGTGAAGCTGGCCCTCGCAAGCTCTGCCTGACCTCCGGAAGCAAGCATGAACCTTCGCAAGAGCGGGACCAAAACCCTCACGCGGTAGATTCAAAACACCACGCGTCAAGCGCGGAACCCTTGCTTGCTACGTAAGGCTGCCCTCTGAATCCCCTCGTGTCAGGATGCGCTCATCACATATGGTCCTGTGTATCACTTTACACACTTCACCATATTATAACCTTCGATCCATGTTAGCAAATAGCACAAGCATTTTTTATTATTTTATGTATGTGTTCTCTGAGCGTGGAAGCAGACAAGTCGAATACACTATATGTCTTTCGTAACATATTTACAACCCTCGATTTCAGCCCTCAATAAGCTATTACCTTTGGAGGCCTATAATTAGATCACGTGCAGGTTTACATGAGAATATTACACATCCATCAATTTTCCATGTCATATGCATTCATCGCCCTAGTATGAATATTTTAGCAGCAGCATTGTCGCTCAGCTAATAAGGCTGCTCATATATACATGATTCTCCCAGCTAGCAAATTCCCAAGGAGACCTTCACTTATTTTTGTGCCAAAATTTTCCCATCATTAACCAGCAAGGTTTGCATCCCTTAAGCTAACCCTATCGTACAGGACTATCCCTCTTTGTATGCAGGTTTATTGATTTCTGATCATTGATCTGGGTTTTCTTTCACCGGATATCAGATATTCAACAATTAATCTCGGTACTCTCTAATCAATGGTTTTTGGCCATACTATTTTTCCGTACAAGAGCCATCTACATTTGCTCAATGATTTGATTTACGCAAATATTCGCTTCATCATATCTGCTAAAGCATATTCCAGTATTTATTGCTTGCATATTCATGTCTATGTCTAAAAGAGCCAAGAGCTCAAAAAGTCTCCCAAAGTGAGCAAATGTTGAAAAAATTCAATAAAGAGCCAAGAGCTCAAAAAGTCTCCCAAAGCGAGCAAATGTTAAAAAAATTCAACAAAGAACCAAGAGCTCAAAAAGTCTCCCAAAGCGAGCAAATGTTAAAAAAATTCAATAAAGAGCCAAGAGCTCAAAAAGTCTCCCAAAGCAAGCAAAAGTTGAAAAAATTGAACAAAGAGTCAAGAGGTCAAAAAGTCTCCAAAAGTGAGCAAATGTTGAAAAAATTCAACAAAGAGCCAGGGGCTTAAAACGTCTCTCAAGGCGAGCAAACGTTGAGAAAACTCAACAAAGAGCCAGGGGATCAAAAGTCTCCCAAAGCGAGCAAACGTTGAGAAAACTCAACAAAGAGCCAAGAGCTCAAAAAATCTCTGAAAGCGAGCAAATGCTAAAAATTTGATAGGGAGCCAAAAGCTCTCACATATTATTTTACCATGTCACTTTCGATGGAAAGCTCTGACGTACAAAGCTATGTTTGCACCCCTGCAAGTAGGAAGCAAGTTGTTCTACAACAATAGCAAGTGGCTTAGCACCATGAGATTCGTGGTTTACCTCCTTTATTTGAAAATAATGTTTTGGCTTTCTACGAGGCCTCACGGTCTTTATCTAATCAGCCATTACCTTCATTACATTTAAATTAACCCTTATATGAGCTCACAAGCGAACATTTCATATCAGTCATTATACGTTATTCATCACATGTCGCATGGTTGACGCTTCAGCATAGAGCTAAGGAAATCCCTTGGACCTTATTGCACGAAACACACACCCATGTATAGCCAAGACCAAAGAACAAAGAGCTCTAAAGGAAAATCTCCAAGAGAGAAAATTTACATTGCATCCCTTGAGGGTACATATAGGAGCAATGATCCCCTAGTTTGCTGAGAATTTTTCAGCAAGCGCCCAACCTCCATCGACTTGTGATGGCAGCCTGTGTACTTGAAATAACCTCCGTCCATTCAGACAAAATTTGCAAAAGTAGCAGATTGCTCAGTCAAGCGATTTTGGAAGCCAAACATTGAAGGTTAGTTCTTAGCACTGAACAAAAGAAGTACCAAACCCTCGGAACCCTCGAAACACCCTCTCAACTCACCCTCGAAGCCTTACAAGGGCTGAGGGACTCGTCGTTGACCCTCGATGACATGGACGATTCACCCCTGAAGCCCGGTAATAGCTTGAGGGACTCGTTGTCGAACTAAGTACATCACATGAGCATATCACATTCATGCACGGTGAAGGCCAATATGTAAAGATTAATCCTTTCAAAAAAAAAAAATAGATCGCTTGCAAGATGGGTCGAAACAACTTCATGAAGGAAGTTGGAATATTCGACGAAGCATAATGCTTAGTAACGAGCCGCGATGGCATGACCTAGGTAATCACCCCATCACTGGCTCAAGGCACTAATAATCTGGCATGTCTGCATGAGGCATTTTTGTGAATGCAGCACTATGAGGTATGTCGTGAAATCCTCGAAGCCCTTGCAAAGGCTCGAGGGGCTCACCGTCGACCCCTCGGTGACATTTTTTGAGCCACCCTTGAAGCCTCGCTAAGGCTCGAGAGGCATGCCATTGACATTTGGTGACAATTTCAACTAACCCTCGGAGCCTTACATAGGCTCGAGGCGCTCACCGTCGACCCCTCGACGATGTTTTTTGAGCCAGCCTCGAAGCCTTGCTAAGGCTCGAGGGACTCGCTATTGACCTTTGGCGACATTTTTGACTAACCCTCGAAGCATTACAAAAACCACTGATAATAAAACAATAGCTTGACCTAGCAATATACGCTTCATAGCTAGCCGCTCAGATGAGTCGAAACAACTTCGTGAAGGAAGTTGAAATATTTGACAAGAGCATAACGCTCTATAGATATCATCTTCACAACAAATATCATCTTCGATAAAAGCGACTCGAGGGGCTCACCGACGACATCTTCAACTCGCCCTAGAGGATAGTCAAAGGCTCAAGGGGCTCATCATCAACATTAGAAAAGGCCACGGGGGTCATACTGGAGGACCACGAGTAAAGCTTCTCTTATGAACACCAGCCAAGAGGGGCTACGAGGGTCATACTGAGGACCACTCCTCCCATGAGGGTAGTTTTTTTTTTGCCTGGCGCTCATAAGAGAAGACTCAAAGGATAGCAACACACTTCGAGCTAGCAACAATCTCTAAAATATTATGATCATTGTTAATGATGCAGGCTTATTTTTTGTTATGTACCAAAGGCTTCAGGGGCTCGCTGTCAACATCATCATCGATTCACCCTTGAGGCATAACAAAGGCTTGAGAGGACCGCAGTCGACCTTTCACATCGCCATCGGTTCAGCCACATCATCAACTTATTCTCGAAGCCTGTGACTCGAGGCATTCATCGTCAACCTCCGACATCGTCACCGAGTCATTCTTAAGGCCTTGTGACGACTTGACGGGGTCAACATAACTCAGCGTCGACATCAACTTACCCTTGATGCCTACTATTGGTTCAACTACAGTATCAGATATACTCTCGATGCCTTACAATGGAGTTTTGGGTGAGGAAGGAACATCAAGAAGGATATTCGTCATGGCAACTATAGTTTGAGCTCTAACAGTACCTCTTTTAGGACTAGCAACTATTTGGTTTTGTTGTGCCAGCCAAGACCGAATAGTTGAGGGGCTACTGTTGGGGATAGTCACATGTGTCATGGGCTAGGATCCCCTTGCTATATAAAAAAGGCCCATCTAGAGATCTAGGGACCTTGTTGTAAAGTTTGAGAACTTGCTTGTAATATTCAACCCTACCAATGGAATAAACATCAAACCCTCCCCCTCTCCCTCTATAAATAGAGGGGTAGGGCTTGAGAGAGAGGACTTTTGGCCATTCACTCATTTGCCTCTCTCCCTTCCCATTTCCTCTCATCTCTCATGTTCGGAGGTTAAGACCCCAACAAGGACCTTGCCGAAACTCCGGAAAATGGTACTTCGTTCCTTTGTATGGTGCTAGATAACCTATTTTGTTTGGATACCCTGAGTCCACAAGATAGAATTTGCCTATAACATCATTAGTGGATATTAGCATGTATGAACAATATGTAGAAAAACTAGGGGGAAAATCACAAGTTATGTAGGGTTACCTTGTGGGGGATGTGAAAATTTGTCACCATATTTGTTCAAAGCATCATTGAATACTCTCATGTCATATACCGATCCCGGCCAACCGGCAACTGCAAATGTAAACCTCAGGTCAAAGTCACATATAGCCAACACATTCTAACTAGAGTAGCCATGGCGCCCAACATATTGAAGCACTTTTGAAACTGGTACTTTCACTGGTATATGTGTCCTGTCTATTGCTCCAATGCAATGATCAAAGCGAGGTGAGAAACGTGTTTCTTGCAATCTAGGATGTATTGTACTATAGGTTGGATCTTTCACATATACAATATGAACAAATAGCTTGTAGACACTGTCCAAGACATCATCAAACCTCCTACTAACTGTCTCAAGAGACCTTTTGAATCTATTTTTAGCCTGTCTAACTGATTGCGGGGCACCAACCATCCATAAGAACATTGCTAAAGACTATGGTGCACATTTTTTCAGAGGACTTCAACCCATACGATAAGACCAACAGATCATGCAACTCATAAAATAGTTCTCTACTCATTCTAAACATGTTATAGCACTCTATTGGGTCTTTTAAGGTTCGAATAGTCCAATCATAACCAGACTCGCCTTCTTCTATATCTGTTGTCTTTTTTTCTTCAGGAAAGTGGCTTCATAGTACATACCAAATATGCAGGCCACACCTGCATGCATCTTCAAAGTTTGTCTTGCAATAGCAATTGTGTCATCCTCTGCATCACTAACACACAAGCTATCAACTGAACCATCACTTGAAGCAGTATCAAGTGAATCATCACTTGAAGAAATCATCTACATTAAACCCAAAGAAAATGGAGTTACCACTGATATCATATTGAAAATAGACTTCAACCAAATAAGCAACATGACTGGTTTTAGACTTATGACTCCATTACATTAATGGCCTATGATGCAAAATAAAAGGTACTAAACTAGTGACTACTGAGTAATGATTCCATTTCCTACTGGACTTTCTTGGCCTGACACCACCTCCTCAAGAAAGCTAGTCTTCCAGTACTCGTTTGCATAGTGAAGAACACTTGTTGATGTTCTTCCTTGGCAAACAATCTTCCAGCCATGAAATGCTCTGCACTTCCTTCAGATGCCCCACTCTCAATAGCCAATGACATACATTTGGTGATGGAATCCTTTATTGCCTCTACTTGAGTTGCCTTTGCCTGCAATGCCTTCTCGGTGTGCAATGCCTTGTCTTGCAATGCCTTCTGAGCTGCTGCATTTGTTTCCTTCATGTCCTCCCAAATTCCCTTCATTATCCTCACCATTGGGCTTTTTATTCTCTTCTTGGGACTAGTAACAGTAGCAGTGCTATGGGTACTTCTCTTGTTGTTCGTAACACTCATGGGACTGCCATCACCCTCCTCTTCATCCCCTTGCTCACCAACATTACCTTCTTCATCCATGTGTTCACCAAGTACACAAGACATTGATCCATCAATAGCAGTATGTACAAACATTATTTCTAGCTCACTAAGGTTCTCAGGTGGTCCTTGCTTAAGCTTTCTCCATGCAGCATGTCCCTGCATAAGACAACGGAAAAGGATTATCATAACATAATTTAATATGAAAAAAGAAAACAAGATGCATTAGTAGTAACACAACAAACTACAAAATGGATTAGTACCTTGGTGTGTTTCTTCCAAAATTCATCACTTGACGCTATTCCCCTATTTGGAGCTCGGCCCAATCCAGTTTGTTTGTTCAGCCACAACCAAAATGAGTACAAGCACTTAAGTTCTTCTCATCTGTTCTTCAACTATTGTCTAGAGTGTCGTAGACCTCTGATATGTTGAAACTTCATGGCTATATTTTTGTACCCTCGAGCAGTCATGAATCCATTGCTCCAATTGCTGGCAGTGATCTCCTCAACAGAAAGTGTACAAAATGCAGCTGTGTTTTCGCTATTGGTCCATTCAGCCTTATCAAATTGACCATCATCGTTCTAATACGCAATGACCACAACAGAATGACAAAACAATAAATTAATGCAACGAACATGTGAAGAAGCTAATTCAGAAGCGCTAGTACAAGCTAAGCAAATGTTGGTTCAATTTTAAGCAAAGCATGATGTCAAACAAGCTAAATCTAACAGGTTTCATACTGCATAAACAAACTAAAGAAGTTGGAACATATGTTGGTTCAATTTTATACCGATTCATCATCTGTCATTGCATCATAGTACTGATTGCCAAAGTTAGGTTCCTCTGAATCTTCAACACCTCCAACGGCGGCAGAACGCGACGCATGGTAGGGCAGAGAGGATGCTGGGTTTGGAGGTCGTCCGGCGTATGCACCACGGCCTCGATCGCGTCCAGGGATAGCGCCACGGCCTCCCCCTTCCTCCTCAAAGCCAGCCCCAAGCCCACGGCCGCGCCCGCGTCCAGGGATAGCGCCACTGCTTCCCCCTTCCTCCTCCAAGCCCACCACCGCTCCATGACTGCGACCACGGCCGGTGACGACGCCACAACCATGACCACGGGCGCCTCCACGGCCTCGGTCCGCTCCAGCTCCGCCTCGGCCAAATCGACCATAATGGCCACGATCCGCTCCAGCTCCGCCATGGCCAAATCGACCTCCGCCTAGGCCGGATCCCACCACGACCTCGTGGAAATCATCCCCAAGCAGGACCTCCGGCGGCGAATTCATGAGGTTAGTAATATAAATGACATCGACGAATTCGCCTCAGTAGCATAGGAGTTGAGGTCCAATCCTTCAAATCTGTTGGATCCACGCCCAGGGATGGCTTCAAACTCGCCGGTGGCCGATGGCCCAGCTCCGAACGTTGCTGCCGGTTGGCTGAAAAAGTCGAGCGCATGAGTCGTCCTCATCGGAAATAGGGGGTCCCACTGGAGCTCGGCGTCCTCCTCTTCTCCTTGCGACGCCATGAATGGCGAGAGGTGCGCAAATGCTTCGTGGCGGCGGTAGAGGCGAGGGAGAGGTCTGAGCCCGTGCACCTAATAGGGTTGCGTGCGGCGGTGGCAGAGGAAGAGGTTGGAGCGTGCGCGGTTGAGAGGACGCGCGTGGGTGAGCGAAAAGAAGCGGTGGCAACAAATGTAAATATCTGGAATTGTTAAAGGATGAACAGTAATTAAGGGGTCATAATCTAATTTTAGCTAGGATAGGATAGATTATGAGTTTATAATAATCTGGTAATCTAGATTATAAAAACTGGACTATAAACTATCCTGTTTGGAGGCCTACCAGATTATATAAACCAGTTTATTATAATCTGGGTGGATCCAAACAGGACCTAAGAGTGTTATGTCATACAAAATGATTTGAAATCACAAATGAAACAAGTTTTAGGCTGCTCTCAATGCAGGGTTTTATGGAACGGTTTTCAAATTTGTCATGTCATAAAAAGCTATTTCAAATAGTAAATGAAATCAACTCTCTCAATACAAAGTTTCATGTTACGATTTCATAGGATAAGATATTGTTTAAATGCTATATCTAATTTATCAATGATAGTCCATAAAATATATACAGATGAAAAAAATGTTTGTAGTGGAGGTTTTATTCTAGTTTTATAGTTTAGGTAAACTAGGTTTCATCCTCATAAAACTCAATTCCTCTTTCTCTCTCATCATAAATTCTATACCACATTATTGTTTTTTATTATGTGGCATATCATTTAATAAGTTTGAAACTCATATAAAACTTGGGTTGAGACTGGTCAATGTATGGTTTTCATTTTGAAGTTTCATGACACTTAATTCTATGTACTTTTATTAGTTGCTCATATTATGAAATAAAAAAACTCTCCTTCAGTGCTAGTTTCTTGATATTTAAAATCTAGAAAACTGTGTATATCTAGTTTCATCTACATAAAATCACTTTCCTCTGTCTTTATAAATCTCTTGTTATATTATCAAAATTATGATACCATATTTAATGAAAATAAAACTCTTATTGGGAGTAGCCTAACTAAAACGTTTGGTAGTGTCTCAACAGAATTAATGTTGCTTTAAAATTTATTTTATTAATTTATTCACTATTCTATATTTGGTAGTTTTAGTTTTTTATGAAAAAGGATATATTAATTAATATCTTAGCCTCTGCATAGATCAATGCATATTTAGTAATTTTAGTACTGATATTATTACAAATGTTGTCCAATGACACACTATTGTTCTTTTGTTTGGTGTGTGCCCTTTTAGGGCTACGAATAGCACAAGGACTTCATTCTCCTCTCTTTACAGTGTCATCGGTTATCACTGCAGCGTACGAGGCTTAAGCTACTCTGCCTTTTTTTTTTCCTTCTCATTCTGTGATGCAGAAACAACTGAGCTTTTGTATTTTCATATAAATTTCGCTCCGTATGTCTGGTGCTCAGATGAGCTTATTGCGTCTGCTCGATGAGTAACCTGAGCCATTCTATACATAAGTTGTTTATTCTTGCCCTCTGTTTTAAATATATAAGTTTATTAGTACTTGGATGACTACTCAATTCTATTTTGTCTACAACTGCAAGCCGTCTCATTTGTGTATTTTTAACAACCCTTTCGAGCACATTCATATCGTTCATCTGACCATTTTTTATAATATGACATTTTTAGAGCAATATTTATTTTCTTGGTCCAATCAGATTTGGCACATATTATTTAATCTCACTTCTTTTCATCTTCTGTAGCAGAATGAAGTCCGAATAGAAGATCAAATTTACCCTGGTGCTCAACTGCTGATGCATGGTGTATATACATTATTGGAAGTAAATAATAGTGTCTCTTCTCTATAGATTCCACGTCTGTCTTTCTGTTGCCTATTTTCTATTCTCCACGTCCCCACTATAGTTCTGTCTTGATTTTTTTTTACAAAACACTATTTGTCTATGTAATAAAGAAATACATAGGCCTTTTGCTACATGTTTACAAAACCTCTATGGCAGCTGTATGTTGTTGATAGCTGGATATATTTCAATTTTATTGTTAACCCAAGTGTATATACATCTATGTAAACAAAATGATAGCAAAAGGTGAGCCTATACATACAGATGTGATTTCTTTCTTCTATTGGATTGTATTTTCCTTGAAGACTGAAGCATTTGAGGCAACTGTAATTTATATGTGAAAATTTTTACATAGCGAGTTGCAGCTTTGCAACAGCACACCAATTTGTTTCTTCTTTTTTCTGTGCTATTTAATTTGATTTCTATCATATTTTCCCCTCCTATTGCCATCCTTAATTAGCAGGTAACACCTTTTTAGTTTATTTTCTTTGTTGCTTCAAAACAAAATTTATACCAGATTCAGTAAATTACCCAGAATGTTCATTGCGATTGCAAGACATTTTTGGGCATAATAACCAGTTTGATGTCCACATGTTTGCTCGGGACTGAGTTGGGCGTAATATATTCCTTTTGCATGAACCAGTTGGGAGCAATAATCAGTCCACATGCATACAGTAAACCATGTTTTGCAAAAGGAATATATTGTATAATTTTATAATACAAACAAATTATACCATCGCTTTCACATGGAGTTGTGCTTATCTTCACTTTAGGTGAGATTAATGTTAGAAACTTGAATTGTTGGGCATATATAACAAGTTTTCCTTCCAGGACGAGTTGGTCAATTTTTGTCCATTCAATTAGCTTTTTTCTTTTCATGAGTAAATGTTCTTTCTCAACAAGCTATTCGTTTTTCTTTTTTATTTTTTGTTGTGCTCTTTCTCAACAAGTCCTCAAATATCCAAACTGTTCAATCCAGGTGAACATAACAAGACAACTAGCAAGTGAGATTATTAGGTAAAGTAATCTACGGTCTCTACTGAATTCACAAGTTTGTAGTCAGGGATTCTCCATCTCCCTTTCAAGCATTACTGCACAATTTGTTAACAGTGTGCATACTTTGCTCATTTCATTATTCATCCAATGTTCATATAGAATTATCTCATACTTCCTGTAGCAACGCGCTGGGTATTCATCTAGTTAAAAGTAATAGACACAACACACCACATGTTTTGAGGGTATGAGAGGATACATATAACATTCGTAAAATTAATTAAATAGAATTGAACTAGTATCAAATGAGAAATCATATTACAAAATTAGTATAGCTAATTCTTGATTCATGAATACATCTTTGATGTTATATAATTCTCATGCATTCAAGTGTCCATTTAAGAGGCTGAAACACTTTGTGAACACCATTATTCCATTGCTTGGAGTTCTATAATCTCTTCAAACCATAATATTCTGGTAATGCTAGAAATGGCTTGAACATCAAAACTAACCCGATACACTGAACCACATTCAGGATAAAGAATATGATTTGATCGCCTGCATGATAAATGGAATAACTATCATTTCACCCATGGCTAGCACACTTACAAACTGTACGGGTTAACAAGATAAAGCACACATAAAAACAAATGGTTGTTAAAGGAAGAAATGCATGTTATACTATAGGCTTACCAGGAAGGAAGGAAGCATTTTGACGCTTTTGAGCCCATGAGAACCTATATTAAGAAATTCATGAACAAACACTTATAACTGGAAAAAGATGATTTTTTTGTATTTTCTCTGCTATTGATCTATGATGTTTTATTCATGGACATTCCTGTTATTTTGATTGTTTACAAAGGCCTAATTTATATGACACGGCTTGTGGCAAACTTTTTTAAGGTTAGTGATTTTTTAGGCTTGAATAGTGTGATGTTTTTTTTTCAATTTAAAGGAAATCTAGATATGTGAAGGCATCAATTACTCACAAAATGCCAGCTCCTGCAGGACCAAGAGCCTTGAAAAAGGACATAGCAGTTGTAGATATGCCATTTGCAGCACCTCTTTGTCTTTGTGGCTGTTTTCAAAAGTAATTGAATTAGATAGAAATTTTATAGCACTACATTAAAATATATAAACATAAACAAATTGATTAAATGCTTACCACGGCAAAATTTTGCAGAAGTGAAGTGCCTGTTAGAATAGTAGTCTGAGCACATTTGTCAAAAGTGTATAGTTAGCACGAATAGTTAATATTATTGTAGAATAAAGAGTGTGAATACTGAATAGTAACAAAGGAGTAAAATGTGTATTACTTCCTCTACCCGATTCCACAATAAATTCTAAAGCAACTTTTAAGAATCAATGAATTATGTCATGCACTTAAATTAGACATTTAAAAATGGAAAAATTTATGGATATAAAGAGACTAGATTACGGAGTATTTTTATTTACAATAGGCAAGTCATGAAATATATAGATAAATCATATGGTGATATACTATATTTTGCATTTTCATGGAATATATAAAGATATTGTATGGGCTTGATAATTAATGTAAACTATTATTTTATTATCATTGTTCGTCTTATATCAATATATATGAAATGGTATTGCAATGTAGGGGTAGATAAAACTTACACCAAAAACACCTTTCACAATGGTAGCAGGATATATAGCTAGTCCAAGTTCAAAGCCTGATAGGTACTTCATGAAGGGATAAGCAGCAAGAAGTGGTATAGATAGAACCTACATATGTAAAGATATGCAAGTAAAAAAATTGCTAATGATAGGACTTATCCAAGTTCCTGAAGGAAGCATGGTACTCACAGAGGCAATTCGGCATGAATAGACAGATCCAAGGAACTTGTGAACTGCTCTGTAAAAGAATAATTGATACACAAGAAGTCCGGCACCTAGAATATAATATGAAATTAATTATTAGCCCTTATTTTTGTATAATTGTAGTAAATAACTTCCAATTATAGGACTAATATAGGGGCATTAATATATTTTACATATTTCCTAACCTTCAATCGACTGAAAACTTTCAATCGATAGTTTGTCACTTTATGTTTTATTTTTCCTTTTATAGAATTATTTATATAATAATTTTAAACCATTGGATCTAGATCCGATGGCTCAAATTGGTGATTGAAAGTGACTCAAACTTTTAGTCAGCTAAAAATTAGCGAGTCCCTATATTTTAATGTAAAATCCTATATATCTTATTATTTTCAACATTGATATAGTTGTTAATTTATGGCACATGGTGTTCAATATTGTATACTTATATTCATAAATATAAGTGCATTATAAAAAAATATTTATTGCATTATATCGTAAATAAAAATGGGTAGAAAACATTCACAGGACCATGTTAATATGCTAGTACTGTTGTTATACCAGAGATAGCAAGAACTTGGCCAACTTCTTTAGAGGAAAAGCTTAGACCGCCATACTTCTTTTCACTTACAGCCCATAAAGAAAATATCTGATACAAAATTTCATGTAAAGTTGTTTTGTAATATATGTTGTGATTCATTCATATGTATGTTCGACTTAAGTACAATAAATTATATTAATTTTATTATTTTACGTACCTCACTATATGCTGTGTCATGAAGGGTAAAACACTATATGCAATGATTGAAGACATCAATGGCTTATTCTTGTAAAGGCTCTTATCTAAGTGTATATCTTCTGTTTGTTGTGTTCTTGAATCACCTGACATTCCTCCCATGTTTTCTATGTTCTTGTGCTTATGAAGAGTTTCCTGATAACCAAAGTTACATATATGGTTATTACTTTCAATAATATATATGTATCCTTAATTATGTCTCAAAAAATAACTATACTATAATAACCAACTATATTCACATTAGTTATGTGGTAATAAGCTAAACAAACTTTGCTATATTCACCAAATATTATAACTCATCAAACTTTGCTATGTTTTATTCATTTTTGTGTCTTCTAACCAACTTAAATATGAAGTAAGACAAGTAATTGATAAATTCACTTAAAACTGGATGAAGTCCTTTAAATATTAATCTTTGTTGGTAAGCTCCTCTTTTGTGGACCTCCAATGCATGTTTAAGAAACTATATACTTGTACGTTTGAAGTTTTTTGTCAAGTACAACAAAGTATCCTCTAAGTCTTTAGCATATTGCTCGTGTTGTTGACTCATATATGGGTTTTAATGAAAAATCTGATTTAGAATATGCCACGACTGGATGTAAAGGACCCTTAGGTGGCAAAGTGGATCTCTCTATGTTGAGAGAATGAGAGATAGAAGGGAAATTATTCATGGTTAAATGAAAACAACATATTGAAATAATCAAACAAGATACATTAATTGGAGTTTGAGACCAAGTGTAACATACCGGTAACCACATGCAAGATACTAGAACCGCAACTGAAAAAATGGATATGCAAAGGCATGGCAAGAGATATGGGAACCTAATAAAACATAAACACAAGATGTTAGTTTGTAACATTGAGTACAATAAAATTACACACAATGAGTATACCTTCCAAACAGTGATTCTTCAGAGACTATATTTGGATATTGCAGTGCAGGCTGACATACAACAGAAAAAATTTAGAATTTCATACATCATTAACTTTATATAAAAAATAAATTTAAACTATAGTACAAATATAATATATCACCCGTGCAAGGTAGCCTCCAATAGAAGGGCCAAGTACTAGACCTATGCCCCAACCAGTACTGACCTGTAATCAATAAGAGGTGAACATGAAAAAAAAAATGAATTTGGAGGTTGTAATTCCTATTTACTTAGAAATAATTAACATAGGACATGTATTTTTTCTTACAATTGATAACCCTAGGGCTTGGTGCTCAGGTGGGGAAACTTCGATTGAGTAAGCCTACAAATAATAATAATAATAATAATAATAATAATAATAATAATAATATTTTTTGATCTAATATGGAACTGGTTCTATACATAACCAATATCATATTATGCATACTCAAATACCTTTACTGGTGCCAGCATGCCATTTAGAGCACCAAGAAGTAGTCTTGTGGTTATTGCCATCCAGTACTTTACACTTAGTCCAAATAGAGTGTTAAATATAATCCTATAAGAGCATCATCCAACTTAGGACAGTGGTCTTATTAGAAGATATTGCATTGGAAATGTTGGAATAACAAGGGAAGTTTTCTCACACTGAAAAGACAGAAAATATGATGATTGGTTTTCTCCCGACGCGGTCTGCCACGACACCCCAAAAAAACGAGGCAAAAAATCTACCAACGAAGTACGATGCACCTAAGCAATAAATAGTGTTAGCCATATGTTTTTAAGTGTTATTTTGTTTTTTTTATTTTTGGTGTGTTATAGTTCTTTTTTATTTGATGAGTGGCTATGACATGCATCTCTCTTACCTAGAAAACCAGCATATAATCCAATATCTTCTTTCTTTTTTGCCACTTGAAGGTCTTCAATCTGTTGTCAAGAGAGAAATAACATATGCCACAGAAATAATAAATAACATATGCATTTATTAGTTAAGTAGCTAGTAACGGGAGAGAGCCAAACGCGGTACACAATTGCATTTGCCAACAAACACATCATTATATCCAAATAAAAAGTTAGGTCCATGAGGTTCATTTTAAATGAGAATAAATCTTGCTCATCATTCATCAAGTTCACGAGGTTCACGGTTGAATTGTTGATCTGATAGTTGCTTCAGTAAATCTGACTGCTAAGATTTTTTTATATATGTTAATTGATCATTTGATTGTATCTTTAGTATCTCGTTATAAATGGTTTGATTAAACGCCAGAAACAAACATGATGAAGAATCAGAGCGAGTAATCCAAGCCCTTTCTAGCTCCTCTTAAAACAACAATTATGGACACAAAATAAGAGGGTCACGTACCATGAAGTATAAGAAGGGAAACAAGGCTGATATTGGAAGAGCTGAAAAAACATATAATCAGCCATCAGAAATAATTTATATGTGTATTATTACCCATAATTCATCAGAAAGGAAACCAACAAACTAATAAGGAGTCAAGCAATGACAAAATTATTGTGTTTCTTAAGGCGGCTATCCGTGTCAGTTCACAAAATACATATGCATGTAGGTGGAGTGTCTCATCATTATAAGCAAGGCTGCAAGGGACTGTGATATGTGCATAATGGGCCTCCACAATAATGTATCTTTACGGTGCCATGTGGACACTGCCGGTTCTGCATAATGGTGTCAGCCAAAAGATAGCTATGACAACAGCGATAATCTATAACGCTGGCTCTGACAATGGTTATCACTACAAAAACCATTGTGGAGGCCCTTATAACCAGGTCAATTGAAGCAGCTAGCTTGGTACGTACCAGTGGCAATGGATGTGATGGCTACGAAGAAGAGCTCCTTGTAAGGGATGCCTTTGCACGTCTGCTTCTTTCGCTCCATAGCGCAGCCGGGGCAGCCTTCTACGTACTGCATCGTCGCTGGGGACGATGGGGGCGCCTCCTCACTCATCCTGACGATTTACTTAATTGGCTAGGTAGGCACGATGGTTAGCTACTAGCTTTGCCCGGAAATGAAATTAAGTCATCGTGTGAAGTGTGGTGGATGTCTTATATATACACACATACGTACCTGATAAATCTGTTAGGCATGCATGAGTAGTCATTGTTGACCAATCTGGTGATGTTGACCGATATCAATCGTCACTGCAGCTGACTAGTGTTTTGCTACATGTTCTTGAATCAGCCTGTGGCGTGCCTGTGTGCCATGCGTGGACGATGCGTGCCTGCTTGTGTTAATAGGCAGCATGCAACAGGCGTTTTGTTTCCTCTTGGGCCAGTTGCACTTGCAACCGGGAGGATTAATTTTCTTCAACTTCGCCATCACAAATCACATACAGGAATTTAGACTTCTCAGTTCAATAGAGTAGTGCCAATGATTAAAGGTACGCTCTTCACAAAAAAGGAAAAACGATTAAAGGTACCTACGGGAAGTATATGATACCTACGTTGTAATAATGACTCCATTCAAACTGTGTTGGCTTCTCCTTTTTTTTTCTTTTTGTGTTGCGTTGATTATGCAGACGGAAAAGTTGCAAATCTGATGTAATAACGGATGGCTGTACCCTCGTTAAGGGGTTAAGGTCGGGATGTTTTTTTTTTCATTATCTAATAAAAATGGCGTTCGTACATGACAACATATCAACATGATGAGTAAATACCTACTCTATTGAACTATTTCAGTAAACAGAAGATGATGATATGTCTATTTCAGTAAACTGAAGATGATGATATGTATGGAACATATAATAGGATAAAGATGCATGTCAGCGCTGATGGGTGTTGTCATCCGACTTCCCAATAAGTCAAAGTCAGAATCGCTCGTGGCCTCTCACTCGTACATCTACCTACAACTGATGAACATGACGGCAAGAAATAATCAGCGTATGCGCGCAACACAACATGAATCGTGCCGCTTGACAAGTAACACCGCGGCCTGGTCGGCAGGAAAAGCTAGACGGATGGTTAATTAATCATAATGCTGCTGCATATATCATATTATACGGCACAGCTGCGATACTGTATAGTGTACTTATATGGACGTCACCTTAATTATACGTGTTATTATAATCGAAAGAGACATGCTAACAGGTTTTGTGACAGTACGTATAGCATCATGATGAATGGGACATTATATATGCACGCGATAGAGATATTATTGGATCAGATGGGAGAGAAGAAACTGATCTCTAAGAATTCGGTAACAGCTAAACAGTTGTTAGCCCACAGATTCTAGAACCTCCTAGTAGGCTTGATTTCCAAAGATGACGACTCTGATTATAACTCGTAAAAATAAAATTATCAACAATGCGCCCATTTTTATTTTCTTCTTCAGGTAAGTCCATCATGTGTACATGGCAGGAACATGTCATATATGAAACACTGTACAGAGAGAAAGCCTCTTAATCGAGCGAGCTAATTCTTGTCGCTTCAACTGTAATTAACAGAGAAAGGAAAGTGTGGTCATCAACTGTGTGGTCCACATCGCAAGATCCTCTATTCATTTTCTCAAATAGTTTAAAGCAGTAAAACTGACGATCGACCAGGATCGAAAACCAAGGATGCACGAGCTGAGGCAAAACTAAAAAGGTGGACTGATTCATATGGTGGGATGCGCAGGTCCTGCTGCTCGGACGATCAGACAGTGGAGTGGAATTTAGTCTTGTTTCTTGAAGCTAGAGCAGAGATGCCGCTTAATTTCCAAATGCATGAGCACAGGACGAGCAGCAGGGAGCTATGATGGAACGGACTCGCTTGGTACATCATTTTTTTTTTCATTTCGGTTTGATACAGCTGCAGCTCTGCGCAATTTATTCGTTTTGTCGTGGAACTGCCATCATCTGACAGTGATCTAATCTTATTTTGTCACAGTTTTTTTAAAAGATCTTATTTGTTACAATTGGTCGATCCCTACTTTTTCATGCCATCATCAGAGATCAGACAACCAAATTCACTGCACTGGAAAAAAGGGTCTATAGCTGGAGTAGCAGCTTGGCACAGCCGGTCGAGATAGAAGCAAGAGTATCCACATGGCTCAAGAGTTTCAGAAGAGTAATAAGACAAAGCGATTAACAAACTAATAACAAGACAGCACGCTTATTTCCACTGACTTATGTAGGTACAGGTTGCAAGAATAATGTGTTGATATATCCCTGCAAGAATAATGTGTCGATATATCTCGTGGTCCACCTCACCACCTCGATCTCCTCTCAATACTTTGATCCATCGCGCAGCCATATCGCTGTTCACATTTTACCAGTGGTGGCGGGCCCATTTAGTTGAGAAGGTGACACACGATGCAGTTTCAGACGTGCTTTAGACCTTGGAAGAGAGGGACAGAGGAGACGCCGACAGGGCAGGGCCCACTGTCTCGTCTCTTGTGCAAGTCATTCCACTAGGAATAGAGCTTAAAGGCTGCACTGTTAGTAGATCTTCATTGGACGGTCTAACCCAGATCCACGTCTGATCGGGGTTGCTCTAACCTTTCTCTGGTTGGTGGGCCCCCGTCGCACTATGCTATATAAAAAGGGGTGAACCCGGGGCACGTCTCACGAGATTGACCGCTGTCATTGTTCACCCCAACAAACCCTAAGCCGATCTAAGAGCTACGGACGCAACCAGCGACGGGAAGACCCACCGATATTATCGCCGACGCCAACATGACGGGGACCAACGCCGCCACCTCCTCTGCCCCGTCTCCGGCTCTCCCCGCGACAGCACCCGCTCCGCTCCCACACAATCCAGGTACCTCTCATCTCTCTTCTCTCCCTCTAGATCCGAATACAAGAACCCTACTGCTACCTAACATGATCCTCTCTAGAAGCTAGCCTAGACACAGAAAAGTCTAACATTGGTATCAAGAGCCTAACTAGCACTAGATCTAGATGAGGCAGACCTGGTTTTTGGATCAGGAAAGATAGAACAGAAAACCAGAGCAGAACCCGATCCCACAGAATCCCCAAACCCTAACCCTAGGGTTAGGGATACAGCCCCAACAGAAGCTCCATCGAGGACCTACCTGGAACCCTGGACGCCGCCGCTCATCGACCAGATCAGAAGCGCGAGCGCCGATCGCCGCCGGGATGCCGTCCCGCGGGGGCTCGCGAACGCCATCACGAGGCTGCTCGACGGCGGCGCGCTCACCGATGGGTGGATGCGCGCACCGGCGAAAAGCCTAGCGGTGGCGCCGTCTTCCTTCTCTCCGGCCATGGGTCACCGCTCGTTACACCGTCGGGAGCACAGAGGAGAGAAGAGAGGGGAGCGAAGAGAGCAGAGAATGGGGGCTAGGGTTCGGGCATGACCACCGGTGCCGGGGTTTTGTTTTGCCGAAACCGACAGAGAGCCGTCGATCTGGACCAAGGGTCCAGATCGAGGCGGGCGTTGAGTGCGGCACCGCGCTGGGCTAGAATCATGGCCCAGGCAGTCGCTGCCAGGCCAATGGCCCAGGCGGGCGTGCGGATGCGCGAAGCAGGCCGAAAGGCCGGGGTGGACTGGGCCAAAAGGCCAATGACGCTAGAACTGGCTTGCTGCAGTTTTTGAATGCGCGCGGTCTTTTTGGGCTCGGCCGACGTCTTCTGCTAGGCCAGTCTCACAGGAAATGCACAGTAGCATTTATGAATTATTTTGTCTAGTTTTTCATCAAAATTTCAGTAGAATTTGATGGAATTGATGAATTTGACCTCTGTTAAAATATAAACTAACGAGATTATTTTTCCAGAGTGTAAATTAAGTATGTTTTTGCTACTGTTCATGCATTTTTATGCCATGTTTTCGCTGCAAGTTTGTAGAATTTATGATTATTATTAAAATTAATATTTTATAAAATTAAATTTTAAACCAATGGGAAAATTTAATTTTAGGAGCATTAATTTTTAGAGTATATGTCATTGTAATTTTCTGACCAATGTTGTTAATTGCAATACTATATATTAATGATGGTTTATGTATTATACCTATTTTCTGCCTAACGGTGATGTAGGTTTAATACATACATGGTAGAATTTATATGTTATTTTTATTCTCACTTTTTATGGTTAATTTCAGGAGCAACTATGATGGCCTTCCTTCCCCAGATCCCAATCCTAAAAGGGGATAATTACGGGGAATGGAGGAGAAAGATTGATCTTGCTTTTATCATGGGCGAGATGGACTGGATAGTGACTACCCCGTGTCCAACAGAGTCCCCTGACCTTGTCAGGGGCCAGAAGAAACGGATGCTGCTTGTCACCAAAGACAGCTGGATAATGGTTCCAATGTAGCTTGTTTTCAATGTGAGCATAGACAATAGGTTCTTGACAATAAGAAGTGCTTGGCACTTGTCAAGAATACGATTGAGTCCGCTATCATGGGCTCAATGCAGAATGAAGACACAGTAAAGGGTTTTCTACAGAGGGTGGAGAACCAGTTTACTAGGTCTTTCAAGACTTATGCCACCTAGATGATAAGACAACTGGTGACCAAAAAATACACTGGTGGTGGCATAAGAGCTCATATTCTGAAGATGAACAACTTAGCTGAAAAGCTAAAGACTGTGAATCTGAAGATTGATGAAGACCTCCTGGTTCATTTTGTATTGCTGTCTCTATCAGATGAATTTGAGAACTTTGTCTCAAACTACAACATAAACCCAGATAAGTGGACCTTTGAGTAGCTTATTACCAACAGTGTTCAAGAGGAGGATAGGTTTAAAGCTAAACATGGTGGTTCCGTCCACTATGTAAAAGGTAACAAGAACAAGGGCAAGCAACAGCCGCAGCAAAAGAAGCCGGTCTTCTACTCTAAGCCTATGGGCAAGCAGCAGCATAAGCCTCAAGAGGGACAGGCTGTAGTGGACAGGGACACATGCATGCACTGCGGTAAGAAAGGACACTACAAGAAGAATTGTCCTGATTGGCTGAAGCTGTTCATGAAGAGAAATGGTGAGAACATGATTACCTTTGTAAATGAATCCTTGTATATTAATTATTCTAAATTCACATGGTGGATTGATTCAGGAGCAACTATTCATGTTAGAAATTATTTACAGGGGTTCAGTACAACGAGGACCACGAAAAGAGGCGAACGTTCGATAAGAGTGGCTAATGGATTAGAAGCCAAAGTTGAAGTTGTAGGGGATCTCCACCTAGAGCTTAGAGATGGCTTTGTTCTTAGTCTCCATGATATCTTTTATGTACCTTCGTTACAAAGAAACTTAATAAGTGTATCGTGTCTTGATTTTGATGGATATGATTGTCATTTTGGTAATGGCAAATGTGAACTCTTGTTCAATAATAAATGCATTGGTTTTGTGTCTTTACAAGATAAGCTTTATTTGCTATCACTTGATGATAATGTGAATGTGATACACGATGTGAATGATGATAATATACATGATATGAATGTTCCTATGTCCTCGTCGACTAAAGTTAACAAGAAAAGAAAGAGAACTCCAAGCGTCTCATCGAAATTATGGCACTGTCACTTAGGCCATATTTCGAGGGGGAGAATTGAGAGACTTGTAAAGAATGATATTCTTCCTCCATTGAAGTCCACAGACTTAGAGCAATGCATTGATTGCATTAAAGGCAAATATGTTAAAAAGATTAAGAAAGACGTCAAAAGAAGCATAGGAATATTAGAGATCATCCATACGGATATTTGTGGTTCTTTTCCTGTCAAGAGGATGGATGGTTATGACTCGTTTATAACATTCACAGACGATCACTCCCGATATGGTTATATTTATCCAATCAAAGAAAGATTAGAAGCATTGGATAAATTCAAGATATTTAAAGTAGAAGTAGAAAAATTAACATAATTTAAAGATTAAAGTCATAAGATTCGACCGTAGGGGGAGTACTACGGGCGGCATACGCCTTATGGACAAGTACCAGGACCTTTTGCTAGGTTCCTACAAGAAAATGGTATAGTCGTCCAGTATTCTACGCCGGGCGAACCACAGCAGAATGGAGTAGCAGAAAGGCGTAACCGTACCTTGATGGATATGGTGCGTAGCATGATGAGTTACTCCACACTGCCAGTAAGTTTATGGATAGAGGCTTTAAAAACCGTTATTCATATTTTTAACAGAGTTCCAAGTAAATCGGTGCACAAAACACCGTATGAATTATGGACTGGACGAGTCCCTTCGCTAGCACACCTCCGTGTTTGGGGGAGTTCTATAGAGGCTAAGATATTTAATCCAAGCCTTGGAAAATTGGATCCCAAGACAGTGAGTTGCCATTTTATTAGCTACCCAGAAAAGTCTAAAGGTTATCGTTTCTACTTCTCAGATAGATATACGAAGTTTGTAGAAATAAGACATGCCGTCTTTTTGGAAGACGAAATGATAAGGAGGAACATGGTGGCTCGAGAGATTGATCTTGAGGAGAAGCGGGTACATGTACCCGATTTTATGAGTCAAGAACCTTTCTTCTTACTACTTGTTGATGTTGCGCCTGTGATG
The DNA here is from genome assembly GCA_032690845.1 of Eleusine coracana subsp. coracana. Lineage (NCBI taxonomy): Eukaryota > Viridiplantae > Streptophyta > Magnoliopsida > Poales > Poaceae > Eleusine > Eleusine coracana. Next base: position 14,382,146 of record CM064426.1, read on the forward strand.
CGTGGCGTTGCAGTGCCAGTACCTGTTGTCACACCATCTGTGGTACAAGAGGAACCTGCTTGTCAGGATCCGACAGATAATGATGCCACGGACATGGAGGAGCAGCCTCAAACAAATAATGTGCCAGAAGAGCAGACTCCACAAGAGCCTCAACCAGATATTGTGCCAAATAAAGAGGCCCCTAGAAGGTCTCAAAGAGCTAGAAAGTCAGCAATATCAGCTGACTATGAACTGTATAATACAGAAGAGTATCATATGGAAGATGACCCCACCTCATATGAAGAAGCCATGAGCTATGTCCACTCATCTAAATGGTTGGAGACCATGAAAGATGAAATAAATTCAATGAGTCTCAATGAAGTTTGGGACTTAGAAAAAATTTCTAAAGAAGCCAAAACAGTAGGCTGCAAATGGGTCTACAAGATTAAATATGACTCTAGAGGGAATATAGAAAAGTTTAAGGCACGACTTGTGGCAAAAGGTTTTACGCAAAGGGAAGGAATTGATTACAATGAGACTTTTTCTCCAGTCTCTTATAAAGATTCTTTCAGAATTATAATGGCACTAGTGGTGCATTACGATTTAGAACTACATCAGATGGATGTAAAAACGGCATTTCTAAACAGGGATTTAGAAGAAAGAGTTTACATGGCTCAATCGAAAAGTTTTGTCGTGGAAGGAAAGGAAAAGATGGGATGTCATTTAAGGAGATTCATTTATGGATTAAAGCAAGCTTCAATACAGTGGTACTTGAAGTTTGATGGAACAATAAAGAAATATAGATTTGAAGCAAATATTAAGAATAATTGCATTTATGCAAAGTTTAAGAATGGAAAATTTATTTTCCTAGTTTTATATGTGGATGATATTCTACTGGTCAGTAGTGATATTAGCCTACTACAAGACAGAAATTCTTGTCCTCAAACTTTGACATGAAAGATCTTGATGAAGCATCATATGTTTTGGGCATTGAGATTCACCAAGATAGAAGAAAGTATGTATTGGGACTGTCTCAAAAGACGTATATAGAAAAGGTGTTAAAGAAATTCAACATGCACAAATATAGTGCCACACCTGCTCCTATAGTCAAGGGCGAAAGATTTGGGGATTGGCAAAAACCCAAGAATAAGTCCGAGCTCGATGATATGAAAACGAAACCATATGCTTCGGCTGTGGGAAGCTTGCAATATACGTAAGTATATACACGTCCTGATTTAGCATTTGTCACCGGGTTACTTGGCAGATTTCAGAGTAATCCAGGCCCTGAGCACTAGAAGTTGATAAAGAAAGTCTTGCAATATTTGCAAGGAACAAAATGCCTCATGTTGGTATACAGAAGATCAGATTCACTCCAAGTGGTGGGGTATTGGACTTTACAACAGATTATACGAAATCCACATCAGGGTATGTATTTACCCTGGCGGGGGGAGCCATTTCATGGAAAAGCTCTAAACAGACTATCACGGTAGGGTCTACCATGTATGCCGAGTTTATAGCATGTTATGAGGCCACGGGGTAGGTCAACTGGCTAAAGAAATTTATACCCGGATTAAGAGTGGTTGACAGTATTGAGAAACCACTAAAGTTATACTGCAATAATGAACCAGCAGTAATGTATGCTCACAACAATCAATTCAGTGATGCTGCCAAGCACATTAATATAAAGTATTATGTTGTGAAAGATAAAGTCCAGGATCACACTATAAGTCTCGAGCATATTAGTACTGTAAGAATGCTTGCGGATTCGCTCACGAAAGGCCTACCGCCCAGCGTGTTCAAGGAACACGTAGCCGGCATGGGGTTAAGGGAAACCTTATGATTCTGGACTTAGGGCTCAACGAAATGTATCTGTTTCTTAACAGAGATGTGTATAGTAGCTGTTAAATCTATCGGCTATTAGCTGTGATGATGAAACATGCTCTATGTGTAAAACCGTGATGAAATAGAAAATGTAAAGTTAATGATGAGGTGAGATCTAGGGGGAGAATGTTAGTAGATCTCCATTGGGCCCAACGGCCCAACCCAGATCCGTGCCCTGATCGGGGGCGCCCCAACCTTTCTCTGGTTGGTGTGCCCCCGTCGCACTACGCTACATAAAGAGGGGTGAACCCGAGGCATGTCTCACGAGGTTGACCGCCGCCATTGTTCACCCCTACAAACCCTAAGCCGATCTAAGAGCTATGAACGCAGCCAGCGATGGGAAGATCCACCGACATCGTCGTCGACACCAACATGACGGGGATCGACGCCGCCGCCTCCTCTGCCCCGTCTCCGGCTCTCCCCGCGATAGCACCCGCTCCGCTCCCACATAACCCAGGTACCTCTCATCTCTCTCCTCTCCCTCTAGATCCGAATACAAGAACCCTACTGCTACCTAACATGATCCTCTCTAGAAGCTAGCCTAGACACAGAAAAGTCTAACATGCACTGCTGCTGGTCCGTTGGCATGTGTTCCCCGTGAGGCCGCGCACGCATGATCGAGCATGACGACGCGTAGAAGAAAGTGATCAAGTGCGGCATTTGTGCCACGAAGTATCAAACACCTGTAAGAGCATCTTCAGTGAGCTATCAAATGGAACCTCCTACTTTGGTATTTGAGAGTTGGGTCCTATTTTTAGTAACTCAAATAGTGTTTTCAACTTTAGCAAGACTATTCAAAATCTGGCTCCTATATTTGTTCCGATGCATGTCACTGCTCGTCAGTGGCTGAAAATAATTACAGAGGCGAGGCCCGCTTGTCAGTGGCTTGGCAGCAGGGGGACTGAACTCGTCTGAGACGAGCCGAGCGGGGGATGCGTAGGGTCGTCGGGATGGCGCGGGAGGTCGTCGGATGGGTGACACGGGACGGTCCTGGTGCGGTGGAGCGCCAAGGGTCGCAAGACAGGCGACACCATGGCCCCGCTCACGCTTGGCGCTGCCGCTCCTCCCGCCCCTGGCGCGGCGCCTGGCAGGCTGGGGAGGCGGCGCATCTTGGGAGGTTGGGGGAAGGGCGACAATGAGGGAAGGCATCGGCCAGAGAGAGAGAGAGAGAGAGAGAGAGAGAGAGAGAGAGAGAGAGAGAGAGAGAGAGAGAGAGAGAGAGAGAGAGAGAGAGAGAAGTGTGGGCGGCGGCGGTCGATGGTGAGCTCACCCCACCCCCGTCCGGCACGGGACCAATCCATCCGACCCCGGCGGGGACAGATACGGTCGGCCGGAAGTGGGGGGGGGGGGGGGGGGAGGGGGGCTAGGGCGGTCTAGCGGTAGGTGGGTGGCTGGCGGTAGGGGCACAGGTAGGGGTTAGGGGTGGGCAACTGCACATGTACATGTACACACAAGACTTATCTCACCCATTCATTTTAAACTGTAATGCTTTAAGATTCGTGCTTGATATTCACCTCTCCTTCATCTCAACCTTGTTACTACTATTGATGTCTAAATAAGTGGCTGAGATAAGTCTTGTGTGCACAAGATGTGAAAATTTCGTTTTCAGAGGGGTGGGAGGGGGGGGGGGGGGTTGCGCCCGTGGCGGCATGGACCGGGCGTGGTCGGCCATCAGGGTGGGTGCATGTGTGCGTCGGCTCGGGAGAGAAAAGCAAAAGCAAATAAAAAAAAGGAAAAAAAAGTAGGACACAGTGCTAAGAGGGCTTGAGACCAGTGGAGGTATTTGAAAGCCCTCCTAAAATAAGAAACCATACAGTAGACCTGCTGGAATTGGTTTTTTGAGCTAAGCTCTCAAAAAATAGAGTAAGAGGCCTAGAGGCCTGCCGGAGATGCTCTAACAGTTAAGGAACACACTTATTTTCTTCGCATTCCAAACAGCTTAATCGAATGTATATCAATTAACATCCTTTTAGCTTTTTTTTGCTTGTATCTGATCAAAAGGTAAGCGTACCCAAAGTATCCCTGTTCAATCATGATAACAGATAGGACACGTCATACTGTTTCGATCAAGAGTGTTGGCCTTGTTAACTGGGGCCAACACTGGCCTCGAACTTCCCATCTAACATGGGTGCGTACATGCCATTTAGTCAGACATTGTTCTTATTTTCTATCAGAACAACAATGCATCATCTAAAACTGTCAAATGACGGCCTTAACCCTCGATTACATTATACTATTCTGGTTGTGCAGGTAACACAAGAAAAGGCTTAAAGGTGGATATGAGCCCAAGGAGCTCCACCAAATTCAACATCACAAACACCAACTGATCACCTGCACATCCAATAATCAACGCAAGTACCAAAAAAGTTTTAGTTAGCCCTCCAAAATTACAGACTTATAGCCTATACTTGTAGCAGAGTACAAACTATTTTTGACATTTTACCTGGCAGAAAAGCAGCATCTTGTCGTTTTTGTGCCCATGAAAATCTGCAGTTGATAATATGTGTCAAGTTTTGTTGGACACATTTAGAGCAACAAGCTAACTAATCACTATATTTAGTATGTAACTGTAACACTTTTAGGCTATTAAGTCGCACACCACTTTCATCCTGGACTGTATCAACCCCAATTTTAGCATACTTATTATGTGAGAATCTTAATTTAGGAAAAGGCCTTTAGTGAACAATAGGGGCAGATTGTACTGCATAGTTGTTCATCTTAGAATGGAAAGTTCTTGTGCTATCCAAATTATTAGGATCAAATAAAATAAATGTACAGGGTATAGATGTGCTTTTGCATCTGACATGTCTCCGATAATTAAACATATAAAATAAATCTCAAAGAATCTCAACAGAAAGGATCCATTTAGACATGCAAAAACTTACAGAAGAAAATAGTTAGCCGCACTGGCGTGCATTCACATTTAGTTTATTGAACACATATTTTGTGCTAAGAAGGAACGGTTCAAATGTTTAGGAGGTGGAATATGCTGGATACAGCTAATTTGGCTATTGATGACTTGATGAAACTATAAACGTTAATTTGGATATCGCGACACATGGTCTCAAATCTACAATTTTAATAACGATATCAACAAAACATTTTATTAAATATAAGCAATAGCATAACATATTATGAAAGTATTTTCATAATCAGGCTTATAACATTGAGTTGACATTGGCAATCTATTTAGCTAGCTTTTTAGCTGTTGATGGTGAAAGGTAAAGATGTCTTTAACCTATAAACGAATTTATATTTGTAGTCAAAGGCAGTGTAAGATCACATACAACCAAATACCAGCAATCTAAGTTGATACATGCGCCTGACCGTGCATTGAGTAAAAGGAGAGATGGAAACATATACTTACATTGCCCCTGCCCCTATTGGAGCAATTGCCTTGAAAAATGATATTGCAGTCATTAATATACCATTGGCAGTACCTCTTTGTTCTTGGCACTGAAATTAAATTCAATAAATATATCACACAGTTTTAGTTGATTCATGTAAGTATATTCATTTGAGTTCAAGCATACCACAGCATTGTTCTGTAGAAGGTTAATCCCTGTGCTGACAGTAATCTGTACATAGTAGAAAGGTAGTAAATTGCCGCTGCCGCATTAGTTGAATTAATTTGAATATGTGCATACTGGCTCATCATTTGCTTATATGGTATGTTGAGATAGTATAGTAGTGGTCTGAACTTAATTAAGATGTTTAGCAAACACTTACTGCAAGGGCACTTTTCATCATGGCAGCGGAACAGAGAATCAAGGAAAGTTTGACTCCAGATAGGTACGTCATAAAGGGATAGGTTGCAAGAACAATTATAGAAATGGCCTGAAACATAAATGATAAAAATATCAAGTGATGATCGATAAATATCTTTTCAAAGTTTGCTTTCTGCAGGAGATTACTCACAGAAGCAATACGTGATGAATTGATTGTTCCAAGTATTTTGTGAACCCAATGATAAATGAAAAGTTGATACACAAGAAGGCCAGCGCCTGAAATGAAGTGAAGGTCTCCATCAATATGAAAATGAAGGTGAAAACAATATTAAATTCTACTCACAAATAACCACTTTTGAAGCAGCATGGACAAAAAGTACCTGCTACAGAAATAACCTCACCAATATCTTCAGTTGAGAAGCTAAGGCCACCGTACTTTCGATTGCTAACAGCCCATAAGGAAAGTACCTAGTATTGAAAGGTTTACAGAAGTGTATTACCCTTGAGTTCTACAACCCTATGCTAAAAAGGACATGAGTACAAAAGAGTGATACTCTACCTCACTATATGCTGTATCATGAAGACCAAAGATACAACAAGGTAGCACAGTTGAGATCCAAGGCTTATTCTGAAGTAAACTCTTCTTGCTAGGTGAATCACAGAAGAAACCGTCTTTTGATGGCTTCAAATTGACTACAATGATTTCCTTTTTTGGACATTTATGTGTATGTATAGTCTCCTGCGTGAGTTTAGGATGTAACCATATATTTGTAACAACGCTAGAGAATCTTTGTTGCGAGAGCTTAACAATGTACCTATAGTCAATTTATGTAAAAGCCTACTATTATGCTTTCAATATAATAAATGTGGAACAATATAATCATAGTTTCTATAATTAGAAGTGTAATAACACCTATACCAAATAGTTGTTCTGTGAATTGCAATTTATGTGGCATATAGGATTCTTGTTCATACTATTTTTTAAATATCCTATTTATGTGGATCACAATGAAGGCCAGAGTATAATAAATCTTAGGTTTAGTAACTTTAGACAATGAGAGATTTTGTTAAGTATAAAAATGTTACATACCGGGAGCCATGTACAACTTATTAGGATAACAGCAGAAAGTGTCGATACACTTAGACAAGGTAAGAGATATGGAAATCTGCAGATAAATTAAATATAATGAATTGAATAATCATGATGTCCAAATACAACACAAATTTCTAGCTGTTTTGTAACAGATTGTATATCTTGTGCCTGGATAATTTACCTGCCAAATACAGAATTTTCAGAGAATATGCGAGGATATTTTTCAGCTGGCTGAGGAAAAATAGGAAACAAACATAAGAAAATGATGTATCTTTTATTAATTTGTGATGAAATAGTACCTGTGCAAGGTAACCTCCAAGTGCTGGGCCAACAATAAGACCAAAACCCCATGCTGTGTTCACCTATTATCAAAATATATTATATCAGACTAATAATGATTATGAAAGGATTATTCAATAAAATATGACTTATAAATTCTTGCTACGAGATATTACAACTGAGAGGCCAAGTGCTTGATGTTGAGTTTGACAAACTTCACAACAATAAGCCTGCGAATTCTTACGGATACGATACAGTTAGTTCATTTTAAACACACGATTCACAAACTAAATGGCTTGTTATTGATACTGCTAATTTATAAATTACCTTAATCGGAGCAAGTAAACCATTTAGAGCACCCAACACAAGTCTTGTAGCAATTGCCATATGATATGTTGTACTTAGACCAAACAGTGTATTCAATACGACTCTACAAATTGCAAGTGAAAGATATTAAGTGCAACATGACATTGAACCAAAGTTTTTAATGCTTGGGTAGAATCTTTGTACAACTTACACAGACAAAATTGAAAACACAATGACTGGCTTCCGTCCGATATAGTCTGCTACAACACCCCAAAAAATTGCACCGCAGGCTCTGCCGACCATGTACGATGCAGCTATTCATTTAGAAACACATTTACATAAGTATTATTCACACGTATTGTGCAGCTACATTTGGTGGTAAATTATGAATTCTGATGGGATAGAAACTGTACCAAGAAAACCAGCATAAAAACCAATATCTTCTTCTATTTTAGCAATGTGGAAATCCCTCACCTATTAAAAGTGGGCAAGAAGAGACTATTAGATAAGTATAAGACAGATAAGTAAAAGAAAAAATTCTTATCTTAAACTATAAGAGATATTTTTTTTTCAACATATATGCAGAGAGACAAAATAAAAGAATGGAATGATCAAAATGTCTGGATTCCTACTGTGAATGATTGAATTGGTATGAACTTTCGTGGGATTATAACGTATTGGTGTATTTATCTTCCTTTTCAAATTCCTCAGTTCTCATGCTGTTGCACTGAAATGCTACTTTGGAAGCTTCCTTGTGCTTTGAATTCCTGTAGGATTATTATACAAATAAATGGCAGGCAACTCCAATCATTACTACTCCCTTCGTCCCTAATTACATGTCATTTTAGACTTGGACATGGAGATTAAGGAGAAGTGAAAAAGGTAGATGCACAGAAAACGAGAAGGAGAGAGATAGAGATAGAGATGTATTGAGAAGAGAAAAAGATTCATTGGGATGCGAGGATGACAAGTAAATAGGAAAAACTGAAGGAGTGTAGAATGACAAGTAATTGGGGACGGAGGGAGTATTATTTTACTCCTCTGTTTTTCTATTGTTGTCGTTCGGACAAGCAGCAACAAGTCATTTCCAGTTCTTTCTCCTTGTCTGAAACGACAACATTTTTGTGACCAGAGGGAGTACATTTTAAGAATTCTGGAATTAACAGATTTTTTTATAGCGTCCTCCAACCCTTACAAAAGACAACTATAGGCTAAACAACTTAAAGAAGGTCAATGTACTTGCAAGTGGAAATAAAACTAATGTACTTGCTGTCTCGTCTATGGAACCTATGTACCAACCTCCTACAAGACGACAGGAAAGGGCACTGATATGACAAATTGTATTTGGATTGACATGAGTAGATTGATCAAGCCGAATGATATATTGTTCTTGCACGTATGGTTGCCGCTAGAAATTAAGGCAGAGATACATAGCTGTCGTCAAGATTAATACACAGAGTGTTGATTGCATAACTTTAGACTACGTACCATGAAATACATAAATGGGAAGAGGCACGTGATTGGTAAAGCTGAAAATACAAGGATAGAAACAGTTAATTCTCAGAGATATCAGATATGAGAATGGAATCGACAGAAATAATAATGTATCATACATATGCAGGTGAGATAAGTATAATTCTGCTGCCGATGCAACAGCTACCTTATTTGTTAATAATCCCAACCTGATAACGGAAATTAGCTAACTAGCCCTGTCTTTGTACTGGTAGACTATAATCATATGCAATATCTGTCGTATTTTCTTTTTAGAAAATGGAATATCTGTCGTACTTGGAGGTTCAGTTGTTATATAACCATAGAAAAGACAAAGACTAAATAGGAGCGTTCTTATACGACAATCACAACTAGCACTGAAAATAATGTCCTCAAGGGCTCATGACCATAATTCAATCCAGCGCTCACACCTTGTACTGTTGCACAAGCTGCACATAAGACTAAACATGCTCAGGGCCTCCTGCATATATGCATGAACATGTGTGATGTAGAGAAAAATAGGGAGAGCTTAATTTGTTTTATAGACACTGAAAATAGAAGTTATCGGTAAATGCTCCACTCTTTGGCTAATAGGGATCAATCTTTCTTGTTCTTCTAGACGCAACAACAGTTTTCCCTTTGTGCTCAGGCTGGCCATGACATCTCCAGGCATCTTCGGTGGTGGCATGCTACTGCACTAACTTGCGATCATGATGTCTCAACCCTGGCACAGCCTAACCAGCAGTCCCTCCAGCCGCTCAGAAACATCTCTAATGTCTTCCCCCGTCGTTGCGGCCACCTCATGTACTAACTGGCTCGAAGCGTAGTAAACATGAATTTTTATATCTTGTGTTAGCGTTTCATAGTGGTAGTTTATTGCTTAGTCCCTTTGTTTTTAGTTAGCTCCGTCACAAGTGGCATTAATTAGTTTTAGCACAGGAACAGGAGTCAGATTAAGAGTCATACATAGGAGTAGCAAGCTGCAACATGAAAAAAAGGGTTCCAAAAGGTCTACGACAACCAAAAGTCATCTTAGGTCTTAAACAACTGCAACTATTCACACACCTATCTGATTATTTGTCCCAAACATCTTCCTGCAACTTGCTCTACCCTCCTGGACACACCAAGTCCAAGTCCTCGTGGTGCCACCTCTACTTGATCCATTCAAGCATCTCTCCAGCGACTGTGATGCTCATCGCCGACAGCAACGGGCACTACACCACTCCCTAACAAAAACCGATCTAACCACAGGCAGGCACCAGACCTAGCACGCAGCACGAGGCCAGCAGCCTAAGTACATGATACATAAATGTTCAGCAGCATGATGTTGCGGCGCACCGAACACTAAGGCATATCTTTAGATATGTGGATATGGATACCTGAGGCGAGGGTGGTGACGCCCACGAAGAAGAACTCCTTGTAAGGGATCCTACCGTTGCTGTTCGCCTTCCTCCACTCCATCATGCACCCGGGGCAACCCTCGATCGCTGGGGCCGGTGCCGGCTGCAGCAGGGGCGCCTCTAAACTGCCCATCATGTATGATGTCTTCATTAACCAGCTCGATCAATCTGCAACCAACTAGCTTTGTTTGCTTCGCTATTTATAATGATATGGGTGAGCACACTATAACGTTGCTGCAGATGCAGGAAACAATTTTTGCTAAAAAAAAAGTTAGACCCTCATGATTCATGACATGAAGGATTTGCATCCAGTCAGCAAAAAATGATAGAACCTAACCAGATAAACAATGTAGTAGTAGAAATAAATCTATTAATTTCATCTGAAACAGAGTAAGAGAAAATGCTAATAAATAATGATACTCGTGTTTCTTTTGCTTTCTCTATATCCAAGCAGTACTTTACTGAATCAGAGTTTGACCTCTGGCTCCACTCTTATCATACGTAATCTGAATTTGACCTATCTTGACAAATAGATGGAAGACCAGCATTTCGTATGCCGTGTATTTCTGCTAAAGCATACATCGCTTGCAATTGCAAATGAATAAAAAGCTCTAGCCCCTTTTCAGGTTGTCATAAACCTTCCCTTTTTTTATATAACTCATAAAGCATCCCTTGAATTTCCAAAACTTTTACATCGCATGAAAATCCTCTACTAGCAAAGGACAACCATGCTGGCACTTTTCTATGATGACAACAGCACATGAACTTACAATACTAAAACAAAACAAATCAGGCACAATGTGAATCTTAACGCAAAGTCACTACTGGAACCAATGTATATTCTTGGTAAAAATATTTGGTGATAAAAAACACCTTGGGATAATGAAAACCCTCTAAAGACCTATTTACTATTTTTTCTTCAAAAAAATCAGAAATTTGCAAATTTAGATGAAGAGGGAACTCATAGGCATGTAAAATTTAATGAAGTATATATAAAATAAATTTCATCATTAATCATGACAAAAGATACGACAAAGATATAAGCATTTCCATCATCTCTCCTAATGATTTGTTATTTTTACATCTTCCAAGCGAAGTTGAGTCTTGATTTGAAATTTAAAATGCTTATTGGTCACTATATCATTTGCAAGTGTATGTTTTTTGGGATTCCTAAAGCTTCTAAGTATGTTTTGTTAGGTGGTTTTAACTATTCTATCGAGAAGTGGTGCCAAGGCTAACCTTGTTGGGTAGAGTTTCGTGGAGTTGTCACTGTCCAAATGGGCCATATTGAAAATGAGAGTTTTGGACATTAGCAGTGTAAAAATTTTGCATATACAATAAAAACATAGCTTTGTCTTCAGACTGCACTAATCAAGCCTTCAGTTTTTGATACATGTCACTAGCTCGGACAACTTTTAGTTTAAAATTAAATAAACTAGAGGTGTTGTTCTGATGCTATTAGTTAATAAACCAGTGAGAGTATATGCAAGAGAGGAATCAAAGTTCTTGATCTATCTACAAACTTAGTAGTGTGCTAAGACTCAAGAGATGGGCAAGGCATGCATAGATGAAACGGACGGACTGTCTCATGTATAGGAGGTAGTGGTAGTGACGGGCGATGATGAGAAACTGCTCCTAAGCGGGCTTGTTGCTCTCCCTCTTCCTCTCCATTGCACATCAGGGACGGCCATCGACTTAGCTAAACCATCGGCGGCAATGAGGGCACTGCGAATGACCATGAACTGCTTGGTTGGCTGTGCAGGGCTGCAGGCAATAGCAACTAGTTTCATAGGGAATGAATTGTTAAGGCTGAAAATGGTAGCTCTCTATTATCCATCTGGCTTATGATCACCGTAGCTGGCTATCTATAGCTGTGTTCTTCGATCCTCAGCTGCTCATCAGTTTTCTGTCAGTGATGCGCCATGCATGCGTGCCTGCATAGGCAGCATGCAGCAGGCTTGCCGAGTTGCATAGGCCAGGTGGATATTTCTATTTCTCATCACGAATCCAGGTGTCTTCAATGCATTTTGACCAAGTCTATTAAATCAACTGGCACTGTAGTGTATGTTATTTAAATCCACTCCTATGTGAATTAAGGTCTGAGTCAGTCACCGGAGCGCCACTTTGAGTCAGATCAAAGTCAGTATCGTTCATGGCCTCTCATGCATCCACCTGCAGCTAATGAACCCAATAATTAATCAGTGTGCGGCAACGTGAACTGTGCCGCTCCATCACTGGCATCAGTTGGTTCTCGATTCTAATCCCTCGCCATCTACACATGCCCATCGTGGATCTCCTCATATTTAATTGGAGGGGGGGTTGAAACTTCGCCTACTAAAAAGAGAAAAAAAAATCAGAGAACACATGTTTCGGTGCCTGTACTTGCTCCTTCCAAGGCTTAGGATTAAAAATGCGCTCCAACCCAAAGTATTCTTCCCGTGTTGGGTGCTTCAAGGATAAGCACACTGCTTACGCGAGGATTTGGCTAATTGCCTTAGCACGATTTTGCGACCAATTCCAAATCTGTAACTCCAAATACTTGAACTCTAATAAACGGAAGAGGTCGGGATGCGGCAATGCGGCGCTCCTGAGTGAGGATAATAGCGGGATGGAAGGTCCATACCTCCATGCCGGGCTCTGGAGCCGAATGGCGGCAGCGGCGGCGCCGTTACTGCAGCCTTCCCGCCGGTGCCCCGCATTTCTCGACGGGAACCGAGCAGCTACCTCCCCTGCCAAAGCCAGTAAGGGCTGGAACACATAAGCGCTTCTCCAAATGTTCTCTGGAAGGAGAGGAACGCCGAGATCTTCCGCGGCTCCGGCGGGCAATCAGCGGCGGCGGCGGCCGCCGCCGGCAACCGGAAGGGGGAGCGGACGAGGTCCCGTGCTCTTTTGCCCGTATCTCAATCTGGTCGGCACAACTTAGATCGGACGGTTTAGAAAACGTAATTTTACAACTTCACAGAAAACCCCCTATTTTGGATCGTGACTATTCTCCGCGATCTAATTATTTACATTAAAACCCCTAATTTGGATCGCGGTTATTCTCCGCGATCCAATTATTTATATAAACCACCCTGGTTTGGATCGCGGTTATTCTCCGCGATCCAAATTTTTGCAGTTTAGTCCCTCGTTTGGGCCAGCATCCTGCTCCTTCCTCTGTTTCGTTCCCGTCCGCGGCGGGGAGCGGCCGCCATTGTCGCCGACGGCCGACGGCGACATGACCTTGCCTGAGAGGCTGTTGAGCGGATGTCCCAGTCTCCCTGCCTCTCCTCATCTCCTTCCTCATGTCCCTCCTACTTTCTCCTGCCTACTCATTGAATCAAACTCTGCTCGCGTCCTCCCACCTCCACTTCTCCGCCTCCGATGGCGGCGAGGCGCCCCTGCCTCGAAGGAACTCGAACGAGAGACTCTTGTAGTCTTATGGTAGGCGCGGACCAGATGAGCGAGATCCGAACCGCACCCTCGCCGTGCCGCCGTTCTTCACCAACACGCATTTTGCCGGCTTCGATTCAGAGTATCCGACTTCGCCGTGCCCAAGGAGGTAAAGATCGCAGCTTCGATTCGGTAGAAATTTGGTTTGATGTGGTTTAAGGCTACGCGATTTGCTTACAGCTTGCGGCACCAAATTAGAGTTCCATGAGAGGATCGTTGAGTTCGATCCATTAGCTCCATTGCTTCAGCTTCCGGACGCAGCTAGCGCGCCTACGAACTGCTGCATCCCTTGTTAGCTTATTCGATCGATTTGTACAAATTTTGTCAATTTGTAGAGCTTATTTTCTGGTTGGAATGAATTTACAGATGAATCTGTCCCGGTCATAGCAGTGTCACTCCCAAATTGCAGTTTTTGGTCAGTCCGTCAGCGTCGCCTCTGCTTCCCTTCTCTTCCCTGCTTATCAGTTATCACGCCGGCCAACAGGTACCAAAGAACCAATCCTACAATGATATACCCAATTGCCGAAGTGATTAAACACCTTTCCGGATCAGATACACTCATCTAGAAGAATATAACCATGCACAGTATTCAATATTCTAATGCAATGGCAGCTTGCTATGCCCTCTTGACAGATGACACACTATATCTTTCATTTGTAGAACGGTTTAGGAACTGCCAGGAAAGGCTTGAAAGTCAGCATGAGCCCGATGACCTCAGTCAAATTCAGTAGCAGAAACACCATCTGGTCACCTGCACAAAAGTGAAAATGTGGATTTAATCAGATATTGCCCAAATCCAAGTCCACACAAGCAAACCTCACCCAAGGCTATATTGCATATATTTCTTGTATGCAGTAATTGAACAGACCAGTATAGCATTGTAACTTTTACAGTAGCCAGAACTGCATGTTTACCTGGAAAGAATGCTGCATGCTGGCGCTTTTGTGCCCATGAGAATCTGCAATCAGAGAATTCAACATTGAGTCTCTTTTCCAAAATTGATACTTAATTGTTGTTAGAACTGGTCAGACTTCATTCCACAATAAAATCCTAATTGAACAAGGACATTGCTGTTGTAGCTATTCCATTTGATGCACATTTTTTCCTAACCAATACTGGAGCACTGCTTAATACTTACATTACACCTCCCGCAGCTGGAGCTGCAGCCTTGAACAAGGACATTGCTGTTGTAGCTATTCCATTTGCTGCACCCCTTTGCTCTTGTGGCTATAAATTGCATTGGATTGAAATATCAAACAGACTTAATAATTACTTTTGTGAGGATATCAAAGAAGATATATGATTGATTGAACTGAGATAAATTGGATATGTACCACAGCATTGTTTTGCAGAAGTGATGTGCCGGTAAGTATAGTTATCTGATTAGAATGCTCAAACATTAGAATACTAAAAGTTGAATCTTAGAATAAACTAAATAACCAGTGTAGTTGTTTCTTAAATCTTAACATTCCAATATACACAGCAGAGAAATAAACTTACAGCAAGAACACTTTTGATCATCGCTGCACTGTACAGAGCCAAGCCAAGTTTTAGTCCTGATAAGTGTGTCATGAAGGGATAAGCTGCAATTATTGGTATGGATAGTGCCTGCAATGCTAACATATCAGTTGATAAAATCATTGAAAGTAGTTTTTTTAACAGAAAACGAACAGGCAACGCAACCATAAGTAGCGAGTAGACTGTAGCAAGTAAAAGCTTAGTGACAGTGTCATTAGTAACTTACAGCTGCGACGCGGGTTGAGTGGATAGGTCCAAAGATTTTATCAACCCAGCGGAAGACAAAGAGTTGATATACTATAAGACTGGCACCTACAGTTGAATAGAAGATGAATATTGACTTTCCAGAAATGCATTTAGTACTGCTACAATAACACAAACATTGTATGATCAAATGATTGATCAGAAAGTAGTTGAATGATCTATAATTACCTGCCACTGTGAGAACTTGCCCAACATCTTTAGATGAAAAGCTAAGCCCGCCATATTTTCTGTCACTTACAGTCCACAGAGAAAATATCTGACATTTAAATAAAGAAAAAATAATTAATGTTCAGAACCATTGCATTTCAATGTACCAATAAAAAAATGTTACCTCAGTATATGCAGTGTCATGAAGGGAGAAGACACAATATGTGAGAATGGATGACATTAACGGCCAATTTTTTAATAAGCTCTCCTTGGGCACTGCTGTACTTTGTTGAGTGGTAGCGCCTTCAGCTGTTTCAACTACCCTCTCAAGGCCTTTGTGCTTATGTAGGGTCTCCTGTTAAGTTCATCGATGAATTACAAGTACATTAAAAAATACGATAGAAACACCTACTCCCTCTCATATTTTTTTTGAATAAAAAGAAAGACCAGGAGGAGTAAGTTTGAAATAAATTAGCATCAAAATTTTAAAAGGTGGATAGCATATTCACACGGATCATGCAGTTTCGTATGGTTATGTCTAGCTTTTTTTTCACTCTAGCAGGGTATATTTGTGTAAAATTAAAAATCATGAAGTCAAAAAATAAAAGGTCACCAGGATAACATTAAAACCAAACATGTCTGATAATATTAGTAGAGAGAGAGAGTAGGTCATATTTACCGGGAGCCATGCACAGATTATGAAGACAAAGATAGCAAAGACTGATATACATAGACATGGTAGCAGATAGGGGAACCTGCATAATTTTGGATTGAACAGATAAGATTAAACATTTTCTCTCTTCCTCAGTGTTAAGAAAATTCAATTTCAGGTGAAAGGTAACCTTCCAAAAGCTGAGTTCTCATGAAACAGATGTGGATATTGTTTCACAGGCTGGTACAAAAGAGAGACAAAGGTTCAAGTTCAAGGAGAGAAATAGAAAATACACAAAAGGTAAACAACGATTCAGTACCTGTGCCAGGTAGCCCCCAATTGCTGGTCCAATTATAACGCCTAGTCCCCAAGCTGTGCTGACCTATATTTGGTGAAATGGATCAAAATAGTTAAGTTCATAATATGTTATAATCATGGCATATGCGTAATTAGGTATGTGTGTAATTGGAGCTTACAACTGATAGGCCCAAGGCTGCTTGTTCGGATCGACAGACTTCAACAGAGTACGCCTGTGGCCGCAAGCAAACATTATTGACCATTGCCAGAAATAGAACAGTAACTGAAAGTGACCTGGTCCTTTTTTGGTTCTTATGAATTGTGTCTTTTTCCGTATGAAAGTACCTTTATTGGTCCAAGAAATCCATTCAGAGCGCCAAGAAGAAATCTTGTGGTAATAGCCATCCAATATTTCACACTTAGTCCAAACAGAGTATTGAATATAATGCTGAAAAATGTAGGTAGGGAAATGTGTTAGAAACCCTACATGGTAATGGAACGGAACAGAATATTATTTAGCTTTGACAGATACACATTGTGGTCAGTTTCTTAGGGAAAGATATTTACTGCAAGCACTTACACTGAAAATATTGAAAATGCAATTACAGGCTTTCGTCCAATACGATCCGCCACCATACCCCAAAAGATTGACGCAAAACCTCTGCCAAGCAGGTATGACGCACCTAGAGAAAATCGTGACAGATATGACATGTCCGAATTATTTTTTTATTGAGTTATAAATGGTACGAATTTGCAAGACAAATAAAAAGGAATGCATGTATCTAACTCATTGAGACTAGCAGGGTGCTGACATATCTTACCGAGAAACCCGGCATAAAACCCAATGTCTTCTTCTCTTTGAGCAACATGCAGGTCTCGTATCTGTTTTTAACAGATCAGCATTGTGGTTGTTTGTATATTTTACAAAAAGGAACAAATTGCAATATTTGTAAGAAGGGCATGCATGGGATGGGAGCTTACCATGAAGTACAAAAATGGGAACAGTGACGAAATCGGCAGAGCTGGGGAGAAAAACACAAGAGGGGTGGGGTTCAGAAACGAGTGGAAATTAATTAATAATAATAACATAACATATTTCCAAAAAAAGAATGGTCTAGAAGAAGGAGATGGCACGACCGGCGGCCGAGAAGAATGAAAAGGAATATCCAAATTCAACCTAGGATGCTGCTGTAGAATAAGACCATGCATGATGAATATGTACCTGCTGCGAGTGTGATGACGCCAACGAAGAGGAGCTCCTTGTACGGAGCGCCCTCGTTGCTCTCCTTCTTCCTCTCCATGGCGCACCCGGGGCACCCGTCGTAGTACACCTTCGCTGCCGGAGCCGATGCCGGCCGCGGCGGCGTTGAGTCGCCTCCCATCTCAGTAGTGTGGCGCGCAGCTTAATTATATATGAGCTAGGGCAAAAATAGTGGTGGAGAGAAGCAGACGATGCTGAGAGCATCAAAGAGAAGAGAAGGTGACTTGATGGCCATGTTTCGCTCCAGGGAGAGAGCGAAGCAGAGAAGTAGTAGTCCCTTTGGCATGCGCGGCCACCGCCGTTACATCTCTTCATCAAGAGAGAGAGAGAGAGAGAAACCGGTTCACAGGTGGGCTGACACGTGTGCATGCTAGTGTGCACGGGGAACGTATATCTATCTCTCTGCTGGCTGCTGCAGCCTATCATCATCAAGAAACTGAACTGGGAACGACGGAGACGCCACCAAACCAAACCAAACCAAACCAAACCAAACCAGCGATCAACTGGGGCGCCGCCTAGCAAAGTGAGGCTGCTGTCGCTGTGCGCGCGGCGTACGGCGCGACAAGGCGAGCATTCAGGTCCCCGTCCCCGTCGAGAAGGACACGTCAATCCAGTTTCTTCTTCCTAGTGGACACGGGCCCGCCAGCCCTGGGCCAGCAAATTAAAGACTCGTGCCTATTATTACATCCTTCCTAGACATAAACCAAAAGTAAGAACATGGGTGAGAAGCTTCCTTTCTTTCAAAAAAAAACTAAAAAGAAGGTTCTACGAATGGTCGTGAAACTCTTTGATGTTAAGCATAAAGCCGTCTTCGAGTAGTGACAATTTGACTTGATTTTCGTCAGGAAACAAATGACCCAACTACCAGGCGTGTAGTATACACCCACTGCATGACCAAGCTGATCGATCTTTTTATTTATGGTGAACCGACCGCCGGGTTATCGTCGTCAAATGACCGATCGTTTTACACGAGCGTTTCAGAGAGGCAGAACGGCAAAAGGGGGAAAAAAGCTGGAGCACCTGAGTGAGAGAACAAGTTTGAAACCATGTCTGCCGCGAGTGGTTTGTAAAAACTATATGTCCAACATATTTCCTAGCTTTCAGTTGATCGAAAATTTTCAATCAATGGTTTGTTCTTTTGAGTTTTGATTTTTTTTGGTAGAATTATTTATATAATAATTATAAATCATTAGATCTAAATTTAATAGCTTAAAGAGGTGATTAAAAATTATCCTAAATTTTCAATCAGCTGAAAATTAGTAAGTCCCTATGTCCAATGAATGCTGCTTGGGCGACGGGGCCTTGCTTGCATTGATAGGCGTGCCGCAGCCCTGACATCATAAGTATCTCGTCCATATATTTGTCACAGGACGATGCTCCTTTATTGGGGGCACTAGGGAAGTAGTAGAGACGACAAAGATTTTGCAACCCCATTCCCATTAATAATACTCGTGCCACTACTGGAAACGGTGGATCCACGCCTCTACTGATGGAGACGCAATCGAGAAAGCCTAAAGCTACAGCGGCAGAGATGGTTTTACTGGTGAGTCAGAAAGGCAGGCTTTGGACAACAGCGGATGTTAGGCGAGGTGGAGAGAAAAGAGCAATGCAATATTGCAATTTGCAAATTTGCAAAGCAAGACGGCACCAGAGAGAAGACATCACGTGAAGCCGAGACGAGATGAGGGATTGAGGGCATGAGGCCAGAGCACTAGTCCCTTTCGAGTTGCTTTGATTGCTGGCTGTGGAAAGACGCAGACTACTGTACCATGTATAGGCACAGTCGTTGTTAGTGGGATATACTACATCATCCACCACGCATATATCTGCCATGGAACGCCGCCGATTCTAATTCCGCTACACCGGAGGCGCTCTGTCAAGACAAATTTACCGATGACCCTATACGAGGAGTCTCTTCTTCAAGGCAAATTATATATTAAACGCCGTGTCAAACCCATTTTGTTTTGAGAAAAGCGACGTTGAAGCTACCAGACGTACCACTCCGGCGTCTAGACTTGTTTGCTTGTGCCTCTCAAAGCAATTAATTAAGAGACCAAAGATCCCGGCTTAATTTGGACGGCAACTTCATTATCGTTTGCTGCTTTCATGCTACAATAGCGTTTTCCAGGTGCTGATGAGCCGCTTTGGCGGAGCTGTCGTAAGCAGATTATCGTTTTTTACTTGCGATTGCGAGTAAACGAGAGCTCGCCGGCCGTAATCGCCGACAACGGCGGCTGGTCTTAGCTCCGCGCGCGTTCCGATGATTCCAAGAAGGAGCAGGGTGTCGAAGAAGAAGAGATGGGACGGGTACTGTACATAGCGCATGATTTGTTTAGAAACTGCGCATCCGTCCTCCACGGTGGTGAGGAGTGAGGGACCTGCTGACCGCCGACAATGGAGGCGGAGCAATGGAAAACCGACATGACCTGCACCTGTAGATATGGGAGTATACTCCTCTGTGCAGTGCTACGGCGGGGATGGTGGATTCAGTCGAAGATGGTGGTCGATTGCTCGCCGCTCGGCCGACCGACGGTTCGTTGCTGATGCTCGCGGGGGGGGGGGGGGGGGGGGGGGAGGGGAGATGACGGAGGCCGCGTGCTCTAGGCTGACTAATGGTGGCGCGGGATGCCCGCCGATGAGATTCCAAGGGCACGAGGCCATCGCCGGTGGGCATTTTGCAAAGACCTCCTCAAACTAGGGTGGTTTCCGCAAATTATTGGATCGCGATCCGATATTTTACAAAACGGTCCCTGGAAACTTACGAACAAGTCCTTCTTCCTCCTCTCCGCGATCCGCCGGCCGCCGCCGCACCTGGGCCGCCGGAGATTCCAAAAGCGTCCGGGCGTACACTGCGTCTACGCCTCCGCAGCGCCGTTTCGCAGATACAGTTATACGGGCAGCAGCAGGGCCAAATGCCATGTAGCAGCCGTACTGTCTTGGATGACCCAACACCTGGACGGCCAAGTCGATGTTCTTGGCCTTGAGGATCTAGTCCAGGCCACAGTGTTGCGCAGAGCAGATGTGGAGCTGAGCTTCAGCACTTGCCGCTGTTATCGTGGCATTTGGGTGGGGGAGCTGCATTGAGCGCTGGGGGAGGATACCGAAAGCCGAGCAGGTGGGTGATCTCAAGCGCTTGCGCCTTGCAGTCGTTACCGTGAGGTAATGTATGGTCTATGACGAAATTAAAGGAGCCGTACGGTTGCACGGCCAAAATTTGGCAGCAAAACACAATCAAGAAGGTCCACGCTCAATGGAGGACACAACTCAACGGCTTTATTATTAGTGGTCAATATTTTTGGTGGAACGTCCGGAAAGAAAGCAATCGACCAATCTTGTATCATCAAATTGATACTTCATTCAAGTTGAACACATCATATTGATTTAGTTGTACTATGATTTATGACATTAATATGGCTATGTAACAAACGCTATTGTGACAAAACTGTTGTAATAAGCTAATAAGCTCTTACATGTTCTCCTCTTTCTCAAACAAAATGGACATAGCTCATGCCGTTATTTAGAATGAAAACATAAAAACATGCAAGCGAGTTAGGGTACTGTTGATACAAATCGTCCAGAGACGAAGCTCTATTTTTTTTCCTATCAATAGTACTATTTTGGAAACGTTGGTAACACCAGGAAAGGTTCAAAGGTGGATATGAGTCCAAAGAGCTCCAGCAAAATCAGCACTGCAAAGACCACCTGATCACCTACACATTCAACCAATTAGATGGTTACAAGCAGGTTTCATTTCCCTACTCCTGCAGAGAAATTAATGCAAGCTATATTAGAGTGTAACTGAAAGTTTACCTGGTAGGAAAGCTGCATCTTGACGCCTTTGAGCCCATGAAAACCTGTATCAGATATGCGTTTAGCATTTAGGAAACATAACTGGACTTGTGAACACACTCGGAATAATATTTAATCTAGATAGCACTTGGTCTGTGTTAGTTATTCCTTTTGGCTATTAGGTGACATAAAAAACGGCTAACATATCTTCCATTATTTGATAGCCAAATGAGTGTGCATCTTTAGTCAACAAATAGGTAGGTTTGTTTCACTCAGAGTATGATTGCAAGTTGTAATGTGAACATATAGTTAGGCAAATTTTCCACTCAGAGTATGCATGGAAGTCGTAATCCCTCCGATGTAAAATATGTTTTTTTATTTGAATTAGGAAATATGCATGTGACTGCACAATACAACCTAAGTAAAACATATATTTTCAAGGCATTATAATGTGAAAAGGGGGATATGAAAAGAGATACTTACAGAGCCCCTGCACCGATTGGAGCAGTTGCCTTGAAAAATGACATTGCCGTTGTCGATATACCGTTAGCTGTGCCTCTCTGTTCTTGGCACTGTAATTTAATTTAAAATATATTACATAATTATAATTTATTCACTTCTGCACATACAACATCCCACCAAATATATTTAAGATCACACATACCACAGAATTGTTTTGTAAAAGGGAAACTCCTGTGGTGATAGTAATCTGTACATGTTGTAAAAGAGAATAATGAGATAGATTTGGGTAGAAGTAAGAGTATTAGAAAAATAATTTATACTTTATTGCATCACTCTTTAGTCACTACAAAATGCTACTATACGGACCATAAAAAGGCCGTACCCAGTGCTGAGAGCTCCCGCACTGTGCGGGGTCTGGGGAAGGGTTTCAGCGGCAGGCCTTACCCCCGCCTGTGCAATGCGGGGAGACCGCGGCTCGAACCCGGGACCTGTTGGTTACAGTCGGTATGCTCTACCGCTGCACCAGGCCACTATACGGACCATGTTTTTCCAAAATCCTGTGGTGATAGTAATTTGTATATTGTTACCTATATATGCAATAAACTAATAAAGTGTTCAGGCAACACCATAAAGGGTTGCCATAGTTTCCTTCTAAAAAAAATCTTTTGCAATGCCATTTTCTCGTGACTATGATTATCACGTGAAAAAATAGTAATAAAATGGTAAATTGTTGTGGTAGACCAAAAATTGTGTGCACTGATGCTACTGGAACTATCATACAAATCGCAAGGTTGGCCAGTTAAATAGGAATTTGAACTTAGATTCAGATCACGAATACTTACTGCAAGAGCACTTTTCATCACAGCCGCAGAATAAAGAGCAAAATAGAGTTTAACTCCATGTAGGTGTGTCATAAAAGGATAAGTAGCAAGAACAAGCATCGACACAGCCTGAAATATCAATGTTGAAATAAGCTTAATGATGATGACATAATTATTTTCTTACATGGCAAAGTAGAAGAGTTACGGACTACTCACAGAAGCAATACGTGATGAGTTGACTGTTCCAAGAACTTTATGAACCCAACGATAAATGATAAGCTGGTATACAAGAAGACTTGCACCTAAATTTATAAAGGCCCCCATTTATCAGTAAAATGAAGGGAATGACTAAGAAATTAAGCAATATCACTTTTCATATATGCATACAAATGCTGCAAGTATCAGCTTTTGAAGTGTTGCATGAGCAGATTAAAAAGTTTGAAAAATGAAGGGAGTATACTTGTAACATCTAGAAATACCTGCCATAGCAAGAACTTCACCAACATCTTCAGTTGAGAAGCTAAGGCCACCGTAGTTTCGATCACTCACGGCCCATAAAGAAAGTATCTGGTATCAAAATAATGACCATGTTATAAAACCCTCAATCCCAAATATATGAGAAATGCTTGATGTTGGTAAGTGGGTGGTACTAATAAACAATATTAATTCAGGACCCATATGATGATGTACGAGGAAATTTTTGAATCACACTAATGTATAATATTCACTGTGCCTCTTGATATGTTCTAATAAGGTCGGTAAAGAAAGATGACTTACTGATTAGAAATAGACTAAAAAGACTATAGTTATAGAATAGTATAATGGTATTTACCTCACTGTATGCTCCATCATGAAGGCTAAAGAAACAGTAAGGTAGCATGGTTGACATCCAAGGCCTATTCTGAAACAAACTCTTTTCGGGACTTGAATTCCAGTGACGATCCTCTTCTTTTGGCAACAAAAAACATTTGACTTCTTTAGTGTCCTTTTTAGGAAGTTTATGCCTATGTATGGTCTCCTGCAAGATAGTTGCAACTCTGATTCAGTATTTGATTTGTGAATTATACAACTTAAGTAGAATGTGCTGCTTGCTATGCTCATATGTGGGACAACTGTGAAACTAAGATGGAATCCGAGCACAAGAAATGTCAATATAGAACAAAATTAGTGCTTTATTTTTTAAAAAAGAAGCTTAAATGATGATGCATGTTAAGTGAAATGGTACATACCGGAAGCCATGTACAACCTATCAGGACAATGACAGCAAATGATGATACACTTAGACAGGGCAAGAGGTATGGGAATCTGTAAAATCCAACAAATGAGCTATGGTAATGTGCAAGGTATATATTTAACAGCTTGTGACTTCGTAAGGGTTCTATGTCTTATATATTTTGGATATTTACCTGCCAAAAATAGAACTTTTGGAGAACATGTGAGGATATTTATCAGCAGGCTAGGAAAAAAGAAGAGTGCGCTGTTAGAAAATAATGGTTATTTATTATTTATTGATTATTTTTGAGCTATATAGTACCTGTGCAAGGTAGCCTCCAAGAGCTGGACCAACAATAACACCCAGCCCCCATGCTGTGTTGACCTAGTAAAAGTAATTTTGATAAGACCAATCTCGATAAGCGAAGGGTCATGCAAGTAAAATACAAGCGTCTAAAAATATGTAGAGTTATTATGTTTAATGGAATTACAACTGAAAGTCCGAGTGCCTGGTGTTCAGTCTGACAAACTTCAACACAATAGGCCTGGAAAAATTGAAAATTTTAACGATTTTAGCATAGATCTTTCAAACATACGAGTCACAATAATTACAGCTTCTTTGAGTTGAAACTGCTAATTTACATGTACCTTTATTGGGGCAAGTAGACCATTTAGAGCACCCAGCACAAGTCTTACAACAATTGCCATCCAATATGTTTTACTTAGACCAAATAGTGTATTAAATATGGCCCTATAAAATGTCAAATGGAAGTAGGAAAGCTAACTGAGTATTGCACCTTTTGATGAAATCCAAAAAAAATACATTTTAGTTAGAATTTCCGTAATACTTACACAGAGAAGATTGCGAATGCAATGACAGGCTTTCGGCCAATACGGTCTGAAATAATACCCCAAAAAATTGCAGCAAAGCCTCTGCCAACCATGTAAGAAGCAGCTACATTTGAAAACGTTGACAATTCACATTATTGTTTATATTTAGTATGATGTCTCTTCTTCATGACTGAATGTGAGTTGATGAGAATGAAGAAAAAACCATACCAAGAAACCCAGCATAAAATCCAATATCTTCCTCTGTTTTAGCAATGTGAAAGTCCCTTATCTATGAACAGTGGGAAAAGAATAATATCATATCACTATATATAAGCATGAGTACAACTGAATAATATGCTACAAAGGATGATAAGAGCCAACGCTTATAAACTAGAAGTGCTTTGAACTGCAGCAGTACTTCCTTGGTTTTTCCAATGTATGTCACGAGAATACCAATATTTTTTGGAGCAGGCAGCTTGATGACTTACAATGAAAATAAAGAAAATGCACTCTGGGATCTGTACTGTGTGAACCTGAATTCTAAAGTAGTACCTACTACTCTACTTTTGAATTTTTAACAAGCTAGTGTGAGGTTTAAAGATGACCGTATATCCTCAAGACAAATGCAATGTGAGGCGTAGAGAGAGTACTGATTAAGATTACATACCATGAAATACATGAACGGGAAGAGGCACGTGATTGGCAAAGCTGACAGAACAGAAAGAAGAAAGATAGCATTCATCAGAGTCAGATATAAACAATGACGGGATCACCCGTTGGCCGTCAATGACAAGGCGGCAGATAGACATAGTAAACAGGAGCGAAACAATTTATGTAAAACGTTTGCTGATGCTTTATAAGTAAGGCAGGGGTTTGGCCTTTAAACTGTAAAAGTTCCTTTGTTAATGACAACTTGAACTCTCTATGTTAGTGCTCGTAAAAAGTCATGTTTGTCACTCTTATTTTTGGAAGCTCAAGTCTTTTAGTTATACTACCATACAAAAGAGTAATTATCTATCCTTTTTTTTTAAAAGCAAAAGCAACTAACTACTAATTTGTACTAAGCATCTTGTCCTAACGACAAGAAGAATATCTGGAGGGAGTAATAAACAACAGTGTTTCGATCATCCAATCAGAGATGATGGAATGCTGGGTGTGTGTTCTATATATGTTGTCATCCAATAAGATAGAAGACCTCTCGCACCTATAGGAACTCAGCTAGTAGCTACACAAAAGCACCAATAAGCCGACATAGCATGTAAACCAAGTTTTTTTTTTTGAAAAAAAGCAGGAGCTCTGCCATTCATTAAGGGAGGAATCATGTAAACCAAGTTGAGTTGAGATCTTGATGAGTTGCAGCGCTGTTGGAGCATCGGTTGGTTGTTACACTCCTTTTCCGTTTTAAACAGCTCGGTTTTACTAGTGGTAGTTGTTTGCCGGAAGCAGAGTCGTGACAAACAATAGAAGTTGGGAGCAGCTAACGCATCTTGGCACAACTTAGCTACTTTCTACAAATATGCACATGCCTGACACTCAACAAACAAATATGCACATGCCTTCTGTGCCACGTACGTGTGGGTCCGGCTGGGAATGGATCGTTCCCTGCAAGCAGCCATATCCTCTATAGCTCAGGCCCTCGTGGCATCATCTCTAGCCTCTCCTCTGCTCATGCCACCGGCGAGACTGCCCGCGGCAACAATGGCAGCCACCAGATCACAAGCATCTCCTAATAACTTCTGAAGGCCAAACCAAGGAATGTCAACCAGAGCTAGTGAGCTATAGCACAGGTAGGACACAATGCAAGGTGCGTAGATCAATCAAGTGATGCGTGCGTGTGTGTTATCAGAGGTATAGCGAAGAACTAAACCTATCAGTTGCAGCTAGGAAATCAGCCACATTGTTCGAAAAATGGAAATTTAACGAGGAATATCAACGGATAAATGTAGTAGGGTAAATAAAAAACGTACATGAGGCGAGGGTGGTGATCCCGACGAAGAAGAACTCCTTGTAGGGGATCCTCCCGTTGCTGCGCGCCTTCCTCAGCTCCATCGCGCAGCCGGGGCACCCCTCCACTGCCGGCGCCGGCAGCAGCAGCGGCGCCTCCTCGCTGCCCATCACTGAACTGAAATGCTCAGCACACACAGGTGCAAACACAGACCCAGCCAGCAGTCGACTGCCACGCCTTTTGCAATCACAAAGCTGGTGAAGTTGCCAAGCTCCGTTTTGTTCTTTATATATAGCACTGCACCGGGAGGAAAGGCAAAGGCTGCAGGATACAACGGTGCTCTCCACTAGCCGTTCGATGTATGATCGACGCCCGTGATTGGACTGCCCAGCTTCAGTGAGATTTTCAATTTGGTCCGACCAGGAAAGCCTTGTTGGCGACTCCTCACCTGGATCAAAATGAAGAATGTCCTCTCCTCTGATTGTTGATCCAGCTTCATCCAACTCTTTAATTAGTTCATCGCCAGCATGCCTGTACAGCAGTATCAACACAATGAAACAAATTGACCCTGCTTGACGCAATTCTTTTCCGTCATCATTAGCTTGATCAGAATGAAAAGATATGAATCACCCTACCCTTGGACCCAAACCGAGAAATTAGAGGAGATCGATGAGGGCACCTGTCCAGCATCAAACTTTATATAGTTGCTCCTCGTACCCTAGCCTCCCTACTTCTCTGTCCCCCATCGTGATGGCGCCGTCGGGTGAATCTGGCAGAGAAGATAATTAACCAGGCTCGGCGTCGGCGATCGCTTGGCCGCCGTCTGCACGGTGGTCATGAGTTGGGCTCGGGCGCTCGGCTTCGCGCGACGGAACTAGATCGCCAGCGTGGCTGCCACATAGGACAAAACGGGCCAACATTCACGTGCGCATAAAGGGGGCAAATCGGGCCGGGCTTGATGATCACCAGGTGGGCGCCTTTCTGCCCACAAATCTGCATGTGTCAAGAAAGGACTACGGTGATTCTAAAAAAAATTGTCGTTACGACAAGAATTATATTTTTAATAAAATGAATTAAAAGTATTGTTTTTAGCAACCATTCGAAAAGCGGAGACAGGGAGCAAATAAATAGTTTTGACTCGTTGCACTTTACATCACTAATTACAAGTTGCAATGCTGCAAACTCGGGGTAACCGTCTGTAATGATACTGTTACAAGCTATACATTTTTTTTACTGATGAAATGCTGCTACTGCTACATACATCGCTAACAACTGATTACAAGTACACGAATCTAGCTTTGATTTTCCAGGGTATCGTGCAGACATGCCTTCGCCTCACGTGTGCAGGTCTGTATTTTGAATACCCAGAGCCTTCTGAAATCGAAAACAAAAACTAATTTCCTTCATGTTGCGCTGGCACAGCCAGAAAGGGTTTGAATGTGAGGATAAGTCCTAGCAATTCGATCACATTCAGAAGGAAGAATACCATCTGATCACCTGTAAGGATGAAAATAGAATGAAGAAAATTGTACAAGAGGGAATATAGGTCCTGCGAGAAAAGGCAGCTGCGATTTCACAAAAAAGATATAAAAGTTTTACCTGGAAAGAAATAAGCATGCTGCCGTTTCTGTGCCCACGAAAACCTGAATTAATACCCCAAAAGATAGTCACATACAATCCAAGTTTCAGAAGGAACATATACACTCCAAGTGCTATGGCCTGTAGGGTAATGCTTAGTACATCACAGCCTTCCTACCCCTGAACTTTAGATTTAGAAAAAGTGACGCGCTAGTGATAAATGAAAGAAAACAGTACAGCTTCCTACTTTGCAGCGATATGGATTGCAATTTTATATAGCTTGGCACTCATTTATATTTCAGAGTAGCTACGGGGAGCAGACTATACTCACACAATGCCGGCTCCAGCAGGAGCGACTGCCTTGAAACAGGACATTCCTGTCATGGATAATCCATTTGCAGCACCTCTTTGGTCCTGAGGCTGTTCATAATTGCAAGGTTAATAGTGAGTTGCAGAATAACAGCATAGATCTTTAACAGTATGTGTTCAAATGGAGCTGAACTTTAGCGAACGGGTGCATACCACAGCATTGTTTTGAAGGAGGAAAGTACCCGTAATAATGGTAACCTGATACAGTATATCATGGATGTCAGTAAATAAATTGGCAAACTTGAACTATGTCAAGAAATAAATAATGCCTACAATCTAATAATTCAAAAGAAAAGAAATAAGCTGTGAACATATACTAATCTGAAATCTGCCAACCATATGTGGCAACGGCAGATTTTTTCTTTTTCTTTCTTGAGTTGCAAAGTAACTGCAACCTTTCTTTTGTAGATAACGGTAAATGAGTTCCAGCCTTGGCTTCAAGAGAAGCTACAGCCCACTATATACTTATTTCGTTCCGAAATTTCAATTGACAAGGATTCAAAATGGAATGAATATACTCACAGCAAGATTATTTTTTATTACTGATGCAATATTCAGAAGGATTGATAATCCTGGTTCTGATAGGTATGTCATATAAGGGTAGGCAAACAGGATTGGTACACACAAGATCTGCAAGGTTGAGCACAATAGTTAAGATATGCAGCAGCAAAAGAAAGGGACTGCAGCAATTAAATAAAGCAGATTTTACTCACAGCTGCAATTCGGGAAGCTTTGATAGGACCGAGAACTTTATTGATATGTGGGTATACAAAGAGTTGATATACTAGAAGACTGACACCTGTAATGGAAGACAATATTGCCAATGTAACCAAGGCCAGAAAAAAACAAAGAAATTGGTGCGTAGCATTGAGAACCAAAATGATGGAGCCATACTAAAAAGAAAATTTACAGATCAGATTCAGCTTTAGGGGAATGAGTAAAAACATTTCCTTTCACATATAGAGCTGAAAGTTTATAATCAAGTACAATTATCGTTTCTATGGCATACGAACCACTACATTCCATAATAGAAATAATTTTACGCAAGCTAATAACAGCAGCAATAATGGATAAACTACCTGTAACAGCAAGCACTTGGCCTACATTCTCAGATGATAAACCTAGTCCGCCATACTTCTTGTCACTTTCAGCCCATAGAGAGAAGACCTGTAGTTAATTTTCATCAATGCTCTTAAACATTCTGATTTCCCTTTAAACAGGTACCATAAAAGAAAGGACATAGCATATTTTTCAAATATATATCCAACTAATATGTTGGTAGGATAAATGTTTCCTCGGATAATGCAGGAGAGCTGCATATCATTCCATTAAGAAGAAGAAAAAAGGAACAAAGTACAAAAAGGCAGGGTAAAGGACCTGCCTGCCCCTCACACACTCTAGTTACAAGACCCCACTTGCTCTTTGTACAAAACGACCTGGACATCCAAACAGTTCTAAATGTAACACAAGCGAATTTTGGTATCTTTATTAATTACAGAAATTCTCACAGTACACCATGTTCACAAATAGTGCAGTAGAACTACCTAGCTTTTTATAGCCTAATTATCCAACAAGCTTCAATAGTTCTAGTCATAAATAAAAAGAAGAAAGTTTTAAGAAAATACCTCTGTATAAGCCATGTCATGAAAGGAGAAGACACAATAGATAATTATTGATGACATCAATGGCCAATTCCTGAATAAGCTCTTCTTGCTCTCCGAACTACCACTTTGTTGAACCTTTTCTTTAGAATCAATCAGAGGAGCCTCCAAACCTTCAATGCTCTGATTTTCAGTTTCACTAACTTTATGTTTATGCAAAGTCTCCTAAAATACATTTCAGATGGGTCAGGGAAGAATTGAAATTAAGAACACAAGGTCAGTATCATAACTAAAATAATGCGAAGCAGTATACCGGCATCCATATGCAGCTTATGAGAACAGCAGCAGCAAAAACTGATGTGCATAAACATGGTAAGAAATATGGGAACCTGGAAGTTTTCATATAAAATTGTAAGCACTGTGTCAATCATAGTTTTGCCGCATGAAAAAACATACCGTGCGAAGAGTGAATCAGGTGAGAAGACATTAGGAAAATTTTCAGCAGGCTGCCAGTAAATTATTCAGGTTAGCATTGATGATAAATGATTGCCTAGAAAACTGTTAAATTTTCTGATATACCAGAGCAAGGTAGCCTCCTAGAGCAGGACCAATGATCAGGCCTATTCCCCATGCTGTACTAACCTAAAAATTAGGAGAAGGTAAATTTCTAAATTACAATAACTGAATAACAATTTGTATCTACCGGTAAGAAATTGTATAACAATAATAACGTTGTATCAGTAAGAAATTTGTATCTACCAGTGATAATGCTGAAGCTTCATGTTCAGGTCTGCAAACTTCAATAGCATAAGCCTGTAAGAGCAAAACATGAGGTCATCGGCTAATCATATATATAACATAAAAGAGATCAGAAGAGGTTACAAATTAACCATACCTTTATTGGTCCAAGTAAACCATTTAGAGCACCAAGCAGAAATCGTGTAGCTATTGCCATCCAATAGCTGACACTAAGCCCAAATAAGGTATTAAATACAACCCTGACATATAGCAAGAATTAAATTAGAGACTTCAGTATTGAAAGAATGAACAAAAGGAGTAAACAAACACATCCTTAAATCAATACAGGTTGTGTGAAGTGGAGGTAAAATGTTACTAACACGGAGAAAATGCCAAACACGACAACTGGTTTCCTCCCGACACGGTCTGCCGCTATTCCCCAAGCTGTTGAAGTCAAACATCTACCAAACATAAATGAAGCACCTGGAAGCATCCAGAATATGACATTACTCATTTATAAATAGTGAGCTAAACAACAACAAATTTGAATGATCAATTTGTAAACAAACCTACGAAACCAGCATAGAATCCGATATCTTCTGTTCTTTTAGCAACATGCAAGTCTCTTATCTGTGGAGTAGTAAAAGACAATATTAACAAATGTTTAATTAAAGGTACATGACAAATGCCGTTTGTGCAAAAGGTAGGAAAAGAAATGCAAACATTAGGTTATCCAAAGATTCACATTATCTAACTGCTAATTGTTGGTTATATATAAAACAACTCTATAAGAAACCAGAAAGAAGGAACCAAATGGTACACATACCATAAAGTACAAGAAGGGGAATAATGATGATATCGGTAAGGCTGAAACAAAAAAGACAAAGAAAATTAGAAATAACATATATATTTATGGATGAAAAAAAATGGATACGAGATTGACAGTAGGGTTACGAACATCGAAAACATAGCAGTTTTTTCTGTAAGTTCACAATGTCAAAGCTGACATTTATAAGTTATTAGCTCAAAATGCCGATTATTAAGCAATCCATCCATGAATATAAGTTGTAGTTGACCAACAGAGCATCGGCCTACCCGCAAGAATGGCCATAGGAATTGGCGGCATTAAATCCCATCTTATTCCAACAAAAACTCTAGTAATCTGAATTCCCCAATACTAAGAAAAATGCTTACCTGGAAGCTGAAGAGAGAAGATTTCAAGGACAGAACCCGTACCAGCGGTGAGACAAATCATCCAGACATACAAGAACTCCTTGTACGGCATCCCCCTCAGGACGTCCTTCTTCTTGTCGTAAGCGCAGCCGGGGGCAATCCGGGTGATACTCCTTCTTCAGCAACGGCGAAGTGCCCTCCTCCGCCATCGAGAACCGATAGAATAGAATCCCTCAATAATCCCGTCAAAGCTCAGAACGAGCCTGAGCCTCCAGGGCTCCAGGCAAGCGAATGCGCAATGCGACTTCTCTCCTCGGGCAGATGAGATTGCCTTTACCTCGTGGGCTCAATGGCCGAATCGAGAATACTATTGTTTTTTTTTTCTGAACCAGCACCATGCTGTAATATTTTTTTGGTCAGTCAAAACGCGAATCGAATGAAATACTAGCGGGTGAGGCTTGTTGATTGTTGTTACTGGTACAAGCCAGTAGTGTTTAGTTTCACGCATCTGTGGGTTGTGGCCGCAACAATCGACGCCAGCGACATTGCTGGAATCTTTGATGACAATGTCAATACTCAAGAGCGATGAGACAAAAAAAAAAGCGAGATTATTGCATGGATCGAACTCCGCGAGAACGAAAGTGGCAGGCAGATACGTATACGTACCTGTGCAGAGGGTGACGATCCAGACGTAGAGGAAGTTGGCGTACGGGATGCCCGGGTTCGCCGCCTTCTGCCGGTCCACGGCGCACCCGGGGCACCCGTCCACCAAGTACACCGCGCCGCCGCCGCCGGTGGCGGCCTTCTTCTCCAGCAGTGGCGCCGACGACGACGAGATCTCACTCTCATCCCCTTGCTGCGCTGTCTCCTCCGCCATTGTTGTTTTCAGAGAGTCCTTATCAAGTCTCTCCTTTTATTTTGAGCTACTAGTAGTGCACCGGGCCACCGGCCTCTCGATCAGTAGCTGGTCACTCGACCTCGATGGGCGTAGTAGCTCTCTCGATCCCCCCTTTAGGCTTCCTTTATTACTACCGATTCTGACACCGGAGCTGCTGCTGATAGCATGTTCTTTGTTTGGAATAAATAGCACGACGAACCCCTTCACACAATTATAAACGGGGCAATCGCCACGTGCTTTTTTGGGTAGGTTTCCGTGGCCACCACGAAGCCGGGTTACATGAGACGGCAACAGGACAGGCACGCAGCTCATCATGTAAGAGTACTTCATGGAGCCAAATTGGAATTTGGCCGTTGCTGCGTGACAGTGCCATCCTTGTTTTACTCTAGTTTTCTGATGCGTGTAAGGCATGCTTGTAATGCTCATGTGCAGATCTTTGATTCGATATTTTTATTTTTGGGTTTTGATTTATGAAGTTTGGAGATTTTTTGGCGGATTTCAGTTTTGAAGGCTGCAAGATTTGGTATTAGAGCCGAGTACGTGGTGCTATGATGCTAGCAAGGATTAGGATCCTCTTCATTTGAATCAATGGAAGATGGCAGAGGCATATATGTGGTACTAAGTTTGATCTGCAGCCACCATATAAAAATGTTTGTTCTTTTCGAATAAAGTTAGAGGAGTGCAGTTGGTTTTGATATCAAAACTTTGGATGCCACTGTATTATGCTTTCTTCCAGCATTAGCAAGAATCAATCTTATAATTAGTTGCCACTACTAATAGGAATATATGTATATGTATTAGGAACGTTTGCTAATCCATGTTTTATGGATAAATTGTTTCAGTCAATTTAGAAGGCTTACCTCTTGATAATCAATTAATGGCAGCAGCAGCAGGCCAGCAGCGGGTGCTGTGAAATTGTTGCAATGGCAAACAAAGAAAAGTGATGTGATTACTACCTGCCTCTGTATTTGTATACTTGTTGGCTTTGACATTTTTCTTGCTAATTAATCTGGATGAAGTGAATTTGCAGCTGCTTGATGTGCTTGCCTCAACGAGGCTCTGGTTCATCAGAGAAGAAGAATATGCAAATTACTATTCATGTTGTATAATTGTTTTATGATGGTGAGAATGATGGCAGAATCACAGAGCCTACTGATTTCACTGTTTCTAAGGTTTGAGCTTTGATCTTCGGCATTCGGTTCAGTTAAACTCCAAATTATGCTAACACATTGAGTTCAATATGGTTTTCAAATCCCATTTGCTTCTTTACCAATCCTATAATTGTATTCGTCATGCTATTGAGGAGGAACCATGGTGGCCACGACGAAGCCATGGCGTGCTGTTGTGGGCAGCAATTCTGCATCCGGCAACTACCTTAATCAATTAGCCCAGGCTATTTCTATCTCTCACCATATCTCATGTTTACCCAAAATCTACCAGTCATGTCTCCTAGGATTTCGGCCATAGAAATCATGGACTGTAGATCATGGTCTGTTTTTCATAGTTAAATAAACTGCAGTACGGCTTGCTATCGAAGTTTGTTTTGTGGACCAATTATATTGCTGACATAGCTCATACATATTTAGGTGTTTGATTCTGATTTAGCCTGAAGAAAAAATGGTCTAAAAGATATACCATTCAATTATATAAGATGATGCAGTACGGCTTGCCATTCTTATTTTGTGAACTATAGTACGGCTTGCCTTTCTGATTTTGCACGGTTGTATTTGCACGGTTCATAGGATGTGAATATTCACTTAGTTATAATTTGAGTTGGATTTTTCTTATATGCTTAAAGGGCACTATGAATGAAGAGACTCAATTCCTTCATATTAAGGAAATGTACTTGAATCTATCCTGATAGGATCATAGGATGTGAATATTCACTTGGTTATACTATTTTTCCTTTTCAGTATTTTAGTTTCTGTATGTGAGGTTAGATAGTAGTATTTGTGGAGAGTGGAAACATGTCATCAACTCAGCAAGAAAATAGTTAATTTCTGAAACTTTGACTAACTGAGATTTTTGTATGGTATGTTGTTCTGGTCTTACAATAACTGTCCTGAATTTCTTTATTTTTTTTTGCACTCAGAAATATGTTATAGCAAATAAGCATAGAAAAGATCTTAGATTAAAGCCATGGTGGTATCTTTATATGTTTTGATATTTTTTATTTATTGTGCAAACTTCTACATGCTAGATTAAATATTAAAATTTCACAAATCTAATTGCAGTTCATTGCTTGTGAAAATTGCAGTCCTTGGCAATGAGGGGGAGGAGAACAAGATGCAGATGAAGGAGGGCATAGTGATACGGTGAACCTTGTTGCAATAAGTATGTGCCTCCATCTGATGGCAAGTCCAAAACAACAAACCCTCATTTTATGATTTCAGATTGTTGCAACTTATAAAGAGTACGAGTAGCAGAGAAGCCTTCCATTCGAACTACATGTAGGATTTTTTTTCCTGCCGTAAACATTAACTTATGCAATCAAATTTGCTCATGACAATCACATGCAAACAATTATGTTTGTGTCCTGTCTGTTTATTTGTGCTGAAGAATTATTCATTTTTTGATAACCTGAGCCAAACTGTAACTATTGAGCAGGTGGCCATATAAATATTGGCGTGGTTATTTTTCTACACCCCAGGTTATAGTAGTCTTGTTGAAGGTCAAACTAGCAAATTTTATACTAATGGAACTGCTTGGGCTGTAAGAACAAGATGCTAGATGGAGGTGGATCGGACTGAGGAATAATTTAATTTGTGCAATATAACTCCCGATGGTAGGTTTCTAATTTTGATCACAACTAATAAAAAGGCTATTTAGTAATTGTATTTGTAGTAATCTATCCAGTAGGAAATTATGTCAATATAAGTTGTTCATACATTTTAGTATTTAGTAATAGGCCCAACTATTATGTCCTAACAGAAATATGCTGCTTCTCAATACTTAACCTATTATTCTTTCAGTTTTGTGTTTTCAGCCCATGCCTCATAATAATAATGTATTTTTGTCGTTGTGCATGCAAAACTTTAACCTAATATTCTTTCAGTAAGTGGCTTCAGTTAATCTGCCCTTTTTCAACTCAGCTTGTACATTATATAAGAAAGCTTATGATAGTTGAGATTGAGAGAACCTCATTTTATTGGTAAATATATGAGATACTCTAAATTAACAATGTTTCAGAGTCTGCATGCTAATGATTCTTAATATATGATTGGAGACGACTCTATTATACCTTGCACATCTTCATTTTTGCTTAGCGCTAATATTGATCCCTAAGTAGGTTCCTGATTTCTTGAATGCCAATAATCATGCTATTGGTAGGACCCTATCAAGCATGTGATTATTTTCCTGTACAAGATACTTTAGAAAGACGTCTTTGTCAAGTATTCAATGGGTGCTTGCACATTTAGTTGTCCTCTACGGTAGTTAAAGGTCAGTTGATGCAACATATTCACTATCAGATTGTTCTCTTTCAAACAGTGGCCTGATATCTCTAACGATTTCATTCATAGTGATTTGGCAGATAGAATTCCCATGCCTTTCTAAACTTAAAGTACTATTCTTGTACTGTGTTTGTTGGTTTATATCGGGGAAAAATGACAAATTGTTCAATACAATTTGGTAGTAATTGCACTTAGGGTACTATTTCTGAAGCATTTTTTAAAAACACATCTGCAGAGCCATCAGCAACGAGCTTGAATACATCACAATGTTGGTGTGTGCTAACTGTGCTTTGCATTGTGAAAGAGGCCTTCAAGGAGTTCAAGCGGTAATTTTTTTATAGGTGGAACCCATCTTTAAACATAAAGGTACATTTGTTCTTTTTTTGTGTGCATTGAAATCTCATGACTCCCATCTGTTTTTTGTGCTTTTGTGTATGTAGTCTACATTTCATATTGTAGATCCATTATAAATGCTATTTTGTACTTAATATTCATTATGAGATTGTTTTGTTAAGCAAGAGGGGTCTCATCATCTGGCATTACATAACTAGGACAGTAAATGATGTTGTCTGTGCAGACTACCATTGTTTTATTGTGGTACATATTCTTAACTCTGCTGGAACGTCAAACCACCGCCACAGGATTTATTGCATGGGTGACTGGCTATCACAATATTTTGGTAAGCTCATGTTGAATGTAATGTGTTATTTGTTCTAATTATTATATATAATGTTTTTATTGAGTATGCGTGTATTAGTTGAACAAAGTACCTTTGCATTTTTAGCTGATGTTATTAGTTACATATTAATTACTGATGCATAAATCTGAGATTTCAAACAAGAATATATAAAAAGAGAAATTTATCCAACAAGAATGTTTGAACTAGGTGTCTTATCATACATATTTAATTATAAAATCTGAAGTTATAAAAAAATTATGTAAAACCTGTGCGCCAGTGCATTGGAACTCTACAGCTATTAGCCTTTCTAATTCTGCATACAAAAGTTAACGGCGTGTACTGCAGGTTGTGAAAGGAGTGACTGGAACTGCAGAGAACCTGTGATCCACTTCATCAAAGATTGAGAAGCTGGGATTGAAAATCTGACACATGGTAGTTTGATGTCTTGATGTTCTCCCAAGAAAGTTATAATCTGACACATGGTAGCTTGATGCCTTGATGTTCTTCCAAGAAAGTTATGAAATAGGATGATCCAATGACAGGTTTCTAAGCATGTGGTTGCTTCACTAGGCTGATTGATTATGATGTCACTTGCTTCCAGTAGGTAGTAGGTAGCATCGATCCTGACATTTGATCATTGAAAAGTATACATGTTTTCTTATGGTTCCGTTGTTTGATTAGTCCCATGCGCATTGAATGTAATACAGGTCTGGCCCATA
The DNA here is from genome assembly GCA_032690845.1 of Eleusine coracana subsp. coracana. Lineage (NCBI taxonomy): Eukaryota > Viridiplantae > Streptophyta > Magnoliopsida > Poales > Poaceae > Eleusine > Eleusine coracana. Next base: position 14,420,141 of record CM064426.1, read on the forward strand.
AGTAAGAGTAATATATATGTATGTATGTAACGCATGTATCTGTATAGAAGTATATTGGTCCTAGATATATGCATAGCTTTGTTTTGTAATTTTGTCATCTTAATCATGACATTTTGTTATGTGATTCTGATATTTTATTATGCGTCAAAACATATGGGATTACATTTTCTTGTAAAGGTATCACCATGTCTTCTAAAATATTATTTTTAAGTAGTAGATAGCATTTTTTTCTTTTGTAATGTTATGTGAAATTTTCGTCGCCCGTAGCAACGCACGGGCATTATCCTAGTAGTACTATAGATGCATGCCACAGCGATGTCATGATATGTCGCTGTTCTTCCGTTGGTGCTTTGATTCAATCAATTCGCACGCTAGTTAAACCAGCATATCGACATAATTATATTAATAGTTGACAGGGGAATGTATGAATGAAATGCAGTGTCTAAAATATGTATTTAAATGGACTATAGTTTTTTTTTCAAAATAAACCTAGCTACTTTTTGCACACACACACAAAAATACTTTTCATTTTGTGAACTGAGGAGCGAGGTTGGAAGGTACTATTAGGATTATTCAATTAATTTCATCCCTAGTAGGTCCAATGAAGGTAGCTAGACACGGTGATTGTCAATCGCTTGTCTGGAGAGACACCATTATATGATGTGCATGCGTTTCCAACAGGCACCAGCGAAGACGCCAACGACACATGATTTTTGCTTGGGGAAAATGCCAAGCATGATATATTCGTCGCATCACTATCTGGCACTGGCACGCTATGTCACTTCACCCAAGTCATGCATTGCATTCGATATTAGTTACTACGGACCATCATGTATAGTACCCGGATGTATCATCGTTCACAACCACTCGTAGGGCTGTAACAGTTGTGCAAACCGATGATGACTGCTCAATGATGCTAGTCACCATACATCATGGATATCATCAATTAAACATTATGTTGATGTATTACTTTTTAAAAAATCTTCAAATACTTGTCAACTAAGTTCGAGTACAATATTTTAAAAAAGGACTATTAATAAATTTTAAATTACTTAGTTTGGAAAACATGCAAGTCATATATATGTAGATATTCGTGTTTAAGAATATTTTGTAAGAGTATCTCCAACAGTTCCCAATTTAGGTTTCTAAACATTGAGTTTTGGGAATATACACAAAAACCACTCCAACAATTCCCAATACTAGTTTCTAAAATTTACCCTACTCCCTAAAAACACCACTTTGTTTGCTACATTTGGGGCACCCGTAGGGACTCCCAATATTAGAATTTAGAATATTCTATATGGTGAGACCCACCCATTTCCATCCCACCTCCTATGTTTCTCTCCCCAGATGCTTCATGCTCCCTTGCGTAAATGAAGATTGGATCTCCATGCATGCATTTCTGCTCAGCTAGAAGCAGCAGCAGCTCGGCTTGTTTTGCCTTTTTCTCTTCCAGTTCGCTTACCAGATTGCATGAGTTGCTCTGTTATTTCTCTTCACCTAGAAAAATGGTACAATACACGAAGGTTACCTAATTGACCGTAACAGTAAGAATATTCTAGTATTTGGCATAATTTATTATCTTTAGTTCAATCGGGAATGGGAGTTTGATAGATGGCGTGGCTCAAGTACAATTCTTTCAGGAAACAATTTTTGGGAACTGTTGGAGAAGGAACTATTTTTTGTCCTAAAGATTTTAGGGAGTTTCTAAAATCAGATTATTGGGAGTGAATTTTTTAGGAATTATTGGAGATGCTCTAACATCATATATTTGTTTAGCTTTACAAAATTATTCTTATAGGAAAATAGAAACCAAAGTCGTGTTTTGAAGGCACTACCCACTCTACTCACGACAATAAGCATTTCCCACAAGAGCATAGTGCCAATACGTCACTCAAATTGAATTACAAATTATTCATTGTGCATTGTATGTGCATGTTCCTCATATCTGCATTGATCTCATTATCTGCTATCGAAAGGGAGAGTTCTCTAAGGTAGTTATTGTCTTATTGAGGACCGAAATTGGCCGAAACTGCTGGCGAGATGGGCCAAACCGATGTGGTACTCTACTACTCTTCACTAGCAAAGCAACTTATACGCGCCGGCAGTATTCTTCACTAGCCAAGCAACACATACTTTGCTACACTAAAGTGCTAAGTACGACATATCAAATTATTATTTCCACAAATTGCACAAGATGCGAGGATGCTATCTTTCTTCTATTCTCCTCTGCATGTCCGCAGCCATGAAATCATGTCCCATAACGTCTCAACAATATCACTTGTCTAGTGAGAACTTCTCAATACCAGAAGCATGATGCTTAACTTGAGGAAATCTGCTCTGCCACGGCTAGAAATGGCTTGAATGTCCAAATGAGTTCGATAAACACGACAATGCCCAAAAGGAAGAACACCATCTGGTCACCTACATATAGATAGCAGACCAAGGTATGCATTGTTATATCAACTTTAGGTAAGAAGATCCCGTAACAAATGGAGTAATGGTCGATGATTACATCATAATGCTATATTGGGGCAATACGTTATGTACAACTAACCACTAGTTGTCAGGGATGGTTCATGTGGTGCTTGAATTTTGGACGAAACTAGCTAGAATGATATGAAGTTACTTTCCAATTTGAGGACACAAATATCAAATTCCACTCATCATGAAATAGTTGAGAAAGTCCAATTATAGGTTTCCTCTCTGCTCTTCTGCAGCATCCATTCAAATTGCCTAATATAATTTTATTACTTGACTAGTTTATCTAACAAGTCGGCTCAGATTGATGGATTAATAAGCAAAAGAATAATGACATTGATTAAATGCTTTGATAAAGGTATGAGTTTTAAATAGAGAATTAAATGCAGTTTAGGACATATGTTATTTAGTTATTAATAACAATAGGATATCTATACAGCATCTACCTGGAAAGAAATAGGCATGCTGCCGATTTTGTGCCCATGAAAACCTGCATTGACATATCACTATGATGTTCAGCTGTACCATGGACATTCATCAATTCACTTATTGACTTCATATATATAAATGAAATAATCAGATTGGCAAACTTTTGAATGAAAAGTTTAATAACTAAACTTATGGTGCATGCAAATCTTAGAAACTACTAAGTTTGTACTTACACAATACCAGCTCCTGCAGGAGCAAATGCCTTGCCAAAGGACATCAAAGTGGTCGCTAAGCCATTTGCAGTTGCCCTCTGATCTTGTGGCTGTTGTTACATATGCAGAGAACGAAGTAAAACTATTTGCTAATTTGCATATATAGGAAAAACTGGTTTGTTTAAATATAATTTAAGGGTCCATATACCACACTATTATTCTGAAGAATGAAAGAGCACGTTACAGCGGTAACCTAAAATGAATACAACAACAGAAAATATATATTAGTGTGATATTGACTAAAAGAGGTTTGTAATCTTTAATGGTTCCAAGATAAGTAAGAAAAAAAATCATATTAGGGTAGAGTATATATTAATATTGTGGGAAAGTAAATACTAGGTACATATAGAACCCTGAATATTTCCTCTCTTTTCATACAGAAAACATTTACATTCCCTTTCTCTAACGTTAGCAAATAAAAAAAGTACCTTCAGGCTAGGGGAAAATTTTGTATGGGTTGTTACTTTTCTAAAAATGTCTTTTATAGCCAAAATTGGAAACACGCTTTTAGAACAACTAGCTTTTGGATTGAACTTTAAATAAATGAAACATATAATATATGTATATTCCTCAGAATTTCATTCCTAACAAATTAACCCAATCTTCTCCGAGCAAGCAGAAAGCTATTGGCTTCTAATAAAAATATATTTTTCTCATTATAAAAAGATAAAAATGATTTATATTAGTCATTAGTCATATATTAATACTAATCTTGTTTCTCAAAAGATAAGTCTAGAAGACTAACCACAAACAATAAGAATAGTATGTATGTATGCATAGTAGACTAACCACAAAATTGTTCTTTCACAATGATGCAATATTTACTATTATGGATACCCAAGGTCGTGGAAGATGTGTCATGGGTGGATAAGTAGAAAGAAGCACCATGGACATAATCTGTTAAAATAGTCACAGTAAATATTTTTGAAATATATAAATTAGCAGTAAAAAGTAAATAGTTTGTACTCACGGCTGCGATACGAGAAGTTTTGATTGGTCCAAGAGCTTTTACAACATGAGGATAGATGAATGTTTGATATAAAAGGATGCTAGCACCTATTAAAAAAGTCATATTAAATAACAATGTTATGAAATTAGGTTATCCTTCCATTGTATATATCTTAAATTGCATGCAATTGACAATAGCTCAGTTGGTTAGAGCATCAAGTGTGAGGCCCCTCCTACCAGGATTTCATGGCGTGCATAATTTGCAGAATAAAAAGTTCAGTTGTTGCATCACATTTACTGGATTGACGCAACCTGTGATGGGTGTATCCTTATGCATGGGATTGGCTTAAAGAATGAGTCAAAACCCAAACTACTAGGGGACGACTCCTTAAGGATGGGACCAGGGTTTATGAATTTTCTTGGTAGGAGCTCCGATTGAGTTCCCTATACAACAATTAAAGATTGTCTTTCCCCCACTAGTTGAGTTTTTTAATTACTTCAGTGAAACACGGTTGAAATTAACTTACGAGCAAACAAAAACATGTACCCAAAACTAGTTCAAAATAGTTCATGATGGGAGTGTAGTAATGCTTAAAGAAATATATCTTGAAGCATTTTTATGTATATTATATTTGATCAATATTATGAACATAGCAATGGCATTAGTTCTTTAGTATGGTGGACCATAAAGTTCATACCTGTAACTGCAAATACTTGACCGACATCCTCGGATGAGAAACTTAATCCGCCATACTTTTTGTCGCTTTCGGCCCATAGAAAAAATATCTAAAACAATATATGAAATGTATATTTAGGTGAATGAATGAAGATGTGTTGCTCGAGACAAATGAATCAACATCTTGTGATGGTAAGGTTCAAATACCTTGAAGGTTTCTTTAGCCACCTTTCTTTTTTACAAAAAGTAATAGTACAAATGAAATGAATGCGATATTTATTGCAAGCAAAAGATACAGTAAGATAAGATCATGTGTAGAAAATTTGATTGGTAATCTTTACATTCTCAGTTATTTAATTACTATGTAAAAATACAAAAATATTTATTATATTTATTAGATAATAATATGATGCATTGGAGCATTATCCCTAGATTTTTTTTTAAAAAAATACTAATTTGCCATCCCAATTAGCTTTCACTCATTATTTTAGAATTATCTTATTTTTATATGCTTTCACTCAAAATTCACCCTATGAATTTTGTATTTTTCATATAGGAATTATTCTATTATATGATTTAAAACATTCTTTTGAAGAATGCTAAAGTTTAATAACATGGTACAATAGCTTTTCATGATGTGATACTATTCTACAGAACATATGTGTTAAGAGAAAATATAAACCTATTAAAAATCACTTAAATCATACCTCTCTATAGGCCATATCATCAAATGAGATTATACAGAAGAGAATAATAGATGACATCAATGGCCAATTCTTAAATAAGTTCTTATTGGAGGGCAAAATCTTGTCTTGCTCAAAAATCTCTTCCGAACTAGCCACATGTGATACCAAGGAATCAGCTTCTTGCTCTTCCTTTTTGCCAAGTTTATGTGTATGTAATGTCTCCTAAGAGTTTGTGAATTGTAAAAGATCAATATATCCAGTATATATTACAGATAAAGTCATATAAAGTTGAGGAACATGAAAGCAAGCTGAAATCACAATGCTAAACCAATTAGTTAAGTGATGCATTAGTTACTTGAACAAGAAAGGAATTAGGAAGTAAAAACGTAAAAAATAGAACTACTAGAAAATAATATTGAAATGTACATACCGGTAGCCATATGCAGCTTATGAGAATAACCATACAAAAGACTGAGACACACAGACATGGCAAGAAATATGGGAACCTATTGTAAATGTTTCATGGATTAGTATATTGAACCATATTAATCTGACTAGTAAACTAGGTGCCATATGTAAGGGATTGTACGTACCTTCCAAACACTGAGTTGGGAGGAAATAATTTAGGATATTTTTCTGTCGGCTATCAAATGAAAGGAAAGGCGTCAGGAAAAAGGATGCAAACTCTAAAAAAAAACACAAACTCTTCATGAACACCTGTGCAAGATATCCACCAATAGCTGGTCCAAGAATAAGACCTATCGCCCATGATGTGCCAACCTAATTAAAAGGTAAATCTCATTACAATAAGAAATGTTGAATCAAATAGTGAACATATTATTGTATAATAGTTATAATTTTACAAGTGAGAGTCCAATGGCTTGATGCTCAGCTCGGCAAATTTCAACTGCATAGGCCTAAGGACAACAGTGGCCATTAGTAATAACTCTAATAAGAAGTTTGAAAACCCAACATAAATTTAAATTACTAAACCATCATACTCTTATTGGACCAAGTAAACCATTTAAGGAACCAAGAAGAAATCGCGTAGCAAGTGCCATCCAGTAGTGTACACTTAGTCCGAACAAAGTGTTGAATACAAGCCTGAGATATAGATAACAGGAAGAAAGTTAAAGATTAGTTAGGCTCAAAAATTAGTTGATATATGAATCAGAATTGGTTGCTCAGTCCAACTTAATGCAAAAAAATAATATACAAATACTAACGTGGATAAAATAGCAAGAACTATAACCGGCTTCCTTCCAATGCGATCTGCTACCATTCCCCAAGCTGTAGATGTTAAAGCTCTACCAAGCATATATGAAGCACCTGCAAGAAAAAGAATATTGTACTGATGTTTTTATGTGTATCTATGCATCGAAAATGTGTTATGATTAATATTTAATTTAGAATTATTGTCATCGTTTGGCTTGTTCGTACCTACAAAACCAGCATAGAATCCAATATCTTCTACCTTTTTGGCAATATGCAGATCTCTTATCTGTTGTTGAGAATCAAATCACACAACATATAAGGCCTTCCTTGTACAGATAAAATGATCATAAAAACACTTTTGATGTTAATAGGCAGTAACTACAGTGCACTTCAAACTTGGGTAGCACGCCACACAAAAGCTGTATACAATATGTATATTTTTGTGATGGTTTTGATGCATGTATCGTTGGTAACTTTAAGAGAACTTTAGTGCAGCTATGGAACACCAATTGCCTCAACAGAATGAATATCATAAGTTTATCTAAGACACAGACTAAATACTCCAACATCTAGAAATAATAGTCTGATGATCATACCATGAAATATAAGAATGGAAATAACATAGATATCGGCAAACCTGAAACGGGAAGATACAAAGAGTCAGCAACCAGTTTGTATAGTAGCAAGGAAAAAACACATATAGGGAGCAAGGCTTAGTGTATATACGAATAAACACAACTATACAGGAAACATATGATAAGAATATGACACCTAGTGATCATTATTCCACCACGTCATTATCTGGACTTCCTCACAAATGTCGGGATTATCGAGATAAATTTTATTCCACTTTGATGTCTCAACTATAGTATGTCTATCTCAAGAGAGAATTTTTCAGGACCATTTTTGGCACCTTCACCTTAAGGAACTAGATCTAGATAATCCTATAGTACGATAACTATCAATGTCTTTCCTCCAAAGACTGTTAAAGAAAACCATTTTAATTCACCGTACTGTATTCCAATGAATCGGAAACACTGAGGTAGCTAAACATGGCACGTCCAACTAGATTATCTTTCTGATCAAACTGCTCTAACAAACAGTTTAGTACCCCTGAATGCGGCACAGTTGAACAATAAACCATATACCAGTCCTTTAGGTAACAGAAGGGTACTCTGTTTCAAAAACAGAGGAGAAGCAGAGAGCCATGTCCAAAACTCCAAATGCAAAGTCGGGAACACAGAGACTATAGAGAAGCAGAGAGGCATGTCCATATGCAGAGTCGGGAAGCAGAGCACGTACAGGAGACGAGGATGATGATCCAGATATGGAAGAAGTGCTTGTACGGTATCCCGGGGTTCTCCGCCTTCCTCCGGTCCACGGCGCACCCGGGGCAGCCATCGACGTACACCTGGGGCTTCTCCTCCAGCAATGGCGCCGCCGCCGCCTCACCCTCGCCGCCGGCCATCTTTAAATTTCTCTCAGCGACTAGTACTCAGCTGGCAGGCCCAGTGACACGCCGCCTACCGCAGATGACGCAGCTGCACTAGAATCTAAAAGTCGGGACGGGCTTGAGCATGTGCTGCTGGCCCGGGAGTTTTATGTCGTTTGGCTGCACTGGCCCTGCCCGGGTGAGATAGCTCGGGTTCCTGATAAAACTTTACGTGATTGATTGATCGTTTGCATAGTTGTACGTTTGTAAAACGTGGCTTCTTGCTAGTCTTAGGTGCCGTTTTCACGCTTATGGCCCGACAAAAGATAGACATCGTGATTGAACAGAGAAGAAGCCGATCTGTCGGTGTCGGAGATCCAAATCAACCGTGGTGACACATGCAGACAGTACGTTTTCTTTTGTTTAGGAGTGATGATGAAGTGAGGATTCAACTGGTGCCTGAAAAAGAAAATACAATCTGAGCCGGTGACCCGGCTTCAAATCAGAATCAAGCCATCAGTTGTCAATTCAGGATTCTCAAGGAATGACGACGAAGCTGCCGGCCGGTAGCAGCCAGCAGTTGTCAATTCAGGATTCTTCAAAAAAAAAAAAACACTTGTCAATTCAACAATGGTGGAGGAGGAGAGCGGGGTGCGGCGGTGGCTCGTCGACATCACCGGCTGGCATCCCTCCCCCGCCGAGTTCGACGCAGCGGCGTCCCTCCTGCCGCCGCACGAGCATCCGCCATCGCCAGGTAACTCTCTCCTCCCAGTCAACGATCTCTCTCTTAGCCACCTGCTTCGTCTTTGCCTCAACACTGATACACTCAGACATGAGCCATGGCTGTTTCGTCAAAATCATTAGGTTAGTATAATATGAGATTAGAGTCAGATTAAGGTCCTTTTAATTTTATCATTATGCCCTGCGCCTGCAGGTTCTTCAAAGAAGATGATAGGAAACGAGCCCTGGTCAGCCGCCTGCTACAGTACTCCCTTGCGCACAAGGTTCTCGGCATCCCGTTTCACCAGATCAGCATACGCCGCACCGATGAAGGGAAACCGTATCTGGTACATACCATTCCTGCTCACCTCAATCACTGCATTTTGACAGTGATCACGCTTCAATTGATGTGTAATATTGATCCACTGCTAGCATCTTGCAGTATAATAACCAAGACGGAGCCTTCCCAAACTTCAACTTCAGCACCTCCCATCAGGGAGACTATGTCGGCATAGCATCCGAACCGCTCTGCCTTGTTGGCCTGGACATCGTGTCCGTCTCTAAGCCTCAAGGGGAAACGGTTGCAGAGTTCATCCACCACTTCTCTTCCTACCTCACTGACCATGAGTGGAGCTGCATTGTTCGTGCTGGCACTGGCAGTCCCAATGAAATGCTGACAGAGTTCTACAGGTATTTAAATTTCTTGATGGATGACGATGTGCACATTCAGAACTAGTGTTTCAGCTAGAGATGGTTTGTTGCATCAACGTTTCATTCAGCTAGTTGAGTTACACATCTGAATAGCACGACGAACTGACGAAGTACACGCTTGATTTATCTAATAAATAGGTGGATTAATTATCTGCAGATTTATTTTAATTTAATGAATAGGTGATGATATGTTTTTCTGTTTCTTTTGTATAGGTACTGGTGTCTTAAAGAAGCGTATGTCAAAGCTATAGGTGCTGGCGTTGGATTTGGTTTGCATCGATTGGAATTCCACCATGTTGGGTGGACTAACATTTCTATCCGTATTGATGGGGAAGTATCTAGGAGATGGGCATTTTGGCTCTTGAAGCTTGATGAAATGCATTTGGTATGTGTTAATTGTTCATACAGAGAGAGTCAGGTATAATCTGAATCTATAGTTGATGATATGTTGTGGCGGCTGGTTATATATTTTACTTGTCAGCACCAATGAAATTGCAGGCATCTATTGCTAAAGGGCACCCAGAGCCAGAGGACGCAGTAAACAGCTACAAGAAAACAGTGTCCAGTTTGACCATCGAGGAGGAGCAGTTACATGCTACACTAGAGATCCCAGAAGAAGGTTTCGTTTTGTGGACAGTAGAACAACTTACACGGTTATTACAAGATTAACTGTCCTTCTTCAAACATGCAGTGAGACGGTGACACAAAGCAGTAGGACAACATGAGGAGGACTTTTATATAGTTTGTAGTGTACATAACTCATAATTAACTCGTAACACACGGCCACATCGGAATAATGGAAAGTCTCATTATTTTGTCGAAAATTGGGTGGTTTTGTTCGAATCTTTTGAGAACGAGTTCACACCTTTGACCAGATGTTTGCAAGTTTGTGTAGAATTTGTGAACGGGGTGTTGTTGCTGGTGAGTGGAATCGAATTTATTATGTTCTGTTGAACTAACGGTTTTCCTTCACTTTTGGCCAGAACGGACGTGCTCAATTCACACCCTTGTTATCCCACCAAAACTGCACAAGATTTGTTTTCACTTGAAACAAACAGCATGTTTAATTCCACTGAACCTAACACATACATGAGCAGTTGGTGTAACAACTGCGAGAGCTTCTCGCAGGGAGAGTCCCTCGCAGTCTTTCGCGTCATGACAACGTAACAGAGCTTCTGATCGGCCGGTCATCAACGGGCCGGGAACGGGAAAGTGAGAATAAGCTCGTCGTAGCAGGCACCGGACGAACGGGGATGCGCGCAGCTTGCCCGCGTGATCGTACCCACTCTTGCGTACAGTATGGAAAACCCCCGCCGACGAAGCAGCGCGACGGTGGTGCTGCCGAGAATTATTATTGGTGCGGGTGAAAGCTTTATTTGATCTGGGCCATTGGAAGCGAATTGGATGGGTCGGAACACCCCAGCGGTGGCCAGCCCGACCTGCTTCGTGTTCCTCCTCTGCTTCGGCAGCATCGGGCTGGAGACGATGAGCAATGAGCCGATGAGCGAGCAGCGGTTTCTGTGGGTGGTGCGTGCCCCGCCCAGCGCCGACCCGGCCAACAAGTTGGACACGCTGCTGCATCCCCGAGGGAGGAAGGGATTATTCCCATGGGTGGTGAGGCGGTGGGCGGCCGGGTTCGTGACGCACTGCGGCTGGAACTTGATCCGTAATGGCCGGTGTGCCCATGCTCTACGCAGAGGCTGCATGCAGCGCCTCCCATGCATGCACCACCTCGCCGGCCAGCCCGATCCCAATGTACCGTGCACGTACGCCTCATCATGGAGCTATATATGAGCGTACACGAAGTGATGCGGGGGCTTATTCGATCTTCTCGTCGTAGAATCTAGAGATAACTGACCCGTGAAACCTGACGAAATGAGTTCGCCCAATAACACGCTTTGGTCGATAAATGACCCGTGAAACCTGACGAATCGTGGTACCAACAACTGCTACAACAGTCACCTGTGATAAAAATTTCGCCCAACAACACGCTTTGATCGATGCCTAACCTGAACCACGTAAAAGAGAGGCGATGCTCTTGTAAATCACAAGGAAACACAAAAACAAGTGGTAGAGAAATCTCCCAATCCTCAAGTGAGCACTTATGACATAAACCATAAGGATAAGAACAATATGCTTCTCTATTTTTTTGAGTTCAATATATGGTTAGGTTTTCCACCAGGTGTACAAGGGTTATTTATACTAGGAACACCCCTTCTAACTGGGCCAAACTGAAGTTACATGGGTCTATTATGAAACTGGCAAATAAAAGTAATATCCGTTCAGATCGGACAAGTTCTAACTGGAAAAAGGAACATCCGCTAAGCAAAAGTAACATGCATTAAGAAAAAGTAACATCCGTTCAGATCGGACAAGTCCAAACTGAAAAGGAACACTCCCGGAGAAAAGCAACACGCCCTAAGAAAAGTAACACGCCCTGAAGTTTGGAGCAGTCTTCACTAAAATAGGCATAACTCTCTCTACAGAGATCCAATTGATGCACCATTTATTGCATATGAAAGTAGACTTCAAGAACTTTCCATCCATATATGATAATTAGGGTGATACCTCTTAGAATGATATATAATTTATCATGAAGTTGAAAGATAGAATCTGGACATCTTCAGAAACAGCTCTGATTAGAACGTGGATAAATCTTTCCATCCAGCTTCAATGGACATGATCTTTGTTGCGATAGAATATAGGATTGATGACGCTTCTAGCCATATAGAATACTCTTATTGTAAGTTTATAGATTGGTACAGTTCTTATCTTTAGTGTCAGGTATAGGACGTGTGCAACATCAGGTTGACAGCAACTTGGATCAGCACTTGGATAACCTTCTATGACTTTTCCTTGGACACTAATGACAAGAAATGAACTTACATTAGATAGTAAATAATTTATAGTAATGGCATGTTCATAATCAATAAGAAGTAGAATCACCTCGTGTCATAGTTTCTTCTCTCTTGCCCAAGTTATTAGCTCCAAGCAAATGACCTTGGCATATTCAACATAGTACTTAGTAATGTACAATGAGACTTGGTCTTGTTGATAATGCTCCAATGTATCATGTGGGATGTTCTCACCATCCTCCCCTTCTTCAAAAAGAGTCAACCTCGACTCTGATTCTTCAGAACCAAGGAAGAATGAAAATAGATCAGCAACCTTGAGTGTGTTGCTCACTTCACAACTTTCTTCTAAAAGTTCAATTTTGGAGGCATTATCATCTATTCTAGCAAGGACCCTGAATGACCAATGTACTTGATGCAACGACCTATGAATTTCATCACTCCAAGGATACACCCAATCAAAATCTCTAGGGTCAAAGATCATACTCTGGAAGTTCTTGTGGAGCTTCATAGCACATGACACAAATTTCTTCTTAATCTCTAGCTGTTCCTTGATGGAAATCTTCTTCTTATTTTCAGCCAAATTGAAGTCAACCATATTTACTTGCTCCTTTAGTGGAAGTGGCAACCAAACAGGTGTTGTGAATGGGTGTAACCCATATAACATGTCAAATGTACTGCACATTTGTGTTGTACAGTGGGCTGCCGTATGAAGTAGGAACTCAACACGTGGCAAGAAGTATTCCCACACTCTGACCATTGCCCGTAGCAGCATGGATAATGTGCAATGAACCAATGTTGATTTTCCAGCACATTGTAGGTGAGATGTTGGTGAGCAAAACATTTCTGTTCTGGGCTTGGCCCACAATGTCGTCCAAGAATAACACTCATTTTTCATATCTTGACCTGAGCAAAGATTCTTGGCACTTCATGTAGCTTTGCAATTTCCCTGAAAAATAAGTTAGCTACTTGCAACACATTGTCGCTCTTGTGACAAAAAGATATTGTTGAAAACATTAAAAGCATCATAGCTGGACTACTTCCCTTCTTAGTTCTGGACAATATAATGATGAAATGCAAGAGTATATCTTTTAAAAATTCAGGGAGTGGAATGTACAAATCATGAGAATTCAGTTTGCATTGAGGCTTATGACAAGTGGTCCATCGCTGCACTAATACATGGACATAATGCCTCACCTTAGGCCAATGGAATGGATGTCTCAGCAGCAAGTTTGTCATTTCTTTCCCAATATGGCCAATCAATCTTCTCATGTATGATTCCTGCAATAAGATCAAGGATAAGGTCGATTTTGGGACACACAACTTGTTAGAATAAAACAAGTACTCATTATTGGCATGGTACTTATTCCAATATTTTTCACCTTGAAATTTCAAATATGGAGCTAGAAAATTAAGATTAGAGATAAAAACTTGCTCCACATTTTTTTCAGACATGAGCTCTACAAACAATTGCTCAAACATGTCGGCATGTTCAACAATGATGTAACCATATATGCTAATGTTATCGAAGTAATCATGAGGAATCAAGTGTATTAAAGTGCACGACATACTAATGAGGTTCAAATTATTTGTAATATGATGGCACCCACTAATGAAATCAGTCATAGAGAAATTATTAAAATGACATCGTTCCTCACACATTGCATGAAATTCAGGAACAAGGTAAAGATATGGAATGATGATAATGCCATTTATAGTCCCATAAACGAAATATATTCTCCATGTTCTATTTTCCTCATGAACAAGAGTCATAGGGCCAACATAAGAGTTGAGGTTTTCATGTACATACCCTTTGTCAGGTAGCTCTTGCACTTGTTTCTAAAACGATCTTGCCTCTTCTAGATTGGTGTGGTGTGATTGCCGGTTGGGAAGTGAAATTCCTGAAAGGATGCCAATTGGATGTTCACTGTAACAAACGATGGTAGCGCAGCATGTACCTTCTCCATAAGGGCATCATTATCAGCCTGCAACACATTATAAATAACACTAGAAGAAAGAATTATTTTGTTAGTGGAAAGCAATGCATCTTTGGACAGCAACAAATGCACTATTTTGAATGCATCTCTCACTTCTATCGTTTCAGTTTTTATGTGGGTTGCGACTGGGTTGTGCCACTCATTCTCTCTTTTTCCTCTCAAGCTTGGCGTGTGCCACTCGCTCACAAATTTGTGGATGTTCCTCATGTTTTTGTTTTCTTTATTTCCCTCACCCAACATCATTGGTTCAGTTTCCCTACGTTGTTCGGATGCTAGGAGCAGCAACTCATCTTCCTTTCTTCCACGCCTTATAGCATGAGGGTTGTCATGGCCTTCATACATAACTTGTCCATCAAAATCCCATGACATCTCGAAAGGATAATGACAATCCATCCTTGGCTTCTCATCACACTTGGACAGATGTAGTCAGATTTGCTGAAAGCTCCTTTTGCCCAATTTTCATTTTAAGATACCAATGATTTCTTGTACAATGTATGTATGGAGGAGCAAGATGATTCAGCAATAGTGTCATGTTTCCATCACAAATTTTCATGCATTGAAGATGATTGCAACATCTACATTGCATAGTCAATTTAGCCAAATTTCCATTCAGTTGAGTCTTGTGCTGCAATGTGTTCAACAATTGCAATTCTTCTTCATGGTTGATTTGAAGATGATTTAATAGGGTTTCTCCATATTTGTCATAAATTTTCATGTTGTGAAAAAGATTGCAACCACTACAATGGGTTATCAACTCACCATAATTGATATTTAGGTGAGATTTGGGCTGAGATGTGTTAGACAATTATGCTTGTTCATCACTCTTGATCTGAACACTCAATGTTTTGGCATCCACAATGGTATCACCAAGTGCTGAATGACATAACATGTGTTCATTTTCTTCTTCCACTTGAGCAGCATGAGACTTGTCTTGTTCTATGAGAGACTCACTCACATTTTCACTATTTGTTTTCTCCTCATCACCATCACATTTAGTCACCAAAATATGTCTGGAACAATCCTTCAAAGTATCACTTTGTTCCACGGAATTGAGACATGGATTGCTAAAACTTTTTGAGGTGAAAATTTCAGGGCTGCTCGTTGAGATGGATGATCCGATTGTTATCTCCTCACATGGTGATTGGATTGCCTTCACAAGAGAAAGGTGTTGAGCATTTGACTCATGGTTGCATTCAACTGAAAATATACCTCTTCCCAAGTCAAACATCACATCTTTTGGAGGAGTAGAATGAACATTTGAACTTGAGCTTGTGCTTGATGAAAATAAGTTTCTTACCAAGTCAAATTTCACATCATTTAAACCTTTGGGCTGAGATTTTGATGCTAAGTGTTGGCTTGTTGGAAATAGGCCTCTTCCTAAATCAAACTTCACATTTTTCAAAGTACTAGATGATGACCTTGAGCTGAAAGATGCATTGCCGGTTCTTTGATCTTCAGCTTGCAATCGTCTTTCGTTCTTTGGTGCAGCAACATTTCTATTTTCACAACCTCCCGCATTGTTGTGGGTAGCACCAATATCTTCAAGATGAAGCCTTGTCCCATGCAAAGTAGTAGCATGTGCAGCAGCCTGTAACTTAATTTCAAATCTTTCTGTAGCAGCACCTTCATTTCCATGACCTCGCACATGGTTATGGGCAGCAACATCATCACCTCCGCCGAGTCTGGCCCCATGTATTGCAGCAGCATGGGAGGCAACTTCATTGGCAAAATCATCAAGTCATCTTCTCTGCACATCTTCTATCAATGCCTTCACCCAATCTCACCTTCTCTTACCACCGAAGTTCTTATGAATCCTTGCTAAAACTGCGAGCTGCAAACAAACCTTGGTGGTAGTCGGTACAACAAAAGTGATATATCAAGCAAAATCAAAGTCATAGTGCATTCTAAATAGTAGTTTATTTGTAGAGCTTGGAGAGTTATTTATATGGTATACAACTGAAACTTCAAGCTATTGTCAAGTTAAGTAACAATCCAACCAAGATAACAAAATCGAGTTGCTGAACTGAAAATAAATGGAATGTCAAATGTGTTTAGCAACTCATGCACAAATATGGTGGAACTTGTTGTAGCCAAGAAAATGAGCTAAACTAAAAAATTCAACTCAAGAATAATGCTCAATGCTACATAAGTTATGGAGAGACACTAGCTGATTGCTTACATAAATAAGAGGGCTACAAGATTTGCACAAATATTGAATATATGGTAAACTTAAACAATAACAAGCAATTCAATCAATGTGGTGATCTCAGCACTCAATCTTTTTTTTAACTCTTTTCTTACACTCTTCTTTGTTCTCTCTTTTTTTTTTTTGCTACTGAAATCAGCACATCAGACTGTATATAACAATGAAGTATTGATATTCAAACCAATGTTCAGTTTCAGCAAAGTGCAAAATCCTTAAGCAATAACCTACAGCTAGTCTCAATAGGTTCAAAGTGTTTACAAAGGATGGCCTGGTGTACTACTAATATATATTATACTTGGTGTACACAAAGAATGAGTCGACACACAAGATTTCAGTTTCAGCACAATCTAAAATTTCAATAGTAGAAATAACTAAAACTTTTTATGCTCAAATAAATATTCCACTTTATGATTCACAACTTGAACACCTAATATTTTGATAGTACTTCAAATAAGCTTTCCAACAAGCTCAAGAATAGCAAAAATGGATTTCGGATGCAAAAGTTATGCTTATTTTGGTGTATAGTGTTTAAATTTCAGATCTGAGCGCGAAAATATTTTGGAATGAAACTTGATCTGAACAAGAACATAAGAACAAAGGGGAAAACACAAATCTTGATGGGGAACTATTAGGTAATATAAATCAGAGGTAGAAAATGGAGAGAAACACACACATTCAACAACCAAACTCGATCTATTGGACTGAAATTTAACAAAACTCACTGAAATTTTAGATCGGATTTTGGGTAGTAGAAATTTTTGGTATTTTCAGTTTAGAATGGTGAACAACAGGGGAAACAAAGAGAATACAAAGGGGTAAAGATCCTACCGAGAAAACCATAGCTCTGAATACCAAGATGATGTGGGGGCCTGCCCGATCTTCTCGTCGTAGGATCTAGGGATAACTGACTCGTGAAGCCTGACGAAATGAGTTCGTCCAAAAACACGCTTTGACCGATAAATGACCCGTGAAACTTGATGAATCATGGCACCAACAGCTGCTAGAACAACCATATATGACAAAGATTTCGCCCAACAACACGCTTTGGTCGACGCCTAACCTGAACGATGTAAAGGAGAGGCGATGTTCTTGCAAATCACAAGGAAACACAAGAACAAGTGATAGAGAAATCTCTCAATCCTCAAGGGGGCACTTATGACATAAACCCTAAGGATAAGAGCAATATGCTTCTCTATTTTTCTGAGTTCAATTCGTGGTTAGAGTTTCCACCAGGTGTACAAGGGTTATTTATACTAGGAACACTCCTCCTAGCTGGGTCAAACTGAAGTTACATGGGCCTGTTGCGAAACTGGCAAATAAAAGTAACATCCGTTTAGATCGGACAAGTCCGAACTGAAAAAAGAAACACCCGCTAAGCAAAAGTAACGTGCACTAAAAAAAGTAATATCCGTTTAGATCGGACAAGTCCGAACTGAAAAGGAACACTCCCAGAGAAAAGTAACACGCTCTAAGAAAAATAATATGCCCTGAAGTCCGGAGCAGTCTTTACTAAACTAGGCATAACTCTCTCTGCAGAGATCTAATGGATGCACCGTTTGTTGCATATGAAAGTAGACTTCAAGAGCTTTCCATCCATGTATAATTTTTAGGATGATACCTCTTAGAATAATACAGAATTTATCATAAAGTTGAAGAACAGAATCTGGACATCTTCAGAAACAACTCTGATTAGAACAAGGATAAATCTTTCTATCCAACTTCATAGACATGATCTTTGTTGCGATAGAATATAGGCTTGATGACACTTCTAGCAAACAGAATACTTTTATTGTAAGTTTATAGATTGGTACAGTTCTTATCTTCAATGTCAGGTATAGGACGTGTGCAACATCAGGTTGACAACAACTTGGATCAGTACTTGGATAATCTTCCATGACTTTCCTTTGGATACTAATGACAAGAAATAAACTTACATTAGGTAGTAAACAATTTATAGTAATGGCATACTCATAATCAATAAGGAGTAGAATCACCTCGTGTCTGTAGTTTCTTCTCTCTTGCCCAAGTTATTGGCTCCAAGCAAATGACCTTGACATATTCAGCATAATACTTAGTAATGTACAATGAGGCTTGGTCTTGTTGATAATGCTTTAATATATCATGTGGGATGTCCTCATCATGGAGCGCACCGACAACTTCCTTCTCTTGCTCAGTGCTCAGCGAGGAGGACGAGGACGCGCCGCATGTTCTCAGGGACATCTTTATCTATCGTGACAATTCAAGCGTCTCTACGTCGCGCCCCGATCGAGCGAGGTGCTCAAAAAGAAAGTACGGGCCCGAGGCGGCCGGATATAAGGAGCCTGCCCAGGGAGTCATGCTCTACTATAGTACATCTTCCTCCCTTCTGGGCGGAGAACGAGAACCATATATTGACTCATACGTGGGCAGCTTGCAACCTCGCCCAAGATTTCGGCGGAGGCCAATGCAAGGATCTTGTCAACAAGATGGATGCTCAACAACTGAACCCCAAGGATTCCAGGTCCTCAGTAAGTTTGATTTTACGTATTTCAGATCCTTCCTTGATTATTACTCCCTCCTGCTTTATTTTCTTAACGTCCAGACAAAAACTTTAGTTCAAAACTGAACTGCTTTTCTTGTCCTAACGACGACAAAATAAAACTGGAGGTAGTATTATCAGCAAGTATTATCCTTCATTATTAGCATACACCACGTGAAGAATAGAATAACATCATTATTGTGGCTGGCATCGACATGACAAATTGGCATGGAATTGTTATTTGAAACGTATATATGTGTACATCACCCTTAATTGGATCAAAGAAGATAGGGGATACACCTGATACACCACTTGATAATCTTGTCCTCGACAGGCTCAAGCAGTTCATCAGGGCTATGAACCAGTTCAAGCAGCCAAAAGAAGAAAATATGTACAAATGTGCACACAAATATCCGATGGAGGTATATTATGGATGGTGGTGTGCAATTTTGCTATTGTCAATGCAACGGGATACATAATTACCAACAATGTGGTACTTCAGATACTCCTTCCTCAAGTGGCAATGTCATCTCCTCAATTAACATAACCTTCACTTTTATCTCACCGGGCGCGCCACCAATAGCTTGAAATCTAGAACCGTGCATGGCTCCTTTTGTGTCATATACCACAAAACTTGCCGGCCAGTTTGTGCCACAATCAAATGTCTGATAATCTGGGCTCAATGTGGCCCAACACGATGTGCCACAACCTGCAAATAGGCCCATCCAGGCCCTCTTCTTGTTCTCCTCCTGAATGAAAAGAAAAAAGGCCCAGTCAGACCGGAGACTAGGCATCATCCCTCAACCCTCATCGGAAGCGGATGGGCCGCCGCCCACCTTCCCTCCCTTGCGCCGTCGAGAGAGAGTAGCAGACCAAACCCTCACCCTCGCGCTTTCCCCTTCCCTCGAGCGACACGAAGATGGCGCCCAAGAGGAAGAAGAGCCATGGCGACGACAACAAGGACGCCGACTCCGCAACAAATCAGGACGGCGGATCGACGACGACACCCGACTTCGCCAAGCCGGTTTACCTCGAGAAGACGGCCTACTCCGTCTTCAAGCTCGACGCTCGTTGCGGCGCTACCCAACACCGCGCGCGGCACGTCCTTCGTCACCGCGCACTCGAAGCACGGCTCCTGGATCGTCGGCGTCGCGGGAGGGCACCGAGCGGGGACCATCATCTTCGACCCGAGTACGCTGGAGACGTACAAGGGCTCGCTGCTCCAGTGCCCGCACATCGACCCCGTCCTCCTCTCCCTCGCCGGCGAGGTCTACGCGCTCTCGCGCCGGCCCCGTGTCGTGCCCGGCAGCGACGAGATCGATTTCGAGCCGTGGTTCCATTCGCTCAGCTTCAACCGAGAGATCCCCATAGGCGGCGGCGTGGGCCATACTTACTGGTGCGAGCTGCCGCCGCCGCCCTTCTTCCCTTCGTTACTGGACCCCTATGAATTTCGTAACCCGCCGGAGATTTCAGTCACGGCCTATGCTGCCCTCGCTGCCTCGTCTCACATCCTGGTTTGCGGCGTTTCGGCGCAACAAGCACAGCAAGAACGACCGATTGTTTTGGGCACCTATGCTTTTCATGTGGTGACCAAGACGTGGGAGAAGGTGCACGCCGAGAATCTGCCGTTTGTTGGCCAGGCCGAGCCCCTTGATGACATTGGAGGCAATAACCTCTTCGTCGCATGTCCCGTGAACAATGGCGCCATGGCTGCTTCTGCCTCGCTGTTCCACATCTCCATCAAGCAGGCATCCTCGTCGTGTACATCGATGATGTCGGCGGCTCATCCCTCACTATCGATCCAAGAGTTCCCGGTGGCAGCATCAGAGATCAAGGTCCCCAAGCCACTCTTCTGCCCCTTGGGAAACGGAACGTTCTGTTCAATCACGTTGCGAGCATCTCGTTGAAGCCGCATTAAAACCAAGGTTACATTGACTTCCTTTGAGATCGAGAACATTGACGCGATCTTGACAGGATGGCATTGGATGCTAAGGACCTCCTACTAGTTGCCGTCAAAGTGAAGGAAAATAAGTACATCTACAAATCCAAAGACCGATATCCTGAGCTGGATTCTGACACGCCTGTGGTTGCTGTGCTATCCACTGATGCTACTACTAGATTGAATCTTCTACGGTGTACATATTTGCTGCAGCAAGCTAAGCTAACGTGTATAGTATAGGTGCTCTGTTTTTCCATTGATCATGAGGATTCCAGTTTTCATCCGTACATTTATGGTTGCCAAAGGCTACTGACTCCACATAATCTGGCTTTTGGTTCAAGCCGATTCGAATTTGTAGCATGCACGCTGCACCATCATATAGAAATCTGGCCGATTATGGGAATATGTAATGCACATACTTGATAACAGTTTGGTGCTTCAGAAGATCTGGGGTCAAAAGAATAGCCTATATATATGCTGACAAGCAAGAGATTCTCTAGTTTATTTTTTCACCAGCTGAAGTTATTTGTTGCAGATCACAAAGTAAAAAAAAAAAAAATAGAATGAAACGCTGCATGCGGAAACAGTGGAAGCATGTTATTCATAGAACACAGTTAGTAGTTTCTTAATAAGCCTTCAGTCTCAAAGTTTCCTGCTTATAAGCCTTCAGTCTCAAAGTTTCCTGCTCTCTTTGAGAGCATTCTGCTGCTGCTACTAGATTGAATTTTGTACGGTGTACATATTTGCTGCAGCAACTTAAGCTAATGTGTATAGTATATATAGGTGCTCTGTTTTTCCATTGATCACGAGGATTCCAGTTTTTCATTTGTATATTTATTTATGGTTGCCAAAGGCTATGACTCCACATAATGTCTTTTGGTTTAAGCCGATTCGAATTTGTAGCATGCACACTGCACCATCCTGTAGAATCTGGCCGATTATGGGAATATATGGAATACATAATAACAGTTTGGTGCTTCAGAAAATCTGTGGTGAAAAGAATAGCCTGCTATACTGGGCTAATGCGCAAATGCAGAGGATGTGGTTCCTCTATACTGGCAAGGAAGAAAATCTCTAGTTTATTTTTCACCTGAAGGTATTTATTGCAGATCCCAAAGTAAAAAAATGAAACACTGGATGCGGAACAGTGGAAACATGTTCTTCAGAGAATTCAGTTACTAGTTTCTTAATAAGCCTTCAGTCTCAAATTAAAGCTTCCTGCTCCCTTTGAGAGCATTCTCTCAACAAAATTGGACCAGAGGATACAGAATATACATGGATAACATTGTCACTCTCGAGTGTGCAATGGTCAGATTATGCATAACACCGGTTCATAACATGCATAAATGAAATGGAGGAAACAAAACACAGATTCATGCATGAAAGGTTTCTTATGAAAGGTTTATTACAGAATATACTCCAAATATAGTTGCTTCTTATGAAAGGTTTCATGAATTTTTCGGTCCCATGAAAGATGCTCAATTCAAGTCTAATAACGAAAAATGAGAAATGAACTAGCGGTTATTATTGTAAATTTTAAAGAATATTTAACCACATCTTTTTTTTCAGGCAAATTACAGCATTTGTTATTATTGAATTTGTATCAGGTTATTTATTTTGTCGATTTGAATGCAACACTGAAAGGTTGTGATTATAGCCAGAAGAAATCGATTATTGATGTAAAAGATCATTACGTGACTTGCTACACCTGCAGCTAGCCTTTCCTCCTCTCCTTTGAAAACCCTATCTAAACCTGCGCTCCGACCTCTCTCGCGGCGGCTGAGGCCCCGGAGCCGAAGCTGGAAGCAGGGCGGATGGAGCGCCAAAAGAGGAAGAAGACGCGGGACCGTCATGGACGAAGAGCCAAGGCTCGCTTTGACAAGCCCAAGCCATCATCCGTTGAAGATCCGGAGCTAGAAGAAAGGGAAGACCGCGATCGGAATCGGGCAGGGTATCTGGACGAGATCGTCAGCGATGACTGGCAAGAAGCAGATGCAGATCGGCAAGCACGAGACCTCGATCTGGCGGGGATTGATTCCAGGGAGATCCGGGATCGGTCGGCCTATCTAGTGGCTTGCCACTGGGACTGGTCCATGACTTCCAGACGCTACAGCGTGTACAAGATGGTGGACCTCGCCGCTTCCTCGTCTGCGCGCGGGCAGCGACTGAAACGTCTCGGCTGCTTCAAGGCCGACGCCGCCGGCAAGGTCTTCACCTCCGTGAGCTCAAGGAACCGCGCGTGGATCGTCGGCGTAGGGGGTGATCACGGCGAAACCGTCATCTTCGACACCAGCAGCAGCAGCAACAACAACAAGGTAATCCAGGGACCGAATCTCAATTCCGCAAAACGGTACCCTATCCTGATGACCATAGGGGACAAAGTCTACGCTATGTCCAAGACTCCCTCTTGGATCTCAGACCCCGATTTCCCACCCTGGTTCGAGGTGCTCGATCTTTCCAAAGCAAAAGTGGTTACCATTGCTGGCAAGCTTCACCTGGAGGACTGCTCATGGACTCCCCTGCCGCATCCACCTTGCATGCCTTGGGAGCTCAGCCTGACGGGATTCACCAGGCTGCCGATTGTAATTCTCATGTCCTATGTGGTGGTTGGGACCTACATACTGGTATCGTTCAACGAACCATGGGGCACATATGCATTTGACACCAACGCACAAGAGTGGCACAAGGTCGACGAGGATAATTTGCCTTTCACTGGCCGTGCCACCCCACTCATCGGTTCTGTCTTCCTTGCGGAACCTCGGAAGAAGGTCCGGCTCATCAATGCTTACCGCATCCATGTCACAACATCAGATGATGGGGATAATAATCCTCTTATTAAGTTGTCCATCGCTGTACTCCCAGTAAAGTACATGGGACGTGAAGTTCGTGTAGGGCCTGCCTTCTCTTCCATGGACAATGAAAGCTTCTGCTCGTTGAATCTTTCAGTTGACACCAACAACTTGACTTATAGACATGACACTGGTGCAGTATTTCCACGGACGGTGCATGCAAACTTGACGAGATATCAAATAGAGGACCCTTCATCACTCCTGGAAAATCGGGAGGAAGACATGCTAGCTGTGAATCCAGAGGTTGCAATCTACAGTGAGCAGGAACACATCTTAAATATTACCAGCAAAACTCATGTTTTCTTTCCTTGTGGCTTCTGTCTTGTACTGATGTAAGTACCACTGACATCTTATTTTGACCTTCATTTCACAGTAATTTTCATCAGGGCCCTTTTATATGCAAACATGAATGCCACAGACCTGATGAATGTCTTTTCATTAATTCGTCTGAGTCTTTTGAGTATCATACATAGGTTGTTATCCCTGTACTTTGAACTCTGCTACATACATTTCTTGCATTGTCATAAGTTCTTTCATTTTATCTCGGGCATAGTATTAAGCACTGCTACACATCTTACATGTATTATAGGATTTTTAACTTATAAAACTTGTGGCCAACTCTATTCTGTCCTAGCTCCCACATCCGTATAATTTTTAGTTTTTGTTTCCTAAGAAAAGATGTAGAAGCATTCATTTTATCCTTTTTATTGAAAACCAGGGGTTATTCTTTGTCACGGATGCTCTCAGGTTTGATATATAGGTGCCTTTCAGGTGGCATAAGATTATTGTAATGTGTATTGCTTTAAAACACTTCTAGGTATGCTGATAATCAATGACTGGTTGCTATCTTTAGCAAAGTCTTAGGAGTAAGCATGTTGAGATGATACAAAGCAGCCTGCCTAATTGACCAAATGGTAAAATGTTCTAGATGAATGTTCTCTTTTCTAATTCTTAACAGTGCTGAAACGTTGAGAATTAGTAAAGAGAACATTCATCTAGAACATTAGGGCTTACTCCCTCTGTTCTCAACAGTGCTAAAGCGTTGAGAATTGCTAATTGACCAAATGTGCTAAAGCGTTAGTGCATTAGGGCCTCCCTCTATTCCCAATTATAGGTTGTTTCACACTTGGGAACAAATTCATCTATTGTTCACATTTGAAAAGATACGTAATTTCTTATTGCGGCTTATATAGTTGGAGAAGAATTGGGATATTCCGTACTGCTAGAAACTATCAGATTTTGCTTAAGAAGGTGTTGGTGAGAAAACTCCCAGGCTCCCAGCATTGGTTTTATTATATCATCACTTGTTCCTAGCATTTAGTGGACAAAGGATTCAAAGGTTCACTTGATATATATATTTCCTCATTGCCTCTACAGTCACATTAAGTTGTATTAATTATTTCTCTTTTACTCAGGGACCTGTCCAATTAAGCAGTGGTTGTGTGTTGGAGATCTGTAGACTGTATTTTGTTCCCTTTTTCGGTGGGGGTGGCAGCAAGAATTTTTATATTCCTGTGGTAAAACAAGCTTGTCCAGACTTTGCTTTCTGTCATATCAAGCACTTGTATATTCGTATGGTAAAAGAAACACTCCTTCACTGTGCTTTGACCGTTTGGATTATTGTATCTGATGTGATCAGAAGTTTAAAGGTTGATTTTTGCTTGTGTTTGTTTAAGTTATTGTATCATTCACTGTTCTATTATTCCGGGTATCAGACAAAAGCAAGTAAAAGTTGGTGAGTGCATGCATTGAACAAGGCCTTTTGTCCAAAAGTTTGTCTGGGCATCTCTACCAGAAGCTAAGCTTTGGAGCCCACTGGCTCAACATATAAATATGTATCTACTACTAATGTTAAATATTCCTACCCACGTGCAATGTTTAGGTGGCCATGTTCAATTCTGCCGTACGCCCATAAAAAAGTTGCCGTGAAAATGTTTCTTAAGTACACTAAAAGGAATTGAGGATTAGCTTCTGCCATATGTATATCCACACAATTACTTCTACCATACTTATACGTTACGTATATCTAAAGGAGGTACCATTGTCCTCATCCATAAAAACTTTTTGTCCGTGTCATAGCAGGTATGATATCCTACGTATATCTGTATTCTCGTCGTACACGTGGTGTGTCCCATAACGTCTGCCACCTCGTGCTCAAAAAGTAAAACGTCTATTCAATCGAAGACTCAAAACAAGGTGCTGAAACAAGAGCTTCTTCACGAGATCGCATGCGAAGAGTGGAAGCCAACAGGCGCAGGAGTCGTCAGCGTTGCTGCAACAGAGAACCCTGCCCGTGACTGGCCAAGCGAGCAGCGCGTAGAAGCAGAAGACAAGGATGGCACTGAACCTTTGTCATGAATGACCTCCCGTGGTGTGGTGCCGCCTCGCCGTCGCACCGTGGCGCTGCCCTGGTCGTCACATGGTGCCGCCTCGAGTTCTTCAAGACAGGTTCAGGGTCGGGCGGTGTCGACCTAATCGCGCAGATCAGACTGTATTCATCATTCGGAGTCCATATTCAGTTGTGACGAGAACATCGCCTCCTCAGTTTCCCTCCTGTTGCCGCATGTCACATAGACGTTAGTCAATCTGTTCTTGTATAGGCAACTCTGAACTGAGTTTTGGTACATGACACTTTAGGCTATCCGTGTGTTGTATCTGATATTGATCTAGCTATGTACCAATGGTCCAGTGGCCGTGTACTTTCTCAGCAAGTCTTAATGGCAGCGGCCACAATCACAGGCATCAAGGTCCAAGCACAGGCAATGAAAACTCCTGCATGAACAAAGTGTTCGAGTTCTGATCATTTCTCCTTGCCTGCATGTGTTTGCCGTACTAATTATTCAGTCCAATCTAATCAACTGCAGGAGCATGCTACCGTAAGTGGCCTAAACGCTAGAGCACCCTGCTGACCTTGTCGATGTTGTGTCCTGTGCTGCCAACAGTGCAGGCATAAGAAAAACATGAACCGTGTTGGCCTTCTCGAGGTTCTGCAGTTGATCATTCAGTCCAATATAATCAACTGCACGAGCTGTGCTGACCTTGTCGATGTTCTGTCATGTGCGTCCTATTCGCTGGAGTAGCCTGCTGGCCTCGTGTCATAGACGTTTTGCATTCGATCTGCACATCAAAGTGCGTTGGTTACTTCAACCCTCTTTCTCATGTTGAAAGCACATCAAGGTTACTATCCCTCTTTCTCATGTTCTCTACGGTAACAAACGCTTCATTTTTTTTTAGCATTGTGTTCGAAATTTTCTTTGATTTGTAGCCTTCATCACGATGTGAGTTTCATTATTGCCTTTAACTTTTACATAAGGTTATCCATATTCATAGCAAGAGAAGTTTAGAATTTGAGAAGGTTAGATTGTGAACACTGTATTCTAACTCTCACTTTTCTTTCATTGTAGTTCCTTATAATTGGTTATAACTTTCACTCTATATACCTGAGAGGTTGAATTTACAGTATTGGTACGTCCACAGTTTTAGGATCTCATACGTACCATTTGTTCAAAGAGTATATACCTAAACAATTCTTACAGACCCAATATATAAATTTGCTAGCACTGTTAGTAGCTAAAAATACGAGTAGAGAATATAGATTCTTAGATCTCTGTGTTCTGTCTATTGCCAAATTAGTAGGTGAAAAACTACAAATTTAGTTGGACTAAAGCAACTATATGGTATTTTCCTGTGTAAAAATTGTCTACCGTCATATTTATAACAAGCATACTGTGTCTATAGTTTTTTTAAGCTCGTAGCAACACAGAGGCACTAGTTAAATATGATTCGTAGTCCGCTGTTGTCGTATCTGTCCGATCCGTGAGTAAAGAAAATTGGAGAATCATCTAGCCTTTCTTTTGTCTGATACATCGAGGAAGAACGCCTAGCTGTCCATCTTGCATCGAGGAAGAGGAGGATTGCATCAGCCTCCTCCCGGACAGCATTTTAGGTTCCATCGTGTCTCTCCTCTAGCCGGCATCTGTTCCAACGTCGGAGCTTCACGGGCGGATCAATGGATGAAGGTAGCTAGTGATGAGACAAGGTCGACGGAATATTGAGGATGACGATGAGGCCAACTGAACTGCAGGGCTAATACAAGGGAATCGGCAGATGTGGTCTTCACCATACAGGAGAACAGAATCGAAGACACAGTGCTGCCATTTTCATTTCTTCACAGCGGTATTCGGTACTGGAGGTGGCGCCGAGCCCGGAGCCATCCTGATATATGCGTCCGCCTGCAATGTTTCTGTCAAAGGCTCAGAGCATCTGAGTATCAAATTCAGAAACAGTTGCCGCATCAGTTTCACACGAATGCAGAAAAAATGCCAGCGAACCGGGACGTGCTTCTATTGACGGTTTGCTCCCTGCAAATTAGCTGGTGTTTATACTGTTCGTATAGCATCTCCTGCAGATGCAGGCTGCAGCTCACCACATGCAAATGCAAAAGTCCAATGAAACTTTACTTTCTAGAGATTTTTTACATGTTATATTACTGACCGCTCAATAGTCAATCGCCTTCTGCTGACCGGCAGACAACGTAACTTTCATCATACAAGTGGCGCAAGTTGCTTACTACCAAGCGTTACATGTTAGCATGGAAAATAACCCATCTCTACGCTTCACAGTTGCGTGCAAGGTGCAGCTCCTGGCGTACACCCAAAAACATAATTCTGTTTCCGAGCCTATGGAAGAGGTAAGATGTAAAACTTTCTATCCTCATGCAGTCATACAAAAGGGCAATCTGGATCATCAATTGGCGGACTCTATGTGGACTCTAGCTCTTCTCCGAATCGATCCAGCCTTGACACCTCTGCATCATAATCACGGATCAGAGCATGGTTAACAGAACCATCATCTTCACTTGCTTGGATTTGCCGCCCACCAAACCTGCAGAGAAAAAATATTTTTTCTTTTAATGTTATTATACATATCAATCCAGGAAAAGGATAGACGTAATGGCTCATCATTCTTTTCTACACTTGTAATTTTCTTTTTGTAGATGACAGATATGCACAGTTCCAAGCAATACTCACATTTCCGCTCAAATGATAAAGTTTATTATCAACTTTCCAAATTAATCAGTGAGGCATTTGATACGATATAGGTTCATATGGGGAAACCGATGGGACATGCTCACATGCATGTTAAAATTCCATTTCAACACTATAACATCCTAACATCATGAACAAAGGGAAAGAGGATTGTGTTGAAACCTACCATCTTCCATTCATCTTCTCTATGCATTTGGCAGCATCTTTCCGGTCTTTGAATTTCACCAATATGACACCTTGTGGATGATTTTCACAAATCTGAATGCAAAAACATGTCAATATAACGACAGTCTTCTGGTGAAAAGAAGTTGAGGACAATATAATAGGAACAATTTGGTGAGTCGGCTGATCCATGCCAAACCGCTCGATTCTGGACAATTTCTTTCTATAAAATAGGTATTCCGTCACTATATGAATGACAAAGTTTGTTTTGGAAATAATGTGCTGGAATATGTTTTCCAAAGAAATACAATTCGTGGGTGGTAGGAAAAGCTCCACACCAGGGAGTATGTATTAGAGAGTGTTTATGAAACCCTATAATTGTAAACAAGGTGCAGTCAATCATTACCTTGACATTATCCACTGGACCAAACTTGATGCATTCTTCTCTAACATCTACCTCCAGCTCAGGGAGAAGTTCTTCATCAATCTGCAAGGTTGGGATATTCTTAGATTATCAAATAAAAACAAACAGAGTTGCTATGAAACATGAACGTCAGGAGATTAGTCTGAATGTTTGATGTGGAATAAAGTGAAGCTAGAGGTAAAGAGTTTCAAACAAGGAAACCACATATTTCAGTAACTTACTCTTAACTCAGCAGGAGTGAACATATGCCGTAAAATCACTGTAGTAGGAATCATCAACTTCTTATCATCATGTCCACCTAATCAGTGGAAATTTTTCAGAGAGCAAATGAAGTTAGATTAAACTTTCTCAAACACTCCCTCTAGTTGAACAGAATGTATTGTCCTAGAATGCATCCTATAATGTTTCATCAAATCATTTAACTTGATCCACACAAAACCATTCGAGTATAATACTGCCATATGAAAATAATCCAGATATAACTTTTACAACCTAGATAAATTTTATACAGCCTAATCCTACCCTAGAGTGAATACTGCAGCAAATAAATCACATATTTGAATGTAATGAAAATAATACACAAAAAGAAGTTACCCCATCCAAGCATTTTGTCTTCAACCTTCTTCGTCTTTCTTTTCTTATGCTTATCTGTTTTCTTTGGAACGAAAACATCACCTGAAAAACACAGAAAACATCAGTAATGATGATGTTTGCAGCTAATGGCACAGAGTATTTGATTTTGATATAGAATCATAAAATTACTACCTTTCTGCTCAAATTTGGCCGGACTTACAGACATCATTGTCTTACCACCAGGGCGGAATGATGTCCCATCCAACAATTGAACTGCTAAAGCTATAGAAGGTTCCTGCATGATTAAGAGTATATAAAAAAAAAAGCATATGAAGAAGAAATGCATATTGAGTCCAAGTCTCTCTCATGAGTGGAACAAGGAGATACCTTGAGATAGGTTACCAATGCATCACCCTTCTTCCTGCCTGTTGACTTGTCAGTATAGATCTTCACACGTGGCTTTTTAGTCTCTGGGTCCTGTGTCCATCATTTATGAACATTTACATGTGCCTCGGAGTTTTAAGTTTAGGAAATAACATATCATGGCCACCTACTATCAATATATATTATGAAGCAGAGAAACAAAAATAGCTATTTGAAATAAAAATAGATACTAAATAAGCATCTCAATAAAATTCAGTATATCTAAGGCACAAACCTAATTTTACATGCATTCATCTTAACCTATGGGCAGTTTTGTTAACATCTAGTGATCTAATGCATGCTGCAAGTTTAGACAGATAAATTTGCTAATTGCTTGATTTAAACAGCTTGCAAAAATGAACAGACCTTCATCTCAACAATTAAGCTAAATATGTACAGATCAAACTCAGAAGGTAGGTCTTCAGTACAGAACTGGCTAGACTCCCTCCCCTATTACTCTACTTAGGCAGCTTAGAACACGTTGAGGGTTGGTGTATAGTGCTTTTGACACTCAGGCTTTTGTAATTAATTCTCTCCTTTCGGTTCTTTTTTTCTTTTCTTATATAAATAATATTACCACAGTAGAGGTTTCCCTTACTGTTATTCCCTCAAAAAAAAAAGAACAGACCTGCCTTGACAAATGAAGATACCAAAACTCAGTACCAATTTCTTTTGGGTGGCATTATAATTAATTGCATTCTCATATGACACCTATAGGATCATCAAAGACTCTAAATACTGACAAAACCAAGTCTTCTCTGAGGTGCAGAAAATCCAAAGAGTCAACAAGGACGAATAAAAGAGAGAAAAGAGCGCACCTCCTTTATTATTCCACATTTGGAAAATACCTCCACAATCTGCACAAGAAATCCAGCATCAGAACCAAGCATTTTTTATTAAGAATAACCAGCTAGTCAAGAATGTTAAAAATTTCGTTCAACAAAATGAGCTCCCAAAGTGCGAAATGAAATGTGACTACAGATTTAGTTGATATGAGTAAGTTACCTCCTCCACTGTGACATCATCAGGCAAACCAGTTACATAGACATGTGTATTGACTTTCAGATCGAACCAACTGTCTGGAGGTTTGTTAGCTTCCTACCACAGAAGTCAAACAGGTTCGAATAAGTAGCCGGCGCAAACTTATCAAGAACTCCCAGAATACTTGGAAACTATACCTTTTTTTCAACTGGCTTCTCAGACGATTTCCTCTTCTTTTCTACTCTCTTATCTGCTTTATCTGATTCTATGTTTTTGTTTTCAGCTGGCAACTTGATTTCTTCTAATGTAGATGAATCAGGAATTTCCGGTGCCTGAAATACTTCATCTTCAAGTGCAAAAGTCATCTCTTCAACAGCATAACCTTCCTTTTTATCCATTGTATCATTCTATAAAAGCATGCTAGAATTAGGGGAAGTGAAAAATGCATGAGAGAATATTACCCCCCCCCCCCCCCCCCCAAAAAAAAAAAAGAAAAGTATGATCACTTTCACCTACCAATGAGTGCTGAGGCTTTTAACCAGTACCAACAGTTCGATGACATGGTAAGAATAATAACAATCTGAACATGTTCCAATCTATATAGCATAACTACCACAGCATAAAGCAATAGGAGAAACTAAGGGATACAACGATTTATACACAGGCATTTGCTGGAACCAAACGTCACTAGTTTTTCCTTGATACAAATCTTCTAGACATGTGAACTTGTAAGAATACTGCTGTCTAAAACAAACCATGCATGACAGAAAAGATTATGTCAAGGTGCACGACTGATGAGAATGTGAGTTCTAAAGTTGGTTCAAATAAACAGATATGCTTTTCTAAAGTACCTAATATGAAAACTCCAGCAACACAGGTAGGCAAAGAAAATTAAAAACAAGGGTCAATTACACAGTGAAGACCAATAGAGGGCCAAGAACAATTAAACCTCTAGCCAGGTGCTGCGAGCATTAACTCCCAAACAAGTACAGTCCTTCAAATTACAAATAGTTTAGCCTCACAAGAATTTCTGAATCTATGAATCGATAGTTGGAGCTTCTTCTTGGTTCATTGTTACTATTGTAATTATCATATATTGAAGAATTGGCCTACAGAAAGTAGAGAGATCTACAGCTCTAAGTTCAGAAGAATGAATTTCCATATTTCCTAGCTCTCAGTCGATTGTTTGTTACTTTGTGTTTTGATTTTTCTTTTGTAGGATTATCTGTATAATAGTTATAAACTGTTGGTCTAGATCGGATGGCTCAAAACGGTGATCGAAAGTTGACTAAACTTCCAGTCTGCTGAAAATTAGCAAGTCCCATGTATTTCACTTCAATCATGGTTATTCAAGAGTAAATACTCAAGGAAGCATACAGCAAGGCACTGCATCTCAAATCCCATCAATGGCAAATACAGATTGGCAATACTTACTTGAGGAACCCATGCCCGCAGAGTACGATCCCATTTGTAAATGGTGCCATCGTCATCAGTGAATTCTTCCTCACCATCTGGTGGGGTTCCTGGCCGTTCATCAAGCTCCTGGTTTACATCTCCATCATCAGCACTGCCTTTCAAGGCATCCACCTCTGCCTCAGCTTCTACAATCTCCTTCTGAAATTTTTCAAGATCATCCTCAATAACTGGACCAGCTGCACACAAATTCAAAGAATGATACTGTGAGAGAATAGAACCTTACAGAATTTTCGTCAAAGAAGATACAGCACAAGGTCAAAGAATTAACCTTGTTGAGGTTGACCCTTTGCTATGACTACATAGTTTAACTCAGGGATTGAAGAGAGTGGCATCCAATCACTCCTGCCTTCTGCCCATAGCATTGTGCCATCGTTGAGGTACCCGTTTGCAAAATGTTCTGCAATGGAAGCAAATTGTGATTTACATTTTAACATTATTTTCGGAAATAAGAAGCAAATTTCTTCTAGTTCAAAAGCGTGG
The DNA here is from genome assembly GCA_032690845.1 of Eleusine coracana subsp. coracana. Taxonomy (NCBI): domain Eukaryota; kingdom Viridiplantae; phylum Streptophyta; class Magnoliopsida; order Poales; family Poaceae; genus Eleusine; species Eleusine coracana. The sequence goes on from CM064426.1 coordinate 14,453,639, forward strand.
AAACAAAACAGTTTCTCAGAAATGGTGAGACAACAGGCAAACAACTGCGCCTCGTGAATTAACTAAACCCTAAGCCGCGCATCATAGATACAGAGCAACCCGGAATGTAAAATGCACAAACTTGCTAGGAGGGAGCGGGAAACGAACACCTCGAAGCTCCACGAGTGCGTAGGGGCCGACGCTCTCCTGGTTCGGGCCGAGCACGTACCAGCCCACCTCGCCGGCGGACGCGCCGCTGGTCTCCATGGACCTCCAGGCAAGAAGAGAAGGGAGGATAAAGCCAGTCTTCAATCGGAGCAGGCAGAGGGTGCTAGGTTACGGAAGAGATTGACGGCGGCGGGGATGGGGGAGAAGTATCGAGAAAGGCGGCTGGTCGGAGGGGCGCGCGCGGCGGAGAGGCGGCGTTGTTCCGATTTCGGAAGGACGGTGAAGAACTGAAGATTCCAGAAGAGTCGTAGAGAAGAGCCTAACTCAACGGCTGAGATAGCCTAACACTCGCGATCAACGGTACTGGGAACGCCTAGTTTCTTCCCTCTCTCTGCCAACCAAGTCAATCAGCATATGTGGTCTCCTTTTCACTGACACGTCGGTTCGCATGTGCAACTGAAATCGGAAAGCTAAATGTTTATTTAAGAAAATTGGACAGCTAAATATATTTTTGCATACGGAGGTAATTCAAATCTGGGTGTAAGAACGGATCCAATCATACATGGTGGATTATTTAGCATTCGAAATCATTTTAAACTTGTATAATAAAATGTTTCAAATCACCTGACAACAGACATTACACAAGCTAAAAAAAAATCGTTCGCCAAGCAATGGAAGGAGGTATAATTCTAGAGAGAGTATAAAACATACTGACAACTGACAAAGTCAACTATATCAACAATTTAATTCTAGAGAGAGAGAGAGTATAAAACTAAACTGACATTATAATAAAATGTTTCAAATCGTAGGATCGTATTGACTGGCTGGCTTGCGGCTGGCGAGGACGGGGAACACGGCGTTGGTGACATCTGCGAGGCCGGCGGCAAGCAGCAGCTTGAGGTCCCTCCTCACCTGCGCTCTCAACACCCTCCTCACCTGCGCTCTCAACACACGTAGACACTTGTCACTTATCAGCGGTGCCAGAGGGACGGGACTCTAGGGAAGGAGACGAGAGGGGGACTCACCTTGACGAGGTAATGGAATGGAAGTAGGCGGCGCCACGGTGCTGGTTCCGATGCTTGTACACCAGGCGCTCGAGCACCCCCGCCTCTGACCGCAGCCGGTTCTCCTCGTCTCCCTCTTCCGACATGGACGGCCCTGCGGCGTGTGAGAGCGTCGCAGTTGTGGGAGACGTGGCTTCATCACCAAAAACAAAAAATCTTTATAGATTTTTAGTTCAACTGGAGGAAGTATTTGCTACAGCATACAATCCGTGTTTATACTGAAGCATATTCATCATCTGTATTCTCTCAACAATACTATGCCATGACCCACTTTATCAATCGTATCGGGATCCATTTCCATCCCTACATGCCACTGACCAAACAGCAATTCCACATTTCCAGCACAAGCCAAATTTGAACAAACATTGCAGAGTGCACTGGTTCTGACACAGCAATGGTATTGCTTTTACATGTAACCTACACATTGTACAAAAGATTGTAAAAGCCGCCAGTATCATCCTTCAAATTTCTCCAAATAGCTTTGTCCATTCTGGCAGGCAATTTCCAGAGATGGTTGTATACAACAAGACAGTCAGAGACTTGGCTAAACGGTGCTAACATCGACTTTGCTCTTCGAAATTTGGAAAGCAGGAGTAACCCAGCTTCCGCAGTTGCACTGTATGCCTGACCAGTTGAAGTATCCTAACCGTGCACCACAGTGAATACAAGATAGTTTCCCCTCCAGAGCACCTTCTTCAACTGCAAGATGAACAAGGCACAGGTGAAAACATGAAAGGCAGGGGCATAGAGGTGCTCACGATCCATATGAAGTTATGTATAGCAGTACAAGTCTGTAAGATCTTCCCAATATTAAAAATTACAACATCAGCCTACCTGGAGTCATCCACTTGAGAGGCTCGATAAATAATGACGAGCAATCTTGTTCCTTGTTGTTAGATGGACCGCCATTCTTCCTTCGGTTCCAATTGAAACACGATTCACCCTCGCCAGGAGCATGACTGATAACATTGTCCTGCACAGCAATAATTCTCCTGCATTTCTTGCAGCGGTAGGCTGTTTTACGTACATCCTTCTTAGAAGTGTCATGACACGAACCAGAATGTGGAGAAAGGCCAGGGTCATCTTCAAATACATGACTGCCTATCTTCTCACCAAATTTGTAGGACTGGCCTGCAAGAGGGAACACAGGTTAAGTTAGAAATCACAGTGTTTGTTGAAAGAAACTGAAAACAGTTATTACTTGTGTTAAACCAAGAAAATATATCTGAAGACAGCAAATATTCTCACAACGGATGCAAAAAGAATGAAAAATCATTGTTACATACTAAAACTGATAGATGTGTAATAGAGCTAACACTGTCAACATTCATACGATAGAAAAGAACTCCAGTAAGGATATGCACATCATGAATTTGATGGGGTTTACTTCTGACCATATCAACAAGATGGACTAACAGAATAGGTGGATGCAGCAAATTTCTTAGAGGACGAAATCTGGAACAAAACAATAGCTGAAAGTAGAGCATTTCAAGAAACAAAAGATGAAGAGGAAACAAATTCAACTATTTTCAGGTCTTAGCTCGGATCTGAACAATACAGGACTTTCAGTATATAGATATAAATCAGAAGGGAGTATGTTACTCTAAAGGCAAATTGGCAAGGACAGAATGCGGAGACATCAGACCATCCATCCAGGATCCAGGATTTACTTGCTGTCTGTTTACTCAGTAAAGGAATATGCAGCAACGAATCTCACAGAGAGATGGACCATTCAGAATTGCATTGCAGTGCATATATTAGGTGCTTTTTAAAACCATATGCATCTTACAAATCAACATGACCAAATTAATGCCAAATAACCAGCAGTGTCCAAGGTGAAAAATGCTAAAAGTTAATAGAAGAGACTCAACATGAAGAGATGGCAAAGGCACCACACAATCAATGTTAGCCCAAGCTTATGCAAATTTCAACAGCCTCTCCAGAAGAAGCTATGTCCAACATTAGCTTGGACTCAGCATAAGTCAGAACAACTAGTCATTAAATCAACGCATTAACAAACATGGGTCAAGACAAACCTAATAATTTTAAACGGAAGCGCTTGTACAATGAACATGAAGTGTCAACTTTGAAGCCCATTTCTTCAAACAATTTCAACTGCAAGGTATGGAATGTTATATTAAACTAAAGGAGAAACATACTCGGAACTTAAGGTTGCAAAGATCGAATGCAAATCTCACCTGCTCAAGAAAACCATCATTCGGGCAAGCTGATTCAGAGATTTCCCTCAACGATTCCAACGCTTCTGGAAGAAAATAGTAAGCAAGGCATGCAGCATGAGGAAACTCAATTAGAGTAATAGTTTTTCTTTACTCATTTTCTTTCCAAGACAAGGATTCAGACCTTCAAGGGATTTCTGTTCTGTTCTCATAAGATAAGCCACAATGATGGAAGCACTGAAAGAAGTCAAGAAAACAATTCTAAGTACCGTATAGATAAGAAATGAGCCAGCAGTATCAGAAATGAGCATGCTTGGGCTAAGCTAAATAGGTAATTGATTCCATTTGAAATTATGAAACCTGCAGCCTACTCTAACTGTAACTGGTTAGTCTCACTACCATAGCCCCACAAACTATGGGCTCCCTTTGCGTGTCCGCTAGTTTAAGCCAAAATATCATATCTTTAGCCGAAATACAGAGTTTATGCTGCCAACAAGCGCGCATTCTTTTATTTAAAAGTGAAAAACAGTAACAGTTCGACTACAACTAAACGATGCCGAACAAAACTTCATGGTTTAGCATGATCATTGCAATACGGTTGATCTTAAACTTCATCCCTAAAACGAGAATGAAATGAAGATACTACTTCAGAAGCCCAAAAAATGCGCATACCTTCTGGAGATCCCAGCGAAGCAATGAACAAGAACATTGCCCACCTTCCTGCCCTCATCGATGAAGTCAAGGCACGGGTCGAGGTGGTCGAGCAGGTTCTCCTCCTCCGTGTCCCGCAGCGGCACGGCCATCCGCGTCAAACGCAGGCCTTCCCCGGCGCGCTCCACCACCCGCAACAGACGCCCGGGTGCCGCCCCGGAGACCGGCGGCGCGCCGTCCTCGCCGGCGACCACGCGGCGGACCTCCTCGGTGGGGATGGCGAGGCCCGGGCGGCAGTCGGTGATGAAGGAGATGGAGGCAGAGCTGACGACGGAGAGGACGTGGGTGAAGTCGATGGGGGAGGCGGCCGTGAGAGCCGCAACGGCGTCGTTGATGTTGCCGAAGAAGAGGCGGTCGCGGACGAGGTCCGGCACGGCGGGCGGGATCGGAGCGGTGTCCATTGCCGACCTCTGATATCTTCTGTGGAGCACAGGGCACTCGGGAGAGGCGATCGATGGCGAGCAGTCTTGCAACTGACCAGGTGCGGCATGGCGGGCGGCGGCGCTGGGGAAGAAGAATCACTGGTTGAAGTCCAGCGAGCGGCGAGCGTTCTTGTCTATTTACAAAATAGTCCTTGATTATTTACAAACGGGTCCCTAGTTTGATCGTGATCCTATATTTTACATAAAAGCCCTTATAATTTACAAAAGGCCCCTCATTTGGATCGCGGACAATAGTCGCGATCCAATTTTTTTGCATAAATCCCCTCGTGTTTTTCAAAAAGGCCCTCGAATCTGGTTGAGCCAGCCACGCTGTGGACAATCGCAGGGATGGAGCGTTCCCGGCAGTCGGCGACGAAGGAGACGGAGGTGTTGACGCGAAGGCGGCGATGGCTTCGTTGATTTCGCTAAGAAGATGAGATCGCGGACGGCTGGCAGGATCGGGGCGGGGTCGAAGCAGACTGAATGACTGACGCCATTACTGACGGGGCGAGCTTCCTCTGAATTTTACTGAATCAAAATCGATCCAATTGACGGGCACATAATAGGAATGCCGGTTGCAGATTTCATCACAAATATCTTTCTCGTTCTAACTAGCAATGCCGATTAGTTGAATCCTAATATTCAGTCTGATATAGTTATCACCTAGATATCAGAGATGCTATTACTATTGATTGTAGGTTTAGTTACTCATGACCTAAAATCTTACTAGGATTATCTATCTAACCAAAATCAACAGCGGACAGTCATGATCTTGAACAAGACCCGGCCTTTTCCACTGCATCGGGAGGTGTGGTGTGGAGAGAGAGAGAAAGCTAATTCCATTATATAAAAAATAGCGATCAGTGTTTATTGTTGCGTTCAAACTCAAGGGTCGAGAGTGCTTATCAGTGAATCAGTCGCGAGTTTAGACAGTAGTAACATCAGCTTATGATCCCAGCACGTACTGTACCATGCAGTGTTGCTAGCTCATCACGCCGGCTGTGTACTGTTGGACGGAACAGATTCCACGTACAATTAACGTTATTCTTATCCCTACCACACAATAGCCTTGCGGCCGGCCGAGCACGGCAAGCGACCAGGAAATGAGGAGCGCGGCGCACTGCCCGTCGGGTTCTTTCCTCTTCTTTCACTTCCATTCAGAGTTGCCTGCCTCGCATTTGTACGTAGTATAAGAGCATCTCCAGCGGGGGTTCTCAAGTTGAGCCCCCTACTTCATCTTTTGAGAACTAGGTCCCACTTTTGAGAGCTTAAAATTTTTTCTTAACTCCAACAGTACCGCTCAAAACAACACTCTCATTTCTGTCTCCCGACAGACAGGACCCGCTTGTAATTGGAACAAGACAACACTTACATGTGAGACCCGCTTGTCATTGAGACAAAACGGTGCACGGGCAGCGCGACCTCGCCGGGAAGGGGGGGGGGGGGGGGGGGGGGGGGGGAGGGGGGGGTGCTCCCGCGAGCAGGGAGGTGGATGGCGGCTGAGGGAGGACGATGGCGAGCTCGCTCTGCCGACATCCGCGGCGCGGATCTGCAGCGTGCGGGGAGCAGGAGGCCGAGAGGTTGGGGGTGTGGAGGAGGACGAGCTCGTGTGCACCATGGCAGGAGGGCGAGATCCGGCGAGGATTGAAGAGGAGGCAGCGTGGCCCGCGTTGGCGCTCGGCGCCGCCGCTCCTCCAGCCATCGGCGCGGCGCCTGGCAGGCCGGGGAGGTCTTCCGCCCCGTCGGAGGCGCTGATCTTGGCTCCTGCTCCACCCATGGCCCGCCACCCGCCCTCTTCCCGTCGCTCGCCGCCTGCAACTTTGGATCTTGGAGGCGCTGGTGGAGATCCGGCCATGGGGCGGCGGCGGCGGATATCCGACGGGTCTGCTGGCGCTCCTCCCGCGCCGCCCGGCGCCTGTCACCGCCGAGCTTGGCCTCGCCGGCGTCGCTTGCCGCTCGCCGCCCTTTGGATGGGGAAGAGGGAGAAGAGGAAGGGGGAGGGGAGGGAGGTGACTGCAGCCGAGATCCGAAAGGAGGGGTGCTGGAGGCGGGCGCGTCGCCGGCGGGGTCGGACGGCAGCCAGCGAGAAGGACAGGCGTGTCGTCGGCGGGGCGGGCAGCATCGAGGCCAGGGAGGACGGGCGGCCGCATTGGCTCCGGAGAGAGAGACGGGAGAAAAAGACAAGAAAAAAAACGAAAAAGAGAAAAAATGTTGGACCCCACTGTTTGAAAGGGCTCCAAAAGCTGAGAGACCAAGTGGAGGGGATTTGAGAGCCTTTTTAAAATAAGAGACTAACTGAGAGATCAGCCAAGTGAAAGATCTGTTGAAGTTCTTTTTTTAATTAGACTCTCAAAATATAGTTAGAAGGTCATTTTGAGAGGGCTGCTAGAGATGCTCTAACCAATGTTTCTTTTCAAGGAAAGAACAACATTCGTCGTATACTTCACAATAAATTTTTATTATATGGATCATTGAGCCAGCAAGTTCCACACCGTAACAAAACACCTGTGTGTCATGCGGTGAATTGCTTTTGTACGTAGCACGTGACATTTGCCGTCGCATTGTTCTTCTGTTTTGGTTTTTGAGGTGAATATCACGTTAGTACAAAATTTGATGTGTAATCTCCCTTTCTCGATGCATCACCTCTTTATCCCCCACAAGAACGAAAATCCCAGATATTCGTTAAGGAAAAGATTGACGAACCTGCGCAACATTTCTTCAATTGCTTACCTTTTTTTTTAATAATGTTCAATTGTTTATCCTTGACTAGCGGCTGCAACATGCATCAAGTGAATGTGATTACCTGGTTATTTTGCTGTAGCTGTACTAATCTAGTAGTCTCAACTCGAAGCATTGATTACCAGTGAAGGTAATGAGCGATGACCATTGACGTGGAATCCCGAGCACATCCTGTACCGCTATTACGCCGCCGAAGAAAAGAAAAAAGATTCTGTGTCTATCACAAGATCCGCAGGCCCCACCGAAGTCCACGCTGGACGCCGTCGACGACTTTTGTTGACAGCACGGCTCCATCCCCACAGGTAGGCCGTAGGCGTAGGCCCATACTCATAATCTTCTTCCCCGCCTTTTTTTTTTCTTGATAAAATTCCTCAAATTCTTCTCCGCCTTTGACTCCTCCCTTGTCTCTCTCAGCGCCTGCTGCTCCCATCCGGCACCGCACCACTCTGCAACGCCTCCGTCTCCGACGACGCCCGCCTCCGCGAGCTCGGATACAAGCAGGAGCTGAAGCGCCACCTCTCGTACGTGACGTGACTTCGCCTCTATCGCGTTGACCCACTCACACTCACACTCACTGGTTGGTTCTTCCGCCATGACCATATCCGTCCACTGGTTGAATTGAACTTAATTAAGCAGGGTGCTGTCCAACTTCTGCATCTCCTTCAACATCCTCTCCGTGCTGACGGGTGTCACCACGCTCTACAACACGGGCCTCACCTTCGGCGGCCCGGCCACCATGACACTCGGCTGGTTCGTCGCCGGAGCATTCACCATGGCCGTCGGCCTCTCCATGGCCGAGATCTGCTCCGCCTTCCCCACCTCCGGCGGCCTCTACTACTGGAGCGCCCGCCTCTCCGGCCACCGCTGGGCGCCCTTCGCCTCCTGGATCACCGGATGGTAATAATTTTACACTCGTCTCTGCTCCAGTTCTTATCCGTTTCTCTAGGTGCACTTCCAGTTCTCATCCATTTGTTGTAGCCTCGTATAAGCAATTAAGAGAGGAAAATAAGGTGAATTTGTACTCTGTGCCCTGTAGTCGCCCTGACTAAAGACTGAATCTTTGTGGGTTAATAATGGGCCCTGGTCATTTCCTCAAAAAGAACAAAAAAAAGGCCCTGATCAACATGTCTGTTTTGATACTATTATGCAAGAGGAAAGTTACAAAATTTTGCATGCTGACTGCTTACAAAAGTCAGATTGGATGATGTGTCAAGCGTGCCGATCATTGATAGGGTCAATAGTGATGTATTACCTATGGCTTGGACCGCTATTTTTCAGTATGCATTTAGTAATGTGAAATGGTTGCTGCTGCCGCATAGACACATTTTACCAAAATTTGGGACAACAACTTGTGGCAAGAAACACTCCCCTGATTGCCTAGACTTGATGGGACGGGTCAATTCATGAAGATGCCATAACTAGAGTGCATTCATGTTTGTCCTTTTAATCTGAAACCATAGAGTTCATAACTTCCATTTTGACATTATTGTCTCATATTTTGCATCTAGTGATCTATTTAGTTTCACATTTGCAATGCTTTCTTTCTAGGCTCTAATAGCTTTTTGTTTTCTTTATTTATCTTGCAGGTTCAACATTGTTGGGCAGGTAACAACTCATTTCTCTAAACCTCAATTTTCAGTCCTAGCCAACTGCTAATCACATCTTTGTCTCTGTAGTGGGCAGGCATAGCCAGCATAAACTTTTCTCTAGCACAGCTGATTCAGGTGATCATCCTGCTTAGCACCGGTGGGAACAATGGTGGGGGTTACTTGGCATCAAAGTACGTTGTCATTGCAATACACGCTGGGATTTTGCTGACCCAAGCCATCATTAACAGCTTCTCCATTTCTATGCTATCTTCCATCGGGAATTTTGCTGCTGCTTGGAATATGTTAGGTAATGTCTCTACTGACTTGAGTCTCTTCATTTAGAAAAAAGGATAACACATATTAGTGTTTACTTTATTAACAAAAGGCTAAGGTTCCTGAGATGTGGAAGGTATTTGTCCTCTGTAGGTGTCTTTGCACTGATGTTTGCAGTACCAGTTGTTGCTACAGAGAGAGCCAGTGCTAAATTTGTTTTGATCCATTTCAACACCAATAACAGTGCGGGAATCCATAATAACTTCTACATCTTTGTGCTGGGGCTCTTGATGAGCCAATACACATTTACAGGATACGACGCATCTGCTCATATGGTACCTCCAGCACTACTCCCTAAGTTCATTGTTACGGTATAGTCCTGATGCGTTGGTTCTAAATTTATTCATGTAGACTGAAGAAACAAAAAATGCAGACTGGAATGGCCCGGTTGGTATAATCAGTGCAATTGGTATATCGTTAATAGTAGGTTGGGGCTACTTACTTGGCATCACATTTGCAGTGAAGGACATTCCCTACCTCTTGAGCACTGACAATGATGCGGGAGGGTATGCAATTGCTGAGGTATTCTATCTCGCCTTTAAAAGCCGGTATGGTAATGGTGTCGGAGGAATCATCTGCCTGGGGATTGTTGCTGTTGCCATATACTTCTGTGGCATGGGCTCAGTGACTAGCAACTCGAGGTGATCCTCTGCTTACTTCTGATTGGGATTTTCAATAGAGAGAAGATAACTCACACCTGGCTTTGTTGTTTTGATTAGGATGACTTACGCGTTCTCAAGAGATGGGGCAATGCCGTTTTCATCCGTGTGGCACAAAGTTAATAAGCAAGAAGTGCCGATAAATGCTGTATGGCTCTCAGCTTTCATTTCCCTTTGCATGGCGTTGCCGGTAATTAACTGACTTTAAAACCACTTGGATATGATACTTCATCTCAATCCTATTGTACTACATTTGATAAACAAACGGCTCACTAGGATTCCTCCAAATGCAGTCACTGGGTAGCCTTGTCGCATTCCAAGCAATGGCTTCGGTCTCCACCACTGCCCTCTGCATCACCTACGCGCTACCGACCCTCTTCCGGATCACTTTGGCACGCAATTGCTTTGTGCCAGGCCCTTTCAACCTTGGTCGGTACGGCGTGCTTGTGGGCTGGATTGCCGTCATCTGGGTGGCAACCATCACTGTCCTCTTCTCACTACCCGTGTCATACCCGGTGGCCAAGAACACCCTCAACTACACTCCGGTCGCAGTGGGTGGTCTCTTCACTCTCGTTGTGTCGTCGTGGATTATCAGTGCCAGGCAATGGTTTAAAGGACCTGTTACAAATTTGGGAGCATAGGGTGGTGTGCAGTAGTTGATGTGATTTCAGTGTGGTGTTCAGGTGGTACAATTATACACTGATGTAAAGGGAGGGAATTACTGAGTTCGGGAGAGTACTGATATTGTATCGAAAGTGTGATATTGTCGTTCAAACTCTCCCATAGTCCCATGTACACATGCATATACGCATTCTTAAACATTCAAAGGTTTTTTTTTTTCTTGTAGTGCATTCTTGAATGTAAATTGAAGATTTGTTGCTCCCTTAATCAGAAACCCATTTTTATGAAAAGACAGTAAACTGAGAATTGGCTAAGATGGTAAGTGATCCTGTTCAGTTCTGAACCCACTTCAGAATGCAACTTCTTCAGGGTACTTTTATGTACTGTTTTTCAGGGTTTAAACTTTGAGAAGTTTTACGATATATTTTACTACCAGGATGGCCTTACTAATCATGTACGTCCGAAGATGGGCTTTTGGCAGTTGGCACCGTTGAAAAAAGAAACAAATCGGGCTCTGGTTAAGTTGTATGTAGTTGTGTTACACAGATTAATAAACCTAGCAACAAATCGGTCTGCAGAAAAAGAAAGTGCAAGTAGCTACAACATGCATCAAAAACATGTTTAGTTCTCGTCAGAAGAATCAAACATACATCAGAGTTTCATTACATCCATGTGGCAATCTCATCCACATCAAGATGAGCAATGTGCTCTTCACGTATAATACAACGCACGGGAGCATCCTATCCTGTACTAGCAGAAGATTGTGCTTAATTAAGGAAGCCTTGTTCTTGATCTCTTGGTCAGCTGCTGTTCTGCCGTCTAGTAACAAGCAGAGGTGGGCATCATGAGGCCATGTCCCCGAGCCATTGCAGCGTCGAACGGTTCGCTGCACACATTGGTCATCATTGGCCCGAACCAGTCCGTGTCATCGTCAGCTTCAGCGGGCGGCGCTTCCTCCTCTGCTTGCTCCTCTAAGACGCCTTCAATCTTGTTGGCAAAGTCGAAGTCGTCGTCGTCATCTTCTTCTTGGGCCGCAGCAGGTGGGGTGCAGAAGGGGTCACGAGCAGCCATCGGCGAGCAAGAATCTGAATGCGCCGACGTCGAGGCCTGGTTGGACGGCTGAGGCGCCGATGGACGGGTCGGGACGTGCGTCAACGGCAATTGCGGCGGCTCTGCAGCAACTCGGACCCGCTTGGTGCGACACGGCGGCTCTGCAATCGGCGGCGGCGCTGCTGGTCTCTTGTTGGGAGCGGCGGCGACGACGGGCTCCTCAGGCGGCGGCGCGGAGACGAAAGAATCGGATTCTTGGCGCGCGGCGGAGTCCGGAGCGGCCCTAGGCGAGACATAAATCTTGCAGAGCACGAACTGCTTGTCGGCGCCCACCATGGATTGGCTTTGGCTCATCATCGAGTACTCGTCCATGAGCCAATCGCCCTTCTTGTACCGAAGCTTCTTGACCTCCCCAATCTTGACGCCATCAGCGCCATCCTTGACGTCCACGACGTGGCCCTGCGAGTGCCAGGTTCCAGGGCCGGCGGCGCGCACGGCTCTGATGGACTTCCCCGGCTGCTTGCGCGGCTGCAGCTTGCAGGTGGTGAAGAAGAAGCGGTCCCCCGTCTTGGGCGTGGGGCGGAACTGCGCGGCGAGGGCGCCGGGCTCGCACGCGTAGACGTCGGCGGCGTGGACGAAGGGGCGGATGGCGGCGTGCATCGGTTCGCCGGCGATGAGGCGCGGGAGGTAGTAGGTGACGGCGTCCTTGGGCGTCGGCTCGAAGCGGAACCCTAGCTGGAGCACGCTCTCGATTGGCGGCGCCATTGTCTCCAAGAAAGGGAGAGAAAGGGCGCTGTGCGGAGAGGGGACTGGTGCCTTTGGACTTATAGGTTGCATTGGGGCGAAGCGAAGCAGCGCGCGGCCGCGGCGAGTGGAGAAGCTGCAACGCTCTACGCAATTCGTATTCCCGCGCGCAGAGCCAGCCTGTAATCCGAGTATCCGAGCATCCGACTCGAATTGAGTTTTCAGACTTTCCTAAAATCGTTAGAATTGTGCGTGTGGGTCGCGGTGAAGCTGTATCATCTTTCTTACGCATTAATTGGAGTATCTAGTTCCATTATTTGGAGCAGTTCAATGCAACGCTGGCCGTGTAGATTCTGTCCAACGCTAGTCATAAATCCTTATGTTCTATAGGATGCATTATGTTCTGGTACATTTTATTTCAAATCTTTAGCAGGTGCATCTGTAATGTACCTTTAAAAAAAAAAGAGTTTTTGCCCTTTCAGACACGTTGGCCTGCTAGGTCAAGAATTGCAGATTCAAAATTATATCTTTGAAATGTTTTTTCCCCATGAATCAGCTTATGCAATAACCTTACAGTAAATAAATAACCATGACCCAATAGGAATATACTCCCTCGGTTCTTAAACTGGTTGTTTCTATTGACCTTTTAAGTTAACTTTAATTTTTCGTCTTATTAAAAAAATAACTAATATTTTATATATTATCATAATTTGTTTTATTATTAAATAAAATTGAAGTATAATTTAAAATTTTGTATTAATTAAAATAATATTTTAAATAAGACTAATGTAAGGTTTAGTATCCATCACATAGCAGAAAATCGACTTTGTGATGGATACCAAACATGAACTACGTAACTACTGTATACTTTTGGTATTTGTAGTCTAAAACCCTTTTTTGTGTACACTGAAAACATACGTGCATGTTGCTTGCTCACTAGTTTTATGTTGGGTACTGTGACCAGTATAAAAAGAGAACATACAATGTGGTTTACTTTCGCAACTCGTCAAGCTTGTTTGTCCACAGAAAGTTACTAAAAAGTATTACGATCCTAGTAGAAGAAGTCATGGTTTCTTGTGAAACTCTTTTCTGCTGATGTACTGCTTCTAAGCAGCAAAGAGTACTCCTGCTCCTGCACCATGAGCGCCCAGTCCGTGGAGGCTTCGGACTACTGATGGGCCGTATCTACAGTCCAAAGAAAAGTGTAAGGGCCTACTAGCAACGAGGCATGGGGGCTGATGGGCCGCATCTTCATTGAACAAACAAGTGGCCCGCACCAACCCGGCGCATATGGCCCAGGCTGAGCTGTCAGCACAGTAAGTGACTAGTATCTGCTTTCCTACAATCAAGCCGGTGACAGAGGAAACGTCGACCAATCTGTCTTTACCAAGGCTTTCCGGTGGAAGGTCGGATTGGTGGAAAACGAGTACTCTGTGTCGGCGTCATTCGTTTCTCTTCACCTCCATCGAGCGAAGCAATAAAGAATTCGAGATGGATAGATAATCACAAACAAAGTACTCCCTAGAACTTCCAAAATAAAAGTTCTTTTTAAAGAAAAAAAAAACTCTCTGTCTCTGAACTCATGCATCCAGTTTTGTTAGTTGACATATTTTTTTTTTCAGTATCCTAGATGGACTGATAGAGCCGACGAGTCGCCGTGCCCCCTCCTCGGCCTTGATGGTTCATCATGTACGGTCCTCCCTCGGCAGGCCAGATCAAAAGCATTGTAGTTTTCTGGTTGGCAAAAGTCTACCACGTATAGAAAATGGCAAAAAGATAAAATAATAAATCCTTAAAAAGTTATTCACCGCTCAATTTTAAATCGTCGACAGCAGGGTTCGGAACCTGCAGCGCGGGCGAAGCCCAACAGATTTCATTTCGAGTATGTCTCCTTAACCATTCGGACATATCGACAACGATACTTAATCACTCTGCTGTGCACTAATCTCGTACTATGAATGAGCTCGGCATGTTTGTGACATCTCCCGTGCACGTGCACGCAGCAGCTACGCCAAGAACAATTAAGGGCGTGTGTGAGTCACCGCGCGGCGAGGGGCGACGGCACACGGGGCACGTGGCGCTCGCTCGCAGCCACTGCTCGGCGCCGCCCGCGAACTCACCCAGGCAGAAGGCACAGCTCGGGGTGTCGTCGTCATGGTCACCGGCGGCACCAGAGCCTACTACGACGACGATGATGACTGTGCATCTCGAAAGAATTTTCTCTCTTTCTCAGTAGATCATGTCTGCCTCTGAAATTTCATGCGAAGCCTAGGCGTCTTAATGCTCCCTTTTTCTGAGATTTTAGCGCGTTCGCTTTGGATCGAGTCGAGACGAAGTACCTCTTGTGTGAAAACCCTGAGATTTCGAAGCGTTCAAACTTCAAAGGTGGAACCGAGGAGAGGATCGAGATGATGAAGCAGGGTCTCGGTATCTCTGACAAAAAGCGTTCCTCAATGTTGCTTCATGAGATAGCAATGGTAATTCCGGTAGTACCAACAAAAAATCCCCACTCAAACCGAGGGACGAAATGCAATAGTAGTGTCAACACCTCGACGGCGACGCTCGCCGCCACAAGGAGAGCCCCGCCGCGTGGCTCGCCTCCACGTACAGGTGGTCAGTCATCTCCCATGGCGCAGCATCAATAGAGGAAATCTGCAGGCATGCCGATCCAACAAGCTCGATGCGCAAGAGGATTCCCAACACTTCAATCAGCGCGATCCGTATTTCCGGTGTCGAAGGCCATTGGATCCCGGGGAAGTTCGGGGATGTCAGCCACCTCAGCGAAGATGGCTTTCTACACTATGCATTTGGAGGTGATGATGGCGCTTCCGCATAGCATAACGTCGAATTTTGAAGCAATGAACGCGTTTGTTTGTTTGTTTGTTTGTTCGTGAGTATGAAATTCGGTTAGTGAAGCGTATGACTCTGTTCTTCCATTGGCCATTCCTTCCCTTGTCTTCTCGGTTGGTTCCGGCCTCTTAGTAGCGCGGATCCGCCGCTGCAGCGTCAGATCAGGGAGAGGAGCGATAGATCCTCGACGGATTCCGGCCGCCTCATCGTCGACGCCACCAACTTCTGAGGCTCCATCGCGTGGACGCCGGGATTTTCGACGGCTTCAGTGGGCTCGTCGCCGACCAGCGGCGATGGCCGGCGACGATGGATGGGTAGCACAGATCCGGCGATGGTCACCAATTTTCATTTAACCCCTCAACTAGATCGCGATTATTCTCCGCGATCCAAACTAATTTCATAAACATCCTTTTTTTATCGTGATTATTCTCCGTGATTCAAATATTTTTAGTTAGTCCCTTAGTTTGGATCACGATTATTTTATGTGATCCAAATTATTTTATTTAGCCCCTATATCTAAATTAAATGGGTCGGTATAAGGCCCGTCCATTTTAGCCTGGCCCAAATACGGTATGGCTCGAAACTAGACAGGATGTACCGGCCCGTGGCTCGTTATAGGCCATGCCTGGATCTAGCCGTAGGCCTATCGTGTTTTGCCCGAGCACGACACCGTGACCCGTTTAGCCTGTGAGGTGACCCATTTAGCCCGTGAAGCACGACCCAGCCCGACATGATCCGTTAAATAATATGATTAATATTTCAATATTAATAATGAAAATCATATTTTTTTAGTTTAAATATATTGATAAAAAATATTTTATTTATAAATAATATCAAATTTTGGTGAAAAATCATGTATATAAAAATTAACCGGGCTCCGGACCAGCCCGGCCCGAATAGCCCTTGAGACTATGTAAGACAAGCTGTGTTATATTTGGGCTTCGACACAAACCCGTTGGGCTGGCACGGCATGACCCATCATAGAAACGGGCCGGCCTGTCACGGAATCATGCTGTGCTGACCTGGTCCGGCCATTGGTCAGGTATACTCCACGATCCAAATATTTTTAATACCACCCCTAAGATAGTGCGTTACTATTAAGTTAGTCCCATTTTCCTCCTCGCAGTCTTTTGCCGTGGCTATTCCCTCCAGTCCGCCGCCGGCGACATCGACCTGCCTTGCCGGAGGGCGGCCGCCGCAGCGTTTCATGTCAAGAAGGCTCCTGCCCCGCATTACCCCGTTCCCGCGCCGCCACCGCAGCAATCCGAGCTCGCCGCCGATCACCCCCGCCCTCGCGGCCTCGCTCGCGCAGGTCCTCGCCACCCGCTCCACCAACCCGGCCTGGCCCCGCGCCGTCGCCGCGCTCCTCCCTTCCCCGCTCTCCGACGCGCACCTCTCCGCCGCCGTCTCCTCCCTCGCCGACCCGGACCTCGCGCTCGCGCTCCTCTCCTGGTCCCAGGCTCACCACCACCACCACCATGCCTCGCTCCCGGACCCCGCCGCCACCCCTCTCGCCCACTCCGCGCTGCTCCGCCTCCTCGCCCGCGCCCGCCGCTTCAACGCCGCGGAGGCCACGCTCCAATCCATGTCGTCCCGCGCAGGCGACGGCGCCGTGGCTGCTGCGCCCACGCGCGCCTGCCTCGGCGAGCTTGTCGCCGCCTACGCCGACGCCGGGATGGACGGGAAGGCCGCGGAGATGTGCCGGCGCGCCAGGGAGCTTTACGGAGCGCTTCCCCGGGCGTCAGACTGCAACCGCCTGCTCAGGCTCCTTGTGCAGCGCCGGCGCTGGGAGGACGCCCGGAAGCTGTACGACGAAATGCTTGCTGAGGAGGACGGCGCAGATAACTACAGCACCTGCGTCATGGTGCGAGGGATGTGCCTGGAAGGGCGGGTGGAGGAGGGGAGGAAGCTGATTGAGGCCAGGTGGGGGGCGGGGTGCATTCCGCATGCAGTGTTCTACAATGTGCTGATCGATGGGTATTGCCAGCGTGGGGAAATTGGGAGGGGATTGTTGCTGCTGGGTGATATGGAGACGAAGGGATTCTTGCCAACCGTGGTGACATATGGAGTTATCATTAACTGGCTTGGGCAGAAAGGTGATTTGGACAAGATTGGGAGTTTGCTTGGTGAGATGAAGGCGAGAGGATTGTCCCCCAACGTGCAGATTTACAACACTGTCATTGATGCTATGTGCAAACGTCAGTCAGCATCGCAGGCAATGGTTGTTCTGAAGCAAATGTTTGCGAGTGGTTGTGATCCGGATATCGTCACATTTAATACTTTGATATCAGCATTTTGTCGAGAAGGTCATGCTTATGAGGCTGAAAAACTTTTGAGAGAGGCCATTAGGAGAGAGTTGGAACCAAATAAACTTACCTACACTCCTTTGATTCATGCCTTCTGCATCAGAGGAGAAGTGGCGGTTGCATCAGAGTTTCTCGTGGAAATGATGGAAAGAGAGCATACTCCTGATGTGATCACATTTGGAGCATTAATTCATGGCCTTGTAGTTTCTGGGAGGGTAACTGAGGCCTTGAGTGTCCGGGATAAGATGGTAGAGAGACAGGTGATGCCTGATGTCAACATGTATAATGTATTGATTAGTGGTCTATGCAAGAAACAAATGCTTCCTGCAGCTAAGAACCTTCTTGCAGAGATGCTCGAGCATAATGTCCAGCCTGATAAATATGTGTATACCACGTTGATTGCTGGTTTCATAAGGAATGAGAATCTTAGTGATGCAGAGAAAATATTCGAGTTCATGGAAAAGAAGGGAGTCTGCCCTGATATTGTTGCATACAATGCTATGATAAAAGGATATTGTCAATTTGGGAGGATGAATGAGGCAATTCTATGCATGGGTAGCATGAGAGAGGTTGGCTGTATTCCAGATGAGTTTACATATACTACGCTTATTGATGGCTATGCTAAACAAGGTAACATAAGTGCAGCTCTAAGGTTTCTATGTGATATGATGAAGCGGAGAAGCAAACCAAATATTATTACATACTCATCATTAATAAGTGGATGTTGCAAGATTGGTGATACAGACACTGCAGAAGATTTATTTGCAACTATGCAATCTGAAGGACTCCTTCATAATGTTGTACACTATACAATTCTAATTGGTAGTCTATTTAAGAAAGATAGAGTAAGCAAAGCTGCTGCATACTTTGAACATATGTTGCTTAACTGTTGCTCTCCTAATGATATCACATTAAATTGTTTGGTTAATGGGCTCACAAACAGTGTGACTTGGATCATCAACTCAAACTGCAGCAGCAGTGGTAAGTTGCATGACAAGAATGCTCTGTTAGATGTGTTCAAAGGATTGGTTTCTGATGGATGGGACCCAAGGATTTCAGCATACAATGCTATTATCTTCAGCCTTTGTAGACATAATATGCTTGGGAAGGCACTGGACTTGAAAGATAAAATGACTAGTAAAGGATACTCACCAGATCCTATCACTTTCCTTTCAATTCTTTATGGCTTCTGTTTTGTTGGAAAACCAAGGATCTGGGGGACCATTCTTCCTAATGAATTTCAGAAGGATGAATTTATGACAATCTGTAGATACAGGATGTTATTAGATGAGCATGTTGCCGACACAGTTAGCTGTGAAGTCTCTAGGACTGTACAGTTATATTCTAAAAAGTTTCTATCTATACAGCAACCAGAGAAGAGATTTGCTAGCTCTTGACTCATGGAAGAATGCTTTGCCCTTGATTTTTGAAATAAGGTCCAGCTGTTATTTCAAATTTGACTCCAGAAATTGGATATTGAGAGTAACAGAGCAACCTATTCTATTGCTATGAGACAATTTGCTCAAGCACTGAGTTAAAAGACTGGTTGTTGTATTAGCAACAAGCAAGACAATATATTTAGTTGAGCTCTTCCCTGGAGGTATTAATCTTGATGTTCATAGTGTTTTTTTTTTTTGGACAATGCTTGTTACAAATTCATATTTTATTGCCAAACATTTCATGATCATTGACAATTAAAGTAATGTTTATGTATGCATCTATTCACTTATAATTTCCCGGCTTAAAACAAATGATGTTTTTTTTCCATTCTGCCAATGTATTAAATCCACTAGTAGCTATTAAGCAAAAATCTGTTTCATAAAGTTCAAAGGACTCCTAGATGCCACCTCATAGTTTAGATAGTGATCATTTGAGTCACACTCTGAAGTTCTGGCATGTCACATCATTTTTTCTTTCCTTTTGATGCCAGGTAAAATGCATGGGTATTTAACCAGCCTTCCAGACCAAATCTTGAACTTAAGCTTGCATAATATTTTCTAGACCTTTTCTATACATGTGTATATATATATATTAAATAGTCTTATGTTGGTAGCTTAGCACTATTCTTTTGCTCACTGAGCTGCACTGTATACAGTGTAAGCTATCGGTCTTTTACTTGTCCTAATTGCCCAATATCTTCTAGCAGTTGCCTTTTTCTTAGTTCATTGATTCTGCTTCTCTATACATACAACTACTGTACACTGGGCTGCTTATCACCCACCATAGCAGCAGCATTGTCTAATCATTTTATACAACATTGTTGTAGAGAACTTCTAACCCACAGAATGGCACTGGCCAAAAAACAAGCTTTTTCTACTCTTTTAGAGCTGTACAGATAGTTTTCTCTCTTTTTTTACCCTTTATTTACCCCAATGGTATGCAAAAGATGTGCAGATGTCTTCTTGTTCTTTGTTTGCTGTAATTAATATATTACCTATTCAAAAAACAAAACATTGTTTTAGAAAGACTGCACATATGTGAATAAATACATAGATTTTGCAAATGCATATGTTTGAGACTGTTTTTTTTTTTTTCTTTCTGAGGAGCTTTTCTCCCCCTGATGTTATTGTGTCTATATTCTCTGTTTTTCCTAATTTCTCAATAGTGGTTTCTTATCGATTCAAATCCTGACCATTTTTTTCAAGGTAAAAAATGGTTTTATTCTAAAATATTTACATCAGTCCCATAATAACGCAGGCATATCATAGAGCCATCGATTGCTAAGGGAATTATGATTGCAAGTGTCAAATGTCAAGAACATTGAAATGCCTTGATGAGTCAAACCCAAGCAACTCTACTGCTGTTGGTATGGATGCATCTGTTTCTTCCTTTTTGTTTTTCTCTAATATACCAGGTAACTCTTGGATTGTCTTGCAGGTAAGCAAATCGACATCGACGTTGACAAAACCGATGAGGTCGAACTGCAGCGTGCGTTTTGGAGCGTGCTTCAGTGCTGCTCTGATCACATGGCGCGGCCGTGGTAGAGTACACCAGCCGGGCGTGCACCAGTAGCATCCCAGGGCACCAATCTACTGGGAGCTGATGTTGAAGAAGATGGAGGTTGTGAGTGGCGACGTGCTGGACAGGTGCTGCCTGGATATGGACGAGGCCCTGAGCTCGGTTTATCGGCAACAGCGGGTGGTGCACAACGCGATCGCGCTGCTGGAAATCCGGGTGGTCCACTCTGGCACGTTTGACAAGCTCATGGGCATAGTGCCGTATCTCGTGGCATGTCTATGAGCTATTACAAGGTTCCTCGATGTGTGACTGTGACTGAAAGCCCATGTATCATCGAGCTACTTGATTCGCGCGTTGTATCAAGCCACTTCAGGCCCGTGTTGCCGCACTGGACACCAGTTCAACGGTCCAGCGAATCAAACGCTGATGAGTGTGCATGTACAAGTGACTAACATGCCCCAGTCCATACATTTTACCGGGTCTAACTCAGTTGCAGAGATGTGTGTATTAGAGATATTCATTTGTCTTAATAAGAGTTCAGTTTCTTGGTTGAGTTCTGCCTTTGCAGAGAGAGATGAAAAACGGAGCCACAAACTGATGTGGTAACGAATTTACGAACGTTATTGTTGTCAAGTATATGAAGCCGATTGCTCTGGTCACTCGGCACTTCCCATTCCGGCCACCACACTACCCTTCTACGTACTTGCACACTGCACAGGCATGCCACCCTTCATCTTAAGTGCACGTGCTCGGGCACGCCAGCAAGCCGGTCTCCTTCACGACGACATCAACCACAAATTCCTCAAACACGCTCGTCACAAAGGACTTCATTTGCACGTAGGTCATCTCCTTCCCTGGGCACATCCTCCGGCCAGGCATGGAACACCGTGTACCGGAACGGGTTCGCCGGCTGGAACACGCTCCGGTCCGTGCAGTCCTCGCCCCATGGCGTCACCCCTTTCCATCGTGCGTGCCGTTAGGTAGCTTGTTTTGTCCGCTACGGTTTTTATGAGCAAAGAGCATGTGTCCATCTTAGTGTTTGTAAGCATATAACCGAAACATTCACAATAACAAAAAATAGTCTCCATGTTTTTTTTTTGAAATATTGCATCTAGGAAATAAGAAAAAATCATACAACAATGTTTGTTTTTAACAATGTACACAATATATATATAAAAAATCATAGAACTAGAAAAAGAGGGATATATTGTTACTTTAGTAACCCTGTCGGCTCCTATTTCCAGCATGTATTTGTATCTAGTCTATTTTGTGTTTGTGGTGTGATAATCGTATTGTTATTGGCCCATGTATTCTAACCTATAATTTTTCATTTGTCAAAAATAAATTTAGATAGCATGGGCATGTTTTCACATGTGTATTACACATTGGGACATATTTAACAATGTTAGTCTAGTTAGTGTTTTGATCCCCTGTCACTTAAGCAATTCGGATGTTTGTTTTCGATGGAGACTTCTATTGAGTTGTACTTCACCATGATCTGACACTGAAATAGAAAGAAAGGGTAAGATTTTTATGAGCACAGGGGCATGTGGCCATCTTAGTTCTTATGAACACATAATGAAAACATTCACCAATAACAATAAATAGTCCCCATGTGTCATAGTGCCAACATAAAATTTTGGAGAAGTTTTAGAGCACATAAAGATTTTGTTTTGAGTCAGAATAGATGGAAACAATAGGTACTGTCACTTATAGTGCCCACTCAAAGGAGTGTAATGCTTTTCAATGATTATCAAAGTTAAATTTGAAAATAGAAAAAAAAAATCAAACATTTTTCAGTAACCAAAATTGATCCTCACGTGTTATTGTGCCAACACCAAATTTTGACTTTTTTTAATATCACAAAATAAGTTTCTGTTGCGAGTTAGAAAAAAAATCTGGATGTAACAATTTTAGTCGGTGTAAATCAGTTGTAGATGTGCGCGTTTGGAGCTACTTTTAGACAATTCAGTTATATATATTGATTGCGACACGATATGGAAAGCCAAAAAAAAAGAGATAGAAAATATTAAGGCTCCGTTTGGATGTCAGAATTGGAAGGGTGGAATTGAATTGACATCAAATACCAAATCCATGTAGAATTAGAATTAAGCACAAATTCAATGTTTTTGTTTGGTTGTTAAAGGGATTCGTTGAAAATAGAAATCGGATCAAATCAATTCCATTTGATGTTTGGCTGCAAAATCTGAAGAATTGGAAATCGGAGGGGAGGAAGGTCGCACCTGGGGAAGAAGAGCACGAAGCCCTCCGGCGGAGACATGCAAGGATGGGAGGAAGGTCGACGACTCACCGGCGGATTGAGGCGGCTCGACTCGCCCGACTTCTCTCCTCCAACCATGGTCGCCAACAAGCTCCTGGGCCGCCGCCATGCTTGAATCTGCTGTCGCGGGCGGGGCGGGCGCTCGATGGTGGGAGGCAAGGTCGCAAGCAGGGAAGGCGGCGCTCGAGGCAGCCGGAGTTGAGGAAGGCGACGCTCGAGGCGGCCGGCGTTGAGGAAGGAGAGGCTCGAGGTGGCCGGAGATGAGGAAGGAGAGGCTCGAGGCGGGCGGAGTCGGGAAGGAGACGAGGAGGCGACAATTCCAGCGAATACCGAGGGTGTCGGCTCCGTATTGGGGGTAAAGAAGCGAGAGCGGAACAAATACCTGTTGGAATTGAGGTTGATTTTCAATTCCGAATTCCATATCATCCAAATAGCTGGTATTGGGATCTTCCAATACCAATTCCGAATTCCAAGACTGAATATCAACATCCAAACGTAGTGTAAGAAAACAATAAGGTAGATAACTTACAACCTATGTTATTAACCCACAGTGGAATAGAGAGATGAGATGTAATGCAACTGATGCTCTGGTCAGTCGGCCCTTGCAGTTCCAGCCAACCGTCATTCTCCGTACTTGTACTGTTGCACAGGCAAAGCCACCCTTCATTCTGAGCATCGCAGAGAGCACGTACGTGCTCGGGGGAGGCACACCACCGGCGTCATCTTTCCGGACCATGTCGATCACAAACTCTTCAAACACGCTGGCCACAACAGACTTCGTTTGCACGTAATAGGCCATATAGACACATCCGCATGGAACACCGTGTAACGGAACGGGGCTCACCGCTGTTGTCAAGCCACCGCTCCGGCCTATTATGAGGCGAGGACTGCATAGAGTTCAGACCGTCGAGCACCCGTGGGAACATGGTGGTCCGCTGACCAGGGTGGGTCGTAGGAGGTGGTCGGTACTTGGTTTCTCGACCACCCCTGGATCGCTTGATG
Organism: Eleusine coracana subsp. coracana; assembly: GCA_032690845.1. NCBI lineage: Eukaryota > Viridiplantae > Streptophyta > Magnoliopsida > Poales > Poaceae > Eleusine > Eleusine coracana. Next base: position 14,477,292 of record CM064426.1, read on the forward strand.
CCATACGATTCTACCAAACCTGGCACGTCGACGCTGGTGCGGCATGCACGCGTCGGCGTCCCGACTCGCTATTGTCCATCCTGCAGGGGTTGAAGCTATCTTGTGTGGTTCGTGACAGTGGCGTAGCTATAGGGTATTGCCAGGTATGCACCAGCATATGCTGCAATTCCGGCAACTGCATATAATATCCTATATATTTGAATCAGAAAAACTAAAAAGAAAAGAGTCTAAATTGGATCCAATCCATAACATACTATATATGAATTATGAATATGACTTTTTTAAACTATTTATATTGGATGGTTTCAATTTGTTCTATTAATTTAAGTATTATTGTATTACTTAGTGCATATATGCCTAATAATAATTGTCAATTTTACAATTATTATTAAATTGGTAAAATAGATTTATTGAATTGTATATAAATTTTTTGAGCGGCATACCTAAGCTAAAATCCTAGATTCGTCGCTGGTTCGTGAGACCGTAGACCGGAGCAGTTCCGATCGACAGATTGCGAGACCGTGCCGCGGTGCACCGTGCGTGTATTGGCGCTGCGCCTCTCCCTCTCAGGAACAATCCACATGCCAACTGTGCCCGTGCGGCGTCGCGCCGGCCGCTGACAGAGTGGTGCACGACTCGTCGGATTGTGTTGATGGAGAATCCGTCGGTCCGCGAGCCCACGACGATCATGGTCTGAGGATCAGAGTGGGAGGAGAGGAGGAACGCGGAGCGTGCGCCAGCGTTGAGGGGCGTGGCGCGAACGCGCTCAGCGGTTGCGGAAGGGGTGGTCGGTCCGTATTTCATTTACGGCGGCCGTTGGATTACATATCCGCGGCTCATTACTCAATTTCGGTATGCACGCTCCTTGTTTACTAGCTTATCCGCCGGGCAGGCCATCGGCGCGTCGTGGCTTTCTTCACACTATTGGTGCCGACGTTTGGACCACTTGGTGACCTTTCCACCGCGCACGGGTCGTGCCCAAACGTCACACATGTACGACGGCTGTAACTCGAGCCGCCGACCGCCGAGGGGGTCCTCATATCATAGGCGCGGAGGCAGCGGGTTACCGGTCCGCCGGCGTGTGGTATGCGCCGCTGTCGTAGGCATAGCCGTAGCATCGTACGATGACACGGCATGACTGACGCAACCAGGGATACCCGTGGAGTCGTCGTTTTCCTCCTCCTGTGAAATGTGAACGCGGACTCTCATTCGTGCTACCAACTCTTGTTGTTCTACGACACGCTAAAGATCCGCTGATTGGTCACGTGACAACGACATCAAAGATCGAACTAGGAGGCCAGAGATCTGTGCCGCCACTTCTTCTGATCACTGAAAACTGCGCTATGTGGTTCAAACTAAAGCGTGCAGCCATTTTTTTTTTTATCCTAACAAGGGCTCTAGAAATTCAAGCGCAATAGTGAGGGCCATATATATATATTTATTTATTTACAGCACAAATTAACCAATGCGCACACACGATTATTCACACGTACACTCTTTTGATAAAAAAAAAAAAGAGCCTGCATGTTTGGAATGGCACGCACTAACAAATCCACGGTACGGCGTATCCCAACGACTAAACAAACACCCTAGCGCGCGCTCATTGAGTAAAAGATATGGAACGACCTAGGTCTACGGAGTACGGATGGATTATCAGTCTATCCGTTTCGTTCCTCCTACTCAGCAACAGAAGCAAAAAGATCCCAACAACTTGCGTGTTTTTGCTCTGTTATATTAACAGAAAACGCTACTACGTACTTGCTCTCTATATAAGCTCCTCCGTCATCCTAGGACGACTAAACAAAGCAGCCAAACAAAGCCCGCGGCGTATATACGTACTCATTGACATGGCGCCCTCTGCCTACAAGAAGTGCGTCGTGATCGCCTTGCTCGTGGTCTTCTCCACCGTGGCGCCCAATCCATCTGCGGCGATCAGGTCAGCCGAACCTGAAACTGCGGCGGCGGCGGCGGGCAAGCCGTCGCCGTCGCGCCGGCACCATCCCCGTCGCGCCGTCACGCGCAGCCGCAATTCTTTTTCTGGACGCCAGGGTTCCCATGCTTCCCGTTCCTCCCAAAGATCCTCTACGACCTCTGCCGCGCCATGTTCCACCAGCAGCCTCCGACCCCTTCGCCGGAACCAGTAATAAAATCCTGCCGGTCTGCTCTGGCGACGCGGTTCGTGCCGTCGTGCGGGGGGTTCCTCACCAACTCCAGCGCGACGGAGGTGGCCAACGGCGACGTCGACCCGATGCTGCCGGCGCACGTGGCGAACCAGACGCGCCGGGTGGATGTCCTGACAGCCTGTCTCGTCTTAACTGCCGAGTCCATCGCTTCAATCTGCGACGAGGGGAGTGAGTAGTTCGTTCTTCTTTTACTAGTATTTTTACTACTACTATATAGTATACATGCATGATTGATCCATTATTATATGTTTCTGGTAATCTTTTTATTTATACATCTCAAATTGCTTCATTCTTCTGGTAATAATTAAGATTGATCATCATCATGCAATTATGCTCGTGTATGTGTATACATGATTTTACTTAACGGGGAAATTGAATAAACAGGAGGGACCTATGTGCCACCCATGGATCCATTGCCGCCTCCGCCGCCGGCACCATTGGTGTGCCGGCCGTCGCTGGCGGAGAGGTTCGTGCCGTCGTGCGGGGCGTACCTCACCAACGCCAGCGTGACGGCGCCGTCGAGCGAGTGCTGCGACAAGATACATTCCTTCAACGACTCCCCCGGCACGTCGCCGTACTGCCTCTGCCACGTGGCCGACGGCGACGCCGACCAGATGCTGCCGGCGCCCGTGACGAACCAGACGCGCAGGCTCCACGTCTTCGAGGCGTGTCACTACTTGAGCGCAGACTCAGTTTCCTTTATATGCATAAAGAACAAGGGCAGCGACGGTTACAGTAAGTCCTCCTTTTGTTGCTGCGCGCGTGTCGTGCTCTCTCTGGTTCTTTTTTCTTCCAATAATATACTTATCCCTGATCCTCCATATATAACTGAAAGTCCTTGTTTTATTTGTTGCGTCGTGCTCTCTGGTTCTTTTCTTCCATTAATATAGTATCCCTGATCCTCCATATATATACTATGCTTGTGATAATTATTATCATCTAGTACTTAGTAAGGTAAGGTATCCTTTTTTATTAGCACAAGGACACTAACCCGTATTTTTATTGAATAAACAGACGAACATGTGCCGCCGATGGATCCTCCTGGGAAGAAGGATTAGAGGGGGTACAGTACTAGTACTTGTTTTCCTTTGAGCTTGCTATATGCGTGACCGTGTATATAAGATCTTTTTATTTTTGGCAGCAGGATTTGCCGTAGGTTGCAATAAAGAGCTAGGTTGATCAGTTCAGTTGTCAGGACTCAGGAGTACTATTGAGAGCTACTCCTATATGGATTGCAGATTCGCAGCGTCATCGTCGAACTTTAGGACGAAGAAATTTTCAACCTCTTTCTTAGGAGTGCCATGAGTCATTAAATCAGTCTTTGTTGCTCGATGTGCAACACTAGCATAACAACTAGATGCTATATAGTATACACTCTTCGGTTCAACTTCTCTTCTCATACGTCCTCAAAAAAAAAAAAAAAAATCTCTTCTCATACAAGCTAAGAGCTAGTGCTTTATATTTTGAGAATTTATATTGCTACAAATTATAATCTATGTTGGAACGTTGAATCCATGCACACGCGATCGAAACCTATATTTGCTCTCATGAACACGCACATTTTGTTTATGATAAACATTCCGAGGCGCCTCTGCAACAGTATATATAATATGCTGTATGGAGACCAGCGTGGACGGTGCAGGTGCACAACGTAGCCTCTTCATCCCGGCGCGTGCACCCTTCCCAACCGACGGAGGAGCGAGGTAGCGCCTTCACCATCTTCGACCGCGTCATCGCGCCAACCTAGCACGTACGCTTGTTCCTACCCAACCCCACCACCACCGGCACCCTATCGGCACCTTCTTTGTCACGGGCAGCGGCGGCGCGCTCGTCCGTCGTGGCCTCGCCGCTCGTGCGCGCCTCCACGACGAGCATGCCAAAGAAGCTCAACAATAACGCATTACCAGTTTACCACTTACACCATGGATTCAACATGCAGCCTTACATGTAATATGACTGCATACTACTTCCTCCGGACTTTTATCTATTGACGTTCAGTTTCAACAAAAGAAAACTAGGAGTATGTGAACAAAGAGTTCAAACAAATAATGGTTGTTATTAAAAAAGGACAATTTGTGTTTTTGGATTTTTTATGTGAGTATCATCACAAAGAGTCCACATGTTATTCTCACCTAAGATGGTACTTACTCCGTTTGGGATTTGTTGTCATTTTCAACAAAGAAATTGTGCTGACCGTAGTTCAAATTAATGAGCCTGTCAGAATGACAACAATAACCAAACAGAGGGAGCAGTATTTTACAACTCTTTTATTTTTGCGATGGTACTAACCAAACTCGCCAGTTGTGTTTCCGCCCTTCATTTTCAAGATTTTTTTTTTTAAAAAAACTCCTGACCCAAACGCTTTGCATTGTCAGTGAGTCCGATACCGTCATACCGACTCGCACCGGAACCCGACTCATTTCCGCTACCGCACCCCTTCTTCTTCTTTTTTTTTTTTTTTTTCGTGATAGCCTTCCGCACCTTGTTGCGAAGGAAGAAGGAAACACCTGCGACCGCCCAAGTCCAAATCAGTTCAGATTCGCACCAGAGCGGGTAGACTCGGACCTGACTTGCATCTCCGCCGGCACCCGGACCTTCTTGCGCCAGAAGGAAGCTCAAGGAAACACCGGCGACTGAACCAAAGCCCCGCGACGAAATGGCGGAGCCGCCGCCGCCGCCGGCCCCCGCGCAGCAGACGGACGCGGAGAGGGAGGAGGCCCTGGACCGGATGCTCACGCGGCTGGCCCTCGCCGACGACGCCCGCCTCGCGCCGCTGCTCGCCCGCGTCCTCCCCTACGCCATCACCTCGCTCGCCTCCCCCGCGGCACCCGTCCGCAAGCTCGTAAGAGACATCATACCCCGCTCTTTCATCCCTGATTCGGTGCGAATTTCAGCATGAGCTCTGGGGTGTCACTCTTCCTCTTTCATCAGTTGGTTTAGTTGGTTCCCTTTTGATTGTGTCCGCTGCGGTGTAGTCGGCTGGGTTACGAGACCAATTATCTCAGTATCTCTACCTTTTTCCTGTGCGGCGATTGTTTCTATTATCTTTTGGAGAGCAAAACTGCTTGACTAGCAATTCGTTTAATAGTAATAATGTAATATAGCTATTTACACATACCAAATTAAACAAAAAAATGCTATCGTGGTGTTAGGCACTTCCTTATGAATATCTCACACTTGAGAAGTAATAATTCGTTTATAGCATATCCTATACCTGTTCAAGTGCTGCCCTGCCACCCAGTACCCACCTATGTCTGTTCTCTGGTCAAACTGTGATCATAATTTCGTTTTATTTTGATTTTATTAGGTTATGGAAATTCTCAGCCACATCAACAAAAGGGTGAAGCACAGGCCTGATATTCTGCTGCCAATGCTGGATCTGTGGAAGATTTACACTGAATCGGTTTCCTCGGCAATGGTTCGAAACTTTTGTGTCGTGTACATTGAGATGGCGTTTGAACGTTTGCCGACTGAGGTATTCTTTCATGTTCTCTTGAGCTGCTTCACCATTTCATCAAAGTTTTTTATGTGGAACTTGCCATTTTGTAACAGGACAAGGGAAGCATTGCACCTGATCTTTTGGTTAATATATCAACTGCTCCTCCTCAGCACCAGGGGGTCATCTTGAGACTTGTGTCAAAGGTCAGTCATGCTGCCCCTACCGGACTATTTCAGTTATACATAATAATTTGTAAGGTGCCTTCTGCACTGGTGTATAACCAGTTTTTGACACTGGCATTTTTTTCTTACGTTTCGAATATTTGTGTTTCTGGTCAGGCTATTGGTGAATGTAATAAACATAAGGTGGATGACACTGTTGCTTCAAAATATCGAGCAATAAGTGAATCTAATGATGGCCTGGTATTTGTTGAATTTTGTTTTCACACATTATTGTATCAAGAACCACCTCAGGGGTATGTTCTCCTTGCTAAGCATTTGTAGAATCATAGATATATTTCAGGTTTCAGGCATTTGACTGCTGTCCAATTGTCCAGGATTGCATGTCCAGCAGGGCTTTCAGTTTCCCAATCAGACCGTGTTACTGGAAAACAACCACTAAAAGGTGACATGCTTACATCAAGAAAGGTAATACGAAAATGATTTTGGTCTTTAGATGAACATTTGTGATTATAAATGCACATTTAATTGTTGAGTGGACAACCTGCACAGTGCACTTGCCTACTTATGCTTGATTGCTTGAACTTCTTTTTATCTCTCCAGCTAGGAATCTTGAATGTCATTGAGGCTATGAACTTGGCACCCGAAGCTGCCTATCCTCTTTTTTTAACTGCTGCTTCAGACAGGTAATATATTTCAACATTTCATCTATAGTATACTGGAATTTTTATATCAGTGGCCAATTATGCTAACCATTGTTTTAATGCAGTCAAGAGCCAGTTTCTAAGAAAGGGGAAGAGTTGTTGAAGCGCAAAGCTTCAACAGTAAATTTAGAAGATTCCAGCCTCATCAAGAAATTGTTCACACTGTTCAATGGTCTGCATTTTATTTCCAGGATTCTGATTAGTGTGGTTCTCATTTTAAGCAGAATTCAAACTGTTCTTCTCGTGGCCTTTTTATGATCTGTGATAACGTTCATGGTGCCACAGGTACTGTTGGCACAGAAAATATAGCTCCAGAGCTGAAAGTATCCCCAGCACATACTTCACTGCATGTCCGGCTTATGAGTGTTTTCTGCCGATCAATTGCTGCAGCAAATGCATTTCCATACACACTTCAGTGCATCTTTGGCTGCATCTATGGTACCCTATCTTTATATCCTGTTGCAATTTGTTTTATTCGAAGTTTGCCTCATCGCTTGTTGCATGTAAATAATCTTTTCTTCATTAGTTAGCGGCATCTATAAATAGGCCGCTGAATTTAATTCTTTTCATTTGTTGTTTGGAATATTTCTTTTAGGCTACAAAATATTCTATTAGTTGGTAGGAAATGAATGCAAATTAAAGATTATTCTATCTAGTGGTTTCTGTGTTGTTCAGCATATATATGTACTGCATAGTAGGCATTTTATTTTTTGGTTAGGACCTGGACTCCTTTTGTGTGCCCTAGTCATATGAAATGGTCTTAATTTTCCTTCCCAACATGCTATTGGAATCATCCTTTTGCAATTCAAACAAGGCAATAACTTGAATTGATAATGTTTAGTAGAGCCATCTTATATTTTCTGTATTTCTATGCCTTCAGGAATTGGAACTACCTCAAGGTTGAAGCAGTTAGGAATGGAGTTCACAGTCTGGGTCTTCAAACATGTATTAACTTTCCATGTCCTAAACACATATAGTTTAACTTCAATCATTACTAATTTCGTTTTCTTCAGTCTTTCAGTTTTGTTTGTCACCATGGAAATTCTTTGAACCTTTTGTCTTCCGAATTATATTACCTATTATTTAAACTGATAAGAATTATTTTGTCATAAATTTAGGCAGTAACCGACCAGCTAAAGTTAATGGGTCCAGTTATCCTTAGTGGAATATTGCGCTCCCTTGATGGCTCTTCCACTACAGAAACAGGTCTTTTGTCTACTTATCTGCTTATTCAGATCTGAACACAGCTAGTCTCTTGTTCATCTTCTTGATAGCCAAGTTTGGCATATTGAACAGTTTGAGAAACAATTAATGGTTTGTTGGTTTTCTTCATCTCCAGATTCCTCTAGTAGAGATATCAAAATATTTGCGTACCAGGCTATCGGTTTGCTTGCCTCTCGCATGCCTAATTTATTCAGGCATGATCCTTACTTACTCTTTTATGGGCCGTGTTTCATTTGTGTTACAAGGAACTGATTTTAGTACAACCATCTTGTTGCAGTGATAAAACTGATATGGCTATACGACTATTTACTGCTTTGAGATTGGAGGATCAGTCTCTTCGTTTGACGATTCAGGAGGCGGCTACCTCCCTTGCTGGAGCATATAAGGTACTTGTGGAGGACATGTGCTTTCTCCTGTGTGTGCTGTCATGACCTGTGGAACACAATGGCACTGTAGAGATGATCATGTATTGCGATTAGTTGATCATTTTTAATAGAAAAAATATTTTAGTTTGATGGTTGGAAGTTGAGACAAAACGTAATTCCCGATGTATCATTTGTGAAATACATGGGCTGATTGTAGTTTCTCAGGGTTCAAACATGCTGCAATCACCTGTCTAGTAGAGTGGCAACAACTCGTTTAAGCCTTTTCCCTTGCCACCGAAAGGTATAATATGGAGTTGTTTGTCTTTAGAAACCCAAGTTAATTAGAGGAATTGTTGACACTCCTGTTCATGCCTCTGCTTTCTAAAAGGATCCTTTCTGTGCCTCACCTTTGAGCAGCAATATGTACTAGTCCCTTCTGCGCTCACAAGTTTTCCAACATTAGTTTCACAAACCTGGCTGGGCTAGTATATTACATGGACACCTCGCAGTCCTGTATTCATGGCTTATTGGTACTCATAATCCTAAAGTAATGCTTTTAACAGTTTTCAGTTTTGAACTTTATTGTACTCTCAGACTACCATACTGTTTTACAGTAGGTAGTACAGATTACTATATTTGAATAATTAATGTGACTCTGTTGGCATTTAGGGCACAAGCTAATCTAGTGGCCATTCATATATGTGTTGGCGACCCTTTCATGCGAATTGTGTGTGTACCACTCCACTCTAGTAGTCATATGTAGTATCCACAAGCAGTTTGTGAGTTTAAATATGTTATTATGAATGAAAACCTGCTGAGCAGGTCATTTAAGCATGCCTTAGTTTGTTATCTTATCAGCTGCATCATGATACCATTATGTCGTTGTATCTTACCATTTTCAAACTCTAATTGGGTCAGTTATTGGTGTCCTCTTGGCCTTGATATCAGGGTGCTTCGACGGTAGTACTGAAGGATCTTGAGGCACTTCTTTTGGAACACTCTGAAGCGGTAACATTGTTGTTCTATTTGCTGTAGATTTTCAAATCGCTATCATGTAAAGCCTTTACTATCGAAAGCTATAATATATCATATAATTGGTGATAACAGTAGCATGAGCTGGATTAGTGCGACCCATAAGTGAGCTTGATTAGTGCATAGATGGGAAACAAGTTTATCTATCCTTACCTGAATGCATGAGCTGCATGTTATTTCATCGAGGAACAGTAAAACCACTCTACCAAACCCTTAAAACAGGAAAAAGAAAAGGAGGGAGACAGAACTTAGCATAGTATGTGTAGTGTGACTATTTTGCTCTACTCATTTTAAATCTCGATTAGCTTGTTATCTCTAAGGATCTTATCCAAGGAATATCGATGCTCTTAGTTTGGATTTTACATGGTCATCTGATATTATACATTTGCCTTAAATTTCTTAAAGGAGCAAAGTGAAGTTCGGTTTTCTGCTGTTAGATGGGCAACAACATTATATGATCTTCAGCACTGCCCAAGCCGGTACATTTGCATGATTGGAGCTTCAGATGTAAAATTGGACATAAGGTTGGTTACGACTTAAGAAATATACTTGATAGAAATTATTTTGGCATAGTGCTCTGATTTCGTAGTTGAATTTGCTACGATTATACTAGTGAGCCTGCTCATAATTTTGTATTCCATTTATTGTTATATTTATCATCTGGTTCATTCAACGTGTAAAGGTCTTCCTGTTTCTTATACATGCTCAACATTTTATCATTACTCTTATAGCCTATGGTGCCATTCTTCTCTTTTCCAGTATAGCAGTATGCATGCAGTTGGCATTTTCATCTATTTTGTCTTGTTGGTCGAACTGTTAGATTGAATTCTAAGAAAAAGTCAGTGACAACACTGCAGAATGTAAACCAGCTAGGTTGATATCTCCACTTGACCAGATGTTATAAACCCCTTTTTCTTTTTCTGCTCGCAAGAAGTGTTTAATTTGTTCATCCTTCAGTTTTGACTGTTGACCTTGTCAGATGACTTGAAAGCAGATGGTGATCTTGATTTGACATTTAGTTCTACACAACACTATTGTGTTTCTTCTTGGCGTCCTTTCCTTCAGTTGCTCATGTAGTTATGTTCACTACGTATGTATTTGGTTCTTATGTGGTTCTGTTGTCCCAGGGAAATGGCTCTAGCTGGTCTGAATCTGTTAAATGATGAAAGGCAGTCATCTGCAGGACGTACTGATTTCAGCTATCCTAATGCTACAGAGATGCTAAATTATATTTGCCGTCAGCGACCTCAGCTGTTGCATTCAGAAGAGCAGGGGAATCAAAAATTGCTTTTTCCTACAAAAACATTTCTTGCGATTATCAAGTTTCTGATGAAGTGTTTTGAGGCCAGTGATAGTTTAGATGTTGTGCAAGAAGATCCATCCCATTCTCCAGTAGCAAGAATGTGTGTCATCTTAGAACATGGCATGTCTTATGAAGGGTCTAGTGAACTTCACGCGCTGGCCTTAAAGTCATTGGTTGATCTTTCCTCTCGTGAACAAAAGGTTTCTGCTCTGTCATCTATTAAAATGAACTTTATGATTTCTTCAGATGTTTTTAACTCTATCCTTTGTTGCAGTTGATTTCATCCTGCTATGCAGACCGCGTACATTGGCTACGAACTTTACTGGGTCATACTGATTCTGATGCTCGCGAAGCTGCTGCACGTCTAATTGGCATTGCTTCTTTTTCCCTTTCAAGCTCTGCTGCACTCAATCTTCTGTCCGAGCTTACTTCAATACTCGATCAGAATCGTCCATCAAGGTATGCAAATGAAATGTTGACACTGACTTTCCTTTCTATTGTCACACAACTTCTGATTCATCTGAACATTTGATGGATTGTGACAGATTTGAAAATTTCCATGGAGTGTTGTGTGCAACTGGATATCTGGCAGCTGGCTGTTTGAAGCAATCTTATGTATGCTGATGTGCTTCCATCCTCTAATTGTCTCAGCTTGTTACAATTTTTTTTTGACTGAAAGCTTATTACTGATTTCATTTCATTTCTAAATCAATTGCTATTATATGAAACTCAGCACATTTTGTTTATTTTGCCCTGAAAAGTTACTGGTTCCTTTGCCTGAGTGGTTCCATAGGGATTTCTGTCCGTGACAACTAGATCTATTAGTGAACTGAAACGACAAAAGGACCTGTCTGAACAAATTATACAAGTTTGTGGACATAATCACATAGATGTCCAGTTTTCAATTTGTGGAGCTACTTGTGCCCACTTCACAAGTTCAAATGCCAGTGTTGCAATTATTTTGGACACCATTGTATGCCTTAAAAGGCTTTTTTTGCAAACGTTATTATGAATGCAACTAATTTGGATGTCTTGGTTTTTGAAATATCTTAATTTGTTGTACATGATGACTGTGTTTGCAGATACCTGAAGAAATGGTAAGACACGTAGTTGATATTCTTGTAAAAGTTGTAGAGTCTGAAGGTTCGACATTAGCATCTGTTGCCATGGAATCTCTTGGTCATATTGGTCTGCGTTGTGCATTGCCTTCGATTAATCAGAACTCTTCTACAGGTTGCACTTATTGCTCAAGCCTCTACAACATGTGAACTGTTCATGCCCATACAGCTATTTATTTGTTTTTCTTATCTACAGTTGCACTATTAGACGTCCTGCATGAGAGGCTATCTAAGCTGCTTTCTGAAAATGATAACAAAGTTGTACAGAAGATTCTGGTATCACTGGGGCATATATCTTGGAATGAGATGTCCTTTCCTCACCTGAATCACGCATTGGATTTGATTTTTAGTCTTTCACGTTCCAAGGTATCACTTAAAATAACTTCACAGTTAAAAATTCACCATTATTTTGATGAAACTATATCCTTCAGTTATGCCTTTTTTTTAGGTAGAAGATGTGCTTTTTGCTGCTGGGGAGGCTCTATCTTTCATATGGGGACAAGTTCCTGTGACTGCAGATGTGATACTGGAGACAAACTTTGTTTCCCTGTTCCAGGCCACCAATTATCTTACTGGTGATGCACCTCTTGTCTTAAGTAACTCCTGTAAAAGAAGTGATTGTGAAGAAGCACGTGCTATGGCTCAAGAAGAAATTATTAAAAAGTTATTTGATACACTAATATACAGCAGTAGAAAAGAGGAACGATGTGCAGGTACTGTCTGGTTGGTCTCACTGACGATGTACTGTGGCCGACATCCAAAGATCCTGGAACTGCTTCCACGAATTCAGGTTTGTCAGCATGAGAAAAGATATCTAAATTTATGGAGCTCCTAATACATTTTTCAACTTTAAACTGTATCACAGTACATTAGAATCTATGTATTGTTATGTGGACAATAAATTTTTTTCTCGAACAATGTGGACAATAAATTTTTTTCTCGAACAATGTGGACAATAAATCATATGGTATTATACATTATAGTGCCAGCAATGTAGACCAATATGCCATGTAATTATACTTGAACTAGCCTAATGGATGTGCAAGAAATGCACTGTTTTTTTATATTTGTAAGTTTTTAATAGTTTATAAAGTTTCAAAATTGTCCTGTTCTACGGAGCTCTTTTGAACTAGGGTATCTCACCTTTTGATGGAAATGAGTTGAACTGTTTATTATGCTATACTGCTCAAATGTTGCCGTTTTCTTCAGCTAGCACATATCTTGAAATCTTTATTTTTGTTCAAGTAGCCAACTAGTCGTATATTGTCCCTTTCAGAGTGTTTTTCATCTTGTTGGAACTCTTCATTCCTTTTGCAGGAAGCCTTTTCGCATCTTCTTGGGGATTCAAATGAACTCACACAAGATTTGGCATCCCAAGGCATGAGTATAGTGTATGAGCTTGGTGATGCATCTATGAAGGAGCAGCTGGTTTATGCTCTTGTCAATACACTAACTGGCGCTGCAAGAAAGAAAAAAGCCATTAAGGTGCATAATATTTTCTCATTTTCCATTTTAATGATGGAGATTATTATGTTTTATATCTTTTAATGTACTTGCATTAGCTGATGGAGGATTCTGAGGTCTTTCAAGAAGGGACAATTGGCAATAATCCCACTGGGGGAAAACTTAGCACATATAAGGAGCTGTGCAATCTTGCCAATGAGATGGGGCAACCTGACTTGATTTACAAGTTCATGGATTTAGCTAATTATCAGGCCGCTCTCAATTCCAAGAGGGGTGCCGCTTTTGGATTTTCCAAGATAGCCAAACAAGCTGGCGAGGCACTACAACCTCATTTGAACACCTTAATTCCTAGGCTTGTCCGTTACCAGTATGACCCCGATAAGAACATTCAGGTATCAAAGTGTACACTCAAATCACCATGTTTATAATTTTTTTTTCTTATGGATCAAAATTAAACTGTTTGATTGAGTAATACATACCAGCATATAACAAGTGACCAAGTTAGTATAATATTGCTTATATTTTGTATAAGAGTTAAAGAGACTAAGATAATAAGGTAGTTAAGATGACATGTCAAATAGCCCAACTAGTTAAGCACTCCTATATGTATATTGATTTCATCACTTTGGTACAATCAGTGTTATCCATATTGACATCCTAGTTACCAAGACACTTGGATAGATTTGGCATTATGACTTTAAAATTATGTTTCAGCATTGTGTTATTTATCGTATACTGCATATATTTCTAGATCTTCTAATCAGATCGCAGATAAGATGAGCTCAAGTATTTCCAGTTGTCTACAAGATTTCCATCAAAGTTAGTGAACATTGCATTTGTCACTAAGATTCACTTACAATCCCAGTTCATGAGATCATTTTCAAACAGCCTTCCTAGCTTTTACATAAACAACATCATACAACGAGGGCATGTAAATATGGCTTTGCGACATAGATTCTGAGAAATAGATAAAAAAGAATCAACTGAGTTGATGTTATACAAATCGGCTGTACTCCTATGCTTACAGGGTCCCTCTCAGCAGCAGTTGTCGTTATCTTACAATCTAATAAACTCATTCATCATTTACTTTAAAATCTAACTATCTTATAATATAATGAGTTCTTTTCAGGAAAAAAATCTAATTCAAATAAGAGAATTTTATCCTTTAAGTGTTTTCTGATTTTCATATGCAACTACAATGACAGATTATCTGATTGTGATATTACCATATTTCTTAATAAGCTTGAAAAATCTTTCCTCTGGGCTGATAATTCCAATTGCTTTCTAGGATTCAATGGCACACATCTGGAAGTTAATTGTCACAGATCCGAAGAAAGCAATTGATGAACATTATGATGTCATAGTAGAGGATTTGTTGGTTCAATCTGGATCAAGGCTTTGGCGCTCACGTGAAGCGTCCTGTCTTGCACTTGCAGACATCATTCAAGGTCGAAGATACAGTCAGGTACATGATTAATTATTCATGGTCTTATGTTTTTTAATTAGTTGACACAAACTGTACTAAAGTTCAGGTTTTGGATTTCATGTTGGACCAAATTATAACTCACCTTTTGTCTTTTTTCTTCTTTAAGGTTTCTAAGCATTTGAGAAATGTATGGACAACCACTTTCCGAGCAATGGATGACATAAAGGAAACTGTGCGGAATGCTGGTGACAGTTTATGTCGAGCTATGAGCTCATTGACAATTAGGTTATGTGACGTGTCACTAACTTCTGCTTCTGATGCAAATGAAGCAATGAACATTGTACTACCATACTTGCTTTCTGAAGGCATACTCAGTAAAGTTTCTAGTGTTCAAAAAGCCTCTATTAGTTTGGTCATGAAGCTTGCCAAGGTATTGACAGTTAAACTATATATAATTATAGTGAGTTGTACTGTGCAACAGATTCAGTATTTAGCAAAATTGCATGAATATTTTCTCAAGTTCTGTATTATATCTTTAATGAGTGAAAAATGTCATCATAGTACTTTAGACGCATTCGTGTCCTAATCAAAAATTGGACCCTGGGTGCCTGCTTCAAACCCATAAGTGGCTTGCCTGTTGCCTTCTCAAGGTGGTGTTGAAGAGAAACATCTTGTTATTTTAATCAGTTTCATATGCTATTTCCACTAAAATAGACTGCAATTCTTCCAGTTTCGTACTATACTGGATGACAATAAGCAAATACTATACTGTTCTTGACTTCTTGTGCTACTAAATATTTTTGAAATCTAATTTGTGTTGCTGAGAGAACGCTTCAGAATCAATCTAGCATCTTTCTCAAACAGAAATAAAGTAGAGAAGTCAATTGAGATTTATTGAGAACATGATATTACAGAAGAAATGCCTCAACTTATGTCTTCCTTTTGCTCATAGGGTGCTGGTCCTGCCCTTAGGCCACATCTGCCAGAACTTGTCAGCTGTATGCTTGAATGTTTGTCAAGTCTTGAGGATCAAAGGATGAACTATGTTGAGGTATGCTAATTTTGTTTCTTCTCCGTATGGATTGATGATGATGATGTTTCAGCAGTATTATGTCCCACCGCTGCAATACCTAATTCTCTGATCTCCTGTATTTGGATAAAAGATGCATGCAGGGAATGTTGGCATTAAAACTGAAAGGCTCGAAAGCTTGCGTATTGCTGTGTCTAAAGATTCTCCAATGTGGGAAACTCTTGATATCTGTATAAAGGTTGTTGACAAGAATTCACTTGATCTATTAGTTCCTCGCCTGGCTCAAATGGTTAGATCAGCTGTTGGTCTTAATACAAGGTCAGGATTTCTTGTACTGTATATCTTATTCAATATACACTTCATTTTATCATTCATGTCCTGCTTGATTTCAGGGTCGGTGTTGCTAGCTTTATCACCTTGTTGGTACAGAAGGTCATGATAGATATCAAACCATTTACACCAACATTATTGAAGTTACTGTTTAATGCTGTTCTGGGGGAAAAGAGTTCTGCAGTGAAAAGGGCCTTTGCATCTTCTTGTGCTACAGTTTTGAAATACGCCAGTCCCTCCCAGGCTCAGAAGCTTATCGAAGATACTACCTCTCTACATTCAAGTGGGAAGAACGATCAGTTATCTGGTGCAATTCTTATTAAAGCCTACTTGAGCAATGCAGCAGATGTTCTAAGTGGATACAACGCAATGGTTATCCCTGTAATTTTTTCTTCAAGGTATGTGAAGAACATTTAACCTTGCATTTTCTTGACTTCTCATATCAATATTCCATATATTCATGATGCTTTGAAGTCAGTATCTTTGAAATACAAAAGCCTTTCCATTTGTATATTAACAAAATATCTGTTTAGGTTTGATGATGACAAAGACACCAGTGCCTTGTATGACGAACTTTGGGAGGATATTCCTAGTAGTGAAAGAGTGACCCTAACACTGTATCTACCAGAAACTGTATCTCTTCTGTGTGATTGCATGTCATCGTCATCATGGGCTGGCAAAAGAAAGGTGCAATCTCTGTTTCATAATTTTTCTAGTCTGTTAGAGGAAAACTGTCTGTATATTCCCCCAAAACCCTAGAAGGGTGGAAACAAATATCCCTATACATGGGCCTCTATGGGCCAAATATGCACAGTCATATGCGAAGACGTCGGTGCCGCGCGTGGCGTAGCAGAGATCGCCGGGGAACCTGTCGGAAACAGGTAAACAGAAACAGGAGGCTGGACCACCGGGTCAGTCGGAAAAGCGGACTCGAGGTCAGGATCAGGAGAGGGCATGGTGGAGGTGGAGTACGGGAAGTCGGACTCGTCAAACACGACGTGCCGGGAGATGAGGACGCGGCGGGAGGTGAGGTCAAAGCAACGATACCCCTTGTGGTCAGGGGAGTAGCCGAGGAAGACACACCTAGTCGAGCGAGGCGCGAGCTTGTGAGGAGCAGTGGCGGAGGTGTTAGGGTAGCAGGTGCACCCGAAGACACGAAGGTGATCGTACCGAGGTGGGGTGCAGAAGAGGGCGTGGTGAGGAGTGAGGGCAGGGGAGGCCGTGGTGGGAAGGCGGTTGAGAAGGTAAGTGGTTGTGTGCAGGCCTTCCGCCCAGAAACGAGCAGGAAGGGAGGTCTGAAGGAGAATGGTGCGCACGACATCGTTCGTGGTGCGAATCATGCGCTCAGCCTTGCCGTTCTAAGGCGAGGTGTACGGGCACGACATGCGCAGGTGAACACCGCGAGAGAAAGAAGTCACCGAGGTGCGGTTGTCGAACTCATGGCCGTTGTCACACTGGACGGCCTTAATGGTGAGCCCGAACTGTGTGGAAACCCAGGCAAAGAAACTGAGGAGGGTAGGGAAGGTGTCAGACTTGGCACGCAACGGAAAAGTGCCATCCCCAACCATGATGGAGGAAAGGCACGAGGGAGGAGGGTGGACCGAGGATAAAATACCAGCATCTGGTGTGGTGTCGTACAAGGCTCCCGAGTCGGCGATCCACTCCGTGCTGACTGGCGGGTTCAGGCCCAAGATGCTGAAAGACTGAGCCAGAGCCGTCTGGTCCCATCTCCCAGGCCAGGTCGGTGGCTGGCTGGGGTGCAGAGGCTGGGTCCACCCCCCCGGCCAGGTAGGCGGCGGAGCAGGGGCAATCCAGGTCCTCGGACCCAGGGGAGCAGGGCCGGTGAACATGACCGCGGGCAAGTGCTGAGGACGAGGCCCGCCCCCCCGAGCCTGGAAGGGCCACATGGAGATGTGCCCTGACCATGGGTTGTTGAAGGATGCCCAGGGCGAACCCCCAGGTGCTGGAGTCGAGGTCGTAGAAGCCGGAGCAGAGGTACTCCCCTGACGACCCCCGCCGGAGCCCCCACCACGACCCCCCGACGGCGGTTGCGACCACGCCCCCCCCCCCCCCCCCGGGCGGGCGCTGGTGGAGTAGCGCCGAGGAGGGAGGTGGCAGGTGGGGCAGTGGAGGCCGGTGGGGTAGCCACGAGTGCCGTTGGGGCCGGTGCTGGCGCGAGTCCGCGGGTGATCTCATCCAGGAGAAGGTCATCCCGTACCTGCAGGAATGAGGGGAAGGGGCGTTGTCGAGGGATCCATGTCCGCAGGAGGTCGTAGTTGGCGTTGAGACCCCGCAGGACGTGGAGGACCAGGATCCGGTCACTCACCGGGCAACCGAGGTCGTGAAGTGCATCCGCCATGCCCTTCATCCTCCTGCAGTATTCGCCAATAGAGAGGTCACCCTGCTGGAAAGTGTGAAACGACGCGTCGAGGTGTAGCGCACGGGCCTCGGCGTTGCCAAGGAACTGGGCCTCGATAGCCAGCCAGGCCTCGCGTGCGGTGCCGTCGTGGGACCGGACGATGTCCTGGAGATCTAGGGAGATGGTCCCAAAGATCCAGGACATGACGACGCTATCGAGGTGTACCCAGAGCGCGTTCCGCTCCGCAGCAGGCGTGTCGGTGAGGACGTGGTCGTCGAGGGCGTAGCGGCGGAGGGCGAGAACCTGGTCACACCAGTGCCCGTAGGCAGAGGACCCAGGGTCGAGGACGACGGAGACCAGGGCGCGGATGTTCTGGACCCCGATGGCCTGGAGATGGAGCTGCTGGACCATCTGATCGGCGGCATCGTAGTGGAGTGGCGGTGGCGACTGTGACGAGGACGCCACGGTGTTGGGGGCGATTGAAGCATCTAGGCCCGCTTTAGTGTTTTGGTAATTAATGACGACCCTTATTTTTGACTAACTACGTTGTTGAGATAATTGTGGTTGTAGTCATAATAAGGAATGGAATGATGGACGAAGTGATATACATATGGATGGCTCAAGGCAAAGGTATCTTGATAGGGTTTTTCTGTTTTGCCGGTCACAAGGAGATTAGAGTTGAGTGACCGGATTATAGGTTAAATGTCGTACTATCAAGAGGGGTCGATGAGATGACCTTGAGTATCCATGGTTGCCAAAAATGCTCAAAGCCTATCGTTGTGAGTGGTTCGTTGAGAGACAGCTAAGGGATATAGAAAGGAGGGCTGGCAGAACGCTCCTGGCGGTCTGACCGTGGGGATCCACGGTCTGACCGTAGGTGCCTCCCAGAGACGGCCAGAGAAGTTGGTCCTCGAGTGGCTCGGGTGGTGGCCCGACGGTCTAACCGTCGGGATCCATGGTCTGACCGTGGGTGCTCCCCAGAGACGGCCAGAGGATTGAGTTCTCTGGTGGCTCGGGAGATGGCCCGACGGTCTGACCGTCCCAAGCCACGGTCTGACCGCCGTCACATGTCTGGTGTCGACAGAGAAGCTGGCCTCGGGTGAAAACTAAAAGTGTCCCGACGGTCTGACCGTGGGGATCCACGGTCTGACCGTCAGGCTCGTGTCAGAGCAAGTTTGAAAGTCAAACTAGCCGTTGGGTTGTACGACGGTCCGACCGTGTGGAGTCACGGTCAGACCGTCCAGCGCACAGAAAGCTGTAACGGCTAGTTTTCAAAGAATGGGCTATTTATAGCCCCTCTATGCCGTGCATAGAGGAGAGGTTGGCCATTTGAAAAGTATTGTACACCCTTTGGAGCTTATTCCTCTCTCACACAAAGTCCTAGTGGAAAGATTGCAAGTGTGTGAGTGTGAGTGCCCTAAACTTGAGTGAGTTGAGCATTGTTGCACTTGGGATCCTCAAGCAAGCGTCATTGACTTGTTACTCTTGGAGGTTGTCGCCTCCTAGACGGCTTGGAGGAGTCAAATCCGTGAGCCCTTCAAGAAGTGTGTGAAGGAGGCCCGGACTCTTGTGAGAGGTGCGGTGTTCGCCTCGCCGGAGTGGTGAAGAGCAACCCTAGTGGAATCGAGGTTTGGAGAGGTTCAAGATATTGATTGTGTTATATCTCAAGTTGTTCTTTGTGAGCACTTCTTGGTGGTGGAGAAGTGGATACTTGAGGAGAGTAGCATATCATACGCTTGAATCCACCTCAACGTGGATTAGGGGTGATCGGCAAATCACCGATACCACGGGAAAATATCCTTTGTCTCTTGTCATGTTGTTCTTTTGTTGTTTACATACTAGAAGTTGCATGATGTATGTCACCTAGGATTGTCAACCTACTTTAGTTCAAACCTAGGTTTAGTTGTCTTGTGCTTGCTTTTATCCAATTATCTTTAAATTCCGCAATTAGTCGGATAGTTAGCTTTTAATTTGTTAATTCGGCTATTCACCCCCCCTCTAGCCGGGGTCCTTCGATCCTACAAGTGGTATCAGAGCAGGTTCTCCCTAAATTGATTGGAATTCATCTTCCGGGAGAAGGATTATGGCTAGTAACACGGTGAACGTTGGTCACGCGCCATTCTTTGATGGTCAAGACTTTGATTATTGAAAGACATGTATGTTGATTCATCTTGAGGCCGTGGGGGAGACCGTGTTGAACATTGTGGAAGAAGGTTATGTGGTTCTTGATCCGGCACATCCCACACCCGCCGACAAGGAAAATATCAAGGCCAATGCTCAAGCCAAGAACATTCTCATTCGATCCCTATGCAAGGAGGAATATCATAGAGTGTGCAAGCTCAAGACCGCATATGAGATGTGGAAAACTCTATTGGAAGCTCATGAGGGCACCAAGATGGTCAAGAGTGCCAAGTTGTTTATTTTCAAGGGCAAATTTGAAGGATTTACATTGTTGCCCAATGAAGAGTTGAAGGCCGCCTTTGCAAGATTGAACAACATGGTGAATGATCTCAAGGAACTTAGTCATGAAGTTCCCGATGTTGATATATCTCATAAGTTCCTTAGAGCCTTGCCATCCAAGTATGAAACAATTGTTACCATGCTTGTGAGATCAAATTTGGAAGAAACAACTCCTTCGGAAATCTTGGGTGAAGTTCTCACTCATGATATCTTCAAGCAATCTCAAGTGGCTTCTAGGGATGATCAAGTCGATACGAAGAAGAAGAGTGTTGCTTTCAAGGCTAGTGTCTCTCACGATGATGATGATGAAGAGAGTGGCTCCGATGATGATGAGGATGTAGCCTTGATGGTGAGGAAGTTCAAGAAATTCATGAAGAAAGGCACATATAGGGGATTCAACAAAAATGGCAAGTCATCCAAGAAGAATCCATTTGCAAACAAGAAATGCTATGAGTGTGGAGAATTTGGCCATATCTCTACAAATTGCAAGAAGAAAATCCATAGTGATGATGATGATGATGAGCCAAGAAAGAGCAAGAAATTTGTAAAAAGGAACTTTCTCAAGAAGTCCTCCAAGAAAAAAAATGGCAAGGCTTATTATGTTGAATGAGATTCCGATGCTAGTTCGGATACCGATTCCGATGATGAAGATGACAAGCCTTCCAAGAAGGGTCTTGCCGGCATTACTATCAAGGAAGCTCCATCCCTATTCGATTCACATTATTGCTTCATGGCAAAAGGTGAATCCAAGGTATGCAATGATGACTATGAGCCTTCTTATGATGAACTAGTTGAAATGCTTAGTGAACTTGATGATGTGTTGGGTGGCATAAAGAGTAAGTACAGGGACTTGAAGAGAAAGCACTCTTCTCTCCAAGAAGCTTATGATGAGCTAAAGTCATCTCATGAGGATCTAAAAGAAACTCATGAGAAGCTTGAGGAAACTCATAAGATTTATGTAGCCCAACACACCAACAAGGTCCAAATTGATGCCGGTGTGTCTTGCAATTTGATTGATGATATGCCTATTGCTCATGTTACATCTTCTAGCATATCTACTTCATGTGATGATTTACTCATTATACCATGCCCTTCTAAGATTGATACTTGCATGAATAATGTGAATGCTTGTGATCCCTTGCTTATTGTTGAAAATCATGAATTAAGGGATACCGTTGATCACCTTGTTGATGCTCTTGCTAAGTGTCATAAGGGTGAAAATGTTTTTAATGAAATGTGGAAGTGTCAACGGTTCACTCTCAAGCATGAAGGTCTTGAATATATCCCCAAGAAAAACAAAAATGCCTTTGTTGCTAAAAAGTCCACATTTGTTAAAGAAAGTGGCTTGTATTGCTTTATGTGCAAGAATACCGGACATCTTGCAAAAGATTGTATCGGTAAGAGAATTGCTAATGTTGCTATGGATGCTTCTTACATGCTTGTTAAATCATCCAATGGTGTTGTGCATGCTAAGTTTGTTGGTAAAAATAATGTTCATACTAGGACAAACATGAATGGCACATTTGGAAATGGAATGAAGAAAAGGTCCATTTGGGTGCCAAAAGTGTTGGTGACTAATCTACAAGGACCCAAACAAATTTGGGTACCTAAGAACAACTAAACTTGTTTTGTAGGTGAACTACAAGTCCGGAGGAAGGCATTGGGTGCTTGATAGTGGATGCACTCAACATATGACCGGAAATGGGAAAAGGTTCACCTCAATTGAAGAAGGAAGTTCGGATTATGAAAGGATCACCTTTGGTGATAATAGCAAAGGAAAAGTGAGAGGAATGGGAAAGATTGCTATCTCAAATGACCTCTCAATCTCAAATGTATTGCTAGTTGAATCTTTGAGCTACAACTTGCTATCCGTGGCTCAATTGTGTGATCTTGATCTTATTTGCAAATTCTCATCAAGTGGTGTTCTGATTACAAGTGTGAAGGATGATAGTCTTATCTTCAAGGGATTTCGTCATGGCAATCTTTATCTTGTGGATTTCTCTTCTAGTGATGCAAGCTTGAGCACTTGTTTATTCACCAAGTCATCCAAAGGTTGGTTATGGCATAGAAGACTTGCCCATGTTGGAATGAACCAACTCAAGAAATTAGTGAAGCACAACTTGGTTATTGGTATAAAGGATGATGTCTTGTTTGAAAAGGATAAATTATGTAGTGCTTGCCAAGCCGGGAAGCAAGTGGCTAATACTCATCCTACCAAGAGTGTCATGTCAACTTCAAGGCCTTTGGAATTGTTGCATATGGATTTATTTGGCCCTACCAAATATCAAAGCATTGGTGGAAATAGCTATTGCCTTGTCATTGTTGATGACTTCTCAAGATATACATGGGTGTACTTCCTTAGTGACAAATCAATTGTATTCACCATATTCAAAGGGTTTGCCAAAAGAGCCGAAAATGAATATGAATTCAATATCAAGAAGATTAGAAGTGATAATGGCTCCGAATTCAAGAATACAAGAATTGAAGATTATTGTGATGAAAAGGGAGTCAAACACGAATTCTCAACCAAGTACACCCCGGAGCAAAATGGAGTTGTTGAGAGGAAGAATAGAACTTTGATTGAAATGGCAAGATCAATGCTCTCCGAGTACAATGTATCGGATAGTTTTTGGGCCGAGGCAATCAACACCGCTTGTCATGCATCAAATAGATTATATTGCCACCGGTTGTTGAAAAAGACACCTTATGAATTGCTTATTGGAAGAAAGCCCAACATCTCCTATTTTCGTGTCTTTGGATGCAAATGCTATATCTTGAAGAAAGGAGCAAGATTATCAAAATTCCAAAGCAAGTGTGATGAAGGATTTCTCCTTGGGTATTCCTCAAATAGCAAGGCATATAGAGTGTACAATCAAAATTCGGGACTAGTAGAGGAAGTATATGATGTGGAATTTGATGAAACAAATGGATCACAAGATGAGCAAGAAAATTTGGATGATGTGGGAAATGAAGAATTGAGAAATGCTATGAAGAACATGACAATTGGTGATGTGAGGCCTAAGGATGAAGATGACTCAAATGTGACCTCTTCCCTTCTCTTTCAAGTGAACCAAGATTCATCAACCTCTAGTGCTCAAGCTCAAGCTAGTGATGGTGGTGAGTCAAATCTTCAACCGGAAAATAGCTCAACCTCCACTCCATCACACCATGCTAGAACAATTCACCATGCCATTGCAAAAGATCATCCGGTAGATCAAATTGTTGGTGACCTAAGCAAAGGTGTTCAAACTAGATCAAGACTTGCTTCATTTTGTGAACACTTCTCTCTTGTGTCTTGTGGTGAACCAACTCGGGTAGAAGAAGTTTTGAGAGACCCGGATTGGGTAAATGCTATGCATGAAGAATTGAACAACTTTGCACGAAATGAAGTTTGGGAGTTAGTCAAAAGGCCACAAGATCACAATGTTATTGGCACAAAGTGGATTTACAAGAACAAACAAGATGAGAATGGAATAGTTGTGAGAAACAAAGCAATATTGGTTGCACAAGGCTATACTCAAGTTGAGGGATTGGATTTTGATGAAACATTTGCTCCCGTGGCTAGACTTGAGACAATTAGAATTTTACTTGCATATGCAACTAATCATAAGATCAAGCTATATCAAATGGATGTGAAAAGTGCCTTCTTGAATGGCACAATTAGTGAGCTTGTCTTTGTGGAGCAACCACCGGGTTTTGAAGACCCAAGGAAGCCAAATCATGTTTACAAGTTGTCCAAGGCCTTATATGGACTCAAGCAAGCACCTCGTGCTTGGTATGAGAGATTAAGAGATTTTCTTGTCTCAAAGGGCTTCAAAATTGGAAAGGTGGACACCACTCTATTCACCAAGAAAATTGGCAAAGATTCCTTTATATGCCAAATCTATGTGGATGATATTATCTTTGGATCAACCAATCAAGAATTTTGTGAAGAATTTGGTAAAATGATGTCCCGAGAATTTGAAATGTCCATGATTGGTGAATTGAGTTTCTTCCTTGGTCTACAAGTGAAGCAAATCAATAATGGGACATTCATCTATCAAAGCAAATATATGAATGATCTTCTCAAGAGATTTGGAATGGAAAGTGCAAAATCAATGTCTACTCCTATGGGAAAGAATGCACATCTTGATCTTGATGAAGAAGGCAAACCGGTTGATCAAAAGCTATATAGGTCTATGATTGGAAGCTTGCTATACCTCACCGCATCTAGGCCGGATATTATGTTTAGTGTTTGCATGTGTGCAAGGTTTCAAGCCGCACCTAAAGAAAGCCACATGATTGCCGTCAAGAGAATATTGAGATATTTGAAGCAAACTCAAGATATGGGTTTGTGGTTCCCAAATGATGGTCAATTTATTCTCATTGGATATTCGGATTCGGATTATGCCGGTTGCAAAATTGATAGAAAGAGTACCTCCGGTACTTGTCAATTGCTTGGAACTTCTCTAGTCTCGTGGTCATCCAAGAAGCAAAATTCGGTAGCTTTATCAACCGCCGAGGCCGAATATGTCTCCGCGGGAAATTGTTGTGCCCAATTATTGTGGATGAAGCAAACTCTAATGGACTATGGGGTTAACTTTGATTGCATACCTCTCTTGTGTGATAATGAAAGTGCCGTGAAGATTGCTACAAATCCAGTTCAACACAAGAGGACCAAGCATATTGATATTCTAAGAGATCATGTGAGCAAAGGTGATATTGTCATGGAAAGTGTGAGGACCGATGATCAATTGGCGGATATCTTCACTAAGCCTCTTGAAGAAGCTCGGTTTTGTAAGCTACGGAGTGAGCTAAATATTCTTGACCTCTCACATATCTCCTAGCATCTTGCTTAGTTGCTTTATGTCATACTCTTCATATATGCATGCCTACCTATTTTGAATATCTTGCCATGCCATTGATGCCATGTTGTTGCATTGAAAGTTAGTTCACACATTTAGGGGGAGCACTATACCACTCATGTGTCTTGCTACCCTCACAATGTGGACAAATCAACAAAGATGCCATACTAGTCTTGCTTTTGCTCATTTTGTTCAAAAAGTCAATTTTTTGGGTTCTATTGGTTGAAAAATGGTTGTTATTGTTCCAAAATACTTTTATGCCTCTTGGTTATGTTTTGGAAGTTTTTTTCTTATAACCAAAATGAGGTTGAGCTCTTTTGAAGATCCTCTTTTGCCTTTTCTCACCTATTCTCTTAATTTCTTATCGAATCTTTTTTGAGAAAAGTACTTTTACATAACTTGTAGAGATGGTGATCATAAACATAATTGGTATTCACAACTTGTTGAGATGATCCATCGTTTAAGAGAAATTTGGGTTTGAAATTCGTCATGAAAACCTCTTTTGGTCACCTTTTTAACCTAATATGGCGTCTTGTGAGTTTAGCATATTGGATCGTATATCTTCATATATATTGGTTCCAAAATGCTTATGTGACTCATACATTCCCAAAAATATCCTCATTCCATCTTTTTGGACACTTGTGCAAATTATTGCAATTTTACTCGTTTTTATCTTTGTTTCATTCATACATGCATAATTCATATCATGGATGATCAAGAATCGTGGTTATATTTCTTGAAGAGTTGAAGTTATCTTGGATATGATGGAATTCATTAAGCTATCGTTTTGAACAAAGTATGGAATGATTGGAGAAGGTTTGAATTGATTTGGATGAGAAACTTGAAAGCAGCTGTCAACAATCTGAAAGCACCCTCACGGTCAGACCGCCATATGCCACGGTCAGACCGCCAGACAGCCATCTGAGTACCGAAAGGTGGAGATTTTTTCTTCTTGTCCCCGCGGTCAGACCGTCCGCCCACGGTCAGACCGCCAGCGTCGGCCGAGTCAAAACCCACCTATCCCTTGTGACTCTCTTATTTCCTCATACCCCTTCGTCTCCAACTCTCCCAAAACCGAAAGTAGCTCCTCTAAAGGCTCTCCCTTGCCCTCCAAGGACCTCCATTGGAAGAACTCCATCCCTAGGCTCCTCGGTCCAACTGAGAGCGGATCCGGTCTCACCAAGGACTTCTCCGCCATGAGTGACCGGTATTTCATCGTTTTCTCCTCTCTCCCCATGGTTTCGATTGGTTCTCTCTGAAGGGGCTGTTGCTAGGGCTAGAATATTTGAGACATGGATTGTTTGTTTGATGATTGGAAAGTGATTCCTAGACCCAATGACAACATCTATGCAAAGTTTTAAGGGTTGATTTGGTGGCTCTCATGAACATTGATGCTAGGGTTACATTTTAGGGATTATTGATTATGGCCATGGATTAGTGAAATTGATGGGTGGAAATGCTTCATAGTACATCTTTGAACATATATGAGAAGAATTAGTGGCACCATTGAGATTTTGGCTAGAGTTTCAAAGTGCAGTTAGTTGTCAGCCGAACCTCACCCGACGGTCTGACCGCCAGTCTCACGGTCAGACCGTCAGGGCAGGACAGACAGTACAAACTCAGCTTTTCTTATGGCAATCCAATGCATATATGTCTGACCACTAATTATCGGTTGCTTATACATGATTATTGCTCGCTCATTTTCAGTAATCGCCGCACCGTAAGAAAAGTGGTGGCGTCCGTGTTCAAAGCCGGTTCAAGCAAGAAGAGAAGGGCACCCCGTTCAGATGATGATTATTCTCCCTCTCAAAGTGCAACTGACGATGCTTCTGAATTTGGTCAGTCCACTAATGAAGTAGAGATGGATGAGGCACATGGAGATGATCTGTTGTTTGATCCCACAGCATACACTGGAGAGAAGAAGCAGTGGGCATCACATGAGTACTACAGAGCGAGACAGGAGGTGGCTTACTCTCAGGATCCAGATTCACCCACTCCTCAGTTTCACACTCGAGTGCAACATGATGCATTCTATGGTATGTTGATGGACAAAACTGTATTCACTCACAAGTACACAGACTGGTCATACCTTGCACAATTTCCAACTGTTAGTCCTCTACTTGAGAAATTTCAAAACTTGGGATTGCATGCTTTTGTGGCACATAAGCAAGATTGGAATGAAACTGTGATCCGACAATTTTATGCCACCGTTGAAGTTGATTTCCCCAACAAAACGTTGACATGGATGACTAACTCAAGGAGGTTCACTGCCACATTTGTAGAGTTTGCTGAGGCAAATGAAATTGACTATAATGTCACTCATGATCAAATTGATGTGCTTGAGCAGGAGCTACTTAAAGAGCTTGAGTGGGTTCAGTACTATGTTGATGATCCTCACATAAGGAAATTGGGCAATGTCAGTGGTCTCCTCTATATGCCCAAGGTCATCAACAAGATAGTGAGGATGACCTTTTATCCTCGAGGTGGAAACTCTGATGCTATTCGGGATTACTATTGGAACATAATTGACTATATCATGCAAGGTCAAGTGTTTGATGTGGTCCTCCTGATGATGAAGGAGATAGAGAGCTACAGCATGGCAGTAAGGACTAGTCTTTACTATGCTCCTTATATTATGTCTCTAATTCTCCAGAAGAGCAATTTTCCAACTCGGTATCTTTTTAAGAAACATCCTCGATATCAGCCTTTTAGCTCGGTAAAGCATGAACTCGTAGCACCACCAGCTGCAGAAGGTGAGGAAGAAGAGGAAAATATTCAGCCAGAGGTTCCTCAGGCACCACAGGGTCCTCAGATGCCACCACCTCCCCAGATGGATTGGTCACAGTTTGCTCCTCCGCCTCCGGCATTCTTTGCAGGGATGACCCCTTATCTTGATCAGTACTTTCAGCCTGTGATGCAGAGGTTTGATCAGATACAAGCCTCAAGTATTGAGGCTCGTAATTCCTATGAGGCAGCCAGGTCTTCATATGAGGTAGCTAGAACATTCTATGAGGCAGCAAGGACTTCTATTGATGATCTCACCACTAGGATGCAGGGTTTAGAGTCTAACTATGATGCTCTATCTTCACACATTTATAGCTACTTTCCTGCACCAGTGCCACCTCCAGAGTTTTTCCAGCCACCATGGTATGCCCCTCCACCTCCTCCTCAAGATGATTGAAGTCTTGACCATTTTTTGGTCAATTGATGCCAAAGGGGGAGAACATGAAGAAGTGATGCTATGATAAGATGCCAGAGTCAGGGGGAGAAAAGGAAACAAAGATGCAAGCCATGATTCTTGATCTATCTATCTTGCATTTGCATGTGCGTCTCATATCTTACTTTCATGCACATTTGAACCTTTTTGAACTTATTTGTGTTTGTTGAACTATGTAACTTTGTTGGATTGTAATTTCTTTATGCACCTTGAACCATTTGCTCTTTTATCTGTGCTCATCTCATCTTAATGGTTCAAATGTGTGGATGATGAGGGTGTTCTTACTTGTAATGTTCAATATTGCTATATATTGGTTATTCTTTGCCTCCTCGCATCCAATGGTACAAGGTAAACTCTATCAATTTGTTCTTTTAAAAAAATGCATTGCCATGTTTGATATATCTTGATCAATGCACCAATTTAGGGGGAGTTTTACCATTTGGTGAGTTCATTAACTTTTTCACATGTACATGTATTGAAAATTATATAGCATGTGATCATTATCTTGTGACTCACCTTAGAGTTTTTCTTTATTGTCTTTATCGGCTTTATATCACTTCTTATGTTGTCATCAATTACCAAAAAGGGGGAGATTGAAGCATCTAGGCCCGCTTTAGTGTTTTGGTAATTAATGACGACCCTTATTTTTGACTAACTACGTTGTTGAGATAATTGTGGTTGTAGTCATAATAAGGAATGGAATGATGGACGAAGTGATATACATATGGATGGCTCAAGGCAAAGGTATCTTGATAGGGTTTTTCTGTTTTGCCGGTCACAAGGAGATTAGAGTTGAGTGACCGGATTATAGTTTAAATGCCGTACTATCAAGAGGGGTCGATGAGATGACCTTGAGTATCCATGGTTGCCAAAAATGCTCAAAGCCTATCGTTGTGAGTGGTTCGTTGAGAGACAGCTAAGGGATATAGAAAGGAGGGCTGGCAGAACGCTCCTGGCGGTCTGACCGTGGGGATCCACGGTCTGACCGTAGGTGCCTCCCAGAGACGGCCAGAGAAGTTGGTCCTCGGGTGGCTCGGGTGGTGGCCCGACGGTCTGACCGTCGGGATCCACGGTCTGACCGTGGGTGCTCTCCAGAGACGGCCAGAGGATTGAGTTCTCTGGTGGCTCGGGAGATGGCCCGACGGTCTGACCGTCCCAAGCCACGGTCTGACCGCCGTCACATGTCTGGTGTCGACAGAGAAGCTGGCCTCGGGTGAAAACTAAAAGTGTCCCGACGGTCTGACCGTGGGGATCCACGGTCTGACCGTCAGGCTCGTGTCAGAGCAAGTTTGAAAGTCAAACTAGCCGTTGGGTTGTACGACGGTCCGACCGTGTGGAGTCACGGTCAGACCGTCCAGCGCACAGAAAGCTGTAACGGCTAGTTTTCAAAGAATGGGCTATTTATAGCCCCTCTATGCCGTGCATAGAGGAGAGGTTGGCCATTTGAAAAGTATTGTACACCCTTTGGAGCTTATTCCTCTCTCACACAAAGTCCTAGTGGAAAGATTGCAAGTGTGTGAGTGTGAGTGCCCTAAACTTGAGTGAGTTGAGCATTGTGGCACTTGGGATCCTCAAGCAAGCGTCATCGACTTGTTACTCTTGGAGGTTGTCGCCTCCTAGACGGCTTGAAGGAGTCAAATCCGTGAGCCCTTCAAGAAGTGTGTGAAGGAGGCCCGGACTCTTGTGAGAGGTGCGGTGCTCGCCTCGCCGGAGTGGTGAAGAGCAATCCTAGTGGAATCGAGGTTTGGAGAGGTTCAAGGTATTGATTGTGTTATATCTCAAGTTGTTCTTTGTGAGCACTTCTTGGTGGTGGAGAAGTGGATACTTGAGGAGAGTAGCATATCATACGCTTGAATCCACCTCAACGTGGATTAGGGGTGATCGGCAAATCACCGATACCACGGGAAAATATCCTTTGTCTCTTGTCATGTTGTTCTTTTGTTGTTTACATACTAGAAGTTGCATGATGTATGTCACCTAGGATTGTCAACCTACTTTAGTTCAAACCTAGGTTTGGTTGTCTTGTGCTTGCTTTTATCCAATTGTCTTTAAATTTCGCAATTAGTCGGATAGTTAGCTTTTAATTTGTTAATTCGGCTATTCACCCCCCCCTCTAGCCGGGGTCCTTCGATCCTACAGCGACGGGCCGGGGGGTGGCGGTGAGGTCGAGGAAGCGCTGAACCTCCGAGGCCCGGCGGTAGAGCGCATTCGCGGCAGCAAGCTCGCGCTCCCAAGTGAGTGTAGCCGCGCGGATACGCTCCACGACCGCGACAGCCTGGGACTGGGCGGCGTGGACGGGGTCGGTCGAGGCGGTCGCGGCAGTCGATGAAGAGGCGCCCACCGGCAGAAGCGAT
The DNA here is from genome assembly GCA_032690845.1 of Eleusine coracana subsp. coracana. Lineage (NCBI taxonomy): Eukaryota > Viridiplantae > Streptophyta > Magnoliopsida > Poales > Poaceae > Eleusine > Eleusine coracana. Next base: position 14,508,323 of record CM064426.1, read on the forward strand.
GGGGGCATGCCCAGGCCAGTGTACGGTACGGGGGACATGCCACCCGCGGCGACGAAGGCCGGCCCGAGGTCCACCGCCTTACCCTTGGCGGCGGCGGTGAGGCGGCGTGGAGCCCCGACGGCGGCCACCGGATCGAAGCTGACAGCAGCCAGATCTGCGGCGGCGAGCTCTAGCGCGCCGCGTTGCGGCGGGGCTTGGCGCGGGGACGACGATGGCAGGGCCCGGCGCGGCACCCACAGCGGCGGCAGTGGCGGCCGGCGCAGCACCAACAGCGGCGGCGGCGGCGACGCCCGCGGTCCCTGGCGTGGCGCCCGCGGCGGCGGCGGCGGCGGGCAGATCCGGTCCGCCGGCCGGCGGATCGATGGCAGCGGCGGCGGGAGGCGCGGCCACGGCGGCCCACGCGTGGCGGGTCGGTGCAGGGGCGCGGGAGGAAGACGAGGGGAGAGGAGGGAAGTCCGGCGGCCCGCCGGCGGCCATGGCTGGCGACGGCGGCGGCGCCGCCGGGAAGGTGGCGGCGGCTGGGGGAGGGAGGAGAGAGGAACCCTAGGCTGATACCATGTTAGAGGAAAACTGTCTGTATATTCCCCCAAAACCCTAGAAGGGTGGAAACAAATATCCCTATACATGGGCCTCTATGGGCCAAATATGCACAGTCATATGCACAGCCCTATGGGCTTAATATAGTACTCTAACATAGTCATCTATGGATCTACCAGTAACTGGATTGGTAGCAGTAAAAGTAAAAGGTCTTGTGACTTGTAATATACTTATGGTACAGCCCTTTGCTTGCAGTCAGCCAAGGCCATAAAGAAGCTGTGTAATGTTTTGGGAGAATCCCTTTCAGCACACCACCAAAATATTCTCAAATCACTTTTGAAGGAACTACCAGGTCGATTTTGGGAGGTAACTTAATACTATTCTTCATATGCTCATGGGACAAAATTTGATGGACTTTTTAAACATTACCCTGAATCTCTCTTCATGTCTTAGAACATAATTTGTCTGCTTATATTTCTCGACAGGGAAAAGAAGCTATTCTGGATGCACTAGCCTCACTGTGTTCTAGTTGTCATGCTGCTATAACTGCAGAAGACTCCAGTTTGCCAAGTGTTATACAGAACGCTGTTTGTGTGGCGTGCAGTAAGAAAACAAAAGTGTACCGTGAAGCAGCTTTCTTGTGTTTAGACAAAGTAATCTTTCTTTTTCGTCAATCCTCATCTCATCTGAGCATTGGACCACTGTGCACTAGCAGAAGTTAGTGTTATTGTTTTGTTGACTAACAATTGCCAGTTTCTTTTTTGAGTGGACCTACACTTTCTTTATCAAAATGGTTGTCAACTTTTTGCAAATAGATAAGTGCCTTTTTGCCTCATACTAAAGGTTCATAAACTCAATCATGTTAGCATTTGATTTCAAACATATTTACTAAATAGGCATCTTGGAAAATATTTTATTAAAATAATTGTGAAGAATACTTCAATCCCGTTAATATTTTGGGACTGTAGATATATACATGAACTGATTTCTCCCTAAATGGTCATAGGTTTTGTAATGAGGTTGACTTTTAGTAAGTTTTGAAGATTTTAGAATTAATACCATTTACTTAAGTTCTTTCATTTTTTTCATCAATTTTCAGGTGACTACAGCATTCAGAGATCCGGGATTTTTCAACAGTATTTTTCCTATGTTGTACGAGGTTTCTAACCAATCTGTCGTGTGTAAGGCCAAGGGTTCATCTTCAGTTACCTCATCTGGTACTGCTGGTCAGTCATTGTTTTGAGGCCCTTAATGCATTCTAGTGACTGCCTAACTGAGCTTCTTATGATTGTGCACTAGTATATCCCTTCTCTGCCACTTTTATCAAAACTATGGTTATTTTCTCGCAACACACTTACTATTGTCATGCTATGAAAAAACTTACTTTATATCGATGATTGATTTTGTTTTTCTAAATCTGAATGTGAAGCATAACGTAAATTTTAGCATGTATAATTAGCATTGTTGTTGTTTATATAGTGTGTTTTAATATTTTTAAAAAATTACAGGCACATAAAACTGTAATGCTTCCTTGGCAGGCAATTGTAGTACAAATGTATAGTAGCATGCAAGTTACTGATATACTATATCTAATCTATTTAGTTGCATGTTTGAGAAAAGTAATTTATTTTGTTGAATACTTCCTTCACTCTTGTAGCTTTTTTTGGCTTCTTTTCTGCAGAACAAGATGAAAGTGAAGGTGCTTCTGTTTCTCTTGATAAAGTGCTCAATTGTGTCACGTCTTGCATTAATATTGCTTTTCCGGAGGACATTATCAACCGAAAGAAGGATGTTTTAGAAATAATATTAAATTCTCTTTCACCTGAGGAGAGTTGGCATGGTAATAATCAAATATATGGACCTTTAATATATTATGAGCATACATTTTTAATATTTGTCTTTGATTTCAAGATTGTCATATTAATGTATGTATCTTTCTTTATGAGTAGTTAAATTGTCGTCCTTCTTATGCATCAAAGAGTTGTGCAACAAATTTCACAATACTATTGATACTGACACCTGGCCGCAAGATGCATTTTGCTTGGTTCAGGAGGTATATTCTAAATTTGTTCGATCTATTCTGCAGTTGCCATTATTTTTCCTTGATTCTGATAGACTTTATTTTATTTTCAGCTATTCCATTTGGTGTCACCAAAAATAGTAGAGTCCATACGCCTAGTTAAGATCGTTCAGGTAAGATTCTGTACACCTAATGGGAGCAGCTTAGAGACTTTCCATTGATCATAGCAATATAGCACTAGGCATATTTGACATAGTATTTGGAATATATTAACCAATGGATTCTTGTTTGTGGAAAATATGTTCAGTTTCTGATTAGCAGTTGGCGCCTAGAGTATAGCCTTATTTCTTACCAACTGTCTCATGTTCTCAGTTTCATACTGCTGCTTCGGAGTGCCTTCTTGAATTGAGCAAGTTGTACAGAGACTTTCCATTGACAGCCAGAACAGAGGTCAAGTTTGAGGATGAACTTGCTGAACTTTGTGAGTCTGAAAAAGGCGAACAAGCCAAGGCACTTTTGAAGCAATGTCTGGTCATTCTAAAAAATCTGCCTGGAGTAACCATGGCAATTGATTAAAGCAACTCTCTGTGAAACATGTAAATCTAAGTGCAATTTGAGGTCATGATTGTATTGTACATTCATTCAGATTCAGATATGCAATATAGTACCAAATGACGGCAAGTTCTCCCTCCCTTTTGTCATGATGCGGGACAAGAAAATACCATACTTATTATGTGATTCTTTGAGGGGCACATTCTTTGCTCATTGTGCACAATATTCTATTATATAGGTCTGTTGGGAACTGCAACAACAAATGTGGTCCAGTGTACACTATCAAATGTGAAGTCTGCCCTAAACACCAAAGCCCGAAAAATGATCTTCAGGAAAAGTCAAAGGATATAACACAAATATATGTGAATAATACCCAAATGCAAACTGAGAGACGATTCATATGATTTATTATTGCCTAAGTAAACGTGTGTGAATTGTGATGAAGCCAACTTAAGCATTTTCCCTCAAAAAAAAAATCATCTTCAGCTAGTCATAAGTTGGTTAGCTTCCGCAGAGCAGTAGCAGTTTTGGAACCCAATGGCCTTCCCAAATGCTTGGAGATGTAATCGCCGGCCTCCATGAGCTTGTTGAGGTCGAGGTTGGTCTCTATCCCCAGGCCATGGAGCATGTACACGACGTCCTCGGTGGCAACATTGCCAGTGGCGCCCTTCGCGTACGGGCAGCCTCCGAGGCCTGACACTGATGAGTCCACTATGCTGATCCCCATCTGATGCAGCAAAGAAAATTTTAGTCTAATAACGTGACATTTCCGGAACTGTTATGCGCTTATGGTGGCAAGATATAGAAAATCTATCTTTACTTACTTGAAGGGAGGCTAGGATGTTGGCAAGGGCTTGGCCGTAGGTGTCGTGGAAATGAACTGCAATCTTGTCTACTGGAACAAAGGACATGACAGCTTCAAGCATAGCAACTACACTACCTGAAACAGACAACATAACAGAGACAGGCTGTGAGATACAGAACTCGTTCTTTTTCCCTGAAAGTGAGGAAAGATATGCAATTCATGCAATCACCACCAGGTTTTTTTTCTCCAAAATAGTACAGATGAATAACTTTTTTACTTTGATCAGTTTCCACGTGCTTTTCAAGTAAACTGAAGCTAGAAAAAGGGTAAACACAAGCAATAACAATCAGTACCTGGTGTACCAACACCAATTGTATCACCAAGTGAAATCTCTGAGCAGCCCATGTTATAGAGCTCCTTAGCTACATATGCAACCTTCGATGGTTGGATTGCACCTTCAACGGGGCAAGCAATCACACATGAAACATACCTAGAAACAGAGGAAGCAACATTCAGATTGGAATGCAGCCAAACAGTTTCAAGCTTCAAGAAGATAAACGTTTATTAACCTACCCACGGATACGTAGCCCATGTCTCTTGGCTGCAGCAGTAACATCACGGTACCGGACAAGGCTTTCCTCAATGGTACAATTAATGTTTGACTTAGAGAAGGATTCAGAGGCAGATGCAAAAACTGCAATTTCTTTTGCACCAGCTGCAACCGCAGACTCAAATCCCTGTAGAAACACATTCATCATTTCAGATAAGATTCTTCAGTGCTGTTGTCACCATGCAGTAAAATCCATTGAAAAAATATACAACTTACTCTGAGGTTAGGAGTTAACACTGGAAACCGGACATTTGGCACTTGTGGGATCCCACTTAGTACATCCTTCGCATCAGCTAGCTGCAGTTTTCAAACCCAACGAAATAAGACAATCATGACCATCTGATGGATTATACCCAATTATCCTCCCTATGATTTAATTTAAGTGCATCACCTGCGGCACCCATTTAGGCGAAACAAAACTTGTGGCTTCAACTACTGATAAGCCTGCAGCCACTAATTTGTGTATCAGCTGGATCTTTACAGATGTCGGTACATTGTTTTTCTCATTCTGCACACCATCACGTGGTCCCACTTCAACTATCTTGACAAACCTTGGTAGATCACTCAGAACCTGAACGATTAAGGAGAACATGATGGTACTATTATCATGACACGTGGCTACCTTATGATGAAAAAAAACGATTTATAGCAAGATACAAAAATTATGATGACATAACAGTATTATCAGACCAGTATTATTTATGCAATTTAAACTACCTTGCGAGGAAGATCTCTAAGCTCCACTCCATCACAGGATGAATTGGCATTATGGTATTGCGGTTGCCATAGATGAGAATTTCCATGGAATGTTATCTGACTGCTATTATTGCAGGAGTTGTTGTACCTGAAAGTAAATCAACAATGTGCAATTTTCACATCATTCCTTCACTATACCCAGTTTTTTAAAGAAAGCAATTAGTAAAGTGACACTGATTGTTCGTTCCACTTGAGCGATTGATGTCGGTTGTTCATAATCATGTCTCTCTAAATATTGGAAAATTCAAAGGATGAAAGGGGAACATTTTATTTATCCCAGCAGGAGGCTACATTCAGGATAGTGAAACTTACTTGCCAACGTCGCGGTCATCAGCTGTTGCCCTGCGCCACGGACCTGGCGAAGAGAACCTTTCAAGTCTGTTAATACTCAACTTGGGAAGGTCTCCGAGACCAAGTGGCTCCTCGAGACTTGACATTCTGCAAAACGAGGTTGTGAATGAGCATCCTCTGAACTGCACAGGATACTTAATTTAGGAACTGACGCGTACAGTATGGATAGCTCCAACTTTCCTTTTTCACGGGCCAGGGATTGAATTTGATGTTTGTGAAGCCTGTACCTAGTTACAGGTAAGGTCCTACTTCTAAAAACTCGGACGCTTCATATGCCAATTGCACAATGCCTAACAGGCTAACAGCTACAAAGAACATTTTGCTCAAGAAAAAATTGACAGACAGATATTGTTCCCCTGTTCTTGAGGCAATACAGCGCTGCTGCAGTTGAACGAAAGTTCACCCTGCTTATGTCCTAACGAAATTCCAGGAACAAAGCTGAAAAGACCATGAGTGACCTCGAAACAGACCTAGGCAAAAGAATTGGAAAAAGAAACAAGAACGAACAATGATCCAGACACGAAAGGGCATGCTGCATACCTCGATCGATAAACACGAGGCCTGCTGCTGCTGACGAACACGGCGCAAGTATAGCTACGGGTATGCGCGAGTCGACAAGAGCTAAATCGCCAGACTGATCGACGGGTGCAGAGATCCGTCGCTCGAATCTGACGCGACCGCTGGGGAAATGGTTCTTTAGTTTGGTGGAGTTGAACGGAGATGGAGAGGTCGCAGCTGCTGCTGATGATGCTCCGCGTCTCCTCTACAAGGGAAGCGAAGAACCGGTGGCCGCGGCACCGCGTGGGCTTGGTCCACGCCTCAACCTCCTATGGGTCCACCGTGTCGGCGGGTGTGGAGTTATGAGCTCCGGCGCAGGGAGTGACTTGGTGCTTTTCATCGGCGGTTGGGTGAGCGACCGGCCGGACAAATGCCGAACCTAACTCAGTCTCCTCCTCGCGAGCTCTTACTTTGCAAACTAAAAGGTGGGCATTTATTTATTATGTTTACTAGCTTTCAGCTGATTGATTGAAAGTTTTTAATTAATGGTTTATTTTTTAAAATTTTGATTTTTCTTTTATAGGATTAATTGTATAATAATTATAAATTATTAGATCTAGATTTAATGGTTCAATCAGCTGAAAATTAGTAAGTACTTTTATTTATTAAAAGGAACAGAAATGAGCTCAATTGACAATAAGACTCTACAAGACCACAAGACTGATTCTCACCGGTGGTACCAGACCATGAACGTCCACATGGTTCATTTTCTTCCATTTATTGTGGATGTGGTTTAACTTATTTAGTGTGTTTAGACTAAGTACAAAAATATGATCAGAAATTATACATGTGGATGATGAGATATGGTGTTGAAAGTTATGACACTTGTCAAAATTAAATATTTCCATGTTCTTAATAAGCGACAATGCTATTGATAATGACATCATATGTTATGAGATTCTTTATTATGACACACAATACTAACTCAATTCATATGTTATAATAGTTCTCTTGTGTAGCGATGCAAATAACTATTATGATTTGTATATTAATAATGTATGATATAGGTTATTTATAATGCTATCGAGAGTAGCATTGACTGAGTCACTATACTTTAATCTTAGGGTTTATGACCCATTTATAAAATTTTAATATTTTTATCTCTATTTTGCAATCCTGTTCTTTAGATTTAGATTATCAAACATCTAGAAAATTCTTACTTTGTTATTTGTTAACAATATATATTTTCATTCATTGCATTTACAAATTATATATTTTTCTTTTAAATTATGATGCATTCCTTCGAAAAGAACCAACAAATGAAAAAAAAAACATGGTTAACAACAACATTTTTTAGGCACTTATGGCCTGTTTTTAAATTATGGGCTTAATGCTTGGAGATTTTTATTTTTTTACCACTCAATCCGCGCGTCTCTGCCAGTGTACTATCATTTTCATCGACCTTCATCTATTTGTCACTGGATACATGAATTTCTTTTTTCTGTGACATTCGAACCTTTTAAAATAATTTGGAGTGTTTTTGACTGTTTCTTTCTAGCTCGTGTGACCAAAATGTCCTTATGTATTTGTTCTTAACCAGAGGACACCGTCGGCAGAGGCAGCGTTCGCCTCGACGACGACATGGCGCCGAAACCAGCCCCACGTATGAGTCTGTTGCTACTGTCCTGGTCCGGACCTGGCTCGACGCCGTCGTCGAAGCCGTGGGGGAGGCCCGCCTGTCACCACGCGCGCTGTGGCCGTGGCCTCTGCACATGGCGGCGGCCGCCGTCGTCATCTTCCCGCTGGCGGTGCGCAGCGGCCTCTTGGACCGCGTGAGGCAGTCGTGCGGGCGGAGCACTTTCTAGACTGCGTGAAGTAGCGGTTGGATGTCTGTTTCCGTGAGTAGCTCAAGAAGCCAAGTCTCCAGATCTGGAGTAGGTTCCTTCCTTTACCTCAGTCAACCTCACAAGCAGTTGTGGTCGCCGGAGTTGAAGAAGAAAGAGTCCTCCACCGGCGAGAGGAAAGATTAAAGCGTGGAGAGGCAGGCTTTGGCCTTTTTTCTACGTCACGCACAGGGGTAAAATGGTCATGTCGTGTGGCTTAAAAAATAAAAAGGTTCGAATGTCACGGAAAAAAGGAATTCGTGTGTCCGGTGATAAATCGATAAAGGTCAACGAAAATAGTGTACTGGCAGAGGCGCACGGATTGAGTGGCAAAAAAAATAAAAATCTCCAATGCCTGCCGTGTCTGTGGAACAATTTTACAAATTTCAGGAAAGACGGATTTCTTCCAGAACCCTAGCAAAGCCTTCGTTCCCCGCGCCTCCCCCGTCCCCGCCGTCCTCAACCTTCACCAGCTGCCATGACGGCGGCCGCAGATAAGGGCGAAGCTGCGATGGCGCAGCTGCGCAACGCCGATCCGGCCCTCTTCCTCTCCCCATCAGCCGACCTCGCCGCCGCCGCCCGGGAGGCCTCGCAGCACATCTACTCCTCGCTGGTGACTTTCTCCCCTGCACAACCGCCTCCGCTCCCGAGCCTCCTCGCGGGCCCTACCTTCGACGCTGAGCAGATTTGGTCCCAGATCGAGCTGCTGGCTCGCCCACTCCTCCCCCACCTGCGACGCCAGCTCCGCCGCCTCGAGCAGCAACCCCCATCGCAACTGCAGGCGGCGCCTCGTGTAGAGACGCCTGCGGGCGCCGAGGAGGAGCAATCAGGGGAGGACGAGGAAGGTAGCGAGTTGGAGGAGTTGAAAGAGGAGGAAGAGGAGTTGGAGGGCTCAGATGATGAAGATGAAATGGCCGAGGATGATGAGGGAGATGAAGAGGGGTTGGAGGATAAAGGAGGGAATGGAGTGGAGGACAAGTTCCTGAAGACAAAGCACCTGGAAGAGTTCCTGGAGCAGGCTGAGGAAGAGGAGTATGGCGGGGGTGCCAAGCGAGGAGAAAAGAAGGCAAAGAAAAACTGGATGGAGGAGGATAGTGACGAAGACGATGAGGGCATGGAGGATGATGAAGATGATGAGGAGGATGAAGATGAATTGGATGTAAGGAATTTGTGATCATCCTCTCTTTTTACACTAAGTGAGATAAATTTCAGCTCTTATAAGAAACAAAGATTTGAACCATAAATTGGACCTAGCTCAGGTAATCAAGTCAGAATGCAATAGCAAAATAACTCAGTGGTATCTGTCGGAACTAATTGGGTCGTTTGTGCAGTTGGAATGCTTAATTATGTTGTTATGTAGCCTCATATACTCCATATTTGTGTTCTTGAATCTTGATTAGCTTCATTATTCATTATTGTTTTGTTGACTGTAGTTGGAAGATTTTGAGGATGATGAAGAAGAAGATGAAGGAAAAACTGGCGGAGATATAATGTAAGTCTCATATACAAGTTTGGGCTGTACAGTTATCACAATAGATGATTAATAAGCTGCAAACCAGCTCGGAACAGATATTTATTTGATTTTTTCAGGGATTCAACTATATAATAACTGCATATGTATTATTGTGGATCCTCTTTGCAACGCTTGTATGTTGAAATATCTTAGTCATTTGAAAATTTGAATAACCTGAACAGTGTCCCATTAATTTTTCCCTGATTTTATTATGCTATCTTGGAGACATGAACTCTCTCGATTTTATGCTATGAATCTGTTATAGGCATTTGGGTTTTCTTGAGACGACAAATTTAAAAGGAGCGCATTTAAACAGAACCCAAATGCTTGCATGAGAATTTTAATTAATCTGTTCATTATTCAAAACAGAATCCAAATACTTTAACCTGTCCCTCAGTTATCATGACATATGCTGCACAATGCTTTAACCACCAAGGTTTGTTTTTTCAGGTACAAGGATTTTTTTGAGAAAGAATCTAAGCAAGTCAAGAGGAGAGACAGTTCCATGAAAAAAGTTCAGTTCAAGGTTGAAGGACATGAAAATGATCTTGATGGCAGTGAAAATGATGATGATGATGATGATGATGATGATAATGTCGGTACATATTTAGATCTACTTCAAGTTGAAATATTCACATATAGTAGTTTTAACCATTTTTCCCTTTCTGCAGGAACATGATGAACAGGGCCTCTCAACTTATGAGAAGGAGCGCCTTAAGAAGCGTGCTGAAATAGATCAAATGGAGAAAGCTGTTCTTGAACCCAGCACATGGACCATGCAGGGAGAGGTAACGAATAGTATGCATTTTATACTTTTCAGAACTACACAGCATAGTGCCTTTTAATCTTTTGTTGATGATACCTATTACCATTTGATTTGAATTGTGAATAAACTAATCAGTCTATTGCGTAGGTTACTGCTTCCAGGAGGCCCAAAAACAGTGCCCTAGAAGTGGACCTTGATTTTGAGCACAATGTAAGGCCTGCACCTATAATAACTGAGGAAGTCACGGCTTCTCTTGAAGAGATGATAAAGAAAAGAATTGCAGAGGTACATGTTTTCATTTTGCTTTTGATCTGGTAATCTGTTCAGCTTCAGCAATAATAGTTTGGCATCACTTTTATTTGCACTGAGTATTGGGTTGCTGAGTAAGTTATTGACATCACTTTCTATGTTTTAGTTATCAGTATTTTTATTTGGTTACCTGGTTCCTTACAGGGTCATTATGATGATGTGGAGAAGCCTGCTCTCTTGCCAACTAAAGCTCCAAAGGAGCGTAAGGAGATGGTATGATTTTACTTTTGTGCATTAATTAGATTTTTTCCATGTTAGTCATAATATTAAATATTTAAATTCAACATATATCTTACAATTATGAGTATTATTCTAACAGGATGAAAGTAAGAGCAAGAAGGGGCTTGCTGAACTCTATGAGGTTTGCACTATCACTATATATTCTCATATAATCAGTATTAGTAATTTAGTTTAGGCAAAATTTGCTGTGTTTTTAGGGAAAACAAGCCATTTACTTTTGATGATCTTGTTTGTCCAGGAAGATTATGCTCAGAAAACTGGCCTGGCACCTGCCCTGCTTTCTATTTCAGATGAACTGAAGAGAGAGGTGAGTAACTAATTGCTGCTTCCAAGAATCCAAGGGAAGATAATCTCTTCCATTGCGAATATAGTTAGCGTATTATCTCATCGGTGTCGGATTTCCCATATTCTAATCAATGTTTTAGTTTCTTACCTTTGAGTTCATGGCATATGTTATTATGCGCATATAATGAACAATCTTATAGTCATCTGCCTATTTTGAACACTGCAATGTCATTAAGATTTGCAATTAGGTTTTGGGTTAGTATTCTAGATAGTTTTCACAAAATGAAGAAGAAGAAATATACCTTTTGACAATGGTGACTGACTAGCCCTGGACATGCGATCAACTGGACTATTTGACTATTTTTGTTTGATTTTGAGTTACTGTTTTGGTAAATGAGATGAAGTGGATTCCTGTAGTTACCACAGTTATCTTTCGATTAGCATATAGAGTCGTATAGAGATAAAAGGTCGTGCTTTACATGTATCATTTTGGCGTACATTGGTCCTTTGTCTCTTGTTTATATATGTTTGTGCCATCATTCCATTGATCCTACATGCATCAGTATGATGTTTGCTGTTAGCTAACTGATATGTAATGTTTGTTTCCATCTAGGCAAATGCTTTATTTAAGAGGATATGCTTGAAGTTGGATGCACTGTCACATTTCCACTTTGCTCCAAAGCCGGTACAGTTATTTTTTGAAGTTTAATATATTATTAATACATTGAAATTTGTGGCTTTCTGCACTAAGTGAAATATGTTTCTCAGGTCATTGAGGACATGTCTATACAAGCAAATGTACCTGCTCTAGCAATGGAAGAGGTACCAAATCTCATGTTAATTTTGTCACGATGTTGCTCTCTTTGAGCATTTGAAGTAAATGATTTTTGCCTTGTAGATTGCACCTGTAGCTGTTTCAGATGCTGCAATGCTTGCTCCCGAAGAAATTTTTGATGGGAAGGGTGACATTAAAGAAGATGCAGAACTTACACAAGCTGAGCGAAAGAGGAGACGAGCTAACAAGAAAAGGAAATATGCAGGTAATTGTCTTACTTCTGACCCCCCTGCCATGCAACCAGGTCTGGATAGTGCTACTTATTCCCCTCTCAACATTCTATAACAGTTGAAGCAAATGTTGAATAATTCCCCTCGTCTTTTGCAATACAGAATCACACAAGGAGAGGCCAACCAAGTTGCAGAAAGATGCTTAATAGCGTAGAAGCATTTACAGCTCTCCTTGCCTGATGTTCTAAATCAGCAAGTTTTTATGGCAAGTTCCAGTAGTGCAGATGCACCGGTTTTGCTATCGACACCTCACCTTTTTGTGCTAAAATGTTATGCTTCAGTCTGCGGCTTGATGAGTTGATATAAGAGGCGTGCAATTTTGAAGGTGCCAAAGTGGCGTGCCCCCTCAAATTGAAAGTGAGAAAGTTGGACGTGTACCATTTTTGGGTGTGTAGTAGTTGAGTTGGATCTGCATACAAGGTCTAGTGTTTGATTGTCGTAGCTTCTCAGCATGTAAAACAATCCATATATGTAAGGAAACAAAAATCAAGCAGGACTTCATTATTTGTGTCGTAGTCATTTGACCTGGTGCAGACAGACGCGAAGTAAATTACCGAATCGCTGCACTGACAATAGCAATAGGAACAAGAAAATTTCTGAACATTCTGATGGCGCTGCTGAGTGAGCAGAAATGGAATCTGAAGTCGCTTGAGATGGGGACAGTGATTTCGGCGTTTGGGTCGTGGCCTACGGGAGCAAGGGGGCTCCAGACAAACAGGAAGGTGCGGATGTGAAAAAGGCATGTAGCGTTGTTGCCTTGCTATTTGCATCTTGTTCATTAAAAAAAAAACTGAGGAATTTGCATTTTCTTCATGAGTGGAGTGGGCTTGCTTTGGTGCTCCCAAGTCCTAGTAAGACGCGTGATCATGTAGGGCCAAAGCCCAGCCACTCGGGCCACCATTTGCTGGAGCCCAACTCCCGGATTCAAAGCGCGCGCCTCCCGTTGTCTTCTCCTCCCTGCTATTAGGAGTTAGGACCAAAGCGCCGGCGCCTTCTGTTCTGTCTTGGCCACAATTTAGGAAACTTTTTGATGGAAACTTTTTGATGGCGCGTTGTTTGCTTGCCGCGGCCGCGCGCTGCTTCGCTTCGCCCCAATGCAACCTATAAGTCCAAAGGCACCAGTCCCCTCTCCGCACAGCGCCCTTTCTCTCCCTTTCTTGGAGACAATGGCGCCGCCAATCGAGAGCGTGCTCCAGCTAGGGTTCCGCTTCGAGCCGACGCCCAAGGACGCCGTCACCTACTACCTCCCGCGCCTCATCGCCGGCGAACCGATGCACGCCGCCATCCGCCCCTTCGTCCACGCCGCCGACGTCTACGCGTGCGAGCCCGGCGCCCTCGCCGCGCAGTTCCGCCCCACGCCCAAGACGGGGGACCGCTTCTTCTTCACCACCTGCAAGCTGCAGCCGCGCAAGCAGCCGGGGAAGTCCATCAGAGCCGTGCGCGCCGCCGGCCCTGGAACCTGGCACTCGCAGGGCCACGTCGTGGACGTCAAGGATGGCGCTGATGGCGTCAAGATTGGGGAGGTCAAGAAGCTTCGGTACAAGAAGGGCGATTGGCTCATGGACGAGTACTCGATGATGAGCCAAAGCCAATCCATGGTGGGCGCCGACAAGCAGTTCGTGCTCTGCAAGATTTATGTCTCGCCTAGGGCCGCTCCGGACTCCGCCGCGCGCCAAGAATCCGATTCTTTCGTCTCCGCGCCGCCGCCTGAGGAGCCCGTCGTCGCCGCCGCTCCCAACAAGAGACCAGCAGCGCCGCCGCCGATTGCAGAGCCGCCGTGTCGCACCAAGCGGGTCCGAGTTGCTGCAGAGCCGCCGCAATTGCCGTTGACGCACGTCCCGACCCGTCCATCGGCGCCTCAGCCGTCCAACCAGGCCTCGACGTCGGCGCATTCAGATTCTTGCTCGCCGATGGCTGCTCGTGACCCCTTCTGCACCCCACCTGCTGCGGCCCAAGAAGAAGATGACGACGACGACTTCGACTTTGCCAACAAGATTGAAGGCGTCTTAGAGGAGCAAGCAGAGGAGGAAGCGCCGCCCGCTGAAGCTGACGATGACACGGACTGGTTCGGGCCAATGATGACCAATGTGTGCAGCGAACCGTTCGACGCTGCAATGGCTCGGGGACATGGCCTCATGATGCCCACCTCTGCTTGTTACTAGACGGCAGAACAGCAGCTGACCAAGAGATCAAGAACAAGGCTTCCTTAATTAAGCACAATCTTCTGCTAGTACAGGATAGGATGCTCCCGTGCGTTGTATTATACGTGAAGAGCACATTGCTCATCTTGATGTGGATGAGATTGCCACATGGATGTAATGAAACTCTGATGTATGTTTGATTCTTCTGACGAGAACTAAACATGTTTTTGATGCATGTTGTAGCTACTTGCACTTTCTTTTTCTGCAGACCGATTTGTTGCTAGGTTTATTAATCTGTGTAACACAACTACATACAACTTAACCAGAGCCCGATTTGTTTCTTTTTTCAACGGTGCCAACTGCCAAAAGCCCATCTTCGGACGTACATGATTAGTAAGGCCATCCTGGTAGTAAAATATATCGTAAAACTTCTCAAAGTTTAAACCCTGAAAAACAGTACATAAAAGTACCCTGAAGAAGTTGCATTCTGAAGTGGGTTCAGAACTGAACAGGATCACTTACCATCTTAGCCAATTCTCAGTTTACTGTCTTTTCATAAAAATGGGTTTCTGATTAAGGGAGCAACAAATCTTCAATTTACATTCAAGAATGCACTACAAGAAAAAAAAAACCTTTGAATGTTTAAGAATGCGTATATGCATGTGTACATGGGACTATGGGAGAGTTTGAACGACAATATCACACTTTCGATACAATATCAGTACTCTCCCGAACTCAGTAATTCCCTCCCTTTACATCAGTGTATAATTGTACCTGAACACCACACTGAAATCACATCAAAAGGTGTATAAAAAGGCGTCGCCGTCTCACTAAACTTTGGGTGCTCAGTCATGCTCTGGAATGTTACATGTTCAATAAGTTTTTATTTAATTGTGAATTCCCCTATAAAAAGGTGTAATATATGTGGACTGCTGTCTACATCGTTACCTTTTCCAATCAGTGTCTATATATCGTTACCTATAAAAAGGTGTTATATTTGTGGACTGCTGTTACATGTTCTGTAAAATGGTGGTGCAGCCGCCAGAGCAATCGACGCCCGTCCCGACCCGTCCCGTGGCACCTGCTCTGCTCGCCACATTGCTCCCTGCAAGAACCGCCACAGCACCTTGCTCGCCGGAGTCCCCTGCCCCTGCTGCGGCCCAAGAAGACGAAAATGACGACGACTTGGTCGGGCTAATTGAAAGCAATTTATTGGAGCAAGCAGAGGAGGAAGCGCTTGACGACGACACGGACTGGTTCGCGTCGCTCAAGTCAGTGAACCAGCAAGTGCACAACCAAAGAGACCCGTTCGACGCTGCAATCGGCTGGCAAGCGATCCCGATGACGCCTGTTTGCTAGACGCAGCTGCCCAGGCTGAAACTCTGCTTTTCTTCAGATGATGAAGTTTCGGCCTGGCTGTAACTATGTAGCGTATGTACTTCTGCCAAAATACTAATCTGCAGTGACATGTATTATGTTCTCTAATTTGTTCAAATACTAATCCATCCCAAGCACAAAAAAAAACATACTAATCCGTCCATAGTAATGGTGAGAGCATCTTCAAAAACTCTCCATAAATCAAATTAATGGGGTTCAATCTAAAAAACCATCTCCAACAGTTCCCCAAAACAACTCACAAATTTATTCTCTCTCTAAATTCTTCTCATTTGTAGCTAGAAATAGGAAGAAAATTAGTAGTCCTGATCCTTGTATTTAGAAGGAAATTAATGTTATTGTGGTCCCATATGTTGACATGGACCAATAAGTTTTACTGATCTACTTTTAGAGAGAACTGTTGAAGGAGACAAGAAAACTTCTCCCTAATAATTTTTGGACTGCTTTCAAAAACACTTTTTTGAAGTCAATTTCTTGGGGAGCTTTTGGAGATACTTTGAGAATGCCAAATATTCTGGATTCATATGTAAAACAAACAATATCACGACCTAAAACTAGGTGATTGAGAGGTCGAAAATCAATTTCAGCAGTTCTGGAAGACAGGTCTCGATTTCCATCTTTTTTCATATATGGGTTTCTGATTAAGAAGATACAAATATCCAAAACTAATATTCATTTCTGACAAACTGAATCTTTGATAAAAGATGCCATACATGGTATTTCATACATGATTATTATGAGGAATGAAAGCGTGGAATACGATTTGCAATCACGTGATAATCTATTGATTGAGGTAACAAATACATATATACAACGAGAGGTGCCGTATCTGGGATGTGGCTTATAGAACAGAACCGGTACCAATCGGGACCGTATCGGATACAAAGAGAAAGATATAGTAAGGGTCTAAAACTGTCTAACAGCAAGATATCAGTGGCTGCATATATTGCAAACCAATACATTGCCGAAAACTTCCATCTTCCTTTAAGTCCAGAAGCATACAATGAGTTACAAACCCTGAACATCATCATCCAGCAGCTGCAGCATCAAGACCACAACCAATAAGATGAATGTCATTACAGTTGGGGTTCTAAGAACTACACTGCGGCAAAGTTTTACATGCTCAAAATGTTCAAAGAAAGTCAAAGTCTTTACATGGATCCTATTCATGGACAGATTAAACACAAGGAACATACTCAGAAGGAAAAGATGCGCAGTCTAAGGAAATGACTACAGTTGCAGTCTATGCGCGCAGGCATCAGAAGAAACAGCCTATCATCTTTTTTGTTCCAATGCACCTTCAGCGGTAACTGCTGGGCGCATATTGGGATTGCCTGGAACACATCAGCAGAATTCTTTGGCATGATCCAAGAAGCAAAACAGCAAGCAACAATGCCCTACTTCATGAAATTTTTTATCATAGCCGCTTGGCACATATGGAAGCAACGTAATGAATTCATCTTTGACAGCAAGCAACCAACACTACAGTCCTGGTGACAAGCGTTCCAAGACGAAATCAAACTACAGGCCCATAGAGCCAGTCCCACTCAAAGAGATGGCATGCTTTCCTGGCTAACCTTCACCCAGCCACCGAACTAGTTCAGTTTTCTTCTTGTATAGTTTCTTTTGGGTTCTTTCAAATTAGTTAGTCTTGTAAAGTCAGTTTTCTCTTTTCTCTTTTATAAATAAATAAATAAATCACAGTGGGAGCCTCTCCTACTGTTTTCCGTCAGAAAAAAAAACTGTCTAACAAGGAAAACCATGGTACAACTGCAGATCTTCAATCATCAACCCCCCTAATAACTCAACATCCACTAGGACCTGGTCACATCTAATGAACACTCTGTTCCTCTCAATGCAGTACAATGATTTTACTCCCTAGATGAAAAAGAGCATTAAAAATGAAATGTTCCCATTGTAGGGTCTAACACTTTGTGTAAATACCTTACTTTTCTTTCCCTTAAATCATCTGTCGACGCTCTCCCCGAGCGCCGGACGAAACAACCAGGTGAGCCAAGCTAAGGATTCAAACATGCCCAAATCATTTTCCTTACGGCTAAATAATCAATAGCTTCCAATCCAAAATAGATACACCGTTTTTTTTTTCTGTACAAGATATATTGGAACATAGTTACAAAAAGCAGAGCACAACTGACGGTTATTGGACGCAGCACGTGCTGTTCGACAACTAAATGCAGGTTAACTCAGGACGATCGAACAAACAAAGCACAAGCCAAGAAATGTAAACATACATCACTTCGTTACAACATAGCAAAATCAACATGGAAGAGAACGGGGGCGATGGCTTCTGTATAACCATCTCTTTCCATCTCTATAAGTATACCTCCCTACGCTACCAGATGGGAGCTCAGATTCATCCTCGTCCTCAGATTCGTCCTCAGATTCATCCTCGTCCGGATCATCACGAGGACTCCGACATGGCATGGGCACAGGCCACCTGTGGTTCAGTGTAATGTGATCAACAGTATGCCAAACATTCTTGTAACTTAAACAGTAATGAGGTGTATCCAAATACCTGTTAGGACGATCACTGTGATCTCCAACCATTTTCCAGTCAGGCACACCAATTGGATCACTAACATTGCTAGCTTCAACAGCAGTGCTGCCCAAACACAACGAATATATTTAATGAATGCTTATGCTTGACTTGAAACATTAAGGCTCCACGTGACAGCCACACACAAACAGCAAAAAAAAAAAAAAAAAAAAAAATCTAAGACATACCTTTTTTCCGTGTCCTTAAAATGTGACAAAATTTTGTGGATCTCATTCCATAACAGGAAAGGGGTTCCTATTTTCTTATCATAGAAGTTCATGCCAAGAATTTCACCATTGAAATTAACAAGCGGTCCTCCAATTCCAACCTATCAAGTTGAGAAGAAGTCATCTGTTATCTAACAGACATGGTAGTTAGCTCAATCTGATGCAACTATTTAGTTCCAACAGGAGTACCTTAGAGATTTTACACGAAGCACGTGCAAGAAACTTGCAATCAAGTGTGCCTGTCCAGTCAACTAGCACCCCCTTTGCAGCCATTAATTTTCCTGATTTGAAGCAACGCCCTACAGCTGCTACTTCAGAACACATATAGTACTTAAGCTGAATATTTGCTGGACGAAGAGGACAGTAATCCTTGACACTGACTAGAGCAACATTATAATGTAGACTATAATGCTGTAATGTCCCTTGCATACGGCCTTCATTTGTACACACTTCAATCTGCAAACAATGTAAAAATTAAGCAGTAATTAAAAAGAACAGTGACCACAGAATAATTAGGAGTACCAACCCTCAAGTTTTCTTCAATCTTGTTCTCATAAGAGCTTCTAACCAAACTCACTGATGTCAGAATAGTTGTAGATTGATTCCACTTAATAAAAAAACCTGTGCATGCAAAAAACATTGTCTCTCCTGCATACCATACTTTGGGCTGTTAATAACCGATGAATAAGTACAAATATCAAACAAGTAAATAGCTCATTACTGAAAATTACCATGGAATGAAGCAAGTGCAACAACGTTGCGATGTATGTTAGAAGAAACCTTTTTACTGAGTCGCCTCCAGACACCTTGATCAAACACATCACCAAAAGGCTCTTCCAAAGTATTAAACAAACTCATTAGAAATTGTAAAAATATGTTGAAAACATAAACTACAATTTACATTAAAAAACTTGAACATTCCCAAGAATGTAGCCTGAAAATACTAGCACATTAACTGTCTGCAGACTAAGGATAAAAGGCTAAACTAGTTAATGTGTTGAATACAAATGTACCACTAGAGTGATATGGAATTACAATCGTCAGGATCTTACAAATAGAAAAAAAAATTACAACAATTTATTTGCGTAGTATCATAGAGTTCAATGGTATGTCTGTATTTACCCTCTGGGTGGCAGTTAGATATGTCAACTGTGGATCTACAGAAGTAAATGCGCCAAACACTCATATCTACAGAAGATCATCAGCATGACTGTACTGATACAAATGTAAACCGGCAAACCAGCATGTAAGAGATGGTCCCACCTATATGAATAGAATAAGATAATGAAACACGGACTAGAAGTTGCATGGATTAATATTTCAAGTAATGAAGTAAACAAGCTACTTGAGCAAATGTCACCAAAAAATATACAGAATACAGAAATCTCTTCTAGTGTGCACATTTTTCTTTTAATTGGACAAAGTACAGGCTTCAAGATTAAAGCTTATATGGCCCTGGCACCAGGTAACTTTGGTGCATGCCAATGGACAACAAATATCCTAGTAAAGGTGGCACTGAATCAATTTTCTATCAAGGATAAGCATTGGAAAATGCAAAGCAGCTACAGGTATACAAAAAAATCCTACAGCACAAATCCTCAAAATATAAAATGTAAACAACAGAACGATAAGCATTGGTAAGTAGGGTAGATGATCGTAGGATAACCAATGAAGGGCAAGCTTTGAAATTACATGCCTGATTGCCTTCGAAACTTTTAAATGTGGAACACATTTCTTCTTTTGTAGAGATGACCAAATATGTTCTAGCTGCTTCATAAGTGCTCTCCAAGGTAGGAAAAAGGTTCTTTCCATTACAAGAACAACATTCATTCCAACAAAGTTGCCATCAAAATAAAAAAGTGGCCCACCTTCCCAACCCTAACACAGCCAATGTGTTAAATTTGAGAAAAATGAAGTGAAACAAAACTTATACATGTGAAAAATAAGCATTTATATTTCCTGCAGTTAAGTACAAATATGAGCAATAACAGAATAAAATAATTGTATCATAATGCAAGTATACCTCAGAGCCACAATTATATTGCATAAGCTCTTCGCTATCTTCAGGTTTGCTTAAATCCCCAGCCAGTATCACACTTTTGGTTTTTAATTTGCCAGAGATATCACGCCCTAGAGCTACTATGTTACTACAGGGCAGATTTTCCTCTGCACATTTATGAAGTACAACATGAACATCAAGGGAGGTCATGATGTTGACAACAGCAAAGTTCTGATCTAAATCATATTCTGCCAAAAATCCCTTGTGCACTTCATTGCCTCTATAGCGGACTTCAATCTAGATAACACATGAGTACACAATTATCACAGTTACGCTAATTAGTGTAAACAAGCAAAAAAATGGCAGAATTATTAGCAGCACCAACCTTTAGGTGTTTTTTTGTACCTTTTAAAGCTTTAACCAAACTTGCTGAAGTCAGGAACCTTGTAATATATCCTTGTCGTTCTATAGCTATGCCTGAGCATGCAAATAACACAGTGTACCCTAGAATAGATCGTAAATTAAGTAATTAATAACTGTCAATGTTTAAATATATATCTACAGAAAATTAAGAGGATAACAGCATAATCAGCATCAGACAAAGCAAGTGAGACAACACTCTTAGACAAATCTGATGCAACTTCATCACTGAGCTTAGACAAGACGTCTTGATTAGAGTTCCCAAGCATGTTGCCTAGTCACAAAGACACATAAAATATGACCATGAGCTGTGAAAAAAAACCACATGAAGGAAAAATAAAGAAAGAACCAAAAGACCTGATATCAATGATTCGTTTGTCTCCCTTCCAGCATTGCATGCTCTTTTATTCTCACGTGAACTTCTGGCAAGATCACTACCCCTCCTAGTTGTCACCATTATGTCCAAGACTGGAACAGAATAAGAATAAGGCAACATGTGAAGTCATAAAAATAAATCAACACAGCAAACATCGAAGACACACTGTTGAAAGGGATACTAACGTCAGTACTATGTCAAAAGTTATCATGGCCCTAGACCTAATAACTATTATAAAGTTATCTGTATAAGTTGCAAAACCAACATTGATGAAGCTATTCAAGGAAAAAAAATTATGAAGCCAAACAAGAAACAACAGCAACTATAATAAGCTTGACACAACTGAACAAAAGTGGACGCCTCAAAAGTTTGTTTCTGCAGGTTGCATCATCAACTGGACCATATGAAATATGATCTCTCATATACCTTAAGTCTAGAACAGGTAAATAAAAACTACATAAAAGCAGAAACATATGCAACGACAGTAACATGAACGATTTTCTCCTTCAAAGCTTTCCTCTTGTCCATCTACACAACCCAAAGCGATGCTGCATATGTGCAGTTTCAGATGAAACTAAGAAATAAGGTTGTATTCAACTTTATTCAAGAAACTACCAAGCTGCACCCATGTATAATGTAATCGGAGCAAAGGGTGTTCCCTCAAATCATGACAGTTGACATATTTAAAAGAAAGGAGCTTGCAAAAGACATAACTTTTTGGGCAAAATTCAGAATTCATGTGGGTAATGATAGACATAATTTTTTCCTTGGTTTAGAACAAACTTATAAACCTCCATGTAAGAAGCTACATACGCAACTGCATGAATGACCAGCAATTTTTCTCCTTTTAAGCATTCCCCTGCCCTGACATGTATGAAAATTTTATAAAGCTTGAGAACCAATTGAGAAAGGTCGGTGCTATTAACATGCTGCGCTGAAACAAGGTGGGTATAAACTGACACGGATATTGCGGATCTCTGTGTTCAATCTGAAACCATAAATTGACATTTCAAATGCTACTAATAGCTCAGTTACTTGTTCTGTATGCTTATTATGGTACTAGAAGCCATGCGAGAGATATTTATTGTTAATGGTACACTCGAATTGTCCAATAAATCGGCCTGGAAATAACAAGAACAAACACCGTTGCATCTTTGTTATCACAACATTTGAGGCACGCAAGTGGGGACTCTAGTGTTTCTCTCTGGCGCCGCAGAGTTATTGGGTCAGATCTAGGGCTTTAGGTGCCTGACGCAGTGACGCTACACAACATGGACGGAAGGAGGAGGATTGCTGCCGGCGTACCTACTGTCCGGTCTTAGCCGGCGACGGGCAGCGCGGCGTATCGGCTTGTCGTCTCTTCCTGAGAGAGGAGAGGGGGGCCCGCCTGAAGTGTGTGGAGCGAGCAACGCTGCATGAGAAGGGAGCGGAAGCGGAACTGGAGTTGCCAACACAAAACAGCAGACGGCGCCCCCCCCACCCCCCCCCCCCAAACAAAAAAAAAAAAAAAAGAAGCGAAAACGTGCAATATCCGGTTTTCGATTCAAAAGGAAAAAACGGAAGAGAGAGAAAGGAGGAAGGACGGAGCATGAAGATGTCAACCGTCACGAATTGTGATAGTTGACATCTTTTAATGTATTTTCAATCAAAGTCAGAGTTGCCGTATTCTTTTTCAGTAGTTTAAGGGCAGCTGCTCAATCTATAAGTTATTATTATGAAATATCATTAATGTTTTGTGTGTCGGTAACATCTTTAGTTCTTTACGTGTGATTTTTGAAGGAGACATAGGCCCGATCCCAACCCCTACGGTGGTGCAAGTGCAACCGCCATTGTCATCGACGCCCGTCCCGACCCGTCCAGTGGTGGCTGCCCGTGCAAGAATCGCCACCGCATCACCGGTCGCCGCAGCCATCCATCTAGGCCTCGACGGCTGCTTGCTCGCCGGTCATGGCACATGATCCCTTCTGCACCGAGTCCCCTGCCCCTGCTACGCCTCTAGAAGAAGACGATGATGACGAGTTGATGACTATGTCAAGATTCTTGAAGGCAGCTTGGAGACAGAGCAAGCAGAGGAGGAAGCGCCAATGATGATCAAATCGTGCAAGGAAAGAGAGCCGTTTGCCGATGCAATGGCTCGGGAACAGACTGATGATGCCAATCTTTATAGTATAGGAACCGCCCTCTGAAGCTGATGACGACACGAGCCAGTGAAGCAGCAAGTGCACACACACCCTGATGATGCCTCTTTGCCTAGGCTTAACTCTGCTCTCTGCCGATGAAGTTTCGTCCTGAATGTAACATTGTAGCGTATGTAGTTCTCCTGTCCAAGATAGGTCATGCAATATTGGCATGTATGTTGTCTAATCTGTTCAAATACTATTCTGTAGTGATGGACATGAATGACAAATGTACTGACAGACAATAGCGCGTACGAGCTCAAACAATATAGGATTCAGAGGTAAAAAATAATTGCAGCAATTCTGTAAGTCAGATCTCAATTTCCATCTCTTTTCATACATGTGTTCCTGATTAAGAAGATATACATCTCTAATACTGACATTCGTTTCTGACAAACTGAATCTTTGACAAAAGACAGAGAGCAGAAATTGTATTTCATACGTGATTATTATGAGGAAACCCATGGTACAACTGCAGATTTGCAATCATCAACCACCCTAATAACTCAACATCACCTAGGATCAGGTCACACATAATGAACACTATCTTCCTCTCAATGCAGCCGACACGGTACCTATAGATCAGGCATACCAATTCCAGCCTTTTCATCGTAGGTCTTCTCCAGCACATGCTCAATTGGCGTATCCTTTGGGCCAGCTGCAAGAGGAGAATGAAATAATTAGAGCAGTTTCATCAGAAAATGGCATGTGAACCATATACTCAACTAGGAACAGAATGCAATACAAAACAGAGCCTAGAGAAATGGTAAAAAAGAGTATATGGTGAAATTTTTAGTTCATCTTTGTTTTTCTACTGATATGACCTACTTATTCATCAAATCAAACGACTGATATCATCTTTGGAGCTTGGATACAACTAACATTCCCAAAGCACGACCAGAGCTTTTATGTCACATACTTAATTTAACTACATTCTCATGCCCGTCGCAGAAAAGGAACTAAAAAAAGTATAGCATGTTGAACATCATTGGCACAAGCAACTGCAGCAGGAAACTTAAACTAAACATATATAGTTTTCCAGTGTCAAAAAAATTCTGAGGGAATCATTGGCACAAGCAAATGCAGGGGACGACAGGACGTAACGAAAAAGTTAAATATAGCTAGCTGTAAGCTTTAGTATATGCAACGAAAGTTTCATTAGTTCATTTCACACTTCCTTTTGCAGGAAATCATGCGACTTGAAAGGTACATCTAATGACCATATTGCTTTTATGGGGCATTCATGATGTGGATTAACATCAATGAGCATAAAAGAAGTGTTAATGACACATACGTGATGTGGGTCTTGGTTTTCTTCTCTCCTTCAGAATTTCTGGCCGTGGTATCACAGCACCTGATGCGTTCATTCCTCTAGCAAACCTGACTTTGGTCCCATCTTCCAGATATTTGTATCCAACCTTACAAGGTTTCCTGGGCAAACATTGTGTTGGAAATCATTGTAAATGTTGAAGTATATGAAAGCAATACCTCTAGAGGTACCAAAGGGTAGTCAAGTGCCATATTCATACCCAGTGACCGGATCAACTACTTGGACATTTGAAACATGAAGTGGAGCTTCAATTGAAAAAATACCACCTGTGTGCCCTTCCCCTTGCTTAATGTGTTTCTTAACCTGAAATGAGGATAGCACAGTTATTTACTTTTTTTTTTACTCGAAAACAGTAGGAGAGACTCCCACTGCGCATTTACTTATTCTGTAATATCTGATGCACAAAGAACATGGCAAGTCACAATACAACAAGAAAGATCACCCCTTTGTCGGTTCAAGTTAACAATACCCAGAATAAACAAGCAAGCATGTTTGTATCAGCATATAGGCATTGATTTTAGAAATACAAGAAAAGCTCAGTCTGTTTGGTGTTCATCACAACCAATTTTGCCATAATAATCAATTTGCTACCAAGCTGTAAGTGAAATGTGCTGTTGAGCATCTATTGATTACGGGCTATTGTAGATGCTAATGTGTAGCTGCCAACACGCCCAAGGAAAACAAATAAAAGAAACAAGCATAAGAAAGGAACATTGCAGTGTGTATAGTCCTGTAAAGCACAACATTGATTTGATACACTCAAGAAAATATATTTGTCTTACACTCTTGAAACAAACAACTATTCAGCTCCCACTTCCTATCATTATCCTATCTGCCTAGTTTGCTTCGAGGAAAGTGTAAGATTTAGCTATGCAATATTCACAGGTCAAACTCTTAAGATTAGCCTCGAAGCAGTGCAGTGGGGCAAATGGCTGGGTAATCATCTAATACATTGCAACCACGAACAAATGTCCAGCACTAGTCTAAACTCTGTAGAAATTGGCACAAAGATTTAGTGCAGGCCCCCATTGGATATGAAGGAACGGGAATTTCGACGAACACCTAGAGTGCAAGCCTAACTTGCCATTTATGCAGCTGTTTTCAGTCCGATTTAACCCACCAGCGCAGGTTTGTGCAATGAGTTTCCCATGCCCAGGCCAAATAACCAGTAAGAATAGCGTAACCAACAAATTACCAAGTTCTTGCCCTCCACGATGACGCGATTCTGCGACCGAATGACCCGCTTGATCAGCCCGGACTCCCCCTTATCCTTGCCTCTGATGATCATCACCTGGATGTGGGAAACACGCAGTGAGTTAGAGATCTCGCAATGGTAAGAGACAAGGACTAGCAACTAACAAGAGGAACTGGGGGATGGAATGGGAAGGATTACGTTGTCGCCGCGCAGGATCTTCCAGTGCCGGATGAGCTTCTCCGCAGCTTTCCACCCCATCTTCCTTAAAGCTCCTTGCGCCCTTGGTCTTCGAGAGGCACTCTCTCGGTCCGGAATGCGCTGCGGTTCCCGGTGAGCGAGGCGGCGGCGGCCGGCGAGGGAGGAGGAAGGAGACTGGAGGAGCGGAGTGGCGGCGGGCTTGCGCAAATGGGCTGGGATAGTGAAGGAGAGAAACTCCCGTGGCTGGGGAAAATACTGGGCTGCTAGTAGAGTCGAAGTCGATGGGCCCCAAAACAAAAAGAGCAAGTACGGCCTGGAGAGACTTTCGTTAGCCCAATTTGAAAAACTGGTTCGCAAAATTTTTGCCAGGTCCAAATTTTTCGTCGCTTTTTTTTAAAAAAATTTCCTTCCCAATTTGCAAAAGCTTTGCTTCATCGTCCGCTGTACTGTCTTGACACCTTGCGGAATGGCAGCAGTGTGTGCAGCCGGACTCGTTCTAAGACTGTTCACATTCGTGATATTCCAAATTTATTTTCTATATATCTTGATCATCAAGACTTTTTTCTCTATATTTTTTTCTCCCACACCCGTCATACTCTAAATTTTATCCTCTATCCCAACTACCTCACCGTGGGACCCACACGTCAGCCTCTCCCTCCCTTTTTCTTTCTCCTCTCTCTCTCTTTCCTCTTCTTCCAAACTTTCACTGCGCGCGAGGCCAGTCGACGCCGAGTTCCCACCTCCCCTCTCCCTCTCTCCCCGCCAGAGGCGAGCTCCCCACCTCTCCTCTCTCCCTGCCGGCAGTGAGATCCCCGCCCCCTCCCTCCCTCCCGCGGAGCTCACCCCCTCCTCTGGAGCTCACCCCATCCACCGAGGTCGTCGTGCTCCCCGCGCTCCTCCGCACGCCGTCGTCGCCTGGCCCCTCCTCCTCCTCCCCCGGGCCTGCCTCCCCCACACGCTCCCGCCGCCGGGCCTGCCTCCCCCGCACGCTCCCGCCGCTGAAGCCCGCCTGCCTCCCTCCCTTCTCTTTCCCTGCCCAGCGACCAACGCTCGGATCCGGCCGCCGGGGCACGGATCCGACCACCAGGGCGCAGATCCGGCTGCCGGGGCGCGGATCCGGGGCTCCTCCTCTCGGCGGCTCCACCCTCCACCTTCTCCACCCTGCCCTCGATCTCCGACGGTGCGTGGACCTCGTCCTCCCCCTCTACCCCGATGCCGAGACCTGCCTCGTCCTCCCCATCCACCCCGACGCCAAGGCCCGCCACCCCCATCTCGATGGCGCCGGTGGCAGGCTGGGATGGAGCTCCGGCCGGCCATCCCCTTTTCTCTCCGCTTCCGGCTCACGGCGCGGATCAACCATAGGGATGCGAGCCCCATGCCACGTTGAACATAGCGGAGGTCCTCTATCCCGCCATATTTGAGGTGCGACCGACCATCCGCTACGTTAGCGTAGCTTTTACCGGACCGCAGTGCAGCACTCCCATCCGGTAAAATGATACTTCAGGACGGGATTGCGTACCGCGGTGCAGTCAGTCTAATATCAAACCTCGGCAATATTTTGAGACCAGAAAGTAAAAAAAAAAGGCTATTGTGGGTCAGTTGACCTCCATTAATATATTTTTTTAATGAATTTCATGTGTTCTACTAATACTGAATACTCCTATATGAAATATCATCAAATAGCTAGGACGCAGCCGTAGTCAGAAAAGTTTATAAAAAAGTGTAGTTAGAAAATATCAAAATAAGCCCAAAATATTAGCAGGGGTCCTGACTCCTGAAACGGGTTGCCTGGAGACCATGGAAGCTAGTACAGGCGATGCTGTCCGTCGCGCTGCCGTTGACTATGGTCGCCTCCAAGGCTTGCTGTGCCAATAGCGTTGACTAAAATCCGAGGGAGGAGTCAATGCCCCGGCGGCTAAACGCTCAACGGTCGCAGCGCGCAGAGACCGATCGAACGGTGTAGGGAGCTCTACGGATAAAAGTGAGTTAAGAATGAAACCGAAGGGCTGACTGAAAAAAGAAATCGAGCAGCAGTCTCTGTCCCTTGCCCCTTTCTTCCTTCTTCGCGTCGTTCTTTTCTTCCAGTCTACTAGGGCATTTCCTCCCAAATTGGTTGGAACTTGGAACAGCCTGACTAATCGAACCCTCTTCCCCTCCCCGGAGTCGACGGCTCGACGCCCATACTGACTCATTCACTGCGGCCAGCGCACGGCAGCCAGGACGGGCAGAAGCCTTCCGCTCCTCCTCTTTCAGGTGAGAATCCGCGAATCTTCCTCCTTTCTTTTGTAGTTCACATGTAGGCAGGATGTGGCGGGAATGGAGACCACGTAGATCCCTGCGGGGGGCCGGAAGAAGTTTTCGCCCGTGGGCGGGGATGAGGAGATTTCATTCCATTTGGGGATGGGGATTGATGGCTTCTTCCTGGGATGGTAGCCCCTCGAAATAGCTCAAGCGGCAGGTGGCGACGCCACCAATGCCGGTCAACCGTGTCTGACGACCTGACCTATCTCGCCTTAAGTGTAGATTTGAAAACAATAATAATTTAGGTACTTTATGTTGATTGAGGTGTTCTTCGTCAATAGGAATGTTTGCCGATAATTGACTAGATAGCGGGCTACAATTTTTCTTTCCAGTTTTCTTATAGAGGACCCTGCCTCAAGGTAAACAGGCAAGTTTATTAAGAATGCATATAAGTGTATTTTTAAGTTGACAAGTACCTGATAAGCCGGATAATGCCTTACATGCTAGGGCCAATCTAGGTGCTAGCGGCATGAAAATTTTCCCTGCCATAGTGTGCTGCAATGATTTTGTTCAACCTTCTGCAGAGAATACTTACCTCTGTAGTTTAGTCATTATTTAGATCTCTCCAATATATTATATTTTCAAGTTTTAAGTTTAACTTTAGATTCACATATTTTGTACACTGTTTCCTAATTCTCATTTTTTTTCTTTCTTTTTCCTTGTTCATTTCATTCCATTCATTTCACGGAATGATGGAATATTGCTACCTTGCAACTTTGCCATCTCATTCACTTATACTTCAGATAGCATCTTCTTTTCTTGACCTCCTTTGCATACTCTTGTTGTCATGCTATCGTCTTCCTGAAAACCTTCCATGTTCTCCATCTGAACATATGGCTAGTTCCGCATTTGTTCCTTAACACTAGCTTTGTTTGAGGATCCATTTTCCATTTGGATATCCATGGCTGAACCCAATTTGAGGTTATTGCATATCATTATTTCTAGTTGTTTTTCTTCCTATCCATATATCATCACTTTGCTCCCCCAATATTGTTGGCTCCTGTGCTCTTTCCAAAGTTTCCTTGGAACTTTGTGCTTTGGAAAATGCCGAGGAACACAGAAAATGCTGCTTCCGCCAATTCAGATGAACCGGTCGAACCAGAAGAACATTTGGAATTTGATGATGACGAAGTAGAGGAAGAGGAAGAGGAAGAAGTTGAGTATGAAGAGATTGAAGAGGAGGTTGAGGAGTATGAAGAAGTTGAGGAGGTGGATGATGAGGAAGAGGATCCCGAAGAAACTGAACTTGTGCATGAAGTTGATAAGGATGAAAAAAAGAAGCATGCTGAGCTCCTTGCCCTTCCTCCTCATGGATCTGAGGTGTATATTGGAGGCATCTCCAGTGGTGCCTCATCTGAAGATCTCAAGAAACTATGCGAGTCAGTTGGAGAAGTTGTGGAAGTGAGTACTGCCAATTCTTCTTTCAGTTCACTTTTGGATTTGTTTTCTTCTGCAATTTATAGCCTAACTCCTTCTCTCTCTGTCTTTTATTTTTGTACAGGTGAGGATGCGAGGCCAGGGGAATAACAGGCTGTATGCTTTTGTTAATTTTAGGACTAAAGATTTGGCTTTAAAGGCCATCCAAAAGTTGAACAATAAGGACCTAAAGGTTTGTTCTTCATCTTCTTTCATGCTAATGATTTTTTTGCCATTTTTATATCAGTATTTTACAGAAAGATGTGGGCCCTAAAAGTTTTTTTTTTTTGGGGGGGGGGGGGGGGGGGGGTGAAACGTCTTAGAGCAAGTACCTAACTCACTTTCTAAAATAGTACTCTGTACCACGTACCTAAATTGAATATATAGTGTCATTGGTTCTCATTTAGTTTTAAAGTCTTAATATGCTCCATTTCTGCTATAAATTTTGTGAATTTGTAGTCATATAGCTAGTTCAAAGGATATACAATTACATCCACATTTTCTACTTCTTTTTGAAAAAGTAATCTCAGTAGTGGTTTGTAAGTTCTAATTTCCAGTGTTAAGTCTTAATTGCTGCGATTAGTTGCAAATTCTCGTGTACAACTATAATTCCAGAAATAATCAAAATTGTGGATCATGGATTTATTTTGGAAATTGAGTATCACCCCTCCAATCCGATGGAGCAGAGGTCCAGCAGTACAAAGAGTTCCAGAAAGCAAAAAAAAAAGGGGGGGGGGGGGGGGGGGGGGGGGGAAGAAAAGAGCATCCAAGGTGACAGATCTCTAGAGAAGTGAAACCCAAAACATCGGCTACAACTAGCCCGTCACAAGTTCAACTAGAGCCTTCTTTTAAGTTGTACAAAGTATCAGTAAGCAGATCCTGTCACTGATCGCTTCAAACTACTTTATGTGAATCACAGTGGGAAAACGTTTAGCAGCATATGCAAGTTCACACTATAGCAATCTTTTTTTTTCCACCTGGTTAACCTTATTAATTAACTCTTACTTTCATATGCAAGAAACAGTTTCGTCGTCCCTTGATGTATGAAAATAACTCTTATATTTTGAAACTAACTGTACCAGGGCAAGAAGATAAAGGTTTCTTCCTCCCAGGCAAAGAACAAGCTATTTATTGGAAATGTACCACGCAATTGGACGGAGGATGATTTCAAAAAGGCTGTAGAAGAAGTTGGTCCTGGAGTTTTGAAGGTTGATCTCTTGAAGGTATGGATCCAATACTAGAATGATTCAACAACTTTGTTGTGTGTCATTACAGTTATTTACCCTTGCATCTCTTTAGGTGCCTCGTTCAGATCGCAATAAGGGTTTTGGCTTCATTGAATACTACAACCAGGCATGTGCAGAGTATGCAAGGCAGAAAATGTCTATCTCAGAATTCAAGCTAGATACAAATGCTCCTACTGTCAGCTGGGCAGATCCAAAGAATAGTGACTCTGCCTCTAGCACACAGGTTCGTTCAAGCGTCATATAACCAAACATTACATTTTTATATTTATCGATGTTTTGTATATGAATGCACATTTATGTCTTCAGGTAAAGTCTGTGTATGTCAAAAACCTTCCCAAGACTGTTACTCAAGAGCAGCTGAAAAAGCTGTTTGAGCACCTTGGAGAAATCACAAAAGTTGTTCTTCCTCCTGCAAAAGCTGGTCACGAAAATCGATATGGTTTTGTTCACTTTAAGGAGCGGTCCATGGCCATGAAGGCTCTGCAGAACACCAAGAGATATGAGCTCGATGGTAAGCTCCCTTTCAGAATGAAATGTCGTTCCATAGATAGTCAGATCACCTGGCAATATTCAAGGTCTGGATGTTTGGCTTGTCCAGGTCAGCTTTTGGATTGCTCCCTTGCTAAACCTCCTACTGACAAGAAGGACGACACAGTATCAGCATCTAAGGCACAAGGAGGTCCCTTGCTCCATACACCACTGGGATATGGACTGGCCGGTGCTTATAGTTCACCTAGAAATGGACTGGCAGGTGCTTATGGTGTGCATCCTGCTCATCCTGCACAGGTACATGGCGTTGTATATTTGTATGCTATGCATGTGCCACTGCATGAGGAGGCGCATATAAAGTGGGCTGACATCTTGCCCTATCTTCATTATTTTTGTACTTCTGCAGCCAATGTTGTATGGTCCAGGTGCTCCTTCAGGCTCAACTATGGTTCCAATGCTTCTACCAGATGGCCGTATTGTATATGTTCTGTAAGTACTTCGATATCATATACTATTATTCTGCCATTCTCATGAAACACTGAATTAATGCAAGTCTGAGAGCTGTTACATCTAGATGCCATTTTTTATCTAGTATGCTGTTGCTAGTGAAGTTATAGAGAAGAAATGTCCTGATCAGTGTGCTCAATACACTTGAACCCTTTCCAATTGATGAAAGTAATGAAAACAAAGTAATGCACCTACAAAAAGGAACGTCTTTTTTATTAAAACTATTCAGTATCCATGGCTCTCAGAATTGCAAATAAAAACAAACCTGCAATCCATGGACAAAAAAATGTCTCTGTTTTAGAAGGATCTTGTGTAGCTAATTTTCCTGTAGCCCAATAGTATGATGAAATGAGATTGTTAGCTTTCAATTGATCATGTTTATTTATTTCCTGCATATAGATGTTAAGTGCAGTCCTTTTAATTGTTCCCCAGCTATTTCCATTTTTGTTGACACTTCTTGCTCTTTTGCAGACAACAGCCTGCTGGGCAGCAGCCGATGCATGTGGCTACACCTCCGCCACAGCAAGGTGGACGTCGTTATGGCGGTAGTGGCAGTGGTGGATCTAGCTCGGGTGGAAGGCGTCCGAGAGATGATGCTGGTGGTAACAACAGCCGCAGGGGCCGACATCGTCCGTATTGATGTTTGTAGACAGTGTTGCTATGCTAGGCTGTTAGCACTAGATTTTCTGGTAACGTTGTTGGCATAGCTGGAAACTCTACTTGTCTAGTCATCTCGGCCTCTTACAAAATGCCGTTGTACTAGTAATGCTGCTAGGGGCTTGGAATGCCGTAGCAGCCTATTTGTCGGTGTATATGAATCTTACTAGTTGTGTTGTGTTCGCAGCAGTAGTCTGCATTGTTTGTCGACCTCTCTGCCTGTGGATTTCGAGGGGTTCGGATGATGGTGGGCTATCATGACTTAGAATTTAATCGATATATTAGTTACATATGGATGATGGTGGGCTACGCTTCTAAAAATCTCGTACTTCATGTATTCCAACTGTCTTATCTTAGTTACATATGGATGTCTTTTTTTATATTCTGACAGTGTTGATTGTGGATTCTGAAAGTGTTGATTGTGGATGGAATCCACGTAAGGTAGTACTGAAACACAGTGCCTTGTTTACTGGATAACAATGCAGTTGAACATTTAGTCCCTGATGGAAGTAGTAATGGGGAAATGTATGCACCTTTTAGAAATTATGCCTTTGTGTCACAACAAATGTGCTATTTGACTGGTAACCACGGCTCCTAAAATTTGACAGCTGACACAGACGTGAAATATTTCATGAAAAAAAGCATCTCCTGTTTTGAAGGAAGTTGTTTAGCCAATTCGGTCTGATAATGTGATGAAATATGATAGTCACCCTTCCATCACTTATTTCCTTAATTCTGAGAGCAGTTCTAACTTTTGTGTTAGACATATTTCCATCGGCTAATAATTGCCCCGCTCTTTGGCAGACTATAACATGCAGGGCTTCGCCTCCACCACAGCTAGCTAGGCAAATGCCGTTGTGGCAGCAGTGGTAGCGGATCCAGCTACATATATTGGAAGGCGGCAGATAGGAGAGAATCGTGGTACTCCCTCCATTCCTACATATAAGCATTCCTATAAGAGTGTAGGATGGAGGGAGTAGTAAAGAGTAACAACAACCACGCCTATTGATGCAAAGATGGCTGTTTCTAGGCAATTAGCACTTGTAATACTTGAAGATGGGTCAGTTAGAACCAAGTCCCGCTAGTAACTCTGTTGTGGTGGCTGGGTCTATCTATAAGTGCATCTCAGTTGTTACGCTGCTGCAGTACATAATAATACTGTGTAGTAATTTTTGATGCTGCTGCTGCAGCAGCTTGCTTGATGTCGTCGCCGGCTGTAATATGCAGATCATTTTTGCTACTATGGATGTTGATTTCGATGATCAAATATTAACTTATAATTTAAACTACTCGGTTATGTGGCCATGTTGGGGATAAAATGGTTGCTCACTTGCTCAGTACAAACGAGATGTATTTAAGCAAGGAATGAGAGTGAATTCATGTTATACATGATCAGCTAGCAAATCAGCATAAACAGTTCGTCGATAGCCATTGGGTGTTCTTGATATAGTCCAACGGTCACGTGTTCAATGCCAACGCTAACCAGGCCAGATGATCGACGGTAGCATATATTGTATCGTGAGTATAGTGTGGGTGCAAATCGAAACAATAGACAGAGAGCCAATGTAATGTTCTGTGTAACACGTGTCTGGTCTGTTTGACGAATCACTCGCTAGAACGGGTTGCATTTTTTTTCCTGTAAATATAAAATTCTCAACCATCGATGTCTCAGTTAAAGTTCACAAATCGGCCATTTTTTACAAGGAGTTTTCTTATTGATATTTTAGAGAAAAAAACAGTTGTACTTTCTTTTATTACATTTGATCAAATCAGAATGTACAAGTGCAACAAAGCACGCAAATATATCAACCGTCGTGTTGGTGTGTTTGATTTGGATCAGGCATCAGTACAACGAAAATAGCAAATCCTAATTTCACTGGTGTGGCATCTACGTTTCAAAATTTTGATCTTGGTAGTTAGCAATTCTAGGTTGTTATATGTCGTTAATGAACTAAGCACGATTTAGTACAAAACTTGATGGACTGTTATGTTATTTGCAACATTCCTGGGCCGTTTTCTAATAAAAACCTTTAAAAATTGTTTGATCGTGATAGTTAGCACTTCTAGGTTGTTATGTCATTAATGAACTAAATACGATTTAGTACAAAACCTGATGGGCTATTATGTTATTTGCAACATTCCTGGGTTGTTTCCTAAAAATCTTTAAAATTGTCTGTTTGGGCTGCTCGTTCCACTACACTCCACCCCATCTCTGAAAACCCCGTCTCCCGCAAAAGCACCGCTCCGTGGCCGCCGCACCAAAAGGGAGGGGCGGTGAAGGAGGCGATGGAGCGAGCGCAGCAGGGAGGGAGGGGGGAGGAGATGCCGGCGACGGCGGTGGCAGTGGGCGAGGGAGACGGGACCGCCCGTCGTACTACATTGCAGACAGCACGTTCCGAGGAAGAGGCGAGAGGTGATGCGGCGAAGGGGAACGAGGGAGGAGGAATCGGTCGTCGCGGTGGTGGTGGTGGTCGCGGCGGCGGC
This sequence comes from Eleusine coracana subsp. coracana, assembly GCA_032690845.1. Classification (NCBI taxonomy): domain Eukaryota; kingdom Viridiplantae; phylum Streptophyta; class Magnoliopsida; order Poales; family Poaceae; genus Eleusine; species Eleusine coracana. The sequence goes on from CM064426.1 coordinate 14,543,629, forward strand.
GGAAGAAGAGGTGGGGCAAGCCTCGTTCCTGAGATGGGGAAAGGCCGGGAGGGGGGAAATACAGGAGGTGGCGCTGGCAGCGGCGGTGGGAGCAGACAGGAGGACCAGCTGCATTGCAGCGGAGGAGCAGGGGGCAGCGGTGGAAATCGAGATGATGGGGCTGGAGATGGCGGCGTGGTGGAGCAAAAGTTGGTGGTGGTGGTGGTGGAAAACGAGTTCAAGAGCTAAAGGTGAAACTGGCGACCATTCCGACAATCCCCATACACAGTGCCTGATCTACTCGATCGTGCGGCTAATGTAAGTCTTAACTCGCAATCCCTTTGAATTCCTAAATTTCCAGCGAAGATTGTTCTTTTACTGCAATATATGCGATGCTTGATTTCGTGGCAGCGCTTATACCTTCGTGTGTTTATGGCAGCGCTGCAAAGTGCAAACAGAAATAAATTTCGTGCCAAAGAAATATTACAACATTATTTGGCTTAACTAATTTTGCTAGCTATCATCTTTTTACTTTCATTATCATTCACGTTGTAATGTCTTACTTATCGTATCAGGCTTACACAGTCTTAGATCTCAATGGGCTTGCAACTGAGGTTCGAGATAAATGGCGCAAATCTGTACTCGATTACCGGTTGTGGGTTTACAATACAACAGATATGCGATATGACTTTGGAGGTAAGAATCAAAGATGCTGCACATTACCGCCCATTGGACACTTCACTTGGTATTTGCACTATGAGGGAAAATGGCTCGCCGCTGTGATTGATGGCCCGTCAGGTTATTTGGATGGGTATGTTACACGGAGTGCTGGAAAACGAAAACGGGATTTTCGTGTCTTTGAGCATCACAGCGACAAGAAAGAGCCGACTTTTATTGAGCACGCCAAGAAGTTGCCGTGGTCTGGCAGATACACTGAAGATGCCAAAGACGCAATATGTGGCGACTTGATCGAAGCGTTTAAAACGATGTAGGCGCATGTTGAAGGCATTGTTCCTGCACCGTCACCTGATGAAGTAACTCGTGCTGGGGAAACGCTAATCTTGCATTTTGCAGAATCTGGTAGATCAGATTATCTGTATCTCAGAAGGATTCACAAGTATTTCCGAGCACGACATATAGTAACTGAAAAGTTTATTAGCCGTGCAAGAGAGTGGAAATCATCCTGCAAATTTGTCTATGATGCAATTGGGGTAGCAGACTCTGATTTCGTATCTGAAGCAAAGGGCACAAGAGATAAGAAGAGAAGGGCAACAATGACTAGTACTGATACTGCAGACAAGGCAAAGATAGTTCTAAAAGACATTCGACTTCTGCACAGGCCAAATCATTCTCATGGGTTTTTTCTCTTAGAAAAAATGCCGGTTCATCTATCAAAAGAAGGGCCTGTTGATGTTGAATGGGCAGAAAGGGAACTCAAACTTAGCCGCAAACCTGATTTCAACAACCCTAACTGGGGCTTTCTCATGCAAGATTTCTCAGCTTTTCCTGGAGAAGTGATAAAGAATGCTTACATCCACACCAATGACTTTATGGTTGACAAGGTAAATCATAGCCTACTCATATCAAAACTGGAAAGAACCTGGGTTTGGCACCCATGAGGCTGGCGCCCTCAACATCCTCACCATTAGTTCTCTGTTTGAGATTCGTAGTTAACGACAGTCAAACGTCACCCCTGGTGCCGTCACCTTCTTGCCTCCCCTCCCCTCCCCCACCCCACCCGCCCTGCCTTGATAAGGTAGGGTCTCACCGGAGTGCCATGACAGCGGCGCCGGCGTGGCGCTCCGGTGAGACCCTACCCCGTCGAGGCAGGCCGCTGCCACCACCGGGCGCCGAGCTCCCCCCCCCCCCCCCCCACCCCCACACACACCACAACCCCCCGCCCACCGCCGGCCTACCGCCCGCGGCGCACGCGCCGCTGCGCCGCACCGCCTCACCACCACCCACCGCTGGTCTTCCCACCACCCTAAGATCCTCTTCTACAGCCGGAGGGGAAGAAGAAATTCCAAACCCTTAAAGGCTAATCTGGAGCTTCCCAATATATATATATATATATATATATATATATATATATATATAGAGAGAGAGAGAGAGAGAGAGAGAGAGAGAGAGAGAGAGAGAGAGCCATGCCGCTGGGGAGTCTGTTGTGGCCATTGAGAGAGAGAAAGCTATTGTGTGTCGCTGCGAGGGAAAGAGAGAGAGCTGTTGTGTGTTGGTGAGAGAAAGAGGGAGAGGCACGGCTCAGGGAGATGAGGGTGCAGGGGTCCACCACGTGCAAACTTGAAGAGGGAGAGAGGCACGAAGTTAAAGTGAGAGAGATGAGGGTGCTGGGGTCCACCATGTGGTGCTGTTAGATGGACTGCCTCACGGCGTCAGCAGGGCGCGCACCCAGGTGGGCGCAGAATGATTTCCGAACTAGAAAGAACCTAAATTTGGCGCCCACGGGGCTGAAGAGAGAGCTGTTTTGTGTTGGTGAGAGAAAGAGGGAGAGGTACGACTCAGGGAGATGAGGGTGCAGGGGTCCACCACGTGCAAACTTGAAGAGGGAGAGAGGCACGGAGTTAAAGTGAGAGAGATGAGGGTGCTGAGGTCCACTATGTGGTGCTGTTAGACGGACTGTCTCACGGCGTCAACAGGGCGCGCGCCTAGGTGGGCGCAGAATGATTTCCGAACAGGAAAGAACCTGAATTTGACGCCCACGGGGCTGGTGCCCTCAACATCCTCACCATTAGTTCTCTGTTTGAGAATCGTAGTTAATGACAGTCAAACGTCACCCCTGGCACCGTCACCTTCTTGCCTCCCCTCCCCCGCCCCACCCGGCCTACCTTGACGAGGTAGGGTCTCACCGGAGCGCTATGACGGCGGCGCTGGCGTAGCGCTCCGGTGAGACCCGACCCCGTCGAGGCAGGCCGCCGCCACCACCGACCGCCAAGCCTCCCCCCCCCCCCCCACACACACACCACAACCCCCCCCCCCCCCCCCCCCAACCGGCCTACCGCGCGCGCCACACATGCCATTGCGCCGCACCGCCTCACCACCACCCACCACCAGTCTTCCCACCACCCCAAGATCCTCTTCTACAGTCGGAGGGGAAGAAGAAACCCCAAACCCTTAAAGGCTAATCTGGAGCTTCCCAATAGAGAGAGAGAGACCGCCACGCCGCCGGGGAGTCTGTTGTGGCCATGGAGAGAGAGAAAGCTGTTGTGCGTCGCTGAGAGGGAGAGAGAGAGCTGTTGTGTGTTGGTGAGAGAAAGAGGGAGAGGCATGGCTCAAGAAGATGAGGGTGTAGGGGTCCACCACGTGCAAACTTGAAGAGGGAGAGAGGCAGGAAGTTAAAGTGAGAGAGATGAGGGTGCTGGGATCCACCATGTGGTGCTGTTAGACGGACTGCCTCACGGCGTCAGCAGGGCGCGCGCCCAGGTGGGCGCAGAATGATTTCCAAACTGGAAACATGGAATTTTGGTTTCATTAGCTGTTTATTGTATGACTATCGCATATTTGCAAGACATTATTGATACAACTAGATGATGAAACCTTTGATAAAGAGAAATAAATTCCAGCAGCTATAGTGAAAATTGATGAGATACACTAATTTTTTAAACTTGTTGGTGAACTATAAGAGAAATTGGAGCTCCCTCTGCAAGATAATCTGTCTTATGCAGATATGAATGTCCAAGGAATTAATGAAAATCCTCTTGGCTTCGACGGACCTGGTACGCATAACTTTGCTCTACTTTTTAGTCTTAATTTGACAGGTGCCATAGCTTTTTATGTGTAAGAATTAAGCATTTAAGCACTGAATTTTGACAGAAGTTCGCACATGTTTGTGAACTATTTCCATTACCACTTATATGTGCATGTTCACTTCATTAAAGTAGTCCTTACATTTTATTCAGGTATCCAAGCTTTTGATACCTCTCGGTTTTAGGAATTTCCCGTCGTTGAACATAATAAAGATACTGCCGCTTCATAGATTTTGCAAAAAATGTCTGACTGTCTCTACTTCATTACCTGACAGCAGATAATTCTTCATACGAATGTGCTAAAAAAGTAGCTGCTGCAGTGGAGTTACCCAAGGATTACACTATGGGAACTATGATATCAAATTTAGCATCTGAAAAATCCACAGAGGTATTCTTAGTCATTCCATTAATTGAAGCAAGCATGCCTAGTAGCTGAAAACTAGTTGCAGCTTTGAGATTCAATGCACTAACTATATACACACTCTCCCAGCTTGTTGCATATCATGAGAACGGTCATACTATTGCTGCGCTCCACACCCCGGATGCTGTTCCCATACACAATGTCACCATCCTTCCTCAACATCCATCTCTTGGAGTGCTTACGCAAGTTTCTTCAAAAAGAGATGCTTACAAAAGCAAGACACAAGACTTGGCACATCTAGATGTTTGCTTTGGTGGGATTGTTGCTGAGCAGCTTATCTTCGGTGAGGATAAGGTTACCAGTGGGGCGAAAAATGACCTTCGTGTTGCAAGAGGGCTTGCTGAGGAAATGGTGATTATTTCATCTTTTGGGAAGTATTTCTTTTGTTTCATATATGAAGTGGCTTGATTTAATTGTTGATCCGTAGGCATCAATCAATATGAGAAGGAATGTTAAGCATGAACACCTGGAACAGTCAAGCCCAGAAGAGATGCAGGAAAGAATGAACACAGAGGTACCTTTCATAGATCCCCTAAAAACTAAGAGATGGACCCGAGAAGGTCTCCTGATCAAATGAATTTGCAGGTGAACAAACTACTGACAGAATCACATGGACGTGTGACACTTTTATTGAAGAAGGTTTGTTTTTAACCACACTAGAAAATTGTCAGCTACTTATATTATTGCACAACTATCCATTTGATCATTTCATTTATTTTTACATTTTTTTATGAAGCATGAGAAGCAGCTCCAGGCAGTGGCAAATGCACTTCTAGTGCACAAAACGCTCACACAAGAGGACATTATCAAGATGGTGGAATAGCTGGAGCCGTTCGAGCAACAAGGCAACAAGTGCTAAGATCAAACACGTTCCAAGACGCTTGATAGATTATGTTTTTTCTGACTGTATTCCTCTTTTCTGAAATTGTACCGCGGCAGCTCGAATGTATTTTCTTGGTCGGAGCGTTAACAAGAACGGAGCCATAGGTTTCTAGCTACGGATGCTAATCTTGGTCAGAAGTAATCCTCAGTCAACATCCGAATGATGAATTTGGACTGATGACAGATGCTAGTCAACATCCATTTGTCACAATTCGTTTTTCTTTATATTTCGTGCTATGATTAATTTCTTTTTACTAGACTAGATAGACTCAGAGATGTGTTGTGACCAATCTGTCCAGTTCGGGGGATGGCATGCTCGATAGCATATAAAAAGGAAAAAAAAAGGTTTCAGTAACTATTAAGCTTTTTCGTCAACCAGGTAAAATCTTCATGCATCTTACGTTGGGGACAATTGGTCCATTTGAAAATGATAATATATCACAATACACGCAATACTTATATATGCAGATGCAACATAACCATATATACAAAATTCTTCTAAAGAATCACGACTCCTAGGAGGAAAAGAATCAGCTGTCATCTTAAAACAAATCTTTGGAGGCACACGTTGGAAATTCAAAATTTGAAAAAAAAAATCTAAAGATCAAATCCAACCAGGATATACGGATACAGTTAAGCAATTTATATCCCTAAAGGTTGCAGCAGCTTAACTGTTTGTTTACCTGAGTAGTTTAATCCCTATCATGAAAAATACAGATCAGCAGTAGAATACATGAGCATGAACAGGCAAGCCACGAGGGGGGTATGACTCATTGAATCAAAGGAAAGTAACTAGAGCTCAAAATATAACGTGCAACACTTAATACATTTAGGTTTGTAGCTGAATCACACACTTCATGTGGCACACAAAAGGAAATTCCATCACAGCTTGATTACATGATTACAAGAATAATAAGTTACTTCCAGTTTGCTGTTCTTAAAATCTGAAGGCGAGAGCACTTATCCAGCACTGGATGTTTTCTACTTATCTTCTACAACTTATTTTCCAATCAAGGTATCTTGATGTTATGGGTGCTTCTTCTTTTGGAGCAGAAATTACCGTTACTTGAAACTGATTTATGATCAAGTCATCAGAAGGGCTAGACACCCTTGCTCCATCCTGAAACGTCCACTCGAAAACCAAATCATCCAATTCTAAGCGAACACCCAATTGTTCCTCTGCCTTTACAGCAATAACATGCCGGGTTAGTTCACCCTTCATAATGCCTTTGCCATTGGAAAGGATAATATCATCAAAACAACGGCTGAAAGCTATGAACCTCACGTGACTAGGATTATCTACAAGAGCTGAGACCTGTATAGCTGCCTCAACACTCTGTGCAAGGAACAAATAGCTCATATCCAACATGCAACAGTCACCATGAATCCGTCCAGTTAATTTCTCATCCAAACAGCAGCTTAAGTAAATCTCAACGTACACAGAAAGTAACTGTTCATCAGTTGATCCGTCCCCTTCCTTTTTCATCCAGAGATCAACTTCCAACAATGCACGATCCAGTATATATATTCCTCGGCAGGGGCTACAAAGAGGCAAGGCAAAGGAATCCTACAATATAGCATGTCAGAACTCAATAATATGAGTATAGCAACAGAAAAGACAAAATAGGGGAGGGCAGCAAACGTAACATCTTTGTCCTTTTGATAGAAGATGATAATAAGGTTCACTGTCAAGATTCAGTGATTACTTTCTAGAAGCAGCAAACACAGTTGATCTGAGATACTAAACAAGAATGAGTCATACAGAATCCGTGGAGTGAATGCATTTCATTGCACATAACTACCACTGTCCAAACAAAGAGACAAGATTGTGTTTATGCACATGTTCATTTGTACGAAGTGTAGATTACCAAAGACATTAAAGATTGTAATACCATTTTATTAAATTTGATTATATAGTAAAAAATAAACCTTTCAAATTTGTCTGAGAAATTACTAAATATATTCAAACTGTTCCCTCAGAGTCATATCTGTGCACATAGTAGCACTGTATGATTTTCTTATAAAAAACTAAAGTTAATAACTTAATACCTTGGACTTGAAAAATAAAATGGAATCAACGTTCCTAATCAAGCAACATGCGTTCAAATTTGATTGACTATTAGCTCCACAGAAAAGAAATGAAAGGATTAGTGCACATCTGTGCATGCAGAAAAGCACACACACTTCTGATTGTATGCCTAGATTGAAATGTGGGGGCATGATGATATACACATGTGGATGGGGGAAGATGTGGAATGCATTTTCAAAAGAGAACTTTAGAAGCATGGCACAGGCCACACCTTGGTTTACATAATAACGTGTTTGTGGCATCCAAAAACTTCTACTAGTGGAAAACCATGCTATACACCAAAAGCTACCAAACAAAAACTATATCCAAACAGGGGCTCAGTTTTTATTAGAAAGACTATTTTAAATTTTGTTTAGTTGGACTTTCAAGGCATAATATAAATTCTGTTACATGACTGAGCTAAGGAGCAGCAAGATCACGCTTCAAACAAAGCATACCCTAAGGTTAATGGAAAGGGAGCAAGCCATACCTTCTCAATCACGACAGGATCATCTCGTGTGCGGTTAAAGACATAATTCCTCAGCGGTTCCAAATCATCGCGAATGGCAAATATTCCATACACACTAATGGGACATGACTTAGTGCATGACAACCTCAGAGACAAGACTTGTAGCATATCATGTGGTTCGTCATATCCAAGGGTTTGTGAAGCTGCAAACACAGACAGGAAACATTCACTCATTGCTAAGCATGCATAGATAACACAGCATGGTACTAAATCGTGGATAATTTGAGGGGATCCATGCTTACTCTCATCGGTTTCATCGGTCATATATTCACGGTGATAGCAGTATCCCTTCTTAATGCATGAACTTGTTGTCTCCGGGAGTACTTTCAAAGGCGCTGGGGGAATAGAAGAATTGACATCTACTTTCAAAGGCACTGCAGAAAGAGAAGAATTTGCATCTTCATCCGCATCTTCATCCGAATCTTCACTGTCCATCAACTCATTGCACATTTTTGCATATTCACCACATAAATTGATGTATTCCTTAAACCACTTGCGACCTATTTCCTCTTCTTGTTCTTTTGTGAATCTTTCCCCTGAAGAATTCAACGTAGCAATGACGAACCTTACTCCTATGAAGCAATAATGAAGTTTTGCTGCAAAAAAATACTGAGTTAATTATTACCTGGGCAAGTTGTATTCATGTCTACAAATGGACCGCCATACTCGTCGCTGTCCGTGCTGTACTCCTCCGAGTCATCATCGTCTGAAATTGAGCAGTCGATCTCTTCAATTAGCTCAGCGCCTAGCCACTATTCAGTGCAAAAAAAAAAAGGCAATACGTGAGGACCAGCATGCTGCAACTACGAACCTTCGGTCACGGGTAAAGTCTGGCAATCCACAGGAGATGCCATCGCCCACGCTACGCTAGGGTTTCGTCTGCACCGAGCGGCAAAGAGGTTGGGATCATCACGGACGGGCCCTCCCCGAGTCCCTGTTATCCAAGCCAACGCTTCCAGGCGGCCCCAGCCTTCCACTGTGGCCCAACAATATAAAATACGGCCCATCAAATTGCCCCGTAGGCCCAGGTTGGATTGCAACATAACATGGTCTTCCTACCCGCGAACGACATCGCTCGATTCCGGGGCACTGCTTAGCGCGGGCTGCGCGTAGTGCGGTGCCAACGAGCTGTGACTATTATCCAGGCTTGGGACCGGCATCAGCATAGAAGATTTTGTGAAAAGGGGCTCATAAGTCATAACTATGACAATATATCAATAGAAAAAAAATCTAAAAGTGACAATTAGAAATACAATAAGCGAACATGGTTAAATTCCTATGCCAATTTACACCAAATTGATTGAACATACAAACAAACTGCAGTTGGTTAAGATGCAAGCTCCCTTGTAACAGATTAGACATATAAAACAATACTCTCCAGATCAACCATCACAGATTAGACATATAAAAAAAGAAATGCAATTCCGAATGGAACTGTGGTATGATACGATCATTGGAACGAATCCGTAGCACGTTACAATTACAACATAGTATTTTGGCACGACAAAGACAAGCCACAATAAACTTTTAATTGTTGGAGTTAGAGAGACGATTATGGGTCAATCATTCTAGGCGAGTCTTTCGTCCAAATTCTTCAGCCAATTCACATACTGGACGCGCTCCTTCTGGAGCAGGTGATGCAGAATCGAGATTGCCAGGTTGAAGTTGACGCCTCTATCTTGCAACAAGATATTGCTGCAATGAAGCATGTAGCCAAGGATCCAATTCTTAGCATTAAGAAAGAAAAACACTGTCAGTGAGAGTGAGTAGCAAACCAAACTTCTTAAGATTGGTTCCAATCTTAGTTGCAAAAAATAAGGGACTTCTTGATGTTCAGGAAAATAGATATATACTTCTTTGGTGAGTCGACAGAATTGTATTTTTTTCTCTTTATAAAGAAGAACCACATGAACAAATGATACAACTAACTAAGACAAGACTGATAAGTTACCAGCTGCAAGAATAATAAAGGAGATATTCACTAAAATCATACATATGCTCTATCTAAGAAAAAAAATATACAACACAGCAATATGCCGTATTTTAAACTTTTATTTCAACTCATAAAAGTGGTAGGGAACATTGCACTACTGCATGTTAAAGAATAATACATTTATTGATTACTGCTACAGCACCAATGACAACAATTCCTACCACCAAGACTCTTTATTCCCTTCCCCTAGTGACGTACCATTTTCCTGTACTCAGTAATAAAGTATTAAAATAGGAATGATGAGTGATGACAGCCCAATATATTTCATTATCATGAAACAAACAGGCTGTGATTAACCATCTAAAGCCCACTTTCCAAAATAATGTTAAATGATGGGCTGTAGGCTTATAGCTCGCTCACACTCCGGTTATCCATGTCAATTCTCAATCAAATTACCACATCTAGAATCACCCCAAAGTTAATTGATTTCCAGGATGAGGAATGTCTTGCTAATCCATTTCGGTTGCTCATAATGGAAGTAGAAAAATCCAATTAAAAAAAGTCCATTTTGGTTGCTGTATTTGAGCAAAACAGACAAAATTCCAAAGTTTATGAGATCCCAAATCAAGTAAAAGTGTAACATGGGAACTCATAGTTCTTACCAGCTACTCTTTTAACTTATCGATTGATGCTTCTGCCGGCCAGCAGCACGCAGCTCACTGACAACGTCAGTTCGATACAAATACGTAGTGATAAGCGCCAAATCAGTGGATGAACTTGAGGCTGTCTTTATCGTTAACATCAGAAACCATGCAACCAAAGGATTGTGATCACGAACATCACAAACACCAACTAGTTGGCTGCTGCGGTGGGGGTGAAACAGGCACATTTTCCATGATTCGCACAATTGTTTTACACATACTGATGATCCAATCTGTCAGCAAGACTATCAAATAAAGTCGCCCCCCTATACGGCCCATAAGACGACCAAGGGTGATTACACCAGTTATACCTTTCCAGGGAACCTATTTATTTTCTTCAAAGAGAGTCGAAGAACAGAAGCTGGAATTGATCAAGTTTGACGAGCTGCGACTGCTTTCCTGTTCTGTGATTTTCAATCAAGCAAGCACTGTTAGAACCATGCGCACAGTTATTAAACATATGCATTTTCAATATAATAAGAATTCGAAATTTTAGAGCTTACAAACTACCGAATCAAAGTGTATTAAATAACATCATATTTGTCGAAAATCATTTGTGCCCCCTCCACTTTTATCCGGGCTTGGGACCGGCATTGGCAGTGTTAAGCACCCCCTACCCCCAAACAATCCCACAGAAATCACACAATCCCAGCAACCGTTTTCAGGGAAACTATAACCAAAACATTCAACAATGTTTTTCATCATCACAATTCACAAACCATATATAACAGATAGCTACGAGCTGCTATAAACATTGGGACATGCATTCAATACAGATTAAAGACCCTACACATGGAAGAAAACTGTAATATACCACACTGTCAGGACAAGGCAGGAAAAGAAAAATGGCAAATTTGAGGCGTCATGCTACAATAAACTAGAAGGAACATTAAAATGCAAGCTTACAACAAGACAGATATGCCTAAAGCAGTTAATTCAATCATAAATTCCCCACACTGAACTTCAAATGGAACTAATTTGTGAAGTCACAGACCTAAGACCTTGACATGTCTTGGAAATGAAAATCATCAGAAAAGACAGATTTATAAGACAGTTTGCAGAACCATTCATACTATAAGATTAAATACCACAGAGAAACAGAATATACCCCATCACATCAGGAGAATGCCAGAAGATTAAATAACAAAACTCACTGCAGCAGTGCAGCATGAACAAAAATAACATATATTTCTAAATTTAGTATCCAGAGAAGACCATGTAAAACAATTGAACAGAGAACAGATGGTTGTTATCAGAACCAATCATGTTCATTAGATAATCAAAGTAACCAATAGTCCAATAGTAATGACAATAGGAGTGATATTAATGACAATAGGAGTGGTATGAATCATTTCTGCCACACATGATATACAAGGGAAAAGAACACAGACTTCGCACTGACTAAACTTTAATATTAAAAAAAGGAGCACTCCATACAACAACAAATGCTTAGTATAGATGTCATACACAGTAAAATATAAAAGAAAAAAATAATGCTCCACAATAACACACTTTACCACTAAATTTCCTTTACCACTAAATTTCCTGGCTGACAAGACAAAGGAGAAGCTCTCCTCTTCTAAAGGAGATGGTTCGGGTCAGACATGGGTACTTGAAAAAAAAAAAGACACAAATTATAGTTCCCACGATGCACCTAACTTGAATTAGCAAATTTGTTAAAAGTGGCTCAGAACAAAATTAGAAACCCAGACATTCACTTGATGACAAGACATGGCAAATTAACACTATCTTCTCATAATATTGTAAGCAGCATCTGATGAAAGATAAGAAAATACATGACACTAGTGAACAGTCATAGAAGATCAATATTCCAGATTCTCTTCAAGAGATTGCTAAAACAATGCACAATGCAAAATTAAACAAATACATGCTTGTCACATATATTAGCGCAAATCGTTATTCAACAATGAACATGATTGACCAAGCCCATAAGAGATAGTTTTCTGGAATTTTTCATTAAATAAAATCAGTGTTGTGTAAAAGAGAACACTTTTAAAATTACCAGTACAAGGCATCACCAGCTCGGGACAACAATAAAAAGGAATATAAACAGGCGATTGCTCACTTAATTATCTAAGTTCTTGAAAACAGGAAATGTAGAGCAGCACATAAAAGCTTGACAGCAAGAGAAACTCAAGAAACTAACAAACTAAAACACACATCAAACATTCCTGGAAAGAACTGCTCACAACTAAGACAATCTCAATTGTATAAAAATATATAACTGACAACTACAAACATGATAACCTAAGAAAGTTAAAAGGACTAAGAAATTTATCACCTAATATGATTGAACATACAAACACAGTGCAGTTTGTTCGGGTGTGAGATCCTTCAGAAAAAGTTGTCAATATAAGGAAGAAAATAAACAAAAACCAGAAGATATGCAAACTTGGTTATCTTTAGACAATCTCCATTGTATAAAAAAATGTAACTAACAACTACAAACATGATAACCTAACAAAGTCAAATGGCTAAACAATTTTCTCGATATGTATGATTAAACATACACAGTGCAGTTGGTTCAGCTGTGAGATACTTTAGCAACAGTTGCCTATACAAGAAAGAAAACAGAAAGAATGTGAACTTGGTTATCTTTGTTATAATTACCACATAATTAGATCACATGTCATCAACATCAGCATTTCCGACATCTCAAGTGCTACTGATCACGTTGTTCAATATTTATTCCATGGCTCCATGATGATCAATAATTAAAAAAATCTCACAAATAATACAAAGTGGATACAGCCAACTTATGACAATATCATTTAACAACTACGTACAACTTCTGTCATTGAAAAGATGCCTAGTCAGCAACACTGTTTTACAGAACACCACTTTGGACCAACAAAAATGATTGAAGACCAATTTAACACTAGCATACAATCCAGGAAATCTAAATCTGAATCCAAAAGTTATCATTTAAGCTGAAACCACTAGTGTCCATGAAGTCTAAATCCAAAAGCAAGTGATAGGAAATTATCACATCAGGGATACCAGAAGATTCAAACATAAAATACTATGACAGGAGTAAGCAAAAGCCACCAAACCAGTAAAGCAGCCATAACGCTTTAGCACAGCTTTGCAATCCTTCAACAGATAATATTCAGAGGCATACTTCCACAACTTTTGAGGGCACCAACAACTAGCATCAAACTATATCTCAGAACAACCAAGCTCCCAAATTTCCTTAGACACCTTAAAATGGAACTGACAAAAAAAGATATGTTAGTTGCAGGATCACCTCTATGAGCATGTCAACAGTTATGTATCAAGCACCGTTCTGATTCCATTAAAATTAGACCTCAGACTGGGCCCTCAAAATCAAACTTCCAACTTCTCTTAGACACCTTTATAAGTTGAACTGACAAAACTAATATAGCTAGACTGTAAAATAACCTCCATGAGCTTGTTAGTTCAGTATCAAGCAACATTCTGATTCCAAATAAAACATCTGTATTTGAATGAATCACCTAAGCTTCCCAACATGATGTAACCACACTCGAATAATCCAACCAACCAATACAGCTTGCCAAAGGAAACAGCTAGGTGGCATCACAAAGCTTTGAAATTTTAGAAATGCCTAAGCATGTCAGTGGTTCTGAAAAGTTCCTATTCTGCTTCCCAAATGAAGTATCTCCTCAACCACAAGAGATTTTAGGACGTAGAGTTGCCTAGACGCCTGACAAGCATCTAACCTCGACCAATATATCTTTGCTGAAGAAAACATCAAATCTGATCATAGAGCAGTAGAGTTATGAATATACCTAAAAACCCATGATACCTTTGGATGCAACAGACTATCATGAATGAAGGAAACCATTAGTAAGAAAAAATTGCAAAACTCCAAGCAATTGAAATAATAAGGTACCTAGTCTTTTTTTTAAACCCAAAATCAAGAAGTATCCAACGCTACCTTCAATGGAACAAATTGATAGATTGTTAAGTTCCAAATTCTATCATGCCCGAAATGTCTGAGATAAATAAGAAAGACCTGATCAATCCACTGCAATGAATGTAAACCATAAATCATGAACTGCAAACTCAAGCTTGATCAGCAAATCTCTCAACTAGAATAGGTTTCAGACGAATCAACACCAGAGAATCATCCAACCTAAACAAATACAGATTGAGCAAGTGGACCTTTCTGAATCAAGTGTCATTGTAATTCAAAAAAATAAACCATCTCAATCTTCCACATAAAACAGGAGGACACAGACATGCGTTGATACCTCGCAACCGCCTAGCATGAAGCCCTGACATATTGACATCATACAGCCACAAAATTATGAACACACCTAACAATCCTCTCTTAATCATGTGTTAACCTTCTGGCTAGAGCAAAAACTGTAGAAGTCCGAGCAGGTACTTAGTTTTAACCACAGAACGTAGTAAACAGAAGATGCACAACCTTGGATGGAACAAGTATCATACATACCAGGAACAGGAAGAACCCAATACAGCCCAATTCGAAACCCTGACCCATCTACTGTAGGGAACAGAAATCAAAGCAAGAGAACATCATAATCCTTCAGCCACATGACAAATTAGTCACAATCCTAACACAGATAGGTTGTACTGAAATTAACACCTCAGACTGGAGGGATCAACCAACCTAGACTTCAAATCGAACGGATAAAGCACCACAAAAACAAACGAGCCATCGATCCGGCTACCATCTGATCAATCAATCAACAAACAAAGAACGAAGTGTGAGATGCAAATCAACTGCCCCTTACCTACGACTTACCCGTCGCAACAACGAGAAAAGCAAAAAAAGAAAAGAAAAGAAAATCAGCCCAACCACCGATTTACGGAGGAGAAAGGTTGGGGTCGGACGAATTTATAGAGCAGGCAAGGTCGGTGGGGGATCCATTCCACCACCGAGTCGGTGCCGTGCTGCGCTTGCCGAGTTGTAGACGGAGAGGACCAGGGTCACGTGAGATGCACGCGGTTTAGGCTGTAACCGCCTATCGGCTCAATTTTTGTGGGCCCGTTCTTATCGTTGTCGCTTTAAACAAACGGCAGGTTGACTGGGTCATTATTGTTGCACGCCGTGTCAGCGGGCACCGCCCACGGAACTGCTCGCTCCGTCACACTCAAAAAAGTGGTGCGGCTTGTCTCCTTGCTATACTTTTTTTCTGGCTCACGAAAACAATTTTGGCTATACTTTTTTTCTGGCTCACGAAAACAATTTTGGCCCATAGATACAGGGCTGTGTTTGTTTCCACCCCTTTGATTTTTAGAACATGTTCCATCAAATATTATAATACTAATTAAGAGTATTAAATATAGATTAATAACAAAACCCAGTCCATAACCCTCCCTCTAAATGACAAGATAAATCTATTAAAACTAATTAGATCATGATTAGATAATATGATACTACAGTAAATATCTCTTAGTGATGATTTAATTAAGTTTAATGAATTTGTCACACTAATGCACATTCAAATTCAAATCTATAATTAGTTTTATATTTAATATATATTTAATAATTATATATAACATTTTAATGATTGATATGATCCCACTAAAATTTAGACCCCAAGAAACAAACACACCCATAGAAAACTTTTTGAAATCATTATAGATCGCCGGTTAATTATTGATCCATACTCACCGGATCCACCATCACAGATTAGCCACGCAAAACAAGATAATTCAGTCTAGAACTGTGGTATGAATTGATCGATCATTGAAACGAATCTGTACCACGGCAGACCAGAGCATTTTGGCACGACAAAAAGAACGCAATACACTCGGCAGAAAAAGATTGCTCGGACGATTAGGTCAATTATCTTTAGCGAATCTTTCTTCCAAAGTCTTCAGCCAGTTCACATATTGGGTGCGCTCCTTCTGCAGCAAGTGATGTAGAATCGAGCTTGCCAGGTTGGAGTTGATGCCTCTTGCAACAAGATAGTGGTGCAATGCAGCTTGTAGCCGAGGATCCAATTCTCTGCACATAAAAAGGCAAACACTGTCATCCAGTGCAAGTGAGTAGGAACGAACCAAACATTTTAAGCTTGGTGCTGATCGTAACTGGAAAAACTGGAGACCACTTTATGTTCAACAAAAATACATACATGCTTCTTTTATGAATCGATAGAATAGTATAACCATTCTTCTTTCTTAGTTATTACAATGAAAGAACAATATGAAGAGATCATACAAGTAACTACAACAAGACTGATTCATGAGTCACTGGCAGCAAGAATAAAGGAGATATCTTCCGGTTCATATATGCTCCATTCAAGGAAAACGTACAGAATATGCCAAGTATTTTTACTTTTATTTCAGCTCATAGAAAGTAGTAGCCAACATTCAAATGTTAATGAGTACAACATTTGTTGACTACTGCTACTACACTTCCACTGGTGACCATAGTTCCCACCAGCAACACTCTTTCTTCCCTACTGGCTTACTTTTTTGGGTTCTTTTTTCTTCTTCCTCTACTCAGTTTTAAAGATTAAAACAATAGGGGCAATTATATTCTTGCCCGAAATTTGAAGTTCAATTGTGATTTTGCCCCTACTTTTGGAAACAAAGCTAGAATTTGCCCTTACTCCTTTAGGAGCACTTAACAGTGTTGAGCTAAAATAACAAACACTAAAAAGTAGGGGTAAATCAAATTGAACTTCGAAGTTGGGATACAATTGCCTCAAAACAATATGGACTGATGAGTGATAAAAATTCAAGATTTCATTATCATACTACATACTGCCTGTGATTAACCATCTAAAGCCCAGTTTCCAAGTTCACGTTAAATGATGAACCATCTAAAGCTCAGCAACTACTTGTTCTGAACTGGCTTATTTTCTGGTGAGTATTTTGATCTAAATAACATAGATTGAGAAAACATGCAAAATACATGCTGATCAAATTACCACATCTAGAACCACCCCTTCTACATTTACTGATTTTTCAAGATATACAGAGGAATGCCTTCCTGATCAATTTCAGTTACTGCAATTGAGCACAACAGAAAAAAATTCCAAAAGTTCATGAGACCCCAAATCACGATAGAGGCTTAACATGCGAACTCAGGATAGTTTTCACCAGTCTATTCTTTCAGCTCGCTGTAAGTTTTTTACTCCCAAAGAGCTGCATTGCCCTTCACCTGTAAACTATTTTCAACTACCATGACCGTTGACCAACCAATTTCTCATACCATGAACCTCAAATTGAGGAGGCAGACAAGATTTTACAAAGTCATGTTCCTAACCACATTCATGTTAACTAAATGGTGTCATGGGGTTGCTTTCCAGTTCCCTAACAAAAGCACCATATATAGATTTAATTGGATATTACAAGCACAAACAGAAATTTCAGGAGCGATGGACCATAACAGTTTTGTGTCGCTGGCATGGATAAAACTATACTTGCCTACATAATCCTGTTTCATGGGCTATGCCCACCTAATAGAGCCAAGTCTTGTAAACTAATAAACACCCTTCATTAAGAAACAAAAACATCTGACTAGACATGCCTATGGTCAAAAATAATGTGGCAAGTTAGTAGCAGTATTTGACTCCAGATATCATCAAATCCACACTCCACAAATCTCCTTGAAGATGTAGATAAATGGAAGCAGAGAGAATTCCCACATCAATGTTTTTTACAATTAATGCCATATGCAGCTTTTTTTTTTGGCTGAAAATACCAGCAGTTGAACATTGTACCACTAAATGCAACAAAAAAATAATAATCACCAAGATAGTGCCACAAGAATGTTTTTTATTATGTTCAATGCAATAGTACCAACAATTGCACATCCTGCAATCATGGTATCCACAGAAACCTTGTGAGAAGTTCTAACATCAGCAAGCCAGTCACACTCACAAAAAATAAAGAGAATCCCAGTTAAAATTATACTATGTTCACCTGAGATGTTGCGAAGTATGTCCATCTTACTATTCCACTCTAACGGGGTAATTCGGCTTGCTAAGTTTCTCACAGTAAAATCTCAATTTATAAGTTCACTTCACGCATTGTAACACGCAGTATCCCCAGAAATAAAAAAAACAAGCACCCCGAAGAAGAGCATCACCTGAACTCTGGCCCTTCGTACTTGCCTTCTCCATCGTCGCCAGGGGACGAGTGGTACCGAACAGCGTTGATAGCATAGTCCGCATGGCCACCGCCATCCCCGACCAGAGATGCGCGGCAGTCGAAGTGCAGCACGGGCGTCGCGCCAGGCTTAGTGACGAACACCTTCATGAGCGCCTCCCTGCGCAGCGGCTCTTGGTCGACGAACTGCAGCGGGGCGAGCATCGCCGACACGAGGACCTCCTCGGACTCGGTCCGGCGGCGCAGGAGCACGTCCTGCGCTTGCGGCGCGTCCGAGACGGTGGCGAAGCCTGGCGCATCCTGCGAATGGGAGGAAGGATAGAGGTGTGAGCGCGGCGCGGGATTGGGGAGTTGGAGCTGGTGTTGGTGTTACCGAGCAGTGCGCGAGGCTGTAGTGGTGTGTTACCTCGGAACTCAAAGAAGGGGGAGAGGAGGGGGCGGAGGAGAGCTCGTGCGCGAGCTCGGCGCGGATGGCGGCCAGGACATCCCCGTCCTTGGAGGCGCGGCGGAGGACGGCGGACGTTCTCAGCCGCCGGAGAAACATCGCGGACTGGGGACGGCACGGAACGGGAGGGACGGGAGATGGGCGGCCGCCACTGCTGAGGGCGGGTCAGAACGGGCCGTGACGCAGTCCCAGGCCGGGCCGGTCCAATTGCGACGAACCCCTTTCATCTTTTTACACGGTGACGATGAAAACCTTTTTTCTCGAGGACATCAAATCTCTCTAGTTGGTTAAATTTTAATTTTTTAAAATTTAGTTAATTAAAATTTAGTTGCTAAACTTTAAAAGGTATATGTTAGAGCTAGGGTTTAAGGAACCCATTATTTCTCCTCATGTGCTTAGTTATTTCATGTTTGACCTAAGTAGTCTTTTGACCCAATTGTAAGCCTAAGAGTGAAAGTGACTAAAGGGGGTGAATAGACGATTGTCCCTAAAAATTACTTAATAATAAAAGTCAAATGCGTAGTGTTAGACTTGTTCGACGATAGTGAGGAAAGTTCGATGGACTTGTTCGATGACACGAGTTAGAAAAGTAGATCGGCCAATTAAAACTTTAAACTAATAGAAGGCAAGCTAGGATCTAGTAATTACAAGCTAGAGGAAGTTGTAAAAATGAGAGGAACAACTAGCAAGCAACCTACACAAGTTAATTTAAGAGAAACGAGGCAAACCCTATCTAGCAAGTTATGAGCAAGAGCAAGTAAATAACAAGTATGTAAAAGAAGATAAGTAGAGACACAAGATTTGTTCACCGAAGTTCAGCTCCACAAAGAAACCTACGTCTCCGTTGAGGGATCCACAAAGGACCGGGTTTCTTTCAACCCTAACCTCTTCAAGTGACCACAAAGATCAAACTTGGTTTCCACTAGCAAACTTCACGAAGGAGGGGTCAATACAAACTTCCCGAGGCGTCACCACACAAGTTGGGAGCTCTACGGGTACCTCTAACCCGTAGAGTATGAACCAAGAGCTTGAGAGAATGAAAGCTTGAAGTCGATGGAGCTCTTTAATCTTCTCTCAATCCCTTCACAAATCAAGATTGGAAGTAAGGGAGGTGAGATTTGGAGAGCAAAGTAAGATTGAGAGTGTTTTTGAGTGAAATAAGTGACCAACCAGACAAGGGATGAAGTGGGGGTCTATTTATAGCTCAAGGAGAAAAGGAGCCGTTTGGATGGGTATTTCTCAGATCTCCATCGGACAAGTCCGATGGCCATCGGACATGTCCGATAGAACAAGTTGGCGCCAGTTTTGGAGTCCGAGGGATTTGCCCGATGCCTCGGACAGGTTGACCATCGGACAAGTCCGATGGCTAGGGTTTGGCACAGGTACTGAAGTCCGATAGTGAAGCCCAATGGGTCGGACTTGCTGGTCATCGGACATATCCGATGACCATCGAACAAGTCCGACGACCCAGAATGACAAAGGTCCTGGAGTCCGATGAGTCGGACAAGTCCGATGATTTTGCCCTGGAAAAGTGTTTTGGCTATGGAATTTTTAGATTTTGCTCTTAGTTCATCATTGCTTCACACTTTTGTGTCCCTCTTAATAGTACGGCTTTTCCTATACTCAAAAATAAAGTAAAAACTCAATGAGCTTCATATTTGAGCAAATTTTTGAGTATCATCTTGAAATTTCTTAGGCACTTTGTTTTCTTCTTTTCTTTGAGTATTTGAGCTTCTATGCATTTTATCATCAATAATTGAACCATCTTCTACACACATGTTCATTGAAACATTAGTCCATTCTTAATTGTATTGGCGCCAATCACCAAAATAAAATTAGAGGCCTAGATGCACCTTCAATCTCCCCCTTTTTGGTGATTGATGATAATACAACTAATTTATCATAAAGTGATGTAGAAACGGAACAATTTGTGAGGAGCTCCCCTTAAATGTGTGCATAACTAAAAGATTAGAGATAGTATAACAAATGCACATATTTAAAGAGAGAGAGTGAGAGTTCCCCCTAACACTATGCATACATGATGATTTGCAATAGTTAAGCATATGAATATAAGACATTGCATATGACAAATATTATCACACAAATACATCTAGTAGAAGGAGATAAAACAATACATCATCACAAAGAGGCATGCACATAGGACACAAATAAAGAGATATAAGTATCACAAGCAAATAGTGTTACAAAATACAATCGACACAAATAAGTAGTTTTACAAACCAAGCCAAAAAGAACCAAATTGTCCAACTTTATCACTCTCATAACTTACAGACTAAGCAAATGAAAGATAGATTACACTTCTCCTCCTTTGGCATCAAGACACCAAAAAGGAGAAAAATGCGGGTGGATGGTGATGAGATCTCTACTCCTCAGAGTCTTCATAGTCTTCATCATCCTCATCGCCTTCTTCTTCTTCGTCTTTGTCATTTTGAGCGGGAGCTTTTCCCTTTCGCTGGCGAAGATCATAGGCAGCGGGATCTTCTTCTTGCTCTTCTACTTCCTCTTCTTCCTCATCAAAGCGGACATGTTGTCCACTAGAGCCGGCCCCTGTGTGAAACTGAGAAGGTGGAGGATAGTATCCAAAATAGTTCAACTCCTCTGTAGAGAAGTTGGGAGTGGGGTCCTGAAAAGCAGGTGGGTAGGAATCTTCTACCGGAGGTGATGGAGGAGGAGGAACTTCACATTGCATCTTCTCCATGATGATCTTCTGGTTCCTCTCAATCTCATCCATCCTTTGGTTAATGCTCCTGCACATACCAAGGAGGGATTTGAACATCTTCATAACCCCACTCCTCTTGCCACGAGAAGGTGGGGCAGCACAAGAAGAACCGGTGGTCCTAGAAGGAGATCTGGGAACCTGAGTAGGCGGAGCAGAGGATGGTGGCTGAGCTGCACCAAAGAACTGACAAGAGGAGGTGTCAGGAGTCCAATTAGAAGGAACCTGAGATTTGAGACTCAGATGCTTCATGTCCTTTTTGAAAGTCAAGCCTGAGACCTTCTCGATCATATACATGACGTGCGGGGCATATCCATAGCCACGCTTGGAAGAGATGGAGATGTCCCATATCTCCTGATAGACATAGTCAAACACATCAAATTTCTCATCCCCATGAACCCAGTGCAAGATGTCCCTCTGATATGCAGGAATACGATCAGAATTGCCACCCCTTGGAGCCAAAGTGCTCCTGCAGATCCTGAACAAGACTGAGAAAAAGGGTAGCAAGCCATTTGAGTTGGGAGGGACACTGTTCTCCGGATCCATGTACATATGCCTCATGGCCTCATCGCTCATGTAGCTGCCCGAGTGAATCTTATGCTTCTCCTTACATGAGCTCTTGAGTCCTATCATGGAAGCAAATTGATTCAAGGTGCAGCTGTACTTAGTGCCATTTGTCATCCAGACCATAGACTTGTCATTCTCAAAGAACACAGTTGAAAAGAACTGAGAGATGATTTCCTTGTTCCATGAGTAGTTGAGAGTCAAGAAGGTCTTAAGACCATGATGCTCAAAAGCAGCTAGAACTTGGTTGAACAGAGGGTGCTTCTTGGACTTCATATAATTCCAATCTAGCCACTTGCTCTCAACTACAGGGTTCTTCATGCGGAGGTAGGTGGAGCGGTACCAATCCGCATGGAAATGAGCATGAAAGCGAGGATCAACAGCCTCCTTATTAGGGATGAAAACGAGACGGGAAAATCCCGTTCCGACCGCAACCATATCACCATATTAGACTAATCTTTCCCGATTATTTTTGTATTTTCGGGATTAAAATGAAAACAGGAAAAATAATCCAAAAATAGGATCGAAAATGGCAGCAGTGTTTTCCCGTCCGTTTTATCGGGATCCCATATTAGATCGGGATTTTCCCGTTTTGCATCCCGTTTTTCTGTTATTCGGGAACCACAGCCCAGCGGTCCAGCCTAGCGACTAAGGCCCAGCCCAGTCGAAACTCGAAACCCTAAGTCTGTCTCTGTCCTAGCCACACCCGACGCCCCCGCATAGCCGCACTCGGCCAATCGCCCAGGCCCCGACGCCCCCGCGTCGCACTCGACCAAACCTCACCCGCACGCCGCCGTCGCCACCCGCCCGCCCAAGCCGCCGCCACCCTCCCGTCCAAGCCGCCTGCTGCCGGCCTCTGCATCCCGCCTAGGGCCTAATCCCGCCCAAGCTGCCTGCCAGGAAGCACGCCTCCCCCCTGCATCCCACCCGGCGCCCAAGAGGCCAAGCCGCCTTCGTCCTCGCTGGGCCGGACGCGAACCAGGCGCGTGGCGCAGCCACGCCGGGCGGCCGTGGCGCAGGAGCCACCACGCAGGGGAACATCAGTGCCAGGAAGGATGGCACCGCCTGTAGGAGGAGGAGGGAATCCCTCTCCCTCGTCGTTGGCCCGCTTGATGTTCGGGAATAAAGCTTCTTCACTTGGAAAATCGAAGTCCAAAGCATCTGCATATGCATCTTCTAGAGGTATATTGGCATTGGCATTAGCTCTATCTTATAGATTAGGATTCACAATAGCAGTAGATAATATAGTATTTAGAAATTGAGTAGTTGTTCATCTTTGTCAGGGTCAAAGAGAAAAGCAACCAGAGCCCCTAGTAGTCACAGTTGGTGCATCAGGATCATCTTCAACACCTATAGGTGAGAGGATTTCAATTCCCAGTGATGACACAAATCCTAGTGGAATGGGTGGTGATGGCAGTGGGACTGGTGGCATTGGCACTCACACGCAAACCTCTGAACAAGAAGATGTCCATACAAATCCAATTCTAGATGAAGATGTCATTGTTATAGATGATGGCACTCCAGAAAAGAAGAGATCAAAGAAGTGCACCTCTGATGTATGGCAGTATTTTACTAAGAAAAATAAGGTTGTGGAGGTTGATGGGAACAAATTTGTTCAGTTGTGGGGGTATTGTAACTTTCCTAAATGCAAGGCCAGTTATAGAGCAGAGAGTCATGCAAGAACAAGTGGATTTTGGAATCATTTGAGGTCGGCACATTCTATAGTGAAAGGGCAGACATGTCTCAAAGCTGAAAAAGATCATGAAAAGGGGATAACCGTTATTCAGCCTTACAAGTATGACCCAGAGGTGAGTCTAAAAAAAGTTGTATTTGGCAATAATTATGCATGAATACCCTTTCAGCATAGTAGAGCATGAGTACTTTGTTGAGTTCATTAAGTCTTTGCGTCCCAACTTTCCAATAAAATCTCGTGTCACAGCTAGAAAAGATATAATGGACATCTATTTGAATGAAAAGGAAAAGTTGTATGTGTATCTAAAAACTGTTAAGTGCCGGTTTAGTGCAACCATGGATATGTGGACATCATGTCAAAACAAGTCATATATGTGTGTCACCCTCCATTGGATAGATGATGAGTGGCGTTTACAGAAGAGAATTATTGGTTTCTTCCATGTAGAAGGACGACATACAGGACAAAAGCTATCACAATCCTTTGCTGAAGTTTTAGTTAAGTGGTACATTGAGAAAAAACTACTTTCCTTGACTTTGGATAATGCAAGCTCAAATGAAGTAGCAGTGAGAGATATTATTACAGATCTGAATGACAGTAATGCAAATTTGGTTTGTGAAGGCATTTTCTTACATGTGAGGTGTGCTTGTCATATATTGAACTTGGTTGCTAGAGATGGCTTGGCTGTAATTTCAGCTACAACAAACAAGATCAAAGCCATAGTGCTAGCTGTAAAAGCTTCTCCTTTGCAGTGGGAGGAACTCATAAAATGTGCCTCTGAATGTGGATTAGATACAACTAAAGGTCTCTCATATGATGTTTCAACTCGGTGGAATTTTACTTATATGATGTTGAGGGATGCCTTGTATTACCAGCCAGCTTTTCTAAGGCTAAAATCATCTGATCGTCGAAGGTTGGTTTCAATTATCACTATTCTTAGTTACTAATCTGTTTGCTTGTTTCTTATGTTTCTCTCACTTCTGGTAGGTATGAAGCAATTTGTCCAAATGGTTTCATGATAGTATTATCATTAGAGAAATGGCAATTGCAATGGCTGAAAAGTTTGACAAATATTAGAAAAAGTCTAGTGTTGCTCTAGCTGTAGCATGCTTCTTTGACCCCAGATATAAAAAAAGGTTGATAGAATTCTATATGAAAAGGTTCCATGGTGATTTTTTTCAAGTTGAACTAGATGAGCTTCTTAGTGTCATAAAGAAACTATATCAGTTTTATGTGAATTCTGCACCTTCATTTTCAAAGGCGAAGAGTAATGTAGTTGAAACCACTAGCACAACAACTGATATCTTGATGGAAAACCAAGATGAGGAACTTGAAAGCTTCTTGTATGACACAAATGACCATCATCTTGATGACTTAAATGAACTGGATAAATACATGTCGGAGCCTCTTTTGAAATGTAGTGGCCAGTTTGACATTCTATCTTGGTGGAGGGGCAAGACAAATGAATACCCTATTCTTTCACAAATTGCTCGAGATGTGCTGGCAATACAAGTATCAACCGTTGTCTCTGAGTCTACCTTTAGTGCTGGTGGCCGCGTCATTGATCCTTATCGTAGTCGTCTTGATCCGGAGATGGTTCAAGCTTTGATATGCACCAAGGATTGGGTTGCTGCATCTAGAAAAGGTGATGTTTATAGTATATTGTTAGTTACAATTCTATAATTTATTTTAGTTACAATTCTATAATTTATTTCACTTATACTAATGTTCTTGTTTGTGATTCTAGAGCCAAAGAATTTTCCAACATTGATTGCTGATCTTGAGGTTCTAGAAGTTGTTATTGCTAGTCTAAAGCATGAGGATAAGGAAGATGGGACAAAATCTAGTGAGAATAATGAAAATGATACCCCAAGTGATGCTGATGCACAGAGTTATGATGTTTGAGTTGTTACGAGCACATGACTTATTACTTATGTGTGTCGAAATTTGAACTACTGTGATGTATAAGTATTAAGTAGGACAAACTATTATGAATTCGTGATGTATGTTGTATGTGTATGTAAGGGAACTTTGATTTGAACCATCGTAAAGTATGCTATATGTGGATTATGTTGTCTTAGTTATGTTAATCTTGTTATTTATGTGTTCTTATTATTTGTGGTAGTGAGTATTGCTAAATTATATTTGTTGTATGTGTCATGTATGTATTGATCAATATTTATTTATAACATGTTATGCGGGATGATATTCCCGATTTGAATTACCAGTTTTCGATCGATACCGACATATTTCCGCTATCTTTCCGATCGTTTTGTGTTCCCGGTATTTTCTCGATCATTTTTCGTTTCCGGCTTTTCCGTTTCCGTTTCCGTCCGATAATATAAATGTGAAAATGAAAATGGTTGAGGTGTTTTCCTGACCGTTTCCGACCGTTTTCATCCCTACTCCTTATCATGAGCATAATAGTTGACCAACCTTGCTTCAGTGCATTTCTCAAGGGACGCGTGAAAGAAGTCCACCCTCTCTCGGTTGGAGTTGAGCATTTCGGAGGGAGGATGCATGACTCTGTTCAACTCTTCGGACTCAGCTGGCTCCTCTCTTTCAGTTGGTTGTTGGTGATAGGTGCGCCGAACGCGCTTGGCGGTGACTTTCTTTCTCTTTGATTGGCTTTGACCTTGATCATCACTAGCTTTGGCCCTCTTCTCCCTCAAGGGGGATGCTTCCACATCCGACATGCTGACAACAGGAATAGCACAAGTCAGAAGATAGACAAAAGAGAGGAAAAGGGGGTGAGGAGAATCAGTGAGGGACTTAGACTTTTGGAGGAACTGCATGCCGTCGGACATGTCCGATAATCATCGGACTTGTCCGACGCGTCGGACTTGTCTGATGACTCGCAGTTTCTCCAAAAACCTAGATCCTCCACAAATCCACCTACCACTAGCGACCAAACTTTGTCTACTCCTACCACAACATGCTAGAAACTATCTCCATGGATCAAAAGTGCAAGGGAAAAAGGGTTGGAAACTAGCATAGCCCTAGAACCCTAACCCTAAGGGAGAGAGAGGGAAAGAGGGGAAACCTTGCAAAAGTGATGGGGGATCCAACTTTGCCGATGGAGGAGGACCTCTTGGCCTCCAAACCTGCTCCAATGGATGGTGGGAGAGGGAGACCGCCTTGGGCCGCCTTTGGGGGAGTTCTTGAGGAGAGAGAAAGTGAGAGATGTGAATGAGGGGGTGTTGACCGAAGGGGTAAGTCGGGTTGGATTAAAGGGGTGAAAACTGGACCGTCAGACTTGTCCGATTGGGTCGGACTTGTCCGACTGGCATCGGACTTGTCCGATGAAGCGTGTCAATAGGAGGAGACAGGCATGGCTGGGGATAGTTTGAAGCAAATAAGTGTAAATGAGGATGGACAAAAAGGATTCTTGCCAGCCTATGGTCAGTCAATCAACCAACCATTCAAAACTATGACCATATTTTGACAAGATTGATCAAGAGATCAAGAATCAAGGAACAAGCAAAAACAAACAAGTTTTGACATAAAACCATGGTTTTTGCAATAATTGAGCAATCAACACTCAGATATGCACATCCTCTACATCACATTGCTAGAGTCAAGAATATTTAGTTCACTCCTAAGATAGCAAAATCTTTTCTTATCTAGTGGCTTGGTGAATATATCGGCTAATTGATCTTTGGTTCGCACATGACTCAGTTCTATATCCCCCTTGATAGAATGATCTCTCAAAAAGTGATGGCGGATATCTATATGCTTTGTGCGCGAATGCTCAACGAGGTTATAAGCAAGATTTATGACACTCTTATTATCACATAGGAGTGGAACACGGTTCAACTTGTAACCGTAGTCCCTTAGAGTTTGTCTCATCCAAAGTAGTTGTGCACAACAACTACCGGCTGCAACATACTCTGCTTCGGCGGTGGAAAGTGCAACGGAATTTTGTTTCTTAGATGACCATGACACTAGGGACCTACCCAAGAATTGGCATGTCCCAGAGGTGTTTTTTCTATCTACCTTATCCCCGGCATAATCCGCATCGGAATAGCCTAAAAGGTTGAACTTTGAACCCTTGGGGTACCAAAGCCCTAGGTTCGGTGTGTGAACCAAATATCTCAAAATTCTTTTAACGGCCATCATGTGACACTCCATAGGAGCGGCTTGAAAACGTGCACACATACACACACTAAGCATGATATCGGGCCTAGATGCATAAAGATAAAGCAAAGATCCTATCATGGAGCGATATACCTTTTGATCAACGGGCTTGTCCTTTTTATTGAGGTCGATATGTCCATTTGTTGGCATGGGTGTTTTGATGGGCTTGGCCTTGTCCATGTCAAACTTCTTCAATAAGTCTTGAGTGTACTTGGCTTGACATATGAAGGTGCCCTACTTGAGTTGCTTCACTTGGAAGCCTAGAAAGTATGTTAATTCTCCCATCATGGACATCTCAAACCTCTTGATCATTATCTTGCTAAACTCATCACAAAAGTTTTGGTTAGTAGAACCAAATATAATTTCATCGACATATATTTGGCACACAAAGATATCATTGCCAAAATGCTTGGTGAAGAGGATTGCATCGGCCTTGCCAATGACAAAACCTTTTTTAACAAGAAAATCCCTAAGGCATTCATACCATGCTCTTGGAGCTTGCTTAAGCCCATAGAGCGCCTTATGGAGCTTGAAAACATGGTTAGGATACTTTGGGTCTTCAAAGCCCGATGGTCACTCCACATACTCTTCTTCCTTAATTGGCCCATTGAGGAATGCACTTTTTACGTCTATTTGGTACAACTTAAAATCATGGTGAGTAGCAAAAGCAAGTAATATTCTAATAGATTCAAGCCTTGCTACGGGGGCATAGGTTTCATCAAAATCCAAACCTTCCACTTGTGAATACCCCTTTGCCACAAGCCTTGCCTTATTTCTTGTCACAACACCATCTTCATTTTGTTTGTTGTGAAACACCCACTTGGTGCCCACAACATTCTTGTTCTTTGGCCTTTCCTCTAATGTCCATACTTCATTTCTTGTGAAGTTGTTCAATTCTTCTTGTATGGCCATCACCCAATCCGAATCCTCAAGTGCTTGTTCTACCCTAAATGGCTCCATAGAAGAGACAAAAGAGTAATGTTCACAAAAATTACTAACTCGAGATCTAGTGATTACCCCCTTGTCAATATCTCCAAGAATTTGCTCGACGGGGTGATCACGTTGTACACTTTGATGTACTCTTGGATGTGGTGGATGTAAGCTTTCTTGACCACCATCTTTATCAACCTCTTGATCATGTCTTTGAGAATCATCACTTGATACTTACTCATGATCCCCAACATCTTGATCTTGACCACTTGTATGATTAATTCCTTCATTTTCATGATGTTGATTTTGTCTTGAGGGAGAGGGTTGACTTTCAACACTTGATGTTTCTTGTGATCTCACATCACCAATGGCCATCCTTTTTATTGCATTTCTAGGAGCTTCATCATCTATATCATCAATAGCAACTTGCTCCTCTTGAGAGCCATTAGATTCATCAAATGTCACGTCACGTGAAATTTCAACATAACCGGTGGTTTTGTTGAACACACGATAGGCATGAACATTTGACCCATAACCAAGCAAGAAACCTTCATCAACTTTTGGACCAAACATTGAAGTCTTGGGTTTCTTGTTTAGCATAAAACATTTGCTCCTAAAAACATGAAAGTATGAAATATTAGGCATGTTACCGGTTAGTAGCTCATATGGGGTTTTCTTCAAGATTCGGTGGAGATACAACCGGCTGGAGGCATGGCATGCGGTGTTGACGGCTTCGACCCAAAAATGGTTGGACATCTTGTATTCATCAAGCATTGTTCTTGTCATCTCAATGAGTGTACGGTTCTTTCTTTCAGCCACCCCATTTTGTTGAGGGGAGTAGGGTGCTGAAAATTCATGCTTGATGCCTTCTTCATCAAGGTACTCTTCAACTTGAGTGTTCTTGAACTCAGTGCCATTGTCACTTCTTATTTTCTTGATCTTCACTTCATATTCATTTTGTGCTCTTCTCATGAACGTCTTGAGCACATCTTTCACTTCACCTTTATCATGTAAAAAGAACATCCACATGAAGCGAGAAAAATCATCAACAATAACAAGACCATATTTGTTACCACCAATGCTTATGTAGGAGATGGGTCCGAAGAGGTCCATGTGCAACATCTCCAATGACCTTGTGGTGGTCATCACATTCTTCGCGGGGTGTGATGCTCCAACTTGGTTTCCCGCTTGACACGCACTACAAATTCTATCTTTCTCAAAACAGACATCGGTTAGTCATATGATGTGGCCGCCCTTTTGAAGTTTGTGAAGATTTCTCATACCAACATGGGCAAGTCTTCTATGCCACAACCACCCCATGTTGGACTTTGCTAATAAGCATGTACCAAGTCTAGCTTCATCCGTGGAGAAATCCACAACATAAAGCTTTCCTTTAAGCACACCCTTAAAAGCAACCGAGCCATCACTCCTCTTATAGACGGTCACACCACATTCGTTGAACAAGCAATCATAGCCCATTTTACAAAATTGTGAGATGGACAAAAGATTGAAGTCAACATGATCAACGAGCATAACCTTGGAAAGAGAATACGAGGGAGTGAGAGGGACTTTACCATAACCTAGGACTTGTCCCGTTCCATTGTCACCAAATGTAATGTATTCATTGTTGTTGTGGCTTGGCTCAAATGACTTGAATATCTTTTTGTCTCCAGTCATATGATTAGTACATCCACTATCAATTACCCAACTTGATCCTCCGGAGACATAGTCCTACAAAACAAGTTAAGCTTTGTTTTTAGGTACCCAAATTTGCTTGGGTCCTTTCACATTAGTCACAAGTACTTTGGGCACCCACACACAAGCCTTTGGTCTCTTGTTGCGTGGCCCAACATATTTGGCATATACACGACCATGCATGTTTCTCATAAGCACATATGAAGCATCAAAATCATGAAATAGTGCACATGTAGAGTTAGGCACATTAACATGAGAATCATTGGTAAAAGAAGTATGGTTAGTGTTCATGTTGTTAGCTTGCTTCTTCTGATAAGATCCTTCCTTGGTGAACCTATGGAATTCCTTCCCATTCTTATTCTCCCGTGCATTGTGCTTGGCACCCTCAACATAGCCAATGCCATCCATGACATGGGGCATTCTAGTGTATGCGTATGCACCTCTTGCATACTTTGCCTTTTTATTGTCAACAACATTCTTCCCATGTTGTATCTTGCTTTCAAGAGCTCTCACTTGCTTGTTCAAATCATCAATCAATTTCACATTAGTAGCACAAGCATCAACATCAATGTTATTGCACCTATCACATCATTTGCTAGTGGAAGCATGAGAGTTGTTGGTGGAAGTAGAGGTGAAAGTTGAAAGAATTTTGTACTATTCTTCAAGGGACTTATGAGTCTTTTCCAAATTCCCATATTTCTCTTGAAGTTTATCTTTATCACTTTTAACATTTTCACAAGTATTCTCAATTTTAGTGATAGACAAGGTTAATTCTTCATTTTTATTTCTTTCAACTTCTAGAAGCTTCTCTAGTTCAAGGTTTCTTTTCTTTTCAAGAATAAGCAAGTCTTCTTGTTTTTCAAGAAGCTCCTCTTGTCTATCATTTTCTTCCTTTTGTTTCTCAAGCAATTACATGAATTCAAGCATTTTAGGAAGTGAAGCATTTTCAACATCATCATCACTACTACTAGCATAAGAGGAATGCTTGTGTTTAGATTTTGTTACCTTCAATCCTCTTGCCATTAGAGACTTGTGAGTGTTGTCATCATCATCACTCAAGCTCCTAAATAGTGAGGTGTTGGTGGGAGTAACGCCGATGGCAAGTGAAGCAATGCCACCATCATCCGAGTCGGATTCGGAGGAGGAAGATGATGAGGAGGATGAATCATCGGAGTTCTATTCTTGATCAATATGAGCTTCACCTTTCCTATGCTTTTTGTATGTCTTGTCTTTCTTGTGATTCTTGTCTTTTCTTCTTTCATCCTTGTTCTTCTTCTTTGGACATTCTGTAATAAAGTGTCCTTCATCACCACATTCATAGCAAGTCCTTTTTGACCTTCTTGCTTTGCCCTTGTTGAAGCTTTTCCTCTTGTACCTATCCTTCTTGAGGAATGACTTGAACCTCCTTACAAGCAAGGCCATCTCATCGTCACTATTTTTACTACTAGAATCAACTACTTTGTTCTTCTTCTTCTCTTACTTTTTTTCACTTGTGGCATTGAGTGACACATCATTCTTATCACCATTGGCTTCCGCAATTTGCTTGATCAACGCATTTATCTTGTTGGCTTGATCATTTTGTTGTTTTTGGGATAGAAGCTTCCCAAGTACCTCATCGGTGGAGAAGGTTTTGAAATTGTCCTTCTCTCTAATGTTTGAACAAATGTTGCAATCCCATGGTCTCAATGCTTGTAATAGTCTCTTGTTGATATCCAAGTCGGACATTCTAGCTCCAAGTGCTCTTCTTTGATTCACAATTCTCATGAGTCTATCATGAACTTCTTTTGGGCCTTCTCCCGGACCCATGATGAACAAGTTGAACTCATTTTGCAATTCTTCAAGCCTTGCATCTTTCACGGAATTAATACCCTCATAGATAACCTCAAGCTTTCTCCATAATTGATTGACATTCTTGATTCTGGCTACTTTGTCATATTCGGTGGCACTAAGTGCGGAAACAATTGCACTAGCCGCCATGGCATGGCGATGGATGTTGAGTTGATCCTTTCGAGTTGGATTATCTCTATTTTCCCACAGGAAACCATTCTCGATTATACTTGCAACATGCGGACTCATTGATTCCAAGTACGTCATCATCTTGCATTTCCAATGGTCATAAAATTGTCCATCAAAGTACGGAAGCCTACTGGACCCTTGCCCAATGCGATCCTCTCTGAGATGTTCATAATCAAATATGACATTGTTGTAGGTTCTTGGTTGAGCATCATGTCTTCCAACTACATCATCTCCATCATGAGTACCACTAGTACCATCTTTGATTGGGAGAGCGGTAGTTGGTTCTTCTCCCGGATTTTACATCTTTAATCTTCAAGTGGTTAAGCTTTTTAGAAGATCCTCGCTCTAATACCAATTGAAAGTGCCTAGAGGGGGGTGAATAGGCAATTGTCCCTGAAAATCACTTAATAATAAAAGTCAAATACGTAGTGTCGGACTTGTCCGATGATAGTGAGGTCCGATGGACTTGTCCGATGGCACGAGTTAGAAAAGTAGATCGGCCGATTAAAACTTTAAACTAATAGAAGGCAAGCTAGGATCTAGTAATTACAAGCTAGAGAAAGTTGTATAAATGAGGGGAACAACTAGCAAGCAACCTACACAAGTTAATTTAAGAGAAACGAGGCAAACCCTATCTAGCAAGTTATGAGCAAGAGCAAGTAAATAACAAGTATGTAAAAGAAGATAAGTAGAGACACAAGATTTGTTCACCGAAGTTCAGCTCCACAAAGAAACCTACGTCTCCGTTGAGGGATCCACAAAGGACCGGGTTTCTTTCAACCCTAACCTCTTCAAGTGACCACAAAGATCAAACTTGGCTTTCCACTAGCAAACTTCACGAAGGAGGGGTCAATACAAACTTCCCGAGGCGTCACCACACAAGTTGGGAGCTCTACGGGTACCTCTAACCGTCTAGGGGATGAATCCCCAAGAGTAACAAACACAAACGTGGTCGGCGGTGAGGATGAACCAAGAGCTTGAGAGAATGAAAGCTTGAAGTCGATGGAGCTCTTTAATCTTCTCTCAATCCCTTCACAAATCAAGATTGGAAGTAAGGGAGGTGAGATTTGGAGAGCAAAGTGAGCTTGAGAGTGTTTTTGAGTGGAATGAGTGATCAACCAGACAAGGGACGAAGTGGGGGTCTATTTATAGCTCAAGAAGAAAAAGAGCCGTTTGGATGGGTATTTCTCAGATCTCCATCAGACATGTCCGATGGAACAAGTTGACGCCGGTTCTGGAGTCCGAGGGACTTGCCCGATGCCTCAGACAGGTTCATCGGACAAGTCCGATGGCTAGGGTTTGACACAGGTACTGGAGTCCGATAGTGAAGCCCGATGGGTCGGATTTGCTGATCATCGGACATGTTCGATGACCGTCGGACAAGTCCGACGAC
The DNA here is from genome assembly GCA_032690845.1 of Eleusine coracana subsp. coracana. Lineage (NCBI taxonomy): Eukaryota > Viridiplantae > Streptophyta > Magnoliopsida > Poales > Poaceae > Eleusine > Eleusine coracana. The sequence continues at coordinate 14,577,604 of CM064426.1, forward strand.
CCAGACTGGCAAAAGTTCTGGAGTCCATGATGGACTTCTCCGATGGGTCGGACAAGTCCGATGATTTTGCCCTGGAAAAGTGTTTTGGCTGTGGAATTTTTGGATTTTGCTCTTAGTTCATCATTGCTTCACACTTTTGTGTCCCTCTTAATAGTACGATTTTTTCCTATACTCAAAAATAAAGTAAAAACTTTATGAGCTTCATATTTGAGCAAATTTTTGAGTATATCTTGAAATTTCTTAGCCACTTTGTTTTCTCCTTTTCTTTGAGTATTTGAGCTTCTATGCATTTTGTCATCAATAATTGAACCATCTTCTACACACATGCTCATTAAAACATTAGTCCATTCTTAATTGTATTGGCGCCAATCACCAAAATAAAATTAGAGGCCTAGATGCACCTTTAAAGGGCATTTGTGTACTTGTACCCCCCACTAAGGATAAAATGGTGACTTGTAACACATAAGGGGTAGAAGAGGGATTCCCATCTTCTTTCCTTTCTATAAATACAAGACCCTAGAGGTCATGAGGGGGGTGGATTGATTCATGCCGGCTCCTCTCTTCTTGGCTAGTGGTATGCCTCCTCTAGCTTTGCCATCCCTTTAGGTTGGCATATCCCATTATATGTATGTTGGGTTTTGTAACCACAACAGCTGGCGCCGTCTGTAGGGATGAATACAAAAAGCCTTGTGAGCAGAAGTTGAATTTTTTGAGCAAAAGTTTGGGGTCCTTCGGCTTTAGTGATCCTTCGGGATCAGCCTTCGGGCACCTTTTCCGGTGGCCCTTTGATATCTGCCTTTGAGCACCTTTTTTGGAGGCCCTTCGGATTAGTCTTCGGGCTCGTTTATAAGTCTTCCTTCGGGATCAGCCTTCAGGCTTGTTTATAAGTCTTTTTTAGAATTTGCCTTCGGGCCACGCTTATAAGTATTCCTTCGGAATTTGCCTTCGGGCACGTTTATAAGTTGTCCTTCAGGATCAGCCCTTCGGGGGTCCTACGTTTCCCTGTTGCCCTTCGGGATCTGCCTTCGGGCTCGTTTAAGTCGCCCTTCGGAATTTACCTTCGGGCTCGTTTCCAAGTAGCCCTTCAGGATCTTCCCTCCGGGGGGTCCTTCAGTACAAGTTGCCCTTTGGGATGTGCCTTCGGGCATGCTTCTTATTGGTCCTTCGGGATATGCCTTCGGGCTGGTTCTCGTTCATCCTTCGGGGTGTACCATCGGGCTGGTTCCCGATCATCCTTCAGGATGTGTCGGGCTCGCTTCTTGTTTATCCTTCGGGATGTGCCTTCGAGCTAGTTTATTCTTTATCCTTTGGATGCGTATTCGGGTTCGTTTCTTGTTGGTCCTTCGAGATATACAAAAAAAAAAAGAAAAAGAAAAAGAAGAAGGCCCTTCAGATTCACCCCTCAACCTTGACATCAGTCGTCTTAGGGCCCTTCGGGCTCAACATTCGGCATCAACCTTCCGGGGGTCCTCCGGACACACCCTTCGACATCAACCTTCCAGGGGTTATCCGGACACACCCTGCAACATCAACAATATGGGGGCCCTCCAGACACAACCTTTGATATCAGCCTTCAAAGGGTAAACTTTCAAAACTTCATATCACAGGTAACATCCATTCACAGCTTCCAATTCTGCAGTATCTATCTTGCCTACTATTATTTTGGTCAATCTTCGATAAATTTTACTTGGACACTCCTAGCTAGTGACGTGCCGCTATGATCCCTTAGTGTGGACTACTGCTTGTTTCTGTTATAGCTCATGCGCGTAAGTTGTTTTCATAACATTTCAAGCGTAGTCCAAAGGGTCTTCGGGCTGTGTTTTCTATGCTTAGAAGGGCGTTATGGCAACTATACTCTAAAATATGAGATTAAGAGTTTTTTTTTAAACACTTTGACCCAAAATGTATTCACGTCTCCGAACAGGCAACTGGCACGGAGGCCCACCAGTAACTTGACAGCAATCCATGCATGTGCCAGTAGTTGTGGTACTATTTCAATTTCCTACTATTTCAATTTCCTCATCCGAGAGCGCTAGCATTTGCGTTATCCTCGGATGGTCATTTCAGAAAATGTCCTTGCATGCGACTCTCAGCAACGTTAGCGATGTTCACAACTCGCATGCCCGAAAATAATATATAAAAAATGCATGCATATGGAAGCCTGGCTGCTAGTGCTTCGGCACCTAAACATTGCATGTAGTTCGACGTTCCAGCAAAGGCCGGGAGGCAGCATCACCCAGAGCCGCTGCCAGAGCTTGTACTACTGCTATATACAAAATATATTATGCAATGACATCACCATGATGTAGTCATGATGTCACTAGAGCTCGTAGTATACGTGCAAAACCCCGGCTGCACATCCGAAGAGTGTGTGCCTGAAGGATAGAGCAGAAGCACTATAAGGCTTGCTCATGCCATTAAAATCATAAAAACTTAACGCCCACACATGCAGTAGAGTCCTCGCCGGATGAGAGCCCTGTAGCGTCCTAGCCCGAAGGGTGCGTTTGACAGAGTAATCCCGAGGCATGCGAGCCATCCCGAAAGGCCGATGCCGGAAGCATGCATATGCTGAGGGAAAAACCGAACTCAGAGGCAGGCTCGGTTGAGCTTTCGACTTGCTCCTCGACAGTGTCGAGGCCCATGGGAGGTGAACGAAGGCATCGTCATTTCAGCCTGCGGCAAAAGTAACTCCAAAATCATAACTCCGAATGTTGGAGCCTAAGAACTTATGTTTTATTCTGGAGCTTGATTCTGTGTTATATATATCTACTCATGGGTCTGTAAGATTCATGTTTTTCTGGCTCTTGAATGCATAAAAAGGGACATGCGGTTGCGGTTTCAAGCGGCGCCTGGGAGTTCACGAGAGGGTGTTGCACACTGTTTTTGGAGTTCTGAAGCCCGTCATTCTGAAATAGTTTCTGGGGAGCTTTTCCAACCCTGGGGCCAATTTCTGCACTTTCGAGAGGCCGAGGGTTGTTGCCGGATGGTGCCCAGGATGCGTGTAGGCGTAGCAATTTACGGTCGCCGCTGAAACCAAAAGTCCGAAGCCCCTCAAAGCTCGTCCTGATGCTGAAAGCCCTCCGACAATTGGGTCCGAAGGTTTTTGTTACGCATACCTATATACGCTCATGTATTCATGTGTTCATATTAGGACTCACGTGTGCTCGCATGCACGAATAGGACTTTAGTGCTACACATGTCCTTGCTGGACCAACATTGTTGTGACGGAGCACCCTTTGACCAAGATCAGAGCAAGGGAAATTTTAATAGTGCATTGGGTCGCAGGTAGAAGACCAGAAAAGAAGCCTTGTCGGCTGGTATCAAAGATATGCTCCACCGAAGGGCTTGTCCCGAGGGCGCCAAAACTTGATATTTTAGGCTTGTTGGCACTGGTATGTTTTAGGCACCACGCTGAGCCGAAGGAAGCCTCAGCAACCCAAGGCCAAGCTTCACGACTACGGTGAAACAATGCTTAGAGCATGACAGGGACATGCCTTTGATTCTGGCTCATGAGAGATTTAGTTGCGCCTTGTTGTGCCTTCAGCTCCAGCCTAGAGAGATTTTGTTGTTGCGCTAAACGGGTGACATAGGTTTGTCGAAGGCAGGCGTAAGGGAGGCTTGCTGAAGGCCCGTCAGTAGCATGCATGTATAGATATAGGTACTCCGAAAGCTGCTGCTTGGCGAAGGCTCTCTTTCCCCAAGAACCGTTGTTAGAGCTTGTGGTGCTGCTATACGAAATATATACGTAATGACATCAGCATGCCTTAATCATTTTGTCATGCTAGGCTATTTTTTACCCATACGTAGTAGTACACGGAGGCCAGCAGCACGAGTGGGCCTTGACAATTTTACTTCTGGAGGGACCTTCGTCCGCGCAAGACAAAGAGGTCTCCAAACCAATACTGGCAGCCGAAGGGTCACCCAAACCTGAAAGAGGATGTTCTGAAGATAGCTTTTAGAGATAGCTTTTGGCAAACCGGATTGTTAACATGCATCGTTGTGAGACGCTACTGAAACCATCAAGCAACGAGCCCTCGGCAAACTCAACGCTAACGAGAAAACTAAAAGGGTCAATTTGGACTGTAAATCATTATGCGAAAAGTTTTTGGGAGCCACATCAAATACTGGCAGCCCGAAGGTGACCCCAAATTGAGACTCATGATAGTGTAGCGCCGAAAGGGAGTAAATATGGAAGCAGAGTGGGAATACGTTTGCATGCATGCCTACCTTGTGGCACAAACATGGTCTAGCTAGAAAACACACCATCGAAGATTGTAATGTATGGATATTTAATTGCTGCTAATAAATAAGTAATATATAATACACCCGATCATTGTTCAGGGGTCCCTGACACACTATTATTACTAATGAAAAAATAAAAAAAAACATGTGTCAATGCGTCGGAAGGAATGAACCACGGACTGATGAAGGTTGAACATGCATCCGAAGGAACAAGCCCATGCGTGGCTTATCTTAATGTTACTATACTACCAACATCATGACCGAAGGATGATGCATGATCGAAGGATAAAAGCGTAAGATCTAAGTACTTGCCATGTACTAGGGTGGCATGAATAGATATGCCTTTTGTGTGCTCCAAGCTTTCGGTCAATGAAAATTGTTGTGTTGATACTTGAAATAGCTAGCTAAAGAGGACAAAGTGTCTAGACCCGAGGAACACCGAGTCGAAGCACCAATAGCAGGCCCTCGGCAGTAGGGCCCGAAGGTCTTTGTTAGGGTTACCTATATATGCTCGTGTATTCGGGTGTTCAGATTGGTACACACGTACGTTGCTGAGTTAAGCACCCATGCATGTTGCACCCGTCCTTGCCAAACACACACGGTTTGTTGTTGTGATAGAGTCCCCTTCGGCCATGGTCAGAACACGGGAAATTGTTAGCCCTTCGGCATAATGCCAATACACCACCATCCGCTACGATCGTAGCTTTAGATGATGGCAGGATGCTTTGAGTGCAGTGCCAAAACTTGTCATTTGAAGCTTGTTTCTGTTGAGTTTTGGCACAATACTATGATAAGCCCGGAACTAGAGAAGGGAAATTACATTCTAGTCGAAGGATAACTGCACATCGAGTCCTTGCTTTTATCTTGCTTATTAGGGAATATGTTTTGTAAGAGCTTTGTCAATCATTCAGTATGACATTTGCCTTTGGATCTAACCATATTAGCTTGTCTGTAGTTTGTGCTGTATTTGTAGATGCAACCGAAGGAACCATCCGAAGGGTACCATTGAGAACATGCACCACAAACTAAACTATTGCATTTATGGTGTAATGTTGTCCCATGTGCTAACTATCTTGTTATGTGGAGGCCTCCATCTATCGAAATATTTTTCTTGCATAATGTTGTTATGCAACTGATAGCACATGTTATGCAGGGATCCGAAGCTATGAAATGTGGTCGGGTGCCACACATTATTCATCTTTTTATCATTTTCACGTCATACATGCGCATCATGAGCATGCATAAACATTCATATCACATACGCATGCATCATGCATACAAATGCATGGTAAAGTAATATTGGTTGTCTTCTTTTTGCTTCAATGTCGGGCAACTACGGCCTGAGGGTCCAAAGAGACGCGTCATTTACTTTTCTTGCAAAGGCAACTATGACCTGATTCCAGACAACTACAGTCTGATGCCGGGCAACTACGGCCTGATGCTCCAGTAGGATATGCCCGGAAAGCCAGGTGTGACACTATCCGATGCTGGGCAACTACGGCCTGATGCTCCAGAAGGACATGCCCGAAAAGCCAGGGGCAACACCTCCCGATGCCGAAACAACTACGGTTCAAAGCATGCCGAGGCCTGACGAGGCACTCGACACGTATGTTTTATATGGCATGAATTATTTTGCCTTCATAATTATTAAAGAGCTTAAGGGCACATGATATGATACATGGTACCCGAAGCTAGAACTTATATAGAATGCTCGAGGGCACTAGAGTGAGTACATGTTACCCAAAGACAGTAGTTACATAGCGAGTCCGAGGGCATTTATACGGACAATCCGAAGGCATAAGCTTATACATGTAGCCCGAAGGCCACGACTTCTAAAAAATTATGAGTTAGGATAAGTGATTGAGTTCTTATGGCATTTCTTCTATTTGATGTTGTTATTCAGCAAAATCTCGAAGGGTGGCACTTGAAGCTTGTAGATGACATGCGATGCTAGGGAAGGGTGTAAGCCCTCGACCTTGACGCAACAATTCATCCATCCACACCAGGGAGGGGTGTAAGCCCTCGTCCTTGATCCAATAATTCATCCATCCATGCTAGGGAGGGGTGTAAGCCCTCGGCCTTGATCCAATAATTCATCCATCCATGCTAGGGAGGGGTGTAAACCCTCGGCCTTGATCCAATAATTTGTCCATCCATGCTAGGGAGGGGTGTAAGCCCACGACCTTGATCCAATAATCTGTCCATCCATGCTAGGGAGGGGTGTAAGCCTACGGCCTTGAGATGCAACAGTAAATCTATCCACACCAGGGAGGGGGCTAACCCCTGGTCTTGTGATACAACTTAAGTAGTTTTTTCACTTCCCCCCAACAACAGTCAAAAGGGAGGAGGAGTACATATAAATATTTGCCTATTATATTTGACTGTTGTATATGAGAAAGTGAAATTACTTACCTCTTTTTTGGACTCATAGCAGCTAACAAAAGTATATACGTGTTCCAGAAACCATTTCTATCAAAAGTTAAACTTTCAGGATTGGGTCCGAAATAATAAAGACATCGGCCACATCTTTGGCCTAGCTATCATTACCAAGAAAGATTCTCGCCTTTAGCACGACTCCGGGTTCCAAAGCAAGGATGCCTTCGGCTTAACTTTAACTCCCGAAGAGAGTCTCTCACCTTCAGCCAGTTTCAAGTCTTAAGGGCTAGGTAGAAGAACCTCATGAATGATGCTATGTACTTTTTTCTTTATGTAATATTATAGTGCAATTTGTAATAAGACATGTAATTTGATAGTTCATAGATTGGGTCTCTGAGCCATGAGGAGCTACGGGCATTATTTCATCAGTAGCCCCTCGTGTCTCCGAGAGTCTACATATGAGGGAGTACTGTTGGAGCTAGGGTTCAAGGAACCCATTATTTCTCCTCATGGGCTCAGTTACCTCATGTTTGGCCCAGGTAGTCTTTTGGCCCAATTGTAAGCCTAAGGGCATTTGTGTACTTGTACCCCCCACCAAGGGTAACATGGTGACTTGTAACACATCAAGGGTAGAAGAGGGATTCCCCTCTTCTTTCCTTTCTATAAATACAAGACCCTAGAGGTCATGAGGAGGGTGGATTGATTCATGCCGGCTCCTCTCTTCTTGGCTAGTGGTATCCGTCCTCTAGCTTTGCCATCCCTTTAGATTGGCATAGCCCATTATATATATGTTGGGTCTTGTAACCACAACAGTACATATTTGGATTCATAGCTAAAATCTTTGACTAAACAAAGAATAGACATATCAATCTTTATTAACTAACTAAAAAGTAGATATATATGTGGATTGAAGAAAAATATCACATGTGAGAAGGGGTAGTTTTAATTTTAGTTGCTTTTTCTTAAGTTTAAGAGATTTTAGGAGGGTTAGAGTGACTAGAGAACTAAAGTTTAGGAGGTGGGCTGGCTAAAGTTTAGAAAATTTTAAGAGTTCATGTTTAAAGCAAAAGTGACTAAAGTTTAGACAACTAAAGCTTAGACAACTAAAGTTTAGCCAACTCGCAAATTGTCTTGTTGTTTCTATTACTCTCTCCATCCCAATATATAAGCATTTGAGAGATTTAAAATTTTCCCACAATATAAGCATTTCTAGTGATGTAACTATATTCTACCCCACTTTGATTCTTTAAAGTACACCAAATGACTTCAATTTGAGAAGGAGAGACTACATTTATTAGGGGCAATATGATCATTTTCCTCTTTCCTTATTTTTGTCTTGGAATGCTAGGAATGTTTATATAATGGGATGGAGGGAGTAGATGATTATAGAGATCTGAACTTAGTGATTGTACACTGGTATCCCTTGGCTTTCCATGGAATACCTTCGTTCTGATTTACTACTACATCTATTTCCAGTCCATGCTCAAAGCGCTTGTCTCTAATTTTATTAGTTATTAGGTAATTACTATGACACATCGTATTCAATTAGAACACGGTTTGACCATTTCAGTTTTAAAAAGCCTTCATAGGTTTATCGTACAAATGACAAGATATTAAACTTGTAAAAAAAAAGGTTTCCCCACATACTTTTTAGTAGTAAAAAGTTTAGATACGCGAACTAAAATCTGGAAAGTAGATCTCACTTCTTTTTTATGGTAAAAGCATTTTCTATGTTCATAAATTTAATCTTAAAATGAGGTAAGACATTAGGAATAGTGATAGCATAATAATTAATTAGATGCTATGCCACCTTGGTTGCCAGCTACACCGATTGTTGAAAATTATTTTTCTTTCTTTTTTGTCAACTTTCGGTGTGATAGGTATTTTTATATCAATTGTGGTTAACATTTCTTTTAGAAGTTTACATAATCCATAAAAAAATATAGACACTCCTTTATGTAAAAATTGATTAACATTTCTTTTTAAGTTGACATCACCCCATAACAAATGTATGGTAATGAGCAGACTACGGTTACAATAAAGTTTTCTCCATTTGGGATCAGTAATGGCTTATCATATTATTGATGCATGTAGATGGCATAACATAAAATTATTCCTTAATAAACATTAAAACAACCACACAATACAAAGTCTTCTAAATTATCGTGGGCAACACCTCTCTTCTCAATATGTTGAAAATCATTTTCACTTTCAACCTTACTTATGAATATATATACTAATATTCCCGTACAGTTGATTGCTATCCTTGAATAGTACTATTCCCGTACAGCTGATTGCCATCCTTGGATCAATAGTCCTGTTGGCAGGATAAACTGATAATTGTATTCATCGAAACAAACATATTCCGTGCCTTATCAAGCCATGTGTATTTACTTGGACCAAAACATTGTGAGCAACGATCAGATTAGAGCGACCATCACCACGAGCCTGGAGGAATTTAGCCAGGAATATATGCAGCCGTAGCGTATGGTCTGGTCACTCAATACTACACAGCGAGAATCACTCAATACACGATCGTTCTCAAGTTCAGTGCCGTACGACACTTCAGCACGGACGGACGGACGGACGGGCCAAAGTGCGTTCGTTGGCGGGCGGATCTTGCGCAACAATCGTCAATCGCACAGTACAGTATGTTCGAGACGGACATATCAAAGCGTCGCGTCTGACGTACAGTACAGTACACAAAGCGCAGCTCCGTGCACTGCTGAGTGGGCCACCACGAGCCTGCGCAGAGGGAGAAAAAGGCATCGCGCCGAAGAGTCAACAACCCACGGACCACTTGAAATCCTCTCCCCCCCTCCTCCCTTCTCTCTGCTCTCGGAGAAAACCCCCACTCCTCCGCCGCCGCTCGGGGAGCCTCGGCGACCTCCCGGACTTGGGAGAGGGGCTCCAGCGAGGGAGGCAGGGATGGAGAAGTACCTGCAGGAGCACTTCGATCTGCCGCACAAGAACCCCTCCGAAGAGGCGCAGCGGCGATGGCGCTCCGCCGTCGGCACCATCGTCAAGAACCGCCGCCGCCGGTTCCGCATGGTGCCTGACCTCGACCGCCGCCAGAAGGACGAGGAGGCGCGTCGCTCCATCCAGGTATACTCACCGCTCAACCTCCATCCACCACTCGACCCTCCACAGCTCCTCCTCCTCTGAACTGATCCCCTCCCTCCCCTGCATCTCCCTGCACGTGACGCTTCCCGCATCTGGAATATCTTAGCGCCTTTTTCCCATGTCCACCCAATACCTAACGAAGATTCTGCGATAACTGCATCTGATTCCTATTTATCTTTTTCTTCTTCTGTTATAAGTATTGCACGTCTTACTTTCCGTACTGTTTATAGAGTCAAATACTACTGGTTCGTCTATTTCCTTCAGATCGTGTTCGCGCTGACATCCACATTCAAATTATTAAATGTAATTAACTGCCACTGGCAACTGAACATTTGCAACGCGTTTCTGTTCCTATCGTACATTTAGTGTAATGTATCCAAATACAGCCCGTTCCTTTTTGTAACGGGTTAACGGAAAATTTACTCGCGCGAGACGAGTATTTGATGGGGACGCTATGAGGAAGCTTCCACGATGTAGCGTTTAGGATAGGCCAGAAGGATGTACTGGCAAGTAGTAGTACAGACGAATCATCTGACGTCCCTACCACCTTGGTCCCGTCGATGAGGGCCCCCACCGCAAATATCAGAGTCTCATGCATATCTAAAAACGGCATAGTTTAACGCCCTCCACATCAATTTATAGCATTTTTTGTTTGTTTCTTTGGTTGGGAGAATCCAGTATTTTGTCAGTTAACTAATGGACTAGTATATGCACATAGTTTTTAATTGTCGCATAGGGAAATGCTATATTCTGTTACTAAACTAAACACCCTGTGTGTAAGAATTAGTTTACTTGTGTCTCATACCTTATGCGTGAGAAAACAAAATTTTTTGTAATGGTGCTTGCAGTAAAAATAATCATTTTACTTCTTTGTTCTTAATTTAGTTAATGGACTAGTATCCGCACATAGTTTTTGTTGCATAGGGAAATACTCTATTTTATTACTAAATTAAGCACCTCTTGTATTTGAGAATTAGTTAGCTTGTGTCTCATATCTTATGCATAAGAAATCAAAACTTTTGTATTTGATGGTAGCAGTAAAAATGATCATTTTACTTCTTTGTGCTTTCACCAGGAAAAAATTCGGGTTGCTCTCTATGTGCAGAAGGCTGCGATCATTTTCAGTGATGGTACTGCATATCCTACCATTTTACTGTTCGTTTTGGTGTATTATAAATTTTGTTTAACTTGCGGACCGTCTGATGTTTGAAGGTGCCAGCAAGAAAGAGTACAAGCTGACAGAGGACATTATGAATGCTGGATTTTCGATCAATCCAGATGAACTGGCATCAATCACAAGCAAGCATGATATGAAAGCTTTCAAGATGCATGGTGGTGTTGATGGGATATCCAAAAAGATCCGTTCAACTTTCGACCGTGGCATATCAACTAGCGATCTGGATAAAAGACAGATGATCTACGGTGAAAATCGTTATGCCGAGAAACCTGCAAGAAGCTTCTGAGCATTTGTTTGGGATGCGTTGCAGGACATGACCCTTATCATTCTTATGGTATGTGCTGTGCTCTCAGCTGTAGTAGGTTTGGCATCAGAAGGTTGGCCTAAGGGCATGTACGACGGCTTGGGAATCATACTCAGCATATTGTTGGTTGTGATGGTTACTGCTATCAGTGACTATAGGCAATCGCTTCAGTTCAAGGAGCTAGACAATGAGAAGAAAAAGATATTCATCCATGTAACCAGAGACGGTACTCGACAGAAGATCTCTATATATGACTTGGTAGTTGGTGATATCGTGCATCTATCAATTGGAGACCAGGTACCTGCTGATGGACTGTTCATTCACGGATATTCTCTATTGCTTGATGAGTCCAGCTTGTCAGGTGAGAGTGACCCTGTGTACATTTCGGAGGATAAGCCCTTCATCTTGGCAGGAACTAAAGTTCAAGATGGATCTGCTAAAATGTTGGTAACTGCTGTGGGTATGCGTACTGAATGGGGAAGGTTGATGAGCACATTGAGTGAGGGAGGAGAGGATGAGACACCATTGCAGGTTAAACTAAATGGAGTTGCAACCATCATTGGGAAGATTGGTCTGGTGTTTGCCACATTAACTTTTGTGGTTCTTCTGGTTAGATTCTTGATTGAGAAGTGCTTAACAGTTGGCTTGTTCAAATGGTATTCAACTGATGCGTTGACTATAGTGAACTACTTTGCGACAGCGGTCACTATTATTGTTGTTGCTGTTCCTGAAGGTCTGCCATTAGCTGTTACTTTGAGTCTTGCGTTTGCTATGAAACAGTTAATGAAGGATAAAGCACTTGTTAGACATCTTTCAGCATGTGAGACAATGGGATCTGCTGGTACAATCTGCACAGATAAGACAGGAACTTTGACAACTAACCATATGGTGGTTGACAAAATATGGATATCAGAGGTTTCAAAGTCACTTAGCAATAACAATAGTTTGGATGATCTGAATTCTGCTATTCCGTCAACCACATTGAACATGCTTTTGCAGGGTATTTTTGAGAACACGAGTGCAGAAGTAGTCAAGGATAAGGATGGTAAACAAACTGTTTTAGGAACTCCAACTGAAAGGGCGATATTAGAATTTGGCTTGATGTTGGAAGGACATGATACCGAGGATAGAACCTGCACGAAGGTCAAGGTTGAGCCTTTCAATTCGGTGAAGAAGAAGATGGCAGTGTTGGTCTCAGTACCTAACGGCACATACCGCTGGTTCAGCAAAGGTGCATCAGAAATTATTTTGCAAATGTGTGATGCGATGGTTGATGGTGATGGAAATAGTGTTCCTTTGTTCGGATGCTCAGAGAAAGAATATCCTGGATACTATTAACTCTTTTGCTTGTGATGCTTTGAGGACATTGTGCCTGGCATATAAGGATGTGAAGGATTTCAATAATGAGGCAGAAAGTCCTACAAGTGGTTTTACTCTGATATGCATCTTTGGCATCAAGGACCCTGTGCGCCCAGGAGTCAAGGATGCTGTTAAGGCCTGCATATCTGCTGGCATCATTGTGAGAATGGTGACTGGTGATAACATCAATACAGCTAAAGCTATTGCCAAGGAGTGTGGCATACTGACTGATGACGGCATAGCAATAGAAGGACCAGAGTTCCGCAACAAGAGCCCAGAAGAAATGAGGGACTTGATACCTAAGATTCAGGTTCATTTCACTTTCCTCAGCTCATGAAAACACATAATTTCTTGACATAATTTATCATTTTCTGTTATATAAAACTTGCAGGTCATGGCTCGTTCGTTACCATTGGACAAACATACCCTTGTGACAAACTTGCGAGGTATGTTCCGTGAAGTGGTCGCTGTGACAGGTGATGGCACAAATGATGCTCCAGCATTGCATGAATCAGATATTGGGCTTGCTATGGGCATAGCTGGCACAGAGGTACTATATTATTAATCGCCATTCATTCATGAACGTGTCACTAGGAGCAACCAATAAAAGCGTTTGCTTAAGCATTAATGCCTATATAGCTATTATGTGCTGGGGAAGTCAGTAGATAACCTATTCAGTTGTTTTTCCATTTTTTGTTGACAATTTTTATTTGAATAGTTTGTCACTCTGGCTTAACAGAAGTTTATATCCATCTCTGCTATTCTTACTCTTAAAATCTGTTGCTGATTTGGTACTTGGTGGCTGGTGCCATATTAGAAGTTTAGAGCTGTTGAAATACAAGACTTATCCCTGATCCTTGAAAGCTTATTATAGAAACTTTGCATCTTGCAGGTAGCAAAGGAGAGTGCTGACGTGATAGTGCTTGATGACAATTTTACTACTATAATAAATGTTGCAAGGTGGGGTCGGGCAGTTTACCTCAACATCCAAAAGTTTGTACAGTTTCAGTTGACTGTCAATATTGTTGCTTTAGTCATCAACTTTGTCTCAGCATGCATTACAGGTGGGTGCATCATCTATTATGCTTGTTCTTTGATGCCATGGTTGTTCCATTAGTGATTCTTGATATCCCTTATTCAATTAACAACATTGTGACTCTTTGCGTCACAGGGAGTGCTCCTCTCACAGCAGTGCAGTTGTTGTGGGTCAATATGATTATGGATACACTAGGAGCTTTGGCTCTAGCTACCGAGCCTCCAAATGATGACATGATGAAGAGACCACCTGTTGGGCGAGGGGAGAGTTTCATTACCAAGATCATGTGGAGGAATATCATTGGCCAAAGTTTATATCAGTTGGTTGTACTTGGAGCTCTAATGTTTGGTGGGGAACGACTTCTGAACATCAAGGGTGCAGATTCCAAATCTGTAATCAATACTCTCATATTCAACTCCTTGTTGGGCGAGGGGAGAGTTTCATTACCAAGATCATGTGGAGGAATATCATTGGCCAAAGTTTATATCAGTTGGTTGTACTTGGAGCTCTAATGTTTGGTGGGGAACGACTTCTGAACATCAAGGGTGCAGATTCCAAATCTGTAATCAATACTCTCATATTCAACTCCTTTGTGTTCTGCCAGGTGAGTGCCCTATAGCTGTTATCAATACATCCAGTCCTAATGCCCATGGTGATGCTTCAGTAAGGGCATTTCAAAGGCGTTCTTTAGGACCCAAGCTTATACTTATGGCCTGTTTCTTATGCATCCTGAACCAGTAGACTAGAAAATGTTGCCTGTTATGATCTCTTCCTACCATAACATATGATCTGATTATGTTTCAATTATATTTGGTCAGGTATTCAATGAAATAAACAGCAGGGAAATGCAGAAGATCAATGTTTTCCATGGAATGTTTAGCAACTGGATCTTCCTTGGAATCATTGCTGTGACAGTAGCATTTCAAGTGGTGATCATAGAGTTTCTTGGCACTTTTGCCAGCACCGTTCCACTTGATTGGCAGCTTTGGTTGGTTAGCATCGGCCTGGGATCCATCAGCTTGATTGTTGGCGCCATCTTGAAGTGCATACCAGTGGAATCAGGTGGGACTTCTGCTAGTCCAAATGGCTACGCCCCACTCCCCAGCGGCCCCGATAACATTTAACTGGCGAAAGAGTGATAAAACGAGGTACTGTTTTCTAGCATTTAGTGGAGTGGTGAGAACCTCGGATGCATCACAGGGCTGCCTTCTTCTTTCCGGTCCTGTTTGGAAGAAGAATTAATTTAACCAACCACTGCCGATATTTATTTTTGTCTAATTATTCGGAGTCTTGTGCGATTGCTGTTTTTGTGCACATGGTCCCAAGAGATTCTGAAATGTGAAAAATGAATAAAATGGTGATCAACACACAAGGCGACTATTTTCACGGGTCATGTAAATGAATTTCTTGAGTAATCCAATTTGGAATTACAATAATGACTCTGTTGTATATATAGTAAAAAAAATTCATCAGTTGTGCAAACACCGTTGCGATCTACTATGCCTGAACGATGTCGCCGAACGCTTTGAACCGAGGTATGTCATACAGTGACAGAATCCTTGCGCCAGTCAGTGAGTTAGTGTCATCCTGCGAAACCCTATGATTCCCACTTAGGCTTTGTTTGGGTAATCTTAATCCATATGGATTAGAGTGGATTGAGATAGAAAATAAATTAAATTCTCCTCCAATCCCTCTCAATCCATATGGATTAGAGTGTATTGTTTAGTATCCAAACAAAGACTCAGATTGCTGCTGTAGGCTGGTCGCCGCCTTTTTGAACTACACCATCATCAGTGGCATCGAAGTCGAAGTAGTCGCTTGTTGGCACCCAATCATCATCAATCTGTGGCCAACTTAGGCTGTTAACATCAAATCTGTAATCCATCGTCGGTGGCACTACTTCCAATGCCGGCGGCAAGTCATCCGCACTCTCCACTAGCACCACCTCCTCCCCGCCGGCGATGGTATATTCGTCACTGCCTGTGACCTGCTCTGTCACGTATTGCTGATGGCTGGTCTCCTCCTGCGACGTGCCGATGGCGTAGTAGACGGATCCGGATAGTGGTGGCGGCGGCGCCATCATTGGCACCGTGTATGCGACGTGACCGTGCTGTCGTCAAGGTCCAGCCGAGCCCTATTGCTGCTGACTCCGGTGTCATCGGCTGCCGCACTCGTCATCGTCAGCCCACCACCCTGATAACGATGATGAGACGACGTGCTGGCATTGTTGTAGTAGGAGGAGGAGCCCTCGCCGCCGTCGTGCACCATCATCATCACACTGTTGCTGTTACTGCCGGTGGGCCTCTTGGACCCCCCCCCCCCCCCCCCCCCGCCGGCGCCGCCGCCGCCGCCCTTGTCGTTGTTGTTACTTCCGCCTTCTTCCTCCTCCTCGACGCGTCGCCGCCGTCAGTCATCATCGCCGAGAGCGCTCTCGGCGAGTGGTAGACCTTACAAACAACCTTGACCCCACGCGCATCGGTGGCAGCCTCAAGGCTAGTCACGAACTCATCCATGATCCACACCGTCTTCTGGTCCCCGGGCGCCCGGTACTCGAACCCCTGCCGGTACCCTTCGTTATTCCCGACGGGCTTGCGCTTGGACGACCCGTGCCACGCACCGGCTCATCCTTGTCCCCGCCTTGCCGCCCTTCCACCGTGCCACACACATAAAGTACCACGCGCCGTCGTGGCCGTGGTCCGGGAACTGCGACGTGATCTTGTCCGGGTCCGCGGAGTAGATGTCGGCGAAGCAGACGATGCCCGGGGGGAAGAGGTTGGCGGGGAAGAGGTGGTTTGTGGTTACCCATGGGTTGAGGTAGAAGCGGATTAGCTCTTCTGGGGTTGGGGTGAAGCGGTACCCCGTCGGCACGCGCGGCCGCTGCTCCTGATTCTGCTGCTGCATCGTCATCGTGTCGTCGTTGTTGGCTTGGAGTCTTGGACTCTCGACTCAAGCGTGGCGGGTTTTTTTTTTTTTTTTTTTTTTTTGGTTAGGGCTCGGTGGGAGAGTTTTGGATCCTTGTCTTGGTCACGAACTCGCACGGTCGCGGGAGTTTATGTGGATCGATGGA
Organism: Eleusine coracana subsp. coracana; assembly: GCA_032690845.1. Lineage (NCBI taxonomy): Eukaryota > Viridiplantae > Streptophyta > Magnoliopsida > Poales > Poaceae > Eleusine > Eleusine coracana. Next base: position 14,594,288 of record CM064426.1, read on the forward strand.
GGCACCGTGTTCGAGTCGTGATCGATCCGAGTCCTAACTGGGATCGGCGTGCGCGATGTTGCATCTTTGATGATTCTTGATCATCATGGCGAGGGAAGCAAAAATTCACTGTCTCGAAGCTGGCATTCCGAGCGGTGAATAAGGAAGTCTCCAGCAGGCTGGGCCAGGCTGATAGAAAGGCCCAGGCCCGTAGGTCGGTTCTCATCCCACCCCGTGGATAAGGAAGTCTGCAGCAGAGAGCCCAGAGGCCAAATCAAAGTTAACAAACCTCTCTCGAACAGACAGGCCCAGTCAGTCACCGGCTATTCGTCCCCGAAGCCTCGGCGGAGAAGCTCCGGCCGCGCCGGTACAACACAACACGCCGTAGTAGCGGCGGTGAGGAGGCGGGCGAAGCGAGCGATCAGACTCCATGGGGAAGCAGAAGGGCCGCGCGTCAAGCAGCGGTCTGGCGGCGTCGCTGGTGCAGCAGTCCCAGGGCGCCGTCCCCGCCTTCGGCTTCGGCGGCTACCACGGCGCCACCCGCGTTGAGCCCGCCACGACCTCCGATCCCGAAGCTCCAATTCACCCTACCCCGGTATCCCCTCTCTCTTTCCTCCTTGCTTCCTCAGGGCTATTGCCTTGTTGTTAGAGGGGGGTATCTGCTCGCCTGCTACACTAGGTTGAACAATCATCCATCATCTAGTTTTACTTCCTCCCATGTCAAAGGAAGGTGTATCAACAAGCATCTTACAATCCTCGACTCCTGTGTGATAGCAGTGAATTAGAGTCGAGCCCGCTCTCAATTTTAGCTTAGGTATGGTATGGAGTTGCGGTTGGTTGATATACAATCCACTCCTTACTTCTACTAGACCTCTAGAATTTAATTTTAGCATCATCTAACTTCACATGCCCCACTACCAAGTACCAGTAGCATGATAGCATCTTAGTTCGAAACTCTGTTTTTGGGTCGCATCACTTTATGCTCATGGAAATTCTTATGCCTTGTAAAACTCTAAAAAAAATCTTATGCCTTGCTCCTTGTAACTGTATTCAGGATGTGGATAGCGAAGTGCTCCAGCACCTCAAAAGGCTAGGAAGGAAGGATCCAACAACAAAGGTCAGGCTGCTGATCAGATTCATCTCTCTTGTTTTCTTTACGCTCTGTTTTTTTAGTTAAGTGTTGTTGTGCCAAAATACTTTAGTTAACATTCACATATCTTGCTGTTGCTATCTGTCAATAATTCAGTGATGCCCTACCGATGCGTTTTCCTGAGTAGATTCACAGTCAAGCCAAGCTTCCCATTCAGGCTAGATGTAACACTTTCAAAATAGTCTTATCTGTCCCACCATTTCCTTCCAAAAGTAATTTATAGCCTTTGTGTACTAAAACAATTAACAAAGGTATCTACAGCATCAGCACCTTTATTATCTGTTGCTACTTAACATTGCTATTATTCAAGGAAACCATCCTATTGCATTGTTAATCAGAAACTATTAGCAGATGGTTTGCTACACAGGATTAGTGTTTCCAATTCCATGTCTGTAAAAGTTCAACGTGCAAGCATTCTCTGATTGCAGAACATATAATTCTTTTGGAAATTGGAACCTTCAGAGGACAAAGGTTTATAGTTATGCACATCTAGTCTGTTGTAAAATGTTGCAAAACCACACCTGGAACTCTGGTGCATATGCTTTGACAGATTTTCTATTTAACATATCTGCTGTTGTAACATGTTATTGTTCTATTGTTTTGCTTCAATGCAGCTCAAGGCATTATCAGCGCTTTCTGTAATCTTTGGGCAAAAATCTGGTGACGAAGTTGTACAAATTGTTCCGCAATGGGTATATTTCTCAATTGCTTTGTTCCAGTTTTATGTATATCTTAAATCCTTATGGTTTTTATCAGAGTAAAAGGGAGCTTCTTCTTTGCAAGGCTTTATTATGTTTTATGTTGTACAATTTTGATATAGTTATGAGAATATGCCAAGTGGCAGAATAATGTTCTTTGTTTTGACATGCACATATTTATATAGTTTGTGTGATATTTGAGAAGAACATAATACTGGCGTGTAGTTCTTGCTTCCTACATCAAAAGGCTGCATGGATTTGTAGTTTCTTTGTTGGCATTTGTACATTGCTTCCTTGCAATCCATGAATGCATAGAGTTTTTAAGACCTTCCTAATTAGGATCATATGAATACGAAGATTACCAGTCCGACCTTCTGTTCTAGCACGTGTTAAGTAGAGCGCTTCAAGCGGAGCAAAAAGCGGAGAGGCTATCTGTACACAGCTATCAAGCTAGTGAAGGAAAGCTTGTTGGCAGGCTGCAGTCTATGGGCTTGTAGATCTGCTTCTTTTATGAATTGGGTTCTCCAGCTAGTAAGCATGCGTTAACACAATATTGTTTTTGTTTGCAATAAGCTTGAACGTGTGTTGATGCGAGAAAATAAAACTGACTGGACCTTACCTATTAAGTTCTTTAATTAGCGGTTTCATGACAGCCCATTGTTTTTCTTGCAGCTTCCCTTCAATGACTGCTATTAGTGTTATAGTGTCTGTTCATGACTAGGCTTATGCAATTACCATGAAAAAAATTGCATGTTATATATTTTTCCTTTCTTTATAGGCATTTGAGTACAAGAGGCTGCTGCTCGACTATAACAGAGAAATTCGTCGTGCTACTCATGAGGCCATGTCTAGCCTGGTCAGAACAATCAAGTATGTTCATTTCTTTCCATTCAACTTATGTTATGTTTTTGCCATATACTTATCATCTGCTTTTAGTTAAGATGTAAAAGACCGTGCGCCAGTCGAACTCATAATAAATCCTGTTTATCTAATTTGCATTTCTTTTCTCGATTTTGAATGAATTTTCTTTACTCCATTGTCCTAGGAAGGGTATAGCTCCACATCTGAAGTCCATGTTGGGTCCTTGGTGGTTTTCTCAGTTTGACCCTGCTCCTGAGGTCGCACAGGCTGCTCGACGGTCATTCGAGGTTGATTTTATAATGATTCCTTCACTTGTTCCTGTTACTGGCCACTTGTTCCTGTTACTGGCTGCAAGTCATTTTACCTGGATTGCCATCTAGATTTGCTGCAGACATTAATACATTTGCAGTAAACTTTTTTCTGTTGCGGGCTTGTTTCGTAGGTAGGGATTAGAGACAATTCATTTGGATTGGTAGGAAAACTGAAGTGACTCATTCTTTCCATTGAAAAGGATTAGTTCATGGGATCCAAACCCGAGTAGCTGTTTTAATGTTAGTTATGTAGAGATATTTCATATATTGAAGGTTAATTTCATTACAGTTCAGTAATTTTTTATCAGAGACCTTAATCAATGTATTCACATTTTTAGTTAAGCTTTACTGAATTTTAGTCTGTAGTTGCGTCACTGCTACAGATAAAACAGCACCTTGCTGAAACAGATTGCATATTACTGATCAGTACTCATGTACAGCAACTTGGCCTAGCTTATGCATTGCCTATGCAACTTAGAGCATGTTGGCTTAATGAACTTCATTTGCAAGACAAGTCCTGACATCTTACTTGCCATTGCCTCATTGGCCTCTGCTAAACTTTGATTCTTGTGGTTGCTTGTGTTTAAGACTGCAGAAAAGTAGTATTCTCAATGACAACATTCCTTTATTCTTCATGGCATGTTCAGTTTTCACACTTCTTTTCTGTTCAATTGTAGGCAGCATTCACACAATCAGAGAGAAGAATTGATGCATTAATGTTATGTGTGAAGGAGATATTTCTTTATCTAAACGAGAATTTGAAGCTAATGACACAAGCTTTATCTGACAAGGCTACACCAATGGATGAAGTAGAAGATATGCATCAGAGGGTATGCTTTATGTCTTCCATTATACTTCATTTAGTGGATTTATCAGTCCACATCCCATTGTCACATATTCTCTTTGTGTGTGGAATCTGTTCCAAAGTACTTCCAGCTCATACCTAATAAATTAGTTGTTTGATTCAATTGATTTTGCATAACTTCTACTCAGTTTTATGTTGCTGCAATCGTAATATGTACCTTGTCCTCCCTCTAAAGAGGGCAGAATTTTTTGTAACAAAATACCATTCTAGTTTCTGAGGATCACTTGTTCTGGTTTTTCTTTTCAGATCGTAGTACATGCATATATAGAATTTGCTTGAAATGCCTGCTCATACATTTGCAGTTTTTACTGTAATTGATCCGTTTCAATGCATACTTCTAGCTGTATAAGTTCGCGCTGTGCAAAAACTTGTCCGTTTTAATTCATCCCTCTGTAGGTAATATCATCCTCAATGTTGGCCATGGCTACTCTTATCGACATTTTACTTGGAGTGAAATTGCAAAATTGTGATGTAGACAATTCCAATACTGATGGCAGGAATCTGTCGAAAGTACGATCTACCACACTTTCTTCTGCTGAAACCGCATTTTGTATGCATAAATATTTTCTTGGTTTCCTGAAGTCAGAAAGTGCTGTTGTACGGTCAGCTACATACTCACTGCTTTCAAGTTATATCAAACATGTCCCTCATGTTTTTGATGAAGAAACCCTGAAGATACTTTCACCCACTGTACTTGGTGCATTCCATGAAAAGGATGCGTCATGTCACTCATCAATGTGGGATGCAGTCCTTATCTTCTCTACAAGGTTTCCAGAGGCTTGGTCATATTGCAATATTCATAAAATTGTCCTCCGTCGATTCTGGCAATTTTTGAGAAATGGATGTTATGGGTCCAAACAAGTCTCTTATCCTCGTTTAGTTCAGTTTCTGGACTCCATACCACCAAAAGCAGGCATGGGACAACAATTTGTTTTTGATTTTTTGCATAATCTTTGGGCTGGAAGGAACCAGAGGCAGGTATCAGCTGCTGATAGTTTGGCCTTCTGTATTGCCATTAAACAGTGCTTTGTATGGCTTCTAACAAATGTGTCAAGGTATCCCTTTCTGAACCAGTAAATGGTTTATTTTGCATTTATTTGGCACCTGAATGTCAGCATAGTAACTCTTTTCTGTTCCCCTTTGACAGGTATTCTGGTGGAGATTCTTCCAATGATATTCACACAAAGCTTATAATTGATATACTTGCTAAAGTCATTTGGCGTGACTACCTTTTATTGTCTGATGGCACAGCTACTTGTGATGTTCAGTTATCTCATAAAAAACCCATGCTGGTGGCAGACACACGCTATCCAATGAACTATCTTCATGATTTAGGAAAATGTATCATTGAAATACTGGATGTGATCGCAGATACAGATAATTGTTTGCTAGAGGTCTCGTGTGACTCGCTGTTAAAGTGCTGTTTGGATATAATTCAACTAGGCGAGAAACAGTCAAAATTTCAGGATCATGTAGAACAACTTGTCTCTTTCTTTCTTTCTTTGGATCAACTTGTAGTCCACCAAGGTAAAACATGGCCACTGGAAAGATTGGCAAGACCACTGGTTGAACAATCTTTATCAGCTATCAAATTCTTGGTGAGTTCAGACATCATAGGATGATGATTGCATAATCTTTATTCTACTCTGTGAATATTATTATTATGCCATCATTAGCTCCATCACATTGCTATTTTTTTCCATCAAACATGAAATAAGTCTAAGCTATCTATTAATGGGCCTATTTTGAAAAGGATGACTGATCCAGGAATTCATGTTAGGCCCTTTAGGAACTAGATATTTCATAATTGATGAGTGTAACAAAGCGTGTAAAATGGATAAAGGAGCCAACTGTCCAGGGAGTGGAACAAACTTCATAGAGCTTCATTTTTATGCAAATGAAATCTGTTGCATAATACGTCTAGGAAGATGAGTCATCCTGTGAATTCTAGATTTTGTTTTATTGAAACATTTCTGTCATATGATCTGCTCTACTTAGATGCAGGTAGAATAATTTAGCTGTTCAAGATCTTGAGAATTATGTTTCTATCAGCAGCCTAAGCATGGTTTCTTCCAATTTATTGTTTCTCTACAATCTATTAATTGAGGTACGGTCATCCACTTCGTGTCCACAAAGTTAGAGATTGAATCCAAATCGGTTTCGTAACTTCTATATCATGTACCGAATTTCAAAAATCATAACTCTCACATCCGGAACTCAAATGAGTCAAACTCGGACTCTATCGCGTAGCCCTCGAAAAGTTCTACAACTTTGGTATTCAATATAAGTCCAGATCCCGCAGTTTTGATTTCTAAATATGCGATGCAAAAATATTTGTTCTGATTCAGACTCCTCTGCGCAGGTCTCTATGCAGAGCCCATATCTTGTAGCTCCGTAGTCCAAATAATATGATCCATATATGTTTCGAAAAGGTCTCAACGAGATTTACAACTGTTGTGTATTAACTTTTTCCATTAGAGCAAGTCTTTAATTTCAAAATCGCGTTGTAATGCAATGCTATTTCTGGACTCCGTGAATTGATTTTTTCTTCCGAATAAAGCTTCTAGAATATGGTAAAAAAATATGATAAAATTGTTACTTTTGACATATAAAATGATATACTAAGAAGCACCAATGATAATACAAATATAATCTTTCATGTAAAAAATGTCAATAATATTATATATAAATAATTTATATTTAAATTATAAAGAGTGTTTTATTTTTTAAAGTCCGTAGCAACGCACGGACACTTTGCTAGTCATCCATCATATATGATGTGGATATTAAGGCAAGGCTATCCTTTTTGTGCATTCATGCTGTACTATGCACACATGCAATCTAATTATCAGTAAGTTGATTGTGTAAATCATTTCACTTTGATGCAGGACACTCCAAGCCTTGTTAATCTTCTTTTAGTTCTGGTTGAAATATTTGGACCTACTCCCCTATTATTGAAGAATTACCTGAAAAATGATGAAACCTCAGATATGAAGCCCTATCTGGAGATGTTCAATGATGACTTTCTCCCTTGGTGCTTGAATGGAAAATATAACTCCTGTAGCTCAAAGATTGATTTGTTGCTTGCGTTATTTCAAGATGACTGCTTCAATGAGCAATGGTGTTCTGTCATAAAATACACTAGAGCTGGACAAAAGCACGCTGTTGATGATAAGACCTCAAATATTATGGACCAATTTGAAATATTTACACTGATACTTCAGAAAATCAGAGAAAGAATTGCTGGGCGGAAGTTAATAAACTTACACAAAAAAGGTTATCTGCCGGAACACTGGCGACATGACCTACTGGATTCTACGGCTGTGTCTGTTTTCTTTGACTCGTCTCCTGCAGATTCTCATGCTAACTTCCTATGGTATATTGCTTCTAACTCTATTTGTTCAGTTCTGGACATGTTATATGGTTAATTCTTTTTTTCTTTTTGAAACTTAGTTAGTGTGAGCCTACTCCAACTTGCTTGGGATAAAAAGGCTTTGTTGTTGTTGTTGTTGTTGAAACTTAATTAGTGTGACTGTTTACAACCTGTACACTCATGCATTTTATACCCAGCACTTAAAATATAAACAACTCAGCTCAGTAGAGCACTGCTGTATTGATGGTAGTCCCCGCATATTCTGATGATATTGATATGGTTTTGGCCTATCTTGTATATGTGAATTTCAGTGCTGCACTTGGTGGCTCAGATCAAGAGGATCGCATTTGTTTTCTCTCTGCTGAGACCGTTCGCGGCATTATTGGATTCATTCTGAAGAATTTGGCATCAGTACTAGTTGCATCAAATTTTGAATGGTCAAGATTTGCATATGAGCTGCTGTTGCATGCTGAACACAGGCACTTGAAGTTTCTAGAAAAACAATCTTCGTCAGTAAACTTTGGGATGACTCATTTTTCTTTTGGTGTTCTTAAGGGTAGCTTATTTTCAATCATATTACTTGAGGAAGATTCTCTATTTCCAGCTATTTTGGCATCTCTGTTTATTATTGAATGGGAATGCAGCATGGCTTTAATTCTTGGCGAAGAGAATGATTTGGAGGGACATAAAGATGATATTGATGTCTGTGCTTCAGATGAGGAAATGCATTTGAAGGCCGACCTTGCAGAAAGTATAAATGCCTTTTGCCAAAGCTTAAGCTCATCTTTTTGGAATAACCTTCATTCATGCACTTTGAATAGACTGGCAAACATTCTAGCTCAGTCTGTCAGGTTTGCTGTATTTCATACAAGAGAGTTACGTGATGATATGACAGCAGTCTTATGTTCGGAGTGGGTGATAGACATGTTGAAGCTCATCTACATTGATCACATAACCTTGCAAAGCTTTTTTGATCTTTTGTTATCTGAGAGCGAATGCTGGCCGCTCTGGGTGGCATCATCTTTACAGAATGGGCATCCATCTATGAAAGTTCGATTTGAGCCAGCTACTACAGATGAAATTGTAAGAATTTGTCTCTCCCCTCCCCTCCTAAAATAAATATAATGTGTAATTAACACCTTCTTTGACACAATTTTGTTGCTTACTAAATTTGAGCATAGTTTGTAAACTAAAGGTGATATTTTTCTGTTGTGTCAGTATTTATTCTTGAAAAGTTTATTTGATTTATGTTGTTCTGTCAACGGTTTGAGGTTTCTGTTTGGAAGTTTCTGAAATGACACTGTATTTATGTGAGTCTGCCACTTTACTATATCTGAACAATGAACTAATAAAGAAATAATTCTTTGGTGCAGGAACTGAAGCATCAGCGATTTGTTGCTTTTGCCGACAATCTTACTATCAAGCTTGGCTTTGGTGAAGTGATTTTGGGTATTCCAGTAAATCTGCATCGTTCTATGTCTCAATGGACTGATATTACTTCATCAATCAGTTCCTTGTCTAGAGCATGGGTGGCTGGTGAGATCCTTTGCACTTGGACGTGGACTGGGGGCAGTGTGTTGAAAACATTCTTACCTTCACTGGTTGAGTGCATGAAAGTGAAACCATGTCATGAGGTCAGCATTATGTCTTTGTTGCTTGATACGCTGCTAGAAGGTGCCATTATGCATGATAGTGGTTTGTCGACACTGTTTAATGCTTGGTATCTTTCTGGAGATGAGATAGAGAAAATTCAGGATCGTTTTCTCCGTGCTCTTGTGGCTTTACTGTTTAGTTCTGACACCAATGATTTTATCTGGAGAGAATCTGATGCACTTGTATTTTTTGAGAAACTGTTGAGCCACCTTCAACCTTTTATTGATTCATCAGTAAATAGAAAATGTCTAAAAGCTCTCCCCTTTGTTATGAGTACAATTGTGAAAGCTTTGTCAGAGAAATCGAAACTGAGTAGAGAATCTTCTTGCGCTGATTTGATGGGGAAAAACATTTTGAGTTGGCTTGATGCAACCATCTCTTGTCTGTCATCTAGCCCTAGGGAAGTACTAGAACAAGGTATGTTTCAATAGAGTTGTTATTAGATAGAAAAGGTTACATGTTGTTTTTCAGTAATGTAATATGATCTCTTATGTTTGTCAGATGCCGTGGACTGGATGCAAGTGGCATTGTCTTGCTTCCCGTTGAGGATAACTGGAGGAGGCCAGAACTTGGTAATTACGGTTGTGCGATCAGTGACGCGGAAAGATCGTTAATCCTGACTCTTTTTCAGAAATACCAGATTTTCTATAATCGCGCTGCCTCATCATTATCAACTAGTGAAACAGCATTGTCATCAACAGTTGAATTGCTGGGAGTGAAACTGATAGAGGTTACAGTCGGATATTGCTGGACAAACCTTGATGAAAATGACTGGTGTTTCTTGTTTTGCATCGTATTCAAGTGGATTGAATCATCTGTTTTGCTTGTGGAAGAAATGACAGATGGCATCAATGATGCTGTAGCAAACCAGAAATCAAGTGAAGATGCCTTGGAGATGATTAAATTAGTGGTTAACTCAGCAGACAAGTTAACCATAAGCTTAGCAGAATCTGCTTTGGTTGTGTTGTGTCAACTCAACCATCTTGGTAATATTCAAGAAGCAGAAAATTCCCAGAGTTTGCAGCTCATTAGGTCAGGGGACTATGCTAAGAGTAATGACAAAATTGTGGAGAGTATCCTCCGTTTGTTCCTGGCTTCTGGTGTTTCAGAAGCAATAGCAAAATCTCGTGTTGAAGAGGCTTCATCCATCATAGGTTCTAGTCGCCATTCTTATTTGCATTTTTGGGAACTTGTAGCATCATTCATCAATAATACTTCACCTCAGATTAGAAGGTCTTCACTTGAGTCCATGGAACTGTGGGGACTTAACAAGGATTCAGTTAGTGGACTATATTCAATTCTTTTCTCTTCACAGCCAATATTTCATTTACAGTTTGCTGCATTCTCTCTACTTTTGTCTGAGCCCTTCTGTCAACTTTCACTGGTTAAAGAGCGTTCTCTTGAAGACAATTGCTTACCTGCTCAGCATTCTGACATCAACCAAAGTACTGAATTGATGCCAGATTCAGAGAAGACCCTACATATCAGAGATGAACTGTCAGCCTTAATTGAGTTCCCAACTTCTAAACTTCTCAAAACAGACCTGATAGATCGAGATAGGGTACACTATACTAACATGATTTTAAATACTGCAACTATATTATCATAGTCTATGTGCTAACAGTGATTTTTTGTTTCTCCTCACTAGGTTGACGTCTTCATTGCGTGGGCATTGTTATTGTCACACGTGCAGTTACTACAACCATCTTCCAGTTCTAGAGAAAATATACTTAAATATATACAAGATAAGATCAGTCCATGTATATTGGATTGCATCTTCCAGCATATCCCATTAAAAGCTGCTGCACTTAGTGGGAAGAAAAGGGATGTTGAACTCATGCCTGAAGCGGAGGCTGCTGCAAAAGCTTCTAAGAATGCTATTGTTACTAGTTCATTGCTTTCCTATGTGGAATCTCTTTGGCCTGTTGGGACGTGGCAAATGGCCTCACTTGCGGGGTCATTATATGGGATGATGATTAGACTGCTGCCTTCTTTTGTGCGCACATGGTTTACTACCTTGAAAGACCGTTCGTTATCATATGCAATCGAGTCTTTTACTAGACAGTGGTGCAGCCCTCCTCTTCTGCAGGACGAATTTTCGCAGGTACGTTGAACCTTTTTTGGTGGCAAGGTATAATTTGCTTTCTAATTGTTACTAGAGACGCGCCGCATGATCGAATTTATTAATAGGTTTTGGTCTAAGCTATCATTGAGCAACTTTAGTCTCTGCAGAAGAGGCCTTTGGGGCCTTACAATTCCCTGTGCAATTTATTTTATCCGTTGTTGCAGGTTAAGGACTCTGCAATTTATTTTATCCATTGTTGCAGGTTAAGGACTCTATCTATGCGGATGAGGATTTCTCAGTTAGCGTGAACCGATCAGCTTATGAGATTGTTGCAACGTACAAAAAGGAGGAGACAGGAATTGATCTTGTTATACGGCTCCCCAATTGTTACCCCCTACGGCACGTTGATGTTGATTGCACAAGAAGTTTGGGTATCAGCGAAGTGAAGTGTAGGAAATGGTTGCTTTCCCTCACCTCATTCGTTCACAACCAGGTATTTCGGTGTAAAGCATAAACAAAATTCTTGGGCAATCAGTAATTGTTAGCTTTTGCCACAAGGAAATAGCAGATACATTTGATCATACTCGTGCATGTTGTTATAGAAGAATGTCAGTCTAACTAGGCTAACTGTTCTCTGCAGAACGGTGCAATAGCAGAGGCAATTTGCACCTGGAAGAGTAATTTTGACAAAGAGTTTTGAGGGCGTGGAGGAATGCCCAATCTGTTACAGCATTCTCCACACGAGCAACCACAGCCTTCCAAAACTGGCTTGCAAGACCTGCAAGCACAAATTCCACGGTGCCTGCCTCTACAAATGGTTCTCAACGTCCAACAAATCAACGTGCCCGCTGTGCCAGACTCCCTTCTAGGCTCGTGTACTACATGATATGAGCTCCAGAATTCTGTTGTGTGGGTCAACTGACATTTCTCTTGTAGTAGTGCTAGATAGTTTTTCACGGAGGTGTTTGTTGGCATCGGTCAGTCGTGGATGTAATGATATGTATATGTAGTTCATCGGCAGCTTGCTTCTGTAGATTCTTCATTGTGACAGTGCCTCATTTTTGGTCAGTAGTTTTGTCAACTGACGCGTAGTCTTGCTTCTGTAGGGAAGCGAAGAGAGCTATACAGAATACAGGCACAATTTTGTTAAGTAGATTCATTCAGTTACCCTATGCTCACAAGAAACTCTTTGGGAGATAATTGACAGCCGACTTTGGACGGCGGACTGTTTGCAAAGAAGCAAGGCATCTTAATTTAAAGGGAGTGGTCGAACAAATGAATCAAATATGAACAAATGCAAGATTTCTTGTTATTACAGTACAACCAAAGAGAAGGATAACTGTCTTGGTGATTCAGCACATGCACGTTGCTTGAACCCCCAGAATTTTTAGCTAAAAACAAAGGTGGAACACAACCATTCTTTGATATGATTCTCTGACTGGTGAAGCAAGGTCAACCAGAGCATGGTATATTTGACGCTTGCTCTGAACTCCGAAGCACGCAAGTATTATGCAATGAGGAAAGGGAGTACGGTCAACATGAAAGTCTCGTAGCTAAAATTTGCAGACCCAGAATATGCAGTGTCCTTTTCCTTGAACTTCTCAGTTAGTCCCTGCAAATGTACAAATGAGCACGAATCAGAATACAATTGGGAGATAAGAAGATACGGAAAAAATGCTTAAACTGGGTGTCTTCGTGGTTGTGCAGTATGGTGGATGCATTACCTTGACAGTGAGGCAACATCTGCAGAGTAAAATACGAGAAATCGAGTTAGGATTGTGAGGCAACAAATGATGCAGCAAGAACTTGTAAGAAACAAAACAAGTTAATCAAACCGGTTCTTACTCAATGAAGTTGTCATATTCGATTGCTCTGCACTTGCCCCCAGTCTTGTCAAATTTAGCTACAAGTAGGTCCAGCACAGTTGGAGAAACAGAGTATCCTAGACTGAGGAGTGCGTCGCGCAGTTCGAACGCATCAATCTTGCCACTTCGATCACGGTCGAACCTCTCAAAGATTGCCTGCACAATGTAAGCATTACTTGTTATTATTACGTTTGTAGATTTGTAATGATTATATATATCGCACCATAACAAAAGTATAGAGAATGAAAATAGGTACTAGCCATCTCACCCTCCAGTTCTGAAGACTCTGAAACACAGCCGTGAATTCCTTGGGTCCTGAAAAGACAAAAAGAAAAGACCAAAATTATGAAAAATTATTGAAGAAAATATATACATGAGATACATAGCTCGAGTCGTGTCTTCAGTGCGTGCGTGCAACCGGCAGTTGTGATTCAGGAACTCGTCCGATCGACATTTTTATTGGCAAAAAAAAAAGGGAGTTGCATGTATAATTGATCAATTTTAAATTCGACCACCCATTCCAAGTAAACTCTCTTAGCTTGTTCTTTAGGAAATGACCAAGTTGCCAAAAGTCAAACGACCGAACAATGGGAAGAACTTGGTTATATATTTACCGATGACGCGGAGGTTGGTGTTGGTGAAGATGTACATGAGGAGGTGCACGGTGCGGATGCTGAAGCTCTGGTAGCTGTACCCGGACAGCGCCGCCTGCAGCTCCCCGTCGTCGATCATGCCGCTCCTGTCGCGGTCCGCCGCCTGGAAGCACGCCACGATGGTCGGGTCCGTCCCCGGCGCGAACGTCGACGGCGTCAGCGTCGCGAACATGCCGCCGCCGTACGGCGCGGCGGGGTTGTATGGCGACGGGGCGCCGTACGGCGGGTAGCCGGCGGCGGCGTTGGCGAGCGGAGGGTAGCTTCCGCCGCCGTACGGCGCGTAACCGGCGCCGGTAGAGGGTGGCGGGTAGCCGGCGGCGGTAGGGGGTGGCGGGTAGCTTCCGCCGCCGTACGGTGGGTAACCGGCGCCGGCAGGGGGTGGCGGGTAGCCGGCCATGGATGGTTTCGTGCTAGGAGACGAGGAAGAGCTAGAGGCGGTGTGCGGTGCACTGGCTGATTGGAAATTAAACCGCGCGAGATGTTCTCTCTCTCTCTCTCCTCTGACGCGGTGGTGCTTCTTGAAGTGGAATGAGAGGGAAGACGGTGCTTTATATACGTGGCAAATGGGAGAAATGTCAAGGAACACGGCGAAGCAACCGCGCACTTGTGCGACAGATCAAATGCACTGTTTTATTAGCAGGAACAAAGACTATTTCCGATCGCCAATTAATGATTGTTTCCTTCCTTCCATATTAATCTATGTATACCATGGTGCTGGTGTATGATAACTCGTTCAACCGACGGGTTCTTGATGACCGGCCAGCCGAGCGCAGCCCGAAAATGTGTTTCTAACACAGGCGGGAGGTACCGCCCCTTATCCAACGGCTACCACAACTTTATAATTTGGAAATAATGTCTATGTCTATATCATTATCAAAGTAATTTAGCAGAAGAATTTAGCACAGTATTATTTTCACAGTAGTCAAGGCACACGTCCCAAAGTTTCTGTTCATTGCCGGACTGCATGTTCTGGCGCTTCTTTTTTTTATATATTCATTCTTAATTTGGGTGGTTGGCTGTTGCTATTTCTCAAAGCACAAATAACGAAGATTTTGTTTTTGATTTACTTGAGTTACGAATTTCTTTGAATCTAATTTGATCCCTATTTTAGAAATATTTATACAATTCAAATGTGAAATGGATATGAATCTCAATTGAATTTAATTTGAATATCAAGGATCCCAATGTTGTAGTATCCAATAATTTGCCATTCTCATATCTGAAACCATTTATTTATTCTCAAATTTGGAATATCCTTTTTTTCCAAAAATGAAGTATCGAAGTCTTCTTTTTGCTCTCCCATGGGATTTGAGTTCATTTTTTTTTAATTTGAGGTAACGAAGTTTCTTTTTCAAAAATGAAGTATCGAAGTCTTCTTTTCTGAAATATTTGTACAATCTCAAATGTGAAATTGGGTATGAATCCCACTTGAATTTAATATGAATCTCAGGCATCCCATGTTGTAGGATCCAATAATTTGCCATTCCCATGTCTGAAACTCTTCATTACTTTTTAAATTCAGAATACGCCTTTTTTGGTAAAATGAAGTACTGAGGTATGTGTTTCCTCTCCCATGGGATTTGCGTATATATATTTTTGTCTGTTACAATATTTCCAATTTCCCCTTTTCAGTGCAGATCATCCATTTAATAGGCTGCATGCATGCATTTACTTGCTTTTACGTGGTTCGTCTCCAGCCTGCAATGTCTGCAACGTCTGCAGCTATCACAGGGCCCTAGGCTGATTAACTATTCTAATCACCTCGTAACCTCTTCCACGCTGGCAGGACATCAATCTCCACGCACACCAACTACGCATTGGCAGCCATCAGATAAGGGGCGGTAGCTCACGCCTGTGCGAGAAAATTCGTATTGGAGCGCAACCAGAGGCCAGAGAAGAACAATCTTCTTTCTCGCCACTAGTTTGATGACCTGAACGAGCCATCCATGTTTCTTGCCTCGCATGGCAGAGACGAGGAAATCAAATTGAAAAGGGCCCAGAGGAATCCCGTTAATTTACCGCGCAACAAGATGAGAGGAAGAGGAGGAAACAGAACACATCGTATCATGCAACTCTCTGCGGATCGCCGGAGGGCCGAGAGCGACGCTTCGCGATACGGATTGTACGGTTCACAGGCACCAGAGGGGTGGACGGTAAATAAAATACCGATCACCCGGGTCGGAGAACGAAATACCGACCACCCCCGCGGGACGAAGCAGAGCACGACCTGGCCTCGACGCGCGCTCGTGCTCTGCACCGATGAGTGGCGCGAGACTCACGTCGCGACGCCGGCCGCGCCCCGCGGGTAGTGACGCTTCATCCGCCGCAGACACACCCCGCGGCGGAGGGGAAGGACGCCGGCGATTGTGGGGGGTGCCGAGAGCTTCAGCCTTCAGATCAGGGCGGCACTTGCACGGCGCTGGAAGGCTGGGTGGTGGTCTCCTTCCTCTGCCCTGCCTTCTGTCTGCAACGCGATTACACATTCGTCACTCGTCACAAGTTCAGAGCTTTTACATTCTTTTCCCTTTTTTTTTTTGGAAGGGAACAGGGCTGTGTTACATCACGTTCCACTAGCGCGTTCTTGTTTCAGACCACAACACTGTGCACTGCTAAACAGTTCTGGTCGTTGCAGAAGATATTCATCTTCAGTATATGCAGATGGGATGAGATGGTAAACAACAGAACACTCGCCTCTCGTTACTTGTTTTTACTTTTTCAGATTACTACTTGGAGTTGGAAAGCATGTGTCAAGATCAATTCATGCACTATGTCCTCAAGTCCATGCGTACAGGTCAAAATGGGAATTAAACCAATTAAATGAATGCTTCCTTTGACATTCGTTTCGTATCCCCTCCCATCCAATCCAAACATGTCTAGGTTCTCTCCACTGATGATGTTTGTTGCCACCGGTCAATTATTCATTTCTGCAAATGCTATGTCGCCTTACAGTACAGGATGAGACCAAGTCCTAATGCCCATTACCATTATTGATTAGCTAAACATATGTACACAGCTCATATTCCCTGGTGCGATTGGACACAACCGCTTCCTCTGCAACTTAAACATACGACAATTGGTTCTCGAATATTAATGCCATGGTCAACCGTGGCCATAAAATGAGCATGCGCATCCCTGACTCAGCATTCCTACTTGCCGAGACAGCACATAGCTTTGAACCGTGAGCAGTAGGCAGTGGCGGTGCGCCAACGAATAGGCTCGACATGCTGATCACACAGGCAGGTAGCGGGCGCACAAGCCACGTAACACGAGATACATTTAGCAAGAAACCGACTATCGAAATGCTGCAAAGCAGCAATAACATCACAACTGATGTTGGACATGAAATAAACACAGATGCTTTATTAAGGGACAGGTAGATCAGATACATGCTGCAACATTTTCACATTTTTGTTACCTAGCACCCATGATTATCCAGGCATTACATGCAGACTAAAAGTAACATTACTTCCACATTGAGAGCTATCCAGTGTCACCCACAACTATCAAAGCATTTACATCCAGGTAACATGCAACACTTATTAAATCCCCAGAATCAATCCAACCAAGAAAACGGCTGTCAACATTACTATTCTCACTTTCTCCCAGCTCTGATTACATGAGCCACATTATGCGATGAGAAAAGGGAGCACGGTTAACATGAAAGCCTCATATGTAAAAGTTGCAGATCCAGAGAATGCAGTATCCTTTTCCTTGAACTTCTCGGTCAGACCCTGCAGAAGTATACTAGAAATGAGCACAAGTGCATTTCTGAGATAGAAATAAGATATAAAGTTTCGCTGAGGGTGTCTGTATTTGCATTTGCAAATGCTTGGTGGGGTAATTACCTTGACAGTGAGGCAGCATCTGCAAAGGTAGAAGGAAAGGAGTTAGGACCGTGATAAAGCACAACCTATGGCAAATCTAATGCAGGCATGTAGCTGAAATTTGTTTTTCAAGATTCACAATCAAACTTGTTTTTCATTAGAAAACATGGATGAATATAGGAGCCTAATCAATGAACAAACCACTTTTTTAGTTCGAATTTTCACTGGTTAAGAATTTGGACAAACATTTTTTCTTCAAGATACAGAAAAAACCTTTTCACTAACCATAAATAACGACACTATGGAAGCATCGGAAGTCAGAAACATTATTAAGGCACTGCACTGATAGATAAGACAAATATAGCCATTTAAAAAAGCTGAAACCATTACATTGTAACTTTACCAGGCTCGACAAAGCTTTGATCAAAATAATAAAAGTCTGAGAAACTAATAGGAACTTAATTTAATTATTATTTTTTAGACTGAACACAGTAGAAACTTACAAATAGATTGAATCAAGATACTTACTCAATAAAGTTATCATACTCAATTGCTCTGCTCTTTCCCCCAGTTTTGTCAAATTTAGACACAAGCAGGTCTAGCACGGTTGGAGAAACAGAATATCCCAGACTGAGAAGAGCATCACGTAATTCTGATGCATCAATCTTACCACTCCGATCACGGTCAAACCTCTCAAATATTGACTGCATAATATAAACACCAAGCATTACTTCAGTGCTATAGCTGATTTGTTCTCCATAATTCAATTGAAAGAAATAACAGGAAGACAAAGGAACTTAAGGTGCAGCCATCTCACCCTCCAGTTCTGAAGACTGTAGAACATATCAATGAATTCCTTGGGCCCTGAAAAGATTAATAAAAAAATTCAAAACATAAGACAATTGTAGAAAGGGGTACAGAAGATAAAAGGAAATGCTGAATTTAGACTTGTTAGAGCAGAAAAAGAAGGAATTTAACTCTAAAGAAAGTTGGAGATATAAAAGTTTATAGTTGAAACTTACAGCAGCAACAAAGCCTTTTCATAGTAATAGCTGAAACTTAGCTTTTAGTTTTTTTCTTTTTGAGTAGATGCTAAATTAAAAAACTAAAACACATAGCATAAAAACCATTATGATGCTCTGAGAAGCGATTAAATTGCACAGTTAAGATTATACTTTTGACTTAAAACTGACTACCAAAATTATAAACAACAGCAAACTATCACTACTGAAAAATATGCCAGTAAAGATCAGGAGGCCTTCAAAGTTAAATTCAGGCTTTAAAAGCTAAATAACACCAGTGTTCACTTGCAGTGTACAAATAGGTTTCGTTTTCCAACCTCTTAAACCAAATACAGGATTAAAACTGCTTCTAGTATACTGGTTAGATTTGAAGGTAGCTCATAGAATTGTGGCTTACAATACTTTCATTACAACGGTGCATTAAGCATGTTAACAGTAGGCCACCGTATGCATCCAAGTTAGGACCAAACTGAATTAACCTACGCTGCCACATGATAAAATAAATCCCACTATGCACTACACTGGCTCATCAAGCACATGGCGCAGGAGCTCTCCACCTCCAATTCCCAAAGTCAATGTGCCTTGGTCAGCTTGGTGAATCTTAGGACTTCCATTGAATTCATGTGTGCACAACCTAACCTATATAGGACCTAACAGTAAACTAAGGAATATCTACCAACTACTAAGCTGCATCCGAAATCTAGCTCACAGGAATGTCAAATATGGCACCAAATTACCTTAACAAAAATGCATTCCAGTGTTACAGTTACAGTAAAAGGCTCGAGAGTGATATGCTCCATTGCTCCATACATAAACAAGAAATTGTCAAATTCCATGGTTTCTAAGAGGTTTGGTGCTGTATTTGAAGTTACTGCGTGCGACGTAGGCAGGACAAACTAATAATACTACAGGAACAACTCAAGTCATCTGCATTCTACGCCACTGCACGAACACTTTTTCCACAGAAGTGACGGATCTACTTGATCAATTCAATGTTTGACCACATCGCAGCGCACGCCATAGTCACCAGAGCTACCAACTACGGCACCCAGACGAGCAATGACCGGGAGGGGAGAAGCACGATGTGATGGGCTTACCGATCCTGCGGACGTTGGTGTTGGTGAAGAGGTACATGAGGAGGTGGACGGTGCGGAGGCTGAAGCTCTGGTTGTACCCGGACAGCGCGGCCTGCAGCTCCTTGTCGTCGATCATCCCGCTCCCGTCGCGGTCGGCCGCCTGGAAGCAGGCCACGACGTTGGGGTCGGTCCCGGGCGGGAACGCCGACGGCACCAGCGCCGCGAACGGGCTCCCGTACCCGCCCGGCGCGCCGTACGGCGCCGATGACGCGGGAGGCGGTGGGGTCCCGTAGGGCGGCGCGGACGAGGAGTGCGGCGGGGCGCCGTAGGATGAGCCGTACTGCTGGCCGCCGGGAGGGGCGCCGTAGGACGAGCCGTACTGCTGGCCGCCGTACCCGCCGCTTCCGCTTCCGCTGCCGCCGTAGGGCTGGGGCTGGGAGGTGGGTGGGGCGCCGTAGTAGGGAGCTGACGAGGAGGAGGAGGAGGAGGAGATCTTGCCTTCCTTGGGGGGCTTCTGGCCGTACGGCGGAGCGGAGGGGGCCGCGGAGGAGCCGTAGGACGGCGGCGCCCCGTAGCCGCTTCCGGGGCCGTAGGGGTAGCCGGAGCCGGGGGGCGGGTAGCCGGCCATGGATGGATCGAGGTGAGTGGGGGAATTCGGGAATCGAGGTTCGATTTTCCTTCCAACAACAACTGTGCTGTGCTTGGAATAATGGAATGGAAGCAGATGCGAGAAGCAGCAGGACAGGTACGTGGCTTTTATGATGGAGGGAGAATCGGGAGCGGCTTCGGATGGAACGCGTCAACGGCTAAAAAGGTTAGCGCGTGGCCGCGGCGGATGGGCGTTGCGTTGCTTGTGAAACCGAGTGTACGACCCGACCGTGCTTGCTGATTAAGCATCGCTGTGGCTGAGAGAAGGACGAAGTGTATTCGAACTCGATCAACCTATCAAAGCATCACCAACGCGTCCCGTACGTTCACGACAGCAGGAGAGTGGAATGTTCTTTCGTGTTTTCGTTAGGAATAAGAAATTGAAATTTTCTTTTGGAAGAACAAGCGTCAAGTAAAAGATGGGTCTAGAGAGTACTTTAGTTGAGGGATAACTATAGATATTCAAATAGGTGACTCGGTCTAACATGGCCCGGCTTCTAATAGGCCTAGCATGATTAATTTTGGGTCAGTACGGCATACGGGCCGTGCCTAGACAGCCCATAGGCTCTGTTTCTGGCTCACGGCATGACACGAATTTACGTAATCATGTTGGGCTGACTCGATAGGTTTTCTTTTGGAAGAACAAACGTCATCTAAAAGATGGGCCTAGAGAGTACTTTTAGTTAAGAGACAACTATAGATGCCAAACGGGCAGTCCGGCCTGGCACGGTCCAGACTCTAATTCTGACCCACGACAGAACATGGATTTATGTAATTATGCCGGGCCGGTCCGATAGGCTCATTATCATAGTGGGCTATTAGCTACTTTACAGTCTGCTAGTATTCCAAATGATGAAAAATAAAGAAAAAAGAGTGTAGCAGAGATTCAAACCTGGAACTTGAAGAAAGGAATAGGCAATCTAAAAATAATTTGAAAAGGCTCTAAAGATTTATCAAATAAACAGGACTGACGGAACTTCTGTCAGTAATGACGGGACTTCTGTCGCCACGGAAGTTCTGTTAAGTGACACAACTTCTCACTAATCTTCCTTTAAACAATAAATTTAATGCGGATAACAAAGAGAAGAAAATACCAACTTGATAGGAGTGAAGCTAATATAATGTAAACCTAGAGTTCTTGATTCAATAACTACCCACACAAATAACAAGTGATACAAGCACAATAGTATAAAAGAAATGAGCAAGCACAAATATAAAAACGAAAATGTAAAGAGAGACATAAGAATCAACCCGAGGTTCGGTAACTACACTAAGTAGTTCCTACGTCCTTGTTGAGGAGCCACACAAAATGGTCGGGTCTCTCTCAACCCTTTTTTCCGCCAAGCAATCACAAAGATCGTGCTCGGATTTCTTTCACCACTTGATTCTTTTTCTCCGAAGGCAAATCACACCTTCACAAACGTTCTTAACTCACCACACGAAGTTGGGAGCTCAAGGGCGACGCCTGGCCATCTAGGAGATCAAGTCTTCAAAAGTAACAAGCAAATCAAATCTTGATGGGGAGGGAATGATGTGCTCAAACTTTTGAATGGATGGATTCAATGTTTTTATGGTTGGATCTCTCTTACTTAGATTTGAATCTCAAGAACAAGCTTAGGAGTGAGAGGGGAGAGCTCTAACTAAAGAGTGAGTGAAATGGCAAGAAATCCAACAGCACCCACGGGGGAAGGGGTGAACTATAAATAGAGACTCTCCAAAAACTAGCTGTTATACCATTTTCCGGGTCTGACAAAACTTTCGTGGTTACCCACGGAACTTCCGTCATTTCAAATTTAGCCATTGCACGAGCCTGGGAGAGAAGCCAGATGTTGTGACGGAACTTCCGTCAAGAGGTGACGGAACTTCTGTCACTCTCGGTTGGACAAGGACTGAGCTCACAGAACTTTCGTGAGAGCCACGGAGATTCTAGTGACGGAACTTCCGTCAAGGGGTGATGGAACTTCCGTCACACTTGGGAGGGCAGCAAGCAGGAACCCGACGCTAACGGAACTTCCGTCAGGAGGCGACAAAACTTCCATCACCCTCGGGTGGACAACAAGTGGGAACCCGACGCTGACGGAACTTCCGTGAGAGGGCTCATGGAACTTCCATCACTCTCTGTTTGGCTCAGAAAAAGACTGGTTCTAAGGCTTTGATGGCTATACTTCTCACATATCTTTTTGGAGGCTTGAGCACACATATTTTCCTTCTTAGCAAGTTTATTTTACCCCCTTTTATAGTTCGGCATACCTATGACTCAAAATAAATTAAAGAACTAATTAGTGAAGTGCTTTCGAATCCATATTCTTTCCTTTCTTTTGGGGAATAAACAATAAATTGTAAATATGGAATTATACAATAATTTTGATTATCTGCACATTTACTTCATAAACAGGTTAGCATACTTTTAATCTTTCATCATCGTACACCAAAACCCACTGGGGGATCCTAGATGCATTTTCAATCTTCCCCTTTTTGGTGATTGATAACAATAGATTAAAAGGATATAGAGAGGATAATCAAAAGAGATAAAGAGCAACATATAGCGGAACTCCTCCTAAAGATATGCATGAATCACACAAACATGTGATGGAGCTCCCCCTATATTTTGCAATGAGTGGGGTGTCTAAAGGTGTACAAGAGTGAAGCAACGTGATAAAACAATAAGCAAGCAACACAACCTTGACACGATCATTCTACAAAACTAATAGAAACAAGTACCACACATAACATAAGAATAATGGAGTTATTACAATAAGGTTCACAAATAGTTTTCACATGCAAAGCAAATAGAAGGAATAACAAATCCATAGGTTCATTATTATCCTATTACAAGCAAGCCACTGAAACAAATATACTTCTCATCTCATCTCTCCCCCTTTGGTATCAAGGCACCAAAAAGAATGAAAGGAGAAGAAGATAAGAGAAATGTATCATTCATCATCATCGGTGCTTGCATCATCGTCGTCTTCGTCCTCTTCATCACGTTCTTCTCTTGGGCTTGAGGAGGAGCGGGTTGAGGAGCAATATCATCCCAATCATAGCCGGCAAGTGGATCCTCAAAGACTGGTGGCTCACCATCAGGCTCATACTCGGAGCCATCCAGAGACACCTCATGATCTTGAGCTCTTTGGTCTTTCTTGTAGCGCCGCACTTGCTTCTTAATGCACCTCTTGTTCTCCCAAATTTTCTTAGCATTGAAGCAACAAGCATTCAAGATGTTCTTGAGCATAGAGGCAGTGAAAGATGATGGGCGTCGGCGAGGGGCTTCGGGTGGAAGAGCGGAGGATGATACACGAGGTGTGGCTGCCTCTGCCCGAGCTGCCTTTTCTGTAATCAAGCCTAGCTACGGGTGCATAAGTTTCACCAAAGTCCAAATCTTCTACTTGTGAGTAGCCTTTTACAACAAGTCTTGCCTTGTTTCTCACCACCACACCATACTCATCTTATTTGTTGCGGAAGACCCATTTTGTGTCTACAACATTTTGCTTGGGTCTCTTCACTAATGACCATACCTTGTTTCTTTCGAAGTTGTTCAACTCTTTTTGCATAGTCATCGCCCAATCTGAGTCTTGAAGGGCTTGTTCCACCCTAAGAGGTTCCATAAAGGAAATAAACGGGTAATGATGACAAAACATAGTCATTCGGGATCTAGTAGTTACCCCTTTTTGGATGTCTCCAAGAATGTTGTCAACGGGGTGATCCTTTTGGATGCTTCATCTTCTTCTTCTTGATTGATATCATCTTGAGTGTCTCTATCCCCACCATCTTGACCTTGATCTTGGTTGTTACCTTGACTATAGTCATCACCATGATCTTGGTTTCTTTCTTGATCTTGTTCATCTTGTGGCTCTTGTGGAGATGGATCATCTTGGCTTGAAGAAGATGGTTTATTTTGACTTGAGTTTGGGTCTTGTGGTCTTATCTCATCTATTGCCATATTTCTTATTGCATCACAAGGAGCTTCATCACCTACATCACTTGGATTAACTTGCTCTACTTGAGAGCCATTATATTCATCAAAATGCACATCCCGGGTGATTTCAACAATTCCGGTGTCTTTGTTAAAGACTCGATATGCATAGACGTTAGTTCCATATCCAAGGAGAAAACCTTCATGTGTCTTAGGAGCAAACTTAGAGAATTTAGGTTTCTTGTTAAGAATGAAACATTTGCTCCCAAAGACACGAAAATATGAAACATTTGGAAGGTTACCGGTGAGAAGCTCATATGGTGTTTTCTTCAAGATCTTGTGAAGATATAATCTATTTGTTGCATGGCATGCTGTGTTGATGGCTTCAGCCCAAAAAGTGTCCGGTGTCTTGTACTCATCTAGCATTGTTCTTGCCATCTTTCTGAGTGTGCGGTTCTTTCTTTCGGCTACCCCATTTTGTTGTGGAGTGTATGGAGCTGAGAAATCATGCTTGATGCCTTCTTCATCAAGATATTCTTTAACTTGTGTGTTCTTGAACTCGGTTCTATTGTCACTCCTTATTTTCTTGATCTTCACTTCATACTCATTTTGGCCTCTCCTCAAGAATTTCTTTATGATACCTTGTGTTTCACTTTTGTCCTTCAAAAATAATACTCAAGTAAAACGAGAATAATCATCAATAATTATAGGGCCATATTTGTTACCACCAATGCTTATGTAGGTGACCGGTCCAAATAGGTCCATGTGGAGCATTTCTAATGGTCTTGTCATTGTCATCATTGTCTTGGATGGATGTGTCGCTCCCACTTGCTTTCCAGCTTGACCTGCGCTACATATTTTGTCCTTCTAAAAAACAACATCCTTTAGTCCAATGACATGGCCACCTTTAAGAAGTTTGGAAAGATTTCTCATCCCAACATGAGCTAGTCGGCGGTGCCATAGCCAACCCAAGGTAGTTTTAGCGACCAAACAAGTATTTAGGTTAGATCCTTCTTTGTTGGTGAAATCAACAAGATAGATCTTCACCTCTAAATACCCTTTGAAAGCTATTGAGGAATCTTTTTTTCTAAAGATGGTCACACCATCATCGTCAAAGAGACAACTATAGCCCATCTCATAAAGTTGTGATACGGACATTAAGTTGTATCCTAGACCATTTACAAGATAAGCATTACTAATTGAAAGGTCATGGGTGACATCAATCCGTCCACGACCAATTACCTTTCCCTTATTGTCATTTCCAAATGATATGCCTCCACTCGGTAGATTGTCATGATCAAGTGTGGAGAACATTGATCTCTCTCCGGTCATATGATTTGAACATCCACTATCAAGTACCCATATTGTACCACTGGAGGAGTATTCCTACAAGAGAAATCAAGCATGTGTTTTAGGCACCCAAGTTGGTTTAGATCCCTTAACACTAGATACAAGAACTTTGGGCACCCATACATAAGGTTTCCACCTTGCATCATGCGACTCAACAAACTTAGCAACTACTCTACCATAAACATTATGAGTTAGCACATAAAAAGCATCAAAATCATCAAAGGATATGGTAGAGGTCTTGTTGCTCTTGTTGACTTGAGATGCATTGTTCTTGGTCTTGTTAACCGATTTTTGTGCCAATTGCTTTCCTTTTCCTTCGGGCACAAACACGGTTCTCTTATTATAGTTCTTCTTGGGTGCAGTGTTATTGTACTATAATCCTCTCTTATCACGAGAGGCTCTTGGCTCACCAACTAATTTTGTTGGTCTCCACTTGAGCTTTTTTCTTAAGCTCATTGACTTGGTTGGTTAACTTCTCAATGATTGCATCTTGTTTGGCAATCATATCAACATCAATGTTGCGGCACCTTTCACAGCCCTTGCTTGTTGAAGCTTGAGAGGATTCAAGCTTCTTCAACAACGAACGTGAGTTTGCCTTGAGATCTTCAATGGCCTTTATTAAGGCCTTGTTCTCCTCTTGCAAGGAGTTGCACCTTTGTTGATACTTCTTGGTCATTGAGTTACATGATTTACTTGTCTCATTGACCTTTGTAAGGTACTTGGTCAAAGCCTTGTTCTTCTCCTTTTCTTGCTCAAGTTGCTAGGTGAGCTCAAGGTTCTTGCTTCTTTCTTCATCAAGCAACTCTTCTTATCTATCAATGATTCTTTCTTGATTGTCCAACTCTCTTTGTAGCTTATCTAGCATTTTTACCATTTCATGCATAGAGGGGACCAAGTCCTCCTCTTCATCACTATAATAAGAAGGATTGAAATCGGTGTGAGGAGCTACCTTGTTTTCCTTGGCCATGAAGCATCAAGGAGTATCATCTTTATCATCGGTGAGGTTGTTGAAGAGTGACTTCTTGGCCGGAGATAGACCAATGGCAATGTTAGCAATGCCACCCTCATCATCTTCATCATCATCATCGAAAATATACTCTTGGCCAATGTGAGCATGTCCCTTGTTGTATGGCTTCTTGTTGAGCTTTATCTTATTGTTGTACTTTTCATTTTTCTTGCCATTGCCATTTAAACTTGGACAATCAACAATCATATGTCCTTGTTCATGACACTCATAGCATCTTCTATTTGTTCTTCTAGATTTTGTCTTGTCAAAACTTCTTTTGATAAAACCATTTTTGATCATGTATTTGCCAAATTTCTTGACAAATAAGACAAATTCTTTATCATCTTCTTCATCATCATCATTCTCTTCATCATCATCATCGTCATCATGAGTCTTCTTGACTTTGAGCGCCAAGTCCTTCTTGCTTCTGCTCTCATCTCCTATGAGCATATTTACTCTCTTGCCCTCATCATCACGATTTTTATGGACATTTATTCTTCCAATGACTTCATCCATTGTGAAGCTCTCAAAACCATCCTTCTTTTCAATGATGGTGCAAAGTGTGGAATTCCATATCCTAAGAGCCATGAGGAGCTTATAGTTGACTTTCTCATCTTTGATATTGTCTTCATAGCATCTTCTCTCACTTACCATGTCCATGAGCCTATCATGAGTTTGTTGAGGCTCTTCTCCCTTATTCATCACGAAGAAGTTGAATTGATTCTTGAAAACTTGAAGTCTTGACTTCTTCACAACATCCACTCCCTCATGGACACATATAAGCTTCTTCCATATTTTTCGGGCATTCTCAATTTTGGCAACTCTTGAATATTCCTTAGGATTCAAGGAAGAGAGAATGACCGACACCGCTTGAGCATTGCGATGCATGTTAAGTTGATCCATAATTATAGGATTTTCCTTGTCTTCCAAGGTGTATCCTTTCTCCATAATTTCCTAAATTGGTGGACCAATTGATATGAAATACATCTTCATGCGATGCTTGTACCAACTAAAATCCTTGCCTTCAAAGTAAGGTAATCTTCCACTTCCACTTCCATGGATATTTGCCACATCGGCATAATTGAAGGGGGTGGATATGTGCAACTCATTTTCCTTACTTATCGAAGTAAGATCTTGAGGCTTGGCACCTTCTCCCGGCTTCGACATCTTTTAATCTTCAAGCTTTTATGCCTTGTAGAAGATTCCCGCTCTGATACCAATTGAAAATTGCCTAGAGGAGGATGAATAGGCAATCTAAAAATAATCCTAAAAAGGCTCTAAAGATTTATCAAATAAGCAGGACTGACAGAACTTCCGTCAGTAATGACAGAACTTCCGTCGCCATGAAAGTTCTGTCAAGTGAGAGAACTTCTCGCTAACCTTCCTCTAAACAATGAATTTAATACGGATGACAAAGAGAAGAAAATACCAACTTAATAGGAGTGAAGCTAATGCAATGTAAACCTATAGTTCTTGATTGAATAACTACCCACACAAATAACAAGTGATACAAGCACAATAGTATGAAAGAATTGAGCAAGTACAAATATAAAAGCGGGAATATAAAGAAAGACACAAGAATTAACCCGAGGTTCGGTAACCACACTAAGTAGTTCCTACGTCCTTGTTGAGGAGCCACACAAAGTGGCCAAGTCTCTCTCAACCCTTTTCCCCGCCAAGCAATCATAAAGATCGTGCTCGGATTTCTTTCACCACTTGATTCTTTTTCTCCGGAGGTGAATCACGCCTTCACAAATGTCCCCAACTCACCACACGAAGTTGGAAGCTCAAGGGCGACGCCTAGCGGTCTAGGAGACCAAGTCTCCAAGAGTAACAAGCAAATCAAATCTTGACCGGGAGGGAAAGATGTGCTCAAACTTTTGAATGGATGGATTCAATGTTTTTATGGTTGAATCTCTCTCACTTTGATTTGAATCTCAAGAACAAGCCTAGGAGTGAGAGGGGAGAGCTGTAGCTAAAGAGTGAGTGAAATGACAAGAAGTCCAACCCCACCCACAGGGGAAGGGGTGAGCTATAAATAGAGGCTCTCTAAAAACTAGCCGTTATACTGTTTTCTGGGTCTGACGGAACTTCCGTGGTTACCCACGGAACTTCCGTCATTTCAAAATTAGCTATTGCACGAGCCTGGGAGAGAAGCCAGATGCTGTGACAAAACTTCCGTAACTTCCGTCAAGGGGTGATGGAACTTCCGTCACTCTCGGTTGAACAAGGACTGAGCTTATAGAACTTCCGTGAGAGCCACGGAGATTCTGGTGACGAAACTTCCGTCAAGGGGTGGCGGAACTTCTATCACACTCGGGAAGGCAGCAAGCAAGAACCCGACGCTGACGAAACATCCATCAGGAGGTGACGGAACTTCCGTCACCCTCGGATGGACAACAAGTGGGAACCCGACGCTGACAGAACTTTCGTGAGAGGGCTCATGGAACTTCCGTCACTCTCTATTTGGCGCAGAAAAAGACTGGTTCTAAGGCTTTTGATGACTATACTTCTCACAAATCTTTTTGGAGGCTTGAGCACACATATTTCCCTTCCTAGCAAGTTTGTTTTATTCTCCTTTATAGTTCGTCATACCTATGACTCAAAATAAATTAAAAAACTAATCAGTGAAGTGCTTTCGAGTCCATATCCTTTCCTTTCTTTTTGGGAATAAACAACAACTTGCAAATATAAGATTATACAACAATTTTGATTATCTGCACATTTACTTCATAAACAGATTAGCACACTTTTAATCTTTCGTTATCGTACACCAAAACCAACTAGGGGATCCTAGATGCATCTTCACACTAACCACCAGGCCATGCCTACTTAGTCTTTGTGTTTAGATATGAAACATATATTTTTTTAAAAATAAAAGATAAACGGGTTGTGCCCGTGCCACCCACCGAGTCGAGGTGATGGCCCAAATACAGCCCGGTATATCGGGTCATGCCGTCCTAGATATGAATTGCATCGGACCGTGCCATGCTTGGGCCGGGCCAAGAAAATCGGGCTTCGTGCCTGCCTGTTAAACCCGGCACATTTGGCCATCTATAAGGACAACTCAAGAAAAAACTATACAAGCCCATCTTGGACAAACTGAACAAGCCCAACGACGAACCTGGTCACTCTGAAGCCCGATTGCCAGCCCAACTCCGGAATACTAGTGCTACTGAATTTCGCATACAACACTTTGGTGACCCAGAACACATGTCACTTCCTTATTAGTCAACGTGAATGGTGGGTTGAATTTTAGATTAAAAATGTAATTTGGTCTACGGTAAAAATCGTTACGCCGAGAAACCTGCAAAAAGCTTTTGGGGATGTTGTTTAGGATGCGTTGCAGGACATGACCCTCATCCATGTTGTGTTCTCTGCTATACGCTGTAGCGGGTCTGGCATCAGAACTTCAGAAGGTTGGCTTAAAGCAGGCCCGTCAATCGGCAGGGGCAAGGTGGCCGACGCACAGGGCCCCCAAAATCCTAGGGACCCAAAAATCAACTAATCAGTGAATTAGGCTAAGAAAAATAGAGATTAATTAGAAGCTAGCCCATCTCTCTATTCTGTTGATCTAGCCATATCACCGTCTGTTCTCTTGATCTTAGCGACAATCAACGACTACGAAAATATCGATTCGATCAGAAGTGAAGGAGGAACAGAATCACGTCATAAATAATATTGACGAATATGTAACACCTATACGCAGACTCTGCCGTATTATATTCAAACCGTGGCAATACCTAGAGGGCTACGACAATACAAGATCTGCATCATGGAACACAACTGATGAAACTTCTTCTCTTAATACTCTTCTAGAAGGAACATCATCTCTTAATTAGTTTGTTTTTGTTTATATTTATTGTTAAAGAAGGTCCAGTATATTTAGAAAACATGCTCGTGAGACTGATCTAATTGAGATTAATAGCCACAACACGATGTCACATACCCTTAGAAATTGATTTCTAGAAATACCATACATTGACACATTTTGTTGGTCGTGATGGTTACTGCTATCAATGACTATAGGCAGTCGCTTCAGTTGACTTGAACATAATGAGAAGAAAAAGATACTCATCCATGTAAATGTAACCAGAGACGGTTCTCGACAGAAGATTTGTATATATGACCTGGACTATGTGTGCTTCGTGGGCCATGCATGATGGGCCTTCATGGGTTGTGATGGACCGATAGATGGCTATATAGGAGCTTCCAACTGCGATTCGTGATCCTAAAAAAGAACTCGAACTCCGAACCCGAATAACTCACGAGTGCAGGTTTGACATACAGTGACTGCGAGCACTAGTACTGTCCAAAAAGCCCGTGACCTGTGAGCCGACCCAAAGTACGTAAAAGAAAAGCACGACACGAACCCGATATGACACGAAATAATTTTGTGCCGGGCCGGCCCGGCACGAGGCTTCAGGCCGTGCTTGAGTCGACGGTCAGGCATGTGGGCCGGTACAACATGGCCCATTTAGTATTATTAAAAATAGAAATATACTTCTATACTAAACAAATGCAATAGAGTGATCTAGTGGTAAGTAAACTGACTTATATAAAGGAGGTTTTAAGTTCGAATCTCATTCTCACCCTAATTTTTACTCATTTTCACCACTCTTATTATAAATGGGCTGGTAAAGAATTAATGGACCATCCTTCTGACGGGCATAACAAGCCGGCCTGACACGATTAATCTAATTCGCGCCGGGCCGTAGGCTTATGCCACGGCACGTGGGTTGGCCCAGCATGATCCAATATTAATTTTGTACCATGTCAACTCAAAATTAAATGGGTCGTGCTTTTCTGGGTCAGGCCATGCCGGGCGGGCCAGTTGGACAGCACAAGGGAGCACCAAGATGATCGATCTCGATCCCCACCAAATAAATCCACTATTCAAATCCTGAAGAAAAGGTGAGATCATCCTTGGTTGTTGGGGATCGAGATCGATTAGGGGTTCGTTCTAGTCAAGATGATGCCCCCCGTCCTGTATGTTCCGCCGCCCGAGGACAAAGAAGCAGCGCGGAGGCATGGATTGGAGAGAAGACGGGCAAGGCCGACGGCCGGCCATCCCCTCCTCGAGGTCTCTTCCCCTCGTCCTCTGACGACGATGCAACGGACGAGGTGCTGGAGAAGGAATTCGTTTTCTCGGCAGACGATGACGTCAGCGATGAGGAGTTATCTCGTTGCTGTGAGGAGCTCCGGTCGCGCGAGCACCTCATCTATGTAGACCACGCGCGGAAAATACGAGGCAAAGCCAAAGATTCTCTGTATGAACGCCTGTCCGGCCTTCGTTCCTACGAGGTCAAGGTCAGATGATCGCTATATATATTTTGTTCTCTATCATATCGCCACATCATATTTCGACATGCTGATTGCTCCAGTAATTATTTATGTGATTGATGCGCGCTCCGTCCGTTTACTGCATGCAGATCTTGAAGCACCGTGGTGACTTTGTGGTTATTGACACTATCCATTCCCATCTAATTTGGGAATTTGAGGACGCCTCTGAGCCAGGTCCTAGAATGTTTGGCTGGACCATCGACACCCAGTACTATCATCTTTCTGAGTTGAATGACTACCAGCGCATCGTCCCCACGAGGGCTGTAAGTATTTTACTTGCGTCTGTTTGATCATCATTTGTCAATTTATTTGCCAATCAACAATTTAATGTTAATGTCTACTGCATAGGGTATGCCTGTCTTGGTCAGCCAGTGGCTAATTTTCTGAAGGGACTGTGCCTCCTTTTAGCTAACTTTCTTAAGAGAGCAGCATTCCATCATTTTTATGTTCTTCCTCTTAAAGGTTTGCACGCACAGAAAATTAGGAGGGAAGAACAGTGTATTCAGGCACTAATTTTAATTATAAGCCAGAGATGTACGGCTTTGGATTGTACTACTGGCCATTGGTACAAGTAGATCTCGTAACGTCTAATAACGGGTTGACATCATTTGCATGTTAAACGCTGCCAGTTTGGCTGTATGTGCTGACTGTTGAAACTAGATTGACTTGGTACACCTGTTGTGTGTGCGAACCTTTAAGAGGGACAGTGTAGTGTACTCCCTCTGGTCAGATTTAGATGACATTTGCACATCAGATGCTACATGCTTGCAACTTGGTGTCCTATCATCATATATATGAGTGATATGATGGAGAGTACAATGCTATTATGCTGGTCTATATCTGAAAATGGGATAACATGTCTGCAAAATGACATTCGATAGGTCACATTTCCGTAGTCATTTATTCTGCCTCCACACACTATTGAATTTACTCCCCAACTCTGTTACATATGTTTTGGCAATAGGATTTGTTCTTAAGATCTTGTCATCCAAACTTGTAATGGTCGATATGGGTTTAAATTTGTTCATGCAGACTGATGTGCTGCACAAGTTGTAATAATGTGGCCATAGCTACTCTTGATGCGAAGGATGGTACTATTTGCCGTTATCTAAAAATATGTTTATGCAACTGTATGGCCACTCTGTAACTGTGTTGGAAACAAATTAGCATTCAATTCACTATTTGTGCTTGTTTAATAAAAATGCAAGCTTTAATTCAATCCACCATAATTTGCAGTGATAGCAATTCTACATTCTCTAGAAGCCAAGTACTTTCTTAAGCATGGTTTTATTTGTTCCTTAATGTTTCTCTCCTATTTTGGTGACAGAATATTAGTGAGTACCGTGATTGGGAAGAATACCGTACTACTTTTAGCAAGTACGATACTGATGTTGAGTATGTCAAATATTGTGATGAAATATCAAAGAAAATCAAGGTATGCATTGCGTGTCTAGTTATTGTTAAAGTTTAAAATATTTGCTGTATGTACAGTTGTTTTTGGACTGAGTTTCTTTTCTTCACTGTCATAGTGGGTTGAAGTATACCTTACTCAGGAATATCAACGGGTAAGCATCTGAACAGACAGTGGAAAACAATATAGTTAAGGCATAATGCTTCGAGTTTTTTAGTCTTCTTAACTCATTTTGCTCTTTAGGTTCATCAAACATATAAGGAGAGAGGAGCTAGGCAAGCGAAGAAGATTGCCGCAGGCTTTTCCCATTTGCCTTTGTCTTTAGCTACTCGTGGCTATGAAGTAAGATCCTTTCTTTTGTTGACTTAGTTTGGAATGCTTGTTGATACGTTTGATGACTCCAACTTTTCTTGACACAGGAGTATCTTTGGGACCTACGTTGTAAACTTGAGTTAAAGGACTACATTCATGCCGCTTTTGAGGTTTGGAAGCACATGATCAAGCAAGAGGTTGACTAGCTGTCTTGTTCCTTAAGTCATATTACTCACTGATTGTTTATTCTGTGTAATCATGTTGTTTATGCCATGTATCATTTCCATGTCTTCGCAGATGAGTTTTGAAGATGCTTTGAAGCAAACCCTTT
Source organism: Eleusine coracana subsp. coracana (assembly GCA_032690845.1). Taxonomy (NCBI): domain Eukaryota; kingdom Viridiplantae; phylum Streptophyta; class Magnoliopsida; order Poales; family Poaceae; genus Eleusine; species Eleusine coracana. The sequence goes on from CM064426.1 coordinate 14,627,997, forward strand.
CGGAAAATGTGTTCCATTACCCCTCTAGGATTGAAGCTAAGATTGAGGGATGTGGTCCTATATATCTTGATGTATGTTTTGTTTCTTCAATTACACATGCAATTTTGCTACAACATATTTTGGTTTTTCTTAGTGATGTTATTTCTAAATTGCTAATAGCCAGTCTTCTGTTTTCTTGCAGTTTAAGAGCTGCATGGATCATGTTCCGGTATGTGTATGTTTATGATTTTTTTTAGAATACATATATTTGAGACATAGGTGTTATTCCATTAATACCTTTTCATTTTGCCTTCAGGTTATAAAGGACGATGAAACTATGAAGCTCCTTATTACAAATCTGGTTAACAAGGTTTGTGTGGAGGAGTCTCCCAAATTATACATATAATGACCAAATATATCGATTAACCTTGAGATGAACATTAACATGCGTCCACCATTCGACACACCACGTGTTGCAGGCCATTTCAAGTAACCGGCAATAATATTCGATCATAACAGGTATAATTCCGGTATTCCCCGACATGCATTTCAATGCCCAAGATCGATATGCATATCGCTAAGCCACAAGTGCAACCATCATCATAACAAGATACAACTAGAGAGCATTTATATTACATTACATTACTAATCTTCTTCTTCTTAAAAATTTACATCAAAAGGAAGTTTAGAGCTTAAACACCTAGCTCTCATGGTCATCAACATGAATAAGGACAAGGTTAAAGTGTTTGGTCCATGTTCAAGAGTACTACTGATGAGTCCATGGCTCATCAAATCAGTTCCACTATATACCCTTTCAATAGTTGCAAATATTTGGTAAACAAAGATGATAGTGGCAAGAAGAGCTTAATTATTTAGTTTGGTGTATTTCCTATTTCTATGAATCAATGTGTGGACAAAGAACGAAATTATTTATCACATGGCACTGTGCAACTTGGATGCCGGAAAATATATATGGGTGTCAATTTGCACAAAGACGTATCTTGCAAACTAAATTGTGAAGGAGCTGAGCTGCAGCGGAAGGAGAAGAAACAACAGAAGAAGTCTAATCCATATATCATAGTGGGTTCCATGCGAGTGTTGATGTGATTAAGTAGGTATATTAGCACTGGCCGGAATATTTTATTATTCATTCAGTACCTGGGCATACTAGCTAGAATGTGTCTAGCTATTTTGTTCTGGTTCGAGTTGGACATGTATGTTGAGTCTGGTCAGGTCAAGTTTGTTTTGGTCATAGTCATATTAGCCGAATCCAAGGATGAATCTATGGGTGGCCTGCGTGCCTTATAACCCAGAGTCGTGCTCATGTATTAGAGGAGTTTTATCTATCGTGGAGTTTTATTCCCTGTTGAGCGGAGCTCCAGCCAAGATGGCGATTCCATCTGATATGAAGAACTGAAGCCATCCTTTGGACTGTGTCGAGTGCATGATCACGCTATTGTAGCCTGGGTGCGTTTCGGATTATTTCCATCATCGTAGCCTGGGTGCATCTCGGATTATTTCCGTCATCCCATCCTTTTGATCATGGCATCCAGTGCTACGGGTGGAAGGAACTTATCTAGGGTTTGGTTACAGTCCAGTCTTGTAAGCCGATCCCTCTATCTTTGCTGAACTATTGTGAGTCAGTTCAATTACTTGAGTTCTGCTGGTATACTCAGTTTGGAGATTGGTGATCTTGCGTCTTGCTGATTTACTTGTGAGATAGTAATTCTTTTGCACATGTTCTATTACCACTACTGGCGCTTAATTGATTAAACAGATTACAATTATCTGCTAGTATTGTAATACTACGTCAGCTATTTTGAGGGAAATTACTGTAGGTATATTGTAGCAAAAATCTGAGAAATAATTTTGAGCTATTATCCTTAGTACTGTGAAAGATTGGACCTAAATTACTGGACACCGTCGTCGTGTTCTTATCATTTGGTATCAGTTTGCTGGGTTGCTCACGGAACTTGTGGATTTTAGTCATATGATTGTGATGGACGACACAAATCTTGATGAGGAAATTAATCTTATGCCAAAACTTTTTTCAACAACCAGTCCAATGGACTACTATGATTGGGAAGATGCTATGGAGGATTTCTTTTATGGTCTTGGACTCGCATCATACATGAAGATATATTTTGTAGAAAAGGCGCTTGCTATGGACGTACTGCAATGGTGGTTTGAGTTGAATCGCTTCAAAAAATATGATAATCTGACATGGGAAGGGATGAAGGCGATATTACAACACCGATTTGATCCTCCGCTTGAGTCGACGAGGAAGATAGTTGCTGGTTGTCTCCAAAATCCTCTTGCTATCAAGCTGAGTCAACGTTTATCTTGGGTTGATTCCGTTGTTGGTAATGAGTGTTTGACTGTGTCCGAACACCACAATCCTCCAATTAAAGATTTTGACAAGAAGAAGGTTGCTACTGTTGGTATTCCTAAATGCAATGTATTTGCTCCTGTTCAACATGATCTCGCTTGTGATGTGAAGAACCATGTGAAGGCTGAAACTCTTTCTTCTTGTAAGCAACCTGACAAGTGCTTTCATATGTATAAATCAAAAGGTAGTACACTGAAATTTCTTGAACAGCAGGTGCCAGTGTCTCCTGCACACAAGTTTTTTAGTGCAAACGAAATAGACATCTCTCACTCTAGTGGAGATTTCTATATGCCAGCAAAGAAAGTTCAAAATTTTCCCATAGAAAAGGAGGAGATGACTGTTTCTACAGAGTTATTTTGTACTGATCCTCCTCTGAAGAAACATGCTTGTACCACTGAATTGAAAGAACTTGTCATGAGGGATGATATAAATTTACTGCCAGAGAAGTATCTGACACATGAGTCTTTTAAAATTTCTCCTACACCAGAGCAACAAGTCCTTGATTATTCTGTTGAAGCAAATGTGGAATCGCTATCTGATGCTGCAGATGACCTTGTGGGTTTATCTCTGATGTCTCATGAAGTGCAACGTGATGGAGCAGCTTGTGATGTGAGGGTACAACGGTCCAATATTTTCCAGTCCGAGTGCAATAATTAAGGCAAGGTATGCAAAATAATTATTGATGGTGGTAGCTTTACTAATGTTATAGCTTCAGATGTGGTACAAGCTTTATCTTTATCTACTCGGAGGCTTCCAATGCCTCGATATATACAATGGATGAATGAAAGAGGTACCCTGAAAATTACTCACAAGGCTCGAGTGAAATTTTCAGTAGGAAATTATATTGATACAGTGGACTGTGATGTAGCACCGATGAGTGCATATCATTTATTATTGGGGAGGCCATGGCAGTTTGATCTTGATGCAACACATGGCGGTCGTTCTAATAATTATTCTTTCATGCACCAAACTCTCCATCATGTTCTAAAGCCAATGAAAGAATCTGATATTACGGCCGAGTTGTTTTCCAATCTTAAAAAGGAAAAGAAGAACATTTCTAAAATTGTTCCAAAGCCGAGGACGGCTTTGTTTTCAGAAGGGGAGAATGATGTGTCTATTGCAGACTTGAAAGTTGATGAAGCTGCTCATCATTTAAATCAACAAAGGATCGATGGCGATGCAACACTAAGCATAAAAATAGTTGCAGGTTCCCGGTCACAAGTGAAGTACCTCAAATCATATCAAAGCCGAGGACGGCTTTGTTTCAAGGGGGGAGAGAACGATGAGTCCATGGCTCATCAAATCAGTTCCACTATATACCCTTTCAATAGTTACAAATATTTGGTAAACAAAGATGATAGTGGCAAGAAGAGCTTAATTATTTAGTTTGGTGTATTTCCTATTTCTATGAATCAATGTGTGGACAAAGAACGAAATTGTTTATCATATGGCACTGTGCAACCTGGATGCCGAAAAATATATATGGGTGTCAATTTGCACAAAGAAGTATCTTGCAAACTAAATTGTGAAGGAGCTGAGCTGCAGCGCAAGGAGAAGAAACAACAGAAGAAGTCTAATCCATATATCATAGTGGGTTCCATGCGAGTGTTGATGTGATTAAGTAGGTATATTAGCACTGGCCGGAATATTTTATTATTCATTCAATACGTGGGCATACTAGCTAGGATGTGTCTAGCTATTTTGTTCTGGTTCGAGTTGGACATGTATGTTAAGTCTTGTCAGGTCAAATTTGTTTTGGTCATAGTCATATTAGCCGAGTCCAATGATGAATCTATGGGTGGCCTGCGTGCCTTATAACCCAGAGTCGTGCTCATGTATTAGAGGAGTTTTATCTATCGTGGAGTTTTATTCCCTGTTGAGCGGAGCTCCAGCCAAGATGGTGGTTCCATCGGATATGAAGAACTGAAGCCATCCTTTGGATTGTGTCAAGTGCGTGATCACGCTATTGTAGCCTGGGTGCGTCTCGGATTATTTCCGTCATCCCATCCTTTTGATCGTGGCATCCAGTGCTACGGGTGGAAGGAACTTATCTAGGGTTTGGTTACAGTCCAGTCTTGTAAGCCGATCCCTCTATCTTTGCTAAACTATTGTTAGTCAGTTCAATTACTTGAGTTCTGCTGGTATACTCAGTTTGGAGATTGGTGATCTTGCGTCTTGCTGATTTACTTGTGAGATAGTAATTCTTTTGCACACGTTCTATTACCACTACTGGCGCTTAATTGATTAAACAGATTACAATTATCTGCTAGTATTGTAATACTACGTCAGCTATTTTGAGAGAAATTACTGTAGGTATATTGTAGCAAAAATCTAAGAAATAATTTTGAGCTATTATCCTTAGTACTGTGAAAGATTGGACCTAGATTACTGGACACCGTCGTCGTGTTCTTATCAACTACGCAGCAGAATAACTTAACAACGTAAATGATGCTCAGCCCATAAGCACCATTGGGTCCAGCACAAGCGGACCCGACTACTCTTGCCCATCACCGGGTGGGATAGAAATAGCCAAAAACGTATTCATCCTCACCTGCAAAAAAACTCAACAGTAACACATTGAGTACGAAGGTACTCAGCAAGACTTACTCAATGAGTCATATAGCTCTTGTACAATGGAAAATGAATTTGGCATTGGACAAGGAAATAGCAAATAGGATGACATTTTGTATAAAACGATTAAGTGATCAACTTAAATAAATGATTAGGTGACAAGCATAAATAAAAGACTTATGAGCGACTCATCATAAACCCAACCCATTTCCATAGCTCAAGTTTAATAAACTGGGCAACTTTTATCCAGAAGTCGACTTGAGTTCAAACCCACAACCAGAACTACGATGATGACTAACAAACACAAACATGCTCATGACCGAGAGCGCGGCGATTCGAACCGATTTACACCCTGCAGGGGTTGTACCACTTTACCCACACGCCACAAAGACCACTGCCCATATGACCCGTCGATCATAAGGAGTAATTCATTATGACAACCCACTCCAAATACGCTCCGACCATTTAACCGACGTCCGGTTAAGGCGAGTTGGTCGCACTAGGCCCTCGGGGGTCATCCCTAGCACCTTCTTCAGTCCCCGAACTCGTGGGACAAATGGTCACAGCTAGATAAAGGGTAAGGCTAACCCGTAAAGGTATGTGGTAGCACGGAAGGGGTTTATGTTGACAGCATCAACGAGACGATCCTTAATCAACTTAAACATGCCTATGATGCATTCATGACTCCATTCATGAACCACCCTACTGCCCGCTCAAGTCGGTTATCCAACATCCATCCTCAATAACAAGCCCATAAACCATCATGAAGTAACCATCCTATATGTGCAAACAGTAGTGGACCTTACCACCATTCGACTTCTACTGAAATTACTAAAAATGCATAGCAACAATCCGGAACTTTACTAGACTCTACCCATGATAACAGGTTACAAGGTATAAGGCATATCAAATATCAAGGAAGTATATATGCAGCAAATAGGAATTAACCAACAACCATAGTGCTCGACCAATGCATATAACCAACTAAGCATACTCAATTTTATTCACCATGAGTATCCAAAATAGTTAACAATATGCTTAGATGCTTGCCTTGAGTTGCAGGTTCACCACTCACTGTTTCCAGATCAGTTTCACCCCCAGTACCACCAACGTCACCCTCCGACGACAGATTGTTCTCTAAAAGAAAGAATGATGCAACATAATAAATATGATTGCAATGCCATGAGATGGGTGCAAATGAAATGCAAGGAAGATGTAAATGATGACCTCAAAGGCACAATACAACAGAATTGTCATGGAAATGATTAATGAGTTAAAAGCTTTATTGTTAATAAAAGTGAAAAGAATTTCATTGAAATAAAAGGTTAGTTTAATTTCAAATATTTTAACATTGGTTCAGGACTGAAAATAATTTTCCTTGATTACACATAAGCGAGAAGGGTTTATCAAGTTATTTTCACTTGACCAGGGCATTAGATTAACTAATTATTAGATAAACCAGCAATTTTCAGAGATGAGTCCAGGACAGACAGTATTTTTATCAAATACTTTATCATCAGATAAAACTAATGAAACTGGTTTCATCTCAAACGGAGTTCTAATTATTTTTGGGTGAAATTGCAAAGTTCAGAGAGGAACTAGTACTAATTAACTAGGCTAACTAATTAGCTTGCTAGCTTCTTCCTGCCTGCTCACGCACACAGAAGAGCATCAAGCACCATGACCCAGAGTGCTGTGCAGTAACAATACGGCAACAGTCGCACAAGATACTAGGGGATTGGTTAATCCAAAAAGAAAACCATGCAGCAAGCACGCTCACACCATGCGGGATCTCACCACACAGTGCGTTTGGCTCCCTTGACCGAGACGAACGGCTCTGGAGCTGCAAGCTTGGTGGCCAACAATGGAGAAAACGATGAATCCCAGCACCTGCTATGGGAACAAGAGCGTCCTGGCTGGGATTAACTGCAGTACTAAGAAAATAAGACATGCAGGGAACGAATCAATGGATGGCTCACTCAGATGTACAAAACGAATCACGGCAGTGGAGCTTCCATGGCTGCTTGAGGTTGAGGATGAAGACGTGTGCTGGAGCTCCGGTCGGCGGCGCTGCTTGCGGAGAATGGAAGTCGAGCTCAGGCTAGTCTTCACTGGTCGATCCCGTTGACGGCGACAACAACGAGGAGCTCAACGCTGCTCTGCTCTGCTCTTGCTGAAAGGGAAAAGAATGGGGAAGAAGCAAAGTAGGCAGTGGAGGAGACGAATTTTGTTTTGGCAGGTCACGGCGTACGCACACCTGGACGGCTGCGTGGCTGAGGGAGAGAAATGAAGCAAGAGAGTTTAGCTCAGACTTGCACGCTGGTTTCATCACAATTACTGAAACTATTATTCTTCCTCTTTTGTTAAGAAAAAAAATCCAAAGGATAGTCCTCCATAAAATTTGAGAGATCAAAAGAGAGACCAAACAACCAGTTTAATTGAAATCACTCAAAAAAATGTAGCAGAGATTTAATTAAAATTATTTCTAGTTCGAGAATTAGTTAGCTTGCAAGAAAATTTTAGAACACAAATTTGACACTTAAAAATGTAGTAAATTCAAATTTCAATGCAAGGTAATGCAAACACATGCTAAAAATATATGTAATGTTCATGATGCTTTTATGATGCATGATAACATGTCATTAGAAAAATGGCATGTTACAGATCTCTCCCCTAAAAAAAATCTCGTCCCGAGATTCAACCATAAAGAAAGATTATGATCAAGGAAGAACGATGAAGAAAAGATAATAGTAGATTTGTCAAGGAAACAGAATGACAGGGGCTCTATTCAGAATTTACTATAGAACTCACCACTTCAAGAACTTAGGAATAATTCTGGATATTGAGCGTGAATTTCTTCTTCTCGTTCCCAAGTTGCTTCATTTTCAGCATGATCCCTCCATTATACTTTGAGAAATTTTGTGGAGCTATTCCGAGTCTTACGTTCAGCCTCATCAAGAATGCGAATTGGATGCTCTTTATATGAGAGATCGGACTGAAGGTCTAGATCATCCAAATTGACTGCTTCACTTGGAACTCGAAGGCACTTCTTGAGTTGCGAGACATGAAAGGTGTGATGTACAGCAGCAAGAGACGGTGGCAACTCCAATTGATATGCTACAGTTCCACGCCTTCCAGTAATTCGGAAAGGGCCAACATACCGAGGTGCTAACTTTCCTCTCATATGAAATCTTTGTGTGCCTTTGAAAGGGGATACCTTCAGATAAACATAATCTCCCACATTAAAGAAAAGCTCACGATGACGACGATCGGCATAACTCTTTTGACGAGATTGCGTAGAGCGAAGATTTTCCTTGATGGTTCTAACTTTTTCCTCAGCCTCGGCCACTAAGTCTGGACCAAAGAATGGTCTCTCTCCTGATTCAGACCAATTTAGAAGGGTTCGACAACTTCGTCCATAAAGAGCTTCAAATGGGGACATTTTGATGCTGGCTTGGTAACTATTGTTATATGAGAATTCAGCAAATGGCAAGCAAACATCCCACTTCTGACCATAGATGAGTGCACAAGCACGAAACATATCTTCAAGAACCTGGTTGACTCGCTCAGCTTGCCCTCCAGTTTGGGGATGATATGCTGAACTCGGAAGAAGTTCGGTGTTCATAGACTCATGGAGGCTTGTCCAAAAACGTGAGACGAATTGAGGACCACGATCCGAAACAATCTTCTTAGGAACTCCATGAAGTGAGACAATTCTTGAAAGATATAGTTCAGCATACTGTCTTATCCCATAGTTAGTTTTCACAGGAAGGAAGTGAGCAGATTTTGTCAAACGGTCAACTATTACCCAAATGGAGTCATACCCTTTTGAAGTCTTGGGTAGGCCGGTGATAAAATCCATTCCAATCTCTTCCCACTTCTAAGATGGAATAGGCAAAGGTTGAAGTTTACCAGCAGATTTGAGATGGTCAGCTTTCACACGTTGGCAAACATCACATTCAGCCATATAGCAAGCGATCTCCCGCCTCATACGAGTCCACCAAAACCGTTGCTTGAGGTCATTGTACATCTTAGTGCTGCCGGGATGGATAGAAAACATGGACTCATGAGCTTCATCGAGGATCTTCTTCCTTAGTTCAAAATTTTTTGGGACCACAAGACGTGTTCCAAACCATAAAATGCCATTCTCATCCAAACTGAAACACTTAGATTCGCCTTTCTTTAATTTTTGTCTAATCCGAGCCATGCCTTTGTTATTTTGTTGAGCCTCTTTAATTTCACCCAAAAGGGTGGAGGTGAGCTGAATATTGGTGAGTGACCCTTTTTCAACCAATTTAAAACCAAGGTTCCAAAAATCTTTGCATGGAGGATCAGACAGTGACTTGATCGATAAAGAAATGCAATAGCAATGAGCTTTTCGGCTCAAAGCATCAGCCACAATGTTTTCCTTGCCAGGATGATAATGAACTTCTAAGCTATAGTTCTTAATTAACTCAAGCCATCTCCTTTGTCTCATATTGAGGTCAGGTTGAGTAAAGATATACTTAAGACTCTTATGATCAGTATAGATATTGCAATGATTTCCAAGGAGATAATGACGCCAAATCTTCAAGGCATGCACCACTGCAGCAAGCTCCAAATCATGAGTTGCATAATTTTGCTCATGACGCTTCAATTGGCGAGAGACATATGCAATAACTTGACCTTCTTGTATAAGCACACAACCGATACCGATGCGAGAAGCATCACAATACACATCAAAGCTCTTGGTGATGTCTGGTTGAGCAAGAATGGGTGCAGTAGTGAGAAGGGTCTTCAAAGTCTGGAATGCTTGCTCACACTCTGTAGACCACACAAATTTGACATCTTTTCTTAACAGCTCCGTCATTGGCTTAGCAATTCTAGAGAAATTTTCAATGAACCGACGGTAGTAACCCGCAAGTCCAAGAAAACTCCGAACATCAGTGACATTCTGCGGTTGTTCCCAATTAAGTACATCCTTCACCTTGGTTGATCAACGGCAACACCCTTCTCTGAAAGAACATGACCAAGAAAGGATACTTCCTTAAGCCAAAATTCACACTTTGAGAACTTGGCATAAAGACGATGTTGACGCAATTTTTCCAAGACAACTTTAAGATGTCTAGCGTGATCCTCTTCATTCTTGGAGTAGATGAGAATATCATCGATGAATATGATAACAAAGACATCTAGCTCTTCAAAGAAGATAGAATTCATCAAATACATAAAGTAGGCCGGTGCATTGGTAAGACCAAATGACATCACAGTATACTCATAAGAGCTATATCGTGTTGTGAAAGCAGTCTTTGGGATATCTCCTTTTCGAATCTTGATTTGATTATAACCCAATCTTAGATCAATTTTTGAGAAAACTCGAGCACCGGATAATTGATCAAATAGAATATCAATTCTAGGAAGAGGATATTTGTTCTTGATAGTGACTGCATTAAGAGGACGATAATCAACACACATCCTCAAACTATGATCCTACTTTTTCACAAAAAGAGCTGGGCATCCCCATGGTGAGGAACTCGGTTGAATAAATCCTTTCTCCAATAAATCCTTAAGTTGCTCTTTCATGATAGCTAGTTCTTCTGGTGACATCCGATATGGGCGCTTAGAGACAGGGGCTGCTCCAGGTTCAAGTTCAATAATAAACTCAACATCTCGATTGGGCGGCATTCGTGGTAACTCATCAGGAAAAACATCTGGAAATTCACAAACCACAGGAATAGCAACAATATACACCGTGGTGCCTTCCAAAGCATAAAGACAAGCATCACCTTTGTCAAGATAGAGAGTTAGCCGGTCACCAGAAGGATTTTTGAGATCAATGGTTCGAGGACCACAATGGATGATAGCATCATAATGGGATAGCCAATTCATGCCTAAAATGACATCTAAGCCTTTTGTGTCGATCACGATCAGATTTGCAAGAAATGATTTTTCCATGATATTAATACTTGCTTTGGGAACCATTTGGGTTGTACGAAGCTCTGCACCAGGTGCTTCGATATGGAAGGGAATATGCATCGATTGACTTGCAATATGGTTATGCAAAGTAAAACTTTTCTTGACGAAAGAATGTGATGCACCAGAATCGAAAAGTATGCTAGCTGGATGAGAGTTAACAAAAAGTGTACTCAATAACACACCTGCATCATCTTGAGCTCCTTCGGCGGTGATATGATTGACACGACCACGCTTTGGGACAGCTTTGGCCCCTTGACGTGGCTGAGATTGAGGTGGTGCTGGACGAGGAGCATTCACCACCGGGATATGGGGTGGATAAGAGCAGTTGCGGATAAAGTGTCCCTCTTGATTACAATTAAAGCAAGGACCACGAGGAGTCCCACTAGATGAACCAGCTAGACGAGGTGCATTTGGAACAGCACGCCTCACCATCCACATAGGTTGTGGTGCAGGTGCATTTGGAGCCCTCGGGGTTGGAGGGAAATTGGGGCGAGGACATGGTTGTGAGCTCCCACTAGCAACCAGTGGTGGCCCTCCCTTGCGCTTCTTGGTCTCTTGAGATTTCTTCCAATCTTGCTCCTTATTAATAGTTCCACTCACAAGAGAATCAAATGTAGTATAATACAGCTCAGACATTTTGTCAATTATTTTTGGTGTGAGGCCTTCACGGAATTTCTCTTGTTTCTTCGCATCTGTGTCAACCAAATCCGGAGCACATTGAGCTAGCTAATTAAAATCACGAGCATATTCCATCACTGATTTGTTGTCTTGCTTAAGATTAGCAAATTCCCTCTTCTTCATTTTCATGACTGCTGAAGGTATATGGAAATCACGGAAAGCCTTCTTGAATTCTTCCCAAGTAGCACGGTAGTTAGCAGGCTTCATAGCAAGAAAATTACTCCACCATGCACCAGCTGCACCTTGAAGTTGGTGGGCAGCATACATGACTTTCTCATGTTCTCCACGCTGAATAAGATCGAGTTTTGCTCAATGGTGCGAAGCCAAGCATCAGCATCAAGCGGGTCAATGGCATGAGTGAAAATCGGCGGTTGTGTACGAAGAAAGTCCGAGTAGTCATCTTGTCGCTCGGCTCCACCAGCTCCACCACGGTGACCCATAGCTTGCAACATAGCTTCAAACCTCTGATTATCAGCCCTGCGATTTTCTTCCATACGCATGAGCACTTGCTCTAAAGTTAGAGGTGTCGGCGGTGGAAAGTTTCCATCACCACTTGCACCGTCTTGACCCATCTGCCACCATGATACAGGATGCTACTAATGTTAGTTGGATCATGATGGAAGATTGGAAGTGATTGAGATGAAAAATAATTTGGGGCTGCAACAAGTCACTTGGAATAGGACATATAAATTTTTCTCAATCACAATGAACCAACAACTATATGTAATGATATGCCATGATGAACATAAATGATCAATTGAATGCACATGAACGATCCTCACATCGCAGCACACTCGCAAAGGTAATTAACTTAAGATTATATAAAAAAAAGAAAGCACAAATTTTAGCAAGTTCTTATGGTACAGCAATAGAGTAAAAGCATAGCACTAGGAGTAAGGTGAGGAATAAAAGCAACCATTCTTAATGCAGAATTATATTAGTTGCATGGTTAAATTAATTGAGTGGGCAATTTTTAATTAGCTACCCATGGGTTCTAACGGGGTTTACTCTATTAACCTTGCTCTGATACAACGGTGTGGAGGAGCCTCCCAAATTATACATATAATGACCAAATATATCGATTAACCTTGAGATGAACATTAACACGCGTCGATCATTCGACACACCACGTGTTGCAGGCCATTTCAAGTAACAGACAATAATATTCGATCATAACAGGTATAATTCCGGTATTCCCCGACATGCATTTCAATGCCCAAGATCGATATGCATATCGCTAAGCCACAAGTGCAACCATCATCATAACAAGATACAACTAGAGAGCATTTATATTACATTATATTACTAATCTTCTTCTTCTTAAAAATTTACATCAAAAGGGAGTTTAGAGCTTAAACACCTAACTCTCATGGTCATCAACATGAACAAGGACAAGGTTAAAGTGTTTGGTCCATGTTCAAGAGTACTACGCATCGGAATAACTTAACAACATAAATGATGCTCAGCCCATAAGCACCATTAGGTCCAGCACAAGCGGACCCGACTACTCTTGCCCATCAACGTCACTGGTGGGATAGAAATAGCCAAAAACGTATTCATCCTCACCTGCAAAAAAACTCAACAGTAGCACCTTGAGTACGAAGGTACTCAACAAGACTTACTCAATGAGTCATATAGCTCTTGTACAATAGAAAATGAATTTGGCATTGGACAAGAAAATAGCAAATAGGATGATATTTTGCATAAAGCGATTAAGTGGTCAACTTAAATAAATGATTAGGTGACAAGCATAAATAAAAGACTTATGAGCGACTCATCATAAACCCAACCCATTTCCATAGCTCAAGTTTAATAAACTGGGCAACTTTTATCCAAAAGTCGATTTGAGTTCAAACCCACAACCAGAACTACGATGATGACTAACAAACACAAACATGCTCATGACCGAGAGCGCGGCGATTCGAACCGATTTACACCCTGCAGGGTTGTACCACTTTACCCACACGCCACAAAGACCACTGCTCATATGACCCGTCGATCATAAGGAGTAATTCATTATGACAACCCACTCCAAATACGCTCCAATCATTTAACCGACGTCCGGTTAAGGCGAGTTGATCGCACTAGGCCCTCAGGGGTCATCCCTAGCACCTTCTTCAGCCCCCGAACTCGTGGGACAAATGGTCACGGCTAGATAAAGGGTAAGGCTTACCCGTAAAGGTATGTGGTAGCACGGAAGGGGTTTATGTTGACAGCATCAACGAGACGGTCCTTAATCAACTTAAACAGGCCTATGATGCATTCATGACTCCATTCATGAACCACCCTACTGCCCGCTCAAGTCGGTTATCCAACATCCATCCTCAATAACAAGCCCATAAACCATCATGAAGTAACCATCCTATATGTGCGAACAGTAGTGGACCTTACCACCATTCGACTTCTACCGAAATTACTAAAAATGCATAGCAACAATCCGGAACTTTACTAGACTCTACCCATGATAACAGGTTACAAGGTATAAGGCATATCAAATATCAAGGAAGTATATATGCAGCAAATAGGAATTAACCGACAACCACTAGTGCTCGACCAATGCATATAACCAACTAAGCATACTCAATTTTATTCACCATGAGTATCCAAAATAGTTAATAATATGCTTAGATATTTGCCTTGAGTTGCAGGTTCACCACTCACTGTTTCCAGATCAGTTTCACCCCCAGTACCACCAACGTCACCCTCCGACGGATTGTTCTCTAAAGGAAAGAATGATGCAACATAATAAATATGATTGCAATGCCATGAGATGGGTGCAAATGAAATGCAAGGAAGATGTAAATGATGACCTCAAAGGCACAATACAACAGAATTGTCATGGAAATGATTAATGAGTTAAAAGCTTAATTGTTAATAAAAGTGAAAAAATTTCATTGAAACAAAAGGTTAGTTTAATTTCAAATATTTTAACATTGGTTCAGGACTGAAAATAATTTTCCTTGATTACACATAAGCGAGAAGAGTTTATCAAGTTATTTTCACTGGACCAGGATTACACGTAACGAGGGGCTCAACGCTGCTCTGCTCTGCTCTTGCTGAAAGGGAAAAGAATGGGGAAGAAGCAAAGTAGGCAGTGGAGGAGACGAATTTTGTTTTGGCAGGTCACGGGATACCAGTGCTACCACGCCAGTTTCCACCAACGACCACACACGTCGAAACGTTCCTGCCTGCGCTTGCTTGCGCGGCAAACGGCGCGCGAAGAAGGCGATAAGCCCCCACAGCCACCACGCACACGCACGCAGCTGGAAGAAGGATGGCCACCATGGCCGTGATCAGAGCATGCGCGCCTCCAGCCGCCGCCGGCGCCGTCCCCTCCTCCGCTGACGCGACAAGGAGGAATAAGAAGAAGCCCTCGAGCGCCCGCGTGCTGGTGCTCGGCGGCACCGGCCGCGTGGGCGGCTCCACGGTCACCGCGCTCTCAAAGCTCCGCCCGGACCTCAGCATCCTCGTTGGAGGCAGGAACCGGTAATAAGCTATTATTACTGCTACCACTATATTTCCTCCGTTCTAAAATTGTTATTGTTATTGACTTTTTTTTTGTTACCTTTGATCATTCATCTTATTTAAAATATTTGTTTAAATATAAAATATTATAAATTATATTTAAATTTTATCTAATAATAAATCAAATTATGATAAAATATATTATATTTTTTAAATTTTTTTAATAAGACAAATGGTTAAAGATAGTGAAAAAAGTGACGATAATAATTTTGAAATAGAGAGAATATATAATATATCCCCTGTAATCGATCGTCTTGTTGTGCTTCGATTGCATTGGTGTGTCACACTTAATTACCGGCAGGCCATTTGATTTGCTTCCAGGGAGAAAGGTGAATCCTTTGCGGCTAAACTTGGGGAGCAATCTGAGTTTGTACAAGTTGATACCCGGAATGCTAGCATGTTGGAGGAGGCGCTACAGGGTTAGTCATTCCCTGATTATATATTCTGTGGTTAATTGATTACACAGTTACAACGAAGAGCTGTACGGGCCAGTTCTTTCTAAGTTCTGATGATCTTTCTGACTCCTCCAGGTGTGGATTTAGTGGTCCATGCTGCTGGACCTTTCCAGAGGGAGCAAAAGTGCGCTGTCTTGGAAGCAGCGATATCTACTAAGGTGCGAGCATGGAATTCTTGAGGCTCCATTCCGTAAAATTTGTTATCGACTCAACACTGTGTGCTACACTGCTACTTGCCTTAAAATTCTAATTGATCTGTTTTTTTTCCTTGTATAGACAGCATACATTGATGTGTGCGATGACACAGATTATTCATGGAGAGCAAAAGGTTTCCATGAACAAGCAAAAGCTGCTGGCGTTCCAGCTATTACTACTGCTGGCATATATCCTGGAGTGAGCAATGGTACTCTTTATTTCCCATGACAGAATACCTCAGCTCTGAAACATACTTGTATTTCGTCTTCAAAAAAAAAAAAAAAGAAATTGGCTAGCATATTTCGTCTCAAAATATTTATATTGAAATATATGAAAAATATAATAGAACGAAATGTTTTTACAGTGAACATAGGTTAGTATAAAGTCCACTCAGTTTAAGTTAGACACATTTGCTCATTTAGCATCAACTTAAAAACATATGACCACATACTGTAAATATATACGCCTGGATCAAGTGTAATTGAACTCTCAAACCTTAAATAACCATACTCTTGTCAAATTGAGCCAAGGGTTCCATTGCACATACGTTCTTCCATTTGGCAGAAATATAACATGACGCACTTCTTCGTGCATTTAGTTTAGCAAACCTTCTGCATAGATGGTGGTTTTTTAAATTAACAGGTTTTGGTATCTAGAAGAAGTGAAAATGTTGTTTTATAGTGTTTATTGATGTACTGTATTATTCCCTTGCGACAGTGATGGCTGCTGAGCTTGTGCGTGCTGCCAGAAGTGAAAGTGATTGCGAACCTGAGAGATTAAGGTTAGAATTTTTTTTATTTACTACAAAAATGAAAATTTTGCTCACTCTACAGGAAAAGGGTGCTTGAACTTAGTTTCCTGATAGCATATAATAAAAAATTAAAGTTACTGTAGTTAATTGTTGCCTGTAATATTCTTCAAATAGATAGGTTGAGTAAACATGTGATTTTCGGAAGACGTGCATAATCATAGTTTTCATCATTTATATGGTTCTATCTAAATCCCCCTTTTAGATTCTTCTACTATACTGCAGGTTCTGGTGGTGCTGGCCCAACAATATTGGCAACAAGTTTTCTGCTTCTTGGGGAGGATGTAGTTGCATATAACAAGGGTACTTCTGTTTTTTTCATTAGTACACCTACAGTAGAAAAGAGATCTTACGCTATTATTAAATCAGGAGAAGAAATCAAACTGAAGCCCTACAGTGGAGTTTTGAACATTGACTTTGGAAAGGGGGTCAGAAAGAAAAATGTTTATTTACTGTAAGTACTTTGGGTCCATATTAAACTTTTCATATTTAAGTTAGCAGGTACATATTTCTTAAATATACATATATAATCAAATATAGCCAGAAGAAGGCTAATAAATTTCACATTTCATTTTGAACTCCAGGAATTTGCCTGAAGTGAAGAGTGCTTTTAAGGTTTTAGGAGTCCCAACTGTTAGTGCTCGATTTGGTACTGCTCCGTTCTTCTGGAATTGGGGAATGCAGGCGTTTGCAAACTTTTTACCTGTTGTATGTCTTTTTTCTCAGATGTTCATTATGAAGTTGTTCGTTTGAGTTGCAACTGTCAGTAATCATTAAAAACTATGGAAGTTGCAAACAGCTAATTGCATCTATCTTTCTGGCTTTCTGCAATTACAGAGTTTAAGTAGTAATTCCCATACTACTGTTAAAGCAACATGATTTGCAGTCAATCCATTTTGATCCTTTTCAGGAGTTCTTGAGGGATAAAAATAAGGTTAAAAAATTGGTCGAGTCTGTTGACCCTTTGGTTCGTGTCATTGATGGCATTGCAGGAGAACGTGTCTCCATCAGAGTAAGTTTTTTTTTTTTGAAACTTCATGAGAGTAAGTTTTACCTGTGTCAAAAGTGGTATTGGACGACTAATAGCTATTGTCCGATCAAATTCAATTTGATTCTGCAGGTGGACTTGGAGTGTTCCAATGGCCGTAGCACTGTTGGACTATTCACTCACAAAAAGCTATCCGTGTAAGTATGGATCATGAACATTTGTGTATCCTTGAGATTCATCACATGATTTCTTATCTATTATTTGACATTATCACTAGCAGTCAGATTATTTACCCATAGCAGGGTTCACATTAACTTTGCCACAGAAGTCTTACTTCCTGTTGGTTTATGACTTCTTGAGAAATAATTTGTTTCAGTTTTTACTCCCTAAAATTGAGAGAACTTCTACTTATCATATTTCGTCAGAGGTCCTTACTACCTGTAATGGTGCAGATTTTATACTGTCCCGTTTAGTTTATACATGTTTATGCATTAATTTTCAGTGAAAAACAATCTGTCAGAAATCACCGTATTGTCCAGGATCAATAATTCCTGTACAGTACATATCAAGTGCTTTGCTGCAGTCTTCTATAACTAACTAAAATTACTGGGGAACATTTTTTCTAAGAAAAACGGAAACTTCAGGTCAGTAGGCTATGCTATAGCAGCATTTGCTTTAGCAGTTCTTGAGGGCAATACGCAGCCAGGTGTTTGGTTTCCAGAAGAGGTGAGCAGTTCTTAGTGGAAGAAAAATAAGTGAGGAAAAACACCAATGAAGAACATATGTTTTCAAACTAGACTGTCTAAATTTATTATGTTGCAGCCGGAGGGAATAGCAATTGAAGCAAGGAATCTGCTTCTTGAGCGTGCATCTCAAGGGACAACAAACTTCGTGATGAACAAGTGAGTTCTCTTTGTCCATCCTCAAAACAGTATATAATGTTTCATCTCATGCTTCGTTGCTGACCTTACATGCTCTGCCACTTGAATTTACAGGCCTTCCTGGATGGTAGAAACTGATCCGAAGGAGGTCGGTCTAGGAATTTATGTGTGAGAACATATAGTGCTAAGCACTAGAATAGCTGACACTTGACAATTTGATCTTGGACATTTCCCCTCCTTTTTTTGGGAGGAATCCACTCTTCACAAGAAGCTGAATGTGACAACCGACAGTATGTTGAAGTCCCCTAGGTCAAGAATTATGATTTGCAGGATCAATTACCCTGTTTTATATGAAAAGGGGTTGTATATTAAAGATGTTGGGTAGTAGGGGAAAAGCCATTAGTTATCATAAATGAAACAAATTGTACATCACTTGAACAATGGTATAGAGAGAGCATTGCACAAATATTCGGCCAGCAGATTCAAGGCAGCCATATGAACTAATGATAGATAGATGCATAATGGTAGTTCTTTGTTCTGATATTGTGTATGGATTTTTCACATATTCTATCAATCTATCCAATAAATAAAATAGCTGACACTATCAAAGCCTGTACAATCTACAGGGTCAATATACTGTGGTTGTCATGAATCATAGTTCATGCCTTGTCGATGTAGAGAGAACAGAATGTACTCGGCTAGCATTCATTAATAATCTAGCTTTACATCTGGAGACATTGAAGCACGTGAAAGTTGGACAGACCATTGCCTTGAATCCATTGTTCAGCATATTGCCTACATGACCATTGATGTTGCAGGAAACACCCGGTCCAATAGAGTGTAAATGCCTCCACCGAGTAGAAATGCACCACTGCCAACAGAATATTACGAGTAGCAGTAATTGATAATGAGGCGAATAGGCAAGTTTAGTAGCTTGCAATGTCATTGGCAAATACGGTATGAAACAAGAAAGGCAGTCCATATATGCATTTGATGGGCTATATATCTAAAATCTAAGTTTGAATAGTTAGCTAATTTAGGACATATCTTATAAACATTTAACTAGACAACTAAAAGTGCATGGAAAGATTTTCAAATAAACCATCAATTTTAAAATATTGACTATAAAGCACAAGATGCAGTTGGATATTCAGTGCAAGATACCTGATTGGATTTATCCATGCCGAATATCTTCTGAGTGACAGCAAACTCTACAGAGGATATTCTTCATTATGAAGGGCATAAACATAGAATAAACATGTTCCTTCTTCAAAAAAATTAAAAGAATGGTGTGCTCACCTGCAATGCTCCAGCAAAAGAAGCTGCAATAAGAAGAGGTGCAACATAGCCGGTTGTGTATGTCAGCAATAAGCTCCTTCCAATAATTGGATCCTGAAAGGAAAAAGCAATGAAGTTGTGGTGAATGGTGGCAGACATCATCATCACTACATGACAAAATGTAACTATTTGCTAATTTCTATCTAAAATTTTCAAGCTAAAATTCTAAAAACATTTTTTCCCGCTATGTCAAAGTTAAAGTAGTAATTAAATTATTGACAATGGAGGCAGCTAATGAGTCAATTACACATACTCTTGAAGTGGCAACATATCCAAGAAGGGTAGCAAGAACAGGTGTGCTGCAAGGTGACGCTGCCAATGCAAATGTAAGACCAGCAAGATATGCTTGTACACCTGACAATAATATACGTAAGCCAAAACAAGGAAACATATTAATTGTGAATAAATAATAGAAGCTTTAATAGGAAAAACATGATGTAAGAATTCAGGAAGCATCACTTGAAGGAAGGTTAGCTGCTGCAGCCCGGGGGTCAAAATCGCTGAAAAATGATGGGAGTTGTAATTCCACTACCTGTTACATACATAGTAGCCAGAAAACAAACAGTTTAGGGCAAGACCACTTACTGATATGTACTACTAAAGAAGCAAAATGAGAATTATGCATTTCAGAGAATGAACAAACATTAATCCAATTTATACAAGTTTTATAATAAGAACTGAGAAAGACAGACATTAAATGAGCTCATAAATGCCAGATTAAGGAAGTGGGGGCAGCAAAAAAAACTGTTAACATTCTATCCACTTCTATAGAAAATCCATTTGTCCTGTAATTTACCTCCAGAAGATTCAATCCCATGATGATGGCTAACCCAGAAGCAGCCACTGGTAGTCCTTGTCCGACCTGACCATAAGCCTTTCCAGCAAAAGAAGCAGCAACACCAAGAATAGCTAAGGTTGTAGCCAGTCCTAACGAAAAAGCAATTGAATTTCCGACAACCTAATAGTTAGGAAATGCCAAGTTAATACAACATAAGAGTTAGATCATGAGAACTATCAAGTTTTCAACACTATTGATAGGTTTAGTTACTCTAAAAACTTGCTTCAATGCATGTAACATTTTGGAAATTGATACCCTGACAGGTAATTACTAGTTTATAATAATTCTTTTACCTATGATATACAAAAACACAATTTGTTCAGTTATCTTAAATTACCTCAGCACGGTCTTTCCCAGAGCCAAACGCACCTGGAAGTTAAACTGCATTAGAGTCATCAAACATAACCAATTCTAGGAAGTCAGCAACCATCTCAAAAGTCAAAGATGACACTTAAACTTACCTATATATCCTAGAGTCAAGGGTAAAACACTGAGCGTACAAGGAGACAAACTAGTCACAAGTCCAGCACCAAAAATGACTGCCAAGCTGCAGGATAGAGGCCAAGGTCAGCCAGAAAAGGAGCATGGACAGAAAAGCAGAAAAAATGGAAGAACAAGAGAGGTTGAACTGTTTACAACAGAAGTAAAAAGGAAAAATGAACCTCGTGAAACTGAGAGCAGATAACTGGTCCTGGACAGCCTCATTAGCCTGCTGCCCCGCTGAATATAGCAAGCCTCCAAACCAATCTCCAATACCGAGGTCAGCCAAAAGAATTCCTGATTGCCCGTGCTGATGAGAAGCAACCAATTTGCAAGGATTAGTGCAGAACCAAAATATCATTGCAATGGAAGGCCAAGGAAAACATATGCAACAAGAAAGCTACAAGATGCAAACCTGTTACAGATCGACTATATAGTAAATATAGAAGTGTATGTGGTTGTTCTTTACAGTAATTGATACATAGCACGGATTATGCAGCCAATGATTTGACTTACATATTAGCCTTGTCGTAATAAAAGTTTAACATAAGAAATCAGGCATGAACAACTCCTAAATGAATATCAACAAACAACGAAAAAGGATTTAATTTCAAGGCACACACGTTTCTATCTCACCAGATAATCCTGTAACTCGGCAGCATTTGAAGCGCCAGCAGCAATCAGACTTCCCACTGCAACCCAGACATCGGCACTGATGTCAGTAACTCACTCATTTCATCGAAGTGGCAAACTTAAAGCTTGCCGGGAATAAGGAAGCTCGGAGCTACCGGACACGGAAGTCAGCACCATGGAGCGCGGGTGAAGGAGAGATCGTCTCGCCGCCTCCAGTTTGACTCCATGAACTGCTCGAATATGGAATAAACGAATTAGGAAGTGCCAGAATCGAAAATCGAGAACGGGGCAAGGCGGGAGGGCACATGCTCACCGCGGGAGGATGAGGGATCCGAAGCTTCTGCAGCAGATTTGACTAGGAGACGGCGTCCGTATGAGCTTCTCGCAGTCACGGGACGCGCGGCCATGGCGACGGCGAGCATTGTGGAGTGGAGAAGCAACCAACGGCCAACGAGACGGGAGAAGCTGAACTGGTGAATGGGAAGGAGTAGATATTCCCCAGCCCAATAGATATGGGCCTGGACGGCCTGGCCCAAATACGGCGACTGAAGCAGCGCACGTTTCACACTCGTTTTCCTATGGCCTCTTCTTCTTCCTCGTGCCTCGCACAGGCGCACGCGCCGCTCTTGCTTGCCTGCTTGCCTTTTCCAGCTCCTCTCGGATGTGTCAGTAAAATCCTCGCGCCTGGAGGGGCAGTAGAAGGCACAGGCGCCCCCCAATCTCTCGGTGCGATGGGTTTCTAGCTGCGTACCGCGAGCTAGTTCTTAGGGGATTCTTATTGCCTGACATTCGGATAGCTTTGTTCGGTGCCCGCGTTCTTTAGGAACGCCGGCGAGCCGCCGAGTGGGGGGCTCGGTGCTCCTCCTCTTCCTCATACTGATGGGGGGATGGAATCGTTCCAGGCATGTGAGGGGACACCGCGACCGCCGCCCTTCGCGGCCTCCTCTTCCTCCGCCGGATTACGGTACGGACACTTCTTGGTCGACTGCTCTTTCCCTCCTCTCTATCCTGTGTACGATCCCTTTTGACCGATTTCGCAATCCGATATTTTGATTAGGGTCAAATCAGCTTATAGTCGCCTAGGGTAGGATCAGGTCGATCTGTGCATATACCTCTTCATTCTTTTTAGAAACCAACTTTTTTCAGTGTTCTAGAAGTGAGCCTAGTTATCCATTTGGTTCCTGCAGTCCATAGATCTGTGCACGATGAATAGTGAATTGCCTTGCTGATTCTTAGTATGGTAATCACTGATACAAGTAACTAGTAGCACAGTTTCAAAAAAAAAAAGTAACCAGTAGCACTACCACTTGTATTAGTCAGTTGTTTTTACTACTGCATGCCAGATAATGCTAGCTTTGATTGTCCTTGCTAGCCCACCCTACTTGTGGACTTGAAACAGGGGGCTTTCGTCATTGATTAAAACTGTGCAAATCTTATGAGTCGTTCCCCCAATGCTGATCAGTGATCACCAACTCGTCCATAAAAGAATTGAAAAGAATCAGAGTATTGATAAGTTTTGGAAATTTTTCATCAGAATATCTTTATAATAAATGGAAGTGATAATCAACAACTCTATATAGCGCGCCAATTTTAAAATTTGAATCTTTCTTTGTTGATTCTAGTTGCCTAAAGCAATAGCAACCGTCTTTTTGCCATTGACACTTCCAAACAACATTCCACGAGATTCAGCTGTTGGGATTGTCCTGATTCCTAGCTCACTTTGCGCGCGCATCCTGGATTTGTTGCTTTGCTTCTGTGGTTGCTTTATCACTTAATATAGCGTGCCAATTTTAAATTTTGAATCTTTCTTTATTGATTCTAGTTTCCTGAAACAATAGCGACTGTCCGTTCCACCATTTAACTGACTTGTACTTCCAAACAATATTCCACAAGATTCAGCTCTTGTGATTGTCATGGTACATGGCTCGCTTTGCATGTGCATTTCGTGTTTGTTGCTTTGTGTCAGTGCCTAGTCCCACACTTGACTATGTAGCTTGTGCACAATGGGCCCCACATGTATTGTCCAATTTCCTTAAGTAGTATTACCTCAGAGTTTCAACTTGCTAAAGGATTACTTCCTCCGTCCACTTTTGATATGCATATTTGAGCTAGGCATCAAGACCAAGACCAAGGAGTAAAACCTTTGCTACTTTTTCTTCCTTTTGCAATTGAACTATTAAGGTAGGGATGTGTAGGCGGTTCCTCCATCGCTCGAAGGGCACTCGTATGTCTAACGTTAATTAATTCGTGCATTGAAGAAAATAAGCTGGCCAATAGAGCTGCTTGGTTGCATGGATGCTTGGCTTTCAGCTATGAGCCGACCACTCACGCATAAGGCAATCAATTACCCAGCCATTGCTGCACGCTAATTGAAATGGCTTTAACTATCCATCAAAGGGAAACAGATAGTTAGGCCAGTCTCAATGCACCCTTTCATTGCACTCTTTCCAAAACATGTTTTTAGGTAAGTGAGCCAACATTCTTTCACCCTAATGAAAGGCATCTCACATGGCATCTCTCTCTTCATAACTATCATGCCATGTCAGCAAAAAATGCATATGTGGCACAACATTTAATGCTTATGAAAGGCTCCACTGAGAGGAACAAATACACATATCAAATGGAGATTTTTTAATATTGCTAATACACCCATCAAAAGTGGACGGAGGGAGTAAAGGACAAATGGTTTATTACTTCTTACATTATTAGTCAATTATAAAGGACAGACCCAGTGTTGTAACCTCCCATGCTAGGTGGGGTCTGGGGAAGGATTATATGAGGCAAGCCTTACCCTTGCAATAAATTGCAGAGAGGCTGCGTCGAACACAGGACCTCTTGGCACAAGTAGGGTGACTTAACCACTGCGTCAGGCCTGCCCTTCATTATTAGTCATTATATTAAGATAAATGTTGCAACTGCCAAACTTTCAGCTATACGACAACAAAGAAACTTACCTTTAGAATGAGTGTTGCCATTATAAGAATACAGCATTTGTATAATTTTGAGCAATTCTGATATTCAAATGTCTTTTCTGCCACATCCTAAATATTTGTTCATAAGAACATAGAGCGACTGTATACCCATCTGGAAAGTAAGAATCCTGAGTTTGTCTTGTGCAAGAAACAGTTAAGGTTTGTTAGCAGTTAACTTCTGAAGTTTTGCGGAGATAACCTGAAGAATGCTTGACTAAGATAAGGTTCATGATATGTGTTTATGGCTCGAATTCAGTTTAGGGTTTGCCCTTCATCATCCTTTTTAATCGTCAGCACATTATGCTGGTGGTTGGCCAACATGCTCACCCGGTAAGATTAGCAAGCCACTTAACATAGCCGTGAAAATGAAAACAAGTCATACACATGCTAAACAGGAAATTTTATTCCTCCACTTGCACTGCAGCTGCAGCTTTATATACAATCTTAATATTTCATTTTAGAGCAAGGAATAGATGCATCCAGCTTCGTGTGAATCAGATTGAAGTTACATGTGGAAGCACATAACAAGAAAACATTGGCATAGCCTCCTGGCAAATGCTCTAGTTATCTCATGGTGCATAGACGTTAAGAGTTTAGAATTGTTACAGTTACAACTATCTTCTTAAACATAAAGAACCATGACGTTTCAATCTCTTGCATTGCTTCTTTTACTCTTTTTTTTTTTTGGATAATCTTCCTTTGAACTGCCTCTAATACATTTTTCTGTATGCACAGGACACTCCTCAGTCCCATTATGGGAAAGAGAATTTTGCTATTATATTGGGGGCATTTCTTGGCAGAGGTTTTGTGAAAATAAGCAATATGTTGGACCATTTAATGACCTAGGGCACTGGGATGATTCAGGTGCCCTTGAGAATTTTCAGAATGCAAAAGCTAGGTTCTGGGCTTGTTATCATGGCCAACCTTGTGATATTCCTTTGCCAGACCCTGATCTGTATAATGATAAGGTTGACCACCATTGCAAAGTTGACCCTGAATTGGTGAGTGACCTAGATAAGGTAGGACTACCATTTGAATCGGATAATAATCCAGCCGCAGCTACTGAGGCTGGTAAGAAGGCGGCTCGGAACCAGTCTGGAAATTGGGATGTGTATATAGAAAAGCCAGCTGAAATAAATAACTGGGGATCGGAGCTGACCTCAAGACCCGACTCTACTTGGGGAGTGAAGCCTGAATCTTCCCCTGTTTGGGGTAATAGCAACTGCGGCTGGGGTGATGCTCTGGTGAATCCTAGCTGGCATGTCTCGAGCAATAACCATTATTCCTCGAATAACTGGAATGACTTCAATGCTGGATCCAACAACAGATACCAGGACCATGGTGGATCCAACAACAGATACCAGGAACGGAGTAACATGTCCGGCAGGAAGCGCAGCGGGGGACACTTCCAGCACAGGAACAATAAGCAGAGGAACGAGACCGAGGGCTACCAAAGGAGTGGCTGGCAGGATCAGAGAGGAAGAAACCGTGAATGGCGTCCAGTGCACAACAGGGATCGCCAGAATGGCTAGGGAATTGACCGTGGATTTTGAATTTGTGGCGAGATGAGAGATGAATAGGCAGCGAATGAGCTGCTGGCAAAGTGGTTGGTACCTGTACAAAGAGATGTCTTGAGCTTTACTGCTGTTTTCTTTTTCTTTTCCGGATATGTTGTCGTGACTGTATATGGCTGGTCCATTTTCATTGTAGAAAGAAGGTTATCCAGCTGGGTTTTACTTCTCCTAGTGCTTTCGTTTTTCAGGTTGTTGAGATGAAATGCAGGATTAGTATCCTTACCAAGATGAAAGATCCGGTCGACGAAGGATTCTCGTCCACAGTTTGGTTCCCCAAGCTTCGGGTGAAGTCGTGTACGCGGGAAGCTCCTGCGCCAAATTGAAGTAGTATGGACTGGCGGTCTGGCGCCAATGGAGGCAGCACGCCGCGCTGACTGACATCAGGAGAGGCAACTGGCGAGTGCCGAAACAGAGGTAGCGTTGCAATCCGGGTTTGACAACCACCATTAACGACAGGTTTTGATTTAATATAAAAGTATGTTAACGAAGTTGGCAAAACCGATCAATTAACCGTTTTACCGACCCAAACTATTGTGCAAATCTTAATTATAAGAAGAAGTCTAATTCGTCTCCATTAACTATCACGGGAATCCGATTTTTGTCTTATAATTATAAAATCAGATAGGTCAATTTCTTCAACTCTTTAATCCGTTTGTTTATCTGTTTTCAATGGTAGTTTCAGCTAATGTGGCAGTGTGAGTCTCATATAGCTATCATGTCAACTTTTTTATTTCTTTATCTTTCTTCAATACGGTTGTGCTCGTTGTTCGTCATCTCGCCTCGGCCTCTGCACTGGAACCGCAACGCCGCCGCCACCCACACCTTCCTCCTGGCCCTCACGTGTGGCCCTCACGTGTACGTAGGACAACTTTTCATCCTCATCATCACTACCCATGGGCTAAATCTCATCGGCACCAGCCATCGCCTTCTCCTTCTTCATCGCCTTGCCTATGGTCACGGAGCAATAGAGCGGAACAACCTGAGAGGTGGCCGGCGAGGTTGGTCTTATACTTGGCATTAGCGACGGGGACGGGAGGGGGCAGCGATGGCAATAGCATGGGGTGGGAGACGCAGAAGATGAGGTCAGGTAGACCAATGGGGAGAAATTGGATGAGGCGTAAGTCAAAAGGGAAGGAGGGTGCGTGTGTCGGGGCTGACGTCGATAGCACAATGTAAGGAAGGAGCAGTTCCATGGCCTAAAAGATGGGGAGCTCTAGTAAACGAGTCTCGCTCGCCGCCTCCGTTGGCGGAGGTGATAGAGGAGGAAGACGGGGTCGGAAAGGCAAGCGCGGAGAAATGGGCAGCGCAATCAACGAGATGCGGGTCAGAAGGAAGAAGAATGTGAGTTAGCGACGTGATGGGAAGGAGCATCTCCAGACCTGAAGAGGTGAGGAGGGACGAATGCCAAAATAAATTAATAAATAAATAAATACTAACCTGACACTTTATATATAAGACCCATTATATCACCCTAGCTGAAACCACTGTCAAAACCAGTTAAGAGAATAAATAAATTAATTAAAAAGTTGAAGACGTCATCTTATCTTACTCGATTTTGTAATTATATAAAACAAGAATCGAATACGAGTATTATTGAGGCTTTCTTTGGAATGTAGGATAGGAAAAATATAGGAATAGGAAAAACATAGAAATTGAGATTGCATGATTCTTTAATCCTATAGTAATTGAAAACATAGGAAACAAGATAGGAAGCCCTTTGACAACTTCACAGGAAAGCAAAGGATTCTAAATTTTTGATACTTCATTAGAACTGGTTGATCTCTCCAACTCATACAAGCAAGTTCTATGCCTCATACACCAAGCATGGAAACAGAGACGAGGCACCACTTCATTTGGTGATGTGATTGCCTCCTGCTTGGAGCACTCACATGGTCGGAGATGGGGACAGAGGCCTTAGCTGCGTTAGTTTTGGCTGCTGGTGGTCGCCTCCTGCTTGGAGCACTCACAAGCGCGCATGAACACGGACGCAACAACGAGCGCTTCACGTCAGGAAAGTTTTCAAGAGGTCAGACCTCTTGTTTCTTTTCCTGTGAAATCAAGCTAAGGAATGCAATCCTATGGATTTTTTTCTTTTCTCTTTCCTTTGAACCAAAGAGTATGTGTAGAGAAAAATCCATAGGAAATGAATCCTATAAAATCCTATGTTTTTCCTCCATTCCAAAGGGAGCCTGAAGGAGGTAAATTGGACCGGACCTCTTCCTCCGTTACTCGAATTACTCGAACATTCTAGTCGCTCTCGCCAAAACTCGCCACGAACTCGGCTGCTCTGCTCCTCTCCTCGACTCCTCCCGCCCTCTCGACTCTGCCCCCGCTCGACCGCTAGGGTTCTTCTGCTGATCCCCCGCTCGGCTCCGCGAGACAGCCCGCAACCGGCGAGAATGGTGGATGTGGATGAGGTCGGGAACAAGATGCAATCGCAGATGCGTCTCGACGCCGCGGCGGAGGACGAAGACCTCCCCCTCCCGGCCCTCTTCGACAAGGCGTCGCGGCTCCACTCCCTCGCCTCCAGCTCCTCGCTCGACCAGGTTCGGTTCCGGATCTCGTCGTCGTCTTCCTCCTAATTACCGAGGGATTGGGCGAGGGCTTACGTGCTTGGTTTGTTGTGGTGGGCAGGAAGGGATCCGGAAGGGGGTCCACCTGCTGCGGCGCTGCGACGAGATGGTCAGCAAGCTCGGCCTCTTCTCCTCCAACGAGACCAAGGACGACGTCTCCACGACCAACCTCAAGTACCTGCTCGTATGCCCCCATTTCCTTCTTCTCTCGCATCTGTATTTACATCGCATTTTTCTATCATATTAGTATCCATCTTTTGTATATAGAATCCATATTCTCATGTCCTGTGAAAACAACTGTTGGTATAGCTTCCATTCCCGATGTCTCAAAACATTTTGTCTACTTCCATGAGTTTGCATCCTTCTAGCTTGTGTTAAAGAACTCAATTGTCAATACTAGCTCCAAAATATTAGAATTTCTATTTGTGCATTGGGGGAATCCTTGAGTTGTGATTTTGGATGGTTTCTTTAGGTACCATACTACCTTGGAGAAATGACTGAGCAGACAGCACAGGAGGACCGGATTCCGATCCTCAAGGAGTCACAGGACCATCTTAAGGTAAATGATATTCTGTGACACATTGGTTGATCTTGTTCATGGTTGATGGGTCATAATTTACCTCATTAGGCGAACATTCTCTAGTTCTAGTACTCCTTCATTACAATCAATTACTCGTGTATTTCACACACCTGTATTGGTTTACTACAGGAGTTCATTTCTATTTGTGAAGCTTTGGAGCTTATACCACAGGATGAACTTGAATTGTCTAGACAGAAGCAGCCTGATACTGCAGCAAACAGGAGGGCTCAAAAGGTTAGCCTCTTGAAATCTTGTATTACCCCTTTCTTCGGCACCAGAATGTCTTACAAGTCATGGAACATTTTCTGTTTGCAAGAGAAGCATGGTATGTGTAACATAATTGTCTTGTTGTCGTCCATAGCATTGGACATTAGATGCTGCTTTACCTGGCTACTAAACAAGTCACTATTTTGCCTTGATCCTAGATTGCTCGGTTCAATCGTCAAAAGGCCGCACAAACAAAACTTCAAGAGATCAAAGAGAAAAAGGAGCGGCGTGTGCGCTCATTGAGAGCAGCTGCTGTGTCTGCTCCCATTGAAGCTGAGGAGGAAGATGTCCTCGAGGATGATGGGGAGGAAGAAAGAGAGGTTAGTGTCCAAGTTCTGGAAGGGGTTTATCCCAACTTTTTCTTAATTTGGTTTCTATATTTTGACATATCTCAAATTAGAATGAATTGTGATATGCTAGAAGACACTGTTATCTTTAATGATCTTCTGAAGCTTTACACTGTCGATGCATGTATCTTGGTTATTGAATATCTACAAGGAATCAATCAAATGCTCTGCATGGTCCCTTCCAGTGCATGCCTAGCTGTAGAAGATTTTGGGGGTGTTCGTTTCCTTTAGTTGCTAAACTTTAGCACCTAAAGTTTGGACTAAAGTTTAGCACCTCTTGAGGTGCTAAGTTTAGCTCTTCTTTTAGCACCTTTTTCTCTCTTATGCTAAACTTTAGCACAAATTTTAGCACACATGTTTGTTTCTCTTATGCTAAACTTTAACCTAAAGTTTAGCTTTAGTCCATTAGCACTTGGAAACGAACACCCCCTTTGTTATCTAGTGGTGTGTCGACATAAGCTTTTTCCATAATAAAATCCTCACCGCCAGGTTGTGTAAATTCTAGTCCTTATCGGTCTCCCAATGCAAGTCTATTTCAGTGTTTCTGTGATTAGATGGATATTTATTTATATTTCTCAGTAGTGCATTAGGATCTTTTTAATGTGTGGCTGTGTATGGCCAAGCTTAGGTTCCATCTTATGCTGCTATCAAACCAAATACAAAATCCTCAATGTGCGGTCAACTAATTTGTTTCCTCATTTTATTTCTGTTTTAGCCTCTTGCAGCATTTCAGAGAATTAATAATTGTGTTAGAATCTGGTTGGTTTGGTTGTTGCTTTTGGGATCTTTTCAATGTGTGCCTCCAATCTTGTACTGTTATCTACTTTTGTTTTATATCAAGTGGAACACATGCTCTGGTTCTTATTTCTTTTCATGGCTGCAGGCTTGGTTAGCTACTATCTCATTGGCACTCTGCAAGGTTAGTTTGTTATGGCAAGAAATGTTTTGATAAATAATTGGAAAATTCCATTTTTATGTTTTTCAAATTATTGTGCTTGTATTCCTAATATATGATCTGACCAATGGATCTTGTTTTATTTCCATTTATATAGGCCTTTGATCTTCTCGACATGCTAAAGAAGGAAGAAGAAATGCTTGTGGCTGTAAAAGAAAGACAGGCAAAGGTAAAATAAATTCTAATTCTTATCAGTTGCATCTCAGGCCTATTATTCGCAGTATTTGTTTTATCTGAGTGTGTCTCAGGCTATCATGTTGTTTGCATTTTTTATATACTGATTTGCTAAAATTTGGATTGGGTGTATTGTTACCTATAGTGTTTTACAATGAGAAGCTAACTTGGACCCAGCCTTAATGAAAAAATGTGGTAATTAAATACTTACCTTTATAAATACTCCCTCCTTCCACAAAAAGAGGGTGTATTCTCCTTTGGTACAGAGACCAAGGAGTACCCGCTAGGAGTTAATCTCTGTTTTTTCCGATGACAAGACTCAGAAACGCTCCTTAATTACGTTCCTGATTTGCGTTGGGCATGCAAACTTTTCACCAGGGACCCGCATGTCATGCAGCATTGAACGTTTGCATTAATATGTGAAGAGTCCAGCAAAGAAACGTTTGCATTAGTATGCATAGGAGGGGAGAAGGCAAACGTAATTACTATGGCCTTCATCCAACGGTGTAGCCCAAGGAACGAGGAGAAAACTGAAAGACGCCTTCTTTTTGTGGATTTGATTATTGAGGGAATACACCCTCTTTTTGTGGACGGAGGGAGTAATATTCAAGGAACATAATAAAATAGGTTATAGAGGGTCTGTTTGTTAAACAACTTGTGCATGTCTGAAGAATATGTAGCTATTAGAATGAGTGAAAATGATCCTTTCTCAGAATGTAATGTTGTGGATTTCTACCTTATTTACATGAGTGTTTCAACTTTCAACTCTGCATGCTCAGCTTAGATTGAACAGAAATAATGCCTATTCTAATGTTTCGATTTGTTTAGGATGGGAATGCATTTGCTCGTGAAATGCTTGATGAGCGTACACAAAAAGCAGAAGCATGGCACCATAATGCTGCAACCCGTGCTCCATATGCCAAACCAGCTGATCCAATTACTTGCGCTACATTTGCTCAAGACGTCATTGAAGGAAGAGCAAGTGTCTCGCAAGCCCATGAGCACAAGCACCAACCCATGATATTTGGACCTGCAAGTCTTGTTGGTGGGGGATTAACCACTGAGAGGGAAAGAATGGCGGCACGAGTTTTTCAGCCCAGTTACAGGTTTGTCCAATGCTAGTATTGTATAGTACACCTGGCAATAACTGCAAGTTTGCCTCTTTTTTTTCTATGTTATGCATCTTTGCTACTGATTGCTTTGCTACACAAGCTTGATAGTACTCTTACTCTATAGTAAGCAGTATTTTATTTTATTCCTAGTGGAACACATGAAATTTTCCTTATGAATGTAGATTTTGTCAGTGGTTCCTGCATTTGCATCCCCATTAGCGAACTCCACTTGTTGCAATGTTCCAAAAAGTTATCAAATAATCTTATGTGTGGTAAACATGAACTTAAATTGGTTGACAGGCTTTCATGCAGATTTTGTCAGTGGTTCCTGCATTTGCATCCCCATTAGCGAACTCCACGTGTTGCAATGTTCCAAAAAGTTGTCAAATAATCTTATGTGTGGTAAACATGAACTTAAATTGGTTGACAGGCTTTCAGCATAGTATTCATTTTCATTCTAGATGTCAAGAAATAAAAATGGAAAAGAATCAATATGGTACAGTTCATCTGCAAACAGTGCCTCTTGATTTTTGAATCTTCATACAAAGATGGTTATGATCTATTGCAGCTTAACATAACTCTGTATGTGACATAATGATTTTTTTATGAAATTTGTTAAAGTGGGAACATGTCAAACTATTGCATTTTTTCACACATTTTCAATAATAGGGGTGCAGGAACCCTGGTAGCTTATGAATTTCTGCTGATGTATTATGCACTGTACAATGCCATTATGATAATTCATGTCCAACTCCTGAATCGGAATTGCGTTTTTATGCTTCCCAGTTCATGAAGAATCATCAATTTTTTGTTAAAACATAGGAGTACATTGATACAATTTTTGTTGCTTTTTGTCTTTCTTGCGTCGTAGGATGCCAACAATGAGCATAGAAGAAGCTGGTCTGCGTGAGATGAAAATGATGGAGCAATGGCAAGAAAGGACAGCTAAGATGATTCAAGAAGCTAACTCTGCGTGGCACAAAGATGGGCCTAGCCCAGCCCAAGACGATGAGGATGCCGAGGAGGAGAAAGCAAGAGCATGGGATGACTGGAAGGATGACAATCCTCGTGGCGCGGGCAACAAGAAGCTCACTCCCTGTGGCTAAACTTCACGCCATTTGCATTGGACTGAAATCTCACTTGTAACAAAGTTCATGTAGATTATGGAATGTTTTATTTGTTATTTATCTCAGTTTTATTTCTCGATTGATGTTCAGTGTAGTGTATAAAGCACGGATTTCATGTTTGACCTAAATAGTTTCATGTTATCATGTTTTGGAATTCTGGATCACGGAAATTGGGAAGCATAGCCAATTGTTAGGCTGTAGAAGATACTGTCGAGGTGGATCAAGCGATGATAATAATGCTGCGAGTATCAGTAGTGCTGTTTCTGGCCTTACTTTCCCTAAGTAAAACAATGAGTAGTGAAAAGTTTATGCTGTATAAATCGATTGCAACACTAGCAAGTACTCCATACTTTAAAAAGAAGTCGTTCTGGTTCCATAGCTGATTTTACAAAAGCAAGTCGTTTTCTTGAAAAAAGAAAAAAAATTATGGTTGTGAAGAATTGGACCACCAACCTTATAGGTTGAGCACTTTTACCCATAAGTAACAACCACTTAGGTGAGCACATATTATTGATTTGGTTAGTTCTAAGACATATTTAATAAAACACAGAGAGAAAAAATTTCTTCTAATTAATAAGTCATTGGTATGTTAAATCATGTCTTAAATGACATTCTTTTGAAGTATGGAGGGAGTAGTTATTAGTAGTAAATTGAGTAATCTATATAGTACCTTAAACACGTCTATTCAGACCATTTGAACAGATAAAAGATCAGCAAACTCTGAAAATCGCATCGCTTCGCAAACAACTGGTCGGGGAAAACTGAAGTAACCGGTAGGCGCGACGTGCAGACCTGCGATTGCGGATGGCTGATGCTGTGACAGCGAAATCAAGAAACGGCTTTGGCTTTTGCGATTTTCAAGGAGACGAAGATGACGAGGCAGTGCAAGTGTGATGCCGCCGAAATTCCTGCTCAGTTTCCCAACGAACGGTATCGACAATGTCAGGCGCGCTGTTCATTCAAGACTCTGCTTTTGCGGCGCACACATTCGAAGCTTCGTAGCACCTTCCTCAACCAATGCGTCACAGGCCGGCAAAGAAGCAAGACGGCACGTAATTTGCCCCGTAACTGCATGCCTGCCACAGAAGAAACAAAGTTTTTTCTTTCTTTCTTACAAACAGAAAGAAACAAAGACGAAGCTAATTGCAATAGTCAAAGTGTTGGCATATTTTTTACTGTGTGCTTCTTCTTGTACAGTTGTACTTGTATATTGATGTTGATCACGATCGAATGCTGATGCTGTCCTTTTCATCGTGGCTACAGCCTACAAGTTACAGCCGACTTGATGCACCAAAACACGGTGACAGTTTGATGTTCGCTTTCACCGACTTGGTGCTCATCAGTTAGAAATTAATTAACAAAATGGTATCACCGTCAATCGGTACTACTCTTACTATGTGCCTCGAAATTAGCTAGATGTTGCTGCATTTCATGTATCTGCAATTCTGCATTTTGGTATGGTGTTGAGTTGTTTTCGACAAAAAGATTGAATAAAACCCTGAATTGTGTTGACCCCGACCTCTCACTCACCTGCGCTGGTCGTTGTCATATATGTGTATACAATTCCCAGCAGCCTCTCGTACAAATGCAAAGATTCTCCTCCAATAACCTCTCATGCAGCAGCCAGCCCCCGTACCCCGGGACCGGGAGTGGGTCTCGTGAAAAACCTGCAAATCAACATCTGAATAAACAGCACGAAAGGTAGGGCCGCGCGAACCGGATTTTCCCGCGCGAAGCTTCGCGGAAACTCACTGGCCTTCGCCCCTATAAACCTTCTTCGTCTTCCTTGAGCGAGTCTTCATCCTCGTCAACAACTCGATCCTCAAAATTAGTAGCCAAAAAGGCAAGGCAGCATATAGCCATAATGAAGCTCGTCACGGATTTCTTCCGGTCCTCCTCTTCCAACAAGGAGGGCAAGAGGAAGATGAGAAAGAGCGACGGCGCCAAGAGCACGTCCTTCGGCTCCACCACGTCGTCCTCCTCCGACGAGACGGCGTCCGTCGCCACGCCGCGCACCGTCCTGCCGTCGACGAAGACGAAACCGGCGGCGGCCGTGACGCGGGAGGAGCTGGAGGCGGCGCTGCGTAAGGTGGTCTCGAGCGAGGCCGAGCTGGCCGAGATGCTCGCCGAGGCCGGCGTCGTGCTGCAGGAGATCACGGCGGCGGACGAGGGCGAGCTCAAGGAGACGTTCGCCGTGTTCGACGCCGACGGCGACGGGAGGATCTCGGCGGAGGAGCTGCGGGAGGTGCTCGCCTCGCTCGGCGACGACCGGTGCTCCGTCGAGGACTGCCGGCGCATGATCCGCGGCGTGGACACCGATGGCGATGGGTTCGTTTGTTTTGAAGAGTTTACGCGCATGATGATGCACTGATTACTTACTGTGACGATGTATGTATGTGTTGACGTGCAGTGCGTATTTTCTTTCTTTTTGTTATTTTGCGAATTCGTTACGTCTTTTCTCTTCTATGAACCCTACGTAGGCTCCAGGAATTGTGTAATAGTACCACAACAGTGGCCTGTAATAGAGGTTGAAAAGGTATTGTAGCGACTGAAATAAACCACCGTCGTAAATAACTTTATAACGGTGATTAAAGATATAAACTGTCGGTATTATCATAGAGTATTAACATTGCTACCGTTATTTTTTTAAAAAAAATTATAATATATACAAAATTCACATAACCTACATATAAAATATTTATAATATATATACACAATAATTGTTCAATACATATGTAATTAAAAATATCTTATATAAATCCTAATATATAGTCATCATCTTTCTTCAACTTATTAGGTTCATATAGTTGTTTCCAATAAGTCCACTCACAAAGCATCCTACCTATGTTTTGTTTTTGCATGTGACATGCAAGAATAAGATTGCGAACAAGCCTCCGGCTCGGTGGCAGCGCGGCCGAGTGCCTGCGCGCTCACCCGGGTTCGATCCCTAGGATCGACTCGCGGTGTCGCACCGCGGAAAAAAATTCCCTCATTCTCCCCAGGCCAAAGCACATGGTAAAGACTCAGGTCACAGCTCACACGGCCAGCTGAGTCCCTGTGTATAGTTGGGGAGGGGGTTGGGAGGTTTTCTCTGTCTGCGTGAGAAGACTTCTTCTCCTTAGCAAATGTCGTCGGGATGACTTCTTCTCCGATAGATCGAGTTTTTTTTTTAAGATTGGCTTAGTTTTGCAGTTGTTGGTGCATCAATGATACTTTTTTTCTGAATTTGCCTTGTTCAGGTTCTAAGAGTTTATGTCTAAAATACGTAATAAATCTATAATTTAATGTAATTTTTATGTAAATAGTAACATACAAACATTTGTTATTTCATCTATAAAATATATGAGTCTGTAATAATAATTTTTTTAAATGCTCGCCGCAACGCACAAAAATATTGCCAGTGAACCATTAAGAAAGGCAAACAAATAAACCAGAAGATTATCATGGTGCTACCGGGCGGAATGCAAAGTTCTCCCATGCATAGCGGCTGCACACTTTTTTTTTTTAAAGACCCGGATATTGTCCGGCATTGTATTAATAAGAAGAAAATAGAGTTTTACATGCGCGAGTAGGATACACGTCCTAGGAGAAATAGGAGACTCGTCCTAGGATACTCGTCCTAGGAGAAATAGGAGACGTGCTCACCACAAGGGTTAGGCAGTGATCAATGATGCGTTGCCAGAGGAGGTGCAGATCATCCTGCAGCTTGGCGAAGAACAGGTGCAGACACTCGACGATGATCAGGCTAGCTCTTGGCAACCTCAACCCATGAACATCGTGACAGAGAGCGGCAAGGGCGGCGTTCTAAAGGATCTGCGAGAATTTAGATGGGTTTCAGCACAGGTTCTCGGAACACAGAGAACACAAGCTTAAGGGAATGTCATGGCGAAATGTAATGAAATTTCAAATGTCCCCCACTAGAGTAATCTTGGATATAATGTCACAAAAAAATCCTTTTTGTAGTGGTGAAATAAAATATTCTACTACAACAATATGCTTAAAATAGAAAGAAGTTTGAGTACACTTTCCTAATCTAAAAAGTGGAAGGGAAAGAAGTAAAGTTTCTTTTTTGAGGAGGTGAGCGTCTAGATGATTCTGTAGCCTAAGGCGTTGGCGATGATTCCAGAGCGGGCTCCTGCCTTGCCTTCATCCGTACATGCCCTCACTCCATCTTTTTGGTCCCCGCTTGCAGTTTCATCTGCGGAAGCTCCCTCGCACTGGCTAAGCTACATGTGTTGTGTTGGGCTTGGGCGGTCCAAATCCAAATGCACCACGAAATACAAAATTTTACTTATAGTTCGCTAATTTTTCACCATATATGCACTCTCTAAATCCAACACTATGCATCCTCAGGCAGCTAAATAAGGTACTTTTTCCGTAGATCGTGAAGTTTTGTACCCCTAGCATATTTGCTCTAGCTTCGCCAGGACTCCCTCTGCCGCTTTGCCTCTTCTTCTTGCTTCACTCCCTCGTTGAACATATTCATAGCATCACTCTGCATATTTAATTCTGAAAGTGCAACAGCTTTCAAATAGAGAGCGGTTGGCCAACCGGGGAATATAGATCCCGTCAGCATTGCATCACGGAAGGCAGCTTCAGGCTGATCACACATGAGGTGGCACAAGCTTCGTCTAGCATATATTGCTATTGAGTGCCCCGGCACTTCATCAATAGCCTGCAACACATGGAAACGTAAGGAAATATATAAGCTGCATTCCAGGGTGTTATTCTTCCTAATATAATGTGCCACACCGTACCGCTGTATAACTTTCTATGGCAGCCTCGAATACTTTATCTTCAAAAGCGTTGTCACCGACTTTTCTAGCGTCATAACAGAACTGCAACTGTCTTGTCTGTTGGAGATATGTCCAAGAGACAATACGGATTTGATCCGTATGTGAGCGTCATACGGATATTGATCCGTGTGAGGAATTAGTCCACTAATAGGCCAACTAGTCAAGGCCCATTAGAAGGGTCTATTTAAGTGGAGGAGGGGCTTAGGGCGCAGGTGATTCCACCAGTCCTTAACCCTAGCCGCCGTGCTCCTCTTACTTGCCCACAAAACCCTAACCGTGTTGCCAGTGCTAGCACGCCGCGCACGGTACTCCAACCCCGTACGTGTGAATACCGCGAGGAGGCGCTGCTGCTGCTGCGGTGCCGACGGCTGGACTAGAAGGAGACGATTGACGTGATCGACTACTTCCTCTACATCGACGCGCGACTACGTTGGATCGAGCTGCTCCAACATTCGCTTCCGCTCCGCCTGCGCGTCTAGTGGTAACGATCCATGATCCTCTCTTGCAAGGTTTTCTGGTTGAACGGTAGAAATTTTATATGCTATCGTAGCCTACCCGTTCCCCTACAGTGGTATCAGAGCCGACCTTGTGTAGTTTGTGATCTAGATCTTGTGCATATAGTTGATATGTTGATGTACTACATGAGATCTATTACATGTTTTGTGTTCGGATTGATTAGATCAATGATGATAGGGAGGTTCATAAGGTAATGGGCGGATAGCAATACATGCATCATTGATTTATTTGTGTTCCTTCTCCGTGCGCACGCGACTTGTCCCTACCGGCTGGAATCACCATGGGGACTAACTGCGTGCGCCAGTAAAGGAGCCAATAGTATCATAATCATGTACCGCAGTCTACTCATGAAAACCTAATGGAAAACAAAGCCATTGTGAATGACTCAAAATCGGGCAAATATGATTTTCCCGATAGGATTTCCATTGTGATTTTATAGATACGATCTGTGAAATCCTGTGAGGTTTCAGGGCGCTGCCCTGAGACCCGCGGGGGGCGGCTTCCCCCTCGACCCCCCGCCCGCTGACCGGGACCGCCGTACGGACACGCCTAGATTGTTACAACCCTTTTTGGCCACATGTTAGCATTCGCTTCTCGCCTAACTTGTTTTTGCAGAGAATGTTGTGAATGGTATGGCCCAAAAGATGCATGTGATGTATATATGTGATTTGCATGGCCTGCGTGCCATGATTAATTACAGCTGGGTTGAGGCTGTCATATTATTGTATAACGGCCTGCGTGTCGATCTGTGATGCTTGATATTCTCATGTAATTTATTACTAGCTATTAGTTGTAGTAGCTAAGTGTTAGTTCATGGAGGCCTCAAGCATGATGGTTGAAGGGACGGGAGACATGGCGATGACAATGAAGATGGAGATCACCAATTAAAAGGGGCCATACTATTTCACAGTCAATATGATTGCCTGTGATGATGTTCCTATCATCCTATTCTTTCATATGTTATTTATATTACATATGATTAACATGCTAGAATAGGTTCCCTCAAGAAAAATTAAATTATATGCCCTTCCAATAGCTGCACCTATTAAAATTATGATCGTTGTATGGTAGGTCTGCCAAAGTAGAGTACCTCAACTATCTTAATTATTAGGATAAATGTCGGACATTTATATGCATAGTATTGGTTTAATTAATAAAGCTATCAAAACGGTTTTGGGCTTTGGGGCATGGTGTTGGCGCCGGGGCATGTGATGCCACCCAACAAACAAGAGTCACATAATGATGTGATTAGCAAAGTGTTGCTTACCTATGTCACTAGATTTCTAGCGGTGATGCCAAAGCTCATTAGGATCTAAGTTGAATATGGATCTTGAACCACTATATGTCGTTTTGAGGGAAAACGATTCCAAGCATATAGTGGAATAATGAACTTTTGTTAAAATGTTTATAAGAGTTTTATATTTACATAGTGCTTATATTTGCATATTTTCTGTTGTAGATCATGGCACCAACCGCTAGTAACACTTTCAATTTGCGCTCAATTCTTGAAAAGGAAAAGCTTAGTGGAACAAACTTTATTGATTGGTATCGCAACTTGAGAATTGTTCTCAAGCAAGAGAAAAAGGAATATGTTCTAGAGCTTCCCTATCCTGATGATCTGCCAGAAAATGCTACTGCCACTCAGAAAAGGGAGTATGAGAAACATACCAATGATGCAGTTGATGTTAGCTGTCTCATGCTTGCCACTATGTCCTCTGAGCTCCAGAAGCAATATGAGAACGCGGATGCCCACAATATGATTGAGGGACTTCGTGGCATGTTTGAGAATCAAGCAAGGTCTGAGAGGTACAACATCTCAAAGTCCTTGTTTGCGTGCAGGCTAGCTGAAAACGGTTCTGTCAGTCCTCATGTGATCAAGATGATTGGTTACATTGAGAATCTGGAGAAACTTGGTGCTGCTCTACATCCTGATTTGGCCACAGATGTGATTCTCCAGTCGCTTCCTGCAAGTTATGAGCCTTTCATTTTGAACTTTCAAATGAATAGCTTAGAGAAGATATTGGCTGAGTTGCATGGGATGCTTAAGACAGCTGAGGCAAGCATCAAAAAATCTGGTCCAAGTCAAGTTAACTTGGTTCAAAAGGATAACAAGAAACGAAAGCGCAAGACTAAGGCTAAGGCTACAGATCAGATCTCTAGCACTAAGCCTAAGCCTGCAGCAGCTCCTAAGCCTAAACCGGCGGGTAGTGATCCTTGTTTTCACTGCAAGAAACCCGGTCATTGGAAGAGGAATTGCAAGCTTTATCTGGAAGAGCTGAAGAAGAAGGGTGGAGAGACTTCTAATTTAGGTATCAATGTTATTGAAATTAATAATGTTGCTACATGTCCTTATGATTCATGGGTATTTGATACCGGATCGATGATTCATACTTGCAAATCGTTGCAGGGGCTTAAAGAAGCAAGG
This sequence comes from Eleusine coracana subsp. coracana, assembly GCA_032690845.1. Lineage (NCBI taxonomy): Eukaryota > Viridiplantae > Streptophyta > Magnoliopsida > Poales > Poaceae > Eleusine > Eleusine coracana. Next base: position 14,669,128 of record CM064426.1, read on the forward strand.
AAATGTGCAAAAGGCGAGGTGGATGCTCGCGTCGGCAATGGTGCAAAGGTTGCTGCGTTGGCCGTCGGAACTTATCCACTTTCATTACCATCAGGATTAGTTTTGGAGTTAAATAATTGTTATTATATTCCCGCCTTAGGAAAAAACATTATTTCTTCAAAATGTTTGGAGGAAGATGATGGTTATGAGGTCATAATAAGGAACAAGTGTTGTTCCATTTATTTGAATAATATTCTCTATGGTAATTGCCCATTGGTGAATGGATTATATTACTTAGATCTTGAGAATAAGCCTATTTATAACATTGATGCGAAAAGGCTCAAGCCTAATGATTTGAATCCCACGTATACTTGGCATTGTCGTTTAGGTCATATAAATGAGAAGCGCATAAAGAAACTCCATACAGATGGTCTTCTAAGTTCTTTTGATTTTGAATCAATTGATACATGTGAATCTTGTTTACTTGGCAAAATGACTAAGTCGACTTTCACAGGAAATAGTGAAAGGGCGAGTGAACTATTGGGACTTGTACATACGGATGTATGTGGACCAATTAGTTGCACGGCCAGAGGTGGTTTTCAGTACTTCATAACTTTTACCGACGACTTTAGTAGATATGGTTACATCTACTTAATGAGGCATAAGTCTGAATCCTTTGAAAAGTTCAAAGAATTTCAAAATGAAGTACAAAATCAATTGGACAAGACTATTAAACGCCTACGATCTGATCGTGGTGGTGAATATTTGAGCCATGAATTTGGTGAACATCTAAAGCAATGTGGAATTGTTCCACAATGGACTCCGCCAGGAACGCCCCAATGGAATGGAGTATCCGAACGGAAGAACCGAACCTTGTTAGACATGGTTAGGTCTATGATGAGCCAAAGTGATCTTCCATTGTCCTTCTGGGGATACGCTCTAGAAACTGCCGCTTTCACACTTAATAGGGTTCCATCTAAATCCGTGGAAAGGACACCATATGAGATATGGACTGGGAAGCGTCCCGGGTTGTCTTTTCTTAAGATTTGGGGATGTGAGGCTTATGTAAAACGTATGACGTCTGATAAGCTTTCTTCCAAGTCTGATAAATGCTTCTTTGTAGGATACCCTAGGGAAACTAAAGGTTATTATTTCTACAACCGGGAAGAGGGCAAAGTGTTTGTCGCTCGTAATGGTGTTTTTCTAGAGAAAGAGTTTCTCTCCAAAAGGGTAAGTGGGAGAACGGTGCAACTTGAAGAAGTTCAAGAAGCTCCAGAAAATGTTTCTTCTTCCGCTATACCACAATTGGATGAACAAATTGTTGTTGAACCAATTGTTGAAACACCAGCCCCGCGTAGGTCAGAAAGGGCACGTCGCGCTCCTGAAAAGTTCACGCTCCTAACCACGGGGCAGCGAGACATATTATTGTTAGACAATGATGAGCCTAAGACTTACAGTGAAGCAATGATGGGACCGGACTCTGAGAAATGGCTTGGAGCCATGAGATCCGAATTAGAATCCATGAGAGAGAATCAAGTTTGGAACTTGATAGATCCGCCTGATGGTGTAAAAAACATTGAGTGTAAATGGGTTTTTAAGAAAAAGATAGACATGGATGGAAATGTTCACATCTATAAGGCACGATTGGTGGCGAAAGGTTTTAAGCAAATTCAAGGGGTTGATTATGATGAGACCTTCTCGCCCGTCGCTATGCTAAAGTCTATACGGATCCTTCTAGCAATTGCCGCATTTTATGATTATGAGATATGGCAAATGGATGTCAAAACAGCTTTCCTTAATGGAAACCTAAGTGAGGATGTATACATGACATAGCCTGAAGGTTTTGTCGATCCACAAAATGCTAGGAAGATATGCAAGCTTCAAAAGTCCATTTATGGACTAAAGCAAGCATCTCGGAGTTGGAATCTTCGCTTTGATGAGGTAGTCAAAGGGTTTGGCTTCATTAAAAACGAAGAAGAGCCTTGTGTTTACAAAAGGGCTAGTGGGAGCGCGCTTGTCTTTCTGGTCCTTTATGTGGATGACATATTGCTGATCGGTAATGATATTCCAATGCTTGAAGCTGTTAAGACTTCTTTGAGAAAGAGTTTCTCAATGAAGGACTTAGGAGAGGCAGCTTACATTTTGGGCATTAAGATCTATAGAGATAGATCAAAGAGGCTAATTGGATTAAGCCAAGACACGTACATTGACAAGGTATTGAAACGGTTCAATATGCAGGATTCCAAGAAAGGTTTTTTGCCCATGTCACATGGGGTTTCTCTTAGCAAGACTCAGTGTCCCTCGACACCAGATGAGCAAGAGAAAATGAGAGCGATTCCATATGCTTCGGCTGTTGGGTCCATCATGTATGCCATGATAAGTACTCGCCCAGATGTAGCCTACGCTCTTAGTGCTGTGAGCAGATACCAGTCAAATCCAGGAGAAGCTCATTGGGGAGCTAATAAGAATATCCTAAAGTACTTGAGAAGGACTATGGGTATGTTCCTAGTCTATGGAGGTGAGGAAGAGCTCGTTGTAAATGGTTACACTGATGCTAGCTTCCAAACCGACAAAGACGATTCGAGATCGCAATCTGGATATGTGTTTTGCCTCAATGGAGACGCGGTGAGCTGGAAGAGTTCCAAGCAAGATACGGTTGCTGACTCAACAACGGAGGCTGAGTACCTTGCCGCTTCAGAAGCTGCAAAGGAAGCTGTTTGGATCAGAAAATTTGTTTCTGAGTTGGGTGTGGTTCCTAGTGCATCCAGTCCAATGGACCTCTATTGTGATAATAGTGGTGCCATTGCGCAAGCCAAGGAGCCTAGAGCGTATCAAAAGAACAAACACGTACTACGGCGTTATCATCTTATTCGGGACATCGTCGCTCGAGGTGATGTAAAGATATGCAAGGTGCACACGGACTCAAACATCGCTGATCCGTTGACAAAACCTCTCTCTCAGCCCAAGCATGAGGCACATATGAGATCCATGGGTATTAGATATCTGCATGATTAATGTATGAGAGATTGTGTAATGTCTATGTTTATGTGTGATTGAATAAAGTGTTATTCTGTTCTATGGATAATAATTATTGCATTGATTGACAAGTGCGTGACTTGTTTGTGAAACTCATTGTTCTTTTATAATATTATCCTAAATGATCCCTAGTTCCTTATCATTGTGTTGGACAATAATGATTCATGGACTAGCACATGTATTGGTTGATGATCGTGTTTCACAGATCATTGATATGGAGATATCAAATCAATAATGTGAACACATGTTGGAGAACATAGTGTTGGACTGACCCACTAATAGACTTTGCTGAGATGTTATTATTATGTCATCAATTGTTGTCTTGTATGATGTACCTTTGGGATCCTTAGACCTGAGATTGTCATTGATTCCCAGAATATATAATAGCATATTTAGGGATTACCAAACGCTATTCCGTAACTGGGTAGTTATAAAGGTAATTTTCGGGTATGCTATGAAACATGTCGTGGGGTGTGAGCGGTCAAGATGGAATTTGCCCCTCCTAATAACAGGAGAGATATCTCTGGGCCCCTCGAGTTAGATGGATTTAGAAGTGCATGGCCATGCCAATGTGATTAAAAGTTAATCATAATGACTAAAAGTTAGTCATGATAAATCCACTAGACGTTCGAGTGAATGGTCGAGCTATTATAGGGATGACACGTATCTTGCCTTAAGCTTGACTAATATCGTGAGGCAAAGGGATCGCTGACTGCGTATGTCAAAGGTTCAGCTGATATGATCTTTATATGTACACGAGAATCAGTATGTGCTGCTAGGTGCCGCTATTGATTTATGATTTGAAAAATGGTTTTCACATCATTGTCGTGTACATGTGAACCTAACGGGTCACACACTTAACGGGTTGGAACGTCGCTTGCCTATGTGATTGTCTCTAGTGCAAGTGGGAGATTGTTGGAGATATGCCCAAGAGACAATACGGATTTGATCCGTATGTGAGCGTCATACGGATATTGATCCGTGTGAGGAATTAGTCCACTAATGGGCCAACTAGTCAAGGCCCATTAGAAGGGTCTATTTAAGTGGAGGAGGGGCTTAGGGCGCAGGTGATTCCACCAGTCCTTAACCCTAGCCGCCGTGCTCCTCTTACTCGCCCACAAAACCCTAACCGTGTTGCCGGTGCTAGCACGCCGCGCACGGTACTCCAACCCCGTACGTGTGAATACCGCGAGGAGGCGCTGCTGCTGCTGCGGTGCCGACGGCTGGACTAGAAGGAGACGATTGACGTGATCGACTACTTCCTCTACATCGACGCGCGACTACGTTGGATCGAGCTGCTCCAACATTCGCTTCCGCTCCGCCTGCGCGTCTAGTGGTAACGATCCATCCTCTCTTGCAAGGTTTCCTGGTTGAACGGTAGAAATTTTATATGCTATCGTAGCCTACCCGTTCCCCTACATTGTCCACTGCTGGAATGACAGCTGCAGCAAAGATAGAATTTTCTAAGATAGGAGTGATACCCCGGCTGAAAGGATAGCAGTATAACGAAAATGCTTTCCTCGTTACCTCCTCGGCACACCGATACAGATCATCATCCTTGTATTTTGCTATTACTAAAATCTGATGAATCGCCGGCAGATCTATCCTAGAACAGGCTATAGCCATGGGAGAAAGACGGTATTCTTGTGGTTTTGGAGTGGGAGGTTCTTCATCGTGCTTTGAACTGCCAAGCGTATCAGAGGATGGCACCTGTTTCATCATAAGGTCAAAATGGTCTTTTAGCTAAAGCGTTATTCTCAATAACTTATGGAGATACAACAAACGAAACACAAAAATTTTCAATATATATCGTTTGTCTTAATTATAGAGGCAAGACCAAGAGTCATGCACCAATAACTTACGTGTAGCCTAATAGCCATGCACATATAGTACAAGGAATCAACAGAAATATGCATTAAAATAATGAAAAAAATATTTTGATAAATACGCCATGTATAAGTGGATGGAGAGGTGCATGACTACTCTATATAAACATGTGCTCACTCAGATCTGGCATGGGTAAAAATGCACCAACGGAAAAAAGCGACAAGTGAGATAGCTTATCAACAGTCCAAAATAACAAAACACATACTACCAAAAGCTACAGGATAACCAAATTAGTAAAAAAAAAGAAAGGTTTTGTAAACCAGGATGCAAACAGAGCATATATATTGATTGCATGATGACCGGGGACCCACTTTGTGAGAACTCTATCTCACGATGATATGAGTATGTATATCAACCACATGTAAACATAAGCATCATATGAAAGGCATAGAAATAAAAGGAAACAAGACTTATTAAGCATTTGCATGGTTTTCAACTTAGCATGATACATATAACAGTCATGATACCCCGCAAAAAAAATATAATAGTCATGACAAAACTACAGGTTACTGTACACTTGCCTTTTTAGCATGACGACGACGTCGAAAGAAAAGGCAGCGAAGACCCGACCATAGATTTCGTGGGAATACCTATTCAAAATATAGTTGAGTCATGCGAACAAAGTAAGTAATACTTAATTAGGGCCTATTTGGAATATGTGAACTGAAAACAGAGCAAAGGAGAAAACATGGGCATAGAAAATGAATGCAGCTGCAAATAAAAAAACCTGAAAATCTCATAAGTCTTGTAAAATTTACTGTTTTGAGTATATGTTTAAAAAGAATACAGAAACAATCTAGGCATTATAGAAGTGAATAGTAAAATAATTTCTTTAAATATAGACAATGCGTCACTAAACAGGATATTCAATGTATGTATGAGTGGGCAGCTTCCTTATTCTCTTCCAATGGGGCTCTTCAAAGTTGTTCAAAGAACTAAGCATCTTTCCATTGTTTACTTGGACAGATTCATGTGACGATGTTGCAGAGTGGCAAGTCAAGCGACTTTTTTGTGATTTCATATCTTAGATGTCATATAGGATGGGGGAAATCATGAACTTAGGTACTTTAGATAATATATATGTAAGATTTTATTTTTGAGCCTACGGTTCCTATACAGTTGCTCCTTCTTTAATTTTCTTTATTTTTGAGTTTCTCTTCAGCAGTTATTTTTTAATGCAAAATATCAGCAGGGGCCTCTCCCTTGTGTTCGTAATTTTTTATTAAAAAAAACATGATAACTTGAGAGGATGTTCCTACTTTTGGAGCACATAATCCTAGGTCATCAGATGCCTTTCCTGTCCCTTGACCGACTTCATCCTGCAGTATTTCTGGCAGAACTGACAACTGCTTGGGTTCCTCAGGTATTGGCGTTGTGTCAAAAACAACAGTCAAATTAACCTTATCAACAACCCTCTCCGTTTTTTCACTGAACACGTCCTTAGTTATACTCATAGCTGTAAGACATCCATCCACTCTGGTACTCTGCAGAGTGAACTCATCCTTGAAGTGTTTATGCTCTGGTGCATGCACCCGTGTTTGTGTCATTATGGTGACACTACACTTGGATCCTGGTGGAACGACACCTTTGATAGGTTCTATGCAGTATTGCAGTGGGTTCATCGCTTCAATTCTGAATGCAAAGCAATCATCTGTTTCATTAGTTAGTTGAAGTTTGCACGATATAATCTTGTTTGTCTCAAAAGTGAAATGCAGCTCGAGTGGCTCAATCCCTAGCATTTCCTCCAAGCATGATGATACCTGCGAGTAAAGAGATAGGGATACATATATATTATTATATTATCATCAACAAATATCCAAAACTTCCATTATCTATAGTCATAATCACTACCACACAAGAGCTCATAAATGGTTATCTCCCACGGAGACGCAGTCATGAGAGATATTGGGTTAGAAAAAGTCATACTACCTCTGTTTTCATTTTGTTATCGTTCGGACAAGAAAGCTAGTTCATTTTTAACTAAATTTTCTGTCCTAACAACAGGAAAACAAAAATGGAGGGAGTATTTTTAAGCCATAGTTAATATTACCGTGGAACTAAGTATTTTCTCCCATGGTTTTTGCACCGAGCCATATGAGTCAACATCCGAGAATAAAATAAATATGTAGTTTTCATTCCTATTTTTGATCAGGGACATACTATTGTAGTGTTCGTGGTTGGTAAACAAGACTTGACCCTACTACTACTCTCACCAGTCTGCTAGCTCACCTGTTGATGTACACCATCAGAATTTTTTCTTTTAACCCATTTCTCCGCAAGAATTTAGACTTTTTAAAACAAAGAAGCAACGGTACTAGATGGCTGCTTACAAGCATACATCACATGTCATCACTGGTGCTGCTTACAACAGGAGACTGATTTGGATTTTACTATACTTGGTTCATGTAGTATTCTTTGGTTCATGAAGAGACTTATACAGACAGAAGCTAGCATAGAGAAAGAACAGGACAGTGTATGAAGAACTCCAAAATGATAATTGGGTGAGAGGTCTATGGAGAATTCAGGATGCAGATACACTGACCAAACTTGTTTAATTAGAAAAACAATAGTGCAAGATAAGGTGTGAGGCTCGTAGTTGTGAGAAATTATTGGCTAGTAGTTTGATCCAATGATAAAATCTAAATTATAACTACTAGCCAGCATTTTATCAATTTGACGGTAATATCGAAAAAAGAATGGTAGATTTATACAAACTAATTTTTATTATTATAAATAAAGTTAAATAAATAGTCTAATTAATAATTAATATTTTATATTTTTTTAAGATAAGCTAATGTTTAAATGATTTGATGGAGGATTAATGTTCCATCATAAAAATAACATAAATTTATTAATTAATAGTATAATTACAAAATTACCTTTAAACTATTGGTCAATAGTTTCTCAAAACTACTAGTCAGAAACTCCTCGTAAAATATACAGAGCCCGAAGTTGTGCATGACCCTGAAGGAGAATGATGAAATGAAAGAATGACAATAAATTAAAAGATGCACGTGAGAAGAAACAAATTGCAGCAGCGGTCATCTATACGGCCTAGAGTATATGAAAGGAGCGCAACTGAAGAACTGTCCAACGTCAAGGAATGCAGCCGCAACAAGTTTTGCCTTAATTTGAGAGGAGATGAAAATGAGACCACTGGCATATAGGCTGCAGGAAGAAGATAATGAGTAATTCTAGTTGCGTGATTTTTTATGATCATGGATGATCTTTTATTAATGTCGTTCATGTAATAAACACTATGTATTGAAACTTTAGATCGCTTCTCTTACTTAAATGAAAGAGCTGTGCTCCTGCTCATTAGTTCGAAAGAAAAAGAACTAGCACAAGTCCTATCATGGGATTCTCGTGAACCTGCTTCATCCCTTTCACGCGGTTCATGAATTGAGTCGTGGGATAAAAATTGCTATCTCTCACGAACCGGCTCAAAACCTTGAAAGAGAGTCTATCCTCTCACAGTTCTTAAGGATCCGTGGGAGAAAGTGTGTCGTATACCAGCATATGACACTGTGTGGTATCGAATTTAATTGGCGAGCTGTTGAAGCTACTGGGACTCTTGAGGTTCCAGAGAGCATACGACCTTACCTGGTCAATAGTAGTTTCATTGGAATTTGCATTGCCTATCTGATTGAGCTCATCAATTATGTCCCATATAAACGGTCTTTCTAGTGGTTCTTCATCGAGGCACCTCAGTGCCAATTCTATGCATTTAGTCAACTGTTTATATTCCAAAAGTGAATGTTTAGATGACTGCTTCCACCTGTGCCTCCACCGTCTAAGTACCTGCAACCATGTTCACGGAGTGACATAGAATATTTAGGTGGAATTCAGTCAATCGATGTACACATGCACCAGATCAAACATACAAAGCAAATCAGCTCGACTTCAATCATCGTTCAAATTTTGCAAACAGGTAACGGCTACAGCTATTGTTAAATTTGTCACTATATAAGAAAAGAATGAAATCTACACTTCCCGGACTGTGAGATGAATGAACTAAATACTTAAACTTTGCCCATTTCTTCGGTTTTTTTAATAGCATGTGTCATTCCCCATTTTGTATTGACATTCATGATAGTAGGTATGCTCATGATTTATTGAATAGGGAAAATTTCTTAAAGTCATTGTAACCTTTTTCGAATCTCTTGTTTGCTATCATAAAACTAGTAATATCATATATGCATGCCACTGGGTTGCAATTTTGTTTCCATTTATACCATTGTCATCTACTCCATCATTGTAAACCATTAACGGCCGCTTTGTTTGGACTTCTTGACTGTTTTTTTTTTTTTGACTCAAAACAAACAACGAGCTTTTGATATGGCTTTTGGAACGCCGAAAGCCAGCTTTTGGAAAAATAAACTAAAAGCTAAAAATCATACCCTGAACTACAATAGTATCACAACGCTCCTGAACTACAATAGTATCACAACGCTGAACGCTGAAAGCAATACGAGAATCAAATTGCAACCTAATGACATACACAGGATAAACAATTTTGCGATGCCAAATGAAGGATTCAAAAACATTACAATAGCATCAAAGAAGTTTTCTTTTCCCTATATAAAATAGTGCAACATTCAAGTTTTGAAACTATATTTAGCTGCTAGTAAAAGTTTTCATTTTAGTATTATGGTAATGTTCTGCCTTTGTTTTTTTTTCATCTACACAAGGATAAATAATTCTTACAGTAGTAGTATCGGGTTCCTCTTTGCTCCCGGTCACCAGCTCTATGATTATGACACCTAAACTGAAAATGTCTGACTTCAGTGACATTTTGCCATCTAGTCTGTATTCCGGGGCACAATATTGTCTGCATGAAAACATGACAACAATGTATTACCACATAAGGAAACTTTAAAGGAGTAAATGCAAGGATAAATTAATAAATTGTCCATATGTGAAGCTTACGGTGAGCAGAGACGAGAATCGCTTTTGGTATATGATTTTTCATCAAATCTTGAAATCCCAAAATCAGCAATCTTTGGCACCATATGATCATCCAGTAGTATGTTGGCAGGTTTAAGGTCCATGTGAATAATACCCTTTTCCTTATGAAGATGATGCAAACCCTCGCAAATGCCCTTAATTATTTTATAACGTGTATACCATTCAAGTCCTCTTAATTCATCTGAAGATGTAAAATGAAAATATAAGAGCAGTACAGAAGCATTTGGGTGCTGAAGTGGACAAAGGAATGATGAAGAAGTAATAGAGGAAATAACTACTACATGATATTTGTCTCGTGTCATACCGGTGAGATAGTTATCAAGACTTCCGTTACGGATATACTCAAAACAGAGCAATCTTTCTCGCATGTCGACCATAACAAATTTCCCTTCAATTGTCATTGCTTTCTGCTCTGTATGGGAACAGTAACCAATAAAACATACAATATTTGGGTGCTCAACCATCATCATGCTTTGAACCTCCTGACGAAACTGCCTCTCATCGATTGTATGATTGTTGAAAAGTTTCTTCACAGCAACAAAAGCCCCTTTTGGTAGGATGCCCTGTTTAACATCTCTCATGAGCACGGCCATGCATTTGGGTCAAGTTCTTTAGGTGAATATTTGAATCATGTTAAGATGTGTTGGAAAGAAGTTTAAAGCATCTGTTCCAAAATAGAAATAATATAATATAATAGTTACCTTGTAAACCTCTCCGCATCCACCATCACCAACTTTCTGCTTATTGGAGAAATCGTTTGTGATGTATTTTAAGGCTGGTAATGTTAGATTACTTGGTTCCTCACTTCCGTTGAGCATGCACTCCAGGGCCTTTAGTTCCTTAATTATGCTGTCCGTTCTTTGCTTAGGCATGCGCTCCATTCTAAGTATAAAATACATATTCGAAATTAATGGACTACATTCGAAATTGCTTGAAAAAAGATATTCGAAGGTAAAGGTAAAAGAAATCCTTCAAAAGAACAGTGTAGCTTGAATATCTCATTCGTTGCTCCGAACAGGAGCTTTTAAATGTTGCGACTGGAAAAAATATAAAATAAAGACATGGTGAACATATACAATGCATGATCTATGTCAGGGAGTTTATAAACTAGCGTATCATTTGTTGCATCAAGCTAGAAAAGCTAAACCCCTGGTCACTTGCAACAATATCGATGGGAGGCAAGTGCAGAAGCAAAGATTCTGAGTGACACTTCTGGATTTGAAACTTAAAGCAAACAGACCCAATAAAATGTGGTCGCTCAGCGCTTAGCCTACATAATAACCCCCGAGCAGATGTCTGTGCCTTGTTTTTCCCCGTTATTGGTTTTGGAGTGTTCAAGGAGGCGCTGTGTATCTGGGGGGGTGGGGGTGGAACCAGCGACGGCCTCCGGCTTCAGAGCAGCCGCTGCCGGCGGCCAGATGGGTGATCGGCGGTGATATTTTGGATAGATGGCGGAGGCGCCTCTCAAACACCACATTACAGATCAAAAGAATCACAAAGTTTACTAGTAAAACAGGTTCTGAGACTAGATCTTTCAGCAAGCACATAAATGTTGTCAAAACTAGCAACTCTGCGCGTACCTGAAAAGGGCCTGTAGCCTGCAAAAACCTACAGGTATCAAGCTGTGGATCTCAATCGCTTAAAGACCAGCACCGGAAGATGCATGGGAATCTTCCTTCAAAAAACGATGCATGTGTATCATAATGAAAGGAGCAAGAAGCAGCCAAGTGTGAAAACAGAAAGACCAAATAGAACAGGAGAGTCGTGGGTTGGTGGGTGTGAAAACTGAAGGTACGTACTATGCACGTGATGACGGGATTTCCTGCACAAATTTCAATTCCTCGGTCGCTATATACTATAAAAAGGGCTGCCATATACTCGAAAAAAAAAGGACTGTCATGAGGTATCCGATGCGTAAAGTTTTTCTTTAAGGGTCAAACGGAGGGAGAAGGATAGACGACGTTACTGTGTGGATGATACTGATGATTACTCTAATCACATTAAAACTATGTGCCAAGAAGTTCGAGACCAGGGGTAATAACTGTAACAAGTCTCATAATAGACATACTGTTAAAAAGAGGGGAGTTTTACTGTACAAAATACTGGCCAGTAGACTACTGACCAGTAGTTTGAGGGTAATTTCATAATTATACTATTAATTAATATATTTATATTTATTTTCATGATAGAATATTAAGTCTATAAAATCATTAAAATGCTAGTTTATCTTTAAAAAATATAGAACATTAGTTATTAATCAGATTATTAATGTAACTTTATTTATAACAATAAAAACTAATTATTATAAATCTACAACTCTTATTTTTTTCCGATATTATCGTTAAATTGAGAAACTACTGACCAGTAGTTATGATTTTAGATTATAAAATCTGTACCGTTAGATCAAACTACTGGCCAGTAGTTTTTTGAAACTACTGATCAGTATTTTGGACAGTCAAAGTCCTAAAAAAGAAATAGTATGCTGATGAAAGGAATATTTTAGAATAACATAATTCTCGAGACTTGCTTTTGTGTGTGTGATCTCTTAATTTATTACTCCCTCCGTCCCATAATGTTTGACATTTTAGTACTCGACATGGAGATAAAAAAAGAGAAGAAATAAAGTAGGTATGTAGAAAATAAAGAAGAGAGAGATAGAAATAGAGGTGCATTGGAAAGAGAGAAAGGTGTCTCGAGAAGTAAGAATACTAATTATTTTAAAAACACTAGATAAGGTTAGAATGCCAATTATTTTAGAACATAGAGAATAGTACAAATATGGTCATCAACGATATTCTCGTCACAGTAGAGAACACTGAAAACTTTGGTGATGAATTTATGAAATGATGGATGCGGGCATGGCGACAAAAGCCAAGTTTCACTTTTACAACCAGCGTCACTGGTTCGGTAGAGAGAACGCGAATTACAGAAGGCGCAACAATGGAATTTTCTATGTACGTTAAGTTGCTTCACAGGGACAGTTGCTTTAGTGTGTGGAGGAAGGACAGCTGCTCTGGTCGAGGGAGGAAGGACAACTATTTTGGCATGTGTGCAGCAGTAGCGCGCGGGGCTCAATGGTGATGTCTTGTCAATCCATCCTTATGCCTCCTGGATAAATTTTCTGACCACTAGTACTCCCTCCATATCTAAAATAAACTGTATTCTGAGGTTTTGGCAAAATATCTTATAATAATGTGTTTTGAAAAGTTTTGTCTACTCCTGATGAAAATAACCCCAAAACATGCATAATTGTAGCTTGTTTCCCTTCATGTCTTGTCGAGGAAGGGAGTTCGTGGTGTTCGTGAATCGTGACCCGAACACACCTGGTGTTCGTGAATCATACCCCATAGGAGTTTTGAACTCAATACCGTGTAGGAGTGGATTAGATATGGTAACCAGTCTGATTGTCTTAATTATATGAAATATGTGAAGGTGGTACATTATTTAATATGAGCGGACATGGATATTTTTCCTAATTAACTGCCCTGTGGTAAGCGAAATGTTGTCCAAAACGCATTGTATTTTAGCTATGGAGGGAGTGCCTGGATGGAATAAAAAAGTGTTAGACAAATTATTTTTTATTGTAAGGTACAAAACAATTATATATACACGTCATAATTTTTGTAAGCCAAATTTGCTCATGAACACTATTTATTGTTGGTCTTTACTAGTGGACACTACTCAAGTTTGGTTTTTCTTATAGACACTATTAAATTATGATAATTGGCTAAAAGACACTTAAGACATTAGAATATGACCTTTTCTTGCATGTGAGAGATAGAGGGTTTGTAAATCACAATATTGTCCTTATAACCACTTTTAACACAATTAAATATATAAAAATAAGAATCAAACGCTCTACAATATTAAACATGTAAGCACGTCTTCACTAAAAATATTTTATTTTTAAAAAAATATTATTGATTATATCTCAGAAATTGGGTAAAATTGGTCATATAAATATGTCACTAGTATTGAAATACAATAATAGTGCTTGTGAGAAATTAATTGATACTTATGAAATATATTAATTTTTAAAAAATATTTAATGACACTTATGGATTATATAATTAATAAAAATTGACAAATATGTTAAAACGGATTGCAAGAGCAATATGGTTATTTTGAAAGCACTCTCTTTCCTCAATCCAAGAAAAATCATATTCTAATGTGTCCTGAGTGTCTATTAGTTAATTGTCACGATTCAATAGTGTTCATTGGCAAAATCAGATTTGAGAAGTGTCCAATCGCAAAGACCAACATTGAAGAGGTCCAGGAGCAAATTTAACCTTTTCTTAGTGCGAGGCTGAACGTGCTCACGTGTACACTAAATGATGGAGTTAATTTTAAACTGGAACTGCACCCAACGACACAAAATGAAATGAGGCAAAAGCAAAAACACCAGGCACAGAAAATGAAATGTATCCCATACTATAGGCAAGTACTATATTGTTCCAAAAGTAAGAAGAAGAAGAAGAAAAAGATTCAAATTCGGCAGCAGATCATGTAAAAGAACATATATAGGCCATCTCTTTGTGAAAGGGAGAATCAAATGTTGGAGCGCAGGCTTTCTCCCGACCAGTTTGTTTGTGAAAACAAAATGAAGACAAAAAATAAAAATAGAAATGCGCACACGAACGTGCAGCGAGGAACCACATATTTTATTATTCATCATGTTACAAAATACACGGTTCATATGGCTTTGTCTTCTTTCGTCTTCTGCGTTATTACTTAAGGAGAGATCTAACTTGGGTAATTGCGTAGTCCGCCGATTCCCGGGGTCTTATAGGACTCAACTGGTTAATTACATCTACAGAGCGAGTCTGTAGAATAACTCCGATTAAGCTACGCGTAGTGGTCGTGTCTTCCTAAATTATTGCTCGTTCATATGCACTGTATGGATGGAACAACATGATGGGGTGGCTTTTGTATTGCCAAAACCCAGTCATAGTAGCACCATCGCCATGTTGAACATAAACGGTAGATGTCGATGAAGAGGATGACTTTCGTCTCGTGGGTGCCCAGTCATGTATACGTCGGTCTTCATCAACTCAAACGAAAGGGTCGCCTTTGCCTCGTCGGTATCCGGCAACAATGTGTTGGACTCCGTTTGAAAGGACGTGTTGGTGGAGCATTGATTTGATTTTGTCATTGCTTGGCCGACGCCTAGCCTCATCGGTACTAGATAAATAATGATGATTAGGTAATTCCCATAAACGACGGCATGCTTATTGCTTAGATGATGTTTGCTATCTGAATATAACATGAACATCCTACCCTCATACGTATGAGTAGCAAGAGTAATTTTGTCGAGCCTTTCGGCGTTGTTATTCTTTTGATCAAAGATAAATGATCATCTTGATTTGCTCTTGAATTATTCGTGGCTCTTCGATCTTTTATTGCATCTTGATCTGGTGAATGCACTGACGGGCTCATCTACCCCACATGGTAATAGATGTCTAACGATCGGGCGAAATTTGTTTGGAGGACGTCCTTCATCTTGTGAGTGCGTCGATGGACTCATCTACCTCACACGATAGTAGATGTCCAACGATCGGGCGAAATTTATTTGAGGATGTCTTGATCTTGTGAGTGCATCGACGGGCTCGCCTACCCCGTCAGGTAGTAGACGCCCAACGATCGGGCAAAATTTGTTGAGAACGACTGCATGCCGTAGATGTGGCCGCACATGCGTCTTGATTTTGTGTAGGCACCGACATGCTCGTCTACCCCTCACGGATAATAGACGTCCACGATCGGGTGGAATTTGTTTGAGAACACCCTCATGCAGCAGATGCTGCTGCGGCTTTTGGCCTACACCAACACACGCTTCTTGATTTTGTGAAAGCACCGACGGACTTGTCTACCCCGCAAAATAATAGACGTCCAGCGATCGGGCGAAGTTTATTTGAGAACGTTCTCATATTGTAGATGTAGCCGTCAACGCCATCTGCTCACCTTAGGTCATGTGCGCGGGGAAGATGATGCCTTCCTTCAAAGAGGCCATCCTAGAGGCGGAGCTTCGATTGATCTTCTTTGGCCGGGAGCGTTGGGCGATGTGTGAGGTGCAACCAGCGGAAGTCCCGGCGAACTGCAACGTTGATCTGATCTCTAATCTTCAGTGGAACATGCTTCTTCTTGTGCGTGTACGCGTATCTGCGGCAACGGCGTGTACACAAAGCTGGCGGCAGCGCTTTGGCGTGTTGGCTTGTGCCGGCCAGCTGCACGCGTGCGCATCAGCCTGGCGGCGCTTCAGCATATTGGCCCCCCTTCAGCCTGAAGGGATCGGGCTGTTTATATAGGCAGGGCATCGATAGGATAACGAGGACGCCCGACCGCACATCGTAGTCAATTAGGATCTAAGAGTATCCACGCGGTTTCAACAACGTCATATGTTTATCTTCATCATTAGGACTAAGTCAGTTGTGATTTAGCTAGACCCTTGACTCGGCAACTACGACAGTGTTACGTCCGCCAATCGTCCTAACAACCGTAGGTATACGTATAGCATCCCAGCTGCCGGACTCAAAACTAGCTTCCATACGAACATGTCGGTCAAATCAATCGTGACCTTCTTTGATATTTTGGTTATGTCAGCTGCCAAAGTTAATGCCAGGTGAGACACGTCACCCTAGCTACTAGCAAGATACATGTATTTGACATCATGAGAAATTATATCTAATATTGGCATCTTTGAAGAAGCTCACGTATGGACTAATATCAGATTGGCGATAGAGATCAGAAAAGGACATGTGCAAGGGGGACGATGAACAGGGTATCGACATGGATTGACAACCGCAGCAAGAACTGTGATCGCCAACCTGAACGCGATTGCGGTAGTGGATGGTACTGAGGCGAGTCCTCGCATGGCAGATCCAGGAGGGTGGCGACTGCCAACATTAGCAAGAGTGAGCTGAGAGACAAGGGCATTGCAACTCCGCGACTGACTTGGCAAGACAAGGGCAAAGAGATGCTAGGTGGCCATTGTAGCTGTAACACACCACAAGATCTCATGCACCATGGCCCTGCAACAATCCTGATTATCCCTCAGGACATAGTGCTAGATCCAGTGACAAGCTACACCAATGCCACTGCCACTGCAATTAAATCCACTCCACCAGAGGAGAACATGTTCACACCGGTTCAGTCCTGCCAAACTGAGCCTCAGCCTGTGTCACCGGAGGTTGCCCAGACTAAGAGTGTGTTTGGTATAGCTTATAGTCTAACTTATTGAACAGCTTATGGTGTGATAAGTAATAAGCTGTACCAAACACTCTGAACTTATAAGTACTCATTGCCATAAGTAACTATAAGTATTTTGACATTTTATACTAGAGAGACAAAGTAATCAAAACCTTGCTTTTCTAGCTTATGGAGCACATATCCCTATACTTTCATAGGATAAGCATAAGTATAAATATTTTTGCCAAACGATTAAATTGCTTATGCTTCAATAAGCTATATAAGTTGAATAAGCACTTTTAATACATAAATATAAGTATAAGCAATTTAAAATATAAGCAAAAGTTATACCAAACACATCCTAAAATCATTATTGTTATGGCTGAGAATGAGGACCAGACTATGCTAGCTGGTGGGCCGGGAATGGGCAGCGAACACAACAACATAACTGAGCTTGTGACGCCAATCAATTACTGTGACTCAAGCGGGTGCTACATATCAGGAGGCTCCAGCGTGCAACGCTATGCGACAGAATGCAGAAATGGTCAATCCTACCACAGAAGAGCCCAATACTATAGCACCAGCTAGTCCACATGAAATGGACTCAGCAATACAGCAGCAAGGTAGAGAACTACATGAGGTCCTATCCATGTTCAAGAATGCAACCACAATGCCTCTGTCTTCCTGCATTCTCCCAACACCACCACACAAAATTATCCCTGCCCCAAACAATGTGTCTACTGAGAAAACCACACCAGCAAAGACCAGACAGAGTCCTAGATTGAAAGCCAAGGGCTCAAAGGGTCAGAGTGTTATCAAGATGGCGCAACAACTGGTTGCTAAGAAGTGTGGGATTATGACTGATCAGGACCCCACCGATGACATGGATGATATGATTCTACAAGACTACCTCAACTTGTGATGATTCAGTGCAAGCTATTATGAAGTTGGCCGAGATAACTGAAGACAAGAAGAAAAAGAAGGAAGAGAAGAAGAAGAGGAAAGCTGGTGCCCCCCGAAAGCAACTGATGGCCTTCCCAAACATCAACAAGAAGCTCGTGCTGGGAAGGAGAAACAAGAACAACAAGAAAGGAAAGAAGGTACCAGCTGCAGCTGGGGTTGAAGCTGCTGCTCCTGCCTGATGAAGACCTTGCCCGCATCTAGTTGCTTGTCTTTTGTTATGTTACCGTTAATTTCAGTACCACTGATCCGGCATGCTCCTGCCCACAAGAGCAGATGCTCCACCATAGTCGACTTCTTCGCTTCAGTTATGTGTGCCAAACTAATTGTTGAACCTTATGTTGTGTGGTTCGAGCTATGTGTAAGCTCCTTTATCAGACTAATCTTGTTGTTGTCTGGCTGCTTCGACAGTTGTTACTTTGGTGGTTCTTGTGTTTTACATGGATAGCACAATTCATCATTACAAAGTGTTGTTGTGGAATGTGCGCGGCCTCAACGGTGGAGCGAGACAGGAGGCTGTGAAGCAGGTTATAGCAGATTACAGACCGGACTTGCTCTGTCAAGAGGAAACAAAGATGGCTACCATCAATGATGCCTTCATCAGGAGCTCCCTGGGGTCTGCTTATGTTGACAATTACATTTATCTACCTGTAGATGGTGTCCGAGGGGGCATTCTAATTGCAACAAGAGACTCAAACATGCAGTTGCATAATCCAACACTAACTAGCAACACGATTACTACGACTGTGCATGACCACATCAGAGTTGTGGATTGGATGGTAACAGGGGTGTATGGCCCACAGGGTGACCTAGAAAAAAAGATGTTCCTTCGAGAACTCAAGCTCCTTAAACAGAATGCACATGAGCAGTGGCTTATCTTGGGTGACTTTAAACTTATATATAAAGAGCAAGACAAAAACAATGGCCGCCTAAACAGACGCTTAATGCTACGTTTCAGAAGGCTGTTGAACCATTTGGAGGTAAAGGAAATTGATCTAGTAGGCAGGCGCTACACATGGAGCAACAATCAAGAGACACCAACCATGACACGCATCGACCGGGTGTTCTGCACTCAGGCATGGGAGGACATCTACATCAATCCTATTCTGCAGCCCCTTTCCTCAACAACATCTGACCACTGTCCTCTCCTACTCACCTCCATGACTACCCCAACAGTGAGGCCACGGTTCAGATTTGAGTCTTTCTGGGTTCACATGGAGGGTTTCCAGGAGAAAGTGAAAGAAGCTTGGGAGGCAGAGATCCCAACCAACTGCAACCCTCTTACAGCCCTACACATCAAGCTTGGCAGGACGGCAAAGGCACTGAAAGCATGGAGTAAGTCCCTCTTTTCGCAAGGTCGGCTAACTATGGCCATTTGCCGGGAAGTAATTAGCCAACTAGAGACTGCACAAGAGGCTCGAACTCTGACATCTCAGGAAAGACAACTGATCCGGCACCTAAAATTCCGCATCCTGGGACTCGCTGCAATAGAGAAGAGTAGAGCAAGGCAAAGATCTCGGCTCACCTGGTTAAGAAAAGGTGATGCTAACACACGTTACTTTCACATCATGGCCAATGCGAGGAAGAAGAAAAATCACATTTATACCCTCCTAACCGACAATGGCCCGGCCACAACACAGGAAGCCAAGCATGAAGCTATCTACCAGCACTTCAACCAGCACATTGGCACTCACACACCATGAGAGTGTCAACTGAACCTGCAAGCAATTGGGTGGACTGCCCCGGCCGCAAATATCTTAGAGCAACTGGAGTTGCCTTTCACAGAAGATGAAGTATGGCAGGGAATTTCAAGCATGCCGAAGGAAAAGGCCCCTGGACCTGATGGGTTTATTGGCTTATTCTTCCACTCCTGTTGGGCCACTGTGAAGGATGACATTATGAGAGCCATCAACCACTTCTATGTAATGAATCAGCAAGGACTCAGTTCACTCAATCAGGCATTGGTGGTACTTATCCCAAAGAAAAGCGACCCGCGGCATGTTGGGGACTTTAGACCAATAAGCTTGACGCATAGCTTTGCTAAGCTCATCTCTAAACTTCTTGCAGACAGACTAGCACCTCACCTTCATCACCTCATATCGATCAACCAGACGGCCTTCATAAAAAAAGGTGCATTCATGACAATTTTATATATGTGCAAGAAGCGATCAAAGACCTACATAAGAGGAAAATCCCTGGCCTTTTCCTAAAACTTGATATCTCCAAGGTTTTTGACACAGTTAACTGGGCCTACTTACTCCACATAATGCAGCATTTGGGCTTCGGCCAGAGATGGCGCAACTAGATATCTGCTATGTGGTGCACATCCTCTTCCACCTTCCTCCTCAATGGGGAGCCGGGTAAAAGAGTTCAACATTGTAAAGGTGTTCGGCAAGGTGATCCCCTCTCATGGATGCTCTTTCTTCTAGCTATGGAGCCCCTCCACCGACTGTTCAAGAAAGCGCAAGACTTAAACTGCCTCACCAAACTCAGCAGTGCTACCGAGGCCTTCAGAGTCTCACTATATGCGGACGACGCGACCGTATTTATAAAGCCCACAGAGAGAGACTTCAAGATAACTGACAACATCCTCAAAACTTTTGCTAAAGCAAGTGGCCTAGTCACAAATTTGGCAAAAACTGAGTGCTATCCGATAAGATGCAATAATCTGGACATCAGCTTTCTGACGGCCAACAACATCATAATAGAATCTTTTCCTTGCACCTATCTAGGACTCCCACTCAACATAAGAAAACCAAACAGAACCGAAGTTCACAACTTGGTGCAAAAAATAGGAAGCCGGCTGCCTGGTTGGAAGAGAAGTTTTTTTTTCCTATCCTGGGAGGAAGCTTCTAGTAAAAACAGTACTCACAGCCATGCCCACCTTCTTCATGACTATCTTTAAGCTGCCCAAATGGAGTATCCTAGCCGTGGACAGGTTCAGAAGAAGCTTTCTTTGGAAAGGTACTGACCCAGAAAATATTAAAGGAGGCCATTGTCTTGTGAATTGGCAAACCTGTCTGAGACCTAAGAAATAGGGAGGATTGGGAATAAAAGACCTGGATAAATTCGGAAGAGCCTTAAGGCTACGGTGGTTGTGGGCTCAATGGGATCAGCTGGAAAAGCCTTGGAAAAAACTGCTCAAAATCACGGACCCTATTGACCGGCAGCTTTTCTTTCCATCGACATACATGGTAATTGGCAATGGAACAAACACTCCATTCTGGGAGGCCAGATGGCTTGATGGAGCAGCACCGAAAGAGCTAGCGCCTAATCTGTATAAAGTCGCGAGATTCAAACAGAGGAATGTAGCAACCGAGCTGACGAACTATGCATGGATAAAAAATAGCCGGAAAATAGACAATCTGACCCTGGTACATGAATTTGTCATGCTCTTTATGGCCCTTGTTGCAGTAACACTAAATGAGAATCATGACCAAATTTTCTGGCGCTGGACGGCAGATGGGAAATACACAGTGGCCTCTGCTTATGACTGCCAGTTCAATGGAGCAATGACAAGGTTGCCAACTAATACTATCTGGCGGGCCATGACCCAGCAGAAATGCAAATTTTTCGCCTGGTTAGTGTCGCACAATAAGGTGCTTACAGCTGACAACATGGCCAAAAGAAACTGGGAATGTAATCCAACCTGTGTGCTCTACAGGCTGCTGGAGGGCCAAATGAGTGGATCTCAGCTTTGTCAGCAATAGGGTCAAGCAAAGAAAGAAGAGCGAAAATTGGCATCCTGTTCTGGTGGGGCCTCTGGAAAGAATGAAACAAAAGAATTTTTGATCGAGGTCAGCAGACTGCACAATGGGTGTCTTCCTCCATTTTAGATGATATTATTTGGTTCTTTGCAACCGTTTTTTTCTCCAGAGCCTTAGAGCTCTTTTGCGCTATGTATGGGTATTTTGCTTGTACTCCTTTAAGTCTACCTTAATGAAACGGCAGAGCTCCTGCCAGTTATTTCAAAAAAAAAAGAAGAAAAGACTGGCTACGAATGACTAAAGAGCCTAACTCATGACTCACGAGACTTTTAACCAGGAAAAAATCTTATGATTATATTAATTCATATTATATTATAATTCAAAAAAAATTCAATTGTGCATATATATCTTGAACATTCATAAAACTTTCAACAATATATGGATCCGTGCATCATTGGGCCTGAGAAAACTTCATGCATGTGAAGACCACATAGTAGCTTACAAGTCTTCTAGTATGTATTAGAGACTTTAAATATTTGTTTACTCATATGAATTTGATGCATAAAAATCCATCAAACACAGTTGCCAACCCTCCACACGCCATGCATGAGCCCATGAGTTGTATCATGTGCACAGGTGTACTGCATTGGGCTCAAGTCTCCTTTTCTGTTCATCCTTATGTCCACTAGATAATGCTTCGGGCCAGTAGTAACGTTTTGCAATTTTCAACTAAAAAATTATTCTGCTGCTGCTGCTGCAAATAAGACGCCGATGACGAGGACGACGTGGCCGTGGCGCGCTCGAGGCAGTCGAACACCGCCGCTTAGTAGTTGACTGCCTCGTCTAATCGCTCCTGGAACGACCTCCCGCGTTGTGGTCATCACGATGATCTTCGCCTTCACCGCCTTTAAAAAATTCCCCAGCTTAATTCCGTGAGACGAGTGCGGCCAGCGCCTCGCCCCCCGACTTGACACGAAGCACGTTCCGGAGCGCATCCACGTCATCAATCCTGGCATCCACCTCGTCGAACTAGAACGGGATATCGAACGCTAGTCCTCGGCCTTCCTCGCGAGAACGATGTTCATGTTGGCGATGAGCAACTCCGTGCTGTCGTGGACGGAGCGCGATCCACTGGAGCCTGCTAGCCCGGAGAGGTCGGCCACATGGACGAACCGCTCGCCCTCCATGGTCTCCACGTACAACGGCACGGTTCCTCGCCATCTTCAGGAACGGGAGCATGTCGAATAGGAGAGGTGGAGCTGGAGCTGGAGCTGAACGACGACGAGAGGTGGATCGGAGGAGCTGCTTGCAGGCGAGCGTGTCGGCGAGGCGGTCTGTCACTCAATGACACAATGTAATCCATCGATCAGTACGTAGGCCTATCCATAGCCTCTACTCCATCTGATCTAAAGTTGTTGTGGTTATTGAATTTTTTTATGAATATTGACCATTTATTTTATTCAAAAAATTATCTCAAATATATAAAATTATTGATTAATTTAAATTGATATAGTAATAAAACTAAACATAAAAATATATAATAAATTTTATAATCTTTTAAATAAGATAAATAGTTAAAGGTAACAAAAAAAATCAATAATTTGAGACAGAGGGAGTAAGTCTGTAACGGCAAGTCAGCAAAGATTAGAGACGGGCAGCAAACGGGTAGGGCCTATTCAGGCAATTACTAACATGCATATGGGCTAAGCTTGCGGCGGGCTCCAGGTGGACTTTGGCTGCGTGCATCGCGGATTCGCGGGGCAAGAGTCCTTTTTTTTCTTTTGATTGATCGAATCGAAGCGAAGCGTCTCTGACTCTTCTTCCACTTATTGCATACTATATATAAGTACATCACGTGCTTTCTCTTTTAATCTCTGTTCATTGTATCACAGGAAGTGGAGGATCCAGCGTAATGGTGTCAACGACGGCCAAGAACTCGCCTCCTCAGCTCCACCAGATTGGATCAAGACCTCTGCTGTTGTGGTTCGATGGAGATAACCTGCAGGAGTCACCCACAATCATGGATCCTTTCGATGGCGGCGTCTTCCGGTTCCGCGAATCAAGGTTGCAGCTGGAGACGACGTTGTTGCAAGGCAAGCGGTGCCTATCTTGTCTCCTAGGTGAATGGTTGGTCATGTTGGATGAGGACACCATGGAGTGCTTCATGATGAGCTTGGTTTCTCATTCAAAGATCTCGCTGCCTCCGTATGTGACACCACCTCTAGAGAAACTGTGCACGTGTGCCCTCTCTTCTCCTCCTACCCTCCCTGATTGCACCATCATGTTCACCGCCACCCAACACGATAGCGATGACGAGGATGACGATGACGACGATATTGGCTACATGTTATATTGCTGTCCCGGTGATGACGATTGGTACGAGTTATACGCTCAAAGTGACGGTACCTACTATACCATTGATTGCTACAGCATCGTCGGCTCTCAAGGCACAATGTACGTGGGCACGGACAGGTACTCATTCATCGCGGTTGATGCGTCTTCGTCCTCCTGCCA
Organism: Eleusine coracana subsp. coracana; assembly: GCA_032690845.1. NCBI lineage: Eukaryota > Viridiplantae > Streptophyta > Magnoliopsida > Poales > Poaceae > Eleusine > Eleusine coracana. The sequence goes on from CM064426.1 coordinate 14,693,361, forward strand.
AGCCTCTATTAAGAAGAGGGGCATACCACATCCTAGCACAATGCGTTGGGGATGCAATAAAAAGTGCATGGTGGAGTCAGATGGCGACGTATTTCTGCTACAGTTCTACACCCATGGTTTTGACGACTCAGAGGTCATCGACATGGATATTCACCGTCTGGACACCGCGGCGTATGTTTGGAATAAGGTAGAAAGCATTGGAGATCACAGAACAATTTTCATCGGCGACAACAATTGCGTGGTGCTCTCGTCAGCAACTACGGCAGGGCTCCAGCCCGGTTGTGTCCATTTACTTTACACATACTGTCGCGATGGTATTATGTTTGTTTACGATACGGCTGCAAGATAGGACAATGAGCTCTAGTCTTTTGCCTCTTTCTTCTCGTAACACTTATTATCGGGTTGTTCCACCGAGGTTAGCAACAACTTTCCTTTTATTTTCTTTTTCGATTTTGATTATTGTTCCACCATGCATGACTGATAATTTGCTGTCTCCATATGCTGCGAAGCTTCAAAAATGAATCGAGTGAGAATTTGACAACATTCGCAAGCAAGGTCAGCCGAAAGTTCCACGATACCTTCTGTGTTAAATGATCACCGTAAGCTTTGGCTTAGATAGTCGAATTAACTTTCTCTCTCTGTATGCATGTGTGTGTCACAGACAAGTAACAAAACGGAGCTTACATTTGAAGAGGACCTGAAACAAGTAGTAGCGCCATGGGATACTCTCCCTGTTGACGTTGTGGAGGGCCTCATCTCAAACATATCCTTCACCGACTACTTGAATGTTCGGGAGGTCTGCAAGGGATGGAGTTTCATCAGCAAGCCAATTCAATACGCGGAGAGATACCCAACATACCCGCTGCTCATGAGCATTTGCTCAAGTTCTACAGGTGCATTTAAACTGTTTGATCCTGTCATCGAGAAGGAATACACTGTAGATAACAGTAGCCCGTTGGCAAGTAAGGATTACTTTCAAATGTTGCTCTATGCAAAACATGGATGGGTTCTCGTGTTGGGAGGTGAGAAGCACATGTATGTAGCAAACCCATTCACGGGAGAAAGATTTGATCTCCCAGAGATGCCACAGTATGGTAACCAGTTTGATGGTGTATCATTCTCATCTGCACCGAACTCTCCAGGTTACACAGTGTGTTGCATTCACAAAGTTCGGGATTCAGGCCGTACCGATCATCTTTATGCCATGGTCTGGCGCATGGGGGATAAGCAATGGACACAAGAGGAAATAGGCGATGAGACTCAGTTCCGAACTGTATATAGCAACCCAGTCTTCTACCATGGAGAATTCTACTGTCTAGGGACCCGCGGGAATATTGGCATTTTCAACCCGTATAACATGACATGGAGAGTTCTTGATAAACCAGATCCTATTCTTGATGGTGATCCAATGACAGCAGACCGACACTGCCATCTGTTGGAGTACAGAGATGATTTGTTTGCCACCTTCAGACTACACAACAAAGGGCCAATTAACTTGTACAGGCTCGACAAATTTAAGATGGTTTGGACTGTCGTCGAGGAGTTTAATGGCCAAGTGATTTTTGAGGATAACTGGAACGCGATCATGATGCCAACCCCACGTGATGCTTGGGCAACAATAGGATCTATATGTCAAAACCAGGGGGATACAACGACGGGGCTGGGAAAGCAGTCAAGTGTGCATTCTATGATTTCAAGTCCCACAAATATGATCCCGACTACTACGGTTTGACGGAGCGGATGAACTCTATATGGGTTGAGCCAAACAGGTCCAATTGGGAGATCTTGATCTCTAAATGGAGTACGAATACTTAGTACAATTTCAATGTGTATCCGTAAAACTATATGTATTCATTTCGCTAGTATTGTCTTTTTGGTAAGAGAGAGTTTTCTGCTTCCACTTCAATGTTTCTTGTAAAACTTTTTTTTTTTTTGCCATTTTTTTAATCAACGACCAAGTATCTTGAGCCTTACGAAGCTATCACAGGTGTTTCACTGTCGATAGGGACATCATTTTTCGATGAAAGAATAATTAGTCATAAACTTAGCTCATCAAGTTTGTCAAGTAACGGGACTTAATTGGTAGCATAACCGCTAATACAATGTCGTGAGAATCCAACTTTCATATTGAACCAGATTAAGCTTATTTTACCTTCTCTTAATATGTTTCAGTATATGTTCACAAAATATTTTCAATTAACATATTTTGCACTTAAGTGTCATATTGTAACACCGCTAATACTGTGTCATGACAATCCAATTTTCATATTAGTACCAGATTAGCTTATTTTCCCTTCACTTACCAGTTTCAGTTTGATCACAAAATATTATCCAAAATACATTCTAATTTACTGCAATTTTCACATGCAACTGTTGTGAAACCAAAGAAAAGTATTGTTGATAAGAAAACTTTGCCAGGAAAAAAACATAGCTTCATGCTAAACTAACATATCCAAATCTGTTCAAACTAAACTAAAATATCACAACAATAAAAACATCCTATAGCGACGGTTTAACCGAACCGCTGCTACATTGTAGCTAAAAATAGAGAGCTTTTAACAGAGGATGGTCTGAAAATGAAATAAACCGTCACTAAAAAAGTATTAGTAGCTTACTTAAAAATACTGTTCCGGTACTGGTCGGAATGGCCGGTATATCTCGTTCCGGCCACCTGACCGATACCTTAGCAGCTCAATCCCGTACCGATCAAGTTACCAGTTAGTATCGGTCATTTCGGTCAATATCGGCCGGTACCGGCCGTTCTAGATATTCCGGTACCGGTTAATTACTTAGCATCTATTATATTAATGATATTATAGACTTTATTCTATGTTTAAACTACGGTGTTACAAAAATATTATACAATACAATCTTATATTAATCTAAAATTATTATTAAAATACATATTTATAATAATATATATAAGTATTTATATAAATTATCATTATATTTAAAGTTCGTAATGATTAGCGGGTACCGGCCGGTACCAGAACAATCATTTCAAATGACCAAAATGAAACGGTGACCGAAATGAAATGAAACGGCGACCGAAATAAAATTTTCAAATAAGATTAGTAGTAGTAGATGATATCTTCACACGCAGCTATCCTTAAATCAAAAAATAAACACACACAAACACACAAGCCACCGCCCGCCAGTACCACCATCAACGCCGCCGGGATAAAGGTGGGGCGCCGCCAGATCTGTCATGGAGGAGGGGCGGCACTGGATCTCACGCACAGGGAGCTCACCGAGGTGGCCCTGTCGCCGCCTCTGCGCGAGGGAGCTCGCCTCCGCGCCATCGTGGTCCCAGGAGCTCGTGCGCCGCTTGCCGCCTTTGTGCGAGGGTGCTCGCCCCCGTGCCGTCGTGGCCGCCTCTGCGCGAGGGAGCTCATGCGCCACCATGGTCACCTTCGCACGAGGGAGCTCGCCCCTGCACCGCCGTGGCCGCCTCTGCACAAGGGAGCTCTTCCCCGCGCCACTGTGGCCGCCTCCGCGAGAGAGAGCTCGCGCCCGCACCGCCCTGGCCACCTCCGTATGAGGGAGCTCGCGCTCACGCCGCCGTGGCCTCCTCCGCGCGACGAAACTCTTCCCCGCATCGCCGTGGCCTCCTCCGCGCGTGTGAGCTCGCGTGCCGCCCGCCGCCGCATGAGGGATCTCGCTCCCGGTGACGCTTGAATCGAAGAAAAGAGCAGAGCATGTTGTGGACTTGGTTGTGGTTGTGGTCGGTAGATGGAATCAGGAAAAAAGAAGCAGAGCACGTTGTGGAGCAGCAGCACAAGACTCAAGAAGAAAACACACAATCCATGTATTCATCAACGCAAGCATCTAATTGGTGGAGATGTAGGGATGTGGGATTTGTGCCGGAGTATAGAATTGTAAAAAGGCAGGACCACCTGCTCTCCACTCAAGAAGAAAGAGAAAAAGCCAGCCAAAAAAAAAAAAAAAAATTGCTATGCGTATGACTGTGCTGTCCAACTAGACCTTACGACTAGTATAAATCCAGTGCTAATCTATACTGTTAATTGCTGATTAGAATTAGTCGTATGCCTAAGTCGTAAGATGTAGACGTACGTATAGCAGTGCTAAAAAAAAGGCAGGACCACATCACAGCGCAGCGGCGAGCTGTTTTGTCATCCACCGTTATAAACTGATTTGTAGCTGTGGATTACAATATGAACTGTAGTTAAAAATCAATTTTTAGCTACAGTTCATATTATTAACTATCGTTAAAATTATTTGTCCACTGTAGTGATGGGTTTCTTTTAATTCACTGCTATGAGATTTTTTGTATCGCTGTTACAGGGTATTTTTATTTGTTGTAGTGTATCTTACTAGCTTCTCGCATACGAGACTAATGTTCAGATTTGGTTGCTTTTAAGAAAGGCTTAATTGCAGATACCATCCTATATTTCAGAGGTAGTTTGATTGCCCCCCCACCCCAAATAAACCCACCCACCCCAACCGCAACAGGCCGAAACACGCCCCGATAGTGCACACGCGTTTCCCAGCTAGGCTAAAGTTTGCTATCGTGGAACGTGGGCGCATGCATCTTGTGTACAGTCAGTCGAGTTAGGCCAGAGCAAGATTTTGCCGTCGTGGTTCTCAGTTAACAGCAACCGCACGCTAGTTTTGACTCCAATCCCAGCCATGCTAGAACAGCAACCACATGCTAGTTTTGCGTGAGAAGATAGAGAACGCTACGACTATGGTGGCCGTCAGCATCAGGCGTCCTGCAACTGGCAGGAGGTAATCGTCGGGATCATCCTCCTGTCTTCTAGCTTCTGTGGACATTCAGACGTCCTGGAACATGAGTACGCTCAGTCAAGGTGTGCAGGAACGCATTCATCCTCCCTCAAGTTCAAAGCGGCCCGTCGTAAAACAATCTCTTGCTTCTTTGAATGGCGACACCACCAAGCGCTTCAGTAAAACAGCTGTATTTAGAACACTCACCTATGTAATCCTGCACGCAAAGCTGAAGATGCAAGCTATTGTAATTTAATCTTGTCTTTCTGAATAGAAGTTACTAATCTCAGATAAAATAGATGGTGATCCTATGCAATTCTAGTGCTGTTTTGACATATCAAGGAATCCAAGTAACAGCAGACTTGCTTCACATTTTCAGAAATTCAAGCAAGGACAAAACAAACATGTGTATTATATTTGAGAGTGCACCTTAGCTGAGGGCATAATCTTCTTCTACCTCCGTCGGTCAGACCTACTTCTAACGCCGACGAGCCTTGGGCCCTTGCTCCTTCCGTCCGCCACCAGATACATCATACATCAGCTGAGAAGACGATTGCCTCCTTATGCGACTCGGTTCGAGAGCAAGATGCGTCTCGGCTCGGGGAGCAACCATGCATGTATGAAGGGCGAATCCGTGAATCGGGGTCTGACTGTACACACGACTTACGTCCAGGTGGTAGTTTTCAGCGCAGGTGGTAATGCATGTCCGCAGCAGGGGGGTGTTTTAGCCTGCAACTCTATGGGTGGGTGGGTTTCTGCCACAAATAATCTTTTAGGGTGGAAAATCAAACTATAAGTGAAATATGGGGTGGAATTTGCAATTAAGCCTTTAAGAAACGATATGTGATTGCAAGGTGGGCATAGTTGGGGTATCAGTTGAAGCACTGTGCTTTCTGATCCTCACCGTATTACTGCACCGTGTGATAACAGCAGGTAAAAGTTGTGGACCGGGGCTGCTTGTTTGCCGCGGCCATGTCCACGTCGACGTCATCTGCCCAGGCACCACCGGACCCGCGGGCTGACTAGCACACTTCACTTGTTCGTGCTTGTCCGTAGGTGGGTGCGAGGAACATAAAAAAGTTGTGACATGCTGACATGGCAAGGGGAATCGAAGTCGTGGTGAGCATGTTGTGCGTCATGGATATATGGTAGTGCAACGAGTTTCATTCAATTCAATAAAATGCAACCAACTACTCGGCATTGCATTATTTGTGATTTTGTGGGGCTTGGATAGGCACGGGACTGGATCAGCATGACTGGATAGATGCATATGGATCAAATTGGGTCAGGAAAGCTGCTAATATGTTGCCAAACGATGTTATTATCTCCAGCTTTGATATTGGATAACTTGGCTTACGTTGCAATTAAACCTCGCTTTGGCAAATGGTAAAGAGAAAGAGGTCACTATGTAAATTCATAACTAACTCGTCTCTTATTCTCACCATTTGCTTATTTATCATTATGTATTTCTTCTGTTTTTGCCCTCAAGCAAAAATAGGAATTCTACTACATAAACTCTAAGCTAACAGAAAAGTATATTTTCTTCTCCTTTAGGACTATATATGCATAATTCATACTATGTGATTCTACAAGCGATATACTCCAAGAAAAGGTGAAGTAACAGAACCTATAAATAAGCTCCCATTTCTCTCTTTCACCTCACTAACAGATTTGAAAGCCTTTTGGACAGCACCATGAACACTAATTGCTTCCATTGTTTTTCCATCTTCACTCAATCTTAGTGCTATAATTTGACGGCCAACCTGATTCAAGAGTGTCGAGACACGTTGGATGTGATGTATTGGCAACTTCAATATCAATCTCCTTAGCCAAGGGTAGGAAATTGACCACTCGGCGATCTTCCCCCTCTTGGCATGGAGACCGACCCAGAATCCTCCTCTCGGACTCCACTTGATGTTATCTGGAAACCCGGACAACTGCACAACTTCTTCCATGGTGGAAGCTTTTGCAGTCTTGATCCAATATTTGAGAATTTTGCCGGTCGTGGTTTCTGCGAGGAGCAGGTAAGTGTCATCCGTGCTCATTGCTAATCCATTAGGAAATGCTAGTCCATCAACCAAGACTTCAACATGGTTCTGCTTTGGATCATATTTTAGCAATCTACCAGTTTTGTCTCCAGATATGACTATGTTTAAGAACTCTCTACAAAATGAAATTTATACTTGTGACGTTAGTGCTTCACTTCATAGGAGTAAAGAAAGACTTGTGCGATGTCAATAAATAGTAAAAATAGAATTTATTGTGCATGCTAGTAAAAAGTAAAAATGATGGAACATGTGCTTGCCTTCTCTGAAACCTTGTACTGGTCTTGGTGAAGTAGATGGCTCCAGTTTCATAATCGATCTCGACGCCGTTGGCAAAGCTGAATGGACGCTCCCTTGCTAGTCGGGTACCAGTGGTTTGGTCACATTATTTTCTGGGCCAACAACACTCAACCCAAAACATGCATCTGCAATGTACAACTCCCCCGTTTTCTTGTTGAACTTAAGGCCCAATGGACGCCCACACTCGTGCTCCCGGGCTGGGTCGTGAGACCCTCTGCAGCTGTCCACCCTCCATGAGACAAGCTCCAATCATCAATTGCTCTAAACATTTCCCAAGAAAAAAAAGTTCCTCTAAAATGTACAATAAGATGCATATGCTAGAATCATTTGGAAAGTCATCGCAAAAAAAAAAGAATCATTGAAAAGTGTCCACATCATGTTAGTTAAGCCGATATATGTTTACATCATTGATGGATCAGTCAAAGATCTATTCATAGATTGATAGATTTCCTTTTTCCCCTGAAACCAACAAAAGCCTACGAGATAGTACTCATTTGTGATATCTTCTACTTCGGACTTTATGTTTCGATATAAACCTTGTTTTTAGGATTCCAGAAAAAAATGGTAATATGATATAAACTTCACTAAAAAAAACTATCAAATTTGTCAGAACAGATTATGCCCCGCTTACAATCCTCCGTATAGTTTGTGAAAGCCAGGTGAAACAGAAAAAGAGGCACGACGGCATGTTGTTGTGCCCAAGCGAACTGGTATCAGTTGAGAACTTTGCAGTCATTTTCCACGGTAGATGGAGTTGAGACGACACGATCACACCGTCACACTGACCAGTACTACTCAGATGGCCCAACAATCAACTGTGAATTTGCACAAAACGAGAGGTAACATGGCGGATGAACAACTTACAGCTCCGGCGCCGCCGAGCAGGAGTGCTCTTCCCACCGCCGCTCCGCCCGCCGCCATTTCAAAATCCTCCCGTCTGACACGCCCGTGTACGGTCCCTCGCCGAACACGACGCTCTCTGGCCCCGCCGCTCCGTTGTCGAGCGGGACCAGTTCGACGTCGCCGTCTCCTATCTCCAACATGGTTCCTCGCCGAAGCCACGCCACCCACTGGTGCAGCGGCTCGGCCACCACGTCCCGCAGCTGCACGTCCTTGATCTCCTCTCCAAGCACGACCTGCTGCTCCACCTGCGCCGTGCATTGTTGAAATCCGGCCCATTGTGGCTGGCCTCCATGAAGCCATGCATGACAGCCAGCACCGTACCTTGGGAGCGAGCTGGAACTGCGTCAGCTGCGGCGGGACGAAGTGCTGCAGGGACGGCGTCGGAGTCGGAGTGAACGGGGACATCGACGGCTCGAAGCTGTCGATGTGCACGAAGCTGCTTGCGCCACGAGGCCAGGAGCTGCATCACTGTTGATTGCGACGTCCTGACAGACAGCTGTTGATGGTGGTGCCTGCCCAATCGGCGGCGCACCAGGCCGCTACAGCGGGCCGTCACTGAGTGAGGCCAGGCCCAATATGCGTTCGAAGAAGCAGCGACTCGCGTCAAATCCTTGACCAGGCCGGCGTGAGCGTGCTTCTCTCCGGTCTGGGCCGCCCAAATCTTGCTATTATATATTCCTGCTTATTCCAGAAAACCTTGCAATATTAATACTAATGTATGAGCCGCCCAAATCTTATTCAAGGAGACTATTGGCTAGCTTAGGTTTGAGGAATTTCTACTAGGAATATTGTGAATGAAATACGGGGATCATGATGGCAGGGGAATGTCAATCAGTTCTCACTTAGATTTAGCTGTCTTCAGAGAGCTGTGCTAACCAGCTGGTTTATCCTAGATAACACAAAACTTTGATCAAATCTCTTGGTTTTGAAAACTGTTATTATCCCTTTTATGAACTATGTCAGAGAATGAATTCTTGTTTGTGCTGCTCATGCACTTCATTGATTTTATATGCCATGATAATTGCTTCACTGATGGTTATCGTCATTCATATTTTCATGTTACATCGTTTCATTGCACCATCATGATCTGTATATAGAATATTGATTATAGTAATCAGTAAATATGTGTTTGATTACATATTCATGCTTGACTATGAATATACACAAATTTTCCCCTTATTCTTACACCTCTTGTCCTTCATTTGTATTGTTATTTTTATGATAGTTTGAACATGAAAATATTGTCTTGATTTTCTTGTACACAATAAGGGTGAACTATTTGGATCCTTCACTTATTTGTAAATTTAGTAGTAGAAGTATTATAGTCTATTGTATTACAATACATTTGAATGCTTGTAAATTGTTTTGCAAGGTCAAGAATTTTCTTGCTAATACCTAACATCTTCGTAATGTGTATTTCCATGCTCTTATTGAACAACCTTGTCGAGCAGTACAATGTACACAATTGTTTTTAATTTATTTTGACTTAATTATCCGCACGACTAGTTCTTATAGTTATAGCTCTATTTTTTCTTATTATCTAGTAGTTTGATTGAATTTTTATGTTCCTTTTAACAATTAATAGACGACTCAATCAAGAAAAAACAAAGGCCTTGATGGAAGCCTTGTGGGTGAAAAAATCAAAGAGAAAACTTTAATCAATTCTCTTGGTTTTGAAAATTGTTACTATCCTTTATGAAAATCTCTCACTTGGAGTTAGTTGTCTTCAATTCTCTTGTTTCTCACTGTTCCTTTTTCTTTTCTGGTTTTATTAGAGTTTTTTTTTTCATATTCGGACCTTGAGGTTCAATCAATAACCGACAATTCATATGTATTGTGGTTTGAGTTTAGTAAATATTGCATCATTTTTATTTTTGTTTCTGTGATTCTTTCCATGACAAAGGGAATGGTTTCAACAAATCCTTCGATGAAGGGACCAGGTACAACCAATAGGCCAGGTGTGGACTATAACAATTTAAGTGCGGAGATAAGCACATCTAAGAGTAAGCCAGAGCAAGAAACTAAAGAGGTAAATATAATTATATATGATTAGTGGCGGATCTACGACTAGGGCCACTAGGGCCATGGCCCCAGTCCTAGCCTATGATTACAATGGACATCTCGTTAATTTTTTCATTACCTAGCTTAATTATCACCAATTCCATATGTAGTTGCCTTAGTCTTTGGCCAATCATAGCTCCGCCCCTGCATATGAATGTACATAGTTTTGTTCCCTTAGGTCAGTCTCAATGCACCCTTTCATTGCACTCTTTTCGAAACATGTTTTTAGATAAGTGAGCCAACATCCTTTCATCCTGATGAAAGGCCTCTCACATGGGATGAAATAAAACATTCTCTCTCTTCATAACTATCATGCCATGTCAGTAAAACATACATATGTCGCATAGCATTTAACGCTTATGAAAGGCTCCACTGAGATTTGTTGACCCAAGTGGAGAACAAACTCTATTGTCTCAACCCATTAGGTGTTCAGAGGTACGTACTTATAGCCCACACAGGGAATATACCTAATAGATGCTGGGTAAATAGAATAAGGTGCTAAACATGTGCACCATGACCAAATAAGACTTAAACTATCAAGACTAGCCTTATTGTTACACCTCTTATCTATAATTCGTATTGCTACTTCTATGATAGTTTGAACATGAAAATATTGTCTTGATTTTCTTGTACACAATAGGGATGGACTCTTTGGATCCTTACTTATTTGTAAATTCAATGGTAGAAGTATTGTAATTTACTTGTATTATAGTACTTTTGAATGCTTGTAAGTGTTTTGTCAGGTAAAGAATTATCATCCTGAAACCTAACATATTCGTCATTTGTATTTCCATGCTATTATTGAATAGTCTTTGATCAAGGGACCAAGCACAACCAACAAGCCAGGTGTGGACTATAACAATTTATGTACGGAGAAGAGCACATCCAAGAGGAAGCCAGAGCAAGAAACTGAAGAGGTAAATATAATTACATATGAATGTACACAGTTTTTGCCCCTTATTGTTACACCTCTTGTTTATAATTCCTATTGCTACTTCTATGATAGTTTGAACATGAAAATATTGTCTTTATTTTCTTGTACACAATAGGGGCGGACTCTTGGATTCTTGCTTATTTGTAAATTCAACGGTAGAAGTATTATAGTTTACTTGTATTACAGTACTTTTTTATGCTTGTAAGTGTTTTGTCAGGTAAAGAATTATCATCCTGATACCTAACATCTTCGTCATTTGTATTTCCATGCTCTTATTGAACAGTTTTCGATCAAGGGACCAGGTACAACCAACAGGCCAGGTGTGGACTATAACAATTTAAGTGCAGAGAAGAGCACATCTAAGAGGAAGCCAGAGCAAGAAACTGAAGAGGTAAATATAATTACATATGAATGTACACTGTTTTTTCCCCTTATTGTTACACCTCTTGTCTATAATTCATATTGCTACATCTATGATAGTTTGAACATGAAAATATGCAAAGGGGTTTATGGTGCAGTGGTAAAGACCATTGGCTAGGGAGCTCCCACCCAGGGTTCAATCCCTAGGTGCTGTATAATTTGTGGAAAATAAAAAAATTCACTCGCTGTGTCCCATTTACTCGGTTGAAACCGACCTATGGTGGGCGGGCCCTCATGTATGGGGTGGGCTCAAAGCATGGGTTAAGGCCCAAACCATAGGGGTCGGCTCCTTGAGGATGAGACTAGGGTTCGTGGATTTTCTCGACCGGGGAAGGTTGAGCTTCTCTATCAAAGAAAGCCATGGGGCGGTCTTACCCCCACCAGTCGAGTTTTTTTTTTGAACATGAAAATATTGTCTTGATTTTCTTGTACACAATAGTGGTGGACTCTTTGGATCCTTTCCTATTTGTAATTTCAACGGTAGAAGTATTATAGTTTACTTGTATTACAGTACTTTTGAATGCTTTTAAGTGTTTTATCAGGTAAAGAATTCTCATCCTGATACCTAACATCCTGGTAACTAATGGTGCTCTTATTGAACAGTCTTGTCAAGCAGTACAGAGTACAGATGTGTACACCATATCTTTAAATTTATTTTGCCTTAATTTTTCACACCATTAGTTTTTATAATTATAGCTCTGTTTTGTCTTATTATCTAGTAGTTTGATCTAATTTTATCTTTCATTTAACAGACTCCTCAATCAAGGAAAAACAAAGGCCTTGATGGAAGCCTTGTGGGTGCAAGGATCAAAGTTTGGTGGCAAGGTGATAAAGTGTAAGTAACAATGACTATTTTGAATTGCGACATCCTATGGCTATAGTTTTTGTTTTCAATTTCAGATTTGGTAAGCCTTTGCTTTTCATATTTTGCAGGTTCTACAAAGGCGTCAAGGCATATGATTCTGTTACTAAAATGCACAAGGCATGTGCCCATACCTTCTGCATTATTTCTTTGCCTTCCATCAAATTTAGGGTTGATTGGCAAATGTTTAATTCTTTTCATCACGTCTTTCAATTTTTGGAGCGTAGGTTGCATATGATGATGGGGAGGAAGAGGTATTACTGCTGAAGAATGAAAACTGGAAATTCATCAGTGAGGTATGGACATTTTACCTTGTGGGCTGGCTGGAAACCTGAGGGGTGGAGAAGTATTGTCAAAAGGTTCGATGAAAATTTTCCATTAGCTGGATACACTAAATACAGATCCAGGAGAAAGAAAAAGAACTGAAAGGGAACTAAACACCAATACTCTACCTAGTATTTTTGTTGTCGTGAGGGTATGAAAACTGACGGCAAACATACATACAGACTAAAGACGTGACTCATTTTTAAAGCCACAATGCTACAGCCTACAGGTCCAACCTAGTTTGTCCAACCAGCGTCCAACCGATAGTGATACGAACATTGCATTGTGTCTTGGTTGGATGCTAATCAGAGGAACCAGTCATACCTACAGCAATTTCCTTTTTACAATTGTTTGGTTCTCTAAATTTTACATTTGTGTGTTGCCTGATTTAAGGTCTGGAACTTCTGAGTTTAAAACCTGATGTTACAACTTTTTTTTTTTGGCATTGAACAGGAGACTGACACTCTCAAGAAGTTTCACAAAAAGGGTTCCCCTATCCACTACAACATGGAAAAATTATATGAAGGTAAAAATATTCATGCATTTCTTACTGGGTAGAACAAGCTTATGTTTTGTCAAAGAACTGCACTCCCTTAAACCGGATACACGGTGACTAGAACTGGACTCTTACCAGTGCTGCTGCAAGTAGAATGGTTGAAATTCGTTTTGGCCTTGATAAAGTTTGTCACTGTTTAAGGTCAAAGTGAAAATGAAGTTTTTTTTTTCTTTTTTGAAGGAAAGAGCTTTATTAGGAGACCAAGTTACAGGATTATGACCTTGCTCACATATGCACACAGAAGCAGTGTAGGCTTCAATGCTTTGAACAGACTCCGAAGCAACGAATGCTCCAACACACTTGTGCAGAACTAAATCATGAACACAGCAAAATGACACACGACTCTGATCCTGTAGAACAAATCATGAACACAACTAAATGACACATGACTTTAATCCTGCAGCGCAAATCATGAACCCAACTATATGACACTAGACTCAGATGGATGTTCCCTAATAGCTAGCTGCGCAAGTTCACGTGCAATTATATTCTGCTCTTTACTGATCTTTCTTATATCCATGCTCTGCAGCATTCTTCATATTTCGTAAACTTATTGAATAAGTGTGCAACCAGGGTGAGATCTGCCACATTAGAACATTAGACTCCTTACTGCTGCAATGCAGTCACAGATTCGAGGATGAAATCATGGTTAGGCCAACGAGCAGATTGTCAGATATCTTCAACGTCTTCCATCTAAATCTCTGCCTCCTCTGCAACCCTGCAGTAGAACACTTTTTGTCATGAAGTGATTCCGTTAATTTTCAGCTTGTTACCATCAAGAGGTACCCATCATTTGTCCAGCTGTGAGATACAACAGGTACCCAACGTTTGTCCAGCTGAGATAGGACAGGTACCCAATGTTTGTCTAGCTGAGATACATCAGTTGCTTTCTGAGGTCTGGGCAACAAAACACCTTGTTTACCTTTTGTATCAGCCACAATACCCTGTTGTTGAATTTGGAACAACCGGGCCTTCAATAAATATGTTTTCTCTAGCCTTTAAGACTCCATTCCTCATGCTCCATGCCTGTCAGATCGGCATGAAAAATTATTATCTCAATTGCATACTTGTCAATTAACATTGTCGGTTCCAGCTATGCTTGCCGACAAGCCTCAGCAATCCTTCACATTAGTTTTCTGCAATCTTCCACAAACTGGTGCCTCCTATGTTTTCTGCTTACAATCCTTCATTCACATGCTGGAGTGAGTGGATCTGGCCAGCTGCCAAGGGATCCCTAGCAAGGAAATCGCCTCTCCCCAGCACTCCCAAATCAGGAATTGGCGATGGGTCATTGGGGTGTGGTGCGGTAGCCCGGGTGCACCGAAAAGCGTGCGATGATGAGGAGCTGGAGAGGGGTAGTGACGATGAATCCAACAACAAGGATGCTGGCGGCAGGGCGCCACCGACGGGTGCTGTGGTGGTTGCGACCGATGGGACACTAACGCCTGTCCATTGTCAAGGACAGGGTGCGGGTTGACTTGGAGGTGGGCGGGGTGGAGCTGCAGCACTTGAAACCCAGCTTTATGGTAAAGAAGATTCTGATGAATAGAGGCGTGCCCTCACGAGCTGAGTCTGAGCTTAGATTACACTCCGATGAGCTGAGTCTGAGCTTAGATTACACTCACGAGTGGATTTCAGGAAGAGGCAAACAAGAACTTCTGAGGACGACCTGGATAGAAAAACAAAGCCAACTGATGACTATTCCATCAAGAATTGCCTTGCTGTTCTGGAGTCAATTGAGGAGCTTTCAGACGCTGAAAAAGCAAAGGCGATAAGAATCTTGAAGTGTGATCAAAATAGAGAAATTCTTCTCAGCTTGAAGAACCCAACAGTTCGTCTACTATGGATCAAGGGTGAAATTGCTCCATAGGTATAGGCATCTGTTGGTTGTATATCTTGTCCTTTGTTGGTACTTGTTGCGTGTTGCATGGCACTGACGAGTGACGAGCAGCTTATGGATAGTAGTAGCATTTATCTGTGATGGTTCTTTCCTGTCCCGTTCCTTGTTCTGACTTTTTCGTCTCCTTAATTTATGTAACCCAAAACTAGGACGAGAGATAGATTGAATGGAGGTAGTATGATTAATCAGTTATTTATATTTTGAAAGATCTTTTGTTACAATTGTTGGGGTTTATTTTGAAACAATGGAGAGGAAATTCATATGGAGAGGAAACTCATATGGAGGCAGTAGGATTAATCAGTATGATTAACCAGTCAAATATACACTGGAAGCCGTGCGCCGGAATCACCATCTGGCTCGACGCTGATGGTGGAAGCTGCTGCCCGTGGAGTCGTCGGCGACGGCATGAAGACGAGGCAGGATACGGCACCTCGCCCGCGTATTGGTGCGACGTAGAATGCAGCTGCTGAGTGCAGGTGATCGCTCTGGCCTCGCCCGATTTCAGTTGGAGAATGGAGTGCATATGTCGTCGAAATCCAACGTCGTCTGCAGCTATGGTCAACAGCGTAATGGAACTGGAACGCCATTTCAAGATCATCAGTTTCGGTGTCCCATGGCCTTGTTAGTACTAATCCTGACTTGCACTTATGTTAGATTAGTTTGCTAGCAGGATGTGTGTGCGTGCGTCACGTGAGTCTGTTAATGCATGGCTGCGTGCTGGTGAGCTGCGTGTGCATGTGTTTAGCAGTTAGTTGAGTGCGTGGCGATCAGAGCGGAGGAGGCTGCCGCGTCATGCGCGGGAACGAGTGGTTCTGGTATGACGATGTGCCGGATCATGTGAGTCGTGAGCGAGTTAGCCGGCATGGAGTTCGCTCCTGTGGTATGTGCCCGCGCTATAAAACGTCATGTACTCCTTCGTTGTAAACGAGCCGAGAGAGAAATATACAAGAAAAAGTCCTGGCATTCGTCGCTAGGGGGCGTCCGTCGCCGCAGACGTTTTGTCGCCCGGCAAAACTCGAGTTTCTTGTGTTCTTGTGATTGTCTGTTGATCCTCGGTTTCAACAGGCCTTTCTACCCTTTGTGAACCATTGTGCCTTGTCACCAGAGTTGGCAAAAGGTTTTGCATATAATTTGTGAAGATAGAGATTAGGTATCATGACGGTCCTAAAATGTAAGTTTGAACAAACCTGGAAATCCACAAATTTGAGTTCTTCACCCGGGATTTCTCCTGGTAGATTCAATCACCAGCAAGAAAGCTTTGTTTAACATCAACAAAGCAGGACGGTTGTCCTTGGTCAAATTCATACTCACAGTAGTCCTGGCCCAATTTACCCACTGATCTCCGTCAAGCTGCGGGCCTGGGTAATACAAGCAATGGACTAATTCAGGCGCTGGTTCATCTGGGCTGGCAAAGACACCGCGCATGGCGGTCAGTGCACCATGGCGTCATCTCGAGAGACCCGACAAATGGAACTCGGCAGCCTCGGCACCACGGACCTGCGCATTGCAGGCTACGCGCTACGGCTCCGGTGGCTCTGGCCGTAGGATGTCCGTTCTCTACAACCTAAATGTTGGGTCTTAAACAACGATTTACAGGTGACAGCCAAGTAATACTCTCTGGCAGGATCATCGAGTAGGCGAATATTTGGGCAGCAGATAGTCGGAGCCAGGCATTTAGGTTGTATTCTAGCATGAAAGTTGGCTTAGCGATGTACTCCAGGGTTTAGGTTTAGGTGTCTTCCCCTGTGTTATATGCAATCTTGTTGATGTAAGGCTACTAGGTGGCCGAAGAACACGGCTACGCATTGTAACAGGTCATCGACCTTTTTCTTCATAATACAAAAATCAAATTCTAGAAGAAAAAATAAAAACTTTTGTTGATGTATATTGTCGTTGAAGAAATATAAGCTATTGGTCAAAGTCAAAACCAAATTGAACTTTCTCAACTTTGACCAATATAATATACGAAAATAACTCCATTTGTTTTCATATCGTGTCTGATAGTTGTTTTCCAGTTCATTTCTCCTGTTTGAACGACAACAATTGATGAACAAAGGGAGTAAACAAATTCTTTTTAATTGAATAAGTTATGTATTATGATAGGAAGTTTTATTATAAAGTGAGAAATATTATTTTCATATCATCAATCCTAATGATATTTTTGTTATTCACAGTCAAAATTAAGAGTGCTTGCTTTTTTTACCAAACCTAGAAATCCTTATATTTTTAGACATAAAGGAAGTAGAGAGATATATACCTTATGTACTAGAATTGTAATCCTAACTAGCAAAGTGTCCGTGTGTTGCTATGGACTTAAAAAATAAAACACTCTTTATAACGTAGATATAAATTATTTACATAATATAATTATTAGATATATACAATATTATTGATATTTTTTACATGAATGATCATATTTATATTACTATTAGTGTTTCTTAGTATATCATTTTATATGTCAAAAGTAATAATTTTTCAATATTTTTTACCATATTATAGAAGTTTTATCCGAAAGGAAAAATCAATTTACACAGTCTATAAAATAGCACTATATTACAACGTGATTTTGAACTTGGAAACTTGCTCCAATGGAAAAAGTTAAAATACAAAAATTGTAGATCTTATCGAGATCTTTTCGAAACATATATGGATCATATTATTTGGATTTCGGATTTAGAAGATATGAATCCCGCACAGAGACCTGCGCAGAGAAGTCCGAATCAGAATAAATATTTTTATATCGCATATTTGGAAACCAAAACGACGGGATCTGTACTTCCATTGAATACCAAAGTTGTAGAAATTTTTGAGAGCTACAATATAGAGTCCAAGTTTGCTTAATTTGAGCTCTGGGTGAGGGAGTTATGATTTTTAAAGTTCGGTACTTGATATGGAAGGTACGAAACCGATTTGGTTTCAATCTCTAACTTTGTGTACACGAAGTGGACGACCGTACCTTAATTAATAGATTGTAGAGATAACAACAATTTCAAAATAGAAAGAAGGAAGATCCATTGGCTTCTCCATTCTCTTTAAGCTGACAATCTTTTGTATCAAACCTTCATGAAGTGCATCATATTGCATACAACAAGTAAGGGCAACATTCAAATGAAAGAAGCTGACGATCTTCTGTATCAAACCTTCATGAAGTGCATCATATTGTATACAACAAGTATGGGCAACATTCAAATGAAAGAAGCTGACAATCTTCTGTATCAAACCTTCATGAAGTGCATCATATTGCATACAACAAGGGCAACATTCAAATGAAAGAGGCCATTTACCTCAGCGACAATAATGCTTATCATAGTGACAAGAGTCTTATCTCTTATGACCCAAGATTGCATCAGGAGAGGATGGAAGACCTCGTTCATTCGTTATGCCATATAATAAAATGATTTTCTTAAACTGAATTCGAAATATCATAAACCATATTGTATTTGACTCACTGTCTGTTGGGGCCAATGATATATGGTTACAAGCCAGTACATATACTGATACATATATATTTCTCGGTTATGGCTTTTGTTGTACTTGTTACTGGATAGCTCAACTTTGAGCTAACCGGTGACAACAAAGCCTAGCTACCGAAGTGTGAGGACACAAGATGACAAGTTGGCTTAGTTGTTGTAGCTTTATTTTATTTCATATATAGTAGGTGGACCTTAAGAGAGTGCATATGCATGCCCGATCTGTCTTACGCAAACGCAACCAGTCATCTCGTGTGCACGATGTAGCTAGATCGCCTGCATGTATGTTTATACAAAATGAGTCAATCATCGATGTGATTATATTGTATGTACTAATTAGTAATAATCTGGCTACTAGTGATGAAGTGAAAGAAATCGGCCGGATTACAAACACGTACGCGTTTTGCATCCCATCCATATGCTCTGCATGCATTGATCGAATAATTGGGGAGATGCGGCCCAACAAAACTCACCTTCATCGGATGTCGGCGACGTCAAGCAGCACGAGTTCATCGTAGAGTTGGACGATAACTTGCGTGCAACTCTTGCTCATGATGTGCCGGCGCAGGTGCCCACCGTAGGCGCTCAGAGTGCACCCGCACAGCGGGCATATCGCCTTGGCGTCCTTGCCGCCGGCGGTGGAGGGGGGCTTGTAATCGAAGAACTTCCATACGTCGGACTTCAACTCCCTCTCCCTGTCGCGGGCTTTGCCGGTGCGGCGCGGCGAAGACGCCGCTTCCTTCTTATTAGGAGGCACGACGAAACCATCGTTGATGCTTGCCATGCCCATAAGAGGCGGATGAGAGGTCGTCGTATCAGCTATGACAAAATGTGGTCGAGCTCGCCGGCCGGTGGTGGAGGCGAGTTGATGAGCTGCCAGAGCGACAGCATAGAGTGATCGATGATTACTTATAGCAGGAAATGGCGGGCCGCTCACTGTGGCGTTTTCTTGTTCTTCCTTGCCATCAACGCAGCCGGTGACGGAGGTTCTCTAGTTATAGGGCAATGCAAGGAGGGCGATGGGCCGGTAACTTTCTGATTTTGATGAATTAAAAAGGGTCATTTAAATCACCTCTCTGAGTCGTCAAAGCTAGATTTAATAATTTACATAAAAAGAATAATACTTTATAGTCTATACATACATTAACGGAATTTTTCTTAGTACTGAATAAATAATACTTAACAGTATACATTGTTAGGAGTAATAATACAAATCCTAGTACAAATTAACAGTACGTATATCCTAGTTGCTGCGGCCATGACGTCCACGTGGATGGAAGAATCTGCCCGGGCAGAGGCACCAGGATCATCGCTGATGACGAGGCTTCCATGGACGTCGACCGTGGCCGCCCTCTGCGGCAGAGGAGAAGGCAGTTCTTGGTTGTCGTACCTTGTCACCTGTGCACACCTCATTTTCGCGACTCATCACAGCTGAGCCTGAGCGGCACGGCGCCCGATTCTGTAGCCCGCCATCTTCAACACTGTGCCGCGCCCACCCTCTCCATCTCCGCCAGCTCGATCGGCTACCGTACGCGCGCCACGGGCGGAGCCACGCGTTCCGGCCAAAAGGGGCTCCGGCCCCCTCTTGCTGATGCAAATTAGTGGCCACCCTCTTTGTCTCCTAGCGCGGCGGCGTAGTGTGGTGCAGCTTCCGGAAGGAGACGCCGTTGTTGTTGGCGTCCTGCTCCGTCACCACCATTACATTGGGCGACGGAGAGGAATTAATGTTGGTATATAACGTCTCGCTCGAGGAACTGGCCCATAACGTAGTGGAACTGGAACGCCATGTCATGTCGAGCGAATCAGCTTCGTTGGCGAGCAACCTCAGATGTCTCCGCGAGGATGTCTTTGTCGTCGTCGGGGGAGACGATTTCAACCGGAGGTGCCGTGAACCCTCTTTGGGCGACGATGGGCGTGGCTGCGCCGCTGGGCCAGCAACGTGGACGTTCTGCTCAAGGTGAATCAAATAACTGTCATCACTAGTCATAATAAAAAAAAATCATAATATAATGCGTTTCGAAAAAAAAGAAAAAGTAATCTAATTCGTTTCAGTCGTGGTTTTAATTAATTCTGCTAATTTGCACGAAGATAATAATAAGACACGATCGAGTGATGTCCGACCTTCTCGTTCTCCATGACCCTGCGTGCTAGTCTATGTGAACGGCCTGAGCTTGTCGACATGGTCAGCGGAACCCCGTCCGCCAGGATGGGGCGGAGGAGGCTGCGGCACGTACGCCAGGCAATCTGCCATGGGCACACGGCCAGGTCGATGGCGCCTTGTGACTTGCATTGGATCAGGTATTATTCCCCGATGTTGGCCGAGCTACATTTATACCACAAGGTCTGCATTTTTTTACACTGAAGAAGTTCACGAGGACCAGATAATAGTTTGGCGGCCAGATATACTCTGAATTATTTTGGCGGCACACTCAACTTGGACAACAGATTAGAGTGCAAGTCAAAGACGGCGTGATTATTGGCTTCTCACTCCTTCACCCTTTGGAAACTGCAACAAAAACGTTGTTTTCTCCATTAGTTCCAACGTTATTCTCTTTGGCTCCTCCGTATACACCTAGGTAAGTGCAACAAAATGGAGAAAGCAACATTCGAATTTGACCCCGTGGAGCGTAGACTATGGAGGACGAGTGCTTGGAACTCTACAACGGACAAAATGTCCAAACTTCAACATGGAACCAAAGTATTATCTGATGAATGATAATACAGCAACAACATTAATTTGGCGAAGTATTATTGCTGGCTTGTGAACAGAGTGCTAAAGTGTGATTATTGGTTCATATCGTTGATTATTAATGATTACTGTAAGTACTGCTGAAATATAGTTACAATAACATTATTGACAATAGATTGTTTGTCAGTAATTAGTATATTTGTCCGTGCTAATGCTATGCTGATATATAAAAAGACCATGTGTTTTAGATATCAAACCTTCATTATTTGACAGTTATAAAATTTCTCAAGAAACAAATTATGGCATGGAATAAATGTTAACAACCGATAGACAATCTTATCCCTATGTTAGAATTATGTATTGCAATTAAAATTTCACAAAAAGAGCAATTAAAACCAAAAAAAAGAAAAGAAAGGAATTAAGATTGGATAGGGAAAAGAAAAAAAAAAGGTGCAAAAGGGTGACAAAAACTAAACAAAAGGAATGAGAAAAACAAAAAATTAAAGTTCGGATACGTGGATTCCTAACTTTCACTCACTTCTATCCATTGCCAGCTCTTTGACGATGTTGGATTTAGTCACACATCAGATATTAATGATGGGGGAGACTAACTAATAAGTTGTAGCGAACTTCACCTATCAGACTAGTTTTTTAGGTTGAGGTGACCTAGAACCTTGGTTGGGGCTTCAATTAGACCTGTAGTTTGGTAAGCCCGTTATGACCTGGGTTGGCGGCGAAGGGCTCGTAGGTGTGACGAGCCAGTCCACTCTCTAACAGACGACATTTCGATCCTTCAAGTCTGGCTTCACATACTCCCATGTCAAGTTAGTTCTACCTCTCCCTCTCTTCATATTATCTTATCGTGTTAATATCTTGCACCACACTGGTGCCTCTTCTGATCTCCATAGGACATGTGAGGAGCAATCATTTTTTCCCAGGAAAAAATAAACTCGAAAAAAGCCTGAGCATGACATCTTTAACTGTAGTACGTGGGAGCATATACAACAAGATATATATTTACTTTATCTCATTTTTCAGTCACTTTCTACATTTCGTAATTGTAATGGAAGTACCATATAGCATCACTTCATGCTACAACTTTGATCAACAATTGTGATGTGGAGTAAGGGTACATGTGCTAAGAACGGTAGAAGCGCTCTGCTGCTTTCTGATCCTCGTCGTATTATTACTGCATCGTGTGTTCAACAAACAACAGGTGAAGTTGTGAATCGGGGCTGCTTGTTGCTGCGGCCTTGATTTGTGGCGTCTTCCTTCCACCTCGAGTAGCCGGCGCATCTGCAGTGCGCAGCTAAAGGCACGGGCGTTCCCGAATTTTATGGCGACCGCGAGGGCGGCAGCGTGGAGGTTGGGCAAAGTGGCGAGTGAGCCTCAGACACACACCCACCCCCTCTCATCTAGTACTTGTGTTCTCGCAATCGATGGATAAGCAACACGTGTTCAACGGCGGACGGCGGCAAGTGCACCACGCTTGGAGCGGAACCCCCTGTTGCAGTCCTTCTCTTTCCTTCCATCCATGCAGTGCCATCGGAGGCGGCTCGTGCGCCAGCGTTGAAGCTGAAGGCGGTGAAGCTCAGAGGGTGTAGATGTGCCTAGGATCACCATCTCCGTATATATGTGTGGAGGACTGGAGGTTGCCGAAGTCGTCCAAGGTCTCCAGCTGTCCCAAGAAACCGTGGAACGACACCTCTTCCACCTCGAGTAGGCGGCGCGTCTTCAGTGCTTTATAGATACCGATATTTTTTCAGGTTCAAATATTCTTCTTTGTATATATTTTGGAAGTTTAAAATTAGCTCGCAAAATAAATATCGGAAATAAATGGACGCTTTCATTCTCCATGCCATCCAGGATGACTGTTGATCGCGCCGTATGGCATCTTGAGGAACGGAAGGAAGCTTTAATGAAGTTGTAACGGGGGCCATCCTGATTCCTGACAGACCGTCCATCATGATCTCCGCGGCATCTGGAACGGAGGAGGAGTCGATGCCGGCGGCGAGAGGATGCTCAGCAGCGTAGCAAGTCTGCGCAGTCGCACAAGACCGGGCCCAGCTGGGATAGGCGCTCCTGCATCCTGCTGAGCCCACGGCCCCTGCGCTGCTCTGTTCTCCAGGTGATCTGCATCACTCAGACTGGGAGCAAGTACTTCAAATTGCAGTGATCCACCGTGTCAAACTGGGAGCAGGTCTTTCAAGTTGCTTCTTTCTATGTATTTATAATAGGAGCATCCTGAGATAAAAACATATAGTAGGAGCATCCTTGTCATCCACGCAATGCATAGCGGATTTGCCAAGAATATAAGGTGTGATCTATCTTTTATATGCGTCCGTGCTTACGATATAAATTTGGACTTACTAAAGCAAAGCTGCTATCTTCTATTGGAACTAACTAGGACGAACAAACAAGTTATATCATCGAAACAATGATCGAAATATCCTGATTCTTCACGCATTGCTGGTAGGTGCTGGAATTATATGGGTTTGACCCTTTAATATTCACAATAATTTTTGAAAATCTTAAAAACCCATTAATAAGTGATGAGAGTGCAAATATTTAGTCCCACATTGCTAATACAGGTGAAGGGAGTCCAACTTATAAGATTGGTTGCTCTAGCACCTCTTACAAGTGTGTGGATAGGAGGAAGGAAGAACACGCGCGCGCTCGCTTACCTCGCCGGGCGTGGCGTGACGTGGGCGCGCATTACCTACATGAATGGTCTGCTGAAATTCGGTCCCTTGTCGACTCGGTTGCGGGAACGCTCAACCCTAGTGGTTCCTCCCTATAAATACGTACAGGTATCACCGCAAAATAAATCACGCAACTGCATAGGGTTTTGCCTCTCGTTACTGTTGCGCCACCAAGACTTCTCCATCCCGATCGTCATCGTGCACCGACGAACGGGAGAGCAGACCTCCGAAACCGTCGTCCTCTGCGATCTGGCACCGGGAGAGTGCGAATAAGGTTTTTGAGAAGCGCTCTGCTCGACTGCTCGATCGCTTCCTCGTCTTCCTCAAGCTTATCGTCACGGCTCGTCTTCCTCGTCATCGAGTTGGTCTCACCCGCTGTCGTCAGCAATGTGATAGTACTGCACATAGTCGTCGCCTCCTCTATCCAGTTTAGAAGAAAATGTACGTACTCTCATCTCAAACCATATCTTTTATACTAGCTTTTATGGTCTGTTTATCTATGATGGATGTTGCTAGTATAGTAGATATTGTGCTTTTGTCTGATTTTATAGGGCTATCTAGATGTTGTGTAGACTTGTATAGTTTATCATGTAATATAATTTGTTAATCATGCTTGTAATTTATTTCTAAATTAATATAAAACTAAAAGTGCAAATTTATCCAATAATCCAAAAACTTTATTATAGGCACTTTAGTTTTATGGCTGGATTTATCGATGCACTGAGGCCAGAGAAATTCACTAACGTACACTTCAAAAGATGGCAACTGAAAATCACTCTATGCCTTACTGTCATGAATGTGTTCTGGGTGTCCACTAGCAAATCTGAAGGCGATCTCACAGCAGTTCAGGAAAAGGCCTACAGTGAAGCCAACAATATTCTTAGATGCTATTATTAGAGTTTTGGTAGATCGTCTTCAGTATGTCTATATCTATCATACAGTCGCAAAGGATATGTGGAACGCTCTGATCGCTGACTATGGTGGTTCAGATGCTGATGCTAAACTGTATGTCATTGAGCAATACCATAATTTTTAGATGGTAGATGGCAAATCTGTCGTCGTGTAGGCTCATGAGATACAATGCATTGTGAAGGAACTCGAATTGTTTAAGATTGTCGTACCTGAGAAGCTTGTGGCTGGGGGCATTATTGTCAAATTGCCTCTAATTTGGAGAGATTTCGCCACTACTCTTAAACACAAGACTATGAAGATATCTATCTTAGATTTGATCACGTCGCTTGATGTTGAAGAGAAAGCTTGTGAGAAGGATGGACGTTCTAAAGTTAACGAGGGACATACTGTGTCAATATGGTGTATCATTCATAACAGTCTAATGCTAATGGATGGTAAGGGCAAGGGCAAGAACAATAAGCCTAAGCAGACCACTACCTTGAAGAAGAAGAACAAGGAGAAGAGAGCATATTTTGTTTGCGGTTCTAATGAGCATTGGACAAATAAGTGCCCAAAATACAAAGGAAGGAAGCCTCCACAGCAGAAGTTGCAAATATGGTAACTAGTGCTGAAGAAAATAGTGAGTATGGTAATTTACCATATGTTTTTTTCTGTATTTTAATCTACTAGTTAGTGGTTTGATACTGGTGCTAATATTCATGTGTGTGCTGATGCCTCTTTGTTTACTTCTTACCAGGTCCCCCGGGATTTCTCCGTCCTAATGGGGAATGGGTCACATGCTTCTGTTCATGGTGTTGGTACGGTCGAGCTGAAGTTCACTTCGGAGAAGATTGTTCAATTGAAAAACGTATAACATGTCCCTTCTATTAAGAAAAATCTCGTTAGTGGCTCCCTTTTGTGTAGGGATGGTTTTAAGGTAGTGGTTCAGTCGAATAAAATTATCGTGTCTAAGAGTGGACAATTTATTGGTAAAGGCTATGAGTGCGGAGGCTTGTTCCGCTTTTCTCTTTCAGATTATTGTAATAAGTCTGTGAACTATATTTGTGATGGTGTTAATGAGAGTGATACTAGTGCTTGGCATTCACATTTATGTCATCTAAATTTTGGTTCTATATCTCGACTTTCCAGCTTGAATTTAGTTCCACGTTTTTCTATTGTCAAAGGTTCTAAGTGTTCAAATTATGTGTAATCTAAGTAACCTCGAAAGCCTCATAAGACTGCAGAGGAGAGATACTTGGCACTGCTAGAACTTATACATTTAGATCTTTGTAAAATAAATGGTATATTGACTAAGGGTGGAAAAAGATATTTCATGACTTTGATTGATGATACGACTAGATATTGCTATGTTTATTTGTTAAAAATAAAAGATGAGGCTCTAAACTACTTTAAAATTTATAAGGCTGATGTTGAAATTCAACTAGAGAAAAAGATCAAAAGAATTAGGT
Source organism: Eleusine coracana subsp. coracana (assembly GCA_032690845.1). Taxonomy (NCBI): domain Eukaryota; kingdom Viridiplantae; phylum Streptophyta; class Magnoliopsida; order Poales; family Poaceae; genus Eleusine; species Eleusine coracana. The sequence continues at coordinate 14,719,633 of CM064426.1, forward strand.
CCGATCATGGTAGCGAGTATTTCTCATTGACTTATTCTGTACGGAACATGGTATGATACATGAGAGGACGCCTCCCTATTTGCCCCAATTAAACGGGGTTGCTAAAAGAAAGAATCGCACCTTGACTAACTTGGTTAATTCTATATTTGACATAGCTGGATTATCTAAGACATGGTGGAGGGAGGCTTTATTGACATCATGTCATATCCTAAATAGAGTTTCCATAAAAAATAAGGAGAAGACGCCATATGAGGAATGGTTTGGTAGAAAGTCATCGATCCCTTACTTACGCACATGGGGTTGTTTATCCAAAGTTAACGTGCCAATTAACAAGAAGCATAAGTTAGGATCTAAAACTATGGATTGTATCTTTCTTGGATATGCTCATCATAGCATTGTCTATAGATTTTTAGTGGTTAAATCAGAGATGCATGATGTTCATGTTAATTCATTAATAGAGTCTCGTGATGTTACTTTCTTTGGGAACATATTTTCTATGAAAGATTTACAAAGCATATCTAGATTATCTTCTAATGTGATTGCTAAAATAACTCCTGAACCTAGTGAATTTTCTGATCATGCTAAAAAAAACCTGAACCAATCCATGAGGAAATTAATAGTGAAGCTCCTAGGAGGAGCAAGAGACAAAGGAGTGGAAAGTCTTTTGGTGATGATTTCACTGTTTATTTTATGGATGACACTCCTAAAACCATTTCAGAGGTATATGCATCTCATGATGCAGATGACTTGAAAGAAGTTGGCCATAGTGAGATGGACTCTATTCTTTCTAATGGAACTTGGGAAATTGTCGACAGACTATATGGTTGTAAACCTATGGGTTATAAATGGGTGTTCAAGAAAAAGCTTAAGCCTGACAGTACTATCGACAATTATAAGGCTTGGCTTGTGGCTAAGGGTCATACTTAGAAAGAAGGCGAAGACTTCTTTGACACTTATTCACATGTTGCTAGATTAATCGCTATTTATGTATTACTTGCTCTAGCTGACACACATGATCTTATCATTCATCAGATGAATGTTAAGTCAACTTTCCTTAATGGGGAGTTGGATGAGGAAATCTATATGGATCAACCAGATGGTTTTATAATAAAGGGTCAAGAAGACAAGGTGTGTAAGTTGTTGAAGTCTTTGTATGGTCTGAAACAAACTCCTAAGTAGTGGTATGAGAAATTTGATTCAACACTTTTAGTAGCACACTTTCAGTTAATGAGGCTGATAAATGTGTGTACTATTGCCACAGTGGAGGTCAGGGAGTTATATTGTGCTTGTATGTTGATGACATACTTATCTTTGGAACAAATCTTGATGTGATCAATGAGGTCAAGACTTTTCTGTGCCAAAGCTTTAATATAAAGGATCTGGGTGAGATTGACATTATCTTGAACATCAAGCTAATCAAAGGAGAGAATGGGATTATTCTTACGCAATCTCATTATGTTGAGAAGCTTCTGAACCATTTTAGTTACAAGGATAGCAAGCCTTCTCCAACACCTTAGAATCCCAGCTTGATCCTTCGAAAGAATAATAGAATTGGCAGAGACCAATTAGACATTCTTAAATAATTGGATCACTTATGTATTTAGCTAGTGATACTAGGCCTGACATCTCGTTTGCTGTGAGCAAACTGAGCCGGTTTACTTCCTATCCGAGAGATAATCATTGGCGTGCGCTTGAGCGGGTAATGCACTATTTAGTTGATAGTATGGATTATGGAATTCATTATTCTTGATATGCAGCTGTACTAGAGGGCTATAGTGGTTCCAATTGGATATCTGATGTTGATGAGCTATATGCCACGAGTGGATATGTATTTACTCTTGATGGTGTTGTTGTTTTATAGAGATCATGCAAACAGATCATCTTAACGAGGACTACCATGGAAGCAAAACTTATCATACTAGATACAACTACAGTTGAGGCCGATGGGCTACATGAGCTCTTGATGGACTTGCCTATTATCGAGAAACCTATACCGACAATCCTCATAAATTATAATCAAACTGTGACAGTCAAAGTGAACAATTCTAAGGACAATATGAAGTCATCAAGATATATCAAGAGACGTTTGAAGTCTATCAGGAAAATAAGAAACTCTGGAGTCATATCAGTAGAATATATTTTAACTGGTGAGAACCTGCCAGATCAATTCACCAAGAGGTTGTCATGTAATGTGATAGACAGTGCATCAAAGGAGATGGGTATGAGACTCATATGTGCTATTCCATAGTGGTAACCCAACCTATGTGATCGGAGATCCCGTGAAGTAGGACCTGGGAACAAACTATTGGTTAGCATGAGAGTAACATTTTTATGACCCACTCGAGAAGCGTTGCATTACTCTCGATATCTGTATGGTAGGTTAGTTGTTGTCTTAATGTTTTCAGTTAGCTTTAAATAGCGAAGATGTTGTTCTACAGAACATTTTTGAATGAATACATGAGCTCGATTGTTGTAATGTTGTGATCTGTGAGATTTGGGTGATCTCTATTAAATTTATAAAAGATCAAAAAAGTATAACCTATATACTCCACCCGCGGAGAAGCCTACTGGAGGTATAATATCAGTTATGACAGTAAGTAAAACTTATTTGCACAAAACTTGCAATTCAAGACATAGTCCATTGTTCAAATTGTGAATGAGTGTAGCTTATTGTTCTAGGTGAAAGTTCAACTTAACAGTCTCCATTGAAAATACTGGTATATTAAACAACAGTGGAGTGAGGCAAAGTCTAGCTGGGACTTTGAGATCTGGTAGGGGATTGCTGGAATTGTATGAGCTTGGCCCATTATATTCACAATAATTTCTGGAAAATCTCAAAGGCCTATTCTTGAGTGATGGGAGTGTAAATGTTCAGTCCCATATTGCTAGTGGAGGTGGAGGGAGTCCAACTTATAAGATTAGTTGCTCTAGCATCTCTTGCAAGTGTGTGGATGAGAGGAAGAAAGAACACACGCGCGCTCACTCGCCACACCTCGTCGGGCCGGTCCGGACCGGGCGTGGCGTGGCGTGGCATGGCGTGGGTGATGGGCGCGGCCGCGCATCACCTACGTGAATGGTCTGCCAAAATTCGATCTCTTGCCTTGCAGGGGTGCGACTTCCTTTTACACTTTCTTTTTGCTCCATTTTCCATATATTTGATTACTAAAACCGACATATTAATATGAAAACCGTCTCGGTTGCGGGACACCCAACCCTAGCATTTTCTCTCTATAAATACGTACAGGTATCACCGCAAAATGAATCACGTAATTGCCTAGGGTTTTGCCTCTCGCTACTGTTGCACCGTCAAGACTTCTCCATCCCGATCGTCGGCCTGTACCAGCAAAAGGGAGAGAAGGTCTCTGAAACCATCGTCCTCTACGATTTTGCATCGGAAGAGGGCGAATAAGGTTTTTGGGAAGCGTTCTACGCGACTGCTCGATCGCTTCCTCGTCTTCGTCAAGCTCGTCGTCACGGCTCATCTTCCTTGTTATCGAGTTGGTCTCACCCGCTATCGTCAGCAACATGACAGTATTGCACGTCGTCGTCGCCTCCTCTACCCAGTTCAGAAGGAAGCGTACGTACTCTCATCTTAAACCATGTTTTTTATATTAGCTTTTATTGTATGTTTATCTATGATAGATGTTGCTAGTATGGTAAATATTGTGCTTTTATCTGGTTTTATACATCTGTCTATATCTTACATAGACTTGTCTAGTTCATCATGCAATGCAATCTGTTAATCATGCTTATAATTTATTTCTGAATTAATATAAAACTGAAAGTGCTAATTTATCCAACAGTAGATTCATGCAGTCTCATGTAAAAAAAAAAGCACCTCATTAGAACTCTTGCCATTTTTTTCTAAAAAAAACCACCTCGGCCTAACACTTCCAGCTTTTCTAAAAGTATAAATTAAGGTTATGTTTGAATTCATATTCTAAATTTTAGCGGCTAAACTTTAGTCACTTTTGATCCATATATGATTTTTTAAATTCTCCTAAAATTTAATCAGCCCATCTTTTAAACTTTAGATCCCTAGTCACCAAAAATAGTAGGTCAAGGCAGTGGCACGGTTTGGTTCTGAAAGAACCATGGGGATCAGTTTCTCGTACGTGCAAAGCAGGATCTCTGACTGAGTATCTGAATAATCTGGATCCAGCATCCAGGTAATTATACTTCACCAAATCAATCTTATGCGTGTTCTGCATTCCAAATGTGTAGGTCAGATATTGAATGGACGCATGTGACTGCAACTTAAGTGTCTTATTATTGTGGGGGTGCTGCCATATAAAGAAATTTGTATGATGCTCAAATTAACAAGGTGAAAATTTATAACTCATACGGCACTGCCACCAATACTGTGTCATTGGAATCCAATTGTCATATATTGGAACAAGATTGTAAATCAATTTACCTTTCTTAATATGTTTGAGTTTGATCACAAAATCCTTTCTAGTATATGTTCAAATTTTCTGCAATTTGCAGATGCAACAGTTGTGAAAGTAAAGAACTATATATTTTTGATAAAGAAAACATTGCCAGGAAAACAGGCTGTTGTTTCCCCGAACACAAAAAATGTGTTCAAGCTAAACAAACACATCTTGTTGTAAGCTTAGTTGTCGCATTCGAGGCTGATGTTCAAATTTGGCGGGATTTGCAAACGATAGGTGATTGCAAGGTGGCATTGTTGGGGTCTTTCCTTGTCAATAGTCTTTCCTAGTCCTAGGAGCAATCATCGTCTAAAAGAAAAAGTCCTAGGAACAATCATTTTTTTTTCAGGAAAAAAAATAAAGTCGAGGAAAGCATGACATATATATATATATATATATATATATATATATATATATTTGAGTGTAGTACATGGTAGCATATACAAACAAGATAGGAGTATTTAGTTCATCTCATTTTTCAGTCACTTTGTACACTTCGTAATTCTAATGGAAGTACCATACCAATATACCATCACTCCACGCTACAAATATGATCAACAATAAATGTGATACTCCTATGGAGTAAGGGTATACAAGTGCTAAGAACGGTAGTATCAGTTGAAGCACTCTCTCATTTTCTGATCCTCGTCGTATTAGTTACTGCATCCTGTGATCAACCGGTGAAGTAGTGAACCGGAGCTGCTGTGCTTGTTGCTGCGGCCATGTCCATGTTGATGGAATTTGCCGGGGCAGAGGCACCACAGAGGCGAAGGCTGATGACGAGGCGACTTCCGAGGCCGCCGTCGACCGCGGCCGCCACGCGGACACGGCGTAGAGCGGCCGCCCGCCGCGGCAGAGGAGGAGGCAGTTCTCGGGGACACCGCCGTGCTCGCGCCCTCGGTTCTCGTACCCTCTAACCTTACGCTTCCTCAGCACCTCGTCCGCCTCCATCTTCGCGACCCAGCTGAGCGGCACGGGCCCCAACCCGCCGGCGCCCTCCTCCGTCCGCGCCGCCGCCCACTGCCGGAACGGCTCCGCCGCCGCGCCACGCACCAGCGCGTCCCTGATCTCCTCCCCCAGCACCACCTGCTCCACCTCCTGCGTCTGCATCTTGTGATGACGACGCTCGGCGCCGCCGGGAGCTGCTGCTGCTGCGTCGTCGTCTTCCAGGGCGTCGAACAGCGCGGCGTAGTAGTGGAGCAGATCCCGGAACCGCGCCGTGAAGTCCGGCGCGTTGTGGTTGTGGTTGTTGACCTCCTGCTCGACGACGGCCAGCACCTTGAGAGACAGCGCTCTAAGGAACCTCGTCAGCGGCGGAGGAGACGGCGTCGGCGGCGAAAGGAGCGGGGACAGCGGCGTCGTCGGGCTCGGGTCGGAATGGAGGTTCGTCTTCATCATCGTCCTCTCCCGAGCGTAGTGCACAAAGTTGCTGCTGCTTGCACCCGGAGGCCACGTGGCGGCGGCGTCAACCTCGAGGAGGCGGCACATCTGCAGGGCGCAGCTGAGGGCGCGCGCGTACCCGAATTTGACCGCGAGCGCGGCGTGGAGGTCGTCGGCTCCCAAGTCCAGCAACGTCTCGAGCCGGCGGCACAGGAAGAAGCCGTGGAACGTGAACGCCATGTTCAGCGAATCGGCTTCCTTGCGGAGCCGCGCCGACGCGGCGGCTAAGAACTCCCCGTCGTCGTGGACCATCGTGATGCGGAGGTCGGCGGGTGGGCCTTCTGGGCGTTGACGGAAGGCCCGCATCAGCTTCAGCCACTGCCACCAGTGAGCCGCCGGGCCGGACAAGTCGATGATGTGGACAAACTGTGTAGTACGTGTTGGTCAACAACAACAACATGTCAATGTCACGGGATCAATGATTGAATATATATATGAACTCAGCAAGTTCAAAAATTGGTTCAGCTACAAACCCCTAGCGTTTTATATATAGATACCGATAATTTATTTTCTATGTTTTGGAAGTTGGGATTTACTAGCTGGCAACATAAACATCGGAAATAATAATGGACCTTTTCGTTCTCCATGTCATCCAGGATAACCCTGTTGATCGCGACGTATGCCATCTTGAGGAAAGGGAGGAGTTTAATGAAGCTGCAGCGGGCCGTCCTGACAGACCGCTGGCAGTACGGGTGGATCAGGGCCCTGTTGATGGTGCCCAGCCGGCGCCGGACCAGACCATCGACCATGATCCTGGCGAGCTGCTGCAGCGGGCCGTCGCAGAGTGAGGCCAGGCAAAAGATGCGCTCCAGCTGCGCCAAGCTGCACAGGTCTGGTTCAAGCTGCAGAAGCTGCGCGGGCAAGCCCCCCTCGTCTTCCTGCTGCTGCGACTGGGTCGACCCAGGGGTCAGCACGTTGGTGGTAGTGGTAGGGAACATGGACATTTTCTTATGCCTTATTACTAGTACTATACTCCGCGCTACTACGATTCTCAGGAAGGCTTTGCAGTCCACTGTTCTGACTGGGAACAGGTTTTTCTCGTTGTTTGCCAGGCTAGCTTTATACCACCAAAGTCTAGATGTCACTGCACGATCGGAGTCCACTAGGAGCCATACTATATTCTGGGTACCTATCTATCTTTTGTAGGGAAATAGACTGTTTGGCCGTACACTAGGCAATTTGGTTTGGACAGATCGGAGTATAGTGGAACTGACTCAGCTGGCCAAATAGAAGCTCACATCAGAAAAATCATACGACGATGGAGTAGGGAGAATAGAAGAGAGAGAAACAACCAAATGACTGGTGAGTCGCCGGCCAAAGTGTTCAACCCGAGGCAACTACTTCCTTGCAACCAATAAGTGATAGCAGTGAAGCTACATGCATGCATTGAATAATTAAAATATTCAATTGTCAAAAAAAATTAAAATATTCAATCTAGTAGCTCTCTCGGTAGCCAGATCACTATATTAATGTTATGTGATGATGACTTTGCATTGACTGACGTGGCATGAGTCTTTCATCAGCAGCTAGGGCGCGTTATTATTAATCTTGCTCTTAGGGTGCAAGCCAAAGACCGTGACTGGCTTCTCACGCGCTATAGAAAGGGGCTGATAGCATATCCATGCACTCAACTTTGGATTCTTCTCTTTGGTTCCTTCGTGGCTACATACCTAGCACCTAGGTTACGGCAACGAAATGGACAAAACAACGTTGTTTGAGTCTCCATAGACTATGGAAGACGGCTGCTTGGAACTTCCTGTAAACTTCGACAGAGAGAAAAAATATCCAGACTAGATGGACATGCGCCGTATTCTGTCGAGTCGGTGCATACTGAAAAAGTTAGGCTGTCTAGTGAGATGTGACATTGTAAATTCTGGTTAATTTTTCTCAAAGATCGATCCTTGACAGTCGATCGGTGACCGCGCGCATTTAGCTGGAAATGTTTGTTCATCACTAAACGTATGTCCCAAGTAACCGATGAACTATTTAGCGCGAGGATACAGCAAAAGCTAAAATACTGCGACAACATTAGTGTGGCGTGCCTGGTGGTATATATGGCCGCGCACAACTAGCGTCGTGCTGCTAACACGCGATACTGTTATGGGTATGTACCAAAAACCAAATGCACCCATGATGTCCAATCAATTAATTGAGACACACCTGTTGAAATTATATGGACTTGACCCATTAATAATAACAATAATTCCTAAAAATCTCAAAGTCTCATTCATAAGTGGTGAGAGTGCAAAGGTTTAGTCCCACATTACTAGTGGAGGTGGATAGAGTCCAACTTATAAGATTAGTTGCTCTAGCATCTCTTGCAAGTGTGTGGATGGGAGGAAGAAAGAACACACGCGCGCGCTCGCTCGCCTCGCCGCGCTGGGCGGGGCACGGGCACGCATCACCTACGTGAATGGTCCGCCGAAATTCAGTCCCTTACCTTGCGGGGGTGCGGCTTCCTTTTGCACTTTCTTTTTGCTGCGTATTCTATATATTTAATTATGAAAACCGTCGTATTAATATGATAATCAACTCGGTTGCGGGACGTCCAACCCTAGCGGTTCCCCCCTATAAATACGTACGGGTACCGCCACAAATCATACAACACAACCGCCTAGGGTTTTGCCTCTCGCTACTGTTGCGCCGCTAAGTCTTCTCCATCCCGATTGTCGGCGTGCACCGACGAACGGGAGAGCAGGTCTCCGGAATCGTCGTCCTCTGCGATCCTGCACCGGGAGAGGGCGAATAAGATTTTTGGGAAGTGCTCTGCATGACTGCTCGATCGCTTCCTCGTCTTCATCAAGCTCGTCGCCACGGCTTGTCTTCCTCGTCGTCGAGTTGGTCTTACCCGCCGTCGTCAACAACGTGACGGTGCTGCACGTCGTCGCCGCCTCCTCTACCCAGTCCAGAAGGAAACGTACGTACTCTCATCTTACACCATGTTTTTCATACTAGCTTTCATAGTCTATTTGTCTATGATAGATATTGCTAGTATGGTAGATGCTATGCTTTTGTCTGGCCTAATAGACGCCTAATAGACCTGTCTAGATTTTGCGTAGAATTGTCTAGTTTATTATGCAATCTGTTAATCATGCTTATGATTTATTTATGGATTGATATAAAACTAAAAGTGTTAATTTATCCAACAATCCAAAAACTTTATTGTAGGCACTTTAGTTTTATGACTAGATTTATCGAAGCACTGAGGCCAGAGAAATTCACGGACATGCACTTCAAAAGATGACAAATGAAAGTCACTCTATGGCTTACTGCTATGAATGTGTTCTGGGTGTCCACTGGTAAACCTGAAGGCGATCTCACTGTAGATCAGAAAAAGGCCTACAGTGAAGCCAACACAATATTCTTGGGCGTTGTTATTGGAGCTTTGATAGATCGTCTTCAGGACGTCTACATCTATCATACAGTCGCAAAGGATATGTGGGACGCTCTGATCGTTGATTATGGTGGTTCAGATGCTGGCGCTGAACTATATGTCATTGAGCAGTACTATGATTTTAAGATGGTAGATGGCAAATCTGTCATCGCGCAGGCTCATTAGATACAGTGCATAGTGAAGGAACTTGAATTGCTTAAGATCGTCGTACCTGAGAAGCTTGTGGCTAGGGGCATTATTGTCAAATTGCCTCCAACTTGGAGGGATTTTTCCACTACTCTTAAATACAAGAGGACGAATATATCTGTCTCAGATTTGATCGCGTCTCTTGATGTTGAGGAGAAAGCTCGTGAAAAGGATGGACGTTCTAAAGTTAACGAGGAAAACACTATTGCCAATATGGTTAGTGGCTCCCTTTTATGTAGGGATGGTTTCAAGATAGTGCTAGAGTTGAATAAAGTTGTCGTGTCTAAGAGTGAACAATTTATTAGTAAAGGCTATGAATGCGGAGGCTTGTTCCACTTTTTCCTTTCAGATTATTGCAATAAGTCTATGAACTATATTTGTGATGGTGTTAATGAGAGTGATGCTAGTGTTTAGCATTCATGTTTATGTCATCTAAATTTGGTTCTATGTCTCGACTGTCCAACTTGAATTTAATTCCGAATCTTTTCATTGTCAAAGGTTCTAAGTGCTCAAGTTTTGTGCAATCTAAACAATCTCGAAAGCCTCACAAGGCTACAGAGGAGAGACACTTGGCACCACTAGAACTTATACATTCAGAAATTTGTGAAATAAATGGTATATTGACTGAAGATGAAAAAAGATATTTCATGACTTTAATTGATGATGCGACTAGATATTGCTATGTTTATTTGTTAAAAACGAAAGATGAGGCTCTAAACTACTTTAAAATTTATAAGGCTGAAGTTGAAACTCAACTAGAGAAAAAGATTAAAAGAATTAGGTCCGATCATGGTGGCGAGTATTTCTCAAATGAGTTTGACTTATTTTGTGCGGAACATGGTTTGATACATGAGAGGACGCCTCCCTATTCGCCCCAATCAAACGGGGTTGCCGAAATAAAGAATCGCACGTTAACTGATTTGGTTAATTCCATGTTAGACACCACTGGATTATCTAAGACATAGTGGGGGGAGGCTTTATTGACATCATGTCATGTCCTAAATAGAGTTCCCATGAAGAATAAGGAGAAGACTTCATATGAGGAATGGATTGGTAGAAAGCCATCACTCTCTTACTTACGCACATGGGGTTGTTTGGTCAAAATTAACGTGTCATTTAATAAGAAGCGTAAGTTGGGACCTAAAACTGTGGATTGTATCTTTGTTGGATATGCTCATCATAACATTGCCTATAGATTTTTAGTGGTTAAATCAGAGGTGCCTGATGCTCATGTTAATTCATTAATGGAGTCTCGTGATGTTACTTTCTTTGAGAATATATTTTCTATGAAAGATTTACATAGCATGTCTAGATTATCTTCTGATGTGATTGCTGAAACTACTCCTGAACCTAGTGTATTTTTTTATCATGTTGAATAAACACTTGAACCAATCCATAAGGAGATTGACAGTGAAGCTCTTAAGAGGAGAAAGAGACAAAGGACTGCAAAGTTTTTTTGGTGATGATTTCACTGTTTATCTTGTGGATGACACTCCTAGAACCGTTTTAGAGGCATATGCATCTCCTGATGCAGATGACTGGAAAGAAGCTGTCCATAGTGAGATGGACTCTATTCTTTCTAATGGAACTTGGGAAGTTATCGACAGACCATATAATTACAAACCTGTGGGTTGCAAATGGATGTTCAAGAAAAAACTTAAGTCTGATGGTATTAATGACAAATATAAGGCTCGGCTTGTGGCTAAGGGTTATACTCAGAAAGAAGGCGAAGACTTCTTTGACACTTATTCACCTATTGCTAGATTGACCACTATTCGTGTATTACTTGCTCTGGCTGCCTCACATGATCTTATCGTTTATTAGATGGATGTTAAGACAACTTTCCTTAATGGAGAGTTGGATGAGGAAATCTATATAGATCAGCCAGATGGATTTGTAATAAAGGGTCAGGAAGACAAGGTGTGTAAGTTATTAAAGTCTTTATATGGTCTGAAACAAGCTCCTAAGCACTGGCATGAGTAATTTGATTCAACATTTCTAGCAGCAGGCTTTTCAGTCAATGAGGCTGATAAATGTGTGTACTACCGCCATGGTGGGGGTCAGGAAGTTATACTGTGCTTGTACGTTGATGACATACTCATCTTTGGAACAAATCTTGATGTGATCAATGAGGTCAAGACTTTTCTGTGCCAAAGCTTTGATATAAAAGATCTGGGTGAGGCTGATGTTATCTTGAACATCAAGCTAATCAAAGGAGAGAATGGGATTACTCTTACGCAATCTCATTATGTTGAGAAGCTCTTGAACCATTTTGGTTACAGGGATAGCAAGTCTTCTCCAACACCTTATGATCCTAGCTGGATCCTTCGAAAGAATAAGAGAATTTGTAGAGACCAATTAAGATATTCTCAGATAATTGGATCACTTATGTATTTAGCTAGTGCTACTAGACCTGACATCTCGTTTGCTGTGAGCAAACTAAGCCGGTTTACTTCTTGTCCAGGAGATAATCATTGGCGTGTGCTTGAGTGGGTAATACACTATTTAGTTGGTACTATGAATTATGAAATTCATTATTCTGGATATCCATCAGTACTAGAGCGCTATAGTGATTCCAATTAGATATCTGATGCTGATGAGCTATATGTCAGGAGTGGATATGCATTTACTCTTGGTGGTGCTACTGTTTCATGAAGATCATGCAAACATACCATCTTAACGAGGTCTACCATGGAAGCTGAGCTTACCGCACTAGATACAGCTACAGTTGAGGCCTATTGGCTACGTGAGCTTTTGATGGACTTGCCTATTATCGAGAAACCTGTGCCGGCAATCCTCATAAATTATGACAATCAAACTGTGATAGTCAAAGTGAACAATTCTAAAGACAATATGAAGTCATTAAGACATATTAAGAGACGTTTGAAGTCTGTCAGGAAAATAAGAAACTCCAGAGTCATATCAGTAGAATATATTTCAATTGGTGAGAACCTGATAGATCAATTCACCAATGGGCTGTCACGTAATGTGATAGACAGTGCATCGAAGGAGATGGGTATGAGACCCATATGTGCTATTTCATAGTGATAACCCAACCTATGTGATCGAAGATCCCGTGAAGTAGGACCTGGGAAGAACAAGCTATTGGTTAGTATGAGAGTAACCTTTTTGTGACCCACTCGAGAAGCGATGCATTACTCTCGATATCTGTATGGCAGGTTGGTTGTTACCTTAATATATTCAGTTGACTTTAAATAGCGAAGATGTTGTCCTACAGAATATTCTTGAATGAATACACCTATATGAGCCCGATTATTGCAAGATCGCAATCTGTGAGATTTGGGTGATCTCTATTAAGCTCATGAAAGACCAAGGAAGTACGACCTATATACTCCACCCGCGGAGAAGCCTACTGGAGGTATAATATCAGTTATGACAGTAAGTAAAACTTATTTGCACAAAACTTGCAATTCAAGACATAGTCCATTGTTCAAATTGTGAATGAGTGTAGCTTATTGTTCTAGGTGAAAGTTCAACTTAACAGTCTCCATTGAAAATACTGGTATATTAAACAACAGTGGAGTGAGGCAAAGTCTAGCTGGGACTTTGAGATCTGACGGGGGATTGTTGGAAGTATATGGGCTTGGCCCATTAATAATAATAATAATTCCTGAAAATCTCAAAGGCCCATTCATGAGTGGTGGGAGTGCAAAGGTTTAGTCCCACATTGCTAGTGGAGGTGAATGGAGTCCAACTTATAAGGTTAATTGCTCTAGCATCTCTTGCAAGTGTGTGGATAGGAGGAAGGAAGAACACACGCGCGCACTCGCTCGCCTCGTCTCGCCTCGTCGGGCCGGGCCGGGCGTGGGCGTGGGTGATGGGCGTGGCCGCGCATCACCTGCTTGAATGGTCCGCTGAAATTCAATCCCTTACCTTGTGGGGGCGCGGCTTCCTTTTGCACTTTCTTTTTGCTGCGTATTCTATATATTTAATTATGAAAACCGACGTATTAATATGATAACCGACTTGGTTGTGGGACGCCCAACCCTAAAGGTTCCCCCCTATAAATACGTACGGGTACCGTCGTAAATCATATAACATAATCACCTAGGGTTTTGCCTCTCGCTACTGTTGCGCCGTCAAGTCTTCTCCATCTTGATTGTTGGCGTGTGCCGGCGAACGGGAGAGCAGGTCTCCGAAGCCGTCATACTCTGCGATCCTGCACCGGGAGAGGGCGAATAAGGTTTTTGAGAAGCGCTCTGCGCGACTGCTCGATCGCTTCCTTGTCTTCATTAAGCTCGTCACCACGGCTCGTCTTCCTCGTCGTCGAGTTGGTCTCACCGGCCGTCGTCAACAACGTGACGGTGCTGCACGTCGTCGTCGCCTCCTATACCCAGTCCAGAAGGAAATATACGTACTCTCATCTTACACTATGTCTTTCATACTAGCTTTTGTAGTCTATTTGTCTATGATGGATATTACTAGTACGGTAGATGTTATGCTTTTGTCTAGCCTAATAGACCTGTCTAGATTTTGCGTAGACTTGTCTAATTCATTTTGCAATCTGTTAATCATGCTTATAATTTATTTTTGGATTAATATAAAACTAAAAGTGCTAATTTATCTAATAACACCAGAATAGTTTAGTTTAAACCGAGTTCCATGCTTTGGTTGGTCTTGTTCTAAAAGAAAAATTGCTTTGGTTGGTCTTCTACACACTTAAACTACGGTTAAAGCGTGCTAGATACAGGCATACAGCAATACCGTAAGTACTCAAATCTGATCTCTCATCTCTGTGCCGTTATCCACATCGCGATATGAGGGTGGGTGAAGCAGGCTCATTGTGAACGAAAGTGCAGCAGTAAACTCTTCAGGCATGGCAAAATACACCTTTGTACTGATAAACAGCATGCATCAATAAGAAATACTACTAGAAACGAAATGGAACCTGATATTCCAAACCTAGAGTGCCGACAAATCGTCTGCAACTACAAGAATTTCCAGGTGTACAAAAAATGACAGGCTGGGAGTGACAGCCATAGTATATATTCATCAGTTGAATGCTGTGTTTTGTGATTTGTGAGACACTCAGAGTATTTTTTTTATAGAAGCACTTCCCTTTAAAAACTTTGCCAAGACGAAAAAACAAGTTACTCTTTTCCAAAACCTACCTTGCTTGCTTGTTAGTTCTCGCTTATGAAAAAGCTGATCTTCGGATTTGGATGGATTGCAAACGATAGGTAGATTGCAAGGTGGGATATTTTCTTGTCTTGTAACCTTACGTCCTCTGTTTTTTTTTCTGACTTAACATTTTTATCGGAGCAAACAGTTTTTTTTTTAGGGGAACAGCAAGTTAGCAAAAGAGGTGACACATTTTGACTGTAGAATACCGGAGCATACATTAAGATTTACATAATCCAATACGGGTATGTAGTATATGATTCTTGTATTCCTTAAAGAGGGTTGGCGATGGGCAGTGATCACTAATACAAACAAAAGCCTATAGAGGCTGTCCGAAATGCACTATAGCGGCAGGCTAATCAACCCGATACTACTATTTCGCAGCTAAAATAAGTATTTGTTACGGTGAATGTTTTATGAGACAAACATACCATCAGTAGATCATCTATTATAGCGGCGGATAGCAATGTCATCCATCGCTATGAATTAATATAAAAATTAAAAAAAAACATCCGACAAGCCCACAATGAGCCCGTGACGAGCCCGATCGGATCCTTCCCGCGCGCGGTCACCAGAGGAGGAGGGGCACCGCGCCTGGCCGGTGGAGGAGGGGGCTCGTGCTCGTCCTCGCCTTCCCCGAGTCGGTGGCGCTCGGCCCACCGCCTACGAAGATCCACCGGAGGAGAGGGGCAGCGCCAGAGGAGGGGCGGCACCGTAGGGAGGCAGGGTCGAAGGAGGGGGGCATCAGCGGAGGAGGGAGGCGCGTCGGAGGGGAGCGGAAGCAGAGGAGGGTGGAGGAGGAGGGGCGTCGGAAGTGGTGCCGGTGAGGAGGCCGCGTGGAGGAGGGGGCGTCAGAGGCGGCGCCGACGAGGAGGCCACTCAGAGAAGGGGGCGTCGGAGGCGCTGGTGAAGAGGCCACACGAAGGAAGGGGCATCGGATGGTGGAGAGAGGGAGGGCGGGGGGGAGGGGAGTGAAACATGGGGAGGTTAAAGAGAGAAACATAGAATCCGTGCCCAAGGCTCTGATTGGCTGAGGGACAGAGCCACGGATGTGACGTTATATTTTTAGCGATGGTTCAAGATGTTATCCGTCTCAAAAAAATACTAATTTTTAATGACGACTCATATTTTTATCCGTTGCTAAAAAACTATTTTTAGCAACGATTCGTTTCTGTCTGCTACTAAAATTTTTAGCAGCGATTGACTTCTTTGACCGCTGTTAAAAATGATTTTTAACGGTGGCTGACTTCTTTAACCGTCGCTAAAAATATATTCCTATTTATAGCGGCGGTTCGTAATAAAATTGTTGCTACAGTATTTTTTACTACGGTGCTAAAGGTTCGTTTTGTGTCGAGGAAATTCATATTTTCTTGCATATCCTCGCACACTTGACACAACTTATGAGATGTCTCATCTAGAATCAATCACTCGCGATATACCGATCTTTCCGTCCTCCAATTAGAAGTCTCACTCCCACGTTATCTACTGACCTAGACTGAATCGCCACGAGGACAGCATCAATCAGTGAAACATTGGAAGCTATGTGCCGGAAAGTCACCATCTGGGTGGACTCGACACTGACAAATACTCGGTGCATCCCCCGGGGAATCCTCCTCGATCGCCTCTGTTGGGCCGCCACGCCAAGACGGAGTAGAGAGACCATGCACGAGCGCTCCAGCACAAGAGCAGGCGCCCTCCGTGCTCTCTGCTCTCGCTCCCCTTCCTCATCGGCTCATGGCCGCGTAGCTCAGCTCAGCGGCACGTTCCCGAACCCAGCCACATCCATGCGCGCAGGACGAAGCTCAGCGGACTGCGGTCTGCGGTACGCTTCGTCGTCGGCGTCTTCGCACGCGAGATGTTGCTCGACGATGCCATTTGTTGGAGCCGCGCGATAGATGGTCGTCATTTGGCTCTTCAAACTTCAAATGGTGGACTGACGATGATGAGCCGAAGCTGCTGCTGCTCAATGCTCATGGAGTCTGGGCGCCCGCCCGCCGGTTGAAGTCGTGCAGCAGGAGATCGATCCACTGACGCGGCTGCGCCACGGGGCCAGAAAAATCGATGACGTGGACATTCTGCTGATGGTAAATTTGTAAATCAAATAAATAACCGATACACTAGTCATAAAAAAAATCATAATTTAATGTGTTTCTGTCTTGTTCTAATGGTGTTAACTACTAGCATGAAGCTACACTAAATCACGGCACGAACGCATCACGACCTTCCATGGCTTCCACGATGGCCCGGTTGCCGACAGCGAACGCCACCTTGGGGAACGGGCTGAGATCGAAGAAACTGCGGCGAGCCGACCTCACGCACTGCACCGCCTGTCGAATGTCGATGCACTCGGTCGGGTCGATGAGCGCGTCGGCGATGGCCGGGATGGGCCGGAGGATGCGGCGCGCCCGGGCAATCGGCCATATGGGCACGGCAAGGCCACTCGCCTTTTCCGTCATCCCCGCCTCCACGTGGGCCGCGCACTCACACAGAACCGGACCCAGCTGGCCCAGGCGATCCTATCCTGAGCCCACGGCCCGTGGACTGCTTCGTTCTCCGTAGGGGGATGCATCAGTACGGTTCTTGTATTCGTTCACCTACGCAATACGGTTCGAGTGGTCTAACTGGGAACTTTCTACTGCAACTTTTGCGGGAAGATTGTAATTTGATAAACGAGGAATGAAGAATGTTCTTGAGTCTCAAAAAAAAAATATCTAGGAGCTGTCCTTCAAGTTGTTTCTACCTGCGAATTTATAGGAGGCTGCCTGTCATTTACGCGCGATGCATGGCGGGTTTGGTGAGAACAATATGTACGATGTGAATTTGGATTTCATATCACTACCAGAAAACAAGATACGATGTGAATTTCCTAATAAGATACGATGTGTATAATCCTATTTGATAAGCTGCTGTCTGCTTCGGAACTAACTAGGAGAAGCAGACATTGAAGCAATAATGCTCGGAATATTCTGATTTTCTCGCATTGAATTTATCTTGTTTAGTTCGTTGCTACTAGGAAGCAAACGGACAAGTCAACTTTGTGGTCATCCTTCTAGGACTGTGGAGCCATTGACTACTCGTCTTCTTTGGAACTTCTTTAATAACTCTGGAAGAAATATCCGGTCAGTAGTCTGGAAAGATAGGTAACAAACTTCCAGAATTATGCTTACGTCAATCGTCAGGGCGCAAAGCAGGAAAAACGAGACGAGTCTGAGTATGGAACTCTCTGATTAGCATCCCAAATCATACCGCAAAGGCCATTGGTCCGGCCCAAAATGTAGCCGTTGGTCCGTCGGTATGAGGGAAAATGGGGACATTTACCTGTACTGCACACTGTAGTTACTGTACTTCATTATAACTTGAAGATTAAGTTAGTGATGCATATATAGAAAATGAATAAATGGTAGGAGTACTAGATGCCGGCTAACATTGAAGTACCAGTACGGCAGTACACCCATCAAGCTAGCGTCGTGTTTCGCTGCTTATCCATCCATGCAGCATGCTCTCTCTCCACTTTTTCATCAGCAGATCGGTCGAAAACCAAAATGCTTGTCTGTGTCTGTGCTACTGTACAGTTGACACCCAACACTGTTATGGGTCTCTGTCAATCCAAATGCACCCATGTTCAATCAATTGAAAGCACCATCCAGCGCAAATTAAAAGCACGGCGGCTTCGGTTGGTCTTCTGTACACTTGAACCGCGGTCAAAGCATACCGGATAACACGCTACGCTCGTGTAAAGTACTCTATATATCTTTTCACGTGGATGTGTCAAACAGAGATGCATGTTGTCTCATCGTGTAAACAGAACTCATCAAGACTTATGTCTTGCTTGATTCGCTTTCATATACAGCCTACACTAAGAATTAGGAAATTCATTTTATATATCACCGATAAATATTGTTTTTTGAATCAAATATATTTCTATGACAATTTAGGGGTGAACATGGTGAAATGGCATGCATTAGTGCTGTTTATTTGAGAAACATAATTTTTTTAGTATTATTAGGTTTTGGATAAAAACAAATTATTTTTCAGCATTATGAGGTTTTGATGTATATATTTTTAACAAGTTGGAATGAACCTTTTTTTAGTATAGATCAAATTGTATATACATATATGTTATATGTAGCCGCTACTGAAAAAAGATGATTTTTTATTTGCTCCCACCCCATAGCGATCTTATTGATTGGTTTGACCTCCATGTGTCACGTGACGTATAAAAACTTGTTACTGTACATGAATTAATTCTATCTTATATCCAATTTATTCAAATAGTTTTGCAACAATGCACAAAGAGATTGAAAACTATATATTAGGGATGAAAGCGGTCGGAAACGATCGGAAGAAAACTTAATTGTTTTTACTTTCATATTTTTTCCTAGAAGTGAAATCGATAATGGTAGTGATGGAAACGAATACGGCATCGGTATTTTGATAAACTCAGAAATGAGATTTTTGCAAGTAAAATGGACAGTATCAATTGGGAATCAATATTAACAATCGGAAACTTGAATTGCGAAGTATAACAATGACAAAACAAATATTTTAATAATTAAGTATGTATGCTAAGAAAAAACTTTTATATAATAAGTACTAGCATACTAAGTTCTCCTGCTCGTGCCATGCTCAGCTCGACGGCGGTATAGCCACACATAAGCTACCGGACTAGGGTAAGCAGGGGCTGGATAAGGTATTGATTAATGATTATTGAATAATCGTGTGTTGATGTATAGAAATTGGATCTATAAAAATAGAAAGTAGACAATATTTCTATAGAGAAGTTTATAATTTATTTTAGACTAGAAGGATCACTTGCCATTTAAAGATATTAGCTATAATCAAGATACTTAAATCGGTAATTACCAACATCGCTCTATGATAATTTCCACTTTAATATGGAAATTTGCAAAAACGATCGGAAGACTTCAAAATTGTTTTCACTACCACTTCCACGAATTATTACCATTTTTGCTTTCACTTCTTCGGAATATCATTTTTGCATGTTGTGGTCGATAAAATGCGAAAACGAGCGTCGGTAAACCGATTATTACCACTTTTGCTTTCATCCCTACTATATATAACAATTATAAAGACCCATGATTAAATCATAACGTGTCAAATACCTCTCAGAAACATGTTAAATATAATGTATGTATCTGAAATAACATATTTATATTTTTTGCTGACAAAGTTACAGCACAAGGACAAACTCCATAATTTTGACAATTAGATCAAACCTTGCACTTTTGGGATACATTATTGGCATCTGAAGACTATAGTTTTGTATATGTATATACACTCCATTTGATACACTGACACACTGAATTCCTAGTCTTGCAGCACCATTCTCAATCAGTAGTTCTGCCAAGGCTTCCATGTTTTTTTTATGAATTTTTGTTTCATGGTTCTACTCTTTTAGAAATACCGTTGAGATGATTCTTTGGTCAAAATTCATATAACTTATTCGTCAATGTCAAAACGACCCAACCTAATCTCTCACAATGTTCATAAGGGCAGCGCCCTTAATTAGATATATATAAGAGCTTTTCCATTGTCGTATTGTGTTTATTTTTTTATTTTTTATCTATTATCTTCTTATTTAAAGGTCAAAAGGAGTCACCATATTCGCTCTCAAGCCCACAAAATTACCACGTTAATCTAAAAAAGAGAAGAGATAGACTGTTAGATTTTATGAAAATTTAACGGTTTGGATGAAACTAAAGAGTCCATATCCAACTCCAACTATTTTTCATAAAAAATAATAAATATATAAATTTAGATTAACAAAAAATAGAAAAAAATCTGATTTTCCACCCACCCCGATCTCTCTCACTTCTCCTTCCTATTAGTCCATGTCCAACTCCAATTAATTTATTAAAAAAATAATAATAAATACATAAATTCGAATTAACAAAAAATAGAAAAAAAAATCTGATTGTCCCACCCACCCTGATCTCTCTCCTGCTACTTCCTATTAGCTACCGTGGTTTCAATTCAATCTTTTTTGTTTAGATAAAACCAATAATTCATATCCAAAGTTTGCTCTCAAGGTCACGAAATTATTATGTTAATCTAAAAAAGAGAAGAGATAGACCATTTAGATTTTATGAAGATTTAACGGTCTGGATGAAACTAAAGAGTCCATATCCAACTACAATAATTTTTCATAAAAAATAATAAATATATAAATTCAGATTAACAAAAAATAGAAAAAAAAATCTGATTTTCCACCCACCCCGATCTATCTCCCTGCTCTTTCCTATTAGCTCCATGTCCAACTCCAATTAATTTATTTAAAAATAATAATAAATATATAAATTTGGATTAACAAAAATTAGAAAAAAAATCCGATTTTTCCACCCACTCCGATCTCTCTCCCTGCTCCTTCCTATTAGCTACCGTGGTTTCAATTCAATCATTTTTGTCTAGATAAAACCAACAATCCATATCCAACTCTAATTAAAATATAAAAAATAAAATTAATAAATATATAAATTTAGATTAATAAAAACTGAAAAGAAATCTTATTTCCCCACCCACCCTGATCTCACTCTTTCCAGTTGGCTTTAGAAAAGATAAACTATTAACCATCGGATTTTATGAAGATTAAATTATCTATATCAAACTTAAGAGTTTGTGTCCGACCAAAATTCGAAAAGAGAGACAATTTGGGAGAAATGAAAATAATTAATATTAGAGTTAATCTAATAGCTTAGGTGGGAAATTATGTAACTTACCATGGAGATTATGCTGACTCTAACTCAATGTCTTGGGTTGTAATAGTAGTAGTAACCATACTTAATTTATATATCATACCACAGATAGAGCAAATATCTTAGTCATATTATTACAAAGGAAAAACAAACTTATGTGGTGATGAACATGTGAGCTGGATAACACGACCAACGACAATCATGCCCACAAATGATTTGGGTCAACCCTTATGTGTAGCAGACAATATGTGAAAGGGCAACGAGTAGACAATGAGTTGGGTCGACGACTAGCCAGATGGCATAGGCCCTTGGGCCATAAGAACGACAAAAAGGTGATCAAACAAGAAATGAGTTGGAGGAAAACCAACCCAATAGCACCACGAGTAGGCAAGGAGGATGGTACAAGAGGGTGATAACAACAAATTTAGACAATGCCCAACCGAGTGACATGATGAGAAGATGAGAGAGCCAATAGGCGATGGCATTGATTCTTGGTCAAGGGGGTAACAAGAGGTTATCTATTAATTGGGGCCATGAGAGAGAGAGAGAGAAGAGAGAGAGAGAGAGAGAGAGAGAGAGAGCATGATGAAAGTGGCTCTTCGTGGGTGATAGAAAGGTGATTGGATAGGACAACAAATTATATAATGACCACGCAACATAGAGGGTGGGTTTGTTTGCACTTCTAAGAAGAGGATGGCTCAACTATAGCGTCTTGGCTCGACACCGAAGAAAGCGACGACAATGAAGGAGGTGGTGATGCATCTAATGACATAAAGGCAGTGGCGATGGGAGTTCTTCCAATTCTCTGGCCATCAGTGGGACACAATAGTGTGATGGCACCCAAGACCCCTAATATTGACAACGTAGTTGGGGTAGAGATTCACCAAATCCGTGTTCCTCCTCCTCCTGTATCGACACCAACCAAGTGGTATGACGAGTAGCCGAGAGAGCTAATATGTGGTGGTAATAGCTCTTGGCCAAGGGGTAAGGGAGTGACGATGAACTAAGTGGTGTGACGAGCAGTCAAGAGAGCCGATGCTTGGTCAATGGGGGCAATGAGAAAAATGAGTCGCTATGACAATGAACTGAGTGGCACGATGAGCAAGCGCGAAGAGTGAGAGAATGGCAATATATGGCGGAAACAACTGTTGGCTAAAGAGGGTGACAAGCAATCAAAAAGGGATATATAATACTATATACATTGATGATATATATGAATTTTACATAATAAGCAATCGAGCATGCCTAAATGTTAGATTATATTTGTATAGTATTATCATCAATCACAGTTCAATATTGCTTTGTGAAATTAATCAATTGCATTGATGCACCTTCATCTAAGGAAAAAAAAATTATTTCTTACTATTTTTTTAGTAAGACGTAACATGAATTGTTGATTTGAGGATACTAAAAAAAAAGTATGATGCGTTTGTGTAGTGGTTAATTAAAAACTTTAATTATAGATATAAAATAAAAAACAATATAATATAGCATATAATCAAATTTAGTTACAATATACTTATTAATTTTTTTATATTTAACCGCAAAAGACTATAGTGCGGCTCACCTTTAGTTTGACTTATTGCAGATGCACCTTCCAGGGCATAACCATGTACTTGGTCTTACTGAGTGTCGTACCGTTTGACTAAGACATGGCCATGACTAATAGCTGCGTGACTAAACACAGGCGCCAATTGTCCAAAAAAAAAAAAAAAAACACAGGCGCCACTTGTAACCGGCCCGCCGCATCGCCCTCCTCACTTTTACCTAAAGGAAAAACGTAACACTTGGCACACAGTAATAACAAGCATACTTGCAAGTTGCACCACACAAGCTTGTCTCATTGACGTGCAGCTAGCTAGCTGGGTCGATGGCCGCCCCCACTTGCCAGCGTGTGCCACAGAGTGCATACATCAACGTGACTGTAGACAAAGACTGTAGATGCGCGTCCCCACCCACGAACCACAAAGCCACAGCGGCCGTGGAAGGGTACCGTTGCTGTAGCGCAAAGGGGGCGATTGATAGCGAGGCCGGCGCGCATGCCCACCTCCTCCTCCTCCCATCTCTCTCTCCTTCCACAGTTCTCTCCCTCTCTCTCTCTCCATAGCAGCAACAATCGCTAACCTTTTCATCGTCCTCCTCCTTCCTCCACAGTTGCGTCGCTTGCTGCTTTCCTCTTCGTCCCCGGCTGGGACGACGACCTCCACAGAAATCTCTCCAAATCCAAAAGCAGGCAGCTGGTCCATCCAATTGCTTTAGCTTTACCCTGCTATAGCTCCACATGAGATATCGATCATGAGCTCGGAGGACTCCCTCAAGTCCCTGTCACTGGACTACCTCAACCTGCTCATCAACGGGCAGGCCTTCAGCGACGTGGCCTTCAGCGTGGAGGGCCGCCTCGTCCACGCCCACCGCTGCGTCCTCGCCGCCCGCAGCCTCTTCTTCCGCAAGCTCTTCTGCGGCCTCGACCCCAACCACCCGCCGCCGTCGCCGGCCTCCTCCCGCAGCGGCGGCGCGCCGGCCACGCCGGAGCTGGTCATCCCGGTGAGCTCGATCCGGTACGAGGTGCTCGTCCTCGTGCTGCAGTTCCTCTACAGCGGCCAGGCCTCCGTGTCGGCGCCAAAGAGCGGGCCCCTCCCCGGATGCGGTACTCGCGGGTGCTGGCACACGCGGTGCGGCGCCGCCGTCGACCTTGCCCTCGACACGCTCGCCGCCGCGCGCTCCTTCGGCGTCGAGCAGCTCGCGCTGCTGGTTCAGGTGGGAAATCAATCAGTCAATCAATTTCATCATGGGATCTGCAGCTAATTAATCTCAATTTATATTCTCGATGTGATTAAGGATGCAACGCTTCAGCTACTAATCTCTGCAGCTAACTTCATGGCATACATCAAGATGGATGGCGTCAGTAACGCCTGACTGAGAGCCCTTCTGAGCCGATGCTGCTGCGCAGCTGATCCTGCATGCATGCTCGAGTGCTCGACTAGATCCCTAGATAGGTTGCCACTTTGCCTATCTCTGATTCATGGACTACTGTGCCATCTCTGAACCTCCACAGGCATGAGCAGCAGAATCCTTCCAGCCACCGTTCTCTCCTCTCACTTCATTATTTTATCAATTTTGAATTGGTTTTCTATTTGTTTCTGTGGGGGAACAAGCTGAGATGGGAGTGTACGGGCAGGCAGGACTTAGTCGTCCTACTAGGAAGGGTCTTGTAGTCTCGTAGTGTGCCTTTTCAGCTGCTGCTGCTTCGCCTGTCATCACGTGTCATGCATCCTGCATCTGACTCATTTTACTAGGAAGGGTCTTGTCACGCCATTGTTTATGTCCGTCCCTTCCTCACATCACATCCATAGCATATCGCTAGGGTTTCTCGAAGATCGATCCATTAACGCTCTGTGCCGTTCGTCATTTCCAAAACTTGATGCCATGCCGATGCAAGTACAGTCGAGCACTATTACGCATCAGGCGAGCAGTGACTGATTACTAGAACAACATTTTATGCTGCCAGTAGTATATTACTAATAGCAGATGATTTTTTTTGTCCGGTCCGATTAAAATTTTTATGCATTCACGCATATATATATATATGGATTTGCAGAAGCAGCTTGAGAGCATGGTGAAGGAGTCGTCCGTGGACGACGTGATGAAGGTGCTGATGGCGTCGCGCAAGTTCGAGATGCAGGAGCTGTGGGCCACCTGCTCCCACCTCGTCGCCCGCTCCGGCCTCTCCGCCGACCTCCTCGCCAAGCACCTCCCCATCGACGTCGTCGCCAAGATCGAGGAGATCCGCGCCAAATCCCCAATCATCTCTTCCTCCTCCACCACCACCACGCCGCGTTTATCCTCGCCGTTCATGACCACGCACCACTACCTCCCCATCAACGCCGCCGACCGGGACCACAAGATCCGCCGGATGCGCCGGGCCCTCGACGCCGCCGACATCGAGCTCGTGAAGCTGATGGTGATGGGGGAAGGGCTCGACCTCGACGACGCCCTCGCCGTTCACTACGCCGTCCAGCACTGCGGCCGCGACGTGGTCAAGGCGCTGCTGGAGCTGGGCGCCGCCGACGTCAACGCATGCGCGGGGCCCACGGGGAAGACACCCTTACACGTGGCGGCAGAGATGGTCTCCCCCGACATGGTCTCCGTGCTCCTCGACCACCACGCCGACCCTAACGCGCGCACGCTCGACGGCGTCACGCCGCTCGACGTGCTACGCGGCCTCACCTCCGAGTTCCTGTTCAAAGGCGCCGTCCCGGGGCTCACGCACATCGAGCCAAACAAGCTCAGGCTCTGCCTTGAGCTCGTGCAGTCAGCGGTCATGGTCACCACGCGCGACGACGGCGGCGGCGAGGCCGCCGGAGGGGGAAGCGACGGTGGTGGTGTTGGGAATTTCCCGACGGGTGACGCCGACGACAGCTTGGTCAGCCTCACGATGAACTCCACGCTCATGTACCAGCAGGGACAGGAGATGGCCGGCGACGCGAGGAAAGGGAACGGCGGCCGGGGGAGCCCGTCCAACTTGTACTTCCCCAATGGTTTCCCATAAGTAATTCCTACTATCTGCTAGCACTGCACTCTACTGCCTTTTATAAATTTATCAAATCTTCCGCTAGCTCTACTGTTTAATCTTTCAGATCATTGTTGAGATGGTGTACGTACGTAGTACCCTTTGCAGGTTATTAGCTATACTGTTTTGAACTAGGAGAAACGAGCAAGAATTTCATGCTATTTGATGTGGATTGTTCAATCTTGGGATGACTCATATATCGATTGGGCATCAGCAACTGTTGCTTTTGTTGCTTGAGTTTTCTTCATTCACTGTGATGAATCTTAGCTTGTAATAATGGGGCTTCAATTCAATATCCAGACGACAGGTTGTTGCTATAGCACCAGTAGTGTACAGCGTGCACGATGACTTATTAGCTGTTGGTGTTTTTACATGTCTTTATTCAATGCAGCTTTAGGCGATCGACTGTAGTAGCATCTGGACGATGGGAAAGCTAGCGGCGGGTGCAAGCTCATGCATGTGAAGCAATGGGGAGCGACGAACCTGAAAGTGGAATTTCTGAATAGTGCACGAATTGCACACGCACCTTTTCCCTGTTACGGCCACAATCTTTATTGGATAAACTTGTCTGAGGTTTTTGTGCACATCTTTGCACGGCTGCAGCATGCATGCCTATTCAGCCAGATATAAATATGGTTCTAGTTGAAGGTTCTCTTGCATTGGACAAGCTTCTTTAGCAATGTGTAATTGCTTTGGCCCCGCACAACATTAGCACTTGAGTCGAGGCACAGAGATAGCACACGGTTAAAACGTGAGTTTTTTGTGCGAGAGCGGTATGCTAGTCAAAGATGAAAATTGGTCTGCTCATTTTTAATATTTTGCACTTGCTTCTCTCATTAAAGGGCTATGCTGCTCGGTTTTACAATATCTTTTTTTACTAACTAATATAATGACTCGTAAATTAAAGGGATACTATAAATTAATCCCTGTTAAAGTACTACCCAATCTATATTTCTTTTCTTACAGATAACTATAGTACTACCATATAGAGCATACCTATGCAAAGTGACCAGTATACTCTTAACCATACTTATAAAAGAACTAGCATGCTTGCTAAGCATACATACTATATTCTTTAGAATGTGCACTTTATATGTACTATTTGTTTTGGGTATATTGTAAAGAAACATGAAAGAGTACTTAAACCTTCCATTTCCATATATATCTAGGACTTGAATCCTTCATGTGGTTCAATTTTATGTATGAGATTTCTTATTTGTTTGCAAAATTGATGTGGAATAGACAACATGATTTTCTAGATCAAATCGCCCATATATGTTAGTTTACATTAATCATCTCATTTTTTAGAATCTAATCATCTCATAAATTGGGTGTGTGCATTCATACTCTTTTGATCATGACTTGATAGGGTTGAGGACTCGAATCTTATTGCAATGTTAATGCAATGAGATAATTTAAAAAAATGAAATGTGTAAAATCCCTCTCATTTGAAAAAAGAATACAACATTTGGAATATGTTGCATAAAACAACAAGAATATGTCCTTTTTTGTGCCACAAACTCACAACTTCTTAATTACCACTTCACTAGTCCCACACATATTAGTTGGAAGAAATGTGCACAAGAGTGGTTGACATGTGGGACCGAGACTAAAAGTTATGGGCTTCTGTTACATAGGGCGCGAACACTTAATGTTCTCTGAAGGTTGATGATAAGTTGTGACTCCTACTAATATATATTGAGAGATAACTTTAACTACTAAATTAACTAATTTCATACAAGTGAATCGAGATCAAATTCTATTTCAACCTCCTGAAGTACACATATTAAGAAGAACAGACTGTCGCTTTGTCCCAATTTCACTAAAAGAGACAATCATTGTTTTACAGTTTTTTTGGCTCTAATTAGATTGCATACATGCAAAACTAGAGCATCCTACAACTAACGCCAAGAAATGAACTAAGCATTACAATTGATAGCACAATGGTTTACTTGCCTTGGGAACCTGTCACCTAATTTCTAGCACTTCATTCAATTTGTGGTTCTAGTGGACTTTGAGTCTCTTGTGTGAGTAAATTGCACCAGAGTTCTAAAGTATACATATTATGTGCTTTTTGTACTCATTTTACGTATTTTTATAGAAAAATATTGTCAACTAGAAACATACACTCACATATCCACGTTTAATATGTATAACTAGTAGAAATGCCTCAAAAGTAAAGTAAGGTGCAATTGGAGCCGTTGCATCCATCAAATTTAATTATTTTCTCATAAATTTATTGTTCTATCAATAATAAAATAATATAGCTAAATTTGACTGAAAAGAATTATAATAGTTTGTTATTAATGACATAGTTGGTGGGTATTTTTATCTCAAGATCTTGTTGAAGAGCAGATTTAGATGGCTTCACTTGACAATGCATAGTAGATCAATTCCAATGGTATGTACAATACTTAATCTCTCTAAATGGTACTAGTAAAATAGTATGGGCACTATTCAACACTCATCAAAATGTAGCAACTTAAAAATGGTTGGCTATGATTTCTTTACAATACTATAAAAGCATATTCCAATATTTATCTTTGTGGGTTGATCAGCTTCGCTATCTTGTGCCTGTAGACAATATAAATGCCAAATAGTTATGTACATTACTAGTATTCTGTACAATGACTAGTACGCATACAATTATATGCCACCGAAAAGGACATTTACTACACTGATGCGCACCGAAGTTAACTTATTTACTCTGCATCATTTGTCCTTCATAATAGCTAGCACTAATTTGTGTCTAGGGCACACTTACACACGTCTATTTATATCATAATCTTGGGTTTACATCGTTTCCATATTCTGGATGCTACCAACATGCGTCTTGCATATAAAATATCTTGGTGTGAAAATTTTGCAACAGTGGTATTCCTGAGTATTTCAAAAGTCCAAGGAGGAAGCAACTGTGTTACTTCTTCAGTCTACCATGCATTAATCGTGAACATGGACAAAGTAACACAGCTCTCTCTACATTCTTATGCCAGTAGCGATTGTCTGGTAGCTGATCTACACATGCCTCCTCCGTTTTCTGTATATTACTGCAGTAGATTCCAATTCAGAGATCGGCAAGCACGGCCATGGCAATGTTGCCTCCCTGACCGTCACGAACATCGCACCAGTACCTCGCGGTCGAAGACCACACAACCATCACACTTACACACATATATCAGTTGGATCAAGCGCAAAGAGGCTGTGCTACGCACTGTGGCCAAGTAGCCGAACAGCTAATGGTCCTGTGAACGCGCGCAAGGCCCACACGGGACTATGCTCTCTCGCTCGACTGTTATAAACATGATCTAACAATAAAAGCGTGGTCTCCCCGGCAGGCAGGGTTGTGGGTTCCTCCACAACTGTTCCTGCGCTTGGATTCAACTGTTTGCCCAATGTTGTCGCACTCTCGCTTTCTCAGCTCCGGGGTCTCTCGAGTGATACCGTTGGTTAAGCATCTAAATATTCACAATCCTAGATGGACCATATAAGAAAATAAGAACCACGTCTCTTAAAAGTTGCTACCTATTTTCTTCATCTAATAATCCACAGTTTAATTTGGTTAACTGCTTTCCTAGATTGATCGTTACTGCACCCATATTGTAGTATTTTGATAGCATCTTCACTTCTTCATCTGTCCTTGTCCCTCCATTTATATAATACAGTATTAGTATATTTTGGCACCGTTATTATTTAATGAATGCAATAGATTGAGTTGTTGGCTCGATTATTAGCTCGTCGGCATGAAATTTTATTTCATAAGTAGGATAAATATATCATATACAGTATGGTTCATTTTTGTTTTCAGCTGCTGCAAGCGTGCACATGTCTCTTTTCCTGACTGTTCTATTGATTCAATTTAGTACGTGCATGCTGTCTCCATGCATGCATGCCGAGAATCTTTACAGAGATCCAACGTCCCATCACTTGAATTGAATGGTGGTGTGCTCCTTCCGACCTGTCTGAATGATGACTGCGATTATTTTATCTCCATCTCTTTGCATGAAAGTATCTCCATTCTCCACTACTCCAGGGTCCAGGCGCGGGCTGCCTGTAGGCTGTACATGGAGGCGCATAGTACTATATACTCAAATGCTCCCATCATGTACTACTGCATGTTTTTTTTTATTTACTACCTGCATGTACTAGTACTACTATGAAGTTTACAAAACAGGGGCACATAGAACGGGTGTCGCTTTTGTTCAAGCATGAGAAAGGAATATCTATGAGTAGACCATTCCCAAAGCCATGCCGATATGCTGGCATGTTTATCGATCCTACTTTTTTGGTGCGCATGCATGGGCCAGGAAGCTGTAGCAATGGGACACACTGGACCGAAAGGAACTTGCACACGCGTGTGTCGCGTAATTTCACCGGAATGGCTGTTGGCAGAGCACACGATGCATGCTAACTCATGTTGGCAGCATGCGTGCATCGGCATCCTTCCTCATCAAATTCGGATTCACTAGGACTAATCGTTATACTAGTTCAGCAATATCTTACCCTGCCTGCCAGTGTCTAGCTGAAGTTCAGCAATATTTTGCAGGCTAAATTACTTGCAGTTCATCAGTCACTAGTGGGCCAGTTTCAAAATAAAAAATTATCTATGCAAGTCAAAAGAGAATCCGAGTCACATCGTCGCCGTGTTCCTGTAAAGCTGCTAAACTCGCAGCTCTGCTAGATTAACGAACCAATAATATGGGGCAGAGTTTGCAGAGCAGCCGCAGGTAGACTGGGGGGCGCCTGGGCTGCTGATACTAGTCGCTAGCTGCAGGCGAGGCAACCATGCCCGAGCCCCAGGAAGCAGGACCCAGGAGGTGTCACATCATCTATGACAGCCCATGATTTTTCGTCCTAGCTTGAGGCCGCTATATGATTTGGTTCGGTGAGACCCTCTTTTGTGTCAGCTCACTTACCACTGGATCGATCGTCTCGTCTGCCCGTCCGCTCTGGGTCATCTGCACGTTTGCGTTGCATGCAAGAACGAGACAGCACCAAAGCCCAGTGCTTAATTAGAGTAGCATCAGAGTATCAAATTAAACTCGAGAACGGAAGAGAGGCGATATGCTCGATTCAAGCTGCTTTATATTAAGGCTTTGACACCTGAATTTTGCTCGAAGCATCAGAGTAGAAATTTGTTGGCTCGTAGTACTGGCTGACAGGCAGCAGGTGAACACATTCAGGCAGCGCAAAACGGCTGACTTGAAGTTCAGCTATCACTAATTCACAACAGACGGTGCATGGTGCGATGTCACGATGCGAGGAATTGGACCCGATCGACTCCACTCTCGTGGGCTGTCTGTGATCCAAGCAAGCAGCAAGGCAGCAACAGAAAAGGAGTGTGTCTGCCTGTTCGTAAAGGTTGGGCCACACTGATATGAACTATGAGGCCTTCCTGCACATCGGCCCATATAAGAAGAAGAAGGCTCTGGCCTTTCTGCCCAACCGGCCCACGTCCCTGCCGCTCCTGGATTTTTTCCGCGGAAACAGCAGCCATTCCTGTGTTCTCTGCCCACGCGCGTTTCCGGTAGAAAACAAGCAAAGTCCGCGTGATATCAGATTGCCGGAACTCCCGGGGCACCGAAATTCCCCCAACCGCCAGGTGGAGCCATAATATATACTACACGAAACGACCTCTTCTTTGAACCCGGTACGACTTCGTTCGTGGCACCCCGCCCGCGTTTTGTCCCGTCAGCACAAGTCTCTATCTTTATTACGGTCTTGTGTCTATATGGATGGATGGCAGGCGAGACCACGCACGCATAACAACAAGTCATCACCGCCACGACGTCAGGGTAGCACGGCGCGACGCCACCCGTCGGCGATGACGAAGATCAATAAGCTCGTCGCCGTGCTCGTGGCCGCCGTTGCCGTCGCTGCGGCGGCGTTCCTGCTGTCGTCGTCGTCGCCCCTTGACGACGTGCCGGTGATCGAGATAAGCGTGGAAGGAGGAGGAGAGGACGGGTTCGAGCTGATCCGCGTGGACGGCGGCGCGACGGGGCCGGAGAGCGTGGCGTTCGACGGCAACGGGGACGACGGCCCGTACACCGGCGTGTCGGACGGGCGGGTCCTCCGGTGGATGCCGGGCGAGCGCCGCTGGACCGAGCACTCGTCATCCTCCGCGCCGGAATTGTAAGTATGTGCAATCTTCCTTCTTCTCCACTTTCACTACGTACTGCCCTGTCGTCGCCTGCGATTCGGTGTTCCACACGATCCGGGTTGCTCGCTGTTCATCATGTGCACTTGGTATAAATAAACAAACTTCCATGACGCGATTCAGATCTAATTAATTAAGTACAGTCTACAGTGATGGTGCACACTAGCTTGTGCATCGGAGTTGATTGGAATAATTATTTCAGGGGTGGGTGCAACATCCGTCGTTGTGCTCCTATAATACCGTCCTGCGGAAATTTACGTGCACAACAGTGCCGTAACAAGTTGCTTCCGCTGTACTCTCTTACCGTATGTTTGGTTGCAGGATGGGTGGGTTAGAGTGGCTCCAACTCCTCTTATATTTGGTTTATTTTTTTTTTATTAGGGACGGCTCCAATCCCTCTTCTGTTTAGATGAAGGAATTGAAAATCTAGGTTAGTGATGGGTCCCATCTATCATCAATGGATCCCACCTATCAAACTCTCATGCTTTTCTTTTGTTTTCCTCTTTTCTTTTTATTTTTTTTATTTCAATCTTATCCTCAATCGCCGTCGCCGGCCTGGATGCTCCCACCGCCAGCCTAGGCGCTCTCGTCGCCACCGGCCCGGACCCCTCTTCATGTCGGTCTCCCCCTTCTCCTCCTTCCCACCGACGACGTGCAGATCTGGGCCAATGGGAGCAGCAGCTTGCGGGGAGGGTTCGAGCGTTGGCCTGGCGGGGTCCAGCCGTAAACGCATCTGGCGGCACGCACCTATGCAGGCGTGGCACGGGTCTACCACAGATGGTCGATGATGCGCGGCACCTCCAAGATGATGCGCGCCCCTGGAGGTGCCGCGCAGGCCTAGCAGCCGGCCATGGGAGGCTGCGCGGGCTTGGCAGCCGGTCGCGAGACGGGCGGAGGTCAGCGTCCGAGCGGCGGAGGAGGTGGCAAACAGGCGGCGTCCGGCCCTAAACGCAAACGGCGTCGCGCGCCCCTAGATGCGCCGCGCAGGACTGGCAGTCGTGCGCCCCTGGCGCGCCTAAGGAGGAGGCCGCGCGGGCGGAGGTCAATGTCCGGGCAACGGCGAATGGTAGAACGGGCAGCGGAGGAGGCGATCAGTCGGTAGCGGAGCAGGCGAATGGTGGCCGATGACAGAAGAGGCGAACGACAGCGGACGATGTTGGTGGAAGTGCGGTCGAGAGAGAGAGAAGGTAGGGGTGACGGGAAGAGTCACAAACGCACTTGACCTGGATGGAGCCGTTCCGTCCGCCAGATTTTGGGAGTCCAACTCAATCTGCATCTACACAGTATATTCCTTTAAGGTTGACTCCAACCCTTTTCAACCCCATCCAAACATTAAAAAACGGATAGAACTCAGCACCCCAACCAAACACAGTTATCGCACCATGTACATATGTGGCGGTTGTTATCGCGCACATCAGTACCCACGCGCATGCTACCAAATACTGCACTGTTATGTCTTGTCTCTTTATGCCCCGGTCACGGCACACACACACATCACGTCTCATCTGATAATCCTGATCGGTTTTAGCACATACAAGAAAAAAAACACAATTAATATAGCAGGGGATAAGTTGCCATCACCACTTGATTCTCTGATCGAGCCGTGCCATTCACCTTTTTCTTCACTGTTGAGGAGCGGTGTGATCGAGCGTAGTTTGGTACTGTATGGAATACTCATCAAGCTGTCGCTAAGGCCGAGACAATTCAAGCCAGTAGGCAGTAGCATCAGATGCAACTTGCAACCGTGATGACATGACAGAACAGGACGCACGGTACGGCGGGACACGAGGCAAGCCCCTAGTGAACCCTAGACTGACACAGCAGAGGGCCACGCCTGCAGTTATAGCCCCGCATTCGTGTCGTTGTGACCACCATTCACCACTGATATGTTGCTAGTAGTATAAAAACGCCTAATTCATACTCCGATCCGCATAGTATAGTTGGGGTGCACGTTCCACCGGTATCTCAATCTCTCATCTAGCAGCAGCAGCAGCAGCAGCCCCTGCGTTGCACAGTGCAGAATTTACTCTGCTATGCCTCCCTCCCTCTGCTCTGCTGATACCCGATCGATGCGGGCGAAGATGCTGCTGCTCGCTGGGCTCGTCGCCGCGGCCGTCCTCCTCTCGCTCGACGACTCGCGCGGTAATAATGGCGACGACGTGAGGCTGCTGGAGATAGGAGACGACGACGTCGAGCTGGTCCCTCTCGACGACGGAGCCGCGGGGCCGGAGAGCGTCGTGTTCGGCGAGGAAGGCGAGGGTCCGTTCACGGGCGTGTCGGACGGGAGGATTTTGAAATGGCGGTCGGCGGAGAGTCGGTGGGTGGAGCACTCCTGCTCCGCACCGGAGCTGTAAGTTGTTCATCCGCCATGTTTAATTAGCTCTCTCGTGCTGTTCAAATTCACAGTTGATTCTTGGGCCATCTGAGTAGGAATGGTGAGTGTGACGGTGTGATCGTGTCGTCTCAACTCCATCTACCGTGGAAAATGACTGAAAAGTTCTCAAACTGATTCCAGTTTGCCTGGGCAGAACAACATGTCATGCCTCTTTTTCTGCTTCACCTCTTTGACTGATCAATGATGTAAACATATATCGGCTTAATTAATATGACGACCTGGACACTTCTCAATGATTCTAGCCTATGCACTACATGTTATGGGCTTTTTACAGAATTTTTTTCTTGGAAATATTTAGAGCAATTGATGATTTGAACTTGTCTTATGCAGGGTGGACAGTTGCAGAGGGTCTCATGACCCAACCCGGGAGCACGAGTGTGGACGTCCACTGGGCCTTAAGTTCAACAAAGAGACAGGGGAGTTGTACATTGCAGACGCATATTATGGGTTGAGAGTGGTTGGCGCAGGAGATAATGTGTCCAGACCACTAGTACCCGACTGGCAAGGGAGCCGTCCATTCAGCTTTGCCAACGGTATTGAGATTGACTACGAAACTGGAGCCATCTACTTCACCGAGACCAGTACAAGGTTTCAGAGAAGGCAAGCACATGGTCCATAATTTTTACTTCTTACTAGCATGCACAATAAATTCTACTTTTACTGTTTATGGATATTGAAGAAGTCTTCTTTACTCTTGAAGTGAAAGCACTAATCTTATGAGTATAATTTCATTTTACAGAGAATTCTTGAACATAGTCATATCTGGAGACAAAACTGGCAGATTGCTAAAATATGATCCAAAGAAGAACCAAGTTGAAGTCTTGGTTGATGGCCTAGCATTTCCTAACGGCTTGGCTATGAGCACGGATGGCACTTACCTGCTGCTCGCAGAAACCACGACGGGCAAAATTCTCAAATATTGGATCAAGACTGCAAAAGCTTCCACCATGGAAGAAGTCGTGCAGTTGTCCGGGTTTCCAGATAACATCAAGTGGAGTCCGAGAGGAGGGTTCTGGGTCGGTCTCCATGCCAAGAGAGGGAAGATCGTCGAGTGGTCAATTTCCTACCCATGGCTAAGGAGATTGATATTGAAGTTGCCAATACGTCATATCCAACGTGTCTCAACGCTCTTGAATCAGGTTGGCCGTCAAGTGATAGCACTGAGATTGAGTGAAGATGGAAAAATGATGGAAGCAATTAGTGTTCATGGTGTTGTCCAAAAGGCTTTCAAATCTGTTAGTGAGGTGGAAGAAAGGAATGGGAGCTTATTTATAGGTTCTGTTACTTCACCTTTTCTTGGAGTATATCATTTGTAGATTCATATAGTATGAATTGTCCATATATATAGTCCTAAAGGGGAATAAAATATACTTTTCTGTTAGTTTAATGTTTATTAGTAGAATTCCTATTTTTGCTTGAGGCATAAAAACACAAGAAATACATAATGAAAATAAGCAAATGATGAGAATAAGGGATGAGTTAGTTATGAAATTACATAGTTATCTTCTTTTTACCATTTGTCAAACTGAAGTTTAATTGCAACGTACGCCAAGGTATCCAGTATCGAAGTTGGAGATAATGACACTGTTTGGCAACATATTAGCAGCTTCCGTGACCCAATTTGACCCATATGCATCTATCCAGCCAGTCATGCTGATCCAGTCCCGTGCCTATCCAATACCCACAAAATCGCAAATGCAATGGCGCAATGCCAGTAGTTGGTTACCTTTTATCGAATTGAATGAAACTCTGGGCCACGCTGACTGAGTGCATAAGTCGTTGCACTACCATCCATGACGCACAACATGCTCACCAGTCACCACCTTTCGATTCCCTTGCTCACCACCTTTCGATTCCCTTGCCATGTCAGCATGTCACAACTTTTGTACGTTCCTCTCGCCCGCCTACGGATAAGCAAAAGTGAAGTGTGCTACTCAGCCCGCGGGTCCGTGGCGCCTACGGAATCTCACCCGTCCAGGTAAGGAGTATATAACGCTGTCCGACTCATCGCCAACACTATCATCGTCATCGTCACAGTGTAGTGTTGGACTCCTCTCGTTTTCCAAAAGGGGATTACATCCCAAAAATCCCACCGTTAATTAAGTCGAGCCTAAAGCCGCCGCCGCCGCCCCCTAAACCCCCCGCCGTCTCTGTTGCCGACGACGACCTCGAGCCCCTGGCCCCGACTCCGACGACCATGGCGTCCTCCTTCTTGTCCTCCTCCGCTAAACCCTACTGCTCCTCCAAACCTCTCAACCCCAATCGCGCCACGTCACCAACCTTCTCTTCCTCCCACCTGGGTACCACTCCCCGCTTCGCCACCCATGGCTTCTCCGCCGCCGCCGCCGTCAAAACGAAACCTAGCGCCCACCTCCGCTCGCTCCCCCGCCCCGTGCAGGCCTCCCTGTCGAAGCGGCCGGAGTACATCCCCAGCCGCATCGACGACCCAAACTACGTCCGCATCTTCGACACCACGCTCCGCGACGGGGAGCAGTCCCCGGGCGCCACCATGACCAGCGCCGAGAAGCTCGTCGTGGCGCGCCAGCTCGCCCGCCTCGGCGTCGACATCATCGAGGCCGGATTCCCAGCATCCTCGCCGGACGACCTCGACGCCGTGCGGTCCATCGCCATCGAGGTCGGGAACACTCCCGTCGGGGAGGAGGGACACATTCCCGTCATCTGCGGCCTCTCGCGCTGCAACAAGCGGGACATCGACGCCGCGTGGGAGGCCGTGCGGCACGCGCGGCGGCCCAGGATACACACCTTCATCGCGACCAGCGAGATCCATATGCAGCATAAGCTGAGAAAGACGCCCGAGCAGGTCGTGGCGATTGCCAGGGAGATGGTGGCGTACGCCCGCAGCCTTGGTTGCCCGGATGTCGAATTCAGCCCGGAGGACGCCGGCAGGTATTATTGATCTTTTGTATTACAGAGTTAATTGATATTCTTGCGCAATGTCTGAAATTGTTGCTGTAAGGAAGGTCTGAACATTTCGGTACACAGAAAGTTTCATACGACTGTTAAATCCTATATGACTTAATTGAGGAGTTCTTACAAAGCAAATCGAAGGTGCAAATTTAGTGAACGAGAAGATTCTGAAGCAATCCGATACAAGACTGATAATACTGGTAGTTTATTGTGATCCAAATAGCTTTGGTCCTATACTATACTTACTGTTGGGAAAAAGGTGGTGTGAATTTTCTACATTCTGGAAGTAATTTTCTTAGTAACTTAGATTCTGGGACTAGCTTTGTTCCTACATACTATAATTTCAATGCAACAAAGTTGTTGGATACTCAAGTTTTGTGTCCATTTAATTTTTTTCCCTCCTGACCACTAAGCTTATTGCTGCATCACAATTGTGGTTTTGCATAAGCAACTTACTGGTACAAAATTAATGTGAAGGTTTTAGCTCATGGAAAGCTTTCTTCTGCTTTCTTTTATGTAATCTACAAAGAAAGGATCCTATTTACCGATGCCTTAAAGATATTCTCTTTTGGCTGTCCTTATGGCTGTGGCCTGATTATTTTTGCTTTGCCACCCAGGTCAAATCGAGAGTTTTTGTACCATATACTTGGGGAAGTCATAAAAGCTGGGGCAACAACTCTCAACATCCCAGATACTGTTGGATACACACTTCCTTATGAATTCGGGGGTTTAATTGCTGACATAAAAGCAAACACTCCTGGAATTGAAAATGCTATCATTTCCACTCATTGCCAGAATGACCTTGGTCTTTCAACTGCCAACACGTTAGCGGTACTGCCTTTTCCTTATTTCTTTCTGATTCTCTATGATTTCTTGTCATTGGTCTAATCTGTATGGGGTTACTAATTTGACATACATTTAGGGTGCTCATGCAGGAGCACGGCAGCTGGAGGTGACTATCAACGGTATTGGTGAAAGGGCTGGAAATGCTTCCTTGGAGGAGGTGAGATTCTATACCAATCATATAATGCATATTCAAGTTAAACAAACATGTCAATAAATTTAGAAACTTAATCTGAATTTGGTTTCATATGGTGCTGCCACATGTCTAATATTTCTAACACCGTTTCAGGTTGTCATGGCAATTAAATGTCGTGGAGAACTCTTAGGTGGTCTCTATACTGGAATTAATTCCAAGCATATTACTCTGACAAGCAAAATGGTACATATAACTGTTCCTTGTCCTGTTTATGTTGGTTTTGTTATGGTTTGCATTTTTCTAGTGACTGAAAATTTCTGGTAAAAAATGCTCTAATTGTTCTAGGTGCAAGAGCACAGTGGACTTCATGTACAACCACATAAAGCTATTGTTGGCGCTAATGCCTTTGCTCATGAAAGTGGAATTCATCAGGTAAACCATTCTGCAGTCGTGGCTTAATGGTCGTTTTTATTTTTACGCAGCAGTGCTCGATTTCACATCCTTTGATCCTAATGACCATTTTCTGTTTGTCTATATTTATGCACTATGCAAAAGTTTATGGGTATCAATTACTATGTTTTAACTTAAAATGTTTTGTTCACTTAGAATATAGTAATGATGATGCAATTAGATATTTTTTTACTAGTAATGTGGACCACGTTAATCATTTTATCAATATGCTAATTTTGATCACTGCTGATGAGCTCTCTGATATATGTTTTCTACCACCTTTTGTTGAGACCACGTTTGTTCTAGAACTTAAAGAGATCTTTATCTATTTTTTTTCATTTTGTTTTTGTAGGACGGGATGCTCAAATACAAAGGTACTTATGAAATAATATCACCTGATGATATTGGCTTAACACGTGCAAATGAGTTTGGTATTGTTCTTGGGAAACTCAGGTACGATGCTGAATTTGGTATTAATCCTGCTCAAATACATTTGAATGGACATCAAATGGTAAATTAAGGATAATTTGAGAATCTCATCCATTGTTATGTTTTCTGGTCTGTCTTTTCAGTGGAAGGCATGCTGTGAGATCTAAGCTAGTGGAGGTACAACTTGGATACTTTCATATTGTTTTCTAGTTAGAACTAGCAGTCTTGTTTTCAAGCTCTTATTGTTTTCAATTTTAAGTGACATCCTCACTGTCCAAACTGTAGCTTGGATATGAAATCAACGACCAGGAATTTGAGGATTTCTTTAAACGCTACAAAGAGGTTGCAGAGAAGAAAAAGGTGATACTTTATCTGTAATACTGCATTTCTTTAGTGATTCTATCTATCATTTGTAGTTTTGTGTTTCTAGAAATTGCATCTGTTGACTGGTAACTTTCACCTTTGTTTTCTTTTGCTGTGAGAAACATTCTATATTTTCTCAGTTAATCTTTTCATTTCCTTAGAGAACTGTTTGTTTGAATGCTTGTTGCTTGGTGTATTCATGTGTTTGGTTATTATCACGGGCACCTGTAATTTCAGACCTGTATGATGCAT
This sequence comes from Eleusine coracana subsp. coracana, assembly GCA_032690845.1. Classification (NCBI taxonomy): domain Eukaryota; kingdom Viridiplantae; phylum Streptophyta; class Magnoliopsida; order Poales; family Poaceae; genus Eleusine; species Eleusine coracana. The sequence continues at coordinate 14,759,461 of CM064426.1, forward strand.
AGAAACTGACCGTTCAGCTTCACTGCTTGTAGCGTGTAACTGATGAAGACATCGAAGCATTATTGTCAGACGAGATATTTCAACCTAAGGTTATCTGGTCCCTTGTTGATGTACAGGTAGTATCGAACTGCAGTTGGCTAATGTTTTGGTTATAATTGAAAATCTGGTCCATCAGGCTTGAAATAGTATCTACTTGTTTGCAGGCAACATGTGGAACACTTGGTTTATCTACAGCAACTGTGAAACTGATAGGTCCTGATGGAGAGGAAAAAGTAGGATGTTCAGTTGGAACAGGTCCAGTTGATGCAGCTTACAAGGCTGTTGACCAAATAATCCAGGTATTATATCACATTTTCATTCTTTCTTGAAGTACGAAATTGTGGAGAACAAGGATAGAGTATGCCAATATAAAATAAATGTGCACTTTCCGTGTAAATGGTAACATGTAACCTGCAGCTTTTACTGCTATGAAATTATCAAGTAATCTCAAATGCATATTTATCAAGAATTTGCATGAAAATTGATCACAATTCACAAGTAGATGAGTTTGATGGAAATAGATGCACTACTATGATGTTAGAAATGATTTCCTATGTTGTAGAATGATTTAATTTGTTAGCATCACAATAATATATCAGAATAGACTTCTAGGAAATTTAATGATAAGAAGCTCAAGAAAATAAATTTCCAGTTGTACTATACTCAGGTACATATTAGTGATTGTGTTTTTTTTTTGTGATAAAAATACCTTCCAGGCTTGGCATGAAATTTAGGAATATTCAGAAATAATGAAATTATTGGTGGTGTTTGTGTTAACTGGAAAATAACTGATGTATCAAATAAGGTTCTGAGTTTTGAATCTTCCATCAGCACAATGTTGTTTGGCTACTATGTTATATAGAATTAGTAATTTCAAATCTGCAGATTTCATGCATTTCATTTGAGATAAATCAGAGATACATGTGCACTCGTGCTATATAGGGCTAACAATTTCATATCTGCAGATCCCAACTGTTCTCCGGGAATATAGTATGACTTCAGTGACAGAAGGCATTGACGCAATTGCAACAACTCGGGTGGTTGTCACTGGAGATGTGAGCAACAATAACAAACATGCTTTGACGGGTTCCTCCTTCAATCGTGCCTTCAGGTTATATTTATTTGAAACGTGCTTCCATTTGATTTTAGGGCCTCCAACTATCTTGATCTCTTTGTTTCATTCTTCTTACTTGATCTTTGTGTTTGTTTACTTCAGTGGGAGTGGGGCAGATATGGACATTGTCGTGTCAAGTGTTCGAGCTTACCTAAGTGCTTTGAACAAGATGTGCAGTTTTGTTGGTGCTGTTAAAGCCAGCAGCGAGGTACCTGAGAACCAAAGTGTTTAAACCATATCGAATGAGCCTTGACTCTCCTTTTGGTTTTCAAATCCGCAATGCAATGGAACAAGCATGACCAAACGTTGAGCCTGGCATTTGAAGTTAACAGCAGGCTGGTGCGTGTTGTTGGAACTGGTTTTCCGTGTGACATCTTTCAGATGGTCTGTTCTTGTGGGCTTGTAACGTGCATGAACTTTTGTGCTTCTAGTTAATATGAAGTGTGCAATTTGTATTATACAAGTTGTATATTGTAAGCCCTTGTCAGTTGCACTTTATAAGGGCTTCCAAGTTCCAATAGAGCAATATAAAAAGCCGTTTGTTGGATATATTGATTTTTATGGAATGGTAAAACGCTCAGTCATCGGCCTTCTTTAACAGAAATCATGAAAACGAAGGATTACATCGTTTGGACAAGCCTTGGCCTGATTTGAGGTGCTCTGCAAGATGATTTTACTATTTTATTTAAACGTTGCAAATAATACAATCTTCCCTGAATCAGCCTTCAGAACCACTCCTTTTGTTCAATCTGGCTCGGAGGCGCGTTATAACCTGATACGAGTTACATAATCTGCAAGACGAAGCTGCTGGACTCGAGTCCTGCCCGGATGGTCTGAACTGAAGCTCTCCGATCGTGTCTCGTAATCAGATTTTTTCGACCTGCAGCTCGCACGCCTTATATGAGTCACGCGACGGCTGCGACGCCGATGTCATCAACTCTAAGGGGTAAAACAAAAAAAAGAACAATCAATAGCGTCCTCTTAAGTTTCGCTTCTTCGCTTGGGGACGCGCACGCACGACTAAGAGCGACTTTGATGGACGGCCACGACGACAAGGCCGCCTCCGCGGGGTTCATGCAATGGAGCGACGTCTGTTTGGCGTACCTCGACCGATCCGGGCTCGTGGTGACGTTCCGGGCCGGCGTCACGTACGTGGACGGCCAAGTCATGCCCGTGCTGAGGTTTCGAAAACGGCGTCGCGTACCTCGACGCCGACGAGCCGCCGGCGGAGACGGTGGTCGGCGAGGAGGAGGAGGTCGGAGCGTGCGCGGTCTGCCTTGAGGGCTACGTGCTTCGGACCTTGCCCTGCTCGCACGACTTCCACGACCGCTGCGTCGTCGAGTGGCTCCGTCTCCGCCGCGCCTGCCCGCTCTGCCGCTTCAAGCTGCCGGAGCCAGCAGCCGCCGCGTAATCATCGGTGGTGATCTCAAGCCAATAAAGGAGCTAGTGTACGTAACCACGCCTCTGCTAACAAAACATCACACTAACGTCAAGTGGGCCTTCTCAGTTCATCTTGCTCCGCGAACATCATCAATAATCAGATGGACGACAGCTACTACTCTGGGATGGCAGCCGAGCCCGATGACGATCTGGCCCACCCGTTTCTTGTGCACGGCAACGCGCCGGAGTTCTACGAGACTCTGTCCTCCATGCTCGTCCCTCCTTTCGCTCGTCTTTCCACACTCCTCCTGGACAGCTCGCCGCCTGTCCCGCCTCAGGATGACAACAGGGATCGTCTCTACTACGTCAACGGCGGGTTCGGCGGCGTCCCGGCCTCGGGCGAGGCCATCGCGGGATGTGGTTAGGATTTAGCTCAGAACAGCAAAGATGTTAATTTCATCACGCCCATGCAGTGTATACTTTCATTCTCAACTAGTCAGTACCTATAAATCATTTATTATTGGATTTTTATGGACATAAAAAATCAATACATCGACCTGTTTTTTATAAGAAAAGCATGAAACCAAAATAAAAGCTGATTTAGTTGCACGCTTGTATGACGTTCTTGAATAACACAAATTTCAATTCAGGTATGAACAACTCAACTGTGTAGAATTATGGGAAAACACCTCACGGCATAACAGGTGTTAGAGTATATTAGTATACCTCCAGATATGGTAGATTAGGATCATGTAATCCCGCATTGCCTTATCTCTAAGGGAGGCTTCTTGCCCCCTAAGTAATATACCCCTATATAATCTACCAGCAATACAATCAATCCATTCAACCTATTCTATTCTCCAACATGGTATAGAGCCAAACCGATCTGTTTTTCTTCGGCTGCCCACCCTCCCAAATCTCTAGCGCCGCCAGCGCACCTCATCTCGCGCCGCCGCCACCCTGCTCTTCACGGTGTCGCTGTAGCGCGCCGCCTCCACGACGCCCTAGCGCGCCCCCAGGGAGATCACCATGACGATCTCCGCCGGGGGCTGCGCCCTCCAACATCACGCGGCTGATCGATCTGATCTACCACTGTTGTCGTAGGTCATCGTCATGCAATAGCAACTTGTGAAGGACTCACCCGGGTGTCATCGTTTGTGGGCTCTCATCCTCCTCTGCCCGGACCTCCTGCTGCCACAACTGCCTCCGAGGTCCTCCATTGCCGCCGTCGTGGCTTGTGCGATGGCTCGCTCAGGAGGCCCGACCTCTACCACCACTGCCGGGGGCCATGCTCCATCGCCGACGTTGCCAACTGTTGTGCGCGGTGGCTCACTCCTATGGCCCTCTTCTCCATCATTATGGGCCCTCTCTTGTCGATGTTGTACTCATCGCTGCCTACAGGCCAGTTCCGTGGCTGCCGACACCATGCTACGTCTCCACGAGCCATCCTGATCTCCTTCTGTCTTCTCCCTTTGTTTCTCTCCCTCTTGCTGGCGTTGAATGCGTGAGGTGTGGGGATAAGGAGAGGATGTGCAGCCACATTGCTAGACGTACCCAAGAAGTTCACACACAGAGTTGCTGCTGCCGTTTTGGTTTGTTTGTTAATTTCTCTGATTTTTGCTCGATCACTGATCGAGATTGCATCGCCCACCGCCCGTCGACTTTGCGCGCCTCTACATTGACATCATCACCGGCTCCTCGTCGACAACCATGTGGCCTGTCCTGACGTGCGGTGCATGCAGGGGCGCCCCTCTCACAGTGCCACCAGGCACCTCCGCCACAAGGTCTTCACGCCGGTCGTCCCCAACACCTTCGTTTGCCTCACGCCTGCACCCTCGGATTGATGACCTGACTTGTGCTATGGTGTGGCGCATGTGCTTTTGGGACGGTTGTCCTGAGAGCGCGTATCACCGCCAACTCCGATGGCTGCGGTTGTGTCGCCTTGTTGCATCACAACGTCGCTGCCCATGATCTTCGTCACTGCATCTTCATCGCCGTTGACAACGTCACTGCGCTCTTCACACGCAAGGTCTTCCCTAGGCTGTTCGAGCTTTTCACCGACTTCTACAACCACTACCGGCGCGACCACTATGCCAAGCTACATGGCCTTTGGGCTATGGCTCGGCTACCCCTCTTTGCTTCGTCCAGTACAACCTCGTCGCTAGCATCGCCGACTCTTCTTCGACTACTTCCTCTACTCTGACAACCTCGGCTGCATCGACATCTTCTTCCTCATCGTTCTACGCGTTGTCACCATCGTTGAGACCTCCTCTGCTGATCCCAAAGATGTTGACACATGGTTGGATCTCCTACCTCCGTACGCTCGGTATTGGCAACACTGGAGCGTGTCTTCACCTACGACGTGCTCTCGGGTCTGACAAACCTGAGGGACACCTCGTCCATAACGGTTCGACTACATCGACTTCGACATCGACCTTCTACCTCATGATGTCTCGACTGTGTCACCGTTTTCATCTATGGCGCCTTCTCCTATGCGCTCCACTTCATGGCACCTCCTCGTGCCCTCGGCATTGGTGTGGTTCATCTCCATTGGCTACCTTGACAACCTCATTGACCATGGCTACTTCAAGCACGACATCATCGATCGCGGCTACAGGCCTTCATCTCGGCTAGCTCGACATTGGCATAAAGGGCTACCGTCTTGCTTGAGCACTCCAACCACAACGTCTGCTTTGCTCCCGTTGTGACTGCGGGGGAATGTTAGAGTATATTAGGATACCTCCAGATATGATAGATTAGGATCATGTAATCCCACCTTGCCTTATCTCTAAGGAAGGCTTCTTGCCCCCTCAGTAATGTACCCCTATATAATCTGCCTATGAGGCTCAGCAATACAATCAATCCATTCAACGGGCGAGGTACGAGCTGCCAAGTGTCATTGTTGATTAGTGCCTTATACTCATTTGTCATGGCGGCTCGCCAGTTTGCATCCGCAAGACCGCCACGGTAGTCCCACGGGATCGGCGAGATGGAACTAGAGACCATCACGGACAGGTTCATGCGGTCGATTGGCCTGGAGATATCGTCCTTGGCACGAGTCGTTATGGTATGAGGCCCAGGCGCAGGTCGGGGAACGGGCCCGGGAACACCCAGGGGTAGCGAGGTCGATTGTTGGTGCCTCGTGGTGGTGGCATGGGACACACCAGAGGCGCGAGCATCCAAGTCTGGCGCAGCGGGCGCGCCAGGTGCTGACCAGCCCGTAGTACCAGGCGAGGGGCAGGGCGCCGAGGGAGGCGATGGAGGCCCGCCCGGTGATCCAGGAGCAGAACACGGTTGCTCAACGCCGGGGAGGGACGGAGCAGCCGTAGGAGGTGGTAGCGCGGGCTCAACATCCGTGGAGGATGGAGGAGGCGCAATTGATGTCGCTGGAGAGGACACAAAGGAACCCTGCAAAGGAGTATCATCTAAAAGAAAATCATAAGACTCATTAGCAGCTAGGGTAGGGCTAGCAGCAAAGGGAAAGGTAGTCTCGTAAAAAATGACATGGTGAGAGATGATGACTCGGCGGGAGGAGATGTCGAGGCAACGGTAGCCTTTGTGGGAGCTGGGATAGCCGAGAAAGATGCACGCGGCCGAGCGGGGAGCTAGCTTGTGATCAGCGGTGGCAGATAAGTTGGGATAGCAAAGGCACCCAAAAACCCTTAGGTGATCATAGACTGGGGGGCGCTGAAAGAGCAGCTCGTATGGGACAGAGTTGGCCATGGCGGTAGAGGGGCGAAGATTTTGCAAATAGGTTGCGGTGGAGAGAGCTTCGGCCCAGTAGTGGTGAGGCATGTGGGCATGGATCAGAAGCGTGCGCATGGCATTATTAAGAGTGCGGATAATGCGTTCTGCTTTGCCATTTTGGCGGGAAGTGTATGGGCATGAGAGGCGAAGCACGATGCCTTGGGAGGAGAAAAAGGAGGATAGGGCATTGGTCACAAACTCAGTACTGTTGTCGGCTTGGACAACTTTAACATTCAGATTAAACTGTGTGGTAGTGAATTTGCAAAAAGAGGTGATGTGGTCATAGCATTCAGATTTCTTGCGAAGGGGAAACGTCCAGCAAAAATGAGTGTAATCATCAAGTATGACAAGGTAGTAAAGAAAACCCGAAGTACTAGCGACTGGAGATGTCCAAACATCACAATGAATTAACTCAAAGGGTGCTGAAGTGCACGTAGTGGAACTAGAAAATGGCAATCGTACATGTTTGTCAAGCTGACAAGAATGGTAGAGTGTAGCTGCTTGTTTATTACATGAGATGGAAGAGGATTTATTCAATGCCGAGAGTACGGTAGGACTAGGGTGACCGAGGTGAGCATGCCAAAGTGATGTGGTGACGGCGAGGTTGGCATGGGCGGCGGTGGACTGGAGGTTGGTGGGTGAAAATGTGTAGAGATCACCGTCACTATTGTAGCAAAGGATCGTGCGCCGGGTGCGAAGGTCCTTAACAGAAAAACCAAAAGGGTCAAATTCCATTAAACAAAGATTGTCATGTGTAAATTGTTGAACTAAGAGAAGGTTATGTACCAATGACGGAACAATTAAAACATTGTTCAATGCAAAGGTAGATGAAGGAGTAGAGATCAAAGTATGGCCGTGGGTGGTAACGGGAATATGGGAACCATTACCGACCGTGACAAGGTAGGAAAGGGGGGAAGGGTGACAGAGAAGGATACCTTCATTCAATGCCATGTGAGAGGAGGCACCGCTGTCCGCAACCCATGAGTGGGGTGGCTGAAGGGCAAGCTGATTCATTCAGCGATGAGGGCAGTGGCGTCCCATTGGGGCGCCGGGTTGGAGAACTGCGCTGGGGCTATCGCCGTGTATACCTGCCGGTACGGGCCAAGGACACCGTTGGAGGATGGGGGGCATTTCTGTCCAGCACCATTGTATTGCTGTGGGCCGGCGCCAAGGAGTCCGAGCGGGGCATAGGGGTTAAAGCACACCTATGGCCCGAACGGTTGTGGAGTGGTCGGGGCAGGGGGGCGGGCACCGTAGCCGGACTGTGCGCGCCCACCGCACCAATGACCATGGCAGTTGTTGGAGGACCCGCGACCCTGCTGAGGTGGACCGGAGGCATTGTAGGGCGAGACCGAGCCTGAGGGAGGCACGACCGGGCGACAGTCACCGGGACCGCACTGGGAAGCGGGGGCAGTCGTGATGAGGGCAGTCTGAGTGCCGACCTTGCGCTCGTTGGTGAGACGCGACTCCTTGGTGGCCAGCATGGAGCGTGCCCGCTCGAAGGTGGGGAGCGGTGAGGTGTTGGCGATGTCGTCGGTGGTGCTGGAGAACTTGGGGTTGAGGCCGCGGAGTAGGTTGAGGACGAGTTGGGGGCCGGCGACGGCGTAGCCAACGTCACGAAGAGAGTCCGCCAAGACCTTCATCTATTGACAGTACTCATTGATGGAGAGGTCGCCCTGGACCATGGATGAAAACTGTTGGCTGAGGAAGACGGCCCGGGACTCCTTGTTCTCATTGAACAAGGACTCGATCTTCTGGAAGAGGGCGCGTGCGGTCTACCCCGGCTTGGTCGTGAGGTCGAGGACGTCATCCGCCACGATGGTGAGCAGCCAACTTTTGACGGTGGAGTCGGCCTGTAGCCACGCAGGGTCGGTGGGGCGAGGCGGGGTGGAGCAATCGATGTGTGGGAGGAGCCCAAACTTGCCGCACATCGCGAGGAAGAAGGCGGACCACTTTGTGAAGTTGGGGTGGAGGAGCTCAAGCTTAACAGGGACATGGGCCTGGGCCGTGACGGTGTAGAACGGGGAGAGCGCCATGACGGATGCCTGTTGGGAGATGCTGCCAGCAGTGGTGGAGACAGACAAGGAGGCGGAGGAGGTGGCGGCGGTGGCGCTCATGGTGAAGCAGGCGAGCGGCGGTGGCGGCTAGGGTTAGGTTGCGCGAGGCGCGAGCGGAAGGGAGGGTTGGGTGGGGATCGGAAAGAGCTCTATACCATGTAGAATTATGGGAAAACACCTCACGGTATAACAACAAGTCTGGGTGTGTATATTTATATGCACAACAACTTGTACATAGGGACGAAAGCGGATCGGATCGGATCGAATAATGCCTTTCCCACATCCTAGTCCATAATTTTTTGTCGGATTCGGAGCGGAGAGGATAATATGCGGATGCGAATACGATTTTTTGCGGATGACGGATATGGTACGGATTCAGACCTAAGACGGGTCGGAAGTGGACTTTAAATTATCGGATAATATTTCTTTATGTAGAGAAATATATGCTAATTAAGAATTTATAGAATATATGTATGATCGCAACAACAGCCAAAAAATAACAAACAAAGCAGAAAACTTAATTATTTTTGGTCAGTGCTCATAGTAAAAAATATATGTGGTCTATAGTTATGGTCTATATTTGAAATACCAAACTAGTATGTAAAGTGAAATAAAATATTTGAAACAAACATTAAAAATCTCCAAACCGTATGACCACTTTACTAGGTCATATTGTCGGATAATTCTATTACGAGCGTTTGGATAATTCACTTGTAATGCTCAGATAATCCGCATCCGTCGGATTATGCCAATACCGTAACCTATCCTACATCCTCATATCATCGGATTTGGATTATCCATATCCGCTAAAAAACCTTAAACACTTCCCCATATCCTCAAAAATCGGATTCGGATCGGATCGATTTCGGGAATTATCCACACCACTTTCACCCTTACTTGTACATCAAGAAAGGATTACAACAATGATCAGGAGATCGTACCTTTCTATAGTTACAACATATGTCTAATAACCCCCCCCCCCACCCCCTAGAAAAAATAAAAGAAAAAAATAACGTGTGCAGAATGTGCCGTTTGTTTGGACTAGTGCAATAATGCTAGATTACCAAGTTTCTGCACTTTTCTGCAATAGTGCAACAACACATCCAGTGCCATCCCCACTTTGCTGCCCCAAATTACCGCGTTTCATGAAAAAAAAAGGGAAACAACACAGTAATGTCTAAACATCCGCTCAACATATATCCATCGTGCAATAGAGAAAGCAAACAAAAAGAACTCCAGAACCCATAATCGTTCTAGTGTCCAACCAGATACATTCAAATTTCTGGTATACAGTACCGAAACGCTACATTTATTACACTATCCATGCACTATTCATCGGTAAGCAAAGATAATCCTCTTTGTGACGACGCCCCAGACACTACTATAACAAGCGAAATTCCCCACGCTTTGCTGCGGGTGTTTTTAGATAATTATCTATGAGTGTTTAAAGATAATTATCAGGTGAAGCTCTTGACTCTTGAGTAAAAGAAATGAGCTGGAAGTAAAATAATTCTAGAACAATTTGAGTGACTTTCTTAGCAAGCAGCGATGAAGATTACATTACTCTTTTTTTAAAAAAAAAATGGATGGCTTTATGAAATTTTAAATTTAAACAAATAACAACATAAATCAGGATTAATGTAAAAAATAGAAAGACAATAAATGCAAAAAGAAATCCATGTCCCACAACAATTATTTTGTGGCATTTTATAGCAGTGTTTTGATATAATATTAAATTTTTTTGCAGATGCAAAGTTGATAGTAGTTTTGAAAAAATGTCCCAATTGATTATAGCTATCTGATCACAAGATGTACAGTGGTGGTTCATAAGCTAGACTTTACAAAAAGGGGCAATTGCATCAGAGGACCTGTTTTCGATCCTAATATTGAAAAAGGACCTCTTTTCACACTTTGCAAGATTGGATGCAAGCAACGACCCATATTCCGTGAAGTGGTCTTAACGGTGTGAAATATGATACGAAAAGACATTTATGCCCTTTCTATTCTTCAATGCCCAACAGATTTCCTCTTCCCTCTTTCTTCCTCTATGGTTAACTGCCCGACCGACAAAAAGTTGGGTTGGGTTACGGAAATGAGATGGGAAATGAGGGGGTGGGTTGATCGTGGTGTATGTCCCATATGTAGCCCCATGGTATTATGGTCTGTTGATGGTGGGAGTTTTTGCATGTCTGTCCTCAGTCCACTCCTTTTGACAGTTCCTTACAACATTGATTGAGAGATTAATAATTCAGTTTTTTTTAAATCATGAAGGCAATTTTTATGGTAGTAGTGTAAAAATGTTTAAAGAAGGGTATTAGTGGAGAGGTGTGAAGTCGACATGGGAGGGAAGGTTTGGGTGAACGGAACCATGGAGTGTGCTGGAAGGAGGATGGACGGTGCAGTGAATTGGTGGAAATTGCATGCATTTGCAACGGCAAAAGGTACCACATTGCATGTTGCGGCAGAGATAGCAACAAAATACAACTTGAGATAGCAACAAAATACAACTTGTTGAAGAGAAAATTGAATGCACAATGGAAGGAAATATTCAATGTTCCGTGGACACAACAGTTGCAGAAAAGAAGAATATATGGAAGGAGACATGCAATAAAGTGTACATTTCGGTAATTTAAATCAGGTGGCCGGGTGGTTTTGCTGTTTATGCTGGGGTCAGAGTGCAGATTAAATAGTAAGCAAAGACAATGCATCCAATAGCTGAAACAAATACACAATGTTACATCGGATGGCTGAAACAATTGAGGTGACGTGGCTGCATGAGAGTTGAGAGAAATAAGAGTTAATGACTCTTAGTGGGTTGCATCTTCTAAAGATATGTAGATAATGCTCTATAACGACGGCCCAAAAGGGATCTCAATGGCGGAATTCTGCTACTGAGCAACTGTCACTACGAACGAGAAAACATAGAAGCGGACAAATGTCCGCCACTAAATTTGCAACAGAAAAAAGAAAAAAAGAAAAAGATCCACCGACGACCACTGCCGCCTACGCTCGCGCCCACGTCTGTGCTCGGATCCACCGCCGCCACTGCCCGCGCACGTGATCGGATCCACCGCCACCCGTGCTCGGATCCGCCGCCGCCGCCCGTGCCTGGTTCCATCGCTGCCGCCGTCGCCTGCGCTCGGATCCGCCACGACCGAGCGCCAGGACCGGCGCCACGACCGGCAGTGGAGGAAGCGTGGCTTGGCCGATGTCTTGGAACCCATCGCCGGAGAGGAGGTGGAGGCGGCCGGAGAGGAGGCGAATCCGGCGGAGGAGGCAGAGGCGGCGGTGGCGCGAGCGGACCATGGTGTGGTGCGCGAGCGGAGGGTGCGGCTAGGGTTGCGGTGCGGCGACCTATGTATAACAAAGCAGAGGTAAATTGGCTCACAGGCCTGACAATTCCCGCTACAGTCTCTTACTACATAGTCGCGGCCTCCTACTGCCCGTCATTACCTTTCTACGACTAGTAGCGGGCTACACAATAAGCCGCGAGGTAGTTGCGGTTCAATCTAATGCACGCTACTGACCTTATTATGTAATGTAATAATGAGATCATGAAGTCAATTCCGTGCGTCAGATGTCACCCACGCATGTTCAACTGAGCCGACGTGATGAAGTTTCCTCTCAACGTTGATTAACGAGTCGGGGTCCTGTTCCGATGAACGGGGATGAAAGTGCGTAGCGCAGGAATACACGGAGCGAGTCGGAGTCCTATTCCGATCGGTCGGGGCAACGTGAAATTAACGAAGATGATGCCCTCTATCCGAGTGCCACTGTGCAACATATTTGTCTCGACGACGTATATATATGGCCCGCACCGGCACATGTTTGCGCGAAAGAGAAAGCACAAAGCAGAGAGCGGGTCGGGAATCGGGAACCATCATCGTCCGATGGATGATGACTCTGGGATGGCTGCGGCAGGGCTTCCGCAACCGGACCCCGATGACCCGCCAGACTCGTCCACGCGCAGCGGCGAGGTCACCGAGGCTTTCCGGGCACGCCCCTAGCTAGCCGAGCACGACCCTGAAACTGATTCGCCGTCTCGCTGACTAGTTTATACGGCTCGCGCCGCATGCACACCTCGCCTCCCATCAAAAAAGAGCACATCCACAATTCCACACCCACGCACACCTCCTCGCTCCCGGATCGAACCGCGCTCATCGCTTCTCCGGATCGATGGAGATGGACCACGGCGCCGCCCCTAGCCCTACTACTGCGATGACGACGACCGCACCCGGACGCCGCGCTGCCGTGGCGCGTTTCGCGCGCAGCAGCAGGTCGTCGTCAGTACTCTACCCCTCGCCGTCCTCGTCGACTTCACCACCAGACGGCACCATCACCAGGTTCTTCGTCGTCGCCGTCCACCGCCCCGGCGACGACGACGCCTACAGGAACGGCGGGTTCGGCGCCGTCGCTGCCGCGGGCGAGGCCATCGCTGCTCTGCCCAAGTCCACGGCGGGCGGCGAAGAGAGCCAGCGCGCAGGTGAGTGCGCGGTGTGCTTGGAAGGTTATGCGAAGGGCCAGGTCCTGAGAAGGATGCCGTGCGAGCACGAGTTCCATGAGAGTTGTATCTTCGAGTGGCTCCGTGTCAGCCGCGTGTGCCCGCTCTGCCGCTTCAAGCTGCCGGCGGAGACCCAAGAGTCGGATGACGATGCGGCGGAGCAACACGACGTAGACTACCATTCAACGACGTGTTAGAGAGTCGTCGTCGCTGTGATTTCCGTTTGTACAGTCGAATAACAGTAGAGAATTGCGATATGTGAATTGTGAAATGAAGAAGAAGATCTAAAAAAACAAGCTTTATATAAATTAATAATAGTGGTCCCAAAAAAAAACTAAAAAGACCAAAAAAAAAATAAGGCAGTTAGAGCATCTCTCGGGCCCACAGATCAAATTTGAGCCCTATACTTCATTTGCAGGTCGGCTTCCATAATTTTAGAGGCCCAAGTTCATATTTTGTTCCAGCCCAACTAATTAAACATAACCCCCCATTCATCTGATAGTGAGCCCCACATCGATTTGCAACTGGGCATCCAATTCGCGCGCTCCTCCATGCCTCGCTGATGTCGTGCCCGCCGTGCCGACGCCGCCCCTGCCACGCCCGGAGCGAGGGCCTCCTCACCATGGGACGAAGGAGGAGCCGCCTTCTTCCCCTTTGTAGGCACGGGTGCAGGCGCCTTGGCCGAGTCACGCGACCCCAGCACGACGACCTTGCCACCGACGTCGGGTGGCACGATGGCGGTGCTGACCTAGAGCATGGAGATGTTGTATAGACGCGATGTGATGGACTTCACCATGTGGGCTGCCATCTACGCGCCGGGCTCAACGGAGACGAACACAATGGACACGGCAGCGGCAATGGTGTGTGGAAGCTCGAAGGCGACCGCGCGTCCTCTAGATGAACGAATCCGACCATGCCGGGGCTGGATCTACCGATGGCAGGAGACGCTCTGGCAACCGGCGGCGGCGGTGGCATCAGGTGGCAACCGGAGAAGAGGAAAGGAGAGATAAAAAGGAAAAAATGGGTGGGTCCATGTTTCACTATTGGAAATCACGTGTTTGCCGTGTGTCAGACTGTTTGCCGTGTATTTTTTATCGGACACATGGCAAACAACCTCTTTACCATATGTAAACGTGAGGCACATGGTAAATAGGCTATTTGTCGTGTGTCTAAAGGTTGCTATACGGCAAACATCTTCTTTGCCATGTGTCAATAGTTGACACACGACAAACACGCCTCTTTAGTGTGTGCCAAGAATTGCCATACGACAAAAACCCTTTTTTATCGTGTGCTTTTGTAAGACATATGATAAATTAAAAAAAATATTGTCCTTGATCTTTGAATTTTTTTCTCCACTTTACATATATTTTTTGGTACTTTATATTTCAAATTTAGAGGATTTCTTGCTCTATTTACTATATTTAACCAAATTATTTTATTCAAAAGATTTATTTAACATAAGTCAAATTAGAACTGTAAGTGCATGAAATAATTGAACAAAGTGGGATAAAAAAAATGATATTCATGATACTGAGGCCAGCGTAAGGCCTTATCCAATAGTCGAAACAAAATTTTGAAAGTCGTATTCATAAAATTTCGTCTCGAATGTGGGTCAAATAGTATTTAAATTTTAAAAAAATTCAGACAAAGTCTAAAATTCATGAGATTTGTTGGTATATCGTTTTATCATACAAGGAGTCTATGGTAAATAGTTGTGTAGGTTTTACATATTTTATCACGTACGCATGCTTATAAACTGAAAACTTCCCTAAAAATCATAGAGAAAAGAGAAGGTGTGGTTAGCTTCATAGATGCAATAAGGTTTAAATTAAAATTTCACTTCATGACTTTTTTTCTATAGACAATATACAACACAAAATACTTCATCTTAATTTTTAATATTTTTTATTTACTTAATAATTTTTAATATTAACTACAATTATATCGTTTTAATTTACCATATGCTCTGATTGACTACGGCACACGTCGAAGAGATCTTTACCGTGTACCCAACATCTAGGTACACAGCGAAGATATCCTTTACCGTGTGCGCTCTATCTAGACACATGACAAAGTATCGATTTAGGGTGTGTTTGGCAGGGTTTATGGAACTGTTTATTAAACTGCTTATATAGCAATAAGCCATAAGCCCTGTCAAATGAGTAGAACTGACATAAGCAACTATAAGTAGTTTTAGAATTTGTACTAGTATAACAAATTTTATATAAACATCAAATACTAGTTTTTTGTGCTTACTCTCTAGATAAACCATTTAAATAAACACTTTTATCAAATGATTTAACTGTTTATATTATATAATCCAAATAAATTAAATAAATATTTTTAATAGATAAAATAGACATAAATAATTTATTACATAAGCATAACTACTTCCAAACACACCTTAGACTTAAGTCATTTTCGCCCCTCTCATTCACTCAATCTCTCTCTCTCTTTGCTGTCGACCCGCGCCTCACCCTAGCTCTCCGCCGCTCCGCCATTGACGCCGGCGCCCCGCCCCACGCTGCGCCGCCCGTGCTGTGCCCCATGCCGCGCCACCCTCTCCCCGTCCCACGTCGCCGGTCGGAGGAGTCGGAGGAGGGGGAGGAGGGCTGGCCCGAGGAGGAGGCTAGGCCGGAGGAGGAGGAGGAAGGTCGGTCGGAGAGGAGTGCAGCAGCCGGCGGCGGCGAGAGGAGGAGGGGCGAAGATGTCACACGGTCGTATTTGCTGCCGCATCTGCACTCGGGATAGGTGGCTCACCGAGGAGGAATGCTTCGTCATCATTCGCTTCGGCCACGACTGGGACGAGACTTGTATGCAGGTGACGACCCCACCGCCTAACTCTCGCTCTGGCTAATTATTGATCTCTGAAATTGGATGCGTAGTGTAATTTCGTTTAGGATGAATTTAAGGATGCGGTTCAGCTGTGCGTGTGTGTGTTGAATTTTGGACAGGGTGCAGGATTGGTGTAGTTGGGTGAGATAATAGAGTTTAGGAGATTGGTTGAGGATACCGATTACTGATGCATGTAAACTTCAACAATTTTGCTGTAGCAAATGTTATTATAATACTGATGCATAGAATATATAATTGGAGGGTAGCAGTACTATCTAGCTGCACAAAATATGTGCACTAACAGGTCATGCTTAGCTCACCCACTTGGCAGATTATCCCTCTCTGTGTTTATTTTCCAGGATTAGTTAGTTCCTCTACAAATTCAGGCATATCATCTTGGTTAGCCTTCACTTTGTTCTTTTATGTTCGTAGATGACATGAAATAGAGGAATCATTGCTACAATCCGGAACTGATAAACTGATGGCTCTGTAGTAGATATACATTTTATATTCTTTTCAAAACTGACTATTATTGATGTAAAACTAGACCATAAGCTAGTTATAAAAGTTGTAGATATACATTTTATATTTCAAATGAAATTGGTTTCATTCAATTTCAAAACTGACTATGAGAAAGAACCGTTGATCTATTACTGCTGGTGCATGTTACAGATTTGAGGGAACGCAGTGGTGGGTGATTTGGGGGTGAAGGAGTTGGAGGCGAATCGAAGGTTTCTCCGGAGAGCTATCCTATTCACTGGTTTGTTAAATACATGTGTTTGGTCATGGTTTCTTGATATTGCACTATGTCTGATTTACTTGGTTTATGGAGTGGCAATATCCAGGCATTCAACTTTGAATATTTTATCTCAGAGGATATGAAGAAAACACTATGATGATGATGGAACAAAACAAAGTTTTGAACACTTCTGGAGATAAGAAAAAGACTAAGAGGGAGTTGTTTGATGCTCTCCGTCAGGAACTGGAGTGAGCACTTATCTTTTCTGAACTCTTCTATGTTGCATCAAATTGAACTAGCACATGTGCCCAATAATAGGACATTGTTTACTTTGGTTTTGTCAGTAGAACTATACATTATAGCTTCATGTTATAGATAGCACATGTCAGTAGAACTACAAATTGTAGCTTTATTGTTTACTTTGTTAAATTCTTCATGTGATTGCAGATTCAATGTTGTTAGCATCTTCCACTAGTTGGTCATCTCAAGCTTCAAAGTTTTTGTAATCTTTTGTGTAGGATGTCAAATAAGTTTGACATCTTGTATATATGTCAATAATGGAACAGTTTTTGTATTTACAAAGTGATGGAATAAGAAATAATTAAACAAAGTCAATTATTTTTTTTGGCTGTAAATCCATGTTTGTCGTGTGCCTTCCTTGGCACACGACAAAGTCTAAAGATTTATCGTGTGTTTCGTTGAAGACACACGGCAAAGTAGCAATCATTGCCGTGTGCCAGTGGTGACACACGGCAAAGTTCTTTATAGTGTGTCCGATAAAAGACACATGACAAAGACAACTTTGCCGTCAGGCCTTGTCGCCGTCAGGCCTTCGCCGTGGGCTGTGCACGGCAAAGCACTTTGCCGTGTGTAATCGGGCCTTTGCCGTATGTGGCATGCACACGACAAACTTATGGATTCTGGTAGTGTTTGGAGGGGGTAGAGGGGGAGCAAATCTAGAGGGTTTAGAGCATCTCCAAAAACTCACAAAAAATTCTCCCTAAATCCATTAATGTGGTTTAGTCTAAAAAACCATTTTCAACAGCTCACCTAAATAACTCACAGATTTATTCTCTCCCTAAATTCTCCTCATTTGTAGCTAGAAATGAGGGGGAAATTAGGGACCCCAATACTTGTATTGAGAAGAAAATTAATGTTGTTGTGGTCCCAGATACTGATGTGGTCCAATTAAAAGTTTTCTTGATTTATTTTTGGAGAGAACTGTTGGAGGAGAAAAGAAGTTTTCTTTCTAATAATTTTTAGGCTGCTCTCAAAAACACTATTTTTTTGGAGAGCTTTTGGAGATGCTCTTAGACTAGAATTTGGTGGTCTAACAAAAATAGAGGCCCAGATAGAGAGCTAGTTGGAGCAGTTTTTTTTCTTTAAATTACTAAAATATCATATAGAGACTCATTTAGTCATTGGGCTAGAGATGCTCTTAGAGTGGCGAAGAGTGGTCCAAGAGTGAAAACAGCACAATGCAATGAGATCTTTAGAGAGGGCAACGATCGGTTTCTTAAGGTATAATAATTAATTCCTACCATTAAACGTAGCCCAGTAGTTGATATGGCAGAATTTAAACTTACCCAATAACCGTTTCATCTTTCTCTCTCTCTCTCTCTCTTATATATAACAGAGCTCATGTGTTCAGCCACAAACATTTTCATTTTGTACAATAGCGCAGACAGAGTAGGGCACACAGGGGGAAGGAAGCCATGGCCAAACCAGCTACTGCAACCTCTCTCACCATAGCTCTCATGGCCCTCCTCTCTGTCACCGTGCATCTCCAGGCCCAAGGTATGTTATGCATGGATTCGATTGTGTACTACTCCCTCCATTCATATTTAGATGTCGTTTTGAAGTTGAAAATGAGAAATAAGGAGAAGTAAAAAGATAAGTGCACTGAAAACGAGAAGGAGATAGATAGAGATAGAAATGTAGTGGAAAAGAGAATATTGTATTGGGAAGAGAGAAAGATGTATTGAGAAACGAGAATGATATGTAATTGAAAAAAAGTTGAAAAATTTAGAATGACATGTAAATATAAACAGAGGGAGTACATTGTGCATTGTGTGATTATTAGCACATGTTCTTCACATGGTTTTTGTGGCGTTGTGGCATTCTGTGGCGATCAACCCCCCTCACAGCGTCTAGACGATGACCCGAAGCTTTTTTCTAGAATACGCGGGAGAGCTGCGTATCTTTATATTAAGAAGAAACGGTCGATGACTAGTTACACAACGCGCGCCACTTTTGTCGGCCGTGGGTAGTCAACCATTACATGGGGAGATTATAGAGCACATGACTACCGCCTAAACTCATAAGCCTACTCTCGCAGTAGTAGACAACCTAGGCTTTTAGCACCCGCTACGACCCATAATCTGGCTTCCTCCTTTACCCGTTGCGCTGTTAGCTGTGGTGTAGTCGATTCACTCCGGAACACCCGGCTGTTCCGCTCGTTCCATATGGTGCAGGTGACTAGCATGAACAATGTGTCTAGGCCTTTCCTCGGCATCTTGGCCAGTCCCGCTCGCAAGTTGCTCCATGTTGTGTATAGGTCACCATTCAGCTGTTGGAAGCGCTGAGGCATGTTGATGTGAGTTAGGATCTCCCACCAGACCTCCTTCGCGTAGGGGCAATGCACCAGGAGGTGCTCAACCCGTTCTGGTGCTTGGTCACAGAGTGTACACACATCGGATTCTTGCAAGCCGTGCCTGAACCATCGCTCGGCAGTCCAGGTTCGGTTGTGCAGAGCCAGGTAAAGGAAGAATTTCACTTTGGGTGGGCTCCATGTCTTCCATAGCAGTTTGGCTCCCTGTAGTGCAGTTGATCCGGCAAAGAGCATTTGGTATGCAGACTTGGCAGTGTATTGCCGTGAGGCTGTCCACCGCCAATAGATGTCATCCGGTACTCCAGGCTGCAGGCGCGCTTCTTGAATCAGTTGCCAGAGCTCCAGGTATTGCAGTAGCGCCATGATCGTCAGCTGCCCAGTGATGTCGCTGATCCATTGTTTGTTCTGCATTCCATGTGCAACTGTTCGGTTTTACGATGACCCGAAGCCGGGGGTCTGCTATTCGAGTTGCTGCTACACCAAGTCGACGTCGGAGTTGAGGGCCTGTGGATGCGCCACCTGCGGGGGTAAATATCCTTGGTGGGAGAAAATGAGGCGACCTCCAAATTAAGTCTGTATTATTACCAGAAAAAAAATGTCGATGGATCGTACCCCATAAGAACGAGAAGAAATAAAAGGCATTGGTCGTCCCCCAATCCTTTGCTATAGTGAATTTGTGTCACTAGTTGTAGCCATATATCCAACGTGATATGGGTTCTAAAGACTCAGACAAACTCTTAGACTGATGAAGAAAATTACTGACGAAAATTGATACCGGACAGACTTCTGAAACTGAACAACGCCGGGTCCTGGGTCCATGGCGAGCGTGCTGAACGTCTTGGGGTGCTCATCGACGCGATGAGGCTCGACTGCTCGCCGGAGATGTTGGTGAAAGCTTCCTGCCCGCTGTGATAATGTTCTTAAGCGAGACACGAGATCATAGGGGCGTTTCATTTACGGTGTGAATAATTTGCATGTCGTTCAGAGAATTTTTCCCTTTTGTTCTGAACAACCAGTATGTTTGGTTGAACTGGTACGAAAAAAAAAAGAATCTAAAGGTTGAAGCATAAACACATTTTGGTTCCTTTCTTTCGTTTTGCCGAGCATGCATGCAACGTGTCAATGCCTAAATGTTAAGCTTTGTTGATTATTTACACTTCATTCATTAACTGCATGAAAATTAGTACTGTACTACATCCGTTTCAAAAATACAAGCATTTTTATGTTTGGTCAGAATCAAACCGTCTCAATTTTAACTATCACGTAAAAGTAAACGTTACATATTGTTGATCAAAGTTACATAAAATGAGAAGTTGCATATTGTTGATCAAAGTTACATAAAAAATGAGAAGTTGCATATCGTTGATCAAAGTTACATAAAAATGAGACGTTGCAACTTCTCATATTTGAAATAATTTTATTTTTATAGACAGTATTAGTCAAAGTTACAAAATTTTAACCAAACTCAGGAATACTTATATTTTAAAACAGAGAGAGCAATATAATTTTAGTACGGTAGGTAAGAAAACTTCTAGCGCTCCCTATGTGGCATGAAAAATGTAGGCTCCCTAGGACGCTTTGAAACCTGTGAACGATTTTAGGTTCAGAACAGAATGCTGGTCAACGCCACGGCACTATGCCAGTACCAGCTTCTTGATGTTGACTTTGGTGGTTGGCATTGGACTCTTCACTGGGGGCAGATCCATGAAATCAAGAAGCGTACGCTGCCACGGGCGGCGTCGTGTTTCTTCTCGAATGCGGGCGGGGAAGAACTTGTACGCTGCGTGTTCTGGTGGGACTCGGAGTTGCAACGCACGACGTACGCGATCGACGCCTATACCCGAGCGGCGAGCGCGACTCTGAAACTGATTTATTTGTCGTCTTGTCGACGGGATACATATAGCAGCAGGCTCACGCTGTCACGCCCCTCCTCCTCCTCATCATCATCAAATTTCAAAGTAAAAAGAAAAAAAACACGCTCACGCCGCGCTCCAGGATCATTTGTCATCTATCTCCGCACGCGCGCTCGGATCATGGCTGCCGACGAACATCTGCATCCTGACCCGGCGGCGGCGGTGGCGGAGCGATATGCCAATATGCTAGGGGAACTGGACCAACGCCTGCAATCATGGAGGAACTCGTCGGGCATTATCATTCGGATCATCGACGACGATAACAATAACAACAACAATAACAACAACAACAACAGTATCGTTGATGCGTATAATGTTGGATAAATTAGCACTTTTAGTTTTATATTAATCCAGAAATAAATCATAAGTATAATTAACAGATTGCATAATAAACTAGACAAGTCTACGCAAAATCTAGACAGATCTATTAGGCCAGACAAAAATATAATATCTACCATACTAGGAACATTCATCATAGACAAATAGACTACGCAAGGTAGTATGTAAGACATGGTGTAAGATGAGAGTACATACGTTTCCTTCTGGACTGGGTAGAGGAGGCAATGACGATATGCAGCACCGTCACGTTGTTGACGACGGCGGGTGAGATCGACTCGACGACAAGAAAGACGAGCCGTAGCGAAGAGCTTGATGAAGACGAGGAAGCGATCGAGCAGTCGCGCAGAGCGCTTCCCAAAAACCTTATTCGCCCTCTCCCGGTGCAGGATCGTAGAGGACGACAGTTCCGGAGACCTGCTCTCTCGTTCGCCGGTGCACGCCGGTAATTGGGATGGAGAAGACTTGACGGCGCAACAGTAGCGAGAGGTAAAACGCTAGGCGATTATATGATATGATTTGCGGTGGTACCCGTACGTATTTATAGGGGGGAACCGCTAGGGTTGGGCGTCCCGCAACCAAGTCGGTTACCATATTAATACGTCGATTTCTATAATTAAATATATGGAATACGCAGCAAAAAAAAGTGCAAAAGAAAGCCACACCCCCACAAGGCAAGGGACCGAATTTCGGTGGACCATTCACGCAGGTGATGCGCGGCCGCGTCCATCGTCCACGCCCCACCCCGTCCGGTCCGGCCCGGCGAGGCGAGGCGAGGCGAGCGAGCGCGCATGTGTTCTTCCTTCCTTCCATCCACACACTTGTAAGAGGTGCTAGAGCAACCAACCTTATAAGTTGGACTCCCTCCTCCCCCACTAGCAATATGGGACTAAACCTTTGCACTCCCACCACTCATGAATGAGCCTTTGAGATTTTCAGGAATTATTGTCATTATTAATAGGCCAAGCCCATATAATTCCAACATATAATAATGCCTACAGGAACGGCGGGTTCGGCGGCGTCCCGACCTCCGGCGAGGCCATCGCTTGTTTGATGGAGGCGACGGCGGGCGAGGGAGAGGAGGAAGCAGAGTTGTGTGCATGTGTTTTGAGGGGTATGCGATGGGCGATGCGATTCGGATGATGTTGAGTGAGCATGGCTTCCATGAGAGCTGCATCTTCGAGCGGCTTCGCCTCAGCCGACTCTGCCCGCTCTATCGCTTCGAGCTGCCGACGAAGACCGACGATGAAGAGTCTGACACGGAGGAGGAGGATGGTGTGGGGCAAGATGACATCGACCAACTAGAAGCATGGCTGCGAATTCTGTTCCCGATCAGAGTTTCCCGTCCCGATCGCGCCCCCGTAGGTAGGACTTTGCGTGCACGGGTACATCACAACGTTTCAATCAAGAGAGCAAAAAACAGAACAATGCTAGGAGCTAGCTCTCTCAAGAGAGGGCATCGGTTTTTCAAGGTGTAAAATAAACTCCCACCATTAAACGATGCCATTATCTTGGCATTCATATTTGAGTCATTATTAACAAACATTAGTAGCAGAAGTTTAAACTTTGCCGATAACCGTTTCTTCTTCTTCTTTGATCCTATGTTTATTTATATACAAGAGCTCGTGTACTCAGCCACAACAGCTCCATTTGTACCACAGTAACATAGAAGAAATCCATGGCCAAACCAACAAAGGCAACCCTTCTCGCCATGGCTCTCGTGGCCCTCATCTCTGTCACCCTGCATCTCCAAGCTCAAGGTATGTATGTTGTTGCATCACTTTTAGTAGTAGAGTATACTATATTATGCACCTGTTAGCATATTCGGCACGATGATATCGCTGATCAACGGACTGTTTGTTATTGGTCGTGTAGCCGCGATGGAAAGCACTGAGCCTGGCAAGCCAGAGGAGGTGGTAGCAGCGTTGAATGCGACGACGGGTCTGGTGTGCCGCAAATGCGCTTGTTGCGTATCCTTTGGGAACAACCCGGAGACCTGCTATACGAGTTGCTGCTACTCGGGCAGTCCTGATTGGCGATCTGTGGATGTGCCAAATGTGGAGGCAATTAACCCCTACAGGGAAAATATAAGGCGATATCCAATGCACAACCCATCATAACTAGCTTCTTTATTTTTCTGGAAAATGTTGAACCATGAATCAAACATGTGAGAAACAGAAGTACAAACATTTTTGAAACCAAAAGCACATTGTGAGATAAGGCATGTGTTATGGTTACAAGACCAGAACAAACACGTAGTAGGCGAGCCGAGGGCTAGCCGCGCTGGCCAACTAGGCCGAAGGCCCCTCGGTCAAGCTTCTGGGGCCGGTGAACAACACTATGTAATAGCACAATGCCAGAGGGCCTGGGGTTGCGCCCTCCTGACAACAAACTTGTATTATATGAACGGTTTCGTACAAGGAGGTTCGGGTGGCAGAGTAGTGTCTTGTCCCGGTTAGAGCTGTAGGTGAGTATTTATAGATCCATGCTCACCTGCCCCCCATGCGTGTTTATATATTTGCCCCGAGCTTTACATTGCATGTCTTACTGATTGGCCTAAGGGTACTCTAATACTTCAATCTTTATCTGGTACATGCCCCTGGCGGCCACTCTCTGCTTCCTGCGCTTGGGACCAGCCGCACTGTATGTCCTTTGGCCGTACAGGCCCTTCGGGAGCCTACTGGGCCAAAGGGCCTTTGGGCCGATGGTCCACCCAGGCCTTGTTGCTTGTTACTGGGCTGCTTTCTGGCCTTGGGGAGACTAAGGGGTGGGCTTTCCCCAACAGTAGCCCCTCATGGGTGAGATCCGCCTTAGGCAGGACCGAACCCGTGCTCATGCGAAATGACCACCCCTAGTCTCCCCCCCCTTTTGGGCCTGCCTGGAGGCTATCCTTATCTTAGGGACCTGAAAGTGGTGAACATCATCTTTCTTTAACAAGGTCAATTAGTCAACAAGAATGAGGCATGCTGACAATGGCCACAGCTATGTTTGCCACCGGACCGAACGGCTTTCGGATCTCACGTCCTTGTTAACCGCACCGTGCAACATCCACCCAAATGCAACTAACCGTCCTGCCATAAATGTAGCCCGCGCGCCGTGCTATCATAACTGCTTCCTTCGTCCCGGGTGCCAATCATAAATGCGGCCCTCCGCTCCACGTGTCGCTCATCGGGCCGATGGACGCGCCAATGAACGCGAGAGATCGCCGTGCAAAGCGTGTTCCGTCGGCTATATAAGACAGGCGTTCACCCCCCTCTCTCTCTTTCACTTTCACTTTCATGTTCATCTTCCCCTTGCCTGCCAAACCCTAAGCATGCACCGCCAACTTTTTCTCGCGCAACCCTTAGCATGCCTTCGCTTGTGCCGAAGACTCCTTGGCGTCACACCGTCAAGCCACTCGACTTCAACCATTGGCAACCAATAGGCCCTCGGAAGGCCAAGCCTTCACCCGGTTCTGAGCCGAAGCGCGTAAACAACAAGAAGGCCGGAAGCGTGTATATGGGGCCGAGTTCCATCACCTAGGAGAAGCTAGACTCGTCGGCTGCCGAACCGAAGCAATGGTTCAAGAGGTCACGGGCTTCAGCGCCGAAGGAAGGCGAAACCGTGCCCCAACCCCGGCCCGGCATCATTGTGGTGTTTGAGCGATTCTTCAAAGCAGGGCTCTGGTTCCCTTGCTCGAGGTTCGTTGGCGATGTGCTGGCCCTCTTCGGCCTTGAAATACAGCAGGTGCTGCCAAACACCATCACCCGACTGGCCTGCTTAGAGTGGACCTTCAGGATGGAAGGTTGCGAGCCACACGCCAAAGCATTCGCTGCGACCCATTTGGCATTCCAGCGGGAGCACTCTTGTCCCGGGGACCCTAGTATGGTGTCGAATTACTTGACAATCACCCTTCGGCCACGTCGTGAACGAGATGTGCCTGCAAAGGGATCAAGGCAGCACTGGAGGAAACAAATCTCCTCTGGCTGGTTCTATTACAACGTAGGCACCAAAAGTAACCTGCATAGCCGGAATGCGGAGATCCTGTATATACCAAAGCATGTGATCCCGGACACCAGTGCCCTTACCACCCGCATTCAACTGTTGTCCCGAATCGCCGGGCGGCTGAGCATGCGTGACCTGGTGGAAGAATTTTGCACCGCGGGCATCGATCCTCTTCGACCCAACAACTGGCATGTGCAGTTCATCATCCGGGATCCCGCAAGCGGGAATCTGCAGTTTGCTCGAGAGCTGCTTCTAAAGATTAACTTCGCCGAGATAGAGCAGAAGGTGAACCATGACCTCGGCCCTCTAATTCAGAAGGAATGAAAACTGCTGGGGGAAATAGGACGCCGGAGCCGAACCAACCGCATTGTGCAGCTGCATAATGCGAACACCGTGTTGCCGCCGCGCGAGCCTCACATCTCTGAGGGTCGATAGCCCAGATACGAGGCGGATGAGGACGCAGAAGAGGAGGAGGAAGTTGCCACATCCACTGCCACGCGGAAGCGGGTAAAGGTTGTTGTGAAGCGGCTTGCGGTTCAGAGGAGGGATGCCGAGGTTGCCGTGGCGCCGAAGCAGCAGACAACGAAGCGATCCCGGAGCATGAGGGCAGTGTGCGACTGCATGAGGGTGATTTTGTCCGAAGACGAAAAGACAAACGCTCTAGAATAGCCTTGGCCGCGCCGTTGCCTGTGCCGGAGCAGCCTAAGCGGCGACGCCTTCGGAAGCAATACTTCGAGACTCCTCGGAGGCCAGCGACCCCTAGCGAGATGATAGCCGACCGAGGGGCCACCACTGCCACAACTCCTCCTGGCTCGGCCGGTGCAACCCCTCTTGACGTGCTGCTGGGTGCCATCCCGGAGAGATCGGGCAGGGTAACCGAGGGGGGCTCGAGGGGCGTGGTGTCACCACTGCTCCGCTCCCCCAGCATCTAGATGCCCATGATGGACTTCGGCGTAGATAGACCATCGGCACACACAAGTGCTCTGATCTTTGCTAAGGGCTCGTTATACAACCTTGCACTTGTTTTAGTTTTCTGACAATCTGCTCTCTTGGTCTTAACAGGGCCGCACATTGGCAATGCCGAGGAAGCCCCCGAGAATCAAGGGATCAAGGAGCTGGCCATGAGCGCACGCACCAAGTCGGTATCCGAAGGCCAAGGCTCCGAGTCGGGCAGTGAAGGGGACAACTCGACCGACGGCAGCAAAGCCTTTGAAGAGGAGGGGGCTCAGCAGACCGAGGATATCAGCAGCGGCAAGGAAGAGGGGTCCGTGCAATTGCTCTTGACGCGCACGTGAAAGCCTGGCGGTGGGAAAGGCTTCATGGGTGTGCTCCCTTCAGGCGTGCAACCGGAGGACATCGGGGCTAACCTGCATGCGGCGGACTTTGCAGGCAGCCCCGAAGCTTCAACTGCCCTCGGGTGTGCCTCCCGGATGCTCTACCTCTGCGACAGCGAAAAGGCCCTAGAGGGTGTGGATGCAGCCACGGCCGTCAGCTACTTGGCTCGCCTCACTGCGCATATATGCTATATCCTTGGTCTCATCGCTTCTGTTAAAAATGTGACAACAAGCTTCTAACTTCCTATGCACCTGTGTAGACTGCCCTGTTATCCCGGCACCTCAAAGCCAAGCTGGAGATGGAGGATGCCCTTGCGGAGCTGAAGAAGCAGCTAGCCGAGAGCCAGGCGCAAGCCTAGTCATCTACCGCAGACCCGAA
This sequence comes from Eleusine coracana subsp. coracana, assembly GCA_032690845.1. Lineage (NCBI taxonomy): Eukaryota > Viridiplantae > Streptophyta > Magnoliopsida > Poales > Poaceae > Eleusine > Eleusine coracana. The sequence goes on from CM064426.1 coordinate 14,786,430, forward strand.
GAAGGCCAATGACGCGCTCTCGGAGGCTGAAAAGAAAATCCAGCTACTGATCGAAGAGGCAAAGAATTCTACCGAAGACCTGGGAAAGCAATTGGAAAAGCTGCGCAAAAACAATCGGACACTAGGGGCTAACAACTTGATGCTTCACGGCAACAATCAAAAGTTAACAAAGGCTCTAGAGGAAGCTAGCGTCTATATTGACGAGTCTGAGGCAATGAACCGGGGCCTGTTCGGTCTGATAGTGCAACTGCGGCACTTCTTCGCCGGGATGGGACTAGCTCCCGGGAGCCTGGGCATGCCGAGGGGGAAGGCATGAATAGCCAAAGCTGGTTGTCCAAGGGCCTCGACTGAGCCAAAGATGGTCTCCGTGCTTACAGCACTATCTGCGCTCGAATAGGCTAGATGACGGCCTATGCCACTCTAGAGTCGCTGGCTACCCCCAGACATTCGGAGATTCGTGAAGCTGCACGCCAACTGCTATCTCGATGTCCAGGGGACCAGGCTGAATACAGCCAACTACAAGAAAGGCTGAGTCCTATTGGCAATATCTTGGGGCGAGAATTTTGGCAGCCCTTCGACAACAAGCTTGCCAGAGTCCTCGCTCGTGATGCGGCTACTCGACTAGCTGCGTCTACCTCCACCGTCGGTAACACGCCTGTTTCCGGTAGCCGGAGGGAGCCTAGCTCAACAGCTCATGGCACGGATGCCACCGCCGTCGGAGCCCCTGATAATTCGGGCCATGCCGTTGGCAACGAGGTCCCTGAACCCCAAGATCCTACTATCGGTGCCTCCGGCTGTGCTGCCCCGGCCTCTGGTGCTGAGAACCCACACGGCCCTGAGATGCCCTCGCCGGCCCTTCTGGAGACCCAGGTGTGAGTTCGCCCTTATCTAAGGACTCCGCGCCCTCTACACTAGCTAGCATTTTTAAGGATAGGATTTTGTATTGCGGTCATAAGCGTCTAGCGCTCCGACGACCTTTACCTTATAACTTAGGTGTTTATTTTCAATGAAATCCAGTTTGCTATTTACTCATATTGCCCTCTTCATTTTACTTAAGATTTACACCCTTCTTTTTCCCTAGAACATGCCTTCCGAAGACGTATCTTCCATTTCGCCGGACGCCACGATACTGGACATAGCTCCCATATCTATCAAGGTGCAGGGGGTCAGGGAAGCCCCTGATGATTACTTGATTCGAGGCGTGCAATGGAGATGTTGGAAACAGAAACATCCCGAAGGGGTGTTTGCCAAGTTCCTATCCTCCTTGGACGAGGAGAATCAACGAATTAAGGCAGCATGTCAGCGTGTATCCCCGGAGGAATTACTCCGACGATGCATGGCTTGCGACGCCCGAAGGGCGAGCGGCACCCCCGCGAATGAACCCGCGACTCTGTCGCCCCCACCAAAGACAGAGCCAATTGAGATCTCGAGCAGCAGCCCAAGCCCTTCTCGAGATGATGCCTCATCTAGTAGCTCATCTGGCCTAGACATTGAAGCTCTTCAGCAAGCCGCACAGACACCCTTCGGTCGTCTGTAGATTATCGCCGACTTGGAGCAGCACTGGCAACGCATAATGCGAAGCAGCTGCCGAATACAGACTTCCAGGGCTGCACTTTGCGATCTGACTAGGCAACATTGTGAGTTAACAGACATGCTTACCACAAAGGCCTGCAGCCCCTTTGTGTGTTGAGCCTTTGGGCCATTACAGATTTTGTGCCTTCGGGCTCTCTCATGTTGTATGTCTTCGGGCCAATCATGTATTCTTTTGCCCTCGGGCTCTTGCATATTGTAAGCCTTCGGGCAACCCCTGTATTCCTTTGCCCTTGGGCTTTTGTTATATACCCAGACTTTTAAACTTATGCATAACTCAGATTATGCGATCGTGCCTTATAATGGAAAATCGCCTACATCATGCTTACCCTACGTGCCAAACGCCTCGCCAGGCTTTGGCAAGCTTCGAACCGTAGTTGTTTGGCATCGGGCTATGTGTTGCACCCGACTTTCTGGGCATGTCCTTCCGGAGCATCAGACCGTAGTTGTCCGGCATCGAACTGTTGTTGTTCGGATGAGAGCCGTAGTTGCCCTTGCAATAAATATAAATGACGCGTCCCTTCGGGACCCTTAGGCCGTAGTTGCCTAGAATAAGGCCGTAGTTGCCTTGATAAGGACAAGGAATGCTGAAAATAACAATGCAACCCATCACAAATACCAGAATTTCTCATGCTTACCTTACAGCACCTCATTTTCACCTATCGAGTGCAGGACCAGCCCCCGAGCAATTGTTGTAGACAACATGGTATACAAAATTTTGGACAACAAGACAGGGGTCGTAGCCCCTTGGCATTTAGACACTGCCAACCTTCTGTGCCATCAGCCCGAAGGCCGCGACCTACTGGGACACAAGCTGACTTGCTTTTGAAACAAAAAGTTGCGGGACGCAGCCCGACTGACTCCTCGGGGCACAACCCGGAACAACCTCTTAGGACGCAGCCCAAACGGCTCCTCAGTACACAACCCGGAACAACCTCTTGAGACGTAGCCCGAACGGCTCCTCGGGACACAACCCGGAACAACACTAATTGGGCTAAACATTGTACCAAAAGGATACATGCTCAACACCATCGGCTTTGTTATACCAAAACAGACATTGTTACTGCCGAACCGACCTTCGAATAGTTACACATAAAACCGCTTCAAGGCGTCAGCATTGTAGGTATGCAGCATCGGAGAACCATCCAACTCCATCAAATGATAGGCCCCCAGCCTGTTTGAGCGATCCAGCCACTTGCTACACAGTTTACCAATGCTGATCAGGTTGGGATTACGCCAAAGGACTAGATCGCCCGGTGCAAACTCTCTCGGGTGAACTTTGCGATTGTACGTTTTCTCGAAGGACGCAATATACTTGTGTAGGTAAGCAACTGCTTGCATGCACACTTCCTCCAACATGTCCTTTGTCACATCATGTTCACCGGTGTGAGGCCTGAGTGTGCGCAAAGATCCAGCATGTATTTCCTCCGGCGTGACTGCCTCGACCCCATACAACAGCCGAAAGGGTGAAAATCCAGTGGATCTTGTGGCAGTTGTCCTGATGGACCAGAAGATGTTCGATAGCACCTCAACCCACTTGCCCATCGGCAAGCCAACCAATGAACGAGATATCCCGGAGAATAGATTGCCATTCATGTGCTCAACAGCCCCATTGGCCCTCAGGTTAATGACAGAGACCTCACATTTCTTGACCCCCAGGCTAAGGCAATATTCTTTGAACTCAAGCCCTTCGAACTGCTTGCCATTATCCACAGTTAACTCGAGCAGGACCTCAAAGCAACACACCACATTCTTTCAGAAAAACTTCTTGACATTTGCAGTTGTAATTTGAACCAGTGGTTCGACATCCACCCACTTGGAGAAATAATCCACAGCCACCACAGCAAACAAATAGCCCCTCGGAGCCATAGGCAGTGGCCCCACGATGTCGATCCCCCATTCGGCGAGCGGCCAAATCAGAGGTATTGGCTGTAAGATCGTTGCAGGCAGATGAGATTGATAGCCCATCCACTGAGAACCATCACATATCCTGCCCAGGTCTTCGGCATCCCGAACGGCAGTAGGCCAGTAGAACCCTTGGCGAAAAGCTTTGGCGACCAATGCCCTCGGAGCCAAGTGTGACGAGCACAACCCCTCATGTATTTCTCATAGTAAATTCTGCCCCTCGGGCCGGCTGAGACAACGAAGCAAAGGAGCACAGACACCGCCCTTGTATAGAACATCATCCATAATGGTGTACCCCCCGGCAACGATGCAATATCCTCTGCTGCTCCTCTTTGTCATCTGAGACATAGCGCCCTTCAATACATGCCCGAATAGGGGCTCGCCAGTCTTCTGCCGTGATGGCTAGAACCCTTCGGCCTTTAGCCTCCGGTGCCGTTGCTGACTCACTCATAACCTCATGAAGCACATCACCAGTGACTGGATGCTGCCCGGCCACAGCCTTAGCCAATGCATCTGCCTCCCCATTCTCAGTGCGGCGAATATTATGAACCTCAAAATCCAAGAAGTACTTGTCTATTTCCCTCACCTTACTGATATATCGAGCTATCTTCGGATCCCTAGCTTGGTATCCTTTTGCCAACTGGGCTGAAGCCAACTATGAATCACAGTAGATGATCAATCGCCTAGCCCCGAGGGCCCGAGCCTGCTGAAGGCCCAACAATATGTCTTCGTATTCCGCAGCATTGTTCGTTATTTGGAAAGCCAACTTTGCATAGAACCACATGGTTTGCCCTCCGGGTGATGTAATAACTGCAGTGCATCCTCCCGGAGGCTCCCCAGGCACCATCAGTGTATATTGTCCAAACTGGATCCTCGGGGATAGCATGGGCCAACTCTTCGGCTTCACCATGAGGAGCCCACTCAGCCACAAATTCCACCAACACCCCCGACTTGATGGCCTTGCGAGCAACGAAGGTGATGTTATACTGAGCCAACTCAGCCGCCCATTTCAATACAGCACTGGAAGCCTTATCATTTGTCAACACATCCAGTAGTGGGTATCTCGTAGGTATGGTGATAGCGTGATCATCAAAATACTGTTGCAACTTTCGTGAGGCCATGACCACAGCATACAATATCTTGTCTACCACAGTGTAGTTACAACGCGATGTCGTCAATGTTTCAGACACGTAGTACACCGGCAACTGCTGAAATGCATCAGTGCCCTTCGATGCTTCATAGACCAGCACCGCACTTACTGCCTTCGGTGCCGCAACAATATACAACAGCAGAGGAGCCTTCGGTGGCGGTGGCTTGAGGGTAGTAAGTTCGACAAGATACTTCTTAAGTGCCTCAAATGCCAGTTGTTGCTCTTCACCCCATGTGAATGCCCGAGGACCACGAAGTGCCTCGAAGAAAGGCAAACTCTTCTTAGCTAGTCTAGAGATGAACCTACTCAGCGTTACAACACGGCCAGTGAATTTCTGCAACTCCCAAATAGAGGCCGGAGGCTGCATATCCATGATTGCCTTGATCTTAACCGGGTTTAGGTTAATTTCCTCCTTTGACACCAGGTAGCCCAACAACTTGCCCGAACGCACCCCGAACATGCATTTTGCCAGATTCAATCGCATACCGACTCGTCGGAGGTTGACAAATGTTTCTGCCAAATCTGCCACATGGTCCCCATCTTCAACACTTTTGACAACAATGTCATCAATGTAAGCTGTTGCGTTACGGCCCATCTGCGCACCCAGTGTAGCTTTTACAGTACGAGAGAAAGTCGCCCCGGCATTCTTCAAGCCGAAGGGCATTCGGTTGTAACAATAAGTCCCCCCTGGTATCTGAAAGGCTGTCAAAGACTGATCTTCAGTAGCCAACCACACCTGATGAAATCCCGAATAGTCGTCCAGAAAGCTCATCAGCACACATCCTGCTGTAGCATCCACTAACTGGTCTATACGAGCCAGCGAGAAATCATCCTTCGGGCAATGCTTGTTCAATGCTGTAAAATCAATGCACATGCGCCACTGGCCATTTGATTTTTTAACCAGCACCGAGTTTGCTAGCCAAGTTGTTCTGTCAATAGACTGAACAACGTTCAAATCCAGCAACTTCTACACATCAGCCCTCAAGATGCTAGCCTTTTCCTCTGTCCAGACTCTGATTCGTTGTTTGACCGGACGCGCCTTTGGATCAATATCCAACCGATGCTCAGCAATGGATCTATCAATACCGGGGAGGTCTTTCGACGACCACGTAAAGACACCTGCATTGTTTCTCAAGAACTGCATCAGCTGCACTTCTACAGCCTCTGATAATTCCTTGCCACTCAACACTGTTTCATCCGGCCGATTGGCACACAAGACAGCCTCTTTGGTGCCCTCAACTAACATGACCTTCGGCACCCACTTAGAGGTTGCCGGTGGCTCCACTATTAGGCCCTTGCCCTGGCAATCTTCAGCTGTAACATGTATGTGATGTTGCCCTGGTGATGACCCAAACTCTAGCCTCCGGGCCTCAGTCTGATCTTCGTACACTATGATAACACCCTCTGGACCAGGCATTTTCATGCATAAATAGCCATGATGAAGTACAACCAAAAACTTGTTGATGACCCTTCGACACAACAGAGCATTATAAGAGTAGTTCATCTCTACCACATCAAATCGAATATTCTCTGTTCGGTGCCCCCCAGGCCGGAGAAAGACACCTTGAGCACGATACTGCCTATCGCATGAATTGGCTCACCTCCGAACCCTTGCAAAGGGATCGAAGAGGCCTGCAGGTCAGATCTGTTGTATCTCATTTTTTCGATAGTGCTCTATAAGATAACATCAGCCGAACTCCCCCCATCAATCAAAACTTTTCGTACATCGAAGCCATTAATGTTGACAGCCACCATGAACGCATCATTATGCGGAAAGATCATTGGCCTCAAATCAGCCGTAGAGAATGAAATCGGTATATCCATCCATCGTGTGACCCTAACTGGGGCACATGCAACCATATGATTTACCTGCCGGACGTGCTCCTAGCGCTGCCTCTTAGAAGGGAACTCATGACCCGATCCTCCAGTAATAGCAAAGATTGTGCCATGAGATGCCCCCGGATTCTGAATGTGCTGCATGGGCTGCGCCCTTGCCGAACGATCCTCCGGCTTGATCTACGGTGGAGGCGGTAACTGCTCTGCTGAAGGGGTCGGAAGCGCAAGTTGAGCCGAAGGGGATGGCAATGCAACCATTTGTGGTGGTGGGGCGGGATGGTGGTACTACAGGAATGGCGAGTGATGAAAATGCAAAGGCGACGGGTAAAAGGCAGCAACATGTGTGTATTGAGTGTGCAACACCGGCCTGGCTTGCTTGGCCTCTCGCCGAACTCTTGCTTTGGACAATGCTTTAATGTCAGGGCAACAGTTGGAACTGTGCGTGCTCCCCGGGCCATGAAACACACAATAGAAAAGTTGACCCGGCCGAGGCTGCCACGGACCCGGGCACTGTGGAGCTGGTTGAGGGCACCTGGGTGCTGACCCCCCCCCCCCCCCCCCCCGCCTCGCTGTGCTGGACATTGAAAACCTTGCGCCGAGTAAAGCTATGGCCTGCCCCACTCTGATTTGGACGCCAGCCTCCGGTGTTCATGCCCTGCCCTCGCCCTATCATTACTCCTGAGTGTGCCTTCTGACGCTCTTCCTTCTCATCCTCTTCCACCCGTACCTGCCCTTCCAGTATGCTCAGTAGTTAATCTAGAGTTTGGGGCTGCTTCACCCGAATGGCACTCCTGGAATGTATGAACCTTCTAGTATAGTTGGCCAGCGTTTCTCCCTCTCTCTGTACGCATGCAGCCAGATCCCGAACACCCACCGGCCTGGCATGATTCCCCCTAAAGTGCACCGAGATTCCCTCCTTGAGTTGTGCCCATGACCGAATACCCCCTGGTGCTAGCTTAACATACCAAGTACCAGCTATCCCCTCCAGTGCGAGCGGAAAACCTTTGGCCTTTACCGCATCATTGCCCCCGGCTGATTCGACCGCTGTCTCGTATGTCATGAAAAATTCTCTCGAATCAGAGGTCCCTACAAACGTCAGAAGTTTAACCGAAGCCAGCCTCACGGGCCACTGCACCACCTGTAACTCGGCCGCCAGAGGAGAATTAGGATCTGCTGGTTGCACCGGGTGAAGGCTTCTGGTCGAGTGCGCCCTTGCCTCTTCTTCACGGAACTCCCATGTTATTGCTCTTGATGGACTTGCTCATCTTGTTGGAGTTTTCTTCAAGTTCATGACCCTTATGCTTTTCATGATCACCTACACAATCCAAGTCACATGTAGTGCTCGGGGAAATATTTGCTTGGGAGCAATAAGGGTTATCACATTACATCACAAGAAGTAGACTTATCAATTAAATCACATGTAATGCCTATGTCCACTTTGGTATTTTCTAACACATTAGAAGCAAGAGAATCATAAGCTTCTTTGAGCTTCTCATGAGTTTCACTAAGATCCTCATGAGAATGCCTTAACTCCTCTAACATGTTCTTTAAAGAAGAATTTTCCTCCTTTAATGTACTCATTTTAGATTTCTCTTGCCCCACATATTTTTCCATGCCATACAACAATTCAACAAGCTCATTATATGTGTACTCATGATCATCTTCATCATCACTATCACTATCATCATCATCATCACTACTATCAATTTTAAGTTTCGGGATACCTTTGGTCATAAGGCAATGAGGTGATGTTGATGGAGTTAGTAGATCATCAATAGAAACACTTGATGGAGAATGATCATCATTTTCATGAGTACTTGATGTAGAGCAACCATCTTTGTTCACCAATTTGTCAAGGCAAGCATCATCACTTCTTGTGTTGGACTCTTCATATTTTTCTTGAAGTTCAATCCACACGTCATGAGCACTCTCAAAGGTGTAAATTTTATTGGAAACCTCTGCACTCAAAGTACTAAATAAAGTTTTATATGCATGTGCCTCAAGATATAGACATTTTTCTTATGCTTGTGTTTGTGGAACGTCATCTAAGGCATGAGAAAATCCTATATCCACAATCCACCATATTTTAGTACTCATAGCACGAAAATATGAAATCATTTCAGTTCTCCAATGAGCATAATTGGTGCCATCAAAATAAGGGACTTCACAAGAAGGATATGATATAAATGAAAGCAAATAATTTGAGCAATCATAAATATTTTGATCCATTTCACCTCGCAACATTATTTCTCCAAGCAATTAAGCCTAATTAGGAGATTAGGCTCTAATACCAATTGAAAGGACCTTAATGTCGCCTAGAGGGGGGTGAATAGGCGGTTAAAACAAATTTGCAGCAGATAAAATAGACAAGTTCAGACAGGAGCCGTCTTAGTCCGCTAGGGTTGGCATCTTAGTCCGGACACTGTTTTAGGAAGGTGTATAAAAACACGCTTTAAGCAATCTATATATAGATCGGCTCCTACCAAGTTGTTCTAAACATATATGTGAGCAAATACACCGAATAAATTGAACCAACAACAAGTATAATGATAGAATAATTCAGTGTAAGCAAATCAAGCATAAATATGAAGAACAAAGTAAAGAACTTGCAAACCAAATATGAGACGCGATGATTTGTTTCCCGAAGTTCAGATTCTTCAAGAATCCTACGTCTCAGTTGAGGAGCTCCAAAGAACCGGGTCTCTTTCAACCCAAATCCTTACCGAGCAATCACAAAGATCGAGCTCGGGTTTTCTTGCTTCCTATGATTCCTTCCCTTACAGAGGTGAATTGAAATCTTCACAAACTTCCCGAGGCTCACCACAAAGCTTGAGAGCTCACCGGGCGACGCCTTGCCGTCTAGGGGATGAATCCCCAAGAGTAACAAATGCCACAAAGATTGCTTGCTATGAACTCAAGTGCTCAACAATGGAATTAGCTCTCTTTCACTCAATCTCTCACCCAATCTCACCCACAAGTTCAAGCACTAAGCAATTGGGTGTGGAGAGGATGTTTCTTGGCCTAAATGTGTGTTTCTTTGCTATGGAACCGGTAGCCAACCGTTGGGGGTGAAGGGGGGTATATATAGGAAGTTTTCAAAAACTAGCCGTTATGTTCTGTCAGTGGCCGTCTTAGTCCGGCCACGGGGGCCGTCTTAGTCCGGGCCAACTTGTAACAGAACCAATATTATCGTTGTTAGTCCCTCAACCATCTTAGTCTGGGCATTCCCGTCTTAGTCCGGCTGACCCCAGACCCCGTCATAGTCTGGGTTTGGCCGTCCTAGTCCGGGTCAGGCGAAAACAGAACCAAAATGGTTCTGGACCAGCCTGAGCCGTCCTAGTCCGGCTGTACCCGTCTAAGTCCAGGAGTCATCAGAAAAAGTGGCATAACTTTTGCTCCCGAAGTCAGATTTGGGTGATCTTGGACTCTATGGAAAGATAATTCAGAGGGCTATCCATCCTCACTAAGAACAAGCCCCAATTTCACCCAAAGGAATGTTAAACTCTCACAAAAGTTTGTTAGATCATTTTGAGCACCAAGACATAAGCAAAGCTATCAATTTTGCATCCCTCTTTATAGTATGGCATTTCTATACTCAAAAGTAAATAGAAAACTATGCTAATAGGAACACCTTCATGTCATAATATTTCCATATCTTGAGGGTTGCCAATGCATGAGCATTTCACCATTTGAACATTTAGTTGTTGATCAACTATTGATAAGCATACATGTCCAACATTATTATGCCTTTGCCTTGAGCATGTCCACTTGAGATTTTATATTTGATGTTCATCAACTCATAGTGCAACTGCAATCTTTCCATTTCCTTGAGCATGTCCACATGATATTTGGGATTGATGTTCATAAACTCATGAAGTGTATGTGACCACTTCCATATGTTCAACCCACTTGAAGTTCTTCAACATGTGAAATTCAACTATTGCTCTTAATTTCAATTTCACTTGATGTGGGTAACCCATGAGTACCATGCTCTTCCATTTCACATTTCAACCTTTCTTCAAATAAGTGATGTAGATAATCCATAGCTTCACATAGTCTTGCACGGTTCATCGCGCTAAGCCTACACTTGCTCTTCACCATTGCCTTTGGTTCTTCGGCGCCAAGCCTCTTGCTTGCCCTTCACCCTTGCACATGGTCCATCGCAGCCAAGTCTTGCTCAACCTTCACCGCCTTTCTATGTAATGCTACTTTGTATCCATAATCATCAATATGCTCACTATTATTTGAATAACCAAGTTGATATATCCTTTTCTCAAGTGTCTTGATTTTCTTCTTGTCTTAATGGTCACTTAGCTTCAAGTAATTGGCCAATAATCTCTACTTCAGTTATTGACACATCACCATGTTGACACCATCAACAATTGATATTCAATCATGTTCTATGATGTGTTTCTAGCTTCAACCATAGGTGTTGATTATGTCTACCGACACCTTCATCAACACATTGATCACTATTATATCTTTATCAAGCATCTTCATCAAATAACTTATTGAGTCAACCATATTGTCATCAATCTACAATATTGTCCATGTTGATCCTCAATAGCTGTTATAAACGGTTTGATGTCATAGCTTAATCTTCTTGCTTGATGCTGGAACATAACCTATCATGTAAGCTCACAAACTCATATAAAAGGTTAGTTCCAACAACCATTGTCATCTATCACCAAAACTCATCATTAATCCAAGGCTAGAGACCTAGACCTTTCAATCTCCCCCTTTTTGGTGATTGATGACAACACTATCATATCATGATGAAAGATAATAAAAACAAACTCTAGTATATGTCAACATGAACATGAGTCATATACTAGAGGGTTAGTTTCAACAAATAAAACAAGAAACATAAAGAGAGCTCCCTCTAAGCATGTGCATATAAAATGTAAAAGAAGCTCTCTTCCCCTTCTTGTATCTCTCCCCTCAATATATCTCTCCCCCTTTGGCATCAAGCACCGAAAAGGACACAATAATACAAAACATGTGCATGGGAGGAACAAATGCATATAAAACAAACAACCAAGGGGTTCACCATGTATTTATGATCCAAAGGATGTGGTTGAAAAAGAAAGAATGATGACAAGCATACCTTTGGAGTCACCTTTTGTCCACTTTGAGACTAAATAATATGAAGCTCAATAAAAAGTTAGTCTCAAGATCACAATGATTAGAAAAATAAATTCCCTCATATGATGAGCATAGATAAATATGCAATAAAATCATATGCATTTATTATTTGAAGAGCAAGAGGGGAATATAATCTAGATTGAATTCACTAATCAAACCAATGCAACTTCAACAAGACAAATAACAACATGAATGCATACATTTTGATATGTCCATATTACTAATAAATGAGATATCATATAATACAAAACTCAATAAAAGCACTAGCCTCATAAAACATAGTATAATCTCCCCCTCAAATTATGCATAGTGTAGAATATTCCATGAATACATATGCACTTGACAAATAACAAATAAGAGAGAAATATATATACTATATCTTAGGTTCAAGAAAGCAACCATAATATGGAATTGACATTTAATAACAATATATGTAAAACATGCTTCCATGAACCATATGGGGTATATATTTACGCAGCTCACAAAGAACTACAAATACATATGCAATACAAGGGCATGTGAAAAATTAATTAGATAGGCATAGAATGACTCACATACCCACAATATCATGATGAAGATAGCCACAAGAGATATACCACTTGAACTTGATGATTTTTGAATTAGTCATGATATCTCATAAGTCATAGCCTACTTTCATCATCTCCATCCTCATTTGTGTGGCCACCATGAATATAAGACTAGCCATTAATCCATCCACAATATCACGTCACCGCATGATACTAAATCAAAGATAAGCTTGCAAACACGTTAGTCTCAACTTCTCAAAAAAATATAGGATAGACTCATCCATGAATTATGCTCATAATTTGAATGATTTGTGAAGGACAAGCACATGAGAAGAGTATTGTGCATTTTGCATGTTCATGACACATATAGTGATATGATAAGAAATAATACATAATGTCATGATCAAATATTCAAAACTTGATGCATGTCAAGAGATGCCAAGCACATATGCATGCACATGATCACCATGGTAAGAAATTTCAAATAAAGCATATGGTAATCAACAAGTCATGATAAGAAGTATAAATAATAATACATGACACGTGAGATGGCTTGAAAGGAATATGAGTAAAAACAAGCCAACTAACAAAGCATATCATGATAAAAATTAATATTTGAGTAAACATGATATGAAGCATCCATGTCATATATGTGATGTCTTGACAAGATTTGAATAAAACACAAGCCATAATAAGCAACCATATCATGGAAAAATATAAAGATTTATAGCAACATGATATGAAGCACTTTAAACATGGCAAAGATAGTGAAAGACACACAAGTCAAGACAAGCATTGCAATCTCCCATAATAAGATGAGATATCTAGGATAACAATCTTCATGCAAGATAGGAAATTACAACAAACTCTTGTAATCCTAAAAACACACATAATTATATGATGCAACAAATGCATGAAATTAAATCAAGTTTATTCGGTATTCAAGAGGAGGATTTGGGTATAGTATGATCAAGAAATACCATAAGATTGATCCTTGAAAAGTTAGTTTCACTTTCAACATTACTTTTTTTTCATATATGAGTTAATTCTCCAAATCCTCTCGAGTCACATAGACTCATGATGAAATTCTCAATATTTTCTTGGAGACATTCAATATGTCCATAATGTCCGTGGACATTCAAATAAAGTTGAACTCAATTCATGAGTCATGGCTTGCTTTATTGATCTCATAGGCAATCACCTTCATATTATGCTTTTTGAGAATATATTGCCTTCACACTTGTTTATTTTCATTGCATTTGGTACATTTGCTTTCCTTGATCATCATCCACCACAAAGGCACATTTCCTAAGACAACGAGAGAAAACAAAACAACTACCAAGAAACTTGATAGACATGTTAGACTCATGTACCAAAAACATGGTATAGGCTCCCCCTAACATTATGCATACAAGTGATTATTACTTCTTGCAATTATGCACATAATCATGACAACCCGAGGGGAACATAGCCTATGAGTTGGTTTATGGCAAAAGAAATATAATAAAGAAAAACAACTTGCCATAAGCTATATGAAATGAAAGCACACGTAGGTTGCTAAAAAAATATATATTAAGATACATAGCAATCTACCATATGAGAGGAGATTATAGTCTTTGTGAATTTCTATTGTCATGCATGAACAAATGCTTGCATATAGGATAACAATAAGAATGAAACAAGATAAGCATGATCATATAAATTTGGCATCTAGTATCACAAAGGAGCATTCTCTTATAAATCAAGTACTAGTGCCAAGAAATTGTAATATAGAGCAACATGAAAATGTATATAAGTGAAACCAAGTCATTCTACATTTCTAGTAACATGGAGATATTTGCATATGAGTATGATTACCTCAAATGTGTTGTAACTAGAAGGCTTGCTTCTCTTTATATGAGAACCATCAACAATATATACCAACTTTTTAATTTCTCCATGAATACCAACTCAATAGCATAGATGATATAATGTTGAACCAATCCAATAATTCCAACTTTTTTATACAAGACCGGAATGAGTAGATTTACTTTTCATTGTCATCTCATCATCTTGAGTTTGTACTAATAGGACTTTGTCATCTTCATGATAAATAAAGTAAGTCATATTTCCTCCCTCCACAAGCTTCTTCTCGGTAGACCCACCATCTTGCCTTGAGCATCCCTAAACCATCGGCTCAAGCTCATGTCCATGTCTACCGATATCTTGAAGAGGTTTGACATTACTTCTCATTTCTCTCTCTAAGTCATCAATTTTTTCTATCCATGCTTGAGATTCTCAATTACCTTGCATTGTTGTAAGGATAATCATAAAAAAATTAAGCTCCTCATGCTTCTTCTCAAGCAAATTGAATTTGCCAACTAACTTCTTTTACAAATAGCAACAAAAAGGAGCATGTGTTACTCATAATCTCAAACATTTTACAATATCGACTCAAACGTTGACCAAAAATCCATAGAGGCAAATTTAACCAAAAATGACTCATTTGAATTGACCTTTCTTATATGAGTCACAAATACCTCCACAAACCGATATATACAAAATATATGGTTCTAGTGGCAAGACTCACTTGATGCTAAAATATGACTAAAAAAAAGATCAAGAATGTTTTTTGTAAAATCAAATACATTTCAAACCATTGGTCATAGAAAAATGTTTTGAATACCAAAAAGATCAATAATAACAAACTCTAGAGTTCAAGAAAATATTTATTTTTGATTCCTTCTCAAAATGGTTTTATGAAAACAAACCTTTCAAATTAAATACAAGATTCTAAAATCTATATTTAAGGCCAAAAACATTTTCTTCATAAAGCAAAATTTTGTAACATATAAAGATAGGTTTGAAAGACATAACAATTTTTGCAATAGGTTTTCTAAAGTTTTGGGTTATTTGTCAAAAGGCTATTTTGAAAACTATTATAGCATCAATAGAAATTTATTTGCATTTTGGGGTTGCAATACATATTGAATGATATAGTGCTCCCCAAACACATGTTAACCATATCTTATCTCAAATTGATACAAATGAAGCATCCATGCAACATAAGATATGCAAGAACAATAAAAGCCTACACAAGGCTAAAGACTAGATACTTTCAATGTAAATACATGTTACCAAGATGGCATTGGTTGAGGTTGTAGAACAATATTATTCATACTTGACATTCCTTCCATAAATGATGAGAAATACCAATTAGAAAGAATCTTGACATAAGATGTGCAATATGATTAACCTCAAGTGAGCCAAGTCTTCAATGCATCTCCATGTACCTATTAACTCATTTAAGCTCTTTGTGGTACCCAAGTCATGTTGGGTCCTTGTATGTTAGTCACAAGAGATTTAGGCACCCAAATGGCCTTTACATTAGCATTGTGTGAACTAACAACATTGGCAATAATAGTACCACTTCTAGCCTTCCTAAGCAAATAATGATCATTGAAAGGAATAGGTTTAGGATTGTTACCCATAGGACAATTGTTGCCTCTATGTCCCTTGTTCCGACATGTGTAGCAAATTCGATTCTTGTATTTGCAAGACATCTTCTCATCTTGCCTTTTGTTTGCTTCCATGGCGGAGAACTTCTTCTTGGGTGACATAAATTTTTCATTCTTCTTATGAGGACATGAAACAATTTCATGACCCTTCCCATTGCAACAATAACACTTCCTCTTGCTTTTTCTTGTTTTCTTCTTTGGAAGTGCGAGCTTGTCATCAACCTTGTTTAAACACATGGATGCATAGTGTCCCATGTTTAAGCATTTGAAGCACTTGACATGAGCCAACTTGTTGTCTTTTTCATTCTTTCTCATATCTTTTACTTCCTTCTTTGATGAGCAACCCCTAACATGATGACCCTCTTTTTTGCACTTGAAGCAAATAATTTGAATGTTGTTCTTCTTTAGATTTTGTCCCATGTTATTGCTCTTGATGGACTTGCTCATCTTGTTGGAGTTTTCTTCAAGTTCATGACCCTTATGCTTTTCATGATCACCTACACAATCCAAGTCACATGTAGTGCTCGGGGAAATATTTGCTTGGGAGCAATAAGGGTTATCACATAATACATCACAAGAAGTAGACTTATCAATTAAATCACATGTAATGCCTATGTCCACTTTGGTATTTTCTAACACATTAGAAGCAAGAGAATCATAAGCTTCTTTGAGCTTCTCATGAGTTTCACTAAGATCCTCATGAGAATGCCTTAACTCCTCTAACATGTTCTTTAAAGAAGAATTTTCCTCCTTTAATGTACTCATTTTAGATTTCTCTTGCCCCACATATTTTTCCATGCCATACAACAATTCAACAAGCTCATTATATGTGTACTCATGATCATCTTCATCATCACTATCACTATCATCATCATCATCACTACTATCAATTTTAAGTTTCGGGTTACCTTTGGTCATAAGGTAATGAGGTGATGTTGATGGAGTTAGTAGATCATCAATAGAAACACTTGATGGAGAATGATCATCATTTTCATGAGTACTTGATGTAGAGCAACCATCTTTGTTCACCAATTTGCCAAGGCAAGCATCATCACTTCTTGTGTTGGACTCTTCATATTTTTCTTGAAGTTCAATCCACACGTCATGAGCACTCTCAAAGGTGTAAATTTTATTGGAAACCTCTGCACTCAAAGTACTAAATAAAGTTTTATATGCATGTGCCTCAAGATATAGACATTTTTCTTATGCTTGTGTTTGTGGAACGTCATCTAAGGCATGAGAAAATCCTATATCCACAATCCACCATATTTTAGTACTCATAGCATGAAAATATGAAATCATTTCAGTTCTCCAATGAGCATAATTGGTGCCATCAAAATAAGGGACTTCACAAGAAGGATATGATATAAATGAAAGCAAATAATTTGAGCAATCATAAATATTTTGATCCATTTCACCTTGCAACATTATTTCTCCAAGCAATTAAGCCTAATTAGGAGATTAGGCTCTAATACCAATTGAAAGGACCTTAATGTCGCCTAGAGGGGGGTGAATAGGCGGTTAAAACAAATTTGCAGCAGATAAAATAGACAAGTTCAGACAGGAGCCGTCTTAGTCCGCTAGGGTTGGCATCTTAGTCCGGACACTGTTTTAGGAAGGTGTATAAAAACACGCTTTAAGCAATCTATATATAGATCGGCTCCTACCAAGTTGTTCTAAACATATATGTGAGCAAATACACCGAATAAATTGAACCAATAACAAGTATAATGATAGAATAATTCAGTGTAAGCAAATCAAGCATACATATGAAGAACAAAGTAAAGAACTTGCAAACCAAATATGAGACGCGATGATTTGTTTCCCGAAGTTCAGATTCTTCAAGAATCCTACGTCTCCGTTGAGGAGCTCTAAAGAGCCGGGTCTCTTTCAACCCAAATCCTCACTGAGCAATCACAAAGATCGAGCTTGAGTTTTCTTGCTTCCTATGATTCCTTCCCTTGCGGAGGTGAATTGAAACCTTCATAAACTTTCCGAGGCTCACCACAAAGCTTGGGAGCTCACTGGGCGACGCCTTGCCGTCTAGGGGATGAATCTCCAAGAGTAACAAATGCCACAAAGATTGCTTGCTATGAACTCAAGTGCTCAACAATGGAATTAGCTCTCTTTCACTCAATCTCTCACCCAATCTCACCCACAAGTTCAAGCACTAAGCAATGGGGAGTGGAGAGGTTGTTTCTTGGCCGAAATGTGTGTTTCTTTGCTATGGAACCAGCAGCCAACCGCTGGGGACGAAGGGGGGTATATATAGGAAGTTTTCAAAAACTAGCCGTTATGTTCTGTTAGTGGTCGTCTTAGTCCGGCCACAGGGGTTGTCTTAGTTCGGGCCAACTCGTAATAGAACCAATATTACCGTTGTTAGTCCCTCAGCCGTCTTAGTCCGGCTGACCCCAGACCCCGTCATAGTCCGGGTTTGGTCGTCCTAGTCCGGGTCAGGCAAAAACAGAACCAAAATGGTTCTGGACCAGCCTGTGCCGTCCTAGTCCGGCTGTACCCGTCTAAGTCCGGGAGTCATCAGAAAAAGTGGCATAACTTTTGCTCCCGAAGTCGGATTTGGGTGATCTTGGACTCTATGGAAAGATAATTCAGAGGGCTATCCATCCTCACTAAGAACAAGCCCCAATTTCACCCAAAGGAATGTTAAACTCTCACAAAAGTTTGTTAGATCATTTTGAGCACCAAGACATAAGCAAAGCTATCAATTTTGCATCCCTCTTTATAGTATGGCATTCCTATACTCAAAAGTAAATAGAAAACTATGCTAATAGGAACACCTTCATGTCATAATATTTCCATATCTTGAGGGTTGCCAATGCATGAGCATTTCACCATTTGAACATTTAGTTGTTGATCAACTATTGATAAGCATACATGTCCAACATTATTATACCTTTGCCTTGAGCATGTCCACTTGAGATTTTATATTTGATGTTCATCAACTCATAGTGCAACTGCAATCTTTCCATTTCCTTGAGCATGTCCACATGATATTTGGGATTGATGTTCATAAACTCATGAAGTGTATGTGACCACTTCCATATGTTCAACCCACTTGAAGTTCTTCAACATGTGAAATTCAACTATTGCTCTTAATTTCAATTTCACTTGATGTGGGTAACCCATGAGTACCATGCTCTTCCATTTCACATTTCAACATTTCTTCAAATAAGTGATGTAGATAATCCATAGCTTCACATAGTCTTGCACGGTTCATCGCGCTAAGCCTACACTTGCTCTTCACCATTGCCTTTGGTTCTTCGACGCCAAGCCTCTTGCTTGCCCTTCACCCTTGCACATGGTCCATCGCAGCCAAGTCTTGCTCAACCTTCACCACCTTTCTATGTAATGCTACTTTGTATCCATCATCATCAATATGCTCACTATTATTTCAATAACCAAGTTGATATATCCTTTTCTCAAGTGTCTTGATTTTCTTCTTGTCTTAATGGTCACTTAGCTTCAAGTAATTGGCCAATAATCTCTACTTCAGTTATTGACACATCACCATGTTGACACCATCAACAATTGATATTCAATCATGTTCTATGATGTGTTTCTAGCTTCAACCATAGGTGTTGATTATGTCTATCGACACCTTCATCAACACATTGATCACTATTATCCTTTATCAAGCATCTCCATCAAATAACTTATTGAGTCAACCATATTGTCATCAATCTACAATATTGTCCATGTTGATCCTCAACACTTGTTATAAACGGTTTGATGTCATAGCTTGATCTTCTTGCTTGATGCCGGAACATAACCTATCATAAGCTCACAAACTCATATAAAAGGTTAGTTCCAACAACCATTGTCATCTATCACCAAAACTCATCATTAATCCAAGGCTAGAGATCTAGACCTTTCACAAGGAGGTTCGGGCGGCAGAGTAGTGTCTTGTCCCGATCAGAGCTGTAGGTGCCCCCTGGGCGTGTTTACATATTTGCCCTGAGCTTTATATTACACGTCTTACTGATTGATCTAAGGATACTCTAGTACTTCAATCTTCATCTGGTACATGCCCCTGGCGGCCACTCTCTGCTTCCTGCGTCTGGGTCTCGTCGGGAGCCTACTGGGCCGAAGGGCCTTTGGGCCGATGGTCCACCCGGGCCTTGTCGCTTGTTGCTGGGCTGCTTTCTGGCCTTGGGGAGACTAAGGGGTGGGCTTTCCCCCAATAATAAGTATTTCACCAATAAGAAAAGAGGGTTGATCAATTCTTCACAGCCATAAAATTAAAGTAGCAATAGTTATTTCCCATGGCGGTCCCAGAATTTGGATAAAACTCGGGCCAAACTAGGTGTAGACAATAACAATTAAGCGATAGCAGACACTAAGGCATCCCCCATTAATCAGATGTTATATTTTTTTAACAAGTTAAAGCCACTTCCATTCCAATAAAAACGAAAGTCTCCAAGTCATTTACATCCTATTATTATAGATGCAAGCAAAAGACTGAGATTAGAAATATTTTTGCATGCATCACCAGCATGTCTCCAGAAGATAATCAGTTAAGATGTTGTTTTCAGTACTAGCCAAAGAAATACGGCTCCGTTTGGATGTAGATATTGGAGGGCTTTGGCATTAAACTCACTGGATGCAGATGAAATTGCTTGTTGAAATTGAGTGAAGTGGCCAATACCAATTCATGTTTGGATGTATATGTCCCCAAATTGAGAATTGATCTCATCTAAGCTAGCTGTGTGAGAGAGGGTGGGCCTCAGTTCCACCGCTGCCGGCCGTCGCAACCCTAGCTGCGCGCGGGCGTGGTCGGCCTTTGAGCCACCGCATTGCCTGCTGCTCTGCACAGCCGCTGCCGGTCGTGAGGTACAAGGCACACGCCCTCTTGCTTGCCATTTTCAAGCCCGCAGTTCCCCGTCTCCTTCCGCTCCGGCGCGTCGACACGCTCAGCACCACCGACGCCGCCATGTTGACCCCCTCCACGCCTCTTTGACTTGGTATGCCGCGACGGCAAGGGCCTCACGGGACAGAGATGGGGCGGCTAGCGGCGGGAGCTCGAGGGGCCGACAATGGGTGCTCGAGGGGCCGGCGGCGGGATCTCAAGGATGATGGAGGGGCCGACTGCGAGGGGACAGAGGGGCTGGAGCAGAGGGGAGTTGCAGAGACGACGAGTGAATCGGAGCTACTGAGGGGACAAAGATGCGATTCCAGCCAATACGGAGGTAAAAGGCTCAATATCGCTTCGGGATCTCGCAAGTTGACGCGAATGCCACGCGGAAACGAGTCACGATTCCATACTCCAATGCCATGATCATCCAAACACCTGGAATTGGGGTCTCCTAATTCTAATTCCAATACCATGGCCTCAATTCATACATCCAACGGGGCCTACCATATTTTTCGGTTTAAGAGGGAACTAATATTACTGAGAATTGTAAAATAAAGACAGTGATCTTTTGCACGTGGATGGTTCTTTTGACTATAATACGGTGGTTCAGGAAAGACTGAAAAAGCAAAACCAAAGTAATAAAGTAACCCGATCCGTGAGTGGTAGAGAGTGACTGCGGGTAGAAAGTTTCATGGGCGAAAACAGCACAATGCAAAGAGAGCGTAGCGTCGTCGGACATCGAGATCATTCTTCGACGTGTTAGAGTCACTGTGATTTTTGTTTGTACGGTAAGGATGGCAAAAAAACAAGTCAAATTGTGATGTGAATTGTGAAATGAAGATGGTGATCACTCTCTCGCACAATTCACCAAAATAGTGAGACCACAACGATCAGGACGGCGGACAGGAGGAGTGGCGACGGCGCGCCGGCAACCATGGCCGCGGCTAGTGCTGTCTAAAAAGCCCATGGGCCGTGGGCCGGCATAAAGCACGCAAAAAAAGTATGGTCCACTCAATTTAGGGCCCGTGCCGGCATGGCCCTATGGTAAGGGCCGTGCTTGGATCGACAGTTAGGCCCGAGAGCCGGCATGGCACAGCCCGATAAAGTTTGTTTAAATATAATTATATTTATCTTATAATAAAAAAAGAATTTTTTAGTATACTACTAAGTCATCTCATTGCCTTAGTGGAGGTTTTGAGTTCAAATCTCATCACCCACCCTATTTCTCTTTATTTTTTATTACTTTTAAGTGTTAATAAGCTGTAATTGAATTATTAGGCCATGGCCTAGTGGCCTGGTTCGACACGAATTTGTATTTTAGGACTGTGCCACGGGCCGGTAGCTGAGCCCTAAGACCGTCTCGATACAACCCAAAATGGTCCGTGGGCCGTGCCAACTCTATATTAAATATGCCGGGCCTTTTAAGGCCCGGGCAGGGCCACCCGTTTGGACAGCTTTAGCCGCGGCCATGCGTTGTTTGGCTCGTGTTGGTTGATTGGGAAGTGGATTGGAGAGTGCTCTGCTTTTAGGCTGCCTGCACCGGGATGTTGTAAAGTGCCCTGTAGGAGCAAAATAGCAGATGCAGAGCTGCACCGGGAGACGGTAAAACATACGCTATCATATCGTTCATCTCCGTTTCCTCCAAATATAGCGCGATAGCGTGCCTCCGCTATGGGCATGGGACCCACGCACCAGCGCGCGCGAGCCAACAACCCGCCACCGGCTCCAAGCGGATGAGGAAAGGGACGCATCTGGGCCGGCGAGCAGCACGGAGGCGAGGATGGAGGCGGCGCGCAGAGGGGGTCGACAGGCGGCAGGCGGCGGTGGGGAAGAGGGCAGCAAGGATGGAGGCGGCGCGCGGAGGCCACCACCCGCGCGCGTGACGGATCGAGGAGCGAGGAGGTGCTGGTGGAGCGGAGGCGCCGGCACCGACGGCGGCGGAGGAGCAGGAGGAGGACCGGTAGCAGCACCACCGCGCGCGGGGGAGGAGCAGGGGCTGGCGGCGTCGCGCGGATGGGACCGGAGGAGAGGGAGGCGTGGGCGGGCCGGCGTGGAGCGGGCGCCCTGGAGGAAGAGAAAGAAGGACTGGAGGAGGGGAGAGGAGGAGGCAGCGGGCGTCAGCGCATGCGGGGAAGGCGGCGACCAGCAGCGCGCGGGGGGAGGCTGGCGACGAGCGTCGGCATGCGCGGAGGAGAGTGGTGGGCGGCATTTGCGACGAGGAGAGAAGCAGGGGAGAAGGAAGGGATAAGGGAGAAAAAGGGAAAGAAAAAAAGAAAAAGGAAGAAAAAAGAAAAGAGAGAAAAAGAAAGATATTGTTATTTAATTAAAAATTGGATTCATAAACTATTGTAAAAGGGGAAGAAGTAAAAAAGAAATAGGAGAGATGAAATGAGATGGTAGTTAGAGAGTGTTGAATAAAATATTGTGTTAATTGATATAGATGATGGATATAGAGTATGAACGGGTATAGTAAAATTGAATATAGAGAAGAGAATCTTGCTGACTAGGACGAAATATTCATTTTAGATGATAAATTTAAAATATGACAAATGCGGACAGCCTTATCAGAGAAAATCTGGCACAAGAATTCACCGGACTGTGTAGGAACATTAACGATCAAACTCCGTCTGTATTCCTTTGTTCCATAAATGTTAGGCTCAAGAATGCTTTTTTTAAAAAAATTGAGGGGCCCAGGAAATTGATTTACTATTGCCCAACGGAAGAGCCCAGGCTGCAACTGGCCACTTCATTTAAAAGGCTGAAAAAAAGAACAAGGCCTAAACACGGGCTAGCCCAAAACATTGCGGCCCAACGAAAGCTCGCGCAGTCTCCAAACTGCGATAGAAGTGGGCCGTAACGTGGCGCGCGCGGTGTATACGAAATCCGCGTCGACCCCGCCCGAACCCTAGCCCGCGCCGCCGGCACCTTCGCCCCGCTCTGCTACCGGACTTGGCAGCGCCCTCGCCGTCGAGACCTGCCGCCACGCACAACAACTTGTTCTCTACTGGCGTTAGCTAGGGCAGCCCTATTGCTCGGTACGCCTCTGCCATGGCCCCAGAGAAAAAGTCCATGGCGCGGCCGGCGACCAAGGAGGAGTACGCGACGTTGCGAGAGCTGTTCCGGCCGCACATCGAGTCGTTCGACTACTTTCTCGACAAAGGGCTGGACAAGATGCTCGAGTCCATCCGTCCCATGGAGATCACTGACCCCAACTCCAACAAATTCCTGAGAAATATCCTTCATGCTTCAGCTTTGTTGTTTTTTTCTTCCCTTTTGTGTATGTGTGGATTTTGCTTTCGCTCATCGGTGCAGCTATACTGTGTAGTTAGAGATATTTATCAGCTGCAGCAAGTAGTGGGAGCTAACGTTGTCTTGAATTCTCGTTCATGGCACCTAGTTAGTAGATAATGCAGGACACAACTGCTAATTGCATAATACATATCGGTAAACGGTAACTTACACTGAATGGTTCATGTTCTTAGAAATTCTGGCAAACTAGGATTTTTGTGAGTTGAACTTAGTGTCTTCATAGGGATGCTGAGGCAAGTACTGGGTCTCTGTTTGCTGCTCTTTAGGTGAAGGTACTAACCAATCAGAACCTAAGAAACCAATCAGTACATACGTAAAGGTTGCATGCATCTTAAGCTTTTGAATGTTTTGATATAATAGTGAATCATGCATCTGAACACCTGAATCGATGGTCCTTTCTCCCTTTTGTTCCCCTTAACTACTGTTGATACTATCATTGGAGAAGGGTCATGTACTCCCGCCGACGAGAGATAGTCGATTGGGTATACCCCTCTACCCCCAAGAGGTTTGTAATTTTTCTGTAGTTATTTGTAAGATATTATTCTTTCAGACATGGGGGGACCTAAGTTTCTCTCCTTTAGCCAAAAGTAGTATATGTTGGCCTTCTCATGTACAAATATTTGCTTGTCTGACTCTTTCCCTTGTTTTCTTTTTGTTAACAGTGCAGGCAAGCAAGAATTACGTACCACGGGGAATTTAAAGTGGATGTCAGTCTCCAGTCTAGTGATGGAGGGGCAGCTGTCAGCCAAAGCTTCAATTTTGGTTATTTGCCTATTATGTTGATGGTTGTTATCCTTTCTCATCTATGCTTCTATTTCAATTTTGTGAAAATATAAAGAAAGTTTCAAGGCTTCAGTGAATTTTAGAATATGGAAGGATAGATGCTAATACATGATTTGAGAATGGAGGGAATAATTTATTTATAAAACACCTACTACTACAATTGTGCATTATGGAATACTTTTAGAGGCAGGCAAATGACATTCCATTTTGTTGTGCTCATTCTCACTATTCATAGAGATATCATCATCTTAACTATGAGAATATTCCCCAAAGCAACACATTTTTTGACTGTAGGGAGTAGCACACAA
Organism: Eleusine coracana subsp. coracana; assembly: GCA_032690845.1. Taxonomy (NCBI): domain Eukaryota; kingdom Viridiplantae; phylum Streptophyta; class Magnoliopsida; order Poales; family Poaceae; genus Eleusine; species Eleusine coracana. The sequence goes on from CM064426.1 coordinate 14,811,350, forward strand.
GGCATTGTGTTACTTCAGTCTGCTTATAGGAGCTTTGTTTGTATTATTCTGGATGAGTATGATAATTCACAATCCTAGAGTAGTAGGACATATACCTTCAGTATACAATATGTGAGAACATTCCCCAAAGCAATACATCTTTTGACTGTAGGGAGTAGCACACAAGGTGTTGTGTTATAGGAGCTATGTCCGTATTATTCTGGATGAGTATGATAATTCACAAGCCTGGAGTAGTATGACATATACGTTCACGATACAATGTGTATGCTTTGGTATGTCCAAAATTAATCTATTCTCTGGGTAGTTTTGCATGATTTCACATTAGACCCTTGGAACAACAATGCCCATTCCTGTTAGTTGGCTGTGTCTCATGACCATGTCCAGTATCAGCACATGTTCTTTAGGTTTGTCCACTGAAATAAGTTCATTTTGTGCAGTTTCTCTTATTCAGTGCTACTATTCAATGTTGAACCATATATAAACATTGTGGGTACATTCATATCCAATTTTAAGGTTTTCCTTTGCCTTTTTTTTTTTGGGTGGGTGGGTAAGCATTTTCTTCTTACTATCTCTCTTGGCCACTATATTTGTTTGTGGCTTAAAAGTCTTTTGGTTTATCCGCTGCACATGTCTATATGTCCCTAACTTTCTGATCTTCCGTTTCCAGTCAAAACTTTGCCACCTGAGAAATGCGGACCCACATAAATTAGTTTTCCATGGAGAAGAGGCAACAGAAATGGGGGGGTGAGTATTGTGAATGAGAAACATATAATTTAGTGTTTGAAGCATTTTATGTGTCACTCGTCATTACCTTATTTTAAGACTTGGGACTTTCACATGAATGTATGTAGTTGTTGTATTGTCCTGATTATCTGTCTTTCTTTTGCATGATGTGTCTAAAACCGGTAGATGATAATTGCTCTGTGGCCAATTTTTTTTGTCTGCCTTTCTGAATCTTTACAAAAAAGGACACTGTAACCTGCTCTAGAAATTATATGTGCTGATATGGTTCTATGCATCAATGCAGTTCTCTGTGTGGGTAAATCCATTTGAAGTAGGGGCTTTGTGTTTTCTCCTGTCCTGTGTGTTCTCATTCTGATGCTGTCCCAATACTTAGAAACTTAATAGAATCAGGGGACTCTATAAAAGCTTCTGATTGCTCCTGAACAAATTTGTTGGCTCTATTCCCTTATTTATTATTTGAATCATTCGTGCTCAATGTTGAAATTCCTTTTTAGGTACTTCATATGTGGCGGGATGGAGAGACTTATACGGATTCTTATTTTGCAGAAGCGTAACTATGTAAGACAAAACATGGTTCTTTTTTGGAGCCTTAAATTGTGCGTGGGTTGGTCGGTGGGAGGGGTCAAACTAAAGGATTCTGATGAGTTTCTGTTTGATTAATTTTCAGCCTATGAGCTTGGTTCGTGGTTCTTTTGTTAATCGTGGTGCTGGCTACACTGACAAAGCAGTTGTCATAAGGTGCTGTATACTTCTTTTTTCTCATGCCACTTTTGTTTGATTCTGAATCAGAATTGAGGGATGGTGTTCAAATTTGCTTCGGTTTGATCTTGGACATTGTCACTGCTGCAATATTCAACTGCAGTGACTTTTTATGTACCTTGACTCCATAGTTTTACTCAATTTCGACATGATTCCTACTCTCAATTGTCTTGTTGATTATCTTTTGCCATTTTTTTTTATTAGTTGAACGCTTAATGTGTATCCAACAAAATAGAGCATTTCAGAAAACTTTTCTCTGTCAACAGATCCTTTAGTACCTAGTTTTTTGGAGCATGATTCATGTACACACTACACAAGTGCCAACAATAACAACGACAACTAAGCGTGTTTAATCCCAAGCAAGTTGGGGTAGGGTAGAGATGAAATCCTGAAGAACCAAAGCACAAGAGAAAGACAAACAAACACAAGAAACAAGGCAAAGAAGAGGGGTGGGAAAAGAGCAATAAAAAAAAAACAGAAAGATAAGGAAAGGAGAGAAAAACTCCTTGACGACATTCCAATCCTTCAAGTCTCTCTTCAAAGACTCCTCCCAAGTCATGTACACAAGTGCCATTACCCATTAGTACTGTAATGCATTATACGAGACCGAACTTTATTCTGTTATTAATGCTGAACTTTCTATATATTATCTTTTTAAAGAATTTTTAGCTTGCTGTTCCTTTTTATTATTGAGGAAGGCTGTTCCTTGCTCTTTACGTTTGGTCTGAAATTAACTATTTGACATATCTTGAAAGTTGAAAGTTCTGTATATCACAACCATGTTGAATGGTGGGACACTCAGTAAAATTCCGAAGATCCTGTTATGTTTCCGAATAGGTATAACATTAGAGTTGCTGCTACGCACACAGCTTTACCAATCTTGTTTTTTGTTTATTTTGAAACAGATGTGTCCAGGACGACCAATCAAGTGTGACAATAAAGTTATATTATCTCCAAAATGGAAGTGCAAGGCTTGGGTTTTGGTAAGTTCAATGTGAGAAATAGTGAACAATTCCTTTTTCTTCTCAATTTGACCTTTTGAGTTGTGCTGTATGTAGGTTGGGGGGCAGAGAGTTTCTTCTTCCTGTCGGTATTGTTCTCAAGGTCTAATCTGTCCCCATTTCCTTAATTATGCTTACCATTTCTAACTAGCAATTATATTACTTTTGTTTTTGTTGTATTTCACTTCAATTGATTTTGCTCTCTTTTGATTCCCTTTTTGTTGTTCTACCATTGGCCTCTTTCACCATCCGATGCACTGTGCTAATCCTCAATGTTGATTGGATTATGGTGAAACAAGAGGGCCTTGGATCCTTTCTTGAGGCATACCTTAATCTGTGTTTTGCTAGTGATCTTAAGTCCATGAGCTCAATATGTCTGTATATCCTACTCAATATGGTTGTTTAATAGTATTTCTTTCTGTATCCTAGTACATAAATCTCTATTCCCATCTTCTAAAAATTGTTAGGATATTTCTGTCGAAGTACATATCATGCACTTTATAGAAAATGTTAGTGCAACATTGCATTGACTTGAATATGAATTAGTGAATTACTAATGGCAGGCCCTTATTGACACAAGTGACCGGGAAATCTTTACAAGCTTGGCATGCTGCTACAGCAGTAAATATAAAAATGGAGAAGAAAAAGGAGTTGTCAGTACTCAACTTATTTGTGAAAGGGCACAAATAATTCTAGACGAAGTCAGAAATCTGTCACTTTTCACTCGCATGCAGTGCTTGGAGCATATTGGTACTTTGAGAGTTCCATTCTTCTATGTTTACAATCCTTTGAAACCCTCTTATGTTCTGAAATTGATGATGATCTTCCAAATGCAGGACAGTACTTCCGATCTGTAATGGAGGGATTTGAAAAAGATGATTATGAAACTGTAATAATTAGCGTTTTATTTGTGTTTATCCTGATACACTGTTAAAATCTGGACCGTGCTTCAATTTGGGTTTTCTACATTGTTTAGGTTGCTAAAGCGGTTCTAAAGGACTATGTTTTTGTGCATCTGAAATACAACCATGACAAATTCAATCTGTTGATGTGAGTTGCAGTCCAGTGTTGTCTTTTTGTAAAGTTTTTATCCGTGTGAACTCTTTTAATTTGTCTTTCTCATTACTTTTCTGTTTAGATTTATGCTGCAGAAACTTTATGCTCTCGTAGATAAAACTGCTGCGCCTGATAATGCTGACGCACTACAATACCAGGAGGCTCTCTTGCCTGGCCACTTGATTACAGTTTTCCTAAAGGTTACTGAACCCTCCAGTGCCATTCATTTGTGTTTGTTTTCTCTTGGAAATATCTCTATACTCTATAGCACAACTAGAAACATCGATAATTGCTCTTTGCATTGGAACTAATTCAACTTTTTTAAAATGACCAGTTTACCTTTCTTTGTCCCCTCTACCTGATTTCCATTGTACCTGTGAACCATCACATAGATGATTTTGGTGAATTTTAGTTACAAGATGCCCTGCATATGAGCTTTAGGTGCTAAGGCTAGCGCAAATCAGACACTGGGTGCTAAGTTTTGCTACTAACCCTGCCCCTGCATCCTCAGCCCCCACACCTCTTCAGCTCTCGAGTGAGGCTTGCAACCTCTACTTACTGAAGCATATGCTCTTTCAATGTGCATATTCTTGTCTACTCCATCCTGGTGAAATTTGTTGATGTTAGGACAATGCATTCTTTTGATACTTATTCTTAAGGCCTTAAGTTTTGGGATAGGGGTAAGATGGTGTAGGTGGTTAAAAATTATGATTGGACAGAATGAGATAGGGAGGGGGATATGGTTGTTCTTCAATGTGAAAATTTGTATCAATGTAAAAATCTGTAATGCTGTAATTCTGAAGCAGCATTTGTGAAGTACTGTGAAACCTCGCCCACGCTATTGTTTTTATTCCAGTGCTTAGATAGCTTTAGTGCAAATTTCATAACCCCTCATATTTCTGTGCCATTTTTTTTTTAATTTGCAGGATAGACTTCAAGATTGGTTGAGGAAGACGAAACGTTTAATCCTTGAAGAGGCTGCAAAGAACAAAAGTTTTGATCTACATGATGGTATGTTATCCTATTTGTGTTGTGTTACCAAAACTTTAATTTCTGTATACTCTGGTATTGAGCTCTCAAGTTCAAACAGATCAATCCATTGTCAAATATTGTTGGGGTATGGCGGCGCCGGGGCCCTCCACCCGTGGCACAAGAAGAGAGACCTAGTCTCCTTCTTTGTCTACCCTCCTAGAATTCACAGCTGCCTCTTATAGATGAGGAGTCCAATAAACTAACTCAACAACCTAACTAATCTGCTAACAAAGCTACTTGCAGTTGGGTCGCTGGCCTGGCCAGCTCCTCCTGTACCATTCCATCCCTCCTTATGAGCAGCTCGTCCTTTAGCTGCAATTGAACTAGCTAACCAACCTAAACGATGACGGCGACTCGACATGACTACCAAATAAAAGAGACAACTCAATATTAAGCCTTTTACATCTCCGTCTTAAAAACTTATTCCCAACTAATGACAGTCATAGTCTATGGAGCTAGAGGGAGCTGCTGTCCTCCCACGCTTTGGCCCACCACAGTCAACACCACATGAGAACTGGCAGCACAGGCAAGAGCAGTAGCAGCACCTGCAGAGAGATTGCAATAAGCAATGGAGGAGAGCGTGAAGCCTTTGAAATAAAAGGGTGAAGACACCTGGTTGAAGTACTGGTGTTGCTGCAGTTAAAGATTGAGTCGGTAAAGGACATAGTTGAAGGTGGTGGCAGTATGAGCATTGTGGCCTGCCAACACCAGATTGGAGGAGATACTCCCTCCAGGGTCCCATGGAAACACCTCATGACCCATTGTAACCTTCCTTGCACGCTTAACAAAGTCCAACAAACTGTCAGCACCTGCATAACAGTTGTCAGCAGCTTTGTAAAAAAAAAACGAGTGCAGATGCAGCAACTGGTAATTGCATTTGGAGCTGTATATATCTATTAATTATGGTTCTTAGTTCAGCTGAATATACCTGTTATGCAGATGAAATAAAAATAAACCAACAACCTATATGTAGCTTGTGGTTCTTGGAAATAGAATACATTTTTCAAGAGGATATAAAATGGCTCATGTCAGTATGACCATACTTTGCCCCTCTATTGAAATTGAAATATGTCCATTAAAAAATAAGGATTTTTTGTTCTTTATTGAAGTGACAGTCACGTTATAAAAAACAACCTATCTATATAATTTGCAGTGTGAAGCATCTTGTTTGAAGGTTAGGGATTGGAAATTTGCCTATATGAGTTATGTACAATTTTTATTCTGAAACATCTCAATTTTAGTCCCCTTCTCATGAGCCTTGGACCATGGTTTAAATCATGAATGGTTGTTAGTTTGGCAATTATATCCACACGAGGCCCTTCTAGATTGATTCTATTCTTGGTTGTGGTGTTGGTGATGCATCTTACTTTTAAACCTGAAGGCTGAAAGGATCTGAATTCTGAAGCAATGAATGTTGCTGTAGTATCCTGGCCGGTCGAATAATACCATGAACCAAATAAATTGAATTATGCATAATGAGTTAACATGATTGCTGCCAATTTTTTCAATCGATTAACATTTACGTACTTCTGATCTGATCTGATTCAATAGGATTTCTTACTGACTGAAAGGATATGAAGCAATGGATGTTGCTGTAGGTTATCCTGGTCGGTTGAATGATTCATTGAACCGAATGAATTGAATTATGAATAATGGGTTAACATGATTGCTGTCAATCTTGTCAGCCGATTAACATTAACCTTTATATATTTTGATTCTATCTGATTTCTTACTTTTCCTCGTTGCTATACGTAACCACTTTATAGTTTTTGTTAGGGGAATAACCAGTTTGTAGTTCTTTACACTCTTTCTTTTGGGTGAGATAATCCTGTTGGAATCTATTATTTCTGAGCCAACCCCAACTTGCTTGGGACTGAAAGGCTTTATTGTTGTTGTTGAATACCACTTGACATTTGTGTAATAATATTATGTTGTCTTTGTGTAGCACACGAGATTAGGAAATTTCTTGGTAAAAATACCACATCTGTTGGTAGAGCGATCGAGAGCATGCTAAAGGTTGGTAAAGTGAATTCACAATCAGGATTGGATCTTCCACAGGTTCGTCTCTTTTACTCTGCTTAGTCTAGTTTTAGATTATTTTCAAGTGGCGCGCCCACTGATAGTTGGGCGCTTGTAAATGGAGCCCACACCCCTTCTGTGTACATGTTACTATTGCTCTTCTTCTTAATGAAATGATGCGCAGCTCTCCTGCATGTTCAAGAAAAAAAAATTGTAGGCCGAATACTGCTTAATTCAACGCATCATGTCCCTAGAATTTATTGTGGTTAAGAGAAGTATGACATGCTATTTCCATTTACATGGGTAGTCTTCTATCATCTCACAATTTTAACATAAACACACAACTTATATGTGGGGAATGAGTCGAGAATTATTTGGGGGGTCATACACATTTTAGTAAATGAACATTTCCTACTTTTCTCTGAGATTATTTTACACTGATAAGATATTGTTAAATTTTCAGAGAGATGGGATGACCATTCAAGCTGAACGACTTAACTTCCATCGTTACATCTCTCATTTCCGTGCTGTTCATAGGGGTGCTGCTTTTGCTAAGATGCGCACAACATCTGTTAGAAAGTTACTTCCAGAGTATGAATCCTTCATGCCATTCTATTTTTGTTTCTTTGCTTGCATCCGTTGGTATCTGTACTGAAAACTTCCATGTAGGTCATGGGGTTTCCTGTGTCCAGTCCATACACCTGATGGAGAGCCTTGTGGTTTACTAAACCATATGACTTCTGCATGCCGTAAGATACTCTCATGTTCTCTTGAATTTAATTTTCACTGCACCCTCTTTACACTGCTGCTCCTTTCATATCCAGAGACCATTATTTCTTGTTTCTGTTTTGTCTTTGGCATCATGATGCATCTGCATTCTTTCTGTTTAAAATTTCTATGTTTTTTTGCTTAATCGCTAACTATCTCAAGTTATTATTTTATCAGCATCGGTTCATATTTGGTGTGTACAGGTGTTTCGTCATTCTACAACTCAGATGGAGCAGTTAAAAATTTTGACTATATAAAATCAACACTTTCTGCCGAGTTGGTTCGTGTCGGAATGAACCCATTGTCTCCAAAGATCGAGCGAACTGGTCCCCCAGAAGTACTAAATGTTCATTTGGATGGATGCATTGTTGGTACTATTGCTTCGGCTAAGATTGAGGAAGCAGTTAACTATATTCGAACATTAAAACTTCTGGCGGCCTCAGGGGTCTGTTTTCTTATGTTATCATTTTTTTGTTAAATTTGACCCCTTCATTTTTTTGCTTTCATATTCTAACCCATGGAGTTGTTTAAATTCTTATTAGATTCCTGAAGATCTGGAAGTGGGCTATGTCCCCCTAAGTCTGGGTGGAGCTTATCCTGGCCTTTACCTTTTCACAAATCCAGCTAGATTTGTTCGACCTGTCAGAAATCTCATTAGTCTACCTGATGGAAAGGAAAATATTGAGCTTATTGGACCATTTGAACAGGTGCGCTCCAAAAAATATCCTTATTTAATTTAATAATTTGTTACCTATATCCCAATAACTTATAACTTATTTTGTATTCAACATTAGGCATTTATGGAGATAAAGTGTCCAGATGGTGGGGCTGGTGGAAGAAATATATTATTTCCTGCAACTCACGAAGAAATCCACCCTACAGCCATTCTCAGTGTAGTTGCCAATCTTACACCTTGGTCTGACCACAACCAGAGTCCTAGGAACATGTACCAATGCCAGGTAAATACAATGATCTAATTGTGCATGATAATAATTAAGCTCTTTGTGGATTGACTAATCTTCTGCTTATTCGCAGATGGCAAAGCAAACCATGGGCTTTTGTGGGCAAGCTCTAAAGTTCCGTACTGATGTAAAAGCATTCCATCTACAGGTTTGTTTCGTATAGAATAATTAAGTAGTCATCATGGAAGTGCTTTTCATTTGTTTTTTTTAAGTTGTGTCATTGTAGTTGGATATGTATAATATTTCCTAGTAATGTGCCGTCTTTTATGATTCTTAAGATGCCTACATTTTTATTTCTGTTGTGGCATCATAGCAAGGTTATTCTCAATTATCACTAGGTTTGAGTAATATACTGTCTTTGTTGCCCTGTAGACCCCTCAGACACCAATTGTTCGGACAGCTACGTACAGCAAATATTTTATGGATGAATTCCCGTCAGGAACAAATGCTATTGTTGCAGTGCTATCATACACAGGGTAAGCCTTTCATTGCAGTATGATCATTTTTTAAAAAAAACCTATGCTTGACAAGATGAAACTGATTCTGTAAGCTAGTTATGACATGGAGGATGCCATGATTTTAAATAAATCAGCTGTTGATCGTGGAATGTTCCGTGGACATATTTACCAGGCAAGTTATCCTCTATCTATTACGATCAGTGATATACTTTTATGATGTACATGCAGTTTGGTTTATAACTATTTATGTGACATGCTACCTAGTGACTTACTGCCTTTTACATTTGTAGTCAGCTGTTTAATTTATCCAACTTCCTGAATTCTCTATCTGGGGAACCAAAACCCCTGGGCACAAAAAAAAAACACTTGCACTGAGGCCAGTTCCAGATCTGGAAGTTTCGATGCAGCCCTAAGAATGCAGTAAGATCTGGACCCCTAAAAAAACACTTGCACCCCTAAGAATGAAGTAAGGTTGAAAGTTTCCATGCAGTAAGACTGTAAGGGATTCCAAGAGCGTAATAATATAATCACAGAAATGACATAGCTTCACTTGCTATGGGAAACTCATTGGGAGCCTGATTTTCTCATCAGAGAAAAATTGATAATTCAACAACATTTTGTATTATAATTGTTAGTGCCAAAATATATACTCCCTCCGTTCCAAAATTGTTCTCGCCATTGACTTTTTTCGTTATGTTTGACCATTCGTCTTATTCAAAAAAAAATTTTTAAAGATTCATATATTTTTTCATGACTTCTTTTTTGTTACTAGAGAAAATTAAAATATAACTTATAATTTTACATATTTGAACTAATATTTTGAATAAGAAGAATGGTCAAATGTAACTACAAAAGTGATTGGTGTTAACAATTTTGGAATTGAGTAGTATAGCTTAAAAGAGTTTGTAAATTTTCGTATATACTTTGTATACATGTGTAATATCTATATTTATTAAAGACACTGGAGTAGATTTGGATTCTTTCATATAGAACTCTGTTCCACAATGCATCTTTCAAATAGGCTCTATCTGAAAAAACGTGATTTAACCAACTGATTTGGAAACTTTTAGTAGTATTCCAATAGCTGTTCAGTTTTGGGGCTTCAAAAGTAACCCTTTTCTTATAAACAATTTCTGCAGACTGAATGCATTGACTTATCAACAAAGAGTAGAGATAATGTTCCAGAATCATTTGCTAAGAGTACATTATCAAGGGAAACAAGCGCAATTGATTCAGATGGTCTTCCTCGGCTTGCAGAGGTTCTTATTTATTCATACTAAAATTATTTATTTCTGTGCACTACAAGAGCTGTTCGATTTCTTTTCTCTTTCCTCGAAAATAAATTTCTTCTCTTGGAATCAACCTCACGTGGACATCTATTTTCATTGGCAGGAAGTGCATCCAAATGAGCACTATTACAGTGTCTATAATAGTCTCACTGGTGCAATAAGGCCTGTACGACTAAAAGGGACAGAACCAGCATTTATTGACTATGTTGCTGTCAATGGGGCAGGTTCAAAGAATACTATGCAGAAGGTAGGACCACATACAAATAACCTTTTCAGAGGATTTCAGTTAGCTGAAAGTGATCAGTAAAATCACAAACATGCATGCATCCTTTTTGTTTATTGTCTGAGTTTGTTGAAAGTTTCACAATCTTGTATTTTTGTGTCTTTGAACTCATATAGCACTTTGTGCGATAAGTTCCTAGAAGTATGCCCAGTTTGAAGGTTGTCCTTTTTTTCTTCAACGATCATGGTATGTATTTCACAAGTTGATGTTTCTGCAGGCAAATATACGTCTGCGTCGTGTGAGAAACCCCATAATTGGTGACAAGTTCAGCAGCAGACATGGGCAAAAGGGTGTTTGTTCACAGTTGTGGCCTGATATCGACATGCCATTCTCTGCAAATACTGGCATGAGGCCTGATCTGATCATTAATCCTCATGCCTTTCCTTCAAGAATGACAATAGCAATGCTCTTAGAATCTATGGCAGCGAAGGTACAAAGATTAACTTTGAAATTGCCGCGTATCATCTTTTGAGGACGATGATACACCTTTATTTTCTTTTAAAAGTTTGAAGAAATTCGCCCCTAGAGATGTGTACTAGATGGTGCCTTTGTCTAACGGCAACTTGGTTTTTATCCTCAAAAGGCTGGAAGTCTACATGGAAAGTTCATCAATGCAACACCTTTTGCAAACGCTGTTAAAGAGGAGGGTAGTGAACCTACTTCGGTTGTGAAAGAACTGGGGCCCATGCTTGCATCTTATGGATTTAATTACCATGGAACAGAGGTTCTTTATAGTGGACTGCTTGGCAATGAAATGTCCTGTGAGATTTTCGTTGGACCTGTTTATTACCAACGACTTCGTCATATGGTCTCTGACAAATTTCAGGTGAGCAATTGTTTCTTGTTCTCCCATTAACATTTGGGCCTTGATTGATATATTTTTGCACCCACTATGCTCTATTCAGTTGTCCTCTTCTTCCTGCAAAAAGAAGAGTCTTGGGTTACTAGTTAGGTATTTTTTCTTCTCTTTTCTTTTGTATCGGATTAGAGAACTCAGGATAGTGTACTCACTCGTTTATTAGATTGATGGAAAAAACAGATTATTTACCTCACAAGGAGACTGCAACTTGTAATTTACATCCCCTGTACCTTCTTTGTTCAGGATTTGGGTTTCTCACCAATGTCACGTGTCTTTGTAGGTCCGCACAACAGGTCGTGTAGATCAGATAACAAGACAGCCGATAGGAGGAAGAAAGCATGGCGGAGGAATTCGTTTTGGTGAAATGGAGCGGGACGCGCTCCTTGCCCATGGGTCTGCCTATCTGTTACACGACAGGCTCCACTCCTGTTCAGACTATCATATTGCGGACGTGTGCTCTCTCTGTGGGAGCTTACTGACAGCGACAGTGATAAAATCCGATCCCCAGAAAAAAGCAAAGCGTGAGATGCTTGGACTCCCCACCGCGAGACATACTCAGAAGAACTTTGCGTGCCAAGCCTGCAAAACAAGCAAAGGGATGGAAACTGTTGCGATGCCGTATGTGTTCCGATATCTGGCGGCCGAGCTAGCAGCCATGAACATAAAGTTGGAGTTACGGCTGAGCAACAGATCAGAATTGCATGCCAACAAAGAATCATAAATCTCCATATTTGCTGGCAACGTAGCAATGGGCATTGAATCACTGAGGGTGCTTTGGCCGGAGATCAGCCATGGCACACGTAGCATTGGGCATCGATCAGCCACGGGATGTCCACAATGTCTGCTTGCAAGATAGCAGAATTTTGTTTGAAGAGGCAGGTGCTGCTGCTGTCCCTATTGTCATCCAGTTTCATACGCGGGCCCTGGGCGTGGTGTATTATTGTAATAACTTGTACAAAACATCAATGTTAGTATAGGCTCGTTTTTGTCTCTTGTCTCTTTGCGGTCACTCGTTTGACCGTCTGTCCATCTCGGTGACTTGGTCAATGTCGGTCGTGGGTGCAGAGGTGACGTGCGTTTCGTTTCGGCCGGATGGCCGGCGTGCGCGAGTGCCTGGCCCCCGCAGGCTGCGCAGCGTGCTGCTCGGCTGTCGACTCCAGTAGGTTGTAGCCCGGCTCACATGGAATTGGGCAGGTTGGCTGGTAGCGCTTGCTTGATTACTCGTCTGCATGTCACTGCTAAAAAGATCTCCCATCGTCGCAGGAAACCACAACCATGCATTATCGATTACTGGGTCTTAGCGAGATCTAGGGTGCGTTTGTTTCACTGGTTTAAATTAATTTGGACAGACTTATTCAATCTAGTATTTGTTTTACTGTCAATCTGAATAGGATGGACAGGAGTATGAAATATTCTTTATAGATATTGGATAAGCCTATCTAGGAAAATTGGCCGGACAACGCTGTTCAACTTCTTTAAGCGTGATTGTTACTGAATAATTAAAGATTATTAAGTATATTATTATGATATTAATATATTATATTATGGGATTATGATTAATAAACACTCATATGTTAATTAATATATAAAATATACATAGATTAGAATGTGATTGTTGGTAATTAGCATATTTATTATTAATTAAGCATTGTCATAACAAGATTATCATTTACAAATATTAAATAAAGTTAATTAGTATGTATTTTATTGTTATTATTTACAAGTAAGATATATAATTAAGTGAATTATTCTCATCCAATTTCTCTTATCCCTTCAATCAAACAAAAAACTTGAATTGCCATATCCAATCAAACAAACACTGAGTTGGATAGTCCTGTCCTAGAAAATATGGATGGGATGATCCAATCCAACTTTGACGCTCAACCAAACGCACCCCTAATGTCTAGTTTCACACCAGCTAATCTCGGACTATTACATATGCCAATCAAGCTATGGATGGATGGATCCATGGAATTGTCAATCGTGCGACGTTGAACCTTTGGAACCGCGGAACCAGATATGCCTAAGTTATTTGAGTAAATTCCTTATTCACCATGGAAAGTTACCTCGTTCCCGTTTTTACCATCGAAATCTACCAACTTTCAAATGCGTATACTCCAATCCGAAACTTTTGCCCAAATTTGCCACTCCCGTCAGCAGCAATCCAAAAGCTCGGGGTACCGCGCTGATATTTTGGTCTGCACAAAGATAGCACACGAGATATGACTAGGCCTAATTCTGGCCCAATGTACAACTAAATATTGGGCCCACTCATGTTACTGTCAAAATTTTGGGTCCGTCATATGGTTTAACCAAACAGGGCTTATAATATTGCCAGTCATTTGCTCGATGATCATGATGATTCAGATTTCAGAATCTTCCTTGCGGCAGACAGGTGGTGGAACAGTTCAAGAGAACGCGCCGAGTCCATGTCTGCGCTGCACGCGTGGAAAACAGCTACTAGCTAGCTGCTGCCGGAGGCGGCACCGATCAGCGATCACTGATGATGATGATGAGGCCGCAGCTGCACGGAAAGCGAAAGCGATGCTGCTGCTCGTGAAGGGCAACTGGGAGGGAATCCGGAGCGTATCGCCAGCACAGGGAAACGCCACTTTCGTGGTGATCAGCAGCGGATCCGCCGGGAGACGGAAGCGATCGCATCCATTCCATTCCTGCTCATCAAAACCATCATCGAACGCGACGGGATGGATGTCCCTCGGTATCATATCATCGCCAGACGCGTGAGATCCCCCAACTAGTACAACTACTTGTTGGTGCACGATCTCGGAGATTCGGTAACAACTTCGAGGAAGGGATTTGTCGAAATCACCTGAGCCTGAGTTTGGTAACCAGTGCCATCCGCAACGGAAATCCTAATTTAGTTTACTGAAAGCATATCAGCGCAAAGAAAAATCATGCTTTACCAAATCGCCACAACGATCCGTATCTTTCGTGCTTTCAGGTCAGCCAGCAAGAGGACAGTCCCCAGAACTGAAAAAACTGACTAGAAATTGAACATATCCCTACAGCATCTGGAAAAGAGGAGCACAGACCACAGAGGGAACAGAAGAAAATGGTGGACCCTTTGAATACAGAGGGCAGATGATGCTGTTGGGCGGGTCTATTCTATTCTCCAGTCAATTCGTGGCAAGATTTGGAGGAAATCTGCCCGGGATCTTGCTTTCCATCGGGTGGGTAGTCATCACACTTCTTTTTCCTACTCGCTTTCCCTGCTTTCCTCATATCTCCTAGAATCCTTTCATGTGCTTATATATACAAACTCAACCACACCCACACCAGGCCATTGAAAAAGCAAGCAAAGCTCTCATGCCAAGCACGCATAAAACTCATCCTCTCTGCTGCTCATAGCATCCTCTTCTCCTTCCCCGTCAGACAAACAAGAGGAAAAGAGCACAGAGGGTTCTTCTCTGTTCTTTCTGAATAACCATGGCGGCAGTGGCAACAGAAGCCCCCTTCCATGTCCTGGCTGTGGACGACAGCCTCCCAGACAGGAAGCTCATCGAAAGGCTCCTCAAGACTTCTTCTTTCCATGTTACCACCGTTGATTCCGGGAGCAAGGCGCTGCAGTTCTTGGGGCTCCTCCATGACGAGGACAGTTCAGTTTTTGTCCATGCAGATCAGCTGGTAAGAAACAACATGGTTTCCTTTGTGCCAATTCGTGTTGTTTATAGTTTCAAAAAAAAAAATCGTGTTGTTTATTGAATAACAGGTTACTGAAGTATTTTTGTTTTGCAACTGCGTGAATGACCAGGATGTTGCGGTGAACCTGATCATCACAGACTACTGCATGCCTGGCATGACAGGATATGATTTGCTCAAGAAGATCAAGGTACTTTTTTTTTCTCTAGGATTTATCGCTGATCTGCTGAACACAACACGGGCTAACACATGTATATCTTGTTTGTTCAATCAGGAATCGTCATCACTCAGAGATATCCCGGTTGTGATCATGTCGTCAGAGAACATCCCTTCAAGGATCAACAGGTGAGCACTCATGTGAATCTGTATTATGATATCAATGTTCTTATTTTTGGAAGAACAAATCAAAGTTAGTGCGAAGGAATGTAGTGAGTAGCTGAGTAGAATTGAAGCAAGAACACGAAAGTAGCTGAGTAGAACTTTTTTTTTTTGGAAAAACCATTTAGTCTTGCATAGACATATAAACGAATATGTTTAGGACTAAATGGGATACGGAGATCATCCCGAATCCTTAATGATTTTGGCGTCACATGCGTTGCCTAATAAAGGGACAACTCCACTCATGACGCAGCTCACCGTCCTAGTATTCTATCTTGGCATGTTTGGTGTAGAATAAACCATAAAGATATGGAGGGATACGCTGATCAATCATGTAGATCGTCTTCAATATTGCAGTATCCATAAAACAGGTTACTGATGCAGACAACGCACTAGCACCACTGGTCTTGTCCCGATTTTTATATTCTAATTCCAGTTGCATGATACATAGACAGGGTGCGGGGGAAAAGGAAAACAAGACAGCCCTAAAGTTAAATAAAGAACTTAGAATGTCAAAAGATATCATACCCAAATAAAGAAAGATATAACCACAAGAAGCAATATCATGAATCTGTTTTTCTTATTACTGGCAAATCATACCTTATGAAAATATATGGCTGACCCATTTCAAATTATAAAATTCTGAATCAGATGCCTGGAGGAAGGAGCGGATGAGTTTTTTCTAAAACCAGTACGTCTATCAGATATGAGCAAGCTGAAGCCCCACATATTGAAAAGCAGATGCAAGGAGCACTATCACCAGGAACATCACCAGCAAATCGATAGCAAAAGCAACGAAAGCAGTAACCCCACAAACTACAGCTGCAGTGATAGCAGCCATAAGAGAAAGGCAGCAGACGACGAAATTTTGCCCCAAATGTTCAGACTAAGGCACAGTTAGCTGCAAACAGATTATAGGACAATTAATATTTCTTTAAACTAGATTGCTTGGCTCACTCAACTTTTGGCCTACTGATTTGTAACACAGATGTTAGCTATTAGTTTGCGAAATATAATGAACTCCATCAACAAATGTTGCTTGGATCCAATTGAGTGATTCTGCATTTCTGCTACACACTTCAGTGCCCAAAGAACTAGGGGCAATAACAGGTCATTGCAGACAAACGTGCAGATCTCCCAGGAAACATCGGCGGAAGCTTAATATAACATAACTAAAGGATAGGAATAGTTAAGAATTCAAACACTCTTAGATTAGACTGTCAAGAGGTATCAATTAAGGAACATAGTTGGGTAGCAACATTAACTGGGTTCACTAACAAGTTACGGCAAACTTCAGCAACATAGGATACCGACATTAGCCTAGTCTAGTCAGTCACAGCAATTTCTACTGATACGTTACAAGAAACTTGATCAGTGGAAACTGGACACACATAGAACTCTCAAAAAATACATCGATATGTCACATGGTTTCCAGTAAGCTCGCTGTCATAAACAACTTTAACAATGGTACCTTTGCCGAGGCCATAGTAGCGAGAAACAGCATCAGTCTCCAGCATACGAGGCAACTGTGTGTATACATGAACCAATTTTAGTGAACTCCTATGAAAATACTTAACACAGTAGCATAACAAAAGAAAATTACATGGTAAAGAAAGCAACAAACGTGATGCTGTACTTCCAGCATGTTATCAACAAGGGAAAATGTTGTTGTAAGTAAGGCTTGGATAACACTCTAGACACATGAAAAGCATGCTAAAGAAATTAACATTGCAATTAGACAATTTGGCTAAAGAAACTAATATTGCAATTAGGCAATTATTCTGAAAGGATCATTCATTTCACTGACATCAAAATCCATTCTAATGAGAACTGTATAGACACCACCACCACAAATAACATGCAAGTCAGCATAATATGTATATCTAACCAAAGCACTCAGCAGCTAAGCAAGTTTAGCATGTTTCATGGTCAACCAATCCATTCTATGATCACATCTCAGCACACTAAGACATTGTTGTATCCCTGATGGCATTCATATTGCAAATAAAATCAATGCAGGAAGTTATAGTTTTACACCCAAAATGATGAAAACCAACAGTTTAACAGCCAGTCAGCCAACACCAGATTGTTTAGTGGAGGAAAAAAATCGCATTCCACAGGATGTGGTCGAATGAAGGAGCTCTCATAGCAGCATGACTTCCAGTGCCATTACAACAAAAAAATTGTATGAAATTGCGAAGTAAAATTGATAAATACCTGTGAATCCTTCACATTGTACTCCTTCAAGAGCTTGGGTTTCTCCTCTTCAGTCAACACTTCATGCTTGGGCTTCAGGACATGCTTCGTAATGTTGACCAGTAATTCCGTGATCTTGAATTGGAAGAACACACCAGCATGAATATGACGAGTGGTATGATATTTATACAAAGCAAAATAGCAATATATCAACTTTACAAGTCTGACAATTATGATGCTGCTAATAATTTCTTATGTTAAGAACAATGTGAGGGAAGGAACATATAAGGTCTTAACCAGGCCAGCCCAAGATCAGCTTTAAGCAATGCAGGTACAAAAAATTTAGGTGTGTTTGGTTGCCTGGGTAGGTGGCCTCATGATTGGTTGGATGAATTGTGGGCTGGCTAGCATAAGCTTGTAAAGTAGCCAGGTGTTTAGCGGCTTGCATTACGTGCGATATGTCGACCGGGTGGGCCAAACGATAATGATTACTGATCCACATCCAATGCTTCCAAGGCTAGGTGGACATGGCTGCGGTGAGCTTCACCACGCGTTCTCTTTCACTTGGTTGTAGAACTGTTTCCAAGCATTGTGCTGTTTCTCAAGTGACAAATGGGTTCATGTATCAAACAAAAAGAAAAGTGTCCAAGACCTGTTTAATATGCTCTTTTGCTAGGTCTTGCTTTTTGCATCACAACAATGTTTAGGTGGTGATTCTAATAGAAGTACTCAACATGCATTTTAAGTGTTTATTTCAGATGCTGACCAACAAACTATTATAGCCAGCGCCATTACTCATGCACCGAGAGTAAAAAAAATACTTTAGGGATGAGCATTGTACCTACAACCCGGTAGAGCCACTTTTGGTTCTTTACTTGCAAAAAGTCAGAAATTAAAAAACATATGTGAGATTACTGAAACCTAACCTGGAATATGTCGACTTTAAATGGGAAGATATCCTTGATAGATTCTCTTGCTTGAGACATTATCTTGCCCTGCAACACCAGAATCAGTCTAGACAAATTATCGTCTTTGGTTCTGGTATATATCTCCCTGATAGTTGCCTTTTTGACTGGCTCGGGTGGACAGAATATGACTTTCATCTGCGATAAGACAGAATTAGCGATGTATCTACTACTCGTATGAGAGCAAAATGGTAGGAATGACAATATGCAGCTACTGAACTTTTTTCGAGTGACAAAATGAAATTGAGACATCCAATTGCAGGGTGGTGCTAATTAAAACAATCATAACCACAAAACTCTTCCACAACCGTATAATACAGAAAGACCGACATGATATCAGGGGAGAAGAGATAGGGATAAACTGAGTCTCTCATTTCTCCCTAACTCTTCAATTTCACAGTACTGTATCCACCATGCACATTTCAGTACAATCAGATTGGGGGATATTACACTAATGAGATCGATCAATTGTGGAAGGGTGCTTAGTCATGGACATAATGGTACATTGGATGTTCAGGGCCGGAATGTAGTTCAAATCGCGACCTAGAACAAGAATAGAACCCTAATGGACGAACATATGAAAGCCACTGAAGAAGAAATCACGGCGAGAGGGACCAATTTTTTTTTTAACCTTGCTGGAGTGGTCGGACGCGAGGGTGGTGGCGATGGAGAGTCGTTCGAGCTCGGGTCTGTCCGCCCACCATGCCCTGAACTCCGGCAGGCTGCGGGCGAGGTCGGACTCCAGGACACTGTACCCGCGGTCGCGGAGCATCTCCAGCACGGTGCGGCGGGCCAGGAACAGGCGGTGGCTCTCGACGCTGCCACCGCGGTCGATCATCGAGGATATGCATGCGGCTGGCTCGGGGACATCGTCGTCGTCGCCGAGGAGCCCGCTGGCCACCGAGGTGGGGGCGGGGGCGGGGGCGGGGATAGGGGCGGAGGCGGTGACGCCGTTAGGCGCGCGGGCGGCAGGGGCCGCCGTGCTCTCCGCCGAGCCCACCGTGACCGACGATTCCTGGGAGGCGACGGGGAACTGATCCATCTCTCTCCCTCTTTGTTGAGTGCGGGTTCTCTGCTCTGCGGAATTGGGGTTTTAGGTTGGAAGGGGAAAAGCAGAGGCGTCAGTGACAGAGTGCTGCGTTAACAAAACCGTGGTTAACCTGTTGGTTACCCGGTTTACCGGCAAACTGGCCCGGACCAGTGTAACCGGCAGTTTTAATTCTTTTAAAAAATAAATTGAAAATAAAATACATGCAACAAAATCAGTAAAACCGATCAATTAACTGTCAAAACTGGTAAATTTTGAATTTATAAAATTAACTGTCAAAATTGGTAAATTTTGAATTTAAAAATCTATCATCAAAACCAATCGGTTACCATAACGGAAATGTTGTACACGCGATCAAATGTTCCGACTGAATCATCCGACCAGTATAAAAGCATTCCCCTCTACCTGTTAATTTACACTTGCTTGTGTACGTGTAGCAATTCTCTAACCGTAAAATGGTATGTTATCCGTAACCTAGTGTCTATTCCGCAAATCAAAGGTTGTCTGATTCATTAGCCGGTTTTATCAGTTTTGTGAATAACCGGTGACCCGGTCTCAACCGGTCCCACCAATTGGTTCAGCTATGTAAACCTTGGTGTTGCCTCTTGCTCTTCTTTGTGTCATGTCATTGGAGAGCTAAACGTTTCTGTGACGTGTTTTTTGCCGTGATAATAGAAGTATACCTGGCCAATGGGCCGGGCCGTTTCCTTGATGGGCCAATACGGCCCTTCTAATTAACAGGTCGTGCCATGCCGGCTCGATGAGCCTGAGTCGAAGCCCAAGCATGGCACGATGGGCCTATGGCTAGATCTAGGCATGGCCCATGATAGGCCACGGGCCAGCACGTCCGTCTAGCTCCATGTCGTGCCATGCTCGGATCGGGTCAAAATAGATAGGCCTCGTGCTGGCCCATTTAGCCCGGTCCACTTGGCCAGGTATAAATAGAAGAGTCGCCAAAAAATTGTTCAAAGTAGGGCAAGAAGGAATCTTGTAACTAAGTTTTGCTGGTAAAAGCCCTGGTACCCTTGATCTTGGTAAAGTCGAGCCCACTGCGTACTGGTGACTTATTGCTGAGCTTCCTACTGGTTAAAGCGATATTTGTATGCAGCAATGAAAGCAGGTGATGATGTATACTTTACTAAACTTTATAATGCCCTTTTGTGTCAAATGTGTCAAGAGTAGCCTTTGGAATTTGATCTTAAAGTGGCTAATTAATCTTAGGCCCGTTAGGTAGTGCTTATTCCAAGAGTTTATAGTAGTTCGATTGCACAGTGCAACAATCAGTTTAACAAAGTGGATAATTGGATTCAGCCAGAGTCTTTTTTTTTATTGCTACACATAGAATCATAAGGTGCAAAGGGCTATCAAGGAGAAGAAGGAGTGTTTCAAACGCCTACATCTTGACAAGAGTGCAACCAACATAGAAGGCTATAAAATAGCCAAGAGGGCTGCAAAACGAGCAGTGAGTGTAGCAAAGGGTCAGGCATATGATAACCTTTATCAGCGACTAGGCACGAAGGAAGGAGAGAAGGACATCTATCGGATGGCTAGGATCCGTGAGCGGAAGACGAGGGACATCAACCAAATCAAATGTATCAAGGATGGGGTAGACCGACTCCTGGTGAGAGATGAGGAGATCAAGGACAGATGGCGAGAGTACTTTGATAAGTTGTTTAACGTAGAGGAGGAAGGTCCTATACTTGAGTTGGATGACTCATTTGATGATAACAACAGACGCTTTGTGAGAAGAATTCAGGAGACAGAGATAGAGGAAGCTTTGAAGAGGATGAAGAGTGGTAAAGCGATGGGCCCTGATGGTATCCCCATCGAAGTATGGAGATGCTTAGGTGCCAGAGCCATAGTATGGTTAACTAAGCTTTTTAACCTCATCTTTCGGTCAAACAAGATGCCGGAAGAATGGAGGAGGAGTATAGTAGTACCGATCTTCAAGAACAAGGGAGATGTTCAAAGTTGTACTAACTATCGTGGGATTAAGTTGATGAGCCATACGATGAAGCTCTGGGAGAGAATCATCGAGCATCGTCTAAGAAGAGTGACAAGTGTGACGCAAAACCAGTTTGGGTTCATGCCTGGAAGATCAACCATGGAGGCGATTTTCTTAATGCGGCAATTGATGGAGAGATATCGGGAGCAAAAGAAGGACTTACACATGGTCTTTATTGACCTCGAGAAGGCATATGACAAAGTGCCAAGAAGTGTCATGTGGTGGGCCTTGGAGAAGCACAAAGTCCCAACTAAGTATATTACCCTCATCAAGGATATGTACAGGGACGCGAGGACGTGTGTTCGGACATGTGATGGCGATACCAATGACTTTCCGATTAAAATAGGACTACACCAAGGATCAGCATTGAGCCCTTATTTATTTGCTTTAGTGATGGACGAGGTCACACGAGAAATACAGAGTGATGTCCCTTGGTGTATGCTCTTTGCTGATGATGTGGTGTTAGTTGACGAGAGTAGGGATGGGGTTAATAGGAAGTTGGAGCTGTGGAGGCACACATTAGAGTGCAAGGGTTTCAGACTTAGTAGGGCCAAGACCGAGTATATGATGTGCGAGTTTAGCGTGACTAGACATGAGGATGGAGACGTTAGCCTTAATGGACAATTGGTGGCCAAGAAGGATACATTTCGTTATTTAGGATCGATGTTGCAAAAGGACGGTGACATCGATGAAGATGTTAGGCATAGAATTTCAGCCGGCTGGTTGAAATGGCGTCAAGCATCCGGCGTCTTATGCGACAAGAGGGTGCCACAAAAGCTAAAAGGTAAATTCTATAGGACGGCAATTCGTCCGGCGATGTTATACGGTGCTGAGTGCTGGCCTACGAAAAGACGACATGTTCAACAACTAAGTGTAGCAGAGATGCGTATGTTGCGTTGGTTTTGCGGGCATACAAGAAGAGACCGAATACGGAATGAAGATATCCGGGACAGGATAGGAGTGGCACCTATCGAGGAGAAATTGGTTCAACATCGGTTGAGATGGTTCGGACATGTCCAACGGAGACCTCCGGAGGCGCCGGTATGTAGTGGGGTTCTAAAGAGAGATGCTAATGTTAAGAGAGGTAAAGGCCGACCTAACTTGACTTGGGACGAGTCGGTTAAGAGAGACCTAAAGGCGTGGGATATCCCTAAGGAGCTAGCTATGGATAGGAGTGCTTGGAGACTAGCAATAGACGTGCCGGAACCGTGATTCTCTTCTTTTTTGGGTTCCCATGGGTTTCATCTCTAGCCTACCCCAACTTGCTTGGGATAAAAAGGCTTTGTTGTTGTTGTTGTTGTTGTTGTTGTACACATAGAATCATAACATGAAATCTCAAACTTCATTTCAACTGCTAATTTTCACTATCAATTCGTTTAACAGGATCACAGATAGCATCAGGATAAATGTACAGAATCAAGTGTGAATCAAGGAATAGCTCTCCTGAAACAAACGCAGCAACTCCAAAACTGAACCAGCCGATAAAGCGGAGTCCAAAACAACAAAATCTATCTTCACAGGCACACACACAAAAAAAAAAAAGTTTAGAAATAAACAAGAATTTGGTTTTGCGTGCCTATGAACCGCAAACTGAGCAAAATGTCATTTTGGCTTTTCATTAAGTATTACACAGGGCGACAAGTTCTATGTGTTCTCTCTGAGTTTGAGCACACGTTCCTATGCTTGGTGAACAGGCTCCAACACTGGGAACAGCTTCTCCAACTTTGCATTTGAGAGAATTGGGATCCAACTCCATGTGTGCCTTATTATATGCATCAACAGGGAAACGCTTACGCAACCTGGCCTGGAGCTCAGCAAGTTCATCCTTGTCCTTTGGAACCTAGGAAGGAATGGACAAACAATGATAATTAGGCATTAAGTAATTGCAAATAAACAGCTTAGCCAATGTTATGCATGCAATCGAACAGATCATTCTCTTGAACTAGCAACTCAGATGTTACAAGTTGATCGTATCTGCATCAAATTAACATGAACAAACTACAGAGTATCATATATGCATGCATCTTGTAGCCAGAATTATAAGTTAGCACCTCAATTTTGGCCAGGTGTTCGTATGCAGAATACTTATCCCAGAGACTTGTTTGCGTCACGCTCCTGTTACTGTAGAGCTCCTCTGTAATTTCCTTCCTCTGCAGCATCTGATGTTGGCAAGTACATTATAATACCAACCTACATAAATCCAGAATGTTAACTGAACATATCGCCAGGTTGTGGAGCGTTCTTATCCTGAGGATATACTCGAATATAGGATAGAGATAGATCTCCGTACAGTTGAGATATTCTGTTGTAATTCTTTCTTGTACTCCAATCCTAGATGTACTATATATATCGATGAATACAATGCAGTTGTATGTGCGCCAAACAATTCTGCTTAACTCAGAAAGTTAGTCACTAAGTACATAACTGGTGCAGAGGTGAACCAAGTTCTACAGGACAAATACATTTGAAAGATTTTTAGAAAGATGCAAAACTTGCAGAACTATCTGTCTGCTGAACCGGTTGCACAATTTGATCATATGTGCAATTACAATCTTGATTTATTGGCTACTGACGATCCTGCTTCAAGCAGCTCTCTGCATTTTTCAGGAACTCATGTTCATCATCCGGCAACACATGAGCATATCTCTGGTGCGCCCTCACCTTCTGCTGCCCCCAGCTCAACCCACGCTCCCAAGGCTTCTCCAGCAGATGCACCGACTCCTGGCAGCCCATCTTCGACTGGGCTGGCCCATGCTCCTTCAACGGTTCCTCCGGCTATTGTCGGATTTGACACAGGTGCGTCCAACAGTTCATCAGCAAACCCGCTGCCATCATCCTCTGTCGCTGCTGAGGGTCCAGCTGCCCCGGAATCGCTCCCAAATCGGGTTGTCGAGACGCCTTCACACACCATGGTCACTAGACTACGGGACAATATTGTTAAGCCGAGAATTCATACTGATGGTACAATTATCTACAATCCCCATCGCCGAGGCTTCTTCTCAGCTCCTTCATCCTATAAGGAGGCTCTTGCTGATGATAAATGGCGTGCTGCCATGGAGGCCGAGTTCACTGCGCTCCAGCACACTAACACATGGTCTCTGGTTCCTCGGCCTGCTGGTCAGAATGTTATCAACTGTAAATGGGTGTTTAAGGTGAAGCATAATCCAGACGGCACTGTTGAAAAGTACAAAGCTCGTCTCGTTGCTCGAGGATTTACCCAGCAGTACGACATTGACTATGTTGAGACATTCAGCCCAGTAGTTAAACCAGCCACGGTTCGCCTTGTTCTTTTCATTGCCATTTTCAAAGGCTGGGGCCTTCGGCAGGTCGACATCAGCAATGCTTTTCTGCATGGTTTTCTCAATGAAAGTGCTTATATGCAGCATCCGCCTGGTTTTCAGAACCCTGCTCGTCCTAATTTTGTATGCAAACTTAATCGCTCCATCTATGGTCTAAAACAATCTCCACGAGCTTGGCATGCTCGGCTCAGTGACAGGCTTCATCAACTCGCTTTTGTCCCTTCTACAGCTGACACATCGCTATTCATTCTACATACTCCCGGCGTCACCATTTACATGCTGGTGTATGTAGATGATATTGTCATTGCCAGCTCCTCTCCTAGTGCAACTTGGAGGCTCCTTCAATAGTTGGCTGCTACTTTTCCTGTAAAATATCTTGGTCCTTTGTCGTATTTCCTCGGTATTGAAGTGACTTCCAATTCTGGGGGGATGACATTGATTCAGAAGAAGTATGCTTTGGATATTCTGCGACGTACTCATATGGAGAATTGTAAGCCAACATCAACACCTATGTGTGTTCATGATAAGTTATCTCGGCATTATGGCACTAAGCTCAGTGAGCAGGATGCATTCACATACAGAAGCACGGTTGGTGCTCTCCAGTATCTTACCCTTACCAGACCTGATCTTTCCTATGCCGTGAATAAAGTCTGTCAATTCTTATCTCAGCCCACAGACATCCATTGGGAGGCAGTTAAAAGAATCCTTCGGTTTGTTAAGGGGACTGTGTCTACCAGCCTGCATTTCAGACGCTCTACATCCACCTTGATAAGTGTGTTTACAGATGCTGATTGGGCAGGGTGCGTTGATGATCGCAGGTCTACTGGAGGCTTTGCTGTTTTCTTTGGTCCTAATCTTGTTTCATGGAGCGCTCGCAAGCAGCCCACGGTATCACGTTCCTCAACTGAAGCTGAATACAAAGCGCTAGCAAATGGGACTGCAGAAGCTACTTGGATTCAGTCTCTGCTTAAGGAACTTCATGTCTCTCAACCACGACCGCCAGTGTTATGGTGTCACAATCTAGGTGCTACCTATTTGAGTGCTAATCCAGTGTTTCATGCAGGGATGAAACACATTGAAATCAACTTTCATTTTGTCAGAGAAAAGGTGGCTCTTGGGGCTCTGGAAGTTCATTTTATTTCTTCAGGAGATCAAGTTGCTGATATATTCACAAAGCCAGCAACTAAACAAATGCTGGAGAAGATTCGTTCCAATATCAATCTCGTGGCACTCGGTTGATATTGCGAGGGGATGTTAACTGAACATATCGTCAGGTTGTGGAGCGTTCTTATCCTGAGGATATACTCGAATATAGGATAGAGATAGATCTCTGTATAGTTGAGATATTATGTTGTAATTCTTTCTTGCACTCCAATCCTAGATGTACTCTATATATCGATGAATACAATGCAGTTGTATGTGCGCCAAACAATTCTGTTTAACTCAGAAAGTTAGTCATTAAGTACATAACTGGTGCAGAGGTGAACCAAGTTCTACAGGACAAATACAGTTGAAAGATTTTTAGAAAGATGCAAAATTTGCAGAACTATCCAAAGCAGTCAAGAATTGTATTATTTATCATGTAGCCAAGTCAGAATGTGATTTATGACTCAGAAACATGGGAAAGGATGAGAATCACAATGTGACATTTGATCTACACTGAAGAAATAATTCACAAAGAAAGCAACAGAGCACACTCTACTGAAAGAGCATCAAGGGATTATAAGAACTACAGAATTTTGTAGGTTGTGTTGATTTGACAAAATGACAGTGTTCAGACTTCAGAATAACAATGGCTCTCCTCAATTTGTAAACAGTCAGCAACAAATAAATTAGTCTCAAATGCAGACAAGCTTTAGGTGGGTACTAACAAGTGGCAAAAGCATCATAGATAAAGAGAAAAACAAATAATTAAAAAGGATGAACAAATTACCCATGAAAATATATCATCTTCTTCAGAGCTAAACGCTAGGCTTGTCGGGCTCTAGCTGCGGACAGTCCAACGTTGCTCAATGGGTGCAAGTGCGGGTGTGTCTTCCTTCAATCAACTGCAACAGATTCTCCATGTAATTTAGATCCTTCATAGTTGGCTTAGATAGGGTTCCTGTGGGAAAGCAGATTTCAGAAACCCATTGCTGTCCACCACAATCAAAACCCAGTATTTCATCACTCCAACCTATGTGATACCCCTCAAAATTCTTCCAGTACTCAGCTTCTGCTTTATTGATTTTGATCACATGTTCTCTATCCAGAGGATCAAGCACAAGCAGCCTATCCCTCAGTTCAGTAAATGAAAGTGTATCTATTTCTGGGTCATTAAATTCTGCTTCAGTTCTGAAAAACATCTATAGGGTGGTGTAAGCTAAAAACCAAGGAAATACCAGAACACAATAAGGTAGAAAATTCAGTAGTACTACCCATTCGAGTAGATCCAGAAATAGTTGCAACATCATTTCTTCCACTTTTGGAAGACCTTGCGTTATATCACTAGATCTTGATTTTTCATATATAAAGGTAACCAACCTATCTCCTTTGTAAAGGATTTTTCTTCCACATATTACTTTAAGTTAGGTACAAGTTCAATGCTGGAAGATTCTACTGTTCTATATTTGATGAGGTCAATAATTAACTAATTAGTAGCCTCAAATCCTGGGTTTGCAAGTTATTCCTTATGTGTTATACAACTCTTACACCTAGCACCTCTTCTCTTTTCTCCATGAGACTCAATAAAGTGAAAAAAAAAACACATGAAGTGTGGATAGACTTGGACTAACACAGCGGCGCCTTCAAAATCACATGAGGATTTACTAATAGCAGTTTAATTTTGTGCACGAAATATTTTAGCTAATTTTTCAGCAAGAGAATAATAAGTATGGATGCAATTTCCATGCGCTTCTTCGGAGGAAAGGTGGGGGCTGACATCACGCACAAGCATAGTAGTCGGCATGGAGGAGCTTACCTCTGTGAAATGCTTCTGGCTCGTAAGGACGGCCTCAAACAACATTGGATCTGATGACCACTCGCGGGCAGAAGGTGGAGAACAATGCCCTATAAGAAGGCTGTCGTCGGCCATGGCGCTGCCGGTGTCACTGGAGAGGTGTGACGGTGTCGTAGTACTCCCAAGGTTATGATTGAGGAGGCTCGGATGCTGCCAGGACTGTTTGAAGGGCATTCTATGTCCGTGACAGAGCAACGAGAAGGGCACTGTGTAGAGATGTGGCCAAAAAGACGGCATCGCCAACATCTTGCTGGACTACGACATGATGCAACCTTGTGATCTCGAGCAAGACAATTGAAGCATAGCCCCTTCATCCTCTTCAAGTAGAGCGAGCGTCGCTCCTCCAACTGCTGAGCCATATTGCCCGGCGAGGCTCTGTGCGCTGTTGTGGATGCTTGGCCTTCACTACTTGCCAGTCATCTTCGCTCTTTCCCAGCTTATTCACCTCAGGAGCAGCTTGATGGTCAGAGACTCTTTGGCGCAGCAACACATATTTGTAAGACAAGCTATGCTGTTGTAGTTGGGGTTTGGCTTCAAACTGGGCAACAGATTATTGGTGGATGTGCTGATACCTGGATGCCGGCGGCTTGCAATGTCCACAACCCTCGCCGCCCACACGCCCGGCCATGGAAGGGCGATGATGGAGCGCCTGGAGGCGCGAATGTAGGAGACTGCCCGGCTCGGCGCTCCGGCCGCCCGTCACTCTACGGCTGCCCCTGGTCCGCCGCCAGCGTATACGGGCTCGAACTCTGGCAGACGACCGTCGTGTCGATGGTGGAAGGTTAGCCCTCACCGGAAGCCGCGACGACGGCGAACGGCCGCCACCACGACGGCCTATAGCAGCGCATCGACGACGGAGCCCGGGAGGCGGCCCGGCTTCTTCTGCTAGTCGAGGATCGACATGCTTGCCCCCTTGAGCACCCGCAGCTCCCTGGACGCCTTGCCGCCCGAAGGCCTGCTCGCCGCCCACGAAACACAAGCGCTGGTGCAGTGGAAAGGGGCGCGACGACGGCCGCTTCGACGCCGTACATCGGCGACTGCAGCAGCGTAAGGAATGCCTCTCGATCTGCACATTGGAGGGGTCTGAGACAGAGCTGTTTGTGGGAGGTGAAGGAGGGGAAGAAGAGAGGTCTGGATCTGCGATTTGGCGAGCTGGGATGGCCGGGAGGGTGGTCGTCGCCGGGGCAGCGCCCGGCGACGGGACGGGTGACGCGCGAGTCGCCAAGGCTAATGGCTAGCACGAGACCTTGCCTGGTATCTCTAACATAAGGTACATGGTGTAAAGTTTGTCCTTTCCATATTTTGTTGTCAGCTTTGTGAGTTCTCCACTTTGAAGGAGGATTGCACCGAACCACAACAACTGTGTCAGAAGTCAGAACAGAAGAAAGTTATTAGACTTGCAACTGCATTGACAAATCAATTATTCAGTTACACAAAGATTGACTACAGGAAACATTACTTGTGATTTTTCTTGACTTCATTGGCATTCAACAAGCTGGTGTCTTTCCACACGCACTGAAGGGTAACTTCTGCAACAACTCCTAGGCCACCAAATCCACGTCGAGTAAGGTAGAATAACTCAGGATCCTTCTCCTTCGATACCTCTATTGTACCCATGGCACGAGTAACCAGTTTCATGCTAATGACTTGCTCATCAACTGGAGGCAATCTTGCACCAGTGCCATGGGCGCCAATCCGTGTTCAATCAAAGGATAGATTAAGTCTTCCCTGGACTCAACATGGTTGTTAAACAAGTTGGAAAGAAAATGACCATTCCCAGGCTTTCAGCCAGTGTCATGCAGCTACGCGTATCGCTCCCCCTTTGATCGTAGCCCAATTTCGTATACGGTACAAAAGCTTGACATCGGAATCCAAGAAAGCTTTCTTCATCCGCGCCGCCTCTCCCGGGTTGGAATAACCGGTAACCGGTTATCTAGTTAACCGGCGATTCTTATCTTCCGCCGTATCCACCGCAGGCGCTGAACTTAAAGGGCAGGATCCCAAACCCTAATCCCCTGGAACTCCTATGCGATTCGACCCGAAGCCTGGAGATGGGGATTGATTTGACGAAGAAGGCAGGGATCTTATTTATCGGAGATCGAGAGCAACGCGTAGTTTCTTGTGAGTTAGGGCTCCTCCTTTTTTTTTTTTTGAATCAGGCTCCTCCTGATTAACAGAGCACGGAGAAGGAAAAGTTAGACGAAGAAAGTTTGTATAACATCTGTAACCCTGTAATGAAAGTAACTTCCAGACTTGAACCTATATTTAACAATGGCCCTGTTTGAATACTCTAACTGTGCTAGAGGTTAGAGTTAGTTTCTAGCTCATGACTAACTTTGAACTAACTCTAACTCTTGAGGTGTTTGGATGTAAGAGTTAGATTGACAATAAAGGTGCTGATGTAATCATTTGTCTCCTTTGAGAATAGAGAAAAATGTAACTTTTTAGTGGACCTTACTCAAACTAACTCTAATTAGCACCTCTTGGATGGGCTAGTTTTTTTTAATGGGTTAGATGCAACTAACCCAAACTAACCTTACCTGTTTGGAGAATTTAGGGTTAGTTGTGCTTAAACTAAACTAAACTAACTCTAACCCATGGATCCAAACAGGGTCAATGTATGCAACTCTTTGATGCTTTGAAATAAGAGAGTTACTAATTTTTAGCCGTCTGAAAATTTGTAAAACTTTTAATCATCGCTTTTGAATCATAAATTTTATATCCAACGGTTTCTAATTATTATATAAAATATCTTATTAAATAAAATAAAACATAAAAGACAAAAGCATTGACCGAAAGCGGAAACCTTTTTATCAAAAAAAATAAGAATCGCCGGTTTGATTCCTCGCGCGGCGGCACCACCAGCTCGCGAGGATCCAGGGAGGCCTCTACTAATGCTGATGTAAGAGGGAAGACCAAGCGTCCAAGCGGGCGGCAGAAGGGAGGACAAAGACTAAGAAGAAGAACCGCTCACCCGGTCCAGTTTTGGGGAGCGACGGGGGAATGTTGCTGAAGGGGAGATTGCGAGGCCGAAGCAGCGTCGGAGGCAGAGAAGATCCGCCTTGCCGGTCAGTGACTCTGATGGCGACGCGGTTCCATCATCACGAGAGGCATCTCTTATGATTACGAGTAAGCAAATCAGATGGAGGCATAGCAAATCGAGGCAAAAGGAATTCAAGTTGAAGTCTGAGGTCTAACTCCAAGGCAATGAATTAGCTGGAGAAGTTGAACAAACAGCTGGACAGGCTTCTGCTACCCCTTCTGGAAGGAAAGTGAGCATGCCGATGCAGGGGATAAACAATTATCCTTGGCTGGAGAAGGGCAACACACTGTTTTGCCTGGATGATCCACACCTATCCAACCGTTGTAGGTCTGAAGAAGCAAAGAAAAGATCTGTTGTGGTGACATCAGGCACATTACCCCTTGAAATTAAGCAAGATATCCAAACCCCGGCAAGATCTATGGATCTCGGAGATATTGCAGGGTAGGGGAAAATACTGAACAACGTGACAAGATCCCCATTGTCAGCGGCCACGACCAAGAAAAAGGACCTGAGGAAATTGAAGACCTCTATTGGGATTCTGCTGATGGGCTCCACGAAAGGCTCGATGTGATCACAGATGACCGTGACCCTCCTAAAGAAAACGAGGACTTTTTCTATCATGGACACATCCAAAGCGTGGATCTCGGAGATATTGCAGGGGAAAATGCTGAACAACTGGACAAGAAGCCCAATGTCATCAACCACGAACAAGAAAAAGGACCTGAGGAAATTGAAGGCCTCGATTGGGATGCTACTAAGTTCAAGAAAGAGATTGACAGCTATCTTGATTTGTTCACATATGACCTTCCTTCTAAAGATGACGAGGACTTTTGGTATTACAGTGATGAGGAACAGCTTCAGAGATTGAAGGAACAGGTTGCCCTACACCGGATCAGAGCTCACAGGGTATATTTATTAACATGATGAATTGTGACAAGATTGCTAAGTTTTCTTTCTGCAATTCTAGTCTGATGCCTGCATTCCTGTTTGTTTTTGCTTTCTTTCTGCACCTTATATTTGTAGATATTGAAGGGAGCGAAGCTTGAGGAACTGAAAGATGCAGAGCTGATGAAAGACTGCACTTCAGAAGTTCTTGAGGATGAGGGGTACTATAGACACTTTGAACAGGATTTTGAATGGTATTTTGACCCTGAGTATTGCGAGCATGCTGGCTTCCAGGATTATCAGCGTCTAGTGCTTCGTAATCATGTAGGTAGCACTTACACTTACACTTCCATGCAAAAGTTACTTTAGTGTTCATTTATTTATGTTAATACAACCACCTTTATTTTTCCCACACCCAACTCATATCCCATTCTTGCCGGAGGAAAGAGATGAGACTATAGAATGGGATTATATTACCTTTTGGGAGGGTTATAACACCCTATGGAATTCCAGATTAGTTGACCCAGATGGTGGTTTAAATTGTGTGATGTGGCTTAGGTGGCACTTTGCATAAGATGTTTCTCCACCTTTGCCGCTGTGCTGATAAAAAGACCTGAATCAGTACAGAAATGAACTGCACTCAGTAATTATAAGTTGCCCTGCATTTCTAGACCTGCCATTGATGTGACTTTTGGTGTTGGGACTCGCAGTGTGATTATCTAGACTGGAATTATTATCATGAAACTCTTTGTACGCATGAGGGTGACCAAGAATTCATCGAGTTCTATGAAAATTTGTCAAGTAAAACTAAGGTATGCATGAGCTGACATTTCAGTAGTAATTTACTGCTTCTTGGTTTGACATTGTTTTTCTGCCACATGCAGTGGGTTGTAAATTTCCTTGGAGTCGACAGGAGTGAGGTGGACACTCTCAAAAGTCTCATATGGTTAATATGTTCATTTGATGTATGTTTACATAACCTCAAACATCACATGCCATAATTACTTGTGTAGTGGCGAAGATATGAGCGTCTGGCATTTTATCATGCAGTGAAGAACGCAGCAAGCTATCCCAATACTTTTAAGAGACTAATTTACTTTGGATTCCAAGTAATTGATTTCCCTCACATCAATTTAGTGGTTCCTGCTGGTGGTTATGGTATTTAACAAATTCATTTTTTATTCAGGAATATTTATGGAGCATTAGGTTTGACAATGTTAGATGCAAGGATATTGCTACTCTATATTTTGAGATTTGGAAACGGGTTGCCAAGGGCAAGGTTCGGTTGTTGCTTCAATATGTAGATAGAACTAAGCAACCTATGTTGCCCTTTTTATATTTATTTCCAGCTGTATACATGCTTAATGATAGACATTCCTTCCTTTGACACTGTTTAGATGGATTTCGTAGAAGCCATAGAGCAAGTGAATGACCTAGCTGTATGTGCCCCATGCTGTTTTGAAACACTACTTGAGCTAGATTACAAACCAGGGTCTGGGCGGCTGAGAGAAAATGTATGTTGCTCTTTGCTGCTTTTCTGTTTTATTACTTCATCTTGCTAATATTCAATGGATTTTCCTCATCTTATCTATCTGTAACCAGTTATTTTGTATGTTCCTTTTCCAGTATGAAACCTATCTGTCTGGCATTGATGGAGAGGTAATCTTGATTTGTCTGAAATACAGGTCCAACTGGATGGAATGTTTCTTCACTGATGGAATTATATTTGTCCGCAGGTTGAAGAAGATAAAGCTCACTCTCTGATTATGGAGGCTGTTAAAACATTTGTTAGTTGATTCTGTTCCTTTTTTCTTTTAACTGTGGCTCTGTTTCTACTTAACTGTATTTTTGTGCCGTCGTTCTTAATGCATGCCCAAATTGGA
Source organism: Eleusine coracana subsp. coracana (assembly GCA_032690845.1). Lineage (NCBI taxonomy): Eukaryota > Viridiplantae > Streptophyta > Magnoliopsida > Poales > Poaceae > Eleusine > Eleusine coracana. Next base: position 14,844,940 of record CM064426.1, read on the forward strand.
TTTATGTTGCTTATTTGGAAGCTTAATGTTTATTCAGGTTCGAAAACCAAAGACATATTATGATTATGCCAAAAACAAGTTGGATATTGCTAGAGAAAACGGCATAATCCCTTCCAAAGGTAACTAAAAATTTATTTGTGCACATTATTTCATACATATTCATATAACCAGATACTGTTAGTTTCTAACATGCCATGTATGATATTTCTGTAGACAGTAAGTCTGACAACAACTCAAATGGACAGTAAAGAAGGGGACACATCAACATCTATGTGCTGCTGTTCTTACTTATGATCTATGTGCCACGGTGTATCCGTTTGACAGCAACATAATACTTATGGAGCACCCAAGTTATCAAAAGTTTGAAATTTGTACACGTGATAGTAAATGTTAATGTGCCAAACAAACTTTTGATTGTCTTTTGCATTCCTCTGTTGCCTCATGTTATTTTGTGGTGTAGACCATGGTCTTTTTTTTTACCACCTTTCCTTAGTCAATCCGCTCTCTTTACTCTTGCGAAGGCGTGACGGTGCAGTAAGAGAACACTTAACTAGCTAATATGTCGTGTGTTGTTGCGGGTTTTATTTTAATTCGATATAAGGTGCCAATAGCTTCATGATGTTGGCTAATGGCCGTGATTTAATCTTTGCCTTGTAATAAAAGGAATTGGTATTGTTGTGATCTAACCTATTAGATACCACCATTCCTGCATTTGCCATGTATGTTCAAATGGCTACTTTATCAACCGCCGCTCGTGTTAATTTGCGCTGCCAAGACGAGCAGCGTTAACTAGATGAGCAAGCAACATGTGCGTATAGAGATGCATAAACCTACGTTTCAATTAGGTGTTTGTTTTTTAGAATTTAAATTTTAGTATTGTCATATCAATTATTTAAACACTAAATAAGGTGATTAAATCTCTATTCCTTATATTAATTTAAGTGTGATCATTATTGGTATTTAATTTAGTTTAGTGTTGCTTTTTAATATTGACTTGTATTGTATTGGTCATCAAGTCATCCTAGATCGAACTGAACTCATACGGAAGACAAAAATTATTTGGTAAAAAAAATTACCGGATTCCAAGCGAATAAGAAACCGACTCCATAAAAAAAAAACACCCGTTCGTTCCGTTTTGTTTAATATTTTTCTATCTATAAAAAAAGTATGCATGTTTTGCTCTTTAATCAGCGATTACACAGCTTTCGAGTGTGCATGAGACAAGAGTTTAAAAAATCTTACCAATGTTTTGCAAAAAAAAAAAGTTTACTTTTTAAGCTCGTAGCAACGCACGGACACTTTGTTAGTACTTCATCTGTCTCGAATTACTTATCGTTTTAGATTTGGACACAAAAATTAAGGAGAAGTAAAAAAAGGTAGCTGCACAGAAAACGAGAAGGAGAGATAGAGATATAGATGTATTGGAAATAGAAAAAAGGTGCATTATGATGCGAGGATGACAAGTAAATAGAGAAAACTGAAGAAGTGTAGGATGATAAATAATTAGAGATGGAGAAAGTATAAAACTAATTACACAATTGGAGACTAATTTATGATATAATTATGTTAATTAAACTTAATTAAATTATTATTACGAGATGTTTATTATAGCATTATATTATCTAATCATCTAATTAAGTTTAATAGTTTCGTTTCGTCATTTAGTCTAGAGGTTATAGAATGATTTTTATCATTAATCTATATTTATTATTTTTAATTAATATTTTAATATTTAACAAAACGTGACTAAAATTTAATGCGCAGGTAATGGCCCAACTTTCACGTGGACGATTCCACGGACCTCCGCATCTCTAGGGCTGATTCGGTTAGAGTGGGATTGATAAGGATTGAAGTGAAATAAGTAAGAATGAATCCATATCTAATTTATAAAGTATTCAATCCCACCCAATCTAAAGCTAATCCATGCTAGGCATGGAATAACCGAACAAGCCCTTATTTGGGGTTCCCGGGTTTACTCTTCTCGTTCAGCATACAAGTGTTTCACCGAAGCCAGGTGGCCCAGGTGCCCGAACGCGGACAGCAACGCCACCCACATGGCCAGTAGCAGCACGTACTTGCCCGAGGAAGGCCACATACTCTTCTGGCTGGACAACGCCGGCGCGCTCCTCGCCGACGACTATGAAAAGAGTCAAGGACGTACGTATGTATAGTTACGATTTACCCTGATTCTCCGGAGATGATTCTCCTCCTGTCGATCCTCACGCGCTAGGCACTGAGTCGGTTGTACATCACCCCTTGTATGTCTATATATCTCGTGAGAGATCGATCAATACAAGTGTACGATTACTCTCCATATGGTATCAGCTTAATTACGATCCTCCACTTCCGCCGCTCTCCTCCCATGACGTCGAGCCCATCAGCCTCCTCGATCTCGGGCTCCGCCTCCAATCCCTTTGCTGACCCAAACCCTGCCGCCGTAGCCGCCTCCACCATCCAACACGTCAACATTCGCACCCACGTCCCCATCATCCTCGACTACGGCGAGCCCAATTTCTCCATCTGGAGCGCCTTCTTTGATGCCACCTTCTGCAAGTTTGGTTTGCTTGATCACATCGACGGCACCATCGATGCGCAAGCGATGTGGCACGACTCTGCATGGCTTCAAATCGACCAGTGCATCATCTCCTGGTTGTACAATTCAGTCACCCCCAACCTCATGAAGATGATCCAGGTGCCACGGCCGACGACATATGTGCTCTGGACCGTGATCCGAGGCCTCTTCCTCGACAACGCGGACCAGCGAGCGGTCTTTGCGCTCCAGGAGTTTCATAGCCTTTATCAAGGCAATCTCACTGTCACCATCTACTGCAGCCGGCTGAAGGAGCTTGCTAACCAGCTGCGCGATCTCAGACACCCCGTTCCCGATCCGTCGCTGGTTGTCAACACATTACGTGGCCTGAACTCTAAATTCAGCCATGCGATCTCCGTCCTCACCGCTCACAAGCCGCTGCCCACTTTTCAATTTGTCCGCGACTACCTCGCCCAAGACGAGGCACGTCAGATCCACACCGCCAAGATGGAAGCCAACTCCGCGCTCATGGCCGCCGCCTGCCACGCCGCCTCGACAACGACTGCACCGACTTCAACTCCGCCACCTCGACCACCTGCACCGTCGCCGCCGGCGCCGCCACAACCCAACAGGAACGGTGGTGATCGGCGTCGCAACAAACACAAGAAGACCACCGGCGGCAATGGCGCTCCCTCTCTAGCCATGCCACCGGGCCCGCGTGGTCCACCTCATCCTCCCTAGACCGGCCTCGTCCAGGCTTGGCAGATGCCGATATGGCGTCCGTCAGGCACCAGCTTCGCAAGCCCGGGCAATGCATAGCAACAGGCGATGCTCGCCTCCCATCCGTATCTCCCTGGCAGCGTCCCCTATGGCGTGCCTCCAGCCCAGCCTCTGGTCGGCCGCCATATCGGCGGCGTGACCTACGGTGTGCCACCGGCCCAGCCTCTGGTCGGCCGCCATATCGGCGGCGTGACCTACGGTGTGCCACCGGCCCAACCTCCAATCGGCCTCCTCTCGGCGCTTCATGGTGTCCCCCCTCCGGCACAATACCAAGGCGGTGGCGACTGGGTTTTCGACACCGGGGCAAGCTCTCACATGGCGAACACTCCGGGTATCCTCCACTCTTCCTCCCCTCCCACACATCCATCCACGATCATCATTGGCAATGGCGCCCCTTTGCCAGTCCAACGTGTCGGCCACACTGCCATTCCCACCAATGGCTCTCCCCTTCATCTTAACAATGTTTTGATTTCACCTCATCTCATTAAAAACTTGATTTCTGTCCGTGCCCTTACACGTGACAATTGTGTTTCTATCATTTTTGACCCCTTTGGTTTTTCCATTAAGGATTTCCGGACTGGGATGATTCTGCTCCGCTGTGATTCCCATGGTGACCTCTACCCGCTTCGCTCCTCCACCAATAAATCAACAACTCACTGCAGCCTCCTTGCCGGACCTGCTTCTCAGCTCTGGCACGCGCGCCTGGGTCACCCCGGCCATGGACAGCTACAGCGCATCCTCTCCAAGTTTGCCTTCCGCTGCACCAAGGCTGACCACCACTCGTGTGATGCTTGCCAAGTTGGAAAACATGTAAAGCTGCCGTTTGTTCGCTCCACTAGCGTCTCTGTTTTTCCCTTTCAACTTTTGCACTGCGATGTATGGACATCTCCAATGTATAGCAATTCTGGGTTCCAATTTTACCTTGTTATCCTTGATGATTTTTCTCACTATGCCTGGACTTTCCCCCTTCGTCACAAGTCGGATGTCCTTCCCACACTCATATCCTTCCATGCGTTTGTGCACACACAGTTCCACAGAACGATCGTGAGCATACAAACTGACAATGGCAAGGAATTTGACAATCATGCTTCCCGCACATTTTTTCGTACTCACGGCATCTCGCTTCGCCTCACGTGTCCATACACATCCCAGCAGAACGGCCGTGCGGAGCGTATCCTCCGAACCATAAACGAGAGCATGCGTACCATGCTCCTCCATGCTGGTGCGCCACCCACGTGCTGGCCCGATGCCCTCGGCACAGCAACCTATCTCCTAAACCGTCGCCCATGTCGCACTCGCGACAACACAACCCCACACGACATACTCCTTGGGCGCTCTCCGGATTATAGCCACCTGCGTGTTTTTGGCTGTCTGTGCTACCCCAACATTGCTGCTACTGCACCACACAAACTTGCCCCGCGATCCTCGCCGTGCATTTTTCTGGGCTATCCCGTTGAAACAAAGGGCTACCGCTGCTACAATCCGGAAACACGCCGAGTGCAAACGTCCCGCCATGTCACATTCGAGGAGAACATTTTTCCTTTCAGGTCCATGGTGCCCCAACAGTCCCCGACATCGATGCCATCGCAGCCGGAATCATACCCGGTCTACCTACCGGCTCCTCGGTCGGCTGTCCTGCCTCGACGGCATCCGGTGCCCGCGGCACGCTCTACAGCAACACTGCGCGCCGTGGCTGCACAGGGTGTCTTGCCGGTCTCCCCAGCTGCCACGATGGGTGCAGTGCCCTCTGCAGTTGCTTACGGTGGCCCATTGGCGACGCCGACTCCCACACTCGGCACGGCGATCGATGACCCGGCTACAGCTGGTCCTTCATCCCAGCCCTTGCCGCGCTCATCGGAGGAGGACGCTGTCGGCTCACCCTCCCCGCCACCGATCCAGCGTCACCACATGATCACCCGTGCGCGCGACGGCATTCGGCTGCCAAACAAGAAGTATGCTCAGGCGGCGATAGTGCAACCTTCCCCGCCACCGTCTTCTGTGCGTGCAGCCATGCGCGACCCCGAGTGGCACAAGGCTATGGAGGACGAGTTCACTGCTCTCTGCAATAACAGGACTTGGACGCCTGCAGGCGCTAACATCATCACCGGCAAATGGCTCTTCAAGAACAAACTCCACGCCGACGGATCCTTGGAGCGGCGCAAGGCCCGATGGGTTGTCCGTGGGTTCACACAGCGGCAGGGGATCGACTTCGACCAGACCTTCTCCCCCGTCGTTAAGCTGGCTACGATTCGCACTGTCCTCCACCTCGCTGCGTCCCGTCATTGGCCAGTCCACCAACTCGACGTCAAGAACGCCTTCTTACACGGCGAGTTGGCAGAACGGGTCTACTGTCGGCAGCCTGCAGGATTCATTGACATGCAGCACCCGGACCACGTCTGTCTTCTCTCCAAGTCCCTCTATGGCTTGAAGCAGGCCCCACGAGCATGGTTCCAGAAGTTCGCCGGTGCGGCCCGTAGCCTCGGTTTCCTACCAAGCGGGTCGGACTCTTTGTTGTTCGTCTATCGAAAGGGAAGCGACATGGCGTATCTCCTCCTCTACGTCGACGACATCGTGCTTACCGCCTCGAGCATGCCCCTACTACAGCACATCTTCGCCATGAAAGTGTGCGATTACTCTCCATAGCGACCTACGCGCAGCGCAACAGGTTCTTCTTCTACTGCAACGCGACGGCGTCGTGGTCATCGTGAACCTCCTCCTCGCTCAGCCGCCGCCGCTGGTGGCTCCAGGCCGGGCTCATGGACGCCTACGCGGCCGGCAGCTGCCGCAAGCTTGCCTTGTCTCGATCCTCGCGGTCTGCTGGAGAAGAGCCGCAAGCTGCTGCTCCTCCTCGCAAGATCCTCACGGCCAGACTCACATACCAAGCGGGCACGAGCCCGCCGGGCGGCTTCTGGCAAGCGAACATGACGCGCCACGTCATCCCGACCACTGCGTACTGGTGACTGCTTCTTGCTGAGCTTCCTACTGGTTGAAGCGGTATTTGTGTGCAACAATGAAGCAGGTGATGATGTATACTTACTAAACTTTTCAAATGTGTCAAGAGTAGCCTTTGGAATTTGATCTTAAAGTGGCTAATTAATCTTAGGCCCCTTAGGTACTGCTTATTCCAAGAGTTTAGAATAGTTCGATTGCATAGTGCAACAATCAGTTTAACAAGTGGACAATTGGATTCAGCCAGAGTCTATTTCTTTTATTGCTACACATAGAACCATACAGGAAATTTCGAACTTTATTTCAACTGCTAATTTTCACTATCAATTCGTTTGACAGGATCACAGATAGCATTAGGATAAATGCACAGACACAGAGTGTGAATCAAGGAATAGCTCTCCTGCGACAAATGCAGCTACTCCAGAAATGAACCAGCTGATAAAGGGGAGTCCAAAACAACAAATCTATCTCCACAGGCACCAATAAAACCGGTTTAGAAATAAACAACAATTCGATTTTGGGTGCCTATAAACCGCCAACAGAGCAGGATGTCGTTTTGGCTTTTCATTAAGTTTCAGATAGGGCGACGAGTTCTATGTGTTCTCTCTTTGAGTTTGAGCACACGTTACTTTGCTTGGTGAACATGCTCCAACACTGGGAACAGTTTTTCTAACTTTGCATTTGAGAGAACCTTGTTGGGATCCAACTCCATGAGTGCCTTGTTATATGCATCAACAGGGAAACGCTCACGCATCCTGGCCTGGAGCTCAGGAAGTTCGTCCTTGTCCTGTGGAACCTAGGAAGGAATGCACAAACAATGATAATTAGGAATAAAATAATTGCAACAAAGCAGCTCAGCCAATTTTATGCATGCAATAGAACAGGCCATTCTCTTGAACTAACAACTCAGATGTTACAAGTTGATCATATCTACATCAAATTAACATGAACAGAGCATCATATATGTATGCATCTTGCAGTCAGAATTATAAGTTGGCACCTCAATTTTGGCCCAGTGTTCGTATGCAGAATACTGGTCCCAGAGACTTGTTTGCGTCACGCTCCTGTAACTGAAGAACTCCTCTGTAATTTCCTTCCTCTGCCGAGCATCTGATGTTCGCAAGTACATTATAATACCAACCTACATAAATTCAGAAAGTTAGTCAGTAAGCACATAACTAGTGCAAAGGTGAACCAAGTTCTACAGGACAAACACAGTTGAAAGATTTTTAGAAAGATGCAAAACTTGCAGAACTATCCAGAGCAGTTAAGATTTGTATCATTTATCATGTAGCCAAGTCAGAATGTGATTTATGGCTCAGAAACAGGGGGAAGGATGACAATCACAATGTGACATTTGATAAAATCATCTACACTGAAGAAATAATTTCAAAATAATTCACAAAGAAAACAACAGAGCACACTCTACAGAAAGAGCACCAACAGAAACAGATTACAAGAACTACAGAGTTTTGTAGGTTGTGTTGATTTGACCAAATGACAGTGTTCAGATTGCTTATATTCGGTCGTGGCCAAGGGAAATAGGAGAAAGAGGACTGCCTCAGAAGCCCTCAACGAACACCTATGGCTCCAGGATGCTCGGGCAGCTTCTACTGTAGGCACTCTTGGAGAATTCTTTGAGTTATGGGATGTCTTATGGGAATTTCACCTACAGCCAGGAGTAGATGACAAACACACTTGGCGCCTCTGCTCGTCCGGAAAATATTCAGCAAAATCTGCTTACCAACATCTCTACCTCGGAGCGACGGCATTCGGTCCTTGGGAGCGCACTTAGAAAACTTGGGCGCCCGGCAAATGCAAGTTCTTCTTATGGTTGGTAGAGCATGATAGATGTTGGACAGCTGATCGCCTCGCTCGCCGAGGAATGGACCATCCGGAGAAGTGTGTTCTGTGCGATCAGGAAGAAGAGACGATTAATCACCTTCTTGTTGGTTGCCCCTTTGCCCGGCAGTTTTGGTTCACAATGCTATCACAGGTTGGTTTGCAGGCAGTGTCCCCCCAACCGGAGGATACTTGGTGGGCAAAGGCAGAGATAGAAGTGCCGCCACTGTACAAGAATGGACTGAACTCGCTGATTGTGCTTGGTGCTTGGACCCTCTGGACACACCGGAATGGCATTGTATTCGAAGGGTTGGCGCCTAATCTGAACAGAGCCACCTCTTGTGCATCTGATGAGAGGCGGCTCTGGGAAATGGCAGGTGCGCGAGGCCTGGCATCCTTGCCTGGTGGTGGCGTAGGTGTTTAGTTGGTTGTGGTGGTGTGCATGGGTTGCCGCAAATTACTAACAGGCGCGAATGTAACAAACAAAAGGGTGTGGTGTGTGTGTTGGTTACTGTTTGGGTTCTTACCCCATTTATTCTTCTTAATATAATGAAGCGCAGCTCTCCTGTGTTTTCGAGAAAAAAAAACAATGGTCCTCCTCAATTTGTAAGCAGTCAGCAGAAACAAATTAGTCTGAAATGCAGTCAAGCTTTAGGTGGGTAGTGACAAGTGGCAAAGCATAACAGATTAAACCAAAAAAAAAAACAAATAATTGAATAGGATGAACAAATTACCAATGAAAATATATCATCTTCTCCAGAGCTTGACACTGGGCTCATCGGACTCTTCCTGCGGGCAGTCCAATGTTGTTCAATAGGTGGAGGTGGGGGTATATCTTCCTTTTCAATCAACTGCAACAGATTCTCCATGTAATCCAGATCCTTCATAGTTGGCTTAGATAGGCTTCAGAAACCCACAGCTGTCCACCACAATCAAAACTCAGTATTTCATCACTCCATCCCATGCGATACCCCTCAGACTTCTTCCAGTACTCAGCTTCTGCTTCATTGATTCTGATCACATGTTCTTTACCCAGAGGATCACGGGCAAGCAGCCTATCCCTCAGTTCAGTAAATGAAAGTGTATCTATTTCTGGGTCATTACTTTCTGCTTCAGTTCTGAAAAACATCTATAAGGTGGCATAAGCTAAAAACCAAGGAAATACCAGAACAGAATAAAAGGAAAATTCAGTAGTACTACCATTCGAGTAGATCTAGAAATAGTTGCAACATCATTTCCTCATATTACTTTAAGATAGGTACAAGTTCAATGCTGGAAGATTGTACTGTTCTATATTTGATGAGGTCAATAATTAACAAACTAGTAGCCTCAAAGTCCTGGATTTGCAAGTTATTCCTATGTGTTATACAACTAGCACCACTTCTCTTTTCTCCATAAGACTCAATAAAGTAAAAAAAAAAACCACATGAAGTGTAGATAGACTCAGCCTAACACAGCGGCACCTTCAAAATCACATAAAGAGAGGATTTACTAATAGCAGTTTAATTTTGTCCAAGAAATATTTTAGCTATTTCTTCAGAAAGAAAATAATAGGTGTTGATGCAATTTCCATACATAATACTATGATAACATTACATTTTCAACCGAGGCACCAAACCATCACAAGGGCACATACCTATATTTTTTCAGTGACTGACGCTAAAGGTCACGAACATGCTGTAAAGCTTCATCCTTTCCATATTTTGATGTCAGATTTGGAGTTCTCCACTTTGAAGGAGGATTGCACTGAACCACAACAACTGTGTCAGTATACGGAATCCACAAGTACTTAATATGTTTGTTTTCAGAGAGCCAAACTTATTAAAGTTGCAACTGCTTTGATAAATCAATTATTCAGTTCCACAAAGATTGACTGCAGGAAACATTACTTGTGATTTTTCTTGACTTCATTTCATCGGCATTGGAAATGAATGTATGTTCAACAAGCTGGTGTCTTTCCACACACTGAAGGGTAACTTCTGCAACAACTCCTAGGCCACCAAGTCCACATCGAGCAAGGTAGAATAACTCAGGATCCTTCTCATTCGATAGCTCTATTGTACCCTTGGCAGGAGTAACCAGTTTCATGCTAATGAGTTGCTCGTCAACTGGAGGCAATCTTGCACCAGTGCCATGGGCACCAACCTGTGTTCAATCATGAATGGAAGCATAGATTAAGTCTTCCCTGGACTCAACATGTTTGTTAAACAAGTTGGGAAGAAAATGACTATGATTTGAGCCCTGAAGCGTCAGAATGATAAAGATCTTTCATATATATATTTCGGTAGAAAACAGAAAAAGTGGTCCTAGCACAATCTGAACAAATGCAATACATAGCTATTATGCCCACAGAGAAGGAGGCAAACTACTCAGAGAGGCTGTCTATGGATTTGCTACCTTAACATTTTTTTTTTCTGACTAACGCCATTATGGTCCACAAATAGTGACTGCTACAATGAGGCTGGATATGGTGCATGTAGCAGCAGGATATATGCCAGTATGCAAATGTTAGGATAGTCTGGTATAGTCCAGAGTCCAGACTATTGTTATTGCTGGAAAAGATGGAACAAAGGTAAATCTGATGTGAATAAGAAAACTACAAAACAAAGACAGATGTAGATTATAACGGTCCACCATAGAGGTGGCTTTGACTATTGATTAGGCATTTACAGTTGGTTGACTTGCCTGATAATATAAACCCACTGTATGACCCATTTATTCTTGGGAACCATTTTATCAACATAGGAAAGGAGGTATACAGTCCTACAAACTACAAAACACTTGTAAAATGACTGTCAATGTCTGGAACCTTGTTGCCACATTTAGTCCAATTTCAGCCCCCTAACAGGATACACTACAGGATGATACATTACAGTATTACACTATTCTGGAATTCAAGAGGCATCCTTCGTAGGCTTATCTTCAGGTCGGTACTATGTAAATTTGTCAGGTCGGTACTATGTAAATTTGTGGCCTGGTCAACTACACCTTTAACAAAATGACGCTTATCTTCTCTAGCAAATTCTCAAAGTCATTACTTCAATCATCCCCAGTACTGGTGATGTATGATATTAACGGCACAGTTCTGTGAAGTAAATGGCAAAATTGACGGCTTGTGCAGGACACAGACCTGAGTGAAGCCGTCGTCCTGCTGCTCCGAATGGACACAGAGTTCTGAAGAGTGCGGCCATGTTCACAGAGCGCGTCGACGAGCTCCGCGACACGAATCCCCGCCTGCACGGTGACGCTCTTCCTCTTCACGTCAACATCGAGCACCTAGTCCATGAGCGCGAGGCCATTGGGGGACAGCCCCGACCCGAGCGGCCGGAGCTTGCGTCGCTCCCTGTGCGCGGCGGCGAGCGCGTCCTGGAGCGCCTCGATGGAGTCCGGCTGGAGGAGGACGCGGGTGTGGACCTCGTGGGCGCCTCTACAGCTGGATACGGCGTGGAAGTCCTCGGGCAGCGGCGCGTCCTTGAAGGGCACGGCCTTCTTGTGGAGCGCGTCGGCCGGCGCCGCAGCCGAGGAGGAGGAGCGCGTAACCGGCGCACTTGCGGAGGTCGGAATCGGAGGAGATGGGGGAGGGGGCCGAGGAGAGGGCCTGGAAGAGGGGGAGAGGGAGGTGGTGGCTGGATGGCAAGCCGGCGCCGTTGTGGCGGGGCAGCCGGCGGGAGAGGAGGAGGTGCCGCATCGCTGCGGCGTTCGGGCATGGGCGGCGCCGGAAGCGGCCACGGTAGTCCCAAACGCAGATTTTATCCCGGCCCAAGAACAGCATGGCCCATTTAATTTCGTGCCGCGCTGGAGCAGCACTAGGCCACGCGCAGTTCATGGGCTGTACACACCACGGACTCTACTGGGCCCATCACGGCCCATTCTATCCAAGACAGAAGAAAGAGATCGCGCCGGTGTCCACGTGGCAAAGTCCTGTTGACGATCTGACTGCGAGTCGCTCGGCGAGCACAATCTCTCGAACACCTTCCTGGTCCGAGTCGGAATCCATTTGGCATCGACTTGGCTCAATATATATCCTTCTGCGCTCCATCAATCACTCCTCGCGGTCCCCTTTCTCTCTACGACGAGGCGCACGCACATGATGGACGGACACGGTCGCAGCCACCTTGATAAGTGGGCGGCGATGGAGAGACCAGGAGAATACAAAAGCAGTGGGCCGAGATGGAACGGGTTCGGCTCCGGAGCGAGGCGATCTTCGAAGCACACGACCGCGAGGACCGAGAGCGACGTTTCCGCGGCGTGCCAGCGTCAGACAAGGCCATCCTGGCCCTGGGCGAGCCCGAGCTCAGGATGATGCCCTGCTCCCACTGCTTCCACATACGCTGCATCTACAAGTGGCTACGGGCCAGCGGCGCCTGCCCGTGCTGCCGGTTCAAGCTGCCCTCGGAGGAGGAGCAACGCATCTTCTTCAAAGCTTGACTCTGGGCTCATCAGACTGTTGCTGCTGGCAGTCCAAGAATCTTCCATTGAATAGTGTTATATGCCTCGAACTGGCATACTAAAATGATGTTGCAACCATTTCTATATCTACTCGAATGAGTAGCTCTCTACTGAATTTTTTAGATTTATTCACTTCAGATATGTCCTTGGTTTTTAGCTTACGCCACCTTGTAGATGTTTTTTAGAAGCAGTAGAAAGTAATGACTCAGAATTATACACACGTTCGTCTAGTGAATTGAGAGATTAGCTGCTTGTCCTTGATCAACATGTGACCAGAATCAGTAAAGCAGAAGCTGAGTACTGGAAGAAGTCGTATCACATGGGATGGAGTGATGAGATACTGGGCTTTGATTGTGGTGGGCAGCAGTGCGTTTCTGAAAGAGAAAAGTCCTATCTGTATTGAGGTGTTCCACTTTGTTTCTCTTTTTTATAAAATTGGGTATTCAATATCTTAAATTATTGATCATGATATAGTTTTTCTCCTTAGACAATCTTGATAGTGATTTTATCTTACGTAGCACAGTGAAATTGACGTATCATCGCCATGTCATTTCGCTCATTTTTTCTATCCTCTTTTTTCCTCTCTCTCTCTTCTCTGTCTTCTTCTTCCCCAAACACCCAATATCCTTTCTCTCTTCTTTCTTCCCCAAACTCCCCACCAGACGACGAGTGGAGGAGGCACAGCAAATTGCGACTGGTCGGCGATGAGACCAGACATGGTGGCGGGGTGCGCAGCTAGGCGCGGCGGTAGGCTACAAGTCCCGCGGCCAGGCTAGGCGCATCGGGTTGCGGTGGGCCGACAGTGAAGCTTGGTGCGGCGGCGGGAGCAAGACCAGATGCGGCAGCGAGAGGAGGCGACGGGTGTGGCGGCGGAGTGCGCCACGGGTGACAGGTTGCAGCGGCGGAGTGTGCGGCGGGCCAAAGGCGAGGCCGGACGCGGTGGCAAGTGCACGGCTAGGCACAACGGCAGGGTGCGAGGGCTACGGCCAGGCACGGCAGCGGTGTGGAGGCCCGCAGCCAGGCGCGACAGGCCGACGGCGAGGTCGGATGCGGTGGTGGGGTGCGAAGCCATGCGCGCTGGAGGGATGCGATGTCGGGAATCCTCTTCCTCAAGCTATTGCTCCTGCCACCGTCGCCAAGGGGGCCGCAAGGGGGCGACCAGCGCGCCGCGGCTGTGCAGGAGCCGCGCGAAGGCGGGCCTACTGCCGGTGCGTGGTGGGCGATGGCGTGGAGGAGGTGAGCGGAGGTGCCGAGTAGGAGGAGAAGGGAAAAGGAGAAAAAAAAAAAAGAAAACGAGAAAAAAGAAAAAAAAAATATGACATGTCATGCGATACATACGACCCACTATCACGCGTGGGATAAAACCACTGCCACGTCAGACAATTTCGTTGTTCTAAACCGTCGAGGGATGAAAACTGAACTGATTTTAATAGTTTAAGGTGTTAAATACCCGATTTTATAGAAGAGGAAGATAAAATAAGAGATCCCCATAAGTAGGGAGGTGAATAGGACTTTTCTCTTTCTGAAACCTTCTTCCCACAGAAACAACAAAGCACAGCATGACAGATCTTCTATTGTTCTATATTTGATGATGATTAACAATTAGCTACCTAGTAGCTGTAAAATCCCAGGTTCACGCTTCACATATTACTTATGTGTTGTAAAAGTTTTACAACTAGCACCATTTCACTTTTCTGGCTGAGACTCAATAAAGGTAAGAAAATGACACACACAGAGAGAAGATAGACTCAACATGACACAGTAGGAGCAAAGCTAAAATCTAAATGAAAATAATGGTCAACAAAGTGATATTTACTAATAATGTCAGTTTAATTTTATGAAGTAAATATTTTAGATAATTCTTCAGAAAGAGAGAATAGTATGGATGTAACTTTTCTTACATAATACATAGCTATTTGCACACAGAGAAGCATGCAAACATAGTCGGTCTATGGGTTTGAATGTTTGATACCTTAACATTTCTAATTAACATCTCACGGGCCCATTCAAACCAAACATAGTTGAACGCATCACAGATTCACAGCCCATCGTTCTTTTTTTTTATCTCATTGAACAAGGAACAAAGTTCACAGTTCACAATTTACACATGTCGAGCAGCGAACTGGCCGGGTAGAAGCAAAACAACAGTATTTGATTACATCAATCACCGAGGAACCCAATCTTCAACGAAGCGAGTGGGGGTCGTCAGATTAGCACGAACCAGCCAGAGGCGAATGTGCCCCGAGAGGAGTGAAGCAGTGACGTGCAGATAACCACCCTCTTAGCAAGCATAATCTCCGGCAAACAGTACTCAGAAACTCAAAATCAAAGATGGACCAATAAAGATTTCACAACAAGATATATTGCTAAAGAGATAACACTAAATGTGCATAACAAATTCAGTAGAATAGGCTAGCAGTCTCTTAAACCATAGAGATGCCTGTACAACAACTAAAACAAGTGGTGCAACACAATTGGACCATTTTGGTAATTTGAATAGCATTCCAACCTAGCGCAAACTCATTTCATCCATTGAGCAGACATGAGACATTCACCTGGGAATGAACTGTACAAATAGTCATACAGATTAGGATGACAATTATCAGGGCATACGTCACTCTCTTCTTCAAAATTCATCTCAACTCGAGGTAGACTCATCATTGTCTTCTTCTTTGAAGTTCATCTCAACTTCAGGAAACCGGCAGTCGATGAGTTGAAGTTCCCTCTTTGTCATGCTGAGGATTCTAGCTGATTCAGGGTTGCTTGCTTTGGATGCTCTCTGACCTCACCCTCACGCTTCCTTCAGACTACATTCGAAGGTCAATGTCAAGTTCTTTAAGCCTGATGCCCTATAGCACTAGTCCATATAGATCAGCTTGTGTTAAGGAATACCAGTAAGATTAATGATTGTTGGATTGCAATATTGTGATTCCACCCAAATATAAGAAATCTTGAAAAAGCACATATGTAAGCACTTTAGACTATTGCAATCATGACTTTGCAAAGGAATCACACTCAAATATATGAATTGACATTATTTTACAAGATGTCGTTAAATCACACTCCAATCTTTGAAATCTAACCATTAATTCTTGCAACGCATACTCTATAGCAAGAATTTCTCTATTATTTTCTATATATGGTCACTTAAATTCCACGTAAACATTAAGATATAATAATTTATTTATTTTTCATTTAGTATTGTTTTCTATTTGTTTGACTTGGGTGACTAATTCAATCATTCTTTTTTATATGATTTGATATTATTTTACAAGATAATGTTAAATCCCACTCAAATATTCGAAGTTTAGGACCCCGACAACTTAGCTAATAAGAAAGGGAAAATAGAAAAAAAAAAGAATAGGGATCAAAGAAAAATGAGAGGTAGAATGTCACGACGGATAAGGAGCAAGAGCCCCCATCCATGGTGAAAGGAATTAAGATCACAAAAACATGGGAGAGAGCAATTTTGGCTGAAAGCATGAGTAGGGAAATGTTTTTTTGAATGAACAATGGAATGTTTATGTTGCTGCCATCAAAGGGCCTTTATTCATGCGGAAGGTAATAATTTTTTTACTCTATACATGTGAGATATTTTTAGATGTTCACAGATAGTATGATAAGTTTAGCATGATGACGTGTTGGTCCCATTTGTTCACGAGCCTTGTATGTACAAGTGGCTACATATCAACCGTCTTGTGTCAATTTGCGCTGCCATCTGAACACGGGCAACGTCAGCTAGATGAACAAGCAACATGTGCGCAGGGTAGAGATGATAGTGATGCAAGAAAACCTACGAAGTTGTTCTAGTTCATTTCTTTTATTTGCATTCAATGTGGTTCAAAACCTGTAGGGATCGATCAACGACGTGGCTAATACAGTAATGATAGAGATAAATTAGAGCATGCTGATCCACATTTATACGAGGAAGGTTATACTTCAATTTCGTATATCCACATGCTGCAATCTCCAGGCTAATAAAATTGTGCCTGTCATTCTACGAGTAGTGGAGCTATTCACTTGCAACCTCCAGTAGTCGAAGCAAAAGGTTAAGATTAATAATATCGAAGAGAAGTTACACAATTTACAGTGCTGATCAGAGAGCAGTAGTATCTGTGTTAATGAGACGAAAATGATTTTTAGCGTAGAGGTACTTCCACCGGAGAGCAGAGAGAGGCAGTGAGAGATAGGTTGGTTAGCCAGAGCCCAATGAAGAAGAAGAAGAAGAAGAAGAAGAAGAAGAAGAAGAAGAAGAAGAAAAAGAAGAAGAAACAACGATGCAGCACTTGCAATTTGAGAAGAAGGTTCTGGCCGGACAACGCGGGCGTGCTGCTCGCCGGCGACTCTCGACTGACCTACACGCGCCGCGCCGCGCCGCTACAAGTTCTTCTTCTTCTACTGTAACGCGACGGCCTTGGTCGTGATTGTAAATCTCCTCCTCGTGCACTCGCTCAGCCGCCGGCTGCCGCTGGTGGCTCCGCGCGCGCGTTCCAGCAGGCCGCCATGATCCTCTCGACCAGTTTGGTCTCATGGGCGGCGGCGCCTACGTCTCCGCCTACGGCCTACTATGTGTTCACCGACGTCATCCTCTTCGCCACCTCGCGTGATGACGTCACCACGACGCGCGGCGTGCCGAAAATCGTGGAGCGCTCGCGCAAGTACCTCCTCATGCATCTTCGTGACCATGGCCGCCCCAGGCGGCCGGGCGGGTTCATGTCGGGCAGCGCCCACCTCGCCGGCGACCCGACGCTCCGATGACCGATCCGCGCGTCCCGGTTCCCGGCCTCTTCTTCTACCTCAACACGTACGACGACGGTCTTTCGTGGTGACGCGGCACGAGGTCCAGTCGTCGGCGCTCTGGGTCGCAGCCGCAGTGTTGAAACCTCCTCTCCACCCCTGCTTGCTGCTAGTAGTACACTCGACGACCACGAGCCCGTCCGTATCCGACGACACACTGCTCCTCCTCTCGTGCGCGCTGGACCTCCTCCCCTGCTGTCGCTGCTCATTGACCTCCCAAACCGGCTTCTTCAGCACACCTCCAGCTCCCGCGCACCCGCCTGCACAGGTGGCCCACCGGTCAGCGGCTAGTACACCCCTTTCCCGCGCATCACGTTCGAGGAGGCAGCACCAGGCCCTGATGTGCCGTCGGCCCACCAGAACGTGCCGTGGCCACTGGGCCGGGCCTCCTCCCACGCGCCGTCATACCGGTCCCCGTCAGCCCAGACGACCGTCCCAACGTACATGATGCCGTCGGTCCATAGGAATTTCCCCGTTCCGTGGGGGAGGTCGCCCTGGTAGGCTAGCTACAACTCCCCCGTGGGGAGGAGATGGTCGGCGTGGCCGCTGCTGGGCTTCTCCTCCTCGTCGTCGTCCTCGGTGAGTCAGGGATCAACTTGGGCGTGGTTCGCCCGCGGAGCGAACCGCCCCGACCCGGCCAACCCAGCTGCACGTCACGGATCACCCTGGGTATCCATTTTGGATTTCTGAAAAGGTCCACTGCTCCAATGGATATTATGGATCAGCCCACATACTAGGTTGCATGGTAAATGAGTGAACCGTGGCTACAGCTTATAGGTGCTCATCTCTTTAAAACATTCCAGAAAATACTCAAAAAATATGTAAAAAAATCATAATACGTAGAAACAAAGTACTAGTCAGAACATAATGTGACTGTTCACACCAGCCTTTTCTCCTTTAAAACATCAGTTGCAAATTACAGAGCAGCATATAGCCGATCATCACCCAAGTTGTCATCTAAACGGACAAGCACTGACCTACTCGTTAGGACTACATCAATCAAACTGTATAAATTCAAGCTACCAGCAAAGTGACATATTAATAGGACACACTGCTGTCTAGTACAGTAGTACTAATAGTTAATAATACTTGGTTCACCACTAAACCACATAATGATTAGGGTACTAGTAGCATACAGCCTGGTGCACCGATAACCATACAAAAATAAAAAGGACGCCAGATCACTAGCCTGATACTAGGCTTCAACTGGCTAACTACAGAGTTCACCCTGCCATCGTTACTGATTTCAGGAAGGAAACAGGTGCTGGACCAGATTCAGGTAACGAAAGAAAAGGTTCAACGGTGGAAATATGACCAAAGGAGCTAGATCAGATTCAGCATCATCATGAACACCACTTGATCACCTACACATTCAACAACCCAAATAAGTATATAAATTTTTGCACTGCTCATGCAGTAAATATCCTGTCTTAGCACTAGTGACTAAATTACCTGATTAGTAGGCTATTCTAGTCCATTCACTTGCCCAACGATATCATGAACTGCTTCCATATTTGATTGAGATGATCCTGCCGAGAAGATATTCACTAAATAATGTTACAAACTCAGAGCATTCATATAATTGAAAAATGGTAGTCTGATAAGAATTTACCAGATGCTCTCATCTAGTCTTGCAGGCATATTAGAGCTTCCACAGTTTCAGGTTTTAGATGGCTTCGAAAATCTGATATGACCCTCCCTCCCGTGCTAAATGCCGATTCAGAGGCAACTGTTGAAGCCGGCACCACAAGGATATCTCGAGCAATACGAGAAAGCACAGGAAACTCCAATGAATTACTCTTCCACCAGGCTATGATGTTGAAGTTTTCGCCACGCGGGATAGGAGCCTTTGCTAGATAAGTCTCTACCTCAGATGGCACTACATTTGTTGTCTCGGCATTCATGCTCACATAGGTATCCCAATCTGCATATCTTCCACTTGCATGTGTTAACTCTTCTTGAACAACTGCTTGTGATGCCTCTTGGTTGTCAGTATTTTGCTGAGAATAATCCTGAAATAGCCCCATGAAAACCTTTTTAACTGTCGCAATTTTAGAAGTAGCCTCACTCCCAAATGCTTTGTTCAACCGAAACTCAATGAATGGTAGCTTGAACCTTGGATCAAAAAGAACAGGAACTGAGATTTGCAGCCATGTCAATTTCCAATATTTCTTGAACTTCCTAACCATGTACTCAATTGTCTCAACCAGATCCACATCCAATTCAGAAATGTCATTCTCCAAGGCCATCTTGACTTCCCAAACCTCATGAAAGTGCAGGTTTGCTGTTGGGTAATAAGAGAACCTGAAATGACATTAGTTGCATCAAAGAAACGTTTCAGCAATGCACCCATGACCCTTGCTTTTTCCCACTCCTCTTCTGTTGGTGCACAAGTATACTCTATATCCTGCAACCGAAGTGACTCAAAGGCTCTCTTGAACTCCATAGCACACTCCACCATAAGATACGTTGAATTCCAACGAGTAGATACATCAAGATTAGGGCGCTGTCTGCAGGAGATACCTATCTGTTGCACAATTTCTTCAAATTTTTGCCTTCTTGATGGTGATCCTTGAACATACTTTACACTTACTCGTATCTTATGGAAAATCAGATTCAAACTTTGTAATCCAGCCTGGCATATCAAGTTCAGAACGTGTGCAGCACATCGTTGATGAAACAACCTTCCTTTACCGACCAACATTTGCTTCTCTAGTAGATTTCTCTTCAAAAGACGGATCATTGCATTATTGTTGCTGGCATTATCCAAGGTAATTGCAAATATCTTATCTTCAATATTCCACTCTTGAATGGAGCTAAGAACAATGTTGAATAGTGCAATGCCAGTGTGTGGAGTCTTGGAGGAGAACCTAATAATTCTCTTCTACATTTTCTAGTTGTCATTGATACAGTGGCAAGTGATGCACATATATCCTAATGTCTGGTTCGATGTCCACATATCCATTGTCAATGACACCCTGCCCTTAAAACTCTTCAATGCCTCTTGCAGTACTTGTTTATGTTCTTGAAATGATGCTAAGCAATCAAGAGTGATTGTTCTCCTAGAAACCATTTTGAAAACAGGGTTCAAGCTGGACACAAATCTTCTAAAACCTTCATAGTCTACTATTGATAGTGGCAACTCATGTAGTACAATCATCCGAAGTAGTTCCCTCCTTGATGCTTCTTGATTGAATCTCCAATCTTTCATTGCAACTCTTTGTGGAGACATGATAGTTGCGTTAAGCTGGCTCACAACATTCTGCACTGTTCTTCTAACCTTGCACCTTCTCAAATGAGTTAGCATGACACTTGTTCCAGCACCATGTTTTGTTGTGATGAGAGCTTGACAATGCTTGCACTGTCCTTTAACCACAATACCAGCCACACGGATCTTAATGAATTCATCCCAAACCTTGGACTTGAATTTTCTATCTTCCTCACCATTTACAAATCCATCAATCATCTCATGATCCTCTCCAGTGTCCACACCATCTTCCTCAGCATAGTCATCATCATAATCCTCATACTCGCCACCATCATCCATGTCTTCACCAGTGTACTCCTCCTGGTTCTTTTCTTGAAGCATTTCAGTTGCATTGGTAACATCTTCAAAAAAAAAATCAAATTATGTATTTGGTAATGAACTGGTGTGTGCATTTTTGCCATTTCAGCTTGCAACAACAAAGATTATTGTAAAATAATGATAAATAACTTATCACAGTACGTGCTCACAAGTGAGACTGGTGTGTGCATTCCCACTGCAGGAAACCTCATTGAACTAGAGAATTTTGCTGCACGTGGTGGAGGTATTGTCACTCTAACATCTTGAGGTCGGTGGTGCTCCCCATCAACAACTGGGTCAATTTCCATATTTCTTTCTTCACCACAATCTCACTACATAAATTTAGCACGTGAATTGTTATTGTCTTGCTAGCAGATTTACCAAAAACTGAAACACATCACACAGGCTGATGACAGTATTGAGAAGAATATCTTAGACACTTTAAGTTTTGTCAGTGTACAAGGTTTAGCCATTACACATTTTTGGAGTGCAAGCAAGATGATTATCTGAGTAAACCGATTACATAAACATCAAAGCACAACACTAGTAATATGCTTCAAACATTAATCCAGGATTAATGATTTTAATCCTGGAACACCGTCTTGTTGGGCAGCGCGGCCTGACTTCGGTGCCTCCACCAGCGGCCGCTCCACCGTCTTGTTGCCGTGGGGATTGAACTAGGGAAGGAAGGGAGGAGACAAGGTGTTTGTTACCTGAGAACAAAGATCCCGATGCCGAGGCGGAATGGGTCCCCCAGCGAGGCACCAAAGACTCTCCCCTACCGGCCGGTCTTGACCCCAACTTCTACAGCTCGGGATTCTTGAATGTCGCCGACAGCTTGAACTTTGGCGGGCTCGTGTGGGCTGAGGTGGAGGCGACAGTCCGAGCGCTCGGAGGATGCGGCAATGTCGGACTGGAACTACGGCAGCGACGGAGGGGCGGCGATGGAGAGGCGGCGGCGCACTAGCCACTCGACGGCAGCGTGCAGGAGAAGGGCACCCTCTGCATTGGTTTGATCCAGTCTACCCTAGGGAGCGAAGGGACCTGGACCAGCTGCTCCATAGTGTGATCCACGGTGACCCAAATCGTTTTACTGGGCCGGTTCGGAGATCCAGTGGGCCGATCCGCCCCACGCCCAACTTGAGTCAGGGATGGTGTGGAGCTTGCGGATGCCCGCCTCCACAGCCGCCTTGTCGGGGCCGAGAACAGGTGCTTGTTTCTCCCCGACATCAACATGGTGCTATTATTGTTGTTCTTGCAGTCAGTTCGAGGAAGAATAATGCAGCGGGGTCGGGCGTGGAGACCACCGATGAGCTCTGCTCATGGCGGTCGATCGGAACCAACCAACCCGACAACGTGGTTGCGCGTCATGTTGGCGTAGCTTGAATTGCGAGTTTTGGCTGGGGGAGGACGTGAGCTGGAGGCAGGGAGGAGTTGCCGGATGGTGGGCAGCCGAGAGGAGAGCTCGGGAGCGCACCATTTGGAGGTAAGCAGAGGCAGCGTTTTAGCCATTCAGGCCTTCTTTCTTCTGCTACTAGGTGAATGCCCGGGCGTCAAACTTATCACAAATTAGAGTTAAAACCATAATTAGAATGTCAACTAATTCTAAATCAAAGCCCTTATTAAAGAATTCAAATAACTATTTCTTTTCTTTCTTAAAACTATTCTAAATGAGTATTGGTGTATTGCTATGGGAGTTTAAATAAGAACATCATGAGGCCAACTATAATGAATGAAGTTACCAAATGACACCTAGCATACATGTAAAAAATTAAATGACTGGACACAGAAATAATAATGCAAATTGGACAAGGAGATATATGTATAATGTAAATATTCTTTCTGTACAATAATACATATTCACCGAGTAGACATGCATGCAAATATTCTTACAGAACTATAATTGAAGCATACAAGTAAACATTCTTCAAGAATTATGGTATAAAAAGGTACTTTTAATATTAGAAGAATAAAGAATATATACATTTACAGAGCTCTGCTCCTACGCACTTTTGCCCGTTACAATGTGAGCATGCTACTGATACCCTCTCTAGGACATATGGAGGCAAAACTATAAGCCATTGACCATATGGCAAAGCTACAACATGAGCATTGCGAAACGAACACCTGCGTATGGAGGAAAAACTATAAGCCATCATTGATATAACCTAATAAAGTTTTATATATGTGAAAGGACCTTGATGTCGCCTAGAGGGGGGGGGGTGAATAGGCGAAACCTGCAGCTTTAAAACTTAAAACAGAAAATAGTTCAAAACCGGTCAGACCGGTTAGCCAAACCGGTTAGACCTGTTTTGACAGGAATGCACAATTGCAGATTGTTGACTCTAACTCAAACCGATACTCGAAGTAGTGCTCCAGTAGAAGTTCCTTGCAGATGCACTTAGCCTCTGCACAACACAAATAAGCACACCAAAGTAGATCGAAGCGGAAGCACAATGTGAGTTAGAAAATAAACAAGAGAAGCAAACCGAACAAGGAGACACAAGAGTTTATTTGCCGAAGTTCAAATTCATCCCATGAATCCTACGTCTCCATTGAGGAAGCTTGAGCCGCTCAAAAGCCAACTCCAAGCCGGGTCTCTTTCAACCACTTTCCCCGGTCCACTAGCTTGATCTTTTTCCTTCCGGAGGCAAGATCACACCGTCACAAACTGACCCGTGGCTCACCACATAACTTGGGAGCTCGTGGGTAACACCTAGCCGTCTTGGAGGCTTCACCTCCAAGAGTAACAAATGCAACAAAGATTGCTCAGCTAGTCACAAAGTGCTCAAGGCTTGGATTTGCTCACTAATGCTCACTTAGCTCAAATCTCTCAACCCAACTCAAAGATTTCCACCAAATCACTCAAGTCTCACAAAGAGATGTTGGGGAGAGCTTAATATGGCCGTTGGAATGTTATGAGATGCTCTAGAACCAGCAGCTCACGACGGAGGGGGAGGGAGGCTATTTAAACACTTTCTGAAAAACTAGCCGTTGGCTCTATCAGTCAAAACCGGTCTGACCGGTTTCAGAAACCGATCTGACCTGTTTTGGTCAAAACACCAAAAAGACACTCCTCTCCCTTTTAGATTGATCTCATATCAACACCTTTTGTCTATAGGCTCTAAACATAGTCTAAAAGACTCCCACACCCAAACCAGACCCTAAACTCAAGATTTCCAAAACTGGTCTGACCTGTTTGCAAAACCGGTCAGACCTGTTTTGTGCATGTCAGCACACCAGGGTTAGGTTTTCAGGGCTTTCTCTCATGGCTTCTCTCATAGGACTTTGAGCACTTTGTACCAGTAGAAGCACTATGTTGCATTCCCCTTGATAGATCGACAAACCTATACTCAAGATTAAAAACAAAGATATATTTTTCACTTCTTGAGCTTGTAGTCTTGTCACTTTGCCATTTGATCATTGCTTCAGTTGGGGTTGTCAACATGAATAGAAATCTGAGCACATCCACCTTGACCTGATGTCTATGAATATTGAATCCTCTTGATCAATGTTGCACTTCCCATTCATAGCACAACTTTCATTCTTTCTTTAAAATTGACACTAAATGATATGTGACTTTCCATGGCTTTAAAGATCTATCGGAATCAACTCCACTTGCTCTTCATCATCACAAAGGTCCTTCGGCGCCAAGCCTCTAGCTTACCCTTCTCCAATGTATGATCCGTCGCAGCCAAGTCATGTTATTCCTTCATCTTCCTACCATCCAAATCCACATATCATGTTGTGCCTCACAATAAGCCATACTTCTTTTTCTTCATTTGATTGATCTAATTTTGATTGATATTTCCTTGTCAACATGATATCCATCTTTATTTTTCAGTTATCATGGTAGAGGCGTGTAAAGATAAGATTGTGCACCCTTGCCTCTTTTCTTCATTGTTCACTTGTTTGCAATACGTAATACATTGTCTCATGGAATATGTGATCTTCATAAAAAAAATATCCATAAGCACGTATGTGAATGATGGTCCATAATAGTATCACAATTAAATTACTGCTCATCATCTCAACAAATAGGTTAGACCTTTAATCGTTTTGTCAATCAACTCACCAAAACCCACTAAGGGCCTACATGCACTTTCAATCTGCCCCTTTTTGGTGATTGATGACAATCCGATTAAAGCTTACAAATGAGAGAGTAAAAGGATTTTGAATTTTTAGATTTAACTTGAGCTCCCCCTTAATATGTGTTTTTCAATAATTCTCAACAACAGGGCTTGATATGCCAAATGCACATATTCGATAAAAATATGGAGCTCCCCCTAAATCTGAGAATCCGTGGGGTGCAAACAAGTGTATGTGTCACAGGACTATTATGTGAAGCATATGCAGCAAGAGACAACCAAGAATAAAGAGCAAAGCAGGAAAACAACCAAAACCGGTCTGGCCGACACCAGAAACCGGTCAGACCGGTTTCACCTGGAAAACCGGTCAGGCTGGTTCCTGAAACCAGTCAGGCTGGTTTGGAGATCAGAGCAGCAAAAACAAAACAAACACCAATCATTTCAAGCAGGTATACCCATAATAAAAAATTAAACAAAACAATATTCATTTGCACACATTACAAGGTTCTCAAGTCCATGGGATGGAATACTAGGATTATTACAGATTTTGACACAGAGTCACATAGTCTGGACAAAAAAGATTACAAGGATCACAAAGATCAGATATTTGCATTGACACCTAAAACCGGTTTGACCGGTTTCCAGAACCGGTCAAGCTGGTTTTTACAGACCAGAGAGCAACATAATGCTGCTAAAGCTCCAGATTTTATTCTTCAATGCTTTAATCCTCGATTTTCTCCCCCTTATCATTGATCACCAAAAAGGGGTCACCCTAGCTGTTGTGTTCATCCATGAGAGGGAGGATTGTTTGGATCAATCCAATGCTCCGTAGTATCAAAAGTTCCAAAAAGTGCATTCACAGCCACTGTAGCAAGGTCAGGGTTATCATAAGGCTGTGGTGGAGGAGGAAGAGGTGGTGGTGCTGAAGATGATGCAACAGGATCTCCACCCAAGTGGGTATAGCGGAACCGTCTCCACTCCTCACTTTGCTCAATTCTTGATATCCTGGCATTAATAGGCTGCACTTCTGGAATTGGTTCATCTTCTGAGCTAGGTGGAGAAGGAGGATCACTAGGCAACAACTGTGCTTGGATATTCTTCAATCTCTTCTTCTCCTTTCTTCTAGCAGCCATTTCATGGCGCTGCCTAACCTCAATGGAATGCTGGGATTTGCAAATATCAGAGAAATAATTTAGGAACCTTCTTATAGGAGATGGAGGCTTGTCATGCCTGTTTGAGGAGGTTGCTTGCTCCCGGTGCTCACTATGCTGTACCTGAGGCTCATGCTGTCTCTGAGGAGAAATTTGAGGAGAAAGAGCAGGTGGATCAATAGGAGCCTGAGGGACCAACACTCGCTTAGATGGCTTTACCTTCGGTGGCTGGTGTATAGGCTCACCTTTCTTCCCTGTTTCCTTTTTGTATGTAGTTTGGGTCACATTTTCAATCATATGCATGATATAAGGAGCATAACCACAAACTTTCTGGGGGTTACTAGCAATGCCTTTGATTTCCTCCCATATGAAATCTGACACACTGAACTGTCCTGCACCTTCTCTCATAATTGCAAGCATGTTCTTGGTATAAAAGGAAATGTTGGAAGGATCACCATCTCTGGGCACAATAGTCCTCCTAAACATCCTATTCAGGACGGAGTAGAAGGTGTACAAGTTACTCACTGTGCCCACACTTGCAGCTGCCTCTGCTGGAGTATACATGAATCTGATCTCACTGTCTGCAAGGTAGGGATGAGCATGAATCTGTGGACGAGCCATATCCTTTGATCCAAAGCTAAGGTACCTAGCAAACTGAGCATAAGTCTCACTAAACCACTCACCCTCTATCATCCAGTGCATTTTTCTCACATTCTCATCCTCCTCAAAGAAGATTGTGGCATAGAATTGGGCAATGATTTCATTATTCTAGTCATAGGAAAAATCCATAATTTTCTTCACCCTTTGCCTTGTATGGGCAGCAATGATCTCATTGAAAATGGGATTGTTTTTCCTTTCCATGTACTCCCAATCAATCCACTGTGCCATGGATATAGGTCTATCCTTGGCCATGATGACAGTCTTATAGTAATCCTGCTAAAAGAAAGTCCAAAACCTGTAGTCTGTGGCTTCCTTAGCAGGTGTCCTTAGATCTACCTGTCTTATATCCCTCACAAGCTCTGTCTTTCCCCTATAGATTGTGGCTTTTCTCCTTGGAGGTCCTGATGGTTTGTGCATTTCTGGCTTAGGGACATCATCATCATCCCCGTCACCATCATCATCACCACTCTCACTGTCACCATCATCATCAGCATTATCACTGTTGTCATTATGTGATGCAGCTAGTCTCAGGCCTCTCCTAGGGGATATGTGGAAATCCTCATCTTCCACATTATCATCATCACTAGAAGGCTCCTCTATTACCATATCATCAGTTTCCTCGATGATCATATTACCACGGGGTAGCTGCTTCGTTGACACACTCTTTCTTGGTCCTTAAGATGATTCAATGATATCATCGGAACCTACATTTCTGTCAAGCCGACCTTTGACCCTCCTTCCATGAGAACTCCCATCATCGGCCATCCTTGCTGCCCCTGAGATAGAATTGGTGATAACATGAGTGTATGATCTCAGGAATAAGAGAATTGGATGAAAGAATAAAAATTGAAGAAAACAGAGATGATTCTACTTTACTGGACAAAACCGGTCTGGCTGGTTTTGCAAACCGGTCTAACCGCTTTTTGCCTAGAGAAGCATAAGTTTCTTTGTTTTCTACATATTTTTATCGACAGGGTTGACAAGCAGTTGGACAGAGAATAGATACACATTGTATTGCTCTCATACAAAAATGGAAGGTGTCAACCAAAACCGGTCTGGCTAGTTTGTGCAACCGGTTTGACCGCTTTTGTATAGTGAACCCTACACTTCGAATCTGAGCAATGCAGTGATGAGAATGAAAGGTTTATCCAAAGATTGATTCCTGGTCATGATATAGGAGAATACACGGAAGAAACTTGAAGTACAGCCCTAGGGAAGGAGATCGGAGGATTTGAACATTGAATACCTTAGGGAGGGAGAGGAGAAGAGCCAATCGGCTGAGCCGGTTCTTGGGGAAGGAGAAGCCAACCTTGGAGAACCCTTCCACATAAAGAGGAAGGAGATTCCAAGGAGGAATCACCAAATCGCCATGGAGGCGCCGACCAGAGAGAAGGGGATTGAGTTCTGGACGAGAGAATGGAGTGGGGAGAGAGAGAGAGAGGCAGCCAGGGGTCCATGGGAGAATAACTCCCCAAAATCGGTATGGCTGGTTTGCTAAACCAGCCTGGCCGCTTTTGTGGGGAAGAAGGGAAAATGGCCAGATTCTAAGTGAGATTGATAAGAGAGGACAAATTTGATCATTCAGATAAGAATAGGAAATAATTTGTCCAAGATACACATAGGACGATGGGGGACTTCTTAGTTTGACAGATAGAAACCGGTTTGACCGCTTATGAAAACCGGTCTGACCGGTTATGGTTAGAAACTTTCATTAGGGCCCAAATTTTTCTTTCTTTTCAGAGAGTTGGCCTTGGACCTCCTAGAGGATGCATACAATGAAATTCTTCAGATTGATTCGATAGAGATAGATCTCTTGACGGAATTTTCTTGAGAGTTGAGAGAGGACTTAGAGAGCATCTCCTTACTTGTGACTAGCCAACAACCAATCAATGATAACTCTAGTCACAGGTAATTTGATATGGTCACAAAGACCAAAAACTATATTTTTAGAAAAATCACACAACACTAGCAGTTATACTAAATTTTTGAAAAAGAAATATCTATGGCACTCAGAACATGCACCATTCAAGTTTGAAAAGCCATCATGGAACATTTGGTTCATGCCATCTCTTAATTTGAACTCATGACATGAGTGAGCATCTTAAATATGATGAGAGAAAGATGACAACAAACAAATATTCGCTAGGTGACAACATCGAGAGATGAACTTCGATGGTACTTGATATAAGATGACATGTCAAAAACACACTAGCAATGAGCAAGGGCCTAGATGCACAAAGCAATGCAAAGATACATAAAATCGTACCTTTGCCCAAAACACTCTTTTCTTTATTTTGGAGAAGAACACCCACTTTCTTGTGTCATCACCCATCATTGACTTCAGCACTAGTCTTTCTTCTCATTTTTGAGCATCGTGTGAAGTTGGAGAGTAATATGGTTGTTCCATGGTGAAACACACTTTTATACATAATGCTACAAAAGCACTCATATAACACATTAGTTCCAAAGACACAAATTATAGAGTAAACTCCCCCTTAAGATATGCCCAACTGAAGTTCAATAGCAAATATGGCATACATGATTCGATCAAGTATCAAGAAGAGTTTACTCCATAATTTGGTCATTTCAACATTATGCAAAAATTGAGAGAAGATAAGTGATACTTACACCTCCATAGATGTGTATTCATGCAAAGATAATAATAAGAAGGCACTCCCACTGTTGTGTGACTTTTCTATAACAGAATGTAGGCACTGATCAAAACCGGTCTAACATGTTTGCCAAATCGGTCAGGCTGGTTTTGCATGTTGTTCAGTCAACTTTAGATTCCTTCTAGGGAGTGCTTGACCTTTGGTGGTGTTATGTATATGTGTCACTTCAATTTAAACAACCACTGTCTTCACATAGTGTCATCGGGCTTTGGAGGTGTACTATTTGCTTTATGCTTGAACCATGTGATGAGAAATTTCTTTTCTTGTTCAAACTCCCAATGCACCTATGAACTCCTGCTATATGAATCAAGCTTGTTTTGGTACCCAAGCTATATTGGGTCCTTGTAGGTTAGTCAACAAAGATTTTAGCACCCAAATGGTCTTTGCACTAAAGTGTGGTGAACTAATCACCATTTTAGTACTAGCAACATTGTTTGCCTTTGCAAATGCATTTTGAGCAGAATTTTGAACTTTAGAGAAGTTACCGTTCGGACAATCTTTGCTAAGATGTCCTTTGTCTCGGCAAGTATAGCATGTTCTTCTTTTGTTCTTGTTGATCACCTTCTGTTGCTCTCTTTGCTGAATCTTCTTTAGTGCTTGACTCTTGGACGAGTTCTTGTACTCATGGACCACTATTCTGCTGATTTGAGCAGAGGCAGCCAAAATCGGTCTGACCTGTTTGCCAAACCGGTCTGGCTGGTTTTGTCTGCCAAAAACAGCTTCATTGCACTCAGCAATCAAGTGCCCCTTTTTCTTGTATCCAAAGCATACTCTTTTCTTGATAGTACTTACAGATCTTCTTAAGAGCTTTGAATTTGGTTGAGTACATGGAAACATAGTGATCCATGTTCGAGCACTTACATTATCAAGATTCTTGTTTCTTTTTCTTGCTCCAATGACTTGAGCATCTTGTGATTTTCTTGTTGAGGACTTGACCTTGTGACGGTTGATCCCTTCTCAAGCTTCTTCACCATGTCATCACGATTATCTTGAGAAGGTTGCACTTGGTGTTTGCCCTTCAATCTTTTTAGCGCCGTTTCAAGCCTCTTGACTTCTTGCTTGAGCTCGTCATTTTCATTTGCAATAAAGTCATCACAAGATTCTACAAGCATATGCTCAACACGAATGTTTGCTTTCGGAGCAACATGGATTAGCACATAATAATTCAATGGACTTGTGTGTGCATGTGCATTCACGTGAGTGAGGTTGAGAGTGTGTTACCATTGTAATTACAACCTCATGAGCAACTTCAAGCATGGCATGGTCATCCACTAGCTTCTCATGAGAGCACAAGAGCTCTTCATGATCCTTTTGTAAGGTAGCATGCTTGATGGTGAGTTCTTCAAGTCTAGCTTTGAGGCCACCGTTTTCCTCCTGCACTGATGCTACAAATAAGGAAGAGTTAGCAGCACAAGCATGTTCCTTTTCCAATTTTTCATATTTACTAGTCAAGGATTCATGAGACTCAATAAGATTCTCATATTCTTGTCTCAAAGCTTTGAGCTCTTCGATCTTGTCAATGAGAAATGCTTCTTGCTTTTCTAGCTGCATCTCTTGAGTTTGCACTTTCCTGAATACCTTCATTAACTTGAACAAATCCTTCTTCCTCAAGTTGTCAAACTCAAAATCATCTTCACTTTCACTTTCATTTTGTTTGGATTGTCTTTTCTTCGTCTTTTCTTTGGCCATGAGGCATGCACCACTTCTCTTGGATGTTGACTCTTCGCTTGGTCGATGGCGCTTATTGATTCTTGATGCACTTTTTGATTTTCTGGGAACACCGGTCTGACCTGTTACCAGAACCGGTCTGACCTGTTTTTCCAGACAGTGCTCAACTTTATGCTTTTGGCCATCTTGACACTTGAACTGTGTCTCTTTTGTTGCTGACTCATCATTCTTGCACTTTGAGAATTTTTCTTTTAGTGTCATCCAAAGAAGATGAGCGTCTTTTAGGAAACCATGCTCCTTGTAAATCTTCATCTCAAGATCTACACTGAAAGCACTCATCAAGACATTAGAAGCTTGAGCATTTTGTTGTAAGCATTTTACTTCCTCATCGGAGCAATTATCCCAATTAAAATTTGGGGAACAAATGCTTACATCCACAATGCTCAATAAGATAGGATCAATAGCCTTAAGAGCTTCTAACATGCACTTACACCAAGACACATAATTTGAGCCATCAAGCAAAAGAGGTTCTAAATAATTTTCACCTTCCGACGACATTGTTTCTCACGACAATTAGACCTTAATGTGAGTCCTCGCTCTAATACCAATTGAAAGGACCTTGATGTCACCTAGAGGGGGGGGGGGGGTGAATAGGCAAAACCTACAGCTTTAAAACTTAAAATAGAAAATAGTCCAAAACCGGTCAGACCGGTTAGCCAAACCAGGTAGACCTGTTTTGACAGGGAATGCACAATTGTAGATTGTTGACTCTAACTTAAACCGATACTCGAAATAGTGCTCCAGTAGATGTTCCTTGCAGATGCACTTAGCCTCTACACAACACAAATAAGCACACCCAAGTAGATCGAAACAGAAGCACAATGTGAGTTAGAAAATAAACAAGAGAAGCAAACCGAACAACGAGACACAAGAGTTTATTTGCCGAAGTTCAGATTCACCCCATGAATCCTACGTGTCCATTGAGGAAGCTTGAGCCGCTCAAAAGCCAACTCCAAGCCGGGTCTCTTTCAACCACTTTCCCCGGTCCACTAGCTTGATCTTTTTCCTTCCGAAGGCAAGATCACACCTTCACAAACTGACCCGTGGCTCACCACATAACTTGGGAGCTCGTGGGTAACACCTAGTCATCTAGGAGGCTTCATTTCCAAGAGTAACAAATGCCACAAAGATTGCTCAGCTAGTCACAAAGTGTTCAAGGCTTGAATTTGCTCACTAATGCTCACTTAGCTCAAATCTCTCAACCCAACTCAAAGATTTTCACCAAATCACTCAAGTCTCACAAAGAGATGTTGGGGAGAGCTCAATATGGCCGTTGGAATGTTATGAGATGCTCTGGAACCAGCAGCTCACGAAGGAGGGGGAGGGAGGCTATTTAAACACTTTCTGAAAAACTAGCCTTTGGCATCAAAACCGGTCAGACCGGTTTCGACCTGTTTTGGTCAGAACACCAAAAAGACACTCCTCTCCCTTTTAGATTGATCTCATATCACCAACTTTTGTCTATAGGCTCTAAACAAAGTCTAAAAGACTCCCACATCCAAACCAGATCCTAAACTCAAGATTTCCAAAATCGGTCTGACCTGTTTGCAAAACCGGTCAGACCTGTTTTGTGCAAGTCAGCACACCAGGGTTAGATTTTCAGGGCTTTCTCTCATGGCTTCTCTCATAGGACTTTGAGCACTTTATACCAGTAGAAGCACTATGTTGCATCCCCCTTGATAGATCGACAAATCTATACTTAAGATTAAAAACAAAGAAACATTTTTCACTTCTTGAGCTTGTAGTCTTGTCACTTTGTCATTTGATCATTGCTTCAGTTAGGGTTGTCAACATGAATAGAAATCTGAGCACATCCACCTTGAGCTGATGTCTATGAATATTGAATCCTCTTGATCAATGTTGCACTTCCCATTCATAGCACATCTTTCATTCTTTCTTCAAAATTGACACTAAATGATATGTGACTTTCCATGGCTTTAAAGATCCGTCGGAATCAACTCCACTTGCTCTTCATCATCACAAAGGTCCTTGGCACCAAGCCTCTAGCTTGCCCTTCTCCAATGTATGATCCGTCGCAGCCAAGTCATGTTATTCCTTCATCTTCCTACCATCCAAATCCACATATCATGTTGTGCCTCACAATAAGCCATACTTCTTTTTCTTCATTTGATTGATCTAATTTTGATTAATATTTCCTTGTCAATATGATATCCATCTTCATTTTTCAGTTATCATGGTAGAGGCGTGTAAAGATAAGATTGTGCATCCTTGCCTCTTTTCTTCATTGTCCACTTGTTTGCAATACGTAATACATTGTCTCATGGAATATGTGATCTTCATAAAAAAAATATCCATAAGCACGTATGTGAATGATGGTCCATAATAGTATCACAATTAAATTACTGCTTATCATCTCAACAAATAGGTTAGACCTTTAATCGTTTTGTCAATCAACTCACCAAAACCCACTAGGGGTCTAGATGCACTTTATGAGCAAAACAATGCTTAGCATTTGGCAGAAAGAGGCTTATTCTCAATTGTCTTATCCCTTCTTGTTGCACCAATTACTGCTGTCACTTCATTCCCATCCAGATTTTAAACACACACAATCTATCAGCTGAGAAAAATCCTAGCTCAAGAAAATAACAATTATGTCATGAGTCCTCTGTACTGATAATCTAAATAAAATTGTAGTTATTTGTTGATGTAAGTACGGAATAAATGGTCTTAAAAGAACCACTCCAGTTATTTCCCTAGGTAAATTACCTTTGAGAATCGGATTAAAGCAAGACACAAGTAGAGAACATTAAAAAGACACTATTGCACTATTAGGTGTCTAGACTCGAGTGATTTGTCAAACTCAAGTGGGATTAATAATTGATCAGAACAAAGTGAGAAAGATGGTGGATACAAATATTTCTAGTGAAGGTGCACATCATGAGGTTGATAAGCCAGATAAATTGATAAGTAAAATGAATGAGTGATTCTTTTCTTTTCTTCAATCATATGTTCTTTGGGGAGTACGCTTTTGCAGTAGCCTTTTTGCTTTGGCTGAGGCTTTATTCTTTTTTTCCTTCCACTGCCCACCTTGTTCTTCCATAATTGCTCCAGATTCATCATTCAATTCTACCATGGCTTACTTCATCCTATGTCAAAAAAATTCTAAGTAAAGCTGATAGAATAATCTGCAGATGACACACCAAATAGTGACAACGAATTGGGCAATCAACTGCTCATCAAAACCAAAATTTAACTCACAACTCAATGAGTGTATTGCTATTTTTACACACTACAACTGTTGACCAGAAAATAAGATAAATTCTTTGTAATAACCAATGTCATGGACAATAAAAAGAATCATTGAAGTTGGTATTCAAATGCCATCATCATATCATTCATAGTATCTGCAATATTAAGTATTTCCTTTACTCTTTATGCAGAATCAATGCAGGTCTATAAAAAAAACTTGTCTAATATGTAGAATCTTTGGGATTACGATAAAAGGCTGATTGATGCGTTGTTCATATTCACCTTCTGCAACACTAAGATAATTGTGCAAGAGCACTATAGATTTCTGAATATCTGAAATTTGAGGAGCATTCCTAGAACCTACCTTATGCAATGAAACAATTAGGCAACATATGAACTTGCAATGGAATCCAACCTCTCATCACTTAGTGTTTCAGGACAAACACATCTTCAGTGGAACATTACATAGGGATAACAGCTAGTTCAGACATCAAATGGTATGAAATCCACAAATAATGTTAAAAAAGAATATCCACTGACCTGGCAATTAGGACAACTCGTTGGCGTGCTGTCAGCAGTTTCATTTGGATCTCCCTCCCTACATCTGCAGATCTTGAACAGACCTACATTCTCAGATGGCTGTAAAGAAGAAACCTATCGAGTGTATGAAATAAAGTGCGGAGTGAATTTATAGCTTGAAGCAATTCGATGATGTAACTTGACTTCAGTATAGAATGTGAATGAGCAAAAGTAGGTTTTCACGTGGACTTCAGTATAGAATGCAACTTGACTTCAGTATAGAATGTGAAAGAGCAAAATTAGAGGGGTAAATAATGCAGACCAAGGCAAAATTAGAGCATAGATTATTCCTATTTGATCACAGTATGAACGGTTCTATGCTTCTGCTAAACTAATGATTTGTAGTTTGAAAGAAATTTTTGCCATTTATAGACATCCTGCAATGAGTCCTAAAAAAATCATAGATTCAAACTACTGGTGGCAACAAGAGCATGCCAACAACAAGTGCATTAGAGTATAAATCTTTGCATTTTTCAATGGATTAATCAAAGTTCAATTGTTGTTCCCTTTCTTTTTGTTTGTAACAATTCAGTGTAAGAAGCTGAGAACATGCATCTAGACGCTGAGAACAAACTAATCAGTGTTCAGATCCAATAACATAAATTTAGAAACTGATCCAGCGATTCATTTATTTTGGCACAATGTGAATCATAGATATTGAATCTGAGAAACAATTAACTAATTAAGCAAACAAAAAAAATCAGGAATTGAACAAAAGAAAGAGTTTACAAATTAGGTGCAAGAGATAGAAGGGCTATCGGGTGTAGCAGGGAGTGGTGGCAGCTCGTATTTGGGGAACCTCCTATCGTGGCTTGATGGTGCCAGTTCGAGAAGCCATTGGAGTTGTCTGGTTCGCTGCCCGATAGCCCTTCTCCCGCGCTGCTCCATGGCGGCCAGGTGGACCTCCGCGACCCATGGAGGCCCAAGCTTGTCACCGGGCCAGGGGCGGGGCGAAGGCGGAGAGGATAGGGGCGAAGGCGAAGAGGGGCACAACTCTCACCAGAGCTTGCCGCACACGGGGAAGAAGGGGCCGCCCGCGACCGTCGACGACCAGAGCTTTCTTGGATTCATGACGATGAGCCTCCATGGAGCCCCAAATCGATGGATTCAAGGCTTGTCGTCGTTGCCACGCCCGAGCCAGCCCCCGGCCCTGCGCCTGCTTCCACGGCCGTCGCGCCTGCGAGCTAGCGTTCTCGCATAGAGGGCGGCACACCGGAGACGGCGCCTGGCGGGGAGGGGCTCACCGCTGGGCTCCTCGAGTCGGGGCAGTCACGCGTGGAAGGGCCGCGTCCAGGCGGCCCGGGCTGTAGGTGCCGACGTCCATGGCGAGATCGCCGCCCTGCTCGCACCCGTGTCGGCGCCGTCGCCCCGCTGGCCTCCGACCTCGCTCTGCCCTCTCGGAGTGCTACCCGCCAGGTCTCGTCCATGGCGAACTTATCGCTAGCGCCTGGCCTCCCGAGCCCGCTTCTAGGCGCCGCCCTCCGCCGGCCCGCACAATGGGGGTAGGCCAGGCCAGAGGTGCTGTCGTGTCCCCGGCTCAGATCCGCTGAATCCGCAACCCGCAGCCACCATTGCATCACCCCGCGCGCGGCCGCCACCACCTTGCCCTAGCCAAGATCCGCTACCACGATGCCTCTTTCCTGAGTCTCACGGCGGTGGCGGCTGTTGCTTGGGTTGGGGCTGGGGAAGAGGCGGAGCGGCGGCACGACGGCGGCTGCTGCTGGTCGGGTCGGGGCCGGGAAAGAAGGAGAGGAGGCGGGGGGTGCGGCGGCCTAGCGGCGCAACAGAGAGAGGGGCACGTTAGGGTTTGGGAGAGGCAGGCGGGCGATCACGGATGAGCTGGTGGGTCCCACTGTCAGCGCTGATTGCTTTTATATTGTGTGGAGGACGACGGTTTTGCGTGGAGGACGAAGGTGGGACGCGGGATATGCATCTAACCTTAGAGAGGAGGGTGACAGGTCAAGGAGAGGGTGATGATGATCTCATCATAGTTATAGGATTGATAAAGATTTTAAAAATTATAATTGTTTCTCTTAGTAAATATGCATCCACCGGCACACCCCCACTCTAACCGGGTGGGCGGCACAAAACATGGCCCGTTTACCACTATGAGTACGCGCATAACTTGAATTTTTAATATTAAATAATTTTTTAAAGTAAATTTATTAAAAATCAGGCCATAGTAAATTTCCATATATAGATGTTTTTCACACAGCATATCGTTTGACGTGTTTTCAGTATAAAACACACTATTTAGATCAACGTGTCTATATACCAGTGGCGGAGCCAGCGACAAGACTCGATGATGTCACCATGTATTACATATAGTGTCACCAAACTAATAATCACTAGCATAGCTGCATTTTCAGTGGAGATTAGTAAAATCCATTAGTGTTCTGTGACACCACCAAAAGGCCCTAGCTGTGCCTGTAACACGACACCAGTGGCTTGCTGGGTTCGACCGATGTGGACACCTTTGACCCAGGACAAGCCCATCTTTATACGTACGCACTACTTTCCGATCAGCATATGCTTAGGCTGACTCCGATGAATGACCTATATGGTCACCTAAATCTAAAATGGGTCAGAAAACATGAAAAACGTCCTCCAACGAAAGATCCAAACGGAGTCCCATTTTGAAGAAGCACCTCAGTCGCGACTCACAAATGGAGCATCTGCCCCGCAACCTAGTGCGTCCTCGCGACCGAAGGCCACTGCTGCTCCCTCTCCAAGCTCCCGCCGCTGCCAGCCAGCCCTACATCCGCCCTAGCTCTCCAACGCCGCAGCCGCATCTTCACTTCCCTCCTCGCCTACATCCCCGTCGGCCTTGCCTCCCCCGAGCTCCCGTCATGACCGGGCGAGCACAACGAGCAGCTCCGCCGCCGACTGAGCTCCCGCTGCTGCCGTATCCTCCGCCGCGCAGCTCCCCCACTAGCCGCTACGCAGCTCCTACCATCCGCGTGCTCCTATTTTCGGGCTTCCATTGGAGATAGCCTAACTCTGGGTGGTGACTCTTCCACCGTTCGGCGACCCAATCGGGATTTGGGTCTTCGATTTGGGTGTGTGCGTTGGAGTCAGCCTTACGCCAACCCAGCCCACGCACCTATCAAAAAAAAAAAAGAAAAAAAAAACAGCCCACGCACTCCACTCCTAGCTCGCCATCCTTCCTCACCCGCGTAGCCCCCAGCTCCTCGCCGGCGCCGCCGCTACGGAAGCTCCTCGCCTGCAGCGCAGCAGCCACTCCAGCTCCTCAGCCGAACCCAGCCCACGGACTCGGTCTCACGGTCTGCCCAGCTTCCATTCCGCCGACACCTCCACATCAGTCCACCACCCTAGATCCCCTTCGCCAGCGGCGGCTCGCCGGCGATGGAGCCCGCCCCCGAAGCAGGGTCGCTGTCGGCGCTCACTAACCACCTCCTGGAGGATATCCTCGTCCGGATCGACACCCGCGCCGACCTCGCTCGCGCCTCCGCCGCGTGCAAAGCCTTCCGCCGCCTCGTCACCGACCCCGCCTTCCTCCGCTGGCACCGCGCTCTCCACCCGCCGCTGATACTCGGCTTCCTTAACTTCCAGTCCGCAGACGGCTTCGTCCCCGCCCAGTCGCCCCACCGCAACGCGTCCGCTGCCCGCGCCTTCGCCTCCGCTGCCGATTTCTCCGTCGACCACATGCCTCGGCGCCGTTATGGCTGGCGCCTCTGTGACGCCCGCGACGGCCGCGTCCTCCTGATGCCCGGTGGCTGTGTGCCCGGACTCGTCTCCCCTGAGCTCGCCGTGTTTGATCCCTTGACTAGGGGGTACACGCTGCTGCCATCAATACCAGAGGGCCAACTCGCCCGCGTCGTCATTCAAGTGCCGGATGCAGGATGGCAAAATTTCTTTGCCTTATTTGACCCTTCGATGGCCAACGAGGAAGCACAATTTAGGGTGATATGCTGGAGGCAATGTAGAGTGATGGCCGCGGTATTTGTATACTCTTCAGTCTCTGGCAGATGGACTCATGGTTCTATCAGTTGGGCTACACTAGGCTTGAACGTGGCACCGCCAGTTGCTCCATTTATGAGCCTGCACGGTTATGCGTATGGCTACTGGTACTGGGATACTTTTGGCAGTAACAAGAAGATGCTGAAGCTCGATATCAACAGCATTGAGTTCACAACTGTTAGCCTTCCGCCAGACCATCAAAATAGGAGTACCATATTTGTTGAGGCTGGGGAAGGTAGGGTCGGGATGTTCAGTTTCATTCGCAGAAATCCCCAGCCTCTGCGCTACTCTGTTTGGCAAAATGAGAGTGAGAACGCCCATGAGCATCCTGTGGAGACTATAATTCCGTTGCCCAATGAATACAACTGGTATACCTTCGAAGGTGCAGCACATGGATATGTTTTCCTGTTAGGAAGACCGGAACACACTTTCCAAGGCTGTATGTTGAAACCGACATTATTCTCACTTGATATCAAGACAATGAAAGTTGAGAGGGTCTGTTTGTCAAACATTCATTGTGGCGTTATCACCCTATTCGTGTCACCGAGAATGCTGTGAAACGGTAAGCCCCTTTGTATTACTGCCCTTGTGCATTTGTCTTTGGGGGTACTGCCACATTACATGTCATAAAGAAGGGCAGCACTTGCAAATGGGCTCTCTCTGTTTTCTTTATCACCGTAGAAAGTAGAAGCAAGTCCTGTTGGATTTTATTCTTGATAATTTTGCTTTGTTGTTACACAGATTAGTTTTATGATGGATCCTTTTATGGAGAAGCAATGTCATGGACGATGGAAGACACTGCTCTATTTAGGATATTGAAAAGATCATTTGACAAGATTTGATGTAGTACGAAAATTGCATGCAAACACAAGGACAATATAGGCTATAAAATAGGTCATAGAATGCTCTATTTGCTAGTTTTTTCACGTCTTAAATTATCAGAATATGACCTATAGATCACTATTTTCTTGTTTGGATCCAAGACAACTAGTTGCATATCTAGCATTATTGCTACCTTATGTGTTCAGTAGATGTCTTAAACAAGGGCTGATCATGCATCTTATATATTTGTTCTGTTTTATCTACTAAGTTCTTAAATTATGTAGGTACATACTGTTATAGCTACTTACCATATGAACTTTTGTTTTCCATGTAAGTTGTTACTGGAGTAAAAATCGTTTTATAGTACCCTACCCTCTTTATTATATGGTCTTCTAATACAGCTCTATGCCAGCTAACTCGATGCAAACATTTTAAGGTTACCCATATCCTTGAAATCTTATTGAGAAAGTGATTGGTTTTGATAATATTGTGCTTATAAATTGTTAACTGACTTTTTCACTTGGGTTGTGTTAATATCCCACATAAGAGGATTATTCCAACTTTGGGGCCCTTTTGGCATACTTTCATGCGGTAGGGGGTGGGGGTTTAGGGTTTAGGATTTAGGGTTTGAGAGTCATTCCTCCCAACAAGAGAAAAGAGGGTTGTTTTCTGCTTCACGTTCCATGAATTGGCTTGGCTGGATGTTAGCTAAGAGGGTAATGTTACCATCTGAAATTGTTGAAAGTAGTTGTTTGCCTGCATTTGCAATGGTTGTTTCAAAGTTCTAACTGCATGTGATCTAATTGCAGGACTAAATCGTATCCATGATTGTTGCTTATACTACCATGCTGCTGATGTGGTGCTAGGTGGGGATAGTGGTGATGAGTTTTAATGTTGCACTTGTACTATCTTTCTCAGGCTGTCCTGCAACTCTGTGCAATGTACAATTTGATGTGGTCATCGGACTTGGTCTAAGGTGTAACTGGTAATCTAAGTGTCATGACTTGGTGCCTAATTCCATATCGAGTATCGAGTGCCAGTTGTGGTTGGCTTTATGTGTTACATGATTTGTGTGGTTGATGTGTTTTCAGTGAAGCAGGACAGTGGGATCATGACAACAGAAGTCATGTGGCAAGAAGCCAATGCATGTTATTATAGTGGGACACTGATCAAATGCATTTTATAGTTTGAGAATTGGAGTAGCTTCACACTAAGGGTGTGATTGGTTTTCTTCTCTACCGAGCCTGGCTCGTATGAGGGAACCAGGCTCCCACCAACCAGGCTGAGCAGATGTGAGATGGTGTTGATTGGTTCGTATACTGGTAGTGCCTGGCTTAGATGGATCAGTTGAATGGTTGACTGCTTGTATGCACCTTCCCTCTCACATCACGTATGCAGGCTGCACCGCGGGAGCCAGGCTTGCGGGATGCGACCAATTTGTTTGCATCTTCTCAACCTGGCTCACAGGGAGCCTGGCTCCAAACATGCTGTGGTCATCCAATCACGTGTAGGTTGCATCCGGTGAGCCTGGATGCGGCAGAAGCAGCCAACCAATCACCCCCTAAATTTTCCGGGTGAACTAATAACTGTTCAGTGGTAGCTTGAGGAACAATGGGACAAATTGGTAGTAGCATTGTTGTCTGTTGGGCCCTTATTGGGAACGACCAATTTCTTGAGAGTGAAATTTCCCAGAGTAGCAGCTCGTTGACCTGATTTTCAAGGTTAGCCCAATGTAGGACAAAGTCAAACAGTAGAGTAGTTGCACCTTTCCAATAAGCTACTGTGTCATGGGCATTTGTCTCTAGGGTTTAAAAAACCGATTGAATCGTGGAAACCGGATCATACTGGTTTTACGGTTTTTGCGAAAACCAAAAAAATCGCTTGATAAACCGCTCAAATATCAAAACCCAAATTTGAATGAAATTTTAGAGCCAACCGGTCGGTTTCTCCGGTTTACCGACCGGTTTCTTTGGTTTATCACTTGGTTTTCTTGGTTTACCACTCGGTTTATTGAAAAAATTTCTTCTTTCGAAAAACCGCTCGGTTTCTCCGGTTTATTGCTCGGTTTCTCGGTTTATCGCTCGGTCTCTGGGTTTATCGCTCGGTTTTACCGGTTTTCGAAATTACAAATTTTTTCAAATTTTAAAAATTTTAAAAATAATTCAACCAAAAACCGGTCGTCCGCTGAAACTGGACCGGACCGGTTTGATCGAAAACCACGAAAACCGACCGGTTTTCATCGGTTTTTCAATCCATGTTTGTCTCTGTGTGGTGAACTATGGAGATTGCTGGAACTAAGAAACCTTCAGTCAGTCAGTGCGTGCACCAAATCACCAATCACTCGGTCACAGCGCATTTGATCCTACTAGGACCTTTAAAATGGAGCATCTGACCAGTGATATCAGATCCATGTCCTACAGTGTAACAAACCAACATCACAGGGAAGCTCCATTATCATAGTGCGTGCTCATGTACACTGAAATATTACTAGAATGTGGATCGTAAGTAAAATGATTGTTTGCACACACAGTACTGTGGAAGCATGCAATTTAACAATACAGGATACATGTCACAAAGGAGGTATAATGAAATTACTGAATTACAAAAGAGCTAGTGCACTTAGTGGTTATATCAGAAGAAAAATGTATTGCGTACAGACCAGTACTGCAGAATCCAGAAACAACTAGCACATTAACAGGCCACAGCAAATATTCAGAATTTAGAAACAACATAACAACATAATAACTGGCTACAACAAGTATTCAGATATGCCCAACCTAGTTTTGCCAGTTTCAGCATCTCATTACATTCACTTAGTCAGACATTTCCCTCAAACTCAGGTATCTCCAGCTTTTCCCTTTGCAAACTTTGCAAGTCTCGTTCCCAAGTTCTCTGATAATTCCAGTGC
The DNA here is from genome assembly GCA_032690845.1 of Eleusine coracana subsp. coracana. Classification (NCBI taxonomy): domain Eukaryota; kingdom Viridiplantae; phylum Streptophyta; class Magnoliopsida; order Poales; family Poaceae; genus Eleusine; species Eleusine coracana. The sequence goes on from CM064426.1 coordinate 14,887,651, forward strand.
TAGGCAGACATGACTTAATTGCAATTTTTAGAATGGGATAAATTCCATGCACTTACTCGAGATAAGCACTAAACAGCTAGGTTCAGACATGATTGCGTCTGATAATATTACATCTACTGCCTATTGGTAACTACTAACTAGGAGAGTGTCATAGGGCTTAGAAGCAGCCTGTGAGTGTGAAGTGATACAAAAATGAGGTCTGGACAAGTGATATAAAAATGAGGTGATGACAATCTCATCATAGCCACCCAGAAGATTTGGAAGTGCTTATATGATGGATTACTGTTATCCTTCCATTGTGAACCTTCAGTCAGTGTGCCTTCTTACATATGACATACTGCATCACAGTGACACTCTTTGAATTATCAAGAATTTAAGGAAGCTTGATGGGGATATAGGAAGTGATAGAACCTAAAGATCTAGAAAGATGGCACACTCCACATGAGAAATGAGAATCTTCAAAATCTACAAGCTTACTCAGGCCCCCTTTGTTTGAGCTAAAGATTATGGATTATAGATTTTGGATTGTGGATTGTGGAATCTGAGATTGTAAAAATCTGAGTGTCATAATCCGAGGGGTGTTTTTTTGTCTGGATTCCACAATTCAGATTTTAGTCACTTACAGTGGACCACAATGGCAAATGGGTAAATAAATGTGCCATAATCTAGCAAAAGCTGGGTTGGGCGGATTTCTGGATTCCCACAATCTGGTTGTTGGATTTTACAATCTGCTTTCACAATCTGTCCCTTTGTTTGAGCTTTTGGATTCTATAATCCATAATCCATAATCCAAAGCTCAAACAAAGGGGGCCTCAGTCGAAGGCACAATTGGGGCTTGAGCATCTGCAAGAACTACTGGGCCAGATCTGCTAGAAAGGAACATAAGGCCTACGACAAGCACAGGTAAGCAAATAAGCAAGAGCTCCTTCAAGCATAACGATGATGGCAAAGGTATCTATTCAGCTGTGAAAGTCACAAAATTTAGAGAGCAGAGTATACTCTGCAGCAAGTGAAGAACAAAAATAAGGTGTTTGTTTAGTACACTTGGAGTTCATGAACTGAACAGATATTTTCAGTTACAAGGTCTTCAAATTGCACTACTTAGGTAACTAGTTGCAGCTGTATGACCATAATTTGCTCAATGACTCCCGAAATTTCCTGGCACATTAACATCACAGATACATATACCATGTGGAAATACAAACATCCTGGGTTTCAGTAATTAAACAAGTGCATATTCCTCGTGTGGAAACTGGAAATTTCAACAACAGAGAGATTGAAACTCTAGTTTTAAAGTGCTTCAAAGTATTAGAATATCCAAAAATAGGTATCATTGCAGATTCCAGAACTTTTTTCTGATCCAGTATAGTTACAATCTACTCAATTTAGATATCAAAATAACACTAAACAATCATTCACTGTCAAACTACCCATCTACATGCCTGAGAAAACCAAACCTTCGGTCACACTAGTCCAGCATTCCTCCTCATCTCCTCCTCCCTCTTGAGCTCCTTCTTCTTCCTCATTTTCACTCTCGGCTTTACCACTCTGTGCTGCAAATGCTTGGCCTGGAATTCTACCATCGCCCGGAGCACTCCAACCATCGCCTCCTCAATCTCCTCGCCCTTCCCATCCGGCTCCAGCAGCCGCAAGGCCCTGGCAACGGCCTCCATAGTGCTCATGCACCCCTTGTGCGGCTCCTTCTTCACCACAAGCTCCGACTCGAACATGCTGTCCCCGTCAACGCCGCAGTCAACGGGCAGGGCGACGGGGGTCACGAATGTGGACAGGAACGGGAGGCTGGCGGCGTGCATCTCCTTGGCCTGCTTCCATGTGCCGTCGATGAGGAGGAGGGTGGGGCTGGCCCGCGCGGAGGGAGGCGTGGATCGGCACCATGAGGCGAGGTCAGCGCCGCCCGGCGAGGGGTAGAGCAGGAGGACAGGGTTTGGGGAGGGAGGCGGGAGCAGCGGGGTGGAGGAGGGGAGGAGGCGACGGCCGGGGAGGAGGTGGAGGTTGGAGAGGGTGCGCGCGAGGAGGGGCAGCGTGGAGAGAGGGTTGCGGCGGAGCGCGTGCGGGTGGTGGAGGATGACGACCGTGGTCGAAGTGGGCAGCGGGGAGGGAGGAAGGTAAGGGCAGAGGCAGACGCTGGATGGGCGGCCGCAGCCGGTGTGGCAGATGGAGCGGCCGGGAGGAGCGGCGGCGGCGGACTCGTCGCCGGCGTCGGAGTCGTCGAAGTGCATCTTTCTTTCGCACCGGTTACTTACCGAGTTACCGGGTCAGTTGCTTGGTGTTCTTTTCGAAGGCCTGGTCCAGTAGATTCAGTTGGGCTCAGCGGTGGCCTCGTCCTAGGCGAAACTGGGCTGAAAGTATAGGCCACGGCCTGCTCAGGTGTTCGCTAGTTAGTTGGGCTCGATCCAATCCTGCCATTATGAACTTCTGTCATCTTTTTTTTTTTTGCGAGGCATTATGAACTTCTGTCGAAAAGAAGACTCATCAGTATAGTGTTTTTTTTATATTAAGTGATTTTTTTTTTTGCGAAAGTGCCTGTACCCTAGTGGTTATAAGAGCCTCAGTAGCACCTTAGTTTCTGGGTTTGACTCCCCGTGGGAGCAAATTTACTAGAATTTAATAGCGAGGCGCTAATGGTGACTTCGTCAATCTCGAGAATTTGTCGGCTCAGTCTTTGAGGATGCTCATAGGGGGTAGGGTTTACATACGTGTATTTATAGGGGTGAGTGTGTGTGTTGTGAGTGTCTGAGTTATACTGTGTAATTACAAAAAAAAAAAGTGACATGTTTTTTTCTTTGCAAGGTTCAGTAGTGTTTTTCACGTGAATCTGCCTCCTTCATGGACTTTGTAGCCGCGTCTAATTAGGATATATACATATCAAACATAATAGCGTGTAGTTGCATTATTTTCCTTATACGTATTATGTATTAACCATAACCAGCCATGTTTCCGGAACGGAACATGTCCTTTTCCTTGCCCTTTCTGGAAATGGCATTAACTATGAACTTCAAAGGCCGGCTATCCTAATCTAATGACCATTTGTCAATGGCTTTTTCAGGTTGTTCATGTATGCACACAACAATGTTTGCTTAGTAGTCGCAAAAAACAACAACAATGGTTTGCTTAGTAATCCACGACCCTGGCAGTCATATTGATGAAATCTCCGCCCGTATTTTTGTAAGCTAGTGATTGATATCAAACTTCTATAAGAAGTGTAGCAACCTAACAACTCTTCAAAGGCATCATCAGATGGTACAAGCCACAAAATAGCAATATCTGAAACAACACACCCCACCTAGTGCACAAACGAGGACCTGCTGACCAGCTGAAGTGATGGCTCATGCGGAACCTGAAGAGAGCAACAACGGGGAGCAGGGTCCCTGTTACCACTTCCTTGTGGCAGTCTACGGAATTCAAGGCCACCTCAATCCTGCACGTACTTTTGCCCATAATCTTGCTCAAATTAAGGACTGCACCGTCACTCTCTCCGTTCCATTTTCCGGCCACCGTCTCATGTTCCCCTCCCACGATGACCCTTATGAGGAGATCAACGATGGTGTCATCACCTATATCCCATTCTCTGATGGCAATGATGGTGGAATTTGGCCGAAGAACACTGAAGAGAGGATGCAACGCCGTAAAGCAAGCTCCAAGAGCCTCTCAACTATAGTCAGCCGCCTCACAGCCAGTGCCCGGCCTGTTACTTGCATGGTGTGCACCCTTAACATGCCAGCAGTGATTGATGTAGCCCACGAACACAATATACCACTTGCCATCTATTGGATCCAACCGGCAACTGCTTTTCTTACCTATTACCATTATTTCCATGGGCATGATAAGATCATCACCCAACACGCCACTGAACCGACATATGAGGTAAGCCTTCCAGGACTATACCCTCTTACAATCCGAGATATGCCATCGTTCCTCACCGAAACAACACATAGTGAGCTATCTGAAGTGATCATTCAAGGGTTCCGTGAATTATTCATGCAAATAGACCAAGAGAAGACAATGGTGCTGGTAAATACATTCACTGGATTGGAAGATGTAGCACTAAAAGCACTTCAACCATATGTAGAAATATTTTCTGTAGGACCAGCAGTTCCTCCTCTTGGTTCACAACAATGGCCCAAAGCAAGTAATACTCAAATCCATCTCTTTAAGCCAGATGAGGAAAACTACATGGAGTGGCTCAATGTGCAGCCGGAGAAGTCGGTTGTGTACCTGTCTTTTGGAAGCTTATTAACATATACCATAAAGCTAGTGGAAGAGATCTTGCATGGCTTACAGGACTGTGGCCGAAGGTACTTGTGGGTGGTGCGTAGAGAAGGGCGCGCGGAGGACGTAGATTTCTATTTGCGGAAGGTAAACAGGGGAAAGGGAATGGTGGTGGAGTGGTGTGACCAGTTGCGTGTCTTGTCGCATCCATCAGTTGGGTGCTTCGTCACACATTGTGGATGGAATTCAACATTAGAAGCCATAGTCCATGGCGTACCTATGGTTTAGTCTCAACTTCGGTATCATTACCTTGCTGCCAAAGGAGAAGGAAGCAACAAGAATCCAACAGTTTAGACCCATTTGCTTACTTAATGTAAGCTTCGAAGTCTTTACTAAAGTCATGACAAATAGATTGGCTATAGTGGCAGATAAAGTGGTTAGGCCTTCACAAACCGCCTTCATGTCAGGAAGGAATATTATGGAGGGTGTTGTCATCTTGCACGAGACCATCCATGAGATGCATAGGACGAAGTTAAATGGTGTGGTCTTGAAATTGGATTTTGAAAAGGCATATGACAAGGTCAATTGGGCCTTTCTCCAACAAACCCTCAGGATGAAAGGCTTCTCACCAATATGGTGCAATTGGATTGAACAAATTGTGAAAGGTGGTAGCGTAGGGGTTAAAGTGAATGATGATGTTGGTCGTTATTTCCAAACAAAAAAAGGCCTTAGACAAGGCGACCCACTATCACCTATCCTGTTCAACCTTGTGGCCGACATGTTGGCAATCCTTATAGGAAGAGCCAAGGCCAATGGGGATTTCCAGGGGGTTGTACCACACTTGGTAGACGAGGGGCTTTCAATCTTACAATACGCGGATGATACAATCCTTTTTATGAATCACGACCTAGAAGATGCCAAACATCTTAAACTAGTGTTAAGTGTGTTTGAGCAACTTTCAGGACTCAAAATTAACTTCCATAAGAGCGAACTCTACTGCTATGGTAAAGCCAAAGAATTTGAAAAGGAATATGCCTTTCTCTTTGGATGTACCAATGCAAGTGCTCCGTTTAAGTATCTAGGCATCCCTATGCATCATAGGAAGCTATCAAATAGTGATTGGATTAACATAGAGGAAAAATTTCAGAAAAAGCTAGCTAGTTGGAAAGGAAAGCTCCTATCAGTAGGAGGACGCCTTGTTTTAATCAACTCGGTGTTAACTAGTCTAGCAATGTATATGTTATCCTTCTTCGAGATCCCTAAGGGAGTGCTTAAAAAACTTGACTATTATAGATCAAGATTTTTTTGGCAATGTGATGAGCACAAGAAGAAATATAGGCTTTCTAGGTGGAGCGTTGTTTGTAGACCAAAAGATTTCGGTGGCCTGGGCATTCAAAATCTAGAAATACAAAACACATGTCTACTTAGCAAGTGGCTCTTTAAGCTCATAAATGAAGAGGGTACTTGGCAAAGCCTTCTAAGAAGGAAATATTTGTCAAATAAAACTCTTAGCCAAGTGGTCAAGAAATCGGGGGACTCGCATTTTTGGAGCGGTTTGATGAAGGTAAAAGAACAATTTTTTCAATGTGGTCATTTCAAAGCTAATAATGGTATGGAAATTAGATTTTGGGAAGATACTTGGCTAGGGGATAAACCTCTCAAGTTCACTTTTCCTAATCTCTACAACATAGTACGACGAAAACATGACACAATTGCTAATATAACTAGTTCTACTCCTCTTAACATATCTTTTAGAAGGGCGCTAGTTGGCAAGAATCTCATTGATTGGTATTCCTTAGTGTCTAGGATTGTAGGCCGGCCTCTTAATGGGGAAAAGGATATCTTTATTTGGGATCTTCATGCTAGTGGTTTGTTTTCTGTTAAATCCATGTATAAAGCAATAATTCAAGATGGAGTGGTTCCGGTTAGCTTTCCCATTTGGAAAATGAAAGTACCACTCAAAATCAAGATCTTTCTTTGGTACCTCATAAAGGGAGTCACACTTACAAAAGACAATCTTGCTAAAAGAAATTGGAATGGTTCTCTAAAGTGTTGTCTTTGTAGTTCTCTAGAAACTATACAACATCTTTTCTTTGAGTGTCATTTCGCTCGCTTTGCTTGGAATACTATGTTCATTACCTTTGGAGCTCAACCACCGTCGTCCATCTCTAATGTATTTGGATCTTGGATTAGTAGATACCCAACTAAGCTCAAGAATCAAATTCTAACCGGAGTGGCGGCCCTCCTTTGGGCCTTGTGGTTGAATAGGAATGACATGGTGTTTAACAAGGAAAAATCAATCAATATTTTGCAGGTTATTTTCAGGGCGACATATTGGATCCGCACTTGGTCTCCGTTGCATAAGGAGGAGGCGGCACAAGACAACCTCAAGACCGGCTGCAGACTTGTGGAGACTACCATCATGGAGATCTTCATAAAGTTTAGGTGGCGGTTTTCAAAGAGACTTGAAGCCTAGTGCTGTTTATGTTTCATGTTGAGTCGTTGTCGGTGTGGCTTAGTGCTGCTGTCATGTTTGAACTTTTGCCATGTTTTGGCGATATTTGTCCTGTGAAACTTTAGTTGTGGTGTGAGTCTGAGTACTCGTTGTAGCCTAAGTGCTATATGGCTGTAAAACTTTCGCTGTGTGCATCTTCGATGCAGAGGCGGGAACTTTGTTCCATTATCTAAAAAAGAATGCGCATTTGATAGAGGCGTGGAGTGTGGGTTTTAGGGCAGAACGTGATGCAGAAGGAACTCTGACAAGATCGGAACTGTAAGTTGTGTGGAATTATTAATGGGTGACAACGAGAAGGCAAGAAAGATCAAAGCAAGTGCTAATCATTTGAAGAAGAAAGCAAACGATGCGTTGGAAAAAGACGGGGCACTAGAAGGAAGTCTACGAAAATTTATCGAGTACACGATCAACTTATCTAGAAATGGCCATGACTGACTAAACTATGTGTCAACATCTCCAATTTGGACACAGCAACTCTCGAGCACCTCATCATAGTGTGGCAGTAGAATTATTGTGTGTGAGCTTGATTCGGTCAGCTAGACTCAAAACCAACCTTTGCGCACACATTTAGTGCTTCAGTGGTAAAATATTTTTAGGCATGCGAGTTAGTGTATGCGTTTTTCCGTTCTCAGATAATTAAAGAAAAACTTAGTCCAATATTTCTTGGCAAGGAAAATATATAGTTTTAGGGAATAACCATGAGTTGTTCTATTTTGTATAAAGACTTTTTATAGTTATACTTTGCCACGGTGTTGTAGGCATTTGCCTATTTTCTTCATAAATGCTTGCATATATATTACCTGAAAATACTTCACTTATGACTTCATCCTTGGACCAAATATCTAATGGTTTTTAAAACCATGTGAACCATTACTCATCAATCAAGTTATTTAAGTCACAAGATATATCTAGTCGTACAAACGGGATCATATATATGTGCTTCCATAATCCTGACCCCAAATGGCCATATACCTATGGCTTTTCATGTTTGTGGACCCATCATCTTCTTTGGTAGGCAGGAAAAAAAGGAGTGAAGGACAGATCCCCCTTTCTTTTGTTTAGATTTATATAAATGACGAAGCACAGAACACCCTAGTCCTTTGTACTACAGAAGGAGGAGGACCGCCAGGCGGTGAAAATGGCATGCCGATTGATTGAGGCGGTGGCCATGGGGGTGTTGGCCACCAATGGATGACGTTTTTCAAATCGTCTTACTTATTGGTTCTAGAATAATGGATAGCAACTACGTGTTTATCATACCGTGGTGCACGGTCTTGATTTTCGTGTGTTTGATTTTTTTGAACTTGGGTTGCATATATCGGTCGATGCAGAGGCCGAAATATTGATCAATATATTCCCTTTTCTAAAAAAACCCTAGTGCTTTGTATGTCGTCTACTGACTTTCCATTCATACCTCTACCTGAATCTAGATTGTTAAATCAATGATTGTGTCCACCCACTCGTTTCAGATTTTCAGTTGATTTGGAGAACAAAGTAGCTTCAAAGGCCTTTCTGTAAACCCTGCATTTTTCTATGATCTGGATTAAAAAGGAAGCACCCGTGCCTTCTTGCTTCGAAATTGAAAGGAAGTTCACTTGTATTTTCATTCATTTGGTAAAACTACCGTGAATGATGCACTGAGCGAGCGAGAGAAGTGGCTTAAAAGAGATGCATTTGGTTATCACTAGCTTTTGGCCTGAACTACCGTAACCGTTCTCATCTGTAAAACAACCGTAACTGTTCTCTTTGTGCTTTTCTTTTAAACATTTTTTCCAACAGTTTTTGTACTCGCGATCGGCAGATTAATTAATGGTGAACAGATTTAATTTTTATCCTGAGCCCAACGCTGCCGGGCAGAGTGCATTATGCGATATCCATCCCCCTGAGAGAATCAATTCTCTATATAGGACAGACTTGGTTCAGGGGCGTGGTGCTTGTTGATCACACAAGATCCGATGCTCTTAGTGCTGTTCTGTTGGCAGCGGGAAGCGGCAGAGCGGGCAGACATGGCTCAGCCTGAGCCAGTTGAAGATGCAGTCCTCATGGAAGGAGTGGGAGCAGGGCATCGTCCTGAGCTTGTTGCCTGTCTCGAAGTCTTCCAAGCACACGCCGCACTCGCCCTCCTTCACGCCCGTCTCCGGCAGATCCACGATGGCCTCGCCCGAGGCCGGGGTGCCACCAAAGCTCTGTTCTTCATCAAATCCATGGCCATCATCCACCCCAGCAGCGTGGAAACCTGCTGTACGTCGTTGAGATCCGCCGCCTCCTGTGCCCGGCGGGCGGAATTCGCTGGCCTGGAACATGCCGTCGTCGAGACCCATCAGCAGCAACTCACGCACTCTCCGGTGGGCTTCCTCCCGCGGCAGTTAATCTCCCAAGTCAAAGGTCGGCGCCCGACCTCGAAGCTGTAAGACAGCAACCGCCGCTTCAGAAAACAGATCGCGGAGGCAGAGACGGCAAGAACGACGAGCCGATGATGAGGTTGAGCGAGGATGAGTCAGCCAATCTTGCCAGATTTAACGATATGAAAAAAAAAGGCATGCTGGTCTCCGACTCCGACTCTCTCTCTCTCTCTCTCTCTTGCAAGAAGACTCGTGACTCGTGAACCCTGAACTTCTTTGACAGTGTAACCAACAGTCCATTGAGGAAGCGGAATTTCAGCCCTGCAGGGCTCGGGCCATGTTGCATGCGACCGTCTGATGTTGTGTTTCGAGATTCGAGCCTGAGTGGACCAGTGGTGTGAGGCTGCTGCATGGGTTCTGTATTTGTTTTTTCCACCTTTTTTGCATGTATGTATTTCTGGTATCTAGAGGGTGGACGAAGTACGTATGGGCTTCACTATAGTCATGGGATTGTGTTGCTTTTCTCTTTCCTCTCTTAGTCATCTTCTCCGAAGCTCCGTTCCACAACTTTTGCTTTTCTCCTTCCTCGCTCAAGCATCTTCTCCTAAGCTCCTCTCACGTTTCGTTGCGTTCTGTTCTGCATCCGCATCTTGTTCTCATTTGGGGTGGGATACTTCTTTCTCTTGTGATTAATGCATCCGCATCTTGTTTTCTTATTCTATTCTGCAGGCTAATGCGTTTGTGTTTGCTTTCCATCGTGTTTGGGTTCAACAGATGGATCATGGCGGGGGTGCGCGGGCACAAGGGGACGACGATTGCAACGACAACTTCATCCTTCATCAGTGACCGGAGAACCAAGTGCGTGGGCACAAGATGCATATTGTTTTTAGTGGTCTGATCCAGAAGCAACCAAAGATAAAAGATTTCTTGTTGTTCTTAGTAACATGGATGTAGCTATGGGCATTTTGGCTCCTTAGTAACTTTGATTTGATTTGTTTTGTTGCAAATTGTTCTTTCTGTTCAAGATTTTGGTCTTTTTTATTTACTCTAGCAGAGAATTGGTGATAGCTAAGTTTATGTTTTCCTTCATCAAATATTCCCACTGTCACCGTTTAGCCTGCTCTAGGCCTAGGCAGGTTGTATTGACCTTGTGTAGTGTATAGGATAAACAAATTTGACAATTGACAACTGCATTGGATTAGTTGAACTAACTGGTATTGGGAACCTCTGTTCCTGGGAGGTGGACAGGTGGTACGGTATTGGTCTTTTGGAGAAGTCGTCGGAGCACTCATTTTCTTCCTGATCACCCTGGAGTGCTGCTCATTTTCTCCAAACCTTCGTTTGGATCCATTTTTTAATTTGAAAATTATATACAGATCCATACTCTGATATTCATCGTGAGATGGTGCATCTGGATTTGAAATTGAATCCACTTGTTTTTTTTTGTTATATGTTTTTTTTCTTTTTGCTATTATCAATATGAAAGTGCTGCTCTCTTTGACCAGCATTTCGTCCGATTTCCCCTTCTATTTTTCCACTGCAGTATGGGCATTATTCTCGGTGCCTAGAACATCGTCATACAAAGTTAATTTAATTTTCCTCATGTCACAAAACCTGATAAAAGCTGATAAAAGTCTGACATCTTATTTGACAGATCTTATTCTCGGTGCCTAGAACAGTTGTTAGTTTGTTACTTGACAGATCTTATTTCCCTTTTTTTTTCAACTGAACAAAAGCTGATAAAAGTTTGACATCTTCATATGACACTTGATGCAAGGGCGATTTTTTTCTTTTATGGATTTACCAGTGTTAAATTTTTATCATTTAACTTGGTTTAATTTTTAATTAGATGGACATTCTTGAACCTTTAAATGGATGATGATTTGAGCACTGCAGATTATAACAGTGTTGCCGTGAAGAATATCAGAACAAAGTGGAGAACTATTGTAGCGTGTGGATGAAATCTTGTGATAGTGTTGTTATCGTTGGCATGTGGAACCGCTTGTACTAGGATAGACTCGACATCAACAAGAGTACTGTACAATTGATTCCCTTGAGCCGTATCGATCTGAAAACACCCATCTTGATGGACACCTACATCACCTTGTTATCAAGCAGGACAAGCCAACAAAGTGTCCTAATGTGAATTTAGAGCAGGTTCAGAGTGCTTTAAAAAAAAGAAATGAACATGGTCTACTCTAAAAAATGTATGGGTACATCTAGTAAATAAATCATGAGAATATGAACTAGTTAGTTCTACACATGATGAAAAATTAATTCAAAGCTAAGACATTAGAAGTTTTCCCATATTTTGACAAATAATTATCTAGTAATAAATCTGAGAATATGAAGTAGTTCATTTTACACGTGATGAAAAACTAAATCAAAGAAAAAGACATTACAAGTTTTACCGTGAAAATGAATAACAAATAATTAGTAAAGTGAATTTGCATGTTTGATGTATTACGCTCTACATTGACAATGACACTAAAACAAGTTAAAATAATTTGTTTGCATGTGTTCACCAACCCCATGTCAAAAGTTTCATTATTATTAGGGGCTATAGCGTTTTTTACCATTAGTTTGATGTTCAATTGTTATTTTTTATCCTTCATTTTCCAACTTTGTGATTTTACCCCTACAATTTAAAATGAATACTAAGTTTGCCCCTACTAGGGGTAAAATCACAATAAGAATATTGTAATTTTACCCCTACTAGGAATAGATTTTATCTTTGTTTTGAAATTACAGGGATAAAATGATAATTGGAGTTAAAACCAGAGGTAGAAGCACGATTGTCCCTTATTATTAATATGAACAAGGTGTTATCGAGCAAAATCACTCAGATAGCAAGATAGATAGTTATCGCTTTAACGTAGCGACAATCGGTCGATCTCCACGACAAATCGGCAAAGCAAATTTTCTGTAACGTAGAAAAGACGGGTGCTTTTCTAGGCAAAGCACCAAAGAATACGAGATGCAAAACGAAAGAAACAAGAATAACGAAAGCAGTTGATTAATTGGTTCTATCTTTTCTCTACGGCAACAGACTTCCTCATATAGTAACCTTCACGTGACTTTAACAGAATCACTATTACTCTTTAAACCGACTCTATCTCTAACTCCTGACTTCTTATCTCTAATCCTTAATAGACTTTAACTCTGACTCAAAATTATTGCTTCTGAACACCACTTTCCATTTATCATACACCAGTAACACTTCATCTTGTACGCGTAATAGATTCATACGCCCACTTGCCGTCTGAACACCGTCCATCTCCTCCATGCGCACGTCCAGCCTTCAAGATATCCATCTCCACCATGCGCACGCCCAGCCTTCAAGATTTTCCAACACGACCAGCCCTGCCAATTTTCACATCCAACACATGCCCCCCTGTTTTTCAAGCAGTTTTATCAATGCTGGAAAAACACACTCCTGGCAACAATTACAATAACAATCGGCCTTCTTAACACAATCTTTATCACCTTGACCCTGATAAGCCGATAATCCTCAAATTGACGACCATGACATGTTATGCTCCTTGCCATACACTTGGATGATACTTTTTCAAGTATTTCCCATTCAATGCTTTACCTAATCCTTTTCCTTCTATTGATTCTACAAAATAAGAATTTCCTGGGACAACTCTAACAATCCTATATGGTCCTTCCCAGCTTGGCGACCACTTACCATATTTGTTGCTTCGGGTTCCTAGAGGCAAAATCGTTTTCCATACTAATTCACCAACCTGAAATGATTTTTCTCTCACCCTCTTGTTATACGCCTTGGCTACCTTCAGTTTCTCTTTCTCGATCTCCTGTAACGCTTTAAACCGTCTATTGCATCCATCATCAAGTTACTATACTCTATAGCCGATAAAGCATTCTGCCTAGCCACCCTACAAGCATGCAAATTCACCTCCACAGGTAACACCGCTTCCTGGCCATAAACTAATTCAAATGGAGTTACCTTAGTAGCACCATGTCGTGAAACACGATTAGCCCACAACGCCTCGGACAATACTTCATGCCACCTTCTTGGCTGCTCTTCTATCTTCTTTTTAATAAGCCTAATCAATATCTTGTTGGTAGATTCTACCTGTCCATTGGCTTGTGCATAGTATGGCGAGGAGTTCAGTAATTTGATCCTTAAGGATTCAACAAATTCTCTAAATTGTTGTGACATAAAAAAGCTCTCTGATCTGTAGTCAAAGTTTGTGGAATACCGAACCTGTGCACAATGTGCTCCATCACGAAACTTATCACTTCCTTGTGTGTCATGTTCTTCAATGGCATAGCTTCAGCCTATTTTGTGAAATAATCAGTAGCCACTAAAACAAATCGATGCCCTTTCGAGGATGATGGATGTATCTCACCAACAAAGTCCAAACCCCATCCTCTAAAAGGCCACGGTTTCACAATAGGATGTAGCCTGCTTGCCGGTGCTAGTTGTATGTCTTCAAACTTTTGGCACGCCTCACATCCTCTGTAATACCTGCACAATCTTCCACCATGGTCGGTCAATAAAAACCTGTTCTCTTCAATGTCCACTTCATTTTATGAGCCGACTGGTGCGTTCCACACATGCCTTCATGCACTTCGCCCATTGCCACTTTAGCCTGTTCTTTATCTAAGCATCTCAGCAACAACCCATCTATGATGCGCCGATATAATTCCCCATCCAACAAAGTATACTTCAATGCTTGCCGCTTAATTTTCATGTTACACGTACTGCTCGGATCCTGTATACATTGGATTATAACACTTCTCCAGTCGTCCCCTTGCAATACTTCCCTCGTGGCCGACTCACCATCTGCCACATCACTAGCAGGATCCTGTGATGTCGGCCTTCTTGTTCCATCTTTCTCCGCAACGTCCTGTTCTGTCTTGGCCGACTCATTATCAGTTCTGTTAATTTCCATTATATCTTGTGATGTCGGCCTCCTCTTAATTTCAAACTTCCCCCTTTGAACATTGTATCCAGACGCCTATTGAGCCAAAGCATTGGCCCTTACATTATCTTTTCTGGCCACATGTGTAATACAAAACATATCCAGCGTCTGTATAATATCCATGCACTTTTCTCTATACTCATTCAAAATCCCATCAAAACATTGACTCTCCCCTTTGATTTGTTACACTACTAACTTAGAATCTCTAAAAACTTCTATGCACTTAACGCCCATGCTATGTAAGAACTCCAACCCACACAACAAAGCTTCGTACTCTGCCGGGTTATTAGTGCAAACAAATTCTAAACGAGCAGACCAATCAAACACTAAACCATTCGGGGACTCAAAAACACAACCTACACCTTTCCCTTGACTGCAAACTGAACCATCAAAAAATAACTTCCAGGAATAGGCTTCAACTAAACATTCAGACTCGCCCATGTTTATACTGTGATCCACAATAAAATCAGCTACCACCTGCCCCTTCATTGCTTTTAGTGGCTCGAACATCAAATCATATTCAACTAAAGAATAAGCCCACTTCCTAAGCCTGCCACTAAGTATGGATTTTTGCAACATGTATTTAATCACATCATGCTGACATGCGACTATACAAGGACTAGACAAAACATAGTGACTGAATTTAGAACATGCGTAGTACAAAGATAAACAAAGCTTCTCAATGTAAGTATATCTAGTCTCCGCATCGAGCAGTCTCTTACTGAGATAAGAAACAACAAACTCCTTGCCATCAACGTCCTGAGTGAGCACAGCTCCCACGACCTTCTCCTGGGCAGCAACATAAACCTTGAAAGCCTGTCCTATTACCAGCGCACGTAATACCGATAGATTAAACAAATATCTCTTGATCTGTTCAAAATCTTTTCTCTGATCTGGTCCCCATACAAACTCATCCTCGTGCTTCAATCGCACTAAAGGAAGCAACGATTCTATCTTCCCAGATAGGTTAGATATAAATCATGGCAAGTAATTGATTTTTCCTAACAAACTCTGAACTTCCTTTTTGCATGTCGGCTCTTTGATGTCTTCAATAATCTTTATTTTCTTGGGATCAATCTCTATACCATGCTCATGTACAATAAAATCCTAGAATCTCCCAGCCGACACACCAAATGCATATTTTAACGGGTTCATTTTCAATCCATATTTATCATCCTCTCAAAAGCTAACCTTAAATCGGCCAAATGACTTTCAAACCCAGCCGATTTAACCACCACATCATCAATATAAACTTCATTGATAATACCCAGCAAATCATGAAAAATAAGATTCATAGCGCGCTGATACATAGCCCTAGCATTCTTTAATCCAAAAGTCATTACTACCCATTCAAATAATCCAACAAAACCCAGGCAACAAAAAGTAATTTTAGACACATCTTCCTTAGCCATAAAAATTTGATTGTAACTAGCATTGCCATCTAGAAAGCTAATCATCTTATTATCCGAGGCATTATTTACTAGAACCTCTGCTATTGGCATGGGATACTCATCCTTAGGAGTTGCTCTGTTCAGATTCCTAAAATCCACACACCCTAATTTTCCCAGTATTCTTCTTCTCAACAGGCACTATATTAGATATCCAATCAGCATACCGACACGGCCTAATAAAATTTGCTTTAAGCAAGTGATCAACTTCTTCTTTAATTCTTTCAAGCAAAACATGATTGTAATTTCTACTTGATTGTTTATAAGGCCTAAAACCTCTCTTAATGGGCAATCTATGCTCTACTAACTCTCTACTCAGACCAGGCATTTCAGTATATTCTCATGCAAAGCAATCAACAAATTCTTGCACTAAACAACGTACCTTTTCCTTCTCCTCTCCTGACAAATTGGCACTAATGTAAGTCGGCCTCGGCGTTGAGCCGTCCCCGATGTCCACTTCTTCTAATTCGTCCACAGAAGAAAATCCATGTCCTAGCTTTCCAATGTCGTCAAATTCTTCTACAGCTTCACACATATCGTTCTTGCTGGAACGATATTCTTTAGTGCGCTGTTGCAACCAGCGCAAGGCCCCCTCTTTGCTTAACATTTAAATTTTCAAATTTTCTAGCCGACTAACATGTGTCGGCTTTACACTAACAGGTACAAACCCTTCCTTGCTAATACTTACATAATCATAATCACTCAAGTCCCTACCAGACAAACATCGAACCTCGCTGTTTTGTGAATTGTTGTGTGTTTCTGTCATCGCCACGTAAACTGCATCATCTCCCCTAACGACCTCCACATCATCTCCCACCCATTGTATCACGCATTGGTGTAGAGTAGATGGTACGCACCCGTTTGCATGAATCCAGTTGCGCCCGAGCAATGCGTTGTACCGACTCTTGACGTCCACCACAAAAAATGCAGTAGCCATAGTCTTGCTGCCCACCGTTAATTCCACCGACATGACCCCTTTTGCCTCAATAATAGATCCTATAAAATCGCTCAAACTCGTGTTTGTTTTTAACAGCTCTTCTTCACGGTAACCCAACCTCTCAAATACTGACAACGGCATCACGTTAATACCAGCTCCTCCATCAATCATCATTCGGTCCATGGGTTTGCCCTCCAAATAACCACGAATTTACAGTGGCTTAATATGCTGCCCGAGCTTATCTGGTTTTTCGAACATAACTGGCTTGGCCCCAAGTGCTAACTCTGCTACTTCAACTTTCGGAGCACAAAATTCTGCTGGCAACTGAAACACCATGTTTACCTCCATACCATTATCACTTTGATCTGGACCGCTTGAACCACTATCGTCCACACTGTCGTTGTTCTCCTCCCTGGCCAACCGCTTCTCTCTCCAAGTCTTCTTTGGTGCAACCATGGGACGGGCCTCGTTGAACCATCAGTCGCGTTCCTCCTCGGCCTTCTTCTCATCCATCTCCTTTTTTTGGAGTTTCTGTAACCGACGTCGTTGGGTTTTGGTAAGACCTTCAGGACACCATTGAGGCGCTGGAATTTCCTTCAGCACGATCTGCTCCTTGCTAATATCAATATCATGCTTGATATCTGCAGCTATATCTCCTGGCTTAACGTCCCAACCTGAAACTCGTGGAATTGGCTTAACATCCCAGTTTGAAGCTTGCCGAGCTGGCTTAACATCCCAGCCTGAAGCCCGCCATGTCCGCTTTCGTTCTGACCCTTCTCCCTGGCTTAGCCCACTGGTCCGCACATCGCTGTCACCAAAAGTTGTTGCCATGTCATCAAAGCGCTGCCCGCCATTGATCACCCGGGATGGCACCTTGCACGACATGGCTCCTACCATCACTACTGCTTTCGTAGACCCTGCATCCTTCTCGCCCTCTCCGATAATCGGTTTCATTACGTCACTCTCAGTCATCTCTGAATTGTTGGTCCTAACCTCTTGTGCGCCTTCTCCATTGCACAGAACAATAGCATTGCTCCTCCTATTGTAGACTTGCCTCTGTGCATGCTTATACCTCTGACCATACGTATCCTGTGCTCTACATGCGTGAGTGTGGTTTGGATCCTTTGCCATGTAAGTTTGCCCCCCAAGTCCATACTGCCGCCAGTACCAGCTCTGATCCGCCTCATCCATATATAATCTGCCAGCATCACCATCCCTAGGAGATCTCTCCCTCTTGACTCCGCCAATACGCTGAAAAACACTGCATTGATTACGCCTTCTATGTCTATCCATTAGAGCTTCGTAACTAGGCTTGGCACTAGGAAGCGACTTCTTCTTCTCATTAATCTTCCAAATCCCAACTTCTGGATTTTTGGGCTTCATCATCCTGTGTCTCAAATTGTCAGACACGATCACGTTCCTGCCCTTCATACTTTCAGACTAGGTAGTACGTACCAACACCTTCTTCTCTTCAAAGTTGATCATGTTGACCGGAAACGGGACCGAGTCGAACTTCATCTTATGGCCATCACCTAGAGTCAAACGGCCATCATTCAAGGCCGATTGCACCTATCCTCAGAAGTAATTACATTCGTTAGTAGTGTGAGAATAGGAGTCATGCCATTTACAATATTTCTTCTTAGCTAATATGTCAGCTACAGGTATGACATGTCCCTCTTTCAACCTAATAGCATTGTTCTGCAACAGTATATCAAACAGTTTATCACACTTAGATACATCAAATGTAAACCTCATATCTTCCTTTTTGCTAACATTATTCTTCAAAAAAGGACATAATATCGGCTTATTTATGGTCCCATCAACCCATTCAGCTACACATATCTCTGACGCCTCATCACTAGCCGACTCATTCTCCACAAAACTCACACCCTGCTTCTCTTTATCTTTGCTGCCGCCCTCTCTGTACCTGCTATAAGCTCTGTTGTCTCTAGCGCGACTTTCACATACCATCGCTCGCTGCAGCACCTGATTTACATCCCCAAAATTTTGCCCTTCTAGCTTTTCCTTCAAATAAGATGATAAACTTGCAAAAGACAAGTCTGCAAGATCCTTTTCCCTAATTGTCATGCCATAACACTTATTTCTAGTTTCTCTAAATCTTTTAATATATTCAGAAACAGTCTCATTATATTTTTGCTAACGTATGTGAGATCGGACAACTTCAATTCAGTCTCTCCAGTATAAAAATATTCATAAAATTTCTCTTCAAGATCAGCCCATGTGCGAACAGAGTTAGGAGCCAAAGATGAAAACCAATTAAAAGCAGTACTGGACAAGGATAAAGGGAATAATCTAACTCTATGCTCATCATAAATTCCTATATCGCTGACATATGCTAAAAACTGACCTACATGCTCATATGTGGTCTTATTGTCCTCCCCTGTGATTTTTTCTAAATCTGGAACCCTAAAACCCCTAGGGTATGGTATTGTATCAAAATATTCAGGATAAGGTTTTTGATAAGTTCTTGCACGCCCTCTGGTTTCGAACCCCAGTTCTCGTAGCGTCCTAGCAATTTGTTCCCTAACATTGTCAGAACCCTCACCACTAGCTACCCTGTCCGTGTGTAGCACATGTGGTAGAGTAGATGAATTCCCTGTATGCATGTGCTGAAACACAGAAGTACCTAATGTACCGAGCGCAGGTCCATGCATGGTGGTCTGATAGTAAGGCTGCTACAAATTAGGATTAGCTACATGGCTGCCATAGTGCTGACTGCTAGCTGCGTACGGTACACTCTGACCAACCGGCTGACTATTGGCATGTAATACGCTTTGGCCACCCGGCGGCACAACTTGACTACTTGGCACAGTCATACTAGGAACCAGGTTTGCATCAGCCGCACGCTTGCCTTGAGTTTCGCCACTAAGCTCTTAAATTATTGACCTAACCTGCCTAGGTAAGCTATTATCTTGATCCTTCTTAAAACCATCTATGATCGTGCGGATTTCACTCCCTAAAGTTTTTGTTATCCTATCCAAATCTGCATCATACTTACAGGCTATCGAAACATCTACAAAGTGAGCAAGTTCTTCTGGAGTGACCGGAGGTGTTACCTTTGCTGTTATGTTGCCGATGTCGCTCGTTTTCTTGACGACGCCATTTCGAGTCTTGTAACACGCTAGTCTCTTCTTCCTCGCCACTTCAGCTGCCTGCTTGGCCTCGAGCTCGATCGCCTCCTGCTCCTCTGCAGTCAGGTCTTCCATCTCAACCTCAATTATGTTGTCAGCATCGATCTCAGTGCTGACACCCGCCAGCTTCGTCCCCTTCGGCTCAGCCATAGCTTCTCCAACCGGCGATGAGAACGCCGACTGCTAATATTTCTTGATCGGTAACTAGATCACCGATCAACTTACACTGCCTACAATGATCACAGCATGAACGTCGTTCCCCAGAGGAGTCGCCAATTTTGTTATCGAGCAAAATCACTCGATAGCAAGATAGATAGTTGTCGCTTTAACGCAGCAACGATCGGTCGATCTCCACGACAAATCGGCAAAGCAAATTTTCTATAACATAGAAAAGACGGGTGCTTTTCTGGGCAAAGCACCAAATAATATGAGATGCAAAACGAAAGAAACAATAATAACGAAAGCAGTTGATTAATTGGTTCTATCTTTTCTCTACGGCAACAGACTTCCTTATATAGTAACCTTCACGTGACTTTAACAGAATCACTATTACTCTTTAAACCGACTCTATCTCTAACTCCCGACTTCTTATCTCTAATCCTTAACAGACTCTAACTCTGACTCAAAATTATTGCTTCTGAACACCACTTTCCATTTATCATACACCAGTAACACTTCATCTTGTACGTGTATTCATACGCCCACTTGCCGTCTGAACACCGTCCATCTCCTCCATGCGCACGTCCAGCCTTCGAGATATCGATCTCCTCCATGCGCACGCCCAGCCTTCAAGATTTTCCAACACAACCAGCCCTGCCAATTTTCACATCCAACACAAGGGCATCTCAGTCCTGTGCTAAGCATATAAATAGTGCTCTGTTCTTCCTAGGGACCATCCACTTATTTCTAGTCAACTCTAAAGTAGGTGTTTTATTGTTATACAACAATTGATTAGCACAGGACTGCAACCGTTATATTCCTTCATTCAAATTTAATAATAGATGGAAATACTCACTAGCTGAGGAGAGAAAAAAAAAGGTTCCTTGAAGCTTTAAGCTGTTATTTGCTTTCATCTAGGACCACTTTTGTGGTATTCAAAGATGAAGAGGGTAGTACGCTTTCTCCACACCTGCCATGCTTTAATGAGATATCTTGATGATGGGATCGATACTTTGTTAATCATATCAAAAATTGCTATTAACTCATATATGGTGCTTCCGTTCCTATGAACTGAGTAATAGTGTGCAAACATATCTGCAGATTTCATCGTGACGTTTTTTCTATGGATGGGATAGTTATTGGAACAACTGTCAAACTGTTGTTAATAAGGAACAATTAAATCTAATTGGTAGTCTACCATTTATTGTTAATAAGGAACATTTAAATCTAATTATTTGGAACATACTACCTGACAGCACCCTGTAATTATCTGGCAGTCATAACATTCGTAGTATAAAATTACATAGTGAGTGAGTAATTCTTACCGCCGCCGAAGGCAACGGACGGAGCCCCACGTCGCCTGCGCCCAGCCGACTCGGGCAGCGACTCCCGCTGTTGATTACCGGATTTTCTCTCCATCACCGCTAGCCCCCCTCCTTCCTCGTCTCCGATAAGCCGCCGGTGACCGGAGAAAGTGGGGACCTGTTTTCTCTAATAAATTTCAGGGACCCAATATTTAATTAGTGTTGAGTCTTTCCCATGTCGAGTTATTTGATATTGGGAATTTGGTTCCTTCTATTCTTATCCGGCAACGGCAAGGAAGTAGGGTGGATTTGGTCTTTCCATGACGCCTCCAATGAAGATGGCGGCAGTGACATCAATAACTTCTTCATGATGACATGGAGAATTAGGTTTTCGGACGGCGACATGGAGGCGGAGATGATGTTGTTGCCATAAAATAAAATTCTCCGGATCCTTCTCCGTTTTGTCATGATTATATCCAATCATGATGAAGGTCTAGTGAGAACTTTAGGTCTAATTTCTCTTCTTTTTTAGTGACAAAAGCAAGAAAGAGAGAGACATGAGAAAGAAGATGATGCTCAATTCCACCTACAGGAATGTTGGCCGTCATTAATTGGGTACTTGTGCCACTACTTCTGTTTGAGCCGTCTATGACGCATGAATATCACTTGTCTGTGCAGTCATCCATATAAACCTTTACACAGGTTTGGAATTGAGTTTTGGAGCTACATGTTAAATGCTCTACGTTATAACTTTTTTATTTTACAAAGTACTTGTAACTTAAGGATGTACTGATTCTTATCACTTGATTTAGCAGTGTTAATTAAGGGTGGGTGCGGGCGGGCCTCTGGACGAGAGCAGACGCCAGTGCAACGGACAAAATATCCTGGCCCCCACACCTACACGGTATACCTACTTGAGCTAATGTATTCCAGCGAAAATAGCTTGTATTGCCTGAGACGGACCCGCGGCCTGCTTCGGTGGGGATCGTGCACGAATCGCAACGAAAGCGAATCAAACGGTTGCATGCGGCATGGCTCAGACCATGCATGGCTAAAATGACTTTCCGAACAGATTGATGATGGTCTCTTTGTGCTTTTCCTTTAAGAATTTTGTCTTGAGGCCTACGCTATGCTGCATGCCGACGTCGATCCTCGAATCAGTTCTCCATGTCACTCTTGCTTCAAGACGTGCTTGTTGATCACACAGCAGCATCCTCATGGTGCTGCTTGCTGGGCAGCAGGAAGCGGCAGAGCAGGTCCCGCTCGAGGTCGGAGTATCACCAAAGGATCGGACGAGGCTTCACTGCTGTACTGTCTTTCACTAACACGTGGGATCCATGGTTAAGTGACTTCTACGACACGCGGCAGTATTGTAGGGAAACCGGTCCCAAAGCAGCTAGCTCGGTCGACGTGTTGTTGGCCAAACTGGGCTTCTCTCATCTCGTCTGCAGTAGCGGGGTTGTTTTCTTTTATACAACGAGTTTATGGCCGTGATGTGCAAATAATGTTTGACACGCATACTTTTTTTTGTGAAATGTGCAAATAATGGATAGAAAAGGAATTAGTATGCAAATATATTGCTAGTTTAATCGGAGATGATCATTTCGAGAAGAAATTGCTGCTTCACACATATAAAAGATGTTTACCGGCAATCCAAGGCATACATGTCCTTGTATAAGTGCAATACATAGCCTTTTTGCCCAACTCAAGCATAAGCTGGAGGGACTAGCTTTATCAAAAGTTCAAACATTACAATCATCTAAGATTCGGTCATCGTCTATTATTGCAACATCTTTCGCTTCATTGTCTCCACTCTTCATCATTATTCATGCTTTTCGGTGGGCAGAGGGAAGCGGCAAAGCGGGCAAACATGATTTTGGCGGAGCCAGGTCAAGATGCACGACTCATGGAAGTAGTGGGAGCAGGGCATCACTCTGATCTTGCTGCTCGTATATAAGTCCTTGAGGCACACGCTGCACTCACCCTCCTTCACGCTCGTTTCCAGAACCGCGATCACTACCACAAATAGGTTCTATAGCGGCGGCAGCCCAAAGGCCATAACGGCGCGGCCCAAAGTAAGCCGCCGCTACAGAGCCTAGAGGGTCTGCCGCGATTTAAGCCGCCGCTACAGAGCCCCCTATAGCGGCGGTTGACATTGTCAACCGCCGCTATAAATGGTCCAACTTTATAGCGGCGGTTGACATTGTCAACTGCCGCTATTTAGGGCATAATAGCGGCGGTTGAAAATTTCAATCGCCGCTATAAAGTGCCCAGCCAATAAATATCGCGTTCCGACAGCTTCTCTGTTCACTCGAACAGTGGCGGCCCAAAAATTTGGGCAAATCACGAAAATCAAAGAGGGAAGGTTTTAAGTTCGTTTTTTTGCAGAAATTTGATCTTTGAGGTAAGGTGAACTCATCCCATTGGATTTTTTATGTTCTCATTTTGAAATCAAGTAGAATTTTGGGGTTTAAGTTTGTTAGATTTTTATCAAATTTTGGCTAAATTTGATTGATTTGGATGGTTCTATTTGGATATAGTTGAAGTTTATGAAGGCATACATCATCTCTTTTCATCACTACACAAAAAAATTATTATATCTAGCTTATTTTATGTTAATGGGAATCTAGATCTAGTTTGGTTTTTAGAAGAGAGAAGGTAGTATTAGGGCAAGAGGGATGCTAATTATTTTATTATTTCTTGATAAAAATTAGATAATATATAAAATAATTTTGATGCTTGTTTGATTTTACCTTACATAATATTTCTCACTTAATGTATATTATATTTTAATGTTTAAATATTTAGTGAATATTTAAATTTTTTATTACATATAATTAATTATTTAATTTCTAATATTTTGGACAGATTGTGGTAAAATTTAAATAATATATAAAATAATTTTATGCTTGTTTGATTTTACCTTGTATAATATTTCTCACTTAATTTATATTATATTTCAATATTTAAATATTTAGTAAATATTTAAATTTTTTATTATTAATTAATTTTTGGATTTACGTTCAAGGTCGCTCGTAATGGATAGATCTTGGATGTACGATGAAGGTACATCCAAGAGCAAGACGATGAAGGTTGTCTTGCAAGGATACTTCTTGCGAGTTACATGTGCCATTTGGTTACAAGGGTAACACGATGAAGGTTGCATTGGGCACGACATTTCTAGGAGAGACGCTCCATAACAGGGATATCCCCCAGGTTACATGCGCGTCACCACGAGTTTCTCCACCCCCGTTGTCTGGGCACGAGTCCTTTCATGCGAGTCAGCCAGCCAATACAGGTGGACAACCGTCTCCTATGTCTGCGGTAGCCTCGGGAAACAAGCCTCAATCTCCTCATGCGGAAGTCGACTTGACTCACAGTCCTATAATCTATAATGACAACGAGCCTCTTTTGCAGATTGTTTAGCCTCGGGAAACAATCCAAGTCGAGCCTCCGTCAATAGCTGCTGTGGCGGTTCAAGTTCAGGCTCCGGTAATCCAAGTCCAGCCTGCGCCAGTTGTCGTCAAGGCTTCGGTAATCCCAAAGACAATTACCGGTTTTGACAAAGAGCCAAAGGACCTAAAAGCAAGAAATAATGTTGATAAGTACTTGGCTGGATGGAAAAAACGTCTAGCAAGCACCGATAAGCTCGTCATCGAAGAACAAGATCCTCGGGATAAAGTGTCGCACAACGATTATATTTTGGACAATCCTGTGGATGATGTGGACTACCCAACATTCAAATTAGGTAAGCCCCTTATATCAAACAACATGTACAAGAACCTGTCGTGAAAGATGCGAAAGTTGCATGACTGGTACATGATGGCGTCGAAGAAAGAGGTCACCGCAATCACTTGTAGGATTCTAACTGAGGTGTTCAATGAAGAGGATGATGAACAAACCTTAGGCCTATTTTGGGAGGATGTCCACTTAATATTTCGCCTAGGCAGGATGGACATCACCTTCATCACCTTGTGGTGCATGTAAGTTTCACGTTCGATCTACTTCGAATTTCAAGCACAATTCAATATATTACCTTATATCTTTTTTTTAGCATGAACTCTTTTTATCAAAGAAAGAGAGTTGATAGAAAAGATTGGAAGGTGGCCTATCTTAACCCGAACCGCATCAACCAAAACAGTATAAACCCAACGGTAAATCCGGATCACTATCCGGATAAGACACCGATAGAGATAGGTGAAATGAAGGCAGTCATGAGAAATGAAGCAAGGACTCGGGTTATAAATTATTTATGCGAGTGCTTCTTGAAATGGCAAGATAGACAATGCATCTTAGCCCCCTACAACTTCAAGTAAGTTGGACCACTACTGCATTCGTCATCTATCATATAATGAAGTTAAATCCAATCATAAGTAACTTGTTGTCAATATCTTTGTAGTGATCATTAGATCTGTTTTATGATAATTCTCATAATGGGTACCTTCTCGTGCTAGACAGTCTCGACTACGATAAGAAGTTGTACAACGACATGGTGGAAGTCATAGATAGATAACAAATTACTCTATATGTATATGAATTGATAATGTTAATATTATCTAATGATGCTTTTGTCGACCGTTTAGTGCTTACGAGAAATATGTCTTAGCGAGAGGGGAATGTCATCCAAGACGAAAAAAGAAGATGTACTTCAGTCATAAATTTTGGGTAAGATTTATATGCATCACATACATGTCTTTATTGTAGTATCCATCATATAAAGTATAACTAACTTGTGTTCTCTACTACATAGTACTTTAAGTAACAAAAGGGTAGTGTGCATTGCGGCTACTATACGTGTGTGCTCGCATCTAGCTTTTCATCTTACCTAGATCATACTACCTCCGTCCCATGAAGAGTGTCGCTTTTGACTTTGAGACATCACTTTTGACCTTCTATCTTATTCAAAAAATTTATGTAAATATTAAAATAAATATGTTATGATTAAAGCATATCTATTGATAAAACTAATTATAAAAAAATAAATAATATTTGAAAAAAAACCTGAATAAGACGAACAGTCAAACAGAATGTTAAAAAGTCAAAAGCGACACTCTTCATGGGACGGAGAGAGTATCGTTGAGGAGTCTAATAAAGAGGTAAGTTGATTTTGTTTATGTTCATTTTACTTTACTCGAACAGTAAAGTTTTGAGATCTCATATTAACATACTCTACTCATGTGACACAGAGGGCCATAAGGGAAAAGGCATAATGGGCTGTAAAGATAAAGAGGAACGCCGAGATCAGAAAGGGTATGATTCCTCAATTACGCGTCCACTTGAGTACAAATGACATGTATCTAGTTGTAGCTTCTCTTTGTCGTTTTATGTTGAGAGAGGTGATTAGTCCAGAAGGGAAGTGCTTTGACTCAAATAGTGAACTAGCAACAAAACATAGGTCCCTTTGTGAGTGGGCTAGTTCAAGAGCACCATATGAGCCTAATGTATTAAAAAAAGATGATGACTATGCATTAGGGTTCATATAAAATATTTTGTAAGCTCAATTGAACATTTTGATGATAATGTTATATATATTCTATGATAAGATGTAAATATCTGTGATAAAATTATAAATACCTGTGATGAGATGTTGTAAATATCTGTAATAAAATTTGTAAATTTTTGTGTATGTAGAATCTGTGATTTCTGTATATTTGCTAAATTTTTTTTGAAAAATAACAAGTAGCAGCGGTTGATGTTGTGAACCGCCGCTACTAATATCCTCTATTAGCGGTGGTTGAAGGTGTCAAGCGCCGCTACTGATGGCTGACAATAGCGGTGGTTGACATCTTCAACCGCCGCTACTAATATATCTGTAGCTGTGGTTTGTATGGGCGATAGATCATCCGTCGCTACAAACGTATATTTATAGCGGCATTTGCGTAACGGCGGGATGGCCTACCCGCCGCTATAGGCCCTTTCCAACCGCCGCTATAGTGCTTTGTTGTTGTAGTGGATGGCCTCGACTGAGGCTGGGACTTTGCCGGAGTAATGGCCCGTGTATGCCTCCTCCTCCGGCCTGTACCAGTCAGGAATAACGTAAGGGAGTCGTGTATTCCTAGACTGGGTATCCGGTGGGTAGAAGTCACTGGGCAGGTATAGACCCTCCTCGAGGTCATCCCTCACTAACTCCTTTACCATCCCGAGAGCTTCCTCTAGTGAAAGTGGATCTCCCGGGCGAGACACCGTATAAGTCACCGTCTGATTGCTAAGCTCCACCTGATAGACAAGGTCACCCCACTCATTGATGACGGGATGGATGGGAGGGTACACGATAGGCCTTCCGCGTCTGTCCAAGTCCATCTACGTTGGCAGCACCAACCGAGCCGGGCGGCGCTGTTTCAAAGCAACGGCAGAAACGCCGACAGGGTGGCGTAAATATGACGATCAAGACAGAGGCAACTCTGTCGACAATTGAATCTATCTTACCAGATTTAAAGACGAGGGGTCCGAGTTCGAACCTAAATCCTGGTGAAATAGGAAAACGCGCCCCAACCGAAACGAAACAGAAGTCAGATCGGATTTGCCAACAATTTAGAGATCTGCTATGACAATTTTAATGTAAAAGGAGCGTACTTGGAGGAAAACCGGGCGACGACGACGCTCACCACGGTGAATCGGTGACAGATACAGCACAACCGAGACGCAGTTGGATTCTGAAGGGGCAGCGAAGGCTCCTCTTATCTCTACAATCTATTAATTTAGGTACGGTTGTCCACTTCATGTCCATAAAGTTAGAGATTAAATCCAAATCGGTTTCGTACCTTCTATATCAAGTACCAAATTTCAAAAATCATAAATTCCACGTCCGAAGCTCAAATGAGGCAAACTCGGACTCTATCTCATAGCTCTCGAAAAGTTCTACAATTTTAATATTCAATGGAAGTCCAGATCCTACAATTTTAGTTTCTAAATATACAATATAAAAATATTTATTCTAATTTAGACTCCTCTGCGTAGATCTGTATACGGAGCCTATATCTACTGATACCCTGATAAGGGAGGTATCTTGTCTACACGGGATTCAGGGCAGCCGAGAGGAATCCAGGGGGCCGGCAAAGACGTCGAGGAGGGAGGGAGATGGCGGCGGCGGCCTCTTTTTTTCTTTTTTTTTCTTTTTCTTTTTTCAAACTGGCGGCGGGGGCCTAGGTGCGCCGTGCGCGGTTGAAGGAGGAGGACCGGGGCATCGGCATCTCCTCTTCCCACGTGGAAGACATCCGACGGCCCACGCCAGGAGATCAGGCCCGTATCCTTCCCTTTGCTGGTAAACAGTGTTATCGCTAACGTGTACAGTATTCGGCAAAAAATTCTGGATTTTTCTGAGAAACATGCGGGAGACTTGGTCGCTTGGACCATTATTGAATCTGAACCGTGAATTTATGAACGAACGGCACAGATACAGCAAACTTCCGCCGTGCCGTTTCTGCACAAACGAGAGGGCGGCGCGGCCTTCTTCCCCAAAGGACACTTTCCTCTTCCTCTCGACGACTCGCGGCGGCTCCCCTCATTCGAAGGAATTCGCCGGGTGAGAAGGCTAGGGTTCGATTTCGATCTGTGAAGGAAACGGATTGGGGAAGAGAAATCGACTAGGCGAAGATGATCGAGGTGGTGCTGAACGACCGTCTGGGTAAGAAGGTGCGCGTCAAGTGCAACGAGGACGACACCATTGGCGACCTCAAGAAGCTCGTGGCGGCGCAGACGGGGACGCGGGCCGAGAAGATCCGCATCCAGAAGTGGTACAACATCTACAAGGACCACATCACCCTCAAGGACTACGAGATCCACGACGGCATGGGCCTCGAGCTCTACTACAACTAGCCGCTGATTGTTTGCTGGTAATTCCGCTTTGATTCTGATTGTAATTCGTTGCCCCTGATCGCTTTAAGTTAAAATTTCCCGTGGGAACGCTAGACGGCTTTGGAACCATGGCCCGTCGAATAGAACCTTTTGATTTGGGGCACAATGATATAGTAATTCGTCTGTCTTGTTTTCTGTCTCTGGAAAATAGTGAGAATAGCTGAGTTCTGGGTTGTTGTTGGTGCCTTGAAGGGTACATCCTTCTGTTGCTATTGTAATTAGCTTGTTGTATTCTGAAATTCAAACATGTAATGGTATTATGGCAATGTTTAGTTATTGGGATTTGGGAGTACTAGACTTGTTCTTATCAAACTTAGGAGTAGATTATGTGGCTCTTTGGGGGTGTATTATCATATCCAATTCGAGAATTGCTGATCTGTGAACCTATGCTGAGCCGAGGTTAGGTGGAGGTTGAGAGTCCAGGTTGTTTTATGATTTTGGTAATAACTTGCCATAATTTGTATAGGTAGTATGTTTTCAAATTTGACTAGAAGTACCTTGGCGGCGTTTGTGCCGATTCTCGGAAAAGGGGTATATAGTGCATATTTCTTCATTGCTGTTTTATTAAGTAGCTATCTTTATTTGCTCATAAGTCATAACCCTCAACTAGCAAGAACTTTGATTGTTTCATTGACACATACTGTTTCTTTAATTCTAAATCAGTGTGTGCCATGGTTATTATCTCATAAATGCTTTATCAATTGTATTTTTTTTTGTCTCATGTGTTTAAGCTCCTCTTCCTTTTTTTTTTTGGAATATTCTGCTAGTACGTCCTGGTTTACTTTTTTAGTGAAAGTCCTGTTTTTTTTGTTACTCAGAATATTATCTAATATCATTATAGCGTTAGAGACTTTCTGGTATGGGTTTTTTCCCCTGGATTTAAAGAACAGAATGGGTAACTGAAAACATGTGTACTGATATTTAGAGCATATGTCTCTATGATTCATACCAGTTAACACAATCTGACAATCATATCAGGTGAGTTGCTAGAGAGAATAAACCCTGGTGTCTGCCCCTATCCAAGGAAAATCTGATTACAGTTTCATATTTAGTTGGATATTATAAACTGGTTCATTTTGATAGCTAATTAAGTAGAACATAAAACATCAGTTGTTCCAAACTATTTTGACTGTAGTCTGTGACCAATCACTTGTTGAATTATTATTTTATCATGTAATGGACTTGTGGCATCTACATGTTCCAATAGCTTATTATTATTTGAGGGTGAGGGACTGATAGTGCCCCTATTTTCAAACAAGAGAAAATCTGTCTTGCATGGATGACTCAGCATTTTATGATGTGTAACTGGCTCATTTAACTGTATGTACCTTTTTCACTGAGCAATGCATCCTAGTAGTACTGAGGTTTGGAATGTGGTTGTGATTTCCTGTTTAAGGAATAGTTGTTTTGTGGACACCCACTAACTTGGAAAGTTTAGAATATTGACAAGTGACCAGTCTGTTAATAGTTGGAGAATTCAGCAATGAATTCATTGTAGATTACCCTGCTTTTTACATGCAGCCTTTTTCCTGTGCATCTGTTGCTACAATATAACTTAAGTTTCACATTTTTTTTACGGTTTGGTGTGCCATTTTATTTTCATCGCCACTGATTCTTGTTCAATGGCGATGCAGGTTGATCTCAATTGGAGTCATGGGTGCAGTCTCATTGATGTTACTCTAGTTGCAGTGTCTGAAGCTCGTGTATAAATGAGTGAGCTGAGCATAAGCTTATGTAGTAGTACTGTGGCCGTACCAAACTACCAATGGCAATTGGAAACTTGCATGTATTGTCACGTGATCAACATGCATTCTCGGTGTGCTATCTAATGGTAGAATATAAATAATACACTGCTTAACTTTGGTTGGGAGAAACGCATTCCTGTCTCATGCAATCAAATCATGCTGAATCGTTATTCTGTTTTGCTTTGTGTTTTTATTATTTTTTTGTGAGGATGCTTTGTGGTTCATTTTATACTATAAGGAAGCTTTGATCGTGCGCTGCTCTGGTGCTGTGGATTGGGAAGCATCAAAAGCGTCAGGTTCCATAAGAAAGAAAGCTAGAACAACAGTTGATTCAACTTCTGGAGCAGCAGGAAATGTCTCATTCCTGCCTGATCCAGTGCCAAATACTTACGCTGATAGCTGCAAGACAGCCAACAACTTTCCGTTTGTACTCTTGAGATAAATTGATATGTGCTTTTCGGAACAGGAGATGCACTCTTCATCAATTTCGAGGATCTCGGAGATTACACAACAACCTTCGGAACTAAAAATGCCTGTATTTCTTAACTATTACTCCCTCGGTAATGAATTTGATGTCGTTCTATTGAACAGGTACAAAGTACAACGTACTATATATCACATCTGACCGGAAACAGCGAGTAGCAACCTGACTATTCCCGACGAGTGCGCACTGCGCTGCAACTGCAAGAACCTTTACACCGTTATCATCACGAACAAAATGAAAAGCATTATGGCAATACACTATCCTTACGATTTCAATTCAATGGCTACTTTATAAGGGAAGCTAGAAAATAGTTCAATAGCTATCTTTTTTAGAGATTTACTAATTTTCAGCTGACTGAAATTTTAGAGTAATTTTCAATCATCTCTTTTAAATTATTAAATCTAGATTCAATAATTTATAATTATTATACAAATAATTTAAAAAAATTTAAAACTTAAAGATGAAACTTTTCAATTAACTAAGCTAGAAAACATGATTTTTTTATCTTGGAGTTGTAGCAATCCGTTCCCGCGCTCGAGGCCGCCGCCGCGCGAAAACTGCCCAAACCCATATAGAGAACTTTTCCCCAAAATCAACTCAAACCAAACCCTCACTCCTCCGAATTTCTTGATCCCCTTCCAGCTCGCGATGTCTGACGACACTGCATTCGCGTCCCCTCCCTCACCGCCGCTGCCGGCGATGCAGCCCCCCTCCGTTTCCTCCCCGCCTCCACCCTGCTCTCCGCCCGCCGCCGATACCCCGGCCTCCGCCGCCCAAACCCCGACCCCAAGCCTCCCCGACACCCCCGCATCCGCAGATCCCGACACCCCTTTCTCCGACGCGACCCCCAACGACGCCTCCGACGCAGGTACCCCCGCCCTGGCGCCCCCCGACGCCCCCGCCGACGGCGACGACGAGGACGGCGTCACCGCCTCCGGGAACGGCGCCAGGAAACACATGACCCTCGCGCCGGCGGCCCCGCCCAGCAAGAAGTCGAAGAAGAAGGGCGGCAACAGCGTGTGGACCCGGCCGGTCTCCCGGAAGGGGAAGAAGAAGGCCAAGCAGCCGGTCCACGGCCTGGCCCTCCACGCCGGCGCCAGCGCATCCACCGCTACCCGCCCCAGGCCCTCCGCCGGCGGCGGCGAGGAGGAGTTCCTCCTCGTCCCCGCGCCGCGCCTCGCCGCCGAGCGCTCCGACGACGCGGCCGACCAGCCGGTGCTCCTCTCCCGCGTGTTCAAGTCCGAGCGGGTCGAGCTCTCCGACGACCGCCTCACCGCCGGCAGCGCCAAGGGCTACCGCATGGTGCGTGCCACCCGCGGGGTCGCCGTCGGTGACTGGTACTTCGAGGTCAAGGTCGTGCATCTTGGTCCCACAGGCACACCCGCCTTGGCTGGGCCACCAACAGGGCTGACCTCCAGACGCCTGTCGGGTATGACGCGTATGGGTTTGGGTACCGTGACATTGATGGTGCCAAGGTGCACAAGGCCTGGAGGGAGAAGTACGCGGACGAAGGGTATGGAGAAGGGGATGTCCTCGGGTTCTATATTTCTCTGCCTGATGGGGAGCGGTACGAGCCCAAGCAACCTGATGTGATTCAGTACAGGGGAGTGCCTTGGCATGTGCAAGTTCCAAAGGAGGAGCTCAAGACGCCTGATCCTGTTCCTGGTGAGCACTTGTTTTTTCCCTTTCTCCTGTGAATTCCTGTATAGCAGATTGCAGTGCCTGCTAAACAACATTTGCATTTGAGCAAACAAATCAATAGAAACTAGCTAAAGGCGAATGGTTTCTCATGATGCACTTTCTGTTATGTACACTATTAGCAGAAATATAGAGGCGGAGTATTTAAGGTTTCATAATAAGAAATTTCAGAAAGAAATGCCATCTAAACTAGCTGTAGATACTTGCTTTCCACATCTCATGCATATATAAATCTAGCTTCTCAGTTGTTTTGATCTGAAATTCTGCACAATGGGGGGAGTTTTAGGTCCAGAAGCATGATGGCATTGCAATCTGTTTCATATGCAAAACGTGGAAAGGAATCTGCATATCCTGAAAGCAGCTCAGGAAGTTCATACGAGTGTTAGATATGCAGTGGCTTTGTTGAAATAATACTGAATTGATGAAAGACAAGAAACAGCTCTATAGTCATTATTCATCACCATGTACTCCGTTTTTAGTGGAGGTTGTGCATAATTGTCAGAAGAGAGTGTGTAGTATTGTTCATAGTTGTTCATTGTGCATTAAAGTAGACAGTTGTCAGGCTTCACAAGTCAAGGGAAAAAAAAGGGACCAGAAAAGACCCCTCTGACATTCTGTTTGCAGAAAGAAATACAAATGTTCTTAATAAGGAATCTCCATTTTATTGCCTTAAAGAATCTTGCTGACACCCATGTTTGCCTTGTGCACATACCAAGCACATCTTTGGTTCCATCGACATCAGAGCATCTCTTAGATTGCTTTTGTCCTGCCTGTTGATATATGTAGCGGTTGTTGTAGAATTGTGGTTCTGTTACTTTACTCTAATGGCATGAACTGAAACTTTATAATAGTGTGCTATATTTTTTTATTGAATTGTACATATCCAATCTTTATAGCACCTTTTGTTTCTCTCTGCAGCTTCTGTAATGCTTGAAAAGTTTTAGCTAGACCATTAGTGTTGAAATTTTTTTATATTGGGTGTTTTGTACATACAGTGCTATGCATGGATTCATAGAATCATAGTTTATGTCATCCATCATTTTAATTGTTGAGCGTTTCTTCCCTGACCTGTCAACAAATAATAATTTTAAATATTCCATTGTTTTTGTATATGCAGGGAGTAAGATATGTTACTTCAAGAATGGGGTCTGTCAGGGCATTGCCTTCCAGGATATTCCTGGGGGGAGGTACTACCCAGCTGCTTCAATGTATACACTACCTAATGAGCCAAACAGTGTAGTCAAATTCAACTTTGGGCCTGATTTCGAATACTTTCCGCAAGAGTTTTGTGGCCTGCCGATCCCTCAACCAATGAGCGAGGTGCCTCATCAAGCGTATGTATATGAAGTGAAGGATGACCAGCCCGTTGAAAATGGTGTTGCTGAAAAAACTAGTTAGCTTGCTGTTTTAGTTATTTTTTTTACACGTGTTTTAGTTATGTTGAACACGCCGATGGATATATGACAGATTGTATGCTAAATCAGTTCAATCTTGCCTGTCCTCAGCGTAGTGATGATTGATGAAGCTGATGCTGTGCTGCTGATTGTGTAATTGTTGATAGTAGTAACTTGTAAGGGCCGCTGGACAGTGACCTGGGTGTTGGTGTTCTAGTAGACCGCACGAGTGATCAGACTATGTTGTTACTTGTTACTTGTGCCATCCATCCGTTGCTTTTATTTATCTTTAAATGTGAAATCTCTGGTTTCCTTTTGAATTGCAGTGATTATCAAAACTTTTTAGTTGTTCCTTTCATTTACTAGTGTCCAATCAGCTTTTAAGCTTGCTTTGAATAAGTATTTCAATTGAGGGGATTGGAAACATTTCCTTGCTACAGCAGGCAGTCACAAAATCTGAATGTCAATAATGAAAGAAAATGTATCAGTGTATTACACGTCATATTGTAGTATGTGGAAAAATTATTTAAACAAAATTGAAAGGCTGAGACATTGAAAGAAGTAATATCTCATATTATAGTTTGTGACCACACTGAAGTAAGTTTGCCATATTCTTAACAGTATTTTCATATGATACCCTGAAAAAATTAGCTCCATCTTTCGTTGCACTGAAACAAAGAACACCACCACCACCAAAAGAAGCTGGAAATGAAGTTTCTTCAGCATCTTTGTTGTCAATAACTAAATGTCAAAATACAGATAAATATTTATCTCAATGTATGGCTATCTATCATGGTGAAATAATGTTCATATACAAATAAAACACACACACACAAGTTGCAAAGTCACAGCTTCTTCCTCATATCCCTTTG
Organism: Eleusine coracana subsp. coracana; assembly: GCA_032690845.1. Taxonomy (NCBI): domain Eukaryota; kingdom Viridiplantae; phylum Streptophyta; class Magnoliopsida; order Poales; family Poaceae; genus Eleusine; species Eleusine coracana. The sequence goes on from CM064426.1 coordinate 14,922,737, forward strand.
TTATATAATAAATACCGTACAACAGCCATTTTGATCATATTGATAGCATGTCAAAAGTGTTCTCTTTGCCGAGTGAAAGACATGAGAATTCTTTTTTACATAATGTATGGTTAACTGGTGAGCACAATTAGAGCTTTTACATACAACAGTGTGAATAAATAATATCAACTTGGATGCCATTTGATATTTAGGTGGCTACAATCCATAAGTGTTTCTACTCTGGACAAGGCCGCTTCTCGATGCTGCAATACTGACTCAATGCTAGGCTCACTCTTTTTACGCCCCATTTTCTGGGAGATGTTCTTCCATTTCGATTCAAATTTGCAGGCTGCAAAAACATGATGCAATAAAAAGGTTATCTTCCTGCAATGTTTGAATAACAAAATTGACCATTTCTTTTTCAAAACAGAAAATGCAGATGCTTGCAGGTAGGATCAGCAGTATATTATGTTCAGAAACATTATGGGTTGAATCATTGAAATTGTTGGTGATGCTTACTTCTTTTTTTGTAAAACAGGGGAGCAAATATTAAATGCAAGATGCCAGTGGATTACATACCTAGAACCACTAACAAGTTACTGCTGCCTTAAATAAGATAAGAGAACTAAAGAAGATAGGGGAGCTACTCAATTATCAGGATAGGCAGTTATTGCTTCTGTGTTGTATGGTAAGACAAACTTAATAGAAAGGGCCGATATAAACATAGTTGCAACTTTACCTCTTATTCAAAGCTAAATAGCAATAAAGAAAAGTTATTATATCATAAATTTACATGTGCGACTGTTCAATTATAGTAGCATCTCGAGCAACGTCTGAAACTAGCCCGACAAGTAGAAATTTCAGCTATTACCTTCACTTCTGTCAGCAAAACCTTCAACCAGGCATGCAAGGTTCCATGGCCTTCCAGCACAGGCAGCTTTTGCACCACCTTTTAACTTGCCATTATGTTGTCGCAAGCTACAGATAACAGCTCCTTCCGTCAATATACAATATCAACGTGTATGGATGCAAATAACCCTATAACTAAATATGTCAATATGTTTCAGCAACATCTTTGCTTAAATTACTAATGTAAATAAAAATAGCAGCAACAAATTAGTGAATAGTATTTTGCGCTTTGAAGCATGTATCCTACAACACTAAGCAAGACACCTTGATGTTCCTGGGCAGCCATCAGAAATGTTGCTAATTGTTCCTGGGACTAAAAGCCTTTTTTTCTTGTTTGTTAGTGACTGAAGGATCTGACAAAATATGAGTGTATATTTTTTTTCTCACACTGACAACAAGAATTGATGGCAACGTTCATGTTGAAGCTAATCAGAAACGAAAGTACATGAAAGCTTGATTAGGAGAGTGCGTTGCCATTACACATGCCACTACGGAATCCTAGAATTATGCGAAGAAATAGAATTTTAGTCGGTAAAATATCGAATCACACAATGTGTGGCAATAACCGTGACCAAATGAAACCAAGATTCCAATAAGCTAACATCAGAAGGATCCTCCAAGATGCGATTAGACGAACCCCCGACAGATATCCAAGACAAGGCGAGGAAGAGAAATAAACATGGAGGTAGAGATGGTCAGGGAATCACCGTCGAGGGAAGTCCGTGGTGACGCCGACATATGTGCGGCGGATCCGGGAGGAGGCTATAAGGTAGACGCACCACGGTGACGCCGCCTTTTTCTTCGCGGTCTCAGAAGGAGGACCTCCGGACGCCGAGGCCGGGACTGCCTCGCCGGACCTTTTGTAAGGAAGAGCGCGCGGGATCTTCGCGGAGCGGAAAGCCGCCGTGAGGCTCATCTCTCGCCTCGCCGGCGGGGCTGCGGCGAGCCGGCGACACACGGAAATTTTACAGTTTGGGGAATTGACAGGTGCATGGGCTGAATGGGCCGTTAAAGAGAAGAAACAAAGGGTCATAGGCCGTGACGGCCCATATGCTATTAGCCCGTTACTCTCCGAGATGGTCAAATAGGCCGGGCTAATCAGGGCAGGTACGAGGTTCGAATTTTTAGGTCCGGCCCAAACATGATACGACCCAATTCGTGTCCTGGCCGTGCTTGAGCCGACAGTCAGCGCGCTGAGCCCGTCGACGAGGATTTTTCTTTTTATTTTTTTGAAGGAGTCGACGTGGTTGAAAACGTTGTTGCCGAGATGAACAATTGAACATAACTTCCAAAACCACGATACATGCAGATTCATTTTTTTGGATTCGTTCCGGTGAGCAGACCAAATTAAATCGATGTTTTGGTGAGCAACCAAACATATCATGCATATACAACAGTAATATATCAAATAAACGTAACAAATACAGTACATGTATATATACAAATGGTAATCTCTGGACAAAAAATACCATATCTAGAAACATGCACATATAGAGGACAACCGTACAGGAAAGAATCGAAACAATGGAATGTGAACATAAACACATAGTGCTGCTGTAGCTGCTAGCAGGTAGACTAGTAGGTAGCTGAGCTAGTGGTGGTGTCCATGGCGCGCTTGCTTCTTGGCTTCTTTCTTCTTGTGGTGCTCGTGGATGGCGAAGCCGGCGCTGCCGGCGGCGATGGTGGCGGCGATCTCCTCCTTAATCCTGTGCGAACGCGCGTGCTCCGGATCCTTCTTCGCCTTATGCTTCTCGTGCTGCATAATTATTGTCATATATTGAGTTAAAATTTAATTTACTGGATCCTAATAATACATAACGATGGACGGGAATATACGTAGTTAATATTCATCCATTCACAGCTGAAAATAAAACAGGATGATTACCATGGCGTATGCTCCGGCGGCGGCGGTACCGAGCTTGGCGAGCTGCTCCAGATGCTTGTGGTGCTTCTCCTCCTTGCGCCAGTCGCCCTTGCTCTTATCGTCGTGCTGCTGGTGGTGGTGCCCCATGATTGTATCGCCCAGTGAAAAGAGTAATTAAATTTCTAGACTCTAGTAATAAGCTTGAACCAAAGAGCCGTCGGGCTGCTTGTGCTATTGAGACGTTTATTAGTTGATTAGTTGATGCGAATTGTGTGATGGAATAGGCCTGCAATGCATGTCCTTATATAGCGAGCGTGCTAGTACAACGAAAGAACGCGTCTTTCAGATGTCACATCACATCATCTTTGGTTTTGGTTGGTTGCTTGTTGGTGCACAGATGGATCATCATCGTCCTCTTCTCTGTTCATATGGATATGTCGTCGACGATGCCACGCTGACTTGTCTTCGTCCATTTCGCTTTCCACCGTGTAGTGAGTAGTGACTTTGTTTCCTGTTTTATTCAACCACAATCGCTAAGGACACAACATCTATTAAATTTCATATTTCCTACCTTTTAATCAGTTGAAAGTTTTCACTTAATGGTTTGTTATTTTATGTTTTAATTTTTCTTTTATAGGATTATTTATATTATAATTCTAAACCATTAGATCTAGATCTAATGGCTCAAAGAGGTGACTGAACTTTCAATCAACTGAAAATTAACTAGTCCCATTAAATTCTGTAAATATGCCAATATGGAAAGGGACATCTTGTACGTGGTTTGACTTGCTTAACCGCGTCGACCCACACACCTAATGTCGACGGAACACGAAGCAGCCTGCAGCCTGAAAATAAACTAGCCATCGAGCTACATCATCGTCATCAGGTCCCTATTCGACGCCTTGCGTGTTGCTACGGCGTACGGATGATGAGCCGACCCGGCCGTACGTGTCGAGAAGATCGATCATGTTCTATTCGTGGCTACACACAGCTGCTTCCTTCAACCTTCGTTCTATGTTGCGGAGGATTCGTTATGAAGCAACCAAGTCAGCAATCAGGACGTGCAGAGGCAGAGATAATTCATACGCGTGAACCATCAAACCAAACTACGCGCCTTCTTCTTCCTATATATTCACGGCAGTTGCTCCTCAACAACACATCATCCCATCACCACATCTCTGCGTCGCAGCAAACACTCACAGTTTCTTCAGCTCATCCGCATAACACACAGAGATCGAAATGGCACCCCACTTTTTTGGCCAGCACCACCACGACAACAAGGCTGAGGCCGATCCGGCCAAGGTCGACTGGCGCAAGCAGGAGAAGCACCACAAGCACATGGAGCAGCTCGGCCAGCTCGGAGCCGTCGCGGCCGGCGCATACGCCATGGTACGTACGTGCATATGGCATTATTATACGGCCCAAAACTAATTGTATTCAGTCAGTGATGACTATTCATTCCATCATCACAATCATCTGCATCCAATTTAATTAACTGCGTGTTTCAATCTAATGCAGCACGAGAAGCATCAGGCTAAGAAGGACACCGGGCACGCGCACTCGCACAAGATCAAAGAAGGTGTCGCTGCCGCCGTCGCCGTCGGTAGTGCGGGCTTCGCGTTCCACGAGCACCACAAGAAGAAGGACGCCAAGAAGCAACACCGCCACGGCCATCACCACCACCACTAGCTATTGCGTTCATCCTGATTGATGTGCATCACATACACGTATACGGTTCTAGTACAAATAAATAATTGGACGTCTAACATAGGTATCTTTGTTCTACGGATACGGTGTTCCTTTTATCTGTTATGTACTATATATAAATTGGAGTTCATTTGTTATTAGTACACTTTTCATCCCTGCATCTATATATATATATATATATATATATATATATATATATATATATATATATATATATATATATATATATATATATATACAGCGCTAAATGGCACGCTGCACGCTGAATATACATGCTGTTAAATTAGTAAAGCAAGCGATGGCATCCAAGCCGTGTCGTTGGTCTCCTACTTTTGTGTCAGGAGCTGCATGCAAGAAATTTTTTGTGTCCTCTACTTTTTGTGTCAGTAGCTGCATGAGTACTTTGTCCATCATCAACTGATCAAACCAACCTCTGCAATCGTATATATACTAGTCTCTATGATGATATAACGTGATAGTATATGTATAATAGTGGTCGTATATTTTCTTCCGAGGTTGTATATTTTCAGGTTGATATTTTTTGATTACCAGGTGGTCAAATCAATATCTGCGATCGTATATCGCGGTAGTATATGTACAATCGTGGTAGTATATATTTTTAGATCAATAGTCGTATATTTTTTTGACCACCAGCTAGTCAAACCAACCTCCATGATAGTATATTTTCAACCGTGGTCGTATATTTTTAAATAAACAGTGATATATTTTCTATCATGGTCGTATATTTTCAGGTCCACATTATTTTGACCACCAATTAATCAAACCAACCTTCGCGATTGTATACTGCGGTAGTATATTTTGATATACTATCAGCCTGACGAGATATACTATCACAGAAGTAGAGATATTCTATCACGATGTCCATAACACCATTAGTAGAGATATACTATCACCAAGACAAGATATACTCATAGAATATTATCGTATACACTTCAAAAATATAGTCATGAGTATATAAATACATATATATATTCATAAGTATATAGATTTACATTCATAGAGATATACATTTGTGATAAAAATACTATCCTAAAATCTCATGGAGTATATATACTACCTTACAATGCACACTGTAGTATGAATTCAGAGAGAACAAAAGTTAAAATACTACCCTAAAATACTATGAGAGCTTCAACTGAACAAGATCTGTGAGCTGCACGCAGACAAAAAGGTATCGCACTTGGGCATCAAAATCTGGTAAAAAAGAGAAAGAAAATTGATTAGTATATATACTCCTCTATTCCGCATATTGTTAGTCTTAAAATAAATTACAAGAGGTAATATATATACTACATAATGAGGTAAGTATATATATTATTTGAGATTACAAGAAAATAGATTCTTTATAAAATATATCAACATCAATAGAATTCGTATACTATCATGGATATACTATAACATTGAAAACAATATTATTCTGTAACAAGTGTAATAGTATATATACACTTACCTGGTTCATTTATAGGAGCTATAAAATACTGATCTCAAATAATAGTATACTGATTTAGTAATATATGATGTAAATCTGAAAATAAAATTGAAATAAATCTATAACAAAACAAATAAAAATCAAATGATTGTCAGAGACAACATTCAACATCTGAATACACAGGTGAAGCAAACAATCAAGAAAAATATACGACTGTCCATATTAATATTTAGCAAACACAATCAAAAGTGATTATTTATGTATTGTAGGATAGTATATATATAATATGAGATTGCAGAACAACTAGCAAGAAGCAGTATATAATCATAGACGTACTATCATAAAATATAAGAAAATAGATTACAAGAAGTAGTATATATACTATTTGAGGTTACTATAAAATAGAATATTTATAAAATACAACAACATCAGTAGAGATATACTATTGCATTAAAAAAATACTATTCTACTACAAGTTCAATAGTATATATATACTACAGAAAATATATATACTTTGTGCTTGCTTCCTTCCTTGTTCACACATCTGAAAATTGTATATATACTAGAAAATAGTATATATACTACAGAAAATAATATACTATCAACAATTATATACTATCATCAAAGTAATCAAGAACATAGAGCACGATATGCTAGTTCCTTCTTCACTGAAAAATCATAAGACGCATCAGAACAGCTCTAAAAATCACACAATTTTAACAGCATGCTCACTCCATTATAAGGAATCCATTCCAACCAAAAGCCCTAAAAAAGATTGAGCATTTAACACCAATTTTAGAATAATCGCATAACTCTAAAGAATGAGGAAAAGATAAGAAACCTGAAATTAAACTGTGTTATTGAGAAAATTGATTCATTCCATGACACACAAATATTCTCACATGTCGTAGCACCTGAATCCCCAAGAAAATCTAAGCCCAAACGCTGTCAAAATAGAGATTAAAAATTCACCCAAAAATAGCTCTAAAAATAGGATAAATAAAAAATTCGTAATAGAGCTTGTGCACACAGATCTGAACCTTACGCATGTGGATGGAGCCTGTGCAAGGTGTTGTGGACGGCCAGCTAGAGGAAAAGATGAGAACCGTCACCTGTGCAAGGTGATGTGGACGGAGTTCATCGGGAACACAGTAGTGACCTTCAAGTAGTGATGCACATCAGTCTGTGTCTGACCGGCCACCATGAATGTACCAACCTCATCTGCATATAGCAGCGCCTCCAACATGGCGGCGCCATCATTCCCATCAAGAAACAGTGCCGAGGATGAGCATACTGCCTGTGGAGATCCTGGAGCTCGAGCGAACGACACGGGTTAGAGCTCAAGCAGACGAGAGGAGAGGAGAGGAGAGGAGGAAGAGGAGTGAGAAGACGAGATTCAAAATGAGGATATGGAGAGAGAAAGATACAGAATTACTCGAATATATATTGTGCTGATATACTACTTCAGAGCGAGATATACTACCGCGGAATAAAATATACTATCACGGGCTGAGTTGGTTGGGTTACACCAACCGACCAGCGCTCTGAATATTATTCAGCGCGCTGCGCTATATATATATATATGTGTGTGTGTGTATGTGTGTAGTTATACAGACAGTTTGTCGTACACTTGAATTGAATTTGTCCGATAAATAGAGGATAAGATAATAATAAGTCAGCACACCATCAATTTCTACAGGTCCTTAAATATCATGTGTACATACACTGCAAAAAGCAAATCAAGTGGAGGAAATATGAGAGATGTATGTACAAATCGAGCCTGACAGACTGTACACTATAACGTACCATGGCGGGCGCCAGCCGCAAGGGCGCCGATCTGCCCCATGCAGCAAGGATTCGGCATCCGACGTGCCAACGTGCTCGTGACTGACTATGCACTGATTAGGAAATGTAGGCCTCGATTTGTACCTCGAGCTCGTGACTTCCTGTGCACTGATTAGGAAATGTAGGCCTATAACCTTGCCAATCTGCACTCATGAAAGAGTGAAATATGCTAAACTATGGGATTTCTTTTTTGTAGATAGTAACAACTTAGAGCAAGTATAATAAGATCTAGTCAGCAAGCTAAGACTTATTCCACATCATCAAAATTTAAGGTGGAGGAGCAAGAATACAAGAGAGAAAGAAGCGAGCGATTCACCGGTCACCCGTATAAAGTCGGCTGAAACAGTTCCCCCGAGAAAGCGCTAGTCTTCAGCCAATTAACAAGACTGAATTACTATTTAAATATTCAAACCAGTAGTTAGGGAACAACCCAACTAGTATACAATTATTAATTGATGTCGATGGTAAGCCATCTAGACTGCGCATATAGCCGGCAGCGGCCGATTCCATTAGCCCTGCTCTTATGAGGCCTGTTTGGATACTAACTGATTTTGCAGTCTCGAGAAATACATTTACCAGGCCTCATTAATTGTTGCACTGCCTCATCTATTTATGATTGGTAACAAATATTGTACTTAATATGTATCATAAAACTCCTCCCGGAATATTGTAACTTTGCCTTCAGGAATTGGGTTGCACTGCCTCGGCCATGTATGAAACAAAGTTTATTTGCTAACTTCGCTTAAAATAAGTTCATTTGTTCACTCCAGATTATACAAAGCTACAAATGTAAGGCAATACTACTTTGATAAATCAAACAGCTGATCCAGAATAAATATAAAGCGCCTCAAGATTTAATTACATACATAGAGCTACATATTTCTTCCACAATTTGCTCAACATCATGAACATTTTTCCTACCAGGCACCTTATACCAACGTTGGAACAGAACAGCAGCTAAACATGTGGCACCTGCAATTCTCAGTACGTTATAGTCTGCACTTATAGAGCTACGGCATCAGCCACGGTGTTTCTTTGCGCTAGGTAAATCATCATCATAATGGCCACCATCATCTGCTCCATCTTTCTCACCCTTCTTCCTCGCCAGGATTTTGTTGATCTTGTGGAGGTCGTTCGTGAGCTTCTGATCCTTGTTCTGCTTCCTGGTTTTCCTGCCGTCCTGCATCTTCACCCCAAACTGGAATGCTGCCTTTGGCATGGCCTCCTTCTGGTCATTGTATTTCGCCCATTCTTCTTCCGTCTCAAAATCCCACCTATGAAGACGGCCCTTTGCCTGCTCAAGAATATTATGCATCAGCATGGAGAACATTGGAAATTACTCCACTAAAGATACAAAAAATCATTGAGCTAAATAAATCCATTGGTTAGCTCAAAAGGCCATAATAGCAGAGGATGCAAGGGTATATACTAAATTATATACACAGCATATGAACCTCAACATCTACAAAACAAATATTATCAGAACAGCAATTTCAGACCATGTTGAACACCACAAATTAGGGTATATACTAAATTATACTTTCAACTTAAGTCTGACCTAAATTCTCTGATCCTATCTAATCCTATATCTATGTCAAGTAGATATTGGTGATACATTGGAATTGTCAGGAACATAACATGTTTCAGTCACTAGCTAGTAACTGCAAGGGAACTTTTGTCCATATGAATGTATATGACAGTTAAAATACATTTACTTACCCGTCCACCCATATCCATCTTCGATAAATCATCTTCATCATCACTACCTGCAACCTCATAATTATATTCTTGATAACCAGGATAACACTCCGAGTAACTATCTGAAACAAAGTTTGGATCCTTCTCCCGTGCATCTTTTTCCCTCAGCTGCTTAAGCCTTTCATCATCACGTTTAAAAACTGAACCTAAACCCCGATCCTTGTCAGCTTGGGTCATAAACCTTGGATCTTGCGATATACTTGGGTCAGCTAACATGTCATACTCCTGTGCACTTTGTTGCACATATGGTTCTGTATAAGCCAACTGCTGTTCTGCATATGCGTAGTTTGACCAATCACCTTGATATCCTGCAGCTACCATCTGGGCTTGAACAGCATCATACCCATTCTGACACCAGAAGAGAGATTGATTATTAGGAACATGTTAAATGACATATACAGAAAACTAGAAACTAGCTATAGCAGCTACTTTTGTGGTAAAAAAAGTATCTTGTTGGCCTAACTTCCTAAATGCATAGTCCATATTGTGCAGGTATCCATCGGTACTGAGGTTACTGAACATTAGCTTACCGGTTGTTGCCAGGCCTGAGCAGGTTCAGATGGTGGTACTGGACCATACATAGGTTCAGATGGTGGTACAGGACCATACATCGGTTCAGTGAAATAGGACTGCTTTTGATGATTACGTGGGGATTCTTCCATATCCTCAGAAACAGGGCTCTGGCTCATTTCCTTGTTAGGAACAGAATAATCAACTCCATCTCCAACAAAAATGTCATCATCATCTGTTCTAGCAATAGGAACAGGCTGTTTCTCCGTTCCATTAGAACTGCTGCTTCGAGGGGGTGGTGGTGGTGGCATATCCTTTTCTGATTGATTTTTTAGAGCTGAACCATTAGTTTGCGAAGGCCTTACAAGGTCATCATAGTTGCCGCTTGCCAAACTGTTCTTCGCTGCAATGTAGCAAGCACATATCTAATTCGTTACTTGAAAATTGTGCAGATCAATGATGATGTACAGACATTATATCACTACATAATACATAACTTACAAACAACTTTAAGTCAATCAATTAGTTTGCACTGATGTGATATTAATGTTGAAGTATAATATATCAACATCCCTAACTCACAATCAGAGCATGTTGTGCATAATCAACAGGGACACAACATAAAACTGACATTAATTAATTCTTAAAAGTAAAGTATACTGTAAGCACAACTAAAAAAACCTCAAGAGTCCAAAAAGGCCAAAACAACCAACATCAGTTTCCTATATCACTTGAATCTAAGAACTCTTAGTTCTTCCAATCAAGAACGTTGTTCAATTTCATTAAAAACACACCTTTTGTATCTTTTTCCTTTTTCTTTTTCTTTAAGACCTTCCCTGATGACCCAAGTCGAAGATATGACATAATTTTAGCAATCCTGTCAAGCACAGAACCATCCACACTGACAGTAACCATCTCCTGCAGAAGCAAAAAGGCTATTGAAAAGGAAAAATCAACGAATCAGTTCAATATGGTATATGTCATATTGTCAAAATACCTCTGGAACAGGGCAATCAGCTTTGCTCCTGTGAAGAGTTGTTGGAATATCATTGGCGAGTCCATCTTCCTGGTAGAATGGAAAGAAACATAATTACTTACGCCACTAAAATAAGCAGTTCAAAAAAACGACTGGTGAAACAAAAAAGTGATGGACGACAACATTTTTTCTCAAAATCTTCAAATGGATGCGAAAAAAGGAATACAGAAATGAGCTACTGATAATTTTTAGTTGTGAGTAGTGATTGGTGTAAAGGAACAAAGTAATATAAAAACTTTCTTTAACCTTATTAAGGTCCCTTTTATCATACTGCAGAGTGACCATACGGAATTCAGAAAATTGTTAAAAGTTCTCCACTCCAGGCAATGGGCAATAAACAAACAATGGGTGCATTTGTACTGCAATATCGTTTTATAATGTGGAAGGCAGCTCCCAACGCCAGTTGCATATCATTTACGTGCTTAACCTAGACTTAAATAGCTAGAAACTTGATATATCCATTTTTTTCAAAAATATAGCACAGCCCTGTTGACTAATCAAAATATTGCAAAATACTGTGAATATTTGTATATACAGAGTGATTTAAGAAGAGCAATGCATGCATCTGGTCATTTCTATGAAGGGGCACCGGGAGGAGTTAGTTCCTATAGTTTAATTTTAAGTACAAGATTATTTTGAAATGCACTGTAGCAAATCCTGCTACATAAATAAAAGCACTAGCACGGTTTTCTTAAGGACATTACCATATTGTAGATAAATGACATTCGACCAGGAAGAAACATTTCATTCGCCTTTATTATGCTTTGTGGCTTTATGATCCATTGGTAGACAGACTGCAATAAAAAAAGAATGACAGTTAATTCAATGTTATATCATCATAATATAGTAAACAGAATACAAGTCACTGATACTAAGAAAAAACTACCTTTGCAGTAGCAGTACGGAATGAGACTGCCTTGTCATCTTTTGTTGACCTGTACATCAGAAGTGAAAGATATGTAATGCATTCCAAAGTAATAAGTTATCCGTTTCATATTCGTACAGCATGAACTGAGTTGTTATACTATCTTTACATTCTGTCACAACTTCATGCTAGTGATGTGCAGGAAACTCTATGTATAGCACTAAGTTCCATTATTGATCAGGCAAATAGAATAGAAAAAAAATGTTAAATGAGTATCCGTTATCAAGGTAAAAAAAAATCTACTGTGCATAACGGCTTCAGAAAGATAGTTATAAAGATTACAAGAGAAAATGCACAATTTTACTGGATGTAGGATCTTTTCAAAGAAAAAAACACCTTTGGAGCATCCATTTCTAACAGGGAAAAATAATTGGTCGCCATAAGCCAAAACTTTTAGAGAATTCAGGCAGGAAACATGAGGTATGTCCTAATTTAAGCTCAAAAAAAAAAAAACTCAGACCCGTGGGGGTAAGCCACGGCTTTTTTTTTGATACAGAAGCTCAATCTTATCCAGTCGAGAAACCCTCCCGGACCCCGGCATAACTCTATAGGGCCACATAGATACATAGATACTTAGGCCGAAAACTGTTGACCAAGTTGGCGATTGCTGCAACTACCCCCAGCCCCAGGTAGGAGAGCCCAAGCCAACCCACAGCCCGGATACCGGATACCCAAGTCTACGTCACTATATTTTAGGCTGCCAATGGGGGGATTTTTTTTATTTCCACAAATTTGTGCACACCAGGATTCCAACCCTGGTGGGAGACCTCACAACCTAAGGCACTAACCCAACTGAGCTGAAGTCAGTTTGCTTAATTTAGCTCAAATAAGATGAAAGAGCAATTATTAGTTGTTATAACAGAACAAACTTGTATATCGCTGCATTGATTTATGTAAAGTGAAAAATATGTAGGTGACAGTCACCAATGTAGGCATATTAATATACTCCACCCGTTCCAAACATAGTGTTTTACAAACTGAGGCTGTCATACTTTTCAAACTGACCATCAATATTTAATGTGTGGTATTAGGGATGCAAGTTTGTGACCCACCGGGTAGTTGTGGGTCAACCTCTAATTCATTTGTTGTACTAGTTTTATAAGGTGGAGAAAAATATTAGTTCATTTTTAGAAGTTTTGGGCCGACCCATCGACCCAATGGGTCAAAACTTGCATCCCTATGTGGTATGGATTGAAAGCATAAAACACATAGATCTATCATTTGAAATATTTTGATCTTGTATAATTTGTTTCAGAGACCATGTCAATGTCCAACCTCCTAAAAGACATATTTGGAATCAGAGGAAATAGTGAATGTAGAACGTATCACTGGTATATTCAGAAACGGAAAAGTATGATCAAATGGTATGGGGCAACAAAGTGGTGGCAATTACTTCGATTTTTCATCCTTCTCATCCTCAGCATCAGGCTTCTTTTCAATTTCACTTCGTACTTTATGAAGTAGAGCATAATCCAATCCTTTGACCAGATGCGTGTGTTCCAAGTCACCTTAAAAACATAAAGCAGGAATACAAGATAAATGAAATGTATAATGCACCAGACATGCTATGTGCATCATCATATGCACATCAACACATCATTTCACCTTTCTATTGTTCTTTGCAATTATAAGATTAAGGAACTATTTAGATGGTAGCATTTCTCTAATTGTTTTGGTGTAAGGATCATGCAGACGTTCACTTTCAAATTTCATTGAAAACATTTCTCATTTTCAAAAAGGTTCTGAACTCACAGCTCATGCACACTGTTTCAGTGTATGGATACTTGCACATGCATATAGAACGAATACTAGCACGAAAAAGAAAATGGTAGAGGCACTTAACACCACAATGGGCACAATTTGCTTCAAAATGAATAAATGATTACATACCTCCAAGATATTTGCTTTTCTCAATTGAAATCTTTTGTGCATCTGCCAGCCTGCACGACAAACAATTGCAGAATTTTAAGTGGATAAAGAATATGGGACAAGCTAGATGCAGAAGCATTAGATAGACGAATCATGTAATTTGTTACCTCAAATCCGTCCCAGGAGGCGCCACTGCATGAAATGAACCAAGTTCTGTAGGTTCGTAGTCTGGGTTTTGATCTTCACGACGTTCCTTAGCACGATCTCGATATCTTGGGGTCTCAGGTTCTTCCTTTTTCTCCTCTCTAAACAGAGAAAAACAAGAGACTGTTAAGCTTCCTGAAAGGACTTTGAAAGCTAACGTCCAGTATGTTGAGGTATTGCAGTTTTGCATCTGAATGTGATTTGCAAATATTACTTCCTATTTCCACAGGATTACAAATTCTAAGGTGTGTCCTGCAAAACTGCATTATAAGGCATATGAAATATGGAGAGTGTATACCATCGATCTGGGTCCCATGAGCACAATCCCAGAAATTATGAGGAGAACATTAACTATGCACCATCAAATTATCCAGATGTTCTGAAACTTCTATTGTCACATATCCTATGTATCATATATATATATGGTACAATTAATTCTCCCCCATGGTTTTTGAGATGTGGTATTCTGCAGCGTTGGAGGTACGCCTATGTGTTGTAGTGTAACTAAACCCTTGTGGTGGTCCGTGATGCTAGGAATATACCTAGATGCGAGGATACACCTAATTCAAAGTTAGTTACATAAATAGCTAAGTGGGAGTTATTGAACAGGAGCTAACTAAGGTCCCTTGTTCCAAGAAATATGAGACAATTGACCCACATGTTTGTCCAAACCCAAAATCAAATGGCAGTAACAAATGTACAGAACAAGTGAGAAGGCAAAGGTAGCGGCGAGCACTTACTTCCGCTGCATCATCTTCTCCTTGTAGTAGTTGCTCTTCTTTGACGCCATCTTGTCTCGTCGATTGAATCCCTAGAAGCCCAAGCCAAGGAGGAGGGGCAGAGGGGTTTGGGGGTGGTGCCTTGTGCTTGGTTTAAGAATTTAGCAGGGTCCACTCGACGACCCGATACCCGCTCACAGGAGCTAAGCAGCAGAGAGCGGGAGCGAGACGGCGGAGCTGGGGACAGACGGCGGCGGCGGCGGCCTCGAACGGCGCCGGGGCGGGAACCAGATCGGCGGAGGCAGGGTGGGGATACGGCGGGAATCGCGCGAGACGACCGCGGCGTTCGGAGACGGGAGTTTCGAGAGCCGGCGGGAGGCGGCGGCGTGTGCCGGTGCCGGAGCCGAGAGTGGTGACTCGCGATTTTGCTCACCGTACCTCAATCTGGAGAGTCGCTCGGCCGTGTCCACTGATTTATGGGCTAACAGGCTTAGAAGGCCTTCAAGGCCCTGCTGGTCACGATGGTGCGGCCCACTTTGATCTTCATGGGCCTGACGGTACACACTTTACGGCCCGCGGGTGCCGCATGCTCCGGCAAATTTATGCAAATCCAGTCAGATTCAGAGTCGGACATGGACATGTCTCTATATAATCTGGCACACGATACGACTCCTGCCCGGAGGATTTTCCACGCGACACATCTCTGCATTCGTAGCAGCGCCGCGCGCTGCTCGTTTGCTGCTGCCGGCGTAGATGGACTTGGACAGACGGGGAAGGCCTATCGTGTACCCTCCCATCCATGCCATCTTCGACGATGAGTGGGGTGAGATTGTCTATCGCGTGAAGCTTGGCAATCAGACGCTGACTTACTATGAATCACCGATACGCGCAGGAGGCTGTCGTATCCGTATCCAATATGACCCAATATGATACGGCGATACTACAATACTCTCTCTATAAATCCACTGTTTTAGTTTAAAACTCACGTATCGCTATATCGCCGTATTGTATCGCCGTACCGGTATCCTGATTCTTAGCTGACTTATGTGGTGTCTCACCCGGGAGATCCACTTTCACCGGAGGAAGCCCTCGAGATGGTAAAGGAGTTAGTGAGGAATGACCTCGAGGAGGTTCTATACCTGCCCAATAACTACTACCCACCGGATACCGAGTCTAGGGATACACGGCTCCCTTACGTTATTCCGGACTGGTACAGGCCGGAGGAGGAGAGGCGGTATACACGGACACGGGCCATTACTCCGACAGAACCCCAACCTCAGCCGAGGCCGTCGCGGCTCTGCTGCTGGAAACGAGCGGGAAGGAGGGTGAGTGCAGCGTGTGCCTCAAGGACTTCGATACGAGCAGCAAGATCAGGGTGATGCCCTGTTCCCACTAATTCCATGAGCAGTGCCTCTTCACATGGCTCCGCCAAAATCATGTTTGTCCACTTTGCCGCTTCCCTCTGCCCACCGAGAAGCATCAATAATGATGATGAGGAGAGGGTACGGTGCGGCGGATCTTATGTTCCAACTTCCAAGAGTTACAACATTGAGCAAGCACCAAACATACAGACATTCCTAAGAATTAGTTTCCAGTAACATGTACGTTAAACATGGATTGATTCTAAGACTGATGCAGACATGGCAGGCATAAACTATTAAGTTGTACAGAGAGCTTATGCATCGATCTTGTCAGCACGTGTTACATTTTATATTCAGTTTTCAGGAAGCCACGGATATAGTAGAAAACTCTCTCATATATCGCCTCAAAAAGAAAGTATTTCTTCTCAGAACAGTTGGTTTTATCTCAAGACCGTGAGGAAACACCCAACAGGAGGCCTAAGCAACATTGAGGTTGCCTACATTCTCTATGTTAGATAAAACAGAATAAACACTACGGTAGTGTCTGTCGTCAATGTACCAATGTAGGAGTATGCTGAGAACTTTACTGAAGAAACCTGAACTTAAGACAGGAAGCGCTCTGAGTGGGTCATCAGTCCTTTGCATCCATTATTCCACCTGATGTAACCTGGAAAACGTGCTTTTGGTCAAGGGAAACAACTTTAAGGCATCAGATTATATTGTTGATTTGTGCCATCTGAAACTTTTGGTCATATCATTTAGCAGGTACAGTTCACAAATCACAAGTTTCATTGAAGATCAGTAAAACCAGCAGTAGAATGGTTAGAGGCAAAAGGATATAGCTTCTCCCTCAGGAAGGTTAGGGGCATCAAAGATCTTGCAGACACGCTGTTCCCCTTTGCCTTTCCTCAGCATCAGTCTGATAGTGGCGGCATGTGCCAACACGTGGCCTCCTGCTGGCTTCTTTGGGTCAGTTATGAACATGCCACCCCCAGGATCAGCAATCACTGGAACAAGAAGCAACGAGCTTATAAACTGAATTTCATCATTCTTAAGGACACTTTCTTTGAAAAGACAGGACTAATCAGACAGACCTTGGTTGGTGATGTACACTGCAACATTGAACTCCTCAGCAATCTTCGTAAGACGGGACAGCATCTGTGCTAGTTTTTGCTGCAATTTCAATGTACAAACTTAAGCAAGCATATAAAGCAACACTCATAGACTTCTGTATGAGTTCCATACTGTCAACAAGAATAAATAATGAGAGTACCTGACGCTCTGCAAGTTCACCCCTGCCACTGAAATCAACACGGAATAGTGCAATCACAGAATCTACAATCTATTTCCAGGACAAAAACAATGTCGCATAAGCACACTGGACATGTAAGTAGACATCAGTTTACCGAGCATCTCAGAAGTCCATTCATACCAGAAGCCTGAAAGGCTCTTCAGCCATCTTGGCAGCCAGGCCCAGAAGCAAGTTGTACTGGTGCTCATAGGTGTATGCACGAGCATATATGATCTACAAACAGGAGACATATGTAAAAATAGAACTGACCGATCCATCAGTACTGGTACAGTTAACAGAAATCATAAATACAAGAATCCGTACATTGTCAAGAACAGCGTTAGCATCCATCCCAAATCTCTCAGCAATTGGCACAATGCGTTCAGGCCGACTGAAAACTCCATTAAGGAAACAACTTGGAGAGAACAGGAATGTACACAACTCCAATTAAGAGGATCAGCTAGAAATACAGTTCGTGAAATTCCAAAAGATACAAAGTTCCCTCAGTGTCAATGTAGGCAACCTTGCCATTCCCCCCATGCATATGGATTGGAAGCTGCATTTCATGAATTAGAAATAAGCACCATTGCTTCTATGTAAGTACGGTGACATTGACGAAATTTTAAAATGCGGTAGATGAACCTGAGTGGAGACACAGAGAGTATGAGCCAGCTGGGTCTTTCCTGACCTGGACGAAAACGTACATGATACAAATTTTTAGAATTATTAAAAAGTGCTCCGATCTGAGACACAGTAAAAGTTAGATAAAGTGCATGAAGGTTTAATATTATCTTCATGACTCATTAAACTGCTCCCAGTAATACAAATGTAGGAAGCACTGTTATGTTTGATCAGAGAACCAATACCAGATTTGTGAATTAGACATAGTAACAGGTAAATATAATATCAGGAACATGCTAAGCAAAAATGCCAATGTGAATATGTTATGAGCTAAGCGGTAAGAGGTGTTTAGTTCTTAATGCCCAAGTTAAAACATCAGAAAGCATGTTTATGAGCAGAAAGCCACACCACCTCAAAGATTAGACAGTTGAAAAAGAAGGTAAAAGTTTCATAAAGAAAAAAAAAGGAGACAGAGGCTGGTACAGGCTTTACATAACATCATCAACTTGAGTATGTATCATGGTAAAGACAAGCTTAACTAAATTCATTTACAACAATATGATATCAATCATAAATTTCAACGATAAGACTATGCCACATAAAGAAAGAGAAGTCAAAAGAAACAAGAGCATCTACCCACCGGAATTCTCCAAATGCTTCTGTGATACAAAGTGTTTCAATCCCTCCTGCAAAATTGAAAATTGTCCAAGGATTATACTTATACAATAACTAAAGCATGAGTGATTAGAAAACGGTCGAGGGAGATATGTTACCGCCAAGCAGATCATCAAGTGCCTGGCTCCCAGTGGTAATCCGAACAACAGACTTCCGCTTGAAAATTAACCAGAATGAATCAAACATCCCCAATTGCTAAGCATATGAAGTAATTAACAGTACTAAAGCAATACCGCAAAGAAGCGATCATTACATATTAGCTCCCTTTAGCAAACTACCATCATTGGTAATCACATAGCATCAAACTGTACTCTAATTGGTAGTAGTTTAAATCCTACATTCATACCTTGATCAGAAGATCACTTCCTGTCATGAATCCCTGGCTCTGTGATAAACAAACAGCAAAGCAAGATCAAATGACATATCATACAGTACTGAAGCCATGCACATTTCAAATCAAAATGAATGCAAAATGTTCAAACCAGAAGTTTCTCGGCTGCCTCACAGATCTTCTCAACTTTTGCTTCAGATAAACCCTTGATTCCTGTAAGGCTCTGCCAGATAGATTCATACAAAACAAACATATGTTCAGAACTTCAGAACACTGAGCATGTGCAAGCAAACAGATGCCAAAGAGAAATCAACTTAAGCACGCCGTTCAACCAAAATTTCTAGAAAATTGCATTGAAGATTAGGGACGCCAAGCTCAGAACCTTCTTGGTATGCATCATGAGGCCATTGCAGGTGTAGATCCCAGCATCCTGCAGCTTCTTCACATCTCCTGCGTTTATCCCTTGAGAGATCACTGCACGAATAGATGCACAAGCACGATAGTTCAGGAGTGGTGGAATCATGCTGAAAACTCGAATTCAAAAATAATCGAACAAGGATTACTACAAATACGAGAGCACAAAGAGATGAAGCCAAACTTAAACCTCTGGAAGTGCGTCAAATCCCCTTCTCAAATCCGAACTAGTTAAAAACTAACAAAATCCGCAGCGAGCACACCGAATCGAACGATCAATTCGAATCCCACTAATTTTTCTGATCACTGTGACAGATTAAACTAATGGTAAAGTAAGGATAAATTCAGATCCATCTGCCAAAGCAGTAGGACATGCTAATTAGTAAGAACGAACCACCCACAAGCTGCAACAGGAAGATCAAACGTGGAGAAGACTAAATCCCCAGAGCTTTGGACCAACCCCAAAATGCTCGAAATCATGGGGAAACCGAAAAAACAGAAACCACAAGCTTACGCAACAGAACCAACCAAATGTTCAGATGATCGAAGCTCAAAATCGCATCAACGTTGCCTCGGAACGAAACCAACCAAATGTTCTGAAGGACACGCACGAAACCAGAACCCAAATTCAAGGCAGAACACCTCAATCCCGCGGAAGCGACCCGTCATGGTCGGAGATTGGAACATCGAACAGGTTGGTAGGGTGGCAACGCGCGCGCGCCGTCACACTCACACACGCGAACAAGTAAAGCGAGAGATGAAACGAGAGGGGGTGGAGGTGAGAGGATGCAGCGCGACGTACGCTTGTCGATGGACTCGAAACTTTCCTCCTCCTCCTCGATCCTGTCGGCCTCCATGAGCTGGAGCTGCCCGCCCTCGTCGGCGTGCCGGGACGGCGCCATCGCTTCAAACCCACGCGCCTGCGTTGCGATCGGAGATGTTAAGCACAAGCACCGTACGGCGGGAGTGGGGGAGGAAGGAGAAGAGCAGCCGCTGCCCGCTGCGTACCTGGAGCAGGTGGAGGCGGACGCCGCGAACTCGGTGCGGGGTTTGGACCTTGGAGCAGAAGAAAAGGCGGGGGCGAGACGAGGAGAGAGGAGAGACTGGGAGAGAGAAGTGGTTGTGTGTGCGGCGGTGCCGGTGCGCGTGGCGTGGATCACTGCGACTGCGAGGTGGGTATTTGAAGGCCAAGCGGGGCTTCGTGCTCAGAGAGCAGGTTGGGCTTGTCTTCACATAGGCCTGCCTGAGTGAAGGAAGGGTCCCATAATCCAGCCCATGAATCTGGGCCAAAGTCCTCTGGACTGAAACTACCTTTCCTACCTTTTACTAGTTTTTCCCATGGATCTGGAACACCTTTTTCTACCTGAACCGCTTTGAATTGATTTGTAACAGAATTTCAACATGATTTTTTCTAAATGAATTAACCTTTTCTCAATGCTGATTTTACCTTTTTAAAATTGGTTTGAACATTTTCCTCATCGAATTGGAACTGTTTTCAAATTGCCGTGAAACTATTTGAAAGAGGAAAAAGGACTATAAAACAAACCTAGGCCGCAATTTTGTATAGCTGCCACAAACTTTATTTCCGTTGTGCTAATGTTACATATCTAGTACATGGATATTTCTCAATTAATGCGCTTTTCTGTGTTGTAACAGTATAATACAAGACCAGACTACATGTGATCCATAAGGGCGTCCACACTGGCCTTTGAGTAAAGTTACGTAGAGTTACCAGTGAATCTTACAAAAGATTTGTGTAACTTTAGTAAACTGGCACTATGAGTTTCATATTTATTATTTTGTTGATTAGAGCAAGCGCAGGAGAGAAGATGCTGTGGCCTGTATGTTCCGCGAGCCCACAAAACGTGTGAAGAGACGCTGACTTCACCGCCAGTGTAACTTTAGACTAGTCTATACATCACCGTTACTGCCAGCGGTAGCGTTATCTGACAAACGGGAAATCAGAGCCGCAGTCCATACGTGGCACCGTAAAGTTGCCCTCCTAGCGCTTCATTGCGGATGCCCTAATGGGGGATTCAGTTTTTCTGCTATGACATGATTTTTTTCTAACAACAGCTATATGCTATTTGTTTCTGCACCAAGCAGCAAGCACTGTCCTCAGACCAGGCGACCAGCGAGTCAGTGAGTTTTGATTATTGCGCATGGCGGGAGCAGGAATCATTGTTCCCTGCTCCATCAGTAAAAAAGATTGACTTATTTCATGAAGTGGAATGAATGTGTAATCCAGTCTTCTGTATGGCCATTTCTCTAATCATGAAGCGATTACAACTTCTGCCTTGGCGACTCTGTAGCTTGCAGTTGTGCGTACATGTCTGAGATTTGTTTTGCAAAGTATGCTTTTGCTTGCGGCCTCTTGACCTACAAAAATATTGCCGTGGAGTGTCAGCAACTCCACATTTCAGTATCGGCATCTCCTCTAACATAATCATTGGGGCTACCTTGAAAGTTGGGGTGAGGAGACCATTTTCCATTGTGAATGGCTCAGCAACAAGAGTGACAGCTTTAGCAAATTCAAATCCTCTTAGCTGATATATACAATAATAAGCGCATCAAATTCAATAAGGAATCATATGTGTAATAAATGGTTTCACTTATAGATCAAATATTGCAAGGCAGCAACAGAAGATAGAACCTGAGCTTCCTTTCCAATAGAATCCATATCAGCCAGGACAGCAGCTCTTGTTCTGGGATCAGCACAAAGCTGTCTTAAGTCCTCATACTACATGTTAGAATGGGCAGTTTAGAATACAAAAAAGTCGGTGCAAATGGAAAAGATTTTTCATGATTTTTTATTTATTCTAGAAAATGCAAGAATGTGAACATATCAAAAAAAGAAACAGGTCATCTGATCTTTGGATTTTGGACAATCTATTTAGTGAGAAGTATTTATCTGATATACTCATCATTTTGGATCATGAATGAGATCTTATTCACATGCCCCATCACCTCCCCAGGTGACAACAGAGCATTTCAAGTGTTGAAAAAGCTTAAAGCAGGAATGGAAGGGGCTTCCACGATTTCATTCAAATTGATTCAAATTTAAGATGAAAAGCACGTGCTTGTTTACCACTCTAAGTTGGATCAATGTGAAACAACTGATTCCAAGAAAGTTTTTTTTTCTTCAGAAGTTTAAATAAATAGGTGACAAATGTGATGGTTACAATATTTTACCTGGATTCCTTCAGATGCAGCCCATGACTTCAAAACCTCTGGTTCAACTGCAATAATGGCAACCAGAGAAGAGTTCAAACTATCACCTGCAACCAAACAGCAAGATTTTGAACATGCATGGCCATAATTGATATTCACAGCCAATACCAAATTTGAATATTACCATATATAAAACACTGGGCAATAAAGTTGCATTTAGCATAGACATTTTCAATCTTCTCTGGAGCTATGTATTCTCCTTGAGCTAACTTGAAAATATTCTTTTTCCTAAACTCCAGGAAAAATAGGAAACAATTAATAATTTAAGATGACAAATAGTCAGCCCAAATTGCATATAGGGAAAATATATAATAATAAACTAACCCAGGAAAAGTACACTGCAAGGAATGAAGATCCAAGGAACAGCGATGATTGTTCACATTTTCTAACTCAGATACTTATGAAGCTTTGCAAACAAGGACTGATTGTCTTTGTCATGTAGTTTCTTTTGCTCTATTAAAACTACGGCCACTTAGTATGATGCCCCAGTCGGGTCCCCACTATCTGTTATAGCGATGGACATGAAAACAAAAAGGATAGTTTTCAGCAAAACAAAACTAGCTAATTATCCTTCCTAACCTCGTTTTGTTCAGATAACTTGTTTCATAAATGTTTTCTTATAATAAAGAAATAATTCCATAGAAGTTTGCACATCATACTAGACTAGATAGTAGATAAATTCACTAGCTTTGCAAACCATTTGAGATTATGTTTGTGATGGTTTTAGTAAATGTGACATGGAAAATCCAAGATAATCAAAACGATAAACTCCAATGGTACTGGCTTAAACGAAGCAAAGCATTAAACTATCGTCTCAACTCCAAGAAAAGTTGCCTTGTCAAAGAAAAAAGGAAACAAAAAAGAAAAGCTGAGCCACAAAACAGTGCACCATATACTATTACCTGTCAATAATTTTCAGACGACCTCCTGGAAGCCAGAGACCTATGTCTCCAGTGTGCAACCAACCATCTTCATCAAGGATTTCTCTTCTGCAGGTTTCAAATGCATGTATCACATCCCCCTCAACATACAAATGTAAATCAAAGTGAAGGATACAAAGCTAACGTTTGGACATCATCTTTATAGTAACCACGGAATATCATAGGTCCCCTAACACAAATTTCTCCACGAGGATATGGCTGATCTTCAGAGGTATAACTCATTTCTGGAACATCCACAAGTTTAATCTCTGAAAACGGAATGAGTAACATTTTTATGAATGTGAGATAAATGCACAAATATGTACTTCACGTAATGTTGGATATGTGGAATAATAGATTCGTGTCAAGAGAAACGATATTGACATCTTTCTCAAGAAAAAACCTATCTTCATTCCAGGAGAAATGATCCAATCAACATGGTGAATATAGGATCTTGATAAACGGACAAAATCAAACATGCTGAATTTGAAAATAGCCCCTGGAAACAGATGTACGGTGCAAAGGATAAAAATAGCAATTTAGAACAAGTTTATTAAATGCAACTATTTTCAGTGGTCACTTAAGCATGGCTTCTCCATTTATTAGTAATATATCAAGTTGAATTCATAGTTTCAGCTCCAATGCAAAGGCTATCTAATGCCCAAAGCATATGTAGTTATATCCTTGAAAGTTGAAACGCAAAGCATACCGCAAGATGGATTTGGGGATCCAACATGACCAATTAATTTATCACCAATATCCATTGCAGAGATGGTGCATGATGTCTCTGTCATTCCATAGCCTTCAAGAACTTCACAACCAAAACATCTGTTAAAAAGTAAAATAAAAAGAGCAATTAATATTTTGGAAAGCCAAGTTCCAAATAATAACCATCCACACCAAAGGAGCTCAGAAGAAGTAAACTTACATTCTTAGGAATTCCATGATATTTGGTGACAGTGGAGAAGCACCTGAACTCATAAGTCTCACTTGTCCACCCAGCCTAGCTTTTATTTTGTTAAATACCAACTTGTCCCACACTGGGGATGGATTTCTCCCTGATAGCACAAAGCATTGAAGTGCCAAGCGCGCACATATCAAAAAATGAATCAAATATGTGTCAAAGGTAAAACTGGAGCAAGTATCAAACAACCCAAAAGTTAGGGAGCGTAGCTTTAATAACTTCATACAGTTCTTACCTTTAGCAATTGCTTGCCTCTTGGCATTGTATGCAGTATAAAACAACTTTTCTTTGACCCCACCAGACTCCTTCACAGCATTTGTAATTCTACACAGATAATAAGAAACATGCTAGTTAGCAGAACCAACAGAGGGTACCACTTCTTTAAGTATGTATAACAAACATAAAAACATGTTCTCAAAATAGCAAACATAAAATACAAACTAAGTTACTGGTATAGTTATATTACGCAGCATAAATTCTGTTATATAGCCGGGGAACACTTGCGAATATTGTTGGTTTCAAAGCAGCCAAATCATCCATCAGCTTCAAATTGTCCTGGAAATTAGCAATGACAGTCAGAATAGAAGGTAAAATTTTTTAGACAAATGCGGCATAAGATTTATGTATGCTCTTCAGCTAATCTCTGAATGGCCAAAAAACTTATATAAAAGCCATTCAAACCAGGAATGCTAGTTCATGTTAATTTTTAGTATTATTTAATTTTCTGATACAATAAGCACCAATTGACAGATGGATTTGTAGTATTAGTTAATTTTCTGACTGCAGATCAAAACTATTCCGTAGATTACATTGTTATTCAACTAATAATTGAAAAGTATTATATAGTCATCAGTTTCAAATCGCATACCCCTTGATAGAATCCAATGGCAGCACCGCAGTGCAGCAATGAAAGCTGGTTAATCCTCTCGTAGATGTGAGCCAAAGGTAGATATGAGATATGCCTGAGGAGAGAGAGCCACAGAGCTATACCCGAATTATTTAGAGTGGATATGAAAATAATAAGTTATGCCAGGAGAAACAATTCTATCCGAGTGAGAAATCATTACACATCGGAGGAGAAAAACTTAACGTTCAGGCTTGATCCTGCAGCATTTGCAATTAAGTTCTCATGACAAAGAACAGCTCCCTGAGAAAGGATTGGTATCCCACATTATGGATTTGAAATGAATAAGTATAAGAGCTTTGCTGATGGAGTGAAGAATAATCAACAGGATGGATAATTTACTTTCGGTGTGCCAGTAGTGCCACTAGTGTAGCAGATAGTGGCAACATCTTCAGGTTTCGGAGGACGAAAAGGTTGAGGATTCATCCTTCCCTGAGTTGAGGAATTAAAGGTGTTCAGGAAATATGGGGACAATGGACATGATAAGTAGGAATGAGCAGAAAACAAGAGGTGTTGCCATTCTTCGTTCAAAACAAAACACCAATACAATGTATTAACAACTTGATATCAGAACCCAATAAAACAATAACTAATAATGGAAATAAATAAAGAGTGGTATGCAGAAAAAAAAAGTTAATGCCTCGCATGAACATACAGTTCTGACATACAGCACTATTACTGACCAAAGAGAACATTTAATCCATGTGATAGGATTAGCGATATGGTTATTGCATGCACACTCACTGCTACAACGACAATGCCATGTCAGTTTACTATGAACCAGAGATTCAGTTTCACATTCTTAAGTCTGAGTTTCACACAGGAAAGAGAGAGAACGCAAGGAAAAATTTCACCACATCCCCAAAATATCAGCAATCTAAGATGGTATTATCTATCCATGGTTCAACATAAATATGTATGTGTAGATTAGGCTTCAAATTTTGTTTGTAAGGGACAGACCTTGAAGAACGTGGACAAGAAAAATGAACAAGACCTAGAAGAGAATGAAAAGCTGACTTAGGTCTTTCTACACTTCATTAAGGTTATGTACATTATTGTGAACTATACAATGATATTGTTATGCAGTTAAAACAGTTTTAATATAAGTTGGTGTTTATCATTTGCAAGAAGGCCGGGCCTGGTGCAGCGGTAGAGCATACTGACTGTAACCAACAGGTCCCGGGTTCGAGCCGCGGTCTCCCCGCATTGCACAGGCGGGGGTAAGGCCTGCTGCTGACACCCTTCCCAGACCCCGCACAGTGCGGAACCTCCCAGCAGTGGGTACAACCTTTTTTTTGGTGTTTATCATTTGCAAGCGCACCTGATTGAGCAGACTGGAGTAAGTTATAATTTCCACTCCTGGACTGACTGGTGCAAGGGGCATTTTTGCATCATCTCCATCAACAACCTAGAAAAAACAAGTTAGAAAAAAACAAGGAACAAAGGTCCTTGACTGTTGCATTGAACTTCTCAACAGTAAATAGTCTAGACTTACCACTATAAGCCGAACACGTGTCATTTGAGCTATAAAGTTTAGAAGCTGCAATCAGTAGACAATGGTAAGTGTTAGAGTATTGTATTGAGCCCATAAGGCTGTGCATATTTGGCCCACAGAGGCCCATGTATAGGGGTATATTACCCACCCTTTCTAAGGTTTGGAGGAATACACAACATGAGTTTTCTCTCCAACATGGCATAGAGCTAGGGTTTCCTCTTCCTCTCTCTCTTCTCCCTCCCTCCCTCCCTACCACAGCCGCCACCACCGCCGCTGCCATGGCCGCCACCGCCTTGGCCGCGCCCGCCGCCGCCGCCGCCTCGCCCGCCCCCACTGCCGCCGGCGCCACCGGGAGCCCAGATCCAGCCACCAGGGTGGGCCCATCTGCTGTTGCTGCGGGCCCGGACGCCGGGGTGGACACAGCTGCTACTGTGGGCCCGGCTGCCGCCGCTACCGCCGGGGCTCCGCGTCATCTCACCGCGGCCGCCAAGGGTAAGCAGGTGGACTTCGGGTCTGACTTCGTCGCCGCGGATGGCATGTCCCTTGTGCCGTACACTAGCCTAGGCATGCCCCCGTTGCTGCTGCCGGAGGGCGTCTCTTCGCCGACTGCTGGCGCCGCCTCGACCGAACCAGGACTAGCCACCACACTCCATGCCGCCCAGACTCAGGCCGTCGTGGCCGTGGAGCATATCCGCGCAGCTACACTCGCTTGGGAGCACGAGATTGCTGCCGCGAACACGCTCTACCGTCGGGCTACGGAGGTTCAACACTTCCTCGACATCACCACCACCCACCAGCCCGTCGCCCTCGGCCCCGGCACCGCGAAGTCCTCGTCACAGTCGCCACCGCCACTCCGCCACAATGCCGCCGATCAGATGGTCCAGCAGCTCCACCTTCAGGCCGTCGGGGTCCAGAACATCCGCGCCCTGGTCTCCATCGCCCTCGACCCCGGGTCATCTGCCTACGGGCGCCAGCGTGACTAGGTCCTCCTCGCCCTCCGCTGCTACACCCTCGACGACCACGTCCTCACCGACACGCCTGCTCCGGAGCGGGACACGATCTGGGTGCACCTCGACAGCATCGCCATGTCCTGGATCTTTGGGACCATCTCCCTAGATCTCCAGGACATCGTCCGGTCCCAAGGCGGCACCGCACGAGAGGCCTGGCTGGCTATCGAGGCCCAGTTCCTTGGCAACGCCGAGGCCCGTGCGCTCCACCTCGACGCGTCGTTCCGCACCTTCCAGCAAGGCGACCTCTCTGTAGGTGAGTACTGCAGGAGGATGAAGGGCAAGACGGATGCACTTCACGACCTCGGCTGCCCGGTGAACAACCGGATCCCGATTCTCCACGTCCTGCGGGGTCTCAACGCCAACTATGACCTCCTACGGACATGGATCCCTCGTCCCCTCGTTCCTGCAGGTACAAGACGACCTCATCCTGGATGAGATCACCCGCGGGCTCGCGCCAGCACCGGCCCCCGCGGCGCTCGTGGCCACCCCACCGGCCTCCACTGCCCCACCAGTCACCTCCCTCCTTGGCGCTACTCCACCAGCGCCCGCCGGGGGGGGGGGGGGGCGGCCATGGTCGCAACCGCCATCGGGGGGGGGGGGGGGGCGGGGGGCGTGGTGGGGGCTCAAGGGGGGGGGGGGCGTCAGGTGAGTACTACTGCTCCGGCTTCTACGACCTCGACTCCTGCCCCTGAGGGTTCGCCCTGGCCATCCTTCAACAACCCATGGTCAGGGCGCGTCTCCATGTGGCCCTACCAGGCTCGGAGGGGGGGGGGGGGGGCTCGTCCTCAGCACTCCCCCGCAGCCATGTTCACCGGCCCTGCTCCCTTGGGTCCGGGGACCTGGATTGCCCCTGCTCCGCCGCCTACCTCGTCGTTATCCCCTTTATCGGCTTTTATGACTACACCGTCTTTCACGACTTGGTACCGCCAGCTTGGGCACCCCGGCCGCGATGTTTTGGCCCGTCTCAGTCGTAGTGCAGATATTAATTGTACTAGGACTTCTGATGAGCATCTTTGTCATGCATTTGAGTTAGGTCGTCATGTTAGACTTCCTTTTCCTTCTTCTTCTTCACATCCGAGTCGTGCTTTTGATCTTATTCACTGTGATTTGTGGACTTCTCCTGTCATCAGTATGTCTGGTTATAAGTATTACTTGGTGATTGTGGATGATTTCTCCCATTACTCTTGGACTTTTCCGTTGTGTGCCAAGTCTGACACCTTCCCTACCCTCCTCAACTTCTTTGCCTGGGTTTCCACGCAGTTCG
The DNA here is from genome assembly GCA_032690845.1 of Eleusine coracana subsp. coracana. NCBI lineage: Eukaryota > Viridiplantae > Streptophyta > Magnoliopsida > Poales > Poaceae > Eleusine > Eleusine coracana. Next base: position 14,951,993 of record CM064426.1, read on the forward strand.
GGCTCACCATCAAGGCCATCCAGTGTGATAACGGTCGTGAGTTCGACAACCGCGCCTCGCGTGACTACTTTCTCTCTCGTGGTGCTCACCTGCGCATGTCGTGCCCGTACACCTCGCCTCAGAACGGCAAGGTTGAGCGGATGATTCGCACCACGAACTATGTCGTGCGCACCATTCTCCTTCAGGCATCCCTTCCTGCCCGTTTCTAGGCGGAGGGCCTGCACACAGCCACCTACCTTCTCAACTGCCTTCCCATCACGGCCTCCCCTACTCTCACTCCTCACCACGCCCTCTTCAGCACCCCACCTCGTTATGATCACCTTCGGGTCTTTGGGTGCGCCTGCTACCCTAACACCTCCGCCGCTGCTCCTCACAAGCTCGCGCCTCGCTCGACTAGGTGTGTCTTCCTCGGCTACTCCCCTGACCACAAGGGGTACCATTGCTTTGACCTCACCTCCCACCACGTCCTCATCTCCCGGCACGTCGTATTTGACAAGTCCAACTTCCCGTACTCCACCTCCACCACGCCCTCTCTTGCCCCTGACCTCGAGTCCGTTTTTTCGACTGACCTGGTGGTCCAGCCTCCTGTTTCTGTTTACCTGTTTCCGGCAGGTTCCCCGGCAATCTCTGCTGCGCCACGCGCGGCCACGGAGCCCTCTACCGCGCCACGCGTGGCACCAACGTCTTCGCCTGCGCCACGCGTGGCCCCAGAGCCTTCTCCCGTGCCACGCGCGGCCCCGTCGCCCCTTCCTGCGCCGCGAGAGCCCCCAGGTTTTGCTGCCTGCTTCGTCGAGCCGGTGTAGGTCTACAGGCGTCTGGCAGTGCCACTACCGGAGCCGGTGGTCTCTCAGCCACCACCGCCTCCGCCTCCGCCTGAGCCGACGTTGCGCTCTTGAGCTCGCTCTCGCCTCGACCCGGAGGTGTACCACCCGTCTGTCGTCCATCGGGATCCCGGTCACACTCATCCCATGGTGACACGATGGGCGCGGGGGGGGGGGGGGGGGGGGGGGTCTTTCTGTCGTTGGGGCGGAGTCGGGCGTCTCACCCATGCCCTCCTCCGTCCACGATGCCCTGGTGGATCCTCACTAGCGTCGGGCTATGGAGGAGGAGTACGTGGCTCTCCTTGCCAACCAGACGTGGGACCTAGTACAGTGTCCGTCTGGTTGCAATGTGGTCACCGACAAGTGGATCTGGACGCACAAGCGCCGGGCTGACGGCTCTCTGGAGCGTTACAAGGCTCGCTGGGTTCTTCGGGGCTTCACCCAGCGGCCTGGAGTGGACTACGACGAGACTTTCAGTCCGGTGGTGAAGCCGGCCACAGTTCGCCTGTGCATCAGCTTGACGTGAAGAATGCCTTTTTGCATGGCACTTTGACCGAGACAGTCTACTGCAGCCAGCCAGCAGGGTTTGTGAATTCCAGTCATCCGGATCTCGTTTGTCACCTCAACAAGTCACTACATGGCTTGAAGCAGGCGCCTCGGGCGTGGTACTCTCAGTTTGCTATATTCTTGGCCTCGTTGGGCTTCACCGAGTGCAAGTCTGGCACTTCTCTGTTTGTCTACCGTCGGGGCTCTGAGGCTGCGTACCTGCTGCTCTATGTTGATGACATCATCCTCACTGCTTCCAGCCAGGCCTTACTTCAGAGTATCATTCAGTCACTGCAGCGTGAGTTTGCCATGAAGGATCTGGGTGTGCTCCACCACTTTCTGGGTGTCATTGTGGAGCCTCGTCCCTCTGGCCTGTTTCTTCACCAGCGGCAGTATGCTCTTGATATCCTGAAGCGGGCTGGGATGACTGACTGTAAGTCCTGCTCCACTCCGGTCGACACTCAAGGGAAGCTCTCTACGGACACGGGCGTTCCGGTCGTTGACCCGACTACTTACCAGAGCCTTGTTAGGGCTCTTCAGTACCTCACCTTCACCAGGTCGGACATCACTTATGCCATCCAGCAGATCTGTCTTCCCATGCATGACCCCCGAGAGTCACATCTCACTGCTCTGAAGCATCTGTTGCGCTATGTCCGCGGCACTATTGACTACGGTTTGGTTCTTCACCGGGCTCCCTCCACCGAGCTCGTCATCTACACCGACGCTGACTGGACCGGGTGTCCCGACACTCGTCAGTCCACTTCCGGCTACGTCGTCTTCCTCGGCGGCAACCTGGTCTTCTGGTCGTCCAAGCGGCAGCCGGTGGTCTCCCGCTCCAGTGCCGAGGCGGAGTACCGGGCAGTTGCCAACGTCGTGGCTGAAGCGTCCTGGTTACAGCAGCTCTTGACGGAGCTTCACAGCCCGTTGACCCAGAGCACGCTCGTCTACTGTGATAACGTCAGCACCATCTACCTCTCCACCAACCCAGTTCAGCATCAGCGGACGAAGCATGTGGAGATCGACCTTCACTTTGTTTGGGACCGGGTTGCCATTGGTCAGGTTCGGGTTCTCCATGTACCGACTACTTCCCAGTTCGCCGAAATCTTCACCAGGGGTCTCCCCTCCTCGACATTTTCGGAGTTTCGGTCCAGTCTCAACATTGCTAGTGGCTAGTTGTGACTGCGGGAGGGTGTGTAGTCCTTTTCTTTCGTGTTCAGTCTTGAACTCCGCTGCACCGGTAGTTCCGACTGCGGGGGGTGTTAGAGTATTGTATTGAGCCCATAGGGTTGTGCATATTCGGCCCACAGAGGCCCATGTATATTACCCACCCTTTCTAGGGTTTAGAGGAAAACACAACATCAGTTTTCTCTCCAACAGTAAGCAAACCAATAGGTATACTTCTTTCAATTATGATGGTATAATGCAAGTTGAACCCTAAGAAGTCTGAACTCTGGTGAAATATATAAATGTATGCCCAACCCTGTACTGCACAACTTTGAAGGGGCAATATATAAAGTACATTTGAGAAACCTTACGAATAGTAATACCCTCTTATAATTTATAAGAAACATTAGCAACTTTGAAGTGTTGTAGCATTTCAAACAAAGAACAGTTGATATGCATGCCCTATACTAGTTTTGGACATTACAAACACCTGGGATAAGAATCATACTAAGTGAAAATTGCAAAATTCCTATACCAAAATTCCAACACCACTAATTAGAACCGACATGACTTCTGACAGTCATAGGTTCATAGCTGTTTTATTGTAAAATGTTATTGTTGGAGATGGTAATTATCAAAGGTTGAGAGAAGGAACTAAAGCTCACAATGCTTAGAGTTTGAGGCACACAGAATATAACTTCTACTGTTGCATGGTTCACTATGAATTGAACAGCATCTGGACCTGCAGGAATTACAATGCACAAAAAATTGTCACTAGAGGAGTCATGATTGAACAAGGGGCATACCGTCATTTTGTGATGTGAACGTACCAAGAGTGTCATAAAGTGGCACAGATACATATGAATATGACGCACAAGCATGGTCAACTATAATCCACTCAGGCCTATTTATAAAATACAGACCAACACGTGCACCCTGATTCCATTAAAAAAGATATCTGAAGTAAGTTCTAACAGAATGGGAGACGAAAGGTGCTGTGTATAAACATAGCAACGTGTGACTAAGATATCTGTGAAATCAAACAAATGGATAACTGCTTCTTTAGATCATGATAACTCACTTCAAGTATTCCATGATACATAAGACCAGAACCTATTGCAGTCCTGCTCATGCTAGCTTGTCCATACGTCATCCATTTGTAGCTGCAACATTATTTGCCACTTACAGGATTAAACAAGTCTGGATAAAAAGGCTTACTGAAGCCAATTGCAAGTCATGTATCAGATAACTAATCCTTACTCTCCAACTGTTCCATCTGCACTGATTCTTGTGCCCAGGTAGTTGCAATCTCCAAACGTCTCAACAGAATACCTGTACAATTTTGAAATATCGTATTAGAATATTTCTCCTTATCACTCAAGTAATCTGGCTAACATAAATACAATTTTACCAGCTTTTATGAATCCATCAAATAAAACTTCTGAATTCAATATTTTAGCTATCTCCTAAGACCAGTTTAGATTAAAAAAAAAAGTTGTAGAACCACTTCAGTAAGCTTAGCCCTAACATTAGACCCAGACACTTTAGTCCCAACCATAAGCTTCCGCAAAGAGGCAAGCTGAACAGTATCCCTTCAAAAAATTAGCATTTTCAATCATGTTTTGACAAGAATCACTGCCTGTGTGAAAGGGCCTTTACCTCACTGGTAAGGTGCCTGAGTAGCACCTCCCAGGTCTCAGGTTCGACTCCCAGTGGGAGCGAATTTGCGATCTGGGTTAAAAAAATCCCCTCGCCTCTCCCCGCACCAAAGCATTTGGTTAAGGCCTCGCCTCTGGAAGCAACGACACCCATGGTGGCCCCGGCCTAGGTTCTCACAAGGTTGGTGGCCCCAATGTAAGGGGGGGAGGGGGTTCGGGGGTTTTCTTGATTTGTGTGAGAGGATCTTCTCCTTAAATGCAATGCCCGGGGGCCGTCATACCCCCCGCAGGTCAAGTTTTAGAATCACTACCTGCAATTTAGCTCCAAGAAAGTTGGGGTAGGCAGGCTTGAGATGAAATCCACAAGAGCCAGCAAAAAGCCAAAAGAACATAAAAAAATAGTTAAAAAAGGTTACTATAGGCTTTCTCTAACTCCACTTTTCTAGTATGTCTTATAGGAATAATCCAAAAGACTACTACAACATTATTTTACACATGCAAAGTTACAAAAATAGTAGGGAAAAAACAGATTAAAACATTTGTAATGACAGATTGGCTCACAGTCACAACAGAATTTAGGTCGAAACTAAGATGTAAAGGTTAAAGTTTCAAGAGAGATAGTGCATATCCTTACACAAAATTATCATGCAGAGTTCCAATGTCTGGATTGCCAGGAAATCGATGTATTAACCTTAGAGGTGACTGTGCAGATCTGCAAGACAGCAAATGCAATTATGAGCCCTTACTGACCCCAAAAAAGTAACTTAACAACATATAAGTAACATACTGGTACACATTCCACTTTCCAGTTTGCAACTTCTCAGGGAGAACAACACTGTAACCCTCCACTGAAAATATCATGTAGAGTCAACCATCAGTTATAATTTGTTTCAAAGACAGTAGAAATTCCCAAATTACAACAGTACATTATTGTATTCAAGAGAATTGCTAATTGCTAACCCAACCAAAACACAGTTAAGATGGAGAAGGCATGGGGTGACAACAATTTGCCATCAGAAGAGAAATGTGGATGTGAGTCAGATAGAAGCATACTACGGTACACCTATCAGTGTCAGACAGATATCATGACGTGCTTTATCCTTGCTAAATAATATATTCAAATATGAATGCAACACATGCAAATGGATAATAAGATTCTTCCAGCATCCTCTCTGTCAGCGAGGACACCTGTGCCCAAATAAGGTAGTCAACGAGGAGTGTACCCCTACCACGTCAAAATCCCCATTCCAGTGCGAAAGCAACGGTTTTATTCTATATTCCCATTCAGAGCGTCGAGTTGCGAGGGGGCAAGGCGAAGGAACAGATGCAAGGTGGCGGTGCACCCAGATCTAGGGATGGGACGAGATCTGTGTGCTGGACTGCCACCATAAGATCTGCGATACAGTTGCGAACACCCACCGCATTGTCCTCTACTACTTCACATGGGTGTTGCGATTAGCTGCTCTTCATCACCGATAAACGGTCGGAACCCAGAATCGAACCGCATATTTCAAACCGGAGCATAGCGAATATGATAGGAGCACGAACGATCGCGCATGTGACAGGTGAAAAAAAAAAAAAACAGGGGAGAGTGAACTAACGCACCGTGGGCGTACTCGCCGGCGGTGGAACTGGCAGAGAGGCCATTGCCTCCGGTGGGTGCTGGTGGCTGGAGGTGGGCGGAGACCGCGCTGAGCCGACGCTGGGCCGCCTCCATTGGCGATTGCGGGAGCTCTCGTAGCTTCCTACTCCTACTAGTCAAGAAGTCAATGCTGCTGCTCAGTCTGGGAAAACCATGAGAAGTCAATGTTGTTTCAGAGGCCGTGAGGCGTGGGGCACGTGAAAGTAGGGTTCGCAATAAACAAACTGGTCGCACGACGTGATCGTCGTCATTCTCTTTCCGGTGCTGTGTAGTGGAGCTGTTGTACTTGCACTTGCGCCCACTTCCCTTCCCTGCCGTTCCCCCAATTAGCAGAGAGATGATAATTCGCTCCAACGTCATCCTCTCGGCTTAACATACACATTCGAAAATGTCGGCAGATGTTAGATCTATGCCGAGATAAATTGACCGCAAAGATATATTCGAAAATGTCGAGTCACTTTATTGCAGACTGTCAAAGGAGATCGTGGCATGAGTTGTTTTCATGTGAAAATGAAAAGGGGCGTATTTTTTAATTTTCAGTTCATGATCCCAAAGCATACGCACCGTTCCTGTTGGCAAATTAAACATTTGAAATAACTAGTTGTTATGCATGTGCGACACACACGCTCCTATTATCAAAAATGATATTTTAATAGAGGTTAATAGTATTTTGTCCCACCATTCAGATCCAAATCATTTAAAAATTTTATACAAAAAAGTCAAATCATTTAAACATGCCACAATCTGGAGATTCACTATTGCTCTAGCTGGTGGGTGACATCTAAACTCAATTCTTCCTTACAAGTAGCTCTATTATTACAAAAGATTCGATTGTATCCTTATTCGCTTTCGATTTTGCGGCGCATCATGCAAACGTGTGCAAATTCTCTTGCTCGGTCTGGTTTCTTAATCAAATAACGTCAAATTCCTATAAAATCAATTATAATTTGTTTGTTAAAATGAACATGTAAACAAATGTAAGTGGGTGTAAAGTCAAATCATATATCACCATATAATTCAGTAGATTCCTCTCTTTTCGACGAAAAGATGATGTTACTATACGGAGTGTTGCGAACAGCTCTCTAGCATAAAAAAGAGATGGTTCAGTTATATCACGGACCGAAATGTCAATGAGACCGATAATATGATACACATAACTCATAAAGTAGTTGGTACCTCTCTTTGTGTTTATTTTCACATGTAGAGCGGCAATCAACATAAAGGTAGCCGCTGCTTTCCGCCATTCCCGAGCATGCAATACAAGATGTGACCCCCGAACATGGATGATAAGCACCTCTCCCCTGTAGAAAATCCATGTTAGATCATGTTAGAGTACCAGTTCAAATATAGTGGGTTTGTAACAAGTGCATACCGCTGGTTTATTACTGTTACGTGCTTGCTCAGTTCACGCCAAGAGTTCCTTCCGTCATGGATTTTAGAAACATAGATGATCACACCAATAATATCTATAAAAATTATATTCTAAGCATAAGTCAAATTAGCATAGTTGTACAAAGTTAATGTAATTACATTTGTCTTGCTCACAGGTCAGATTAGTACCCCGTAGGACTTATGTGGGGCAAATGACAGATCCAGAAAATCCATGAAACTCCGTAAAAACAAAGGGATGTCAACCCCCCTTTCTGACATCTTGATAGTAGTTTCAGAAGATATTCTCATATAGAAGTTTTGATCTATGGAAAACAATTGATAGACATGTATATTATGACTACATCCGAAAACAACTTGTATGAAATCATATATTTGACCTTCAACAACATGGCGATCCATTGAGAAATTGGGTCTCCCGAAGACCAAGGATTCCATTTTGATGCCCTGGAAGATACAAGTTTTCATATCACAACTAAAAATTTAAGCGATCTAAATAGCCAAATACATATATCAATTATTGAAATATACATACACACACCTCCTCATCTACAAGTATCAGTCATACACAAAACTGACCAATATGACATCCCTTTGTTAAACAAAATACTTTTGCCCTCATTTTCCATGTGTTTGACAAGTGCTCCTGATCCACTTCATGAAAATGAACCCATCTATCAACACATAGGAGTCAACGTATTCAATTAGCAAACAAAATATTTATGTTATCTAGAATTCTAATAAAGTATACACAATTTAAATAACTTGAAAAGCTACAATAAGATGTCGCAACAATGTCAAGATACCTAAATGTAAATCTTGAACAATATTACTTACCTTTCTAAGCCCTCTGTTTTTGGTTGATCAACATCAATGTCCATGTCCTTATCTTGCAAACTTAACGCCAGGTGCACGATTAACAATTGGGTACCGGATAGAAAAATATCGTCTGATACATCAGCACCAACGCTGAGCTCTAGGCATGCGCTACCGCCGAGTGTGTGGCATGGCACGTCGACCGCGGCTTCATGGACTCTCCACATCGTATGAGTTTTGTTAGGGCCATCAAACTCATCATGGTAAGCAACGACAATGGCGTTTGCCTCTTTACGAGGCTTCTTCATGGACTCTCCACACCGCATGAGTTTTGTTTGAAACATGTTGTACATTTGTATACAAGACGATGTCAAGCCATAGCTCTATTAGTGGGATTGGCAATCATAATATTTCATATTAGAGATGATTTTGGGATTAGCACTTCAAAGTCAAAGGTTCGAGCTATATCATTAAGGACCCTTTTCAGCCCTGAGCTTACAATGATTGGGTCTAACTGCAAAGCACAAATAACATCATATCAACAAAAGTAAGATATAAACATTTTTAAAGATAATTGTACCCAATTATGATATAGAAAATATTAATTCATTCTTACTCACATTGTTCCCGCCCTTTAGGAAGTCAATCCGAAAAATAAAACTCCAGAACAGTTAATCAATCGAGGTAAGAAAACTAATTATAGGAGGCCTCTACTATGACATGGAAAATGATGGATTTGAGATAAAAAAAACAACAATATGATTGAACAAAGAAGGTACCTGACTCCGTGTGTCAGGTTTGCTGCTGACGTATGAGAAGTCCAGGGTTTGCAAGGCCAAAAGAAGAGCATATGTGACAGGGGGAAAAAGGATCGGGGCCAATTACTTCCAAGTATACATCGTCGTGTCCTTTTTGGAAATACATATATTGTGGTAGGGACGTAAGCATGTAAAAGTATATTCGCCGTAATTATTTTTGGGATATTTCCTAGTTTATATTCGTCTTAAAACTCAGCATGTTTGGTTTATAGTACATGAATATCCAACAATGATCTTGAGCTGGCATCCCGCTGCATCTTTTCATTCCTAAAATCGTAAACACACAACGAATTATTCCTTCCTATGTCCAGCAATTAAGCTATGCTTCTCTTCTCTATCAAAGAAAGAGCTTACATACAACATCATATTTAGTCTATTCAATTAATTCAATTTAATGAATCCATATTTTAAATCATGGTACTTGAGTCTTCACGTGCCGCGAGTCATCTGATTCGTGTCTGCGCACCCTCGATGTTGGTGATTACGCCGCTGGGATTACTGCTGGCCATCATTTTCGTATCAGCGCGAGTCCTTTCAATCGGATGACTGGCGACACGATTAACATCGAGCGAGTTTTCACTGTTTGAATTTGGTGTTCAGTATCTATTGGCATCAATACAGGTATATCGGTCTCTATCTTCTCTATCTATATGTCTGACATGTAAACAGATAAAAAAATAGATGAAATGCTAAAAAAAATCAACAACATATATCCTAGTCGAAAACTTACCTCCATTTGGATGCCTTTGAGAATTACTATTGCTAGTAGCACAATGTCCATAAATAAGTCTGGGTAGGGCCATCGGAGATCCATGTTGGCTAATGTCCTCAATCAAAGCTGCCTGGTTCCCAAACATAACTACTGAACCTTGTGATTCTACAGTGTTGGAACAATAAAACACTGTCTTTCATATCAATAATTGCCAATACATGATTGCCAAATACATTACTTTGCTTTTCTAGTATCAGGGCTTCTCCTTCCTTCTTTCGCCTATGATACTCTCGCATGTAATTAGCTTTTTTAGCTTTTTGCACCTCCAGTGCATCTGCAACACTACAATTTTCAGAAGATATGTTGGCAGCGCTCTCAATTACTGCAAATTTGGTAAGTCACAAACGTCAGTATTATGAGATCTATTCTTGAAAAAAATTTAACACATACACCTAGAAATTTACTCCAAACCGACGTTTCTTATGATTTTTACCTGAGTTGCTATACGTTTATGACACAGGTGTCAACTATTTTTGGTTTGGAGTTTTATTTGCTCGATATTTTGCCTGATACTGCCTACAATACTCAGTCATCCTTGACCATAGTGTCATAGGTGGCAAATTCTCTTTATCTTGCACTTTAGGAGAATGTTTGGATCCTCTTGTACTCTCGGAGATGGCAGTGCCTGATGTTAGTAAAATTACGCACGGAGAAAAAAAATACAAGATGTTGATATAATAAATTTTGAAAATAAAAACATTACCAGGTACATTATTATTATGATTGCCCATGGGTGTTGGTCTGACAGTGAGCATTCTCGCAGCAGTGAGTTTTCGTGAGTCCTTCCCTCGCATTGGACCGATGCATATGTGTTTCATCACCATCACCCATGGTAGATGCCTAACCAACCATAGAAAAATATTTTGAATTAATTATCAGCTCAAATCCGAAACCTATAAATGACCCAATTGAGATCTTGAAATTGAGGTGTAAGAAAAAATGGCTCATAATTGGGCTCATAGATTAGAACAACGATATTGCAATCAGAAAAAGACAAATACATTGAATAAATAAAGAAATAAACACTTACGGAATTGGATCTCCTTTGCTCAGGCGCCGAGCCAGACGCCTCCATGGTTCCAATTATCAGCTCAAGTTCCAGATGACCGGCGACCGTAAGCGACAACACCGTGACCATCCCGCTCTACCTCGCCGTCGGCCCGGCCAGCAACATCCCTGATATACCCTCGTTGTCTCTGCTCCCGAGCATCGGCTCCCTGACGCGTACAACGACGCCTTCATGGACCTAGAGGCCGTCGTCGCCTTGTGCCGTTGTGCAGTCGGGGAATGCGCTAAAGAGGTCGACCCCCAAGGTCTACTGGCTCGCGACGCAGTCCCTTGCATAATACAGGTTTCAGATTTGAGCTGAGAATTGGAATTCGACAAAACAATTGTGCAAGATAAACTAAAACCAAGAAGTGAAAATCTAAGGAAAGTCTGGAACAAGTGATGTACGGGTTTTGGAAGGAACAATTTAGTTAGGGAAGAATGGTGCAAAATTGGAAAAAGGAATAAAGGAGGGAGCAAAACTTTTGGAAGGCGGCGTCAGGGGGCACCGTGCATGAGCGGGATGCATGGAGTTTGGTTGACACAAGACTGTAGAAGGTGTCATGTAATATAAATTTTTCCTTCATCCTCTAATCGTGTGGTTAGATAGGTAGCGGCCCACTTAAATCAAAGGTTGTAGATTGATAGGTATATAATTCTTTTGGTGAAAAAAGATATTGCAGGAACTCACGCTTTATTGGTTTAGATGCAAAATGTAATTGGTCTTACGAGGTTGTAGAAACGGATGAAATCCAGATCGTGAAGAAGTGCAAGTAACAGTTGCCATGGGCTCGAAGCCAGCACCTCACCGAGCACAAGCGAAGCTCCTCCCAGACGCGGGGCGTGGATGATAACTACCGGGCGCTCCATGCCCTCGATGAGGAACTAGGAGCGGGCGCGGGCGGGCAGGGATGTACGACAGCGAAGTGGGTGCGGATAGCCAGAAATCCGTCCGTGACGCCGTCTCCGGAGAAGAGTCGCGACTGGGAACCATTTCAGAAGACATTCTACAAATAGTTACTTTCCCATGATCCACATATTTGCAGATAAACCCTTATTTTGAATTGCGATTATTGATCGCCAGGTCCGGTCCTGACATTTTGGTGGCCTGGTGCCTAATGAAAAATGGTGACCTATTGACAATAACTATAACAAAATAATATAGCAGTTGAACCTCGTTTACTTTACTCATAACAAAAATTTGTTACCATCAGTTTGTTGCCTATTGACATCAGGATTTTCTTGTGAAGGCCCATCAGTTTGTTGCTCTCAACAACTATCGCCAACTTCTCATTGTTCATTGGATGTGGACGTTCTGTACTCTTGAAAATTTTATGAATAGCATCACTCTGTGATGCCTTCTCCTCCTCCATATGTTTCTTTTTCTTCCTTTTCTCATTACCGGATGCATGCTTTCGAATTTTAGTGGACATCCTACAAATTAAAAAAACTAATTTTAGTGAGACTTAAGAGTATACGAACCTAATTTAATTAGGGATTAGAAATCCTGATTGGAATAATGTAATTAGATTGGAATCCAAACCTTGAGAATCCTCTGGCCGAGGCAGCTAGGCGAGGCCGATGGTCGATACGTCACCTGGTGGCTGGTGGTGGCCTGCTTGGCGAATCGTCGATCGCTGCGACGCGCTGATGGCCGTATACGGTATACGAGAAGTTAGGCGGCAGCAGTTCACGCGAAGTGGAGGACTCCCTGGGAGTCGAGCCGTCAAGGATGTGTATGTAATGTTTGGAAGCCTACGGATGAGTCGAGGAGGTCTAGGAGGCAGCAGGCACAGGCCTGAGCAGGCAGGTCAGGTGGGCTTTGGCCATTTTTTTAGAGGCCCACGTTTTGTGGTGGCCTGGTGTGGGCGCACGGGCCGCACCGGCCCAGGGCCGGCCCTGTTGATCGCGATTCAAATTAGAGGTTTATTTAAAAATATTTAGATCAGTTAGAGGTTCCTGCAAAAGCCGCCCGCCATCTGGGACTCTACACCACGCCAGGACACACCAACCACCTCTCCCGCCGTCCCGGAAGCACCGCTCCTCCCACACGAGCAGCTGGCTAGAAGAATGCGGGGGCGGGGGTCAAGGGGAGCCATGCAAATGCAAACAACAGGTTCGTAATAAGATTCTAGTTTTTTTGAAACAAATAAGATCTCGTTAATAACTTAATATGCTAGCTGGAAGAATTATTTCACCAAACCTGACAGCATTTCACTTTCTCAAATGAAAACTGGAGTTGCACGGCTAATCTTTCAATCAAAATGCACGCTGTGCCGTGACCAAACAATCGCAAATATACATTCGAAAGATGTCGAATCATTTTATTGCAGACTACCGATGGCTTAGCAAATCTTGACGCGACGCGTGAGTTGTTTTCACGTTGAAATGAAAAGGGCGCAGTGTAATGTTCATTTCTCGATCCCAAAGCATAGGTTTTCTTCAGGATTCATTTGCTTGATGAAATAAAAATCCTGTTATCTATTATCTAAAAGGTTCTAAAAACGCAATAAACAGAAAGAAAAAAATGGCTCCTTGTCAGCTGCTCATCCCGCTCCACTTGGTACGCAGGGTGTCATGATTCTAAACTGTCCAAACAGAGAAAAAGACTGCAGTACAGTTTTCACTGATTTTTTTTACCAGTGTTTACATGTGTACAATATCTTTCTCTGAAGTGCTGTCTTCTGCGTAATACAAGTTGTGGAAAGGGACCTATACAGGCGTAAATGTATTCAAGAAAGGGGAAAAAGAATATTGAACATGCATATCATAGTGAAGAACTTGGGTCTTCCGTTTGTAACATGTATCGTGTATCTCCTCTCTCTGCACCAAGCACTACCTTCGACAAAAGAGTTTTAATACCTGCTCATGTTTAGGCATCATTGTTCGCTATCTCACTAAAGAAAAAGATTTGACTTATTTCAGGATGTCGAATGAACAATTCCATAATCCACACCGTATTGTTCAAGTCTTCAAGCCTATTCTCTGATCATTACTCAAGTAATTACAACTTCTGCCTTGGTGACTCTGCCTCTTGGAGTTGTGCATACATGTCTGAAATTTCTTTTGCAAAGTATGCCCTTGCTTGAGGCCTCTTGACCTGCAAAAGTATTCCATGGAGTGTCAGCAACTCCACGTTTCAGTGTCAACACCTATAACAAAATCGTTGTACCTACCTTGAACGTTGGGGTGAGTAGACCATTTTCCAATGTGAATGGTTCAGCAACAAGAGTAACGACTTTTGCAAATTCAAAACCTCTTAGCTGGTATAACAACAAAAACATACAACCCTCAATAAGAACTCACTCCTATAATAGACAGTTTCACTTATGGATACGTATGAAAGGTTGGAACAGAAGAGAGAAACCTGTGCCTCCTTTCCGATAGAATTCATATCAGCCAGGACAGCAGCTTTTGCTCTAGGATCAGCACACAACTGTTTTAAGTCCTCATACTACATAATATTAACAAAAAGTTAGAATATAAGCAGGGACCGGAACAAGTATTTGCGGTTACATCTTATTAAACGAAAAAAGAGAGTCTTCTGTGCACTCATAAGCTTGTTGTGTGCATGTCGTGCAAGAGCAGAACAGTTTGCAAGCATGGACCTTTCAAGGATATATCAAAAGAAAAAGAAATAGAGCATCATTTACCAAGCTGCAAGCAAGTAGACAACTGCAGTTCCTAAGCCATCCTGACCATTAAGCAAAGGAATTGATGGAAAGCATCTTTATTTCCAGCTCGATTCAATGTTGCAGTCATTTATGTAATTTGGGCGCCCACAAGTTGGACACATTTGGGACTTGCGTTGTAGCAGGTGAAATGCTTGTGAACGTTATTTAGTGAAGTCCTGGTATTCTAAATTGGATGAGTGAAAACAAGCTTCTCTCACTATTTTTCTTTACATGATGAAATAAATACATAAAAATGAAATGGCCAAATTACTTGTTTTGCCTATTTTTATCTCTCGAGAGATAGCAATGCAATTTTCATTTAACGGATTTGCTTTGAGATACAATTTTTTCTCCATCAATAGGAAGCTTAAACTCGAAAGGTGCTACACATTCCTTGTACCTGGATTCCTTCTGATGCCGCCCAAGCCTCCAAAACCTGTGGTTCAACTGCTACAATTGCAACTAGGGAAGAGTTGAAGCTATCACCTGCATCCAATCAACAGCTTTAGAATGTACATAACAATAACCGGTGGGCACAGCTATATGGAATCATGAATATTACCATATACAAAGCATTGGGTAACAAACTTGCACTTAGCATAGACATTCTCAATCTTCTCTGGGGCTATGTATTCTCCTTGAGCTAACTTGAAAATGTTCTTTTTCCTTGAAACCAGAGAAGTATAATGAAATCAATAAGTGAGGACGTAAACTAGTTAGAACAAACAGACCAGTGAAAATATCAGGAGAATGTGCAGAAAAAGAACAGATAATTATTAAAATTAAATAACTTCAGAATTGATAGCAGTGATACCAATATCTCATAGAGCTTAAAAAGCCAGCTACCACGCTTGATGCTACAATAATCTATACGAATTTTTTTTCATACTTTTAGGCATGCTTCATTCCAGTTTTACATTGCTACTAGTTTATGTCTGAAAAACATTTACCATTAAACTAGCAAAGTTGACATGCCTATCAATCTAGCCCAGCAGACCTGGCCTCCAGGGTTGTGGACCCCACTTACAGCCACAACGCAGCTTCTATGTGGACATGCATACCTCAGCGTGAACATATTTACAGACAAACTGAAAGAAAAAGCACAGATCTGATGCAACTTTCTATTGATATATGTAGAAGCAAAGGGAAAGTGGAGGATATTGTGCACTTATATTGGGACATGAAGTGCACAATATCCATTTGTGGACCCCTCCCCTCCATACACAACTAAATTAAATGGCCATGGAACAGTTCAGTGTGTCCTTTGCAATATCAGTGCTATGGAAGGTTGGATGCATCTTTTATCGTAATCCAGCCCAACAAGGAAAGATGGGAAGACATTATTACTGATTGATTCGGATTTTCAGAGGAATAAAAAGTTTCTCCCCCCGGTTGCAAAATGTTGGCGTTGAGCGACGGCTAGTTCACTTGGAACCGGAGGGAGTACGAGCTTAGAGCACCTAAACAGATGATTTAAGATTTCACCCATATTATTGGTTAAAGTTTCTGCTTTGAAGTCTAAGTCAAATCAATCCAAATGAAAGCAGAAAGCACACAACTGTAATCACAATTCCAGAAAGAAGAAAAAGCTGAAATAGAAAGCAGTATTTGTTTATCTATACCTATCAATAATTTTTAGACGCCCTCCAGGCAGCCACAAACCTATGTCTCCAGTATGCAACCAACCATCCTCATCAATGATTTCTCTTCTACAGGTTTTCAAATGCATTTACCAAAAGTCAGTTGATAGTTTTGAAAATGTAATAGAAGTGTTAGGATAGCAAAGTACGTTTGGACTTCATCTTGATAGTAACCACGAAATATTATAGGTCCCCTAACACAAATTTCTCCCCGAGGATATGGTTGATCCTCTGAAGTATAATTCATTTCCGGGACATCCACAAGTTTAACCTCTGAAGATGAAAACAAGATTTCTGTTATGAAAGATCCTGAAAATCACGCACGTAAACAAACTTCAAGTAATCTGATCAACATGGACAATTGGACAAACTTTGAATTACAGGACCAAGTTTGGCAAAACAGAAAGAATATTGACATTTTTTTCCAAAGAAATAACCTAATTGCATTCCTGAAGAAGTAATCCATCAACATTGATTGTTACCTTGCTAAATGGACAACGTCAACAAACTGAACTTGAAAATTATGCTTAAAACAAATATATAAGGCATAAAGTGACAAACCACAAATAACTTAATCAAATGTATTTGTAACGTGGAAAAAACAAGAAACCAGAATAAGTTCTCCAGTGAAATTTTGTAGTTCACAGTACCACAATCACTAAAACTTATGGTGGCAAGACATTCCAATTTCCACATTATATCAAACTCACATAAATACATCATTACTTCATAATTTCTATGTACGTTAATTTAATAATTTTCATGATAAATTATTGACTACATAAAACCAAGATCTAGCCAAGAAAATCAGTGTATCCAAAAACTCAAAAAACAGGACTTACCACAAGAAGGATTTGGAGATCCAACATGACCAATTAATTTATCACCAACATTCATCATACTGACGACACAAGATGTTTCTGTCATTCCATATCCTTCAAGAACTTCACAGCTGAAGCATCTACAAGTTTGAACAGAATTTATCAGCGGCAAAGCTGACCAACATATAGTCAACATACCCATCAGAAGGCATCAGCTTACATTCTTAGAAATTCCATGACATCTGGTGACAATGGAGAAGCACCTGATGTCATAAGTCTTACTCGTCCACCAAGCCTAGCTTGTATTTTGCTGAATACCAACCTGTCCCACATTTTCGATGGATTTTTCCCTAAAAGAAAGTGAAGTAACCTTTCATTATCCATGTAGAGGGTGAATTTTTCTCTTTGGAGAAAAGGAAGGTTGCAAGAAAAAATAAATTGACATAATATAAAGTGGATCATTCAGTCCAATAAAATTCAATGTAAAGCAAACAAAAAATCTGTAGAACAGATGATTCAGAACTACTAATGCCAATGAACAGCAGTATAATTTACTGTGCACCAAATTTGTCTAGACAAATATGCCATTTATTTTATTCTTATGATTGAATGGACAAGAACATTCGTTTTTTTAGGGGAATACAGTAGGGGAAGCCCATACTGTGCTAATATAATCAAACTTGTATAGAGAAAAGAACAAGGTTCTATATGATCTGCACTCTGTATGCTGTACACTGAACACTAAGCAAAGCACTAAGCAGAAGAAACTGAAGAGGCAAAGGAGGCCCCCAGTCTCCTAAGAAGGGAACATACTTCAATGAATAGAAATAAGTACTCCCAAAATAAATTAAAACCATAAAGTTCTTACCGTTTATAACCACTTGCTTCTTCGCATTGTATGCAGTATTAAACAACTTTTCTTTCAAACCACCAGACTCCTTCACAGCATTTGTAATTCTACAGAGTAAATATGAAACCAGCTATTTAACAGTATCAAAACGAAAGAACAACCTTAAAGATGTGACTAACAATAGTCACAAGAAACACTGATATATACCAATTACTGATATAATTGTATTACGTACGCAGCATAAATTTTGTTATATAATCGGGGAACACTGGCAAATACTGTTGGTCTCAAAGCAGCCAGATCATCCATCAACTTCAAATTATCCTGGAAAATTAATGAATCATAATTGCAAAATTGCAAGGAACAAAGAAGAAAAGGTGAAATGTAAGTATGTCATTTGATAAATAAATACGCATATTTGTTGTTTGATAAAAGAAGGAGAAGCTTTTTACTTTCTACGGAGCAACAAGTGATATGGGTGATAATATTACACTGGCATAGGCACGTAGTTGATTTGATAGTGTGGGAAAAAAAGGAAGTCGGCAATGGGTTAGAAACATAATGCTGTGGTCTCTCTTCTACAGATGTACTATCCTCTATATTCTGCCATTCACGCAATGTGAACATTATGTTGTCTGGGCAAACGCTTAGGCCTTAGGTGCCTACCTAGTTGACTAAGCACCTCAGAGGTGCATATCATAAGCATCATACTAAAAAAAACAATGAAAGCCCTACAAAACTATCAATCTAAAAAGTTTTGAATCGGCATACCCCTTGGTAGAATCCAACGGCAACACCATAGTGAAGCAGTGCAACCTGGAGACTCCTCTCATAGATGTGAGCCAAAGGCAGATATGAGATATACCTAAACATTATTGCAAAGAACTACCATTCAATATGAAGTGCTGACACAGACTAAATGAGCTACAGCAGAAAGAAGAAGTTCTAGATTGAATGTAAATACTCACACATCAGATGGGTAAAACTTAATGTCCATGCTTGATCCAGCGACATTCGCAATTAGGTTCTCATGAGAAAGAATGGCTCCCTGGGTAAAGTAAACATTGAGATCCAGCTTTACAGACTTGAAAGGTATATAAGAGCTTCTGCTGATAGAGTAAAGAATAAGGATGGATAATTTGCCTTTGGTGTGCCAGTAGTACCACTAGTGTAGCAGATAGTTGCTACATCTTCAGGTTTTGGAGGACGGAAAGGTTGAAGGCTCATCATTCCCTAAGTTGCAGAATGAAAGGAGTTCAGAAAACAATTGAACATGATAAATTAGGAATTAACACGGAACTAGAAGTGGTACAACCAACAACTTCAAGTGGCGCTTGGTTTGGTATACACAAAAATTTCAAAAGTTCACACATAGAAAAAATGGAATTGGCATACAGCTGACTTGATATTATATAGCAATTGAACACCACAAAATGTGCAGCTTATGAGTAGTAAGTTGGACAGTGATAAAGAATATTTTTTCTTAAAAAAACTCGAGGAACATATTAGCAAGCCCACCTCGTTATGTATCCTGGAAAAGCTTACAACTTCCGGCCCAGTAGTTGCCAGTGAAGATGGCATATTTGCATCTTCTCCACCAATTACCTATACAATAAGTTAGGGGAAATACAGGAAAGATTTAAAAGGTTCTTAAACAAACATGCCTGTTAGGTGTCATTTCTAATTGTAGATGGTCCAGACTTACCACAACAAGGCGAACACATGGCATTTGTGTTATAAAATTTAAAAGCTGCAACCAATAGATAAATAGAAGTAAGACAAAATTTTGGACCATTTTAACTATTTTTCTAGTGTATATTATGATGCAGTAAGAAACAGGTAATTATCTGATATTAAATTAAGGTATTGAAACCTCACAGTGCTTAGTGTTTGAGGCACACAGAAAATAGCTTCTACTGTTGCATGGTTCACGATGAATTGAACCGCATCTGGACCTGCAGGAATTACAATGCACAAGAACTATTGTCAGATGAACGGAACAGGGATCAATGAACATTCTTCGATGTGAACATACCAAGAGTATCATAAAGTGGCACCGATATATATGAGTATGCAGCACAAGCATGGTCAACTATGATCCACTCAGGTCTGTTTATAAAGTACAGACCAATCCGTGCACCCTGATCCAGAGAGAGAAATATATAAAGTAAGTCAAAATAAATTCACCGGTGAAGGCAACAAATGCTATTTGAATAGCTTTATAGTAAGATATCTTCTTTTTAACATTCAAAACTACAAAGACAAATGCTTGTTGAAATCACGCAACTCACTTCAGTTATTCCATGATAAATAAGACCAGAGCCTATTGCAGTTCTGCTTGTGCTAGCTTCTCCATATGTTATCCATTTGTAACTACAATGTTATTCATCAATTGAAGGGTTAAACAATTCAAGATGACGAAAGAGGAAGAAAGCAACATTAATGAGTGTATTAGAAAGACAATCCTTACTCTCCAACTGTTCCATTTGCGCCAATTCTTGAACCCAGATATCTAGAATCTCTGTAAGTCTCAACAGCATACCTGAGTAATATGTCATGCATAAGGTATATTTCAGTACTAAAATATTTTCCTTATCAAGCATATAGTTTGCAAAACAAATTAAATTTAGCAACTTTCATATAATCATAGTTATAAACTTCTGCATTCATTTTTTTTTTCCAGATCCACGCCTTACAGAAAACAACAGTCTCTCTTCAAGATTACTCTTTTAATAGGGATCCTAACTGACCAAATTTAGAAAACAAAAGTAAAATCCAAAACAAGCTACCTAAGGAAGCAAAGATCTAGAATTATTTTTGCCTAACTCCATATTTCTAACAGAATTAATATAAAAGATTACAGAAGCATGACATTTGATGGCAACATCCAAAATAACCAAAGTATTTAACAAGGTTGAGGTGAAATTTTTTGACAACTTAATGATCAAGTCATATAATGGTACCACCCCTTCCCTCACAGACCATCCCACCTCATCTGGGGGAAAAAGTCAGAACATATAGTATTCATAGAAAATGCTCTCTGCAAAATTTTGTAATAACAAATGCCTCGGGCTCTATAAACCAACTTTCCCAGCCGAAAGGTTACTCAATGGATATATGGGTTTCCAGCCAAATGGTAAATCCTACAGTAGAACCATCATTCCGTTGATCCGGTTACAATGCAGAGTCATTTACATAATGAAGAAACTGAAGTCAAGCATGGAAGAGATATGAGAACTCTTTCTTACACAAAATTATCATGCAGGGTTCCAATGTCCGGTTTGCCAGGAATTCTATTCACCAACGTTAGAGGTGAACGCGCAGACCTGCAAGATGGGAATAGTGATTACGAGGTGCCACATAGGCAAAGTGCAGCTTAAAACATGTAAACAACCTACCGGTACACATTCCATTTTCCAGTTTGCAACTTCTCAGGGAGAACAGCACTGTAACCCTGCACTGTCAGAAAGAAAAGGTATGCACAGTGAAACTACTGACGGTATTTTGATTTAAATGATGTACTATTTTTTGGACTACAATGCAAGATGTTTCCTGCAAGGAATGTTACAACGGAAAATGTATTTTTTTTCGGATGGCAATATAGGACGATCCAATGGGTTATACAGGAAAGAGAGATAAGGCATGCAACAGTTAGCAACAAAACACTCATGTAATGTTTGCTCTGCTTCGGAAAAGACGCCACAATCCGAGAAGGCGTTGGAGGGACAGAGTTTATTCACGTACACTTCCACTTGAACTCCAATCGTCTTTGTTTCAGTAGGATACAGGAAGACATACCAGTGGCATTAAGTACTAGAATAGTACAAGATGTTTCCAAACAGGGCGCAAAGCACCATTACTACCCAATCCAGTGCAAAGGCAACGATCCTACTCTAACGTTAACAGCACCTGGAAGTGGTGATTGGTCGTTTTTATCCGTAAAGTACCGTGGCGCCATCAAAGCACACGCAGAATCGAAATAGGGGACGGGGCCGTACCGTGTGCGTACTCCCCGGCGGTGGGATTGGCAGTGAGGTCGGCGGCACGGCCTCTGGCGCGCGCCGGCGGGTGGATGTGCGCGGAGACGGCGCGGAGCCGGCGCTGCGCGGCGTCCATTGGGGACTGCCGGTGCTCCCGTGCCATGGCGATGGATGATGGAACTCAACGGGAGTCCTCTGTCCTCCGTCTCTGTCGCTTAGCGTTGCGTGTTGGGGAGCCGCGCAAGGCAAAACAGGATTAAATTTTCTCAGAGACGGACAGCGTGAGAGTTCGAGCGTTGCCGCGATCAACTCGCAGCGTTCAACAGTTGAAGAATTGAATTGTGATTTGGACTTTTTTTTTTTCTTTTTTTGAGAGTGATTTGGACATTGTTCTGTGTCCGTCCGGATAATAATGAAACGGTACGGAGTAGATTCGTCCTGAGGCGTCGAGGTTTCCGACTGACGCTTTCTGAACCCGCTTAAAGCACGACTCGGATAAATTTGAGTCCATTTCAAATAAAATACGCAGAGAGAAATTTATCTAGTAGGAGTACCTAATCTTATCGTTATCGTGATGGCTTTTGCTTGCGTGCGCGGCTCGTCGTGCCCGCAGCGCCTTTGGTGCGGCGGCATGGCACGGCGCGGCCCCCCGCAGCGGGCGCAGCTTTTGGTTCGGCTGCGCCGACGACACAGTACCAGCTAACCAGCAGCGGACGTGGGCAACAACCTCTGGCGAGTGATCGTGTCCAGTGAAGGCGGTGGCGTGTGGTCTGCGTGTGTTCCGATGTCAAAACAATGGGAACAAACTCGACGTGTCAAACAGGGACGCACGCACGGTCGCACGGATGCTCCTAATAAAATACCTCCTATCCAAAATTATTATTATTATTGATTTTTTTTTATTATCTTTGATTATTCATTTTATTTAAAATATTTTAAAAATTATTATATATTTTTTATAATTAGATTTATTAATTAGATAAATTTAAAATATAATTAATAATTTTATATATTTAAGATAATTTTTTTTGAATAAGATAAATAATCAAAGTTCAAAAAAAAAATCAATAATAACAATAATTTTGGAACAAAGAAAATAAAATATGTGTTTATACGATAATAGAAAAGACTTGCATTGCTAGGCTACTATTCAACGTTGACCACCCGATAGTTTCCGGGAGATCGGAAGGTTTCACAGCTTCGGTGTCCGCTCCTTCGCCGGCACGCGATCGCTGACCAGTGACAGTCCACTCTTCCTGTTGCAACTTGCGAATTGATTTTTGTTCTACGTGCCGGTTATTGGTCAACGTAGCCGGCCTGCATAGATGGGCTCAAGTATGATAGGTTACGGTCCATGTAAGTGGCGGAATTCATCAAGGGAAGCCGATTTAGAAGGTGTGGGCTTTAAGGAGCTGCTATTCCGCGGCTCACGGTGATGTATCATTCTGGGCCGTGCTTTTCATAAAATGAACCCAGCTCTGTTTTTATGATTTTTTAATCGAACCCATATCTCCTGTGTTCTGAGATGCGGGCCACCAAGCAAAGCATCTGTTGTAATTCGGTGTATCATGTTTCATTACCTGGAGATAAGATTTGAATATGTAGTTTGATTTTCTTATTTGTAATCAGGATTGATGTAACAAACGAAACCATCATTAAAAAAAAAACAGAACATAACTCACGTGAATCTAAGATGTAGTGATTGCACTGAATGCTCGGCGTCCTACATATGGTTACATTTTGCTAAATAAGTTTCATTAGATTTTTTTTTCTCTTACAAGAAAAGAATGTTTCTATTATAGTTAATACTTTATCAATAGTATTTAGCATGTCAGTAATTTATAATAGTTTCAAAAACTCTAAGATAATTAGGCATGGTACAAAAATAGTTGATGAGGTACTTGTTGTACAAAAGAAGCATATAAAAGGAAGCATTTTTGTTGGATAATTGTTTAACTTTGATATTCAGTTAATAGTACCCAATTAACACATTGCTAATAAAAGAAACAAAAGTGAGCTCGGGCGCAAGCTTGAGAATGCATAGGATAAGTTCCAACTCGATTCTTCCACCACATAAATTTTTTATTCTAAATGATTGTAGATGTGTCACACAAGCTAGTTACTTCGGTAAGGTTCTCACATGTTCTAACAAATACACATCCATTACTTTATCAAATATTTCATCCACACTCTTTTTATTTACAGAAGTTACAAGATTATTATTTCATTATAAATGGATATAAGGGGACAATGAAATTATCAATGACAATAGTTGCATAAATCTCTAAGTTTTGTAACAATACTTTTTTTAGAAAAAATAGAATATGCATAAGTATTATAGCCTATACATTTAGTAAATATATTTAGTCATTCCTTATTACATACACACCAAATCCAAAAGAAGATCGAACCATTCGCAATATGGTTCAAAACCTAAAAATTTAATGAATCAAATGAAATGAAGTCCATTCGAAGCAAAAACCTGGACATCCTGGTAATCTCAAGAACATGATGTTGCCACTTTATATGTTCATGCTCTTTTTATAGTAGGGATGAAAATCTTTTTTCAATGTGTTCTTCTAATAACTACTTGTAAAAAAGGAAAAAAGTGTGTTCTTTGTCACAACCAGGGTTGGAATAACCGAATAAAACCGCCCGGTTATACCGGTTAACCGGATAACCGGTCCCCGCCGGTCACGCTAATTAATCGGTTAGCCGAAGAAAACTGGACTTGGTACTGTAGCTATATGGTTAACCGGCTGATTATTCCGATTAACCGGTCGGTTTTTCACTGAACCGAGCCGGTCGGTTAAATCGGTTATTTGAACCCTGGTCACAACTAGCAAATGCCTCAACCAAAGCTTGATATTTAAATATTCTATCCACCCCTTGCAACCATCAATGGCACGTGTGGTGTACATTCAATGATTGGTTTATGGTAAACAAAAATCTCCAAATAAATATAGTATTAATTTGGCAGTAGAAAATGATGGTTTTATATACACGTTTCATTAATGTTACAAAAACATTTAACACTTCTGTTATCATATACTACAAAAATGATCTTACGTGGTTAAAGCTGACACTCTATACGTTGGCTAAATAAAAAAGTAACCATGCAAGGATCATATGAGGACCTCATGTTGAGGATCACATG
Organism: Eleusine coracana subsp. coracana; assembly: GCA_032690845.1. Classification (NCBI taxonomy): domain Eukaryota; kingdom Viridiplantae; phylum Streptophyta; class Magnoliopsida; order Poales; family Poaceae; genus Eleusine; species Eleusine coracana. The sequence goes on from CM064426.1 coordinate 14,976,788, forward strand.
AGGATCATAGGAGGATGTGTGTTTACCCGACGATAAAAAAAAAAAGAGTGATCACGTATGCACCTCATGAAAGCTAGATTGCTCCTGTTGTTAATGTGTCCCAGAGCACAAGATTACTGCTTTGTTTGTTCAAATATGAGATTCCCGTAAGACTTGCTACGCTACTATTCAACGTTGAGCATGTAATAGTTTGGGTGGGTGGTGGTGGTGGTTGGGGGGGGGGGGGGGGGGGGGGTTCACATCTTCGCAGCTTTGCCGTCGCTGACTAGTGGCAATCCACTCTAGGTGTTACGTGTTATACTTGCGACTCGATTTTTGTTGGAGGGGGTTATCGTGGGACACCCCGGCGCGCTCCACGCGTCCTATCCTACGAGTCTACGATGTCGAGTACCGCCGATTCCGCTCCAGTACACAAACTCTTGCAACTCTTGCTGGAACAAAAAAGCTTTAGAGACTGTGTATTTCTCTAGTCCATCCCACTACCTGAATCCCGTGAAATGCCAAGTGCTAGCAGCACTCGACAAACCACTATTTACCCTCGGCATTTTAGATGCCGATGATAGCCGTCGGCATCCCGACTCGGCACCTGCACAGCCGGTAACTACCTAGTTGCCGAGTGTCACATATCACGCACTCGACAATTAGATAGGGTCAGTTTGGACACTCGACACAAAAACGTGACATGACGGGGATGTGACGGCGATGGCCTAGATGCCGAGTGCCTAGGTACATGGCACTCGGCAATTAGGTCCCCGGGGACGTGGCACTCGACATCTATCCACTAGATGTTGAGTGCCCAGGAACGTGTCACTCGGCATCTCTCCCATAGATGCCGAGTGTCTTGCTTTAACACTCGGCAACTCCTAACGGCGGCGGCTACTCTGTCATCGGCTAGCGCTGCGTCCCGCCCGGACCTCACACGGATTGCGGGGTGTTTCTAGTTATCGAGGGCTGAAGACTTGTTGCCGAGTGTCGGATCTCCTTACACTCGACAAATGGCCTTAATACCGTGTGTGTCATAGATGCCGAGAGACGCCCCATGTAACACTCGGCAATGACCAAGATGCCGAGTGCCCGTGGTAATTCCCTCGGTAAACTGCTATGCACTCAGCAAATCATTGGTTTCCGGTAGTGTCCAGATCTCCCCTTCGTCGTTAGGCCTCTAGTGTGGGCATGCTGAAGCTGAACTCCTACTGCTGCTGCTTCTCCTTCTCCTCGTCGTCTTCCTGTGTGGGCAGAGTGTGGCAATAGAGAGGGCAGACGTGGTTCCGTCGGAGCTACTCGAAGATGCAGTCCTGATGGAAGGTGTGGGAGCAGGGCATCTGCCTGAGTTTGTCCTCTGCGCTTAAATCCTGCAAGCACACGGCACACTCTACCCGCGCCGCATCGCACGTGTTCACCTCCTACAGGCCCAGAACGGGATGGCCTAGCTCGAGGTGTGGACGCGAGAACGCTTGCAGCGGTAGCTATGTTCCTCCTCTGCTTCATGTTGTTGCTCCTCCCCCGAAGTTGAAGCGACCCTACCAAAGAAGCGGTTGTTCTGTTGCGGGATTAGTGGCACCCTTGGGCAGAAGAAATTTCTAAGCCGCTCAGCCTCGTCAGGAACAAGGTTGATTATTGGCTCCCCAACTAGGTACTCCCGGCAATCAATGACCACCCAACGGAGGGTAGAGCCGGGAGAAGCAGGTGCGGGGGCATCCATCATTGCTGCTCGGAGGAAGTGCAGCGGATCAACAAGCTGGTGAGAATCCATTGAATGAAGGATAACAAAACGGATGTAAATTTCTTATCAAGCTCATGGATTTCTGATTCCAACTCCAATTCAGATAGGCTCACTCATTGACGAGTTTGATTCCTCGTCGATTTCGGACAACAAACTGAGGCGGCACCGATTTGGGTCGGGAGCGCGTGTGGAAGAAATCTGGAAAGAGAGAATCACAGGACGAATGGTGAAAGGACCGAGTGACTGAGAGGGGGTGAATCGAGAACTCGCTATATATACCAAATTCATCAATTTCTAAAATCGACCACTCAAAATAACTCATACACAATCATAGTGGTGATCACACTAGCAAGATAATGGACCTATAAAAGAAATAATAAACTAAGCATACTAGTGGATCACATAAAAGCAATATAACTCCTATGCAAGTTAGTAACCAAAGATACACGGAACCACACAACTAGCTAGCAAAAGAACTACTCACGCAAAGCAATAAGGTGAAGCGCTAGAGCAAACAAGCATGAGTAGCACAACACATACAAGGGTGAGCAATCAATCCAATACAACTCCTACACATGCTAGTGGTCAAATACGGAAGCTAAAGCACAACTAGCAAGCAAGAAGCCTATTTATGCAATTCTACGAGATACTCAACAAGAGCAAGACAAACACACAAGCATGTATAGTACGATATGTAAATGTAGAAAGTAGAGGAAGAAGGAACATGAAGATCCAAAAGCCAAAAACCAAGTCAAGATTGAGGATAGCAAAAAGGGGGAGAAGAAAATGAAGATCATATCAATATGAACATCTACACCAACATGGAGAAGAACAACGATGGTGCATGTCTACGACGACAATGTACATCTTCACCGACATGAGCATCTACGTCCTTAGTGCGTGTCTACTTCAACAAGATCGACTACCACGTCACCAAGACGGGCGCAAATTTAGCTCAAGATTGAAATCCAAGTGCGTTGAATAAGTGGGTAGTTCTCCCTCAATACCTAGCACATCCCAAGGGGGAGACTACTTCCAAGGTAAGGACCAAGGTATGCCTTTTAATCCTTTCTTTTCCTTTGGTTCTTTCTTGCTCGTTGTTTTGTATCATCATAAGTAGTGGTTGTCCATCCATCACCAAAAAGGGAAAGATTGTAAGGTTCATGACCATTGAGGTCACCCCAAGGTATGATGCTTTGGTGATGAATGACAAATATAAAATATGACAAATATCTACACGAGTTTTGTTCGTGTAGGAATCCTCTTTTACCTTATGATAATTGTCAACAGTGTCCTTGGCGATTGATGATGATGACCACAAGCATGGAGGCTTGTGAATTTGATGGAGTCCAGGGGTTGATGAAGATGGATCAAAGTGGAGAACAAGCTATAGTGCAAGTGTTGGGTACACTTGTCTAGTTGTTAGGGCTTTGAGTCCATAGGAAAAACCGGACTATCAAGGGGGTCTAGATCATTCTCTTAGGTCATGTTCAGTCGTGATAAGCAACAGTGAAATCACAGGCACTAGTTGACAGTGGAGAAGCCAAGGAGCTGTTTGGAGAAGACGGAAGACGAAGTCAAGCGAGAACAGTAAGTTTCAGCTTCTGGACATAGAGACTAGACAAAGGGCTCAGAGGTGATCGGAATGTACGGTCACTATGTGGTTCTGTCCGGAGGCTACAATGTAGATGTGAGGAATCTGTTTGTGCCAAAGTCTGTACGGTTCAGACGGTCCGGTCTACTGACCGGATGGTCCAGTCAGTAGGACTTGCACAGGGTAGAGAGGAAGCTGTTGCGCGAAATATTTCTAGACTGGAGAGAGAAACGGACCGGACGATCCGGTCAGCAGAGGAATCAGCAGAGGTCAGAGTCGTTGGTGCACTATGTTGCAGTGACCGGACGGTCCGGTCAGGCAGTGACCGGACTGTACGGTCAGTAGGCCCAGAAAGCTGATTTCATGGAGCAACGACTAGTATGAGGTTAGGAGCCTATATAATTTCATTGCTGGGGTCTTTGTGACCTCTCTTAGACAGTGGAATACCTGAGAACATTTGATAAGGTACAAGAGGAAAAGAGGATAGCACTAGGAGGAGATATTGCATATCTTGAGAGTGCTAGTGGAGAGTAACTTGAGCATCTTGCACATCTAAAGCTAGAGTGTCTTTGAGGGTGTGATCTAGATTGTTACTCTGGGTCTATGGTGAGACCTAGACTGGTTAGGTGTCGGTGATCGAGCCTATCGTGATTGGTTGTGAAGGACGTCACACGTTTGTACACGGTTTGAGCCTGCCGATGAAAGGGGCATCAATAGTGAGTGCCCGTGTCGACTCGGAGAGTCCGGCAAGTTCTCGAGGAAGGTGAGCTTGTACTTTGTGCAGTGGTGATGCACACCATGTCTTCACTCGAGGAGTGATTGCGGACTCGTGGGCGAGAACTCCACTTGTTGGCGGGAGGGACCGGAACTCCGGCAGGAATGGTCCAACGAGGAGTAGGGGAAGGCGCCATCCTTCCGAGACCTCAGAAAAAAAATCATGACCCATCTCTTACTCTACTCCTTACTTTGATACATTACTTTCCGCATTTACATATCATGCTATTCATGCTTGTGTGTTTATCTTGTTCTAGTTGATTACCTTATAGACTTGCATGAATAGGCTCCTTACTTGTTAGTAGTGTTTGAGCTTCCGTGATTGATCACTAACATATTTAGGAGTTGTATTGCCTTTGAGTGATCCACTAGTATGCTTAGGTTGTTGTTCCTTTCATAGGTTCATTATCTTACTAGTGTGAGCACCACTTGGATTGTGTAGGAGTTGATTTGAGTGGTCGGTTTAAAGGATTGGCAAATTTGATACAAAGTGCGAGTTCCCAATTCACCCCCCCCTTTTTCCCCCTCTCGGTCACTCGGTCCTTTCACCCACCCACACATCTAATGAGTAGGGAGCAAGCTAGGGTAGTACTTATTTTGTTTCAAACTTTTATTTTGGTGGTTTGTTTAAAACTCGGTCCAAAACTCTTCCTCGAGCCGGTCGAGTGAGTGGCCAACATGAATTGAATCTCCTTGCTCTAATGATTTGGCTTGTATTCACTTTTGCCTCCAACTCAATAAATGACAACCTAATTTTTTTATGGGATGTATCCCAATGTTGTTCTATATAGGATTTTTTTTCTATATTTAAATGCATAGTAAACCAAACCAATACATCTATAATCTTATCCATTTGGGGGGGGGGGGGGGCTTATCTTCTTGTGCTTTGCACCTACATAGTAAAAAGCCTCCAACATATATGGCCCACAAAACAGCTTTGTAAGAGTCCAAACCAAATATATCCTAAATGCTTGATACCAAGTATTGTTGATTTTAATTCAATTTATAATACAAGGGAAACATTCTTATTACAATTAAGAAGAAGAAGAAGAGTTGCATCAAGATCTTCTGAATAATCTCAATTGATGCAAGATCTTCCGAATTTTACTCCAAAAGCAAGCCAAAACTAGGACCTCTCATCTTTGGATCTACAACTACAACAATCAATTGACCCAGCCATGTCTGCAAATATGTTGAACCAATTTATTACAAACTATCAATGGTAGAAGACAATGAACCTGAATGTTTTTAATCTTGATACGCGATAGAACAGAGCTGTGCTACAAGGATACGTGGCTATTACTACATATCAGTACAAAATCCTATCAATGGTAGAAGCCAATTAATTTGAATGTTTTTTTTATCTACATGTGCAAAAGAACATAGCTATGCTACAAGGATACATAGCTATTACTACATATCAATACAAAATCAGGTACATGCTCTCTTCTACAACTAAATGGTCATCTTGTAGCTTTGGAGAGACATGTTAACATTATTGCACATGAGAGTTGTATACAATAGAAAGCTTGCATCAAAATGCTAACCAATTTTAATTGAGTTAACATCTTAATTTATTTGGTTAGTATATAGAAATATGGGAATTCAAAACTGAGTTGCATGTATTTGGATGCCAACTAACTCTATCAGTGACATGATGACATCGTTCCTATGTAAACAAGAAAAATAAATGCAATTATTTGGTTTGTGGATTTGTTTCTAGATATGGTGGCATGAATTCCTAATTTATATCAGATCTAAAAAGATACAATATCACTGGTAGTACAAATTTATGAACCACTGGTCTAAGATGCAAAAAAATTATGGTACATCTTCAATTGTTTGTCTTGAATTTTTAGTGGGTAATTAAATAATACTCCTTGTGTTTTAAAATAATTACAATAGTAGTAGTACTAGTAGTTATTTATGAATCACTATTGTAAGAAAAGAATTTATTTTAGATCTTCAATTGTTTATTTTAGATTTTAGTGAGTAATAAATGATATACTACTAAAATTATGGCAGTAACAATTATGAACCATGGCACATGCTGGTGACAACCCATGGTATTCGGCTCCATTCCTGGCATAGGCTATTGGTTTCTAGTAAAAGACAGTAACAAACTAACAAAAAAGGGGGAAAAATTTTAGACAGGAATCATAGTTCTAAAGAGAACGTTTCTAGACACCAACCAAAAGTTGACAAAAACACGGGAGAGTTTTAATTATACTCACAACCCTCCTCTGACTGGCCAACTGGCACACATGAAGTGCGTGGGTGATGATGGTGTGAGCCAAGATAGAGGCCAGGCCATGATTACTAGGTACATGTCGCGTGTTGTCTATGACACCACTATATAACCTGATGAGAATTCCTCAACATTATTCATGCTGCATTTAGAGTCACTGACATATGGGTTCGGGCTTGCATGTTAGTGAAGAACACTAATGCAGAGGAATCTCAATTTGTGTACCACATTAACACAGTATGTGATCACACAACGCCTCTAGTTCAGCTGACGGAGCAAGAGGATGGCCATAATTAAAGGAAGCAATGAGTTGCTAGTAATTAAATGTACTAGGGTCATGTGTAGTTTGTGCATCCATTTTTTGGACTTTTGTTTTAGGACCCTTGTTTGGAAGTCTTGCAAACACTTATGTTTTGCAAATTAATTCAAATAAAAATACAAAATCATCTGCGCACGGCTGCTGCTGCTTCTCCAAGTTACCGTGTGTGTGTCTCCTACTATCACCCATGTGACAACTGTTAACCGCCCTCAAAATGTAATATTATTCCTACGGAATTACATACGAGCTTGCTGTTCATACAGAAAGCTCTGCATCGACTAATCATCCGTCCCCTGATTTACTAGTACCATGCTCTGCTGCTGCAGGAGCAGAATGTGTTTGTGTTGGCACGGGGCACGGTCGACGGTCGTCACGCGTCACCCGCCGTTGGTCGCTCCAAACTCCAAAGGCGGGCACCCGGAGTCGGAACAAGCCCCGCGCTGAAAAGAAAAAGGGTCAATGACGCAAAATACAAATCAGGAGGCCGCCCTGGCCTGCCGGCGACCTGGAGGACGCCGCGCCGCGCCACGCGCAGGCTTTACGTCCCTGTCCTCTCAATTCATCATCGTCAGCAAAGGACAAGGAGTCAAGGAGCACAGCATCCCAGCGAACGGCGGCTGCTGGTTCCTGTCCTCTCCCACCGATCCTGCCGTGTGACGTTTGTTTGGTTGATCTGAGACAGGACTGTATTCGTGTTTTTCTAAATCTATTATCTATATGTTTTATTAAAATATTATTAAGATTTTTTTCTCTATATTAATTTTTTTCTCATATCCGTCATACTCTATATTTTAATCTGTATCTCAACTACCATTTTGTAGAACCCACACATCAGCCTTTCTTTCTATTTTTCTCTCCTGATCCTCTTTTCTATCCTCAATTTCTCTCTTTCCTTTGCTCACTACGAGCGCACGCCCTCCACCGCCGAACCCCGCCTCCCTCCACGGCACAGGCCCCTGTCAGCAGCCCGCGGCCGCGCCCCTCCCATGCCGCACTCCCGCCTGCCCGCCCCTCCCGCGCTGCCCTCCGCACCAAGCTCTATGGGCGCACCCCTGCCCTCTGCTGCAATGGGCTCTGTCGTGCTCCCTCCTCCGCTGTGATGGGCTCCGCCATGCTCCCTCCGCCGCGATGGGCTCCGCCGCGCGTCCTTCCCCGCAGCGATGTGGATCGAGCTCCTCTCTCTCCACCTCTCTTCTCTCCTCTCTCTCCGTCTTGAGCTCCCCGCGGCTCGGTGGCGGTCCTCTCCGCCCCCCTCCGCCTGCATGCCCATCGCCACCATGTTGGGCGTCGGCCTCCTCCACGCGGTCGAGAAGGGGGTAGTTGGGATGGACACATGGGTCCCACGCCACATCAGCGATAGCGCTCTTCCGTAAATCTCCTAAATTTGGCAGAAGCAGGAGCAGCTCAGGACATAGCATTCTATTTACCGGAGACCAGTGCAATGTTTTGTACGCTACACCGGTACTGCAGGCTCCTTTACAGTCTCCCAGCACGGACAGCCTGAGTACACCCGAACGTTGGCTGGCTCGTCGTCCCACACATCTAAGCCTGAGTGCTGTGCTAACGGTCCGATCCGCCGACCCGCGGAAAAAAGGCGGCACTACCTGGATGGAGACTGGCTTTTCTGTACACAGGAAGGAGTACTGTACAGTGGTAGGCTGGGGTGCTGGCTAACGAGCGACGGCTGAAGATTCTGCATGGGCAGAGGGGGGCCAACGGGCAAACGGATGCCATGCCAGCACACACGAGTCAAGAATCGAAGCTGGCATGCAGGGCGCTCAGCAGTGAGCAAGCAGTGAAGAATTCAAGCTGGCAGCCTGGCAGGGCGTCTCATCAGCAGTGAGCAAGCAATGCCCGCGCGTGTACATTGACTATCAGGCAGCGTCCCAGGCCTGCAAGCTCCTGTGCATCCAATAACTGTGGACGCGACTATACAGATCGATCAACGCACCGGAACGCCAGAACATGACGCCCAGGCACGTACACTGTCAAACACGCCCGGCTCTCGACCAAACCGGCCGGCAACTTTTCAGAGCAGATTGTCCAATCCAAACGCATATTGTGGTGTCAAGTCCGGTCTCGTTTCCACACGCACATATCGTACCCGCGGCCCCCCACTGCACCACACCCGGCCGGCGGCGGCAAGAACGTCGATCAGAACCAGGGAGTAGTACTACTCAGATCGTCCTCCTCAGCAGTGATCGATGTCGACAACGATCACCTTCTATATATATTTCTTTCGTTTTAAAATTATTATCATTATTGACTTTATTATTATTATTTTTAATCATTCATCTTATTTAAAATATTTTAAAAATTATTATATATTTTTCATAATTAGTTTTATTACTAAATAAATTTATAATATAATAAAAAAATTTATATATTTGAGATAATTTTTTGAATAAAATAAATGATCAAAGTTCATAAAAAAATCAATAATAATAATAATTTTAAAATAGAGAAAATATATAATAAACGACACTACTCCATCACTGGTGCCTTGGTTCCTACTTACTAGAGAGCAGGAGGCAGTACCGATACACGTACATACGTGTCACAATCTCGTGCAGCAGTTTTTCGATCTGCTTGCCACCACACCATGCATGCACCATCAAACGACGCATACAGCAGGTCGGCAGGTGTACACATATACTCGTACCACAATCTTGCGCCTACGTACCTATCATGTGCACAAGTCTCTCCACGTACGTAACCAGTCAGAATAATATTGGGAAAATGACGTTCGCAACCAATCAATGGGACAAATGCTCGCAGCAGCTTGAGAGCAGCAGATCCAGCAGAGGAGTGTGGGGTTTTGTATTTAACTAGTGTCATGCTTGCCTTTTTTGTTTTAGCTAGCTTCAAATGACTATATTTCTTAAACTCTTGATCTTAAATGGTGATTCATTTGCACTATTGTGTTCCTTGTAATTATATCTACAAAATAAGGTCTTAGTTGATCATATTTTGGCAAAAAAGAAAGATTAATAATGACATAACAATCCCATATGTCATATTAGATTACAAATTCTGATAATGTCACAGCCCAAACACCATAATTTTTACTATATTTTCAAAAAAAAGGGTCATGCTCTCAGGTTGCTCATGACAAAATTTTAGTAAAACATTCTTGGACATGGACCAAACATGCTCCAAGTTTCACACCACTCACATAAGTTATGATTGCTTAGCACCACTTCAATAGTATTCACTTGGCCCAATAATTTACCATTTGTGAAAACTAACCCAATATTGTGCTGAAGCCATCACTGTTCATAACGTCTTGTCCTAGCCTCACAAATAATAAGCCAATTGGTATTGCAACCATATCCTATGGTTATAAATACCAGCAAGCACCTTCACCTCTCTCTCTCTCTCTCTCCATAGCACCCCCTCTATCCCTATCCCTCTTGATCCCAGAAACATGATATCATGATGAATCATAACTTAAGACATCGTGATGTCTATTTCTTGCTCCGAATCTTAGTAACATAAAGTTTCACACCACCAGCATAAGTTATGACTCATCGAGTCCACATAGAACTCTTAAATTATACTCCTCTCCATTAATCTCAATGTTCTTGGGCTTTTAGAATTGTTCAACAATCTTACCATTTGTAGAGTTTGGCCCACTATTGCGCTGAGGCCCATCTTTGACGACTACTCCTATCGTAGCCCTCACAAACAATTAGCCAACCCTATCCTCTCGCTATAAATACCAAGCACCTTTTACTCGCTCTACAACCCTAGCGCCGGCTCCAACTCTGTTCCCTGTGATCTAGCTTCGCTTATACCTCTCCCTCTCGATCCGATCGCTACCGCTCTCTCTCAAGATCCATAGTGCCACTATGGGATCCTGTTGATCGCTCTCAATTCCTAGCGCCACATCTACCTCTCCTTCTCAATCCCCAGCACTGCAATGAGATCTCGTTTCCCTATCGATCCCAACACCATAACTCTCCCTCTCAATCTTTAGCACCATCCTGAGATCCTATTTCTCTCTCTCGATATCCCTAGTACCACCTTCACCTTTCTCTATCTCGATCCCTGATGCCACCTCTACCTCTCTCCCTCCCGATCACCATCACTACTTGAAGGGTTCCATAAGATTGAAGAGGATGGAAAGGTCTCAATCATACGCCAACGGGAGCGACTCTTTGGACGCGATATGCGTCAAATCTATGGTGATTGAGAAAAGATGTTTTGGATAGGCAAGTTTACAGGAACCAATGTGTCAGATCTATGGTGATTGAGATAGGATTATTTTGGTATGCAAATTTGGAGGTACCACGGTGTAACACTTGTTAGATCTACGATGGAGACATGGGCATAATGGACAACTCAAAGTTTGTTTCTAACCCCTCTTTTAATACTTTACTTGGGTATTGTACTTCATTTTTGAATTGTGCAATATCATGCTAATTTAGTATTATTTCCATTTTGGCATGGCTATCATTTCTCCTTGGAATTCTAGAAAAGGGGAGCTCATAGCTTAAGAGTCAGGCATGGTTTTCACTTTTGCCTCCAAATTAAAAAATCACAACCTAAATTTTTCATGGGATGTATCCCAATGTTGTTCTACATAGGATTTTTTCGATATTTAAATGCATAGTAAACCAAAACAAATCCTATTAGATCTATAATTTTATCCATTTGGGGTTGAGTTGGACCTTATCATTCTGTGTTTTTGCACCTCTATTGTGAATAGCGTCCAATATATATGGGCTACAAAACAGCTTTGTAAGAGCCCAAACCAAGCATATCCTAAATGCTTGATACCAAGTGTTGTAGATTTCAATTCAATTTGTATTACAAGCGAAACATTCTTATTGCCATAATGAATTCTTCTTATTCCTACTTTCCAAGAAGGGCCAATGGATGTGAGAAAGCTATCTATATGTTTTCCTTAACAAGGATGCTTGGAAAAATATGATAGGTGTTCCGGTAGCGGCAATCTATAGTAATGTTGCGCTTCTCTTGATCAAGTGTGCCTCGCTGGATCAATCACAATTGATAATTGCACCTTCTTTTTCCTACATGGACCTAGGCATCAAGACCATCTATCATTTCAAATTTATCAGAGGTTTCCTACATTGACCTATTATGACATTTCAAGGTTACAACACATGTCTTCCTCCATGGAAGAAGAAGAAAAGGTTGCATCAAGATCTTATGAATTTCACTTCAAAAGCAAGCCAGGATTAGGACCTCTCATCATTGGATCTACAACTACAACAATCAATTGATTTGGCCATGTTTGCAAATACGTTGAACCAATTTATTGCAAACTATCAATGGTAGAAGCCAATGAACCTAAAGGTTTTTTATATGGATGTGCAAAAGAACATAGCTATGGTATAAGGATACATAGCTATTACTACATATCAGAACAAAATCCTATCAATGGTAGAAGCCAATGAACATAAATGGTTTTTATCTGGATATGCAAAAGAACATAGTTGTGCTACAAGTATACATAGCTATTACTACAGACCAGTACAAAATCAGGTACATTCTCTCTTCTTCTACTAAATTGTTGTGTTGTAGCTTTGGAGAGACATGTTAACACTATTGCCTATGAGAGTTATATAAAGTAGTAAATGCTTGCACCAAAATTCTAAACAACTTTAATTGTGTTATCATCTTGATTTGTTTTGTTGGTATTTGGATAGAGGCTTGCTAGTGACCCTAACTCTACAACAAGAACTTATGCATGCCAATTGATATATGCAATTATGGAAATTCAAAAAATGCAATTGTTTGGTTTATGGCTTTATTTTCTAGATATACTGGCATGAATTGAAAAATTATATCAGATCTAAAAAGATACAATATTACTGGTAGTACTAATTTATGAACCATGGTCTGAGATACAAAAATTTATGGTACATCTTCAATTGTTTGTCTTGAATTTTAGTGGGCAACAAATAATACTCCTTATATTTTAAAATAATCACAATAGTAGTAGTACTAGTAGTTATTTATGAATCACTATTATAAGAAAAAAATTATTGTAGATCTTCAATTGCTTGTTTTAGATTTTAGTGAGTAATAAATGACATACTACTAAAATTATGGCAGTAACAATTATGAACCATGACACATGTCTATTGTACTGTTGGTGGCAGCCCATGGTATTCCTCTATGTTTCTAGCACAGACCATTGGCTTCGAGTAAAAGACAGTAACAGACTAACAGAAAAAGGGGAAAACAAATATTAGACAGGAACTGTAGTTCCAAAAGAGAATGTTTCTAGGCACCAACCAAAAGGTGACGAAAACCCGGGAGAGTTTTAGTTGTACTCACCACCCTCCACTGACTGACCAACTGGCACACATGGAGTGCATGGATGGTGATGGCGTGAGCCAAGCTATAGGCCAGGCCGGGATTACTGGCTGCATGTCGCATGTTGTCCATGACACCACTGCACAACCTGATGAGGATTCCTCAATAGTACTCATGCCGCATTTAGAGTCACTGACATGTGGGTCCGGACCCACATGTCAGTGAAGAACACTAATGCAGAGAAATCTCAACTTGTGTACCACATCAATAGAGTGCGTGACCACACATGCACAAGAGGACGACCATGATTAAAGGAGGCAATGGGCTGCTACTAATTAAATGTACTAGGGTCATGAGCAGTTTGTGCATCCATTTTTTGGACTTTTGCATTAGGGCCCTTGCTTGGAAGGCTTGCACATGTTTTACAAATTAATTCAAATAAAAATACAAAACCATCTACGTGGTATAATATGCCCACCGATATTCTTCTATTGAAGTGTTAGTGCAAATTTACACTAACAAACATCAATAAAAGAAAAACGGAGGAAGTTTCCCAGAAGAAAGTACTAGGACTTCACATGTTCTAACACCTTCCTTCCTGAGCCTCACAGGCTAGTGACATAGCCTATTTAAAGCCCTCTTCGGGTAGTCTTTTTGCATCCAGTTCTACTTCACAATATTCTGAAGAGGAGTAAAAAAATTTTCAGATCTTCTGGTCTGAAGGCGAAAGGGTAAAATAAGTGTAAGTCAAAAGTCGTGGATATGCTTTAGCTTTGATGTAGGAGTAGTAGAATTGAAGGGGTGATTGGAGGACTCTGTCTTCCTCCATCCCCTATCTCTCTCTCTCTCTCTATTCATGTGTCTAGATCATGGGCCCAATAGTCAGGTCTTGTTTTCCTCCAAACACAAACTCTGTTGTTTATTGTTTAGTAGGTAAGAAATGGTCATTATTGTTCTTCTTCTGATTTTTAGACCTCTGTATATCAGATCTGTGGAGTTGCCTAAGACTTTTTGTCAGATCTGTGGAGCTACGGCTTTTGAGGCGGTCAGGGATGAGTAAGGAGGACATCCTCAAGGTGCAGGTGAGTTTTTCCTCTTTGCCACTCAATCTATAGTGCACATACCAGATTATTTCCTTCTTGTGTTTGCTACCATTTTATTCCCTCGCCGAGCTGTAGATTGATTATGTCTTTAGCATATGTATTTTTGTCTCTATGTTTGTTACGTCCATGTTCTGTTTATATATTTTTTTTAGGTCATCTTTGTTTTAAACTGTATGCTCCTGACCTTTTTTGTTCTCTATTCTACTCGAATTTACTGACCTATTTTATTGTATATATTCGAGTATTATCTTGTTGACTTTAGATATTCGACTGTTCCCTTCTTGTGTGTGTTGCCATTACCTTCACTGTTTGATCATGTACAATCAGTTATGTTTATTTTTCCTCAAAGAGTCTGTGTATGATTTTATATATGATTTATTTCTCTCTGTTTGCTATATTGGTGACCTTTTGTTTTATGTTCTACTCGAATTTACAGACCAGTGTGCTGAAAGTGAACATTCACTGTGATGGCTGCGAGAAGAAGGTCAAAAGGATCCTTCGCAAGATCGAGGGTAAGGAAGATTTTACTTTATTTTTACCATGTTGCTAGTGTTCTTTTTTGTTTACTCTTTTGATTCTTTTTTGTTGCTCTAGGACAGATGGTACCTTATTGGATTGTTTTTTGTTTACTCTTTCTATCTATTTATCCTTTTTTTCTAAGACAAACGGTATGTTGTTGGATTGATATGAAGGTGTGTACCAAAGCAGCATCGACGCAAAGGAGGGGAAGGTGACAGTGTCAGGTCTGGTGGACGCCGAGACCATCGTCAAGAAGCTGAACAAGGCCGGCAAGCCGGCTGCTATATGGGGCGCGAAGCCTGGTGTGGTGAGCCAGCCCCAAAAGCCCCAGCTCGAAGAAGGCGATGGTGCTACCAGTGGAGGAGCCGGAGAGGCTGAAGGTTCTTCTAGTGCTGTGAGGGATGTTAAGATGGTGATGCCCCAACCGACGCCACAGCAGCTTGAGCAGCTACAACAGTTACAATTGAAGGGGATGAAAATCCCTCCTGAGTTCATGAACGGCGGGAAGATGCCACCTTTCCCGCCGGCAGCGGCTGCTGCACCTGCTGCCACAACTGTCAAGGACCCCAAGTCCGTCAACGAGGTCGACGAGGAGTTCGACGAGTCTGATGATGGGGAGTTCGAGGATGTCGACCTCAACGACAACTCCAAGATGATAATGATGACGCCCACGGGCATGCCGCCGAACATGATGGGCGGCGACAAGAAGGATAGTGTCGCAGGCGGGAGCGGCAATGGTGGCAAGAAGGGGAACGAGATGCCCATGCTGATCAAGGGGGTGGCCAACAATGGTGGAGGTGGAAAGCAGAATGCTGGAGGCATGCAGGGCAACAGCACCGGTGCCAACAACAACGGAGGCGGCGGCGGTGGTGCTGGTCCGGGCGGGAGGATCCTTCCGGGCCAGGAGAAGATGATGGGCTCCCGTGGTGTTGGTGGGCCGATGGGCGGCATGCCACCACAAGCAGCAGGCATGGTGAGGCCGCCGAACATGATGGGCAGAGCCAGTTTCCCCGGCGTGGGTCAGATGGGTGGTGCAGGGCCCATGGGCATGCCACCAATGGCGGCCTACCACCCTCACATGAGTGGTAAGCAGCCGCCGGCTGGCGTCGTCCCTCTGAATGGCATGCCCCCTAGCGGCATGGCTGGGTCGGGCTTCAGCAGCAGTGGCATGCCCCCTAGCGGCATGGCTGGTTCGGGCTTCAGCAGCAGTGGCATGCAATCCGCTGTCGCGCCGGAGATGTTCCAGGGTGCTGCCGGGAACCACCCCATGGCGGAGCAGCAACAGTACATGGCGATGGTCCAGCAGCAGCAACAGCAGCAACAGATGATGATGAACGGCGGCAACGCTGGGTACCCGCCGATGGGCTATGGCTATGGCCATGGCCCTCCGCCGATGCATTACCCGATGCAGTACCCGACGCCGCCACCGAACCATGCTGAGCCATACAACATCTTCAGCGATGAGAACCTCAACAGCAGCTGCTCCGTGATGTGAGAAGAGGAGACGTATCGACCTGATGTCGGTGCTGGGCTCAGGTCTCAGGTGATCGATCATCAATCAAGACATGGGTAATCAGTATACATGAATAATGAATCCAGCTAGAATATCCTCCCCTCCCCACCTTGCTTTCCCCTTTATCTTTCTTGATGGTTTCATAATATATGGTGATGATGGTGCTAAAAATATCTCAAGGTGGAAAGTCCTGGTACTGGCTTTCCTTCTTACTCCTTGTGGTCTATGGACTGATGGATCAATGGCACTTAGTAGAATAATGTGCATGCAAAAACAATGTCAATTGGATCTTGTGCCTCGTAGTAGATGAATGAATGGTTGAGCTAAATTCTCTTTACATGCTGTATTTTCTTGATGGAATGTTGTCAACTCTGTCTTTTTTTTTTACTTCACTGTCTTTTCTTGATGGAATGTTGTCAACTCTGTCTGTCTTTTTTGACTTCATTCCTATTGAAAGAGAGATAGGAGGCAATATATAAGTAACTATATCTATGACATGATGATCGTGATAACGGTGGCCTTCAATGGAGGGGGGGACGACGATCATGATGGTGGTTCCGCTAGTGATTCACTAGGTCGAGAACTTAGACTAGTGGTTGCCATGATGAGGTAGCATGGGGACGCACGAGTAGCTGTACGTATGATGTTTGGCGGTGCGCCGGTGCGTGCCGTGACAGCGGCGGGGCGACAGACACCTGGTAATCCAGGTGGGACGTGCTGGGTGGGTTGACGTGACGTGGCCGTGAGCCGGTCGTGAAACTGATGCGGGATTCATCCTGTCCGGTTACCTGGACGGAAAACACTCGCCGGTCACCTCCTCCTCTCCCTCACGGACAGTGAGCCCACCCTTCTTGCGCGGCTGCCACCTCCGATGTCGGCGGCCCGAGAATCCCTTTAGGGGGTCCGGGTTGCCGGGGAGCCTATGTGCTCCCCGGACATAGAGGGGTCCGGCCGGCCGGTCGGGGGCGACGGCTGTGACCCGGTGGTGGGCCATGGTCTGGTGGTGCGGCGAGGCGGCAGGAGGGCGGTGGGCCGGGGTAGGCGGCGGGGGCGCCACATTACCGACGAGTTAGCGTGGCAGCGGCGTTGAGTGGCAGAGGCGGCGGCAGATGCGGCACAGGCGCCGCCGGAGCCGGGGGTGAATGGTGAGAGGATTTAGCGCGGCGGCGGCAGTGGGCGGAGGCGGCGCGGGCGTCGCCAGAGCCGGGCGGGAGGCGGTCGGAGGCGGGGCGAACACGCGAGAAGGAAGACGAAGGGGTATGCGACGGGTTGCTTCCGTCCGGTCGATCGGCAGCTATGGCTCCCACAAACTAATGGAGCTGAGACGGTGACAAACCTGAATGACACGCGTACACAGCTGATTGGGTCCAGACGCGGTGGACAAGCAGCGTTTGACATGTCGAGATTAACTTATGGAAAAGCATATCGAACTATTTGTCAAGAGAACAAACGTTCTCGTGAATTCCGGTCAAGAGGGTGAAAGCAGCTAATCTTGAACGGATCATTTGCATTTTAGGGAAATTCAAGTAGCTTTATCCTCTCTGAAAAGAGAAATTTATAATGAATCAACGTGACGGGGAGTGAAAGGTCTAGGTCTCTAGCCTTGGATTAATGATGAGTTTTGGTGATAGACAACAATGATTGTTAGAACTAACTTTTTATATGAGTTTGTGAGCTTACGTGACAGGTTATATTCCGGCATCAAGCAAGAAGATCAAGCTATGACATAAAATCATTTATAGAAAGTGTTGAGGATCAACATGGACAAAATTATATATTGGTGACAATATGGTTGACTCAATAAGTTATTTCATGAAGATGCTTGATAAATGTTAATAGTGATCAATTTGTTGATGAAGGTGTCGGTAGACATAATCAACATCTATGGTTGAAGCTAGAAACACATCATAGAAGATGATTGAATATCATTTGTTAATGGTGTCAACATGGCGTGTCAATAACTGAAGTAGAGATTATTGGGCAATAACTTGAAGCTAAATGACCATTAAGACAAAAAAAAAAGAAAATCAAGACACTTGAGAAAGGAATATATCAACTTGATTGTTGAAATGATATTGAGCATATTGATGATGATGGATACAAAATAACATTACATGGAAAGGCGGTGAAGGTTGAGCAAGACTTGGCTGTGATAGACCATGTGCAAGGGTGAAGGGTAAGCAAGGGGCTTGGCGCCGAAGAACCAAAGGCAATGGTGAAGAGCATGTGTAGGCTTAGCGCGATAAATCGTACAAGACTATGTGAAACTATGGAGTATCTATATCACTTATTTGAAGAAAGGTTGAAATGTGAAATGAAAGAGCATGATACTCATGGGTTTATCCACATCAAGTGAAATTGAAATTAAGAGCAATTGTTGAATTTTACATATTGAAGAACTTCAAGTGGATTGAACATATGGAAGTGGTCACATACACTTCATGAGTTGATGAACATCAATCCCAAAATATCATGTGAACATGCTCAAAGAAATAGAAAGATTGCGGTTGCACTTTATGATTTGATGAACATCAAATCTAAAATCTCAAGTGGACATTCTCAAGGCAAAGATATAATAATGTCGAACATATATGCTTATCAATAGTTGATCAACAACTAAATGTTCAAATGGTCAAATGCTTATGCGTTGGCAACCCTCAAGATAAGAAACATTATGATATGAAGGTGTTCCTATTGACATAGTTTTCTATTTACTTTTGAGTATAGGAATGCCGTACTATCAAGAGGGATGCAACGTTGATAGCTTTGCTTATGTCTCGGTGCTCAAAATGATCTAACAAACTTTTGTGATAGTTTAACATTATTTTGGGTGAAATTTGGGATTGTTATTAGTGAGGATGGATAGCCCTTTGAATTATCTTTCCATAGAGTTCAAGATCACCTAAATTGGACTTCGTAAGCAAAAGTTATGCCATTTTTTCTGGGTACTCTTGGACTAAGACGGGTCTAGCCAGACTAGGACGGCTCAGGCTGGTCCAGAACCATTTTGGTTGTTGTCGCCTGACCCGGACTAGGACAGCCAAACCTGAACTCACACGGGGTCTGGAGTCAGCCGGACTAGGATTGGGTTACCCGGACTAAGACTGTTGAGAGACTAACAACAATAATATTGGTTCTATTTTATGTTGGCCCGGACTAAGACCGGCCCCGTGGCCGGATTAAGACAGCCACTGACAGAACATAACGGTTAGTTTTTGAAAACTTCTTATATATACCCCCCTTCATCCCCAACGGAAAAAGGGCGGCTCCATAGCAAAGAAACACACATTTAGACCAAGAAACAACATCTCCATTCCCCATTGCTTAGTGCTTGATCTTGTGGGTGAGATTGGGTGAGAGATTGAGTGAAAGAGAGCTAATTCCATTGTTGAGCACTTGAGTTCATAAGCAAGCAATCATTGTGGCATTTGTTACTCTTGAGGATTCATCCCCTAGACGGCAAGGCATCACCCAGTGAGCTCCCAAGCTTTGTGGTGAGCCTCGGGAAGTTTGTGAAGATTTCAATTCACCTCCACAACGGAAGGAATCAAAGGAACCAAGAAAACCCGAGCTTGATCTTTGTGATTGCTTAATGAAGATTTGGGTTGAAAGAGACCCAGCTCTTTGGATCTCCTCAACGGAGACGTAGGATTCTTGAAGAATCTGAACTTCAGAAAAAAAAATCATCGTGTCTCATATTTGGTTTGCAAGTTCTTTCCCTTGTTCTTGATATTTGTGCTTCATTTACTTACACCGAATTATTCTATCATTATACTTGTTGTTGGTTCAATTCATTCAGTGTATTAGCTTATATATATGTTTAGAACAACTTGGTAGGAGCCAATTTATGTTTAGATTGTTGAAAGCGTGTTTTTATACACCTAGCAGACTAAGACGCCAACCCTAGCGGACTAAGACGGCTCCTGTCTGAACTTATCTATTTTATCCGCTGCAAGTTTGTTTTAACCGCCTATTCACCCCCCCCCCTCTAGGCGACATTAAGGTCCTTTCAATTGGTATCAGAGTCTAATCTCCTAATTAGGCTTAATCACTTGGAGAAATAATGTCACAAGGTGAAATGGATCAAAATATTTATGATTGCTCAAATGATTTGCTTTCATGTATATCATATCCTTCTTGTAAAGTCCCTTATTTTGATGGCACTAATTATGCTTATTGGAAAACTGAAATGATTCATATTTTCGTGCTATGAGTCCCAAAATATGGTGGATTGTGGATATATGATTTTCTTATGCCTTAGGTGATGTTCCACAAACACAAGCACAAGAAAAATGTCTATATCTTGAGGCACATGCATATAAAACTTTATTTAGTGCTTTGAGTGCAGAGACTTCCAATGAAATTTACACCTTTGAGAGTGCTCATGATGTGTGGATTGAACTTCAAGAAAAATATGAAGAGTCCAAGACTAGAAGTGATTATGCTTGCCTTGACAAATTGGCGAACAAAGATGATTGCTCTACATCAAGTGCTCATGAAATTGTTGATCATTCTTCATCAAGTGTTTCTATTGATGATCTATCAACTCCATCAACATCACCTCATTGCCTTATTGTCAAAGGTAACACTAAACTTAAAATTAATAGTGATGATGATGAAAGTGATAGTGATGATGAAGAAGATGATCATGAGTACACATATAATGAGCTTGTTGAATTGTTGCATGAAATGGAAAAATATGTGGAACAAGAGAAATATAAAATGAGTACATTAAAGAAGGAAAATTCTTCTTTAAAGAACTTTTTAGAGGAGCTAAGGCATTCTCATGAGGATCTTAGTGAAACTCATGAGAAGCTCAAAGAAGCTTATGATTCTCTTGCTTCTAATATGTTAGAAAATACCAAAGTAGACATAGGCATTACATGTGATTTAATTGACGAGTCCACTTCTTATGATGTATTATATGATAACCCATGTTGCTCCCAAGCAAATGTTTTCCCGAGAACTATATGTGACTCGGATTGTGTAGGTGATCATGAAAAGAAAAAGGGTCATGAACTTGAAGCAAATTCCAACAAGATGAGCAAGTCCATCAAGAGCAAGAACATGGGAAAAAATCTTAAGAAGAACAACATTCACATTATTTGTTTCAAGTGCAAAAAAGAGGATCATCATGTTAGGATTGCTCATCAAAGAAGAAAGTAAAAGATATGATCAAGAATGAAAAAGAAAAGAAGTTGGCCCATGTCAAGTGCTTCAAATGCTTAAACATCGGACACTATGCTTCAATGTGTTTGAACAAGGTTCATGACAAGCCCACACTTCCAAAGAAGAAAACAAGAAAAATCAAGAGGAAGTGTTATTGTTGCAATGAGAAGGGTCATGAAATTGTTTCATGCCCTCATAAGAAGAATGCAGAATTTATGTCACCCAAGAAGGAGCTCACTGCCATGAAAGTGAACAAGAAGCAAGATGAGAAGATGTCTTGCAAGTACAAAAATCGAATTTGCTACACATGTCGGAACAAGGGACATATAGGCAACAATTATCCTATGGGTAACAATCCTAAGCCTATTCCTTTTAATGATCATTATTTGCTTAAGAAGACTAGAAGTGGTACTATTATTGCTAACATTGTTAGTTCACACAATGCTAATGCATAGGCCATTTGGGTGCCTAAATATCTTGTGACTAACATACAAGGACCCAACATGACTTGGGTACCACAAAGAGCTTGAATGAGTTAAAAGGTACATGGAGATGCATTGAAGACTTGGCTCACTTGAGATTAATCATATTGCACATCTTATGTCAAGATCCTTTCTAATTGGTATTTCTCATCATTTATGAAAGGGATGTCAAGTATGAATAATATTGTTCTACAACCTCAACCAATGCCATCTCGGTAACATGTATTTACATTGAAAGTATCTAGTCTCTAACCTTGTGTAGGCTTTTATTGTTCTTGCATATCTTATGTTTCTCAGATGCTTAATTTGTATCAATTTGAGATAAGATATGATTAACATGCGTTTGGGGAGCACTATATCATTCGATATGTATTGCTGCCTCAAAATGCAAATAAATTTCTATTGATGCTATAATAGTTTTTGAAATAGCCTTTTGAGAAATAACCCAAAATTTTAGAAAACCTATTGCAAAAATTATTATGTCTTTCAAACCTATCTTTATATGTTACAAAATCTTCCTTTATGATAAAAATGTTTCTAGACCCAAAATATGGATTTTAGGATCTTGTATTTGATTAAACACTTTATTTTCATAAAATCATTTTGAGAAGGATTCTGAAAATGAATCTCTTTGCAAACCTTGAGAGTTATCATTATTGATGTTTTTTATATTCAAAATGTTTTCTTATGACTAATGGTTTGAAATGTACTTGGTTTGAATAGTCACCAAAAACCTTCTTAATCATTGTTGGTCCTATTTTAGCATCATGTGAGTCTTGCCACTAGAGCCATGTATTTTGTATATATTGGTTCATGGAGGTGTTTGTGACTCATATAAGAAAGATCAATTCAAATGATTATTCCCTTTTGGTTAAATTTGCCTCTTTGGAGTTTTGGTCAACATTTGAGCCAATATTGTAAAATGTTTGAAATTATGAGTAACACATGCTCCTTTTTGTTGCTATTTGTAAAAGAAGTTAGTTGGCAAATTCAATTTGCTTGAGAAGAAGCATGAGGAGCTTAATTGTTTTTCTATGATCAACCTTGCAATAAAAATATTATTGTTAAGACTAACAATGCAAGGTAATTGAGAATCTCAAGCATGGATCGAAAAGGTCAAGGACTTAGACAAAAGAAATGAGAAGGAATGTCAAACCTCTTGAAGATATCAGTAGGCATGGGCATGAGCTTGAGCCGATGATTTTGAGATGCTCAAGACAAGATGGTGGGTCTACCGAGAAGAAGCATACGGAGGGAGCAAATATGACTTGCTTTATTTATCATGAAGATGATAAAGTCCTATTAGTACAAACTCAAGATAATAAGATGAAAATGAAGAGTAAATCTACTACTTCTGACCATGTATAAAAAATTTGGAATCGTTGGAAATTTGGTTTAACATTATATCATCTATGCTATTGAGTTGGTCTTCGTGGAGAAATTGAAATTTGGTATATATTATTGATGGTTTTCATATAAAGAGAACCCAAGCTTTCTAAATACAATACTATTGAGGTAATCGTGTTCATATGCATATTTCTCCATTTTACTAGAAATGTAGAGTGACTTGATTTCACTTATATACATTTTTATGTTGCTCTATATTACAATTTCTTGGCACTAGTACTTGATTTATAAGAGAATGCTCCTTTGTGATACTAGATGCCAAATTTATATGATCATGCTTGTCTTGTTTCATTCTTATCATTATCCTATATGCAAGCATTTGTTCATGCACGACCATAGAAATTCACAAAGGCTATAGTCTCTTCTCATTTGGTAGATTGCTATGTATCTTATTATATTTCCTGAACAATCTACATGTGCTTTCATTTTATATGGCATATGGCAAGTTGCTTTTCTCTATTATATTTCTTTTGCCATAACCCAACTCATATGCTATGAACTCCTCGGGTTGTTATGATTATGTGCATAGTTGCAAGAAGTAATACAACTTGTATGCATAATGTTAGGGGGAGCTTATATCATGTTTTTGGTACACGAGGGCTAACATATCTATCAAGTTTCTTGGTAGTTGTCTTGTTTTCTCTCCTTGTCTTAGGAATTGTGCCTTTGTGGTAGATGACTATCAAGGAAAGAAAATGTACCAAATAAAATAAAAATAAACAAGTGTGAAGGAAATATATTCTCAAAAAGCATAATATGAAGGTGATTGCCTATGAGATCAATAAAGCAAGCCATGAATCATGAATTGAGTTCAACTTTATTTGAATGTCCATGGACATTATGGACATATTGAATGGCTCTAAGAAAATATTGAGTATCTCCTCATGAGTCTATGTGACTCGAGAGGAGTTGGAGAATTAACTCATATATGGAGAAAAAGTAATGTTGGCAAGTGAAACTAATTTTCAAGGATCAATCTTGTGGTATTTCTTGATCACTATACTCAAATTCTCCTCTTGAATACCGAATGAACTAGATTTCATTTTATGCATTTGTTGCATCATATCATTATGTGTGTTTTGGGATTGCAAGAGTTCATTGTAATTTCCTATCTTTGCATGAAGATTGTAATCCTAGATATCTCATCCTATTACGGAAGATTGCAATGCTTATCTTGACTTGTGTTGAAAGTAATTCATATCATGTTGCCATAAATCTTTATATTTTACCATGGTATGGTTTCTTATTATGTCATTGTGTTTTATTCAAATCTAGTCAAGACATTATAGATATATGACATGCATGCTTCATATCATGTTCACTCCAAATATTACCACTTATCATGATATACTTGATTAGTTGGCTTATTTTTATTTATATCCCTTTCAAGCCATCACACATGTTATATATTGTTATTTATACTTCCTATCATAACTTAATGATTACTATATGCTTTATTTGAAATTTCATACCATGGTGATCATGTGCATGCATGTGTGCTTAGCATCTCTTGACATGCATCAAGTCTTGAATATTTGATCATGACATTTATGTATTATTTCTTATCATATCTTTGGATGTGTCATGAACATGCAAAATTCATGATTCTCTCCTTATGTGTTTTAAATGACAAATGCTAGTCCTTCACAAGTCATTCAAATTGTTAGCATGGATAATTCTATCATATATTTTTTGGTGAAGTTGAGACTAATGTGTTTGCAAGCTTATATTTAGCTTAGCCTCATGAGGTGAAGTGATATTGTGGATGGATTAATGGGTAGCCTTATATTCATGATGACTACACAAATAAGGATGGAGATGATGTAAGTAGCCTACAAACTATGAGCTCTCATTGACCAATTCAAAAATCATCAAGTTGGAATGGTATATTGTCTCATATGCCTATCCAATTAATTTTCACATGCCTTTGTGTTGCATATAATGTATGTGTAGCTCTTTGTGAGCTGTGTAAATATATACCCCCATATGGTTCATGAAAGCATGTTTTACACATATCGGACATAAATGCTAATCCTTTCATATTATGGTTGCTTTCTTGAACCTAAGATATAGTATATATTTCTCTCTTATTTGTTATTTGTCAAGTGCATATGTATTCATGGAATATTTTACACTATGCATGATTTGAGGGGGAGATTATACTATGTTTCTATGAGACTAGTGGTTTTATTGAGTTTTGTAATATATGGTCTCTTATTAGGAAGATGGACATATCAAAATGTATGCATACACGTCGTTATGTGTCCTACTGAAATAGCATTGTTTTGATAGGTGAATTCAATCATATATTATATTCCCCTCTTGCTCTTTAAATGAGAAGTGCATATGATTTTTATTGCATATCTAGCTATGCTCATCATATGAGGGAAACTTTTCTAATCATTACGATCTTGAGACTAATTTTTTATTGAGTTTCATAGTATTTAGTGTCAAAGTGGATAAAAGGTGACTACAAATGTATGCCCTTGATTCTTTTACTTTTTGCATCCTTTGGATCATGAATAGATGGTCAACCCCTTGATTGTTTGTTTTATATGCATTTGTTCCTCCCATGCACATGTTTTGTATTTTTTTTTGCCCTTTTGGGGGCTTGATGCCAAAGGGGGAGAGATATATTGAGGTGAGTGATACAAAAAGGGAAGAGAGCTTCTTTTACATTTGGGCATATTTGCTAGTAGACACTCCTTAAACTTGGCATTTGCTGCTGGACATTGCTCAATCTCATATTTGTTGTAGGACACTGCTGAAATATGGAAATTAGCTCAAACACACTTAAAGATTTTAAATACTGATTTCCTATATTAGAGAAGAGAGAGAAATCAAAAATTGACCATACTGCCCCTAAATTCAACGTGGACTTGTAGCACTCAATATTTACATAACGCTTCATCAATGAACAGAAAAATAAAAGAAAAAAAAGAACACCCAGCCTGACAGACATCCGTTCCCCATCCTTCGATCGCCCACCTCCGGCTACTACCATCCGCCGCCAACGCTCGCAAGCCGAATCCCGTCGAGGCTCGTCTTCCTCAGTAGCTTGTCAGCCATGGGGACGCCTTCCCCATGGATTTCCTCGTCCCGCTAAGGTTGATTCATCCATTGCCTCTTCGACTTGTGATCCATGGTGGCACCACCGTCTCCATTGCTGTCGTCGTCCATGGCCTGGAGCCCATCAAAACAAGTACGCATCATCGATTTGCCTAAGCAGGCAGACCTTTCATGGGTCCCTCCCAGGTAAGGCTCCAAGCTCCCCTTCATTGTAAACTTAGGGTTAGGTTATACTGTTGGGCATTAGTGTGTTTGATTATTTCCTATTTCGATTATCGTAGGATGGATAGTAGCTCGGCTTGCAGGGTCAAGGCCACGATTCGTGCATATTGGGAGCTAACAAGAGATAATATAGAAGACTATCATGTCACTCAATATGTGAGATGGATTGTGGATAAGGACACTACTAATTGGGTGGATTTCTTAGCAGATCTAGATGAAAAGATTAAACATGGTAGTAACCAGGAGTTGCATGTTCCTTTCAAGGATAAAAATAAGAACGAGTATGTGCGGATTGCTTCTGATGCTGCTCTATTGGAGGCATTTTCTCAGTAACCAGGACTAGAAGGATTAGAGGTGTAGAAGGAGGCTCAACCAAAAGGAAGGCCAAATGCAAGAGATGTGGTGGGTTCGGCCACCTGCAAAAAACTTGTAATGAAACTATAGCTGATCCAGATGCCCTGCCGCCAGCACCCCCCCCCCCCCCCCCAAGCCAAAGCGTGTGAAGGTTACTATTGTTACTACTGCCCAAGAAACATCTATGTAAGTATTGCTTCCAACATGTACAAATTAGTCACATTGTTTTTATTCAATATACACCATTTTATCATGTCTTCTTACAATAGGTCGACACCACCATGCCAAGTACCTTTGCTGGACATGAACAACAGCCCTGGGCATCTTGCAAGTGTGAAGGAGGAGCTCATGCTTGCACTGACACTCTAGGAAAGAATCATGAGTGTCTTAAGTAGTAGCATTTTGTATAGCTAACATGGTTGGCTGGCTGAAATTACATTTTGTTGGGCATTATGAACTTGTAACTGTAAGGTTAAAACTTATGTTGTTGTATGTCTGAAGCATGAAACAATGATGTATGGCTGGATGTTGATATATGGATGAATATTTTGTAAGCCCTTTTATTAAACATGTCTCTTTCATTGTGTTACAAATTGGTAAAAGTTAACAATTGTTAGTTATTGTTCAACGTGGCCGGATATTGATGCATGGAAGTGTCATATTAATAGTATTTGGAAAAAGATTTAATAATATTTATAACATATAAAATAAATAAATAAATAAATATTAATTATATGGTTAGATGTGTCAAAATGTTGCAAGGATACTTTGGTCATTTGTAAATCATTCTCTCTCCTCTATGTAAGAAAAGCCATTGTCTAATGATTAGAATGTCTATTAGCTAATTGTCACATTTTAGTAGTGTCCTATAGCAAATATGACATTGAGCAGTGTCCCGCAGCAAATTTCAAGTTTTAAGAGTGTCTACTAGCAAATTTCCCCTTTATATTTTATATGCACATGTTTAGGGGGAACTCTCTCTATGTTTGTTGTTTTATTTGTTGGAACTAATCCTCTAGTATATGACTCATGTTCATGTTGACATATACTAGAGTTTGTTTTTATTATCCTTTATCATGATATGATAGTGTTGTCATCAATCACCAAAAAGGGGGAGATTGAAAGGTCTAGGTCTCTAGCCTTGGATTAATGATGAGTTTTGGTGATAGATGACAATGGTTGTTGGAACTAACTTTTATATGAGTTTGTGAGCTTACGTGACAGGTTATGTTCCAGCATCAAGCAAGAAGATCAAGCTATGACATCAAACCATGTTTATAACAAGTGTTGAAGATCAACATGGACAAGAATATAGATTGATGATAATATGGTTGACTCAATAAGTTATTTCATGAAGATGCTTGATAAAGGATAATGGTGATCAATGTGTTGATGAAGGTGTCGGTAGACATAATCAACACCTATGGTTGAAGCTAGAAACACATCATAGAAGATGATTGAATATCAATAGTTGATGGTGTCAACATGGTGTGTCAATAACTGAAGTAGTGATTATTGGGCAATAACTTGAAACTAAGTGACCATTATGACAAAAAAAAAAGAAAATCAAGACACTTGAGAAAGGAATATATGTAAGCTTCATGACCATTGATGATTGGATCCCCGAGGTATGGATATTTTGGTGATAGATGACAACTATGAAATTGTGGGATAATATCTACACGAGTGTTGTCTTTATAGGAATTATCTCTTAACTCTATTACAAATCATATGGATGATGGTTGCCTTGGCGATGGATGACAATGACTACAAGCATGGAGGCTTGTGAACTTGATGGAGTCCAAGGGTTGATGGAGATGGATCAAAGCGGAGAACAAGCTATGGTGCAAGTGTTTGGAACACTTGAGTAGTTGTTAGGGCTTTGAGTCCATAAAAAAACCGGACTATCAAGGGGGTCTACGTCATTCTCTTAGGTCATGTCTAGTCGGTGATGTGCAAGGTTGCTCGGTGAAATCACAGGCACTAGGTGACAGTGGAGAAGCCAAGGAGCTGTTCGGAGAAGCCGGGAAACAAAGTCAATACAAGGACGACAAATTTTAGCTTCTGGACATAGAGACCGGATAGAGGGGTCAGTGGAGACCGGACTGTACAGTCACTATGTGGAGTTGTCTAGGACTTAG
Organism: Eleusine coracana subsp. coracana; assembly: GCA_032690845.1. Classification (NCBI taxonomy): domain Eukaryota; kingdom Viridiplantae; phylum Streptophyta; class Magnoliopsida; order Poales; family Poaceae; genus Eleusine; species Eleusine coracana. The sequence goes on from CM064426.1 coordinate 15,005,713, forward strand.
CGCGAGGAGCAGGAAGTCTGTCAGCAGGTGACTCAGTATAGACCGGACGGTCCGGTCAGTAGGAGTGTAGGAACGGCAGAGAGGGTGCATTTTACGGAGGCTCCTAGAATGGAGAGAGAAAGTGGACCGGACGGTCCGGTCCAGTGACCAGACAGTTCGATCAGTTCAGAGGAATTACCTGGATAGAGAAGCCAACGGTTCTGGGAACCGTTACCAGAGTGACCGGATGGTCCGGTCAGGCAGTGACCAGACAGTCCGGTCTAGATGTCCAGAAAGGCAATTTCATGGAGCAACGACTAGTTTGAGGTTGGGAGACTATATAACTTTGTTGCTGGGGTCTTGGAGACCTCTCTTGCATATCTTGAGAGTGCTAGAGAAGAGTAACTTGGGTATCTTGCACATCTAAGGCTAGGGTGTCCTTGAGGGTGTGATTTAGATTGTTACTCTTGGTCTATGGTGAGACCTAGACCGGTTAGGTATCGGTGATCGAGCTTATCATAATCAGTTGTGAAGGCTGTCACACGTTTGTACACGGTTTGAGCCCGCCAGTGAAAGGGGCATCGCTAGTGAGCGCCCGTGTCGGCTCGGGGAGTCCAACAAGTTCTCGAGGGAGGCGAGCATGTGCTTTGTGCAGTGGTGATGCACACCGTGTCTTCACTCTAAGAGTGATTGCGGGCTCATGGGCGAGAACTCCACTCGGTGGCGGGAGGGACCGGGACTCCGGTGGGAGTGGTCCAACGAGGATTAGGGGAAGGCATCATCCTTCCGAGACCTCGGAAAAAATCATGAGCATTCCTTGACCCACTCTTTACTATTCTGCATTTGCGTGCTCTAGTGAGTAGGGTGACATGTGGCTTGCATTAGGCTAGTGTGATTGGCTTCCACACTTTATCTTATCATGTACACTAGCATGTGTAGGGTCTTGGCCTACTAGAATTGCTTAGGTTCCTTATCTTGTTAGACTCAAATAGTGGAACTTGAAGTAATTGGATTCATGAGCGGCTTACCGATTCAACCCCCCCCCCCCTCTCGGTACGCCTTCAGTTCTTACAATATATCAACTTGATTATTGAAATGATAGTGAGCATATTGATGATCATGGATACAAAATAGCATTACATGAAAAGGCGGTGAAGGTTGAGCAAGACTTGGCTGCGATGGACCATGTGCAAGGGTGAAGGGCAAGCAAGAGGCTTGACGCCAAAGAACCAAAGGCAATGGTGAAGACCATGTGTAGGCTTAGCGCGATGAACCGTGCAAGACTATGTGAAGCTATGGATTATCTACATCACTTATTTGAAGAAAGGTTGAAATATGAAATGGAAGAGCATGGTACTCATGGGTTTACCCACATCAAGTGAATTGAAATTAAGAGCAATGGTTGAATTTCACATGTTGAAGAACTTCAAGTGGATTGAACATATGGAAGTGGTCACATACACTTCATGAGTTGATGAACATCAATCCCAAAATATCATGTGGACATGCTCAAGGAAATGGAAAGATTGCGGTTGCACTTTATCAGATGATGAACATCAAATCTAAAATCTCAAGTGGACATGCTCAAGGCAAAGGTATAATAATGTTGGACATATATGCTTATCAATAGTTGATCAACAACTAAATGGTCAAATGGTTGTTGATGGTTTCTAGTTACCCATTTTATCTACCAATAAGGGATGTTTTACGTCTTAATTTGATGGTATTGACTAACAATTCACCCCATATTTGTATATATTTGTAGTTGTTCTATTTTGGATGTAATTGCAGGAAACAGGTATAAAACAGGGCAGTTATGGATAAGCAATCAAAGAGCAACAAGTATGGGCCAGGTATAGAGCCGCGTCGATCGGTGCAGGAGGGTAAAAGACAATGAAAAGCATAATTCGGTGCAAGGACAGAGGCCCAGCCCAATACAAATCGAAGTCGATGGAAGTTGACCTAATCTCACCGGGTATAAAAGGAAGACATCAAATCAAGAGCCAAGAGAGGAGGAGAGAGACAGCAATCGCGATATCCAGTTGTTAGAACTAGGGTTTCAGGATATTGGCGGCGACAGTTGGTCAACACCGACGAGAACAACCAGAAGGGAGGTCACGCCGATCGGCGTGACGGTTGCGCCGATCGGCTCGTGCGCGTTCCAGCGCTATTTCTCACCCCTCTGCTATGCTTAGCAGGAGGATGAGCGAGTAGTCTCATTCTCTTCTCTGGTGGGGGGATCTGGTCATGTAACTCTCATACTTATTGATACTCTCTTGATGAATTCAATCTATGTAGTGAACTCAATTGTGCATCTATTTCATTAGTGTATTGGCCGGTATACTTCTGCCCATCGCATAGTGCATGAAACCAGTGGGGAGCTAATAACCTCCGAAGTGACAACTGGGGCGAACGAAACCACCATGTCTTGTAGAATATTGGGATGATATCATCATCCGGGTTAATAAGAATAAGGTTGCATGCTAGTGAACCAATCCTAAGGAGAGAATCCTTCATTATCCTGTTACATCTCTAATAACATTCATCCACCACTCTCTCACCGTCATCATTCACACCAACTCAACCGTTGCAATATGTTAGTAAGCCTTTAATAGTAATAGTCCCGCTCGTTCCCTGTGGATTCGATAACCTTGGAATACTCTAAGGGAAAAAGAGCTACAACTGTACACCGTCCTCTTGCGGTATATAAGTGGGTGCATAACTATGATCAACAAGCTACATTTCTAACACCGTTTCCGGGGAACAAGCCAGTTCTTTTACTATTAATATTTTACTAACGTCTAATCCTTTACTTTTCTAGTTGTTTTTCTTTTGTGTTTTATGTGAATTTTCAGGATGAGTACGACGGAACCTTCTCCGATGCTCAGGGAGCTTTCTTTGCCATCTCCAGACGTGCTGGTGCCTCAATCCTCAGACGAGAAGGCCACGGCCTCCTTATATGTGTTGAACCCCATTATCATTAGCATGGCTGAAGCAAACAAATTCTTTGGAGCGAAGGAGGAGAATCCATATACTCACCTACAAGATTTGGAGGCAGTTTGCCAAACATTCTATCATGAAGGAGTGCCTCAGGATCTTTACAGATGGCTACTTTTCCCATTCTCTTTGGGAGGAAAAGCCAAAGAGTGGCACAAGGCAGCATCTCAAGATGCGAAAGGTAAGTGGAGTGAATTAGTTGGAAATTTTTGTCGCCACTATTTTCCTTTGCCAAAGGTGCAGAAATTGAGAAGAGAAGTGGTGAACTTCTTACAAAAAGATGAAGAATCTCTTGCGGAAGCCTGGATGCGTTTTAAAACATTGTTGAAACAAGGACCTGACCTCGGCATTGATGAGAATATATGCGCTCAAACCTTCTACATGGCCATAAACAAGGCATCGAGGATGCATTTGGACGGATCGGCCGGAGGAAGTTTTTTGCGGTTAACAGCCAAGGTGAGGATCGAATTGATAGGCAAAATCGCTGAGAATAAAGCTTTGCATAAGCGCTGATAAGAATATCTAGAACCAAATCAGCAATGCCCAGAAGTTATGCAGAAGGAAGAGTCGCCGGCTGAACAAATCTGTATGTCCGAGAGTAGGGCAATGAGTACTCCAGAGCATAAATTTGAAGAGATAGGGCCCGTCAGACCAACTTCCATGGATCTGACGCGCGCGCCGATCGGCGCAGTCTCTGAGCCGATCGGCGCAGTTGCAACAACAGGGGAACTGATCGCCATGACAACTCCGTCAAGCTACAAGGAATATACCAAGATAGAAGCTGCAATTCTAGACAACCACCTGAAAGAGTTTGAAGGTAACTTTGTTAAACCAAAGGGGGATAGGATATTGGCGAATGCTAAACCACTTGATGAATTTGAGCTAATGGACTAGATTCCTATTGATTTTTCACAAGAATTGCTCAATATAAGGAGATCCTTCAGTCCGCAAGACGCCTCTGAAGCCGGAATTGAGTATAATTTCCCAAGTAATGACCTCAAGTTGGAAGTTTTCGATCAAGAAATTATTGGAAGAGTCTTAGGGAAGCTTTACAAGGATGATATAGAGCTTGATGGAATAGAGGTGAAACAAGCAAAGAGATTACTAGATAGTTGCTTTGAGCCATGTCCCTACGAAGGATTATGTGGTGTGTATGCTATAGGTCTCACTGAAGAGCAAGAAGAGGAGCCGTACATACCATGTGAGATATCGGGGAAGAAATTTCTGAAAGCCTTGTGTGACTTTGGTTCCCGTGTTAGTTTAATGACTTACGATGCATTCATGAGCATGCCTTATGAAACTCAACAGCGGCTGATGGGGACTGAACTTGAGCTCGTAATGGCATATGGAAGGAAGACCAAGCCACTGGGAGTAATCAAGAATATTGAGGTAGAGATTAGTTTAAAAATAATATCAGTGGACTTCTTCATTCTAAATAATGAGGAAACTGGAGTTGAAGACATCATTCTAGGGAGGCCATTTTTGAGATTAGTACAAGTTGTTCTGAATGCTGGGAAAGGTCAAATTACGCTACACCTGGGAGATGAAGAAGTGCAATTTCAATTTAATGATCTGTCTCGTCAAGACCCTTCTTGCTATCAAGAATTCTACCCAGAGGAGGATGAGAAGATAGGGATGGATGTGGGTGACCCACTAGACCACCTCATGCGCGGAGCTGACAAGGATACTGCCAGCGCCGATCGGCGTGATGCTTGCGCCGATCGGCTCAACCAAGAAAATTCTTATTTTGAACCTCTGGGTGAGCTAGATCCAGATGAAGCACCAGAAGTAGAACAGAAGGAACTTCCGAAAGAGCTACGCTATGAATATCTAGGGAAAAATAAAACATATCCAGTTATTGTGAAGTAGAACAGAAGGAACTTCCGAAAGAGCTACGCTATGAATATCTAGGGAAAAATAAAACATATCCAGTTATTGTGAATAACGCCCTAACAAAAGAAGAAACAGAAAAGCTGCTTGCTATGCTCAAAAAGAAAAGAAGGCCATTGATTACACATTGGATGACATCAAGGGAATCAGCCCCGCATTTTGCACCCACAAGATTAACTTGGAAGAGAATACTAAACCAGTGGTTGAAGGAATGCGAAGGTTGAAAGAATCAATGAAGCCAGTGGTCAAAAAGGAGATTTTGAAGCTGCTTAATGCAGGTATGATCTACCTTGTTGCTGATAGTGAATGGGTTAGTCCAGTATATTGTGTGCCCAAGAAAGGAGGGTTGACAGTAGTACCTAATGAGAATAATGAGTTGATTCCTCAAAGGACTATAACTGGATGGAGAATGTGCATAGATTACAGAAGTTTGAACAAGGTGACGAAGAAAGATCATTATCCTCTTCTGTTCATTGACGAGATGCTTGAAAGGTTAGCAAAGAATACATACTTTTGTTATTTGCATGGATATAGTGGTTTCTTTCAGATACCGGTAAGACCAGAAGATCAGCAGAAAACTAATTTTACTTGCCCTTTCGGGACATATGCATATAGAAGGATGCCTTTTGGTCTTTGCAACGCACCTGCCACATTTCAAAGATGCATGAATGCAATATTCGCTGAATTCATAGAAGATATTATGGAGGTATTCATGGATGACTTCTCCGTACATGGTGCTGATTTAGATAGTTGTTTGGAGAATTTAGAGAAGGTTTTGAAAAAGGTGTGTTGAATGTGACTTGGTTCTTAATTGGGAGAAGTGTCACTTCATGAAGACAGAAGGAATAGTGCTTGGTCATGTCATATCGAATAGGGGGATAGAGGTTGATAAGGCAAAGGTATCTACAGTTGAGAAATTGTCTCCCCCTACTGATCTTACAACTTTGAGGAGTTTTCTTGGACATGCCAACTTCTATCGCAGATTTGTTAAGAATTATTCGAGTATTGCTAAACCCTTGACAGAATTGTTGAAGCAAGATACATAATTCATTATGGACGATGAAAGACTCTTTGCCTTCAGAAAGTTAAAGGAAGCTCTATGCTCTGCACCCATCATGCAGCCACCTGATTAGAGTTTACCTTTTAAAATTATGTGTGATGCAAGTGATTATGCAGTTGGAGTTGTTCTTGGACAACGGAAAGAAGGTAAAGTGCATTCTATTTATTATGCTAGCAAAACTTTGAATGAGGCACAGATCAATTATACAACAACTAAGAAGGAGATGTTAGCTGTTATATTTGCTTTTGAGAAGTTTAGATATTACATTCTAAATTCTAAAGTGATTATATATACTGATCATGCTGCTATGAGATATTTGGTTTCAAAAAAAGGAATCTAAGCCTCGATTAATGTGGTGGGTATTGATGCTGCAAGAATTTGATTTGAAAATAAGAGATAAGAAAGGAGTGGAAAATTCTATAGCAAATCATTTGTCTTGTCTTGAATCATTATCAACTGAGCCAATAAAAGACGAAATGCAACAAGAGCAGCCGTTCCCTACATTTGATCATAGAGAGAGTTGGATGATGGATATTATCAAAGGTTTCAAGGGACAAACTGATATGATGAACAAGAATACAAGGAGAAGAGTTAAGAGCAAAATGAGAAAATTCATATGGGCCGACCCATACTTGTATAGGTATTGTCAGGATGGAGAAGTGAGAAGATGTGTACCCAGAGAAGAAAGAGCGAGCATTTTGTCAAAATGTCATTCTTCGGATTATGGGGGACATTACGGCTATTTTAGAACACAGGCGAAAATATGGGCGAGTGGATTCTATTGGCCTACTATGCATGAAGATGCAAAAAGGTATGTTGCAACATGTGCTCAATGCCAACGAATAGGAAATGTTAACAGTAGGAATGCAATGCCTCTTAAGTACAATCTTCAAGTCGATATCTTTGATGTATGGGGTATGGATTTTATGGGACCATTTGTGAATTCTCATGGTTGCGAATATATATTGGTTGCCGTTAATTATATTTTTAAGTGGGTTGAAGCAATGGCATGCAAGTTCAATACTACAAGAGAATCAAGGAATATACTTTAGGAGCAAGTTTTCCCAAGGTATGGAATACCAAGGATAATAATTATAGATGGGGGATCGCATTTCATAGGAGGAGAATTTACTAGGTTTTTAGCAAGATCTGGAGTTGAACACAGAATTGGAACAACTTATCATCCTCAGATAAATGGATAAGCAGAGACGTCAAATAAGCAATTAAAGGGGATTCTGTAGAAGATAGTTACGAAGGAAGGAAAAGATTGGGCTATAAAGCTTAACGGAGCATTATGGGCATATAGGACGGCATTCAAGACACCAATTGGTATGACGCCATATCAATTCGTCTATGGGAAATCATGTCACCTACCGGTGGAATTGGAATATAAGGCTTATTGGGCTATAAAGGAAATGAATTTGGATCTTAATGCCGCCGGTATGAAAAGGAAAATTCAAATAAGCGAATTGAAAGATATGCGATTACGTGCATATGAAAATGCGACAATATATAAGGAAAAGACAAAGAAGTGGTATGATAAGAAGCTTTTGAAGAAGGAATTCAAGGAAGGAGATCGGGTACTCCTATTTAATTCTCGATTCAGATTATTTGGTAAAGGCAAACTACGAAGTAAATGGGAAGGAGCTTATCTTGTGAATACGGTGTTACCTTCGAGAGCTGTGATTATAATGGATGGCAAAAGGAACAAGTACACGATGAATGGACAACGTCTAAAGGTATATCTAGAACCTGACACTTTTGAATTAAAATCTTTTGATGTGTACTTCACTGCTTAGTGCCCTGTGTGGTCGAGCTTAATGACGTAAAATAAAAGCCCTATATATGTTTTTGATTTTCGTTATTTTCTATTTTGATTGGGTAAAAATAGTGTACCGCACCGATCGGCTCGGTTCTGCGCTGATCGGCGCAGCCCTGCACCGATCGGCGCGGCAGTGTCTTTTTGATTTTTGAGTCAGTTTCGGACCTTGCCTTGTTAAGACAGTTGAATTTCATAAATAAGAGATAGAGTCCTAGTCCAATTGGAAATCAAGGGATATAAATATGAGAGGGCAGCAACCAGCAACCCCACAGATCAACTCGCATTACATACTCACCAGAACAAAGCCCTAAAGGCAGAAGCTATGGAAGGCGGCGCGTCGGGAAGCAATCAAGGCGGCGCCGATCGGCGCGACAGTGGAGCCGATCGGCTCGGCGGTGAATTTCTACAGCTTTCTGAAATTTGGTCCTGGGACGAAGTTGACAAAGTATTGACGCCAACACGAGATGATCCAGTGGTCTGGTCAGATCTGAGGAAGAAGTTCATGAAGGAAAGCGAAGCTGACGCATGGAACGTCGACAAGGTAAAGATGGACAATGAACTTCGGTAGATTATGAGGAGAGTTTTGGTGCGCAAAGGAAAATCTATAGGACCTATTGGAGGTGAGGCCGTTTCTCAAAGGTACACCATGGAAGGTCTTCTTGATCTTGCTAAGCCTTTGTCATGTGAAGATTTCTTGTCTTTTGAAAGATTATTGACTAAGCAAGAGAAAGAGGAACTAGATGAAGAGAGCGCTCTCACAATCCATAAGTGCCGGCTTTATAGCGAACATGATATTACTGCCAAGTATGAACTCCAGCTGCACAAGGAAGCCGAAGAAGCCATGTACCAGTTGGATGCGGAAAATGATCTTTAAGCTAGACAAGATGAAGCCTCTCCCAGGGTTCTTACCGATTGGGAGGGTTTTCAAGAAAACAAGATTCATAGGGATAGTTGCATTGAAGGTTGCAAGTGTCTCTTTTGTGCTAAAGATCTTCAACATAAGGTTGAACTCCAATTGGCAGAAGATCCAACCTTCATACCCAGAGAGATTGTATATGATGATGGCTATCGTGCAGTTCCTGGAGGGAGACGCCTAAGGAGATTAATGATGAAATTTTATGAAGACAGCAAAACAAGGGGATTCGTGACCGTAACCTGGAACAATTGGCAGAAGCCGCCAGATGCACCGATCGGCGCAACGATGGAGCCGATTGGCGCAAACTGAAGATGGCTGAATTTATTGATCTGATGGCTCTGCCAAGTGAAGACGAAGAGTCTGCTGTTAAGAAGTGTAAGACTACACCAGAGGTTCGCAAATCTGCTAGACTATCGGGTAAGCCAATTCAAAGGTATTATGAATGGGATAGCGACTTTGACACGTTAGATTGTTTGGAAAATTTGGAGAGTGGTGATCCTAGTATGTCTGGATATGCAGGAGATGATTCTGATATGCAGAGAAGCTCTGGAAGTCCTAAGTTTGAAAATTGGGGAACGTTTGCAGAATGTAACAATGATAGGGCGGCAGGAACTTCAGCAAGAGTTAATGGTAATGCAGAGGGAAGCGGAGACAATCGCAGTGAAGAAAGAACACCACTGCGCCGATCGGCTCAGCCATTGCGCCAATCGGCTCAGAGGGGTTTAAACAGTGTCTCCCCCTACAGTGTTGAAAATCATAGTCTGCAACCAGCAGTTTGTTGTCCTGTCTGCCGCTGGAATATTGAAAGATTATATCAAGACAGGGATCATGCCTACAGGCATCAAAGCGATGTGGGTCGGAGAATCTAAGATGTAATTGAGATGAATGAAGCGGATTACACTTTTCTCATAAGAAACATAAGACGGATTTTTCGAGTCTTGAACAGGCATGGTCTCCATAATTAGTTGAGTTTCTTCTCTTGCAATGAGGACATTGCAAATTTTGAGTGTGGGGGAAGGGCTTCCATTAGTCATGGTCTTTAAGTGTTTTTAAGTTTAGTTTTGTTTGTTTTTCTTATTAAGTGTGCTTAAGAGAGTCATGAGTGATGTTGAGAGTTGCTTTAAAAGTATTTGTGTAGTTTGAATCATTGTATTGTCTTTAATAATGTTAGTGTCGATTATCAAATTGAAAGTGCCCCATATTATTTATATTATCTTTTTGATGATTGATCGGTCGATTACTTGAATTAGTTGGTTACCACTTAACTTTTAAGCTTTGAATTTGTGAAAACTTCTTTTGACTCATCCGAAGCCAAAGCAAAAGCAGGGTCTGATATGCCTGCATAAGCCAAGTGAATGAGAGCAAGCTACACTTTTGAATTAATTGAATTGTAAGTAACTTGTCAACTCCTTGCTCATGATTTTGACCAAATTAGGAAAGGATGATCTATTTGTTTACCTCTGTATTTCTAGCCATTATTATCCATATAAATTCCTTGCTATCATGAAAACCATAAGTCTTTGCTTCTCCCTCCTCCTTGATATAACCTATATTCTTAATAAAGAGAGGATTCAAAAAACATTTGCTGCTGATGCAAGACAGAAATTGCCGATCATACTGGGAATAGAATAAAGAGGAAGAAAAAGGAAGAAACAAAATAAATAAATATATAGACTGCGCCGATCGACGCAGCTGTGGAACCGATTGGCGTAGATAAAAAAAAGAAGAAGAAAAAAAGGAGACAAAGAGAAAAATTATTCCCTAAGATGCAGCAAGATTATCAAAGAAAGCAGCTTTCTGATTATCTCTTACTCTTTGCCATTGTTCTCATTTTCTTTAGATCTCCTTTGTTCCTCTTCTCCGTCATTAAAATTTCTTTTCCTAGAAAATCTTTTCTTAGTGGGCATGATTGAGCACATTGTTGACATGGTTAACTTTATGGTATAATTAGTTATATAGCCCTCCAAGATGCATATACAATCATTGATTAGATAGGAGAGGGAAGGAAATACACTTAAGAGATTTAGAGAGGACCAATTACATGATGTTCAATGCTAAGGATGAGTAAAGAAAACTAAAATCGTTTTTGAAAAGGTTTTGTAGTAATTTGATTAAATTCAAGTATGAAGTACCGATTGGTTTGAAAGAGGGTGAGAGAAAATGTTTGTGGGGCAAATAAAAATGATAATTAATATTGATTGAAGGAGAGGTGATGTGAAGATTCTTGCTACATATTTGATTTTGTATTGCTCGAGGACTAGCAATGATCTGAGTGTGGGAGAACTGTTGGTGATTTCTAGTTACCCATTTTATCTACCGAAAAGGGATGTTTTACGTCTTAATTTGGTGGTATTGACTAACAATTCACCCCATATTTGTATATATTTGTAGTTGTTCTGTTTTGGATGTAATTGCAGGAAACAGGTATAAAACAGGGCAGTTATGGATAAGGAATCAAAGAGCAACAAGGATGGGCCAGGTACAGAGCCGCGTCGACCGGCGCGGGCTTGCGCCGATCGGCGCAGGAGGGTAAAAGACAATGAAAAGCATAATTCGGTCCAAGGACAGAGGCCCAACCCAATACAAATTGAAGTTGGTGGAAGTTGACCTAATCTCGCCGGATATAAAAGGAAGACATCTAATCAAGAGCCAAGAGAGGAGGAGAGAGACAACAATCACGATATCCAGTTGTTAGAACTAGGGTTTCAGGATATTGGCAGCGACGGTTGGTCAACACCGATGAGAACCACCAGAAGGGAGGTCACGCCGATTGGCGCGATGGTTGCGCCGATCGGCTCGTGCACGTTCCAGTGCTATTTCTCACCCCTCTGCTATGCTTAGCAGGAGGATGAGCGAGTAGTCTCATATTCTCTTCTCTGGTGCGGGGATCTGGTCATGTAACTCTCATACTTATTGATACTCTCTTGATGAATTCAATCTATGTAGTGAACTCAATTGTGCATCTATTTCATTAGTGTATCGGCCGGTATACTTCTGCCCATCGCATAGTGCAAGAAACCAGTGGGGAGCTAATAACCTTTGTAGTGACAACCGGGGCGAACGAAACCACCATGTCTTATAGATTATTGGAATCATCATCCGAGTTAATAAGAATAAGGTTGCATGCTAATGAACCAATCCTAAGGAGAGAATCCTTCATTATCTTGTTACATCTCTAATAACTTTCATCCACCACTCTCTCACCATCATCATTCACACCAACTCAACCATTGCAATCTGTTAGTAAGCCTTTAATAGTAATAGTCCCACTCGTTCACTGTGGATTCGATAACCTTGGAATACTCTGAGGGAAAAAGAGCTACAACTGTACACCGTTCTCTTGTGGTATATAAGTGGGTGCGTAACTACGACCAACAATGGTCAAATGCTCATGCGTTGGCAACCCTCCAAATAAGAAAATATTATGACATGAAGGTGTTCCTATTGGCATAGTTTTCTATTTACTTTTGAGTATAAGAATGCCATACTATCAAGAGGGATGCAATGTTGATAGCTTTGCTTATGTCTCGGTGCTCAAACTGATCTAACAAACTTTTTTGAGAGTTTAACATTCCTTTGGGTGAAATTTTAGCTTGTTCTTAGTGAGGATGAATAGCCCTCTGAATTATCTTTCCATAGAGTTTAAGATCACCTAAATTGGACTTCATAAGCAAAAGTTATGCCATTTTTTCTGGGTACTCCCGGACTTAGACGGGTCCAGCCAGACTAGGACGGCTCAGTCTGGTCCAGAACCATTATCGCCTGACCCAGACTAGGACAGCCAAACCCGGACTAAGACAGGGTCTAGGGTCAGCCAGACTAGGATGGGATTACCCGGACTAAGACGATTGAGATACTAACAATGGTAATATTGGTTCTATTTTATGTTGACCCGGACTAAGATGGCCTCCGTGGCCGGACTAAGACGGCCAGTGACAGAACATAACGGCTAGTTTTTGAAAACTTCCTATATATACCCCCTTCATTCCCAACGGAAAAAGGTCGGTTCCATAGCAAAGAAACACACATTTAGGCCAAGAAACAACCTCTCCACTCCCTATTGCTTAGTGCTTGACCTTGTGGGCGAGATTGGGTGAGACATTGAGTGAAAGAGAGATAATTCCATTGTTGAGCACTTGAGTTCATAAGCAAGCAATCTTTTTGGCATTTGTTACTCTTGGGGATTCATCTCCTAGACGGCAAGGTGTCGCCCGGTGAGCTCCCAAGCTTTGTGGTGAGCCTCGGAAAGTTTGTGAAGGTTTCAATTCACCTCCGCAAGGGAAGGAATCAAAGGAAGCAAGAAAACCTGAGCTCGATCTTTGTGATTGCTCGGTGAGGATTTGGGTTGAAAGAGACCCGGCTCTTTGGAGCTCCTCAACGGAGACGTAGGATTCTTAAAGAATCTGAACTTCAGAAAAAAAAAACATCACGTCTCATATTTGGTTTGCAAGTTCTTTCCCTTGTTCTCATATTTGTGCTTGATTTGCTTACACTGAATTATTCTATCATTATACTTGTTGTTGTTCAATTCATTCGGTGTATTAGCTTATATATATGTTTAGAACAACTTGGTAGGAGTCAATTTATGTTTTGGTTGTTCAAATCATGTTTTTATACACCTTCCCGACACACTGTCCGCACTAAAACACCAACCCTAGCGGACTAAGATGGTTCCTATCTGAACTTATCTATTTTATCCGCTGCAAATTTGTTTTAACCGCCTATTCACCCCTCCCCCCCCCCCTTCTAGGCGACATTAAGCTCCTTTCAGTGAGTCGATTTACTATCGGCGGGTGGGTCAGCGGGTCGTATCGTGGTCTCAGACCCAAGCCCAAGGGAGGCTCGTCTTTCCAGGCGCTGCTAGCAGTCTAGCACAGGGCGAGTGTCTCACTTCCATGCAGGCCAACAATCCGGCCTCACACGCAGATAGAAATGGAGCTTGACGGCCCTCTCTCCCTCCTGCGTGCAGCCGTGTGGGGACGGCGCCGCCGAAAGGGACGGCCTCGGTGGACGTCGAGGATCTAACGGTAACGGCCAAAAGGATGGTGCATGTGAGCAGTGAAACCTGAGGGTGGCGGACGCACTACTCTGATGTGCAGGCCCAGCTCTGATTCCCCTCTCTCTCGCCCCAAGTCCCCGTCAACGGCCTGCGGTTAAGGGCTTGATTGGTTACCTAGACACGCCCGGCCTGCACAGGACTATAGAGCCTAGCTTCAATGAACCCACTTTTCAATCTTCATGTTTGGTAAGGTGAATGTGTTGGGACAATCTCTACATAGATATTGATTGTTAGACTGCAGCAATGCGATATGGTTACCCTGTAGTAGAAGAGGTAGAGTTACCGCTGGCTCCTCCAAGTTTTTGGTTCCGAGGCGCAAGAATGACAAAAGTAGGATGTGCAGCGTTAGCCTGTTCCAGGGTAATTAGATTCATTGTGTGTCCTCGATACATCTCGCCGGAGCCTGGCTCGACAAAAGGAGTTTTATTTTCGTTTCTAATGGTGCAGGCTCATGGAGCCTTTTTGCATCCTGAGAGCCTGGCTGAGAGAGATGGAGAGGGAACGAAACACCCCAGAAATAAAAGATGTTGCATCGGTTATGCAGTGTAGTCATCGTTCAAGCAACCAATCGCCCCCTAAGCTAATGGGTCCGTGCTGTGCACCGTTGCAGTGCACATGAAGCACATGAGGAAGTGAACTCGTCGTCCGCCTTCACCACCCGGTGCGATTGACTTGTGTGTCACGGACTGGTCAGGCTCGGGTACTGGACCGGTGTATCATCGTTCATCGAGCAAGCACAACGATGAATCACTAGTTCCCAGCCCGCCCACGTGCATGCTGGGAAAGTAAAAGGTGGTGCCCTTGATTCGTGAGTGACTGACGCTGAATTAAGCTTAAATTGGAACTAGGGGGTCTATATAATTTGCCAAAAAGAAGGTATGAATAGTAATGCTTTACTATTTATTTAATGATGATTTAATGAGGGAGGGGGGGGGGGGGGGGGGTAGAGCCCATTACTTCGTCACTGGCTGTTAGGGCCGTGCGCCACCAGCAAACAAGTCATCCTTGCTTAATCACCTACGCCCAGATCACGTCACACGCATGCTTCTTTTGTAAAACCAAGATCATCTACTAATATTATTGGAGGAGCATTATTGGGTGAACTAGCACTACGCCGCCGACGAAGCAGCCGCCACCACGATGCATCACGGGATGTCGCCGGAGAGCGCGGCCACAGCCGTCGTGGAGCGGCTAGCTGTGGCCTGCACCTCCTCTGCTCTGTGCTTCACCGCCAATGTTTCGGCGATGGCTCGAAGCTCTGTGGAGAGGGCCTCCACACCTGCCTAGTGCAGAGCAGCTGGGGCATCGTCGGCGCGCCACCAAGCCCGCCACAACAAAGCCTGACGACCACCATGCACCGGCGCAGCGCAACACAAAGGCACGGTATCACACTAAACCGGATCAGAATGCGATCCAACCCAATGCCGGCTACCAACACACCACCGAAGAGGCCAGCGACCTCCCCATGACTCAAGATGTTGTGCGAGGGCATCGTGTGCAGTGCGTGATATATATAGGATTGGTCTGTTGTAGGAAGACGAAGGATAGTGTGCAGGGGAGCCATGGAGGACTGGTTGGCTGAGTTGGTGATGAGAAAGATACTTCTACATATTAAGGATCCGTTTGGGAGGGCATATGCCCCTACAGCTTACGGTACTATTGGTACAATTTTAATACTATAGAATAGTAGCATAAGAGGGAAAAGCAAGAAAATAGTAGCTTACCGGCTTATGCAAAACTCCGTCCAAAACTCTTCCTCGAGCCGGTCGAGTGAGTGGCCAACATAAATTGAATCTCTATGCTCTGATGATTCAGTGTCTAATCCCAGTTATGAGTGTCACTAGGACGCATTGAACCTTTTTGCCCATCATTAATCATGGTAGTGTCCAAGCCAAGTGTTGTGGATCAGAACAAAGGGAATTGCCACATGACCGGCCGGGTGGTACAACTCAGGGTTGGTAGTTTAGAATTCAATGCAAGTCACAACTCAGGTCGTCAGGAACCAGGTCATGTTCCTGACCAGAACGGTGTTGCATACGTTATCAGCTCTTGTGGACGCATGGACGGAGGATGCATTTTGGTTCTAAGAGGAGGCAGATACTACTATGGGGCCCACCCTTTGGACCAAACCCTTCTTTGGGGTCTTTTCGGTAAATTTTGCACAAAGATACTCCCTAGCATCCGCCCCTTCGAGGCTTCATGGAGGGACATGGCGGAGAATGGGTGGAATACTTGTCTCCAAAGTACCAAGCAAAGTGACATTGCTGATTTTGTCCTAAATATTTTATAGTATTTGATACAGATCTGTCATTAAAAATGTAATAAAAGAGATCATCTAAAGTTCTGCATCCCAATCCTCCAGCAACTGATGTGCTCCGCGAATGCCCCATGCATGTTAAGAGTGCACCAATCTACAAAAGGTCAGCTAACGCCAAGGTTACAGAGTATTCTCCCTTTAGTACCCCCAGCGTCCTCAACAGAGGCAGGTTGTCCTTAACGATGGTTTGAATGGAAAAATAATATCTTGCGTCATTTCAATTCATTGTGCAAGAATCCAACGAGAACCAGGTTGTTACTTGGAAGTCTTGCTGCCCTATTAGGTGGTCAGCCACTCATTCAATGAGACAGGCCTGGCATAACCCTTGATTGTATTGAACTAGTCAATCTGCCCGCGCATTTGGGCGGCTAGTGTACATATCTTTTTTGTAAAATATAGTAAGATAGTTTTTTTTAGTTGTACATATTTTATAAATTCAATAATAAAACATAAAAAAATGAGTTGAAAATAAAATTTGACTATCTCTTTGAAAAAAGTGACTATCTTTTATCATAATTGTTATGTCAAAAATTATTTAGATTTATATTGGTTTGTGTTTCTTATTTTAGGAATTTTCTTATGAATACATTGGAATGAATATGACTTCTTTTTTATCTTGACTACTCAGATTGCCTTCAAGTTATTGATCCAATGAATTCAGTATTATTCTTTATCTCTACTTTTGGGATGATTTAATATATTATTTTAATTTTTTGTCTTCTACTTTATTGATTCAAAGAACTTCACTACCTTGTTACGTAAAGTTTCTCTCATAGCACCGGGTTTGATGAAATATCACATATAATAATTTGTCAATCTAAAAAAAATACCAGTGTTTTCCTCTCTTGGCTCTGTTTAGCACTTTATTTGTTGTCCCTTCTCTTTCTTTTCTACCAATGAAGTTGTTGAAACCATGAAAATTGATGCTAGCAGAAAAGAGGAAAGTCTTCAAGTTACATAGCTGGAGAGGAGAAAATTAGACTTAGTCTTATTAGGCTAAGGTGGAATGACGATGGAGTCCCAACTCCATAAGGTGGAGACGTTGATTGTTTGTTCACAATCCAAATTGGTCCTTCTCTACCAGTACATCTGATTTCTTCTTTGGCTTATCCTTTTGCTAAATTATTACTTGTAATGGAATTCATGGTGCTAGGGCAGCAGCGGGCTCATGCTTCCCCAGGACATGAGTCTCCAATAACCTATGAGAGAGAACCTTAATGAGAACATGATCAGAGATGTGGTGGTCTAAAGAGTTTAATGCAGCATGGAGCATCACGTTAGGATAGATGAGTGGTTATGCTAAATACGAAAAGGTTGCATCCACTCCTTCGGTGGCTATGTGGCATAGGGTATAAAGTCACCGGAGAAAGAAAGGATAGAATGATCTAATGACCAATAGAGAATTAATGGAACAATTTTTCAATCTATGATCAATTTTACAGCTCCGTTTAGCACACAGCCCATACACCTCAAGTGTCACATGCTGAGAGATGAGTACTCTGAACAAGTAATTGCCTACCAGCTATTCCAAATGGACCGCAAATATAAAGTGCTACTACCAATCTAAGTCCATCTTTTCGCCTAATAATCTATCCTAGATACTCGAGAGCACAGTTCCTACCAGCTCTTTCACGTTTCACCGTCCTAGAGGAACTGAAACCCCATGCAACAAGATGACTGGTTAAAATTAGGAGCTAATGACAGTGGTCACACACATAGGCTCCAACTACCAGAGCACATGGAAAGAAATGGTAGGGACTACGCCTCTCCACCTCCCTGGATGGCTGTGGTTAGGCCACAATGGCCAGGCACCAACTTTGAAGTGCCACCACCTGATCGTTCCTCATCAGCTACACACAAACTACATATTCTAACCTCAGCACCTCTGAAGCCCTTCACTTTGATTCTTCCCCGTTTAGCACTGATTAAAAACTCTGCCCTCTCCGAGATCAAATGCACCAAGACCTCATGTGCGAGGGAAAATTTAATACAGTACAAAGGCACCCGGCCCCGAAGTTCTCCTTGCTAGACTATATATAAATGCCTGGCCACGACACCTGCATGGTTCTCTACTACTGGACACACCATCACTGCTGCTTCTCTCCACCGGTAAAATGAGAGCACAAAAAAATCAATGGGATGAGTTCCCTTTACTTTAGAGAGCAAATTTCTGCAAAAAAAAAATAAACTCAAAACCTCCCCCCCTTGATTTTCATGATTTGCCCAAATTTCCGGGTCGCGACTGTTCGAGTAAAACAGGGGAACTACCCGAGCACTCTTATATAGGTCGGGCAATTATCAACCGTCGCTACTACGCCCTATGTAGGGGTGGTTGATATTATCAACTGCCGCTACAAACCGAGGCCATTTATAACAGTGATTGACATTGTCAACTGCCGCTATAGGTGGCTTTGTAGCGGCGGCTCACACCGCGGCAGGCCCCCTAGGCTCTGTAGCGGCGGCTCACTTTGGGCCGTGCCGCTGCGGCCTTTGGGCTGCCACCACTACAGACCTGTTTTGTGGTAGTGCAAGAACCTAACACACTCGTTCGCTCTAACTATCTCTTTCCTCCAGCAGAATGGCCATGAATTATCTCTCCCAGGAGGCCAGGAGCATTCCCAGGCATGGCCCTGGGGTGTGACCATGTACACTAACCTACTACACTACCACCACCACTACGAGAGGGAGCACCTCTTCGAGAAGCCCCTCAAACCAAACCATCTGAAACTTAGCTGTTACAAAAACGCCAGTGCACTGCGACTGGATCCCTCGCTTGCACGTTGTATGGTGGCGAACAGCATGCATATGCACGCAAGGGCACGCAGGCATGATGTCCCCTTCCCGCAAGCGCGAGAACGACCGCACATGGAAACCCCATCGTACGCGCGTGTCCGCAGTTCGCTCTTTCCCCATCTCTCTGTCTATGAATCTGCGACACGGGAGGAAAAGTTATGTATCCTGCGGCTTAAACTGGGTGACATTTAAGGAGCTCAATTAGATACAACTAGACATCCTCGTCTAGGTCTACCCACCTCGTATAGGTCTACCCACCTCATCTAGACATATCAATACAAATACCACAGAACACAGGATGTAGGGTTATTATCCTCCGGGAGGCTCGAACCTGTATAAATCAGCGTCTTGTATTATCATCGTCTCTCGATCTCGTGTATACCCCTGTCCTACATATAAATCCTCATAGGTGAACTACCCTATGCCTGCAGATTTGGCTTCAATTGATACTAATTTCGTCACATTTGTGTACTATTCGATTGGTATTCTCTTTTTGGCATACTTAATTTTCTTTTTCTCATGCTTGTGCAATTGTTCACGTTCTGTATGTGCTCCATCAACATGGAGCTGAATATACTGTATAACCTAAATTTGTAATGACTGCAACAAAAGAATAATGTAGCTTACTTTAAAATGTTCACACAACTTGGCATGTTCATGTGAGTTGTAACTTCAGTTTAATATCGCTAGCTTTTCCAATAGTAGCACAAATAATTTGTTTTGTGAATTGCTTCCTGCATATGTTATTTTTTGCCGAGCGCCAAGTTGTAACTCTTTCATCTATGTTTTTTTATGAGCTGCACTTGCATATATCTTGAAACTAGACACAGCTAGAAATTTCACATACCCCTTGGCTTGTATATATTTTCATGCATGGCATCAATGTTACTTTTAATTAATTGGAGGAAGAGTTTAGTTATCTAAAAATTATCTAATAGCATGACAAGTTCAAACTGCAAGTCATATGAATTAACAAGATACATTATGGCTAACCTGATTCTTCTTAGTGGCTGGTTGGATTACAACCTACGTTGTTGGTTGAGCATGTAGTGGAGCTTTGGTAGACCAAAATTGATGTGACAAATGAGGATCTTGTTTGCAGACACGTCGACCTGTATTTGGAAATCACTATTGTTCAATATGTCCATCTTATTTTGGGATATTTAATTACAATACATCAACTTTTTTAGAAACGATGCGGAATGGAAGAATGATTCAGGGTACAAATGCTGTATAGGCTTGCAAGTTAAATTTAGCTTTCAGTTTTGTTGGGATAACCTCAAAGTAGTTAACCTCAATAATTGCAACTGTTTCTGTGAATTAACAGTGACAACGAATTTTTCAGTGTTCATCTGCCTAAAAGATGCTATGTCTGTTTTGCTATTCATTGGCAATCGTGTGTGTATGTCCTTGAGGATTTACTTCATGTATGTGTAAGGTTTTGTCTGTATGAGGTAATATATCACATCATTGATGTGATTATTTAGAGCATTTTGTACTTCTGTGTTTAGCTAGACATTAGGGTGAGCATGTTGGTGATCTACAATTTGTACTTTTGCATATTTTTTTTGTAGTTTTCAAGCTTATTTAGTTTCTCATAATTTACAAGAAAGATTTTATTTTCTCTATATTTTATATTACCTAAAAGCTTCCTTTTGAGCTAATGAAACGCTCCAACCTAATCTCAATATCTTATAGTATTTTTTTTCTATAGAAAGTATTTGTGATCTTAGGTTTACTGAATATGAAACTATGAACTTTGATCATACTTGCCAGTGCCTTCTCTATGCAAAGAATCTGAAGGATTGTAATTGGTTTAGTAGTTTGCAATGATATATCTCACGGAGTAGCTGTTTAATGGAAAATATGGGATAGCATGATTAAAGCCGGAAGCACAGTCAAAAGCAAGCCAATCGAAGGCAGCATGCCTAGAGAGCAACAGAGGTTATTATCATGTTCATTAAATAATTTGATTATGTTGATTTACTTCAGGGAAGGACATACAAGGTACAAATCTCAAACTCATATAAGGTCAATTAGTGCATGATTTGTTTGCTGATTCTACGTTAACTGCAAGCTAAGGAGCTGCTTACACATGGTCTAGAAAAGTTTAGTTAGTACATGATAGACACCATGGAGAATCTCTAGGATGATGTATGAATCTATAATCTATATGTGGAAGCATTTTATTTATCAGTTTTATAGAATCATGACCTCTCTACATAGATATGCTTCTTGGTATTACACACTCTCTGATTTGCATTGTCTTTGGTTGGTTTCTAGCGGGCATGAGATTATCGCTTGGAGTACTGGGTAATGAAGTGAAACGAATAGAGACCATAGAGGGATTATTCCAACAGAACAGAAAGACTTATGTCGGCTGTGAGGGATTCGATGTGGTTACAATGGCATGGAACTCCATGATATTAGTGTTTTTTTCCTCATGACAGACTTCTCTTAATCTCTCCAGTTTTTTTCCCATATGAGTGATGTATGTTAATCTAAGTTAGTAGTATGAAACATGTTCAAGTCTAACACAGTTATGTTGTCACTGCGGAACCTTTATGTTATATTTGAGTTTGATAGTGAGTTGTCTGAAGTAAAAAAAAAAAAAGAAGAGTTTGCAAGAAAGTATATATGCAATGTTTTACTTGTAGGCTCTCCTTAGTGGCCACGTTTCTCTTTTACGTTTTATTTCATTATAAATAATATCTCTTTTAAGTTTTTCTAGCAAAAAAGAAAAAAAAAAGATGCACCTTGCTATTGGAGAGCTAGAGTGATCTTGTTGCAAGCATGCTAAATTGCAATCTAATAAATTGTATGGACAGATAGATTATGTTACAGAGTGAGGAAAATCATCAAGATGATGCTGAGATTGACAAGTACTATGCAAGGTAGAGGACCTGAAGATGCTGGACGGATGAAATGATGTGCGCTAGAAAAGAGAGGATTGATTTAGAGATTACCACTGCAACAGGCCAGCAACCTACTTACATGCAGAAACTTTTGTAGTGTGTGTCACCTGTATAAGGGATGATATGAGACCGGTACCGTTACATGTAGTGAACCTGAATGATGTTTTCCTATAGTCAAGAGAAACCTATTGTCAAAAAAAAAACAAAGATATGGTTGAGTGAGTCGGAAATCAAAATATACATTTTTTTTTTGGTTATACATGTGGAAATGAATAAAGGCAAAAAACTAGTGACTAGTAAAGAGAATAGGCGACGTTGACTCGAACATGGGTAAGGATATGCTTGTTGGGCCACACACATACATCAAGGATGAGCTAGGAAACAGATGTTGATCTGGCGATCAATGGGCCCACTGCCCACAACCGTTCGGCCAGATCCTTATACAGAGATTTCCTACACGTCGAGTGATAGCAATATGTTGGAGTCATCTCATAGATCGGCCCAAAAGCCCATTAAAACTGACTAATCCTAGCCCAATTAACATGCAATCAAAAGGTTGGAGAAAAAGAAACGGTTTCAACACTTTAAACGTATTTTTCTTCCAAATCTTAACTCCGATTTTGAATTTGTTTGAAGCACAGCGGTGTTTAGAGTTAATTTTACGATGAGATCTCATATGGTTATTTTTGAAGGTTTTAAAATATTAATTTTCATCAATATTTTTAATGGTTCATGTCTAATTTTTTCTAGTGTACCAATATTTTTTATATTCTGTATCAGCATTTTTATAGAAATATTGACACATTTATAAAATATTGAATGAATTTATAAAAAATGTTGAAACATTTTTTAATATCAAATTAATATATAAAAATCAATATAACAATTTTCAAATTAATTATTGTGATGGGAAATCAAGAACAATAAAACAGCTTTGCAATCTGTGAAGCGAGACATGAAAGACTAGAATATCGTCAAGAAATTGACCATGGATAGGAGTGTGTGGAAGTTAGCAATCCACGTACCGCAGTTTTGATTTTTTTTTTGTTTCTTTTGTTTAGTTTTATATTACCCTCTCATGCATCTTCTCTTCTTTTCACAATATAGTTTTTTTCATCTCTTTTTTGAAGTTTTTTTCCTCTTTTTCCGTCTCTTTGATCTTCTTTGTCATGATTCTTATATTTGTTTGTTCTACTCTTGTATTTGGGTTCTTCGAGGTTTCATTCTTAGGGTACCCTAACTTGTTTGGGATTAAATGCTTACTAGTTGTATGTTTTAAAATAATTCTAATAGTAGTAGTACTTAGTCGTTAATTATTTATGAACCATTATTTTAAGAAAAAAATTATTGTACATATTCAATTGCTTATTTTAGATTTTAGTGAGTAATAAATAATATACTACTAAAATTATGGCAGTAGCAACTATGAACCATAACACAGGTCTATAACAGTCCATGGTATTCGGCTCTGTTCTTGCCGCAGACCATAGATTTTGAGTAAAAGATAGTAACAAACTAACAAAAAAAGGAAAACAAATTTTAGACAGAAACCATAGTTCTAAAAGAGAACGTTTCCACATACCAATTAAAAGGTGACGAAACCCGGAAGAGTTTTAATTGTGCTCACCACACACCTCTAACTGACCAATTGGCACACATGGAGTGAGCACGGGGTGATGGCCTGAGCGAAGGTAGAGGCCAGGTCAGGACTGCTGGTTGCGTGTCACGTGTACTCCACGACACCGCTCCACGACCTGATGAGAATTCCTCAACATTACGCCTGCTGTATTGTGAATGACTGACATGTGTGGGGTTAAATCTGCATGCGAGTAAAGAACACTAATGTGAGGAACCTCCGTTTGTGTGGCATCACAACAGAGTGCTTGACCGCACCACACCTCTTGTTCGCCTCCGTAAGAGGATAGTCGTGAATAAAGGAGACAATGGAGTGCTACTAATTAAATGTTTTATTTCAGTAGCAGTTTATTGTCTCTTTTTATTATGCCACAAGAGGATAACCATGATTAAAGTAGGCAATATACTGCTTCTAATTAAATGTATCAAGATCATGTGCATTTTGTTTATCCATTGTTTGGACTTTTGCATCAGAGCCATTGCTTGGAAGGCTTGCAAACACTTTTGTTTTACAAATCAATTCAAATGAAAATACAAAATCATATGGTGGTAATACGCTCTTTTTTCTGTTGACGTGTTAGTGCAAATTTACATTAATTGGCATCAATAAAAGAAAAACAAAGGAGGTATATGAGAAGTAAGTACTAGGATTTCATATGTTCTGACACCTTCCTGAGGCTCACACGCCAGTGACATGGTCTATTTTAAGCCCTGTTTGAATAGTCTTTTTTGCATCCAATTGAGGTGTGTTTGTAGAGTGGCACATACAAGAATAGCTTCACCTTAGGCGATGTCCATGCTTTCCAGACCAGCTAGTCGGCAGCCGTTGGTCACTCCAAACTTGAACGGGCGTCGGAATCGGAACAAAACCCACGTTGGAAAAGGTCAATGATGCAAAAGACAAATCAGGAGGCCGCCATGGCCGGGCCGGTGACCTGGAGGACACCGCAGCATGCCACGCGCAGGCTTTACACCCCATATCCATCATCAATCCCAACTACGTAGTTCTTACCATACATTTTTTCTTCTTCCTAAAAGAACTAGTGGTAATGATGTGCATGTATTGAATATCTGGATCGTTCAGCACATTATTTGTGATGTAAATATTGGTTCCACATCAAAATTTGCCTCTCATTGCTAGTCTAGGCTAGAATTGACTTACGAGGACCGGAGTCTTGTAAGCACTCATTTTCTTGCCAATCCAAGCAAGTAAAGCCTTTCTAAAGGATCCAATCCTACTCCAAGGGGTGTGTGGGTGTTAGATACGCCAGCATGAATTGCAAATATATGCCAAATCTAAAAAGATACAATATAATATCACTGGCATTACTAATTTAGGAACCACTGGTCTAAGATACAAAAATTTATGGTACATCTGAATTTTTGGTGTTCAAAAGATAATACTCCTTATGTTTTAATTGTAGTAGTACTAGTAGTTATTTATGAACCATTATTCTAAACAAAAAATTATTGTACATCTTCAATTACTTGTTTTAGATTTTAGTGAGTAATAAATGATATACTATTAAAATTATGACAGTAGCAACTATGGACCATAATACATGCCTACAGTTGTGACAGCCCGTGGTATCCAGCTCTGTTCTTGTCGCAAACCATAGGTTTCAAGTAAAAGACGGTAATGGAGTAACAGAAAAAGAGAGAGAAATTTTAGACAGGAACTGTAGTTTCAAAAAAGAAAGTTTCTTGACGCCAATTAAAATGTGACAAAACCCGGGAGAGTTTTAATTGTGCTCACCACCCACCACTAATTGACCATGGCGTGAGCGAAGCTGGAGGCCAGGCCAAGACTGTTGGTTGCACGTCACATGTAGTCCATGACGGCACTTCACGAGTTGATGAGGATTCTTCAACATTACTCCTGCTGCATTGAGAGTCACTGACATGTGTGTCTAAACCTGCATAGGAGTGAAGAACACTAATGCACAAAAATCTCAGGTGGCTTCACACAACAACGGAGTGCATGACACCGCACCATACCTCTGGTTCGGCCACGGCCGGAAGATGATGGTCATGATTAAACGAGACAATGGACTGCTACTAATTAATTCTTTCCTTTTAGTAGCAATCCATTGTCGCCTTTTATGGCGATGCAAGAGGACGACCATGATTAAAGAAGGCAGTGGACTGTTACTAATTAAATATATCAATGTCATGTGCTGCTACTAATTAAATGTATCAATGTCATGTGCAGTTTGTGTGTCCGTTTCTTTGGAATCTTGCATCAGAGCCATTGCTTGGAAGGCTTGCAAACACTTTTGTTTTGCAAATAAATTCAAATAAAAATACAAAACCATATGCGTGGTATAATATGCTCAACGATTTTCTTTTGTTGACGTGTTAGTGCAAATTTACACTAATGGATGTCAATAAGAAAATAAAGGAGATATATGAGAATTAAGTACTAGGACTTCACATGTTCTAACACCTTTCTGAGGCTCACACGTCAATGACCCAGCCTATTTAAAGCCCTCTTTGAATAGTCTTTTTGCATTCAGTGAAAGTGCGCTTGTGGAGTGCCGCATACAAGAATAGCTTCACCTAAGTCAGAGCCCATCCTTTCTAGACCAGCTTTCGACCGCAGAAGATGGTTGATCCATAGAAGAACACAGTGTATGCCGATTAGGTCCAAGAAAGACTGTCTTTGATATATAAAAAAAAAATCAGAAACACTGTTGAATCGCATCAGCTCTTTATTTTTATGAGCTGCGCACGGCTGCTGCTTCCCCAAGTTACCGTGCGTGCGTGTGTCCTACTCTCACTGACAACTGTTAACCAACCGCCCTCAGAATGTAAGTATTATTCATACGGAATTACAGACGATCTTGTTGTTCATGCGAAATGGTCTGCCTCGACTAATCATCCGTCCCCTGATTTACTAGTAGCACGCTCTGCTGCCGCAGGAAGCAGCAGCACGGGACGCGGTCGTCACACGTCGCCAGCCGTTGGTCGATCCAAACTCCAACGGGCGTCCGGAGTCCGAACGACACCAGTGCTGGAAAAAGGTCGATGACGCAATAAGACAAATCAGGTGGCCGGCCGATGACCTGCAACACACCAGGCTAGTTTGGTTGCTACCTGCCAGGCAGCTGTGTCCGTCGTCAGGCATGCATCAGGCATCCATAATCGAACGCCTGAGCGCGGCGCCTCACTCAAGCACAAATGGGCAGGGCACTGTAACAAAAAAAAAAAAATCGGCAGGGCATGAACCAAACTAGCCCACCGTGCCACGCCACGCGCAGGATACGTATCCCATCCATCCATCATCAATTAATTCATCATCGTCAGCAAGGACAAGGACGCCCGCTGTTTAGTGTTTACTATACACCCGAACGTTGGCTGGCTCGTCCCGCACATCGAGGCCTGAGTACAGTGCTAACGTGCCGATCCTCCGACCCGCGGAGAAAAGGCGGCACCTACCTAGAGTAATGTACAGTGCTTGGCTGCGGTGGTGGCTAACGAGCGACGGCTCAAGATTCTGCATGGGCAGCATGTACATGTCTCCCTGTTGGTTGTGTACTAGTATTACTGACGGCGTCCAAACGCGCGCGTGTCCAGTTGCTTGTTGTGGTGTCAAATGATCCGGTGTCGTTTGCACACGAACATATCGTACCCGCGGCCCTCACTGTACCACCCGGCCGGCGGCGGCAAGAACGTCGATCAGAACCAGTGGAGTAGTAGTACTCATCCTCCTCCTCAGCAATGATCCACGTCGACGACGATCACCTTCTATATATACACGGTACTACTCCGTCACTCGGTGCCTCGGTTCGTAGAGAGAGCAGAGAGGCAGTATACCGATTCACGTACGTCGTGTCGTCACACACTCTCGTGCAACAGTTTCGTTCTCTGCTTGCCACACCATACACCATATATATCAAACGACGCAGAACAGGTCGGCACGTGTACACATACTCGAACTATACGATCTTGCGCCTACGTACGTATCATATGCACGAGTCTCTCCACGTACGTAATCCAATCAGATTAGGCAGCACATGCACATATATACGTGTGTATATCTAACAAGTACATGTGACGATGCTGAGAGCATGAGAGAAGATCACGTAGCCTCAACAACGGGCCGAAACCAATAATATTGGGAAAATGACGTTGGAAGTATATATATATACGTAGCCCACATATGCCAACCAATCAATGGAACAAATGCCCGCAGCAGTTTGAGAGCAGTACATCCAGCGCAGAAGAGTGTGGGGTTTTGGATTTAGCTAGTATCATGCTTGCCTTTTTTTTTTTTTAGCTAGCTTCAAATGACTATATTTCTTAAATCGTTGATCTAAACGGAGATTCATTTGCACTGCTGTATACCTTGTAATTATATCTACAAAATAAGGTCTTATTAGTTGATCGTATTTTGGCAAAAAAAGAAAGATTAATGACATAACAACTCCATATGTCATATTAGACTACAAATTCTGATAATGTCATAGCCCAAACACCATAATTTTAACTATATTTTCAAAAAAATTGGTCATGCTCTCAGGTTGCTCATGACAAAATTTTTAGTAAAACATTCTTGGACATGAACCAAAACTGCTCCAAGTTTCACACCACTCACATAAGTTATGATTGCTTAGCACCACTTCAATAGTATTCACTTCGCCCAATAATTTATCATTTGTGAAAACTAACCAAATATTTTACTGAAGCCATCACTGTTCACGACGTCTTGTCCTAGCCTCGCAAATAATAAGCCAATTGGTATTGCAACCATATCCTATGGTTATAAATACCAGCAAGCGCCTTCACCCCTCTCAATCCCAGAAACATGATATCACGATGAATCATTACTTATGCCATCATGATGTCCTATTTCTTGCTCTGGAACTTAGTAACATAAAGTTTCACACCGTTAACATAAGTTATGACTCATCAACTTCACCTAGAACTCTTAAATTATACTCCTCTCCATTGATTTCAATATTCTTGGGCTTTTAGAATTGTTCAACAATCTTACCATTTGTAGAGTTTGGCCCATTATTGCGCTGAGGCCCATCTTTGACGACTACTCCTATCGCAGCCCTCACAAACAATTAGCCAACCCTATCCTCTCGCTATAAATACCAAGCGCCTTCACCTTTTACTCGCTCTACATCCCTAGCGCCGCCTCCAACTCTATTCCCCACGATCCCCATCGTCTTCATCAGATCTCATTTCTTGCTCTCGATCCCATCGCTACCACTCTCCCTATCAATCAGTGCCACCATGTGATCCCGTTTCTCGCTCTTGATCACCGGTGCTACCTTTCACTTTTATCATTCTCGATCCCTAGCTAGCTTCGCCTATACCTCTCCCTCTCAATCCGATCGCTACCGCTCTCCCTCATGATCCCCAGTGCCACTATGGGATCGTGTTGATCGCTCTCGATTCCTAGTGCCACCTCTACCTCTCCTTCTCAATCCCCAGCGTTGCAATGAGATCTCTTTTCTCTCTCAATCCCACAACCACAACTCTCCCTTTCAATCCCTAGCACCATCCTGAGATCCTATTTCTGTCTCTCGATATTTCTAGTACAACCTTCACATTTCGCTATCTTGATCCCTGATGCCACCTCTACCTCTCTCCCTCCCGATCACCATCACGGTCATAAGGCCTGATGCCACCACTACTTGAAGGGTTACGTAAGATTGAAGAGTATGGAAAGGTCATATGCCAACGGGAGCGACTCTTTGGACGCGATATGCGTCAGATCTATGGTGATTGAGAAAAGATGTTTTTGATAGACAATTTTACGGGAACCAATGCGTCAGATCTATGGTGATTGAGATAGGATTTTTTTGGTATGCAAATTTGGAGGTACCAAGGTGTAACACATGTTAGATCTACGATGGAGACATGGGCATAATGGACGACTCAAAGTTTGTTTCTAACCCCTCTTTTAATGCTTTACTTGGGTATTGTACATCATTTTTGAATTGTGCATGTCATGCTAATTTAGTATTATTTCCATTTTGGCATGGCTATCGTTTCTCCTTGGAATTCTAGAAAAGGGGAGCTCATAGCTTAAGAATTAGGCATCGTTTTCACTTTTGCCTCCAAATTAATAAATCACAACCTAAATTTTTCATCAGATGTATCCAAATGTTGTTCTATATAGGATTTTTTTGATATTTAAATGCATAGTAAACCAAAAAAATCCTATTAGATCTATAATCTTATCCATTTAGGGTTGGGTTGGACCTTATCGTTCTATATTTTTACACCTACATTGTGAATCCAATATATATGGGCTACAAAACAGCATTGTAAGAGCCCAAACCAAGCATATCCTAAATGCTTGATACCAAGTATTGTAGATTTCAATTCAATTTGTATTACATTCTTATTGCAATTATGAATTCTTCTTATTCCTACTTTCCAAGAAGGCCCAACGGTTGTGAGAAAGCTAGCTATATGTTCTCCTTAACAAGCATGCTTGGAAAAATATGATAAGTGTTCCGGTAGAGGCAATCTATAGTAATGTTGCGCTTCTCTTGATCAAGTGTGCCTCGCTGGACCAATCGCAGTTGATGATTGCACCTTCTTTTTCCTACATGGACCTATGCATCAAGACCATGTATCATTTCAAATTTATCAAAGGTTTCCTACATTGACCTATTATGACATTTCAAGGTTACAACACATGTCTTCCTCCATGGAAGAAGAAGAAAAGGTTGCATCAAGATCTTATGAATTTCACTCCAAAAGCAAGCAAGGATTAGGACCTCTCATCATTGGATCTACAGCTACAACAATCGATTGATCCAGCCATGTTTGCAAATATGTTGAACAAATTTATTGCAAACTATCAATGGTAAAAGCCAATGAACCTGAAGGTTTTTTATCTGGATGTGCAAAAGAACATAGCTATGCTACAAGGATACATAGATATTACTACATATCAGAACAAAATCCTATCAATGGTAGAAGCCAATGAACCTGAATGTTTTTTATCTGGATGTGCAAAAGAACATAGTTGTGCTACAAGGATACATAGCTATTACTACATATCAGTACAAAATCAGGTACATTCTCTCTTTTACTACTAAATTGTTATGTTGTTGCTTTGGAGAGACATGTTAACACTATTGCCCATGGGAGTTGTATATAGTAGCAAATGCTTGCACCAAAATCCTAAATAGCTTTAATTGTGTTAACATCTTGATTTGTTTGGTTGGTATTTGGATAGAAACTTGCTAGTGACCCTCACTCTACAACAAGAACTTATGCATGCCAATTCATATATGCAATTATGGAAATTAAAAAACTGAGTTGCATGCACTAGGATGCCAACCAACTCTATCAACTGAGTTGCATGCATTAGGATGCCAACCAACTCTATCAGTGACATGATAGCATCGCTCCTATGTAAACAAGAAAAATAAATGCAATTGTTTGATTTGTAGATTTATTTTCTAGATATGCTAGCATGATTTGAAAAATTATATCAGATCTAAAAAGATACAATATTACTGGTAGTACTAATTTATGAACCACTGGTCTGAGATACACAAAATTATGGTACATCTTTAATTGTTTGTCTTGAATTTTTAGTAGGTAACAAATAATACTCCTTGTGTTTTAAAATAATCACAATAATAGTAGTACTAGTAGCTATTTATGAATCACTATTCTAAGAAAAAATTTATTGTAGATCTTCAATTGCTTGTTTTAGATTTTAGTGAGTAATAAATGACATACTACTAAAATTATGGCAGTAACAATTATAAACCATGACACATGTCTACTGTACTGTTGGTGGCAGCCCATGGTATTCGGCTCTGTTCCTATCATAGACCATTGGTTTCGAGTAAAAGATAGTAACGGACTAACAGAAAAAGGGGAAAATAAATATTAGACAGGAACTGTAGTTCCAAAAAAGAACGTTTCTAGGCACCAACCAAAAGGTGACGAAAACACGGGAGAGTTTTAGTTGTACTCACCACCCTCCTCTGACTGACCAACTAGCACACATGGAGTGTGCGGGTGGTGATGGCGTGAGCCAAGCTAGAGGCCAGACCAGGATTACTGGGTGCATGTCGCATATTGTCCATGACACCACTGCTCAACCTGATGAGAATTCCTCAACATTACTCATGCTGCATTTAGAGTCACTGACATGTGGGTCCGTACCCGCATGTCAGTGAAGAACACTAATGCAGAGGAATCTCAACTTGCATACCACATCAACACAGTGCATGACCACACAATACCTCTAGCTCAGGCGTGGTGCAAGAGGACGACCATGATTAAAGGAGGCAATGGGCTGCTACTAATTAAATGTATTAGAGTCATGAGCAATTTGTGCATCCATTTTTTTGGACTTTTGCATTAGGGCCCTTGCTTGGAAGGCTTGCACACACTTATGTTTTGCAAATTAATTCAAATGAAAATACAAAACCATCTACATGGTATAATATGCCCACTGATATTCTTCTATTGATGTGTTAGTGCAAATTTACACTAACAAACGTCAATAAAAGAAAAACGGAGGAAGTTTCCCAGAAGAAAGTACTAGGACTTCACATGTTCTAACACCTTCCTGAGCCTTACAGGCTAGTGACCTAGCCTATTTAAAGCCCCCTTTAGGTAGTCTTTTTGCATCCAGTTCTACTTCACAATCTTCTGAAGAGGAGAAAAAAAGCTTTAGATCTTCTGGTTTGAAGGCGAAAGGGTGAAATAAGGGTAAGTAAGTCAAGAGTTGTGGATATGCTTTAGCTTTGATGTAGGAGTAGTAGAATTGAAGGGATGATTGGAGGAGGCTACTTTGTCTTCCTCCATCCCCTCTCTAGCTCTCTTTCTATTTGTGTGTCTAGATCATGGGTCCAATAGTCAGGTCATGTTTTCCTCCAAACACAGCTCCGTTGTTTAATGTTTCACTAGGTGAGATATGGTTGTTGTTATTCTTCTCCTGATTTTTAGGCCTCTATGTCAGATCTGTGGAGTTTCCTAAGACTTTTGTCAGATCTGTGGAACTACGACTTTTGAGGTGGTCAAGGATGAGTAAGGAGGAAATCCTCAAGGTGCAGGTGAGTTTTTCCTCTTCGCCACTCAATCTGTAGTGCACATACCCGATTATTTCCTTCTTGTGTTTGCTGTCATTTTATTCCCTCGCCGAGCTATAGATTGCTTCTGTCTTTAGCATATGTTTCTTTGTCTCTATGTCTGTTACATCCATGTTTTGTTTTTATATTTTCTTAGATCATCTTTGTTATATACTGTTTATACTGTATGCTCCTGACCTTTTTTGTTCTCTATTCTACTCGAATTTACTGACCTATTTCAGTGCATATATTTGAGTATTTTCTTGTTGACTATAGATATTCGATTGTTCCCTTCTTGTGTGTGTTGCCATTACCTTCACTGTTTGATCATGTACAATCAGTTATGATTTTTTTTTTCCTCAAAGAGTCCATGTATGATTTTATATTTGATTTTATTCCTCTCTGTTTGCTATATTGGTGATCTTTTGTTCTATGTCCTACTCGAATTTACAGACCAGTGTGCTGAAAGTAAACATTCACTGTGATGGCTGCGAGAAGAAGATCAAAAAGATCCTCCGCAAGATTGAGGGTAAGGAAGATTTTACTTTATTTTTACCATGTTGTTAGTGTTCTTTTTTTTTTACTCTTTTGTTTTTTTTTTCTGTAGGACAGATGGTACCTTATTGGATTCTTTTTTGTTTACTCTTTTTGTCTATTTATTCATTTATTTGTTCTAAGACAAACGGTATGTTGTTGGATTGATATGAAGGTGTGTACCAAAGCAGCATTGACGCAAAGGAGGGGAAGGTGACAGTGTCAGGTCTGGTGGACGCCGAGACCATCGTCAAGAAGCTGAACAAGGCCGGCAAGCCGGCCGCTATATGGGGCGCAAAGCCTGGTGTGGTGAGCCAGTCCCAAAAGCCCCAGTTGGGAGAAGGCGATGGTGCTACCAATGGAGGAGCCGGAGAAGCTGAAGGTTCTTCTAGTGCTGTGAGAGATGTTAAGATGGTGATGCCGCAACCGACGCCACAGCAGCTTGAGCAGCTGCAACAGCTACAGTTGAAGGGGACGATGCCACCTTTCCCGGCGGCGGCGGCGGCGGCTGCTGCACCTGCTGCCGCAACTGCCAAGGACCCCAAGTCCGTCAGGTTCAACCTCACCGAAGAAGAGCTCGGTGACAATGGCAACGAGATCGGGGAGGAGTTCGATGAGTCTGATGATGGGGAGTTCGAGGATGTCGACCTCAACGACAACAACTCCAAGATGATGCTGATGAAGCCCACGGCCATGCCGCCGAACATGATGGGTGGTGGCGCCGCCGCCGGCGGGAGCGGCAATGGTGGCAAGAAGGGGAACGAGATCCCCATGCTGATGAAGGGGGTGGCCAACAATGGTGGAGGCGGAAAGCAGAACGCCGGAGGCGGGCAGGGCAACAGCACCGGCGCCAACAACAACGGAGGCGGCGGCGCTGCCAAGTCGCAGAACGGCAATGGCGGTGGTGCTGGTGCTGGTGCTGCTCCGGGCGGGGGGATGATGATGGGCTCCCGTGTTGTTGGTGGGCCGATGGGCGGCATGCCACCACAAGCAGCAGGCATGATGAGGCCGCCGAACATGATGGGCAGAGCCAGTTTCCCCGGCGTGGGCCAGATGGGTGGTGGAGGGCCCATGAGCATGCCGCCAGTGGCGGCCTACCATCCTCACATGAGCGGTAAGCAGCCGCCGGCTGGCGTCCCTCTGAATGGCATGCCCCCTAACGGCATGGCTGGTGGGCCGGGCTTCTACCAGGGCGGCGGCAGCGGCATGCAATCCGCGGTCACACCTGAGATGATGCAGGGTGCTGCCGGGAACCACACCATGGCACAGCAGCAGCAGCAGCACATGGCAATGATGCAGCAGCAGCAGCAACAGCAGCAGATGATGATGAATGGCGGCCACCACGGCGGCAACGCTGGGTACCCACCGATGGGCTACGGCGGCTATGGCCATGGCCATGGCCGTCCGCCTATGCAGTACCCGATGCAGTACCCGGCGCCACCACCGAACCATGCTGAGCCGTACAACATCTTCAGCGATGAGAACCTCAACAGCAGCTGCTCCGTGATGTGAGGAGAGGGAGACGTAGCGACCTGCTGCCGGTGCTGGGCTTTCCTCCTCTCCTACTGAAGGAACGCAGCAGGTCTCTGGTGATCGGTCATCAATCAAGGCATGGATAATCAGTATACCTGAATAATGAATCTAGCTAGAATATCGCCCCCACCCCACCCCCACCCCCACCTTTCCTTTTATCTTTGTCGATGGTTTCATAAGACATGGTGATGATGGTGCTAAAATAGCTCTAGAAGGGGTGTCATGATATTGGCTTTCCTTCTTAGTGGTCAATGGAGTGATGGATCAATGGTACTTACTAGAACTGTGTGCTTGCAAAAACAATGTTAATTGTCGGTGTTTGGCTCTTGTGTGCCTTGTAATGAATGAATGGTAGAGCTAAATTCTCTTTATTACATCCTGTCTTTTCTTGATGGAATGTTGTCAATTCTGTCTTTTTTGACTTCACTGCCTTTGGATGAGAGATCAGAGGGGCTATAAAACTATATCTATGGCATGATGATAGTGATAATTGTGGCCGCAATGGAGGGGGACGATCACGGTGGTGATTCCGGTGGTGAGTGACTAGGTTGAGAACTTAGACTAGTGGTTGCCATGATGAGGTAGCATGGATGAGCAGGCTGCTGCTTTTGTAAATACACATTTGCTTTGCTTCCTTGGTCTGGCTTGTCCAGCTCGGCAAGAACTTTATGTCTTCCTTCTCCAAAGGAGAAGAAGAAAGTCATGGATACTGCTGGATAGGATATGTGACAGCAGTAACTAAAGTGGGGCAAGTGATGGAACGGAGCGCCTAAATTATGCGATGCTACTATGCAGGGTAAGCATGTCGCTGCTTGCAAAGGCAAGCCAAAAAAAATAACCTGCGATCGAGCCATGTTTTCAGGGCGGGTTGGACTGGATTATTGCGGAGGAGTTGTCTAGTTTGCTACAGGTAAGCTACGGAGCTTTATTGTGGAAGCTGGAGGACGGAGGAAGGTGGTAGTGTGGTGCGCTGGAATTATAGCAGCTTTAACGTTGATCGTCTCCTGCACTGTAGAACGATCCTGACACGGAGACTGGGAGACGAGAAGGACACGGTGGGTGGCTGCCAGAATAGCTTGTTCAATAGTCATTAGCTGTCCTTCCTTGATAAGTTAGACCGATAGGTTTTAAGGTCAGATGATGGCCAAGATCTAAGGTCAGATGATGGCCAAGATCGAGAGAAGTAAAGCATGCCAAAAGGCAAAAAGAGCTTTTTTCTGCATTCTTACTGATGCACTCGTGCTACAATTAGCCAACTAGGGCGATGTCGGTCAGGAGTGTGTTACTGCTACTTGCTGCCGAAGTAGAAAAATTAACTTGAGATGTTTGATCATGTCGGTACTATTATGCGCTGATGGGTCCAGGCTTCTTGTCGGATTTTGTTCAGTAAAATCTGGCTCATGTAATCGCTATTGTCTGGTCGCGTCTAGTGCTTTCTCTGTTTTTCTTCCCTCTTAATGAAAATCATGTCCAGTCACGATTGCGAAAAAAGTTTCTAAAGCTAGGAATTAAGTCAGTTGAGTTCCTTTCGATATGCACCAGAGTCAGCTTAACTGATTATCAGAAGAACAAGTTGTACGTGACAGACAAAAGCATTGGTGCCACAAAATCATCAGAAAAGAATAGTATGAGTTGCGTACTCGCGGAGCGGATCACCTTGTGTTGCGTTTTGCTTTTGGCCTGGAGGTTTGAACTGAAACTGGCGCGACACTTTTCCCGCAAAAAAAAGAAAGAAAAAAGAAACTGGCGCGACACTTTGTATTCCGCGGAGATGTGCAAGCAACAAACTGGAACTACGTGCAGAGGAACGCATCAAACGGGCAGGTAGGCCTGAAACGGGCCTCCCCAATCTGTAGTATTTTTTTAAAAAAAACGGAATTTGCGGTATTTGTTTATGCATAATGCATACAGTACTTATCATGCATGCAGGTCCATCGGATAATGATGTTTCTCTGGAGTTTCCGATGACAGGGAGGGGTGTACGCGGTCCGTTTAGAAATGGTTTGTGCTTCAGTCGGAGCGCATGAGTGTGCATGTGCTTAGCTCCCTTGTCCATTTTTTTTTTTCTCTGGAGAATTGAGCAGTAGTATTAAATCAAACACGGGTTTACAGTGATCGAATGGATCGGAGCAGCTACTACCGTTGAAATGTTTGCAGTTGACGTGGATAGAATTCCAGCAGCATCAGCCCCCGGTGTTGAATTTCGGGCTGCGCCGGAGACGTCTGGCCAGCCTCGCAGAGCAAGCTTCCGGCTCCAATTCCTTTTCTTTTTCCGCTGATTTTTCCTCTCTCAGCGGCGCTGATCCGATAGGTCGAGCGGCAGGAGGCGCCCAGAAGAAGCCGCACCGACAGCCCGCGCGAAGGCGCAGAGAAAGCTATGGAAAACTGCTCCCACGAAATCAAAGCGAGATCACGGATCGTCCTCGACGGGCCGTTAGCGATCCACGGGCTTATTTTGGGCTAGAGGCTTGGCAGCATCTCTTTCAGATTTGGTAAGTTAAAATTAAAGATCTAATATTTATTTTAGAAATAAGAGAGAAGATACAGGTAAATATTTTATAATTTTTCTAACATAGTATCTATAATATACATAGAAATTCTATTAAGAGTATTTATATTAAAATTTGAAGACACGTAAAAACGATGATAAATTACACTATTCTACAAAGATATTTCTACAAAACAATGACCCAACCTCTATCTTACCCATCTGCACTGCAAGACGCGCTTGACACTTCAATGGCTAAGGTCGTCCAGCCCTTCTCCCGTGACATGCCGCCTCCTTCTCCACCATACCCGTGCACTGCATCTCTCCCCCAAGGGAACTCAGTCCAGCCCGCAATGTCCGATCAGCGATGCGTCTTACCCTTGCGCTTAGGGGTGGGACCGGTGGTAGCTTGCGATGGAGAACTGGGACAAGGTAGAGCGGGTACAAGATGTTGGGCGTCGCCTTCCATGTCTAATTTCAGGTACAGGTGGCCGGTGATGGAGTGGGCGGGAGAGGAGTGAGGCTAGGGGCTCGGGGGGTTGGAAACCTTCCGTGCGAGCGGTTGCCATTCCAGGTGGTAGGCAATGTTTTCGATCTCGTTCGCTTGGATTGATATATTTGCGAATCGAAAAGAGATAAATAGGACGTGTTCTAAAAAAGTTAGTGGCAATAGTCCATATAGGTATGCTGCTAGAGGGGTGTTTTTGCTAAATTATTTAATTGCTAGTAGGTTTTAGAAATAGCAATTCATTTTATCAATATTGCTGGAAATTATTTAATTTCTGGTAGGTTTTAGAAATAGCAATTCATTTTTTTATCAATATTGCTGGTGTTGCTCAAAGACAAACAAACTTCACCTAACTACTCCGATCAGGTCATTACAAATAACAGGAGGTCTAGAAGCGATACAAAATGGAAAACAAAAATGTTATTGGTATATGAGTACGTACGTACGGAGTACTCTGTACTACTCCAGTAGTAGTAGCGCGTGCGAGTAGAGTAGCTGTACACACAAGCTTTGCCCGTGCGTGCCGTGAGGAGGCACTGGTGGTCCGTACTGGACGAGGTCAGCGTTTGTCGTGGAGGCGCATCGGAATGCTGGCTCGTTTTCTCGCAGGACAGGCAGACCTGCACGCCCCATACGTGCATCGATTATTAGATTAGCATGTGATGTGACCCGCAGCGGTAAGATGCCAGCGCCCGTGCGTACCCGACTTTCGTTCGGACGGGTCGTCACGCTCGGTCTTGCCTCCAGCTGCCAAGAGAGAGAGACGTGACGCGCGCTGCGTGCACACTGAGCAGGGGCGGCGCGACCCTAGAATATGCAGAACCACCACACCCAAATGTGGCATCAACATGAGCGCAAAGATAACGGCCCAGCCAGCACCTCTCCATGCATGGTTACAGCACTCAAAGCTGATGTAGTGGTTGTCGCTTCCCTTGGCTCTGAACCTCATCCCATGTCAACGCTCTACCAAAAGCCAGGAGCACCATCTCGTCCAGTATAAAAGTTCGCCCCGCGTCCATCATTTTCAGACCCATTTCACGTCAATGGAAACGAAAACCATGACATGCCCGAACAATTCCCGCCTCCACCAAAGGCATCTCTGTATAGTATCTTGTTAGCACACAGATACTCTCTCTCTTAATTCACTCCAGGATTCATACACCAGTAGCAGAAGATGGGAATTGGAGAGAATTACACGAGTCTGAGGGAGAGAAGAGGAGCGACTTAGGGAAGAAAAAGATATGGTTTACAATGATTGATACTTGTTGTCTGTTCTTCCCAGGTCGTCTTTATTAGTAGACTCGTCTTGGGTCGCCTCCTGGCGCTCATCAGGCCCAGTCAGACCCATGCACCTGAACGCTTGGGCGTGTTGCGCGGCTGGTCCTCCTTGGCTTCCCGCCATCACTATCTCAGAAGGTATTGCCCGGTATAGTGCTAACATCCTCCTCCCCTTGAGTACCAAGAACCTGCTCTTGAGGGCCTCCAAATCTTCCTAGGAAGCCAACTTGGAGTCCATTCCTGACCACCGCACCTTACATTGGGTCACCAGATTGCCTCTATGAGATATCATCCGCTTCTGGAGTACCTATAAAAGAACTTACAGTTCATGATTAGTTTCAGGGAGTGGTACACTCACCGAATGACGCCCCAGAGCCCCTTTTAGTTGTGACACGTGGAAAACTGGGTGGACGGTACTGTGTTCTAGTAACTTTAACTTGTGTGCCACTGGGCCAACCTTCTCTAGAATTTCAAATAGACCAAAGAACTTGAAAGAGAGTTTGTTGTTCGAGCGTTGGGCCACTGAGCTGTGAACATATGGCTGCAGTTTGAGATAAACTGAATCACCAACAGCAAACTGATGTTCTGACCTGTTTTTATCTGCCTATGATTTCATCCTTTGCCGGGCACGCAAAAGGTGTTATTGTACCAGTTTGGTCATCATCTCTCTTTCTTTTAACCACTCTGATAGATCTTCAATAGGTGAAACCTCATATTTTGTCCACCCCAAAATGTCGAGGCACGTGGCCATACAGAACTTCGAATGGTGATCTGCCCAAAGCTGAATGAAAACTTGTATTATACCAAAATTCAGCCATTAAGAGCCATTCTTTCCACTTCTTTGGACAAGCATGGACAAAGCATCTCAGGAATGTCTCTAGGCATTGATTAACACGCTCTGTTTGTCCATCGGACTGAGGATGATATGCAGAACTCATATGGAGATTAGTATTAGTAAGCTTAAACAAGTGTTGCCAAAAGTTACTGGTGAATATCCTATCTCTATCTGATATAATTGACTTGGGCATACCATGCAGCTTATAGATATTGTCCAGGAATGCTTTAGCAACCTTAGCAGCAGAGAAGGGATGTTGCAGTGGAATAAAATGAGCATATTTAGACAGCTTATCCACCACCACTAATATATTGCTAGAATTACCAGACTGAGGAAGCCCTTCAATGCAATCCATGGACACCACCTACCATGCTTGAGATGGTATAGGCAATGGCTCAAGTAACCTAGGATATTTGTTCCTATCTGGTTTTGCTTGTTGACAGACAGTGCAGGTTTTAACAAACTGATGAATAGATGACTTCATAGTAGGCAAAGCAAAACATTGTTTTACCTTGCGGTATGTCACTGGTGCACCAGAATGATCCCCAATTGCTGAATCATGAAAAGCTGCAATTATCTTCTGCTGCAATACAATGTTATGGCCAATCCAAATTGTTCCCTTATACCTGAGAAGACCACTGTTAAAGGAAAAATTATCCTTGGAACCTTGGTCCACTGAGAGTTGTGTTATCAATTCTCTAGCTTGTTTGTCATGCTGATAACCCTCTACAATTTCAGCAGCCCAAGGCATTACACTTTCTGAGACTACCAACAAGTGGTTTGTAGTTGTAGGCCTTCTTGACAAGGCATCTGCTGCTGTATTTTCAGTTCCCTTTTTGTACACCACCTTATACTGCAACCCAATGAGCTTAGAGTAGACTTTCTGCTACCAACTAGTGTGTAATTGTTGCTCATTCAGAGGTGTTAAACTTTTATGATCAGTATATATTATGAACTCTACCTGCTGTAAATAAGATCTCCATTGCGATACTGCTAGTAGAATAGCCATGTATTCCTTCTCATAAGTTGAGAGTCCTCTGTTCTTGGGACCCAAGGCCTTACTCATGTATGCAATAGGGTGACCTTCTTGTAACAGCACTGCTCCTACACCATTAGCACCAGCATTTGTTTGTAAGGCAAAAGGTTTGGAGAAATCTGGAATTGCCAAAACTGGAGCATGTGTGAGAGCATCTTTTAGGGCTTTAAGGAATCCTCATGCTGACTTGTCCAGATGAAAATAGAGTTTTTGCGAAGCAAATCAGATAGAGGTCTACTAATTGCTCCAAATGCCTTGACAAACTTTCTATAATACCTTGCTAATCCCAAGAAACTCCTAAGCGCCTTTGTGTTACTAGATGTTGGCCAGGATTTAATTACTTCAATCTTACTTGGATCTGTTGAGACACCCTCTGCACTGATAATATGTGCCAGATATGCTATTTGAGACTGAGCAAAAGCACACTTGGATAACTTCACTTTCCATTGCTCTTTGGCCATAAGTTGTAGCACCATTCTCAGGTGGTCCAAATGGTCCTCTAGTGATTTACTGAAGACCAAGATGTCATCAAAAAAGACTAAGACACATTTCCTCAAAAGTGGCTGAAGAGTCTCATTCATAGCCTCCAGAAGGGTTGCTGGGGCTCTAGTCAAACCAAAGGCCATCACCTTTAAACTCATAGTGAACCTGGTGAGTTTGAAAAGCTGTTTTAAACTCCTCCCCTGGTGCTAGAAGAATCTGGTGATATCCAGAAGCTAAATCCAGTGTACTAAAGCACCTAGCACCAGCCAGTTCATCAAGTAACTCATCAAATATGGGGACTAGAAACTTGCATTTCTGAGTAATTGCATTCAGATATCTGTAATCAACACAGAATCGCCAGCTGTTATCTTTCTTTTTAACTAGCAACACTGAGGAAGAGAAGGCACTAGTACTCTTCTGAATAACTCCTTGTTCCAGCATCACCCCTACTTGTCTCTCAATCTCATCCTTAAGGGCTGGAGGCTATTTATTGCGACATCCCCTCTGGGATAACCAGGATCGAGTATAGGAGAACACTCGATGAAGCGAGTTACAACAGCACATACATTCTTACAAGCCCAGAATATATTACATCACGGTATAAAACAACCAGGTTTTTTTAAAACAAACCAGAGTTTTGCAGCAGAAAAACATTTATTATAACAAAGTATTTGAAAAGCTAAACGTGAACTGCTTAACAACGGGGAGCTTTATTCTACTATCTCAAACTACGCTCTCGGAACACGACGACCT
Organism: Eleusine coracana subsp. coracana; assembly: GCA_032690845.1. Lineage (NCBI taxonomy): Eukaryota > Viridiplantae > Streptophyta > Magnoliopsida > Poales > Poaceae > Eleusine > Eleusine coracana. The sequence continues at coordinate 15,047,606 of CM064426.1, forward strand.
TCTATTCTTCGGGAGACGGGATGCGTTCCCACTGGATGGATCCTCCTTCCAAAAATTGCCCCTCTCCTGGCATATTCTCGGACCAGACATAGGGATATGGCTCACCACCTAAAAACCAAAACCAACATGGACAAAGCCCTGAGTATCTAATATACTCCGCAAGACTGACCTGTCAACATGGCTCGCTAAGGCCGACACCTAGAATGCATAGGCCTTTGGCTGGTGTGTTAACTCAGACTTGCGAAAACAGCACTAATAGTGGATATCTATTTTCATCTTTTAGCTCAAGATTAAGTTCATTGGTAATAAGGTTTGCATCCTGTAACTATTGCAATCAAGTCTTGCAAGCAAAGAAATTATTTAATTGAAACAGCTCTCCCCTTCTCATTTCTCTCCATTGTCTACATTGTGACGGGCAAACAAGCGATACTCATTGCTACGAGCGACAGCGATTCGAACCAATTTCAACCAGCTGGGTAAAACCCGACTACATGACACATACGCACCACATTGGTCGTATATGACAACTTTTCCCGCTAACCCCAACCAGAGGTCGATCCGTTTCCAACTTTCCCAGAAATATGGAGACCCCGCGTGATACCCGTCCCAGACGTTATCCGTGAGCGACCACCATTTCCCTCCCGTGAGACTTCAATCTCACTAATAGCCGAAAAAGAAAGTTGGCTACGTTCTACCACTGAGGTAGTTAGGGTACATCAGCTTACTTGGTCCCATATACCAGCATGTAGATGGTACTATTTAATACTTGCTCCCTAGGCCACAACGTGGTCGTAATCCGACACGGACGGGGCTACCACCTTGCAAGACCCAGTCTTTGCCCTTTTCTCTACAGGGCCCGTCCAGTCTCATCATCATCATCAATTTGAATTCTCAATGATCTCAAATAACTTAAAGCCTCCATGCTTTAAGATCATCCTATGCAGTGCTACCGATATTCCTATGACATAAGCATAGCGCCTATCGTGCTACCGGTACCTGTATAGTATAAAAACATCATAGGATATGATAGTGATGTAGGTGGGTGTCAATAATTTCTTAGAACCTAATGCACAATCATGACTCGACTGACGGTGGTAAAGAAAGAATTTAAAAATATAGGTGGGATGCACCGGGGCTTGCCTTGTAGTTCGTCCGAGTACGGCGGTGCAGGCGCGGAGTCAGGCTCGACAATCACCACCTCAAGTCCACTCTCGACTGGCTGCTCGACGATCTCAGGTCCTATGCGATTCGTTGATACGTCGTATGTTAGTGCTAGCGATGCATGAATACAAAATGCGATGCTTGAAAGGATGGTGCGAATAAATAGTAGACAAGAACTTAATTACTCTTGTCTGAAGTATTTCCTTCAAATTAAATGTGATTAAGTCTATTAATGAAAAGGGAGTGGCATGCTCAATTATAGTTAATTACCCTTAATTATCCCATTATTAATTAATACAAACCTATTTAAGTAAAACGTTAATCCAAGAACTATTAAAGTAATTAACAATTAAAAAGGGTATTCCTTATATTTAATTAAAAGCCTAAATATTTGGAAAATAAATATTTATTTTTATTCCACAAAATAATAGAGAAAAAATCGCAGAAATTGAATCGGGTTGTGTTGATTCGGCCTCATGGGCCATCTAGCGGCCCAGTCGCTACTAGACTTAGCCCAGCCGCACAGCAGCCGAGTCCGGCCTAGCTGCATGGGCGCGGCCCAGCAGCCGAGCTCCAGGGAGCTCGGGCGGCCTCGCGCGCGTGCGCACGGCGACGCTGCCGCTGTGGCCAGCGCTCGCTCCCGAGCGCGGCTTGGCCAGCCGAGGGCATGGGCGGGGGCAGCACAGCACGGGGAGTCCAAAGGAGGAGTCGACAGTGGCGGGGCTAACCGGAATCAGGGCGACGGTAGGCGGCGGCAGCGGCGGCTTCGGCTTAGCGATGGCGGCCAGTAAAGCTCAAGGCAAGGGACCGTCCCTGGATGAAGAAGACCAGCAGAGGTACCGACCGAATCGCAACCAAATTAGCAACCTTCCCTCTTAAGGGATTGGACTATGGATTAACATAGCAAGAGAATTTGAGAAGAAATAGAGGAGGTCGTCGGTGCTCACCGAGAGGAAAACGGCTTCAATCAGTGGCCCCGGCGAGAAAGCTTCAATCGATGGCCATGGCGAGATGCTGGGTGGTCAGCGTGGCGGTGTGAGGCGATGGTTTGGTCAGGAAGTTGGCGGCGGCGGCTGGGGCTCGAGCTTTGGGCTCGCTTCGGTGGAAGCGGAAGAGAAACAGAGGGACAAGAGAGGGCCGAGCGTGAGAGATAACTGAGAGAGAGAGAGAGGAGAGGAGAAAGAAACTGGGATTTTACTCACGGCTTGAGCGGCAGGTGGTGAAGCAGGCTAGCTGCCTGGTTGCGCGTCGCGCGGAGCATGCAGCGCGCGGCGGCGTTGGCCTCTGCGCTGGCAGCACTGAGAGGGGGAGAGAGATTGACAAGCAGGTCCCACATGTGGAAAATTTATAGAAAAGCCCTCCCTAAGAGAAACTTGCAAAAAGACCCTTGCAAGATAAAGAAAAGTTACCAGGATAATTCTAGGAGGGAGATACTTTTTCATTATTGGTAAGGATCAAACTCAAAATTTTATTACTCTACTATTTTATATATTTGATTGATTTATTCCTCTCTGATGAAAACATAGGGCTGTTACAGCCCTCCCCCCTTACAGGAATCTCGTCCCGAGATTCAGAAATGCACAATATTAAGAAGTCGCGGCCTGGAGAATTGCTGGATAATGTGTTTGTAAGAATTCTTCTTGTTTCGAAGTGGCTTCCACTTCAGAATGGTTACTCCATTGGATCTTGTAAAATTTTGTAGTCTTGTGTCTCGTCACTCGATCCTTGGTGTCGATAACCTTGATTGGGTGTTCATTGTATGTTAAGTCTGGTTGTAACTGCTCCACTTCTTTAATAACGATGTTCGTTGGTGCCTTCGGACACTTCTTCAATTGAGATATATGAAAAACATTATGGACTCCAGAGAGATGTGTTGGCAACTCCAGCCGATAGGCTACGGGTCCACATTGCTCTTGAATAACAAAAGGCCCAATATATCGTGGTGCCAATTTGCCTTTGATTCCGAATTATTGGACACCTTTTGTGGGAGATACTCATAAATATACCTGATCTCCAATGTCGAATATCAACTTTTGTCGTCTCTCATTTGCATAGTTGAGTTGTCGTGACTTGGCTCGCTTAAGATTTTGTTGAATCAGATGCACTCGTTCTTCAACATCTTTTACCATATCTAGACCAAAAATTATTCTTTCACCATAGTCGGACCAATTTAGTGGTGTACGGCAACTACGTCCATACAAGGCTTGGAATGGCGACATACCGATGCTTTCTTGATAGCTATTGTTGTATGAGAATTTTGCCAGTGGTAAGCATTTTTCCCAATCCTTGCTATATGTCAATACACATGCGCGAAGCATATCTTCCAGATATTGATTGATTCGCTCGGTTTGCCCATCCGTTGGAGGGTGGTATGCTGAACTTCGAATCAATTGAGTTCCAAGGGATTTATATATGTGCTCCTAAAATTTGGAAATAAATTGAGCTCCTCTATCCGATATAATGGTTTTTGGTATGCCATGTAAACAGAGAATACGAGATATGTAAAGCTCGGCATAATTCTCCACAGTATACCGAGTATGCACAGGTATGAAATGAGCAGACTTGGTTAACCTGTCAACAATAACCCAGATAGAGTTGTGCTTCCGTGGACTTAACGGTAAGCCATCAATGAAACCCATACTGATGTCCTCCCATTCCCAAGCAGGTATACTCAAGGGTTGAAGTGGTCCTACTTGCCTCAGATGATCAGCTTTTACCCGTCGACAGGTATCACACTCATTAACATACCTTGCTATCTCCCGTTTCATTCTTGTCCACCAAAACCTTTGTTTCAAATCTTGATACATCTTATTAGGTCCAGGATGAATAGAATACTTAGAAGTATGAGCTTCATCCAGAATTTTCTTACGAAGGTTGAAGTTCTTAGGGACTACCAATCTATTCTTGAACCAAATAACACCTTCGTTGTCTTCCCAAAAACATTTTACCTCTCCAATCTTTAGTCGTCTCTTTATATGTTGTATACCCACATCTTTCTTTTGAGCTATCACAATATCCTCATGAATGGTGGAAATTAGTGCCAAGTTGGTTAATACTCCATATGGAAGAACACGAAGACTAGGTTCACTTACTTCTTTACTCGACTTCTTGGTCAGTAATAGAGTTTTTAGATTATTGCAATGCATTTTTTGACTTAAGGCATCAGCCACAACGTTCGCTTTTCTAGGATGATAATGGATCTCAATCTCATAATCCTTGATTAGTTCTAACCATCTCCTTTGGCGCATATTCAGATCTGCTTGGGTAAAAATGTACTTCAGACTCTTATGGTCAGTGTAGAGATGTACCGAATTTCCCAAGAGATAGTGTTGCCAAATCTTCAGGGCTAGAACTACTGATGCCAATTCCAAATCATGTGTTGGATAGTGTTCCTCATGCTTCATAAGTTGTCGTGATGCATATGCAATTACTCGACCTTCTTGCATAAGGACACAATCGAGTCCTGTACCAGAAGCATCACAGTAGACATCAAATGGCTTCGTCAAATCTGGTTGAGCTAATACTGGTGCAGATGTTAGTAATCTCTTTAGAGTTTGGAAAGCTTCATCACACTCTTTGCTCCACTCATACTTTTGATCTTTTTTGAGTAACTTTGTCATTGGCTTAGCAATCTTTAAGAAATTGGGAATGAACCTTCTGTAATATCCTACCAATCCTAAAAAGCTTCGGATTTCAGTGACTAACCTTGGTGGCTCCCAATCACATACCTTCTGAACATTACTAGGATCAACCGCTACACCTTCTGCACAAATCACATGACCCAAGAATGGTACTTTCTTCAACCAAAATTCGCATTTGCTAAACTTGGCATATAATTGGTGATTTCTTAGGCATTGTAGAACAATTCGCAAGTGTTCAGCATGTTCCTCTTCTGACTTAGAGTATACCAAAATATCATCTATAAAGGCCACTACAAACTTGTCCAATTCCGGCATGAATACCGAGTTCATTAGATACATGAAATGTGCTGGTGCATTGGTCAAACCAAAAGACATCACCACATATTCATAAAGTCCATACCTGGTAGAGAAAGCGGTTTTAGGTATGTCTTCGGCTCTAATTTGAATCTGGTGGTATCCCAAACGAAGGTCTATTTTAGAGAATACCTTGTCCCCCATCAATTGATCAAATAATATGTCAATCCCCGGAAGTGGGTACTTGTTCTTGATAGTAACGGCATTTAAAGGCCGATAATCCACACATAATCTCAATGTTTGATCCTTCTTCTTGACAAACAAGGCTGGACAATCCCAAGGTGATGAACTTGGGCATATGTATCCTTTGTCCAATAATTCCTATAACTGCACTTTTAGCTCAGCAAGTTCATTGGGAGACATCCGATAAAATCTTTGAGATATCGGTGTTGTTCCAGGTCGAAGTTCTATCTTGAATTCTATTTCCCGCTCAGGAGGTAATCCTGGTAAATCGTCTGGAAACACATCTGGGTATTAACAGACTATTGGTATCTCATTCAGACTTTTACCGATGACTTTATTAACCATTGGCAAAAAGGGTTTGTGGGATAGTTGAGGTGAGAGAATCTCGGCCATGGACAGGAGAGTCCAAACATACGGTACGAGAAGCTATATCAAGGACTGTTTTATGGAAACTCATCCAGTGGATTCCAAGAATTACATCTGACCCCTGCCCTTCCAAAATGATCAAAGAAGTATAATAAATTTTGCTACCTAGCTTTAATGGAAGGTTCACAGCCTTTTGATTTGCAAGCACTCTATCCCCAGGTGTAGAAATAAGGTGTGGACATGACAGGTCGGATGGCATGATATGATGTTGTTGGACATATGCTTTGCTGATGAAATTATGAGTAGCTCCGGAATCAAATAATATCATAGTAGGATGATCAGCAATAGAAAACATACCCGCAAGAACTTGTCCTCCTTCCGGTATTTCCTCAGCCGTAGTGAAATTAGCACGCTCGATTTTCACTTGTGTATTCTTGGGCTGATTTTTCTGCTGACTAGTTCCTGACCCTTGAGGACGTGGTGCATTGGATGTCCTTGGTGGATAGGGACAACTTCGAGTGAAGTGTCCAGAACGACCACAATTGTAACAAGGTAAAGCATTCTGCGATGGTACTGAATAGGTTTGTCGGGGCTGCTGCACATTTTGTTGTTGCTGTGGTGGACGGAATTGATAGCATTGGGGTGACTGCTGAGGTGCCCGGTAATTAGTTGGGTGGGAAGGTATGGCACGATAGCGCTGACCTGTTGGCGATGTGTACACCAACCTGTATTTGGATGGTCTTGCACTTCCCTGGCCCATGGACATCTTCTCTTTCTCCTTTGTAGCTTTGTGGATGCGAAGAGAATCTTCTAGGATAATAGCATCACTGACGAATTCATTGAAGCTAGCAGTCCTGTTCAGAACAATGCAAGACTGAAGCTTTGTAGTTAACCCTCCTTTGAAAACGTACTTTCTTCTTGTCCTCTGTATCCACATATTCCGGGGCGTATTGGGCAAGACGGTTGAATACCTTTGAGTAAGCATGCACAGTCATATCTCCTTGCTTTAGTGCCAGAAATTCATTTCGCTTCTGGTCCACAAGACCTTCCGAAATATGATACTCGCGAAAAGCCTTAGTAAACTCTGTCCAGTTATACTGATGGTTAGGTGGATGCATTGCCTTGTAATTTGCCCACCAGGCTCCTGCAATCCCTTGCAACTGTTGGGTGGCAAACAAGGTCTTCTGGGTATCCATGCAAGGTATTAACTCCAGTTTAGATTCAATAGTGCGTAACCAATGGTCCGCTTCCAGAGGTTCTCTAGCATCTGAGAAAATAGGCGGACGGGTAGCTATGAAGTCCGAATAAGTTGCTTGATTATCTGGAGCATGATGACTCTGACGATTCTCTTGTGGGGTGGTATTCCGAACTAGTTGACGGAGTAGATCCTCTTGTGCCGCTCCAGAGTTTAGTATAGTTGCAATAGCTTGTGCCAACGTGGGTGGAGGTGGTGGTACTTTCGTTCCTCCATTTTGCGAATTCTCCGCACCACTCCCATTTCCTATTTCAGCCATTCTGTTCAAGGAAAATATTTTCATTAATAACTCATTACTTACGAGTGAAACAGGAATAATTAACAATAATATTTTCATGGCATAGCTTTGCATTAAATAACTATTTATTATAGCAACTTAATATTTGACATAAAGCATGGACCGACATCCATAGTTCACACCAACTTTATTCGTCACGCCACTTATAGCTACTACATATTTACTCCCACTTTTCTTTTTTCTTGCTAGAGTACACAGTACAACGCTATAACGCTCTTTATTCTGAACGAAGCGCGGAGGTCACTTTCTGATTCCTGGAGTCTACTCCGGAACCCCCATCCTGCAGTGGCGGAATCTCTGTCATGTCTATCACCGACTCTGCATCCATAATCTCCTGTGGTTTGTCTTCCTCTTCCTCTAATCGTTGTTGCTCAAATTCTTGATTCAACATATTATTATGCATTTGAATCAAATCCTCCTCTAGTTGTTGGATCGTAAGATTAGCTGTTGCAAGCTGCTGATCCCTACTTGCATGTTGTTCATCCTTGTCATTTAACCGACTATCTTGGATGACCAACCATTCTTCTCTAACCCGTAGTTGATTTTCCAATTCTGCTATGCGAACGTCTTTCTCTTGACATAAGTGACATTGCTGCCCTTCCGCATCACTGATGCCATCACCACCACTGGCCATCTTTGCGGAGCAACAAGATTAATAGGTATTAACATCAAAAGGCCTCTGGTGACACGACAAATTCAACTGAAAGAAACTACTAAAACATCCACTTTTATTTATTAGCAACCTGATACATGAGTTTTCTACTACTACTAGTACAAACTGCTATAATGGGGAGGTCTACCATCGATCTATTATACAATTTGACCTATGTCAGCAAAATGCGGCGGCTATCGCCATCTAACTAAACAACCCTATCTCCAGCCTACTACCCGATGGCTATACAATCTGACATCCTGTCAGCAAAAATGTGGTTACGCTGCTACTCCTAGTCCACTGCTGCTACTCTCCTATAGCTAGCCTAATCCCCGCACCATCTACTGTGGTGGTGTGTGACTGTCCCCGTCTGACACAATGTTGTCGGCTGACGCAACAGGGGGTCCCTCAGAGTCAAGGCCTGACACAGGAGCCTCATCACTTAGTAGCGTGACACCTACTAGCTCACCCTCTACCAGTGTGACCCTCTGACGGGCTGTGTCACACTCGTCGATAAGTCCCATCACCTGGTCCTCAAGGTCCATCGCTCTCTAGTGGAAACCGTCACGGTCCTCACTAACCTCAACAACCTGCCCCTCGAGTGCGGTGATCTGTGCATGTGACTCCTGGATCCGTTGACTGTCTGTCTGAAATTGCTACCGGAAGACAACCTGCTGGTTGTTCTTCTGTTGGGTAACCTCAACTAGTCGCATCTCCACGTCGTGAATCTGGCGCTCTAGGTACGCGTTACGTGCCTCCTGCATGTCAAACTCGAGAACACGGGTGCGACCCCGTGGCTTCTACAGGAAAAAGGTTTAACAAGTTAAACACTTCTTCCCACCGTGAAAACAAAGTAACACTAGTAACGAAACAAAACTAAGTCTAGAGACTTAACCATTACAACCCTAAGATTTTCAATTATATGAGATGATATGATGCAAGCGGTATGCAACAAAAATTAACAAGTTAGTAGTTAGTAACATATTCTAAATCGAATAGCAACATCTACTCGTGACTTCTAGCGTCTTACTAACTTGTTGTTCTCACTCGTGGAGTCCTATAGAAATTTTGCAAATAGAGTTTTGAAAACCGACTTGAGAATGATATGTCGTTACTCCTGTATTGCTTTGATACCAGCTGCGACATCTCCTCCGGGATAACCAGGATCGAGTACAGGAGAACACTCGACGAAGCGAGTTACAACAGCACATACATTCTTACAAGCCCAGAATATATTACATCACAGTATAATACAACAAGGTTTTTTTAAAACAAACTAGAGTTTTGCAGCGGAAAAATATTTATTACAATATAGTGTTTGAAAAGCTAAACGTGAACTACTTAACAACGGGGAGTTTTATTCTACTATCTCAAACTACGCTCTCGGAACACGACGACCTTCTATTCTTCGGGAGACGGGATGTGTTCCCACTGGATGGATCCTCCTTCCGGAAATTGCCCCTCTCCTGGCATATTCTCGCACCAGCCATAGGGATATGGCTCACCACCTAAAAACCAAAACCAACATGGACAAAGCCCTGAGTATCTAATATACTCCGTAAGACTGACCCGTCAACATGGCTCGCTAAGGCCGACACCTAGAATGCATAGGCCTTTGGCTGGTGTGTTAACTCAGACTTACGAAAACAGCACTAATAGTGGATATCTATTTTCATCTTTTAGCTCAAGATTAAGTTCATTGGTAATAAGGTTTGCATCCTGTAACTATTGCAATCAAGTCTTGCAAGCAAAGAAATTATTTAATTGAAACAGCTCTCCCCTTCTCATTTCTCTCCATTGTCTACATTGTGACGGGCAAACAAGCGATACTCATTGCTACGAGCGACAGCGATTCGAACCAATTTCAACCAGCTGGGTAAAACCCGACTACATGACACATACGCACCACATTGGTCGTATATGACAACTTTTCCCGCTAACCCCAACCAGAGGTCGATCCGTTTCCAACTTCCCCAGAAATATGGAGACCCCGCGTGATACCCGTCCCAGATGTTATCCGTGAGCGACCACCATTTCCCTCCCGTGAGACTTCAATCTCACTAATAGCCGAAAAAGAAAGTTGGCTACGTTCTACCACTGAGGTAGTTAGGGTACATCAGCTTACTTGGTCCCATATACCAGCATGTAGATGGTACTATTTAATACTTGCTCCCTAGGCCACAACGTGGTCGTAATCCGACACGGACGGGGCTACCACCTTGCAAGACCCAGTCTTTGCCCTTTTCTCTACAGGGCCCGTCCAGTCTCATCATCATCATCAATTTGAATTCTCAATGATCTCAAATAACTTAAAGCCTCCATACTTTAAGATCATCCTATGCAGTGCTACCGATATTCCTATGACATAAGCATAGCGCCTATCGTGCTACCGGTACCTGTATAGTATAAAAACATCATAGGATATGATAGTGATGCAGGTGGGTGTCAATAATTTCTTAGAACCTAATGCACAATCATGACTCGACTGACGGTGGTAAAGAAAGAATTTAAAAATATAGGTGGGATGCACCGGGGCTTGCCTTGTAGTTCGTCCGAGTACGGCGGTGCAGGCGCGGAGTCAGGCTCGACAATCACCACCTCAAGTCCACTCTCGACTGGCTGCTCGACGATCTCAGGTCCTATGCGATTCGTTGATACGTCGTATGTTAGTGCTAGCGATGCATGAATACAAAATGCGATGCTTGAAAGGATGGTGCGAATAAATAGTAGACAAGAACTTAATTACTCTTGTCTGAAGTATTTCCTTCAAATTAAATGTGATTAAGTCTATTAATGAAAAGGGAGTGGCATGCTCAATTATAGTTAATTACCCTTAATTATCCCATTATTAATTAATACAAACCTATTTAAGTAAAACGTTAATCCAAGAACTATTAAAGTAATTAACAATTAAAAAGGGTATTCCTTATATTTAATTAAAAGCCTAAATATTTGGAAAATAAATATTTATTTTTATTCCACAAAATAATAGAGAAAAAATCGCAGAAATTGAATCGGGTTGTGTTGATTCGGCCTCATGGGCCATCTAGCGGCCCAGTCGCTACTAGACTTAGCCCAGCCGCACAGCAGCCGAGTCCGGCCTAGCTGCATGGGCGCGGCCCAGCAGCCGAGCTCCAGGGAGCTCGGGCGGCCTCGCGCGCGTGCGCACGGCGACGCTGCCGCTGTGGCCAGCGCTCGCTCCCGAGCGCGGCTTGGCCAGCCGAGGGCATGGGTGGGGGCAGCACAGCACGGGGAGTCCAAAGGAGGAGTCGACAGTGGCGGGGCTAACCGGAATCAGGGCGACGGTAGGCGGCGGCAGCGGCGGCTTCGGCTTAGCGATGGCGGCCAGTAAAGCTCAAGGCAAGGGACCGTCCCTGGATGAAGAAGACCAGCAGAGGTACCGACCGAATCGCAACCAAATTAGCAACCTTCCCTCTTAAGGGATTGGACTATGGATTAACATAGCAAGAGAATTTGAGAAGAAATAGAGGAGGTCGTCGATGCTCACCGAGAGGAAAACGGCTTCAATCAGTGGCCCCGGCGAGAAAGCTTCAATCGATGGCCATGGCGAGATGCTGGGTGGTCAGCGTGGCGGTGTGAGGCGATGGTTTGGTCAGGAAGTTGGCGGCGGCGGCTGGGGCTCGAGCTTTGGGCTCGCTTCGGTGGAAGCGGAAGAGAAACAGAGGGACAAGAGAGGGCCGAGCGTGAGAGATAACTGAGAGAGAGAGAGAGAGGAGAGGAGAAAGAAACTGGGATTTTACTCCCGGCTTGAGCGGCAGGTGGTGAAGCAGGCTAGCTGCCTGGTTGCGCGTCGCGCGGAGCATGCAGCGCGCGGCGGCGTTGGCCTCTGCGCTGGCAGCACTGAGAGGGGGAGAGAGATTGACAAGCAGGTCCCACACATGGAAAATTTGTAGAAAAGCCCTCCCTAAGAGAAACTTGCAAGATAAAGAAAAGTTACCAGGAAAATTCAGGGAGGGAGAAAAACATGTTAGAAATTTTCTTTTTCATTATTGGTAAGGATCAAACTCAAAATTTTATTACTCTACTATTTTATATATTTGATTGATTTATTCCTCTCTGATAAAAACATAGGGCTGTTACATTTATATGGTTTGACACTGATTGGTTTGGCACCCTCAATCAATGGTATTTGATGGTCACAGTATCTGCTGGGTGGAAGGCCTTTTAGTTCAGCAAACACCTTCTGGAACTCTGCCAACAACTCCTGGATATATGGTGGCCACTTGGGATCCACTGGAGTTGCAGTAGGGGCTATATGACCCTCAGGGTTGACCATACAAAGGTGAATCACTGCTCCCACTAGCACTATCGGCAAGACCCCTTGCAGCAACACAGAAGAAAGACCATAAGGTATAGAGACCCACTTGTTCACCCAATCTACCTTCATGGGACTGTAAGCTTCCAGCCAATCCATTCCTAGAACCATATCATAACAGGGAATAGGAAGAATTCTCAAGTCTGCTTGGAAGTGATGCCCCTGAATACTCCAAGTTCCCTCAGGTATGTAAGATACACAAGCCACTACTGCACCATTTGCTACCTGCACTGCTATACTAGAAAGCAGAGGTGATACCCCAGTCAATGTGCTTGCAATATGCTCACTAATAAAAGTGTGACAACTGCCTGAGTCCAGCAATATGATGATTTCTTTGTTTTGTATGCTACCCTCAAACCGAAGTGTTTTAGGTGTTTCTCTACCAGACATAGCCTCCTGAGATAATACCATATGCAACTGAGGGCGTTCAACCACTATTTCTTTAGTTGATACATTACTGTCATCATCAGAAGACAATAGTTGCTATATCTCTTTCATAGCATGAAGCTGGGCTGAGGGAGCGCAACGATGATCATGCTTCCATTTCTCTGCACACTTTTCACATAAACCCCTAGCTCTGTGATAGCGACGTAATGCAATTAACTTGTCTTCGGATGAAGGGTTATGAGCAGGAACCAGGTCAGACTTGTCGTCAATTTTCCCATCACCCAGTGATTGTTCCCTTCTGGGTGGAATGGGCAGTGGTAGAGCACTCTTGAAGCTTGTCTTGTTTGTATACCCATCAAATTTCTAGTACTCCTTCTTGCGCGTCACATTCGTAGCCTCTTCCTGCACCAATGCCAAAGAGCAAGCAGTATCCAGGTCTAATGGACGTTGTACCATAATTGTAGACTTAATATCATTTCTAAGGCCATCAACAAATCTCATTGTGTAATACAGTGGGTCAGTGTGAGACTCATAAGCAACTAATTGATCCACCAGTTCTGAAAATTGTTTCACATACTCCGCTACAGTACCCTTCTGCCTAATATGAAACAAGTAGCAAATGAGTGCTTCATGTTGATCCCTACCAAATCTATCGTGTATCATGTCACAAAAATGGTCCCACCCACAATTCTTAAGGCGACGCTCAGCTGATTGCAGCCATCGCGCAGCCATCCTAGAGAAATGCATGGATGTGACCTTAATCCACATGGATTCGTCCACACCGTACATATCGAAGTAATTTTCACACCTGGTTTTCCACAATTTTGGGTTATCTCCATCAAATTGAGGAAAATTCATGTTGGGAAGTTTGCCAAAAACACCAGATCGGCCAGCATAATGCTCAGGACCAGTATTAATCTGTTGAGATTTGGGCTCGTGGTGCATACCAGTGCCCGGGACACGAGGTTGGGGGTGGAACTGCCCAAACTCATGGTCCCGGAGATACTTGTCGTAGCAGTGCCCACTTGGGCCGTCGGCAGTCCCTCTAGCAGATGTGTGTGCGGGAGCCGACCCGGAGAAGATGCCCGGCTTGCATCCGGAGTTCTCCATGATCTCGCGCTCCATGTGCTTGTTGAGGCACGATAGCTTGAGCTTGATGTCATCGACGCGCTTGTCAACCGAGGGCCGCCAGTGTTCTAGCTCCGCTTGACCCATCTCGAGCGAGATGAATCGAGCCTCCGCCTTTTGTTCCGCCTTCTCGATGCGGTGTTCGATGCTGGCACGGCGACCTTCGATCCGATCTCCTAGGCGTGACTCCATCTTCTGGAGCTCCTCTAACATGAGCTTGATATTCAGGTCGATTGGATCTTCCGGCTTAGGACGGCGTGAGTAGTGGAAGGGGTAGGGTTCCATGAGATCCGAGGAAAGGGAGTCTCTGATACCAAGTTGTTAACACACATACTCTCTCTCTCTCTCTCTCTCTCTCTTAATTCACTCCAGGATTCATACACCAGTAGCGGAAGATGGGAATTGGAGAGAATTAGACTGGGAATTGGAGAGAATTACATGAGTCTGAGAGAGAGAAGAGGAGCGACTTGGGAAAGAAGAAGCTATGGTTTACAATGATTGATATTTGTTGTATGTTCTTTCCAGGTCGTCTCTATTAGTAGACTCGTCTTGGATCGCTTTCTGGCGCTCATCAGGCCCAGTTAGGCCCATGCACCCAAACGCTTGGGCATGTTGCGCGGCTGGTCCTCCTCTTCCGGCCATCACCAACTCCCAAGGTATTGCCTGGTACAGTGCTAACATATCTGAACTGAACTTCTGCAGAGCACATACGTGAAATAGTTGAAAGCTTTGATGAAAAGGGAGAACGAGGGAGACAGGCTCAGGCAGGGGCCGAAGTTGAAACCTTTGGCGGCTTTTTTGTTCGGTTGCGTCGGCCCTCTTTGACCCTTTTTTGACCTCAGGACGTCCCTCGTCCCTAGTCTCTACACGTCGCGTTCATCGTCTAGATCTGCTGGTGCTGCCAAAACGATACTGTATCCACATCGAGTCCAGGATGTGCAGAGTGCGTCCTCACGTCACCCTGTCTCGTGTGCTTTAGGGGGTGTTTGGGCCTCGCCATGCTACTGAGACACGGAGAATCTTGCCGTAGAAAGTTTGCGGGCCTCGGTTGTTGTTCATCATCGTCTCTTAAATGGGACTGGTGGTTTTGATTCTTGTTCATTCTTCTCGTGATTATCTACTCGCCTTTAGGAGAGAAAAAAAAAAAACACTTTATAAGATCAACAGAAGTTACGACTTACGAGTGCCAGTGGCACCGGGATACTAAACAATTTTCAATGAGTAAGTACCCTCTAACTTTCACCGTTCAAAATCGCGCTGCTTGTGCACCACCAACCTTTTTTTTTTTTTGAATTGTCCAACCTAATATTTGGATTGCTAGCTTTTGCGCCACTGGTTAAAAGAACATTATTTGGTACAGATCGTGTTGATTTTATTCGAGAATCAATTCCGTTAAAGTGCATCAAACAGTCAAACGGATCCTTCCCTTTTCCTTCTACCATCAAACATGTGACGTGATACATCTGTTAATATAAAGAGTGCTTGGTAGTAACCGTAGTATACAGTAATTTTTACTGACCCTTTTGATTCCTGGAGTGTCCAAGAATCGGTGTACCTCAAACAAATCCTTCCCTTTTCCTTCTCCCGTAAATCCTGTGACGTGGTGTCGTGTTTATCTGTGTTCAGTGAACCGGAAGAGACACTCATCCTCCCACCTCATCAGTCCTCCACTCCTCGGTGTAAAGGCCCCTGAATTTCCTAGTCCAAAACAGGCTCATATACATATACCTCTTTCAGCTACTGTACAGAAATAGAGCATGGCTGGTTCTGCTGAACAACTGACATTATAGCAGCAAATCATTTGGATCGGAGTTCACTACTGCAGATAAGTCTCTCTACACAGGGAGCACGTAAATTCCTGACAGCAAATAGGACATGATCTTGGAAGTATTTCAAAATGTTTCAGACAGCTAATTTCATGGAATCGAGTACTATGAGAGTAACTTTACGTAACAAGGTAATAAAATTTTTGAATCAATAAAGTTAAATTCAACAATTTATGTTGGACTTAAATTTATATGAAATAGTTTAATAATTAAATTTATATAGGTGTAGGTATAATATTTAGATAAAACTATTCTACTATACTTTTATAAAAAATTATATAAACTAGCTGCGTAAATATGTGGTCCGATTGACTAGTTGATTCTATTCCAGAATGAATTCCGTTAAAGTGCATCAAACAGATCCTTCCCTTTTCCTTCTGCCATTAAACCTGAGACGTGATATATCTGTTAAAAAAAAATGCTTGGTAGTACAAGGTTTTACTGATCCTGTATCCAAGAATATCGCGGTTGTGTTAAACTACGCCAAACAAATCCTTCCCGTTTCCTTCTCCCATAAATCCTGTGACGTGGTGTCGTGCTTATCTGTTTTAGTGAACTGGAAGAGACACTCGTCCTCCCACCTCAGTCCTTGACTCCTCGGTGTCGCTAGCTAATGACGTCTTGCCGCACCTGCAATATACGTTTTGATCCGTATTGTCTATCACCTATCTACTCCCTCCGTTCCATTCTCCTCTGGCATTCTACATCCGGGAAAAAGTCCCAGAATAAGTAGCGGTCTAGCCCAGGCTCATGCTATCTGCCCATCCTCTCCCCTGCATCTCGCAGCGTAAAAATCTCCAGCACCTCATGGTTTCTCCTCATCTTCATCGAAAGCCAGGCCACCACGCCACGCCGCGATCCATGGCTACCAGCGGCAAAGAGGGAAACAGCGCTCGTCGGAGCCCCTCCCCCCACTCATCCCGTCTATCCCCACTTTTTTTTTTGTTCGGATCTGGATTCTCCTCCACTCCCGATGTCTCCTCCTCCATCGACGGTGATGGTGGCGCATCAATCTCGATCTGGTCCTCCATGGAGGCTCACAGCAGCGGCGTGAGCTCCCTCCCCTCCTTCATTGAGGCGCAAGGCGGCGGAGCATGGATGTCCCTCCCCTCCTCCATTGACGATGACGATGGTGGTGGCTGGATCTCCGTCCGCTCCTCCGTGGAAGGTCACGACGGCCGCACCTTCAGTTCCGTTCCGTCCTTCGTCGTGGCGCCCGATGGTGGCGCATGCACCTCAGTTCCCTCCGGCGGCCGTGGCTTGAGCTCCGCTCCCTTCTCGATCGGCAACGACGAAGGTACAAGGGGTTGCGTTGGTCGCCAACGGTTTTGAATGGGCAGCTTAGCTTTTGGAAAACTGTGCGTTGAGCTGCTCGTGGAACAATGAATAAGGGTAGCAATGTAAATTTCCTGTCCGCTTATTTTTGCCTCGATTTGCTAGGACGACAGTTGTATTGGGACGGAGGGGGTAGTAGTTTTTTAAGTGCTTCCTCCACGCCTAGGTGTCGTTGAATCCTAAGTGAGTATACCTAACTTTCAAATCCCATCATTGAAGCTCGTCATTGCAATGGGGTAAAGATGTGACAATTTTGGAACAAAAAAACTGAAATTTTGAAAGAAAATCTTGCGCATCGCAGTAAAGGCCCATGAGAATTTCCTAGTCCAAAACAGGCTCATATACCTCTGTCTGCAAAATGTACAGAAATAGAGCGTGGCTGGTTCAGTTGAACAACTGACATTATAGCAGCAAATCATTTGGATCGGAGTTCACTACTGCAGATAAGTCTCGCTACACAGGAAGCACGTAAATTCCTGATAGCACGTAGGACATGATCTTGGAAGTATCTCAATCTGTTCCAGACGGCATACATAGTGACTGGATACGTCACGTCCATGCAGGCTATTCCATAGACCGTGGGAATCTCCCGTTCCCTTTTTCTTTTTCTTAAAGATCCAGCTTTCGGTACGTGCCGAAAATATCATGGTCGTGACGCTGACACGCACAGCATTGCACAGTTCTTCAACTATCTTGACTTCTAAACAAAAACAGTAACAGCGGAAATATCTCGTGACGTGTGCAGTGCCTGATGTCTTGGCTCATGCAGGCCCAGGCCCGTGGCATGTAAGAAGGCTGGAGCTTGGTACCCAACCGATAAATCTGTTCTCGGTGATGCAGTGTTTAACATGCATGTTAAGAGCACATGCGACGATGCAGTGCTCTTCATTGCGAGCTTCCTTAATCGATTAGACCAAAGCTGAGGCTGTTAGGAAGACGACATCGACACTCATGCACATCTTTGCACAAAGAGACTACTTAGCTTGTAGCACGAAGGGGAGGTCGGAAAAATGACTGTCAAACTATAGGAGCATGGTCGCATATGGATGGAGGGCCCGCTCGTCCGTCTGTTCATCGAACTTGGTTGAGCGACGTATATAGTACCATGTCCATAGGGAAAAAGAAAACGGGCCTGGATTTCAGTCCTGTAAATTCTACAGATTTATGGTTAACCAGTTAATTAAAAAATTGGTCCTGACTGGTCAGTGAAACTGATCGGTCAGCCGATGAAAACCGAGTTTAGAATTATATCAGTTCAGTTAATCGGTTGATTTTTTTGCTGACTTATTTTTTAAAGATCATGTTAGTATACTCCTTTTTTTCTAGGGCATGTTTAGTATACTCCTAAGCTTACTTTATTAGAGCATAAAAGAATATACTACTACTCTGGCAGAGGATGGCTCGAAGCTTCCTGTATCCTTTACCTCCTTTTCTCTGTGCATGCAAGCTTGGCCACTTTATCTGTAGTGCGTGCCCTTTTACACGATAACAATGCGGGAATGCGGCGCACCGCCTCGAGCCCTCGTCGGTAACACAAGAGGAGGACCGGGAGAGATCGATCTGTCTGGGAAGGAGACGAAGGAATTACGGCGGAGTAGAAACGCGTTTACTGCGGCGCGGCAGTTCTCGTGGGAATAGTAGTAGAGCAACGAGTTTGAGGGAGGAGGCGGAGACAAGGTCACATGGCATCTGCTTCTGCTGCCTTGGGCCGGGTGGCCCCCTCACATGCATGCAATGCAGTTCTGGCTTCTGGCCCCATTGCCCATCCATCCTCCTCCTCCATCTGTTTCTCGCCCGGCGCCCGAGCCGGCGGCGAGCCACTCTCCCGTTCCCACCCACCACCACCCTGACACTAGTATAATACTCCAGGCTCATTACTAGAGTAGTTAATGCAAGTGCAGAAAGAAGGCATCTTTTCCCCTCACTCCTTTCGCAGCTCAGCTCATACACTCTCTTCCCTCCGCTGTTTTCCTGGGAGAGAGATACAGGAGAGAAAATGGTCGATTTTGGTGCCGTCTTCTTGCTTTTCTCCTGATTGTGAGGCCTCCTCTCGTGACCTTGGTGGTGAGAGCCGCAGCGTCTCTGGTGCGGTCAGACATGAGTAAGGAGGACGTGCTCAAGGTGCAGGTGAGAGCATTGCTTCTTCTCAACTCAACCTGCTTCTCAACTCAACCTGCTTCTCAACTCAACCTGCAGTGCAGAAGTTGCATTCTTTGGTTCGTTCTTGTGTTTGCTGCCGATTTATTCCCTGGTCCAGTCGAGTAGCTTGCTTCTATTTGCAGCGTGTGTTTTGCGTCTGTCTGCTCTCCCGCCTGCAGCCATGTTATGTTTTTTATTCTTGATACCTCTGTTTTTGCTCTCTAATTAACTGACATTTTGTTCCTCTGGAATGTCCAGACCTGTGTGCTCAAAGTGAACATCCACTGTGATGGGTGCGAGAAGAAGGTCAAGAAGATCCTCCACAAGATTGATGGTAAGGAACTATTTCTTTTTTTAAAAAAAGAATCTGTATTTAATATTTGTTCTAAGATGAGTTGAGAGTGATTGGTTGCAACGGTATGCAGGTGTTTACCAGAGCAGCATCGACGCGGAGCAGGGAAAGGTGACAGTATCCGGCTTGGTGGATCCGAACACCATCGTGAAGAAGCTGAACAAGGCCGGCAAGCCAGCGTCGCTGTGGGGCTCCAAGCCCGGCGTGGTGACGAACCAGCCCCAAAAGAACCAGCAGGGCGGCGGCGGAGGCAAGGCCCAGCCCAAGGACGGCGGCGGCAAGGCCCAACCCAAGGACGGCGGCGGCGGCAAGGGCCAGAAGGGCGGCGAGGACGCGAAGATGGTGATGATGCCGCAGCCGACGCCGCAGCAGCTCCAGCAGCTGCAACAGCAGATGCAGATGAAGGGGATGAAGATCCCTCCCCAGTTCATGGCCGGCGGCGGCAAGATGCCACCGCCGTTCCCGGTGCAAGCGGCGGCGCCGCAGGGCAACAAGGACCCCAAGGCCGTCAAGTTCAACCTCCCCCCGCCCGAGGACGAGTTCGACGACGAAGGCAGCGAGTTCGACGACGGGTTTTACGACGACGAGGAGTTAGACGATGACGGCTTCGACGACGGCTTGTACGACGACGACCCCAAGATGATGATGAAGCCGGTGGCCCTGCCGCCTCAGGGCGGCGACAAGAAGGGTGGAAATGGTGGCAAGAAGGGCGGCGGCGGCGGCGGGGGGAATGAGATCCCCGTGCAGATCAAGGGAAAGAAGGACGGTGGCGGCAAGCAGAACCAGGGTGGCGGAGGCGGGAAGAACACCGGCCCGCCGCCGCAGAACGGCAAGGGCGGCGGCGTCCCGCAAAACCAGCCGGGCCAGGTGAAGAATGGCGGTGGCGCGGGCGTACCCATGGGCGGTGTCGGTGGGCCGATGGGCGGCATGCCGCCGCAGGCGGGAATGATGGTGCGGCCCAACATGATGGGCGGCGCCGGGTTCCCCGGTATGGGCCAGATGGGCGGCGGGCCCATGGGCCACCACCCGCACATGGCCGGCGGCGGTATGCAGCAGAGCGGCGGTGCGGTACACGGCATGACGGGGGCCGGATTCCAGCAGGGCGGCGGTATGCCGTCCATGCCGGAGATGTTGCAGGGGAACCCAATGGCGCAGCAACAGTACATGGCCATGATGCAGCAGCAACATCAACAGCAGCAGCAGCAGCAGCAGCAACAGCAACATCAGATGATGATGATGAACGGCCATGGTCATCATCACGGGTACGGCGGGTACCCGGCGATGGGCTACGGCTACGGCCGGCCGCCGATGCACTACCCGATGGCCTACCCGTCGCACGCCGAGCCCTACAACGTTTTCAGCGACGAGAATCCCAACAGCTGCTCGGTGATGTGAGCCTGAGCTTTCTCCGGCTGATGCTGCTTCAGTGAGCCAACCCCAGGAGAAGCTCCGGTCGCTCGCGCAGGCGATCGATCAACAGTCAGCATCGTGCGTGGTACTGTATCAGGCTCGATGAATATACATGGAAAAATGAATCCCAGCTAGAATCGCCCCTTTTTCGTTCTTTTCTCTTTCTCTTTTCTTTGCTTTTATTTTTCTTCTTTCTCTAGAAAAAAAAAAGCAACTTCCTTGGAAGCGAAGGTAGGTATAGTAATTATCAATAGTTGTCATAAGAGGCGTTGTTGTTGATGATGATGCTTTTTATAGCTCAAGAAGGTGGTGTCTTTCCTTCTTGCTCCACAGTCCTTGCATAATGTCAGAACGATGTGGCGTTGTACATGCATGAAAGGTAGAGCTGATCTAGTGGAATGCTTGTAGTACTAGCTAGTGCCTGTATCTTTCTCCCTCTTGAGTGCAATGCATGGTGTGAGATCATAGAAGATAAGTATACGCAGTACAGTATGAAACTATATATCCTTCGACATGCTAAGGGTTCTGGTAGTGATGGTGATGGCTGTGGTTCATGTGAGTGAGGAAATCTCTGGGCGTGGTGGTGCCTTTTTTTTCCCTCGCACCCTGCACTTACATTATTGATGGGGTAAGATAGGGCTGTCTCCCCCTGTATCAGCTGCATTTCAGGTTGGCTGTTGCTGCTCTCTCTGCTTACGCCACAATGACTTGCTGTGCGCATTATTTCAATCCCTATGACACGTTCTGGTTTCCTCAGAGTCAAAACTGCAGCATGGTCCCGTTCCTTTGATAACATTCATAACTGATTGATCCCAGTCCAACTACCTCAGTGAAAATAAAACCATGCATAAAACAAGGCCGATGTCCAACTACGTATTTATCTCAATTCATCACGCACTAAACTAACCCTTAGCACCGTTGCAGAGCCTTGACTTTTGAATTGAGATAAATACGTGTCCACCATTAGTTTAGTGCGTAGTGAATGGATATCTTGGGAGCACCAAGTTTATTCAATGTCATGGTACTGGTATTTGTCTATTCGGTGCTTGAGATTCGATGTCACTTGTCGCGAATGGTGGATCCATCCGCACTGGATTTCGTGCGGGACCTCACGCTCTGTTCCGTATCAGGGGGCCTAATCACCAGGACCGCCAGGAACAGGAATGATCACGCCAAGTTTAGATTATTATTACCTTCTCTTTCGCGAGAAAGGGTTAGACTAATATTATTCAACCGAAGCCAGACATGCCGTGCCGTGGATTACTATCATTAACCACGCCCCCAAATGGGAATTTCTCACACTTCTCGTCAGGCTTAAACTAGTACTAGTGCTACAGGTTTTAGGCTGATTTCTGAGACGTTGTGCCTGCCATGATGAACTTGGAATGTGCAGCCTGCTGCTTTTATATTGTTCCTTTGCTTCCTCGGTTGAGCTTATTGTCCAACTGGCAACTCGGCAAAGGGCTTTCTCCAAAGCGATTTCAGAAGTAGTAGTAGTACCATTTAAAGTTGGACAAGTGATGGAACGGAACAAATACAATTATCCTACTAGTCGTACAAGTGCACGGAAAAGGCAAGTGTAGGTCAAAACTTTAGCTACAATCGAGCCATGTTTTGAGGGGGGTGCACTGAATCATTGGGGATGGGTTTGCTTAGCTGTTTGCTTCAAAGCGATCTTCAGGCCTGTTGTTGTTGTAGGTGAGGAAGATGGTGTGGTGTGCCGCAATCATGGCAGCTTTAAAACGTTTGGGGCCCCGGATTGATCGCCTCTTGCACTGTGAGCGATCCTGCCACGCCTTGGCATGAATAATGTGCTGTTGTTGCTCCCACGGCAGGGAGAAGGACACGGTGGATGACAGAATAGTTTGTTGGACTGTCACTACTTAATGGTAGTCCTTGAGCATCTGGGTCTTTGAGAAAATAGGCTCATCGAAATATAGGTTGGGGTCAATGAGAATGTCAGCTGATCTTTGATCGAAAGAGGAGAGGCTGGCATGCCGAAAGGCAAGCTTGTTCTGCTTTTACTGGTGAACCATCAGTCATCTCCAGTGATGTCGAATTGGGATTCTTTAGGCTAGGTGGAATGTTTACTGCTACTTGCTGTGTATATAATGACGTAACAGATATTTGGGTACAGTACTACTGGGCCTCCAAGGTTGTCAACTGAAGGAGGTATATGCACCCGTGAAGTACTTTTAGTGTTGTGTCAAGAGGAAATGTGCCACAGAATCAGAAATTCGTGAACCTCAGTCGGCGCTTTGTGTTGTGTCAAGAGGAAATGTGCAAGCAATAATCTGGATTACGTGCGGAGGAATCGCAGAAACCTGGAGTTAATTAATCAGCATCTGTTCTTGTTTAGTACTAAGTACTAATACTAAGCAAAACCGCATCACGCAGCACGTCGGATAACGATGTTTCTCCGGAGATTTCATTTGACATGTGGTGATGAACTGATGATATGCCGACCTGCACGGTCTGCTGTGCCCAGATTGGAAAAATGGTCTATGCGTTAGCTGGATGGAGCCAAGCGTGATCCTCTCATTCTCTGCATGTGCCTCTCCCCGTCTCCCCGACCCCTTCATGGATGGTGACTTCGCCACTAGTAGAGGCCATCACTTCACAACGAGTCCACTGGCGAAGAACGTGATGAGTGGTGGCGCCCCCGGATCGAGCTCGTGCTAGCCAACCAGTCTTTGACTCCTTTCTTTCCTCTGGAGCTGAACGAGCTCGATCGATCGGTCGAGAGCGCCTGAGATGACGCCCACGAGAAGCCGCACCGAGCACCGACAACTCATGAACCAGGACGAAGCTGCTGGGAAAGCTAGGAAAAAAAATGCCCACATGAAAGGAAACCATCAACCGTCCAGTGGAAACAAATTAAAGATCAAAGGCATCAGGCTCCAAGCAGTCATGCACCAAGCGTATGCCACCAACTACGAAACCTTAGGGTGTGTTTAGTTTGAGGTAGGAGAGACGGTAGAGAGCCGTCACTTTTTTCGACGTGTTTTATCTAGGGGCGAGTCCGCCGTCGTGGGAATATTCCCATTAATTTGGGGGTAGCGTCAGTACCGTCTCTAGGAATTTGAGGCCCGGTGCAAAATGTAAAATAAGACCCTAAAATTTTATTTATATTACCAAAGCAAACTTTAAAATAATTGTATAATTTTAATATATGTTATAAATACTTGATCTATACTTCTCTGTTCTTTTTTGTTGTCGCTTTCTAGCTCAATGTTGAGCTAACCAACGACAACAAAATCAGAATGGAAGGAGTATGCTTAGAGAGTTAATATTTCATATATCTTTAAAAAATATGATGTTTGATGTGTGTGGAGACTGATATTTGATCTCTTAGAGGATGGAGACATAAATGTCTTCAGTACCAAATGAATTAGCAGAATTCTATAGACCTAGAGCTAAATCATGTTTCTTCAGACTTGGAGATATAAATGTCTTCCCGTATTCGATAAAGCAAAATACCAAATAAATTAGCAGAATCCTGTAGGCCTAAAGCGAAAGCAAGTTAAAAATAAAGACTGGAGAACTTTGAGTCAAGAGCTCTGAAAGTGGGAAGCGAGGGTGTTTTGGCTCAGCACTCAGCTCTTGAATATGCGAGCAGAAGCTCCGGTAGCAAGCAGGGTTGAGACTCCTCGCCTTCGAGTACGGACCATTTTTGGGAGAAGACGAACAAAACAAGCCAGACGCGTTCACTATACTACTTTACCACTATGAGAGCATTAGCTCCTACACAAGCTGTTGTGGTTACAAGTCCAGAACAAACACGTAGTGGGCGAGCCGAGAGCTGGTAAGATCGAAGGCCCCTCGGTCAAGCTGATATGGGAGTGAACAAAATTAAACCACAAGACTGAACAACAACGCTACATCGAAGGGCTTGGAATGCCCCCCCCCCCCCACCCGGCTAACGAACTTTGTATTATCTGGTCTGAATAGTACACGGAGGTTCTGGTGGCAGAGAGATGTCTTGTCCCGGTCAGGGTTGCAGGTGAGCATTTATAGATCCATGCTCACCTGTCCTCCGGGTGTGTTTACAGATTTGCCTCGAGCCTTATATTACACATCTTACTACTTGATTTAAAGGTATTCTAGTACTTTAATCTTCATTCGGTACTTGCCCCGGCTGTCATTCTCTGATGCCTACGCCTAGGGCCCGCCACGCCGTACGGTCTTCGGTCGTACCAGCCTTCGGGCGCCTGCTGGGCCGAAGGTCCTTTGGACCACTGGTCCACCTGGGCCTTGTTTCTTGTTGATGGGCTGCCTTTTGGCCTTGGGGAGACTAAGGGGTGGGCTTTCCCCCAACAATAGCCCCTCATGAGTGAGATCCGCCTTCAGCAGGACCGAAACCGTGATCATGCAAAATAACCACCCCTAGTCTCCCACCCCCCCCCCCCCCTTTTCGGGCCTGTCCGGAGGCCATCCTTATTCCGAGAACTTGAAACTACCAAACATTACCATATTCATCGAAGCTAGTTAACCAACAAAAGTGAGACATGCTAACAGTAGTCACCACGTCGTTTGCCCTCGGACCGAGCGGCCTTCAGACTCCCTGCCCTCGGTAGCCACTTCGTGCGACATTCTTTTAAAAACACGACAAATCGTGTTGTCATAAATGCATTCCACGCGCCGATCTGTTATAAATGCGCCCCGCATAGTTACCCGGCACACTCCTCGAGCGGGCGCGCGGGCATAAATGCTGCCTTTGCACCACGTGTCGGCCATCGGGCCAGCGAGCGCACGATCGGACGTGAGAGACTGCCGCGCGACCCGCGCTTCACCGGCTATATAAGGCAGGCGTTCACCCCCCCCCCCCCCCCCCACTCTTTTTACCTCCACTTCGAGTTTTCCTCTACCTATGCAACCCTAGTGCCTCGCTTCTAACTCTTGCTTGCGCACCACTTAGCGCGCCCTCGCTCACGCCGGAGGCTGCTCGGCATCCTTTTTTTGAATTACTCGATCATAGCC
The DNA here is from genome assembly GCA_032690845.1 of Eleusine coracana subsp. coracana. NCBI lineage: Eukaryota > Viridiplantae > Streptophyta > Magnoliopsida > Poales > Poaceae > Eleusine > Eleusine coracana. The sequence goes on from CM064426.1 coordinate 15,073,409, forward strand.
CTCGACAGCCGATGGCCCCTCGGAAAGCTAAGTCCGTGCCTGGATCTGAACCAAAATGTGTAAACGACAAGAACGGCCGGGAGCTCGTATCTGGGGCCAAGTTCCATCGCCGACAACCAATTGGACTTATGGGCCGTCGAACCGAAGCGATGGTTCGAGCGGTCCCGAGCTTCAGCTCCGAAGGCAGGCAAAACCGTGCCCCAGCCCCAGCCCGGTGTCATAGTGGTCTTCGAACGATTCTTTGAAGCCGGCCTCTGATTCCCTTGCTCCAGATTCATCGGAGACGTCTTGGCCCTCTTCGGGCTCGAGATACAGCAAGTGCTGCCGAACAGCATCGCTCGGCTGGCCTGCTTCGAGTGGGCGTTCAGGATGGGGGCACCGAGCCGCATTCCGGTGCCATAGTGTCAAACTATCTTACCATCACCCTCCGTCAGCGCCGCGAACGCGATGTGCCTGCGAAGGAGTCAAGGCAACACTAGGGGAAACAGATCTCCACTGGTTGGTTCTATTACAATGTGGCCACGGAAAGCAACTTGCATAGCTAGAACACGGAGATTTTGTACATTCCAAAGCCTGTGATTCAGGAGGACAGCAGACTTACCACCCGCATTCAGCTACTGTCCTGAATCGCCGGGCGACTGAGTATGCGCGACTTGGTGGAGGAGTTCTGCACCGCAGGCATCGACCCTCTTCGGGCCGACTAGCATGTGTAGTTCATCACCCGAGACCCCGTAAGCGAGGATCTACAATTTGCCCGAGAGCGGCTTCCGAAGATTAACTTCACCGAGATAGAGCAGCAGACAAACTACTACCTCGGCCCTCTAATCCAGAAGGAATGGGAGCTGCTAGGGGAAATGGGGGCGCCGAGGCCGAACCAACCGCATTGTGCAACTGTACAATGCGGAGGCCGTGCTGCCACCGCGCGAGCCGTATAACGCCGAGGGTCGACAGCCCGGAGGTGGTGCGAACAAAGACGCGGATGTGGAGGAGGAAGAGGAGGAGGTGGAGGAAGTTGCCCCATCTGCTGCGCCGCAGAGATGAGTGAAGGTTGTTATGAGGCGGCCTACGGCTTGGAAGGGGGACGCAGAAACTGCCATGCCGTCGCTGCGACAATCGAAGCAAGGGGCGAAGGGGTCCCTAAGAATGAGGGGTAGCGTACAACCGGAGGAGGGTACTTTGGGTCGAAGGAAGAAGAAGAGGCACTCTGAGACAGCCTCGGCCATGCCCTCGCTCTTACCGAAGCAGTCCAAGCGCCGGCGTCTTCGGAAGCAATATAAGGAGACCCCCCATAGGCCAGCGACCCCCAGCGAGGCGATAGCCGACCGCGAGGTTATCACCGCTACGCCAATTCGGACACCCCCGCCAACTACGAGCCCTGGCTCAGCAGGCGCACCTCTCCTTGATATGCTGCTGGGTGCCACTCCGGACCGTTTCGGCAGAAGAAACGAGGAGGGCTCGGGGGGCGTGGGGGGCGCAACGTCACCACTGCCCCGCTCGCCCGGCATCCAAATGCCATCAATGGACTTTGGCACCAATAGCCCATCAGTCGGCATAGGTGCTTCGGTTTTTTTGACAACCTGCTATATGAGCGCAGACGTGTTTCTAGCTTTCTAACAACCCGCTTCCTTGGTTTTAACAGGGCCCCACGGGGATGGTTCCGAAGACGCCTCCGAACAACAGTGAACCAAGGAGCCGGCCGCCAGTGCGTGCTCCGAGTCAGAATTCGGGGGCCAAGGCTCTACATCGAGTAGCCGGAGCAGCAGCTCGACCGAGGGCAGCAAAGCCTTTGAAGGGAGGGGGGTCAGCAGATCAAGGACATCAACAGCGGTGAGGAAGAGGGGTCCGCGTCATTGATCTTGACGCGCCAATGAAATCCTAGCCGTGGGAAGGGCTTCATGGGTGTGCTCCCCTCGGGCGTGCAACCGGAGGACGTGAGGGCTAACCTGCGTGCGGCGGACTTTGCCAGTCGCCCCGAAGCCTCAACTGCCCTTGGGTATGCCTCCCGAATGTTGGACCTCTGAGACGGCGAGAAGGCCCTAGAGGGTGTGGATGCGGCCACGACCATCGGCTACTTGGCTCGTCTTACCGCGCCGGTATGCTACATCCGTAGCCTCATTACTTTCGTTAAAAACATGACCACCGACTTCTAACTTCCCATGCACTTGTGCAGATTGCTCTGCTATCCTGACATCTCGAGGCCAAGTTGTCCACGGAGGACACCCTTGCGAAGCTGAAGAAGCAGCTAGCCGAGAGCCAGGCGTAAGCCTAGTCATCTACCGCAGATCTAAAGAAGGCCCAAGACGCACTCTCGATGGCTGAAAAGAGAATCCATCAGCTGACCGAAGAGGCGAAGAAGTCTACCAAGGACCTGGGAAAGCAACTGGAAAACCTGCACGAAGACAATCGGACACGAGGGGCCGACAACTTGATACTTCACAGCGACAACCAAAAGTTGACAAAGGCTCTAGAACGGGCCTCCATCTATATTGATGAATCCGAGACGATGAGTCGGGGCCTATTCGGACTGATAGGGCAACTGCAACACTTCTTCGCTGGGATGGGATTAACGTCCCGGGAGCCTGGGCATGCTGAGGGGGAGGGCATAAAGAGCATCAGCTGGCTGTCCAAGGGCCTCGACCGAGCCAAAGACGGTCTCCATTCTTACAACACTATCTACGCTCGGATAGGCTGAATGACGGCCTACGCTACGCTAGAGTCACAAGCTACCCCCAGACGTTCGGAGATCCGTGAAGCTGCGCGCCAACTACTGTCTCGATGACGGGGGGACCAGGCCGAATACAGCCAGCTACAAGAATAGCTGATTCCGACCGGCAATATCTTGGGGTGAGAGTTTTGGCAGCCCCTCGGCAATGAGCTTGCCGAAGATCTCGCTCGTGATACAGCCGCTCGCCTGGCTGTGACTGCCCCTGCCACCGGTAACGCTCCTATTTCCGGTGGGCAGAGAGAGCCTGGCTTAACAACTCGTGGTGCGGATGGCACCACCACCAGAGCCCCTGGTACTTCGGGCTATGTCGCCGGCTCTACTGTCAGTGCCTCCGACTCTGTAGTCCCGGCCTCCGTTGTTGAGAACCCTCACGGCCCCGAGATGCCCTCGACGGACCCTCCGGAGACCCAGGTGTGAGTTCGCCCTTATCTAAGAACTCCGTACCCTCTACACTAGCTAGCGTTTTGACTGATAGGATTTTGTACGGCAGTTGTACGCCTCTAGCTCTTCGACGGCTTTTACCCTGTAACTTAGGTGTTTATTTTGAATGAAACCCAGTTTGCTATCTATCTATATTGCCCATTTTATTTTACTTAAGATTTACACCCCTCTCTTTCCCTAGAACGCGCCTTCAAAAGATGCAAGTTCCGTTCCGCTGGACGCCACGATATTGGACATAGCTCCCGAATCCGTCAAGATGCCGGGGGTCGGGGAAGCCCCGGGGGACTACTTGATTCGAAGCGTGCAACGGAGACATTGGAAACGGGAACACCACAAAGAGGTGTTTGCTGAGTTCCTGTCCTCCTTGGATGTGGAGAATCAGTGAATTAAGGCAGCATGCCAGCGCGTATCCCCGGGGGAATTACTCCGACGACGCATGGCTCGCGAAGCCCGAAGGGCGAGCGGCACCCTCGCGAATGAACCTTCGACTTTGTCGCCCCCGCCGAAGATAGAGCCAATTGAGATCTCGAGCAGCAGCCCAAGCCCTTCTCGAGATGATGCCTCATCTAGCAGCTAGTCGGGCCTAGACATTGAAGCTCTTCGACAAGTCGTGCAGACACCCTTTGGTCATCTGCAAATTATCGCTGACCTAGAGTGGCGCCAGCAAAGCATAACACGGAGCAGCCGTCGAATACAGACTTCCAGGGCTATGCTCCAGAAGTTGGCCGAGCAACATCGTGAGTTGTAAGACATGCTTGGAGAATTGAAACGCTTGCCATTAGCTGCCACGCTTACCCCAAAGGCCTCCGACCCCTTCGTGTGTTGAGCCCTCGGTCTACTACAAATTCATGCCTTCGGGCCCTCGTATATTGTGTGCCCTCGGGCCCATCATGTACCCCTTTGCCCTCAGGCTCTTTGTAAAGTGTATGCCTTTAGGCAAACCCTGTATTTCTTTGCCCTCGAGCTCCTGTTATATACACAGACTCTCAAACTGACACATGACTCAAATTGTGCCATCATGCATTGTAAATGGAAAATCACCAATTGATTTTCCTAATCTACATGCCAAACACCTCATCAGGTTTTGGCAAGCTTCAAATTGTAGTTGTTCGACATCGGGCTATGTGTCACACCGGGCTTTTCGGGCATGTCCCCCTAGAGCATCGGACCGTAGTTGTCCGGCATCGAACCGTAATTGCTCGGATAAAGGCCATAGTTGCCCTTGCGGCATGTATAAATGACGCGTCCCTTTGGGACCTTCAGGCCGTAGTTGCCTAGAATAAGGTCATAGTTGCCATGACAAGTATAAAGAATGCTGACAAAAACAACACAACTTGCCACTAACCTCGACATCTTTCATGCTTACCTTACAGAATTTTCTCGGCATGCAACAAACAGAGGACCAGCCCCCAAGCAACTGCTATAGACGACACGACATATAGAACATCGGACCACAAAACAGGTATCGCAGCCCCTTGGCATTTAAACATTGCCCCTCCTCCATGCCGCCACCCTGAAGGCAGCAACCTACCGAGACACAAACTAATCCCTGTTGAAACAAAAAGGTGCGGGACATAGCTGACCGGCTCCATGGGACATCGCCTAGAACAACTCCTCGGGCCACAGCCCAGAACACTTATTACAACGCAGCCCGAATGGCTCCTCGGGACGTAGCCCGGAACACTTCTTATGACGCAGCCCGAATGGCTCCTCGGGACCTTTCCCGGAACAACACTAACCGGGCCAAGCATAGCACTAAGGCCACACATGCTCAACACCAACTTTTGTTACACCAAAACAGATATTGTAACTACCGAGGCGACCTGCGGTGTTTTACACATAAAACCGCTTCAAGGCATCAGCATTGTAGGTGTGCCGCATCGGAGAACCATCCAACTCCAGCAAATGATAGGCCCCCGGCCTATTTGAGCGATCCATAATAAAGGGACCTAACCACTTGCTACACAATTTGCCGACGCTGATCGGGTTGGGATTGCGCCGAAGGACTAGATCACCCGGTGCAAACTCCCGTGGGTGAACTTTGCGATTGTACGTTTTCTCAAAGGACGTGATGTACCTATGTAGGTTAGCAACTGCTTGCATGTGCACCTCTTCCAACATGTCCTTTGCCACATCATCTTCATTGACATAAGGCCTGAGTGTGCGCAATGACCCGACATGTATCTCCTCCGGCGTGACCGCCTCGACACCATAAAATAGCCGAAAAGGTGAAAAACCAATAGACCTTGTTGCAGTTGTCCTGATAGACCAGAGAATATTCGGCAACACCTCCACCCATTTGCCCTTCGGCAAGCCAACCAATGAGCAAGAGATCCCGGAGAACAGCGTACCATTCATTCGTTCCACAGCCCCATTGGCCCTCGGGTTAATGACAGAGACCTCACATTTCTTGGCCCCGAGACTAAGGCAATATTCCTTGAACTCAAGCCCCTCGAATTGTTTACCATTGTCCACAGTAAGCTCTAGCGGAACCCCGAAGCAACAGACCACATTCTTCCAGAAAAACTTTCTGACGTTTCCCGCTGTTATTTGAACCAGCGGTTCAGCCTCCACCCACTTAGAGAAATAGTCTATGGCCACCACGGCAAACTGATAGCCCCCCTGAGCCGTAGGCAGTGGTCCTACAATGTCGATCCCCCATCGAGCAAGTGGCCAAATTGGAGGGATTGGCTGCAGGACTTGTGGCAGGTAGATGAGATTGACGGCCCATCCATTGACAACCAGCACACACCCTGACCAGGTCTTCAGCATCCCGAACAGCAGTAGGCCAATAGAACCCTTGGTGAAATGCTTTGCCGATCAATGCCCTCGGAGCCAAGTGTGACGAACACAACCCCTCATAGATTTCTTGTAACAAGTTATGCCCCTCGGGCCGGCTGAGACAGCGAAGCAGAGGAGCACAAACACCCCCGTTGTATAGGACATCATCAACAATAGTGTACCCCCGACAACGATGTAATATCCTCTATCGCTCCTCTTTGTCATCAGAGACATAACATCCTTCGATACATGCCCGAATGGGAGCCCGCCAATCCTCTGTCCTGATGGCCAGAACCTTTCAGCCTTTTGCCTCTGAAGCAGTTGCTGATTCACTCAAAACCTCATGGAGCACATCACCGGCGACCAGACGTTGTCCGGCCGCCGCCTTAGCCAATGCATTTGCCTCTCCATTTTCAGTGCGACAAATGTTATGAACCTCAAAGCCCAAGAAGTACTTGTCCATCTCCCTCACTTTACTGATATACCGAGCCATCTCCGAATCCCTAGCTTGATATCCTTTTGCCAACGGAGCTGAGGCCAACTGAGAATCGCAGTAAATAACCAGCCTCCTAGCCCCGAGGGTTTGAACCTGCCGAAGACCCAACAATATGCCTTCGTATTCCGTAGCATTGTTCGTTGTTTGGAAAGCCAAGTTGGCAGAGAATTGCATGGTTTGCCCTCCGGGTGATGTAATAACTATAGCACATCCTACTCCGGAGGTCCCCCAAGCACCATCAATGTATATTGTCCAAACTGGGTCCTCGGGAACAGCCTGGGCTAACTCTTCGGCTTCTCCATGAGGAGTCCACTCAGCCACGAACTCTGCCAACACTCCGGACTTGATGGCCTTGCGAGCAACAAAGGTGATGTTATACTAAGCCAACTCAACCGTCAATTTCAACACATCACTGGAAGCCTTATCATTTGTCAGCACATCTCACAGCGGATATCTGGCAGGTATGGTGATAGCGTGATCGTCAAAATACTGTCGCAACTTATGTGAGGCCATGCCCATAGCATACAACATTTTGTCTACCACAGTGTAGTTACAACGTGATGCCGTCAATGTCTCAGACACATAGTACACCGGCAACTGCTGAAATGCGTCACCGCCCTTCGGTGCTTCATAGACCAACACTACACTCACTGCCTACGGCGCTACAGTGATATATAACAGCAGAAGAGCCTTTGGTGGTGGTGGATTAGGAGTGGTGAGTTCGACAAGATACTTCTTGAGCGCCTCAAACGCTAGTTGCTGCTCCTCACCCCATGTGAATGCCCGAGGACCTCGAACCGCCTCGAAGAAAGGCAAACTCTTTTCAGCCAGTCTAGAGATGAATCTGCTCAACGCCACAACATAGCCAGTGAATTTCTGCAACTCCCTAATAGAGGCTGGAGGCTGCATATCCATGATTGCCTTGATTTTCATCGGGTTCGGGTTAATTCCTTCCTTTGACACCAGGTAACCCAACAACTTGCCCGAACGCACCCCAAACATGCATTTCACCGGATTCAATCGCATACCGACACGCCGAAGGTTAGCGAATGTTTCTGCCAAATCTGCCACATGGCCTCCCTCTTCAACACTTTTGACAACAATATCATCAATGTACGCTGCCGTGTTGCGGCCCATCTGCGTATTCAATGTAGCTTTAACAGTGCGAGAGAAAGTTGTCTAGCATTATTCAATCCGAAGGGCATTCGGTTATAACAATAAGTCCCCCTCTGGTATCTGAAAGGCTGTCAGAGGCTGATCTTTGGTAGCCAAGCAGACGTGATGAAATCCTGAGTAACCGTCCAGAAAAATCATCAGCGCACATCCTGTCGTGGCATCCACCAACTGGTCTATACGAGCCAGCGGAAAATCATCCTTCGGGCAGTGCTTGTTCAATGTTGTAAAATCAAGGCACATACGCCACTGACCGTTTGGTTTTTTGACCAAGACAGGGTTTGCTAGCAAAGTTGTTCTGTCAATAGGCCAAACGATGTTTGAACCCAGCAACTTCTACACTTCGGCCCTCAAGATGCTAGCCTTCTCCTCTGTCCAGACTTTGATTCACTGTTTGACCGGACGAGCCTTCGAGTCAACATCCAACCGATGCTCAGCAATGGACCTGTCAATGTCGGGGAGGTCCTTAGGCGACCACGTAAAGACGTCTGCATTGTTTCTCAAGAACTGCATCAGCTACCCCTCTACAGCTTGCAATAATTCTTTGCCAATCAATACTGTTTCATCCGGACGATCGGCACATAGGATAACCTCTTTGGTGCCCTCAACTGACGTGACCTTCGGCACCCACTTAGGCGCTGTCGGTGGTTCCACTGCAAGGCCCTTGCCCTGGCAATCTTCGGCTCTAACATGTATGTGATGTTGCCCTGGTGATAACCCAAACTCTAGCCTTCGGGCTTCGGCTTGATCCTCGTACATTGTGATGACACCCTCCGGTCCGGGCATTTTCATACATAGATAGCCATGATGAAGCACGGCCAAAAACTTGTTGATGACCCTTCGGCCCAACAGAGCATTGTAGGGGTAGTTCATCTCTACCACATCAAATCGAATATCCTCTGTACGGTGCCCCCTAGTCCGGAGAACGACACTTTGAGCACGATACTGTCTATCGCATGAATTGGGTCACCTCCGAACCCTTGCAGTGGAACTGAAGAGGCCTGCAGGTTAGATCTGCTATTACTCATCTTCTCAATACTGCTCTAGAGAATAACATCTGTCGAACTCCCCCCGTCAATCAAGACTTTTCGTACATCAAAGCCATTGATGTTGACAGCCATCACGAATGCATCATCACGCGGAAAGATCATCGGCCTCAACTCAGCGTAGAGAAAGAAATGGGCATGTCCATCCACCAAGTAACCCCAACTGGAGGACATGCAGCCACATGATTTACCTACCGAACATGTTCTCGGTGCTGCCTTTTAGAAGGGAACTCATGACCCGATCCTCTAGTAATGGCAAAGATTGTGCCGCGAGATGTCCCCGGATTCTGAATGTACTGTATGGACTGCACCTTTTCTGGATGATCCCCCAGCTTCAGCTGTGGTGGAAGCAGTAACTACTCTGCCAGAGGGGCCGGAAGCGCGAGCTGAGTCGGAGGGGATGGTAATGCAACCATTTGTGGTGGTGGGGAGGGATGGTGGTACTGCGGGAATGGCGACTGGTGAAAATACGGGGGCGGGGGATAAAAGGCAGCAACATGTGTGTATTGGGTATGCAACACTGGCCTGGCTTGCTCAGCTTCTCGCTGAACTCTTGCTTCGGACAATGCTTTAATATCAGGGCAATAGTTGGAGCTATGCGTGCACCCCGGGCCATGAAACGCACAGTAGAAGAGTTGACCCGACCGAGGCTGCCTCGGTCTCGGACGCAGTGGAGCTGGCTGAGGACACCTGGGCACTGATCCCGAGCCCCCCCCCCCCCCCCCCCCCATGTTGAACATTGAAAACCTCGCACCAAGTAAAACCGCGGCCTGCTCCGCCCTGGTTTGGACGCCATCCTCCGGTGTTCATACCCTGCCCTCGTCCCATCATCACTCGTTAGTATGCTTTCCGACGATCTTCTTCTTCGTCTTCTTTCACCCGTACCTGCCCTTCCAGGATGCTCAATAGTTGATCTAGGGTCTGAGGCTGCTTCACCCAAATAGCACTCCTGGCCGCTCCCATCAGGAGCCCCTTATCTACTGAATCAATTACCGTAGCTTCATGAATATCAGACACTTGGCACTTTAGATGTATGAACCTCCGAGTGTAGTTGGCTAGTGTTTCACCTTCCCTCTGTACACATGCAGCTAGATCCCGAGCACCCATCGGCTTGGCATGATTCACTATGTCAGGTCAGCCTTCTAGCAACACTTTTATGTGTTACTAGGTATAGAAAAAAATATTGCTGGGAGGTATAGTAACATATTTAATAAGTGATCTAGGTTGTGCTGTTACTAGAGCATGTTTTGTTGCAACATATTTATGTGTTCCTCATTGTGAGACAATGTAAAATAAGCAAATTCTATTGCAACACATATATGTGTTACTATTTCTAATAAAAATGATACAAATAAAACTTATTGTAACACATATATATGTTACTACTCAATAAAAGGGTTACACTTATGGTACTAAAAATAGCATTAAATGTAAAAAATATCTTACATTAGAAATCGAACTCCGGTTGCATACTTCAAGATTGATGGCAACACCAGCCGGACTAAGACACAATTGTGACTATAATTTGTAAACATAGAATTTAAAACATGAGGTTGGACAACTAATGTGTATTGTAACACATACATGTATTACTACTTGAAATAGTGCGTTACAACTTATTATAACACATACATCTTTGTTTGGTTGTACTAAATATTGAATCATTTTTACTATTGTTAAAAGAAGTCTAATAACGTTATTTGACATGTGAATATACATGATTCTCATGTTCAGTTGCTTGCCATCAAAGCATATGTTGCTTATGTAGCACCAAACAAAAATAACTTATAATGCAAAATAATATATTATTCATAAACATTATATAGGTGCTTTGTAATCAAGCTTGCGACATTTTCAAAGATAGAATTTTAATTAAGATGAGCAGCATATAGTCATTTTATAACAATTAGAGAGCATGAAGTTTTATCCCAATGATGAAGTCACTACCACGTGATTTGGGAAATGTATTGCATCCGGAGCTAACGTTGTTAGAAGATCAAAAATCGAATGCATTGGTGAAGTTGCAAGACAAAATATTATGAGGTTCTAACAGTGTAACATTTTTGTTGTAACACTATTTTGTGTTACAATAAGATTTTTCTTATAACACTTATACTAGATATGTTATAAAAATCATAATATTTGTAACACTTTTACTGTAATATTAGTTTTTTGTTACTAAAACAATTTCTTGCAACATATTTTTTAAAAATGAAAACTATGTGTTACAAAGTTAATTGTAACACATAATTTTATGTTTCTACAAAATTTATTGTAACACCAATGTCCAAGTGTTACAAGCATGCCTTACAATATGTATATTCTATAGTAGTGATTTCTCTTGAAATGCACCATAACTGACTTCTTGAGTTGTGCCCATGACCGAATGCTCCCTGATGCTAGCTTGGCATACTAAGTGCCAGCTATCCCTTCCAATGCCAGCGGAAAAGTCATGGTCTTTACTACATCATTGCCCCCAGCCGACTCCACAGGTGTTTCGTATCTCATGAAAACTCCCAAGGGTCAAAAGACCCTGCAAATGTTAGAAGCTTGACCGAAGCCAACCTCACGGGCCACTGCACCGCCTGTAACTCGGCTGCCAGAGGAGAATTAGGATTTGCTGGCTGCACTAGGTGAAGGCTTCCAGTTGTGTGCCCTCGCCCCATCTTCGCGGAATTCCTCATACACCGGAGCCCGATCCTCTGAAATCCCACCTTTTTGAAGGACCTCTAACTGTCTGCTCAGCTGCTCTTGCCGCCTCTTAGCCGCTTCAATTCTCTGAGTATAGCCAACCTCTTGTTCGCCAGATTTTGTAGAGCTTGTGCGCATAGTATCTGCTCTTTGGCTACTCTTCTTTGCCTCTCGACTTCTTGCTCCATCAGCCTCACATTCTCCTCCTCCTGTAGAACATCTTCCTGCTGCTTTCTGATATGCTCCTCTACCACCCGACTCGCATATTCTGCCTCCTCTGGAGAGAGCTGCCCCTTTGCAGTTTCTCCTTCGGCCACAGCTTCTTGCCCACCTTCATTTACCTCATCAGACGCTTCTTCGACAAGCCCCTCGACCTCTTCCCGAAACGGGCGCGCTCTGGCTGCCGCTGACGTCTCCGCCCGAGCAACTTCCACTGCCGCCCTGCTTCGTGTCGTTACCTGCTGCGACTGGCTCGAAGCAGGCGGTCTCTTGCCTCCGGCCAGGCTACGCGCTTTAATGTTTAAATCCCCATGGTCAACGCCAGCTGTTGTGGTTACGAGTCCAGAACAAACACGTAATGGATGAGCCAAGGGCTGGTAAGACCGAAGACCCCTCGGTCAAGCTGATATGGGAGTGAACAAAACTGAACCACAAGATTGAATAATAACGCTACGTCGAAGGGCTTGGAATGGTGCTCCCCCCCCCCCCCCCCCCCCCCCCCCCGCGCGGCTAACGAACTTTGTATTATCTGGTCTGAATAGTACACGGAGGTTCTGGTGGCAGAGAGATGTCTTGTCAGGGCTGCAGGTGAGCATTTATAGATCCTATGCTCACCTGTCCTTCGGGTGTGTTTATAGATTTGCCCCGAATCTTACATTACATATCTTACTGCTTGACCTAAGGGTATTCTAGTACTTTAATCTTCATTCGGTACTTGTCCCGGCTGTCATTCTCTGATGCCTACGCCTGAGGCCCGTCGCGCCATACGGCCTTCAGCCGTACCAGCCTTTGGGCGCCTGCTAGGCCGAAGATCCTTTGGGCCATTGGTCCACCTGGGTCTTGTTTCTTATTGATGGGCTGCCTTCTGGTCTTGGGGAGACTAAGGGGTAGACTTTTTCCGAACACAAGCACTGTCGCACTTGTTGATTGTGCTTGCTGAAATTTTCTTTTTCTGTTTAGCTTAACTAAGATAACAAGAAATTGGGGCCCCAACTTTTTGGGGGCCTGTGCCGTCGCCCATGTTGCCCCTGCTTGTCAACGGGCCTGGTAGCGTCATCCCTCCGAAATGAGCAGACCGCGCGGCCCCTATTGTCCGGCCCGTCGTATTGCGCTCCCGCGGTTGCCCATCGCTCCGGTGCTGGTTTCCGTGCTCCCGCGCTCCTGTACGGTGCAACTCCTGCACTCCCGCGCTCCTGTACAATGCAGCTCCCGCTCTCCCGTGCTCCTGTACCGTGCAGTCCAATTCTTTTCTTTTTTTGAAAGTGTCGATGAGATGTAAAGTGCAAATAAAATAAAAAACAGAAACAAAAAGAATATTGATTTTTTTTGAAAAAAAATTAAGTGATAAATTAATTGAATCAGGGGCGGACTCATTCATATATATTCATCCAAACAAAATCAAGATCAGACTCATCCATTATTCATCTCTCATATTAAATAGAATAAAATAACTCATCTTAATCCGCCCCATCCCACAAAATAGAGATGACCCCGACCAATTACACTTGACTGCAAATCAAACACACTCTTAGTACAGCCGTGCGCCGCGCCACAACTTGGCCTCCCTCCGGTCTCGCGCGTCCCTCCTCGTCGCTCCTAGGCCTCTGCTACTGCCCTCCTCGTCCTTTGGCTCTTTTGCTCCTGCGGCCTCCGCGCGCCCCACACCGTGTATATAGCTCCTCCTCTGCTGTGAGCTGCCACGGTTCAAGGCTGCTGGCCCGCTCTCTCCTCGCTGGCGCGCTGCTGCGCTTAAGCCGTCCTCGGTGTCATTCCGCCACGCTTATTACGGAACAAACGGGTATGGGCACGGCTTGACAAAGTGAATACGGACCTGCGTGACCATTAGGGTGCTCACCATCTGCATGTGACACACTGACACTACTAACTAATCATCTTTGCTACTCATGCAAAAATGTCTACTAAACTCCAACGGGGTTAACTTACTGCTAACAGACACTACTACAATATTACTCTGCAACGATGGCCCAAAGGAACCTTATTAGAGGAAACGAATTCCACTATTGAGTCTGTCACTACGAACCAGAAAACATAGTAACAGACAAATGCCCGCCACTAATTTTAGAACAGAAAAAATTAAAAAATCCCTAGCCACCCGCCAAGAGCCCGGATCTAGGCATGTCAGATCCGCCGCCACCTACAGGATCCGCGGCCGTGCCCGTAGCTTTCGTCGACGCCTGCGGGCGCCAGATCAAGTGGGAAGAAGGCGGAGTCGTCGGATCCGGCCGCTGCCCCGCCACGCCGCTCCGAGGAGGAGGGAGTGGGCTGTGTCAGGGAGGAGGGGGCGGCGAGCCGCATCGCCGGGGTGGGAGGGGGGGCGCCACCCATCCAACCCCTCGTCGGGAAGGGAGGAGGCTCCACCCATCGGGGGGGGGGAAGGTGACCAGCGTCGGTGGGGAGGGCACCGCTGAGAGAGAGAGAGAGAGAGAGAGAGAGAGGTCACAACGGCTGATGTGGAGAGAGAGGAAAAGAGAGAGTGTGTGTTTAGGATTAGGGTGAGTCTTTCTTTTAGATGTCCTATATTTGATCTCAGCTTTTGATTTTTCATTCTACGGTCATGATTGCATCACCTTTAGTGACAGGCATAATGACATCATCAGAACCGTCACTGTCTGAAAGCCGTAGTTTCAGGCCAAACATGTCCGCTACTATCTGAAAATCATAGTTACAGTCGGTGTCGACGGTAGTAGTAGGTTTGTTGTGCCTGCAACTATTTTTGTAACCGTAATTACAGTTTCACTATTGTTCTACACTTAGTTACGGACACTTTAAAAATCTGCTTCTGAGACAAAAATAACATGGTCTAGTACAAACATTTGTTATACTTACTCCATTCTAAAATATAAGTATTTGAAGAGTAAGTCCAAATTCATAGCATATTTAATAAATCCCATTAGAAATACTATAAATGTGGATATCCTCTCTCCTAGTTTCAAATGTTTATATTTTGGGATGAGTAAGTAGTGATGGTCACAATCACGAGTCACCGGCTCCAAACTCCAACGGGTCTCGGAAGGAACGAACAAGCCCGGTCACTGAAAAATAAAGGTTGATGACGCAAGGACACATAGTACAACTGTACAAACCAGGAGACGAGGGGTGGGGGCCGCCCTGGCCAGCCGGCGACCTGGAGGACACCGATCGAAAAAGGATTTGTCAGTGCATGCCGGCCGGCGGCGGACTCCAATGGTTCAATTGACCTGCCCGTGCCTACCCGCCGCTTGCTCACAGTACACCCGAACGTTGGCCGGGTTGCCCCGCAGACCGAGGTGAGGTGCTAGGGTACTTAACGGGTGCTAACACTTACGGGTGAAAGCGGTGTGGATAATTTCTAAAATCGATTCGATTTAAATTTAATTTTTGAGGATATGGGGGAGTATTTGTGGTTATTTTGCGAATATGGATAATCCGAATTCGATGCCATGAGAACGTAGGATAGGTTATGGTATTGACAAAATTCGATGGATACGGATAATCCGATAATTTAAAGTGGAATATCCGAACTCATAATAGGATTATCTAATAATTTTATCGGTCCAAAATATATAATGTCTGTGACGATGAGCCTTGACCATGTCACTTAATATTCTATTTTGTACTGAAGTAGTCATACAACAAAGAAAAATATAGATATATTTAATGTTTGCTTCGAATATTTTATTTTATTTATCATACTTACGCGGTTTTTCAAATATATAACACATATATGTTTTATTTGTTATGAGTAATCATATAAAAGATTGGGTTGTGTATTTTGGTTTTCCTTCTTGATGGTTGTTGTGATTATACATATACTTTGCAGATTTTTTAATCAATATATATTTCTCTACATGAAGAGGTATCATCCGTATATTTAAAGTCCACTTCCAATCTGTCTCCGATCCGAATCCGTATAATCTCCGACATCCAAAAATATCCGTATCCACAATCGTATCCGCGTATTATCCGCTTCGCTCTAAATTCGATAAAAAATGCAAAGTAGGATATAAAAAAGGTATTATGCGATCCGATGCAGCGGGGGCCGACGTGCATTTCCGATCCAGTTCCATCCATTTCCTCCATTCCAGCCTAGGCCAAGGCCGGCACACGCGCGAGTCAACAGAGATGGCAGACACTATACTCGTTGAACGAGAAGTGACAGTGCGTGCGCGCGTACATCGACTGGGCTGCGTCCGAGGCCTGCGAGCTGCATCTTTGACACGCCCACTCGTGCACACCAATGCAAGCTGCATCTTTGACACGCCCACTCGTCCCTCCAGGCTCTCGGGTTGCCTGACCACTGTTTAACTTTCCCGGGTGCGGTGGGGCGACGGCGCTTGTCGGCCTGTGTGCAGATGTGATGTGACGAGTCGGATCGATGCACGACAACGCCAGAACGAGACGCCCAGGCGTCCAGACAGAGCTGGTTCCTCCGAGACTGTCAGAGAGACACGCGCGTGTACGTCCAAACCGGACTCCAAACTGGCCAACTTTTCAGCAACAGCTGACCGATCGTCCGTTGGCGGTTGCCACTGGATCTACCACCACCGAAACGTCCCGTCATCCCTTCTCCGTACATTCATTCATTGTTCATGATCCAGGCAGATCGTCCAAGCGCGTGTCCAGTTGTTGCGTTGTCAAGTCGGGTGTCGTTTGCACATCTGCACACACAACCCACCCGGCGGCGGCAGCCACGTCGAGACGATCCGTATTAAATTGTGCTACTGTTCACAAGTAGTCATCCTCCTCTGCGCGCGATTATCGACGGCGAACAGAACCACACGACTTTTTACAAGCTTGTGGTCGTGGTCCAGTTAAGCTGACGATCTGCATACCTTGAAAAGTCATTCACGAGCATGCTCCTTTGCCTTTCATCATTACAGGCAAAGGTTTTCAGCTTCTGATGCTGTCCGTATGGGCTACTTCTTTCCTTCTTTTTTTTTTTCCTTTTCGAATGAGTCGTCGATTTCCTTTTCGTACGGTATCCGTCTATAATTAGCCATGGAGACAGTACCAATACACGTACACGCGGCACTTTGTTTTCTTGGTCATTGCTCACAGTCACCAGGTGTCTCGGTAGAGAGCAACAGCAGAGAGGCAGTACCGATACACACGTACGTGCGTGTCAACTCTCGCATAACGGTTTCTCTGCACTCCATGTACCATAAAACGCTGGTCGGCAGGTGTGCAGGCACTCTCGTACGACACTCCTGCGCCTACCTGTCGAGCCCCCACGTACGTAATCCAATCAGACGCAGGCCATACGTTTACGACGTTTATTCGGTGTGTGTTTTGTATACATGATAATGCTGAGAGCGTAAGAAGAAGATCACGTAGGCTCCCGAAGAACGTTTATATGTGAGTTGGATATCCAAACAACATGCATGGTCCGGGCATGTGAAAATGGAGCTTGTAAGTACCAGTGCATTCTTCGATCATTACCGTTTATATGTGAGTTGCGCGCAGCTCAAAGAACAGAGCCCACATGGCCAATCACCAGCCCAAGACGATAACGACGACGATATTGGCGGGACGGCCGGACTTTGATGCGATAACCTTAACCTGGAGTACGCGTGATCCAGCACTGCTATCCTGAGAACGTTCAAAGTATATATGCTGCGCCGACAAGTGCCAACCAATCGATGGCACAAATGGCCGCTTTGCTCCAGCAGCGTGAGAGCATGCTAGTGCGTGCTTTCGATCGAGTCTAGCTATTGATAGCACAGGGATTCTTTAATTAAGTGTTTCTCGCTCAGCTTTAATTTGCTTCAACCACGGAGATGAAGTGAATATTCATGAGTTCATTGAAGCAGACATTTTCAACATTTACTCAACAGAACAATTTGGTTAATCTGCTTTTGCAGCTTGTGCGCAAAAATTATACTCCCTCCATATTCAAATTAGAGGATGTTTAGAATATTATTAACAATACCAAGAAGCTATTAAATACGTCGTGGAGTCGCTTTCTAATAAGTCTCTTTTCCTTCCGGGCTGGTTAGCGCACCCAACTCAGCATGAGATTGCAGGTTCGAGTGCACGGCTCGCATGGTATTGTTCTTTTTTTTTTTTTTGCCGCTTTTGCATCAGGAACAACCAGCGCGAGGAGAACGGCGCCACGACGCCCTCTAATCTAAAATGCTTTGTGCGCTAGTGTAACGTCTCGCCCCTCCGAGGTCGAGCTCGATTACATCTGGCAGCTCTCTAGGACCTCAAGACTGTCCTCACAGACCAACACGAGTCTTTTCTGCATACTTTATCCTTACTCGTGCGCACCCGGAAAGAACTTTCCGGTCGTTCATCCATCTCTAAATTGCTCCACGCCAAACACACTTCACTTTGGAGTTATTTAGAGATAAATTTCTGGAAAAAAAGTTACAACTTATTGATATGACTATTCTATTAATCCTATTAAGCATTGAGTCAGGATGTTATACTCTCACCCCTTAGAAGATCGACGTCCTTGTCAATCAACCACAAGCCAGTAACGTCCTCTTTTGGTCACGTCTATGTGTCCAGTGTCAGCGTATGTGTCATGCTGTGTGACCACTCTCCAGGCCCACACCAGCTATGCACATCATGTCTACGCCATTGCGACCCCATGCGCCCGTGAAATCGTGAGAGTCGACTCTGATACCAACTGTAATGTCCCGCCTCTTCGAGGCCGAACTCGCTTACATCTAGCAGCTCTCAGAACCTCAAGACTATCCTCATAGTCCAACACGAGTCTTTTCTATACATTTTATCATCACTCATGCGTACTCGAGAAGAACTTCCCGGTCGGTCACCCATCCCTAAATTGCTCTAACCCAAGTATGCTTAACTTTGAAGTTCTTTAGAGATAAACTTCCGGAAAAAAGTTACACTTGTTGGTATGAGTATTCTATCAATCCTATTAAACCTTGGGTCGGAATGTTACAGCCAAAACGCCCTGTATTTCGAGTACGGGGGAAGTATGGCTTTCTCCTAACAAGAATATCTTGAGAATTATTACACTACCATGGCACAGCTCAACACAAGGATTTGAGACTCTATTTTGTTATGGATTAAAGGTCTAAGCCCTCATAACCATGGATTCAAAAACCGTCGAAAACCGCTCAGTTTTTGCGGTTTTCGACAAAACCGGTCCGGTCCGGTTTGGTTAGATGGCCAATTTTTAGTCTAATACAATATAAAATTTTAAAAATTCAAAAAAATTTGAAATCTTAAAAACTATGAAAACCGAGCGGCAAACCAAAGAAATCAGACGATAAACTAGAAAAACCGAGCGGTTTATTTTTAAACTAAGAAAACCGATGAAAATTAGAGAAAACCGAGCGATAAACCAAAAAAACTGATCGGTTTGCTTTCAAATCATATTCAAATCCGTGTTTTGATATTTGAACGGTTTGTCGTCCAGTTTTTTGGTTTTCACAGTTTTTATCAAACCGGTCAGCTCCAGTTTCCTATACAACGGTTTTTTAATCCTTACTCATGACAAGCAGCTATTCTAGAGTGGGCCAATCAGTTGCTGTGAAGTTTATTTTCTATCTTTTTTTTGTATTCTTTGTAATTATTTGTATTTGTACCATTCACTTGATCCAAGAGCGATCAGTTTAAATAGAAAAGGTACAGACTCCTCTAGCTTCTTCATTCAAAGAAAAGTAACAAATTGTAGTTGATTGCCTTGTAATTCCAGCAATTTGTCTTGTACGATGGTTTTTAATGAATCCCATTCTGAATACTATGGGCTTTAGGCCTTTAGCGGGCGATTGTGGATGCCGTTTAAGAGAGGGCCAATTGCCACAATAGCACTCATAAGCGCTGCCTACTACAAAACGTCATTAGTAACCCAAGGAGCTCCAAAATAGCACTCATAAGCTGTGTACACTCTCCAAAACGCCAAAATATCCCTTTTCTTCTTGTTTTAAAGGAAAATAGATATAGGAACTGACTGTTTTGCCCCTGCCCTATATTTAGCAATATATGACTCCAGAAAATCGTAAAAAAATCAAAAAATCATTATTTGTAAACTAAAATTCTGTAGAAAAAATGGTAATCAACTACTTCTGTTCCCGAAAATTTAATGGTTAATTTTAAATAATTCCATAAATTCGAAAAATTGAAAATAACTATTTTTGGAGACTCAGATTTTAATGATTCAAAAAATCTTAAAAAATCAAAATTATCAGTCCTAACCTTGTGCACCTAGAACTCAATTTTTATTCCATATTGCCTCAAAGTCATCCTAAAATCCGCCATATATGGAAAGGTCTCACCTTTTCTTATCTTCGGATTTTCCTTGTCAATTGCAAACTTTGGTTCATTATTAGCAAGGTCATCAACTGACATTTCCACTACATTTGCTTCGAATTCCTGCCCCAAATTCATTCTTGCTGCCTCATCCTCATCCCTCAAACCTAAGGACACAAATACCTCATGGTCCTCCATAAATATGTCATCATATTCCATCCAAGCAGGGTCAACATTTTCCTCAATCTCATCACCACTTTCTTCATCTGATTCGGCTGAACCACTTGATGTAGGTGGCACATCTGGATTCCTCCTCAGAGATAGTTTTTCCAATTTAGCATCAACTTCTATGATAGTCTTATAAGAAGGTTTGACCGGAAACTCAACAACAAATGACACTGTCATTTGGGGCTGAAATTTCTGAAATACCATATGCAAATCATCATCTGTAGCAATAACTTGTAATCCCTTTTTTTTTGTGTACCAATACCAAATTGTAGGCTCTTGACATGTACACCACTTGGTTAAGTTTGCTAGATCAGCTACTAAATATTGCAGAGAGTATCCATTAACATCATGTACTCCAACAACATCTGCTTTAGGATCTACTTCAACCACATTAGTGTCACTTAAAAAGGCAGTATATTTGACTATCATATTGGGTTGTGATTCATTCCTAACATAGCAACTAATAACTCATTTAGCACCACTACTATGTTCTGAGCAAATAAAAAATGCAGCAGCAAAATAATTTACCTTTCAACAAAGCTTTGATGGCTGGCTGCCTCATCCATAAAGCTTCCAAATCTGGAGCTAGCTTCTCCCACTCGCTGGCCAGACTGGGCCGAACCACCTTCGGCCGCGCCCTGCTGCCCCGGGGAAGCCATGGCGGCCGTGCTGCCGTCCATGAGCCTGGGCGGACTGCCAGATCTCGCCAGCCGTGCCTGCCGCGCCGTCTAGCCGTCCCGTGAGCCTAGGGAAGAAGCTGACCGCCAATCATGCCTGCCGCAATGCCTGACCCCTGTCGCCTAGCCAGCCGTCAGGCATGGGCCACCCAACCGCGTCGTCGCCTCCCTTGCCGTCGGGCACGGTCGCCCAGTCGCGCCGTTGCTTCCCTGTCGTCGGGCGCGGGCTGCCCACAAGCGCCGCAGCCTCACCGAGCAGAGTCACTGTCGCTCAGCCGCGCTGCCCCTGCCACCCAAACGCTAAGCGCGGTTAGGTCACGGGCGCGCGTCGGGACCGGCACGGGACTTTGATGCCGCTCAGATGGATAGTTTGGGTGCAAGGTTAAAATCATTCGAGAAGATATGGTTTCCGGGAAAAAGAAAAAAAAAGAAACTCCAAAATGGTAGTATCTTGTTTGTGCGAAGGGACTCGTGAGTGCTATAGTGCTATTTTAGAGATCCGTCGGTTACTAATGGTATTTTGGAGTAGGCAGCGCTTATGAGTGTTATTGTGACAATTTGCCTTTTAAGAGAGTGTCCTTCCTAGTTTTATAAATCTTTTTGACTTGCACTAGTTTTAAAATTTTAGAATTATTTAGAATAAAAAAAATCAGATCTCTGTTCATCAGGTGCTTTTTTTTAACTGTGTTCATCAGGTGCTAAGCTAAAGCAAAAGGAAGAGAGGAGCAGTTCCATTTGTTGAAGGGGTATGGGCTCACGTTGGTAATGGGCTTTATGTTTTGCTGGCCCATATTAGTTTTAGGCCACAGGCTACAAGCAGCCCACGTCCAATTTTTCTAGCATGGACGTATTGCTAGTTTATCTTGTCCGAGAAAGGATAAATTAGTTGTCAATCACCGCTCTATCATCACATGAGTGGCTGAATGACTTGATTTCTGCTACATTAAGAAATAGGTTTTTAAAGTACTTGGCTATAATAAGATTAAGATGACATTTTAAGTCATAAAAGATCGGAACTTAAATTATCTAAGCCTCCCAGAAGACCTAATTAGATGTGCTTAGTGTTTTAGTGAAGGTAATGCATTCAGTGAATTTTACATCATATCATGATATATTTAGTTATCATCATGAACTAGTAATTTTTATATCTTGATTGGCATGTTTATCATTTTTTTTAATGTGTGGATTGTATGGATCAAATGCTATTGTTTACTTTTCATAGAAGAGGTACATGTTTATTTCTTCATTTATATTGTTTATTAGCATTTGTACTCTTTTTGTTGGATTAAATTAGTGCTACAGATTCACCATACCAAGAATTTGTTATTGGGTCCATCACTGCCTTTCATTCAAGTTGATGAAGACCGATGTACATAAACCTGGGCACTGATGAATCAAAGGTTATCCTCTACATCGACCTATTCCATCTAGATCTAACATGACGACAGCAGTATTTAGGATTGGGTTTCGGCAATGTATAAGGCACCTTCATCACGCACATTCAATCCAAACATATTGCACAAGTATTAATTAAAGGTGTTCTGCATAGATATAATTAGCCGCTCGAGTCTTACAAGGTCCCGGAAATCGACACATTATAGATCTTTTCTTAAGCAATGATATAGAAGACAAAAGAAGGCAAAGTTGAACTTGTATTTTTGTAGATCCAATTATTATAAAATAAATGGTTCCCTTTATTTTATTTTGTTCTCACAAACACTCTGCTTGGTGGAATGTTGTCAACTCTTTTTCTTTTTAACTTCACTGCCTTTGGATGAGAGATCATATATAAAACTATATCTTGGGGCATGGTGATGGTGATTATTGTGGCCGCCATTGCGATCATGATGGTGGTTCCGGTGGTGATGGCGACGGTAGTGTGGTCCTTGTGTTGTGAGGGATGAATGTGGAGCAGCAGCTGATGCTGCAGTTTAATCTGGGCACGGTGGTGCCCCTTTTCCCATTATTGATGTGGTAAGATAGATAGGGTTGTCCCCTAGCAGATGCATTGAGGGTAGTTGCTTACGCCACAATGGTTTGCTGCTGCGCCTCGTTTCAATCCTATGACACCACGCAGTCGTTCTGGGTGCTCTCAGTCATCCAGTAGCATGGTCCCATTCCTTTAAGATACAGTAACTGATTGATCCCCGTCCAACAACCTCAGTGAAAGTAAAAACGGTGCATAAAACAAGTTTGCAGTCCAGTCGTGCAGTGAAAAACTATGCAGAAAACAGAGTGTAACATACCTAGTCAGAATGACAATTACTTTAAAACTGTTTGAGTAAAAAGAAACTCTGAACGTTGGCGCACTCTGCAGAGCCTTGACTCCTGAATTGCCATTTCTTTAGCGTCGGAATGGATCTTAGTGGAGGACGGAGTATATCTCGGGAGCACAAGTTTATTCAACTGGTCGCACGGCACCGGTATTTCTATATCCGCTGCTTGAGATTCGACGCCCGGTTGTCGCAAATGGCGGATCCATCTGCACTGGACTTCGCGTAGAAACATTACGCTATGCTTCCGTATCAGGGTGCCTAATCGATCGCCGGGACCGCGCCAAGAAGCAGCAATGATCACTTCCGTGTAGTTGAGTATTGGATCGAAGCCGGACATGCCGTGCCGTGCATTACTATCATTAACCACGCCCCCAAATGGGACTCGTCTAGGCTTAAACTAGTACACATTTAAGGCCGAAATTTTCTTCTTCTTTTAATTTATTTCGAAAGACTAGGCCGACTAGTGGTTGCCATGATGAGCTCGCTTGGGATGAGCAGGCTGCTGCTTTTGTAAATATCGCTTTGCTTCCTTGGTTGGGCTTGTCCAGCTCGGCAAGAACTTTCTTCTCCAAAGGCAAAGAAGAAAGCCATGGAGAAGTGACAGCAGTCTACTGCTATCTAAAGTGATGGAACGGAGCGCCTAAATTATGCTATTACTATGCAGAGTAAGTGTGTCGCTGGTCGCAAAGGCAAACCAAAAAAAAAAAAAAAAAAAAACTGCGATCGAGCCATGTTTTGAGGGGGGTTGGACTGAATCATTGCGGAGGGGTTGTCTGCTTGTTTGCTTCAAAGCGATCTTTAGAGGGCTTGTAGGTAAGCTACCGAGCTTTATTGTGGCAGCAGCAGGGTGGACGAAGATGGTCCTGTGGTGTGCCGCAATTATAGCGGCTTTAACGTTCCGGGCCCGATGGATCGTCTCCTGCACTGTAAACTGCCACACTGCTTGGCATGAAAAATGCCGCTCTTGTTCACACGACAGGGGAGACGAGAAGGACACGGGGGGGCGGCTGCCAGAATAGTTTGTTTAACAGTCATATTAGCAGTCCTTCCTTGACAAGGTAGGCTCATAGGTTTTGGGGCCAGATGATGGCCGAGATCGAAAGAAGTAAGCATGCCAAAAGGCAAAGGGCCTTATTCCGCACTCTTACTGATGGTGTAGTACATACTAAAACTAGGGATGTCGATTTGTTATTGTTTTGAAGTGTAGCTTAGGAATGTGTCACTGGTACTGGCTGGCTATGCAGTAAATTATGTTAACTGAGTTGTTTGATCGTGTCGGTATATACTGTGCTGATGGGCCTCCAGAGTTTATAGTGGAGGAAGTTTCCAAAGCTAGGACAACTAGCTCGTACTAACAAAAAGGAACTCTCGGTTGAGTTCCTTTCCGGTATGCACCTATCAGTAGCTACTGGTGGAGATAAAGTGGTTAGAAGTAGAACAAGTTATACATGGCAGACAAAAGCATTAGCGCCACAAAATCAGGAATAAAAAGTGCGAGTTATGCGTACTCACACGAAGAGGGATCAACTTCAGTAGTTGCGGTTTTGCTTTGTGCCTGGGGGTTTGGAACTGATCGAAACTGGCGGCACTTTGTGTTATGCAGAGATGTGCAAGCAACAACAAACTGGTGTTACGTGCGGAGGAACGCATAAAACGGGTCTTAATCCGCGGTATTTGTATATGCGTAATACAAATCATGCACGCAGATCAGCCGGCTCTCTGCTGCGGTCGGATAGAAATTAATGGTTTGTGATTTACTTTGTTTTATAAGGAAGATTCAGACGGATCGCGTGAGTGTACATGTGCATGGCTCCCTTCTCCATTTTTTTTTTATCTCCATTTGAGAATTAAATAGTGTAGTAGTAGTATTAAATCAAGAACACGGGTTTACAGTGATGAGACGAAGCTGCTACCGTGGTGTTGAGTCGGTGATCCACTGATCCTGAGTTCCTGACGCAGGTAGCATCGCTTCCAGGTCGAAAAAGGCTAACCATGACGACCGCGAGTCCACACACTGGCGTGCTGGGCAAGTCCTTTTTCTTCCCTCTGAGCTGCGGCGCTAGCTGTTCCGATCGGTTGAGAGAGCGCGGCAGGAGGCGCCCACGAGAAGCCGCACCGAGGCGAGGCACCGACACAAGCCGCGCGAAACCGCAGAGAAAGCTGAAAAAATTGCTCCCACGAGATGAAACCGTCTGAAAAACAGTGAGTGATCACGGGTCGTCCTCTCAGCTCGATGGCTTTGGCCAGAGGCTTACCTACACTCAAGGCAGCACGACGCGACTCGCAGACCCGGCTGCACATGCGCCTAGCTAGCTATAGCTAGGATCCCGTGTGTAGTTCGTTCTGAACTCTGAAGTGTAACTATGTAAGACAAAACAAAACTTTGCCTAATAACTACTGCGATCGGGTCATTACGAATAATAATAACAGCAGGACCGATACACGAAACGGAAAACAAATGCGGGACAAGGGGTACGTATGTACAACTCCCCGTAGCAGCCGCGCGTGCACGAGTAGTACTACTACGCATGATGCTTGGTGGTGCGTGCCTGTGGTGGTGGTCCGTACCGGACGAGGTCAGTGTTTGTCGTCGAGGTGCATCGGAATGCTGGCTCTCTCTCTCTCTCTCCCGTTGTACTAGTACTACAGGCAAGGCAGGACAGGCACGCCGCGAGATTATTATTATATCCATCCGTCCGTGCATCGATTATTAGATTAGCATGTGACCCGTTGCCTGCGGTAAGACGCCAGCGCCCGTGCGTACTATACAAATAACAATACCCAACTTTCGTGTTCTCCACAACACAACGGACGGCCAAACCCGGGGTCGTCCGTTCCACGCGTCCAGTCTTCCCTCCAGCCTCGCTAATAAGAGACGTGACGCGTGCACACCAGACCCAAATGTGTAGTAGTAGCATCATGCGCGCGCAAAGGATAACGATCACAGACCGGCGCCTCTCCATCCACGGTCCATGCAACGGTACCCTCAGCGACAACTCAACCTCGTCACAGGATCGAATAGTAAAAATGCACTACGAGTACAGTACTAGTACTACTGCGAGCAGTCAACGCTCCGCCAAAGCCTGGAGGAGCACCATCTCATCTCTCTCTGTAAAACTTCGCCCCGCCCATCAGCCGTATTTCATTTTCAGAGCCATTTCTTACGGACGGTACGTAGATTCCAGTTTGTGCTCGAAGGACGCATCACGTCACGTCAAAGCGAACGACAACCATCACACGCCTGAATGAACAATTCCAAGTTCCTCCACCACACACCACCAAAGACGTATCTATCTATGTATGTATCTATCTCGACCTCTGCGGAGCATATACAGTTGAACCGAGACTTTGAAAAGTGCCGGCGAGGGACACGAAGCCCGGGCAGGCAGGGGCCGAAGAATGTGCTGTGTGACTTTGGTGGCTTTTTGTTCGACTGCGTCGGCCCTTTGACCCTTTTTTGACCTCAGGACAGTCCTCGTTCTCCGCGCGGTTTGCCGCACATGGTGATGTGAGCACGCACAGAGCACATCCTGCACTCGATGGACACCGTATCGTTTCGGGCAGCACTGGATCTAGACGATGGAATCACCAGAATTTACTTGTGTGTAAACAACGTCAGCTCTTTCTTTTCAGATATTGATTCAGATACTTCACTTGAAATGGTTTTCCTATCTACGGGTCCTTTTTTTATTCTAGGAGTATCCAATAATCGGTTATGTTAAAAGTGCGTCAAACAGATCCTTCATTGATTCTTCTTCTGCCATATAAAACTTGTGACGTCCTTCCATGTTCCCACTCAGGGTTTCAATTACCGATAAAAACTGGTTGGTTATTCTAATTAATTGGAAAACCATAAAGATTAGTTGCTCTGATTGATCGGTCAATTGTAGAAAACCAAAACTATTATCATACCAAAATAGTTAACCGAATAGTTTTCCAATGATTTATAAATGCCAGTTCACTACTCACTAGTTATGTGAACCTTGTTCCTAATCAGTCCACAAGACACTAACGATGTCTCGTCGCACTACATTTTGATCACTTCTTCCATTTTAAAATAACTGATATTTACAGAAGATATAAGATCCTTATACATTGTTATGCTACTGGGAGTAAATATCCATTTCAAGCGTATTCACTATACGACGTCTTCCTCGAGGCCCCTCTTGCGCCACCTCCGCCCTGCCATCGCTTGAGCATGTCACTAGCCAAAGGCACGCTGCCGCGAGGAAGGCGGCAGCTTGGCCTTCCCGAAGTCATGCCGTAGTTTTGACTTTGAGCGTCGTCGCCAAATCTCGTTGGAGCACCGCCTCCTGCTGTCCCCTAAGCCTTGCATGGATGTGTCAATTCCACTGCGCGTCGTTGACCAAATTTGAGGCCGGTGCCAACCAAATTGGGGGTTTGGATCGACTCATAGGGCGCAACCTAGAGTAAGAGCCTTCGGGCAATCCTG
Organism: Eleusine coracana subsp. coracana; assembly: GCA_032690845.1. Lineage (NCBI taxonomy): Eukaryota > Viridiplantae > Streptophyta > Magnoliopsida > Poales > Poaceae > Eleusine > Eleusine coracana. The sequence continues at coordinate 15,100,841 of CM064426.1, forward strand.
CCACCGCCGCCACTACCGAAATCCTTCACACCTCCGTCGCTCCACCGCCGCCAGAGCCTGCGACAGGAATTGCCGATGTGGTAGGCAAGGACAGTGGTAGAGGGGTTGTGCGCGATGGGTTGTCATGGAGGCGTTTCTTCTCCTTCCATGCCTTTGATGGGTTTGAGAGCTTTGGAAAGTTTCTTCCATCTGTTGCCGGAATTCTACCGCAACCAACCAATTGTGTTGTGGGCATGATCGACGATTGTGTGACATTAAGACTAGGATTTGGGTCATCGAGATCTAGATCTTGGTCCTCTCTACTTTTATCCACCTTTTCACTCCAGATATAAGAATTGGCATTGGTGGTATTTGGTCGACAACAACGACGGTGTGCTCCCCTATGCACATGACCATGGCCAATGACATCGTTTGACCTAGTCGTGGTTGGTCAGTTTGGATCCACGGACGACTTTCTACTCGTCATGGTGTGAGATCCAACCTATAAACTCTTGGTCATGGGTGCTTTTGATGCTTGTGGATCATATGTTCATCGGTCGCAATACTTTGTTGGCTTGACATCGCATATGGCCGATACAGGTCCCCCTCCTTTAATTATTGGATTTTGGGATATCTATTTTACGGATTCGCTCTACATCATCACATAGTCCTTATATCAGATCTTGTCATGACACTGGTGGTGCCGGATTTCCACTTCCAATGTTGTGAGGTTGGGTCACCCATGTTACTATCGTCATCAGCCATTCAAGAAGCATCGTGCATGTTCCTGCAAAGTCCGTCTTCTGCATTTGAATAGAACAACTATGTAGAGAGGATCTGCTCTTTTTTTTTCTTCATTACAACTATTGTAAAAGTCTGTTAATGACCAACTTAGTCGGTGATTGTATTAGACCGTAACTCTCATAAAGATCAAGGCTATAGCTATAATCTTCTTAGAAGCCAAGACTAGGTGTAATTTTTTTTCGGTATATAAAAAAATAGAAGATATTATAAATCTGCAAAAGAAAAAATAGAATAACAAATAAATTGAGACTAACCATTTTTCATGTACTCCTTACTAAAATACCGCTGAAACCTGTAAGTACCTAACTTTGAAATCCCATCATCGGAGCTTGTCATTGCCATAAAATCGTGGGACTAAAATGTAAGATGACACGCTTTTGGACGAAACAGAGTAACAGACTACACGACCGGTTTCACGCAAAGAAGCAGGCAAATTCACACTACCAGTACACGACGATGCCTAAAACCCATCGCAGCAACCGGCTCTGAAGTTGAAAGGCGATCCCGTGGACGGTGGAGGAATTTTCCCAGTCCAAAAGAGGCTCATGTGCCTTTTCCAGCTAACTGTACATAAATAGCGTGGCTGCCTCAGTTGAACAACTGACATTACAGCAGCAAATCATTTGGATCACAGTTCACTACTGCACATAAGTCACCTTAAGCAGGAAGCCACGTAAATTCCTGACAGCACATAGGATATGATCTTGGAAGTATATAAAAATGTATCAGACGGCATACATAGTGACTGGATACGTCACATCCTTGCACGCTACTACTCCAGTATTCCATAGACCCGGAGAATCTGCCGTTTGCTTCTTCTCTTTTTTTCCCCTTAAAAAACCAGCTTCCGATACGTGCCGAAAATATCACGGTCGTGATGCTGACACGCACAGCACACTACCACAGCTGCACAGCGGCACCGGTCCAAGGAACTGCCGCTGCTACAAGAAGCAGCAATTATACGAGTAGTTGATGACGTCTCCCTTTTTGCTAAACCGAGCACGTCAACCTAAGAGATCCGGTTCTCCAACTATCTCCCACTTCTAAACAAAAACAGTACGAGTAAGTGCAGAAAGCCAGAAATATCTCGTGACGTGCCTTGATTTCTTGGCTCATGCAGGCCCAGGCCCGTGACACATCAAAATGGCTGGTGCTGGGTACGGAGCCCAAAAATCTCTTCTCCAGTGACATCCACAGCAGAGTTAGAACGTCTAATGTCCATGTTAGGTGCACATGCAACGATGCAGTGTTCTTCATTGCAAGCTTCCCGAATCGATTAGACCAAAGCTGGGGCTATTAGGAAAAGGACATGGAGTCATGCACACCTTTGCACAATGAAGCGGAAAACGACACTTTTTTTTGACACCGAAAATGACTGAAACTAGGAGCATGGTCGCATGGAGGGAGGGCCACCGGAGCCAGCGACACCCGCCCCCTCGCCGTCAGTTCATCAAACCTGCTCAGTTTTTTTTTTTTTACCATGTCCGTATTTTTGACACAGAAAAAGGCTCTGCCACAATCGAGCAACGTGTTCTTGGCGCCGTGAGGGGAATAATTGTGTTGCACATTTGAGAACCCCGTAAAAAATTAGAGAGAAAAAGGAGGGGGAAAGAAACATTATTTAATTTGTACTTAGATTTGTGGATATTTAGTAAACTTGCTTTATTAGAGTATAATAAAAGAATACTTGTACTCTGGCAGAGGACGGCTCGAAGCTTCCTGTATGCTTTACCTCCTTTCTCTCTCTGTGCATGCAGCTTAGCCACTTTTACACCGCCTGCGCCTCGAGCTCGAGCCCTCATCGTCGTCGGAAACAGAAGCGGATGTGTGTGTGTGTGTGTGGAGAAGACGAAGGAATTACGGCGGAGTAGAAACGCGTTTACTGCGATGTCTGCAGTGCTCGTGGGAATTAGCGACGATTTTTCTTGACTGGCGGAGCTGGGAATTTGAGGGAGGGGAGACAAGGTCACATGGTATCAGCCTGCGCCTCGGGCCGAGTGGCCTCCTCACATGCATGCAACGCAATGAAGCTCTGGCCTTGCGGACCCATGGCCGCCGCGTGCCCATGCCCGTTTCATCTACTCCGTCAGCTTGCTCGCCCGGCGCCCGAGCCACTCTTCTCCGTTACCTTGCCACCCACCCCTACACTGACAACCTCAAAAAAAAAAAAAAAAAAACACCACCCTGACACTGATATAATATGAGAGCCTCCAGGCCATTTATTTAGAGTCGTTAACTGCAGGAAGAAGGCATCTTTTCCTCTCACTCCTTCGCCGCTCTCTCAGTGCCTCTCCGCTGGTTTCCCCGGGAGAGAAAAGAGAGAAATGGTCGCTTTTGGTGCCGTCTTCTTGCGTTCCGCCTGATTTGCGGCCTCTCCTTGTTACTTCGGTGGTGGGAGCTGAGGCGTTTGGGGGGCGGGTCAAGCATGAGTAAGGAGGACGTCCTCAAGGTGCAGGTGAGCCTTGCTTCTTCTCAACTCAACCTGCAGTTCAGGTGTTAGATTTGTGTTTCATTCTTGTGTTCGCTGCCGTTTCCTTCACTGCCGCATGTAGCTTGCTTATGTTTTCCGCATGTATTCTGCCTCTGTCTGCTCTGCTGCAGCCATTTTAGTTTCCTCTATATAAAAAAAGAGTGTTATGATTTTACTTGCCTCCATTTTTGTTCTCTCGCTGACCATTGTTCCTCTGAAATTTCCAGACCTGTGTGCTGAAAGTGAACATACACTGTGATGGGTGCGAGAAGAAGGTCAAGAAGATCCTCCACAAGATCGATGGTATGCAGGAGTTCCATTTCGTTTGCTCAAAAATAAAAGAACTGTTATGGCTCCCACTTGTTCACTGGAGTTTAAAATATGTGTCTTCTATAACAATAAGATGTTGCAACGGTATGCAGGTGTTTATCAGAGCAGCATCGACGCGGAGCAGGGAAAGGTGACGGTGTCCGGTTTGGTGGATCCGAACACCATAGTCAAGAAGCTGAACAAGGCCGGCAAGCCGGCGGCGCTGTGGGGCTCTAAGCCCGGCCTGGTGAACCAGCCCCAAAAGAACCAGGGTGGCGGCGGTGGCAAGGGCCAGCCCAAGGACGCCGGCGGCAAAGGACAGCCTAAGGACGCCGGCGGCAAGGGCCAGAAGGGCGGCGGCGGCGGAGGCGGCGGCGGTGGTGGTGGTGGTGGAGGCAAGGATGCGAAGATGATGATGCCGCAGCCGACGCCGCAGCAGCTCCAGCAGCTGCAACAGCAGATGCAGCAGCTGCAGATGAAGGGAATGAAGATCCCTCCCCAGTTCATGGCCGGCGGCGGCAAGATGCCGCTGCCGTTCCCGGCGCAGGCGGCGGCGGCGCAGGGCAACAAGGACCCGAAGGCCGTCAAGTTCAGCCTCCCGCCGGAGGACGAGTTCGACGACGAAGGCAGCGAGTTCGACGACGAGTTCGATGACTACTTCGACGACGAGGATTTCGACGAGGAAGGCCTCGACGAGGACTTCTACGACGACCCTAAGATGATGATGAAGCCGATGGCCATGCCTCCCGCGGGCGGCGACAAGAAGGGCGGAAATGGGGGAAAGAAGGGCGGCGGGGGGAACGAGATCCCCGTGCAGATCAAGGGGAACGGCAACAATGGTGGGAAGAAGGACGGTGGTGGGAAGCAGGGCCAGGCTGGTGGAGGCGGCAAGAACGGCGGTGGAGGTCCGCCGCCGCAGAACGGCAAGGGCGGCGGCGCGCCGCAGAACCAGCAGCCGGGTCAGGGGAAGAAGGGCGGCGGCGCGGGCGTGCCCATGGGCGGAGGCGGTGTCGGTGGGCCGATGGGCGGCATGCCGCCGCAGGCCGGCATGATGATGCGGCCCAACATGATGGGCGGCGGCGCCGGGTTTCCCGGTATGGGCCAGATGGGCGGCGGGCCCATGGGCCACCACTCCCACCCTCACATGGGCGGCGGCGGTGGTATGCAGCAGGTCGGCGCAGTACACGGCATGCCCGCCGGCGCCGGCGGCATGCCGGGGGCCGGGTTCCACCAGGGCGGCGGCGGCGGCGGTATGCCGTCCATGCCGGAGATGCTGCAAGGGAACCCCATGGCGCAGCAGCAGTACATGGCCATGATGCAGCAGCAGCAACAACAGCTGCAGCAGCAGCAGATGATGATGAACGGCCATGGCGGGCATCACCATGGCCACGGCGGTGGCGGGTACCCGGCGATGGGCTACGGGTACGGCCGGCCGCCGATGCACTACCCGATGGCCTACCCGATGCCGCCGCCGTCGCACGCCGAGCCGTACAACATTTTCAGCGACGAGAACCCCAACAGCAGCTGCTCGGTGATGTGAGGGACGGAGACGTGGCGACCTGCAGCCAGTGCACAGGCCGAGAGCTTTCGCCGACTGATGCTTCTCCGGTGAGCCAACCGGGAGGAACTCCGATCAATCGACATCGTATGGTACTGTATCATGGTTGATCAATATACATGCAAAATGAATCCCAGCTAGAATCGCCCCCTTTTTCTTTCTTCTTCCTTTCACTTTGCTTTTTTCTTTGTTTTTTTTATTTTTCTTTTCTTTTTTCTTTTTTTTAAAAAGCAACTTCCTTGAATGCGAAGGTAGGTATAGTAATTATTAATAGTTGTCATAAGAGGTGATGTTGATGATGGTGCTTTTATAGCTCAAGTCCACACTGCTAGGGCTGGATGGTAGAACAGTGTGCAAGGCAAACAATGTTGTTACTGTCAAAACGATGCTGCGTTGTAGATATGAATGGTAGAGCTAAACTAGTGGAATGCTTCTATAGCTAGTGCGTGTATCTCTCCCCTGTGAGTGCCATGGGAGTATGAAAGTATATCGTTGGTCATGGTAAGATGATGGTTGTGATAATTGTTGCCGCAATAGAGGGAGGCGCTCATGATGATGGCTCTGATGGTAGTGATGGTGACGGCAGTGGTCCATGTGAGCGAGTGAGAGACGATGAATAATGAGGAACAGTTGCAGATTAATCCGAGAGTGGTGGTGCCTTATTTTTCCCCCCGCACCCTGCACTTACATTATTGATTGGGGTAAGATAGATTGGGCTTTCTCCTAGTATATCATATCTGCATTTCAGGTTGGCTGTGGATGCTCTCTTACTCCACAATGACTTCTTGTGCGCATTATTTCAATCCCTATGACACCATGCAGTCGCACACCACTGTGTTCTGGTTGCTCAGAGTCAAGACTGTAGCATGGTCCAATTCCTTTGATAGCATTGATAACTGATTGATTCCAGTCCAACTACTACTACCTCAGTGAAAGTAAAACTGACATAAAACACGTTCCAGTCTGATCCAAATTGCCCGAGGGAAGGCTTCGAAACTACAACTGCGCATAAAAGGGCAGGAGTTGTAATACAAAAACTAAAAGAAACCCTGGACTTTGGCACTGCTGCAGGAGGGAGTAGTAATACAAAAACTAAAAAGAAACCCTGAACTTTGGCACTGCTGCAGGGCCTTGACTTCTGTATCGAGATAAATACAGGTTGCCGCCTTTAGTTTAGTGCCTGATGAATTGATCTCCTTTTTTTTTGAAACTCTGATGAATGGATCTTAAGTGGACTAGCGAGTATATCTTGGGAGCACAAATCTACAGTCGCATGGTATTTGTCTATTCGGTGCTTGAGATTCGATGTCACTTGTCGCGAATGGTGGATCCATCCGCACTGGATTTCGCGCGGGACCTCACGCTCTGTTCCGTATCAGGGTGCCTAATCGCCGGGACCGCCAGGAACAGGAATGATCACGCTGCAGGTTAGATTATTACCACTTTCTTTGCGAGAAAGGGTTAGATTATCATTGTACTAGATTGTTACCACAATATCACTTTCTTTATTTCTTTGCGAGAAAGGGTTAGGTTATCATGTAACCGAAGCCAGACATGCCGTGCCGTGGATTACTATCATTAACCATGCCCCCAGATGGGACTCTCACGCTTCTCGTCAGGCTTAAACTAGTACAAGTTTTAGGCCGGTTTCTGAGACGTTGTGCCTGCCATGATGAGCTTGGAACGAGCAGGCCGTGCTTTTATATTGTTGCTTTGCTTCCTCGGTTGAGCTTGTCCAACTCGGCAAGGGCTTTCTCCAAAGTGATATCAGAAGTAGTAGTAGTACCATTTAAAGTTGGACAAGTGATGGAGCGGAGCAATACAATTATCCAATTAGTACACGGAAAAAAAGCATGCGTGGGTCAAAAAAATAAGCTTGCAATAATCGAGCCATGTTTTGAGGGGGTGCACTGAATCATTGCGATCGGGTTTGTTTGGTTGCTTGCTTCAAAGCGATCTTTGGGCCTGTTGTTGTTGTAGGTGAGCTACCTGTATGTTCCTGAATGGAGTAGTAGCTCCTAGCTTTATTGCGGCAGCCGGCGGCAGCTGGAGGAGGAAGATGGCGGTGCGGTGTGCCGCAATCATAGCGGCTTTAAAACGTTTGGGGCCCCGGGTCGATCGCCTCCTGCACTGTGAGCGATCCTGCCAGGCCTTGGCATGAATAATGTGCTGTTGTTGCTCCCACTCCTACGGCAGAGAGAAGGACACGGGGATGCCAGATAGTTTGTTCAACAGTCGCTACTCAATGGCAGTCCTTGATGAGCACCTGGGTCTTTGGGAAGATAGGTTCATGGATATAGGTTGGGGGTCAGTAAGATGATTGTTGTTCAAATGTCCAGTCAAAAAAAAAAGGGTGAGACGATGGTTTGATCGAAAGAGGAGAGGCCCGCATGCCGAAAGGCACGCTTCTTCTGGGCTTTTACTGGTGAACCAGTGATGTCGATTTGGAATTCTTTAGGCTACATGGAATGCTTACTGCTACTTGCTGGTTGCTGCCTATACAATGATGAATAAGTTACGTAACAGATATTTGATCATGTCGGTACCGTGCTAATGTGCTTCCGAGGAAGGTTGATAACAGGAGGTTTCCAAAGCTACGTAAGAAAAATGAACGACCTGGGCACCTGGCTGAATACCTTTCATCAGTATCCGTCAAGTGCATCAGATTAAGTAGTAGAACAAGTAGACCAAGTAACAGACAAAAGAAGCAGGGGGTCGCACAGAACCAGAAAAGCGTGAACCTGAGTCGGCGCTTTGTGTTATGTTATTAAAGACGAAATGTGCAAGCAATAATCTGGACTACGTGCGTGTAGTTAATTAATCAGCATCTCGATCTGGTCTCGATTAGTAATATATAAGCAAGCCCCGCACATGACGCAGGAATAAGGTCGTCCTCGTCCATCGGATAACGATAAGAAATCATGTGGATATGTGCTATAGTTTACAATATTTATGATGAGTAATTGATTTGAACGGATTTAATATTTGAGTTGAAATACGGGAACCTGGGGATTGTATGAGTTTGTGCTTGGTTATCTTTGTGACTAACCAGAGTTAATAAAGGTGTTGGAGATGTTGCAGGAGTTCGAAAATGTGTTTGCTTGTCTCATGATATATAGGTCACTGGAGTCAACTTGGCGGTCAACGACGAGAGGATCGGGCACAAGTAGAAGACTTGGGGCCAGACGATCAGGAGGTCGGGTGGATTCAAGGGTGATCCATAATGTACACATGAAGAGACAAGGAGCACGGATGGTTTCGCGGTTGAGCCTCAAAATCGTGGGTGATGATCAAGACGACGGGGTTAACCAAGTCAAAGGTGATCGGGTGTCGGTGCAAGTAGAGTCTTCCAATGGACCGGAGACGAGAGAGACTTGCCGGCAAGGAGGATCACGAGACGAGGTAACACACGTCAAGATCATGAAGTCTTGCTTCGGTGGAAGTGAGCATGAATTCGCGCTTTGAGAAGCGTGTAAGGCGGTTTCTCGGTTTGGGTCTCAAAACCGGTGGCGTGGTTGGTAGTGTACGTGGCATCATCACGGAGCTTGCTTCGAGGTGAAGCAAAGTCGTGAAGAGCGCGAGGGCGTTCGGGCGACGAGGAGAAAGATGGACGGATTTGCCCTTGGTGGTAGGTGGTAATGTTAAGTAGGTCAAGGATAGAGTTGTTATGTGGACAACCCTTGGGCCTATATAAGGAGAGGTAGAACTGGTGGGAGAGGTAAGCCTCTTGCACTAGCTTTATAGATTTCATTCCTTTTGTGCTAGGAGAGTGCTTCATGTTTGAGAGGAGAGCAGTGGATGTGTGAGAGACATCTCTTGCTCTTCCAAATAGTGGGAGAAAGAGGGTGGCTTCCTAGCCTTATACCTATAGATCTTGTAAGCACCTTTCTATAATATGAGAAGTATTTTTGTGCTCAAGATTTTCCTTTTTACTTGAATCCCAAAATTCCCTTTTTCTTATTTTCGGATCTATTTTCGTGGTGATTTTCGATCTCACTTTTGAATGGATTTTTGGTCCGGATTTCTTGAGAAACTTGTTGCTAGGATGAGCTAGGATAATCCTCTATGGATCCTTGATGGAATTATTGGCTCTAGCACCTTTGATTTGAAGGATTTCTCAAGTTTCTCCTTTTTGGTGTTCTTGGCACAAGATCTGAAATTCGTGATTATTCCTTGAGCCAATTGAGTTGATCTCCTAGGATTAGGGTCGTGATGTGATGAGGATTCACTAGTCCAAAAATCGCATCGTTTGGAGTTTGTTTGATTAGTTTTTGGAGAAGTTTTGACAAGATCCCGAGAGATTTCCTGTTCTGTCGGGGGTCAATCGGCACTGTCGATGACCAGGACCGGCACTGCCGATTGACCTAGTCTGTAGGTTCCAGTGCGATAGCATCCTGCACTGGCACTGCCGATAGGTGGGACTGGCACTACCGATGACGTGCACCGGCACTGCCGATGAGTGCTCAGTTCTGGACTATTGAGCATTTCGTCTTTCCTTTTTGTTTCTGCTGTGTTTCTTTGGTGTGGTTGATCACTCCTATGGCTAGTATACCACAAGTTGGTGTGTGTAGTCTTAGTGATCGATTTAGAGGTTGGCTTGGGTTGTTTTTGGGATATAGGCCAATTTCTCTTGGAGAATTTTATTTGGCTCCCATTCCCCCCCCCCCTCTGATCGTATTCTCGATCCTTCAATTGGTATCAGAGCCAGTTTGATCACAAGTTGACCTTAACCGGCTTTGTGATTCGAAGGTGACATTGAGAAAGAACTTTTTCCTGCCTCAGCTATTTGCTAACTCTGACGGTGCTATATAATGGCACCAAGTGCTCGCTCTCGCCTGTCTGTGTCCTCAGGTTCTCAGATGTGCGGAATTGCTATTGAGAATGCCAAGAAGCGAAGCCAAAAGAAGAAGGATGTGATTGATCTTGAAGCAGGTGTCTCGGAAGTGATGAAACTCCTCAAGCTTTACAAGGGTAAGGAGCTTGGCATGCAAGATCTTGCAACCAAGCTTTTCAAGATAGAAAAAGATAACCTCATTAAGAGCATTTTATCCTTATTCTCTAGTGTTGGTTCTTGTGATAAGAAAATTGAAAAGCTTAGGAAAAAGTTGCAAACCTCTATGCTTGAGTGTGCCATTTCTAGACTTGATGATGTGCATGCCTCTAATTCTTGCAAGTCTAGTACTTCCTTGCCTTGTGATAATTGTGATGCCTTGCTCAAAAATAATGATGAAATGAATGCCTTGCTTGCTCACTTGAAATCTGAAAATGAGAAGTTGATGCACGATTATTCTTCCTGTGAGAAGCAATTGGCTTGTACTAGAAGTGTCATTGAGATGTTGGATACTAAATCTTCCTTGCCTTGCATGTCTAGTAAATCTTTGCATAATAAAATTGACTTGCTAAAAGCAAAAGCTTCTATGTCTTGTGACTCTTGTATTGCCCTACATAACAATCTTGATTGTGCTAGAATTGAGATAGGCAATCTTATGTCCTTGGCTAGAAAATGCTGTAATTCTTGTATTAGCATGCTTGCTGAAAATGAAAAGTTGAAACTAGACTACTCCTCTTGTGTAGAGCAACTTGATAATACTAGGGCTGAAATTGTTGCAATTTATTCTTTGCCTTCTAGTTTTTGTTCCTCTGCTTTGCATGATGATGCTTGTCTAGATTCTTGTGATAATCATGATGCTTTGCATGACATGTATACAAGTGTTGTGTCTTTCATTTCTTGCACTTCTTGTGATACTTTGAAAAGCGAGATTGAGGCTTTGAAGCTAGTGCGCGATGATATGAGCGCCAAGTTGTTTGAGCATAATAAGATGAGTGCTATTGCTTTGGACAAAGCTTCTTTGGCTACTTCCGAGCTTGTTGGCTCTTCTGGTGCTGCCCAAGGGATTTCAATTGACAAAGGTGCTTCTTGCTCAAATGGTACATCACCCCCTAAACAAAAGTACCATTGCACCTTTTGTAAGAAAGATGGGCATGTCATTGAGTATTGCGTTCGCCATGTCAAACACGAGCGTTGAGTGCGTGCTAAAGCTTTTAGGAACACACATGGTCCTTTTCATGACATGTGTGAACCTAAGTTGAAATATGCTTCTGGTTCTTCTTGCAAGTCCCGAAGGACTTCTCACATGAGCGAGAGTGGTGCTTCAACCTCTCAAACCATGCATCCTCATAGGCTTTGTCCTATTGCTCATACTGTGGAAAGAATGGACATCAATTTGAGTTCTGCTTTAGGCATGCCAGAGACATGCGCCAATCTCGTGCTTCTTACTCTTCGGGTGATCATAGCTTTTCTCATAGCATGAACACTCATAAGCCTAGCATGAGACATTGCTTTATTGATGGATTCTATGACTCCTTTTCTTGTGGGTCAAGACATGCTCGTGGACATGCTTCTACTACTTCTTGTATTGGTTCACGACATTGTTCTCATGATGCTTCTATTGGTTCTTCTCGTGTTGTCCCCTTGAGAAGTTCTCACCATGGTTCTAGTGGTTGCACTCGTTTTTCTTCTCGAGTTGCTAATTTGTGGTATGCTTCTAAGGGTGACTTAAGGTCTTCTCATTCGAACCATAGTTTGCATCATGCTAACCCTCATGATAAGTTGAGTACATCTATTGCTTGTGTGTCCAAGTCATGGGTTCCCAAGTATTTGCATACTAACCCTTCGGGATCCAAGACTAGGGCACCTCTCTCTTCTCATATGTAGGTTCGAGGACGCGGGACGGAGAACATGAGGTTGATGGATCTTGATCTTTTGCATGATTGAGATGTGCTGGTTCTTCGTACCCTTTTACATGGCCTCCAAAAGGCTTGTATGTCTTCACCTATTTTGTGAGCCTTCTCATACACTCACCCTTTTATCTTTGTATACACTACTTATGGTGTGAGATGTTTGTTCATGTGCTCACTGTATCATCTTGGCATGCATATCTTGTGTGATGCTTTAGTTCTCTCTTGCCCTAGATTATGCTTGCCATGCATATTGTTCTGACTAGCATGTGTATATCATGACTCACTTGTGGCTTGCTAGCTTTGTATATGCTCTAGTCTTTTTCATCAGAGTTTCATGTTACCTAGTGTGACTCATGTTGTATCATTTGATGCTTTGCAAAATCTGCACTTGTGCTTCCCTCTTGAAATTTGTGCTTCTTATGCCATCATATTAATGCCTCCCTTACCTTTTTGCGAGTCACAAGTTGTGCTCTTTCTATAGTCTTCTTGCCCTCTTTCAAGTTGATTCTTTATTTGTTTTGTTGAGGGGGAGACTGGCTTGGTTAAGGGGGAGTTGTTCTTTGTTGAAGCTTTGAGATTAGTTGCTCTTGTAGTTTGATGATTTGGAGCTTTGTACTTGTCATCCCTATCTTGGAGTTGATGCTTGTGTATATTTGTATCTTACCATTTTCGCATTGCATCTCATATGTAATATATGCATTGGTAGATGAGCTTTGATTCTTATGCTTTCTTGCATTTCTCTTTGCTATAATTGAGTCTGAGCTGAGTCGTGTGGATGTGATGGTAATCTCTCATGCTTAGATTTCCTAGATGGCATGTTATAAACTCTTGTGAGCAACTTGCTAATCTTAAAGGTAAACTGAGCTTCTTGTGAATCGTATGATCTAATCTTGCTCAAACTTGCTCACCATGTGTATAATTGCTTTTATCCTTGTGGAAACTTGCATTGAGGCTAGTCTAAAGGATGTCTTGGCTATGGCACCTTGTGTTTACGAGATGTGGCTTTGCAAATGTTTAGCTCATGATGAAACATTATGGGAACGTTTGTTTTTTTTACCGCAAAGGCATGCTCATCCTTATGCTTTTAAATTGTAAAATAAGTTAATTGTGCTTCAAAGCCTCGGGGTGTTTGCCATACCCAGTCGTGCGACCCTCCGCATGGATTAGAAGTAATATAAAAATACTAAATCCAAATATTGTACTTTGAAGCCTCGGGGTTTTGCCGTACCCAGTCGTGCGACCCTCCGCACGGATTAGGAGCTACATGAGGATAACATAAGAATAATGCTTTTCTCTTTTCTTATGAGTCTCTGTTGTATATGTGAGCGTTTGTATAGCTTATTTTCTACGAATGCTTTTTGCCTTAGTTGAGATTGAGACTAGCCAGTATCTTTTGATTCACTTGATGCTTGTTTTGCCTTAGATGGAAGTACTTACACATGTGGTGGCAGTTTTGCTCATGATAAGCAAAATTTGATTCTATCTAAGCTGGTCAATCTTTTTGCTTAGCTTGTATAGCTCTTCATGTTTATGCCTTGCTATCTATTTTTGATCTTTGTATGGTTGTGCGCCATTGCTTTTACACTTCAGGGCTCAATGCTTATGGTTAGCAAAGTTAAATGCTTGTTTGCATAATTGTTGAAGCTTCTTAGGTTTGCATTTCATGCATTGCATGTTTGCTTGTTATTTTACCTCTTTGATGAGTTCATTGTCAAAGGGGGAGAAATAAGTGCCTAAGGGGAGGGGAAGAATTGTTGGGTCATGCACAAATAATGCTAAAAAACTTAAAATGATCCATTTTACTCTACATGAGACCTACCACAAGTTGAGGGGGAGCATATCATGATCTTAAGCGTTTTCTTGCGCTTTTCACATTCTTTGCGTCTCAAGTTGCTTTCTTTGCCAACTCTTGGTTTTGTGATCCCTACTTTGCTAGACGGCTTGTTTTCACCTTTTCTTTGGGTTTGGCCATTTGGATGTGCTTATTCGGTTTCACATTTCAAATTCTAATATTTGTGCATTTGGTGTTGTCAATGTACTCATCATGGGGGAGATTGAGAAACCATGTGGATATGTGCCATGGTTTACAATATTTGTGATGAGTAATTGACTTGAGCGAATTTGGTGTTTGAGTTGAAATGCGGGAATCTGGGGATTGCATGAGTTTGTGCTTGGTTATCTTTGTGACTAACCAGAGTTGATGAAGGTGTTGAAGATGTTGCAGGAGTTCGGAAATATGTTTGCTTGTCTCATGATGTGTAGGTCACTGGAGTCAACTTGACGGTTAACGACGAGAGGATCGGGCACAAGTAGGAGACTTGGGGCCAGACGATCAGGAGGCCGGGTGGAGTCAAGGGTGATCCATACTATACATATAGAGAGGCAAGGAGCACGGACGGTTTCGTGGTTGAGCCTTAAAACCGTGGGTGATGATCAAGACGACGGGGTTGACCAAGTCAAAGGTAATCGGGTGTCGGTGCAAGTAGAGGCTTCCAATAGACCGGAGGCGGGAGAGACTTGCCGGCAAGGAGGATCACGGGACGAGGTGACATGCGTCAAGATCATGAAGTCTTGCTTCGGTGGAAGTGAGCATGAATTCACACTTTGAGAAGCGTGCAAAGCGGTTTCCCGGTTTGGGTCTCATAACCGGTGGCGTGGTTGGTGGTGTACGTGGCACTATCACGGAGCTTGCTTCGAGGTGAAGCAAAATCGTGAAGAGCGCGAGGGCGTTCGGGCGACAAAGAGAAAGATGGATGGATTTGCCCTTGGTGGTAGGTGGCAGTGTTAAGTAGATCAAGGGTAGAGCTGTCATGTGGATAACTCTTAGGCCTATATAAGGAGAGGTAGGGCTGGTGGGAGAGGTGAGCCTCTTGCACTAGCTTTGTGGGTTTCATTCCTTTTGTGTTAGGAGAGTGCTTCATGTTTGAGAGGAGAGTAGTGGGTGTGTGAGAGACATCTCTTGCTTTTCCAAATAGTGGGAGGAAGAGGGTGGCTTCCTAGCCTTGTACCTATGGATATTATAAGCACCTTTCTATAATATGAGAAGTATTTTCATGCTCAAGATTTTCCTCTTTACTTGAATCCCGAAATTCCCTTTTTCCTATTTTCGGATCTATTTTCGTGGTGATTTTCGATCTCACTTTTGGACGGATTTTTTGCCCGGATTTCTTGAGAAACTTGTTGCTAGGATGAGCTAGGATAATCCTCTATGGATCCTTGATAGAATTATTGGCTCTAGCACCTTTGATTTGAAGGATTTTTCAAGTTTCTCCTTTTTGGTGTTCTTGGCACAAGATCTGAAATTCGTGATGATTCCTTGAGCCAATTGAGTTGATCTTCTAGGATTAGGGTCGTGATGTGATGATGATTCACTGGTCCAAAAATTGCATCGTTTGGAGTTCGTTTGATTTGTTTTTGGAGAAGTTTTGACAAGATTCTGAGAGATTTTCTATTCTGTAGGGGGTCGACCGGCACTGCCGATGACCAAGACCGGCACTGCCAATTGGTCTAGTCTGTAGGTTCCAGTGCGACAGCATCCCGCACCGGCACTGCCGATAGGCGGGACCGACACTGCCAATGACGCGCATCGACACTGCCGATAGGCGTGACCGGTACTGTTGATGCCTACCGACAGCCGATGAGTGCTCAGTTCTGGACTGTTGAGCATTTCGTCTTCCCTTTTTATTTCCGCTGTGTTTCTTTGATGTGGTTGATCACTCCTAGGGCTAGTACACCATAAGTTGGTATGTGTAGTCTTGGTGATCAATTTAGAGGTTGACTTTGATTGTTTTTGGGATATAGACCAAATTCTCTTGAGAATTTTATTTAGTTCCCATTCACCTCTCCTCTGGTCGTCTTCTCGATCCTTTAAATGATGTTTCTCATGAGCTTCCAATTGACATGTTGATCGATGCCGACCTGCATGCACGCTCTGCTGTTCCCAGATTAGAAATGGCCTGCCTGCGCGTTAGCTGGATAGCGCGACTGTGCATGTGCCTCTACCCGTCTCATGGATGGCGACTTGGCCACTAGAGGCCATCACTTCACCGCGAGAGAGTCCACTGGAGAGCATGATGAGCATTGTGATGCTGGCCAGTCATTGACTCCTTTCTAAGAAGAAATCTAGCCGCCTCAACCACCAGTCCACCCTGAGCTGACCCGATCGGTCTGAGAGCTTTAGCGCCTGATCCATCGATGACGCCCACGAGAAGCCGCACCGAGGCACCGACACATGCAGGAGACTCACACGAACCAGAGCGCCAAAGCAGCTGCAGAGAGAAAAAGCTGGCGAAAATGCCCGCATAAAACGAAACCGTCCACTGTACTATAAGGAAACAAAGCGAAATCACGGGTCGTCCTCCACCGGCTGTTAGCGACGGACTTTAATTTGGCTGGAGGATTATTGTTATTAGTGGGAGGAAGATAGTACGACGTGACTCGCAATGAGCCGCTATTAGCTGGACGGCAAAAATGTGCGCGTGGTCCACTGCTGAAAATCTAAGCCCATGTTAGCCAAATTATCTAGCGGACAGTGACTAATCACCTCATCACACTGCGTATATGCCGAGTGCGAGGAACAGTGTCGATGTGCGTACGCGTAGACGGCAAACCGGAAAGAGGATCGATAGGAATGGGGAAACACTTTTTTGCAATCGCCTTGTACTCCTCCTCCTCCGGCGGCGGCGTGTGTGTACCGGTACTTCTTCCCTTCATTGTGGCAACTCTTGTTCTGCAGCGGTGGCAGCAGTAGTGCGACTACTACTAGTACTCCGGCGGTACTACCACGTGCTTGTTGGCGGTGCGTGCCGTGAAGGAAGGAAAGGAAATGGTGAGGCTGGACGCACTGACGGTCCGTACTGGGAGCGGTCAGTGTTTGTCGCCGAGGCGCATCGGAATGCTGGCTCGACCTCTCTCTTCCCCGTTCTATTCTAGTAGCAGCAGCACAGGCCTGCCTGA
Organism: Eleusine coracana subsp. coracana; assembly: GCA_032690845.1. Lineage (NCBI taxonomy): Eukaryota > Viridiplantae > Streptophyta > Magnoliopsida > Poales > Poaceae > Eleusine > Eleusine coracana. Next base: position 15,117,658 of record CM064426.1, read on the forward strand.
CGCCGCGAGATTATTTATTACGGGTGTGTTCGTTTTTTTTTTCTAAATTTTAGTGAAATTATATTAATTATTAAAATATTATATATAATTATTAAATATATATTAAATATAAAATTAATTACAGAATGCGTATCAACGTGATAAATTTATTAAACTTAATTAAATTATTATTAAAAAATATTTACTGTAGTATCATATTATCTAATCATGATCTAATTAATTTTAATAGATTCATCTTGTTATTCAGAGGGAGGATTATGGATTGAGTTTTATCAATAATTTATATTTAATATTTTTAATTAATATCATAATATTCAATAAAACAGATCTAAAAATTAGAGGGGTGAAAACAAACACATCCTTACATACATCAAATCGATTAGCGTATCAGCCAGCGCATGTGACACACTCCGGTAGACGCCAGCGCCCGTGCGTACCCGACGACGGCAAAACCCGAGGTCCTCCGTTCCATCGATGAAAGAAGGACCCGTCGGTCAGCCCCTGTCAGTTGCCTCCCGCGGTGCTGCTGAACAGAAGTGACTGACGCGTGCACGCGGATGAGCAGCAGGCCAGCCACAGCCCACAGCAGCGCGCGACCATAGAATATGCGGAACCAAAATGTGCAGTACAGTACTACTACTTCTAGCTGTCAACGCTTCACCAAAATCCTTTACACCGTGCCACGCGGTTGTGTCCTGCCGACCAGGTTTATACCACTACTTGTTGCAAGTGTTGCAGTACAAGCTGTATATTCTCTCGAAAAAGTTTAGTGCTACTCCAACAGTAGTAGTACTCCAGTACAATGTTTATTAAAACAAAAAACAGTACAGCTAAGAGTTGGCCGTCGTCAGGGCAGTTTGACGACGGGCCGTAGATTCTGTTCCGGTTCCGGGTGTTTTGACCCATCACGTGGAAGGAAAGGACGACACCCTCGAATTATTCTGTCTACTACACTGTCTGCAGAGCATGAGAGAGTAGTAGCATAGCATGACCATGTTCCGGCGCCTCCACTCCAACACTCGAACGAAGAAGACTTTTAAAAGTGACGACGAGACAAACTTGGGGGCAGAGAGAAGGCCGGTCCCGAGAATGTGGTTTGGGGTTGGGTGGCTTTTTGTTCGATTGCGTCGGCACTTTTGACCCCTTTCTTTGACTTCTCAGGCAGGGCAACGTCGCTCCTCATCGATCCCCGTTCATCGTCTCCATCTAGCTAGTCCTGCCAAAACGAATCGATCGAGTGCAGGCGGCACAAGTGCGTGCTCACATCACCTCACCCTGTCGCGTGATTGTGTTGTGTGGGTGTTTGGGCCTAGCCGGTCCCCAGCTCGCTAATTTCACACAGAGAATCTTGTCTTGGCGTAAAAGTTTGGCATGCGCCCCCGCGAGGTGTGCCTCAAAGTGAATTTTATTTTCACTTTGTTGACTCGTCTCTCCAAGCACAAAATTAAGAGCAAAAGAATGTTGCTCATCCCAGTAAAGGCACCGCAAAAGTTCCAGCCTAGTATACCAAAACCGGCTCACATCCACCTCTTTACGCTAACGGCTGGGTCGGTTGCTGAATTGACATTGTGTCAGCACAAAGTTCAGTGGGCCTATACCTGACTAATTCAATACTACTACTATCTCTATTAAATATGTCATTTTAAGGTTTTTAATTTTTTTACAATTGCATGTCATTCTCGCTTCTTAATATAATTTTCTCTCTTCCAAATACAATATTCTTTTTTCCCTATATCTCTATCTCTATCTCTATACCCATATTTTTATTTTTTCTTATTTCCCGTGCTCAACTCCAAAACGACATCTAAATATGAACGAAGGGAATAGTACGCAGCAAATCGGCTTCGATCGTTTTTCGATCATAGAGTAAACAGCATATGCTTACGTTAAATGGACTAGACACGTAAAACTCCTGATACCACATGGGTTGCAACCTTGCAATACTCCTATCAAAATGCTTCAGACGAGTTCGGAAAGGAAAAAAAAAATTTATGCTTCAGACGGCCTACACGTAGTGACTGGATACGTCACATCCATGCAGGCCATTCCATTAGACCAGGAGAATCTCCCCGTCAACCGGCTCTTGTAAAGTGGCCAAAAAAAAAAAAAAAAAAAGGCGGCACAGGTCCAAGGAGCTCTACACGGTACTGCCAACAGCCAAATATATACAGTGTTCAGCTACACAGAGCTTATTTAACACAAGAAATCTGCTTGCCCAAACTACTGCCTCTCTTTGAGACAAGGAACTTAATTCAAATTAACACTAACATTCTTACGACCCTAACGATAAGAAAGTATAGCTAATGCATGCAAATATCTCATCGCCACCCTTGATATTTTAGGCTCTTCGTGGAATACCCGGTGACATGTCAGTCCTAGGTAGTATACCAAAAGCCTTTAAATTTGTCTAGTACCAGCGACATCCACGTGCAATGATGCAGTGTTAGAACGTTTAAGCATCCGGTTATGAGAACATGCAAATTAAACGGTGCGCAGGTCTCGGCATGCAGCAATGCTTCCTGAATCGCTTGGACCGAGGCTAGGGCTATTCGTAAAAAAGGACATTGATTCATGCATATTGAGAGTAGAGTACTAGTGGTAGGACTAGTAGGGGCATGGTCGCATAGATGGAGGGACACCGGACGGACGGAGACATCCGGTCGTCGAACTTTTTGTTGGGAGCCTGCTCAGCTTTTACCGTGCCCGTACGAAACCCGCTGTTTGATGCAGATGGAAACGGTACTGTAGCAGGCAGTAGGCAGGGTGTTTTTGCGCCGTGACGGGGATAATTATGTGCGTGTTTCACGTGTGACGGTACCGTAAGGTAAGGAAGGCAGACATTCTTCTCCGTCCGGTCCGGAAAAGGCTCCCGATTAATCTTCTCCACTTTATTACTAGTATGTGAGTTTTATTTACGCGGTAACGACGACGACGATGCAAAGTGCAGGCGTGCAGCACACCGCGTCGACGTCGGAAGTGGAAGTGGACCGAACAAGATCTGTGACTGTGTATGGGAGTAGTAAAAGGGATTGTTACAGCGGAGGGTAGAAACGCGTCGTTTAATTCACCGCGATGGCGGCCGGCCCCGAACCATGATGAGTGCTCGTGTGAAAGCAAGGAATTTTTGGCTGCCGGAGCACTCATCCTATACACTACAGTAGCTAGAGAGGCAAGGAGTAGCTGGGGAATTTGAGCGAGGAAAGGGAGAGCCGAGAGGAGGAGACAAGCGTCACATGGCATCGGGCTGGTGCCACATGCAATTCTTCCGGCTGCGGCGCCCATGCCCGTCCGTCTCACTCTCTCCTGGCTCGCCCGGCCGGCGGTCCAGTCCCCCACCTCACTCTCTCACTGACACCGCCGCTGCGGCTGCACGACTCTTGAGTGTGTGTGTGTGGCCAAATTGTCAAAGGGTCGAAACGGCGCAAGTTGGTTGGGTTTGACGAGGAAGAAGTCATCGGCACCGGCTACGAATTCCCCACACGTACTACTGTATATTCTTTTGACGCTTGAGAACAGTCGCGTGGATAAGAAATGCTGACGGTAGAAATCCAGGATCCGGAGACGGAGAACAGAAGCTGCCGAAAGGCATCATGTCATGTGCGTACTGCAAAGCAGAAAGCAGAAAGCAGGCCGAAAGACATCAGATGGGGCCTGAAAGGACGAAAACTTCTGCCTTCCAGTCATTCTTGGGCCAGACGCACCAATCGGTCCGGTCCGTTCAACATGCAGGCCTGAATGGACTGTACGACTGGTTTATGGGCCCATACTTGAGGAATAAAACCAGTGGGCTCATTATTCTATTTTTGGGCCAGTTGCGGTTACGTTCACATCCTGTCTCACTTTAGAACTAGTGCAACCAGGCCTTCTTGTTTCACTTTCCTCAGCCCACCGAAAGTCCGGCCGAGGCGATTGGGCTATAGATCAGAAAAAAAAATTTAACAGAACCGGACAGCTTCGCACTTGTTGTTGCTGCTGCCGTCGCAACGGACTTGCATGTCCAGCAAGCCCAACAACAACAACATCATGAGACACGTGTCAGCGTCTCGTCAGGACGAGTGACGCGGACTCGGCGTCACGCGTCTACAGACTTTTACACACTTGCGTGACCACACGCGGGCTGGTGCTGATCCCATTGAGCGGATGGTCCAGTGATGGGCGTCCTGCGCATTGTTGGTGGTTCGGGTAACATCTGGCTCAAACAATATACCAGGTCAGGATCATACGCCCACACGCACTATATTATCTACATCGACGGAACACCATCTCAAAAAAAGAAAAAAAAAACATCGACGTGACACGATCACAATGAAGACGACGAGGGGAATGAAGCGATAATCTTATTTGTTGCAGATTACACAACCGCATACAACTGAACAGCAGCTGGTTCTCAAGTTACTTGCAGTCTGAACAGCTACTGATGATACAGACACACACAACCAACTACTAGATCATACAGGTACACCATCAGTTGCATGCCTTCTTTGCCATTATGTTACACCACCATCATATACAAAGGTTCGCTTGCCCAAGCCCAACGACGACGCGGCCTGCAGATCAGAACGACCCGAGAGGTGTGAGGATCGTTGTAGAGCCTTCCACCTGCACATGATATGATATTCATGAGAGAGGGTTATTATCAGTGCACCAGGAAAAAGAATGCTCAAGGGTTTCTGGTGAAATTCCTGCCATATGTACATGACTGCTGCCATATGAATTAGTAAGCGACCAAGCAACAGCATGCTCACTTTCCTTAAAAATGTTCTGAACTTTAAGTTTGGTCCCAACAATACTGTGCACCCTGATACCAATGTCTCTTGACACCCCCATTTCCCCAGTTCGATACTACTACCTCCGATCTTTTTTTGTTGATACTGCTTAGCACAAATTTGATTGAGCTAAGCAGTGTCAACAAAAAAATACGGAGGGAGTACATAATGCTTTTCTTCACGAAATTATCAATAGCCATATTTTTACCTTGAAAGTAGCACCACAGATTTCATCTTCATTTGCTGGCACAGCAGTCACCTTGTTCTTTGGGTTCTCATAGCACTTCAAGCCTCCAAGAGCGTTAGAGTAGAAGCAGCCTGCATTCCGAGCGAATTCATAAATTTGCACCTCTCAAACTTTGTGCAGAAGAAAGTTGCATCTTCAAAATTAGTACTACATATATATTCCCTTTCAAAAAAAAATATCTTTAAAATTAGGAGCAGTGGTTGGCAACACACTTTTTTCCTCTTAAAAGAAGAAACGAAATTACTACTCGGCGGTTATAATACTGACTGAAGTCAAGGCATGATCTGGCATTTCTTAATGAGCTTCCTTTACCTTGCGGAAAAGGTGCAAGTGACTTGCCACATGATCCTTTAAGCATGTCAATGTCGTCAGAGAAGGCGACGCAGGCGTCAGCAGTTATCCCCCAGAACAGCGGCACCTTGCCCTCGGGATCCTGAGACAACGAATCCAGTCGTACAAAAGATTAGCTAAATAAATCGATTCATTATCCGCCGATGCCTGATGCACTATATCACTATGTCCAATGCCTAAATTAAAGTGAGCAAGAAACTTACAGATGCCACGAGCAGGGAGGAGGTGGACTTGTCGAAGAGCACAAAGGCGTAGCTGCCGGTGAGCTGCGCGAGCATGAAGCTGGCCGGGTATGGCGCCCGGTCCCGCAGCGTCTTGTACGCCTCGATGACGAGGAGCACCTCGTTGGCGCCCTTGGACAGCCCGTAGTGCTGGCTCAGTCGGCCAAGGTTGTCCAGGACCCCCTCAAACAGGCAGAAGATATCGTCCTTTGCAGCGAAGGACCTGAACAAAAAACAGGTTTATGTTTGTCAATAAGCATCTACAGCCGACCAAGGTTGCACTGATGTGTTTGGTGCCTAGTTGTTCAGAGCTTCGGCTATTCTTGAATTCCTGAGGATGGTTCCTCAGAGTTCAGAATGTAGAATTAGGTGCAACAATGCAACATCAATGACTTAATGCACACATACACGCACTAACTTATGAAATTATAGGATGAGTAAACCTGTCTTATTCAGAACTTGAGAACATGGTCCATCGGTGATGCTTATACGTGTTCACAAAGTGCCGAGAAGGTGTCGTACTCGTACAAAATGAATGGAGTAAAGGACTGGAATTCCTTGGATGCTACTCCTTCAGTGAGGCTTCATAGTACTGACAGGATAAGAGCACAAAGGCAATCATGCCCCCCACAAATTATAGCGGTGAGAGACCATTTGGGCCACCTACTACAGCTTTCCTTTCTTCAAATCGGTGGGCAGCAAAGCCGGATTACCACCAAATACCCTCTTGCCCTCTACTACCATCCAACGGAGACATGTGTAAATTGTTTGGCACAATGGAAACTACAAAGGCACTAAATTACTTTTGACCAATTCTACCACTAGTCCTTTGGTTGCCCCTTGCAAAACCACAAATTGTTACTCGGTCTTTCCTTAACAGCCTATCGGAGAACAAGAGGCCCGTTTGTTGGTCAGTCAGTGGACAGTACCTCTGTGGAAGGTGGCATGATGTGGACGTGCAAATTACAAGGCCTTCTTTCATAAATACAAAAGAGATATTTTAATGTCCACGTCAACATAAACTTGGGCGTAATTTATTCTCGTTTCATCTTTCTCATTCTTATTACTGTATCTGATAGTCACCATTCCGACGCAGGTAACCTCTGTTATGCTACAAACTATACTGCATCCGTCCACTTTCCAGCCCATTTTTGTTCCTGCTTCCTGGGCTATATTAATAACTTTTGTGATTATCTAAAAAAAACTATTAAAAACTTCTGTTAAAACCAAATAACGCTCGTAAACAAAGTGTTGCAATGAGAAATCCCATTGGCTCAACCCCGGGCCGCACATCTACGTCTCCTGTCATTTTCCTATCAGTTTTGTGGCTCACAAACTAAAGTTTGGAAATGGCAAGGGAATGGAGAGTTGGTAGCTTGGCCCTACAGGCTACAGCTACAGTAACGGATGAGATAACTATATTTATTGCCCACTTTCTCTTTGGATAGCAACATGCATGGCCTCAGATGAGGGGAAATAAACCTAGGCAATTATTGAGACTGAAGATGGGCGTGAACGGTGAACCATAGGCTCATATGGAGCCATACCCGTTGGATAGATCCGCTAGTTTAGGCGCCTGATTAATTTGGACTTTTGTGAGCCTGAATTCCTGTATCGTGGCCATGGACTCGGCGTTCCAGTTCCCTACCACTACCAGTACCACGGCTGGGATCGCCTCTTTGCCACGCAGGAGCATCTCTACTCAGAACACCCTGCGGCTGCTGATGCGATTGCTTTTTTTTTTTCTAAAAAAAAAATTCTGGAGAACTTTCTCGACAGAGTCCGAGGTTGCCACGTCATCCACCGTGGCCCTCGTGCACCACCACCAGGATTCACGCCAGTGACGGAGGATAGATAGGAGTCAGCACAATCGAATGGAGAGAGAGAAGAGAGGTGCTCGGTGAGATCATGTCACCACTATCCGTCAGCAGCTTTCATCACTAACTAAAGAACAAACAGAGCAACTGGCTCTGTTTTCTTGTGCGTAAAATAAATAAATTACTTACTGAAAATCTACGCAAAAATTGCAAAGCACGGCGAATTACTCACGAATCCGTTCTTGGGACATCGCTAAAATCCTAATACCAAAATCAAAGATCTCACAGCTCCGTGCTGATCAATTAATCAATCAAAGCTGTAACAAGGAGCATGGTATACCTCGGCCGGAGCAGGGCCTGGTTGGTGTGGGAGTAGGCGAGGCTGCCGAGGTCGCCGAGGTGCATCGACACGGCCGGCTCGGCGCTGGCAAGGAAGCGGTTGACTAGCTCCGACGCCTTCGTCTTCGGCGACGGCGTCCGGCTGCCGGCGGCCACCAGCTCCGCCGGCACCTCCACCACCGCGCCGCTGAACACCGCCAACATCTTCTTCTTCTTCTTTACCTCACCTACTAGTATACAGGAATAAACAACTACTGGATCCTACTCCTAATCTTAATCTCCTCCCCTAATCAAAGTATCATCCACACTCCTTGGATGGTTGGATCCCTCACAGAGGAATAATAAAGGATGTAGGAGAAATGGAGCGGGGTGAGGCGGTTTATATAGCCGCGGAACCAGAGCTGGTTTGGTGAAAGAATGACGTGGACCCCACCTGGCATCCAGTGTGTTACTACCTTTCGATTATCCGATTCCTTTTCTCCGTCTCGGTTAAGCTTAAAAACAAAAGATTCTCGTGTGCGGACGTGGCAGTGGCTGTCCTTTACCGGCACAATTAATCGTGTCGTACCATCTAATCCGATCCTTAGCGCACCAGCCGTGAACATATTTGACACGGGAAATCAGATTGTTGCTGCCTTACTGGTATAGGCATTTGATCAAAGAGAGAGCTGGTAGATCAAAGGAAATGGATGCGAAATTTCTAGAGAACTGGTTCCTTTAACAAATTGGAGGGGCATGCGGCCCAAACATACATTTTAAGAAAAGTGTATTTTTTACAATAAAGAAAAACAATAAATAGAACTGAAAATGGGGACAAAAACAAAATTAGGCTTCGTTGTGAATCCATTCTCTTCTAGACATCTGAATGGACTTGTTCTGGTTCTATAGATAACCATCGTGACAGAGAAAGATCTATAGTTGTACTGATCCTTCGGTACTATGTACTGTATATACAACGAAGTGGCGAGGGAAACGCAACGAAACGGAAGCGTCTGGACTCCGGATCGCGGGAGGAGGACGGCGACGCAAGGCTAGGCTTCGCGTGGGGTTTCTCGTGAACGACGCGTCTCTATCCTGCCCCACACGGACGGGAACACGCAGCCACGCGCGGCCACACGCAAATCCGGCCTCTTCGGCAGATATTGCCGTCGAGCACACATGACACATCCGTATTGCCACCCATTTTCTGTTCTATAAATTTTTCATTGGGAAATTCATTGCCACATATTTACTCGTTTCATAATCTTGTTATTATTATCATAGAGAAAGAGAAAGCCTGATGAGCTGAGAAGGGCCCGGCACATTTCTTCGATCCCTTTTACTGCCGTGCGTTATTTTCTCCATATTTGGCAGAAATGTTCAACTCTACTATACTCCACTTCACCTTCACCCCCTTGTTCTATAGTAGTGATTTTTTTTTTCTTTAGGATATAGTAGTGATCTCTCCACATGCATTCTCAAATGGTTGGATGCTGTCACGTCGTTGCACACGTCTGCATGCCACTAAGATCTACACCCCCACTCTAATTAGATTCTACTTCATTCCCATTCGCTGACAAGGACAGTTAATCCCTTGTTGCACTAAACAAGTCACTAAAAGTTTAGCTGGCCGCAATCCATCTCGCACCACACACACTGATTTACAAAATCAACGGTGGCCGGAATCAACGGTACTGTGACACCGAAAACGACTGATGCAGCACTCCGAGTTCCTCCGGTCCATTAGATTTCCATTAGACACTTTGCTGACCCATAAAAAAAAATTAAAACGACTGGCGCTAAGACGTGCAATGTCTCGATCCTGTTGGCGACACATATAGGTATTGCATTGTTCGTGATCACTAGTAGTAAATAAAAATCTTGATACACCGTTGCAAGAATCGGGATCCAGCACCACGTCGCTTTTGGTACCGTCACGAAGAAACATGCATGAGGATAAAATCAAATATATGTCACTTTTAGGTGCCCCACACTAGGAAAAAAAATCGAGTGAAAGAAGAATTCTTTTCAGGTTTTATCCAAAAGGTTAATTATTGCGATGACAACATGCAAGGCTGGACTTAAAAAAAAATTGTATAGTGCTATGTTTGTATCAACAAGTCTATTTCAATGGTTTCAAACTTCCAATAATGGAATTCGTAATTAATCAAACAAGTATGATGAACCCATTCGGTTGTTGATAGACATTAGAGTTAGAGCCTTACCGCCCTTTTGCTTTGGAACTTAATAAAAAGTTATCAACAGATGACACATAAGTTTTGTAAAGGATCTTATTCAAGTAAGGTCGTCATCTTTATGGTGCACAACCTCATCATCTTTCTTATTAAATGGAGAGCCAGGGAGAAGAATTCTACATTGTCGCGGAGTTCGACAGGGTGATCCACTATCACCAATGCTTTTCCTTCTCGCCATGGAACCACTTCACCGGCTGTTCAGTAAAGCCCAACACATGCAACTGATGTCACAACTCAGCCGAGGGTGTGATACATTTATAAAGTCCTTATATGCAGATGATGCTGCATTGTTCATCAAACCCAACTAACAGGACCTCATTGTCACAAACTGCATCTTGAACATTTTTGCGAATGCAAGTGGCTTGATCACAAACATGAACAAGACAGGTTTTACTCCATCCGGTGAGGACGTTGACATGACATTTCTCTTTGAACATGGCCACACCATCTCCAACTTCCCCTATACTTACCTTGGACTCCCTCTTCAAATTCGGAAGCCGTCAAGAACAACTATGCAACCACTTGTGCAGAAGATAGCAAACAGATTACCAGGGTGGAAAAGAAATTTCTTATTATAGGGGGACACTGTTTGATTAACTGGCAGACATGTCTCAGGCCAAAGAAATGGGGAGGATTAGGCATCAAGGATCTTGACAAATTTAGTCGGGCCTTAAGACTCTGTTGGTTGTGATACCAATAGGACTCCATGGACAGACCCTGAAAAAACTTGCTCAAGATAGAGGACCCAATAGACAGGCAACTCTTCTTTGCATTGACAACTGTTCAAATTGGAGATGGAAGAACCACACCATTTTGGGAAGTCAAATGGATATAGGGAGTAGCACCGAAAGAAATTGCACCCAATCTGTACAAAACGGCAAGGTTTAATAAAAGAATGGTACACAAGGAATTGCAAAACCATAACTGGATTGCCAATCTGAAACCAATTGATTCCCCTCTACGGATGGAGGAATACATAACATTGTTCATGGCCATACAAACCATTGAGCTCATCGATCAGAAGGATCAAATTACATGGAAGTGGACAGCTGACGGACAATATACCATTGCTTCAACATATGAATGCCAATTCAGGGGAGCAATGTCCTTTTTCCCAGCCACCAACCTTTGGAAAGCATGTGCAGAACCAAAATGTAAGTTTTTTGCATGGCTTGTAATGCATAATGTAAGTTTTTTGCATGGCTTGTAATGCATAACCATGTGCTCACAGCTGACTACAGGCAAAGAAGAATTGGCCTTGCAACATGACTTGCACCCTTTGCTGGCCTGAACCTGAAACCACAGCTTATATCACAACTCAATGCAACTACATAGAAGCACTATAGAACACAATTGCCATGTGCTTCGACCTGCCCAGCTATGGCGTTATGGCTACCTGTGGAGGTCCCATTTCATGGGTCTCGCTGCTGCTATCCTCTGGAAGCAGAACTCAGAAGAAAAACAAGCTGGGTATTTTTTTTTCTCCTTCTGGTGGTAATTATGGAAAGAAAGAAATCGAAGAATCTACAATAACCAACAACAATCCGTATCGGTGGTAGCAAATAGTATCCAGTATGACATGGCCTTACTTTACTTAGCACTAGATACATCCCTTAACGTCATCTCTGATCCTCTCTAGTGGTGCCTGTTTTGCTTGCAGTCTGCCTACTTTCCCTTTCTTGTTAAATTAGACCATGTAAATACTAGGGTGTAACTTCTTTATAATAAATGGCAGCACTCCTGCCTCTTTTCAAAAAAAAAAAAAGTTTTGTAAAGGATACACAGAAACAAATGGAGGTGCTACTTTTATCAACAGGAAATATAGTTCATCTCAATGTCATTCAGTCTTGTTCAGACATTGGATAAAAAAATGGGCAGTGCCCATCCCTTTTCCAGCGCCCAGGTTGCCAACGGATTCGCTCATGTATTCCTGCTGATGTAGTAAAGATCAACAGATGAATTCGGTGCTTTATCTCCACTTATACAGCTTATCAATCTCTACCTTACATTCTTGCTGTGCTCATAATCCAAACCACAATAAAAATACTCAATTATTGTGACCTCTATTATTCAATATGATTGGCAGTGACTATATTAGGAAAAACAAACCTACGTATGCCATGGTTTATGCTGAAAGTCACATATAAACAAAGAGAAATGGTGCCATAAAAATAAACCAGGCGTTCTATATGAATTGACATGTTACATCAAGGACATACACCTTGCTGATTAATCAAAACAGAAGAAATCTTGAAGAATATTCTTACGGTGACCAAGGTGCATGGAGTCATTAACACAGGTGGCTCATCATTTGTAGCAAGAACTGACACCATGACGTGGCAGGTAAAAAAAAATGATTATTCGCGTTGCACATGTATTAGGTACCATTCATCTGTTTTCTCATCTCTTTTATTTAGAAGACCAGGAAAAAGAAACTCTCCATGACGGCGCAAAATTGGCTCGGTTCATATAGATCATAAAATTTTCAAAATTTAAAATTTCCTTTAATATACAAGTTTCCCCATTTTATATATCATCTTGCCGTTACGAATTTTCTTTAGCTCCCCCCCCCCCCCCCCCCCTCTAATTGTGTTCGTGGTGGTCAATTAGTGGTACAGATGCACTGAACAGGAATAAATCTCAGGAAAAACACACCATCACCTTTTATTGATTGCTGGCTCCCCTGCATCTTCGCTGGGCCATACTGATGTGAGATCCTTTTCTTATGTGGTTTTATCTGCTTGTCTGGGCTAAAAATAACATGAAGAATAGAATAATACAAAATTAAATCAAGATTTTATATAGAGGAAAAAAAAGATAATCCTGACATGTAGACGCACTCATTTCAACATATATATATATATATATATATATATATATATATATATATATATATATATATATATATATATATATATATATATATATATATAGGGTAATTCTATTATACTCCTAAGTATAGTTACTCCCACGTTCAAAAAACCACCTTGGGTATGTGTTCATACCCATTTATTATTTTGAGTATATACACATACTTAAAACATGATTTTTGAGAGTGATAACCATAATTTTTTTTGAAGAGTCTTTAAGTTATAAACATATGAACATATATCGCATTTACTGTTATATAAAAGTAAATATGTCTTCATAATTCATGTATCGCAACAAAAAAAAGTGAGTATGTCCACATACCCTCTAATATGACTACATACTACATTTAGAAATGTCAAGTATATAATGATACTCTCTAAATTATGAGATATACATGTGGGAGTAGCTACTCCTGGGAGTAGAAAAAGTGACTCATATATATATATATATACTATATCACACCCTGGATGTGATATAATATTCCACGCCCAACCTAATCACCAGCCACGTCACACCGCACCCATTCAAACTGCACGTCCTGTTAAAAAAACCAAACGACAAAGAACCGGACTAGCAAATAAACCAAGATTAAAGATTAGTTAATGTGATTTTCATTAATAACTCATGCTATTATGGAATTTATTACTGGCCCTGTGTGGTCGTTTTATTTTGTCGATACTGGTCGTGATTTCCTTTTGAGGGCGCCGTGAGCGGGGCACAGGTTTGAGGGAGAGGAGTCGTCCCGACAGCGGCGACCCTCAGGAGGCAGCATGACGCTCAAGGTTGGGGCGGGCGTTCGGCGTCAGGTGCCGAGGCAGCGCAGCTCCAGCTTGTAGAGCACTCGACGCGGAGCAGGCGGCAAGAGATCGCCCACATCTTGACCCACGACCCGACGAGGACGTGTGACACAACGGGGTACTCGCCCTCTCCCTGACCGGTAACAGCTACACGGGGCCTGGACAGCAGTTGCGTGGCCGCGTTGCTGCAACTAGACGGTTGTTTTGCCCAGCGCCGCGGAGCGTCTTGGAGCAGCCTTCGTTGTCCAGGTACGTGATTTTTCCCCTCTGTAGTGATTTTGACATTTTCTCAACCCTGCACATAGTTTCTTCCGATTTTTTGAGAGATCAGACATGCATTTGTCCCTTCCGTTCGAGCCATTATTTTCCGTTATTCTTTTTTTTACTTGCAAAGGGTGGATGGGAGACGCCATTTGATATGTTGCGGAACATCCCCCAGGCTGCTGGTGATTGCTAGCACGACCTGGGTTCAAGATTCATACCTGCTGATCCATGGTGTTCTTGTTCTCCATCAAGACATGTTTCCTTTATTCTCCCGATATAATATCGTCACTTGTTTCTATCAATCATAAAACATTCCCTTCTTCATTGTGTGGATCTAGAAGCCCGATTGAACCACTAAGCCGGAAGAGCATCACTGTGATGGCTCGGGGCAGATAAGAGCTGAAAGCTTGTAACCTATGTGAAACAATTTACGTTGGGTGCTTCTAGGGACAGCTTAATTTTGCATTTTACATCGAGTCCTTTTGATCAATTCACCACCATGTGAAATTTTCTGTTGGTATGCAGGTGAGATGTTGCTAAGAGGCCAAAAAAAAAAATCTAAACTGGACGTGAAGGGCAATACAAATATATTGTTATGATATTTGAAAGATGAGTCTGTTTGCAAACAGGGAATTCGTCAACTGCTAGCTGCCTAATATTGTACAAGACTAGGACACATGCTTATATAGGAAGATTACGATGGGCAGTGCATTTGGAGCGTGGCAATTGTCTTCGGATGCAATAACATAATGAAAATAACAAAAAGTGTACTAATTTTATGTTTACGATTCAGATGAATGACCTATAAAATATAAAATTTATGACTAGATATATTAGTTTTTATGCTCAAACATCATTATGCTATCAGAAAGTGAAGTTACCAACTACAAAAGTCGATTTGGCATTAAAAACATACCACTATTGTTTTACCATTACCGAACCTGACCCCATATTATTTATGCTTTCATGTTGAAGTTCAATATTTTTTTGCTATCAAAGAAGTTTTATTATAAAATTATTATGCTCATAGCTGGAAGACCATATTTTCTATCAGAATACTCTAGTACCATATACTCTAGGAACTTACGGTTGATCAACTTCATCATAAACTAACCAATTATGTACTTAAAATAAAACAGTTAGATGAGTTCATAGTTTTGGTGTTAAAATATGTCATTATTTTTCACTTGCATAGAAACCCAATAACTGGCCTTTTATATACTTTCTCTTATTTTCAAACATCATACTATTTGCAATCGAAAGTACTTTGGTCTGAGTTCACGGACAATATTTCTTTCCATCAGGCTATTCAAGGCACAAATAATAATAGTTTTTATGTTTGAGCGACTTCATCCTAAACAGAACGATTGCAAGAAATTGTGGGTTTTCCATAATTTCATTATTTCCCACGTGAAAAATAAAATTTGAAAATTTATCAGCACAATGATACTATTGGTCACAAAATATTAGGTTCACAAACAACATTATTTGCTATTAGATAGTTAGAGTTTTTATGGTGATAGAAAATATAGTATTTACTTGATCACATATTTGTCATAATTGTTTCTTATTAGTGTTAAAAGATAGTATTTACTTACTATTTTATATGTTAGTAAATATTTTAACAATTAATGTCTGCACTCATAGGCAACTTTGAAATATTTACAATGTGCATGAGCATTTATTCTAATATAGAGTCAAAGCAACATCTAAATTTTATGCCTCAACAATGAACCTTTTGCATTCACATCTATTTTTGCTATAAAAAACAATGGAGCGGAGGAAGTCAGTTCCACCCTTTTAGTGGTGAATCATCAGTCCCGATGACTTATGTTTTTATCCTAACTTCCACGTTCAAATGAGGTAACTATATCTGCTTGAAGATCATTCTACGATCATGGGGCTGGCCGCAGCCGGAGAAATTTAAAATTCAGTTATAAGTATTAAATGTTCATCATATAAATTTAACCATTATACAAATTTCTTTATGTGTCGTATTTGCTTTCTGTATTTCTCTAGCTCTGCCACTTACTCTGAATCCTTACACGTTTGTCAGATGTTCATAAAAGTCAACCTTTTGTTATCGTAGAGTAGCAGTTTTTGTTCTCATAAAAGATTGGTTGTACTCATGTATTTTCTAACCATCGTTGCTCCTCACTTTCACAACTAAAACTTCTATTTTATAATAGCTTATCTGCACCCTGACCATAAAACTTTCACAACTATGAGATAATTTTTATTTATCATGACTATGTTCATTAAGATGTGTTTCGGCTTTCTCAGCTTCAACTTTATATTGTCCTATTAACTTGTGACCATAATACATTCATTATTGTGGGAAAAGTTTCGTACAATATTTTTACTTACATTAAAAAGTTGTATGATTATAATGTGAGTGAAATAAAATCGAAACCTCAATTGAACCTACTATGTTGACCACAATTCCAAAAGTATGTGGCTTTTGGTGTGAAACATGTCATTATCTGTAACTTGAAAATTAACAAAACCCCGATAGTCATACCCATATAAGACATAATTTTGTGTTCAAACATAGTACTATTTGTGACCAAGGTACTTTGAATATAAAATTTTATATTCATAAACAATATTGTTTGTGATCAGGCCAATGAAAGAGCAAATAATTAATTTTTTTATGGTTGACCAGCTTCATCCTAAATTGACCAATAGCTAAGGAAATATCAGTTTTTGAAATAAGAATTACTAATATTTAATGGTTCAAGATAATTTTATAATACTAATATTTTACAGTCCATAAGCAATAGAATTGTTCATGTTGTCGTATAGTACCAGAAAGATTATCTTAATCAACATGTGAGATATCTCAGACCTACTATGGGCATAGAGATCAAGTGTAAAGTTATGAATTTCTGAATGTAAATCTAGACTCTATTCCTCGAAGTGTAAAATTCTATATTCTTAAATGTACTTCTTGGATTACCAGTGTCTATGATAACTGATATGAACTGCATTGTCTCAATGTGTATATCTATCAATTCCTTAGTTTATAGCCTGTACATGTGGAGTGTACAACTGTCTAGTTTTGGAAATATTTGAACTCATCAATATACGGTTAGAGAAATAATAATCTTGCGTCAAATGGGCCTGAGTATATATCTATAGATTCTCATGGTTTTGAAATTCGTGGGTGCAAAAAAAGGTTTTGATATTCCACTATTGTGTTATAAAGCATAATATTATTGTCTTTTAATCATAAATTCCTATAGGATTTTACATTCATGCCCATATCTATTTGCTATCAAGAGATTAATTAGGGGTTAATCAAGGAGGAAATAGTCAGAAGTTTTTATGGTTCGCCGACCTCATTCTCATTTAAACAAAATGACAAGAGTATGTATAATTGAAAGAGAAAATTGTCAAAGTTTGCTATCAGGCTAAGCAATTATTTACTAGTATTTCATGGTTGCAAGATATTTTTGTACTATATCAAGCCTTTGGACTATTAAACTACTAGTATTTTACGGCTACGTGAACAGGTATTTATGTAATGAAAATAAACCTTTTTGTTTCACATCAGTGACCAACACCTGAAAATGGGATTGAAAGTACCATTATTACCAATATTCTGCGGTTATATGAAGGGTTTTTTATGCAACTAGAATGACCATTGTTGTTTCATAGCGGTGACAGACACCTGAAAATGTGATTGAAAACCGCCACCACAATGGCATGATTGCAGGGGCCACATATAGCCGGTCACGAAGGAGCTACACCACACCAGTGATGGTAGGCGCTCATCCACTCGTGATGTAAAAACTTTATGCTTGCAATATATAACTTTATACTATCCAGGACTATGACCATTAAATTATTTTTGTATATCACAGTATTGTGTTTCAATCATAAATATTGATAGTTTTTTACATTCATGCCCTGGTCTATTTACTATCAGGGAATTTGAGCCATTTGGTGAAGCTGAATCATCTTTCACGTGATGAGGCCCGGATTGATTGCTTTATTACCCCAATTAACAATTCATATAGCCAATTATCATAGCTAGCTTCTACTTTCCATTCAAAGCTAACGTTTTTAGTAGTATTCATATCTCATTGATTATGACTTCCTATAACAATTGGTAATCATGGGTCTGATGATGAATGTTTATACATTGCAAACGATATTTACTATCAAAAGCTAGATGATATTTACTCTCCAAAGCTAGCAACAAGCACACACTGGTGCAACAAATATTTATTCATATATATATTGCTTTAGAGAGCTGGACAACTTGTATCTCTCGAATGTGATTGCCATGATCTAATTCGCATTGTCTTTCATGCCTACTTCAATGAAGTATCTAAAATTGTAACTTGATGTGTAATTAACTAGGCAGCATGCAAATAGTTTGCAGCCAAAGGGTCCTAAAACGAGACAGATCTATAGGCCATATCCTTGATTCCTAAGTCCAAGGTGATGATGGTTAGGAAATCTGAGTGGTTTTTCTATGCTTTCATGTTGATTCCTTACATTACTTTGTAATCTTAACCTACTGTGTTGTGTAGTACGTACCACATGTCTTTTCTATCCTCCGCATCACCATATTCTTGTGGGGAACAGGGGCAGGGCAAGCATCGATGGGCTAGGTATTAAATGGTAATAATAAATGAAAAAGAACAGCAAGACACAATGTACTTAACCTAACTTCCCTTATTTAATCACTCTTTCCGAGTGGCTTTGATAAATTAGGACTCATTTTGTTGGCTTAGTCAAAATAACATAAATAAGAGCATCTTGTTTGATTTTTTTACATTATGGTCCTATAAATCATTTTCAATTTCTTTCCTTGTTTTTTGCCCCTGGAAAAGACTCTACTACACTACCTTCGTTGAGTCTGAGTACCTTCCTCCATTTATGTTCGTTCTCTCGCACAAAGAACAAACCTATCCCCGTGCTATTCGTTTTTGCTTTTGCTAGTGAATAGAACAAAATTGGAATTGACATTGAATCATTTTTTTCACATCTGCCAACAAAACATTGCTGGCCGGAAAATATTAACAATTCTTTATTCCTCCTATCAGACTCCATTGCCACCATTTAAGTATGCCGATTGTTGGTGCAAAAAACATCTACCGAGCAATAGCGGAGCGCGGGGGGGGGGGGGGGGGGGGGGGGGGGGCATGGCCTCCCTGACATCTAAGCAAGAAATCCATAATAGTTCCAATTGTAGTTCAGGAACTCTCCAGCCATGGAGAGCTAAACAAACACTTGCAGGCACCATCTCCTTCACCGGCAAGAGCAGCGGCGTCGTGATGAACCTTCCTCAGCTGGACCTTGCAGGCAACCCAGGTTTTGATAGACAAGTAGCAAGTTACCATGGAAGCAGCAATAGCCAGAGCGAAAAGACGATCAACAGGATGTTGGTCGTCTCCTACTCTCCTCATGCATGTTGTTGGCCACGACAAAGTCCTGGACCTCCGATCTCCACCCTATCCACCTGCTGCAGCTGTGGCGCGTGATTGGAGAGAACTGTGAGGGGGAGGCGAGGCGAGAGAATGGTTACGAAGCAAAGAGATGAGTGGGAATGCTGCCTAGTGGCCGATGTGATCAACGATCTTATATAGACGACGCATATTGCTTGCTTTATATAGATCGTTGGCAACTTAACAACCAGTAAACTATTGTCTCCTGTCAGTACTTCTGACAACTTATGAAGCAGTGTTTCAATTCCACTATTTGTATAGGAAACATGGTGAAATTGGCTTTCTTCCACCCCAAATATGCATCAACTCAATTTGTTGTTTACAAGAAATCATATATCATTCAAAAGTGCTAGCAATTGCCATGCTTACAATGGTAAACAAGATATATCGTCCCATAAGACAGTATCCCCAGAATCCAAAGTGACAATCAACAGGATGCCCATAAAGTTAAGAAGAATAAACACACGAGAGTGATTTCTTTAAGCATAGCGTCATGTGCCCCCTCCCTCCCCCCCCCCCCCCCCCCCCCCCCCCCCCCCCCCCCCCCCCCCCCCGGCCCTGGTGCCTGACTGTCCACATGGCTGCAATTGACAAGATTCATGCATCTCTGTTCGAACGGAGTTGTAATACCGCTGTGAATCAAAGTAATTTCGTTGTCATTATGAATATCAGCGGGACAACAAGAAGCCATGAATTAGAACAATAAACTGGGTTAAGTCGATCCAACCACTTTAAGTTGGTTACGGGGCTCCCTAGAGTCATTATTACTGCATGGTTTGGTCCTTGATTACATGTCGCCTGAGACCGCATTATGGCGTTGATTTCAAATTTGAAACTGTATTAGTTATACAATTTCTTGACTGCTTGATATTTTCTAGGACCATTAATTTTCTGATTGTAGAATTGATGACTCCTTTTCAGCTATGCACTGCCAAAAATGAACTTAAGTGATGAGGTTGATTTGGAAAATTTATGTCCCCGAACCAGATATGAACAGTGTTGCTGATGTGAGGCTCTTTTCACAGTGAATTGTTTGACTTTTCTTACATGATTTTGAATGTTGAAGGCCTATTGCATTGGTCTTTTCATAATGAATTATTTGATTTTTCATACATGCTTTCGAATACTGAATCCCTAGCATCGACTATAGATATATGTTCCAAAGTGAAATTTATTGTTTGTGCATTTTATGTATAATGTGAATACACAAAACACATTTACTGCTAATGCTTCTTGTTACCTTGTTCTTAGTCCTAGACTCCTTATCGGTATAATGTGAATGTGCAAAAAAAACATTTAGTGCAAATGCTTTATCTTTGTTTTTGTTGAACCATAACTGAATTGTCCACTCTTTCCCATCAGCTTAGGTTTTTGGGTGTAACTGGTTGGTGCATAGTAGCTTAACATGGTATCAGAGACAGAGGTCTTGAGTTCAAGTCCTGGCGACCGTATATTCCGTTGCGCCGCTCCTATTTCCACGTTTGCGCCCTGAGAAAGCTGCATGTGAGGGGAAGTGTTGAATCATAAGTGAATTTCCTACCTTTTCCTATCAGCTTAGGCTTTTGGGTGCAACTGGTCGGTGTATAATAACTTAACATGGTATCAAGTCAGAGGTCTTGAGTTTAAGTCCTGGTGACCGCATATTTCGCTGCGTCGCTCCTATTTCCACGTTTGCGCCCCGAGGGAGCTGCACGTGAGGAGGAGTATTGAACCATAAGTGAATTGCCCACCCTTTTACATCAGCTTAGACTTTTGAATGTAACTAGTTGGTGCATAGTAGCTTAACAGTATTCAGTTCTCGAGTCCTGATATAGTTACATAGATATTTACACATTTAGTTACCTTGTTTTAGTTTTTGGTTCCTCATATGCAATAACAATGCCAACATGCATTTGTGTTTAGGCAAATATTCATTGAAGTATTTGCCTAAACACAAATGCAATAACAATCCCAACATGGAATTCAAGTACTTGGCCAATGCCACATCTGCGACAAGATCCCCTACAGAGTTTCCCATTGCCAAGACTGACACGGCCAACGCCACTGGCCATCTCCTGCTCGGCAGCGCTCACTGCATTTTCCTCGCTCCGAACTCGTAGGGAAAAAAGTACCTCAAAAAAAAAATCGTAGGGAAAAAAATAATAAAAACTAGCCCCCGAAGAAGGCGTAGAAGAGCACAACTGGGTCGTGCCAGTGCGGCCCAGGCTAGCTTTTTGGCCTATAAATCTCATCTGGATTGGGCCTGTTCGGGGCTGGGTTCGGTGATGTGGGCTGTAGCAGCTTAAGATTGACTGGGCCGATGGCAATAATGATACACGTGCCGCATCACGATCCCCGCGCCAGCGTGACTGCGTGAGGCAGAAGCACTGCAACGGCTCGGATGAAAGCGATGCACGGTGAAGCTAGAAATTAGAAGAAAAGCGATGCTGCCATGATGCATCCAAATCGAGCTGCATCAAAACGAAATTGGTACCAACTCTGTTGCTGTGTTGTGTAGTGTCTTTGTCTCCTGTAATCGTGTTGGGCCACATGGGTCTGATCACAAAAAAGTACCAGCGACACCTGCAGGCTGCAGCACTTGCGTTGCGTACAACGGTACAAGCACGCACAAAACCAGCACCCTTCCTTTCCTTCCGTTCCGTACTCTCCTCTTCATCTCGAATTCTTACTCTCGTGTCAAAAAAATAAATAAATAAGAATTCTTACTCTGCATCATTCTTTGCCTCCCTCACAGAAAATCATGCAAAGACTTCCGCCATAAGCCAAATCTCTCTGAAACGTGAGAACAACTACTAGCTTTACTTTACAAACACAAAAAAAATATGATTAGAAGAACCCGAAAGATTACCAACCGAGATTAGGCAAGGATTACCCCATGATGAAGAGCAACCGATTCGTACTCTACCTAGCGTTGCAAAGCCGGCACGTCCCCTTGCTCCGAATCCATAGCCTTCTCTCACATTCCCGTATTACTACTACTTTTTTTTTCACACTAAACGCCCAACTGCAGCGCACTAACGCCATATAATAACCGTAATCATTTCTAAACTGCAGTTATCCTTCTCAACAAATAAAGTAAACCGCCGTAATCGCAAATAATGATGCAATGCAGCACCAAATGATGTAATGAAATGACCAAGCAGATGGATGAACACTTCCGATTAGAAGAACCAACCAAGCGAAACGAAACAGATTTCCCTTTCCCCACTCCTCCGCCACCCCACCACTGTCTGACTCGCCTCCATTGTCGCGCACGCGCCGCGACTCCTGAGTCCTGAGAAAGACGACGAGGACTTTTGTCCCGACGCGGCGGGGCGCGACGAGCGCGAGACCAAGGAAACCTTCGCTTCGGTTCGGCTTGCTTCCGCCGCCGCGGGGGTTCCGTTCCCAGTTTCGATGGTGCTGGGCTCGCCGGTGAAGCGGCGGGCCGTCAAGGGCCCGCTGGAGAAGGCCGGGTTGGCGGGCGTGGCGGCGGTGGCGGTCGCCGCCGCCGCGCTGCTGCTGCTCCTCTGCGCCGCCTCGCTGCGCTGCTCGGCCGCCTTCGGCACCGCGCTCGCGGCGGCGCCCCGGAAGCTCTGGGCCGGCGGGGTCTCCGTCGCCGCCGAGGCCGCCGCAGCGGAGACGGGAAGGAAGGTGGCGGCGGTGGGGGAGGAGTGCGACCTGTTCGACGGGGAATGGGTGTGGGACGACGCCTACCCGTTGTACAAGTCCAGGGACTGCCCCTTTCTCGACGTCGGGTTCCGGTGCTCCGAGAACGGCCGCCCCGACTCGTCATACACCAAGTGGCGGTGGCAGCCGGCGCGCTGCGATCTCCCAAGGTTTGTTCTAGTTCTCGATTGCTCCATTGGCAGTTGCCAACCTCCCATTCCCTCTAATCACTGCATTGGGGGTGATTCTGAAGTTTTAAGTAGGAACTGCTTAGATTGTCAGGTGTGAGTAGTGATCCACAACTTCTAGGATAATCGAAATCTTGTCGAATTAAAGAAATCTGAACATCTTGCTCCAAATTCCCTGTCACATTGTTAACTGGACAGGATTAGAATTTAGGAGTACAATCCCTAATTGTTTTATTGGTGCTAGTAGTGCTATGTGGATCGATGATGGCCCGGTTTATAAAAAATTATGAACCCTGGTCAGCATTAGATTATTGATGTTGGTACTCGAGGCGGTCGACGAGCAACCTTCCTCGGGACTGGTAGTGCGAAACTCGATGTTTTTTGCTTGCGACTAGGTCAAAACAATAGTACTACGTATGCTCAGAGTTTTAGCTACGCAAAGGCATATTTATTAGTTAATTGACCGGTATTCATTGTTTAATCAGTCAGTCTATCGTGATGTTGCCATCTTGCAAGCTTTGATGGAAAGGTGGCGTCTTCTCGATATTAATCAAGTCATCAGTTGTCTGTTTAGCTTTCCTTCCTTTTACTTGTCACTTTCAATTGTTTTTGTTAAAAGAAAGCTTTCTAGCTTTTGTCCCTTAGTTCTGAAATGAACCCATCTAATGCCGGTGTGCCACCAGCAGCATAAATCACTAGCTCTTTTTGTTGTTGTTGAAAAGCATATCACTAGCTGATAGTGGGGACTGATGGTGCACGCATGTCACTAGTATCTTCTATTGTAGTCATCTGTTACCATGATTGATCATATAGCAAAATCATAACAGCTGGTGCTACTATATGCTATTATTTACTGGCAATATGCCCTATTTCCTTGTCAATGCAAAACCACCTAGTTTATCCTACCTCGGATCTTGTTCTCTGTGGAGGGGAAAAAAAATAATTGGCCATGCCTTTAATTTTAACTGCTGATAGTGACATTCAGTAGAATTGATCTGTACTGGTGGAGACTGTAGAGGGTAGTTCCAGTTGCTCTATTGTCTTGTATTATGCATGGACGAAAGTTGTAGTGTGACTGCAGCAAATAGTTCCATATGCTCAGCAAATAGTTCCATACGCTGATAGACAGAACCATGACCCCTTCCTGGTTGAAGCCCGAGAAGAGTCACTTGCATTGAAACTGAAAGTAGTACATAATGATTTGTTGCTTTGTAAATCATGTCTATGTGGCACAGTTGTTAAGCATTAATTTGGATGGCCCGCATTCCTGTTCTAGCATTATTGGTACCAACCTTACTGATATGATCATAATTGTTCTTGTCAGATTTGATGCCAAAAATATGCTGGAGAAGCTACGAAATAGAAGAGTAGTATTTGTTGGTGATTCAATTGGAAGAAATCAATGGGAGTCTCTTTTATGTATGCTATCTACTGCTGTTCCAAAAAAGAGCTCCATCTATGAAGTGAATGGGAATCCCATCACAAAGCACACGGGCTTCTTGATTTATAACTTTAGAGACTACAACTGCACTGTGGAATACTACAGATCTCCTTTTATAGTCCTTCAAGGTCGTGCACCAGCTGGAGCCCCTGATATTGTAAAGTACACAATTCGGGTGGATGCTATGGATTGGATGTCTGATCGGGGTAAATGGAAGGATGCGGATCTACTGATCTTCAACACTGGGCACTGGTGGAACAATGAGAAAACAATCAGGGGGTAAGAATGATTTTTCAGATCATCCTAACTGATAAGTTTGTCTTTCCTGGTAGAAGCTTCTTTATTGATGTGGCCTTTTAGGGTTACAGTTATATTAAGTTTAATGAAATCATATACCCTTTCAGTTATTTCTTTAGTATATTAGAGAAATAGCTATCTGCATACCTGAAATATGACCATCAAATTTAAGAACCCATCTCACAGTTTCAAACTTAATGCATTTAACACTGCCATGGTGGTAAGATTAGTATCTTATAATGGGCACGAAATCATTCATATATATAGTTGAATATGAAATCTACTTGAAGCTTGATTTGCTTAGTTGGTGTTATGTTTTGTCAGGGGTGCCTACTTCCAAGTAGGAGATGAGGTGAAAATGGAAATGACTGTTGCAGATGCTTACAGAAGATCGATACAGACACTGTCTGATTGGATCCATAAAGAGGTTAACACAAGCAAGACCCATGTCATCTACCGTACATATGCTCCTGTGCATTTCAGGTCCGTGAAATAACCCACTCACCACTGATCAAGTTCCCAATCTGTTAGTTTCTTGAGAATCACTTGACAATATTTTGAAATCTCCTTGAAGCCTCAAACAGCACGTGTTGCTCTATTGAAACTGATGTTAAGTTGAATCTTTTACATGATTATTCTATATATTATGCAGAGGCGGTGATTGGAACACTGGAGGAAGCTGCCACTTAGAAACTCTCCCGGATGTGACGCCACTCACCTCGCTGCAAGAATGGGCTGACCTGCTTCAACCAGTGAATGATTTTCTAGGAGATAATCTTAGGCCCAAGCTTCATGGAGTAAATATGCTGAACGTGACGCAGATGACAGCTCAGCGGAAAGACGGACACCTCTCAGTATACCTAAGCCCTTCAGGACCTGTCGCTCGCTACAAACAGGATTGCAGCCACTGGTGCTTGCCTGGAGTTCCTGATACCTGGAATGAGCTTCTATACGCCCTCGTCATGAAAAGACAAATGAAGCTGGATCAGAATGTTTCCCTTGCAGGCACTGAGACATTGAGCATCGGATGATGATTACAGGGATGAGGTACTTATTAAGTGGTCTCTTTGTGAAGACTGAAGGTGGATGTATGTCGAAAAGCTCTTCATGACAAAGCATTAATCATAGTCGGCAGTGACACGCTGATCAGGATGCCAGAATGGCGACACAGGTTTTTGGATGATGGGGCTGGTTTGCAGGAAGCTGCGCCACCCTGCTGTGTTTGTATATGCTGATATTAGTGAATAGCGGAGCAGAGGTAGAACATAGTCTGCCTTTGAATTAGTTCACGGATATGTTATTAGTGTTTTTTTTTGTGACAATTGATATGTTATTAGTGTTAGCAGTGGTGAACGAAGCTAGGTGACTGAATGGTGTAAATATATGTCAGTTGTGAAATTGCCAATGATTCAATTGAAAGTTACCGCAGTGGCGGTAGTTTCAATCCAGCTGCTGGTGCTGATCCCTTCTGCTGTCAACATGATGTTGGTGCTTACTTTATCAAAATGATGATACGATGATCCTTTGCCAAAAAATAAAAGATGATGAATGTCAAGTTTCCTGTCAATGGCGTTGTCGGCTGAGTTTCAAATGGGCCTACCAAATCCGTATTCCAGCCCACCTTGGCCACTTTGGGGCCCAAAAAATCCTTGTCCCGCCGCCGTGGCGCCGTCCGGTCATCCTGTCTCGTCGTCTCCCTGCTACTCTTTCTTCTCCTCGCGTCACTAGACACACCACAGGTTTCACCCAACAACGCTGGATCCATGGAACAGATTGACCCAGCTTTAAATACTCTACCCGCACTACCGCCGGCAAACTGATAACTACTGTTCCCCACTCGGCTGCTCCAACCTACTAGTGACCATCCAGAAGTTTCCTCGGGCGCGCCTGTTACGCGGCCACCCGCTGCCATGGCTCTTGTCGAAGAGGAGGCGGCGCCGGCAGCCGACGCCGCCGATCTTGATCCCATCGCTGGTGAGTTCCCTTCTCGCTCCTTGACCTGATCTTTTATTCCTCACCAGGTTACCGCCAGACGTGGCTTATGCTTCTGAGTCGAGCTCCTTTTTCTCGCTCCTGTACATGTCTCGGTTCAGTCGAGATCGATTACGGTTTTCTAATTGCGCTACCATAGTGTGTATGGAAGACTAGAGGTAGTTGGACTCTAGTTTGGGCTGGGGATAGGTCTTCATATAACGATACCATCCGCTTGCACCTTGCCCACAGAACCTCAACGGCTCAAATCAAATGCAATAGTTAGCAATAACCTTTCGGGATTATGAAACGAATTATAATGTGGCTGCATACATAATAAAATTGGAAATTTTGTATTAAGACGGGAATTTCTAATTCATCATCTCTAATTTACCTTAATTCTTGCTTTCTGTCTTTAGGCTCTAGTGATAATGAGATAACTGTGGAAGAAGCTTCTTTTGTGCACGCTGAACCTCCCCAAGATGGCACTGCCCCTCCTGAGGCTACCTCTGATATGGAAGTTCTTCACGATAAAGTTAAGAAACAGGTTATCAAAGAAGGCCATGGCAAGAAACCCTCAAAGTTTGCGACATGCTTTGGTAAGTATGGCATAATCAGTTCAGTCCATATCCTTGGAATTTTGGTTTCCACTATTAGCCTAATATGGTGTACCTGTGTAGTGTATTCTAAAATCTTATCACACTGCTTTGGGGAAGCATATATGACTTAACATGCCCATCAACTTATCATGTATGAAAAGGCATGCTTGGTCAAGATTGTGATTATGAGATGTGAATGTGATTGAGCTTCTCCACTTTCAATGCACATATACATGTTATGAATGACAAGTACATTCTGTTAAAAAAAAAAGAATGACAAGTACATTTGTAAAACAAATTTTGTAGACATAGATACATGCTCTTTTCATCCACCACACACATTAAACTATCATGGCAATTACAAAAATGACTTTTAGGGCATGTGATATTTCATACTAATCACACCTTCCTAGTACTCTTTTCGTCATCCATCAAGTACCAATATTTGTTGCCGCCGCCTATTCAGTTTGTCAAAATTTTCAAAACTCTTATGTCATATGTAATCGAAAAAGTAGCTCACTCCTCTTTCTCGTAATTGAGTATATATTACCAATACCTATTCATTTTGTTGGTCTAACTTTTATGCATTATTTCAAATTTCAAACTCATCTCTATCCAAAGTGACCTGATTCTACATTCTTTATAGGCTTATTAATTTAGTCAGCTTATACTATTGGGAGGAAGAATGCACACATATTTTGATGTAGTGCACACTGCACAGTTCAAAGTAGAACAGCTGCTAATTAACGTTATCTTTATAAACTTGGTATTGCAGTGCACTACAGAGCATGGGTTCAAGGATCATTACATAAATTCGAGGATACTTGGCAAGAACAGCATCCAATTGAATTGGTTCTTGGAAAAGGTTTGATAATGTTGCTTCAATTATTTTGTCCTCAGTTTTGCTCAGCTACATTGGACATGCCATCCATATACTCCATTGCATGCTATTATTGTTTTCTTATACCCTTTTGGCATGTTGTTGTTGTTGTTTATAAGATGAAAGATAACACAGATTTCAATTTGTACCTTAATCTTGTATTGCTCGGTGAGCGTACTTCTACAGAGTAAATAACCAATGATAATCATATCAGCACTCCCAAGAGTGTAGCACAAGTCTATCAGTGACAATTGCTTATGGGGTAACTTTCTAAAGTTTTTTTATATATACACAGAGAAAAAGGCAATGGCTGGTTTAGGCATTGGTGTTGCTAACATGACAAGTGGAGAGCGTTCGTTGTTGCATGCTGGTTGGGAGCTAGGCTATGGCAAAGAAGGAAGCTTTTCATTCCCAAATGTCCCTCCAATGGCAGACCTTATTTATGAAGTTGAACTTATTGGATTTGATGATGTGAATGAGGTAGACAAAAAATTCCTGCATCCACCCCCCCCCCCCCCCCACACACACACCCATTATTCTTTGATTGTTATTGTTCTGAAGGAAATAGACGAATATGTTTCGTAATTGTTATTTCACTTACTTTTCTTGAGGTGGAAACTTTCAAATGATGACAAACTGTACAAATCAGGGAAAAGCCCGAAGTGACATGACAGTTGAGGAGAGGATTGCAGCTGCAGACAGGAGAAAGATTGAGGGTAACGAATATTTCAAAGAAAAGAAATTTGAAGAGGCCATGCAGCAGTATGAAATGGTTAGTGGTGTGATTTACTTTCTGCATGTTGATAGCTACCGTGATATTCCAATTTAAGTCCTCAACCACCTACTATTGCAGGCAATTGCATACATGGGAGATGATTTCATGTTTCAGTTGTTTGGAAAGTACAGAGACATGGCCTTGGCTGTGAAGAATCCTTGCCATCTCAACATGGCTGCATGCCTGATCAAACTAAAGAGATTCAACGAAGCTATTGCACAGTGCAGCATTGTAAGTTTTTTACCACATTTCTTGAAATTCATGATTGCCTTACTATGATTTGCATAAGGCTTGACAAAAGTTATATTTGATTTTTTTTTAAGATCAAATGATATTAAAGGATTGTTATGATCATGAGCATAGGTTCATAATGTTTTCATTTATCAATATGCAAGACTCTGCATTACAACAGTTTCTCACAGCCGATCTGAACATTTCAGCTTGTTTATGATTGATTTTGATTGTACAGTCCCATTCCCTACTGTAATTTTTTTATGAGTTGTTTCAGAATGAATTGAGCAATTACTGATGGATGATTGGCCACTTCCATAATCTTACTGTTCAGGTGCTATCAGAGGACGAAAGTAATGTGAAAGCATTGTTCAGACGAGGAAAAGCTAAATCTGAACTTGGCCAGACAGAATCAGCAAGGGAGGATTTCCTGAAAGCCAAGAAATACTCACCGAAAGACAAGGAGATCCTTCGGGAGCTTCGCTTGCTGGCTGAACAAGATAAAGCTCTGTACCAAAAGCAAAAGGAGTTGTACAAAGGTCTCTTTGGGCCAAGGCCTGAAGTAAAGCCGAAGAAGGAAAACTACCTGATTTTGATCTGGCAGTGGCTCTTGTCCTTGATCAGTTACCTGGTTAAGCTGTTCAAGCGTAAGCATGAGTAGGGTAGTTTAGCAAATTGTAAAGAATTAATGAGATTAGATGGCCAAAATGACAAATCTATGAAAACAAAAAGGTTGGAATCTTAGGCCATGAACTTCTGGATACCAGTTCCTGTCTTCTGATATTGCTCATCCAACCAAGCTCTCCCGGGCCGACTGGTTAGCAGCTCGCAGAGGAAGTGAGTTGCCCAGCCGGCCTGGGTTTGAGCGTGGCATCTGCTTAAAAAAAATGCCAGGGGACATGTCTCCCCTTGGTCTTTTTTTTATATCGTTCATCCGTGTGGGCCAATGTTTTCTCATCCATCATATTGTATGATCATATATTCTTTCATTTATTTAATTGATGTGAGGAACATGGTAGGACCATATCTTGTTTCGGTTCTTTTTCTCTCCAGGGGTAAATTGTCCACAGCAATTCTTCAGGGAATATGTCTTGGTATAGTTGTATATTTCTGGTAATATCTATTGTTTTGTCTCCAATTGTTCACATTTCTGGTTCTGGTAATATACAGTATATATACATGCTTCTAAGAGGATAATTTCAGATTTGTTGCTTTTTTGCTTTGTCATCATATCATTCAATCCATAATTACAAACTGATGTAGCACCGCCACAACCCTTTCCCCTTTTTCTTCTTTCCTAGCTAGTAAGTACACAATTGTTGATCCTCTCTGTCAGATTACTAGCGGTACGTTTGATTCACCTGTGCTCATGAATGATCAATACAGAGTTACATTACAACCTGACCAAATCGCTGGTCCCGCTTTGTGGATGCTGTTTGTATCAAGGCGTAGTCCAGCTTTTATTGAAAGCCAACTGGGTTCAAGCCAAAGGCCACATTTTGTGGTTCGGCACGGTTCGCAGCTGCAGACACACGAACCAGTCGTCAATGGTTGAGTCGTCCATCGTTGACGACGGACGAGTCGGCTGCAGAGCACAGTGGCCGCGGAATTTGTTCTTGATTAGCTCGATCTGCCAGAGAGTGAGCAGAGATTTCAAGCTTTGAGCAAAATTTGTTCTTGATTAGCTCAATCTGTAGAGAAGAAACAAAACTTTCAGGCTTTGACAAGTTTAAAATTGGACTTGCCATTTTGGCCGGTTCCTCTTCAGTCTCGGCTGCCAGATTAGATTAGAAACAAATTGAAACTGAAGTCTAATCGTCGTGTTGACAAGCTGATTAGCAGCGAATTTTCTTTTGGGGAAAATTGGTGACAATATCTCAAGGCACAGAAGCTCTGAGCAGCTGCAGAAGATCACAGGCCGACGACGAGCATCTGCTGCCGTCATCGCGATCACAGGCAGAAGGTACAAATTGAAATCTGCGTTATCTTTCACTTCTTGCTTCTTGGTTCATGTGATTGATAGACTCATGATGCAATTTCAAGCAAGGAGAACAGATAATGAATCCGCTGAACACTACTTGACTGGTACTTAATTACAGGTAATGGAAGACGATAGTGTGGCAGTTGAACTCTACAACCAGAGTGTGTGCACCCTACATACATTGGAACTAGCATCGAAAGAGAAGCAGTGTGATTATATCGGTGCATGGTACAATATGCTTCTGTTCTGTGCTAATGCAGCATGGTGCAGCATTTTGGCAAGAAATGTCTGTAATCAAGTGGTTTCTGAAAGTACCAATCACTACTAAATATCCTTTGTTCCGGTAAAAATTCATGTTCTCAGATAGAAAGTCAACTAAACTGGCAGTTCTGTTGGTTTCGCAAGTGGTCATTGTTTTTTAGCACCTTTACAATGGGCTACAATTAATATGGGTCATCCATTTCACTCCATCTAACGGTTTAGATACACTTATACTACATTGACCCTTTAAGTAGTATGAAGTAGTATTTTAAAGTAGTATAAAGTAGTATAGGTATTATGGAAAAAACAATAATAACACAATATAACTATATTAAAGTTACTATTATTCATATTTTCATATGATCGTTTTCTAGCGTGAGATCAATGTCCAAGGGCAATTGCTTCTTCTTCTACCTCACGCCAAGAACAGACATCACTGCTCTCTCTCTCTCTCTCTCTCCCTCTCTCTCTCTCTCTCTCTCTCTCTCTCTCTCTCTCTCTCTCTCTCTCAAAGCAAGCAGTGCTTCGTGCATCTCGACCTGCCTGACTTCCTTCATCCCAATGGTGAAATGGAAAGAACGAAGAAGACAAAATGTGCTTAACGAAGAAATGGAAAGAATGAAGAAAACAGAAGCCCATGCGGCCATGACTTCTCTGTTCGAACAGTCCTCCCTTGATAATGGCTTATTCTTCTCAATATGATTTCTTTGCAAAACAAGGTCGTTGTAGTTTTAGATCAATAGTGTAGAGAGTTTATATTGAGGCTGGTGGGCATGGGGATTTCTTCTCAATATGTTTTCTTCGTTCAAAACATATCTCCGCTCCTCCTGTGTATCTGCGCTGCCACACACAACTCTCGGTCTGTGCGTGAGGCTGGTAGGCATGGGGATTGACTCCTCATTTGTCCATCGCGGCGGTGGCGGCAAGAGGTAGGTCACGGCCTCCGTATTTTTTTCCTTTTTCCTGGATACCTACGGAAAGAACAAACGATGGCAGGATTTGTAAATAACTCAATTGTTTGATCAGATACGAATTTGCCCTTGTCAATCGATGCTTAAGATTGATTATACTACTTCGTTGCTTTAAGTAGTATAGTTCACCGTAACAGGAGTCTTGTTTTATTGCTCTTGGGGTAGAGTTGCACAGATTTTGTACTTCTCCTTGCAGTATTTGAAGCCTTGAGCTCTTGCAGATCCAGGAATATAAAGTAAAATGATGGCCTGTTTGCAAAAAACTCTTAAATTGGCTTCTGAAAGCACTCGCTTAGATGCATCAGCCACAAAAGTTATTGGAATTCATCAAAGAAATTAGTCACAACTTGAGGTGTACAATCTTCAAAATGTACAATCCCAGCAACGAGGTGACATGTAGATTAAGCCTCCTGCCAGCTAGCCTGATACGAGGTAAAACTATTGTTGTTTTTCGAGCTCTTCCCAGAAAGAAAATTTTCAGCTGTGGCTTCTTTGTAGAAATCAACTAACCACGCTAATCACTGCCATGTAGGCATGACGGTGATCATATGGAGTGGCAATAACTATTTCGTTAAAGTTGCAAATTTATGGGTAAATCAGATATCTTCTGATTCTCCCCAACTGTAAAAGGGTAAAATCTGTTAATCAACTTTCCCTGGACACGTTATAGAGATACAGAAACCCGCCAACCGATAACGGGGCTTCTTTTGCAACTGAGGATGGATGATGGTTCCTTTACTTGTCATTCTTTGTACAAGTTTTAGTTTACCTTATTCTTTCCTTTGTGATGAACATGACACTAGCACCGCATAAGTGTTGTACCGTATATATCCAAAAACCTTAAAGAACAGAATGGACCGGGCTTGATTGCAGCATTCTTTTTTGTAATCCCAGCAACGGCATGCCCTCTTCCTTGTTCCCAGGCTCCTGCTCGGGCAATCCGGTGCACGGCGGATTACGCCTGCAGGCTCCTGATCAGACAAAAGTTTTATTGCATAGATTCGTGGCAGGGACTTCCGTAGTGAACGGAAGTGAACCGTGCTCGAGTCACCTGTAAAACCATCCGGGTCTGAGATGTCCTCCACTGCGGAGACGAAAAACGGTGCGTTTCCCTCCACATCCATCGTTTTACAACGAAGTGGATGGCATTGCCTATTCTGAGACTCATGTCGCAAAGTCTAAATAATCTGGGGATGGCAAAACGTCCATCGCCACGGAAATGGAAAAGGAAGGTTGACTAAACAAGAACCAGGAGCACCATAGTAAGCAAAATTAACGGGGTAACAGAACCACTGCTCTTAATGTAAACTGACAGACAGCGTCATCATAAAAAAGAGTCTTACAAAAGCTGAAAGTGGACGCCGGCACACATTCATCGACAAAAACAGGACAAACCCCAAAACAAGAACGCAACTTAGCAGATAGAGATGACTTCTGCTTAGCTCTCGATCTCTTCCATTCAAGTCTTCGACAGGTCAAAACCTTACACTTGGTGCAGCATCGCATCAGTTCCTTGCACCCAGAATGCCCCTCTCCTGATGAGGCGCACGCTGATAACCGTTCGACCTCCCACGGTTACCAACGTATTCATCGCCACCACCTCTTGCATATCCTCGACCACCACCGAAGCGGCCCCTGCCTCCCCTCCCTGCCAATATTGATATTTGTGAGAAAATATTAACATGTTCAGTGTCATGATTTCCCACCACAACCTATTCAGACAACACGCATAAATAGGCACACCAGTTTTTGTATTAGATTCTTTGGCATGTTTTCAGGCTACAAATGCAGTGTAATCCACTGTTTAGGCACAATTTGAGCATGAAGCCATCAAAACAAAACATTTGGATAACCATCAGCTTAATATTACCATTCAAAGAGAGAGGAGTTGGCAAATGGCAGAAAAATGTTTGCAAAACTATTATAAGAAATCAACTTACTTCCACCTCTTATTCCACTGTTAGGTTTCCGCTCCTCAACATATATCTGGCGACCATTCACTTCAATTGGTGAAGCCTGGAGATGGGAATCAGAATCTTAGCTTATTTGGAAAACTCAACCATGATAAGAACCCCAATGATGAAGGGAACTTGTGCAGAAGAAACAGGAGAGCTATCAAGAAAAAAAGATTGAACGGACTATTGTACAACATAAGATGAAATGCTCCCTCCAGATCTTTTTTATTGAAATTTGTTCACAAATGAATTTTGTGAACTAACAACGTCAACAATAAAACACCTAGATGGAGTACAAAATACACACCCTTAATGCATTGTGGACACCACTAAGTTCCTCAAATTCCACAAAGGCATAATAACCACCGGTCTCCTGCAAATTCCACAGAAACATCAATCAAATAAAATCTGCTAATGTTGCTCAACGCAGAAAAACGAAAGTCAAAATCAACAGCAAACCTTGCGGCTCCTGATAGCAACACCATCTGGGATGAGCCGACCAAACTTCTTGAACTCGACCTCAAGATCGGCCTCGGTTACAGATGATGGCAAGTTCCCAACATAAACAGATTTGCTCTCTCCTTTAATGAACAGGAAGTTTAGGAACGGTAGCAAAGAAAAATCAAATCAGAAAAGCACAAATTTAAAGGGCAACCTTCATCATCATGGGCAGCAGCTTCACCATAAGCATCTGATCTAGGCTTCTCGGCTGTGGCTGTGGAAGCCATCGAGTGATGAGCCTGGTTCGACTCTGCCGAAGGGTGAGGAAGCCTACTAACAGGGACTGGCTGGGCTACAGGGAATGCAGGTGGAGCTTTTGCGGTTTTGAGCTGCATGAGTCATACCATAATGGTTTCAAAAGATGCACTAGATGATGTTAAATGAATTGCATTATCAAGCAACAGATGTGGCATACAATGGAAGCATAAG
Source organism: Eleusine coracana subsp. coracana (assembly GCA_032690845.1). Lineage (NCBI taxonomy): Eukaryota > Viridiplantae > Streptophyta > Magnoliopsida > Poales > Poaceae > Eleusine > Eleusine coracana. The sequence continues at coordinate 15,153,152 of CM064426.1, forward strand.
TCTTCTTTACTGGTTCACCAACAGGTTCCTCCACATGAGGTGGAGGCACAGGAGGGGGTTGCACGGGCTCCTCTGGTGCCATCGCCATTCCGTTTGAGAAGGAAGAATGTTGTTCTTCCGGTAGAGGTTCCTCTCCCCAGTTGTCAGGCTGAGAAACTACTTGTTGCGATTGCTCCGAATAATTATAATTGTCAACAACGTCATTTTCTTCAGATGTTATTGGTTGTGGCGCTTGACTTTCTTCTTCATGAATGTACTCAGGAACTGCAGAAAGAACAATTATCAGATCAGTCATTGTGTGTAAAATATGATCCATCATTATAACTGGTTAGAGCAAAAGTCACCACTACATCCTCTCTATAATGAACCCTTTATGCTGCCACAAGAAACAAGATGCAGACATCTGATATGAATGTTCTTTAAAAAAAAAACTACAATTTTTTATGTCAGTTGCAAAAAACTACAGATAATTTGATGTTTGGTTCCAGAGGAGACCTACAGCTTCCTCACTTGTTTTTTCTGCCAATACTACACACGTTCTTAAGAATGACAGCTGCGTCCAAGTTTTATAACTAAGGGCCAAATTGACTGTGTTTCCTGAAACTGAAAGCAGAAAAGTTGAAGGTTTGTGCAACCCATGTCATAGTCATTGCAGTTTTTAACTCCATGGTAGTTCCTTAGAAAATAAGCATTTCAGACTCTAAGCCTACTGATATGCCAATAGCAATGGGATCCATCAAATCCAAAGCAAAAGCAGACAGATCAATTATCATATTATATACGGAAACATTAGCATAGTACGATATAGGGCTATTCATAAGAGAAGGATCCATACCGGTTTCAACAACTGCGCTGGATGCCAAATTACTCTCGAAGTTTTCCTGAGCAACGACAGGTGCAGGCTGCACCTGTTCTTGGTCAACAAAGTGAAAATAATCATTGAGGACAAAGTAGCCCTTCTCCTGAGGGGCTAGGAAGAACATTTGGATAAATTTCCTTTGGTGGCTGTACTCCTTCGTCTGCACGAGACCAGAGACCATAACCAGCACACCGTCGCCCCATGAGTTGACAAAGTTGGCAGTCTTTATCTCGATTTGGGTGAAATTCAGGGAAAGTATCAAGGAGTGTATATCCTGCAGTAGAAGCATAAAATGGATGTTAATTATAGAGGAAACAAAGAAGGCGCTTAGAAGTAAAAATCAACTTTACAGTGGCATACTTAGTGCATCTCCAACAACTCCCAATCCACACTTCCTAGAATTAAATATTGGGAATATATCATAAAATATTTCTCCAACAGTTCCAAATAACTCCCTAAATTTCCACTCCTAAAATACCTCATCTAGGTTGCCATAGTTGGCTCATGTTTATCGACTCCAAATCCTGAAATCTTTCCATATAGTTACACTAGGATCCACAACCATATTTTGGGAACTGTTAAAGGAGATAATCTTTTTAATTCTCCCTCCGTCCCCTTTTGATGTGTATTAGCAAAACCAAAAAAAAATCCATTTGATCTGCGTATTTGCTCCTGGCTAGCCATTTTCCTCAGTGAACCATAAAAGCCGATTTGATTGGCATGTGGCAAGGGGCTTGGTAACTGATTGTGTTGTGAATGAGTGGTGAGCTCACGGCTAAAGGGCAAGGGCCCCATGCAGCAGATTGGCTCTATTGGCAAGCTGGTTTCCTTTAATGCAGCAGAGTAGCTCTATTGGCAAGCTGGTTTACTTTAATGCATGAATTAATTCCTAAGAAAGGTTTAGTTTATTTCCTTGGTCTTGGTGCATGCCTCAAATAGGTATATCAAAAGGAGACGGAGAGAGTATTTTTTTTAGAAACTCCCTAAACCAGTTTTTTAAGAGTTTTTTTTTTACATAACTATTGGAGATGCTCTTAAAGAGTAAGATATGATATCTACAAGAAACATAAAAACTCAATGCAGCTGATAAGGTAAAAACATGAATCAATTGTAACCGATGCCAAAGACATTAAGTACTACTCCCTCCGTTTGTTTTCATCTGCGTATAAGGTCCCTGCACAAGGAACAAGAAAAAACTGCCGGTGATAACTCCACTACCAATTCCGCTGGTAACGCTTCGTTTTTCTACCGAAAATTAATCTGCATGGGGTCATCTCATCGTGTGGCCCCACATGCTACCAAACCAAATCCTTTCATTCCTGCATGCACAGTAATCATGCTAACCAGGCGAAGCACCGTCAAAATTAATTCACGGGAAGCTAACAGCCTCTCACGCTAAACAAGGCAAGTAACCGTAGTACGCAGAAGAATAGTACAAAAATGCTTGAGGGCATATATGCGGGTGAGAAACAGATGGAGGGAGTACGATGCATATAATGCTACATTAAGACAGCAATCAACACGGTAGAACATATTGAGTGGCAAGGCATAATATATATCATGATAAGAAGATAAGAGAAGGTGCAATCTAAAATGTATACCATCATGTTATTGACGGTGGTGTTAGTGCCGGCGAGGTCATCAACACGGACCATGGTGCTGGCTTCACTGTAGAACTGGTGCACCACATCGGGATTCTGCTGGAGCAGGTTGTAGTAGTTCCGTAGGAAGTACGTCCCCACCTGCCATTTACACCACCAAAATCAATCCGGGAATCCAACCGAACAGATAGTCTCGCTTAAGGGATTATGGGGGATTTGGGTTAGGGTTTTATGGGAACACCACGGGGTCTAGTAGAGCCCTTAACCCTAGGGGGGAGGGGTTCGGAGCAACGGGCACTCACTTGGGTCGCCGCCGCCGAAGCCATGGATGAGAACTGAACCCCTAGATCTGCCCTCCTTCTGGATCCGACATGGGTGTACACATAATTTTGGCAAAAATAATCGAAGTTAGTAAGCATAATACATGTCTACACTTGTGATTATGTCAGATCCGATTACAAATAGCTTATATTAGGGTTTGGGATGCACCCAGTAGCAAGTACAGAGAAGGGTTGGGCATACCTAAGTGCTCCTCACCGGCGAAGGGCACCGCGCGCGACGCGCTGCCAGCCGAGTCGCCGCCGCCACGAGACGAGAGCGAGAGATGGGGGCGCAGAGAGGTGGTGAACCGTGAACGGGAGAAAGAAAAGGAAGAGACGTGAAGTGAAGATGTGGACACACCTGGGCAAAAATGGGCCTGTTATACATTGAGCTGTGCGAGCCCAATTCGTTATCTCGCTGGCTCGCTCTCTCTCGCTGGGCCTGTTTCGCGCGTGCAGTGGGCTATCCCATTTGAAGGTTCGGACAGGTCGAGTAAATGGGGCAACATGGGCCTGCTTCGCGCGTCCAATGGATTATTGGACTGATCGAATGGACGGTTAGACCGTTAGAGCATGCAAATTGCAAACTACCGGAGTCGCAAAAATAAAACCAGGAAAGCCGGGGGAAAACGCTGTTTAGAGATCGAGGCAAGTCGGCCATCGATGTTTTCTGACCTATCAATGAAACGGGTACAAATCTCCATCCCAGTTCGTAAAAGCAAACAACGACAATTTATAAAATGGGAGTAACAATGAACAGACGAGACCTCGGCAAAACCAACAGAAAATTAAAAATAGTCGCAATTCGATTACAGGGAACAATACAGTGCCGATTTCATTATTTAACCTGCCCATTTAACTGCAGTAAAGTCAGAACAAACTTCAGTCGTAGTTGTTTTGAATGTAAAGCGAATCCTATGATAACATCACAGGCAAAACTGCTCATTCCGAGAAGCTGTATTACGATTATACACAGCCAAGGAGTTTCGGCCTAGTCAAAAAAATCCGGCAGAGCGCTACAGTATCAGACAAGCTTGGACTCGTCTAATCGTTCAGTTCAATGATCTTCACAACCGAGGAATCTCCCACTTTCTGGCATACAACGACGCGATCATGCGACTTGATTATACCCGAAGCTTTCCCGTGGTCCAAAGCAACCTTCAAAACTGACTCATTTGTAGCGCTGGTAGATTCAGCCTGGGAGACAAAATGAGCTAGGTCAGTACACAAACTCATCAGACAGTCCAAGTGATATTCAACTGGTCAGCTCAAAAGTAACCAAATCATCAAGAATGAACAAAACCCCTAATATAGGCTCAAGAATCGAGACAGGATCAGTGGCTAAACTGCAAATTACAAGCTACAGGACAAGCACTTACTCCTAGAATAAATCATATTATTCCACATAAATCATATTATTCCGCATATATGGGCTCAATTAACCAACCAGCGAAGATTGAAAATATGTTTTTCGTTAACAGCAGATCTTACAAACTTCTGACTGCATTGCATTCTAGTGCTCTTACATTGGAGTCATATATATACCATGAAAATTTTGTACCTTGTGGAATTAAGGACAATTTGGACCATTTACCCACATAAAATTGAAACTGGTTGAAGCAGGAAAACTAGATCATGACACAATTATCAGTAGCCTTAAAACTAATTTCTGCACAACATTCAGCTTGAAAATATGTAAGGTTTGTCTCTATACTACTTGTCTCCATGAAGAATGCAGAGGATGTTGATGGGCCATGCAATGCAGAGGATGTTGATGGGTTATGCATCAGAAATATACGAAACACCACCCCTCCCAAATGTTTCATGAATTTGGAAAGTGAACAATCCACCCACTGCTCACAAATGCTTTTTTTATTCAAGAATGAACAGCAGGAAATGTTAAACATACCGGATGCCGTGGATCAGCAAGCATAGGAAAGAGGCCTCTAACAATGAGTGATTGTCTTGCCTGCAACACCAAACAACAAATATGAGTTACAAAAGTACCAAATATCAGCACAGGGAACGGAACATGCGACAAAAGATGCCACTTGAGCAAAAATCTACTAGAACTACCTATTAGGGGAAATAAAGGATTAAGCTAATAGAACACCACCTAGAAATGCTAGCGGAGGCTATAAATGCTGATCTCTGGTTAATCATAAGGTAATGATCTAGTGCAAATACTTTCATACATGTACTGATATCCATTGCTCCTCTGCTTTGAGTTGCACAATTTTATACGCGAGATTAAATTTTGGTTTCCATGTGCAAAAGCATGTACGGATAAATACTAGATGCCCAACGATGCTTCTTTTTCTAAAAAAAATATCAATGCACTGATGTAACACATAACACATGCACTAAATCACAGGTATAGAAGAAAAGGTTGCACCTCAAATGCACCAGTGAAACTCCACCTCAGTTGGTTTGTTTTCAGGCGAGGAATAACAACAGATAGAACAGGCATGTTGGGCCTGTACTTGGCAATTAGCCTATATGCCATACAAATATTACTTAATATTAGCTCCCTTTTCCAACAAACAACGACCCTAGACTACAATTAGTCATTATAGCTTACCTTGCAGCCCGTCCAGAAGATGTAAAGCAAATGATGACTGAAGCCTTAACTTTGATTGCAGAACTTACCTAGAAAAAAGGTATCAAACTATTTCAGACAAAGAGATATTGTTTCTTCAAAGACATGGATGGAAAAAACACGTTTTCCATGTGAATGGGAAAGGTTAGTAGAACATACCGCTGAGGATGCAATAGACTCCAAATGGCTCATGGGTTCTCCCACATGTTTCACAGTTAGCTTGTAGTACAAATCTTGGTTGAAGACCTTCTCAGCCTACAAAACAATCGATAGACACATCACCAAATCAGTAGTGCTACCATGTTAGATGCAGAGAGAAATGGTAGGCAGCAAATTTTCAATGAAATCGTGTTCAATACAACATAAAGAAATCACAAAAGAGAAACAAGCTTCACCTCAGCACAAATTCTGCCCACTGTTGAAATAGTCTCAACTGGATATAATCCACGGAGAGTCTCAGCACCAAGGAGAATGGCATCACTCCCTAAAAGAAAAGAAATAGAGATTCATGGTTCAACCTTGAATAACGTCATTTTTTTGCACTAAGATGCAGCTACCAACTACCAAATTACCGAAGGCCACGCCTAGACAAGATCTTAAAAATATGGGTCCGTAGTGTGAATAACTCACCATCAAGTACTGCATTTGCCACATCGGTTGCCTCTGCACGAGTAGGCCGGAGGTTGTCAGTCATACTGTCCACAACACGAGTGACAACAGCAGGTTTTCCAGCCATATTGCACTTGTGAAGAGCAGACTTTTGAAATAGAAAGACCTGTGGAATACAGAGATGCAATGATCAAATACCAAATAAAATGGTGAAAATTTTACAACAGCTTAAGATTTTGGGTAAACTGGAAAGTGAACAAAAACTGAATCTGGTAACAGATACAAATGGTCTGACTGATGCATTTCTGACGGGGGAAATCAGTAACTATGGAGCCCAGATGTGAGAAGAGTAATTGAGCTATATTGCCACATTTACTAAGCTGTTAGATTAATATGTTGGTGCATGGAACTCAATACTAAGCTTAATAAAAAAATAAGGCCTTCTGAACACCAAAAAGAGATGGCCAACCTTTTCAGGTGGAAGATCAATTCCCAAGTTTCCTCTAGACAGAATGATACCATCCGCCTCTTCCAGTATTTCATCAAAATGGTTTAATCCCTGTGAAGATATATGAATCAAATAGGCGGTAAACAAATGAATTTGGCTAACAGTGTGAAAGAAGTATCTTCGAAATACCTCAACATTCTCAATTTTGGCAAGAATCTGAGTTTGGCTAAGATCACCTAGTGTCGAGAGGAACTCCCGTGCCTGTATGCAAAGCAAAAATATTAAATAATTGAGAATTTTTTTATCAGTTAAGAAAGGAAAACAAACTGAAGATACTATGTTTTGAAAATAGCACTGTAATTTTTTCAATGAAGATTACAAGTTGAAGATACAAACATAGACTTTACATTGAAATACAAGCACATAACGAGAACTGCAAAATAAATCAAAATGAATCCAAGATGCAATCAGTTGCTAACCTGGCGCACGTCTTCTGCATGTCTAGTGTAAGACAGAGAGAGAAAGTCAATCTTGTTTGGAGCACCCCACTTTTTGATAACCTAGTCAAAGCAATGCATGATAGTAAGTATTAGGATAGGGCTGCAACTAACAAAAATTACAGTTCTGACCAAAATTTTAAATATCAGTATGGTTAAAAGTGATGTTCTGCAGGAAAGGGGAAGACAACAAAGCAACAGTAATAGTTTCATACATCCTTGTCCTCATCAGATAGTGTTGGCAAGTCGATATGAATCTGGGAGCAGTGCAGTGTGAACAGTGAACCAGCCAGGGTAGCTGTGTTCTTGATCACACAAACCACATCATCACCGTTAATTTCAGAAACCTGCAGCAAGCACATTATAGTTTTGGTATCAGCAAAGGAAGACAACATCCAAAGTATATATTATAAATGCCTCACAGAAAAGGAAAAGCAGAGCCCAAAGGCATCTTACCTCCAACCAAACTGAAGTGGTCTCGCTACCAGTGAACAAGTATTGGCCAACAAATATTGTGGCGCCTGGCTTCAAAGCCTACAATGAACAAACAGATATTTTTTTTCTATTCAAGACTTTGTAGAAAGAAATTACCAAAAGATTTATAGTGGAATAATGCCAAAAACAAAGAACTCTATAGCGGCTAGCCAGGAAGTGATCTGTTTGCAGCTGCTCACATGCAAGTATATATACAACATATTAAGATCTGACAAAATTAGCACAAACTGTGTTACCTTGGCGAGTCCAGAGAAGTTGATGGGCAACAAGCTGTTGGAGGCTTCTTGTCCATTGTGAGGCGTGAGGACAACAGTGCCATTCTCTTCAAGAGAGATTGGGGTTTCATTAACGTTCACCACCTGCAGCTCTGGACCAACGGTATCAAGCATGACCTGCACAGCACGGATCCAAACTATCAGCACGTGATATAATACACGAAAAATTTTGTGGGCAAGCTTCCATTCACAGGCTGTAACATGAGGCGTTCAGAGTGATGCGATCGATGGTCACTTACGGCGCATAGCTTCTTGGTGGACTTGATGGCGAGCTTGAGGTTCTCGAGCGTCTCCTGGTGGTACGCGGCGTCCCCCCACGAGAAATCGAACCGGGCGACTGACAGAGCACCAACAGGAAAACCGAAAATCAGCTTCATTTCTAAAGAGGGAACAGCGTATGAGGCAATTGGGGACGGTCGTGCGTACCGGACATGCCGGCCTTGAGGCAGGAGGAGATGGTGTCGACGGAGCGCGACTTGGGCCCCAGCGTCCCCACGATCTTGGTCATGGCCGGGAAAAAGCTCTGCCCATTTGTCCACAGGATCCATCACGAAATTAAACTAGGGTAGAGGATCCCGCCCAAATTGACGACAAATCTGAACGAGGAGGAAGAAGAAACAGCGAAAAGGGAAAAGGGATGCTCACGGCCTTGGATGGCTCGAGGATGGAGGCCATCCGGATGGGCTCCTCGAGCAGCAGGTTCGACGAATTCATCCTGACTCGCGCTTCGGATCAGATCGGGAGGAGGGGCAGCTGCTTCTGGGATTTGGAGGCCTCCTCTTCTTCTTCTCCTCCAAGGAAAAAGAAGAGCAGCTTCGTGTGGGAGCGAATGGCGAGTGGTGCCCCCGGCGTCTCTTTCTTGCTCCTAATAATCACGATGCGATCGCCGAAAGAAAATCTATCGCTGTGTCGTGTTTAATAGGTGGGTCGACGTGTGCGTGGTGCCCAAGCCCGAGCCCGACGGGGTATATGCTTCTTCACAAAGTGGCGAATCGGTGGATCGCTGCCACGCCGGTGGGTTTTGACGACGGCTCGCGCGGCCGCGGCGGCCACCGGTTTCGGCTGTCACGTGTTCGTTGGGCTGGGCCCAACCCAACGAGCTAGCCCAACACAGTGAAGTCTCTTGTTGCATCTGCGCCTTCCAAATCGAATTTTTTTTAACAAAAAAAGTTCTGTAAAGTCGGGAAGTCTGTCAATGGTTTGACGCGTTTTCTTCATCTAATGTTCTCCTCTTTTTCATACTTCCATGTCTGCTGGTCTAATCAGGTCCCCCCTCTGGATGCGATACTTCACCCTTTTTCTTTGGATCCTGCTGCGAATTCATGGACCATGGTTTAGCCCTGCGTGTGGCTTTCCCACGGTTCTTTTTCTTGTCTTAATAAGTTTTTTATTTACATTTAATTAGTTACTATATTAGTAAAAATGGTAATATGACAGAGAATTTATTATGAAAGAGAGAAAATATCTTTTATTCTCATGAAATGCTATATGCACTCTTTTTAATAAAATAAAAGCTACATAAAAATACATTGAGGGTATTTTCTTTCATCCCAACCAACCACAACCAACTATTGAAGGTCACTTAGCAATAATTTAATATTTTGATAAGCATATGAAACTGTGATATGAAGCTAAAGGTGTGTTTGATATTGCTTATTGAACTGCTTATTGGAAGTGCTTATGATCAATAAGCAGTTTGAACTATCAAATAGTAAAATACCAAAGTGCTATGAGGTATAAGCAGCTATAAACACTTTACCATTTTGTACTAGTCATAAGCACTTTAGACAAAGCAGCAAAACGTAGCTTATAGTGATTATGAGTCAGTATAAACAGTTTTGATAGATAAGCATAAACAGTTTTGCCAAACGGGTTGACTGTTTATGTTACAATAAGCACTATAAGTAGTTTTAAAAAAATAAGCACTATAAGTACTAAAAGCACTATAATCACTTTAAATATAAGCAGTGTCAAACACATCCTAAGTACTGAGAGATATAATTTCATTTTATAGTACAAAATATCAAAACTGATGTGTTAGTGTTGGAAACTATACGAGACACTGGCCTAATACAAACAAGGTAAAATTCAAATTTGGCGTGACAACGTCAACGTGGCGGTCGCCGGTCGGTTTGCATCCGTCCAGTGCAGGAGTCGCAATTTTCTTCGTTCCAGGTAGTACTGTACAATAGAAGGATCCATTCTCACTAGTGCTTGGCTAGATAATTCTTCTGTTCCTACGTCTAGATCGGAGAGGACTGGAAATGTCTATCAAAAAATTCAAAGGGGATGCTCAACCGTAAGACCTGGCACCTGCTCGCGCTCTCTTTGGTCATACCGTTGAGTCGTACGATCCAGCCGTATGAAAAGTGTTAAAATTCAAATACTGAATGAGGAGAGCGACGCAGAGATCGGAGAATTGTTAAATTAGCATCACACGTAATTTGTTCCGTATCGCTGTTGCCGCTACTTATACTACCGAGTTGGAGCAATGCAATTGCTAATCGTTAGCCAAAACATAAAATTAGATGTCATTATCGACCACGCCAGGCTCCAGGATCCACTTGCTCCACGAGATCTTGTTTATCAAGAGGGAAGAGAAAAGATACATTCTTGTTCCATACATACTATTACATCAGTAAAAAAAATAGCAACTAATTTATCACTGGCGTCTGTGAACATCTTGCTGACGAACAACGCGCGTCACTGAATTATCTTATCTTCATACTCAACTTAACTTTTCGCAGTATCATCAGCGCCCTGCGTCAGCACCATATTTCATTTCGGTCTTTACGGCGTGGAGGTTCGGTTACCTGTGCATTGATCGTGCATCCATATAACTAGAGATCCTGCTGGGACAATATGCTATGAACATACCCCAATTTTCTGTGGATTCCAAACTCAGCCAGCCCTTGCACCTTGCATCCTCCAACGGCAGAAATTCTCTCTGCAAAGCACTATATTCAACGGGTGCCTGAAAATAAAGTTAGAAAAGTGCATGGCCGCGTACGAGCAATGTATTAAATTACTAAAAAATTCAAGAGATACATATACCGACATCTCCGTAGGACCGTGGCAGCAAGCAGTTCGTTACAGTACCAGATGAAATGGCAGCTTCCGAAAGTAAAAGTAAGCAGGAGCTCAAGAGCAATGAACATCCCTCAGTTTCAGTTGTAGTAAAGCAATTTCAGCATCATTCATACATGCAGGAGATTTTTTATCCTCTCAGAAGTTAGAAATTCTCTCTGCAGAGCAATGGGAAACTCCACGAGCACTATATTCCACGGGTGCAAGGCAACAGGAAACTCCACAAGCACTGTCCTCTCAGCCAAGTATGAGGAGTCGTTACGTACTCTAGCATAATTAGACCAAAATCTCTAACCAGGAGTAACCAGCATGTCTAGCGGAGAAACTGTAGCAGCAAGCAGGTCGTTACACTACAAGCTGAAAATTGGCAACTTCCGAATGCGAAAGTCAGCATCATCCAGACGTGCAGGCGCTCAAGAGCAACGAAGAGCCCTCAATCTCAATTCTAGTTCTACTAGGGGAGCACATCACACGAGATGAACAACATCACACCCACCCACGAAAACAGGGCGAAAGCAGAGGTTGAACTAGTAGTAGCCGAGCCGACCATCTCCACCATCGTCCGTGGTAACGCCAATGGACGGCGACGTCACCGAGAAACCACCCCTATCCTCCTCCGGCACGGGCGACTGATCCACCGGCACGCTCTCGATCATCCGCACGACGTCATCCATGGCCGGCCTCTGCTCGGGCTCCGTCGCGACGCACGCCAGCCCGACGTGCAGCATCGCGACCATCTCCTCCTCGACGCCCCTGTACCTCAGCAGCTCCACGTCGAACACCTCCGCCGTCCACTCCTCCCTCACCACGGACCGCACCCACTCCGCGAGGCCACACACCACCGTCGTCGCGCTCTCCTTCTTCTTGTTGTTAGTGTTGTCTCTGCTCTGAGGATCATCAGCGTGGTGCAGTTGCAGGTGTTGCGTTGGGGATTTGCCGGTGAGCGTCTCGAGCACGAGCACGCCGAAGCTGTAGACGTCGGCCTCCTGCGAGAGCCGCTTGTCGTCGGCTTGTTCCGGCGCCATGTACCCTCCGAGCCGCGCGATGGCGTGCGCCGGGCTGAGGAGGAGGGCGAGGCCGAAGTCCGCGACGCGGGCGGCGCCGGCCGTGTCGAGCAGGACGTTGGAGGATTTGATGTTGCCGTGTGGTATGCCCGACGCGCGGTGCTCTCTGTGGATGCAAGCCAGCCCGCGCGCCGCGCCGAGCAGCAGCCTTACCCGCGTCGTCCAGTCCAATGGCTGCGATTCTCCTGACACCCGGTGCCCTGCAACGACCGATCAATCGACAGTGGTGGCAAGAACACCCGCATCAGTTGCAGGTGAATCACAAATTCACAATTGGTGGCAGGAACAGTATACTACTTATTAATAATGATGATGAGATTTGGTAATACCGTGGAGGCGATCGTGGAGGTTGCCGTTGGGGAGGTAATCGTAGATGAGGAGCTTCTCCTGCTTGGCGTAGTAGAACGCCCTGAGCGGGACGAGGTTGCGGTGGCGGAGCCGGCCGATGAGGTCCATGTAACGGTGGAACTCGTCGCGCGCGCACGGGTTGGTGTCGCGCAGCCGCTTCACGGCGACCGTGCGGTCGTCGCCGACCACCGCGCGGTACACGGTGCCGAGGCTCCCGCGGCCGACCATCTCCGCCGACGCGCGCAGCAGCTCCTCCAGCTGGAACAACACCCCGCTCCGCCGCCGCTGGGTCTGCCGCAGGTGCGACGTCAGCGTCGACCCGTCCCTCTCGGCGCCGTCGCTGCCGTCATCGTCGTCGTCGGCGCCGAAGAATACCAGCTTGCTGCGCGCCCCGTCACTGTCGGCGCCGTCGCTGTCTTGACGAGGCGGATGCTGGTCCCCCTTGATGTGGTGGTGGCCGAACAGCCCGCCGTCTCCGTCCTCGAGGCCGACGCGGCTCTTCCTCTTCTTCTTCTTCTTCTTGGCTGGCTCGCCGCCGACGGTTCCTTGACGGCGGCAGCAGCAGCACACGACTAGCAGCGACGCCAAAGCAAGGAAGAACAGGGCGTTGCCGGCCGCAATCCCCGCGATCGCGCCGGGGCTCAGCCTCCCATTCCCCGCACCACCACCGACCGACTCCGGCGTGGCCAACGCCGGCGACGACGAAGCGACGGAGTTCGACGAGGACGCCGCCGGGTTGGACGGCACTACGGAAGACGACGCCGGCACGGAAGAAGAAGAAGACGAGGAAGAAGAAGGCGGCGTCGGGGCGGGCTTGTTGGGCAGGAACGACGAGCAGGGCGGCAGCGGCGACTCGGGCCCGCACAGCCCGGCGTTCCCCGCGAAGGAGCTCACCCCGAACCTGGCGCGCATGGCGTCGGGCACCCGGCCGGAGAGCTGGTTGTTGGAGGCGTTGAAGTCGGCGAGGTTGGGCAGTGCGGCGGCGAGGTCGGGTACGAGGCCGGTGAGGAGGTTGTCCTGGAGCCTGAGCGTGACGAGGCCGGCGGCAAGCGCGGACGCCGACGGGACGGGCCCGCTCAGGCTGTTGTCGGCGAGGTCGACGCGGACGAGGCGGGGCAGCCGCGCGAGCGCGTCGGTCGGGATCTCGCCGGAGACGTCGTTGCGGGAGAGGTAGAGCAGCGCGAGGCTGCGGGCCCCGCGGAGGAGCGCGTCCAGCGTGCCGTTGAGGCGGTTGCCGCGGAGGTCGAGCGCGCGGAGCTCCGTGAGGTGGGAGAGCGGGTCCAGCGGGCCCCGCAGGTCCAGCGACGGGAGTGAGAGGGAGACCACGCGGCGGCCGTCGGCGGAGCAGACCACGCCGGTCCAGCGGCCGCCGCAGGCGTCGCCGGTGGACCAGTTCGCCGCCAGGATGCCGTGCGCGTCGGCGCCGTGGCGGAAGATGGTCAGCGCGTCGGTGTCGCTCGGCTTCACCTTCGGCTCCGGCTGTGGTTGGCTCACCGCCGCTGTGGTGGCTGGCAGCGTCAGGCTCAGGCAGGCCAAGATCGCCAGGAACGCCATGGAATGCGGCGAGAATCGCACAGCCATTGCCGCCGTACAACTGGTGCTAGTAGAAGAAGATCCGCACGGAAGGAAAGGCGAGGCATCACTCAACGAGCAAAGCCATGAGTGGTCTTTGCTGCTCCATCGATCTGCATTGGAACGCGAGAAGCGTTGTGCTTTCTCTCGTGTGACTTTTGAATTTTGAATTGGGCCGGTGTTTGAACTGTGGGGCCTCTTCACACTCCACTCCACTGCTTTCAGTCCATAGCCAGTGTCAGGTCGTCGGGTACTGGAGAAACTACGCTGTTTGTTTCTGCTCAAATAGCAGCCACCTCAAAATTCTAGTACTACTAATCTTGGTTTAAGCCCAAATCTTAATAAAAAAACTAAAGCATTGTTAGGTATGGGAGCGGCAAATATTAGGGAGACATGAACCAAAAGTGCTCATGCAACCTGTGAATCAGAGTCAGTCGCTCACACTGTCACACAGGTCCACTGCAGCCGGAGAAGAAAAGGGCGCTCTGTCATTGTTTGCCTAAAGGTTTATGCTTATGTAACACTTTGTACTGAAATAATGTAGTACTTACTAGCGATCTTACCTAAGAACACAGGACAAGAGGGCCAAATCATTATCCTCTTGGCCAGCGTGACATCAAAGTTCCAGAGGCATCATGTGCGACCCTTTCCCCTTTCGTTGCCTCTTCTTTTCACGCGAGCCTTCTCAAGCACTCATCCCTTCCCAGCCGCTTCTCTCGCGGTTAATTGCAGTGCCGCAAATCAAGCTCTCTGCAGCACAGGGCGTCAACATGAACGAAAGTCAGCAAAAACAAGGGAAAATCATCCTTCCGATGGTCTTTGCTCAAGAGGACTGGAGCGGGTTGTTCGCACAATTGCTGTCAAGGGTAGATTTAAATGACAATCTAAATGCAATATGCAATTCGGAAACTAATTTGTCAAATGGCACAGTACACAGAAATAAACATGCTCATAAAGCAAAGCCTGCTAATACAATTTCTTCTGAGTAGAGTTCAGGGGAAGGTCAAACTCCAAAACGTCCCCCCAAAAAATATAACAGCTGACAACAAAGTTTGTTCTTATAGATGACTGGAGTTCAAGCTACTTCTGAGATTATAAATCTAAAGATCTGACGCGCCCACCCATTTGACAATTCTCTTGCAAGTTTTCTGCAAAAAAAAAAAAATTGATGTCCATTAGTATCAGAAAAAAGTTGGCCCTGGTTGAGTCCATATTAAATACATAAATGCATCTTGATCAGCAAAGGATCACAAAAATACATAAGGGAAAACCAAACATGTGAACAGATAGCTGACGTTTCTTTTGGCATCCAGTTTTTATCTTGACTCTTCCATACAATACACAAGGATTATGATTATGCCATTGATGAGTCAGAACTGTATTCGATATTCACGAAAGCAACAAGGTTTACTTAGCTGAAAGTGTGAAACGTGATATCCACAAACTGAAGGGTGAAACACACATGTATAGTACACAAAAAGGTATAGAGAAGTTATCATTGTGTAGTGCAATAATATTGTAGTTCTCATAAGGCATTCAATAATTTCAACTTTTCTCGACAACAGTCTGCATTCAAGGATATGCTGAATGCCAACTACTGAGTACTTGGGACACAAAAACTACGCTCCTAACCACACTGCAATGCTGAAGTCAGAACACAACCTCCCTGTGACACCCCCAATCTTTCACTGGTTTGTGTATGCTATTATCTAACACATAAGTAACAGTATCCAAACTCGTGAGTTTTTAGAAGTTTGGATGTCCTGATTTCCATACAATTTCAAGGCAAGCTGTGATCTTAGACTGCATTACACAAGATATTACTCATAATATACATCCCTTAAATTTGAGAATCCAGAAGCCTCTAATACACATTATATGTTTTTTTCCAGCTAAATACAAAGAATGCTTCAGTATTTAATACATCTTTCATACTAAAGCTAAAAAGCCTTTGTATATGACCAAATACATCTATAAACAGCTTAAAGTTTAAAATAAGAATGGTAAGAACACTTTCCATTTAAACTTTGCCCATCCATATTTTTATGGAACCTATCGACAGTCAAAGTCCCAAACAATTTGAACTGGTAAGCACAGTATCCATTTAAGCTGAGCACTCAACATATTTTTATGGAACCTTGTAGGATCCACTTTTTTTCTCTGATTTGTTTTTAGGTAGAATCAAAGACTACAACATCTACATGCAATTTAAAAGACAATTTGCAACATATATACTACTTATCCCTTAAGGAACTTATAAATTTGAAGTTGTAAACTTCAATAAGCTGAATACCATTCCTTCATCTTCTAAACTCAACTGACTGTAGCAGACAACATCACCGCAAGAAAGAGAGTACAACTCACCTCAAAGAATGAACCTTAAAGAGGAGTGGTATGCACAATGGCTTCGAGTATTTTCTCTTCTAGTTTATCCTCAGCAATCCAGATACCACTCTTCTTGCGTAGGAGCTCCCTTTGCTCTGCCTTCTTCTGCTCTTTGAGCTTCTCCTTTTTCCTCCAGCTCTCCAGCTTCTCAGCTCTTTCTTTCATCTGCGTGTTATGTCATCTCAGTTGCGAAACATATCATGCAGATGCAGTATATGGCTCAATTAGATTCACATTTAAGCACTAAAAGCCCCTAAAGATGCTGCAGCACATATGCTCCTGAACTGACATAGGCAATTCTTAGCTATATCCACATGATTCGAAAATGATATGCTCCTATAGTCCTACTGATATGACTATCCACGGTAGCACAGTATGATTCATCACATTCTAAGAAGTCGATACGGGCGACGCAATCCATCAAACAAGTTACGGGTACCGATGAACCATGGAGGGCTAGGAGAGAAAGATGAATAGGAGACAGGAGAGGGAAGGGGAAACGAAGGGAAACCTACAAGTGCCTGGCGGAAGTCCTCCTCGAACGCGCGCCGCTCGGCCGCGCGCGTCTGCGCGGCGGCAGCCTTGGCGGCCTTGCGCTCCTCGTTTGCGACGCGGGCGGCCTCGGCACGCGCCTCGGCCTTGCGCTGCCGCTCGGCCTCCATGAGCTGCACCTCGTAGGCGTACTGCCGCCGCAGTTCCCGCACGTCGCGCGCGTACCCTTTGCGCAGCCGCTCCAGCCGCGCCCACGCCTCCCGGGGGTCCGCCGCGGGCTCCCAACTGCCCAGGTAGCCGCTGGCCTTTGAGAATTCGTGCGGCTCCGCCCGCGCCAGGGCCTGTGCGGAGGCGTGGAAGCCGCGGAGGAGGGGGCGGAGGAGGTGGCGCGGCCGGGAGGAGGAGAGCGCCATGGCTGCGGGAGATCGGCGGTGATGAACTGATGAAACTGCCGGAATGGAGCAAAAAAGAGAACATGACTGCGGAAGGCCCGCTTTTAACGAGGTAAAGCTCGGCCCACGTTAGTTTTGGGCCTGAAGATCGTGGACAAGCCGACGGTCGAAATAAACATGAAGTGTTTTGTAGGATGGCCGCAATTCAAATTTCATTTTTTTTTAAGAAAAGGATTCAAATTTCAATTAAACAGGGCAGAACATTTCCACATCTATTGTAGATTCGAGGTAGGAGGAATCAGGCATTCAAG
This sequence comes from Eleusine coracana subsp. coracana, assembly GCA_032690845.1. Lineage (NCBI taxonomy): Eukaryota > Viridiplantae > Streptophyta > Magnoliopsida > Poales > Poaceae > Eleusine > Eleusine coracana. Next base: position 15,170,506 of record CM064426.1, read on the forward strand.
TAGAATTAAAACCACAGAACTTTGTTGCCAAGGGAAAAATATTAGGCCCCAATTCCTCACTTCTGTTCGTCGGATGGTGCGCGGGCAGAAAGAAAAACGCATGTACCGAAAGAAAAATGAGGCAACAGAGTATAGCAATAGCCACTTTGAGAAGGCACTTTTATCTGCATAGAAGAAAGGAGCAAAGGTAATGAAGTTACATGAATATTACTCCGTTGCAAAATTATTGTCGTCATCGACTTTATTAGTTATGTTTAATTATTTGTTTTATTCAAAATATTTTTAAACATATGTTTCAATTTTACTAGTGATAAAATAAATCATAAGAATATATATGATAATTTTTTACTTTTTGAAGATATATGATAACTAAAGAAGTCAATGGAGATAACAATTTTAGAACGGATGAAGTATATTTCTTCCAAACTCATATAGCATGTTTTCTAACAGCATCCTATATCCTATAAAACCCCAAAATAAACCGCCTAAAGAATGGAAAATGGTCTGTAGTGACCCATCCTTCAGTATGAACATTGTAAACTGCGCAGCAGTCTATGCTAGTCTAAACAAATGATGGTTAAACATATGTTAAATAATTATCAACCCAGCCTTCGAAAGATCTGTGGCTTGATTCGAAAATTTTAATCCAGATTCCTCAGTGACCTTCACGATATGCCTTCCAGGCTTCCACCCTGAACAGAAAGCATGCTCAGGAACCAGAAACCAAACTACGGGTATCTACATAGAATATAGTTGTGTTTACCTGCAATAACAATTAGCGTGTAGAAGATTTCTCAACAACTTTGTTACTCTGCTGATAATTCAACGAAGTTCATCGCCACTCCCGGCAAGAACCACAGCTCCAGCTGGCACTCTCAGCAGGTTGCGCACTTTCATCCCACGGTGAGCAATGGCGGTGCATGTGCAGGCCGCAGGCTGCACAACTGAGATCAGGTGGCGGCTGAGATTTCTTGCAGCTGTGACATTCTACCTCATCAGAGGGAACATTTGTCGGGAAGCTCATACTTGAAGATCCGTCTTCTACTGTGAAAGCCATTTCATCGAAATTAACTCCTTGATGATCAAAGTTTCCTGTGCGGTTACCATCACTTTGCAGACCATTAGACATCTCAAATGCATTGTCAAACTGTGCATCATCAGCTTCAAGCAGCTCGGTGAATGAGAAAAATGTCTGGGGTTCAAATTCCTCTGCCACAAAGCTGCCGCAGCTAGTGTCATTTGACTGGTAATTGGTACTGAAATCAGGAGGTGCAGTATATGCCGTTCCTTGGGAGAAATCCCACCCCAACAGCTCTGAAGCATCCACACTGTCTGCCTCCGACAAAGGATATTCATTCATATGGCCAAAGTTAATATTTGCACTTCCTGGAGGTTGATTATGGATATAATACTCATCCACAGGTCTAGTGGTCCGATCAATGGATTCACAATTTTTAACTTGTGCTCTTCTTATGGACAGCTTCTGGTTACTTCCCGGGGCAAAGCTTGCCATATTTGTCGATAAATCAGCATCCACTGTATCATCCACAATCGGTTCGACTATTCCATATGAAGCAAGCAGTGGGTCTTGGTCCACTAAAGCAAAAGTCCCCTCACTAGAGAGCATAGTTTGTGATGATGTTGTTACAGTTTGTTCGCTGATTTCTGGTTCAGGTTTTGTATAATCATCTGAATGAGGACACTGTGGTATGGCTCGCCTTCGACACCTACAACACCGGTATGCGACCAATTCACCTATACTTTCTTCCTCAAGTTGCAAGGCATCACCATGAAACCAATCTGCATGTGGGGGATATAATACGTTAAAACACTGAAAGATAACATAAAACAAAATACGTAGCTCTCAGCGGCAGTACTAATAAAAATACTTACTCCGGCATTTCTCGCATCGGACATATAAAAAATCTGGAGAATAAGTCTTGGAGCAGAGACAACAAATTGGTTTAATTGGTGAACCTATACCATCCTTGCTTTTCAGGATTACATCCTTTGCCCTGAAAGCACTTCCATCAATGTCTTTTTTACCTTTCCTCCACACAAGACCAAAATAAGTAATTGCCTGAACCTTTTTAGGCTTTTTTGGTTTTTCTGTCTTTGACTTTTTTGGTTTTTTTGGCAGGCTTTGCACACTAGAGATATTTGGATCTGCCACATTTGTAACTGGTGTGGTTCCCATCTTAACGAGTGGCTGAGCTTCCATCTTAGCGAGAGTCTGGGCTTCCACCTTTGCAGTTGGCTGGGCTTTCATATTCATAGTTGATTGAGCTTCCACCTTTACGAATGGCTGGGATTGAACCTTTGCAACTTGCTGGCCTATACCTTTCACAGGAGGTTCAGCAGAATTGGAAGAACCAACCCTGAATGTTATTTTGGGAACAGTCACAGGTTGTTGGCCATTGATCTTCTGTTGTGGTCGGATATAACTTGCATTTGTATTGTAACTTGTAAGCATAAGACTCCGCTTCTGGAGGCATAACTTGCATATCAAACTGGAAGGAGCATTGTTTCCTTTATTACCAGCAGATCTTGTTGTGCACTCTTTATGACAATTTCCTGAAAGTTTAGTTAGCAACACTGACCTTAGTATTGGAAAGCTTACAAGTTAGTTTTTTCGAATATTAATGTGGGGTAAAGTAAAAACAATTGACATAAAAAGAATGCCAGAAATACAGATTTTTTCGAATATTAATGTGGGGTAAAGTAAAAACAATTGACATAAAAAGAATGCCAGAAATACAGACCTTGACAAGAGCTGCATTTAACAACATCCCTGCACGTGATTCATCCAAGTACAAATACAAGAAGTGAAGAGTCAGTATATGAAAGAAGGGAGAAACTGTATGAATATGAACACAATAAAAAGGTGAACAGAAAAACCTGTATGGAACGTCCTTCTTGCATGATGTGCAGGGATACATATCTCCCTTGTGAAAGAGATAAGAAAAGACATCCTTGATTGATGCTTTTGCTCTCACTGGGTTGAAACAGTTAGCGTCTGACACTCCAGCAGTAGATAAGGAGCTAGTACCAGCTTTCAGCTCAAATTCTCGGACCATGTACAGAGGCACATGGTTCTCTGAAAACCACAATTTGCTATTTTCATCTTGATTTTCTGCTTCCAATATATTCTTTGTTACACGAACAGGAAGATGCCTCTGATTGGAGAACTTAAGTGCGTATCTTATCTTATTGTCGACTATTTTTCTATCACAGATGACTGCATTTCTGAGGGTAGAAAAGTCCGCGTCTGAACTTTTTCCATCTGAGGTATTTGGATCTGGAGGGATGAACTCCTTCCATCTTATATGAGCATCAAGATATCTAACCTGAGAGATGGTATTAGGGTCATTAATATTCCCAGGTCAATTTGAACACCAGGACAGAATGTGCTTACCTGAAAAGCAAGTTGAGACGAATTTTGGCTTAATCCAACACATGCTCTCCAAGCAAATTGTCGAGTGCGTCTTGGAAGATTCAAACCTTCATAGTAAGATATACCTGCTATCCTCTTTTTACCACCTAGTAGTAATAAAGGAAAAACATGTAAAAGTGCTCACAACCTCAAGTGTCATCGAGGATGAAATAAAAGTTGCAGCAACAATGTAAGTGCTCAATACCTTGACGGGCAGCTTTTCTTAAGGTAGAACACAGAAGAGCCCCCCTTTGCAGAATACGTTTTGAAACATTTCCTCTGCTCCACCAAGTCCAACTGTTGTCATCATCAGTAGTCGTACCAGATTCAGATGCCACTAGGCGTTTTCTACCCCGTCCCCTTCCACCAGCACCACGTTTCTGGTATGCTGCAGGACGGGATGCTCCAGTAGATACACCAGGAGATTCCACAGGCCAGTCATCTATTAGCTTCGACCAGCTTCCAGAAAATGCTACTCCACGGATGTTACTTTCCAACTGCATATGCAACAATTTCAATAAGATAACAATGTATTTGTTTGTACTGTCATGTGGAGCAATAAAATTTTCTGCAGATACTTTCTCTACTATACTATTTATTGTACCAACTTGATTGTCCCGGAAGCAATTATTATTGTATACTATAGTTTCCATATTATTTTCTTCGGCCAACAAGACTTTCATGTATAGACCTTTTTGGTCATCCAAGAGTTGCATCTGTGAAGCACTAGACGACAGTGCCACCCAAGTTTCTCATTTTGTCGTTACCTTGGTACTTATATTCGAGATATTTTCTTAACACTGAATTAATTTATTCTTAAATGTATGCAGTCCATTTATTTCTGGAAACAGGCCAAATTAGTTTATTTCTCTAAACATACTTATTTTGCCCATGTACGGTCCCTCCACGTGTTGGCATTGTGATGAGGGAGAACTGTTCCATAATAACTTAGACCCATCCGTGAGCCTCTCGTTCCATAATGACTTAGACCAAACCATGGCTCACACGAAAGAGAATTGTGTGACATTGAACTAAGTAGGACTAAAACAATGGCCCAATACTACAAAAACCGCAATACAACTGCCATCTCTTTATAATGAAAGCGCAGCTCTCTTGTGTTTTTCGAGAAAAAGAATGAGCCGACACAGTTTATAAGAGTCAACCTACACACAAGAGACACAGTCCTTGCATCAGAACTGAACACCACAGGCCGGTTTTATCCATGACTTGGCACGCCACTATAGTCTGGCCTGAAATATCCAATAGCCCAAGCTCCTCATCTCCATCCAACTATTTAATCTGATCATCCGCCTATGCGTTTTTGCGATTTCAAATTATCTCGATTTAATTTCCTTTATCGCAATAAACATGTATAAGGATATTATGAATCTATTCCAAGCTGCATAAAATATCTGAAAACATGATTTGCATGATTAAAGAAATACATAATCATAAGAAACTTTAGGCTTTTGATCTTCATTTCCCAATTAGGAATGGCATAAATTCAGGCATTATAACCAGAGATCCAGTCTGAAATAGGGCTACCCATAAACCAGCCCATGCATCAGGTTCAATTGGTTCATAATATAGAAACTGTTACAGTAGTATGCACTCCAGTTTTGTTATCACAGTGGAATTGGTAAACTTGCCCATTAGCATTAACCCCAATCTGTTGCGTGCAGTGGTACTCCTCATTATATGTGCTCCAAGTCGCCTTGTATCAATTTAATAACTAATAATAATGTACTGAATCGCCTTCCTTATTCTATAAAGGATGGTCATATTTATACATTTCGAATATAAAAACATAATCAAACTCTTCAGAGTCATGTATTATATCATGAATAAGTCATGGCATATAAGTAGAGCATGGTGCAGAAAACATACAAATGAATCTGATCTCAGAAAAAACTAAAAGAAATGAACGGATCCTTTAACTCACTTCAAGTAAGAGGGGTATTATGGTTCTGCAGTTGGAAGCTTCTTGCAGTTGTTTGTGCCACCGTAGCTTCTGTTGCATGTCTTGTAGCGAACCAACTAAAAGACCATGCAAACTTTCCTCCATGTTGGCTAAATAAGCAACAATGCTGGTGAAATGGCTATCAGAATTTTTTACTACATGCATGATGCTAAGAACCCGCGCAGATCCTTTAGCAGCATTTGCAGTGGCCATATTAAGAAAACAAGCCTTTTTGTTTCCAGTAGCTGAACTTCTACAAGCAAGGCACCAACCACATCTATCCCTGGGAACTTCCATAAGCTTCTTTTCGGTACTTGGCCAAACAAACTGTGCAGCTGCTGATGAAAATGCTTTCAATTGTAAAGCATTGTCTGCAGCCATTCTCTTCCTTGCGTTTGTGGCCAATTGGGATGAAGGAACTTTACCTTCTTCAGATGTAATAATAGCTAGATTGGCAGCAGCAGATGCTGCAATGTTACCATGAGTGTACAGATTCATGTAAGCCTGTGGTCTAAAGGACTGTAATTTTGCTGCTTTACCACTACTCATAGTTGCTGAAATGCTGGTGGACAAGACTGGACAAAATACACTCTGTGCTGGCTGTACTTGTGCTATGTTAGACACACCTGATACAACAGGCCCATTATGATGGGAAACTGAGGAGGGCCCAGAAGCTCCATTTACGTGTGTGTTATGTAACCTGTTCTGAGCTGACAGAGCCTGCCTGCAAACTTCATTATTCGTCATGGTGACAGCACCTAAGATAGTCATGCATTTTGATTCCTCCATCCGTTCAGTTGAGCTCACTGTAAATTGATTAGCCACAGATCCATGATGTGCATTCGTTTGAGGAAGTGCTACTGTCTTACTGTCCACACCATCTTTTAAAGTTGTCAAAACACTTCCATCTCCTGCTTTCATTGGAGCAAAATTCAACATATTGGATTGCGGACTATGACTTGCACCAACCTCTTTTCCAATTTTTGCTCTCTCAGTATGAAATATATCATGGAGATGCTTCCAATATTCCATTATTCTTCTGCATATATCCTTATATGCATCTGAGAGAGTAAGTACTTGGAGGACCTTCACCACGTCATAATTGTTGTAATATCTTGCATAAGACTCCGTATTTGATGATGTCCCGATCCTGTTTGATAGAATAAACATTAATAGAAGCATGGGAAAAACATAGTTCTCGAACAGGTTATATAGAGGGTGGGGGGGGGGGGGGGGGGGGGGGCATGTATGCATAGCTATGGCACCCAAACTGTTAACAAACAATAAGGCACATTCAGAGTAATTTGTGAATATGGTGAAGGAAAATAATTGAGAAACAGGAAAGACAAAGCAGATGGCTAAGGCTGAATTACATGAGGGGAACGACAAACTATACGCTAAAGGGCTTGCCATGCATCCAACTAACTCTCAAATCCAATTCAGCATGATTATTTCTTTATCAATAAATATAACTCAAATCAACTCTTCACTGGTTGTCCCTATTCTTTTCCAAAGACAAAAGGTATACTGTAGATAAAAATGAACCATAGCAATATCTAACAACAGCAAATGTGATGCAGAATTAGTAACCAAAGTATTTATGAAGTGGGAAGAACTTACACCAGCAAGTAGTTGCAGGATCCTAAGAAGAGCCTCCCGCACATATCAACGCCAAACATTTGAGCTCCTCTTGCACCACGCTCGATTCTTGATGAAGATGGTCCAAGCTTGTCAATCACACACTCTGGACAGAACCATTGTCCCTGGGGGAGGAAAGCTTTGTTGAGACCGATACATCTTGAATGATATGCCCACGGGCAACCATCACAGCAAACCAAAGTTCCATCCATTCCACATATACGGCAATCATCACTGTTGCCATCCTGAGAAGCATTTGCTACCGGAGCTTCTAGATTTGTTACATTCGGAGCAGTTACCAGGTTTTGTGAATCATTAATCCTTTGGTACGCAGAAACCTTTGCAGCTCTATTCAAAACTGCTCTCGAGCCAGCCTCTGAAGTCACACTAGAATCCATCTCATATTCCATCTCCTCGTTGTAGCCTTCTCGATCCTCCAGTTCAGTTTTGAATTCTTCTGAATCAATGACATGGTCACAGAGTATTTGCAGCACCCTCAGCTTCAGCACAACAGGAAGTTTATAGTATTCAACAGCTAGGAGGCTTCTACCAAAACTTTGGCCCCCTAGATTCTTAATGAAACCCATCACATAGAGGTACTCTGATAAGAAAGTTGGCCAAGTCAATGCGTCTAGTAATGTCCAATCTAAATACCTGCAGTAAAAGGAAAGCGAAAAACTATCAGCATTTTGAGTAACAAGACACAACATTTATGGAAATAGTCGTTCTAGTAAGAGGGAGAAAATAGACATGTACTTCAAGCAATTGGAAGCAGGTTGTGATCCTTCGGAGGATTTTGTTTCAAGATGTCGTTTCAGTGCTCGCAACAGGGAGACATGTACAGCATCCAACAAGTTATTCTGCACAGTGCAATTAATGGCTGCAACAAAATCATCCAGCCCAAATGGGCTCAGGAACAGCTGCACACTGAAGGATCGCAGGAAGTTATAAACAGAAAAGACATGACTTATGGATTCCTCTGGCACAGCGATGTCTCCGGATGATGGAGGCAACTCCACAGCCTGAACTAGTGGGCATGGATCAGATGGTGTTTCTTTAGTGGAATCTGAACAATTGCTTGAAGCATCAGTATCTTCAGAGATATCTGACCCAGAACCACTCTGCTGCGACACATCAGGCCTATTAGACATCTCGCCTGCATCAACCCTCTGCCTGGTACTTGGTGGCGCTTTGACTTCCGAGCAACCTCCTGATGAAACCAGCAAGTCCAGCTTCCTCTTCCTGCAACTCACCTTCATGCCAGATGCACCATTCTCCTCATCCATGAGTAATTGCTGGAGCTGAGAGAGCCCGAAATCCTCACCATGTCCGTCCTCAAACACCACACTGTATGCATCACTAGTGCTATCATAGGATGCCACCTTCCCAATAAGAATCCTTCCATGTCGTGAAGCGGTCTTGCCAATGTAGCGCCCCACCAAGCACTCCCCGGCCTCTTCTTTCACCAGAAGGGCGGCAGCAGGTGTAGCAGCCTCTTTCAGCACTCTGCCATCGCGTTCCTCCATCTTTTTGCTGTCCACAGGTGCCGCTGCGCTCTCTTCCTCCGAGATTCTAGCATCATCAACCTCCATCTTCGATTCAGACACCACAGGGGCCAAATCTTGCACTTCCACCGGGATGCTTTGCGCATTCACCTCGTTTGCCACCAGTGATGCAGAGTGCTCTGTGCTGGCAACGCCAACCACATCCACCTCCATCTTTGTTTCAGAAGCCACGGGAGCCGAATCTAGCATGTCCACTGAAATGAGGCCGTCATTTACCTTGGTCCGTGCTGGTGCCTCAGAGTGCTCTTCACCAGTGACGCCACCCTCATCGATGTCCATCTTCTGGTCGCTCACCGAGGACGCCACGGCAAGCTCCTGCTCCGCCACCAAGTCCTCGCCAGCTGTCCCCGCGACCTCCACCTTAGTGGCCCCGCTCGCCACAGCAGGCTCTGTAGCGGCCGCGCTGCCACCGGTGATCTTCATCTCCACCTCAGCAGCAGCCGGCGTGCTGCCATCGGGGGCCTCCATCTTCACCTCATCAGCAGCCGGCGCGCTGCCGTCGGAGGCCTCCGTCTTCACCTCATCAGCAGCCGGCGCGCTTCCATCGGGGGCCTCCGTCTTCACCTCATCAGCAACCGGCGCGCTTCCACCGGCGGCCTCCGTCTTCACCTCATCAGCAATCGGCGCGCTGCTATCGGCGGCCTCGGTCTTCATCTCGTCAGCAGCCGGCGCAGTGGGGTCGTCGGGTACCCGATCGGAACCCTCACGGGGCTCGACGGCGTCCATGGCACCGGGCGCGCGCGAGAGAACCCTAGCGAGTGCGCTGGCCCGGAGAACCCTCCTCCGCGCGGCGAATCGCGACCATCAGGCCGAAACGCCGACGGGGTCCATGAAGCGGGAGGCGACGCTCGGCGCAGATGCGGGGCCCGATACGAATCTGCGCGTTGGGGGAGGAGGAGGCCCGCCGATCTCGCTCGTTTCCTGGGCGGCGGCGCGTGCGGGGCGGCGACGCGTTCAAATGGAACGGGGTGGTCCCGGGTTCGCTCGAGTCGGCGTCGGGGCTCGCAACCCTGTGGCGGCGGCGGCGGCGGCGGCGAGGAGATGGGAAGTGGTGTGGAGATGATGGGAGGAGGGAGAGAGGGGGGCAGGGGAAAAGGTGGAGAAGAGAACTGCTGCGAGCACACACGAGCGAGGCCGAGCCGCACTCCGGCTCGATCCACCCAGCTGATCGATCCGGTTCGTGCCGCATTTACGTGGCCGCCGCGTTCGGGTCCCCAGTAGTACGTGTGACCCGCGAGCCCGCAACCCGACCCACACAAGTGGTGGGAGGCGATCGGCCGACACCGCCAGGTGGGACCCGTCGGGGCGGTTGGTCCGTGTTATGACGCGCGCTCTAGAGAGATCGGCGCGGGTGCGGGCGCGAGCGGGGGGACCAAACCGGGTCGAAACGGTGCGCGCAGCGGTGGTGGGTGGTGCGGTCGCATTCGTGTCCGCATCGTGACCTGGCTGAACCGGGTCAAATGGCGCGCGTAGCACACCACCAGTCCATCGCACGTACGACGGCCGCGCGCTGGTCGACGGCGTGCTTTCCCGCAAGGCTGTGGGTGGAGGGAAGGGACGAGCCGGCTGCACCTTTTTTCAAATTCAAAAACGGCGGAGGGAGTGAGTGAGTCAGCTGCTGCCTGGGGGTTGCTTGCTCAGGTAGGGCAGGGCAACGGTTCGCCGCTCGCGCCAAGTGTTTTGTGCGCGCTCGGTATTGCGCGCGGTGCTTTTTGGTGGCTCTTTGTGTACCCACCACTGTTCTGTGCCACCCTTGGTGCTTCTACCTGCATATTTGGCCCTTTGCATCGCTCTGCTAAGCTGGGCTGGAACTGTGTTGCACGTCCCCAAAGCCTCTAACTGTGGTTCGTTTATGGTCAGGAGAGCGTAATTGTACATTGTTATGATGTCTTTATGCTGAACTTTGATGTTGAATCATGCTGGATTGCTATGTTGCACCATATAGTCTTCATAATGCTCAAGGTTGTGTGAAATCACTTCTCTGTGAACTAGGACTTGACTTTGATATGAGGTAAAGACTATGGATCCATTTGGAACGACATAAGGATGTTGTGGTATATGAAAGTTACCGATCGACCTAAGAGGTTTTTGGTGTGACATTTTAAAAAAAATATCTAATAAATTGTAAGTGATTATCCTTGTTCAACAGGCCCATATATAATAAAGATGGTGGCTGTTTGGAGCCCGGAATTTTCCTTAGTGCTTTGGTATTTATAATGTTTCCCGAGTATCCAACAAGCGGGAAGTGATCTTCAAAAGCTGAATATTGTGACAAGGTTAAAGGTGAATGTAACTTTTGAGTTTTGCAATAGATTACACACAAAAAAAATTAAAGGACAATTAGATGTCTTGATACATTTGCAACCAAGATTTCTTTAGAGGGATTTGGGAGCTTTCTTTTTTCTTATATACAACCCCCACCGTGTTTAGTATCCCTTGGTAGTTGAGGATCAATATATAATTCTTAACATGATTCAATTTCTATAGGAAGATTTTCTTATGAAATCCTTTTAAACATAAACATTAGAAAAATAGAGGAAAATAAGCAGGAGGTTGACCGTCATGGAAAGTTTTTTGCATTTCTAATAATCGCCATAAGAGCATCTCCAAAAGCTCCCTAAAAAATTGATCTCAAAAGAGTGTTTTTTGAAGCAGCCCAAAAATTATTAGGAATAAATTTTCTTGTCTCCTCCAACAGTTCTCTCTAAAAATAGATCGAGAAAACTTTTGATTGGGCCACATCAGTATCTGGGACCATAATAATATTAATTTCCTTCTAAATACAAGTATTGGGGTCCCCAATTTCCCCCTCATTTCTAGCTATAAATGGGGAAAATTTAGGGAGAGAATAAATCTGTGAGTTGTTTAGAGGAGCTATTGGAGATGATTTTTTTAGACTAAACCTTATTAATTTAATTTAGAGAGAGTTTTTAGAGAGTTTTTGAAGATGCTCTAACATTGTAAGTGTTGGTAATTCCATTCCTGCATTTTTCCCTTTCATGTGTTTGCGTAGTTCTTTATTTGTCATGAGAAAGTCGTGTATTTGCCAACAAATCTAGTAATATAAGTTCTGGCAATAACACTACCAGTGAAGGCATACACTGCAAGGAATTTTACTTTAAAATAAAATGTTATAAACGTAATTTCTTTGATCTTTACGTTTTCTTAGCCAGCTGTTGGAACAGGCTGAAAAAAGGCCAGTTAATTTCAGGCCCAGTTTTATAGGGCCACGAGAAAGAAATATTAAGTTGGGCCCATACGGGTCATGCCAGGATAGGCCTGACAAATATATGTGTCATTGGAACACATCCATCTCTCCTGTAAATAAATAAATAGCTTATCTCTCTCCTTTAAAAAAAACATATTTTTGTTTCATAACCTTGCACCCAAGATAACAGAGACAAATATAGCTGAACCCTATGCCCGCAGAGAAATATCGCTGATCCGGTGGAGCAGAATGTCCCAATGGTCATTGGTCAATGCTTGTAACGCACTTAACTGCAGTAAGATTAGTCAAGGCAGCAGATTTGTTTCGTTGTCAAAATACGCAATCACGGAACCAAAAGAGATGAAACACATCGTACTTACTTGAAACTATCAATTAGGTTGGCCTAATGGCCCGTGCTCTATGAAGTGCAAACCTGATGCATTTACATACTCCCTCCATTTGTTTTTGGACATTACGACATGCTGCTTAGTACAAATTTGTAATAATTATCTATCACATTCATCTTTTGATGTAGAGGTCGGATATTTTCATTTGCTTGATGAAATAGATTTTTTTTATATAAAAATATTACAAATTTAAACTAAGTGGCCTGTCTGAAATAGCATAGTAATGAATGGACGCGTCGCGTAGTGGATTGTTTTGTCTGAAGGTTGCTATGTCTGCTTAAATATCCCCGGCTTGTCTAGTTCACCTGACAGAGCTACGTAGAATTCTGACAGGAGATTTGCTCACACTGACCACGCCGCCGATGAGATGCTTGCCGGCCGCCGGCAACTTTGAGGAGGGCCGGCCCTGACTTTTTGGTGGTCCGATGCTGAACAAAAAATGGAGGTCCCCATTTATCATAAAAAAAAAGATAATATATATCAATTATAACTATATTAAAAAACTCATTATTATTAACGTAATCTCATACTAATAAGTTTAAAATATAAAAGACAAATCACAAATGTCTCTGAATCATTTAAAACAATTTCTCCTAACAGTTCTAGATGCAAAATCAGTAATGATAAAGTCTATCCTGTCTACAAACTGAAAAGAAAACAATCAGTGATATAAAATTGAAATAACTTAGTATGTCTAATTGTTGGGAAAAAATAGAGAAATGAATATGATCGAAGAAGATTTTGAACCTTGATCCGGCGATGGCAAATCTGCGGTGACGCCCGGCGATCGAGCAAGCCGGCGTCTAGCGATCTACGGCGGCGTCTCGCGAGAAGTCAGGAGACGAGAAGTTGTCGCAGGTCAGGTTTCCTTCGTACGCAACCTGCTATTGGAAAGGAGGCCAGCCTTACAGGTGGGCTTCAACCTTGCGTGCAGCTGTGCAGGGCTGTGCGTGGTGCACTGTTGCTTGATTTTTTTAGGCTTCTTTGACACTTGACAATAAGCCTGTTCGCTGGAGAACAAAAAAATACTAGTGTAACAGGTAGCAGACCAAACATATATACTACTTGTATCTGAATTTAAAGACCCCTAATTTTCTGAGGCCCAGTGCGGTCGCCCCGTTGGCACTGGCTCAGGACCGGGCCTGCTTTGAGCTGCTTCAAGCTCTTGCTCCTGATCATGGACATGAGAAACAGACGAGCCTCACCGCTGGTAACCACGCCGCCCCAGATTTTGCGCGCACCACTCGCAGAGCAGTGTCCGCGGTGACGTCGGAAGGAGACACCATGGATCGCATGCTGCTTCCGATAAAATAACTGCTACATGGCTGGCGCGAGACCTTACTTGACTCGTCGTCGATGGTGGAGAAGTTCATGGTCTTCAAGTCCAACACCTCTATGATCCTTGTCACGATGGTGAAGAGCGAGCAGCCGGATGCAACCATTCTCCTCCGCCTGATCACGTCGAGCTCGTGGCACAGGTACACGGTGGACGCGACCAGGCGCTACATATAAGGCAAGCACACGTGCGACATTACGTAATTTAGTAAACGAAGCCTACGCGGGTGACACGAGACGACCGGAGAAACGAATCAAGAACTGTTAACTGTACATACACAGTACAATGGTTAAACTGTACACTATACAATTACATACTACTACAGACTGCAGATTCACCATCAGGGGTGTCGGCTTACAGTTCTTGCACTGGTGGCATACTAACGCATCAGAGGGAACATTTGCTGTAACGGAAATAGTTGAAGATCCATCTTCTACCATTCAAAGCCAATTCATCGAAATCACCACGATTAAAAGTTTCCTGTGAAGTTGACATCAATTTGCAGGCCAACAAACATCTCAAATGCATCCTTCAAACAGCTCGTTAGTCTGGCTTTCAAATTCCTCTGCCCCAAAGCTGCCACAGCCAGTATCACTCGACAATAATTAGCAAGAAAGACAGGAGGGCCCGCACTATTCCTTGAGGAAATCCGACCCCAATACTCCAGTAGTCAGGCTCAGACAATGAAAAAAAAAATTGATTCATATGGCTGAAATTGATGTTTGCATTCACCGCAGCAAGATTGCACAGGTGTACAGGCTCGATCAAGGCATTCAGGACATTTAGGTGCTCTTCGTATGGACAGCTTACCTAGCGTAAAACTCGCCATGTTTATTTTTGAATCAGCATACATCGTTTCTTTCCCAATCCGTTCGATTATTCCAAATGAAGTAAGCAGCGGGTCCTGACCTGGCAAAGCAGAAGTGTCCTTGGCAGAGAGCATCGTTGACTCTGACGAGATAGCAATATTTTGCTCATTGATTTCTGGTTCAGGATTCGTATTATCATCTGAATGAGGACAATGTGGTACGACTCGCTTTCTGCACCTACAGCAACAGTATGCAACCAATTCAACTGCCTTTTCTTCCTCAAGCTGCAAGGCATCACCGTGAAACCAATCTGTATGCAGGCCATATGGTTAGTAAAAAAAACTGAAAGATGACAAAAGAATGCATAGCTCTAATCTACAATAATGATAGGCAGACTTACTTCTGCACCTCTCACAGCGGATATAAAGGAAATCCGGAGAATACAACCTGTTGCAGAGACAACAAATTGGTTTTATAGGCGAACCTATCCATCCTTGCTTTTCAGGATTATATCATTTGCCCTGAAATCACGTCCACCGTTGTCGTTCTTATTTTTCTTCCACACAAGACCAAAATATGTGATCGCTTGAACATTTTTACGTTTTCTTGGTTTTTCTGACTTGGACCTTTTAGTTCTAGTCTTTGGCCCAGTCTGCACTCGGGGGTTATTTGGAGTTGCCACATTTGTAATTGCAACTGGCCGGGCTTTCACTACTGCGGTTGGCTGGCCTTCCAGCTTTGCAGTTGCCTGAGATTTTGCTGACTGGCCTTCTACAATCACAGTTGGCTGGGCCTTCAGATTCATAATTGGTTGGGCATACAACTTCATATATGGCTGGACTTGAACCTTTGCAACCGGTTGCCCTTTAACTTTCACAGCAGGTTCAGCTGAATAGGAAGAACCAAACTTAAACATTATTTTGGAAGCAGCCACAGGTTGCTGACTAGGGATCTTCTGCTGAGGACGGACATAGCTTGCATTTGTACTGTAACTTGTAAGCATAATATTCCGCTTATGGAGGCATAACTTGCATATCAAACTGGAGCCAGCATGGTTTCCTTTATCTACAGAGCTTGATGTGCACTCCTCATGGCAATTACCTGAAAATTATTTCTAGTTAGCAACATTGTGTGCTCTAGTATTGGAAAGCCCAGAAGTCAATCAATTTGCTTGAATATGGAGGGGAAAAGCAAAACAAATGACTTAAAAAGCATGTGAGAAATCTATACCTTGACAAGAGCTGCATTTAACAATATCCCTGCAGGCGATTCATCCATATACAAAAACAAGAAGCAAATATTTAGTTAATATATGAAAGATGGGAGCATAAATAAATGTCTATGACACAATAATAAAGAGGTAAGTAGACCAACCTGAAAGGGACATCTTTCTTGCATGTGGTGCAGGGATACACATCTCCCTTCTGAAAGAGATACGAAAATACATCTCCAATAAATGCTTTTACTCTCAAATTGGTGAAACAATTACCGCCTAACATTCCTGGAACAGATAAGGAGCTATCACCAGCATTTTGCTCAAATTCTCGTACCATGTACAGTGGCACATGGTTCTCCGAAAACCAAAAATTGCTATTTTTATCTGCTTCCAAAATACTTGCTGTTACATGAACAGGTGGATGATTCTGGTTGGGAAACTTAAGTGCATATCTTATCATATTGTCAACTATTTTTCTATCACAGATGACTGCATTTCTGAGGGCACAGAAGTCCACATCTTGACCTTTTCCACCTGAAGGAATTTGATCAGGAGGGACAAATTCCTTCCATCTTATGTGGGCATCAAGATATCTTACCTGACAGAAATAGATATTAGGATCTTTTCTATCCCAGATTGATTCAAACATCAGAACAGAAGGTGCAAACCTGCAAAGCAAGTTGAGATGAATTTTGGCTTAATTCAACCCACGCTCTCCAAGCAAATTGTCGAGTGTGTCTTGGAACATTGGAATCTTCATAATAAGATATACCGGTGATCCTATTTTTACCACCTAAGGTATGACAAAGCACGTCAAATTGCTAAATCCTCAAGTCTCATTGATGAAAAAATAAAACGTAGTACTGATAATAAAAATGTGTGATACCTTGACGGGCTGCTTTTCTTATGATTGAAGATAGATGAGCCCCCCTCTGCAAGATACATCTTGAGATATTTCCTCCGCTCCACCAAGTCCATCTGTAGTCATCCTCAGTAGGTATTTCAGATTCAAAGGCAAATAGATGTTTTTTGTCCTGTCTTCCATCAGCCCCACATATTTGGTATGCTGCAGGACAAGATGCTCCAGGAGATAGACCAGGAGATTCCACAGGCCACTCATCTATTACCTTTGACCAGCTTGTAGAAAATGCTATTCTTCTAATGTTACTTTCCAACTGAATATCATATACAACAATTATAATAAGATAACAATGTATTTCCTTACACAGCAAACGGAGAAATAAACTTTTCTACAGAGACTTCTATCTTTCTTCTAATACAATTTATTGCACATCCCGCTTGATTCTCCAGAAGTATTTGTTAATTGTTATTGCCATACAAGAGACTTGCATCTAGCCCTTCTGGTTACCCAAGAGATGCATGCGCGAAGCACTAGACGACACTGCCACACAAGTTTACTATTTTCCTTTTACATTGGCTTAGATATTTTCTTAACCTACAATTTATTTATTTTATATATGCAGTCAGTTCATTTCTAGAAACAGGCCATGTTGAAAAATTTCTCTAAATACGCTTACTTATTTTACCCCTCCAAATTGCATCCACATGCTGACATTGTAACAGTTCCATAATAAAATTACACCTATGGGTTACCCAGCTGAATAAGGCTCCATTTTTTACAAATTCCAGCAGAGGCCAGTCATCCAATATAAATTACAAACTGACTAATAACAAAGAACTTTGGAATTTAACGGAAACACAGCAGAATTGTGTATAATTGTATCAGGAAGTAAAACAATAGTCGAATAGCACACAAATGCAAAAGATAGTAAGAAAATGCATGCACACTCCAGTCCTAAGACAGCAGATAGGCCACAGTTTATAAAAATGGTATACAAACACACATAGCCATATCACGGTGACAAGAGCTGCAGTCCTATCCCCAGTAAGACAACATAGGCCGGTTTTATCCATGATATTGCACCTATGTCATTGACCAGGGGCGACGCAAGGATCGAAGGCCACCGGGGTCAGCAGCTCCATGGGCTCGCTTGTCGCAGCTTTGTTACATGTTTTACCGGGGTCAGAGCTGCAAAGTACAGGGCAAATACATAGGCTCAGCAGCAGGTCGTTGGTGTCACCTGACCCAGACGGCAAGCTGTACCTCATCCCCTGCTATTGACAACATTGTAGTGTTTTCAGATGCACAAGGATCGAAGGATGGTAAAGGGAATTGAATCCCTTCCTTTGTGCAGTGGGCAAGATAGTTGTTGTACTGCGCTACCATGCATGTGTGCACATGCAGAGTTGTAAGCTAATAGATTCATGCTCTAAATCTAAGTCCTTGCTCCTGACCTGAACTATCAAATGCACAAGATCCTCATCTTTATCAAATAATTACAACTGCTCATCTATCTATACAATTTTTTGGCTTTGCTACATTCCTGTCAATCGAATTTCTCTTGTATTTCCATTTAATTTTTCTTAACCACAATAAATGTGTGTAAGGATGTTTTATCAAGCTCAAGCTGCATAAGAAATGTGAAACATATTTTGCTTGATTTTGTTTCTTAAAAAAAAAGAAATGCATACAATATCACAAGCCACTTCGGGCATTTGATTATTTTCTTTTCCCCGTTGAGCATGGCACAAAACCAGCATTATAAGTAGAGGTCAAGTTTGACTTAGGCATATCCAGAAATCAGTCCGTGCCCTAAGTTTAAACAGCCTGTGATATCACGGTTTATGTTGTTGTAAATGGAAACTAACACAATGGTACGCACTCTCAATTTCCATTATCTGGATGGAGTAAAAAAAACTCAACACTATATCCTCAAATGGATACATCTGTAGTGTGATGCTCATTATAAATACACCAACTCACCTTCATGCCAACTTAACTAATAATATGTTGAAGTACGAATGATCATTTAGATTACAAAACATAACCAGACATCTCAGAACCATACTATATCAAGAGCAAGTCATAGCATATTAAGAAGTATCGAAGGATGTCGAGAAACCATTAACTCACTTCAAGCAAGAGAGATGCTACAGTCCTGCAGTTGGAAGCTTCATGTAGTTGTTTATGCCACCGTTGCTTTTGTTTTATGTCTTGTAGCGAGCCAACTAAAAGGCCACGCAAACTTTCCTCCATGCTGGCTAAATAAGCAACAATGCTAGCGAAATGGCTATCAGAGTTTTTTATTATACGCAAGGCACTAAGAACCCGTGCGGAACCATCAGCAGCACTTGCAGCAGCCATATTAAGAAAACAAGCCTTTTTATTTCCAATAGCCGAACTTTTACAGGCAAGGCACCAACCACATCTATCTCTGGGTACTTCCATAAGCTTTTTATCGGTGCTCGGCCAAACAAACTGTGTGGCTGCCAATGAAAATGCTTTCAATTGTAAAGCATTCTCAGCGGCTATTTTCTTCCTTGGGTTTGTGCCCATTTGAGATGATGAAACATTACATTATTCAGATTTAAGAACAGCTAGGCTATGAGCAGCAGATACTGCAATCTTACCATGAGTGTACAAATTTATGTAAGCCTGTGGTTTAAAATATGATAATTTCGCTGGCTTTGGGAAAATGGCGCTCATGGTACCTTCTCTTGGTATGCCATCAAGTCCTGAATCACTGGTGAACACTGGACGAAATAAGCTTTGTGCTGATGGCATTTGTGCCGTGTTAGACACACCTGATACAACAGACCCATTATGATGAGACACTGCAGAGAGCTCAGAAGCTCCATTTATGGGTGCATTATGTATGTTGTTCTGAGCTGACAGGATTTGCTTGCAATCTTCTTTACCTATATTTGATCTCTCCCTATGAAATATATCATGTAGATTCTTCCAGTAATCCATCATTCTCCTGCATATATCTGTATATGAATCTGAGGGAGCAAGTATTTGGAAGACCTTGACAACATCATAATGATTATAGTATCTTGCGTAACATTCGGCATTTGATGACGTTCCAATCCTGTTTGATAGAATTAACATTAACATATGTATAGGAAGAACATAACTGTCTGAATAGGAAAAACAGGTATGTGTAGGTGCAAAATGGAGCACCGAGAATAATCTGTGAACACTGAGCAAGGGAAAAATAATCGAGAAAGGGGAAACGCGAAACAGATGGTTAAACTGCACAAGAGATAATGTACCAATAGGACTTGCCATGCATCCTAACTATCAAATCCAATTGAATATGACTATTCCTTTTTCGATACTCAAACCAACTCTACTGCTAACCAGCCTTTAATCTCAAGCAAGTTGGGTTAGGCTAGAGATGAAACCCACAAACACCAAAAACAAGTCACAGAACTAACAATATGCTACTGCTAACACTATCTTTTTTCCCGAGACAAAAGATCTACTGTAGATCAAAATGAATTAGTAATACCTAACAAATGAAAAATGGATCATTACTTAATCAGTAACTGGAATTATATAATAAAGTTGCAAGAACTTACACCACTAAATAGTTGCAGGATCCTAAGAAGAGCCTCTTGCACATATCAATACCAAATATTTGATTTCCTCTTGCACCACATCCAGTTCTTGACAAAGTAGTTCCAAGCTTGTCAACCACACATTCTGGACAGAACCATTTCCCCTGGGGAAGAAAAGCTTTGTTGAGACCAATACATCTTGAATGATATGCCCATGGGCAGCCATCACAGCGAACCAAAGTCCCATCCATTCCACATATACGACAATCATCACACTTGCCACTCTGAGAAGCATTTGCTACAGCAGCATTAATCCGTTTGTAAGCAGAAGCCTTTGCAGCACTAGTCGAGACTGCTCTTGAACCAGACTCTAGAAGCATACCAGAAACTATCTCATATTCCATCTCCTCGTTGTAGCCTTCTGAATCAGTGACATGGTCACAGAGTAGTTGAAGCACCCTCAGCTTCATCACACCAGGAAGTTTATAATATTCTGTGGCTAGAAGATTTCTACAAAAATTTTGCCCCCCTAGGTTCTTAACACAACTCATCACACAGAGGTACTCTAATAAGAAAGCTGGCCAAGTCAATGCATCTAGTAATGTCCAATCCATATACCTGCAGCAGTTAAAGGAAAGTGAAAAATTATCAGCATCAAGTAACAAGACACAACATTTATGGAAAGTTAAGAGGGGAAGATAGACATGTACTTCAAGCAATTTGAAGCAAGTTGTGATCCTGCAGCAGATTTAGTTTCAAGATGTCGTCTCAGTGCCCGCAACAGGGAGACGTGAACAGCATCCAACAAGTTATTCTGCACAGTGCAATTAACTGCTGCAACAAAATCATCCAGACCAAATGGACTCAGGAACAGCGGCATACTGGATGAGCACAGGAAATTATAAACAGAAAAGAGATAGGCTATGGACTCCTCGGGCACAACAAGTTCTCCCGACGATGGAGGCAGCTCCACAGCCTTTACTGTCATGCACGGATCGGATGGAGTTTCTTTAGTGAAATCAGATGAATTGCATGATGTTTCAGCTTCCTTGGACACATCTGGTCCAGACCCAATATGTTGTGATGTAGTGTCCCTAGAAGACGCCTCACATGCATCAACCTTCTGCCTGGTATTTGGTGGCCCTTTGACTACCAAGACGCTCCCCGACGAAACCAGCAAGTCCAACTTCCTCTTCTGGCAGCTCACTTTCATACCAGATGACCTGAGTAGCTCTCGGAACTTAGGAAGCCTCAAATCATCACCATTTCCATCCTCAACCATCACACTGTACAACTTGGTAGTGCTATCATAGGATGGAAGCTTCCCAACAAGAATCCTTCCACGCCCTGAAGAGCTTCGGCCAATGTACCGTCCCACCACGCACTCCCCTACCTCATCCACCTTCATGTTTGCTTCAGGGCCACAGGAGCTGTGACATCTCGCACTTCACCATGAATGCTGCCCCCATTCACCTCGGGCGCCACAGGCCCTGCAGCGTCTTCTACGCCGGCAGCATTGCTTCCATCCACCTCCATCTCTCCAACGGCCTCGGATGGCACGGGCGATGCGGCGTGCTGGTGCGGCGCCGCGACGCCCTCGCCCGCCTCCACCACCATCTCCGCCTCGATGGTCCCGCGTGCCGCAAGCAGGCCCTTCAGCCGCCAGGAAGCCATCGGAGGCGCCCACGTTCACCTCATCGACAGCCGGTGCAGGTGACGCTGGAGGGGAGCCGTGGAGCATCCGATCAAAACTCTACGCCGTCCATCCACAACCGTGACTCACGAAATTGGGGAGTGACATACCGACGGGATTGAAGGAGCGGGGACGACGCCGCCACAGATGCGGAGTAGAGCGTGGCCGGATACGAACCTGGGTGTTGGCTGGTGTGGTGGCCGGGTCGCCGGTTTTCCCCTTCCGCGGCGCCGGCGGTGAGGCGGTGCGGCGGTGAGGGGTGGTGAGTGGAAGGGAGTACGTTTTCAGATGACAGACGAGCAAGCAAGCAACTCGTGCTTTTGGTCGGCAAAACCTGGGCCGCTTTTGACGAACCCAGCCCAGTGTGTTATTGGCAAAACGAACTCCAAGCGGCATGTGTTCCGTGGGCTTGTAATAGAACCAGACCTCAGGCCTGCCGCTTGGGCCGAGGCCCATGCCTCCATGGGCCATGGCCTCCATCCGCACGGAAGCGGCCGCCGACTTCGATCTGCTCGCTTTCGCCGAACCTGCCCACGGCGGCAAATCCTTCATTCCTTACCCGTTTCTGTAGGCTGACTCTATCTTCTTCGCTGACCTTTTGCTTCGGCGTCTCTCTCCTTTGCCAACCGGAGACGGCCCGATCTATTCCCCGGGAGCCCGGAACCCCTTTGCTTTTCCAATCTTCTGCCGTGTTTGCGTCTTGACGATCCTTTTTCCAGTTCCCATTCCTTCGTTCGCGTGCATATTTGTGATTATTAGAGCTTTGATGCGAATACGCCGTGGAGGTTGTGGTGGCAAATTTCCCGGTTCGAATTTTATGGTAGTGTGCAGTTTGAAGCATTTCAGTTTTCTTTTATGTTCCGTGCACTATTTTCTTTCAACTGTTGAACTGGTTGGTTGCAGATGATGCTTCTGAAATACTCTTTCGCACATCGGAAATGGATGAGGCGGCCGGGTACATGATGACAACTTGTGTTTAGGACGCCCCAACAAAGGCCCTTTTTCACACATAAGCTTGGACAGATAAATCAATATCACTTCAGTTTGTTTAGATTTTCCCCCGCATACTGCTTGCATTGCTTTGAACATTTCGATTTCAACGGGTGGTCACGTGATGCCTCGGGCTAGTCTCAGTATTTATTCCCCAGTCTCGGTCTCAGTATTTGGCTCTTAACAGCGCATATCCAACCTGACAATCACAACTTTTTTTTTCCTACAACGAACGCAGTAGAGTTAAATATTTCTAGTGTTTTCAAACACCATAATGTCAATTTATAATGAACACAATCTCTAGACTTATTTTTTTCAGTGTTAAGTTTCTTTCTCGTGCAAGGGAGGCTTATGAAAAACGGTGGAGATGTCGGGACTCGGAGGAGGAAGCGCCTGACAATCCTTTCAAGTTGTCTTCGTAGCTGTTTTTCCTGTTGGCTATGATATGTTCGTTTCGACCTTTTTGATTTTTATACTTGTCTTATCGAATATTATGATATTAATTAGGAGTATTAAATATATATTATTGACAAAACCTAGTCCATAATCCTCTATCTGAATGGCGAGATAAATCTATTAAGACTAATTAGGTCATAATTAGATAATATGATGATATAGTAAACATCTCTTAATAACTTAATTAAGCTTAATAATTTTGTCACGCTGATGCGTATTCAACTCTGTAATTAGTTTTATATTTAATATATATTTAATAATCATATGTAATATTTTAACGATTGATATAATCTTATTAAAATTTAAACCCAAGAAACAAACACACCTTAGTTCCGGTAGCTGGTGCGCGTTTTTCTTCTGTTTTCTTTTCCAAGTTGTCTCTCTAGGTTGTTACTTAGCTAAGCTTACCCTTTGGGCGTTTCTTGTAATGTTTTTTTTTTCTAGAAGTCGCAGTCCTAAATTGTGCCTGCTTAGCCAAGTAGATTGGTAAGCAGTTATGGGCTTGAGCTTTTGGTTGAACAACTTTTATAAGCTGGAATCCCCAGGGTGATACCGCTTTCAATATAAAGCAGAGGTTTAGGCCTTTTCTCTAAAAAAAAGGAGGCTTATATTTTGGTTTAGGTAGAAGTAATTAAACTGAGTGAGGCTTCACGGTCAATATAATTAAGCCGCAATCCTGCATCATGCGTCCACAATGTATTAGTTACTTGACATTTAATTTGATGGCAGCCTGATGGTCTTAAAGGTGACGAGGAATCTATGACATTTAAGTCACTCTGAAAGTGTTTAGTAGGAGTAATTGGGTCAGTCAACATGAAAGTTAGAATAGAAGAACAGGAAAATTTTGTGGTGAATATCTGCAAGGCTATTTAGCAATGAGGCCGGTTTCTATTTTTAACAGTGAACATCCAGTGAAAACTGCACTTTTTTGAAGCTCAACGCCATTGTTCTTGGCTCTAACCCAAATGATGCTGATATTTGTCCAGTGTGTTGTGCTAGTTCATATAGTTTATTACTTCTTGAAAGGGTGTTTGAAGGCCATGTGCAAGGTTAGATCAAGTGACAGATCTTTTTTGCACTCCAGGAATAGAAAAGGCCCTATAGGTCTGAATTCTCTATTTGTTTTCACTTTAATTATTATTTGGCAGCTTTAATTTTGT
This sequence comes from Eleusine coracana subsp. coracana, assembly GCA_032690845.1. Lineage (NCBI taxonomy): Eukaryota > Viridiplantae > Streptophyta > Magnoliopsida > Poales > Poaceae > Eleusine > Eleusine coracana. The sequence continues at coordinate 15,194,802 of CM064426.1, forward strand.
TCATGTGTTTGCTTTGCCTGTTTAGCATACCAAAGTTTCAAAACAGCAGAGTGCGCTGCTTTCCCTCAATGGAATTTGTTTTATGTTTACAAGAAGCCTGCAGAAAATGTTTGATATAAGAATGCCCACTTTTCTACGGCTAGCCACATGACACACCTATCGTGTCCTCAAAGCCTCATCGGTAATCAGCTCTATTATACTAAACCTTGGGAGGCGAGTTTTGTTTCGTTGTGAGTAATCTTGAAGCAAGTACAACTGTGATCCATCCATTAATTTGTACTCAGTATCTGTCAATATCTTCAATGGAAGTTTATTTGGCTTGTTTGTTGTTTTGGACAATGGTTTCTTCAAGATATTTATGGTCTCTTAATGTTTGTTACCGATGAATTTCAAACACAACGTCACTTAAAATGTCTAGTTATTTGTTCTGTTTTATTTGATTGTGTCAATACCATGGATTGAAAAACTGCTGAAAATCAGTTGATTTTTACGGTTTTCGATAAAATCGGTTTGGATTGGTTCCATGTTGAACCTAGCCAAATCGGTTTGGATTGGTTCCATGTTGAACCTAGCCTGGCTCGTATCTAGGAGCCAAGCCTCTGCTGGCCAGGCTTTGCAAATGCAATGGTAGTATGATTGGTTTTATGCATTTATTTAGGATGTGTTTGTTTCCATTCATCTGATTTTTACACTTATTTCATCGAATATTATAATATTAGTTAGGAGTATTAAATATAGATTACTGACAAAACTCACTCCATAACCCTCTCTCTAAATAACGAGATAAATCTATTAAAACTAATTAGATCATGATTAGATAATATGATGCTACAGTAAATATCTCTTAATAATGCTACAGTAAACATTCAACTCTGTAATTAGTTTTATATTTAATATATATTTACTATTTATTAAGTTTAATTAAGTCATCATTAAGAGATATTTACTGTAACATCATATTATCTAATCATGACCTAATTAATCTTAATAGATTTGTCTCATTATTTAAAGGGAGGATTATAGACTAGATTTTATCAGTAATCTATATTTAATACTTTTAATTAGTATCATAATATTTGATAGGACATGTCTAAAAATCAAAGGGGTGAAAACGAACACACCCTTTGTTTCAGCCTTCAGCTGTGGTGCAACTTCAGAGTTACTAGTAGTATACTACCCGTAGTCGTACATGCTTATCTGTCCATACTACAAGTTCTTTTTGCTTGTTTATCCTGTGAGTTACTCCCTCCGTTTCAAAGTTGTTGCTATTGATTTTTTTGTAAACTTTGATTATTCATTTTATTTAAAAAATTATCTCAAATATATAAAATTATTAATTATATTATAAGTTTATTTAGTAATGAAATTAATCATGAAAAATTATATGAGAATTTTTAAAATATTTTAAATAAGATAAATGATAAAAAGTAATAAAAAAAGTCAATAGTAACAATAATTTTAAAATAGAGAGAGTACTACCGAAGTTCCCTGCTCTGAGTTTCTTGGTGCATACAGTACTCTGTTTATTTGATCTGGTATCACGCTTCTGTTTTTTTTAATGATGCCCACTACCCAGTTTCTTTTTTTTTGAAAGAACTGCAATTTAGTTGAGAAATTAAAATAGACAGGATAAGCATTGCCTTGTTTATTCGGGCCTATAATAGTATAGTTTTGTGATAACGAGGACTCGGAGCTTTTACTGTCCCAGCGGATCAGGGATTTGACTGCATTTTCTATCTCCGCTTGGAATTACTACTGATTTCCCGAAAGGCCGAAGCAATGTGCGCAGTCGGACAGCTGTGACCTGTGAGCTGTGCAGTGCAGGTGCAAGCAAGAGCTGATGCAGCAAATTTAGGTACGCGTGCTTGCTATTATTGCGCTGGGTAAGTTTTCCAATCTCCTGAGGCTTTCTTGAAAATGTTGTTCATGCCTTTTTATGTGATATTGATATTTCAAAAAAAAGAAGAGGCGCAAACGGGAAAGCTGCGTAGAAAGATGGGGAATGAAATGCTTTATTGTTTACTACTCAAGTGTATTAGCAGTATATATATAATAAGAATTATCACTTATGAAATAATGGGTGCTCCTTCAACTTTATAAATCTGAAAAACAATTTTGATTGTAAACTACTGAAAATTGTTATTACTACAATTTTAGCCAAATGTAAGTAAAAAAGTGAATCGGAAGAGTGTAATGCAGTGCAGACGTGGTAATGGCATTTATATGAGTAATGATGAACTTTGTGGTACAATCTCTAATGTGATTGCTTTTCACTTGCTAATTAGCCGGAGTAACCGACAAGTACTCCAAGCGCAACTACTATATCATGCTCATGATACAAAATAAATTATACTATGTAGGAGTATTCAATTTAGTACCGGAGCCTCAGTTAAGAAGCTACAGTTTTAAACTGTTTCTGCTTAGCTTATCCGTTTCCGGGAGAAATTATTTACCCCGTTCGCTAATTTACTGTACAAATAAACAACGGTAGCTATTTTGTACTCTAGTACACTTTTGCAGTCCAACCAATCAGCTGATGGTCAAAGGAGAGAGAAAGAGAGATGGGTTTGCAGGGAGCAGGAAACCCCGCCATTCTTGTGCAGTTTCTGCCCCCAAAATCTCTTCATTTTTATATTTTTGTCATTTTCCCATATTCAAAATCCTTTTCCCGATGACTTGGGTTTGGGTATATACTGGCACAGCAACCCGCTGCAGCTTGCTGGTGGCTGGTAGTAACCGGACAGGGAGGGAAAGCAAAAACTAAAGTTGGTGTCTTCCTGGTTTGTGAGGGTGTATTTGTTTTCACTCCTCTAATTTTTAGATCTGTTTTATCAAATATTTAAATATTGTGATACTAATTAGGAGTATTAAATATAGATTACTGACAAAATTCAGTCCATAACCCTCACTCTGAATGACAAGACAAATCTATTAAAACTAATTAGGTCATGATTAGATAATGTGATGCTACAATAAACATCTCTTAATAATAACTTAATTAAATTTAATAAATTTGTCACGTCGATACATATTCAACTCTGTAATTAGTTTTATATTTAATATATATTTAAAAATCATATATAACATTTTAATAATTAATATAATCCCACTAAAATTTACACTTAAAAAACGAACACACCCTGAATCCAACCAAGCAAAGCAGCAAACCAAGAAGAAGAAGCAAGCAAAGGCCAACCAAGAAGAGCTCTTCACATGCTCCATGGAGGGAAGGGAGGGCATTGCAGTGGCAGGAGGCTATGAATCTGGTCATGGCCTGTTCGGAGCAGACATATCCATGACCGAGGCGCAAGAAGCAGCAAAGGAGTACCATTCCTCCCCCTCGCCGTCGACGTCGTCCCCCACACCGTCCCCGCCGCCGGCTGTGGCTGGCCATGGAGAGGAGGAAGCTACTGCAACTCCACTCGCGTGGAGCTTGGGTGCAGAGAAGCCGAGTGAGGCCGCAGGGAGCAACGGCATGCAGACGGCCGAGCAGGGGGAGCACGCTAACTTGAGCTCCGGACGGCGTAGGGGCCGGCCGCGCGGCTCCGGCAGGCGCCAGATCCTTGCTACTCTCGGTAAGGATGCTCCCATCATTGGCCCCTCTGAAATGCCAAGCTTTCTCATTTTCTTCTTGAACAGCCCCAAATTTCCGTTTTTGCGGTTTGGTTTCTTGCTATGTTTGCTCCTCTTGTGGATTTCTGTTTCACTATAGGATGGGGTCCAGTTAGGACGATCTGTATGTTGCTTTTTTTCTCTAAAGGTGAGTAACAAGTCAATATCTGTTACCACTGGCCAGAGTTTTGCTGTTGAATGTCGAGCTTATCTCCTCTATTAATAATTATTAGATTGATTCTCATTTTATCCCCTTTCGAGTTTCGACCCTTGAAAGATTTTCCTTGGTGGCTTGCCTTATCGACCTAATCCTCTACTGAGTATGTTTTAGTAAAATTTCATACAGATTAACCGCAATTTGTGCTTCTTTTTATCACCTAATAGTTTACTTGTTTGAAATTTGAAAATTGTTAATATGTCAACTGCTCGAAAGAATTAATTTGTCTGCCTGACTGTTACTCCAAAAATGCAACAGGGGAATGGTATGCTCTGTCCGCTGGAGGGAGCTTCACACCTCATGTCATCATCGTGGGTACTGGGGAGGTAAGACATGGATTTGAACCTCGTCACGAACTGAAGTTTCCCCGCAATTAATTTTCCATTGTTAACTCGGTGTAGCTTTCACTTCTTGTTTCACGTTTAACACTGAACTTTGTCCAATTTGTTTGCAGGATGTGGCTGCACGCATAATGTCGTTTTCCCAGAAGGGTCCACGCTCGGTATGCATCCTCTCTGCCAATGGTATAATATCTAGTGTAACGTTGAGGCAGCCGAACTCATCTGGCAACTTCACCTATGAGGTATGAAATATCATTCAGACTTGATATCTTATTATCATTCTCTTCCTAATGTTGTAGATTAGGATCCACGGCCCTAGTGAACTTGTGATTATTATTTTGTAGTTGTTGCTAGCTATCTGTTTTATGTCTTGTAGTTTTAAGAGAATACACCAAAATTTGTACTCGCGAAGGCTCCCACTTTGTTCCATGCTCCTGTAGAATCACTTTGTAGGCAGCCAAAGTCTGATAATCATAAGTGAGATTAACAATATTCAGAAACTTGTCGATATGGCAACTTGTATTTGTTCTGAGATGATGACAACGTTATCATGCATCTTACTGCCATTTTTATTCTTTGAGGACCTAAACTTTGCCTTTTAAAATGGATAAATGTGGTTTGTAAATCTGGGTTTTTTTTTAAAAAAAGGCGGGACAGTGAAGGAAAACATCAAATTTTGGTTGTTACATTAAACATTGGTCACTTCCATTCTCTACGAAAAGCTTTTTGCTGTGGCTTCTTGGCACAGCTCATACATATGATTGTGTGTAAGCTGTTAATTTGAAGCTGTAAAACGATATTGATTTTTTTTTTCATGTCAGGGACGTTTTGAGATTTTGCAATTGATGGGCTCATTCACAATGGCTGAGGAAGGTAGGAGGAGAAGCGGTGGGCTCAGCGCGTCTCTTGCTGGCCCTGATGGCCGTGTGGTCGGTGGTGTTGTGGCGGGAATGCTGCGTGCTGCCGGTCCTATACAGGTAAAACCTGACTGAGCATGTACCAATTTTTACTCATGCACTCGTGTGATTCTTCCTCAGAACAATCTTGTTGGTTCATAGTTCACACTTCACTGCCACCTGTAACTGTAGGCGTACTTGATGAAATCTTCTTTTATTCCTTAACATGAACCATTGTTTCGTTTTCCCCAAAGATGCATCAACATGAACCATTGTTTTTAGGTGATTGTGGGTAGCTTCCTGCCCAACAGCCTGAAGCAGCATCAGAGGCGGATGAGCTTGCAGCAGCAGCCATCTCCTATTCCGGCACTGCCGGCGCCCATGGCTCCGCCCCAAGTGCTGACAGCGGCAATGCCGATTTCTCAGGCAGCTCCAGGAAACGGGTTCCATGCACCGCCACCACCACCGGCTGCACCCCAGCAAGCCAGCCATGCCAGTGCAGACCAGGGCAGAACAGGCATGAACTTGAACAACGCAGGCTTCACGATGGTTGGCTGGCCTCCAAGCTCCCAATCCATGGCGCACGGGAACTCGCCTGACATCAACCCCAGTTTAACTCCGCAGGAGTAGAACTGGTTATGGTGGTTGTCATTCTTTTGTCCCCTCAACCCTGACACATTTGGCAGGGCATGGTTCTTACTGTCCATGTGTGATTTGATGATTAGCCGACGTGCAGGTCTGCAGTATTAATTTTGGGGAGGAAACTACTGAGGTTTTTAGACTGGTAGAGTGCCGGACTAAGGATAATTTAGCCAAGACCATTAGGATGAGGTAGGTGCTGTAATGGACTAACCCGTTTATCTTTAGGAGAAGGATGTGTCATTTTGTTGGGACATTGGTTGTGATATTGGTCATGGACTGTGGCAGTTAGGTTATTTCGAGACCCGTTCAGCAGTGTCCCTTGCAGTTGTGCATGTGCTCTGTAGCCTACTCTGTTACTGGCGTGTACCTGTTGGTACAGGATTATGGATTCTCAGGATTGGCATTTGAGCAATTTGCATTTGCAGGCACCGATTACACTGTTTCTCAATAACACTGACACTGTTTTTGTTATATTGTTTCTCAATAACACCGACACTGTTTTTGTTATATTGTTTCTCGATAACACTGTTTTAATGAATATTGAGGTTTGCTCACTTAGCATAACTACTCTGCCACGTAGTCATCTTGATATTGCACGTATCCTTGTGCCAAAAGATAAGTGTCAAAATGCGTTGTACCTATAGAGAATGCAGTAGAGAATGAAGCAACCGTTCCATATGAAACTACAAATTTTTTGGTTGCCAAAAGAAAAGACAAATGTCATCACAAGAAATAGTAGTACAATATACTTATTGGTCGATCTTTGTAAAACTTTGGTGTAATCCATATGGGATTAGGCCAATTCAACCAAAGTTGTGGAGTGACCAGGTCATGAAAACTTTGATCCTCCAAATTATAGACTCCAACATCACGACGGATATGTTTCTTCTCCAATAGCCAGTACTCAGAATAATCTGTGAAATAAACATGATTCGGAAGCAATTTGGGGTATTTTTTTGTTGGAAGGCAACAAGTGTAGCTATGTCCAATGAGAAGGGCATCATCCCCAAGGGCATTTAATTGAACGACACGTTGCTTCTCAAGATCGATCTTATAGATTTCAAAACCATATGTATGCATCTCCTTGGGCTCTTCCTCTTGGATGTCAGTATGTCTCCAGATTTGCAGCACATCCCCAGAAGACGCCCGGGCAATGTACACATTAAATGCATTGTATGGCAAAACGTCCTGGAAAATGATCTCACAGGAGGCAAAAGAACCAGCAATGGTGTAGCGGTGGATTCCCCCTTGACGATTCATCGCATAGAATGCACCGTCCTCCTGCTATATGCAATCGGAATACTCTGAATAACGGGGCGAGGTCGTGACCCAGTGCCACTGTTGCGAAGGAGAGCTGCCTGTCCGGATTGTGGATCAGCATAACAGTGCAATCGCCGCCTCGCGACGGGTCACAGGACAAGACCACCTTCAGATACAATATTTCTCTGAGCTCACCCGCCTCGTAGGGCTGCGGCGGCTGGGTTTCTCTCCTCGGAAGAGCGGCGTCGTAAAAGGAAAAGTCGTACCTGACGAGCTCGCCGGCTTCGTCGAGGACGGGATTTACCTGCTCGATGGTGGCGACGGGGGGGGGGGGGGGGGGGGGGGGGGGGGGAGCCCAATCTGCTCGCCAGTGGCCGGATTGAGGAGGTGGAGCTCGGAGCCGTCGTCGGCGGTGACGAGCCATCCATGGGATGAACCCCAGATGTACCGGTCGGCGATGGGTGGATCCGGGAGTTGAGGCAGCCGGTAGGACTTGTCGGCGGCAAGGCTGTAGAGCTCGGCGCCGGCGGCGATGGCGTAGAAGAGGCAGGGAGTTTGAGAGCGCGTATAGCCCCTTGGGAGGCGGCCGAGACCGCGAGCGGCAGCGCGCCATGAAGTGCAGGCTGCCGCGGAGCTGAAGACGTCCGGGAACTCGAGGACGCACAGGACCGTGGTCAGGACATCGGCCGGGAGCTTGGACCAGTCGGCAGCGTCGGAGGTCCGCGGCTGATCCATGGGCGGATTCGCGGCGAAGTGGAGCGGGGGATCAGGCAAGGTGGCGATTATATGGACGGCGCGGGGGCGGCGACGCCCTAGCTAGCTTTCCCTATCCGAGATTATATGGACACATTTTGACAAAAGCTTAGAAGTATCATATGTAACTAGTTGATTATTTTAATAAGAGATGTGAAGCTAATAAATTATAACTCAAATATAAAGAACCAAATACTTAAATATGCTTTCATCAATTTACGATACACTGCATGAAGAAAAAGCAACTCTGCTTGTCTGCACTAGTGTGTGCGTCTTGTAGCTGCTCCGCGTGTATGTCCTGATCGCCGTCGCTACTATCCCGATATGTTGAGTAGAGAAGTCAGGACTATCAGAAGTCATTTTAGAATTTACTGATAGGTGGACTAGTCTTTTTAGATGAGCTCTCAAACATTGTTGACGACGATGGTACTCAAAGGCAAGGAAAATTAAAGTAATGGTACATATGGGTCTTGAAGTTTTTTAATGGTACACAGGGAATTTTCTCTAAAAACAGGGTTGTTTCTCTTCGTGGGTTGGATCGAGTGAATCCATGTTTGGCACTGAAACCTAACCTTCAGGGCTGAATTTTTGTGTTCGATAATCCGGCTGTCTCTTATCAATGCACAAGAGAGGAAAGCAACAAGCAGGATGACACAGCAGGTTTGTCCGTCAGCAAAATCAAAATCCATTTTTTATGCAACTCATTTGAAAATGGAAATTCAAAGTTCATTTTTTGTGCAACTCATTTGAAAATGAAAATTCAAAGTCCCATATTTAAAATTCAAGTAGAAACTTAGTATACATCCATCATACACATCATTGTATGCACTACTAAACAATACTCCCTCTATTTCTAAATTATTATTAATTTTTTTAGTTAACTTTAACCATTTATAAAAGCGCCCTAAGTCGGAAAAATATCGCAAATGGGAGGGCATGTGCTTTTCGCTTCCCACAGCCAATGACCACTACGGGAAAAAGTGCAAGGTCAAGGAACCGGAAGAGGAAGGGAGATTTTGTTGGAACATTGGTTGTGATATTGGTCATGGACTGTGGCGGTTTAGGTTATTTCGAGACCCATTCAGCAGCGTCCCTTGCAGTTGTGCATGTTTAGTTGTGCTCTGTACTCTGTTAGTGGCGTTGGTACAGTACAGGATTATGGATTCTCAGGACTGGCATTTGAGCAATTTGCATTTGCAGGCAACACATGTTTGTCTCGTCGGTGAGTCACACTGACATTGTTTTTGTTACATTGTTTCTCAGTAACACTGTTTTAATGAATGTTGAGGTTTACTCACTTTGCATTGGCACGTAGTCATCTTGTTGTTGTACATGTCCTTTGCCAAGTACAGTAGCAAACATACGCCACACGGCGCTGCTCTGGACCCGGTGGACTCGTGTGCAGTGGCCACGCCAAGTCGCCGATCGAAAGTTGTCACGACAAAACGAGCATACCCCACGTCACGTCACAAATGGGTGCGTGGTGGATATTTCTCACCGCCGTGCTCTGCTCTAGAACGTCGCCTTCGCCTTCCGCCACCTTCGCTCATTCTCTAGACTCCTCTCCATCCGCTCCTCCACGGCCCACTGAAGAATCCCGCTTCTTCTCCTTGCTCTATAAAATCCCCTCAGACACGCCCACGATGCCACCAGCAACAAGGAACAGCACAATCCAGAAACACCACGACCCGAATCAGCATCCACCAATCCTTACTCACCAACCAATCCCTGACGCGAGGATGGCGGCGATGCACCTGCGCGTGACGCACCGCGACGAGGAGGGCCACAAGGTGACGGAGCGGGTGCCCGTCCCGGAGACGCGGCGGCCGGACACGGCGAGGCACTTCGAGCGGAAGCTGGAGGAGCAGGGCCTCCACCGCTTCGAGCGCCACCCGGCCAACGCGCCCCGCGGCGTCGGCATCGGCGCGCCGCCGCCCAAGTCCGGCCGCGGCGGCAAGTACACCTGGGAGGGGCCCGGCGGGCCCGTCGACGACCAGCTCGACCCGGCGCCGCCCGCCGTCGACCCCAACGACCCCAACTACGAGGAGGGAGACGAGGAGGAGGACGAGGTGGCCAAGGATGTGGTTGTTGGGGAGGTGGAGGTGGCCAAGGTCGCCGAGGCCAGGGACGGGGTTGCTAGAGTCGACGTCGCGCCGCCCCTGCTCCAGGAGCAGTAGTTGCAGCAGTTTGCCTGAGAGGCTGAGCTTAATTATCGGCCAAGGATGTTCGTTTATCAACTGTGATTGTATTTTGTTTTGTTTTGTTTGCTTTGTGCTGAACTGAACTAGAGCGAGTGGACTGTAATAATCTGTACTAAGCGAATAATCCAGTGTGTATCGAAATCTAACTGAGTTTGCAGTTCCCAGGCTTGCTTACCATCTCTAGGCATTGTGGGAAAGTTTAAAACACACTCGGCTAGATTTTGCTATCACGTTCTTGAGCTCTGAAAGGTGTCTCTGACTGAATTTCTGAAGCTGCGAGATGCTGGCTGTTCGCGCTCGTGCCGGACCTGAATGGGGACAACCGGATCGACGGCATTACGCCCCCGGCCCATTCATTTTCGTGTCAGATCTGGGATGGAGCCATCCCCTGCGAATACCCATCTTGGGCCTTTCCATCATGGCCCACGAGCAGCTCATGTGGGCCTGATTGGATTCACAAACCAATCGCTGGCCCGGCCCATAAGGAGAGGCTTTGGCTAGGTTTTGGCACGGCTGCGAGTCGCTCGCGTCTTCGCTCCCGGCGGCTGGCTGCCGTTTTCCGTCTGCCTGCCGATGGCGAAGGGCGACGATGCGTTGGCGCGGAAGCGCAACAAGGTGCGCCGGAAGCGGCTGCGCAGCAGCGAGAACGCCGTCTCGTCCCGGGTCGCGGCGATCATCGCGTCCAAGAAGCGCCGCAAGTCGGGGAAGCGCCGCGGCTGCGAGGGCATGTGCTTCTCGCTCCCCACGCCCGACGACCCCTTCAACGACCGCTACGGGAAGAAGCGCAAGGTCGAGGAGCCGGCCGAGGAAGAAATCGTCGACGACGCGCCTGCCGGCGCCACGGCGGCCAAGGACGAAGTCCCCAAGCTGAAGAAGAAGAAGAACAAGGATTTGGACGCCAAGAAACAACCATCGGCGAAAGTACCTAAGGCCAAATCGAAGGCCATACGTCAGCAGCAGACGGAGAAGGAGGAGGGCCCCGTGGATTACGACCGGCCCTCCAAGTTCTTGGTAGTCTGCCTGAACGCCATTCGGGAACGGTGGGGTCGGCATCCACGGCGCCGGTGACTGGGGCGTGGAGCTGTGGAGGAGCTGCTCGGCCGCGGCGCCGCGCGACGTGCTCGACACCGACGGCGCGTGCGCCACGCTGGAGCAGACGGCGTGGCTCGTCTCCACCGCCTGCGACATCTTCGCGAGGAAGGAGAGGCTGGGGATGGTCGTCTCCTGTCCCTTCCTGCTGTACCTCGTCCCGACGCAGGAAAAGGCTACACAAGTTAGTGTTAATTCCTATCATCTTGTTCAGTGCTTAATGAACGAAATGTAGATGATTTTGTGATTACTCAGTGTTGATTTGGCAGGTGCCATCAATATGTAAGCCCCTGAAGTCTCTCGGTATTCATTCGGTGAGCTTGCATCCTGGAGCTTCTATTGAACACCAGGTGTCAGGGTAGGTTATGTTCACTTACTAGTATCATCCTGAAGTCAATTTGGTTCTTCTGATGTTTGGTCAGTAGACCCTATAAACACCAGTGTTAATTCATTTCTGTCACTGCTCTCTCAGATTAAAATGTTGTGAGCCGGAGTTTCTTATATCGACCCCTGAGAGACTTCTTGAACTTGTTTCCTTAAAAACAATCGACATATCAAGCGTATCGATGTTGGTTAGTAACATATCATTTCACATGCATAATGCATTACTCAGTTTGTTGATCTTTGCGGTTGCAATTTCCAGTAAGTATGGAATCTAATAGTTCAAGCTACTGTATAAATATCGACTCCTTGCACGGTTGATTCTACAATCTTTTGTCCATAAAGTTAACTATCCTACAGCCAAGTTTCATATGATAACTTTGATTGACAGGTCATTGATGGACTGAAATCTTTCTTGGACCTTAATGTTGTTGATAAACTTTATTCTATCAGAAATGCCATATCAAGCAAGCCTCAGATCACTGTCTTCAGTGATCCACGTGATAATAATGTTGCTACAATAGCAAGAAACCTAGTTCGTGGAAGAGTTACAAGGCTTTATATCAATAATTCTGTTCTATCTAGAAGTGCATTCATAGCCCAGTATGTGCACTTCTGTCCATCAGAGGAGCAGAAAACATCAAAGGTACTTATCGAGGAGCACATTAGTGAACGGCTGCTGAACTACTGTAAATTTTCTTTACAACCTCCTGTCTTCCTTGCTTAATTTTATTCCTTAATTTTAATCCTTGGCGTGCTTCATACTGGATATCCTGCTATTTTTATTCTAAACCTCAAAGAGTTGATGTTTCCTGGCATTAATAGCCTGGATAGGCATTTGCAACTTGCGTGCTATAGCTATTCCTATATGTCTATGTTAATATCCCCGCTTATAATTTATCAGGTTCAGAATGCTTGGATTACTGTTCAAACAAATCGTGTTTGCCACTTTTGGTTTGATGAGCTCCTAATTTTTTCAGGTCAAGGAAATCCTTGAGCAGATTTTAAAAGGTCATGCTAAAAAGGCGTCAAACGTTCTGCTAGTTGCTGCAAGCGATGAAAACGCCAAGGACCTATCTTCATCACTTAAACTAGAAAATTGCACAGTGACTGATGGATCACATGACCATTCTTTTACCATCTGCAGCAGGTGCAGTGAACCAAACAACGTTTTAGTTTCTCCAAAATTTCTTATATTTCCATGCCAGCTGAATCATATGCAGCATGACTGCATTTTTAACATTTTAGCAACATATTGCTGAGACTCGAAGATTCAGTTTTAGAGAAGTTATTTGGCCCCATTATCTCTTCATACATATTTAGAGTAATGAATGGTTCAACTTTGACATCTGAAACTTAATTGTATTTTTGCAGTGTGGGGCTGATGAATGTCTTTGCGAAAGATCGGGAAAACATGGCCATTACTGATGTTGAGGAGTTTGAAACCGTGTTGATCGTGGATTTGCCTCCATCGGCTGATGAATATGCTGAGATCCTTACCATGGCAGCTCGTCACACCGTTACTGGGGAGGTGCACAGTATCTTCTGTAATACTGATGCCCCTCTTGCGAAACCTTTGGCCGAGCTCCTTGCAAACTGCAGACAGGCGGTGCCTGATTTTCTGAAAAACTTAGAGTCCTCATAATAGGATTAAATTTTTGCTGAAGCAATTAGAGGCAGCCATGGTGACTAAGACTAGTGTTGTCACTCACCAACCATGTATATTGTCACCAAACAATTTTGATATTTTCTTGCTATATCTACATGTAATCATTTTTTAGCACACCAGTGATATGATATCCCAGTTTCGACCTTGATGTACTACTAGCACTCGTTGTGAAATGCGAATGTGAGTACATTGCTGTCTTTTAGCGTGTGAAATGTGAATGTGAGTACATTGCTGTCTTTTAGCCCTTTTTCTAGAGAGCCAGCTCAGCTGATGGTTCATAAGCTATCAAGCTCTACAATTGTTGATTTTGTAAAAATAGTGCGTCAGTCATCAGGGACCGCTCATTGCTCCCTCTCTTTTTCAAAGGAAGCTGAAAAAGTATACACCGATTGACTGATCGATCTGTGGACCTTTAAAGTGCATCAAAATTTCAAATGCATAGCTTCCTTTAATCAAGTTCCTTTTTACATCTTCACAGTACTCACTTTGATAACCTTTTATCATCTTCAACGGATTGTGCAGCCGGCAACAGCAAGGAGCTGTGCTCCAGCAGTATAGCTGAGCATCCAGGCCGCCTGGACTGGCTCGGCACGGCCTGACTAGGCACACCGGGCCGACCGGTCCGTGCCTAAGCGTGCTCCGGGCCTGGCAGCCAACCTGTGGCACGACCCGGAGTTGCTTGAGCCGCCGCCGTGCCGGACCGTTTGGCCTGGTGGCCCGACAAGCACGGCAACCCAGTAGCCCGGGGGGCACGGCGACACGCGGAGAGGCAAGCACGGCGGCACGCATAGAGGCGAGCGGTGACGCGCAACGCGAGGGGAAGAGGCGAGCGATGGCGCGCGGAGAAGAGGCGAGCGGCGGCGCATGGAGAAGAGGCGGACACCGACGAGGGGAGGGGATGGGGACGCCGGTGAGGGGAGGCACCGGATGCGGGAGCAGCCCCGAGCAGGGGCAGGTGGGGCGTGGCGACACGCGACGCGAGGGGAGGGAGGCGCAGGGGGAGGGAGGGGAGCGAACGCGGTGGGAACTGTGTAGGGTTAGGGAGTCGGCTAGGGTTTAATAGTGGGCTGAAATGTTGATGGGCCGCCTTCTCCTTTCGAACTGTTACCGGGCCGTCACCTTTTCGGGCCATGCTGCGGGTTTGGAGGTCGGCCCGAGGCATGGCCCGCACCGTATTCCAGGCTGGCACGAGCCTGGTGTTTTCTGGGCCGGGCTGTTTTCGGTTCGTGCTTTTCATGCCGGGCCACTTTTTTAGCCTAACCCGGATGCTCAGCTATATGCAGCAGGTGAAGTGAACCAGAGAACATTATAGTTCCGGTTACATATCCAATCCTTTATGCCAACTGAATCATGTGCAACATATATACATGTTTTTCTTCATTTTAACAACATATTTTCTGAGTCTTAAGGACCTAATTTGGAGAATCTATGGTGGGTGTTACTCGCCTGAAGCTTTAGAGAATTTTTACTCAGTCTAGTATACTTTAACTGAGACAAAGAGCTATGCTCAATATCTGAAACACATCTGCAATTTTCGCAGCGTGTGAATGATGAAATGTCCCTGGGAAGGATCGGGAGAATTTGGCATTGACGTATGCTGAGGAGTCTGAAACCCATGCGTTGGCTGACCTGTGGCCAAACGGATCGCCCGACATGACCTGGACATGAAAAAGCCCGACACATTTAATTTCGGGCACAGCACAAAATAGGCCAGAGGTGCTGGCCTGACCCGTTAATAAATTAGCCTGAAATTAAAATTTGATCTAAAATTGAAATCTAACCCATTAAACTACAATAACAGTAGAAAATGGAGTAAAAGTGATGCAAGGTGGATTCAAAGCTTTGACCTCAGTTCAGAGTGAAGTTACACTATCACTGAGCTATGTTACTTTATTTGTTTAGATATAAAATATATTTGTACTTGATATATCATAAACGAGCGGTACTGTCGGGCCGAGGCCTCAGGCCAAGCACAACACGAAGCCTTATGCCGGACTTTTCTTCGTGCTTTGGACCGGCCCAAGAAACACAGCCCATTTGGACACCTTTAGGCCGACCGCGTCTTGCAAAGTGCAGGCCGGTAGTGGCTGGATTTAGAATCGTTACTGTATTGCTTGCATTTTTAGAGCAACCATAGTGAGTCGTGGTTGTTAGGATGAGTGCTGCCAGTCATCATCCATGGCACTTCGATTACCAAACAATTTTGGTATATTTTTGTCAGTTTTCATTCCTCAGCAGACTCGTGATATCCATGACTATGTCGTGATGTACTACTGTCTCCTAATAGTTCATAATTTGAAATGTGAATATGTTAAAAGTCCTTATCTGGAAGAACCGGCTTGGGTGCAGTAGGTTTATTTTTAAATGGAAATCTATTTCATCAAGCAAATGAAAATATCCCGGCCTCTTCATCAAGAGATGAATATGACCGATAATTATTACAAAATTTTAGTATGCGGGAGTCTCCATCGCCCACATAGTGCACACATCACACAATCACATAAAAGGACTGAGATTTAATAAAAAAATCATCACAAACTTAATCTATGACTAAATCTTTACCTATGGTTGACAAAGATCTCCATTATCAATATCTCCAGAAGAAGATAAGCATTTTGCAACAAGGTGTGCTCCTCCTCTTCTGGAATAATGATCATGTCCTGGTCCAATATGACCCCCTATAAATAACCTGCATAAAAGAGACAATAGGAGCTTTATCAAAAACAATATCATTATAGCTTAATCATATGGCCCAACATATGGCGCCTGCTTCCATAAGTACTAGGAGCTTTTTGCTTTCTAACAAGTTATCTAGCCAATCTCCAAACATGTGAGTTGCACTAACAGGGGGTGTTATACCAAAAGCTAATTCAACCACTTTTCAAATAAACTTGGCGACGACACAATCAAAAAAGAGATGTTGTATGGTCTTATTATAATTACAAAAACAACATTTCTCATTTTCATGTTAATTCTTTTTAACTAAGTTATCTTTGGGAGTGTGACTCCTTTATGTAAGAATCAAAGAATTTTTTTTTATTTTTAGAGATATCTTAACTCTCCATAAATATCTGTTATATGATACAATATTTATATTCAACATTGCATTATACATTGAACTAATCGAAAACTGGCCACTAGAATTAAGTGACCATTTAAAGATATCAGATTGATCATTTAAATGTAAATTAGCAATGCGTAAAATCAAAGTATTCCATGAATAGAGGTTTTGGTCTACTAGAGATCTCTGAAATGAGATGTTTAGAGGTACAATACTCATTATATCAAGCATTCCTTCTTCTAACTATATCATATAAGTTGGGATATTGCTCTTTTAAAGTAGATGTGTCCAACCATTTATCTTTCCAGAATCTTATCTGATTGCCATTTTGTACTATGAAATTCCCAAAAGTGAGGAATTGATTCTTGATATTTATAAGACCTGTCCAGAAATATGAGTCTCCAGGCTTTTTATCTACTAGAGTTATTGACTTATCACCTAAGTATTTATTTTTAAGAACTTGCTGCCATGCCCCATCTTCATTAATTAGATTGAATATCCATTTACTAAGAAGACATTTATTCTGAATTTCTAAGTCCATAATTGAAAGGACCTTGATGTCGCCTAGGGGGGGGGGGGGGTGAATAGACGATTCTATAAATTTCTGCGAAATTAGACCTAACAAAAAGAATCAGTACGATCGGCAGTGCCAATGGCTGCTACCGATGCTCAATCGGCAGTGCCGATAGTGGTATAAAAAGTCACCCAAATATAAATCTAAGTTGATTTCGCAGTTACTAGATTGATAGAAAGACTACAATAATTAATTGAAGCACTACAACAATATAGCAACTACTAGATACAAGCTACATAAGTAGATTTAGTAATTTAAGTAAATACAAGAGCAAATCCTAGAGCATAAAAAGGTAACAAGTAAATAAAGGAGCACACAGAGACACAATATTTATTTACCGAAGTTCGGACTCCTTAATGAGTCCTACGTCTCTGTTGAGGGGCTCGGTCACACTTGAGCCGGGTCTCTTTCAACCCTTTTCCTCGAATTTCCTTCTCTTGATTCCTTTCCTTTCGGAGGTCAATCGAAATCTTCACAAACTTTTCGCGGCTTACCACAAGCTTGGGAGCTCACTGGGTAACGCCTTGTTGTCTAGGGGATGAATCCCCAAGAATAACAAATGCCACAACAATTACTTGCTTGCTCAAGTGCTCAATAATGGAGTTTTGCTCTTTCTCTCTCAATCTCTCGTCAAATCTCACCCACAAGATATAGCACTAAGCAATGAAGAGTGAAGAGGTAATTTTTGGCTCAAATGGATGTTTCTTTGATGTGTTTTTAGCACCCCCAACATTAGGACCGAAGGAGGTATAAATAGGAAGAGCTCAAAAACTAGCCGTTGGGCCTTTGAACGCCTCGCATCGGCACTGCCGATGCCCGGATCGGCACTACCGATAGAGAGGCTAAAAAACTAGCCGTTTGGGGCTCTGGATGTCCCGCATCAGCACTGCCGATGAGAGAGTCATAGAGGACAAGAAAAATACATTCTGTTGAGTTCCTGATCGGCACTGTCGATGCCCGGATCGGCACTGCCGATTAGAAAAAAACAGACAGACAACTAATAGAGAAATACCCATAACTTTTGACTCTATGAAAAGATAATTTAAAGGGCTATCCAACCCAACTATTACCAAGCTCCAAAATCACACATAGATTTTCTAAACATTCCCCAAAGGTTATTGGATTAATTTGAACACCGAGACATAAGCAAAACTATCAAAATACATCCCTCTTTATAATACGACATTCCTATACTCAATAGAAATTTGAAACTCTATGTTAATAGGAACACCTTCATATCTTCTTCATTCTTCTTTTTGAGGGTTGCCAACTCCATAAGCAATTGATCTTTTTGGATATTTATTTGATTAATCATCAATGAACATATATATCCAATATTATACCTTTGGTTTGAGCAATGTACATATGATATAGGCTTGATGTTCATCAACTTATGAAGTTTTGCAACTTCCTATGATCAAGCCACTTGATCTTCTTTTGACATTGTATATTCACTTTTGGATCTTTTATCAAATACACTCGTTGTGACATATCAACATCATCTTCTTGTTCCATTAAATGAGTGATATGGATAATCCATAGCTTCATATGGTCTTGCACGGTTCATCGCGCTAAGCCTTAACTCACTCTTCACCATTGCCTTTGGTCCTTCGGCGCCAAGCCTCTTGCTTGCCCTTCACCCTCGCACATGGTCCATTGCAGCCGAGTCTTGCCTAGCCTTCACCGCCTTTTCATGCAACACTACTTTGTATCCAACATTAACAATGTATCTACTTTATCAATTTGATTTCCAAGATGATATTTCCAAATTCATGACTTTTATCTTCTTGTAAGTGGTCACTAGAAGTCCATATTCTATTGGCATAATAATATCCTTGCTTTGACCACCATCACTTATTAATATATATCAACTCATGAATTCCAACTAATACTTGCATTGATATTTCCATTTGATACCAAGTATTCACATAACTATTTTGACATCATCAACTATAGGGATGTCTAATCTCCTTCATGAAGTGTCTTTATCTTCTTTATGTATACGTGTTGCTTGTAGCAATAATCATCACTATCATCAATATCATCCCTTGTCATGAATCAATAATATATTGTGTTGGACTTTTGAAAATATGAAGTGTCTTCATCTTTAACCACGGGTGTTAATTATGTCCACCGACACCTTTATCAACACATTGATTATCTTCATCCTTTGTGAAATGTCTTCACCATATAATATGATAATTTCCAACATACAATCAATCAATTATCTTATAATGGGTCCATAGCCTTTATGAATATGTTATTCTTGACCTTTGCTTGATGTCGGAACATAACCTAACATTAAACTCACAAACTCATATAAAAGGTTAGTTCCAACATGTATTATCATTTATCACCAAAACTCATCATTGATTCAAGGCTAGAGACCTAGACCTTTCAATAATGCCTAGTCCTCCCTGTTCTTTTGATCTACAAATAATACTCCACTTTGCAAGTCTATATTTTTTCTTATGATTATCCCATTACCAGAAAAATCTAGATCTATAGAAATCTAATTTCTGCAATATACCTTTCGGTATTTCAAAAAAGGATAACATAAATAATGCAAGACTATTTAGTATGGAGTTAATTAAAACTAGACGACCACCATAAGACAACAATTTATCTTTCCAGCAACTTAATCTTTTTTAAAACTTTTCTTCTATTACATTTCAATCCACATTGCTAATTTTTTTGTGGTGCAGTGGAATTCCCAAGTACCGGAATGGATATTGGCCTACACCACAACCAAACAGCTCTATATATTGGTCCTCCCAATCCTTAGCTTCACCATAATAGAATAATTCACTCTTATGAAAATTAATTTTTAATCCAGATAATTGTTCAAAAGCATAAAGTATTAACTTCATATTTTTTGTCTTTTCCATGTCATGTTTCATGAATAATATTGTATCATCTGCATATTATAAAATAAAATATTATTGATTTTGTCAAGTCATTGACCGCCCATTGCTCTCTCTCTTTTCAAAGGAAAGCTGAAAAAAAGCAAACGGTATTTGACTATACTATATCTCTGGATCTTTAAAATGCATCCAAATATGAGAGACATACATAGATAGCTTCTTTTAATCAACTTTCTTTTACATCATCAGATTCTTCTCTTCCTCTCTTCTTCTCTGGCTTGTCAGTTTAATAGATTCTTTGTGAGTTGGTTGCAACAACTAAAGATCTATGCTCCCGCAACCTTTCTCACGCCTATCTAGGGTGTCCACAATGGTTTAGTGTAGCTACCGCTTGCAGCTCTTTATTAGATATAAAAGATTAAAAAATAGGAAAGAGAAGAAATATAGCGTTGTAGCAGTGCTGATGTATAGATAAGCAAAATGCTACTCCATCCGTTCATATTTACATGTTATTCTAAGATTTTCAACTTTTCTACAATTATATATTATTCTCGTTTCTCAATGCACCTTTCTTTCTTCCCAATACAATATTATCTTTTTCCACTACATCTCTATCTCTATCTCTATCTCTTTCCTTCTTGTTTTCAGTACACCCATCTTTTTACTTTTTCTTATTTTCCGTGTCCAACTCCAAAATAACATCTAAATATGAATGGAGGTAGTAGGTAACAATGTACTCGACGCCATCCAACGCGTTTTCCTCTTCACCGCCGTCCTCCCGCAGTCCCGCGTTGGCCCTCCTCATGAGCTCGTCACCGTCCTCTCGTGTTGACCCTTTTGCCACCGTCCTCCTGCAGTGGCCCTCTTCACCGCTATCTTCCCATGCTGGCCCTCCTCCAGGTGTTCATGGAGCCTTGTCGTCGCGAGCTCGGCAGGCCACTGTGACGAGGGCGGCGAGCGACAAGAATGGCTCGCAGAGACGACTGACAGCGGCAGGGCAGGCTCGCAACATGGGCTACGCGTCTCTAATGGTGGCTTCGTGGATGGTGCTGACCAACTGGTATTCTTCTGCTTGGGGCAACGGGCATGGGTGTCGCAGGCTCGATGGCGGATTGATGCAAGGAGTGGGGACTAGGGAGGGTGAGGACTCAACGTAAGGCATCACGGCATGGGGAAGGGCTGGCTACTGGCTGCAAGCTCCACCATGCGTGAGCTCAGGAGCCATGCCGAGTTCCCATGGCTGTGTGGTGACCGGAGAAACTGGAAGAGATAAGGATAAGGAGGGATTGGGTTAATAAAAAAATTTGTGGGCCACCATTATTTTGGATAGTGTGTTAAAATTGTGTCATTTATATGTTATCTTTTGAGCTTATCTATCCAGTATTATAGGCAATAAGGGCCTTCACAACGGTTCACTATAGCTACCTTTAGCAATTAAAAAAGGATAAAAAGTTAGGAGAAAGAGGACCGATACCTACCGCAACAACGATTATGTACAAATAAGGCAAACGCTGGGTAGCGATCAACTTGACGCTACCCGACCCATCCTCCTCGCGCTTGCCCTCCTCTTCCCTCCATATTCCTGGGTGAGCTCGACGGGCACCCGGCAAGGAAGGCATGGCAGAGGTCCTCCTCGATGGCGATGACATCACCGGCAACAGTGACGTTGAGGGTGGGGAACTCGTCGAGGCTGATGAAGCCGTCACCATCGGCGTCCACCTCGGCAATCATGCATGCGAGCTCGTTCTCGGAGGCGGCGTGGCCTAGGCTCTCGAAGAGCGTAGTGAGCTCGCGTTGGCAGGCAGCCGGCGGTGGGGACGGCCATGGCGGGCTGGATGGCGGGAGCAGTCATAGGGGTGGGGGCAGCGGCGCCTATCGCGAGGACAGGGGCGACCACGACGGGTTCGACAGCGGGTGCAGCCGGGGGGCGATGTCTGGTGCGGGGACGGGCGGTGGCTATGGTGGGCACAGCCGCAGGGGTGGGGGTGGCGGCGTCTGGCACGGGGACGGGGGCGGCCTCGACCGGATTCCATGGCCCGTGAGCGGGGTCGGGGGTGGGGGCGGCATCTGGCGCGGGGACAGTGAGCGTTCTCGTCCGGGTTCGCGGCGGCTTGGTCAACGGCGTTCTCATCCGGGTTCACGAGCGGGTGAGTGCCGTGCAGGGGATAGAGATGGAGAAGGTAAGGATGGGGAAGAGGAAATAATAAAATAAAACTGACATACGGGACCCACTTTATTTGGGGCAGTGTGTTAAAGATGGCTGTATAGAATTGTGATATTTAAATAATGTTGTGGTTACAAGTCCAGAACAAATAATTAATGGGCTAGCCAAGGGCTGGTCTGGCCGAAGATCCCTCGCATAAGCTACGAAAGGAAGGAACAAAGCCAAGCTACAACGCTAATGCTGAAGGGCTCATACTGGTGCCCTTAGCCTCCGGACCGTGTAACATTCCTGAAGATGCAACAAACGTGTTGTCATAAATGC
Source organism: Eleusine coracana subsp. coracana (assembly GCA_032690845.1). NCBI lineage: Eukaryota > Viridiplantae > Streptophyta > Magnoliopsida > Poales > Poaceae > Eleusine > Eleusine coracana. The sequence goes on from CM064426.1 coordinate 15,216,847, forward strand.
AGTCCACGTGTCACTTTTGCTTATAAATACGCCCAACGCGGTTACTCAACACAGTTCCCGGGTGAGCGCGCTGTCATAAATTCGTCCCCTGCACCACGCGTTGGCCACCAGATTGGCGAGTGCACGATCGGATGCGGGCAATCATCACGCACCGCGCGCCCCGCTGGCTATATAAGCCAGTCCCTCACCCCCTCTCTTCTCACTTTCACTCTGATTTCTCGACCGCTCCGTAAAAACCGAGTGCTCTTGTGAGCACCCCTTCACTGTGTTATACTTATTATAAGCGCGCTCACACCGGAGGCTACTCATTCTTCTTTCTTTAGACCAGCCAACTACAGCCTTCGGCGAGCGATGGGCCCTCGGAAAGCTAAGCCCTCGGTCGGATCTGAGCCAAAGCGGGTTAACGACAAGAAGGCCAGGAGTCCTTACCTGGGGCCGAGTACAGTCACCAAGGCGCTACTGGACACATGGGCTGCCGAACCAAAATGATGGTTCGAGAGGTCTCGTGCGTCGGCGCCGAAGGACGGCAAAACCGTACCCTAGCCTCGCCCGGGCACAATAGTGGTCTTTGAGCAATTCTTTGAGACTGGGCTCCGGTTCTCCTACTCCTAGTTTGTCGGCGAAGTTCTGGCCTTCTACGGGCTCGAAATATAGCAGGTGTTGCCGAACACCATTGCCCGGCTGCCCTGCTTCGAATGGGCTTTCCGAATGGAGGGCTCCGAGCCACACGCCGGTGCCTTCGCTGCGACGCACCTGGCGTCTCAGCGAGAGCACCCTTGCCCCGGAGACCCCACACTGCTGTCTAACTACCTAACCATCACTCTTCGACCGCGTCGTGAATGCGACGTGCCTGCGAAGGGGTCAAGGCAGCACTAGGGGAAGCAGATCACCTCCGGCTGGTTCTACTATGACGTGGGCCCTGATAGCAATCTTCGCAATCGGAATGCTGAGATCATATACATGCCGAAGCCCGAGGTCCCGGAGGATAGCCTTCTCAGCAGCCGCGTCCGGCTGTTATCCCGAGTGGCCAAGCGACTAAGCATGCGGGATTTGGTGGAAGAATTCTGCACTACCGGCATCGACCCCCTTCGGGCCGACTGGCACGTGCAATTCATCACCCAGGACCCCATAAGTGGGGCTTTGCAGTTTAACCAAGAGCGGCTCCCGAAGATCAACTTCGCCGAGATAGAGCAGCGAGCCATCCACTATCTCGGCCCTCTGATTCAGAAGGAATAGGAGCTGCTTGGGGAGATGGGACGCCGTGGGCGGACCAACCGCATTGTGCAGCTATACAATACGGAAGCCGTTCTGCCCCCCCGGGAGCCACACCGGGCCGAAGCTCGGCAGACCGGAGGCAAGGCAGCTAAAGGCCCCACCGACGAGGAGGAGGAAGAAGAGACAGAGGAGGAAGGAGAGGAGCATCACGTTGAAGACATCCACAACGATGAGGAGGAGGAAGAAGAGCTGGCCCTGATGCACACACGGAGAGCCGGACGCAGCAAAGGTTTCATGGGCGTCCTTCCTTCGGGTGTGCAGTCGAGTGACGTCGGAACATCTCTTCGGGCAAGCGACTTCAGCGGTTGTCTCGAAGCCGCCACAACACTGGGGTATGCGTCGTAGATGCTGGACCTTTGCGACAGCAGAAAGGCGCTTGAGGACGTCGACACGACGACTGCTATCAGTTACTTGTCTCGCTTAACCGCACAGGTATGTGACATCTAAGGCTTAACGCGTTCGGTCAAAAATACTATTATCGGCTTGTAACTCTTCGTGTGTTGGCGCAGACCGTGTTGCTATTCCGTCACCTCGAGACCAAACTGTCCCCGGAGGCCACCCTTGCGGAGCTGAAGAAACAACTGGCCGAGAGCCAAACACAAGCCCAGTTAGCTACCAGCGATCTGAAGAAAGCCTAGGATGCGCTCACAGAGGCTAAAAGGAAAGTGTAGCAGGTCACCGAGGAGGCAAAGAAGAGTGCCGAGGACCTAGGGAAGCGACTGGAGGTTCTGTAGAAAGATAACCAGGCACTGAGAGCCAAGAATGTGGACCCACATAACGACAATCAGAAGCTATCCAGAGCTCTAGAACAGGCCTCCATATATATCAAAGAATCTGAACGAATGAGCCGAGGCCTGTCTGGCTTAATCTCACAGCTGCGCCTCTTCTTTGTTGGAATGGGACTCGCCTCCCGGGAGCCAGGGCATGCCGAGGGGGAGGGTATGAAAAGCATCACCTGGCTGAGCAAGGGCCTTGAACGTGCGAGAGATGGTCTTCGATCATACGACACCATCTGTGCCCGGATAGGCTGGACAACGGCTTACTCTACAATGGAATCACTGGCCGCGCCTCAACGCTTGGAGATTCGCGAGGCTGCGTGCCAGCTGCTATCCCAGTGCCGGGGTGACCGTGCCGTGTACAGCCAACTGCAAGAACGGCTAAGCCCCCTTGGTAACATCTTGGGGCGGGAGTTCTGGCAGCCCCTCGGCAACGACCTTGCCGAAGCCCTTGCTCGCGAGGCAGCTGCTCACCTGGCTGCATCCGCCCCCACCGGTAACACCCCAGTTTCCGATGGATGAAGGGAGACCGGCCCGCCGACTGGTGGTGCGGACGGCATCACCAACACAGCCCCTGGCACTTCAGGCCATGGCGCCAGTTCGCCCGCTGCTACCGCCACTTCTGCTGTTCCGGGCTCCGGCACCGGAGAGCCCCACGACCCTGAGGCACCTTCCACAGCCGCTCCGAAGACCTAGGTGTGAGTTCGCCCTCATCTAAGGCCACCGCACCTTCTAGGTTAGCTAGCACTTCATGGGTTGTGATTTTTGTACGGCGATCGTAAGCGTCTAGCGCTCCGATGGCTCTCTCTTTATAACTTAGGCATCTTTTGGAATGAAACTTAGTTCATTATTCACCTGAATTGCCTATTGCACTTTCCCTAAGATTGTCTTTGTTACTTTTCTCTAGAACATACCTCCCGAGGATGCCTCCGTGGTTCCGCCGGATGCCACGATACTGGACATAGCTCTAGTATCTATCAAAGTGCCGGGGGTTGGGGAAGCCCCTGGCGATTACTTGATTCGTGGTGTGCACTGGCGGCGTTGGAAGCGGAGCACCCTGATGGGAATTTTATAGAATTCCTATCTTCCATTGAGGAAGAGAATGAGCGCATTAAAGCGGTCTGCCTGCGCGTTTCCCCGAAAGTGCTACTTCGTCGGCGCATGAGCCGCGACGTCGAAGGGCGAGCGGCGGCACTGCGGCCGAACCCCTTATTCTGTTGCCAGCATCGAAGGCAGAGCCAATCGAGATTTCCAGTGGCAGCCCTAGTCTGTCTCATGGCGACGCTTCATCTAGCAATTCGTCTGACCTGGACCTAGAGGCTCTCCGGCAAGCGGCGCAGACACCCTTCGGCCGCTAGCAAATTATTGCCGACTTGGAACGGCACCGACGGAGCATAGCGCAAGGCCGTCGTCGGATAGAAGAATCGAGCACCACACTTAGTGATTTGGCCGAGCAGCACCGCGAGTTATCAGAAATGCTCAACGAACTGAAGCGGTTGTATTAAAGAGATGTATCTAGCTCAGGGACCTTGAGCCCCTTAGCGTGTTGGGCCTTCGGGCCGTTGTATATTTAATGCCCTTGGGCTCCAGTAAAGCCTCACGCCTTTGGGCAGATTCTATATCCCCCTGCCCTTGGGCTTGTGTTGTATTAAAGAAAATGGCATACTAGTTAATATTCAAACTTACGCTGAAATGTGCAGCCATGGCAAATTATATACGAGTTGCTACTCTATGTGCCGAATGCCTCATCAGGCCTTGGCAAGCTTCGAACTGTAGTTGTTCGACATCTGTCCCGTGTTGCGCCCGGCTTTCCGGACTTGCCCTTCCGGAGCATCGGACCGTAGTTGTCCGGCATCGAACCATAGTTGTTCGGTTAGTGGCCGTAGTTGCCGTTTAAAATGACAGGAATTAACTAAAGTAGCATCATCTTACCTCATTGAGCACGTAATATTTTTATATGCTTGCTCTACTGACATGTCAAACATTGAACTGAACTGTGCGCCCCCACCGGGCAGCTGCGGACACAGAGTAGAGCAATCGGGACGCAACCCAATGGACTCCACGGGACGTAACCCGACATGACTTTTTAAGACGCAACCCGAATGGCTCCTCGGGACATATCCCGAAATGACTTTTTAAGACGCAGCTCGAACGGCTCCTCGGGACATATCCTAGAATGACTTTTTAAGACGTAGCCCGAACGGCTCCTCGGGACATATCCCAGAATGACTTTTTAAGACGCAGCCCGAACGGCTCCTCGGGACATATCCTGTAATGACTTTCTAAGACGTAGCCCGAACGGCTCCTCGAGACATATTTCGAAACACACTAACTAGGTGAAGCATGACACCAGGAACATATATGTTCTATTCCAGCTTTAGATACACCAAAACAGGTATGACGACTATGGGAACGACCAGCTGCTCCTCACACATAGAAACGCTTCAAAGCATCAGCATTGTAGGTGTGTTGCATTGGGGAGCCATCCAATTCCAACAAATGATAGGCCCCCGGCCTGTTTGATCGGTCTACAATAAAGGGGCCCAGCCACTTGCTACACAGCTTGCCGGCGCTGATTGGGTTAGGGTTGCGCCGAAGGACTAGATCACCTGGTGCAAACTCCCTCGCGTGAACCTTGTGATTGTATGTCTTGTCGAAGGATGCGATGTATTTGTGAAGGTTGGCGACTGCTTGCATGCGTACTTCTTCTAACATGTCCTTTGCCACATCATCTTCATTCGCATGAGGCCTGATTGTGCGCAGTGATCCAGCCCGAATCTCCTCCGACGTGACCGCTTCGGCACCATACAATAGCTGAAAGGGAGAGAAACCAGTGGACCTTGTAACAGTTGTTCTGATGGACCAGAGAACATTCGGCATCACTTCGACCCACTTTCCTTTGGCAAGCCAATCAGAGAATGAGAAATCCTAGAGAACAAGTTACCATTCATTCGTTCCAGCGCTCTATTGGCCCTCGGATTAATGACGGAAACTTCACACTTTTTTACTCCCAGGCTAATGCAGTATTCTTTGAACTCATGCCCCTCGAACTGCTTACCATTGTCCACAGTGAGCTCCAACGGAACCCCAAAGCGGCAGACCACATTCTTCCAGAAAAATTTCCTGACATTTCTAGCTGTTATCTGAACCAGTGGCTCGGCCTCCACCCATTTGGAAAAATAATCTATAGCTACCACGACAAACCGATAGCCCCCCATAGTAGTAGGTAATGGTCCAACAATGTCAATCCCCTAACGGGCGAGGGGCCAAATCGGTGGAATTGGTTGCAGGGCTGTGGCCGGTAGGTGAGATTGTCGGGCCATCCACTGACACCCCGCACACACCCGAACTAGGTCTTCGGCATCAGGAACAGCTGTAGGCCAATAGAACCCCTGGCGAAATGCTTTAGCCACCAAGGCCCTCGGAGCCAGATGTGATGAACACAGCCCCTCGTGGATTTCCCGTAACAACTTCTGTCCCTCCGGCCGGCTGAGACAACGAAGCAGAGGAGCGCAAACACCCCCCTTGTACAGAATGTTATCAACAATATTGTATCCCCGACACCGATGCAATATTCTCTGCCGCTCCTCCTTATCATCCGTTAACATATCGTCCTTCAAGACATGCTCGAATGGGAGGCCTCCAATCTTCGGCCGTGATGGCCAACACCCTTCGACCTTTCACCTCCAGCGCAGTTGCTGATTCATTCATAACCTCATGAAGCACATCACCAGCCACCAGGCGCTGTTCGGCCGCAGCCTTGGCCAATGCATCTGCTTCTCCATTTTCAGTGCGGCGGGTATTGTGAACCTCGAAGCCCAAGAAGTACTTATCCATCTCTCTTACTTTACTAATGTACCGAGCCATCTCCGGATCCCTAGCCTGATACCCTTTTGCCAGCTGGGCTGAGACCAATTGAGAATCGCAGTAGATGACCAACCTCCTAGCCCCCAAGGCTCGAGCTTGCCGAAGGCCCAACAATATGCCTTCGTACTTCGCGGCATTGTTTGTTGTTTGGAAAGCCAACGTGACAGAGAACCGCATGGTTTGCCCCCCGAGAGATATTATGACTGCGGCACACCCTGCTCCGGAGGCCCCCCAAGCACCATCAGTGTGAACTGTCCAAACTGGATCCTCCGGAATATCCCAAGCTAGGTCTTCAGCTTCACTGTGAGGGGTCCATTCGGCCACAAATTCCACCAACACTCCAGATTTGATGGCCTTGCAAGCACCAAAGGTGATGTTATATTGAGCCAACTCAGCCGCCCATTTCAACACCGCGCTAGAGGCCTTGTTATTTGTCAACACATCTCGCAGTGGGTATCTGGTAGGTATGGTGATAGGGTGATCATCAAAGTACTACCGCAATTTACGCGAAGCCATGACCACAGCATACAACATCTTGTCCACCACAGTGTAGTTATATCGTGATGCCGTTAGCGTTTCTAATATATAGTACATTGGCAACTGCTGAAAAGTATCATTGCCCTTCGGTGCTTCGTAGACCAAAACCGCACTCACTGCCTTCGACGCCGTAGCAATATATACCAACAGAGGAGCCTTCGATGGGGGTGGTTTGAGAGTGGTGAGTTCAACAAGGTACATTTTGAGCGTCTCGAATGCCAACTGTTGCTCCTCGCCCCATGTGAATGCCCGGGGACCGTGAAGCACTTCAAAGAAAGGTAAGCCCTTTTCAGCCAATCGAGAGATAAACCTGCTCAACACTACAACATAGCCAGTGAATTTTTGCAACTCCCGAATATATGCCGGAGGCTGCATATCCATGATTGCCTTGATTTTGACCGGGTTCAGATTAATTCCCTCCTTCAACACCAGATACCCCAGTAACTTTTCCGAACTGACCCCGAACATACACTTCGCCGGGTTTAGTCGCATCCCTACCCTCTGTAGCTTGGCAAATGTCTCTGCCAGGTCTTTCACATGGTCCGCCTCTTTGACACTCTTGACAACAATATCGTCAATATAAGCTGCCGTATTGCAGCCCATCTGTGTCCCCAGCGTAGCTTTAATAGTGCACGAGAAAGTAGCCCCAGCATTCTTCAACCCGAAGGGCATTCGGTTGTAACAATAAGTCCCCCCTGGTATCTGAAATGCTGCCAAAAGTTGATCCTCTGTAGCCAACCAGACTTGATGAAACCCCGAGTAACCATCCAGAAAACTCATCAATGCACAACCTGCCGTTTCATCCACCAACTGGTCTATGCAATCTAGCGGGAAGTCATCCTTCGGGCAATGTTTGTTCAACGTTATGAAGTCAATGCACATGCGCCACTGGCCATTTGGTTTCTTGACCAACACAGGGTTTGCGAGCCAGGTAGTTCTGTCAATGGGCCGAATGACATTTGAATCCAGCAATTTCTGCACCTCGGCCCTCAAGATGCTGGCCTTCTCCTCTGTCCAAACTCTGATTTGCTACTTGACCGGATGCACCTTCGGGTCAACGTCTAACCGATGCTCAGCAATTGACCTGTCAATACCAGGGAGATCTTTTGGCGACCATGCGAAGACATCTGTATTGTTTCTTAAGAATTGCATCAGCTGTGCCTCCACATCCTATGATAACTCCCTGCCAATCAGAACCGTTTCATCCGGTCGATCGGTACACAGTACAACTTCTTTGGTGCCGTCAACCGGTGTGACCTTGGGTACCCACTTGGGTGTTGCCGGTGGTTCCACTGCAAGACTCTTGTCCTGATACTCTTCGGCTATAACATGGATGCGATGCTGTCTCGGCGATGACCCAAACTCCAACCTCTGGGCCTCAACTTGATCCCATACACCGTGATGAGACCCTCTGGTCCGGGTATCTTCATACATAGGTATCCATGATGAAGTACTATCAGGAATTTATTAATAACCCTCCGGCCCAACAGAGTATTATAAGGATAGTTCATCTCCACCACGTCAAACCGAATGTCCTCCGTCCGGTGCCCCCTAAGCCAGAGAACGACACTTTTAGCACTATACTGCCTATCGCATAAATGGGTTCTCCTCCAAACCCTTGTAGCGGAACTGAAGAAGCCTGTAGATCAGACCTGCCATACCCTATTTTTTCAAGAGTACTCCAGAGAATGACATCGGCCGAACTCCCTCCATCAAGCAAGACTTTGTGTACATCGAAACCATTGATATTGACCGCCATTATGAAGGCATCGTCATATGGAAATATCATCAGCCTCAAATCAGCCGCTGAGAAAGAAATTGACGTGTCCATCCAACGAGTAACCCCAACCGGAGGGTATGCAGCCACATGATTCACTTGCCGCAAGTACTCTCGACGCTGCCTCTTAGAGGGAAACTCATGCCCAAACCACCTGTGATAGCAAAGATCGTGCCACGAGATGCCCCCGAATTCTGAATGTGTTGTATGGGTTGCACTCTTTCGGGATGGTCGTCCGGCTTTAGCTGTGGTGGAAGCAGTAATTGCTCCGTCGGAGGAGCCGGAAGCGCGAGCTGGGGCGAAGAGGGTGGTAATGCAACTACTTGCGGCGGTGGGGCGGGATGGTGGTACTGTGGAAATGGCGCCTGGTGAAAATGCGGGGGAGGGGGGTAAAAGGCGGCGGCATGTGTGTATTGAGTATGCATCACCGGCTTAGTTTGCTCGGCCTCTCACCGCACTCTAGCATCGGACAACGCTTTGATATCAGGGCAGTAATTGGAGCTGTGGGTGCACCCTGGGCCATGAAATACGCAGTAGAAAAGTTGACCCGGTCGGGGCTGCCTCGGTCCCGGACGCGGCGGCGGCGGCTGAGGGCATCTGGGTGCTGACCCCGAGGCCCCCCCTTGCTGGACATTAAAGACCTCGCGCCGTGTAAAGCTGTGGCCTACTCCACCTTGATTCGGACGCCAACCTCCGGTATTCAGATTTTGCCCCCGCCCCATCATCGCACCCGAGCGCACCTTTCGACGCTCTTCCTCTTCATCCTCCTCTACCCGTACCTGCCCCTCCAAGATGCTGAGCAACTGATCTAGGGTCTGGGGTTGCTTTACCCGGATAGCACTTCTGGTTGCTCCTATCCGAAGCCCCTTTGCAACAGACTCGATCACCGTGGCATCATGTATGTCGGATACCTGGCATTTCAAATGTATGAACCTCCAAGTATAGTTGGCCAGCGTTTCACCATCTCTCTGCACACAAGAAGCCAGACCCCGAGCTCCCACAGGCTTGGCATGATTTCCCCTGAAGTGCACCGAGACTCCCTCTTTAAGTTACGCCCATGACCGAATGCTTCCCGGCGACAGCTTAGCGTACCAGGTACCTGCTATTCCTTCCAATGCTAACGGGAAAGCCTTTGCCTTTACAACGTCATTCCCTCCGACTGACTCCACAGCCGTCTCATACCTCATGAAAAACTCTTTAGCATCTGAAGTCCCTGCAAACATTGGAAGCTTGACCGAAGCCAATCTCGCGGGCCACTGCACCGCTTGTAATTCGGCCACCAAGGGAGAGTTAGGATCCGCTGGCTGCGCCGGATGAAGGCTTCTAGTGGAATGTGCCCTTAACCCTTCTTCAAGAAATTCCTCATACCCTGGAGCCTGCTCCGTAGGGATCCCGCCCCTCCGAAGGATCTCCAAATGTCTGCTCAGCTGCTCCTGTCGCCTCTTGGCCGTTTCAATTCTCTGGTTATAACCAGCCTCCTGCTGCGCAAGATTTTGCAGAGCCTGTGCCCGCAGCATCTGTTCTTCGGCTACCCTTTTCTGCCTCTCAACTTCCTGTTCCATCAACCTCACATTCTCCTCCTCCCATAGCGCATCCTCTTACTGCTTCCTGATACGCTCCTCCGCTATTCGACTAGCATATTCTGCCTCCTCCTGCGTGAGCTGCCCACCGACAGTTTCCCCTCGGCCACAACCTCTTGCCCACCTTCGTTGACCTCGTCGGATGCCTCTTCAACAAGGCCTTCAGCTCCTTCCCGAAGCGGGCGCGCCCCAGCCGCGGCCGACGTTTCCGGGCGGACGACCTCCACTGCCGCCCTACTCCGGGTTGTTGCCTGTTGCGATAGGCCCGAAGCGGGTGGTCTCTTTCCCCCTGCCATGCCTACGTGCTTTGTTGTTCAACTCCCCACGGACGGCGCCAGCTGTTGTGGTTATAAGTCCAGAACAAACAATTGATGGGCTAGCCGAGGGCTGGACTGGCCGAAGGTCCCTCGGGCAAGCTACGACAGGAAGGAACAAAGCCAAGCTACAACGCTAATGCCGAAGGGCTCATACTAGTGCCCTTCGGCTAACGAACTCTGTATTATCTGGTCAGAATCGTACAGGAAGGTTCTGGTGGTAGGGGCACGTCCTATCTCGCTCAGAGGTGCAGGTGAGCATTTATAGATCTACACTCACCTATCCTCCGGGCATGTTTACAGATTTATCCCGGACCTTACATTACACATCTTATTACTTGACCTAAGGGTATTCTAGTACTTCAATCTTTATCTGGTACACGCCTCCCGGCTGTCATCCTCTAGCGTCTGCGCCCGGGGCCCGCCACACCATACGGCCTTCGACCGTACCGGCCTTCGGACGCCTGCTGGGCCGAAGGCCTTCTGGGCCGCCAGTCCAGCTGGACCTTGCTTCTTGTTGCTGGGCTGTCTTCTGGGCTTGGGGAGACTAAGAGGTGGGCATTCTCCTAACACATAGCTATTGTAAATTATAGCTACCTCGCTGTTATGGACGCCCTAACTAGTAGAGCTGCCCTAATTGCTCCCTGCAGTCACGAAATCTTTGGCCTGGCCGGATTAAGATGGTGCCATGTGGGTTGGGAGTTACGGATCACCGGTGGAAGATACTCGGTTGGAAGTTCGGGACCATATCAAGAGCAAATGGCAAGTCTGCAGCAAGAGAATAAACCACCTATGCACGAATTAATTGGCGTAACAATGCATCTACTAGACTGTGTGTTCAAAAAAAGATACTTAACTTTTTATTAAAAAAAAGATAACAAAACTTTTTTTTATCGTATCCTGTCATCTTGGTCCTGGGTGACCCAATCCTCAAACGAAATGTTCGTCCTGATCTCCAGTTCAGCCACGAACAAGCCTGTCGTCGTGAAGCATTTCCACCCCATGTTTTCAGCAAAAGTTGTGAAGCATTTCCAGCGGACCAATTCACTCGAGGCCACTTCACCCTTTCCTTTTTATCACATGCAGCATCTTACCTTATTTACTCAGATCTTTGCCGCCGCCGATGAAACTATATATCGTTAATACGAGCACCATCTGGCATTAAACAACAGCGAGTCAAGCACAACCTTTTCAGAAAACATGCATGCATGCTTGATCAAGCTAAGCTTTATCAAACTCTAAAGGAGACTTGCGATCCAAGCTGTTCAGCAACTTGTTTTCTAGCGTTACAATGCTTTACAAGCCTGCCATCGTGCCACGTGCGCTCATGCAAGCTCATTAACAAATTACTATGCCTTCTTCCGGCATGCTGGATTTGCGTTTATATATTTTTTTTCATTGACGACTTTGTGTCCACTCGTTTTCCTTGAATATGAGGCCGGCACTGCCGGGCCACTTTACCGTGAGGCGTGAGGAATGTTGCGCGGGGAGGACAAAAGTTAGATGCGCAAAGTACAAGATGTATTGGTCAAATCTCAAATGTCTTCGTTCTGTGTACATGTACTCCATATTGTTTGCTTAACATTGGTAGCTATGACGGCAACTAGCTAGAGATAGCGTCGGCAACACGTATTGCGAAATATTCGGACACAACTTTTTGTATCCTTCAACAAAGGAACGGGCTTTCCATGATACTGTTTACCACCAGTTGCACTAGGTTTAGGAGGATTAATAGAACACGTATACGTCTCACTCGGCATGCTAAATTAAGTGAGCATTATTATGGCCACTCGTTTTACTGGCTGGTTGAATGCACCATCTTAGGCCATTTTCAATAGATGGATTTTTTTATTTTATTATTTTCAAGAGTATCATGTCATCTTATAGTTTTGGAATTGATAAATAAAACTAGATTTTCAATGCAAAGTTTTATTTCACGGTTTCATATGCTAGTGTATCATTTAAATAATCAAGGAGAGTTGTTTAATGTGTAAAGATGAAACTTAAACATTTTAATGGAGTTTCATTCTATGTTTGAAGTTTTGATAATCCTATAAATGAAGTTTCATCCTAATGAAATCTAACTTTTCTCTCTTCTCATAAATTATATGTCACATCATCAGTTTTATCTATGTGACACATGTTATTTATTAAAAATGAAACTCCTATAAAACTATATAGTGACCTTATCATCTATTCATCGCCACCAGCTTTCCAAGCTATATATGGACGTCACCATCGATCGTACATGAAAAGGTTTGAGTGCTACCTCCATGCGCATGCATATGCATTCTCCTTTTAGCTACTCGCTTGCCGTGATTGCCGATGGCACGCTGTGATATCGATAGGCCTTTGAGCAAAACTACTGGCGACTGTTTGCATCCAGCGAGAGAGTGATCTGATGGCATCATCATATCTACACATTTCTTAACCGAGAACAAATTTAAATATTTCCTAAGTGTAAGGTAGTATCCATGTGGAATGCATGACGATGAAAATTAATTAAACAGAAGCATCTGGTTAATTCATATTATTGTACTTGAGCATATCAATTCAAATCGAATACGTCGATATGGTTGGCCAGTATCCTAGGGCCCTTCTACTTGAAGAAAGCGTCTAGACGCCGCCTTGCAACTTGATATATAAGCATTTAAAGCACACACCTATAGTTGCGATGTCAGCAACAACCGTGCCGACGCCAGCAGGATATGATATATTTGTGTGTGCACGGTGCGTTATGCGTAATGTGAATGGCTGAGATCGAGTGTCATGATCAATGCTACGATCAAAAACCAAATGATGAAGGATGTGTGATCTTCCGAGTCAGGTCAAAAGAGATTAAAAAAATCATAACAACGCCTTTTTGGGGATCATTCTCACGTCATTCTCGCAAGATTATGGTAGTATCTCCTCGCGTGCCGTACTTGATGAGTTAGTCTTTGATGAACTGCTGTTTTTATCGATGTGGTTAGGGAGTAGGATGTGAAAGGAATATTAATATAACGATCCATGCATTGATCCAGTAGTACAGCAGGCGCTGAAAATGATGGGGCGGGTTGAGCACTTTTGAGTTCCTGAAAATGATGGTGGGGCAAGCAAGTCCACCACTTTCGAGTTCCGATGAATCGTCGCATGGCATTTGCATCCGGCCTCCCCACTACCAGCGGTGAGCAATTTAGTCACGAGGCGTAACCTTCTTTCCGATACCATGTCTAATAATAATATCCAACTAGTTTAGTCACCTCACAGAGATATCGCACAAACGTTCTGGTTGGTAAGTTGATTGTGCATGATTTAATTTTTTATCGGGTTCCTGGTGCGTGCATAAAGTATATGACGATCAGATATGGGCTGGGCGCGCACAAGCTTCATTGGGCAGCTAGCAGCTTTACAATAATGTTCACACAGATAACATTGCCGTGCGTGAACGCGCTCACGCGTCGTCCATCTCTTTCATCAGCGTCCCAATGAAATTATGTAGGCAAGGCAGCGCAGGTTCTGATTTCATTCTCGAAACAAGGCATGCTGATGCATCCACCTACACCACCGTACTCTCCCCCTGTTGGATAAGGAAAACGGCGCATGCAAACTCAATCGCACCGCCATTATTGTAGACTGGCATGGCATGTAGTAGCAGTGCTAGTAGTGTCAAATACGATGAAAGAAATTAATCACAGAGAACACGAGATTTAATGTGAAAAACCCTCTTAAAGTGAAAGAGAAAAACCACAGGCGCCAGCCCGCAAAACTTCACTATCAAGAGTTGAGGTTACAACACCGAAGAGAAAACAATGGATTATAAAAAGACTATGATCTTACGGTAAAACCCTAAACGAGATTACGGACATCCGCTTCACTTCGTCAGAAGTCGGCCACTAATATACAATAAATTTGGAACATAACTCAACAAACTCCACCTTGAGACAAATTCTTCTTGTAGCATAAATCAAAACCTTCATTCAGAACATATCAAAGAAAAGAAATACTTCTGGCACCAAATAGCCGTTTGGTCTAATCCATAATCCAACTAAGCTTGAGCACAGCTAAAACTTAGCAACGGGAACTGACTTTGTCAACATATCTGCAGGATTATCATGAGTACTAATCTTACATATCTTTAGTTTACCCTTTACAATCTGATCACGAACAAAGTGATACTTGATTTTAATGTACTTTATCCTCTCATGAAACATCTGATCTTTAGTGAGACATATAGCACTTTGACTGTGAGAGAATAGCTTGATGTAAGAATCAAATCAACAAAGCTCAGCAAATAATCCTTTTAGCCAAATCAACTCCTTGCTCGCTTCAGCAATAGCAACATACTCAGTTTCAGTAGTGGATTGAGCAACAACAGACTGCAAAGTAGCCTTCTAACTCATAGCACAACTACCAATTATGATTACATAACCTGTGAGCGACCGTCGCTTATCGAAATCACTAGCATAATCTGAATCAACATAGCCAATAAGCCCCTTATCAGTTCTGCCAAACTTCAAACAATAATCTATTGTCCCTTTGAGATACATGAGAATCCACTGAACTGCCTTCCAGTGCTCTTTATCAGGTTTAAACATGTATCTACTCACTAAACTCATAGCATAAGATAAATCCGGGCAAGAGAAAATCATAGCATACATCAAAGAACCAACATCATTAGAATAAGGAACACTTGACATGTATTCAATTTCCTGAATTGTACTAGCACATTGCTTAGCTGACAACTTAAAATACGGTGTAATAGGAGTACTAACAGGGTCACGTTTATACATGTTAAAACGATGAAGAACCTTCTCAATGTAACTATGCTGACTAAGAAACAACAAATCAGCTCTACGGTCTCTAGTAATTTTCATACCTAGAATTTTCTTAGCAGCGCCAAGATCCTTCATGTCAAACTCTTGGCAACAATCAACATGTCATCAACATATAACAACAAGTATATAGGTGATCCATTAATAAACTTAATATAAACACAGCTATTATAATTAGACCTCTTAAAACCATGTGACAACATAAATAAATCAAACCTCTTATACCACTGACGAGGGGATTGCTTCAAACCATACAAGGATCTTTTTAGCTTGCAAACATATTTTTTCTTACCCGGTACTATGAACCCTTTAGGTTGATCCATGTATGTCTTCTCCTCAAGCTCACCATGCAAAAATACAGTCTTCACATCTAACTGCTCAAGTTCAAGTTCATGTGAAGCAACAACTAAAGAATGTGCGAATTGAGCTATGCTTAACCACAAGAGAAAACACCTCATTGTAGTCAATACCAGGAATTTGATTGTACCCTTTTGCTACTAACCTTGACTTGAACTTAGGAGGCTCGCTAGGAGATAAACCCTCCTTTCTCTTGTAAATCCATTTGCAGCGGACAATCTTCTTTCCCTTAGGCAAAGGCACAACCTCCCATGTATAATTCTTCTTGAGAGATTGCATCTCCTCCTGTATAGCTGAGATCCACTTCTCATGTTCATCACAATCAACAACTTTAGTGTAAGTTAAAGGCTCATGAATGCTCTCCACCTGTTCAGCACAACTCAAAGCATAGTAAGTCATATTACATTCTTCAATTAAGACGGGTTGGAGGTCGACAACCCCGCTTTGATCTACGATGAGCAATAGGCAAATCCTCTTCAGGTTGTAAGATAGGAGGTGGGTGCTGCTGAACACCATCATCATGAGCATCATCATCAATAATTTCATTTTCTTGGTCAACCACTCGCTCCACCTGCTTGACTTCATTATCAATCACATGCTCCACCTATACACTGATATGCTGCAGCTCCTTTACAGAACTCTCTGGAACATGATCTGAAGTCAAACTGTCAGTAAACATCATAGATTCATTAAAAACAACACTCCTGCTCATGAAAGTCTTTCCAGTTTCGGGATTCCACAACTTATATTCTTATACTCCCGAACCATAACCAACAAAAAGACATTAATAGCTCTAGGCTCTAATTTTCCATTATCAATATGAACATAAGCAGTGCAGCCAAAAACTTTCAACTGTGAATAATCAGTAGGTGTACCTAACCATACCTCAATGGGAGTTTTCTTATTCAGTGGGATAGAGGGCGATCTGTTAATCATGTAATGCAGTGTTCGCAGCTTCTGCCTAAAAAACACTTGTTCATCTTTGCGTTGGACAGCATGCATCGAGCCTTCGAGATGATGGTTCTGTTCATTCGCTCAGCCACAGTGTTTTGCTGCGGTGTGTATGGTATGGTGTGATGCCTGACAATGCCTTCTTGCCTGTAATAATCATCAAAAGCATCCGAACAAAATTCTCCACCATTATTAGTACGAAGCACTTTTACCTTCTTTTCAGTTTGCCTCTCTATCATAACTTTCCACTCTTTAAAAGCAGCAAATGTATCACTCTTGTGTTTCAGAAAGTAACTCAATACTTTTCTAGAGTAATCATCAATAATAGTAAGCATGTAACGAGCACCAGCAAGAGATGACTTACGAGAGGGACCGCATAAGTCAGCATGTACATAATCAAAAGTACCATTGGTGGTATGAACAACAGTGTTGAACTTAACCCTTTTATGCTTCCCGAAAATACAATGCTCACAAAACTTTTTGCTACTCAAAGTACAACCTTCCAGTATGTTCCTCTTCATCAAATCTGCCATACCAAGTTCACTCATATGTCCAAGACGCATATGTCAAAGGTTAGTCTTACTAGGTTCAGATTTAGAAACAGCAGCAGCAGAAACAGAACCATGTAAAGTACTTCCTCTAAGAACATATAAATTTGCAGAATTCAGATCACCTACCAACCAAACAAGGGAACCTTTTGCAATCTTTAAAACTCCACCAGAACTGGAATACTTACAACCTTCTGCATCAAAACTGCTAACCGAGATAAGATTTCTGGTCATAGTTGGAATATACCATACATTTGTCAGTGTGCGTATCATGCCATCATGTGCCTTGATCTGAACAGAGCCGATGCCCACAATCTCACGCGGGTTATCATCTCCCATACGCACAACATCTCCCTTCTGCACAGATTCATAAGAGCTAAACGAATCTCGGTTAGTGCAAATATGAAATGAACATGCGGAATCAAGTATCCTTTCATCATGACCAGAAACACAACCAACAAGAACAACCAGACAATCTCCCGAATCTGAGTTACCACCAGCAGCAACTGATGCCTTACCATCAGAATTATTTTTTCTATTCTCCTTGTTCTTCAGTTTCCAACAATCCTCAATAAAATGAGTTTTCTTCTTGCAGTACAGATGTGGACAAGGGTTCTCGATCTTCCAAAAGGTTCTGGATACGTTGATTTGGTCGGAGGCGACACACAAATCGATCCGGCTTCAGAACAACACGTTCTAAACCCCGCAATCGCAGCACGACGTCTCTCTGGTTATCAACCATCCTAAAATGATTGACCTCGCCGAGAAGGCTAATCCCTGCCTGTGAATCAAAAACACAAGCAAGAACAAAGAAAAAGATAACATAATTGCAGATGTATTATGAATCTCACGAAGTTGGGATCTCACAAACCGTGATGACGGTGAAACTGTTATGAACAGAATAATCTAAGCAAAATCCAAACCCTAATGAAGAGCTGGCGGCTGTATATGAGGACCCTAGGGTCGTGCAAGACCCCCTGGATGCAGCTCTAAGTGGGCTCAACTCGATACATGGCCCAAAGACCGATTACGGTGTCACAACACCAGGACAGATTCTGGAAGTCGACTTGTTTTGACGATTGCCGACGGCTCGGAATGAATTTTGACATGGGACTAGTTGGGTTGGAAAGTTATTTTTGTTATCTTTCTAGACATATATAGAACATCCAAATCCAAATCTGTATGCGTGCTGTCCATCCGTTTTAGTACAGACTGGTCCTGGGCTCCAAAACAGACTCGAAGTCAGTTTTGATTGAGCCTCCACCTTGGCTTGGACGTCCTTGCTGGCCCATCACACCCCCAATCACCTCTCCAGCTATCTCATAATCATCTCCATGATTCCTAACAACAATTAATTCATTAGGTAGCAATCTATTCTCAAAACCACATAAACAAAACATTAGAAATGAATTCACAAGTAAATTCAGGTGATGCACATGAACTTTCATCCTAGTTGAATGAGTGTTGTGTATATCCATATGTGTGATGTCCTCATCATTCTCCCCCTTTTGAATCAGAATCGTCCTCGACTCAAGCTCATCTCTTTCACCCATGTATGGTCTCAAATCTGAAATATTCATTGTGAAACTATTCCCAAACTCGGGATACAACTCATATTTATATGTATTATGAAATTTGTTGTCACAATGTGAAACTACAGTAGAAGGCATGTCACACAACTGAACAACATCTTTGAAAAATTGGCCAGCGGTATGAACATCATCCTCACTCTTATGACAAGTTAGAAAATGTGTGATCTTAGAAACACTAGAAAAACTTGACATGACATGACAATTGTTATTGCAGTTTTCTAGTGTCTCATTGAGTTGCCCAACATAAGGATGTTTCAATGTTGAAGAAATATAAACTCTATGCACCATAAACAAACCTCTATGATCATAATAGCCAATAGCATAAAAATTATTTCTTGTCAATAAAGAAAATTCAGTTTGAGAAAAGATTTTCTTCTCAACGGCATTTAGATCACAAAGAACATCAAATTCAATATAACCCAAAGTATTTAGAGAAGTCAACAATTTCTGCTTATCTTTTTCACATGTAACTAAAATCAAATGTTTTATTTTAGCACTATTGGGTGAATCATAAGCAAAAGTATCAAGCTCATTCATTTGTTGTGGCAAAAGTATAAGTGAAGCATTGGCACACAACTCCTCTTTATCACAAGAACCAACAGATAAATCAACTTGTAACAAAGGAACATCATCAAAAGATTCCAATATAGCAAGATTATTGGAACAATTCATCACATCAAGAAAGCTTTTACCTGAAGCAACAACCTGTTCTTTATCTTTCCCAATATCATCTTCTTTATGTAGACGTTGAAATTTCTAGTTGCAACAAGAGTCAGAAATATGTTCATCCTCTAGTAATTCAGATTTTGATGGAAGTGTTGCAACATTTGAAATAGCCCATTCTATCCTAAATGGTTCGTTCTTTCTTCTCTCAAATCTTTGTTGATCCTCTTCTAAAATTTCAGCAGCAGTCATAGATTTAAGAGTAACCCTTCTACCATTGTATTTAAATGAGTAGCTATTAGCAATGGTATTGTGTGAAACATTATTTATAGAAATCCAAGGTTTACCTAATAACAAATGATATGCTTGCATAGGTACTAAATCAAATTCTGCACTATCCTTGTAAGAACCAATAAAAAATTCAATACGTGCAATTTGATCTACCTTTATCTTACCACAAGAATTTATCCATTGGATGTAGTATGGACATGGGTGTGGCTGTGTGATCAAGTCAAGCTTCTTGACCAACTCCAAGATTGCGATGTTGTGGCTACTCTCTCCATCAATAATGACATGGCAACGTCGATCCTTCACAATAAAGTGAGTCTGGAATAAATTGTACAATTGATTTTGCTCTACCTTTTTCATTTGAGAACTGAACACTCGTTGTACTACAATACTCTTATCATTACAACATGACATCAATTCATTTCCATGAGTATTGAAACCTGTCATTGTTAGTAGCAAACAAGAAAACACACAAGAGTACATTTTCCTATCACTACTATATAATAACGGTGGAAACTCTCAAGAAGAAAATGAAAGCATCTTACCAAGCCCTTACAAAGTTCTTAATTACAGCAAGCAAAGGATACCTTGTAGAGTGTGAACTGACGATTGCGAGAGTAAAAAATTTATGCCTATTCAGAAAGATATATATGGAGCTTGGATAGGCAATATTAGGTAGCAAGGATTAGCAAAATTTCAATTCAGAAATTGCAAAACTGAATAATAGTCCCAAGCTAGTCTATGTCACCGGCCTAAACTTGTCTCGGACCTAGTTCAAGCAAGCAAGCAAATGACTTAACAAAGGACGCAAAGGCTGCAAGCAATTCTGAATTTTTATCTTTTCCTTTTTTTTGTGAGGACTTTTCTCTTGCACACTTTGCCTATTTCTTTTCTTTTCTTTTCTTGTGAATCAAAACTGCAGCAAGATCTTAGTGCTAGAAAGCGAAAGGAAAAAATTCTAGCACAAGGGAAAATTATGATCTTAATATGATGGACACAAAGATGGATAATATATTGTTCCAAAACTCTCAATGTGTCACATGAACAAGCACTTTTCTCTCTTTCTTTTGACACCAAAAGTAGAAGGCTAGATATTAAATAAGTATTTGGTGCACACAATTCTAGCAATACTATTCTCTCACGGTGTGCAACAAACTGATTTTTTCTCTTGATTATCTATGACAAGGACATGCACGACTCAAACAAGACCAAAGAACAAGCACTAGACCAGCAACACAACGACCTTGTAGGGACTGAAATTCAGAGAAACAAACTAAACTGAAAATTGCAGGGCACAAGGGGGGGTGTAGGACAGTGGAAACATGATGAACAAATATTTTTGTAGGGCAAATTTCTGGACTCTAGGATTGAATAAAAGAACAAGGATAAGGGCGAACCTAATGGTGTACCTGAATCTCTGATTACCACTTGATGTGGACAAGGGTTCCCGATCTTTCGAAAGGTTCTGGATATGTTGATTTGGTCGAAGGCGATATACAAATTGATCCGGCTTCAGAACATCATGTTCTAAACCCCGTAATCGCAGCACGATGTCTCCTCTGGTTATCAACCGTCCTAAAACGATTGACCTCGCCGAGAAGGCTAATCCCTGCCTGCGAATCAAGAACACAAGCAAGAACAAAGAAGAAGGCAACACAATTACATATGTATTATGAATCTCACGAAGTTGGGGTCTCACAAACCGTGATGACGGCGAAACTGTTATGAACAGAATAATCTAAGCAAAATCCAAACCCTAATGAAGAGCTGGCTGTATATGAGGACCCTAGGGTCGTGCAAGACCCCCTGGACGCAGCTCTAAGTAGGCTCAACTCGATACATGGCCCAAAGACCGATTACGGTGTCACAGCACCAGGACAGATTCTGGAAGTCGACTTATTTTGACGATTGCCGACGGCTCGGGATGAATTTTGACATGGGACCAGTTGAGTTGGAAAGTTCTTTTTGTTATCTTTCCAGGCATATATAGAACATATAAATCCAAATCTGTATGCGTCTTGGCCATCTGTTTTAGTGCAGACTGGTCCTGTGCTCCAAAACAGACTCGAAGTCAGTTTTGATTGGGCCTCCACCTTGGTTTGGACGTCCTTGCTGGCCCATCATGCCCCCAATCACCTCCCCAGCTATCTCATCATCATCTCCATGATTCCTAACAACAATTAATTTATTAGGTAGCAATCTATTCTCAAAACCACATAAACAAAACATTAGAAATGAACTCACATGTAAATTCAGGTGATGCGCATGAACTTTCATCCTAGTTGGATGAGTGTTGTGTATATCCATATATGTGATGTCCTTATCAAGTACTTACAGAACTTCTTGGTGGGCGGTTTGGACTTCGAGCGGCCTCTACCGTCATGGCTCTTCTCACGCTCGTTGCCATCATAGGACGATCTCTACTTAGTTCTTCCTCTAACATGTAGTGCATCGCCCTTGGAAGACGACGACCCACCAGAGTGCACCATGCCTTTTATCTTCTCCCTGGATTGGAGCGTCTCATAAACCTCTGTTACGGTTAGTTCATCACGGCTCAAAAGTATGGTGTCATGAAAATTAGCAAATGAACTGGGAAGAGAACATAAAAGTAAGAGGCCTAGATCCTCATCATCATACGTCACTTACATCGACAACAAATCGGCAACGATCTCCTTGAAAACAGATATGTAGTTCAACACTGAACCACTCTCCTGCATCTTGAGCGTGAACAGCTTCATCTTCATATGCATCTTACGGGTTAGATATTTGGACATACAGATCGATTCCAATTTCAACCAAAGTTCTGCAGCACTTTTTTTCTACAACACTTCTTGCAAAATATCATTAGATGGATGAAGCTAAATTAGGGACAGAGCCTTACGATCCTTGCGCTTCTGCTCATCCGTCCACTCATCCTTCTTCTTCTTGCCAAAGCCTTCCAGCGCCTCATCGAGATCTTGAGTTTACGCTAGAACAACCCGCATCTTGACTTGCCACAGCGAGAACCTCGTGCTGTAATCCAATAGCGGTAGATCATACTTCATCGACGCCATCGAGAAGTCGTAGATTGGAGACAACCTCGGCTCTAATACCACTTGTTATAAATCGATGCTGCAAATACGATGAAGAAGAAAGAAATCAACCATAGAGGACACGAGATTTTACGTGGAAAACCCTCCCAAAGTGGAAGGGAAAAAACCACGGACACCAGCCAACAAAACTTTATTATCAAGAGTTGTGGTTACAACGTCGAAGAGAAAATAATGGCTTACAAGAAGACTATGATCTTAAGGTAAAACATGCGTGCTGAAGAAACATAAAAAGAATTTCAATTCCAGCGGTTTCCACCCACTAGCAAGTACTTTCTTTTTCGTTTCAAATTACATAACACTATATTTTTTTAAGTTTTTTAAATTATAGACATTCTTATTTTTTAATGTATCTTTCTTATTTTTCAATATATCTTTATTTTTTTTCTATTTGTTTTCTACCTTCTGTGTCTATATACCTGTCTTTTCAACGTCTTATTAATTCTCTTATTAAAAACAAAAACATTATATGTAATCTAAAACGGAGGAAATAGTATTACTACTACTTCATCTAACAAATCATAATAACGAGCATTGATGATGCATGGCAAATCTCCTACCGATATCTGGATAGCCGGCGGAGCACTTGGACTCCGTCTCTTTCCACTGGAAACGTCACGAGAGAGCGCTACGCCGGATGGAGAAGGATTCGGTATAGGGACGTCTACTCGTCGTATCGGGCGCCGCATGCGAGCGAGCACGGCATCGCCTGCGCACCCACGCGTCTCCGTCGACTGCTATTCTTTGCTGTAGCTCGTGTGGAAAACTGAAGAGGGGCCACACACGACGGGCCTGCCACTGCCACTAGCGCCTGCCAAGCTGACGCCAAAGCTACAGCGTCCAGATCATCAGATCATGCAGGCGTTGACTCGTGTGAACCGAGACACTGTACCGAGAAAAGGCCGCGGCAGAGAAGACCATGGGCAGAGTGCAACGATGCACTGATGACCACTGAGCGTCTGAGCCGATGAACAGTGAGACCCAGCCAGCAAGGCCAGCGCACTGGGACGTTGGAGCTGGAGTCGTGGACGACGACAACGACGAGCTAGCATACGCATGCAGAGAAGATCAGCACCGGACGTGTCCAGACGCAATGATGCACGCAACGCAAAACTTTCCTCTTCTGTGATTCTGTCTCTTGCCTCCGCTCTTCCCGGCGCGAGTGCCGGGTCAGTGGTTACCGCACATACTGA
Organism: Eleusine coracana subsp. coracana; assembly: GCA_032690845.1. NCBI lineage: Eukaryota > Viridiplantae > Streptophyta > Magnoliopsida > Poales > Poaceae > Eleusine > Eleusine coracana. The sequence continues at coordinate 15,240,468 of CM064426.1, forward strand.
AAACCCACACACACGAACACGATCGAGAGAGATGGAGAGAGTTGGAGGAGAAAGTGGCGCCAATGATGCGGGAAGGAAGAAAGAAAGAAATGGCCGAAGCCCGAAGTGGGTGGGGGAAGGCAGAGCGCAGATGGAGCAGAACACAACACATTGTTGGTTGGCTCCTCCTAGTAGTGCCCACCACCATCAGTCGAGTGGACAATGGGCAGGGACTCTGCATTGACGTCAACAGTAGCTGACATGTGGGCCTCAAGTCATGCAGACCCACACGTCAGACGCTGCTAGTATTGCCAATTTGCCATGCATTACTGCAGAGGATCTGCGTTTGCTGGGGGGCCATGCATGCAGATGCAGGTAGCAGCTCTGGGCCTGTGGATGGCTCCATCTGCTCCAAATGACATTTCATTGAGATCGGAGTCAATGAAATGTAAATGTGGCGAGACGCATTAAGCATGAGGTTTGGTAGTACACGGTGACTTCTGACTTGAGTAAACGATGCGGTTGCACTATCACCTGCATTCATCATGCAACGAGAGCGGGGTTTCCGGTGGTGGAAAAGGGAAAGATAGCGTTATCATCAGCGACTTCGGTTGGCTCAGAGCTCGGAAAAGATCCACACTTCATGCTTGTCTGCCTCAAATGCTGCATCCACCACTCGTCACTCGTGTCAGCACATTTTCTAGAATCTCCACTGGATGAAGAATGAACTTAGCCGCCGTTCTCTGGGATTGAAGAAAGACGAGATTAGAAAACATTGACTAGGAGTGCTCCCACCGTTCGTCTCTTTCACCATTTTTGCTTCCCTCCACCCATGGTTTCCTTCTTCCTTCCGGACAGGGAATATATAAAAGTTAAGCGCATAATATGTGTACCTTACGTATCGAAGTGTACTAGTACAACATTACTTCTAAGGGTCTATTCGTTTTCATCCCTCTGATTTTTAGACTTGTGATACTAATTAGGAGTATTAAATATAAATTACTGAAAAAACCCAGTTCATAACCCTCCCTCTGAATAACGAGACGAATCTATTAAAACTAGTTAGGTCATAATTAGATAATATAATGCTACAGTAAATATCTCTTAATAATGACTTAATTAAGTTTAATAAATTTATCACGCTGATGCGCATTTAACTCTGTAATTAGTTTTATATTTAATATATTTTTAATAATTATATATAGCGTTTTAATAATTAATATAACCGCACTAAAATTTAGACCCCAAAGAACAAACACACTCTAAGCCTCACATTCGGGTTACCAACAACGGCAACAACACATTCACACGCTAATAAAAACTGGACAGCCGGAAGAAACGGATGGTGATTACCAATTTAGGCTGCCATTTTGGTCCACTGAGTTTCTTTTTGATGACTTATTCACTTATTTTCAAATTTTCAAACTATTAGTATAGTTTTAGTCATCTCACCCTGCTGCTGGATTTTTGCCACTCAACAACCGGATCTCATGTTCACACACACACAAAAAAAAACAGTATAAAAAAACACGGATCTCTAAACAACCGATCTATTACATAACTCACACACACACAAACAGTATAAAAAAACACGGATCTCTAAAAATGTGTTTGGCAGGATTTATGCTTATACAACAAATTGGTTATGCTCTAACTTATCTATCAAAAATGTTTATTCAGTTTGTTTGATTTATACTAGCAAAGTGTCCGTACGTTGCTACAGACTTAAAAAACAAAACACTCTTTATAACTTAAATATAAATTATTTACACAATATAATTATTAGATATATACAATATTATTGATATTTTTTACATGAAAGATCATATTTATATACCTATTAGTATTTCTTAGTATATCATTTTATATGTCAAAAGTAATAATTTTTCAATATTTTTAACCATATTATAGAAGTTTTATCCGGAAGAAAAAATCAATTTACACAGCCTATAAAATAGCATTGCATTGCAACGCGATTTTGAACTTGGAAACTTACTCCAATGAAAAATGTTAAAACACAAAAATTGTAGATCTCGTCGAGACCTTTTCGAAATATATGTGAATCATATTATTTGGACTTCGGATCTAGAATATATGAATCCCGCACAGAGACCTGCGTAGAGAAGTCTAAATCAGAACAAATATTTTTGCATCGCATATTTGGAAACCAAAACGGCGGGATCTGTACTTCTATTGAATACCAAAGTTGTAGAATTTTTTAAAAGCTACAATATAGAGTCCGATTTTGCTTAATTTGAGCTCCGGACGAGCGAGTTATGATTTTTGAAGTTTGATACTTGATATAGAAGGTACGAAACCGATTTGGTTTCAATCTCTAACTTTGTGGATACGAAGTGGACGACCGTATCTCAATTAATAGATTATAGAGATAGCATAAACAGTCAAACCGTTTGGTAAAAGTGCTTATTCAAATGGCTTATCTAGAAAGTAAGCACTAAAAAAATAGTATTTGATACTTATACAAAACTGCTTATGCTAGTACAAATTCCAAAACTGTTTATAGCTGCTTATGTCAATAAGTACTTATAGGTTCAACTCGTTTGACAGAGTTTATGGCTTATTGCTGCATAAGCAATTTAATAAACAGTTCCATAAACCCTGCCAAACACACCCTAAATAACCGATATATTACTTGACTTCTTCACTAGTGTTGTCACTGCAGCTGTCTATCCAACATCTCTAATGTCGGCTGGCCCGTCACCCTATAATCCCCTATCAACCTTTTTCCTGGTTTACCTTTTGCAGTGGTGGAGATAACATTTGTGTTGGGAGGCCTAGTAATCACGTAAGCTGATTTTCACTGCGACCTTACAAATTTGGGGTAGGCCACTGACCTACAAGAAATAAAGTGGACACAGCCCAATGCCCTTTTTCTCTAAATGTTTGGGTTTGTACCGGGCATGACGAGTTTAGGCCCTTTATTTGAATTAGTGTTTACTTTGGAATTTTTTTGTGCCAAATTTCTCATAACAGTTTTGTAACTGAAGTTGAGGTGGGCAAAAAGATGGATGCTGTTTACGCCTCAATACTTTGAAATAGTTTGTTTGGCACCGGAGCTCTCAAGGCACATGCAAAGTCTCTACTACTCCTACGTGTTATGAACGTGTGGCTGACTTCAGTGCGTGCTCACGTGCACGCCCAACCGTGCCTTGTATACAGCGTTGCTGCGCGCGCTTGTAGCGCTGCAAGTTGCTTAGCGCCTTTATTTTTTTTTTCTGAAGATAATTACGAAGCTTGGCGCCATTATAAATACAGCGCTTGCTGCTCTCCACGGCCACACCTCAAATCACACCCATCCATCCAGCAGCGCCACCCTACACTACAGTACAGACAGAGTCCCGTCAGCTAGCCAACCCGCTGCTTACAACTCGAGTTCAAGTCGTACAGCTTCTCCTCTCGCTCTTCGAAAACGCAGCATCACCGTTTGAAGACAACAGGACAGAGATGGCGCGTTACCGCCGTACCTCTGTGCCGCCGCTCGCCGCTCTTGCCTGCCTGCTCCTCCTCATCTGCTTCGTCTTCCACTGCGGCGCAGCTGCTCGCCCCTTGCCGGCTCCTCTTGTTGTTCACCACGGTACTAATTCGCTCTCTCGTATCGCTGCGATTTATATCAATCACGTACGCTCAATATGTTTGCTGTTGCTGATCTTGGTTACCTGAATCTGATCGATTTGACCATCGTTTCTTCTGAACTTCCTTTCATTTTTCAGAGACTGCTGTCAAGGATGGTGCCGACGGACTGCTGCTTCAGGAAGGTGCCGCGGGCAATGGCGATGAGCTCTCAATCTCCGAGGTGAGGAAGCACAAGCTTCTGAATTCAGTCCTTCGGAACTCAGCCGCTTACTACTTTACTAGTAGAAAACTAGAAACGCTGTGACAGGCTAAGAGATTTGCTGATCTTTCATGGTGTTCTGCAGATGATGGGGGCAGAGGAAGAAGCGGAGGCGTGCGAGGAGGGGAACGACGAGTGCATGCAGCGGCGGCTGCTCCGCGACGCCCACCTCGACTACATCTACACGCAGCACAAGGGAAAGCCCTGAAGATCGGTTGAGCTTCAGCTTCGTCTTCAGCTCGGCTGGGTTGGTTCTTTGTTGGGAGTTGGGACAAGTTAATAGAGGGAATCTCTTGCTTGTGTTATGTTATGTATCTACCTGCTGCTGCTGCTGATACTAGTACTAATTATCCGTGACCCATCTAGGAGTGAGTATATGCGTGTGTTAAATGGATCTGCTTGTACATGTCCAATTCCATCTAATACATCATCGTCACCGCCATTTCCTTTGAGTGTTTTGCTTGTTAGTGCTTCTTTGCTCGATATGGAGCAGTATGAGCGGTTTAAGATGGTGACTGTGATAGTTGAGTATTACAATTATCGTGCAAGCTTAGTACCGCAGGCGTGCCTGTTCTAGTTCGGTTTGCGTGTCAAGTTGCGAAAAAAAAAAAATTATGCCCATGACTTTCTTGTTCTTCCACGGGCCATGGCACTTGCTATTGCACAGTTGCAGAGTTGCATTTGTATACTGGTGTGAACTTGGATGTCTGTCTCACTGTCTGCATGTGAAGCCGCGACCCCTGTCTGAACCTCTGTCTTCTTCGTATATATAAATATTTCTCCCTCTCGATCTGTCTCCTCTTAATACTCTTGTTTAATCTAAGAGATCAAACAATAGTCAATCATTTTGTCAGTCCAAGAAAACACCAACTCATTGTGATCGATCTGTCCACACTCCACAGTGTACATTATGGTATGGGCTTTACGGATCGTATCTGTTCCCCAGCTCCAAGATTCCACATGATGGTCGGCGGTTCATCATCATAAAAAGGTCAACACCGAGCAGCTACAGCTCATTTCATATGTCTGCTCCGGCAAAGAGAGACATGCAAAGATGCGCCTCAGGCATCCCCACATGCACGCGATGGCAATGATTCACAAAGGGCGTGATTGAATGATTGCATCTGGCCCAACCAGGCTGACGGGATGCAAGTTACTGCTGATTGGTTGTCTGCACTGGATGCTACACCTGGCTCCTCGCATGCAAGACGGGCGTCTGAGCCAGGCTCCACGCATGCAGGAATTTTTCTCGTATCTGCCGGGCCTGGCTGGCGCGAGTGCGCTGGCTACATGCGGTGTGAGAGAGACGATGCGAGCTAAAGGCTAACCAATCAATTTATTTACCTATCCTGGTTCTATGAAAACAAGTAACCAATCACCTTGACTTTGCATGCTTCAAACCTGGCTGGTGAGAGCCTGGTTCCTGGGTACGCGCCAGGCTCCGCCGGTACCATAACCAATCATGCCCAAAGCTTAGGCGCAGTTTCGTTCGTGCTACTAGCTCGGTCGGGCCATTGCAAAATGCGCATATATCCTACTAATTTATGAGCTTTTTGCAAAGATACTTGCTGCGTGGTATCCGTGGGAAGCATCAGTGTGAAGGAACATCATATACTACTACTAGTATACTGCACCTCCTACCCTGCCAGTAAGGTTAAGTGGCAAGCCTACTCAACTGCTGCCCCGTTTCATTTTCAGACAATCCACTACTAGCTATACTACTAGTAGTGATGGTGAAATATTCTTCTCTCTGTTGTTTGAATTATTGACATGTGTTTGTTCTGTGCAGAGTGGCCAAGCAATAGTGCCTTCTCCAATACCCGATGGATCAAGCTAGTGAGTGACTAATTGTCCTTGCGTGATCTCATCAGCTGTTATGTTTTGTTAAATACTGGAGTCGTACTAATTTGTTTACTGGAACTCCGAAAAATAACAAATTGTTTAGAGTATTATTTAGTACACAGGTAATACTAGTGCGCAGTGTTGGGTCTCCATTGGTTCATAAAGCAGCAGCCAGCATGCATGCCATGCCAGCTTATTGCTCTCTATCTTGGTGATAACGTATAGAAGCATTTGATGATTCAGAGTGGTTTTTAGTTGCTTCTTTCCCGGCAGGTCCGTCAGTGTGTGGACAGCAATGAGGTCGGCCACTTGTGCAAATGAAGTTGCAATTGGACGGACCACTTTCGTGCCTGCGCACCCACAACACAGACGATCTAATATCCGTATATCTGCCTAATCCCCTGTGCTGTGCACACAGATCAATCCATCTTGCGCGCACAGTGATTATTGAAGATAGATATCATGCCTGAATTGAAATGTTCCGTCCGCGCAGGCACAGGGGAAGCTCGATTAGGTTTCAGCCTACCTAGCAAGTTTGTACTAGTACAGGATAGAAAGAGTAGCTAGGCTGTTAGGATAAACATGGTGGTCAACATGCATTTATGTGTTTGTAGTAGTGGCAGGTCGCATACATGTGAGTGGCCATTCTGCCGAACAGTAGTGGTGGGCATGTGTAACATCGATACATCCATCCATTTGTATGGTCCGGCCGGCTGGCACCTAGCGCGTTTGGCCACTCCTCGCAAAAGAAGAAAAACGGGCACACTTGCCAGCATTTCGGCAGGTTTGTTTTATCCCCGATTCATGATCGATCGTCAGTATTCAGACGCGTGAGAGAGGGTTTGAGTACATGTATTATTGGCTTAGCTTTCAGCGCCTCAAGGTACAGGACGGCGCCGTCAAACGTTGTCTCGATTGACCGTGAAAGTTTGACGCGTGCATGAACACATAAAAAATAAAGCGTGTCGTCAACCCTCTTTATTCTATTTTAAGAAAAGAAGAAGAAGAAGCATGTTTTTTTTATATATTTACTAGCTTTCAATCAGCTGAAAGCTTTCAATCAATAATTTATTATTTTTATTTTGTGTTTTAATTTTTTTTATAAAATTATTTATATAATAATTATAAATTATTGTATCTAGATCTAATGACTCAAGTAGGTGACTGAAAATTTTCTTAACTTTCAGGCAGTTAAAAATTAGCAAGTTCTTTTTTTTATGCAAGAAGAAGCGTGTTACACGGCCAGCGGCAGCAGATAATGACAGTGTTAGAACGAACCGCGCGCTTATAGAGGTGGCGGAGGTCTATATGGGCCTCAAACAGGCCTAGCCCGTTTCGAACTCCATGCACATCACAGCCCATTACAGGCCCAGGCCTTGCCCGTTTCGAACTCCATGCACATCACGGCCCACTATATAATATTACTTGGTCGGATCCGCGTGCTTAAACCGACCGCATTACGGATTCCCCACCGCGTTCTAATAAAAGAAAAAAAAAAGACCGGATTCCCTATCGCACTTTGCAACTGAAGAATTCTGCTCCGAGTCTCCAACGAGTTGCCTGGTCGGAAACCATCTCTTCGTTGCAGCAGGGTTGCACGCGTTGATATAAGCAATTATTACGCCGCCCCTACTTCCCTTAACCCTAGCTTAGCTCCGACGATGCACGTCCGCCAAGAACGACCTAGCGTTGTGCGACGTCATCACCACCACCACACTGCCCCGCCGGTTTTCTCCTCCTCCATCATCACCACCGTCCCTGGAGCTCGTTTCTCCAACGATGGCGGCTGACGCGACCACGGAACGCGCCCTGGCCAGCGCGATCCACAACACTGCCGGCGCCGGCGCCGGCGCCGGCGACGACGACGACGACGCCTCGGTCTTCTGGCTGGTCCCGTGCCGCCCACGCCTGTTCCAACAAGACCACCCCCACCAGGACCCTGCGGCATCGTCGTCGTCGGCGGCACAGGTTATTGCTGGCGCCGCCGCCGCGCGTGGCGAGGACGACGACGATGACGTGGCTTGCCTGCTCGACGAGATCAGCCCACCGGTCTCGGACCTCGACGAGCTTGTCATCGAACGGCCGATGCTGCTCGGCGTGGCCATGGTCCGAGCGCTCGGAGCAACCTCGCATGAGGCTACCATCCTAGCATCAGAGATCTTCGGGCTCGGCGAAGAAGGAGAAGCGTATCGCGGCGGCGGATTCGGCGCGGTGCCGGCGTCCGCGGCGGCGGTGGCCCGCTTGAAGAAGACGACGTTTCGCGCCGGAGGAGGAGGAGATGGTTGCTCGGCGGGAGTAGTCACAGGGTGCACTATATGCTTGGAGGATTTTGATGGTGGCGAGGAGGTCACCGTGATGCCGTGCGGCGGGCACGAGTTCCACCCGGACTGCATCGCCAAGTGGTTAGGGCATAGCAACATGTGCCCGCTCTGCCGCCATCCACTGCCTACTAGTACTAATTATGTGGATGACAGTGAAACCGAAGGGTGTCCTTAGGGCTAGCTAGCTATGCTTGTGGAACCTTTTTGTAAAGGCACGGAAATCTCGCTTGTATATATACACAAGAATGATATTTGAATATTTTTTTGTTAGTTGGAGAGAGTCTACAAGTGTACCCTCAGAACTTTAACTGAAACTATAGATATTTTTTTGTTTAATTAGGTTCATTGAAACATTTTGCTATAGAAACTTCGCGGTGGCAGCATGTTATTTGAGCTTTCTGCTCAGTCGTCCATCCTGAGATCGAAACCGCCACGGACTCCCAACTCTCAAGTCGGCACGAGCACGACATATGCACATGTCGTATATCCAGTTATTATCCACGCAGGTATCCTCCAAGAACAAGAACAGAGCAAGTCAACCGTCCAACAGCGTCCAACTATCGTCCATGTCAAAGTACTGATCGCGTAGGCGGTTGACAGAAGCCGAAGCTCAAGAAGTGCTCGTGAATGCGATTCACCATGCCAGCCATGTCGATGACTGCGCGACACAATGGCATGCCATCCGGCGATGACAATTTCCATCCGGTGGGTGAGCGTGACGAAGACGCCGTGCAGCTTGAGTCAGAGGAGCTTAACGAGGTTACACATTACGCTCCTCTGGCTCAACTGCTAGTATCAGATTATTACAGTGCTGTGTTTGTGTACCTTCTCAAGAGAGATAAAGGACGCCAACTCCGAGCTTCACAACGACGACGACGATGAAATATCGCAGGACCATATCCGTCAAGTAATACTCGACAGAAGGCTGCATGTTCCGCGCATTATCGAGGATATATACTCCGTCCCTCGTGTTCAACGACGGCGCACCGCAATGGCGGCGGTACGGTGGCTTTGGCGGCGTGCTTGCCTCTGCCACGGCGATCGCTGGTCTCAAGAAGGAAACGTACGATGGTTCAGGATCCGATAGCATGCAGCAGCAATTTGTGCCATCTGCATGAAGGACTTCAAGGAAGGCAAGCGACTCCTCGTAATGTCATGCAAGTGCAAGCACGTGGCAATGTAATTTAGGGTGTGTTTGGTAGTACTTATACTTATGCTGAAAATAACTTATATTTTAATTTATGTATGAAAATTGTTTATTTGGTTTATTATAGTATAAGCTCTCAAACCGTTTGGCAAAATAGCTTATCCCATTCTAAAATGGCTTATTCTAGGGAGGGATAGTCCATAAGCCCAAAAAGCTAGTGTTTGTTGGCTTTGCTATTCTAGTATAAAAAGGCAAATAGCTTATAATGGCTTATTATGATAAGTGCTTATGCAAAATAGCTGTTTGGCAGAACTTATGGCTTATCATATTATAAGCCACTACATAAACCATTCTATAAGCCCTATCAAATATATCCTTAAATTTTATTTTGAAAAGGATAGTACCGGTGTAATGAATATTGCCGGTTTTGCAGGTATATTCTCTTCCGTTGGAGCTGTATTATTGTTTTTCTTTTCGCAGTTCATTGTGTTGTTTGAATGCTAATGCTCTCTCCTTTTCTTCCCACAAACTGTTGTCATGTCACCTAGTTCATTTGCCATTAACACTACACGCTTTTCAGCTGCTGCAAATCCCAGAAGAGCTCAATATCAATCAAGATACTATATGGGGTAATGCTCTACATACCAACATCCACACTTGATAGCACAACTATTTAATAAGGAGAGCTTATTGTGCTTGTCACGGAAAAAACAAGACCCCTTATCACATACCTATAAGTAGGGTGCAAAGACAAAAATAAATGGTAAAAGATCATGCGAATCATTTAAAAAAAATCAAAGTCAGCACGCTAGTCTCCAATCCATCATGAACTGAGCAAATCACTAAATAAAGGAGACTAGTTTGTGTTTAACTTTCAACTCAACTATTTTGATCCATGAGAAGTATATATATGGCCCATGTAAACACCTCTAGTTAAATTATAAAGCTTCACTACAAACTCATTCATTAATCTAGAAAAGAAATAACCTTATTGTTAAAACCTAATGACAAACTATCTTTCATTTAGCGTTGCACTACTATTTCTCAAAGCAGGTCTGGTTGTGCGTGAACAAGTGGAGGCCGTTAACCTACCTAAACCAAACAAGGTCCTCAAGGACCCGTGGAATGATCCACTCATGGGAATAGACACTAAGGAAAAGAAGGACAAGACGACACTTATCATCTACTCCCTCTGGTCATTATTATAAGACATTTTAAGAGATTTAATTTTTCATAAAATATATGATGTTCTCACACTTTGAGACCGGCTATCACAGTTTTTCTCTCTCACCGACAGTAGCGGTAGGCATTTCCCTCCTCACAACCTATCTCAACCGGCGACTCTTTCTCTCCATCTTGGTTTCTTCCCATAGACCCAATGTGTCATATATTATTGAATGAAGGGAATGCACAATTTGGAACCTATGGAAAAAAAGGAATAGGAGAGTCTTCTACCATCAGGAGATGTCACCACATCAAGTGTTTAAGCTCATAAAAGAGAAAATGTACCAAACTTTGTATCTTCTCTTCTATCTTAAATGAAAGAGTTTCAAAAATAAAAATTCATTGTAATTACTAGTCTTTATGTGCAAACGTGAGATGACCCTTAACCACAATCATTGTACTCACATGCCAAGGCATTAACACAAGTAAGTAATCGCACCTATAAAAACTTGCTACTTTTCTAACCATAGCTTCACATCTTGTTGCACGCTTCACTCGCTTAAATGTGTATGGTTCAAATATAAGTCATTGTTCTAATATGACTTATATTGGATTATATTTTTTTTTTATATATATATACTTAGCTTGGATTCAAGTTACATTACCAAATAGATTACACAAATTTTTTTTATAAGACTTCTATGGATCTGATAGAAAATTGTGACTTACAATAAGCAATTTGACAACTTATTAACCTTTTTGGTTATGTGAAGTACTAAGAAACCATATAAATTTGATCCTATAAGTGATTCATATATTATTTTTAGGTGCATACAATTTCTCTTGTTTTTGCTTGTGTTTCATATCCAAATACATGTCATGTAATTCTAAAAACAATACCTAAACAAAGTTAATGTAAACTGTTTAAGAAAAATGAAGTATATATATAGGATCTACCAAAAAGTAAAATAAAAAACATAAGAAATCCACCAGACAGCCACTGTCTTCAACTAAACTTCTTTTATAAGGTAAACATAAGCTAAACTTCTAAAAAGACGCATGATCAATTTGTAGTACTAATAATATGTGGGTGACATAGTCCTTTATTGGCCGTTTGTCATATTTAACTGGATGGTTCACTTTTATACAGCTAAGAGATATTTGGGCAGGGGCCACTCATTGCATTCGATGGAATACGTGGCAAAATCTACGATTTTATATCACCTCCGGCTTGCATAGGGGAAGAGCTACCGTGTACCAATGCGAGCCATTGCTCACGAAACGTGTGTCAGGGCAGAGCAGTTATATATATATGCGCACGAAACATTACTATGAGGCCAACTCTAGATCTAGATTGACACGGCTGCTACATAACATATGATGTGTATGCCTTCTACCGTAGCATTACAACCAGAGGACATGCACGTTAGCATGTGTGCTGATGAGCTGATCTGAGCCACAACAGGGGCGCCTGCCGCCTGGATATACCTGGTCATAATATCCGTCGTCCGGCATCGTCCTCCGCCAGGCTTCTTCAGCGACGGCCGACGAGAGCACGGAACACGCACACGCCGGCCTGCCTGGCCGCCGCCGCGACTGAGAAAATTAAAACACAGTAGCGCAAAATGCGACGTCACGACTCGCGGAACAGGACGTGTTCTACGCCCAGCAGAACCGAGACATGTCGTTGTGTTTCAGGCCTAACGTGAGGCAGAACCGTGATTTGTTTTAATTTTCTCGGAGCAGGAAGAATTCCCAGAAGTCGAGGCGGCCACGTGCACACTTAATGGGAGTTTTATTTTTTATTAAATATGGTGCCACATAAATAATTTTGATGACATGGTACGAGATTTATGAAGAGAGAGGAAAGTGGTTTCTGTTGAATTCTATCTTCTAGGGATCATTCTAGACGAGATCTAATCATAAATATAGGGGCTTTATATGCGGGATCTAGAGGATGAGAGGAGGAGAGGGAGCGGTACCTGGATTGTGAGGTAGCGGTGGAGCCGCCGGTGTCGATGCGAGGGCCGGTGTCGAGGCAGAGGCGGCGGCGGGTTCGGTACCAACCATGTCGTCGACGGTGAAGGATGGCGTTGTGGCGGCGATAGGGAATCCCGTCACTGGCTGCGCCCTTCTTTGGATCGGGTAGGGTTCTGTGGGGTGGCTGCGTGGCTCAGGTCAACCTCGTGATGTGAGCCGTCGGCTCCACCCCTCCTTTTATTTGGCGCAGGGGTGATGGGGGCCCACCAACCAGGGTAGGGTTGGGGCGCCCCCGATCAGGGCGCGATCTAGGAGTTGGGCCGTTGGGTCCAACGTGGAGATCTACTAACATTCTCCCCTAGATCTCATCCATCATCACTTTACATTTTCTATTTCATCACGAATTTATGCATAGAGCATGTTTCATCCTCACAACTAGAATGCCGATAGATTCAATAACTACTATATATATCCCCGTTCAGAAATAGATACTTTTCTTTGGGCCCTAAGTCTAGAATCATAAGGCTTCCCTTAACCCCATGCCGGCTACGTGTTCCTTGAACACGCTGGACGGCAGGCCTTTCGTGAGCGGATCCGCAAGCATTCTTTCAGTCCTGATATGCTCGAGACTTATAGTGCGATCTTGGACTTTATCTTTTACAATATAATACTTTATATTAATATGCTTGGCAGCACCACTGGACTGATTGTTATGAGCATACATTACTACTGGTGCATTATCGTAGTATAACTTCAGTGGTTTCTCAATACTGTCAACCACTCTTAATCCGAGTATAAATTTCTTTAGCCAGTTGACCTGCCCCGTGACCTCATAACATACTATAAACTCGGCATATATGGTAGACCCTGTCGTGATAGTCTGTTTTGAGCTTTTCCATGAAATGGCTCCTCCTGCCAGGATAAACACATACCCCGATATGGATTTCGTGTTATCTGTTGCAAAGTCTGAATCAGAATACCCCACCACTTGGAGTGAATCTGATTTTCTGTATACCAACATGAGGCCTTTCGTTCCTTGCAAATATCGCAAGACTTTCTTTATCAACTTCCAGTGCTCAGGGCCTGGATTACTCTGAAATCTGCCAAGTAACCCGGTGACAAATGCTAAGTCAGGGCGTGTACATACTTGCGCATATTGCAAGCTTCCCACAGTCGAAGCATATGGTTTCATTTTTATATCATCAAGCTCGAACTTATTCTTGGGTTTTTGCCAATCCCCAAATCTTTCGCCCTTGACTATAGGAGCAGGTGTGGCACTACATTTGTGTATGTTGAATTTCTTCAACACCTTTTCTATATACGTCTTTTGAGATAGTCCCAATGCATACTTTCTTCTATCTCGGTGAATCTCAATGCCCAAAATATAAGATGCTTCACCAAGATCTTTCATGTCAAAGTTTGAGGACAAGAATTTCTTTGTTTCTTGTAGTAGGCTGATATCACTATTGGCTAGTAGAATATCATCCATATATAAAACTAGGAAAATAAATTTTCCATTCTTAAACTTTGCATAAATGTAATTGTTCTCAATATTTGCTTCAAATCCATATTTCTTTATTGTTCCATCAAACTTCAAGTACCACTGTCTTGAAGCTTGCTTTAATCCATAAATGGATCTCTTTAAACGACATCCCATCTTTTCTTTTTCTTTCACGACAAAACCTTTCGGTTGTGCTATATAAACTCTTTCTTCTAAATCCCCATTTAGAAATACCGTTTTCACATCCATCTGATGTAATTCTATGTCGTAATGTGTCACTAGTGCCATTATAATTCTGAAAGAATCTTTACAAGAGACTGGAGAAAATGTCTCGTTATAATCGATTTCTTCTCTTTGCGTAAAGCCTTTTGCCACAAGACGTGCCTTAAACTTTTCTATATTCCCTCTAGAATCATATTTAATCTTGTAGACCCATTTGCAGCCTACTATTTTGGCTCCTTTAGGAATTTCTTCTAGGTCCCAAATTTCATTGAGACTCATTGAATTCATTTCATCTTCCATGGCCTCCAACCATTTGGATGAGTGGACACTGCTCATGGCTTCTTCATATGAGGTGGGGTCATCCTCCATATGATACTCTTCTGTGTTATACAGTTCATAGTCAGCTGGTATTGCTGACCTTCTAGCTCTTTAAAACCTTCTAGGGGCCTCTTCATTTTGCACAATATCTGGTTGAGGCTCTTGTGGAGCCTGCTCTTCTGGCACATTATCTGTTTGAGGCTGCTCCCCTATATCTGTGGCATCATTATCTGTCGGATCCTGACGAGTAGGTTCCTCTTGTACCACAGATGGTGTGACAACAGGTGTTGGCACTGTAATGCCAGACATCACAGGAGCAACATCAACAGGTAGTGAGAAGAAAGGTTCTTGACTCATAAAATCGGGTACATGTACCCACTTCTTCTCAAGATCAGTCTCTCAAGCCACCATGTTCCTCCTTATCATTTCATCTTCCAAAAAGACGGTATGTCCTGTTTCTACAAACTTCGTATATCTATCTGAGCAGTAGAAACGATAACCTTTGGACTTTTCTGGGTAGCCAATAAAATAGCAACTCACTATCTTAGGATCTAATTTCCCAAGACTTGGATTAAATATCTTAGCCTCTGCAGAACTCCCCCAAACACGGAGGTGTGCTAGCGAAGGCACTAGTCCAGTCCATAATTTATACGGTATTTTGGGCACCGATTTACTTGGAACTCTATTAAGAATATGAATAGCGGTTTTTAAAGCCTCTATCCATAAACTTACTGGCAGTGTGGAGTAGCTCATCATGCTGCGCACGATATCCATCAAGGTACGGTTACGCCTTTCTGCTACTCCATTCTGCTGTGATTCACCCGGCGTAGAATACTGGGCGACTATACCATTTTCTTGTAGGAACCTAGCAAAAGGTCTTGGGACTTGTCCATAAGGCGTATGCCGCCCGTAGTACTCCCCCCCCCTCGATCGGATCTTACGACTTTAATCTTTAAATCATGTTGATTTTCTACTTCTGCTTTAAATATCTTGAATTTATCCAATGCTTCTGATCTTTCTTTGATTGGATAAATATAACCATATCGGGAGAGATCGTCTGTGAATGTTATAAACGAGTCATAACCATCCACACTCTTGACAAGAAAAGGACCACAAATATTCGTATGAATGATCTCTAATATTCCTACACTTCTTTTGGCGTCTTTCTTAATCCTTTTAACATATTTACCTTTAATGCAATCAATGCATTGCTCTAAGTCTGTGAACTCCAATGGAGGAAGAATGTCATTCTTTACAAGTCTCTTAATTCTCCTCGAAATATGGCCTAAACGACAGTGCCATAATTTCGATGAGACGCTTGGAGTTATCTTTCTTTTCTTGTTAAATTTAGTCGACGAGGAGGTAGGAACATTCGTATTATACATATTATCATCATTCACATCATGTATCGCATTCACATTATCATCAAGTGACAACAAATAAAGCTTATCTTATAAAGACGTAAAACCAATGCATACATTATTCAACAATAGTTCACATTTGCCATTACCAAAATGACAATCATATACATCAAAATCAAGACGCGATACACTTATTAAGTTTCTTTGTAACGAAGGTACATAAAAGACATCATGGAGACTAAGAACAAAGCCATTTCTAAGCTCTAGGTGGAGATCCCCTACAGTTTCAACTTTGGCTTCTACTCCATTAGCCACTCTTATCGAACCTTCGCCTCTTTTCGTGGTCCTCGTCGTACTGAACCCCTGTAAATAATTTGCAACATGAATAATCACTCCTGAATCAATCCACCATATGGATCTAGAATAATTGATATACAAGGATTCATTTATAAAAGTAATCATGTTCTCACTATTTCTCTTCATGAACAGCTTCAGCCAGTTAGGACAATTCTTCTGATAGTGTCTTTTCTTGCCGCAGTGCATGCATGTGTCCCTGTCCACTACAGTCTGTCCCTCCTGAGGCCTATGCTGCTGCTTGCCCATAGGCTTAGAGTAGAAGACTGGCTTCTTTTGCTACGGCTGCTGCTTGCCCTTGTTCTTGTTATATTTTACATAGTGGACAAAACCACCATGTTTAGCCTTGAATTGAACCTATCCTCCTCTTGAACATTGTTGGCAATAAGCTGCTCAAAGGTTCACTTATCTGGGTTCATGTTGTAGTTTGAGACAAAGTTCTCAAACTCATCTGGTAGAGACAACAATACAAAATGAACCAGGAGGTCTTTATCAATCTTCAGATTCACAGTCTTTAGCTTTTCAGCTAAGTTGTTCATCTTCAAAATATGAGCTCTTATGCCACCACCAGTGTACTTTTCAGTTACCAGTTGTCTTATCATCTGGGTGGCATAAGTATTAGAAGACCCAGTAAACTGGTTCTCCACTCTCTGTAGAAACCCTTTACTGTGTCCTCATTCTGGATTGAGCCCATGATAGCTGGCTCAATCGTGTTCTTGACAAGTGCCAAGCACTTCTTGTTGTCAAGAACCCATTGTCTGTGCTCACGTTGAAAACGAGCTACATTGGAAGCATTATCCAGCTATCTTTGGTGCCAAACAGCATCCATTTCTTCTGCGCCCCTGACAAGGTCAGGGGACTCTGTTGGACACGGGGTAGTCACTACCCAGTCCATCTCGCCCATGACAAAAGCAAGATCAATCTTTCTCCTCCATTCTTCGTAATTATCCCCTTTTAGGATTGGGATCTGGGGAAGGAAGGCCATTATGGTTGCTCCTGAAATTAACCATGAAAAATGAGAACAAAAATAATATATAAAATTCTACCATATATGCATTAAACCTACATCACCATTGGACAGAAAATAGGCATAATACAATAAATCATTATTAATATAGCATTGTAATTAATAACTTTGGTCAAAAAATTATAATGATATATATTCTGAAAATTAATGCTCCTAAAATTAAATTTTCTCGTTGGTTCAAAATTTAATTTTAGAAAGCATCAATTTTAACTATAATCATGAGTTCTATAAACTTGTAGTGAAAACATGGCATAAAAAATACATGAACAGTAGCAAAATAATCATATTTTACACTCTGCAAAAATTATCTCGTTGATTCAATTATTTACAGAGGTAAAATTCATCATCTTTCAATTAAATTCTGGTCAAAATTGACATCCAGTCAAAAAAAATAGATAAAACAGCTACTGTGCATTTTTCTCTAATTTTGGCCCAAAAAATTGGCCCAAAACTCTTTTCGCGCGCGCCCATACGCGCACGACCATTTTCGGCCCAGGTTGGCCCATCGTCGCGCAACCGGCCTTTCGGCCTAGCCGCCCACCGCGCGCGAAAAGGCTCGGCCTAGCTTGCTTGCGCGCACACCCTGCTTGGGCCGTTAGCCCGATAGCCACAGCCTAGGCCGCCATTTTGGCCCAGCGCGGCACCCCCACCACCCGCCTGCCCCCCGCCTCCCAATCGTCCATCGCGATGGACGGCTGAGCGCGCACATCGCAGGATCAAGAACCGACGCACCGGCCGGCTCCCCATCGAACCCTAAAACATTTCACTCTTTGCTCTCTCTGCTCTCTTCCGTGTGCTGCGGCGGCGCGCGACCCCCTACGGCGAGGCTCGCCGGAGCGGCGACGATTTCGGCAAGGAGGAGGAGCGAAACAAGCAGCGCTGGCGCCACCGCTGGGCTTTTCGCCGGCGTGCGCGTCCACCCACGGTGGGTGTGCCACCGTTGAGCAGCCCCGCGACGGCGTCTTCTAGCCCTCGCGCGACGGCGTCCGTCGGTGAGCGGCCTCTGGTCGTGGCTCTGTGGCGTCGGTCATTCACGGCGAGGGAGCCCGAGTAGGCCTCCTTCGCACGTCTCTTTTCTTAGTGTCTGTAACCCTAACCCTAGGGTTAGGGTTTGGGTTCCGATGGGGTTCGGCTTTCGTAAGGGGTTTCCTTTGATTCTCTTTGGCCGATTCGAAAACCGACCTCTTTTCCTCGATCTACATCTAGTTAATCGCCTAGCCTCGCTCTGGTACCATTATTGGATTCTATCTTCTAGGGATCATTCTAGACGAGATCTAATCATGAATATAGAGACTCTGTATGCGGGATCTAGAGGATGAGAGGAGGAGAGGGAGCGGTACCTGGATTGTGAGGTAGCGATGGAGCCGCCGGTGTCGATGCGAGGGCCGGGGTCGAGGCAGAGGCGGCGGCGGGTTCGGTACCAACCATGTCGTCGACGGTGAAGGATGGCGTTGTGGCGGCGATAGGGAATCCCGTCACTGGCTGCGCCCTTCTTTGGATCGGGTAGGGTTCTGTGGGGTGGCTGCGTGGCTCAGGTCAACCTCATGATGTGAGCCGTCGGCTCCACCCCTCCTTTTATTTGGCGCAGGGGTGATGGGGGCCCACCAATCAGGGTAGGGTTGGGGCGCCCCCGATCAGGGCGCGATCTGGGAGTTGGGCCGTTGGGTCCAACGTGGAGATCTACTAACAATTTCATCTGGATGAAACTGGATATACACAGTTTACTAGATTTGAAATATCAAGAAACTAGAATTGAAGGAGAGTTGTTGCTTTTTATCCTATGAGCAATCAATAAAATTACATAGAATTAAATATCATTAAACTTCAAAATGAAAATATATATTATATAACTTGTTTCATTTATGGTTTCAAATCATTTGAGATGACATGACACTCTTGAAAACATATATTATATAACTTGTTTTATTTATGGTTTTAAATCATTTAACATGACATGACACTCTTAAAAATATCAAAATGAAACCTTTTATTAGACTAGCCTTACAGTTAATGTCCCTCGAGACGGCTGGCTAAACGCTCAACGTCAAGATTCGCCGCCGCGTGCGCAATGATCATCTCATCAATAAATGAGTCTGGATGCGATACGATTTGCGTCGCGTTTACTATGCGCGGGCATAGGCGCATAGCTATAGAAAGTTCCGCGGCGACAGCCTGTTTGAGCTCTCTGCTCTCTACGCCGATTCCAGAGACCGACGGACCGGAAGTCCCAGCTTCCAAACAAATCCTGCACGAGTACGACACATGCACTGATGCGATTCCGGATCTGACCCGTCAGCTGTGCCTACATATATCCACGCAAATATCCTTCCAACAAGAACAAGGGAGCAAATTAAACCAAACCGCCGACCCGATCGTGGATGTCGAAGTACCCATAAACGTCTATTTTGTGCACTCTACCTCAACTATAAACCATTTCAAAGTTCTGGGAGAATGGAAGACATCATGGAAATCAGCAGGTGCTACCGTGGCGCTCTGCGTTCCAAGCTAAGAGTACTGTTAGAGGCGCGTCGGCGGTTGATACAAGCCGACGACGCCGAAGCTCATCAACAAGTCCACGTAGATGCGGCTCAGAACGCCGGCCATGTCGTTGACGACAGCTTCTACCCGTTGGACGACGAGCTTGATGAAGACGCCATGCAGCTTGACAATAATAATCGCTTGGAGCACGACGAGTTTTACTCCCCTCTGGCCCGACAGCTGGAGTCATCAGTCAATAGCATTGGGGGATACCATGGGAACGACGACGATCCGTTATTCGACGACGACGACGATGACGACGACGATGACACAATGCAAGCCCATATTCGTCGAGCTAAAGTCTCTAGAAGGCTGCACGTGCCGCACATCGCCGATACTCCCGTCGTGTTCAACGGAGCAGCGCACGGAAACAACGGCTTCGGCGGTGTCCCTGCCTCCGCCGCGGCGATCGCGGGTCTCAAGAAGGAAAAGTTCGACGGGGCATCGGGAGCCGATAGGTGCGTCATCTGCATGAAGGACTACAAGGAAGGAAAGAGGCTCCGTGTGATGCCGTGCGAGTACATGCATCGGTTCCATGGCAAGTGCATCAAGAAGTGGCTGTCGTGTAGTCACTTATGCCCGCTCTGCCGCCACGCGCTGCCTACAGCTAATGAAGTGCGCAACAGCACAAGATCCTCAGTGCCAATATAGTTTTGTACTAGGATATTGCTCCACTTAAATGAACAGTCAGCTAATAAGCCAGTATATTTCTCTTGCGTTAGAGCGCTGTTATTGTTTTTCTTTCCCGCAATACATTGTGCTTTTTGAACTAGTAAGTTGGCCCAAGCATTTGCATGGCTAGTATATATGGAAAACTCATTAGTTTTTTTTTAACTATGTATGGATGAATATTAATTTGTGTAATACTAGTAGTGGGGTATCTGTAAATTCATTAGAGTATACACATATTTTATATACTTTTATTATAAAAGCAAGTGTTGTAATTTAAAACGTGTATATAGATATTTTCAGCTAAGGATTTTTTTTTATAATGATTGCATAATCTAAACATAGCTAATGGTGTATCAACACACCAACACATGCTCAACCTCAAACCAGTCCGTAGGGATAGTTTTAAAATTAAAGCAAATATTCTGCAGTTATGGCACGTGTCATAATGATAAAGGCAAGTAAGGTTCATAGGCCAGAATAAAAATTTCATCCTCCCATATGGCATGGACTAAATCTATCAATAAGAAGTGTTGTTGTCAGAATATTGCAGGGTAGCCTTTTCATATTGTCTTGATATGGGCTGGTTTCACAATCTCTCAAGTAGGTAGCAATGATTTGTTTATTTTTCTATATAAATAACTTGTGGACCACATTGCGGTTGTCCTTATTTTGAATATCTCACTAATTTATTTTGAATCAAGCTAGGACCTCCTTTTAGAGTTAGACGGCTCCAAAACATATATGTTGCTTATATGTTTCATGTACTGTAATTTAATGGTAAAGACACTGGCTAACCCTAACCTTATCCTTGTTGTCTTTCCTATCACTCATAAATCCATGTGTGGACCCAAAACACATGACTCGCCATAGTTGACAGTAATCTCATACAGTTTAGAGTAACTAGTAATAAAAAATTGAAGGTGCATCACTATTACATGCATCATATACACAACAAAGTCCAATTATTTATAAGTTGCTTTCTCGTTCTGGACTATGTATTAAAAACTTTTACACTCTATGACAATCAAGATAGTGGCACACCAAACTCATCTTCGCTCATACCATCATCGAAAACCTATACAGCCAAATCTTATACAATTAAACGACTTGTTAGGTGGTGGAGTGGCCACTACGCTTTGCCGAGAGAAGAAGAAGAAGACTAGGCGAAGAAGCATGGCAGGCGTAAGGAGGGGCCTAGGTCCCCCTATTCTTGCATTGTTGCACTACTTTTTTTTTAGACAAAACACCCTCCATTTTATTCATTGTTCATAGGAAGAGAGTTACATATGCCCACATGAGGGTTTAAGAGCCAAACATGTCAGCTTGATGAAATATACAAACCTCTTTTAGTAAGGTTGTGCGCATTAAGGTTCGCGTTCCTGCTCTCATGAACAAACTCAACCGAAGTAAAATTTGCCGCAGTCTTCCTGATACCTCTGATTCCCTGGTCATTGGTCCCTATTTCCTTTCATAGCAATTAGAAGTATTGCAATATCTCTTATAACTTGAGATATATGATGGATAACTGTACAAACCCTAGCTTTTCAAATGCATTGATATCCATGAGGCGAGAAAAACTAATTTCTTGACAAAGTGCCATCGATCTTTACATAGGTTAGTCTTGTATTCAGATTCACATGACCATGACCATTGGGATTTATAAGATGCAGCAAGAAATTAAATGTAATCAATAAGAAAAACACTAAAGTGAAAACTCCACTACATACAAAGCAAAAATATAATTGCAGAACTTCAGTATAAGAAAGAGGTTATTTATCTTATTTAAGAAGAATGGCTCTCCAATACTAATCACTCGACTATATTATCATAAAGAGAATCACCAATCTAACACAAATCTGTCTGCTCACCTTGCCTCAACATCAATATCTATCATGCAAAGCCCTAACAATATACTCATTGCAGTGCCACTAGCTAACACAAATGGGGCCGCCAACATGAAGGGAGCTCGAGTGAGGGCCGTCAGGGAGCGAGCTCAGGGAGGATGGCGGTGCCACATAGGCAGTTCGGAGAGGGCCACTATAGAGGAGGGAACTCGGGTGAGGACCCTGCCAGGTAGGGCTGAAGAAGAAGAAGCAACAGCAGGAGGAGTATAGCGGTTTTATTGTCCGATGTGGTATAGTGAGTCCCACATGTCAAGTGCCATGTTATTTTTGTTCTTTATCTTTTTTCCGTATTCTCTCTTCTCTTGTGGTAAGTATAGGAAATGGTGTAACGTGATACCCTTTGGGGCTCATGGTTCCGTGTTAAATAGGGTAGGAAAAGCCCCCACCGTGGCATTACAGACTTGGAGTACAATACAAGTCACAAGTCAATCTAAAAAAAATGTTGGATATACATGCTAAGTCTTATCTAATTCTGTTACAATCTAATATCCCCCCTCAATCTCAACTATCCACGATATTGAGATTGTGCCTGAAAATTCGAAGCCGTTCTGCTGTGACTGGTTTTGTAAAGCTGTCTGCCAGCTGATCACTTGAACTGATGAATCGGACTTCAAGTTGTTTCCGTGCTACTTGTTCACGAACAAAGTAAAAATCTATTTCCACATGTTTCATCCGACTATGGAATACAGGATTCTCTGATAAATACTTTGCTCCAACACTATCACACCATAAACAAGCAACTTTGTCATGTGGTATCTTTAATTCATCTAGCAATTTTTGAACCCACATTACTTCAGCACTAGCATTGGCTACTGCCTTGAACTCTGCCTCTGTACTTGATCGACTAACTGTGGATCTACGGTCACCTGGACAACCCGCCCAGTCTACATCCGAGAAAGCACTGACCAATGCCGAGGGTGACTTCTTAATCCTAAGTCCATACTTAAGTGTACCCTTGACATATCTCAATATTCTCTTAACCATAGATCAATGAACAAGTGTGGGAGCATGAAGAAATTGACAAACTTTATTAACAGCAAATGACAAATCAGGCCGTGTCAATGTTAAATACTGTAATGCTCCTACTATACTCCTATATTTAGTCGAATCATTGGGTCCAAGTCTATCACCATCATGCAATGACAATTTTGTGGTAACAGATAAAGGGGTGCTGATAGGTTTACAACTACTCATGTTTACTCTCTCAAGAATATCATTGGCATACCTTTCTTGTGTGAGAGTAAGGCCTTCTGTAGTGCATCATACTTCAATGGCAAGAAAATAATAAAGCTCGCCTAGATCTTTCAATGCAAATTCCTTCTCAAGATCTTATAGGAGTGCTCTGGTGGCTTCTTGTGAGGAGCTGGCAACAATAATATCATCAATATATACTAAAACAAACATAGAGTATTGCCCCTTATTATAGAGAAATAAAGAAGTATCTCCCTTGGAAGCCACAAACCCAAGCTGCCTTGGTTTAGAATACAATCTGGAATACCAGGCCCTTGGAGCTTGCTTCAAGCCATAAAGAGCCTTATCAAGTTTACACACATAATCTGATTTTGTCTTATCCACATACCCTGGTGGTTGATACATGTATACTTCATTCTCAAGTATACCATGTAAAAAAGCATTCTGTACATCCAACTACCAAAGATGCCAACCTTTGGATACTACAATAGACAGAACAAGATGAATGCTAGCTGCCTTGACTACTGGACTAAAAGTATCCTCATAATCTATGCCATACTGTTGACGAAAACCTTTTGCAACAAGCCTAGCTTTATACCTATCAATACTTCCATCGGCTTTTCTTTTCAACTTGTATACCCACTTACAATCAATGATATTTTTATATTTTGGAGCAGGAACTAAATACCAAGTTTTGTTCTTTGCAAGAGCCTGAATCTCACAATCCATTGCCCCTCACCAATTAGCATCATTGATAGCAGCAGAAATGAGAGGGTTCTTCAACAGAAGCAAGAAAACCATACCGTACTGTACCATCAGTGTAGATTTTAGGCCTGCGAACACCATGTTGAAGTCGAGTGGCAGGTCGAGTTGCAATAGGCAGGGCTGGAGACGTAGCAACTGATGGAGCATCGAATGAAGCAGGTCGAGTTGCAATAGGCAGGGCTGGAGACGTAGCAACTGATGGAGCATCGAATGAAGCAGGCCCTGCCTCACTGCCTCCCGTAGACTCCACGGCAACAAACGATCTAGGGGACCGAATCAGCATAGGAGTGCCTGAGTCCGCAGAGCCGCCACGCGACACAACCGGATCGAATTGGAGGTGCGTCGAAGATGTGGCACGCGGAGTGGACGCACTGGGCCGTGGGGACTGCGCAACATCAATGGTAGGCGAGGCTGTCGCGCTAGGCCGCGCAGGAGACAAGGCAGGACCCGGCGGCTTAGCAACGACACCGATTGGTGCAGCACTGCGTGCACGGGAGTCGATGCTAGGAGCAGCCTGCAACGCACGGCCTGTAGCTGAAATGTCCCTAGAATCAACTCCAGGTTCTGCGCCAAGCAAAGGGAACGGTTGCCACAGCTGTTGCTGATCCAAGTCCGATGAGATTTGAACTGGAGTTGCACCAGAATGTCCTGAAATAGAAGATGAGCAAACCTCCGTGGGAGGATCTGTGGTTGATGAATTAATCATAGTTGAGTCATTAGCACAAGCACCCCGCATAGAATCAGGAAGAAGCAAAATTTTTGATCGCAATTGGGCACCCGCATTAGGATGAAGATCATGGAAGGGAAAGACATGTTCATCAAACACAATGTCTCTAGAAATATAAACACGGCCAGATGATGGCTCAAGGCATTTAAAACCTTTGTGCAAATTGCTATACCCAAGGAATACACATTATTTGGAGCGGAAGGCTAGCTTGCGTGTGTTGTATGGCCGCAAATTTGGCCAACAGGTGTATCCAAACGTGCGCAAAAAGGTGTAGTCAGGTTTTTGCTGAAATAAGCGCTCAAGAGGGGTCTCATGAGAGATGACTTTAGAAGGTAAGCATTTATAAGAAACGTGGCAGTTATGAAAGCTTCATCCCAAAATTTTAGAGGCATGGATGCATGAGCCAATAGAGAGAGACTGACCTCAATAATGTGCCTATGCTTTCGCTCGGCCGACCCATTTTGTTGGTGTGCATGAGGACATGACACATGATGCGAAATGCCAATACGCTGAAAAAAGGTGTTTAATTTTTGGTATTCACCTCCCTAGTCTGTTTGCATAGCTACAATTTTTCGATTAAACAGGCACTCAACAAGGTTTTGAAAATCATGGAAGCGCTAAAAAACTTCAGATTTGTGTCGAAGCAAGTAAACCCATGTAAATTTACTAAAATCATCAATGAAACTGACATAATAATTAAATTTGCTAACGGAAGTAGGTGTTGGGCCCCATACATCAGAGAACACAAGGTCTAAAAGACCTTTCGACACACTAAATGATTTGTGATACGGTAATTGGTGACTCTTGCCTTGTTGACAAGTATCACAAACTGTTCCCTTATTTGGATCTAATGAAAAAGAAAGACCACGCCGATGAAGGACCTCCTGAACAATAGGAAGTGATGCATGGCCTAGACGACTATGCCACAAGGATGTGGACGGCTTGCCGACTGCAAGATCTTGTTTATTCTGGAGTGACTTCAAGGGATAGAGCCCACACACACATTTGCCCTCAAGGATGATTCTCTTCGTTCCCCGCTCCTTGATAAGATAATGATATGGGTGAAATTCAAGAAAACAATTATTATCAAGAGTAAGTTTATGAACATAGGCTAGACTTTTGGATGCTTTAGGAACATGCAAGATATTCTTAAGAACGATATCATGAGATTGGGTGTGCAAAGTGCTATGACCAACATGATTAATCACCATACCTGACCCGCTGGCGGTGTGCACTTGATCTCCTCCGGCGTACTTGTCACGGACTGTCAGCTTGTCCAGCTCGCCAGTGATGTGGTCTGTTGCACCGGTATCCATGTACCAGTTCGTGTCGATGCCGTACGAGGAAGTGGTCGCCGCATTCACATTCTTGTGTTTCACCGGTCCTATGAATGAGGTGTCAAACCTCTTGTAGCACTTGATCACCGTATGTCCTTGCTTGCCGTAGAGTTGGCACGTCGGATATTGACCATCCGGTCCACTGCCGCGCCCACCAAAACAACCACGGTCGTGGACATTGTTGTTGAAGCGTCCATGACCACGGTTGTTGCCGACGCGTCCACGCGAAGCCGCATTGGCTGACGATGCACCACCATGAGCCGCGCCATTGCCTCCTGCGAGAAGATCTTGGCGTCCTTCAAAAGAAACCAGCTGAGTGTATAGCTCACCTAGGGTTATTGGTTCGACCCGTGCAGCAACTGCCGACACCACCGGGTTGAAGTCGATGTCGAGGCCAGCGAGGATGTACGAAGTCACCTCCTCATTGTCCAGCTTCTTGCCCGCGGACTCCATCTCATCCGCTAGGAGCTTCATCTTGGTGAAGTAGTCAGCTATGCTAGAGCTGCCCTTCTGAGTAGTGGCGAGGGCCATGCGCGTGTTAATAACACGAGCACGGTACTATGAGGAGAACATCCCCTCGATCTCTGCCCAAGCCTTGGCCGCCGTGGGAGCAGAAGCGACCTGCACAAGGATCTCACGAGATACTGAGGACAACAGATAGTTGAGGATCTGCTGATCCTGAGCAAACTAGAGATCATACTCCGGGTTTGGAGTTTCACCCTTGCCGTCCGACGATGCCACCATCTTGGAGGGAGTCACCGTGTGGTTGTCGATGTGGTGCGCCTTCTACGCACCTTGGAGCGCCGACATCACTTGGGCTTTCCACAGGTGATGGTTGTTGCGCGTCAACTTCTCGGAGATGGGAAACCCGAGCGCAGGTGCAGCAGATGGAGCAGAAGGTAACACCATGGATGGGGAAAGGAAACCTTGCTCTGATACCATATAGGAAATGGCGTAACCTGATACCCTTTGGGACTCACGGTTCTGTGTTAAATAAGGTAGGAAAAGCCCCCACCATGGCGCTACAGACTTGGAGTACAATACAAGTCACAAGTCAATCTAAACAAACTATTGGATATACATGCTAAGTCTTATCTAATTCTGTTACAATCTAATAGTAAGTAGTACAATGTGCATCGCAGGTCTGCCACCTGCTTTTATGTGCATCAATTCCCTATAGAAAGAAAGACCCTGTAATTATGCAAAGAAATAGAGGTCACATTCCTTAATTCCAGCCGCCACCATGGACTGTCCTGTAGATCTATCATGCCTTTGAACGAGTTGTTAGTGCTGCTCTTGGACTTTAGATCCTTGTATGCCCCCTGCGCCATCTGCTGCTCCTTCTCTTCCTCTCCAACATGTCGCCGCCTCTTTCCCTGCCCACATCATGTACCCGGCCAGTGCATGCTCCGGCAGCCATCAGGCTCATCCACACCATTTCCCAACACAACAGTTGCCGCTGCCTTCACGCTGGGCGCCACGCCGCCGCCTGACTCCTCACCTTGAGTTATCCCACCTTGTGGTTGTCGGTGTTGTACGCCATCATCTCAATGGGGAAGTGGGGAAGTCGACAAGGTAATAGTACCCGCTCAGCCATCGTGAAGCGCGCCTCAATAGATGCAATTCCCCATGCACACTGCCTCGCACTTCATTGCCGTCGCGTTCGTTGTGAATGGCGGCAGATGCTCCTTGTACGCCATGTAGAACCGCGCCTGCCGCACCACCTCGAACTATGCTCCAGACATGCAAAGGTCGGTGGTCTCCTCCTCCATGCCCGCGTGGCACATAGGGATGGCAACGGGGCGGGTGGAGCAAAAGCCCACCCGCGATGAGAGATGTTGCGGGTGAAAATCTTCACCCGCACCCGTACCCACGGGTGAAATTTCACACCCGCGTCCGCACCTACCGGGTTTCGGGCAGGTGACGCCCCCCCCCCCCCCGCCCCCCGTGGGTTTTTATTTTGCATGACAAAATACATTTTTAGTATAATTTTACATAATTTTCACATAATAAAAATACTAACTTATTCATAACTTATACACGTAAGAATTATTAGACTCATATAATTCTCACTCTCACAAAAGAATATTAGACTAAAATTATTTGTGCGCCTTTTATTTCGGGCCCCGCGGGACACCCACGGGTGGGAGGAAAAACCTGCACCTACCCCACGACTGTGCGGGGCGGGTGCGGGTGAGCCCCGTGGGTGAGAAAATACACCGACACCCATACCCGTCGGGTGCCAAACCCGACGGGGCTTCGCACTTAGGACCCGAATTGCCATCTCTAGTGGCACAGCGGGGAGGTGGCAGTGGTGAAGAGGCACGGGCACTAGGCCTAGGCCTCCTCAGCGGGGACCTACTATATCTACAGCGCGCTATGTATAGCTTACCTGTAGCACGGCCCACGGCCTGTAGCGGTGAAAATGTGAGCACGCCCCACAGCGACTCTTCTACACGCGAGCAGGCCAGACATGTGAGCCCAATGCAGGTGTTGACTATTTTTCTTTCTACGCGCCGGGTACAAGAGGCAGGACGAATTATTTAGAATAAATAATTTTCACATCTTAAAAAATTTCATATTTAGAATGATGGATTTCACTATTAGAACAATTGATTTGCATTGTTGGAACATTTGCTTCGGTAGTATGGAACAATTAAACTTTTCAAAAATGCATATTCAAAATTCAAATTTAAAAAAATCATTTTCATTAATCCTGGAGCAATTATTTTTGTTGCTAGAACAATTAATTTTCACAGCTGGAACAAATGATTTTCAAAGCTAGAACAATTTGGTTTTACCGTTAGAACAATGAATTTTGCGGTTTGGAACAATTAATTTTCATCATTGGAATATTTGGTTTACTAGTATAAAACAACTAAAATTTAGAAAAATTCAAATTTAAAAATCCATATATTGTATTCATGTGACACCTCATTTTATTGTATTTACTCAAATAAATACAATAGTTCAAACCATTTCAAATACAGAGTTGTCATTTAAAATAAAACTTGATTTCAAATTTGAAATCAATTAAAACCATGCTGGTTCAATCAGATCACTCCACGCGCCGCCATGTGCGCGCGCTACGAATAAGGAACTGCGCCCCCGGCCGGGCACCCTGTAGGCCGTGGGTAGCCGACACGTACCGGCCCGAAACGACCCTGTACTCCGGTGTTCAAGCCATGGACTCACCATCCTCGACCCAATAGTAGGTCCAAGGCGGAGCTACGTTGTGTCATCGGGGTCAGCTGACCCCAATGATTTCCGGCAAAATTAGTAGAAAAACAGTGTTGATTGCTATTCATTAAGCTATCTGACCCCGTCGGCAAAACTTGCTGACACCAGCGAGCTGGCGTCCTGGCTTCGC
Organism: Eleusine coracana subsp. coracana; assembly: GCA_032690845.1. Classification (NCBI taxonomy): domain Eukaryota; kingdom Viridiplantae; phylum Streptophyta; class Magnoliopsida; order Poales; family Poaceae; genus Eleusine; species Eleusine coracana. The sequence goes on from CM064426.1 coordinate 15,270,041, forward strand.
CCCTGTCCACTGGTTGCCTCCTCGTCCAGCGTCAGCCGTCGGAACATGCCAGAGACATTGACGTTTTCCTGCGCAAACATGTCGAATACGAGCACGTCGACACGGCTCTCCTCCCAGCCATCGGTCCTGATGTACAGCCCGAAGAACCCACGTTCGTCGAGATGCCCGGCCGTACACTGATGACGTCGGCTTTGTTCCATTCTCATGCACGACGGTTGTTAGCTTCGTCGCGTTCTCGGGCTCGGGCTTCCTCCGGCCGCCGTAGAGCTGACTCCATGTGCAGCGCCACCACGTACGTGTCGCCCATCCTCAGCGCGAACCACCGGTTCGTGGAGATGAGCGGTGGCGACGTGGCAGAGAAATTCTGGCCGGCGACAAGGGTATCAACAAACGACCAGTCGAAGCTGCGCCAAGTGGAGTCCTTCTCATCGAACCGGCGGACGACGAGGTCCGATGAGTTGAACAGCGCCACTGTGTCACTGTCTGAGTTCAGCGTGTGCCACAGCACCGCCACGTAGGAGTCGGCGTTGTTGGTGAGGACTAGCTCTTGTCGAATGTAAGGCTCGCCGTGAGGGACCAATCGTCGAGGCGGGCAAGGTTAGGAATGATAATGGATCACAGCCCGCGAACTCTAAGAGGACCCTAATAAGATTTTATATATTTTTTAGTCTAAAATAAATACTCTCTTTGTTTCAAAATTATTGTCGTCATTGATTTTTTTTTCTAACTTTGACTATTCGTCTTATTCAAATTTTTTAAAAAACATCATATATTTTTTCATAATTTATTTTATTACTAGATAAAATTTAAATATAACTTATAACTTTTCATATTTGAATAAATATTTTAAATAAAACGAATAGTCAAAGATCACAAAAAAAGTCAATGACGATAACAATTTTAAAACGAAGGGAGTAAGATTTTAGTCCGACCTTTTTTGGCCCGGCCCTTAACAAATCTAACATAAACTTTGTGGCCTCATTGCCACCACTAGATGGGGGTGGTGCACCAGAGCGGGAGGGAGGAGGGGAGGTAGACCACGGCGAGGTCAAGCGACAACAGGCCCACGCGGAGGTAGCCAAACGCGAAGTGGCGGTTGCACGCATGGAGCAACTGTTTAAACTGGGACGACGAGTTCTGCGCGTGTCACAGTGAACCCGTTGCTGTCACGAGCTCTTCTGCCTTGGCTCCCTCCGGAAGAAGGAGCACAACCGACGTAATGACTATGAGTGCGGTAGCGATGATGACGACACGAACCACTGGGTCAGCCGTGGCCATGGCAACTATCGACAGAGGATGGAGGCCAATTGTTTGAGAGAGGTCACTGGTGAGTGTACACTGATGGAACACAATGGATGCCGCCACTGCATTGACAACAAGGTCGAGGGTGCGCAAAGACATGGTGGCCTCACTCAATTTGGTCAGCTCACGTACGTATAAAAGAGTGCAAACGCATCTGTCTGAGTTTGTGACTCTTTGAGAGCATCTTTAAAAACTTCCCAAAAAATTGATCTTAAAAATTATTTTTGGGAGCAGCCCAAAAAATATTAAGAAAATATTTCTTATCTTCTCTAACAGTTCTCCGTAAAAATAGATCAGGAAATTTTTTGATTGGTCCATATCAGTATCTTGGACCACAATAATATTAATTTTCTTCTAAATATAAGTATTTGGTCCCTAATTTTTCCCTCATTTTTAGCTATAAATAAGAAGAATTTAGATAGAGAATAAATCTGTGAGTTGTTTAGGAGAACTTTTGGAGATAATTTTTATACTAAACCTATTTAATTTGTTTTAGAGAAAGTTCTTAGAGACCTTTTGGAGATGCTCTGAGCAGGCTTTGGGTCATCTTCAAGTGGTCCGTCGTTCTTCAGTTCTCGTTGAGATTGTGTTGCTTACTACAATACAAAGCTTTGGTTTCGATAGGCTTTTAACTCGATTGGTTTGCTAATCCATCGGTGGGTTTCCGTTTCACCATCACATGCTCGAATCAACATGAAAGACTCCACACTACTCACACTGTTTACCATCAATCAAGTGGCTGAGCTATCAGTACTAGTAGGGAACCATAATTAGCCGACTGCAAACTAGTTCAAAAACAATGCAGCGCTTGCGGCACATTTTTATGATGTATGGAATATATATAATTATACATCATATGTTCCTTTCTTCTTTGATTTATCCTGATAGCTGACTTTCACCATCCTCTCTGCTATTAGCCCATTCTGGCCCGAACAAGCGTACATTCGCTCACCGAGCTCGGTGGCTCCTCCTCGGTGCACCGGTGGCCCGATCTACATCCTTCGTCGCGGCGTCGTGGCTAACCCGTCCCGCCACCTCGTCTTCTTTGCTCGGCAGCGCGTGGCGGCAGCAAGGGCACGGCCGGCTGAGCGACAGCCACTCGGCCAGAGGCAGCCCTCGTGGAACGTGTGCTTGACTAATTGGTAAAGATCGAATGTTGGTAATTGACTAAACTAACGACCGGCCAGGCATCATGAAAATGGTAATTGACTAAACTAACGACTGGCCACTCGGCCGGCCAGACGTCCTGCTACCCACACGAGAGACACAAATAAACTAACGACATAATGGTAATTGACTAATTGGTAATGATCAAATATAGGTATCAAAAAGAAATGAAGAAATTGATCATACCTCTGTCCTCTTTCTCTAAGATTAGGATTGAAAGATTAGGGTTAGGAGATCAGAGATAGAGAGGCACTCGTACAAAGACGAGTCAAAAACAGAAGATGCAAAGGCGATCAGTATAATAGGCATCGGCGGTGGCAATTTCACCATATAGTGAATTGACTCATGATCATGGATTCAAAAAACTGTCGAAAACTGCTTCGTTTTTGCGGTTTTTGACCAAACCGGTCCGGTCCGGTTTGATCAGACGAAAGGTTTTCAGTACAATATAATTTAAATTTTTGAAAATTCAAAAATTTAGAAATCACGAGAACCAAGAAAACCAAGCAGTAAACCGAAGAAACAGAGCGATAAACCAGAAAAACCGAGCAGTTCATTTTCAACTGAGAAAACTGATGAAAAACAGAGAAAACCGAGCGGTAAACCGAAAAACCAAATGGTAAACCAAAACAACCGAGCGATAAACTGAGAAGACCGATCGACTTCCTTTCAAATTATATTTAAATTCGTGTTTTATCATTTAAGCGGTTTATCGTCTGATTTTTGCGATTTTTGTCAAACTGGTTGGCTCCGGTTTCTGCGATACGAACGGTTTTTTAATCTTTGCTCATGATTAATTTGGGCTGGCCGGATTCGCTTGATAATCCTGGGTTCCTTGTTGCTAACAGGCCAAGAAAAAGAAGCCCAACTATCCATAGAGGAGGGGGGAGGGGGGGGGGGGTGGACGATGGTAACACATGTTGATTAGCAAGTAAATTAAAGGGGGTCCTCTGATATTATGGCGACCCCTCCAGCCCCCCTGCCTTCGCCATTGCAGCCAGCCAGTCCTCCATGGCTCCCGTGCACACTCGTCTTTGTCTTCCTACAACGCCCGGTCCTATATATATCTCCTTTACTTAGAACGAACAAACCAAGCATAGGGTCAAGCACACGATGCCCTCCTACATCATCTTGAGTCTCAGACAGGTCGCTAGTCTCTTCGGCGGTGTGTTGATAGCCGGCATAGGCTTGGATCGCATTCTGATTTGGGTCCATGTGATACCACGCCTCTGTGCTGCGCTGAGCCGGTGCATGGCGGCCAGCAGGCTGTGCTGTGGTGGGCATGATGGCGCAGCTGTGTGCAACAAGCAGGTGTGGAGGCCCTCTCTGTAGAGCTCTGAGCTGCCGCCAAGACATTAGCGGCGAAGCATAGAGTCAAGGAGCTGCAGGCCACAACTAGCCGCTCCACAACGGTTGTGGTCGTGTTCTTCGGTGACATCCCGTGATGCGTTGCGGCATTGGCAGCGGTATTATCGACAACGTCAGTCAGTCACCGGTCACAGTGGTGGATTTAACGGTGGAGCAGGGGGGCTCGAGCCCCCCCCCCCCACCCACCACTATCCGCCGCTCTATGGAGGCCCCCTTCATCATTTATATTAGCACTTGCAATATACCCGTGCATTACTAGGGACTTGAACATTTTCAAATCTTTAAATAATAGTTTTAAATTATTATTGGATTACATATAGTTTTTAATAAGATTCTGGAAAACAAAAGAATATAATCAAATATTTTCAAATCTGGATTTTGTAAAATCCGCATTGTGTTTAGTATCATGTGATATTTATAAATAAAACATAAATACTTTAAATAAAATGTAAAATGCAATGTTACTTCTCCGTATTCCCGGTATAATTTTTTCTTGAAATCTTGAATATCACTTCTGGTATATAGTATTGTGGGCATACTCCAAGTGAACAACATCCTTGAATTTGTCTTTCATAGGAGGTTGCAATAGTAAAGTGCTTAGCAGGCTAGAGTCGATTGGTAGTCTCTACTCCTTAATAAGAGAGGTGTGATCGTCCACTTTATATTCGCAGTCATAGGCATCGTGAAGGGACGCGAGGAGTTCGTTTCCACTTTGTAATTTGGAGAGTTGGAGTCCGATTCAAATTAGAGGGATCCGGTATCATATATGTTCCTATCTTCTTTGATTTATCCTGATAGCTGACTTTCCCCGTCCTCAATGCTATTAGCCCATTCTGGCCCGAACAGGCGCACATTCGGTCGCCGAGCTCGGTGGCTCCTCCTCAGTGCCCCGGTGGCCCGATCTACTTGCATCGTCACGGCGTCGTTGCTCGCCTCGTCTTCTTCGCTTGGCAGCGCGTGGCGGCAGCAAGGGCACAGGCGGCTAAGCGCCAGCCACTCGACCAGGCAGCCCTCGTGGAACGCGTGCTTGCACGGCATCACCATCAGACCATCACCAACCACGAAATCCTCAAGGCAGACGGGGCACACAGCGACAGCATCAGCATCCGTTGTGGTGGCTTCTTCATCATTATGAACGACACCCGCCGCGCCAAGCCGTCGTCTCTTCTTCCTCGACCCGGCCGTGTCGTCGTACACGTGCCTCTCGAGCTTGGCAATCGCCGTTGCAGAGGCAGGGACACCACCGAAATCGCCGCCGCCGCCGTGGTGTTCATCGCGAGAGACGATTTCGTGCAACGCATGCAAGAAGCGGCTCAACTCCACGACCAGGTCGATCAAACGGTCGTAGCGCTAGAGCAGACGCTCGAAAGACTCGGCGTCGTTGTTGCTTGGACGATGACCGTTATTACCGGCCACGGCGTGGTGGTGGTCGCCACCGTCCGTGGATTGCTCGTGGACTTGTTGTACTGCTTCGACGTCTACGTCTCCTCCCAGCCTTCGCAACGGTTGGGCATCGCCGGCAAGTACAGGCAGTAGCGTGAAGCTGTATTGGATTTCAGGGTCGGAGGGGTTGGTTCGGGTTCCCATAGCGATATGGCCAAGGTCCGAGATGGCGAGATGTATGATGGTTGTGCACGAGAGGTGGTTGTCACCGTGTTTGTTTTGTTGAGGTGGATATATACGTATGCTTGACTGTACTGTACCTTCCTCTATTCAGAGACGGACTGGGGGCCGTCTCGGATTCCTGTTGACTGCGGCACGTCCACGTCAGCTCCGAACGCGCGCACGAGTACCACCGTCGATGCTTCTCAGCGATGCGCCAGGCACGCCTTCTGCTGCTTGCTCGGCGGCGTGTGTCGCCACCGCGTATAAGGACTTTTGACGGATGTTTTATCTCTACACTTATTATTTTAGGTGCGATCGGTCTCCAGCCATAATTTTGGTATCGCCTCTGCCATTTCCCTTCGATCGTACATGGTTCGGCCTACAGTTGTTGTTGTTGGTCCGATTGCTTGGAATCCAAGGCTTGCTTAAGATTCTTTCGAATCAGAGTCCGAGCATCGTTTTGAGAGTTCAGAATGGAACGTATTAAGAAGAAAAAAGTTATCTGATCTGGTAAATGATCTCCTAGAGTTTCTATTAATATATACAACCTCTATCTTTGTACGTCCAACCAGTTCTAAAGCAACATCTATTAGAGATGTCAGTCTCAAGTTTTGATAGGGGGGGGGGGGGGGGGGGGGGGGGGGGGATAGAGGAGGCTGAAGGACCCCTGTTTTTCTTGTTAACGAGTTTAGGGGTAATTTGGATGTGGGGAACCAGAGCTCGAGTGTCTTGTCCATGGCGGACACAAGACACAACGCGAGGAAGAAGATGACTATTCTGTTGGGACGATTGATCAGACCAACTGGGCTGGTACTTTGGGCCGAGCTAGGCATGTGTGGGAGAGAATGGGACACGGTCCAAATCACTGGTGCATTCAAATAGCAATGTCGCAGAGATTCTCAAAAAGAAAAAAATGGAATGCGGAAGGCCAGGCTGAAGCAACAGCTCGCTCCACCAATCTCTTAATATGCTGCTACATATACACACCATGCACTCTAGATCGATGCACATGGTATTATAATAACATCTATGATTTCTTTTCGAGAAGAAACTTGACGCCAAAGTTCACTTATATGTGACTCAGAGGACGCTTGGAGTTGAGTTTTTTGCGGCCCGGAGTTTTTGTGGTGCGGACGGAGCCACAAAACTGCCATAACCATATCCAATCATTATTTGATTAATGAAACAAACTTACAGTGTCTATATTTCCTATTTATATTTTCTTAGATTTATTGTTATACAAAAAAAAACAGTTCAACAAAATTCAGAGAAAGAAAAAACTGACTCAACGATGACAATCAACGTTCTCGACAAAATAGCATCAATGAAACAAAATAATGGAACTTTATTATAATTTAATTAAATATTAAATATAGTTTTATATTTATAGTTTCAAACATCCGTGGCAACGCACGGGCACATTGCTAGTAATTTATTTATTTTTTGAAACATGGCGAATCTTTAACGCATCAGTGACGAATAAGGGCTATATATGGTGCTAAGTATTTTCCTGTCCCTGTTATTCATATCATTAGACGATCCTTGGTCACATGTATGCAACTATACTGTAAGTGCATAAAACAATCTGAAGTAATAGATACAAATACACAAAGTTATATAATGTTTACGATTAATGATGCCAGGACTGGAACTGTACATACACAAAAAATTGATCTCTGAATCCCGCACGAGCTATAAATATATAAGAGACTAGAACAGATGGACGGTTTCTTCAATGGAGCAGCAAGTTTCTGGAATTGCAAATAAGTACCAAACCGCATGGAGAAACAAAAAAATTATCGCATTATCACCACTCAACTGCTACTCTCTTGTGTTGCCATTCTTGCAGACAACCTGAGCAGAAAGATTAGCAGCAGGCATCTTTGTTGGTCAAGTGTCGGCAGATAAGGACAGATATTTCTAGATCTTCAAATATTGAATCTGTTGGACATAGGAATAACATGAGTTTACAATTAGTTAAGAGGGTTATATGCATAGATCATAGAGCCCTTTATTTTTAGTTTAATAAAGGTAAAATGTAATGGTGATTATTTGTTGAGTGACCATCTCATTGGTTCGTAAAACTGATTGACATTTATGTCCATCTTAGATCATATTAACCAATCCATGATGGTAGTAGCATTAGACATGATGAAAAAAAGAGAATATCCACAAGTATATGTGTGTATGTGGAGAATATGTACCGGCCAGTACTCCTCATGAGATATGACTTGTCATACAAGAAAGAACATACAAGGAAGATTATAGATAGAGTCCCAACCGGGCATGATGTTGTAACTGACTAGAAACCTACCATATAACCATGTCCTCGGATATATAAGGTGGACATGGGTCTCTCTTATGAACACTGCATCTCACAATTCAATCAATACAATACATCACAAAACACAGGACATGAAGTTGTTATCCTCTTAGGAGCCCTAACCTGTCTAAACCTTATGTCTTGTGTTACCATCGACTCTCGGGTTAGTTCTATGAATCACTTGTTTCCTACAGTTTTCTTTTATGCAATTGGATTGTAGGGATTGTAGGATTTCATGATGGAAATTCTTATGTTAGTTGATCATGTTTAACTGCCCCCCCCCCCCACCCCCAATGTAAAATTTCTGGACCCGTCACAGCTTGGAGTCCGATGTGGGTTACAAAAGCAACATGGGTGCGACGGACTCCCAGTCCATCGATGACAACAATGTTTTAGGAAATTACTAGTGAGCGCATTGATTTCTTCCATCAGTTTCAATGGCAATACCGAACGCCGAATGAGGCCTTGGTGAAGCAGACCATAAAGCATGGGTTCCTCCAAGGTCATCACCAATGGCCAGCTCGTCAGCAGCGCTGGCAGTAGCGGAGAGGCTCAGCACGACTACGACAACCCGGAGCATGGTTACGATTTTGATTGGTCCGAGTTCTACGCCGCCATTGATATGCCACTTGACATTGGCAATGCCGCCAGTGTACTAGTGGAAGAGCAGAACAACCCGACATTCGGGGATGAGTTCAGTTGGGCCTTGTTCGGTTGTGAGGACCCTGTCAGGTAGTGCTGTTGCGGAGGGTTCATCATCTTGTGCAGTCTTGATGACAAGGTACACTGCTGCTGAAGAAGAACTCACACTCAAACGCACTCATGCTTGGGGTAAGAAGAAGGAACAGGGGCCTCTATTTTCTGGACTGTCAACAAAATTGTTTGGGCCCGCCCCTAATTTCGAGGATAGTAAACTCAAACTGAAACCAACTTTTTTTTTTGTAATAGCGGCCTCAGTTATTCAAAAAAATGTAAACAAGACCTACAAGCATGTAAATTTTCAGCTATTTATTAACATTTTTTTTACTATATTCAAGAAAAAAATAGTGATTACGGTTTTGGTATTATTGTTATTAGGTGCATGCATATCATTTCTCTTTTGTTTTTTACTCACATTTCAATGCAAATATAAGTTATTTAATTCTAGAAAGAACATCTAAACATGGTTAATGCAACTGCATGTTTCAGCAAAAATGAAGTATAGAATATCTATAAAAAAAATAAGGAATCAACATGACAACCACTGCTTTCAGCTACACTTTTCTTGTAGGTAAATATAAGCTATAAACTTAATTATAAGGACGAACAACAAGACTCACGATAAATTTCTAGCATCAGAATATACGTGGATGGCATAATATTCGTCTATTGGCACTTGCCTCGTATGTCATATTTAACTGGATGGTTCACTTTTATAGTACAGTTCAGAGATATTTGGGCAGGCAGGGCCCTCATGGCATTCGATGGAATATACGTGGTAGAATTTGCGCCTCCGGCTTGCATAGGGGGAGAGCTACCGTGTGTACCAATGCAAGCCACTACTGCTCACCTCACGAGACGTGTGTATAAAGAGCAGAGAAGTGAACGTACAAGCGGCTCAGAACGCCGGCCTCGGCGGTGGTGCAGGCCGGGTCGTCTTCAGACCATGTTGATGAAGGCAACCCAATGGCATCCGGTGATGACAACCTGTACGTACCCCCGTTGGATGACGAGCCTGACGAAGATGCCATGCAGCTTGTCAACAACCGCTGGGAGCACGACTAGTTTTACAACCCTCTGGCCGGACAGCTAGACTCAGTTGTTTTTGGCATCGGGTACCTTCAACAGACAGAGTACAGACAGAGGAAGCAGGTGCTGGAATTATATGGGCTTGGCCCATTTATATTTATAATAATTTTTGAAAATCTTAAAGGTCCATTTATGAGTGGTAGTTAGTCCCACATTACTAGTGGAGGTGGAGGGAATTCAACTTATAAGGTTGGTTGCTCAAGCATCTCTTGCAAGTGTGTGGATGGGAGGAAGGAAGAACACATACGCTTGCTCGCCACGCCGGGCGGGGCGTGGCGTGGGCGTGGGCCATGGGTGTGGCCATGCATCACTTGTGTGAATGGTCCACTGAAATTCGGTCCCTTGCCTTACGTAGGCACAACTTCCTTTTGCACTTTCTTTTTGCTGTGTATTCTATATATTTAATTATGGAAACTAACGTATTAATATGGTAACCGACTCGGTTGCGGAACGCCCAACCCTAGCGGTTCCTTTCTATAAATATGTACGGGTACCGCAGCAAATCATATCACACAATTGCCTAGGGTTTTGCCTCTCGTTACTGTTGCACCGTCAAGACTTCTCCATCTCGATCGTCGGCGTGCACCGGCGAACGGGAGAGCAGGTCTCCAGAACCGTCGTTCTCTACGATCCTACACCGGGAGAGGGCAAATAAGGTTTTTGGAAAGCGCTCTGCGTGACTGCTCGATTGCTTCCTCGTCTTCGTCAAGCTCATCGCCACGGCTCGTCTTTATCGTCATCGAGTCGGTCTCCCACCGTCGTCAACAACGTGATAATGCTGCACGTCGTCGCCGCCTCCTCTACTCAGTCCAGAAGGAAACGTAGGTACTCTTATCTCAAACCATGTCTTCCATACTATCTTTTGTGGACTGTTAATCTATAATAGATGTTGCTAGTATGATAGATGCTATGCTTTTATCTAGCCTTGTAGATCTATCCAGATCTTGCGTAGACTTGTCTAGTTTATTATGTAATCTGTTAATCATGCTTATAATTTATTTTTAGATTAATATAAAACTAAAAGTGCTAATTTATCCAATAGCAGGTACGCGCCTACACCTACGGGATACCTTGGGAATGATCCGCTCTTTGATGATGATGATGACACTTTTTATTCACTAGTAGCTAATCTACCGGACTGACTGAATGCCTTTGATGAACAAGTTGTTAGTGCTGCTCATGGACTTTAGATCCTTGTATGCCCCCCTGCGCCATCTGCTGCTCCTTCATCTCTTCCTCTCCGGCCACATCGCAGCCTCTTCCCCGGCCACATCCTGTTGTACCCGATGCACGCTCCAGCCACTACTAGGCTCACCAACACCATTCCCAACACAGCCGTCACCGCCGCCCGCCTCCTCACCTTGAACTACCCCATGTTGATAAATTAGCACTTTTAGTTTTATATTAATCTAGAAATAAATCATAAGCATGATTAACAGATTGCATGATGAACTAGACAAGCCTACGCAAGATCTGGACAGGTCTATAAGGCCAGACAAAAATATAGCATCTACCATACTAGCAACATCCATCATAGATTAACAGACCACAAAAGATAGTATGGAAGACATGATTTAAGATGAGAGTACGTACGTTTCCTTCTGGACTGGGCAGAGGAGGCGGTGATAACATGCAGCACCGTCACGTTGTTGGCGACGGCAGGTGAGACCGACTCGATGACGAGGAAGATGAGCCGTGGCGACGAGGTTGACGAAGACGAGGAAGCAATCGAGAAGTCACGCAGAGCGCTTCCCAAAAACCTTATTCGCCCTCTCCCGGTGTAGGATCACAGAGGACGATAGTTTTAGAGACCTGCTCTCCTGTTCGCCGATGCACGCCGACGATCGGGATGGAGAAGTTTTGGCGTCACATAGTAGCGAGAGACAAAACCCTAGGCGATTGCGTGATATGATTTGCGGCGGTACCCGTATGTATTTATAGGGAGGAACCGCTAGGGTTGGGTGTCCCACAACCGAGTCGGTTACCATATTAATACGTCGGTTTTTATAACTAAATATATGGAACACGTAGGAAAAAGAAAGTGCAAAAGGAGCGCCCCCGCAAGGCAAGGGACCGAAGTTCAGCGGACCATTCACGCAGGTGATGCGCGGCCGCGCCCATCACCGCTGCTCCGCACGGCGAGGCGAGCCAGCGAGCGCATGTGTTCTTCCTTCCTCCCATCCACACACTTGCAAGAGATGCTAGAGCAACCAAACTTAAAAGTTAGACTCCCTCCACCTTTACTATCAATGTGGGACTAAATCTTTGTACTCCCACCACTCATGAATGGACCTTTGAGATTTTTAGGAATTATTATGAATATTAATGGGCCAAACTAGTATAATTCCAGCACCCCACCTTAATTGCGGTTTTCAGTGTGGTGCACCATCATCGTCTTGATGGGGAAGTCGACGAGGTAGCAATACCCACTCGCGCGCACACCGCCGTCTCGTTGGTCACAAACGGCAGCAGATACTCCTTGTACGCCACAGAGACCTGCATCACCTCGAAATCCACTCTGGAGACGCAGAGGTCAGCGGTCTCCTCCTGCTCGGTGGCGTGGCACGGCAGGGAGGAATAGGAACCGCTGCTCGTGCTCGTGCTGGTGGTGGTCAACAGGCATTGGCACTGGGACTGGGCCGCTTCCGCCCTGGGGACGCACAAACCATAGGCCCACAGGCGGTGGACTCGCTGCCCTCAGCCCAGTAGTAGGCTCGCAGGTTGCCGTCGTCGTCTAGCATCAGCGTCGTCGGAACACGCCGCCGTCCCGCGCGAACATGTCGAGCGGCAACATCGCGTTCCTGTGCACACCGATTATCAGCTTCGTTGCGTTCTCTGGCTGCATGTCATCAGTACACTGACTTCGTCCGGCCGTCGTAGAGCTCCATGTGCAGAGCCACATATGTGTCGCCCATCCGCATGCAGTGTGAACCATCGATTCGCGGAAATGAGCGGCAGAGAAGTAGGGTGTGTTTGGTATCCTGGGTGCACTTGGGCCAGGCTAAGGGGTGAATGCTGGCTCAGCAGAGCCTGCATCTGTAGATGCATTACCCTCAGTTTGGTTGGCTATAGTAGGCTCGGCCTGGCCCGAAAGAGTCTATGTTTGTTTGGCTGTGTTTGGGCCTTGGTTGCATGAGTGGGTGCAGGAGGGAGTGATTGGTAGCCCGCATGAAAACTAAGTCCGGTCACCGCGGCTCCGCTAGGTAATATTACCACCCATTCTGTGTTGCGCTCGCCTAGTTTTGGCACAAAGGGGTGTCATTTTGGCGCCAGGACATGTCTCGCCTCCTGTTTTGGCGCCAAGGCAAAATTTTGATCTAACATTTTGCGGCAGTCTTGATCATTATTAAGGTCAGTAAACAACAATAGTCATGGAATTTTTTAGATGTCAACAACAGTTTCAAACCATTTCTAAACAAACCAGCACAAGTAGGGTCAAATAGTTAGTCCTACACTACACAAAAATTGTCAATGTTCACACATTTCAAAGTAATAACTCTGGTTGTACCATTGAATCATCTACCCTAGTTACATGAGCTTGTAACATAAGTAAATGATCATGAAGAACTGAACAACAATGACCACATCTCTCCAGTACCTCATCACCTTCGGTTTCACAGGCTTCACAATTTCATTTACGTGATGACTACCAGAACTTTCACTCTTTCTGGACTTAAGTGCAACATACCTCATATCAGAATAAGATGGATGTTCATAAGCAGCATAAGCAGCTTCAGCCTCCTCTTTAGATGCGTAGCTACTGTAGCATGCTTTAGCAAACCCAGTTACTTGGTCACTACACACCGGCCATGAACTGTACACACCTGGCTTCCAACCCCGGAACACGACATACCAACTCATTCTTGTCCCTTTTAGTTGACAATAGATAACATAAGTAGTGGAGAAAGCAACAAGAATGGGGTAACAAAACTATCCAGATCTATCATGTCCAACTGATTGTTGGCGAAATGGTAAACATCATTGACAATTGGTACTCGGCTCAGGTAACGGCAAAATAGAAGGAAGAATCAAATTGTTCAAAGTCAGCAAATTTCATTCAACATTCGAAACCAGCAGACGCAGGGTCAAATAGATAGCCCTAGACTATACAAAAAAAAGTGGTTCCCCCCATGATCACATAGAATAGACACACACCTGAAATAGGGTTCACTTACTAGCCCTACACAATACAAAAAAAGGTGTGCACAACAGTAAAATCAGCATATTGTAGTTTAGAAATGCAAGTGAATTATGCATGTGTAAGCTACCAAAAGAAGACAGGGAGGAAATGCATCAACATGCTAGTTTGGAACTGCAAATCATCACTATTTCCCCTACTCACTGGGAGGAACAGCTTGAGCAGCAATCTTGGCAAGGAACTGACGCATCCAAAGCACACGATGGTTCTCATTCATGGTCACGAAGCCATCTCCCTGTCGCTTGTTGTCCAACAGATAGGTAAGAGCAGTCATCAAGTCTTCTTCGGTGAAACCAATGGTACCCGTGCAAGCCGCATACAAGTGAGGATGCACTTCACTTGTCTGCACAACAACAGGAGCCTCAAAAGCATCTGCAATCCTGTGAACAGCACCAGTTAGCCCAATCATGATGCTCACTTCTTCATCAGTGAGTGACCTCCTCCTCTTCCCTGGATTCACAGGCTCCTCAGAACCACTTCCCTTGGTGCCATGAGAAGTTGTTCCAGTAGTAGTGCCATTGCCATTGATAGAAGCTGAAGTGGCAGCTGCATAAATACCAGCACCAACAGAACCAGCAACATCATCTTGGGTTACACCTTCAGTCATGTGTGTGTCTGTGATGTTGGATGGGGTACCCAAAGGCTCATTTGACCCTATTACATATCTGCCAGTTTCTTATCCAGCCCCAAAGATTACTTGCATTTTAGTATAATTCTCAATGGGGACATTCAGGAATTCTGCAGCTTTAGGATGGTCCTGCGGAATATCAAATAAGAACCATGTTACCTTAGGAATTTTATCTAGAGAAGGATAAATCATGCACTATGGTCAAATAGTGAACTAGGAACCAATCTTACCTTGATGTGTCCTCTCAGATGCTCATCATCCAACACAATAGTGCAGGTATCCTCATCCCACAAAGCACCACTGAGGTCCTTTAGCCTGCAGACCTTGACCCATCTTTGGCGCCATTTCCTCAAATGGTTGTAGACCTGAGTCCCAGTGACCTCCTGCCTAATAAATTCAGACAAGTTTCTTGCTACTTGGTTCACATGGACTTCTTTGAACCCTTTGTTAGTCTTTACTCCTTGTCCAACCAGATCCACAAACCGGCGCAGTACAAATCCTGGCATCACTGAAGTCCAACGCATAGCAGCCCTACCAGCAGCATTGCCTCCTTGACCCCTATCAGCATTGCCCCCTTGACTCCCAACAGCATTGCCCCCTTGACCCCCAAGAGCATTGTCCCCATGACCCATATCATCACTCCATTCACTCATGGCCTAAATGCAAATCATGGTACGAAAAGGCAAAGCCAAATAAACACGTATGTAAGCAAGGACAGAAGATCAAGGCAACAACAAAAAAATGACAGAGTAGCATGAGAATAAGAAAACAACATCATTGCAGAGTACCACTTGTCTCAGCATAGCATGAGAATAAGAAAACAACATCATAGTTGAGTACCACTTGTCTCAGCATAGCATGAGAATAAGAAAACAACATCATAGTTGAGTACCACTTGTCTCAGTCTAAATTCAGAATAAGAAAAAAACATCATTGCATAGCACCACAATGTCTCATGCATCCAGAAACAACATCACAGTGCATACTTAGCAGTACAACCACATCAAGTTTAGTTGCATACATGAATTGTAACATTACACACGGTTATTCCCTCTATTCTGCCACGTCTGTTCTGCCATTGCATCCCTTTGTTGTGCCCAGGTGATGTTATCATTAGCTACATCATTGGGACCACCTACTGCAGGGTTATTTGGGGGCCAGTCATCTTCTAAAAGGAAGTGGACATCTTGTACATGCCTTAGTATCCAATTGTGCAGGATGCAGCAAGCAAGGACAAGCTTCACTTGTGTCTTGTAAGGGGGGAAAGGCTTGTTAAACAAGATTTTGAACCTATTCTTCAAAGCTACAAAAGCTCTCTCAACTGTAACCCTAAGAGATGAATGCCTAAGGTTGAATAGCTCTCTTTGGTTGTTTGGATTATTCCCTCCACAAAATTCCCTTAGATGATATCTTGTGGCACGGTATGGAGGGAGGAAACCAGGCCTAACAGCATAACCAACATCCACAAGATAAAATTTTCCTATGTTCATGAACACTATAGTTAGTGCATGGAAGAAACACAAAATGGAAGCACATGATGTGTTAGTGCAACTACCTGGTGGCACTAGGGATGAAATCGGATCGGATACGGGCGGATATAGCTCATCCCATATCCTATCCTATATCTTTTTTCTCGGATCCGGAGTCGAAATAGATAGTGCCGGATAATTATTTCTTGATCCCATATCTTGTCTTGTATTCTTATTTTGAAGTCGAATTCAGACACCGATATCATTATAAGATTTGTATGGATGAAAAATTATATGATACACATGAAATTAGAGTGAGAATGAAGATAACAATAACTAATATATGAAAACAAGACAATTTATTTAACTATATACATCAAAGTTTTAGATTTCTTATATAATTTTAATGTCTAAATGATTTAAATTAACTCAAATTACATAAATCCTAGATTTAGGACGGATACTGCTTATCCCATATCCTATCCCACTAGTTTTTCTCGGATTCTGATTCGGACACGGATATTGTCGAATGACTATTAGTGCATCCTATTTCTGGCCATATTTATTTTTTTTGATGATCGGATCGTCGGACGGTCGGATATTATCCGTCCCATTTTCATCCCTAGGTGGCACCCTTAGGCCATCAGTTCTTTCAAGGGCATCTGCTAGGATTAGTGCATCATGAGCTGAACCCTCCCAACTAGCAAGGGCATATGTAAATCTCAAATCAAAGTCAACAGCAGCCAAAACATTTTGTGTGGTAGTGTGCTTCCTTCCCACGAATACAACTTTCATCCTACTTGGTACTCTAGCCAAAACATGAGTGCCATTAATAGCACCAATACAATCCTAAGTCAAAGCAACATAATTATTCAACAATTCTATCAAAAGTAAGTGAACTAAATGGAACAGTTCTAACCTTGAAATATGGATACCATCTTCTACTACCCAGGATTTTAGGATGGACAGAGGTGGCAGGAGGAAGAATCATTTCATTGCGCAGCTCCCCAACAGCATACAATACTTCTTAAATATACGTACTTATAGTCTCAATGGACCTTCTGAAGATAAATTTCACCACCCTAAACCTTTGGTTGTGACCAACAATGTGCAGAAACATTGCAACTTGATCTTCAATTGAGCTGTTAATGCTATCCCTCAGCAGTTGTCTAGAACGAAACATGTCACACAGTTGAAAGAAAGGTGCCCTACGCATCCTAAGCTGCTCAACGCAATTGGTATCATCTGATTCATATATGAATCTAAGATTTGCCTGCCTCTCAATATCTGTTTGCAACATTGGACCATAGTTGATAGCAGCGGTGAGCTGTCTACACCTAACAAAACTGAACAACCAAGTAGCAATGGCAACAGCTAGTGTTGTGGCCCTCCTCTTTAATAGTTGTTGGTTTGGACCAGCCATTTCTAAAGAGCACACACGAAACATAACAAATTAATATGATATAGTTGTACTGCAAATATGCTCATTTTTTAGCACTCAGTGTATAGAAGACAGGGCTGCCATATCAGAGATGTTCCTCCACCGTCTTGATAAAGAAAAAATCACGAACATGTGGTGCTAAAAAAGGCAAGAACATCACAGACAATGTGGTACACTACTCAGGTTAAAAAGCCAACATTACAGACATCTGGTACTCAACTGAGCTAACATGGCAACATCATAGACATGTGGTACTCAACTCAGCTACATATGGCAACATCATAGAAAGCACATGATATGTCACATCCAACCAAAGAACAAGATCTGAAAGGCCGGAGACATGGATTGAGAGGGGAAAAGAGATGGGTATGCACAGATCTACTGTACGAGCAGTGGACACCGGCATCAAAGCCGATGTCCAATGAACACGAAGGGTGATGATGCCGAGGTGGATTCTCCAAGCCGATGACCACGGACGCCGATGGTGCCAAGGTATAGCAGTTGAGGGCCAACGAGCGTAGAAGGAAGGCAGCGTGAGATGGAGACGAGAGGGAGGCGCAAGCGCATGGGTGAGGGCAAGATCGAGAGGCGGTGGCGCGAGAGCGAGAGTGAGAGGTGAGAATGATTGGGGGAACGGTAATTTCTGTGATTTCTTTAAACTTGTGGAAGCCAGAGCAACAAAAAACACCTTATAACCTACTTTTAGAAATAAACTAGCCAAAAGTTGCTTTTGGCTTTGGCTTTTTCTGGCAGCCAACCCCTTTGATTGGTTTTTTGACTTTTCTAAAAAGCCAAAGCTAGAAAAAACCCAACCAAACACACCGTGAAGCCCAGAATTTGGTGATGTTTTATTAAATTTATCACAATTCGGCCCATATCTTAGTGACGTTTTTGCAAATTCGTCATTGTTGGTGAGATGCGGCCATTGCCGGAGGCAAAGCCGAGGCAGCGGGCAGCCGGAGCAGCTGCAGGGAGGGAAGCAGCAGTGGCACCCTCTCCAGCACTGGCGACTGCTCTGTTTCTATTGGAAGAAGAAGAACAGTGGTCAAAAGGGCACATTGGTCATTTATCCCCCCCTTTGGCCAAAAAAGATATTTTAATCGAGTGTGGTGTCTGCCAGATAAAACCAAGTTTTCATGGTGTTCCATGGACCAAAGAGCCGATTCCGGTGTTTGCCACACAAATACACACTTTGTGGGTGTCCCGTAGACAAAAATCCCTTCGATCCATGACGATTTCTAGATGTTTATTTTTGTCATTAAGATTGGGCTTGAGCTGGGTTCTATGGGCTTTGGACAATTCTATGACGATTCCAAAACGTCATAGATTGTACCAATCTGTGATGTTTTCATACAAAACGTCACGAGAGACTTTCTGTGATGGAGAATACATGATGTTATGTAAAAACGTCATAAACAAGATTCTATGATAATTTTTGAGGCTTTTATGACATAATTAGTTTGTCACAGAAGGTCACCTCCCTTCTAGTGCAGCTGCGTCACGAGCTCGTCGTCTCCCTTGGCTCTGTCGACGACAATAAGATCAGCGCCGCCGATGCCACGTAGAGCGCGGTGGCAATGTGGAAACTTGTCATCACCGGATCGGACTTGGACTTGGCTGCTCCCATTCCACAGATCGAAAGAACTCGGTGGAGGATGGAGGCCGACTATTTTGGGAGAGGATGTCACTGGTCAGTGCACACTCATGGAATGGGACACACTGGGTGCCACTGTATTATCAACAAGGTCGAGGGTGCGCACGCACGGAGTCCTCCGCTCAATTTGGTCAGGTCTGACTAACAAGAAACATGCAATCGATGGCCAGTATAAAAGAGTGCAAACGCATCTGTCTGAGTTGGTCACCATTTTACCAGGCTTTGCGTCATTTGCAAGTTTTATGTTGCAACTACTAGCAACAAAGGTACGTACAGGCGTGCATGCCCGCCTGCCAAAAGTCAACAGGCGTGTATTTCTCCTACGCAGATAGAAAAAAAAAAAGTCAACCCGGTATTTCTGCCAACCTCCGTTTCTCGCTCCGAGGAACGTTTACCAGAATATAAAGTGAGAGTGTGAGTCGGTGATATGCTGATGCTGATATCTTCCTCGACCTCGGGATTGCTTCGTGCTGCCCTGCTGGTGCCTACTCAGAATTAAGCAGTTGTTAATTGTTCAGGTGTCTCGTTCTTCAGTTGTCGTTACATCGTGCTGCTTACTATACTACAATTCAAAGCTTTGGTTAATTGTTGCTCAGGAGTAGAATTCAAAGCTTTGGTTAATTGTTCAGGAGTAGAATTCAAAGCTTTGGTTTAGGTAGGCTTTTAACTCGATTGCTTTGTTAATCCATTGGTGAATTCGACCATCACATGCTAGCGCTTCAATCAAAATGTAAGACAGTGCACACTAATCACACTGTTTACCATCAATCAAGTGGCTATCAATCCTAGTAGGGAACCATAATAAGCCAACTACATACATAGCTACTCATAAGGGATATCTCTTATAAGCACACACAATAGTTAGTACTAGTAATGTATGGGTTATTTATAAATAATCAGATGTTTTTTTTCTACTTTGAGTTATCCTGCTAGGGCCGACGACTTTCCCCATCCTCCCTGGGTGCTTCATCATCATCAACCGTCGTCGTTTCAGAGCTTGGCCATGGCCGTTGCAGAGGCAGGGAAACCACCACCACCACCGCTACGGGCAACAGCAGGTGGTTGCAGCGCGTCGTCGTCATTGAGTATTATTCTTTTAGTACCAGTACCGCATTGCAACGGCCGCTGCTTACACAACCGCAGATCGAATCCCACTCACTCACTGATCAGCTCCTCTCGTCGTCACTGCTACTAGCCCATTCGGACCCAAACAGCCGCACATTCGCTCGACGAGCCCGGTTGCCCCTCCTCCTCCCGGGCGCTTGCTGATCGGCCACTCCTCCCACTCCTCCATCGCCATGTTTCTTCAGCTCCTCCTCTTCGCTCGGCAGCGTGTAGCGACAGCAAGGGCAGAGTCTGCTAAGCGCGAGCCACTTGGCCAGGCACCCCTCGTGGAACCTGTGCCTGCACGGCATCACATTGAGGTCGTCCCCGACCATGAAATCCACGAGGCAGATGGTGCAGCAGCGCGCTTCGCCTTCTTCTTCACCACCCGTGCCGCCGCGACGACAACGCCTCTTCTTCTTCTTCCGCGGCTTCTCCTCCTCCTCCGCGTCGTACTCTTGCCAGTCGAGGCACGCGATCGCCGCGGCCGAGGCGGGGACGCCTCCGAACCCGCCGTTGGCGTACGCTTCGCCTCCTCCGAAGCCAGAAGGCGTATCATCATCATCCGAGGCAGAGGCGTATTCGTCCAGCCAAACGGCCAACTCACGGTCGTCGGCGAAGAGTGGCTGCTGGGGAACGGCCCGCGTCGTTTCGGAGTCTTCTCGACGTGATTCCGGAGATGACGATGGTGCTGGTGGTGAAAAAAGTTGGACTGATGATGAGTCGGTTGGTTCAGGTGGTCGTGGCTCCGAACGCCTGGTCTCCGCGTCCATAGCTAGTTGGTCGATCGACGGTCGACGCGATGTTCAGCGTCTGATCGGAATCTTCTTCTTCACGTTCATCCTGGGGCAGGAAACATAGATGTTGAGATACGTGCGTGTATGTAACGGGTTCCAATAGGACTCATTGGTTAATGATTTATTTGTTTGTTTCTTTTTTCTCCTATATTTGGCGTGGCTTGGAGTCCGATGTGGATGACAAAAGGGAAACTCTATTAAGCGACGGTTCGCGCGACCCGTGCGGCCCGGCCCACCTCGCGTGGGAGAGCAGAGGGCGGTGACGGCGGGGCAGCAAGGCTAGCGGCGACGCAGGGCGGCGGAGCGCCGGTGGGGCTTATTGCCGGCGGTGCGTCGCGGCAGAGGGCAGAGCGGCGGCGGAGCAGGCGGGGCATCGCGTCGGCGAGGGCGCCGCCGGGTCGGCGGTTATCGTGATTCGTGAGCACATTGCTTTCTTCGATCGGTTTCAATTAATGGCAGCAACACCGGAAGCCCAACGAGGCCTCTGTGAAGAAGACCCTGAAGCGCGCGTTCCTACCCGGTCATCCACCAACGCCCAGCGGAGAGGCTGAGCACGACTACGACAACCCGGAGCAGAGTTACGATTTCGATTGGTCCGAGTTCTACGCCACCATTGATACGCCACTCGATGTTGCCGGCGCCGGCAGTGGATCAGAGGAAGAGCATAACGACTGGGCGTTTTTAGACGAGTTCAGTTGGTGGGAACGATTCCTCCCTGACACGCCGCCCGACTTCCTCCCCGAAGCGTACCCAAATAGCAGTGGGTTTGGAGGCAGGAGAGAGTAAGCCCGCCTCTGCCGCGGCGATCGCGTGCGCGTACGAGACGGCACCACACGAGACGACGGGTGGTCGGGGAATCAAGTACCGACCTCCACGGACGGGGAACGAAACACCGACCCCTCGCCATGGGCGCGCGCGTCCGTTGTTTCTCGTCATCGTCGCCGGCAGCGGCAGCAGGGTTGGTCGAACGGAAGCGCGGATGGATCTGACGTTCAACGCTTCTCCGGCCTCGCCTCGACGCTCTGCACACACGTACAGGGGGCATCTGTGAGACCGCTGCCGGCTTGGACCCAGTTCAGTGCCGGCCGTTTGCTGATGTATGGGGAATTTAGGTGGGTGAAAGCGGCATCGTACGTCATCTGTGGATGGAAAATCCTCCTAACTACGTAGATGCACATGCACCTCGCCGGAGCTGGCTCATGCCTCCTGACGCATACTCCCTCCGTTCATATTTATATATCATTTTAAGTTTTTCGACTTTTTTACAATTACATGTCATTCTCACTTCCCAATACATATTTCTCTCTTTCTAATACAATATTCTCTTTTCCCACTATATCTTTATCTCTATCTCTCTCCTTCTTATTTTCAGTACATCTATCTTTTTACTTCTCCTTATTTCTCGTACCAAACTCCAAAACGACATCTAAATATGAATAGAGGGAGTACGTATATATGGTGGGAAGTGGGGTTACTCGCGCCTCTGCGGTGGAACCCCGAAGACGACCACGTGGAGCAGTGAAGGAGCCGAGGGACAACAAGCAACGGTGTCGTCACACCTGAAACCGCTACGACAATTATTATGGCATGTGACATCTGCCTCGAGAAACTGGAGGCCGGCGATGGCGGCGGCCTGCGCGTGACGCGGTGCTCGCACGGGTTCCACGAGACCTGCCTCGGGAAGTGGCTACCGCGTAGCCGTCTGTGCCCCCTGCTGCCGCCGTGCTCTGCCCCAATGATGAAGAGCGAACATGGAGCACACTCGATGTTGGCAAAGCCGGCGCCGGCAGCCGGGAGCCTGGGACGGTTCCACATCAATTATATTGGAGTGGTCGCGCAGACCTGCCTCGGGAAGAGGCAAGAGTAGTACAACAACGACGTGGAGCAGAGGTACAGCTTCGATCGGCCCGGGTTCTCTCTCTCGCCATTGATCAGGAAGATCTTGGTGATTCACCACCACCTGGAGCTGGCAGTGTATCAGAGGAAGGGCGCACCAACCCGGGGGTTCTCCGTGAGACACAGCCTGACTTTGTCCCGGAAGCATACCCTAAGAGCATATCCAGTGGAGGCATGCATCCAAACCCCCATCTCAAAATTTGCATGCTAAACAAAAAAATACCTTCTTCGTAAGGGCCTCCATTTGGGCATGCATTTTGTATAGCCATCCAAATTATCCCCTCCCAGCCCCAAGTTTTGGAGCCCCCATTCGCAACTAAATATGGGCCTCACATATTTTTTTATTTTTATTTTTTTCCTTTCTTCTCTCTCTCTCTCTCTCTCTCTCCCCCTAACACCGCCATCGCCTCCCTACCTCGCCGTCGGTCGGAGTGCCACCTCCCTCCCTCGTCGTCGACCGGAGCGCCGCCTCCCTTCCTTGCCATCGGCCCGACACGCGCCACTGCCCCCGCCGCCTCTTTCTCCCTCTATTTCTCTCCCTTCTCCCTCGCTCTTGCGACCAACGCCGCAACTGGCTCCCTCCCTCCGCCACCGGCCGGGGGCGCCGCCTCCCTCACCCCACCGCCGGCCCGGTCGACCTCACCCTCCACCACCCAGATCTGTATCCCTCCTCTCCTCTCCCTCTCTCTTGGTATCCCTCTCACCCGTGGGAGCGCCGGCGGTGTGGGAGCGGCACGCGCTGCCGTGGGCTAGGTGGCAGCGGCAGCGCGGACTCGGGCGGCACGGGGCCCGAGCGCCTCTGTTCTTGGAGAGGGTGGCGTGGCTTCGTCACCAGGGTCGCCGCACTATCACAGCGCAAGCGAGGACCCTTCTTCGAGCAAGACGTTGAGGACCAAGGCAGCCACCCCAACGAGGTTGCCTCCCAGCTGGCGCGACGGCGATCGCGGGAGAGGAATTAGGCAGGGCAGTGCTACGTCGGGGGCGTGTGTGAGCGGGACGGCGGCGCCGGAGCAGCGCGGGCACGGGCGTCGGCAGGGTGTCGGAGAAGCACAGGCGGGGCGGAGCGTCGGAGGAGAAGGGTGGGAATTGGTTTTTCTCCTTGACACGTGTTACCCACTGAAAATTGGGGGTTGGACTACTTCCGCTGGAGTTGAAGCAACTTTTTGGCTTCTAAAATTTGCATGCCAGCATACAAAAGAGAAAATAGGGGCCTATTTTTTACATGGTCTACTAGAGTTGCTCTAATAGTAGACGGTTTGGAGGCGTCCATGATGCTTCTGCCGCGTCAATCGCCGGCCCCGAGACGCAAGAGTGAAGAAGTACGACCACAGCGTGAAGCTGAGGATGACAGAAGCCAACGAGTGAAAGATATGCTACCCGAGCAAAGCAGATGCAAACGCCGGTAGCAGCCAGTCACCTGGAGGACCTACGCACTGACATTGCCAATATGCCAAAAGTCAAGTTTCTTTGGCAGCATTTGCTTATGGCCAGGGGGCTCGATCGTTCGATCTCCCTAGTGTCAATGTGTCATGTTTGATGATGACGACGTCCAATCAATTCTAATAAGAATGCTATTTAAAATAGTTAATCAAATTGATATTTCTAGAAATTATATCAGATAGGTGTTGGAAATTAGCATGTAGATTTTGTTTTGTGCGAGCATCTGAGGCTCGTAAGAATCAATGACAATGCCACATTTTCTGACTCGGCGATAGGCAGCGCATCGTCAGGCACAGGCCACTCTTGCAAACTATGCAGCAAACTGCAAAGTAACAGATTACGAGTCACCAGAGTTAGTACTACCAGCCAGGGATTAATACGTCATTATCCTCGTGGAAATGATCTAACACGTACTACAATAATTCTACCCAGTTCACCATACGCTTCCAGCGTTAGCCCGATAGCAAATCTACAGTTGGTTGGTCCCAAAAGAAGGAAAGAGTCAAAGCATAGCTTCAAACAAGTTCGATGCAGCAGCTGCTCAAGGGTCCTACTCACAGCTTCCCATAGCTTGCATGGCCTCCCTGTAAAGTTTCAAAAATCAAAGGCTAAGAATATTGTGTACTCAATTACTACAATAACTGAAAATCAGAATAGAATTGAACAAGAGCATCTGCCTATGGGCGTTCTTGATCTCGTCGCTTGCAGGGTCAAGCTTCAATGCTTCCTCGAATGAATGAGCAGCTTCTTTGTAGCGCTGGACAGGGAGGTACCAGGAGAGTGAGACCAGATTAGACTGCGTAGCTAAATTTGAGGTAGCTGCTGCAATACCTTGAGCAGGCTGAGAGCAGCGCCCTGTCGGTACCACGCCTTTGCCCATCGAGGACGCATCATTCTGCATCGCTGAGCGTCCATCAGAGCAGACTCTCCTTCCTCCAACCGCAGGAAGCAAACGCTCCGGTTGGCGAATAATGTGGCATCAAGCGGATCTATACTAATTGCCTGCATCAATAATCAATGGAACTTGAATATTATCATCTCGTGATCTGCCCTATCAATGGTTAGTCAAGATACGAGGACTCCTTGACCATTAGTTTTCTATCATTGCAAACACGTGAACAATTTTTAGATCGAACTTTACCTGGCCATAGAAGAAGGTTGCAGCAAGGTAGTCCCCGTTTCTAAATGCTTCCCTCCCTTTTGATTTCGAAGTGCATAGGTGCTCCTCCAACTCAACTGAAACCGCACCCTAGACATGATAGCATAATCAGTTATTCAAGTGGCATGGCATTCAAAAAGTAAAATCATGCTCCTTTTGTGCGAGTTCCTTTTCTCAATCATGCTTTATTCGAATTCTTTGAGTCATAATGGTATCCTATCTTTTTCCCTTCTATTAACTTGCAAGCTTGACTGAGATAAAATGCCCATAAGAATAAGAAACCACTTACATACCTTAGCCTTCACTTTCATAGTTCTAATTATGGCATCAACATTCCAGTCTGGAAGAGATGGAATTGGTTTTGTCCATGAAAATAGAATTTCAACTAGCTTGCGTGGTCCCCAAGCTGCTGCTAACATGATTGGAATTTTCCTTTGCTGCATACGAGAAAAGGCGGAACTGGATTCAACTTGAAATGTGCATTAAATATGACAGTATAAGTCTCTCTTTTTTTTTTGGAGGACATCGGTAGGGGAGGCCCTGACCTGAGTTTTCATTTATTTAAAATGCAAGAAGCAAAATACAGATGCAGAGTACATTGTAGGCACGGGGTGCCCATTTCGAGATCATGCACATGCATGTGACGTGCCTAATTGCAATTGCCAGAAAAAGATATATTCCTGAATTTATGCCAGTGCAGTGATAATCCTAGATACTGCCAAATAATAAACATAGCTGAATTTGAAGAGAAGATAAGATGTGATCAAGTGCTGTAAATCATAATAAGTGTGCCTACTGCCTACACCAAATATTTCAATAGTTGAATTTTGAATGGTCTGCCCCAGTCCAAGGGATTATATTTGATGAGAACTACAGAATTTTGCAATTTTACCATCATGCAAAAAATCTCAATTTCAGCATTTAATTCATTATTTTGTTCAAATTTGATATTTCAAATGGTAATATAAAGTAAGGATCCAAAGTACGAATAATTATATTGCTAGCCTAATGGAAACCAGAAAAGCTTCTCTGTGACTGAATGAGGTCAACAATTAATTCCCAAGTTCGCTACTTTTTTATCTATGCCCTTCTCCATCTTTCAATTAGATTATCCATTGACTTGAGTTTAAAAGTGTCCTATTATTGTGTATAGCTTGGGAATATATAACAAACCAAATGAGTTATTTAGTTCTGTCGAGAAACCTCTGAATATTTTGAGTTAAAACAATGATATGGACATTTGACTATATGCTGTACAAATATTGAATAGGTATTCTTTCAGTATAGCTGGAAATCGCAGACCAGATCACCGTGGTCTGGAGCTAACCCGAAAAGACTGGAGCGCTGTACAAAACTCACAAGACATATAATCTATATTCCATAAAATACAATGTGCATGTGAGTCGTGATCTTAAGGTATCTGCATTACAGAGGCCAAGAGACTGTAACCCACAAACCATCAATATGAAAATTAGAGTGAGAAAAAGTAAGAGCCATACTTACCTCATTAGGGATGTTAGGGTCTGCCCCCAGCCTCTAGCAAGAACTTGATAATACCGGCTAATCTATCATCAAGTACCTACAGTATACAATTGAGAATACAAAGCTCATGTAGCTTTAGATAGCGGGTTTCCACATGTAAAGCTGATGACATGTTCAACCGAAGTGACAAGGATGTAAGTTATGCAGGGGCCTGTATCCTACCAAGAAGTTTTCTTTTCCAAACCACAATGACATTTATGCAGGGAGAAAAAAGCAAATACATTGAAAGAGCTCAATTTAAGATGAAACTCTAGTAGGTGATCAAGTGTTGATCTTTAAAGTAGGTGTGTCTAGACTTCAACAGTGGGATTTCAATCTCCCTCCAGGAATTATGAGAAGTTATTTTGTCATTAAAGCTGCAAGTCATGGAATAGACAGCAGAACAAATGCAATCTGAAGCAAAGCCAAAAGTATGGACTTGAATACAAACGTAATGCACAAAATATTCTAGACACATGAACAATCAATCAATTATCAATGTTCCACCGATGCATTTCTTATCTTGATTTTCAATAGACCTTTGTTAATTAATAATAGCTACAAGGTCATCTTCATTTCAAGGGGCAGAGAAAAGGCATAACCACCATCAAAGCATGCATTTCTGTGAACAAGGAGTACAAAAATGCTAATGCACGAGTCATACTTACTTCCTCGCCATGATAGTTGGGATCAGCTCCGATCTCATTGAGCTTCTCAAAGTCAGGTAAACAGGCATCAACTGCATGGGTTAAAGCGGTTTGCCCGTAGGGAGTTGTAGAGTTGACATCAGCGCCAGCCTATACAATCGAGTTGGAGATAAATTTAGAGAGAAAGAGCCCCAATGACAATTAAATTGAGCCAAAGTGACAATTAGCATCAGTTAACTATTTTTTCTTTTAAATAATGGCACATTAATGCATAGAAAGACACAAGCAAATATATACAACAAAATCAAGCAAGTTGACCTGGACCAGCATCTTGATGCATTCCAAAGAGCGCAATGAGATTCCCATCATGACTGGTGTACAGAGATTGTGGTTAATTCTGTCGGGCTGCATCACAGTTTGAGTTTGGACAAACAACTAGTTGTCACATTGTTGGGAGAACAGTAGCCAACTACACATATACCAATCCTGGATGTGAGATCGATGGACTTACATCAGCCCCATGGTCCAGAAGGATCTTGAGAGCCTGAAATTGGCGCCCGGTGATAGCAAAGTGCAGCGGCGTCCACCTGTTGGCGAGAGGCTCCACGGGAACTCCTTTGTTCAGGAGCAATCTCACAGCATCACAGGGCCCTTGAAAGAGAGGCAAGCAATTACAACACAAAGGCACAAACTAATTTAGATCAAACAATTAACCAGCCCAACACCAAAACTAAACTGATTAACCCAAATGATGATGATGAGAGATGGAGGATACCATTCTTCGCTGCGCGGTGCAGTGGCGTGACCCCCCTGGCGTCGGGCATTGCCGGGTCGCCGCCGCGGTCGAGGAGGTACCTCAGGACGGGCAGGTGCCCCTCGGTGGTGGCAATAAACACGGGCGTATCGCCTGCAGCAAGAAGGGCGTGGTGTGCCTCTCGACCAATCAGTCGCAATTAATCGGAGCTAGAGTCGAATAAAATGGATTGAATCGCTCGCGCGACGAACGTACCTTCGGCGGAACGCGAGTTGACGTCGAGCCCCGGCCCATCCCCGTCCTCGATCAAGAATCGGCAGATGTCGATATGGCCCTTGGCCGAGGCGAAGTGCAGCGCGTTCCGCCCGACGGGGCGTCCGCGGCGTCCCGCAGGTCCACCTGCTTCGCCGCCTCTAGCCAGGGTCGGGAGAGGAGGAAGCAATCTAATCCGTCAGTGAAAACAGCAGTGCGTGCAGTGCGACTTAAAGGAAGGAGAAATGGTATGGTCGACGGCAGAGAGGCGCTTACTCTTGAGGAGGCGGAGATTGCCGGCGGCCGCCGCCTGGAGAGCCACTCGGGAGAGAGCCGCGGCGTCCATGCCGGGGGCGCGTCTCTTGGGAGCTCCCTGGTAGTAGGGTCTGCAGGACTGGCACACGAAACGGCGGCGCTCACTGCTTTAACTGTGGATATTTTACAATCCCAAGCTAATTAAGGTTGTGTTTGGATCCGCTCCTTAAAAACAAATGTTGTTTAGCTCTGTATATAATAATTAAGGAAAAATGTGGTATGTATGAAACCAGAAGAGAAACCCACAAATATATTGGTAAGAGAGAAAACTCTATTGAAAAGTTAGAACAACAACTTTTTGACAACAAAAAAAAGTTGATTAGCAGGATTTGTGAGACCGAAGGAGTATTTAGATGACTAGCAGGATTTTGTTTAAATCCTGAACTAATGATTAGCTACACTGCAGCAAATATTTGACTAAAATTAGTTGACTCTGCAGCAAATATTTTTTTAAATGACTTATTTTATTTTGAATTAGCTTTTCTTGTCTGATGATCAAACTAACGCCTAGTTAAAGGGGTGGGCTAACAATTAGTTAACTGATTAATTCTATCAACTAAAAGCTAAAATTAGTCAACTAACAATTAATTTATGATATTGTCCACAATAAAAAGGGAAGATTTTGGTCCAGATTCATATATGAGCCTCAAATTAATAGAATCTTACAACCTACTCTCAGTTTTTGGCAATCAAAATTCAAATTGATTTAAATATTTCTCTCTCCATTTTCAAATCGTTGTTGTCACTTTTTTAGTTCACCTTGATAAATTATCTTATTTAAAATATTGTTTCAAATTTGTAAATATATAACTTGTGCTTTGATTTGTTGTGATGATAAAACAAATTATGAGAATATATATGATATTTTATAAAAAGTTTTGAATAAGATAAATAATTAAAATTGACTAAAAAATCAATGGCAATGACAATTTAAAAATGGATGGAGTATTTTTTAAAAGTAACGATGCTACCGTAAGTGATCAAATTTAATGAGTGAACTTAGAACTTTGTCTTGTTTCTTGTAACAAGGAATACATAATGTGTTAAATGATACATGCATCATGATTTTTTTTACGAAAATGCTTCTTAATTTTTAGTGAGCGTCAACTAAAATGAAAAGCAAGTCTCCATAAAACTCTAGTCTTAGCCTCAGAACGAGGCTGGGGCAGTGACGATGGGAGAGACGACGTCGACGAAGAAGGTAGGGGGAGATGGCGGTCGGGTAAGACTAAAGCATAGTGGGACAACTCAATTTTTTGAGGCGGTTCATATTGTCAACCGCCTCTAAATATGAGACCCATTTTATTTTTCAGTCCATTTACCCTACCTAACTCTCTCCAATAAATATTACGTCTTCTTAAATCCTAACTTCTCACCTCTCTATCATTCACTCCCGACGGGGACAGCCCCTCCTCCATCCATCCATCTCTCTCTCTCTCTCTCTCTCTCTCTCTCTCTCTCTCTCTCTCTCTCTCTCTCTCTCTCTCTCTCTCTCTCTCTCTCTCTCTCTCTCTCTGCGGTTGAATCTGATGCCCTCCCTCGATGACATCCAACGACCTCCTCCTCCCGTGGTGGCGCCCATCTTACACGACCTCCACCTCCCCTGTTGGGCTCTCCCCTAATGACGGCCTCCCCAAGCGGGCGCCACCGGTGTGGGCAACGACAACCAGACGTTATTGGTCAGATCTGCGACGACGCCCTCCCTCGACGATGGCCTCCTCCTCCCGCTGTAGCGCCTGCCCTCCACATCCTCTGCCTCTCACGATGACATATCCCTGCAACGGCGGTAGGAATGGTGAAGGCGGGTGGCAGTGTGGGGTGGGACCCATATTTTTATTTTTATTTATTTATATGTAGTGGCGAGTGAAGATGTCATCCACCGCTACTATTCCGTCTGTAGTCGTGGCTTGTTCCACTTTTAGGAAGTCCATCATTATAGTCTTCTATTTTTAACTGCGTTAATATAGCTACGGTATGGGCATCCTGCCATTATAGAGGCTTTTGATCCTCCGCATGGAGATCGAGATGGAAATTGTACGGTGACTGTGACACTAGGACACCCTGGTGTCACGTAGTGTCAAGATCAACAACTAAGAAATCACATGGGCTTAAAATAAAAAATTAAATCTTACTTTAAATTCAAATGGAATGAAATTTGAGCAAAATTTGAATAGCATTTAAACTACAAGTCCCAACTTTTCCACATAAGTTACCACTACCAAAAATATGTATTGACCACCCTGATTGATTAGAATTTTCAGGAATTTCTCAGGTTTTTATTCCACTAATTAGTGCCTCAAATAAATGGCAAAATGGTAAAAAACTAGCCCATTCACAATATTTCTATTTAAATTTGGTTAGGTACTAGTGATAGTTAGTATTTTTATAAAATAGTTCACTTTATGATGAATACACTCATATTTTTAGATTTCACATAGGGTCAATAGTTTTAAAGATGTGAAAATATGAAAATGATGCTGTTTTGAAAACCAATGAAAAAGAAAAGGGGAGCGGGTCCCACCCATGAGCCACCTCCCTCTCTTCCACCCTCCGCGCGGACCCGGGCTGCCGGCACCGACGCGCCGCGTGGCGCCCGTACACCGGTGAGAGCCGCAGCGGCCGGCCGACCGGGTGTCAACCAAGGCCCGGTCTACCCATCCCGGCACCCACTTGCCCTCTTCGCGTTGTCGGTCTGCTGTTTTGGAGGAAAAATCGACACCACCTCCACCTCCATTTCTGCCGGCGAGAGCTCACCGCGCCGCCGCTCCAGTCACTCCCGGCGCAGATCAGCCGGCCTGGCGTGTTCGCCTCGTCCTCCTCCTCGAGTCCACACCCCCGCCGGTCCGCGCGACGACCCCCCACTTCCCGCAAGAAACTGCGCCAGCGACCCCCCATTCCCCCACCTCCGCCGCTCGCCACCGGCCGCATTCGGTGAGCCCCTCCTCCCATTGACCCCCCCCCCCCCCCCCCCGAGCGCGGTACGTGCTCCCCTACCCGACGGCGAGGTCCGCGGCCCTCCTCGACCGGGGTCTGCCAATTCCGGTGGCGGTGCCGCCTAGCTCTGCCCGGCCGGGCGGTGCCCCACCGCGGGCCACACGGCCCCAGATCCGGTGCGGCCATGCCCGGATCTGCCCCCCTCGTGCCGTGGCCCTCTGTGTGGCCCAGATCTGATTGGCCGGGGGCGATTACTATTTTCCCTTTGATTTATAAATTCTAGGAAATTGTTATTAATTTCAAAAATACATAACTAATTCGTTACTAGGTGTTTTGAGGTGAAATAAAATTCCCTGGGATCCTCTGACCATGTCCTATTGTAAAAAAAAAACCTTCTTGCATGTTAACATTTTATTCAAAACTAAAATTGATTGAGCCACACACTAAATAACCCATAAGTAATTCCCTGTAAATGGTAAATTAATGAAACTTGGTAGTTAATCCTAGTTTGCAATGCCTAATCATCCTGCAAAGTGACAAATGTTAGTTCTCTATAATTTAGTCTCAATTAATTATTTAGCCTTTTATATTGTTTTAATTATTTAAAATTATTGGCTGAATGCATGTGACTGAACCTTGGCAAATAAATAACTCCTGGCATGTCCTATTTACAGTAAATCACCTATTTCCATTTGATGTCTAGAACCATGTTAAACTAATTATTTGTTGGGTTAATATTTTGATTAACCCTATAGTTGAACTCGAAAGCTCTATGTCATATGTAATTATTACTTGCATCGCAATCTTATTGTCACACTAAATATAATATTTTGATCAGAATCCACTACCCTGTACATCATTCATGATCACCCTACAATATCACAGGAATTAGTTCTCATTTGTTTTGACCGGTATTAATTATTTAGCTCTTGTATTATTTTAATTATGGAAAAAATAATTGTCTCATCGCAACTAAGGGAACTTGGACCAAAAATCACTACTAATGTGTTCTACCTCCAGTAAATTCCTCATGGGCAGGTCCTCCATATCCGGGACCATGTTAAACTGTTAACCTCTTTCCAAAACTCGACAATACCGTAAACCTTATTAAACGCTGAGTAGCGATTTTTGATGGATAACACCCTCATACACTTCTACATGAAATATTATTGTTATAACACATTTGTTGTGGAAGTCCATGAATCAAAACTTATTCTCATGCATCGCATCATTCGCATCATATAGGTCACAAGGTGAACCATGTGGAAGCGGGACAGGAGCAGGAGCCAGAAGAGCAAGGAGGAAAGCCCGCTAACCAGAAACGAACTCAAGGCAAGCCCCGTGCATCCCATCATGTTTTCACTCTTTCTATTTTATCACTAGATAGGGTGATATAGGTTTGCCTGTGCATTACGTTTATAAGAGTTGTTTGAAAATCTAGTATTGCAATAGGTTCCCCTTACCTGAGAACAGCCTCAGGACGGTAGTCGTTCTGCTTAATTTAGGACAATCATTCGTCGAGTGGTATGGAGACCACTCGTAGATTAGGAAAATACTGTCACTTGGGAATGGTGTCAGATGAAGGAAAGTTTGGAATAGGATAACGAATGAAGACCGGACGGGCAACTAGGTGGAAAGGGAAGGATAACTTGTCTTAAAGGAGGTAGCCTCGTCCGAGTCACCTAAGACTACGCCTCGTGTCCAGCCTATGGAATCAAGTTTGAACGTACTGTTTGCGTGCTGGAGTTATGGGCCCAGTAAACTGATGTAGCTACGACTATGACTTGGTTGAAAGATACCCTACTCCCTTATTGGCGGAACTAGGAAAGAGAGGAGGGAAGAATCCACCCACGGATGGCGGCACGGGGCGCATCGTGTTGGGGGACCCTTCTCGGGAGAGCCAGGCCCGGAAGCCCTTGTAGTACCGTATGTGAAAGGTTGCTCCATGCGGCTTCCAGGAAGCGCATATGGATCGTGTAAACCGGTTTCTCCTATAGGATATAAATCGATTCGAGTTGTTGTATCTCACAATAACGAGTATCACTTGATCGCTGCTTTGGAACAGTGTTGGAAGCCATTAATTTGTTGAAAGGGTTTAATATTGTTGTTTGGAATCCTTATTAATTATATTGCAACTATGATTATGGTAGTTTAGCGTAAACTAAATTTATCATTTCCTATGACAACTTAACTTGATGCTAAAACTTGAAAAGTAAGGACCCACTTTTAGGCTCGCTTCTTGGCAACTTAAACTCCGTCCATAGCCTGTGCATGTCTAGGAGTCGGCTGTAGATGGCCATTTTGTCGGGTCAGTCTTGCTGAGTAAATTAGTTACTCAGGGCGACATTCTATGTGGTTTTTAGATGATCAAGGGGGAGACTGTCACTATGGTGGGAGGTTTCACTGGGAAGGCCAGCATCCTAACTGCTGGAACATTGAGTGGGAACGGTGCACCGATGAGGAGGAGGAGTAGACCGTTGATTGCCGGCACGGTGTTTGGGCAAACATTTACAAGTCCGGATGTCCTATGTGTATCGTTGTGAGAGGGCGATTGTATCTTACTTATTTTGTTGGACTATTTTATTTCTGTTGAACTATTCGCTTCCGCACTTTTAAAAACTCTGGTTTGTAATTTAAATTTGGATTTATGTAAAACTTTGTACTCTATCTATGATCTTGTTGTAACTATATTTTTCTATCATATGTTGTTCTATTGGGCGTTACAACGCGTATCGCCACCCGAGAAGATCCTTGAATAGAGCCGTCTTTGTGGTAAGGCGATTTTGTTACAGCATGGTATTAGAGCTATCTCGAGAATAGTGCAACATTCAAACACATATTTTCGAAAATCCAATTACGAATGTGTGAGGACGTGCCCATAGGAATATTATTAGTTATAATTCTGGTGGCAAAGCTAACTGTAGGAGGTTGTTTGTTTAAATACTTGCATCTACGGAATCGTCAACGAATGTATGTGTCCCGTCCAGTGGATAGTAACATGGGAAGCTAGCATAATAGTGTGAATGCGGGCTGATTGTGGAAAACATCAGTGTCCTGCCCTAGAACAATATTAAGGAATTATTTTTGGCTCATTTCTTTTGATTTGATGTACTGTTTCTAGAATGAATCTTCTGCAGGTACGCTAACCGCGATTCTTGTAAGCAACACGTAGTATACGACTGACTTGAGAGATCGATTGTCATCGACTATACATATGGTCCTATTCATGACCAAATTTTATTTTGTGAGGACATGTAGGCCGAAAGCATATGCATTCATAAAAAATATTAAAGCATCAAGTCACTTTGACAAAATGAAATTTCAGCTAGCATGTCATGCACATAAAATCGATATCTTCTCACTCGAGAATCAAAAGCATGCAAATAAATACTTGTTGAAATCATGAACAAACTCTCTGGATATCCAGCAAGAAATTTTTGCTTAAAGATTATCGAACAATACCATTGTGGTTCGTTCGAGTCGGCACAATAGTTTGGTGTCAATCTGAAATTTAGATTTGTCACCTATCTTATAAAATCCATAACGTTTTGCTCAGACCAGCTCTAAGGTTGTATGAGTACCCCCTGGAAAGTTTAGGAATTTCTCTATAACTTTGGTGGCTTAAGTTTTCAGTTTTGGGGCATGAAAGGGAAAGTTATGAGCAAATCTTCAGAGTAACCCAGTTCTGTCCAGGAAACCGGTGTAGAAAACTTACCGGTAGTGTAAATTGCATATCTTGAGATCTAAGAATTTGTTAGACATATGAAAATATGCGTTAGAAAGATGATACAATTCCTCATGAAGTACATAAAACACTTCAATTGGTAACAGCACGGACAGTTAGGTTTTAGACCCATTTTTCAGATCAAACATAGCCCTGCCATGTTGGACTTTTAGATTCTGAACTGTGATTTAGAAAATTCATAACTCCTACATCGCTTATCCGATTAGGGTGTGTAAATATGCGTTGGAAAGATGAGAGAGTCATCTACAACTTTGGTATGATCCTAAATAACTAGTTTTGCCCACATTAGGGGCAGATTCTGTTTTCGTGTTTCCGGTGCGTAAGGTGATAGATTTGGCAGGAAGCAGAATTTCATAACTGGCACTCAACTTGAAAAATTCATATCTCCTGAATCTCTTATTAGATAAATGTGTGTAGATACTCTTTGGAAAGGTATTAAAGTTATCTCAAACATTGATGTTCAATGGTTTTCCATATTCTGTACCTAAGTTTGCTTAAAGCTTGAGTTAGTGACTGTCACACACTAGGACAGATTACTCATTGCCAAGAGTCGAAACTTAATCTATTTTTGGGATTAGTTTTCCTATCACCACCAACATCATGTCAGTTATTATTGATATGCATTCTCTGCTTGTGGAACACTGTACTCACCATTGGGTTTTTATTCCAGATGGGCGACCACAACTTTGAGGAGCTTGCGCATGACGGGTGGCGTTACACTACCGGTCTCCACCACCGTGGCTTTCCTACCCTTTTGTGGGATCTGCTACATTTGCTGGGCTACGAGGAGCAGCCTTCCTACCGTGGATGTGAGGTCCGCCGCCACGGTTTGACTCTCGCAGTGGTGCACATCAGCGTGTCCACCCACCCACACAACCCCGACATGCCGGGGATGGAGAGCACGATGACGTGTGGGAGCCTTCAGGAGGATTGGAGAGAGCCGCTCATAGGGCTCTCACTCACTTCTACGGGCGCCACACCGCAGCGCTCTCTGGGACCCCATTTGAGATGATTCCCATCTGGCACCAGGCCAACCCGGTCTGGCAGAGGCGCGTAAGGCGCATCTCCCGTGACAACTACCCAGAGTACCATGCGGGGTACCACCGCATATCGCACTACGCCGAGTACCTCCTCAACTTGGATGAGGAGTCGAGCAGCCGCAACAGGATCCTACTGGCAGACGCTGAGCAGGTATGGATGCAGAGGAATGACCTGCAGACACAGGTTGACGCACAGTAGAGGGAGATTCAGCAGCTGGCCGCTGCTCTTCAAGCGAGCGAGACTCGCGTGACAGAGGTTATAGCACAGCGCAACACCCTCGCGTAGGAGATGGATAGGCGCGGCGTGATCATGCAACAGCGCGCTAACCACAACGAGCACTTGCAGTAGCAGTTGACAGCTGCCCAGCAGGAGATGGAGCTTATGGGAGAGGACCTGGAGACCCTGGCTCACGAGAACCAGGGCCTACAGGAGCAGCTGGAGGCGGCTCTGGCGCCACCGGCAGCACCAGAGGAGGAGGAACCACAAGAGGATATGGACGAGGAGTCCGACGTAGACTACGAGGCCCCGACACCCACGGGAGCAGACCGTCCAGGACACTCTGGCACCACTGGAGACAGGGCTTAGTAGATCATAGCAGACATGACTAGGTCAGGCATGTAGGGTAGGTGGTAGGTAGCCTTTGTCGACCCACACGTGGGTGTTGTATTTTGGGGATCACCCGCGTGGATTTCTTTTGTGACTCGATGGCCGCATATTCCGAGTTTATGTACTACTGACCTTATTGACTTGTACTTGCACTTATGGTAGTTTATGGATGCAAACTTTGTCAGAAAATGTTAGCTATTTCATTGTTGCCCTGTGTTGTGATGTTATATGAATTCATTTATGCAATGATGTTATTGGAAAAGAGGCTAATTGGAATCCTTATTCTTGCATTTCAGAATGGTTCGCACTCGCAACACGAACGAGCTCTACGGCGAGCAGCCTGAAAGCTCCAGGGCTAGGAAGGACAACACTGAGCACGAGGCTCCACCACCACCTCCCAACCCCATGCAGATGATGGCGCAGTTCTTTGCCAGCATGATGGAGAACCACCAGTAGCAAGCGGAGTTCATGCGGGAGTTGGCATAGCAGAATGTGGCCAACAGAAATGCTAGGGGCAACAACGACGGTGCAGCACAAAACAACATCTACACCGATTTCCTCGCCACGAGGCCACCTACGTTCAGCTCCACCACTGAGCCCATGGAAGCTAAGAATTTTCTGCGCATGCTTGAGTCCAAGTTTGGGCTCCTCAACTGCACGCCTGCGCAGAAGACCCTGCATGCAGCACAGCAGTTGCATGGAGCATCTGGGGCATGGTGGGCCAACCATGTCGCCTCAGTCGGTGCGGACCAACAAATTACTTGGGACAAGTTCAAGATAGCATCCCGTGCCCACTACATTCCTGTGGGGCTCATTCGTAGGAAGGCACGGGAGTTTGCAGCTCTGAAACAAGGCAACCGCAGCGTCGAAGAATACTGCAAGGAGTTCAACCGCTTGGAACTCTATGCCTCGGAATAGGTAGACACCCCCGCCAAAGCGCAAGGACCGTTTCTTGGAGGGACTCAGTGCAGAGTTGCAGGACCACCTCAACCTTAACATGGGCGGCACATTTGCTGAGTTCGTTAACAATGCTATCGTCGCGGAAGACAGGTATCGAAAGGTGATGGCAGAGTGGAAGAGATCCGCTAGTGCTATGGGGTCATCCGGTGGGCCCCCATAGAAGTATCGCATGGTGTACACGGATCCATCGGGACAGAGGTATCATTCCACCCCTGTGTCAGCACCATTCCCACGCCCACCCCAGCAACCACAACAGCGACCCCAGGCACCACGTCAGCAGTAGAACCAAGGAGGGTATCACCCACAGCAGCAGCAGAACACTCAGACAGGGCATTTTCCCTGTTACAACTACGATCATCTAGGACACTTCTCAAGAGAGTGTACGTACCCCAAGAAAAGCACTGGCCAGAACCCGCAGAGGAACAACAATAGCAGCAACAACAATCGCAACAACAAGGGACCCGTCTGCACCGGCTGCGTGAACAACACCACTCTGGAGAAGATTCCGGAGGGCAGCCACATTCTCGCTGGTATGTTCTCTATTCAAGACCACCCCATACTTGTGCTATTTGATTCGGGGGATTCACATAATTTTATCAGTGCATCATATGCTAAAACTCGACAACTACCCCACCACCTTATGAAGTCACAGTACAACATTAGGACAACACATGGGTACACTCCCGCTAAATATGAAGTTAGAAGAATACCGATAACACTAGCAGAAAGGGTATATCTAGCGGATTGCATAGTCCTTGAGGGAAGCAGCATTGATGTGATTTTGGGTATGCCATGGATGAGGTATCATAAGGCCCGTCTAGACACCGATACCTACACCATATACCTAACTCCCCCACCCAAGGCAAAGTGAGTTTTTGAGTGAATTATCTCCAGCTGGTAACCCCTGTAGTTCACCACACCCACGCCACTCAATTAGGTGATATTCCAGTGGTTAGTGAGTTTTCAGATGTATTCCCTGATGATCTCCCTGGACTACCTCCGAATCGGGATGTCGAATTCAAGATTGAGCTTCAGCCAGGAACGGCACCCATATCCAAGAGACCATATAAAATGGCACCCAAGGAACTAGCAGAGATGAAAGAGCAGTTGAAAGAGTTGCTAGATAAAGGATTTATTCGAGCAAGTTTTTCGCCTTG
The DNA here is from genome assembly GCA_032690845.1 of Eleusine coracana subsp. coracana. Lineage (NCBI taxonomy): Eukaryota > Viridiplantae > Streptophyta > Magnoliopsida > Poales > Poaceae > Eleusine > Eleusine coracana. The sequence goes on from CM064426.1 coordinate 15,309,312, forward strand.
GGGTTGTCCGGCGTTGTTCGTAAAGAAGAAGGATGAGACCTTGAGGCTATGTGTGGATTACCGCCAACTTAATGCGGTGACTATCAAGAACAAGTACCCACTGCTCCGCTTTGACATTCTCTTTGATCAGTTGATTGGGGCTAAAGTTTTCTCCAAGATCGATCTGCTATCCGGTTATCACCAAATTAAGATCCGTGCTAAAGACATCCCCAAGACGGCATTCTCCACCCGATACGAACTCTATGAGTATTTGGTGATGTCTTTTGGATTGACTAACGCACCAGCACACTTCATGTATCTCATGAACTCAGTGTTTATGCCAGAGCTGGACAAGTTCATAGTGGTATTTATTGATGACATTCTAGTCTACTCTAAGTCAGAAGAGGAACATGAACATGCAGAGCATCTTTGCATTGTGCTACAAAAGTTAAGGGAACATCAGCTATATGCTAAGTTTAGAAAATGCGAATTTTGGTTGAAGCAAGTACCATTTCTGGGCCACATCATCTCCGAAGAAGGAATAGCAGTCGACCCCAGCAAAGTAAGAGATGTACTAAATTGGAAGACACCAAAAACCGTATTTCACATACGTAATTTTCTTGGGTTGGCCGGGTACTACCACCGATTCATCCCAAATTTCTCCAAGATCGCAAAACCCATGACTGAGCTGCTGAAGAAAGAAAAGAAATTTGAGTGGGATCAAGACTGCGAGAACACTTTTCAAATCCTAAAGAAACATCTTACGACTGCCCCAGTATTGGCTCAACCGGACCTAGGGAAACCGTTTGATGTCTATTGTGACGCTTCGGGTATTGTATTAGGGTGTGTGCTCATGCAAGATGGGCGAGTCATCGCTTATGGATCCAGGCAACTAAGGAAGCATGAGCTGAATTATCCCGCTCATGATCTGGAATTAGCAGCGGTGGTGCTAGCGTTGAAAATATGGAGGCACTACCTGCTTGGTAATCTAGTATGTATCTACACTGATCACAAAAGCTTGAAGTACATTTTCACTCAGGAACACCTAAACATGAGGCAACGTCGTTGGTGGGAATTGATTAAGGACTATGAGTTGGAGGTGCATTACCACCCCGACAATGCTAATGTCGTAGCTGACGCACTGAGCCGCACGACCCAATGCCATCACATCATGGTCAGCCCACAAGTTTAAGATGTTCATTATGTCCAAGTAACACCCCACGAAGCTCTCTATAACATAGCATTAATCCCTACCTTGCGAGAAGAGATAGTAGAAGCCCAGAAGAATGATGTTGGCATGGCACACCTTAGAAGGAGACTAAATGAGGGCGATGCTATGGTCTAGTGTTTTCGGGAAGACGCAGAAGGTGTGTTATGGTTCAAGGATCGCCTAGTAGTGCCTAAGAATCTAGAACTTCACAAGAAGATTTTGGACGAGGCTCATGTTACAAAGTACTCCATGCATCCAGGCAGCAACAAGATGTACCACGACCTGAGATTCAGATATTGGTGGACTCGTATGAAGAGGGAAATAGCACGATATGTCGTAGAGTGTAATACCGGCCGTCGAGTCAAGGCCGACCATCTGAAGAAGGCGGGCCTACTCCAACCTCTGAGTGTCCCAGCCTGGAAGTGGAAAGATAATAGTATGGATTTCATTGTCGTCCTACCACTTATAGCACGCAAATTCGACTCTATATGGGTTGTTGTCGATAGGTTGACAAAAGTTGCACATTTCATTCCGGTGTCGACATGGTTCAAGACGTAGAAATATGTATTGCTATACATCGAACGGATCATGTGTTTACACGGAGTACCCAAGACCATCATATCTGATAAAGGCTCCCAGTTTGTTGGACGTTTCTGGGAACAATTACATGCGTCATTGGGACAAGGTTGATTAAAGGTTCTGCGTATCACCCCCAAACAAACGGCCAAACGGAAAGGGTGAACCAAATATTAGAGGACATGCTGAGAGCCTATGTACTGAATCATAGCAAAAAGTGGGACGAATGCTTACCCTTGGAGGAATTTGCATACAACAATAGTTATCAAGAAAGTATCAAGATGGCACTGTTTGAAGCTCTCTATGGTCGCCGTTGTCGTACACCATTGAGTTGGTTAGAATCAGGGGAAAGGGTAATATTCGGCCCGGAATTAGTGCAACAAGATGAGGAGAAAGTACTAGAAATCTAGTCGAATCTACAAGAAGCTAAATCCAGGCAGTCAAGAGTTATGCCGATAAAAGACGTCACTCGTTAGAGTTTAAAGTCGGTGATATGGTCTATCTCCGAGTCTCACCAACCAAAGGGGTACAACGATTTAGGAATCGTGGGAAGTTAGCACCCCGCTACATTAGACCATACCCGATCATAGCCAGATGTGGGCCTGTAGCCTACAAACTCCAGCTACCCAAGGAGCTCGCTGGAGTGCATGACACGTTCCACATGTCCCAACTCAAGAAATGTTTGAAGACACCAGTAGACGTTCCCTTGGAGAACACGGATCAGCTACTACCCGACATGACGTACTCTGAGCGCCCGGTGAAGGTACTAGATGAGAAGGAACAGGTAACTCGCAAGAAGACGCTCAAGTTCTACAAAGTTCAATGGAGCAATTACACCGTAAAGGAGGCTACTTGGGAGACAGAAGAGTTTCTACAAAGCCACTACCCCGAATTCCTACACCAGCACCTAGGTAAACCGTAGTACTTATCTTAATCTCGGGACGCGATTTCTTTAAGAGGGGAGGGCTGTGACACGCTGGTGTCATGTAGTGTCAAGGTCAACAACTAATAAATCACATGGGCTTAAAATAAAAATTTAAATCTTACTTCGAATTCAAATGGAACGATATTTGAGCAAAATTTGAATAGCATTTAAACTACAAGTCCCAACTTTTCCACATAAGTTACCACTACCAAAAATATGTGTTGACCACCCTGGTTGATTAGAATTTTGAGTAATTTCTCATGTTTTTATTCCACTAATTAATGCCCCAAATAAATAGTAAAAGGGTAAAAAACTAGCCCTCTTCACAAAATTCCAATTTAAATTTGGTTAAGGACTAGTGATTGTTAGTATTTTTATAAAATAGTGCACTTCATGATGAACACGTCCATATTTTTAGATTTCGTATAGGGTCAATAGTTTTAAAGATATGAAAATGTTGTTGTTTTGAAAACCAACAAAAAAGAAAAGGGGAGCGGGTCCCACCCGTCAACCACCTCCCTCTCTTCCACCCTCCGCGCGGGCCCAGGCTGCCGGCGCCAACGAGCCACGTGGCGCCCGTACACCGGCGGGAGCCGCGGCGGCTGGCCGACCGGGTGTCAACCTAGGCCCGGTCTCCCCATCCCGACACCCACTTTCCCTCTTCTCGTTGTTGGCCTGACGTTTTGGAGGAAAAACCAACACCACCGCCACCTCCATTTTCGCCGGCGAGAGCTCGCCGTGCCGCCGCTCCGGTCACTCCCGGCGCAGATCAGCCGGCCTGGCGTGTTCGCCTCGTCCCCCTCCCCGAGTCCACACCCCCGTCGGTCCGCGCGACGACCCCCACTTCCCACAAGAAACCGCGCCAGCGACCCCCCATTTCCCCACCTCCGCCGCTCGCTGCCGGCCGCATCCGATGAGCCCCTCCTCCCATCGACCCCACCCCCAAGCGCGGTACGTGCTCCCCTACCCGGTGGCGAGGTTCGCGGCCCCCCTCGGTCGGGGTCGACCGATTCCGGCGGCGGCGCCGCCTAGCTCCGGTGCAGCCGGGCGGTGCCCCACCGTGGGCCACATGGACCCAGATCCGGTGCGGCCATGCCCGAATCTGGCCCCCCCTCGCGCCATGGCCCTCTGTGTGGCCCAGATCTGATTGGTCGGGGGCGATTTCTATTTTCCCTTTGATTTATAAATTCTAGGAAATTGTCATTTACTTAAAAAATGCATAACTAATTCGTTACTAGGTGTTTTGAGGTGAATAAAATTCCCTGGGATCCTCTGACCATGTCTTGTTGTAAAAAATAACAAACCTTCTTGCATGTTAACATTTTATTCAAAACTAAAATTGATGGAGCCACACATTAAATAACCCATAAGTAATTCCCTATAAATGGTAAATTAATGAAACTTGGTAGTTAATCCTAATTTCCAATGCCTAATCATCCTACAAAGTGACAAATGTTAGTTCTCTGTAATTTAGTCTCAATTAATTATTTAGCCTTTTACATTGTTTTAATTATTTAAAATTATTGGCTCAATGCATGTGACTGAAACTTGGCAAATAAATAACTCCTGGCATGTCCTATTTACAGTAAATCACCTATTTCCATTTGATGTTTAGAACCATGTTAAATTAATTATTTGCCTTGTAGGGTTAATATTTTGATTAACCCTATAGTTGAACTTTAAAGCTCTATGTCATATGTAATTATTACTTGCATCGCAATCTTATTGTCACACCAAACATAATGTTTTCATCAGAATCCACTACCATGTACATCATTCATGATCACCCTACAATATCACAGGAATTAGTTCCCATTTGTTTTGACTGGTATTAATTATTTAGCTCTTGTATTATTTTAATTATGGAAAAATAATTGCCTCATCGCAAGTCAAGGGAACTTGGACCAAAAATCACTACTAATGTGTTCTACCTCTAGTAAATTCCTCATGGGCAGACCATCCATATCCGGGACCATGTTAAACTGTTAACCTCTTTCCAAAACTCGACAATACCGTAAACCTTATTAAACGCTGAGTAGTGATTTTCGATGGATAACACCCCCGTACACTTATACATGAAATATTGTCATTATAACACATTTGTTGTGGAAGTGCCATGAATCAAAACTTATTCTCATGTATCGCATCATCTGCATCATATAGGTCACGAGGTGAACCACGTGGAAGCGGGACAGGAGCAGGAGCCAGAAGAGCAAGGAGGAAAGCCCGCTAACGAGGAACCAACTCAAGGCAAGCCCCGGTGCATCCCACCAAGTTTTCACTCTTTCTATTTTATCACTAGATAGGGTGATATAGGTTTGTCTGTGTATTACATTTATAGGAGTTGTTTGAAAACCTAGTATTGCGGTAGGTTCTCCTTACCTGATAATAGCCTCAGGACGGTAGTCGCACTGCTTAATTTAGGATGATCATTCGTTGAGTGGTATGGAGATCACTCGTAGATCAGGAAAATACTATCACTTGAGAATGGTGTCAGATGAAGGAAAGTTTGGAATGGGATAACGACTGAAGACCGGACGGGTAACTAGGTGGAAAGGGAAGGACATCTTGTCTTTAAGGAGGTAGCCCCGTCCGAGTCACCTAAGGCTACGCCTCGTGTCCGGCTCATGAGATCAAGTTTGAACGTACTATTTGCATGCTGGAGTTATGGGCCCAGTAAACTAATGTAGCTACGACTATGACTTGGTTGAAAGATACCCTACTCCCTTGTTGGCGGAACTAGAAAAGAGAGGAGGGAAGAATCCACCCACGTATAGTGACACGGGGCGCATCGCGTTGAGGGACCCTTCTCGGGGCAGCCAGGCTCGGAAGACCTTGTAGTATTGTATGTGAAAGATTGCTCTATGCGGCTTCCAGGAAGCGCGTATAGATCGTGTAAACAGATTTCTCCTGCAGGATGTAAATCGATTCGAGTTGCTGCCCCTCACAGTAACGAGTATCACTTGATCGCTGCTCCGAAACAGTGTCAGAAGCCATTAATTTATTGAAAGGATTTAATATTGTTGTTTGGAAATCCTTATAAATTACATTGCAACCATGATTGTGGTAGTTTAGCGTAAACTAAATTTATCATTTCCCATGACAACTTAACTTGATGCTAAAACTTGAAAAGTAAGGACCCACTCTTAGGCTGGCTTCTTGGCAACTTAAACCCTGTACATAGCCTGTGCATGTCTAGGAGTCGGTTGTAGATGGCCATTTTGTCGGGTCAGTCTTGCTGAGTAAATTAGTTATTCAGGGTGACGTTCTATGTGGTTTTCAGATGATCAAGGGGGTGACTACAACTGCGGTGGGAGGTTCCACTGGGAAGGCCAGCGTCCTGACTACTGGAACATCGAGTGGGAACGATGCACCTATGATGAGGAGGAGTAGACCGTTGATTGCCGGCACGGTGTTTGGACAAACACCTACAAGGGCGGATGTCCTATGTGTATCGTCGTGAGAGGGCGATTGTATCTTACTTATTTCATTGTACTATTTTATTTCTGTTGAACTATTTGCTTTCATACTTTTAAAAACTCTGGTTTGTAATTTAAATTCAGATTTATATAAAACTTTATACTTTATCTATGATCTTGTTGCAACTATATTCTTCTGTCATATGTTGTACTACTGGGCGTCACAGCGCGTGTCAGCACCCGAGAAGATCCTGAAATGGAGGCGTCTCTGTGGTATGGCGGTTCTGTTATAGTGACCGGACCACGCCCGATGTAGCAGTAGTACTAGTGACGACACGACCGCTGATATATGTCCGACTCGACGACAGCGGGTTCTTGTCGGGCTATTGTACCTTTGGACGACGACGGGCAGAGGGTCCACGAGCTCTCTCGTGAGTCATGACGCCACTGATTATATTGCAACGCACGTCGCCGGCTGTGTTCGAGCCGGTGCTGTATGCGTCTTAGCCTTGAAAGTTGGGTTTCCTCCGCGTGGGCGCTCGACCTTGCCGTGTTCCTCTTTCTCGTTCTCTGGCGCGCCACGCCGATCTGCCTATCAGACTGGTCGCGCTCGGCAACGCTCAGTGGCTCACCCTGATCCTCATTAGTCATTAGGCGACCCGGGACCGGTAGTAGCACGGCGTGCTAATCGGCAAGGTGTACGGCCTGCTGGACGACGGCGGGTTCTCTGCTGGACGACGGCGGGTTCTTTGAGCTGTACCCTGACGCTGGACGACGACGGCAACCTCCGAGAAAAATGTACTGGACCGACGAGGCTAGGCCTAGCTTCACCATGGGAATACAACGGAAATGGCAGGTTTGCCGAGTGTCAATCCCTTTGCCGAGGACATTAGGGCTTCGTCGAGTGCCTGCAGCACTCGGCAAACCCACCGTTTTCGTAGTGGTGCGACCTGCTGGGGCGCGGTGTACAACGGCGCGAGCGGCTACTGCTACCCACACGTCAACTACCCACCCAATCCAGACACTGGTCTACAATGCCGACAACCACAAAGGTGGCTACTTCTTCAAGGTCACGACGGCGCCATCTCCGGCTCCGGCGCGGCAGCGCACACGTCGCCGGGCGGTGCTGCCCCTGGACCTGGCGAGCCTTGTGGTGGCTGGAGCGTGTACCGGCAACAGTACATGCTGGAGAATAAGAGGCGGTGGCTATGTGCAGAGAAGGAACACCGTACCATAGGGTGGAGGTGATATATGTGAACCGTAACTCTGATGAATGGGAAGTCATCATTTCATCCTCGTGGAAATTAAAGCATCTAAAACATATGCTAAGCTAACTCCATCCAGTTCACTATACGACTCCATCCTGAAATAATACCACTAGCCAGGAAATGATACGTCATTATCGGATTATCCTCGTGGAAAGCATCTAAAACATGTACTACGCTAATTTCCATCCAGTGCACCATACGCTTCCAGCCTGAGAAACAGTCAAAGCATCGCTTGATGCAGCAGCCGCTCAAGGGTCTTGTTGAGAGCTTTCGGCCCAAGCTTGCATGGCCCCCCTGTAAGGTTTAAGAATCAAAAGGCCTAAGAACAATGTGCTCAATTACAGCAAAAACAGAAAATCGGAATAGAAGGGAACAAGAGCATTTGCCTGAGGGCATCCTTGATCTCGTCGCTTGCAGGGTCAAGCTTCAGTGCTAACTCGAACGCATTCACTGCTTCTTTGTAGTTCTGGACAAGGAGGCAACCACGAGAGTGTGACGAGATCGGATTAGACCGCGAGGCCAAATTTGAGGTAGCTGCTGCTACACCTTGAGAAGGGTGAGAGCAGCGCCCTGACGGTACCACGCCTTCGCCCATCGAGGACGCATCAATGTGGATTGCTGAGCGTCGGCCAGAGCAAGCCGTCCTTCCCCCAACCGCAAGTAGCTAACGCTTCGGTTCGAGAATAATGTGGCATCAAGCAAATCTATCTTCATTGCCTACATCGATAATCAACAAGAATTTGATGCGTTCTATCAATGGTAAGATTTTGTTTTCATGAGCTTCGTGTCAGTAGAAACAAGTGTACATCTTTTAGAAAGAGCACTAACCAGGCCATAGAAGTAGGTTGCAGCAAGGTAGTGCCCCTTTCCAAACGCTTCCCTCCCTTTTGACTTCCATGTGTGTAGGCGCTCCTCCAACTCAACTGAAACCGTATCCTAGACACGAATAGCATATTCAGTTACACAAATGATATGGTGTTCCAAGAATTTTGTGCAAGTTTTTTTTTTATGAACCAAGATTTGTTCAAATTCCTTCAGTTATAATGTCTTATTTTTCTGCAAGCTTGACTGAGAGAAATGCCCATAAGAAACCGTCCACATACCTTAGCCTTCAGTTTCATAGCTCTAATAATGACATCAACATTCCAGTCTGGAAGAGATGAAATTGGTTTTGTCCACAAAAAAAGAATTTCGACAAGCTTGCGTGGTCCCCAGGCTGCTGCTAACATGATTGGAATTTTCCCGTGCTGCAATGTAAAGAGAAAAGACGGAACCGATAAAACAATTCAACTTGAAATGTGCACAAGGTATCAACATTAAGTCTCTTTCTTTAGATATAAAAAAATTGCAAGAAAATGATATATTCCTGATTTATGCCAGCGATGGAATAATACTAAATACTTAATAAATAATAGAAACAAATTAATTTGAAGACAAGATAGGTTTCCTTAAAAAATCAAGACAAGATAGGACAATTATTGCCAGTAATCAAGTGCTGGAAATCATTGCAAGAGTGGAAGATGCCTAGACAAATAATAAATATATTTAAAAGTTGAATTTGAATAGTCTGCCTCGCACCAAGGGATAACATTTCGTTGAGTGTGGAATTTTAGTATCTAATTGATTTTTTTCAAATGGTAATATACAAGCTGTGCATAAAAAGGTCCCAGATCAGATCAGCACGGTGTGGAGCAAATCGTAAAAGGATGGACATGAATACAGTCATGTTGTATAATACTCTCTGGACAGGTAATCTATATTTCATAAAAAAAAAACAATGCGCTCGAGATCTTAAGATAATTCAAGAGGCCAGGAGACTGTAACCTCAAATCATCTATATACTGTAAACTTAGAGTGAGTAAAAGTGAGAGCCAAACTTACCTCGTTAGGGATGTTAGGGTCTGCTCCGGCCTCCAGCAAGAACTTGACAATGTCAGCTAACCTATCATCAAGTGCCTATAGTGTACAATTGGAAATACAAAGTTCATTTAGCAGTAGAGAGGATTTCCACATGTAAAGCTAATAACTGGTTCACCAAAGTGACAAGTATGTTAGTTATGCAGCTGCATGTATGCAGCTACCACCAAGTTTTCTTTTCCAAAGCACAGTGACATTCACGCCGGGAGAAAAATGTAAGCCAATATATTGATAGAGGTCGTTTTAAGATGAAGCTCTAGTTATTGATCAAGGTGCTGTGTTGATAAAGTACTTGTGCCTAGACTGGAAAGCATAACCACCATCAAAGCATGCATCACGGTAAAACAAGAGTAGGAAAAATGCTAATGCCGGAGTCATACTTACTTCCTCGACAGGATAGTTGTGGTCAGCTCTGAACTTCTTAAGCACATCAATGTCAGGTAAACAGGACGTAATTGTGTCAGTAAATGCGATCTGCCCGTAGGGAGTCGTAAAGTTGACATCAGCACCAGCCTATAGAAACGATAATACAGATTACAGTTAGGGGTAAATTTAGAGAGAACGAACCCCATGACAATTAGCCGAAGTGACAATAAGAAGCAGCAAATTGGTTTTATTTTAAGCAATGGCACATTAATGCATAGAAAGACACGAGCGAATATATACAACAGTCGAGCAAGTTGACCTGGACCAGTAGCTTGACAAATTCCAATGAGCGCAATGAGCACGCCATCATGAGTGGCGAACAGAGATTGTGGTTAATTCTGTTGGGCTGCATCAGAGTTTGAGTTTGGATTGATAAATAATTATTTACATCAATGGGACAACGTATATACCAATTCTCGATGTGAGCTCACTACCGGAAAGCCAAGATTTGCCTGAAGGACTTACATCTGCTCCATGTTCCAGCAGGACGCGAAGAGCCTGAAGTTGGCTCCCGGTGATAGCAAAGCGCAGCGGCGTCCAATTGTTGGCCAGAGGTTCCAAGGGAACTCCTTTCGACAGGAGCAGCTTCACAGCATCGGAGGGCCCTTGAGGGAGGCAAGCAATTATGCCACAAAGGCACAAACAAATTTGGACCAAACAATTAATCAGCCCAACTCCAGAATTAAACTAATTAACCCAGCTGATGATGATGAGAGATGGAGGCATTGGAGGGTACCATTCTTCGCTGCGCGGTGCAGTGGCGTGATCCCCCTGGCATCAGGCATAGCCGGGTCGCCGCCGCGGCCGAGAAGGTACCTCAGCACGGGCAGGTGCCCCTCGGTGGTGGCGATGAACACGGGTGTTGCGCCTGCAGCAAGAAGCGTGTGGTGTGCCTCGATCAGTCAGTTGCAATTAATCGGAGGTAGAATTGAATCGCTCTTGTGCGACAAATGTGTACCTTCGGCCGAACGCGAGTTGACGTCGAACCCCGGCTCTTCCTCGATCAAAAACCGGCAGATGTCGACGCGGCCCTTGGCCGAGGCGACGTGCAGCACGTTCCGCCCGACGGCGTCCGTGACTCCCCGCAGGTCCACCTCCTTCGCCGCCTCTGGCCAGGGTCGGAGGAGGAGGATGGGGAAAAGCAATCTAATCCGTCAGAGACCAACCATGCGTGCGGTGTGAGAAAAATGGTCTGATCGACCGCGGCGAGGCGCTTACTCTTGAGGAGGCGGAGATTGCCGTCGGCGGCGGCCTGGAGAGCCACTCGGGAGAGAGCCGCGGCGTCCATGACGGCTGGTGGTGTCGCCTAGAAGACGAAGCGACAGAGGTAGTAGCCTTAGTACTAGGGTTGGACTCCACGCGAAACGGCGGCGCTCGATAATTTGTAGAGTAGAGTTTATTTGGGCAGGACACCGTGGAGTCTACTTTTACAATCCAATGCTAAAACAAACGGAAAAGATTTTAGTTTAGATCCACAATCTGAGCGAGCCTCAAATAAAATTTTAGGATATCACAATCTATTTTATCTCAGATTTTTCCTAGCTAGTTCAGAATGTGTTAAATATTCTTCAGAATCTCACAATCTCTACCTTTTGTCTGAGAATTTTTTATTAGTTTTTTTTTGTTTTATCTACAAACTCTAATTAAGAATGAAGAAACGATTGTAAAAATCCATAAGCTCAGCTTCCCCTTTAATTTACAGAAGGGATTTGAAAATTTAGCTAACGTTGTCACCGTAGGTGATCAAGGTTTATTGATGGTTCCATAAACTTGGAACTTGAAGTTTTTTTTCGTTGCAGAAAGGAATACACAATAATGTGGTTAAATGGTGGTTTCACATATACTGTTCAGCATAGCTTCGCATTAGACCGGCCCATAACTGTTCAGCATTATTGTCGTTTGCCCACAGTATAGCTTCGCTGGTCAAGCCGCTCGCCTTCGGCTCCCTCCGCGTGGGCATGCACGGCGTGCTGCTCAACTCCTCCATGTTGGAGATTTGCAGGATCCTCTAGCTTCTATTTAAATCACAATATCATTATTTAGGTCTAGTGTTTTCCTTGCTGGTTTACTGATACCTGGGGTGTCATAATGAACTTAATTAGTGAAAAACATCATATATCAATATCTAAGAGAAAAGTTTGTTGAAAAAAGCAATGAAAACACATAAGCACTGCCGGAGTCAAGTGTTGGCTAGCAGGGGCCACAGTCCGTTGTTCGTAAAATTTTGAAAACGAGTCACTACCGGAATCCCCATGTTCACACGATGAGGGCCACATAACACACGGCAAAGAGGTTCACTGTGAGCAGCCCGCGATGAAATCGTGACGAGAACAGACGCGGCGGCGAAGGCTTCTTTGCTGTGCACCATCCATCACGCACATGGAAAACAAATGTTGTCATGTGTTATACTACGGCACATGGTGAACCTTTTTGTTGACAAGGGGGGAAAGTGTCATTAGCCTCCTTTTTGCTTAGTTATTTTGTTGTGTGTCATCCTTCTGGCACACGGCAATGTAGGAAACCATAGCCTAAGGAGGGGAGGGCTTTGTTGTATGCCACTTTTCTGGCACACGGTAAAGCTCCCTGGCACATGACAAAGCGTCTTTCTAGCTGCCCTTCTATGGTCACTTTGTCATGTGCGAGAGCTGCACACGACAAAGTGACCATTTAGTTATCACAAATATGACACATATCATTAATATATTCAAACAATATCACATATATCATCAATATATATGTGTGCACCAGAGGTGCAGCACACAACAAAGTGTGTTGTTTGTCGTGTGCTATTGCTCGGGCACACAACAAACAACGACTTTACCGTGTACTAGCCTTGTGGCACGCGACAAACGTATGTTTTGCCTTGTGTAGTTTTTTCACCGTGCGTTTCAAGTATTGCTCACAATAAAGATCTTCTTTTATCGTATGTCTGAAATTGGGCACGGCAAATATTTTAACATACGGCAAAGGTACTAATTCCGGTAGTCTAGTAGCATTGAGACCAGCCAGCGTCTTGTCCATTAGTCTACATGCGTTCGTAACCAGGATCAAATTCACTAGCAGAGGTCTGACCCATGTCTAACACGCTACCTCGTGGGAACGGAACGGCTCCGCCCACAGTCCGCAGCCACCCATCCGGTCTCGATGATGCTGAGCGGTAGCGAACAGCGGTGCCCTGACCGCACATTTCACCTTTCACAGATGTTGTGATTTCGCGCAACGATATATATAGCTTTTAGTCCCATTCTAACCGAATCAAGTAGCATTAATGGCTTTTGCATCTGTTGTACTCCTGCACACGTCTCGACTGTACAAGACTTGAAATCAAGGAAGTCATGAACGTTGAGGACAGTGATATCTGGTATTATAATTGCAGGAAAATAACTAGACATACAAATCTGCATGCAACACAAACCCTAATCCAATCGAGCAATTTAACGGCGAGAGGTTCAGCGAGCCGGGTGTGGAAGGCGGCGCCTCGGTGATCGGGCCACGGATGACGGCGAGGGGCGGCGGTGCGGCGATCGGGCCACGGATGACGGTGGGGCCACGGTGTGGCGATCAGGGTGGGATCCATGAGGTGGGGCTGACCGTGGCGGCGGCTTCGAAGCAGGAGAATGGGACGGCCAAGCGGGAATTTTTCGTTTCCGCCTCTGCTTCTAGGCGCTGGTGCTGGTTGGAAGCGGGCGATACATGCCACGGTGGAACGGACGGGGTTCCCTAACCATGCCTCTCACTGCCATGTGGGATTGGGGCCCATGCGTCAGTGACCGTAACCTGTGGAACACAGGAGCGCTGTGGACGTCACGCTGCTTGCGAAGGCGTCGCCACTTTCAACATGCGAAATGACCATTTAGGCATCCAGAAGCGCGCAGCTTGTTAATTTTCACTTCCAGCAGCTTGTCTTGCGCGGAAGCGCGGAAATTAAATTAGCATGTTAATTTCCGGAAGCGCGGAAATTAGTAGCTTGTCTTGCACTTTCAGCATGCGAAGTGACCAGAGGTGTGACGGGGGCACTCATAAGCGGTGAGCATGACACATGTCTTCCTCCTGCCATTGTGGGTCTTTAGCCTCGAGCAGCAGCGCAGCCTTATACTCTACAGGCTATAGCCACCATTGATTCTTCGCCGAGTTTGCGCCGTACCATGGCCTACTAAACTTCAATATCTCAAAACAATTAAAGTTTAAACTCCAAGCTTGTAAATTTGTAATGAATCCAACACGACGCCAGGTGTTCGGATTCCAGCACGATGATTGCTCTTGTTGCCGGCCGATTCCTCCAGCAATGGTCTCTAGTCTCTATACCAGACGGCCAAGAAGCACGGCGGCTGTGGAATCAATGGACGCCCTCCTCTTACTGGCCCGGCACGCTGGCTCATCTTGCCAATGAGGGCGACGATGACGTGTGTGTCCTGAGAGATTCAGACCTTGTTCGATTGTTGTGGAATAAAATCCACATGTATTACTTATAAGACATGGATTAAGTGAAACTATATGTGTCACTTAATCCATATGAAATAATAAATCCATGTTGTGGTTTCAATCCCGGATTCAGAAGCCTAAATTTTGTTCCATGCGTTGGAGGCATAAAAAAGATCGGTTTGGACTGGATTTTAAACCACGCGAGATCAAACCGAACACTCAATCCACACCGGACCAAATTTCAAACCACATCAAATCAATCCATGCGGATTGGGCCTTGATCCATGCCATTCCATGTCTAACCAAACAAGCCCTCATATGGAACATTACGAATCATTACTGCATTTTTCATATTCCTATATTACAAAAACTTTTATATTATTTTTTAAAATCATATTTGACAAATATTATGTAATTTGTTTCGTTTGAAATAGTGAGGCGTTTCTTCATCTTCAATTGAGACGATTAAAACAGAAACAATGTATTAGAAATCATCACTCTGTGCCTCTATTCTCACCAATTTGGGCTGGGAGCGGGCCACAGATGGCCTAGGACAATAGAAATCACTATTGGCCCTCCGTGCTAACCAAGTCGGGTTGGGAGCGGCCCAAAGATCGGCCGAGGACACTAGGGCTAGCTCAGAGAAGAAGAGAACGAATCCACTCTCTATCTCTGTAATCGATCGACAACCCTCACTGCCGCACCCCAGCTTCCGCTGCTCCTTAGGTTGTCTCCAACGGAGCAGACCCAATTTCGATACCCAAATGACCGAATAGGTCGCCGTGGGGCTGAAATTACGATACCGATAAACATGCTTCTCCAACGCACTGCCATAACTGGGTCTTCTGTCGTGGGGCTATTTACTTTTTTACCACCTTCTTGAAGTGACCACTCCTAAAAACCATCCTACCAAGGCGTCGCTCCCGAATACCACTGTTCCGGTTTCGTAGCTCCCAGTTGCCACTTTTTCTCTCTGAGAGCATCTCCAACAGATCTTTTAAAAAGGATGAAATCGGTAAATATAGAAAACATACGATAAAAATGCAATCAGCAGGTTATCTATCATCCTCGCTATTGTTGGTCGCTCGCTATCCCGGAAGGCCCGCTCGACATCTTTGCCTAGCAGGCATCGCTCGCCATCCCACCTCCACCCACGCCCCTTCCTCTCGCGCTGTTTTCAATAGCCCTCGCTCGTTGCCCTTCTCCCCGTCGAGAGCCCCTCCAGACATGGAAGCACCCAACTTTCAGCCATGTCGAATCAGATTGTTTTGTTGGGCCGGCTAGCTACCAAATCAATGCCACCTGGTGTGCCATTCGTCTGCCGGCCAGCACGAGCGATAGACCAAACCCCACCACCGTGTTGAACACTGGCTCTGCACAGCAGCTGGACACCGCCATCTCCCATCTGCATGCTGCCGGCCCGTCGCGTAGCACAGTGTCCTTGTTTGTCAATAGGTCTCCGAACGAGTTGCCCCACACGAGCATCGTCGCGCCCAGCAGGTTGGAGCTCACGCCCACCATGAGCTCGATGGCGACGAGGAGCGCGCATGCATGTAGGACCAAACCAGGGGGGTAGATTGTCGTGGGGAGGAGGGTGCCGAGGAGCGCTGCTGGTGCGGGAAGTGGTGTATTTTTTTCTGACGCAAGATGTCCTTTATGCTCTATGAAGACTGAAATTCATCATTATCGATTCTTGAGGTTAGCAACAACAATCCCGAGCACACACGAACAACTGAAGCGAACGATGAGGAGTCCAGCATGAAGCAAATAAAGCATTTCTGTGATATTTTGTGCAAGCATAGGCATATTCTCGTAGCACACAACGATTCACATGGACGCAGTGGCAGCGGCAGAAAGAAACGAGGGCAGGGGCGGTGGCGGCAGATTCAGTAATTGAAAAAAAATCGCTGATGTGCACTATTTTGATTATGAAGACTCCATATTTAGAGAGTCGGTTGGAATATCCCATAGTTTTAGAGGATTTTTTATTTTATAAAAGAGGTAAAAACAGTCAATTTGGCTAATTTTATACATAATCTTTTAGAGATGCTCTGACGTGTTACACGTATCTTTTTTTTAATATTTTTGAACCTGACTGAGGTCGAAAATGAAAAAAAAAAGACATCCTTACCCATGTGCCTTCTTTTTAGAACGAGTCTGTACCCAACCGCTCAACCCAGACTTATCCAGTTCGTCTTCTTCCTCCCTCCAGTTCCTATTCGTCTTCTTTCTCTAGTCATCTGGTCCGAAGCTTGCTCTCCTCCTTAGCAATGTCACAGTCGGGGTCGTGGACTCGTGGTCCACCGAATAAGGTCCGGCGGCAAGAAGAAGTTAAGGGGCTTGCCTCTTGCCTCTGGCGGTCATCGGGGGCATGAAGCCATTCGTCCGGCGCCGCAGCATGCGTCGCTCCAGGTTCACTAGAGAAGAAAAATGGGGTGGATGGCTCGGTTCGCTCGAGCCCGCTGTCTTGCAGAAAGGTGCAGGAATATGGTGGTCTTTTGTCAGACATTTTCCACCTCAGTCAGGCACAGGAATAAAAAAAAAGGACAGGTGTCCGTGTTTTGAGAAGAAAATGGCAACGGAGAGCTACGAATGGGGGACTAGGTGGTATTTAAGGATGACCGCTCAATAGGGTGGTTTTTGGGAATGACCATCTCAATAAGGTGGTGAAAATGTAAATAACCCTCTGTCGTGCCCTCCGCCGCAAGCCGCCCTCTGCCGCAAGCTGCTGCCGCGAACCTCCTCCTCCCTCTGCGAAGAAGAGCGGCAGCCGACACTCTTGTGGTTCCATCGAAGAGCAGTAACCAGCCGGTCTCACTCCCTCGCCGCCGCCGCGTGGTTGGATTCATCCCAATCTTCAGGTGTCTTCTTTCGCTGGTGAGGAAACCTAACTTGATTGGATGCAACTTGTTGGAGGCGATGAACCTATTACTTGCCTTGTGAGCTTCGAATCCTAAGTTGTGGAGGAAGGAACATGGATTTGTTGTTTAACTTGATGCCCGTGGCCAACCTAAGTCTGCCTCTGGCCGAGTAAATATGATGAGTTGGGTGTAAAGATGGCCTCTCACTATATATTCGTAGATTAGGTTTTCTCCTCTCCTCCTCAATTCCTGTCGTATCCAAGCAGAGCCGCCGCCACCCCACCTCGCCCATCCACTTCTCAACTCCTCACCCAAATCCAGGTCCAGGCGAGGTCGCTGCCTCGCCGGCCGGAGCCCCCTTCCCTCGTCGACGTGGCCTGCAACTCAGGCACCGGTAGGACACCGCTGCCACCATCTTCGGTGCGTGGTAGTGAGGTCGCCGCGGTCTTTGCGCGTGGCAGGGAGGTCGCGGTCGCCCCCAATCTCCATCTTTGACGCCGAGCACAGCCGCCAGTCCGCCAAATCTAGGCGTCGGCCCCTCTTTTGCTCCTCGTCTTCGCGCCGTCCCTCACGTCCAACGGCGGCACCCCGCCCTTCCTGCGAAGTGCAACGGGCATGCCCGCGGGCAACGGGCACGGGCGTTGTTTCATGCACGTTGTGGGTGACGGGCATGGACACGGGTAGGAGATTCAGCTCGCGGGCACGGGCATGGAGAGTCACTATCCGTGGGTGTGATGGCCGTTGCCATCTTTAGTTGGGTGTTAGGGGTTAGGATTTAGGACATGTGTTCTCTGTGTGCGATGCAATTCGGAGACGAGCCGTTTTTCATGCGCTGGTGTTTCTCTTTTTTTTTTTTTTTTGAGTTGGTATTGGTTAGGGTAAGCACTGAACAAGGCACCGGGTTGTCTGCCTTCCCGGATTTCATTTTACAGTTTCCAAGATGGCTCGCCGAGGATTAATGGAGCAGGACTTGAGCAAGCTTGACGTGACAAAGCTTCACCCGCTGTTACCTGAAGTTATTTCATGCCAAGCGACCATCAATATTGGTAAGCATTCAGTCCCTATAGCGAGATTGTACTGCTGTTATCTGATATGGTATCACTACACATGATTAACTCTAGCTATTCTGATTCCTAGAAAAATGTTTCAGCCATCTGTCTTTTCAGCTCTACGTTGTGTAGTACATTGCAATGAATTGCAACTGTTCTTAAACACACAAAATTATTGTAGAGTTTCATTTGCATGCTGTTGCTTATTTTCTGATGGGCGAAATGTTGGAACCATCCTCTTTCCTCTGGATATACCTGTTCAAGTCTTGCCTCTGAAACTGAAATAATGTTCGCCCACATTATCCTTTTTTGCAAAATATTGTGCATGGGGGTAACTGTATCATCCTTTCTGATGTGGTTTGTACCTGATGGAGATGCATATGAGGCATTGTATATTGTATATCTAGATGGTTTATTGACGAGAAAATTTCATAAAACCTCAGATTTGATGGCTCTAATCTCACAAAACCACATGATTTATGGTCTATCTCATATAATCACATATTATAAAATACTAGAGTTTCACAAACCTCATATTTTTTAATAACACCTCGAATCTTGCACGTGGGTCCAAAAATTAGATGACATAGCGGGTGCTGGCCTTCCATGCGTGTTGCTACTGTCATACTGTGGACTGTGGTGAGCCCCGCCACCAAGGAAGCTTCCAGTTCTGAGCAACCATAGCCAACTCCTTTACGAACCTGTCATTGCTGGCGGCAGCAACGAAATCCAGCTCCCGGACAAATACAACCCGGCGCCGCCGTCGCCGCCATTTTACCTGCGCCCCACCAGGCCACCATACCTCACTACGGAAAAATCAATCTTTGCCGTGTGTTTTGTTTCGGTCACACAGTAAAGGTGGGTGTTTGCCGTGTGCTAAATTAAAACACATGGCAAAACTTTTGTTGTGTGTAAAAAAAGTTGACACACGGCAAAGGTGGGTATTTGCCGTGTGTTTTTCTTGGCACATGGCAAACACCCACTTTGTCGAGTGTTTTTTCCCTAACACTCGGCAAAATATAAATTCAAATTATATTTTAAACTGTAAATTAATTCAAATCAAAAAATTTTGAACTACAAAGTTGTATAACTTTTGAAGACTTGCAACTTTTATTTTGATCATTTGTTCTTTACTCAATTTAATCAAAAATATTATTCATAAAATCTAATAGTCTCATATAGTTTCATTAAATATTCAATGAGACATATAAGATTTGGGAACAATGTTACTATCACTTTGTCAAATGAATAAATGATCAAAATAAAAGTTATAGATCTTAATAAGTTATACAACTTTATAGTTGAATATTTTTTTTATTTAAATTAATTTACTAAACATAAAACACGTTAGAAATATAAAATATATAAATAGATCTTTGCCAAGTGTTTTTTTTCTTGGCACACGGTAAAGATGGTATTTGCCGTGTGCCCGATATAAGGCATACGGCAAATATGGTATTTGCCGTGTACCCGATATAAAGCACATGATAAAGAAGTAAATATAAAAAGATTGGATACGGGATGTAGTCACAAATCAATGTGTGGTGTAGTGGTAGGAGGCTCTATGTGTGAAGGTGAGGTCCTGGGTTCAAATCTTGGTGGACGCACTTGGCGCATAGCGCGTGAAAAAATGTCACGACTTGCGACTTGTGACGGGGATAGGCGGGCGGGGTTCTTGGGAGCCAAAAAAAAATTTTGGCTGCTTTTTTGAGTTTTTTTCTAGATTTATATTTTGCCGAGTGTTTTTTGACACACGGTAAAGCCTTTATATTTTGCCGAGTGTTTTTTGACACACGGTAAAGCCTTTACTGTGTGCCCGATAGAAGGCATACGGTAAAACCGGCTTTGCCGACGGATATTTTGCCGTGTGCGCTTTGTCATGTATAACTCAGGTATTTAGGCCTTTGCCGTGTCAATTGCAAAGCACCTCTTTCCCGTAGTGCCTCCTAGCTGGCCAGCGCCACTGCTCCGCAGCAACAACCATTGCGCATGTACCTTGAGAACCTCACGCCATGCTTGGTTAAGGTGTCGCCCCTGTCGCCGTGCTGGGCGTCTAAGCTCTTGACCTCGCTGTTGAGTTGCCCGTGGTGGAATTATTTCAGCTGCAAGCAGACATATCCTTGACTCACTGCACGAAATCGTGAGTAATTTTGATTTACTTGCAAGTTACTATATCAATGTCCATTCAGATTTGCATGGGGAAAGAAAAAAAAAGGTCGCTAGTCTATCTAATAGTCAGTGTACTTGAGAAATTGACATGTACGCATCGATCTGAATACTAAGTCGTGGTAGTGCAGAACTAGGATTAAGGTCATATGCTACCTTTGTTGTTAAAGTTATTTCCAAAGGAAAATTCTTGCTTGTGAAGAACTTAAGATAGTAATTAATGTGGAAGCTAGATTGTAGAGAATTTGTATTCAGTTATTGAAACAAGAAACTAAAGCGTAATCAGACAAGCTGCAACACTAGTCTTGCAGAAATTTACATATAGGAGACATGGCACTAAACGATGGATGGCATTCAGAGTTCGTCTAATCATATAGATATTAGAAAAAGATAACAGAGAATAAAGATCTGAAAACCTATTGTTGTATGATCGTCTGGACTCTGGAGTTGAATTCGATAGACAGAGTGCAACACATTTGTGCGGCGATAAAGGGCAGGAAATTTGTACAATGATGAGCTGTGGTGGCTGCTTCGTTAATCATAATGGGGCAATCACGGCCAGACTCCCATGTGCACATGAAGTTGAGAGGAAACCGTCCTCCGCCTAGGGTTTGTTGAGCACGATCAGATTTTTATCAATTTTTCTGGCTATTGTAAGTCTTATATCTATTATTAGTATCCATGTCAGCAGCATAGGTGGAAAGGAGCACATACGTCATGTCATTGAATTTTGGACCTATGTGTAAGATTCATAGTGTTGTTGACAAAGGTGGGGTTTTGTGAAACTATAGCACTATGAAGTTCAGGATTATGTGACACGGACCATAAATCCTGTGGTTTTGTGAGACTAGAACCATAAAATCTGAGGTTTTACGAAATTTACTCTTTATTAACATTCAGTTACTTTTGAATTTTTAGCCTCCTATTCAGCAATGGACTTGTATTGTATTCAAACTGTATATGCATCCACAACCTCCTGCAATGACATAATATTCTTCTTGACCTTCTCAGGTACATTGGCCATGTGGCTCACGGGAAGTCTACTGTTGTGAAAGCTACATCTGGAGTTCAGGTATGATTCACATATTCCAGTATCATGTATCAAGTTTTGTTTCCATGTGAATCAGTAACTTCTTGTGTGCGTTTCAAAAAAAAAACTGCCTATCTGTCTTCTTCCATGTTGCCAAGATGTAATGCTGAGACATGCCTTTTAAAGTTTGATACATTATCGACTGTACATTTTGATATAAGATGGTACAGAAAGTATCTGGCAATTTCTTTGATATTTCTGTTATAGAAAACATCTGTTTCTATTTTAGTAAAGGTACTGCTGTGGTTCATGCTTTTCTTTCTCATCATATCTTACACTGACTTAGATGGGTTAGCAACTGATTTTTGCTGAGGTTCAATCTATATGTTTTATATGTTTGTTTTCTACAATTGATGGTTTCATTTTGATTTGTAGACTGTTAGGTTCAAGAATGAGTTGGAGCGTAACATCACTATAAAGCTGGGTTATGCAAATGCAAAAATCTACAAATGTGAGGATGACAGATGTCCGCGGCCTATGTGCTATAAGTATGTTTATCATTCACTGAATGCAACACTTCTCTTAATGTAATGAGCTCCTGTTTTTATCACCTGTTGAAACACACAGAAGAACTCAGAATGGTTGTTATAAATTCTGGCCCATTGTTAAATATTTCTGTTCATACATTTCATTTGCAAACGAATATGTTTTATAAATGACACTTGCATTCTCAAATGATTGATTCTCTAAAATATATCTCATATGTATTTCAGTGTCTACCAATCAAATGTCTACTAATTTATGCTGTGGAGTCTTTGTACGCTATGTATTAACTTTCTTTCCGTTAAATAAAGGGCCTATGGAAGCGGAAAAGAAGATACTCCTCCCTGTGATGTTCCTGGGTTTGAAAACACTAGGATGAAGCTCCTCAGACATGTTTCTTTTGTTGATTGCCCGGTATGATAAAACATTACATTTCGCCGATGAATATGTTTTTGTAAGCATTTTTTAAAGATTGACCCTAATGATATTGTCGTACACTGAGTGCTTATTGCATGCAGTTGAGAAAGTAATAGCTCTGTACAACTATCCTACATATTTACTTTCCTGTCATTTATGATCACAAAGTGTTACTGCATTAACCTTGTAACCTTTAAATAAGTGGTGATGCTTTCTATTAAAAGGAACATGATCAAATATTGGTCTGTATTGAATTTAGTCTTGGGAAATGAGATCTCAAATTTAGGTGTTGGTTCTACAGTTTTATTGATCAAAGATGAAAATAATTATCTGTTTGAATAATGCTAATCTCTTTAAATAGGGCCATGACATTCTTATGGCTACCATGCTTAATGGAGCGGCAATTATGGATGGAGCATTACTTTTGATCGCAGCAAATGAAAGTTGCCCACAACCCCAGACATCTGAGCATCTTGCAGCTGTTGAAATCATGCGTCTCCAGCATATCATCATTTTGCAAAAAACAAGATTGATCTTATCCAAGAAAGTGCAGCGATGAATCAGCATGAATCGATCCAAAAATTCATCCAGGTCAATACTGGTCACGATCTCTCTTTTTATAATACTACATGTTACCTCTAACCTGTCTTCTCTTTCAAGGTTTGATATTTTTTCTTTGGGTTCATCTGAGCAGGGAACAATAGCTGAAGGTGCTCCTGTTGTTCCTATATCTGCCCAGTTGAAGTAATATCTGCCCAGTTGAAGTACAACATTGATGTGATCTGTGAATACATTGTGAAGAAAATCCCCATCCCTGAAAGGAACTTTACCTCGCCTCCAAATATGATCGTTATCCGTTCCTTTGATGTTAACAAGCCTGGTTCAGAGGTTGATGAGATTAGGGGTGGTGTGGCAGGTGGCAGCATTCTCAGAGTATGTACACCGTTAAGTGATTAATGTTCTGTTTTGAGTTGTGGTTGATATGAACTAAACAGAAATGCTTCTTTACAGGGTGTTCTGAGGGTGAACCAGAGGATTGAAGTCCGTCCTGGAATTGTCATGAAGGATGAGAGTGGAAATATCAAATGTACCCCAATCTACTCAAGAATTGTCTCACTCTATGCTGAGCAGAATGAGCTCCAATTTGCTGTACCAGGAGGGCTTATTGGTGTGTGAACAACCATGGATCCAACTTTAACTCGTGCTGATAGGCTGGTTGGCCAAGTTCTTGGTGAAGTTGGCTCACTACCTGATGTTTATGTGGAACTTGAGGTTTGTAAACTCTTTGTTGTGACATGATTTTAAATTAACATAGACAGCTGTTACTTACATCTACATCTATGGACTTTGCTCTGCAGATCAATTTCTTCCTTCTCCGGAGACTGTTGGGTGTGAGGACAAAGGGAACCGAGAAAGCAGGGAAGGTGTCCAAGCTCACAAAGGGTGAGGTATTGATGCTTAACATAGGATCTATGTCTACAGGCGCCCGTGTTGTTGCTGTTAAGAACGATCTGGCCAAGCTACAGCTCACAGCACCTGTCTGCACAAGCAAAGGAGAGAAGGTTGCCCTGAGCAGGCGTGTTGAGAAGCATTGGCGTCTCATCGGTTGGGGTCAGATCCAGGGTGGTTCGACACTTGATGTACCAGCCTGCCCACTGTGAAGCATCATACCCTCGACAGAGCTTAAGTTTCAAAGCTAAGTTGAAAACATGAGTTTGGTAGACCTGTCTTTATATGTTACCGTGGGTTCCAAGTCCTACAACACTAGTTTAGTTTTGTCGATGTTTTGGAGGCCATTTTTTTCAAGAAGGGTTATTATGACTCTTGCGAATATTAGCAGGTTGGAAACCAGCTACTTGTGGATCATTACGTTAATGTCTTCTTGCATTGGGCAGATTTCATCCGTTTTCTTGCACCTAATTTAAACCAATTATGCCTTTTGTTGGTGTATTATTGTAATTAGAGAAAAATGTAAAAGACTATTATGCATATAGTTAGAATAAAAGGAGAAGTGTGTGTGGATGTGGGGGTTGACCCAGCCAAAACAAATTTCCCCCAAAACTCAACATGGTATCGAGAGCCGGAGAAGCTGGATCCCGTCGCCGCTACCGTGGAGGAGCTGGATCCCGTCACCGTTGCCGTGGTGCCGGAGTTTGCTGAGGAGACAGGCTGCCGGTGCGGGTGTACGCGGTGCCGACACAGAGCACGCATCATCCGCCGAGCCGGTGCAGGCAGGGCGCGTGCTCGAGAGTGGTTGTCGGCGCTAGCACGCGAGCGGCAGGAGTGCTGAGAGCGGCGCTAGGCTCGGGCGCGCGGCATGCACGCAAGCAGGCTCGGGCGCAGCGGCAGATGTGCACGCATGTGATGGTGTGAAGCTTGGCAGGTGCTGATGGGCCATTGCTGCTTGCTGCGGTAAGTGGTGATTGGAAGCTGCTGGAGTAAAGAAAAAGGTGAGGAAAGGGCTGCGGCCAGAGGAAACACTTGGTGTTGTTGCTTACTGGTTGATTGCAAGTGCTTGTAGGGGCTGCTGCTTGCTAGTGCTCCCGTGTTTGCTGCTGGTGCTATGGTGGATTGGTGACATTGCTGCTGAATTGACTGTGTGGGGAAGAACCTGGTCTGCTGCTTTACTGATGTGTGCTGCGTTGTGAAGGAGAGAAGGAAATTGCTAGCCTGTTGTGTTGCTGTTGTCGCTACGTGTATTTGTTTGTGCAAGGAAGAAGCCTGGTCCAAGTGTTCTTGGATTGCAGACAATAGTGATGATGAGCCCATAAGAATTGGAGGCGAAGAAGGAGGGAGAAGAGGCTGCAATGAAGGCAGCATCTGCTAGTAGAAGTGGAGGCGATTCACTTGTTACAAAAGGAGAGATGATGAGTGAGATGAGGTGTATGATTCAGGAGCTCATGGGACTTGGCCTGATTGGGGCCAAGGCAAATGTAAGTCCACCTGCATCTGAATTGAGATTGGAGCTTGTTCCAAATGATGTAAAGTTAGAGGGTAGTAAGAATTACTTGAGCTGGGCTAGAAGAGTGCAAGTGATTCTAGGAGGAAGGGGTCTGGAGCACTACCTGGAGAGTACTTGTGTTGAGCCGGATGATAAGTTCAGCACTGAGTGGAGAGTTTGGAAGTCGACAAACATAGCGATAGTGGCATGGCTGTTGGCATCCATGTCCTCCATTGTAAGTAGGAGGGTGGAGGTCATGCGCACTGCAGCACAGGTGTGGGAGACTTTGAGCAACACATACTCTCGGAAGGGAAAGGTGATGGTGATGATGGAGATTCAGGGTAATGCAGATACAGTGAAACAAACTGGAAGACTAGTTGAACAGTATGTTAGTGAGCTCCAATACTTATGGGGGGAGCTAGATCACTATGCACCTCTCTCTATGGAGACTCCACATGATGCTCAAACTGTCCATAAGTGGGTGGAGGACAGGAGGGTGACTCTCTTTCTGAAGAATCTAGATCCTCAGTTTGAGAGTAGAAGGGCTACTTTCTGTCATCAGGAGAGTCTTCCCACTATGAATGAGGCGGTCTCAGCCATGATTGATGAAGAGAGTAGGCAACGGACGATGGGTAGTGGCACTCCTATGAAGTCAACCTATGTAGTAGTTGAGGATAGAGAGTGCTACAATTGTAGGGAGAAGGGGCACATGAGTTACAATTGCTCCAATCCGAAAGGTGGTGGTGGTCGAGGTGGATCTCGTGGAGGTCGCGTGAATACTCGTGGAAGCTATGGTAGAGGTCGTGGTGGTCATCGTGGAGGCCGAGGTAGGGGCTATGGTGGCCCAAGGGCCAATGTGGTGGCAACAGAAGAGACTCCATCTATCACTCTGACAGGGGAGCAAGTCAAACAGTGGGAGCACTGGCAAAAGGGCAAAGCTCCTGAGAGCACTACCAGCGATAACTTCGGTAAAAATGCCAACTATGTCCTGTTGGGCGAAGGTACTCAGGCACATGCACTTGCATCCTCATATAGGCATAAACTAGATTGGGTAATAGATTCAGGTGCATCCAAGCATGTTGCTGGCATGTCTAGTTCTTTCAAAACATACAGTCCCTATACCCAGTCAGACTTTGTTCAAACTGCTGATGGCACATCCCAACTCATTCATGGTATAGGATCTATAGATTGCACTCCATCTCTTAGCTTATCATCTGTTCTACATGTCCCATCTTTTTCAGTCAATCTTATCTCTGTGAGCTCAATCATTGATCAATTTAAGTGTATTGTAATCTTTGATGAAACATCATGTGTCTTTCAGGAGAAGGGGACTAGGAGAAGGCTTAGGACTGGAGTGAGATGTAATGGGTTGTGGTTCATCAATCATGAGGAGTCGGCTTTGGCAGCTGTTGTAGGAGGAGATGTGTCAGAAATTCTACTACTCCATTGTCGGTTAGCACATGTATCTTTTGAAAGCTTGAATCGTATTTATCCTACCATGTTCAAAGATGTGGATAAGAGTAGACTTGTTTGTGATGCTTGTGAACTTGGTAAACATACTAGGTCTTCATATCCTAGTATTGGGCTTCGGAGTTGTGAACCTTTTATGCTAATACACTCAGATGTTTGGGGTCCTTGTTCAGCTACCTCTGTGAGTGGTTGAAAGTGTTTTGTCACTTTTATTGATTGTCACACTCGTATGACTTAGATTTATATGCTTAAACATAAGAATGAAGTACTTCAATGCTTTCATAAATTGGTTACTACTCAGTTTAATTCAAAGGTTCGAATCATCTGCATTGATAATGGAACAGAGTATGTGAATAATGAATTCAGGTTATATATCTCTAATCAGGGAATTGTTCATCAGACCACCTGCCCTGGGACACCACCTCAGAATGGTGTAGCTGAAAGGAAAAATTATCGTTTGTTAGAAGTAGCAAGGTCTCTCATGTTTCACATGAATGTGTCTAAGTATCTGTGGAGTAAGGCGATATTGACAGCTGCATACCTCATCAACCGTATGCCATCTAGAATTCTTGGTATGAAATCACCTGTTGAACTTCTTTTGGGACAACAAGAGTTTAAAGTTCCACCAAAGGTATTCGGTTGTGTTTGCTTTGTAAGATATCATAGGCCACAGGTGGGCAAGTTGGACCCTCAAGCAGTTAAGTGTGTATTTGTTGGCTATTCCTCGACTCAAAAAGGATACAAGTGTTGGGACCCTATTAGAAGGAAATTATGTGTGACTATGGATGTGACATTCCGTGAGTGGGAACCATACTACTCAAAGGAAGGTGATCTGGATCAGTTTTTTGAGGAACTCTCTCCATTCAATGAGAGTGAATGTCGAGAGGGGGAGAGTAGTCATGGGCAAGTTCTGGATGTGGCCAGTGAAACTCAAGGAGGAGTGATTGTTGGTGGTATAGTTCCACAGACTGTGGATGAAGTGGCTAGTGAAACTAATGATGAGAGAAACGATGAGGAAGATGGTGATGATGAACCAAGGAGGAATGATCATGAGGATGAGGAGAATGAGGTGGTGGTTGTTGGGACAATTCCGTGTCCCACAGTAGACAAGATGAATGAGAAACAGGGGGAGAGAGAGACTATAAT
Source organism: Eleusine coracana subsp. coracana (assembly GCA_032690845.1). NCBI lineage: Eukaryota > Viridiplantae > Streptophyta > Magnoliopsida > Poales > Poaceae > Eleusine > Eleusine coracana. Next base: position 15,337,077 of record CM064426.1, read on the forward strand.
GTATCAGAAGACGGACTAAAAAGCAGGGGAGCAACCACAACCCAAAGAAGTTGATACTCCAGTCCCAAATCTCTCTTCGGAACCCTCTTCATCAAGCTCCTCGATTGGTAATGTTTCTGCCACCCTTGAACATGTAGAATTGCCTCTTGCACAACGTAGAGATCCTAGAACCAATGCAGAGAAACCTCCTTCACGCTATGGCTATGAACATGACATTGCTAACTACATCTCATACTCTAGTGTCTCACCTACATATAGAGCTTTTGTTGCATCATTACAAACAGTGTCTATTCCGAAGGATTGAAAGTGTGCTAAGCAGGATCCGAAATGGAAGGAAGCAATAAAAGAGGAGCTACTTGCCGTTCAAAAGAACAAGACATGGGAGCTTGTTCATCTTCCAGAAGGGAAGAAGGCGGTAGGATGTAAGTGGGTCTTTACAGTGAAACAGACCCCTGAAGGAAAGGTGGATAGGTATAAAGCAAGATTCGTCGTAAAGGGATATAGTGAGATGTATGGAATTGACTATGATGAAACATTTGCACCTGTGGCAAGGATGGGTACAATAAGGACCTTGGTCTCATGTGCAGGCAACCTTGGTTGGCCCCTTCACCAATTGGATGTAAAGAACACATTTCTTTGTGGTGATTTGCAGGAGGAGGTATATGTGGAGGTTCTACCTGGATTTCCAAATGACCAGGGTAAGGTTTGCAAATTGAAGAAGTCACTCTATGGTCTGAAACAATCACCACGTGCTTGGTTTGATAGATTTAGACGAGCAGTGTGTGATATGGGGTATTCTTAGTGTAATGGGGATCACACACTCTTTTATAGACATCGAGGCTCATGTATCACTATTCTGGCGGTTTATGTTGATGATATAGTGATCACTGGAGATGATGCTGAGGAGATAAAGAGCTTGAAAGAAAGGCTAGGAAGAGCCTTTGAGGTAAAAGATCTTGGACCACTTTGTTATTTTATTGGAATTGAGATTGCTAGAGGACCAAAGGGAACCATTCTCTCTCAAAGGAAGTATGTCCTTGATCTATTGGCGGAGACAGGAATGCTTGGATGTCGTCCATGTGGTTCACCTATTGACAGGAATCACCAAACTTGTGTTGAGTCAGGTGACCCTGTGGATCGAGAAAGATATCAAAGGTTAGTTGGTCGGTTGATATACCTTTGCCATACAAGACCTGACATCTCTTATGCAGTGAGTGTGGTGAGTAGGTATATGCATGATCCTAGAACTAGACATATGGAGGTGGTATACCAAATATTGAGATACTTGAAGGGAATCCTGGCAAAGGATTGTGGTTTAGGAAGAACCAACACTTGAACCTAGAGGGATATTGTGATGCTGATTGGACAAGCAGTAGGGATGATCGAAGATCCACATATGGATATTGTGTGTTTATGGGAGGCAATCTTGTTTCATGGCGAAGCAAGAAGCAGGCGGTGGTGTCCCGGTCTACTGCGGAGGCCGAATATAGAGCAATGACATTGGCTCTATGTGAGATGATGTGGCTAAAGGGCCTTTTGAAGGAGCTTCGGGTGTTGAGAAATGATAATATGCTACTGCATTGTGATAATGTAGCCGCAATCAATATTGCAAATAATCCGGTGTAGTTTGATCGAATGAAGCATGTAGAGATTGATAGGTTCTTCATCAAAGAAAAGATTGATAGTGGGGCTCTAAAGCTAGAGTATGTCAAGTCTCGTAATCAACTAGCTGATTGTCTCACTAAGGGTTTGGGTCCCAAGGATAATGAATTAGTATGTAACAAGATGGACGTGTTAGATATTTTTAGCCCATCTTGAGTGGAGCGTTGGTGTATTTTTGTAATTAGAGAAAAATGTAAGGGACCATTATGCATATAGTTGGAATAAAAGGAGAAGTGTGTGTGGGTGTGGGGGTTGACCCAGCCAAAACAAATTTCCCCCAAATCTCAACACCTTTCCAGTTTGGTTATCGTGTCTCGAAACTGGAAGAATACATCTTTAGTTATTGGTACAAGAAAGGACGCTAACCACTTGAGCATCATTGGCTTCCTGATGCAAGAAAATTTGTATAGTTTGATCCGTACACACTACATAATTCTAGGTTGCTCCTGTTTCACGCTCCCAGCCTCCACTGTGAAGGGACTCCGGCGACGAACTTGATCAACAAAATGTTGCTAGGGCCTGAGTCTGGCCCAGTAACAGGTATATGCGGCCCATAGTTTCAGATACGATTAGCAACGGCAAGGACAAATCTTCGCGGGAAACTACGCAAACCACAAACATCACAGATTCACAATCACAGCATGACAGCAAACCTTAAAAAGAAAAATCCCCGCCCAGACCCCTCCTCGCCCCCACCGGCGTCGCCGGCCGCTACAGGCCGGCGGTGCCTCGGACGCGTCCACTGCTCGAGTCTGCCGAGATGGAGTGCTCTACTCCCCGAGCCCTGCCCTGGTGCGTCGAGGCGAAGCAGGCACGGGGAACGCGGAGGGCCATATCCAGGGGAGGTCCGACATCACCTTGGTCACACCCAAGGGTGAGTCCCAGGGCCGAATGCTCCTCTCCAACTCGTTCGACGGCTGCTTCACCAGCCCGCTCGCGTGTTCGTGTTCCTGCCGCACCGCGGAGATCATCTGGGAAGGACGCGGCGACGACCTCGTCCTCGTTCAAGGTCGGAATTCGACACGCATTGCGGCATTTTCTGGGCGATTTGTGAACTGCTCGCAAGGTGTTTGTGGGAATGCCTGCACAAATTCTGTCATTTTATTTAATGCTTGATAGGTGCTTGCGTGGTTGTGGAAATGTCTTACAGCAACAATGAACTAATGATTTTTGTTTTCAGGGGCTGTTGAAACATGAAGAGAAGGAAATATACGGGGTCCTGTACCAGCAGTGGCAGAAAAAATGCGGCCAACTTCAGCATTGACGGGCACTACCCAGTGCGGTAGCTATGTGACCGTGCTCGGAGCTGCTAAGAGAGGATTTTGGCACATTAGTGCAAGTCCGTACTTGTGATCACACACAACACAGTGTATTAGGTGCTTGTTGCCACTCCTTTTGGGTTGGTGCCACTATGTTTTCATGTGAGTTTTGGTAATGCTGAGAGTGTTTGAGTCTTTGAGATTAACTTCTTGATGTTTATGTTTAGGACTTGGTGCGTAATACTTTCAGATTCTACTCTAGAGCAATTATGGGGTCAAGAGTGTCTTATTTTATAAAATTCGAAGAGGAGATAAAGAATGAAATAAACAAAAAAAAACAATTAACATGGGATCTAATCTGAGCCCTTATATCTATATTTGGTACAGTCCTTGAATTCTCCTATTGCTTCAGGAAGTTCAGGAGGATGGAGAACGAACAAAAGGATTGTTCTGGCCTGTCAGGGAGCAATAGATAACAGACATGAGGTATTATTCCTATTGTGATAAATAAATCTGCAGTTGTTCAGTGGGCTAAATCATTGAATGCTCAAAACTAAAACTATTTGTTTTTCTGGCATCCAATTTTGTGATTCCATACATTACCTTTAGAAAATTGAGTGAACCAGTCGAACTTAATGTAGCATATGCAAAACAAAAGCCATGTAACTTGAATTTCTTAGCAATTGTTTTGAACTATGCAGTAGGCAATTTATAGTTGTTAATTTTTGCCAGTGATGTAGGAGTATCTAATTTTCATTGTTTTGATTTTCAGATTGGTTTAGTCGGAATGGGGTATCCACCTCTGAACATGGTCGGAACTATACAGGTAGTTCACTTTGTTTCACAATTCACCAATCTATTTCCAGTAAAAGATTGACTCATTTCGAAATAAATATTTCAGTCCCAGAGGACCCCGCAGAACTACTTCTAGATTTGAAGGTGAACGGTATTTTTTGTAGTCCACAAGTGGCAGCTGTTGATACTGCAAGTGTTATATGCGAGGTAACTGTAAATGTGATTTCCATGAACTGGGTTCCCTTTAGTGTACACATTTTTCAATGTTGAATATGATGTCTGGGTGTCGATTGCAGGTCCAAGAGGCTGCAGATTGCGTAGGTGCTGGCTGTGTCCCTCGTTATGTGGAAGGAAAGAAACTGTTAGAAATTGAAATGGATGATGCATTTCAGTTTCAGATGAAGCGAAAGATCAGACAATTTCAGGTTTCTAGACCAGATTTAATAGTGGCATGGAGTATAGAAAAGTGGAGCAGCTATGGATTCAGTCCAGAGATGCATGGCGAGGCTTGCTAAATGAACTTGCCAGATGATAGTACATCGTATCGAGTTCTGGTGGCCGTAGGCCATCCTGCCATTCACCTAGCTCTAATCTGCCGGTGACTTAATTTACCAATGGAGTATATATCGTTTTTTCATCTGGACGATGGTAGTATCAGTGTGGTCGATTTTCCAGACGGACCAAAATGAAAAGGCGTTGTCAGATGCACAAATTCAACAGCTCTTTCTAAGTTCTCTGTATTTTTGTACTGTATCATTGATGAAAATTTGAAATTTTTGTACTGCATCCTTGATGTAACCTTCTCTGCAGCTGGATATTTCTATTCGCATGATGTCAAGTGGTTATCAGTTGGAGAAAGCGACATGGGTTCATGTACCGAGATAGAAGCGGTTGCTGAGATGCCGTCAGCAGTCTGCGTAGGGGAAGCACCCGTTGTGATGAGCATGACACATGTCTTCTTCCTGCCACGTGTAGGTCTTCACCCTAGACTCTGGGGCAGCAATGTAGACAGCATCAATCGAGCCTTTGCCGAATTTTCTCCATTCCTAGTTTTGTACGGTCCTACAGTTGCGATCTTCTAATGGATTCAGCATCAGCACCAAACCAGGTGTCCAGATACCAGCAGGAATCTTCCTTGCCGGCCGCATCATCTGGCAATGGCCTCTACACTTCCAGGCCAAGAAGCACGGCGGCCAGGGAGCCTGCTGATGTCCTCGTCTTCCTAGCGGGACCGGCAGGCTGGCTCATCCAGCTGGTCGCCTTCCTCGGGGAACGCGTCGCATCTACCGTCCTTAGCCTTTTCTTACCCGTTGCCGCTCTCATCGGTGAGCTGCGTGCCCTTCCTGGGGTGGTCGCTTCTAACATCCGCCGCGCGGCATTTGGGCTGTTCCCCGCGGCGTGCACCTTCGCCGTCCTTGTATCTGCGTTGTTCGTGTCTGTGCTGCTCGGCTTCGTTCTAGTCCGGCTCTGGGTCGAGGACCCGGTTACCATACGCCAGCCGCTCTACTTCGACTACACTGAGGCGCAGCCTAACGCCGTGGTGGTCCTCGGTGGACCGCAAGGTGTGGTGCTGCCGGCAGGCCACTCCGTGAGGGTGTCCCTGGCGCTGCTGATGCCTGACTCCTACCACAATCGAGAGGTTGGCATGTTCCAGGTATATGTTCATGCTTATTACATGATTCGCGATCCGAAATTCTAGGATCTGACGGGTTCCTTTGCTTATTTGCATCTCATCAATGATTAAACTTGTTCCGCAGATTAAAGCAGAGGCAGTCTCTGTAACTGGAATCACCACAGCATCTGCAACGCAACCATATATGCTAAGGTACAAGAGTGCTCCAGTACAGCTGGCGCAATCGGCCCTGATGTGTGTGCCACTTACGCTGGGTATACGCAGTGAGACTCAGACTGCAAGTCTCAAGGTGTTGCAGTATAGAGAAGGTCATGGCCGTCATAAGAGAACAGGGCTCATCAGAGTATCTCTGCAGCCGAGAGCTTCGACAATGCAGCTGCCCCAGGTGTACAAAGCAGAGATTGTTGTGCAGTCAACTCTCTCGTGGACAAAGGGACTGGCACGCAGTTTGAAGTGGACACTGTGTGTCTGGGTGTCTTTCTCTGTCTACATTGTCCTAGTTGTTTTTGCCATTTCTATTGTCCGGGCCCTTGCTGTCTCTGCAAGAAACAGAAGGTCATTGGAGCTTCAGGTCGACTTAAAAGCAGTTTCTGATTTGCGGAGAGGAGATTTTGGTGAGAGCCCAAGCAAGGAATTATCTGGCAGTGATATAATGAAGTGGAGGGAGAGGAGAAGCAAGAGGAAAGGGCTGTTTCAAACACAATCACATGGAGACCACGTGGAGCTTGAGTTTGCTGAAGATTCAGCATCTCATGCTGCAGTGGTGGGGACTGCTGAGGTCACTAGATGATCGTGCTTGTCTGAAATCAATCAAATTGATCAGAGCACTTGTTGTGAGGCCTATATTCTGCATACAAGGCATAAGTGCCTCCTACTCCTAGTTACAAACAATGAAAATAATGAAGAAACATGTGTCAATTAGTAATCTGCATGGAGTTCATGGAATTCGTGTCTAAATTTGTGGCTTCTACACTTCAGCTGTTTCAGTGGCCTATATTTGCAAGGGGTTGTGGGTGTCCCACTTATCGTAACAGATGTTGTAAGATCATGAATCAGCATGTTCCTACTTTATGCAGTCCAGTATTCTTAAGCTAGATCACTCTCTCCTAATCTTGAATTTTACACCCTCTCTAGCCAATAAATTATCTTGCTTGAATCATTTACTTTCTTATTTATATTATTCTGTTGCTTAGGATTGATGTAGACATTGAAAGACAACTGAGTTGCCAGATTGATCCTTAATTATTGAATCATCAAATAGATCTTAACTTCTGAATTCTTAGTTCTATATCTTAAATATTACAGATACTGAAAGTTGTATAAGATGAGATCATTTTATGCTTTAGGCAACTGAGGACTTATTAGTTTTATTAACCTTATTACAGATACTGAATATTGTATAGGATATGCCCATCGTGTGCCTTATGCAACTGGCCATTAACCTTTCCACATCAATATTCCGTTTCATCGAGAAAGTAGAGTACAAAACAATTTATTGAGCACTACAATATATTGTCACCACAAAGAATTACCCAGACATTGCATGGAGCCTTCTTATGTTTATTAGAAAACTGTCATATTTTAAGTTGTTACAGAGTATGAGCCATTCCAACTGCACAAGCGCAGAGGAGGTAAAGTTCATTTTCAATGAGAGCAGTCTCATATCCTTCTCGTAATGAGTGCAGTGGCCTTTATTTGGAATTATGAATGTGCACGCATGATGATTTTCTCCACCTTTTAACTTGTAAGTTTAAGAATTTTCTCTACTCTCTGAACTGTAGTACCATTTCTCAACAGCCTTGCTGCCATTTAGGCTGATATGTCTGTTTCCCAGTTGCGCAAAATTATCTTGCATCATTTCATTTTTACACCCTGTAATTGTCAAGTTCTTGCGCAACAAAAGAATGCAGGTATAGTTTACATTATTGAACTATCTTTCACGCTATGATCCAACTATTCTTGACGTGTTGCATACTCACACATCTGAAACTACATTCTACACTTGCTGACCAGATCAAATAACTATACTGGGGCATGGAGGCCAAAGCTGAGGAAATTACTATTTTTTCATATTATCATTTAGTTCTATTTCCGCCTTTTATTGATAGCTAATTTTTTATATTATTATTTACTTCTGTTTCCACCTTTTGTTGAAAGCTAAAGAGTAGATGTTTGCTAATTCTTTTGGGATCTAAGACAAGTTTGGCCAAGGTATGTATCACATTCTATTAGTTTCCCATTGTTCCTTGATTGATTATTTTGTATTTAAACTCAATAATTTTTTACTATATTTCACACTCATTTCCCAGATCAGATTGGTTTATGATTCCTGGACTTGTCTATGGACTAATGGGCCATGAGCTTGTCTGGAGCTTGCATCAGCGGTAGGTGAGTCCCTGGCATATTCTGCTTGTTAATTAATATCCAGTAGACTGCCAAGCAGGGGACAAAATTATGATATTAAGTTTGCATCTGGTGCGACATGTTTTATCTGCCATGTGTTTTTTGGAGTTCTGCAATTTAAGTTGTTGATTCCTTAAATATTCAACGGAATGTTATGCTAGGCTATGAAAGGAAGGAGTTCTTGCTTCATTTTCAATATTCCTGCTTTCTTTCGTATTGTGTAGTCGTTATTATTCATTTTGTTCAATCATGAGACGCTTCATCAATGGTAACAAGTGATAAAATGCCTTTATATTTTATTAGATTCTCTGATCTTGGGTATTCTTAGTGCCGCGCATTGCTTTTCTGTACAATTGTTTCTAGTGTATGCATTTTGTTTTTTCATAATACATGTCACATGTCAGGGGATTACCAGTGATACAATGATCTGCTGATCCCTCCCCGCCTGCTTCATCAGGTTATTAGTCTAATCCAGCACTCAGCACTAATGCTTCTGTCACATTAAGTCATGTTTTAGTATGCATGAAAAAGGATAACTGATGTTTTAGTATGCATGAAAAAGGAAAAAGGATAACTGATGTTTTAGTATGCATGAAAAATCTTCATATTGGCCATCTGGATTAGTGTGCTGATTTGTCTGGACTCTGGAAAATACTTCCATGGATTGTGCTGGTTTATCAATTTTTTAATGCGTACTGTGATATAAATGGAACCATACCTGGATGTGTAAGTTGTTTGAGAACAGGGATGGAAAGTAAAATACCGATCAAAGCACAGAATGAATGCCATAACTGTCAATAAATTAGTGTGGCATGCTGCATTTTCTTATAACACCTAAGCACCTGCAGTTTGACCTTGCAAATTATGTAGCCACAGATTTGGAGCCTGCAAAATCGGATCTGAACTATTCTATTTTTCTGAGGACAACGAATTGACCCCATGATCTTGTGAAGAGACACATGGAGTTGTCCTAGAACAGCATTCAGTTCGATCGACCCTATGTGCTCGTGGAAAGATGAATTCCACACTCTTTTTTTTTCAATGGGGAATTCTGCATTCATGCCCCCGTTTGCTTGAACACTTCTGCCGCCCATGTCCTCATATCAGGTGCCAACAATTGTTGAAGATCAGATCTCATTCTTTACATGACTAATTTGGAGTCTTGTAGAGCGCCTGTTTGAATCAGAAAAATCTGTTATCTTTGATACCACTGCATCAGTTTAAATAGAGTTGTACAATGTCATGCCCTGAGGAATTATTCTGTAAATTGGGACCAACTGGGCTCTTATGCCGTGGAAAATTCTCATAATGATCAAGAGTTTATAACAGTTTCAGTAGTTGCAACTTGCCGATAGGATGAGGGTAGAGCATCGAGAAGTACAAGTCATCCCTAATTGGCAACAAATCGTATCATACTCTGTGTGATCTCTTTTTATTGAAAAACTGGATCTAATGCTTCTCTCTGGTGAGGTATATGAAGATTACAAAAGGCTTCTGTTCTCCTCAACTGCTCAACTGCCTTGCTGCTGTTAGCCATGTAATATAACTTCTCTCCGATTGCATAATATTATCTAGTCAGCTGGTTCTATAGTAGGTCAGAAGCAGAAAGGCCTCTTTTGTCAACTTGCGTTTTTGTATTTGTAGAATTTCATTGTCGTTTGTCAGTATAAGATTTATGTTTGGTGTATGCATTCATCTTTCTATTGTTTAAAAGGGAGGTAGGATTGAGCTGAGTGGACTACTACACGTGTCTTCCCTTTCCTGGCAATAAGAAATTTTCTTACTACCGACATGAATAGGTGGTTTAGTAGTCCATTGTGTATGAATACCATATTGCCCTTCTCAATAAATACAGTTGATTTCAATTCTGCCAGTTGTTGAAAGCCGAGGGAGCTGTCTATTGTTTTCAGGAATCCTGCTTTCCTCGTTTGTCTCATTCCTGCATTTCCCAAGCACTCACTCAGCATGGGGCAACTATTTTTTTTCTCTCCTCTCGCACCTTAAAAAAAAGGAAGTCAACAGACCATGCTTGTATCTCGATGCTTCTGGGATCAAGCGCCTGGTATTTGCTGATGCATGAATGGCATTCTCACTTATCGAAGCAGATTTCTCCATGTCTTGACATACTACTCGTTAGTTCAGAATCTGGGTTATCTGTCATGGACTAATGGTCCATTAGCTCTTGTGCAGTTCTGCAGTTGTTATTAGTTTGCACTCGAAAGAAATTAATCATACGGACCTGGTGCTTTTACGAGATCATTTTGTCGTAGCAGCTTTCATGGAACATGGAGACACCAGCCAAGAGACAAGGTAAGCTTTGCTTCATTTCTAATTCTTCCGGTTGCTTTGCTTGGCATTGGGTTTTATTAGTTAATTCCTTAAGCATGTATTATATCTACTAGGGTGTGTTTGTTTTTTGGGGTCTAAATTTTAGTGGGGTCATACTACATATGATTATTAAATACATATTAAATATAAAACTAATTACAAAGTTGAATGCGCATCAGCATAATAAATTCATTAAACATAATTAAGTCATCATTAAGAGATATTTACTGTAGTATCACATTATCTAATTATAATCTAATTAGTCTTAATAGATTTATCTTATTATTTAGAGGGAGGGTTATAGATTGAGTTTTATGAGTAATCTATATTTAATACTCTTAATTAGTATCATAGGTCTAAAAATCATGAGTAGTGGAAAAGAACACACCCCGATCATATATTAATTCGTGCAGGTAATAAGACGACAGAGTTGCCGCAGTATTCCACTGGATTTGCCATCCTGGGAGTTGTTGGCATCAGCATCATGCTTCGGTGGACGAGACCGTACTAGGTGAGTACAGTACCCCGGCCTATCCTTTGTTCATCATCATGCTACATGTCGTCGACGGGACCATATCATCATCATTCGGCGAAGCTGCGTGATCCAGTGATCCCGTTCCAGTTTTGCCATCATTGATCTGCCGGCCGGCTGAGCAGAGCCGATACTTCACTCTTTCTGTTGCTTTGAGTTGCTTGTGCGCACTGAAACTCCCTACGTGGATCCAAACTGTACTATTCAATCGGTAATAAAGCAGACTGGATTTGTCTGTCACATGGCTTCCTGTTAGACAACAAGAGGAGAGTTTTATTACGTCCAAAAAGAGTCAGACCGGGTTGGGTAGTACTTGGCACATTGGAGCGTTTGTTCACGCTTTTTCACATGATGTACTACTACGAAGCATCTGAAACCATCTGAGCAACCGACCATGTTAATCTTTGACCTTGCCCCGTTGGTTCGTGAACCCACAGGATCGGCGTTAGTCCATGTGCTATTTTGTTCGTCCCGGGTTTCTGAACAGGTGGCACTCCGGTCATGTGAGTGAGCCGGCTCGTGGAGATTGGAGAGGCGGACAAGGTTCCCGGCGTCGGCGGTTCGGTTTGGCACCCCTGCTCGTGCGCCCAACATGCGTTCTGCATTTGCTGCTGCTTGTACGGTTCTTTGCTCAACCACTCGCGACTGCATCCGGATGGCGACGCCACCATCGCCGTGTCCAATGGCTTGGGTTGGGGCCCGGGCCAGGAAGGAATCGTCGATCCACGAACTCAAAAGCAATGTGAGCAACCAAAAATAGGAAAAAGAGAAATCTTGATCCGAAAACTTGCTACTGCCTCCAGCCAGAATCAACCTTGCGCGCGATCTCTCTCCTTTTTCAGTCTCTTCTTTCTGAGATGCAGCCTTTTTTTTTTTGGTCGGTGAGATGCAGCCTTGAGAGAACGTCTAGAAGGAGAAGACCCCAACATAATCACGAGAAAAGAAAATGTAATGATGACGTGGCATTCCCTTTTCTGATCAGCTGTCCGTCCATCCATGATCCGACGGCCAGCAGGCTCTCTGCCACGCTTAAAGCCCAAGCAATCAAGCATCCTCCTCGCCCCCTACCGCTCCGGCCGTTACCTTCTTCTCTGTGCCGCCGCCCTCTCGCCGTCGGGACGGCCGCTTTTACTCTCCAATTCTGTCTCACGCGCCGCCCCCAGTCCACCACCCGCGCAGTTAATCCCCCCACCATTTATTTGATACTCCTCCTCCTCCTCTCTCTCTCTCTCCTCCACGCCGCCCACGCACGCCACGCCTCCCCTGCCCGCGGATCGAGAACCTCCTCCTCCTCCCTCCCCTCCAATGGTGAGCGCGTCGAGCCTGCTCCTCCCCTCCTCCGTGCGGGACCTCGCCTCCTGCGTCTCCGACAGCGCCGTCCGCGTCGCCTGCGCCACCCCGTCCTCCACCCGCATCACTTCCCTCACCTCCTCCTCCTCTTCCTCCTCTTCCACCACCTCCACCACCTCCTCCTCTCCCCCGTCGACCCTCTCCGTCGCGGTCACCTACCGCGCCACCCCGCGCTCCCCGACCGCGCCGCCGCTCCTCCTCTGCCTCGTCTGGTCCCACTCCCCCGCGGGGGGCCCGCCCGCGCTCTCCTTCGCCGCCTCCAGCCTGTCCCCCGCCGCCGCCACCCTCCTCCGCAAGCGCAAAGGCGCCCGCTCCGTCCCCAGTGACCCCCCGCTCGCGCTGTTCTGGGACCTCACCGCCGCCAAGTACGGCGCGGCGTCCTCCTCCTCCTCCCCCGAGCCGGTCTCCGGATTCTACGTCGTCGCCGTCGCCGACGCCGAGGTTGTCCTCGCCGTCGGCGACCTCGCCGCCGACTTCGTCAAGGCCAAGTTCGAGGGCCAGATCCCCAAGGCCCGCTTCCTCCCCGTCGCGCGCACCGACCGCGTCGTCGCTCCTGCCGCTGCCGGGCCCCACCACCACCGCCGCTCGACAACCAACGCGATGCACACCGCGCGGGTCCGGTTCGCGGAGGGCGGCGCGGAGCACGAGGTCAGCGTCGGCTGCTCCACCAGCTCCTCCGCCGGGCGCCCCGGCGACGAGGAGGAGCTGTGGATCTGCGTCGACGGGAAGCGCGCCGTGACGGCGCGCAGCCTGCGGTGGAACTTCCGCGGGAACCAGACGGTGTTCGTCGACGGCGCGCCCGTCGACGTCATGTGGGACCTCCACGGCTGGTGGTTCCGTGACTCGCCGCCCGGGTGCGCGGTCGTCATGCTCCGCACCAGGAGCGCGCTCGAGAGCCGGCTCTGGCTCGAGGAGGAGGCCGCCGCGCTGGGGTTCTCGCTCGTCGTGCAGGCGTTCAAGTCGCCGCCGTGATCTCGAAACTCGAACCCTCCCATCATCATCATTCAAGAGGTCAATGCCCTCTGCCCTGCTTGTCCGTTGACATGAAGATTTGGTAGAATTTAGCCCGCCAAAGTGACAAACCAACAGTGGAATGGTTGTGTTTGCAGTTTAGACTTCAGATTCGTTGTGTGTCGAATGAGTTTGTGAAGACACCCTGAATTCATAGAGACGAGGAGGTTCACTCTGCTGTGGAATCTTCTTCTCTGTTTTACGTTTTTTTTTTCTTTTTTTATTCTTATAATTTCTGGTACAGGTAACAGAGGATTATACAACATCATAGTGTGTGTTTGATTTCGGCACTGCTGTGACTAGAAATGAATGCTTATCTCTCACACCGTTCGGAGGCAACTCAGCTGTTACACTGAATACAAACTGATTCTTATCCGTTCATACTGGTGCTACGGAACTGTGTGTCTAATTGGCTATACTATGCTGTGAGATCTACTATATCTATAGACTCGTACTCAGTACAATTTACCATCAGATATATTACATGATCGTTCTTTGTGCTACAAGCTTGAAAATTAGCTGTTTAGTACTGATTCCTGGGATCCACCTCATCCAACCTGCATTGGTACATTAGGCAGTACACCATTTCTTTCCAGCATTCTACTCTTTGGCCTTGCAATTTAAATTAATGTCACAACTGACTACGAGTCTACGTTCCGAAGTCATGTGTGAGTGTGAATGTGATGAACTTGATTCACCCTGGTCCCTATCTGTCCTACACCCTCGTGCAGCCTTGTTTCTCACAAGTTGTTTGAGATAGATTTTTGTTGCATTCCTTGGTTTTGTTTCTAGTTCAGGGTTTTATCTGCTACTCCACGCCAAATTGCCAAAAGAGTACTAGCAGAGGAAAGGGACTGACGGTGACATCAACCTTTGAGCAGTGAGCTACCGTCTCCGTCATCAGCTTACGCCATTTGCCAAGTAACCATGCCGACGCACTGCGACAATTTTCTTTTGGTGTCTTCTTCCTCTTTTCTTCCTTTTTTTTTTGTGTGTGTTTCTTAAACCTTAATACATCTGTTACAACGCTACAACACTATACAAAACTTAAACATACGCCTACTCAAGCAGCAGTATCTCTTACTTTGCGTCTAGATTTTGACCTGTAGTTACGAAGAAAGAGCTTTCTAAGTACGACGCGTCGTCGATACTAACTAAATTCGGCCGGACTCGTCTTGATTGGGAGCTGTGAGTTGGTTTGGAGTTGGCCAAATGTAGTGTTGCTTTCACGATTTATTACTCTCTGCGTTCATGTCTTCATGACATGCCAACGTTTGGACTCATGAACGGTGATCTGGTAAGTTGATGAGCTGAAGTTCATACTGTTCAGGTATATTTCTGTCTTCAGATAGCAGAGGTCTATCGCTTAATTTTTTCATTGCTGCAAGTCTGAAAAAGTATGATTCAAGCGGTGGGAATTATGTTCGGCAAGGTTAAGGCTTGCATGTCTTGTGAGCTTCCCGGTTTTCATGGAAACGATGGTGTGTGCTAAGCTGCTGAAACTGACGCGTGCAGTGTTCCATTTTGATTTCTGTTTTTAGTCTGTGCATTCTTTCTTGGGTTTATTCCAACTCTGCAAGTAGCCAATCTTATTAACTGCACATTTCTGTTGTTGGAAGAGCTGCTCAACGCAACAAACAGGAAATTCAGTTTCCTGCACGCAATGGCTTAATAATTTTCGGCGACAATATCATCGGATCTCAGTATTTCACATGCTTCCAGTTTGTGCCTTGTCCATTTTCCCCACTTCTTCAAATCTGAAATGAGTTGTCAATAGTCTTGAGGAGAAACCTGCTGTTCTTTATGAAGGAAATTTCCTAAACTAAGGTAAAAAAAAAAAGAGAGAGAAAGGGAAGGAAAGGTATGTAAACACCGCTCCTCTTCAGAGGGTATTTAAATGCCAACGTAAATGTCTTCACATGTACTCACTGACGTCGCACCGTTTACAAAATGTACGAGTAACAACTAAACTACTGTACTACCAAACTTTAATCTCGGCCGCATAAATGAAAATCAATTAGGAATCCATCAATCTCCTTCATAAACACCGAAAAGAGAGATACTAATTACAAGTTAAGAAGTAGTTACCACTAGAAAGATCACCAGAATTTGTGGTTGCAAAGGTGAACACTGAACAAACAAGTCTGTAGTAGTTACTACCAAAAAGATCACCAAGATTTATGCGAAATATAACCAAACAAGTACAGATTTGCCTTACAGCTACATCAGAGATCGAGCAGGACGAGTAATAGAGGGATGCTAAAAAGTACAACAATCACCGCATATGGATTGATACCCTGAAAGGGCACGATACCACGGATTGGCATCTAGCTTTGTTGCAGCCCACCAAGACCAAATATCATATATATCTCAGTAGAAATAAACACTGGCGGTGCCAAATCATGAGCTCTAAGAGACATGGAATTTTTTATTGAAGAAATCATATTAGCATTATATTCATACAAGGATATTTCAATCGCAATTGATTTTTGTCACAAATCTATACTTTCTCCTTTTTAAATAGTTGTTGTCATTGACTTTTTTTTTGTTAACTTTGATCATTCGTCTTATTCAAAATATTATATTTAATATATATAATTATAGATTATATTTCAATTTCCTTTAATGATAAAACAAATCATGACAATTTATATGATATTTTTTAATTTTTTTAACAAAAATAAATGGTCAAAGTTAATTAAAAAAATCAGCGATAACATCAATTTAAGAACAATGGGAGTATGTTGCAAGAAATAAAACAATAATGGAAAGTTAGTTACAAGATGAATTTTTTAAAAATTCAAATTTTAGCGTCCATCCAACTATTATAACTAAACAATGGAAAAAAACCAGTGTTGATGGTATTACTTAGGAATTTGGGAATACCATCTCGGCAATATTTTTGGTACTTGCAAATAATGAGGTATTGCTAATTTGATTTAAGTAAATAATGCTAATAATGAGGCAATTATAATTCTTTTTTTTTGTGACCAAGTACTCATCCTCTTTGAAGCAATCAACATTCTTTCTTGCATCTTTCATACTTGCAAATTATGATGTAAAGAATGTTAACCACTAATCTGAAAAGCGATTAACTAAGAAAGAGACTCTACCACCAAACAATCAGACACCATCATCAAATTAATTAAATTGAGACAAGGGACACTCAAAAACGAGATAATGACTTCTAGACAATAATCAACTGAAACAAGGGCACTTGCCACTTGCTCTTGTAGACATTTGTACTGGACATCATACTGAGAAGCTACTAATTCAAATGTTACTGGAATGAACAGATTTGTTCAGAACTTCCTAAACTAAATCAAGGGCAATAAGAAAACTACGACCATAAGCACTATAAGATTGAAAAAGAATTGATTATCTCACATGTTGATGTGCCAATACATATGTAAAGATTCTTGTTAAAACTTTTTTTTTGTATTTTAAGATACATGAAAATTCTAGGATTCAGTATTGCAACATCTTCCAGACCAAATCAATTTAGGGAGTAAATTCTAGTATTCAGTTGCAACTTATTAATTCTTCAGCCGGCAGTTGAAATATGATTCCGGGTGCTCCAAGATAGTTTAATAGCAAAGTCTTTATTTTTCAGTGTTAAAACTAATGTACCTAACATATTCACAAAGGTAGTATCTTGTATTCGCCATCAAATATTTGTGTTTCCCTTATCTGCCTCTTACATGGCTGGGAGTTCAGTAAAATAAATAAATGCATCACATTGTGTCTCATTACTTAGATGGAGGATTGGTTCATCTTGCGACACCTTTCCTACAAAATTAATAAGACCAGTCGTAGTTTATACATAAAAGGGAATTATCTTAAGGCTATATCATCATCAGTGAATTATTATTTACATGTATAGAGGGATATGATATTATGAAATTAAATGGAAAATAACCTGAATCTGATTCTATGATTTGTCTAAAAGAGTTGTATTCTAAAAAATACTAGCTAGTAGTTTGATCCAATGATATAGATACGATAATGTAAACCACCAGCATTTGCTAGTATTTTATTAACTTGAGGGTAATATTGGAGAAATAAGAGTTGTAGATTTATAATAATTATTTTTACTACACTAAATAAAATAAAACTAATAATATGATTTATAGCTTATGTTTTGTATTTTTCTAAGATGAATTGATGTTTTATTGATTCTTAGGGTTATGGTTTTAGCATAGAAATAATATAAATTCATTAGTTAATAGTGCAATTACAAAATTGGTCAATATTTTTGAGAAACTGTTGACCAACATTTTGGGGAAAAAAACTCCTCTTTATCTATTGGATCAATTGACGTAGCAGAAAAGGTTTTCACCGCGAACGGCAGAGCCGGCTGTGCAGCAGAGATAGTGAATTGCGGAAGTAGGTGGCCAGTTGAGGACACCTCCGTAACGCACTATGAGCGATCGGATTACGATGACGCATGAGGATAACTGAAATGGACGTCACGTTTTTCTTGCGTGTGAGTAGCACGAGAGCTATATGTACAGGATCCTAAATTCAGGCCCGATAACACATCACACCTGCCACTGCAACACTTCGTAAGGAAAATTTCGCACGTAGCTCCTGAAAGGATATGCAAGTTTGCAGTAGTGCCGCCATGATCATCACCACTGCCATCTTTGCTGGTTGCACATTCCTGTTGTTGCAAGAATGGTTCAACGCAAGAAACCGGGAAATTCAGGTTTCTGCACACAATGGCTTAGTAATAATTAGTTGCATGATCTATGAGACAGTATCTTCAGATTTCAGTTTTTCACATGCTTCCTGTTTGTTCATTTTTATCTATTTTCCCCGCTTCTTGAAGTCTGAAATGTTCTACACTATGAGGAGAAGCCTAACAGCTGTTCCGTATAAAAGGTAAAACAGAAAATGAAATAGAAGAAAGAGATGTAAACACTGCTCCTCTTCGGAGGGTATTTAAATTCCAATGTAAATGCCTTCACGTGAAGTCACGTCGCACCGTTTATAAAATGTACGAATAACAACTAACTACTGTAAATGCCTTATAGTCATTGCCAGAAAAGTTAAGCACGAACGAGTAAAGAAGTAGTTACCACCAGAAAGATCACCAGAATATCATCGTCTAAAACAAAAAGAAAGATCACCAGAATTCATGGTTCCAGAAATTAATAGACAAGTAATTACAACCAGAAAGATTACCAGAATTTATTCGAAATATAACCAAACAAGAACCGATTTGCCTTACAGCTAAACCCGAGATCGAGCAGGACCAGTAATAGAGAGGGATGCTTAAAAGTACAGCAATCGCAACCGCATATGGATGGATGCCTGAAAAGGCACCATACGACGGATTGCCACTAGGTAGATGCTTCAAAAGATCATGCCGGCGGCAGCGGTGGCTTAGCTATGACGACGGGGAAGTCGATGACGATGACCTTGTCGAGTGCGGCCATGAACGTGCCGGCGAACGCGGCGTGCTTCTCGTGGCTCATGTAGCTCGTCAGGTCGTCAGTGGAGGCGAAAGTCAGCGAGAAGACGTGGGTGAAGCCCTGCGTCAGCATCTCCGGGTTCAACACGTCCTCACCCCTGCAGCAGCACGAATGAAGATGATGAACTTTATCAGCGTGTAGATGACGAATACAGTTAGATCATCGTTCCCATTGCAGAGTTCAGCGACTAGTATTATTTAGCTGTTGACACTCATTTTCCATCCAGAGCATTGGTAAAACCTTTTACTTCTTTTTGATTTGAAGGTAGTAAAGGAAGACCCTATGATGAATATGGACACCTGTACTTAAGGATTAAGTAAATTTCGGTTTTGGCAATTTGCCTTAGGTTTTCACTTTTGCAGTGGCGTGAAATTTACTGATCCAAGCTTAACAACAGGAAAAGGAAAGTGCAAAGGCAACGCACGAAAGTGTACCACTCGAATGATTTCACCATGTCCATCTGTGACACAAGCTCCGTCATGCCTTTCAGAACGTCATCCACCACGACGCCCTCCTTGAACCTCACCAGGCACAGGTGCTTGACCTCGCCCATGGCGTGACCACCGCCCCTGAAAGCCCAAACCTACTCCGGTGGTTTTTTTTTTTGCAGGGAAAGAGTGGGTGCCAATGCGTTCGATCATGGGTGCCATGACGCCGGCCAATTTAAGGGCGGAGCACCGACAGGCATCGGTGGATCACAGTAAAGCCTCTTTGCAGTGGATTGAATCATTTCGGCACAGTCCTAGAGCATTCACTGTTGCAGGTGGACAAGGCAAAACCGTGCGGCTGCTGGTTTGTGCACACTGCAATCAGTTAGATCTAGGATGAGTCATGATTTGATTGAACCGACCGACATTCACGTACGACGCTACGTGGGCAGCCATATGCTGTTCTTCACTTCAGAAGCAGGAGGCCCCCAGGGATTGATTGTGCTTTCGCACGAGATCTCATCATAGGGGTTTGATCTTGGATCGGAATTATGCAGCATTGTGCTGGTTCCCCACCACTACGAAACGTATGGATCATGCTATATGTAGTTAACCTGAGATTCAAATAACCGTAACCAATAAGAATACTGTACTCTAATGTCAGTTGTCAGGCATCAGGGATGGGCAAATAATAGAAGATTCAGGTCACATGTTGCAACAGCAGTTGTATGAATAGCACTGTGTGATGTGTGAACTCTTTCAGTTAGATAGAACAAACAATATGGCGACTGATCACGAAGAGTTTATTTTTACACGAACCACATGAGTGAGACTGCAGCATCTGTTAACCTCAAAGCACAAGGAAAACAATGATCATTCGTCAATTGATGGTACTCTAGTACAGAACACCATATTCATTTCTAGTGCCCCTATACGGCGTGGATCCAATCAAGATAACATTCATCCTATTTGCTGATGTCAACGGCAGCTACTTGCTTTTAGCATATGTACTGCTGCTGAAAGAATATACTGAACGCAGTTAGCTCTTTTGAGGATGGACAGAGAAAAAACAAATGTTGCTTTCTTTTCAACAGGAAACCTGATCGATTTCTCATATTTACACAAACTCCTCAAATCTAACCTATAACAGCCATCCACCTTTAACATGCATTTCAACCTACAGACAGTTAAGAAACTCCCCTGCAGCTATTTGCAGGGTTCTACCTGGGTAGATCTATCCACCTGCTTTTGGCCGTTGTTTTCAAGAGGGGAATTAACTACAGGCAGTGGCGAGTTGTTAGCAGCCCCATCCACTGATGGACTAGATGCTATCTGATTCTCCTGGTCGGGTTCATGTCTAGGAACCTCTGAAGCCCTTGATGAATGCCCTGTGCTGACAAACAGGCAGCGACATGGATCTGATCCTGATGCTTGTGGAGAACAAGGAGGGCTTATCACTACATTAAGTGGAGGAGGTGTTATGCGCGTGTTATCAAGGTTACCACGCAATGAGATTCTACAGACTGGGCAGGTTGAGTTCTGCTCCAGCCACAAATCTATACAGGCCCTATGAAAATTATGGCCACAGTAAGGAAGAATGCGTAGCATGTCTTTGTCTTCGTATTCTGCAAGACAGACTACACACCTGCAAACAACAAAGCAGACATTTCAGTTTTTAAGTTTAGAGGCTTAGTGCAATCAAACAGTTGTTCAAAATATCAACTGAAAGCAGCAATGGTAATACGAATACTGGTCAATGGAAATAAATGTCATATTAAAAGGATGCCACCATGCGTCCATGCTTGACAGGCAACTGAAACTAAACTACCTGTTCGACAGAGGTATTCTGAATTCTGGAGAGATTCAGAATCCAGAATTCCTGCCAAACATGCCCACACTCTTGTTAAGTAATAACAAATGCCATATGATGTTTTCCTTCCATATTTGACATCTGATGGTTTCGTTCTTTTATTTGTGTAAATAATGCCATAAAAGCTACAAAAAGAGGAATAGAATATAGCAGAAATAAACTTGTGCAGATTAAAAGATACACTCGGCAACGAAATTTGAGACCACATATCTAGCTCATGATTCATGTTCCAAGACAGAGGATTCATGTACTAGTCAGATTCAAGGACAGCTTGGTACCACTATGCATTGAGCCAGAGGGCAGAGACTTATAATCATAATCATATATCCCTGTTTTTCCTCATCAAGCACAGCTGAGGTTAACCTACTTATTATTCCAATGCCCTATCATTCCTCTCTACCATCTTTCCATCTTCTTCAGGAACGATTAACTATTTATTTGTACCCTATTTTAATGTGACTGAATGAGTAATCTTAACAATGCATGTTAGGGACCACCTGAGTCTCCAGCTAAGCAAAACAATAAGACACTGGTACTTAAGATCGCACCATATCTCCATTTCAGCACCTGCATCCTTAAGGACAACTTTTTTGGTACCAAAAATCTAATCAACATCCTCAATGACAACCTTTTCAGTGCTACCTAAAAGGCTATCCCCTACTGTTGTGCTGTTGCTTCATGATGTTTCAGCAGCATTAAGCAAGAGCAGACTTGCCGAAGAACAGAATGGGAAATGTTCAGAAGACACATAATAGAGTACTATTACATTTTAGAGAATAAGTTACATTAATTAACAGAAAAAGGTGTAATCATGATTTCTCACTTAGTTGCACAATTAATATCACTGGAATCATCAGTTCCAAATGATTAGAACCCAATCGAAGCTACATCAACAAACTTACATGTCAAAAACTACAACCTGATCCATGTCATATTCCCAGTCCCACCCCAGAATAGTACAAATATGATGACAAATATAAGAGTACAAGCATTTCTAACGTATGTGATTATTCTCTAGTCCATGGAGAAAAACAAATGAAACAGCCACATCGAGGAAGATCAAACTGACCGTTGATAATGACATTGAGATGACCATGAAAATAATCTAATTTCTATCCATGCCCCATCATTCCTCTCTATCGTCTTTTTCAGGAACAGTTAACTATTTGTACACTAATTTGATTTGACTGAATGAGCAATCTTAACAATGCATGTTAGGGACCAGCTAAGCATACAGTCAATCTCCAGCTAAGCACAACAATAAGACACTGGTACTTAAGATCGGGCCATTTCTCTATTTCGGCACCAGTATCCTCAAGGACAACTTTTTTTGGTACCAAAAGTCTGATCAGTATCCTCAATGACAACTTTTTCAGTGCTAACTAAAAGGCTATCTCCTACTGCTGTGCTGCTGTTTCATGATGTTTCAGCAGCATTAAGAAAAGCACAGATTTGCCAAAGAACAAGATGGAAAATGTTTGGAAAAAACCTAGTACAGTATTATTACATTTAAGGCAACAAGTTAACATTAATTAACAGAAAAAAGGCATGATCATGATTTCTCACTTAGTTAGTTGCACTATTAATATCACTGAACATATCAGTTCCAAATGATTAGAACCCAATAATTTTTTTTTTCTGAATGAAGAACCCAATAAAAGCTATTTCTAACAAACTTACATAGTGAAAGCTACGACCTGATCCATGTCATAGTTCCAATCCCGAGAATAGTACACGTATGATGACAAACATAACAGTACAAGAATTTCTAATGTATGTAATTATTTATCCTCTAGTCCTTGTAGAAAAACAAATGATCATAACAGCCATCCAGAAAGATCAAACTAACCATTGATAGTGACATTGAGATGAACAAGCAAATAATCTAATTTCTATCATCCCTCATAATGGTAGAGATCCCAATTAACCCTTTCCTTACCCATCTGAGGGCGCCCGCACAACTACAAGCCCCTGATTGCCGCATTCCGACCCCCAATCACGGAATCACCACTACATCCTACTATCAAGGAAAACGTGAGCGGTAGGGCATGACAGTTCCATTCAAACTGAAGTTTGCTAGTGACGAGCTCTCTTGCAACTACAGAGGCCACTAATTGAAGCATTTAGGTCGGGCCCCAATCATCAGCAGATCCTACCAACAGAATCGCGCAGGACAGAGGAAGGGCCGCATGACAGTTCCATCCAAACCGCAGTTTCCTAAAATAGCGATCAACTCGCCCACCGGCGACCGACCAGCAATGCGGCCGTCAAATTGACCGCCACGCGGTAGATTTGAAGCTTATTTGTCACGCGACGCCACACTACTGACATGCCGTACAGTACAAGCACAGATTGGAACCGCCGATTTACCAACTCAATACGGGGGCGACGAATCGCGATCGGCACAGGCGAAATCGGCGAGGCGTGGGAGAGAGAGAGAGAGAGAGTCACTTACTGTGCGTCGGCGTCGGACGCGCCCGAGTCGCGCGGGCCGGCGGCGGCGGCAGCGAAGGCGCGGGTGGGGAAGGCGGCGACGGCGGCGGGATCGAGCCCCGCGCCGGCCCCTCCTCCTCCGGCGGCGGCGGCGGCGGCGGGGTGGCGCGCGGCGTGGAAGGGGAAGACGTAGGGCGAGGCGGCGTACTGCGGGAGGCGCTGCCGCCGGCGGCGGCGGCGGCGGGCGAGCGCGCAGGCGAAGCGGGAGCAGACGAAGACGATGAAGATGACGCTGACGCAGAAGCCGAGCAGCGTCAGCACCGTGCTCGCCGACGCGGGGTACGCCATATCGCTCCCGCCCACCCCCCCCCCGTCCGGCGCCTCCTCCGCGACCAGGCGGCGGACTCTCTCTAGCTCGGCGGGCGGGCTTCTCTGAGAAGCCAAGCAGTTCGTTGCTTGTTCCAGCAGCGAGCGGGCGGGCGGTGGTGTTTATGGAAAGCCGATGCGCACCGCACTCGCCTACTTGCCTACTCTCCTCCTTCCTAGAATCCTAGTACTAGTCCTACTAGTATTGCGTTTCCAGCTTGTGCGGCGGAGTTGCGTTGCGTCGGAGCTCTGGTGAATGGCGTCGCGTGGCGTGGGTGGAAACTGGAAGAGGTGGTGGTGGAACGGAATCCGGTTTATCTGCTGCGATTTGAACCAAAAAAAGGGATCAACCGGAATCGGTGGCTGCGATCTCAACAGGCTACACGCCGCTTCTGCCTTTCGTTGCAAAGTATCCAACGGACCGCACTAGCAGATGCAGTATGACTTTTTAAAAAATATATATATATAAAAGGTGCGTTAGAGATAATAGGAAAATGATATATGGTCTTTCGAAAAAATGAGATAAGAAAATGATATCTCGATCCCAAAAATAAGGCGGCCAACAAAAAAAGGTGCGTTAGAGATAATAAGAAAATGATATATGGTCTTTCGGGAAAAATAGATAAGAAAATGATATTCCGATCCCAAAAATAAGGCGGCCAACAAAAAGGCTAAAAGGATAAGATTTGCCTTTGTCAACTTAGATATACGTAGAAGACATAAGTAGAAGAACAGAAAATGCTTAGGCTCCCTTTGGAATGGAGGATAGGAAAAGTATAGGAAAAGGAAAAACACATGAATTAATATGCATCACTTTTTCAATCCTATAGGAATTGAGATCATAGGAATATGGCTAGAAGGCCCTTTGGTAGCACCATAGGGAAACAAAGGAATTGCTCACAATTTGAATTCAACACTAGCCGTTGGCTATGAACAGAAGCTAGTAGCAAATAACCGTTGCACTAAGGCCTTTATATGCACAAGTGCATCTGTGTAGCTGCCGTAATCTCACTTCCCACTTGCATTCTCCAGAACGTGACCAAGAGACCAAGCTGATTACATGTGAGCTCTTCATTCTGGTCACCAAGTTGAGGCGACATCTTATTAATTCTAAGCACTTTATTATACACATGCAAGGAGTAGTGACTCATTTCATGTTTTGTTTTCTCACGTCACGTGGTAGCTAATAGTATCTCTTTTGCCTTGTTGCTTTTTTGTTGTTATTAGTATGGATCCAAACTATCAAAGATGATCAGAAAGTGAAGATGAGTTTGTGTTTTTTATTCTTCCTACCATAGAAGGAGGTTCATCACCACCATCGTCTAGTAATAAGAAACCAATGCATACATCAAAACTCACAGGAGCAGTTCGTGTAAATGAAATCTTAACTGGACATGAGATCCTAAGCAAAAGGAACTTTCACATTGAAGCTAGCGTTTTTCATGCACTAGTAAACAAGTTGCGTGAGAAACAACTATTTTCTGATTCAAGATTTGTCTCGGTAGAAGAACAAGTTGCTATATTCATGTATGCACTAGCAAAAAATGCAAGTAATGAGACATTGCAAGAAGTGTTTCAACACAGTGGCGGAAAAAAAGATGAGGCCAGATCGCATTTTCAACTAAAAAAAAATAAAATACATAGATCTATATTTTAATCTCCTTGCTTAACAGACCATATCAGTAAACGAAATCAAATCATCCAAAATCAAAGCACTATAAAATAAGATTCTGAGATGAGGAACCAGCAGATGGAGAATTGTAGCTGGGGAATCAAGATATGATAGAAAGGGGAAGAATCCAAAGACCTGGACGTCTGTAGTGCCCGCCGCCGGTGATGGTTTAGTGGGGTCAACGATGGGGAGGAGAGCACCTGCGGCTGGAGAACTATGGTTGCCTGATTCGTTTCTGGGTTGTTATTGTGAGTGCTATGTCTTTACTGCACCATGTTTTAACGCCAGACTTCCCACCAAAAAAATAGCGCGAATGGGCGCCAGCAGCGCGCGCGAGCGCTTCGTTTTCACGCCAGGAAAGTTACCAAGAAGTCACAGCTCTTTCTTTCTTTCCTGTGAAATCAGACTCAGGATTACAATCCTATGGAACTATTCCTATGACTACCCTGTGAAACAAAGGCTCTACGTAGGGAAAAATCCATAGGAACTAAATCCTTTGAAAATCCTATGTGATTCCTTCATTCCAAAGGAAGCCTTAGTGGAAATGTTATCGTGTGCTATGACAGTGTCGTTTTATTACAATATAATAATATGTGGGCAAACCTTTTGTCAACTTAGTATATGTCACACACCAAAAAAAAATTTAGTATATGTCGAAGAAATATTTTAGTAAGATGTTGCATGCAGATTGGTAGAATGCACACTTTTAAAAGACAGCCAAGACAATGATGTGAAGAGAGCATGCGAATGTGTTTTGGTTGATTACGACTTGAGAGTCCAAAGAAAACATATTATAAAAAGTGGAACGCTAAATCCAGAAAAAAATGAAATCAATTTGGAGATGCGGGGTATCCATCCCCGTACCTCTCGCATGCTAAGCGAGCGCTCTACCATCTGAGCTACATCCCCTGTCGTGATTTATCTCTTGCTAAAAGATAGCTATACTTATTATCTATTGAGCCTTGGTTGCATCATCCGTCCTGACTCCTGAACAAAATGCCACTCCAAAATCTACCCACTCGACCACCGAGTCTTCGAAGCTCAGACGCACCGAAACGGGACTCTCAGAGCGCTCTGTGGCGTGGAGCAGGAACATGGAGATGGAGGACGGCCACTGACATGTAGGGGTCCACATAAACAGCGCTCTGAGATGTCGTCCATATACTCCATTCTCATGGGGCCGTGCAAGCATGATCCTGTCTCTCTAAATGTCTGGATCGAATGAACATGTCTCGCTGGAAACCGACCTGCATCCTCCATCATACTGATAAACCCCACACCTCCATCCTTTTGCATGGACCCCTTGTTGTGATACAGAGTGCAAGCATCCAAGAAACACACGGGCGCTGCTGGTTGCTGGAAGGGGGAAGCTGGAAGCAACTCGCTGCTGGCACTGGCAGCTTTCTTCGCCGTCCTGGCCTCCAGAAAAGGGGGAAAATAGGCCTGCTCGCTCGGTCGCCCCCTCCTATGCTACGAACAAACCGGGCTATTACCAGGTGGGCCAGCCACGTTTAGGCCCATCCATACGTTTGGTCCACTCCCCTGTCCGGGCTCTGCTTCGACCCTGACAGACCCCGTCACGTTCGTATCGGAGTAGGAGGCCCACCACATGAAAACGGATTCGGCTCTTCTCTGCCCTCGTCGCTTGATCAATCAAGTCCGGTAGCCAGAGCCAGCGTGGCTCGGGACCGTACCCTCTTCATACGTGACTCCAGACACAAACGTCCGAGCTGAAGTTAACGCTACTCCGTTATAGGCACGATAATTTTGATGCGATACAGCATGCGAACTGCTGTACATTCGCGTCGATCGCGTGATAAAAGCGCGAAGCCTCACTGAAAACGGGTCCGGATTTTCCGGAAATAAAGCAGATGACAAACGGACACGCAGCTCAACGACGCTCAAGCTCGTTGCGCGGCAAACAAATGCTTTCCCGGCCATAAGCTACTCCTTGCTTAGGTCAAAGTAACTGTTTTTTTAGATAATAGGTCAAAGTGACTGTTGCAAGGAAAGCAATGGCAAACCGTCAGCGAATTCTCGAATCAAATCGGCTTGGAATGGCAATCACGGTGGAATGTTCCGTGCATGACGCGCCGGCCGCGATCCGTCTACCTACGCAACAGTACAAAATCTCACCCCCGGAGAACAGGGCCTGCATGTTCCCAGGAATTAGCAAGACGTCGTTATGATAGCAGCGCATAAAAAAAAAGGAGCGCCAAATTTTCAATTGATTGAAAATAAAAGTTTCTTTTAATCACCACTTTTAGCCCTTTAATCCAAATCCAATAAATATAAAAAATAATTTTTTATAGTTTATACATAATCTTAATTAATATAAATAATCCTATAAATATAAAAAGCAAATAAAATAATATTTTTCTCTCTCTTCAAAATGCTGTTGATTGAAAAGAAGTATTGTTCCCAATAAAGGAACCGAAAACTCTGGTAGGAGTAGAAATCAACGCCGCTCACGGAATCCCGGCCCGGCCCATCACCATCCACCCGTCCGTCCGGTCGACCTCCCTCGTGTCGCCTAGACCTGTCCAAACAGGCGGTACGGCACGGCCCGGCCCTGGCATGTTTAATTAAGGGCCGGCACGACCCACAACTAATTTTGTGCCGTGCCGTGCCGGCCTTGGGGCCTGGCCGACGGCCTTTAGCACGACACGTAGAAACTTAATCGTGTCGGGCCAGCCTTCTCGGCCCACTCAGCCCATTAGGCACTATAAGGCTTATTAGGTCCTTAGGCCCACTCAAGGCACGAAAATTTTTTATACACTAGTTTTCCTAGAATTTAATATGAATCAGTTTGGAAAAAAACAGATAGATTCAAAACAACCAGCTCAACAAATGAACAAGAAAACAGAAAGGGTATTGGCCAAAGGAAACATAAATTAGATTGAAGAGCTGGCTGCCTCGTTAAAAACCCTCGATCTTAAAGGGGAAAAAAATACAGCCAGCTCAAGTGTCAATGTGCCAGATTACAAGTTCACAACACCAAAAGAACAAATTACAAGTTCATAGCCAACTCAAAGTGTAAATGTGCCAATAGTAAACAATATCTAGATCTAAGTCCCAGCAACAGCAGGAGCAGCATCTGCTACACCAGCATCAGCAGGGGCAGGAACAACATCATCCAAGTACAGGTTTGCAAACATCTTCTCAAGCTCTATATGATGCTTCTCCATACTGTGCTGCTCTCGATCTTCACCCATGTGCCAGTCCTTCAAGCAAGTAAGCACATCCACCATTTCACTAGTCAAGCTTCGATGTCTTTCCTCAAGCAACCTGCCAGAAAGACTAAACACAGACTTCGAACTGATTGTTGAAACAGGAACAATCATAAGATCTTTAGCTAGGATAGACAGTACAGGATATGTTTGCCTATGCACATCCCACCAATTCAAGACATTAAGATCATTGTGCACAGAAACTGTATCACTGTCAAGGTACATGGATAATATAAATACTTGTGACATTGTTGAACCATGCAATTGAGAAGAATCAGAAGAATCTGAAGTCTCAAAAGCTATAAGGATCTTACCCTATGATGCTCTTGTCTTACCTGAACTTACCGGTGGAGCTTGCCTTTGCAGTCGAACAACACCAAACATGTTCTCATACTTGGAAAAAGATTAGTTAACTCAGCACGAACGGTGTCAAAATAGGTTGAGTAGTCAACACCAATTAGCTTACTAAGAAGATGCAAAGCATTGGTAAGACCTTTCAACTTGCCTCTAGGATCCAAAACAAAAGCAAAAGAATACAACAGAGGAATGTCCCTCCAGTACTTCAAGTACTTAGTTTTCATTGGGACAACAACATTCCTTAGCAACCTGTCATTCTCATACTTATTCAAGTGACCAGCCACTTCAAGTAGCTGATGCAAAATAAAATTGGAAGTGGGGTAGTAAACACCAGAAAGAGTACAAGTAGTTTTATAAAATCTATGAAGAAAATCAGTCACTTTGTCAGCAACATACCAATCCTCAGGAGTGAGCAAAGTTTGATTGTGAACCTGCTGGTACTAAGAATTGATGAAAACAGAGAATGTGCTTTGATGTGGAAGGAGATGTTTCAACATCAAGAAAGTTGAGTTCCACCTCACATCCATATCTAAGCAAAATTTTCTTGGTCGAACACCCAAAGCAATGCAATAACCCTTGTATGCAGCAATACATTGGTTAGAAGAGTTCAAAAAAGAAATTACAAGTCTAAAATTCTCAATAATAGGCTTCAACCTTTTCAAACCTGACTTGACAATAAGATTGATGATATGACAAGCATATCTCTGATGCAAACAAAGAGAACCAACATAACCATCCAACTTAGGAGTCAAAATAGACATAAGATTGTCATTAGCAGATGCATTGTCAAAAGTAATAGCAAAAACTTTATCAGTTAGACCATACTCAGAAATAACAGATTCAATTCGCTCAGCAATGTTAACACCAGAATAAGAAACATCGATCAGTCTCATAGCAAGCACCCTCTTCTCCAGAACAAAATCAGAATTAACAAAATGAGCAACTACACTAAGGTAATCTTCCTTTGCCTTACCAGACCAAATGTCAACAGTAATAGCAATAAAGGAAACAGAATCATGCAAGTACTCCATAAGCTTAGCATGATGTTCAGTGTAAACCTTTTTAAAGTCTCTAGATGTTGTTTGGCGTGAAACAGTATCAAATCGAGTATTATGGGCAACTTAAATATAACGTTTAAAAGCCTTAGTACTACTAAAACCAAGTGGAAGATCCAAAACAACAATCAATCTACAAAATTCATTACGAGCAACTTGTGCAGAATACTCCCAGTGACGCACTGTGCCAACAGAGTTATAGCGAAGCAAGGTTTGAGTTTTATGCGCGCGTTCAGCTTTAGCCAAGCAAGTTGTGCGGTGCCGTAGCAAGTGACCAGTGCCACCACCAGATCTAGCAGTTAATTCAGCTTTGCAATGGTTACATACTCCAGCATACAGGCCGTTGACGTCTCGAAACAAGGGGGTGAAATCCTTCCACGCCTCCAATGTACTCTTCCTGCCTCTCTTGCGTGAAGAAGTGCTCGCGGTACTCGCTGTTGCTGGCATGCTGGGGCTGGAGTCGACCACCGGCGGACTGTAGTCGATGTCGATCACCGGCGCTGTTGAAGAAGAAGGATCAGTGCCTGTACGAGGAGGCGGAGGAGGCATGTCAGATGGAGAAGCCGTAGCCGCGCCATTCGATAGAGAAGCTGAAGCCGCGCCGTTCGACGGAGAAGCCGTAGTTGTTCCCGTCGTCAGAGAAGCTGTAGCCGTTCCCGTCGCCGGAGTCGTGGCCCTTCTCCTCGCTGAAGTACCCGTTGACGGTGTGGTAGCCGGCCTCGCCACGAACAGAAGGCTTCGCGCGGTCCGCAGCGCCTCCGCCGACGGCTCTGGTGGAGGCATTGTGGCTAGGAGTGGCAGGATCTGGCTCAGATCTAGCCGGATCGGGGAGCTAGGGTTTACGCGTTATGCGGCGGTAGGAATGGAAGAGGAGGACAAGCGCTATCATACGTGGCCGGAGCTGGCCGATTCCGGCGCAGATCTACGCGGAGGCGGTGAGAGGCGGCGAGCTACGAGCGGGCGAGCGAGTGCGGCGCCACGGCGTCGAGGGAAAAAATGGGAGCGGCTTAGGGTTCGAGTCGGACGCCGCTTCTTTTATTTGCTACCGGCGGTCGACTTGGGCCAGGCCGAGTATAATGAGCCGTTTTCAGTGGGCCATGCCACCGCCTAGCCTTATAAGGCTTCGTGGGCCCAGCTGTTAAACGTGTCGTGCCGGGCTGGCCTGTGGGGTGGCTTCTCGGCCCAGGCACGGCACAGAGCACAGGGCTGTGCCTGCATGGACCCTAATTTCAATGGGCCGTGCCGGGCTCGTATCATTTTTTATAAGGCTTCGTACCGACCCACCAGACCCAGCCCGTTTGGACACCTTTAGTGTGGCCCTTCAAATTAAAATCCACGCACGCCACAGCAATCACCTCTTCATCATCTCCTTCCCTGTTTCTGTTCCCCGCATTCGCCGCAGCTGCCCCCTGCCCACACCAATCCACCCCACACCGCCAACAGCAATGCCCCCCGACGGCGAGGCCGCCACCGCCGCCGAACTGGCAGCGGATGAGCTGCAGAGCCTCAGCTTCGGCTCGTCCGAGCGCTCCCGCTCCGCGTCCACCGTCTCCACCGCCACCGCCTCCTGCTCCACCTACTCCGGCCCCATCACCCCTCCCCCGCCGCGCGCCACCACCCACCACCCCTCCTCCGCCTCCGCCGCCCCCGTCCCGCGTTTCGGGACCGTGGCGCTCTCCGACATCCGGTTTCTGAAACGGCTCGGCGCCGGGGACATCGGCAGCGTGTACCTCGCCGAGGTCAAGCAGCAGCAGCAGCAGGGGAGCAAAGACGGAAGCAGCAGCGGAGTCCTGGTGGCGGCGAAGGTGATGGACAGGAAGGAGCTGGCGGGGCGGAACAAGGAGGGCCGGGCCCGGACGGAGCGCGAGATCCTGGAGGCCGTCGACCACCCCTTCCTCCCGCGCCTCTACGGCGTCGCCGAGGGCGAGCGCTGGTCGTGCCTCCTCACCGAGTTCTGCCCCGGCGGCGACCTCCACGTCCTGCGGCAGCGCCAGCCGCACCGCAGGTTCTCCGAGGCCGCGGTCAGGTACTACTACATGCTTCGTCATACTACATCTCTCATTTCTGTTAATCTGTTACTATGTTTTACAGCACTTTGTTTGATTTGATTGTTCCGCGCCAGTTCGTACGATGGCGTCGTGCAATTCTTCGTTTATGTACTTTTTTTCACTAAACGTTTCGAGTCTTCTTCTCCCCATCCGATGCCTAACAACAACTGATTTTTTTTTTTAAGATGAAGCGTTTAACGCTGGTTATGATTTTGCGGTGTGTGATCCGTAGCTGTTAAGCTAGCGCTTGTAGGCTTTTCCGGAGAAGAATGTGGTTGGTTTCCTGGACACTTGATTGGCTCTGCTCCTTAATTTGCTTCCGTCTTTCCTTTTTGCACTCTCACTCCATTTGTTTAAGGAGATCTAGTGGATGCGCTCGGCCCCATCTGTCTTCGGTTAGGCGTGCATCCCTGTGCTTTTTTCGTACTGCACGTTTAGTAAGCTCGGGAAAAAAAAAACCCGTTCCATCATCCTGAAAACACACATACAATAAATATCATCATCAGTTTACTGCTGCTTGTGTGCATCATGGAGTCGACCAAAACGGTTTACTACAGAACATAACAATGTACGTATATAGTTGTGATGTGACACTGACACATGATGAGGAATGGATCCATGTGGTTGTCGGATTAGACATAATGGAGTCGAGCTCACTGTCACGTTTCGGTTTCACACAGTTTGGGTTGGCGCCATGCACACTGTTACTCTGAGAGCCACACAGGTGCACCGCTCACATCACGTCCCAATCATAGGCGGTCCTCGAGCAAACCTGCGTCACACATTCACGCACGCCGCCAGCGTTCAAGACGATCCCCGTCTTCCTTTCCACATATACACGCGTTGCCATTTTATTCGCTCCCGGAACAGTCTTTACGGAGCATATATAGAAGTCTTTAAGATCACTTAGAAAATTGTGCTGGTTGAAACAGTAGCGGTGGCATTATACTGGCTACGGTCGCGAGTATAGATCGCTGCATCATGTGCTCTGCGTTCGTGTGGTCAAGGACTCAACTGCTCACGGGTGGTGCATTATCATGCATCGGTACCTTGTACCACGCCTGGCAGAGTCAACTCAGCACATACTCTTTGACCACACTCAGGTTTATTAGATCGCCGTACATGTAACATGGAGTAGTCACGGATCAGCTGCAGAATATGGTTACGAACTTTTGGCGCCACACTATTCTGCTACTCTCTCCTCTTAAAATAATTGACATTCTTATTTTTTAATTTTTTTTCTAATATATTTGTATCTATCTTTTTTCTCTTTGTTGTGATTTTTTACACTTCTTCTTAATTTTCATACCAAACTCTAAAATATCAATTAAATTAGGACAGAGAAAATACTAGTCTACTGCATAGCTTGGCATCTCATTAAGAAGTTCACGTTGTCGCACGAGTCGGAAAATCAAAACACAGCAACGTGTGACACAGCTTCCAACACGTACCGGTACTTAACACCACACCACTAGTACTCAACCATATAGCGATGTGTGTGAATAAGTGACACTGCTGCCAACAGCGTCGCCATTATCAACACGTAACACATGTCACGGTATGGCCGGCTGTGACAGGCACGAGCGGCGCCCGTGTGCTACGGCGCAGGAGCCGATTCGAGAACATGACACTGCTGCTCTCACATAGATGTAGATACTAGATGGACCGGTCAATAGGCTTTAATTAACCCCCATGTGATGGCTTAAGAATGACAGCTCGGAAACATAATCAGTCATCATGCACGCCCTATATATGGCTTTCATGTTCAGTCCGAGATCAACATAGGGTACTTCTTGTAAGGATTAATGTAATTACCCCGAGGAGTTAACAATGGGCCTGCACACATGGGTTCCATTCCTTTGCCTCACTAAACTAGGCCAGGCGCCCAGAGCCCCAGACCCCCCACCGTGTGCACCGTGCAACCTCCAACCACAATGATGTGCTAATTGGAGCACTGTCTGTTGCCTTTTTTTTCTGTGACTTTTGCTGCTCTAATGGAGAGCTGGAGGCTAGAGCAGAACATACAGTGTCATCCAACATGCCAGTACTTGATTCAGATGGACACAGGTGCCTGCCTCACTTTGTCGTTGCACAAATGTGTGTGGGGTCATTTAGTTAGCACACATGAATAAAGTAATGAGCCGTGCACTTGTATGCTTTTGTAGCGAAGTAGGTACTAGTGCAATTAGCTGATTCTGTCCTACCAGTAGCATTGCAAAGACGCGCGCACCTTTAATTTGAGCAGGCTCTAACCAAAAGCTCAGAGCAAAGCTTGTATCGAAGTGGCATTGCATCTACCATCGGCAACTTGTTTCTGCGACACATTATATTAGAAATGGTACACGTTGCAAAATATGAAGCATTTTTTTGAGCAAATTATTTGTGATCGGCGGTTAAATGATATGGTTGATGTGGAAATCCAAAATGACAAATTTGATTGTTCATGATGACACGCCCGCTAAACAATGATGATCAAGAGTGGGATAACTAGTTGTTAGATTACTAATGATGGTACTGTGTTTTTTTATATGTTTCCTAACTTTCAATCGACTGAAAATTTTCAATCACTTTTATGTTTTAATTTTTTTATAGGATTTTCTGTATAATAATCATGAACCATCAGATCTAAATTCGATGGCTTAAAGCGATGATTGAAAGTTAGCTAAACTTTCAATCGGCTGAAAATTAGCAAATCACTTTTTTTTTATTGTGTGCAGGTTCTACGCTGCGGAGGTGGTTGCCGCGCTGGAGTACATCCACATGATCGACATCGTGTACCGGGACCTCAAGCCAGAGAACGTTCTCGTCCGTGCCGACGGCCACATCATGCTCACCGACTTCGACCTCTCCCTCAAGTGCGACCCCACCGTCGTCCCCACCCCTGCCCACGTCATCTCCGACCCCATCGCCCTCACCGCCGGCCACTCCTCATCATCCACCTCCTGCACCATTTCATCGTGCATCGTCCCCGCCGTGTCCTGCTTCCAGCTCTTCCCGGGCCGCGGCCACCGGCGCCGACGACGCTGGCGCCGCAACAAAAAGTCTTCTTCCAATGGCGCTGGTGGTGGAAACAATAGCTTTCCATCTGGAGGCAGTAGCGGTCTGGACCTGGAGTTCGTTGCCGAACCAGTTGAGCTCCGGTCCATGTCGTTCGTGGGCACGCACGAGTACCTCGCCCCGGAGATCGTCTCAGGCGAGGGCCACGGCAGCTCGGTGGACTGGTGGACGCTGGGCGTCTTCATCTACGAGCTCCTGTACGGCGCCACGCCGTTCAAGGGCCACGACAACGAGACGACGCTGGCCAACATCGTGGCGCGCGCGCTCGAGTTCCCCAAGGCGCCGCCCGCCTCGGCGGCGGCGAGGAACCTCGTCGCCGCGCTGCTCGCCAAGGACCCGGCCTGCCGGCTCGGCGCCACCGTCGGCGCCGCGGCCATCAAGCGCCACCCCTTCTTCAGCGGCGTTAACTGGGCGCTGCTCCGGTGCGCCGCGACGCCGTACGTGCCGCCGCGGTTCACCGTGGCCGGCGTCATGAACAATGCCGGCGACGACGTGTCGGATGATGACAGTTGTACCGGCACGCCCGTGGAGTACTACTAGGCAAAAGACAAGGGAAGAAGCGTCCGTTTCTGTACCACGTGCGGAAGGAACTGAGCTGTGTGGTGGGTGCCATTGCCTGGAACGGGACCAGGGGCGCGTCTTGTCCGAGTCCGGCGGGGCGCTCGTCGTGTGGTGAGGATGGACCACGGCGCATGCATGGCGCGCACGAAGCCGTCGACGGAGGGCAGGGAGCAGGGCACTCTGGACCTGCGTTGTCGCCGCAAATTGTTGCCGGCTGCGTGTCTCCGAGGGACCCCCTCGATCCGTGACAAACCGACGTGGGGCGCGCACCGTGTCCAACAATAACTTGATACTGTTCTTTTTGCACCGTGCCTAAATTAACTTGCTGCCGCTTCTGTTTCGGCTACCAGCAGTGTCTGGCTCCGCACACAACTGTATATTCGTAGTACAAGTACACCATAGTGTAGGAGCACCTTTATAATGAGCTGGAATTGATATGGGCGTTCATTTTACTTTATCCAACGGTTCAGATTTTATTATACTATATTGATATTTGAAATAGTATGAAGTAATTTTTTGAAGTAGTATAAAATAAGTATGGACATTATCGAAAAAAAATTATAATAGCAGACTATAATTTCATTAAATTTTCTAGACAAATTGAATCATATATTATTTATAGAATTAAATTAAATTTTTTTATATCTTTACAGAAGTGTCGGCACTTCATTTCATTTCTCTCCACCCGGGTCGCCGCCGGTCGACCTAGGCTCGCCGCTGGCCGTCGGTCGTCCACCTCTCCCGAGCCTCGCCGCTCGTCGGCAGCCATCGCCTGACGCTGCGCCACGGTCGAGGCTCGTCCCGCCATAGCCCACTATCGAGCCGCGCATCCATTCCCTGTTCTTCGGCTTCAACTGTGGTGGATCAACGATTGGCTGGCGGTGCGGCGTGATGACTGCTTTTCGCCTGTTGCGCGCATCCACTGCACCTCCTATCTTCGAGTCTTTGAGTCAGATCATTTTCACCGATCCCTCTCGTTGTGGTGAGCATGCCATCCTCTCCGGCTGGCTTCATTTCCTGGTGCATAGGATTTGATGTTCTGACGCCCTCCAACTGTTCGATCAATTGCTATCCTGACTTACTCTCTTATAACACACTTGATTTATTGGCTCATAGCAGAGCCTTAGTTTGGGTACTACTAGTAGCGGTGGAATGATGTGAACCACCTAATTTGGTGGAAGATCAAAGTACCTGAAAGGCTGGAACTGGAAACCATATTTTCTTCGTTGTAGCGGTCGAATTTCCAAAACTGAACCATAGCTAGCTTACCTGTGGAGAGCTTTTTTGACTTAGCGTCAGAGCATACATCTGGGGTATACTTTGGCTGGGTTGGACTTTCAACACGAGGTACTATTTACAAGATGGTCATGAGCAATTGAGCATTGGCTGGAACCGATATTTCGACAACACTGAGAAGACAGTGGCGAGTGTTCTTTACCAGTCATTTCCTCCATGTTCAGTTCTACTATGTTGTTCTAAAATATATTGATTGCAGGAACCGTGGTTGCTTAATGATTTCGGTGAGGACTTCTATGGAGAGGAGCTACGCCTTGCCATCGTTGGCTACATACCGGTATATGAAGAGGAGCTACTTACCGGTATATGCCAAGTACAAAGACTCATCGTATTTGAGAAACCCCTTGCAGCAGACAAATTCTGCTGATAGTCAGGCTGGAATTGAATTCAAAGTGAGGCAGAGCCCTCGTAGGAGGGTCTTACAAAATTATCACATAGTTTTCTATTTGTAATAGAGGGGAGGTGCATTGTTTTTTGGTGTAAAAGCATTGGTTCTACTTGATTCTTTTCACTTTTTTCAGAATTAGTGGTAGCTATGCTATTCATTATTGGTCTTTGAACATGGATGTTATCATGTTGATACCCTTCAAAATGGAAGAGCGAGGGAGCTGTTGATAATCAAGGACTATGCAATTCTGAACTCCTATTGATTACTGAATTCCTGTCAACTTACTACTCCCCCTGATTTTAGAGAAAATAAATAATAATAGTGTTGTCAATTAAAAATTAGAAAGATGTATAAAAATTGAGGCAGTGTGGTTCTTCATTGTCAACATACTTTTATCTTAGGTGTCACCGAGAACAATGAACTTTACACTGCGCTCTGATGTATTTGGCTGTGTTGATTGTTATTAATTAGAAAACAATAATGGGCCATTCAATTACAAGGCAAAATCAACCAGAGTACACAAAAACTGATGCATAAGCATAGCTGGTACTACTTTGTCATACAACCTGGAAAAATTGGCAAGGCAATACCAGACTCTTAATTTGTCAAATCTCTTAACAGCGCTGGTAACAGAGAGCCTGCAGGGAGGAGACGATGTTGCAGTGCGGTGGATGTGCCGGCACGGCGGCACACGTGAAGCCTTGGCACTGTGAGGATGCGCACGGGGGTGAGCTGTAGGTAACTCAGATTTGTCGGGAGAACAAATTGAGCCACCGGTCCTGCGAGGATGCTGGAACGAGCCTGCAGCAAAGAACCTGCGTGCCAGGAGAAGAAATCACACCTTCCGGCGGCGGCATCTACATGTGTGAGTTCAGACTTCAGAGGTTGCCGATAACGATTCGATGCAATGGAAATTACTCTACTGTCCCACGGTGGCATTTGTGTATATAGTTGTATTAGATAGTTAATTACTATTTTGTCCATCTAAATGAACGGTCAGATGAGAAGTATACTACATTGAAGTTTCAATGTAGTATAGCCCACCGTAATAGAACTCTATGAGAGCGGATAGAAATCACGCAATTGATGTATTCGACAAAGAGCGATTACATAAATAGACGGCTCCTTTCCATATCCTAACCAACGGCTTATAGAAACAGAATCCGTGGAGGAAGGAAGGAGTCCTGTCGAGAATAACGCGTGATCGCGTGAGAGAAAACAGCCTAAAATAGCCTAAGCACGTAACGTGCATGCTACTGTTTAACACACCCCCGTAGTCTGATCGTCGTAACTTAGCCATAGATACGAACGTTCAGGCTAGACCGAAATTCCACAAAGATGGACGAAGGCAACCCCTTGGTGAAGATATCGGCATACTGAGAGGTGGTAGGCACATGAAGAACTCGAACGCTCCCAGCGGCAACTTTATCACGGACAAAGTGCAAATCAATCTCGATGTGTTTCGTGCGTTGATGTTGCACGGGATTAGTCAAGAGATAAACGACACTTATATTGTCACAGTAAACTAAAGTGGCACGCCGGACAGGGCAAAAAAGCTCAGTGAGTAATTGACGTAGCCAACAAGTCTCAGCAACGGCATTAGCAACTGCACGATATTCTGCCTCGGCACTGGAGCGAGAAACTGTAGGCTGGCGCTTGGAAGACCAAGAAATAAGATTATCACCCATAAAGACCGCATAGCCAGAAGTAGAGCGACGAGTGTCGAGGCAACCCGCCCAATCAGCATCAGAATAAGCCACAAGATCCCAAGAGGGAGAGCGATGTATCTGAAGTCCAAAGTCAAGCGTGCCCTTTATGTAGCGAAGAACGCGCTTAACCAAAGCCAGATGAGGCTCGCGCGGATCATGCATAAATAGACAGATCTGCTGAACAGCATAGGCGATGTTTGGCCGAGTAAAGGTGAGGTACTGTAGAGCACCAGCAAGACCTCTGAAGTGGGTGGCATCTGCAACTGGATCTCCATCCGGTGACAATTTAGCACAAGTATCCACAGGAGTGGTGCAAGGCTTGCAATCCGACATACCAGCCCGATCCAAAATTTCTAGCATGTAGTGGCGCTGAGAAAGAAAGAGACCAGTGGAGCTGCGAGAGACAGTCATACCCAAAAAATGATGAAGTGGCCCAAGATCCTTCATGCTGAATTCAGAGGTGAGAGCAGAGATGACCCGCTGAAGAGCAGCTGAGGATGAAGCAGTGAGCACAATATCATCAACATATAGCAAAAGGTAAACTGTGTCT
Source organism: Eleusine coracana subsp. coracana (assembly GCA_032690845.1). NCBI lineage: Eukaryota > Viridiplantae > Streptophyta > Magnoliopsida > Poales > Poaceae > Eleusine > Eleusine coracana. The sequence goes on from CM064426.1 coordinate 15,376,547, forward strand.
GAGCCATGGCGATAGACAAATAACAAGGTATCTGATTTAGCTCCAACAAATCCCAGAGATTGTATAAAAACTGCAAACCTGCTGTACCAAGCACGCGGAGCCTGTTTCAAACCATATAGTGATTTGTTGAGCCGACAGACATGACCCGGGCGAGATGGGTCAACAAATCCAGATGGCTGAGCACAATACACAGTCTCAGAGAGAGTACCATGAAGAAAAACATTCTTCACATCAAGCTGATGTATGGGCCAGTCCTATGAAACTGCAATAGACAGAACAGTACGAATAGTAGCAGGCTTTACAACTGGACTGAACGTCCCAAAATCAATACCAGGACGTTGAGTAAATCCGCGAAGAACCCAACGAGCTTTATATCTGTCAAGAGAGCCATCTGGATGCATCTTGTGATGATAGACCCATTTGCCTGTGACAATGTTGACTCCAGGTGGCGGGGGAACCAGATCCCAGGTATGGTTCTCCAGGAGTGCAGTGAACTCGGCATTCATCGCATCACGCCAGTTGGGGTCAGCTAAAGCTCCACGGTATGTCTTGGGAAGAGGAGAAAGCACATCAGTATGAAGATCAAAAATTTGTTTGGGCTGTCGAAAACCTGCTTTGCCTCTGGTCTGCATGGTGTGGTCATTTGTCACGGCCGGAGCGCGCACGACAAGGCGGGGCAGGGGGGAGACTGCCGGCTGTGGCGTTCCAGGAAGGCTGCCGTCAGCAGCAGGTGACAGCGGCAGAGGGCTGCGCCCTGCGGGCGGTGCGGAGGCGCCCTGCGCGGGACTGACGGCCGAAGGGGAGCCCGCAAGTGGGGACCGCGAGGAGCTGCCGTCTGCAGCTGTCGGTGCATAGGAGCCCGGCGTGGAGCTGTCTGCTGGCGGGGGGCCCACGGGTGGGGACCGCGGGAAGCTACCGCCTGCAGCATGTGCCGGGACAGCGGGAAATCCAGGAGGAGGTCCGCGCAGTCGAGACAGGGGATCCGGGGATGGCGCGTCGGCACCAGTGGCCCTGCTGGCAACGGCCTGAGGAACGGATCCATCAGGGGCAGCAGGGTGATCTCCGTGGCGACCTGCAAGAAGACGAGTGCCAATAGGACTTGGCACGTAATCAAGTTCATCCAAAAAATCGAGAGTAGAGGACGACAAGGGAGCGGGGAGCTCTGCAAAAGGAAAGGACGACTCGTCGAAGACGACGTGACGAGATAAGATGATACGATTTGTGGTGAGGTCAAGACACCGATAGCCCTTGTGATCGGAGGGATAACCGAGGAAGACGCAAAGGGTAGAGCGAGGCGCAAGTTTGTGCGGCGCAGTGGCGGATAAATTAGGGTAGCACTTACAACCAAAGACACGAAGATGCTCATAAGATGGCTGGGTGCCGAAGAGAGCAAAATGCGGAGTGGCAAAGTCTAGTGTCTTAGTGGGATGGCGATTTAGAAGATAGGTGGCGGCATGAAGTGCTTCAACCCAATAAGATGCCGGAATGCTAGCCTGAAACATGAGGGAACACATGATATTATTAGTGGTACGGATAATGCGCTCGGCTCTACCGTTTTGAGGTGAGGTATGGGGACATGACATGCGCATGGTGGCTCCGTGTGTGCAAAAGAAAGCGCGTGTAGAGGAGTTATCAAACTCGCGACCATTGTCACACTGGACGCTCTTGACAGTGGCACCGAACTGGGTGGAGGCATAAGCAAAAAAATGAGCTAGAGTGGCAAAGGCGTCAGATTTGAGGCGCAAGGGAAAGGTCCACAGATAATGAGAGCAATCATCTAAAATGACAAGATAATATTTGTAACCAGAGACACTCAAAACTGGTGATGTCCACAAGTCACAATGGATCAAATCAAAATTTTTAACAGCTCGAGAAGTGGACCTATTAAAAGGAAGACGGATATGACGCCCTAACTGACAAGCATGACAAAGAGTTTCAAGCTCATTTTTATTACAAGAAAACTTAATATAAGAAGCTAAATGAGATAAAGCTTCAAGACCGAGATGGCCGAGACGACGATGCCAAAGGGTAGCATTGCTGGTGACGGCTGTGAGAGCAATGGGCGCAGGTGGGCGGAAGGTATAGAGCTCCCCGGTGCTATTGCACCTGACGATTACGTTCTTCGTAATGAGATCCTTCACAGAGAGACCAAAAGGATCAAATTCAACAGAAACGTTATTGTCAGTGGTGAAATGACGCACAGAAATAAGATTCTTGATAATATGAGGAGAAATAAGCACAGAGTGTAAAAATAAAGGACCTCTATAACTAGGAAAAGAGGTGGACCCTGTGGAAGTGACTGGTAAAAGAGAACCGTTGCCCACAATGATAGATGAAGGAGTAGAAGAATTCATAGGTTGAGGAGAGGAGAGAGTACCAGAGGAGGAGGCCATGTGAGATGACGCGCCGGAGTCGAAACACCATTCATTAGTGGGAGGAGGTTGGAGCTGCATAGTGTTGAACGACTGCGCCAGTTGATTCTGGTCCCAGACCATGGGTGGGTACACCGGAGGAGGGTACTGCGGGAGGCCACCGAAGTGAGGCGGCAGGCCATACTGTGCAGGCCCGAACTGCAGCATGGGCTGCTGCGCTGGGCCGGCGTGGGAGGCAGTGAAGGCCTGCTGCGGAGGCTGCTGAGGGGCCGGAGCAGATTGGGGACGAGGGCCCATGACGCCAGGGGCACGTGGGCCGGCCCACATGGTGAAAGTTCCAGTGTAAGGATTCCATCCAGGCTGGAAAGCGGCCTGTCCGCCACCCTGTGCGCCGGTCGGGCCTCCTCCCTGTGCGCCTTGGCCACCCTGCCCGTTGTTGGGCCGCTGTCGCCTGTTGCGGCCTCGGCCCTGGCCACCGCGGCCGTAGCCGGTGTTGTGGGCTGGATTGCCGGCCTGAGCCGGGTGGCTGGAGCCGCCAGGCTGCTGGGGCGGAGTCGGAGCAGGGGGCCGAGGTGCCTGGCCGGACGTCGGGGTGGAGCCAGCGACGAGTGCCGTAGAGGACGACCGCCGGGTCTTGATGATGGTTTCTTCGACACGAAGATCTGCCCAAAGCTGGATGAAGGTGGGCATATGGTCCCTGTGGGTGATGAGCGACGCCATGTGAGCGAATTTCTCGTTTAGGCCCCGAAGATTGTTGAGCACTAGAGTCCGGTCCGGGACGGGCTCGCCGAGGTCGGCAAGGGCGTCAGCCATGGACTTGAGTTTGCGGCAATACTCAGAGATTGAGAGATCTCCTTGTTCGAAATTCCGGAACTCAGCATCAAGGATGAGAGCCCGTCGTTCCTTGTTGCCGACGAACTGTTCAAGAAGACCCAACCAGATGGAGCGGGACGTTGGTGATGCGGTGGAGACGATCTCCACAAGATCAGGGGCGACTGTGCTATACAGCCACGACTTGACGGTGCAGTCCATTCGATGCCAGTGCGGGTCGGAGGAGAAGTCCTCATCGGAAAGTACGAGATCCGTGAGATCATACTTGCCAAGGACGTTGAGGAAGTAGTTGCGCCAACGGGAGAAGTTGTCGGAGGTTTGCTCGAGGACGAACGACACCATCGTCTTGATGTTGGAGACGGCAATGGCTTGGGCATGAAGTTGGCCGCGTTGCTGCGCGGCGTAGAGGGCGTCGGCCTCGGCATCGGCCCGTGCCTTGGCGTGGGCGTCAGCTGCGGCCTTGGCAGCGGCGTCGGCGTCGGCCTTCGCCTTGGCATCGGCGTCGGCCTGCGCTTTGGCGGCTGCAGCGGCGTCGGCGTCGGCCTTCGCCTTGGCGGCTGCAAGCTCCTCGGGAGACATCGCACTGAAGACGGCGATGGGAGGGGAGGGTTGGAGTAAGGTCGCGCCGCGGCGGAAGAGGGCAGCGACGGGATTAGGCGGAAGCGTGCGGTGAGAGGATCGAACCCTCTGATGCCATGAGAGCGGATAGAAATCACGCAATTGATGTATTCGACAAAGAGCGATTACATAAATAGATGGCTCCTTTCCATATCCTAACCAACGGCTTATAGAAACAGAATCCGTGGAGGAAGGAAGGAGTTCTGCCGAGAATAACGCGTGATCGCGTGAGAGAAAACAGCCTAAAATAGCCTAAGCACGTTACGTGCATGCTACTGTTTAACACTCTAGTGTAGAGCTCTGTTTCAGCTCTGTTTGGAACGTTGGCATTTCATGGTAGCTCTGTCTGAGTGAGACCATCTTGATAGAGGCGAAATCTTGTGTTACAGGCAGAGGCTTACAATTGTATCATCTATTCATGTGCAACATAGTGCTTTCTAGTTGCTTTAAAATTGTTGAACAACTGGTGTGTGTGTAGAGTAGAGCCCAACATGACCCGTAACTACAATCTACTCATCTAAGAGTAGAGCCCAAAATGAACAGTTTAGGACTAATAAAATTATACTAGCAAAGCTTACGCGCTTTGCTGCGTCCGTTTTGTATGTGGACATCTGCTGCACAGTGAGACATCTGGATGGTGGTCAAATCTTGTGTTCCAGGCAGAGCCTTGCAATTGTATTATTTATTCATGTACAATATAGTGCTTTCTAGTTACTTTCAAATTAATGAACAACTGGTGTGTGTGCGCGCGTGCAGGGCTGTTCCTGGGTTTTTGGAGACCCACGGCAAGCCAAAGCTCCGGGGCCCTTTTATATAATATATTTTTTACTGTCTGATGGGTATTTACTAGTTAACATGATGACTGATGTTATTGATTTTTTTTTAAAAAATAATATAGCAAATTAATCTAATTGTATATCATGGTGTAAATAATAGTTGGAGTGATCAGTTGTTCTTGTTCCTACCGAGGTGTCAGGCGTACTTGTTGTTGGACTCGCCATGCGGTCCAGGCCCAGGCGTATGAAGGAGAAGAAGCAGGCAAGCAGCAGCCAGCAGCCAACACCGAATAGCAACAATTTGTCAATTTTTTGAGTTCCAGCGGCAGGCCGGCTAGAGTCGACAACTCCATCGAGACTTACGAGCTATGGTGGCGACGAGATTTCTGGCTCACGATAAGAAAGGTGAAGCAATCGTTTTTTCCTTTACGTGAATACGTGATTCTATGTGTCAGAGACTTGGAGTCAGGTCTAGTTAGAGTTGGACTAGTGTGAGGCCCATTGGAGAAGGGAAAGGGAAAAAGGCCGCTGCCTCGGCTGCCTGCTGAAATTGCCTAAGGCAATGTGCCTTGACAATGTTAAGGGGTGGGGGACCCAGATTTAGGGGCCCTGGGCCGTCGCTCTGGCAACCCCCCCCCCCCCCTATGGGCCAGGCCTGGTGCGTGTCTGTTCTTTACAAATTTGTGAACAGTGGATGTGTGTGGTCTAGCACGGAACACATAACGATACAATGGGAGAGAGACATCCTAAATGATATGAAGTGCTGGACTATTGGGCAATGTGAATCACAGATGTTTAAATAAACAAAAAACTGGCCGGTCATGAACCGATAGATGTTAACTGTAGAGTACGTGACTCTATTTTTTCTTAGCTAACCAGTTGGCCACTGGAACCAGCTCAGATCGGTTTCCTGGTTAACCTGGTTATTTACCGACCGGTTTCCACCAGTTATGAAAACCATGATTCCAGGAGTTGATTGGGTCTGGATCTTTGGTGGCAACCGATGGACACAAGGCTGAGACGATTATGATAGAGCAGTAGGGTTGGATCATTGCAACGGTACATATCTCACTCGCAGTGGTCACCTTCTCACACATCTCTTTTGGAGGGGCGGGGAACGGAAATTAACAATTTGATGAAAATGGAAGTGTTAAAATAGACAGTTGATCCAATAAGACTGAGTACATAATACATGCAAACATATGAGGCGCCACATATATCAGTCTATCACTATGTCTAGTAAGCAACACTAAAACATCACATATCTCTTTCCTATAACTAAAAAGATATGACCCATAACTACAATCTACTCGTTTAGGAAATTGAACCCAACACAAACAAGTTAGGACTAATTATGTTATTAATGTATCTTTTATTCCCCCAAATGAACTAGACCTTTTATTGGATCTAAGACTCAGGCTAGAACATGTGGATCTTGAGTTCAAAATTCGTAACTGATAAGATTGCATTGTTAACTAATAAAAAAAATACATTTCATTTACCAATGCAATCTTTTTTAATTTGACATCTCATAACAACATTACGAATAGAATCTCTAATGATTTATGTATTTTTTTGTACTATAGGAGTAACTAATAAAAAGTATACAACTGCTAGCAAAGAGATCTGCTGACATTTTGATTTAGCAGCTAATATTAACAAGTAATGGAAAACAAATATTATTGGTCTATCTCTCAGTAGCACTATGTGTGTGCTCATATACTCTTTCGATTTATCATTGGGTTTCTCACCATACTGTTAAATTTAAATACTAACTTTGTGTATGTTATAATATATTATCACTAGAGATGAAGTTAGAGACAAAATAAGAGGGACACACTACTATAATATTATATTACCTCAACATACAATATACACAAGATAAAACATATAAGTAAAGAGAGAAGATTATGTTGGGCTGAGACACAAGTACCCCGTCTGACCCCTTAGACTATTCATACAAGTTAATGGGGACGACGAGCAATGATCTATATCATAGGCAATGCATAATAATAAAAGATGCCATAGGATTGATTTTTGCAGATATTATAGTATACACATATTTGTGTAAAATTAAGGTTTACACTATGTATACTTATTAAGAACTTAAAAGTAACTTTTATATATACAATCATAGATAAAAGTTTTCCTCAATAATATCAAACATATAAAAGAGAAAAAAAATAATCAAACATATAATCTTTTTGCAGAATAATGTAGACCCGGAGTTCGTTGCCAAGCCGGTTGAGCTAAGATCATTGTCATTCGTGGGCACGCACGAGTACCTCACTCCGGAGATCGTCTCGGGCAAGGGCCACGGTAGCTCGATGGACTGGTGGACGTTGGGCATCTTCATCTACGAGCTCCTGTATGGCGCCACGCCGTTCAAGGGCCACAACAACGAGACGATGCTAGGCAACATCGTGGCACGCACGCTCGAGTTTCCCCCATTTCCGTCTAGGAATAGATTACCTGTTTTTCCTTACCACTCAGATCCACTAGGATGGCTTTTTTATTTTGACACCTAAAAAATGCAAAAATCCTAGTAGATCAAGAAAGCCACGCCGCTGTTTGGCGCACGGATCGGCTTACCACTCGGATCTGCTTACCACACAGATCCCTGCACCTACCGCTGTTTGGCGCATGAGCGGCAGGGACAAGAAAGCCACGCCACATCGTATGGAATGGACGCGACAACTTCACAAGGCATCCACATCGTTCAAAATGCTGTGAGGGGCGATAGCCCTTCATGCATCTACTTACTACTTGAAAGTGCATCTAGGCCCCTAATTTTATTTTGGCGATTAGCGTCAATACAATTAAGAATGAACTGATATTTTATTGAGCATGTGTGTAAATAACGGTCCAAAGTTTGATGATTAAAGTATATAGAAACAAAAAGGAGAAAAGAAGATGGAAAAGTGCTTCAAAGATGATATTCAATTTTTACTCAAGAACAAAGCTCATGAAGTTTTTATTTTTATCTTGAGTATAGGAAAACCGTACTATCAAGAGGGACACAAGAGTTTAAAGAAAAAATAATCCAGGTGCCAAAATTCCCATTTCCAGGCCAAAATCTCTTTTCTAGAGCCAAATTATCAGACTTATCCGATGCATCGGACAAGTCCATTGGACTCTAGTAAGGCTGCCACTCAGGGCCGTTGAACTTGTCCGATGATCATCGAGAAAGTCCGACGTGTCGGATACTTCCATTGGACCCCAGTACCCTTGTCACTTTGTGTCATCAGACATGTTCGATAACCATCGGACTTATCCGATGGACAAGACTTGTCCGAAGCATCAGGGAACTTCATCGGACTCTAGGGAGCAAGCCAACCTATTTTATCGGACATGTCCGATGACCATTGGACTTGTCCAACACAGCTCTCAGAAATTGCTCGTCTAATGGCTCTTTTTCTTCATGGGCTATAAAGAGAGCCTCATCTTACACTTTGGCCGGTAGGTCACTCATTTCACTCAAAAACACTCTCAAGCTCACTTTGCTCTCCCCAACTCTCCTCCCTTGCTTCCACTCTTGATTTGTGAAGGGATTGAGAGAAGATTGAAGTGCTACATCATCACCAAGCTTCCATCCTCTTGGGCATTTGGTTTCATACTCACCGTCGACGACTCTTGTGTTTGTTACTCATGGGGATTCATCTCCTAGACGGTTAGAGGTGCTCGTTAAGCTCTCAACTCGTGTGGTGACGTCTCGGGAAGTTTGTATTGACCCCTCCTTTGTGAAGTTGCTAGTGGAAAATCAAGTTTAATCTTAGTGGTCCTTTCTGGAGAGGTTAAGGGTTAAAAGAGACCCGGTCCTTTTTGGACCCCTTAACGGAGGCGTAGGCTTCTTTATGGAGCTGAACTTCGGTGAAAAATCCCATGTCCCCTTTGTGCTTATTTACGTATCCTTTATTACTTGTTCTTGCTCATAAACTTGCTAGTTAGGGTTTGCTTCATAATTCTCAAATTAACTTATGTAGGTTGTATGCTAGATTTTTTCCTTGCTTCTACAACTTCCTCTAGCTTGTAACCACTACCTCCTAACTTGCCTTGCACTAGATTGAAGTATTAATCGACTGATCTACTTTTCTATCTCGTGCCATCGGACAAGTAAGTGTACATTACCCAGGATCATCGGAGAAGTCTGACACTATGCATTTAACTTTTATTATTAAGTATTTCTTTTAGAGATTATCACCTCTTCACCTACCTCTTGGCACTTTAATTAGTATTAGAGCAAGTATTTTCTATAAAGCTTAACCGCTTGAAGATTAAAGATGTCAAAACTAGAAGAACGACCACCCACCACTCTTCCAACCAATGAAGGCATTAGTGGTTCTCGAAATAGAGATGATGCAAGGACTGGAGATGGTGATAAAGGTGCTCTACCAAAAACCTACAACAATGTCATGTATGATTATGATGATCTCAAAGAGAATCGCATTGGACAAGGGTCGGGTAGACTCCCTTACTTTGATGGATAATTCTATAATCATTGGAAATGCAAGATGATAATGTATTTGGAATCCATGAGTCCACATGTTGCAAGTATAAACGAGAATGGTTTCTTGTGGGAAAATAGAGATAATCCAACTCGCAAGGATCAAATAAACATTCATCGCAATGTCATGGTAGCTAGTGCAATTGTTTCCGCACTTAGCTCCACCGAGTATGATAAGGTTGCCAGAATAAAGAATGCTAACCAACTATGGAGAAAACTTGAGGTTATTATGAGGACATCGATTCCGTCAAGGATGCAAGACTTGAAAAATTACAAAATGAATTCAACTTATTCATCATAGGTCTGGGAGAAGGCCCAAAAGAAGTTCATGAAAGGCTCATGAGGATTGTAAATCAAAGAAGAGCACTAGGAGCCAAAATGACCGACTTGGATATCAACAAAAGATTGCTACAAGCATTGATACCATGGGACAACAACATTTGCTAAAACATTAGAGAAAAGGACAACTTCAAAAGTTTCTCCACCGATGAAGTGCTTGGGAAGCTTCTATCCCAAAAGCAACAAAATGATCAAGCCAACAAGATAAATGCCTTGATCAAGCAAATTGAGGGAGCAAGTGGTGACAAAAATAATGTAGCACTCAAACGCTACATGAGAGAAGCAAGAGAGAAAGAAGAAAGTGGTTGATTCTAGTGATGAAGAGATGACTTTGCTTCTGAGAAGATTCAAGTCATTTCTCAAGAAAGATCACTACAAGAAGAAGAGCTTTGATAAGGGCAAACCAAGAAGGTCAAAAAGAACTTGCTATGAGTGTGGTGATGAAGGACATTTCATTAGGGAATATCCAAAGAAGAAGAACAGAAATGAAAAAAGAAAGATAAGCATCATAAGAAGGACAAGAAGTGCAAGAAGTATAGAAGACATGAAGCTCACATTGGATAAGAATAGAACTCCGATGACTCATCCTCCTCCTCATCTTCCTCCTCTGAATCCGACTCAGATGAGGGAGGCATTGCTACAATTGCCATTGGCGTCACTCCCACCAACACTTCACTATTTGGGAGCTTGAGTGATGATGATGATGACAACACTCACAAGTGCTTCATGGCAAGAGGATCCAAGGTATCTAAATCTAAACATAAGCTCTTATACTAGTAGTAGTGATGATGATGGTATTGGATATGCTGAGGGTGCTAAGCACAGTGCTAGGGAAAACAAGAATGGGAAAGAATTCCTTAAGTTCACCAAGGAAGGATCTAATCAAAAGAAACAAGCCAAGAACATGAACACTAACTAATCTTATTTTGTTAATAATTCTCATGCTAATGTGCCTAATGCTACTTGTGCTCTCTTTCATGACTTTGATGCATCATATGTGCTCATGAGAAATATGCATGGTCGTGTTTTTGCAAAATATGTTGGGCCACGTAACAAGAGGCCAAAGGCTTGTATGTGGGTGCCCAAAATACTTGTGACTAATGTGAAAGGACCCAAGCAAATTTGGGTACCTAAGAATAAAGGTGATCAAGTTGGATAATTGATAGCGGATGCACCAATCATATGACATGAGACAAAAAGTATTGACGAAGCCAAAGGGTGAACAGGGTGGGCCCCGGCCCACCTTGAGATTTGGGCCAGCGACCCAACACCCATCCTATTGCCCTAACAGTCCAAACAGAGAGAGCGACTAGGCCTTGTGAGTCATGAGCATCCGAGGCTTTGAGAAGTGAATAATAGAACGACGAAGCAACAGCAGTTAGGGCGAGGTGCGAGCACCATAGAAGCCGAGAGGTCCGTCGTACATGGTTTAGTGTGGAATCGGCGGCAATAAGAGGGCTATATGTATGCATTGTGTGCAGTGGTCATGATCGCGCGTACTCCTACGCGTCTGCAGCTGTGTGACTGATGTGTGCTCCTTGATCCTAAGTAAGCAATGTCACTTGTATAATTCGGCTGGTTGCTTGCTTGTGTAAGTAGTTTCTACTCGTAACAAATTAAACTATATACTATTTTAATCGGTAGCGTGCTTTCAAGTCCATCTAATGCCTAATTAGATTGCTGACTTCACACCAAAATTAATTGTAAGCAATGTGTTCTAGGTTAATGTTTTCTTGAATATGAAAGAACATACTATGGATTCTTTTGTGGCTATTAGAAGCAGTACACCCGATAAAAAAGTAGTTTTTTTTATTTCTTTCTTATTATTTAGGCTTGTATTGAACCATAATTGTTGATTTTTAGTATATTTCTAAGATATTTTTATCAAGCTCTTGGATTTGCATCATAAGTTGGCACTTGAATTTTATTTTGTGAGAAAAACATTTGCCGGCCCACCCTGATTTTGAATCCTAGCTCCGCCACTGACAAAAAGATGTTCAAATCATTTGAGCCAAGTCACAACAAAAATAAATTCATCACATTTAGTGACAATGGAACGGGACAAGTACTAGGTTATGGTAAAATCTCTCTCATTCCTTCATATTCTCTTTCTAAGGTTATGTTTGTTGATCACGTTGACTTCAATCTATTGTCCATTTTGTAATTTTATAAAATGGGATATGATTATTTGTTCAACGAATGTGGTATGACCGTCTATATGGGTCGGTTGCTTTTAAGGGTGTGCTTAAAGGAAAGCTTTATATTGTGGATTTCTCCACGGATGAAGCTAGACTTGGTACATGCTTATTAGCAAAGTCCAACATGGGGTGGTTGTGTCATAGAAGGCTAGCCCATGTTGGTATGAGAAATCTTCACAAACTCCAAAAGGGCGGCCACATCATAGGACTAACCGATGTTTGCTTTGAGAAAGATAGAATTTATAATGCATGTCAAGCGGGAAAATAAGTTGGAGCTTCACACCCTTCCAAGAATGTGATGACCACTACAAAGACCATTGGAAATGTTGCACATGGACCTCTTCGGTCTGGTCTTTTTCAGGGATTATCACCTATTCACCCACCCCCCTCTGTAGGATCGAAGGACCCCGGCTAGAGGGGGGGTGAATAGCCGAATTAATAAATTAAAAGCTAACTATCCGACTAATTGCGGAATTTAAAGACAATTGGATAAAAGCAAGCACAAGACAACTAAACCTAGGTTTGAACTAAAGTAGGTTGACAATCCTAGGTGACATACATCATGCAACTTCTAGTATGTAAACAACAAAAGAACAACATGAAAAGAGACAAAGGATATTTTCCCGTGGTATCGGTGATTTGCCGATCACCCCTAATCCACGTTGAGGTGGATTCAAGCGTATGATATGCTACTCTCCTCAAGTATCCACTTCTCCACCACCAAGAAGTGCTCACAAAGAACAACTTGAGATATAACACAATCAATACCTTGAACCTCTCCAAACCTCGATTCCACTAGGGTTGCTCTTCACCACTCCGGCGAGGCGAGCACCGCACCTCTCACAAGAGTCCGGGCCTCCTTCACACACTTCTTGAAGGGCTCACGGATTTGACTCCTCCAAGCCGTCTAGGAGGCGACAACCTCCAAGAGTAACAAGTCGATGACGCTTGCTTGAGGATCCCAAGTGCCACAATGCTCAACTCACTCAAGTTTAGGGCACTCACACTCACACACTTGCAATCTTTCCACTAGGACTTTGTGTGAGAGAGGAATAAGCTCCAAAGGGTGTACAATACTTTTCAAATGGCCAACCCCCCTCTATGCACGGCATAGAGGGGCTATAAATAGCCCATTCTTTGAAAACTAGCCGTTACAGCTTTCTGTGCGCTGGACGGTCTGACCATGACTCCACACGATCGGACCGTCGTACAACCCAACGGCTAGTTTGACTTTCAAACTTGTTCTGACACGAGCCGGACGGTCAGACCGACATCCCACACGGTCAGACCGTGGCTTGGGACACTTTTAGTTTTCACCCGAGACCAGCTTCTCTGTCGACACCAGACATGTGACAGCGGTCAGACCGTGGCTTGGGACGGTCAGACCGTCGGGCCATCTCCCGAGCCACCAGAGAACTCAATCCTCTGGCCGTCTCTGGGGAGCACCCACGGTCAGACCGTGGATCCCGACGGTCAGACCGTCGGGCCACCACCCGAGCCACCCGAGGACCAACTTCTCTGGCCGTCTCTGGGAGGCACCTACGGTCAGACCGTGGATCCCCACGGTCAGACCGTCGGGCCACCACCCGAGCCACCCGAGGACCAACTTCTCTGGCCGTCTCTGGGAGGCACCTACGGTCAGACCGTGGATCCCCACGGTCAGACCGCCAGGAGCATTCTGCCAGCCCTCCTTTCTATATCCCTTAGCTGTCTCTCAACGAACCACTCACAACGATAGGCTTTGAGCATTTTTGGCAACCATGGATACTCAAGGTCATCTCATCGACCCCTCTTGATAGTACGGCATTTAACCTATAATCCGGTCACTCAACTCTAATATCCTTGTGACCGGCAAAACAGAAAAACCCTATCAAGATACCTTTGCCTTGAGTCATCCATATGTATATCACTTCGTTCATCATTCCATTCCTTATTATGACTACAACCACAATTATCTCAACAACGTAGTTAGTCAAAAATAAGGGTCGTCATTAATTACCAAAACACTAAAGCGGGCCTAGATGCTTCACCCTCCCTCTAGGCACTTTTGCTACTACTACGGGCATCTTCTGTGCAAATGACATCAGTCCCCAAATGAACTAGACTTCCCATTGGCTTGGATGGAGACTTGGGCTAGATCATGTGGACCTAGAGTTCGAAATGATTGATATACTTATTTGATCTCCTAGAGTCAAAGGAAGTTAGAACAATAGATACATTCATAATATTTTTTTTTTAAAAAATAGATACAATTCCCCTATTTTGATGAACATATCCTATAATGTAAATTATATGATCTACATTCTTAGTATAAGAAGAACAACCTTACAATGTGGAATATCAAAGGATTTATGTATTTGTATTAAACGGATAACTAATAACAACATACAAATGTCACTGAAGAATTGAGCCCAACAAACTATAACGGTTCGCCTTTTGTTTTAGCAACTAATAGTAACGAGTCATAAGAAATAAGACCATTTGACCACCTCTTCACAAGACTATGTTTCTCATCTTGTATGCTTTTGGTTTGTGAGTGAGTTGGTTATCATATTATTAATTTTAAGTACTAACATTGTGGGTATAGAAATGTCTGATCACCAAAGATAAGGTTAGAGACAAAATGAGAGGGGTACATTTCTATGACACTATATTATCTTAATCTACAAAATATATAAAATAAAAGATAAGTCAGAAGACAAAATTATGTTGAGGTGAGACACGAATACCCGTCTCATCCTTTAAACTAGTTATACCAGATAATGGGGGCAGCGAACCATGATCTATATATATGGTGATGGATTATGGATAAAGAAAATGTCATACTATTGTTATATGCAGATATTAGTATACACAAGTTCATGTTCAACACTTCATGTACTTATTAAGAACTTAAAAAGTAACTTCTGTATATATTGCAACACGGGGCGTGGAACAATGCTAACAAACATAAAATCTTTTCTCGATAATATCAAATAGAAATGAGAAATTTACCTATACAAAATGTGACATTATTTTTAACTTTTAGATGTGCATATATACATCTAAACGCATATCCATTAGGAGTAGCATTCTCTAAATGAAAATTGGATAAATATCACTAATTGTGGGCTATGTAATGCACAAGTTGAGGAGGCACTCATTCATCTATTTTTCATCTGCTTTTTTAGCAAGTGGTGCTAGCCGTTTGTTCATCGGAACACAACACTTGAGCCAAAATGACATGTTGCAGTCAGCAAAGCAGACCTTTTAATTCGTAAATCTTTAGAGAAGTCACAGTAGTTGCACTTGCTCTGCTTGCTTGCCTATTTGGTGCCAAACGAATGATGTGGTTTTTGATAGGGCTGATCTTTCGCTGGTCCAATGGAAAAAGTTCTTTAATGATGAGTTGTCCAAGGTTTCGATTAGGGGTAAACCAAGCTGAGCATTTAACAGTAATACGATACAGAAGTCAGTACAGGAATGGCTTGGCTGATAATGTCCCCCGATCATGCAATTTTATATTCACTTCCGCCTCGAAGTTCTGGCGTCGATCGCGGAATGCACTGCAGCCCCCAAACAACGCTCCTTGATCACCTTCCTCTTGTCCTCCGCGCACCATCGGCATCAACCGCCTCGACTACTCCGGCGACGTCTGTGTCTCCGACCACGGCAGGGTCGTCGATCGAGGACATCGGCGCTCAGCACCACACGCAGCAACACCACCCAGCTCCGGCTGCACGCAAAACCGCTGCCTGCTCCGGGATACAAAAAAAGGCTGACCTGACCACTGCTGCCTCACCGGCACGGGCTTCGAGCTCCCGTTCGAGCGCTACGTGGCGAGCAACTCTACGGCCACCACGATTACGTACCTCTTCAAGCAGAGCTCCTGGTCCTAGGTCGTGAACAGTTCAGCACACTGACAGCTTCCTGCTTCGCAACTGCCAGTGGTCGCTGGAGCTGCTCGCGTCTGAGCCTAGGAAAAAAATTTCGGTAGGGAAACAATATCGGTGGTTGCCGATAAAAACGGATTTAAATTCAAACAAATTTAAATTTTTTGAAAAAATTTGTTAGAAATTTAATAAAATCATCACAGATCCATTAAATAACACAATTATAAATATCAGGAATATAATAAGAGAAATATTCCACACGTTTAAGGTTTGCAACAAGTTAGATAGGTGATGTTCAATTGGCCAAACAAAATAGCATCAGTCCGAATGCAAAGTCCCAAATGGTAAAGTCTATTTGTTAATACAGTCCCAATTACAGTTCTAATCAGACAAGCATAATTGTCGAATGAACAGTCTTGCCATATCAAAATATGAACAAAACAAGCTGATGCAGCAATAAAGGGCACCATAGCTGCATCTTCTTCTAGACAGCTTAAATCACTACAAAAATTACATGTGAAATATTCAAAGCATGGTCACTAAGTCAAATCACAATCCAATAATATTGTATGAAGCAGCTGCTGCACTAAGCTAACCTTTTAGAGTTCGTAGACACTCTTGAGATAAGTTCGCTTCTTCTTCCTAGTTGATTTTGGCCGGAGAGAACTTGGTTCCGCAACAACACCTACAATGCCGAATATTAGTGCATCACTATATGTTTTGCACCAGCAATTCATCATTGTCAACCATAGTGTCATTCGTGCACGCCACCTCTTTTAAAACGTACCATCAAAACTATCGAGTTTTAACGCAGCAGCAAATCCTCTAACAAAAAAATGCCTATCAGGTTTTTGGATTGTTAGAAAATTAGACATCTTTAGGTTGAATTTAATCCATATTATTAGCAGCATATAGGTGATGATAAGTTTCACAAATTTGTTATTACTAGTTAAGATCGCTACTAAACTAGTGAGCCAAGGAGAATAAGAGTGTATCCCGCGGAGGGACCAGTGCCGGAGGCACCGGCGGCTCCATTCGTACCAGTCGTCATGGTATGTTGCTTGAAGTAGTCGAACTAAGTTGATGCGGGTAGAATGTTGTTGCCGTGCAGTCCCTCGAATGGCGCTGGAGGAAGTGGAGTAGTGGATCGGGGACGCGCTGGGAAGAAGTCGACGAGGTTGAGCAGTCGCGTCGTTAAGCGCTCCCAAAAAACCTGATCGCCCACACACCCGAGTAGGTGTTGCCTTACGGGAGAGGTTCCGGAGGCCTGCTCTCCTGAAGCTCCATGCACGCGGATCATCGGGATGGGGAAGACTCGGAAAGATAGGGGCAGTGCCGGGATGCACGTATATATAGCCTCAGCGGTTTGGAAACTACAGGCGAGGAAATAGAAAACTAACGCATGCAACAATTAATGCAGGATTTCGGTTTCCTTGAATCTTGCCTTTCCGTTTCCAGATCGCCCGCTCACCCGAGCAGGTGTCGCCTTATGGGAGAGGTTCCGAAGACCTGCTCTCCTGAAGCTCCGTGCGCGTGGATCGCCGAGATGGGGAAGACATGGAAAGATAAGGGCAGTGTCGGGATGCACGTATATATAGCCTCAGCGGCAGCGGTTTGGAAACTGCAGGCGAGGAAATAGTAAACTAACGCATGCAACAATTAATGCAGGATTTCGGTTTCCTTGAATCTTGCCTTTCCGTTTCCAGATCGCCCGCTCAGCCGAGCAGGTGTCACCTTACGGGAGAGGTTCCGGAGGTCTACTCTCCTGAAGCTCCGTGCGCGCGGATCGCCGGGACGGGGAAGACTCGGAAAGATAAGGGCAGTGCCGGGATGCACGTATATATAGCCTCAGCGGTTTGGAAACTGCAGGCGAGGAAATAGTAAACTAACGCATGCAACAATTAATGCAGGATTTCGGTTTCCTTGAATCTTGCCTTTCCGTTTCCAGATCGCCCGCTCACCCGAGCAGGTGTCACCTTACGGGAGAGGTTCCGGAGGCCTGCTCTCCTGAAGCTCCGTGCGCGCGGATCGCCGGGACGGGGAAGACTCGGAAAGATAAGAGCAGTGCCGGGATGCACGTATATATAGTCTCAGCGGTTTGGAAACTGCAGGCGAGGAAATAGTAAACTAACGCATGCAACAATTAATGCAGGATTTCGGTTTCCTTGAATCTTGCCTTTCCGTTTCCAGATCGCCCGCTCACCTGAGCAGGTGTCGCCTTACGGGAGAGGTTCCGGAGGCCTGCTCTCCTGAAGCTTCGTGCGTGCGGATCGCCGGGATGGGGAAGACTCGGAAAGACTCGGAAAGATACGCCGGGACGGGGAAGACTCGGAAAGATAAGGGCAGTGCCGGGATGCACATATATATAGCCTCAGCGGTTTGGAAACTGCAGACGAGGAAATAGGAAACTAACGCATGCAACAATTAATGCAGGTTTTCGGTTTCCTTGAATCTTGCCTTTCCGTTTCCACGCTACAAAACTTCCAAACGCGCGCGCGGCAGGGACGGCTCGGCTCGGCTTGCACGCACGCACGTACGCATATGGCTCGCCTCTAGCCCCTCTCAACTTCTCTAATAGGTGTAGTAAAAATTCATCTATTAAGTCGAGTCAACAAGCTAAAATATACCATGTGGTATTAAACCATTACATTTAATTTGTTCTTCAAGATTACAATGACGAGCTACGCCACGTTCGCTAACCGTGCGAATCTCCTGCTTTTGGAGATCGTGATCTCGATTTGGACGCATCAGCGTGAGCTGCTGTTCTGAGTGCCATCGTCCTACTGTGAACGAACGGGCAAACCAAAGCGCCCATGATGATTCTGCACTTCTGGTACGAAACATTATCGATGGGTGTGACTGTGACAACGGCGGTGGTGGTGGTAATGGTAATGCTCTCACCAGGTTTTCGGCGATGCTATGATTGCAGCCAAGCAGCACGTACCGCAGTTCATTTTCGTGCCGATGGATACCATTTAATAGTAGCACAATATATACATAATTTACTGGTGCATGAATCATGTTCTCGGCTGATAGTGTGCGCAGATCGTGCAGTTTTTATATTCACCTCTGCCTCGAGGTACCAGCCTTCTGGCGTGTGGCGTCGGCGACTGCACTCCACTGCACTGAACCCCACAAAACAACGTTCCTTGATCACCTAGTCGTACCTATTGACATCTCCCTCTCGTTGTGCGCTTCACCGTCGGCGTCAACCGCTTCGCCCACACTCCGGCTCCGTCTCTGCCTCCGACCACGGCAGGGTCGTCGTCGTGGACATCGAGCGCATCGTCCACCGGATACGCTGGATCTGACTCCGACCTCGACGCCGACAAGGATGCAGCAGACACGGCGTATATATATGCAGCACCACGCCGGCGCGTCGTGGTCGACGGGCTACAGTCGGGGCCGCAGGAACGTCAAGGGCGCCGGTGGTGACTGCACGCCAAACCCGGGGCGGGGTCCCATGGAGATGGTGCACGACACGGTTCACAAGGGGTGCTGTGCTGGTCCAAAAGTGCCCGTTTGCTGTGGTGGCTCATGCTTACGAACCCGGACCCCCGGAGCTTGAGAGTGGCTCCGGTACGCGTGGACAGCAACGTGGGATTATTCGAGCTCGGTCCAGCTCGGGCGCTACGTGCGTCGCGTGCAACCCGTCATCGTCCACGGCCACCGCGATTACTTCTTCAGACATATATACAGCGGAAACGATCTCCTTGTTTGCAACTTCCAGTGGTCGGCTGGCAGCTAGTTGCTCGATGCATGGCATGGGACACCAACGAGGCCAGGAAACTGCTGATGGCGTGGCGACCCTTAACACGCGCCGGCCCGCGTTCGATTCTGACGGCTAGTCGTAAGCGCTCATCCACCTGTTGATGCTCACCGACTAGGGCTGCTGTCGATGGTCACTACCTGCACGGTCTATGGGCTGGGCTGCTGGAATAGTAGATCAGATCACTGCGAAGACGGCGCGTGGTGGCCGCTCGTCACGCACTTCGCGCAGCAGGCCCTGCTGGACCGGCGCATCAGGATAAAACAGCTGTTGAAAACATCGCGATATTCATATTTATACTCCGCAAAATATCTTTTGGTATGGATAGTCGTGTAGGATTATGGAGTTCTACACGGGTTAAATTGTAAAGCACCTTTTTTTTTTCCTATATATAACAGCGAGAGCATAGCGGGAAGCGGTAAAGATCCTCAATTCACACATTTTTGGGTTCCTTGCGTGGGTGCATTAGTGATCTTCCCTAAACCCCGAATTCATCATCCTCCTCTAAAAACTAACAATTAAATAGCACATTATACAACTGAACCAAAGAAATGCTTAGCATATAGCTCATTTGTACAACTGTGACAACGATGTTATTTCTTGGTTGCTTTGATTAACAAAGTGATCTTAGCCAATGGATGTTTTGGTCGGAAAAAGGAATAAGAGGAATAGGTTGCACGACCACTAGCTCCAGTTGTACCATAAAACTCTCCACTACCGCAAAATAACTAAATCAACACAATAGAGAAAGAATACCATTAAAAATATTTAGTATGTTTACATGGTTTGAGGTTTGGAAAAACAATTTGAAAGTCTTGGTCATTTGAATTTATACCTGTTAAGTTAAAAATATGACCTAAATTTGATATTGAATGCAGTACATTATCACACCACTACACGTACTATTTGTAGATTTTAAAAAATGTAGAGTTTTTCTTTTGTGTAAATAATATCCTAAATTCTACAAACCGACGTTACTTATATTTGCTGTTAAAAGGGAGAACAAAAAGTTTGCATTTAAGTAGAACATTATCTAAAAGGCTACAACAATTCACAAACACAAAGATTGAATTAGTCTATTTTAATTTGAATTTAAATAAAATATTAGATATGCCACAAAAAAATAAACACATTATTTTTCATATAAGCATATGTATATGTAGAAAAATTCGGAATAAATTCATGATCTATAATATTGGATAAATAAGATGATGCACTTTATAATTTTGTTAGTTGTACATATAATGACAAACTGTAGTTCTGTTAATAAAGAGATTACAAAATAAAATACGTGTTAAAATATTCAAACACATATAAAGAAGAAATAAACTAAAATTTGAAGTTTAAAATCATCTTATGGCATGTTTTAATTTTCTCTGAATCCCACTAAAACTTTGTAACAAATAATAGCTATTAAGCTGTTGTATATCACACTTGTTCTTGCAGTAGTTACTAGTACAAAAGTGAATCCTGGTTCCTACTCCAAAGCATTCTAAGATGAGAGTTTTTACTCTGCTAGAAATCGCCTACGGCATGTCAAACCTGGCATCCATCTTGACTTCTTGAGATCTGCCTCCTTGGCTTCTAGCAGGTTGTGTGATCGGTTTGTGAGCCGCCCAGGGCCAGCTCTATATTCTCAAGGGCCCTAGGGCAAGCTTAATGCTTGGGACCTTAAGAAAATAAACATTGGGACATAATATGGTTATAGTTTTTGCTAATATGATTACCTCAAATATGTTATGGTTGCTGCTAGTTGGGGGTCTGAGCTGAGTAAAACCTTATTGGAGTTGGATAAGTATATGCATACACAAAAAAATTTGGGCCCCTCCTTGTCCTGGGCCCTAGGCCATCGCACTCATGGCCTAGGCACAGAGCCGGCTCTGAGCAGTGGCGGAGCCAGGATTTGGACATAGGGGGGGCCGACTCACCAATGTCCGTAACCCTCAGAAAAAAATTGTCATCATGATATAAGCATGCATATATTAGAAAATAAACGTTTGTATATTAGGCAAAACAATGTAGTATAGTCTTTCTAATGTAAAAGCTACATCTCCGTTAACTTTAACTTAGCTCTACAAGGACCAGCTAAATCAAAAGCTTTGATGATATCAGAAGTACTGATCTTTGCCGCTAGTTCCTTTTCAATATAAAACACCATGTAACTTCGTAAAAAGTCATCTCCCATCTTGTTCCGAAGACGTGTCTTGACAAGTTTCATAGCTAAAAATGCTCTCTCAGTTGTCGCAGTTGACACTGGAAGAGTGATGACCAACCGTAGAAATCTATTGACCATCGGATAAATAGAATTTTTACCCACTTTAACCGATCCATTAGTTAGATCAGCACGAGATGACGATATCTTTAGGACTGGATAATTGTATACATCAAGTTGAAAATGTGGTAGTTGACATTCCAATTGGGCTCTTTCTTGACTAGAAAAGTCTGCAGGATAGTATTTTTCCACCAGAGTGCATATCTTTGACCTATCAAAAGTTTCATGTCTTGGATCCAATGTGGCACACAAAGATAGAAGTTCTGTTGCTTGAGAGCTAAATCTATCCTCTAACTCAATCAATTGTTGATCTATTGCAACATTAAAAGCATCTACTTTGTAATGGTGAAGAGTTGTGGTGTTATCATGCTTGTTCCGAGATTTCATAACATCAACATACCTACATATTTCAAATATGTAGATTCATATCATAAACTAGAATAACACTATTATAGTATAAAACAACAGAAGCTAAATTGTTTAGAATAAGGAACATACTTGCGATTCATATCAGGGATCTCAATTTCATGTTTGACACAAAAAGATTTGATCTCCTCAAGAAGAGGTTCCCAACCATCATTTCTCAAGTCATCGAGTAATAACTTTGTGTTAGAAACTAAATCTACTGCATTCACAATATCAATAGATTTCTTTTGGAGTATTTGGCATAGCACATCAGTGATCTTCACTATCTTTTTCATCAGGAGCAGAATAAATACAAAATCAAATTTGACTATAATCTTGAGAGCACCAGCAGCATCACCTCGGGAATACTTTGATACTTGTCAATCATTTGAAACACTCCGTAGGACTAAAATCGTGACAGCAAACATCTTTTTCAAGCTCAAAATTGATTTGTAATGTGAACTCCATCTAGTGTCTCCCGGCCTCTGTAGACTACCTGTCTGATTAGCCCCTCTTCCTGTATCAAGCTCTCCCAATTCAATTTCATGAATAATTTCCTCAGCTTGGTTAGCTAGTAACTCATCATTGCGCTTAGAGAAGCACTAAAAGTATTTATGATGAAATTTGCATCTTGAAAAAATATATGAACCTCATGTACCTCCCTTGATGCTGCAACAAGAGCCAATTGGAGCTGATGAGCCATGGAGTGAATATAATATGCATAAGGACATTCATTAAGAATTAGCACCTTCAATCTATTCCACTCCCCTCTTATGTTGCTTGCTCCATCATAGCCTTGGCCTCTAATGTCTTGCACACTCAAGTTATTGTCTGCTAGGACAGCACAAACTGAGTTCTTAAGAGTCAATGTAGCAGTGTCTTTAACATAAATAATATCGAGAAAACGCTCCTTTATAAGTCCTTCTTTGTTCACAAATTGAAGTACACTCACCATTAGTTCCTTTTTAGATTCATCTCGAGACTCATCAACCATTATGCAGAACTTGCTATTTTCAATTTCTTCTCTAATTGAATACTGCACTTTCTGAGCATATATCTTAAGAAATTTAGTATGGACTTCATATGAAGTATACTTTGCATTTCTTGGAGCATTTTCTAAAATAAATGCTTTCACTTCTTTGTTATAAGAGGCTACAAGTTTCATCAGCTCAAGAAAATTGCCTTGATTTATGGAATCTGCAGACTCATCGTTGCCTCTAAATGGACATGCTTGAAATGTTAACCACCTAATAATTATAAACAAATACATAATTATCAATTATCATATAACAGAGTATAAATTATTGTTGTTGTAATAACAAAAAAGAATACAAGAAAGCATCATTACCTAATACAATCAATTGAAGTTGGAAGTGTAAGTCTCGCATCTGCGACAATCTTCTCTTTTTGTTTAACAATCACATTGTCAACATGAGCCTTTCTATTCTTCAGATTATTATAGCATTCCACAGAATAATTATGAGCTGAGCTAGCATCCTGACCCATATGAGTCAAAAAAGCACATTTATCTTTATCATTAACCTTCTTCCAGTTATTAAATCCTGTGACTGTGAAAGTATCTGACCCACATTTTCCAGTTGGTTTTCTAAAAAATAGAAAACAAGGCAGGCAATAAGCACGATCAGTGTACGGTGAATACTCTAACCACCAAAATTGTTTAAACCAGTTGCTACAAAATCCACGATGATGTTTGGTCAATTTGTTAAATGGGTACTCTGCCAAGATTAGTTGATACGGGCCCTCTGATATATAAAACCGTTGAGCATCATCTTGTTGCATAGGTGGATGTTCTAAAATTGGAATGGGTTTACCTGGGTCCCTTTCAAATGGAATAGTTCTTTTCTGTTGAGTTGTATCTTGTTGTGCAGAAACATTTGGATTTGGCATTTGCACATCAAATGGCTCCATAGCTTGATCGTTGGTTGCAGGCTGGTTGGTTGAGCTCGGATTTTCATCTTCAACAGCAGCAGTAGCAGTACCACCGGAACTTGAACCAACAACTGGCTTATAAAAACTATCAATCGTCCTAGTCCTTTTCATGCTGAAATTGAAATCAATATGGCAGGAGATTAACAATCAATATTTTCTCATCTAATCCTATTGGCTAATACAATTGGAGATTAAATAAGAAGAAAGAAATTAGATTAACATTCAGCCTCACCTGGCAACATCGTGTAGAGCAGAGAGGCGGCACGATAGGGATTGAATTATGACGACGTGCGTGGCGGCGTAGAAGTTGGAGCGATATGTCTGCTATGTTTGGGGTAATATTATAATAATCTAATTCCCGTAAAGACCTTCTAGAGTACGACTGGGCCCAAATTATTAGAGGGGGCTAGATCAGACTTAAGCATGTACAGGAATTAAGGGGGGGGGGGGGGGGGGGGGTCCTCTAGTAAAACTCGGACGTTGGGCCCCCCCCCCCCCCCCTGTCTCCGCCTCTGGCTCTGAGCCGCCTACCTTGGGGCTTGTGAGCGACCGGTGCTGGAAGTCGTAGAGCTTGAGTACCTGGTTGTCTGCAAAGTTGGTGGCACACTCCGTGCATGCTGTTGAGGCATTGGTCCAGCGAGTAGTCCTAGTACCTGCCATAGGTAGGCCTGGTAATGGGTCGCTGCCCACAAGTCCTTTAAGGACCATAAGGCCAGTCTCAATGCGATCTTTCACTGCACGGTTTTCAACAGTGATACATCAGCTTTGAGATTTTGTACTATAAAATGAAATTACGTCTCTCAGTGCTTAGTTTCATATCACAGTTTTATATGCTTATCAAAATATTAAATTGTTGCTAGGTGGCCTTCAATGGTTGGTTATGGTTGGTTGGGATGAAAGAAAATATTCTCAATGCACTTTTATTTGGCTTTCATTTTATTAGAAAGAGTGCACATAGCCTTTCATGGGGATGAAAGGCATTTGCTCTTTTTCATAATAAATTTACTGTCATGTCACCATTTTTACTGATGTGACAACTAATTAAATGCAAATGAAAGGTCCATTGAGACTGACCTAATCAACCGTCATATATTTTTAGTTTAAAAATAAAGTAAATTTGAGTCTAACCCTTTTCAACCCAATTATCAATAAATCTAGTTCATTTTTTCAGCCTTTAACCAAGCCTAGCCGCAGGTGCTAGCACCCAACGAAAATATATACGAAATGCGTGAGGAAGGCCCACATGTCGTGTTCGAGGCCCGGATGGTGCTTCTCCATCAAGTGTTGATGGAGTCGAGGCGCTCGATGTCATCGACGACCCAGCCTATGCCTCAGGGTACGTGACGCGCGCGCTGGAACGCCAAGCGCCGCCGGCGGCTGCACGCGAAACCGGAGTTCCCGGCCCGTCGTGTCCTGCTTAGTTCGCGGCAAACGAGCGTGTCCTGCTCGTCGTGGGATTGACAACATCGTCGGTGATCACTGCCTGCTCAGGACCACCAAGAAAGTCCACTACAGCTGCGGCTCCACGGCATCGAGATGGTGCACGACATGTCGCGTCACGACACGGACCTCACAGGGACACGGCAGCGATCTGCACGCAGCGGCTCATGCTCGCGCATCCGGAGCCGGAGGTGGAGTGGCTGTGGTGGGTGGATAGCGAGTCAGCGACACAGTCACATAGGCCTCGAGCTCCCGCTCTGTTAGCAAGGCAATATTCAGATGTACAATCTTCAGAGGTTATAGATGTTAATGTTAGGGTTCTTTCCGTGTTTCGTTAGCTTCAAACATGGCATGTAATCTCTGTTAAGTACGTGGCGAGCAACTCCACGGCCACCACGATTACTTCTTCAAGCAGAGCTTCTGGCCCTGGTTCGTGATTGCGGATGGACAAGGTGTACACCGAGAAAAGGATTGTACCTGCACGCGCTGGACCGGTGCATCATGGGCGTGGAACGTGCATTCAAACTTCGCTGACCACAGGGTGCTCTCAGGCTCTATGACTTCGAGCACCGGTGGCTGGCGAGCGCCGAAGTCAGGCGGATGGCGAACTGGTGGATGAACCTGCTTGAGGCCAAGGAGAGGAGGCTATTTCTTATTCGAAGATAATGAATTCACTTGCTTCATAAAGAGAATAAAATCTGTTGGCATGAAGCTAGGATGGCCACTTGAGTACTGCCCTGCTCCTTTGTTTGCATTGATTTTTCTTGGGCGTCAATTTTGCAACAAGAGGGACGACATAGCAACTGACTTGCAGTTACTTGTTTGGCAGTTTGGTGTCAATTTTGACTTTTCATTCAGAAGAAGTGAATATTCTAGCAGTCTATAGTTCAAAACATTGAGATATTATTCATAAAATATCTGTTGGTATGGATAAATAAAAAGAATATAAGTTGTGTGTAAAACTATGAAGTTTTGTATAGGGGTTAAAGTGTTAAGCAACTTTGTGTATAACACAGAGCATAGTTTTGTGTATAACACAGAGCATAGCAGGGATAGTGTTAAGGACCCCCAATTCACTCATTTTTCTGGGTTCCGTGCGTGTGCATTAGTGTTATTTCACAATCCTTAAAATTCCGTCATTCTATTTCTAAACTTCACAATACTACATGGTATTTTTGAAGAATGCTTCACATATAACACATCAAAACAACTATGTGACGACCATGGATCTTAACCAATAGATTCTGATTCTAACAGAATAGTGTCTATAGCTAAACACACATAATAAAAGAATGAAGGAAGAGTGCTAAAAATATTTTGTCAATCCATATACTCCAAGCTTCAGAAAACTAAGTTGAAATACTTTTACTTAGATAAGATGAAGTACATAGACCAAATTATTCAGTTTTGACCTTTTGAGGTTGTACATTGTGCATTATTTTTTTAAGAACAAATTATCACATAAATTTAGTACCAAATACACTATATTAGGAAACAATGAACTTATAATTCACAAAAATTAAGGATCATAAATTTGCTATGTTAAGTAAATAATATCCTCAGTTATGCCAATCACATTCCAACTTTTGTGCATATACTACCAGAAAACAAATTTTTCGTGAGTATGAGTATATTTCGTGAGGGTCATGGGAGAGCCTCCACAAAATTCATAATTTTCATGAGGGTCGCATAAAACCACAAGGAAAATCCATTTTTGTGAGAGTTTTTTCACACCACCATGAAAATCTCATTTTTATGAGGGTGGGCCATCACGAAAATAACAAGACAGAGTCTTGAAAAATATCTCATGAACCTTCCCACCCAGATCAGGGCGGGAGCAAGGCCAAACTTTTTGCATGCCCAGTCAAAAAGCAAAACATAATCCCATCCCACCGCCGCATGCCGTCCGCAAATCCTAACCTAACCGCTTCCAAAATTACTTGCCGGATTCATCCGTCATCAATCCACCTTCATGATCTGTTGCTCCACCACCATCATCTGCAATGTTGCCCATAGATCTCTCGCACCTCAGGTCATCCTCGCCACTGAAGTTAGGCATGTGGTGCTGCGGGAAGACTTGTGCATCACCAGCTAGATGAGGGGACACGGTCGATTGTTGGACACTCACGCCATGAATCTTGCATAGGATTCGTGGTCTGGATGCCGACTCAGATGGTGCGACCTGCTGCCTGATAATACTGCCCTGCCTGCATCAGTTTATTTGTTTATATTACTCTCCACGAGGTTGGGAACCAAATCCACTTTAGGTGGACTCGATTTTTTTAGTAAAACAACTGCTAGCTTCGAGATGTTAATTCAATGGATTATATGAGTAGTTGAACAAATTGGAGGAGATAGATGAAAATTCGGATTTGTTGCTTCCATTTTTTTTCAAGGGTCAACTAAAGATTTGAGTAAATAGCAATATGTGGTTCATACATATATTTCAGCTATTCGTGTCATGTGTACAGTGGGTTGAAGGTTGCTTAAAGGTCAGAGATTGGAAGAATCTGAAATATGCAATGCCAAGTCCATCTAAGCGAGGAACTCTGGCCTGAATCAATAGGTTGGTCAGCATAACTTCGTAAAATTTCAATTTGATATTTTACAAACAACATGTACATGAATTGAGCTATTATTCTGCCATCAATTCAGCATCGAGAATATAGTGCTGCAATTCAAGGAATACAAGACAATCCAGGGGACTTCAAACTGAAGTCACTACTTTTGCTGGACTGAAGAAAATAAAGGAAACACATGTTTTCTTTATTAAGTATATGTTAGCAGTCTGTTGGTAGTAATTTAGCTGATCCTATGACATCCATTTCGTAGCAATTTAGTTGATGTACCTCTGCAAATGTTGTATGAATTACTGCTCTTGGGCACGTGAGATCAGAGATGTAACAGACTTTTTTAGCATTGGCTTATGAATATGACATTAGTGTACAAATGTGCAATGTTCAAATCAATTATAATTTGAAACACTTTGTCTCTAATGCATGAGTAAATTTGCAAATAATTATGAATATACAATATGAACAACGCTGCTGACCAAGTAAATTTCCTGGTGCCAAAGCTATTTTCCTGGCAGCCTTGAGCCGTCACGAAAACACATAATTGTGTAGGCCAACTGTCATGAAAATTCTCGGTGCAAATCTGGTGACACCCTATTTTTCGTGACGGTAGCTGCCAAGGATTGCCATCAGGAAAATATTTTCTGTGGGCCAACCCTCATGAAAATAGAATTTCCCTGGCGCCAAATTCGTTTGTGAATTTGTGTGATGGTTGGCCAATAGGAACTATTTTCGTGATGGTTTTATGCATTTTTGTGACGGTTTAAGTCACACAGGAAATTTTTCATTGTGTGGTAGTATATATGTAGCTAGTAGTTAAAAAGCTAAAAATTAGTTAAAATTATAGAATATTGGTGAAATCATGTGATAAAATTTCTATATATGTTGGATGTTCCTATATGTATTGAGTTCTTGTTGTGTTACAGAGATCACAAGAGGGTTTAAAACTAGTGTTGTCAAATTCATGATGTGATAATTGTGGATAGATTAGTTTGGTATGACATAATATGAAATTTTTTTTGCAAGAACATAATCATCAATTAACATTGGAAGCTGTAACCAAATGTCATTATAGAATGTATTCCATCCTATATAGATATGGTCTAACACCAATAGAAAAAACTTAGTTAAACAAATAATGAAAGCAAAATCCAGCTATTGTACAATCGTCTCATATATTTCTATGTTTTATTTAAAACAATTGATTATGTTTGATCATATGAATAACAGTGTACTAAAAGCAAGATTCACAATCACATTGTATAATCCATACTCTTCTTGCCTATTTCAATTTGCTCCGAATTCAACTAGAAACATGTAACAAATAATAATAATTCAGCCATTGTATATGTTGCTCTTGTTTATGCAGTAGTTAATACAAGACTGAATAATTCTAGTAAAACAACCAATTGATCAAAAAACTTTTACTATAATCACCGTTCCTCAAGTGCATTCTTGGCTTCTTCCAAGAACAGAGAGTGCCACTCTGCTACGACCTATGGGCTGTCGAACCTGGCGTCCATCTTGAGAGCTGCCTCCTTGGCCTCCAGCGGGTTCTGCGACCGGTTGGTAACCCGCCTGACCTTGGGGCTCGTGAGCGACCGGTGCTGGAATCCGTAGAGCCTGAGCACCTGGTTGTCGGCGAAGTTGATGGCACGCTCCATGCTGGTGAGGCACCGGTCGAGCGGGTAGTCCTCATACCTGCCGCAAGTCTTGCAGCCGACGAAGTGCGTGATGAATGGCCAGCGGTCGTCGCCGAGCCCGGGGTGGTGCTTCTCCATCATCTCCTCGTACTTGTCCACGAGCCCCGTCCAGAACCCGTGCAGGTAGAAATCCCTCTCGACGTGCACCTTGTCCATCCACTTGTCCTTCTCCGTGAGCAGCATGTGGATGAGCGACGACTGGTCGTCGGCGTCGAACTGCGGCCGGCCGGTCAGGCTCGCCGTCAGCAGCTTCCCTGCCTCGACGCGGACGGGGCCTTTCGGCCCCATCTGCACCCACGCGTCCAGCAGGTCCAGCGACCACTGGCAGTTGCGGAGGAGGAAGATGCCGGCGTTGAGCGAGATCCATGACCGCTTCTCGAGCAGGTCGTTGTACCCGTGGATGACGAGGTTCTTACCCTCGTAACGCGACAGCGGCAGCTCGAACGCCATGTCGGTGAAGATGGCGTCGCTGTCCACCCACCAGATCCACTCCACCTCCGGGTGTGCAAGCATGAGGCGTCTTGCGATGGGGATCTTGGACCAGTACCCGGTCAGCTCCGGGTCGAGGTGCGCCGTGTTGTACACGATCTCGACGCCGTGGAGGCGGCAGTAGTCGATCTTGTTCTTGATGGCCTTGAGGAGGTAGTGGTCGCCCATGGGGTTGTCGCACGGGCCCGGAGGGGAGCCTGTGACGAGGAGGATCTTTGGCTTGCCTTGGGCGTCCTTGGATGGGAACTCCGGGTTCCGGGACATCCACGTCTGCCGCGTGGCGTCCCAGTCGCTGATCTGTGGGCCGAGGCTGTACCTCTCCCTCGGCGCCGGCGTCGACGACGACGATGACGTGGCGTTGTTGTTGGATGATGTGGAGTTTCCGGCGGCGACGACGCCGACGTCGTCCTCGAGCTCGGAGTCGGAGCGGATCTCCTGGAGCATGCGCTCGATGTCCTCGACGACCTTGGCGTCGGCCGCGTCGCCGTCGGGGCCGCCGCCGCCGACGACGAGGTTGAAGCCGACGGTGCCGCGGAGAACGAGCACGGTGATGAAGCCGCAGAGGAGGGTCAGCTTGATGTTGTTCAGCGTCTGCTGCCGCTTCTTGTTCATGGTCGCACGCGCCAGCCTCCCGGCCGGCCGCCCACCGCCGGCCAACCCCATGGCGAGCAGAGCACACTAGCTACTAGCTCACTCACTCCTCCTTCTCCGCTCTCGATCGATGCGACGCGTTGCGAGATGCGAGGAGGCGAGTGGAGTGGAGTGAGATGTATAGAGAGAAGAGAGGAGGGTTTTGGGAGCAGAAAAGGAACGTTCCGTTTCAGTAGTGTCGGTACGCGCACGCGCTTGAGGAGAAGAGAAGGTGGGGTGGGGTGCAGAGGAAGTCAGCGGAGCGCGGGGACTCCGAGGGCGAGGCGAATACGAAAAAAATTGATGGATCTGGAGTACGACAGGGGATCGCGATTCCCGTTCTTCGGCGTCAGAATACGCGCGCGCCCAAGACGCCGGTGATTAATTTGCGAGGACTGTGGGCTTGCTAGATGCAGATGTAGATTAATGGCGCCTCGTTGACTGCTCAGACGGTGTGTGTATAAAATGTAATCGCCGGTACTGTCAATTCTGATTCTTGTGCCAAGCCTATAATGACATGACTTACCGTGTGCCATTATGTTGCACAACTTCATTAAGATAAAAAAGAACACCTGTCACAGCAAGAGAGTGAGAGAAACTTCAACGGTTATAAATTGATTGAAACTCAATTTTTGATTACTGCCATCCACCCTAGAGAGAGTGACACCCTAAACTGCAGATTTTGTAGGAACTGTGAATGTTTCAAGCTATTCTTTTACTACTAGATTTATCTTCAGTTGATTGATTCTTACACTGCGATCTGTTAATACGAGTGACTGTTCTTGAATGCAGTAACAGACTCAAGCAAGATACTCTTAGCAGTGCTCATCTGCACTGATTATTAATATATTCCGGCAGACCTCCTAATGGTATATCATGTCAAATCTTGTTGGGAAAGTAAAATTAAGAAACGCTAATGATTGAACAAATTAACATTTTGTCTCGGTTCGTTTTCTTGTTTGTCTCGACTCTTAGCAGGATAAATGAAGTGATGACAGGCGTAAAGGATGTGCAGTATTTTTTTGCGAGTGTGCTTTGACATGTTGTTCATTAAGAGGAAGAAAAGACGAAAACTACAAGGAGTCTTTTAGTCGGCCTAGAGACAGGACTAGCCGACATAAAGGGACTATTTGCGACATTGAAACAACGACCTACAACCAATGGTACACATTTCTCGCGATTTGGCAAACGACCTACAAAGAACAACAAAACAAACAAGCTAACGATATGCTCCAACTCCAACAGTCCAACTTAACATTCTGCTTGCCGTCCGAACAAACTTGGAGCGAACTCCAATCAGAAACCGTTCACCTCAAAATGTGCAGTTTCTTCAAGTTATTTTGTTTGTCCAGATTGACATGACACTCGTACTCCCCTGCTTCTTCAAAATGGAAACTGGACCACCCTTTGCTTTCTCTTTTGCAAAACCAGAATGGTTGTTTTTGTTGGAATAAACCACGCCATGGTGTTCGTGGCCGGGGCTTGCTTGTGTCGATGGTCGCTGGCGCCAGGGGGGGGGGGGGGGGGGCAGCAGGCCCTCCCAACGTTGTAGAAATTTTATTTTATCAGGTGTATATTTGAGTACATGGGCCAGGAAAATTAATTTAACTTGGGCCTTAACAGTTTATTAGTTTACTAGTAGCCTATTAACCAAGGTAGGTGAGCCCATGAGAGATCGGGATTGGAGTTGGAGATGACGTGATTGTGTGATCGGGAGTCGTAGAAGTCATCGCACTCGGACATCGCTAGCCTGCCGCCTGCGCCGCCGCCTTCACGCACGCGCTCGTGGCACGCAACGACGCACGTCCACGAGTACCAGGACGCTATCGCTCGTCGCTCGCCTGCGCCGCTGCCTTCATGGAATTCTGCGACGTGTTCACGCCGTCGCTCGTTTGCGCCGCTTGCCTTCACAGTGACCGTAAATTTTTTCTAGTCAAGGTGATACTTATAATTTATTAATCATTGTATTTATTGAACTTATTTGATTTTTATAGTTTATGATTAACAATTAAAAATTAAACTGTTATTTTACCATAGGCAAATATAACTAAATTTAAGATGAAGACAATGAAAACATATAATAATAAAGATAATGCATCTAATGCACCAGACAATGTTTTAGATGACGAGATTAATGAATGGCTTGCTGCACAATCAGAAGAGGAGGAGTATCTAGTGCAACCATCACCTAAAAGAGTTGCTAGAATAAATTCCGAGGATAGTAGTGTTTTGACAGTAGAACGAGATCCAGGATTACGTTATCAAATTTGGGACTATCCTCCTGATGATCGAGATCAAATTATCAGAGCATACATGAAACATGTTGTGGGACATATGTACCTGGGATACCTAACCACTCGGCTATATGGTCGAGTGGGCCGGGGGCTCGGTTATAATTTATTTGGTCCAGGAGATATTTATGTAGATATTTGTTTGAGTAAGCAACAAGTTAGGTTAGTAGATATGTTGATAGATAGAATCTGTTATAACCGACTAAAAGATTACCATGTAAACCTCTGCCCTTCGGATATATAAGGAGGACAGAGGGTCATTGACAAAGGGGAGACTCGTATTGGAACCCTAATTCCAGTGCGAACCCTAGCAATACAGAAACACCAAACATGACGTAGGGTTGTTATCCTTCGGGAGGCCTGAACCTGTATAAACCCTGTGTCTTATGTCCATCGATCTTTCATACTCATACGCATACCTAGATTTACTATCGAGAATATCTCTCGACACATGGTCCATATCAATTTTTGATGGATGTATACCCTCCTTCTGGTTCAGAGAAGCATCAGAGCAGGTTTCAAGCTCATTGGTTCCAAGCTTTTCCTTGGTTAGAATATTCACCTACAAAAGATAGAGTATTCTACTTCTATTGTTTTCTTTTCTCTAAGAAACCAATAGGAAAGAAAGAATCAAATGCATTCACAGTTGCTGGTTTTAGGAATTGGAAAAAGGTTAATGATAAAGATCGTTGTGCTTTCCTGACTCATGTGGGCAATGCCGGTTCTGCTCATAATTACTTTGTTGAGTGTTATCATAATTTGAAGAATCAACCAAATCATATTAATAATGTTGTGGAGAAGTAGACAAATGAAGACATCAAGAAGAACAGATTACGTCTTAGAGCATCGATCGACATAGTGCGATGGTTAGCATTCCAAGCTTGCCCATTCTAAGGACATGACGAATCAGAGGATTCAAAAGATCAAGGTAATTTTCTTGAAATGGTAAAACTTTTTGCTTCGTATAATAAGGAGGTCAAGGTAGTTGTACTAGGTAATGCTCCACAAAATGCTAAATATACCTCAAGAACAATTCAAAAGGACATATTGGATCTTATGGCTTGCAATGTTCAGAGAGCTATTCGTAATGAAATTGGTAATGCTAAGTTTTGCTCAATTGTTGATGATTCACGAGATGAGTCTAGAAAAGAACAAATGGCACTTGTTGTTCATTTTGTTGACAAGGATGGCTTTGTTAGAGAGCGCTTTCTGGATCTTATTCATGTTCATGATACATGCTCAGCTACTCTTAAATAAGTATTAAGCACTGTTTTAGCAGACCATAAATTGGATATTAAGAGTATTCGTGGACAAGGATATGATGGTACTAGTAATATGCGTGGGGAGTGGAATGGGTTGCAAGCCAAGTTTAATCAAGAGTGTCCATATGCTTATTATGTTCATTGCTTTGCTCATCAGTTACAATTAGCTCTTGTTGCTTCCTCCAAAGAAGTAACAGAGGTTCATACGTTTTTTGAAGATTCTTGTAGTCACTATTGTGTTGTCTTCTACTAAGAGAAATGATGACTTGCATGACTATCAAGTTGCTGAAATGGAGAATCTAATTGAGCTTGATGACCATGAAACTGGAAGTGGTGCTAATCAAATTGGACCCTTGCAACGTCCTGGTGATACTAGGTGGAGCTCACAATATGATTCAGTCTATAGCCTTTTAAAGCTTTACAAGCCAACATACCTAGTCTTAAAAGATATTGCTAATGCTAGAGGTCTAGGAACTAGTCCGTCTAGAAGAGCAAAGGCATAAGGTGCTGTTAAAAAGTTAATGTCATTTGACTTTGTTTTTATCCTACATGTTATGAAAGAACTCATGGGTATCACGGACATGCTCTGCAAAAAGCTGCAACAAAAATCTCAAGACATTGTCAATACTATGGATGATGTTTCCACTACCAAAAAGTTAATTCAAAATTTGAGGGATCATGATTGGAGTAAACTTATTAATGATGTGACATCATGAAAGTGCATCTAGGCCTCCTAGTGGGTTTTGGTGTTTGGATGACAACATGTTTAAAGAGCTAATGTTTTTGTTGAGTGGTAACAGGAATTATGTGGTGATAATAATAAGAATATTTATGCATCAAGACATGGATGTATATGGACATATTCTACTTTGCATATCATGTATGCCATATGCCAAATATTGTGATGGATGAAATGGAATGTGTCACTTTGTGGATATTCTCTATTACAAATAGTGACATATATGACTAAGCAATTGTTGATGATCAAGCAATGTGACAAGAAATAAAAGAAGCTAGTTGATGTGTCATGCATATTTTTACTATGGTCATCGGTATTGACCTTATTATTTGCTACATATCAAAAGGAATCAAATACATCTAAACAAATATCAATCGTGTGCTCATAGATGATACAAGGAGATATGTGAATCATGATGGTAAGTTGATGAAGGGTTGGCAAGGATTTGGCTGCGAAGGACCATACTTTGGAGAAGGGCAAGCATGAGGCTTGGCGCCAAAGGACCTTTGTGATGGAGAAGAGCAAGTGGATGCTTGAATCCGATGAATCAAAGAAGCCATGAAGACTCACATGTTTCTAAGTGTCAATTATTTTTGAATCAAGAAGAAAAGGTGGCATGGATGAAAAGTATAGTTTTGACCATTTGAATTAATTCTCCATAGTCATCAGCTCAAGGAAGATATGCTCAAGTGCTGAAAAAGTTGATCACCCTCATGAAGAGAAATATGAAGAATATCGGCAAATGGAATTATCTCAAGCTCAAACAATAGTTTTAGTGTCATTTATTTGTTTCTTGAGTATAGGTTGCCGTTCTACCAAGAGGGATGCAACATGTGTTCATGACAAAAGTCAATGTGCTCAAAACCCAAAGATAAACCTTTTGAGAGACCTAAATCCTAGCCCTGAGTGTGCAACAGTGCTTCAACCGGTCAGACTGGTTGTGTCAACTGGTCAGACCGGTTTGAATAGAGTTCTTAGGTCTAGTTTTGGGTTAGTGAGTGTTTGACCTACAAATTTAATTGGGTAATTAGTTTGAGTTGTTTAGCAGCCTAGTGGGTAGCTTGTGGAGCCTTTTTGACTAGTTTGGTTGGGTGGCTTGTCTCCAACCGGTCAGACCGGTGTGTCATACCGGTCAGACCGGTGTGTACGTAACAGCCCCAACGGCTAGTTTCTGGAATCGTGTTTAAATACCCCTCCACCTCTCCCTTCGGCTGCTGCTGGTTCTTGCCTGACTCTATAGCATTCCAACGGCCATTTGAGCTCTCCCCAACCTCTCTTTGTGAGATCCAAGTGCTTTGTGCAAAATCTTTAGTTGGGTTGAGAGATTTGAGTGTGTGGAGCATTTATGAGCAAATCCTAAGCCTTGAGCACTTTGGTTGCGTCAAGCAACTCATGGAGCATTTGTTACTCTTGGAGGGAAACCTCCTAGAAGGCTACGCGTCGTCCTAGAGCTCCCAAGTTTGTGGTGAGCCTTGGGAAAGTTTGTGAGGGCTGTGATCTTGCCTCCGGTGTGGAAAAGATCAAGATAGTGGATTGAGGGAAGTGGTTGAAAGAGACCCAGCTTGGAGCGTGCCGGTGAGTAGCTCAAGCTTCCTCAAACGGAGACGT
The DNA here is from genome assembly GCA_032690845.1 of Eleusine coracana subsp. coracana. NCBI lineage: Eukaryota > Viridiplantae > Streptophyta > Magnoliopsida > Poales > Poaceae > Eleusine > Eleusine coracana. The sequence continues at coordinate 15,413,188 of CM064426.1, forward strand.
AGGGATCATGGTTGGTGGTCCTGAACTTCGGTGAAATAATTCTCGTGCCTCCACTTCGGTTTGCCTTCTTAGTTGTTTTCTAGTTTATATTTGTGCTTCTGCTTCGATCTACTTGGTAATGTCTTTTGTGTACAGGTACTAAGTGTATGTGCTAAACAAAATCTCCTGGAGCACTACTTCAAGTCTTGGTTGAACTAGAATTCCAATTGGGGGTTTGATCTATTTCTGTTTGTGCATACCGGTCAGACCGGTAGGTCACACCGGTCAGACCGGTTTAGTACTAATCTGTGCGAATAAATTTTGTAAATTTCAGGTTTCACCTATTCACCCCCCCCCCTCTAGGTGACATCAAGGTCCTTTCAATTGGTATTAGAGCCTGGACTCACATCTAAGCTTAACCGCCGTGAGAAAAGAATGTCGTCGGAAGGTGAAAATTATCTAGAACCTCTTTTGCTTGATGGCTCTAATTATGTGTCTTGGTGTAAGTGCATGCTAGAAGTACTTAAGGCTATTGATCCTATTTTATTGAGCATTGTGGATGTAAGCATTTGTCCCCCAAATTTTAATTGGAATAGTTGCTCCGATGAGGAAGTAAAATACTTGCAACAAAATGCTCAAGCTACTAATGCCTTGTTGAGTGCTTTAAGTGTAGATTTGGAGATGAAGATCTATAAGGAGCATGGTTTCCTAAAAGATGCTCATGTGCTGTGGAACACTCTTAGAGAAAAATATTCAAAGTCCATAGCAAGCCAAGACTGTGCTAGACGTGCAAGTTTGTTTCAACCGGTCAGACCGGTTGGTCATACCGGTCAGACCGGTGTGAACAGACAAACAACTGCTCAGCTCAATAAAAACAAGGGACATCGACCAAGTGAGGAATCAACATCACTCCATGCACAACGGTCATGGTACTTGTTTTATGGCCAAGCAAAAGAAGCAAACCAAGAAAAATGAGAGTGAAAGTGAAGGTGATGACTTTGAGTTTGACAAGATAAGCAAGAAAGACTTGTTCAAAGTTATGAAGCTCGTAGCAAGGATTCAAGAGCAAGATATTCAGCTAGAGAAGCAAGAAGATTTTCTCATTGGCAAAATGGAAGAGCTCAAAGCTCTAAATGAAGAACATGAGAAACTCAACAACTCGCATGCTTCCTTGGTTGGTAAATATGAAGAACTACTGAAGAAATATGCTTGTGCTACTAATGCTTCTTCTTATGCAGCAACTCTAAAGCAAAAGAATATTGACCTCAAGAATGATCTTGAGGTGCTCACTAGCAAGCATGTGACTATGCAACAAGATCATGAAGAGCTCACGTGCTCTCACAAAGTGCTCCAAGACTCTCATGCTATGCTACAAGTTGCTCATGAAGTTGTGTTGACATCAGTAAAGTATTATCAACCTCTCACACAAAACTGCACATGCTCACAAAAGTCTATTGAATTTACTTGTGCTAATCCTTGTTGCTCTCAAAGCCAACTTTCAAATGTTGAGCAAATCATTGTAGAATCTTGTGATGACTTTATAGCTCAAGAAAATGATCAACTCAAGCTAGAAGTCAAGAGATTTCAAAATGAAGTGATCAAATTGACGAGCATGGTCCAAGTGCAACCACCTCAAGATAACTGTGACAACATGGTGAAGAAGCTTGAGGCGGGAACAAAGGTCACAGGGCCTGCTCCTCAACAAAATAACAAGTCTCTTCATCACAAGAAGAAAGAACATAGAAGGAAGAATTTTGATCATATCCAATGCTTCAAGTGCTCTGATATGGGTCATTATTCATTTATGTGCTACGCCAAGATTGAGAGCAAAGCAAGACTCTCAAGAAGACAAAGAAAGCTCATCAATGCCATTGTGTGCTTTGGATGCAAGAATAAAGATCATATGATCATGTCTTGTCCACATTCCCCATCTGGTCAGAAATGTGCAGGCCAAACCGGTCAGACCGGTATGTCCAACCGATCAAACCGGTCTAGCACTATAAATGGCCATAAAATGGACATGATCACAAATGGTCGAGTTGCATTGAGAACAAGGCAAGGATTGATAAAGGCACAACAGAAACAAGAAAAGGAGATCATCGCCAAGATCAAAAGAAGAACATGCTACACATGTCGACTCAAAGGACACCTAAGCAAGGATTGTCCAAATGGTAACATGATTGAGTCTAAAGTGATTAATTCTATTTCTAATGAGAAAGGCAAAGCAAAAATGATCAGTAGTGCTACAAATGTGATTTGTTCACCACATGTTGGCACAAAAGTCATTTGGGTGCCAAATTCTTTGTTGACTAATCTTGAAGGACCCAACCAATATTGGGTACCAAAGAAAGCTTGATTGAGCTTGCAGGTACCATGAGATACATTGGAGGCTTGACACACACCGAGAAAAGTGGAGTAACACTCAAGTTGTCAAGCATGAAATAAACTTAATTATGATGATCCAATAGTATCTCAAAACAGATAAGTTCTGAACTATGTCTCTGCTCATGAATGCTTTGCTTTAAATTATTCATCTTATATACATTCATGCTGTGAACATTGATAGTATTATCTATTTGTACCATGTGATGCTCTTAATGGCTCTCTAGTAGTGCAAGATATTCATCTTGACAGAGATAAAGCATCACATGGATATGTGGAAAAGAAACAGAGCAAGAATCAACAAAATGAAGAACTGACCTAAGAGAGACCAGTCAGACCGGTGTGTGTTACCGGTCAGACTGGTTGAAGTCAATTGAAAAATCCTATGATTCTTGTATCCAGACAATGGTGGTCAAGAAGATCAAATTGCTGGACAATCTGAAATATTCTCTATAATTGTTGACATCCACGACACATGTGTATATGTATCTTTGTAAGTATCTCTTGTATCTCCTCTACTTACACTTAATACACATTTGTGACCAAGTTATCATTTAGACTCCTTGACACTCATGATTGAGTAATCATGCTTAAACAAAGAAAATTAAAAAGCTTAGCATGTATCAAGAGGGAGTCTACTCTATAACTTTGGTTATGGGACTAATATTTTCTTCTAAGTGATTTCATAGTCTCATAATAAGAGAGTTCGTCTCCACGGGAAGCAGAAAAGAATGCTTAATTCAAATTTCAGCAGCGGTGTCAAGGAATGCATGTTGATCCTTATTCTTGAATATATCAAGTACATGCATTATACTTATGAGAGCTTGTGCCACTTGGGCCTCTCATCATTCACTTAAGGAGTTAAATTTTAGTTGGATGAGATGACAAGATCATTATTGAAAATGGCACAAGTTATTGGTTATTCTTCACCGAAATAAAGAAATTGTGACGTATGGCAAAGGTTTGTTTTATAGTTCAGTTGCTTTTTAATATCTTGAGCATCTAGGCCTCTGCATGATTAGGATGTGTTTTGAGCTTATAATTATCCAAGTCTTGTTGAGTGTTTGTCACTTAATGAGTTCGAGTATTTTAGATATTTTATTTTGTTTATACCTTATCCATGAAGCTTGGCATATGTTAGTTCAAGAGTTGTTTTAATAGAGAGGTATAAACTAAATAAGCTAAAAGGACTTCTTGGATACTTCTTGCTCCTGAAGTGCTCTAGTACAGGGTTTTTGGAAAATCTATCTAGAATTGTTAGGTTGTGTGGTTTTCAAAAATATTTGGGTTTTCTCGGTCTTTGTGACTATATCAATTCTATCATGGCTATTGTTCTCCCTTATTGCTTGTTGGCTAGCCATGATGGAAGAGATGCCTCTCAAGTTCACATATTCATATATTCCCTAAATATCGTTATCTCCAAGGTTAAACCAAAATAAAGTCCAAAGGTGTGTGAAATGGAAGGACTTAACAATATTCAAATCTGAGATCTTGTCTAAGAAGTGGAAAAAAAGGGAGAGGGACACAAAAGTATGAAGTGGAAGTGAACCAAGTGCTAAAAATTCTATAAGCTTAGCCAAGATCCCTTCTCCAGCTGCAAATCATCAGACTTGTCCTATGCATTGGATAAGTCCATCGGACTCCAGAGAGTATGTCACTCTGGAGCTGTCGGACATGTCCTATGATCATCGGACTTGTCCTATGCATCGGACATCTCCATCGGATTCCAGTGAGCTCGTCACCCCATTTCATCGGACTTGTCCTATGATCATCGAACTTGTCCTATGATCAAATGATCATCGGACTTGTCCTATGATCATCGGACAAGTCTGATATAGATCTAAATTTTTTCCCATCCAATGCCTCTTTTGGTGACTAGGCTATAAATAGGACCTCCAAGTGTCGCTTGAACGGTTAGTCACTCAATTCACTCGAGCTAGCATGGATATTGATCAAATAGTTGCTAAGAAAGATGAGGAAATATGTGAGGTTTTTAGTGAGGAATCTAGTGGTGATGATGACGAGGATGAGACTTTTCGTGTCACAACACAAGAGGAAGATATGGATGCTCATGAGAGTGATAGTGACACAAATGATGATGACATCGCTAATATTGTCGGAAATGAAGATGATGAGGAAGAAAATAAGGAAAGGGAGATTGCTAGTCAAGTTCAAAAGACACAATTTCAGGATAAGCCTTTTATAAGAACTCCATCTAAGGCTATGGGATATCAGCCAACAAACTATAAAAGCAAAGGTGCAACAAAGAAAGTGAAAAAGGAAAGGAAGAAAAATCCTAGAAGACTGCAAAAGAGTGCAACTGACTATCGGTTCCACACATTGTTTCAGCAGGACTTTTATGAGACTGTCATCATGATAAAGAAAAGACAAGTGTCTGAATCTCAGTGGGTGGATTGGGATTAGATAGCTCAGTATGATGACCCAACCTTTAATCAAGTAATTGCAGCTTGTGAGAGGACACACATAAAGAAAATGATGGGTTTCAAATTTTCATTGGAACAAGGAGACAATAGCCCAATTCTATGCAACCTTGTTCATTGAGGAGTCTAGAAATGTTAGAAAAATGCCTTGGATGACAGAAGGTCGCTGGTATGAAATCTCCTATGCAGATTTTGCCTATCTTTTTGGCTATGAGAGAGGAGATTACAATCGAGAGAAAATTCATCTTCGGAATCCACTTGATGTGAAAGAGATGAGCTTCATGTATCCACTAGGTGAAGTAGTGCATGCTGGAACCATCACCAACATGTACACCTTCTACTCAGTCTTGAACCGCCTTTTCAAAAAAACTCTTGCACCAAGAGATGGAGATCCTTCATATATTTCTTCTTATGCAAGAGACTTGCTAGCTAGAATGAGAGATGGAGCACCACCATTCAGTGTGATAGATTACATTTAGGAGGAAATCAAGAGCATATCCATGAACCCTCTCAAGACTTGTGCTTTTGCTCCATACCTCATGTTCATGATTGAGGAAGTGACAAAAATAGAATTTCCAAAGGAAGACCCCCCTCCTCATGCACCTCTCAAGCCAATACCATCAAAAGAACCAATAATACAACTTCCTACTTCTCCACATCACTCAGATGAACCCTTAGAACAGCAGCACCAACACCAGCAATCTCAACCGGTCAGACCGGTTGGCACTACCAGTTAGACTGGTCTGCCTGGCCAGTGGCAGACTCAGTCCTCCCAACATCGAGAAAAATCCACCTCTCTAATTAAGAAGCTTTTCAACATGGTTTTTGGTATGTGCAAAACAAACCATGATGTGGAAACTCGTGCTAGAGAAGAGAGAGTAGAGTTGTCTAGAAGATTGAGAAGAATTGAGAGAGCTCAGTTTCCTTTGGATCCTCCCTCACCACCTAGACAAGAAGAACGGCCACCAACGCTTCTAATGGAAAGATATAGAAGATGGCAAGATGAGGACTACTACACTCAAATTCATGGCTCTAGCAGCAGCAGTAGAGGACACATGGGAGATTCGGATCCATTCATTGCTGGATATGTAGGACTTACTAATCAGCAGTAGTTTGGGCCACCTCCAAATTTCTCACAACCTCCACCATCTCCTCCACTAGAACAGCCAAGGCACAACAGTATTGAAGACCTCGCTGCTAATATCTTTGGAGAGTCATTCATCGGACCTCATTGGTCGCATCCGGATGACCTCACTCCCGGCGATGGTGGGAACCTCTAGAGCAGCGACATTTCACTCCTTCAGACTTCTTTTCTTCTTTTTGGATGATTGTTGACAAAGGGAGAGAAGAAAAGGATTAAAGCTTCATAGTTTCATCTAAGATCAGTCCAAGGAGTAGAGAGAGAGAGATCAGTTTAATCAGTTCTTGTGGTTTAATATTTTTCTTGTCCAACCGGTCAGACCGGTTGGTCACACCAGTCAGACCGGTGTGAACTAATTTCTGAACCACTTGGTCTGTAATAATCATTGTTTCATTGTGTGAACTTGAGAACCATTGTAATATGTGCTATTGTGTACTTATGAACTTTATTTATCTAAGTGATATTGTGTTAGTGTGATTTGAATTATTATATGATGACTTGTTCTTTGCTGCAAAAATCAGCAACACCGGTCAGACCGGTGTGAGTTTGGTTTTTGCAATTTTTCTCTTTTTGCTGTGTGCTTTGTCATATGCATCACGTATTATCACTTCACACCAGTTTTGCACCCCACGGATGCAGAGATATAAGGGGAGCTCCATATTTTTAATTGAATATGAGCTTTTGGTATTTTAAGGCCAAATCTGAAATTTCAATCTCATGCACATATTTAGGGGGAGCTTGAAATATATCCCTGCATTCAAAACCAGTTTATGATTTAATTGCAAAGCTTTAATCGGGTTGTCATCAATCACCAAAAAGGGGGAGATTGAAAGTGCATCTAGGCCTCCTAGTGTGTTTTGGTGTTTGGATGACAACATGATTAAAGAGCTAATGTTTTTATTGAGTGGTAACAGGAATCATGTGGTGATAATAATAAGAATATTTGTGTATAAGGACATGGATGTATATGGACATATTCTACTTTGCATATCATGTATGCCATATGCCAAATATTGTGATGGATGAAATGGAATGTGTCACTTTGTGGATATTCTCTATTACAAATCAAGTGACATATATGACTAAGCAATTGTTGATGATCAAGCAATGTGACAAGAAATAAAAGAAGCTTGTTGATGTGTCATGCATATTTTTACTATGGTCATCGGTATTGACCTTATTATTTGCTACATATCAAAAGGAATCAAATACATCTAAACAAATATCAATCGTGTGCTCATAGATGATACAAGGAGATATGTGAATCATGATGGTAAGTTGATGAAGGGTTGACAAGGACTTGGCTGCGAAGGACCATACTTTGGAGAAGGGCAAGCATGTGGCTTGGCGCCAAAGGACCTTTGTGATGGAGAAGAGCAAGTGGATGCTTGAATCCGATGAATCAAAGAAGCCATGAAGACTCACATGTTTCTAAGTGTCAATTATTTTTGAATCAAAAAGAAAAGGTGGCATGGATGAAAAGTAGAGTTTTGACCATTTGAATTAATTCTCCATAGTCATCAGCTCAAGGAAGATATGCTCAAGTGCTGAAAAAGTTGATCATCCTCATGAAGAGAAATATGAAGAATATTGGCAAATGGAATTATCTCAAGCTCAAACAATAGTTTTAGTGTCATTTATTTGTTTCTTGAGTATAGGTTGCTGTTCTACCAAGAGGGATGCAACATGTGTTGATGACAAAAGTCAAAGTGCTCAAAACCCAAAGATAAACCTTTTGAGAGACCTAAATCCTAGCCCTGAGTATGCAACAGTGCTTCAACCGATCAGACTGGTTGTGTCAACCGGTCAGACCGGTTTGAATAGAGTTCTTGGGTCCAGTTTTGGGTTAGTGAGCGTTTGGCCTACAAATTTAATTGGATAATTAGTTTGAGTTGTTTAGCAGCCCAGTGGGTAGCTTGTGGAGCCTTTTTGACTAGTTTGGTTGGGTGGCTTGTCTCCAACCGGTCAGATCGGTGTGTCATACCGGTCAGACCGATCTGACCGGTGTGTGCCTGGCAGTCCCAACGGCTAGTTTCTGGAATCGTGTTTAAATACCCCTCCACCTCTCTCTTCGGCTGTTGCTGGTTCTTGCCCGACTCTATAGCATTCCAACGGCCATTTGAGCTCTCCCCAACCTCTTTTTGTGAGATCCAAGTGCTTTGTACAAAATCTTTAGTTGGGTTGAGAGATTTGAGTGTGTGGAGCATTTGTGAGCAAATCCTAAGCCTTGAGCACTTTGGTTGCATCAAGCAACTCGTGGAGCATTTGTTACTCTTGGAGGGAAACCTCCTAGACGGCTAGGCGTCGTCCTAAGTTTGTGGTGAGCCTTGGGAAAGTTTGTGAAGGCTGTGATCTTGCCTCCGGTGTGAAAAAGATCAAGATAGTGGATTGAGGGAAGTGGTTGAAAGAGACCCGGCTTGGAGCGTGTCGATGAGCAGTTCAAGCTTCCTCAAACGGAGACGTAGGGATCACGGTTGGTGGTCCTGAATTTCGGTGAAACAATTCTCGTGCCTCCACTTCGGTTTGCCTTCTTAGTTATTTTCTAGTTCATATTTACGCTTCCGCTTTGATCTACTTGGTAGTGTCTTTTGTGTACATGTACTAAGTGTATGTGCTAAACAAAATCTTCTGAGCACTACTTCAAGTCTTGGTTGAACTAGGATTTCAATTGGGGGTTTGATCTATTTCTGTCTGTGCATACCGGTCAGACCGGTTTAATACTAATCTGTGTAAATAAGTTTTGTAAATTTCTGGTTTCACCTATTCACCCCCCTCTAGGCGACGTCAAGATCCTTTCATATTATTTTGCAATAAATAAGGAATTCAAATTTCAGATATGAGTGCCTTTTATGGTGATTATATTAGATCTCGTGCACAGAATGAAATGACAGTTGAACATCACTATAGATATGACATATTTATAGTTGCAGTTGATCAACAAGCATATGAATTGAATTGTAGGTTCAGTGAACAAGTTACAGAGCTACTTATTTTGTGCACATCCTTAGACCCTAAGGATTCATTTAGCTCATTCAAAATTGATTATGTGTGCCTACTAGCATCAAAGTTGTATCATGCTGATTTTTTTGAACAAGAATGAATTAAGTTGAGACATCAATTGCAACATTATGAGCTTGATGTAACAAAAAATCCTAGGTTTCAGGATCTATCCACTGTTGATGATCTCTGTCGCCGGCTAGTTGTAACCGGCAAATCAGATGACTATTATTTGATTAACAGGTAATATGATATTTTCCTTACTCTCTTTATTTACATTGCAACATTGCTTACATGTTAGTCATTTTTCTCAAAACTGATTTTTTTTTATAGATTGATTCACCTTGTTCTAACTTTACCGGTTTTAACTGCAACAACTGAGCGTGCTTTTTCTACGATAAAGCTTGTTAAAACAAGGCTTCGAAGTAAAATGGGAGATGCATTTTTGAGAGATTGCCTAGTAATCTACATTGAGAAGGAAATTGCAGTTCAATTCACAACTGATGCACTTATTGATGAGTTTTATGATATAAAAGAACACAGAGTACGATTTAGATAAAAAAGATTAGATTCGTGTAAGCATTTTTTTTTAGACAAAATTCATGTAAGCATTTGTTTGTAAATAATTATTTCTTTTATGTAGTGAGACAAACTTTGTGATAAGATGCAATGCAAATGCTTAATATAAAATTAGTTTGTGTGAGAATTCTTTAAAAATATGATCATTATAATATGTTGGTAGTGGCTACAAACATTTTGACAAATTGATGTTTTTTAGCCGGTTGTGTCCGGTCCCCTTTATAAAATTCCTGGCTCCGCCCCTGGCTAGCGCACGAGTCTGTGCTTGTGTTTGCGTCCAGCGTTGAGTCTAAGACGTTGGTATGGCCACGTTCTGTTTAGGTTGTTAGGATATGGTCACATGTGTGCGTGTGTTAGCTTGTTTAGGGTGAGTCCCTGTGATCTAGGCTCGGCGGGATGGTGCGCGTGTATGTGCTCGCGTTCGCGTCCAGAGACGGGTGCTGGTGGCTCAAGAGAAGTTGCAGCCGCAATGGATGGTCAAGCCAAAGGTCGTGATTGCAGGCAGAACAGAAGACCGACTCTCACGCAAGAGTTCGTGGCTCAGAACGTGGAGTATACCAGGTCACCAGGGAGTGCGCGTACGTGCGCGTCAAGTTCGCCGTGGTGGGTCGCGTGGGCGCTGCAGCGCTTGAGGGGCTATAAAGGGCCATATAATCTGTGTCTGTAACTGAGTCGAGTCCTTGAGTTCAATATAGTGTCAACAACAGGCCGTTCGAGCGGCCGGGGCATTCGTCGCCATTTGTGTGTGTACTGTTCATTGTCTTTTACCTCCATCCGGCGTGAGAAACAGAGCGATCTGTAGGCTAGACTCCAGCAGTTTTTGCACAGCATGACGTTCTTGATTATCTCCATTAAGTCTGAACACAACTTTACAGTTTTTTCCACATCCTGAACTCGACTGGCTCTTTTGCCTTTTTCCTCTTCAGTCTTCCGAACACCTCAATGGCTCGAATTGTGCAGTTTCTTCTGGACATTTGTTCGTCCAAATTGACATGACACTCAAGAATTAGCATGTTCATAATCGTTCTACAGCTTCTCAACATCACTAGCCACATCCTCCCATTTTCGGTTCTGGCAGAGTATGGTTATGCTTCTGCCACAGCGACCGCCGTTGTTTTTGCCTGCCCTGCCGCCATCCAGGATCGGAGGAGATGAGATCCTGATAGAGATGAATCCACCATGCTCGGCCGTGCGAGCTCAGCCGCACGCAGCTAAGGCGGCGAAAAGCGACTCGCACAACCAGATTCCGGTCATCGCTGCGGCAGGAGACGAATCGGGACGCCAGCAGCAGCCAGACGGCAGGAGCAGACCCGAACCAGGGGTTATCTGCAAATATTCGGATCATGATGAATAATCGTGATCCAAATATTTACACTAAACCTCTCATTTCAGATCACGATTATTAACTGTGATTTGAATGAGGAGTCTATCTAAAAAAGCAGTCGGAAATAATTGGAAGAAAGCTCAAGTAGTTTTGCTTTCATATATTTTCTTAGAAGCAAAATCGTTATTGATGGAAACGAATACGGCGTCGGTATACCAGTAAAGTCGGAAATGATATCATTGCAACTAAAATAGACGGTATTGATCAGAAATTGATATTAATAATCAGAAACATGAATCGTGAAATATGACAATGATAAAATAGGGAAATTGAAGCTGTCATACTTATATTTTGAGGACGGCACAAGGACTATGATAAAACTGTCTCTAGCGTATTGATTATTGAATAATAGTATATACATACATAAAAAATTATATTTGCAAAAAAATAGAAAATAGATAAAATTTATGTTAGAAAATTTATGATTTGTTTCAGGCTAGAAGAATCACTTGACTTTTGGAGAGATTTGCTATATCAAAATACTAAATACGGTAATTATCTATATTATTCTATAGTAATTTTCACATTAAAATAGAAATTTACAGAAACAATCAAAAGACTTTGAAATTATTTTCATTACTACTTTCACGAATTTCTATTATTTTTGCTTTTAGTTCTTCGAAATATCATTTTTATATGTTGTGATCGATAAATTAAAAAACAAATAAACCGACAATTACTACTTTTGCTTTCATCCCTATATACAAACATCTGAATCGCGAATCAATCGGGGAGGCGAGGCCGGCGAGATTGCGCCGCCGCCGCCGCCGACCTTCCACGCGAGCCTCAGTCCATTCGCCGGCCCAGACACAGCTGCGGCCTATTCTCCTCACGGGCTAAGAAGGCCTTGCTCCTCTGCTTCGTGCGGCGACTCGTCGGCGCGCTGCCGCAATCCGGCTGGCCTCGCGTCCTTCTACTTACTCCCGACGGTGGCATCTCAGCGGCCGACATTTGATCGACCAACGTCCATTGCCCTCAGCGGCTTCATCAGCTAGCTCTGCAGGTCTGTCTCGCTCCAATCCATTTGCGACAGTGGGCAGCGACACCTGATTCAAAATGTTCTGCAAATCGATTTCCGTTCAGGCATTGTGTGTCCATTTCGCTTTTGATTTTTTTAGAATTGCTCTTATTTTCCTCCAAAGAATTGAATCTTTGTACAGTAACGACTCAATTTGACACTCAGCAATGCTTTTGCCTCTGCTAACTGAAGCCTGAACCTGACCGTTGTGCAGGCCGGAGAACAGAAGAGGAGCAGCAACAGTATCAACGGCGCAAGAGGTATCTTTTGTTCGAATAAATCCTCTATGCAAGTACATAGAATCACCCGTAGATACAAGGGTGCTGAACCAGCTGATTAGCTTACAATTGTTGAATTCCCTATAAAATTACGGTTACTGAAATAGGAGACTGCAGCAATTAATATTTCATTAACAATGTATGAAAACTTTTTCTGGGTCTTTTCCAGTTATTCAATCCTGACATGGCAACGTTGTGCATGCCCATAAGACTGTACTCGTCAAACATACTATCATATCGGCTACAATCATAGCTACTTTCAAGCTCATGTCATATCTGCTTCTAACATGGCAGGGGCAGAGATTGTGCGAACAGCACTGACGCTCCTTGGGCCAGATGCCCTTGGTGACAGGTCTACCATCTCCATTGCTTGCATTCTAAGCTCCACAGGATAATCTTTCACACATCCAATTCTAGCACCAGCTCCAGTTGTCCATTTCAGGGATACCTTATCACCAAGCTGATATGATTTGGACTCGCTCTTGGATTTTATCCTCTCAAGTATTGCTTTCTGCGGGACATCGGCAACTTTGGGGCTGTGTAGACCACCTGATAAGGTTCGTTGGTAGGTTGGCTTGGCTGGATTAGTAGGAGTATTCTCACCTTCGTCACCATCTAGTCTGTTCGGAGGAAGTATCACTTGTGAGGGATTATTTATAGAACCGGTACAGTTCTGTGTGTCATCGACCGCTGGATCATCATATTCTTTTGTGAATGAACTAACCTGAATAGACGAAACTATATCATTAAATGAAACTATATGCATGATATAGTTAAGTAGGTAAACTATTATTTTACAGTAATTTCAAATTCATAATGGCGTACCTCAATTTGTTTCAGATCAACTCCATTCTCTTCAAGGAAACTCATGAAATTGCTGAGGTTTTCTATGCTTGGTTTATAATGACCACTATAGGCCCACATCGACTTGCCAAAAAAAGGATAATAAATAAATAATCAAAATGCAGTTAGGTAAAAAGGCACTAGAATATATAAGCTCAATCAAAGTATTAGAACAATATTGTTCTTTGATTCGACCTAGAGAATAAAGACTTAGTGTCCATGAACTTGGTGACTACTAAATCAAGATAAGTTTAAATTGATGGCTATTGGGACTATATAGTAGATTCACACTATCACATATACTACTTCCAAAAGTCATAAGAAAATATTGCATAGGTATATCCCAATCTTTAGATATATATTTGTATATTTATCATCAAATAAGAAAGGATGATGGTTACTTTTCTAGTTAATTAAAATAGTTATTCAAGGTAGGCAATATGATATTTGTAGTCTCATACAGAGTGTGACTGTGTGAGTAATAAACGAATTCTATTCAGTCACACATGCAGAATTCAAGAACAACATAAGGACGGATACCAAAAAGTTTAAAAACAATCCTTTGATCAAATAATGATGTTTCAATTGGGCAATACCTTAATGATCCCATTTTCTGCAGTAAGCATTCCGGCAGCAATAGTAGCACCTCCTGCTAAAAAGCTGGAATGTTGGAATACACCTTTCTCCTTCTGGATGGATAAAATCAGGTTAACCAAATATATTTTCTATTACTGTCAGGAAATATGAACTAATAAATCTAATGTTACATTGTTTTTGCTGAAATAAGTGTTAATTTCTTGGGAAAAAAACAGACAACTTACCATGCCAGAATAAAGTCTTTTGGATGTGCTCAGAACAAAAATCCATTTAGCCCCTTTAGGACCCAGCCTTGTATCAAGTGGTTCCCTAGACTGTTTATGTATAACCTTTCCTTGATTAATGATGTATTCGTAGAGTTCACGCTCTTGCTGCAGAACATAAGACATTTATCAAAACTTACAACCATTTGATGATAAACTCAATAGAAGCAAAATACTGAGTTTTAGTAAATGAATTTACTCATTTATTCATTTATTGGCAGAGTATAGTATTTGAAGTCGATTGTATTTTTCATGTACACATGATTGTGTGAAAGGGAGTACTATAGGGCATAAGTGAGATTTATATTTCAACTGAAATGATACCAGACTTGAGGGTGCATATAAAATGCAGTTCATGTGTAAATTGATGTAACACATGCTGAATGTCAGAAAGTGTTTCTGAAAATTTGAACTTATCTTTACAGTTGTTTAATCACAAATGCTTACCGAAACCTATGCGGTTTCTCGGGTGAGATTTCCAAATCAAGATACCCAGTCACTGTAGAAGTTTCTTACTGAACCAAAATATTTTGTATTTTTGTGCAACATTTCTTACCGGACCAAGGTATTTTATGCATTGCTTCTTCAGCAGAGTTCGTGGACATTCAGGAAGATCGACATATTTTCCTTCTCCAAGGTCAAGCCTACACAAGCAAACAAGATTCACTGAAATTGCCATACAACAATCAAACCAATTTGTTTTCATGATAGAATTTGCAAATGCAAGTGTTCAAATTGCATTGTTGTTACCAGTAGAAGAACGGTTCACCAGCCTGGCTTTGGCACCAAACATTGTAGTAGTAATGCAGGTTGTGCCCAGATCGATGCCGCGGGTCAATCTACAGGGAGATATGGACGTTCCATAATCATATATACAGGAACGGGTGTCACCAAATACTGTAAAAAAGAATTATACTGTTGGATTTATACTAAGTGGACTCACAGCCTCGATCCAATGCTCAAAAGCCAGTTTGAGATCCTTGCCGTCTCTGTGTAGACCCTTGCCCACCTATGTCACGAACATAAATAAGTTATTAAGAGCAACATAGAAGAATTCGAAACAAAAGAAACGATTTCATAACATGATAAACACTTTTGAGATTACACCTCAGACCTTGGATGCTTTGAGGCTGATACGATTCCAGAGTGAGGCCGGGGTCTTCGGCCTGGGGTCATCGAAAAAGGAGATAGTGCTGTAGCTAAGGCGTGCAAAGTCCAGTGCTTGCCACCTTCATTCATCCGAACACAAACCCTTTCATCAGTCTCTGTTAATAAACTGATTTTGAAATATATAACAAGGTGTATGCTTGTTATTTCCGATTATATAGAACAGGAAAATGGGAAGAATTTTCACCAATGATGAGAAAACTAACGGTTTGGAGTCTCTCGTCAATTACCAGAGCTCCTCTGCGACGACGGCAGAGTCTGCAAGTTTTCGCCTGGTCCGATAGCTACGGTACACCTTCTGCAGCTTGGTCGCAGCGCCGCCGCCTCTCCCTGCAACCGGACACCTTGGAGAATCCGTTGTATCCATGCTGACCTGAGGTTTCGCGGCTCTCACCTCCATTTTATGATCTCTCAATAGAGCAGCAAGCGGTTTGGCTTGGTTACAAACTCAGCGGAAGACAGAGAAGAAGAATGAATACTGCTGTCAGGAGCAGGAGCATAAGTACTAGTGCCGTAGTGCAGTATCACATTCCTCTTCTCCGTGCTGGATCAGTGTGGTCTTGATTGATGTTTTCAGGCAAGAATCATGCGTACATCTGCACCACGTTCTGTGGACTCTCTGCTGTGAGCCGTCGTTACAGAACCTTAATAGTGCTATGTATCACCTATCAAGCATCAAGTTATAGCTTTGGACATATGCTTGACGTGCCGATAATTCTAGCTGTTACTCATGATGGTGGTTACTATTAGGGACAAATTCCGATTGCCTAGCTAATCTAGTAGATACTCTGAGGTAGTAATAGTTCATAGCTTACTACTGAATTTGATTCAGCAACGTTCCATTGTGATAATCGACCGTCTAATTGGTCATTAACAAAAGATATGGCACTCAGCAACGTCTCTCAGTGATTGTCGACCATGACCTATAACAGATGTTACCCTGACATTTAACCTGATTTATCAAACATAGCACCATCATAGTTAGAAGCCTGGATCCTGGGTGTGGGATATGCTTATTGTCAGCAACTCGGAACACCAACCTTTTAATGGAAACAGGAGGGGTGACTATTTAGTAAATCTTGAGTACATCAGTATCTTTGCAGTATACCAAACATCTTGGGTGTAAATGGAACCCAGAACCATGAGTAAGCAGCAAGAACGAACAAAGTTTCTGAGCATTGCACTAGACAAAAATGACAATGCAAAACACAGTATGTGACCGTTGACCCCTGAGCGGCAACAGTTTCAGCCGTTCAGGTTGCGCTATGGGCACTAGTGGCATGTCATAAGATCTTCTAAGCTTCTAACTTGGCTGGGGCAGGGATGTCTGCATTGGTGCAAGTGGCGATGTTGGTGAGGTGGGCGAGAAGCATGAAGGCAATCTCCTTGAGGCTGATGGTGTGGATCCCCTTGGTGATAGGTCTACTATCTCCATAGCCTGCGTTCTGAGCTCCATTGGATAGTCCTTGACACATCCGATTCTCGGACCAGCCCCTGTGCTCCATTTCAGGGACAGCCTATGGCCAAGCTGGAAAGACTTGGACTCACTCTTGGATTTCATCCTCTCAAGAATTGCCTTCTGTGGAATTTCAGTTGCTTTTGGGCTCTGCAGACCACCAGACAAGGTTCTTTGGTATGTTGGCTTGGTTTCTTCAGCAGGAGTGTTCTCGCCTTCACTTGCTTCTGTAGTGATGGGATCAGTCACTTGTGGAGAATCGATAGTAGCAGTGTGACTCAGTGCATCACCAGGCACTGGATCCTCATCGTAATCTTCTTTTTTAGATGACCGAACCTGGATTAATGGAGCAAAGTTATGAAATGAAACCATCTGGCATTTGGTGATACAAGCATATTTCAGGTTGTGAATGGTTAAAAAGTGCACCTCAATTTCCTTGAGATCAACTCCATTGTCTTCAAGGAAGTCCATGAAGTTGTTGAGGTTCGCAGCACTTGGTTTGTAGTGACTGCTGTAGGCCCAAATGGACTTATCCAGACAGATAATCAGAAATTAGCAGAATCTGATGAAAAGCTGGTGTAATTAAGTATAAAAATCGACTATCTTGTGCTATGTGGTCAGAAAGCTGAATCTGATCACTATACTACCTCTAAGAGTTGTACTATATTACAGGCATAGAGCCCAATATTACAGTATATATTTCATATTTGTCAAAGAATAATTGATCCATGATAAGATATTTACAAATTGTAGTGCATAGAAGTACAGAACAGAAATTAATGGTTTGCACTCCTGGACAGTTGACAAGCTTTTTCAGTCACAGGTGCAGGACTAAGGAAAGAGTAAAATGCTGTGATCGAATTCTATCATTTCAATAGGGTATGGTTGCTCAAAAATACCTTGATAATTCCATTTTCTGCAGTAAACCTTCCAGCAGCAATGGTAGTACCTCCTGCTAAAAAGCTGGAGTGCTGGAATACACCTCTTTCTTTCTACATGGATAAATCAGATTATGGAAATAGATTTAATGGTTACAAACATAATTAGAAAAAGATACAAAAAAAAAAGTTACCTTGCCAGCATAAAGTTGTTTTGCTGTGCTCATAACAAAAATCCATTTAGTCCCTTTAGGACCCTGGCTGGTATCGAGTGGTTCTCCAGTCATTTTATGAATAATCTTTCCCTCCTTTATGATGTATTCATAGTGTTCACGCTCTTGCTGCAAAACATTACACAGCTTTTAGAGCATGAAATTAAGTTTCAGGTTTAGTAACAATATATTTTGAAGTCATTTGTACAGTTGTTAATCAGCATGATTCACAAGCAATGGAATAAAAATGTGAAATGAAGCAGGTCAGGGCATGCCAGATTCAGAATAAAATGTGGTCAGTGACTTCAATCAACCTTATGCAGCGCCTCGGATACATTCAGCAATGATATGTAGCATGAATTACATACAAAGGATAGACAGCTATCATTGAATATTTATTACCG
This sequence comes from Eleusine coracana subsp. coracana, assembly GCA_032690845.1. Taxonomy (NCBI): domain Eukaryota; kingdom Viridiplantae; phylum Streptophyta; class Magnoliopsida; order Poales; family Poaceae; genus Eleusine; species Eleusine coracana. The sequence goes on from CM064426.1 coordinate 15,431,207, forward strand.
GACCAAGATACTTAATGCATTCCTTCTTCAGAAGAGCTCTTGGGCACTCTGGCAGATCTATATCCTTTCCCTCTCCAACATCAAGCCTACATATGCACCACGACTCAGTTAAATTGTCATGAAATCAAACCGATAACAGAAATTCCTGTGTGAACAGATAGGTTCCAACGAATAAACCCTTAACAGAAACTGCCAGTATGAATTATGAAGAGACACTTTTAGTAAAAACCTATTTTCTATGTATGTCATGCAGAATGCATCAACTAGTTTCACCAACAGAATTTGCTAGTGCAAATGTGCCTACTGCAGTTAAAGTTGTTACCAGTAGAAGAAAGGCTGGCCAGCCTAGCTTTTGCACCACACATCGTAGTAGAAATGCAGGTTGTGCCCATATCTATGCCGTGGGTCAATCTGCACACCAAAATACTTTTATACCAATTGCATAACTGCATCAGAGTATAGAAAACAGTACCTAGGAACTAGTTCCCTCAAAAGAATACAGTATTAGCGAACGATAGGCAGAGCCCTCTGAGACGTCAATCTAACTTTTTTATTCCACACATGTTCACATCTGACTTTCATCTAAAAGATGTTCACACTTGATCAAAAGTCCAAGTCAATTGCTACCGGAAAGTAACCTCACATGTCAGTACCGGACCAAATCCTAGGAAAATACTATATAAAAAACATAGTGGATTTGCACAATTTGTACTCACAGCCTCGATCCAGTGCTGGAAAGCCAGCTTCAGAGCTTTGCCGTCCCTGGATAAACCTTGGCCCACCTGATGCAAGCCCAGATATGACAAGTCTAAAGAGACGAATATAACGAAATTTCTTGATAGGGAGCAATCGATACCTTGGACGCATTGAGGCTGACCCGGTTCCAGCGCGAGGCGGCGGTCTCCGGCTTGGGTTCGTCAAAGAAGGAGACGGTGCTGTAGTTGAGCCGCGCGTAGTCCAGCGCTTGCCACCTTCATTCGTGGCGATCACAAACCTCGTTCAGTTTCAGTCACTAAAATTTTTCCCCAAAAACATACGCTCCACGGTACAACTCATTCATCACCGGTAAGAAAGAACCAGATAAGGCGCCTATTTTATTTGCGGTAGCAAATTCTCGAAGAAAGGAGGCACTTTTTTAACGAAATCCAACTATAAAGCAAACAATTGAACAATTCCAAAAAGAGACCGCTCTTCTTCTTAACCAAATGGTAGAGAACAAAGGGGAGGAAATCAGAGGGAGACAAGAGGTTGAAGAAGAGGAGGATAGGATCCACGCACCAGAGCTCCTCGACAACGACGGCGGAGTCGGCGAGCTTCCGCCTGGTCCGGTAGCTGCGGTACACCTTCTGCAGCTTCGTCGCGGCGCCATTTTTCGCGCCGCCGCCGCATCCCGCCACCGGAGAAGAAGGTTCCAGATTACCCGACTCGAAGCTGGGAGAGTCCGTGGCGAAATCCAAGCCGGTCGGCGGCGGCGCCGTCTCCACCTCCATCTTGCCGAGGCTTAGGCCGAGAAGCAAATTCGTTGCGAAGGTGGAAGTGGAACAGGAGGCAAATGGCTTGTGCAGCCTTTCTTAGAGAGCAGGTGGGGATTTAACTGGATAAAACACGTGAAACGAGACCATTAGATTAGAGACAGGAGGGCATGTTTATTGTGGAGTCCACCTTTCTCGCGGGCCGGGGACGACGCCTGATTCGACGAGGACAACTCGTGGGCCCCACACACACTACCTGCGTACCAGGTGGCCCACTGCTCAGTGACTGATTAGCGATCAAGGTGCTAATGCAAGTCCCGGTTGAGTTATCCACCTGGTGGTCGGGGTCACACTGTACGTGGTGGTGGTGCAGGTGCAGCCTGCAGCGTTCGCGCCACGGCGTCTCCTCCGGTCGCTTTCCGTGCCAGATCGCCATGATCGTGTAGGTGTAGGCGTGGCCATGGACAGGCCTCACGAACATTTCCGTTATGTTGTTTGTCCTTCAGTCATTGTAGGCCCACTTCACTCCGCCACTCGAATTTGGATCAACCCAACTGTTTTTTGTCTAAAAAAACCAACCGTTTTTAACCTTCCTTTCCATTCAGACATTGCAAAATGAGCTTTTCTAAAGAAAAAGACTGTATTAAAACTCTGTCGAGTCATCCTATACTTTTTTGTTCAACTACGATTTGATCGCTGGGTTTGTCTAATCTCGTATCATTGGTTTGCCAGAAAAAATAAAACAGTAAAGGTGGAGTAACCAACCCTTCTCGTATATACTAACTTCTCTTGACGTTAGAACTGAATCAGGGGCTCAAAATTGAAAAAGCTGACAAAAAAGGATCGAATGCCATGTTTTGGTAGACATACTCTTTAGGAGAGTGAGCACTATAAAAAACTGAGTAATGCTGATTGAAAAGCAATTGAGCAACGCATAGAGAAAAATTAATTAATCTTCATTGGGGAGTAAACTTGTTTTCATCAACTGAGTATTAACAAGCCTGGTGATATTCATGCTATTTTTCTCTAAGATCCCTCAAGGAATTCTTAAGAGGACCTAGTTTTTTTAGCAAAATAATAGTCACAAAAAGAAATATAAACTAACCAAATGGAATCAACCAAAGAACCAAGGGGGTCTTGGGATTAAAAACATTGATCTCCAAAACCAATATTTGCTAAGTACGCTATATAAAGTAATTAATAAGAATAGTCTTTGGCAAAATATGTTATGTAGGAAATATCTAAGGAATAAAACCATTGCACAAGTACGAAAGAAACATGAGGACTCACATTTTTGGGCAGGACTTATAAAAGTTAAGGATTCATTCTTAAGTTTGGAGAGTTTCCACATAAATAATGGAGCCAATATCAAATTTTGGGAAGACAAGTGGTTGAGCAATTTCACACTCAAACAACAATACTCCTCACTGTATTTTATTGCCAGGAAAGAAACACATATCTATTTCTTTGGTGTTTAGCACTATTCCACTTAATATATCATTTAGATGGAGTTTAGTGGGTCAAAATCTTACTTAATGGCATAACCTGGTCGCTAGAATTGCCGATATTAGATTGAACAATATGAATGATATTTTTGAATGGGACCTACATCAAAATGGTGTTTTTTTTCAGTTTGATCTATATATATGATGCTTTTAATGTGCAATAATAATGTGAGACACAACAGGATTATGTGGAGGCTGAGACTTCCACTTCAAATCAAAATTTTCATGTTGTATCTAAAAACAGAGGTGGTGTTGACTAAAGATAATTTAGTATGTCGTAATTGGGTAGAAAATAAATACTGTGTTTTTTTGTCTCTAAGAAGAAACAATATACCACCTCTTTTTTTTTATTGTCATTTTGCTTGATTCTTATGGAGAGCAGTATAAATTACTTTAAATATTGATATTCCTACTAGTATCAACTATATGTTTTATGATTGGTTACTAGGATTAGGATAAAAAACAAGAAGTCTGTTGTTAATGAGTGCTCCTGCTCTTTGCTGGTCTAGTAGGATTAGTAGAAATAACATAGTTATTGACAAATCACCAATAAAAACTTACTTTACTGGGAACACACAATAAAGATGCTGTGAGGATGATATCAACAAGATGAAAGCATGCCGGTTCTTGAAGACGCTGGTCATCCAAGTCTTTACCAACCATGGGTGAAAATTTAACAATAGAATTGTTGTCTAATAAATATTACCATCCAAATTTTTGTTGGTGTTCTTTTATTTCCTTGTGTAGTGTGTCAAGTGGTCATACTGTTTCACAACTAAATATTGTAATGGTGGTTCTAACCTCATTTGAGAGGAAGACCGAAATGTTTTTTTTTCATTATGTAAGAAAAAGGAGAGTGGACACAAGAGAAGGTAATCTGATCATATATCTCAGTTAGGAAGCAACATGTAAATGTAAATGCTGATAAAAGGCCACGTGCTTAATATGTCCCACTCGTATGGCTATAGATTGGCCGTTGGCGCAAGCAGAAGTGTTTCTAGCGAAGTCTATATCTTTTTTTAGGGCAAGTCGCAAGAGTTTATATATTGAATTCACGGCAGGATTATGATCTCTCGTGAGAACGGAACGAGGATCACAGGTGACTGTGAGGTGAACATCATTACTTCATTAGAGCTGCTCTCATGTAATAATATCTTTACTCGTCAAATACAGATTGGACATGCAATGAGACTTTTAAATAGAGTTGCGTAACGTGCGTTTTGTCATGAGGTGCGCCCCTTCACATGATAAAAAAATAATGCTCGATTAGACGATAGATATATACAACAGTACAACACGTATTACTGGCCTTGTAAAACGGTTTCTGAAAGCAAACTACTCCACTATCGACTCATGCATCACTATTAGTGTAGCAATTAAGAAATGCCAACAGGCATTAATTATTGATCACATAGTAAGTAAATATTTTAAAAATAAAACTATATTAATATTTTAGCACTTATATTGATCCATATATGTAGCTGTTCATTATTACTACAAACCAAGTAAAAGCATAGATAAAAGCCCACAAAGTATTCAGAACCGAAAAGATCAACTAGAATAATAAAGTCTATGACTAAAGCACCATGCCACCATCCATTTGAAACAAAAATTTCTATCATCACAGTCTCATGAACACGACAACCCCATTTTATTTTTTATCTTTCTTGCTCCTTTTGCATTAATACCTAGAACCGGATTCAATATGTTCCTCTATAAAATACGTATATAGAAGAGTAAACTCGTGTTTTATGACTCAACCAAATAGGACCTGATGTTTCAATTCTTTCCCTATCCCATGTAACCATTCATTAAACGAATGTTGAATATTTAGATGTGGAGTATAATATAGAAAACTTGAACCACTTTTCATATCAATTTAGCATTAGGACAGTCAAAGAAAAAGTGTAAATAAAATATACCACCATGGTCAGATAATAACTACCGCTAATGACTTTAATAATGCAGCTGACTACACCGCACCCCGGTGGAACCAGTGACGGAGCTCGAGTAAAATTGGAGCTCCTGCCTGCAAGGCCGGTGGTTGGTGGAACACACATCTAAGGTCATCGTACTAAATTTTATAGCATCAGGCATCGATCGCGCACGATTACAAATACTAGGACGTACGTATAAAGAAGTGTTTCGGCAAGTTTTCAGTTCATGGGGACCATGCATTATACATCTCCCGTTCACTTTGGACTTTGACACAGGTGTCAAGTGTGTCCGAATTGCACCTGCTCCCCGTAGCAGAATCGGTCCATCAGTCCAAAGAGAGAAAACTAAGATGACGGTGACGTATATTTTCTCCGATTATATATGCACCTGATCTTTCCAGAGCTTTTTGGCACTGATCAAGAAGCAGCACATGACTTGAATACCTCTCCACCCTTTTTTCCTACGTGTCCACGAGCTGCACGAGGGCTAGAAAATCTGGTTGCGTTTGCCCGGTAGCGTGCAACGGACATCACGTCGTCCTCACAGCGTGGATGAGGTAGGATACGCCAAACGGGTGAGCGACATGCGCACCGGTAGTCGGTACCGGCAGATAGTCTGCTAGTAGTAATTAAGCGCATCTTTAGCATACCATCATCACTGATCAGTTTGAAGCAGTATATATGAACTATGTAGGCCATTTAGCAACGCGTCACCACATGTTTTTTTCTTTATCGAGGACATGCCAAACCACGTATTTTTTTTTATAATTCATGCCAAACCACGTTACCCTGCCGCCAGCTAGGCATATGAACGTTTTGCAGCACCAGCCACCACCGGAGAGGTATTTGCCTGCTATCACTACTATAATTTGGCTCTGTAGTGACGGAAGACTTTTTTTTACCTTAGTAGCGGGTTGTTTAAGAGACCATCATTAAGATTGGTATAATATCAAGACCGCAACTATACGCAGAAACATAGTGACGGGCATCAATGATGGAGGTTGGTTATGGCCAATGTGGGCCGTGCCATCAAATTTTTTTCTCAAAGATCACCTAAATACGTAGTGTAATTTGCTCTCTTCTCTCATGGCTGCCCCCCTGCCAAGCAATGGGCCTCCAAGAGCTGCCCCCCCCCCCCCCCCTGTATTATTCAGTCCAGCATTGGATCTCTAGTTGCTTTAATTCAGATCGTTCTAAAACAACAGCGTGAAGGAGCCAGCAGAGCTATCACCAACTGCACGGAGGCATCAATGCGGCCAGCACTCGATGCACCTGCCTGCTTCATTGCTTCCAGTACTCATTGCTTCAGCCTTTCCTCCATGTTTCCGCATTCTTCAATCTCCAAGAGTGAACTGCTCCAAGTCTCCAATGCCAATATCAACTTAAGGTTTAGATCATGCGACTTTGATGGCCAAGAGGATGTCACAAGTCTGATTGGAAGCAACAAAGCAGCCAAATATTCACTGTTTTCCCTTCATATCTTAGGTAATTACTAATCGCTCAAGGTCTGCATTCATGCTGCTGTTACATTTCATAGATTAGATGATTTTTCATTTTTACTGCAACTAGGTAATGACTAGGGGGAGCACCATGAGTCATATTACAAAAGAAAAGGAGCAGAACCAAATCAGGAAGATGCTTCAGCTCATCCTCCACCCTTGCTTGAACTAGAACACAATGAACAAGTGAACCCAGGTCAAAACCAAGATGAAGTGCCAAGAATAAATGAACAAGTTGTTTTGAGGGGGTAGAATTTCTAGACAGAGATCCAGGCAAACGCTCACAAATTTGGAGATACCCACCTAATCAAAGAGATGTTGTCCAAAGAGCATATCTAAACTTGGGTCCAATGCAACCTCTACTACAAGTGTACAAGCCTTCTGGACCAATAGGCCATCAATGTCGCTTTTAGTATAGTTGGATCAGTTTGTTCCCATTGTGGCTTGAGTATTCAGAGAGCAACCGTAAGGCATATTGTTTGTTTTGTTTTGTCTCCAACAAAAACAATCAAACTGTTTCTGATGTCTTCACTGTGCATGGTTTTGACAGTTGGAAAAAAGTTAAGAATGGTAAAAATTGTGCATGTGTAACCTATGTCAGATATGATCCATGCTCCAAACACAACAATACGGTGACAGAATGCCAAGCTTTACTCAATCAACCAGGACATCTTATGAATGTCATGGAAAAGAAAACCAAGAAAGAAATAGAAAAGAACCGTTTGTGACTTAGAATATCAATTGGAGCCATCAAGTGGCTCACATTCCAGTCTTGTGCATTTAGGGGTAATGATGAATCAACAGAGTCTAGAAATAGAGGAAAATTTATTGAGATTCTGAAGCTTCTTGCAGAATTCAATCCTGATATCACTGAAGTTATTTTGGGAAATGCTCCATACAACTCAAAGTACACATCTCCTGACATTCAAAGGAGATTTTGGGTATTTTTGCTTCTAAAGTTAGGAAACAAATCCGAGATGAAATTGGTGATTCTAAATTTGCTATTCTAGTGGACAAAACATGTGATGTTTTAAAGAGAGAGCAGATGGCAATAGTATTAAGATTTGTTGATAGCGAGGGCATCTTACAAGAGCGGTTCTTTGACTTGATACATGTGACTAACACCAAGGCTGCAACACTTAAAGCAGAATTGTGTTCTGTGTTGTCCACTTATGCTTTTGATATTCAAAACCTTCGAGGTCAAGGATATGATGGAGCTAGTAATATGAAAGGGGAGCTGAATGGATTGCAAGCTCTGTTTATCAGAGAATGTCCATATGCATACTATGTCCATTGCTATGCACATTGTTTACAACTTGCACTGGTTGCTGCAGCCAAAGACATCGTTCCTGTTACATAGTTTTTTCAGAAATTGAATTTTATTGTTAACACAGTTGATGCTTCTGCGAAGCACCATGATGAACTCCATGATGTCTAGCTAGTTGAAATAGTACAAAAATTAGCTACCGATGAACTTGAAGCAGGTAAAAGGGCTAACCAAATCTTCACACTAAAATGCCCAGGTGACACTAGGTGGGGATCCCATTTTGGTTTTGTTTCAAGTTTTATGCATATGTACAATGCAGTAAGTTTTGTCCTTCAAAATTTAGGAGCCGATTCCTTGGCTGGTTGAAATCGTGCTGATGGTGACACTTCTTTCAACTACCTGTCATCTTTTGAATTTGTATTCATCATGTGTATGATGAATGAAATAATGGGAATAACTGATGATCTCGGACAGGCTTTGCAAAAGAAATTCCAGGATATTATTAATGTTATTCGTCTGGTGCATTCAACAAAAGTGCGAATTAAGCAACTAAGATCAGATGATGCCTGGGAAGAATTTTTTTTTCAGGTTGTTGAGTTCTGTATGGGCCACTGCATTGATGTTCCAGATATGCAAGAAACATATATCATGTGTGGTGGTCATGCTCATCGTCAACCTTACCATTTTACAAAGTAGCTATATTTTCGAGTGGAAATCTTTCGGGCAACAATCGACACTCAGTTGCATGAATTAAATCTCAGGTTTAATGAGAAGGTAATGGACCTTCTGTCAACTAGTGCATAGTTGATCCCTAAAAATGGATTTAGATCCTTCAATTCTGTTACCATATGTGAGTTTGCAAAGAAGTATTATCCTGCTGATCTTTCCCAACAAGATATGTATGGCTTAGAGCAACAACTGAACCATTTTGTTGTGAATGCTTCTAGCAGTGGCGATTTGAAACATATCACAACCTTAACTCAGCTTTGCCAACGCCTTGTCCAGACAAAAGGAGATGATATCAACAATTTGATTGATAGATCACTTCGATTGCTTGTCACTCTCCTAGTTTTAATAGCTAGTGCAGAGCGTGCATTTTCTACTTTGAAGATTATTAAGACAAGACTGCATAATAAGATGGAAGATGAACATCTTGCCAACAATTTGCTAGTTAATATAGAGGGGGAACTTGCAGATAAGTGGAGCTATGATAATATTATTGCAGAATTCAAGAAGCAAAAAAGCCATCGAGCTGATCTGTAGTGGGAAATACTTTGTTTAAGTTGTATTTTGGTAATTCACTTTTCCACAGCAAGGCCTATATAGTTATATAATCTTTTATATAGGAAGCCTCATATACTATAGTCTATATATAGATATGGCTTAAAAAGTACAGCTAGATGTGCTATACTGCTATATTGTAATGTTATGTTGCTTGGCAAGCTTATCAACGTAAAGATTCCACTTTAATTTTTTTTGTCTTTTTTTTCTTGTGTCTCTGGCTGGCTGCCACCCCCCACCCCCCCTGATTTTTGGTTCGAGCTCCATCACTGGCGGGCATCACAGGCTCGCCACTATGGTGGTACAGACCGCTACTGTATTAGAGGACTCAGTTGTGGTTTTTGTCAGGCCCAACAACTAGGACCACCACCTTCTATAAATAGGCGGCGGTGCAGCATGGCAGTGCAATTTCCCCACGTGCTGCACCATCACTAGGGTTAGGGATAGCTCCTGCCGCTGTCTCTTCTGCCTCCGGTCACCTCTCCACCTCTCCTCCTCCTAAGATGGCGAGCAAGGGCAGCCGTCGATGGGGCCGCGCATGGAGGGTGTGGCGGTCGTGGTGCTGGCGGTGGTGCTCTTGGTGAACAAGTGAAAGATCTAAGTTTCTAGCCTTGAATTAATGCTCAGTATTGGTGATAGATGATAATAGTTGTTGGAACTAACCTTTTATAAGAGTTTGTTAGTTTGCATGATAGGTTGTGTTTCGGCATCAAGCAAAAGGTCAAACTATGACATTGAATAAGAATGTTTATGACAAGTGTTGAGAATGAATATGGACAAGCTTGTAGATTGATGACAATATGGTTGACTTAATAAGTTATTTGATCAAGATGGTTGATAAAGGATAATAGTGATCAATGTGTTGATGAAGGTGTCGATAGATATAATCAACACTTATGGTTGAATCTAGAAACACATCATAGAAGATGATTGAATATCAATAGTTGATAGTATAAACATGATGATGTGTCAATAATTGAAATAGAGGTTATTGGCCAATAATTTGAAGCTAAGTGACCATTAAGACAACAAGAAAATCAAGATACTTTAGAAAAGGAATATATCAACTTGATTATTGAAATGATAGTGAACATATTAATGATGATAGATACAAAGTAGCATTACATGGAAAGGCAACAAAAATTGAGCAAGACTTGGCTGCGATGGACCATATGCAAGGGTGAAGGGCAAGTAAGAGGCTTGGCACCGAAGAACCAAAGACAATGGTGAAGAGCAAGTGCAAGCTTAGCGTGATGAACCGTGCAAGACTATGTGAAGCTATGGATTATCTATATCGCTCATCTAAAGAATTGTTGAAATGTGAAATGCAAGAATATAGTATTCATGGGTTTAGTCACATCAAGTGAAATTGAAAGTAAGAGCAATGATTGAATTTCACATGTTGAAGAACGTCAAGTGGGATGAACAAATGGAAGTGGTCACATACACTTTATGAGCTGATGAACATCAAACCTAAAATATCATGTGGATGTGCTCAAGAAAAAGGAAAGATTACGCTCACACTTTATGAGTTGATGAACATCAAATCTAAAATCTCAAGTGGACATGCTCCAAGCAAATGTATAATAATATTGGACATATATGCTTATCGATAGTTGATCAACAACTAAATCTTCAAATGGTAAAATGCTCATGTGTTGGTAACCCTCAAGATAAGGAAATATTATAACATGAAGGTGTTTCTATTGGCATAATTTTCTATTTAATTTTGAGTATAAGAATGTCGTACTATCAAGAGGAATGCAATGTTATCAGCTTTGCTTATGTCTCGGTGCTCAAAATGATCTAACAAACTTTTGTGAGAGTTTAACATTCCTTTGGATGCATTTGGAGCTTGTTCTTAGTGAGGATGGATAGCCCTCTGAATTATCTTTCTATAGAGTCCTAGATCACCTAAATCAGACTTCGGGAGCCAAAGTTATGTCATTTTTTCTAGGAACTCCCAAACTTAGATGGGTCCAACTGGACTAGAGGCTCGGCCTGGTCTAGAACCATTTTGGTTCTGTTGTCGCCTGACCCAGACTAGGACAACCAAGCCCGGACTAGGACGAGGTCTGGGATCAGTCGAACTAAGACAGGATTATCCGGACTAGGATGATTGAGGGACCAACAATGAGAATATTGGTTCTGCTTTGAGTTGGCCTGGACTAGGACGCCTCCCGTGCCCTGACTAGGACGACCACTAATAGAACATAATGGATATTTTTTGAAAATATCATATATATAGCCCCCTTCATCCCCAATGGTTGGTTGCTGATTCTATAGCAAAGAAACACACATTTAGGCCAATAAACAACCTCTCCACTCCCTATTGCTTAGTGCTTGACCTTGTGGGTGAGATTGGGTGAGAGATTGAGCGAAAGAGAGCTAATTCCATTGTTGAACGCTTGAGTTCATAAGCAAGCAATCTTTATGGGATTTTTTACTCTTGGGGATCCATCCCTTAGATGGCAAGGCATCGCTCGGTGAGCTCCTAAGATTTGTGGTGAGCCTCGAAAAATTCGTGAAGGTTTCGATTCACCTCCACAAGAGAAAGAATTAAAGGAAGGAAGAAAACCCGAGCTTGAACTTTGTGATTGCTCGTGAGGATTTGAGTTGAAAAAAACCCGCCTCTTTGGAGCTCGTCAACAAAGACATAGGATTCTTGAAGAATCTGAACTTCGGGAAATAAATCATCATGTCTCATAATTGGTTTGCATGTTCTTTATCTTGTTCTTCATATTTATGCTTGATTTTCTTATACCAAATTATTCTATCATTATACTTGGTATTGGATCAATTTATTCGGTATATTTGCTCACATATATGTTTAGAACAACTTGGTAGGAGTCAATTTATGTTTAGATTGCTGAAAATGTGATATTATACACCTTCATGTCACGTAGTCCGGACTAGGACTCCAACCCAAGCTAACTAAAACGGCTCCTATCTGAATATATCTATTTTATCCGCTGCAAATTTATTTTAATCACCTATTCATCCCTCTCTAGGCGACATTAAGGTCCTTTCTACAAGGGACCACCGCGCCCCCCTCCTCCCAGTCCTCCATCCCCCATTGGCCATTGTCGCTATCCTCTGCCACCGCGGCGTCGCTCCCCTCCTAGATCTGGTGAGCCTTGCCGCCAGATCGACCCTAGGAGCGGTGACGGTGGCGACGGGGGTGGCGGTGCCCGCGAGGGGCTTGGAGGCTCCGGCGGTGGAGGCCTTCCTCTCGCAGGCTCCGCCTCCTCCGTCGACTCCGGCGGTGGAGGTCACTTGATGCGGCGCAGCGGGTGGGGGATGGCGGATGGGCGGACAGGGGCGGCGGACGGGCGAATCGATGGGCGTGGGCGAATGGGTGGACGCTGGCGAGCGAGGCGGCGACTATGCGTCTAGGGCAGGTCCCAACACTAGCTGGGACCCGCCCTTCTTTTGGCCGTCGCTGACGTCTTTTTTAAGTTAAGTAACACCTAGGCCAATAGCGGTACCAAGACCACTACTAAAAACGTAAATAAGTAGTGACAAAGACCTAGTGACAATTTTGTTGTCCGTCACTAAGACCCCTTTTGACCCGCTGTTATAGAGCGTTATTGTAGTAGTATATAATGTTAGTTCTATACGGGGACATCACATGACGTGGTTTCCTCTTGTTTATTTTTCTGGTTAAAATGGCAGCTAAGAGTTTTTCAGAGCAAATGCACGGCAAAATGGAAGACTTCACCAGGGACCTCGTGCTTCCTGTATTGTGGCCTAACGCGCGCTTAGACGTGTTTGCGGCCCACTTTTATAAGCCTAGATAGGCACGGTCCACAAGGAAAACCTCAGCCCAAAAGAAGGTTTGCAAGTTTCCTTCTTTCTGTCTTTTTTTTTTAATAAAGTAGTTTAAAAGTAACTGGATTTTTATCGGATACTCCCTCTGTTTAGATACTGATGTCGTTCTGACTTGTTTGCTTGAATTATGTTCAGTATAATTTTGTTGTCGGGAATGACAACAAATTCGGAACGGAGGGAGTAGGTTAATGCATTGTATGATTATTTTCACATGATAGTGTTGTTTTTTAAAATAGGAAAACACATTAAAAAACTTTGAGCACTTGTTTCCAGGGTAAACCAACAGGGTTTAGTACAATGTTCAGAAACGTGTTAATGATCATTTTTCTTCAGTAGTCACTAAAATGTAAGCCACCCAATGTGAGTTGCAACAAAAGGAGCGCCACCACATCATAATTATTATGGCCTATGATTTTTGGAGGACCAGAAATTATTGGATATTCAATGATACTGGTCCAACGGTCCCAAGTTGCAAAGCAAGTTCAAGTATGAGTTTTTTTTTGAGGGGTAGTTCAAGTATGAGTTTACTTTGTTGTTGCACAGAGCCAAGCAAAAGTACTTTCCAAGAATTCAAGCATGGCTCGATAATGTTGCATAATTTCTTTTTTCATCATTTTTGTCTATGTATTTCATATGTTTTTATATTATTGTTAAATCATAATCAGTAAGGGCCTTGCCACTCCCGTTTCCTAGAAAAAGGTTTTCCCACATTCCCAACAGATTTATATATTGAAAAGTTTCAAGGACCATCCTAAACGCTGAGCTTTTTAAGATATAAATCTGACGGAGGGCAGTTGGCCGGGCAGTTACCATCGACTGGGTTAATTACAGCCTGAATCTTTCATTTCAGCATGCATACGTTTTTGTTTGCATATTTCCTAACTTTCAATCCCCAACAGGATTTATTACTTTGCGTTTTGATTACTTTTTTATTATATGATTATCTATATAATATTTATAAACTGTTGGATCATAGATCTGATGTCTGAAAGTAGTGATTGAAATTTTTTCCAAAATTTTAGTTAGCTGAAAATTAGCAAATCCCTTTTGTTAGAGCTCAAATTATCATATATTGATACATTGAAGGTTATAGGCTATAGGCTATATATACACAATCTTACTTATGTTTGAGTTTATTTCTTCATGCACCAAAATTCATCTTGGGCGTGGGTGCATGTGCATGTAAGCATTATTATTCTTAAATGCAGTAGCGTGGCCGCATTATATTCTGAGAAGCTTCATATACACCATGAACCATGTGCTATGTCTAGGTTTTTACACACAGCTTTGCTTGACAAAAGTACAAATGAAACTCAGCTTCTATTGTTTTGACATCTTGCTTAGCACAACACTTGCGAACGCCGACGTGCGCTTTAGACGCCTCCACCTGAAGCGAAAATACGTGTAACCCTTCAGGCCTTCACCGTGAACTGAAAGCGCGTTCAATTCATGCTTAGACTAGACTAGGATAAGGTTACAGTTGTCAATGGTACTCGATGCCCTGCATCTTTTCCTCTCATCAAAGCATATGCATTTGACCCCAATAATGCTGTTGGAGAGATGACTGAGACAAAGAGAAGAACGCAAGATTGCGTAATCATGGGCAGGTGACATGTTCTAATCGCTTCATGGAGTTGCCAGTTAAGCACATGTCTCGGATCTCTTTTCTTCAAGTGATAGTGGACTAGAAACTAAGAAGCCGGCCCTGAAAACCTGCGAGAAATGAAAGGACACTTCAAAGAGCCGGAGAGCCCAGCTGCCCAGCAATACGTGTAGGCTATTTCCATTCCTCCATATAGGTATTTTGGGCGGTATGAAGTTCGTTGTACGCATGAACTCACAAAATAAGCGAAAGCACATCGTTGGCGCCACATGTTGGGTATGCAAGCAACCTTAATTACGTACGTGGCTACGACGATATAGGTATTTTTGGCGGTATGAAGTTCGTTGTACGCATGTGAACTCACGAAAGCAAAAGTACATTGTTGGCGCTGCAAGTTGGGTATGCAACGTGCAAAGGTCGGCAACATCACCGCATTGGAACGTAAGGTGCATATCCACGAAAGCCGCTAATAATAGATGCCAGATCCATCGCCTATAAATGGCCTAGGAATCTTGCATGAAACCATATACCATCTCATCAGATACACATACACACAGCAGGTCGCAGACCACCAGCGCCAGAAGCCCATAGTAGAACCCCATTAACTAAGTGACATGGCTAGGCTCGGATCGTTGCTCCTCCTGGCCTTCGCGGCGGCCGTCCTGCTCGCCGGCGTGGCCATGGGCCAGTCTCAGCCGAGGCCACCCAAGGCTCAGGGGCCCAAGGAGAAGCCGCCCAAGGCTCAGGGTCAGGGGCCCAAGCCGAAGCCGCATCCGATGAAGGTCAAGTGCCAGGGGAGCCGTAAGGAACACCCGAACTGCCCTCCCAAAATGATGGACTGCCCGGCCAACTGCCCTCAGTCATGCTACGTCGACTGCAACTTATGCAAGCCCGTATGCGGTGAGTGATGATGAGCAACGGTTGAACGATGCTTTAATTTGACCTCTTGTTTTCTTTTGCGTAGATACTGTAATTATTTACTGATTGTGTGCTATGTGAAATTGCTATATGCGATCATTGCAGTGTGCAGCGTGCCCGGGGCGTGCGGTGACCCACGCTTCATCGGCGGCGACGGCAACGCCTTCTTCTTCCACGGCCGCAGGGACGCCGACTTCTGCATCGTCTCCGACCGCGACCTCCACATCAACGCCCACTTCATCGGCAAGAGCAGCGGCAAGTCCCGTGACTTCACGTGGATCCAGGCTATCGCCGTGCTCTTCGACGGCCAGCACAAGCTCTACCTCGGCGCCAGGAAGACCGCCACGTGGGACGATGACGTGGACCGCATGGAGCTCACCGTCGACGGCGAGCCCGTCCACTTCCCGGAAGGCGTCGACGCCACGTGGACCTCCACCGCCGTGCCATCCCTCTCCATCACCCGCACCAAGGCGGCCAACGGCGTGCTCGTCGCGGTCGACGGCAAGTTCAAGATCAGGGCCAACGCCGTGCCCATCACCGAGGAGGAGTCGAGGGTTCACAACTACGGCGTGACCTCCGACGACTGCCTTGCGCACCTCGACCTCGCATTCAAGTTCGACACGCTCACCGGCGACGTGCACGGCGTGGTGGGCCAGACATACCGCTCCGACTACGTCAACCATTTCGATGTCAAGGCCTCCATGCCGACCATGGGTGGGGAGAGCAACTTCACCACGTCCAGTATCTTCGCGGCTGACTGCGCCGTTGCACGTTTCGGACCGGGCCGCCACGACGGTGGTGCCGCGGTGATGTCGGAGCTTGCTGGTGTTTCCTGCGCCAGCGGCATGAGCGGCCAAGGTGTGGTCTGCAAGAAGTAAGCTCTGGCTTCAATTCATGGTACTTTAATATATACTTATGATGCAAAACTGAGAGAGTTGGGTTGAGTTTTGGTTGATTAATTATCATGACGATGTTGCCATGCGAGATGACGATGCACTTGTTTGCATGGTCAAGAACCGCACAGAAATAAGTTTGTAACCAATCGTATGTATTCAAAAAATTGATTATTATATTGACCATAATTCTATGTACCTGTGAGACATGTCTCTTGCGCCCTTGTGGATTCTTCATGATGACAAATAGTCCCTCCGGTAGAGTAGATTAATTGTTGTCGGTAATGTACAAATTTGCACTAATCAATGTCAACAAAATAAAATCCGAGGGAGTAAGTTATTAAATGTTGGCCAAACGAGTAGCTAGAAATTCTTTGTTGGTTGTGGCCATTCAATACTTTATAAAAACATCGCAAACTCAATTGTCAGTATGAAATAAGCCAGAATACAAGCATTATGGTGTTATATGTGTATGCTGATGATATATGACACATGGTCAGGGATGGATAAGAGTACCCCGAGACTGCACCAAATGTTATAAAATTTTTAAATCACTGTATAAATGATAAATTATAATATGTATGTACATAATGGGTGCATATTCGGTGAAAACTGTGAAAAAGTTGAAAATATAAATTTTTTTTACTGCAACCGTCAAATCGTGCATCTATGAATGAGATTGTGCATCTTATAAGGGTATAAGTCCAAGATTCTGAAAAAAATGAAGGGGGCAGATACAAAATTGCCATGTGCACTTGCAACTTTCTCATCCATAGATGCATGATCCAACGGTTGCAATTGAAAGGTTTCGCATTTTCAACTTTTGCATGGTTTTGATATACACCTGTACATGATAACTGATAAACTATACAATAAATTATTTTTGGGGTAATATGCTATAAAAAAAATGGAATCATAGCATTTTATTTCGAGTTCACTCTATAAATAATGTCGTATTTCAGATGCAATGATCCTTATATAGATAGATTGGCATAATCCTTTTTATGTGTGCCCTAACATGGTCTAGTTGTGAGAAAGCAGAAAGAGTCATCCTTCACATACACTGCTTAAAAACTTATTTAGCCTTAATATTATAATTATGTAGTCGACTTGTACGTCAACTAAAACACTTAATTGGCCTAATGTGCAAGCTAGGTAGTCCACTTGTGAGGGCACACAGCTGATTCCTTGAGCAATGACCATGGAAGCGGCTTAATGTTAGTAAAAAAAATACTTCATACTTGGATGTTAATTAATTCTTGAAACTATTGCTAAAAAAGTCTCATAAACTAATTGATAGGTCATTAGGTCAGCTATTAGGTTATATTAGCCATTGAGTTAGAGGTGTATGGTATGGAATAGAGTAAGGTCACACAATGACATTGTAAAATATTAGACAATTCGAACCCTTCAACCCCGCTGTCAGCTACAGTTTTCCCTCCGACCTTGTTAGACCATAGGGCACTAAACCTATCCACTAAAACAATGCAAACAACTGACTCAGACACTACTATGATACTATGTCACCTTAATATAATATACATGTAAAGGTATATTCTATTTTTTATTTAATCATTTTTCTAGAACATACTTTGTTTCTGTTTTGTCAAGTGACAAAAGAGAAAATTACAGAGAAGTCACAAAGATCTTGTTTGGTCCTTGTTTGGCCCTTGGCACAAAACAACATTCTCAACCAAAAATACTCTTAAGAACAATTTGGGATATAGAATTGAGGATGACCAACCCCACCTATATTTAAGAAGATATACATTATGAACAAAAGAAGATGCGAGTTAAAGAAAGAAAGATATGAGCTGAGATTGTACAGTTAGACTTTAGTGTTCTGCACTTTTCGATATTTCAAGTAACTTAAAAGTAAATTGAGAGTATGATAATAGGAAACATGGCACAATGAAGACCATCCAAGTTTTGCTCAAAATCAATATCAAGCACAATATTGTTTTTGTTAATTCTTTATGTACATATATCACTACATGCATAAAAAGATTCAACAGTCATAGTGTAGGTGGGTACAACAAACAGTATAACAAAGTTTCGTTCAGATGTGGCATGCAATCAAGTTAATCAAGCAGATCAGAAGAACGATGCAACAGTGGGATTGAGGGGCCCATGAAAGGGAAACATGAAGAAGATCAATCTGCTAATGATGTTGATTGGACTACTGGATTACACTCTGGCACTCTGCTACTGAAGATTCCGAATGGAAAAAAATTTTAATTTCTATTTCTTTCTACCTTTTGTACTCTATGTACATCTGCTCTTCTATACACTAATCATGAAGAAACTGTAATTCTCACATCTGTTTTGTCACACTTCTAATCCTCACTGGGAGCCCCCCGCTGATGGATGCGGTGAGCCCAGACACAAACTTTGGCGCGCAGATGCCGCTACCGTTCCTGTCAACCACCTCCACGTCGAACACTCTCACCACGGCTACGGCGACTGCCTTCATCTCAGTAATCGCGAGCTCCTTGCCGAGGCACACACGAAGGCCGGCCTGGAACACCGGGTACTTGTACGCGTTCGCGGGCAGGAACGAGTTGCCAGGCCCGGTGAGCCACCGTTCCGGCCGGAACGCGGCGTGGTTGGCGCCCCAGATGCTGGGCGTGCGGCCCATGGCATAGGGGTGGTACATGACACGCGCGCCGCCGGAGATGTAGGTGCCGTAGGGCAGCACGTCGTCGCCGGCGCAGAACTTGGAGTCGAACTGCACGGGAGGGAAGAGCCGCATGTTTTCGAACAGCACGGCGTGCGTGTAGTGCAGCCCCTTGATCTGCTCGAAGGTGACCGAACTCGCTTCGTTCTCGGGAGACTCGGCGCGCATGGCGGAAGCCACTTCCAGGTTCTTGGAAAGGAGCATGAAGAGAGTTGTGAGCGCAGATGACACCGTGTCACGACCGGCGAGCATGAAGCTCACAACGATGTCGCGGAGGTACTTGTCATCCACAGCCTCGTCTCCAACCGAGGCCATGAACCGTGACAGGAGGTCGTGGCTGTTCGACACACCCCGTGCCCGGCGCTCCTGGATCATCGCCGCAGCGAGCTCGTCGACGATCTTTATGTTCTTCCTCAACTCCCTCTCGGACCCGATGTTAAGTAGCCGCTTCATCTTCCACACCATCGGTGACACGGCGGCACCACGCATGGCACAAAGCCGCGTCGCGGCGTCGAACGCGTCGGCGAGCTTGGACACGGGCATGTCACGGTCGAGGCAGCCCGGATCGAGCCCGAAGGAGATCTTGCAGATCGTGTCGAACGTGAAGCGCCGGAACACGTCCTGCAGGTCGAGCACAGTGCCCTTCTCGGCCGCCTCGGCCAGAACCGGCATGAGCCGGGTCGTAATCTCTTCGGCAATGATGTTGAATGCGTAGGAGCGCACATTGACGCTGCCGAGCTCGAGGCTGGCCATCTTGCGCTGGTGGCGCCACGCGTCGCCGTCGATGTTGAAGATGCCGCCGCCGAGGAGATCTCCCAGAAGCTCGGCGAATTTCTTGCCTTTCGGGAAGTTGTCGAAGTTGGTCTTGAGCATGTACTCGACGTTGGCCGGGTTGGCCGTGACCGTGCAGCCGAGGACGTGGACGTGGACGGTGCAGGTAGGCGACTGCCGGAGCAGGTGCGCGTACCAGTCGCCGAGGTTGGTGGATTCCTTCGCCCAGGACCCCGTCAGGTAAGCCCGGCACACATGGCAGCTGCACCACGGCCACCGGCGCACGAGGAGGAGCACCACGCCGAGGGTTGTTAGGAGGAAGGCGAAGGCAAAGAACGCCATTGCCGAGCACCGAGCTGCCCAGAACAACTCTGTCATGGCTTCCATTGCTTTATCTGTGGAAAATTAGCTACGGGAGAGTATGGAACAGGTTGGTGGGCGAGGAGAGGAGAAAAATGTGAGTTTGGGGGTGAGCTGGAAGACACAACGGCTTCTATATATAACGTGTGTGGACAGGGAGCGAAGCACATGGAACACGTGTGTTCAAGCTCCCTTTAAACAACGTTTTGTTTGTGCCTTGACCTTTTTCAGTGTGCACAGCTCATATCACCGCCACCACAAAACGAGTTTATAACAGCCATGCCCACACTGGCGGCTGAGAAAGGGGAGAGGAATCAGAGCGAGCCTGCGCCCGTGCTAACTGTAGCTGCTACTCTGGCTGCAGTAACTTTTATAACCGGCCTACTTCTCTTTCTTTGATCATACTCCGCGTATCTCCCATCATCGTGCCATGACTGTTTTTTTTAACAACTGTGCCATGACTTTCTAAATGCAGTTCTCGCTTGCTACCAAGTCACTGTCCAAATATATTTTTAGGATAGATATTTCGAAACTATATTTTTAAAATACTTTAACAAGAAAATAATCTTAATAAACATTTTATACATATATATATAAGGACATAATATAGGAAAATAGAACGCACTGGTGGCTGGAGAGAGAGAGAAGGCTCATAGATAGACCTTTTTTTTTACCATATTGTCCTTTTTTGACATACCTTTGATCTCAGTTCCATGTTTTCTATGGTTTGGATCTGAATTCGGGAGCGAATGTTTTATCTTTCACATGAAAAAAACTTATGAAAATAAAATATTAACTATTATTTCTGTTTACTCTGAAGTATCTCCCAGAGGTTGTGAATCTGTGAGTGATTTGTACCTTCCAACACGGCCCCGGTTGAATACAAATGTATTTTTTTTGTGGTTTTTGGTGGTTACCATGGTTTCTCAAAAATACTATAGTATTAAAAACTTTAAGGTGTTTCGATGCAACAAACTTTGTAATTTTCGTAGTTTCAAAATAAAAACTCTGTAATTTTCGTTAACCAAACTATAGCCTCCAATACCATGTATTTTTGCAGTTTTTAAAAATCCACTACATACCTCTTCTTTTTTTTTTTTCCAAAACTTGCATGCATGCGCGCAGATCCATGTTCCTCTCGCATTTTAACAACCAGCATGCGCTTCAACCATATGCATCGTTTATATGATACAAATATCCGTGTGTGTACCAATGCTGTTCATTTCTTTTCTGGTGCTAATAGATAACATAATTTTGATATTTTTTGGCTCTAAATTCTATATACTTTGGTTTGATATTAAAATTTTAATACTTATAAAATAGTATGTAGATGAGATTGTCCATAAAACTTCAGAATTTTGATTTGAATATTACACCAACTTGAACATCTTGGTTCTCTCGCTCTATATATATATAGCAAGAAATACTAGAAGATCCAAACATCGTCCCATGGTTTTTGTTAAATCACACAAAACTCTGATATTACTACACTGTAGTATACTTCAGATGCAGTTGCCAAAACCATAGTTTTCTTATACTATGGTTTGTAAATGCCGCAACATCCAAACAAGCCCTAGCTAGAATGCCCCGCTTATTGTCTCGGAGGTGGTTATGCGTATACCTGGCCAACGGGCCTTGCCGGACCGGCATGACACGCCTGTGATGGGCTGGGCCATTTTCTTTAGGGGCCGGCATGACCCTTCTAATTAACGGGCCGTGTTGTATCGGTCCAATGGGCCTACGTCGAAGCTCAAGCACGACATGACTTATCTTACACGGGTTGTGCTGGCTCATCGGCCCGACGAGCTATTCGGGTCGGGCTAGTTCGAAGCCTACTTAAATTTTATATACCTGATATTTATAGATAAAATATTTTTATCAATAAATTTAAACTAAAAAACTATGATTTTTAGTATAAATATTAAAATATTAATTATTTTATTTAACAAACCGTGCCAGACCAAACCATGCTTCACGGGCTAAACGGGCCATCTCACGGGCTAAGCGGGTCATGCTAAATAGGCCATTCTCGGGCTGGCAGCTAGGCCCAAGCATAGCCCATAACGGGCCACGGGCTAGCACGGCCTGTCTAGCTTCAGGCCGTGCCGTGCTCAGGCCTAACTAAAATAGGTGGGTCTCATGTCGGTCCATTTAGCCTGACCTACTTGGCCAGGTATAGTTATGCGATTGATTTGAACATCCCATCTCATTAGAACTATAAGATGTACAGCCAAAATCGAATGAATGAAACAACAGAGGCCAAAGATTATATGGTCCTTTTACTCGGCATGTGCGTTTATCGGTGTACCTTATCTCTTGGATTGAGTTCAGTCAAAGATCGAGGCAAGTGCGTCAAAGGCGCGCGCAGGCCAGCGGCGTCGTGTTCTGCCCACGGTGCACTGCACATAGCTGTCCACACTGCCGTGCATGTGCTAATTGGGACGAGCAACAACTCCAAATCTTTAGTTCCCAGCTGAGCTGCCTTCCTGTCCCTGTCTGTCTCTCTTTCGCGGCCGACTAGCTCGCTAGTCGCTATAGCAGTACTGTACAGTGCGGCGCCGCGATGAGCCCAAGGTCTCTTTCCTTCCCGAGAGAGGCCGCGCCCGCGCTACGTGCCACGCGCCGCGTTTGCTCGTCAGCGGTTTCACTTGATTTCTGCACGTTTCAGGTAAACAGTGACACGGACTGCGCGGCTGCTCATGCTATGCATGCCTCCATTCTTTGTTCTCATCTGGCCGACTCTATCCAAGGCCGCCGAACAACGATTGATGTGGCGGATTATTGCTGGCTCCGGATCATAGGTTTGTCATTTCTAGCTTTTGGAAAAAAAGAAACTTAGTGGATATGTTCAACATCATGTTCTTATTCTGGCATAAAAACAGAGATCTTATGTTCAATATGCTGCTTTCTTAAGCATTAATTCAGTCTTGATGAAGATCAAGTGACAAACGGTACGAACAATTTAGTAGTACCCTCTGTCAAAAAATAAAAATAAATACAATCCCTGATCCTGATTCCTGCTTCAGCCACTGCCATATTATTCTCCTCATAGCCAGCAGCGCGGCGCTACCAGCTGCCCCCCCCCCCCCCCCCCCCCCCCTCTCCTTTTCTGTCGCTAGCAAAGTAGCAATCCCCCGTCCATCCGTGCCGCACGCCGCCACAGCTACATCTTAGCTAACCCAGCCGCAATTAGTTTAGTATTCAGCACGTTTTGCAGCCATGTTTATTTTGGTACCAGGACCTCGAGTATGGTACACAGCCAGCCACAGCCTCATCAGCGGAGTATTCTATCCTTGATCCTCTGACAGAGAGTCATCAAGCAACGGTAGCAGCAGCGAGCGCGCCAACCGTAGGATATTGCTTATTGCGCCCCTCTGTTTGTTTGGTTTAGGAACAAGTACATACCAGTCCTTTTTGACAACAATCTTTGATGCCACCAGAATTAGTTTAGTCGCTTTCTGGAACCAGGACTACGCCATGGACCATGGTATGGCTAGCATCGTGCTAATCATAAGTTTGAACGGTTACAAAGCAAGGACGTTTCATATTTTTTATTATTCTTATCAGCATTTTCTTTGCCAACAATGGTAGCATCATGGATGAACCTCGTAATAAACAAGAAAAAAGAAAGGTTAGCTGGATCTTTTATTTGTTCATGAATGGCAATACTGATTTGGTGTAATACAGCACTCTATTAAATTTTCTGCAAAATGATAAAAAAAAACTTCGATTTACTTTTCATTTCTAGCAAAGCCAAGCTACGTTTAATTGGCTCACGCGAAATCATCTCTGATTTTCATTTAATCTTTTTCAAAATCACGGCTGCATCACCTAATAAAATCAATAAAAAAAAGGAGAGGTCAGGTCTGAAGTGTACTATAGAAAACGAAGCTTATGTATTTTATTTAGCACGTTTAATTTTTCTACCATTAACAAATTAGGGCAATTGTGTTCTTACTCCTACTTTCAATTTTAATTGTGCTTTTACTCTTACTTTTCTAACATCGTGATTTTGTCCCCACTTTTTTTTATAGTGAAGCTTTTGTTTGCCCCTACTAGGGGTAAAATCACAATAAAAATATTGTGATTTTATCCCCAATAGAGGCAAAGTCACACTTCATCTTAAAAAATAAGAGCATAATCACAAAGTTAAAAAAATAAGGTAAAGTCACAACTAGAATTGAGAGTGAGGGTAAAAACACAATTGTCTCTAATAAATCTGTAGATGATGACATGTATACTGTCAGGTATGCATTTAATTATCTAAAATAATATTCTGACTTGTATGATAGTTACTTTATTTGTTGGTGAACATCTGGCACGGAAGATTGAATACTTGAATATATACTTACATTTATAATCATATCATTTATATAAAGTAGGCCATACGAGTTGACGAGATCAGTTCTTCAGTGAATAAAGGGACAAGTGAAGAATAATTAACTGCATCGATGCTGAGTCAGTGACCCAAACCCTTCATAAAAGGTTGTAGAGTAGTTGTAGCTATATATCGCACGTTGTGGAATAAACAGTGGCTCAAGGTAAAAAGGAGTTCTGTTAGATGGTCAGAGCATCCAATCAAATCGATAGCTCTCGCTCTCTCTTTCATCCCCTACACGTGTGGTAGCAGGAGTTGAAGATGATCTAAACAAGCACTTCGTGTTTCGTGGCCAGAGAAACTTGCAAGGCTCTTTGACACACACGTTTGCGTTGGTCTATAGATGGATCTGACCGACGCCTTATTTCTTTCCCGCGTGTGGCGCGGCCACCGCCGCTAGAACGGGCCGCCGTCGAGAATCCCGCGGACTTCACGACACGCACGTTGCAGGATTAAGTTCTCCTGTGCTGGGCGCCAAGAAGGCTTTGGAGACGCCTAATACATACAGCGTACTTCATATAACTTTAGCAGATTGCATCATATTGATCGCGGCGCCGCAATACGAACTTGGTCTGGCACGAATGCGTGCGCAATGTGTGCTCTATGGTGCGCGTTTCCACATGTTACCCAACGGAGACAAGGCAAAGGGCACGGTTGGGGATGATGAAAGTGGCCTGGACAGTTTTCGACTCCCATCTGATCTGATAATTTTTGGGAATACGGGGAAAAAACATTTCGGATAACCTCAGAGCATTTTGTTAAAAATATACGTGTTATTCTATTTTCAAATTTTTGTCTTACGCAAATTTCATAGACATTAAAACGTGAGATGCTAACTAACAGATGCAGCAGACAGAGCAACGTAATTAAAAGCACGAGAGACATTGACTCACGTAGGGTTTATTAGCGCTTAATTTAGCATAAATAGTAGATCAAGCAGCCATTTGATATAGACGTCGTAGTTTGTCGATGAGAAAGCATAGATCATCGTGAATCAACCTCGAGTAGTCGCGCAAATGCGCTGTTCAGAAACCTTATTGCCGTCTCTCGTGTAGGCTTCACGACGACAAAGGTACGGAGATTCTGTTCACCCTTTTCCCCGGTGCATGTCAAGAAATAGAGCCGACGAGATGGAAGCAACTCTACACCACATCACATCTCTCCAACTGAAGGAAGAAGAAGTGGAAAGGAATTTTCACGTTATAGAAACCTAGACATCTCCAGGGGCCTAATATAGGCACGACTGCCTTCCAGAAGCCGTTTTCTCTCTTATTACACTCACTAATTAGCAGTCAATAGCACGGTGACCTATTAACTCTAATTATAGCAATTAACCGTGTATTATCTCTTGATTAGCATATAAAGGTTCATAACTGATTAAGGATACGAGTGACAAAAAATCACTTAGGCTCACAGCCATGCAAAAAGTCACAAGTCACGCGGGACAACATGCAAAAAAATACATATATGCGCATACACATGCGTGCGTGTGTACTCATAGCAATGCTCTCTTTCTCTTAATGCTTTTTTTATTCAGCCATGGGCAGGAGTGCTGCTATTTAAGTTGGTGTAGACCACCATAGACTAGCAACATGGTAATAAAACCAATAGCCTCTTATTGCTTTAGAATTTCTCCTAAATGGGCCATATAAAATAGGCCAAATTCTAACAATCCCCCACCAATTCTAAAGCAAGGAATGATGGTCAAAAGGATCACTGTGCTATAGTATTGTTAATATACCAGTCTTTCGGTAAAACTCCCGTATGGGTTGAACTTAAACCTAGAATATCAATATTCATCTTTCCACAGCTGAAGACTGGACTAGGTCTTGAAATCTTAGCCTTGTGTGTGCAGACTTCAATTGAAATCAGAACTGATACTAGGCTGCCAAAACAACCTCGCCTAACCGGAGCGTTAATGATCTACTCCTGAATCTTCTCATGAGCCTTTATGAGAACGTCCTATTCTCACGAACTGCGACCTACAATTGAGCTCAAGTAGATGTTTTCCTTTAAGATATCCTATAGGCTAATATCTTTTACAACAGAAAATATTAAGGCTTAATGCCAACCTTCCATATAGTCAAGAGTACTATGCTTATCATTTAAACATGGGTATATTTTATTTATTTATAATGTACTCTTTGGTTACACCAATCAACTTTTTTTTCCCATTTCCTTAGTTACGGGATCTCCAATCAAAAAGGACAGGTTACCATTACGCTGTAACTTTTAGATGGGCCTCATACCCATATTCTTAGACAACACGGTAATCACATTCCGTGATAATCCCCTTGTAAAAGGGTGTGTCAGATTATTTTTTACTTTTCACATAGCTCACAACTATAACTCCGGAGGTTTTAATCTTTCTGACAAAATTTAGTGTATGCTTGATATGTTTATTGGACTTTGAGTTATCCTTTGTATTCATAACCTGAGCTAGCATTGATTGGTTATCGCAATACATTAGTATAGGCGGTACCGGTTTTTCCATGAAAGGCAAGTCCATCAATAGCTCTCTTAGCCATTTAGCCTCATTAGTAGTTGTTTCTAGTGCTACAAGTTCTGCTTCACACGTGGATTTTGTTAATACGGTCTATTTACAAGACCTCCATGAAACTGCAACACCAATAAGCGTAAACACATAGCCACTCGTGGCTTTGGTCTCATCCGCATCTGAGATCCAATTGGAATCACAATATCCTTCCAACGCTGGTGGATATCCTGAGTAGTGAATTCCGAGTGAGGTTGTGCCTCTCAAGTAGCACAACACTCGCTCAAGTGCCTTCTAATGATCATCTCCTAGGTTTGATGTAAACCGACTCAGTTTGTTCACAACATAGGAGATGTCAGGTCTTGTGGCACCCGCAAGATATATGAGGGACCCAATTATTTGTGAATACCTCAGTTGATCTTTTCTCTCTCTTTCAAATTTTTGAAGCTTGATGCTCGCATCATAGGGAGCTGGAGGTATTTTATAATCCTCAAAGCCAAAATGGCTAAGTATCTTCTCTGCATAGTGGGATTGACTCAAGGTAATCCCATCTTTGCTTTTGATCAACTTCACATTTAGGATCACATTGGCTGGTCCCAAGTCTTTCATGTCAAAACACTTTGATAAAAAAAGTTTTGATCTCATCAATTACTCTTGTGCTTGTTCTAAAAATTAATATGTCATCGACATATAAGCACAATATTACTCCCTCACCCCCACCATAATGATAGTACACATACTTATCCACCTCCTTTACACTAAATCCAGCAGATGCTAAAGTGGTGTCAAATTTTTCGTGCCATTGGTTGGGTGCTTGTTTAAGACCATATGGGGATTTTATTAATCTGCACACTTTGTTCTCTTGCCCAGGAATTTTGTAACCATCCGGCTGCTCTAACTCTCCATAAATGAAAGCGGTCTTCACATCCATTCGATGGATATGCAGACCATAGCAAGCTACAAGCGCAAGGAGCACTCTAATGGTGGAAATTCGGGCAACAGGAGAGTATGTATCAAAGAAATCCTCCCCTTCTCTTTCTGTGAATCTCTTGGCCACAAGTCTAGCCTTGTACTTCTCAATGGTACCATTAGACCTCCATTTTTTTTAAAGATCCACTTACATCTAATTGGTTTGCACCCGCTTGGACACTCAGTGATCTCCCAAGTCTTATTTGACATGATAGAGTCCATCTCATTACGGACGGCTTCTTTCCAATATTCTGCATCTGAAGATGCATATGGCTTTGAAAGAGTTTTGGGCACATCATCCACAAGATAAACAATTTAGTCATCACCAAAAGATTTCGCAATCTTTTGTCTCTTACTCCTATGAGAAGCTTAATTGATGATATCGTTATCTTCTTTAGATGATGTGTATAATTCATCGTTTATCTCACATAGTGGTGGGACATCCTCAGGAGCATTCACATGATTGTGATAATTCTCACTCTGAGAAGTGCTATCTGCTACTCTTATAGAAAATATATCCTTAAACAATGAAGCATCCTCGACTCCATAATAGTATTCACATTTTGTTCATGAGTATCAGATTTAACTACTAAGAATCTATAGGCTGTGCTGTTATGTGCATATCCCAAAAACACACAATCTACTGTTTCGGGTCCAAGCTTTCTCTTCTTTGGCTCAGGTAAATTAACCTTTGTCAGACAGCCCCAAGTCCTCAAAAAATTGACATTGGATTTTCTCTCATTCCATCCTTCATAGGGAGTGATTTTTCTATTATTAGTCACTACCCTATTTAAGACAAAATTAGCTATCAAGATAACTTCCCCCCACCATTCATAGGACATACCGACGCTCTCTAACATGACATTCACCAAATCTGTTAGAGTTTGGTGTTTCCTCTCAGCCACCCCATTCGCTTGAGGTGAATATGGTGGTGTCACTTCATGGATAATACCATGTTCATAAGAGAATTGAGAAAAATCATTTGAGATATACTCTCCTCCATGATCATCATGTAATTGTTTGATTTTCCTCTCAAGTTGGTTCTCAACTTTGGCCTTATAAATTTTAAAGTATTGTAAAGCTTCATCTTTAGTTTTTAGCAAGTAAATATAGCAAAAACGAGTAGCTTCATTAATTAAAGTCATGAAATATCTCTTGCCTCCTCTTGTCAATAATCCATTCATTTCACACAAATCAGAATGAATGAGATCAAATGATGTCAAATTTATCTTTTCCTCTAAACTCTTAAATGGTTTTCAAGGTTGTTTTGCTTGTACACAAGATTGTCACTTTGATCCTTTGACAATATTAAACTTAGTAATAAGTTCTAATCTGGCCATTCTAACAATGGTGTCAAACCCAATATGACATAAACGTGAGTGCCACACATCAGCCTCACAAATATTTTTATTAGTCATGGATGCAATATTCAGATTATAGAAATAATCAGAAGTATTCAAGCGGAACAAGCCTCCGCTTAAATAGCTTTTGCCAACAAAGTTTCCAAACTTGGACAATACAACTTTATTTGACTCAAACACTAACTTGTAACCATCCTAACATAATAAGGAAACACTAATCAGATTCCTCTTTATTGTGGGAGCATGATGCACGTTCTTCAAAAGGACAGTCTTCTCTGAAGCGAGGCTTCAGTTCGACTGTACCAACACCAAGAATAGAAGCAGCTGATCCATTTCCCATTAGGATAGAGGAGGACCGTGTCCCCTGGTAAGAAGAGAACATAGACAAATCAGAACACAAATGAACATTGAAGCCTGTATCAACCCAGTAATCCAAATATTGAATGGCTGAAACAACAAATGGTAAATTACCATACCCAGATGGATCAGTCTCATCACTATTGTTTCTTCTGCTATCCATCAGCATTATCTTTGCAGTGGCGGAAATCTTTCGCAAGATGCCCTGGTTTGCGACACACATAGCATGCTCTGTTGTTCTTTTTTGCATTGTTCTTCTTGAAGTTAGTGGTTTTCTTAGGCTTTAAACTGGTTTGCACTTTACCCTTGTTTTTGTTGTAGTAAGTTTTCTTTTCGACTACAATATTTACACTAGCACCATTCTCTGCAACGGCAGAAGTGCTTGGAGCATCTTTAGCCCTTGCCTTTTCTTCCACATCGAGGGCTATAATCAGATTCTCGGTAGAGATATATTCTCTCTTGTGTTTCAAGCTCATGGCAAAATCTCTCCACAAGGCAGGGAGTTTGGCAATAATGCCTCTACCACAACTCGATCAGGCATAGGACATGCCAAACTTGCAATCTCTCCAGCCAAAAGCTGTAACTCATGAGCTTGAGACACTATCGACTTTGCAGCGTCAATGCTAAAGTCAAAGAGTTGCTCACACATAAACAGAAGACGTCTGGCTTTAGAGACGGCATATTTGCGCTCAAGTGCATCCCACAACTCAGTGACATCGGTATAATTCATATACACATCATACAAATTATCCGCTAAAAGGATCAAGATGCAGCCAAGCGCCGAGTCGCGCGCTATAGGAAACACAGTGGTCTGCTCAACCGTGAATGGCATTACTAGGTGGATCACCCACCACAGTCCCATTGACATAAGCTAGAATCTAACTTTAGTCTGCCAATGACGGAAGTTTTCACCGTCGCTATACCTCTCAGGATTCATTGCATCCGAAGCACCATCTATTGTTAGAATAATAGAATAAATACAACAATAAGGTTTCTGGATTGTTGGAAATATTTCCAGATTTTAGTTTTAGGCAAATTTCATAGACATTAAAATGCGAGATTCTAACTAACACATGCACCAGAGCATCCCAATTAAAAGCACGGGTGACATTGACCTACATAGGGTTTATCGGTGCTTAATTTAGCGCAAATAATAGACAAAGTAGACCATCGATGTAGATGTCGTAGTTCGTTGATGAGGCAGCACAGATCATCGCAGATCAACCTCGATCAGTCGCATAGATGTGCTACCCAGAAACCTTATTACCGTCCCTCGTGTAGGCTTCACAACGGCAAAGTCTCGGAGATTGCGCTCACCCTTTTCCCCGGTGCACACCAAGGAATAGGGCCGGTGAGATGGAAGCAGCTCTACACCACAACACAACTCTCAAATTGAAGGAGGGGGAAGTGGAAAGGAATTTTCACGTTATAGAAACCTAGACGTCTTCAGGGGCCTAATATAGGCACGGCTGCCCTCCAGTAGCCGTTTCCTCTCTTATTGCGCTCACTAATTAGCAGTCAATAGCACACTAGCCTATGACAATTAACCATGTATTAATCCTCTTGATTAGTATATAACAGTTCATATCTGATGAAGTATACGAGTGGCAAAAAGTCACTTAGGCTCATAGCCATACAAAAAGTCACAAGTAACGTGGCACAACACGCGAAAAAGCGCGTATACGCGCGCGTGTGTGTGTACTTATAGCAATGCTCTTTTTCTCTCTCAATGTTTTCTTTATTCAGCCATGGGTAGAAGTGCTGATATTTAAGTTAGTGTAGACCACCATAGACTAGCAAGATGGTACTAAAACCAACAACCACTTATTGCTTTGGAATTTCTCCTGAACGGGCCAGATAAAATGGGCCAAATTCCAACACATCTTTAGTGGAAGCCCCTACTTAGGTCTTATTGAGCTTAAGTGGTGCCTTAACCTGGGCTTCCATTTTGCATGGGCACAAAGTTCCTCCCTCCCAATCCCAACTTTGGAAGCCTCTCATTCGCACCCACAACATGTGCCCTACCTATTTTTTTCATGTCTTTTTTTTGTTTCTCATCTTCTTCCTCTCCTGCATGGACAGGCGCGCTGCCAATGCCAGGCCATCTCGCTGTGAGTGGCACCGGGCACGGGCACGGAGGCGGAGGGCAGTGCGGGCTCATGCGAAGGCAGACTTGGGTAAAGGCGGCGGGTGCGGGCGCGGTAGGTGAGCTCGGGCGGAGCTAGGGCCAAGTGCAGTGCCAGGGACGTGCATGGGCGGGCCGGTGAAGGTGAAGGCAATGGCGGCATCGAGGACAGCCAGATCTTGGGCAGCAAAGGTGAAGGCGGCAGAGCTCGAGGATACCAAATCTAGCCACTTTTCCATGCGTCCCCGCGCAGAGAGGTCACGAGGACATTCTTCCCCGCCTCCTCCGTCATGGGAGGGGCAGGAGCGACGCCAAGGTCCTCTATGGTGGGGCCAAGGGTAGGCTCGACGAGGTCGGGGGTAGAGAGCACGGGGCAGGGCGTTGGGCATGGGCGGATGGGGTGGGGTGCGGTGGCCGGAACTAGGGCTAGGTTGGCACAATGGTGACCCACGATTGAGCAGGGGAGGGATGAGTTTTCTTTTTCAACCAGGGTAGGGAGCTGTTGGAGACGAGAATAGTTTTGGCACTGACAACTAGGTCCCATAAAAAAATAGGGGCTTGGACTGTTTTCTACTAGAGCTGGGAGGAATTTTGGAATTTAGAAATTTACAACAGGTTTGCAAAACAAGATTTGGGGAGCCAAGGGCATATACAGATTATATATATTGATAAAATCAAAGGATATGGATTGCCTGATAATTAAAATATCTTATCTGAGACCTATTATATATAGGATTAGTCATAAAAATTATTAAGCTAAATATGAAAGCACATCAAACTCGTCCCATCCATATAGTATTACAACAAAACTTCAAAAAGTCGGCTGTCAACATGTAAACCAGTCAGATAATCAAACTGATTGGTGCTAAAAATCACGATTCAAATTAATAGCAACCAGTTCGACATCCTAAAACCTGTTTTATTATATGTTGTCAATTCATAACCACAGCCGACAACGCTATCACATAATATACATCCGGTTATGAATTACGACTCATAGGATATAGACGGTACAAGCACTGGTAGAAATGTATACATCTGTAACTAAACATTGCGTGCATGGTAGAAGCTGAACATCACAAAAAAAAAATTTGTGACGAATTTATATACGTCAAAATCGGAATGTTCCTTAGGAAATCATCACACATTTTATCACCAAACTACTTCTATGAGTGACAAAATCGCTTGACAGAACCACTTTGTTTCGTGATCAGCAGAAAACAAAAATCATAGTAGCCAGGTCCACGTGGTGTCATCCGTGTTGCCAATTAGAGAAATGGCCATGTCAACATTGCTTCATCCCACGTTGGCAAGTGGTGACGTGAGAAAACACATACCAAGCCGCAAAGGAGATGAGGGTGTTTATACATATAAGTACAAATTAAAAAATTGAAGGTATAAATGTGCCACCTCAAAATTTCTAGCAACCCATTCATATCGCTACTACAAAAAGGCCTATAGAGGCAGGCCAAAAACCTTTATAGGGGTGATTTAATCGCCTCGCCGCTGCACTCCCGTAGCTAAAGATCAAGAGTTGTAGCAGTGGATGACTTGAGGATGGAACGTACCGCTACTATGACAAGATTAGTAGTGGCGGGTGACATTTTCACCCACTGCTATCGATTAACCAGGAAAAATAGAAAATATATAACGTCGTAGGCCACGAGACCCGCCCAACACTACCTCCCGCTAGATCCACCCTTGTCATGGTTGGATCGGGCCGTGCTCTGACCGGATCTACGGTGGAGAGGGGCCGCTGCTGGGGAGGGAAGAACCTGTCACCACCATCCTAAGGGGGAAGAAGGGACAGAGAGGGGGTCAGATCCGGTCGAAGCTTAGCCCACTGCCATGCCTAGAGGGGCCGGATCCAGTTGAAGCTCAGCCCACCACCGCGCCTACAGGGGCTAGACCTGGGCAAAGCTCAGCCTACCACTGTGCCTGGAGGGGCTAGATCCAGCAAAAGCTCACCTCGCCGCCACGCCCATAGGGGTCAGATCTGGTTGTAGCCCCCCCCCCCCCCCCCCCCGGGCCTTCGGGTCGCATCTAGCTGAAGCTCAGCCCACCGCCACACCTGGAGGGGGGAGGGAGAGGGAGGCGGTGACGCTGGCGCTGGCTGAGGGGATGGGGAGGTAGAGGCACTAGCTTAGTGCCTCCTCTTGTGATGTCATCACTCGCTCGCCCCCATGCTGCCGCACGTCGCCTCCGGAGCGCGCATCCAGGCCACCGTGTAGCGCTGTTGACACTAGAAAGTGTGACATCCCTGGCTAGGCACTAGAAATGCTTGTCGCACTTCTTAACATCACACCAGACATAATTATAAAGATGCACATTAGTGTCAATATAGTGAAATCCGCAAGTGCGAGATAATACTGTTGTAGCATTTTACTATTGGATTGCTCAAATAGTTTGTCATTTACACTCCTACCAAAGGAAGGCTATAACATAAATATATGATTGTTAACAGTAATGTAGTCATAAAGATTGGTATGAGTATTCAGAGTTTATACAATGGTAAGTATAATAATAAGGATAGGGATAGTGTGACACACAGAGAAATCATTTCTAAAGATAAATAAAGTACTAAGTCACTAGGGAGTTTTAGTTAGACAAGCAAAACTATATCTCTAATGTTAGTCTATCTATATAGTTACATAGTTAACAATTACATGTAAGGTTATACTAGTCATAGTTTAATGCATTCAACACTTCGTGTACGAATTCATACTCGACATACACAAGGCAATTCTGTCTTGAACACATGTCGTAACCGAATATGGAGGAGTAA
Source organism: Eleusine coracana subsp. coracana (assembly GCA_032690845.1). NCBI lineage: Eukaryota > Viridiplantae > Streptophyta > Magnoliopsida > Poales > Poaceae > Eleusine > Eleusine coracana. The sequence continues at coordinate 15,465,690 of CM064426.1, forward strand.
AATGGACAGACAGGACTGTCACCACCTACTACCTACCTCTACAAACCATAGATTTTGAGGTGATCAATACTACCTCCATCCCAAAATATAAGCATTTCTATCCATTCATTAGATTCATAGCATCTTCAATGAACCTAGACAATAGGGTGTCTAGATTCAATAAAGATGCTATGAATCTGGACACTCAAAAGTATAGCTAGAAATGCTTATATTTTAGGACAGAGGGAGTACTACCTAGCCGTCTAAGCACCGTGCTTATACATTTAAGTAGAATTCTAGCATCGATCCAACACTATTTAATACGCCAAATGAATAAAGGAAAACAAAATCCTTTTTTGTTTAGAGCAGGCTGGGCCCAAAAACCAACAATAGTTAGGTCCAATTTGTGATTGGACATAGAGCACAAAATGAAACTCAATTGAAACCCTATTCTCTCACGTGACCTAGCTCAGCATTGATCTTTTTCCCGATCAGTTTGCCTCGTTCATGCGCCATCTTCATGTTGTGTTCCTTCCTGCCACGAGAAAAGCCATTGCTGGAATGTCCTGCCTTGTCCAAGCACATACGTAGGGAGAGGTGATAGCAACTCAGTCTAATTTCGTTTTGTCATGTTCTACTTGCCACTGGTTTCCTGGTCCTCATGGTGCAGCACCTCGCAGAAGGGAAAATAGGGCAGAATTGAGAGCAGCGAGGAAGAAGGAAGAGAGAGAAAAGCACCGTGAGCTCTCTCAGGTAATGGAACCAATGTGTTTTGGCTTCTCTTGGAACCTGCTGAGTGCAGTAGCAGCGTGGCGTTCTTTTGAGGCCTACAAATGCAGAATCTGGAAACTGCAATACTATGAAACTTGTATATCTTTTCATTATCTTTTCAACGAGTACTCATATGCCTTTTTTAATTGTGTATTCCAGGAGTTATGGTCTTCTGAAGTTGACTGTCTCTGTGTTGTCCTGTCAGTTTGGACAATACCTATTTGCGATCGATTTTAAGTGTTTTAGAGGCCAATTCTGACTAGGGCCATATAAGAAAAGTTTAAGAATATTCCAAGACCTTTCCAACGCATATTTATACGCTGTTTTTGTTTTATTATAACTGGAGTTATTGCTATCTGAATGTTACTATTGTTTTTCGTCAGTTTCATCAGACCTACAGTTTGTAGTTACAATGTTCTATTTTGAGTGACGATTTAATATGTCTTAGAGGCCGAATTAATCCAGGGTTATATGGAGTGATTTGTAGTACTTTACCGCTTGTTTCCATAAAGTACTAGCTTGCTCAATTTGGCTCAATGGTTTGGGAGATATAATTTTCCAAAATCAGTGTTGTGCGGCTGTTTGGCAGATTATGTTAGTCACTTTGTAGAGTTATTTAGAATTTGTAAACTTCAAAATTAAATTTGGTAATAAATATCAAAATTGTGGATTATTCAATTTAGATGCTTATGAATTATTTATATGTCATCATTGCTGTTATAACTTTAATTTTATGAAAAGGACAAGCAACACTGCTGCTTTTTTATCAAAGTAAAGTGTTGTTGTTTTTGTCGATTATCGGTTCGGGCGTAGAAACGATAAGAATGTTGATTGTAAATTATTTATAGAGTGTTTGTACTGAACTATTTGTTCCAAAACAGGTGATAGTGCTCCGGGTCATTTATAGTACTTTGATCTTCTTCGGTTGAGGCAAGTAAATGTAGCGGTGGTTGTGCTACCGTTTTGACTTATTATTTTTATCACATACACTATAATGTTCATAACCATGTATTACCACTTAGAATTGACTCTTGTCTTATTTATTCACTTAATTATAATTAATTGATGCTTAATTCTCTATATATGACTTTTATTGTTGGAGCATGGTTTATGTGGTTAATCCACATTCTTGGAGAAAGTTGAAGTTTGTATTATCACTATTGTAGCATGCTATGTGCTTTGCATCATTCATTTGCATTGGAAGTTATGTTATTGAACAATGTTCACGATCATACTAGTACACATTATGGGATGAAGCTTCATACCTTGTTGGGTATGCAGACAAGAGATATATGCTTTTGCATTTATGCACTCATGAAGTATTTTTGAAGTGATATATTGTTATCATTGAATCTCTATCATCTGCTTATGTTGTATTTGGAAGTTACTTACGTTACATTAATTTCTTATCTTGATTATGCTATGAGTGAAATTTAATGCTAAATCATTGTTAATTTCATCCCAACCTACGGTTTAAATAGCTTGTCAAAACAAATTTGCTTGCTGATATTTTTATCTCACCCTTATTTTACTTTCTCCATGTGCTTGATGATTGCTAGGATGGAAAGAGGGATTAGCTGCACATCTTGCACCTACTTAATCTTAATAAATAAAGTTTGTTTATTAGAGACCTATGCTTGATGCTTAAAGGGGTGTGAATGTTAAACTTATTCTTTTGGGAGTTATCTTTACCTTTCATTAGGATGTTCTATTAATGGTAGTGTGATGTATTAATTCTTTTGTTATCTATGTATTCTTGCTTCCATGTTGCTTATAAATACAAAGAAGATGCTGCCGAATTTACATTTATTTGTTCGGTTGTTTGGTTGTGTGGTTGTCATGATAGCTCGGGTGTTTGTGGATTCTGGGGTGTTACAGTTGGTAATCAGAGCCTAGATTATAGATTCTAGTTATAAAGAAACATAAATTGACACACTTGCACTTGTAGTATCGGGTAATTGTTTATTATTTTTTACTTCATGTTGTTTGACATGTTTGTTGAAGTTATTTATTGTTTTGTTTGAAGTTAATGAGGGTTTTGTTTGCTTGTCATGGTGGCTGCAGTTATACCGCCTAAGAGAGAGAAACGTGGCATATTGGCTTGTAATAATAATACGGGTGGCAATGAAATGGCTGAGAATGAGACTCCTAATCTTGATAGTCTAGAGACGATGCATGTTGCGATGCAGACAATGCAGCAGGAGTTGGCAACCTTGAGGGAGGCTGTCCCTAATGCCCCTACTGGTGGTGCTACTGCTGCTACTAGAGATGCTCCTGCTACATGCAATGTTCCTGCTACAGGTGTTATTGCAACTGGTGCTCGTCAGGAGCCACTCCTAGTTAGTAGAAGTTCTGTGATGCAATTGATTGGCATGAAGTTGGATCACTTTGATGGTAGTGGCTCTCCAGTTGATGCAACTGATTGGCTCACTTATGTGGAGGATAAGATGTAAGTCTTTGAGGTGGTCTATGGGGATCGTGTTCGCTATGGAACACAATTGTTGAAGGGAGAGGCTTAGATTTGGTGGAGAGGTGTGCAGAGTGCTAATACTCATGTTGCACCTGGTTCTTTGACTGGCACATCTTTGTTAGGCAGTTTGAGAGGAGATTCTACCCAGCCACTTTCCTTGAGAAGATGAAGATAGACATGCAAAGCTACAAGTAGGATAAGAAGACAGTGGCTAAGTATGAGTGGGATTTAATAAGATTGTGCGCTTTGTTCCACATATGGCTTATAATGAGTTGGACACAACGAGTCAGTTTTGTCAAGGTCTGAAGTCTTCTATCAGGCACATTTTGGGAGCTCTTCCTTTGGTAGATTTTCGCACTACAATGGAACAAGATTTAGGTGTGGAGATGCAATATCAGTATACTAATGAGATGAAGCCTTCATGTGCTGATCAGTCTCGTAGTCAGGATGACAAGAAGGGCCAGTCTGGTGGTCATGTTCCTAAGAAGGGAAAATTTCAGCGTCATCACCCATATCATGACAAGTCTACTCAGTCTGGTAGCACAGGAGGATGTGTTCTACAGTACTGGGCTGTCCGTAAGCCTAGTGGTCATGTTCCTAAGAAGGGGAAATTTCAGCGTCATCACCCATATCATGACAAGTCTACTCAGTCTGGTAGCACAGGAGGATGTGTTCTACAGTACTGGGCTGTCCGTAAGCCTGGCATGGGGCTGGTGTGTTTTTGTTGTGGTGATGCACATCATCATGCTGATTGTCAGTGGAGTGGGATATGTTCTATTTGCAGCCATAACCAGAAGGATGTGGTTTGTATGAAGAATCCGAATGCAAAGCTTTGTTGGGAGCCAATGTCTTCTTCAGCTCTAAGTGGTACTGCTAATGTGTTGGCCTCTACATAGTAGCAGTTTCTAGTGCCACCTTCTCAGTAGTTCTTGCCTGCACCGTTCTACCCTTAGTATCTGATGGCACCTTCCACACCGAACGTTCCTTCGACACCATATTTTGGGGCTCTTTGACTGCCCCAAGCTACTGCCCCTTCAGCGCCTTCACTTCCTTGGACTTCTAGTGGCTTTACACATGGTGCTTCTTCTTCTGTTGGTGTTCCTGGAGCTTACTCTTTGGCCTCTACTGATGACAGAGACCATGGAGATGTGGTGACACATACTATTTTAGTTGATCCATTTGATGCATATGCTCTTTTTGAATCCGGCACTAGTTTCTCATTTGTGTCGAAGGGTTTTGTGGCTCGTGCTAGACTTTCTATGTAGAGGATTAGACAGTCCATTGTAGTCAGTTCTGCTAAAGGTCTTATATCTAGTTGATCGGTTTGCCCGGGTTGTTCAACTTTTCTTACTGATGAGACCTTTGTTGCTAATCTGGTGGTGATTTCTCTAGAATGTTTTGATATCACTTTGGGTATGGATTGGTTTTCTCAGTATCAGGATGTTATATCTTGTTTTGGAAGATAGTGTCTATGCAGGCACCATTTGGGAGAGAGGTAATCTTTATTGGTAGTGCTATGAAGTATTATCTTGCCTTGTTGTATCAGTCGTTCCCTGATCGTTGGATGAGGAAATCTAGAATTCTTTTTGCTATGATGGATGGTAATGACGCTATCTTGCGAGTGGAGGACATTCGAGTGGTGTGCAATTATCTAGATGTGTTTCCTAATGAGCTTCCAGGTACTTCTCTTGAGCCTGATGCAGTTTTTGAGATAAAGTTGATTCCTGGTACTCAGCCTATCCATAAGGCTCTGTATAGAATGGCTCCCAAGGAGCAGGTGGAGTTGAAGCGACAATTGGATGATCTTCTTGGTAAGGGCTTTATTAGACCTAGCAAGTCACCTTAGGCTTTCCCAGTGTTATTTGTGGAGTAGAAGGATAAGAGTAAGAGGTTATGTGTGGACTATCGTGCCCTTAATTAGGGTACTATCAAGAATAAGTATCCTTTGCCTCGCATTGATGTGCTCTTTGAGCAATTGAAGGGTGCTAAGATATTCTCAAAGATCAATTTGAATTCTGGCTATCATACAATTGAGGATAAGAGAAGACGATATTAATAAGACGGCCTTTAGTACAAGGTATGTGCATTATGAATATATTGTTATGTCTTTTGGACTAACAAATGCCCCTGCAACTTTTATGCAAGCGATGAATAGGATGTTGAATGAGTACTTGGATGACTTTGTTATGGTCTTTCTTGATGACATCCTGATCTATTAAGACCAAGGAAGAGCACGAGAGACATCTGGCTCTTGTTCTGGATGCTCTTAGGAAGAATCAATTTTATGGCAAACTAAAGAAGTGTGCGTTTTGGCTTTCTGAAGTGGCTTTCCTTGGTCATGTTATTAACAAGCATGGCAATTCTATGGATCCCAAGAATGTTGCTTCTGTGGTTGAGTGGGAGAGGCCTACTAGTATGACTGAGATTTGTAGTTTCTTGGGTCTTGCTAGTTATTATCGGTGTTTGGTATAGAATTTCTCCAGCATTGCAATGTTGTTGACTAAATTAACAAAGAAAGGTGTTACCTTTAAATGGACTGATGATTGCGAGCTTAGCTTTCACACATTGAAGGATAAGTTGGTGAATGCTCCTATTTTTACCCTACCTGAGAGTGGGAAGCAATACACGGTGTATACGAATGCTTCTCGTATTGGCCTTGGTTGTGTGTTGATGCAAGATGGCAAAGTCATTGCCTGTGGCTCTAGGCAGGTGAAAAAGCATGAGAGGCTTTATCCTACTCATGATCTAGAGTTAGCAACTGTGGTGTTTGCCTTGAAGTCTTGGAGGCATTATCTTTATGGTGAGTCTTGTGATATTTTCACTGATCACAAGAGTCACAAATACATTTTCACTCAGAAGGAGTTGAACTTGAGGCAACGAAGATGGCTTAAGTTAATTAGTGATTATGATCTTACAATTCAGTATCACCCTGGGAAGGCAAATGTGGTTGCAGATGCTCTTAGCAGGACTGGTATTCCTAAAGTGTCAATGCCACTTGCAGATTTGGAACATATGGGTGTCACTTTGTGCTATGCAGGCACTGCTAGGAGGAGAGTCAGATGTTGATTCAACCTTCCCTTGTTGAGAGAGTGCGTGAGGCACAACAACATGATCGTCTGATTCAGGAGGCTCGTAAGAGGATAGGCGATGGTAAACCTCGGGAATTCAGTATAGATGAGAATGATGTGGTCCTCTTTAGGGGACGTCTTTGTGTGCCCAAAAAAATCAGAAGTGAAGATGGATAATTTTAAGGGGGGCTCATAGAACTCCTTATACCATTCATCCTGGTGAGACCAAGATGTACAAAGATCTGAAGCAAAATTTCTGGTGGAAGAGGATGAAGGTTGATGTTGCTAGGTATGTTGCAGCTTGTGATGTGTGCCAGCGTGTGAAGGCTGAGCACAAGAGACCTGTAGGTTTATTGAGGCCTTTGGAGATTCCAAAATGGAAATGAGAGCATATCACTATGGATTTTGTGATTGGTCTACCTTGTTCTCCTTGAGGTAGAGATGCTATATGGGTTGTGGTTGATCGACTCACTAAGTCGGTGCACTTCATTCATGAAAACGACTAATGTAGCCCATGAATTGGTTCCTTTATATATGAAGGAAGTGATACGACTTCACGGTGTGCCTAAGTCTATTTTTTCAGATCGGGACTCCAAGTTTGTTTCTAAATTTGGGGAGAGTCTTCACACTGCTTTAGGTACAACACTTTCTCTTAGTGTTGTTTTCCACCCACAGACCGACGGTCAGTCAGAGCGTACCATTCAAACTTTAGAGGACATGCTTCGAGCTTGTGTCCTTTCTTGGAAGGGAAGTTGGGAGGATCATTTACCATTAGTTGAGTTTGCTTATAATAATAGCTATCACGCTAGTATAAAGGTGGCACCATATGAGGCTTTGTATGGTAGACAATGTGTGTCTCCGTTATGTTGGGAATCTTCCGAGAGATCATTGGTTGGCCCAGATTGGATTCAAGAGACATCTGGAAAGGTAGAGGAGATACGACAGAATATGTTGACCGCTTAGAGTTGCCAAAAGAGTTATGCTGATAAGAGGAGGCAAGACCTTGAGTTTGCAGTGGGTGATCAAGTGCTTCTGAAAGTATCACCTACTAATGGAGTTGTGTGTTTTGGTGTTGCGGGAAAGCTTAGTCCAAGGTATATTGGACCCTTGGCTTATTGCTTGCACTTGCCTGAGTCCATGAAGGAGTTCACAATATTTTCCATGTCTCTATGTTGAGAAAGCATATTCGGGATCCAGAACAGAAGGTCGAGTTACAACCGTTCGTGGTGCAACAGGATTTGACTCTAGAGTGTTGCCCTGTGTGTATTCTAGAAACATCAGAATGTGTTATGAGGAGAAGGACTATCAAATATATGAGGGTTCTATGGACCAATCAGACAGAGCATGAGGCTACTTGGGAGTTCGAGGAGCACATGCACAAGAAGTATCCGGAACTATTCAAGACTGGGCAGTGATTCTTGTTTCACTTATCTTTTTGTTTTTTATTATATAAGCTGCCGAATTCGAGGACAAATCCTTTTTAGGGGGGGGGGGGAGAGAGAGAGAGAGAGAGAATGTAATACTCTAAATAATAAAGGAAAACAAAATCCTTTTTTTTGTTTAGGGCAGACTAGGCCAAAAAACCGACAATAGTTAAGCCCAATTTGTGAGTGGACAGAGCCCAAAATGAAACTCAATTGAAACCCTATTCTCTCACGTGACCTAACTCAGCGTTGATCTCTTTCCCACTCAGTTTGCCTCGTTCATGCGCCGCCTTCCTGTTGTCTTCCTTCCAGCCACGAGAAAAGCCATTGTTGGAAGGTCCTGCCCTGTCCAAGCATCACATACGTAGGGAGAGGTAAGAGCAACTCAGTCTAATTTTGTTTTGCCATGTTCTACTTGCCGCTGGTTTCCGGGTCCACTTGGTGCAGCGCCTCGCAGAAGGGAAAAGGGGGCAGAATTGAGAGCAGCGAGGAAGAAGGAAGACAGAGGAAAACACCATGAGCTCTCTCAGGTAATGGAACCAATGGGTTTTGGCTTCTCCCTCCTACAATATTGGTTAGGATCAGTTAACCATTAGCCATCGGTGGTGTTTTTCGAACCTGCTGAGTGCACTGGCAGCGCGGGGCTCTTTTGAGGCCTTAACATGCATAATCTGGAAACTGAAATAATATGAAAGTTGTAGATCTTTTTATTACCTTTCCAAAGAGTACTCATACGCCTTTTTTTGTTATGTATTCTAGGAGTTATAGCCTTCTGAAGTTGATTGTCTCTGTGTTGTCCTATCAGTTTGGACAGTACCTGTTTGCGATCGATTTTAAGTGTTTTAGAGGCTACTAATGACTAAGACCATATAAGAAACATTGTATAAGATTGCAAGACCTTTCCAACACATATTTATATGCTGTTTTTTGTTGAGTATAACTGGAGTTATCGCTATGTGAATGTTACTGTCGTGTTTTGTTAGTTTCGTCAGACCTACAGTTTGCAGTTACAATATTCTATTTTGAGTGACTATTTAATATGTCTTAGAGGCCGAATTGATCCAGGATTATATGCAGTGATTTGTATTACTGACAGGCTTGCGCAATTTGGGCTAGCTGGTTTGGGTGATATAATTTTCCAAAGTCAATATCGTGGTACTGACTGGCAGATTATATTAGTAACTTTGTAGAGCCATTTAGAATTAGTAAACATCAAAATTAAATTTGGTAATGAATACTAAAGTTGTATATTTTTCAATGTACATGCTTGTGAATTATTTATATGCCATCATTTCTGTTGTAATTTTAATTTTATGAAAAAGACAAGCAGCATTGTTGTTGTTTATCAAAGTGAAGTGCTGCTATTTTTGTCGATTATCGGTTGGGGCATAGAAACGATAGGAATGTTGATTGTAAATTATTTATGTAATGTTTGTACTAAATTATTTGTTCCAAAATAGGTGGTAGTGCTCCGGGTCATCCGTAGTACAAGCATGCTGTTGTTTATCAAAGTGAAGTGCTGTTATTTTTGTTGATTATCGGTTGGGGCATAGAAAGATAGAAATGTTGATTGTAAATTATTTATGTAGTGTTTGTACTAAACTATTTGTTCCAAAATAGGTGGTAGTGCTCCGGGTCATCCGTAGTACATTGATCTTCTTCGATTGAGACAAGTGAATGTAGCGATGGTTGTACTACTATTTTTTCCCCTTATTTTTATCATCTACACTATAATGTTCAGAACCATGTATTACCACTAGGAATTGACTCTTGTCTTATTTATTCACTTAATTATAATTAATTAATACTTAATTCTCTATATATGACTTTTATTGATCCACGTTCTTGGAGAAAGCTGAAGTTTATATTATCACTATTGCAGCATGCCATGTGTATTGCATCATTCATTTGCATTGGAAATTATGTCATTGACCGATGGTCACGACCGTACCGGTACAGCATCATGAGATGCAACTCCATACCTTGTTAGGTACGCATGCAGGAGAAATATGCATTTGCATTCATATGCACTCATGAAGTAATTTAAAGTGACATGTTGTTATTATTGAATCTCTATCATCTGCTTATGTTCTATTTTGAAGTTATTTATTTTATATTAATTTCTTATCTTGATTATCCTATAAGTGAAATCTAATGCTAAATAGTTGTTTAATCCCAACTTGTAGTTTAAATAGCTTGTCCAAACAAATTTGCTTGCTGAGATGTTTATCTCACCCTTGTTTACTCTCTCCAGTTGCACATCTTGCACTTACTTAATCTTAATAAATAAAGTTTATTTATTAGAGACTTGTGCTTGATGTTTAAAGGGGTGTGAATGTTAAACTTATTCCTTTGGGAGTTATCTTTACCTTTCATTAGGATGTTCTATTAATGCTAGTGTGATGTGTTAATTCTTTTGTTATCTATGTATTCTTGCTTCTGCGTTGCTTATAAATACAAAGGAGATGCTACTGAATTTACTATTTATTTGTTCGGCTGTTTGGTTGTGTGCTTTTAGTGACACCTGGGTGTTTGTGGATTCTGGGGTGTTACACACTAGAATCACCGTTTGGTTAAACAAGTACTAAGCATTCATAACTCTAACCCTATGGATTAACAAGTCATGATCTAAGCAATTGCAATCCTAATTGGATATCAAACCTATGTTGAATCATCACAACTAGACTAAAGTACAACTAGCATTATAATATTTAGACTATAGTTAAAGTATATAACAATCATAACAATTAGGTAGCAAGTCTATATCATCATGAAAGCATAAAGTCCTATGACATGAATATGATATATAAACAAACAAGAAACACATATCATATGCATAACTATAAGGAGGAACTATATTACTTGAATAGAATAAAGTCATAATAATAATATAAAAGAATAAAAGTAAAGATGCAAAAGCCATACCAATACTCCTATGACTTGGAGACTTGAGCAAGGCTCCTCCTACACTAAACTCCACTAGGACTAGAAAACGACTAAGTGAGAGAGGGAAATGACAAGCTCTTGAGTGTGTGTTGGAGTTGTGCTCTCCCTTTCTATTTATAGGGGGGATATGTTGGTACTGAAGAGTAACTACCACAAAACTGCCATGCACCGACCTTCCAAAGGACCTCAGGAGTCGACACATGGAAGCCCGCTCAAAATGGGCTCAAGACCTGATCGGCCGACCAAGCCCTTAGGTCGGCCGACCTAGGACTGGGCCCTCTCGGTTGTGCTTCCTCAGGGTGGCTAATAGGTGTGTCTTCTTCTGTTTTGACTTGGTGTTTCCCGGAGGAATCCCATGTAGCGACGTATGCAATCTGAGGGAGGTCCTGTTGGCACCGTCTTATTGGCTGGACCTGTGTTTCCCCGGATTGTGCTCCATTTCTCCACATATATTGTATCAAATCCCTACATGCACATATTCTCCAAGGATAATCAGAATCTTATTATTTCTAACTAACATGCAAGTATGACATGCTAAGTCTTCCTACTTTTATAGGTATATTGATGGTTGGAAATGGTATTTAATGCAAAGTTTTAAATCTTCGGCTATAGCTGCCGCTATAGCCGGAGATAGCTGCTGGGCAAAGGGGCAGCTAGGAGATGGACAATTTGGCGCTATGCTTAGCTGGGCGCTAATAGCCGGATATTTCTGGAGATAGCCGCTAAACAGGGAAACGGGCTGCCTGCTTGGCATATTTGGCCCAGTTCAATCCAGTCATCTGAAAGTGAAAGTGAAGAAGATTCTGATCATGGTAATGAGGTTCTTGTGGTGAAACCGAAGCCAACCAAAGCATCCAACAGGTTTTGTGATGAACTTATTTTATATTTGTCAACCAGATTGAATGGTTGTTTTTGTTGATCTGAGAATTTGCTATTAAATCATTGGAAATACGTCAAATACATCATGCATTCATGCTAACAAAAAATAACGCTAAAGGGCTTAGCTGTAACCATAGCCAGCTATAGCTGATAGTTAGCTGGAAAAATGGCATCCGCTAAGGTCCTAAGCCGGAGATTTAGAACATTGATTTAATGACCGTCAACAAGACAGTGGGAGGCAATAGCGTAGGAAAAGAGGAGGGAGGAAGGCGTGAGGAGGTTTGGTTTGGAGGAGGCAGGAGAAAGAAGTGTTGGTTTCAAAACACTAGCTATCTTTTTATACCGGTTGGGATCATTTGGTCTGGATTCAATAAATGGGCTACTTGAGCATAGTAGTGGTGGGCCTTCTCTTGGGCCATTGCTACAAGTCTACAAAAGTTCTTTCAATAACAGATGGTAATATGAATCAGTGTTAAAAATGTTTCATCATTTGTAGCGGTGGTACAAGTGATGAACCACCTCTAAAAAGCAAGATTTAGCATCAATTGGCTTCGTTGATCACCTCTAAGAATAGAAATAATTTGTAGCGCCAGTTGATAATAAAAACACTACTACACGGCTTTTGACCATGCCGCTATAGTACTGTTTTGTGGTAGTATATCCAACACTACTATTTCATTATCTTAAGACAAGGTTGAGATATACTCATTTACAGTATAAAACACAGAAGTATCCACACATGTGAGGTACATAAATATATGATAGATTTTCTATCCAGTGTAATGCTGATTTAATGTCTTGATATCTCATACAAGGCTATATGATTTGATATTTAGAGAAATTGACAAAACAAATATATCTCATATGAAATGAATCCTTGGTATAGGTATACCCTCGATATTTATATCAGTATCCCCTAGGCATCATTGATCATCTATCATACACGATGGGGAACAATGGATACATGGAATTGCATTGATATATGGTTTCAAAATAAGAAAAAAAAAATTTAAACTCAAAGCCTATAACTCCATCTATTTGATTATCATGCCCTTTTGAACCAAGAGCTAGAGGATGTTCTTTCAATTTGTATTCAAGATAAGACTTTTTTGTGGAAAGGAAAAGATGTTAAGCATAAGAATTTCAACAAGCCAAGAATGGGTTTTAATTTGTAATATTGAATTATGTGCTACATGACTTAGTACACCTTTATTTATCACCCTTACATTAAACACTCAGGATAAAACACAAGGTGCACAGAACCAAATTTATTTGCATCAAACTCTGATAGGTGCATTCAATTTTTCCAGCAACACTCCTTGTTATCTTTGCGGCACTCGACGTCTTCTCTAGTTTTGTGTTTGAAGTGCTCGCAATAATCTTCACAGTTAGCTTTGTCACACTTTGGAAAGTTGTAGCATGTGTGTGTCGGCGCTGGAGTACAATGCTTCCCAATGCCTGCACATGTAATGCAAAATAATAAGACAAGAGTAAGTAACACATCAGGAGAAAATAATACCAAGTATAACTAAGTAAAAGCTAAGAGAGTTTGTATATCATACATCCTCCTTGGTAGTTTTCGGAGGTAGCAGACATGATGGAAAGGACCAAGAAGAAAGCAATTGTCAAGAAAAAAACTCATGTAGTGTGGTTCCTTTTGAGGAAAGCCATGATGAAGAAAATACAATTATTACCTTCTTTATGTATAAGCCAAGAGAAGCTGATGGTGTTTATATAGAAGTGCAAACAATCTATGTATAAATGTGCCACCTTAAAATTTATGGAAACTCCTACATATCCAACACTAGTATTTCAATATCTCAAGACAAATAGGTTTTGATATCCTCATTTACACTACAATAAACACATGAATGTCTAGATATTTTGTGTGCAGGAATGTACAATTGCAGAAGTTTTGAACATTCCAATGCTAAAGTAATGTTTTTATATCTGAAAGCAACAACTTCATATCATGGAAACACAATTGCATGTCGCACAAAATTAATCCTCCATATACGCATACCAATAATATTATGTCAATATCTCCTAGATATAAATGTCTGTTTATTATAGTTGGTGGGGAACAATAGATATCATATTACACTGATCAATGACTGAGACTTGAAATCTTACATGAGGGAAAATAAATGTAACTTGTAGGAGTTTGTGTGACATGAAATGTGGGTATGTGCAAGTGAGTTGTTACCCTCTCCTGGCCGTTAGAGTTAGCTCACGTCCTAACTCTCCACTACAGTTGCTTCATTCCGGTGTCAGCAATAGCTCATCGTTGTTTGGTATATGCAAGATTCTTCCTCGTCTCCCCTTCTCTTTATCATATCTTGCTCCCCTCATTCCTTCTTTTCTTTCCGCTATTGACCGGCGGTGTTCTCAATCTACGACTAGGTTAATACTGTGTTTTGTTACGGTAGCTGAATTTTTTTTAAAAAAATGAGTTTTGAAATAAATGGATAGCTCAGACTTGGGACAACTTCACGTAGAAACACGGTATTAATCCAGTCGTAGATCTAAATGAATCTCGTGTTTTAGGTTAATACTAAAAGAATTCTCACACTTGGAAGTCCAATCATCAATGTACAGAGCAGCTTTTATGTTTTGTAACATTGAACTTAAAACATAAAATTATTTTACCAAAAAAGGTTATTTGTTTTCATGGAAAAGGCTCCTCTGGCGTGGGGAGGCACGACCTCATTTCAACTACATATAGGCAACCTACTAGTAGGTTAGGCTTTGATTTATTTCGTTTATGTTAATCAATGGCTTGCAAGGGAGGCCAATGAGTATCCACACATGTGAGATATATAAATATACAATAAATTTTCTATCCAGTGTAATGCTGAACTAATGTCTTGATATCTTAGGCAAGGCTATATGATTTGATATCTAGAGAAACTAAGAAAACAAATATATCTCATATTAAATGAATCCTTGGTGTAGGTATGCCCTCAAAATTTATATTAGCATTCCCCAGGTATCAGTGATCATTTATCATACATGGTGGGAATTAATGGATACATGACATCGCATTGATCCGTGGTTTCAAAATATGAAAAAAAATGATATTTACACTCAAAGCCTACAACTCCCATCTATTTTATTATCATTCCCTTTGGAACCAAGAGTTGGAGAACGTTCATTCAATTTGTACTCAAAATTAGACTTTTTTGTGGAAAGGGAAAGATGTTGAGCATAAGAATTTCAACAAATCCAGAATAGGTTTTAATTTGTAATATTGAATTATACACTACATGACTTAGTACACCTTTATTGATCACTCTTGCACTAAACACTTGGCATAAAACACAAGGTGCACAAAACTAAATTTACTTGCATTAAACTCTGATAGGCGCATTCAGTTTTTACAGCAACACTCCTTGTTATCTTTGCGGCACTCAGCATCTTCTCTAGGTTTGTGTTTGAAGTGCTCACAATAGTCTTCACAGTTAGCTTTGTTACAGTTTGGAAAGTTGTAGCATGTGTGTGTCGGTGCTGGAGTACAATGCTTCCCAATACCTGCACATGTAATGCAAAATAATAAGACAAGTAATTAACACATCAGGAGAAAATAATACCAAGTATAACTAAGTAAAATCTAAGAGAATGTGTATATCATACATCCTCCTTGGTAGTTTTCAGATGTAGCAGACATGGTGGAAAGGACCAAGAAGAAAGCAATTGTCAAGAAAACAACTCTTGTTATGTGGTTCCTTTTAAGGAAAGCCATGATGAAGAAAATATGATTATTACCTTCTTTATGTATCAGCCTAGGGAAGCCGATGGTGTTTATATAGAAGTACGAACAATCTATGTATAAATGTGCCGCCTTAAAATTTACGGCAACTCCTACATATCCAGCACTACAATTTCAATATCTCAAGACAAATAGGTTTTGATATCCTCATTTACACTACAATAAACACATGAGAGTCTAGATAATTTTTATGCAGGAATATACAATTGCAGAATTTATGAGCATTCTAATGCTAAAGTAATGTTTTTATATCTGAAAGCAACGACTTCATATCATGGAAACACAATTGCATGTCGCACAAATTTAATCCTCCATATACGCATACCAATAATATTATGTTGATATCTCCTAGATGTCAATGGCCATTTATTATAGTCGGTTCGGAACAATGGGTATCATATTACACTGATCAATGACTGAGTCTTGAAATCTTCCATGGGGACAATAAATGTAACTTGTAGGTGTCAGCACCAGGATTTGATTGGTCCCATTGATTAGAGGTATCAACGGAAGTCAATAAAGTTCAATGGCCGAAGAAGTTTAAGTGGGTCTGATAGGGTTATTTTATCTTTTTCTATTTTAGTTTAGATTCTATTTTTTAAAATAAATAGTCGATTTATCTAGGAATCCTGACCGAGACGGGTCAAAACCTCTTGCATGAGGTTATAAATATGTAATAGGATATGTACGAGAGAAGACAACACCTTCCTTCAAAACAATTCGGCGCATCGTCAACCTTTCCTACTCAACGAAACCCTCGTCTCGTGCGGGCTGCATCAGCTCCGATCTCGGTGAGAGATTTGAATTAGTCACCTTCGATAATTCTATCAATTCCAACTAGTACTTTCTCATTAATTTGATATGCTAGTTGCTATCATTAGAATTGCTAGTTATCCAATAATTAGATCTGTTTAATGCTTATTCTATCGACTCTGATTGCAATATTGTCTTGGTTGAAGCCGATCTATTATAATCTGGAAAACATTTTATAGGTATTATTTAGGTCTATTATTCGAGTCACTTTATTGATTTTATCTATAAATTGGCTAAATCTAGCTCTATCTACCATGTTTGAATACTGCCTCGATTAAGTTCGATCAGTTCGAATCAGTAAGGCTGCATCAGTTTTGATCTCTTACTGGGTAGAGAGGGTTAGATCCGACAAGTTTGTAGGTAGAGTCGATAAGGTTCTATCGGGGCGTTTAGCCGATAGGTTATCACGGTGATGAGGACATCACTCCTAAGGATACATGCAACACTCCTTCAATTGTGGACTTGCAAGGTCCAATGACTAGAGCTCGTGCACGACGACTAAATTTAGAGGTGAGCTCGTTCCTACGTTCTTCATTATATGTCACTTTTAAGAATGGTTTGCTACCTAATGATTATATTGTAATTAGGAACCATGGAGAGGACCAGGAGATGATAGGAGAAGGACTTGGAGACGTGGAGGCCCAGCAAGGACGTGGAAGCCAAGGTGGAGGCCCAACCAAAACCGACTTCGAGTCTGTTTCGGGGCTCAGGACCAGTCTGCACTAAAACGGATGCCCAAGACGCATACGGACTCGGATTTGGACGTTCTACATATGCACGGAAAGATAAGAAGAAGACCTTTCCAATGCCGCCGGTCTCATATCAAAATTCATCCGTAGTCATCAGAAATTGTCGAAACAAGAGAGAGTCTAGAATCTGTTTCGGTGTTGTGCCGCCTGTTTTTGGCCTTTGGGCTTTGTATCTAGTTGAGCCCAAGTAGGGATGCGTCCAGAGGGTCTTGCACGATCCTAGGGTCTTCATATACAGCCGCCGCTGCACTATTAGGGTTTGGGTTTTGCTTAGATTATTCTGTTCATAACAGTTTCGCCGTCATCACGGTTTGTGAGACCCCATCTTCGTGAGATTCATAATACATCTGCAATTGTGTTGCTTTCTTCTTTGTTCTTACTTGTGTTCTTGATTCGCAGGCAGGGATTAGCCTTCTCGACGAGGTCAATCGTCTTAGAACGGTTGATAACCAGAGGAGACGTCGTGCTGCGATTGCGGGGTTTAGAACGTGCTGTTCTGAATCCGGATCGATTTGTGTGTCGCCTCCGACCAAATCAACGTATCCAGAACCTTTCGGAATATCGGGAACCCTTGTCCACATCAAGTGGTAATCAGAGCTTCAGGTGCACCGTCAGGTTCATACTACCCTTAGTTAATTTTATTTTGTGTTCATCCTATCGTCCATAGAAAAGCCAAAAAAATTTTCCCTCCACCCATAACCACGTGTTTAGCCTTTGCATATTTCAATTTCAGAGTCCGTAGTGTTGAGTTTGTGCCCTAGTTCTTGTTTAGTCGCTGGTTTCGTTTGTGTTTTTGTCGTCAGTAGTGTTTCCCTTGCAACCCTAGCCGCCATTCCCTTCACCATCCTCTGCGTTGTTGGCTTTTTGTGCTAGGATTGATTGATCGACACACCTAGCCTAGTCCCGCCCTAATCCCACCCTGAACACACCATCAACACCTCGGACCAGTCCCCACAAATTCCACTTTCCGCTGCATCCACGCCGCCAAAAAAAAAACCTTACCCGATCCCACCTTCGGTAAAACGGGCATAACTTTTCGCTCAGTTGTCCGTTTTGGCTGAAATTTTTACAGGAGATTCTTGACTCAAAGTTGGGCATACCCACACTGGGCCTTGCCCTGTGTGCCCTCGTCAAAAAATTCAAAAAAAATCGGGAAGATAAAGAAAAAATTGATTTATGTTTAAACCCGACATTTTCTGCAACTTCAAGATTTTCTATAGGCCACATCCTACCTCTGTTTGAGCTGAAATTTTTTGTCGATTCTCCTCCATTGTTAGTGAGTAGGAGAAAAATATTAAAAAAATAAAATCAAAAAAAAGAAATTTGGGATTTCTACTAGTGCTACATCTAGCCCCCTGAAATTTCTGGATTTGGCTGTTTTGCACTTAACCCCCTGTTATCGCCTATTGTGCCTTTGTCTCCTTGTTTCTACTTTGCTATTACTACTGTTCTAGGACATACTTAGACCAGCAACTAGGGACAAGTTATTTAGGCACTTATTCAGCTTTACTATCTGTTTTTGATTTGTGTACCACTCACATATATATATTTGGCCTTCCTAGCTCTACATATTTCTTCTGGACAGCACACAGGTTATTTTGTGCCCCTTGCAATCGTGGAACATATCTCTCTGGTATCCTTTGCTTTGCTTTTCAGAACTTTGTAAGAGCTTTGTAAGGAGTCTCCTTTTGTTGTGTTGAGAGGCACCACTGCTTAGCTGTTTTGTAGGGATAACCTTCACTGTTTGTTTCCTGTTTTGGTGTTTGTGATGGCAGGAAGTGACGACGGAGAGATGGCTTCACCCTCACAATTTGCTGAGTGCGTGAGCCAAGAGCAGCTCCAGAAGGCTTTGCAGGCTGCTCAGAGTGATTTGGCAGAGACGATCACCAGAGTCGTTACTGATGCGGTCAGCAAGCTTCACATTGGAGAAAGCATCGAGCGGTTAGAGAAGCGGGTCTCTAAGTTAACTGATCAGGTTGTCTCATTGGAGACCGTTCCTAAAACCAACAATACGAACACCAATAACAACAACAACGATGTTGAAGACGTCCATGATGAAGACACGGTGTATAAGGCTGATGGCACCGTGGATAGGTCAGCTACAAGGACCGCACGATTACGACGTCGTTTGCAACATAATACTCAAGGTATGGGTGGTTTCCATAACTACAACCCAACCGTCGTCCACACGGTAACTATGCTCCAGATGACCCGTATGCTAAAATTAAGTTTTCAATTCCTTCGTTTTTGGGTCAGTATGATGGTGATGTTTATCTTGATTGGGAGATGACTGTAGAACAAAAATTTAATGCCCACCTTGTTCCTGAACAACATAGAGTTAGACAAGCTACTAGTGAGTTTAAGGACTTTGCTATTGTTTGGTGGAGTGGTCTAGCTGCTGAAATTGACTTGCCTACTACTTGGGAAGAACTTAAGGTAGCAATGCGTGATCGTTTTGTTCCCCCTTCTTTTTATAGAGAGATTCATAATAAACTGCAATGTTTAGACCAAGGAGATAAAACTGTTCAGGAGTATTTTAGTGAGCTTCAGAAGGGTTTGATTCGTTGTGCTGTAGTTGAAAAAGTAGAGGATCAGATTTGTCGCTTTTATTCTGGTTTAAGGAAAGAAATTCAGGACATCCTTGATTACAAAGAATATTATACCCTCACCCAGTGTTTCCAGTATGCTATGCTTGCAGAGAAAGAATCACAGGGACTTTTCCAGGCTTTTGAGCAGTATAGCAAGTCAAGGAACTCCTACCCCCCACGCTCGATGGGGTCAAGGAACTCCTACCCCCCACGCTCGATGGGGACTTCGGGGCTGCCCAGGCCATCTTTCCGGCCGCCCCCACCAGTAGCTACCAAGGGAACCAGTGCTGTTTCTGCAGCCCCAAGATCAGCCCCTGCACCTTCTACGCGCTCAGGTAAACTTTCTGTGCAGGTACCAGCTAGTAGTGCCTCCTCTGTTGCTTCGACAGGGCGCACTACAGGGATTCAGTGCCACCGCTGCCATGGACTTGGTCATGTGCAGAAAGATTGTCCAAGTAGGCGGGCATATGTGGCGACAGATGATGGCGGTTACATGAGCACCTCCGATATGGAGGATGAGGAGGAGGACATCGCTGCCACCGGCAGTGACCTCGTCCTTGGAGGCGGAGACACCACAGGATACATGAACATTATTGTTCAACGTGTCCTTAGCACACAAGTTCATCAGCCCGAGACGATGCAGCGCCACAACTTGTTCCAGATTTTCTTCGTCATCAAGAACCGCCGAGCACGTGTCATCATTGATGGAGGGAGCTGCAATAACTTGGTGAGTTCTGATGTGGTCACCAAGCTTGCTTTGACCACACGTCCACATCCACATCCGTACTACATTCAGTGGTTAAACGACTCTGGTAAAGCTAAGGTAATACAAACTTGTAGAGTTCCTTTTTCCATTGGTTCTTATGTGGATTCTGTTGATTGTGATGTCGTACCCATGCAAGCATGTTCACTTTTATTGGGTAGACCTTGGGAATTTGATAATGATGTTGTACACCATGGTAGAAGTAATAAGTACACTTTTATGCATAAAGGAACTAAAATTACTTTCTTACCAATGAACCCTGCTGAAATTGTACAAGCTGATTTAGAAAGAGCTGCTAGTTTGAAAAATAAAGGTCCTGAAATTCAACAACCTGTTAATTCTAATTCTACACCTAGTAATGTTAATGATTCTTCAAGTTCTAAGGATGCTGGAATTAAATTACAAGGTCGTTCATGTCTTGCAACAAAATCTGAGCTTGCTGAAATTTCTGATAATGATGATATTTGCTATGCTTTGATATGCAAAGAAGCTTTGTTTTCGCTTGATGATATTGCTTCTAGTGCTGTGTCTCCTGCTGTCATTAACCTTTTGCAGGAGTATGAGGATGTTTTTCCAGCTGAGATACCCCCGGGATTGCCACCTTTGAGAGGGATTGAGCATCAAATTGATTTGATTCCGGGTGCTAATTTGTCAAACCGTGCTGCTTATAGGACCAACCCTGAGGAGACTAAGGAGATACAACGACAAGTTCAAGACCTTTTGGATCATGGGTATGTTCGTCAATCACTTAGTCCTTGTGCTGTTCCTGTACTTTTGGTTCCTAAGAAAGATGGTACTTGGCGTATGTGTGTAGATTGTAGAGCCATTAATAATATTACTATTAGGTATCGTCATCCTATTCCTAGGTTAGACGACATGCTTGATGAGTTATGTGGTGCTATAATTTTCACTAAAATTGATTTGCGTAGTGGCTACCATCAAATTAGAATGAAACTTGGAGACGAATGGAAAACAGCTTTCAAAACCAAATTTGGATTATATGAGTGGTTAGTAATGCCTTTTGGGTTAACTAATGCACCTAGTACTTTCATGCGCTTGATGAATGAGGTTTTAAGAGCTTTCATTGGCAAATTTGTGGTAGTTTACTTTGATGATATCTTGATTTATAGCAAATCTATGGATGAACATATGAATCATTTGCGTGCTATTTTTGATGCTTTACGAGATGCACGTTTATTTGGTAACCTTGAGAAGTGCATCTTTTGCACGGATCGAGTCTCTTTTCTTGGCTATGTTGTGACTCCACAGGGAATTGAGGTGGATGAGATGAAGATTGAAGCCATAAAGAGCTGGCCTGTGCCAAAAACTATCACACAGGTGAGGAGTTTTCTTGGTCTTGCAGGTTTCTACCGCCGCTTTGTCAATGATTTCAGCACCATTGCTGCACCTTTGCATGAGTTGACAAAGAAGGGCAATGATTTCCATTGGGGTAAGGTACATCATGACTCTTTTGATGCTTTGAAGGATAAACTTACACATGCACCATTGCTGCAATTACCTAATTTTGATAAGATTTTTGAGCTTGAATATGATGCTAGTGGTATAGGTATTGGTGGTGTTTTGATGCAAGATAGTAAACCTATTGCATACTTTAGTGAAAAAATTACTGGACCTGTTTTGAATTACTCCACGTATGATAAGGAATTGTATGCACTTGTACGTTGTTTAGAGACGTGGCGTCATTATTTGTTGGCCAAAGAATTTGTTATTCATTCTGATCATGAATC
Source organism: Eleusine coracana subsp. coracana (assembly GCA_032690845.1). Lineage (NCBI taxonomy): Eukaryota > Viridiplantae > Streptophyta > Magnoliopsida > Poales > Poaceae > Eleusine > Eleusine coracana. The sequence goes on from CM064426.1 coordinate 15,487,657, forward strand.
ACTTAAGTATATTCGTTCTCAATGTAATTTGAATCGTAGACATGCTAAATAGATTGAGTTTATTGAGTCTTTTCCTTACATTATTAAACATAAGAAAGGGAAGGATAATGTGATCGCTGATGCTTTATCTAGGCGCTATACTTTATTGTCTCAACTTGATTGTAGAATTTTTGGACTTGAGGCAATTAAAGAACAATATGCTGCTGATGTTGATTTTAAGGATGTATTGCTGCATTGTAAAGAAGGTCGTGCATGGAATAAATTTGTGTTGAATGATGGATTCTTGTTTAGAGCTAACCGCCTATGCATTCCAGTTGGTTCCGCTCGTCTTTTGTTGTTACATGAGGCGCATGGAGGTGGATTGATGGGTCATTTTGGTGCCAAGAAGACGGAGGATATTTTGGCCACACACTTCTTTTGGCCAAGGATGAGGAAAGATGTTGAGCGCTTTATTGCTCGCTGCACTACATGTCAAAAAGCTAAGTCTCGCTTGAATCCACATGGTTTATACATGCCACTTCCTGTTCCTTCTATTCCTTGGGCGGATATTTCTATGGACTTTGTTTTAGGACTGCCTAGGACTAAGAGGGGGAGTGATAGTATTTTTGTTGTTGTGGATAGATTTTCTAAGATGGCACACTTTATACCATGTCATAAGACTGATGATGCTAGTTATATTGCTGATCTCTTTTTCAAAGAAATTGTTCGTTTGCATGGTATGCCTTCTACTATTGTTTCAGATCGTGATGCAAAATTCTTGAGTCACTTTTGGCGCACGCTTTGGAATAAGTTGGGTACAAAGTTGTTGTTTTCTACAACTTGTCACCCACAAACTGATGGACAAACTGAGGTGGTGAACCGCACTTTGGGTACTATGTTGAGAGCTATTTTGAAGAAAAATTTGAAGCAGTGGGAAGAATGTTTGCCTCATGTTGAGTTTGCATATAATCGGGCAACACATTCTACTACCAAGGTAAGTCCTTTCAAAGTAGTGTATGGTTTTGATCCCCGTACTCCACTTGATATACTTCCTCTACCTATTCATGATAGAGTTCATGTTGATGCTAAGGAACGTGCTGAATTTATTTTAAAAATGCATGAGACCACTAGACTTAGCATTGAAAAGATGAATGACAAGTATAAAATTGCTGGTAGTAAAGGTAGAAAAGAAGTAAAACTTGATGTAGGAGATTTAGTATGGTTACACTTGAGAAAAGATAGATTTCCAGATTTGAGAAAGTCTAAATTAATGCCTAGAGCTGATGATCCTTTCAAAATAATTGAGAAGATTAATGATAATGCATACAAACTTGAGTTGCCTCCCGAGTTCGGGGTTAGTCCTACTTTTAACATTTCAGATTTGAAACCATACGTGGGGGAAGAGAATGAGCTTGAGTCAAGGACGACTCTACTTCAAGAGGGGGAGGATGATGAGGACATCACTCCTAAGGATACATGCAACACTCCTTCAATTTTGAACTTGCAAGGTCCAATGACTAGAGCTCGTGCACGACGACTAAATTTAGAGGTGAGCTCGTTCCTACGTTCTTCATTATATGTCACTTTTGAGAATGGTTTGCTACCTAATGATTATATTATAATTAGGAACCATGGAGAGGACCAGGAGATGATGGGAGAAGGACTTGGAGACGTGGAGGACCAGCAAGGACGTGGAAGCCAAGGTGGAGGCCCAACCAAAACCGACTTCGAGTCTGTTTCGGGGCTCAGGACCAGTCTGCACTAAAACAGATGCCCAAGACGCATACGGACTCGGATTTGGACGTTCTACATTTGCACGGAAAGATAAGAAGAATACCTTTCCAATGCCGCCGGTCTCATATCAAAATTCATCCGGAGTCATCAGAAATCGTCGAAACAAGAGAGAGTCCAGAATCTGTTTTAGTGCTGTGTCGCCTATTTTTGGCCTTTGGACTTTGTATCTAGTTGAGCCCAACTAGAGGTGCGTCCAGAGGGTCTTGCACGATCCTAGGGTCTTCATATACAGCCGCCGCCGCACCATTAGGGTTCGGGTTTTGCTTAGATTATTCTGTTCATAATAATTTCGCCGTCATCACGGTTTGTGAGACCCCAACTTCGTGAGATTCATAATACATCTGCAATTGTGTTGCTTTCTTCTTTGTTCTTGCTTGTGTTCTTGATTCGTAGGCAGGGATTAGCCTTCTCGGCGAGGTCAATCGTTTTAGGACGGTTGATAACCAGAGGAGACGTCGTGCTGCGATTGCGGGGTTTAGAACGTGTTGTTCTGAAGCCGGATCGATTTGTGTGTCGCCTCCGACCAAATCAACGTATCCAAAACCTTTCGGAAGATCGGGAACCCTTGTCCACATCACACGGTTCAATCGACTCTCTGGTACTAAATTGATTATATCATTTATTTTGATAGTCGTTTGTCCCCCTGTTCAAATAAGATAAGTTTATGATTTTGAAGCATATTTGCAATACCGGCTAATTAAATCTATCATTCTAATGCCATCGACAGAGCGAGTTTATGCACATTTACTGTATATCTATCGACTCAGCTCTATCGACTCTGGCACTTTTTATCGACTTGGACAGTCGTTTCGTGAGTATTGTTTGTTATCGACTCTAGCCCGTCGACTCAATCTTTTATCGGCATCTATGATTTTAGACTATTTATTGAATTAAATGTTGCCAATAAGACGATACAATCAGTTGATTAATTTAATTTGTTTTATCTTCTTTTAATAACCTCTACTGATTTCACAAATAGTGACTATCGGCTTTCTTCATTAGCCTGTCCTAGGCCGGTGACCCGTGTCATCTAACTGTTCTTTTCTTTATCTATTTGCAGGGAAATCGACTAGCATGTCCCGATTTCTCGTATTGAGCCTGCACTGGAGTTAAGCAGATCTCCCAGGTCACGCGTGGTGATTTTTGTGTCAACAGTAGGAGTTTGTGTGACATGAAATGTGGGTATGTGCATGTGAGTTGTTACCCTCTCCCAGGTCGTTAGAGTTAGCTCACATCCTGACTCTCCACTGCAGCTGCTTCATTCTGGCGTCAACAATAGCTCGCCGTTGTTTGGTAGATGCAAGTTTTCTTCCTCGTCCCCCCCCCCCCCCCTTCTCTTTGTCATATCTTGTTCCCCTCGTTCCTTGATTTCTCTCTACTGTTGACCGGCGGTGTTCTCGATCTACAACTAGATTAATACTGTGTTTTGTTATGGTAGCTGAATTTATCAAAAACAAAAATGACTTTTATAACTAAATGGATAGCTCACACTCGGGACAACTTCATGTAAAAGCACGGTATTAACCCAGTCGTAGAGTTTTGGTTAATACTAAAAAGTTCTCACACTTGGAAGTCCAGTCATCGATGTATAGAGCAGCGTATATGTTTTGTAACATTGAACTTAAAACATGAGATTCTTTTACCACAAAATGTAATATGTTTTCATGGAAAAGGCTCCTCTGGCTTGCGGAAGGCATGACCTCATTTCAACTGCATATAGGCAACCTACTAGTGGGGTGGGATTTGATTTATTTCATTTATGTTAATCAATGGCTAGCACGGGAGGCCAATGAGTATCCACACATGTGAGGTATATAAATATACGATAGATTTTCTATCCAGTGTAACGCTAAACTAATGTCTTGATATCTCAGAAAAGGCTATATGATTTGATATCTAGAGAAACTGAGAAAACAAATATATCTCATATTAAATGAATCCTTAGTATTGGTATACCCTCAATATTTATACTAGTATTCCCTAGGCATCAGTGATCATTTATCATACATGGTGGGGAACAATGGATACATGACATCGCACTGATACGTGGTTTCAAAATAAGAAAAAATGATGTTTAAACTCAAAGCCTATAACTCCATCAATTCCATCTATTTGATTATCATGCCCTTTTGAACCAAGAGTTGGAGGACGTTCATTCAATTTGTACTTAAAATACAATTTTTTTGTAGAAAGGGAAAGATGTTGAGCATAAGAATTTCAACAAACCAAGAATAGGTTTTAATTTATAATATTGAATTATACACTACATGACTTAGTACAACTTTATTGATCACTCTTATGTTAAACACTCGGCATAAAACACAAGGTGCAGAGAACCAAATTTATTTGCATCAAACTCGGGTAGGTGCATTCAGTTTTTACAGCAAAACTCCTTGTTATCTTTGCGGCACTCAGCATCTTCCCTAGGTTTGTGTTTGAAGTGCTCGCAATAGTCTTCACAGTTAGCTTTGTCACAATTTGGAAAGTTGTAGCATGTGTGTCGTAGCTGGAGTACAATGCTTCCCAATGCCTGCACATGTAATAAAAAATAATAAGACAAGAGTAATTAACACATCAGGAGAAAATAATACCAAGTATAACTAAGTAAAAGCTAAGAGAGTGTGTATATCATACATCCTCCTTGGTAATTTTCGGAGGTAGCAGACATGATGGAAAGGACCAAGAAGAAAGCAATTGTCAAGAAAACAAATACTGTAGTGTGATTCCTTTTGAGGAAAGCCATGATGAAGAAAATACAATTATTACCTTCTTTATGTATAAGCCAAGTGAAGGTGATGGTGTTTATATAGAAGTATAAACAATCTAGGTCTTAATGTGTCTCCTTAAATTTTATGGCAACTCCTACATATCTGATGAGGACATCCTCCACTATTACCCGCTGGGGCGGCGACCGTGTGAGCCTCTGAATAATCCCACCTTGCTTAGCTTGGGAGGTGGAAGCCACCTTAAAAGGCAGAGCCACCCTTCCCCTATCAGACTAGTCTTTTAGGGAGATTGGGCCTTTCCCTGAGTGGGGGCGCCGGTGTTGCGGTGCTAAGACTGCGGATTCGGGTCGTGGACCTAGAATCGGATCGGTGTGTCGCCGGATGTATCATTTGGTATCAGAGCTGGGCCCTTGTTAAGAAGGGGAGAATGATGAGGACATCCTCCACTATTACCCGCTGGGGCGGCGACCGTGTGAGCCTCTGAATAATCCCACCTTGCTTAGCTTGGGAGGTGGAAGCCACCTTAAAAGGGAGAGCCACCCTTCCCCTATCATACTAGTCTTTTAGGGAGATTGGGCCTTTCCCTGAGTGGGGGCGCCGGTGTTGCGGTGCTAAGACTGCGGATTCGGGTCGTGGACCTAGAATCGGATCGGTGTGTCGGGCTTTCGGCAGGAGTTGTGGTGCTAAGATTGCGGGATTCAGAGAATCCGGATCGGTATGTCGGGCTTTGTTCCACCCTACCTGGGCCGGATGTATCAATATCCAACACTACAATTTTAATATCTCAAGACAAATAGGTTTTGCTATCCTAATTTACACTACAATAAACAGATGAGTGTCTAGATAATTTTTCTACATAAACATACAGTTGCAGAATTTAAGAGCATTCCAATGCTAAATTAATGTTTTTATATCTGAATGCAACGACTTCATATCATGGAAACACAATTGCATGTCACACAAAATGTATGCTCCATATACGCATGCCAATAATATTATGTCGATATCTCCTAGATATCAGTGGTCATTTATTATAGATGGTGGGCACAATGGATATCATATTACACTGATCTATGACTGAGTCTTGAAATCTTCCATGAGGGACAATAAATGAAACTTAAAAGGAGATTGTGTGACATGAAATGTGGGTCTATGCATGTGAGTTGTTACCCTCTCCCGGGCCGTTAGAGTTAGCTCACGCCCTGACTCTCCATTGCAGCTGGTTTGTTCCGTGGTCATTAATAGCTCATCGATGTTTGGTATATGCAAGTTTTCTTCCTCATCCCCCCTTCTATTTGTCATATCCTGTTCCCCTCGTTCCTTCTTTTCTCTCTGCTGTTGTGTGGTGGTGTTCTCGATCACAACTAGGTTAATAATGTGTTTTGCTATGGAAGCTGATTTAAAAAAAAACGAGTTGTAGAACTAAATGGATAGCTCACACTTGGGACAACTTCACCCAAAAGCGCAGTATTAACCTAGTCGTAAAACTAAATGACTCATGTTTTAGGTTAATACTAAAAGAATTCTCACACTTGGAAGTCCAATCATCGATGTACAGAGCGGCTTTTATGTTTTGTAACATTGAACGTAAAACACGAGATTCATTTACCAAAAAAGGCCATCTGTTTTCTTGGAAACAGCTCCTTTGGTGTGCTGAAGGCACGACCACATCCAGCTTTTATTTGGTTTATGTTAATCAATGGCTTGCACGGGAGGCCAATAGTATCCACACATGTGAGGTATATAAATATACGATAGATTTTCTATCCAGTGTAACGCTGAACTAATGTCTTGATATCCAGTGTTTTTTTTTTGTTTATGTTAATCAATGGCTTCGGGAGGCCAAAACAAATGGATACCCGATTGCTTGAAATTCAAGAGAAGAAATAAACACTTGTGAGAATTCTTTTGTGAACGTTTTGTTTCTTTAAAATTTCAAGAGATCGAAGTCATTTGTGCATCACATCCTCCATTATTTATTTGAGTGTTTGGATGGAAAAAGAAGAACTAGAATTTTTTTTAGGCGCCCAAATTTTGTTTGGATAGAAACAGAAGGAATAAAATTAAACTTCAGCCAAACGTAGATGAGAAGGAATAAAAACAAGTTATAACAAAAAAATTTGGATGAAAAAAAGAAGAAATAAAATTAAACTCCAGCCCAACAGAGACAAAAAAAAAAGGCACATGCAGTTGAAACACCGAAGGCACGTTATGGCCATCATGCCTTAAGCATGGCACAGAGGATCCGTTTCCTTGTTTTCATGCCCAAGTGTGCTCTCATCATCAAATAAAACAGTACTGGCCAATGTGGCGAGTGACCACCTTTTATATTTGAAGACAAATATTTGATTAAAATTCTACATATTCAGTTTCACAATATCGAAATAATATAGTAATGAGCACATATATTTGGTGAAAATCCCACATATTCAGTCTCGTGAATGAGAGTAGGAATATTAAATTGCCCAATATACCTCAACTTTTAACTGTTTTTATATGATCTTAACATCTAATAAATCTCTACTACCTATTAAATTTGGTTTGCCTATGTGATCGGCCCAAGGTTCTTCTGCCGTGATTCTGTAAAATAAATCTGATCTGGCCTCAGACTTCACAAGCCATAATTAGGAGCCTCAGACTCCACAAGCCATAAAAGCCATATATTTTATAATGGAGGACGAAAACCGAATAACCGTAAAAGTTAAAGAGATAAATCAGACTTCTTCATATTTGTTTTCCTCTTTATCCATCGTCTTCCTCTCACTCCGCATCGCCTGTCCACCATGGCCAAACACTGAAGCTCCTACTAAGCACCACCGATGCGCACCCACTATCAGGAACAAGTAAAATTGTCTCCTTCTGCTTCGTCCATCATTCTCCCAAGTAGAACTTGAAAGGTTTCAATGAGAATATAATCTACGTATTTTTCTTCCCTGCTTTCTGGCAACTGGGGCAAATTAAAGGTAAGCTTTTCTTCCCGGTGGAGGCGTTACGGAATCTCCTGTTTTCACCACTGCTATACGGATACGTAAGTGTCACTACTGCTCCTGATCCGACAACAGCTGAGGCGGGAACGGCGGCCACGAGTGGCGCGCTGAGGGCAAATGGGCGGGCACTGGTGGGCCATGTGCGCAAGGCCAATGTGCGCATGAGTGGACCTGAATGGGCAAGGCCCGGTCCGTGTAAGCGTGTGTGAGTGGTGCCTGCGTGCGCCGGGAACCTTAAGTAGGAAGGGAGAGGAGTGGAGTAGGGGTAAGAAGAAAGACAATGAAATCAGTTCCGAACAAATCTTCCTCTGCTCTCCTAACAACCCCCTTACCTGCTCTATTCTTCCTCTTCCTTCCCTTCCCCAACTACTCGACTGCTAAGACCTAGTATCAGAGACAGTTTCAATCTGGATCCGGGAGAGCACGAGCACTTCACGCGAAGACAGAAATAGCTCGGCGTCATGGATCCCGTCGTCAAGCTCGCGCTCGAAGAAATCTCCAAGACTCTTTGCGCCGACATCGAGCGGGGCTTCGCCGAGCAGAACGCCGCTTGGTCCAAGCGCTTCTTCGAGTCCGAGCACAAGCATGAGGAGCGGATGGCAAGTCTCAAGGGAGCGGCAGAAGCCTTCGACAAGAGCTTCGCCACGTGGAAACCAGAGGTCGAGTCCACCCTCTCCTCGGTCAAGTTGGAGGTCGCCAAGTTGAACAAATTCTTTGATCGAGAAGCACGGGAGGCGGCTGAGAAGGGTGGCGTCCTCAAATTCGAGTCGGCAACCGAGCGTCCACCTGCTGGCGTTTACGCTGACGGCCCTAATGGGCACCGCTTCGATCTAACATTCCAGGAGCGTGGGTTTGGGTAGGTCTTCACCCAAACCCATTCCCCGAGAAATGGTATGCCTTCCCCTGAAACTCGCAAATCGAATAGCGTCAATCATTCATCTCTGGATCATTCACGGAGTCGTGCTTCGGTGGGATCAGGTGGTTATCGCGGTCGTCTTCCCAAAATGCAGTTTCCCACATTTGAGGGAGACAACCCTCGTTTGTGGATCTCGTGTAGTGAAACCTATTTTGACATGTATGAGGTAGATCTAGAGATTTGGGTAAAGGTAGCCACCATGCAGTTTTCAGGGGTTGCGGCACACTGGTTGCAGTCAGTCGAGCATCAGCTCAAGGGGGCCTCGTGGGCTAACCTGTGCACCTTGATCTTAGATCGATTTGGTCGAGACCAACATGAAGTCTTGATTAGACAACTCTTCCACATTAGACAGTCCGGCTCGGTGGCTAAATATGTTGAGCAATTCTCTGAATTGATAGATCAGCTCAAAGCTTATGAGTCGTCCACTGATGTTGTTTACTATACTATGCGCTTTGTTGATGGGTTACGTGATGAAATTAAATCTGCTGTTTTGATTCATCATCCCAAGGACCTCGATACTGCCTGTACTTTGGCGTTGTTGCAGGATGAGGTGGCCAGTGCACCAAGGCGTCGTGAGTACCGCAAGGGTGATGGGGGATTCATGGCCAACACACCTCCCTCAACGGCTCTCCCTATACCACCGCCGCCAGCTGCGAGTCGGGGTGACAAGTCCTTGATGCCAGTGGGCGCGGAGGAGCGCAAAATTGTTGAGTCCAGTTCTTCAATGGCAGATCGGGTAGCAAATCTCAAGGCTTACCGTCTGGCGAAAGGCCTCTACTTCAAGTGTGCTGAGAAATACAGTCGAGGCCACAAGTGCTCGGATGTTGTTCAACTGCATGTTCTGCAGGAATTATGGGATCTTCTGGGTTCAGGAAATTTGGCTGCAACAGAATCTGGGTCCACACTTTTTGATGGCCAAGCGTTTATGCTCTTATCTGTAGCGGCTACTTCGGGAACAGAAGGGCCAAAAACATTGAGGATGGTGGGGGTTGTTCAATCCAAGGAAATTCTGTTGCTGATAGATTCGGGCAGTTCTCACACCTTCCTCAGTTCCAGAGTTGCAGAAGGGCTCTCGGGTAAATCTAATCTGGGCAAATCCTTGATTGTTCAAGTGGCTGACGGCTCCACCATTTCTTGTTCAGTCATGTTTCACCAGTTACAGTGGTCTCTTGGGGGTTATCAATTTGTATCAGATGTCAGAGTTATTCCCTTAGCAACCTATGACATGATCATTGGTATGGACTGGCTGGAACACCATAGTCCAATGAGAGTCCATTGGCGTGACAAATGGATGTCCATACCTTATCAGGGCAACTCTATAGTATTGCAAGGTATTGCCCATTCTGAATTGTTTGTGTTGCTTCAGCCAAGTTATCTGTATTCTCTGGATGGTGCTTCAGCAACTGAGCTGCCCAGTGACATCCTCAGCATTGTTGAAGAGTTTACTTCAGTCTTTGCCAAACCATCTGAGTTGCCTCCTCCTCGAGACTGTGACCACGGTATACCATTGGTATCTGGGGCTAGTCCAGTAAATGTGAGACCTTATAGGTACCCCCCCTGCTCTAAAGGATGAAATTGAGAAGCAAGTTCAGGAGATGCTTGATAAAGGATTGATCTAGCCCAATACAAGCGCCTTCTCTTCACCTGTCCTGTTAGTCAAGAAAAAAGATAGGTCTTATAGATTTTGTGTCGACTACAGGTACTTGAATGCTCTAACTGCCAAAAGTCTCTTTCCTATACCAGTTTTTGATGAACTCATAGATGAACTGGGCAAGGCTTGTTGGTTTTTGACTCTGGATTTGATAGCAGGGTACTACCAAATTCGCTTGAAAGTAGGAGATGAGTTCAAAACAGCTTTCCAAACTCATTTTGGCCATTTTGAGTTCAAGGTCATGGCATTTGGTCTTTCTGGGGCACCTGCTACCTTCCAAGGAGCAATGAATAGGACTTTGCAGCCTCTGCTTCGAAAATGTGTACTGGTTTTCTTTGATGATATACTTGTATATAGTGAAACTTATGCAGAGCACTTGATCTATCTCAGGCAAGTCTTACAGTTGCTTTTGACAGATAAGTGGTTTGTTAAATTCTCCAAATGCTCCTTTGCTCAACAGCAAATTGCTTATCTGGGTCACATCATTAGTAATCAAGGAGTAGCCACTGACCCTTCCAAGGTGGATGTTGTGCTATCTTGGCCTCAACCCAGGAATGTTAAAGAACTTCGTAGCTTCTTGGGCCTCGCAGGATACTACAGAAGGTTTGTCAAGCATTTTGCTGTCATAGCCAAACCATTGACAGAACTCCTCAAAAAGAATATGCTGTTTGTCTGGACTCCTGATCATGACAGTGCTTTTGAAACACTCAAAACTGCTCTATCATCAGCTCCTGTGCTGGCAATTCCAGATTTCTCCAAACCCTTCTGTATTGAGATTGATGCTTGTGACAAAGGGGTGGGTGGGGTTCTGATGCAAGCTTCCCACCCTTTGGCCTTCATTAGCAAACCCTTAGGCAAAAAGATGAGTGTCTTATCAACTTATGAAAAAGAATACTTAGCCATCTTACTTGTTGTAGAACAGTGGAGACCCTACCTGTAGCTGGGTGAATTCCTTATATGCACCAATCAAAAAATCTTATGTCACTCGAATGAACAAAGGCTCAATACTCCTTGGCAACAGAAAGTTTTTACTAAGCTTCTGGGGTTGCAATACAGAGTAGTTTACAAGAAAGGCATTGAGAATGGTGCTGCTGATGCCTTATCTAGACGTCCACATGAGCTCAATGTCTTGGCCACTTCTTCATCTTCACCAACTTGGCTAGTCAATGTCATGTCCAGCTATGAAAATGATGATAAGGCAAAGGACCTGATCTCCAAACTTGTTTTGGATGCTGAACCTGTACCCCATTTTTCCTTTAGAGATGGCCTCTTGCGTTTCAACAACAGGATATGCGTGGGCAATAACTTAGAGATTCAGAACAAGCTTATTGCTTTTTTTCATAATTCAGCCATTGGGGGTCATTCAGGAGTGCCTGTCACTTACAACAAGCTTAAGCAGTATTTTGCTTGGTGGGGTATGAAGAAATCAGTGCACAATTTTGTATCCAATTGCCAGATCTGCTTGCAAGCTAAACCAGATAGAAGCAAATACTCAGGCCTGCTCCAACCCTTGCCAGTACCTTACATATCTTGGCAAGTTATCTCTATGGACTTTGTGGAAGGATTACCCAAGTCTGGGGGGTTTGACTGTATATTAGTGGTGGTGGACAAGTTTTCCAAATACAGCCATTTCATCCCTCTTTAGCATCCTTTCACAGCTGCATCAGTGGCCAAGCTATTTATGGATAATGTTTACAAACTTCATGGGATGCCAAAGGCTATAATCTCAGATCATCACAAAGTTTTCACCAGTGCGTTCTGGTCAGAGCTGTTCAAACTAGCTAATGTTGAGTTGCGCATGAGCTCCGCGTATCATCCACAAACTGATGGGCAGACAGAGCGGGTTAACCAATGCATGGAAACCTTCTTGCGGTGTTTTGTGCATGCCTGTCCGGCTAAGTGGGTTTTATGGCTGTCTCAAGCAGAATTCTGGTACAATACTAGTTGGCACGCTGCTCTTGGGAAGACTCCCTTTGAGGTACTTTATGGCTATCATCCTCAAAACTTCGGTATTGATGCGCCACTACTGCAAGTATTCCTGAATTGAACTCCTGGTTGCAAGAGCGTCACGAGATGACCACCTTAATTCAACAACATCTGTTACAGGCTCAACAGAGAATGAAGTTGCAGGCTGATAAGAAATGTTCTGAAAGACAGTTTGTCGTCGATGATCGGGTGTACCTCAAGTTATAGCCTTATGCGCAAACTTCCTTGGCATCCCGTAAGAATCACAAACTTTCGTTCAAGTTCTTTGGCCCTTTTCCAATTGTGGTGAAAATTGGTTCAGTGGCATACAAGTTGGCATTGCCGAGCTCAACATCCATTCATCCAGTATTCCATGTTTCCCAATTGAAGGCAGCAAAACCATCCAACCAGTCGGTTCTGGAGAAGTTGCCCTCAATTCAGCAGCCCTTCTTGGTTCCAGAATCATTACTCAATCGGCGGTTGATCAATCATGGGGACAAGTCCATTACAGAAGTTCTGGTTAAATGGTCTGGAGTTGATGTAGCATTGGCTACATGGGAAGACTTGGAAGCTCTACACCAGGAATTTCCAGGCGCACCTGCTTGGGGACAAGCAGGTTTTCTTCCAGGGGGGATGTCACTACTGCTCCTGATCCGACAACAGCTGAGGCGGGAACGGCGACCACGAGTGGCGCGTTGAGGGCAAATGGGCGGGCACTGGTGGGCCGTGTGCGCAAGGCCAATGTGCGCGTGAGTGGACCTAAATGGGCAAGGCCCGGTCCATGTAAGCGTGTGTGAGTGGTGCATGCGTGCGCCGGGAACCTTAAGTAGGAAGGGAGAGGCGTGGAGTAGGGGTAAGAAGAAAGACAACAAAACCAGTTCCGAACAAATCTTCCTCTGCTCTCCTAACAACCCCCTTACCTGCTCTGTTCTTCCTCTTCCTTCCCTTCCCCAACTACTCGACTACTAACAGTAAGTTTTATGTTTCCTTAGCTATGGAAATCGATCCGTTTTGAATTGAACCTTGAACACTACATGTTTTATGGATCGAATATGTAGTTAGAGTCAGAGATATGGAGAGATAAATCAAGTTTTTTGGCCCTCCAAATCGACCCAGAGCCCTACGACGTGACCCCTCACTCTCTCTGCGCACCCTTGTGTGTCCTCCCGGTTACTGTACCACCCTCCGGTCCTCATTGGTACCTCGAGCAGGAAAACTCGACGCCCGGTGGCCCACATCATCTCCGCTTCAACGGCGTCGACCTCGTAGTCTCTCCTCCCGTCGACAGGTCAGATTAGACCCTTTGCCATCTCGGATTCAGCTTCCGTCTCTCCTCACGTCCACGTTTCCTCATCGTCTTCGCCCCCGTCATGTCGTAATAGGCCCATCGTCGGTCTTGAATCCAGCCTTCCCCGGCATCGCCTTCCTCCTGCCAGGGAACAATAGGCCCATCGCCATCTCAGGACCACCCTCCCCTGGCGTCCTGGCCACGCCTTCGTCCCACCGTCGCCGCCGTAAGTTTCTTTGCTCATCTTGTTAATCGCTAACAGACTGATTTATTCTTTATTTATTTTAGATAAATTATGGTACTAAATTCATTCGTTTCTATTCTATATTAAATAAAATTTATTGATTAATTTTTCTTCTATTATGCAGGAGATGATATCCAACATGCATCATATAATTTGCGGGGATAGCTCTAAGGATAGGAGCAACATTGAATCAGATGATCATGATGGTTATGACGACTGTGGAGTGGCTATGGAGGATAGTGACGATGAAATTGAGTTTTCTGGGCGTGCGGTGCAATTGTTGGCCATTCGTGTAGACTTTTATATCAGCGCTATTAACGCATATGACTGGCAGGAAGGTCGATGCATCTACAGGGCGCACAAGGGAGAAATACAAGAGGTATATATAGCTACCATATGTTATAGCTACTATATGCTTTACTCCTCTTACATATTTACTATATTGTATAATAAACCAACACTCTTCACATTCATACTTTCATGTGTAGGAAAGAATGGCCGATTTGACACCCATTGGACCATATAGAATGCTAGAGGCTTACGGTGCTTTGGGCTTGGAGGTTTTCACAGCCGATGATGAGGGGTCTTGTACAAGTCCTCCGATCAAAGAGGGGTGGGATGTTACTGAGGATGATGAAGTTGAGGAATACACACAAATCATACATGTAGGCCTTGACCGCAAGTTGGAGATCACATACTTGGTGATTCCAGATGCCATCGTGACCGATGTTGAGGTCAAGTTGAACCTCAAAGACCTTGGTTCGAAAAGCCACACCGTCGTGTATGGTAGCATCAAGGTAAGCACCATTGACTATGGGGGCAAAAGCGTTCATCTCTTCCATTGTGAACGAGGGAGGAACTTGTCCTTTCCTCACGGCTCCACACCCATTCTTCCATTGAGTCCACATGAGATTGTATTGCCATATAGTAGACATTTTAAAATTCACATTGAGGTGGACCTTAGAGTAATTTCAACCTGGGATAGTCAAGAAGAGGACAAGAATTTGAAATTTTGTCTTGACTTCACCAGTAAAATTCGGAGTCAAAAAAGAGAAATTGATGGTGATCAAGTTGAAGTGAACACACAATATCTAGAACGGCGCTAGAAGATGAATGAAATGGGTGAAGGGATGTGCAACATATGTAACTTTCTGTATGTTGGCCAAATCATATTATTTATTCTTTTTTCTGTTTGATCTATTATTCATGTCATTTTGTTTGAAATGACTATTAATAGCAAAAGAGTGTTCTTCTCGTATTCACTAGTGAACATCTATATTCGGCAATGTACTGCAATTAGTTCTAATTAGAAAGTGCGCGCGGACAGAAATATCAAATACAACAGTATATATATTATTACTATATAGTTCCCCTTCTGATTAATTAAAGCAGGGAATACCGTGACATAAAGGTTAGTACTGGCGTGGTGTTAAAATCCACGTGCAGTTGTGCTGGTGATGAGATCATCGACATATCACCTGCGTAACTTTGCGGTTTAAAAACACACTGGTAAGAAAAATATTATATGTATAACTTATTTGTCCAACCGGCATTCAACTAAGACATAATACAATATTTTGGGACCTATGTAGTGTATATTTTTATATTAGTTGGACGTTTGGTTCTACATAACTCACGGAATGAAAAGTGTAGTAAAATGAAGACGAACGTGATGCCATCACGTTTAAAGAGTTTCTTTTTTTTTTTTGAGTTCATGCTTAAATAATTTTTATTTCTAGAGATATCAGAGGATGCCATACTTGAAGCAGATGCACATTCTTCATGTTCTAATCAGACGACATACACGTGTATCACGATTTGTGCAACGCCGTCTAGCATAATATTAACTTTAATAATGAAATAAAAATACTAATTCTAACAAAACATTTGTTGACATAGCCAAGCTAAATAATAATTTTGAATTTATATAGTGTACAGGTAGTATAAGGAGCGACGAGTACCATATATTATTGTTACTTCTTCTGGATTTTTCAAAGTGCAAAATTGTTAGAGACTTATTCAGTACCCAATTTCTTTTTAGATAACGGTCGTAGAAGCCGATCAGTAGCAATGTATTCTGCACGACTATTTCCCACAAACCTGGCCGAGCACGTGCTACATACACCACGCATCTGAGCATCTCTTGTTTTTTATTGGGTCGGTGGTGTGTTACGCCATCGTAGAGGCAGAGCTGCTGACCTTACTATAACCCATCAAAACCAATCGCGGTTTCATCATCATTCCATCAAAACTATCAACTGCTAAATTAGTCCAAACGTTAGTACGAATTCCAGAAAATGAGCACGCGTGTTGAGCATGGCAGATCGAAGCGAACGTGGGCCAAATTGTTGGCAATTAAATAGTACGAGTACTAGTACTAGTATATATAGTACTACAGTGTACAGTCCAAGAAAAGCTACCGACGAGGTAGCGGCCAGTGGCTCTCCGTCCAGATCAACCTGCCCCCCCTAGCCTGGTCGGCGGCGGCAGAAGCGAAACGTGCGTGCAGACCTCTCTTTGCCGCTCAATCTATGGCGGCGACGGAGCTTTGCTTAATACTAGCAAGTTTGGATGGAAAGGGACCGGACTGGACCATCTCAGCCGCGGCCGCTGCGCGGGTAGTAGCTTGCAGCTGCCACTGTACTACCACTCGATCGGCTGCGACAAAGACAGGCGAGGCAGCACATTTAATTGCAAGGTGCAAGCTAGAGACCGAGTCGCATGTCACTATCGAGAATACTATAGCACATGCGGCACAGTGCGCAGCTAAGGTCGGTAGCGCACTGTACCGAAAGAGGCAGAAATGCGATCGGGTCTCCTCCGGTCCCGAAGCCCGCTGGTTCCTGGTTTGACGTCGGTGCCCTCTGGACCGCGTCACACACCAACGCGTCAGCCCCAACGTTATATTCAACCAATAGAAAGTGATTTGGCTGGCATGTTGGACTGGGCCAGTTCATTCATTTGGTCGCTCGCTTCTCTATGGAAACGACTGGTTCGTGGCAGGGGACACGGGTTCCGAAGCTCCGAGGATCGTCGCTGGCTGTGGCTGGCCGACCGAGAACCCCACAGGGGAATCATGTCTAATCAGACTTGGCCGCTGCCGCGTGCTGTAGGTTCCACTGGATGTGAGTATAGGTGGCCAACCCGGGCCAGCACGACATGAGTTATCGTGACGGACCGGGCCGTCTGCTTAACAGGCTGGTACGGCTCGAGCCAACTAATGGGTCGTGTCGTGTCGGCATGATGGGTCTGAGGTTAAGTCCAAATATTATACAACCACTTTTACACGGACCGTACCATGTCGTCTGCTCATTGGGCCCGTGCGTGCGATATCCACTCGAAGCACGATAGGGCAGCCGAAGAGGTGTAGAGAAAGAGGCGCGGGTGGCACCGTGGTGGGGAGAAGGAGGCGTGGGCGCACCAACGGGGAGCATAGAAGGCGTGGACGACGGGAAAAAGAGGAGCCACGAGCGGCACCACAGTTGGGAGGAGGCGTGGATAACATCGATGGGGAGAAGAGGAGGCAAGGGGCAGCGGGAGAGGCGTGGATAGCGCCGGCAGGAAAAAAGGGTGGTATTGGCCAGCAAGAGAGGCACGGGCAGCGTCGTAGCTAGGAGGCGGCGTAGACAGCACCGGCACGGAACAAAGAAGGCGCGAGGAGATGGTTGCGGGGAGAAGGAGACGCGAGGGAGGCTGCCATGGAGAGAAGTTGAAATCACAAGCATTTGAAAATTTTATATTAATGGATCATATCAGGTCTTGTTACACCGTGTCAGGTACTATGGCTTATCAGGCCATCTTTAAATAGGTCTTGCTCGAGTCAGCGCGATGGGCTTGCGTTTGAGCCTAAGCATGACCCATGCCGGGCTTCGGACTGACACGACCCGTATAGCCTCAGTGTCGGAACGTGCCTGCTCCGGACCAAAACGTACGGGTCTTGGGCGGCCTGTTTAACCCGGCTGAGACGGCCAGCTATGTGAGAGCACGCGGGCACGTTCTCAACAAAGAATTATTTACAAATGCATCCACGCGCGTCGGCTGCGTTCTCGACAGGGTTCAGTGCGAATGCACACAGGCAGCCTAGAGGCGCGCGTGAAAAGGACGGAACAGATATCTATAGGACCGCAGACGCGTGAGAACGACAACCAATAAGATATCTGCGCATGTGTAGGCGGCACACGGTGCCCCGCTGTTAAGGATCCGGTAGCGTATGCTTGATATCCATGTGGGAGAAACAAAAACAATTTTTTCATGTGTATGCAAACTCTTGGTAATAAGGAGATCACAGGAGAAGTTCAGCAAGTTTTTTTAATTTTTTTTTTGCAAATTCAAATATTTGTTTCTTTTTTAGAAACACTAGTGAAAGACCTGGTTTTTTCCTACAAAATTTTCAGCATAATACTATATTACTTTGAAAACCCACTTAATGAAGTGAAATCCCCATATTTTTTTGCTGACATTTAATTAAAACCATTTTCCTGGATATTGTGAACAATGTAGCAGTGGGGTAAACCAATAACGGTAATAATACCACCACGTGAGAGCGAAGCACAAAACAGTTTTTGGTTACAAGAGCATCATATTTGTAATCGCCAGTTAAATAAGGACTTACCACAAATGTATAACGATGTCGGCGACAGCGACCCCTCCAGCCATAAACTGTTCGTCGGTGTCATCAGGGATTTGACCTGTGTCCACATGACAAAACGTTGTTTAAGCTATATGATGCACGTCAATCACGTTTGCCATGTGCTTCTTCCCCGCCTAACCAGGTTATATATAGTGGACAAGCTTGCGGAGAGTCTCCTGCAGAAACTCACACCTTTCTCCCCCTTTCTCTAGCTCGAACCTCCTGTTCCATATTCTCCCTTAGTAAAGGCCATGGATGCCATGACGGAGGAGCTGTCATGGGCAGCACGGTGCTCGGGAATGGCCTTCTTCGCCTTCGCCTTCCTCCTGGCAGCCCTCGGCGCGGTGCTCCTACTGGTGCGCCGGTTGCCGCTGTGCAGCTGCCATGTGTGCCGGGCTTACCTCACATGGTCCTGGGCGAAGGACTTCACCAACCTCGGCGACTGGTACGCGCACCTGCTCCGGGAGTCTCCGACCGGCACCGTCCACATCCATGTCCTCAGCTGCACAGTCACCGCCAATCCGGCCAACGTGGAGTACATGCTCAAGACCAACTTCAGCAACTTCCCCAAAGGCAAGAAATTCGCCGAGCTTCTGGGAGATCTCCTCGGCGGCGGCATCTTCAACGTCGACGGCGACGCGTGGCGCCACCAGCGCAAGATGGCCAGCCTCGAGCTCGGCAGCGTCAACGTGCGCTCCTACGCGTTCAACATCATCCTGAGGAGGTGGAGACCCAGCTCATGCCGGTGTTGGCTGATGCGGCAGACAAGGGCAGCGTGCTCGACCTGCAGGACGTGTTCCGGCGTTTCGCCTTCGACACCATCTGCAAGATCTCGTTCGGGCTCGACCCGGGGTGCCTCGACCCGGAAATGCCCGTGTCGAAGCTCGCCGACGCGTTCGACACCGCGTCGCGGCTCTGTGCCATGCGTGGCGCGGCCGCGTCGCCGCTGGTGTGGAAGGTGAAGCGGCTGCTGAACATCGGGTCCGAGAGGGAGCTCAAGAAGGCCATCAAAGTTGTTGATGAGATGGCCCTGGAAATGATCCGTGAACGCCGCAAATCAGGCGTTGCCAACAGCCACGACCTCCTGTCCCGGTTCATGGCCGCGGCCGGAGACAACGCCGTGGACGACGACAAGTACCTCCGCGACATCGTGGTCAGCTTCATGCTCGCCGGGCGCGACACGGTGTCATCTGCTCTCACCACGCTCTTCATGCTCCTCTCCAAGAACCCGGAAGTGGCTTCAGCCATGCGCGCCGAGTCTCGCGGGAACGAAGCGTCGGTCACCTTCGAGCAGCTCAAGGGGCTGCACTACACACACGCCATGCTGTTCGAGAATATGCGGCTCTTCCCTCCCGTGCAGTTCGACTCCAAGTTCTGTGCCGCCGACGACGTACTACCCGACGGCACCAACGTCTCCGGCGGAGCGCGCGTCATGTACCACCCCTACGCCATGGGCCGGATGCCCAGCATCTGGGGCGCCGACCACCACGCGTTCCGGCCGGACCGGTGGCTCACCGGGCACAACGGGTCCTTCGTGCCGCCGAACCTGTACAGGTACCCGGTGTTCCAGGCCGGGCTCCGCGTGTGCCTCGGGAAGGAGCTGGCGATCACCGAGATGAAGGCTGTCGGTGTTGCCGTGGTGAGAGAGTTCGATGTCGAAGTGGTGGGGAACACTGGCTGTGGTGCCTGTGCGCCTAAGTTCGTGTCTGGACTTACCGCGTCCATCAGCGGAGGACTCCCTGTGAAGATTAGAAAAGTTATTAGAAATCAGATATGATGAGAGATAAAAGTTGCTTTGTGATTAACTTAGAAGAGAAAATGTAAATAGATTAGAAAAAGGTAGCAATAATAAATATCAATTGGTTCAGAGAACCTTCATTCTTTTGTTGCATCGAAATCCTAACCGTGAAATTCGTACTGTAACTACTGAAGCTGACACAGTTCTTTCCACCTGCCAAATGTTTGTATGGGTTCTTCACTTCTTCTCATCTAAACGGTATCGATACGCTTGTGTAATAATATGTACAGGATCAGAAGAGAAACGCCTTCATCTCACCTGTGTTTCTCTTCTGCTTGCAACAAAGTCATATGCTAAAATTTGAGAGTAAAAACAATTTCCACTCTATTATACCATTTGTGGTAGGCATACAACTCATAAATATTTTTATAAAAATTTTAGAATTTATTATGAAGTTACTATGAAACAACTAATATGAAACATCCACTGTAGTAGAAGGCCTACTAAATCATCTAAAAATTACATATCTCTAGCGAAGTTGTCTTCCTTATTTCCTATGCCATTTGCACTTGTCCTTTCTATAGTCCTTTTTCTCCCTTATAAAATCTTCCTAAGTCGGCTAATAAGGTAGTGAGTAGCACACATTTTAAACGTTATTACAATGGTTAGTTTTTTTTTATTAAGCTTCTCTCCGTGCCTTCACATTTGTTATTAACAAGTCAATCTGCCCGCGTATTTGCACGGCTAATCTATATATCTTTTCGTAAAAGTAGTAAGATAGTTTTCTTTGAATCTTATACTTACAGGTTATATAAATTCAATAATAATACTATTTCATAAAAAAATAAGTTGAAAATAAAAATTGACTATCTCTTTATTGCAAAAAGAATTTGACTCTCTTTTATCTTAATTGTTATGTCAAAAATTATTTAGATTTATATTGGTTCATGTTTCTTATATTTTAGGATTTTTCTTATGAATACATCGGATTGAATATGATTCTTTTTATCATGACTACTCAGATGGTTTGAAATATTTTATATTTTTGTCTTCAAGTTATTGATCTAATGAATTCAGTATTATTCTTTATCTCTTCTATTGGGATGATTTAATGTAGTATTTTAATTTTTTGCCTTCTATTTTATTGATTTAAAGAACTTCTCTACCTTGTTACGTAAAGTCTCTCTCATAGTACTTGATTCGATGGAATTATATCACATACCACAATTTGTCGATCTAAAAAAAGGTACCATTGTTTTCCTCTCTTAGCTCTGTTTAGCACTTTGTCATCCCTTCTCTTTCTTTTCTATCAATGAAGTTATTGAAACCATGAAACTTGATGTTAGCGGAAAAGAGGAAAGTCTTCAAGTTACATAGCTAGAGAGGAGAAGATTCAATTTAGTCTTATTGCGCTGAGGCCGAATGGCAATGGAGTCCTAACTCCATACGGTGGGGACATTGATTGTTTGTCCACAAACCAAATTGGTCCTTCTCTACCGGTACATCTGGTTTCTTCTTTGGTTTATCCTTTTGCTAAATTACTACTCGTAATGGAATTCATAGCGCTTGGGCAGCAGCGGGCTCATGCGTCCCCAAGATATGAGTCTCTGACAACATATGAGAGAGTGCCTTAATGAGAACATGATCGGAAATATGGAGGTCATAAAGAATCTGCTGCAGCATGGAGCAGCACATTAGGATAGATGATTGGTCATGCTAAATGCGAAAAGATTGCATCCACTCCTTCGGTGGCTATGTGGCATAGACTATGAAGTCACTCAAGAAAGAAAGGATAGAATGGTCTAATGACCAATAGAGAATTAATGGAACAATCTTTTAATCTATGATCAATTTTGCAGCTACAAAGAAAAAAGAACTAATAGCTATGAGATAAATTCTAATAACAAAGAATTAAAATATGATACGTAAGCAATATTGCACCTGCCAAAAATATCTTTACATAGGCAATTTTAACAATAATGGATAATATTTCTTAAAAGATATAGTCTATTTTGTTTGTAATAGCATTGGTGGGTAATTTTAAAAACATGTCTTGGGGTATTTTGATCTAATTATTTTATAATGGCAATGGTGGATAATGTTTTATTTTTTCTGATTAACATGCGAATTTATAGGCTTTGAGAGTAAACGTGAAGGCTCTTTTCCTTGATCAAATATATAGATAATAGATAGATTAGTAAACTCCACAAACTATTCACAGCCTCGATCAAACTTACAGCCGCTAGACGCAGGATACTCTTAGTAGTTTAATAGCTTGCCTCAGCTTTGTTCTTCATAAACTTGAGTACATCTAAATATATTAGTGACTACCTCCAAAAATATATATTCACATAGGCCGGGCCTGGTGCAGCGGTAGAGCATACCGCCTGTAACCAACAGGTCCCGGGTTCGAGCCGCGGTCTCCCCGCATTGCACAGGCGGGGGTAAGGCCTGCCGCTGAAACCCTTCCCCAGACCCCGCACAGTGCGGGAGCTCTCAGCACTGGGTACGGCCTTTTTATAGTGCGTACTATCATGGACATGAATTCCAATTTGTGGACACTAAACTCTCATTGCTAGTTTTTCCAGTTGCCCTTTGGGCTATGTACAGAAACTGCTACTGTACATGTATATGTGAACACTGTCAGTTCTCGTAGTATAATTAGCACACGAGGGAAACAGAAGAGGCCTTTTTTGCTTGCCATCTAGCTGAATACATCTTCACAGGACTCAATGTTTAGGCCGCTGAACCAATAGCGGTGCTTCCTCATCAGGCTTGTCTGCCTCAGCTTTTGCGCAGCTATCCTTGCTTGCTGGATTAAGCGTCCAAGCAAAGTACAAGGAGATTGCCTGCAGAAATAGTCAGCATTGGAGAAAATCTCTCGGTTCAGATTCCAGCTCTATATAGTACTATTCTTTAGCTTCCATATGTCATATTGAGAGGAAGACAACTACTAACCAAGAAGAAACCAGCTACAAGGAAACTGAAACCTTTGCAATTAAAGGAGGCTTCCGGTGAAATGAAGTATGCTGAAACAAAGGTGTAGAATGATAAATATGTAGAATAATGTGTCAGTCAGTTTGATGAAAAGAAATTAAACCGATTTCTTACAGGTCAGTGGGCTCATAAACAGAGGTGCTAACAATAAAGCTACGGACTCCAGAGTGGCGATGAAGCCCTGTGCTTTTCCCTGCCGAAGGAAAAGAAAAACCATGAATCAATGACACGTGAGATCAGGATAAAAGTTTTCAGGCTTGACTTGGCAAATCAAGACAAGAGTGCTCATCCGTATATATATACCTGGTCAGTGGAGAGTACTTCTCCAGAAATGATTGCGTAAATCTGCAAAAAAATTGTAGATCTCAAGCAGGTGAAATTATGAATATCATTTAGATGAACTAAAATATATACTGAAATGAAGTAAAACTTCATGCTGACTACCCTCGAGCTAAATGCTTAACCATGAGAATATGATGTTATGTAGTGCATAGAGGACAAAGTACAAGGCTGACTTACAGCTGGTTTGGCCAGCACATATATGACACCCAACGACGAGCTAAGATAAGGAACCTGCAAGTTAGAAACAAGGTGAACGAAACAAAATTTTGCAAGTCATAGAATTTGAGGTAAGTTGGTTCCAGTACATACCCATGATGCCCATGCAACACCATAAAGCAAGGCCTGGAAGTTTTTCGCAAAGATATATTAACTATTTGTTTAAACTAGTATAAACAGAGTGAAATATAGACACCTGTGCAATAACTTACATAAGCAATAGATGCGAGAAGAGAAATGCATAATACTCCTTTTTCACCAATCAATTGGCTAAGAAGTGGGAGGATGAAAATCTACATTTTAAAAGACAATATCACAGGACAACAATTAATCAATTGGACACTAAGGTCAGCAAAATATCGCTCTCAACACCAAATGAACTTCTGAAGTAGCACCTGTGAAAAGATTGAACCAACGCCTACCACCATCAGGATTTCAGAGAACTGGTCCTTGTCAAAGCCGAAGACAGACTTCAGATAATACTGTGAGAAAGAAAATAAATATGAAGTGTCCAACATTTTCCAAACGCCAAATTATATAGGTAGTGTGAGACAAAGATTTACCATTAAGACATCGCTTATGCCAATCATGCCCAATTTATAGAAGAAGGCGACACATGAGACACCCCTAAGTGTTTTGCTATAAATGCAAAAGGATAAATAAAAAGGTTATCAAAAGTTATATTAGCAGTCTTATGCTCTTGAGAATCTGAAAATTAGTCAAACCTCATTGTATTCAAGTTTCCCATGTTAATGCAACTATTAGTTTTCATGAACATGAAGTTTTCAGCTAACTTTTGTCAGGAAACTGCTAATATTCCAATAATGTTATAGCTTTATCATCTTATTGTAAAATCTTAAAAGTTAAAGAAAATAGTTCTGTGCATTTTTACTCAAAAACATTACTATTCAGGTACATGAATTACTTGACTATTTAACTTTTCGTGAGAAACAAATTTCAGATAGTCAGAAATTCATGTATTTAAACCCCTCAACTATTTGGCCCTTTTTCTGTTTGCTGAACCGATAGCATGTTTGTGCACTGTACATATATAATCTCTACCTGTTTTTGATTATGCTGATGTTTTCCTTGATAGATTCCCAACGTTGACGCGGTAAACAAAAAACCAAAGATGACAATGACAAATGCTGACATGGTGAACAATGAGCTCTTTGAACAGTCTCAACCAGATATATTTTCAGGTAGAGTATAGAACAGATCAACAAGACGACTGAGACCTATGACAAACAGTAAGGTGCTTACAAGATTGATACTTAGCAAAGAAAAGCAAATAACTAAAAGATGGTGATTCAAGAAATAGTCGCATTTAGTGATACCTGAAAAATCCACTGCTCAGGCAGAAACCTGGAAAGGACGCTCCCCAATGTATGTGAGGCAGATAAAACTCCTGACAAGATACCAAATGCAGCTGCCCTCTTTGACGGTTCGACCACATCTGCCTAATTTAGCAGAATTCTTTTTAGAACTGTGAATCACTACCCATTATTCACGAATAATCAAAATAATGCAATTACAACCTTCTATTTGATCATATTAGTATTGTTTTAATTTACATTGAGAACATGCCACTTGAAGAATGGTAAATTTTTGTTTAGTTTCATTACTTTAACTTTATTAACTGTAGAACGTTGAATTATTGTAAGTATCATTGTGATGCAGATATTGGGAAAACAAAATTCGATGCAAAATTAGTAAACTATCTGTACCCCTGAAAAGGAAATGGCTGAAATATACTTTACAATTGATGGACAAAGAGTGCACTTAAGAATACAGGAGGAGTTCAGCTAATGCTATGCACGTTTATCGGCAAGCATGGGAAGTCTTATACTATTCTCACCGTGTATGCTATTGAGAGGCAGAATATGGTTCCTTGGCCAATCAAGAATGAAAACGTGCGCAGAACAAGGTAGACATACACAGCAATCCTTGAATTGTTCCAAGCAAGCACAGCTGGACATGAACAAAAAAGGCATAAGAGCACACCATACAGTGACAGAAGTAAGTAAAGACATGTGCCAATAACAGATGCGCACTCGACTAATACATATTTAATCTCTAGTGCAAATTGGCCTTCACAAATTAAATGGAGGTTAACATTAAGAACAGAGGGCATGGATGGGGTAAGCAAGCTACCGAAAGGGATGATCGAAGTTGAGGCAGTGAAAAGGAGAAGAGGCTTCCGGCCATACTCATCTGCCAGCTGTCCCATCAGAGTGAATCCTACCGTCTTGAAAATCCCTCCTATCTGCAGAAGCCAAATCATCAACCAGCTGCATCGTCAGAGATGCCATCAAGACTGAAGAATGGGATGAAGGAACTACAGTATCTTGGAAAATTGAAATGTTGCAATGACCAAATCATACCGAAGCCTGGAGGCCGGTGAGGTAGATGGCCTCTGGACACGACCCGCCGTCGGCCGGGCAGAGCGTGGCGGTGACCTTGTCGACGAGAGCCGGCACGGTCATCTCCTCCGCCACCCCATACAATACCAGCGCCACCATCAGGTGCAACACCGGCCTGATCATCACGCTCGTCGCATCGCTGCCTCCGAAAACTCCCATTTCTTCTCTCTGCGCTCCACTCCCTACCTCTGCTTCGTCCTTGACCGCTGGTTTGGTTTCAGGTTCTTTGACAATGAACGAAACAATGGCAGGCACTTTATACAAGCATCACCCGTCACTGTCACTTTAAAAATAAGAAAAGAAGCAGCTACGGGGGGAAAGGCGAGGTCAGCTATGAAAACGATGGAACCCTTTTATAGGTGATGTGGCACGGCGGAGGCCGAGGGTGCTGCTCTGCTGGCACTTTTTCTGCCACGTTGTCACGTTAATCGACATTGTGGATGACCTTTTGCCATTAGGATATATGGCTATTTTCATTCCAATGTAAAGATTTCTTTTTTCCCCATTCCCCTGGCTGAGTCACGATCGGAATACTTTCACATATCTCTCACTGTAAATTACTAAAAAGAAACTCAATCATACGTGTACACCACCACGAGTTTGCAAGAGCACTATTGTATGAACTTTTTCCCTGCTTAAGTGGCTGATCATCTTGATGTAGAAGTTAATATCTTTGTTAGCAGCTGTTTTTGTTTTTCTGCTTTGGTGAATGGTATGTTCTTTTTTACTTTTTACCTACCCTGTTTTCCATATATTTATTATCAGCACTATACATGAGAAATGACTCACGGCACCGTCATCGGTCGATGGCTGCAGGCTGCTCACCTATTTCTAGGTTTAAAAAGACTAATTATAGTTTATTAATAACAAGTGAGCTGGTTGTAAAGCTCAGATCCACAATGACGTTGGTTGGGTTCCTATACGGAGGAAACAATGGCAGGAGAGAGCTGTAAGCTTCAGAGCTTGTGATCCTGATAAAGATGATATCGGGCCAACTCCGGCGTGCACAGACCATCCCAGGCGTGTGCCGGCGGCACGCCCGCACGAGCGCGGTCGCAGGTCACCCGTGGTCGGCGCGCGCCTACCTGCCGCAGACAGAATGGGCGACGAGCTCTACGCGACAAACGCGTGCGACGAAGCAGCTGGCTGTCATCCAAGGGAAAAAGTGGGCTTTATATCCATCTTTATAGACCTGTTCATGCAAGCAATGAGCTGCGTTCATCTTAGTATACTTTTGCGATCATGATTCCGTTGAATAACTTAAGACGGAGGTTAATTAACCGTCAGTGTATTTGAGCCATTGCTGTAACATCCCAGATGAATTATTCTGCCTTTATTCGAGATCTTGCTTTTCATGGTTCTTATCTGTCTTCGCGTGGTCTTCTTTAAAAATGTTTCAAAACATAGATAGGAAATAGGACTGGAGTGCTTTTGCATTTCGAATCCTATGAAATGTAAAACACAGAAAAATATACAGGAATATCTGTTTGGATGGTGCATAGAAGAAGCGTAGATGAGAGAATTTTCCATGAGGTTTGAACCTCATATTAGAAATCCAAACCATTCTACAGGAATTTGAGATGCACAATGCTTTATTCCAAAGAACACTTGTAGGAAATTTCGTAAGTATTGAAATCTCTCAAAATTCCTATCAAAATCCTACAATTCAAAGAAGCAGTTAATTTGGCCATGTTGGCATTACGATCTAATAATATCTTTTTTCTCCTTTTTCTTTCGTTCTTTATGGAACTGGGTCTATCTACCTACGCACATTTTGTACCTTTGGCTCATCCCTTTTGGGCATTATCAGCATATATGCAGCATGTTTTTCGCTTACATGGCATGCCTAAAGCAATAGTGACCAATAGGGATAGAATTTTTACAAGCAATTTGTGGAGAGAGTTATTCAGCATGGCTGGGGTAGAACTAAACATGAGTAGTGCTTACCACCCACAGTCTGATGGACAAATAGAGAGAGTAAATCAATGTCTAGAAATATATCTGAGATGCTTTGTTCATGCTTCCCCTACTAAGTGGCTCAAGTTTCCGTATTTGGCTGAATTCTGGTACAACACTTGCTATCATTCAACACTGAACAAGTCACCGTTTGAGGTGCTCTATGGTCATTCTCCAAGTCATCTAGGTGTTGAAAATATTGATATGTGTGCTGCACCTGACCTCAAATAGTGGTTGGCTGAACGGGAGATTATGACAAAATTAGTTTAACAACACTTACAGAGGGCACAACAAAGAATGAAGCAGAGTGCTGATAAGAACATAATTGATAGACAATTTCAAGTGGGGGATATGGTGTATGTTAAACTGCAGCCTTATGTGCAATCCTCTGTGGCTCATAGAGCCAATTACAAACTGGCATTCAAGTATTTTGGTCCATTTCAAGTGATTCAGAAGATTAATGAGGTGGCTTTCAAACTGTTGTTACCTGAGCACAGTGCAATCCACCCTGTGTTTCATGTGTCTCAGCTCAAACGTGCAGTCCCTTCAACAACCCAGGTAAGCACTGTTCTTCCTGCTATTACTACTGACGAATTGAAACCTGAAATGGTGCTAGAGTCTCGATTGTGTTGTCAGAGGGGCAAGCTGATTCCGCAAGTGCTAATGAAATGGTGTGACTGGCCTGCGGCCATGGCAACATGGGTAGATGAGGAAGAGATGATTAAAAAGTACAAGACTCTGACGGCTTGAGGACAAGCCGTGGCTAATAGAGGGGGTGATGTCAGCATACCAGAGGGAAGGCGGCAAGTCAGAACTACGTCACCAAGGGGCAAAGAAGAAACACGAGCAGAGTTGTCTTCCTTGGTGGGCCGGACGTAGCGAGTCAAGAAGCCTAACACTATGTTTGCTGACCGGAGTGGGTGGCGTAAGTGGCCCAACGTGGCTTGTAACCCGAGCGGAGAAAGGAGTGAGTATTTATCTGGAGGGGAGTTCGTGAGCTAGGGTTGAACTGAGACTTGGTGACAACATTGTCGGTGGCGGCTGCCGGTATCTCACCGGTGGTGAACCCGTGGTTATCTATACAAACACTATATTCGTATCGGGTGTCTTACATACAAGTACAAGGAGAGCTCCATGACGCGCTCGTCATCGTGTGGGCTGCTTTGGTAGAAGGAGAGCTCCATGACGTGCGTGCTACATCATGAGCAGCGCGGGAGTTGCCTTGCAACTTGCAAGTGGTGGCTGACGAACCAAAGGAACCACGGGACGATGACGAGCGGCTTGGAGGAAGTGGGCCCATCTCTCTTGCATGCGGCCGCTTCCAGATGGGCCATGGCACCCGAAATCGTGGATGAGGAAGATCCTGTTTTTATGCTTCTGCTGATGCTAACTTGGTCCTAATGTTGAACTGCACGTAAGAACCATGTGGACTAGAACAAGGAGCTTTGCTTCCTTGAACAAGCAAGTTCCGTATGTGGCAGTTAGGTTGTGTCAATTCAATTTCCAGTTACCACCAAACTCGCTGCAAAGGTCTTTTTACCTTTGGCTACACGAAAACGAAACATTTAAGATGGGTTCCGTATGTGGCAGTTAGGTTGTGTCATTGTGAATTCTTGCAGAATGTAGAAATTAGGAGTTCTTTGCATTACAGACAAGCTAATTCATTCCGTCAGTCATCTCCATTGTGCATTCTGAAAGAGTTGCAATTACAGAGAACACAGCCTGCAAGTTAATGTGCGGATAAATGAACCTTCGCTTGTAGATTAGTTAATGGAAGTGTCAACCAGCACAGTCCACCAGCTAATCCCGGTGGACACATGATCATGCGCACTAGAGTACACGGATTAAACATATCACGTCGTTGACATCCCAGTTTGAAGGATAATGGAGAATATAATAGGATCAGAACCCATAGTTGGCCGACATGTGGCAAGTGCCAACCTCCAAGTGAACATGGAGCGCTCCCATAACATGGCGAATTTATTATTTTTTTTGTGTGTGAGAACAGGCTGTTGATTATCGTTAGTCAGGGACCACAAATACAGTTCACAAGACTGGACAACAAAACTTCTCTTTGCAGAGATAATGTCATGGACCGATGGACGTGTGTGTATTACAGGAGAAGCAAAAACGGTAATGCCAATCTGGACTAGATTTCGACGGAGCTGGACACGGAAACTGATCAAGCTGACGTGGCACGCCGACCTCATGCCAGGCACAACGTTACTGACATCACCGTCTTTGGACTCAGCCGGAACAAAAACCGCCGCCCACGGAGGACCACGGCGTGCCGCGCCTCCCATTCTCAGCCCGTTTCCCACCCCTGCACTCAACAATCGTTATCGAGCTGCCTCTCCAAGTTTCTTCAGAAATCAAAACATCATTAGCCAAACAAAACAAGTCACCCAGAGTTGACAAAACCAGCATATCCGTTGTCAGATTCCGACCTGAAATGGAATACTCCAGAGTTGAACGATCCGTGCATTCATCATCGGCAGCCCACTAATTTGTGATATATCTAATTAGTTGGACGGTCGTCCAAAGCCTGTTGTATAAATACTCGTGAAGGCCGGCCGTTCCTCGATCTATATTCCCGTTTCATTATTTCGTCTTTCTTGCTCTCCTGCTCTGGCAATGGGAAACATGGCGTTGCTTCTCCTCATCGTCGCGGCCTTCACCTTGTCGCCGCCTCCGGCGTCCCTCGCCGTGACTTCACCTTACGTGCGGCCGCCGCCGAGGGAGACGCTCTCTCTGCTCCGGGATGACGATGCCGATGGCCAGACGCCGCAGCAGGTAACTTGCTTGGCTCGATGCTTACAATATACTCAAAATTCTACAGTACTAGTTTTGTTGGTTGGTCATGAAACTTAAATCTGCACACGAAATGGTTTGATTCAAGCTAAGTGCAAGAGACTCCAACTCGAAAACCCCTGTCCCTGTCCTAGCTCTTCCATGTGAGACAGAGTGGCGTTTCTATTGTTCATCGATTAGAGTACTAGGAAGTGCTACTAGGTACTACTTGGGTAGGCAGGCAGGAATTATGCCTGTCAGGATTCGCACAGAAGTGGTATCTTGGACAAGGAAAAACATTATTATTGTCGAATAAAAAAATATTATTATTGGAATATGGGCATATGGTCGGTTGGCCGGATTCACACGAGGAGCAAGTCTTGATTAACAGCATAACAACTCATTTGCTTTTGTTTAGTTTCACGGCGAGAGCATGACAAGGAGATGAAACAAGACTCTACTTTGGGATTCTGGGTTTCTTGTCTTCCCATTCACCTCCATCCTTGTTTATCCTTTCTGACGAAGTGACGATGTCGGCATGCGGTTTGGCGGCCCAAGTGCTTTCGTGCTTCGTCTTGTTGCTCAATCACGGGCCATGGAAAGTAGTTTTAGTTAGGTCAGCGTTGCTGATGGTGCAATTAATCGATTGCCGGAGCTAATGCCGCCTGTACTCGTGGCAAACATGAGCCACTATTCGTCTATCCTTTTTTTTCCCCTTTTCTCTGTTGGGTTGGAAAAAGAAAAGAAGAGAAATGTGAAAGAAGAGAAAATGTGATGTGGAAGACATAGACATCGAAGTGTGAAGACCATTTATTACAAGCATACACGGCAAAATCTGATACGTGGTCTGTATGAAATCCTTTATTACAAGCATAGAACTAGTACTGTAATGGCATGGACAGGTCATGGCACACCCTGAAAACCCACTCCTGAACATTCAGACCACAGATTAGACATTGGATGCGGTAACTGTGCAGGATCAAAATTTGAAAGCAAATTATTGTTATAGTAAGTTGTCTTCCATCGTCTGTCATGCATGGATCATAATACGGGCAAATCTTGCTCCGAAGTTGGACGTCACTGATACGGAAGTTTGTGTTTTAGATCTTCCACTAATCCCAGTATGAGTTGATTAGCCTAACAAAAGAAGCGTTCGACGCTTCATTTAGATGGTTGCAATAAGAAAGTGCCACATCAGGTTTGTCCTTTTCAAGATGATATGCTTTTGGTACTGCACTTGGAAGAGCAGGCAAACAAAGTAGAGCCACATGCCCACACACGTGTCTGCCACATATATAAACTGAGGTAATAAAATGATTAGTAAGCAAATATGTGCTATTAGCTATAATTTAATGTGAGATGAAACTTAGTGCTCGGCTTTATTACTATGTGGGTTATGGTCAAATTAGGTTGGGAAATCAGTCTGACGTTTATTAGTTAGAAATCTGATTAACTAACTGGACTGATCTACATGGCCATTTACATTAGTTAATAATAATGTAATTGTCGGTAAATAAGTAATATGAATAATATATGCGCTCTTCCTATCTTTTATTGATGATACTCTCCAGAATCAACAGTAGCGTCGCTAAGCAAGCTGTCAAGAAATAGTATATACCTCATAAGCCATGCATTTCCTCTGCTAATCTACAACATCACAATTCTATGCAACTATAATCAGGTCCACATATCGATGGTTGGCCCCGACAAGATGAGGGTGTCATGGATCACCGAGGACGACGCCCCTGCCACCGTCGAGTACGGCACGACGTCCGGGCAGTACCCGTTCTCGGTGACCGGGACCACAACGACCTACAAGTACGTCCTCTACCGGTCCGGCAATATCCACGACGCCATCATCGGCCCGCTGCAGCCCGACACGACCTACTTCTACCGGTGCAGCTCCGACCAGTCGCGCGAGTTCTCGTTCCGGACGCCGCCGGCCACCCTCCCCTTCACGTTCGTCATCGTCGGTAAGTAAACAATTCAGTTTCCTGCATCAAACGCTTCAGTTTCGCCGCCTTGGCTGGTTGGCATATATGACTTGATAATCCATGGCTAAAAAAAATTAATGTAACATGGGGTAGGTGATTTGGGGCAGACGGGTTGGACGGAGTCGACGCTGCAGCACATCGCGGCGGCGGACTACGACGTTCTCCTCCTCCCAGGTGACCTCTCCTACGCCGACTTCATCCAAACCCGGTGGGACTCGTACGGCCGTCTTGTCTCCCCGCTGGCGAGCGCGCGGCCGTGGATGGTGACCCAGGGCAACCACGAGATCGAGAAGCTTCCCGTGCTGGAACCCAAGTCATTCAAGGCCTACAACGCGCGGTGGCGCATGCCATACGACGACCACCACTCACACTCGCCGCCGTCGGGGTCCAACCTCTTCTACTCCTTCGACGTGGCCGGCGGGGCCGTCCACGTCGTCATGCTCGGCTCGTACACCGACTTCGCCGCCAGCAGCGCGCAGTACAACTGGCTCCGGCGCGACCTCGCCGCCGTCAACGACCGGAGCAGCACGGCGGCGGCGTTCGTGGTGGCGCTGGTGCACGCGCCGTTGTACAACACGAACGAGGCGCACAAGGGGGAGGGCGACGCCATGCGTGGCGCCATGGAGGACGTGCTGTACGAGGCGCGTGTGGACGCGGTGTTCGCGGGCCACGTGCACGCGTACGAGCGGTTCCAGCGCGTGTACGCCGGGAAGCCCGACCCGTGCGGGCCAGTGTATGTTACCATTGGGGATGGTGGGAACAGGGAGGGGTTGGCTGAGAAGTTCGTGGACCCGCAGCCGGCGATCTCGGAGTTCCGGGAGGCGAGTTTCGGGCACGGGAGGATGGAGGTGGTGAACGCGACGCACGCGCTGTGGACGTGGCACAGGAACGATGATGACGAGCCGGTGGTTGCGGACCAGGTCTGGATCACCAGCCTCGCGGCCAACCCGGCTTGCAACAGAAACAAGAACAAAATGTGATCAGCGGCTCAGGAGATCATCACCTGCGTGTAGAAAATATTTATTCTTTTTTTAAAAGACTGAATGATATTATTTCTGGTTGATTATATTGTTTCTGTCTCCCTCTCATTTGTGTGATATCGCAAAAAATATAGGTAGTATAATTGGCAAAATACATAGACCAAATTATATGTCCACGGTTGTCAGAAAAAAAAACATTGTATCTCTCAATGGAAGTTTGAGATTTCCATCTGCAAAAGGAACCTTTGTTTGTAAGTGTCGTCACCATTATTGGATTTAGAGGCTAATAATGCGTACATGCTTAACCCAATCTGACTTTTTTTTTTCTTATCATGTTCAGAGCAAGGAAAAAAACCAAGTTTAACACGTAGAGTCATTTATACAATTAATTACCAACAATGTCAAATTAGAAGGGATCACCAGGAGAGTTGCATTGGTATGTTTTTTTTATTAAAAATGGCAGGAGTACTGCCATTCATTAAGAGGGAAATAAAAGATTACAATCTGATTATACATAACCTAAGATATCCAAGAACATTGTGGAGCAGGACAAGAATAACCACCAATATTACCAATTGTACAACTAGAAGATTTATAACATTAAGGTCACTACTTCGAACATAGTCGCCATCCATCTTCACTATAATCCAACCATCTTTTTTTCTTACCTAGGCACAAGCGTTTCTAAAGCTCACAATGTGTGATGTCTATTTTTGTCTTGATACGGTTGAGGAAGGGCATGAGTGGTTGGTTCGATCGACTATCACAATTTTCCAGATCTTGATATTGTTAAGATGTATATCCAAGAAGGATGTTTATGTATTACAACGTAGGTAGTTAGGGCATTTAATTTTGCAAGAGTAGAAGTCCCCCGTTAACTTCAGTGAAAATAACAAGGCGGATTAGTATGACACTATATTCTCTTAATATATTATAGATATAATCTAAATCTTATTTGTTTAATCGATCTTTTTCTAAACATGTTTTGAACATATTGTATTAGATGTGAATAATGAAATTATATTGGAGTCAGGCAAAAAGATCCGACCTCATTCATGTTCAACCCTAGCAACGAAACCATGGTCCCTATCACAAACACATTCAACAATTATTTACACTATGCTACACAAAACGAAACCACGATCTATACTAAACATAGTATATTATGATTGATGAATATCATGAACAAAAAGAAATGTATATTCCAAAAATAATATGTGGTTACATAGATTTTAGTCTAGTTCATCACTTCATATATATTTGAAAGTAAATATTGCAAATAGGATCATATGAGACCTTGCACAATATAGACGATGATTAATGTTTTCTCAAAAATATCAAACATAAAACAGAAAAATTTAATACCAAATGGAATATGACATCATTTATATTTTTCTAAATGCATGCATCACTTAGGCCATTTTCAGGGGCCCCTTTCATTTTACGGTATCCAAGTGTGACACGTCAGCGTTCTAGTTTTGTTCTGTAAAATGAAAGGGTACCTCTCAGTGGTCTCTTTTATTTCACAGTTTCATAGACTTAAGAGACCATTAAATTGCTATACGAGAATATGATCAAATATGTCATATAGAATCTGGATAAAAGAAAGGTTTAGCCTTAACGGACTTTCATTCTCCTTTCATTTAGTTGGAAACAACGCCACCATCCTTTCATTACGACGAAAGGGTTCTCTTCTCTTTCCTAATTAAATTCTTATCATGTCATCAAAAAGTTCGATATGGCATCTAATTAATGTTAAATAAAATTATCACTGAGAATGACCTTAGCATATGTCCATCGACAGTTTTTAAATATAAAAAGAGTGGTGGAGCATAATAATAACAAAATTGCATTTATTACCCTCTCAGTGTCCTTGTTATATATTTTTCATTTATATTGTTTATTTATTCAAACTTGTCATGTTTGGCTCCTGCCGTTGAAAATTTGGTGCTATAATTTTGTTCAGCCTCAATGAGACATCACGTTGTTGTTTCATGTAATTAACCGATGATGCTATTAAAACTATAGTTTGATTGATTGGCGACCTGTCCCTATAGCATTATCCTGAGACCGGGAAGAGTATTATAATTACGAATCCACACTTGAAAGGCTACGCCAGTCGGAGTTGTATGCAAGTTGAAATTTATACCGCCGGGCCAGATTTCCTGATCCCCTGTTCCAGCATTGTGGCCGCCTCCACCCGAATCCGCCCATGGACCAGCCGCCAACCTCCGATGCCGCCGACTGGTCGAAGCTCCCGTGGGACATCCTGACCTCCATCCTATGCGACCTCGACTTCCCGGACGTCTTCAGCTCCGCCGCCGTCTGCACCTCATGGCGCGCCGCCGGGCGCGCCCTCGGCCGCCTCCGCAGAGCATACACCCACCCCCAAACTCCCTGCCTCTTCTACGCCACCGCCGGCGGCGCCGAGCTCTACAGCCTCGCTGCCGGCAAGTCGTAACGGCTGCCTGACCACCCGGACCCACCCATCGCCGACCGGTACATTTGGGGTTCATCCCACGGGTGGCTCGTCACCGCCGACGCCTGTTCGGAGCTCCACCTCCTCGACCCGGCCACCGGCGAACAGCTCGCGCTCCCGCCGGTCGCCACCATCGAGCAGGTCACGCCGATCCTGGAGACCTGGACGAAGCCAGCGAGCTCAGCACCGCAATTCCCAGGAAGGAACACCAGCCGCTACAGCCATACGGAGCGGCCGAGCTCAGGAGAGTACTGTATCTGAAGGAAGTCTGTCATGTGACCCGTCGCGAGGCGATGATTGCACTGTCATGTTGATCCGCAACCCCTGAGTTGGGGAGGAGTGGTGGCACTGGGTCACGACATTGCCCTATTCGCCCCTGTTATTCATGCTGGTTTTATTTTTGGTATACCATAAGGTCACCAATAGAATTAAAAGGAAATCTAATTTTTTGTGGATTTCGGATCTAGACCAATATGGTTAGTTTTGATTCTGTCTTGATCGAAAAGCAAAACATACGGATAGAAACGAACCCGGCCATGAGTCTACAGTGCATATAAAAGGAGGGTCACCCCCTCTATCGATTCATCCAATCGTAAGTTCACCCAAGCGATCATTAAGGCGCTGGAAGACTCGAAAGCCCGTCGTCCAGCCCAAGAGCATTGCCACTACCGCCTCGAAGGTCTTCCTCCTCGCAAGAAAACTCTCAAGGAGCGCCTATGCTACAACCCCGACGACGCCCTCGTCACCGACTCCGTCACCTCTGCACCGACGCCAATGGACTCCTCCACCAGCGTTGGTAACAGATCCGAACCCATATTCCGCATCAGTTTTAGTTGTTACTAGATGTGATCTAGATTGACTAGTTGATCCTGTTAATTAAGTGTTAATTAGTTCTAACAATTGGTATCAGTTAGGCTAAACTAGTTAGTTTAGATCCGCTAGATTAGTTATGGTTCGGTTAGTACTAGATTAAAATTCATGCTAAGTAATTTAAAATTGATCTAGCTTTGTCAGAGGTGATATTTCATGTTTTTAGATCAGTAAAGTTTATTCATGCCTAGATTAGTTAGGTGAGTAAGTTAAATTATCATGTTTTAGTTTAGAATTAATGACTGTTAGGGTTTCGGTTAAGGAAAATTAGGCCATATCACAGTTAGATCAGAAATTAGAAGAGGGGATTTGCGAAAAACCCAAATCAAATTAACACACACCCGTAGATCCCTAACCCTAACCCTAACCCTAAGTTCAGAGAGAACTCACCTCTCGTCACCGTCGCTCCACGCCGTGCACTCAGATCCTGCACGCGTGGGCAGCGGTGCCATCATCTCCCCACTCGCCAACGAGGCTATACGACGTCAGATCTCACCATGCGCGCCACTCGCCGACATCAGTTGCCATGCGCGGACGCCGGCACGCGCCCGGCCTTGCGTCGGTGTCGCCATCGCCGCCTCGCCTCCGGTTGCCGTCGTCGATCCGCGCGCGACCAGCCCGCCTTAAGGCCACCACGGTGGAGAAGCTCGACGGAGCCACGCGCGATCTCTCGCACGTGCGCGCCGGTGAGCAGCTCCCCGTGGCGTCGCGGCGGCCGGTCGGCGTCGTCGTCCTCGAGTCGCCGGCTATGGAGGGGAGAGAGAGTGGAGGAGAGAGTGAGAAAATGAGATCGATGCGAGGGGAGGGATAACTAATCTGAATCATACAATCTGAATTTCGGCCGAATTTTTGCGGCTTATAACCCATCTCCGCTCCGCCCTCGTCTGTTGATCGGATTCGACGGCTCAGATCGATGCGAGGGGAGCGAGGCGTGCGCGCATGCATGGGCCGAATTGGCAGCCCGCTCGTGGGTTGTCTTGGCCCAATTGCTGAGCCAAGCCGCGTGCGCTGAGCTGAGCCGCCGCGCTAAGCCGACTGCCGAGTCGAAGCCGCTGACCCGCTGCGCTGATTTTTTGGGCCGCGATGCTGGGCCGTTGCTCGCTGCGCCTCGCGCGCACGCGCTCTATTTTTGGACCCTATTGGCTGGGCTAGCCGATCGAATTAATTCAGAATAAGCCCATCTGAATTGTTAATTCATTTTATTAAGTTTTAAGTATTCCTTTTAGTTAAATTGCTCAGATTTAATTTTGTTTCAGTTTAAGTAATTTAAGTTTAATTATTTATGTGTTGGTGTTTTTTTAAATTATTATAATTTAATTTTAAATATTAATCCACCAATATACCTTCAGATGCCTCTAAATAAATGGAACCACTGAGAAGTTTATTTAGAGTAAACTTATGATTATTTCTGACCACCGTTATTTAATCATGAGTATTAAGATAAATTTCGTTTGTTTTCCCCACCGGTGATGCAAATTGAAATTTAATTGTATGATTATAGTCAGACCACCGTAGAGTTATTTTCATGCACTAATTCACATTTCATTGTATATGATTACTGAGTTAAGTTTTATTTTGCTTTGTTTTTTCAGTGAGTAATGTTAATATTGTTGCTTCCTACCTCAACAACATCGAGCCGCTCAACGGAGCCAACTATCCGGATTGGAGGGGTAAGGTCATCACATGTTTGGCATGGAATGATCTCGATATTGCACTGAGGGTGGATAAGCCTGCCCCCCTGCTGATGGAGCTGCACCTTCTCCCGCTTTTGAGAAGTGGGAGAGATCTGATCGGATGGCTACCATGTTTATTCTTCAGACCATAAGTCCTG
Source organism: Eleusine coracana subsp. coracana (assembly GCA_032690845.1). Classification (NCBI taxonomy): domain Eukaryota; kingdom Viridiplantae; phylum Streptophyta; class Magnoliopsida; order Poales; family Poaceae; genus Eleusine; species Eleusine coracana. Next base: position 15,526,453 of record CM064426.1, read on the forward strand.
GTATTAAGGGTGCCATTCCAACTAAGAATGCAAATAGAGTTGATCTGACTGCTAGGGAGCTGTTGGCCATGATTGAGGAGAACTTTAAGAGCTCCTCTAAGACTTATGCCAGTATACTCATCATGAAGTTGGTGGGTTGTTAGTATAAAGGTCAGACTGGTATAAGGGAGCACATTCTTCATATGTGTGACATGACCAATAAGCTTAAGAATATGAAGATGGAGATCTCTGATGGTTTCCTTGTTCATTTTATCATGATCTCACTCCCGCCTCAGTATGCTCCATTCAAAATCAGCTACAACACCAATAAGAACACTTGGTCTATCACTGACCTTATAAGTTATTGTGTTGAAGAAGAGGAGAGGCTAAAAACTGAGAAGATGAAGGAGAATGTTGTGAACATGGTTGGCAACCTTAGTCTCAACAATACTCCTAAGAATCAGCATGAGGCAAGAACAGCATGCAAGACCAAAGGAAGAAGAAGAAGAATGGGAACAAGAATGGACCCAAGAACAACAACAACTTCAAGAACCACCAGCCTAAGGGTGGTAAGTCATGCTCTTTCTGTGGCTCACCCAAGCACCTTCAGAAGGCTTGTCCAGGCTTTAAGGAGTGGTTGAAGGAGCAAGTTAATAAGTTTGATATTGTTTCTTTTATTGATGAGTTATTCTTAGTGGATTTTCCCCTAATACTTGGTGGATTGACTCAGGTGCCACTGTGCACATCTCTAATTCATTACAGGTATTCCGTTCGATCCGAACTATAAGAAGGGGGGAGCGAAGCCTAAGAGTGGCTGATGGGAACGTCGTCCAAGTTGAAGGCGTTGGGAGCTTCCACTTAGAGTTGTCGGGTGGCTTCCAGCTTAATTTAGAGTATGTTCTTTATGTTCCTAGTTTAAAGAGAAATTTAATTTCTGTATCAGCCTTAGATGATTCGGGACATGTTTGTAAGTTTGGCAACAATAAGTGTGTTATTAAGCTTAATTCAATAAATGTCGGTCTTGCAGTTAGGCAAGGCAAGCTTTATATGCTCTCTCTTGATGATTCTGTGAGGAATGTTGCTAGTATTTCACATAAGCGTAAACGTGATGATGAGACTTCTTCGAAATTGTGGCATTGTCGCCTTGGCCACATTTCGAGGGGGAGAATAGAACGTCTCATTAAAGATGAAATACTATATCAATTAGACTTGTCTGATTTTAGAGCAGTGTATCGACTACATTAAGGGAAAATACGCTAAGACAATTAAGAAAGGAGCTACTAGAAGTACGGGTGTATTAGAAATAATACATACAGATATCTGTGGCCCGCTCTCAGTAACATCAGTAGATGGTTATGATTCTTTTATAATATTTATTGATGATTATTCCCGTTATAGACATATTTACCTCATTAAGAAGCGTTCAGATGCGCTAGAAATATTTAAGATTTATAAGTTGGAAGTTAAGAAACAACATAACACTTCTATTAAAATAGTAAGATCAGATCATGGGGGAGAATATTACGGGAAACATGCAACATATGGTCAAATTAAGGGACCGTTTGCTAAGTATTTAGAAGAAAATGGCATAAGAGCGCAATACTCCATGCCAGGAGAACCATATCAAAATGGAGTTGCTGAGCGATGCAATCGCATGTTATTAGATATGGTGTGTAGCATGCTTAGTCATTCTAATTTGCCTGTTGAGCTGTGGATAGAAGCATTAAAAACATCTGCTCATATTCTTAATCGGGTTCCATCTAAGTCAGTTCCTAAGACACCGTTTGAGTTGTGGAATGGGAGGAAACCGTCTCTAAGTTTTTTGAATGTGTGGGGTTGTCCAGCTGAGGCTAAGCTATTTGATCCACAACATAAGAAACTAGACTCTAAGACAGTGAGCTGTCATTTTATCGGATACCCAGATAAGTCAAAGGGATACCGATTCTACTGTCCTGGTCGCTCTAGTAAGTTCGTTGAGACAACACAGGCTGTGTTTCTAGAAGACTCTGGATCTAGAGGAAGTTCTGCTAAGAGGGATATAAGTCTCGAAGAATTATGGGTTGATCTTCTAACTCCGGATTTCCTAGAGCCTACGAAGGTATATCAGTTTGTACCGCCAATTATTCCTCAATCAAGCAGCACTATGGCAGCCACTCAGGAACAGGCGCCGCCTACAGGGGCTCATGCACCAGACATTGATGCACAAGTTCCAGCTTAGGAGGAACCTGCGCCAGAAGAACAGCCTCAGTCTGATCCTGAACCGGCTATGAATGAACCATTAAGACGTTCACATCGAGAAAAGAGACGGGCAATTCTTGACATTTATGAGACATATTTAAGTGAGGATCAGTATGATGTCGGGAAAATAAATGACCCTGCAAATTTTAGAGAGGCAGTTGAAAGTGAGAATTCCACTAAATGGATTGAAGCCATGGAAGAAGAGCTTAAGTCTATGAGTTCTAATCAGGTTTGGAATTTAGTAGAAATCCCTAATGGAGTCAAAACAATAGGCTGTAAATAGGTCTACAAGACTAAACGTGATTCCAAAGGGAAGGTCGAAAGATTGAAAGCTAGACTCGTAGCTAAAGGGTTTACACAGAGAGAGGGGGTTGATTATAATGAGACCTTTTCTCCTGTGTCTACTAAAGATTCTTTAAGAATAGTCATGGCACTTGTAGCTCATTTTGATATGGAGTTACATCAAATGGATGTTAAGACTGCATTCCTTAATGGAAACTTAGATGAGACTATTTATATGGCTCAACCGGAAGGTTTTGCCATTAAGGGTAAAGAACATATGGGATGTAGATTAAGGAAATCCATTTATGGACTTAAGCAAGCGTCCAGATAGTGGAACCTTAAATTCGATGAAGTCATTAAGAGATTCGGATTTAGGGAGAATGATGCAGATAAGTGCATCTACATTAAGGAAAAGGGTGGAAAATTGATAATTCTAGTACTATATGTGGATGACATACTTTTAGCATGCAACGATAAGAACATGTTGTATGAGACTAAGAATTTCCTATCATCTCATTTTGATATGAAGGATCTTGGTGAAGCCTCGTATGTACTTGGCATTGAGATACACCGAGATAGAGCCCAAGGAGTACTGGGATTATCTCAGAAAGCTTATATTGAGAAAATGCTTAAGAGATATAAGTTAGATAAGTGCAACACATCACCTGTTCTGATTCAAAAGGGCGATAAGTTAAATGGAAGTCAGTGCCCTAAGAATAATTTAGAAAGAAAGAAAATGGAGAATGTTCCCTATGCATCAGCTATTGGAAGCGTGATGTATGCACAAGTTTGTACGCGTCCAGACTTGGCATTTGTGACCGGAGTACTTAGCAGATATCAGTCTAATCCAGGATGGGCTCACTGGGTAGGTATCAAGAAGGCATTAAGATATTGCCAAGGCACCAAGGATTATATGCTCACATATAAGAGATCAGATAATCTTGAGATTGAGTGTTACACTGATGCTGACTTTGCTGGTGATGAAGACGAAAGGAAGTCAACTTCTGGATATGTCTTCATGCTAGCTGGGGGAGCAATTTCATGGAAAAGTTGCAAGTAGAGTGTAACTGTTGCGTCTACGATGCAAGCAGAATTTGTGTCATGTTATCATGCTACGGGATAGGTAGTATGGCTTAATAGTTTTATTCTAGGATTAAGAGTTGTTGATAGTATCTCGAGACCTATCATAATATACTGTGATAATCAATCCATAGTTTTCTTTTGCGTAAATGATAAATTAAGTGGTGCTTCTAAGCATATTGATCTTAAATATCGTGTCGTGAAAGAAAGAAATCAGGACAATATACTAAAGATTAAGCATATAAGTACTAAGGATAATACAGCGGATCCGCTCACAAAAGGTTCACCACCAACCCTCTTTCAGAAACATGTCCTAGGTATGGGCCTGGTAAATACCTTTTGATCAGTCCTGATTTTAGGGTCATTTTAATTTCCCCAAATAAGAGTAAGAGTTCTGACAAGGTTTCTCAGTAAGACTATGGGTAATGTTGTCCCAGTATGCCGTGGTGCTACTGATGACGCATTGATCTGGTACTTACTGATTTTTTGAGGAAGAGCTTAAGTTAAGAATAAGATTAAGTTGTTGACCTTTTGGTCAGGGGGAGAATGTTGGTTTTATTTTTGGTAGACCATAAGGTCACCAACAGAATTGAAAGGAAATCTAATTTCCTGTGGATTTCAGATCTGGACCAATATGGTTAGTTTTGATTCTGCCTTGATCGAAAAGCAAAACCTGCAGATAGAAACGGACCCGGCCCCGAGTCTACAGTGCATATAAAAGGAGGGTCACCCCCTCTATCGATTCATCCAATCATAAGTCCACCCAACTGATCGCTAAGGCACTGGAAGACTCAGAAGCCCATCGTCCAGCCCAAGGGCATCATCGCTACCGCCCTGAAGGTCTTCATCCTCGCAAGAAGACCCTCAAGGAGTGCCTACGCTACAAGCCCGACAACGCCCTCATCACCGACTCCGCCACCTCTGCACCGACGCCAATGGACTCCTCCACCAGCACCGGTAACAGATCCGAACCCATATTCCGCATCAGTTTTAGTTGTTACTAGATGTGATCTAGATTGACTAGTTGATCCTGTTAATTAAGTGTTAATTAGTTCTAACAATTCAGAGTACTACGATTCATATATCATGACCGTGCGTTCTATGCGATAACTTGTCAAGGAGGAGTCCACCGCTGCACCGTTGATGGATCATTTGCGCACTGTGAGATAATTTTCAAGGATGTTCTGCCATACACTGCATTAAATGTGTACATTGCCCGGGCGTCTTCTGGCGATATGCTGCAAATTTGGAGATACTACTACATCCAGGAGGAGGAGGCGCATACAAACGGTTTTGAAAATCTTGAACAGCAACATGTCTTATGGAGCTCCGGTATAGTGAAAGGAGGGGCCGGGTGTGGTGTGGGGATATATCATTTTTGCTGTTGGGCAATGTCTCCCACTTGGGTGGGCTATGGATGATGATGAACGAATTAGAGGTGACGAGGACGGGGTATGTTGCCAGATATATATGAGCTCTCCTTTGGGACAAGGTCACTAGCCATTGCTAAGTAATTAATATTGAGTAATATTTAACACAGGCAAAAACATCATTGGAAGCAAGGCGGTTCGAAGTGGAAACCCACACTAGTGATTTTTTTTAAAAGTAAACCAGGACCACTATCCCTTAAGATAGAAACAAGAATTATCGCCTAAAAATTATAAAGACTAACCCAGCAAGATTGTCAGGCCCGAACTATATGGACATCACCAAGCTCAGGAGGATGAAATAAATTAAAAGAGCAACTCACAACAGTAATAAAGACCACCACTCTTGGGAGTACTCAAACTCTCTAGGATCAACAACTAGGGAGGTAGCCTCTAAGCCTCCAAGAATCTCATCACCTCGACCAAGGAACTTAATTGCTTGTCTCTTTTAACAAAGACCCACTTATTGATCAACACATCATGAACTACTTTGAGGCTTCCGAGATTTAACTTTGGTCCTCTGATGGCGATTGATGCTTCGAGTGTCTACTGGATGCTCCACAACAGATTTCTTGTTAGGAGAGTTGAATTACGGAGTGTGGAGACATGAGCGAGCGATCGCCAATTGCTTCAAGTCACTCAAGACCTTGATTAGTTCCTATCCAACCAATTAATCTGCTTAAAGCCTCACTCAAATTGACTCTAGAGAAACTAACTGCTAAACAATCATCCATCTGAGTCATTCGGATTGGAAGTATACAAACGCACACTAATACGTAAACATGGCTAAAAATAAAATTAAAGAAAACAACTTGGCGCAACAACCTTTATTGACCTTCAAATCAGCTTTTGAGTATACTTTTCATTGCAAGCGTCATCCACCAAACTTGGGCCTGATCGACTCTTAAGTAAGTGCCAATCTAAAGACTGGGCCTAAGGCCATTCTTCAATCCATAGTTTTGTTTTATTGTTTTCAAGATTGCAATGTCATTTTTTAATTTTTGAGTTGATGAAAGAAACTAGGTCTCTCAATAAAAAATTTTGTTTCACATTTTATATGTTAGTATACTATTTAAATGCTTCATCTAAATATCGAAGAGTTGATATATATGTAGAGATGTAACTCGAATACTCTCAATAGAGTTTCATTTCAGATTCAAAATTTTGATAACTATGTACATGTAGTTTCATCACTATGAAACCCATCTCTCCTCTATCTTCATAAATTCCATGCCACATCATTAGTTTTGCCTACTAGACCATCAACCCATGCAAAGCACGTGACTAGTACTTTTTTTTTCTTTGTTGCTTTGGTTCATATTTGAATGTATTAAAATGACAATTGTGCACTTGGACATGCTACACATTTTCAAACAATTATGAAGAGTAAATATTTTGTCAGGCAATTGACTTACACTATCAAACATATTTTTTTCTAAGATTACTATTTTATTATGTGTTTGAGTATATTATCAAGCGGTAAAATTACCTTTTCTGTTGATTATATTTTATATAATGTTATGATAATTTTATACGTGAAAGAGAGCTGATATTTTATTTGATTTGACAAACACTACTTGCACACTATCAATATATAATTAGGAAGTCATACTTTGTATCTCTTCATTATTTAGCATGACATGTCTTTTTTTTTTTTGCCAGTGAGTTCCTTTCTTCTTTTACAAAAATAGAGTGTGTTTCATTTATAGATAAGTGGTATACTCATTTAACATGTGCGTACCATGGCATGGAAAGGTTTTGCCTTTACTCCCACTCTTATTAATTGGACTGGAGGAGAGCTTAAGACTCCGGCCATTTGAAGACTCATGCCAAAAGGAAAATCTTCTTACTGGCTTGCACGTTGGAGAGCCGGAATAGATGACACTCCAAAAACCATAGCGCTTGTACGTCCATGTAGATAGTAGATAGAAACTCCTCAACAAATTGAAACATTAAATTCTGGTCGGATCGGATTCTCCATGTCTCCTAGGTACACACGATTGAATGTTAAAAAGTCTAATAATATCAAGGGTAATGATGTGTTAAGTAATTGAATCAATGACCGGATGTTTTGCTTTTTTGTGAGAATTTAGAGATTTTTCTTTTGATTAATGTGGAGGGTTCAAAAGGAGCCTCCAATTAGTAAAGATAAGATAAGATAAGATGTGACATATCATTTAGTGAGAATAAAACTCAAATGAAACCACCACTGAGATTGGCCTAATCAACATAGTATTTGTTGATTACACCAGGGACTACCCAAACCATAGCCGCCGGATAGGTTGTTTGCTTGCTGTCGGAAGCGGTCAAGTACACAACAACACATAGCATTCATGCAAATTACTGGACATGAAACTGAATCTGCATATGGAAGAGCGTCCATAACCAGTGGCGGACCCAGCCGGCAAAACTTGGGTATTCCCAAGCCGTCCATGACGTTTATAATAGTACATTACAATACAGTAAATATATGATAAAATGATATCCACACCCCAAAATAGCTGAATTAAAGAGCAATTGTATATATTTGATGTCAGAATTAATTAAAATACATTACAAAGTACTATGTAAAGTGTAATTCTACTTTGCGCTTCTTTATTGCTTGGAAGCGCTTGATGATATCATTGTCCTTTGCTTGGTGAAAAAAATCACGCTCGATAAATGTGACCAAGCAATCATTCAAATATTGGTCTCCCATTCTATTCCTCAACTTGTTTTTCACATAGTTCATAGAAGAAAAGACTCTCTCAACACTTGCGGTTGCTACAGGAAGAATCAACACTAATTTGAGAAGCTTGTACACAATATCATACCTAAGATTCTTTTTTGTTTCAACAAGCTTAATTGAAAGCTGAGCAATATTGTGCACATCTCTAAATCGTTCATCCAGACGCATATCTCTAATGTAATGATCAAGTTGCAAAGGCAGATGGCTGATTTCAATTGAAGAGAAATCTTTAGGATAAAATCTAGCAAGCTTAACCAAACGCTCTTTGTTATAAGCAGCAAAGGAATTTATAGGATTGAATGCAGCCATGGAAATAAGCAACTCTGTATTTACCTCATCAAATCTATCATTAAGCTCCTGAAGTTGCATATCAATGACACTTAAGAACATGTCAACATGGAAGCGATGCATATTCTTGAGTTTTATAAAAAACCTCTTGTCTCTTCCAACCGGCTTGTACAAACCATCCATATCAGCAACTTTAAGGCCATGCTTGACACAAAAAGAATTGACTTCATTAAGAAAATCTTCCCATCCTTGATCTTCTCGCATTGTCTGCAACTGAAACTTTGTTAATTCTATGAGCTCTATTGCATTAACAATATCTTGATCCCTCTTTTGCATAGCATAATTCAAGTCATTTGTATATCCAAATATGTGAAACATCAAATGTGCCATGAAAACAAACTCATAAGATTCAAATGGTTTCAACATTGTTTGTGCTTGGGTACACTCATCCTTTTGAGAACGATCATTTCCAACAATTAGGAGAACTTGTCGGATTGAAGGATACATAGAGATAACATGCATAACAGTTTTATAGTGAGATCCCCAACGAGTGTCTCCCGGTCTACTTAAACTCATCTCTTGATTTTGACCCTTTCCAGTGTCAGTTTCACCCAAATCTAATGCATTCACAACTTGTTGAGCTTGTGCAACTCGAAGCATTTGTATCTTCTTACAAGACTTTCCAATAACAGTCAACAAATATCTGAGTTGATCAAAGAACCAAATGCAATCTGGATTTTCTCTAGCAACAGTCACAAGAGTTAACTGAAGTTGATGTGCAAAGCAATGCACATAATAAGCAGAAGGATTGTCATCCATAATTATCTTCTTTAGACCATTAATATGACCTTTCATGTTACTTGCTCCGTCATAGCCTTGCCCACGAACCATGGACAAGCTCAAACCGTGGCTCATAAGCAATGTCACAATTGCATGTTTCAGTGTCACAGCAGTAGTGTTTTCAACATGGACAACACCAAGAAACCTCTCAACTACCCTTCCTTTATTATCAACATACCGCAAACAAAGAGCAAGTTGTTCTTTTTGATAGACATCACTAGATTCATCAGCAAGTATTGCAAAGTAATCAGCACCAAGGTCTGCCATAATGAGTTTAGTAGTCTCTTTGGCACAACAATTGATGATATCTTTTTGTATTTTAGGCCCGGTCAATTTACAGTTCAAGGGAGCATTATTTAATACAACCTTGTTGACTTCTTTAAAATTAGCAGCTAGCCAATTTAACAGTTCAAGAAAATTTCCTTTATTAAGTGAACTTTCAGATTCATCATGTCCACGACAAGCTAAACCTTGACGTAAAAGGAGCTTCAAGCATTATAGTGAAAAAGTCAAACGGGACAGATACATAGCCTTCTCTTGTGTGGATATATCAGCAAAAGTCTCCACAATTGAAGTTTTAGGCCTAATAAAGGAATCATATTTCTCGTGTGCAAAATTGTGAAAACTAGTCTTACTTCCAATATGTTTATCAACCCTCTTTTTCATGTGCCAATTTCTAAATCCACCACTCACAAAAACATCTCCACCGGAACAATTAGTTTTATGCTTGAACAAATAGCAAACAAAATAAAAAACGGCATCTAGTTCCACACTATATTCTAGCCATTTATAGTCATCGAACCAAGTAGCAACAAAGCGTCGTGGCTTACCAGAAATTTCAGTCAGTGGAAAATCATGCCCCTTTGGTTGGCATGGCCCTAATGCAATGTATCCCCTTATCACTGAGTTCCGATCATTAACATTGTAGCATCTAATTGAAAACCTTTTTCCAGGATCATGGCAAAGATAATCTAAATCATAAATGGCCTCATCACTTGATTCATCATCGGAATCCAATTCATCAGTCTCAATACTGAATGGGGGCAGAGAAATTGGTTCTATGCCGGCTGCTCCATCTAACTCAGGTTCATTGCTTCCTACTGCCTCAACATCATTGCTTCCGACAGGCTCATCTGCAACAACATTTCCTGGTGTTTCTAAATCGGTCGCTGCAATATCAAGCGGCAACTGCATCTCAACAGAAGGGGAAATACTCTGAATCTGTGCTTGACTCTCCATGGTGACCAACGGTGATGAATCAATACTTTGTTTCTTTGTAGCTCTTTCCCATAAGGATTTCAAATCAACACTAGATTTCTTCTTCATTGGTGTTGTTGAGAGCTGATGTGGGGATTGGGGAAGAAAGGAACAAAAATTAACAAATTGTGCAACAAACTAAGTCTGCTACTCTGCTACCAAATGAATTAAAAATAGAGAAACTGAGATTCTGAGAAAGAGAACCAACCTGTATGTTGGTGCTGGTCGCTAGGTGCTGAGCTACAGCTCCCTGGCTCGCAGCTTGCTGTGTCTTGCGTCGTCGGAGCCGGACCGGGTGAGCAGCGAGCTCGTCAGTGGCACGATCGCCTACGAGCTGCAGAACTGTCTGGCTGCTACAGGACGGAGATGGAGGGCGGGTCACGGCCAAACTGAGGCGGGCGGGTCAGCCGACAGCCGGTCAGGGACGAGCTCGGGTGCTGGCAGCCGCCGCCGCCGCCGCCGCTGCCGCCTAGGCCCCTAGGTTTCACGCTCGTGTTGTCGCTCGTCGGGCGTGTGCCTAGTTCTGTGTGTGCTGATGCGGAGTCGTGGGCTGGGGCGCTGGGCCGAGTCTCCGATTCGTTGGATTTTTTTTTTCAATTTGTTGGGTATTCCTGGGAATACCCAGACAACCAGCTACGTCCGCCTCTGTCCATAACAATGCTAGGCTTTTCATAGAGGTTGCCCCGGTGAGTCTTTGGCTGGAATGTACCAAATGATAGCGAGGTCCGCTCTACGGATCCCCTCCTGTAATTTGGAAACACTAGCTAAGCCTTGGTTGTTGTCATTTATTTACCATGGACATGTCCAACATCTTAATATGGAACGTGAGGGGTCTTAACAAGAAGGCACACAGGGATGTGGTACGTCAGCTAATAGCAACAACCCGTCCTGACCTTGTATGTCTACAGGAGACCAAGGTGCAACTCATGTCCACCCGGATACTTCTTTCCACTCTGGGGCAGGAGTTTGATCAACATGTTGAATGCCCAGTCTTGGGGACGAGAGGAGGAATCTTGATTGCATGGAAAGGATCAGTGTGCAGGGCCGTGAGCACACACATTGATTCTTACTCGGCATCGGTTTGCTTTCAATATGCTTCTGGAGACACATGGTGGTTTACAGGGGTCTATGGTCGGCAGCTTGACGCCCACAAACTCTTGTTCATGCAGGAACTTCATGACGTGCGCGCTACGTGTACCGGGCCTTGGACCGTTGTTGGCGATTTTAATCTCATTTATTGAGAAGCTGACAAAAGCAATACCAATGTGGACCGAGCGATGATGGGCCGGTTCCGACGGCTACTAAACGACCTTGAACTCAAAGAAATCGAGCTACTAGGGCGTCGCTTTACATGGTCCAATGAGAGGTCTGCCCCAACCCTTGTACGACTTGATCGTGTATTTTGCACGACGGACTGGGAGCTTCTTTTTAACAACTGCATCTTGTAAAGCATGGCAGCTGGGATCTCAGATCATTGTCCCCTATTACTTGTGCTACACAACCATGTCACAGGGAAGAGGCGATTCCACTTTGAGGCATTTTGGCCTCAGCTGCCTGATTTCAAGGAGACGGTTCAACAACTGTGGACCAAGCCGGTCGGGGGGGGGGGGGGGGGGGGGGCAAGCTCTGGACCACTGGAGCCGTTGGCGATCAAGATGCAGAACCTATGTCGTGGGCTGCAGACATGGAGTCAGCAGCGGGTGGGCAGCGTCACAGCACAGCTCGAGCATGCCACTGAGCTCCTACACCGCTTAGAGATTGCGCGCGACCTCAGAGAATTGTCTCAGCAAGAGGAATGGCTCCGGAAATCCCTCAAGCAGCGTTGCCTTGCACTTGCGTCTTTCCAATGAACCATCGCTTAGGTTCGGTCACGGATTGATTGGCTCAGCGATGGAGATGCAGACACAAGCTTCTTCCACACGCATGCGAAGTATCGGAAGAGAAAAAACTACATTGCGAAGCTGAAGGTGGATGACACGCTGCTGTTCCAACAGGAAGAAAAGGAGGAGGCGGTCTGGTCCTTCTACAACAACCTCATTGGGACAGCCAGGCAGCGCGCAGAATCGTTGAACCTTGCCAACTTCTACCCGGGTGGACATGACCTGGATTCCCTTGACGCGCCTATTTCGGAAGAGGAGGTTTGGGACGTGATAAAGAAATTACCTCCTGACAAGGCGCCGGGGCTGGACGGATTTACTGGGCGATTTTATAAGGAGTGCTGGTCAATCATCAAGAGTGATGTCATGGCCGCCATCGGGGCTGTACATGCGGGTGACAGCCGGATGCTGCACCGGCTCAACTCGGCGTTCATTGTCCTGATCCCAAAAAGTGAGGAGGCCATTAAGGTTGGCGACTATCGGCCCATTAGCTTGGTCCACAGCTTTGCCAAGTTGATCACTTAAATCCTCGCTAACCGCCTCGCGCCAAAGCTACAAGAGCTTGTTGCCAATAACCAGAGCGCATTTATTCATGGAAGATGTATCCATGACAACTTCGTGCTAGTCCAACATATGGCACGCTTCTTGCATGGAAGAAGGATCCCATCAGTACTACTAAAGTTGGACATTACAAAGGCGTTTGATAGTGTGTCATGGGCCTTTCTGCTCGAGATCTTGCATCATGTTGGCTTTGGTCCGAGGTGGCGCAACCTCATTTGCAACCTCCTCTACACATCGTCAACAAGAGTTCTCCTCAACGGCCAGCCCGGAGAATACATCCAACATAGAAGAGGCCTCCAGCAAGGGGACCCACTATCGCCGATGTTATTCATTATCTTCATGGATGTTCTCGCTGCATTGATCAATAAAGCGGAGCAACGGGGGCTGCTACGTCCCTTGACGCCAAGGAATGTTGGGAAACGGCTGTCTATCTACGCTGATGACATGGTCCTCTTCAGCTCGCCAATTGAGGAGGAATTACAATTGATTGCTACTGTGTTACAGAAGTTCGAAGAGGCATCGGGAGTGCAAGCAAATATGTCGAAATCAACTTTGATCCCCATACGATGCACCGAGCCGCAGGTTGAAGAAGTCAGACATTGCCTACCATGCGAACTGACATCTTTCCCCTGTCGCTACCTAGGTCTGCCGCTAACTGTCTGAAAACTTACGAAGGCAGACTTGCAGCCCATCATTGATAAACTCGCGGACCGGCTACCGGAATGGAAGGCAGCGCTGATGGACAAAGCGGGTCGGCTCATTCTTAGTACGTGCAGTGCTGATGGCGATGCCTATATATACCTTAATTGCACTGGACATCCCAAAGTGGGTGATCAAGGCGCTAGAGAAGATCATAAGAGCCTTCCTATGGCGAGGCCGAAAGGAGGTTCGAGGAGGGCACTGTCCCATCGCGTGGGACCGTGTGGCTCGGCCGTTGCGACTTGGTGGCCTGGGCATACATAATCTGGAAACCATGGGTTGGGCATTGAGGATGAGGTGGTTGTGGCTCCAGAAGACACAGCCAGACAAGCCATGGGCGGATTTCATCATCAATGTGCCCAAGAAGGTCCAAGCTATGTTCATTATCTCGGTGGTGACTGAGATAGGCAATGGGGAAAATACACTTTTCTGGTCAGATCATTGGATCATGGGAAGATCAGTAGCAGACCTCGCGCTGTCGCTATTGCCACATGTCAAGAGGAAGGCGTTTCGGACAAGAACAGTATGGGAGGCACTGGATAATGACGCTTGGCTTCAGGACTTCAGAAGAGGACTCTCAGTACCCACGATCTGGGAATTCATGCAACTTTGGGAAGCAGTTCATGAAGTCGAGCTGAGGCCGGATGACCGGGATGAGCACTGCTGGCTACCGGACGCCTCTGGTAAGTACACGACGCGGTCAGCGTACTTGAGATTTTTTTAGGAAAGTCCTGTTTTTGGCCAATACGAGTGCCTTTGGAGATCCTGGGCACCTCTCCGGGCAAAGTTGTTCCTCTGGATGGCCATCATGGGTAGATGTTGGACGGCTGATCGTCTAGCCGCCCGGGGATTGGACCATCCGGAGCGCTGCCCATTCTGTGACCAACATGACGAGGATATCAATCACATACTTGTTCAATGCATCATAACGCGAGAGGTTTGGTTCAATATCCTTCAGCGAGTTGGTCTGCAGCATCTCTCACTAGACCAGCAGGACAAGCTAACTGCATGGTGGAGGCGAAGCCTACGGCGAGTACAGCGTGAAAAGAAGGGCATTAACACCCTGATCATCTTGGTGTTCTGGTCACTATGGAAACACAAGAACCGATGTGTCTTCGACAAGGCACAACCGTCACCGGCCTTTATTCTTCGTGATATAGCGGAGCAGGCATCGCTTTGGAAGATGGCAGGAGCTGCTAAGTTATAGCTTCTAGGCTAGTTCTAGTTGTACTAAGCGTGTTAGTAGTCTATGGCATTCACATGCGCGTCAATTTGCATGTAATCCGGAACTTTGTAATTCTTTTACTTCTTCTTAATATAATGACACGCAGCTCTCCTGCGTGTTTGAGAAAAGAGGAGTTTATGGATAAGAGGGAGGAGGGAAGATAAGAGGAGAGAGTGGGAGAAACAGGGCTTAGTATTTGGCTGTGTATATTAGGCAACGCAATTGCAAATGGGCCAGTCGGGTAAAAAACACTACATTCACGTTCTACTATCTACATGGACGTACAAGCGCTATGGTTGCTCCACGAAGGCGGAAGAGATTTTTGCTATTTTGCCCACGAAACCAATGGGCTTCGGTATAATGCCCATGTCCCGATGGGCCTCGGTATAATGCCCACGAAACCAATATGTAATCCGGTAAAATGCCCAAACTACTATTTTTCTTTTTTCTAAATGATTTTTGTCTCTTTTTTCACTTGATCTGACCGAACTGCCCTTGGGCATTTTTCTCCTGTTCTTCCTCCTCCCGGCTTTCCTGCCTTCGACCGACGGGCTCCCTTACCGGCACTCCCCCCAGCAACCATGCCCCAGGCTGGGCGCTGGGAAGACGGGCAGCGGCCTGGGCACTGTGAAATTGGTAACAAAACTAGGGTGCACCTTGCTGTTTCGTTGGAGGAGAGACCCCAAAAATCCAGAGCAGTGGCATTTGGGCCAACCTGCTCGGTGCACCAACGAGTGGCGGCCTGGGCGCTGGGAAGACGGGCAGCAGCCTAGGCACTGTGAAGACGACCGGAGGCTTGAGCGAGTTCGCGTGGCCATCTGAGATGGATCCAGCCGGGGCCATGGTTGGTGGGGTGTGGGGGAGTGCTGGCAAGGGCCCTGCTCAGCCGCCGGCAAGCAGAAGGCAGAAGCCTTCGACGAACAGAGAAAGAAGAACGGGAGAGAGACCGATTCGATCTGAGTACAGGAGAAAAACGCCTAGGGGCAGTTCGGTCAGCTCAAGTGAAAAAAGAGACAAAAATCATTTAGAAAAAAGGAAAATAGCAGTTTGGGCATTTTACCGGATTACATATTAGTTTCGTGGGCATTATACCGAAGCCCATCGGAACATGGACATTATATCGAAGCCCATCGGTTTCATGGGCAAAATAGCAAAAATCTCCGCGTAGAAAATGTACGGGTGATCAATATAATTGTCCTCTAGCAGAAATCCATACTTGTGTCCGGATTCCAATATGTAGGATGGTCTCTATATTTAGCGAGATATATAGGAAACATTAAGATTGGTGTACGCTGACAAGGAGGAAGCATAGTCAGGTACGTGTCACAATGTGATTGGGGTGCGTGGGAGGTGGAAAAAAGAAAGAACTGGTTCCCAAACTTACAACCGTAAGTTTGTATTAAATCTGTTTGAACGACCATGTTCCTTAGAATTAACTAGCAAGATCGCCCGTGCACTTGCAAAGCTAGTTAGGTTTCTTACTGCCGTTTTTCTTACTTACCGTTGTTGCAAGTTAACATCTTATAATATTGATTAGTAACAAATTTATTCTACAACTGTTTTGAGCCCCTATATTGATGAATATATCTCTTTGCTCGCATTTTCTGAGATAGGTTGTATCTTGTCTTGTTGATCCATGGCTTTATATATGTTTCACCTGATGCAACTATCTAATTTTGCTTGGTCCATGGCTTTATATATGTTTCACCTGATGCAACTATCTAATTTTGCTTGGTCCATTCAATTTTGTAAGATCAAGTAGTGTCCACTACCATGACTATGTGGTGAATATAGTGCAATTCCTTCATACTACTTTGACATCTTGATCTTGTGCAATGCATTTGTAAATTTATTTTTGTGGTTTGATGGTGTAAATTTGTGGTTGAAACATTATCACACGGATGAGATTTTTTTTCTTGCGAATGAGAACGAATTAGGGTTGACAAGAGGTAGTATGTTTGCCAGACAGACATGAGCTCCCTAGGTATCCGGTCATTAGACGCTGGTCAAATGATACTCAATAATTTTTAACGCAGACAGAAATGTCACACGAAGCAAGCCGATTCAAAGTGAGAACCCGAGTGATTGCAGACTGCCGGTGGTCAGGGTAAGTTCGGAACATATTATTAGATTAGAAACAGCGTACATACTACACATAAGTGCTTCCCGATCGATACCACGTCTGGTGCTTAGAAATTGCAATAAAAAGGGAGCTAGCGAGTCAGTCAGTGTGTACATTCTAAACAGGAATCTTTTACGCGCCGATGCGTCATGATAAAGTATATTTAATAGTTTAAATATTATGTATCTAAAATTTCCATTATATCTTGGGAGGTGCTTTTCCTCCGGATCATGTACTCTTTTATATATATATATATATATATATATATATATATATATATATATATATATATATTAGTCCATACTACTTCAAAATATTATTTTATACTACTTAAAGAGTTAATATAGTATAAATAGATCTCCACCATTAGATTAAGAGAAATGAACAGATCATATTCATTTTAGCCCATTATAAAGGTACTCTATTTATTCTTAAGGATTATTACTTGACCAGCTAGTGACCAGGTCCCGAAGAAACTCAGGTTTGTCTTGCAACATACTCCCTCCTCGCTCGTCAACTCTAATTCGTTCTTCATCTTCCATAACCAACGCAAGTGGAAGACACTTCTTCTTCAGAATTATAAAAATGATTTATTCCGACACACCTCCTTTTCACTATACAGAAGCTATTATATGGGAAATACAGTACAAGTACTCATTTCTACTTGTTGTGGACTATTATATGGATAGACTGAAGAATTTCAACGTGGGTGCTGCTTCTAACCTCAACAGGCACATTTGCAATTGCATTACAGCGCTTGAAGAGGTCACCAAAATTTACCAGAATTCAATGCACGATAAGGACATAACTGTAAGAGGGATAGAATTGGATAGAATACATGGATTATATTGAATAGCCTCTCACAACCGATATATATATATATATACATATGAAAAGGAGGTGTGGCGGAATAAATCATTTTTATAATTCTGAAGAAGAAGTGTCTTCCACTTGGGTTGGTTATGGAAGATGAAGAACGAATTAGAGTTGACGCGCGAGGAGGGAGTATGTTGCAAGACAAACCTGAGTTTCTTCCGGACCCGGTCACTAGCTGGTCAAGTAATAATCCTTAAGAATAAATAGAGTACCTTTATAATGGGCTAAAATGAATATGATCCGTTCATTTCTCTTAATCTAATGGTGGAGATCTATTTATACTATATTAACTCTTTAAGTAGTATAAAATAATATTTTGAAGTAGTATGGACTAATATATGGGTATTTTTGGGAAAAAAAAATAATAACAGATAGGTTATCACGTTCTTTGTCTGATCCGAACCCTCACCGATGCGGCCACAACTTCCATGATTCTTTGTTTTTTCGAGGGACAGAGCACAGCCGGCCTGTTGGCCTCTCGAGCGGCGGCGGCGGCATGGGATACTGCAGCAGTTGAAGTTCTTGACTGACAGCGGCAATGTTTCCTTGGAATTCCCGATGGAGGCACACAGTCAGAAACCTGTCCACACTATAGATTTCAGTGGACCATCAAAGTTCTTGACTGGCTGCAGCCTGCAGGACCCGCACAAGCTTTGCAGCCCAAGACAGAACCGGAGCTAGTCCCCTCAATTGCGTCGAGATTGCCCAACATCCGTTCAGGAAATAAGCAATGAGCGGTGTCATTCAGTGGCACATTGAACTGAAGCTAACATAACCGAATCCTCAAATAAGATATACAATGTCTATGTAATTTGTATGCTCCCCGATGATTCTTTCTGGTTCATTTCTTTTATCTGATTTTATGTTATCTCTAAATCTGTATGCTCCATGAGTGATTATAGTTCATACTCCTGCCACTGAACAAATGGAATCGACTAAGGCCTCAAACGGCCAGTCTAGATGATTCATTAGCGCCTGCTCCGCGTGGGTTTCTTATTGACGCCAGATCACGACATTGGATCGGGGCTGCACGAATTGCCAGGGATCTAACTGGAGACGCCGTAGACAAATTCATCCCTTTCTGATGCCTGACTTTGAAGCACTTTCAAATGGACCGGCCGAAGACGTTCCAGCGACCTCGTCCTCGATCACTGATTGGCGGCGGCGCGGTCGATGATTGTTGTTTTGAAAAGAGGATGGATACCGATTCATGTGACCATGTCTGGCAATTACGAAATTATCCCTTAAAATCAACGGCTAGATTTGATTCATACTACTTTCTTCTTTGAAGTAGTATAATCCACCGTAATGAGAGCCAATAAATAACGCGGGGAAAACGTCACTGGAAGCAAGGTGGTTTGAAGTGGGAACCCGAGTGTATATGTTGCAGACGGCCGGTGGTCAGAGTAAATTCTAAATATATTAGTAGATGAGATGAGAAAGAGGGTATAAATACTAAAAGTAAGTGTGCTTTTTGGTCAACAATTCCTGGTGGTTAAAAGCTGAAATAACAAGGGAGCTAGTAGCGAGTACGTCAGTGCGTACGTACTAAAAAGAAACCTCTTACGCCAACGCGCCATCAGTAGGCAAACTATCGCCATTGGCTCAACAACTATCAAAATGTCTTGCTTGTTTATGCTGCAACTTGACCCTTGCGTCCTATAGCTATAGCTGCGTGTAGGAATTAGCAAATCTTACATTATGCAACACACTATAGTAATTAACTCAGAGTCAGTTTGATTGGAAATCGGACAGCTTCTAGTGAGTCACATGCAGTTTCCTATATATCGAGTAATAGCTTGTACTTTGTAGTCAGCGCAGCGGTCGCCTGATCCGTGTCCATAAGTGACGTAGAGTCGAAATAGACTGGAGAATGGCAAACCACGGCGTCTACCTCGTGCACCAGAACATTTTTTGTCTATAAATACATGCGTGTAACAACTGTCCGATGTAAGCAGTCACAATGGGCGCCAATCTATCATCTTGGCGCAGCAACGCCACCGGCTCCAGAGCTTCTGGTACTGAAAACGGAGATGATGTGACACCGTGCATGACGATGATGATGAAAACTCAGGCAGTAGAGATGACGGCGGTCCCGCGCGACCGGCTAATCGATCGCCGCACAGATCCGAGGTGAAACATTTATAGTGCCGGTCTACTTCATTGTGTTTACTTCCATGGTTTTGCTCATCCCATACATGCACTCTAATGTTCATAGGAACAAGGATGACAATCTCAAAAAACAAAAAAAGGGACAACAACGACGATCAGTATGGAAGTCAGTCAGCGGCAGATCTTCTCGCACTCAAGACAGTATGGAAGTCAGTTTGCCGGCTGAGGACACGACCCCCCGCAATCGGCAAATCGACCGTCACACAGATCCAAGGTAAAGACACTTGTATTACCGGACCACACTTCATTGTGTTTATTTGCATGGTTTTGTTCATCTCCACACATGCACTCTAATTAATATTCATAGGAACAACAACGCCGATCAGCTAGCCTCACGTTCCTCTACCACCGGCCGCATATCTCATATTATAGACAGTATATGGAAGTCAGTCAGCCGGCGGATCGGACATGGTGCCCCGCAACCACCCACTGTCGCACAAGAAGCTAGGGTTCCTGATTAAGCACAGATCAAGGTGAGACACTGATCTAGTGCCTACGGACTAATGTTGTCGTGTTTATTTGCATGCTGTTCTCTGTTCATCACCATATCCACTCTAATGTTCATATCTTTGTGTGTTGTTTACTTTGAGTATGCACTTGCGCATGCATGGTTATATATTTAATCGAGCACATCTCTGGGCGCGTGACTCGTGCTCTTCATGTGGATAGCGTTCAGCGGATGCATAGGTTACTGATTTAAGAGTCATGAGTTGACGGGAGTCCAAGCGCGTTTTATTGTAAACAAGGTTCTCTGAGTTACGTACAGACATGTAAAAGTATCTGACAAAGATAACTTAGTTAAATGAAATTGGCATGAAAACGTAAGTAGTGTTGTTGCAGTGAAAATTAAACTACTCCAAGTTCATATGGCCAATTGTTCAAGTTCCATTCATCTAGCACCCCCTTATAATGTTTGTGATTTATATGGTTCTTAACTTGATGTAACGCATCAATTGCTTAAGACTCAATTTTGATAGGGACGAGCATCATATGTTAAGCTATATATGTTTAAGTCATAATAATATTGATTTTGTCAAAGCATGAAATAATGTTTCTCTTCCACTCAGGTGATTTTCAGGCATACACACGCAGGATGATCCTTGACAATGAAGATGTATACTATATGGACATCTACAGGAAGCATGGATGAGGGCTTAGTAACAAATTAATAAACCTTTTTTTAATCTCTGCCATTTGTTGGGCGTGATGGTGTGTATTCTATGTAATAGACCGAGTCTATCCTGTAGTAAAAAAAAAACATTCATATGTGTGCTTCCTATGTGGGAGATGGAATTTATCCCTATGGTAAGAACTTTGTAATGATTTTATGGTCCAATACATCCTCGCATGGAAGAGTGTTTGTGTTCTATATATGCTACATTGGGTGATCTTTTTCGTTCATAATAAAATTTGCATGGAAACCAGAGAGGCAGGCTAGAAGAGTTGTGCGTCTTTTTGGGATGATGATCGAGTTAGCGGGATAGGTATGGGCACCGGCCAGCCAGAGACATGCCGAGAGGGCCGGCGAGGAAGTTTAGTGCAGCTAGGAAGCTGGAAAGAAAAAAACAATCCAGAGTTCTCGAGCCAAGTAGAAGTAGCGAACTGTCGTAGAGCCTAGGGCGCAAGCCAAGAAGCTTGGCTTCGTTTACTCATGGAGCCGCACAGCAACCATGGCTGAAATTCGATCTGGGTGTACGGACATATCTGCACCCTCTCTGTTGTCAACCTGCCCTGAGACAGTTGTCAACATCAGCTCTGTCTAGAATTATGACCCTTCGACATGGCAGGTGGCACTGCACCATTCAGGGTTCGGAGCAGTGATGTGTTAGAATAAGTAGATCATCATGTCAGGATCTGGTAGTCTTGAAACATGAACACACAAGTGCAATTTGCAGAATAGGAATTATCGTGCCCTGTGGGGACGTCTATCTTGACCCATCGGAGAGGTTGAGCAGGCGGCGGCGCAAGGAGCAACTTGCTGTAATCGTTCGTCCTCGGGCTAGCACCGGCCTTCAGAGTGCCGACGGCTCTGTCCGAGCACTGGTGTCGTGGTTGGTGCCGGGGCTGGAGAGGATGAACGGAGGCAACCATCAGATCGATCCGGCGCCGTTCTTGATTGGTAGAATTAGGGTTGGGGTGAATAGGTCACACGAGTGGCAAAACGTTGGTTTTTAACGTGGACCCAGTCACCCCTTTATATTGGCACTGCATGATCTGGGGGGCCGCAACCATGAGTTATTTGTGCCTCCGATCAGGGCGTGAGAATATAGGATTTATGGCTCTTTTTCAATTTTAGAAAACATTCAGGTCATTTTCCTTATTAATATTTGTTTCAAAATATTTGACATATTTTCTGTTTTCTGTTTGCCTAACAGATCATTTAACGAACATGATGCGGTCCGCGTTGAGCTTGACATGAGGTAATCTATAAGAAAGAAAACGAGAGGTGAGGGGGTATTATTGCCCTCGCATGCGCGAGACCGAGTCTCTTCTTGCTAGTAGCCCAAGCGATCTCGCCCACAGCTACCTCCCCCTCCAACCTTGGCAGGTGGCTCCCACCACCCTTCCTATCGTCCTCTAATCACATACTACCACATCAGACACCGCCCACCACTAACATGTCTGCTCCAACAACCCCTGCCGAGAACCACCACCTCATCACCGCGCTAACTCGTCCGATCCCATGCCCCTGTCCCTACTTCTCCCACCTCCGGACACCCATTGTGACCAGTGGCACCCTCACTGCCTTTTCGCCCCACCCACACACCGCCGCCTACTGGCCTTCCTCCCAATTCTATGTTGGGCAGGAGGAGGATGAACATCGTGGATACAAACTCAATGCAGCCAATAAAAATTCTCTGGAATGATACAACGACGGGCGTTCTCATATGAAAATGTTGGGAGGATAAAGATGAAAAGTGTCACAGGTCCACATGCCAGTGAGGGCGGAGGAGTGTGCACGATACCCGGCTTTGCCTAGCGTACGCAAATGCAATGATTTCTGGAGGTGAGTGGATCAGAGGTGAAGGGTTGTGCATATCGGCTTGGGCGCCTTTCACCTGTGTAGAAAATCACAACCTTTTAGCATGGAGGGCCAAATGAGGATGTGAGATGAGTTGAGGTGCGGTGCAACAGACGGTAGCACTGCTCGTCCATGACTCTCAAGTATCCTGATCCATGATAGAGGCCAAGACATGAGACCACACAAGCTTAGTGTTACCACTTACATGGTCCATGATCGGGGTCTAACCGAACGAATATGCACGGGCCATTCATCCTCGAGGAATGGACTTGGTCCTCTGGTGGAGCAGACGTGGACACATAGAAAAAAAGCTGTGACGTCATTCTCAAGGTGCGAATTACTTCATAAATTTCTTGGCACTAGCTAGCAGGTCCTAATACACTACTACAAAACAAGCTTTTGGTGACACTGGACCTTTTTTCATATGGGGTCCCAAAACCCGCTACTAGGACGCAAGGTCATTGAGAATAACCACCACTAGAAACAAATTTACATCAAATAGACTTCATTAGCTAGCATAACTCAACACTGTTGTTGTTCTTTCTTCATATTTGTCTTGTTCTTCCTCAATGTTACTCATATTTTGAGTTAACCCACGCACCCATCAACCTATTTATAGTTAGGAAACTAAAAATAGTTGGTCATGGAAAGATAAAGAAATTAGAGCATCTCTAGCAGATGCTTTAAAATGACCCCGTCTAAAATCTGAGAATACAACATTACCTTGCTCCAGCAGACGCTTTAAAATGATGTGGTGGTGGTTTGAAGTGGGAACCAAACTGTATATGTTGCAGACCACCGGTGGTCAGGGTCATATTAGATGAGATGAGAAAGAGGGTGTTGATAGTAAACGTAAGTGTGCTTTTTGGTCAAGAATGCCTGGTGGTTAAAAGTTGCAATGACAAGAGAGCTATCAAGTCCGTCAGTGCGTACATACTAAACAGAAACCTCTTACGCCAACACGCGATCAGTAGGCAAACTATATCGTCACTGGCTCAACAACTAACAAAAAGAGTTGTTTGTTTATGCTGCAACTTGGTACTTGCGTCATATAGCTAGCTGCGTGTAGAAATTAGCAAACCTTACTTTATGCAACGCAAATATAGCACTTAACACAGGCCGTTTGATTGGAAATCGGACCGCTTCTAATTCATGTCATGAGTCTCCCATCGAGTAGCGCTAGAGCAGTCAGCGGTCGCCTGGTCCGTGTCTGTACCTAGCGTGGAGTGGAACACGGTGTCTTCCTCATGAACAAGAGCACTAATTTTGTCTATAAATTCAATGCATGTTGCCACGGTCAGATGTACGTCGTCACAATGGGCTGTTGTTGTAGCACTCCAAAGGTGGACGGCGATGGGAGCCCCTACACTCCGGCAGCAGAACGGACGATGATGGAGAACCGCAACCCGGCATTCAATCGTACCACAACTCCACAGTCCTCATGCTCGGCGCCGAATAAACGCAAACAGAGGTGAGACACTCGGATATAGTGCCGATAACATCGTTGTGTTGTGTTTGGTTGCTTGGCTTTTTGTTCATGTCCACCTGCACTCAAATGTTCATAGAAACAACAAAGTCGATCAGACAGCCTCGTCTACCACCGGCGGCAGAGTCGTTTCTCCGGCAGCAGCAGGGACGGGGCCAGGCGGTACAGAAGCCCCCCGCATCCATGCATTCGCGCGTCCCAGCAGCGTATGTCCCACAAGTCATGATCCCAGGTTACATACTAATATACTGTTACAGTGACGAGTACGTTGTGGTGCTTACTTACTTGCATGGCTCTGTTCATGTTCACGTGCACTTTATTTAATGATCATACATATCTTTGCGTGTTATTTGCTTTGAGTATACATGCGTGTGTGCATGCATGGTTATTTGAGCACGTTGCTGGGGCCTGACCTATGATATATTCATGTATAGCGTTCACTGGATATACATGGCTTTGCTGATTTAAGATTCGCTGTGACTTCATGGGTGTCCTATACTGTTTAATTGTAACCAGGTTTGATTTGTTATGAAAAGATATGCATGAAAGCGTGTCTGACAAAGATAACTTACTTAAACGAAGTTGACATGAAAATAAAAAGTGACGTTGTTGTGAAATGGAAGTACTCTAAGTTAATATGACGAATAACACAAGCTCCATCTCATCTAACACCCCCTAAGGCCTTGTTCGGTTGTTATGGAATGAAATTCATATGTATTAATTACAAGACATGAATTGAGTGAAACCACATATGTCACTCAATCCATGTGAAATAACAAATTTATATCGTGGTTTCATTCTCGGACTCGGAAGGGTGAGTTTTGTTACATGTGTTGGAGACATGAAAAAAGTCAGTTTAGACTCGGTTTCATACCATGCTAAGCCAAACCGAATACTCATTCCATGCTAGACTGAATTTCAAACCACATCTAATCAATCTATGTAGTTTAGACTCCAATACATGCCGTTCCGAGTGTAAACGAACAAGGCCTAATAATGTTTCAGATCTATATGGTTTTAGCTATTGATGGAATGAATCAAATGTTTAGGATTAAAATTTTCATAGGAATGAGAGTCATATGGTTAGGTGATAATAATATTGTGCTTGTCAAAGCATCAATATATATAATTGTTTCTCTTCCATTCAGGTGATTTTCAGGAATACACGCTGGATGATCCTTGACAATGGAGACGTCTACTATATGGACATCTTCAAGAAGCATGGATGGTGGCTTAGTAACAAATTAATAAACCACTTTTTAATATCTGCCATTTGTTGGGCATGATGGTGTGTATTCTATGTGATAGACGGAGTCTATTCCATAGTAAAAAACATTCATGGTGTGTGTCCTACGTGGGAGACGGAGTCTACCCTATAGTGACAAGTTTGTAATAATTTTATGGTCGAATACATCCCTGCACGTAGAGGCCAAGATACTCTTTCATTTGCTTCATAAAATAGAACCTCCTTTTTTTATGCAGAAAATGCATGAAAAAGTGTTTGTGTTCTATGCTACATTGGGTGATCTTGCCCTCTCATTAAATGTGCATGGGAACCGGAGAGGAATACTAGAAGAGGTGCATGTGTATTTGGGATGATGAGTTAGATGGATCAGGATGGGCATCGGCTAGCGTACGTCCCACAAGAAGCTAGGGTTCTTGATTAAGCGCATACCAAGGTGAGACCGGTGGCAGAGTCTGGGGGTGCTGTGTGTGGGAGGGCGGGGGGGGGGGGGGGGGCTCTCAATGTGCCGCCGCCGGATAGACTCCTGTGGTGCCTTGCCTTCGCTCTCCAATTATCTAAATCTAACTACATAATCATCAATATCCAACGATGTCGAGGAGCCTAGACCATGACGATCAGTGATTCTGTAGCCTGGAAGGAAGATTAGACTCGGGACAGAGGGAGAGATAGATATCTGAGTTTTGGCTATAGTTTATATGTTGGTAATACAATTGCAAATGGGCCCATTGAGGTCAGAAGCTGCACCCATATTGAAATTCTACTTGTTGCTTCCGTTATGACTGCGAGGAGATAGTAGTGTATATTTAATAGTTCAAATATTATGTATTTAGAACTTACATTATATCTTGGGAGGTGTCTTTCTCTCCGGATCATGTACTCTCATATATACCAGTTGCAAGGCTCTGCAATACAATACACGTATTCTATCCAATTCTATTCCACTTACAGTAATGTCCTTATCGCGCATCGAATTCTCGTGAATTTTGGTGATCTCTTCAAGTGCTGTAGTTATATCTTGGTAATGCAATTGCAAATGAGCCCGTCGAGGTAAGAAGCTGCACCCATGTTGGGATTCTACAGTTTGTTCATAGAATAGTCCACAAGTGGAAATGGATACTTGTACTGTGTTTCCCATATAATAGCTCATGTATAGTGAAAAGTAGGTGTGTCGGAATAAATCATTTTTATAACTCGGCAGTAGTGTCTCCCACTTGGGTTGGTTATGGAAGATGAAGAACAAATTAGAGTCGGACCCGGTCAGTAGCTGCTGGTCAAATAATGCTTGATAATATTTAACGCGGGGAGAATTAACCGGGTCTGAAATTAAAAAAATTAAAGAAAAATAGGTTGTGGATTCCCCTACTGATCGACTTCGGTCAAAAAAAAATATTTAACACAGGGAAAACGTCACCAGAAGCAGTGGTTCCATGTGAGAAGCCGAGTGTATATACCACAGACCGCCAGAGGTTAGGGTAAATTCTGAACATATTAGATGAGAAAGTGTGTACATACTAAACATATAAGTGCTTTTCGATCAATAACTTGTAGTGCTTAGAAGCTGAAATAACAGGGGAGCTAGCGATGAGTCCGTCAGTGCGTACATACTAAACAGAACTTCTTACACGCCAACGCGCGATTAGTAGGCAAACTATCTCCACTGGCTCAACAACTATCAAAAAGTCTTGTTTGTTTATGCTGCAACTTGGCAATTGCGTCCAATATCTAGCTGCATGTAGAAATTAGCAAATCTTACTTTATGCAACACACTATAGCAATTAACTCAGGCCGTGTGATTGAAAATCAGACAGCTCCTAGGGGATCACATGCAGTTTCCTATATCCAGTAATAGCTAGTAGTCAGCGGTTGCCTGGTCCATGTCTGTAAGTGACGTGGAGTCGAAATAGACTGGCGATCAAGTGGCAAACTGCGGTGTCATCATCATGAACAAGAACATTTGTGTCTATAAATACATGCGTGAAACCACAGTCAGGTGTACGCAATCACAATGGGCGCCAATCTATCATCTTGGTTTGGCAGTGGCACCACTGGCCCCAGAGCTTCTCATACTGAAAATGGAGATGATGCGACACCGTGCTTGGCGAGGATGAATACTCGAGCAGCAAAAACGATGGCGGTCCCATGCAACCGGCCAATCAATCGCTGCACAGATCCGAGGTGAGACACTAATAGTGTCAGGCTACTTCATTGGGTTTACTTGCATGGTTTTGTTCATCCCACACATGCAGACTAGTGTTCATAGGAACAACGTCGATCAGCCAGCCTCGCACACCACCACCAGGCACAACTCTTCTCGTATTCAAGACAGTATGAAAGTCAGTCAGCCGGCGGAGGACATGGTCCCCCGCAACCCACCAATTGATCGCTGCACAGATCCATGGTGAGACACTTCTAGTGCTGTGCTACTTAATTATGTTTACTTGCATGGTTTTGTTCATCTCCACACATGCACTCTAATATTCATAGAAACAACAATGTCGATCAGCCAGCCTCGCATTCCTCCACTACTGGCCGCATATCTTCTCATATTATAGGCAGTAGTATGAACGTCGGTGAGCCGGCAAAGAACATGGTCCCCCGCAACCACCCACTGTCACGTCCCAGCTAGCTACACTACCGGAATCCAAGAGTTTGCCGTGTGCTGCAGACACACGGCAAAGACCTGATTACACTACGCAAATGTTTTTACCGTGCGCAGCCCACGGCGAAGGCCTGACGGCGACAAGGCCTAACGGCAAAGTCATCTTTGCCGTGTGTCTTTTGTTGGCTTTGCCGTGTGTCACTGCTGGCACACGGCAATGATTTCCGCTTTGCCGCGTATACGTGCATGTGCGCATGCATGGCTATATATTTGATCGAGCACAACTCTGGGCGCGTGACTCGTGGTCATCATCAGGATAGCGTTCAGTGAGTGCACAGGTTACTGATTTAAGAGTCATGAGTTCATGGAAGTCCAAGCGTTTTGTTGTAAACAAGGTTCTCTGAGCTACGTACAGACATGCATGGAAGAGTATCTGACAAAGATAATATAGTTAAATGAAATTGGCATGAAAACATAAGTAGTGTTGTTGCAGTGAAAATTAAACTACTCCAAGTTCGTATGGCCAATAATACACGTTCCATTTGATCTAACACCCCCTTATAATGTTTGTGATTTATATGGTTCTTAACTTGATGTAATGCATCAATTGCTTAATACTCAATTTTTGATAGGGACGAGCATCATATGTATATAGAATGCGGATATCATACACCTGTGGGTAGCTACCCACCCTATTTCATATGCCATCGGATCAAAAATCTGACGACCACTAGAGGGGATGTAGCTACTCCACCCACTAGAGGGGGTGTAGCTACCCACCCTGTTCTGTCTGCCATCAGATCAAAATCTAATAACCACTAGAGGGGGTGTAGCTACTCAGGGGTGTACCCAATTATTTCCGTATGTATATATGGTTGAGTCGTAATAATATTGATCTTGTCAAAGCATGAAATGTTTCTGTTCTGTCCAGGTGATTTTCAGGAACACAGGCAGGATGATCTTTGACAGTGAAGACGTCTACTATATGGACATCATCTACAGGAAGCATGGATGAGGGCTTAGTATAGTAATAACAAATTAATAAACCTTTTATTAATCTCTGCCATTTGTTGGGCGTGATATGGTGTGCATTCTAAGTAATAGACAGAGTCTATCCTGTAGTGTAAAAACATTCATGGTGTGCTTCGGAGACGGAGTTTACCCCTATAGTGAGAACTTTGAAATAACTTTATGGTCCAACACATCCTTGCATGAAAGAGTGTTTGTGTTCTATGCTATGTTGGGTGATCTTTTCTGTTCATAAAATGTGCATGGAAACCGGAGAGGCATGCTAGAACAGCTGCGCGTGTTTTTGGGATGATGAGTTAGTGGGATCAGGATGGGCACTGGCCAGCCAGAGACGTGCGGAGAGGGCCGGCGAGGAAGTTTAGTGCAGCTAGGAAGCTGGAAAGAAAGAAAAAAACCTCCAGAGTTCTCGAGCCAAGTAGACGTAGCGAACTATCGTCGAGCCTAAGGCGCAAGTCGAGAAGCTTGGCTTCGTCTACTCATGGAGCTGCACAGCAACCATGGCTGCAATTTGTTCTGGGTGTCCAGACATATCTAAACCCTCACTGTTCTCAACCTCCCCTGAGACAGTCATCAACATCAGCTCTGTCTAGAACTATGAACCTTCAACGTGGCAGGTGGCACTGCATCATTCAGGGTTTGGAGCAGTGATGTGTTAGAATAAGTGGATCATCATGTCAGGATCTGGCAGTCTAGAAACATGAACACACAAGTGAAATTTGCCGAATAGGAATTATCGTGGCCTATGGGGACATCTTGACCCATCGGAGAGGTTGAGGAGGTGGCAGTGCAAGCAGCAACTTGCTATAATGGTTCATCCTCGGGGTAGCGGGGTAGCACCAGCCTTCAGGGCGCCGGCAGCTCTGTCCAAGCACTGGTTTCATCGTTGGCGCCAGGGCTGGAGAGGATGAACGGAGGCGGCCTTGAGATCGATCCGGCGTCCTTCTTGATCAGTAGAATCAGGGTTGGGGCGAATAGGTCACACGTGTGGCAAAACGTTGGTTTTCAACGTGGAGCCAGTCACCCCTTTATATTGGCACTGCACGATCTGGGGCCGCAACCACGAGTTATTTGTGCCTCCGATCAGGGCATGGGAATATAGGATCTATGGATCTTTTTTCAATTTTAGAAAACATTCTGGTCATTTTCTTATTAATATTTGTTTCCAAATATTTGACATATTTTTTGTTTTCTATATGCCTAACAGATCATGTTCCTAACATGATGCAGTTCATGTTGCGCTTGACATGAGGTAATCTAAAAAGTAAGAAAGAGAACGGGAGGTGAGGGGGCGCCCCTATTGCCCTCGCATGCGCGAGGCCAAGCCTCTTCTCGCTGGTAGTCCAAGCAATCTCGCCCACAGCTACCTCCTCCTCCAACCTCGGCAGGTGGCTCCCACCACCCTGCCTATCGTCCTCTAATCACATGCTACCGCGTCAGACACAGCCACCACCACTAACATGTCTGGTCCAACAACCCCTGCCAAGAACCACCACCTCGTATCCATGCTAACTCGTCCGACCCCATGCCCCTGTCCCTACCTTTCCCACCTCTAGACCACCACTGTGACAAGCAGTGGCAGGCCTAGGATTTAAGCCATGTGTATTTAAAATTTGGAACACTCAATTTTTTTTTGACAACTTAAATTATATATCTATAATGCATGATTAAGTACCAACACATAGATACACTAAATCATTAACATACTAAAAAAGACCTCAAATAAGTAATAACGCTATTCTTCCTCTTCATGTTTCACACTAAAATTAAAACCATACAAGTCACATTTAGTCCCTAGTCACAAATCAAACAATCCCTAATACAACTAACCAGTTAGGGTTAGGATTGTTCCCTCCTTACTAGCACGATGCTTCAAGATTAGTTGTGGGCAGTGGCCGGTGGGCGCGCTCGGCGCTGTGGGCGGTCGTTTGCTGCCGCCGCGCCACGCCGTGGCTGCAGGGGCGGGTCGGCTGGCCGTGGGGTGTAAGGTAGCGGGTGGCTCGGCTGCGCAGGGCTGGGCGCGAGCTTCGGATCGGATGGTAGGTGCTGATGGGACATGAGAGATGTAGGGGCGAGCGGCGGCACACTGGGTCCAGCCGCTAGGGCTCCAGGGGCGGCGGTGGGCAACGCCAGGGGAGGAGCGGTTGTTGGATGGTGTCGGGGGACGCTGAGGCCTGGGGGAAGGGAAGGCCGGAAGGAAGATTTGGGCCAAATGGGCCAACTTTCCTATTGGGCCAGCTGTGTTGAAAGGGAAATGGACCAAGAAATGACTAAGGCCTTGTTCGGTTTGGCTGGAACGGGCCAGAATGAGGCCCATTCTGGTTGGATTGATTTGGCCCCATTTTGATTCTGGCCCGTTGTAAAATTATTGTTCGTTTAAAGACTGGCAGGGAATAAAATCCGATCTGTTTTGTTGATTTTATAGGCTTCATGGGCCAGATTGAATCTTTGTCTCTTGAGGTCCGGAATGAAAATAGCTGGGTTGCTGATTTCCGGCCCAGAATAATTCTTGGACCTATTTCAATCCCACAAAACCGAACAAGGCCTAAATGGGTTGTTCTTTCATCCTGGTAGGCTATTTCTTTTTTTTCTACACATACATAAGATATGCTATATATAATTAATGGGTAATACAGTTGAATAAAGGTGGGCCCGCCCCTTGTGACAAGTGGCACCCTCATCGCCTTTTCGCCCCACCCACACACCGCCGCCTACTGGCCTTCCTCCCATTTCTATGTTCGGTGGGAGGAGGATGAACATCGTGGATACAAACCCAATGCAGCCAATAAAGATTCTCTAGAATCACTATGTAAGAAAGTAATAAATAAGACACATATATTATAGACTCTTAATAAAAACGAGTCTGCAGTGTAATAATACATACTCGTTTTAAAGAGAAGAGTCTCCAAAATATTGCCTTCTACCTTACAGCAACTAAAGTAGATCTCTGATTAGGGCAAATAGAAGACTCGGGTCAACTAAATGAGTCTCCATTAATTAGGACCAGTCATGGGTGACTCTGCTTGTATAGAGGCATCTCCAAGCACTCGGATCGGACCCAAAATTTTCATTGACTTTAGTTTATTTTGGCTCGCGTCCGGAGGTCTGCAGCCCCACCCTGCCTCACCCTCGTCCTCCTCCACACAGGCCCTGTAGTGCTAAGCTCTTGCACCGCCGCCCGCCCCCATCGCTCAAGCATCACAGTCCACGAGACTACGCATCCACCTGCTCCCGGCGAGGCCGCACCTCCTGGTCGCCTGCTATATGGCCCTGCCGGCTATGGGATTGAGCTTGTCCATCTTCGACCTGCAGTGCTTGTGATGCGTCTGCGAGCGCTTTCACCGACCACATCGGCGCATCTGTTCGGCTCTGGCGACACTGAGACTGAGGGAGGGCTCCTACATGGCAGCCGTTGGTCGGCTTCACCAGCGGATTGAGCTGTGATGGAGCACAAGAAACCGTATCGGGAGGACGGATCCACTGGCGGCGGAGCTCTAGTGCGGCCCCATGGTCGCCCATCCTCCACATCGCCCTGTCGCCCTGATCCCGTGTGAGCGGCAGGTAAACTCTCTCTCTCTCTCTCTCTCTCTCTCTCTCTCTCTCTCTTTCTCTCTCTCTCTCTCTCTCTCTCTCTCTCTCTCTCGTGGGGACATTTTCCCCTCAAATCAACTATTGTAATCAGGTTCTGTTTGAGTAAGATCTGATGGGGAATGCAATCTAAACCATTGGAGTTGTTCACACGAGGTAAGCTCACCAATTCCCTGCCGCAATCACCCTTGTTCTTCTGCAATTTAATAGTTGTTTCATACTTCACTCTAATTCGTTGCTTTCTGATGTGGGGATGCAATGGATTTTGGGATTCAAAGGGGATTTTGCAGGTCTATTGTTGTTGCATTAGTTTGTGCCTGTTGCTGGTACTTCTGGCTCAGTTGAATGTGTTTTGTGTTTGGAAGATTTATTGTAGCAATCAGTATTGTTTTGATAATTGTTACTGAATCCCCCAGACTGTTGTTTGCAGATTTGTGCCTCTAATTTAATAGATAATAACTGCCATGGTCTGATTTTGTTAGATCATTTCTATTCATATAATGACTTAATTGATTTTGTAGATTCATCGAGCTGTGTTATGCAACTAATTTTTACAAATCATAGAGATGGATTTGGGGGTGTATCAGAGTAGCAATCACAAAAAGAGATGTTACTTCGTTTGTCCCCGGCAAGAGAAATGGTCAGATATATTCTGTTACATATCCTGTTCTTGTATCTGTTTAACTTTCTAACAACTGAGACGTCGCTCTCCTTACCCATAGTAATATAATATAGGATAAGTAATACTTAAACATGTTTTTGTCATGTACTAACTAATCTGTTGAGGGGACCTTTTACGGTAACATGTTTGATTCTAGTGAGTGTAATATAGTTCATGGTTCAATATTTGCATTCTTTCTTGTGGCAGTTTCTTACTTTGATTCAAGTGAGTGTAATATAATTATAGTCTCTCAAATAAGTTGGATTCTGATATGCAAATTCTACATTAAAGAGTCAACCATCGTTTAAGGACCCAATTCAAGAAATGTGCAACAAGCTAATACAGAGAACATGAGAAAAGAGCAGATATTTTATTGCTCTTAGTCTCAGGTATTTCTAAACTGGCTGAAGCTGTCCTCTAACTCTATCTACATTTCGATCTTTTTTATGTTGACTTGTTTGGCTATTTGAGATTACTCAGTTGCATCTGTCAAATACATGAACCATGCATCTGTTATTTGTTTTCAACGGCTTGACTGATATCCTCTTGGTAGCCAGTATTTAGCTTCTATCTCTGTCAGGTTTGTTTCTTCAAATAAAAAAAATATTTCATTTTACATGAACATTTGTTTCTTCAGATAAAAAAAAATATTTCATTTTACATGAAATTTGAAACAAATATGTGTTTTTGCTAGAAACTTTTTCTGATAGATAAATTAATTGGATAGAGTTATACATGTGACCACTTGAATACTTTAGCTGCTTGATGTATTCTAATAATGAGATGACATTCTCTTCCTTGAATATTTTCCTTATGTTGGTGTATTCTATAGTTTTAGTTTCATATATTTCATTTTAACACTCCAAATGCTAGAATAAGTTAGTTTGACCTCACTACCTCTGAAGCTGAAACTATCTTGCAACCTCCCCTAACATCTGTGTTGGTAGTATAAAACTATAAATAATAGTAGACTAGTGTTTCCTTGCCATTCATATCAGGTTGTGGGTCTGAGCAAAGCTTTATTTAAGTGATAATGGCAAAATGGAGTGAGAATCTTGTTTTCACTTCTTTATTAATTAACATATTGCTCGAAATTGACAGTTAGATAGATTCCATAGACTCTGATTGACATGTCTCTCTATGAACCTTTTTTTTATTAATTAGTAATTACTGCATAAAACTTCTCACCTTTAAACGAATCTGAGATCCTTTTGTGATAGAAGGATGTGTCGAGGACAGAAACTGGGCTTGGGCTATTCTCTAATGATTCTGATGCTAGAATGGATGGACCCTGAAAAGGCAAAATATATTATTCACCACATAAGTATCTTAGCTCTAAAATCAACATGGTAAAGAAGAAAGTTATTATAACTAGATGGTTTTAAGTTATGTTGTTTCTTTCTGTACCATGCCTAGTATTTAGCTTCCATTCCCATCAATTTCTCTAGATACCCAGCTCTATTATATTTCTCTAGAAAGTTTATTATGAGTTGCATTGTTCCAGGTAATCACTGCTCACTAACCTATGCATGTTACTTGCGTTAATATGAATTTCTGTTTAGCTTCATAACTAGAACTGTAAGTAGTTAAGTTCTTGAACAACTTTGTAAATTCTAGTTAAGTGAATTCTTGAGTACATGAATAACCAATTGAAGGTTAAACACTACCTCATTTGATTCCCTTAATTACAATAACTTAGCTACATATTTTATCCTAAATGAGCTCCATTTTCCCCTCATAATTGTTGTTTGGTACGTATGTTCTATCTATTCATGTATGATGCCATAAGTGACATGTTTAGCTTGTGAATGCAGCATATTGATTGACTTCTTTCCTGCTAGCTGTGACAGTCTTTGGATATAGGGAGATATATATCATAGTTTATTCGCATCATGTTCCCATAATTTTGCTTCTTGTTACTCTGTAGCTTTATGTTCATCTTTGTCTGAGCTCACCAAACTTTGCTCTCAATTATTTCTTTGTCTGTTCAAAGTGTCCAATTGGATTGTTCTTGTCTTTGTTATTTGTAGTTGATTGATGTTCTTGTCTTTGTAGAAAACATAATAGCAATGTTAAACCTGATATTTGTTCTTTTTCTGTTCCTTCACACAGCTGCAAAGGAATTAAAAGTATGAGAAGCCAAAGTTGTTATGATTCTGGTTTTTTTTCTTTTTTGCTTCTTCGAGTATTGTTGTAAGGATGTTCCTTCACAGTCAGCATTTTAGTTGTTTTAAGAATAATATTGTTAGCAAATTTATGTTCATTGAAGTGAAGCTATAGTTAGCAAAATGTATGTTAATTGAAGTGAAACTGTAATTGTATATTCAGTGAAGCATGTTAGTTGCTTTAAGGATCAAAACGGTGTATTTATAATACATATAGTGGATAAAGAATGTGTACTAGATTTTGTATAGTATATATGTTATGCATAGAAATGTGTATTTTCTTTTTTTTTCTTTTTAATATATCATTGGAGACTCTGGTTGGTAAAAAGAGTCTGCAATGAATGGTAATTGGAGACTCTGGTTTGCAAAAACGAGTCTCTGATGACCATTATTGGAGACTCGTTTCGTCAACTAGAGTCTCCAATAACACTATCATCGGAGACTCGTTTTTATCAAAATGAGTCTTTGATAAGGGAGTCATTGCAGACTCGAGAATCCGAGTCTCCAATGACTTCATATCACAGACGTAAATTTAGAGACGCAAAAAAATAGAGTCTCCGATGTGGCTTGAGCAGAGTCTCCAAATATGTTTTCTTACATAGTGAATGATACAATGTCAGGTGTTCTCATATGACAATGTTGGGAGGATAAAGATGAAAAGTATCACAGGTCAACATGCCAGTGAGGTCAGAGGAGGGTGCATGAGACCCGGTTTCGCCTAGCGTACACAAATGCGGTGATTTCTGGAGGTGAGTGGATCAGAGGTGAAGGGTTGTGAGCATATCAGCTTGGGTGCCTTTCGCCTGTGTAGACAATCACAACCTTTTAGCGTGGAGGGCAAAATGAAGGTGCGAGATGAGTGGAGATGCGGTGCAACAAACGGTAGCACTGCTCGTCCATGACTGTCAGGTATCTTGATCCACGATAGAGGCCAAGACGTGAGACCGCACAAGCTTAGTGTTTCCAATTACATGGTCCATGATCAGGGTCTAACCGAACAAATATGCATGGGCCGTTCATCCTTGAGGAATGGACTTGGTCCTGTGTGGTGGAGCAGACGTGCACACGTAGAAAAAAATGCTTGGGATGTCATTCTTAAGGTGTGAATTACTTCATAAATTTGTTGGCACTAGCTAGCAGGTATTAATACACTACTATAAAACAAGCTTTTGGTGATACTGGACTTTTTTTCATATGGGGTCCCAAAACCCGCAACTAGGACGCAAGGTCATTGAAAATAACCACCACTAGAAACAAATTTACATCGAATAGACTTCATTAGCATAACTCAACACTGTTGGTGTTCTTTCTTCATGTTTGTCTTAGTCTTCCTCGATGTTACTCATATTTTGAGTTAACCCATGCACTCATCAACCTATTTATAGTCAGGCAACTAAAAATAGTTAGTCATGGAAAGATAAAGAACTAATTAGTAGAGTTGACGAGGGGGGAGTATCAGTATGTTGCCAGACCACACCTGAGCTCCTTGTTGGGGACCTGGTCGCTAGACGCTGGTCAAGTAATACTCAATAATATTTAACGCGGGGAAAACGTCACCATAAGCCACGTGATTTGAAGTGGGAACCAAATTGTTTATGTTGCAGAACGCCGGTGGTCAGGGTAAATTATAATAAACATATTAGATGAGATGAGAAAGACGGGGTATTGAAGTAAACGTAAGTATGCTATTCGATTGGTCAATATATAATGCCTTGAGGTTAAAAGTTGCAACAACGAGAGGGCTAGCGAGTCCGTCAGTGCGTACATACTAAATAGAAACGTCTTACGCCAATGCGCGATCAGTTGGCAAACTATCGCCACTGACTCAACAACTACCAAAAAGTCTTGTTTGTTTATGCTGCAACTTGGCACTTGCGTCATATAGCTAGCTGCATGTAGAAATTAGCAAATCTTAATATAGCAATTAAATCAGGTCGTTTGATTTGAAATCGGGGAGCTTCTAGTGGATCACATGCAGTAGTTTCCTATCGAGGACTAGCAGTCAGCGGTCGTCTGATCCGTGTCCGCAAGTGACGTGATGTTGAAATAGACTTGTGAGTTGTGATGAGTGGCAAAACGCGGCGTCTTCGACGTTAGCAAGAACATTTTTGTGTATAAATACATGCATGTAACCATGGTCAGATGTACGCAGTCAGTCGCAATGGGCAACGACCTATCATGTTGTTTTGGGACAACATCACCGGTCGATCAGCCATCCTCGCGTACCACCACTGGCCGCAGATCTTCTCGTATAGAAAACGAAGACGATTTGGCCCTGCCTACGTCGATGGGGCACGGCAATCCGGCAGCTGGGACGGGGCATGACAATATGACGGCCAGTCACGGGGAGCCGAATATGGAGGACCGCGGTGAGTCATGGTCGCGTACAAGCAACCATATACGTCCCACAAGAAGGGGTTCCTGGATTAAGCGCAGATAAAGGTGAGACACAGTTATATAGTGCCAACTATACGTTGTGGTTACTTGCATGTGGTTCTGTGGTATGCCCACATCCACTCAGATTTTCAAATCTCTGAGTATTTGCTTTGAGAAGTATACGTGCATGTGCGCATCCATGGGGCGTGACTCGTGGTAGTATTCATGTGGGTAGCGTTCAATGAATACATGGGTTACTGGTATAAACAATGGGCTGCGTGAGTTCATGCATGCGAGCCCAAGTGTTTCTGTTGTAATCAGATTCGCTGTGTTCATACATGCATGAAAGAGTGTCTGACAAAGATAACTTAAGGGATGTACTCAGTGCTGTAAGTTCCCACGTTAGATGGGGTCTGACGAAGGATTATATGAGGCAAGCCTCCTGCAATAAATTGCAGAGAGGCTGCGTCGAACCCTGGACCTCTTGGCGTAAATGAGATGACTTAACCACTGCATCAGACCTGTCGTTCTAACAAAGTTAACTAAGTAAAAAAGAATTGGCATGAAAACGAAAAGTGTTCTCGCTATATATATGAAAAGATGAAACTACTCCCCCTGCCCCTACCCCCCCCCCCCCCCCCCCCCCCCACACACACACACACAAATGATGTTTCTTATTTATATGGATTTTATCTTGATGGAAAATGCATCAAACGCTTATAAACATCAAATTTTGATAGGGACGAGCATCATTTGCTGAGCTATATGGTTAATTAAGTCATAATGGCACTGTTTTGTCAAAGCATCAATATAATTGTTTATCTTCCGTGCACTTGATTTTCAGGAACACACGCTGGATCATCCATAAGGACATCTTCACGAAGCATGGATGGCATTTTAGTAACAAATTAATAAACTTTTCTTAATCTTTTCTGTTTTGTTGAGAAGTGTGTATTCTATGTGATAGATGGAGTCTATCCCAAAGAAAATAAACATGGTGTGTATCATATATATGGGCGACAGAGTCTATTCTATAGTGGCAATGTCTACAGTAGCAATGTTGTAATAATTGTATGGTCCAGTACGTCACTGTACGTTGATATACTCTTTATTGGTGATCTACTCTTTTATTTATTCAGTTGATAAAATAGAATCTCTCTTTTTATCTAGAAAATGCATGAAAGACTGTTATGTTCTTTGGTACATGGGTGGTCTTTTCTGATCATAAAATTTCCGAGCAACCAGTGACGTATTCTACAAGAGTCGTGCATGTGGTTGGGGTAAGTGAGTTGGAGGGATCAGGACCGTCGGCACTGAAACACGTAAAATCACGATGCTCTTGTATATCCAGCAGTTCTCCATTGCTGCATAAGGCTCAAGGCCGACTCACGTGGAGAGGGCCACACAAATTCTAGGATCGTCTCAAGACGAAGGAAGAACAAGAAAATAGGGTTGAGAAAAAAAATGGGGTAGAAGGATATAAAACTTATAGATATTGATTTTTGATGATTGGGTGGGAATCTCGGTGAGGAGGGTGTGATGTCTTGCCCCGCAAAATATCCTAGGATTTATATGATTTATGTGTAGATCTAACTCTAAATTGGTCTGAACAGTAAAAGCTGGACCCTCTGCATTCTAAACAGGAACCTCCAATTTTGTAGCCTGTGAGTATTTTGTAATTGTCATAACTTTCTTATTCAGACACCAAATTAGGCATTCCATATGTCTATTTCGAAATACTCCGAATAGGGAATTTGGATTCCTTTTCTTGCCTTTTCATACACTTCTTTGTTTCTTTGATGAAACTTAGGCAAATTATCTTAGAAATACTGTCCATACAAAACATGTCTAAGCACCACATATATGTGAAAGAATCAATGTTAATCTGGATTTATGCTATTTTGACCATTATTGGTAAATTGGGTACTCTCGTTTCACATGTAGTTCAACAACACTTAAATCCACAAATAAACAAATTTGTTCATAAACATAAATGATAAGCAAGGTCACTAAAGAGGGGGTGGCGGGAACAGAGCATGAGGGAGCGACGGATCTTGGTCTTCTAGAGGCACTTCATTCGATGCCGCCATTGGAGGAGGATTCTACACAAAGAAGAGCATATTATATTTCTCTAGGTTTCTGAGTTTGTCTAGGTTTCTAAGTTTCTAAGTTTCTGTAAGTACTCTAAGTTCATGAGTTTCTCTAGATTTCTAAGTTTTTTCTAAATGCTCTAAGTTAACCAACTAGTTGAAATGAAAAGATAGAGTGGTCGGGTAGTCTCATTTATTATAAAGGCACCAATGTCATCTATGTAGCAAGTGTGTGTGTGTGTGTGTGTGTGTGTGTGTGTGTGTGTGTGCTTCTTCTATTAATATAATGATACGTAGCTCTCCTGTATGTTCGAGAAAAAAAAGGAAAGGAAAAGATAGGGTTGTCAAGAGACTCACAGGATAATAACCCATCGGTGGCGGAACCCAAGACATCTATGGTGGCATTGATGGCGGAGTCTGACCCATATGTATAGAAAGTTTTTGGATGTAGCTATAAAATAGTGACATCTGCTCTTGACTATGGCTCTGTTGATCGGTCGCTATCTGCTCCATCTGCCTTTATTGCTCAAGTTGCATCCTCTGCTGCTCTTTATTGCATATAAGACTAGGTTGTCCAAGTCCTTTTACGCGAAGCGAGGACAAAAGCATAAATAGATTGATGGACGTGTGGTGCCTTCTCAAAATGTGAGTCGGGTCTAACCGGGCGTGGACCCTAGGGCGTTACAAGTGGTATCAGAGTTGACCCTTACAGACACAATGTGCATGATGGCGAGGAGGTCCGGACATAGGCGTGCCCAAAAGGGGGGACATTCCTTGTAGCTTGCACAATGTGGTTATGTTGTGTCTGTGTTCTGATGAGGACGTCGGTCCTTTGAGGGAGCTCTCAATGTGCCGTTGCCGCAAAGACTCCTGTGGTGGCTTGCCTTTGCTCTCCAATTATCTAAATCTAACTACATAATCATCAATATCCAACGATGTCGAGGAGCCCAAACCATGATGACCAGTGATTCTCTAGCCTGGAAGGAAGATTAGACTCGGGAGAGAGTGAGAGATAGACATCTGAGTTTTTGGCTATAGTTTATATATATGT
This sequence comes from Eleusine coracana subsp. coracana, assembly GCA_032690845.1. NCBI lineage: Eukaryota > Viridiplantae > Streptophyta > Magnoliopsida > Poales > Poaceae > Eleusine > Eleusine coracana. The sequence goes on from CM064426.1 coordinate 15,567,414, forward strand.
TGGTAATGCAATTGTAAATGGCCCCATTGAGGTCAGAAGCTGCACTCACATTGAAATTCTACATGCTGCTCCCATTATGACTGTGAGAGGATAGTAGGGTACATTTGATAGTTTAAATATTATGTATCTAGAACTTACATTGTATTAGTTATATGCCCGTGCGTTGCAACGGGGCACAAAATTGTATTCACTCATGACGCTGAAAACAATTAGCTACTCATGGCCAGTTGGCCCCTTTCTTAACAGCACGGTTCCCAACTAGACCGACATATCCTCGCTTTTAACATGAACAAAGCTAGGCCCTGACTCACCCTCCATGGACGAACCTTGCGGAGGAAACCTTGGGTTTTCGCGGCCTTGGATTCTCACCAATGTTTTCGTTACTCAAGCCGACATTCTCGCTTCCGCTTCATCGACCCCCGCTTTCGCTGTTGCTTCCCTCTAAGGCGGAACGCTCCCCTACCGATGCATTTTAACATCCCACCGCTTCGGCAGATCGCTTAGCCCCATTCATCTTCAGTGCAAGGGCGCTCGATCAGTGAGCTATTACGCACTCTTTAAAGGGTGGCTGCTTCTAGGCAAACCTCCTGGCTGTCTTTGCACCCCCACCTCCTTTATCATTGAGCGGTCATTTAGGGGCCTTATAGCTAGTGATCCGGGTTGTTTCCCTCTAGACGATGAAGCTTATTCCCCATCGTCTAAGGCACATAATATGAAAGTGCTGATTTCACTTTCTATATTACATCTCAAAAATTAATTTAAGAATCATAAAACAATGGTTATCTGAATGCACAATCAAAACCCAACCAGGCAATGAGTTGTTTAGTGAATATTTGACGCATTAAATTGAATAGTTGGAACTCAGCTCCTGAATTGAACAAGTTATGTATGTTTTTGGGATTCTGCAACTGCAAGTATATAAAAAAAAAATGAACTGCTCTTCAAAAAAAAAAAAAGACAAACCGGCAGATACACTTGCATGATACTCCCCTATCCCACCAGTAATATCAGCACACATTTCACTCAGTTTAATTGGGAAATATACATGCCTGCTCTGAGTGACTCTGAATACTAATGACTGTGTACCTCTGCATTTGTTGTATGGTGTTTGATAAATATGGCTGGTGTGCTATCTGCTAAATCAACCAGCCAGCAACAAATCAAGTTCGGTACGTACTTGAACTCTAAAATTTGCAAGAAGACAACAGGTTGATCAAGTCATAAAAACCAAGGCTGCATCACATGGAACAGAGGTACGACCGAATAATGATTAGCCTTGGTTTTGACATTGCATGGAACAGAGTATCTAAGACTCAATAAGAAAAAATATATAAAAATAATGATTACATTGTTAAATATATGGCTTCATATGTACATATACATTATATGTAATGCCATCCTGATGCGCTAATTTTACCACAATATTGGTTTTCTTCATAAACAAAGGATGCGCTAACTCTACGACAAATGCGCTAATTCTCCCTTTCAGCCTCATCCTTGCCCTTCCACTCCAGGCAGCAAGCTCAGCATGGTTGACACCTACTGTTGGCTACAGGTTTGCTTTGCCCAGGGGCGGAGCCACAGGGGGTGCTGCCCATGCTGCATCACCCCCTTTGTGCATCAAAATATGGCTTAATTAGCTAAGAGTGGAGGCAAAAATTCTGCAAATAATCATACAAATGTCCAGGATTTTAGTCATCTAGAGGCCCAACACCCCCTGCAGTTTGATCCTGGCTCCGCCCCTGGCTTTGCCAACATGGATGGCATATATCTTAGTTGTTGAAACATTGGAACCATGGAATCAGCAAGCTCATTTAACTCTATAGCTCACAATTCAAAACAGATTGTTGTGGGATGCCTACAAAAGCATGGATATCAAAGGTGGCCCTCGCTCTTCCAAATAGAAATGTAGGAAGCGATCATAATGCACCAAATAATCAATCAGAGAAAGAGAAAGCATGAGGAAATATTTCAATAAAAAACTACAGCATAGCTATGATACTATCTTCAAGACTCAGTTATCCTGCTTTAGATAAAAACACAAGCAGATGACAGTTCCATAATGACAACACTGAGGCAAGGCTTTACCTTGACAACCAGAGCGATGTTTTCTTGATCACAACCTCTTGCTTCTACTGCTGCTTGATAAAACCATTGTCATGTGCACTAAACTCTATTTTGTATCTTCATCTTGTATTATCTTTCTGAAGCAGATGCTATCAGCTATCAAATGTTGCAACGATCAGAAGCATTATTAGCTTCTAATCCTCTCCTCAAGAGTTAAAGCAATACAAAAGCCAGTTGTCATAAGAATAAAGGCATATTAGAAGAGAGAAAAAGTAGAAGCCACAGCTCAGAACAATATTACTAAGTGAAAAGAGACACTAGCTGCTCAACAATGGACCAACTGGAGCTTTAACTAAATCACTGGTTCTGATGCTAATGTACAATGCAAAAGGACAGGCCCCAGTGCAAGCACCTCCCACGTGATGTGGGGTCTGGGGGAGGAAAACTCCCGGGCTAGCCTTACCCCCGCACATGCGGAGAGGCTGCGCGTCGAACCCAGGTCTCCTGGCACCAGTGGAAAGGTTTTACCACTGCGCCAGGGCCTGTCCTCAGCTAATGTACAATGCAATTTATAGAAAAACAAAATCTGAATGCAATGACAATTGAACTGTTATTTACAGCAAATCAGTGAAATATTTAGATCAGTTGACGAAACCAGATCAATCAACATATACAGTCAATAATGAAGTACTGTGTAAACTCTAGACAGATCAAAAGTGGCAAACCAGTTTGCCTATCAAAGATTTAAATTGGGTAGCCTAACAAAATAGAAAAGATATCTGAAAGAAAAAAATGAGATGATGGGAAAGATTTACCTTTAAATGTAAAGGCTGGAGAGATGTGCGTGCACACAATGGCCTCCGTAAGAACCATAAGCAGGTCATCCAGTTCCTACCTCCTAGTCTTGTTGTCGATGCCCATTTGAAACCTCCTAGTGTTCTTCTTGAGGTACTGTGAATTTGGGTACAAAAAAGCTGAAACAATCATCATAGATACTTCTCGTTACAAAAAATATATTGAACTGCAAAGATGAATTACAGGATTGCTAAACAGTAGCATGTAGTGTCAGCTTACTGAAGGATCGAAGAGGTGTTCTGAGCTTCTTGCATTTCCCCAAAACTCACCAGATCCAACGCTTTTTATCATTCTGGCATCAAACTATTTTGCCGCAGGACCTCCCCTACAGTATCGTCACCACAGTAGAGTTTAACCACCAAATTCAGGATGGATTGGTGTGGTTCACATTTGACAGCATATGACAGGAAGAAACATGGTCCGTAGTATACAGTTAATTATGAATGTTTGGTTCTGAGATCAATTGCATTTGACAGCATATTAGTGCAGCTAAAATCTTGAGAAACCAAGAGTTGTACACAAAAAGCCAAACTCTCCCAAGTCAACATGTGCATGACAGGAAGAAACAAATCACATGTCATGACAGGAGATTGCAGGAAAATTGCTACAAAGCCAAAGAGATAAATATGCTTTCGGCCTGAAGAAGTTCACATGTCTAGATTTTGGATTGAAACATCTAAAAAATAATATTTCATGTTTCCATCCCAAACTAATAATTCAATTATTTTTAAAGTAGAGAGGATATATCACACTTCTGCTAAATAATACTTTAAACCAGATAACAGTAATTACCATACAGCGTATGTTTTGATAAGATTTTTTTAGTGTAATATTTCACAATCTTAAACAGTAAATGCCAAGAAATTAAATGCAGAACTTAATGGTGCACTTTTTCTACCAATGCAACCAACTAAATAGTAACACCAACATCCAGCCTATTTTCTATACCACAACATGCATCTCCAAGCAAGCAATAGAACTCAACTACTGAACCCACATTCATGGCTAGTTTTTTTTTCTTTGATAAACTCATGACCAGGTTTATAGAACCATCAGATTCATGCTCAGAAAGAAAAAACAAACAGGATTTGGCGCAAAGGTTTAAAACAACATGGCGAAGAGATAAAGGGATTCTTATCAAGTTCACTGAATTGTAAAGCGTCCGAACAGTTCTGATTGTTCTTTTCTGAGATTATCATTTATCTAATACAGCTGAATGTTTTTAACAGAAAAAATAGCACAACAGATTAAAGCTTTGGGATAGAAAAATCATAAGATACAGCAATAGTTTGCTAAAAGAAGCGTGCACACTTCATATGACATCACATAATTTTGGAGCAAAATGTATTATGACATGCAAAACAAAATGTAGGAGCACTGATCATGTCAAAAAAAGGACAAAACCACATCTTTCTGTTCTACCATACAGAACCAAACTACTAAGCATTTTTGGGTAAGTCCATAAATAAATAACAAATTATACAGAATTTGTATTCAACGGTCTAGGAATCCACTTTCTCTTTCTAGCTTCAGTAGTCTACTATTAAACAAACAAAACATATATCTGAGATTAAGAATATACACCTGTAATTCTAATTAATATGATACTGCAATAAAATGAAGAGATGAGTCTATTTCTCCCTTAGTTTTAACAAAAGGAAACAGAGACGAATTGAGCAAGTTGTAACGAAAAACAAATAGAGATTGGTTGTAGTTGTACCATAAACTGATTAAGCACCAGAAGGTCCAGAACAGCAATAGATCAAGTGAAAAAAGTGCGTGGAGCTGCACTAGGGCATAGTGCTTGTAATGATGGGAGGACGACAGGAATCAGCAGCCACCGGCATATTAAATGGTAAGTGATAGTAATTGAAGGGCCGTCCCGGAGAAATCCGGGGCCTGTGCAAAATCCTAGCTAAGGCCCTAACCTTGAAAACTTTCATGCCTATTCAAAACATTGAAACATCAACCTCATTCTTATTTTCTTACCTAATTCACAAAAATAATGGTTTGAAGGTTTGAACACTAGATTTACAAAACTAAATGATATTGACAAAAATTATTTAAATCTTTTCAGAACCACACAATAAAGAGAAAAATGACATACAACATAGGCTTAATTAAGGTTTTCATGTTGTGGTTTGCCAGTAGCGCTCAGCGTTGGTGGCCGCGTCACAGCAAGTCTATACTGATTACTGCAAGTAGAGCGCTATCAGCTGCCAGCAGCATGCCATACGTGATGCCGTCCGCTGTGCAAGTCTGTAAGCGATTAGCTGCCGATCATCTTTTGGGTGCAACACCATGCTACGTGATCGCCGATCTGGAGAGCAAAATCTCCAAACCGTGTAAATGCTCGACCCAACATCACAGCAATTAGCAAATGACCTTGCGTTGCGTCACCGGGTAGGCTCGTGATCTCGTGAGCATCAACTCTTAGCTCTCCAATGGCTACATATGAAACTGTGTTCTAATTTTTGGGGCCCATGTAATTTGGGGGCCCTCGCACGTGCGGAAGGACGGCCTATGGTAATTGCTCAGCAATTTGCCCAAATCAGTACACGAGAGAGAAAGCTACCTATGTTCTAAAATCAGAAATACATATACATTGAAATCACCTCTCGTGGCTGCTGAACTTTGGATCATTCATGCACGGCGGAAGAAGGCTTCCCCATAGGAGAGGCAGCGAGGAGCACGGAGGGAATCAATCAGGCCGGTGTCGCAAACAGTGATGCTTTGAGAGATACTTTAGCCGCAGAACTTGAAGGGAAGGCCAGGGGTGGTGGGATTTGTCGCTGGACGGAAGTCGCTGGGAGCCCGCCTCATCGAGCGGACCTTGACTCACTGTGAAGTGCCGCCGTCATGGGGAGGAAGAACCAAAGAGCAAAGGGTTGACTTGAGAACGCAGATCCGGACGGTGCCGACGGTTGCGGCAGGCTGAGGTGCCTCTCCCGGTCTCCCCCGGCGAGTCATAGGTCGATGATCATCAGCGAAGGCAGGGGACGGCGTCTCACAGGGCGGCGGCAAGCGCCTCTTTCGGTCTCCCCCGATGAGTCGCAGACCGACGTGTGAAGGCGGAGGTGGGGTGCTACCAGTTTGCAGGGTGGTGGCAGGCGAGCAGGCGCCTCTCCCGGTCTCCCCGGCAAGTCGCAGGCCAACGGGTGAAGGTAGAGGAAGGGGACGGCATCTCGCATGGCGGCGGCAGGCGAGCAGGTGGGGCGGAGGAGCGGAGCCAAGGTCACGAGGAAGCGGGTGAAGCGGAGAACGTGGGTGGGGTGTGGGTACTGGTTCGCAAGTGGGGGTGCAATCGGATGGAGGTGGAACAACTGATTGCATGTGAGAAGGAAAATTGGTTGGACGAAAATCGGTGAGAGATAGAATGCACTTAAGATTTTTTTTTTAGTAGTAGAGATTTTAGGAGGTATCTTTCCCTCTGTGATACTTATGGTGTCACTTTAGCATCCTAGGCAGTCAAAGGAACAAAGCACAAGCTGCAATAGCAATTTTAAAACTTAAGTTTGAATTTATTTGAATTTGACTCAAATATGCCTCGAACTAGAAGTTCCAATTTTCTAATATAAGTGACCCAATTAAATTTCATACTCTTGATCCATAACTTATATAAGAATTGTGGAGAATTTTTAGTGATTTTACCTATTGCCAAGTGGAGCAAATAAATTAAATAATGCTTAGAAACAGTGTAAATTTAAAAATTCAAATTTCAACTTTTATAAAGAACCACTGAACCAAATCATACCCGTAATTGAGATACCAACTTGTTGAATAACATATAATTTTTTGTTGATTTAACAACATAAGGAAGGGCTATTTTTAGAATTTTTATCAAAATCAAATTTTTGAAGCAGATTTCAGCCTTGCGAGTTAAGCAAGTTTGAAATTGAATAATTCTCTCCTAATTTCATTTCCAGAACAAAATCATCACTTATTAGTTACTAAAAACCTTGTTATTCATGGATGTGAGACGACATTCAAATTTTGACCCTATTTGATGCCCCAATTTGAATTTACAAACTGCCAAATTGTTAAGGATTTCAGACTTGAGAAGTCTCTCTATTTCTCCCTAACCAATTAGCCATTTTCAAAATTGAATATTTCCTATATATGACCATAGATGTTCTGCATGTATTCACCGTTCTTTTACCCACCCTTTTCTCTAGAGAATTTGCGAAAAATGAATATTTTCTCTAGAGAATTTGCGAAAAAATTCATTTGTTGCTCGAATTGTCGTCTTCAAAATCCTTCACAACCCTGTTTTCTGGAGATTCAAACATCAGTTGGTCTCACGTGTCAGCGACTCAAAAGAAACACACCCGCCATACCCGATCGCCGCCCGCCGCATGGACACCGACGACACCCTGGTTGGATCGTGCGGCCCACTCCCGAGATCTTGTGTCCCCCCCCTCCGCTCTCTCTTCTCTCCCATTTCCACTCTCTCTCATTTGCTCTCGTCTCCCAGAGCTCGCCGCCATGGCCGCTGAGCCCATGCTCGCATCATTCGGTCCCCCTTGCCAGTTCCCGCCCCGGCCGAGCGGTCCCGACGGCCCGCTTACACCTCCTCTCCCGTCATGCGCAGTGGCTCGCCTTCTCCCACCGCGACGAGCGCGGATTGGAGCTTTTCCCCCTCCAACGCCGGCAACCACCTCTCCTTCAAATCCTTCCTCAGCAGTGAGCAAGCCTCCGATTAACCTTTCCGGCCACCTCCCCAGCTACACACGCACCCACTTCATCCGCGCCGGCTCGCGTTCTGGCCGCCGTTCGATGGGAATATCCGCTCCGCCACCGTCGTTCGCCTGGCTCCGCTCGTGGCCGCCCTCCCGCGTCGCATAGTGCCGCCGGCCCACCTCACCGTGTTTTCCCACGCACTTCGCCGCTATCACGGTCCCCAGGTGCCGCCCGTGGAGGCTGGAGCACCGGCGGCCACACCCCGCCCCGCTTCGGCCTCGCCATCACTTGGCATCGAGAGGGTGCGTCTCGCGCTGCTCCATGGCCTGGCTGGCCAGCCCGGCTAGGCCATCTCGGCTTTGGGCCGCGCATGCCTGGGCCGAGCAGGCCTCAGGCCTCGCCAACCGCCTGGACCGCACGTGACCCAGGGGAGCTTCTCTGCCGTTCCCGGCTGATAGGCCTGCCATTTTCGGCCCAAAGGGCCAGGTAATTTCTGCAGTGTTAAAAATGAATGAAGTAATCATTTCTTGATTTAATAATCCACTCAAAAAATAATTCATCGGAAGTAAAAAACAAAAAAACTGTGTTCTGGACTCCTGGTAATTAATATTTACTATGTTAATAAAATGCTAAATCAGAGCAACACCAAATAATTATTTGTACATGCATTTATTTAGCAAAGACAATCTATTTAACTTCAAAATCCCACACAGAAAGATCCACTTGATAGGGTTGATAAGAGGTAGTATGTTTTGCCAGACAGACATGAGCTCCCTTGGTACCCGGTCATTAGACACTGGTCAAATGATACTATATATAATAGTCAATATATTTATTGCGGACAGAAACGTCACACGAAGCAAGCCGATTCAAAGTGGGAACCTGAGTAACATATTATTAGATTAGAAACAGCGTACATACTACACAAGTGCTTTCAAATCAATGACACGTCTGGTGCTTAGAAATTGCAATAACGAGCTAGCGAGTCAGACAGTGTGCACATATATACTAAACAAAAATCTCTTACGCTGACGCATGATAATAGAGTATATTTGAGAGTTTAAATATTATGTATCTAAAATTTCCATTATATCTTGGGAGGCATCTTTCCTCTAGATCATGTACTCTTATATGTATTGATATATCGGTTGTGAGAGGCTATTCAATATAATCCATGTATTCTATCCAATCTTATAGTGATGTCCTTATCGTGCATTGAATTCTGGTAAATTTTGGTGACCTCTTCAAGCGCTGTAGTTATATCTTGGTAATGCAATTGCAAATGGCCCCGATGAGGTTAGAAGCTGCACCCACATTGAAATTCTTCAGTCTATCCATATAATAGTCCACAAGTAGAGAAATGGGTACTTGTACTGTATTTCCCATATAATAGCTTATTAGCTTCTGTATAGTGAAAAGGAGGTGTGTCGGAATAAATAATTTTTATAATTCTGAAGAAGTGTCTCCCACTTGCATTGGGTTGGTTATGGAAGATAAAGAACAAGTTAGAGTTGACGACGAGTATGTTGCAAGACAAACCTGAGCTCCTTCGGGACCCGGTCACTAGCTGCTGGTCAATTAATACTCGATAATATTTAACACGGGGAAAACGTCACCGGAAGCAATGTGGTTTGAAGTGGGAACCCGAGTGTATATGTGACAGACGGCCGGTCGTCAGAGTAAAGTAAGTGTGCTTTTTGGTCAATAATGCCTGGTGGTTCCAGAGCTGAAATAACAAGGGAGCTAGCGAATCCGTCAGTGCGTACATACTAAACAGAGACCTCTTATGTTAACGCGCCATCAGTAGGCAAACTATCGCCACTGGTTCAACAACTATCAAAATGTTTATGCTGCAACTAGGCCCTTACGTCCTATAGCTAGCTGCGTGTAGGAATTAGCAAATCTTACATTATGCAACACACTATAGCAATTAACTCAGGCTATTTGATTGAAAATCGGACTGCTTCTAGTGAGTCACATGCAGACGTAGAGTCAAAATAGACTGGAGAATGGCAAAGCATGGCGTCTACTGTGCACAAGAACATGTTATGTCTATAAATACATGCGTGTAACGACTATCCGTTGTAAGCAGCCACAATGGGCGCCATTCTATCATCTTGGTTTGGCAGCGGCGCCACTGGCCCCAGAGCTTCTGGTACTGAAAACGGAAACGATGAGATACTGTGCATGACGATGATGACGAACACTCAGGCAGCAGATATGACGGTGGTCCCACGCAACCGGTCAATCGATCGCCTCACAAATCCATCCACTTCATTGTGTTTACTTCCATATATGGTTTTGCTCATCCCATACATGCACTCTAATGTTCATAGGAACAACAACGACAATCAGCTAGCATGGTGTTCCACCACCAGCGGCAAATCTTCTCCCACTCAAGACAGTATGGAAGTTAGTCAGCTGGGCAACCGGCAAATGGATCGCCACACAGATCCAAGGTGGTGAGACACTTTTATTACCAGGCCACTTCATTGTGTTTACTTGCATGGTTTTGTTCATCTCCACATATCATGCACTCTAATGTTCATAGGAACAACAACATCGATTAGCTAGCCTCGCGTTCCTTAACCACAGGCCGCATATCTTCTCATATTATAGACAGTATGGAAGTCAGTCAGCCGGCAAAGAACATGTTCCTGCGTAACCGCCCACTGTCGAGTCCTGGCTAGCATACGTCCCACAAGAAGCTAGGGTTCCTGATTAAGCACAGACCAATGTGAGACACTGATCTAGTGCCAACGGACTAACGTTGTCGTGTTTATTTGCATGTTGTTCTGTTCATCTCCATATGCACTCTAATGTTCATATCTTTGCGTGTTATTTGGTTTGAGTGTAGTATTAGTATATGTGCATGTGCGCATGCATGGCTATTTGATCGAGCACATCTCTAGGCGCGCGACTCGTGGTCTTCATGTGGCGTTCAGTGGATGCATAGGCTACTGATTTAAGAGTCATGAGTTCATGGGAGTTCGAGCGTTTTATTCTAAACAAGAGGTTCTCTGTGTCACGAACAGACATGCACGGAAGAGTACCTGACAAAGATAACTTATAGTTAAATGAAATTGGCATGAAAACGTAAAGTATGTTGTTGCAGTGAAAAACAACTTCAACCGGCAAACTGTACAAGTTCCATTTCATCTACCCCACTCCCCCCACCCCTTCCCCTTATAATATTTCTGTTTTATATGGCTCTTAGATTGATGTAATGCATCAATTGCTTAGGACTCAATTTTGATAGGGACCAGCTGTGACATTCTTGCCCCACGAATGAGGGGGTAGTTGAAGGATCGAATATCGGATGATATCTTGACGAAGTAAGAGTTCAAAAGCACACATATATGAGTATGATAGAACAGTGTGAAATGTTAAAATTTAATTATTACAACCTTGGTTCAGATTTGAGTATTGTAAACAAGTTTAAAATTCGATTAAAAAAAATAGCGGAAGCGAAATATCTCACGTTAGAATCCTATCATGAAACACATCAAACCCGTAGACATGCCTCATTATTAAGAAGAACAACTACACAAAACCACATAAAGTAAAGCCCTGAGCAACTAATACTCAGCAAGACTTACCCGTCAAAATGGTACGCTACGGCCGACACCTAGCATGCAGGGGTTGACCAAAGATTGCTAGAATAGTTATAAAAATAGCACTAATAATTGATCCTTATTTTTATATTTTAACCAAATTAATAGGGTTCTTGCATAAAATAAATATTGTGCAGCTATACTATAGCAATCATGATTGCAATACGATTAATAGAAATACAACAAGTATAATTATCATCATCATTTCACTTTCTTACTACAATGTGATAACAACTATGATGTGACAGCGATCACAAGTGGTACTCAATAACCGCGACTCGAATCGATTTATATCTTGTAGGAGAAACCCAAGCACAAGACATACACACATTCATGAGGAGTCACGTATGACCACCTTTCACGAGACACCATAGAGCTGGTCTGGGGCCACCTCTCCCGAGTATGCATCACCCCATGCGATGCTCCCATCGGAGCCATTCATGGGTAGCCCATGCACTCTCACTTCTAACACATACCCCAATTGCACTATATCCTTCTTCATCGCCAAAAGAGAGCTCGGGTTGTCGTCCAAGTCAGTTTACCAGTTCTCATATAAAGTTATGTACTTGGTACTATTCAAACTTGCTCAACAGAGTCATACTCGAAACAGTTTCTTAATCAACACAAATAGAATTATGACAAACAAGGGACAATCTTGTCATTTCAACCTACACATCGTGTTCTGTCTTAATTTAATTTCTTTCTCATCATAAGCTCAAGAGAGGGTAATAGTGATCAACTACCATATATCGAGCCCAGACTATTCGAGGCTTGCTATCGAGATTCATAAATTAAGCGGAGCTTGTATAAACTAAACCCATAGCCGTAGGATTTGTGTGCTACATCCACGACGAACGTTATGGCAGCCATGGACGGTGGCGACGGGACCTTCGATTCAAGCAATGGAGCTGAGCCTAATGGGCCATAAACGCATCAGACAGGAGCGCAAGAGAGTGTACGAGATTCATGAGCAAGAAATCGACCATTAGTTTACCAGAACAGGAGGAATCGATGATGAGTTTGTTGGTGGTCACAACGGTCTGACTCGGAGAAGGAGCTCAGTGGGGGAGATGCAGGATAAGGGACATGCGGCGGTGGAGGTGGACCATGCGCAGCTAATTCCAGTCTCATCTCAGGCTGGGATGGAGTGGAGCGACGGGCGAGCGAGCTTGAGCTTGGCTTGGTCGGCAAAGGCAATGGTGGCGGCGCACACGGGGAATAAATGGAGAAGGGCACTAGGGTTTCAGTCGAGGATAATCTTTATAGGTGGTAGAGGGCGAGCATACGGATCGGTTTTCGCACGGGAGGCGGCCTCCCCGGCTATGGACGGCGGCAACGTGGCCAAAAGGCCCTGCCATGGCCAGCAGGCGTGAGGTAGAAGACAATCCCGAAATTCCATAATTCCCATTTTGCCCTTCTATTCTGCTCCTTTCTAAAATCAAAATAAAATAGTTCTGTGGCTTATAAAATCGAACTAAAAATTAGAGTGGTTCACCATGATTGGTACTTAATTTAGAAGAGCATAAAGTTCACTGTTTTATAAATACATCGTGAATTATGATTTTTTTTAACTTGACCTATTTTGCATGTTTAGGGATTTATTTAAAATTGTTAGAAGTTTTTTAAATTCTTGTAATTTTGTTAAAAATTCTATTTTTTGTCTATGCATCATGAATATCAGTTTTGTATGGTACACTTATGTGCAAACATCTGGAGTTCTAATTAAGGACTAAATTTCTACCCATTAAGATTCACATTTCAGAGGTGCTTAACAAATAAGTGTTTTGAAATCTGTTTTTAGGGTGGCAAATGATCTCAAATGAGGATGGAACTTGATATATTTGGAGATCATATTGAGTATAAGTAAAAGGTTTACAATGTAGTCCAGAAAACGCAATAAGCAATAAGTTATTGATTTTTGAAAACAGCTAACTGTTAACCCAGAGTTGGAACTTTTTCCCGAGTTTCAGGAGACTTTTGAGAAAAGCTTAATGTTTGGAAGAATGAAACCATAATTTGGCACATCAATTAAGGTCCAAAGTAAGTGCAACTTGGCGCAGTAGAAGACAAACAAGTGTACAAGAATAAAACAGATGATGTAGATCAGGATATGAAAGTGGATGAAAGTTATTAAATTTTGAAAAGTGTCAAGTGCTCAGGGAACTTAGAAAAAAATCTGGTCTGGAAATTCCTTATCATTCGGGCTGTTTGCAAATTCAATTTGAGGCACATTTTGAAGTCACAATTAATTGAGATTTTACATACATGACGAAGAAGGGGTAGAGAAACAATAAACGGATGATGTAGTTCAGGAAGTGAAACAAAGAGAAAATTATTCAATTTCAAAAAAAAATGTTATGGGACTAGAGCGACTTAGATTGGTTTCTAGGTTTGAACTTTACTTTCAAACTTGGCTTTAGTATAAATTCTAAAAAATAATATTTATGACCTTATTAATTCAAGACAAATTTATATGTGGTTCCTCAAGATTGGATCTAATTTATGAGTATGATCTAGTTCAATGGTTTCTTATATATTTATTTCTTTGAATTTTTAAATTAATCCTATGTCATAGCTTTTTTTATTTGTTTGACCTCTGGACCATGAGATAAAATCACCCAAAATTCTTCAAAATTTTGATTTGAGTCATGGATCAACATTATAAAATTTATTTGGGTCACTTACATGTGAAAAATTGCCCTTCTAGTGCAAGGCCTATTTGACTCAAATTCAAATAAATTCAAACTTGAGTTTTAAAATTATTATTCTTGATTTTTATTTTCTTTCCTAAGCTGTCTAGGATGCTAAGGTGACACCAGGGGTGTCACACCAGCGTCATATGTTGGGCTATATATGGTTAGCTCAGAATAATATTGTTTTTGTCAAAGCATGAAATGTCTCTCTTCCATTCAGGTGATTTTCAGGAATACACGCAGGATGATCCTTGACAGTGGAGACGTCTACTATATGGACATCTACAGGAAGCATCAAGGCGGCTTAGTAACAAATTAATAAACCTGTTTTTTAATCTTTGCCATTCGTTGGGCATGATTGTGTGTGTATTCTATGTGATAGACGGGAGTCTTTCCTGCAGTGAAAGAAAAACATTCATGATGTGCGTCTTATGTGGGAGACGGAGTTTATCCCTATGTAGTGACAACTTTGTAATAATTTTGTGGTCCAATACATCCCTGCATGAAAGAGTGTTTGTGTTCTATGCTATGTTGGGTGATCTTTTCCGATCATAAAATATGCATGATAACCGGAGAGCCATGCTAGAACAATTGCGCGTGTGTTTGGGATGATGCGTTACTAGAGGGATGAGGATGGGAACCGGATTGAGACATGTGGAGAGGGAAGACGAGGAAGTTAATTGAGTGCAGCTAGGAAGCTAGAAAGAAAAAAAAACTCCACAAAGTTCCCGAGACAAGTAGAAGTAGCCAACCGTTGTTGTCTTGTCGAGCCTAGGGCACAAGCCGCTAAGCTGGCCTTCGTCTAATCTTGGAGCCTCACAGCAACCACGGCTGAAATTAGGTCCGGGCGTCCGGCCACCTGCACCCTTGCTGTCCTCGACCTCCCCTGACGCTCGCGGTAGTCAACATCTGTTCTGATCTAGAATTGCAAGCCTTCCATGTGGCAGGTGGCACTCCAACGTTCAGGGTTCGGGGCGGTGATGTGGTCCACGTTGAGCTTGCCATGCAGTAATCTCATAACAAAGAAACAAAACAGGAGGCGAGAGGGCCCTATCGCCCTCGCATGCATGACGTGGAGCATGTTCTCACTAATAGCCCCAATGATCTAACACACTGTGTCAGCTCCTGCCACCTCGCTTGCCATCAATAAGACACCCACTGCTGCACAAGCCACCACCCACCACTAACCTTCTGGCTCCGATACCCCCGCTAGCAACCATCGCTGTGGCCGGCAGCGACCTCGCTGCCTTGTTACTTGCGTGACCAATTGCTGTCATGCTAACTCGTTCAAACCCGTGCCCCCGTCCCACCGCCAAACCTCCACCATGGCCGGTGGTGCCCACATCACCTTCCACCCCACCCACGCACCGCTGCCCACCGCCTACTAGCCTTCCTCCCAATTCTATGTTCAGCAGTAGGAGGGTGAAGTTCGGAGATACAAACCCAATGCAACTAAAGATTCTCTCGATCGATGACGGGCGTTCTCGTATGATGATGTTGGGAGGATGAAGATGCACAGAATCACAGGCTCATGTGCCAGTGAGGGTAGAGGAAGGTGCATGAGACATGGCTCTGCCTCGCGTATGCGAGTGTGATGAGTTTTGGAGGTGAGTGGAGGTGAAGTGTTGTGAGCAATTGGGCCAGGGCACATGTGCATGTATAGATAACCACAACCTTTTTTTCTGGAGGGCAAAACGAGAGATGTGAGATGAGTGGAGGTGTCCAACGTTGGGTGCAACGAACGGTTGATGGATGCATGATTGGTCGTCCATGACTGTCTGAATTGACGAGGGGGGAGTATGTTGCCAGACACACTTGAGCTCCTTGTTGGGGACCAGGTCGCTAGACGTTGGTCAAGTAATACTCAATAATATTTAACGTGGGGAAAACGTCACCTTAAGCAAGGTGATTTGAAATGGGAACCAAATTGTATATGTTGCAGACCGCCGATGGTCAGGATAAATTCTAAACATATTAGATGAGATGAGAAAGAGGGTATTGATAGCTAGTAAACGTAAGTGTGCTATTCGGTCAATAATGCCTTGAGGTTAAAAGTTGCAACAACGAGAGGGCTAGCGAGTCCGTCAGTGCGTACATACTAAACAGAAACGTCTTATGCCAACGCACGATCAGTTGGCAAACTGTCGCCACTGGCTCAACAACTACCAAAAAGTCTTGTTTGTTTGTGCTGCAACTTGGCACTTGCGTCATATATATAGCCAGCTGCGTGTGGAAATTAGCAAATCTTACTTTATGCAACGCAAATATAGAAATTAAATCAGGCCGTGTGATTGGAAATCGGACAGATTCTAGTGAATCACATGCAGTTTCCTATATCGAGTAGTAGCTAGCAGCAGTCAGCGGTCGCCTGATCCCCGTGTTCGTACGTGACGTGATGTAGAAATAGACTTGTGTTAAGTGGCAAAACGCGGCGTCTTCGTCGTGAGCAAGAACATTTTTGTTTATAAATACATGCATGTAACCACAGTCAGATGCACGCACAATCAGTCACAACGGGCAACCTAGCATCTTGTTTTGGGACAACATCACCGGCCGATAAGCCAACCTCGCATACCACCACTGGCCGCAGATCTTCTCGTATAGAAAACGAAGACGATACGACGGGCAGTCAGGGGGAGCCGAACATGGAAGACCGCGATCAGTCATGGTCGCGTTACAATTACAAGCAACCATACGTCCCACACAAGTAGGGGTTCCTGGATTAAGCGCAGATAGAGGGGAGACACTGTTATTGTGCCAACTATACGTTGTTGTGATTACTTGCATGTGGTTCTGAAAGTATGTGCCCACTGCCCGCATCCACTCTGATTTTCAAGTCTCTGAGTATTTGCTTTGTATTATACGTGCATGTGCGCATCCATGGCCATTTGAGCACGTAGCTGGGGCGTGACTCGTGGTATTCATGTGGGTAGCATTCAATGGATATACATGGGTTTACTGGTTTAAAGAATGGGCTGTGAGTTCATGCATGCGAGCCCAAGTGTTTCTATTGTAATAAGATTTGTTGTGTTATGTGAAGACATGCATGAAAGAGTGTCACTCTGTCTCAGAAAGATAATTTGAGGGACAGACTCAGTGCTGTAAATTCCAACGCTAGGTGGGGTCTGGAGAAAGATTATATGAGGCCAGCTTTATTTATGCAATAAATTTGAGAGAGGCTGCGTCAAACCAGGACCTCTTGGCACAAATGAGGTGACTTAACCACTACGTCAGGCCTGTCCTTCTGACAGGATGGAAAATGCATCAAACGCTTAAACATCAAATCGTGATAGGGACGAACATCATATGTTGAGCTATATGGATAATTAAGTCATATATAATGGCACGGTCTTTTGTCAAAGCACCAATATAACTGTTTATCTTCCGTGCACTCTATTTTCTGGAATACACACGCAGGATCGTCCTTGACAATGGAGGCGTCTGCCATAAGGACATCTTCACGAAGCATGGATAGGCATTTTAGTAACAAATTAATAAATTTTTCTTAATCTTTGCCATTTTCTTGAGCATGATGGTGTGTATTCTATGTGATAGATGGAGTCTATCCCCAAGAAAATAAACATGGTGTGTGTCATATATATGGGCGACAGAGTCTACTCTATAGAGGCAATGTCTATACACTATGTAAAAACAGGCTTTTAGTGACACTTCGTACTAATGTCACATCACTAATGCAGATTTTACGCGCTCATTAGTGATGCTTTTTTGTTTAGTGACGTGTCCAGTTTTCACGTGTCATTGTTATGTGTAGGGGTGGATGAAAAGCTCGAAGCTCGTAACTCGACTCGACTCGTGACAAGCTCGACTCAGCTCGGCTCGACTAGTTTTGTTAACGAGCCGAGCCGAGCTTATAATTTAGCTCGTCAAATTTACGAGCCGAGTCGAGCTGGTTCACGAGCGACTCACGAGCTCAACGAGCCTTGAAAGACTCACAAAAAGTAAGATCATTAGTGATAAAATATAAAATATTAGACTAATATTTAATTATTTTAGGACCTATTTCAAATTAAGTTATATTTATTAATTATCTATTATATTTTTAATTAGTTTATATTAAAATATTTTATTTTACTAAAATCTAATATTTGAATTGTAATATATATCTGGCTCACGAGCCTAACGAGCCAGCTCGAGCTAAGTATCGAACCAAGTCGAGCCAAGTTTTGAGCTCGGTTGTTGAACGAGCCGAGCCAATTTTTTAACGAGCCGAGCCGAGTCGAACCAGCTTGTTATCCACCCCTAGTTATGTGACTGGTGACACTTATCTTCAGAAGCGTCACTAATTAAGGTGTTATTTTTATGCCTTTTTTTACATAGTGATAGTAGCAATGTTGTAATAATTGTGTAGTCCTATACGTCCCTGTACATTGATATACTCTTTTTATTTGGTGATGTACTCTTTTTATTTATTCGGTTGATAAAATAGAATCTCTGTTTTTATCTAGAAAATACATGAAAGACTATTTTATGTTCTTTGGTACATTGGGTGGTCTTTTCTGATCATAAATTTTTGTGCAACCAGTGAGGTATTCTACAAGTGAGGTATTCTACAAGAGTCGCGCATGTGGTTAGGGTAAGTGAGTTGGAGGGATCAGGACCGTCAGCACTGAAACACGTAAAATCACGATGCTCCTTGTATATCCAGCAGTTCTCCTTCACTGCATATGGCTCAAGGCCGAATCACGTGGAGAGGGCCACACAAATTCTAGGATCGTCTCATCTTGAATCATCATCAAGAGAAAGGAAGAACAAGAAAATAGGGTTGAGAACAAATTTTGGGTAGAAGGATATAAAACTTACAAATACCGATTTTTGACGATTGGATGGGAACCTCGGTGAGGAGGGTGGGAGGTCCTGCCCTGCAAAATATCCTAGAATTTATATGATTTATGTGTAGATCTAACTCTAAATTGGTCTGAACCGTAAAAGCTGGACCCTCTGCATCTAAACAGGAACCTCTGATTTTGTAGCTTGTGAGCATTTTGTAAATTTACCAGAGAACGTAATTTTTGTGTGAGCCTCGAACCGCCACGAAAATAAGGAAAACCACCACAAAAATATTTACCATATACCTAATGTCACGCAAAACCACCCATGAAATTGGAGCCAGAGAAATAGTTTTTTCCCGGCAGCAGGCTCTCACGGACTTATTTGTCACGGGATTTCATGATGGTGACTCTCACGAAAAATAGTCTCTTGCTAGATTTTTGGAGGATTTATTATGGTGGCCTTGTACCACGAAAACATGTCAGGAAAATAATTTGTGAGAGTCGGAGACTGTCAGGGAATCATTATTTTCATGAGAGCCAGAAGCCGTCATGAAAAAGGTGTTTCCATGACGGTCAAAAGTCTACAGGAAATTGATTTGAACACTCACAAAAATAATGATCGAAGTCCTATAGTACAATCACAAAAATGAAGTTAACCAAATTAGGCATTCCATAAGTCTATTTTGATTGTATCGACGAGGGCTTCATTATGGATACTTCAAATAAGGAATTTGGATTCCTTTTCTTGTCTTTTCATACACTTCTTTGTTTCTTTGGTGAAACTTAGGAAAATTATCTTAGAAATACTGCTCATACAAAACATGTCTAAATATCACATATAGGTGAAAGAATCAATGTTAATCTGGATTTATGCTATTTTGACCATTATTGGTAAATTGGATACTCTAGTTTTCTCATAAATCCACAAATAAACAGCACAAGTAGTTCAACAACACTTAAATCCACAAATAAAAAAAATCTGTTCATATACACAAATGATAAGCAAGGTCACTAAAAAGGGGGTGGCGGGAACAGAGCACGAGGGAGCGACAGATCTTGGTCTTCTAGAGGCACTTCATTCGATGCCGCCGATGGAGGAGGATTCTACACAAAGGAGAGCATATTACATTAAGTTTCTAAGTTTCTCTAAGTACTCTAAGTTTCTAAGTTTCTCTAAATTCTCTAAGTTTCTAAGTTCTCTTAGTTAACCAACTAGTTGAAAGATAGGGTTGTCAAGAGACTCATACGAGAATAACCCATTGGTGACGGAACCCAAGGCATCTGTGGCGGCATCGACGGCGAAGTCTAACCCATCTGTATAGAAAGGTTTTGGATGTAACTATAGAACTGTGACATCTGCTCTTGACTATGCCTCTATTGATCGGCCACTAGCTGCTCCATCCATCTCTCTGTTGCTCAAGATGCATCCTCTGCTGCTCTTGTTGCATCCACTGCACTGTCGCCTCTAGCCCCTCTTGTCTCTTCTTCTCTGCTTCCAGCTGGACCTACATTATTCCATACAATATTAAACTAGAGTGTCTTCATCCTAATATTAAGAATGAACGGACAATGAATAATAAAGGAATAATCTAGATGGAGGAGTAAGCGGTAGTCGATCGTGGGAGTATGTCCGGGTCAGCACTAGTGCCCTGTGCCCGAATCTGGGAGAGAGTGGGAGCATTAGCCGTGTCGAGTGTGCTATCACCGAGATAGTACCGCTCATGCTTCTTGCCTCCTTTCACTCTCATGACAACCTCTCCATCAAGGTCATGTACACTCGGATCGTAGTCTGACCCATATTTGAGTAACCATTGAGGCGACTGTGGATGGATGGATTGTTGTATGGCTTGGGTGGGTCCTCTGGATTGTATTGGACATCGGACATGTTGATAGGCTGGCCACCATGAGATGCCGACTGAGAATAAAACAATATGGTTAGAAATTTTACATTATTGAGGGTTAGCATAAAGAATTGAGCATGGAAATAAAGAATTAAGGGATCACTCTAAGGATTGAAGGCGTACCGAGAGGGAGGGGTGAATCGGTAAGCCAACCACAAATCCGAAAAGTACTAGTTAACACCACTTGAACCTAGCAATCATTGCAACCTAACAATTCTAGGAGGCCAAGACCCTACACATGCTAGTGTTCATGATGAAAGCAAGCGTGGAAGCTAATCACACTAGCCTATGCAAACCACAAGTCACCCTATCAACTATAGTCCCAAAATGTAGAATAGAAAAGAGGGCTCAAGGAATGCTCTTGATTGTTTCCTTAGGTCTCGGAAGGATGACGCCTTCCCCTAATCCTCGTTGGACCACTCCCGTCGGAGTACCGGTCCCTCCCGCCACCAATGTGGAATTCTCGCCCATGAGTCTGCAATCACTCCCAGAGTGAAGACACGGTGTGCGTCGCCACTGTCACCAAGGCACAAGCTCGCCTCCCTCGAGAACTTACCGGACTCCCCGAGCCAACACGGGTGCTTGTCGACATTTCTTAACGTCACATCAAGAATATCACTATTCCTGGTACGGTGCCAAAAATGATTGTTGGCATTTGTTATGCTTTAATAATAAAATGAATTAATCCGCAAGCACATGGAACACCATTGTGGCATTTCACCCGGGAGTATTCGAAGGTATCGTATTTATTTTCCTCAGGGACGAAGCTAGGCGTAAGATTATCTTGATTTAACAAAGATATAACTATAAGAATTATACCAACTGACCAAAGACAGGGGTAAGGATGTTCAGTAATAGTGATAAAGGTAGCAACACTGGAGAAATCTACACTAAGATAAATAAAGAGATCGGTTAAGCTGGCTGGGAGGACAGCGAGTCTAAGTCTAAGATTCCTAAAATTATATCTTCCTAATATATCTAAGTCAACCATCAAATCCTAGTTACTCGGGTTGAGTGCTTACACCAATTTCTTGGTACAGTCTTGAGTCTTTCACCTGTTAGCTCACTTCGGGGCACGAAAATGTTCCACTAGTATGGGTTGGTAACTAACCTCTATACTAGTGATTACGCTATCACTGGACAACCCTACTTGAGACTTCCCTAACATGGTGGATTACTAAAGGGACGGACAAGACTGCCACCACCAACCGCCTACCACACAGCCCGTGGGGATGAATGCAAATCCAGCTAGCGTTAACTTAGGCACCGCGCCTACACCTTCTCTAGATATTCTTCCGTTGGCCTAGCGGAAGAATATCCAGGAAATAACCAAGTTTAAGCTCGGAAAGAACCAAACTTAATTAAATCCTAGCTGGGAAACCCGTGAACTACGCAACAAAGTTTCTTCCCAATAATTATAACTTAAGGAAAATGACTAAGTTAAGATAAATACTTGACAAGATATAAAAGAAAAGATATTTATATTGATATTGGATAAGTCTTACATAAAGAGAAAAGATACAAGAGAGCTCATACCAAGACTCCAAGATGATTTCAGAATCCCGAGGGATGCTCTTGACTAGACTCTAACTCCCGACTAACTAACCTACTTTACTAAGTAGCACAAGTAGTGAGAAATGGACTCCTTGATGTGTTTTTTGCTTTGATGCCCTTTTCTACCTAATTCTCCCTCTATTAATAGGTGGCGATGGTCCGGGGGTATCTGTAGGTGAAGGAGGGTCGGTTGGCCGAAGTCGGTGCGCCAGGTGACGGGCCATGCCGGGCGGCCACATGTGCCGGGCGGCCGGAAATGCCAGGTGGCATGCACCACCGGGCGGCAGCCTAGGTCGGGGCGGCCATAGGATCGTGTCGGTTCGTGACTGACTTCTTTTGGTTGGCTCGGATCTTGTCCCGATGGTGATTATTGGGTCAGTACGTACCGACTTCTCCATTTAGGGGCCTGTAGGATTATTGGGCCTTATGGGTTAGCAACCCTGGGTCGGACGATCAGCCTGAAAAACGACTCCGGTTAATCAGCCGGGTGGCTGATTTCAGCCGTATATGACCCTGTCGGCCGGTGGAAACGGCTGTTTCACAGTCATGATCGACCGACGGGGTGTTTCTTCATATTTTTGCATATTTTGGCTCTCTTGTGCCTGTAAACACATATTACACCCAAACTCGTGGAACTTTATTAGTTTATACAAATATTTATTAAACTTTGGTCTTTACCTTGTATATCTCGACAAGTTGGTGGCCGATTCTGGGTTTTATCTGCCGCCAACACCTCCCCAAACTTAAACCTTTGCTCGCCCTGAGCAAATTAAAACTTAGATGTGATGGATCGGGAGTTGCTTCAACAAGTGCACAAACACATACTCCAACATAATATGGGTAAGTGTAAACCAGCACAACTGTGTTACTAAGTCATTCTCAATGTACAACAGAGCTTATTGCATTTTATAACCTTGTCATAAGCGGTTGAAGTCTAGAACAGTTAGTTTAGACTTTGTCATGCAATCTCCTCCTTGATCATGAGTCTAAAGTTTTTATAATACTGCATAAAATTGAAAATCTTCCCTCTTGATGCAATCTCCCACTATGGCTGTCATCTCTTAAAGGGTGTATTTCCTTACCAAATGTTCATCCTACTTTCTAAAGTTTGGCTTAAATATGTGGAGCTTGGTAAGATGTCACATTTAGCATGCATATATTGTTAAGCTAAGAGATGATCCTAGCGAAAGACATTGCACTTCCTTATTCCAGTCATTTAGAAATAATGTCCAAGGGAGAGGGAGAGAATGGACTCACGTGAAGGAATGGTCTAGCACAACTGCAAAGGTCTTGGGTGCAGATTTATCCCAAAGATTGGATTTTTGTGCTAGAGGAAAAAGATGGTCCTTTTATTTTTGCTCAAAGAAATATTTTATTTTTGTATGAACCTTGAATCATTTTGATAGAGCACATCCATGAGAGCTGATAAATTTTTTTCCTTTCTTTTCCTTTCTTTCTTTCTTTTTTTTCAGCTCTCATGGTGTAAAGAGGCTAATTCAATGGTTCAAATATTTTTGCAAACTTTTGTTGAGCAATTGGAAGAACCATAATCTTTTAATAGGATCAAAGGCTCGTAAAAAGAAAGATTTTTTTTGTTGGTATGCTTGGTGAAGTGGATGCATGATTCCGATGTGGAAACCGCATAACCAAGCATGATTAATTTGAGAACTCAAAGATAACATGAAGGAAAATGATTGGCTTTTGAAGTGCAAGTCCCTCATAAGGATTAAGTCCTAACTAAACTCAATACATGAATAAATGATGTAGACATGGTTTTGATACTTGATATATGGCCATGGTAGGAAATTATCTTTCATAGGGAAGATGTATACCAAGTAGGGGTTTTTGTTGCAGCATGGTTTTGAAAGAAATCATTGGACTATAATCATAAGGAAACCGTAGACTCATCCAAAACATGCCATATCATAAACTCCAACAACTAGACTTGGTGTTTATTAGCCATTTTGCACCCACTAAAATATAGAGGGACTAGTGTTATCATCATACCAGTCTACCGTTACCCATGAAAGATGAGGAGTAGAGGTTGTATACTTAAGACTCAAAGGGAGCTAATAGAGCAACTATTCATCATTTCCATAGGCAAGGTAGAGACCAAGTTCTCAAATTTTATTTATAAAGGGAAAAGTTCTTGTTCTTTTTGTCTATGCAATTTTTTTGGTTTTCTTTGAAAGCTAAAAATCTTTTTGGGTTTTCTTAATTTTTTCTAAAAAAAAATGACTCAACTAGAGGAAGAGGGAGGGAGGATAGAACAATTGGCACATCTTAGTTTGGGTACCTCTCCAAGCTTAGGTCTTCGCAAGACTTAAGCTTTGATGGTGTTCACTACAACGGTTGATACTCGATGTTGAAATGGCCGAACAGTTGATCCATCATGGAAATGATTGTCTGAAGTTGTTCTGATGCTTGCTGCTGTCATTCTTGTTCTCTCTTTATGGCTGCTTGTATTTCTTGAGTTCGCATGTTGGTCTCATAAGCATTGGCTGCCAACTATTGCATATCTTCTTGCAACTCCAAAAAGTTGTATGATGTGAATCAGGCGGAACGAGAAGTGCCTACGCCTCCATCAGGTTGATGGTAACTACCCATTCCATAGGGATTAGGGGGCTCATAGTTGTCGTAGGAGGAGGTAGTGTAGTGGGTCGATGAACTCGCAAAACCAGGGAATTGTGGTTGTTCCCAATTGTATTGGGGACCTCCCGATCCACCCGTTTGAGGTGAGTTCATCATAGTTTCGTGCTGTTGCTATTCTCGATGGAGTTGTTCTCTTGTTCTTGGCCTATCCCCTGCAACACTATGTCTTGCATGCTGCGAGGGAGCTTGGAATTTGTACACAAAGTTCTTTTTTACCAATAATAGTGAGCTGGGAGTTAGACAATTCAATTTTTGTGTTATTTCCCGGATAGAGCATGAAGTACTTATTGTTTTCCTCTTTCAACAGGTGGGCTTGCAAGAAATGATCTTCTCATAGCAAAGGAGTGCTAGGGATATGACCTTTTCTAGCTCTGTGAAGTGCACCAACCTTTCTAGCATTTCTAGTGACAAAAGGGATAAAGGTAATGGGTCCTTGTTGTCTGAATGCTAAGGTGAGCCAATGATCTTCTCCCTTGTTGTATGTATGTTTGCAATGAATATCCTGCCACTCATGAGGCCTAGGGGGGTGGGATGGCAGGTGAGAGTGGGTGATTGGAGTGTGAAGTGACTTGAGTGGCTCTCCTTCACTTGCTTTCACTCATGGTGAGGGCTTTTGGTGAGCAATTTGCAAAAAGGGAAAGCTAGCCACACCTCTTCCACTCATGATCATGATACTTGCAGCACAATAGCATGGAATCCAAGAAAACCCATGGCCGGGCAGTATGGCTTGCCAGGCGGCAGACCTGGCCGGGTGGCACTGAAATCACCCAGCCGGACGGTCATTTTTTCATGAAAAATGAACTCCCGAGTGCTAAAATTGGATTGGGTTATTTCAGGCCCCAGGTGGCTCTAAAATTACATAGCCGGGTGATCATTTCTCACTAAAAATGATCTCCCAGGTGCTGAAATTTCACTGGCTAGGTTAGATTTTGGGCAAATTAAAAGTTACGCAGCCAGGTGGTCATTTTTCAAGAAAAATGACCTCCCGAGTGCTGAAATTGGACTGGGTTATTTCAGGCCAGGTGGCTCTAAAATTACCTAGCCGGGTGATCATTTCTCACTAAAAATGATCTCCTGGGTGCTGAAATTTGACTGGCCAGATTAGATTGTGGGCAAATTAAAAGTTACCCAGTCGGGTGGTCATTTTTTGTAAAAAATGACCTCCCGGGTGCTGAAAACTGACTAGCCGGGTTAAAGCCCCAGATCATCACCCGAATGGTTGTTTTTTATAAAATTTGGCCTCTCAACCAGCAAATTTGGCCGAGTCATCACCAATTTTTTTAGCCTAATTTAATGGTTAAAGAAGGAAATAAAAGCAAACTAATTCGATAGTATGTAGAAGAGAAAGGGGATAAATATCGGTTACCTTCTGATGAGGGTCCGAATTTTTTGTCTCGGACAAGATGTTCTCTGCATTTAGTTTCTCATGGTGCCCTTCATAGATGGAGAATCTTCCATGATCGGTGCAACTTCTTTCTTCCGCCAAACTTGTTTGACTTTCTTTGGCTTGGCTGTGACCTTTTTTCTTCATTTCTTGTGGCTCGTTCTTCTTCTTAGGCAGCTGTGGTGCACTCTTGACTTTTACCACAGGTGCACCTGATTTTGGTGGGATTGGGTACACTTCAATTTTATACACCGTGTTAGGATTTTCGCCATAAAAGATGCGTACCTGATTGCATTGTTCCATTTGGGGCTTGAAGGCAAACTTCTCTTCGTTCCCATTAATGTTAAGGTGGATTTCTCCAGCCCCAACGTCAATGTTGGCATTTGCGGTGCTGAGGAATGGCCTTCCTAGTATGAGAGGTGTCTTTATATCGGCCTCCATGTCTAGCATCACAAAGTCGAGGGGAACGAGACAGTTCCTTATCTTCACGGGTACGTCCTCCGTGATACTCGCCAGGTAACGGACTAATTGGTCAGCGAGCTGCAAGCACATTGTTTTAGGGGATAATGAATTGATATTAAGTTTGTCATACACCACCTTCGGCATGACGCTCATGCTCGCTCCCAAATCACAAAGGGTGTTGTTAAATTGTTGCATCCCGATGAAACATGGAATGGTTGGGCATCACAGATCTCGCTTCTTTTCTAGGAGGGAGTTTAAGATGGTGGTGCTGCATTCCTCCATTAATTTGATAATCTCAATGGATGGTATTGGGCGTTTGTTGTTGAGGATGTTCTTTAGGTACTTGGAGTAGGTAGGAACCTGCATAGCATCAATTAGGGGCATGTTGACATATAATTTCTTTATTACCTTCACAAACTTCCTGAATTGCTCGTCCACTGTTGGCTTCCTCTGGCGAGAGGGAAATGGAAATACCAGGGTATCATAGAACTCATGTGGTGCCTTCTTGAGAGGCACCTTTGTTTCCTCAACTTCAATTTCTTCCTCATCCTCCGACTCTGCATTGGGTTCCCTGTCCTTTCCTGCATTGCTAGGATTTGGCGGATCGTGTGTAGACTTTCCGCCTCTAGTTGTGACAGCATTAACATTTTCCTTGGGGCTAGCTTCCGTCTGACTGGGGAGCTTGCCCGAGTTAGGCTTAACAATAGAAGCTACCAACTGAGAAATTTGTGTTTCTAACATTTTATTATGACTAAGCTGGTTTTGCAGAGAGGTATAGAAAGCTTCCATGCAAGAATCTATGCTTTCTAGGACTTTATCAGTAGCAATAAATTTCCTACTAATACTTTCATTGATTTTAGATTGTCCTAGAACAAGATCACAGAAGGAAGATTCATTATGAGTGAAGTTTCTAGAGTTACCCGTATTTTGTCAAAGGAGAGGTTTGGCTTGGACTCTCATCCGAAGTTGTTCGTGCGAGGCCTGAACCCATTGTTGCTGTTATTGTTATTATTGTTGAGGTAGTTTACTTCTTCTTCTTGAGTCTCTGGGCAGCGGCTTCCCGTATGTCCAACATTGCCACAGACTTCACAGGTCATGTGAGAGTCTAAGGATTGGGCAGTCTGAGGTGAATCCATTTTCTTCAAGAGTTGATCCATCTTGATCGCTAGCATGTCAATACCATCAACTTGGTGGACTCCCCTCATCTTGGGCTGCAGCTAGCTCTGCCACTCATCATAGCCACTGTAGTTGGCGACCATCTTTTCTATGAGAGTTTGAGCTTCTTTGACCTTCAGGGAGAAGAAAGAACCTCTAGCGGCTGCATCTAGGTGCTCACGAGCGGGGTAGTTGAGCCCATGATAAAAGCTTTGGATTAGCAACCAATCTTGCATTCCATGATGTGGGCACACCAAAGTGTACTCTTGGAAGCGTTCCCACGCCTCAGGGATGCTTTCATTGGTTAGTTGTTGAAAGCTTGAAATTTTATTCCATAGGGCATTGGTTTTGCCTAGCGGGAAGAACCTGGCAAGGAAGGCATCGGAGCATTTTTCCTATGTGGTGAGTTCTTCTTGATTGCTGTAGAACCACTGCTTGGTCATCCCGAAGAGTGAGAATGGGAAAAGGCGAAGAAGAGTGGATTCAAGGGTCATGTCCCTCATGGTGAAAGTGCTGCACACCACCAAGAATTGTTAGAGGTGGGCGTTTGCATCTTCTGATGCCTTGCCACCGAAAGGACTTGCCAAAACCATGTTGATTAAGGCTGGTTTCAGCTCATAGCTTCCGTTCCCCATGCTCGGGTTCGGACCGATGCAGATGTTGTCTGTAGATGGGGCGGAGTAGTCAACGATCATCTTTTTAGCCATGGTTGGTTGGGCGGACGTGCACGGGTCTTGCTGCTAAGCTTGTGTGATCGGAGGTGCTTCAAGAGCCAGTCTAGGCTGAGGAGGGGTGAGTCGTTAACGCACTCTCCTCAACAAAGCCTCCGGATTGCTGTGGTAGTTGTCTGGTAGGTCGAAACCATTCATAAAGTGTCCTGTTTACACCACAAATAAACAGAACGAGGGTAAGCCCACAAATGAAAGCAGTAACTTGTTGATAGAAATATCAATGTTAAAATTCTGATATCTTAGCATATTGCTTCCCCAGCAACGGCGCCAAAAATGCTTGTTAACACTTCTTAACATCACATCAAGAATATCACTATTCCTGGTACGGCGTAAGAAATGATTGTTGGCATTTGTTATACTTTAGGAATAAAATGAATTAATCCGCAAGCGCACGGAACACCATTGTAGCATTTCATCCGGGAGTATTCCAAGGTATCATATTTATTTTCCTAAGGGAAGCTAGGCGTAAAATTATCTTGGTTTAACAAAGATATAGGTACAAGAATTATACCAACTTACCAAAAACAGGGTAAAGATGTTCAATAATAGTGGTAAAGGTAGCAACATAGGAGAAATCCACACTAAGATAAATAAAGAGATCGGTTAAGCTAGCGGGAGGACAACGAGTCTAAGTCTAAGATTCCTAAAAATATAACTTCCTAATATATCTAAGTCAAGCGTCAAATCCTAGTTACTTGGGTTAAGTGCTTACACCACTTGCTTGGTACAGCCTTGAGTCTTTTACCTGTTAGCTCACTTCGGAGCACGAAAACATTCCACTAATATGGGTCGGTAACTAACCTCTCTACTAATGATTACGCTATCGCTAGACAACTCTGCTTGAGACTTCCCGAACGTGGTGGATTACTAAAGGGACGGACAGGGCTGTCACCACAAGCCTCCTACCACACAGTCCGTGGGGACAAATGCAAATCCAGGTAGCGTTAACTTAGGCACCATGCCTAAGTCTTCACGAGATATTCCTCCGTTGTCCTAGTGGAAGAATAACCAAGAAATAACCAAGTTTAAGCTCAAAAAGAACCAAGCTTAATTAAATCCTAGACGGGAAACCCGTGAACTACGCAACAAAGTTTCTTCTCGATTATTATAACTTAATAAAAATGACTAAGTTAAGATAAATACTTGATAAGATATAAAAAAAGATATTTATATTGATAAAGGATAAGTCTTTCATAAAGAGAAAAGATACAAGAGAGCTCATACCAAGACTCCAAGACAATTTTGGAATCCCGAGCGATGCCCTCAACTACAGTCTAACTCCCGACTAACTAACCTACTCTACTAAGTAGCACAAGTAGTGGGAAATAGACTCCTTGATGTGTTTCTTGCATCGATGCCCTTTTCTGCTGAATTCCACCTCTATTTATAGGTGGCGATGGTCTGGGGGGTATTTGTAGGTGAAGGAGGGGTTGTTGGCCGAAGTCGGTGCATCGGGCGGCGGGCCATGCCGGGCGGCCACTTGTGCCAGGCGCGGCCGGGTATGTCGGGCGGCAGCCGAGGCTGGGTGGCCATAGGATCATGTCGGTTCGTGATCGACTTCTTTTGGTTGGCTCGGATCTTGTCCTGATGGCAGTTATTGGGTTGGTTTGTACCGACTTATCTGTTTTAGGGCCGGTAGGTTTATTGGGCCTTATGGGCTGGCAACCCTGGGTGACCAACCCAAGCCGGGCAGCAGGCCAGGCTGGGCTGCAAGCCAGGCCAGGCGGCAACCTTCGTCGGGTGCCGACCCCTCCAGGTCGCCCCTTGACTTCTCCCGGTTAGGCCACTTGTTGGCCTTTTTTTCCTTAGCCATATCTCATCATTCTTAATCCGGGAGGAGAAAACGGCATCACGGTAAAGTGTTTTTGCAAAACCGGCCGGGTCGGACAATCAACCTGAAAAATGACTCCGGTTAATCAGTCGGGTCGCTGATTTCAGCCGTATATGACCCTGTCGGCCAGTTCCTGATTTTAACCTGAAAACAACCCTGTCGACCGGTGAAAACGGTTGTTTCATAGTCGTGATGGGCTGACAAGGTGTTTCTTCATGTTTTTTCATATTTTGGCTCTCTTGTGCCTGCAAACACATATTTCACCAAAACTCATGGAACTTTATTAGTTTAGACAAGTATTTATTAAACTTTGTTCTTTACCTTGTATTTCTCGACAGGTTGGTGGCCGATTCTAGGTTTTATCGGCCACCAACAGTGCTCACTAGCGATGCCCCTTTCACCAACGGGCTCAAACCATGTACAAACGTGTGACTGCTATCGAGACTTAATCTCAGCAATGGACATAGAATAGTTCACCTATGAGAATTTATATGTAGGATAGGGGTATGCGCGAGATCGAGAGACGATGTTAACACAAGACACTGATGTATAGAGGTTCAGGCCTCCCATAGGATAATAACCCTACGTCCTCTATTCTATGCTATTTGTATTCATATGTCTAGATCATAGATTTAGACGAGAAGGGTAGACCTAGACGATGATGTCTAGTTTTGTCTAATTGTGCGATCTCTCTAATTGAGCTTGTCCTTTGAGGGAGGCCCCTGCCCCGCCTTATATATCCGGGGGGATAGGATTATATGGTGGAGTCCTAGTCGGTCTACTATACATATCCAAGTAGGAGTCTAGTTTGCTTTCCTTATCTGTGAGGTATCCCGATGGTATGTATGATCGACAAGCCCCCGAGAGTCTTGCAAGCTGGATGATAATCTTCAATAGCTTCCCGACTGGTTCGTGCCATATATAGTGCTTCAGCTTTATATCAGTGAGCTTGTAAGGGTCTCAAAGATCTAAAAATGTCCTCGAGAAATCAACTGGGGCACCGAGTAGGTGCACCTAATTATGTGTAACCCCCGACTCTTGTATCATTTTGTATCATTCGGAAACTATAAATAATGCAAGAGTCCAAAACAAGAATAGTCATGTTGGCTCTCTTTAAGGAGAAATTACTCAAATCATCAAATTCGAGTGATAAATAACTAAGTAGAATGACATCAGTCATTACCGAGTGATAAATGACTTAGACGAGTGACTTCAATCACTTCTGAGTTGTAGATGACTCAAACCAATGACTTCAATCATTGTCAAGTGCTATATGATATACTCGGGTGACATCAATCACAACCGAGTGATATTAAGTTCACGGGTGACATCAATCATAGCTGAGTGAACGAGGCTTATGACGTCAATCATAGCCAAGTACTAAGTTACCATGACTTCAATCTTGATTAAGTAACCTTTTCTTAAGAATAATAATCATTCATATCTTTGAGCTTTATTTTCTCTATTATAGACTGACTTCAATCAACTGAGTGATCCTTGTTATTTTGCGTATGTGACCATCAGTTCATAGAGACATGATCATCAATCATGCTTTGAATGATTATGGCATCAACCATTTTTGATAATGCACTTCTCTTCAAAGAAGCACATATTGATTGAGTGACCATCAAGCCACTATCATATGAGCATCAACCATAAATTTGATAGAAAGTGCTTCTCTTCAAAGAAGCCCCCGAGACAATCACCATTATGAGTGGCAGTCACGCTCAACTCAGAATATGATGTCCGAGTGGCAGTGACAGTCAACTCAAGATGATAAGGTCAAGTGAAGAAGGCAGTCGAGGTAGTTGTAGCCGTCGAGCGCTGACGAAGTGATGGCCGAGTGAATCCAACGGTCTGATATGTGGCCGACCGATGGTAGCAGTCGAAGCTAGCATAGCTGTCTGATGAAAGCGGTCGGAGCTCGGTTGGATCTGATATGGCCGATGGTGGCAGTCGAAGCTGGTGTAGCCAACCGATGAAGGCAGTCGGAACTTGCGTGGCCGACCGATGAGAGCGGTCGGAGCTGTAAGCCAACCAATGAAGGTGGTCGGAGATGGCGTGGCCGACCAATGAAGGCGAGAAAATCACTCTGTGTCGAGTGGTGTATCCGCTTATCAGTCATAAATCTTCCTGACAATAAAGTAAATTAGAATAATTAGTTATAATTAATATTATTTGTTTGTAAACTTATTTTTATAAGTCAAACAAATAAGTTGACTAAAAATCAAGTATGTATTCATTTTTCTCTGTAAGTAGACCGACTTGCACATAGCAGCGTATTCGCGCGTTAGCAACCAGATCGATCTACTGTAGGATACTTAGGAAAAAATATAAAGAGCTTGGAGCTTGGTCTACCGCAACAATATCGGTCATAATTTACTCTTGCGTAGCAATCAGAACCAGTCGACATATGACCTCTCGCAACTTTGGCTCTGGGTTTAGTGTAGTGGTAGTCTGTCACGTGGCAAAGAAGTTTTATGCCTTAGTTGCTTAATGGCGTAAGACTAGAAATAAGACCAAATCACAAAATAAGATGCAATAGATCGGTTGAGGTTGAAGCAAAAAAAAGTGAAACTTAAACAGACGACATGGGTCACAATGGTGTCAGAGCTGAAGCACTACTGAAAGGTCACCGACCAACATGTGTACTGCTAGATTCACAAAATAGTGAGAGAACACGTGTATATATACACAAACCAGGCTTGATTGTTTAGTATGAAGAATTAAAGAATCAAGACAATAAAAAGATGAATAAAGCCATAAAAGAGCACTAATTAGAAAGCTCAACTTTACTCATCAAAGAACCTATGACCTTCTACTTAGAAAACAGAGATAAACAGCCATGGGAAAAAGGTATGAAGGCCATGAACCCAAAATCTTGAAAATAAATCAAGAAAGTATAAAGATACTTAGCTTTGATATTCGGTGAGTTGAAGATGAGCCCCCGAGCGTGCCGATGTGGTTGGCGAGCGGCCGAACGTCAAATTCGAGCCATGATGTCACTGGAACATCAAAGCTCGAAGTGATTGGCTTGTGTCACCAAGTAGTCGAGTATCAAGTCGCCAAGTGGTTGACTGACACGTCGAACTGTTAAGTCATCAAAGGCCTCGTCGATTAACCGAGTGGGTGAAAACCCAATGCGCCAAGTCATTGACGGCGTCGCTGAGTAGCTGAGTAGCCGTTGAGTCGCCGTGGTGCTGTGATGTTGTCGAGTGGCCGAGTCAAGTCTCCGTGGTGGACCAATGTCACCCAGTGACCGAGTTGCAACAATGTTGTCGAGTGACGTTGATGTAAATATGGCCCGATCTTTCGAGAGGTAAGGGGATAAACTCAAATTTGGGGAACACGACGTCAACGACCCGGCTTGAATTAGACACGATCCATCCCTGCAACCCTTATACCAAGCACAACTTGATTGTTCCTGCAAGTGAAATCAAGAACACAAGCAAGAGAGGATAAACACGCAATCTGAAATTGCAAATATGGATGAAGCGAATCACAAGAAAAGGTTCAAGCTCTGAACACAAAAGGACTAATCGCCACAGTGGTGTAGAACAAGAACAGGGGCCCTGGATTACTGTAAAAGGACTTGTCGCCACACTTACAATAATTCGATCAAGTTTCTCTCTAGAAAACTGAACTAAACAAAACCCGAAACTAAAATACGGTGGCTACTGAGTTTATGTAGGAAACAAAGACGTCCTAGGGTTAGGGGCGACCAGGGGGGGGGGGCGCCCACAACATGGGCTTATGGCCCGATACGATACATGGCCAAATTGGCCCAAAATAGGTGGCACAGCACCTTGTCATGGTCACATATTATGACTCACGACCCTTCTGGAGCTAGGACCAGAACCAAAATGATTGTGTCATTGTCCCCTTTCCAACGCATCAAAGAACGCCTCGTTTGAACGTCGGATGTGGAAGATATCATCAAAACCGTGAAGGGGTGTCGGCTGAATCCGAGACGAACGCGGCGACCGAGTTGGTGACGACTTGTAACTTGGGGAAGGCCATGATATGCGCGTATCCAATATGGTGATGTCCTCATCATCCTCCCCTTCTTGAATTGGAGTCGCCCTCGACTCCATCTCAGCATCAATCTCTTGCAAAAGGTTAGTACTAGCAGAATGCAAAGTACAAGATACATGATCATCGATAGAAGATATATCATGACAAAGCATAGTATAGCAAGGTGCATCATGATTATCACAAAGATCAGTAATAGTAGATGTCATAGCAAGAAAAGCATCTCCCTTTAACTGAATAGCCTTATGTTTAACATCAGAAAGTTATTTGTTATCATGTTTATTCTCAGTATTTTCAGCAAGTAGTTTAAAATAATTTCTAATATCAGCAGGCAATAACGGACGCAAAGTAATATTCCTGTCCTTATGCACGAATGTATATGTATTAGTTCTATCATGGTGGGCAGCATCCGTATCATATTCCCATAGATGGCCTAATAAAAGCAAACATGCTTGCATAGGTACAACATGAAAATCAGTAGAGTCTTGATAAGAACCTACTGAAAAGTGTATGCGTGCTGATCGAGTTACCTGTGCCGTACCACTATTGTTGAACCATTTGATATTGTAGGGCTGATGTAGTGCATGCGTGGTCAAGCCAAGTTTGCTTACCAAATCAGAACTTACCAAGTTGTTACGGCTCCCAGTATCAATGATGGTGAGAACACGGCGGTCCGCGACAATGAGGTACATGTAGAATAAATTGTTGCGTTGTTGTTCTTCCTCTTGTCCCACCTGAGTGGTCAACACACATTGTACAATGAGACTAGGAAAACCCGCGGTGGCAGCAATGGAATCAATGGCGGTAGTCTCCTGCTCCTCCGTCGAATCTGCAACAAGGTTAGGCATACGAGCAAATTCATCTTCAACATCACTAGAACTTTTATACCCATCAGCGGTAGCGATAAAAGCACGACGACTAGGGCAATCCTTCATGACATGTCCCATGCCCTTACAGCGGTGGCAAATAATGGTGGTGGAGGAGCCACTCCTAGTACCGGAAGTAGTAACCTTCTTCTGGTATTGGTGCTGCACACTAGACGATTGCGCTGCAGAAGTAGGCGCAAGTAGAAAAGTTGTTACTGGTGTCTTAGCAACATGACTCTTCAAGTTCTCTACTCCAGTGCGTTGCTGGAGATATTGCTCAGTGTTGGACCTGCAAGATTGTTGTGGAAGGCGTCCCTGTACTTCTCGTTCAGCCTTAAGAGCAATATGATACAATTGGCTGAACCTATTCTACTCTTTATAGTCAACAATATTCTGGATATCACGGTTCAAACCACCAAAAAATCTAGCACTAGTTTCAACATCATCTTCATGTATATCACAACGTGCTAAACCAATAAGCAATTCCTGATAATATTCCTCTACTGTTTTACTACCTTGTGTTAAAGATTGTAATTTCAAAAGTAAATCATGTTGGTAATAAGGAGGAACAAAACGAGATTTCATGCGTTGTTTCAAAACAGGCCAAGTGGCAGGTATAGCAACATTAGTATTGCAAAGATCATTCCACCAAAAGAGAGCAAAACTTGTAAACTCACTAGTAGCAAGTCTACTCTATGCTCAGCAGGAACTAAATAAGAATTAAATTTCTATTCAACAGCAAGTTTCCAATCTAAGTATGCTTCAGGATCAGCACTACCAGCAAAAGGTGGTATGTTAAATTTGGGCTTAACAAAAGTATCAGTATTACCACGATTGTTATTACCTCCCATACCGTGTCGATTACGGTGAAGACGGTCTGCATCACGGTCAAAATCATCATCATCAGCAGCTCGTTGAGGTGGAGGTCATCGTTCAACATCCTCAATGCGGTGGACAACAGTGTTGATGTGACCCATCAACTCGGCAAACTTCGTTTCCATGAATGTACGCTGGTCCGCAAGAAGCTTCGTGAGCTCGGCCTTAGAGACACAATCATTGAAGTCTGTAGGGGACTCCAACTCTCCAGGTGTCCCTTTTCCTTTCTCTGACATGGTTAAAAGCAAAAGACAACACTAAATAAAAAGATTAGCCCTATCAACTAGCAGGCAGCAAAGGGTGTAGAAAGTGGAAAACAATATCAGAAGCAATGTATCACAATCTTGCAAGTGTTCTTACCAAAGCTAAATAGGTCGACACAATCTGTAGTTGAGCTTGGGTGTAACAGTTGCAAGGAAGAAACCTGTGCTGCAATATGTATAGCTTGAAAGGCTAATATGTATGTCAATGAAACACAATTTAATAACTGATAGTAGCACTGAATAAATGTCCAAAGCAGTGTCCTAATTGCTAGCAAAAGAATCATGTTCAAAAACAGTTGTGACAGCAAGAACAATAGCAAAGAACAATGGCAAAGGCAGCAAGGAACAAAACAGACTTCACAGACTTAGAATTTTCAGGGCGAGGGGGGGGGGTGCAAATCAAAATCTTATTTTTTTGTATGATTTTTCCACTATTTTTCTGTGATAGAGGAACACAAAGGAAGGAACCACAAGAAGTTTCAACTCAAACAGAGGGAAAACAAAGGGTAGGCAAAATCTCAAAGTTTCACCGAAAGTGCTATTTTTGACTTCATATTTTTTTTTCTATTTTTTCCCGATTTTTTTTTGAATTTTTTGACGAGGGCACACAGGGCGGAGCCGAGTGTGGATCACCTCAACTTTGAGTCAAGAATCTGCTGTAAAAAATTTAGCCCAATCAGAGCAACGAGCAAAAAGTTATGCCTGTTTTATCGAAGGTATGTCAAGATAGGGTTTGAGGGGTGAGGGGGGGGGGGGGAACCGAATCGGGTAGGGTTTTTTTGTTGGCAACAGATTGTGAGTGTGGTGGGTGATTGACACGATGGTGAATCCAATGGAAAACACGATGGTGATGGTGGTGTGCAGTGAAGATCAAAACACAAACCGAATCGAAACACAAATTCAAACCAGCAATGGAACTCGACTAGGACACAAACTCAACACTACGGACTCTGAAATTAAATTATGCAAAGGCTAAACAATGTCTGGGGTGGTGGGGAAATATTTTTTTGTAGGCTTTTTTTTGGATAAAAGGTGATGAACACAAACGAATCTAAAGGGATGAACACGATAATACCTCACGGGGAACCTAGAATCTGATACCACTTGATGTAGATATGGCCCGATCTTCCGAGAGGTAAGGGGATAAAATCGAATTTAGGGAACTCGGCATCGACGACCCGGCTTGAATCAGACACGATCCAACCCCGCAACCATTACACCAAGCACAACTTGATTGTTCCTGTAAGTGAAATCGAGAACACAAGCAAGAGAGGATAAACACGCAATCTGAAATTGCAAATATGGATGAAGCAAATCACAAGAAAATGTTCAAGCTCTGAACACAAAAGGACTAATCGCCACAGTGGTGTAGAACAAGAACAGGGCCCTGGATTACTGTAAAAGGACTTATCGCCACAGTTACAATAATTCGATCAAGTTTCTCTCTAGAAAACTGAACTAAACAAAACCTGAAACTAAAAGACGGTGGCTACTGAGTTTATGTAGGAAACAAAGACGTCCTAGGGTTGGGGGCGACCAGGGGGGGGCGCCCACAACATGGGCTTAAGCCCCGACACGATACATGGCCAAGTTGGCTCAAAATAGGTGGCACAGCACCTTTTCATGGTCACATATTATGACTCACGACCCTTCTGGAGCTAGGACCAGAACCAAAATGACGGTGTCGTTGTCCCCTTTCCAACGCATCAAAGAATGCCTCGTTTGGACGTCGGATGTGGGAGATATCATCAAAACCGTGAAGGAGTGTCGGCTGAATCCGAGACGAACGTGGCGACCGAGTTGGTGACGACTTGTAACTTGGGGAAGGCCATGATATGCGTGTATCCAGTATGGTGATGTCCTCATGAGACGTAGTCATCGGGTCGTCATCAAGTAGCCCCTGAACATGTGTCCATGTGACCACCGAGCGGTCGAGCCATCGAGCCGCGACAATGTTGCCCAAGTGACGGAATCCGCAGAAGCATCAAGTTGCCGGAGGTGTCGTCATAGTGGACGAGGTAGCCGAGTGGCGGTCGCCCTCGTTGAAGGCGTCGCTAGGTTGATGACGAGTCACTGAGCAGTAGAGTTGTCGAGCCGTGATGATGTTGCCCGAGTGACGGAATCTGCCAAAGCGAGTTACCGGAAGCATCGTCGTCGAAGACATCGAGGAGTAGCCCCCGGGTAAATCCTTGTGATCACCGAGCGGTCGAGCCATCGAGTCACGGCGATGTTGCCGACTCATCAGTAGGCGTCATTGTAGTGGACGGTGTCGTCGAGTCACCATATCACAGTGATGTTGTCGAATGACCGAGTCGCGGTGATCGGCTGAGTGGCCAAATCGCCAAATCCATTAGGCAAGTCATCAAATTGCTTGAAGCAGTGTGCAAGAGCGATCCTGGCCATATGGTCCAGTTATCTTCCTAGTCATCACCGATGGTTGGAGTATGGCCTGACTCCAGCATGGCACTCGGCGTCTGTGGAGTCTGTGGCCTTCCTTCCTTTGGTGCTGATGAAATCGGGCAAGCCGCCTTATGCATGGTCGCAACTCCTCTCATGCTGGAGCCAACGAAGAGGCCCTTTGGTTATCAAGATCAGCTTGCTCCCTCACGTGACGAGGTTTTTCCTCTGTATATACATGCAAAAAGGTCGAAGCCAATCACATGTACATATATTAGTCGGCTATATAAATTGATTAGTATAATTTGAGGAATTAATACAGAACTATATTAAATATAAAGGAAAGAAACTTCCTTGTTCAGGTGTGTATGAGTAGCACTCTTCGTCGTATATACGGAACTATATTAATACGGACTTAGCCTTATGTGATCCTGGCTAGACTCTTAGTCGAATTTGCTCAAATCTGCAAAAAAAACGTGTATGGGTAGCACTCTTCGTCGATTGCTTGACTTGGCTTCGGAAATTGATCTCGCCGACTTCATCGACTCTGGCTTCAGAAATTCATCCAAAATTGTTGCACAGCAACATAACGTCACTATCTTCATGGAGCCAGCAGGAACGACAACAATATGCATTCCGACCAAAAATATGCTCGAAGATGAATCTTGAAGGAGAAAATTGGCCATCGAATTTTGAGGAGCCGATCTCAACATGAGCCTTATCAATGACACGACGCTTCAACGCCTGTCTGCTCATGATGAGATCTTGAAGTAGATGGAGACCATCGAACTCGACAAGCCGACCGTCACGCTGCTCCCCTTCCTGGCGTGCCAACTGTCGAGACTTAATCTCAGCAATAGACATAGGGTAGTTTACCTATGAGAATTTATATGTAGGACAGAGGTATGCGCGAGATCGAGAGACGATGGTAACACAAGACGCTGATGGATACAGGTTCGGACCTCCCAGAGGATAATAACCCTACATCCTGTGTTCTGTGGTATTTCTATTCAAATGTCTAGATCAGAGATCTAGATGAGAAGGGTAGACCTAGATGATGATGTCTAGTTGTGTCTAATTGTGCGATCTCTCTAATTGAGCTTGTCCCTTGAGGGAGGCCTCTGTCCCGCCTTATATATCCGGGGGTAGGGTTACATGGTGAAGTCCTAGTTGGTCTATTATACATATTCAAGTAGGAGTCTACTTTGCTTTCCTTATCTATGAGGTACCTCGATGGTATGTATTATCGATAACGGCCTTGACAACCGATCACGATTGGCTCGATCACTGACACCTAACCGGTTAAGGTCTCACCATAGATCAAATGTAACAACCTAGATCACACCCTAGCCATAGATGTGCATGAATGCTCAAGTTACTCTTACTAGCACTTCCAAGATATGCAATATCTCCTCCTAGTGCTCTCCTCTTTTCCTCTTGGCTCTCATCAAATGCTCCAAGCAATTTTACTGGCCAAGAGAGGTCTCCAAGACCCTAGCAACAAAGTTATATAGGCTTCCAACCTCTAACTAGTCATTGCTCCACGAAATCATCTCTCTGGACACCTTTGACCGGACTATCCGATCATTGCCAGACCGGACCGTCCGGCCTCTCTAGAATAGCTCATTGTATTGCCTTATGTGATCCACTAGTATACTTAGGTTGTTGTTCCTTTCATAGGTTCATTATTTTGCTAGTGTGATCACCTCTAGAGATGTTATAGGAGTTGTTTGAGTGGTCGGTTTTGGAAATTAGCGAATTTGATACATAGTATGAGTTCCCGATTCACCCCCCCCCCCCCCCTCCCCCCTTCTCGGTCACTTGGTCTTTCAGGTCATTGTCATCAATCGTCAAGGCAATCACCATCCATATGATTTATAGTAGAGTTTAGAGATGATTTTTATAAAGATAATACTCGTGTAGATATTATCCCATAATATTATAGTTGTCATCTATCACCAAAATATTCATATCTTAAAAATTCAATCATCAATGGTCATGAAACTTACAATCACATACGTATCTTTCCTTATAGTCCTCAAGGATAAGACTGCCTTGATGGTGTAGTGCACCTCCTATCATCAAACGCCACTCCCGGTAAGCGTTCTGGGTCGCCTCCCAGTCGTCAACGCACCACCTATCCACCATCTCCACCTAGCACTCGAGATAGGCGGTGCACCAATACAGACAAGCCTACACATCATCAAGAATATGACATATAAGATCCTTTTTAATGTACTTAATCTCAAGAAAAATCATACTTAATCGGGACACTTGGTAAATAGTTGACGGCCGCCAGTCAACAGTGTTGGTCGGCTCACGTGGGCCTCTTTGCTGAGTGTCACACCTTTGTTAAGATCCAGGGTCATGTTTGCTGAATGTTTTCTCTGTGGCACTAGGCCAAAGGCCACAAATTGCCCAGTGTCAGGTGTTTGCCGAGTGTTACTCATAGGACACTCAGCAAACAAGTTGTTTGTGAGTGCTCGACATTTGACACTCGGCAAACGCCCAGGTACTTGGCAACAACCCCATTTCCGGTAGTGATTTTATTATTTGTGGTCTTATTAGTTTCGTGGTCCCGCATGCCAACATGTAGCAGCATGATAAAATATATATGTTTTTCAATATATTTGGGGTCCATATTATGGGCAGTGTTTATACTTTTTTTTATTATCTCGTGTTTATACTTTCTAGCGAATGGGCTTTTGTGTTGTTGTGAGCTATATTACAAATTGACTGCATGTTAGTGGTCACAAAGAAATATCAATATTCCAAATATGAGCCAACGTGCATGCATGTAGGATTAACTTGATTCGCTGAAGAGTATGAAAAGTAATTAAGAAGCAATTAAAGAAGGGCGTTCATTAATGCCTAATGCACGCACGCATGGGGGTGATGGGGCGGCGGTACCCTGCTCATGCGGCCAGGCGAGCTAGTTTGGTGGGGAGAATGGGACATCCAGGTGGCTGGAGCTGGAGTGTGAATTATGATATAATAAATCACATCTAGGTCTGAATTAGTGCTGCCCTATATGAAGGATATGAAACGAAAAGAAGATATACAAATTATATTAGGGCCATGGGTGAGATTGATTGAAGAAAAAAATTGCAATGGCTAGAAACAGCACTGTAATAGACAATTAAAGTGGCAACACAATAAGTAATCAACACTTAAACTTCACCACGAAAGTGACGATGGAACTAATCACGCCGCTGACTGTCATGATTAATTTCCAGTGGTTGTAAATAAAAGCATGCCCCTTGGTCACAATCCACTTTGACTTGTAACGCTCGATCTCTACCATGGTGCGGACATAGCAGGTTCCAAGACGCAGGCCCCTGAAGCTCGTGAAGAAGTTAAGGACTTCCTTGTTGGTGAGCCCAGCTCCTCCTTGCAGGATATGCTTTTCTCGCAGCACCTGCACGTCCTCCGCTCTGTTCACCAGGGAGGCGAGGAGGAGGAGATACGAGCAAACAGCAGACTCTTCGTCTCTAACTCCACCACCTTGAAAATTTGGTGTCCTGCACAGCTCGAGAGCCTCCATGTTGAGGACGCAGCTTGCACGTACATCGTCAAGGGACAGCGGCGCCAGGGAGAGCTCAGCCAACAGGATCCATCTCGGCTTGATGCCCATGTGAATGACCTCTGTTGTTTTGTTGGCTCTGAGCGAGATGCCCATTTCGACAAGCTCGTTGGCACCGACAGATAAAGATATTGAGCCCTTTGGTACTGGACGAGGCTTCTTGCTTCTTCCTACAATGTAGTGCTGGAGGAGGCCAAGGAGATGGGGTGGGTTGTCGCAGGTCCCATTCCACCTAAAACAACCAACATTTTCCTTGCGGTCTTGCAG
This sequence comes from Eleusine coracana subsp. coracana, assembly GCA_032690845.1. NCBI lineage: Eukaryota > Viridiplantae > Streptophyta > Magnoliopsida > Poales > Poaceae > Eleusine > Eleusine coracana. The sequence goes on from CM064426.1 coordinate 15,610,067, forward strand.
ACAACCTTTCTTCATTTTAATGAATCCTCGCAAGGTCGGCTCGGGCATGAACTTCAGGACAGCGTCAACCACTGGCCATGGGAGCTGGTTTTCGAGCAGCATAATGTCATGAAAAATGTCAGCCTCATTGGAGTCGATGAAATTGCAGAACGGTCGCATATCTTTACAAATCTCATTAGTATACGTAACAAACATATACTGCACCAAGAAGCAAGCGTCATAGAACATCATAGGTAGAAAGTCATCATCGCTGATACCTGCCACCACATCTTGGTCATAGAGCTTACGAGCACCTCTCGCAGCTTCGACAACGGCATCATACATCTCCTGTACAGCCCAAGTCTGCCTTGACTTTGTAGAATAATACGCTATGCAGTGGCAGGCAGCCGCATATTTCATCTTCTCCGCCTTCTTGAGGTTGGCTTGATGCTGGTGGTAAGGGCCGATGGCCATCACCATTGGAACGGTGGCACAACGTTCACGGAGACCCCGAGCTCGAATAATGCTTTCAGGGAACTTATACATCTTCATTCCTTTCGGCTCCTCATCCTTAGCAACATCTTCCACTGCTCCCTTGAACACACGTTCCGCATCATTGATATCCATATTGTGGGATTCATCCACGAACTCTTGCTCTGCAATCATCCCAATTGGGCCGGCTGCTGCATATTCAACGATCTGGCCATTAGAGTCGGGGGCAGATGTTTGGATGCAGTTGTCAAATATGTCAGTAGAGGCATACTCCACAGCGAGGTAAGGAGCATATACTACTGGTTCCGTAATCCAATTGGCCAGCTGAAGATCGCAGGGAACCCATACTTCAGCTGGTTCCATGCTCCAATCGGCTAGCTGAGAGTATTTGTTGCTGCAAAAAAAAAAAAATTGTATAAGAAACTGGAAACAAAGAGTATTGAGGAAAGAGCTAGCTAACAGTAGATCACACAGAAACTTTTTTTTTTGAAACAACATCACAGAGAAACTACTAGCTAGCATCGGAACTAATGTCATGGGAGAAACAAATCAATGATTAGTTAGAGACCTAAGAAGAGAACGGAAGGCTTACAACCCGGCAGAAAGGAGCACTTCACTGCCGATCGTTTTATAGGGCCGCCATGTTCATGACGCTTTTTCTGTTCCGAGCACCCAAACTCTCTTAGACAAACTAACTAAAAGCTTCTTCTTTTTTTCAATTTGGTACGCTTCTCCAACAGTAGTATTTATAAAAGAACTAATACTTTTTTCTTTCTTGCAATTAGACATTAGTCATCGCCTTGTTCTTCGATTTTTCTTGACCAAATTCTCCTGGTGCCATTCAAAATTTACCTTTCTCTCTGTGACATGAAAATTTTAATGTCCTACATGCCACTATCGTTAGTTTCTCCATCTAATAATGTTAAATAACAGTGAAAAGACAAAAATACTCATATAACGTGAAGAAATTTATTTATATTTCTATTATACTACTACACACGTACACAAGTAGTATAGTAAAAATGATACTTTCAAATAAAATTCCAAAACAATTGCACATATAAGACAACATAATTACACATATTATATTTGGCAATGCACAATATTATTTTGGAATTTCTTACTAGTGATAATTAGAAAAATCATTTTTATGGTACTACTATTGTATGTTGTTTATCAATTTTTATTTAAAAATATTATATTTTATGATACTACTTGTGTATGCGTGTAGTGGCATACAGAAGTAATGAACAAAGCTAATTATAACTCTAGTTAATGTGATATCCTGGTCTAAGGCTTAATAGGATTGATAGAGTACTCATGTGAACAAGTTACAACTTTTTTTCTAAAATCTCATCTCTAAAGAACTCTGAGGTTAAGTGTGCTTAGCCTGGAGCGATGGGTGACTGACCGGAAAGTTATTTCCGGATGCGTACAAGTGAGAACAAAATGCACAGAAAAGATATGTCACATCCGAGCGATCTGCCACCCTCGCAGTCACATAATACGTCTATCAGCGAGTTAATCAATTGGACAAGCTATTTTTTGTATATAGCCCCATCAAAATGATTTAGAATAATTCATTCTTGCATCGTTGTGATCATGTCCGCCTGGACCTTGGCTATCTCGGCATCAAGGAGCTGCATCGACATGAGGTGCTCATTGTTTTTCTCTTCAGTTGCATAATCCACACCTTGACGATGCTTGAAGTATTAGAATGTTAGTATGTCGGCTTCTACCTTTGGCTTATTCTTAAGTCTCAACATCTTTTATCCTTCCGTGGTGAATGTGGGTGGATATTGAAGTATATTTAGTAGTTTAAATATTATACATCTAGAATTCCATATGTATCTTAGGAGGTAGCTTGCCCCCAGAATATGAAATCTCGTAATACCGATCGAGAGGATCAATGCAATAAAATCCATATGTTCTATCCAATTCTATTCCTCTTACAGTGACGTCCGAATGTGCAACGTATTCTAATGAATTTTGAAGGCCTATTCAAGTATGCGGTCTTGAGAGTTGTGTGTAGTTGTAGGTATCAATATATGTGTGTAGGCGTGTGTTGGTACAGTGAGTGCGTGGAGAAAATAATTAGGTGATCTATTTCTCATCCCACCTGTTGAAATCCGTTTGTTTCAAAGTTCTCATTCTTATGCAGCGCCAACAGTCGAACTCACAACTTTTATATCTGTATAAGTCTGCAACCTAACGCCTTACCACCTTATTTATCAGTTCCATTCAGATACTGATCAGAATGGCTTGCATGTCCCACAAGGCTCCATCCGGCAAAATACTAGTTAATATTGTTGGTCCATTCCGATCGATACTGGCTAAGAGAATAAGAGAAACCAGCCGATATTGGTCCATATTCAAAGTAACATCTCATTTGAATGTGCATCATCCCAATATTATACAAAATATGGCCATTGTAAACTAAAAGTTATTCATTTTAAACATGATTGTAGTCAAAACTATATGTTATGCTCCCTCCGTATATTTCTATTGTTCACATTCTGTATTTCAAATTTAAACTACCAGATGTCAACAAATAAAATACAGATGAAGTATATGTTTATGTGTGAGTATATTTTTTATAATATTATTCAATTAGAGACTGGAATATTATGATGGTACTAACGTCTTGTTCCAATGACCAAACCGGAATAGCAACCGGAATTTGATTGAGAAGTTAGCTTACCAGCATGGCAGAGGGCAGTAGAATTTCTTTGTGGTCTCTTTTGACCCAACAAAATGCACATACAAAACTTATGAACTCAAATCATACATATTTAAATCGCATGAACTTTTAATGGACTAAAAAAATTAGCATATCAAAGTTTGGGAAGAAGAACAAATACTGCAAATGCAATGTCATATACACGTCATACTGTATTATACAACATGGTGTCCATATAAAAGCTTAAATCATGCAATATTTTGATAGACCAAAAAAATATAAGTGCCACAAAGGGCAATAACCACTAAGATAATGACGATCGATCTGGCTCCATCATATGAGCAATCATGGCCAGGCTTTCTTACTCTTAGCTTAGCTAGTGGGTTCCAGACAGAGATCACATCTTACTAGTTTACACCAACCTGAGTAAGCACTATGGTATCAAATATATAATTTGGTTTCTTTGTATTCAGTCTTTTTCCATAGACCATCTTCATGATAGGCCATAAAGAGTGAAATATGGCATTACTTATCACGAACTTATATCACACGAACTTAAAAGTCATATGAATTTTACAAAAAGTTAATATGGACTTAAATCTTTAATTAATTACATTCATTAGCTAGTTACTCCACATTCAATAGGAGATTCAGAACTGCTGGATTTTCTATGTAAAATCCAGCTCTGATTTGGCATAGCTTATAAGTACATTGTAAATGATGAATCTTGGTATATAAATCTAATATATAATAATTTGTATAGATGGTGTCTCATATGAATGCCTTTATAAATCAGCTTTGGAGTATCTAACACTGCATCATACTCAGATAATCTTAGTAAATCTAGATATATATTAAAGTATACTAGATGACAAGGTTCATGGGAGAGACTTGTTGAAGAATGTAATTCATTCAAAAGGTTTTAAGCTGAAAATAATTTCAGTTTGTAAGATTGTCATTAGATAATAATAAGTATATATTGTCAGTAATAAAGAATGACATTACTGGGATAGGGAAATTTATCATAATTTAAAATAATAGGCAGTTCATATAAACATTTAAGTGATGGTGACTATTTTAATTTGATGTACTGAGTGCTGCCATAAACACAAATACACAATAACATAATAATATATGGCAGGAATGAGAAGAAAGAGTGAGCAGAACAGGCTGCATAGTGAACATACTGTACCATACTATTAGTGGAGATTGATGATGTACAACAGCATAAATAGTGAACTCCCCGATGCTTTCGGAAGCTAAAAGAAAGTTTAATACATTGTGATCAGAGGTCAAGATTGGAGGGTTAAGGTTCAATAATCAAGACATCCATCAGTTGGATAATGTGACCTCCACTAGATGGATAATTTGTATATTGTTCTTTCTAACCCTTTTTTTATCAAAAGATTAACGTGGAGTGGTGGCGCCTTTGGATGCAACGTGAATTATGATGTGATGATTGAAGTTAGTTATAAATGGAAAGCCCAGACGTGACATAAAGCATCATCTGTCCTGAGAATATATATATATATATATATATATATATATATATATATATATATATATGTATGTATATATATATATATGCCTTTTTTAATTAATAATTATGGTCATATTGGTCAGTTTTTTTTTATGGAAAGCTAGAGGCATGAGTTTGTGTCACTCACGATGCCACATGATGTAAAGGTACCACAAATCATACAGTATATCGAACCAATTCATTATTACAACTAACTTGCACTACGTTGATGTTTGGAAAAAAATATATAATATGCATCGGTACCATTATACCAATCATATATATTACTGTATCTAAAAATAAGTCTAGTAACATGGAGCAACCAAATCTGTGTACCGTTGTTTCTCAAACTGGCGTAATTGCATGTGCAGCATTGCGTGGGTACACTTAAAAGGATATTTTGAGTACGTTGTTCAACTGCAAATGTCCATGTGTATAATGTACAACTCTAAAAGCCTAAAGTACACTGTAATATGCTTATATTAAGTCGATATTATAAAACATACCGAACTGAAACCACCATTACTAGTTCAGAGAACGTCTTTAGTGGTTAGCCAAGAGGTGCTTTTGTAAGGTTCCCAATTTTGAAACCAGTTAAGAGCATCTCCAAGAGCTCTCCAATAATTAGGTCCCAAAAACCTTTTTCTAGGAGCAGCCTAAAAAATATTAGGAAAAAAAATTCTTTCCTCCTCCAATAGTTCTTCCCTAAAATGATGTAAAAACATCTTTTATTAGTCCATGTCAGCACTTGGGTCCACAAATTTTAACTTTTTCTTGAAAAAAGGTGGATTGGGGCTCCCAATTTTTCCCCTGTTTCTAACTACAAGTGAGGAGAATTTAGGGAGAAAATAAATATAGAGATGATTTAGAGACACTGTTGGAGGTGGTTTTTTAGACAAAATCTCCTATTATTCAATTTAGGGAGAGGTTTTGGGGCACTCTTGGAGATGCTCTAATAAAAATCACTCCCTGAAATTTTCATAGAATTTAGAGCTGCCAATATATTTTTTTCAAAATAAAATTCCAATTAATTGTAGTTCAATTAGTAGAATGAAAGGAAGTTTCAAAAAAAAATATTAAATCAGGAACTTTCCCACATGAGAGATGGGTTCTGAGTTAGTTTAGCAAAATTACTTGAGTTTCCGTTGGATTTATTTGAATTTGCTTCAATTTCTTGTTTCTGGAAATAATTAAAACATTTATCTTTCCCTCCCCTTTCCTGGGCCGCCTTCCTCTGGCCCATTCCTTCATTTTCCTCTCTGGGTTGTACCCATCTTCTTCATTCCGCCGACCCAACTGCCAAACATCGGCCCAGCCCGACAGCTTCGTCGTCTTCAGAGTTTAGCCGTCGACGCCGCAGCCTTTCTCCCGATGATTTCGCCGCTGACGCCGCAGCCTTCTTCCAGCGGCAAGAAGCCGGACCCGGAGTCCCGGAGCAGTAGTCGTGAACGCACACACGCACTGGAATGACAACGACGTCCTGCAATTTTTTTCGTTTTGACACGCAGTTTGTGCAATAAAAATAATAACATAATGTGAACGGCTTGGATATAGATGTTGAACCAGGAACGCCATGTGCATACAATGTGAACCATACTGCTCGATCTACCAGCACTAATAAGGACAGATTTATTTGGTCATATGCGTTGTGCAATTATTGCATTATTAGCCGGTTATTAAAGCATGCATAAAGCTTCCCAAACGATCTTATTAAGAAGTGATGCTATTAGGGCATCTACAACACTAATTAATGAGCTGTCTTTTTATTGCCAAGTCAGCAGTTTTAGCCTACGTGTTCAGGATTAAATGAGGAAAGAGAGGATGGCCGTCGTCTCACGAGACGACGACCCCAGCTCGTGCTCCCAGACAAATTCGACCCGACCACGGCCTTGCCTGATCTCCTGCGGCTGTCCTCGATTTGGCGCCAAATCCTTTCGCCCGCTATGCCGCGAACATTCGTGCCGTGCTCCTCCCGTTGGCCGCTGGCCAAGCCGCACCCTGCTGGCTGCCATCTCATTCCAGTTCCCGCTGGAAGGGGGCCTGGTCGCAGGCGCACATCGGCACAAGGAGAGCCTACGGTCGCACAAGCTATGGAGGCATGGACCATGGAGCCTTGCGCTAGGGGGTGGGCATGTGGCTCAGAAGTCAGAGGCGAGAAGTAGGTGACGGGCTGACGGCTTGAGCGCGGCCGTAGCTACGGAAAGAACACGGGACTGCCGCTGCATATCCAAAGGGGAGCATCAGAAGATGATGCGGAGAGCCGGAGAGGAAGTGACAAACGGATTCTTGCTGTAGAATGGCACGCCCTGTTATATATGGTTAAAGAATGACAGTAGAGAGTCAGAGGGAGAGAGGGGCAAAGAACGATGAACCGTAGAAAGGATAAGAACAAACGGGATGAGCTGTCGACGGGATGCAGATTTTGTCTTACTTCGTCAAAGAATTTCTTCAATTTCTATTTACTACTAAATTTCTTTTGAACATGAGTATATTATATATGCAGTATGTGAATACATGCATTATTCAACAAAAATTATAAAAGATAAATTTATGGAACAATAAAAAATTTGTACCAATATAGTATATTTATTTTAATTAAGGTAATGTCTGTAGAAGCAACAGAATGGTCTATAAAATCAAATTCATATTTGACTACCTTGATTTATAACCTCATATATGAATTAATTATTATGCAGACACATCACAAATATCTCATTATACGAGTTGTCTTTTTCATTGTCTGGATGAAATAATCGAGGTACTTACAGACAGTAGTAATCTAAACCACTGTGAATGCCCTTAGACAATAGGGCGACCGAAGGCCCTGGATCTGTGCAATTATTGCATTATTAGCCGGTTATTAAAGCATGCATAAAGCTTCCCAAATGATCTTATTAAGAAATGATGCTATTAGACAATAGTGCGATAGAGGCGCTGGATCTGTTGTGTCTTCAACAAAAATTGGTGTCTCATACCGGTGATTGAAGATGATATGGCTTTGATTCGGTCCTTACAAGGCATCTTCAATCGAAAAAGTGATATTCAAGATGAGTAAAAGGATTAGATGTTTTCCTTATTTTATTTATAGGGGCTCTATATAGTCATAGCTTTATACTCTTTTTTTTTTTGCAAGGGGTACCTCCATATACTCATTTAAATCATCATTGTTTTTGTTATCTTTAATATTAGAAAGCTGCTTTACTATATATTGCTTGATAAATATCCTGATTTTTTTATTTTTGGTAATTAGGATAATCATAACTTTAATTATAGAAATTAAATACAAAATTTATAGAAGTAGGAAGGACACTAGAGAGCTTAGCGTCCAGGTAGGGACGTTATTAGGAACAACGTCCGGTGCAGGACGCTTCTTTTGATAGCGTCCAGCTCTCCTTGACACCATGGCTTTGGTTCTTGGAGTTGGAGGCGGCATCCGTGGAGGTTGGGATAGGATCGGAGCCGAAGAAGCACTCAACGTGGCCGCTCTTGAAGATGCGGATGCAGTGCTCCACTCCACCTCGAAGACATCCTCGCCGTTGCTGGCTCTGGTCCTCGAGACGACCCACAAGCTATACAAGAACCACTTGAACTTGAATCGCCGAAGCCCAACACAAGGTCCGCTTCCCTCTGTCACACGGCTGAGCCTGCCTTCGTTCGCCGACTCTGGTCATGTCGTGCCAGTTGCCGAGGCCCGACTAGGGCACTCCTTGCATGAGGCTGCTGCTTCTTTTGTCCATATGGCAGGCTAGTAATCGATATCGTCAACTTCTTCTGACCTTCACGTAGACCAGCACGGAGACTCGCCAAGCTAGTATGACCTGATATACCGATCGTCTTATTCACTGTCATCCGATTCTTGGAATATGTATTCTACTGCAGGGAGCAAGTAGAAGTCAATTGAATAATAATCGCCTACTTCCACGGATGAGGACGGGCTAAGATATTTGGCGACTCCATGTCTCCATGTTCAAATTCTGTTCCAATTAAGACTCCCGCAGACCTAGTCGTCTGAAGTTGCAATTTGAGTAAAGAGGTCCGCATTTAAGGCTTTGATTAACTAATCATCACATATTAGAGCGATTAGCCGGTCTAGGAGCAACCCAAGCACCAGACGATATTAAGAACAGCGTCCTAAGCTGGACGCTGACAAGAAGAACGTCTCCCAAATGGGACGCTAACAACAAGGACGTCCTTACTACTTTTAAAATTATCACATTAATTTACTTTTTTAAATTCATGAATTATTAATTATTAAAATAAAAAAAATGGATAAATATCTATACGACCACTGCCGTAAACCACCAAGCACTCGACAAACAACCGGTTTACGATAGTGGGCATATGCCCCCATGATTCTAACTCTAGTCACTTTAAATGCATGTTCATCAGCCACGTCCTGTGATACAGATTGAGAATCTGTCTTGGTGGTTGTCATGCCAAGCTTTCTAAGCAAAAACTTTACTATGTCGCCCTTGGTTCCACTTTATCGGAGGACGAATCTCCTAGACCTTGTAAAAAATTCAATGTAGACATTAGGTAAAATATATCAATAACCTGCCAATCAAGACCAACCTAGATCTATATGTGCTTTGTACGTAATGGGTGGTGCCTGATGATCAAATGGTTAATTATAGTGTGTTACCATGGGTATAATAAGTGGTTCCTACTTTGTAAAATTGGTCTTACAAATTGTATTGTTCTATTTGCATGTTTGTGAAGTTTACTATATCCATAGTAATACTTTTAAAATGGCACAATTTCTCCTATATTTAACTTGAGACATTTAAACTCTTCCTTAGCCAAGATTTTACAAGTTATTATTTATCTTTTGTACGGTTCTATAAATGTAAAGGTCCGAACATTTTATCAGCTCGTAGTTTTTCATATCTAAACTGGAAAAGGATATAATTGAGAATGAAATATGAACCTCATTTGTACCTCCTTATCCACCTTCATGGATGCTGGTCGTGAATACATTGTCTTCCACCCTGTATTTCACTAAGTAACAGCTTGTTCGAGAGCCTTGATGTCAGAGGGAGGTACTATGCTACATGCACAAAGGAACTAGATTCTTTGATCTTTAGCAAACCATGTTGAATTGATAATAGATCAAATTCATGTTTTATTGAACACAATAATGGATCAAGTTGACTGTAAATTTCAAATGGAATAGAAAATAAAGAAAATAATGCATTTAAAACTACTTACTAATTCAAGCTAGCACCCATTCTACCAGAACTTGCAAACTTTTTTAGTTCCTGTGTAATTGACCTCTTTTATCTTTACACAATCTTATACCTATAATATATTTCGCAAAATTCACTACAATAAATATACATGAAAGTAGGGGAGGGGGAGCGCACGTCCCACTATATCACACACTTATAAATTTTTTAGACGCACAACATATTGTTTTAGGGTTACCAATTTCTACTAGCTCTATAGATTTTTTAGATGCACTATATATTGTTTTATCTACTAGCTCTAACGTTCTCACTCATGTGCGTTGTGTTCGGGTTATTCACAATTTGCAAAATAGTGCCAACATAGTTAAGAAATAGTTAAACTTTCTCCCATAGCCAACTTCAAAGAATCATTCCAAAGCTTATTAGCATCCATCTTATGAAAAATTAAAACCAAACACTTTCTGGTTAATTAAATGGCATCGAAAATAAATATTCAATGATCTACACATATAATATTGATTTGTTTTCTTTGAATGGAACTCTACTGATGTTGGTAAAAAAAACTAAAATCTTATAATAACCATTTATCTGAAGAAAATATATTAAGACTTTTATAATGTGTCAATGTTGAGTGTAGACCACTTCAATTAAATAATGATGGTATTACTTTACATTTACACCTCGTGTAGATATTAGCAATAAATAGACTACTACTTCACTCTCTCTAGGTTAGCTCTTGTTTCTACTACACTCAAAAGAGCTCACTTATGGAGTACTCCCTCCGCCCCAAAATAATTGACACTTTAGCCCTCTAAGAGCTTCTCCAAAGGTAGAGCTAGCTAAGAGCTAGCAGCAAGCTCTGACAAAGAATTGATGAGGAGTGGGGTTCATGTTTAGGTCTCTTATTTTCCTTGGAGAATGACTCTTCATAAAGGGCTAGCTGCCTTCTCTCTTCTTTTTCTTCAATAAACAATTCTAAGAGCTAGCTTAGAGCCAGCCTTTGGAGAAGCTCTAAAGTTTTTTCCCAAAATATTAGCATTCTCACTTTTCAATGCAAAATTCTTTCTTTCCAATAAACATTTATCTCTATCTCTTTTTTCCTCGTTTTTGATACATCTACCTTTTATATTTCTTTTTAATTCTCATACCAAACTCTTAACTGACAAATAAAATAGAACAGAGCGAGTATTTTTATTTTTGTTGATGTTGAAAACTCAAAAGGAAACCCACTTAATAAGGAAAAAAAGCACCTAACCTAATTAGGTTGAAACCAACCTAAATCTACCCTGGCCCACTTCTTTTCCTCAAGGGTTGTAGCGGGGCCGCGCATGTCATTACGCCCAACTGCCAAGCCCGCCGCCCTACTTCCCTCTCTTTTGGTAGCACAATTTTGATGTAATCTTCCTTCCAACTATTCAAAAACTGGTTGCCAATAAGATTATTTTTCAGAACGACTGAAAAATCCTATGCTCTAATAATTACGAGAGCCGATTCAAAAAATAGTTACCAGAACCCTTCGAAAAATCCCACAATCCATGTAGCCATCTGAGGTAGGTATTCGTTGCTCGTACACACAGATTTCACTCCTATGTGGATTTCGTCCCGTTCACGTCATTCCATGAGTAACCATGCCACCCTCAATCGATGTTGCCTCTGTGGTATTGAAGACCGACCGAGATGCGGAGAAGTTGTTGGGTATAATGTTTGACAAGCTGTTGAGTTAGAGCAAGTATTATAGATCCTAGTCAGTAGGCTAAATAATTATCCATGTCATCCAAATCCTAGCTGAAAGTGAAAGAGAGAGGAAGGAATAGAGAGAGGAGTGCTGACGATTGTTTCGTCACCCGCTCATCACAGGCAAAAGCAGCGCACCGGAGTAATGTGTGTGCTTCCTGTGGCGCCCAAACGAATGCTAATTAATTAAATATACTATCAAGTGTTCGCTTTCTACAATATCCATTATACTGGTCCTTTTTACTGCTGACTGAAGATAACGTGGAACTCTATTTCATTGGCTACGGGTGCTTCTATTAAACCTGCTCTTATGCGGTACTTTGGTCAACTTGGTCCGGAGAAATATCCAGTCCCAGAACCTGAAGCTAAAAGTGAAACCAAATTAAGTTGAAGGAAGTGGAATCGCGAATTAACTAGCATAGAGGATTTGCCTGTTGATTCTTGCTTTGTATAGTTTCTGCAGAATGTTGGGTGTCGAGAGGCGGTGTGGCGTACTAACGAGTGAAACAATGTTGTAAAGTTTTCTTGAGTCAGGTGTAATGCAATCAAGCTATAGTGCTTTAAGTTGATGGTGAACTTCAGCAAAAATCCTGGTGCCATTGAATTACGCTGGTGAAAGTGCATCACTGATTTTAGTGGATTTTGGTGTATTGTATGACAACATGATTAAAGAAATAATCCTCTTTGTGAGTATATGAGAAGGTTGTACATGAATAATATATGAATACAAATAATCATTTTCGATAATGCATAATTGTATAATAAAAATGGGTCTATGTGATGAAAAGGAGAAGTGTCAAATAAATAGGTCCATATAAGAAATATTATGACAAGCCAAGGTTTAAAATAAATATGGGACATAAAAACCATTGATACAAAATAGTCTTGATAAATTGGTGTTGTGAAGAAAAAGAAGTGATCAAATGCTATTTTAATATGGTATTTATTCTTGAAAGCAACTTGATCAAATCAATATTTCAAACAAGAATTCAATGAAGGCATAATGATGATATAAAGTTATGTGTGGCTCAAGATAGCAAGATGTGGTGAAGGTTTGACATGACTTGGCCGCGACGGATCATGCACGGGAGAAGGGCAAGATGGAGTCTTGGTGCTGAGGGACCCAAGCCATAATGAAGGGCAGGTAGAGCTCAATCGTGATGGACCGATCAAGCTACAAGTGGTCATAAATTTCCAAGTATCAATTTTTATTGGAACATAAAGATATAATATGACTTGTGAACCAAAAGGTGCAAATGGATGTTATGAATGAAGAAATTCTAAGTCACAAGCTCTAGATGATGATGCTCAGCAAAAACACATGTGGCAGTCCTCATAAAGCATAAAAGAGAAGAAGTGGTAAAATTCATTATTATGCAAGCTCGAGAAGAAGAATTGTCTTTTTTGTCTAATATTGAGTTTAGGCATATCGCTCTATCAAGAGGAATGCTACATGGTTTGCTTATAATGATTCAATGCTTAAAGAAAAATGCAAGTAAGATGAGAGAAAGATATTGCCTGCACTCACACTAACTCTCACTGTGACAAGGAAAACTAGTGTAACCGGTTTGGGTTTAAATCTCTAACGGCTAGTTCTGGTAAATCGGAGGTACCGGTTTGTAAAATTAGAGGGACCGGTTTTGACTGGTTCAGTGTAACAACTAGTTTTGGGGGGACAAGTATAAATACTTTCTTCCCCTCTCCTTTAGATGCTGCTGATAGTGTGCACGAGAAAAATACTTCCAAAGTCGCATAAAGCTCTCCCCAACACCTCTTTGTGAGGTTTGAGTGTTTTGTGAGAAATCCTAAGTATTGGGTAGAGAGAGATTGAGATTGAGAGCATAAAAGAGAAAATCCCACACTTGAGCATTTGAGCATTGTGGTGTTAATCCGTAAAGCATTTGTTACTCTTGGAGGTGAAACCTCCTAGACAGCTAGGCATCGCTCTAGAGCTCCCAAGCTTGTGGAGAGCCTTGGGAAAGTTTGTGAAGATCCGCTTCGCCTCCGTAAGAAAAGAAGCAAAGATAGTGGATCAAGAAAAGTAGTTGAAAGAGACCCAACTTAGAGTGTGTTGTTGAGAAGCTCAAACTTCCTCAACGAAGATGTAGGGTTCACGTGGTTAATCTAAACTTCGGCAAATAATTCTTCGTGTGCTTCACTTGGTTTGCTCTCTTGAGATCTTACTTCATTATGGTGATGAAATAGGTTGCATGAGTAGTAGTGCTGGTACCCTATGTGGTTACATGTGCTAGTTCTTGTTTGCTTGATTAGTTTCTATTAAGTTTGCTATATCTCAGTGGGATGTCGTTTCTATTGTTTTAATCTTTGTCCCGAGAAAACCGGTGTGTCTGGTTTCCCAAACTGATGGGTCCGTTTTTGGTAGTTGTGAATTTATACAAAGTCTTGGTGACTCTACTTTGTTTGTGCCATGTTGCAGCCTTGGTTAAGTGCTTGATTATAGGCTTCATAATTTGTGAGTAGATCATTATTTGCTTTCTGTGCCTGAAAAACCAGTGTGTCCGATTTACCAAACTGGTAGGTCTAATTTTGGACTTTGTTTTCTGAGGTTAATTCTTTGTGAATTTAGTTGGGTTGGTTCCTGTGTGTGTTTTATTAGTCTGTTTATCTTCCAAGCTTGGCTGCTTTACTTTTTTTCTCTTATTTATTCCCAAGCTCCCTGATAAAATCGGTGTGTCCGGTTTACCAAACCGGAGCAACCGATTTTGGCAATTTTAATTCCGCTGCGAGATCTGTAACTTTTCAAGAATTTCTATTCACTCCCCTCCCCCCCCCCCCCCCCCCCCCCTCCTCCCTCTAGGCGACATCCGAACTTTCAGCTGTGGATCTCTGTCTTTCCCGTTTGGATTTGCCTAAAGATATAAATTTAATTAGTGGGCCAATTGTCTAGTGAACTAGGTATCATTTGTAATTTTTTATTAATAACTAAGTATTTTTATTATCTAATAATAACAACCGATCGAATCCAAAATTTCTAAAAATAACAGTCATGTCACTCGATCAGTGGTCGACAAGGATGCCACATCAGCAAATATGGACTCCATTGCCCATCCAATAAGCGACAGGGGATTTAACATGTGATTAGATCTCTGTCGCCCTAGGAATCATAGAGTCCTTTTTATCTTTCAAATTTTCAGATCTTGAAAATTTCAAAAATAAAAAGGTCTTATGATCCTTATTGCTCAGCCTTCGGATGACAGGGACATAATCGTCTATTAAGCTCTTATCGCCCACTGAACAGCCAACAAGTGTCTGCATTTGTTGTGCTCAGCCTGTTAATCGGGCTACATGACTGTTACTTTTATGTTTTTTTATTTGACATATTATTATTATTATTATTATTAAATAAAATAAAATAAAATAGTTATTAATTAAAAAAATTTATCATTCGAATGCTCAATAACAATATCAAACCAAAATTTGAGCCCAATTTAATACGAGATCATGACTAACAGCATCTCCAGCACAAGTTCCCATCCAAGCCCCAATCACAAATTTTGCATGCTAAACAAAAAAGTTTACTCCAACAGGTTTCCTAATTGGACATGCAAAATACATGGACATATAAAATACCCCTCTCAGCCCTAAGTTTTGGAGCCTCCTATCCCTCTCCAAATATGGGCCTCACTACCTTTTTCTATTTCTTTTTTCTTTTCTCCGCTCCTCTCTCTCCTTTTTCCCTTTCTTTCCCTTCTCTCCCCCCCCCCCCCCCGACACGCAGCCGCTCCCCCACCCCCGTCCGGCGCGCTACTGAACGCCACCGCGCGCCACCATCTGCCACCCACCCCGCTGCCCTTGTCTTCCCCGACCCTCCTCTCCGCCTCACCCTGCCTCCTCTCCACCGCACTTCGCCGCGCCGCCTACCACCGGGAGAAGGGTCACCATGGCGGTGTTCAAGGGCGGGCACGGATGGAGCGGAATGTAGGGGGCAGGCCAGCGGCGCCAGGCTCCTCGACGCGCGCGCGTCCTGGCTCATGGTACCCCGAGCCACCTAGGTCCTTGGGCGCGAGCGCGGGCCGAGGCAAGCTTGGAAGGCAGTGCGGGCGTGGGGGCTGACGCGAGGGCGGGCAGCGCCGGGCACCGGAGGCAGGCGGTGCGGCGACGCTTCTTCTTCCCCCATCCTCTCCTCCCCGGATCTGCGCTTCTTGTGCTTCTAGCTCATCGTCCTCCTCGTGTCAGGTGTCATCTGCTCCTCACCCTCCACGAGCTGCCTCCTGCTCGATGTCGCCGAGGTGCTCGGCCACCAGCTCGGCATGCCCGCGGTCTGGACCACGTCGAGGTTGCCGCCGCACCAGGCCCTCCACATCCGTTGTTGTGCCTCCATGTCTCACAGATGCGTGGGTCCCATTATGGGAGTGGTTTTGTGTTACTGGCATGTGGGGCCTATTTGTCAGAGTGAAAATAGGTGCTTCCTTTTTGGAGATGCTGCTGGAGTTGGTTACAGGATTTGCATGCCTAAATTTGCATGCTGGCCTCAAAATAGAGATTTTGGGGTTTTGTTTTCCATACCTTGCTGGAGATGCTCTAACACACCGTTTGCTAGTAAATAACACAAATCTGGATTTGCGTGATCTCAAAAAACAAATCTAGATTTTCTAAACTTATTTCACTTCAATAATCATTTCCCCTCTACACACTGCCACGATTGGCCTGATCTAACACTAATTATCGTTAGAAAGAGAAGGCAGCTAACTTTTTTTCAAGGTATAGTTTCTAAAAAAAATAAGAGACTTAAACATTGAACTCTACTCTTTTTTAATTATCTATAAGAATTAGCCGCTACCCTCTTAGCTCGCAACCAAAAACCATCCATGGTTGGCTGCTCTGACAGCAATGTTTTTTAAAAAAACTTCTGACAGCAATGGTTAACCAAACCAAGCAACAAAAAGTAACGAGCCAGCCAATAGCCCCCTAGCATGTAGGCCCACCACATCGTTGGAGACCCACATGTCAGTGAACAGATCACTCACGTCTTCCCCAGTTCACGGTCCCACCACGCTCCTCCAGTCGGTGACTGCGCCTCCACCACTCTATCCGCCTACTAATGGCCATGGCCGCCGGATCTCGCCACCCGCGGCGCCTTCACCGCCCGAGATGAAGCGCCGTCATTTCCCTCCCGTCCTCCTTCTCCTGCTATTCGTCCTCTCACTCTCCTTCCGCCGCTGCCAGTTCCTGCCCCGGAACCCGTCCAAATCCGGGGGTGACCACCTCCTCCGCCACCTCGCCGCCATTGACGTTGGCGGGGAGCAGATACTCTCCGATGCGGCGGCGCTTTTCGCCAACGCCTCGATAACCTCCTTCCCCAGCATCGGCAACCACCACCGCTTCCTCTACCTCCGCGTCCCCTTCCACAACTCCTCCGTCCCGGGCCCACCGAAGCAGCGCGCCGTCTCCCGCCTCCGCGTCCCCTTCGACGGGATCCCCTCCTCCGCCGCCCTCCTCTCCGCATTCCGCGCCTCCCTCCGCCGCTTCCTCCTCGCGCGCCGCCGCCTCCCCGTCGCCGGCGTCCTGGCCGAACTCCCCGCCCTCCTCGGCCGGCACCGACGGGGTCGATTCCCCACCTGCGCCGTCGTCGGCAACAGCGGCACCCTCCTCGGCTCCGGCCGGGGCCCGCTGATCGACGAGCACGACTTCGTCGTCCGCCTCAACAACGCCCGCGTGGCGGGGTTCGCCGCCGACGTGGGCGCCAAGACCTCGCTCTCCTTTGTCAACTCCAACATCCTCCATGCGTGCGCCACCCGCTCCGCCGTCTCCGTCGCCGGCTGCGGCTGCCACCCGTACGGCCGCGCGGTGCCGATGGCCATGTACGTCTGCCAGCCCGCGCACCTCCTCGACGCCGTCATCTGCAACGCCACCGCCACGCCGGAGTCCCCGTTCCCGCTGCTAATCACCGACGTGTGGCTCGACGCGCTCTGTGCGCGCGTGGCCAAGTACTACTCGATGCGCAGGTTCGTCGCCGCCACGGGGGAGCCGGCGAGCAATTGGACCAGGAGGCACGACGAGAGGTACTTCCATTACTCGTCGGGGCTGCAGGCGGTGGTGATGGCGCTGGGGGTGTGCGACGAGGTGAGCTTGTTCGGCTTCGGGAAGGCGGCGGGGGCGAAGCACCATTACCACACCAACCAGAAGAAGGAGCTCGACCTGCACGACTACGAGGCAGAGTACGACTTCTACCGTGACCTCCAGACGAGGCCCGAGGCGGTGCCATTCCTCGATGAGGCGCCGGGCTTCAAGGTGCCGCCGGTGAAGGTGTACTGGTGAACGGTAATTGGCTCAATGCTTTTGTTTTGTTGTTGTTGTACAATTCTTTACACAGATAGAAATGTTTAGGCACAGAGAGAAGTGTATAAATCTTTGGGGCGATGTGATTTAGCTCAATTTTGTGTTGATCTTTGTAATTGTTGTAATTTGGACTACACAATTGTTTAACTTTTTGATACATATATGTATAGACTGTAGACTTTAGATTCAGAGAGAAATGTAAGTTACATTATGAGCAATGGAAAGAGTGAAAGTCTCAGATTTGGAAATGTGCAAGGAGAACGAACCATTTATTCGCTGAGCAGATCATTGTCGCTTTCCTCCTAATAGCATACTGCACTTGTTTGTTCGGCTTGTTAATAATAACTTCAGCGTATTGTACTGTTAGATGACAAGATATCGGATAGCTGAAATTACACATCTCTTGTAACTTTGTTTGCTAGACAATTCTTACACTTAACTGATAGAGATGTTTAGGCAGAGAGAAAAGTGCAGATTATGTGCAGTTGAATAGGAACAAGAGATTTGTTGAAGAGAATGTAAGAGCAGAGAAATGTTGCTATACTAATGCGCTGATCTATATTTGTTCCAATTCATTGTGATGGGTGACTGTACTTGCTGTAGTAAAACTCCTACATTTCGTTTAACATGGGTATATATGGACTGAGATACAGCCAAGGTTCACATAACCTAGGTTAATCGGCCGGTTAACCAGAAAACCGGTCCGATCCGGTTATACCGGTCGGCCGGTTAACCCCCGGTTTGGTTTTGAATTTTTTTGAAATTTTAAAAAAATTGTGTCTAATATTTCTATAAAAAACTAGACGATTTGTAAGGATATTTGATGAAAATTTTGAATCAAATTGAGGTGTTTTGACAAAGAAAAAAAAAAGAAAAACCCAACCTTATCCCTTCCCTCCCCAATCCCGTGACCACTCTTTCCCCCACCCACCCCGTTGCACCCGTCGGTGCTCTCCCGGTCACCTCACCCATCTATCAATCCGGCGATTCCCGGCGCCAGCGGCCCAGCGCGCGAAGGAGGCTGAGCGGCGGGCGGCCAGAGGCCCAGCAATCTCGGTTAGCCGCCTCCTAGGCGCGGTTAACCGTTGTAGTCGGGTGGTTAACTGACGCAGCGGCTAGAGGCTTGTCGCACGAGACTAACCGACGCCGAGCTCATCTAACCGTCCGGTTGGGTCGGTTAACCGACCTGGCCTTCCGGCCAACCGCGGGCAGAGGTAAAAAAAAATTCAACTCATTAGCTACAAGAAGGCATGAAAAATGGTGAACAAGAAGTGCAACATTGTGTGGCAGCCATGTGTTGCTCATACTATTGATTTGTTGCTTAAGTCTATTGGTGAGTTTCTGGAGCACAAAGCTATGATTGAGGCTGCTAGGAGAATTTGTCGATGGTTGTACAACCATAACAAGTTGCATGCCATGATGAGGACCGCTATTAGAGGTGAGTTGGTAAAATGGAATGCTACTCGATTTGGCACCAATTATATGTTTTTGGAGAGCATGCTTCGCCGCAAAGATAAATTCATGACATGGGTGGCTTCAAGCACATTCTTAGAAAGTCGTTTTGCCAACATGCCTGATGGAAGATATGCTCATTCATGTCTTTCTAGCTTGTCATGGTGGGATAACATGAGCTTGGTGGTCAAGTCTGTGGAAACTTTGTATGCATTCCTTCAATTTGCAAATCAGGACAAGAAGCCAAATTTGAGTGAAGTCTTGCTAAGATTCCATATAATAAGGAATAAATATGAAAGTTTATTTCAGGGCAATCCCCGGGAACTTGAAGATTTATGGCAGTGATCAATCCTAGGATGGGTGATATTGCAAGCAATACTTATGTCAATGCAGCTGCTGCTTTGCATCCCAGATGTCACTATGTCTATGGCGCATCAAATAATGTTCTAAATGACCTTCGCACGACATTTCAGTTTATGATAAATACAGATATATGTGTTTTGGTGTTGTATGAAGCTGAGACTTATAGAAGAAAAGAGGGTGATTTTGCTTCAGAGTTGGCTCGTAAGATAGCATGTGATAGTAATACTTCACCTTGTAAGTCATTGTTTCATTCTTTTATTTGTTATGTGAAACATTCACACTTATGTTACATTCTTACGTCATCTATATTTTATGTGAAACATTCATACTAATGTTACATTCTTTTATTTGTTGCAGCACAATGATGGGCTATGTTTGGAAGTGACACCCTAACTCTCCAAAAGCTTGCACTACGTCTTGTATCTCAGTGTTGTTCCTATAGCAGCTGTGAGCGCAATTGTAGTACATATGGTTTGATCCACACAAAGGTGCGCAACAAGTTGTCATATAAGAAACTCCATAAATTCGTGTATGTCAACTACAATCTACGCATTCGTTTGAGGCAAGCTGAATTATACAAGCCACCAGAAGATGATCCATTCGATCGATTAATGGAACTTTCTTTATATGATCAAGCAAATCTGATACGAGATTGGATGGAGCATGGTCGGTCCAATGTTGTTCCATTACTTGATGAGGAGAGCACCGAGAGTGACTCCCCTATTCTGTCAAGAATGGTGATCGAAGATGACACTCCGTCGGAGTTACAAAGAATTACTGGGACTAGTTCTCTTGCAGAGTGGGCGGATAAACATGTGGGTGACACACATATAGGAAAGCGTAAATTGTTAAGCATGAGAAGGAAGGAAAAAAAAAAGGAAAGAAACAGAAAAAGACAACTAAAGGGAAACCAGTGTGTAGTGATGATTCTACTGAGAGTAACAATGGGAGCCTGACCTATCAAGAGTCAGATGATAGCAGTTCAACCTCTTCTGCTGGTGACTCGAACGGTCTTGGTGGTGGACCTGGTGGTCCTACCTCTGTTCCACTATCAACAAGTGTTCACTTCACAGGTAACAAAAACAATAATTATTGTATCATACCAATTCATGGACGGTTCACTCACTCATCACTTATTTTGCAGGCAAGGAATATTTCACTCATGCTACCCAGGATGAGGACCATGGTGCTCCACATTCTCAGAGGACAACCTTGCATGGGGGGGACACTACAAGGGGTAGACATCATCATCTAGGAATCCACTCTTCTTCTTATGCAAGTGAGTCCTCAATCAGCGCAGGTAGTTCTTCACCCTATGCCCATGGTTTTATGACCAATACATTGCTCCGCCGCCGGACACCCAACCTCCTCCACAATGTGTTTATGAGTGGCAGGACCCTGATTTCTATAACTTGTTGCTCAATGAATGGCAAACAACTGCGGCGTGGACTGGACAAACTTAGAATGACTACAAGGCGGCATTGTTGTCTACTCGTGGTATTGCGCTCATGTCAAGTGAAGAGTATCACTCCGCGTGGTACTCGCGTCCATGGGTGTGAGTGCAATTATTTGAATTCTATGTATTCCACACTAATATTTGGAGAAACCCATTGTATAATTATTTGTAGAACAACTATATTTGGATATTTTGTATTGAACTATATGGATGTATTATATTATATGAACTAAATGTATTGTAAATTTATGTCTAATATTATGCTAAATATTTAAGAAATATCATGCCTAATTATTTTTACTATTTTATGGATTAATTTCCTATTTTTTTTCAATTCTTCGAGTTGGTTGCTTTTGTAAATGGTTAACCGCCCAGACCGGCCGGTTAGCGGGCGACCGTGCCCAGTAAAAATCAGTTTTTGCTCGACTAACTGGCTGGTTATACCGGTTAACCGATTAACTGCTGAACCAGACCCGGCCGGTTATACCGGCCCGGTCGGTTTTGTCAACCTTGGATACAGCTCGCTGGAGCAGCTGTTTCTGTGGTTGATAAGTGTTTGTCCACATTTGTTTTGGGTGTAAGTGAGAAAAGTTCTACTTGCTGACACAAGTTTAGCTTGCTGCAGTATCTAGTTAGAATACTAGATCACCAGCTGATAGGCCTCAGCTTGTTTACCCTCACGCCTCAGCTTCAGAAAGAAGTAAATTATTCAGGTTGGTAGCCTGTCTCTCAGATTTCTGTTGTCTAACTGATAGGCACCAAATAAAGTAGTAACACTGAAAAAGGATTTGCAACAATGAAGTATAACGTGAGCTCGGTACACACTGCTGCACAAGTTGATTTGTCTGACCTGATCACTCTGACGCCTACTTTAGGACTGACTGCGCCAACTGATAATTAGTGTTGTTCTTTCAACTTGCTCTTATGCTTGATTTAGCACCTGTTGTGCCCCCAGAAGCCTAATAACTATTGTCTCTGCTGAATTCGATATCACGGCTTTGCATTATGTATCTGCTTGCGAACTTACATCGCCTTGCAAACCTAATCAATATTGCTTTTGACATTTACTTACAACTGCTTATACAGAAATGTTTGCCACTTACATGCCTTGCCGGCTTTTTTGCAAGTACCAATGACAAATGGGGTCGTCAAACACACAAACACTCAATAGAGCAGAGTTGTCATTTCCTATTGGTACTCCCTTCATCCTAGTTTATTTGTCATCTTGGTAGGCTTTTGAGGTTTTCAGTTTCATAAAATGTTCAGTCAATTTGAGGTTCAAAAAAATGTTCAGTAAATCTAGTGAAAACCCAAAATGACAAGTAATTTGACATAGAGATAGTACTAACCAATTTGGTGCATAGAATCTAGCCAACCTGACACTAGTTAGAGTATATGGGAGGCTGAGAATACTGCCTAGAGCCACTCGTCGCTCACTTCCTGGAATTGAACAAGAAATCTGGACCTTTCCGAGCTTAACAACAAATGGGGTTGTCAAACACTCCTACTGCAGCAGTCCAGCTTAAGGATTCAAAAACCGCTACAGTAGCAGTTTTTTTTCGCTAAAAATTGATCGGTAAACTGGCAAAATCGACCGGAAACCGTTTTTACAATAGTACTTAGGTTTGGTTTTTCTGATAAACCAGACATCTGATAAAATCGAGCTGGACCGGTTTTGCCGAAAATCATGAAAACCGCCCGATTTTTAACAGTTTTTAAATCCATGGTCCAGCTTCTCGTTGATAAAAATAGCCATGATGTTCGCACGTCGCGCGGAGAGCTCCTGAGTCCAATTCTCCAATGACGGTGCAAAGAGTAAAAAAAGAGCAGCCGTAGGGAAGAGAAATGAGGATAGTGATGGCATAAAATTCAACGGACTTTTACTCTATTAAAATATGGGTTTCAGGTTATTTTTCTCCCCATGAGTTTGCTGATGGATCATTCTCGCCACCCATTACGTAAACAGGTATGGTACATTCTCTTATAACTTATACGGATTTATCTAGAAAAATTTGTCTAGGACATATCAACAAAACATGGTTTTATCTTAAACACACTGTCAAATTTGAATTTAGTTGAAACATACTTCGATTGTGAAAATTTGTCTTAGACATATTATAACCATTTAACTATTATTTTCAACTTTTCTATCTTAATATATAAAAGACGCTAAAACTTGAAACTTGACACACATATACACTGTTGCATTTTCTATCAGTAAAAAATGATGCTTGAATTTTTTTTCTATTATTTAGATAGCTTGCTCGATAAATTAAATATTAAAAGAATAAGCAAACAATATAAATAGTTAAAAAAATTCTAGCTCTATTTTTTACTAATAGAGAATGCAACAATGTATCTGTGTACTGAGTTTCAAACTCTAACGTGATTTATATATTGAGATATTAAAGTTGAAAATAATAGTTAAATGATTATAGTGTGTCATAAATGATTTTTTTTCACAATCAAAGTGTGTTTCAGCTAAATTCAATTTTGATGTGTTCAGGATGAAACCATATTTTATTGATATGTTTTAGACAAATTTCCCATTTACCTATGGGGTATTGGGGTGCAGATTGTAATAGATGTTTAGGGTGCTACTGTCATATTGAGCTCTTTGTAGCAAACTAGCAACTACATGATATTAAAAAATTTTATCCAATGTAAATGTTATAAAATAAATTAATCTTGAGTACTACTCCCTCTGTCCCAAAATAAGTGTCGCTATGGTTTCCGTGTCGGTCAAACTTTCTTAACTTTGACTATACTTAGAGAAAATATTCATAACATTTGTGTATCTAAATAAATTTCTTGTAAAAATAGATTCAATGATCTATCTAATGATACTAATTATATATTATAAATATTAATATTTTCTTATATATAATTGGTCAAAGTTAAAAGTGTTTGACTCCTTGAAAAATGAGAACGACACTTATTCTAGGACGGAAGGAGTATATTCAAGTGAATATTTGTATTTAATTATAATAAATAAGGACTTTTGTGCTATTTATTAACAGATATGGGTAATCCAATGACTGTCCATATCTATTTGGGTATGGGTACGGGAAAATTTGAAATCTAGAGTGAGTATGGATGATGGGGTTTTTTTTTCATACTGAGAATAGATACGTTCCTCCACTTTTCAGTGGGTAATATATCCATTGCTATCCTTAAGAATAGTTGTATTTTTCTTACTGCTGGTAGAGGTAAAACTATTAAAATATATGATAATGTCAAAGAAACAATGGTGATTATTATAATGATATTTTTGTTAAGCCTAACTTTATCATGGTAAAAGAGCAAGGCCCACGGTTGGCAATGGTAAAATTTCAAAAATCATGTTTTCATGTGCCTTCGCAGAATCAGCTAGGAGAAGGAGGGGATCTCCCTTGGTCAAGGGCATTCAATTAAATGCCAAAAATTAAGCGACAAAGTATTTGTTTTATACTATTTAACATATGGTCATATACTATACTACTACTATGCGACTAAATTAAACCACGTCATACGGCGATTCATTAGTTTGGGCCATTAGAAGAGTAGCGGGCCAAGCCCACAAGGCCATTAGCTAGCAATTGCCCACGAAAGAGAGAGGCATCATCTCATCCTCTCAGGCTCCCAACAGCTCACACGGCTACACGTCCTTCGCATCTCACATGTCGGGACGGGAACACAAGCATTGACGCCGCCGCCGGCGAACCCTAACCCCGGCATCGCTGCATTAGGAAGAGGGAGAGGGCGTGGCCAGGACATGATTGGAGTTGGCGAGCCTTCTGGCACAGCTGGAGTTCAAGAGATCTCTACACAATAGGATGTCAGATGATTGGCTAAATGATATGATGCTATGCTATATTGAGAAGGAGCTTTTTAGAAGGCTTGATTTGAAGAAAATAAAAAAGTTTTAAGTTATGACACATCGTAATATGGACTTGCTTACACAAGTTTTTAGCCATTTATTTTAACTAATAGTGATGTACGTGCAACACGCACGTCTCAGAATACTGAGAAGCGAAATTAAATCAAACACAACCAAAATTATAATCATTTGACAAGGACTGTAAACGTAAAATCAGATCCCAAAAGCATAATTCTAATAATAAAAATTTGAAAAGACACATCTATCTCTAATATTGTTTAATGGTGTACAATACTTCTTTGATGTCTCCTGGTATGTTGATGGCACTTTATTTCCTTGAAGCTTTAACATATCTATTACAAAATGCGCCCTCGGGACACGTGGCTCCTGAAATTAACCTTGAAATCAATGGTGAAATTCGATTAATAGATAAACATACTTGTAAACAAAGAATTTACTTTATACAACATATCAGATAGAATTCTATCACCAGCCCACAAGCGAATGAATTAAAGAATAAAAAGTCTTGAAGCTTTCCTACAGAAAGCAAAATCATGTTTGAATGATGGCTAACATTACGTAACATAATAAGAAAGAAAAAACTCTCATCTTAAATGTACCAGCTTGCATTTCGTAATAGTGTATTACCGTAAGGCGTCCTAAGAGGCCATGACGAAATATCAATCTTAAACCCCTGTACTACAACCTGAAACGTGATAGCAAAGTTTGCACTTATCAGGTATTGCTTGTGTTTGTAATTCAATTGCAATGGATGCTTGTAGTAAAAGGGCTCAGGAAGTGGATCCAGCACATGTATAGTATTTTTTTATGTTAATACAGAATAGCATATACTTAGGACCATATGTTATATGATACAGTAATACCTATAAAAGGAAGAACATCTATTTTTCAATTCATATCGTTCTAAACACGCCAACATACAACATCAAAAGTGAGTTCTGATCACCTGTTCAACATCAGTTATTTTATAATCCATGATGGGCCAATGTTTAAGGTCTTGGGCAATGCCACCACATCAGCTTTTTACGAAAATCCAGATGCGTGTAGAACTAGGATAAGAGCTATACAAGCAGGAATGAAACTTAAAAATATAGTAAAAAGTAGTCAAGTATATTAGAGAAAATAATATAATATGTATACCGAAAATTATAGGTCCATAAAGTGATGTGGATATTCTATAAAAGCTAGGTAGGATGGCAAACAATTTCTCAAACTCCCATGTTGAAACAATTAGGACGTGGATTCTTGTTTACCATCAATGCCTCTTGAAGTTTTTTAATAGTTAATAAAATGGGATAAGGAGAAGAACTCCGCATCCATTCTGTCCTAGTAATGTAAAGTGAGTCATCAACCAATTCACTACTAAAAATTAAATGCTATGAGGAAATATAAGTAAAGAGGTCATACTATAAAGCTTTTATATCATTAATGACAAGAATATACTTGCGCAGAGTTATGATATGCTCGTCTAGGGTGATCAACTCATTGATAATTGATGGTGTAACAAGAGTCATGGTAGTGGACACTTGACCAATACTAAATTGTTCCATCTGTTTAATCTTCTTTGAGGGTGTAGTCAATATCACTACAGTAGCAGAATAGTCAGAAAGTTGACAAGACCTAGGAGTCCTGTTTTTCTAGGATTCCTTCATTGTCGGATATTTTGCTCATGTCCAAGCAAGACAACAGCTAATTTCGTACGAAAGTCCGTCATGCAACCTGTAGCGAATTTTGTATGACGAAGGCCAGGATGGAGAAATCAACGACATGTAACACTTTATTAAACCTTATTTTATAATTTTACCTTAGCTAAGATTTTTAAAATTTCATCATTCTAGAACTCCATAAAAGAAATCATGAAAAGCCCGCATGATGCCCTACAGATCATAGAAAACACATTGTCAGTATATATTTTAGAAGTTGATAGATCAATTCTGATATGTGACTATCAAAACAAATGAAAC
Organism: Eleusine coracana subsp. coracana; assembly: GCA_032690845.1. Classification (NCBI taxonomy): domain Eukaryota; kingdom Viridiplantae; phylum Streptophyta; class Magnoliopsida; order Poales; family Poaceae; genus Eleusine; species Eleusine coracana. The sequence goes on from CM064426.1 coordinate 15,637,072, forward strand.
TTACCCGTTGGTCTGCATCTCTATTGGAAATTTCACTTCTATTCTCTGCCAACCATAAACGTCTAGGTTTGGCCACCTATTCGGGTCTAAGCCTCCATTGTCCCTTGCAATGTTTATTTGCCTTTGGAGTCCGGTTAACTATAACATCAATATAGAATATCAATTATGTTACAAAATCTATAATGAAATACCCACAATAATATTAGTTTGCAGACGATCTTACTGTGCTTTCTAGGTCATCTCTATCGATGGCCTCACCAAGTGAGTCTAATACCTGAACCATGCCCTTTCGTGCATTTATAACATCATCTCTATCTATGGCCTCACCAAGTGCGTCTAATACCTGCACCATGCCCTTTCGTGCATTTATAACAGCAAGGTACCAATGTGAATCGGGCTTGTTAACTGGGAGGAAAATATGCGGATAAGATGATATAATATCAAATTAATTGTATCATTTATACATAGTCAAGGCCTTGATGATCACACAGAGTCAAGGTCAACAGAACATAATTGGATCATTAACCCAGACCTACATCAATGCACATCTAAAGGCTCATTTGGCAAAGACTGGAAGCTTCTTTTTTCATCAAGACATAGATAACATAATTATCACATACAAGATGTAAAGAATTCCCCATTTCATGCTAATAAATTCAATAAAATTGTATATCCTGAAATATATCCTCCTACTGAACTATATTCTCCTTTCCAGTTGAAAAACGATGGTTAACTTAAATTGTTACACATATCACTCTCTGTTAATACACATTTTCCCAAATTAGCATGGTTATAGGTTACAAAAATTATATCTGTATATAGCACTATTATTTTGCCACACTTCCCTAAACACATGTACCAATGGACTGCATGGTCAATTTTTCTTGCCATCAGCAACAGCAACGAAAAAAGTTATTGTCTCACACTACAAAAGTAGCAAGTTATACTAAAAAACAACTGATGCTTAGTACTTATTATACAAATTAGCAGTGTGATTACATCTGCATTCACATCCTAGCTGTAATGCACGAATTTAGTTTGAGACATCATATAAAAAAGTTACATGTGATACATGAGGCATCGTCATCATGATTTTCCCACAAATTATGTTAGTTGCAAATGACTTGATGCTTTCAACATCCTATATACACATTATAACTCAACACGCGAGTGCTAACTTCTACACTTCACATCTATATATGTAGGCTTAAAAGTCATGAAAATATGTAACTATACCTGTGCGACACGCATGTGTTGTGATTATTTAATTCACATTTTTAAAATACTACTCACAACAATATTTAGATAGTTGTGTGATAAAAACCATAAAAAATGACACGGTTACATGATATCATACACAATTTCATTGCAGTCTAAAAAATATATGAAAGAAAATAGCTCACAAACTATAATTTTAAAAGCCTTAGTTCCATAACGTCCATAGTAAAAACAAAGCCATATTGCTTTGGCAAAATATGTAAAGAACAAAATTGAGAAAACATCTACTTATTTCAAGAGTCTAGAAATGTGAATAATCTTTATCTAAACATAATGTAACAGGCCATAATTACTCTCCAAAAATGTGACTTCAACAAATACTATCGGTGCTAATAAAATTATAGATGTATAAAAACATTTTGAAAGTATTTCTTCAATTCATTATTGGCTCATGAAAAGAAGAAAAAATCCTATCATTAGTTTAAAGTCATCGAAGATAATGATGCATACATCCCACCAGGCTGCTTACTCCATCATCTGATAAGCCAAAGCAAGTGATATGTTAGCACTCAATCAATGCGCCCACCTAGGGGCTTAACCCAATAAAAAAATCACATACCATTTACAATTGAGTAGGGCAACAATTAGTGAGCAGACTCTCATAGATCAACATGGCTGGTAAAAATAAAAGTTCTGACTGGCAAGACTCTTCTATAGAAACTAATGGCGCCCTTAAATACTTAAACACAACTTAATTCTAGAAACTATATACTGTCATCCAATTAAGTTATCCATCATAAACTGAGTGGATAGAATACCTACTTCATTTGTGCATTTGCAATTGAGTTCATCGGAACAAAAGAAACCTTTATTAACAAATAACTAATCATGATGACCAGAACAATATCAAATAATTTACCTGATAATCTGACCAGTTAGCAGCTCTTTCCCTGGCAATCAGAAGCTGATTTGTTTAAAAATACACAGCTATGTCCCTGGCGCAACCAATAGTCTGATCAGTTAGCAACATGCAGGTGCTTAGTTGGTTCTATTTCGTGCAGTAATTTAGATAGGAGGATAATCAGAAATTCCTTCCCTTTAGCAGTTGCGAGAGTATCAAATACTAACAAGTAGTGCTAGACTGCATGCTCTTTAATTTCTTACCTTTATTAGAAAAATATTACATCCAAGCCTCACATCAATCAAACAATAAGAGCTAGAGAAGATGGTCAGCAGATTTAAAATTAACTGTCGTGCCACAAGGTGTTACCATACCAATCAATGTTGAGAAGATTAATATTTTTTTAAAAAAAAGCATATGAAAAAGAATATACTATCATTTAAAATTTTAACTCAAAGCAAGGAAAAAGAATTAGTCATGACATATGATGCCGAAAAAGGACTCAATCAAGACTTTTTGAACTTCAGACTTGAGGTTATACTGAGAGTAATGGTCAATATAGGAAATGAAGATTCTTTGTTTGTGCTTTGACCAAATTACCGCTACTCGTGAACATCAAGGAACTGCAACTATTCAGAACACAAAACAGTAACTGGTAAATATAGCACACCATGTTAAACTTATATACTCACTAACTGGTTATCAGTCGTAACTATGGAAGCTATACCAAGAAGATAAGACAGATACTGAAAGGTGGAGAATCCAGAGACATCAATCAAGACACATAGCTCTGGTCCTAACTATATCCATATGACCCTGCGCAATTTTCCCTCTTCATCATCTATATCACACATGCTCAGATCTAACTGGGCAGACATGAAGCATCAAATAAGCATACTCGTATGTATAAACATCAGCAAACAACAACCAATTTCTAACCAAAAGTTAACCCAGACATGAATTTAAAAACTATTCTTAGAGACATACCTATTTGTGCATGTCTTATTGATAAATTAGCTCCACTAAAGAAATATAAACCACTAAATTTCAGTGGTGACATAGACAAAGAAAGAAGGAGCTGTTTGTATTGTCATTCCCAAATGACAACATTATTCACCATGCCTGACATTTTCATCTGACATGTCTTTGTCTTACCAACCAGAGTAGCTCTAATATCAAACAGAATAGGAGGGGAAAAGGGCAAGAAATTAAAAGGGATGGATAAACCATCACCTCGATCATACAAATAAGGACCACCATACAATCTCCCACAAATCTATGCTGACCCTGGTCATCAATCAACTTATAATTATAATATCAATGACATGAAGGATGTATAATTGTGCATAATATTTTTTATCAATATATAGGAAGTAAACACACACAACCTTATAAAAATGATTATTGTCATGATCCAGAAAAGAATACCAATACTTTTGATTCCAATGGTACCCAAAGTTCAACAAAAAAGCAGCCGCTCGCCGCTTCCTTGCAGGCAGGTATTGAGCAATAGCTGGTCATAAAAGCAGATTCCCATCATGTCCATGGTTGGCAAGGAGGGAATGCCACCACGACATCCACAGTGAGCTATGGTGTCTGCACAAAAAATAAAAAAAATTAACACAAATTTGTGAATTGATCCAAATTTTCTGTCACTCTCATTCTTTTTTGTTAAGAGACCCAATAACTCAATGCTTCAAACGCAAAACTACTACTTTACCATTCTTTTCCTTGCTATCTGCTTGTTTAAATAATGTTCAGAACAAGCAAGCATTCAACCTAGAAGAATTTACATGGAATATATAAATAGAGCAAAATGTTGGAAATATAGCATTGAACCTAAAAGAAAAAAGGCTTGAATGCATGGCTGTGCAGTTTGCTCACATTGGCATTGTTGTAGATGGTTAGGATTGTGAGTGAGGCTTTTTGTCGAGCAGCTGACCAGCGGCTTCGATGCCAAGTGCGTAGGCTTGGAGTCATGGCCTGCAGACTGCAGTGCTTGAGTACATCCCTGTGCTTATCTTGAATGTATGTGTTATGGCTTAGTGGATTGTAGCTCATAAGAAACATGTAGAGGCCATGTCAAGATGTGCACCTTAGACCTAGGTGTTGTTACCTCAAATGCGAGAGACGAAGTTTGCACTTCTTGCCCACGTAATTCGAGTGCAATGAATGCTTCTAATAAGATGGTAGTAAGAGAGGGTTCAGTAATTGGACAATTTTCTTTTCCATGCTCAAACAATCAGATATTACATGTGACAATAAATCTTTAAAAGGCACTGATATAGGTCCAAAACACACCATTCCACTCCCCATGAGTTTTTGCCTACCCACATTTTGCAGCATAAATTGCCTATCAATCAGTAATAATCATGCATTCAAGACCATAACAACATTCTTGCACTTTATGAAAGAGCAACTCCTATCCAAAAAACTGAATACAATTTTTTAAAAAAAAAACAAACTGCAGCAGTTCTTGGACAGATGTTGCTACTGACTTCTTAATCTAAAATACTGCTGTACCGTTGTCCTCAAGAACTACTTACTGAAAAATCTCCTAAAGGATCCTGAACCATAAATCACAAGGGAAAAAAGTATACCACACCTGCGGGTAATAAGAGTTGAGATGACCAGCAACCAGATTTGGGCAATAGGGTAACAATCTCCGAATTCCTCTTGAGTGCACAAGCGGCGACAATGATGTGAATTCCTCATGAGTACACAAGTGGCGGCTTTTAGGTCTGTCCTCAATGTAGATCGCAACATCTGCAGAAAACAATACGAGAAAAGGAAGATGACAACATAAGGCATATTATTGAAAACGATCTTTATTTTTCAGTTGTTTTCTCACTGACCTGACAATTTTCATTGTTGGGTGATAATTTGCAGACATCATGAACCCAACACCCACCACATTGACACACCATTTAATACCCTTGCAACACGAAAGAGTAACCATATTAGCCTCAATACTTCTTATGCTCAAATGAACATGTTAAAATGCCAATACCGAATATGAAGGTCATAGGCAACAAACTTTTCCGGGTACAACATAAAAATATATCATTAAAGAAAAAGATCATGCACTCAAGAGCACCACAAAAACATTAAATTCTGAACACCAAAATTACCTAGATAACAAATGTACAATTAAATCTATTATTTCAAAGCTCTTCTCTCTTCTTCCTGAAGCCTTCTCTTCTTTATTTCTCCCTTGACAAACAGCATGATAAAGAAATAGAAGGTGAAACAGAGCACCAAGAAGATCCCCATCGTCACCAACTGTTAGAATGTTTGGAAGAACAACAAATATGTTATGACACAGAAGAAACGCCAACTGATCAAAGTTTCAGAAATTTTACCACCTATTTGCTTGTTGCTTCAGTATTTGGTTCACCTGCCAAAACTTGACTCTTTCTGCAGAACAAATAACAATAATGTATATTGGAAATCTGTTCTAGAACAATATAAAATAAATATATTCCTGCATTTTCAAGAAACAGGAGTGGTACAAAGGGGCAGTGTCAGTATTTTTAAACATTTTAAAATTGACATGCATATTTTTAAACACTCAATCTTCACATACAAATAGAGGAACCATCTCATATTGTGTAACTCGTGTTCTTTACAAAATATAATTGAAGCTCAGAACACAGTGACACCAAAAAAGGTATATCATATTGTAACGGTATCCCATCTTGTGTAACAACATAATACTCTAGATCATTAGGTAATACAATTTGTGAGACATAATTTCTGAAGATAAGACCATAAAAGATATAAGATCACTTGAGATAAATCACACCAACTCGGTCAGATGCATGTAGTAGTCCATCATAATCATAATTTATATGATGTGTTTGTCAAAACATTGAAGATCTGAGCACATGATACCCTCACAGCCCATTATTATTATTGTTGATGAAACACACTCTAATAATACTTTCCGAATAACAATGAACATACATCAGGTATCACTGAGAAATATAAACTGAAATTGGGCAACAGCAACGTAATCACTGGATCATAGAGGGGTACCTCTGTTCCCTTCAATAGACTTTGGATCTTTTTTCTTATTAGCTATTCCAATAACACCAAAGCAAAGGTCTGCCATCAATGTCGAAACCTGAAATTGAGCAAGTACATAGCTCGGATATGTGGACATCTACTAACTTAGGATTTTGGAGAGAATCTGTACAATCACCAAAATATTCCTGCATACAAATAGAAGCACAAGAAGATGAGAACACAGATACACCTGCTGATTTTGAGACAATATTGCAAAGGATGAACTCATCATTCTAAAATTTAAACGGCCTTGTAGCTTGCAGTCATGTGCTGGTATAACATTAAGAAATAACAATGCAAAGGATGCACTCATGAGTCTGAAATTTAAAAACGACTTCATGCTTGTTAGTAGATGTCATGTACAAGAAATGAGGAAAAATGCATCGTATGATTTTAGCACTACTCAAATATGTGATGGAGCTGCACGAATTTGAGTAACTTTGATAAGGACGGTGATGGGGCGCGCTGGGTTGCAGCTGTGCGTGGTACTTAGAAAAGGAGAGAAAGGACGATGTGGGTCCGTTTGTGTGGTTATAGATAATCGTTGCTGTCAATGCTAGCTATGGCTGACACCGGTTGGGCAGAACCGTGTCAGGCTGAGATGGCACCGTAAAGTTACTTTACTGTAGCACCATTGTGGAGGCCCTGAGCCACAAAGGATCGTCAGAGCGGAAAGCAGATCAGGAGAGATATTGTCGTGGTGCAGAAAGGAAACCTCGATTAAGGGCGTCATCTATGATGGGTGTCTATAATTTGAAATAGATAAGGCAAAACATTATCACTTAAATGTATCAGCTATAACACACTGCCCAAAGTAACAGTGGAACCCATAAATCAGATTTTTTAATTGACTTGGTCACTTTGGTTTGCGTCACGGGAGAAGAAAAGAACGAGAAAAGAGGAACGCGGGCTCCACTAATTAGCTATACATAATCGATGGCAGCGACGGTCACCGCTATGTCAGAGCAACCCTCTCTCCTCCACGTACGCGGAAAATGTGACATGGCCTGACACAAACGCTACCTAGCGCAACCGATGGAGAGGTCCTAATTGCTCATGATTTTTAGAACGCAATGAAAACAGTTACCATAGGTGGGCGATCTGGGGAGGTGGGTTTGAGCGGGTACAGGCGGTAGGTAGACGGCACGCAGGTAAGAAAAGACAGCGTGGAGGTGGGTAGATCAGTGATTTTTATGAAGGAATGAGTGAGACAATGTTTACATATCCGAATTCTATGGTCAGATGTAGATGGTTTATTCTAAACGGAGGGCTTAGATTGTTGGGTAGGTGGCTGTCTGTAATGGCAAAACTGGTCCTGTTATTCGTCTTTTATTAGTTTAGATATATATTTCATATTATGTAATTATATATATATATATATATATATATATATATATATATATATATATATATATATATTGAGTTAAACTGATCTAGTGTATTTGTCCCACCTAAAGTTTTGTCTGTGGTCCGCCACTTTTTTCCAAATCATGATGTTGCCTTGTAGTAGAAGTACCGTGAGCATGTCCCTTTTTTTCGACGACTGTCGTCCAAGGTTAACATAACCGACCTGACCGGTAGAACTAGCCGGGTCCAGTTCAGTGGTTAACCGGTTAACTGCTATAACTGGTCGGTTAGTCATGCAAAATTTAATTTCAGGTGCACACAGTTGCTGCCCGGTTAACCAGCCGGTTACACTGATTAACTAGTCGGTTTGGGCAATTAACCGATTATAGAAGTAACCAACTCCGATTGGAAAAAAATAGAAAATTGATCCAAAAAGTAGAAAAAACTTAGACATGACATTTCTTAAATATTGAGCATAATATTAGACACAAATATGCAATACATTGAGTTCATATAACATAACACATCTACATAATTTAATACAAAGCATCCAAATATAGTTATTCTACAAATAATTATACAATAATTTTTGACAAATATAATTGTTGAATACATATCATCACAATAATTGCACTCACACCCATGGGCGTGAGTACCATACGGATTGAGGTTGAGATGAACCACCATCATGCTCATATTGCCCACCTTGATCACGAACGTGCCTCGCATATGCCTTCTCCTCTCGAGACAAATCCAACACACGCTGCAACACCTCATCCTCGTCATCATTAATATCATGGACCATATCTCGGTCTCTGGCAACTTCCTTTATTTTCAAATTATCCCATTGTATGTCCTTCTTCCTGATCACAATTCTATCCAGCTCACAACGATAGTAGTCCCGAACATCTGGTGGAACATTACTACAATGTATCATATTACCACCTCTTCCTATCAAATGATGCTTGAATCGATTGGCACCACTCCTCTTTCTTGAAATCTTGCAATACTTGCATGATCATCCTAGAAATTGGTTTACACCATGCTTCCACACATCATCACTTTGATTACGGTCTGTCATATCTCCCTACATAACAACGACATATACAATTTATTACTTCAATATTGCAATTATAATATATCATAATATGTTGCATAGTTACTACTATGTTTCCTATCTATATTATCAATGTTTTAAAGTCATACATGGCTACCTAAATTAACTACAAGCTCATAACTTGCCAACCTAAATTTCCTATGGATAATATAGATTACCTGGAAAAAAAAAGAAAAAAAATCTTACCTCAGTGCATAGCTAACCGGAAGCCGTCGGTGGTTAACCGTGCGTTGTTGCCGGTTAACTGACCTAACCGGTCGGCTAACTGACTGCGAGCCGAGCGGGAGATTTGCTCACCGAAGCCGGCTAACCGGCCGGTTACTCGGTCGGACCGGGTGGCTAACCGGGGAGCCCAGGCGGCTAGCCGACTCACCGAAGGACCCGGGCGGATGCGACCGCTGGCGTTGATTGGGGGCGAAGCTGGCGGCAAATCGGCCATTGAATAGGGGCGGCGACCTGCAAAGGACGAGACCGAAGCTCTCAGTGCAGGGATATGGTCACGGAAGCGCTGATGGGTGGATTTCCGGAGGATAAGGTATGGTTTTCTTTTTTCTTTTCTTTTTTTCTTCCATCATTTTTTTCAATGTCAAATGAGCTCGAATTTTGATGTTTTTTTCACCATAAATCTTCATTTCATCTCTAGTTTTTTACAAATTTTTTATGCAAAAATTTTCAATTTTTTTTTAAAAAATCAAATTCGAACTGGGGAATGGAACCAAATTTTTTATGCAAAAATTAATTTTTTTATGCAAAAATTTACCAGAGAATTTTATTCCACACCAACAACATTATCTCTGCCTTGATGTCGCCGTTCGAAAATCTAAAACTCCATATTGCCAAGACACAAAAGTTGTTGACGATGTCGCCGCCATCATCTTCCTTGATGCCATCATGGAGAAACCAAATCCACCCTTTATCCTTGACGGAGAAAAAGGAGGAAACAAATTTCCAATACCGAATAACTTGACATGGAGAAGAACTCAAACCTAACCTAGAACTCGAACTAAGAAAAGGCAACTGAACTAAAAAAAAATGGTGGATCCCCGCTCCTCCTCACCGCCGGTATGAACACCGGAGGAGAAGAAGGAGGAGAACCAAGCGGCAGCGGCGGGAGGACGCTCTGGCGGTGGCAGCGCTAGGTCAGGGTGCTAAAAGAAACAGGCCTTTACGCCTCCAAATCGATAGTTAGGAAGGAATGAGTAATAGGCAGTCCTACTAATTCATGGGATGTTGTTCAAACAGCCGGTCAAATTAACCAAGGCTTGACGGAACTTGACAAGTGACGTGCCATGCATGATGAGTTCATAGTGTTAGATCTAATTTAATCTGAGATGCAACTTAATCTATCTGGCATAGCAAATTAACAGGATCAACTAGTCCAGCAAATAGATCACACCTAGATTATCTAAAACTGATATTTAATTGATGAACTTAATGCTTACCAGTAGTATTCATCTCCTTTGATAAACGCCTGCTGTAGTGTAGATGAGGTAGAAGAGCTGTATGACGCCTGGATGTCAATGTAGATCAAGGGCATCGAGCTTCCATGTCTTCCAGCAGCTTAGTGATTGGTTAGGTCAGGGTAAAAAACACCTATGACGGCTGAACTCGTGATTAACACACGATTAGGAAAACCTAGGGGTCTCCCTTTAGTTATATAGTACTATAGATATGGGGTCGGGCCCTTAAGTGGGCTGAGTTTGCCTCCCAATCAAAGGCAACTAACGGGGATTAGTGTAGGATTAGAATTGGGCCTGCTGGCCCAATTAGACCCGACCGAGGTCAATTTCAACATTCTCCCCCATGACCGAAGGTCAATAGCTTATTCTTTATAGTATTCATTTTATTGATCACATGCAGGTGGATACACATAGATCAATAGTCTCCCACTTAATCAAATAATCTTAATCTTAAACTTAAACTTTTATTCGCCTTATGTTCACACTCAATACCATAGCAAAACCTAGCTAATGCGTCATCGGCAGACATTACAGACATATCGGGACTTCATTAACTAAAGCCACTACAATATCTTGATAGAACACTTATTAACTTATTTTGGGAGTTTCTTTATTTGGCCTCATCCAGAATCATATTTCAGGTTAATCATCACATCCATACTAATTTCGCAAAAATAGGATAAGAGATAAGATCCTGAATTAGTCATATAGCTAGCTATTTTCTTAATGCATTAAAATGACTTGATCCTGGGACCCTTCTTTCATAACAATATATTTGTCAATCGGCTTAAAACCATCAACTATATGTTATTACTTGAAAGGAATATTGTAATAAAAATACAGTAACATTGAATTTAATGAATGCAAACTTAATAATAATAACTATACCGGAATATATTTTATATGCCTATCTAAAATAAAACATGCCTTATAAAATCAGCATTAATAATGCTAATCTTATTTTCGAGCTTTCTGTAGAATCCCTCACATTTGTAAGAGTGAAGGACATAAAAATTAATTATGCATATTTATATCCACACACTCTCACAAAAACTTATCTAAATAATCCTTGATTAAGTAAGCATGTTATTAGATGTATCGATCTTTAAAACACCTTCTCCAGTGGACGTCCGCTGAACTAAAACTAATAAAATTTGTCAAGCATTCCGGCTTGTCATACTAAGTCAATTACTTATAGATCTTAGCATATTGCTTCTATTGAAGCTTTAGAAACATCTTCCTATTTGTCTTATTCTCAACTTTATACTTATGATATTATTTGTCATATAATGCAAATAAAATAGATATAGTTGTGTATGCATTCACATATTGTCACTTCAGAGTCTCGCTTATCTTTCGTACTCCAAATGACAATCCTAATACTCACTTTGGTCCCATCTTAGTATACTACTCCCCCAGAACCTAGAAAAGCATCACGAGATGTAACTTATGATATAGTGAAGACTTTTCCCCTTTCTTGGAACTCATACTTATTTCTATCAGCTTACAGAGAAAGAATTCACCTTAGAGTATCAGGATAATAAATAATCCACCTTAACTTTACAAAATGAATCATGGTTGCCCATAAAACATACAAACTTATGTGGAGTTATGAATTTAGCATCTTAGTTTTCTTTGGAATCACTCTTCAAAACTTGTAGACCCATTACAGTCTACTATTTTGATTCCATTAGAAAATTGCTATGACATGAACTATACTTATGTTCAAAATTCATTGACTCCTTTGCTTATAATCTTAGAAATAACTGAGGGTCTTCTACTTTTGTGCCCAAAATACTTATCATCAATCATTACATATCCTTGTTATAGATTTACAATTTTAATATAGATCCTTAACAGAGTTAGGAAAAGAATAGAGTAATACTTATGGCACACAATATATGAAAATGTCTTAAATCATCAATATAGAAAACTTATCCTATATCTCATTAAGATTCTCTTCTCCCCTATTTTCTTTCTTCTTTGTGAGATCCCATTAAATTCTGAATAGACAGGATATTAAAATTGTCGGCCCATAAACTTATCTGAAATAATTTACAATGGTAGCTCCTTTATATTGGCAAGACATTGAGTCACTGATCAGCTTTCTTTACTAATATCATTAATATTCACAAAATAGCGGTGGTCAGTATCATGAACATAACCATACTTCAATCATCTCTAATTCTATTGTACTAATCTACAACAGCAGTGGCCAAAAATAGATAGCACAATAGAATCTGTGAAAATTGTCCTGTACCCAGCGGTGGCCAGAACAAAGAACAAAAATCACAATACCTTATTTGAGACAATTGGTTATAGTACAATAAGATGCACATAAAAGCATGAATTTTAACCCTACGGTGGTCTGATTAAAATCACGTAATAAACTTCAACTTGCATCATCGGTGGGGAAAACAAGCGAAACTTAACTTAAAACTCATAACTAAAACAACGATGGTCAGAATTAATTACAAGTATACTCTAAATGAACTTCTCGTTGGTTCCATTCAAATAGAGGCATCTAAGTATACTTAGTGGATAATCATGTCTAGCATGATAAAATTGCTTTTCAACTTACTCTTATTTAACAATGCCAGGATTAGTAAATTAGCAAGTACCATATCAAAGTGTCATCAGCAGCACAACGACATACTGAGACGATGTTAGTCATAGTATTGCTGAAAAAACCTTATTCTTAATATTATGCTTAAAAGACTTATACTTAATTTTATCCGTAAACTTATGGACAATGAATTATCATGGAGAAATTCTCAATTGACAAGAGCAATTCTTAATATATCATCTTAATTGGAGCATATTATTTTGATGAGACATTCCATTCTCCCCTTCGAATTGGTGGTCTAAACATGAGTATGTCATATATTCGACAAGGTCTCATCACCTAACATATAATATTTTATTCTTATATATTTAAAATAATCATAATAAAATTATGAAATTTGCTTATGGGAAAGCAACAAATAACTTAAACTTGATGATATAGGAGATAACCTCAAAACTAAGAGGTAATGTACTCATAAAACACTAATATATTGAAACAAAAGTTTCGTTGAGGTATATTGAATGACATCAAACTGAATGTTAAATTCATTAAACAATTCTAAATGAAGTTGCTAGCAGTATGAACTTCAACTTATTTCCATCTACTAAAATTGAGAACAACTCCCTTGATCTCATGGATCTTTTAATGATTCGTTAATGTAATGCTCCATGCATAAGTCGGGAAGATCCATTCCAAGGGTCTTAAGCTCATAAGCTATGTCCCACATGCTACTAATGTACTTTGCTAATTTACTTAGCTTATCATAATGTGAGGTAGTAAATCTTTTCATGAGGAATTCTACAGAAACACTTATGTAACTTTTCTTCTATTATGAAAAACAATTCTATAGCGGTCATGTCATCATCATCATAAAATGCTCCCCTTATGCCATGTGAGATTGCGCAGTTGATGATTCTTTTGGCAAACTCATTATCCTCCTATTTATCTAGTTTGAAAATAATATTCAAACATATTCTCCTGAAAATCCTCAATGCCAGAAGTGGGAGGAAACGGCTTGACCTCATGAAGCACATAATCAAGCTCCAGAAACTTGAGAATGTATTGTACCTTAGTTTTCCATAAAGGAAAATAATGCCATTAAAGATTTTAATGGTCTTCATATAAGCTTATTAGACCAAATAATGATAGTTAATCTATATCACAATCTTATGAAATAATCATGGGTAAGAACCCAAATTATCTTAATGGTGCAAGTACTTATAGAACCTGGCACACATAAGAAATACAACTTATGTATTTGTCATTAATCTTATGACATAACTGATGGTGATGGAAAATAAATAATCTTAAATCTCGAACTTAAAGATTCAACACTTGAAATTTAGTTATTTAGTGCACAAGTATGATGGCAAAATAAAATAGCACTAAAAAATTATTAGAATTTAATAGATCAAACTTAACATTTTTAGCAAAATAATTTAAATAAATTTGAAAATATAATTCAAAAGTCATATTCTCAAATAATGACTTAAGCATGGTGAGAAAAAAGTCATTTATATTGGCCATTAACTTAATGATAAAATAATTCCCATCCATACTAAAATTGCAGAGAAAGCTTATTTTAATCATCTAAAATCCAACTTAATTTTGAGCAAAACACTTAGAATCAGAATTTTGGCAAAAACACTTAATGGCTAAATTAATCTTAAACTTATTCCTTAAATTATCAAGCTTATTAAGATCCAATTCATTAGAGAATTAAATTCTAACAAGACTTAATATACTCTCAAAATAACAGTGAAAGCTTAAAATATAGCAAAAAAAATATTGCCATAAAATTATTATTACTATTATTACTATTTTGAGAATTTATCTTAAAATGATTTCCAATTAATAATTGAAAAATAGTGTCAAAATAAATTGAGAAAATTATGAGAAATTTTATTGCAACATAGAACTTAAATGCTACTTATGAAAATTTCAACAAAACTTATCTCAGAAAATAATGCTTAATTTAATTCCTTAATTAACTAATCTTAAAACAGAAATAAAATACTGAGCGCTAAGCTAACCGCGCGCGCGGGCAGGTCCGGCCCAGAATGCTGCAGCCCAGCAACGCGTACAGCAGTGTGGCCCAGCAGCACGTAGCGGCTCGGCTCCGCGTGACGCGGCTTGCACGCAGCTCGCGGCACGGCTGAGCGCAGCTTGGGCTCGGCTGGGTGTGGCAGCGGCTTGTCGCGAACGACGACTCCGGCTCACGGTCGGCTCAGCACAATGGGCCGAGTCAACCGACCGGCAGGCCGTCAATTTGGCCCACGCGCGCGCACCACCCCCTTCCCTCGGTTTGATCTGAGCCGTTGAGAGAGGGCGAGAGGATCGGATGGCTAGGATCGGCGGGGTTTAGCATAAAAGGCCGACCGAAACCCTAATCCCCTCATTCCTCACTTTCTCTCGTCGCAGCTCACTCTCTCTTCTCTCTCTCGTCTCCACTCTCTCCCGCACGTCGGCGAAAAAGGTCGGCCGGCCACCATGGCACCATGTGGAGTTGCTCGCCGGCGCGCGCATGCGAGAGATCGTGCACGGCTCCGTCGAGCTCCTCCGCTGTGGTGTCCTAAAGGCGAGGCCCATCGTCGCTTAGATCTAAGGCGATGGCTACCGAGAGGCAGCACAGCAATGGCGACACCGGCGTGAGGCCGGCAACGGCGATGCCACCGAGAGGCTAGGCGTGCCGGCATGCACACGGGCAAGTCTGATGCCACGTGGCCGGGTCTGATGCCGGCGAGTTGCATGCAGGGCAAGGTCTGATGCCGTGCGGGACTCGTTGACGTTTGGGGAAGAGTGGCGCCGCCGTTCGCCATGCGGGATCTAAGTGCACGGCGTGTAGTTGGCGACACGAGTGAGTTCTCTAAATTTAGGGTTAGGGTTAGGGTTCTTAGATCTAGGGTTAGGGTTAGGGATGTGCGTGTGTGTGTTATCTGATTCAGTATTTTCACAAATCCTTTCCCCTTTTCTGATCTAATTGTGACATGACTTGATTTCGGGTACTGCTAATTGACTGAAAATTAGCATTGTTCTAACATAATCGTAGGCTTGATTATCCTGTTTGATCCCTAACCTATGTCTGTGTAACACTAATGGTGTGCTGATCTTAATAAATCTAACTTAGAAAACCTTATTGTGCTTTCGATCTATACTAATATAAAGAAACGCTTGACTTAAATATGATTAGATCGAAAATAATTACCTCTGTACAGTGCTAGATCAATTAAAAAATAACTTAAACATGATTAGACTTAGCACTAACCAAACCTGAACTTAGGCTAGGGGATCTAAACAGACTAATTTAAGGCTCCGATATCAAATGTTAGATCTAATTTTATCTGAGATGCAACTTAATCTATCTTAGGCATAGCAGATTAACAGGATCAACTAGTCTAGCAAATAGATCACACCTAGATTATCTAAAAGTGATGTTTAATTGATGAACTTAATGCTTACCAGTAGTATTCATCTCCTTTGATGAACGCCTGCTGTAGTGTAGATGAGGTAGAAGAGCTGCATGACGTCTAGATGTCGATGTAGATCAAGAGCATCAAGCTTCCACGTCTTCCAGCACCTTAGTGATCGGTTAGGTTAGGGTAGAAAATACCCATGATAGCTGAACTCATGATTAACATACGATTAGGAAAACCTAGGGATCTCCCTTTAGTTATAGAGTACTGTAGACATGAGGTCGGACCCTTAAGTGGACTAAGTTTGCCTCCTAATCAAAGACAACTAACAGAGATTAGTGTAAGATTAGAATTAGGCTTGCTGATCCAATTAGACCTGACCGAGGTCAATTCCAACACATAGGGGTAGTAGAACCGCAGAGCGAGGCAGGCTGTTGAAAGCAGATTATCATGAGTGGACCGTATGACCTGTTCACTGTTGCACACTCAACCTTTTTCAACATGACCGATTTTTGAGCTAAGTGCGCTGACATGCTGATAAAACGCAGCACCTTGATACACAGTACTACTTCTACCATACACGATTCACGAAAGAACAAAAGGGGACGTCGCGCTCTTGCATTGCATGCAAGCGGAACGGCAGTGCTGACTGCCAAGGTAACATTCCATGCTTTCTGCTGTGTCCCCAACTCACAATCCCCATCGCATCGCACACGACAGTACTACTTCTACATAAGAAAATAAGAGACAAGTTCGAAAGACTTTCCATTCTATCCTTGTGTATATATGTGCAGCTCCTAGCTCCTGCTACGTCACGTCCATAACAAAAAAAAACACGGGTAGGGTGAATCTAGGCATGAACATGATCGTGCGAGTTGGGAGAGGAAAGAAGCAGCAAAGGAAAGCAGGCTGCCTGTCAGAGGGAACTGGAGTTCGCCCGGTCGTTATCATGGCTGTTCTGTGGCTTGTATGGTCAACGTGTCAAATCAGACCAACAATCCAAATCTTGGAACCAACATGCTTGCCAGTGTATGCTGCCATACTGTACAGTAGTATTCTTTTATGCTGAGCGCAAGGAATCATGGAAAGGAAGAAATTATAGCCACATTTTCGATACAAGAACTGCTCGTAGAGAAGCGGTAAAGGTGGGAACCAGCCGGCCAGTGATCGATCTCTTAGACTGACTCCAACCGTGATAGATAAATTTGGGGAGGTAATTGAACCTTCGTCTCTTGTGCATAGTACAAATTTGAAGAGCAAAATATTATCATCTTCAACCGTGAACAGACAAATACAAATCCAGCTCTGTTTCACTTGCTGCCTCGCGTGCCTGTGCACCTCCGCTCCGCTCGCCGCCCCGAGCACCCGCGCCTCCGCTCCGGCTCCGCTCCGCTTGCCGCCCCGGGCACATGCGCCTCCACTCTGCTCCGCTCGCCGCCAGCCTAGCACGTGCCTGCCGCCGTCGCATCTCAAGCCGCCACAGCAAGGAGGGAGAGCAGAGGAGCATGGTGACTGCCACCCGCCACTGAATCTGCCTCCAAGCTCGCCTCCGCTCCGCGCTTGCCTCCACGTCTCCCGTTTGCAACTTCCCTTCGAGCTTGTCTTCACCTCTGCCTTCGCCCCCCCCCCCCCTTCGCGTCTCCGCCTCCGCGCTCGTCTCCGTGCCTCCCCTTCGCAACTCCGCCTCCGTGTTGCTCGGCCTCGCGTCGGGACAACATCAGCGATTTGCAATCGGAGGAGAGAGGATAGCCAATTTTGACTACCCTCTCTCCTTAGATACAAAATGCATTATCAGATGCCTATCCTGGTTGGAGACTGAAATTGTGTGCACAGTAACAATTTGAAAGGCATTTTTTTACTCTCACGTGACCTACAATGAAGATTGGGTCCAAAGGGACCTATTTCTTAAAAATATACATTTTCGATCTATATCATCAAGCATGTCAAATTTTCTCTCACGTCTTACAAATCATCAAGGAAATCGTACCAATCTCATGGAAAACTGGATGATGCACCGGTCGCGGTAGATCTCCGGTCAATGGAAGCATGCACCGGGAAGAAGCAATGCACTTGAATGTTGGTCATCATGAGTTGAAGCCTTGGGACTGCAAGAGGCCAGGATCAGCTCAAGATCAGCAAGAACATTTGAGTTGACAGCATGACTTTACAAGACAACTAGCGCACTGTATAGGCTACTACTTGTCGTAGGCATCATCGATTACAAACGTTTAAACGTCCATTGACTTTCACTGCTGAGCTCGTAACTCTATGTTATCTTTTTTTCCTGTTGAGAGAGAGAGAGGGATGGGCGTGGCCGGAAGAAGCACGAGGAAGGCGAAGACCAAGGATTTGGGGGTGTTTGTTTGTTTGTGTCTAAATTTTAATGAGGTCATATTAATCATTAAAATATTATATATAATTATTAAATATATATTAAATATAAAATTAATTATAGAGTTGAATGTGTATGTGACAAATTTATTAAGCTTAATTAAATTATCATTAAGAGATGTTTACTGTAGCATCACATTATCTAATCATGATCTAATTAGTTTTAATAAATTTATCTCGTTATTTAAAAGAAGGATTATGGACTAGATTTTGTCAGTAAACTATATTTAATACTTTTAATTAGTATCATAATATTTGATGTGATAAGTCTAAAAATCAACTGAAAAGCATCATTGCGTATCTTTGGACCCTCCCAGAATTGCGTCATCAATTCATCACCATCATGACGCTTTCTTGACAGCTAGCTAACCCCGGTGCAGACGCCGGTTCCTCGTGTCTGCAGCCGCAGTGGATGATGACGCCAAGCTGAAGCACAAGAACACAAACTCGGGGCCACTGCTCTCCATGAGGCAGGGATGGCTGCCTATAAATAGACAGCCACGGGGCACGAGCGATCCACACCACAGAGAAAACAGAGCTGCTCCTCCAGGCTCCAGCAATAGCATCCTCTCACTCGCACATCGATCTTGTGCCTCTGGTCGAGTATTACTTCAGCAAAAGGTGAGCGAGAAAAGTATGTCATGCAAATAGAAGCGGTGCTCTAGTATTCTCTGTTGCTTTGCTATTTTTTGATTCTTCGTCTCTTGTTTCAATCTATGCTAGTGCTGTAGTGCCGATGAGTGGGTCTCTTCTTCGATCATATGTCGTTCACCACAAAAGTTTTTTGTATTTTTTTTTATAATAGGTTTCCCCTGCTTTATTCAAAGCAAATTTAGTTCAGTACAAGATCCACCCGCGTACCGCAGGGAATTGTTGACTCGCATCTGTATGATGTGCATACTAGTAGCTAGTTACATCAGAGGGGAACTCCTGCATTACATTAGTTTGAGGCTCAGATGTCTGTTGTTGTAGAGGCCGGCGAGCTTCCCATGTTAGCATAGGTGGAGCTGCTGCTCTTCTGTCCAAAGCTTGTATCCAGTCGTCCAGCTGCCGTTGAGCTTCCCCAATGTACAGCACCCGCCAGCTTCTCAGCATATCGGCCACCCTTCTTAGTATTGATCGAATCCCAATCCATTTTGCTCCCTGAAAACATATTTCATTCCTCATTTTCCAAATGGACCATAAAACAGCCGTTGTAAACATGTTCAAAACTTTATGTTTTGTGTTACACAACCACCATTTTGCCACAGACTCAAAGTCTGGTTTTATTTCTTTACCAATGACATTCGAGATCTCCTCCTATAGACTTTGGGCAACACAACAATCAAAGAAAATGTGTTGCCCAGTTTCAAGTTCAGTACAAAATAAGCAAGACTGATCACCAACCTCTCTTCTCTTTGCTAAATTTACTCTTGTTAACACTTTATCATTAGCCAAAAGGCAAAGAAACACATGAATCCTGAAAGGCACCGTTAGTTTCCACATGACAGGGGTAAAAACTTATTTAACACCTCTGTCATTAATGACAGCATAAAGAGATTGAACCGAGTACTTACCATTTGAAGAAAATTGCCATACAATGGCATCCTCTTCTTCGATCAGACTTAAACTTTCTACTATTTGAATTAACTCCAACCAAAGTCCCATTAATTTGTTATCCACTGTTCGTCTAAAGGTAAATTTTAAATTTACTCCATCCCAAGCCTCAGCAATTGTTTTACCTTGCTCATTGATGATTGAGTAGATATCCCAATACTGAATGGCCAAGCTACAGGTTCCAAACCAATGATCCTCCCAGAAACGAATTTGTCTACTATTTCCTACCTTCCAGTAAAACCCCATTTTCGCTGCTTGGGCAGCCCAAAGAACACCCTTCTAAAAAGGGGAGCTATTTCTGCCCTGACAACAAAAAATGTTTGGTAAGTTAGTGGTGTATTTACAATCAATTATCTCTCTCCAGAGTTTATGTTTACCATCCTGGTACCTCTGTAGCCACGATGCAAGCAGACAAAGATTAAGATTCCTTAAGTCAGGTATATCCATACCTCCTAGGTCCTTCTTTTGGGCAATTAACTGCCGATTAGCTAAGTGATATTTACGTTTATTTTCCTGATCATCCCAGAAAAAGTTGGCCATTTGGGAGTTAATGGCATCAATTGCCCACTTAGGAAATTTTATCACTGACATAAGGTAAATAGGTATACTAACTAGGCAAGCTTTAAGCAAAGTAAGTCTGGCCCCATAGGACAGCAATTTACCCCTCCAGTCCACTATTCTTTTGATAATCTTGTCAACAATAGGTTGGATGTCTTCCCTTCTCAATTTATCATAGTGGAGAGGGATCCCTAAATACTTAAAAGGAAAAGACCCAACTTTACAGCAGAATATTTTTGCAAAATACTTTTCCAACTCTTCCTCAAGGTTAATAGGAATCAAGTCACTTTTATGATAGTTGATCCTCATACCAGAAATATTTTCAAAGCAGACTAAAAGCCATTTCAAATGACGTGCAGCTTGGACATCATTATTTAAAAATAATAAAGTATCATCAGCATACTGTAGACTGATGATACCTTCAGGTTTTAGTTTGGTCATCAAGCCTGTAATGTAACCTTTATTTGCAGCTTTCATAAGCATTCTAGTAAAGACATCAACAACCAAGTTAAATAACAAAGGTGACAGTGGGTCATCCTGCCTTAGCCCCTTACCAGGTTTAAAATAAGAACTATTTTCGTCATTAATTCTAATGGCAATGGATCCCCCTGTACCAAGGACATCACCCATTTACTCCATTTAAGACTGAAGCCTTGATCTAAGCATCTCCTTAAGAAAATTCCAGTCTACCCTATCATATGCTTTCTCATAATCTAACTTAAGAACTATACCTTTCTCCCCACCCTTAACTGCCTCATGAATTATCTCATGAGCAGCCACAACGCTTTCCAAAATATATCTGCTTTTAACAAAGGCAGTCTGGTTGTAAGAAAGCAGTCTATCACAGATAAGAATCAATCTGTTATTTAAAGCCTTAGAGAAGATCTTAAAACTATAATTAATCAGACTAATAGGTCCGAACTTTTTTAAAGACTTGGCATTGTCCTCCTTTGGGATCAAGGTGATAATCGCATAGTTAAGCCTTGTAATATTAATTTCACCTTTTTCAAATCCCCTAATCATAGCCATCAAATCCTTTTTATGATAGTCCAGAATTTCTGGTAGAAAAGAAAAGAAAAGCCATCAGGACCAGGGACTCCTTCTGCATAGGAACCATAAATAGCCTCCCTTATTTCTTCTTCCGTCAACTCTACTTCAAGAGTAGCATTCTCTTCTGGTTTAACCTTGTCGTCTTGTTCCCAGAAATTCTTTCCCAATTTTAATGTGTCATAAGATTCTTCTCCGAAAAGTTTCTTATAGAAGCTTACTGCATGCTTAAGCATGCATTTGTTATCTTCGAACTTTTCCTCCTTGTTCTCCAACATTGAGATAGCCTTCTTTCTTCTTCGTTGATTAGCCACCGCCTGAAAATAGCCCGTATTCCTATCACCCTCAAGGATATCTCTATCTCTAGATCTTTACCTAACTTTAATTTCCTCCAACCCATCATGCAGCAGAACGAGGAGCTCCGGCGGAAGGCACAGCAGTTGGACCAGGAGAACATGGCTCTCCTCGCCCAGCTCCAGCGCCACCAGCAGCAGAAGCAGCAGGCCGCCTCCTCTGCACCGGTGGCATCGTCGTCTCAGGCGCAGGGCAGCGGCGGCCACTCTGCTCCTGCCGGCGGCAAGCAGCCCAGCAAGTGAACGAAGTAGCAGAAATCATGGTGCACATGCATGCTTATGCGTGCGTGTGCGAAGAAGACGTGGAGACTGTAGTGCTTGCCTTTTGTAATTAGTGGTAGCAGGATGGTAGCTTAGGATAAGCGGAGCATTGATGCAATGCACCTTTTGCGTGTGTTTAGTTCGTTAGGAGCAGTAGTTAAACTTGTTGGGCAGGAAGTTAATTACCAACTGGTCAGCAGACAGTAGCGGCAGTATTTTAGGGGCGGAGTTTTTTATGTGTCTTTGACTCTTTGTAGCTGCAGTAGTAGGGTTCGTTTGGAGGGTTTATAGGAAACAGTTTATGTCATGTCAACAGTGTTTTTACTATAGCAAAAGTGCCATAAGTCAGAAAAAACTAAAAAAACTAGTTTATTTGGGCTTATGGCTGCATTAAATAGAGTTTTTACTATAACAATAGTATAAAAAAGTATATAAGTTGTTGAGGCAAAAGCAGGTATAAGCTGTGCCAAACGGTCCCGTAGTGTCGCAATGTCTTAAGCATATTATAACTCTATAAATTGTGAGCAATTTTATTATGCATATTACCACCAGTAATTACTGATAATAATACTTAGAAATAATAATGTAATTTACTTATATATTTATTTATTTATGCATATTACCATCAGAGTTAAAGAGGTCATTTCTAAGCATATTGAACTCATCCACTGATCTGAAATTCAGCTTCATGAGAGTAGAAAACAAATAAAACATTTAGACCTAATTAATAAAATAAATTATAAATTTATTATTTTTATCTTTTCAATATTACCCTAGTACATTCATTACTGCTTCTAATTACTGCTAGTAGTAATTACTGCTAGTAGTAATTACTGCTCTACCATCATTAATTATTGTATTACCACTAATAATTATTGTAGTACTATCAGTAATTAGTAGAGGTAATATGCATAGTAAAATTACTCTAATTTGCAAGAAACCGGGTTCCTCTTTCGTGTTTCAGCGCTTCATTCCTTCGCTGCGGTGGTTGGGTTTGCTTCTTTTCTTTTTCGAAGAGAGAAGTGATGTTTGTTCGATTTTGACCATTCCTGTTCGAGGAGTTCTCATGTTTGCACCGCTCCTTCACAGTTCTATTGCGACGCTACTGTAGCAAGCGCAAGACTCGAGTCAGCGGCCGCGGTTGATCACGAGGGAGCGGTGCCGATGTCATCTGCACTCGAGTGATGCAGCTGGCCGGGTCCGATCCCATCTGCAATCATTAACATTTACGTATGCGCAACAGTTTGTTCGCTCGTCCAGGTCGTCCTATTCATGCCGGAAAAGGCGAAAAACCAAGTGCAGTACAGTACTCGGTACCCTCTAACGGTTCACGCCTCCTCGAGCCAAGGCATGAATATTTTGCCGCTCGTCCTCTCTGCTTCTCAAGCAATTAGGGTGTTCATTTTTTAGATTGAACTTTAACCTGGTCATATTGAATGTTTGATTATAAATTATGAGTATTAAATATATATTAAGTATCAAACTAATTATACATATGAAGACTAATATGCAAAATGAATCTATTAAATATAATTAATCTATGATTTGACAATGTAGTACTATAGTAAATATTTGATAATAATAAATTAATTATAGATTTGTTTCATAGATTAGTCTAGGACTTCTGTAATTAATTTTATAATTAACTCATATTTTTTTAATTAACATCAAATATTTGATGTGACAGAGCTAAAATTTTAGCCTAGAAAAAACGCTTTGAATCTCGTTGCTAGTCACTTTTTAAGTTAGCAGTGGCTAGTGGGCAGACCTTTGAACTTGAGGCAATCTTTGAATGCTGCTTCAAATTTGAAAAACCTCTCATTTCCTGTCCACAGCAGACGGAAGTTCTCTCAAAGTCTCACGCGTCCGGCATAGGCCAGGTTCACGGCTATGGTGTCCAAGTTCCACTTCCGCCCACACGCGCCCGACGTTAGCCAACGAGAGAAAAACAGGTCCGGTTCTGAGATTTTGGTGGTCCGGAGCGAATCAAGAAATTGGGGCTCTCAATTTTTCTATGAATAAAAAATCTTATTTAATAATTTTTTAGACATAAAGCGATCAAACTATCTACAATAGAAGATTAAGCATAAGGTCCTATGAAATAAATTTATATTGTTTATCCATGACAATTATTCTCAACACATTTAGGCCTCTGAATATCAATATACTCCCTCTGATTTTAAATTATTGTCGATATTGACTTTTTTATTAACTTTGATCATTCATCTTATTTAAAATATTATTTTAAATATGTAAGTTTTAAGTTGTACTTTAATTTTATTTGATAATAAAATAAACTATGACAATATATAATTCTTTGAATAAAATAAATGGTTATGGTTGATGAAAAAAATTAATGATACAACAATTTAAGAACGGAGGGAGTAGACTACAGGGATGTGCGTGTCTAGTTTGTAGAAGACTATAATGGGCTGCATGTACATATACAACAAACTAACATTAAGTTTTTCCATAAAATCATATAGACTCTTTCCTATATACATATTCTATAGTTATACACATATGCTAAGGAGGGGCCCTTTGGATTTGGGAGGCTTGGATGATTGCCCTGCCAGCCCCTCCCTTAGGACCGCTCCTCGAGAAAAGTAAGACCTAGGCCTTATAGTAACCGGTCTGTGTTGTATTTTTGGTCCGGTTCATGATAAATTTTGGTTCTTTATTCAAATTTTATCACTGTTAAAAAGATATTGCTATTTTTTTTTAATGTAGCTGATTCTTGTTGAGAACGAACCCACCTGCCCTGACGTGCAACGGTGCAAGCCAAACTTAATAAGCAACTAGCAAAATGCTCATACGTTGCTACGGGCTTTAAAAAATAAATTACAGTTTACATACTAATATATATATTTGAAATACAACATATAAGTAATAGAAACAAATGTAAGGAATATTTCTCAACTAACTTTAGTGAGATGAAATAAATAAGAATTATTTCATAGTCCATGAACAACTAACTACGAAATATTCTATGCAGTCTCATTGCTAGATATTTGTGAGAGGGGATTTTTGAAAAAAAGCGATCAAATAGGATTGAGGGATACAGTGATTAAGTCTTTTTTCTTAAGGACAGTGATTAAGTCTTGGATAGATAGACACAGATATGCCGCCTGCACGTACAGATTATACAGAATATTTCTCCCAATTAACAACCCCACCGTAACCCTTTTTATAATTAAGAAAATAGATATTTGTCGAGCCTAACAATCAAACATAATTTTAATGCTCATGCGTTGCTACGGGCATAATTTATATGATACATATGTGAAAACACATTATTTTACTACGGGCAATAAAACAACAAAAATATCACATATTTTACAACTATTTTCAACAAGGCATTTTGTTAAACAATAAAAAAGATCAACGGCTGATCAAACTTGCTTTTGGAATAGTATCTTTATTAGATATAAATAAATATAATAATATCATAGATATTTTACAATTATTGTAGTCCTACGCTTAGTTGTATACAAAATTGTCATATTAAACCTCATGAATCCCTTATCTTAGAAGTTATTGACAAGAACAAATTCCTACGCTTGCTACATAAAAGCTTTACTCATCGTTGTGTTGTAGAGTTGAGATACAAAAAAGAGTGTTCGTCATCAACATTTAAGAGTGTGCGAGTCTTATGAGAGCTGCTCCAACAGCTTGCTCCTCTCCAACAATATTCATTTCAACAAGTCATCCATGGTAAAAACACAATCTTAGATCTCTGAAGCCTCCTCTAGATAGCAATTATTTGTGCTGCTGGTGTTGGTCAAGTCTTCAAATCGACCAGAGAGCTAATATTATAAACCAGTTGAAAAATATTAGTTGTCCAAAGCAAAATATGTCCAGAGAAGAAAATGGTCTGCAGGAAGTTTTAATAATTCATCAAAGCAGGGAAATGACGTGCTTAGTTCTCTCATATCACTTTCTATGCAATAAACTCAACTACTGAGTATATGATTAAAAGTGAAATAATATCACAGCTGCAAATTAATCCTTGAGAATAGGAAATACAAATGGCTTAGTTCTCTCATATTATTTTATATCCAATAAACTAAAAAGGAAATACAAAGGGCTTTGTTCTATGCATTAAACTAAAAAAGGTACAAAGACTCGTGCGATCAAATACTACAAAGATTGCTTCATCCACAATCACCTAATAATCAGTTTTACTATTTAAGTATGAAAAAATGCTGATATCTGGCCAAATAAAAATTTACATTGGTGGCCTTGAGAAGTCTATTATCGAGCGCAATTTGCCCTGATGTCTGTTGATCATGGCCAAGGCACCGATGCCGTTATTTTCAGCCTCTGCAGCAGACTCTTAGAGTGCATACAATGTGTTGATCCTTGAAGAAAACAAAGGACGAATGTTATCAACTATCAAGGTGTTGCAAAATTCAGAAGCACAAGTAGCAGATGACATTTTACAGAACCAAGCAAACACTGAGCACCAACAAATACCCCGTGCTACTGAAGTAAAACATGCAACACTTTTTATCAAAATTCAAAACATTAAATACAAATCTACTGAACACGGTATTATTTCTTAGTTCAATTTGAAAAATTCACCTGCTACTGGTTGAAGCTTGGTGTGGAATATCTAGTGGAATACTTTGAAGGAAAAATAGCATCTGGTTACATGGATAATAACAATAAACAGTAAACAGCTACTAATTGTACAATTGGAGACAATTCAACCCATACATGTACAATGTATCTCAATCTAAAAATGAATCCTATACACCTCTATATGCCAACACCTCATGCCATGATGCTTGCAAAGTGAAAATCAACAAATCTACTTTCCCATAGTCAATACAAGAGCAGTTCTTTTCCCATACCCTGCCTGACCCAACACCTTAGCAGCTTGCCTACCAAATAACAAAGTAAGAAAGGGAGAGAGAAAAATGACATATAATGCTGTCCAATCATCAATAAAAAATATTGCATCAACAAATAGATATTATAAACAATTTTGATCAATGATTTACAGTATTTGATAAACAATTTCATATAGAAGCAATGATGGACTGTTCAAAGCTAATTGAAAATAAATCTTAAAATGTTTTTGATATGCATAATTCCGGGATGCATAACTGGGAACTTTAAAGCAGTACTTGATGAAATGTTTAGTAAAATATTTCATATTATCAAGAATCATAATCTTCGAATTGAGGAGACAATAAATATTGAATTAACTTTTGAAGAATTAAAGAAAAATACTGCATACCAAAATTAAAATCAAGAGACAAAGCTCACACACTATCTGAAACCTCCCAAGGTGACATGAAGATAGACAACAGAAAAGGCAGGCAACAATGAGCCTGAGAGCACCAAGAAGTGAGCAGGCTCACAAGTCCAAATTGTAAGCAGCGGCAAAGAAAAGCATCAGTTGACCACATAACAAACAATTAAATTGTACACAATAGACAAACAACTTGCTAAATTGAATTGGACATCAAAGCGAAAAAAAGCACATTAACTTGGCCCAATAGTGTAGATATGTTATATCGCAACATGGTACATACCACATTGACATATACCAGTTTGAAATAGAATCAACTAAATCATCCCTTTTTTCACATCTTTTTTCAGGCTTCCACATCCATACTGTCCAGGCTTACTTCCTCTGCCTGCATATATAAACATAAATATCAATAGTTATAACAAGGACAAGGCGCACAAAGTAGCATAGAACCAAACATGTTTAGTCGAGCCCAAATACAGAATCAATTTGAAGTACAAAGAATATATAAGTTAGTCTCATGAGGTGACAAAACAGTGCTACATTATTTGAGTATTTCCGACAAAGAAACACAATAAGATTCAGAGGCATCATGAAGTATCAATGAGAGAATTCATGAGGTAAATGAAAATTCGTGCAAGGTAATGCTATTCTGGAGGTTCTGTGTGAAGGTCAAGCAATAGGTTATAAAACAAAGACATGCTTGGGAGATCTGTCAAGCACAATAAGATTCAGAGACATCATCAAGTACCAATGAGATAATTCATAAGGTAAATGAAAATTCTTGCAAGGTAATACTATTGACTATTCTGGAGGATTTGTGTGAAGGTCGAGCAATAGGTTATAAAACAACATGCTTGGGAGATCTGTCAAACACAATAAGATTCAGAGACATCAACAAGTATCAATGAGAGAAATCATGAGGTAAATGAAATTCTTGCAAGGTAATACTATTCTGGAGGTTTTGTGTGAAGGTCGAGCAATAGGTTATAAAACAAAGACATGCTTGGAAGATCTGTCATATAAAATCTAGCAATGAATTATGCAGAGCAATGTTCCAGAGTATATGCTTCAAAACACCAATATGGCCAAAACAACATAATTGTCAACCACTTATCAAAAAACAAAAAAAAAACTTTTTATAAATTTTAGCGCTGACGAGTCAGTCATTCCAATTGTAACACAATGAAGTCTAACCTTGCAATTTTGGAGCAGGCTCTGATGGTGGACCATAACAGACATGGCTATAAAGGAAGGTGTCAACTAACCACATATGATGCATGAATGCAATAAAATCTGTTCCTAGTGCAATGCAAGGTATAGTAAAATTGATGTCAGATATACAATTATATCTAATTGTTTATTGGTTATTGAATATTATAGCTGAGAAAAGGATTCAGATTTTGCATTCAGTTTGTAAGAGATTGGTAAAGATTTGCATAACATGCCTATTCCTAAATATAAATTAGCTAATAGTATTAAAAATGAAAAATAGATAAAGATCAGCGAGTATAACTTTCTGGCATGTTAAACTTTCATAGATTAATTCGACCCCCATGGTATACAAAACACTCCACAAGCTCCTGATAGAAATGACAGAAATATTCAGACAGGCATAACTTCCATTACACTCAATTAAAAAATATGTATAAATACTATCTGGAAAGGTCTACAAATTTTGTTATAACCATATTTTTAAATTTGACTCATAAGATCTCCAAAACTGAGGCCGACCTCGTCCTGTACACATGGCAAATAGCAGCAGCTGAAAATAAACTATTATGTTATATCGATTAGCACAATTGACATATATAGTGCTGACACAAAACAAAGAGGCAAAAATCAATTTCTTGAGTACCTATTTCTGGACTCCACCTCTGGCTGCACCCATGCCTGTTAACCTCAGTCTCAACCCGCGAGTCAATTGTGTTCTCTCCGGCTGCAGCAGTCTGTAGCCAAGAAAACAGAGGAAGAGCCATGAGCATGAGCAGCAATTTTTTGCATAATGGGCGCTTGCAGGAGAAAGACATAGAGTTCTACTTTGAAAGAATGTCTTCCTGTACCTCTTCGTCGTTGCATTGTTGTAGCTCCAAGTCGCCGTAGCTGATGTACTCTTCGTCAACAACAGCAAGCCAGGGCAGGCAGGAGAACAAGAAGGGTATGATAGCATCAATCACCTCAGTCGTTGACGGCGACGGTGACGTTCACGATGACGCGTGGTGGACGTCCTCACCGCCGGCGTCACATCGCTATTCCTCATCCCCTCCTGCTGCGTCCCTTGGTCAGCATGTGCGATTGAAGGAGGAGGAAGCGATTTAGGGTCGTGAAGGATGAATCTGGATCGAGAGATCGGAGCAGATCGGGGATTTGGAAAGAGCAGCGGACCTCACCTAGGGCCGTCGATCTCGGGAAGGAGCAGGTGGTGGCGGCGCTTGATTTTCTAGATCCCATCTTTGTCGCCATGGTCGTGGAGCTCCATGGACCGCCTCCATCGCGTCACGTGGGCGGAGAAGGACACCGATGAAGTCCAGACTTCTCCCTCTTTCTGTTTTGCTAGCTCCCGGAGTCGGCGCCGCCGGATCGGGGGAGGAGGAGGGAGACCCGCTGGTGGTGGAGTCGGCGCTGCCGGATCGGGTGAGGAGGGAGAGCCGCTTGGGGATGAGTTGGTGCCGGATCAGGGGTGGGGAGGTGAAGGGAGCGAAGCGGGCCTGGATCGGAGGATTAAAGATTAATGGATGGGATTAACTAACGGATTAAGATCAGGATAAGATCAGGATTAAGAACGGATTAAAGACAGATTAAGATGACTAAGAAGACCGGCTCACAATTATTAGGTAGTAGAGATTAAGCATCACGGGCTCACGGCTGTCAACATGGTACGCATAAAAACCAAAGCCACCGTGATCACTGGCAACGGCAGCGGCAAGTCGGCAACAATCAACCACAACTACGACGGCTCCAAGCGGGCGATAATCACCGATGACGATGACAATTTCGAGCTTGACATGGTCCACTAATCCTCTTCGATGCTGCGATGACCTCGGCTACTACTATTTTCAGAGATGCGGAACTTTTAGGGATGTGAGTTTTTTTTTTCTTTTTATGAGGTTTACGGTTCAAAACTCTATAAAGTAAATTCGTAAATTTGTTTCTTCTTTTTTTTGGACACGGAAAAATATTCCATTGAACTTCAAGCCAGAATCAAATCACCAGCTACCAGAGCGATTACATCATCCAGTGCATTATCCGGCCATATAACTGAACTACCAAGGGTCATACAGGCACCCATACTAGTTAACTTATGAGCTACTTTGTTACATTCTCACAGAGAATACATGATTTTAACAGCAGCGAAGTTCATACTCAGCAGGAATTTAATCTCCCTAAGGGCTCGTTCGTTTCTCTCGGAACAGTCCGGAATGTAGTCCAGTCCCGCTGGATCCGTCCTGTAATGAATTTCAGCCCAACGGAAGAAGATCGTTCGGTTAAGGCCCTCCTTGATTTCCAACCGGCCTGTCTCAGTTATTCTGTCTCAAATATGGCCCGGAACCAATCTCCATCTATTATTACCCTTTGGAATTGATCCCTCCGGAATTCTAGCCCATGAATGAAAAAGATGCCGAATTCAATCTGAGAGAACCGAACGAGGCCTAAAGAGAACTCCCCCTTCAGCAGAGTCAAAACGATCCCCTAGAAGAGCCGACTTTAGAACAAGGTTGTCCAGTTCTAGCTCCAGTTTGTGTATACCAATCTGAGCTGCATATTCCACTGCATGAAGGCAAGCCACGGCTTCTGCTAGGAGGGCTGATCCGGAAACGCTATACACCGCGCGCGTGGTACTCGGTATCTACCATGCGCGCGTGTTGGGCCGCGGCCCATGAGCGCTGCTGCGCGAGCGTCATCTTCATCGGTGTCGGCGGAGCGCGGGAGCGTGCGGGCGGTGCGGCGTGGCAGCGAGGGAGTTGGACTAGGGAGGAAGAAGAACAAGGCAGGCAAGAGGTAGAAGAAAGGGCGGCGGGCTGTTGGCGCGGTGGGCCGTCGGGGCGAGGCACGCGCCGCGGGGTCGTATCGCGTACGCGGTGTCCAACGGCCCCCGGGCTGATCGGACTGCAGTTATCTGGCCAGCTCCGGAGGCTACATGATCACCCTCCGTATCATGAAGAATGAATCCCCAGCCACCCGATTGATTCGTACTAGTGTACACACCATCGGAATTAATTTTTACATAGTCCTGAGCAGGTTTTTTCCACTGTTGTTGCTGCTTTGTCTGCTTGTCAGCTCTGCGGTGTGATGTTGTATCAGAAAGCAAGCATTGTCGACTGAAGATTTTCGCTCGCCCGCATTTACAGCATTTCTTTCTGACCATAAGACCCACAGAGTTGTGATCAATCTCACTTGTTCCTCTGCTGCCCTCCTCCAAATTGCCAGGAAAACATCCTTTGATGAAAAAGCATTAGCCAATTCTATCCTTGTGTGCTCCATCTGCAGATGACGCCATACATGTTTTACGAATTTGCATTTGAACAAGAGGTGACCTGCATCCTCATCAAGCCTTTAGCCCTTTAACACATCGGGCAGCGGGTATCCAGTTCAATTCCCCTGGATTCTATTCTTCTTTTCATGGGAAGCCTATTGTGGGCAAGCCTCCACACAAAAATCTTCACTTTATTTGAGCATTCCAAATCCCAAATTTTTGTGCCAAGGAAAATCTGTTCCTACTGTCGATGGTGAACAATATTACCATCACTAGAACCAAAGCCTTGCTGGTCATTTTATCAATGCTCACCTTATATGTCAATTTGACAGTGAAAATGCCTTTAGTATCAAAATGCCAGGCAATGAAATCTTCCATCAACTAAAGGAATAGAAAGAATAACTTGTACATCATCTGGATGAAATGTTTGATGCACCAATTGCTCATCCCACTGGCCCAAAACAGGATCAATTAGATCACTCACCCATTGAATAAGATGTTGTCCTCTGTGAGAACACGGTCTGCGAGTTGTACCACGAGGCATCCATGGATCATTCCATACATGCACAGACCGACTGTCTCTTATACGCCAGATTATTCCTTTCTTTAGTAGCTCCGCACCTCTTAAGATACTCCGCCATGTATAGGACATACTATTAGCGGGAGTGGCTTGTAAAATGTTTCCATTCAGATTGTACTTTGTCCGCAATACCTGAACACATATTGAAGTGAGTTCATAACCCTCCCTCTAAATAACAAAATCCAGTCCATAACCCTCCCTCTGAATGACGAGATAAATTTATTAAGACTAACTTGGTAATGATTAGATAATGTGATGCTATAGTAAACATCTCTTAATAATGACTTAATTAAGCTTAATGAATTTGTCACACTGATGTGCATTTAATTCTGTAATTAGTTTTATATTTAATATATATTTAATAATTATATGTAGTATTTTATTGATTAATGTGACCCCACTAAAATTTAGACCCCAAGAAACGAACACACCCATAATGAGTCTGGTTTTTGGATGAGTCTCCATCCCTTCTTTGCCAACATAGCAATATTGAAGTGATGCAGATCTCTGAACCCCAAACCTCCTTCCCTTTTTGGTTGCTTTAAAATATCTCTAAGATAACCAGTGCATTTTTTCCTTATCTTGATTACTCCACCAGTAGTGACATATCATTGATCTCACTTGATCGCAAAAGCTTTTCATAAGATCAAAACAAGACATCGCAGAAGTAGGTATGTCCTGTGCTACAGCTTTGATCAATATTTCCTTGCTTGCTATGGACAATAATTTTTCTTTCCAGCCTTGTATTCTGGCCCAAATTGTCTTTGATATATTCAAAAGCTTCTATCTTTGAGTGACTGACATGAATCGGCAGTCCAAGATATCGTTCAGTTGTTGTTTCACTAGTGATTTGTAGCCTCTGCTTAACAGCTTCTCGGATTGACTGAGACATATTTTTGCTGAACATGATAACACTCTTCTCTTTGTTTATCTTCTGCCCGAGCACCTTTCATATACTTGTAATATTTGCTACAGCTATTGCGCATTTGCTTCATTTGCTTTCAGTAGCGGTAGAGAATCATCGGCAAAAAGTAAGTGTGTAATGCTTGGTGTCTCATCACATATTTTGATACCCTGGATCAAATCATTTACTTCTGCATGATATAGCAAAGCTGAGAAAGTCTCTGCACAAATCAGGAATAAATACGGAGAGAGAGGATCTTCTTGTCTTAAGCCCTCTGAGGTATAATTTCTTCTGTTAACTCCTGATTGACCTTTATCTTTGACTTAACTGATCTAACACATTTCATTAATAATAGCACAAAACTCTGGTCAAACCCCAGTTTATTTAGCATGGCCTCCACAAAATCCCACTCTACCCTGTTATAGGTCTTGCTCATATCCAGTTTAAGTACATGTACCCATCTATCCCTTGTCTTCTATTGTGCAAGAAGTGAGTCATTTCATAAGCTACTAACACATTATCAGTGATCTAATCTGAGTCATTGTGCCCTTTGATTTGTCCCTCGTCCCCGCAGCTTGATCCATAAATTCAAAGGAGGCTTCTGGGACCTTTGAATTTTGTTTGGCCCGATAAAGATTCATCCTTGTACTCCTTTATAGCCCAGCCATAATTTTGGCCCAGTAACGCAAGGCCCAGTACAGGAGTAGAAGATTCGCAGCCTGCCAGCCTGCGTATTCGAAGCTGTGTATTACGTGGGAATACTCTTGTCCTTGGAAATACGCCGTCGAATACGGCTCAGGCGGCGGATTCGGCGTCGCGGCCCCGCGGAGCCACCCAGCCGCCGAGAACCACAACGACGGACGCCGCCGAGCCGCCCTGCACCGTTTGCCCGCTTCTGGAGGGGGAGCGTCCAGACGCCGGCGATTGCCTCGGTCAAGATGAGGTCGGCGGTGACCGGTAAGGATCGATTGGCTCAGCCCTCTCTCCCACACCCTCTCTGATTGCAGGGACGAGCTGCATCCTGGCCTTGCATGGCTGCCGCTGGTTTAGGAATTTCATCGGTGCGTTTCAGTCCTGTCAGCGCCAAACGTTCTTACATTTCGTGAAATGCCGTAGGCTCCGTAGCTGCAACTGATTCTGTTGACCGAGCTGAGGTGATTGAGTATATCCGTGAGGAAACTGGCTACTGCTGATGCGGTGTGTTCCACGTTTCTCTGAGGGGCATTTCGCTAAGCATCTGAATGTTGGCATAGGGAAAAGGAATCTAGAGTTTCAGAAAGAACAAAGGGGCATAATTGCCTACTGCCGTCAGTATAGCTGTGTGATATTCGTTCGTTGAACACGGTGAAGGAAAGAGCAAGAGCAAAAAGACAAACTTGTAGGGTATGGTCTATCCAGGGAAAATTTCCGTACTATTCTTTTTTTAGAAATCTGCTGGTAACCTTTTCACATCATTGGTTATCTTCCACCAGTGATGAGGACACACTATCATTGAAACCAAAGAGTTGGAATACCATGTAAATATTCGCAATTTAAAAAATACCGTGTAATTTCCATCTGCAACAAATAATTCGTGTTATAGTGTCATGGATGCAGTAGTTAACAAACTTTCTTCCAGTGGTTGAACTTTTAATGGAAATCCTAAACCCAAAACCCTTGAATCCCATGTGTTGATTGTATATACTCTACATTAACCACACACTAATTCCCCCTGCCAACTTGCCTCTTCTTTCCTTTCACGTCCACATGAGCAGTGAACCAACTGCACATGAATCATCTTTGGGTTCATTTGAGATGGAATCATGGAGTTCTTTTACATTCTTTTTGTTAGAATATCAAGAATGCTTTCAGCCAATGCTATCAGAAATAAACATCAAACCTAGATAGAAGTTTGAATGGTCCATTGTTGGCTAAGGAAATCTTTTCGAGTGACTATCTTTAACTAGCATGAAATTGTCTCCTCGATATATTGGTTCAAAATTTCTTTGTGATTTAGACTTTTGAAATTCAGTCTGAACACTGCAAGATTCCTTTAAATGTTCACATCATTTATGCTGATGTGGACTCAGGGGCAGAGCCAGCATGGTCTCCCAGCCAGGGCTGTGCTAGAGGATAATCGATGGGCTAGTAAAAATGTTCAGGTTTTCAGTTTAGAGTTTAGACTAAGATTTGCATATATTTCCCTTAGAAAATCTCTTGTCTAAGCCCGTGTTGCAGCACCCACAACACGGGGTCTGGCTCTGCCACTGTGTAGACTTGCACGTTTTATGGTTTTTTTTTTTCATCTCGGATAAGACTTCATCCTAAGTTTATTTAGCACTGGCTTTGTCATCATTCACTTGACCAGAAAATGATTACTAAAGAGAAAGGCTTAATCATGTAAAGAAAGTCCTATGAACTAGGTGAGACTGGAAGAGCCATGTTAACTGCTAAACCTAAATTTCTTACATTAACACTTCTAGTAGGAACTCTCTAGGTACTTTTGGTTACTCCCATTGATATCCATATTTAATAGTGTAAGGCAGTATGGTGGGTTTCCATTTTACTTGGTGACGCAACAAGATCCACAATTTCACTTCTGCTGGCAGATCGGATTTCAGAAAAGGTGCATATAATGTGAAGCAGGCAAGCAGCATACAATGCCTCTTGGGTATTAACCCCTGACCTTGACAAAATGGTTGATACAATTATTTCAATCATAAACATGGATCACTCTTGGTTCTCAATCTTACCGCTTACATAAGAATCAAACACTAATACAATATGCGAAATGCCTTTGATTTATTTTTAGAATAAGACCATGACCTGTAGCACAGGAGATTTGACTAGATCAGAAGACCTTAATTTATCTTAACTTTGACACATCAGCGCCTCCTAGCAGCAGTCTCTCTCTGAGCATTGAAATAGACAGCAGCCACAGGGAGACCAAGGTCATTTTCCTCAGCGAACTGACGGGTGTTGAAATGATCCCTAAATGATGGCACCGTGATATTCTGCCTGCGCTTCTGCTTAAAAAGTACAAAAATGAACCTGTGGATACCAATACTTGGCTTCGGGCTTTCGTAGCTTATGACCTCCCGCCCTGCAGTTTCAAATATGCATGTTCATTCAAAAGAATAACTGGGAACATGGAATAGACTAAAAACCAAATCAGGGGAACAACATACCGAAGGAAGCATCTGTTGTCCCAGGTATATCAGTCACGATCCTATGAATAGCAAGGGTAATATTTTAGCCACACTTCTCCACTATAAATGCTAAGAAAATATGGTGCTTTATTTATATTCAAGATGTGGTGCTATCTTCCTAGGAAATATTTGCTAGCTGCCTAGTTAATCTATATACACATGTTAGAGATAACTGAAAATCCCGTAGATTGAGAACTACTGAAGATTACCAGTGAAGGTGTTCCCTTAGATATGGATCACTTGGTCCTGGAACATCCGGGTCTGTCATAACCTGAAATTGAGAGATAGTGAGGTATTTGTATAACAACAGTATTTGAATTATGTATTTGCAACTTTTTGTTGCTTTTTACCAATGTGAATAAAGACCGCAAGTCACCCCCTTGGACCTCTACTCTTGGCTTAGACAGAACTGCTGATGGGTAGAGCTCATGGCCGTTGAAGACAAGCTTGTTTGAGTTGTAGGTCACTGTCATCTTCACACATGGGTTAAAAGAGTCGAGAACTTCTCCGATGACTCTCCCGACAATGAGAGGCTCTACAGACCTAGACATTGCTGGAGGGACAATTTGTTTTGTGCAATGTATGCTCCAACTATGGAGGAAGTACTAAACTGAACGATGAGCTGTGGGCTGCTTATTCGGTGCAGGTGGAGTACGAGCCTCTATTTATAGTGGTAGGAGCTTGTTCTCTAGTGCAAGCTTAAAAGAGAATGTGAGGCATGTGTGTGAGTGCTTTTTTTTTTTTTAACTTGGCATGCTGTGTTTGTAACTGAAAAGGCGACATGAATGTTGTACCACTTTTTAAAGCCAACCAAGAGGCTTATCTTTTCTGTAACATTAGCAGACGGAATCTGTGCAAGCATTACTTCATGCATCTTCCTTCAAGTTCGTTTGAGCATCAGAAGGCAGGACACCATTTGATTTCAATAATGATGAATATGGATTTGCAAAACCATGTTTGATCTTGTTATTTTGGTTTACCTGTTATCAAGTTTTGGTGTTGTTGTTGTATATCATCTCTATGCTTAAAAAACATAGGAGATATCTGGACAGTTACAGTAGTATCTGATTTCTGGAGCACACATTTTGATACACTATTTTGACAAAAAGCATCAAGCATCCACATGAGAATTTTTTTTCATGCAGTTTTTTATAAAGCATACTACTCGGAGCTAAATGGAAAGGGAAAAAAATGTGGCACATGTAATTATGCTTTACTTTTGGTGAAACTATCAGTTCTATTTTATGTGCTTGTTTTTATGTTTGCTTATGATCTTCCTTGCTGACATGCTGCAAATTCTACAGTGATGAGTTTTGAAGAGCACATTTCAGATTAATTTGCAAAAAGAAGCATCCTGATAATTGCTGGTGGCAAGTCAATACACACTTCTGGAGCAATTGTCAAAGAAAAAGAGAATGTAATGCTTTGGAGTTATGTCTTCTTTTTTTGAAGAATATCAATTCCTTTTGGCGTGCTTGATTTGATGTTTACTTACATAACACTAAGACCTGGCTTGCTAATATTCTTATCCTCTTATTTCTATTGATTATTTGTTATCTGTGAGACAAAAAAAATGTTGCATTGGCCGCGTGGAAGCCTCTCTGCCCTCTAGTGTTCATCTTTGCATGCTTATTTGTTTAGGTAAGCCTCATGTAGCAGGCTCTTTTTCTGTTAAGGAAAAGAGAAGTTCTTGAGTTCAATTGCTGTTAGAATCTTTCCTCAAACTGTGATACCAACTGAATAAACATAGTTATCTGTTTATTCTCTTGTTTGGAGTGCTACGGCTACATGCCATGGAAAAGAATAAAGGAATAGAATGCAGTGCCGCCACCACTTCATCATGTGGAGGTGCTGTCTAGTGCTGAGATGTCATTTCAGTTATAAAAAGTTCATAGGTTCGTCTTGATTGAGGCATTAAAGAATCTTCATAGATTTCCATAAGTGGTGGAACGGAGTACAGAGATTTGTGCATTCTTCTGTTATGGTCAAATGGTATCATGCCTTCTTGGCACTTTGCACAAGTGGTAGAAGTGGAGTCAAGTACAGCTTGGTGACATTTTTCTGCTCCCGGACAAATGCCGTGATATTTGCTTGACACCTAGCTATGATAGTGGAATCCCGTAGCTATTCCAACCAATAATGACTGCTTATCTCAAAATCATTGTCTGTTTTTTGGAAAAAAAATTTTAACAAAACTTGCTTGGATTGATTTCATTTATCTGTCAACATATTTCCATGATTTTAAAAGTAACCTATTAGAGAAGCATAATATTATTTTGGGAGAAAAGGATTTGTCAGTGTCAGCTGCTGGTTTCTATGAAAGAAAACCAATTCCCGATCGCTAACAACAATTAGTATCGCCGATTTTGCATCCTGTGCCTTTTTAGCCGTTATATGACTGGTGATGGTGAGTGACAAGGTGAGCTTTACGTACAGGCAAGATCACATGTGGATTATCCTTGCCTTTTCACATTATAATTCTTAGTATTTCAGCAGAAAAAGAAAAAAAAAGATAGAAATTTCATTTCTTACAGTTCACTGAGTTCTATATATCTCTAGCAATAACTCTCACTTGCATGTAGATGGCGATGTTTCTTGGTTGTTGTCACAAGCTGTTATTCTAGACACCTTTGAAGTTCGATGTGCCTAGGCAG
The DNA here is from genome assembly GCA_032690845.1 of Eleusine coracana subsp. coracana. NCBI lineage: Eukaryota > Viridiplantae > Streptophyta > Magnoliopsida > Poales > Poaceae > Eleusine > Eleusine coracana. Next base: position 15,676,428 of record CM064426.1, read on the forward strand.
AAAGGGGCCTCCCACTGAGTCTGAGTCTCTGAACATGCAGAGCGTGTAAGTACCCAAACTGAATGCATACTGACGGGAGGATCATTGTGGGCCAATAGGGGGAGGCAATTAGATATTCAGATCATGACATGAAGACTTTGGAGGGAAGAGGCCATGTCCTGGAGGATCTCCCTGGATCAAGCTGTCGCCCCTTGATTGAATAGAAATGAGTGTCCAAGCACACAAGATAATACTCGAAAGTTGTTATTGTGGGGGTTGACAGCGTGTGAGTTCCGTGCGAGTTCGGTTCTCGGATGGGCGGTCAATGTCCATGAGTTACGTGAATGTTTAAAAAGTGAGAATCAGCGGGTGAATGTTTAAATATTCGTTTATAAAATCCTACATAATCGTTCTATATTTGAACGTGCACATTCCACATTTCCTGCAAGGACTGGGGGCTTTTCAGGGAAGCAGAGATTGGCAGCAGTTAGCAATTCAGCTACTGACCAGAAGTTCAGGAAACCATATGTTTCATGTCCCATGATTTGCACTAATTCTGGCCCAGTCTTGGTGTGTAGTGAGCGATTTGTTAAATGAACAAAATGTGGAGATATTTTGCAACATGATTTAAGATATATTTCTAGTTTGTTTGGAATGTACTTTTGTTCATACTCTTAGGCTCTTAGCATCAATCTCATGAAACATTTTAATATTTTGTTTACAAATATGTCTAGTTGTGTATTTACATGCACACCCTTGTGCCCAGTGGCGAAGGACAGTGGAGACCAAGGTGGGCTATAGCCCCCCCCCCCCCCCCCCCCCCTCCTTCCCCCTCCTTAACCAAGGCAAAATTACAGTAATTGTACAGTAATTCTGCTACTATTCACTAACTTTTTGTACATAGCTAGTAAGATGGCACCGTTGTTTGCTCAAGCTTCGCCCCTGCCTGTGCCCCTTAGACCTTTAAGTATATTAGAGATACCTCGAAGGGTAAATCTGTCTACATTATGTCTCTAAAATTCCTGTGCTCTGTTCTCAGCATTACATCGTGAAAGCTAATATTAAGGGGGAATATCAAAATCCAGTTTTCCCTTTTTTTTTAATTGCTGTTAGAGGAACGTTACTCAAATCTACAGAACTGGGTTCAGATCTGGGATCCATTTGGGCCATGCGAACAAAACCATCTTGGACGTCCCAAGTCATCTATATTTTCACTACTACGTTCACCGCAACGGCAAGCTTGTCTGAGTTGGGATCATCTGTCAGCAACCAGTTGTTATCCGAAGCGAGTGCACACCTGCTCTGGAGTCTGATTGCTTTCCGACCAACTTTACACATACAACTTTGATCTCGTAAGATAAGTCTTTTGCAGTACCCACTCGGTGCTGTCATTGGACTGAGATCGTGAATGCATCTCTGGTGATCATCAGATAACAAGAAAGCACGCGCTCTGATTCACTGTGCTAAGCACCTTTTTATGACTAGGCTGCGTATCACAAGTGAGATCTCGCTGTTGCGGACCCTGCACAGGGCAGTGAAGCAACAACGCAGGCAGCCGTATCGCTTACCAGACGGGGGGCCAATATGAGAAAAGAAAACAGGAATCACCAGATCCGTTGCCACTTGCAAACTTCCCCATGGTTGCATAAAAAAATTAACTGCCAACTATTCACCATGTAACGGATGAATGTCAACCGTTCAGCAACAAGCTAAAGCAAAAGATGTCAAAACGGCCACCAACAGAATCAATGACACCCAACACTGCATGTTTGCCCCGCCACTCGAAGAGACAAAGATGTCTTCACCAGATCACGTATGTTCTCTCACCTGAGAACACCTGCTGAATGTGCTCCTCGGTTGGACATTTTGATAGCATTTAGCACCAAAGTGGATGACTTCTGACACTGCCCATGATAAAGCATTTGATAGCACCAATGACTTGTGCTCGCCTGTTTCAAAGGTAAAACAGACAACAGAGCACAATTAGAAATGAAATGTTGGTTTATTTCTTCTAATTCTGCTTTCTGTTTTTAAATTGAGGCAGAATGTTGTACAAGAACAAGAATTTACCTCTGTGCTTTTGATAGAGCTGGTATGGAAAAAGTGACCCGAACTAGGGCGGGATGTGAAGTGCGAGACACTGGAGAATGAAGAGCTTGCCAATCAGCTGGAGCTTGGGTAAACTTCTGTCAGAATTTGGGGACACCTCCAGTATGTCAGAGGCAAACATAGAATCCAACCATTAACATCTGTCTTTCACTCCCTCCTTTCTTGGTCCTGGAAGGAGGGAGTTCATGTATAAGAACCTTTTTTCTCCTCTTAATACACAGTTGTCCTGCATGTTTGAGAATAAAAATTTAACATGTTCATGGTTGGATCCTATGTGTGTGTGAAGGCTTGCAGGAGCTGCATTGGTTGTGCCAATTATCAATCACTGCTGGCCTCTTTCCAGGCTGGGGTATCTATCCATGCCATCAAGAAACTGGTTGTGCCAGAGCAGAGGATCCTCTCGATTGCCTACATCATAGCATCCATTGCTCTACCTGTGGATGACCCAGAGGTGGCTTCCACCTTCAGCTGTTCAGCAGCATCCATGCACCGTCCTGAAATGTTTAACAAACATGATATGGAGGTTCTTCAGAAGATGATGGCAATGACATGACCCATTTGAGGCAGATCACATCATAAAAATTGAAAGAGTAATGAGAAAACATTTAACATAAATAATCTTCATAGCCTAATGATAATTAAAGATGTAACTTGACTTGCTTCCCATGTGTTTATACCATAAAGACAACAAATTTAAATATCTATATACATGAGAACTACTGGATGAAAGAATATCATCGTAAACATTTTTTATTCGAAGCTGACCTAAATCAATGTTCAGGAAAAAAATAACCCACCCTTTTAGGATTTGTTGGATAAAATGAGTAGCTACTTCAATTTCAAGAACAAAGGTATTTATGAATCAATGCACTGTAATTTACTTGTCTCTTTTGGAATGGGAGTTTGACACAAATAAATAATTAATACTGCCAATCCATTTCCTCAATGAGAATTCTGTGCACATCTGCCAAGAATACAAATATAGGTCGGTGCTGGTCGAGCTGCAGCAGTACATTTGAAAAAAAGTTCCATGGATCAAATATCATGAAGTGATAGAGAGTGGCCATATGTTCATGTTGATATATGGATGGACCGACCAAATTTTCAAGGCACTCTTGGTGGAAGAGCTCTTGGCTCTGTGATTCTAAATCCATTTCCAAAATGCTAAGAACAGCAGCAAGTGCTACATGAAGATTGGTCAAACCCAAACGATGGACTGTTTAAGCTACAGTTCTCTGGCATATTAAGTACCTAAAGCAGTATGTGAGACCTCAGTACAGCCACCACAGGGAAAGGTTCACAACTGATTAAGTGATTATAATAAATCAACTTATCCAAACGGCAATAAAGAGTTGCTAACATGAAAGGAAATAGTTATTTGAATTTTCACACAAATATAAGAATATCAGGAAGTGCATTCAGCAAAAGACTCAACCAAGGAGTAGTATATTTCCAAAAAGAGAGAAATAAGTAAAGCAATAGATGATGTCTACACCTTCTTCCCATAGAACTAAAGCAACGGTATGCTAATAATTACTACCGCCGAAGTACTCACATGAGTAAATGTATATAAAGGCGTAGGGCATCCACCTAGAGACCATAGGCCAGTGAGTTGATGTAGGGTGGTTTGCTAGCCGGTTGCCCTATCCCCATGACATATAATATGAAGTGTAAACTCTTTCATGATCCTAATATTATGCCTGCTGTGTTAACACACTTATGTAAAAGGCTATATTCTTCCTATTTGGTCAACCATTAACCTAATCATTAACCTGGTACCACCAAGTACATAAATTTGCAAAATCTATAGAATGAACCTCAGAAAAGAATATCTACTTTCACATATTCATAACTACAAGTGTTTACTGGAAAACCATGTAAGCTCAAAGACCAAGAAATAGTCATAGTGATGCACAATAGCTCCCCACTCATTTAATCATGTGCAGAAAAAAAAATTAGCTGGCCAATCAAAGCTAACACATTGGCCGCTCATTTGCGTCTGGCGCTTGGTACAAGACTGTGAGAACACAGCAGGGACATGAACCACGCCATGTAATCAATCGCTGCATGCCAATCAAAGAGACTTGGCTTTGCACCTTGGAAGACTACAAATATGGTGATCATTTGTGGATTTTTGGTTTTTGCTAATGCGCACATCATTTAGGGACAGAGGAAGCATCAAACAAGTCAATTTATGTGACTGTGCTTATTCACAAAACTGATGGTGATACAAGAGTTATTCATTACACAAAATTCTTGGTAATAAATCCTAAGTATAATTGAAGAATGCTCTGTAGCAAAGGTCCACAACAATTTATTATTTGAGGTAGAAGGTGATTGCATGACCCAAAGGTATGCGTTGCATCTTATCGAAAGGAAAAAAAAATATAGAGGACCGAATAAATGATGATACAAGAATGTCCTGAGATTTTGGAAACAAGAACAACAATGACAGCTTTCGCTTAGAAAATGTATCTCCATGAGCATAATAACAAGGAAAGAATTGTGACAAAGTTTGGCAGCAAGAGGAAGACCTGTTTGTGCACAACTATTCATCCCAGCTTCTTAACTCAGCAAATATTCATTCAATCTCCTTTCTTTCCCTTTCAAAACGAATTCCCCTCAAACTGCATCTATCATCTCCTGACCCAACAAAAAAAAGTCAAAGCTTGAATATATAGCAAAGTTATTTAACGAACCACTGATGAAGAGAAATATGCATCTATGAAACTGTTCTTACATAGACATATCAGCCAAGCAAGAAAAAGTATTATATCTTTCAGAAAGGCCAATCTATTAACCCAAAACAACATTCTCCAAGTATTCAACTGCAAGACGAATGTGCCCTTCATCAAAGCCCTTAAACAAGGCATTATGCGTGCAATAATCTGGATGAATACCGTTCTGATGCATTTCAAAATACAATCTTATTGCCTCTTCCCAGTTGCCTTCTTTGCAATTCCCATCTATCAACAAAGTATAGGTGTATTTGTTTGGGGTCAATCCCCTATCCAACATCTCATGAAAATGATGATAAGCTAAGTGAGTCCTGCCCATGCTGCATAGTGCATGTATGAGCACATTATATGTTATTACATTAGGTTCAACCTTTTCCTTCAGCATTTTCTGAAACCAAGCATATGCTAAATAAAGATTTCCTTTTCTACAATATGTGTGAATAAAAACAGTATAGGTCACAACTGAGGGCTGCGGACCATCTGAAACCATTCGATCAAAAATCTCCCTTGCTTTGCTTATGTGTCCTCTCTCACACTGAGCATGAATCAAGCAGGTGTATGTGACACAGTCAGCCTGTAAACCATCACTGATCAAGTTCATCAGCAGATTATCCTTATCTTTCAGGTTACCAGTCTTCAATATTCCATCAATAAGAATATTATAAGTCACAATATCAGAACATATTCCTTTCGACATCATCACTTCCCTCAACTGGAAAGCCTTGGAAGTATCCCCTAGGGTTAGCTCCGCACAAATCATTGTATTATATGCAAAGCAATCTGGCTGCAAACCTTTGCTCACCATCTCATCAAAGAACTCTTTTACCATAGCAAGGTTCCTCACCTTACATGAACCATTCATAAGAATAGTATATGTACAAACATCAGGCAAACAGCCCTGCAAGACCATTTCCTCTTTGAATCTCCTAGCTTCCTCCATAAGACCTAATCTACAATAACCATCTATAAGAATGTTGTATTTCAAAATTGTTGGCGCTAACCCTGCATGCCTCAAGTCGCCAAGCAACCAAAGTGCCTCTTTTAACTTGTCTGCCTTGCAATATCCTTTTATCAATGAATTGTATGTGATCAAGTCTGGCAGCAAGCCCATCGCTCTCATTTCCACAAACTTCATCTGTGCGGCCTTCACTAGCCCATTTTTAAGCAGACCCTGAATCATTGCATTGTAGGTCACCACTGTAGGCATAATACCCTCGCTCTCCATCTCCAACTGCAAACCCTCAACCTTTTCAACAAAGCCCCTTGCAAACAACCCAGTGATAAGTGGGTTGTAAGTGAAAGATGATGCTTCATTGAGCTGTCGCACTTTGTCAACCAGCTCTTCCGCCTTCTCCAGCTTACCTTTCCTGGCCAATCCACTAATCAGCACATTGTATGTGACATCGTTTGGCAAACAGCCTGCCCCCTGGGTCTCCATCTCGTTCACCAGAGCGAGAGCCTGATCGATCCTTCCCTCTTTGCAGTATGAATCCAGCAATGTATTATAGGTAACGATGCTAGCCTCAATCCCAAGCTGGAGCATCTCGGCATACACAGCATGAATGTCGTCCCACCTGGCTGCATCACATAGCACGCGCAGAACACGGTTACAGTCTTTGACATCAGGCGCTACGCCATGGCGTGCCATCTCGATGAAGGCAGAAAGGCACAATGTCGAACAGGTGGTGGGCGCAAAGTCCTGAGCTTGGCATTGCGCCGAGAACTTGGTGGACAAGCGCAGGAGGAGGCTCAGTAGGGATCGGAGGGAGGGGCAAAGAGGAGAGGAAAGGAGCAGGGACACAAGAGGGAGGAGGAGGCCGAGCCGTAGGGCTCGGCGTGAGACAGGGTAAGCCGCGCGGATGTGGTTGGCTTGGGCGAGTGGGACCAGGACGGCAGCGAACGCGGAGGCGGAGCCGGGGAATCCGCGCGGCGTGGTCTCCGCCCACCGGAACAGCTGGCGCGCGAGGCTCGGGAGGCCGCGGAGCGCGGCGGGGACGTCGCCCGTGGCCAGCACCAGGCGGAGAGGCTCCGGCGGTGAAGGATCGGTGGCGAGGAGCGCGGAGAATTGTTCCTCCTCGGGAGGTGGAGGCGTTGACGGGATCAACGCCGGCAAGGAGGACGTGAAGCGGAGGCTGGAGATAACTGCTACGGCGGCGGCGGCGGCGACAGGAGCTTGGGATTTGCAGGATGGGACGTTGAATAGCATGGATTAAGGTTCTAGACCTACCCGGCAACGCCTCGCCATGTACGAGGCGCGGCGGAGTAGGCGAGGAGTGTTCCGGGCCGCCAATGCGGCGGCGGCGGCGCCCCCACCAGATTCCGGCGGCCGTAAGCGGTCAGGAGCCGCCGCAAGAGGTCGAGGGCGCCTGCAGGTGGCGGCCCCCGACCTGGTGTTGTGAAGGGTCAACGGAGGGGCTCGACTGAGATGGCTGGCGCCAGACGGCGGCGACGGCGACGGCGGCGGCGGCGGCTGTAAGAGAGAAGACGGGTTCGAGTGGGGGGGAGGGATCGGAGGAAAGCAAGGCCACGTGAACCAGATCAGCTGTGGTTCTGGCTCGGTGAGGTGCACGCGCGATCTGAGCCGTCTATTTTGCACCGAGATATGTGCATGATGATGATCTGGATCCCCAAGCAGGTTCATCATCTGAACATCTGGGCTGTCCAAATCCAACATGACCATTGACATTTTGAGTAAGCGATAGCCACTAGCCAGCTTCCAATTGGATACTCTCCGTGTCGAATGGTACATCAGACTCCTGCGATCTGATCCTGAACGCTGATAGTTGTTGATCTCTGAATCTGGGTTCAGGCGTTGATATATGCCACCGAGAAATACAATAAAAAGGCTTTTAAATAATTAAATCTATGCTCGATTAACTCCAAAAAAAAGCAATACTTTTGGATTTTTCCATCAGTCATTACTTCGATCCTTGTAATCTGGCGATGCTCTTTTATTTCATCACAAGAAGACATCATAACCAATTTTACAAGCAAAAGGATTATACCACCTTACAGACAAGACCCAACATGTGAAGACCTTCCAATAATATCCCTTACAATCGGAATCAAATGGCATAAAGGCGGCAGAAACTTAAGCCGGAAGCTCCCAGCTGCTCGACAGTAAAATGTCGAAACTGCTTAGCCTAATTTCAATTCCATCTATAAGTACGCATTAGATGACAGATGAGGTATATTTTGTTGGCTACAATGGAAATTTCGTATGCAAATGTGGGAGGACCTCATAGAGTCTATAATTTCTGATTTAATGTCCATAGAGGGACCATAGGAGGCACAACAATCAGTAACTGTCTTCATCCGTCTCAGGCCTTCGGAGGTAGTAACGCAGAGAATTGGTCAGCACCTATACAAAAGTAAGTTAAAGAGTCAACTGATGGCATGCAAACGTAAATAAAAAGACCATCATTTAATATGAGTATGATGTTGCTCAAATAGTCAAGCATCTAATTATAACTGAGTAAATGATCACACCTGAGATAAGGAGCTGTTCAGTTTTGCGCCTCTGTAACTCACATGGAACTTGTCCTTGGCAACCAAACCCTGCATAACATTCAGATATTTGCTCAGAAACTATAGTGGTCTCAGCAACAAGAGGGGCAAGGAGGCTTAAGTATATCATACTTCAGTATCAATCTCAGCTGATTCCACATCAACGTTTGTGTCATTGATGATCTTGATTATTTCCAAAAGCAGACCAGGCCGATCAGCTGTCTCTATGTAAAGCATACTGCACATGTTCAATGAAAACCAATGAGAAAATCCAATGATGTGGCGAAGAATATATGAAAATAGATACATATTGAATTCAGACTTATAAAGGAAGCGACTCTAGGAGGAAGTATGCATTTCTAATTGTTGAGATGTACCCAAGTTCCAACAAAAGATATAACTATTAACTAGGCACAAAAAACAATTGGAATAAGTAGATTTTTTTTTTGAAGAATGTACAGTAGGGGAAACCCCTACTGTTAGATTTTATTATAAATAAAGGAAACAAGAAAACAACATAAAAGCTGTACAAGAAAAGCATTGTACAAGACTACCAGACTACCAAAGAAAGCAGGAAACTGCACAACAACACCCAAAGGGTGGAACTAAACAACAACACCTCCTATTAAGAGAGGGAATCTGCCCAAAGAAGAAAACAGGGCCTATCTTTTTCTGGGATTCTATGAGCTTGAAGCAAGGATTCATTTTGCTATGTGAAAAAAAAAACTTCAAATGGCCTAGTCTGTTATATTGCTATGCATATTATCGGCCTGTCCGAACTCTGATATACCTGAAACTTCTGTTCGCTAGCAATTTTAATGCGCTGCACTTAGTACTACAAGAACTGGCGATTCACAGTCTGAACTTAGTATTGCCTAAACCTAAGAGGCTTTGGTTATGCCTTACAATGCGCAGAGCTGTTGGTGTCAAAATTTTACTACAGGTTCAGAAAATATCACTTGGTGCCAATAGTTTGACTTTTACAATGTTCAGAGCTTTGCCAGGCAACATCCACATACCTGGCATACTATTGTTTCAGCAAATGTGCCAATATTAGGATTCTAGAAGTGATAAGAATACATAAATCACAGTAAAATATCACTAGATCAAGCAGCATCAAACCTTCTTTTTGGTCCATCGTCTTCAACATGTACATGTGTTGCAACGTCAATATCAACCTGTCAGGACAAAGATCAAAGAAAACAAAATTCAGGCTGAAGGAGCATATAACAACATTAATATGAAGGCAGACTGCTTACTTCTTTTCATGTCATGAAATCAAGAAATTGATGTATTGCAGTTGGAAAGATGTCTAGTGACAAATAGAATGCAATCATATAGAAGCTGAAATTTCAGAATGAAATTATGCACGATACTTGCCTTCTTTTCAGGAGATTTTACCCCAAAAAATTCACCCATTGCTAAGTTCTCACTTGATTCCTGTGCATCGACATCATGACAATTGTCTTAGTTTCATTCCATGGAACAACAATAAAAATAAGTAAAGTAATAACAAATCACATTTACAGACATATGTAGCTGAAACTTACAGGATGGTACTTCAGGAGGTTATTAATGATGGTTAGACGTATCTTTTCTAACATGTCAGGGTCCTCAACCTTGCGTCCCCTAAAATATAAAATGAAGTTAGGAAGAAATATTACAACAGGAAGTAAAATAATAATAATTATATCACTAATGACATTATATGCATCATATCATAGCATTTAAATGAAACCTTGGTGCAAAAAGTCCCTAGGAGCAAACCCTTTCCCCTCTATCCCCTCTATCTAAGATTCAAGAAAGTATATCAAGAAGATGTGTAGTACTTCCTATGATTGATGACATATGTGACCACATATCTGCCAGGATTGTGTGGTTACTACCTAATATTTTCAAAAAAAAAACATGCTTGCTGAAAAATGATAGCCCTATTTCACTTTTTAACAAATGTATCCCTGTAAAAGTTGGATGCAGGCATCAGAACTACTGTGTTGGCGTTGTGCACTTAAGCGAACAGAGCCATTTAAAAACGGAGTGCTATCACACTACATGAAATCTTTCATACAAAGAGACATGTGACTAAAAACTGTGCAAACAAATACAGTAAACAGAAGTGCAAGCACCCACGAGCGCATGATGTGGAACTTTGTTTGCGTGACAGCTGATTCAGCTGCCACATTTCCTTTCGTCACATCAAGGCCTAAGTCCTTGAGTGCCTTCATCTGCAAACAGTGAATACCAGGGGAAAATAATTTACAAATACAAAAGGCGTTTAGCAGTCACAAAACATGTGTTTAAGCACAAACAATCTAAATTCAAAGCATCGAGGAATTTGTAGAAGCTATACCGTGTCAAGTAGTGCCCCCAAGCGGTCTCCAAAACTCAGCTGCACAATGGTTGCATCGCGGTCTGAATCTTGATCAATCATGACAACTGGCACTGGGACTCCCCCATCAGATGTCTTCTTAGAGTGGTTCCCAAAAATACACATAAGAACCATCAATCAGCAGCAAAGTGACTACATCCACAAGTAGTACTAGAGTTGTACAAGATACAAAACACGAGGAAAAAGAAATTAAGTATCTGATTGAATATAATGGGAGTAGAAATTTATAAGTTTATAATTAACCATAATGTGAAAGGATATGCTACTATTGCCATATCAAGATTCATGCGTGACAGGACTCTGGATGGATGAACAAAGCAGACATGTGAACATACCGCTGAAGAAGCTCCCAGCACATCAGCTGAGTTGATACATTGGCAACAGATTCTGGAAAGATGATAGCAGAAAGCACTATTAGAGCATATGAGACAGGGTACAACTGATTATTAAAGGTCTATTCAATACAATCTCTCAAGTGGATGAACTAGAAACTCCAGCGCAACAAAGGAACTATGGTGTATCTGAATTCTAAAGGTATGCAATATATCAAGTGTTGAAAAGATGCATGCACAAGAATGGAAATGAATGAACATGCGAGCCACAGGCTGTGTTGCCAATCCCTGCGAATCAGCAATCCTGAGGGCCAAATGTATACTTCCTAATAAGAAAAAGTGTATTGGCAGTTTATTAATCCAAAATATCTCAAATCATCGACTGCCTTCCCGATATGTACTACTACAAACGGGATTTGAATCGGCAACCAAGCAACCAACGGGATTTTAAATCGGGAACCAAGCAACAATTCATTTGTAACACAACGGGAATCCATCCTATCACGAACAGAGCAGGTGAACGTCCTCTCCACAACTCTCTAATCGAGCACGCGGATTCCATGACGCGACAAACATAGACAGAACCGGATCCCGCGCAGACCAGACCAGATCGCTCACCTGCGTGCGGCCAAGAGCGGAGAAGGCGACGCGCGTAAGCAGAGGAACCCACGCGGCAGGCGAGAGGCCGCCGGGGCGGCGGGGACGAGGCAGCAGCGGTGGTGGGTGGTTGCGAGCGCCATGGGTGAGACGGGATCGAGCCGGCCGGCCACCGTCTCCGGCTCACTGGAGTCGAGTGGAGTTGGCGGTTGAGGAGGAAGGCGGAATGGTGGGTATATGCTGTCGTCGTCGCCTCTAGTTGAGCGTGACGCGCGGATTATTTTTGCGTGCCACTTGGACTGCATGATTGCAGCTGGACGGATGGGATGGGAGGCTCATTTTTTTATCTATTCTTTCTTATCTTTTTTTTTCTTCTATATAATATATATAAGCAAAATGCAATTTGTAGACGTCTCTGACTCAGGAGGTTTGAATTTTACGTTTTACCCCCATTCTGCAAACACATTCTAAAAGTAAATTCTGGAGCAAACAGCTTTTGAACATCCGTGCCATTGTTGAATATTCACAGCGATGTGCCAACCTGCCTACCACATACGATTGGTGTCGCGCTGCTTAACATTTATTTAACAGCGGCGAATGTTACGGTGTCAATGTCATGGAACAGCATCCATACATTCATAGAAATGTTCGTCCAAGGGTTGATATGCAAAGTTTGTCTTTAGAAAGAGCCAGACTGGGAAACTGTAGGACAACGTCGTAGAAGCCTTCGTGACCTTGTTTATTTCGGCTGCCCTTTTTTGACTTTTGGTTCCGCCCCTATCGCAAATGAAGTATTACTATGTGATTTTCTATCGCAATTTTTAATTTCTCTTGGTTATTTTGAAATCAATAGATGACGCAGGAGAACTGGGGAAGTTGAAAATGACAAAACTGACGTCTACATGAGATGAGCCGTGGCTACCCGAGTCATTACAAGCCCACAACCTAGTACCACTAGCCCACTGGCGCCTTCGTGCTTTTAGTTCGGCTCAAGTTATGCGTTTCACGGCCTACTCAACCTTTCACCCAGTATTGGGCTTGAAACGGCCCACTGAGTCAGCCCGGGAAGAAGGATTCCATCTCCGTCCCCGATGCTGTCGGGACGAAGACGGAGGATCCATCGCCAACCACCCATGCCCGATGCGCCATGGCCGTCTCCCTATTTCTCCGCCCTCCCAGCCTCCAACTCCAGATGCGCTCTTCCTCCCCAGGCCCCGCCCGGACGAACTCCCGAGGTAAATCTCCCTCTTCCGATCCCCTCGCGCTGGAGCATGTATGTGTCTTCTTTCATGTGGCCATTAGCACTGACAGATTAGTGTTGTTGTTTTGGTTCATAATGTTAATGTCAACCTTCATCGTCTCATTCCATATGTTAACCTTTGAAACGGGTGGATCTTGGTTAACTGCGTCGTTTCATCTAGGTAGGATCTTCTTTCCTGGTTGGCTACTGGCTAAGGTGGTGGAATTTTTTTTTCTGACACGAAGGTGGTGGAATTTTGGTGGACCAATTATATTCTGAAACTCATGGCAGAGAATCACAAACCAATTCTTTGTATATTTGTGAATTTACCTCGCCCTCTCTAGCACAAGTTGCTCCATTCCAAATGTTGGATCAATCATGTTGTGGGACTTTTCGTTCCTTACTACCGTATTGCCTTGACCCTTCAGCAATTATTTTTCCTACATACTCCCTCCGTTCTCTTTTTGTTGTCGTCGGTTAGCTCAAATTTGAGCTATCTGGCGACAACAAATACGGAATGGAGGAGTAGCTGTTAACTAACATTTGCTGCTGAATTGTAACTGCTTTTTCCATATCACATATGCAAAAGTTTGGCTTTTGCATGTACATAAGCTAATAGTGTGCTAAAATGTGATATATTCTAGAATCAATTGACCAAATTGCGTATGCCAAATGTTTTCACACTTGCAAGACAACTTTCCTTGCTTTGTTAGATTATCAACTGGTGAAAAAATCTCGATGCAGGTTTGGCCTTGGCCTTGATAATGCAAAATTACTGGTTATAATCATAAGCAACAATGGGCATATCCAAGGTGACTGGCATCGCTGCAACGACTCTTCTTGTCTCTTCTATTGGCCTATGGAAGATTGGCATGAGAATTGTGATGTTTCCTTTCCTAGCCACCAGTTTCATTGCCTACATCGTCACGTTCGCATCCCATAATGCCGTCAACATACCATGGATCCTGGGCAAGAACTCTGTAGGGAGATTTTCTCTATGCTCAACCATATTTTTTGGTCCTTTCTTGATGCTGGCTCGGGCATATGCAATCATGAAGAGATTCATGAGGAAGGAATCTGTGTATGACAAGATTGCTGAAGGCTTATATCTGGGAGGATGGCCATTTTTGTTGAAACATTTGCCCCCTGGAGGCCCTTCTGTCATTGATTGCACTTGTGAGCTACCAAGAAGCTCGTTTGTTCCAGAGGATGAGTATCTCTGTCTTGCTACCTGGGATACAAGAGCTCCAGCACCAGACCAGATCGAACTTGCGGCACGCTGGGCATGCGACAAGAGATCCAAGGGCAAACCAGTTTATGTCCATTGTGCATTTGGTCAGTTCTGATGCATCTCTCATTATACCCACATTGCTTTGTAAATAATTGATATAACCGTGTGAATAATCAATCAACATTATATTAACGGTTATATATTTTTCTGCATGATTGGCACATTAGGTCATGGGAGAAGTGCTTGCGTCATGTGCGCAATTCTAGTAGCGCTGGGCATCGCAGAAAACTGGAAAGATGCTGAGAATATCATCCGTGAAAGAAGAAAAATAAAGATGAATGCTCTTCACCGGAAAAACTTGGAAGATTGGTCTAAATATCAAGTTGCAAAGAAAAAGGAAAATTAGGTGTAAGTAACCATGCTTTGAGATATTCTTGTTCTGTGATGTGAAAGCATCATTCAAAACCTTAGTATAAGCCTGAAAAATTCTTGATTTTGATCAATTCAATGTGTGCAACAACTATTTTCGAATTACTGTGTGCACTTGATAGCTCTCTTTTGGTGTAGTGCTCATGTAAGTGACCTTGCTGTCGCTGCATATATGTTTTTTTTTTTCTCAAGTCTACCCACTGTTATTTTGCAAGCAACTTTCCGGGATCTTTGTGTTTCTACCTTTGTGTTCCAACCAAATTCTATAGTTGGGCTTGGAAATTTATTTTTCATGTCCTTGTGAAGTGAGTAAAACCGGATGTTATCCTTCACTTTTTTCTTTAAGAAAAGCAAAGTACCTGGAATCTTAGAGGTACAGATTATACAAGATATAATAATCAAACAAAGTTCAGATAATGAGTAGCATCTAACTAGTTACTAGAACCTGGATACAAATTAACAGACTGCCCAATCATTGAAACCAACAATTAACGCGGTCTGGCATGTAGGTTCCATAATAATAATCTGAACAGTATATATCCATAGAACTCCGAGTCAATATGTAGGAACTTCTGTTTTGAGAATTTAGACTAAACAACTAAAAGAACACGCATTGTATAATTCCTGCTGTTCTTATCCTATCCCACTTAGTGAATTAAGCTATTTTGACTAGTCATACAACCACTGGATCATTGCATGTTCTAAAACTCCCCCTGCTCTAAAGCACCCTTTATTCCAGGCACTTCAGCAACTCACAGAATTTGCTAGTTAGACCCAAAACTAGTCCGCTAGTCATCTTTGCTTGCTCCTATGTTAAAGTTTAGTTCCATGATATTTCTGAATCAGAAGGCTGCATATTGGTTTGGGGATGCTTGAGCTGCAATGATCTGCTCTTCACAATTGCGTTCATCTTCCATAAGTATCCTGCAGGTAATATATCAATAAATGCATCAGGAGCAAGGCATCCAGAAATGTAGCAAGTGCAGATATGCAGCTAGTTCTTAAAGTCATGTTGAATTCACTTGGTTGTCTTCAGTAACAGAAAATCTCTAGAGAAAGTGACAGAAACCAGGATTAAACCCCAATTTTGAGGCAATAGCATGCCCCCCTGTTCCGAGAGAGGATGTACTTTATTTGTTATTGTGGTTGCTTGCTAACTTTGGATTTGCTGGTAGGAGGGCGGTCTATTCCATGCTAATTTAGTAGGGCACATCTTGGTACATTAATTTAGATGTATACCAGGCCTGTACTGACCCTGTCTTAATCATATATTAATATTCTTAAATTTGCCAAATCATTGATGATTTGATGAAAACTACCTCCAGTAACTAGAGGCTGGGTTATCTTTTCTTCAATAAATTAACTGAAGATAGGGATTCGAATGGAACTGAATCTTGCTTACTCTCGAGGGCCAGAAGCCCAAAGGGTGCCTAGAGCACGAAGGCGGGTATGGTACTCAGCAATTGCCAAGAACCATCGAGCCGCCTGCCTAACTGTCAGAATCATGTGCATCTGATGAAGAGTTTGCTGCCTCAGGTTATCAGCCTAAAAACTATTCATGTAGATTTGGCACATAGAGCAGGAACATTATTATTAGCATCAATATTTTAAGGAATTGCTAATGATAAAAAAAAACCTTGTATAGATAGACCTTTGTTATGATTATACAGATGCATAAAAAGGATGTTGTAACATGCTTATAAACTTCAATTAGTAGGTTGGTTTCTTTCTGCAATGCAGAGACACCAGAAGTGAATGATGGTAAAACATTCCAGATACGAGTGAGTGGCAAACTCTGGAGTAATTAAAATTTGAAAATGTCAGGAAAGAATAATTGCTTGTTTTTTGGCACGACTAGTGGTCAAACTGATATAGGTGTGACATGTGACTGAATGCAGTATGGCTGCAGCTCTTTAATTCTTATGAGTTCATTCAAGTGGTTTACTGGCCATCTAAAAAGCTAAGTGGAGTATCTACAACAATGCCATGATAATTGAGATTCTAGGTTTGATGCCAAACCATAACCTGTATAACAAAACCTTAAAGGTTGGACAGCTTGCCTAGAGCAAGCGCCATTTGACCCATGAAGCTCATGTTGGGGTCTTCAATTAGAGATCCGCCGGCCATGGAGCTAGTGACTGATGCAGCTGGTCCAAGCCCTGGGAGAGAGCTTCCTCTGCCTGCTGCGACGACTGTTGAAGGTTGCAGATGTCAACCACCTGCTCTTCAGTCATGTGATCCAGCTGGGGCAGCAATGTCTGCAACAACATGAGACAGTGTGGTGTAATTAAGAAAACCATATATACATGTACTTAGTGGATGATCTCAGATTTAAATTGAGTTTTGAATTGGTTCATTAACTGTCAAGTAAGCATAATTATCCAGCAGAATAATATCTTCATTTTCAGAAAGATTCTTCGCCATGCTAGGCAACGGCTCCTGAGCATAAAATGATTGCACTGGAGTCGCTTTCTCTGGTCTAAGTGGACATTATCCTGGCTTCGATCCACATGATCATACCAGATTTTGGTCAAGGCCAGGTAGCCACAAAACATAGTGAAATATCTCCCTAGCTTCAACATGAAAGCTACCCAGATGCTCCTATGTGAATTAGTGCAATCTTCTAGAGCAACATGCAGTTCTTTGGAAGCAAATGTCGACACGATAAAACGTAGGCATGATCGAGCCGTACGTCCTTCTCCGTTTCTAAAAAAAAAAAAAAAAACACAGCCTCTCAAAAAAAAAAAAACCTCATAGGGGAGACAGGTGCGGAATGTGTGAAGTAACATTGCTTTCGAGAGCTCGAGTGAATTCGCGGTGTCGTGTATGCCGTGCCGCTGCCGTCTCAACGAACTGATCTGAGAGCGAGATTCGCTCTCATTTGGTATCATATTCTAATTCTAATCTTCTTAGTAAGATCGAATCTCATTTGGTATCATATTCTAATTCTAATCTTCTTAGTAAGATCGTAGTTATGTTTTTGCTAGTTCAAGAATAGTACTCTCTCGTGTTTTGCCCACGTTTGGCGCCTCGATGCTATAATAAGTTGCACGTGTGGTTGTATGCAAAACTTGTAAAAGGTTGGATTTTCCATTGTCTAAAAAAATAGTAGAGTTGATTTGATTACTAGGATATTTTTTTTGCAGAGAACATATGGCTTTCTTTGTTCGTGACTTACTAACTTATTAGAGCACCAGCAGTGTTAGGTAAAAGCGAACCATGGAGTGAAAATGTCGAACCATATACGTTGTGGGAAACGAACCGAGGGTGTCAGAGTTGAAAAGCGAACTTCAAAGTTGGTTCGAATGAAACCGAACCATGGCTAGTAAAATAATATTTCTCGTGGGCCATTGCACCTCTGCCAGCCAGCGAGCGAGGAAGGCCGACGGAACCACGCGGCACGGCAACGCAAGGAAAGAGTTTTTTACTCACCACAGTAGGACTCACACACATTACGGCAATCGAACCGTCAAATATGGAACCAAACCGTGGCTCCTCGGTGCAGCGGAACGCTGCTGGTCTCTTACTAAGTTTCCCCTATTTGGATTTATCTCCTTAGAACTATACTATTTGAGTGTGTAATTGTGTGAAAACTACTCCCTTCATTCTCAAAACTGTTGGTTGTTATTGACATTTTGAATTACATTTGATCATTCTTCATATTTAAGTTTTTATAATTTGATTATTATTAGAGAAATTTGAAATATAATTCATAATTTTATATATTTAAGCTAATAGTTTGAATAAGACAAACGATTAAACATAATTAAAAAAATCAACAGCAACAACAATTTAAAGAAGAGAGTAATTAATGTTGTTGTTAGTTCTCTTCGTTCTTACTTGCTGGGGTCCTGTGATATTAACCCGCAAATAAGTTACAGTGGCTTGCAATATATAGTGTTCAACTTTCTGTTTCAAGATTTGGTCTAGAGAGCGTCTTAACAGATCTAGTGTTGATCATCGTTAAATTGGTTATTATGCTTTGCAAAATCTTCAATCGCTGCCTAGATATGGGCAGTTTGTAAGAAAGTACATCTGAGCCTCATAGAGCCAAAAATAATAAAGCATATAACATGTCAATTAGCAACAAGATCAATCATGTAATGGGATCCTTTTGAAGTTCCTGTTAACAATAAATAGCTTGGTGACACAGCATGCTACAGATATTAAGAACTTGCTTGATTTCCAGGATCATCTGTACCTCTTCTTTACAAGCATGTAAGCAGCAAGAAAAGATAAAGAGAATCCTTATCTCAAAACTCCTAATCCGTATCTACCTATCAATATATATTCACATGTTTGTATATGGTATCTAAGTATATGTATGTGATGCGTGAACTTATTCCAAAATTTAACTTGTAAGACCGAGATCACTAACAGTGGCTAGAAACCACTGCCTTCCGGTATGCTCTCCAGCGCAGGCCGCCATCCTCCGCAGCACTCGTGCTCGCTCTCACGACCATCGATTGTCCCTTTGCGCATGGCGGACACTATATCGTCCAGGGACATGCCCTCTTTTTCAAGCATCCTATTGAGCTCCTGCTTGCTAATCACCAGCTTCACCCTGACTGCGCCCGGATCAGCAACAGCCGACGCCGGAAGCACGCCGGGGATGCTGTGGCCCGTCAGTGGCTCGTCGAGGGCTTCCTGCTGGATTTTCAAAGGTGGCATCTTCAGAACCTTGCTGCCGTCCACTCTCATGATCTTGATCTCCTTCCTGTCTTGAATCACTAGGCAATTTCCCATGCTCTCGACGAACTGCAAGGAGTTAGCTAAGAGGTTTGCAAGTGCTTGTGGGCTGGTGGTTTCTTTGTGCAGGAGTGAGGGGGTTATGAGATTGTTGTATTTAAAGGAAGTGGTTTGTGAATACGTCCAGATGTTGAAATCATATTTCATAGATGCCATTGGCGCACCCAGCGGTAGTTGCTTCATGTTTGCAAAAGCTTTTGCTATGATGACTAGTCCACTACAACAGATGAGGGAGCCGACCTGCCCTTTTGTTCCTTGCTGTCCTTGACTCGGTTTGACATGCTTAATCATCTGTTTCAAATAAAGTAAACGATCTTGGCGAGTGCCCTAAGAAATTCAAATATAGCCTTTTTGTATTATTCACTCACATATCTTTAGTTTATGAAAGAAAAAACACAGAAAATACAACAGTCTTAGTAACTGTAACTAACTGTGCGTACTTTGCTTTCTCTACCATAGAAATACCACTGCAAATTCATTCACCGCTTGCTAGGCAGCTGAGGGCCTTTGAGGATGCTAAGGTAAGGATGATGTCATAAAACATTAGGACGCATGTGGGGCCCAATATTTGGGGCATGCCTAATCCATGTTGTGTTGTTCTTACTAGCTTTTGGAAGGTGGTGGAGGTAAGAATCATTCGAGTGTTGTCAAATTTGCAGCTGAAAACGAAATGAATCCTCTAGCAACGCGCATGCTGATGATGAAAACGATCTCTCTCCATTAATCAATAGCAACAACCTACCATGAAAACATGATGAATTGCACCAATTTTTTTTGCCATTTTTTTACATATATTACATATAGTTGTTTCCGTGTGTCCGAATCTGCCGATGTGTTACACGTGTTTGCTTTACATGTGCTTAAGCGATAATGAACATGTTATTGTTACATCCCCTATAATGGTATAGGTATTGCCCATTTCCCATGGATACTCCCACAAGTGATGAATGAACTAATTTCGGCTTGTTACAAGGGACAAAATTGATGAATGAATTTTGTAAGTAATTATTTTATTGGCAAACTGAATTCGATTCACGTTGATTACTTTCTCAAAGCGAAAACATACACAAATATATGCATCCTCTCTCGCAAATGAATTTTTTTTCAACGATACCGATAGAGGATTTTTACAGTAGACCCAAATAAATGCACACCATTTATTTTCTCTATCCGATGGTCTAGATGTTAACCATGATTATTTTTTGATCCACTGGTATCATACGTATCATGATAAGATAGTATAAGTATCATAGGGCAAAACTGGAAAAAATATATGTTCTAATAAAAATCAAAACAATAAGTGTTAATTTCTTTTGAGATTGCATTTTTCTCTCTGCTTCCATTTTAATTTTTAATCTGGCTGGCAGCTTCTTGCGTGGCGGCTGTTCCTCAGATCGACGAGCATCCAACGATTTAAGTCCTCGTTTCCCTCACTGATGTGATGTGGGTTAGAGAAATTCATCCAATGAAAGATGATGGAAGCAGATTATTGGTAATGGAGGCGCGCGGACCTGATGGCCGCCGCCCACGGTTGACCTAATTTTAATCCTAAGGGCATGACACGGTTAGATTACTAGATAATTACAATAATACCTAAATAAATTGACGGTTAGATTACATTCATGATACCTCTAGCTCACTAGTATCATGGTCTATTGTAAAGGTCTACCGATAGCATTATACTGACAAACCTTTTCCAATAGACCAATAGTTAAGTATTTTCGCTCTTTGGAAATAATTGTTACTCTGGCTATGAGTGTGATCAAGTGATCGCTCAGATTCATAGGCGCTTGACAATTACTCCCTCTGTATTTTAATTGATGACATCCGACAGTTCAAATTTAAATTATGGAATGTCAACAATAAAAATACGGAGATAGTATTTTAAAATGGAGTTAGTATCTATTTGTGATTATTTCTTGGAGTGCACAGACAAAAATGTTAAGATATGGAATTTTGGATCTCATCAATTCATCTCCAACACCAGGTTGTAGCCTCATGAAAGTGTGAGCTGAGCATGTTTTCCGTTGGCACGACGTACGCAAACATTCAAGCACAAAAGCGCGTCATGGTCGATCTGCATCGAAGGAAGTGTGTCCTTTGGGACATTCTGTAAGCCCCACTACGATCCTCCCTTTTGTCATTTCTTTCCTTCACTTTGCTTTGTTTATACCTCATAGTGCGCACTATGGAAACCCCTTTTTGCAGCAACACAGGAACTATGTTATCATGACGAACAATAAAGTGAGACGCACTAATGAACTGGCCAGTCATATTTACTCGAAGACTCGTTAAGTCAAGCATTTTAAACTGATGGGAAGTTCAATTGGCAGTACTGTATTTGCGGCCTTTGTGAATAGTGATATGTTAAGAAAAAAAACACACAATGGTGAGATGTTGTCACGGGAAGCTGTTTTGAGAAATATGAAACCCTTTCATTACACCCTAAACAAAAACAAGTGTAGAGAACTGGTTACTAGCTAGACAGACCTGAAGTGGGTTAACGACAAGTTCCAATCAATCTGTGGCAGGGCACAGAGGAGACTCGGTGAAACGTGCATGCTACGGACATATTAGCAGCGATATGGAAATGGATAATGGCCACAGGCCACTAGAGTTTGTCGTAGACTAGTATATGGTGGCTACTGCTGCTGCTCAGTTCTTTTCGACTAATCGTTGAACGCTTTTAACCGAGCATATCGACCTGGGCTCGCTCCGATTCTCTTCTTTTGTTCGCATGGAAATTTCAAGTTTTCTGCTGCTGCTACCATTGTGGATCCGACGTGGCGGCTCAGGATTGGGCAAGGCGGCGCTATAGTGGGGCGGCGCCGCCGCAAAGACTACAGCACCACGTCGCCGTCGAAGTCGATCGATGCCGCCGGACGAAGTACGTGCTCGCCGCCGTCATACGCACGCGTGCGTTGAAACGAGTAGTACAACGGCTGTGCCGACCCGAGACCAGCCTGTTGCCGTGTTTCTTAATTTGCTACTAGTAGAAGCTATAGAGCTAGGAATCTCAAACGCATGCACACAGGTCGTGTTCTTAGCACGCGTGATCACTTTACGGATGGAGACTGTTCACCTACGGAATATTGGTCGGAGGATCCATCAGTTTGGAAATTGCATGGCCGTCTTTTTTAGCTCGCGTGTATTCTCTCTCGCTAGGTTCAAGAATCACATCTAACGATTAGCAAACGGAACAAGAAAACTTCGTCCATTCCACATTATCTCAATTTTTCTCAATATAACAATACTACTGATCAGAATGTTGGTAAATATATTGTCATCTCTAGATATGCAGCCCAACCTATCAAGGAAAAAATATTTAGTGGAAATGTCAAAAGCTCTTTTAAAAACATGTTTAAAGCTTTAAAAAATACAAAAAAGGGTGGCATAAGTATCTGAGTGGTCCAACATGTATATAAAGTCACGTAGAATAAATTACCCATGAATTCAAAGTGAAAAATAGTGGCAAGTGCATATCCAACAGAGGGGCTAGGGGGATCCTGCCCCCCCCCCCCTCCCCTCTCACCTTAAAACATTATTGTGTCTCATTTGCTTCAGTAGCAGTCAATCACCTTTTTTTTTTTGGCATATTTCACTTGTTTTTTCTAGCTTCCTAGCTAAAATACATATGTACCTGTATAACGCATATCTTAACCTAGTTTGTCTTAATATACAAGCATTTTTACCTTTCACCTCTGTTACATCCTCCTCCGAGAATTCATTTCTTGATGTTAGGACAATGTTTATGCTTCAAAAGCTGAACGATAAGTGTTATCATAATAATAGCAACAACTAAAGTTGAGAGATTTTATTTGCGAATGCTAGGTATGTGTTTGTGTCCAAAAAGAGGTAGGAAAAATGAAGCAGGTGTGAATCTAACTCTTTTTTTATATATGAAGTGAACCAATCGAACTATTTGTGACATACAATTAAGCCCCCTTGCACTCCATCTTGGATTTATTGCCACTACTATATAAATTAAAGTGAGTTGGGCTAGTGTGACCCATGAGGGATAAACTAAATATAAAGGCAGAAATCTCATAGGAACAATAACAACGCGATGTACAAAGGAACACATCAGAGAGTCAGATACCTATGCAATCTGAAATTATACTCTGGAGAAAAAAAAAAGATAGCCTAGCATCTAATCAATTGCAGCACTCGGACTGATGCTTTGTGTCTGGGCTAGAATAGGCTGACGCAGTGACGCAACAGAGCAGCCCACCGCACCCAACATTTCATTTGGGCCACGAAAAACTATCTCTAGGCCACTACTAACATGCATATAGTAACACATGCTTGTAACATTTGGCACTAGTGTTATAAAAATTTTTATAGGAACACAAAATTATGTGTTACAAAGTTATGCAACATAATTATGTGTTACAAAGTTATGCAACATATGATTTTTATTTTTAAAAAATGTGTTGTAAAAAATAGTTTTAGTAACAAAAAAGTAGTGTTACATTAAAAGTATTACAAACATTATTACTTATTGCAATATATCTAGTATAAGTGTTACAAGAAATTTTTTGTTATAACACAGAATAGTTTTACAACAAAAATGTTAAAGGGTTAAAACCTTATAATCTCTTGCCTGCTACTCGAATAATGCATTCATTTTTTTATCTTCTAATAACTTTAGCTCAGGATGCAAAATATTTTCTAAATCATGTGGTAGTGATTTTATCGTTAGGATAATACTTCATCCTCTCTAATAATTACAATATGACTATATGCTTATTTTAATCAAAATTCTACCTTAGGCTAGTGAAAATGTCACAAGTTTAAAAACTAAACACCTGAGTTTAATGTTCTGGGAACACATTATAAGGTACTTTTGTTTGGTAAAGATGCAACATATGCTTCTATGGCAAGCAATTGAACATCAAAACTCACTTATATATCCACATGTTATTGAATTTCTTTTAGAAATAGTAATATGATTCAGCATTCACTATAGTCAAACAAAGATATTGTAACACACTGTCTCAAATAATAACATATATATATGTTACTATAGACATTAGTTGTTTTTCCTTATATTATAAATTCTATGTTTAGAAATCACAATCACAATTGTGTTCTAGCCTGGCTGGTGTTGCCATCAA